>CM062921.1:110352309-115387309 GCA_031878705.1 Tapirus indicus | reverse complement strand
TACCATAATGATGGATAAATGTCATTATACATTTGTCTAAACCAATAGAAAGTACAACACCAAGAGAGAGCCCTAAGGTAAACCATGGACATTGGGTGATGATGATGTGTCAATGTAGGTTCATCAGTTGTAACAAATCTACCGCTCTGATGGGGGATGTTGAAATGGGGGAGGCTCTGCATGTGTCAGGGTAGAGGGTATATGGGATATCTGAGTACCTTCCCCTCAGACTGCCAGAGGAATGCACAAAGTGGACAGGTGCCAAGCATGAGCATTCTAATGCAGTCCTCTGGCCAGCTCACTCTCTGAGAGCCACTTCTGAAGTGGCTGCTGCCTGGCTTTGTGTAGCAGCTGAGACTGCAGGTATGGACTCTCATCACCTTCTAAGAAAATGTGGAAATCCATCACTTTGGGAAAGCACTTCAATAATGCCAAAAGTGCTAGTCAAACCACACCCAGATAGGGTCAGATGTGAGCTCTGCACCATCAACATACCACCCTGTCCCTGCCACCAATACACATTTCTCTCTGCCTGTCTCTGGCAGAAGAAGGGGTCTGCTCTATGCTTCAGGCATGAGGCAGTGAGGCTGGTCCTGTCTGGTGAGCTCACCTTGCCTTCTTGGGCAGCCCCTCAAGCTTGCGCCTTCCTGCTCTCTCCTGCCCCAACAGGATTATAAAGCTTCAATTGTGTGCAGTGGTCTCCAGAAGGCCCTCCGAGGAAGCCCGAGGAGAGTGATTCTAAATCTTGTTGAGAATTTTTCTGTCTCAAGATACCCAAGGGACAAGACATACTCCTGGAAACAGCAGTGGCTTACTGAAGTGGGGTCTTGGGGGACCAGAATCCTGGAGAGAAACTGCAGGTGTAGCAGAAAGCCCCCCAGGATATTGTGATTGTGATTCTTCTCTCTCTTCCCACCTCTCACTCTCCCACTCCCCACCCCCAAAGCATAGGGAAAATGGACGCAAGCAGGAAAGTGGGGGAAATTGTAAGACTTTGTGGCTGGGAATGACCTTAGAGCCCATCCAGGCCAGTGTTCACCAAAGGACTGTCTACAAACCATTGATCGTGTACAGTATGGTTTCAGGTGAGACAGGGATTAATGTTATTAGTTTTAAAATTTTTGAAACAATCACAAACTTACAGAAAAGTTGCAGGAAGAGTAGAAAAAACATTTTCTTGAATCATTTGAGAGCAAGTGGCCAACCTGAAGATCCATTACCACTAAACTCTTTAGCCTGTTTTCTCCAAACCAGGGCATTTTCCCACATAAACAAACACAACCACCAAAGTAAGGATATTGACATTGATATGTTATCATCATCAAATCCTCAGACCCTTATCTGAGTTTCACCAACAATCCCAATAATGCCTTTCATAGCAAAAGGATCCAGTACAGAATCATGTGTTGCATTGATTGACACTGATGACAAATGTCATTATCTTTTGGTCTCCTTTATATCTGCAACATTTCCTCAATCTTTGATTTTTGTAACCTCAACACTTTTGAAGATTACAGCCCAGTTATTTTCTAGAATAACCCTCAGTTTGGGTTTTTCTAATGTTTCTTCATTTTTATGTTTAGATTTTTCATCTTTGTCAGGGCTATCACAGAAGTGATGCTGTGCTCTTCTCACTGAATCCTATCAATGAGATAGACACGTGATTTCCATTTGTCCCTTTACTGAGGTCTGTCAGGTTTCTCCCCTGTACAGTTGCACTTTCCCATCTGTAACTAATAAATATTTATGGAAAGCCATTTTTAAAATATATAAATACATTATTTCTTATCAAACATTAAATTTATTCATTTCTTTATTTATCTACACTCATGGTTTTCTATTTTATTCTGTCAATTATAATCAACACTATCATTATTTATTTTGTTTTTCAAATTATCCCTGATTTGGCCAGTGGGAGACTATTCAAACCTATGTCCCCATCTTTCTTTGTTGCCTAACTTTTTAGTAAAAAAGAGTCCTGGTTCCATTTAGTGGAAAATGGTATTTAGAAGCCAAGATCTAAGTACCAGGTGTGCTCATTGCTATTGGAGTGTCAATGCTCCCAGACCCTCTGAGCGGTCAGAGCTGGGGAATATCTATCTATCAGTATATTGAATGTCTAATTACATATATTGAAAACCATGAATTCACACCGATACATTCAATCCCAATCTAACACCATAGGGTTCATTCTAGTTTTCTCCCTTTCCAGATTTGTAATTGCTTCTCCAACAGAGAGAAACATGGTTTTCTTCACCCTTAATTTCCTTATTTGATCAATGTCTCAGTATGTAACCAATCTCCCATTTCCACCACCACCCCTTCCCTGGTGTGGATATTCTACAGACCCTACTGGGGCTCTGATACCCATGCCCTCCTCCCCACCCACATCCCCCCATGTGAATGCCCTCCTCACATGTTTAGGCTCTGACTCCCCACACAGGCCAAAGCCTGCCTCCCCAACACACACGCACACACATGCATGCACACACACACACGTGGACACCTCCCTCACTCTGATCAGACTCTGACTCTCCATACAAGGCCAAGGCCATCCTTTGAACAGACCCTCAACACACTGTGCTGGGGTTCTGACTCTCTCTGTGCCAAGCCCACCTCAGCAAGAACACTTTCCTCACCCTGCTGGAGCTCTCACACCCCACATCACACCTTCCCTGGGAGGCCCCCCTCACCCCACTCTGGCTCTGACTTTCCTGTTCCAGCCCCCATACGTGGAAACCATCCTCACACTGCTTGGACTCTGAGACCCCACCCTGGGCTCCCAGGTCTCCCATGTACCCTGTGACTACGGCCTCTTTCTTGCTCTGACTCATTTAATGGTTTTAGAACTGAATTGCTCAGGAAGGGAAGATGAAGTGAAAGAAACAATGGATTTTTCTTCTATTTTAATGGTTATGTGTTTACGCTGATGAGTATGAAAATATGATTAGTACATCAAACCAGTGGTTTCATAGATATTACTGCTTAGGACAAGGTTAAAGTATCTAAGCTTTTTGAACATTTAAAAAGTATTAAGAAATGATAATACACAGATGGGGAAAAACTGTGAAGATGGCACAGTGACAGCTGGCAACAAGGTCAAGTATTTCTAGCACCCTTTAAATTCCCAGGGCCTTTGCATATGCACATATATTTTAATTTTTTCCTTATAGCATAAATATTTGCTCATAGCACAAATATTTACCAAATATCTATTTTGCACATTGACTGTGGTCAGAATGCCTTAGATTAATTCCTTGAGAAGCAGAAACCAAGTCTGAAACATATCTGTCAGTAGCAACACTTATTGAATAGTATATATTTTGCTGAACAGAGAAAATAAGCAAACCAGGTCTGCCCTTTTAGAAGGTTTTAATCTAAAGCAATTTGAGGGACTGTGTGAAACCCTACCTCACCAACACTCAACACCTCCATTCCCATAAAAGGCAAGAACTCGGCATCCTCTATCTGTTCTCGAGCATACAAACATAACATTCTCATCATTCTCAGTATTTCACATCAGGGCGTAGTGTCCCCAGGAGTGATCTATTGGGATGAAAGTGCTTCCAAGACAGGCAACCTATTAAGCCATTATCATCCATTAACATCACAGCACAAGTGGCATATCAAGGATTAAATTTTAGATTTTGGAAAGTAATTTGGAGGTGTGATATTGTGATTTATAAGAAATATATATAATTTTGTCATTCAGATAACCAAAATATGCTTCTCATATATATTTGGTCTTCATCCACAATTCCTGGTTCACAGCTCCCAAATCCCTTGGAATTTCCCGAGCAATAAGAGCAATGGGAGCATCTTTTGTTATATTTGGTCTCTTCTCAATTCCTAAAAAAGCTTCAAAGCCATAAAGGTGAAGTGAATGTCTCATTATTCATAACAAGCCCCTTTCCACCACAACTGGGTCTATGCTAATGAAGGTGATGTGTGGAAAGCACCTAAGGATGGGGGCTGGTTGACAGGGGTACCAATCATGAATAGAGGGCTGGAACTTTCAGTCCCACCCCCTGATTTCTGGGGATTGGAGAGGGGCTAGAGGTTGAATCAATCACCAATGACCAATGATTTAGTCAATTGTATCTATGTAATGAAGCCTCCATAAAAACCCAAAAAGAGGGAGTTCAGAGAGCTTCCAGGTTGGGGAATCAGAACACTTCCACATGCCACCAACCTCCAGGCCCCAAGCTCCACGAGGACAGAAACTCCCTTGTTCAGGACCTCGCACTATGTATCTCTTCATCTGACTGTTGATTCCTATCCTTTAATATCCTTTGTAATAAATCAGAAATCTAGTGAGTAAATGGGTTTCCTCAATTCTGTGAGCTGCTCTAGCAACTCATAGAACCCAAAGAGGGGTCATGGGAACCTCTGATTTACAGCCAGTTGGTCAAAAGTACAGGCAACAACCTGGCCTTGTGAGCAGCATCTGAAGTGGAGGGCAGTTTTGTGGGACTGAACCTGTGGAATCTGATTCTATCTCCCAGTAGATAGTGTCAGAATTGAGTTGAATTGAGTTAAATTCTAGGACACCCTGCTGGTGTCTAAGAATTGCTTGTCAGTATGAAGAAACCTCTACACACAAACACATTGGAATTGGGTCCAGGAACCTAATTTAGTGGGCTTTGAGGGAAAAGGAATGCTATGGACGGAATGTGTTCTCCTCAAAATTCATACGTTGAAACCTAATACCAACGTGATGTTATTTGGAGGTGGGGCTTTTGGGAGGTGATTAATTAGGTCAAGAGAGTGGATCCTTCATAAATGATATCAGTGCCCTTATAAAAAGAGGCCCCAGATTACTAACATTGTCCCTTCTGCCATGTGAGGTCATAGCAAGAAGGTGGCTGTCTATGAACCTAGAAGCAGGCCCTTACCAAGACACTGAAGCTACCAGCACCTTGATCTTGGGTTTCCAGCCTCCAGAACTGTCAGAAATAAATTTCTGTTGTTTATAAGCCATCTAGTCTATGATATTTTGTTCTAACAGCCCAAATGGACTAAGACAAGGAATTAATTATAGCAAAAGGCATGGTGTTAGAGTGGGCAGACAAGGCAAAGAGAGATTCAGAAAGCAGCGCTAAGAAGACATATGTCTTCATTATAAAGGCACATGTCATGTCAACTTCTTCATAATTTCTGAGAGGCTGTTGCAATAAAGGTCAAATAATTTTAAAGGAAAATGAAAAACAAATATCATCTGGCAGTGGAAATTTGCAGTGATGATGAATTTTTAAACTAGTGGGCAAGCCACCACTGCTTAGTGCTCAAATGGAAGTTTATTTATCACACTGAACCTCTCCAACTATACACTCACACACACACACCACCACCATCTTATTTTCAACAAGCCACTTGAGAAATGCTGATGATAACAGTATTAAATGTCTTGGAATTTAAACAGTTGAATCTTCTTGGAGAGGCAATGAAAGCACGCTGCAGCAGACCTTAAAGTTTGACGGCTGGCTAGTGAAACCACTGTGAAAATGTAGCTTCATGTACAAGTAGGAGAGTTGATTTGCATGAAAATGTAAAGCTCAAAGGACATTTTAACTAAGACACTGAGAAAAACACAATTTTGTAAAGCTGCATAATTCCCTAGAAAATTATTCAAGAGCAGTAGTAGGAAGAATTGAACAAATTGGCAGCTGAGCAGAATGTGGAAACCTCTTGTTTTAAATTTATTTAAAATAAATAGAATCAAACTGTTCCAATTAAAGTGAGTAGCTAAAGTGATATGTTCAATGCCAAGTTTTATAGATGAATGCTTCTGTGGTTTACATGTTCTGATACCCACAGAAGATGATTTGTTGTGCTTATTTGAAACAGTTGTGAACTGTCTTAGCAAAAAACAACTAAATTTTCTTTTTAATAGCAATTTATACATTATACTTAGTTAATATACAATATTGATCCTGACAATGATATTGGATTTTTTTAAGGAATCCTTATCTTTTAGAGATATATACTGAAATATTTAGTTGAAATGATAGGATGTTTCAGATTGGCTTCAAAATTGTCCAGTGGAATGGAGGAAAGTGGACAGACATATAAATGGTATAAGACTGGCCAAATGCAGATCATTGTTTAAGCTGGGTGATGACTATGTGGGGTTCCTTATATCATTGTTCTTTGCTTTTATATATATTTGAAATTTTCCATAATACAAAGTTTAAGAAAAAATAAGATTAGAGGGGCCAGCCTGCTGGCATAGTGGTTAAGTTTGGTGTGCTCCACTTTGGCAGCTGGGGTTCGTGGGTTCGGAGCCTGGGCATGGACCTACACCACTCATCAAGCCATGCTGTGGTGGCAACCCACATACAAAATAGAGGAAGCTAGGCACAGTTCTAGCTCAGGGCCAATCTTCCTCATCAAAAATAAAAGAAGATTAGATCCCTTAGATAAGAAGCTAAGGAATTGTGATGGGTTTGATGGTTGTAATTTCTAGAGGATGGAATTAAATTCATCCTTCTGATGCATGGCATATTAAATCAAAGAAAGGTAAAGAAACTAAACTTGGGCACACACTAAGGGGCCTTCAATCTACATGCCTTTACCCTCGGCCCACAGTAAGTCCTGGGATATGGCTCCTCCAGGACACTCAGTTTTCACAGGCATGGGCTGCTCTCACCTCTGAGTCAGGTGTTTTCCTGACTCAGCTTAAGTGGTAAGATCAATTTGGAAGAAGCCAATTGTGTAAGAAAGAATACATCTATTTTTTTAATAGATTATCCCAAATGAGTTTATTCCAAAAGTTTCATGTTTTCGCCTAAAACAATTATATATGTTAGCAGACGCTTTGGTGAAAGGTTGGTGGGAGGGTTCTGAACCTCCTTGTTTATATCCTCTTTGAAAAAAAAGTACTTAAAATCAGATGCATTTCCAGATGAAAAATTCATCAAAATATTGATACTTTAACATTTAATTAGGGTGACTAATTTGAAAACTTAGTAATAAAAGTTATTTCAGGCTGTTTGTTGACTTTATATCTTTTTAAACGGCAAAAGGGATTGAATTTTTCTCCCCAACAATACATCAGCATTCATGCAAGACCTTTCTTTCCTTTTTTCTAATGGAGTTTGTTTTTGTTTATTGCAGTTTGAGTAGAGTAGAAGGTTCAAGAAGGGAAACTGAGAGAGAAAACTGAAAAGTTAGATAGAGGCTAGATCACCAAAGACTTTAAATGTTAAATTTCCATTGATATTTAAAGGAATCTTTAGTCATACACACACACAGGTGCCCAGCCCCTTTCTAGAATGTTCTTTCTCTGCAGAAGCCAGCTCAATTTCTTTAACCTTTCCTACTTTATTTTGCAAACTGGCAGTTATTAAACAATGGGCAGGTCATGCTCATCTCTGCAAGCAACTTTGGAAGTAGCATCAGCACAGAGAAGATGTTCCACAAGCAGCATCTAGAGCCGAAAAAAAATTCTAAGCTCAAGATTTATAATGCAAGTTGGAATAGATTTGATTAAATTTTAGAAAATATTAATTCCTCTCCTGTTTCCCCTGGGGAACAAGTATACTTCTCTACCCCACTGACTTTGGGCCTGACCAGGTATCTCGCTTTGACCAACAAAATGTGAGCAGATATGACAAGAGCAGCTTTAAATGTGCTTGTGTGATTGGCTTCTCTCTTAGGCTTCTGTGATCTGTCATGGGAAGAACATGCCCTGAGTAACTGTCAATCAAGGAGAAGGTGAAGACACATATTGCAGACCTGCACCCAGTTGAAGCCTGAAGTCAAACCAGGTGACCAGCAGCCTGAAGCAGGGCTACCCCAAATGACACACAGACCTGTAAGCAAAAAAATACAAATGCTGTTGTTGCAAGCCACTGAACTTTGTGGTGGTTTGTTATGCAGCATTATTGCATCAGTAGCTGACTAACACAGAAATCATCTACATACACAGGGAAATTGAAACATGACAGCAGCTGCATTTCCTAGGAAGGCTATGTAAAGCAGTGACTCAACCTACTTTATTTATTTATCTATTTTAGTGAGGAAGATTCGCCCTGAGCTAAAATCCACTGGCAATCTTCCTCTTTTTTTTTTTTTGCGTGAGGAAGACTAGCCCTAGCCAATCTTTCTCTACTTTGCACGTGGAATGCCTCCACAGGATGGCCGATGAGCGGAGTACGTCTGTCTCCGGGATCTGAACCTGGGAACTCAGGCCGCCAAAGATGAGTGCACAGAGTGTACTCCACCACGGGGCCGGCTCCTCTTAACCTACTTTAGGGTTATGGACTTTCTTGAGAATCCAATTAACACCTTGATCAGATTCTTCTCCAAGCTTCCTTGCATCCCCCCTGCCTCTCTGCAGGCCTCCATGTGAGTCTCCATCCGATTGGCAGAATCTAAAACATGCCTGGAACCCTAGCTGCAAGAGAGTTTGGGATATGTAGCTTCTTAGCTTTCCAGTCTTTGAAACCCAGGAGGAGGTTGCAATGGTATTTGGGTGAGCCATTCTACTCTTTCTAACATATCACCACAAGGAGGAGTTTAGGGAGGAGAATGAGAAGATGAAGCTAGAGAGAATTAGGAGAACCTGGTATCATAGAAATTATGACAAGAGAGAGTATGAAGAAGTGAATGGTTAATCAATTAAATTAAATGATGCAGAGGAACACCATGTAAGAATGTAAAGAATCTATTGCATTGAGCAATAACAATGTGCCTGGAGATGAGAACAGGGGCTGCTTCGCTGGAACGGTGAAAAGATAAGAAGGTAGAGACAATAAATCCTAAAATAGTCCACTTTCCAGAAATTTGGTTGAGAAGGGGAGGGGAAGGATGTGGTTACCATCCATGTGTTCTTGTGTAAGAGTGAATCATACCTCACTAAGGGCTTGGTAAACTTGGTCTGCTGTGGATTGACTAAAAATAATCTCAATCCCCCTCTTCTTTATCATTTTTTTATTCTCCTCTTCTTCCCTGAACCAAGGAGTCTTCTTTTGGGTCTCCTAAGTCTTCTTGGGAATCAGCAGAAGTGACTCTCAGATTTCCTTTCAATTTTCCTGTTGTCAGATCATCATAGCCCACAGCTGTGGAAAGTTCCCTGAACTGCTCCTGTTGCTATGTTTGTGCTCCACTTTTCTCCTTGCCCCACTGTTAAAGAGAAAACCACAAGCCCAAGATGGCGTCACTTGTGCTAAAGCCCATAATACCAAACCAAGACTTAATACCTAACCTAACTGCAGTTTCAACTTCTCCCTGAAATGTAATCTTAATCAACCAGTCTGGAATTTTCTGGCCAGTACCAATGAGGTAATCTGCCATGGGGGCCCTCTCCATCCTTAGAGGAAGAAGAGGCAAACTACATAATAAAAGCCTTGCCATTTCCTTCCCCCCCAAAAGAAGATGTCCTGGTCTAAAAATAATCCTTTCTTTTCTTGTGCTAATAGCCTCCTTGCCCCTTCCTATAAAAACCTTTTATTTTGTATAACTCCTTGGAGTATCTCTCTGCTTGCTAGAAGAGATGCTGCCCTTCATGAATCGCCTAATAAAGCCAATTAGATCTTCACATTTACTTGGTTGAATTTTATCTTTTAACACCACAAAGGCTGTGTGTCAGCACCTCCTGGCAAGGTCTGTCTCTCTTGCTCACCTTCTTTATCCTACAATTCATATTAGTTCTTGCACTGGACTCACAGATCTCAGGCCTTACAGTTTTCTAAGTTGAACTGTTCTTGGCTTCATGATGTTAGGAGATATGGCTAATAATCTTTCAATATCCATCTTCCCTTCTTCCTTTTAGTAAAAGAACCTCCAAGTTTCACCTGAGCCTAAACAGAGACTAATTTCTCGGCTGCTCAAGCAGCCGGATATGACTATGGTGTTATGTCTGAACCAAGGGGCTCTCACTACCCCTTCCTTCTAGGTGGAGAAAGGTGATGGCTGGAGCACTCTTAGAAGCCATGTATTTAGCATGTCAGAGCTGCCCTATCTACCCAAACCACTCACATCTGGACTGTCACACGGAAGGAGAAAAATTTAGGTTTTGGGTAAACTGCAGTGTTTTGTTTTAGACAGTACCTTAAACAATACAATGGCCACAAGACATATCACTCTCCTTGGTCACAATGGCCATGTGGTCCAGCCACCACACAACATCTAGGACTGGCTTCAAAATGACCATTGCTTCTTTCTGGTCTGACTTTCACAGTTTGTTCTTTGCCTCTTATTAGTCTCCTCTGACTAGGACAACATCTAAAGATGTTTCTCACCTGTTATGACTTTTGGAGAAGTTGGGGCAAGAATGAACAGCACCTGGTAGGATTCTCCTGGAAGCTTTATCCCCTAGGAAACAACACACATGCTCTTCATTCTTCATGATGTTCTGGCATTGGAGTCTGTTAGCTTGCAACAAATTCCACCTCTACCACTTAATAGTAATGCTGCTTAACCTTTCTGTGTCTCAGTTATAAATGGGGATAATAATTGTACCTGCCTCCTGAAGTTGCTATGACAAGAGTTTTCAGTGAATACAGTTAAATTATCTTACTTTTGCAAATTTTAGGACAAAATGTGACCATGTGAATCAGCGCTTGGGCCCATCCCTGGATCTTGAAGTCTGTCATTAGCTTCACAGTAAATCCACCTCTGCTTACCTTATAGAGCCACTAGAGGATGACACAAGATGGATCCAGGGCCACTGGTACATAAAGCACTTTTGTGCTTACTACACAAAGGTGACCCCTCTAGAATGATGTGGGGCTCAGAGCTTGACGAGCAGAGCAAGAGCTAGATTTCAGCTCTCACTCTTCCCCTGGGCTGGGTGCCTTTGACACCACAAAAACTCAAGACTGCTGATACATCTGTGCAGTTAGTGTACTCCACCAAGGTGCCTGGCCAACAGGGCGCGGTGAGTAAGAACTAAACTCAAGTCCCCTTCTCTTGCCAAGTTGTGTGTCTCAGCATGCAGGTACATACACCTGAGAATATGGCATTTTGGGCTGCACTCAAAGGCTCTGTCTCTCTGCCAAGCCCTATACCCACTTTTTGCTAATGTGCACAGAGGTGCCTTAGAGTTGTGGGTGGCCCAGAACATCACAGCAGCGCATGTGGCAGTCCTGATACCAGGCCACAATAAGCACTCTGCAATTACAAATGTTCTTGTTTTGGGCTCCCCATTCTTTCCTCCCTGTGTAACCTTTCCCTTACTTGTTCAATCTTACATAACTCAGGTCATTTAAAAAGTTAATTTGCATATTTTCAAGGAAGCAATTGGAAACTTCAGTTGCTCCAGGGAAGTGCTTTACCAGTGTGTCCCTATGAGCTACGGGAGTCCACACCTTTGGGGATTTGCCAGGTTCCTTGGCTATCTACATTGGCACACCAGTGGGAAGGGATTTGGGGTTGCACCATCCAGGGAACACCCAGACCTCATTTTAGGCAAAGCTGAATCAGAGGGCTGTTCCTGGCCAGTATCAGTCTGGGGGTGGGGGTGGGTGGCCAGGCATCCATGTCCTGTGATGTCAGACTTGTCTGTTGGCGCCCTGGTGGGAAGATGAAGCAAATTCCTTCAGGAGCCTGTTCTCTAAAAAGTGGCCACTGGAGGGCTCTTTAGGGTCTCTCTCTGCAGCTTGTTGTGCTGTGAGCTGACAGGTTTGGCGAGCCACTTTGGACTTGACCAGGCCTGCTGAGGGACTGAGAAGTTTAGTTATATCTCATAGGTCAGGTTGTGAAGGTGGACAGTAGGACAGCAGAGCCCTTGCTCACCCACCCACATTATTTCTGCTGAGTGAGGCAGAAGGGGCTTCTTAGACACTCAATTACTCCATCAAAGTAAACATACATTTAAAATGTTGGTACTATAAAGGCTAATTTATACTCCTACCAACAGCATTTGAGAATCAACTGTTGATCCACACCCTCATTAACCTGAGACATGATCAGTCTTGTAAACTTTGCTAATACGATGGATTAAAAATACATATTGAGCAAATTTTGTTTTTAACGAGCATCTGTATTTTGTCTGTTCCTATCCTGTCAATATTCTTTGCCCTATATGGACGTATAAAAATGTATATTTTTTTAATCCACAAAGTCTCCCTGTAAAAGGAAATACGGTTTCCATCTGGACCTTTCCTATCATAAAATCCAACCACCTTGGCCCAGCCCTCATTTTCTTCCAAACACACTGTGGCTGTCTGTGAGCGACGGCTCTCTTCTCATAGGTTTGTTACCAAGCCTGTGGATCTGTTAGCACTGACTGCTTTAGACTGAAACCTTCTGAAAGGGGAGACCTGGTTTGCTTATTCAATCTGTTGAGCAAAATGTATACTATTCAATATGTATTGCAATTGACAAAGGTATGTTTCAGACTTGCTTCTCCTTCCCAAAGAAATAAATCTAATACATGATTCTGATCACAATTAATGTGTAAAACAGGGAATTTGACTAGCATCTGTGCTATGAGAAAAAATAAGCACTAAAGCAGAGAGCTGCCCTCTGCTGACTTGACTAAAAAAAACAAAACACCTTAGTAGCATAACTTCAAATTCATAGCCCATAGCAATGTATAAAGGAATTTTAGGCGTCAACTCTGGTTTCAGATAATCTGAGGATTTCTTTTTCACTTAAAATAAACCCTGTTTTTCAGATTATACACATTTCTTCTCAAAGAAACATGTGATCACTGAAGAAAATTAGCAATTTCTTCAAAAGTAAAAAAAATTGACTTATAATCCTACCCTTTAGAGATAACAACAAATAACATATTTTATATTTCCTTCTAGTCTATATTTATCAGCACACATATACAGGTATAAATATTACATTTTTCCAAAGTTAGAATCATAAGATTCTGTATCTTGCTTTTTCACTTTATCATTGGCATTTTCCTTTCATTAAATACTCTTTGCAACCTGATTTTCAATGGCTGAATGATATTCCATTGTAAAGATATGTCATAATTTACTAACAAACTTCCTTCTGTGCCCAGACAATGTCTTTATGCTTTCATGCTACTGTTTCCTCTTCCTGGACATACAGGCTGCTTCCATTTACCAGACTCCTTTGCAATTCAGGTGGGATCATGTGACTGAGTTCCAGCCAATGGAATATGCGTGAAAGTGACTGGCCCTGACCTTACAACCAACGCATGTCATCCTCCCACCCCCCTCTTCTGCTGCAAGCAACTCTGGAAGCCACATGTTCCAAATGGCACGGCTATAACATGGAAGCAGCTCACATTCTCGAGTCACCACTTGGAAGAGTAAAGAGAATCCAACTGGCATCAGACTATAACCTGAGTGAAAAAAAACACCTCTGTGTGTTACTGCACATAGCCTAGTGATGCCTTAAGTAAAGAAGTGAATGTAAGATCTGCAAGTTGTTTCCAACTTTCCATTCCTGTAAGTACACAGCAGCATTTTGGTTATTGCCAATTATGTTGCTATAATATGTAAGAAGGGTTAGGATTTTTTTTCTGTTTTAAATAAGCAGATAGTTGTTATTTCTTTCTTTATATTTTTGTATAATTTTATGCTTTTCTACAGAGAGCTATTTAAAAAAAAAACAAGAAGGTGTGGAAAGAGACAAGCAGAATTGCCTGGAGGATGACCCCTGAAGTTGAGGTTGTCTGGTGATGGACTGCCTGGAACAAGTGCTCCCATCCCCCTGGGAGGGTCTGTGCCCCATCACAACCCCTGTGGGTTAGGGGCTCTCTTACCTCCAGCTCTGTAAATCCAGTTTTTAAAACTGTTGCCAGGTGCCAGAAGCTCAGACAACTGCTGGGCAGCCTGCACGTCATCTCAGACTCCTTGGAACCGAAGGTCTGTCTGTTCATGCTGGATGAAGCTCCCCAGTTGATAAGCTTGACCCATACACACGACACTTAAGATCAGTGTCTCATTTTTCTGTTAATCATCAGGGTTTCTAAAAATTTTTTTACCAAGTTATATACTTATAAGATAAAAATTTGAAAGATACAAAAAGGTATCTTTTTTTATATCTTTGTATAAAAAAAACCTCTCCCCAATTGCATCGGATGTTAGCTCAGGGCTAGTCTTCTTCACACACACACACACACACACACACACACACACACATACACTCTCCCCTCTGTCCCTCTGTCACACAGTTCTCTTCTCCAGAGGCAATTAATTTTGTTTCTTTTATATCCTTAGAGAGATCATAACTGATTATAAATTGAGCATAATAACCAGAATAAACAACAGATGAGTTTCCTTCTCAATTAAGTAAGGCATTCTTTGATTTTTAAAATTACTACTTTCTAAAAATAAAAACACATGACAAAAAACTAACCTGCACAGACAAGTCTAAAATGAGAAGTCCAAGCCTCCCTTACCCACCACCTGCATTCTTAGACTCTCTCCCCAAGAACTGCATCTACCAATTTCTTGTAATCATATTCAAAACATGCTTATGTATATATCCCATAAACACTAACAAATTAAATAGATGCATGGACATACCAAATACACATTTCTGACTCTTGCTTTTTTCACTTAATTACATATGTTGGACATATTTCCATAGCAGCACATGCAGATAATCTTCCTTCTTTTGAAACGATGAATCATAAAGAGTTTTCAGCCTTCTCTTGGAGGATCCTCAGGTTGTTACTAGTTTGCTGCTATTTATAGTGTTCTCTTTTTTCTACCACCTCCCCATCTCCTCCACAATGTTTTTCTAATGAGCATCTGTATATGTGTGTGTGTGTGTATTATAATTTTGCAACTATGAATGTTAAATTTCCCGTCAAGTTAATATTTTTTTTCTTCCTAAGAACAGGAGGAATTTTCAAAAGAAATTGCCCATTGTCATCCTTTTCCAAAACATGTACACCTTCAACTTCAAGCATCATGTTCCAACAATTTTTAGGAAGACAAGTTCCTACGATTATTTTGCTACAAGATCTAATAACTTGATTTAATAACATGTCCCTCCTTCTTGGGTGTTTCATCTTATTCTAGTTTAGCTTGGTTATTTTGTGTTGAATTTGAATGAACATTTCCCCTTGGCCTATTCCCCTCAAAATGCCTTGAGAGTGTGGAAATTACCTGAGCATTATTTCAAAACGACTAAGCATCATCTGACAATATTTGATAACGGACAAAATAATTGTTATTGTGTTAGAACTGGATGAAAGAGGCTACGTTTAAGAAGCTGACAAGATTGAATATAGAAGTGAGTGCTTTTAGGAAGTTTTCATTTCAATCTGGATAAAATTAACTTAAGCACAAATGGAATCACAAAGGTAAAGATTTAGCTTACTGTAACTCCCTCAAATAAGTTTTGGTTTTGGCATCTGAAGAAAGTTCAGAGGAAATTCAAGGACAAGTTTGGCCAGTCCTCTTTTATGCTTAAAACTCTTTCCTTTGTATTATAGTGGTATTAATACTTATAAATCTTCATTCTAAAGTGGTGTTTAAGATAATAGAAACTTTATATGATTTCAGCAGATTTTCATCAATTTCTAGATTGAAGTCTAAGGTAAATATATTTCAATCTTTTGAAAAACTGGATTGTTTCAGAAGAATATTTTACTGGAGAAAAATATAATCTAGCGAAGGAAGGAGTTCATACTATTTTCCTCTAATAACTTAGTCACTTAGCATTTCAAAATATAACTGTAGGGAGTGTCACTTCCAGTCATAGCTGAGTAGCTCTTATTGAAGTACTCCTCCTGCATATAATAATATAAAACACCAGAAAAAATATTTTTTTAAAAAACACTTAAAAGCAGTGGAGAATGACAAATAGCAGGAAGATTCTGGAGGGGAGTCAACACCTGGAAGAAGGGAAAGAGCATGGAGTGAGTTTCTGACATTTTATGGCCCTCAGCCTGAGACTGGTCCAAGTTTGTGCAGAGTAGCGCAGCTAAAACTCTGTTAGAAAATACACAGAATTTCTGTCCTGAAGAACTATAGGTCAGAATTTGGGACAAGCACATCCTTTGGAAAGAGAGGTGTGAAACTGCAGAAAAGAGAGAGAGAGAGAGGAAGAAATTCATATGCTGTGTTTAAACTCTACATCACAAATAATTTCTGAACCACACTACCATGTTAATTGCCCATTTAAAAAGAAAATAAGCGTCACTGGAGGAATATTACAGAATCCACAGCTTTCATAACATAATATTTATAATGTCGAGGTTGGAGTCCAAAATTATTTGACAAGGAAGTCATTGAGAGGACATGACCTCCAGTTTTCTGAAGTCCCTACAGTTCCCATCTAATTCTTCCCCAAAGTACTTCCCCCTCACTGTATAATGTTCTATTCTTTAGCATTAACTCCTGCACTCATATTTATGAATTCCCACAACCACAGGCCAAGATAACAAAAGCAGCTATCTAAACAAACACATATTCAACATTCTTCCTAGAGCCCGTGGGGGGAAAACAGTAAAAGATCAAAAAAGTTCTCCCCATTGTCTGGTTTCTAATGATTTCTAGAACAAGATGTGAACACAATTACAATATCCAGGAGAGGGAGAAACGTGCAAAATCAATCAATGAATCTTCAAGTAAGACCTAGTTCAATAAGAAACTCCTTCAAACTATTAACGATGACATGATCCTTCACCTAAATTCACTTAACAGTTTCGAAAGGAAAGCAATTCATAATTAAGTAATTATAGGGAATCCCTTGAAATTATAAAATGTGAACGTTCTACGTGGCCCTCTAACATGCAACATCTTGCTTTGTCATTACTGGCTCCCTTTCTTTTTTTTTTTTTGATATATGGAGGTGATAGATGTCTCTTAACTAATCAAGCTTTATGATATATTTTGATTAAAACTTTTTCAGAAGGCCTATCTAGTTTTTCACACTACATTTAAAAAATAACACTTTAACTTCCATTAAGTTTTCTTAGAAATAATGCCAGTATCACCAACAATCATAATCACAGCAGCATGCTTTAAGACCTAAAGGGTGAATCTTTAAAATACAAAATGTGATAATACGCCAAAAAAAAATAGACAATTGTTATCCATTAGGATCACTGTAAATCATCATCTATTACTTACTTGATGAAGCCACTTTCTTCAGAAAACTCCCAATTCCTTCAGACTCCATCAGTTTGGTTACCAAATACCCCCAAACATGTAATTATAGATATTTATAGTAGTTGAACAAATAGAATCATAATTATAATTCTCAATTTACATAGCTGATTTTATATATTTATATCTATATCTATATAATGTTCCTGACAGTTACAGAATTATGTTTCCTCTGAGAAGTTGGATAGTGTAGGGGTACATTCCACTCATGCCTCCCCTATAATAGTTACACATATGAAACTTTCTAGTGGAAAATGGAAGATGAAAGATGAGGGAGGGTGGGTCAAGAATCATCCCCAGGTTTTTTGATTTGTATCTCAATTAAAGGTTGGGTCATTCACTTAATGTAACAGAATCAAATGGGGAAAAGTGAAGAGTTTGAACTTCGGCATATTGACTTGGATGTACAAATAAGTGGGTCTGCAGTTCAGATGAAATAATTGCAATGGGAAGGAAGATTCGAGGGTCATTAGTGCCCAAGAGATCATTGAAATCAGGAGCAGGGATGTGATCATTTGGAAGACTGTGTGGATTCAGAGAAGAATGTCAAGGATGGAGCCCTGGAACACACCAACATCTAAGGGACAAGTGGAGAACCAGAAGCCCAAGAAGGTAACAGGGAAGAAATTCAGGAAAATGGGTGAAAAGGGGAGAAAGCTGTGCTACTGAAATCAAAAGGAAGAGAAAACATTAGGGAGGAGAGTCAAATGGAGCAGGAAAACTATGTATTTTTCCAAAATAATCTCATCAATGCTAAGCAAGGAAGGGTATTTCAGCTCTTAGCTTAATAAATTGCTGGTATTTTTCATCTTTTTCATTTCAGCTATTTTCAGGCTAATTTTAAAAACTAACCTTTAGAATATGTATCACATACATACCTGTGTATCAGTTTGCTAGGCCTGCGTAACAAATTACCACAAATTTAGCAGCTTACAACAACAGAAATCTATTCTCTCACAGTTCTGGAGCCCAGAAGTCTGAAATCAAGGTGTTGGCAGGACGAGTTTCTTCTTAGGGATTCAGAGGGAGAATCTGTTCCTAGCTTCTGCTGGTTGCCAGCAATCCTTGGAATTCCTCGGTTTGAGGCAGAATAACTCCAATCTCTGCCTCAGCAGTCACATAGCATTCCTCCTGGGTGTCTGAGTCCAAATTTCCCTCTTCCTATAAGGATAGCAGTCATTGGATTAATCCAGTATGACCTCATCTTGACTTGATTAAACCTGCAAAACCAGTATTTCCAAATAGGGTCATATTCTGAGGTTCTGGGTGGACATAAGTACACCATCCTAAATACAACCGAGTACACCATCCTAAGGGTATGATCACAAATATATAGCAACCAGACTCTAAAAAGAGGGCTAAATTTAAGAAACTAGAATCGTGCATAAAATAAATGAATTTTATGTGGGCACCTGTTGGAGGAAGTCATTGAGAGGACGTGACCTCCAACTGACCCTCCAACTAGACCTGGGGAATCAGAGGCTCCTTACCACCTCCCTTGTCCTTGGAAAGTATGTTCTGCCCACTGTTCCCAAACTAGAAGCGGCTTCAAGGACACTGCCTTCAGAGAGCAATGTGTTGTTGAGACCATCTGGACTATACAAGTGACTAATCTGATTAAGGCCTCAGTATAAATGTTTAAGATTCTGGTGGGTGGGTGCAGAGATCTACTCGTCTTGTGGCAGCCCAAGACAAGACTCCTATATAAGTTTCCTTGCTTATTAAAACTGCCACCTACCAATCTGGAGTGGTCTGCCTGTTTCTTTGGTTTCTCCTTGACCTCCGTGTAAGGGGGTCAGTTTCGAATTTCACCGAGGAACTCCCAAGGTTGTGAACCAACAGCACTGAATTTTTTGCACCTTAGTTTCCTTCTATTGTAATAGGAGCCCAAAGTAAATTAAGACTAACTTTGTAGAAATTCTTCATACTCAGTATTTTCATTGGGCATTTCATCAGCTCTAAGAGACACCCCTCTGAGCTTACAAGGAAATTAACATTTTATCATACAGTGAAATACAGAATCAGAGAGCCTTCTCAACCCTTTGGGACCTGGTTTGACAAAGTTTCCATAGCCATGCAGACGGCTAAACTAATGGACTCCTAATATTCTTGAAGTAAGGAGAGGTGTGGTAAAGGAACATACATTCATTTAGACAAAAGATCTTCATTATCATCAAATATTTACTATGCACCATGGTCTGCGAGGCACCATTAGATATTAAGTGTATCTAGGTCTAAAAAAAAATTCTTTCCCTGGGATGACATTGGGAGAAGCAAAAAATGTGGACAAACACAAAAGTAACATTTGGGCTGATTCTGACATTATTTGGAGCCATCCAGTCAATTCAAGAAGTGATTATAAGATATGCTTCATGGGGGAGCCTTCTTCATCACCCTTGGTTCTCCTCAGACCCCAGTCCTTGCCATTTGTGATACTTTACAGGGTCCCCAAACCCGAACCAGACCAGGCTTAGCTGACCCCACGAACAAGCCTGCCTGCAGCTCTGTCGAGCATCCCGGCTGAGTCCTCCAGAAACGGCGGCCCCACCGCTCTCCTCTCTGGGTCCAAGGCTGGCACGGAAGCGGCAGTATTAAGATGGTTTGCCCACCAGCTCCCAAGTCGATACTGTTTTCGATAGTCCATCATACAACTATAAAGAGAGGGCAAATATGTATTTCAAAGGCCATGTATTTGAAATATGTATTTCAAAGACTGGATGGCATTTTTAACAGGAAAATTAAGCCATGTTGTAGCATACACGGGTCTTTGTGGAACGGTTTCAGGACTGTTGCTACAGACGAAACTGACAGGGTATTTACAGATAGGAATAAGAACCAGGATCCTAGAACTCTGTTCAAACAATTTTCTTTTTTATTGAGGTCATAATGGTTTATAACTGTGTAATTTCAGGTGTACATTATTATATATCAGTTTCTGTATAGACTGCATCATGCTCACCACCAATAGTCTAATTTTTATCCGTCACGATATACATGTGCCCCTTTACCCCGTTCGCCCACTCTCCCACCCCCTTTCCCTCTGGTAACCGCTAATCTATTCTCTTTATCCACGTGTCAAACACTTTTTTATTGCTCTGAACGCCAAATGGAAAGACAGTCCGAAGTTTGGCTGGAGCGTTTGTCTTTTGCCCGAAAATTCTCTGCCAGGGAGCCCAAGGCTTCTGTCTCTAATCTGAGATAACAAGTGGCCCGCGGGATAACACCAGCCCTCCTCGGTCACTCGGCTCTCCTCTGCGTCCCGCCGCGGGGCCGCGGGGCCCGGCAGGAGGAGCGCGGCGCGCGGGCCGCGCTGCCCGGGCCGCGGAGTTTTCGGTTTCCACTTTTCCTCCCCAGGCCTCTCCCACTTCCTTTCCCACCGGTCCCCGCCCGCCCGCCAACTGCGGGGGCCGCACCTCCGCAAGGTCTCGTCCGCCTCCCGCAGGGTCCCATCCGCTTCCTCTGGGGACCAAAAGGAGGCGAATCCCAGGAGTGCCAAAAGTGCGCAGCAAGACGGGAAATTGCAAAAGTGCTCACCCTCTGCCCTCCCCCGCGGCTTTCCCGTAACTCCCGCCCCTCGGCGCTCGCCCCGCAGCTGATTCATAGCCCGGGCGCGGGGCCACCTCTGCACGTCTACACCGGCGTCCGCACCCGCGGTCCCCGCGCCGCCAAGGACTCGCCCCGGCTCGCGGAGCCCTCCGCCCGCGGGGTGAGTACCCCCGGCCGCCCGGCCCCCTCCTCCGCGCCCCCGCGTCCAGCCGCAGCCGCAGCCTTCCCCGCTCGCGCGCCGCCGCGCCCCGCCTCCCGCGGTTGCTTTTCCGACCGCGGACCCGGCGCGGCGCGGGAAAGAAGCGGACACCTCTGCGGCCCCTCTGCCGGCCTCCCCTGCTCCGCGCCGCCTCTGCCCCGCGCTTGCTTTGACTCGGGGTTCGATCGCTCCGAGACGGTGCTTTGAGGGGTCCTCGCCTCTGGCCCGCCTACCTGGTGCGTAACACTAAAAGAGTAATTCTTTCCAGAGCGCACACTGCCGGGTCCACCACGACGTTTCCTTCCCTGCTTTTACGTTCACCATCCTCGTTTTTACGTTCGCCCCCTTCTCAAGTAGTGGGGGAATATTTGTTAAAATTCCCAATTTGATCCACTTTTGTCTCTCTCCCAACACACCGCCATGGGAGTTAATTGCTGGCCTCAATCTCCCCCTACGCATCCTTAACTGCCACCTGGCAGAGTCAGTCCTCTCTGAGTCCGTGCTGTCCCTCCATCCTGTGTCTGTTTACACCTAGAAGTGGGAGGCGCTCACTCACAGGTGGAGCGAGGAAATCCCGGAGATGTGGTAGTGTCTGGGGGCAGACGCCTACCCTCCTCTGCCACATGGATGGAAGTAGCACAGAGTTGGCAGGTTGGGCAGAGGGAGCCAAGCATTTGTAGCCGCACCCCACCCCTTTTGTAGACAAACCTGGGCATAGAGGGGGTCCGTGACTTGTCCGAGACCGTAGAGCTGGTTGTGGTGGCGCTGAGACCACGGAGCCCAGGGCTTTGCCCCTGACACTGTGAGTCTTTTCTTGACAGCCCTTGGCCTGTCCGTCATCCTCCCAGCCATGCATCC
The DNA here is from genome assembly GCA_031878705.1 of Tapirus indicus. Classification (NCBI taxonomy): domain Eukaryota; kingdom Metazoa; phylum Chordata; class Mammalia; order Perissodactyla; family Tapiridae; genus Tapirus; species Tapirus indicus. The sequence goes on along the minus strand of CM062921.1, from coordinate 115,365,652 downwards.
ATCCATCCTGCCTGCCTGCCATGTGGTGGGAGGCACAATGCTAGGTGCCACTGAGAAAGGCCGCTTGGTAACCAACAAGCTTGAAGACACTTTGTGAACAAGCTAATTGTCCAAGTCAAGAGGTATGAATGGGGGGTCAGTGTAGGGAGAGGATTCGATAGAATTGAATGTGGTGTGTTTAATTTGAGGTAGAAGGAAAGAAGCTTTGGATCTTATTCCCAAATCTAAAACTGACTTTAGAACTTGGGTCAAGTTACTTATCACCTCAACCTCAGTTTCCTCCTCTGCAAAAAAATAGTTCATACTTACTATGGACCAGGCACCATTCTAAGTATCTTACATATGCTAGCTCATTTACGTTTCACCAGTGAAGTGGGTATTAGTTTTGCCATTCTCATTTTATCCGTGAGGAGACAGGCCTAGAGAAGTTAAGTGACTTGTCTATGGTCACACAGCTAGCAGGTGACAGAGTCAGAATTTGGCCTTGGAGTCTGCTTATAAGCACTATGTTGTCCCTCAAACTCTAGGACCCTTTTTGGAGTGGCCCTGGAGTGGTGCTTCATTGTTGTTCTGCTTTGTCTCTCTCCTGGGCGGCTTTAAATGCACTCAGAGATCCTTGAGGCTGAAGAGCCCCAATCATAGTCGCCAGGGGTTCCCAAACTTAGCTGTGTCTCAGAATCATTCTTGCACTGGACTGGACTCCAACCTAAGCTACCTATTCACAATCTTCAGGGCATACTCAGTTTGGCATCTCACCTGGTAGCATTCAGTACTGTTAGAATGCTTAAGTGGCAGGGAGCTCACCACCTAACATTTCATTGCTGGACAGAGCTAATTCTCAGCTGTAACTTGCCTCCTTGTGGCTTACATCTTGGTCCCAGCTCTGCCTCTTGTTGTCCCAGCGAATGTGTCTAAGCCTCTTGTATCAGAGGCCACCTTGAGAGAAAAGGGCTGGTCTTAAGTGTCCAACAGGGACTCAAACCACTTTGGGGATAACGTTTACTTACACACTGAGTCTCTTTTCTTCTACCCCTTTCTTTAACCTGCAAGACCAGGAACACCTACAGGGGTGCACGGAGGTGTCCTAGAGTCTCTGATGTTTCTTATAACCCTTTTGTCCTGAAAAAGGGACCAAATCAGGAAAACTATTATAATTTTGAAAGAGAGATCAGTGGTAATGTGATTTGACAAGAAGAAGGAGTGTGTTTTCCTTGTGGGACTGGGCTGGGGCATTGCTGGCTCGGATAGAAGAAAATCCTGGTGAATGTCATCTTGCTCCCTTACAGGAACAGTGAACCCTGGCCGTCCTTTCCCTGGGGGAGGAAGTCCTCCTTGATTAAAAAAAAATATATGTGAAATGGGCAAAAATAAAACAAATAGGATATTGTGAGAAATACCCCTCCTAGCTACATAAGGAGAGAGTTTGTTTTCCGGCAGCTGTGTTTTTGGTTTCACAGCCTTCCTTTTCTTCTCATTTTAGTTCTGCTGGTTTTTCAGCATTTATGTAATCCAGGTAGTTTGTATTTTATTTTTATGTTTTAAAATAGTACAAATAATAACTGAATACATTCTCATTCAAACGTGAGAGAAGTATATGGAATGGGGAGTACCATCCTCCCTCCTGCTCCCACTCGGAAAAGGGAAGTTAAGTTTGGTAAATAGCATTCCAAGATTTTTTCTTTTCCATACATTTGCATAATATATATATACACATATGTTTTAATATATGTAAATAAGATCTTACTATGTATCCTATATATTGTGAAGCTTACTTTTTCCCTCCCAAGTCTTAGAGATCTTTCCGTGTCTGTTCGTACCTCTTTTGTTAATGGCTGCATGTTATTCTAAAGTAGAAATATGATTTATCCATCCTTTCCCTTATTGATGGATGTTTGGGTTGTTTAAAAGTATTCAGCATTAGCAATAGTGCTTCAGGAAAGATCGTGCATTCATCTCTGTGCTTAAGCCTGAGTATTTCCGTGGAATAGAATCCTAGGACAGATATTCTTGGGTCAAAGGGTTTGTCCATTTTTCAACTTGATAGATACAGCCCTTCAAATTGCATCACTGTCTGCACCCCATGTACTAATTTAAACTCAGTGCATAAGAATGTGTTTCCCTCATCTTTCCTGACATCAACTGTTATCTTTTTTTTTTAACTTAAGTTTTCAAATCTGATAAATGAGTGAAACCCAATAAGGCATTTTAATTTACATTTTGCTGATTACTGCTGCAATTTGATATCACTAATTATTTACGGGTCATATGTGTCTTCTGTGAACTACTTGTTCATTTCCTTTGGTCAGTTTTCTATCGAGTTGCTTTTTCTTATTCCTGTTTCTTGCAGAAGCTCTTTACCTGTTCAGGATCTTCATTCTTTGTCTGTTATAGAAGATGAAAGTATTTCCTCTAGTGTAATGCTCTTTTTTTTATTGTGGTAAAATGCATAATGGTGGTCTAGTGGTTAAGATTGGGCCCTCTGACTGCCATGCCCTGGGTTAGTTTCTGGTCAGGGAACCACACCACCCATCTGTCAGTTGTCACTGTGGTGGCTGCGTGTTGCTGTGATGCTGAAAACTATGCAATCGGTATTTCAAATACCAGCAGGGTCACCCATAGTGGACAGGTTTCAGTGGAGCTTCCAAACTAAGACAGAATAGGGAGAAAGAAGGACCTGACCACCCACTTCAAAAAAATTGGCCGTGAAAACCCTGTGAATAGCAGCACACCATTATCTGATATAGAAGGTGAGAGGATGGAGCAATAAGACCAGGCAGGGTTCTGCTTTGCTGTACACAGGGTCACTAGGAGTCTCCACATCACTAACAGCACATATTTTATACATAATATGGACTTTACCATTTTAACCATTTTTAGGTATACAGGTCAGTGTTATGAAGTATATTCATATTGTTGTGCAACCATCATCACCATCCATCTCCAAAACTCTTTTAATCTTGCAAAACTGAAATCTGCACCCGTTAAATGATAACTCCCTTTCTCCCCAGCCCCTGGTAACCACCATTCTACTTTCTGTCTCTATGAAGTTGACTACTCCAGGTTCCTCATATAAATGGAGGAATCATGTAGTGTTTGTCTTTCTGTAAATGACTTATTTCACTTAGCAAAGTGTCCTCAAGGCTCATCCATGTTGCAGCAGGTACCAGAATTTTCTTCCTTTTTAAGGCTGAATAATATTCCATTGTATGTGTATACCACATTTTGCTTATCCATTCATCATGCTTTTGTTTTTAACTATCTTTTGCTGCACAGAAATTTTAAATTTTTGTGTAATCAACTCGGCAATCTTACGATTTCTGTGCCTTGTCTAGTTTAGGAAGGTCTTTTTCACCTAAAAATTATTTTTAAAATTATCTTACTTTCTTCTAATACTATCATTATTTTGGTTTTTACATTTAGCTCTTTAAAATGTCAAAGTTTTGTATCAGGTGAAAGGTAAGGATGTAACCTAATTTGTTTCTAAAGTTTTAGACAGTTAACCCAGCATCATTTATTTAATCATCCATCTTTTTTCCAACTCACTTGAAATTCTGTTTTTATAGTAAAATAAATTCCTCTTTAATCAAGGAGCTCTTTCAGGAGTCTATTCTGTTTCATTGATCTTTTTTGTCTCTTCTTATGCCAGTACCACCTTGTATTAAATACTACATCTTTATAGTATGTTTTTATATCTAGTAGTGTACATTTGTACTTTTTTTCTAAAAATTTTTTTAGAAATGATTCTTGTGCATTTTCTCTTTTGTATAAACTTTACAAATAGCTTATCAAGTTTAAGAAAATCCTGTTGGGGTTTTTCTTAAGATTTTCTTGGGTTTGTCATTGTTAATAATTTTTTATGCCTTAAGGTGAATTCTGGCATGAGCTCCCAGCGTGGAGGAAGCAATGTAATGTGGTAAAATGCTGTGCTTTGGGGAGTAACTCACCTGATTTCAAGTTCTAGATTAACTATGTCAATCTATGTCAAAGTTACTTTTAACCTTTTGTAGCCTGAATTTCCTCATCTGTGTATGGGGAGAATAATATAATCTCTTTCATGGGGCTGTTGTGAGGATTCAGTTAATAGATGCATGAAGTCACTTAGCAAAGCACCTGCAGAGAGTTAGCCTCCAGTACCTGTGAGCTGGGATCATTCTCATATTTACCTTCATATCCTGCTATGGGCTGTGCAGAATGCCTTCTCATGGAAGGAACCAGTAAATCTTTTCCTTTATATATCGATAGTATCCTAGGAGACAAAAATATGTAATAAATATTGAATATAGTAGTCTTTCTCAAACTTTAGTGTGCCTATGAATCACCTGGGGATCTTGTTTAAATGCAGATTTTTATTCAATAGGTCTAAGATGTGACCTGAGATTTTGCATTTCTAACAAGCTCCTGGATAATGTCGGTGCTACTGGTCCTTCGTCTATGCTTTGAGTATGTAGTCTTTCACTGGTGTTTAAAATTATGCTGGTAGTAATAGTATTTCCTGTGAGGATAAATGTGATTGCCAGGACTTGTAAATTGCTTTATTTTAATATTAGGTGCTAAAGAACTAAATTATAGCTGTGTTGTTTCCTTCCTTCCTCCTTTCCTTCTTTTTTTTTTAAAGAGTGTTAGTGAAAGCATTAAATACAAAGTTCTATTCTTAGATCTGAAATCATTGAGGTAGTTAACTATCTGGATTGTTTAAAACTGTTGAATTAAGATGAAGATGGCCACATAAAATATATCCAATCTGAATATGAAATGTGAAGTCAACTGAAAGAAAAGCCACAGTTACAAGTGTCTTAGCAAGTAGAAAAATGTAAGACATAAGGAACACTTGGAAAAACGTAAAATAGATTTGAATCACAAAACACTTTCAACTAGTTTAAACCTGTTGAGTATATGGTTCAAGTGTGGAAATAATGTAATTGCTAGTACTTGCACAGGATTGAACCCAGTATCTGTAAAACACACACACACGTTTTAAAGAATGCTTTATGTTTCAAAATTACATAACTTGAGAGTTATGCATAATTTCCCTCATCCTGCCCACCTCCCTTACCCCATCCCAGCTCTAAATTTATAACTGTTAGTAGTTGGTGTGTCTTTTGGGGCAGGTTTGGATCCTTTAAATAGAAGACAGCAAAGCAGAAATGGTTATGCCAGAGATTTTGGGGGAAAGCACTTGTGAGGGATAAAGGGAAAGGGGAGCAGAAGTAGGCAGAGAAAGCCTGCAAACCCACTGCAGGTCTGACACCTGGGGGAGGGGACAGGGAAGAAGGAAGATTGGGAAGGAAGAGCATCCAGCTGCAGTGCAGTTCTGAGAATAGTTTGGTCAGGGATGGGGAGACTTTGATCAGAGGTTGACTATTAGAGGGAAAAGGCTGGAAAAGGCTTGGCTTGATCCATGTTGGCTGGAAAAGGCTTGGCTTGATCCATGTTGGCTGGAAAAGGCTTGGCTTGATCATTGGCTGGGAGCAGTCTGGAGGGATTGTGGGCTTGGTGCAGCAGTAGAGGCCATCAGTCACCTCTGCTCCCACAGTAGGTCCTTTTGAAGGGAGCTGGAGTGGCACAGCTGCCTTCCATAGATGGTTTTCTGCACACACTATTCTGAAACTTGCTTTTCCATTCGGTATTCTTTCTTTGGACATTCTTCCATGCCAGCACATGAATCTATTTCATTCTTTTTAACAGTTTCATGGTATTTCTTTGTAGAAATGCACCATAATTAAATTGTCTAGTTTATTTTGATAGATATTTAGATTTTGTTTTTTTCCCTCAATATACACAATGCTACAATGAATATTCTTTAAAAATATATTTTTTGGTATATACATGCGCACATCACACACACCCACACACTATGTGTAGGACAAAATTCTAGATTTAGTATTTTTGAATCAAAAGTAATGCATACGAAAATGTTAATAGATATTGCCAAATTGACCTCAATAAAGTTGTACTTCTTGACCATCGGTGAGTAACAATGCCTACTTCTTCAAACTCCTACTGGTGCTAGATTTTAAGACTTTTTTAAGCTTTGCCAATCAGACACCACGCAGACACACATAGAGACATGCACATTACTGTTTTAATTTGCATTTATTTAATTAATAGTGATAGTGTCCAGTTTTACTTTTTTCTCTTTTGGTTATTGATATTTCCTTCTTTTTTATGAATTACATATTCATGTTATTTGCCAGTTTTTCTACAGAGGTGTTTGTCTTTTTCTTATTGATTTCTAAGAACTCTTTGTATATTAGGAATGGCAACCCATTGCTATAAGTATTGAAACTATTGTTCTCAGTTCGTTATTGGTCCAATTATAGCACAAAATTTTTAGAATGTTTATTTAATCAGTGTAGCAGTATTTATTGCTTCTGAGTTTCATACCATACTCAGACAGATTATACAAATATTCACCTGTATTTTATTCTAGTAATTTTAATGGCCTTATTTCTTGCATTATATCTCTGTTCCTCTGGAATGTGTTTTGTTGAAGGGAATGAAGCAATAGCAATAATGGTAAAATTAACATGAATTGGATTTACTATATGTGTGTTCTCATAGTCTCATTTAATCCTTATTCCAGTCCTATTCTTATTTTACAGAAAAGGAAATTGAAGCCTAAATTGGTTAAGTAACTTATCTGTGTTCATACCATTATTAAGTGGCAGAGTAGGGATTTGACCCTGAGTAATATTATGTCAGAGCCCATGTACTTAACTCTTACAGCTTCCTTTTCCCATAAATGTCTGGGCAATTGTTCCAGTACCATTTTGGGGAATAGTGTATCTTTTCCCCAATCATTTGAAATATCACCTTTAGCATATTAAATTCCTACATATTCTTTGGGTCCATCATATTCCTTTGATCCAGTTTTCCCATTCCTTTCTTTGGCTTCACTTACCACTTAGACACTCAGGTTTAATCCTAGCTGGTGTCACAAGTTCCAAGAACTTTTAACTGAACATTGCTTAAAAAAGAAAATCAGTTGTACATGAGCCAATTCAGTCCCATGAATCAGGATTGACCTTACAAAACTTAACTGGTGGGCTTACAGGGAGGGGAAGAAGTGCTCGAACCTTTCCATGGGCGTACCTCCCAGTGGTGGATACTTGAAGAGGAAGGAGTGGTGGAATTGGAGTGAAATCTTGTAATTAGTCAATCCCGTGTTGTAACGGTGGAGGGCCTTTCAAAAGGGCTCCCAAATACAAATGGCAGCGCTCTTAAAAGAGAAATAAAGATAACCAAATCCGAGGAATGTGGGGAACCTTGAAGAAGTGGCGTGCAACTCTTTGTACCGCAACACAGAACCCTTTCACAAGGTGCACATCCCAGCATGCATCCTGGATGAACAGCTTCTTTCTTTAAACTAGTATTTGCATATGACATCATCGGGGCACCCGGCCAGGTTTGAAGAGTTTGGTTGCACACCCACATTCTTGGGAAGCAAATGATGATCATTCTGCTTCTCATGGGGATTATTTGCAGTGGGGAAACTTCTCAGGAATAAATATTTCGGTAATGACAGAACAAGTGCTGATGAAGAAGGGCAGACGCATACCCTTTTCAAAAGCTGTGTTTTATTACGCAGATAGTATTTATACTGAGGGGTAGTCAAAGCATCTTCATTTTGCAAAGAGACAAGATTGGAATGAGAAGTTCTACAAAATGAATGGCCAATGATTCTTTTCTTTCCTCATTTTTCCCCCCAGAGAAGGAATGTCAGTGGAAGACTATGAATTAGCAATAGTTGGCAACAGAAAAAGTAGAAGGGCCTGAAAAGGAATCTATTTTAATTAAAATAAAATTGAAAGCAGAGAAGAGAGAATGTGAGAAAATTGGTACAAGTTTTTATTCATTTACGAGATATTTACTGGGTAGCAACTGTGTTCTGGAACTGTGATAGACAGTAGGAAATAAGATCCAGATCTGTCCTTAAGCAGCTCATGGTCTAGTTGGAAATGACTGAGATCTGAAAAATAGAAACTAAGAACAGATTTGGGGAAGGGACCAAGTAGTGTGGATGAGGCAGGAAAGTATTTTTTCCTTGCTGAATTCTGCTACTTCATACTTCCCTGACTTCCTTTTCATACTGGAAATTGGATAAGTGGCGATGCGCCTCATTGATAGTCGTGGAGAGAGAAAGCCTGTTGAATGAATGAGAGGGCTGAGTAGCCTTTTGCGCATCAGAAGCAGGGCTGCAAAGGAAAAACCAATCCCCCACTTGGAGCACTGTGATCACCCATGGGGGCACATGCCTAGCAGCTGGTTGATGCTGAAGGAGCAGCACCCCAGCCCATCTGAACACACAGCCCTTATCTTTGGGGTGATGCAGGAAAGCCTGGCCTCATCCTGGATTTTCATTTTGATCTGCATAAGGGGGCGTAGTATAGGGCATGGAGCGCCCCGGAGCTCTGTGCTTAGACCCCTCTCTTTCCTGTCTGTACTCCCTCTTGGCGATCATCCAGTCCTATGGCTTTAAATACTATGTGTATGCACTGAGGGCACCTGAATTTATACCCCCATTCAAGACCCCTCCCACGAAGTCCAAATTGTGTATCCAGCCAGCTACTTCATCTCTCCACTTGGATGTCAGATAAGCCTCTCACATTTAGCATGTCGCAAATTGAACCCTTGATATAGCCCACTACATCTGTTCTTCTGCTTCTCCATTAATGGTAATTCCATTTTTCCAGGGGCTCAGCCCAAAATTCTTGGAGCCATCCATGATGTCTCACTTTGTCACCACCCCCCATGTCCTGCCAGCTCTATCTTTAAAATCTCTCCCAAATTCCACCACTACTCACCACTTCTACTGCCATCACCCTGGTCTAAGCCAGCATCCCCTGGACTGGACTGTACTGGACTAATACTCCCCTGGACGATTGCTGTAACCTCCTAACTGCCCTCTCTCCTGCCACTCTTGCCTCCTTCAGCCTCTTCTCCTTACCGGGTCCTTCCTGTTCAGTATAAGTTAGACCATGTTACTCCTCTGTTTGCAGTTCTCCAGTGGCTCCATCTCTCTCAGAGTACAAGCCAAAGTTTTGAAAATATTTTCCCTCCCTGCTTTCCGCTCTGCGTGCCCTCTGTTTTCGTCTCCCGTCACTCACCTCCTTGCTCACTGCAACGCCAGGCTCCTTGTTGTTCCTTCAATATGCCAAGCACTCTCCCCCCTCAGGATGTTTGCACAGGTCGCTCCCTCACCTCCAGGGTTTTCACTGTGTTGCAGGGTCCTGCTAAGAAGCAGCTGGCACTCTTGAACAGGATTTATGTCCGAGGTGTGGAGGGGGCCCCACATGGCTGTGTGGCCAGTTACTGGCTTGGAAGCAGCCAGCTCAGAGCTCTTAGTGTCTGCGTTTTCTCAGTGTCAGGTTCTGTGCCGTCAGGAGAACTGTTCATGCGGCATTTCCCGAAGGGAGCTCCACAGGTGTCTGGAACATTCTTCCAGCTGCTGACTCTTGCTCTGCAAGTTTTGATGAATGTTATCAATTTACCAGAAGGTTTTCAGACAACAGCTAGGACTCATAGTCCTTCGGCAGGTGGTCCTGAGGTGGTCTGGGGCCTAAAACATCAGGAGGGCGGCTGTCTGGTCACACCACTGGAAATAACCACTTTGCTCGTGTGCAGGCACCACGTCACGGTTGCCATCTGCTTAGCATGTGTAAAACTGTGCACGTCAACCCTGATGAAAATAAAAACAGTAAATCTGAATGGCTGCCCCAGCTAACCTCAGATTCAGAACCTGATGTGTGTGAGACAGTGGGGAGGGGCAGGGCTTCCATAGCAGACTGTCCTGGTGATTCGCAAGGACTTTCCTGTGATACCCAAACCATAGAAAGACATCCTTTGTAAATACGTGTATTTTTCAATTTTGTTATATGGCAACTTTTATTCTTTAATTTCTGGTTACCCTTAATTGGTAGGTGGCTTCTAATTTTTAGTTTTAAGTTTCTCTGCCCCTATGACTTGTTTAATTTTTGTGACATGTAAAGTAGTTGATTTACTTGAACTCCAAATTTTTGGAAACATTCAACTAGTTCTTGGAGAACACAAAGCAGCATGCATATCACCCCCTGAATCATCTGCTTTTAAATTTGTGGGATGAGATTTCCTCACAGTGGTGGCACCTTGCATTTCTCAGGTGATGTCAATTTAAGGAGGATGCGATACTGTACACACAGTAGGAGTGGAAGGATATTTAAATTGCACCGCGAGTGTTGGACACTTCACTTTGGCATTTTCCTTTGGTTCTGAGCAGAAACTATTTTCGCTTGAATTTGTTTCCCCCCTGGCTTTGATATTCGCTTGTAATAGGAAGCCATTTGAAGTTGTAAGTAGAGATTTTAGAGAGGTATGAATGACTGGTTTGCCAAAAATAGAAGTTGCAGAAAGCGGTGCTTAAAGGAATATGAACAAAAGCTGTCATTTGCAGACTTTTGCTTCTGCTTGCAACTGGGTTCCCCTGTGGGCAGGTGTGACCACCCTCAAGTAATTTAATGCTGTGGTTTATCTGCTTCCTGTCTTCATGGTAGTTCCCATTTGCTTGTAAAATACTATTTAAAAAAAATAGTGGGTGTGGGTAGTCAAAATGGATGATCTGGTTCACTGAATTTCTAACTTTTGATGGAGTTCAGGTAGCGAGACAGAGGCAAAAATTGACTTTGAAGTGTTTCTTTGCTTCTCTGTGTGATGAGTCAGTTTGAAGTAGAAAAGTGAAATTCAATGCTTCCCCTGACTAACACGTTTATTGTTAAATAAAGAACTTATTAGCCTTCTTGAGGTCATCCAGGCTCATTCTTTGTGCCCCCAGATTGTCCCGTGGTCACAGAACCTGATGAATCAGTGAAGTTGGCCTCTAGTTTACAACCCTTTTCTACAGCAAAGAGAACCGGAAATTATTCTGAACAATGAAGCACTGACTGTCTCCTTAGGTAGAATGTGCTCATTTTTCTGAAGTGAAATTGTAATGAGGGAGACAGGGAAGAGTGGAGATGGCTCCTCCATAAGTAAGTAACTCAAATTTAGCTCTTTTGAGAGTGGTATTTCTTCTCCTTTTAATCAGAGTCTGTGTTTTTATATTTAACTTTTGTTTCTCTGCTCTACATTTCTTTACCAAATTTTGCTTGGCTTGAGGAAATGCTGGGTCAGTTGTCTATTGCCGCAAAGGCTCAGTGGCCCACAGCAGTAAGTGTTTATTGCTTGTACATCTGAGATCAGCTGCTTGTGGCTGGGGCCTGGCCGGCTGCTGGCTGATCTAGGCTGGCCCCAGCTGGAGCAGTTGAGGTGACTCAGCTCTGCCTCCTGTGTTGCTCATTCTCCTCCTGTGGGTCCACTGGGCAGCCCAGAAGTGCTCTTTTCATGCCAAAGGTGGAAACACAAAAGAGCAAACAGAAATGCACAACTTCTCCTGAGGCCTGGCCTACAAGCTGGCACATCATCACTTCTGCCTCATTTATGGGCCAAAGCAAGTCACGTGGAGTGAGGAAATATAGTCTTCTTGTTTTTGGGGGGGGACTCTAGAGTCACATGACAAGGGGCGTGGATACTGGGAGGAGAGAATGGGAGCCTTTAATGCCATTATCTACCATAGTTGGTTGAAAGAAACCTGTTCAGAGCTAAAATTAAATAAAATTTCCCTTCTTTGTGGGTTATCTTTTTTCAGGAAACCAGAACCTATGGCTCTCTTTGCAGTCTTTCAGACAACATTCCTCTTGGCGTTGCTGTCCTGGAGAACTTACCAGAGTAAAGGTAAGAAGTGGGAAGAAGAGTAAAGAAAAAAAATCACAAAGAGAAAAAAATTGAGGTAATTGCTGCTTTGGAGAAAAGTTGTACAATTCTTTTCTCTTTGGAAATGACTTGGAATTGGTGAGTAGCAATGGTTACCTTTGTCTTGACCTTCCTGTTCTTGATGGCCCATTTTAATGAGTCACAACTTAGCCCTGATTTCCTGGTCAATGCACTGGTCATTAGGGCACTTGGGAGTAGACCTAATCCCACAGTACTTCAAGATCCATATATTGTACATAGCAAACCTAGAGGAGCTCCTTTTGCACCTTGCTAGGTAGAGACGGGGTACACCAGACCAGTGTTGGCCGCCATGTTAGAACAAGTTGGGATGTCCCTCAATTACATTCATTGACAACTGTTAGCTGCAAGGAATATAGTAAGTGCTGGAATGCTGTTTATGGATAAAGGAATAGTATTTATCACTTAGCTACTCCCCCAGTGAGAGTATTTTGAGATAAGTCAACTTTGTAAATAAAGTCAATAAGAATTCGACTCCTATAAAATGTTTATGGATACTTTATTACTTGAAACCAGTTTGGAGGTTGATTCTTAGACTTGAGAGAGTTTCTGTTGGTTTATAAAATTTGTGTTGCTTATCTGTATTTTACAAAGCTTTCCATTTTCCCTATCTGTGCTTATTTTTCTTGCAACAGAGAGTATAGGCATATGCTGTTAGTAATTCCTCACACAATTCCTGTCCATGGATTCATGAAAATGATGTTTGCGAGAAATATCCATAGAATTTTTATCTTCCCTTAAAACTCCGTGAAAAGATATTTGGAAATAAAAAGGAGATTTTGTTCTGATAATAGCTCAGTTCTCTGTCTGATTTTCTTTAGGTCTGGGTTCATTCCTTTTAGGTCCAGGGCACATGGGAAAATCCTACTTTTATGGCTTCTTAAAAATCATAGTTTGATTGTTGGTTTCTTCCATAATCTGGAGCTGAAAGGTATCTAACTTATTTGCTAAAATCTAAGCATGACACAGCTGGGCTGCATGGATAATCTGTCCCATGAGTATGTTTAGACCCAGATAGAACTCCTGATTCCCAGACACACCCATGGCACGGAGTCCAGGCTATCCAGAAAGTCCCAAACATTTAACTCCAAGCTTTTGGAACAGCTCACTTCCCTAGTGAAGTCTCGTTACTGATCCAACAACTATTTGCTGTGTGCTTTCTACTTGTAAGACACTCTGCTCTCAGAGCGAGCTCTGCTGCTCCCCCTTTCAGTTACCTATATTTAGACCAGACATGCATTTACCTGTTTTTCTCCCCACCAATCCTTGTTTCTGCTTCCAGCTTTCTCTGCCAAGCGTGCCTGCTTTGCTCAGTAATCCTGTCTTTGTCCTCACCCGCACTGCTTGGATTTCTTGTCTCAATTTCTGCTGCATCTGACCAAGTACCTACTAAACCTCCACTCATAGTAGTGGGCCTCCCACTTGATCACCCAGAAGTCTCAGGTCTGAGACTCCATTTCAGATAACTTAGCTTCTCCTGACCAATGAGACAGCCAGGGCTCACTTCCGGTTAGCCCTGGACTCACGTCTCCATCAGCCAGAGATCACGACTGTAGCATTTGGATGTATTTTCTTCCAGTCTCTTGTGTGTATGTATGTTCAGACAGAGATGGAGATATAAATACTATGTAGATTATTTTTTATAGAAGTGAAATTATACTATATATACTGGGAGTATTTATACTATGTATACTTATACTTATTAAAGTGTATGTAGTATAAATTATATATGCTTATTAAAATATACATAGCATAAAGTATATATTCTATACAAGATAAGTGTATACACTGGGAAATTATGCTATATATACTATATTTTATATTATATATTAATAAATATAGTGTATTATACTATAAATACTTATTAAAGTATATACGTATAAATAAAGTATATAGCGGTAAAGTATATACACTTTACTAGGTATACTTTAATATATATTTATTAAAACAATACAACATATGATGAGTGTTTTTACCTTTGATGTTAAATGTTCTTCTAGAAATAATGTTATATTTAATGACTGCATGGTGTCCCATCTTATGAATGGATGATGGTTTATTTCCTTAAGTAGTGTTGGGCCCAGACAGAGAAACTGGGTGGGGTAAGTGGGAGGTGAGTGTGATTTAGTCCAGGTCTGTCTGATTCCCAGGCCTTTTTGGCCACCCTCCAGTGCAGCATTATAAACAGAGAGCTGGGCCAAGGGCCAAGATCCCTGGCTCCTGGTCTGGTTGTGTGTTCTTGGGAAAGTCACTTCCCTTTTTTTAACCTCAGTTTCCTCATCTGAAAAATAGTGAAACTGGACTTAATAATCTCTAAGCTCCCTTTATCTCTCTGACTTTACCTGGGCATTTCCCACTGTTCCCCAAGGAAGTCCTAGATCGCTTTTGACCAAATTATTTCTGACTGATGTCTCATGAGTACCCGAGACATTCAATACTTGCTGATAGCATATGTCATATAAAGAGTTCCCCTTTTGTCTAAAGCATCGTTCAGCTTTCTAGAGTTTCCAGAAATAAAGTTGATACTGGCAGTTAACTCATTCATTCAGCAATCAGTCACTGAGTGACAAAGTGTCTATACTGTGACAGGTGTGTTATTGGTCTTGGTTTCACTGAGCTGGGTAAGACTTAGTCCCACCCTTGTTTAGTTCACAGTCAATGGGGAGACAGATACAGAACAGACTATTTCAGCATGCTGTGATCAGTGCTCGAACGAGGGCTTAGAAAAGCAGCCATGGGGAGAAGAGGACACCAGGAAGGACAAGTCGAGGTGATAGTGAGGAGTTGCTTGTCAGACACTCGAGAACTCGTGGAGATCCTGATCTCTGTAAGTTGGGATCAACGTCTGCTGTGGGTGAGACGTTTTGCCAAGTGCTGGGGACAGGACCCCATTCAAAGATGCTTACACCTCAACCTCTGTCCTCCTGGAGATCTGAATCTAGAGTGAGACTGGCAGCAACAATCTACCATACGGGCAAAATGAACTGAGGGCTGGGAAAGGCGGCGTGATTTTGCATATGCACCCTGCTTTCTCTGGTGCAGTTGACTCCACAATTAATAAAAATATTTCCCCCCATTCCATAATGGATCTTCTTTTTCATCTTTCTACACCTGGTTAACTTACATCATAGGCTTGGAAAACTCATCCCGCTGACATAGGTGTAGGGAGAAGGTGAATAACAGTTGTTGCCTTTAACTGAAGAACTGAGAAATTTTATTCACAAAGGAGATAAAATCTATAACCAAATAACAGTAGAAACTGATCACCATATGTTGGGCTTTGAGTGTTCAGTAAATCTCTTATTTCATTTACCTTTGAGTGAATGGGAGGGTCTGGTAAATGATTCTTTCTGCCCAAATTCGTTAAGAGTCAGAATGCCAATTTATTAATTTTCAGTGAGAAATATAACTGGAAAGATAACTGGGGCCAAACCTTTTGGTGCAAATCAACTCAGAAGACTAAATTATACATTCTGAAGTATAATTATAGTGGATGAACCAGATATCTTAAAGGATATTTATTTTAAAATATAGCATATTATATGTGGTTCTAAAAATAATACATGTTTCTGAAGAACATTTACAAAATGTAGAAAAGTATAAAAAAGAAAATTAAAATCACTCAACTCGACCATCCAGAAATAATGACTGCTAACATTTTAGTTTTACTTCCCTTTATAGCTTTTTTAAAATAACATCTGTACTTAAAAAACACCCCATAAAATGGAGTACATAGTCTGATGTGTTTTAAGTGTGTAGAAAAAGTCAAGAAAAACATGTATGATTTAAACTTGGCAATGGAGTAAGAGTGGAGTTAGTAGGATGGTGATGGTGGGGACTCAATTTCTGTATCGTTTGAACATTTTTGTCATGATCATGTGTATTTAAAAAAATTTTTTTGTTGAAGTGAAATTCACATAATATAAAATTGACTACTTTATTAAAGTAAACAAATCAGTGACATTTAGCACATTCACAATATTGTGCAACCACCACCTCTATCTAGTTCCGAATCATCTTTATTACCTTCAAAAGGAAACTCTGTAACTATTAAGCAGTCACTCCCTATTCCTCCTTCCCTCAGCCCCTGGCACACACCATTCTGCTTTCTCCCTCTGTGGATTTACCTATTCTGGATATTTTATATAAATGGAATCATTCAATATGTGACCTTTGTATCTGGCTTCTTTCACTTAGCATAATGTTTTCAAGGGTCCCCCAATTTGTGGCATGTATCAGTATTTCATTCCTTATAATGGCTGAATAATATTCCATTGTATGTGTATCCCACAATTTGTTCATCCAATTATCCGTTGATGGACATTGGGTTGTTTCCATCTTTTGGCTATTGTGAATAGTGCTGCTACGAACATTTATGTACAAGTATTTGTTTGAATCCTTACTTTCAATTCTTTGAGATATGTTCCTAGGAATGGAATTGCTGGGTCATATGGTAATTCTGTTTTAACTTTTTGAGGAACTCCCAAAATATTTTCCACAGCACTGAAGCTGTTTTGCATTCCCACCAGCAGTGTACGAGGTTCCAATTTCTCCACATCCTCACCGACACTTATTTCCGTTTTTTTATTATAGCCATTTTCATGGATGTAAAGTGGCATCTCGTGGTTTTGATTTGTATTTCCTTAGTGACTAATGATGTTGAGCCTATTTTCATGTGCTTATCGGCCATTTGTATATCTTCTTTGGAGAAATGTCCATTCATGTCCTTTGCCCATATTTAAAATTGAGTTGTTTGTCTTTTTGTTGTTGAGTTGTAAGAGTTCTTTATTTATTCTGGATACTAGTGATTTGTACATGCTTTCTCCCATTCCACAGGTTGTCTTCTCACTTTCTTGATAATGTCCTTTGATGTGCGAAAGGTTTTAACTTTGGTGAGGTTCAGTTTATCTATTTTTTCTTTTGTTGCTCATGCTTTTGGTATCATATCTAAGGACCCATTGCCAAATCCAAGGTCATGGAGTCCACACTGAGATTTTAGTTAGCATCATAACCATCCCCAGCATCACATTTACAAAACATCACAAGGGATGGGTAACTTTCTGGGAAGATAGCTTTTGATGGCTAATATCTTGCATTTTATGGACATGTTAACCTCACTTCCACAGAATGAATTTTCTGAGGTTTTCTTCTCAATTCTGAGGGTAATCTCTTATTTGGATCCTGAAGCCTTCTGCCGTGTGGCCCAATCACATGAAGAATGTCATGCTTGTATCCACCAGGGATTCTTCTCAGGTTATCTGGCTCCATCCAGAGCCCCATCCTTGTCATCTGTATCCTGAGCTCGGCAGGACATTATGGGAGTCATGCAGCATACTTCCCAGACATTCTGTTTCCTGTGACCTTTATTGGGCAAGATGCTCCTGTCTTACCATTGGGGGACAGTGTAGTAAAGGGGAGGTTTTGGTATTAAAGAGATCTGTATTTAAATCCCTTATAGCTTTGTGTAAGTTGTTTAAGCTCACTGAACTTCAGTTTCCCTATCTACAAAAAATCACCGTCACACAGTTTTACAGTGGATATTCATGAGACAACATATATAAAACACCTAGCACTGAGCCTGGTAACTAGTATGTGCTCAATATTGGTGTTGCTGTGAATTTCCCCTCCCTATGAGAAAAACAGCACGTGTAGAATGGCAGTTTTGAAACATTTTCTTGAAGATTTCTTCCATTTTTATTGTCAAAAGGAGGTACTCTCTTGCCTTTTAAACTAAGTGCCAGAGGGTTTCAGATCACTAGGGAAAATCCCCATAGAACTAGAGAAATGAATGCTTCAAAGATGTCTGCTGTACCACGGACGATCGGACAACAGCTGATTTTATCAATACAGTTTTAATCTTTTCAACACCTTTGCACCATTCCCACTTTACTTCAGACCCCCGGAAACCAACAAGTGAAACCAGTTGAGTAGGCAATACACATTCCTTTTGAGTCTGTATGATGTTTCCTCTGCTGAAGTGGAAAGTGATGCTTTTTCCTTCTTTAAGAACTAGCAATGACTTAACTCACTTGTTAGGGCCCATCCTCTCTCTGGGTCATTTCCTAGGCTCACTGACCTTGGCGAATCTGTTTCATGTTTGAATCGCTATTCATTTACAGACTCTCTCACACCACTAAACACTCTAAACTCTCAATCGCTCATTACTTCATATGAGTTTGTCGTGTCTCTCCAACTAGGTTCCTTCCTTGAGCTAGGAACCTGTCATGACTATATTATTTCACACTAAGTGCCTCGTATCTTGCTGGTCTCCTCCAAGCAGTTCAGTGAATTCTTGCCAGAGGTGTTTTAAGTTCATTGCTTTGAGATATAAACAATCATATCTAGAGATGGGATATGCTCCCACTTTATAGCTATTTAATAAACTATGAAATATTGACTCTCAAAAAGAAAACTTTCATTTTTGATTTCCAGAAATATGAAATTTACAGCAAAAGGTCCCCTTTCTTTTTTCAGCCTTGCTATACATTTCCAAACCAGTTAGATTGTCCAATAAAGTGTCCTTTGGTTTTAACTGTTTATCAGTTTATTAACTTTCTGTGTATTGTTGAACAAGTCATTTCATCCATCTAGGTCTTAATTTCTTTGTCTGCCAAGTGATTTTTAAATTTCCTTCCAGCTTTTCAAGGTGGCTGATTCTAGGACGCACATGTGAGCAATATTTTCCAAAGCTAAACAATGATGATATTAAACAGTTTAATTATCTGTGACTATTCAATCATGCTCATATTAAATGCTATTTCATGTCTTATTTTGGTCTTTCAGTCTTGTCTGAACCTTTACCATTGACTCCTGAATCACTGGAAGTTTCCATCAATTCTACACAACAATGTTTGCATTTACAATGGAGTGTCCACAGTCTTGCTTATCCTCAGGAATTAAAAATGGTTTTTCAGATAGAGATCAGTAGAATGAATACATCCAATGTCATCTGGGTGGTAAGTATTTCTTGTTTTTTGGCCCAATATTTTAAAAATCCTTTTCTGACTTCATGATTTGTCTTTTATAATATCCAAAAAATCCCCATATGGAAACATTTTAGCAACTTAAAACAGTTTGCCTGAACAACTGCATTTCTGTGTTTTTAGTTAAGAGGATCCAGGACAAAGTAACTTGACAACTTTGGTTTGGTAGGTTGGCTGGAATGTGTTAAGAAAACAGATCATTTCCTCAATTCTGTTCTGTCCCCTAAGGCTATTGGATCTGTCCTTGTGAGTACTGGATTCCAAAAATCCATGAAGATCAACCATCTTATTTCTCTTCCTTCTTTCTTCCCTGTCCACCAGAGATTTTCCTAAATAAAATGTAATAGTTTGACAACATTTTTCTTGCCAGTGTGGCTTCCTGTCAGTTCCTTTGCTTATACTGTGCTGAAATGCAAGGAAGAATGAGTCCTTGCACTTTATGTTCTAGCCAGCAAAGAGCTTCTTTATGGACTGACCACGTTGGAGAGTAACTTACGGTGTTCTTTGTTGCTTTGCTTGTGGCTTTTTCTACAACAAATTAAGAAAATCCTTAATTTCACATTCTTTTTGCTTTTGAATTATTTGGGATAGATTTTCCACTTGTCTTGGTTGAAATCATGGTTGTGTCAGTTTCACTGATGCTTCCCCAATCTACTACAGTGGGACACTTTGGTGGTTTCTTCCCATTACCATTTATGGTCTGAGGAACCTTAATAATCTATACACGCATCATGTTCATTCATTATCATGGAATGGTGAAGTACAGTGGAATGTGTTCTCATTGAAGGGAACAGAGAATTTGCCTGGAGGAAGGGAAACGCAGGGGTGTGTCCTTGCCGGGAACCTCCATTTGTGCAGTGGAGGGCCACTCTTCTCTCAGGCAGTGGAGACATGGGTTCAGGGATTCAGATGGTTAGTTCCTTTAGTAATGCATAAAGGCCACTAATTTTAAAGCCTCCAGTTACTTTCCATATCCATTATTTTATCTGAGATCTGAGTGAGTGACCTAAGTGAAATATAATTCTGACTCTGTCAATTTAGGATTGATACCAGGTCTATAATTCCACCCTCAAAAGGTAGTTTCCCACAATGAGAATTGCTTAGTGTTCTGATTTTAAACAATAGCAATGCTTATGTACAGCTGTTCACCTCCCACCATCAGCACATCTTCCCACTATCCCACCTCATTCTAATAATTTATGTATTTTCATATTTTTTTTATTTTTGATGGATACACTGGTTGTTGATTTGGACCTAGTAAAACACTGAGCAAAGGTCATCTTGAGGCTATGAATTGTCTAAGAAAAAGAAATTTGAGAAAAGCGCTGGAGGAATTCGTGGAAAACTAGCACTAATACCATTAGCGAAAGTAACATTAACCATTGACCAAGTGGATCCCATTCTTTATTTTTCTAACAGGCAGTTGTCCATATCTGTTTTCACCTTGATTCGTGTAATAGTTCTCTTTTCAAGGTGAAGCAGCTTGTGGAACCTACTCTGTAAACTACTAAGGCCCAAGATCTTTGAGAGTAGAGTTTCACCTTGTCCGTTGTGTTGTCCCCATAACACCAGCCCAGCCTGACCCCAACAGAGGAGAAAACCAAGGTACAGAGAGGTTTGTTGTGCTGCTCAAGGTGACAGAGCCAGGGCAGTATCATCCTTCACTCCCATCCCCAGACAGGGATGCTGACCACATGCAGCCTCCCTGGATCCTCTGTGGACATATGTCCCAGGATAGCCGATGCCATGAGAAGCCCTTGTCTGAACCTCTCAGGTCTGAAGTCAAGGAAAGACATAAGATCTCCCTCCAGTTAATGGAGAGAAAGCCAGCCAAGAGAGGCCGCATCTGTCTAGACCATCATCTCTCTTTCAGAGAGCAGTTCCCTGTAATGCGAGCCTGACAGGGCACCCTCCCTCATGCTGAGAAGGGGCAGCTTCTAGACTCATGTCTCAGATTATTGTGTTCCCAAATAAGGCAAAGCAAAAGCATCTTGATCCAGGTGCTTGCAGCTGGACCAGGGACACTGAGCCATCTCCCAGACAGTGCCGGCCACTCAGAGCCCTGCTGGCAGCCATGGTCTCACCCTGGGCTGGGTTCTGCCCTCGGCCTTCCCAGCCACTTGCTGTATGATTCTGTCACTGGCAGAAGAAGGCAGAGTAGAGTAACAACAGCTCAAGCTTGGACGGAGGCCTGGAGCATGAGTCAATGAGGGATAAGCTCATGCCTCAGGAACGAATCAGTGACCTCGGCTGGACTTCTGTGTAAATGTATGTGCCAGTTTCTTGTGACTTACTAATGTCAGCCAGGGCCAAATAAACTTGCCACTTCAAGTCAGGAAAACAGTCCAAACACAATTCATCACATTTATAAAAATCACTGAATTGGTGCATTCAAGGGAAGTTTTATCTCCTCCATTACCAGGCTATAAACACCACACAGCACAAATTGTGGTTAGACAGAATCCACACAAATAGTGTCTGGGAAAAATAGAGCCCACTGCTTACTAATGACCTGATGAAATCATTCAGCACCAAATTGTAGACTGTGGGCCCGGGTCCGGGCATTGTTCAAGGCATTGGGTCCATCAGTGCTGAGCAAGAGTGAGGAGGTAAATACACAAGTAAGCGTATCCTAGATGTGAGAAGTGCAATTCAGGTCACTCACAAGGTGCTGTGGGGTTGGGGTGAGGCCTGACCTTCTCCAGCAACATGAGGGAAGGGCTGTTTGAGCCAGAATGCAAGATTAGAAGCTAATTTAGCATGGAACATGGAGAAAAATGTTCTGGGAAGACCCAACAGGTGTGAGCAGAGGTCCTAAGAGAAGGGGCTGCGAGCTTTCAGGCCTAACAGCACGGAGCAGGTGGGGCAGGCAGGACATGGGGCGGACCACACAGGATGCTGGGGTCATGGTCAGGCTTTGTTTTTATCCTGAGAGCAGTAAGAAGAAGGGAAGTGACAAGATCTGATTGGAAGTTTTTAAAAAGCTCACGCTGGCTGCATAGTGGAGATAAAGTTGGGAGAACTGGAGAAGGCGACATGTGACCAGTACGAAGCGGGCTGTGGGGCTGGTCCAGAGGAGAGGTGCCTGGAGTGGGTTGTGACAGTGGGGACAAGAGAAGTGGCTGAATTTGAGAGAGATATAGGAGGTGAAATCCAGTCTGTGGCTTGTGACATTATAGTGAGGCCACCATTATTGACGTTCCTTTTTTTTTGGTATTGGTTCTTAAATTAAACAATATTGCAGAAAAATGTCCTTAAGATTGCTCATATTAAATAGTGAAAGTTGCACAGATCAGGACCTTAAAATCTGTAGTTGAAAAAATAAGTTTTGTAATCTAGGAATAAAGTAATGCAATAAACTGAAATAAAATATGAACATCTTAAAAATCAGTTCTACACAGAGTGAAATGGACCTGCGTGATTAGATGCTGCCCAGGTGGACTAAGGTGGTCTCCCTCCAGGGCTGTATTTGGTTTGCCATGGGCACTGTTTAAGGTTAGTAGTCTGGGAAGGGGAAAGGCATGGAAGGAAGGCCTCAAAGTTTGCCAACTCCAGGTTGCATGTGGCATGCGTGTTGCCCATCCTCTCCACTGTAGGACTTGCCAAGGGCCCTTAGACACATGGATACAGACTCAGTTTTCCCCAGGAGGTGCCAGGTGTCTGTTGTCTCTGTCTCCCAGCTGTGGGGGCAGAAAGCAGGCATCTTGGAGGGGCCCACTGAGGGGCATGAGGGCCTGGAGCTATGAGGGCCATGAACAGAAAAGAATAAAGCACAGTCCCTGCTCTCTTGCGCAGGTTGGAGTCAGACTGTAGATGGCCTTGAATGACAAGGTAAGTTATAAAGGAGCCACTGAAACTTATTGAATTAGAGAATGAAAATACCAGTGTCTTATAACAATTAAGACTCAAGTCTGTGATAGAAGATTAAATTCTAGTTCAACTTGGACAGACTTCCCAAGAGCTCAGTGTAAGACATTCCTATGTGGTTGACATCTTTGGAGATTAAAGATTCTGACAGATGGAGCTCAAGGGAGGAAGTGTGGTTCATGTGACCACTACATCTGAAAAGACAACAAATGAAAAACCAAGGGAGTCATGGAGAGCCATCTATTGACTTCTGGGAGACAGTGGAACTCCTGGGTACCATGAAGAACTGCCTTCTCTACTGAGATTTGGCCAACTTGATCTGACCCTGGCTAAAAGTGATACAAAAAATTATTTATCAATCCTGCTTATTTTTAAAAGATGACTCAATTAATTCTCTAGTTTACAAGAATTTTCCTAGTGGGCTCTGTGTGACCAGCACTGTGCATACCTTCTGTCTCTGATCTTTTCCCCCAAGACTTGAGTCGCTATTTTCTCTCTCACTTGCTGCACGTGGGCGCCCCGGAATGGGAGGGCCAGAGGAAGAGAAAGTTGTTTTCAAAAAGCAGGAGGCTGTGGCTGGTTCCTTCCTGAGATGTCAGAAGACAGGGAACTGGCTGGTTGAGAACGGACTGTACTTGCACATATTGTGGAGTTACAATGAGCTCTTAGGTGTGTGCTTTAGGGTAAGTCAGTCGAACCGTTTTCCAGGACAGTGTGACTATGTTTCCAAGTTTTTCTCTTTATTTCTAGGAGAACTATAGCACCACTGTGAAGTGGAAGCAAGTTCTGCACTGGAGCTGGGAATCCGAGCTCCCTTTGGAATGTGCAACACACTTTGTAAGAATAAGGAGTATGGTGGATGATGCCAGAATCCCCGAGCCAAGGTCCTGGAGCAACTGGAGTTCATGGGAGGAAGTAGATGGTAAGCGGTGAGGTGATAAAAGAGTGGAAGGGCTTACTATTTACTATTATTCGGGGATCAATAGTCGAGTAGTGGAAGGATCTTTTGAGGAACTCTGGGTGGACACCGACATTCTTTTCCTCTGGCTCCGATTGGAACTAAAAAGCATGGGTGTGAAACTTGCCACTGGGGGGTATGTCTGAGGATTTGCCTCTGAATTAATTCATTGAAATAATTGTGCAAATTCAGACAATTTTGTATTCATTTTCCAAACATGTAAAGCATGTTCATTATAGAATGCTAAGTGAACAAAGCAGGACATAAATTGCACATATGTTTTTATTAGAACGACACAAAATGTGTATGCATCTAGAGTAGAAGTTGGGAAGCTCTTTCTGTAAAGGGTAAGATAGAAAATATTTTAGGCTTTGCAAACCCTGTGGTCTCTGTCATGACTATTCAACTCTACCACTGTAGCATTAAAGCAGTCGTAGACAATATGTAAACGAATAAGAGTGGTTGTGTTCCAATAAAACCTTATTTACAAGAACAGACAGTGGGCTGGAATTGGCCCATAGTTTGCCAATCCCTAGTGTAGAGAGAAGGGAGGGAAATATGGAGAAATGAAAGCAGCTCTTCATTTGAGTAATGGGATTATGGAGAAATATGTCTTAAATCTCACATTTTTCATAATTTAATTTTATTGTAATTAGAATTTAGAGTGGGTTTTGCCATAGTTTCTTATGCTTCAGTTAAGCTATAGGCCAATTCTAAAGCAATAGCATTTGGCTCTCTCAAAAACATACCCTGCCAGATTATTTGAAATTCCTGCCAACAGAACCATTCCTTTGTTAATAAGCATTTGTGCAAATTTATTGACTCCAACTGATAACACATTAACCCATGAGTAGCCTAGTGATTAGTTTAATACTAATAGAATTAGATCTACATTCTAGTCACTGTTTTAAGCACTATACATATTAATTTATTCTCACATCAGCCCTGTGAAATATGTTTTATTCTTATCCCCACTTAGCAGATGGGGAAATTGAGGCACAGACCATGCAAGGTCGTCAAGCCACTAAGTGGTAGAGCCGGAATTCCATCCTGGACAATCTGGCTCTAGAGGCCATGCTCTTAACATTACATCTCACCTGCTGAAAGAGGGACACACTTACGGAAAACATGGAGATTAAAAAGACAGTAAGAGAGAAAGTACATCATAAGCAACTTTGATAAAATGGACTGCATTTCTCAAAACTATAACCTCTAAACTAACTCAAGAATAAATGGAAAACCTGATTATTCCTAACCCTTAAAGCGCTGGTTCTCAACCCTGGTTGTACATTAGAATCACCTGGGGACCTTAAAAAAAATCCCATGCCCAGGCCACTCTGCATGGGTAACATCAGTGATGGCCATTTTAGTGACCTGGTGGGCTGGCAGCCAGACTGTGGTGGGCTGAGTGAGCAGGGGGTGATGACACCTGAGAGATAAAGGCAGGGCCTACCTTGGAGCAGTGGGTGGAGAGGTGGCAGGAGGCAGGCATGGGGAGGACCATGATTTTGCTTAAAATGGAAGCGATCTGAGGATTTTTATATGCTGATGGGCCATATAAATGGAGAGACTGAAGCAAAAGGAGATATTTGAGTGACTAGCATTTCTGAGAAGGTGGAAAGAGATGTGATCTATGGTACAATTTAGAGATTATGAGGGGCATGTGGCTTTGGAGCTGGACAGACCTGGTGAGTGTGATTGTGGCTTTGCCACTTGCTGGGTGAGTGAACTTGGGCTCAGTCATGCCTGTCCCATGGTTGTAAAGTGGTAAGGACGACATGAGATGGTGGACATACCACTTAACACAGGGCCTCCCTCGTGGCTTGGATTGATACAGAGCAGCTACTGCTGTCATAATAACCAAACGCCAGCAATCATACAATAATCCGCAGTGGTGACAGTAATGGCATTCACTGTCTTTGGTAGTAACAGCAGCAGCGGTGTTACTGTGACAATAGGAGTTATGGTACAAAAGATTGTTCTGCAGGCACCAAAGTTTATAGGTTTGCTGTAGAAATTTAGCCTCCTGTTTTCTCCAGGAGGTAGAAAAAGCTAAAGTGACGGGTTGAGAGTGAGACGGGAGGGGGCTGGTTTGAATTTTGAGTGAGATTCTAAGTGAATCTAGCTGTCTTTTTTTATCTTGCAGAACAGAATTCTCTTGGACACGATGCATTGTTTGTTTTCCCTAAAGATAAGCTGGTGGAAGAAGGCTCCAATGTCACCATTTGTTACATTTCTAGGAGCCATCAAAATAACATATCCTGTTCTTTGGAGGGTGTGCGGCTGCGTGGAGAACAACTTGATCCAAATGTGTCTGCATTCCACTTGAATAATGTTCCTTTCATTAGGGAATCAGGAACAAATTTCTTTTGTGCAATGGACCCTACAGATGGAAGAGGCACTGTTCTCTTTGTCTCAAGTAAGTATGCACGTTCTCTGTGCCCTCTCTTCCCATTTCCTATGGAGCAGATGGAATCTCCTTTACCAGAAGACAAGTAAACATTGTCCGTCATGGTCTCAATCTTCTTTTGTTTCTCAAATCTTTTAGGAGAGAATCTGGAAAAGATACCCTGAAGCAACAGTTCCAGGATTTCCCGTTGTTTTCTTGTCCCTATTGACAGTTTTATTCCTAGAAACCAAGAGTATTAAGGAGGAGAAAGTTCAGGTCATGACCTGGACCACTGGGAAAATATCCTGTTTTTCCTTAGCCGTGCTGGAATTACCACAAAATCCTAGAGAGAGGAGAGGGGCTGCAGGTGGGACGACCCCAGAGAGGCCCCCAGGCTTGTGCTTGGAAGACCAGGGTTTGAATCTTCTTCCCGTGGCTGGGCATGCCATCTTGGCCGAGTTTCCTGGCCCCTCTGAGGCAGTTTCTTCCTCTGTGAAATGGAGACGAGGGTGGTGGTTGTGAGGATTACTGAACACAGCCCCCAGACAGCAGCTGCACACAGCAGGAATTCAGCAAATGGAGGCCATCACTGTTCTGAACTGGGTGTTGAAAATGTCAGAGGCCTCCACTGGTGGTACCAGCGGAGAGAGAACATTTTACTTTTCATGTAGATCCGTGTGCACACGTCCAGTGGCCTCCTGTCCTTTATCTTGAGACCTCCCTTCTGCGGCACAGTAGGGCGATTCTGCAGCTCCTCCCTCCCTATTTCTCCTGCCAAAGGCCTTCTCCAGCCTCCTGGACATGTGGTTCATCTGTGCCCCTTGATGTGGCCTCTAAGAACAGTGGTGACTCTGGGGACTTGGAGGTGCCACGTCATTCCTTGGAACTCTCAGCCCCCGGCTGCTGAGTTTAGCAGGTTCCCCAAATCTGACTGACTTCCTGGCATCCCAGGCACAGCCCCCATGCTCTCTGTGAGCCACAGCATCCGAAGTGAAACACCCTGCAGTGCTGACTCCTGTCATTTGTTCTTTCGTTCACGCGGTCTGTCTCTCATTAGCCACAGTTACTGAGTGCCTGCTAGCAGGCCCTGGGGATACAGCTTTCATCTAATAGGCACAGTGCAGACCACTTGCAGGACACTGACCACCCATCTCCCATGATACTCCAGAAAGGCACAAGGGAAGGAAGAAGAAAGGGCCAAGATGATGGGGCGCCTGAAATGTGACTTTCTGCAGCTGCCAATGTGTAGGCTTCCATTTATGTGATCGAACTAACTCTGTGGCCTCAGACCCCAAAGGGAGCTTTCCATTCAATAAAGGGATTTAACTAGATCTTTCATCTGTTTTTTCTTTGTGTGGACAGAAGTACTTGAGGAGCCCAAAGACTTTTCTTGTGAAACCCAAGACTTCAAGACTTTGCATTGTACTTGGGATCCCGGAAGGGACACTGGCTTGCCTAACAGACAGCCTTCCCAAAGCTACACTTTGTTTGAATCGTAAGTCAGCTCTGGTTACGTTACTGACAGATTCTTCCTTGTTTAAGGTGTTTGTGACGACGTAACAAAAGCTCCATTTAGATGTTGCAAAAAATTTGAACAAATATTTTAAAACCACCCTGTCACGGTCAGGAAGAAATCTCTAAGTAGTCACAAGTATATAATACTTTCTACCTGAGTTTTGTTAAAGGAAAACGTAGCCTAAAATTGATAAGACAGTTAGTGGTGAATTTGATGCGAAAATAGTTCCATGTGGTGATCTGGGTCTACCTGATTTCTAACTTCTTAAGACTATTCAAAGTAAATTAAGAAAAATTCTCACCACTTACCAGGGGGAGTCAGCGATTCATCATTACACATTTAACCACCTAAATCAAATTAATTAAAACAATATTTTCGTTATTGGTGTTTGTTGGCAATGGATCGATGCTGTTGTATTAACATAGTTTGAAAGCCACTGAGTGTGCCCCGAGGGAAACAGGGATGCGTTGACAAAGTGTAAACCCTGAAATTGTTGTTTCTTTTTTTTTTAAGATTTTCTGGAAAAAAGACACTTTGTAAACACAGAAACTGGTGTAATTGGCAAGTAGCTCAAGATTCACAAGAAATGTATAACTTCACACTCATGACTGAAAACTACTTGAGGAAGAGAAGTGTCAGTATTCTTTTTAACCTGACTCATCGAGGTGAGATAGTGTTGTAGCGCACTGTGGTTACCAATATATCTTTGTTTGACACGCTGTGTGATCAAGTACATGTGCTGTAGATTTTTGCCTAATTTACATCCTAAGCGGAAGTTTTAATTTATAATTCATTCCTGCCATGCTTCTCTTCGTGGATGCATGCATGGCCCACGGTCGCCTATTATTTGTTTGTTTAGATAATGTAGTAAGCACCAATCAGCTTACTACTCAACTTCAAACTAGAACTCTGACAATAACTTATTTCATCTCCCAGCCCACAGCCCCCCACCTGCTCCTTCCACCAAGATAATTACAGATTTAAATAGTGTGTGTGTGTGTGTGTGTGTGTGCTTATTTCTTACGTACTCCTAAGGATACTGGTTTTTATTTTGATTGGTTTTAGTGTGTATAAAAGACATCAAACTGTATGTAATCATCTAGTAATTACTTATTATATAATATTAAATTGCTAAGATTTACCCATGTTATTGAGTGTTGCTGTAGTCCATTCATTTTCACTGCTATAGAGCATTTCATTCTGTAAATATACAGTATTTTATTCACGAATCTCCTTTGATGGATTTTCAAGTTGCGTCAAGGTTTTGCTCTTGGGTACAGTGTTAATATGAGCATTTTTGTATACGTATCCAGTACACATCTACAGTTTTTCTTGATATATACCTAAGAGTGGAATTGGTGAGGATACAGAAAATGCGAATGTTCAATTAATGAGATAATGCCAAATTATCTTCCAAACTGGTTGTACCAATATATTGTCAATTTAGGAAAATAAGGCAACTGCAAAACAAAAGGAAAGCATTTATATGGGGTCGTAGAGTTGGAATTTGGGGAACATAGGTTCTGGCAACTGCCAGAAAAGTGTCCCCCAAGAAGTAAAAGTCAGGAGTTTTTATTAGCAACAAGAAGAGCCCAGAACAGTTACCTTAGTCATTTGTTCGGGAGGTTAAATTTATGTTCCAGTTCATTAGCTTACTCAAGGACATCTTATTGTTACCAGAAAAAGTATATTTTTGCACAATCCTTCAGAAAGTCCTTTCTCAGCAAATAACCCCCTTTTGGCAAATCAGCAAGGTCAGCACAGTTTCATATATTTACCAAGATGGAGTCCAGGGTACAAAATGGAGTCACCGTTGTCAACTCATTCCACAATTACCCCTTTTGCTCATGGTTTTTCTGGAAGAAAACATCAACAGAGCAACATTAGTCCCTCAAGGCCAGAGTGGTTTGATTACCTCCCTCGGTGGCGGGTCTTGTGAAAGAGTCAACAGCAGTTTCCTCTAAATCTTTTGATCCACAAAAATCCATCTTGATGAAAAGCATCTAATATGGTCATCTGAGCAAACATCAGGGGAACAGTTGAGTGAGTTACAGCAGAGGTTGTCATTTTTAGTAAGCACTTGATGGACGTAATGATGCATATTATTAAGATTAACAACAATAATCTATTTGTAATACTGTCCTTAACCATGACCCTATTCCTCCTGGTAACCAGCTAACAAGATGGAAATAAATTCCCAAGTCCTGGTGTGTGTCTTTACTAGTAATATCAACCAATAAGTTGATATTATCCTTTATTGTTTTTAGTTCTTATGTCACCTCGCCAGATTGGTTAACATAAAAACAACATTCTTCTCCTAGCAGGGCACAGGTGTCTCCTTGTTGAGCTGTTAAGATATCTAGTGCCTTCGGATGTCAGGCCAGGGCCAGTCTTCCTCAGCAAAAAGAGGAGGATTGGCAATGGATGTTAGCTCAGGGCTAATCTTCCTCATATACACACACACAAAAATTAGTAGTCAAATTAAAAAAAAAAAAAGAAAATGATATCTAGTGCCTTTCTGTTTTGTAGGACAAATTCTGCTAGGCTATCAATTTGGGTTTGTTGATTTTCAAATGCTTGAACAGAAGCATTGACAGTAGTGGCCATGACAATAGAAAAGTTGCAGATTGCTTTCAGTATGTAGAAGAGTAGATAAAAGAATTCTCCCAATAGGATGATTAAGAGAAAGTTATGAAAGTAATAAATTTTTCAGTGAGAAAGGACATAAAAAATATACAGGCCCAGGGGCCGCCCGGTGGCGCTGCGATTTAGTCCGCGCTTGGCAGCCCAGGGTTCGCCGGTTCGGATCCCGGGCGCCCACTGACACACCGCATGTCAGCCACGCTGTGGCGGCGTCCCATATAAAGTAGAGGAAGATGGGCACGATGTTAGCCCAGGGCCAGTCTTCCTCAGCAAAAAGAGGATTAGCAACGGATGTTAGCTCAGGGCTGGTCTTCCTCACCAAAAAAAAAAAAAAAAAAAAAAAAAGGAAAAAAAATATATATACAGGCCTGGTTGAGAATATTGGGAAAGCCATCTGCTCAGCTGTCATCTGCTTCAATTCCTAGAAATCTTCCTTTCAGGTGTGCAGGTCCAGTCAGGATTTGGTGCTTTCTATAGATGTGACACGTGAATCCAAGAGTCTAGTCTTGGAGTTTGGTGATGCAGTGGTTGGTTAACAGTCCCTGAGAAGGTCCTTTCCAGCGAGGTTGGAGGGAGTCTTTCTAAAGACGTCTTTTCCAATAGATGAAAGCTCTGGGCTGCAGATTATATTTTGTCTCCTGGAAGTGCGCTGTGGAAAGATTGTTCTACCAAAGTATGATTATTCTCTCTGGATTTGATTAAGCCTTTGCAAAACTGAAATATATCCCCTTTTATCAGCTGTGGATCCGAGGAAGCAGGAGCTGGGTGCAGTGGGCATCCTGTTATAAGAACAGATTCTTATTGAACTTATGCAAATACATATATTGTCATGAAAATAAGAATATTTAACAAGAGTTTCAGAATTCTGGAGGGATCAGATAGAAAGGGAGAAAAAGATAAATGCTTCAACCTTTGTTGCAAAGATGCACTTTTACTAAGTTGGAAAGTTACACTTTTACTAAATTGCTGTAAGTTACAGATAGCTTAAAGGAAGGCAAAAAAGGGGTCCTTTGCATCTGGAAAACAAAGCATATCAAAGCGATCAGTTTCCCATTAGGATTTTTTTTTGGTTGTAAGGGATCCTTTATTAAAGTATTTTATTGAAGTGTTTTTCAGCGGTCTTAACTAGCTGGGCATTCCACCGCACCACTGTCGATGTCATCTATGACCTCATGAGGGGGGCGGCCATTAACATTGCAGCCCACAGACTGGGCAGTCCCCAGGATCTCTTTAATGATTCCAGAGAGTTCTCTGGCCAAGGACCAATGCTGCATCTGTCGGGCAATGTTCACAATCTTGTCAAAGGTGATATGTCCATTGTGCTAGATGTTTTCTGGCTGTTTCCTGCCTCTTGGCCATTCCTTGAGGGCTTTGGTGATCAGGGCAGAGGCGGAGGGGACCATCTCAATTTGAGCCTGTCGGTTCTGCTCAGACCCTTCCAATACCAGTTGCCTTGGCGATATCGTGGTCCACCTTTTATGGAGACAGACCCAGGGGGCCGATCTTGGGGGCCAGGGCAGACATGGCACCAACTTCCCCACTGGTGCACTTCAGGTCCATGACTTCGATCTCGTTGGGGTCGAACTTGGGCAGCATGGTGGAGGTGGCTGGTGTCAGAGGAACCTGGATTCAGGGCGAGTGAGGAAAGTTGTACCTTAGCCTCCTCTGAGGATTTTAGAAATTCCCACCTAATTCAGTGTTATGACCCTAAAGTTATCAAAAACCTGTATTCTAGAGTACTTGTCAAAGTCTTTTCTATGAATCTCCTTGAAGATGATGAACTTTCACAGGCACAGTTTTTGCCAAAGCATCAAACAATAACTGTCTATAAATGACAAAGACACAAAAATGCCCATTATTAAAGATCTAATGAGAGTTCATTATAATGCAATTGAAAAGGGAATTTGGTTATTTTTGTGACATACAACATTTTAAGATAATAATTGGAGTTATTATTGATAACATTGTATTAGGACATATCAGATTTCCATGAATTTTACATAATTTCTGGAACACTTATAACATATACCTATACAGACACGATGCAAAGAAGACTTCGTATTACTTCTTATTTGACAATGCTTCCCCTACAATTTAACATATCAAATAAGCCTAATTAGTTTAATATCTCTTGTGTCAAAAAGAGTTTATTTAGAGTTTGATTTTTTGGGAAGTTTGTCAAAAAGGTTTTAAAACATTTGATCAATAAAGATCACAGATTTTTATGAAACAATACTTAATTATTCATTTAACCAAAGTGACAAAGAGGCTTTAAAGGCAAATACAGAAGGTTACATAGTTCTAAGCAAAACCAAACTCTTTTAATATTGAGAAAAGTCAGTTTTTCTAAGTAATCAAAGACTTGACAAAGAAAACACAGAATCTTTGTTTCCTAGGCAGATTACATTAAAAGTAAAGAAACTTTGTTTACAATTTCTTATTAAGAGCAGATCAATAGTCTGAGAAAACTTTGTCCTTTAATAGAGAGAAAAACCAAATTCTGATTTTGTGCCAGTGTATTTCTGATATCAAAATTCATTTTTAAATAAATTCATTTTACTCTTAGCCAGCTTGACCACTCATTAAAATGTCTTTTTAAAGATTCTTTTTTCACAAACCTCTATAACTTTCTATGTCTGTCTAGGTTCTGTCATATCTTTTTCTTTCTTATTTTGAAACAATCATTTTATTTTAGGACAAAATTACTTGCTTATTTTCCTTTAACAAAAATGCATCTTCATTCTTCATACCTTCTCTTACCAAAAACGCATATCCTACTTTTCTTGTCTACTTTTCATATACAGTCATTTTCTTAACTTCAAAGACTTACAAAGTTTATTTAGAAAAGAAATGATGTAAGGCAATTGTTACAGAATAATTACAGATTTTACTCTTAGAGGATAGCATAATTGCCTATGCATTGCGTTGAATGAATAGAAACTCCTTCTACATAATGTAGTTAAAATGAACCGTATACTTTTTGGAAATTATAGTACGAGATTCACTTGTTTAATAGGTTCATCCTGACACTGCTCTGCTAACTGGGAGTGACAGAACAGGCAAAGGCAACAGGATCCCCGCATTATTGCTGAAGAGGGGTGCTCTAAGTTGAGTGGGCAGGATAAAGATTTGAAAGATGGAATAACAACTTCTAAACTGATGGCAGAGCTATGAATATCTGGGAAGCCACCACCAGAATTCTCAGCCTTGCAAGTAGTTATAAGAAATGGGGGATATTCTTTTGAACGAAGATTGCTGCCTGGCTGTAAATCCAAAAAGACAACGCCACAAAGTATGAGCCTATCAGAGAGTGATTACAGCCTGGCCGTGAGGAGTTATCGCTGTGTGTGTACAGGACAAAAAGGGTGGTTGCTCTTGTATTGGCCTCTCCATCTGGCTGCATAGACCCTTCTGTTGCTCAATTTACTATGGTATTAGAGCAGTGGCTTTCAAACACGTTGGATCATTCCACAGCAAGAAATATAGTGTATATTATGGTCCAGTATATACTTCCATATATAAAACCGTAAAGGTAACTGAAATAAAAATTTAATAAACTGACATGTATTTCCTATTTTTAGTATATGCCATATATGCATTCTATTTTGCATTTTATGAAATTATTTTGTGTATATATAGAATAAATAAATTTACAATAAATTTATCTGTCAATTATAGATAAAATTGAAGATATATGTTGTCCATATAGCTATGCTGGTAAATGTAGATACTGTGTACATTTTCTATTTAAATAAATGTTAATCATAATTTATCAATGGTCTGTGACCATAGTTTAAAAACTAAGAAGTTCTGGTAAATCCTTCCATAGTAGGAGAAAGTTCTTATGAGAATTCCATTGCTTCTCATTTTTCAGAGGGGCACCTACTACTTTGCCTGCATTCTCTCAGCATCTATGCACATAGTTTGCATAGAGTTAATTTATGTTTATTACTCTAAGTGTTCTGGCATTTCTCTTTGGTTCATTTTGTATTCTCAATTCTTCTTCTAACTTTTTACAACTATTTGTAATCTTTGCTTTCCAGTGAAAACTAGGAAGCAGGCAGTTGTGAACTATCCTATATTAGCATCCTGTGGTAGGTTAGCACACTCACGAACACACTTCATAGTTTCTAGAAGCATATTTCTCTTTCAGCAAACTTTTCAGTGTGGCATAAAACATGTCTATTGATAGACCCAAACAGTATCTCCGAGTATCTCTGAGAGGTTTGGAATCCTCTCTTTTAAGGATGCCCCTTAAAGTGGACTTAACTGAAACAAAGCGTTCCCCAGAATAACCATTACAGTTCCAAGTTATCCAAAAGTTCACTCATTCCACTTGCTTAGTTTTAGATCTCTTGTATTCTAACCATGCATACAAATAAATTAATTTAGGTATTTCAGATGAGCCCCATTGGGGCCAACCAAGTTTTAAATCATCCTTGGTATACCAGTGCCATTTTTCTAAAAATCTCCACATAGAGGGTTCATAGTTTTTAAACATAATTCCAGCAGGAGCCCCAGATGGGGGTGGAATCCCCATAGGAGTCCTAGACTGGGTGCTTCCCACTTTAAGTATGTACTCACCAAGAAACAGTTAGTTCTCTTAAATTGGCTCCAAAAGACACCCAGAATAAAAGCCAGAACCTCGACCAAGGCAGGAGGTTCAGGACGGAGAGAAACTTACCACCTGGACCCGAGAGGACAGGGCACAAGAGGCTCACACAGGTATCTTGCTTGAAACCAACAGTAGCACCGGAAACATGTGGAAAGTTGCCTCAGACCCCACGTTTCTGACACCAAATATGTCAACTTAGAAAAACGAGGCAACTGCAAAACAAAAGGAGAGCGTTTATTTGGGGTCTTAGAATTCCAATTCGGGGAACACACGTTCTGGCGGTAGCTAGAAAAGTGTCCCCCTGAGGAATAGAAGTCAGGAGGTTTTATTAGCAACAGAGAGAGCCCAGAACAATCTCCTCAGTTGTTTGTTAGGGAGGATAAATTTATGTTACAGCTCATTAGCTTACTCAAGGACATCTGTTGTTACCAGAAAAAGTATATTTTTCACACTCCTTTCTCAGCAAATACCTCCCTTTTGGCAAGTCAGCGAGGTCAGCATAGTTTCATATTTTTAACAAGATGGAGTCCAGGGCACAAAATGGAGTCACTGTTGTCAACTCATTCCACAATATTCTCTCCAAGTTGGTATTGTCATCCTTTTTATTTCTGTCAACTGAATGGGTATAAGATGATATTTCATGATAGTTTTGATCTACACATCCCTGAAGTTGAATCTCTCTTTCTATGTGTGGACCACATCTGTTTCTTTCTTTATGAAATGCAGAATCTTTATACATGTTGTTCACTTTTTCTGGAATGTTCGTTCTTCTCCTTTTACCTTCTTAATTCCCACATATATTTTAGATTTCCACTTAATCGTCACTTCAGTCAGTAAACTAATGACAGAATGCCGCTAGTGTAGCAGGCACTGGGGATCTAGCAGTGAACAAAATGGAGTAATTGCCCCTAATGAGCTTATACAACAGTGCATGTTGGGGGAGGGGGTTGAGAGTGGGAAGTGGAGACATACAGTAAACATGTGAACAAGTCAATAAAATAATTTCAAGCATTGGTAAGTCCTATGAAGAAGATAAAATTCAGGTAATGGGGTAGAGACTGGCTGGGATGCTGCTTCAGTTAGGATGAGGGAATTGAAGGATAAGGAGGCAGAAAAACATCTAGTGGAAGAACATTTGAAGCAAAAGGAATAGAATTTGAAAAGGTCATGGGATGGGAACATGCTCTGGGTGTTTTGAAGGACAGAAAGAATGTCCTTATGTCTTCACTGTGAGAGAAAGGAGTCTGGAGTGGTAGGCAGTGGCCAGGTCACGTAGCATCTGTGGAAGGGGGTAAGACACTTAGGTTGGAAGGTGTTAATCAGGACAGATAAATGATGTGACTTTTGCTGTAGAAAAGGATCACTCAGGTGGGACTGGAGGGGGTAAAGGTGGAGACAGGGAGATGGTTAGGAGGGTGTTGCAGTAGTCAGGCAGAGAGCTTGGACCAAAGTTGGAGTGATGAACTTGGTGGAAAGTGGTTATATTCTGAATATACTTTGGAATAGAGTTGGTAGGACTTACTTAGGGAAGGCATGTGGATTATAAAGGAAAGAGGAATTTAGGACGACTCCTAGGTTTTTGGCCTAAACAATTGGGCCAGTATTGAAACTATTTCCTACAATGAGGAGGTTTTCGGGGGAAAGTAGATTTGACCCCAGGAGAATAGAGTTGTGTGTTAGCCATCTTAAGTTTAAGCTGACTTTTAGATATCCCAGTGGAGATGTTGAGGAGACAGTTGGCTATAGAGTTTGGAGAGCATGGAAGAAATCTGGGATGGAGAATTAGAATTCAGAGTCATCAACCTGTAGGTGGTGATCAACAAAGGAGATAAGAGAAATGAGGGCTCAGGACAGGGCCTTTTAGAACTTCCTCTTCTAAGTCAAAGACCCCTTTTACACTTTCATAGTTGTCACCCCAGTTTCAATGTTACATTTATTTGTGTGGTTATTGATTCATGTTTGCTCCCTCATTGCACTTGGAAGGCAAGGACCATGACTGGTTTTGTTTTTTTATCCCATTTAACAATTTCTCTTTTCATTGGTGTGTTTAGGACATTTATATTTAATATAATTATTGATATGATTGGACTCAAGTCTACCATTTTATTATTTATTTCCTATTTGTTCCCTCTGTTTTTTGTTCCCCTGTTCTTCCCATTCTGCCTCCTTTTGGATTATTTGAATATTTTTTAGTATTCCTTTTCAACGTATTGTCTGGCTTTTGCCTATACCTCTTCGTAGTCCTTTTGTTCTTCTAGAGATTACAATATATTACTAATCTTTCACAGTTTTCTTAGAGTTAATCTTTTACCACCTCACATAGAATGTAGAAGCTTTGCAACCATGTCTGTTCCTCTGCCCTCCCCCAGAGCAGGATTATAGGTATCACATTATTACATCTACACACATTAGAAACCCCACTACACAATGTTATAATTTCTGCTTCAACATTCATACATATCTTAAGAATTTAAGAGGAGAAAATAGTCTTTTAGGTTTACTCAAGTATTTACCATTTCTGTTGCTCTTCCCTCATATCTGAAGGTACAAATTTCTCTTTTATATTATTTCCCTTCAGCCTGAAGAACTCCCTTCACCATTTCTTTTAGAGTAGTTCTACTGGTGAGAAATTCTCTTAGTTTTGCTTCATCTGATGATGTCCTTATTTTTGCCTTCATTTCTGAAGCTAACTTTTGCTGTATATAGAATTTTGGGTTAAGATCTCTTTTCTCTTGGCACTTTTAAGGTATTCTACAGTCTTCTAGCCTCCATGGTTTCTGATGCAAAGTGTGTAGTCATTTGAAACGTTCCTCTATATATAATGTATCATATTCATCTAGCTGCTTAAAAATTGTTTTCTTTATCTATGGTTTTGAGCAGTTTGATTATGATGTGTCTGGGTGTAATTATATTTGAATGTATCATTCTCTGAACTTCTTGAATATGTAACTTTATGTAGATAACCAAATTTGGGGATTTTCCACCATTATTTATGCAAGTAGTTCTTGCATCTATTGCTTGATATTCTCAAAACTTTTTTTTTGTTCAAGGTCCCTGAGGCTTTCTTCGTGTTTTGTTTTGTTTTGTTTTTCACTCTGGTCTTCAGATTGGATAATTCCCACTGATCTATCTTAAGACCTTGATTATTGTGTGTCTGGGATACGTTTCTTCAGTTTTGTCCTGTTGGGGGTTTTATCTTGAGTTTCTTGAATCTGTAGACTTACATCTTTCACCAAGTTTGGGAAGTTTTTAGCCATTATTTCTTCAGCACTGCACTTTTCCTCCTTTCTTTCTGGGACTTGAACAGATGTTAAAGCTTTCGTTATTATCCCACATCTCCCTGAAGCTTTGTTCATTTTTTAAAATCTCTTTTTCCTCCCTATTGTTCAGATTGAATAATTTCTATTGATCTACCTTCAAGTTCACTCTTTCCCCGTCATCTCTATTCTGCTATTGATCCCATCGAGTGAGTTTTCTGTTTCTTTTATTGTATTTTTCAGGTTAAAAATTTCCATTTTGTCCTTCTTTTTATCTTCTATTTGTTTGCTGGGACTTTGTATTTTTCATTTGTTTTGAAAATGTTCATGATTATTTCTTGGAACATTTGTATAATAGTTATGTAAAAGTCTTTGACAGATAATTCCAACATCTGTGGCACCTTGTTGCTGGCATTTTTGATTGTCTTTTCCCATATAAGTTGAGATTTTTCTGGTTCTTTGTATGATGAGTAATTTTGGATTTTATCCTGGACATTTTGAAGATTATGCTGTGAGACTCCAGGTGTTTAGATCCTGTGGGAAAAATTGATAGTTTTGTTTTAGTAGTCAATTGACCTGGTTAGATTCAAGCTCAAGGTTCAACCCACCTTTTGTTGGTTGTGGTTCCAATGTCAGTTCCGTTTTTAAAGCCTTTGCAGTGCTTTTCAGATCTATTTCGCATGTGTGCCTCCCAGTGGCCAGTCTGGAACCTGCGCAGTGGTCTGTTACTTTGATTCTTAAAGCCTTTGGTTTGCTGATTAAGATCAGATCCGTGCATGCCCAACTGGGAGGTGAGAGCAAGAGTTCTTAAACAACTTTATGGAGTCACTTTCCCAAGCACCTACTTCTCCGTGATCTCCCTGGTACCTTTGGTTTTCTGGTACTCTCCTTTTTGATTTCCAGCCAGAAATCTGGGACTTCAGTTACTCGACTCTGGCACTCACTTCTGCTACTGTGCCAAGTGTTAAGAGGACTGATGGAAAAAAAGATAAACTCACTGCCAGTTCAGTAATACTTCTAATTCTGGCCTTCTCCAATCTGCCTGCTGCTGTTTACCTTTCAGAGTCCTCGAATAGCTGCTCCATGCACTACATCCACTGTGTTGGGTGGCTAGACAGGATGGAAGGTGCTTACTTCATCTTTTCAAGAGCTAAACCCCATCCAGTCAGTTTTTTATTTCAGATGTTCTATTTTTTGGTTCTAAAATTTCCATTTGATTTTTTTTTTGAAATAGTTTCTATGTCTCTGCTGAGAAGTGTTTTCCCTCTATTTATGTCAAATGTGTTTATTTTTACCTCATGCATCTGTTTTCAGGTCTTTATCTAATAATTGCAGCAATATGGGTCATCTTGAGGTTGGCATTTGTTGATTGTATTTTTCCTTAGAAATTGGTGACATTTTCTTTTTCTTTTTGTGGGGGGGTTGTGTTAAATAATTTTAGATTGTATCTTTGACATTTTTAATGTTGTTTTGGTTAGACTCTGAGTTCTGTTGTAATCTTCCCAGGGGCCCCTTCTCCAAGTTTTGACCCCTCCACAGTCTGCCAGCTTTTGTTCAATTTTAAGAGTCCTCAAGTAGTTTATTTTTGTATTTTGTTCAGAGTTTCTAATATAACCTGAGAAAGAAAGGCTGTAGGTGGCTTACTTCATCTTGGCTGTAAGTTTTGCTTTGTTTGTCATTTTCTCAAAAATAAACAAAAAAACTTACTAAGTAAATAAATGACAAAATGAACTGCCTATTTACCAAAGTCTTTTTGGATCTGTGCTTGAATTTTTTTACTCGTTTCCTTTTTTTTCTTTTGGCAGTCCGTCCAATGACTCCATTTAATGTATTCTTTAAAAATATAAGTGCCACAAATGCCACCATGACCTGGCAGCTACACTTCATTGGGAATTATTCCACATTTTTGTGTCAGATTGAACTCTGTGGCGAAGGAAAAGTGATACAAGTAAGAACACTACTTAATTTTCCATTTTCAAAAATCCCTTTATGTCCTGAACAGAGAGACTGCTGAATAAAATCTCTTTATTTGTTTTTTTTAATTTATTTTTATTTTTTTGTGTGAGGAAGACCAGCCCTGAGCTAACATCTGTTGCTAATCTTCCTCTTTTTGCTGAGGAAGACTGGCCCTGGGCTAACATCCGTGCCCATCTTCCTCCACTTTATGTGGGACGCCGCCACAGCATGGCTGACAGGCAGTGTGTCAGCGGGCAGCCGGGATCCGAACCGGCGAACCCCGGGCTGCCAAGTGTGAACTGAACCGCTGCGCCACCGGGCCGGCCCCGTGAATAAAATCTCTTTAAACTCTTATTTCTGTGTGGGTTCAAATGGTGTGGGTCATCTGTTTAAAAAGGTTCATGAAGTTAATCATAGACTTTTAGAGTTGGGAAAAGGGCCTTAGAGATTTTTCTTTTCCCAAAGAAGAACTAGTCTTACTTTAAATCAGGGTGTGCCACGTCGTGATTTGGCTTTGCGATGAAATATGCTCACCAATACTTCTGTCTTCTTTTTTAATTTTTTTGATCAAGCAGCACAACGTTTCCATCAAGGTGGATGGTCAGCACCTCCTAAGTGAACTGGAACCTGACACACAGTATATGGCCCGAGTACGCTGTGGTGATGCCAACCACTTCTGGAAATGGAGTGAATGGACTGAGAAAAACTTCAGCACACTTGAAGCTGGTACGTTCAGCTCCCTGACATTTAACCCA
This sequence comes from Tapirus indicus, assembly GCA_031878705.1. NCBI lineage: Eukaryota > Metazoa > Chordata > Mammalia > Perissodactyla > Tapiridae > Tapirus > Tapirus indicus. The sequence continues at coordinate 115,324,911 of CM062921.1, read as the reverse complement.
AGGATCTAAACTGACTCATGGGAGATGAGTTGGCTCCCCCGAGAGCTTTTGGTTGTACCAAAAACTAAGGGGAAAATATTACAACAGAGGCTGTTACCATCTTTTTAGAAAAAACTGAATTAAATGCCTAATGAGATGTGAATGGGAAGATATCCACCTCAAACATTTGCCATCCGTGTTATTTCTACGATACATTTTCTCTCTGATCGTTGATTTTGTCAGAATGGTTTCTAAGCTACTGGCATAGCTGGATTCCAGTTGGCTCCGGGGCTATGTGAGTTAGTATAGACTTTGTTTTACTCATCTTTATATTTCTTTTTTTTATTGAGGTAACACTGGTTTATAATATTATATAAATTTCAAGTGTACATCATTATATTTCGACTTCTGTATAGTCTACTACATGGTGTTCATCACCAAAAGTCTAGTTTCCATCTGTCGCTCTACAAATGTGCCCCTTTACCCCTTTTGCCCTCCCCTTACCTGCTTCCCCTCTGGTAACCACCAATCTGTTCTCTGTATCTATGTGTTTGTGTGTTGTTGAGTATAGACTTAATTCAGGACTTGGGCCAAACAGGTAGTAGTCATGCCAAGCGACACATTGATCTCATACCAAATAACTTCAGGCCATGTTTGGAAATGTAATGATATTTGGAGACAATTATTATTGATAAGTCATTTGTTCAGCAACAGCCAACTGTGAGCCCTCTCTATCATTTCTCAGTGGCAGTTTCCTTAATATTGACTGAATAGAGAGTTTTTCTCCCAAATAACTGTGTCTTAGAGCACACATAAACCTCAGGAGATTAGATACCCTGCTTTCATCTCCTTCCAATTCAAGATAATAAAGTATTGGGCCAGCCCAGTGGCGTAGTGGTTAAGTTTGCATGCTCTGCTTCGGCAGCCCGATGTTTACAGGTTCAAATCCCGGATGCAGACCTACACACTGCTCATCAAGCCATGCTGTGGCGGCATCCCATATACAAAATAGAGGAAGATTGGCACAGACATCTTCCTCAAGCTAAAAGAGGAAGATTGGCAACAGATGTTAGCTCAGGGCCAATCTTCCTCACCAAAAACCAAAAAACGAAAAAAGATAATAAAGTATTACCATTGCCTGGTTTACAGATGAGGCAACTTGGGCCGTAGATTGAAGGGACTTGCCTAGTTTGCAAAGTTAATGAATGGCAGAGACATAACGATAATAGTAATAGCAGTTAACATTTGTTGAATGCTTAGACATGGCTCCAAGTGCTCACGGTGTTTTTCTTTTTTAATCCCCACAGCATGCAGTGGGTACTATTATTAACCTCACTTTATAGGTGAGGACACTGAGGCATGGAGAGGATAAATAATGGGACTGGCCTGGCCAGTAAATGACTAGGCTGCGACACGCCCAGGCAGTCTGACTCCAGGGCTCCACCCTTCACCAGAGCGAGATGCTGCGCGTTCTGTCTCTCCATGTTGTTATTACAACCTTGTTATCTTGTTGATTCAAGTCTTGGCTATTTTACTGCCAAGGGCAGGATTATATGTCTATATTTTATCCCGTTTTATTATGTGTCTGTAGGCCAGCAGAGCACTTTCTGTTTCACCTGAGGAGGCCATTTTAAAGCAGTGACTAATTGCGAGGTGGCAAGGGCAGCGCATCCAGATCCACACGTGGGTTGGTCACTGGTCACGCTCGGCAGCCTCCTCTCCTTGTCTGGGGTTCCCGCCCACCCTCACGCCCGCGAGACTCCAGTAATTGTTCCTAGGGGTGTCGGCTCCTCAAGAATCCCTGCTACAGAAAGCCCTGTTCGTGATAGGAACGTGGTGTATTCCTCGGTTGTGTTTTATTAGAGAATTTTTCTTTTAATACTACTCCTTTGCCTTGGGATATTTTGCTTGCTTTTTGCAAATTTATTCCAACATTAAAACTAAAATTAAGTGCAGAAGGAAAATGGCAAAAGGTTAGAGTTAGTAACTTTTATTTCTTTTAGATTATAGTATAATAAATCTGAAAATACTTAACTTTGCTTTAGATAATGACAAGAAGGTGAGATGAATCTACTGATAGTGAATCTGTAGATTTTTTTTAACCTCTGTTAATGCTTTGCTTAATGCTGGACAAGTCGATGTTTATGTGTATTATAATTATACCGAAGTATAATCATGGGGAGCCGGCAGAGTTAAGTGATGCTATGGTAGAAATTATATCGATATAAATATATATTGCTATCAATTATACTGCAGGGCTCTCTTCTTACAAGTAGTCGTTTATAAACCAGCTGAAGATTTTACCTTAAGCTTGGAGTCCCATATTGTGCCTGATATTTCAATAAATTTTTGATTTAATATTGGCTTCTCCCATGGCTTATTTAGCAAATTGAAACCTGCTTCAGTAGACTTAAAAAAATATATGGTCACCTTTAAGTTGAGGAGAAAAGGTCAGCAACTGAAAGAAAAAAGGACTAATTTAAATTTCAATTTTGGTGACAATATATTTTTATAAAACGGAGAGCTAAATCTTTGTGTTATGTTCCAAAACAATTCTTCTTGCATAGAGATGTTTTGAATCGAATCGTAAATCACTTGTTCTACGGTTTGAAAGACAAGGAAACAAATTTTTATAGAAGAGTGTGGTGAGAGCTGAGAGGGGGGAACCATGCAGGGGGTGCCCTGAGGGTCCACAGATGGCAACTGACCCAGGCTCGGGCCGGGACCTGGGGTGTGGGTGGGGGTCTTCCTAGCGGAGGGGGACAAGGTGTTGCTAGACTGTGACTCCAGTGAAAACTCAGCCGATGTGAAGTCAGGAACGTGGAAGGGCGCAGCCTGCCCCTAGGGCTCTCTGTTAGTGAGACTCTGTCGCAACCTTTGCAAATGAGGCAAGGAAGTTGCGGTGGTCCGCTGCTCTTAGAAATTCAAAAAATGGGAAATTTGCCTAACTAACCTCCTAGAATTGGACCAACGAATGATTCCAGAATTCTCTGGTGGCTTCCAGAAGCTCCAAGGCTTGATGTTCATAAAGGCCCAGTTTGATGTCCCATTCAGATACAGCAGACCTTGTATAAAGCACCTACTATGTGCACCTAGTGAGGAGTGAACAATATGGCCATTGCCAAGTGGGTAGAGTCACAGAGAGTGAAAAAGTGAGACGCAAGCCTCAGGAAGAACAGGTCATTGTCCCTTCATTGACTTAACTAGAAAAAGGTTGAATTGTTCTACATACACATTGTGACCCAACAGCTTTTCTTTGGTTAATTTCAGCTCCCTCAGAGGCTCCTGATGTCTGGAGAAATGTGAAGTCGGAGCCAGGATATCAAACGGTGACTCTATTCTGGAAGGTTAGATGCACAGATTCAAAAAGACAGATTTGCTTGGTGCTGTGCTTTCCACTGGGAAACTGTGGGTGTTGGTGCCATCTTCCAATTGGGAGGGACCTTGACATGAATCCAGTAGAATGTCTTACCTGGAGGAGGAGTCTCGCTCCACACCCAGGTCCCTAACGCCTGGACTCCTTCCTTGACAGCCCATTGAATGGATGACCAGTTCTGATAGAATCCACATCTCAGGCCTGCCCCTAACTTTTGTGGGGCCTGGGACATGAGGATAAGTGGAGAAGCACATACCATATTTAAAAGTTATGAATATTTAAATGCTCAGAGTATTTATAAATTATGAGTCAAGCTAAGAAACTGTAATATAAAATGTATTTTGTTCTTCTCCCTTGGCTAATATGCCTTCTTGAAAATCTGGATGGCCAGGACTCTCAGATTTGCGTTCAGGACTCTCAGATCTCTCAGTGTTTCGTACCAAAACATGGCCACGCTGGGGGAGTTGGCCCCGGCCACAGCCCACCTCCCTTTTCTTCCCACCTTCACTCTGGCGCTCTCCACAAGGACCCCTGTGCACTCACATGTGGACATGCCAGTTGGTATGTCCAGGTTCTGCCCACCCCACAAGCAAACAGCCACTCCCAGTGCGTTCTCAGGTCTAGGGGTGCACACACCAGGGATGTTGTCTGTCCTCAAGAGGGTAAGCCAGAGGGACAGGCTTTGGAAGTGGGCTTGGGACTGTGTGGGCCGGGAATTCTCTGCAACCTGGAGGATGGTCTAGAAGGGGGAGTGTAGGCTCTGGGTGTGGCTCTGGGCACAGCTGTGTGGGGAGACCGCAGCTGGAGGAGGGAGTAAGGCCGGGAGCCAGGCCCCTCCTGCTAGGGTCTGCTTATGTCTGCTCCCCTCAGTGCCCACTGAGTCTTTTTAAAATCCTGGCTAAAGTGTCCCCCTTCCTTTCGATTCCTGACTTGGTTACTCTTCTCTGGACCCATTATGCTCTTGAGGAAACTCATCCCCAAATAATCCTATTCTCTACTCAATGTTAGTTAGAGTAGAATGCCTGATTTTAAGCTTGATTTAGAGGGTTATTTTCTCTATTAAACTGTTTTAATTTGCTCTGTGTGTGTGTGTGTGTAAGGCAATTGACGGACAAAAATGGATGAAAAAGTAATGATCAAAACTCCTTTCAGAAGAAAGCTTATTTTGAAATGATTATCGATATTTTTTTCAGCCACTATCAAAATCGCATGCCAATGGGAAGATTCTATTCTATAATGTCATGATAGAAAATCTGGACAAACCATCCAAGTTACAGCTCCTCTCCATTCCTGCTTCCGCCAATGACACAAAACTAACCCTCGACCAGTGTTCATACCGAATCCACGTCACAGCCAATAACAGTATGGGCACTTCTCCAGCTTCGGTAATTGTTGTCTCTGGAGACCCTGGGAACAGTGAGTTTTGTTTTTGTATTGTTTTTATTCTCTAGGAAAATGTTGATAATGTTATTAGGTAGAGATGGATCAATTGGAAAGACGATAGCTTGGGGAGATGAAAGGTCTATCTTCCAACCACCGTTAGTCATTGTCTTTTAGTCCAAGGGTGTCGGCAGATTTCCTGAGACAGTCCTCAGTGTGGGAAGAAGGAGATTTCAGCCATTGCTCAGGACATTCTGCCTCGGGGATTCTTCACCAAACTTGGGCAATTATCTCAATTTTTTTTCAAGTAAATGAACACCAGTAAGCAATCTTAGCTGAGAGTTAAAGTTGGTATTAATGTGCTTTCTGGCTTATGAAATAACGAGTTGCATTGATTACTTTGTAAAATATTTTGTCAGTTTTTGCCACCTATAAAAAGCCCATTAGGGCTGGCCCCGTGGCCAAGTGGTAAAGGTCCCCACGCTCCACTTAGGCAGCCCCATTTTGTGGATTCAGATCCCGGGCGCAGACCTACTCCACTCATCAGGCATGCTGTGGAGGCATCCCACATACAAAATAGATGAAGATTGGCACAGATGTTAGTTCAGGGTGAATCTTCCTCACCAAAAAAAAAAAAAAAAGCCCATTAGTGTTTACAGAGATCAGAAGGAGAACTGGCATCATCTTTCAAGAAGGGCTTAGCCAAAGCAGTAGAATAAAAGGTGATAACTGCCTAATCCCTTAGACTGTGAAAGGATGGAAATGACCTTACATGTGAAATCATTAGTGATGTTAATCTCCTTGGGAGAGCTGTGTGAAAAGACTGGATACACTAACATCCTGTAGTCACACACTGTAAGACAGTGGACACTTGGACATAATGCATCTGACATCCTAAAGTCATTCATGAACCTTGTGATAATGTCACACTTCAGTTACTGCTTGTAGATTTTTCAAACCCTGCTTATGGGGTTTTGTCAATTTGTATTAAGCCAATCATCAATTAGGCTTAAATTTACGTTAAATGGGCTGGATTAGAGGGTAGTGTTGTTTTGTTTTATTTATTTTTTTAAAGAACTATCCAGGGGCCAGCCTGGTGTTGTAGTGGTTAAGTTCACATACTCTGCTTTGGCAGCCTGGGGTTCGCAGGCTCGGATCCCGGTGTGGACCGATGCATTGCTTATCAAGCCATGCTGTGGCGGCATCCCACATATAAAGTAGAGGAAGATGGGCATAGATGTTAGCCCAGGGCCAGTCTTCCTCAGCAAAAAGAGGAAGCTTGGCACAGATGTTAGCTCAGGGCTAATCTTCCTCACCAGAAAGAAAAAAGAACTATCCAGTGTGTCATCTAAGAAAAAGAAATTAGGCTTGTGGCACAGAAGAATAACTAAGGAATTATTTAACATAACCTTTGCTTGTCAAGAACTATATCAGTGAAGGGAGTGAACAGTTGTATTCTGTCTTCATTAGGACCAGAACAGGAAAAGTGGGCATTTCATTCACCCTGGGGGAGCTGATGGATAAAAGAAAGATTGCTTCTCATGAGGCTCAACCCAAAACACACTGCTGAGCACTATTATCTGTCTTGGAGTCTTCTCTATCTCTGGGTTCCTACTATACCTTTCTTCTCCTACCCTGACTTCAAATTTCCATTCCTTTCTCTGTGAGGCCCCATCCAGCCTTCCTTAAGTGGTCCACGTTCTTAAATCGCTAGAGTAGATAACCTCACTGATGTGTTGATGTGCTATGAGACAGACTGATAAGGTTAAGGCAGTTCACACTAGAGTGTGAATGACTGAACAGATTCCCTTTCTCTTTCCCTCTACCTATACTCCTTAAACCATATTTGCAATTTTTTAGAAGCAGCTTGATAAGAGTCGTGATTCTAAGTTTGGGGTGAAATTTTAGTCCATGTGAACAAATGAAATGAAAAATGTCAGCTTCACTGTAAAAAAGATTTGTTTCTTTGATGAAGGAAGACAGAGAAGTCATGTAGGTAGGACATACAAAGGCTTTCCCGGGGAACCCTTTGCCTTATACCTAGGGCTACCCATTCCTTTGGGTGCTGCTAACTGGATAATACTTGGTGCTCTAGAACATTTAATAGCACCATGGTTTCACATCAATGTTCAGCTGTAATTAGGATTGCCAGATAAAATACACGTCGCCCAGTTAAATTTGAATTGCAGCTAAACAATGAGTAAATTTTTAGTGTAAGTCTGTCCCATGTATTATTCATTCCACAATAATTGCTTTTCTGAGCAGTTCCTCGATCTGGGTCTGCTTTCACTCGAGCGACCGGCTGGGACCACTGCTGTTACCAGTGGTAGGCTGTGAAGTCAGCCTGGGGAAACAGGAGACCTTCTCATCCCTCGGGGTCTAGGGTGACCCTGCTTGAAATCAGTGGAACTGGTAGTCCACTGAAATCATATCGCTTTTTTTCAATTGTCAGAAAACTCCTCTGGCATGTAAAATGCCTGGAGGTGGCAGCCTTAGTCCTAAGCAGTGTGCACATCCTTGCGTAATCCAACCTGGGACACATCTGAGTTGTTTTTTCCTTTTTTTCTGTCCTCACCTCAATTCCTACCCCTAACATCTCAGGAGCAGTGGTTAGTTTGGGGGCATCCAGCCTCATGTGGGAGAATTACACTGAATTATTCACTCATTCAACAGATATTTTGAAAGCAGGTCAAGTCCCAGACACGGTACTAGGTCAAGGGTCAGCAACGTTTTTGGTGAAGGGGCAGAGAGTAATAAATCTTTTAGGCTTTGCAGGCCACAGAGTCTCTGTTATATATTCTTTGTTTGTTGTTTACAACTCTTTAAAAATCTTAAAACCATTCTTAGCTCAAGGGTCAGAGCCTGAGAGATGGGATCTGTCCTGTGGGTGGTAGTTTGCTGACTCCTGTTTCAGAGTCTGAAGTCTGGTTGGGTCTCAGGAGGTCAGGACAAGGGGCATCTGCGGGGCAGATGTGAATATTTGCTGGGAAATGAGAAGCAGGAAACCACCCATGGAAACAACCCTCCCCCCGCCCCCACCCCTGCAGCGAGTGAATCGGGAAGGCTTGTACCTGTTAGATACACTGCATGTTCAAGTTTTTCTTCTTCGGACACTTTAAAAAATGTACAAGTAATTAAAATGAAGCATTGCTCTATTTGTAATGTACAGAAGAGGTTGAAGAAGAAAGAGTTAACATCACAGAGGACGGATTCTCTTTGTCTTGGAAACCCCAGTCTGGAGATGTCACAGGCTACGTTGTGGAGTGGTGTGACTGTCCCCGTGATCTGCCCTGTGACCTGCGGTGGGAAAACGTAGGCCCCAATACCACGAGCACAGTCATTAGCTCAGGTGAGAAGAACCTTCCATATTACTGTCTTGCTGCATCCACCTTGCAGCAAGTTCAACTAGGATTTCTGGACCAACTCACAGATACTTTGTGGTAAACTAATAATTTTGAAATTACAAATTCAGCCTGGGTGGTAGGAGTTCAAATTTTGCAATGATGTAGCCTATGATCTGACCTTTAAATCTACTTTTATAGAGAATATTTGGACCTAAGACTGGGATGGGTATTCATGAATCTATTCCTCTTAAATTAGTGGTCTCATGAATGGCAGACATTATAACATAAAATGACATTATAACAGTTGTTCAGAGAGCTTTTACAAAAGCAAAGATATGGATATGGATTTGGGAGACGTTTAGGACATAGAGTTGTTGGGAGCTGGTCATCAACTCCTTCAATTTCAATGGAACATATAGAACTTGAATTCTTACCTCCTACGTTGGATTTATAATTTCAAGATTTCTGGTTTTGCAAAGTCAAAGGAGCCTGGGTTTGTGGCTTGAGCAGGGGGGATTGGTGGCGCCATCTGCTGGGCTTAGGATAAAGACGTGGGAATTGTCCGGGTCCAAAGGGTGATAGAGGCCTCTGCAGGGCATTCAGTTGCCTTTGGGGAGCGAGGAGGCCAGGCTGCCCTTGGCTAGAGCACCGTCAGGGGCATGGCGGATGCTAAAGGTGGACTGCAGAGGCACAGGTGTGAGGTGACATGAGGAAGTGGAAGTAAAGCCTTCCAGATGCTTGGCTTTCATGGACAGAGAGAAGGCAAGTCACCGGAGGGGGATTTGGAGTCAAAGGAGAGTTTAAAATGGTTTTCTGTGTCTGGTCAAATTCTGCACCCAGTTAAATGCACATGGATAAGGGTATGCTTGAGTGCTCTTGTTTGAGAGGACGATGGAGAGGACAGCTCGTGCAGGCTTCGCTGGAGCCAATGGAGGACCCCAACGCTCAGGGGAGAAGGGAAGATGGTGATGAAGTACAGAAACGCCGAGAAGGAAATTATTAAGGGGACACACATTCATTTCTCATTCCTTTCCTTTTCAGAAATAAAGAGAATGTCATTCTGTGTTATTGAAAATCTGTTGACTTTTTCTTCTCTAGATGCTTTTAGACCAGGGGTCAGATACAACTTCAGAATTTACGGAATTTCTACAAAAAGGATTGCTTATTTATTAGAGCAAAAAATGGGATACTCCCAGGAACTGGGTGAGTTTGAAGCATTTAATGTGTCCCTGGGCAGACTTGTTCAGAACAATCCAGAAACTCCTAGCTTTGGATTTAGGAAGATTTCAACACCTTTCCTAATTTTCAATGTCCCATTTTGTTCTGGTAATTTGATTTTTTTTCAATCATACAAAATTAAAACATTTTCATTAAAGACAGTTTATAAAATGTTATGCAAGTGAAGACAAAAACATTGCTAATTTTACCTCTCAAAGGCAAATATCTAGAATTAATATTTTATGTATATCCAGGTATTCCTTTCTCTGCACAGATAGCTACTTTTAAATAAAAATGGGATCTTACTCTATGCCAATTGTAAAGTGCTTTTTTGACTCATGTCACTAAATATTATTTAACTGTATCATTTTTATATTGCAAAGTGCCTCATTGTTTGCATATGTCAACTCACGTCTCATTGGACATTTAGGATGATTATAATGTTTTTCAACTGAACACTATAAAATTCACCTTCAGGTATCCTGCAGTCCCACATGCTCAGCCTCCCTTTCTGTTTTCTTTGCCCAATCTCTTACCTACCTGAATCACCAGCATTTTAGCTAAATCTTTGTCCATATCCACAATAATGGTTTTAAATGAAGTCTTAGAGATACAGTACTTGAGTCAAAGGGTTGAACTTGAAGAGATTTTCATTTCTTTTACAGTTTTTAAGCCTCCTGATACCTATTATGAAATCGCTGCCCAGACAGTTTACCACGAGCCCCCCAGCAGTGGAGAGGAGTCTGATTGATTGTCCCCTGTGCTGGCTTATTCACCTTCTTTGGCACCCGGGGTCTTACACCCGCCGAGAGCTGGGCAGCTATGCCCTTGATTGCCCAGCACTGATCAGGTCAACCCTGGGGCTTCTCCATGTCGGGGGAGCTGTCTGAACCAGGCAGGAGGTGTGTGTTGGTGTGCCTAGACCAGGTGTGCACAAGCATATGTGGTCAAACAGGTTCAGGGAAGCTTCCAGAATAAACGCTCCTGGATTTTTCCGGTGACACTTGGATAACTTTGCATTGCCACCCCCTGAGAACTGGAGTCCTTCAAATCCGCCCTTACCTTTTTGAACATAACCCTCCTTACTCCTACCCTGCATCCCCGCTTCACTTCATTCTCTGTTTGAGTCTTCTATCAAGCACTGTTTAGAATTCAGGAACAGAATGAAGTCTAAGAAAGACTTTATTCTCTTTTTTGCTGTCTGACCTTGTGCAAGTTACTGAATCTCTCTGGGTATCCATTTCTACATCTGTGAAAGGCAAGGCTTGAACAAGAAGATTGCTCAGCTCCTTCCCAGCTCTCACAAATTATGTCAAAGCATAAATCCTCTGAGAAAAAGATAAATCTCCTCATCTTGGTGTAAGCTCCTACCGCCTCCAGAGTTGGCTGTGGCTCTACTTTTAGTTTACATGAATCTTTGAGACTATTTCCAAATCATGACCCGTTATTATCCCAACTTCCTTTCCTAGCTCCTTCAGACAACCCTCAAGTGGTCATGAGTAACTTGACATCCCACTCCTTCACTCTGAGTTGGAAGGATTATTCTACTGAATCCCAGCCCAGTTTTATACAGGGGTACCATGTCTATCTGAAATCCAAGGAGGAGCAGTGCCACCCAGGATTTGAAAAGGCAGTTGTTTCAGGTGACATTTCTGTTTGTTGATTTACGCTTTCAAGATCTCGGTATTTGAAGTCACTGAAAAAGCTGCTGTCTCTGACTGTGGCCAGGCTGAGTTCTATTCTTGCATGCTTTTATGATCAGTGTTCTTCAATTTGTAGGGGGGACAAGATGGTGGAGGCCAGTATTTTACTTAAAAAACAATGTGGCCTGGTATTTTTAGAAGTACTTGAAGCATCATCAACTCCTTAAGAAAACCTGCCACTTATGAAACTTTCTGTCTAACCCTTTTTTCTTTGACTTTGTTAAAGGTTGTTACAATTTTTTTTTTTTTGGTGAGGAAGATTGGCCCTGAGCTAACACCTGTTGCCAATCCTCGTGTTTTTTCTTGAGGAAGATTGGTCCTGAGATAACATCATGCCTGTCTTCCTCTGTTTTGTATGTGCGTTGCTACCACGGCATGGCTTGATGAGTGGTGTAGGTCTATTCCTGGGTTCTGAACCCTCGAACCCTGGGCCACCAAAGCTGAGCCCACCAGACTTAACCACTATGCCACTGGGCCAGCCCTAATTACAATGTATTTTTAAGTCTCTTGCAAGCTCTTACCATCTCTTGCAGATTTGTGTGCTCTCCCTGGATCACCAACATCCTTTGTTTAGTAGATTTTTTGCTTTTCTTGCCATCTTCTGAAAGTTTTACCAGTGTCCTCAGTGTGATGAAACCATAATTTAATTTTTGGTTAGTTTAAAAATGTTGGCAGTGCTGAGTCAGCAAGCGTGTTAGTACCCAACTCTCTCTCTAGATCTCTATCACACTCTTAATAATTTTTTCTTCTTGAAACAAACCACATTTTTTTAAAGCCACAGATGATTCACTATGTTGCAAATACAAAATCGACAACCCGGAACAAAAGACATTTGTTGTGGAAAATCTGCAGCCGGAATCCTTCTATGAGTTTTTCGTCACTCCGTACACAAGTGTTGGTGAGGGCCCATGGGATGCTTTCACCAAGGTCACGACCCCAGATGAACACTGTGAGTTTTTCCAGATCAAAACTTTCCTTAGGAGTTCCTGGGAAGCTAACAAATTACACACACATTGCTGTGGGCTTTGTCTAGATCATGAATTTTTAAACCTTTCTTCTTCCTGTCTCTGTCTGTCTGTTTCTCTAGAGGAAACTGTTTCACAAAAAAATGTTACATGGAATCCCACTACATAAAACAGATAAGAGTGGAGCTAATCTGACTGGCCTCTGGCCCAGAACCTTTCACTTCTTTCTCTCAGTGGCCCCTGAGGCACTTCTCAGGAACTCTGTCCCAGAATAGTTTGAAAATCACAGATAGCATATTTTAGTGCCGACTTCAGAAGAGCCACAAGACTTCTGTCCAGAGAAGGGTGGTGGTGTTTTTCTCAGCAAAATTGCTCTCTGGCTAGTTTCCCTCATTGGCAAACTAATTGCTTCCTGACTTTGCCTTTCCAGGGGCAATTAGAGATGAGTGCAGGGTGGGGGGTGGGGGGGGGGAGGTGCAGCAAGAAGGGTTTGTTCACAAACCCAGTGTTTGCAAATTTGGTGAGGAACGGGAAACAGTGAGATAAAGAGATCCATATTTCCAAAATGCATTTGGCTTGAAAGATGTAGAAAGAAGAGAAAGGGAGAAGAATGGTAGAAACTGTTTAATGGTAAATAAGATTCTCGTGGTAAACCCTGACTTCCAACAGACAGGAAGGTGGTGGGAGAGAATAGATACTGCTGGAGGAGGAAGGAGAAAAGTAGGTAACAGATAGCTTCTCAAAAACAGTCCACACTGGAAGGGACCTTTGCAGATACTCCTCCGTGGAAATCAAAGAGGTGGAAAAGTCTGCCTGAAGTTACCAACTGTCCTCAGTGTGGGGTCCCTTCGCTGAAGGCAGAGCTGTGGGGATGGGATGGCCACGTCAGGTAGAACTGCTGACCCTGGAGCACCCTGACCAGTGATGAGGACACACGTGACTGTAGTGGCAGGCTGGGGGGCTCACTACCGTTCACTACTAGACTGAAGCATGGCCCCAGGTCTCCAAGCCAAAGGCCAGAACTCTCCTAGTCAGATTAAGATTTCAGTCAACGATTTACATTATTTGAGCACTCTTGCCATTTTGGACTTCATTTAAAATTTATTCTCAGGCTACTTTTATTCCAGCTTTGGTATTTACTTGGCTGGTAGATGTGTGTGTCAACACACACACATACAATACATATAATTATCTATCTCAAGTATATTTTCTAGGTTTCATTTATCTCCCTTATTCATGCTAAACCTCCTTAGCCTTGGCTGTGACTCCATTGATTATATTGATTATCAAAAAGGAAAATAAATTGCCACATAATTGCAGCAATGAGAATGACATTCTACAGTTACATAAATGGTATGGATGAACTAACAAACCCAGTGCTGAGTGACAGAAGCCAGACCCGACTCTTGCCGTATGATTCCATCCATAGACTAGAGAAAGAGCAGCTGCCATTTATGTTGTTAAAAGACAAGATAGTGGTTACCTTGGGAGGGGATAATGACTGAAGGGGGACACCAGGGGGTCTTTCTGGGGAGCTGGTAATATTCTTTTTCTTGATCTGGGTAGTGATGACATGGGTATGTTCAGTTTGTGAAAATTCATCAAGCTGTACACTTGGGAGCACTTTTCAGTATACGTATATGACACTTCAATAAAAAGTTTAGTGAAATCAGTTTGAAACCTACTATGGTTAGGTCCCCACACTTATTCTCAAATACATTACAAATCCATAATTTAAATAAATTGTAAAACCAATTGTAGTAGTCAAAAGGGCTGATCTTGAGAGCAAGGTGTCCCTTGGTGGTGTCAGGAGGAGCGTTTCTTTCCAATTCCCTGGCTTCATCTAAGGCCAGTGGTTGAGCTCCTTGATTTGGGACTCTCTCACCTCTCTATGGCCTTTTCTCCAGAGCCCTGTGCTGCCTCATAGACTGGTTTGGGCATCCGCCCAGGACTGCCATCCCTTCAACAAAACTGCAACATTATCTGCCACACTCCCATCCCCAAATCAAACCCATTCCTTCCAGGACAGCTGGTGTTGAGTCTAGGGAGTGGGGAGGGCATGGAGGCAAATGGATTGAACAGAAATATATGTATATGTGAATAATTGTTAGCCTCCAAACCCTTCCTGTGTAATTGCATTTGTAAAAGAGGGTGTTTACCAATGCAGCTGAATTGGTGGACTTGTAAGCAGTGGGAACAGAAAGGTGGGCATTTAAGAAAATGAAGCACTGGTTGATATATCTGAGAAATAAAAATGGAATAATCATCCCAGTTAAGGCATATTCAGGTGATTTTATCTGAGACTAACTAGAAGGAGTGCATTAGTCAATTTTTGATGTGTAACAAAAGAAACTCCAAATCTCAGTGCTATACAAAAACAAATTCTTTTTATGCTTATGGGCTTGGCTGATCCGGGCTGGGTTGGGCTGGACTGGAGACTTTGGTCAGGTTTAGGTTTGTTCCATTTATCTTCACTCTGGAGCTCAGGCTGAAGGGGCAGTAGTTACATGGGACAAACTCTTTTCATGGTAGATCACAGGAGCACAAAAGGGCAAGCCACAGTATGCAAGTTCACTTAAAGCAACTACTGACCTTACAACTACTAACATCCCATTGGCCAAACCAAGTCACGTGGCTGATCCCCAAGTCATGGAGTAGAGATGTACACTCCACCCACCAGGAAGATTTGGCAAGGGTGCGGAGTATAATTCTTAGACAGGGAAGGAGTGAAGAATTGGGAGTAGTGATCCAATCTTTCAGAAGAGGTAACAAGTTTGAGTCACAAGTGTTGAGGACAAATGGCTCCCTGTGTTGACTGGTTGGTTGGTTTTTCCCCCCAGTCAGGCAGAACTCATATTGAATGTTGCATAAATAGAATAATAAACACGTAAAATTACTCTCAACCTTAAACTTTGAGGAGGGAAAAGAACTCATTAAAAATCTTTTTTTTCCTTCTCCAGCCCATTTACTGATACATATCATACTCCCCACGGTTTTCTGCATTTTGCTCGTCATGATCGTATGCTACTGGAAAAGTCAGTGGTAAGTGTGTGGGGAAGATTTTATCCAAGAAGAGAGTCAGAGAGAAATCTAGAAAGGAATTTAGTAAGATAGAAACCACGCTGAATATGAGAAAAAGTGCTGAAAAGGAAAAGGACAAAGGAGGCTTAGATGAGAATATGAAAAATTTTTAACAACTTTGTTTTTCTGGGTAATACAAAAGGAAAACAATAACCATTTGAAAAGATTGCAAAACTTGTTCAATAACAATAGCTAATATTTGTATTTCACTTACTATGTGCTTGGCAGTGTTCTACGTGCTTTACATATAGCCACTCATTCAATCCTTCACCACCACAGTAACTACCGTAATTATCTCCATTGAACCGATAAGGAAATTAAAGCAAGGAAGGGTTAAGTGGCTTGCCCAAGGTCACACAGTTAAAAAGGGATAGAGCAAGGATTAGAACCCAGGAATCTGACTCCCTTAGCTACTCCAGTCTAATTTTGTTTTTCTAGGATGAAAGAGAAGTGTTATCCTGACATTCCAGATCCTTACAAGAGCAGCGTCCTGTCGTTAATGAAATCCAAGGTAAATTTTGGGAAATTGTGTGTATACCATGTACCTATGAAAAACTGATCCAGGGTTGGGACTGTAATAATCATACTTCCTGGACCTCTGTAGGAAGATACCATACAGCAAAGCCACCTCTGCTCCAATAGCCATGAAATGGGTGGATGGAGCTTTGAGTTCTTCTGTCAGGGGAAATCCTTTGGTTTTCAGGACCACCTCCAGTTGACTTGTGACCAGAATGAAACAGGAAAAAACTGGAGCTCCAAGTTCATTCTGTACGTGCTCTGACACACACACACACGTTATATTTGCATATTTTTTGTTTCTATTCCAGGAGAACCCTTGCCTAACAATCATGAGCATCAAAGACTGCACTCCAGGTACTATTGAAGTTATAAACAAGCCAGAAGGGAGTAAGACACAGTTCCTGGGCACTGGGAACTCACTGACAGACACTGAAATTACTAAGCTTGCCTCCCATAACCACCTCCTGACAGAGAACTACTCCGGCCCTGGACCCTGCATCTGTTTTGAGAACTTCACCTATAATCAGGCAGCTTCTAACTCTGGATCTTGTGGCCATGTCCCAGTACCCCCTAAAGCCCCAAGTCAGCTGGGACTGTTGACTTCCCCTGAAAATTTACTGAAGGCACTAGAAAAAAATGACATGAACTCCCTGGGAGAAATCCCAGCTGGAGAAACTACTTTGAATTATGTGTCCCAGTTGGCTTCACCCATGTCTGGAGACAAGGACGGTCTCCCAACAGAGCCACTAGTGCCAGCACTCTGTTCAGAGTATAAAATGCAAATGGCCATGCCCCTGGGTCTTGCCTCCCCTCCCCCGAGTGAGGATAGCAGCGTCTCCTCAATGACTCTCTTAGATCAAGGTGAACACCACCACTAATCAGTACACCCATTTCACACCTTTATGCTACACAAACACTAAGAGAAGCATGGCTGGCACCATTCTATTACCAGATACCTCGGTGTTTAATCCCAGTGAGCTATCACCATTGGCAGGTCTGATGTATATAAGACCACTGCAATCTTGCTAGGTTTCCAAGGTCAGAAGCTCTGAAACTTAACATTCCTCATTGGAGCAGATTTGCTGTAGAAATGGCAGGATCGTGGGAACAGGCTTATCTTGCTGTTCTATGTTCCAGGCTTACCTCTGTGACAGCAGACCCGGCACATGACATAGGGATAGACCCCACCCACTCAGTCTTGGACAGGGTGGCTATGGTCCTAGAAGTTCAGTTTTTAGCAAGAAAGCATTTCCATTAAGTTTCACCCCAATATTTAATATCTTAAGGGTAAAGGAACTAGATTTAAGGCTTTAATAAAGACCGCAGATTCATTACTAGAGCATAAATTGTCAATGTTAATTTATTCTGGGTATGTTTAATGAAAAAGTCACAGACGTTTGAGACTGAAACAGATTTTAGACTTGCCTTGAAGTGATAAGAATTTGGAGTTCATTGATGCAGTAAATTAACTTTTCTGGGGACATAGTCCCTATCTAACAGCTAAGACATGTGAATGAATCAATAAGTTTCCACAATTGACCTTCTCTCTTACTTACCACAGTTAAAGAGTGGGGTTGGCAAAGAATTCCTGACTTAGCGTCCAGATAATAGTCCTCCTACTTAGTGGACACCCATCTTCTGCCGTAATTTTTGACGACTACCTCAGAATAGAAAATGGAAAAGGTATCATTGAGTAATTCCATTCACGTTTTATGGTTCCTCTTTTTTTCAAGAACTATACTATATAAATGACCTGTTTTCATTTAGCATCCTTTGAACTCTGCAATAGGTTGTCTGTGGCAAGATGACACCCTCACTGTCTCATTTATATTTCTATTATGCTAACTTAATAAATAAAATGAAACCTCATTGTTAGTCATTGTTTAGACATAACTGTAAAAAACTGTATGGAGTGGGAAATTCTGCATTGGCTCAGTAGCAGCTTTGTCTCCTTGAACCAATATATGCAGAGCACGTGGTGCCTCACAGGTGTTCAACACACGTTAGTTCCTTTCCCTTCCGTCTGCTCGTCAACCCTCAATGTTGATTTATCACGTTTGCACAAATCGGGGTTCCTTTTTGTTTGCTGTGGTGGAAATGCTGCTGCCTGTGCCTCTGGTACCAAATGCCCTGCACTGTGCCATTCAACACCATGAAGAGAGAGCATGAAGGACCCACATCCCAAAGGTGGCTGTCCACTGGCCTCAACAGACCTACACAAGCCAAGACCTCGGTTCAGGCTTTTCAACTTTTTCCTTACATGTAATGAAGCTTCTTGCTGGAAAAATTGGTTATGTACTCCTAACATAGTACAAACAAGCATCTTGATGAGTCTAATAGTCTCAAGATGACTTCGCGGTCAGCATTTGTCATCATTTAGCCTCTGTGTTCCTTTGTCGTGATGCAATTATAAAAGTACACAGAAATGTCAATGACAGCGATGACTGATTTGTAAATAGTATCTTTTATATAGATTTTCGTTAAAAAGTAATCCACAAAAGCTTGAAGTCATTTTTGTTGCAACAAGCCTTAATTAAAACATTTTACCACTGCATTGTTTTTCTCTACCTCGATGAAATGAAAATCTAACAATTACGATAGCTGATAAATCACCTCATGAGCTGACTAAAAACATAAATTCCTGGGTTCCACTCTAAACCCCCTAATCAGAATCCCTGTGGCATGAGACCTGGAATCTACATATTTCATCAGCCCACAGGCATTCCAGTGCACACTCAACTTTGAGAATCATTGGCCGAAGTCAAATGAGGATGTCGTTCTGAAATATAACAACATAGCAATGGGAAATGCTGGGCTACAGAACTTTGTGCTTACAGTCTCACTATGACTATACTTCTGGCTATAAACATTCCTCTCATGTTCGTAACAACCAAATAAATTAGTATTTAAAACCTTTTCAATACTGTATGTCATCTTAACAGCATTGGTTTAAGTAGTACTATTCAGAAACTTCGAAATTTGTATTCACGTGTCATTAGAAATTGTTAGGATTTAAAAAAAATCATGGAGAATTTCAAATATACACAAAAGTAGAAGAGTTTAACAATCCCCTGTGTACTGTCATCAGCCCCAACAGCCACTAACTCATGGCTGTTTCAGCACATCCACACCCTTATCCACTCTCCCTCTGATATTATTTTGAGGCAAATCATATGATTTCATTCGTAAATATTTGTGTTTCTTTAAATGGGCTCTACTTTTTCTAACATAGCCATAATACCTTTAAAAAAATCGCACCTAAAACCAAAATTCCTTAGAAATATCAGGATATTTTGATCTTTCATCTCAAAGGATTTACAAAACATATAAAACATTTTGCATAAAGTAGAATTTTTAAAATCCTTGAAGAGATACAACAGAAAAAGCCTTCAGAATTAGCAGATAAAATGATATTTACAACACAATACATTCAGTTTAAAGGACTAAGCAAATGTAGTTGCCTTGGTCCTCTAAGATAAGTATTAATAAGTTTTCATTTATTTTGGTTTCTTTTTTTTGAAATCAATACAAAAGTAGTTGCTATGGTCTGAATCACTGTCTCCCCCCAAATTCACATTGAAATCCTAACCCCCAAAGATGAGGGGATTAGGAGGTGGGGCCTTTGGGAAGTGATTAGGTCATGAGGCAGGAGCCCCCATGAATGGGATTAGTGCTCTTATGAGAGACCCCACAGAGCTCCCTAGTCACTTCTGCCATGTGAGGACACAAGAACTCTGGGACCTGGAAGAAGGCCCTCACCCAATCATGCTGGCACTCTTATCTCAGACTTCTAGCCCACAGAACTGTGAGAAATAAATTCCTTTGTTTATAAGCTACCCAGTCTGTAGAATAGCAGCCTATGACAGCACTTGGAGTATTTTTATATACCAAAGAGTTTTAAAAATGAAACTTTTTGAAGTTCAGCTATATTACCACATTTTTCAAAGATCAGTCATATGATAATGATTAAGTGTGCTTTTTAGTTTATTTTGGTGCCAACTACGTTTTTGCTCAACGACATATATATATATAGTGGAAGGCAATGGGAAAATGATACACAGAAATGTGCTTAACG
Source organism: Tapirus indicus (assembly GCA_031878705.1). Classification (NCBI taxonomy): domain Eukaryota; kingdom Metazoa; phylum Chordata; class Mammalia; order Perissodactyla; family Tapiridae; genus Tapirus; species Tapirus indicus. The sequence continues at coordinate 115,305,271 of CM062921.1, read as the reverse complement.
ACCAAACTATCCAAAACAAATCTATTTCTGAAAGCGAGACATACATTTTACCACATTTAGTCAACTATACAGACCCCATCTTTGACACTGAATTGTATTCTCCAGGCTTGGTAATTTCCCCTGTGGTACTTTCTTTTGCCACTAGGTGGCTGTAGGTTAGCCTACCTGATCATGCCAGTTTCCGGGTGAGAAATCAAATACCTTCCAAACAAAGTCACTGTCATAACTTATATTGTATATTAATTTCTCAAAAAATTCAGAACTGTTCTGTCTAAAGACAGATCCAGTTTTCCAAACCCTTTATAATGATTTGAAACTAAAAAATAAAAACTGTAAAGATATTTGATTAGATTATGAAGAATGTTTACAAAAGTGTAAACAGCTATTTTAAAACATTTGGAACAAGTCACTAATGTGTTACTTTATCTGTGGTACTTCAGAGTCACTTTTACTGGGAGATACATGTATCAGCCTCAGTGGTACCTAATTCAAATCAACACTGATTGTTTTAAAATTTCAAATAGAACAACACAAGTTTAAGAATTTTAAGTACATTTTATTAACAATGTATCCCTTTGATAAGATTATGCTTCAGGAGGCTTTTAATGCCCTTGACATAAACTGTACACATTATACAAAAACAAGAAAACCACACACAAAAAAAATCAAAGTGAGCAAAACCATTTGGGACAAACCTTATTTAAATTATACACAACTCAATGAAATATTCTTACGGAAAATATATAAATACTTTTTCTTTCTATGTTACAGTTATACAATATAAATCAGATTTCAATGTCTGTTCAGTGACCTACAAACACCAGAACCTCCAAATCTGTAGCAGCGTATTACTAAATTAAAAAAAAAGAAGAAAATAATGTGGCTAGGGAGCATTAAGTCTGAGATTTTTTTCACAATCCCTTACCACTTTCCAAAACTAATTTACACCATTTGCTTTACAATGCAGCTTTAGGGTTTCTGACAGGCCAGTAATGGAACATTTTTCAACTATTGTCTATGAAAACATTTTATCTCCCCCACCGCCCCAAGACTTTGCATTTTGTGCTAAGTCAACCTATTTAGTGGCAAAATTACAACGTATACTTTTTTTGGCATAAATTATATTTTTCAAATTAAATACTTTATAAAAAAAGTCAAACAAAATGTGCAATTTATGCATGCTGTGGCATAGCTATTCACCTACATTACAAAAATACTCCAAAGGGGGAAAAGTCCACATTCTGTGTCAGTCATATAAACCTACTATGAATGAAAAATACCCTGGGAACCAGGAACTAAAGGAAAAAAGAATGCTCCTAGAAAGATTCTCACAGATTTCAATATTGTTTGATAAGCATTGCTATTAATTTCACTGGGACGCTTTTATACTGAAACTCTCACTGTAGTGATACTTGTGAAATTAAGCTCGTAATAATGTATTTCCTGAATGGGAAGACAAGGGAAACTTTCCCAACTTACATTTTGGAAAATCTGAAATGTTCTAGATTTATTCCAACAGTTCTTCTCAAAAAAATCTCTCAATTCTATCTTTTCTTTTCTCCCATGTTTTAATGGATTGTGAATTTGAGACAAAACTGGAAGCATAGGACAAAAGGGGAAAAACCTTACTTCCAAAGGACCTTTCCCAAGGTAGTTTACAAAGCGCATCTCACACAAAAGTAGCACCTCACTCTTACCATGCAAAAATAATTGCAGTTATAATTTGGATGATAATTTGATTGGTTTTTATTGCTTAATGATCTGTGCTTTAAAGTGGGGATAGAAGGCATCCTTTGAATGGAATGAAAACAATTTTTATATAAATAGCAGTAGACAAATCTAACTAAGCATCGACACCTCACGGTTGAACATTTTGTCATTGTAATATGCCCTGAAAGACTCAACTTTAATTATCTCAAGCTCTGGATAAGAGTTGAAAACTATTAAAGCCACCATTTCAAAAGGACTTGTACACATGATGTTAGAGTAACTAGTATAATAATGTATATACCTCCACAAGAGCCTCTTTTAATGTCACTGTCTTACAGAATGTCCTTATGCTACCAATCTTTATTAGAAAAATTTTTATTAGGGAGAACAGATTTTTTCCCCCCTCAATCTACCTAAGCATAAAAAGGAAATAAAAGTGTAAGAAATTTTAGATAATATTTAATTACAAATACTAATTTCTAATTTCCTTATTTATCAGTATTTACTTAGTATGTGAAGCTGAAATCTGTTCTTGGAAAAAAATTTCAATTAGAAATGACAATTCACTTTACAATTAGAAATTCACAGTTTACAACCAGCACAACTGCCCAAATTCCTCCAAATTATTTAATAATTATCAATAGTACAAATTTATATGGACTAAGATTAATTCTGAAATCTTGAAAAACTACAGTATTGACATTATTTTGGTAATTTATAGTCTGGTAATATCTATCATTTATAGATGATTTTCTCAATTATTTCTATTAACACTGACAACATTTCTAAACTTTTCTGCTATAATTTAAGATTTTTAAACACCTAAGTTAATCACTTGGCACTGCATGTGAGCATTTTTCATCATAAAAGTCTACTTTTATACAAATGAGTACTTAAAAAAAACGTATTAGACCTGTCAGTGAAACATGGATAAACCAAACAGCACTATACATTTAAGTTACAGACATTTTTTTTCTTAGATTACTGATAACCACAAAGCTCTGAGTGTCTCCCCAAACTAAGTGCTATGGGCAAATATGACGTGTACATATGTCTTTCAAAGTAATAGTCAAAAAACCCGTTCAGGCTAATAGTAACGAAGACTTCATTTCAGGACGGATGAGTGAGGTGAGCTCCAGGGATGGGGATGGTTGTGTGTAAGTGACAAAAAAGACCTACTGTTAACTTTTGAGGGATTAAACCACAGATTTTATACTCTATATTAACTGAGGTAGTGTTTAAAATGAATGTCTAAAATATGTTAATCCCATTACGACTAAGATTACTACATTACCTCCTTTGGAGTTTTTAACCACTATTTGGTCTAGTATCTCTGACATTTGGTTCTCTGGAAGGCAGTTTAATCATCCAAGACCAAAGACCAAGGTGACAGGCAACGTTCTTCGAAGTACTGTTGACATTTAAATAAACACTTGGGTTCGGTGATAAATTAAAGTTAAAAAAAAAAGTATTTGTTTTATCTTCAATTGGGTTTTATGAGAGAAAAGCTGAAGAACCACTTTTTAACATAAGGAGCAGCTTACAGCCCTTATCTGTTTTGTTATAATGTAAGTTGCTACACAGTGCACATAAGAACAATTCACTGAAGTGCAGTCAAAGAGGTGTTATGAAGTGAGATGAAATGCTTCATCCCAATTGGAACTTTCAGTGCCAGTAAATTAAAAAAAAAAAAAAGTATCTCTGTGAGTTACGTTTTCTAGTTCACAGGGTTCTTTACAGAGATCTCAAAGAACAAGCCCATTATAAAAAGGATCTGTAATATGGGAAAATATTAATGTACTATGACTGTGTCAAAGCTGATGTGTAACTGTAAAAATGGTATACACAAATGAATTTAAAAAGAGTCCTAATCAGTCCAGCTGGATTTTTTTCTATTTATATATAGACCTCAAAAAGGATAATCCTTTCATTTAACAAGCATTCTAATGATAATGGCTATGCTATTTTAATACACAAATTTGCATATGTTTAATTCCTGTAAAGATTTCCAAATATCTTTAGACATATACAAATTCAACACACAAATAAACAAAACCTTGCCCTCATCAACTTAACAACTTCACAAATGTGATAAAGGCAATTACTATACTCATAAACTCACCTATCACTGCATTTAGTTTGTGCAAAACAAGAACACTGATATAAAAATTAAATTACTGCTGCTTTAAAATTTGGTACTTAAGGCTTTTCACTACAATTTTTAATTGTATTAGGTTTTATTAATGATTTCTTAAAAGGAAATATGGCTCTTCTTTTCCCATGGAATGTGTAAATTGAAGGCAAACTTATCTTTTCCTCAGGAGATCCAAAGTGTTATTTAATGCTTTCTTCTGCTTTAGGTCTAATTAATAGTGCTTGTTCAAGTTCCTGTTTAAAATGGCGATATGGGAAGTTGATGAAAACGGGAAGTCCACTGAAAATATATGCATTTGATAAAGAAGAAATACTTTGAATTATAACATGATTTTCTGTTTTTAATCAGGAACTGTAGTGAAAAACCTTAATCGGTTCAAATAGCCTATAATAACACATTGCAACAAAACTCGAGAAACAGAAAACAAATAAGAAACTTTATGCAAGTCTAGCAACATAAAAATAACTTATAAGTCCCGGGTGGTTGAGGCTCTTCTTTCGCTTTGAGGTTACAAACCTCTGAAGTAGTGTACAAACATTAAGAAAAATGTGGAAGGGCCAAAGTTCCCTCTAATACCAGCAGTTATAGCACACCCTGTTGTGGTAACAGGATGCAGCCTCAGAGACACCGATTCCTGGTTTCCAGGCATTAGTTAACAAACAAGGCATCTTTGTATTAACCCTAAAAAAAGAATTCAGAAATAACTGTGTGAAGGGTGCTTCTGCATATCCTATTATTGTTCCACTGTTGTTATGCTTTTAAAATGAAAAAATAGAAAACCTATGTAGGTATTCAGTGCTTGGCTCTTGCATACAATGGTAACTAAAACTCTTAAAACTGTGGTAATGAACAACGAACCCCAAAAAGGGCTCAACGGAGGGGGGAGAGGAAGTTGTTTTGGTTAGGGAAGTCTGCAGTTCCAACTGTTCAGGTACCAGTAATTGCTGGAACAGTGTACAGAAGATACTCCTGTCTTTGCTGCCCAGTCAGTCAGCATTTTCTGAGGCTTTTAGGAAATCCACAAATATGAATATATATAGTATACATCTATATACATCATAAATATGAGGTCAGGATTCAGCAGATGTATCAACTATAGGTTGCTTTGGTGGTGTTGCCAACACAGCCTCTGCTTCTTCATGCATCTAGGAAAGAAGTGGTAAATTGTTAATGACTTTCTAGTGTACCAACAGATATAATCTCTCTTTTAACTTAATTCAAACACAGAATTATTCTTGAAAGATAAATTTCATAAGTACAAATCCTACTTACTTGTAAAAACTGTACATCTTGAAATAATTCTTGTATGAACCTCCGACATGGAAGTCTGAATGTGCAGTGTGACAGCAAATGGGAGACCTCAGAGTAAAGGCATATGTCATCAAATGTCTGAGGATACTTCTCCTTAATTCTAAAATAAAAGACAAGACTATGGAGTGATAAAATTATAATAATGACTTACCTATTTTTCCTAAAAAGTATCACTTTTTAAATATTTTGTTCTTCAGATATTGATTAGATGGCATATGTGGGGTGATGGCATAGAATATAAAATATTAAATATTCCTACCTCACACTTAAATTAGACATTTTAAGTTTGCAGTTATATCTTAAAATGATCAAAACCAAAATGTTTCTTGGAAAATTAGACATATTTTTTTCACTGGCATGAGAAATTGCAAAATTTATTTATCAGGCTAGATGACTCACATATTTTCAAAATTAAGTTTTAAACTAGAAGTTTTTAAAGTTAGACTGAAGCAATCAATATCCATGACTGGGCTATCTCTTCATATCTGTCAATCTTCAAACCGTGGCTTTTAGCTAGGAGAGCATCTCAGCATCAGCTGTGGGGGAAAGTGGGGTAATGCACAGGGTAAGGACCCACTATTCCAGGAGCTACTGACCAGGAGGTCTGCAGGGGTACCCTGGCATCTGTGTTACTGTTTTTTTTAAGTCCCACAGGAGACCCTGAGGTGCATTTCTTTTGAGGACCACTGCTTTAAATAGTGCAAATCAAAATGTTGAAGATTCAGTCTGCATTTTCCTTTATCATGTTGCTGTGATTTACAAAAACAACAAAAATTCTGCAACTTTTATTAAGAGAAAGAAAGAAAAATAGGGAAAAATCAAACCAAGAAAATATCATTTGTTTTACGTAGGCCAGCTTTTCTCAAACTTTTTGGTCTCAGGATTCCCTTACTAACTTAAAAATTATTGAGGACCCCAAAAAGTTTATTTTTTATGGGCTATAGCCATCAATAATTACCATATTAGAAATTAAAATTGAGAAAATTTCAAAATACTTATTAATTCATTTAAAAAATAAATCTTTACATTTTAACATAAATATATATATTTTAATGAAAAATAACTATATTTTCCAAAACTGAAAAAGTGAGAAGAGTAGTACTGTTTTACATTTTTACAGATCTCTTTAAAGTCTTAATAGAAGATAGCTGGGGAAAAAAACAAAAAAAAAAGAAGATAGCTGGATTGACATACCTGCTTCTGCATTTAATCTGTAGCATATGTTATTTTGGTTGAAGTATATGAAGAAAATCTAGCCTCACACAGATATGCCATACAGTTGAGAACTACTGATGGAAGCTAATTAGTCTAATTTTTCAAGTATTTCAAGTATCTTTTTCACCATAAAAAGCACAACAAACAAAGAATACTCATGCTCATAGTTTACTTACGTTAAAAGCCCAGTTTCATGACATTTAGTTGAAACCGAACTACTCAAATTAATGACTAATCTTAGAACTTCTTTGCGAAGGAGTATACGGCACATTGGTGTATCATCTGGAATTGTTTTAACACCTGAAAAGAAGATAAAATATTTTACCTATATCACAACAGAAAATGATTATAACTCATGGAATTTGTTTTTAAACTTTACCTAAAGATCTAAAACTGAGATAAATTGTGCATGATCTGTTGGTCATTTTGGGAGCAAAATTCTTTCTAATAAAAGCAGACAGCTAAGAGGGTACATATCAATGGCTGATACAGGTACAATAGTTGGCTAATTACGCCTCACTAAAACTGACTTGTCAAAGTTTTGAGACAACTTTAACATTATTTATGAACAACAACAAAACTACGTATAGTTTTATTATCGATGCTTAGATTTGAATCTGAAAACTTACCTAGCAGCAATTCTGTGCTTTTGGTGCTGCTGGCTGAACCCTCTTGAGACACTCCATCACTGCATCCGGAAATCCCCGAAAACTTAGAGGGAACCACTTCTAAGGGATTAGGGATAGTCTGCTCACACCAATCAGAATACGGAATGTCTTGAAGGTCTGAAGAAAAAAATTATTTCAATTAAAGTATCACAATAGCTTAATTCCTATGCTTGCATTGTACACTACAGAGATGATTCCTTGTAACTTCTTTCCAGTTTTCAACAATTATTTTCCATGATTCTCAAAGTAAACTCAGACTGCTCAGATAGTGAAACTTGTTAAATTCTAAAGACATTCATACATAAGATTTTATTTTCCTACATTACAAAAATAATATATTAATATGTGATTATTTTAAAAATTCAAATAAAGATGTACACAGAATAAAAGTGGAGACACCTTATCTATTCCATCTCCTATCCCTCCCATCCCCAAACTAAATACCCCTCTCCACAGGAAAATGTGGTTAAAAGTTTGATATATACATAATTTCAGATCTTATGCTATTTTAAATTTCTCTTTCTTGCTCTTTGGGATTATACTATATACATTATCCTATGACTTGCTTTCCCCCATTTAATAATTACCAATATAAGAATCATACTTACCTGAATTATCATTTCATTCCTTAGAATTAAATTTACTATACTACCTGTGCATTACTAAGGTACTCCTAGATGGGATTTTGAAGTCCACTAAACATCTTAGTGTTGCTAAAATGACATGAATTTTTTTGATTTAAAATTTTCCTGAGCGTTTACACTAAGTGATTAGAGCAAACGGAAATCAGGAAGTCTTTGGTTATCCATTTAGGGAGTTAACACTGGGCAACCTATAAAATCATACAATTTTACTACTATAAGAAATATTGGAAATTAGTTAAAGCTTTCATCTCATGCAAGAAAAAACATTCAGAGAAAGGAGACATGCACTCAGCTAGAAAAGTAAGACCTCTTGATAGCTAGTCCAGTACTCTTTCCACTACAGCATGTTGTCAGAGTAGAGAAAAAAAGTTATATTTTTAGAAGTCCAGGAAACTAGATCAATGTTAACACACACTACCTCTCCCTATGTTATTTCCCACGGAATAGAAATATCATCACCTCATCTCATGCACTTCTTAAGATTACTATTTATATAATACTAAGCAGAAAATGCTTTGGTTCTCTGGAAAAGAAGGTCTATAAATTTAGCAAAGTTTTAAAATTTTGGTTATTAAGGAAATCACGTGTTTTGTCATACATTTAAAAACATGCTACTTAAATTATATATTGATTTTAAAAATAAAACTATTGCCAAAAGATTTGAGAACTAAAGATGTACTTAAAAACCAGTTATGCTGAACAATCAGATAAGAGATGAAAATGTTATTTTAGACTCAGTTGAACTACCCAGAGAGTATAATGACAACATATTCCAGCACAGATAGCAGTAAGAAAGGTATACTTTCTTCAATTGACATGTTTCTGAAAAGTTATAAAATAATTTATTACTGCCTCACCTTCAACCAATAATGAATCCTAACATTTCTAACCTGTTAGAATCTCATTCTATTTCTAAATGTTATTCATTCTCATTAAAAAAGAAAAAAAAAGGGGCCGGCCCGGTGGCGCAGCAGTTTAGTCCGCGCTTGGCAGCCCGGGGTTCGCTGGTTCGGATCCCGGGCGCCCGCCGACGCACTGCCTGTCAGCCATGCCGTGGCGGCGTCCCATATAAAGTAGAGGAAGATGGGCACGGATGTTAGCCCAGGGCCGGTCTTCCTCAGCAAAAAGAGGAGGATTAGCAACGGATGTTAGCTCAGGGCTGGTCTTCCTCACCAAAAAAAGAAAAAAAAAAATCATTCCTCTAGCTAAGCCAGGTTCCAAAATAACTAGTTTATCCATTTGGAGATGTGAAACAGCATCTTAAGTATAATGATAACAGAAGGTGTTTACTACATGGGGCATTTTTTTGTGTGTGCGTGTGTGAAACATGCTAAATAAACCATATGAATAAACTTTTTTATTTAAATAATTACATGTGTTAAATGGAAACTAGAGAGAATATGTGGGCACTATTTATAAACTGGCAGAAGAAAGAGAACAAAAAACTCTTGGAAATGGGGCACAGAACAGCTAGTTGGACTACTTTTTCTTATGCATGGAAAATAATGTGTACGATTCTGTCGAAAGCAAAACCGTGCATACTAGGTTGATCATATTTACCTTTAGGGACCTTTTTTCCACATTCTCTTAAGAAGTATTTGATGTAATGAATCTAGACACACTTTTACTCATGCCCTTTCATTTCAAGATTATTTTTAATTTAGATGCAGCATTTTGTCCATAAACAAAACTGTTTTATCTATATGATTGATGTTTAGCTTCTTTACTGTAGTTGTTTGCTTTTATTGTTTCCTCTCTTTTTAATTAATAATACTCCAGCTTAGCTTTATTTTGTCTTTCAATTAAAAATGGAGACACAAAGCATAGGACAGATCAAACCCTACGAGACTGGACACCTTTACTCCATGTATCTGAGCATAAAGCTGACTCCAGCTAAATGCCACTATATGTGGGAAAGAATAAAAAGCTCTGAGCAAAAAAAATAAATCCATATGGGTTCATTCAGAAAAAGTGTAAGTTAATTTTTTCCTACCAGAATGCAGTTAAGTCCCAAAATAGCTTATGGGAAATGCTGAAACAATTATTTATGAAAAAATTAAGCATTTCTGTGAGGAGGCTTTAGCTCTGATATGTATAACCACCTGATAACCAATACTCCTGGGCAGCAGGGGAATGTAAAAAGAAGTGAGCAAGTTTTTCCTTAGGAGCACAGTAAGATCACCATAACTGAACTATCAGAATTTATGAAAGAATATTAGTTACTGTGAGTTTCCATTTACAGAGAGCTTAGTGAATGCTAATCTTAATGTTATTAAATACCAAACAACACTATAAGGTGGGTATCATTATTCCCATTTACAGATTTCAGCAAAAATAAAAACTAAAGCTCAGCAAAATTAAGTAGATTGCCCAAGATCAAATAATCATGTGAAAAAGTGTGGCTTTGAGCCTAAGTCTTGACACCAAAGCTCACTGCTCTGCTCTGTTCCACCAGTGGTCTTCCGTGTCTCTTGGAGCCCTAGCATTGCCTGCCTCCCACCCCCATCTTATCACTTGGGCGAGGCCAGGTGGATGGGGCTCCACCTCATCATTCCCTTATACCCACACCTGCACACCACTGCTCTTTTGTATAGATTTTAATTGAAACATGGATTCTGCGGCCAAAATAACTTTGAAAACCACCACTGTCTCTTTAGGGCCCTCCTCTCACATGTGTAGTTTCTACCCACTCCTCACAAATTTTCAATTTAATAACCTAGACATTCAAACTGATCTTCTTGCCATTATCTTTTATAGCTGACTGATTTTTTTCTAATGCTCTCTCTTTCACAGATGAACTGGTCTAAAATACTAATAAGGTTTCCTGCTCTAAGTTGGTTAGCTACACTAGGGCAAACGTGGTATACTATAAATTAGACCCGACAGAAATGTACAATACTAAATTTTGAAAAGCCAACATTTTGCTTTGCACACTAGAACCATACAATGCATAAACATCTGTGAACGCAGCAGACACAGAATAAAATATTACTAAATATCCTTTTCTAATAGCCTTTCCTCTGAGCTTTAATATTTTTTGAACCACCACCACCACCATCACCACACAGGAAATTTTAGAGAATGAAATGTCTTGTGTTTAAGTCTTGACGTCCCTTTAAAATGATTGTTAAATAGTAGAGGGACTATTGTTTAGTTATCTGCCATAGATAATAAGGATGTCTTCTTTCTCATACACAAAATCCTTAACATGGCCTATAGCAGTGCTTCTCAAACTTTATTGTATACATGAATAACCTATGACTTGTTAAAATGTGGATTCTGATTGTCTGTGGGGTAGAGTCTGAGATTGTACATTTCTAACAAGCTCTCAGGTGATACTGATGCTGCTGGTCCACTGACCACTCGTTGGGTAACAAGGGCTATGCAGGGCCTGGTCTCGACCTATCTTTCTAGGCTTATCTTCTATCTCCTTCCCCCTTGCTTTCTGAGCTCCATTCACACAGGTGTCTTTTTAGTCCCTTCTACTTCCCATGCTTGCTCCCATCAGAAGACCTTTGCTCATGCCATTCCCTCTGTCTTAAAATTCTCTATACTCCAGTCTTCACGTAGTTAGCTTCTATTCATTCTTTAGGACACAGCTCAAGAGTAACTTCTTCAGAAGTTACTTCCTTCACCTGCCTACTTAGTTATATTTCTTTGCTAATGCCATGTATCCATCTTTGATGGCACTTGTTACAAATGCAGTATCCTATGTGTATAATTGATTGATTGATCATTCCATCCATCAATCAATCAATCCATTTCTTTCCCCACTGAACTAAAGCTTAAAGAATGCAAAAATACTGTCTTTTAATTTTTTTCTCTCCCCATTGTTCTCCAAGCATCTAGTTTAATGCCTGATCCACGGTAGAAGCATAATAAATATGCTAAGTGCATGACTGAGTAAAGGTTCAGTAACTATTTAACAATTAGCCTCCCTCCCTTCACATCTCTGAGATGGGTATCAGGAGTAAATTGTAATCATTTCCCAAATAAGAGTTATCCCCCACTGCTGCTCCTCAATCTAACACTTCACATCACTAGAATAATAAGCCAAGGGGCTCCAAGGGTTGTGCCGAGATGAAAGCCTCTCTAACGGCAGCAAGGCTTTCACTAGTCCCAAACTTCATGACACTCTGCTTGATCACTATCCCAGCTACAGATCACAAATGGATTAGAACTAGTTGTGATTACCTTGTGACTGGGTAACAAGGGGGCTGGTTTCCCTATTTCTTGTTTGATAAATAAGTAAAGAACAGTATAGCAAAACTCCATAATAAGTGCTTCACAAGTATTTGCTGAATGAGTAAATGAAGAACAGGAATTTTTAGGAGCTAAAATATCATAAACAATGTATAGCCAAATGATAGCATCTTCTCTACTGTGTGCAATACTTCAGAACAACACTGCCCAAATCTTTTCACTCACAGAAAATGAAAATAATTAGAGTGTGCTGGACAGGGCTGTTCACAGTGGGAAGTGCCTAGTCCAGGAGTTTGTCAAACCCAGACCCTACTGGGGCATGGAACCACTGAAAGGATTAATATCTTGGCACACCCATATCCTCTCTGTGGCACATCAGTGTGCTGCAACCCATCAGATGGGAAGCTCTGAGTCAGAATACCAAGTAGAAATTTGGAAGAGTGATCCAGAGAACTTTGGTCACCACTAGGTTTTCCTGAGGGTGGCTAAATGATATTCACCAAAAAAAGCTGTCCATGGTTAACACTTTAAACACATATATACTAATTTGAAATTGCTAATATATCACTTGTTGAATCATATAGAAAAGCTGAATCTGGGTTTGATTTATTTACTCTCTCACCAACAACATATTGAGCGCCTATTATGCAAAGCAGTATGAAGCTAGGTATTAGAAATATAAAAATGAAAAGACATGACAGACCATACCCTAAAGGAACTTATTGAGTAGAAGGGGAAAAAATAAGCAATAATTATCATAAGAGATCTATGTACAAAGGTCAACAAGAGTAAAGAGGAAGGAGTGTCAACATCTGACTTGAGTGTCAGAGAAAGCTTCGCAGATATAATACTCCTGACTCTTAGGATGAGGTGTTCTGTGTGTGAGCTTGCATGTGTGTAAAGAAGTGGAGAGGCAAGAGTGAAGAGCAGGGAAAAATACATTTTTCATGCCTAGAATAATGAAAAAGAGCACAGTTTGTTCAAAAACTTCAAGTCAGTCAGTAATGGTATGTCAATTATAAGATAGGAAAATGGTTGAGAAAAGACACTAGGCAGGTCACACCAAGAGTCTCGTGTGCTGGGCATGAGCAGTCAGTAAAGAATCATCAAGAGATTAATCCCAGGCTATAGTATGAAAGATGAAATGGTAGGGGCCAAAATTGGAGACTGAAACACTAACACTCTAATAGGGAGATGCTGAGTGACTGAACGAAGGCTGAGGTAGTGAAAATGGAGTAACAGGGATGATTAACAGGGCTGGGAGATGACTTGTGACTGGAGCAGATTCAAATTCAGGTGGATTAATCTAGTCAGACATAATCACCCACCTGAATGACTACATATTGCACTTAGTTGGTTACTGGGCTGGAAACCCAGAATTTCGATACAGACACAATAAAGGCAGTTATCATCTGTATGTTCCTGAAGTCCAGTGTCTTCTGTACTTTCTAAAAACAGGGAAGCATCTGAATGGATTGAATTCATTATTTCCGTAAGACTCATCTGCTGTCGTAGTAAGTGAAAAGAGTTTTTTACAAGACCTCCAGTTCCAGATGGAAGACCTGTGCATAAGTAAATATAAAACATAAAATCTGATAAAGATAGTTATCAATAACACCTCTTTCAAGATGCCTTAAACTATGTGAAATTTTAAAGGAAATTAGAGGAGAAAACCAGAACTCTTTTTATGACTGAAAATCTACCTTAACTGGGGAGAAAAAAGGATAATCTGCTTTGAATTAGGAAAAAAAATTAAAGTCAGAGGATAAGCTAATACTACTTTAACATGAGGTTTTAGATACAAAATGGAAAATTAAGATTATACAATCAAGACATCATTTCGACTATCCTCAATATTTACATAAAGAAAAGTAATAATTTTGAGTCTAAAGTGGTACTTGTTAAAAAAAATCAAGATTATGAAGCTTTAAACGTGTGGCTATTATGCATTTATTCATTAAAATATTACAGTCCATAACAGAGATCACGTAATGTATAATTACATGTTCATCTCTCTCCTTTTGCCGAAACAGCTGTTTCTTAGACCTAAGAGGATTAGCATTACAAATTTTTCACATATTATTTTTTTTTAAACAGAAGCAACTGATCCAGTTTGTCTTCTTGAAATGCTGGGTACTTGTTGGAAAAACACTTTCTTTATGTCCCTCACAAAAAAAATACTGTGGTTTAATTTTAAATTGACTCAAACAATTATTTTGGTATAATTTTTAAGTTGATCCAAAAGTAAGTATACCTGAATTTTTGGTGTCATCCTACTTGAAAAGAACTTTCTAATTAACTTTCTTTTAAAAAGAATTTTCTTTTTAATATAAAGAGGAGCCTCATGAGAACAAAAACCATGCATTACCTCCCGCATCATGAGCAAACACTCTTGCACCTCGATCATCATGTGGAGGTATATTTTTTGTCTGAAAATAGGGAATATCTTTTACCTAAAATAGATATAAATCATGGTTAAGTCCTGCTATAAAAATAAGTCCACTATATGAATATTAGCAAAACTGAACAAAATGCAATTTAAATAGAATTACTATAGCACATGAACCTACAATGAAAAGGTTACTAAAGATGGTTAAATTACCAAAACTTGACAAAATAACCAGTAATCTTTAAAGTGTTTATCTATTCTTGGTGACTTAAATGAATATTAAAATAACTATTTTAGAATTTATCTAAAATATCTTTAGACTTCTGAGCAAATGTGTATTCTTTAGTACTACCTATCATCTAGAGATTTGTGATTAGGATTACATGGGATAAGGGTCACCTTATATGACTGGGCACAACATGTGGTTGCCCTGTATGGGATAAAAAGCAAGGAATATGTTGTACACCACAAAGTTATATGTCAATTATATCTCAATTAAAAAAAGAAAAAACCAAGAAGGAATAAGTCAAATGTGACTAAAAAGCAAGGTTAGGAATTCACTAAATTTCTGTAGAGAATATACTGATAAATCAAACAAGATGTTGATTTAGTATGGGAAGAGAAGGAAGGATAATGTTCTGGGGACTCGGAGATACTAAATAAAAGATTATAGATGGGGGCCGGCCCAGTGGCATAGTGGTTAAGTTCGCATGCTCTGCTTTGGCAGCCTGGGGTTCGCAGGTTCAAATCCTGGGTACAGACCAACACACCACTCATCAAGCCACGCTGTGGTGGCGTCCCATATACAAAATAGAGGAAGATGGGCACAGAGGTTAGCTCAGAGCCAATCTTCCTTAGCAAAAAGAGGAAGACTGGCAACAGATGCTAGCTCAGGGACAATCTTCCTCATCAAAAAAAAGAAAAAGAAAAAGAATATAGGACAGTTGAGAAAGGCAAAAAAATTTTCATCATAAAATTTCTTTAAACAAAAGTGCCTTAAAACATCATCTTCCCCCAAATTAGTATTCATCCTAAATTCTAATTTCTAGTAAGCAATTATAGAATACAAAAAAAACCAAAAAAACCAACTCATAACAATAGAATTTATGATACCTGGAATATATCATTGATGTCTACTGGAAGAGCAAGACCAATATAGTCATCTGAACTACCATACGTTGCACTGGACACCATGGACCTCACTGAGGAGGATCGCTGCAGGGTATTTTGATTAATAGGACTTAATAAATCTTCTTTATCTAACGAAGCATAACTTAAAGCTTTCATGAACCTATAATACCATAAAAAAAAAACACTTGCATTAGTGTCTTAATTTGTAATATTAATCATATAAAGAAATTATAATTTGTTTTCATACCTTCATAAAAAATAGTCAAGTATACAACAGTGCCATCTTGTTTAGTGAGAACATATAAATACTTGAAAATATTTAGCTTCTATAAATTGATATACAAAAGGTCATCATTAATGTTGACTGTTACCAAAAACAACTGTTATGGTCGCCCAGGTAAATGTGAAAACGTGGACAATTAAGATAACTTTCAACATCTAAAAGTAAAAAAAAAAACCTGACCTCAGAAGTCAGCTGTATAATCCAAGGACTATCTTCACAATCACTTGAGACTGCTAGATTTGCTATCATATAACTTGTCGTTAGTGTGGTCCAGTCAATTCCAGCTCCTAGTAACCCCGTACAGCACTGGAACCCTGCCCAGTCTTTGCACCATCCTCTCATCTTCTGGCACTATATCAGACAATGCTCTGCTGCTATTCATAGGGTTTTCATGGCCAATTTTTTTCAGAGGTAGGTGGCTAGGTCCTTCGTTCTTCCTAGTCTGTCTTGGTCTGGAAGCTCTGCTGAAACCTGTCCACCATGGGTGACACTGCTCGTATTTGAAATACTGGTGGCATAGCTTTCAGCATCACAGCAACATGTAGCCGCCACAGTCTGACAGCTGACAGATGGGTGGTGTGGTTCCCTGACCAGGAAACAAACCCGAGCCATAGCAGTGAGAGTGCCGAATTTTAACCACTAGACCACCAGGGATGGCCATCATATAACTAAGGGCACTTATTATTAACTATTAACTCTATTTCATATTATTTTCGTGAAAAACACTTATTCTTTTTGTGGCAATTAATGCTTTATCAACATAAGATTTATGTTAACACAGAAGGCAGACACGAAATAGCAAAAATGGTATCATTTGCAAATATTACAAGAGAGAGCCTTATATGAAGCACCGATATTTCCTCAATGCATTCCTTACTACTGATTCCACAACAAATACGGTATGCTAATTATTTCCATAAGATACACCTTTCTCATACAGATTCTCGTTCATGCGATAGACATGCTAAAATTGTCAGTAGACATCTGCTTTGTATATACAAGACACCATGCAAGGTTCCACAGTGTGTGTGTGTGTGTGTGTGTGTGTGTGTAGCTATTTGGAAACCCAAGTCATTTAAAAGTAATAATGTAGCCTGCAAGGTTCCACTGTGTGTGTGTGTGTGTGTGTGTGTGTGTGTGTGTGTGTGTGTGTGTGTGTGTGTGTGTGTGTGTGTGTGTGTGTGTGTGTGTGTGTGTGTGTGTGTGTGTGTGTGTGTGTGTGTGTAGCTATTTGGAAACCCAAGTCATTTAAAAGTAATAATGTAGCCTGATACTAAAACAAACAATTATTTTGTAAAGCACATAAAATACATGCTTAATAAACAGTAACTATTAAGATTATCACAGCAAAAACCACCCCTAATTTCTACTAATTTCCACCTAAAAACCACCCATAATTGAAATTTACGAATTTCATAAAATAGGCCAGTGGTTTTTAAATTGTACTCTTGTTATACCTGACTCCATAAAACTCTTCAAGGACTCACGGGAGTAGGGGGAAGGAATTACTGGATTACTAGCCTTCCCAATCCCTATTTCAATAGAGTAGCTCCATTTTTATCTATTCTACAGACTGGGTTTCCATAGAAATGTTTTTGTGAAGACAGGTTTTCTCTATTTAAAAAGCTTAAAACCACTGATCTAGTCCAATCTCTACTAGATGAGGCAACTGAGGCCTAGATTATTTCAAAATTCATGAACTTTACTACATAGACTTACAATGGTTAGCAACTGAGAGGTTTGCCTGACTTTGTTCTGGACTGATGGGGTTTGCAAAGCTGTCAAATTCCAGGCAGATAAGACAGCGTAATTTACGGAATTTGTCCAAGTTCATTCACTCAGGGCCAGCATTAAAACTCGGGGTCAAGGATTCCTACTTCAGTGTTTTTTCTATCATGCTCCAAGGAACTATCTCAGTGAGATATGATTTTTAAGACTGCTGGATTCATGTTAGCCATTATACCACAGGTATTAGTATGCCTACTCTTAATTTTACAAGAAAGCAACAACAAAAAAACCTTCTCAGCCTGGATTCCAAACCATTATTTTAAAGTAAATTTGTAGTTATCTTCCATCAGTTTCATTTTCTCTGAATCAATCAAATGATAGAAATAGGAATAAGAAGACTAAAGCCGACAATTTTTTCCTCCATGGAACCTAAGTACTAAATAAAATTTGAAGAATAAATGAAAGATTTGAGGGACATGACATTTTGTTATGCCTTCATGCCTTTGTAAAAGCTGTTCCTCTTTCTCTTGACTGCTTTTTCTATTTTTTTCCCTCCCAAGATATTAAATACACCTATATTATTAACTTGGCATTTTACACTAGGAGTAAAATTTCCAAATATCCTTCTCCTGTTCTAATACAGAATACAAGAAATACGATCCTAAGAACTCAGATAGGTTAGGGAATAAGTGATTTGGGGTAGCTGTGCTTTCTGGTTTATTCTTATGAATATTTAAGCACTACAACTTTTTATCTATGCTTTAATCAATTTGGATAGAACTACCTGCTTTAATGAGATACAATAAACCGAACTGGATGGTTCTGAGTTAACATCACTTTAGCTACTGTACTGAGCTGTAAGATGATGGTACTTCTACTGCTCATTTCAGTGTGCTATGTAACTTACTACCCTTGGTTGAATGCTACCAGGCTGCTGTGGTCTTTTGAGTTTTCAAACACTTTGTAGTAGTATAAAAGTTTCCTCCTTTGCTACCAATTTTATCAGCTGTCCTTTCCTGTTACAGTGTGCCTACCAGTAGAAGCTTCTAACTGTTGCTTCTATAGGCCTGAAAACCTGATACTCAAGCTTGTTAGAATAAATATCAACAAACTTTGAATGCGGGTCAGAGATACTTTCTTTGAATAAAATTCATGAACTTTACTGCATAGATTTATACTCGTGAGCTGCTGAGAGGTTTGCCTGGCTTTGTTCTGAATTGATGTGGGTACCAAAGCTGGTGAGTTCCAGGTAGATGGTATTACTGCATAATGTATGAAATTCTATAAAAGGAGGTATAATTGATTATAGGCTACCAGGAACCCCTTCCACTAAATGTGTTAGAATTACTGAAACAAAATTATTAAGAATTTGGTTATATAAAAGTCAAACGGATTATATGAAAGGACTACCAATAATGATAATGATTATGATAATAATAATAGCTAACTTTTATTGAGTGCTTAAGATATGCCAGGCACTATTCTCAGTACTTGACAAATAACAATCCATTTAAATAAATGTAAATGAATAAAACTTTGCAACAAATTTAAAACTGCTTATCTTTTAAAGGTAAAATCTAAACTGTTTACTTTGACCAGCTTCATATAATCTTTAGATATGGCACAGAAATCCCCTAAATGTTATTGAGCACAGGCAAACTGCTATTGCTGAATCCTGAGGGCCAAGTAATTCATTTAATGTTCATTAGGTTCCTACTTAATAATCACAGCTACTCCAAAGAAACTGAAAAGAATTTCACTGAAATTTTCAGTTATCTTAAAAAAAAAAAAAGAAAAAGAAAAAGAAAAAAAGAGGTCAACTCTTGGAGCCTTAAATTGACCTACCTGAAAAGGTTGTTTGTTATTGTAGGTCTTAAGCTCCTGATTCCCCCAACATGCTTCTTTTTAAAATCGATCCTTGCAGAAGCGAGAAATAAATGAAAAAAAAAGCTTGTGACTTGTGTGTCCTTGCAAAGCATATATGTTTATTTTCAAGGCCTAAAGGAGTTTCTTTTCCCCCCTCGCAGCTGCAAGAATCCATTTCAAATCATATCGGGTAACTAGGAGCTTACAGCCTACCACAGTAAACAATTATAATAGGTCAGTTCTCAGGCTTATGTAGATTTAAAACCTGGCTAAGGTTTTACATTTAAGGTTGTTAAAATACAACCATTGTCATTCAGTTTTAAATGTATATTTTCTCACCTGCTTGGTGTTAATCTGGACTCAAAGCTGTTGGCCTTCATGGTGATGGTATCAGTAAACAGCACATCCTTTGCTGGAGATGCCAAAGCTTCAGAATGAGATAAGGATGGATGCATTCTTTGTTGCTGTAATCTTTTCAGTGTAGCGTAGCCAAAGGCATCTCTAGAACTTGTGTAACTAAAGTTACAATCTGCTAGACTTTTAATGGTAGCAATAGAGGGTGCTTTAAGGGACTGTGCTCTTCTAGGAAGCGTATGAGAAGAACCTGGTGGCACCAGGGACACTGAGTTTGATTTGGAAAGAGAGAGATGGTTAGACTGTGGCGTCAAATAGTGGCTTGTCTTAACAGTTCTAGTACTTACCACAGTACTCATACTTCCACAGTCTGTGTCCACAGTCGTAGCATCTACACCTACTGTCTCTCGTGAAGGACTTGAGCTCATTGAACTTATGCCACTTGTTGTAGTGTCTGTATTAAAACTTTGGCTACGTATCTTCATATGTGAGCTTGTTGAACTTTCTACAACTAACCTCTCTCGGCTTGTGTTTTCTCTGTGATTCTCTGTACCAAGACTCTTGGTGAATTTTAAGTCATTCTCTCCAATACTTGGAGTACTACCAGTGTCTTCAATGTGCTTATTCCCAACAAATGAAGTTTCTAATTGTAATGTTTTCTGTACTGTGGACATGGGCGTGAAATCATCACTGTGATTAAAGTCAACACTGGGCTCCGTAAGTGTTCTGATCCGCCTGTTGCTTGTCTTATTTTCAGATGACAGTTTCCCTCCTTTTGGATCACTGCTACTACGATGTTTTTTATTAGGCAAAGTAAGCGAATTTAAAATACGATTTTTCACAAGTTTACTAGAAGCAAAGAATGGGAATGAATTTTTATCCTTTATAGGTCCAGGTCGATCAAAAAATGCTGGCTCTGCGTCTTCATTGATGTCAAGGAAAAATGTACTAGTAGAGCTGCTGCCAAAACGGTCATCCTCCATTATGAACATACCTATGATCAAAGGATTGATTAATAAAGGCATATATAAATTGACAAACAAAATCATGGCAACTACTAGTGACATATTTCAGGAAATTTTTATTTAATAGTCATCCAGGGAAATAATTTTCAAAAGTAAAGGGTTAGGCTGCTGAGCCACATAAAAAGTGCTTCCTTGAGACCCATAGTTTGGACCTGAATAAAATGTAAAATTATGTCATTATGACGATCTTCTGTTATTTCCACAGAACTCACTATGGCAGAGCTTACATAAAGTTTCTTTTGATTATTCCAGTGAGTTTCCCAAACCTCCAAATATTCAGGATAAAATTAAAGGGAAAAAGGAGATTTGACCATGGATGTTCACTCAGTTGGTATAGATTCCTCGTGGTTTATTCTCCAAATCACAATAGGCAGGAGAAATTAATCTTATAAGAAATGAATTCCCAATCTTGAAATATACTTACAAAGTATCAAGTCAAAACACTTTAAATTCATGTTTAAACCAGTTACACTTATTTCTCATTTTGCCTTAGATACAAAGAAACTCATGTAAATTCAGTGCCTAACTCTAAAACAAGACTCAATCCAGGTGCCTAATGACATCTATAGGATTTTATTCTATTTTTATTTTTAACTTTTTTGTTGAATAATTATAAACTTCTTCAAAAATGTTTTGAAAGAAGGCAAAATAAAATACTAAATAAACTTGCATATTGCACTGTATTTCCATATTTTGTCAATTCTAAGATGCGTATTTTTCATACTTAATATCTCTAAAATCAGGATGCATCTTGCAATCAGTGGTATGTCCTAACAGGCAGCATTTTTTTCTTCTTTTTTAGTGGTACATAAAATACTGGTGCATCTTATAATTCATGGCATCTTAGGTCTGGTGAAATACAGTTTGATAAATGTTGTTACTATCTTCTTAAAAAGAACCATGTCTTAAATTTTGTACACCTAATAGCATTTAGCACAGGGCTTAAAACCACAAACCGTTTTTTATTTAATTGATTTTTGACACTCCACCTTTTAACAGTTTCACTATTTAATTTAAAATTTAGCTCGTTTCTCAAAAATGAACATGTGAATATAGTATTTCTTAAATATATTCTGGTTCAACAAAATCTATCTGAAAAATGAGTAAAAAAACTATTTAAATAAAGAAGGTAGACAGATAAACATTTACTTATTAGATTTTATGACAAGCAAAAAAGGGGAATGGTTCTTCTGGCGCATGTTTATTTAAGTAAGTAGGATTTTCCAATGGCAATTTAGAAAGCAAGGGGAGAAAACAATGTACAATGGTGGCTATACTCTGTTGTGAAAAGATATGCATTCTCCAAGAGGTTGTTACTGCCAAATTATCTTCGAAAAAAGTGAATTAGGAATGTAACAAATACATTTAAATTTTGATATTACAAATACAAATGTTAATTTAGGCTAACTTTATATGACCTTGTCACAATACTCACTTGATGGTGCAGATTCACTTTCACTATTATGTCTAGAGCTGGTTGACTCTGAGTTCAAACTTAGGGTGCTTGGGATAGACGAGAGTTCGTTACAGAGTTGTTCTACATCATCTGGAACCACTGGCCACAAATGTTTGCGACTGTGCCTTACAGCATCCCAGTTGTGACATTTTAGGATATCACAGCCTTGTTTGGTTTTGGCTATGAGCCCAAGCACATATACACAGGTCCTGTAAAAGATGTAGTAGTAATGACAGTTTATAATTCCAAACTGAGATTTCTTAAAGCTACCACAAAATATTAGTTTGCTATAGGTACATGTGAATTTTCTTTAAAAGCCACTAAAAATTGTTTAGCTTGTGGAAAAATGTATCAAAACGAGTTAGGAGTAAATTAGAAGCAATAAATAACATGAAAACCTCCCTAATAAAAGTACTGAATTACTATGAAATAATTTAAAAGAACACAACGCAATCTTAGAAAGAGAGACATACATTAGCTTTTCTGGGATAAATTTGGAATATTTGGGCTATTGCACTACTAGAATATTTGGATACATGCTACACTTTCACTGTTTACTTGCAAGGTAAAATGATAAAATGGAAATGATAAAATGATAAAATGGAATGATAAAAATGGAAAAATAATATTAAACAAGGAGCTCATTAAGATGTTTAACTTAATGCATTTAAAAATCTTATATCATTAGGACTTTCAGTGAATTAATAGTTCTAATGGACTACACTGCTTCATAAAATATTCTTCCCTCACACCCATTTGTGAATAATAATATACATATTAGAAAGATTTCTGAGTTAAATGACATACCCTCTGATGGAAAGAACCTCACACTGTTTTGCAAGTTTTAGTATATCTGGAATCACATTTTCTTCCTGAAGCAAATTGAGACCCCAATTTGATGAGCCAATATTTCCCTGAAAGAAAAGAAATCACTTATACCAAATATATTTACCAGACTCTTTCAAGAGATTTGGAAAACTACCCCAAAAAACCAAAAAATGTAACCCCATCTATGAGAAAAAAATGTGAAAAAAACCTCAAATAAGAAACTTTAGGAATTAATGTTCCATTTGTTTTACCAAGAAAACTAATAATTTAATCATCTGTTTTCCAGTATAAAAATAATATTTAAATGGGCAGGAACAATCTTGGTCTTAGAATATTAATCTAAGAACAAGTTCCAATAAAGTGATTTTTATTCATTTAATATTAATGGGAAAATTAGAAAAACCTAAAAATCATGAAGATCTTATAGAAATGTTTATTACAAACCAAGGCCCAAAGAGATGCTTTCAGTTTTTTAATTTCTTCCCATTTATCCAAATCTGGTGTACGAACATTGTTACAGAGTTCTGTAATAATATTCTGGAGAAAGGAAAAAAAAAATCTTATGAGTAACAATGTTTTTACTGTATTTTCTTATTGCATCTTAAGACCTATTTAAGATTTGCATTTATTAATTTTTGCATATTTAAAATTCTACATTAGTACACGGGCTCTGAGTTCATATTCTAGAGTTAGCACTTATTATCTATGTGGCCTTGAGCAAGTTACTTAATCTCTCCATGCCTGAATTCCCTAATTTCTAAAATAGGGATAATAATAGCATCTGTCTCATAAGCTTTGATGATTTAATAAATTATTAATATAAAATGCTTAACAAAGTACTTAGTACCTAGTATTACAAAAATATTCGCCATAATTATCATTATTTCTTTTAAATAGAAAATAATAAATGAACTCAAGATTTTATCATACTATACAGGTAATGACACAGAGCAAATCATTCAAATTTTTAGTGAATAAAAAAATACATGCCCCAATAATCTTCACAGACATAATATAAAAATATATGAAACTATAAAGTATATTTATGTAAAACTTTTGCTCCTGAGATGAACACTGATACAAAAAGTAACTAAATTGCTAGGTTACTATTGTTCAGACACACACAAACTTCTATAACTATTTATTTCTAAAATAAGAAGAAGGTTATATTGAAAACACCTAGTTGCAAGACATACCCACAGCCATAAATTTGAAGCGCATCTACATTCAAAGAACAACTGCTTGCCTAAGCCTGTTACATTCCATGAAATAGATGAGAACAGTGCGGCACTAACAAACAGCAAGTTACTTTCAGTTTGTTGCTCACCAAAGATAACTGAATCAGCATCAGGGTCAGCTTAACTTCCCAAGAAGAGGAATGAAGACTCAGTTTTTCAGTACGTTTTTAGTAGGGAGATAAACTTCTCCAGCAAACCATGAAGGAAAGAACTCAGACCTTCACTGGTTTACTTACACTACATAACAAGTTAGCTATGCAAAGGGTGACACATTAAGTCAGGGAAATCATGCAAGCCGGTAATACATCTAAGGATTACAAACACAGAATGCCCAAGTCAATTTACAAGATGGATGGCTTTAAAAGCAATTATGCCATTGGCTTGGAAGCTTTTGGGAAGTTTTACAAAGATACTTTAGCAATATTAAGATTCTCTTCTACTATTGTAGCTATTTAAAATAAATTATGTTTTTACCTGCACTTCCAACAAATGACAGCCTGTTTTGTGATGTACCAGTTGTCCATAAAGGTGTACAGGCAGGTAGACATGAGGACGCTGTAATCTAATATAGTAAAGATGATTGATCTATTGGCTTATTTTAAATATGCTAATTAAAACAATAACTAGTAATAAAGTAGTAGATAAATAGAATTAGATATAATACCCCAGCATAAATAAAAATACAGAGGTTGAAAGGCATGAGGATTTCTCTAGAAAAATAATAGTTTAGCTGGTTTCACAGTAATGGAAAGAGAGCGGAGACTAGAAAGATGGACTAGGGTAAGGGCACGGAGGATATGTGAATGCTGTATCAGTAAGGGTATTCATCATGCCAAGAATGCCACTGGAACTTTTGAGCAATCAATGCTGTGCTTTAAGAAGATTTTTCCTATGTCAGTTCAAGAATTAGAATATCTAAGTACTCAGAAAACTTTAAAAAATAATGATTTATTACAAAATGGTTTTAAATTTTATATTTGGGGACCAGCAATAAATTATTCCACTAACTGGACAATACCTTTGGTTACTCCGACGAACATAGTTATCACCATCAATTGGTTTCCGATAAGTAGTAAGTGCTTCATTAAGTTGTTCCTCAATCAAGTCAACGTATTTTGAATTATATTCCTAGAAGGTAATATTGTTTTAGTTGTATACGGTATGACAACAACATTAACTAAATTTATAGGTTTAGGTATCCAGCAAATCTTGGAAGCATGAGATTCCAAGAAATTGTTCTCTTTGGAATTGTTCTCTTTCCAATATGAGAACAATGAACATCATTTTAGGAAATTTAAGAAATTTTTGAAAAGGGTAGATAGAACAAGGTATTATAAATGCAAATGTTCTGCCTACACTTGCCCCTCCATTTTCAATTAATATTTCAGGGTCCATATAAGTAAGTTAATAATTTTGTTTTTCATCCTATTTGAATTCCTTTCTCTATTAAAAAAAGAAAACTAGCTTCTTAATATTAAACACTGAAGATATTCAAGGAAATTAACTGAGTTCTATCGTTATTAGCGCCTTTTGGTAAGAAATAATATCTTATTTCCCACTGATTTAAATCAGGTCAAATGTAAAAAATATTTCCAGCTAAAACTTGGAAAACTTCTAGTCAAATTCTTTAAACTGAGAGTCATTCACACTGCGATCTTTATTGCAAAAGGTCTCCACTTCAAACTGGTTAGAAAGAACTGGTAGAACCTCTTTGGAAAGCAATTTGTCATTATTTATCAAAAATTTAAATCCACATACTTTTTGACTCAACAATTATATACTTTTAGAAATTTAACCAATAGATATATTTGCAAAAGTATGCAAAGATATATATGCGAGAATATCCAGCAAACATTGTTTACAAAACTAAAAAGTTGGAAACAATCGAAATGCCCAGCAAGACAGGAGTGGTGATATAAATTAAGGTACATTTCATTAAGTTACATTTCAGGAAGCCATTAAAGAGAATGAGATACACTTAAATGTACAGCTCTGAAAAGATCTCTCAGATATATTGCCAAATGAAAAAATTAACTACAGTTTTATCCAGTTGTAAATAGAATTCATTCATACTTTTAAATAAAAAATATGTACTTATGGATGTACAGAACATCTCTGAATGCATACAAAATAAATTGTTAACAGAAATTACCTTCAGAAAAGACAGAATAAGGGGGAAGGGAGACTTATTTTTCATTTTAAACCATTCTAGACTACTTGAATTTAGTGGTTTACCTTAACTCCCTATTAGAGCCTCTAAAAACTTACTTTTCCTTTAGAATCCATATTTATTTTGCAATAGTAATATGAGGGGGTTATTTGTTTGTTTTTTTGGTGAGGAAGATTGGCCCTGAGCTAACATCTGTTGCCACTCCTCTTTTTGCTTGAGGAAGACTGTTGCTGAGCTAACATCTGTGCCAATCTCCCTCTATTTTGTAAATGGGATGCTGCCACAGCATGGTTTGATGAGCAGCGTGTAGGTCCGTGCCCGGTTTCCAAACCCCTGAACCCTGGGCTGCTGAAATGGAGTGTGTGAACTTAACCATTACACCACCGGGCCAGCCCCATATGAGGTTTTAACTACAGTATTATCAGTATACCATAATTATTACTACTGTTACTAATACCACTATACTACTACTACCACATTCCCCTCTATACATGAAAATCTCAGTACAAAAATCTAATTAAGGCAGGTATTTTGAGTGTTATGCAGGAGTAGTTACATTCATGTGATATTGCCTGATTAATATTTTGACCAGTGGCATTCATTTGGAAAACACTAACAAAGGTCAGGGGTATGGTTTATAGCTGTGAAATGCACTGAGTTTCTAATGTGGATCACATTGAGGATTCTGCCCAAAAGGACCTACCTGAAGGGACAAGAAGACCCCAACTGAGGAGAGATCCTCTAGCTACTAGGAGGCATTATAAGTAGGTAGCCAGAGGAGTCACTGTCCTAGTCAAGGGAACTACAAAGAGGAGATCGTCAGTGGTGAGGTCTTTGAAGAATTCATGAAAGTAACCCTCAAGCAAAAGAAAGAACATTTGAAATCTGACACTCAAAACTAACAACCTGAGATAACAACAGTACCAACTGAGTAAGACTGTTCATGATCCCCTACTCCTTTTTCCTCCTCCTGCTCCAAACCTGGAGCAGCCCAAAACTTGTAGCTAGTAAATGGGGAAGAGAATGAGGAACAAAAAGAGTGATGAAATTAACCATATCCTCCATCCACTGTAGGTTTCTAAGTCTATATATTAGGCCTGGTCTGGGAGAGGGAAGTTTTAAATTAAATGAGTAGATTTTTAATATTATACTGGCCTGGATGTTTTATTACCTTGAAAAAGAGACAGTCTCACTTCATCTTGGCATGCCATAAGCTACTGGAAGGAAATGAAATATAGTGGAAAAAGCATGGGCTTTGGCATCAAAATGTCCCCCTGTTCTGCTATTTTCAAGCTCTGTGACCCAGGATAAATTAGTTTACTTCTCTTAGGTTCCACATTTTCATTCACAAAATAGAAACAATATAATATATTTTATAGGGTTGCTGTGAGGATTAAATGAGGTAATACTTGAAAAGCACTAAGTTCAATGGTCGACAATCAGTAAGTTAGTTCCCTTCCCTTTCTCCTTTTCTCTAATTAATTTGAGAGAGTGGACTAGATTGTCTTTACTTTCACACCTCCCATTTACTGCCTAACTAACTGTAACTGCAACTCAACATCTGTTTGTAACTGTCTACTGAAATTGCTCCAGCAAAATTCACCAATGACCTGTCAAATTTAACAGCCTATTTTCCAGTGTTCATCTTATATGACCTCTCTAAAGAATACATACCACTGGCCTCTCCTTCCTGAAGCATCCTTTATTGACACCATTCTCTTTGATAATTTTTTTCTCAGTGTCCTTGTCCTTTTATTCCCCTCATTAAACCAGAGTATTCTCTGGAGAGCAATTTCCAGTTTTATTTCTTTTTTGTTCTTTATCTTTTCCCTGGTGATGTCACTCATTTACAGTTTCAACTACCACTACTACTATACACTGATGACTCCCAAATTGTCACCTTCAGCACATATCTGAGCTCCAGATCCAAATTTCCAAATATTTTCTGAATGCCATCACTTAGTTATCCCACAGGCAATACCAGTACAACATATTCAAAATTCATTTTCCTCATCCTGCAAACCACTTT
Organism: Tapirus indicus; assembly: GCA_031878705.1. Taxonomy (NCBI): domain Eukaryota; kingdom Metazoa; phylum Chordata; class Mammalia; order Perissodactyla; family Tapiridae; genus Tapirus; species Tapirus indicus. The sequence continues at coordinate 115,276,868 of CM062921.1, read as the reverse complement.
TTGCAATCACAATTTCTTAATGGTAACCCATTATATACTCAGTCACTTAAATTAGAAACCTTAAGAGTCAAGTTAAACCCCTCATTCATTATATCCAATCAGTCCACAAATCCTGTCCATCTTATTTCAAAAGTGTCCAGAAGATGTGTCCCTGCCTATCCAACCTCACCACCACTGAAATTCATGCTCTTATCATTTCTAGCTTCTAAACTGTTCTCAATATTCCTAGCTTTTATCTTTGAGAATCAAACTTCCACTTCTACACTGCGATCTGTCATGTTTGTAAAGCACAGCTCTATGATTACTCTTTAAACACTTGTAACAATTCTCCCATTTCCTATAAAACTGAAATTTCTTAGTATGACATAATGTGGGTGATAAAGCCTTCTACAATCTGGTTCTAATTTACCATTCCAGCCTTATCTTGCCATTCCCCACTCATCCTAGCCCCAACTACACTGGAATAGGGCTTTCTTCACAAGTCTGCGAAGTTTCAGTAATCTTTACAGATTTATTATTCTGCTTCCTCCCCCCTAAATACCCTTCCTTCCAATTTATTTGCCTGCTTACTCCTTAAGACCATTTCAAATATTGAATCTTTTCCTGAGCCCATCTAACATTTCTTTTGCTAATCCCCAAGGCAGAATCATGAACCTTTCCTCTGTGTTTCCTTAGACACTGCACATGCCTTTGTTGTATACAGCAGTCCTATTTTGTACCTACTATTTGAAAGCACTGCAACAGATTTACTAAGCAATTTCCAAATATTATAATTTGTATAATAAGGTGACTAATTTTATTATGGTAATTGGTTTAAATATCTTCTATATAGGCAATAAAACTATCACATCTTATCTTAGTTCTCCAATTCACCAATTATTGAAAGACTTCATGCCTGAAGTTGTATGCTTTACAGTTAAGTATTTTTAAAACATGAGAATCTCTTAGGAAATATGGCTCAATATAGACAATATATATAATTATCTGAAATGACAGAAAATTTAAAAATCATTTACATTAGGATTGATTATTCCGTGGGTTTCTAAGATGCTTTGACAATTTATAATGCTTCAAACAAAATGAAGCCACAATGATGACCAGGTAAAGAAAAGCTGGGAAGTTATCTAATACTTTCAAATTACTCCCTTCTTCCTAGGTTTCCCTACTATCTACAACAGCAAGAAGTTGGTTCTCAGATTTATGTAAAGTAGCATCCTAAAATGAGGTTGAATTAGATTATTATATTTGCTTGTTAGAACTGTCTTATAACCTTCCTTCATTCAGGAAAATTGTTTTAGTTTTAGCTTAAAAGGGCTACATACCCAAGAATAAAAGAAATGATGGTAAGTAGGATTGACAAATTATAACAGTAGATGATATCAATTAAGCTGAAAGCAAAATATCAATAGAAGCACAAAAATCCAATAATTCACTACAAAATAACTGCAGTTTAAAAAAATTGATAAATATATATACAAACAATTATATAGAATTTAAGACAAGTTCATCTGAATTGTTTAAATATTTAACTTCTTTAGTTTCAAAACACTGACATAAAAAAATCCTCTAAATTCACAAATCTATTTCCCAAGATAAAAACATGCAAACTGAACTTTTTTCAATAGACACTTACCTTGTGCCACTTTTCCAATTGTTTTGCTACATAACCCCTTTCATTCAGATAGGAAAACCCTTTTGGAATGGAGAGAAATCTGTAAATTAAAACAAGCAATAGTTTAACACTAAGTCTGACAAAAAACATTTAAGGAGCTAAAATACCTCAAACAAAAAATATGTTTAAGGAGCTAAAAGACTTCAGGAACAACTCCTTCATAAAACTAAAAGGTCAACTATTAGCTATTGTAACTTCAATTACAAATTTCACAATCCTTGTGAAAACACATGGATCCAATCGTAGTAAAGAAAATGTCAAGAGAGAAGGAGACATAAAAGTAAAAGAAGCATTAAGGAAAACAATGAAAAGACAAAGTTTCAGTGTAAAGAATGTCCAAGATTCTAAAATAGGCCTCTTTCAGACGTTAACAGCTAAACTCTTTAGAGAGCTTCCTTTTCAGATTTGAATCCAGCTTTAATATACACTGTCAGAGAGAACACAACAGAAAACATAACTACAAGAAAAAATTTATTGCAAATTTACCTCAGGAGGAGAAGTAAACCCTTGTCCCCAAGGTGGGATAAAGCTGGCTTCATCTGAATAAGTGCATGAAGATTGGCCTAAAAAAACAATTATAAGACAAATTAACAATTACATAGATAGTAAACTCCCTATTTCCAAAACACCTACATTATATACATTACAATTTCACATAATTTTCTATTAAAATTGAATATTTTCATAAAAATTCACATCTAAGTATTTTATTACAAAAAAAAAATGAACCTTCACCTTGTCTTCACATGCTTCATCGAGGATATCAAGAGCTTCAGAAGAAATCGTTTTGTTTTTATCATGTAGCTGGGTCACTAGTAATTCAATTCCCCAGTTGTTGAAGAATTCAACATTAGCCCTCAATAAGACTCTTAAATGTTTTGTTGCATACAGCCTGCAGGCCTATAAAGATAAACAAGAACATTAAAAAAAAGCCCCAAACTTCACCATGGACAGCCTATTTGACTTTTTTAGGGGACAGTTTTGCTCCTTAAAAAGGGCAGAAAGATTGGAATTGATGGGCTAGCCCTTGATATGGATATTTTTTTAGTGCTAGTAAAATAAAAATACTTCTGTTTCTATCTAGCTGCTTCTTCCCCTTTATATAAAAATATGGGTACTCTATGGAGTTCTTTGGAGGAACTAAAATTTTAAAGTAAACACAAATTTTATCCCATATTCTTAAAATTTATAATTAATTTTGCTTGGCTAAAATTTATCAAGTATTGAATTAACTGGTTATAAAAAATACAGTTTTACTGCCTGTGTTATACTCACATCAGTGGCTGCAGTTAGGATTTTGGAAAGGATGACTCTAGCCAGTCCATCTCTGCTATAGTCCAAGCTAGAAACAGTCAGTTTCAGCAAGTGATCTTGATTTTTCAAGGAGCAAAGGTTAAGGAGACTAAAAAAAGGATGAAAATAATGAAGGTTACCAGAAATTACTGCATTGATTTACTAATTCAACAAATACTTTAAAATTCCTAACATAACAAGCATTTATAAAAGAAAGCTTTAAGGCAAATATCACATAAAAAAGAGTATCAAAGCATCAAGACAACTCTTTTTTTTTTTGCATTTTAATAAAACAACGCACACATGTAGACTAAAAAGTATTGCATTTCTGACTACATTAAAAATAAAGTTTAGGTATATATTTAAACAGAATCTAGGTATGCTCACCATTGAAATACGCTGCATTTTTCCAGCATTTTGACTCCATGAGGGTGGCAAGAAAGTGTTCCAATAAATAAAAAGTAGTGTTGACTAAGGGTAGTCAATAAACCATTATTTTGAAGACTTCTTTCAGGTTTCATTCCAGATGAAGCATTGAGCCACTGAACAATATCCTTTACTAGATCTTCTAAGTATCCTTGACCATCCTAAAAGCAAATACATTGTGAAATTATTGGAAAAGTAATTGGTGCCTATAATTAGAAAAATCAACTTCAACCAAGTCCAAAAAATTTAATGATAATGATGAAGTTACTAATAACAGATATCAATCTGTTGTTTTTAATCCCATTCAATACAATGTGGCATGGAGATGGTATTATTTCCCATTTTACAAGGAGAAAACCAGGTCTTCCAGAAGGCAAGTAACTTGCCCACAGTCAAGTAAGTGGCTAGTGACTAAGGATTCAAATCTAGGTGTGGGCCCATTTCCTATGTATCTAAATACAGCTTATGTGTATTCAGAAATAAGAGGAAGGGGGCAAATTTAATGAAAAACATTTGTTTTGGAAAATATTCAAAGTGCTTACTACCTCTTCAGACTCAAGAAGAAATTCTGTAAACTGGCAACCCACAACTGTGAGCTGCTTAGACTTGGCAAAATCCAGATCCAGGTTGGCATATAGTTTACTGCTGGGTTTGTAAAAATAAAGTAGTCTTCGTACAAACCTAAGATCAAAATAAAATTAGCAACAAAGTAAGAAACTAAACAATTATTTTAGAATCTAAACCATAGCTTATGATATAATAATGTTTTGGGTCTAAACCAATGGCAAGAAATTTAATAAACACATTTGGTACATTTCACACACACCAAATAAACAAAACAAAAAACCAACCAAAAAACCCCCTCATTGTAAAGAATATCTTTGTGAAATAAGACTTTTATGGTGAGATGCCTGAAAGAAATACTGGAGAAAATGCTAGCAAGAAAAATGCAGATATAAGAAGATAAGGCTAGATAAACACAAGGAAGCCACCAGGATATAAATTTTCTTCTACTGTATTTCATCAAGAACTTTGTCCCATGGCTCCATAAAATAATCTTATACTAGATAATTGTATGCAAATGTTACCATACTATGATGTTGTCAGTTTTATCACAATAAGGCAAGAAGCCAAGCATAAAAGCTGCAGGTAAAATTTAGGCAACTGAATTTACGAAGCAATCGACCTAATTTATGATATTTCAGTGTCGTAATTCTCAACAGTATGCTCTAAGCTTCCATTTAATTTAGTTCAATTTAACTTCATGCACTACAATCCAACCTAATAAAGGTGTCAGGTCCAGGAGCTGGAGAAACAAAGTTGAATGAGACATCATCTCTGTTCTCAAGGAGTATGAAAAGTTAGTGCTATGCTTCTTTATTCCAATGTAATTTGTATGTTCTATATATTTCTCAAAACTTAATACAGATATTAAGTTAAATATCATGAGTAGATGAATACAATCAAATAATAATGCTAATGACGAACTTCTAAAAAACATGAAGTAAAGGCCCTATTAACTGACCTCTAATGATATCAGTACTGGTGGTTGGTTAGTCTAAACTTGGAAGGAGTAAAAACGCGTGGGGGTACTAGAGAACAGCACAGTAGCTTGAAGTGCTATATATGCTATAAACATTAGTGTGTTTTACGGAAGGTATGGAGAGCATCAACTTGGTTAAGGGGAGTATACAGAGGAGGAAGAATGAACCCTCCAAAGTCAGATGCAAATGGAAGTAGTAGTGAAATATTAAAAATGGTCATCATTTTGGAAGGGAAACATTATGTCCTTATTATGTCATCCTCATATGTGAGGACTAAGATTACTACATGGTTGATATTACCTCAAATTGAGAAAACTTTATCTCAAGTACTTTGTTTGTTCCAAAACTAAAACCAGAAAGTAAATAACTAGAAAAAGAATTAGCTAATGCTTTTTGATTAGAAAATAAGACTATATATAAAAATGTATATTACATACCTACTGAATACCAACTATTAAAATGTAGTATATATCATTAAAACACCAATTTTTACTTTTAGCAGGTATTAGTTATAATTCAAAACTAAGTTTTTAAAATTTAAATGCAAAACAGTTCTTACATACCTGTGCAACTGTTCATCTTTATAGTTTCTTAGATTTATATTTGGCCACTAGAAAAACATAATATGTTATATTTACATGTATTTATCAATTTCCAAACATATAACTATGATGAATTACAACGAATAATAAAATGAAGATAATCAAGCCATCACACCAAGAAGTATCTTGTCATACCTTAAGAATGGTCCCTATAAGATTCCAATTCCATTCAAGATTCTCTTTATGTTGAAGGACTTGGCTATCTCTAAGGTTTATTAAAAGAGCTTCCTCTGTATCCTAAAATCATCAGAAAGTAATAAGAAAAATTAAGCCAAATTGCCCTTACATCAGAAAACCATGTTCAAATTTTAAAAACAAAAAGAAAGATTTTTCATTTAAGGATGAATTATCAAGGTTTTTTAACTTTAAAAAGTTGTAAGCCATAGCTCTAAACTGCCTAGTCCTTATAAAACTTGGAAGCCATTTGAAAATCCACACACCTAAATAAAACTGCAAACTCAAGCAAGTATATGTACACTAAAATCCAGTGGTGAAGAATAAGGAAACTAATTTAAAGGTAATTTCATGTCAGTACCTTAAGAACAAATATATCTTTCTGAACTCGGAGATATTGATCCCGTTTCTGATGTGTTGCGATTGCTTTCTGAATAATGTGATCTAAATGAAGGCTGTAAGGCTTAGGTCCCCGTTTCTTCATTTCATGGAAGCGTTTTAAACAGTTCAAGGCTGCACTGGCTCGCCTAATCAGAAAAAAATTCAATTAATACTGTAGTAAGCCTAGCATAATTTTAAAGAGACTACTTTGGTGAATTACTCTATTAAAACTTACATAAATTCAAGCTGGAGATTGTTACTAAAAAGTAAATTATTTAATCAAATTTGGAATCACAAGGAAAAAATCAAGAACACTGCTGATTTCTATGAAGAAACACCAATTTAGACGCAACTAAACATGTACTTACTAATCTTTTCTTCTATGGTGGTGGGTACTTTTTATATATTGGTTTTAAGAACTCCTTCTACAAGGTCAGAAACCTAATTTTCTACTTTTTTTCTTCTAAGTTTTAAAACTTTCCTTTTCATGTCTAAGTCCTTAATCCATCTGAAACTGATTTTTATTTATGGTATGAGGTTGGAATATAATTTCAGTTTACTCCCATGTGGATAATCAATGATTCCAGTATCAATTGAACAGTCTCTATTTTCCCACTGATCTACAACTGTAAATGGTATCCTTTTAAAAATTATTTTTAATTCTTTGTGGTGCATAAAAGTGCAGTTTTCAAAAATCAAGTCTCAACTTCAGAACTTCTGGTAAATACAATCAGATTTAAAATTTAAAATCCTTGAGAATGTGCTCAGATTAGCAAATATTTACTCTATCAGTAAAGAGAACTTACTGAGCTAAAAAAAAACAAAAACAAAAACAAACAAAAGGCATTCTACGAAGATTATTACAGGAATTCTGAAGGTAAATTTAAATCCCTGATGAACTCTGAAATTCATGGCCATAATCTGACCCAGAGAGTTTAGGTCTACCAGGCTTTGGGAAAGTACATTTTTCCATCATGAAACTACTAAAATAAAAGCTGAAAGCTACCATTACTAATGTAAGCCTAGAATCAGAACTGAGATGGTCCCTAATGCTCTCAGTTTATAATACAAGTTCAGTTGGTTAAACAATAGTATTTTCAATGACAGAATTAAAATAAATAAATAGAATATTATTTATTTATAGCACAGCCCATATGCGTACTTGTTAATTAAGAAAGGTAACTAAACTTTTGAGAAATATAACTGCTAACAAAAATTCAGTTTTGCATAGCTAATGAACAACATTTAACTAACATTACAAAAAGAAATAAGAAGGTCCAAATATGTATATTTTTCTGATCATAATAGGAAAAAGAAAAAAGATACCCTGGCCTAGACATAATCTTTACCAAATGAAAGCAGATTCCTACTAGCACTTCCCAATCAAGCTCCTCCATCTTTACTTTTTAAATTGCATTTTATTATTAGCCCTGGAACTCCAGCAGAGCTACGGCTGTGTTACCATACTATTGTTTATAAATTATGTTTGCAATATCTCCTTCAGTATTAAGAGTTTAGCTTACTTTAGTTACTACAATATGGGGTACCCACTTCCAACATTTTTAACCACACATATAAAAGAATATACTGTTAGTTTTTGTGCTTAATTAATTTGAAATAATTGAGACTTTAAAAAAAGAGCTTGAATTGCTGCTCAAAACAAAATAGTCCAAAAAAATTCTCAACCAACATTTTTAGTGATCTGGTAGAAAGTCTATGTCCTTGTTCAGAAACATACTAGAAAAAGTTGATTTTACTAAGCTCTAATACCTTGCAGTCTAAGATATAAATTATTAAAGAAAACTTTCCTCTTATCTGTAAGGCTTCCCTAAAAGAATATCCAAGCATAACCTATATACACTACTTTTCCAAAAAGAAGAGAAGGTCATCTAAGTGGGTATTAAATACGAATACCAGGTACAAGTTTTGCCAGAGCTCTGATACTTACAGTCTCTTTTCCTTGGGGATATCAAAGGATGCGGCCATATTCATTAGGGTTGGCAGGCAGTGCAAATGATGGCTATGTGAATGAGGAAGAATTGTGTTTGCCTAAAATGAAACATAACATTTTATGAGTTGAGAAATAGAAATATTTTATGTTATAGATTATCCACAGATACTACTACTAAAGACTCTTGAGGTTTTACTCATGAAATTAACTTAATGATTTACTTTCTAATACATATTTATTTATAATTTTTATCTTACATACTTCCAGTGAGGATGAGATGTAACAAATATAAAGGTACAAACTCATACTACAATAAATTTCACTCATACTACCACTAAATTTCATAGATCCTTTATTATAACATTAAATTACAAATTTTAAGTGATACCCAATTAACTCAATTCTTAAATGATGTGAAAGGATTATATATCAAAACGTAGATCCAGTACTACAATGTTACATTAAAAATAACATTTAAAATGCTAGTTGCAATGTCATAACTTATGAGTTGAGTTCTTACGTTTTAAAAACCACCGTCTCATAACAAATTTGTCTCATATTCCAACAATCTTTAAAATAAGAAACTTATTGTTAACTCTTGCTTTCCAAACAAAATTCCACCACTCAATCTGCTTTCTACCAATGAAAATAAGTAAATTAATTAAATGTGGAAGCCAGAAGATGCAAGAATAATAAGCAATGAACTAACACCGCTACACTCAAAATGACCAGCTTTTACATTTCAAGGGAATCATAGAATTCTGGTGTATGGGGGACAGGGAACAGATGAAATTTATAAAAGAGACTCTGTCAAATAAAAGCAAATAATTCTGGATATTGATAATCTTATAAGAAATGATATCTTAATAATTAAAATAAAAATAATCAGACCATAGAACCTGTGATATTACTTAATTCTTTCACAGATAGGCTGAAGAAGAACAGAACAAGAGGCTAAATAATTCACTGATAAACAAGACAGTTATCATTAAACTCTGTTTAATTCTGTTTACCTCACTCAAACAGCCCAGTTGCTATGTAGGGAGCGGGGGGACTGGTGGTGGGGAGACTGAAATAACAATTAAAACAAAAAATACTTTGCCAACAAAAGCAAGCCATAACATAATTCTAAAAGATTTCCCATAAGGTTTCTTCTTCCTTAACAAGTTTAAAGTGGTTCTTTTTTTTTTAAATTTTATTGAGGTCAAAATAGTTTATAACATTGTGAAATTTCAGGTGCACATTATTATTTGTCAGTCACCATATATACGTGCCCCTTTACCGCTTATGCCCACTCCCCAGCCCCCTTCTCCTCTGGTAACCAGTAATCTGTTCTCTTTGTCCATGTGTTTATCTTTAAAGTGGTTCTTTTTATTTAGTATTTTATTCACAGGTGACCGAGAAATACAAATTTCTATCTTGTAAACAATCAGAGTACCCCCACTGCTTCATTCGCTGGAGTAGAGAATGGTCAGATTACTTTCCTAGCTCCTTGTTTCCAGAAGTTACTGATGTCACAAAATCAAGGCAGAAAAAAATAAAGATTCTCCCCCTCTGAACCTCAACCTACAAGTTGTGAGAAGACTGTGCTCAAACAAGACAGTTATATTTAGAATTTTGCACAAAATTTTCTTTAATTCAGACACTGATTGCCATATATCAACTCCATTCCTAGCTGATCGATGCAGTTAGTTATCTATAGTTTTGTAATTTCTTGCTTTTTAGATAGGAAGTCTTTCTGAGAGAGACTAAGATTTATAGGACTCAAAATGTCAACATCAAAAGTGAGCATAAAAATCAATATTCAGTGCTTTGTATTTTTGATATTTGCTCCATTTATAAAACTAGCCTCTATATATATCAAGATACAAGGAATCAAGGGATCTTTGTAATGCAAAGATAAACATTCAAATAAATGCAAATTTATTTTTGAGATAATATAAAGTAACATTGTTAAAATAACCTGTTTATAAATTAAAACATTAATGGTATGAAACATAATCAGAAGTTGCTAAACTTACCATATGTAAAAGCTCTCCTAAAAGGATGGTAGCTCTAACTGAGATATGGTCATCACTGTTTGTTATCACTTCAACCAAACCCTTTGAAAATAAAAAGAAAATATCATAGTGCAAAACAGTATATATGAACACATTTATGCATCATATGTAACTGTTGTTCTAAAAGAATTTTGTTAGAGAAAATAAAACAGAATAAAATAAGGTTTATAAGTCTTACCTCTAAAAGTCCATTACGAATAAATGCGGAAAGTATCAGTGCCAAATAATTATCCATTAGGTCTGGCCTGGAAATGAACACAGCACAGAAACAGCATAAATACTGTTCCATATATTCCATAACTTAACAGAAAAACAGTAATCATAATGAATTTGAACCATTTCTATATCTAAATTCTACCTGGATCTGGCACGATGAGGAAGAATAGTTTTTGCCTCAGCAGCTACAAAGCCATCTGAAAGCCTCCAACTGTCTTGGAATCTCCCTGGATCTAAAATAGTTAAAATTAGGTAGGTAGTAGAAAATTAGATACCACTGAAACACTTCAGATAAGTGTAGAAAAATTAGTCAGCCAAGCTATGAATAACTTTTCTACATGTTAGTTAAAAAAACAGATTAAAAAAGGCATACAGAAAAAAATGATTTATGTAAATGTACACAGATCTAACTTCCTTCATTTGGGGACTTAGGAGTCATCTGGCTAAAATTAAGATAAGAATTAAATCATCTAACTTGAGAATTACATAGGTTTCTTATTGTCTCCTTTCTTCCCTTCTTGGTCCATCTTTCTATTAATTTCACTGCTCATCTGCAAGAGCTAGGGTGATAGAGAAGAAATTAAAATTTCTTATTTTTAGAAATTTGTCTGAGGTTTTATTTTTATATTAATTTCACGCCCTAATGATGCAGTAAGAAAAGAAAATGATATTCAATATTTAGTTCAGTAATCTTCCTTTGAGGGATTCTGTCTCCATTAGATAAGTCATTTAAAAAATTACAATATATGAATAGATACAAATGCACTTCAATACTTACCTACACTGAGCAGTGCTTCTATGAACTCTTCAGTCACAACAGGTAGAGGAAGACGAAATATATCATAAAGCACTTCAAGCAGACCTCGCTGCAAGTACAAATAAATAGTTCATTTTTCTCATGGAATAAATCTTTGCTTAAAGAGTTTTTAAATGTCCTATATCCAGAATAAAAAGTTGATTAAAAACAGAACTACTGTATTTTGGAAAACTACTGTCATCAGGCCTATATTAGAAAAGGGTTGGGCTGGCCCGGTGGCGCAGCGGTTTAGTTCACACTTTGGCAGCCTGGGATTCGTGGGTTCGGATCCCGGGCCCCCGTTGACGCACTGCTTGTCAGCCATGCCGTGGCGGTGTCCCACATAAAGTAGAGGAAGGTCGGCACAGACGTTAGCCCAGGGCCAGTCTTCCTCAGCAAAAGGAGGAGGATTGGCAACGGATGTTAGCTCAGGGCTGGTCTTCCTCACAAAAAAAAAAAGAAGAAAAGGGTTAACTCCTGAATGCTTCATACATACATGACTTAATCTTTTCAATAAATCTTTTATTAACCCCATTGTACAAACGAGGAAATAGATTTAAAGATTAAAAGCAATTTGCCCAAGGTCATGGAGCTATAAATAGTCATATGCCACATATGACTGACGTTTCAGTCAACGATTGCATATATGACAAGTGATCCCATTAGATTATAATGGAGCTGAAAAATTCCCACTGCTTGCTGACCTCATAGCAAGAAAAAGGAAACTGCAGGAGAAGAAAAAGAAGAACCCCCAGGAATATTCAGTTAAGGGTTTAGCAGAAGCTTTTGCAGATCCCAACAAACTCCCTAAAAAGTCTGAAAACGTGGACCGCAACACCAAAAGGTTTTCATTAATAGAGAGGAATGTTCATGATGCATTATATCTATTTACAAGCAAATCTATGATGAAAAAAACAAACCACCATGGACATATTTCTGAAAAGAGTGACACCTCCTCAAGAAGAGCCTCAGGCAGGTCCTTCAGGAGGTGTTCCAGATGAAGGCATTGTTATCATAGCAGATGACAGCTCCACACGTGTTATTGTCTCTGAAGACCTTCCAGTGGGAGAAGATGTGGAGGCGGAAGACAGTGATATTAATGATCCTGACTCTGTGTAGGCCTAGGCTAATGTATGTTTGTGTCTTAATTTTTAACAAAAAAGTTTAAAAAGCAAAAAATTTTAAAAATAGAAAAGTTTACAGAATGAGGATCTAAAGAAAGAAAATTTTGTATGGCTGTACAATGCGTTTGTGTTTTAAGCTAAGTATTACTACACAAGAATCAAAAAGTTAAAAAAATTAAAAAGTTTATAAAGTAAAGAAGTTACAGTAAGCTAAGGTTACTTTATTACTGAAGAAAGAAAAATATGTATTTTTAAATAAATTTAGTGTAGCCTAAGTGTGCAGTGTTTATAAAGTCTACAGTAGTGTACAGTAATGTTCTAGGCCTTCACATTCACTCACCACTCACTCACTGACTCACCCAGAGCAATTTCCAGTCCTGTAAGCTCCATTCGTGGTAAGTGCCCTATACAGGTGTACCATTTTTTATCTTCTATACTATATTTTTTACTGTACCTTTTCTATGCTTAGATATGTACATTTACACAAATACTTACCATTGTGTTACAATTGCCTACAGTATTCAGTACAGTAACATGCTATACAGGTTTGTAGCCTAGGGGCAATAGGCTATACCTAGCAATAGGCTATACATATAGCCTAGGTGTGTAGTAGGTTATACAATCTAGGTTTATGTAAGTACACTCTATGATATTCGCACAATGATGAAATCGCCTAATGACACATGTCTTAGAATGCATTCCCATCGGTGAGTGAGGCATGACTGTAATAAAATCAGGAGTCAAACCTCAGTCGGCCAGACTCCAAAGACTATGTTCTTTCATCATTGTTCCAACCTTTAGTTCCCTGCTCATAGACCTTTCCATCTATAGTCATATCCTTCCATTTCCATGGTCTAAATGCTTTTTTAGTTCACATTTTAAGCAAGGCTAAATATTTTCTAATAAGATTTTTCAACTCTAGGCTTGGTTCATATAAAGAAGAAATAAGAAAGCAGCAAATTTTATTCCTTTGAACAAAATTAAAACAAACAAAAACATTTAAGGGGAAAAGGAAGAACCACTTGAAGAGTTAATTTTTTTCCCTCCAATTTCAACTTGTTTTAGCTGTTCAATACAAATTCCTATGCACTAATAATTTAGGAATATATCTAATAAATAAGCATATAAATATTAACAACCTGATTCTAATCAAAACTACCACTCATAGAGGCTGACCCTGTGACCCAGTGGTTAAGTTTGGTGCGCTGCTTTGGCGGCCTGGGTTCATGGGTTTGGATCCCAAGAGCAGACCTATGCCACTTGTCAGCCATGCTGTGGTGGCAACCCACATGCAAAGTAGAGGAAGACTGAGACAGACGTTAGCTCAGGGCTAATCTTCCTCAGAAAAAAAAAAGAGGAAGGTTGGCAACAGATGTCAACTCAGGGCGAATCTTCCTCAGCAAAAAAACCCCACAAACTACCACTCATTATAAAAACCCAAGTTAAAAGGCATAAGATGCATAAATACTATATGTACTCTTTCCTAAATATATTTCTGTATTGCTTGAACCTTTTACAATGAGAATGCCCTTCTGTACTGTCTGCATATTTTAATGAATAAAGTATAATTAATTTCATATTTTTAATCTAATTTCTAATACAGCCATAATTCCTAACAACAGCAGTATTTCAAATGATTCATATTATCCTTAGGGTTCAATTAAGCAGTAAATATTTATTTATGTATTTTTAAAATGGTCTATGATACAGATTAACAATTTATGAGGAAAAAGCATCACCTGAAATAACTTTTTTTTTTTTTTTTTGAGGAAGATTGGCCCTGTGTAGGGGCCGCCCGGTGGCGCAGCGGTTTAGTTCATGCTTTGGCAGCCCGGGGTTGGCAGGTTCGGATCCTGGGCACCAGCCGACACGCTGCTTGTCAGCCATGCCGTGGCGGCGTCCCATATAAAGTAGAGGAAGATGGGCATGGATGTTAGCCCAGGGCCAGTCTTCCTTAGCAAAAAGAGGAGGACTGGCAATGGATGTTAGCTCAGGGCTGGTCTTCCTCACCAAAGGAAAAAAAAAAAGATTGGACCTGTGCTAACATCTGTTGCCAATATTCCTCTTTTTTCCTTTTTTCCCCCAAAGCCCCAGTACATAGTCGTATATCATAGTTGTAGAGTTGCAGCTCTTCTATATGGGACACTGCCTCAGCACAGCTTGATGAGCGGTGAGTATGTCCACGCCCAAGATCCAAACTGGCAAACCCTGGGCCGCCGAAGCAGAACATGCAAACTTAATCACTACGCCACTGGCCCAGCCCCTGAAATAACTTTCTTTACAATTCATTCCTCTGTTAAAAGTCCAGCAATAAAGCAATTAGAATAACTTTTACTTACCCTTATTTCCATATTTGGTATGCAAAGTACTCCAATTAGAGACTGGATCCCAGAGTTTCCGGGTTTACATAAATTAATAATACCTAAAGAGGATAAAAAGAAAAAGAAATCACTGAGTTGGACTTCAAAAAAATTTCTATGGTTAATATAGCCATAATATAAAATCTGTGCTATTTTTCCAAGCAAAACTATACTATTATATTATTTGGTTATCATAAGTGATAATACATTTCAAACATTCTCTGAATTTCTCTACTGATTAGAGATTATCAATAATTTTATCACTTAAAGTCCATCTATTTGTTTCACACCCAAAAAGGTGCATGAACCTGACTTCCTATTACTCCCATTTGCTGATGAGTGGTTCTCAGGGAGTAAGAATATTGGAGAGAGGAAGACAATAGTCTGTCTCCCTTATTGGATGCCTCCTCAACCTAAAGTGAAAAACTGCTGGGTATTTGTTCTTTAAAAGTTTAATTCTAAAATGTATTGAATGTGCAGAATAGTATAACTGACAGATTTCAAATAAATTGTATGGATCAAAATTTTAAGTGAGATAACTGAGTCAATTTTAAACATATTAATATCATGCCACAAAAGAAGATAAGTGAATAGCCAATAAACACATACAAAGTGTTCAACATCATTAGTAATCAGGGAGATGCAAATTACATTCACAATGAGATACCACCACACACCCACCAGAATGGCTAAAATTATAAGACTAACAACACCAAATGCTGACAAGGATGCAGAGCAACTGGAACTCAAATACACTGATGATGGGAGAATAAAACAGTGTGAGTATTTAGAGAAAAAAATCTGGCAGTTTCTTATAAAACTAAACATATATCTACCCTGTGACCCAGGTATTCCATCTGGGTATTTACTCAAGAGAAATGAAAGCTCATATCTGCAAAAAAACTTGTACAAGACTGCTCATAGTAGCGTTATTTACATTAGTCAAAACTGAAAACAGGTCAGTGTTCACTAACAGGAGAAGGGCTAAAAACACTGTGGTATATTCACCCAAGAGAATACTACTCAGCAATAAGAAGAAACATATTACTGACATATACAACATGAATGTTTCTCAAAATCATTATGTTGAGTGAAAAAAGCCTTACATAAAAATATGCATACACTATGATTCAACTTAGATGAACAGGCAAAACTGATCTATGATGAAAATAAACAGAACAATGGTTGCTTCTTAGGGGAGTGGGAGTCAGGGGTTAACTAGGAAGGGGCATAAGAGAACTTTCTGGAGTGATGGTAATGTTCTGTACCCTAAAAAGGATTTGGATAAACAGGTATAAGCATTTTTCAAAACTCATCAAATGGCAGACTCAAGATTCATGCCACTGAAAAGTGTTAATTTTACCTCAAAGAAACAAAAACAAACAAAAATAACCAAATCAGGGCCATAAACAAATACTAAACACTCAGTAGTAAGGTGCATGCCGAAGTGTTCAGACCTCACAAGTACTGAATTCTGCAACTTCCTTTCAAATACATTAGAATAACATAAGAGGACTGATGAATTCACAGACAGATGGGTAGATAGAAAAATATGTAATAAAGCAAATAGACCAAAATCCAGGTGATGGGAGTATATGGGTGTTCACTGTATAATTTTTCTGTACTTTTGAAATTTTTGATAATAGAATGTTGGGAAAAACATTTTTAAAAAGTCATATAGGACTCTGAAGTTCCCTACTTCTAGCTAACTAATAAGCACACATTTATGAATAATCTATATTTTCTCTTTGATTTGAGGTTCAAAATAAAAATTAAAAAATAGGTAGCCTTACTTGCTTAAATCATCAAAATGGTATTTCTCAAAACTTTGATGTTTGATAGTAATATGAGAGATTGATTATAGACTAAGATACAGTCTTTATAGATTATACTCTGCACTAATAGGGAAAACAGGCTGTTGTAACTCACAAAGAAACTGTGTTTTAAAAGTTCGTTTGTCAATCCGTTATTTGGATTTTGAAATATATTATATTATAGAAATAATGTTATAAACAAACAAAAGCTTATTTAACTCATAAATAGTACCAGAGAATATAAATGCTATTTAGGAAATTATTTCTGTAAAAAAAATGTTTTCAAATTTCTAACTTGTAATGCCATATTTCTCCTCTTACTTAAATAGGAGGGTGGAAGACTTCCAATATTCTAAGTTTCTAATGATGGATCAGTGTATAAGCACTCCAAGACAAACTGAAGCACAGTAGAAAGAATGTTTAAGAGAAGCAAAGAGACTGACAGAGGTTAGAGAGACAGTGACAGGGAAAGTAGAGTCTAGAAGTAGAGAGAAGGAGCAGATAGTAGCTAAGCTGTACTGGTGGTTAGAGCAGAATAAAATTCATTTTTTCAGTAAGATAGAAACTCCTCTAACGGTAAGGAAGCTGAAGGATGGTAAAGGATGATGGTTGTAGCTACAGAAAACAAAGTTACAGTGAGCTCTCAGATAAGGGCAGTAATAGTTAAGCTCGGCAGGAGAACTGTGTTGGTTTCTATGTTGACAGAATGTGTGAAAGCTGGTAAAACATGAAAAAGGATGTGTGATGGTTGGGCCCTTATAGAATACTACGTTGTCCATAAGGGTAAGGGGAAATAGGCAGTCAGGAGGTATAGCAAGGCTGGAGTTTTTACCAAAGCGTTGAGAGTCCAGAGGAAGTCCCTGGAAATATACCGGCTAGGGGACAAGTCTATGGCTGGGATAGTTATTTGCATGGAAAAGATATCCGTTAGTTAGGTTACCTAAGTACAAAGAAACGTTTAGGTAACTTTTCTTGTTCTGTTTACTGCTACACACCTTTGTATGCTATCCCTTAAATTATTCTACAAAGTCAAGAAGGAAGAAGGTAATAATATAAAATAACACATTTAGTGGTGGTATTATTTTAAGAAAAATGTTTGCTTTTTATTTCATGGGAAGATGAAATATCATAATCTCTCTTCTCGAGAAATTTGGGCCTATCGTGCTTATTTGGTATTTATGACATTGTATACTGTTTATTTAGGAAACAAACTTTAGTTACATATACAGCTAACACTCCTAAAATTTTTTTGGTATAGATCATGTTTAATTTTTTTTAATTGCTCAGGGAATCATTAGCATATTGATTTACAAATAGTCAGTTTTAATAATTCTGTACAAATCCCTTTGGCTCTAAATAACATATAAAGTAAGACTAGGCTAACATCTAAATTAAATGCTGCAATAATTTAACATTTGAAAAAATAGTCAAGTTTTTCTTACTGGATCTCATAAAGCAGCAGTAAGAGTAACTTACCTGCCCACGACCGGAATGTTGCTATGATTCCCATCTTACTGGCTAGAAACCTTGCTTCTCTGTCTTCTCTGTTGGAGGTAGGAGGGGGTGGGAAGGGGGGAATCAAAGAAATAAAATGTTAAAATAAAAAGTGAGTTTTTCCTGCTACTGTATTCTGCTAAGAGCTATCATTAATTAATGTTTAAATATTTACACAAGAAATAAGACACATTACAAAAAAACAAAGATCAGATCTACCTTGAAGCAAATTACCCAATTATATACCGACCCCCCCAAATTTAAAATTCACAATATGGTTTAAAATAAGTTATAAATTCTACTTTTCTATTCAGTTCTGCGTTTCCTGCTCTTTCTGAAAACTATTCTTAGATAGCTCATTAACACCTTTAATTGAGCATTAGAAGCCAACACCAGCCTGCTTAATAAGCATCTCTGTTCCAAGGCTGCCTCTTAGCAAAAAAAAAAAAATACCACATAAACCTCTTTCTTTTACCACATGTATTCTCTTTACTTCAAAGTTCTTGCCCCAAACTTATTTGAGAATTTCCAACAAGCAAGCTCAACACCTCATATATTCACCGAGATGTTATTAAATAACCAGATAAATATCACCAGCTACTTTCTCCTTTCATAATTGTGCATCCAATAGTCTCACTTGTTGCTTTCTTTGCAAGAGCTTATGAAAATTAATTAAGCAATAGAACTATTTATAGTCGTTAAACATTTTCCATGTATGGCTTATCTCTAGTTTCAACACTTAATAGCAATCTTGTACTTTTTATTTATGCCACTTCAACCATCTCCACCCTATTGACTGTCCATTTTTTTCTGTGCCATCTTTTTTTCTTCCCTAATAAAGTTCTTAACAGTTGTGAGAATACAGAAATCCAGAGAACTGAGAAAGAAAAAACAGAAGGCATAAAGAACAATGATAAAAAATTAAAGAGTAGTGAGCAATCAGATAGTCTACAGAGGAGGAATGAAATGCTTAAAAACACACATACACAAAACAAACCACACTAAGCTCTGTAGCACCAATCAAAATGAGAATATAACAGGAACTAAAATGGGGAGATGGAGTAATGGAAGAAATGAGAAACAGACAACTGTGTGATTAAACTTTTGGTGCTCCTTCTCTTAAAAATGTTAGTGACGATCATTCACATTCCAACAGAGCTCAAACACTACGAAGGACTTCTAAGAAACACCTGCTGCCATACATCGGACAGTGGAGGCACAGGAAGCCCAAAAGGACGGGAGGAGAGGTAAGAAGTTGTACTCCCCCTCCCCAATCCATCGGCAAAGACAGCGCGGTTCACAGACAGAGGGGGAGGGGCGGCCCACAGCGGGAAAAATTATCACCATCCAGGTGCTCTCACAGATTGTCGCGAGATCCCCACTGGGAAGCGACGACGGACTGTTTAGGGGGTGTAGCAAACACCGTAAGAGAGCCAGAAAGGAAACCCCCGGGTCAAGCAGGAGAAAGAGAGGACCCCTCCCCCCACACACCCAGAGTTTCAGCATAATCCCTCCAGAGGCTGCAGCCGCCTCAGAGCAAACCACTCGTGATCTCCATCCAGTGGCAGCAGGGGGAAACTGCAGGACTAACTTTAATCATGAGGAGTAAAAATAAAGCCGTCCCCGTCAGATCCTTGCGAAAATTTGTCAGGGCTACAGACCAAAAGGAAAATGACAAACACCCAGAGACCAACCCTGAAGGCACAGAATTTGATAACCTGAATGAGAGAGAATTCAAAATAGCGATCATAAACAAACTCAACGAAATACAAGAGAACACACAGAAACAAATCAACGAATTCAGGGATTTTGTCACAAAAGAGATTGAAACCATAAAGAAAAACCAATCAGAATTATTGGAGGTGAAAAACAAAATCAACGAGACAGTGGAAAAAATGGAGTCTTTAAAGAGCAGAACTGACAATATGGAGGAACGAATTAGCACTATTGAGGATAGCCATGCAGAAATGCTCCAGATAGAGGAGGAGAGAGAGCTAAGACTAAAAAGAAATGAAGAAATTCTTCGAGAAATATCAGACTCAATGAGGAAAAGCAACATAAGGATAATAGGTATTCCAGAAGGAGAAGAAAGAGAAAAAGGAGCAGAGAGTTTGTTCAAAAAAATAATACCTGAGAAGTTCCCCAACCTAGGGAACGAGAGGGAAATAACAGTGAATGAAATCAATAGACCAACTAAATATATAAACAGGAATAAAAAATCATCTCGCCACATAGTAGCAAACTTGAAAAATACCCATGACAAGGAAATAATATTGAAGGCAGCTAAACAAAAAACCAAAATAACATACAAAGGAAACCCCATCAGGCTCTCAGCTGATTTCTCGACAGAAACTCTACAGGCTAGGAGAGACTGGAATGATATATTCAAAATCATGAAAGACAAAAACCTTCAGCCGAGAATACTTTATCCAGCAAAAAATATCCTTCAAATACGATGGAGAAATAATAACTCTCCCTGATAAACAAAAGCTAAGAGAGTTCATCACCACAAGACCCCCACTACAAGAAATGCTCAAGAAGGCCCTTAGGCCTGAAAAAAAACAAATGAGAAAGGGGATACAAAGATTTCAGCAAGGACAAAAGCAAGGAGACTAAACCAGAACAAACTACAGTTGGATAACATCAAAAATTAATTCAAGCTCATCACTGGAAACACACATTCATGACACAATCTGGAATAAAGAGATAACAAATAAGGAGGGGAAGAGGTAAGGGATTGAATTGACCCAGCCTCAGGAAAAAGGAGGCATCCGAAAATGTACTTTCTTATCCAGGAGATCGCTTATATAAACCTCACGGTAACCACTAAACAAATAACCAGAAGAGAACCACACATGACAAATAAAGAGAAAACCAAGAGAATGAGCATGCAGAAATACCAAATTGAATTTGCAGTCCGAAACACAAGGGACAAGAAACGAAGGAAATGCAAAAGAACCAGAAGATGAACAATAAAATAGCAACATTAAACCCTCATATATCAATAATCACTCTAAATGTAAATGGATTAAATTCTCCAATCAAAAGACACAGAGTGGCAGGATGGATTAAAAACCAAGATCCAACTATCTGCTGCCTCCAGGAAACACATCTCAGCTCTAAAGACAAACACAGACTCAAAATAAAAGGATGGAAAACAATACTCCAAGCTAATGGCAAACAAAAGAAAGCAGGAGTAGCCATACTTATATCAGACAAAGGAGACTTCAAGATAAAAAAGGTAATGAGAGACAAAGAAGGGCAATATATAATGATAAAAGGGACACTTCACCAAGAAGACATAACACTTATAAATATCTATGCACCCAACACAGGAGCACAAAGTACATAAAATAACTGCTAAAAAACCTTAAAGGAGATATTAACAATAACACAATAATAGTAGGGGATCTTAACACCCCCCTTACATCAATAGATAGATCATCCAGACAAAAAGTCAATAAGGAAATAATGGACTTAAACGAAAAACTAGACGCAATGGACTTAATAAATATATACAGAGCACTCCACCCAAAAAAAGCAGAGTACACATTCTTCTCAAGTGCACATGGAACTTTTTCAAGGATAGACCATATATTAGGAAACAAGGCAAACCTCTATAAATTTAAGAAGATTGAAATCATTACAAGCATCTTTTCTGATCATAATGCTGTGAAACTAGAAATCAACTGCAAGGAAAAAACTAGGAAAGGGACAAAGATGTGGAGGCTAAACAACATGCTACTGAACAACCAATGGGCCCTTGATGAAATTAAAGGAGAAATCAAAAGCTATCTGGAGACAAACGAAAAGGAAAATACACCATACCAACTCATATGGGATGCAGCAAAAGCAGTCCTGAGAGGGAAATTCATAGCGATACAAGCTCACCTTAACAAACCAGAAAAATCCCAAATAAATAACCTTAAATTGCACCTAACAGAATTAGAAAAAGAAGAACAGACAAAGCCCCAAATCAGCAGAAGGAGGGAAATAATAAAAATCAGAGCAGAAATAAATGAAATTGAAACCAAAAAAACAGTAGAAAGGATCAATGAAACAAAGAGCTGGTTCTGTGAGAAGATAAATAAAATTGACAAACCCTTAGCCAGACTCACTAAGAAAAAAAGGGAGAAGACTCAAATAAATAAAATTAGAAATGAAAGAGGAGAAATTACAACAGACACCACAGAAATACAAGGGATTATTAGGGAATACTATGAAAAACTTTACGCCAATGAATTGGACAACCTAAAGGAAATGGACAAATTCTTGGAAGCGTCCAACCTCCCAAAACTGAATCAAGAAGAAATAGAGAATCTGAACAGACCAATCACAAGTAAAGAGATTGAAACAGTAATCAAATACCTCCCAAAAAATAAAAGCCCAGGACCAGATGGCTTCCCTGGAGAATTTTATCAAACGTTCAAAGAAGATTTAGCACCTATCCTTCTCAAACTATTCCAAAAAATAGAGGAAGATGGAATACTCCCCAACACATTCTATGAGGCCGACATCATGCTGATACCAAAGCCAGACAAGGACAATACAAAGAAGGAAAACTACAGGCCAATATCACTGATCAACATAGACGCAAAAATCCTCAACAAAATATTGGCAAACCGAATACAGCAATACATGAAAAAGATCATACACCACGATCAAGTGGGATTTATACCAGGGACACAGGGATGGTTCAACATCCGCAAATCAATCAACGTGATACACCACATTAACAATATGAAGAATAAAAACCACATGATCATCTCAATCGATGCAGAGAAGGCATTCGACAAGATCCAGCATCCATTTATGATAAAAACTCTCAACAAAATGGGTATAGAAGGAAAGTACCTCAACAAAATAAGGGCCATATATGACAAACCTACAGCAAACATCCTACTCAACGGGGAAAAACTGAAAGCCATTCCTTTGAGGACAGGAACAAGACAAGGGTGCCCACTCTCACCGCTCTTATTCAACATAGTACTGGAAGTGCTGGCCAGAGCAATTAGGCAGGAAAAAGGAATAAAAGGACTCCAAGTAGGCAATGAAGAAGTGAAACTCTCACTATTTGCAGATGACATGATCCTATACATAGAAAACCAAAAAAATTCCATCGGAAAACTACTAGAAACAATCAACAACTACAGTAAAGTGGCAGGGTATAAAATCAACTTACAAAAGTCAATTGCATTTCTATATACTAACGATGAAACAACAGAAAGAGAACTCAAAAAGACAATCCCATTTACAATTGCAACAAAGAGAATAAAATATCTGGGAATAAATTTAACCAAGGAGGTCAAAGACCTATACAATGAAAACTATAAGACACTATTGAAAGAAATCGAGGAGGACATAAAGAAATGGAAAAATATTCCATGCACATGGATTGGAAGAATAATTATAGTTAAAATGTCCATTCTACCTAAAGCAATCTACAGATTCAATGCAATCCCAATCAGAATCCCAATGTCATTCTTCACGGAAATAGAACAAAAACTACTGAAATTCGTATGGAGCAACAAAAGACTCTGAATAGCTAAAGCAATTCTGAAAAAAAAGAACAAAGCTGGAGGCATCACAATCCCTGATTTCAAAATATACTATAAAGCTACAGTAATCAAAACAGCATGGTACTGGTACAAGAATAGACACACAGATCAATGGAACAGAATTGAAAGCCCAGAAATAAAACCACACACCTATGGACAGCTAATCTTCGACAAAGGAGCAAAGAACATACAATGGAGAGAGGGAAGTCTCTTCAATAAATGGTGCTGGGAAAATTGGACAGCAACATGCAAAAGAATGAAAGTAGACCATCTCCTATCGCCATATACAAAAATCAATTCAAAATGGATCAAAGACCTGAAAGTGAGACCTGAAACTATAAAACTCCTGGAAGAAAATATAGGCAGTACACTAATTGAGATTGGACATAAAGGGATCCTTTCAGATTCCATGTCTACCCAGACAAGGGAAACAAAAGAAAAAATAAACAAGTGGGACCTCATCAGACTAAACAGCTTCTACAAGGCAAATGAAACCAGGATCAAAATGAATAAACAACCCACCAGCTGGGAGAAAATATTTGCAAATCGTTTGTCCAACAAGGGATTAATCTCAGTAATATATAAAGATCTCATACAACTGAGCAACAAAAAAACAAACAACCCGATCAAAAAATGGGCAGAGGATATGAACAGACATTTTTCCAAGGAGGAGATACAGATGGCCAATAGACACATGAAAAGATGTTCAACATCACTAATCATCAGGGAAATGCAAATCAAAACTACACTAAGATATCACCTTACACCAGTTAGAATGGCTATAATCACAAAGACAAATAACAACAAATGCTGGAGAGGTTGTGGAGAAACGGGGACCCTCATTCACTGCTGGTGGGAATGCAAACTGGTGCAGCCTCTATGGAGAACAGTATGGAGAGTCCTCAAAAAATTAAAAATAGAAATACCGTATGATCCAGCAATACCACTCTTGGGCATCTACCCAATGGACACGAAATCAACCATCACAAGAGGCATATGCACCCCTATGTTCATTGCAGCATTATTCACTATAGCCAAGAAGTGGAAGCAACCCAAGTGTCCCTCGACTGATGACTGGTTAAAGAAGATGTGGTATATACATACAATGGAATACTACTCAGCCATAAGAAAAGACAGAATTGTCCCATTTGCAACAACATGGAAGGACCTAGAGGGTATTATGTTAAGTGAAATAAGCCAGAGAGAGAAGGACAGACACTGCATGAACTCACTCATATATGGAATATAAGTGAACACATGGACAGAGAGAACTGATTGGTGGTTGCCAAGGGGAAGGTGGGTGGGGGGAGCACAAGGGGTGAAGGGTTACATCCACAAGGTGACGGACAAACAAAAATGTACAACTAAAACCCCACAGTGTTATAAACTATTAAGACATCAATTTAAAAAATGGTAAAAAAAAAAAAAAGTGACATACTTATATTGATTGCCTGTAATCTAGTCTCTAAAATATTCAAAAAATTTGTAATATTTATAAAAAATCACTCATTTCCTTATTCCCTGGCCATAATGTACCCATGCTCCCAAAACTACTCATATTCCAGAAACTTAATGAAAGTAAAGTACAGAACCAAATAAGAAAGGAAGGATTCTGGTGGAATGTTCTTTTCTCCCCTCCACTCTTAAAAAATATCTAGGTTCATTTCTTGCTCATCCTATTAGGCAGAATTCTAAAAATGCCACCTGTCCCCTCAAGATTCTATGCCCTAATTCCTGGATCCTGTGAAGATGATATCACTGCCATGACTGTGATTATGTTTATGTTATACAGCAGCAGACTTTAAGACAGGGAGATCATCTGGTAGGCTTGATCTAACTGCAAGCTTTCTCTAACTCGTGGCAGAAGAGGAAGTGAGAGAGATTCAACGCACAAGGATTCAAGGAATCCTTGCTGTGTTTGAAGATGAAGGGAGCCATGTGCCAAGGAAAGAGGGTAGCCTCTAAAAGCTGAGAGTAGACCTCAGCTGATAATCAGCAAGGAAACAGGGACTGCAGTTGCACAAGACCAAAGAAATGAATTCTGCCAACAATCTGAATGAGCTTGGAAATGGATTTTTCACCACAACCTCCAGATAAGAGCTGTGCAGACTTCTGACCTACTGAACTGTGAGCTAATAAACCAAGGTTATTTTAAGCTGCTATACTCGTAGTAATTTGTCATGCAGCATCACAAAATGTATAAACACTCCATCAATAAAGAGGACATCCAAGTATTATAAAGAGAAGCCATGAATGCAGTTAAGAATCCCAATTCGTAACTTAGCAGAAATAAGGTTTGAGAAGTCTTAAACAGAGGACATCTATTTTGATTTCTTAGGTCAGCAGTGATGAAGGTAATTAAAGATATGAAACCACTATTTTTTGTGTGTTTGTGAGGAAGATTGGCCCTAAGCTAACATCTGTTGCCAATCTTCCTTTTTTTGCTTGAGGAAGATTAGCCCTGCCTGAGCTAACATCTGTGCCAATCTTCCTCTATTTCGTATGTTGGTCTGCGCCTGGGATCCGAACCAGTGAACCCAGGCCGCTGAAGAGGAGTGCATCGAACTTAACTACTATGTCACAGGGCTGGCCCCTGAAACCACTATTTTTTAATTCAGGAGAAAAATGAAAAACAACAAAAATATCCCCATTTCACAATGCTCCAAAACTTAGTAAGGAGTTTTATATACATACTATCTATCAAAATAAGTGAATACGTCTGCAATCCAATAATCCTACTAGAAAAACACCTCATGGCATATTTATTGGAATTGCGTCATTTGCAAAATTTTCACAGATAGTACATTATTTGATCCCTGAATCAATTTAAAGTCATCCCAGAATACCTAGTGAACACATGCTTTTCTCTCCAAAAAGACTCTGAAAATTATTCAGCCTCAATGCTAGAAAATAATCTTTATTCTATCTGCTTTTATTTGCCTATTAACTTTACTCTCCAAATTCTACATAGTTCATCTTTCTGCTTACTCAGTTTGTTAAGGCAGCTCTTCATTCTATCCTCTACTGTTATTTCATTCTTTTAGTCTCTCAATGTAATTATGCTAAAAATACATACAACAGAAAAACAATTAAAGATCTAGGTCTCTACTGCAGCCTGTCTTACCTTTTTTTAAATAAGAAATTAATTCCATGTCTTTAAATTTTCCAAAGCTTACTTTTAATTTTTTAAACCACAGTTAATTAAGAGTGAACTACAACATAACTACATGAAATTTACTTAAACTCACATTGTTCTGGCTTTACATAAAATCAGGCAAATCTAAAAGCTTTAATAGCAACACACACATCACCTTATAAATTACTAGAAACAAATGGTACTTACTTGAGCTGTCCTTCAGCTGTATCTGGACTATGTCTGTAGTGAAAATCAGTATAGGGTGCTAAAATTCGCTAATTTAAAAAAAAGAAGAAGAAAAAGAAGACTCATTATGAAATGCATTCTTCCTGTAACAACCTAAAATTAATTCCACTTCTCTATACTTTTAATTGGGTATACTGTCTGAGAGACTTAGTTCTTCAAACTCATCATCAAGGAATTTATTTGAGTGATGTTTTTAATGTAAAAATTGAATTTTTGAACTTTTAAATTGAGGTATAACATAAACAAAACTGCACAAATCATGAATGTATGGTTTGATGGATTTTCTCAAACTAAGCACACTCCTGTAACCAGTACCAGATAAAGAAAACATTAGCATCCTCAGTCTCCTTATTCCCCCTTGGTACTCAGTCACTACCGACCCCAAGATTACTATCCTAACTTCTAACACTATGACTTAGTTTTGTCTATCTCTGAACGTTATTTAAATGGCTTTATTTTATAAATTACATTCTCCTTTTGTTGCTAGTATAAAGAAATCCAAGTTATTTTTGTGTATTATCTCTGTATTCACAACCTTGCTCATTTTAAATCACTGTAAATTAACTACTTAGAGGCCTTTCAACTTTTGCCCACGGCCCCTCCTCCCAGGAGGCCTTTGCGTCTTATGCAGTGGAGACTGCAGTATATCCTACTGCGCTTTCCTTAGGTTTTGACATTGTAGCTTCTGCCCTGCATAGATTTTTATCTCAGCAAACGTCTGGAGGGGTAAATCACACTTCATCTGGGGATTTTCATGTCTCTAGGCTTGTCACTACACACCTATATGACTGCCAAATACTCTGGTCTTTTACCTAGGCCTAGGTCGTACTCATAGCCTCCAGCCTGTGCCTCAAAGGTGCAAGCGCCCCCAAGGACATCTGGAGATCTTCAGGACAACTCTCAAAGAATCTTCCTTCTCTAGAATTTCACTCTCTCTGGTCCTTATTGCTTTCACAGCTCTATATTGTTTTAAATATATGATTTCCAAAATTATTCCACTTTTCTAGTTTTCCATAGCAGATGCTATGAATTACCCTATTCTACTCTTAAGTATAAGTTAAAAAAATTTTTTTTAATTTACTATAAAAAATTACAATTAATTTACAATTCTTACAGACTATTCTAATAACATTATTACATTAATTATATATTATTATTATATTATATTAATATATTATAGTTTTTTCTGTCTGAGGTAAAAACATATCACATAGTAGTAATAGAAATAAATTGAAAAAGGGATTTTTAACAGAAAGAAGATTTGGGCCTAACAACAGAGCCAGTAGCACTGAAAATAGTTCCTTTGTATGTAGAACAGAAAATCAAAGTTATCAATTTAGAATGAAAATGATAAAATATAATTAATAAAAATGAGGACAGTATTCTCTTAACAGCAGACACTATGATGGGAGGATGATGAAGTATAACATAATGATAATGAGTAACATCCAAGGCAACTACTATTTGTTGAATATTTATCATGTGCCAGGTACTAATTTTATGTAGCTTAGGATTAATATATGTAAAGCACCTGGAAATACTGCCTAACTTATTATAAGCTTTACCTGAGTGTTAGCTGCTGGTATTACTACTACTACTGCTACTACTACTACTACTACTACTACATTAGTATTTATTCTTCACAGTAATTCTTTAGGTAAAACCCATGACCTTCATTTTATTCAGGAAAAAACGGACCCAAGAGAGGCTAATAATTTGCCCAAAGTCATAAAGCTAGTAGGTCACAGAGCAAAAAAATCAAAATCAGACCTGTAGAGCCCAAAGTCTATGCTCTTAATCACTATGCTATTCTGGGGGGATCTTGTTAAGGACAAAAAGAACTAACATTTGTGATCTTAAAAAACAAGATATAAGCAAAGAGAGTAGTGTACTTAAACGTCTACCATATTCCTTGAGGTTTTTCATTTACATAAAGGCTTTGCTAATATGCTGTACATCTATACAGGAATAAAAAACAGGCCTATACATATTACCTTTCCTTATTATAATCATCTCTCCAATCTTAAAATTATAGTATCTCTACTTGATAAAGAAAAACTTAAAGCTAAACACATTGTAAAATATCAAAAATGCCAATTTATTCCCATTGGACTCCCATGAATAATGTATTTAAAATCACTTATTAAGGAGAATATTATACTTAAATTTGTTAATGGTATAGACTAATGTCAATTTTATAATCTCAAATATTTCTGATAGGCCTAATAAAACCAGAACTATAATATTTAAGACAAGTTTCATAAAATGATTTAGACAGATAAGCTAGGAAACAATAAATCTTATATACCTTGCATAATTTCATACCCAAATACAAACAAATCCTTGGTTTAAACAAACTCTGAATGATAATCTGCAAAGGACAGTGTAGTACATTCACACAAATAAACTATAAGAATACAGTTTGTGATAATTCTGTTCCAACCTCCACCACATACTTCATTATAAAAAACAGTAATATAGTAGCCTTATTATTTTAGACTAACTGTAAAAAAAGTGAATTAGTAAAAAAATTTAAATTGTAGAGTATTTTAAAAAGAAAAATATGTATTCTCTTTCTTTCAAGTATATTTGGTCATTAGTTGCTAACAAATGCTTCCAAGTTCAGAGAATTTTAGCATGGTTGAATAAATAAATAGTATATAATTACCAGGAGTTATTCACACACAATTAACATACTAAAGTTCTTACAAAGAAATGGTCTTCTTAAATAAAATAGGTAAGTGTCCACGTAACCTTACTTGTGCTCTAATTTGCTTAGCAAAGTTTTCATAGACAATAAAAAAAAATAATCTTCACTTTACACATTGATTAAATATTCTTGAGAAAAAATATTTTCAGTTCAGTCCAAACTGAATGAGCTATAAAATATTGCTAAGAATAAGCCAGTCTTACTTAATTTAGGTTTGATAATTAATGCTGAGCTGCATCTATTAACTTTAAAATTTCAAAGTAAGAGTATGCTCTTAAAGTCATATATTAAAACTAGAAAAGAATATTAAATTTCCTACCTCTAATTCTACATCAGCTCGCACATACTGTCGGGTCTTTGGATGATTAAGGAGGTGCAAAATTGTAGTAATGAGGGCCTCATTTATTCGACTTAATTGGCAATCAATCACATTTTTCAAGATGGTGTTTAGTCCACCTCGAAGGGCCACCACCTCTGGATTCTGAAGTGCTAAAATAAAAAAAGAAAAACTTAATATATTATATAGGGTATAATAAAAAGTAATTAGAAATTTGGGGTTTTATTTTAAAACAGTTTCCTTTCTGACTTGAAAAACTTTCTATAGTCAATGACATTTAAAAGGGCATGTGGATAAAATGTATCTAATAGGAGTCATTGAATATACTTTCGAACCTGATTTTTTTTTATGCCTCTGAATCGTTTTTTCATATCCGTTGTCCATATTTTACTGAAATGGTTTTTCTTTCCTTTCAACTGCAGAGAGTTCTTTATATAGTGGAAATATTAGCCCTTCATCTGTTTCAAATCTTTTATCGAATTTGTAATTTAACTTTAGATTTTATTTTAAACTCAGAAACTCCTCCTTTACTTCGAAGATGAGGCATTTTCTTTGAATGTGCACATACATACGTGTGTATACTTTAAATGAGTTCGTGATTAATATTTCAGTTTTTAATCTGTCAGGAAATTCAGTTTGGCTTAATATGATAAACTCAATTTTTTTCAAATGTTTAATCAGTTATCCCAGCATGCTTCCCAAAGTAATTTTTTTACTTTTGATATATTCAAGTTTTCTATCAGGGTCTGTAACTCTTAATTCTTTTTCATTTTTCTATCTCTTAATAACCTAGCTTAACAGTTTTTTAAAAATATATGAGAAAAAAATCTTTCCCTTCCCTTCCACTTATTCTTTTTCAAAAGTGTTTTCATGGTTGAATCTCTCCTGCTTACTCTAGCTGAATTTTGGAATTAGGTTTCTTCTATTTTTTCTAAATGGAGATATAATTACATACAGTAAAATGCACAGATCTTAATAGTACAGTTCAATAAATTTTGAACATTGTCTATACTCTTGTAACCAATACCCCCAATCAAGATATAGAACTTTCATAGTCCTAGAAAGTTCTCTCACACCATTTTTCAATCACTCCCCCTCCACTACACAGGCAACCAATGTTCTCATTTCTACCTGTATAGATTAGTTGTGCCTTCTTGAGAATCAATTGGACAAACTGAAAAGTCAAAAGTATCCCTCAAACATACACACAAGTCATACACATTTCTTATTATTTGCTGTATATAGTTTTCTTTTCTACTTTAGAAATAGCATCACTTTTTTCCATTACATTTACTGATTAGTGCTGAAACACACAAAACATCTATCAAATCTGTATTTTCACTTGTTTCCACTGTACTGAATTACTTAAGTTCTGTTTTTCAGCTGATTCAGAGTTTTCTAGATATACCATTTACAAAGTAATAGTGTCTTCTTTCTTATATGTAAACTTCATTTATTATTTTGTCTTACTAACCTGGCTAAAAGTTTTAAAACAATGCTGATTAAGAGTTAAAATGATGTAGTGTTTGTAGAGATCCACCATTAAGAATAATACAGCATGTTGATTTGAGATAAATATTCTAGAATAACAAAGCAGCCTTCTAATTATCTTATTTTCTATATGTGTATAGGTATGTGTGCGTATATGTGTATCTATGTGTATATGTATATAAAATGCTAGTTTCATTTAAAAAATCGATAGGTTTCCATATTTTTAATACTCTCAATCAAATTACATTATGTAAGAATTGTCTGTTCCTTGAAACAATTTTTTTAAGACAAAACTACCTGGATGAGTCTTTCTGGAGGCAATTATTTCATCAAGTACTTCAACGGTTTTTGATCTATCATGTTTTCTACTTTTTGAGTCAAATGGAAATTAAAATTTTCTCTGAAAACCCATTCATTAAGATTTTCGTATATAAAAATTATCTCATAATTTTAAAAACTATTATATTCTCTTCCTCACTTCTATATTAATCTTTTGTTTCTCTGACCTTTGTGTTTTCAAACATTAGTGTATGTTTGCATAACTGTGTATCATTTTTTTCTTCTCCCAATTAACATAGGTTAGATTAAATAATCTATCTTGTTCTCTAATTAAGACTTTAAATTTCATTGTTCCTGTCCCTCCTGCTTACCTTAAAATTAACTTTTTTCTTCTTCTATTTCTTAGGTTCACTCACTTTTCATTACTTTTTGCTTAACTATAAAAGAATTTTATGATGTGAAGTAAACTCTGAGTATAGGTTTCCAGGCATCCCACATATTGACATACAGTCAAATTTGTAGTATTTTCAAAATTTCCTTTATCAAGTTTCTGACTTTGTCTCTAAAGCAACAGGTATTGTGTACAGTATTTTTAAATCCTTAGTGGTAGGGTTTGGGTCTTTGTTTCTTTAGCTTAAAATTTTGTTATTAATTTATTTACTGTATCAAGAGGGAATGTAACCTATACCTTTTCTATCTTTGATGGGAAAAAATATCATCTTCTCTTATTTAAAATTATACTTCTTTGGTTATAAGTAAGGTTGACCTTTTTAAATATGTTGATTAGTCATGTATTTCTTTGAGAATTATTTATTGACCTGTATGTAAATAAATTATTTACCTATCATGTTTGTTACATTTATTTTTCCTTTGTTTTTTCCTGTACTGCATGTTTTCTTGTCTCCTTAAAATCTATAGCTGCTAAAACCTCTGATTTCTTTTGATAATTCAAAACTCCTCTTCCTTACAATGATCAGATAAATATTCATCCATTTTTTTTCCCCGTTTTTTCTGCATTTAACTCTCTAATCCTTTTGCATTTAGAATTCTTTTTTTTTTAATGTATGGCAGATTGCTGTTGATTTTAATCCACATTAAGATAGTACAGTGTTGTTAACTAATGTCTGAGAGCCAGAGTTTAAGAGATTTTATTCTTATTACTGGAATTTGGACAATTCGTATATATACTAAATTTCATGATGTGTAAAACTTTAAAATTTATAGAATTTTAATGTCACTTTGAAATTACTTGTTAAATAGCAAGTCCTCTACTTCCCTATCAGAAATGTCCTACTTTTTCATATCTTTGTACCAATAACTAAAGAATTCGTATATTAAAGGCATTAAGAAATGTTATATGTTCTTTCTAAAATACTACATTATTATTACTTGAATAAAATTCTGACCTAGTTCACAGATAATGGCAATGCATGCTCGAACCATTCTGTCTCTTTCTTGAAGTCCATCATTTCCAACTGCTATTAATGAGTTGGCCACAGAGCTAGGAAACAAGGAAGCATTCACAGTAATCATCTGTAACAGGGAGGAATCAGAAAAAGAAGTTACTTACTTTGTAATGCATTTTTATAACCTATTTTGTTCAGATTGAGATATTTTAGGAACACAGAATATTTATAAGATCCAGGTATCAATTTTCACCTTCTACTTCATACAAACATTTCAAAGGATTAATACAACTAATATTTGATGCAATAAATGTTAATAATCACTACTGTGGGAAAATGTGTTGGCTTTTTTCTCTAATAGTCCGACTATAAATTAGTTGACCAACAAGATGCAACATTTCTGAAACTCTAAGCTCCTCCAGAATAGGAACTATATTTTAAACAACTTTTCAGTACCTGGGCAAAGGAAATCAGTGGTGACAACAGCTGTCAACATACTCACATACTACTGTATTATTACATTCCTGGCTCCTTTCCCAATTACAATCACCACCAAGTCCTACCAATTTACTTCATTATCCCTACTCTCTCCCCGATCAAACTCATTGATTTGGGCCCTCATTCTTTCTCACTTGGACTGTTGCAATAGATGCCTAATAATCTCCCTATTTCTAACTATCACTTGTTGTTATATCAAAAGGCAAAGTTAATAATCCATAATCTATTTTTAATATTTCAAAAATTATGATGGAAACAGTATGTATCTGGTGATAAAACTTTGGATAAATCTCCTTTTAAATGAAAAATTTAAGTAGCAATAACATATTTGGAAAATAGACATGTTCAGTTTGGAAAACAGAAAGAAAATAAATTACATCATTACTGTTTAATAAATAAAGTAGACAAAGTATTTCAAAATAACAGGTCCCTGAAGTGGGAGTAGAAGAAAATGTTTTCTTCAGTTTGGGTGGTGATAAAGGATTGGAGATAATTAATCTGTCCTGGATATGACTGGATTTATAATCCTGTTGAAAAATAAGACTTGTGCTATGAAACAATTAGAGGATGTAATATAGCTAAATTAAGATATCCAGTAATTCCTACAGAAGTTCAAAGAAAAGATCTGTACTGGCTAGAGTACTTGTAAATGGTTTATGTCGTTTAAGTAGCATTACGTGTAAATGGTTTATGTCGTTTAAGTAGCATTACGTGATATTACAAAGTTCAACTGAAATGATAGACTGCTGTTCCACAACCATAAAACAGAGATTTCCAATAATTATAGAATCTACAAAAGCTTTCACATTTGTTTCTAAACCAAAAATGCTGAAGAAAGGAGGGGAGGAAAGGGGAAGGAGGTATAGGAAACTGATCTTCCTGGGTAAGAAAATTCTAACTTATGATTTTAATTTGTATTTTAATACTTATTGATTTATTATTATGCTTATAAGGAGTTTATAAAAAAAATTCCCCAAACAGTAAAATGTATGTAATGTATTTTGAAAAGACCTGGCTAGGAAGCCAGGTCAACTGGCTTTCAGAGCTAAATCTGCCATTAATAAACTGTTACTTCAGCCAAATCAATCCTCTCTGTGCCTTAGTTTCCTCGTTTGTAAAATGAGAATGCGTACGACCAGATGATTTCTAGAATTTCAAGTATAAAACTCTAGTGTATGAATCTCAAGTATAGTACTATGGAAAGAATACCTGTAATTTAAATTTTTACAAAGGAAATCATTCTTCTTATTTACCCAGGAAATATATGCAAAGAAACTCTTAAATTCTGTGTAAATCAGAGAATGCTTTTCTCATAAATCAATGAGTACTCAATAAGGGAAAAGTCACAGAATTTAGTCTCCACTGATATTTTAATCATCTTTTTTTTGGCATGATAGGACAAACATTTATAGAACAAATTAAAGATTACAAGTAGATAATAAATTGTAGAACTGCTATAAAGAAATTAGAGAAATACTGAGTTCTCTAAAGGGAACATCTGAAATTTGAGCTGAGAGCGCAAGATGAATATAATATAGAAAGGGGTGGAAATGAGAAGAGTAGGAAAGAGCAATGATCGTAGTAGTGGTGGAAGGCAGCTTGTCTACATACACGACTGCATATGAGACAGGTCATAACTGGCTGGACCAAAAGTGGGCTCTGAATGCCAAGGTAAGCAAGTTGTGCTTAATACCAAAAGGACTCGTGGGCCAATGCAGGTTTGGAAATTTGGAGAACTGGGTTCCTGCTCTGGCTGTGCCAATGTCTTGCTGTGTATCAAGGGCAAGTAATTCCCCTAAATGAATCCCTTTCAACTGTAAAACATCTGTGCTAGGGGCCAGCTCAGTGGCGTAGTGGTTAAGTTCACGCACTCTGCTTTGGCAGCCTGGGGTTCATGGGTTTGGATCCTGGGCATAGACCTAAACCCCCTGTCAAGCCACACTGTGGTGGTGTCCCACATAGAAAATAGAGGAAGATTGGCAGAGATGTTAACTCAGGGCAATCTTCCTCAAGCAAAAAGAGGAAGATTGGCAACAAATGGTAGCTCAGGGACAATCTTCCTCACCAAAAAAAAAAAAAAAAAATCTGTGATATATTCGTTTCTTATTACATGAATAAAGAAGTGATATACAAAGAAAATGATGGCTTAAATTAGGCAGGCAGCAAGCAGAATTTAAACAGGATAAAGAGTAGCAACAGCCAACTAGTGGGAAAATTATATAGAAAATGAGAGAAACAAAAACCAGGAGGATTGCCTGGACTGGAGAGTGAGAGAGAGGAAAAAAAAAAATCAGAGAGACATTGGAAAAGAAACAAGCAAACAAACAAAAAAACTTCCAAATGAATGAGATAGGTGAAAGAGAAGAAAAAGTAACATGAGTATTCCTCAATTATTTATAGAGCAAGTTATCCTAAAGCAACATGTTTCTGCTTTACTTTTAAAATATAAAAGATTAATACTTTTATAGAAAATTAAAAACATTTTTTGAATGCATACAAAAAAACCTACAGTGACCTAGCAATTATAATATTACATTAATTTCCACTAGCTCAGTTGCCAAGATGTTGATGGAAAAAAGAAATGAGCTTCGGTTGTTACAGGTACTATTGAAAATATAGTTCCTCTGGTCGATAGAGGCCACTGTTCATTCAGCAAGCATGCTTTCCATTTACCTCTAACTGCTTTTAACTAAATGAAAGAGGAATCCTGCGCCACAACTCCTCCTCTGAGCCCATATCCTACCACCAGGTACAAGCAAGTTTCCTGTTCTTGGATTCACAAATGATATCTGCCTCAAATTTATCTGTTTTTCAGAAGATAACAGAATAAAATACTATTTTTGTTATCGTGTTACTAAATTGTTTGAAGGGTCTGTTTACTTTTACTAGGTTATTTTATAAATTAAATTGCAATTTGTTATAGTTAATGTTAATATATATTTTCCCATTTTAAATTCCTAATATAATAAATATTGACATATATAATTCAAATAGCTAAAAAGTTATTCTAGGTTCTTGAGAAACAAATTTGGTTTCTTATCTTGAATTTTCAAAATCATGGAAGTAAGAGGAACTGTATGAATAAGCAAAAACCACAAACATAATTTGTAAATTTAAATCTGAAAAGTCAAATCGCTGCCCCCACATAACAGTTTACCTATAACAAAAATTTCATAATCTATCTCCAATATCACTTTTATTAAAATTGCAAACTTCTTTTAAGACAACTCATTCATTTACTTCTTCTTATGCTCACTTGCGAGTGCTATTACTAACCACAAGCTAGACAATTTGAAGGAAAAGAAAAAAGAGGGTACTAGTTAATATACAAACTCAACACTCCACCATTCTAGAGTATGCGCTGAGTTCAAAGGTGGGGAAAAAGGAGATGAGCTAAAAAAATTTAACTAATTTTAGATGTTTTTACACTAAAACAAACATACACTGCATGAGTTTCATGAATGTTTAGGATGAAACAACACTTTAGGATGAAATGATAAAATTCTTACACAAGTTGAGGCTTAACCAAGTTAACTCTCAGTTCACTCCTCTGGAACACTTCTACCATTAGAGCATCACATTACATTAAACAACAAAAAATTCCTTGAAGGCCTCTCATTAGAAGCATTATGGATTATCCTTAACACCTTCTCTTGCAGAGTTTAGTTTTTGACCTTATATCCCATACAATGGCCTGAAGTGTTTATTGCAACTGCCTATGGATTGTATCCAAGTTCATCTTCAAAACAACCAGCTTGTAACTATTTGTAACATCCATTTAATAGTATTAACTTCTTAACTGTATTAAGTTGTACAAATGTTAGTACAACTGAGTTTGTACAATACAAATGTTAATTGTGTTAACAACTAATACAATTAAGAGAAAATCAGAGTGAGGAGAAAGTGATCCTCTTTCCCCAATAACATATCAGAGCAGCAATTTCATTTACATGTCTAACTAAAGGAAGAAATATTCTTTACAATGAACATTTGGTTAAAAAATCACATAGAATAATTACACAAAATATTTACGCTTATCTCAAAGTTTAACAGACCTATTTAACTCACAAATAATTTTAACAAAATAAAAATATTTAATGAGAATTTAGCCTTTAAATTTTAATAGAAAGATTTCACAAAGCAGTCTAAATCTAAAAATGTAAAATACTTGACATAAAAACCATAAATCTGCCTTTACTCTCAGACAAAGAGCGTACCTTTCTGACTAATCGAAGTGCTTGTGTCCTCTCTACCTCGTTGCTCTGCTGTATGTCAATGCACCTAAATAATACACAAAATATTTAATTATTGATAAAAATCTTATTAAACAATTTTTGTATAATATCACTAGATCAGACCCATCTTTGTAATGTAAATATGGTATTTTTAAAATGTTAATACATGTGATTTTTCAGTACCAGCAGATATTTATTTAGTTAACTTATATATCTCTAGTGATAAATATTTGTTATAATAAAACATTTCAGAATTATTTCATTTAAAACTCCAGCAAAGAAAAATATAGTAAATAATTTACAGAATTATATATGTCTATACAGAAATAATAAATATACTTATAGAGGAAAATATCAGAAATCTACTGAAAAAAAATTGACCTATCTTTGATAAAATTCATAGATATTTTAGAAAAATTGTGAAGGGAAAATATTTTGAGCCTATGTTTTAGTTTAATTGTGATTTTAAACAGGGCCTAAATTGTATATATTATGACTAAATTAAAAGTCTTATGTACTAACCACAATAATTCTATTTTACCAAAATATAATTTGAAATCTGAATGCACTTCAAAAATTAATGCTCAAATATCACTTAACTGACATTTCTCTGCAAAATATATTAAATTATTCAGTTTCTAAAGAGTCTTTGGTTTATATGGCAGAATAATTCATTTTTACTTATGTTTAGGCAGTTCACTATTCTAGTCAATACTTTATACATAGATAATTCGCTATTCAAAAAGCATTTCTTCTATCTGAATACAATTAATCTAAAGCAATTTTATTAAAAAGTAAACAGACACAGAATTCCATTTCTGGCCACAAGAGAGAGGCTTAGATTAGACTAACCCTCCTGCCAAAAACAACTATAAAGGCTGAACAAAACACTTTATAAAGCAAATGTTAAAAGGGCAATGAATAATAATCCCTGGAAAGAGAAGCACAAGATCTACATCCAATCAGGCTTTGTCCCTGGGGGCACTTGTCAATCCCTAATTTTAGGGGAATAGAGTCCTAGCAGAAAGCAAAAGTCTTGCTGGACTGGAGAGACAGGTTGAACTTTAGGGCAGCCAAAGAGGCTGGGACTTGAGGGGAAAAATCCCAGAGAAAAGAAAATACAGGGAAGTGAGCACAAATCTGCACGCAAGCTCCTCTCCAAGATACTTGCCAACTTCTGTGTTGTGCAAAAGCAGAGTTAACATCCAAAAAACCAAGCAGAAAGCTATGGCTGAGAAGCTAAGGAATTGAGCAGAAATTTCCACAGGTATGTAATACTCTAAGAAAGATATCAGGGCTCAGGGCTGGTCAAGGTGAAGAGGTGCTGTTAAACACTTACACTTTTACTTGAGATTCCAAATAGCCACTTCCTAGAGCAAAGGCAAAGCTAAAACCAAACTTTAACACAATCAGTTTGATAAGCTAATATTCCAGAATAAAGCTTAACTCTCTTCAGAGGAAAATAACATGATCCAGAGCCAAAATTTTTGAATATACAATGTTCACATCCAATCAGATAATAATATGAGGTGTATTTTAAAACCAACCAAGAGCCAACTAACCAAAAATTAAGAAAAGAAAATGACAATAGAAAGAGAACACAGGTGATTTACATATTAGGAGTTCTCACAAGAGGGCTATAAATAACTATGATTAATATGCTCAAGAAGATAGTAGGAAAGATGGAGAAGTAAAGCACAGACCTAGAATCTTTAAATAAGAGTAAAATAAATCATAGAAACACAATAACTGAAATTAAAAATTCAAGAGACTAATTTACTAGCAGGATGGAGGAATTTAAAAAAAAAAAGGTCAGTAGAAAGTAACCACACTGAAGCACAAAGATTAAAAACAACAAAGGCTGAAAACACAGTCAGGGCATCAGAGACATGGGAGACTGTGAACAGATTCAACATTGTATAGCTGGAGTAACAGAGGCTAGGAGAAAATAAAACAGAAGAAACCTTTAAAGTAGCCGGAGGAGAAAAAGACACATCCCTTGAAAAGAAGCAACAGGAAGGGAGACTACTTATTGTGCAACAGGTAAAATTTTTAAAAAATCCAGAAGATAACAACTTATTTAAAGCATTGAAAAATAATAACTGGTCATAAAGATAGCCTTCAAACATGAAGGCAACATTTACACATTTATAGACAAATAAAAGATGAGAGAATTCATCTCCAGTAGACCTGCACTACAAGAAACAAAAAAGGAAGTTCATCAAACAGAGAGAAAGTGATCCAAAATGAAAGTACCGACACGCAAGAAGGCAGAACGGGAACAGGTAAATAATGTAGGTAAGTATCAGTAGTCCCAGTGCAAAACAATAACAGGACTATCCTCTGGAGTTACAAATACATGTAGAAATAAAAAATAGAACAACACAAAAGGCAGAGGGGAGAAGATACAGTTAAACTGTAAGAGGTTTTCTGCATTGTTCTGGTTATAATAAAAGTGGCAGACCTTAAAAATATATCAAGGACACAGGTTGTAATCTCGAGGGCAACCGCTAAAAGAAAAGACTTTATAACCAAGACATTCACAGAGAGGAAAAGAAATTCTTCATTATTCCAAAAGAAACTAAAAAGAAGAAATGCAAGAACAAAGAACAGATGTGACAAATAGAATCCAAATAGTAAGACAGCAAACAAACTCAAATATAGGAAAAAACTAATAGCAAAATGACAAACTCATAAATATATATAATTACATTAGCTAAAGCCCATAGCCCATGTGTATATAAAAACCACTAGACATAGTCTAAATACTCCAATTAGAAGATAAAGATGGTTAAACTAGATTTAAAAAGAAAAACAACCTATACAATGTTTACAGGAGAGAAACTTAAATGTAAGAACAAAAAAGATAGAAAGTGAAAGGATGGGAAAAGATAGATCATGAAAACTCTAAGTAAAAGAAAGTTAGTATAGCTATATTAATATTAGACAACATGAACACTCATAAAAGAAGTATTACTAGGAATAAAGAGGGACATTTCATAACTGTAAAAAGATTAGCCCAAAGTGAAGGTTTAACAATTCCAAATATGAATATAATAAAAAAGCTTCAAAATATATAAAGCAAGAACTGACACAAGAAGAAGTAGAAAATCTGAATAGTCCTATATCTGTTAAAGAAATTGAGTCCATTATCTCAAAATTTCCTCAAAAAGAAAACTCCAGGCCCAAACAGATTCACTGGTGAATTCTACTAATCATGTAGGGAAAAAAGCAATACCCATTGTACATAAATTCTTCCAGAGACTATAAAAAGAGGGCAACACTTCCCTAGCTGTTTTATAGAGCAAATGTACTCTTGATACCAAAACCAAACAAGGGCATCAGAAGAATGGAAAAATATAGGCCAATACCTCTCATAAACATAGCTGCAAAACTCTTACATAAAATATCAGCAAAACAAATTCAGTTATATATAAAAAGGACAAGACATCACAAACAAGTGGTGTTTATTTCAGGAATGGAAACAAGGGATAAAAAGACATCCACTAAAAGCCTACAGCAAGTATCATAAGTAATGATGAAATACTGAACACTTTGAACCTGAGTTCAGGAACAAAACAGAGTTGTCCACTGTCACCATTTCTGGTCAGTGCAATATTCTAACCAGTACAATAAGACAAGGAAAAAAAAGCCATAAGGATTGGAAAGGCAGAAATAAAATGGCCATCATTTGCAATTAATGCTTATGTAATAGAAATTCTAAAATATCTTAAAAACAATTAGAATTGAAGAGTGAATTTATCAGCAAGATCACCAGATAAGAGGTTAACATACAAAAACAAAAACTCACAATTATTTTTCTACATATTAATAGCAAAAAATATGGAAAAGAAAAATTTTAATTACATTAATACTATCATAAAAAAAACTTAAAAAATATATGCAAGACTTCTCTGCACAGAAAACTACAAAATGTTGCTGAGAGAAAGTGAAGTTCCAAATAAACAAAGGTTTGAAAGATTCATTATTAAGCTGGCAATTCACCCCAAATTAACCTAGCGTTTCAATGCAACTACCACTAAAATCCCAGAAAGTTTTACAAAAGTGGAGAAGCTGATTCTAAAATTCATATGGAAATGTAGAACCCAAAATAGCCAAGAGAGTCTTGAAGAAGAAAAGTTGGAAGACTTACATGAACAGATACCAACACTTATTCTCAAGCTGCAGTCATCAAAACAGTGAGAAACTGGAGCAAAAACAGACAAACAGACCAACTAAAAAAACAGAGAACACAAAAACACATCCATACATATCAGTTACCTGATTTACAACAAGAGCGACACTAATCTAGATGTGAAAGGAAAATCTTTTCGATAAATGCTGTTAATATTTATTGGATATCCATAAAGACAAAAATGAATCATGACCTGACACCTATCTACACATATAATGGAAAAAAACCTTTAGAAGAAAACATAGGATCATATCTTCCAAAGAGACCAAAAGCATTAACTATAAAACAAAAGACTGCTAAACTGGATTTTATTAATTAAGAAGAGTGAAAAGGCAAGGCAGACTGACTTGGAGAGGATATTCTCAAGATGTATACCTGAAAGGAATAATAACCAGAAGACTTTAAGAACTCCTACACAAGATAGACAGACAATCCAATTTACAAATGAGCAAAAGACTAGGAGGATATCCAAATAGTCAACAAGCAAATGAAAGGTGCTTAACATCACTACTCATCAGGGGAATGCAAATTAAAACCACAATGAGAACTCACAATGAAAACTCCAGCAGAAAGGCCATAATTAAAGACTGAAAATAGCAAATGCTGATGAGGATGTGGAGAGACTGGAACTCTCAAACACTGCTGGTAGGAGTGTAAATCAGTACCATCACCTTGGAAAACTGTTTTGCAATATCCATTAAAACTAAATATACATAAACCTTATGACCTAGCAATTCCACTCCTACATATATACCTAAGAGAAATGAGTGCAACAGACCTGTACAAGAATATTCAGGGCAGCTTTATTCAAAATAGTCAAACACTGAAAACAATCCAGAAAATCATCAAGCAGAACGGAATAAATGCATTGTGGTCTAAACATAACATGAACTACTACCCAGAAATAAGCAAACAAACATGGATAAATCTCACAGATAATACTGAGGAAATAAAGAGTAACTATGTATATGTCTAATACATGATGCTCACGAACAGGAAAAACTAGTCTTCGATGAGAAAAGTCAGAATAATGTTTACTACTGGTTGGACACACAAAGGAACTTGACTGGGATGTTGAAAATGTTCTACTTCTTATTTGGGACAACAGGGTTCTTGGTTGGATTTATCTGT
The DNA here is from genome assembly GCA_031878705.1 of Tapirus indicus. Classification (NCBI taxonomy): domain Eukaryota; kingdom Metazoa; phylum Chordata; class Mammalia; order Perissodactyla; family Tapiridae; genus Tapirus; species Tapirus indicus. Next base: position 115,233,739 of record CM062921.1, on the reverse strand, counting down.
AAAAATTATCAGGCTTTACACTAAAAATTTGCACACTTTATGGTAGGTATGCTAAAGCAATACATAACATACAAAAACATAGACAGCTCTAGGAAAATTACCTAGCTATTAAATAGTCCACTTTCAATTTTAGCACCTTCTGTAGAATACTGGAGTCTTGAATGAGATATCGAAGAGCTCGTAGCCCTGCTGCCCGCACTTCTTTCGCTTCATTCAATAAAGCTAATCGCAAACTGTATGAAAACAAAAAAAGTTTTGCTGCATGAGTTTCAAATACATATAAAATTATGGTTCCAAATTCTTCCTCAGTTGGAATTAAGCAAAACTACTAGTTATTTTAGGTATATAAAAATCATTCACTGTAAGCCAAGGAACTTCACTAATGTTATTTTTTAATCTGTGCCTCCTTGGTACATTCTTACCAATCAAGACAATGAGTTCAGTTCTACCTTCCGTGGTTTACTTTATATACACAATGGGAAATTAAATATACCTTTGTCAAGGTGAATCGCATATGCTTCTACAATCTATTCCCCTCTATCTGCCTACCTGCTTCCACTCCTCTCAAAGAATCATTGGTTTAAACCAATAAATGAAAATACTTTATAATGAGAGTAGGCATAGACTATTTATATCAATTTTAATTCCTAAGCATACCAAAAAGATGGCTATGAAACTATAATATTATGCCTCTACTGGTGGGCTTACGCAAATCAAGATTGCCATAAGCAGATTTTGTCTTAGGTGAGATCTAGAGATAAATGTACAGGTTCTTCTTGTTCTTGGGAATAATATGAGAAGCTTCATTCTGTGAATTTCAGATTTAATTTAGAAGTTTAAATTGTGGAAGTCCATGTATTCATCAACATTAGCTTTGGTTAATATTTGATAATTATAAAATATCATTAAGAACAACAGGATAACAATTTAAAATACTGGAGATCCTGAATTGTTCTATTGTTCAAACAACTATTTCTATAAAATCAAATGAGTTGTTACACTACCCTATTTTTATTTTAAAATTACTAAAATTGATATTAGGAAAATCCAGAAGGGATGAGGGAGGGAACTGAACTATACTTACCAAATTATGATATCCTCATAGTTAAAACCCAGTTTTTCTTCACTGTGGCCAATATCACAAAGAAGCTGTTAGAAAAACAAAACAACTGTGTGTGTGTGTTACGTATTTTTGTCTATTTATATACATTACTTTTTTAGACTGGAAAATAAGGTATTTTTCTTTGATAAAATTTTGAAAAATATGATTCTATTGTTCAAATATGCAGATATATTTCTATCATCTAATTTTTTAAATTTCACCTGCCAGTTTTAGATTTTTTTAACCCTCCTTTCTTGCCTTTGTTTGAATTAACCAATTATTTATTATTCCATTTTCCCCCTCAATAATTTTACTGTTTTAAAAACTATTCTTTCAGTGATTACCACAGAGATTACAACATGTATTGCTGATTTATTATAGTTTTAACAGAAATTATTATTTACCATATCCTCAATAATGCTAGCCTCTTAAACACTTTAACTTCATTTACTTCCCTCACCTTTGACTTTATTGTTGCTTTTTCTACCTATCTTTTAAGCCCACAAGACATTACTGTTACTTTTGGGTTTAGTTAATCTTTAGTATCAATTTATATTAACTCCCAAATTCACCTTTTCCATTATTCTTCTTTTCAGTGGTAACTTAATAGGATATTCTTCCTTCGGTCTGAAGAATCCTCAGTTTGTTGTTGGTTTGTTTTACTGGTGTTTTCATTTGTTTAATTTTTAGCCAAGGTTGCTGGTAATGGAAACTTTGGGTTTTTGTCTGGAAATGATTTTCTTTTCACTTTTGTTTTTGGAAGAAATTTTGCTGGATTTATACATTTTTAGGTTAGCTGTTATTTTCTTAAAACAGTTTCAAGATGGCTTCTATTGTTTCTGTTGAGAGGTCTAGTATCAGTCCTACTGTTGGCTCCTTTGAAAGTCATATCCTTTTTCTCAGACTCCTTTCAAAATTTTTTTATCTTTGGTTTTCAGCAATCTTACTGGTAAGGTGTGGTTTTCTGTGTATCTATCCTAGTTAGGGAAAACAGAAATTCCCAAATCTCTGGGTTGATATATTTTATCAGTTTTAGAAAATTCTGTACATTCTTTGAAATTACTTCTGCTAAACTCTCTCTTCTTTCTGGTAATTCAAATGTCAAATCTTTTCATGTATACCACAAATCTATAAATCCTCTTTTCTATTTTCTCCATTCTCTTTTATCTCAGTGCTTCAGTTGGATATTTTCTATTTATCTGTCTTCTGTTACATCCAGTCTTCCATTATCCCTATCTAGTGAGTTTTTAATTTTAGATAGTTTTTTCCTTCTTGAATTTCCATTTAATTTTGTACATGCCCAATATAATGAAAAATCTTCATTTTCACCTATTTTCTTTATAGTTTCCTCTATTTTCTTGACATATTAATCATATTTTAAATATTTAAAGTGCTTGTTATCTAAATGGAGCTGAATGACGTGGATCATCTCTGGGTCTATTATCTCTTTTTCCTTTCGTTCTAGTCATGTAGTCCTATCTTTTGGTGGATCCTGTAACCTTTGTATATAAAAACTTGCAGAGATTCCTGATGATGTTATCTTTCTCCACAGAGGGTTCATTCTTCTCTTTGTTAGGCCACTGGACAATGCTGAGCCCAGATTAAGTTGCTACCCTGGTAAGACTCAGTCTATCTCTGGTTTTTCCTTTCTCTCCCTTCCCCCCACATTTCAACTGAAAACTTATTGTTCAGAGGACTAGTCCCACGAGGATGACATATCTAATTTTTATCTTGCAAAAACACTACAAGCTCCACCTGATTTTCAAAGATTTTCTGCTTAGGTTTTAAGTTTCCCATCCCAGGTAGTCCCAGGATCCAACAAATGTACTTAGGGGAGAATCTCCTTATAGTACCTGATTTCCCCTAGGTCTCCACCAAAAGCTTTGTGCTGTTTTTTCTCTCATTCAGCAACAGTACTCCTAGGCCTAAAGTCTGAATCCTTAGCTTCCTGTCCACATCCCACATTAGCAAGTATCCCCCGGGGGAAAAGTAAGCTCACCTCCACAAGATTCTCCCTTCTCTAAAGCTTTGGCTCCTACACTTCTTGTTGCCGGAGCAGTTCCCTGCTGCCTTCAAACAGGCTTTTCTTGTTGTTTTCATTAAGAACAATGATCTAATATTAACTACTTGCATCCCACCTGGATGACTATATACCATTTTAATCTAGTCTGAGTTTTGAAAACTGACTTTTATCTAAAACTTACATAAAAGTTTCTCAAGTTATTTATTGGGTCTAACTAAAACGAATTAAAGAGAAGGTTGACAATTTAATCAGTATTGAAGAATCAGGGTGATTCAGTATGAAGTATGAAGTTATGAACATCTCAACCACACAGAATAAACCAACCAAAGTGACCATCATATCTGCCTCTGTGAAAGGAATGGACCCAAGGATGTATTTCAAAAGGCACAATATTGTAGCAAAAAAACTAATCATATAAGTTCACTATCCTATAGTAGGATTCTTATAAAATTTCCTATCTTAATTTCTTCTTTAGAGGCAAAAAAAAAAACAACAAAAAAAGAATTATTCCAAATGGAAGAGGGTAGAGAACAGGAATAGAGCAGCTCTCAGATAATGAAATATTTTCATAGCAGGGAAGGAGACTATACAAATGACTTTATGTTGTAGGAAAATGCTGTGTAAATAGGTAAATAGGCAAAACAAGCTAGAAAGCTTTTCTTCATACATTTTTATCCAAAATGGTTGTACTAGTATTCCTATAAAATGCTTAAAATTCTCAAATATGAAAAACAAAGAAGCTTTAGACTTTCAAAGAGTATGAAAACTTTTTATTATTTTTATTGTGTTTTGTTGCACAATGTTTTAAGTACTTAAAAATTGAGGATGAGAATTTTTTTATACAGATTTAAAATAATAATGTAAGATTTCCTAGGCTTTGAGACAACAGAAAAAAAATTCTATACCTCTAAACAACCAACTGTATACCTAAAATTAAAAGTTAAATAATATATTAGTCAAAAATATTTGCAAAAATATGATAGGCAAAAGGTTAAGGCCCTATATTACTTTGCTAAAGCTGCTGTAACAAATACCACAGACCAGGCGACTTAAACACAGAAATTTATTTTCTCAGGATTCTGAAGGCTAGAAGTCCAAGACCAAGGTGTTTGATAGAGTTTTTTTTCTCAGGGCCTCTCTTCTTGGCTTATAGATGGCTGTCTTCTCTCTGTGTCTTCATATGTCTGTGCCTGTGTCCTAATCTCCTTTTCTTTATCAGGACACCAGTCATTGGATTACTGACCACCCACATGACCTAATTTCACCTTAATTACCTCTTTAAAGGCCCTATCTCCAAATACAAACACATTCTGAGGCACTAAGGGTTAGGACTTCAACAAACAAATTTCGGGGAGGCACAATTCAGCCTATAACACTCCACTCACCTAGCAAAGTAACACACGCAGGCCCTTACAATGTGAAAGGTCTAAACAAACTGGGGAAAGACTTCCCAGAAGAGGCAAAGAGAATGTAAGAAGAATTTACTGAAGAAATAAAATTGATAAATAAACATGACATATTTCCTGTTTCCTTAAATCTGAATCAAATACATTGAAAAACGCCATTTAAAATAAAGCTTACCAAATTGTCAAGAAACTGTTTTTTAACATAATTACACCAGATAAGAAAATATAGTGCCGATGGGATTATACACTGAAAACATTTTGTAAAATAAATTAGAACAATGCACCAGGATCAGGATCCACTTTTTGGTGATTTATATTAATAAAATAATCTAAAATGTAAAGTGAATTCAAGCACAAGATGTTCACGACATTATTTACAACAGTAAGAAACTAGAAACAAAATGTTCAAAAGGGAAGACTCTTATACAGCCATTAATATTATATAATATTTAAACCTGAGGAAAAACATGTATAACGTACTGGTAAGTGAGAGAAAAAATTCTAAAATATATAAATATTTTAAAAAGATATACATTCTTGAGGCCAGCCCTGTGGCCTAGTGGTTAAGTTCAGTGTGCTCCACTTTGGCGGCCAAGGTTTAGGTCCCGGGCACGGACCTATACCACTTGTTGGCAGCCATGCTGTGGTGGCAACCCACATACAAAACAGAGGAAGACTGACACAGATGTTAGCTCAGGGTGAATATTCCTCAGCCAAAAAAAATTTGTTTAAGGATAGGCTTTTTTAAAAGTCTATACATCAAAGTTTTAACATTAAAAATGAAAGTGCAATCATAGGTGATTTATTCCTCTCTGTGCTCTTCTGTATTTTATAACTGTTCACAATGAATATGTATTACTTACATAATCTGGGGGCAGTTTTATATATATATATATATATATATATATAGTATTCATGAATAGTAACAGAAGTAACATTATTTGACTATTAATCTTGTCAACCCTAGAAAGTAGGTAATATTTTTGTAAATGAAGACAACTGAGGCTTAGAGACAATAATATGATTTTCCAAGGGCACAAAGCTACTAAGTGGTACAGTTAGAAATCAGACCAAACCAGTCTGAGTTCAGAGCCCACTATGAAAAATGTTACTACAATTTTGTATTATAATTATTTACTTGGGGTGGGGGGGAATGAATTAAAAAAAAAAAAAAAGAATAACTCAACATTACAATCTTATTTCACTTCCCCAGCCTCTAAAGTGGTATGAATCAAGAGTCTGGAGAACTGCACTCTGGCTACATAAACATAAAAGGAGTAAGGGAATTTAACTATAATTTTTTCCAGAATAGCTAACTAAAAACACACATAAAAAACTGTCCATTTTAAAGGATTAAAACACAAAGAACACTACACTTGTCACTACTAAAAATAATTTTGTATTTATTTGAGATTCCCCAGATATTTCAGATTACTAGCATTGTCATTGTATGGTACCATATATTAATAAAAAAGAAAAATAAGGACTGCTTTTTGCTTGTTATGATTACTTAGACCTTGGATATATTTTAATTCATAAACTTAATAGAAAAATGAAGCTTAGAATTTGTTTATATCACCACATAAAATATTGTGCTTCTAAAATGGGAAAAATGTTATTTTCTTAAAACAATGATTTATACATATCAACTCAATATCTGAAAAAGCAGTATTTCCATTCTTCTGCTACAGCAGTAATGGATGTTAATAAAATGAAATGGTGTGAAATCAAGAAAAAGTATACAAAGTCTTGACAAGGGCTGGTTTCTCCCCTCAGTGTGTACTGGGTTCTCATTTCCTGCATTATCTTTTTCACACTTGCCAGATACCCTTGTAAAAACTATAGATTCAGAGGAACATCGTTTCCAAATTACTCACCTTCTCAGATCACAAAATATATAACTGTTCACCATTTAACATTTGCTAGAGTTAGCAGTTTTGATGAAAAGGTAAAAAAAAAATTCAAAGTTATTATTAATGATCTCCAAAAAACACACACAATTTGGAAAGCATTTAGAAAGGAGTATCATTTTCTGTTAATATCAATCCATTTCAACGGCAAGAAACATTTCTGAGAAAAATGTCCACTCAGTTGGAAACTGAAAAATCACAAGTAACAACTAAAAAGAATAATTTACAATGAAATATAGTATATTTGTCATAATCAGTGCCTATTTTCTGGAGAGAGTTGTGATGTTAGGGCTACGCTTTCTTTCAATGGTGGTTAAATAATGCTTTCACGTTGTTTCCAGAATTATAGAAGAGGGCCTTATTTATCAGTCTTAAATGAAAATATCCCTTTTGAATTAGAATTATCCCAAGCAGAGACTAAACTTTCTATATGTAAATAATTCACATGTCAGATATAAGAAATTACAGAAGATATTGATAAGACTGAATTTTTGCTTATCAAAGAAATATTATACTTTCACTTTTCATCACCAGGAGTTCACCTATTATAAGTTTCAAAATATTAGGAATAAAAATAAATTATTTTAAAACAAAATTCTTGTAGTGACTGACTCACTACCTTACTAATTATCGCCTCATTTAAATAACCAAACCCTAAAGTACAAATCAAACACTTTAACTCTCATTCTAGGAAAGAGGCAGGCAGAAATATCAAGAATGTTGAACTGGTGAGTTTAAACAACGGGAATCTCATCCTGCCTCAACTACTGGTTAAATTACTAATTGATCTTCAATCATTAGGTAGCAGTTTCTTCACTACTATCTTAGCCATTTCTGGTAACTTCCTGTCTCCCATCTAAGTCATTAAAATGTAATACTGCCTGCCCTATCACATAGGTTTGTTATATTAAATCACTGATCATTTTAGAAATTGTTAAAGACCTTTCAAAATGTAAGAATTAGCATCCTAACAGTCACTTAAAATGCTAAATTATTAGACATCACACTTTTCATTGGGGCTCTGCTGCTCCACATCCCATGTGTTTTTATGACTATCAGTCACAATGCCTAGCTGAATGTGACCAAATAGGATCAGAATTCATGTAGAAGGTGGTTAAGACAGGGCTACCCTCTCCTTTTATGACTGAAAGCTGCAAAGATGAGGTATCTTAGTCATACGGAAAGTGTTTGAGAATGAAGCTAACCTAAAAGGAAAGAGTGCTGAGAAATGGAGAGAAAGAATGCAATTAATATTTTCTCAACCCCTAGGTTATTATGCCTGAAATTAGGACCCAACATTGGTCTTCCTCATCATGAGAGCAAATAACTTCTTTTTACTTTAGCTCAGTTGAATTAGGTTTGTTGAATTTGTTACTTATAAACCAACTTAAGCATTAATATCATCAGAAGTCCACAATTATTTTATGAGCATAACTGTTAAATTTAATTTTTTATATAAACAAAACAAATACTATTACATAATATCTTATTTTTAAATGGAGTAAAGGTTTTGATAATATGTCACTGGTTTATTTTGCCATGTCCAACATCAATTTATCATTAATCCATATGACTTTCTTATAAATAGTAAAATATTCAAAAGGGGCTATCAACAATATTACATTCTGACCAAGTTAAAACAGAAGTCTAAATCATCTCTAGGTAATAAAAATGTCTGAGATGTTTATTAAAATTACTAGTCTTTAAAAAATAAAATGATCAGTTAAAACTGGGCAGTTAAATGCTATTCCCATTTTGTTCATATTGCTCTGAAGGTTAAATAAACAGTTCTCCTAAATAAGCAACAAATAGAAAAACCTACACTTTAAAAAAATCATCACAGATTAGAATTTCATAGCATGGTCTTTTAAGAGTACTTTAGTGTTTATTTTCAATATTTATATATTTATAATATTTTAAAAGTATTTTAAAATAAAAAGTACAAATGCTGTAGCTAAGTAATCACACTTCTAAAATTCTATTCTGCACAAAAAAGTACACAAGAGTGTTACTAATGCATTATTTTAAATAGCAAAAAGAAGTAGAAAAAAGTTCTATTTTTTAATGGTAGAATGATTACATAAATTATGGTATATGTACATATGCATATGTATGTATGTTTGTATATATATATACATATATATGCATGTGTGGATACACACACACACATACATCTGTCCACACACATCTGCAGCTATAAAAAAGAAGTAGATCTATATTTATAGAAAAGGAAAGGATTTTATGATATATTGGAAGTGGAAAAACGCAAACTACAAATCAATCTCTCTCATGATCTCATTAAAAAAACTTTTGTGTATACGTACATAACAATAATTGGTAAATATTAAACACTTTTTTGTTTAGCCCATTTAATTCTCACAACTCAGTGAAATACATACACGTACACAAAGACACACATATTCATAATTATACCAGAGAAGGGGATGCGAGTGAAGGAAGAGTATGTGAGTGAGGACTTTCACTTTTTACCATATGCTGTTCTAGGCCATTTTAATTTTTTTTATTTAAGCTTACACTATTTTTGAAGTTTTTTTAAAACAACAAAATAAAGATTCCTTTGAAGGTTTTAATTTAAATATATGAGATTAAATACAGGAAAAGAGAACTTTTAGAATGTAAAAGAGCTGAAATATTTTCATCTTTAAAAAACAAGTATTTAGATTATGAACATGCTGTCAGTTTTAAAAATAGTAGACTAAGATTATATTCATCAGCAGTCTGTTATACACATCACTTTAGTGAAATGATGTCAGAAAGCAAGCACGGGTGTGTGACATTCACATGGTTATAAGATCACATCACTGGCATCCTCTCTTCATACCTTAAAAGGAGGTTTAATTCTGGAGATGAAGTCCACCCTATACAATATTCCAGCCCCACTGATCTACTAAATTTACTTAATCCTAACAGCTAGGCTTATACATAATAACAAAACAAATGTTAGCACAACAAAAACTCATATTTAAAATCCAAAACCTTCCAAATGTAATGCCTTTAATTAAACAACTTACGTGCCAGGCTTTGGGGTAGAGAGGAACATAAGAGTAGAAAAATAAACAATACATATTTCTCAGTTTAATAAGATATTAACCCACAACAAGTAATAATAACAAAAAATAAAAAAAGTTTAGTAGACACATATAAAACCTGTTTTGGGAACACACAGAAGGGTGACCAACTACCTCCTAACTAGTCTAACTAACTAACCAATTAGTCTCCTGGCATCATTATTATTTTTCTTATGTTCTTATTCTATAGAGCTATTCTTAAAGATTTCTGAGAATTTCTAAATTTTACTCTGTAAGGGAATGAACTTACAGATTTTATAGGAATACTGGCTTTGTAAATATTCATTAACCCAGCTCTCCAACAAAATGGAATTGAAGGCACATTATATTATGATTAAATTCAGTAAGCATGTATTTTGTGCTAGGTATTTGGAGAAATTTTATCATAAAATCTGCAGACATTTTTATTCACAGCAGCGGGTCTTAACCAGGGGCGATTCTGTCCCCCAGGAAACATCTAGCAATGTCTGGAGACATTTTTGCTTATCACAACTGATGGAGGTGTGCTACTGGCATCTAGTGGGTAGAGGCCAGGGACATTGCTAAATACCCTACAATGAATAAGGGAGTCTCCCAAAACAAAGAATTATCTGGCCCAATATGTCAATATTACTAAGGTTGAAAAACTCTTGTTACAGTAACAGCTTACCAATCTGCAACTCAAGCTATTAAGCAGATTCACTCCGTCAGAGTCAGCCAAAAAAAACTAGGAAAGTAGCATAAAATACAAAAGAAAATCCCAAGTTGAAAGGCACTACCTGTTACAGAGTACATATTATGTGCTAGGCACTGCACTGGCACCTTGCCTCGAATGGCAGCAAGATTACCTCTGAGTAAAGAAATCTGCCCAAGATTGCCTTGCAGGTTAGGGTCAAAGCTGGGCTATAAATCCCCATCTACTTGATCTAAAGTTCACGCTTTTCCTATTACATTACTAGGAAGCCAAACCAGATTGTATCAAGTCCAACGCTCATGGACTTTACTAATGGGATAGCTCCTCAGACCCCGACTCAAGGTTTAGTCCCTCATACTGTAGACAAATTCCAGTAAGTTTGGTAAGCTGGTTTTTAAATCCATAAATAATTAAAAACAGCAAATAAAAGGGCTGCTATAAGCTGGCACCAGGGTCAGAGGGAAATGTGATAATTATATAGAAAGGATATGGCAAAACAAAAAACAAACATGAACACAAAAAGCCCAAAAGCCTAGGGCCTTCACTACAGAGAATAATCATACTATACTCTACAGTGGTACAATGGGGGAAGGAAAGGAGAGAGGGAATGGGGAAAGGAGGAAGGAATGAGGGAAGGAGATACACGAAAGGCTAGGGAAGGGTGAAGGGAGAGGAGATGAAAGAGAAGGGCAGAAGAAGTAGAGAGGGGAGAAGGAGAGAGTGGAGGGAAGGAGAAAGGGGAGAAGAGAGTGGGAGAGCACAAATCAAGGAGAGACCAAGTGGAGGAACAACTTACTGAAATACTGTGGGAAAAATTCAAACAAAGAAAAACAGGGAAATGGAGGAGGGAAAAAGGGAGAGAGGGGAACTGAGCTTAATCCAAGAGAGCCTGGGATCTCGATAGAAATAAATGGAGAATAGAGAAGGGAAAAAGAAGGGTGTCCAACAGTTTCCTAGAAATAGACGTTTAAACCATTCCTATTCCAATAAGTTCTCTATGTGCATTGCCCATTATGGTTGGTAGCTACTAGCCATAGGTGGCTACAAGCACTGGAAACATGGCTAATCTGAATTGAGACGCGCTATAAGTGTAATGTACACACTTGATTTTAAAGATTTAGTATGAAAAAAAGGTTAAATATTCCATTAATATTTTATACTAATTGTATCAAATAATAATTTGGATATATTAAAGAAAATATTATTACTAAAAATAATTTCACATGTTTCCTTTCACTTTTTTTAGTGTAGCTACCAGAAAATTTAAAATTATATATGTGGCTCACATTATATTTCTACTAGACAGTGCTGCTCTGGATTTTAAAGATTGCTTTAGGAGTCATACTGGTGCCAGAGTGAAATAACAGAAATCACTGCCATTCTCATATCCATCTCCAACTTTCAGAAGATGTGGAACTACATATCTAGATGTCAACCTGATTATGACAGGAACCATGAGTTCAAACAGGACACAAACCTCTATTAAATTTTTAATAGTTAAATCTAGGCCAGTGAGTGGTAAGACTTACTAGAGTTACGAATGGTGAGATAAAACTGGGAAGTTTAATAGAAGGGAGGAAAACCAGGAGATGCAATTGGCAACCTTGGAAAAACTCTGGATTTTAAGACTTGACATTATCTGACTAGCACACTGAAGAAAAGTATTTGAAGATTTTTGTTATAGTCATAAAAATGAAAACATACATAGGGATATTTTTGAAAACCCCTTCTCAAGCATTCAATGTTTTTGAAATTTGTTTAAAAAAAACCACTTTCTCATTCTCATATAAAATAGTTTTCTCATCCATTATATAAAAATAAATGCCAGAATATTTCAAAACTTCACTAAGGAAAAATAAATGCATATGTACTTGCTTCCCTAACCATGAAAAAAAAAAACCTAACCTATTTTATATTTATTGAACAACACCATACAGAAAAAACAATTTTGTTACATGGTGACTATATTCTCATCCCCTTTTATTTCTATGAAATATAATCAAATCCAAGCCACAGTCCAATTACTAGACAGCAAAGAATTAAACATTTAGGAAGGATTAAAACAGTACTGCTCATACTTTAATGAACACACAAATTCACCTGAGAATCTTTATTAAAATGTAGATTCTGATTCAGTAAACCTGGAGTGGGGCCAAAAACAGTACATTTCCAACAAGCTCCAAGGTGATGCCAATACTGCTAGTCTGCGGATCACACTTCGAGTAGTACGGGGTTAAAACATACAGTTATTCCTTGATTTAATATGTAGCAGAACAATTTATATTTAGTAAATCAAAAAAGGAAAAAAACATTTTTCCCAAGGGAGTCATTCTGTTTTCTATTTATGGCATCACCTCAAATAATAGGCATTTAGTATTTCCAAGAATTGCCTGTCCAACATTACCAGGCTCAAAAAACATACCAATCCATCTATCAAACTCGGGAATTTGGGCTGCTAATAGAGATCAAGTCAATATTTATTTGGGACGAGGGCTCCTGTGTTTATCTGGGGCTCTAACTGAGACCCAGATAATGGGAACAGAGTATCAGAGAGAGAGAGAGAAAGTTCTAATACTTCTTTGGGAATTATGGGTACACCTATGAAATGCAACAAACGTACTTATGTACAAACATATTTACTATATATTATCACATAAAATGAGTATAAAAAGGCAAAGGAAATACATCATTATGTGAGTAATACTGAGGACTGGATTATGGACTTCTCGGTGATTTTTTTTTCTTTATTCTTTTCTGAATCTACCAAATTTTCTATAACAAGCATATTATACTTCCATTATTCAAATGTGCTTTTAAATTTAAAAACACATGACAAATCCATGAGAAGCAGCAGAGAAAAGCACTCATCTTGAGTGAATACTCAAGAATTTCTTGTTAATGATGGGTAAGAAGCATCTAATAAGTATAACAAGGAACAAAGAATTTTAGATGTTAATATTCATAAAGATCAAGTTACTCACCTTAGTAAAGTTATTCAGATGACCTAGCTTTCTCATATTTGATACTCCTTGCAATTTGGCCACATTTTGGAGAATCTCCCTTAAGTTATCAGAAGGTTCTAGAAGAAAAGACAAGACAATTTAACATAATTTTAAAAGTATTATCCTAACCAAACACATAAAACATGCAGTATTAAAACTTCACAACTTTGGCTCTTGGTTTAAAGTCTTACTCTCTATCTCAAATCCATGCACCTCGGTGATTTCAAAGGCCATGTGGATGACTCATTCAATGACCTTCACATCTGTACTCTACTCATACCTATGGTCCAACTCTGTATCATCACCTGGAATTATTCAACCACTAAATCTCAAATTTCAGTCTCAACTTTCACTTCTGACTACAAGGTAGTAAGAGGCACCAAAAATACTGTCCTATTTGAATCAACCAAAAACACTGGACAAAATATATGAAACTATAGTTCTCAAGACACTGGACATCAGGAAGTAAAGAACTATGACCCTGAGAGATGAGAAATAAACAAGTGTGTCCTACAATTGCCCTAGCTGACTGTCTTAAGAGAGTTTCCAGGCCTTGGTGCTGAGAGGAGAAAACCAGGCAAACTGTCTTGAGTTGAAGACACAGAGCTCAGAGCCCAAAGAGACCGAGAAGTATTAGAGAAAAGAGCATTGCACAAAGAACTCTGGAGATCTGCAAAAGGACCCCTCAGGTAGTCAGTATAGCAATGACTGGTGCATATGTGTGAGGAAATTACCACTCAAAGGAATTAAAGGGAAGAGTACCCTGTGTTCACACAGGACAGGGAGCAGTGCTTGTTCCTAAAAGCCAAATTGAAAAAATTTATAGTTATGGACATTGGTTACAGTATTCAGAAAAGTCTTGGCTCAGTAGCGGGGAACAATCAGATATAGACTAAACATTTCTTTGATCCCACCTAACAAATCTTCAAAACAAGTCTTGAAAGAAGTAAACTATTTCTAAGTAACTATGTCTCAGACCAAAACTCAAGATTTGTAAGAAGGGAAAAAATATGAAGCATATAATGAGGCAAAATTTACAAAGTTTAGTATCCAGTCAAAACTTATCAGGCATGCAAAGAAGCAGGAAAACGTGACCTATAATGGGCAGAAAAATTAATTAATTGAAAATCACCCAGAACTGACAACACAGATGTTTAGAATTAGCAGAAAAAGACATTTAAAACAGTTTTTATAACTGTAGTCTACATGTTTAAAAACTTAGAGTCATGAAAGTGTAAAAAGCACTCAAATTGAATTTCTGGAGATGAAAACTACAATGTCTCAGTGAAAAATATATTGGATGGGAATAACAACATAATAGCTGTTATTGTGAACTTGAACACAAAGCAAGAGAAACTACCCAAAATATAACACAAAGAGAAAAAATAAATGAAAAGCGCTTCAGTGAACTACAGGACTTCAAGCAGCCTACCACAATGACAATATGTGTAATTGGAGTCCTCAAAGGAAAGAAATGAGGGATAGAAAAATTATTTTAAGACATGATGGATGAAAACTTTCCAGATTTGATAAAAATAAGCCAATAAATCCAAGAAACTCAACTAACCCCAGCCACAAGAAACATAAAGAAAATTAGACCAAGTCATATCATAATCCAATTGCTCAAAACCACTGATACAGAAAATCTTAAAAGGAACCAGATAAAAAAGACAAGTTACACAGAGGAGAACAAAAAAAAGGATGGACAGCAGATTTCTCGTGAGAAACAAGCCAAATGAGAAGAGTGTGGAGCAACATCTTGAAAATACTGAAAGAAAAAGGTGCTTTAAAAATATAAAAATCATTCATAACTCACTTGCTGTACAAAAACAGGCCACAGCCAGATACAGCCCTGTGGTTGGAAGTTTGCCAACCACTGGGATAGAGTGTCAATTTCCTCAGGCTGCTACAAGCTATTTTTCTATTAATATATTCGGCATCCTATTTGTTTAAACAAAACAAAAGCACAGTCTAAAGAAGAAAAAAAAACAGTATCACATTGCTGATATTTTAGTTTAAGAGCCATTATGACTTCCTTTGAGATTTTTACCTGTTAACATAAAACCAAGGAACTATTTGTTTTGGTGTTTTCCTCAGCAAATGAAACTGTTTGCGCATCGTCCTATTTTACATTTAGCTTGCATTTGCCTATCTTCCTTCATTGTTATATTGGGTGTTAGCAATCACAACCACAAATCGGTTAGTATCAAACCACTAAGCACAATACATATCCCAGCTATTTCCAATGACTTTGAAATTGCTACATACTGAGATCATTCATTTGATTTTAGAGCATCTCCTACAAATTCTAGATATTTTTTTTAACTCCAATGAAATTCAATCTAATTTTAAGTGGTTTAGGATACATCTTCATAATTAGTGACTCTTTGTGGTTATCTTAAAAGTGAAATGAAAACAGCTCATCATTGGGTGCGATCAGATCTCATTAAAAAGAATTGCAAGAGACTATTAACAGATCACTGTTAATATTTAGTAATAGCTTTTTGTTATTATAAACGGTATCTGTTTGGAGAAATTAAGGAAGAAAAATTATAAGTAAGCCAATGGTATTAAAATGATTTAACTATATTTGAGAACTTCATAAAAATTTTATAACAACCCTTAAGGTAATACAGAACTTACAGCATTTGCAAAGTCAGAATTAAGGATCATTAAAGCCAGTGTGAAATCCACCTAAAGGAAATATATCATCTATTTTACATCAATTTATAATTAAGTTGTCAAGCTAAAACAAAAAGTTTCACTTAGGTGAGGACACAGTTAATACTATGTGATGATGTGAAAGGACTAATAGTTAAAATGATTAGTATGAAAAGATACATTCTTCACAAAGGCTTGCAGATTTCTAATTATTGCCTATTTTCTAGGTATAAACTGACTGCAGACATTTTTGAAAAACCACAATACTGTTACAAAAATAAAATCTCATGTCTGAGCCCATTCTTCCAATAAGTATTAACTGAACACCTATTATGGTCAGGTACTATTTTAGGTACTGGTAACACATCAATAAGCAAGGCAGATCCTTCTTTAATGAACCTTACATACAGCGGAAGAAAAGTGACAACAACAACAAAAAACTCATGCACACAAGTTGAAAATTGACAGGTGGTAAGAAGCCAACGCTGAGTCAAATGTTTGCCTAATGAATAATGATACAAAATGAACCTAACACACTATAATGGTTGGCAATCCAAATCAAAGTGAACCAGCCTTTGTCCTTCCTTCCCCTCCTCACCCCTTTCTCTTTGATATAATTAATTACCAGGAACCCCCAACTATGGAAGAATTTCAAAGTTTCTTCATAATATATTTGCTGAAAGACAGAATATGTTTCCTCTCAGAAACTATGTTACTTTCCAGACCAATTCGAAACAGTATTAGGGCCATTTTAGACATGAAATATTGTGTAATGCTCATGTGCTACAATGTTCCTATGGAGGAGAACTCTTAACTTGAAATATCAGGTTCAAGTTCCCCTGGTAATGAAATGAGAAATTCCCGGTTTCTTCCTTACCTGCTAGATAAGGGGTCTGCAAACTTTTTCTGCAAAGTTCCAGACAGTATTTTAGACTTTGCAGGCCATAAGGTCTCTGTGGCAACTACAGAACTCTGCTGTTGTACCAGAAAAGCAATCATAGAAAATACATAAGTAAATAAAAGTGATTGTTTCAATAAAATGGACTTAGCTCACAAGTTGTACTTTGCCAACTCCTATGCTAGATAGTTAGAACTTATACTAGGAAGAGCAGTGAGCAAGGTGAGATCAATGTGGTTTTTATGGGGGTGGGGGGGAGTTGGAGAAGTAAAAAGAAATTTAAAGAGAGGTTTATCTCTCTCTATTTTTTCCTACTCTCACTTAATGTTTCCAACTTAGCTTGTCTAAAACTGTCTAATGATAATAGTGCTGTGTGGGAAGTATAAAGCACAAATAAGATAGTCTACTAGAATATTCTCAGAAGCCTTGAATTTTAGGAAACCCACAGCTGCATAAGGGAAAAAGAAAAAAAATATTGTGGCTAGCTGACTCTGATGGCCAACGATTCAAACGCAAGGAAGCAAAACACAAAAGAACTACTAGAATTACAGTGGCTCTTTTCCTCTTATTGTGTAACTTTTTTAAGTCCTATGTGTGTTCCTGATGAATCTCTCTGGAGGTAATGATATAACTGCAGTCAACTCTAAATATCCAGCAATTTAATATTATATAAACACATACGTGTATACATTGAAATACATACATACATAAAGAAAACCACCAAGAGAAAGCTACAGTAAATAAACCTTTTATCTATCTATATCCATATCTATGTGTCTACAGACATACAAATAATACATATACATTTTATATATATTCATTCCCCCTCTGGCTTAATTCTCTATGTGCACAGTACCTAGCCCATAACAGATACTCAATAAACAGTGGCAACTATAATTAAAAGTTATTATTTGTTTAGCAAAAACAATTTTTATGGATCAATCACGTGAAAGTTAAGTGGTTAGCCCAAGCAAATGTTTAACTCACATATCAGTGTATCTAAATTAATGAATTTTTGTTATATGTTTTAGTGCATTACTTTTATGATCCAAGTTTGCTCATTTTTAAAGTAGAAATCTTTATCATCTTATTTGCCTTCTTGAAAATTTCAAAGGAATTAGGAGTGGGAGAAGAGCTGAACAATATTTTCTGTGATTTACTTGTGAATATACATGAACAAACGCTAATAAGCAACAAACTAGAAAAATTGGGCACATAAGAATTTAATATAACAAAATTAAACATGACTACATAAATCTGATATGTACTTAATTGTCTTTAATATTTCCCATGATTATTGTGAGCAGATGTAAATGATTAGAAGTATATGGAAATTACTATAGTTGGTATTACCTTTGCAAAAGTCAGCAACAAATCTGTCTCTTCTACCAGCAAAGACACTGGAGTACATCATCTCACCCTTACCCACAGGTCCAAAAGTTGAGGAAGCACCGCTTCAAACTACTTCTCTAACATTTCCTGAAATTCTAACAATTATTAATCTCAAAGAGTTACATAATTTAGTAGGGAAAAGACCTATCCCAATGATAGCATCCTCGGAAAAGGGCCTTCCTTTTACCTCTAAAGCAGAAGAACTCAGAACTTCCCATGAGAGCCTACTCCATCTTTGGATAGAGTAGTTGAATATTTTTTCTTATACTGATACCCAAACCTGCCCTTTTATAATTTTCATCCATTTTTTTCCTGGTGTAACCATCTGGAATGCAGAACAAGTATCTTCCCTTACATACTGAAAATAATCCTGTTTCCACTCAAGCAATGGTAGCAGATAATGACCTTCTTTTAATTATTGGTATATTTTCAATATAAATACTGTAATAGAGATGGGCAAGGAAAACCTATCAATCATTACTGCAAGTAAATCAGTTTAATTATAATCTTCTTAAATGTTAGGTTTACCATACTAAAAAATGAACATTTTCAAAGAGATACTTTAGAAGAATGATGGACATGAAGCACCTCTTGAGAGAGAATGATTTGGATAGGGGCAGGGCTACATGGACAGCACAATGGCACTAGGTTTCTTCAGTCTGGCATGCCCTTTGTCTCTTTACCCAACTTGGGGGAAATCCTTCTCATTGTTTAGAAGTCTGGCTCAGATGTGTAAAGGTTTTCTCTAACCTACAAGCTCCCTTCTTTACGCTCCCATGACACATTCTTCACATCACTATTGCAGCAGTTATGACAGTACATATATCTGATCTGCCCGGCTTCCAATTTACACCCATTGTGCCAGTGTTATTATTAATATCACTTCCTTTCACTCCCCAAAGTATCCCAGGTTATATTATAAATGATATGATCACCACAAGTATAGACAGTTAAACTTCAACTACTGTTCATAAGATTTTCTTACAACTAGATCTGCTTTCTTTTTCTTTTTCCCAGAGACTAGAAGAGAACAGTTTTGTCGGGTTCTTGTTCCAGTGTCCTACTCTTATAATAATGATGGCAGGAAGAGGTGAGGCAACTTCTGCTGATCTGGAACATTTTAGATTGTCTTCCCAATGACCCAGGGTTCAGATTTCTTTTCCTCCACTTCAATTTTAGATTGTCAAGTTACCTCATTTTACACCTTCCTCTTTCTATTTATACAAAAATATATCTTCCTTTCTATAATTCCAAAGGATTGCTCATTTTGAATGATTTCAAGGGAAAAAGGTTTATATACTAAAGGGAGGGAAAAAAGGTCCTTTTTGAAAGTTTACCATTTTGTACCTTTGATCAGATAAATTAAACAAGTGACATCTACCAGTTCACTAATGTGATTGTTTTTAAAACTCTATGAACAAAAACCATGTCTTTAATTGGTTTATCACGAGTATGTTAGCATGTAACCTTAAGATATAGACCAAGATTGATTTAGGTATAGAACACCAAAAATAAAGAAAATCAGCTGTAAACAGTTAATGACTCATTTGAACAGAACCTCTATTAAAAGTTATAGGAATATATAATCTTTTTTTTGTGTGAGGAAGACCAGCCCTGAGCTAACATCCATTGCTAATCCTCCTCTTTTTGCTGAGGAAGACTGGCCCTGGGCTAACATCCGTGCCCATCTTCCTCTACTTTATATGGGACACTGCCACAGCGTGGCTGACGAGCAGTGCGTCGGCGGGCGCCTGGGATCCGAACTGGCGAACCCCAGGCTGCCAAGCATGAACTAAACCGCTGCACCACCCGGCCGGCCCCTGGAATATATAATCTTAATAATTAGAATTATATATTCTATAATCTTAATAATTAGAATTATATATTCTATAATCTTTATTTCAAATCATTTTAAATTATAAAATTTATTGATATAAATTGCTTAAAATATTTTAAAATTAAAATTTAAATGACAGAATATTCCTCCAAAGTTCTCAAAGAAAAAAATTATATCACTGACATTATATAGTGGGAACACAGGTTTCCCCTCTAGATTGTATTTAGCCATTTTATTACTTATATAATTTAAAATATAAATGCATTCTATAAAGGATAGTTTTGATCTATCCTGGGGAGTAGCTTTATATTTAGATTTCTAAGTTTTATTTAATTATACATTTCAGTGCTCACTATACACCATATACTGTACCAATAAATATTAACAAACATAAGATGTGGTCTCAGCCCAGGAGATCAAAATTAAATGAGAAAAGAGAAGCACATAAACACTTTAAAATAATATAATAGAGAGGCAGGTAACAAATACTATGGGAACAAAATAAAAGGAAGGTGCTTGATGGGGACTTCACTAGACTGTAAGACAAGTGAGGACAGGAAGCCTGTCTGTCTTGTTCACACATGAATTCCCGGTCTCTGACACAATGCCAGGCACATGGTGAGTTCTCAATAAACACTGGTTGAAAGAAAGACTGAGACAGTTGCTATTTGGGGATGGACTGACATGGGAACTGATTGTTGATCATAAGCAATTAAGTCTTCTAGGTACCTAAGAAGGCAAAGAGCAGTACGTAAATAACATGGAAGCATGAAAACATATGGTATCTTCTCAAGGAACATCAAAAAATTCCATATTCCCAGAAAACAAGATGATAAGGCATAAAGGAAAGTGGAGCTGTATTCCAATGGGTTATAAGACATACTAAGAAACTTACATATCTTTTGGCAATGGGTAATTATTAAGGAAGACATTTATGCAAGTGGATGGCACGATCAGCTCTGTCTTTTAGAAAGACGACCTTGGAGAACAGACTGTAGGGAAGGAGAAAGGGACATCTAAAAAGAGGTTACAAAAATCTTTCATGCAAGAAACTTCATCAATAATGGATTAGAGATGGGAGGAATCAAGGATGAATCCAGGTTTCTCAATTGGGTAAATTGATGTATGATACTATTTACTAGTAGGGAATCCTAGAGCAAGCATAGATTTAGGAGAAATTTTTTAGCATTTGTAGTAAGCATGTGCACCAAAAACAAACAATAACAACAAAAAACACCTTACAATGTAATAGGTTAAAATGATGAAACAAAATAGTTGGCTATTTGGCCAGCATCAAAAACAGACTTACAGACCAGTGGTTTCCAAACTTGTGTTCTTAAGAAATATATGAGTTATCATAAGAAATACTGATTCCAGAGCCAAGTATGCATAGAAAGTGACCCACAGGAATCTGCATTTACAGAAGGCATCCCAGTGATTCTTATGCACGATGAAATTTGAAACACACAATAAAGACTGCCAGAATGTCATGTAACTAGATTCTGATATCCCTTTAGATGATCTGATCTGAACTCTAGAAAAGATTAGAATCTACTCTGAAATATGCTTCATATCATTTTCAAATAAGAATATGTTACAATATGAAACAACACCCACTGACACAAAAATAATAATTACTAATACATACAGAGAGCCTACAATATTGTACTAATATTTTTACATGAATAATCTCTGTTAAATCTCCACAACCATGTAAGGTAAGTACTATTGTTTTCATCTTCATGTTAAGAAATGAGTCTTAGATTAGTTCACTTGCCTAAAGTCACATACATACCAGAAGTGGCAATAGGATTTGAACCTAAGCAATCTGACTGTAGAGTCTACCATTATTCCCCAATATATAATTACCCTACAGTCTACCTCTATTATACAGCCTTTCATAGGAGAGTGTACCTCCAGAGTACACACCAGTTTGTAATCATATATTTATTTGCATGATTATTTGATGTTTATCTCCCCACACGGTAAGTCTGCTTTAGTTCACCACTGTGATGTCATCCTAATACCTAGAACAATGGTTGACACACAGTAACCACACAAAAAACATTTACTGAATAAATATATTATTCAGAAATAAATACATAAAAAATTTTAAATATACCAAGCTCTATTTCTTGATCTAAGTGCTGGTTTCACAGGTGTGTCAATCTGTGAAAATTCATTGAGCAATACACTTATATTCACTTCTCTCTTGGTGTAATTCAATAAATAGTTAAAAAACAAGAATGAAAAAACATTTTTGTTATATTTATCAGATATTACAGACTGTATTTATTCTTTTATAGTAAATAGAAATTTGCTACTTTATCTTGACTTTTCACTATCTGGCATTTATTACAAATGAAGTCCCCAGGTCAGAACTGTAAATATTAAAATAGAAGAATTTACAATGGAAATACCATCTTATGATTAGTGATAATAATGATAGCTATAGTACAACAAACAAAAAAGATCACGCACGGGGCCAGCCCAGTGGCATAGTGGTTAAGTTCGCGTGCTCCGCTTCGGCGGCCTGGGGTTCACAGGTTTGGATCCCGGGTGTGGACCAACACATCGCTTGTCAAGCCATGCTGTGGTGACATCCCATATAAAGTAGAGGAAAATGGGCATGGATGTTGGCCCAAGGCCAATCTTCCTCAGCAAAAAGAGGAGGACCGGCAATGGATGTTAGCTCAGGGCTAATCTTCCTTACAGAAAAATAAAAATACAAATAAAAAAATGAAAGATCATGCTGCTTTAAAATGTATATATTTTTCAAACTCTGAAGATCAAAAAAAAAATTATTCCCCAAAACTTCTTTCTATTGCTTTGAAAAGGAATCTCACTTTCTAAGATTAGAACCTATTTAATATAATTAACAATCTAATTGCCTTGTCCCATTCAAAATTATCAAATATAAAAATTTGTAAATGACAACACCTAGGAACACAAAAAGAAAGAAAAAGGTAGAAATTGAAGCTTGCTATCTACCTTCAGAAAATCACTTTCCTGATCCTTCTCTGCCCCATCCCCCTTCCAAGCATTATATTTACATTCACTGCAGTGCTAGAAATCATCTTCCCAGGCTGCACTAGTTGGATAAAGAACTAAAACCTAACTTTTTACCTTCGCTAATAATCCTCTAATCCTTCCATCATTACCTATTTTCATGTGGTAAATAATGTGTGTATTTATGAAGATTTTCTGGTAAAGATGGCTCAGATGTTTGAAGTAGAAAAGAAGAGCTGCTTGATAGAAAAAAAAATATGAAGTGCTTTCTTAGAGTTCATCTCTTTCTCTTTTTCACAGTAAAATCAGAGATCAGTGGAATGCTTTGGCTTTTAACACTTGCTATGAGATAACTGTGGTAGAGAATTGTAATCAAATTCACAAAGCACTTTTACTCTGTATATGCAAGTACAAAGCATACACAAGAATATACAAAGAATATACAAAAGCCACTCACCAGGCTACAGAAGTGGCTGTAACCTAAAGAAATCTTTGTCATGACATTTACTTTAATGTTATTTTTCTGCAGAAAAACAATATGAAAAATACAGTCTGCAGCTAGAACATTTTCTAAGACAGTAAAAATAACTAATAGCAATTACTATATAAAGATTACAATCACTGGATGTTCTGCTAAAATTTGTCTTAATTATATTTACAAAGAGATTTGTAAAATCATTAGGTTTCCACAGTTCCCTAATTAGGAATCTTTTATCATAAGAGAAAAATTCTGCCTGTCTCTGAAACAATTCACTACGTAAATGAACCCTATAAAAGAACAAAAAACAGCTGTGCCGAAAGGCAGAGACAATTAATCGTGATATATGCCCAGCCTATTAGAATTATTTAGAAGTTAGTTGTACATCTTGTTTGTATAGCTACTTTCATGTTTCTGTTTTTCTCTATGAAACATGACTATTTATAGTTCAGATCATTTGTCTGACAGGTGGCTTCTATGAATGTAATTAAGTGCTTCCCTCTTAGAAACTAATAAAGAAGCAAAGGGTACAAATAAAACACTTTGGCTGCAGGACACTCAATTTGAATGTGGGTTAGAAATTTGAAAAATATGTTACTATAATGTTATTTTCTAATTTTTCCACTTGTATTATTGATTCCACATCTTACTATCTCATTCTAATACTTCTCATTAATTATTCACTATTTCTCATTGATCTCAGTCTCTTTCACTAGTTTTTTACCTGCCTTTTAAAAAAATATGCTTGTGCCCACAGTTTCCCATTTTTCAAGTGACATTACTTCTTTCTTTTACCAAATCTCTCTGAGATTCAAGTTAATTAATTCTTACCTCATCACCTCCTAAACTCCATCAATCAGATATCTAGGCCACCGTTCCATTAAAGCTGTTCTCAAGTTTACTATTTGTTCAGTGCAAAGGCTTTTCTCAGCTTCTCAAACTCTCTGACTTTTCCACTACAGTAAGGGCCAATGCTAACCAAATCCATCTTCTCTCCCTTGGTTTATGTAATTACATTGTCTTAGTCCTCTTCATACCTATTTCTCACTGTTCCTTATGTGTCTCCCTTAAAGGTTTATATTCCCTTTTCCTGTTCCACAAGCTTTAACATTAACTAAAGTTCTATCCTTTGCGTCAGGTTTCTCTTTTTACTGTCTCCATAATTCTAACAAATTCAATTTTAATCTTTAAGTAAGCATCAAAATTTCAATTTTACACTTATCTTCAATTAAAGCAACACATTTCAATCTCTATGTTTGGTGGTCTGTCTACCTCAAATTCAGTATGTCTTATAATCAAATTAATTCATTCTTTAAAAAAAAACTTTCCAAAATTTCTTTCTTCAAGCAATAGTATTCATGTGAACTAGAAAATTAAATCCAGGTAGTCACCAAATATCACTAAGACACCTTAGTATATCTTAAACACCTCTTATACAGACTATATCACAGTAGTAGCCTGTTTTTATACACTACTAAGTTCTGAATCGGTGTTTTGCAGATATTACCATATTTAGCATTCTGTTTATGCTTTTATGGTTAAGTAAAGTCATTCACATATATCAAAGAAGACACAATTCACCCAAAATTATCAAAACAAAAACATATTGGCTAATATGGAGTTCCTTGCATGAAAGGAAACACACAATAAATTAAGCTTTTTCATGAATCTTGGTCAATGATGATCATAATCAGGCAAAAATACCATAATACACAATTAATTTGTGTAAAATACATGTAAACAGGTCCTCTAATTACAAATTTACTACTTGTTATTCTTCCCTACATTTCACTTAGACATGCATAAATAATTGCATTAACACCAATAATCAAAATCAAAAAGTAAATTTACAAATAAATGCTCTTTGAATTTAGCCTTTTAAATCTTTGAACCATTATAAATAAAACCAATATAATGCATTTCTTTGGTTATATTTTGCATGAACAGGAGGTCTGAATATGATCCATTAACTGCTAATGTTTTCATATTTATTTATACATTCTGATAGTGTTTTTGAGACATATTTGTTTTCCATACTTCTACTATAGGACCATGATCTTCCACTGAAATCTTCATCTGAAATCTTGGGGTTGGACAGGTTTAAGAATTCAACAATATTTTATTTTAAAATGTAAT
Organism: Tapirus indicus; assembly: GCA_031878705.1. NCBI lineage: Eukaryota > Metazoa > Chordata > Mammalia > Perissodactyla > Tapiridae > Tapirus > Tapirus indicus. The sequence goes on along the minus strand of CM062921.1, from coordinate 115,208,123 downwards.
ATACCACAGATTTCACATCCCCAGCAGAGTTAGGGCAGCATTGCATATTCGCAGACAGTGATATTTTCTAGTGAAACACATGAGTAGGCCATTGAGATAATACAAACTCTGGTAAGGTTTTGATGCCGAGTGAGTTTAGGTCAGGTTAGGTTTTGTCAAATCAAGTTATTCATGGAAATAGCTTTCATTTTAGAGTTTCTGGGTTTTCAAAGTTGTAGATAAGAGACTGTGGGTTTGTACAATATTACAACATTCCAGACCCTGCACTCTTTTCTACAACAGTTATTGAAACTGTCACCTTCTCCATTCTTCCAATGACACAAAATATATGGCAATATTGAAGTATAAATTTAGATCTCCTTATTCAAGTTGGATAAAATTTAATGAGAAATAAACCATATCATTCCAGAAAGAACTACTCTTTGTCAGCATAGAGAACTTAACCCTCAACAAAAAAATCTCTACCAATTCAAAATAAAAACTTGTTTAGGATAAAAATACCAATGGAAAGAAGGACTTCTAGCCTTCAGAGCAACTACCTGGCTGTCAAAGTATATCTGTGAACTACCAATATGTCTATTATCTAGGAACATGTTAGAAATGCAGAATCTTGGGCCCTCCCATAACCTACTGAATCTACTCTTCATTAAAATAAGATCCCCAGTTGCTTCATTTGTACATTTATGCAGAAAAAAGTTAACCCAGCAGGGCTAACTGCTTTTCCTTAAAAAGGTCTGCTTACAAGGTTGGCCCTTGGCTGGCATCTGCAAACAAATTTTGGGAGGGTTCCCACCACCCTAACTGATAAGAATGGCTCACTGGGCCAAAACTGTTTATACAAACAATTATGGCTTATGCTGAACACCTGCTTTCCTTCTGTGAGTCTGAAATTTTGTTACCTGCCAGGCAAAGGCTGCCTACCTGACAAGTCCTCAATAAAAACCCTGGAGGCTGAGTCTCTAATGAACTCCCCTGGTGGACAATATTTCACATGTTGTCACAATTTATTGCTGGGGAGAATGAAGCACGTTCTGTGTGACTCCAATGGAAGAAGACACTAGAAGCTTGCACCTGGTTTCCCCCAGATTTCACCCCATCTACGTTATCTCTTTGCTGATTTTGCTTTGTATCCTTTTGCCATGATGAGTCCTCCCAGCAAATTACTGAACAGGGGGTGGTCTTGGGAACCTCCAACACAACATTCAAGTTTGAGAAGTACTGCTCTAGAGCATAAGTGCAGGACTTGAGGACTGTGAGCTAACCCTTGGGCCAGTGCAAGACAAGGAATCCATTCTGCATTAAGTTAGACATTAGGACTACATCCTAGGAAAAAGTGTAAATTAGAAGAACATTCATCCACCAGAGGCAGACAGCAAAGAAAAGTAGCTCTGGGTAAAGTTGAAAACAAAAACAAAACAAATAAAAAGACACTTCCCTGAGACTTTGAAGCCACTGCATGTGACTTTGGAACCTAGATGTATGCTTTTGTATGGTCCAAAAAAATCCAAACATGAGAATTTTAATTTAAAGTAGCTCCTAGTCTACTGTACTCCTAGGCAGCAAGCAAAAGCAAATTGAACCATTAACTACCCCCTGAACCCACCCACCCAACCAGGCGACCACCCTTAGCCTGTGTAACCTAATAAATTTAAGTTCACAAGTCAAAATCACAAACACAGAAGGAAACATGAAAATAAACAGAAACAATAAACAAAAAAACTAAAAAGATTTTAAATATTAGAATTATATACATACAAAAATGAAATAATAATAATGTTTTACATATCTAAAGCAGGGGGGTTGGCAAACTTCTTTCATAAAGGGTCAGACTATAAATATTTTAGGCTTTGAAGGCCGTACAATCTCTGTTGTAATATTTAACTCAGCAGTTGTAGCACCAAAGCAGCCATAGACAATACTTATATGAGCATGGCTATGTCCCAATAAAACTATTCACAAATGCAGCATTAGTCAGCTATATTTGCAAGATTTGAAAGCCATAACCTACAAACCTCCAGTTTAAAGGGAAAAAAGGACTGAAAATATAAGATTCTAGACAGCATTATAAAAAAAAAAATTTACAAACATCCAAGCAGAATTTCTTGAAATAAAAATACCAGGATTGAAATAAAAACTCAATGGGGATGATAAACAGAAAAAACAAAGCTAGGGGGAGAATTAACAAACTGAAAGACACATCTGAAGATTTTATACAGAATGTGGCCCCCAAGAGAAAAGGAGATGAAATACGTGAAAGAGTTTAAAAGACAAGAAAGATAATGAGAAAGTCTAACATGCATGCAGTAAGAATTCCTAAAGGAGATAAGAGAAAATACAGGAGATACAATATCAACAAGTCAAAAATTGAAAATTTTTCAGAATTGTTCAAAGACATGAAACACAGAATGAGGATGCCCAATGAATCCCAGAGTAGGACAAATAACCATCTATATACTTTTTATTCAAAATGTTTAAGAGCAAAGCAAAAAGAAATTGTTAATACAGACAGAAAAAAGATTATCCAGAAAGAAAAGCACTTCAATGAACAGGTTACTTTTTTTACACATCAAACAAAATGAAATGAAAAGTGTGTGAATCTTGCACGAATCCTGACTCAAAATGATATCTGTAAAACGATCAGGAAAATTTGAACACTAACTGAATATTAGATGATATAAAGAAATTACTGTTAATTTACTTAGTTGTGTTAATGGTATCATACTTACATATTTTACAAGTCCTTATCCCTTAGAGACACATACTGATGCATTTACAAATGAAATAATATGTGCCTGGCATTTGCTTTAAAATTATCCATGAGGGGAGGAAGAGGAGGATATACAGATGCAATAAGACTGCCTCATATGTTTATAATGGTTGAAGCGAGGTGAGGAATACATGAGGGTTCCTTATACTTTTTCTCTACATATGTGTATGTTTGAAAATTTTCGTAATAAAATATTTTTAATAAAAGTCTGATAATCCTAAGTGTTGACAAAAGTATGGATCAAGAGCAACTTTTACATATTGCTACTATGAGGTGCTATATATATATAAAATCATATAAGCAGTAATTCTACACCAAGCTGCATAATCTAGAGACACTTATGTATGAGGACCAGGATTCTACGTATAAAATCATTGCTTATAACAGCAAGATACTACAAACAACCGAAATGTCCATGATCAATTATAAGACTATGTATAAAATCATTGCTTATAACAGCAAGACACTACGAACAACTGAAATGTCCATGATCAAAAGAGTGAATAAAATTATTATTTATTTAATAAGATTTGCCTTCTGGGTTTTCATCTAAGCACTTGCCGGACACTATGCTATGGTCTCTGAACAAATTTTCTCATTTAATACTTATAATATTGTGCATCTTGCAAGGTTATTGTATCCCTTCCCACAAATGAGAAAACTTAGGCTGAGAAAATTAAATAGCATGTCAGATATTTCCCTGTAAATTATGGATCAAGAATGTGAATCTAGATCTTCCCTACTACAAACTCAGTTTTCATTTCACAGTAATAATTAGGAACGTATATTTTCAAAAAAAGGAATGATATGCTAATTTTCTAAGCAAAACAGCTTAAACTGATATTATAAAAAAAAATTCCTAGTATTACAAAAGTAAACTGTAGTTAATCCAGACCTGCAAAACTTACCAGTAAGGCCTGAAATAACGTTGTTTATTCATATAATTTGTAATTCCTATTTTATGTGTCCACATATATGTAAACACACAATAAAATGGGGGATGGAGGAGTTTCTGACTGGTTTATCTCAAGCAACCTTAATATTGTCATAAGTCTCCTAAAAGTACAATAACAGTTTATCAACCTTTAGTATATAGAGCCCTCTTCCTTTTCTAAAAGTCTCACTATATTAAGTGGTCTCTAAAGCTTCTGCCAACTCTAAACTCTAAGTGCTTATTCAGCTTCAACTTTAAGGTTTCACAACAGTAAACTTCAACTACACTGTTTCATAACCCATGAAGCCCTTCTTTAGTGCAAAGCTTGGCTTACTAAAAATGCTCAGTTCGGATCAAGGGATAAATATCAAATAAAGAAAAATAACAGTATCAGTTAAGAATCACATGCATACTGCTTCTAGCAACATGTAAGAGTGTTAATTATAATTGAGTATTAGATTACACCCAAATACTTTCATCTACCAATTATTTTTTTAAAGGCAGATCACTGGTCAGAATTTTTCATAATCTTTCTCTTATTTATATTAGGCTATTACAATGCCCTGATGTACCTAGACAATACTTTCTCTAGGAAATGCTAACATTAAAAAAGTATAATACAATTTAATAAAGAGTTAAGTTCTCCTATTTGCCAGAAGTGCAAAATATTCCTCAATCAACAAACCAAAACCCAGACATTATACAATTATATTTGTTATGGCAAAACAGGTTTCAACTCTAGTGTCAACCCTCATGCTGCCGGGAATACTACACTGAGGATGATGAAGCCTCAGTGTCATTCAGGGGAAGAGTGTCAGGATCCCTGGGCGACCCCTGCCACAGCACACACATTTGCCAACCTTAAATCATGATTTTACTTTTCCAAAGGAACAAATGTGCTTATGCTATAATTTCTTTAAAAAATATTCAGGACCCAGAACATTGCCTGGCACATAAAAAAATAAACATTTATTAAATAAATAAATGTTCATCTGCAAAATTAGGTAAAAACTAAAAGGCTTTTAGCTTGAACAGACAGCTGAAAATCTAGATACTAAAAGGAAACAAATTGCAGGGACCTCATTCACTAAAAAAAAAAATTAGAGGGGCGACCCGGTGGCATAGCAGTTAAGGTCGTATGCTACGTTTTGGTGGCCCAGGGTTCGCAGGTTCGGATCCTGGGCGCAAACCAAGGCACCGCTTGTCAAGCCACGCTGTGGCAGTGTCCCATATAAAGTAGAGGAGGATGGGCAAGGATGTTAGCCCAGGGCCAATCTTCCTCAGCAAAAAAAAAAAAGAAAGAAAGAAAAAAATTAGAGAAGTACAAATAACAATTTTAAAAATACATAAGTAAAAGTTGTGATATAAGACAAGATTTTTCCCAAAAATTTGTCTATGAGCCATTCTGCTTATTTATCAGAGCTCACATTCAGAATAAAAATTAAAGAGAATAAAGGTAACATTAACTTCACCCATTCTCCTATTTCTCCCTATTTCTCTATACTTTCAATGATAGATTGAACATCTAAATGAAAGCATCTAGCAGCAGCACCAGCAAAGTAAAATGAACAGAATCATATTTTACAGAGGTCACATAAGGCTAATAACTCCCTTCTCGGCCTCCTGATTTGTCGATCAAGCTTAACTACCCATCCAGTCTATATTTGTGTCTGTGTGTGCGTGTGTGTGTGAGGTAGATTAGCCCTGAGCTAACAACTGTTGCCAATCCTCTTTTTGCTGAGGAAGACTGGCCCTGGGCTAACATCCGTGCTCATCTTCCTCTACTTTATATGGGACACCGCTACAGCATGGCTTGATAAGCAATGCATTGGTCTGCACCCAGGATCCAAACCTGTGAACCCCAGGCTGGCAAAGTGGAGTGTGCAAACTTAACCACTACACCACCGGGCCGGCCCCCCAGTCTACATTTTTTGAATGATATGCAACTGCCTGAAGCTTCTTTAAGAGCAAGGTCTGATTTATCTTGTAATCTCAACCTTGAAACTTCAGAGAACTTAGCAGAATACTCTGCCTATGGTAGACACTCAATAATTAACTGAATGAATGAATGAATACAGCATTTCCACTCAAAGCACAAAGAATTGCCATTAAATTAATGACAACTCAGGCATTATTTGGTAATTCAAAATATTAAAGTAATTAGAGTTAGACATACATAGCTTACAAGGAATTGACTTATTTTAATACAACCATCATTTCTACAATCTTGGTTTTGCAGCTTTCTCCTCTTGAAGACAATACTTAAGTCTCATGTGATTCATACTTAAGTCTCATGGATCTGAAGTGAAAGGATTAATTCATTCGCTTATCCATTCAATTAACATTGATTCAGTGACACGTGCCATGCAGAGCCTTCTCCAAGGGCTACAGTCCATTCTCCACAGAGCAGCCAGAATGATCTTTCTAAATAAGATAATGTTACTCCCATGCTTAAAACCTTCTAAAGACTTCCCTTTGCAAAAGTACCATGATCTCCAAGTTATTACTTGCCTTCCTCTCTAGTCTCATATTCTCCACGCCTCCTCTCACTCGTCAAGCACTAACCATATTGGTTCTTTCCTATCTCTAGGCCTTTGTACTATATGTTCCTTCTACTTGGAAGACTTTCCCCTACATTTTCACACGGTGCATCCTCGTTCGTCCTGCATCAACTATATATCACTGTCTCAGAGAAGCTTTCTCTGATAACCCAACCAAACATCAGTCAACTCTCTTTCACATACACAATTTTACACTACTCAGAGCATTTATTAGTACTTAAAATTCTGTGTTCACATGTTTATTGTCTGCATTCTCCCCACTAGAATATAAACTCTTCATGGGCAGACACTCAATCTTTTTCATCATCGAATCACCAGTAAAAAGAACAGTACCTAGCATATAGTAAAGATCAATAAATATTTGTCAACTGTGATTGAGGGAGGCAGACATGAACAAATTACAGCAGTATTATAAGAAAGGTAACAGATACTACATAAGCCCAAAGAATGAAGATGGTTAACCCTGCTGGGGAGATTAAGACTGGCTTTGAGGAAAACTTGTTGCTAGCTATAATGAAGAGAGTAGATTGGGAAAGGATTGAACTAGAATAGGAGAAAGTAGTTATGCAGCCAATGCAATCATCCAAGAAAGAAAATGAGGGCCTGAATGAATGAAGGCATGGCAACAGAAATGGAAAAAACAAATTTTACAGGTATTTCAGAGATAAAATCGTTATCATCTGGTTGCAGATTTGATGTGTAGAATAAGGACAAGGAATGAGGCTACACTGTCTCCAGGGTGTCTGATTTGGCCCCATAAAAGCACGGCTCTTAACCCAGATGGGAAATACAGAAAGATTTTTAGAATAATAAGATAATTAGTTAAGTTTGAAACACAGAAAGCTTGATATACATGACTACATGGTTAAGATGTTGAGTAAGCAGTGAAAAAATTGGTCTGGAGCCCTCATGCTAAAACACAAATTTGACAGTCACTTATTCAGCCAATAAATACTTATGAAGCACATATAATGTGCAGGGCTGTTGTAGGCAATGGGGATACAATGGTGAACAAAACAAAGTGTGTGTCCTCACAAAACTTACTTTCTAGGGAGACTAACAATAAATAATACTGTAATGGCAGTAGTGACAAGGGTTATGGAAGAAAAAACAATATAAAAGAATGGAAAGTGGGGCCGGCTCGGTGGTATAGTGGTTAAGTTTGTGCGCTCCACTTCAGCAGCTCGGGGTTCACAGGTTCAGATCCCGGGTGTGGACCTACACACTGCTTATCAAGCCATGCTGTGGCAGGCATCCCACCTATAAAGTAGAGGAAGACGGGCACGGATGTTAGCCCAGGGCCAAACTTCCTCAGCAAAAAGAGGAGGATTGGCAACAGGTGTTAGCTCAGAGCTAATCTTCCTCACCAGAAAAAAAAAAAATGGAAAATGATGCTTTAGATAGACTGATCAGAGAAGGCCTCACTGATAAAGTAACATCTGAACACAGAGTTAAATGAAGTGAGGGAGCAAGCCTACAAATATTGGAGGAAGAACAACCCACGCAGAATGTAACAGGGGTACAAAGGCCCTGAAAAAGAGAACATGAGTGGGAACAAAAACAAGGAGGCTGTTTTGCCAGATATAGTGAACAAGAAAGAGGAAAACAGGTAGGAAATGAGAATGGTTGTAGAGGTACCCAGGGATTAGATTATAATGGCAGTCATCACATACACTGGTAATATATATTTTAGAAAAATTATCTCATCACACACATTCCAGTATTTAATACAGTGCTGAGAATATAGCAGATGCTCAAAAAATTCTTTTCAAATTAATGAGTGAAATCAATGAATTAAATTCCCATTATATTTAAGTCCAACTTATATTTTATCATTTTCTGAACTGTAATTCATCCCTAAAGCACGAACCAAAGAGCAATTTAAAAGACTATATTATAAGCTTTAGCAATCTTCAGAAGCAGAATTTTTTAAATGTTTTGAACAGTGACATCACCACTGGAATAAGAACATGCCCTTCCAAGGGGACTGCTTAAAAGGAAACGTCTACTTCAACGTATATAATTTCTAGATTGTCTGCTAAAATAACACATCATTTGAAAAACCCTTCACATTTTGTAATTTTTATTCGTGAGGAAGACGAGCCCTAAGCTAACATCCGTTGCCAATCCTCCTCTTTTTGCAGAAGAAGACTGGCCCTGGGCTAACATCCATGCCCATCTTCCTCTACTTTATATGGGACGCCGCCACAGCATGGCTGACAAGCGGTACGTTGGTCTGCACCCAGGATCTGAACCTGCAAACCCTAAGCCGCCAAAGTGGAGTGTGCGAACTTAACCGCTACACCACTGGACTGACCCCACATTTTGTAATGTTTTAATACCTAAAATATATTTTAGTAAAATAAAATTTAGACCAAGTTCTGATCGTGACGGACAGCCAACAGTTTATCATACTACTTCAGCTCTATTCGAGGAAAAATCATTTAAAACAGTTGGGGAAAAAAAGAAAGATGTACCAGTATGTACAAGAGCAATAAGTAATATAATCCTGAAAAACGTGGTTAAAAAATATACAAAAGGGGCCGGCCCAGTAGCGCAGCGGTTTAGTTCGCGCTTGGCAGCCCGGGGTTCGCAGGTTCGGATCCCGGGCGCTGGCTGATGCACTGCTCGTCAGCCACGCTGTGGCGGCGTCCCATATAAAGTAGAGGAAGATGGGCATGGATGTTAGCCCAGGGCCAGTCTTCCTCAGCAAAAAGAGGAGGATTGGCAACAGATGTTAGCTCAGGGCTGGTCTTCCTCACAAAAAAAAAAAGAAAAAGAAAGAAAAAAAAATATAGAAAAGCATTTTGTCATTCCTAATTAATAGAATCAAACAAGCAACTACTCAAAAGTTCACCATCAAAAACAAGTATTCTTTTGATAGCTAATAATTCATACTCAGATTAAATCTGAGTGCTCAGTGAACTAAATAGACTCAATCAGCAAGGATCTTTCAAGGTTATTAAATGTTCCCACCTTCAGGGAATTCCAAACTTACTGTTTTCTATACTTCCAAAGAGTAGATGCATAAAAATTTAAAACATTTTAAATATTTAAAACTAAGTAAATACTAACATTTTTAAAATTATCAACATTTAGAAAATGCACTTCATCAGAAACTTCTTCACCTTCAGTATAGTTGAATATTTTTGTTTCACTTTCACATTTACTCTTGCTTTTGCATACTGAAATAAGTAAAATGTTTTTTATTCTACTAATCTATGCTAAGCACATGTTGCCAAGTTGCTTTCGAGCATTTAACCAATTTCCTATGCAAAACTCAGTTCTGATTTCTTGGGGACAAGCACCAAGAGATGGGCAGCGTAATCCTTCTCTATCAAAGCACCACCAACTCTCAGGGGGGGGGAAAAAAAAAACACTTAAAAGTCAACGAAGGACAAAGTAAAAAAAAGAAAAAACCAAAACTTTAACAATTAAAATTTATCCTAAATGAAGGAACATAAAATACTACCCAAATAATACAATACAGCAAAAGAAAAATATAGTCCATTTTCATAGCATGGCCTATTATAGCAAAGAGTCACCAGAAGAAAGACTAGAAATAGAAAAAGAGAAACAGAAACCAATGAGAGAAATTGAGAAAAACAAGGGAAAGAGGGAGAATCACATAAAGATACTTTATAACAATCAATGAGGTCTTAGACACTCTCACTTAATCTCATCAAGTTCTAATGTGTCTTATTAGAAAATCAATCACATTACTTTACGACTTCCCCATGTGTGAAACCTGGAGCAGGTAAGACAGAGTTCTAATGGTTCCTTTCGAGCTCTTAGGAGAGAGTATCAGACAAGACATTTAAACATGTATGCTCTTTCAAGAAGCATCTCTATTTTGTACTCTTCTCTTAACAACTTTACACCTTTGACGTACATTTAAAACTAGACATTGTAAATCTAATATATTAACACATATTGATATTTCCACATTAGCATATTATTGAAGTGAGGACCAAGAAATGTTTATCATCCTTCCTTTTTCTGTATAGAAATATTAAACCAATTTTGGCAATCATTCCACCTAATTTAATTAGGTCAACATAAAACTGTCTGGACTGGATTTCTCATTTTTCCAACTTTCTTTCTAACCTGTAGCTTTAAACTCTTTTGGTGATCTGATTATCTATACTTCTTTTTATTTAAACAGTCATTAAGAAAAAAATTAAAGAAAAAAATTCACCTATCTAGATGTGTTAACTGGCTAAAACCTATTAAATCAAAAAGTCAGCCTTAAGACGTAAAAGCGATATTCAGAAAATGATTTAAAATTTTTTAAGAAAGTTGGAATTACTGTAATGATTCTAAACTCTATCCACGCATATAAATCTACTACCCAACCAAAAGGAAAGACTCCATCCACATCATGACATACCTTATACACAGAAGCAGACTTGGATTAAAATAACTTTACATACAACATGGTGATAACAACATAATATTGGGCATATGAAGTCAGATACAAAAAAGTATATACTGTATGAGTACATTATATAAAGTTTAAAAATAGGCAAAGCTAATCTATGGTGTTACAAGTCAGGTGGTCGTGTCCTTGGTTGGGGAAGTAGTGCCTGGAAGGAGACAGAATGAGACAGAATGAGAGGTCCCAGGGTATTGCAGTATTCTGAGTCTTGATCTGGGTTCTGATTATCCAGGTGTTCAATTTGTCAAAATTTATAGAACTGTATATTTATGACAAACGTTTTTTGGATCTATGCTTCCTTTCAATAAAAAAAAATTTTAATAACATTTAATGCTCCCTAACTATGCTAGGTATTTTAACAGGTAAAAAGAAAAGAAGGTCTAACATCTCCACATAGTTTTCAAGGCCCTCAATAACTTATCCCTATCCTACAAATCCAATATGAATACTAAAATTCTATATCCTTATTACTCCTTTCTCAGTAAAATGTTTCATGCCTTTACTCATGCTCTATTCCTCTTGATTTAATCCAAGTTGAAACAATGTCCCACTTTATATTTTTCCAGCTCACACTTATCTATCCCTTCTCTCATCTCCTTTGCTTTAATTGACCACATAAAGAACACCTAATATCAATATGTTTATATCTATGTGCCAAAACTGCAATAAATATTTTACAAACATTTCATTTACTCCTCAAATAAGTGTTATGTTCAATAGAGATGAGAAAACATGCTCAGAAAAGGCAACTTGTCCAAAGTCAAAAACTTCTAAGAGGCAGGTCAAGATTCAAATTCAGATCTGTTAGGCTCCAAAGCCCATGCTCTTAGCTACAGTGTTAGACTGTCTCTGTATCATGTTATTAAATGTTATTTCGTCCATATTAGCCATATTTTGTACCTTATTACATATCTTTAAATAATCCTACTATCCATATTGGTTATATATGTATGAACTGTATCAAGTCATAACTCACCTGCCTTGAACTATGCTATGAGGCAAGAACCTATCTGGAAAACCACCAGGAAGCAAAAGTAAGCACTCCAAAGGATGGCAATAAAAATTCAAAGTATGTATCATCACCAAGTTTATTCACTACAGGTCACATATATTATTGACAGAAGGGCCCCTTAATTCCTCATAATCACACCTATTTATCCTTATTTTCCATATATTAACATGTCCAGTTATAAAATTTCCATTTTACAGTACAGTAAAAGTAAAAAAATAAATTAAAGGACTTCCAAACATAGGAATAATAACTGCAATGTAAAGTGATAGCTGACAGCAATGAAACCTCACATAAGAGTAAAAAGAGCAGTCTAATGCTACACAGAGTAGTAATAAATTGTCTTCCCCCGACTCCCAACACAGTAATTGATATTTATAATGATGACTCTAGCCAAAGAGAAAAAGTTAAAATATAGTTGATATGTTCGTCTTAAGAGAGGAAAGAAATACAAAATAGCTCTAGAAATAATTTTATCTAAAATGGTTAAAATGTACATTTCAGAGCTCAGCCAATAACTTGCTTCCTGAGGGCTCCAAATCAACACTCTCACAATATATACTCATTTAGTCACTAATTATTCCAGCAATATGATTTATCTTCTATTGTACTTGTGGTTTTTTAGAAAGATTGTAAAGGATTAAGTGCACGGGTTTTAGAATCAAAAAACAATGAATGGGATCTGAATCCTACCTCTCTCTCTCACTGCTAATATGACCTTGGGCTAGTTAGGCATCCTCCGGGCCCCACCTTCTTCATCAATATGAATATTGATACATATTTCCTAGGTATGTAGGAATAATAAATTAGGTAATTTAAGTAATGTTTTTAACATATAATAAGGTTCCCAACATATAATAAGGTTCAAAATATGGTGGTTGCTGCTGCTGTTTTTTATAATCAAAGACCATGTCTTAAACATCTAGCAACCAGAACAATGCTGGACACGGACACGTAAGCAGTACTCAATAAATACTTGGTGACTGGCCTACAGGACGAGAAGAAAAGGGTAAGAGTCTCTCTCTAATAGCATATGGCCCAACCTGATTACAACTACTACTTTTTATTTGTAAATATTTATAAAATAAAAGAATGAAAGTATTGTTTCAAAGGAGAGAACTAGGACCAATTACTGAAAAATTATTCTTTTATTAAATTTTTGGCTAATTCCATATAAGAATTTCATTAACAAACATAGCTGCTCAATAAAGAAACAAACCACTTTGAATAAGCTGCCTATCAGTAAAAGGTCTGAGTGATGATGGATGACATGTCAGATATTGTAGAGACGATTCCTGTTTTGAATGAGAGAGCTAATAAAATAATTTCTAAAGTAGCTTCCAAATACGCTTAAAAATAGACATAGTTATACACACACATATACCTCCCCCAGGTCCACTCATATTCAAGTAATCCTTGTGAACACTTAATGGCAATATAATTATTTATTTTAAAAATAATTACACTTTTTTTCTGTAGTACTTTTATAATATAGAAACAATTACTGATGTAAGTGAAAATTTTTCCCTAGGACTCAAAAATAAAGTCTAAACTTTTTAAATAAACAAAATAACTATTAGAAGAAACAATAAATGACAAAGCAAAATGCAACTGCCACAGTTTACCCAAATTTCTTAATCTTCTTTTTATTTCCTTTTGAAAAATAATCATCTTTTTAAATTTCTTCCATTTTACTAGGTAAAAAATAATATATATTTATGTATTCAAAACAATGTTGAAACACCACACAACACTGAATTCTCCCATGACAAAGGAGAAAAAGGTTATTTTGAGGTTCTTATGATTTAAACATTTTTAAGACTATGCTAATCTAAAATTTAACTACTATAAAGTTATAAAATCTGTTAAGAATTATTCTTATATGACATATGAAATCTTATATGACATAAGAATTAATCCGACCTGCTCTGTACCAAGTTATGCCACTCAAAACAACAACTAGAAATTACAACCTACAGCAGTAAAATAAAACCACAAGTCATTCTAAATAAACAAGGTAGGAAAACAGCTATTTGTATTGAAATATCCCATTATTATAATTTTATACTAATATCATCTGTGACAGATATGATTAAAAACTTACCTACAACACATGTACTAAATAAAACATTCCATAACATTCTACTTGCCACCTGGTCACACACACAGACACTGTCTTACAGCTAAATGTTAAAGTTCACAGCTCACCTACCTCCAACCACTGGAGTCTTCTCACACTTTCTGCAACTCTATTCCCCTCAGTTTTTCTTTTTTTTTTCTTGGGGAAGGGGGCTGGTGGTGATGGTGGTACGGTGAAGGTTAGGGAGTGTATTATATAGAATTATGAGTGGAAAAAAAACAGGGCAATTAAAAGTTTTAGTATATAAGGGATGAACATTAAGCATGGAAATAATTAGCAATACTATTTTCAGATGTGATTTCCTGAAGTATGAAACTACTGATAAAAATATACATGTGCACGCACACATCTAAAAACAGTTAAATACACTTTATCTGGCAAGCAGTTCCTTCTTAGTAACTAAAAGTAAATTACTTGGCAATGTTTGTTTACAGCTTCTGTGTCTCTTCACTCTTTATTCATTACATGAAATTATACTGGACTCTGAACAAGATTACTAAAATCTGTGCAACTGGCAATTCAACTTTCATTTTGCTGCTTTTATAGAGCAATAATTTCTCCAAACACTGTTTATCCTTTACCCAAATAACTAGAAGGCTGGGTAAGGTGTCTGGATTGGGCAATGAAACATTCCATGTAATTCAGGATAATCTTAATTTCAAATATTCTATCTCACAGTGAGGCCACATGTTTATATACTGAGATTAGAAAATATAGTTATTTTAGTGTGGAAAATAAAAACACTACCCATCTCATTTATAGTCTCTATTTACAAATTGCATACATCTAGAAATAAATTTGATAACAAATTTACAGAGCCCTTTGAACATGCAGTATTAATGAAGGGGAGAGGAAACACACATACTACAAAACAATGGAAGAAAAAAATCATTTATGCTTGGGTTTGGAATGCAGCCAAGCATTTATATAGTCATAGTCACAAGCACATAATTACTTCACAATATGCCTAAAAATCTCTCAGTCCAGTCCAGCACTACTGTCAAAGGTCAGAAAAGCCCTAATTTGAAATAATATAATCAGTCTTCAATAGTCAAGAGATTTATATACAGAACTCATCACCAACTTTTTCTCAACATTATCTTCAAATACTGAATAATAAGCCAGGAAAACGTTAGTTCACAAAATTAAGTTATTAAAACACTGATCCAGAGCTCTAACTATTCAAATGCTACCCTTTTATGAAAAGGTCTTACAGGTGTCAACAGTTCAATGAAGTCTGCGCTCTAGGCCATTCCTTACCTATGTCCCATTTTTTTCTGAATTCCTTTGGCTTTTGATTCGTTTATAAAAATTAACTGGCAGGTGCTTCAGATACTACTGCCTTATACTATACCCTGAAACAGATATATCCCAACTATAACATAAACTCTTTGAAGCCAAGAATTATGCCTTCCCGATTCACAGTAACACTAACTAACCTGATTATATAATATACTCATCAAAAATATGCTAACTGACATTAACAAACCACTACAAATCCAAATTCTTCAACACACTGGGGTAAAAAATGGCAAAGTAATTGAAGGAGCCAGATTCTTTAAAATCCAGGTAATTGAGGTTAAAAACCTCTTTTCTATATTTCTTAATAAACTCAATTGACTCCTTAAACAAGATATGTTTGAAGCCTTGACATATCCTCAATTTTATTACATTTTCTGTAAATTTCATCATTACCAGGTACACTGCTCAGTTTATGCAATCTGTCTGGCTAGACAACTCCGTGAGAGGAATTTTAAGAATGCACTCATGTTTAGATTCTCTTTCAACCCTATGACTTTGGACATATGAATGCTATATTTAGCTACTTTTACATAATTATTTTTAATTTAGTTTGGCATCTGTATAATTTTATAAGTGCATTCATTGCAGAGATAATACTTTAAAGTAGCTATTCAGCTTTAATCTGGCCACACTAACAAAAAAGCACAGAAAATACAAAACAATGGATGATCCAAAAAGCATTAACAGTCAACTCTCAATTATTCATATGTGGATTACCTAATAAATATTTTAGCCTTTTTATGTCCACTATTCTAATAGTATTTGCTTAGGAAATAAAAATTGATGCTAATAATTCAAATAAAAGAAAACCTATTGCAGGGGAGGAAAGAATATAAAATCTTCCCAAGCCACAGATAGATAATGCTATTTAGATTATACATTTAGTGCTCTTCCACCATTATTCACCTTTTTATTAAGTGCAGGTAACTGAGAGTGGACTGTATTTAGCTTGGTGATAGTCAGAGGTACAGATACACAGGCATGCAAACCATTCACTCACCCCACTGTGCTTTTCACAGCCCTATTTTCAGTAGCCTGAGACCCCAGGGGGAGGAGGCAGCAAGTCACTGCAGATGATCTCTTAAAAGGAAATTGAGAGTTGACTATAATTTACATTTAAAGTACTATGAAATACCATCACTCCTACATGTATTCATTACTGTTTATGGGAATACTTCTCACAGTGATCTAACAAGGCTATAAATGCTTTCTCTTTAACCTTTCAATAGCCCTGAAACATAGGGATAACTGAGAATCACACAGACGGAAGATGAAATTGCTGCACATAGAAAGTAGTATGCATTTTTAGAGATCAGGAAACTGAAGCCTAGAGAGGTTAAATAGCATGCCAAGATCATCCTCAGGTTAAACAAGAGGAGAACTGAGTTCTCCAGACCCCAACTTCAGTGCTACAGTCTCACAGTCCCTTCAGCTCAAAACCCTCCTCTTGGCTTCATAATCTTGCTAATTTTCTTCTCTTCTGTTGGCCCCTTTCTTCTTCTTGATTACTATGCTGAGAATACATACACTCGCATCAGCTTATCTTCTAACACTCAAATCTTCAGCTCTTTTCTTCATTTACATTCTTCCTTCTCTCAACGCCCTACGCAGAGAACAATCAGATCACAAGTTCAGAACAACTATTAAAACTTCCATTCCAGTATTTGCTTGCTACCTCTTACAAATCTCTGGCAGAGTCAGTCACCTGAAATTCAAAGGACAAAGGTGAACTCATTTTCACTGTCCCAAAATGATCTCTCCATTTCATGGCACCATCAATTTCACTGCCCCTCAGGACTATAAACTTAAAATGCTCTTTTATTTCTACTTTCCTTAATACTGTACTATTCCCTTTCTTTCCCATCTCTCTCTCTCCATTCTTCCATTCAATAAATGCTTCAGTTATTACTATATGATAGATACTGGCGAAGAAGCTTAAGATTTAGTGAGGGAAAAAGAACTGGACAAAGAATTTAAATAAGGCAATGGTAAGTGATATTTAGAAGGGAATAAAAAAAGACGTGGAAAAGTAGACGAGGAAGCAATGAATTCACACTGGAATGATAAGAAAGGATTTCCAGAAGTGGCCTGTGACCTAGACCTTAAAGAATTAGTATTTCAATAAAGAGTGCTAGAAATGGAATTCTAGGTAGAGGAAACAACCTATGCAAGGTCAAGTAAATAGAAACTGCATGTCATGTGCAAGGAACAACAAATAGTTGTCTTTGACTAAAGCAATGATTCTCAACCAGGGGCATAACACAATCTCCAAGGGGAAAGAACAGGAATGGGAAGTTTGGTGCGTCTGACTCGCAAACTCTCTGCAATCCCCTTTGAGAAGCACTGTGTGTAAAGAAGGGGGGTAGTGTGTTACACAAGTGAACTATGCAGCGAGGCAGACAGATTGAGAATAATATGGTTAAGATAGTACGGAAGAAAATAATTCTGAAACAAATCATAAAAGGGCTTCAATGCCAAGCTAAGAAATTTGGACTTTATTCTGTGAGCAAAAACGAGCGTGTAAAGTGTAAGTGTGAGTGCTGAGTGTGTGTGTGTTTTGTTTTTTCATTTAAGGAGTGACAAGATCAGATCTAGATTTCAGGGAAATAATCTGGCAATCATACAGCAGATGGATTGAAAAAAAGTGAGAGAAAAGATTTTACTATCATCCAAATGAGATAATGAGGATGTGAACTAGACCAATGACAATGGAAATAGAAGGAGAGATTGGATTCAGTAGACATTTCAGAGGCATATTGGAGGAACATGGCAACTGAACAAAGAGGATGAGAAGTGGGTCTCTAGCTTGAATAATAGAGGATGGTAGTGGTACCTAGAAAGTGAAAAGTGGGCTGGGCCTGCCCTGTGGTGTAGCAGGTTAGTTCGCGCTTGGCAGCCCAGGGTTCACGGGCCCAGATCCCGGGCGCCTGCCGACGTACTGCTTGTCAGCCATGCTGTGGCAGCGTCCCATATAAAGTAGAGGAAGATGGGCACGGATGTTAGCCCAGGGCCAGCCTTTCTCAGCAAAAAGAGGAGGATTGGCAATGGATGTTAGTTGAGGGCTGATCTTCCTCACAAAAAAAAAAAAGAAAAGTGAAAAGTGGGTATGCTTTGGGGTACAAAGTTTTATACATCACCACCTTGAGATGATTACCAGACACACATGCTAATATGCTTTGCAAGTTTAGAAGAAAAAATCTGAATGAAAATGTGATTATTGTAACCATCTCAATTCATGGATTTTTAAAGCCATGAGTGAAAAGGCTACTCAGGGAGGTAGCACCAGTAGGAGAGGAAAAGAAGATCAGGGACAGAAACTTGGGGCTCATTTGCCTAAGGACCTGGAAGACCAGCCAGTAAACAGAGAAGGAGCAGCATGAGAGGTAGGAAAAGAACCAGGAAAATATTTCACAAAAGTCAAGTGAGGAAAGAGTTGCAAGAATAGCAATAGTGTAGTGGCTACAAGTGCATGATCTGCAGTTAGTCACGCACTAGCCCTGTGACCCTGGCTGAATTACTTACCTTTCTGAGTTTCAGTCCTTTAGAATTTCAAAGCCTATATCCTCAACTGTAAATCAGGGATAATAAGAGTACCTCAAAGAGTTGTTGAAGATTAAGTGAGATAACATATTTCAGTGCCTGGAATAAAACTATTAATACAGTAGTAGTACTAATAACAGAATGAGGAACTTAAAAATGCCAGTGAATTTTGTATGAGGTTGCTAGCATCCTTTAAGAAACTATTTTCAGTACAGGGAAGAGCTGTGCTTACAAGACTATAGTGGTTAAGGAAGAAAGCTGTGGGGTGAAGATAAACTATCCTGTCTGTGGAGCCTACGAAAAAATAACTGTTTTATAGTCTTGTCTTTATCTTTCCACATCTCCCACCATCATCCCACGTCTAGTATATATCTGATCCATATGAAGGATACAACAAACATTTGCTGAACATGAGAAACTGAGCCAATAGGAAGGAAGAAATGAAGAAGCAAGAGATCTTAGTTCTATAAAGAATCTTAGAGGAACCAGTCTTAAGAGCATAAAATTCCTTTCCAGGTTAGCCTTGGAAAGGAACAGAGATGCTTCTCTGACTCAGGGAAACAGAAGGTAAATATGGGTGAAATATAAAGGGGAGAAGACAAGGGAATTCACCTAAGACAGCTTCTGTCTTCTGAATAAAGAAATAAAAGTTCTCCGCACAAAGTAGCAGGATTCCAAAGTTAGTTTGGAATCTGAAAAAAACAAATCAGTTGATTCCTCCATTCCAATATATATTCAACTTCATCTCTAACACCCTAGTCTAGTCCCTCATCAGCTCTTAGATTATATCACTGGCCTTCTGGGTTGCTCTTCTTCCTACTGACTTTACCTTTCTCAAGGTATGGGATACTCTCGAGAGCCCATGTTTCCTCCCACTATGTCCACTACTATTCTTATGAGAAGTCAACCCCTCTGTGAAGCTTTCTCTGATCCTCTATCCACCAGATAGTTAATCATTCTCTCCTCTAGGCTACTTCTGTTCCTTGCACAGTTTGATTACTTAATTTATTGTTCCATATTGCAATCACTTCTTTATGTCTGTTCCAGCAAATTGCTAAAAAGGGAGTAACATCTTCCTCATGTTTATTCCTCCAGCACATAATTCAGCATTTAGTATATAACAGGCATTCAGTCAAAATTTGTTTTGTCTAACTGAAGTGAGCGATTAAATATGAGTAATCTCCTGACTAGAAGAAATCAGAAAACAAAAAGTTAGTGTTCAAATCTGCACCATTCAGATAACCTTCTTACTTTTCTAAGCATTAAACAGTAACTAAAACAGTCAACTTTTTTATTCTTACTAAAAAAAGTAAAAGGGTTGGGTAATCAAAATATATATAAAACTCAATACTTTTAAATAAATTATATTCTAACAGTTTTATTTGAATACAGGTGTGTCCATGTCCTGGGAATTCACTTTGAACACAATAATTAAATTATACTAGGAAGGGCTTACACAGGAAAAATACTGTGTCTTTTCAAGTTATTCAGTACCAGGAAGAGATGTACCACTGGACTGATAAAAAACAGACTATCCTTGCAGTAGAAGAGGCTAAGGGAAGCATTTGGGTTTCAAAATAGATTTTGGCATGCAAAACAGAGAGAGTATTTAATGATATCAACAGCAAATATCAGGGACTTTCACAAATTAAGTAGAGCAGTTGTCTGAACAAAACTGAGAGCAATAATTACCAATAAGTTGACTGTAAAATCTACTACAATGAAGTTCCTAAACTAGATCAAAATTAATCCATCAAAAATTGTTAATTAAAGCACACTATATATGAACCACAGCACTAACGCCAATACCGAAACCAGAGTCTTAAAACTGTCCTGGGCCTCAACAAGCTTGCAAGGTTAGCCAAGTGATTATTACTAAGAAATTTTCTGGAGTCAGGAAGAAAAATTCGAAGGTTCTACAAAATAAAATATCACATTTTATCTAAAGTACATATAATAGATTGTTCTTTGCTTAGATCTAATTTACTGGTAATCTCAGAGATTACTTTTTACAGTTGTCATATTCAAGAACTCTACTTCAGACAGACTATACCCAATTAAAAGTATGCCTCAAGAAATTAAAGCTTCAATATCATAATTCCTTATTAACAAGTTTATAATATTCAAAACAATCATTTGAAATATTTATCACATTTGAAATGTGATATAAATAATTTTGATTTCATAGTGTAGCAAGGCAAATAACATTTAGTTAACATCACTCACAAAGTGTTAAGTCCTTCGCTGAGTACTTTAATTAAGCACTAGGTCATTTACCTCTCACAATCTTAATAACCCTTTGAAGTTCTCTCTTTATTTTGAGATGAAGAAACCAAGAGTAAAGCAAGGTCAAATACCTTCCCCCAAATCACCTATGAAGTATCACAGCTGAGATTACAACCCAGAACTATTTGATTTTACAGTCTTTCTTTTCACTATACATTGATGGCTCCTTTAGGAATTACAATGACCATGACCTCTATATTTTGTATTGACTTTGTTACATGGCTACACAGTGAATTTCTCAAAGGTTACATAAAAACAATTAGAATGAGAGCAAACACTGCATTCGCATTAAAAATATATATTTTTTTGGTTACCCAAACTTTATCTAAAACATATTGTAATCCAATCCACAAACAGCTGCCTTCAGCTGCAACCCAGACTGCCCCACAGTTCTCAAATTATCACTAAAGTTTAATTCCTCAGGAACTAACTTTATGTTAGATCCACAAGCCGTCTTTTAACAATGAAATGCTTGTCAGAATAGCAATTTCTTAAACAACAGCGTCGCTATATGATTAATCTAACTCAGGTTACATTTTTTATTCTAAACTTCCCTAGGATTTGGGAATACAGTTCTCATATAACCTCTCACTCTTAATTGTATATTGCTTTTGCAATCAGTTTCAATTGACTGCGTATATTTTACTCCAAACTGAAGTACATTTTGTCAGGGCAGGCAGAAACAGCATTTTCTGCACTTTTTGTATTATCATAGAAACACCTTGTTAATGCTCAGGAAAGACAGCATTTTAAATAGTATGTTTACTATCTGCATATTTGAGTAAAATTGGAGTACACCAAAAGTATCAAATTTGTACATAAGTTCTTTTACAACCCAAAATTTTGACACCAACCAGAGAAACCACTATATATAGGAGCTCAGCAAACTGAATTTAAAGCACTTACTTGAAAGTAACTTACTTCTAGTACCACATCCAAACAGGTTTTTAATGCATAAATTATACTCAAGATCTATCTAATAAATGCTCTTTTCACCTCTAAAACATATATGCTCATATATAAATTAAATCACTAATAAACTACATCCGTTACAGAACTCAAATGCTAATTTTGAGCCCTGTGGGAATTGTGCTTGCTTTGTTAGGAAATTTACTAGAAAAATCTTTTCCCACATATATTTTATATAGATTTTTCATATCTGTTATATATAGTCAAGTTTCCAAACTTAACACAAGTTAAAAGCTTTACATCTTTCTACACTAATATTCAAACCCTATCCCTGAAAAAATGTTCCAGTTTAGTGCATTAATGATCTAATTAGTTGCCATTTCTATTACTCAAGCCCTATTATGTCTTAGAAACTCTTCTGTCTGTAAAAGGACCTAGTTCACCCAAAACTAAGTCCCTCAACTTTCAGAAAATATTGTTACAAAAATGTACTCTTGTAGCTAACCGAAAACTAGTCTTTTAGTTTATAAAACAGTAATCTTACATGATGATATACAAAATAAAACAAATCAGAGAACGCACTATGCTCTAAATACAGAGAAGAGCCTCAACAATGAGCCTGTGTCTAACAAGTACCGTAGATAATAATTATGTCAAGTACAACATAGGTTAAAAAAATGGTTTTTCACTTTATATAGAATGTTTACAACGACTTTTCTTAACTTCCTAAAGTGTTTTTCAGATCTCAAAAAGGAAACTGATTCTGTACGGCTGAACCAGGTTACACTGGAAGCTACAGCCGGTGTGAAATACGACTTCTTCGGAATCAGTAGACCAAATCCTGTTTACCATGGAAAAGAAAAGCAAAACCTTGTATATAACTACTAAATCTTTACTGAGATATTGTCGAATGAACTCCAGGGACTGATCAAAGATATAGTGGACAGTAGCCAGATTAGGTCCTTAAAAATATAACCGGGGTTTACCTAGTTCCGAAGGTGTAAACAAACCCATCGCCTCTGCAGAAGATAAACAATGAACCGGCGGCGAGGGTGAGGGGGCGGTCTTTGCCAACTACAGTCCCAGCGGCCCGGGAAAGGGAAACAGGAGGGAAATACGGCGTAAACCAGACACTTAGCAGTAAGGTTTCACTACCGAGTGATCAAAGTTGCAGGTCCCCCAGGGCGGTGGGCAAAGAAAGAAGCAGTCACGCAGGCAGCAAGAACCGAGCAGGTCCGGCTTCTGCTCTGGGGGCCGGGGAGGGCAGGATGTGGTCGCTCTTCCCGCAGACATCCTCCGGCAACCTAAGTAGCAGCTTCTACCTCCCTCCGGCCGCCCCCAGGATTCGGCTGCACGAGCTCCGGGATAGGAGTAAAACGCTCCCTCGGGGGTCCAGGGAACCCAGAGGGTCGCCGAGTCCCGCTCGCTACTCCCCGGCACCCTCAACCCCCAGAGGCCCGGAGCAGGGCTTGGGGCGAGGAAAGCGGGCACCGGGAAGGGGGATGGGTCCGGGGAGGCGGCCCCGGGCTTGGCTCCCGCGGGCCGGCAGGCGGGGCTCGGGCTCTGCCTCCCGCACCCCCGCCGGTCCCGAGCGGGGTCCGCCCCTGCCCACGGCCCCCAGACCCCGGCTCCTCCCTGGCGCGCGCCCTCGCCGGCGCCCGCGGCGCCCCGCGTTACCTCGGGTCAGATCCAGCGGAACGTTCTCCTCGCCGCTGTCATTCCGCCCTGCGCGAAACAGACACACAGCTCCAATTAGGATTCGCTCGCAGGCCAGCGGCGGCAGCCCCGGCTCCAGTCAGCGCCCCGGCTCGCTCCCCGCGCCCAGGGCCAGGGGGAGGCAAGGGCCAGGGGTGGCTGGCGCCGGGCGGTGGGGGGTGAGGGCTGCAGCGGGCTTACCTCGTATTCGGAGGTTCTTCAGCGAGCGGCCGCGGCCGATCGCCGCCATATTGACGGGTTTCAGTCACAACACCGGAAACCTCGCCCAATCGCGCGAGAACCCCTTCCCCTCCCCGCGCGCCGTGCCCGCCCCCCGCGGCATCTCCCCCGCCCCTCCGCGGCGGGAGCGGGCGGCGGGCGGTGCCGGCTCGGCTCGGGGCCGGCGGGAGTGCTGTGCCGACCCGGGGTCTTGATGGAGCTCGCGGCGCGGGTGCCCGCCAGTCCCAGAGCCGGAGGGCGCGGCGATGCGCCCGGCCCTCTGAAAGCACGTCTGCTGGGAGGTGGGCATTTCCCACGAGGGGGAATCCCATTGATGCGAGTTAGCAGCGTGGAGGATGCTTCCCCTCCAGCCGCCGCGGAAACCGTAGTCAAAACCGAGGCGAGCTGGGAGGAGACTGGGATGCGGCCGGCGGGCCACCTGCTGAAACCATCCTGCATGCTTCTCCTGCCTGCTTTCAAGCCCTGAAATAGACAATCCCCCTTCCTTATTCATCAATTAAAACGATTTTTATTTAAAAAAACAAAAACGCTCCGCACAGTTTTAATGTAACAAATCCCTTCCTAGAGTCGCTTTGCTCCAACCAACTTAACACGTAACAAAGTTTTCGACCGTCGCTCTGCCCCCCGTGCTCAGCAGCTTTGCACTTGATCTTCAAAGCCACACAGCCAGGACGGCTTCTCTGAGTGGAAGTGGTTGGGTGGAAGTTTTGTTCTTGACCGCCTGGCGCAGGACAGGAGAAGAGGACGAAGAAGCCCGGAGTGCCGGGTGGTCGTCCCGGGCGGTGGGTGGGATTGTTCCCGCGCACGCGCGGGCGCCGGGAGGCCCAGGGAGAGGGTTTCCTCTCTGCCTAGAACCGAGGAGAGGTTGCTGAGGGCTGTGTCCGGGTTTTCTAGCTCTTAGAACAGTCGCTAATGTAGAAGTTGTGGATTAGTATTTTTTATACAGAAGCCTATCAATTGTTAACTCTAGAGATTTTAATTCTAGAAAATGCTTTAGCTGATTAGTATATATATATATGGCCCCTGACCCAGCAACTTTCTCTTACTAGATTAACTGTAAAGAGAGAGTGAGCGTTTTGTCACCTTTTATTCCTCAACTGTTGTCTTTCTGTTCCATGAGACTGGAAGTTTATTAACAGTGGGATCTTGCATTAAGCACCTCTCTTTTCCCAGCTCCCAGTTAATGCAGTGTCCAGCACAAATAAGTGTTCAATAAATAATCGGATGAGTAAATGCCCTGGATTCCTTCTTTGTTCCAGTGCTCTTTTTGATGTAAAAAAATTTAAAAAGCAATATTGGAGATACTAATTGCAGTCGTTAATAACAGTGAATAATTGGAAACACTAATGACCAAAGTAGGGATTATGCAAATTATTGCAGCCATTAAAAATGACTGTAAGTCTAGTATATTTATAGGAAATAATGTTCATGATATTAAATCAACCCTTTTTTATAAATGTTTAAAATACATATCAAATTAAAAGCATACTTTATAAAATATTTTACATATCTGTGTACGTGGAAAAAAGTCTGAGAAGATAAACATCAAAATGTTGACTAATTCTTTTCCATTCACTTGTGGAATTACACGTACAGTTTTTGTTCCTGTCTGCTTGTCTGTACTTTTTTAAATGTCCTATAATTAATATATATCGATTGGAAAATAAAAGTTTTAAAAAGAAAAATAAAAGCAGCATAGAGTAGCATCGTTACGAAAATAAAAGAGAAACACTGCTTCCTTAGAATACTACCCTCTGTCTGTATATTCCAGGTCCTTTTCTACTAGGTTTGCAATCAGCTGTCTGCTACTGATATTGCACTTAGATTCAAGGATGCAACACAATTAGAGTACTTTTGAAAAATGTCTCTGGACCTTACCAGTAGTAATTTTAATAGCAACAAACTTGCTCCCTTTTTTGTAGATTTTAAGTCTTGGTGCAAATTACTTGTTCTAGTTACAGCCTAAGACAAAAATCACAAAACTTGAATTCTGTCTAGAACATTAAAAATTTTGTATTTCATCCCTCCGTGTGTCACATTCCCCCATTTTAGAAAAGCAGAAATCTATCAATGGAAATTCTACCAGATTCTTAGAATTGTTCCAGTTTTCAACCAACTCTTTCTATCCTATATTTTTATCCTTATCTATTCTAAGTGAACTCCTTTCTAATACAATTTTCTCTTTTCATTCTCTTTCAGTCTTTCAAGAAAGTGAGTACAACTGATCCGCTTTTAAATTAGAGTACGTGAAAGCCTGAATCTAATAGCCTTTCATCTTTATAACTGTATGTTCCTATTTAAAGATCATTATTCAGTTACTCCATCTCTTCCAGGAGAAAAAAGTCATCTTTCTCCAGTTGTACAATGAAACTAGTTTTTCCTCTGTTACTATGTCAGTCATTTGTGTAGCTGTGTTCTCCACATTTGTTCTTAAGGTGAATGGCATTCCTGGTAAAAACAACAAGTTCTTAGTGCTTGCGAATGACACTCAACTAGGAAGCAGGAGTTTAGGCAAATTTTAGTAAGGAAGACATTTCATAATACTGTGTTTGCTTTTTAAACAATACATTATTGATCCTAGTCAGCTTGTTATTTGTTAAAACCTCTAAGTTATCTTCTATACTTGCCAATAGCTAGCCATTCCTCTTTTTGAAACTTGTTTTTCTTCCTTGTTTATTTTAGCCCTGTCTTACTTATTTTGTTTACTTCTTACTACTTCTTCAATTTTCCGGGTCATTTTGATTCTAATCTGGTCATTGAGAATGTGACTTCCTCTTTTTAGTTTTCATTTCCCAACTCGGTTTCATTTGCTGTGTGAATGAATGTTTTTTCTCATAGTATTAGTCATTGATAAAAAATGTTATTTGAGATTGGGTCCAGGACCACACCTCTAAGAGATGAATGTTGGATTCCGAAGATAAAATGACTCTGTGAATAGTCACTCTCTGGGTTCTATTTTCTATCCTATTGCACATAGTTAGTAATTCTAGTTTATAAACCAAATTTTATCAGTTTCGGATACAGTGGTAATGTTGAACAGAAACAAAACTTTGCCAAAATCTTAGTTCCCTTTATCTATCTGCCTTATGACATAGGCCATGTGAAGATAAAACAAGTCGAAAACCACAACATTTTGTCAGTCTGTTTTTTGGTAATTTCTCTTCATAGTTAAACCACACATTTAACGCCTAGATAAAGGCCATTAGAATGACAGGCAATGAACTAAATGAAACAAATGTTACCATCATATACAGGGTTGATTATGAAGATTCAATCTTGGTCATAGCAGGAAGTAGCCTGTTGGTATTACTCCTTTAAATTTTAATCTCTATCCCCAAATTTCATGTAAACTTTATTTTTAAAAATTCTATAAGGTATAAAGGCCCTCCATGGAAGCAGTTACATATATTCATAAAATAAAATCTAGATGGGTGTGCATTAAAATTTCACCAGTGATTTATCTTTTGTTGGTAGAATTTTGAGTGATTTTTGTCTTTCTTTTTCTCAT
Organism: Tapirus indicus; assembly: GCA_031878705.1. Lineage (NCBI taxonomy): Eukaryota > Metazoa > Chordata > Mammalia > Perissodactyla > Tapiridae > Tapirus > Tapirus indicus. Next base: position 115,180,794 of record CM062921.1, on the reverse strand, counting down.
TTTAATTGTTTTAAAACAAATTTTTACTTGTGCAAATCTTTAAAAAAAAAAAAACATTTTGTTGGCTATCCTAAACCACAATGATAAACATTGGATTATAGTAATTTGTTATGCAGTGGACCTATCAAAATTGTTTGTGCATCTCATCATCAAAAAAAGAACATTTGTGTACATACTCCAATACATGTGCATTTACTTTTTTATTAAATAAAACATAAAGATGAAATAAAAATGGTTAAAGTAATTGAAAATTTTTTAATGTTACTTTACTAATGGTACAAATAAAAGCAATGGGGCTGAATACACTTCATTATTTTTTAAATATCTTGTTAAATACTTTGTGATACAGCAATTCAAGTGTCCACTTCTAAGAAGAGTTTATCTGAATGTTGGGTTTTGGTAACTGAAACCTCACAAAATACAAAGATAAAATTGGAAGAACTAGTCTATTGGCTGCAGTTTCTAAATCAATCAATAACACTCGTTTTTAAATTCCATCCATCAGTTATACAAAGGTTTTTTATGTAATTTGGCTAATAAATGTCCGTCTTCCCCAATGTCAACCCATTTTCATAGCAAACTGGAAGGCATAACATTTAGAAAATTTTAACAAATGGTTTCAAAACTCTTCATCTGAAAGCATTTAAGCAGGTTAGAAAACACTGTTTCTATGACTTTTAAGTGTGTAGATATAAAAATTTATATAGGTGACACATTTATATTTTTAATTGTTTTCAGAAAAATAAACACAGAACTATGGAAACATTTCCAAATATCTATTTTCTAAATGCTCTCTTCCTAAGTACAAATTTCTTTTGAAAAAAGGTAACTTTCTTAGTTTTTGTTACTACAGTCACCTGGAAGGGAAAGGTTAGATTTAATATTTTCTTAAATATCTGATAGGTAACATGCTACTAGAAGCCACCATTCATCATGAAAAACAGTATACCATTAAATAAATATCAAACATCTGCATGGTACAAAAGGTTTTCATAGTCATTCCCCTTCTCATTTTGAAGTATGTGAAAATTAAATTGTATTTTAAAGTTCTTTATTACATAAAATTATCACGTGTAGTACTAGCTCTATTCTTATGTGAATCTCTTTTAAATTTTTATTTATAGCAACTGCTTCATCAATTTTTCCTAAAACGTTGCTTTCATTAAGAAAGTTGTTTACTGATAAGGATACATGTTGTTTGGTACATCCTTACTTTGTGGCACAGAAAAAGAGTAGTTATTTGTGTATTTCATTATGAACAGAATTTAGCAAACACCACAAGCTGAGACAAGTCTAGGTGCATTTGTGCTTCCATCCAGCTGCACAGCAAAGCTTTCATAATGCCTATTTGTTCAAATACCTTTCTCTTTAATTCTTTAGTTATTTTTTTCTTTTCCGTTTTGTATCTTGGTCGACCAATGGGACTGCATTTTAATTTTGTCAACAAGTTGTGTTTTTCAGCCACTTTTTACCATAGCAGGAAATGCCACCATATTCCCCACTGATTTGTACCTTTTTCTCTGTTGTTAAAAAGAAGTCTCTTTTTGCAAAGTAATGGGTTCAATACTGCATGACTTCTAACCACTAAAAAATACAGAAAATTCTCTTCATATTCTGAATACTTATTTTTAAATATTTTGCTAATCAGATAGCTTTATACTATCATTAGCTGACATTTCAAGGAGCAATATACACTTAGAGCTAAGTAATAGTAAAGGATAACATACATAAATTCATATTTCACATAATCTTAATAATTTTAATTTCTAAAAATTTTGGCTGACATTGTGACATCTGATTATAATATAATTGCTTTTTCCTTGTAATGATGTTGATAAAGTGCTAATATCAAGAGTAGAAGTATCGGATCTATATTTTAAAACTGTGTGCTTGTGCTTTCATTATTTGTTACACACATGCAGTTTCTTTGCAAGATTCTTTTTAAGCCATGTGTCCATTTTGTGAAGGACAGTTTAAAATATACTTCTTAAATCCACTTACCTAAACGCAACATATGGTCATGTGCCCAAGTGGAAAGAATTCCTGGGCGAGTGTTGTGAACACCTTTGAGGTGCAGAACTCCTAACCATCCCTTAGGATACCTTTAATGACTCATGCCAATTTAACCTACTGACCATATGGCAGCTCCATTTTTAATCTGTATAATAAATATCAATAGGTTAATTTTCTCTTTCTTTTCTTTTCTTTCTTTTGGCTAAAAAAAATCTCCAAAACTCCTTCACCAAAAAACATAAAAACTAAACAGTGTACTAAAACTAGAGGAAGAGTGAGCAAATAGAAAACTGGAAAAGCTGAGCTATTTAGAGGGTAAATGCCAATGGTCACCTGAGATTGGAAGACAAAGCCCCTGCCAGAGGGTAGAAAAGCAGAACGAGACTTCTATGTTAAGTCCAGAATCCTAGAAGGGGACCAAAGTGGACCCAGGTTGGTAGCACCCCCTGGCTTCCAGTAGTAGCAATTACAAATACTTTCTGGAGAAAAGTGTGCAGTACATCAGCTCCTAGGCTCTTCACAAATTAAGAACAAACAAATAAAAGCTCAAAGTTCATCAAACTCATAGGAAAATAAGTCACCATAAGAAGTAAAGTAAGAACCAGTAGAAATAAAAATCAACAGAATTATATCCCATGGACTTCAGATATTGATGATCAGAAACAGAATATAAAGGAGCCATTTTTGAAATGAAGAATTTCTGATTCCATCCATAGTGGAGAATGGGCATTGGATTTACTTTCTGACAATAAACAACTATTAATCTAGGCAAAACATACAAACAACTGTTTTTAGGCATTGGACAACAGACAGTGTGGCACTGTGACCTTGAGATAAAAGAAACAAACAAGGGGAGCTCCACGTTCTGTCTGGCTTTTTGCCTGGGGACACTTAAAAATACAACACAAAGCTGTGGAAACCAAACAGAGAATAGCAATCTCACTGGATAGAGGAAAAAGATTGAAGTTCAGAGATAATGAGGCAATTGAAATTTGAAGGGCAAGATACCAGAGAGGAGGGAGCTGTACAGAGTAGGAGCTCCAGAAATCTGTACTTGAATCCTCTTGATTATTTAACTCAATTTTAAGTTGTACAAGTACAGGGTGAGACTCTGTGAGGCCTGGCAGGGAAGAGCTCCTGGGAGCTCTGAACTGAATGAAGTTCCCAGAGGTTGCAAATGGATGAAAGACATTAAAGTTCCAATCAGCAAGTAAAGAGACTTTGTTGAACACTTTGAGCATTCAGTTAAGACCCCCAAAAGGCTATCATTTAGGGAAAGGGTTGCATGGAGACACAAAAAAGGGAAAAAGCTACAATATCCCTAAAATAAAGGCTACTAGAGACACATCCAAACAAACCTAAAATCAAGTCTCAATAGGATCAAGCTGATCTGCCAATAAATTAGCTAATGAATAGGGGAAAAACTCCCACAAAACTCAATAAAAGGAAAACAACAATATCCCAACTCTCAAACACAGCATTTACAAGGTTCAGCATATAATAAAAATTTTATTAGATGTGAAAAATCAGGAAAATGTGATTCATCATCATGAGAAAAAATAATCAATGAAAACAGACCCAGAGATGACACAGACATTGGAATTAGCCAAAATTTATAAATATGGTTGAAGATTTAAAAGAAAAGTTGAGCATAATGAATGAACAGATGGAGGCTCTGACTAGAGAAATGTATCCTGTAAAAAAGAACAAAGCAAAAATTCTAGAAATAAAAAATACAATATCAAAAATGTAAAAATCCACTAGATGATGATTTATTGAACATTAAGAAAGAAAATAATCAGTGATTTTAAAGACAGACCAATAGAAAGCATAGATTTTAAAAAGATAAAAAAAAAAAAAGAGTCTCAGTGACCCATATAAAAAACATCAAAGCAGTCTGAAATATATGTAATTAGAGTCCCAAGAGAAGTGGAGAGAGAGATTAACATAGAAAAAATATTTGAAGAAATAATGGCTGAAATGTTCCAAATTTGACAAAAACTATAAGACACAGATCCAAAATGCTGAAAAAAATCACAAGCAAGATAAACACAAAGAAAACCATTCCCAGGCATATAATAGTCACATTGCCAAATATCAAAGATAAAGAGAAACATCTTAAAAGTGCTCAGAGAAGAGAACAAAGGCAAATTAACTACAGGCAACACAATAAGAATTACTTATGACTTCTAGTCAGAAACAACGCAAGCCAGAATTCAATTAAATGACACCTTTAAAGTGAAAAAGGAAAGAAATATCTATAATCCAGAATTATATATCTTGTAAAATCAATTTTCAAAAATGAAAGCGAGATAAAGACATTTTCAGATTTAAAAATATTTTAAAGAATTGGTCATTAACAGATGTGTCCTAAAATAAATGTTAAAGGAAGTTCTGCAGACTGAAGGGAAATAATACCAGATGTAAATACACATCTATATGAAAGGACAAAGAATGCAGAAAATGGTTAATATACAGGGAAATAAAAAAGATTTTTTAAAAGATAATTTCTCATTTAAAGCAAAGGCAATACAATATATCGTGGATTTAAATTGTAGAAGTAAAATATATGACAAAATTGGAATGTTATAAGGTTCTAATATTATATATGAAAGGGTGCAATATTAGTTCAAGGTACGCAATGTTTAGTTAAGAAGATATATTATACAAATAATACAAAGGAGATTTCTGCCCTCATATCAATTATCATATTAAAAGTAGGTGAGTTATACACTTCCTGATTTCAAAACTTACTACAAACCTGCAGTAATTAAGACAGTGTGGTACTAGCATAAGGATAGACAAAAACAAGAAACAAAAACTGATAGAACTGCAAGGAAAAAGAGACAAATACATAACTATACTAGAAGACTTTAACTATCTTTTCTTAATAATCAATAGAACAAATAAACAGAAAATCAGTGACAGTATAGAAGACCTGAACAATACTGTCAACCACTTTACCTAATTGACATTTATAGAACAATCCACTCAACAAAGCAGAATACCCATTCTTTCAAGTGCAAATGAAATATACATCAAGATTGACTACAATCTAGGCCATAAAACAGATTTTAACAAATTTGAAATATTGAAATCATGTAAAACATGTTCTTGGACAAAATTAAACTAGAAATCAATACGAAAATGTCTAGAAATTTCCCAAATATTTAGAAATTAAATAGGAAACAGCACACTCCTAAGTAACCCATAGGATAATATAGAAGTTAAAAGGTAAATTAAATTGTATTTTGAATTAAATAAAAATGAAAATATAACATACCAAAATTTTTGGCTTGGAGCTAAAGCAGGGAAATTAATAGCATTAAATGCTTATATTTTAAAAAGTAACGTCTTAAATCAATGGTTTAAGCTTCTATCTTTAGAAACTAGGAAAAAACACAGCAAATTACACTCAAAGCAAGTAAAGAGAAGTCAATAAAAAAGATAAGTGCAGAAATTAATTACAACAAGAAAACATAGAGAACAACAATGAAATCGAAATCTGTCTCTTTGAAATAATCAACTGACAAAACTTTAGCCAGACTGATCAAAAATGAAAAAAGGGAGAAACTACAAATCACAAATATCAAAAGTGAAAGATAGGACATTACCATAAAAGCTGCAGATATTCAAAGGATACAAAGATAATAGTAACTTAACGCCAATTAATTTGACATTAGATGAAACGGACAAATTACTTGAAAGATACAAAATCCTAAAGCCTATTCAAGAAACTGTCTTGTAGGTATTAACAAAATGATTTTAAGTTTGTATGGAAAGGCAAAAAACCTAAAATAGCCAACACAATACTGAAGAAGAACAAACTTGGAGGATTCATACTCTCTAATTTCAAGGCTTACTATAAAGCTACAGTGAAGACAGGGTAATTTTAGAGAAAGGATACACATATAAATTAATTGAATAGAAATAAAGAGCTCAGATATATCTATATCTACATCTACATCTATATCTTCAGTTAATTTTTGACAAAGGTGTAAAGCAATTCAATATAGAAAGAACAGTCTTTTCAACAAATGGTATAGATCAATTAGATATCCACATCCAAAATAATCTTTATCTATACCTCACACTCTGTAGAAATATTAACTCAAAATGGATCATATACCTAAATATTAAACCTAAAACTAAAAACTTCTGGAAGAGAACAGGAGAAAATCTGTGTGACCTTGGGTGAAGCAACTGAAGATCTTAGATATGACACCACAAGCATGGTCAATGTGAGAAAAAAATTGATAGATTGGACTTCATCAAAAGGAAGAAATTCCACTCTTGGAAAGATAATTTTAAGAGAACAAAAAAACTACAGACTGTGAGAAAATGTTTTCTTTTTTAATTGAGGTATAATTGACAAATAAAAGGATTTCTATCATCGAGTTAATTAACACATCCTTCACCTAGATATTCACCTTTTGTTGTTGAGAACACTTAAGTTTTACTCTCTTAGCAAATTTCAATTATACCATACAGTATTATCAACTATAGTCATCATGTTATACATTAGACCCTGAGACCCTTTTCCTCTTATAACTGAAAGATTATAATCTTTACCACCCTCTCTCTATTTCTTCCACCCCCAGCCCCCTGGCAACCACCAATCTACTCTCTGTTTCTATGACTTTGTTTTTCAGATTCCACATATAAGCGAGATCATGCAGTATTTGTTTTTTCTGTCTGGATTATTTCACTTAGCATAATGCCCTCCAGGTTCATCCATGTTGTTGCAAATGGCAGGATTTCCTTCTTTTATATGTATATACATATATATCTCATCTTCTTTATCCATTTATCCATTGATGGACACTTAGGTTGTTTCCACACCTTGGCTATTGTGAATAATGCTGTAATGAACATGAGAATGCAGATACCTCTTCAAGATAACGATTTTGTTTCCTTTGAATATATACCCAGAAGTGGAATTGCTGGATCAAATGATAGTTTTATTTTTAGTTTCTTGAGGAACTTTCACACAGTTTTCCATAGTGGCTGTTTACATTCTTATCAACAGTGTACAAGTTTCCATTTTTCTCCATACTCTTGCCAGCATTTGTTGTTTCTTGCCTTTTTGATAATAGCTATCCTAACAGGTGTGAGGTGATGTCTCATTGTGGTTTTGATTTACATTTCCCTGATGATTAGAAACGTTGAGCACCTTTTCATGTACCTGTTGGCCATTTGTATGTCTTCTTAGGAAAAATGTCTATTCAGGTCCTTTGCCTATTTTTAAACTGGGTTATTTGTTTTTTGCTGTTGAGTAGTATGAGTTCCTTGTATATTTTCTATATTAACTCTTTGCTGGATATGTAGTTTGCAAATATTTTCTCCTATCCCATAGGCTGCCTTTTTCTTTTGTTGATGGTTTCCTTTGTTGTGCAGAAACTTTTCTAGTCTGATGTAGTCCTAACTGTTTATTTTTGTTTTTGTTGCCTTTGCTTTTGGTGTCAAATCCAAAAATTCATTGCTGAGACAAATGTTAAGGAGCTTACTCCCTGTGTTTTCTTCTAGGAGTTTTATACTTTCAGGTATTATATTTAAGTCTCTAATCCATTTTGAGTCGATTTTTGTATATGATGTAAGATAGAGTCCAATCTCATTATTTTTGCAAGTGAATATCCAGTTTCCCAACACCATTTAAAGAAGAGACTATCATTTTCTCGTTCTTGGCTCCTTTGTTGTAAATTAATTGACCATATATACATAAGTTTATATCTGGGCTCTCTATTCTGTTCCACTGATCTATGTGATATTTTTTTTTACCATTTTTTTAATTAATGTCTTAATAGTTAATTACACTGTGGGGTTTTAGTTGTACATTTTTGTTTGTCCGTCACCTTGTGGATGTAACCCTTCACCCCTTGTGCCCCCCCACCCCCCTTCCCCTTGGTAACCACCAATCAGTTTTCTCTGTCCGTGTGTTCATTTATATTCCATATATGAGTGAGTTCATGCAGTGTCTATCCTTCTCTCTCTGGCTTATTTCACTTAACATAATACCCTCTAGGTCCATCCATGTTGTTGCAAATGGGACAATTCTGTCTTTTCTTATGGCTGAGTAGTATTCCATTGTATGTATATACCACATCTTTAACCAATCATCAGTCGAGGGACACTTGGGTTGCTTCCACTTCTTGACTATAGTGAATAATGCTGCAATGAACATAGGGGTGCATACGCCTCTTGTGATGGTTGATTTCATGTCCATTGGGTAGATGCCCAAGAGTGGTATTGCTGGATCATACGGTATTTCTATTTTTAATTTTTTGAGGACTCTCCATACTGTTTTCCATAGAGGCTGCACCAGTTTGCATTCCCACCAGCAGTGAATGAGGGTCCCCGTTTCTCCACAACCTCTCCAGCATTTGTTGTTATTTGTCTTCGTGATTATAGCCATTCTAACCGGTGTAAGGTGATATCTTAGTGTAGTTTTGATTTGCATTTCCCTGATGATTAGTGATGTTGAACATCTTTTCATGTGTCTATTGGCCATCTGTATCTCCTCCTTGGAAAAATGTCTGTTCATATCCTCTACCCATTTTTTGATTGGGTTGTTTGTTTTTTTTTTGCTCACTTGTATGAGATCTTTATATATTACTGAGATTAATCCCTTGTCGGACAAACGATTTGCAAATATTTTCTCCCAGCTGGTGGGTTGTTTATTCATTTTGATCCTGGTTTCATTTGCCTTGTAGAAGCTGTTTAGTCTGATGAGGTCCCACTTGTTTATTTTTTCTTCTGTTTCCCTTGTCTGGGTAGACATGGAATCTGAAAGGATCCCTTTATGTCCAATCTCAATTAGTGTACTGCCTATATTTTCTTCTGGGAGTTTTACAGTTTCAGGTCTCACTTTCAGGTCTTTGATCCATTTTGAATTGATTTTTGTATATGGCAATAGGAGATGGTCTACTTTCATTCTTTTGCATGTTGCTGTCCAATTTTCCCAGCACCATTTATTGAAGAGACTTCCCTCTCTCCATTGTATGTTCTTTGCTCCTTTGTCGAAGATTAGCTGTCCATAGGTGTGTGGTTTTATTTCTGGGCTTTCAATTCTGTTCCATTGATCTGTGTGTCTATTCTTGTACCAGTACCATGCTGTTTTGATTACTGTAGCTTTATAGTATATTTTGAAATCAGGGATTGTGATGCCTCCAGCTTTGTTCTTTTTTTTCAGAATTGCTTTAGCTATTCGGGCTCTTTTGTTGCCCCATATGAATTTCAGTAGTTTTTGTTCTATTTCCATGAAGAATGACATTGGGATTCTGATTGGGATTGCATTGAATCTGTAGATTGCTTTAGGTAGAATGGACATTTTAACTATATTTATTCTTCCAATCCATGTGCATGGAATATTTTTCCATTTCTTTATGTCCTCCTCGATTTCTTTCAATAGTGTCTTATAGTTTTCATTGTATAGGTCTTTGACCTCCTTGGTTAAATTTATTCCCAGATATTTTATTCTCTTTGTTGCAATTGTAAATGGGATTGTCTTTTTGAGTTCTCTTTCTGTTGGTTCATCGTTAGTGTATAGAAATGCAATTGATTTTTGTAAGTTGATTTTATACCCTGCCACTTTACTGTAGTTGTTGATTGTTTCTAGTAGTTTTCTGATGGATTTTTTTGGTTTTCTATGTATAAGATCATGTCGTCTGCAAATAGTGAGAGTTTCACTTCTTCATTGCCTACTTGGAGTCCTTTTATTCCTTTTTCTTGCCTAATTGCTCTGGCCAGAACTTCCAGTACTATGTTAAATAAGAGTGGTGAGAGTGGGCACCCTTGTCTTGTTCCTGTCCTCAAAGGAATGGCTTTCAGTTTTTCCCTGTTGAGTAGGATGTTTGCTGTGGGTTTGTCATATATGGCCCTTATTATGTTGAGGTACTTTCCTTCTATACCCATTTTGTTGAGAGTTTTTATCATAAATGGATGCTGGATCTTGTCGAATGCCTTCTCTGCATCGACTGAGATGATCATGTGGTTTTTATTCTTCATTTTGTTAATGTGGTGTATCACGTTGATTGATTTGCGGATGTTGAACCATCCCTGTGTCCCTGGTATAAATCCCACTTGATCGTGGTGTGTGATCTTTTTGATGTATTGCTGTATTCGGTTTGCCAGTATTTTGTTGAGGATATTTGCGTCTATGTTCATCAGTGATATTGGCCTGTAGTTTTCCTTCTTTGTATTGTCCTTGTCTGGCTTTGGTATCAGGATGATGTCGGCCTCATAGAATGTGTTGGGAAGTATTCCATCTTCCTCTATTTTTTGGAATAGTTTGAGAAGGATAGGTGCTAAATCTTCTTTGAACGTTTGATAAAATTCTCCAGGGAAGCCATCTGGTCCTGGGCTTTTATTTTTTGGGAGGTATTTGATTACTGTTTCAATCTCTTTACTTGTGATTGGTCTGTTCAGATTCTCTATTTCTTCTTGATTCAGTTTTGGGAGGTTGGACGCTTCCAAGAATTTGTCCATTTCCTTTAGGTTGTCCAATTTGTTGGCGTAAAGTTTTTCATAGTATTCCCTAATAATCCGTTGTATTTCTGTGGTGTCTGTTGTAATTTCTCCTCTTTCATTTCTAATTTTATTTATTTGAGTCTTCTCCCTTTTTTTCTTAGTGAGTCTGGCTAAGGGTTTGTCAATTTTATTTATCTTCTCACAGAACCAGCTCTTTGTTTCATTGATCCTTTCTACTGTTTTTTTGGTTTCAATTTCATTTATTTCTGCTCTGATTTTTATTATTTCCCTCCTTCTGCTGATTCAGGGCTTTGTCTGCTCTTCTTTTTCCAATTCTGTTAGGTGCAATTTAAGGTTATTTATTTGGGATTTTTCTTGTTTGTTAAGGTGAGCTTGTATTGCTATGAATTTCCCTCTCAGGACTGCTTTTGCTGCATCCCATATGAGTTGGTATGGTGTATTTTCCTTTTCGTTTGTCTCCAGATAGCTTTTGATTTCTCCTTTAATTTCATCAAGGGCCCATTGGTTGTTCAGTAGCATATGGTTTAGCCTCCACATCTTTGTCCCTTTCCCAGTTTTTTTCCTTGCAATTGATTTCTAGTTTCACAGCATTATGATCAGAAAAGATGCTTGTAATGATTTCAATCTTCTTAAATTTATAGAGGTTTGCCTTGTTTCCTAATATATGGTCTATCCTTGAGAATGTTCCATGTGCACTTGAGAAGAATGTGTACTCTGTTTTTTTTGGGTGGAGTGCTCTGTATATATCTATTAAGTCCATTGCGTCTAGTTTTTCATTTAAGTCCATTATTTCCTTATTGACTTTTTGTCTGGATGATCTATCTATTGATGTAAGGGGGGTGTTAAGATCCCCTACTATTATTGTGTTATTGTTAATATCTCCTTTAAGGTTTTTTAGCAGTTGTTTTATGTACTTTGGTGCTCCTGTGTTGGCTGCATAGATATTTATAAGTGTTATGTCTTCTTGGTGAAGTGTCCCTTTTATCATTATATATTGCCCTTCTTTGTCTCTCATTACCTTTTTTATTTTGAAGTCTCTTTTGTCTGATATAAGTATGGCTACTCCTGCTTTCTTTTGTTTGCCATTAGCTTGGAGTATTGTTTTCCATCCTTTTATTTTGAGTCTGTGTTTGTCTTTAGAGCTGAGATGTGTTTCCTGGAGGCAGCAGATTGTTGGATCTTGGTTTTTAATCCATCCTGCCACTCTGTGACTTTTGATTGGGGAATTCAATCCATTTACATTTAGAGTGATTATTGATCTATGAGGGTTTAATGTTGCTATTTTATTGTTCATCTTCTGGTTCTTTTGCATTTCCTTCGTTTCTTGTCCCTTGTGTTTCGGACTGCAAATTCAATTTGGTATTTCTGCATGCTCATTCTCTTGGTTTTCTCTTTATTTGTCATGTGTGGTTCTCTTCTGGTTATTTGTTTAGTGGTTACCGTGAGGTTTATATAAGCAATCTCCTGGATAAGAAAGTACATTTTCGGATGCCTCCTTTTTCCTGAGGCTGGATCGATTCAATCCCTTACCTCTTCCCCTCCTTATTTGTTATCTCTTTATTCCAGATTGTGTCATGAATGTGTGTTTCCAGTGATGAGCTTGAATTAATTTTTGATGTTATCCAACTGTAGTTTGTTCTGGTTTAGTCTCCTTGCTTTTCTCCTTGCTGAAATCTTTGTATCCCCTTTCTCATTTGTTTTTTTCAGGCCTAAGGGCCTTCTTGAGCATTTCTTGTAGTGGGGGTCTTGTGGTGACGAACTCTCTTAGCTTTTGTTTATCAGGGAGAGTTATTATTTCTCCATCGTATTTGAAGGATATTTTTGCTGGATAAAGTATTCTCGGCTGAAGGTTTTTGTCTTTCATGATTTTGAATATATCATTCCAGTCTCTCCTAGCCTGTAGAGTTTCTGTCGAGAAATCAGCTGAGAGCCTGATGGGGTTTCCTTTGTATGTTATTTTGGTTTTTTGTTTAGCTGCCTTCAATATTATTTCCTTGTCACGGGTATTTTTCAAGTTTGCTACTATGTGGCGAGATGATTTTTTATTCCTGTTTATATATTTAGGTGATCTATTGATTTCATTCACTGTTATTTCCCTCTCGTTCCCTACGTTGGGGAAGTTCTCAGCTATTGTTTTTTTGAACAAACTCTCTGCTCCTTTTTCTCTTTCTTCTCCTTCTGGAATACCTATTATCCTTATGTTGCTTTTCCTCATTGCGTCTGATATTTCTCGAAGAATTTCTTCATTTCTTTTTAGTCTTAGCTCTCTCTCCTCCTCTATCTGGAGCATTTCTGCGTGGCTATCCTCAATAGTGCTAATTCATTCCTCCATATTGTCAGTTCTGCTCTTTAAAGACTCCATTTTTTCCACATCTCGTTGATTTTGTTTTTCACCTCCAATAATTCTGATTGGTTTTTCTTTATGGTTTCAATCTCTTTTGTGACAAAATCCCTGAATTCGTTGATTTGTTTCTGTGTGTTCTATTTCGTTGAGTTTGTTTATGATCGCTATTTTGAATTCTCTGTCATTCAGGTTATCAAATTCTGTGCCTTCAGGGTTGGTTTCTGGGTGTTTGTCATTTTCCTTTTGGTCTGTATCCCTGACAAATTGTCGCAAGGATCCGACGTTGACAGCCTTATTTTTTCCCCTCATGATAAAGTTGGTCCTGCAGTTTTCCCCTGTTGCCACTGGATGGAGATCGTGAGCTGTTTGCTCTGAGGCGGCTGCAGCCTCCGGAGGGATTATGCTGAAATGCCAGGCGTGTGGGGGGAGGGGTCCTCTCTTTCTCCTGCTTGACCCCGGGGTTTCCCTTCTGGCTCTCTTAGGGTGTTTGCTACACCCCCTAAACAGTCCATCGTTGCTTCCCAGTGGGGATCTCACGACAGTCTGTGAGAGCACCTGGATGGTGATAATTTTCCCTGCTGTGGGCCGCCCCTCCCCCCTCTGTCTGTGAACCGCGCTGTCTTTGCCGATCGATTGGGGAGGGGGAGTACAACTTCTTACCTCTCCTCCCGTCCTTTTGGGCTTCCTGCACCTCCACTGTCCAATGTGTGGCAGCAGGGGTTTCTTAGAAGTCCTTCGTAGTGTTTGATTGAGCTCTGTTGGAATGTGAATGATGTTTTTGTTGTGTCGTAGGGGGCAGAGATTCAAAGAGGGAATCTCACTCTGCCATGATGCTGACGTCACTCCTCCTATGTGATTTTTTAATCCCAATACCATACTGCTTTGATAACTACAGCTTTGCAGTAGAGTTTAAATAAGGAAGTGTGATGCCTCTAGCTTTGCTCTTCTTTCTCAAGGTTGCTTTGGCTGTTTGGGATCTTTTGTGGTTCCTTACAAATTTTATGATTGTTTTTTCTATTTCTATGAAAAATTCAGTTGGAATTTTGAAAAGGATTGCATTGAATCTGTAGATTGCTTTGGATCATATGGACATTTTAACAATATTGATTCTCCTAATCCATGAACATGGAATATCTTTCCATTTATTTGTGTATTCTTCAATTTCTTTCATCAATGTTTTCACAGATCCTTCACTTTCTCAGTTAAACATTCCTTAGTATTTCATCCTTTTTGATGCTATTGTAAGTGGGATATTTTTCTTAATTTCTCTTTCCATAGTTCGTTGTTAGTGTATAGAAATGCAACTGATTTTTTATATTGATTTTGTATCCTGCAACTTTACTGAATTAAGAATTTTAATTTAAGAATTAAATTTAAGAAGCCAGACTTAAAAGACTATATACTGTGTGATTTCATGTATATGACATTCTGAAAAAGGCAAAACTACAGTGACAGAAAAGAAATCAGTCGTTGCTAGAATCTGGGGTTTGGAAGAGAAGTTGACTAAAACATGGCACAGGGAAACTTATTGAGTGAGGGAATGGTTCTATTTTTTTATATATAGTGATGATTATGTGACTGTATGTATTTGCTAAACTTACAGAACTGTATATTAAAAAGGTTGAATTCACCTGTATATAATTTATACCTTAAAAAAATAGAAATAACAAAAATCATTATTCCAAGGGGTAGAAAATATATGGGGTGTAGTATAAGAAGGTCTAACAGGCTTAGTAGGATTCTCAGATGGAAGGAATTAAGAGAGTAAAAGAGATGCAATCTTTGAAGAGATCATGGCTTACATTTTCTAGGATTTATGACAGACACAAATTAACAAACATGGGAGGGATGATGTATACCAATCAGGATAAATAAAATGAAATCCAAATGTAGATACTATATAATGAAAGTACAGAATACTAAAGACAAAGAGATCTTAAATGCAGTGGCAGAAGAAAGACAACCTATGGGAACTACAGTTAGATAATTGTAATCTTCTTAGCAGAAATAATAGATGCCAGAAAACAGAGGGAAATGATCTTTAAAGTGGTAAACAGATATAATTGTCAACCAAAGTTTCTGTACCTAAAAAAATTATCTCTAAATAATATGGAAAATAAAGACATTTTTAGATAATCAAAAAATGGCAGCATTTACCACCAAAAGACTTGACTATGGAGCTTTCATAATATGCTTTTCAAGAAGAAGACACTGGTCTTGGAAAGAAAATGGTCTAAAAGAAAAAATGATAAGTAAAGAAATTGGTAAATCGTAGACAAATTTAAACAAAATAGTCTGCATTTAATAATCATATTTTGATATTGGAGATTAAAAAGAAAAGAAAGAAAATACTGGACAACAATAGCTTGGTTTTTAGGAGTGGGTGATCTTAGCTAAACTGTTCTAAAGCTCCTGTATTATTTGAGGGAGGCATTAAGATCAACTTTAGATTTTATGAAGTATGCAGAAAAAATGCAAGGATAACCACTAAAAGAAGAGCAATGGAGTATAGAATGTGCACATGAGTGGAGTGGTTGGGGGAACGAACTAAGAAAATCAGCAAAGGAAGAAATAAATCAATCTCCTGAAAAGACAAGAAGGAGAACAAAGAAACACAGAAACAAATCTGACAAATAGAAAGGACAATGTAAGATAGCAAACGAGTCTAAATATGTTACATGGTTGTAATGCTTTACTTAATTGTGAATTTACCAGTTAAAAGGGAGAAATCGCTAGAGTAATTTAAAAAGTCCAATATATGCTGTTTACTAGAGATACACTAAAATCAAAAAAAGTTAAAAATCAAAAGATGACATTGTATATAAGATGATAAAAAGGTGAATTAACTGTATTAATATCAGAGAAAATAGACTAAGTAAAAAAGCATAATTAGTGATTGAAAATGTCCCAAAATAATGATAAGAGGTTCAACTGCAGGGAACATTTAAAATTATAAACTCATATATTACTTAATAAAAGAGTCTCAATATATAAAACAAAAAGTCATAGAAATAGATGGAGAAATTGACTAGCCGGTTATTGTAGTGGGAGATTCCAACACTCTTCTTTAATTATTGTTAGTTTAGGCAGACTCCTCTCCTGATGAATGCTGCTAAAACTTGATTTTCTTACAAAGAGACATATCAAAAAGAGCAAGCACAGAAGACGAAGTAGGGGGGATTCCCTAGAAAAGAGCTTCGAAAAGGTGGTTTGCTTAAGTTTTTATTCACTTTCAGCGCAGACATACTGTCTGTCAATCAGGAGAGGAGTCCTGGGACCATGGCTCAGCCAACTTTAAAAATACAGGTCATAATCTGTGAGATTCCATGTTTTCAAAAGAAGGAAAAATCAATACATGGTTGGCACCAGCAGTTTTCAGACCCTATTTTAGATTTTTCCTGAAGATCCCACTATAACGTATACTCATACTTATATCTTTTGTATAAGAAAGCAATTTGTAAGTGGAATAAATTTTCCAGTGACTGAAGTATCTCTTTCCATTCTTTTGCAGTACACTCTTTCTAGATACACCTGGGAAACTGAGTTAGTAACCAGCAGGTCCCTTGGTCAACATAGAAAAAGAGAAACAGTTTTTTTAAAGAATATTTTGCTACTTTATGTTCTCACAAATTATGCCTAATATTCTGCATTAACTTTTCTAAACTTACTTTGTAATTTCTAATTTGTGTTTTTACTTTTCTCTTATTAACTCCTTCCTATAGTATTCCTATGAATGGTAATTATTTTTTTTAATTTATTACCATAATTATGAGTTTAAAAATTATTATGGATTCTCTCTCTCTTTTTTTTTTGTGAGGAAGATTGGCCCTGAGCTAATACCTGTTGCCAATCTTCCTCTTTTTGCTTGAGGAAAAGTGGCCTTGAGCTGACATCTATGCCCATCTTCCCCTATTTTGTATGTGGGTCACCTGCCACAGCGTGGCTTGACGAGTGGTGTAAGTCCGTGCCTGGGATTCGAACCTGCGAACCCGGGCTGCTGAAGTGGAGCATGCAGAACTTAAACACTATGCCACCAGGACGGCCCCATGGATTCTCTTTTAGTAATGAAGCTATTGAATTCTTGAAATTTTCTGTAGAACATGCTCAGAGACTTGAAATTATCTGGTCAAATAGCAAGCAATGGTCAATGAATATAGTGGAAATAAACATAGTTGTGTGGTCCTAGGAATGAGTCTCACAACAGACTCATGCATAAGTGGAAACTTGGCATATGATAGAGAGTTGGTCTTGCATATTAGTGGAGAGGGTTGGACCAGTCAATAAATGGTCTGGAGGAACTGCTTATCCGGGGAGGAGGGGGCGGTTGGCGGGGAGCAGGGGAAGATCTACATTTCCAAGTGGGTTCAAAGAATTGAAAGTGGAAAGCAAAACTATAAAACTTTCAGAAAAAATATAGAACATCTTCATGAGCTGTCAAAGTTAAGAGTTTCTTGAATAAGATACAAAAAAACATTTGGCCATATCTCTTCAAGTGGAGGACACACATATCATACCATTTAGCAATTCCACTCCTGGGTACATGCCATATAGAAACCCTCATACATGTGCCCAGGGAAACTCCGACACAAATGTCCATATAGCATTGTTTATGACAGCAGAAATTGGGAAGAGTCTAACATGGACTTCAGTATCTGCGGTTTGTTCACTCACTAGAATGCTATACCTTGCCCAAACATAATGAGGAGTGACAAAAGCAGGTTGCAGGAAGGTCCGTACAGTATGATACTAGTTATCTCAACTTTTAAGAAATAAAAAATAATACTTGAAAATTTTTGAGAGATACATACATATGTAAGGAAAGTATAAAGAAATGCATGGGAATGATAAACACCAAAATCAGGTACTGGTTTTCTCTGAAAAGGAGGGAAAGAAGGTATAAAATGTAATTGAGAAGAAGTACACAGGGATCTTTAAATGTATTTATAATATTTTATTTAATGATAAAATTTATTTTTAAAAGGTGACTGAGGGAGAGATGGAAAACTGTTATACTATTATTATAAACTTAAATGTTCAATGAAATTTATCTTTAGACACTAAAAAATGTTAGAGGCAATTTATGATGAACTGTTATTAACTTACAGTCACAACTTAATTTCACGAGCGTATTGCCCTGCTTGTTCACCCACCTTGTACATCAGGTGAGGCTCTAAACAGTTTTAGTCTGTTTGTGAAAATTAAATCCACTTTCAAAGGATAAACATTTATTATCTTTTGATAACAAAGATATTAAAAGTAAATTTTTCCTAAATTCTAAAAGCAAATTTGAAGGTGGAAGTTCTCCTTTTTTGGCATAATAATAAACCTTAATCTCGTGTAAATTATCAGAATAAATGTAGTTCCCTACAATTGACTACTTCAAAGGGAACAATACTACCCTGAATATGTAAATTCTGGTATGTTTGTTAAAGAGTCAATCACAATATATTGTCATTATTCTTTCTGAAGTTATTATAGACTTTACAGCCCATATTCTCCAAATTTACCTAACATTAACTAAATTTATATTTTACTTTTGTAAGTCTCTTTCTTGAAACTGGGCTCCATACCTTATTCAGCAATAATATTTCTGTTTGTCATCTGTATTGTAATGAAAAAGAGCCATCAATTTTCCTAATTTCTGGCTTCTTTGTGTCTCAGTGATAATTTTCATGCTTTTTGTGGTTTATTATTTTTTTTATTATTCAGGAACAAGGTGGGGAAGTGAGGTCATATACACACAGAAAGCAGGATATCACAATAATAAGACCTTGGGCGTGGAATTGGCCATGTAACTTGGGCAAAGCATATATCATCTTTAAGCCTCATTTCTTTATAGTAAAATGAGCCTGACAACAGGGTTGACGTAAGGTTTAAATGGGACAAGGCTCATAGCGCTTAGCACAGTGTCTAGCACATAGTAAGCACTCAATAAATGCTAATGGATGGTGAAGATGATGATCACAATTGACTTTACTGAGATTGGATGCTCTTACCATTTGACTGAAGAAGTAAAAGATATAGAACAATAATAAATAGGCTTATAATGAACATTCACCTTTCAACTGCCTCTTTCAACTTACTTAGTGTAAATTTGGTGACAGGCGATGTTGCAGCTGAAATGATTCAGGATGCTGACAGGACCTTGACAAGCTGGGACAACCCCTTAAGGGTGTGAGGAGAGTCAGCTTTAGTTTTGGTCCGCAAAATATACACTTTTATGTCTCTTCCTATTTGAGGAAAGAACCACTATTTCTGCAGAAAATTTACTTCTGATCTGTCCCCGGTAAGTTTTACTGGCAGATACACCCATTCCTCAGCTACTATAAAAATTGGCTGCTGAAGCTCACCGCTGCACCTTACTCCAGAGAATTGTCTTCAGCCCAAAAGTGCAATATTGCCCAGAGACATGTAGGAGATTGAGGTTGGGGGAGGAGGAAGCTTCCAGTAGCCAATGACTGCTGAGGGAGGATACAAGTTCAGCTCCCTTACCTCAGTGTGGGATGACTCAATGGAGTCATTCCTGTTCCAGCGCTTCCTTCTGGAATCAACTGAGCCTGGGCTGCGGCTACATCCACGTTTTTGTCCAAATTCTTCCCCTGAGCTATCCTGCTTCCTTACTCCTTTCAGGTTTCTTCTGGGAGAGCCCCCTCAACAAATCCCTCACACAGAATTTCAGTCTCAAGCTCTGCTTCTAGGGGACCCAAGCTGAGAAACCTTCCTAGTACGTCTACTTCTACAGCTGTTAGGAGTAGGAGAGATTTTTGTGTTGTTGCTCTTCTAGACGAATGCGCAAAAACCTTTATGTGTCCTTGATTACTTTGTGGTTTTAGTTTTCTACTCCTATACACTTATTTAGATCTTAGAGCTTAGTAACTGTCATAGCTTACTGTATCTCTTTTACATCTAGACATATTGAAGATGAGAAACCAAAAGAAAACTCTGGGTCCCCTGAGGCGTGTGGGTGGCAACAAAATTTCCGTGCTTTTCTTAACACAGTTTTTACCATTTAGGGTGACGCTCTGACAAGCATATCATATTAGCTAAAGTACAATAACCTAAATTTCATCCTAACTTTAAAAAGGCTTACTTTCAATACTGCTGCTAGAGATATGGAGAGTTAAGCTTCAGTACCTGATGACATGTGTTAGATCATGAATTTGAAAGAGAAGAGAGAGTTTACATAAAACTCTTAGTTTGATCGTTTGAATAAAACTCTTCATTAACTTAAAGTTTTTGAAAAATATTACAGTATTTCAAAGATCTGTTTTCAAGAATTGAGATGAGGGAGCTGATGTTGGTGGTCATAGAGGTATTTCATTGTTCTCTTTTGCTAATAAGAACCTGGCTACAAACAGCCTATATTAGCTATTGAATGTCATTCTCAGTTGGGTAAGACCCAAATCACAATTTAACTTTAGATTTCTACTCGGTTCCAGGCCACTGTGTTTGCAACGTATCAGATGCTAAGGAATTGGTGTGCAGCCGCATTAATTTTTTTATGATTGTATTCCTATTAGACGTCTCAATGGCATTTGGTGCTACTAACAGAATGGAATCTGGCTGTCATAGACACTAAATAAATTTTGTCCATCACTCACTCCCACAAAAATGCTCCTCATTATTGACAAGTTGGATAGCTACAGAGTGGCCAGTGCTTTATCTGATTTATTTCCCATCATAAATGGCTGACGTTGCAGACTGACCACACAGGTCAAATCTGGCCTACGGGGATAATTTGTTTGGTCTGAAAAGTACATTTAAGAAAAGTTGAATGAACAGTAAAAAAAGAAAAGTAGGAACTATATATATGAACCTTGATATCCAGCATCTCTTGAAAAATTGGAGGATCTATCAGTTCATCAGTGTTGAGTCATATATCATTAAGGCCCAGTTGGGAAACAAATGGCAAACTTGAACTGGGAAATTTGAGGAAGGCTGAATAAATGCACTGTCTACAAACGTGTGGACAGTGTGTGGGGAAACAACAATGTAAACAACAGTCCCGTGAAACTGGTAACCTCAGGGAGTGGTTGCAATCTTGAAGGAGCAAGGAGAGAGAGAAACACTAGAACCCAGAGAGTCAGCACAATGTGGAAGAGACTATCTGACCTTGGGTGAAGGACACAGCCAGCTCATCATGATGCCTCAGGGAGGAAGTTGGAGGAATAAATATCCAAACCTCATTCTTTGTCCCTCTGATTGCCTGCTAGTGCTCCTCATTGGCCAAATGAAACTGAAAGCTATAAGTCAAGGGAGTCTTGAGGCTGTCCATAAAGTTTAGTCTTGAGGGACACAGAGCAGGATGGAGAAGTTTGGAGAGGGGGATCTAGAGGTCCAAGCAGAAGATATCTAGCTTCTGACATTTGGGAAACTCTTCTAACTCAATAGGCTGTGGAGACCATTACAGAGGAATTGCTGCATGCAGATGAACCCCCAGAAATGAGAGGTACCTGTTGAGCATCCTTTACTTTGACAAATTTGCAGATAAAGCTGAAGATTATGACTATGCTCCAGCCTACTCCAGGAGAGTGTATATACAGCCTAATATTTTCCCTGATGAAACAGAGTGAAACTGTCACTGAATTAGAAAAAAGAAGCCTGTATTATGAAAGCCAGGATGAAATACCAAATAAAAAAAGCGGGAAATATCATATACCAATATTTCCAGTAGGAAATACCAAATGAAAAAAGATGTGCCACACTGTAACCTAATACTCAGAGGTAGAAACTGGACCTGGCCCAGACATCTTGTTTATTTATTATTATTAGATTTGATTTATTGTGTTTAATCTTAAATGTTTCTATGTTATTATCAAAGATCAGCTGGCAAACAACTGGGACTTAGAGCAAGTTTACCATTATTGAAATAACGCTCATTCCAATAGGATTCCATTGAGTCGACGTGTTCAAAATGTGTGATAGCAAACTAGCAAGCAGGATGATGATAATAACAGTTAATACATGTCAGACACTGTGCTAAATGCTTAAGTACGTAGTTTCAATTAATTTTTACGACCCTGTGAAGTAGGTACTTTCGTACTTTATAAATGAACACCCTGAGTCAGCAAAGTTTAGAATCTTGCTCAAGGTTACATAATTTAGCTGGTAATCTCAAGCAGGAGGCAGAAGAAATGATGTATATATCACTAAAATAAATCCTTAAGTATGTGGCATAATTGTGATGATATAGGCAGTATCAGCAAGTATTTCAAAATTAATCATAATAATAAGTGATAATATCTGATTCCTTATGATGTGTCCAGAACAATGCTTAGCATTTCACAGATGTAATAAGAAATTCTGTTAGGAAAAAAAAATTGTAATTTGTAGTCTATTTCTGTCCAAACCTCTGTCTTTTCAAGAAACTTAGATTTTTGAGTGTCCCTTATCTCTCTTATGTTTTTATCTTTCCCTCTCAACTAGATCCTTTCCATCAGCTTTTGAATAAGCTCAAGTCTTTTCCGTCTTAGAAAACAAACAATTCCCCAAAAGGAAATAGAAGAGACATTTCTTCACTTTATTTTCCCATCTGGCTATCACTTATATCATTTTCCTCATTCTTACAGTAAAATTTCTGGAAAGAGGTGTCCATTGCATCTGTCTCAATTTTCTAACCTTCCATTTAGCTCTCAATCCATTTGTGGATATGGGCTGCCAGACCCCGTTCAAGGGAAGACTTGCTACCCAGCTGAGGAGAGTGTGGTCTGCAGACTGACTGTCTCTGGCTGGCTGCTCCTTCAGGGTCTGCCTCAGCTTCAGAGTCATCTTGCACAAGGCCATGTCCTTCCCAAGGTGGCCCACATATGGTGATGAGTGAGGTGGAGTTTACATAAAAAGGCTGGCCATTTGGGCCCGAGATAACTCTGATGGGTAGCACTTGTTGTTGAGGCCCCCATCTCATTGGCGGAAGATGTTGGGCTTGCATCACAGCTCAACTTCTTTCCTTGCTCAATCATATTTCCTCCTCTTCCTTTCACAGACATTGATCCCTAATAGACATCTGTACTCCAAACTCTATCCCAGCATCTGCTTCCAACCAGTGAATTCATTGCAATCAGCTTGGTTCTGAATGCCTCACTCTTTCTAAGGCCACCGATGAACTACGTGTTGCTAGATCTAATAGATACCTCTCAGCCACCAATTTGCTCAACCTCTTATGGCATTTGAAACAGTAATTAAGGAGAAATTACAATGGTAACCCACTGGATTAACACATTCTTTGCAGACATATTATTTATTCTTTCGTTATCAAATATATAATGAAGGGCTTCAAATACCACATAAAGTATAGAAGTATAAAACAAATAAGAGAGTCTTTGCTTCTGGGAGGTCTGTATAATGATTCAGTGGACACAGGGAGTGAAGGAGCAGAAGTAGAGCAACTCCTGGATTTTGAGCTTGGGTGAATGGATGATAGAGACGTGACTGGGATAGAATCAGCAGGAGGATCATCAATCAAAAGGGGGAAAGAGAATGGGTTCAGTTTTGAGTCTCATGAGGTAGAGGTACTTGTGGGATATCTACATAGAGATGACTTTAGAGTAATTGTAACAGACACCAAATTGCAGTAAGTTGAAGACTGAATATAACTTGAGAATGTGGCAAAGGGTGAATAGGGACCAGGGTTTCCCAAACCTGGCTAAGCATTAAACTCATATTTAATTAAAAATTGATTTAAAAGTTCCTTCCCCAGAGATTCTGATCCAGTTGATCTGAGGAGGAAGATGTGTATTTTTACAAACAAACTCTCCAGCTATACTGTGTTCAGTGCAGATCCTCTGGAAAGCAGACGCCGAGATGGGATGAAAGTGCAGTAATTTTTCTGGGGGGAGACACACGTATGAGAGGAAATGGGAGGGAACCAGGGAAGGCTGGAGAAGCCATCAGACAGCAATGCAAGTCTGACCCCAATGAAGAGAGGAAGGAGAGATGGTTGGGTAGAAGCATCTCAGAGTGTTATGCAGGGTAAGGAAGGTTCAGCAAGGCTGTTGGAGAGTTCTGTACCTTTCAGGACCAGGCCTGCCATGCTCAATCACTGGCTACACAGGAGCAGCCTGTGGGAAGCCTGGCATTGGCACAGCTGTGGTGATGGATTTCAGAGTGCAGAAGCTGGGGCCTTTGTTCAGTTAAGCTCCCCATGGTTGAAGGTCTGTGAAGCCTGTTCTCCTGGCTGCCACATGTACCCTACCACTTTAAGACAATGGGATGAGAAAAGGAAGACAGGAATGGGCTGTAGTGGGAGAGGTATTTGGATTCAACGCAGGGTTTCCTGTTGTTTTTCAAACAGGAAAAACTTCAGTTTGTTTGTAAGAGGAGTATCCTTGTCTTAAAGGAGGGAATCTGTACAATGGGAGAAGTTCAAGATAAAAAAGAGGAAGAGAGAGAGAAAGAGGGATAGGGAAGAGGTGTGTGTGTGTATGAGAGAGAGGGAGAATGAGATGAATTATTTGTGGAGGAAGAAGACTCCACAGAAGGCAGGAAGACATGGACTAACAGGTTGTGAATTGAATCTGAGGAGTGACACCTTATTCTCTGGGATAGTGTCTGGGTATGGGTTAAGGTTGAACACTGCAGAAAGTTGAAGTGGAATTGCACTTAGTTATCTCAATTTCTACCATAAAACAGGAGGCAAAGTATCAGGGGCACTGGTGGAAGGTTTGGTCTTGAACAGGAGGGTACCCCATCCTCTGAGGCTGAAGCAAAAAGAGGTGATGACGGGCTCAGAGAAAGACTTTTGTAGATATGGGATCAAGTTACTAGAGGGAGAGAAAGGCTGATGATGGCCTTGATTTCTTGATGAAGTAGGAGGCAAAGTTATCTGCTGAAGGTATTATTTATTTGTTGCTCTTCTCACATGACAAAATTTCATACATAAAACTATAACAGAAATAATATTTAGTATATTAAAATGAATACATCGAATATATCTTTTATCTCAAGATGGTTATCTATTACATAAGTCTTTCATAGGCATGTGTGCGTCTGTTTCTTGGTGTATAAACCAAAACTCTAAAATATTCCCTTGATCTAATTTGGAATTTCAAAAACTGACATTGTATTTAATTTATACTGTTCTCAATCAAAAAAAATTACTGGAAATATACCGTCAGTGTGTTATGTATATATTATGAAATTTAACAAACAAAAAACACTTCCGGACCATGTAATTTTATTTAGTATTGAAATAAGTTCATCATGTGAGCATATACTGGTTTCCCCTATCAAAAAGTAGACATCTAAGAATTTCATAATTGTAGGAGGTCTTTGAGATCTGTCGCTTCTAATTTGGGGGCTTCAGATTCCCAGAATCTATAAATTGAGCAATAGAAGTTGACGATCTGTTTTCAAATTTCAGTGCATCTAATGGAAATTCCACTTTACCCATATGAAGGCTTTGAGTTCCTTTACAATTATCTGAATTTATTTCAATTCAGTGGGGTCACTCTCCAGGCGCTCCAATGGGCCTTTACAATATTAAAACATGGATAATGCATTAATCATTAAATAATCGATGAGTTTTAAAAATAAACAAAAGCTTCTGAAACACAGGGCTGGGGCAGAGGGAGAATTATTAAAGTTTGAGGTAATTGACAGTAAAAAAAAAAGTTGGGAAAAAGTGACTTCGCCTAATCCTGTAATTTGCAGATGAGGAAACTGGGAGGATAAATAATTTACCCAATATCACATCATGGTTCATTCATAGCAGAGCCAGCATCAGGATTTGCTCATTTTGTATTTTGGAAGTTGTGAAAAAATTACCTAATATGCTATTTTCTTGGGTGTTAGGGTTTTGCATTTTGTGTCATAGTGTTTAGTGTTCTTAGCATTTGGAATCTAAATGCTTCACCTTTTGTTTTTGGGTTGCTTTGGGAATGAATATGCCTCAACCCTAGTCCAAACACTAGGGGTTATTAATTTGTACTCCCTCTGCTGGCCAACTTTTCCATGAAGTGGTTTTAAAGAAAAATTCCTAAGAGATAATTGAAAATCAAAATCAAAAACTTTTAAGAGTCTTCATAGTAAAGAGGTGCCATAAAACGCTAGTTAATTTCAAAGTCCATTCTTCCATTCTTCCTCACTCATATCTACTCTAGTTACAATAGTACTTTAAACAGAATTATACTGTTAGCATATGAATCTGCAAACAGAAAACTTATTTTAGACTCTTCTATAGTTTAAAATTAGGTAATTATCACATATTCACAATTAACAAGTAAGGACAAACCTTAAATACAATTTTTGCTACTTCTATAATTTTCCAAACATTTAACTCACCGGCAAGTGAGGAGACAGCTCTACCTTTTTAAAGATGGATAATTTGAATACAGAATGTAAGATATGATCATAACTAGAGGTGCAAATAGTTTTCCTTCTTGTGGAATGTTTTAAAATTTTCTTCCTTATATTTCTTTATTCTTCTTCCTTATATTTCTTTAGATAACACAGTCATATCTTCTCAAATGGCTTTTTGTTTAGGAAGGGGGGGTTGTCTATTGATGGTCTAAAAGAAGCATCTTCATAATTGTAACTAAGGCAGAAATGGAATGTTTAATAATTCTTACATCTCACTGATGCAGTTTTCCAAGATGTTGATTAAGCAGAGATCATTTTCTAAGTCCAAAATTTCAAAACTTTATGAAGATAACCAGAATTTCATAACAAATGGTAATAAGTAGTTTTATGCATTGATTTTTCTATGAACACAATAACATATACCAGCTAAAACCCAGACTTCATATTGACATCAAATGAACATAGCAGAATGACCAAAGCTGCGAGCTAGTCATTGTCATAGATGCAACCTGAAAGAAAAAAACACAAATTTAAATATAGTTATACAAGTGTTCCAAGGTTGGAAATGTGGGTGATTCATATTCTCCCAATTTAGGATAAAAAAGTAGAACTGGTTCACTTTATGAAAAACTAGTTAAATGGAAGGCCATATATTTATCTAACTTTCATAGCTCAGTATACAATTTTAGCAAAGTTTCTGGACAGATTTAATCTCTATCAAAATAAGACTCAGGATTATTTTATTTCATCTGGCACTTAATTAAACGTGCTTTTTGGTAGTCATTCTGAATGAGGTTGAAAATATTAAATATCAGTGAGAATCATAAATTTAAAAGGAGACTAAAAGGCAACATGATTAACACTATACATCATTTTAGCTGAGATTAATTTTTTAGATTTAGAAATATATGATGTTTAGAGAATACTAATGAGTATTATAGGTTATGAAATAGTACCTACTTACTGCC
This sequence comes from Tapirus indicus, assembly GCA_031878705.1. Lineage (NCBI taxonomy): Eukaryota > Metazoa > Chordata > Mammalia > Perissodactyla > Tapiridae > Tapirus > Tapirus indicus. Next base: position 115,153,686 of record CM062921.1, on the reverse strand, counting down.
CAAGTATACATATTTTTGTGGATAAAAGCAATTATTATTAAGATTCACATTATAATGAAAAATTTGCCAAATATTTTCATGCTTTCTGATTTCAAATAAAATAAGAGATTCTTTCTTGACTTCCAGTTGTGTGCAAAAATAAAATTTTTTCATTATACCAAGGCATTTACCCTTCTTAACATTTTCAAGGAATTCAAATTCTGATCAGATTGGAAGGCTCTAATTAATCCAGCAAGCTATTTTTAGTATTTGTAAGAACAGTAAATTCACTGTCACTGTTCTCTGTGGTAGATGCCACATGAGACTTACCATCAGCAATATCATCATAGATCTCTCCATCACTGTAAATGTGGAAAATAATTTTTATGTTAAAGAAAATGTCTTCTTAACATTAAAGCAATATTTAGATTAAAAGGTTAATAATATGATTTTATATGACAATTAAGGCATTTCAGAGTGAGAAGTTACATGTTATGCATTTATAAGTGGGAAGAAATTTCATATTCATCTGTATCTCCTTTTCTTGACTTAATCTAATCCTCTGTGTCATTCTACAAAACATCCACAACTTATTCTATATCATAGACAAATGGAAAAATGGAAACACGCCCCAAGAGCACAGACCGTGACTTACTCATCTTCAGACGCAACCGTGGGCCTAGCATCCAGCTGTGCTCGGTAAGAAGTGTTTGAAAACTCATGGTGCAATACTCCACTGGGGGCCCTAATTCAAAACTGTAATGGATTCTTTATATCCATTAATTTATACTTTCACTTGAACTTCAAATGTTGAATGAAATACAGTAATATTTGGCATAGGCAATGGGTGCATCATTTTATCATGTTTCTAATTATAATTTGTAAATATTAATTATAAAATATATAGACAATTACAAAATAAGTAGCCAAGATATGGTTAGTATGGTGATTCTTATATATAGAATTCTAAAAATATTTATGGTTATAGGCAGCATCCATAATAGTAGTTCTGGCTACTTTTACACATTTTAGGTTTTACCTGGTCCGAATCTTTGTGAAATAGTCTATTCTACACACATACTGAGTCCCTTCCATGTACCAGGAGACATAAACATGAATGAGACACAAGGTTTGATTTCAAGCAGTTATAATCTAACGGAGGAGAGAATGATACACAAGTAATTAAAATAGAAAGTATTGTACATATTAACATAGCCTTGAAACGTAGGATACAGTTTCAAAGTTCAGAAATGTAAGGTGACTTTGTCACTTAGACCAGACCCACTTTTGGTTCCTGTACCACATCTGTGCTTTTATCACGGAAGCAGCAGCAGGCCCTTCAAACTGCTGCCAATGATGGCAGATGCTGTGAATTCCCTATGTCTTCTGTTTGGATCTTTTCTCTGAGATTGAGGGAGGGTTTGACTAATAGAAATCTGATTCAAATGCAAAGTGGACAGATTTTCCTATCTTTCATTCAATAAACATTTATTAAGTATTCACTTCAATAGGTGGTGAACCAATAATTATTCAGGACTCTTTCTAAATTCTTTCTTAATTATCCTGTAATATTACTGATGAAGATGTTCTGTTAGTTGCCACACACACATTCTTTCCTTGAAATTTGTTATATTTCATAGAATAAAACCTATTGAAAAGTCCCATGCCTGTCACCATGACTAATGCTCTGAGGAAAATAAAAATATGATTATTTTCCTTTCGACTCTTTACTAGTTTGCTGACAGAGCACTTAGCATTGATTTGTCTCCTTTTGATTGGTGTCAGGTTGTTTATGGATACGGTTTGTGAATCCTCCTTGATTTTTTTTATTACGCTGAATTCTGTAAATCTTTGTATTGGTATATGACCTAATGTGATAATGGAGTTCATTCTTGTATGGTTTACTTGGAACAGAATCTTGTAACATTTTGGGGGACACTATAGCACAATAGTACTACACTGTGACAACGTCTTATTCATAAGAATAGAAGAATCATTGACTACTCTCTTTTTTCTGGCATGCTTCCAAAAAAGGCAACTTAATACTCTACTGTGCCTGATGTGAGTAAAGAAAAGCCCTCTATTAGGGGTCAGACTATAAACTGTTAACAGGTGATACTAGCACCTACTGTATAGACACTAATCGGCCTTGATTAATGCAGTTCAATCAATTGCATTAATCAGTAAGCGACATGGAAAGTACTAATGAAAGTGTTAGTGACTTTGACCTGTCTGTCTCCAGTGTTTGCAATGTCTGTCTCCAATGAATGTATAAAACCATGAACTGCAGAATCATGAATGAGAAGGGCTTCTTGTCTATTTAACAGAGTAACACTTCATGAAAACCTTAACTTTATTATGGGTACTACCATATTGACATTAGTATAGCATACTGTTTTAAAATTTATTTATGATAATTCAGTAGATTATATTATTAAATGATATTAGGACTATTTCTTAAAGAAAAGCATAAAATTCTCTTTACAAGTATAGTAGCAGAAGAAAATGGGCTTACTTGTCCACCAAGCAACTCCGAAGGACATAACCATCTATGAAAGAAAAAGGAAGTAAATTTTATTAATAGTGCAGACTTGAAAAATCTTTGCTATTCCTTTTAAGAAAATGAATTAAAATTGAATAATTAATATAATATGCTATGATATGACATAATATTGAATAATTTTATCTATTTCCAAATATGACCCATTTTTCTTTTGTGTCCACTTCTCTCTCTTTATTCTCCTTTTCTCTCTAACTTCTCTCTCTCTCTCCTAAACATCTCTTTTCCTTCATTCCTCCTTTTTCTTTAAGCTACTGGAGGTGTAGCACAAGCTTCTTTCAAATTTTAATCTGTTTCTTCAAGGTGTTACTCACGTGACCTAGTTTTAGAAAGAATTTATTAAGCATAGTCTCTTCAATTGCAAAAGTAGTTCATAGGTAGGTATTTTAAATATCACCAGATTTAAGACTTGACTTTTCAAATTTTATTATATTGAGCAGAGTCAGAACTGCTTTCAGATGCCAGCAATCTAGTGGCTACTTGGGGGAGCATGCATTCTAAATGGTCTCAAAATAGCTCTCTTATATTCAGTGTGGAAGTCTTTCTCTACTGCTTTTGCCATTTGACAGAATGTCAACATTTGTATTGTCATCTTGCATAGAACAAAAGCTTTATTAGAAGAACACATACTGGGAATTCTAGTGATTCCCCGTTAAGTAGAAAATAGACCATATTTTATACAAGAAAAGTAAAATTTTTTTGAGCACCTAATATTTCCCCTAGTTGTGCTAAGTATTCCTAAGAAAAAATATGGACTATTTTTCTTGAGAAAATGTCTGCTGACATCAAATTAATATTACTAACCTTTGGAATTATTAGTTTTGTGTTAGTGTCTAAACTCTGTAGTATGCTTGAGATTAGCACCCTTTATTGTCTTATCAATACAACCTCTAAATCATTCTCTCATTAGTCCATCTATTGGTCTTGGTCCACTTTAGATCTAGTTTTGGTTCTAAGTCAGAGTAAACGTGTAAAAAATTATAAACCAGGAAGCTCATAAGCAAAGACAAATACAAGTGATAATAAACATATTGATGTCCTATTGCTGTTGGTTTAACATGAAAAGAATTTTTTTAAGTTTTAATCCACAATTTCAGAAACTTAAGAAAACGAACTTTCCCTTGAAACATTCCAGGGTAAAAAAACTCCACCAAAATATTTTATCAAGAAGTTCACCACTTTTTAATGAAAACTGTTTATAAGCATCGTATTTGGAAAAGAAAGAATCAAAGTTATCTTTGAATTCCTGTAGTAGGAAAGTAGTACTACACGTGTCAAAATGACAGAAGAAGAATAAAGTAATATTTTACTCAGAGTTTGAAAAATTAGACCTTGTTATGTCTTCTTTTTTATTTCAATTAAAGCAAAAGTAGCAAAAATTATTAATGTGAAGAACATCTAAAATTAATATCTATGATCCTTGGGTAGGCTTTGATATCACAGTTCTCTCGTTCATTTTATGTTAACAGACATTAAAAAATTGAGGTATACATCATAGTTTAATATAATTTTTAAAAGGGGATGAGCTCATCTCTAACAAATTCAATTCTACCTGTGACTCTCAGGAGACAAAATCTATGCAGATAACAAAGTTTTAGAATAACTGTGAATTTTGTGTCTGGGTTCCAACAACTGAAATCTGTCTTTACCTGGACTTATGTACATGTCTAAAATAAAATGTGAACAGTTCTCTACAGACAGTAATAGTCACAGACTCTTTTTTCCCTAGCTAAAATTGGTGGCTCTGTTTTCATTTTGAATTTTCTCTTAAAACGAATTGGACATAAAACAATACAATAGTAAGTGTGCCCATGATACATCCATGTTTATGTTAATAATTTAAAAATAACGACTTTTATGAACTGAAGCCTTTAACAATAAAGTCAATCTCACTGTGAGTTATTCGGGCTTTGCGAAGTCTCTGAACTAAAATTAGAAGATAGAAAATTAGAGAAATGTAAAAGAAATGATAAAATATTCCCAGAGAGTGGAATTTTTCTATCACCAAATATATTTCTGTTTTTTTAAAAAAAATCTTTATAAGATTAAAAGAAAAAAGTTCAAAACAAAGAGAATATAATCACCATTTTTGGAAACTAAAGGTTTTTATTTTCCTGTGCTTATAGGTAATCTACTTTTAAAAACTCAATTATGCTAAAATTGTGTAGACCTGGATAAAACACTATCTGTAGTTAAGCACTAAAATAGTCCTTACACGACCAAAGTTAACAACTCATGATACATAGCTTAATTACCTAACTTCACAAAATTAATTACAAAAAATATCTTCTCTTAGATTCTCAAACCCCTATTATATTTCCTCCCATATGTTGCCTGTTTAAGAATCTAAGGAACAGCTTTCTCTTTTGTTGAGTGCTCCGTTCTTGTTGTTGTTGCTGTATGTGTGATATACACAAACATCAACTATTGTGAATATTATTTAAGAAAAATGTATCAAGGAGATGGAGTGTGGGATGGTACTGAGCTGCTCTATTTTAGCTCCCTGAAATGATGCGATAATTTGGGTCTCATTAGCTGTAAAATCACTATTATATAGCATTTTTACATGGTTAATGACTTCTAATACAGCATAGGTTTTGCTGTCTGTTACCTTTAAAAATCCCTGCTAAAACTTCATTCTGTTAAAAGTGTGATTCACAACAATGTCAAAACAAGTGACTTGCCATGAATTTTTATATACTCTCTCCATTATAGTTCCTAGAAATAAACTTTTTTTGCAGTTGAAACATGCTCTCTTTGCTCACATATTCCATGTACATCCATCATAGGGAATGTTAATGAAAAATACAAACGAAATAAATGGGAAAACTCATTATGGTTCTGTACCACGTAGAATGGCTGCCATGTTTAATTAAGACTATAATATTGTGGGTGCTGGCACTCCAGAGATCCTTCACACGTAAGATGAAATTGTTATTTGGAAACCTCACATTCATAGAGCAGAACACAGTGGCTTGAAACAAATGTTTTGAAATATGCGGTAGGATAGAGCTAGTTAAGAAAATAACACCCACCCCTCATATGTGCCAGTTAATATCTTCCCAAAACATTTGCTTGCTACAGTGCAGATATGTCCCAGGATGAATGACTCACCTTTCAGAGGGTGTTGTGAATATAAAATTATCAAGGAAATATAAAAGTATCTTTGGAAAAGTGAAAAATATCTTCATTCTAATATTTTAAATTTTCAAATGCCAACTTTTAGTATTTCCTCATTATTTCATTTGTTGTGAGCAAGCCCAGAAATAAAGTTAAACTTACTCAATTTGTCCTCATGCAGCTTAAAAACAATAAAATCATATTGCATAGATTTATTCAGGGAAGTGGAACAACATTCAACTTCAAGGGAAAATGCTCATTATATAACAGAAAGATAAAACAAAATGCAGTGTATAATACTAAATATAAATTATTATCCTGGTTCTATAAAAATATTCCCTCTCCCAGTCTTTTCTCTCTTTCTCCTTATTTCTAGGGCTTCAAATCAAGTGACTTTTTAAATATCTGAATTAAAAAAATTTTCTTCAGTGAGCATGTGCTGTTTCAAAATTGAAAACAAAATTACTTTAGCAAAGAAATGATCAATTTGATTTGGGAAAACCCTGAGCACCTTTAAAATTCTCCTTTCTTTGATGCCCATAGGAAACGAAGAATATGTTGAACACAAATAACTCAGCTTATGTCTCATTCCACACTTTTTGTAGAAAATTTTTCTCCTGTGACAGGAGGTGGGAAAACTCACAGCTATAAGACAGAGTTGTGGAATATGCACAAATATTAGTGAGAAATTCTAAACATTTGGGAATGTGCCAGAAATATATATTTAAGATCTCAACGCCTATGCAGTATGTGCCTCCACAAGTCAGTGGGTGAGACTTGATCAAACGTGATAATGCCGGTAAAAGTGGCTTGTACTCCACCCGACAATGGGAAGGCATAATTGTTAATTTTTCAGTCTCTAATTTCTATCACTACCAACCATAGGTTTAAGTAAGCTGTTTTCTTTTCTTTGATGGATTAAGGAAGAATGGAGAATAAGGAAAATGTTAGGGTAACCATGGTGTTGGATTGCAAATCCCTTTGCTGCTCATCAGAAGTGTAGAAATAAGGAACTGAAAGATACAGAGGCTCCCAAATGATAGACAACAAGCTAAACATATTACTGAGGCTGAGACGGGGACCTTCTGTCTTCTAACCAGTTAAACTATTCAACAGTCTTCCTGTGAGTATCAAAATGTCAGTCTTGCATCTGGCTATCCAACTGCAATCTCCAAATGGTTACATTCAATTCAGCAAGCCCCAAACAAGGTGTCAAGCACTGTAGAATGTGTTGGCAATTCAATGTTGAGAGCATTTCATTGAAGTTACCCTCAAGTTCAGCGTATAATAAGAATAATAGTTAAGTAGATAAAACAATAAGGACGATTACAGCAACAGAAGTAGTAGCACGGTGGAGCGGGGGAGAGATTCATTGTGATGGGGTGGCTGGGGAGGGGGATGGATATGCTTCCAATTTTAGAAGACAACTGGATTGTTTTTAATGGACAATTATGAGTGCTCCAAGTAGAATAAAATAGCATAGAAGGATGAAATAGTATAATTTATTCAAGGAATGACAAGTAGTTCGTATTTCTGGGGTGTCAGTTGCAGATGGGAAATAGTTGATGAGGGTGAGGCTAGATCATAAAGGGTTTTATGTATTAGCCTAAAGACTTTGTGTTTTTAAAAATAATATTTGTGTAACAGTGTGGTGAGTGGATTGGCTGAGAGTAAGGGGAGGGTGGGCATATCATTTGAAAAACTATTGCAATAAAATCTGGGTGAGAGAGGGTTAAATCTATACAATAATCTATACAATAATCATCTCATATCCTATAGAGGTATGTGAGGAATGGATCAGAAATTAAGAAAATTAAAAATGTCAAGGATCCGGTTCAAGGGAGGAATAAGCAGGAGGTTTAGAAAAATTAAGAAAGCAGAAGGTTTGGAAAAATAAAAGTGAAAATAAGCAGATATGATAATTTAATCTTGGAATAATGCTTAACTTGAAAGGCAATAGCAGATGCTCTTGGTGGCCCTCCCATACACCTTCACCTACTGCTTCAGTGCCTTTTGGTTCAACTTTCAACTGACAGCACGTGTGTTTTTTATTTTTTTACTGATTTTTTTTTCTGGCTTCCAGAACTCTCTTTGTCAGCTTGCTCAGTATCCTGAATGACTTGCCACCTGCCCAGGAGTAGGCTTCAACTCCTGCTGGACAGGAGTTGATGTATAAATACCCTAATTTGTTTCCCACTGGGATGGGATAACACTGCCACTCCGAGTTTCCAACTGGATTAAGCTCCAATTATCCAAGTGGTAACTTTTTCGATAACAAGGCTTTTTTGGCGGCCTTCCCTCTCCTGTCTACTTCTCCACTCGCCTACGGGTTTCTTCCAGAATCACCTCCCAAATGGGGAAGCCAAACTAAGACAAAGTCCATCCCAAAGAAAGTATTTAAATAAAAAACAACAGGTACACAAGTGCTACCAATATAATCATCTGGTTTCTATCCTGTTTGAGATGGACCCCCAAACCACTTAAGAATTGAATTAGTTACCAGTGAGCTTGAGAATTATAAAGTGCATTGGTACTGCAGCAGAAAAAAAAAAAAGGATAAAAGCTACATAGAACCCTTGACTGTTATCTATCAGAATTTAATGTAATGTCCCCACCTCCCATTTTTTTTTTTTTTTTTGTGGGGAAGACCAGCCCTGAGCTAATATCCGTCGCCAATCCTCCCCTTTTTGCTGAGGAAGACTGGCCCTGGGCTAACATCCGTGTCCATCTTCCTCCACTTTATATGGGACGCCGCCACGGCATGGCTGACAGGCAGTGCGTCGGCGGGCGCCTGGGATCCGAACCCGCGAACCCCGGGCTGCCAAGCGCGGACTAAACCGCTGCGCCACCGGGCGGCACCCCCACCTCCCATTTTTAACAGATGATAAATTCTAAGAGGACAAGAGCCCTCCAGTATTAATAACAGTATTTAGAATTATTGATATCCAAATACAAAATGATAGCAGATTACAAAATTATCCTCGAAAGGCTATTGCTTTTCCTCATTCTTAAGGTCCACTGGTTCTTAGGTAGATAGGACTCTTGTCCAAATTTCTATTTCTGGCATTGTATCTATTCCTGCTCATCTATATCTATACATGTTTGTTGATAAGGTCATTTACATCCTGTTACTCAGGTTCCATGGACCAGCAGCATCAATTACTTGGGAGCTTGGTAGAACGCGGGATGTCACACTTCACCTCAGACCTACTGAATTAGAATCTGCACTTTTAACAGGATCACCATGTGATGTGTGTGTACTTTGAGGTTGAGCAACATTGCTGTAGACGGGATTTGCTGCTAAGGATGGGAGTCTCAGGACAGTGTGGCAGGAGGCGTCTGAAGCTTGTGCACTAGAGAAAGGTCCACATGACAAGTACTAGGACAATTCTCTGCTGTGAAAAACGTGAAATAATTTGGAAAGTAGAGGAAAGAAAACAAATCATTTAGGCCTATCACCCTAATTAGCCACTAATAACATCTTCGTTAGTTTCTTTTATTAACATAATTTTTTAACATGGCTGTAAATTCTATCCTACATTAAGCAGGCTTCTTATTTCTCTTGCTATTGTGTCATGAGAATTTTCTCACACTATTGTCATAATCATCATGTAAAATATTCAATTCGGTAGAGTCATCATAATTTATTTAGTCACTTTTAAATTTTTGAACAATTTTAATATGTTTGATGACATTTTAACGCATATAGTTTTTCTGCATTTAAGGCAATTCCTTGGGGTACATCCTCACAAATGCTAGTCTGAATGGGGGTTTTCTCTGTGTCCTGAAGGATCATCTACATATTATCTCCAGAGAGCATCGAATCTTAATACTACGTTACCCCTGTCTTTGATCCTTTGTACTACATTCCATTTTCTCCCTTTAAAAGCCAACCACACCTCCTCCATGATGACTTTAGATCCATTTTCCCCACTCTTGAGTCACTGTGTTTTATTCTTAAACTCCATTTCAGTTCCTGTCCCTGAGTCACCTTCCTGTCATTAAAATTCGACTCAGAGTTTATGTTTTCCATGCAGACCAACTGAGCTGATATGGGGCAGCCATGCTGGCCATCCAGTTTTAAATATAGGACAACATAATTTTGAATTACTCTTCCCAGGACTATAAATAAAATAAGCTTCCTTTTAAAATTTGAGAAAAACATTTCCATCTGTCAGCTTTAATAGCTAATAAAGTCAGAGATGACAGGACTGTCTTGTATTTATTTGGAATAGTAAGTTGTATTAAGTGTTTCCAAAAAGGAAATGAAAACAAGTGAATTTGCAAGTTAGGGAAACTGGAAATTCTAGGTGTAACATATGCTATATAATTTCAAAACCAGGCAGAGCAAGAGCCACTGACCACTTTAGCACAGTGGTTCTCACTTTAGTGTACACAAGAACAGGCTAGGGAAGAAGTTATGATCACAGATTCCATCTGACCTCCAGAGCTCATGACTCAGCAAGTCAAGCATGGGTCCAGGCAACTGCAATTTTAATACATGCACAAGGATTTTCTGATGCTGGTGGTCTGTGGGACCACATTTTGAGAAGTATTAATTTGGCACCACAATGCCAAATATAGCAGGTGGGAAATGAAAAAGGATTAAAATAAAATATTTTAAAGGATTAAAATAAAATATCTCAATGTTTTCCACAATTCACAAAGCAGAGAGCAAAAAGCGTTAATAAAAATAGGGGTGATTACTAAAACTTGTTTGGTCGTTAAATTCTGGAGTGCCATATCCATGAAAAGTAAGCAGTGACTTACATTTTCCTTCTTCGTTCCTGCAGAGAACTTTTGTATCGTCTGTGTTTTGTATGACTTCAAGAGATTCACCAGGCTTGACCTGTAGATCTCTGGTCCCCCACTTTTTAGAAGTTAAGGAGGCTGCAACTTTCGTTGAATATAGGACTCTAATTTCACCATCATACTGGAAAAATAAAGAAAAACATTTACATTATTGGTTGATGTGTATCATTAAAGTATTCATTGATTGTCAGATTTATTAAGAAAGTCTTTGCTAAATAAATAGTTTCTTATTTTCAAAAGATAATGTAAAAACAGTAAAGAAAATTTTTTGGGTAAAGTCACCCATAACTTCATGAATCTAACATAATAATTATTTCAAAAGTAAAAAAAAAAAATTTAAAGTTTAAGGTGTACACGTGTTGATTTGATGCACTTATAAACTGTAAAATGATTACCACCATAGATTTAACTACCACCTCTATCAGCTACATAATTACCATTTCTTTTTTGTGGTGATAACATTTAAGATTTACTCTCTTGGCAGCTTTCAAGAATATAACACAGTACTGCTAACTGTAAGCACCCTGCTGTACATTAGATCCCCAAAACTTATTCATCTTATAACTGAAAGTTTGTACCCTTTGACTGATACATTTCCTCCATTCCCCTAGCCTCTGGTAACCACCATTCTACTCTCTGTTTCTATGAGTTTGGCTTTTTTAGATTTCACATATAAGTGAAGTCATACAGTACTTGTCTTCCTACGTCTGACTTACTTTGCTTAGGATAACGCCCTCAAGGTCCATTCATGTTGTCAATTTCCTTCTTTCTCATGGCTGAATAATATTCCATTATATATGTACACCACATCTTTTTTACCCTTTCTAACTATTTTTAGATTACCTTCTTATCAAGGTTCAAAGGACAGTGAAATTTAGATGATAATCTCAGTATATATATTGTGCATGTACGACAGTCTGTTTAATTTGTTATAGAAATAAATTTAAATCTAAAATAAATCCTGCAGAAAATAAAGGAATTATGATGGATAACTGTGATATTATAATTACACTTTTAAAATGTGCATTTTGGTACTGAAAGAATCATCAGATTTCTCACTAGTGCCTTGAACTTTGTATGATATTTAAATAAGACATACTTTAAATTTTTTCCTGAAGTCTTTTTCCTCTTTTTCTTGCTTTTTTAGCTTCTTAGGGTCTTTTTCTTCTGTCTTGGCTTTGACTCCTTGACTAGGATCACAGAACACACATGAAATCACATTTTGTTTCAAAAATATAAGAAGAGTGTATAATAGAGACAAGTCATAACATTAAATTTTTGTTAAATTTTGTTTTCAATTAATTCTTTTTCTTGGAAATCCAGTACATTCATTGTAATAAATGACATTTCATAATGCAGAAGGGATTCTTCAAGAGACTACAGACTATGAGACAAAATGGAAAGATCATCTATTATGTTGAATCATATAAAATCACTTAGTTATGGTTTAAACATAGTTACATGTCAGTGGTTTCATATGATTCAACTTATTCTGGAACCCTCTATATTTTTCAACCATTCTTAGATAATTAAGTGGCTTGGCCAATGTCAATGGTTTATCAAGTTAATCTGTATGTTAGTACTTCATATCTACTTAAAACTGAGCCAGGGTGGGAGGCAGGAAATGTTGATTAATAAAAAAATCTTAGGTAAAAGTTAAGATTTTAGATATTATAAAAAGGAGCTTCTTAATCACTTTATCAATTGTCCATTTCTTTGTGTGTGTGAGAGAAATAGAGAGCAGACATATTCTAAATGTTTTGATCAGTTATGGATTTAATAGATTTTTAAAACTTTAGGATCTAGGCATACATATCTATGTGTGTGTATGTGTGTGTATATATATATATGTATACACACACATACATGTATATATTTATATATATATATATATAGTTGGTATCTATATTGATATCTCGTAGATACCAACTGGACTGAAGCCAATTATTGTAAGAAAGGTGAATAAGCCTATGATAGTGATTCTCCAGCTTAGCCACGTATAGGATCACCACGGAAGCTTTAAGTGCTTGTCAGGGCTGCCTGGTGGCGCAGCAGTTTAGTCCACACTTGGCAGCCCCAGGTTGGGGGGTTCGGATCCCAGGTGGGCGGGCGGGCGTCCACCGATGCACAGCTCGTCAGCCATGCTGTGATGGCATCCCATATAAAGTAGAGGAAGATGGGCACGGATGTTAGCCCAGGGCCAGTCTTCCTCAGCAAGAAGAGGAGGATTGGCGACGGATGTTAGCTCAGGGATGGTCTTCCTCACACAAAAAAATAAAAAAAAAAAATGCTTGTCCTTGTCCAATTCCTAGAAATTCTAAATTAAATTAATTTTAAATTCTAATTAATTAGACTGAGTGGGGTCGAGATACTGACATACATAGTTTAAAAGCTCCCCAGGTGATATTAATTTGCAACCAAGGTTGAGAATCATTCAGTGGGGTTAAATATGGACCTTAGGGAAAGGCTGTGAATCTCTGCAGAAGAGAATTTAAAAAAATAAAAATATTTGTGAATAATGAAAATTTTAAACACTGATATTAATTTTTATTTAGATTACCTAAGATAAAGTTTTGTTTGTAACTGATTTATTTAAAATGTTTGATTCTTGATTTTTGAATCTTAGAATTTAGTTCATTCACTGTGAAATGAATTAGCACGATATCCTGCCTGAGGTTCTGCATCCTCCCTCAGTATCTCCTGTCTCATAGCACTCCGGCCGGTAGTGGAATTGCTGTCCCGGATTAGCAGTCTGGAGCTACAAGACTATACATGAATGTTAAAAATACCCCACAAGCTCTCTTTGAAAATAATTTATTTAAAAATAGAATATCATCTTAGAGAACATAAAGTTGTCTTAAACTCTGAAAATAAGCAACAAAATTTCTACAGCAATATGAAACAGAAAAATGCATTAAAAACTGTCAGAGACAGAAGCAACTTCCTGATGCTGAGGAATATTAAAACTCAACATATTACTGGAGAAGATTGGATTTTTCTTTCTTGGAGAACTGAAAAAGGAGAATGGTTCTCCTTTCATACTTCTTGTTTGTTTTGCTTATAGAACTTGATCTTCATGTATAAACGACAGCCTATTTTTCCTTCAGTTTCTTTGATCTGGACACTGCCTCTTGTTCGGTAAAATTATTTCAACAATGTTGGTAAAAAATAAATACTTAGAGTTCACACATGCATTTTTACCAGTACGGCTCAGAAGACACCACTTCCTGTATTCTATTTATGTTACTTTCATCCTTTAACGAATCAAGTCCAAGATCTTTTTATTCACCTTTCTTTTTTCTTGAAAAAGCCAGAGAGGTGTTCTTGCTTTTATACACAGTATGTGTCAGACCATCTCACATTTTTATTGCAGGATAAAAAAGCATCCTAAGAGTTTTCCTAAGAATTTTCAAAAGGTATTACTTTTGTATTAACTGAGCTTAAGAGATTTTCATATAATTTTTGCCTAAAATTAAACTGAAACCTTAGGTGAGTTGAAGAATGTTAGTATTCACTGCTGACTTTTTTTTGAAATTTGAATGGAACCTTTGAGAATCTGACGCTTTTGTGAAAAAGAGACATAACTAAAAGTCCTTTTAAAACGAAATCTTTTTTTCATAAAAGGAAACAATCTTATGGAGGACAGAGGAGGCTTGAACGAGGTGGGTGAGGGTTGAGATATAAACTAAGAAGTGTGTTCAAGACAAAAAAGGTTTCGGGAAAAGAGGAAAAATAAAGGGAGGAGATGACTCGGTGAGATCAGTTGTGATCAGGCTCTCAAACGTTTCTCTTGTGAATGAATGAATAAACGAACGCAGACATCAGGACAGAGGATAGTTAGGGGCAAGGAGCAGAACCACCGGGAGACGGGGAGGGGAAGGGAGAGAGATGAGCGTGCGGAGGAATATCAGGGCTATCCGCCCGCAAACCTAGCAGAGACCTTAGAGCTGGGATCCGGGCGAGGATGACAGGGAACACCATCATACACAGTAGACACACACCCCATTGGAGTTTTATTCCAGTTAAATTTTCTTGAGCAACCTCATTTTCATTGTAATGAAAACATTTTAATTACCTTATCTCTGCTGGTGGAGCAGGGAAATCAGAGGCATCCACGTCATCATAGACTTCATCTCCCATGTCTGACAAAAGATAAAATATCAAATGTGGAAACACTGTTAAATTTTGATGTGAATATTCAATGATGTTTTTAATATAAAGATTGCTTCAAGGACAATAAAAGAAGTTTTCCTGGTGTCTGGGTACATTTCTCCTAGAAGCATTGTCTGGTCCTTAAAGGGGAGAGGTTCTTATGTCCCTGGATGTATGTGTCAAATTTCCCTCCAAAAAACCAGTAACCATGACTGTAACTTATTATCAGGGTTTTTCCCATTGGCACTGGCCCTTGGCAGTAGGCAGTAGAGACTGAAATTAAGATTCTTATGGGATTTGGGGTGCTTTGATAATATATATCATTTTATTTATATGTCTATGTCTATGATTATGTCTTGTCTATCTATCTATCTATCTATCTATCTATCTTTTCCTTATAGTACTATTAGGAGTGGCATCACCTTAAAATAGAAAGAATATTTCTATTAATAAGATACTTCTGATAAGAGCAGGTATTGAGAATCAGTATGGTAGAAAGGTGCCATGACCTTAACTGGTTCAATGGCTTTTCCAATCTGTAGATACTTTTCTCCCTTCTTGACTTCTTGTTAATAAAGTCAGAAAGAATGCTTCCTTTCTGCACCTGTTAAGTTGGTCCATGGTAAATTAAGCTAAAGAGATGAGCTGAAGAGAGTACAAATATTTTAAGGAATGATTATCATAGAAAGATTAAATACTCTCTGGTAATGGCAAGGATTTGATTTCCTTTAAAAATTCCTTTCTGTCTCTGTATATATGTATACAGTATATACACATACTGTGCATATATATATATATATATACACACACACATACGTGTGTGTGGGTGTATTCTCCCTGCATTCAGGTTAATTAATTTCACAGGATAAAACTTGCTCAGCTATATGAAGAATCCATAATAAATACATAAAAATATGATATATCATCTGTTTCTAGAAGGGGAAAAATTACTATTTCATGCACATGCCCTTAAAACACACTTGAGAACAGAGGAAAACTAAAACAAAAAATATTTTTTACCTAATTGATCACATTTGTTCCATTTTATACCTACTCTCTGTGGAGATAAGTTTCTCCAATACTTTTTGAAAATTATAGATTAAAAGTGAGCACATCAGTTATTGATCAATTTGCATTACTGCCTTATGTATTTTCAAATTGATAATGAAAAACAAAGTCAGATAAACAGTCTGGAAGAACAGATTATCTTTGTGCTTGGTTTGCTCTTTTAATATATTTATAAATTAAAATAAGCTTTTTGAAAGCCCCTGAATATTCTTGTGAGACAATGTTTTATTTTGTTCAATAAATTCAAGAAAAATCTTTTAAAGATTTGTCTCAGCAGGGGTAAAAAAAAAATAAGCTGGTCAAACTGTACTATAAAGAAACTGTGTTACATTTAGCAATAGGAAATTTTCCGAATACAATATAAATTATACATTTAAAAAATCAAAGAAATTTAGATTCAGAAGGGCCTCGGTGGCATATAATCTGGTATTTTTTAGAAATCTTTGTGTGGAAGCCCAAGATATCAAACTCTGACTGAACTGGGATGGGAGAACATGGGAGATGCTGATGTCCATCTCTGCCTCCTTGTTCCTCTCCATCGTGATCCCTACAACTCCTAGAAGAACTGTTTAAAAACCATCAATCTTTTTTATTTTCCTCTTCCTGCTTTTTTACTGTTGAGAAACTGTGGCCACCCAAGGTGCAGTTACTTGCCCAAAGTTACACAATTTATTATTTTCAGAGTCAAGACTTTAATCCAGCTATCATGACTATATCCAGTGCTTTCCCACTACCCCACATGCAAGAAATAAGATATAAAATATACAATTAGTTTTTATTACTTACCCAATTGTGTAGGAGGAGAAGGGAAACTAGAAAGAAAATGGGAACACAATTATAATCAGGCTGATATAAACCTGGACACTGAGTCATTTATTTAGGAAAGGCCTGAACGAGTAATAGCCCAGAGGCTTAAAAAGGTGAATTAATCTGTTGACCATCATTCCTTTCTTATCCTCCGTTTCTCCACTAAGTTCCAGTTTCTGTCAGTCAATTTGGAATTTAGCAAGACTTTTTTTGAACTCCAATGTTAGCCAAAGAAAGTCAAGAGTCAACACATTCAGTTTATTTTGCCCGTAGCCATTGGACCAATGTTTTCAGATTTGTCCTATGAGGTTTGGGCATATTATCACTCCAGAGTAAACTAAATGGACTCAGTATTTTGGAGTCATTGTGGCATAGCTCAGGCCCAGAACTGTTTACTTGACTCAAAGAGTAGAAATGCAGAGTCGAAATCAACAAAGGTCATAGGACTCTTTATGTGACTATGTTTCCCCAATTTGTATATATATATCCCAAAACAGGAGAATGGTAGATAAGAGAGAAATATCCACTGAAACTAGAGAGGGAGAGCTTATTAATAGAAGTGATCTGAAATCAGGATTGGTTGGCATTTAGTTTCAACAGAAAAAGATCTTTGCTTTTATTACTTCCTGAACTTTAAACACACACACACACACACACACACACACACACACACACACATATCATTGGAAGAATGGTGCACAGTTACACAAAAGTGTGAGAGGTCATTAGTTCAAATGATCCAAAACAGAATTAGATGGTATGAAATTGGAGCGGAAAAATAATCTCTGCTTTTATTTCTAAGTAAGGACCGTATTGGACTAATTCTGCATCAAGAGAAGATTTGTTATGTTTACTTATAATTTTAGGTGTCCTGTTTATTAAGTGTTGTTTTAGTGTCTCACAAAAAGGTTTAAAATTAGGAATTCTATGTGAGTTAACATCTTATAAAGACTTCAGTTAAGTACGGTAAATTTATTAGGTACATATAAAACAATAAGAATATCCTATACCAGCAAACATGATTAAGATCCTCCAAATTCATATGTATGGAATTTTTACTAAAGGGTTATTTCTGGATGGAAAGAGAAAACTCACGCTTTAGTTTTTATTTAGAAAAACTGAAGATATTTAGAATAATTTTAATATAGGATAAATATATAATTTAAATACAATTAGTATATCACTATTGTGGAACAGAGTACAAAGACTTTAAATACTGTGTTTAGAGAAAAGAAATTTCAAATTGTGTCCTTTATTTCTCGCAAATTACTTTTTAAAAGAGAATGTATATTTTGAAGAGTTGTCAATATAAAATAGTATATAATAAAATGTGGTGTTGGAATTGTGAGCTTTAGATGTGATGCTACAGTTAAAAAAAATCCTACTAAATGGAGTGTGTGTGTGCCTGAGTGTGTGATAGTGTGTGTGTGTGCATGACTGTGTATGTGCATGTATATTTGTGCATGCTTGCAGGGAACATATCTTTGTTCAACACGTATCTTTGAACCATATGACTATTTTTGAATACTTTGTGCTCCTCTCATGTAAATGCATGAGTTCAAGGGTAATACAGTAAATGAGGCTAAGATGACGAATAGAAAATAACATTAAAATGGTTCAGGCCTACCAGAATTTGGTTATTGGTTATAAAATATTAGTAGCATTTGATTAAATTAATATTAATGTAGTTATTGTGCACTAGATTTGGTTGGTCGACTCTTACGATGAACCTTCATTATTGTCTGACTCAGAGACTTGAGGTTTCTCTCGTATACTTTTCTTTTTGTCATCTTTTCCCTTTAACATCTTCAAAATCCCCCAGGACCATGAGTTACTCTTCTCTTCAACCTGTAGCGTGGAGCTTAGGAGCATGCAGGCATTGATCAGAATGGAACAATCAGTGGAACGTGAAGACATTTGGTGGACATTCATATTTTTTATAATTATACTGCATTGATCATTCAGGCAGTAAATTACTCATTGTATTCAGCAAGATGATGCTATTAAGCTTGTAGATCATGGTCTTC
Source organism: Tapirus indicus (assembly GCA_031878705.1). Classification (NCBI taxonomy): domain Eukaryota; kingdom Metazoa; phylum Chordata; class Mammalia; order Perissodactyla; family Tapiridae; genus Tapirus; species Tapirus indicus. The sequence goes on along the minus strand of CM062921.1, from coordinate 115,135,161 downwards.
GAGTACCGCTGCTACTAGGTAAGTTATTTTTTTCTATTTAGTGAGATTTCTTTTGGTTCTTAAAATAGCAAGCTAAGTCAGGATTAAGTTTTAAACACCAATTTAGCTTTATTTTATTATTAAAATTAAGTAAATAAAAGATCTTAAATTTTAAAATATGCCATTTAAAAAGTTTAAACAACTAGATAATTAAATATTTAATGCTGGTTTTGCCACAGCTAGCATATGGTCTCAATTTATTTGTGTTGCCTATAACTATGATTATTATACAAAGGATAGCCGTGCAACTGATAAACTCTCCAGAGACTGTTGTAAAAGTAAATTATTGATTGATAAATAATTGATTGGGAAAAGTTTGAAAAAATTTTCTACAACATCTGTAATTCTTTATCCCTTTTTTATTTCACTTTTTTTTGACATAGTTGTCAAGTTTCTTCCAAACAATATACTGTCTCATTTGAAGTGTGGTGCAATTACGTTTTCTGAGTTACTAGTGCTGTTAGTCAAACATTCAAATCATTTTTGGTAATGTAATAAGGAACACTATTTTCTGCTTTTTATTCTAGCTAGAGATCAAAACTAAATTTCAGTATATACAATAATTTGCAAAAAAGCAATTCACTGATTATTCTTACCCATCATCAACGTCTTCCTCTTCAACCCCATCATAAATATCATCATCTGGGGGAGGTGGGAACATCCCTTCATTTGGATTGGGGAGAAAAACTCTCCATTAATTTTATTTTGTCACATAATGTCACAAAATTTGATAATAAATCTGCCTATTTAAATGCAGAAAGCATCTCTCTTTCATATTAACCATTTAAATAAAAATAACTTTATTTTTCCACCCTCACATAAATAGTAGGTAAATTATTTGTTTTGTTGATTATTTTATAAGGAATTCTTAGAGGTAAAATACAATAAAGATAAAGATGATGAAAGTTACTGTGCACTGGAGATGAAAGAAAAAGGGGAGAATAAATAGGAGAAAAAGTAAAATTGAATAGAGGATAAAGTTAAATATTTATTGTGGAAAAAGAAAGGGGGGAGGTGATAAGAAAAAATTAATTAATAGTGAGGAGACATTCAGAAAAAGATACCAATCAATATATAAGTGAAGAAAGCAAACAGAATGAAAAGTGAATTTGTAAGCGTTAATGGTAGCTGAAAAAAAGTCACCTTTCATTTCTTGTATTTCATTTCATCAAAGTGATATTTTAAAAGTTAAACCCTTTCTTGTTTGATTTGTTACCCTACACTCCTCAGGAAGCTTGCTATTTGACAAATATTTATTTAACAAATGTTTATTGAGTAACTACTCTGTGTAGGAATATGTACCGTGAACTTGAAATTTGACTTTGAGGATGAGAATTTTAGTACTGCAGGGTATTAGTAAAATTCCCTTACTTTGCTGAAGAGAAAATGAGAGGTCTTTAGAAGTCATAGCTAAGGTGACCATATAAGTTATCATCCAAACAAGGATACTTCTGTTTTGTGTGTGTGTGTGTGTGAGGAAGATTAGCCCTTAGCTAACATCTGTTGCCAATCCTCCTCTTTTTGCTGAGGAAGACTGGCCTTGGGCTAACATCTGTGCCCATCTTCCTCTACTTTATATGGGACGCCACCACAGCATGGCTTGATAAGTGGTGTGTATGTCCACACCAGGGATCCAAACCTGCGAACTGCGGGCCTCCACAGTGGAGCGCACAAAGTTAACCACAACGCCACTGGACTGGCCCTCAAATGAGGATACTTCTGAAAGTGAATGGGGATGCTATTAATAACTGTGCTTGGACAATTGGCATAAATCAAGGCTGCCCTTGGCACACTGGAAATGGAGCTATAATAATAAACTTGGAAGAAAGAAGTGATTTGCTCAGGGTCACTCGGTGTCCAGGACTGGAATCCAGGTCATCAGTGCCCAGTTCAGTGTTCTTTCTACCACATTAAGTTCTTGCTCATTATTTGCCAATGAAAGCATTTTGTCATTAATATACACAAAATTGTTGAAGAATGGGAGGAACTGCTGATAGAAATGTGCGGCTTACCTCCACTTCCACTGTGACTGTGGCTAGAGAAAAAAAAAGACAAATTAAATTAATATATGAATTATTTAGCTCTCAGGAAGAGAAGTATACTGAGTAGTTACATCAAGGAGAAATAATGTTCCAGTCAAAAGTTATCAGGATATTATATGTGAAGAGGAAGAAAAATTGTTCTTTATCACAATAGATGAGTAGTAACAAGGCAAAAACAAGACAAAACAAAACAAACCTAATAAGAATCAAGGGAGTTTCAGTACTACAAAAGGTATTCAAAACAATGATACTTTTTGCTTCTAACATTTTCCCACAAGACAGTTTTCAGATTATACATTATTATGTCATTTCATAGATGGACATTAACATAAAACAAAAAAATGAGTATTATTCTAGGAGTCATATAGAACTGTTATTGCATTAAATTCAATTCTCTTTCACTAGCCTATAACCACAGCATTTTACTCTTAATCCAATAGCATTACATTTTTTTTTGAAGGGAGAACTTTTAAAAAATTAAAATCCTATTCACGAGACTTTTGTATAGTGTGGCCCTTGATTCTCTAAATCCAGATTGTCTGTATTTCTTATTTATTTCTGTAATGTTCTATATTTTTCCTATTTTATAATTGTCTGTTTTCTTGCCTGTGTCTCCCACTAAAATGCGAATTCTGTGTGAGGAAAGGAAGTCTAGTTTGTGAGAACTGGAAAAATCTCAGAAGTCGTCTGGTTCAATTCCCTCATTTTGCAGAAAAGAAACTGAGGCTCTGAGAAATTGTGACTTGTCCAAGCTCACTTCTAATTAATTGAAGAGCTGAGATAAGAACCTCCGCATCCTGCTTTCCTGTATCATGTTGTTTTGGCTACACCTTGCTGCATTCTCTGTACTGCCATTTTTGCCCTTTAAATATCTGCCAGCAACAGATATCAGTCTAATGTTACAACCACACAGTATAATTAGACACTCATATATGATTCCTCAACCTTAAAGTCAGAGTAAAAGAAATTAGTCTGATGCAGATCTACAACTAATTTAGAAATAAAAACATACTCTTGCTAATGGAACTTTGTAGGAAAACATGCTAGAAATGTCTTAATATATAAATACAGAATTGGTTTTTGCTGAAGTTTAAGATATTCTCCACTTGCTTACAAACTATTTTCATGTTTATTTTCTCTGACACTTCCCTTTGAGCATAAAGCAAGCAGTTAGAATTATGTGAGAAATTGCAATTTTGGTTGGCTGCCACTCCTGGCAAATAGATTTCATCTTGGAGATTCTCATACCTAATTCCCAAAGAACAGGGTTAAAATAATCAGGAGCAAAGCTGCCACACATTATTTTACTCCTAGAGCAATTCTTCAGCTTCCTAAAATGGTCTGTTTAGAATTCAAAACATTTAACAGGTGAAGTAGATGCAAGAAGAGGAGAATGTGAGAAAAGAGAAGGGAAGAGAGAGAAGAAAGGATACATGGAAGGAAAAAGGTTGGGAAGCATAAGTAGGAGAAAGTTTGTTATGTGACGGAGGAGTGGTATCTGCATTTGTAAATTTCTTTCCTTCAACTTTTCATATTTGTTACAGAAATTGCTTTAGTTGAGAAGGGAGAAGGACAGCTGTCAGGACCTGTGCTTTTAAGCCTCCCGTCTGTTCATAGGGTTTGAAGTGCACAGTCAGCTCTCCTTACCCTGAAGTAATCAGGAAAGAGCAGGTCAAGAGAGCGAGGAACCAAGAGGCACGCGGAGGAGGGAGACGGAGAAGATGGTGACTTCCCTTATTCTTGCCGGGGCAAGCTGCCGGCTATAGTCAGCATCTTTGCTTGTTCTACTAAGAACAAAGCATGTTCTGTTATGAGATCTCTGCCAGCAGCAGCTGTAGTTTCAAAAACAAAACTTGTGTGGAAATTATGTCTCTTCTTTCATTTTCTTATTAAATATGCACGAGGGAGAAATTGATGCTAGTAAATATTGTGGTGCTATACTTGTTTAAGATACCGAGCATTAAAACCATACGCCTCCTCCAACCCCATTTTATTAAATGGAAGATTCTTTTTATGCTACATGTCTACTAACTAAAGCATGTCTTTTAGAGCTGTGGTAGGTATGGACTTGATAAAATGGAAAAGGTAATAGTATCCGTTTTAGGAAATTGTCACTTACTATGGATAAATAATGTTTCATTTTAAGAACATCATCCCTTTTTTGTGGGTTTACTATTTTTCTCTTGAGTATGTGCATCAGTGTAAAGATGTATTTATTAATATAACCAGGGTTCTTTAACCCCAAAATAAGAGAAATGTGTTTTTTAAAAAATAAAGATAAACATAAAGTATATACATTGATAATATATGTGGAATGATATACTCATGTCCAGAAAATCCTGTAAATCTCAGAATATGGCCATTTAGAGCTTCAACTGACCTCAGAAATGACATTTAGTGACTCTGAAACTAAGTCAATGTGTTTCTGATTATTAAAGCCCATTTATGATCTGTAAACTCCAGGGCATACATTGCATGTTTTGATATATGTTGCATAATTTATGGCCATAACATGGTAAAAAGGCACTGCAGGCTATAATTCTTTTTAGGAAGACAAAACTGCCAGAAAGCAACACAAGTTTTTTTGATGACATGAAGTAAAAGACCACAAGAGGGAACTTAATTCTTCATAAGTCTGATAAGTATATTACTGTTTTGATAGTTTTACATTATTTAAATGGCTGATAATTAAAACATTTTTTTCTTTGAAATTTGAGTTACGAAGAATGCAGACAGACACATTTTTACCAAAGTCAAAATCCAGCACAGATCACGTGTTTTGGGATCACAGTGGAGGTTTCCCAGTTCCACAAAGTGGGCATAGAAGAATGAGGATTCTTAACTGGGCTGGAGATTTTCCTGTTCTCTTTCCCTCAACTTGAAGGGATTATGTCTTTACCAGGAAAGGGAGATATTGGAGGAAAGAAGGAATGAAAGGAGAAAGGGAATGGAAAAGCAAGAAGGAGAGGAAAGGGCAAGGAAGATCATAGCTAGGAAAAAGAGACAGAAGAGGAGGCATGAAGAAAGGAAGCTGAAGACTGAGAAGGGAAAGAAGGGAAGAAGAGGTACATGGAGAAAATGGCCACTCTCCCCTCTTGGCTCCTCCAGAAAGGATGTGTTGCTCTGTTGGTCTGCCCATAATTCCTGTGGGGAAGATTAGTCTAATCTAGTGGAATGGATGGGCCATCGAAACCTGGACCCTTGGTTGATTCCCAGGGATTATAGAGATTTGAGCTTTTACTTTTTTACTTTTAAAGAACAAAGTAGAGTTGTAGTAAAAAGCATTTTTTCCTCTGTTATATTTTCAAACAAGAACAACAAATATCTTTAGACTCAGAGATTTCAGAACAAAAAAATTTTATTGTTTTAGAGCTAAATTTTATATTTCATGCTTCATACTTTACAAAATCATATATATTTTAGGCACATCCCTAAGATCAAATCAGAATGAATATCATAAAACAGTGTTTTGGAATGACAACACATTTGGCAAGATCTGGCAAATGGCCCATTGTATTTCACGTAGTATTTGATATGTATAACCAACGAGTAAAATAAAAGACTATGGAATTTCAAATGACCTTTCACTCATATTGGTAATTTAGTTTAGTGATAGACAGCAATAGGAAATACGGAAAGTAAAATTCTAGGATTTTAAAATACAGAATCTCTGACAAGGAGACAGTCTGATCTGTTTTACAGTTTGTATTTGCACATACCTGCTGACATCATCCTGCTCTGCAACATCGTCATATACTTCTTGGTCATCTTCAATAGGTCTTGAAAGAACACCCAGAGAGTTTTTTTTCCGTTTCAAGGAATCATAGTCAATCTCTACAGCAGTTGTCTTAATATAGCCGTCTACCAAAAGGGAAATGATCTATGTTCAGGTAACTGTAGTTTAAATATTTTAAAGTTGTGAATAAAATATCAATTGCACATTTGCTCTTTAAAATTTCTTTTCATTTCTTTGCTTGCAATTCTGATTTATAGACTTCCCATGTAGACACGTTTTACTATACTTTGTCAAAGTCTTATGCTGTTGTGGTTTGGGGTAAGCCTAGAGTCTATTTTAAAGACTCCAAAGAGATACACATGAATCATTTTGTCCTTTTTTTTTTTTGGTGAGGAAGATTGGCCCTGAGCTAACATCTGTGCCAACCTTCCTCTATCATTTTTTTCCTTTTAACATCAGTGAAGAACCTAATGCCCTTTGCTCCTCCCTGGAATAATATAAATATTTACATTGTTCCTCATCAAAAAGATAACACAGATGAGGTGAAGATGGAGCTGTATCTGTTATTTTAAATCTTCCTCTCTTTGTCCACCCTGTAAAATACTCCTAACTTAATGCTTATGAGTAGTTCTGGAAGAATTTGCTCATTTAATGTTGGCTCAAAAAGACAATACTTTGAAGTTATAGGAAATTTGCACTCACATGACCCTCTTGCTGTTCTGCCCAGCCATTTTCCTTCAGGGTTGTCTGTGATGCGGATTATTTCAATTTGCTCTCCTTGCTTGAAGCTCAGCTCATTCTTTCCTCCTTTGACATCACAGCAAGCTTTTGCTTGATGGATGACTTGAATAGGGCCTGTTAACTACAAAGAGGAAAAAAAGAATCACAACAGGCTTCCTTACTATTCGGAAACTCTTTAAGGAAGGCAGTTTTGAAATACAATATGTCCACAACTTGCCAACCTGCCTATTTCCAACATTTACAGGTTTGAACTAGAAATTGAGGGTGAGTGTCATTCCTGGTGAATGTTCTTACAGGAGGGGAAAAATCACAGACGTCAGGCCGAACCAGCAAAGAACAGGTGAGCATGTGCTTGGGGTCCGGAGAGTGGCAGTGATCTGTTGACCTTAGGAACTCTGTGAAAGACTTGCAAAGGAAGCCACTAATAACCAAACACCACTTATGTATGACAATCCACCCTGGGTACCGTGTGTTTTTATGGAATATGCGGGTGTCTGCTTGGTAGACAGAGGCTTTCCCCCTCTTTGCACTGTGTAGTTATTCTGATGATTCTCTGCAGGCCTAAAACAGCAAAGAGAAGGGTAGGTTGTGGTGGGTTGTACTTGTTGGAAAAGTGTCTTCTTTTCTTCTTCTTTTTTTTTTTTGGTGAGGAAGAGTGACCCTGAGCTAACACCTGTGCCCATCTTCCTCTATTTTGTATGTGGTATGCTGCCACAGCATGGCTTGCTGAGCAGTGCATAGGTCTGCGCCTGGGACCTGAACCCGCCAACCTAGGCCACCAGAGCGGGCCGCTGCCCACACCCCCTTTTTTGTTTAATGTTGTGGTATTGTGTATCTGTAAATTTGGAGTAGATATTACCTGCTATAAATAAGATGACATTTTAGAAGTAGCTTTGTGAATAAAAAAAATAGGAAACAAATGTTATGTGAGGTGTTAAAAATTAATATCCTGAATAGTACAGTGGTTTCTTGACAGCAGGGGAATAATCTAGATTCGATCACAAATTCTAAACTCCTCATTTCCTAATCCTAAATTTGTGTCTTTTCAACAGAATTTCTTGGATCTTTTGATGTGCAAATATGCATTGTGATTTTTGAAGAAGCTCTGTCTCATTTTATTGAACTTATGATACAATGAATTGTGAGACATTTAATTAATTATGTACCACTAAGGAAGAAAGAAAACAGCTTAATTTAAATTATGCTAATAGTGTTAAGATGCATCCTAATTTCAGAATTTTAAACTATGAAATATTTTATGTCTTAGAATTAATGAAATATGGTGCTATGTAACAGTTCTCACATTTATGTATTTAATTTTAACATCTATTAATGTTTTGTGGGAGGAATATAGGTTGTAAAGTCCTACTCTTGCCAAACTTTTGAGTTCATATTTAGTGGTATGATTTCCATACTCTATTTTTTTCTTATGAACAAATATTATTTGAATGAATGAATGAAACAATGCCAAACTGATTTCTCCAAAAGAAACACAAGGAAACACTTCACATAATTCCTTCAAAACTATAAACAATCTCTTCATAAAAAGTGCGTTATGAAAATTTTCATTTAAGAAATTAATTTTTTATATTTTCCACTTGAAAAACATAAATGTTGGTAGCCATACATTCTGTAGGAGTAAAAAGCTTTACTATTCATACTGTAATCTTAATTTTACTTATATAAACTTTTTCAAAATTTAATGAGAACTTATAATAGATACAGTGCCTTAAGGGGATTGGTTTATTTAATTCCATAACAAACTTTCAGGAGAGGTATCATTTATTCTCACTTTAAAGAATAAGAATCTGAAGTTCAGAGAAGTTTAGTAATATGTCCAGATCACATAATCTGCATGTGTGGCTAGAATTTGAATCCACATCTGTCCATTTGACTCTAAGCTTTACATTTTCTCTGTGCCATACTGTTGACTCTTTGTTTTTATGTAATAATTATACTGAGAAGTTATATATAAATCAAATTTCTATAATTCAAACCATATCTTAAATGTTCCAGAGGAATTAAATATTTAAAGGAAACTTGATATGATCCTTTTTAAAGTGAAGAATAGTTTTGTAACTCAGATGATAACTCTAGATGTAGCTGACATAACAGACCCATACCAGATGGGCCATGTCATCAAAGATGGTGTAGCCAAGAGAGTATAGCCTGCAGGGCTTGTGTTAGTGGGGATAGTGATAGAAGTCACACCGTTAGAAATCAGAGATTAGACAAGAGGGAGGTCAGAAATCCAGGTTGATGAGGAGGGATGACAAACAGCAGGTATCAGAAGTCAATATGCACACAGGCTTAAAATAAAGGCAAAAATGTAAGTCAGGTCTAGACACCAGCAGTTAGAGTAGCTCATAGAAGCTTTATTCTGAGACAGGTCTGGTTCATCCGGAGACACCTGTGTCCCTTGCACCACTATAATACATGCCACGGGGCTATCTATGTGTGTGGTCTTAAGCTCATAGAATAGGTTAATATGAAATGTGTAACGAGGAGAGCCAAGATGGGTATGGGTAACCGAGTGTTCATTCACTGAATCAACATTAAAATTTCCTGGGTGCCCACTAATTATAAGCCACCACATTTCATTTGGATTTTATCATATTACATTTTTAGTGCAGGGATAAAGGAGCGTATTGAAAAAAAAATTACTGTTATGAGGGTGGTTACTCTTTAGAAAACAACAATTAAGTAATTCTCCAACCATGTAGGGTTTCAAGAATGGGTGCCCCTTTTGTGTGAAAGTTATTAAAGGAGGTTACTCTTTTTCACCCGTCAGCAAGCAAGCTCTTACTTTAAATTTCTTCTTTATTTCTTGTTCTTTCTTTTCTCTCTCTTTCTGTTCCTTTTTCTCCAGCTCTAGTCTCTTCTTTTCCTCCTTTTCCCTTTTCTTCTCTCTTTCTTTGGATGCTTCTCTGTAGATAAAAATTGTTAGTTTGTTTCAACATCTGCAGGCATTGATGAGTTAGGGCTCACTATCCAGAGAGGTTTTACCCACAACGGAAGACAGTATCTGAAGCATGGATGAAGGTGAAAAGTCAAGGGTTGTCAAAGTTCCTGGGTATGTGAGATTGTTCTTAAAACCAGTAGGAGGCACACTAATGAGGATGCCTTCCAGAGGCTCTGCTTTCCCTTACACTGTTGATAAAGGCCCTGTTCTCACTGCATGTCCACATGAATAGAGTTAATCTCTTTCTGTCTTTCGCATGTATGCACTCACAGGTACAAGAGCATGCACGTGTGCACACATGCAAACCTTAGTTCAGAAACCTTAGTCACAATTGGTTGAATAAGAACTGGATAGAGAAAATTAAGATATTTGAATCAATAAAAGATAAAATAACATATGCATTTTTACTTGTACTCTCCAAGAAATTTCTTAGTCCTGGGCTACCCAGAAACCCATTTTGGAGCTATGTTTAATGTCTTTCCTCTTTAGCAGGCTGAACCTTTGGCATCTGGTGCTATGCTAAAGTATTTCTCATTGCACCCTTGCGAGGTGAAGCACTGCCTAGGTGAGGAAGTTGTGACATATAAGTGAATTCATTTGCCCAAGGACACACTGAAAACGAGAAACGCAGATGCCTGGCTCCATGATTCCCGTTTGTGGTCTATCTAGCAGGCTGCCAGTCTCTGGCCTCTTACACAACAGCATTTTAACAGAGTCCTCTGTAAAGTCCTTAGACAAGTAAAGAATCTTTAGTCCTTTGTATTGAAATAAAGGTTTTCATTATATGCCAGTCATTTGAACAATAAAGCTTTTTTCCCCTAGTGTTGAATATCCATCCACTCTCCCTCATATAAATCATTATATTCATCTTAGAAAGAAAATATCATGGCAAAAAATGTAACTCATACATGTCTTCATACGTTTCTCCTTCACTGTCTTGTTCCTGTCAAGAAAAACAATAATGATTAATTTTAACGATTTTAAAAGGGAACATATATATATCACATTGATCATATACTTAGTTTAACAAGCATAAATTTAAGTGTATGTAAATTTGACTTGTTTAAAATATTCTTTCCCTCTTTAGAGATATACTGGGAAAATAAGCACAAAAAGATTTCATTTTATATCCTGCTATATAATTCAGATATGTACCGAGACTTAAGTTTATGTTTAGTGCTGCACAATTACTGAGTCAGTGTAATGATTGGTGTTTAATGTCTCAAGCATTTTTTGTGTGTGTGTGAGGAAGACTGGCCCTAGGCTAATATCTGTTGTCAATCCTCCTCTTTTTGCTGAGGAAGACTGGCCCTGGGCTAACATCCGTGCCCATCTTCCTCTACATTATATGGGACACCGCCACAGCATGGCTGACAAGCAGTGTGTTAGTCCGTGCCCGGAATCTGAACCTGCAAACCTTAGGCCGCCGAAGCGGAGCACGTGAACTTAACTGCTATGCCACTGGGCCGGCCCCCTCAAGCATTTTTGATGAAATAAGATTATAAATGGAAAAATATCATATTACTTATAAGAATTTTCGACTGTTGGTTTACACCAATAAAAAATAAGTCACAATAATTGTTGAATATTCTTGTTACAGCAAGATGATATGAAAAGGAAAAAAAACTGACCTCATCTAGATTTCCAGTACCTAAAAAGTTTAAAGAAAGAATAAAATTTAATATACTGTAATTAAGAAGTACTTTAATACAGGATTATTAGATGTAATATAATATTCAAAACAGTTCATAATCTAACAGATGTTATACTTTATCAAAGATATAGAAGTACAAAATAGAATATGTGGTTTAGATCCTTACTATGGCCTTTTTGATACTTGTAATTTAATTATAAAATCATTTCATTGGCTTTTATAAAATAATGCAAAAGCCCCCAAATTATGAAGACACCTTTTATTTTCTTTATGAAAAACAGGTACATTTGCTTTTGTGGGCTTGTGTGCAACAAAGGGAGTATCAGACATTCACAACTAGTTGGCCGTTTTTGACTTATTTTTTCCCAAGGATTTGCTTTCGTGTATCAAATAAATCAAATTAATTAGATTTTTTAAAAAGATATTTTACTGCTCAAGTGTTTACTAATATCAACTAATTAGTAGATATTAAGACATAATCTAAAACAAAAATAATAAAAACAGTGCGGTGTTGGTATAGAAACAAATAGACCAACAGAGTAGAGGAGAGAGCTCAGAGACAGATGCATAAATTTACACGCACACATATATACACACATACATATTGCACACACAAACACACACATATATGTACATAGAACATATACACATCTATAGAGTTGATACAGTATAAAAGTGGTATTACAAATCGATGAGAAAAGGGTGGATTTCAGAGTATGGTAATGGGAAAACTGGCTCCATGCATGAGGCAACAAATCTGGATTTCTACTAACTCCTCAAAGGTGGACTGTGAAGAGATCAAAGACCTAAGCATAAGGGGTAAAGTTCATAGAAGATAATATTTTTATTTCCTAGGGGTAGAACTTCTTAAATAAAACTTAAAAAGCATAAATTACAAAATAAAAATTAATGAATTTGACTATATCAACATTTATTTCTGTTCAGTGAAGAACAGCGTGGGCTAAGTTAATCAACCATGGACAGAATGAGAGAAGATATTTGCAATGTCTGCGTCTTACATGGGATTAATATCTGGACTACAAAGGAACTCCTGCAAGTCAACCAGAAAAGGATACTAACCCCAAGAAAAAAATGGTCAAAGGATATGAACTGGCAACTTACAGAAGAGGAAACCACAAAGGCTAATAAACAAATGAAGTAGTCAAACTCAATAGTAAGCAGAGATATGAAAATAAATGAGATATTTTATATGTATAAGGCTGGAAACAATTGGAAAGCTGAATAACACCATGCACTGATGAAAGGTAGGCATGGAATCTTCCCGCCCTGCTGATGGGGGTGTACACAGACACAGCTCTTCTGGAGAGCACTCTACTCAGTCAATATGAATATTCCATAGCTTACAAGCAGCTACTCCACTGCTGCATATATCTCTGAAAGAAAGTTCCTTAGAGGTCCACAGGGGGATATGGACAAGAAGGTACATTGAATTATTATTTGTGGTACCAGTGAGTTAGAGATAAAATGTGAATGCATAAGATGCATACCATGGAGTACTTAACAGCAACAAATTAAATATACGTATAGCAACATGGATGGGCCCCCAAAACATATGCTGAGTGTGGAAAAAAAAAAGACCAGAGTCAGCTATAACATACTATTTAGATAAATTGAAATACATACACACATACAATAGTATGTAAAGAATACGCAAAGAGACACATACACATTAAATACATGAGAATATTGGTCTTTGGTAATGTGAAGAGAGGAAAGGGAGTGGGTCATGGAGATACATGGGAATAAACAAATCAGGAAAACAAGAAAGGAGTCTTGCATGGACCAATGATGATAATGACCCATTAATGACCCTATGAGAATGATTAACTCAAACTTCTGTATCTGAGATAACAAATAAATAAATAAAATATCTTTTTGCCCCTTACCATCAGAATGCATGACACCATCTTGATTTTCTTCATTTACAGGGCTTCTAAAGACAAGAAAGAAGGAAAATGTAAATGGAATAAGTAGATGCTCACCTTACAATGAAAAAGAAAAAAGAATAAAAGGATCTTTTTTCAATTATTCTTTTCTCGTTAATATCTGCTCTGATTTCAAACATCAGAAGTCATTGGAATAGTCTTTAGCCTTATATTTACACTGCTCCTGCTGCAAAAAATGGAGAATCGGGGAACTTGAGTACAGCATTGTCTGTTCATAGTGGACACATACAATTAATCCATTGCTTCCGGGCAGTAATGTTTTCTGTTAAAACAGCAGTATGTCAGTAATTCACTTCTGGGATTCTGAGGGCATTTGATTGGTTTTATGGTATAGATACCAAAGAGAATTAGTTCCAATCCTTGACTCCTCCCTCTTTTCCAGATGTTCTCCACCTGTCGTTACTCCCATCACTTGTTGCTTGGATTCCAAGATGCTTCATTCCAAATCGCTTCACTCCAACTTCTCTTAGTTATCAACACCTGGGCCCCACAAATCCCTAATGATTTATAGAACCATCTATATTTTCCCTTTCTGTCCTCAGGTTGATTAGCATAGCTGGAGAAAATTGCCATTTTATTGATTTTGGATATTACAAATAATTGGCATTCCATTTCAACTGTACCCTCAACACTATTCTATAATCTAATTACACTTTTTTATAGTTCATCCTTTCTTGTATCATCCTTCTCAATGGCTATTCAAAACCTTCACTACTTTCCTCAAATCTCCTATTCCTCTCTTCTCCCCCATAATCAGAGGATCTTGTTTCTTACTTCCCTGATAAAATAGCAGTTATTGGGTGTGAATCTCTTAAAGAAAATACATTCCTTTAATCCACAAACTTACCTACAGTTATACTCATCCTTACCTTCTCCCTACCAAAGTTCTTCTTTCCGCCTGTGTTCTGAATCCTATCTGAATCATCAATGACTTTACTCCTTTTATCCCATTTCTTCCGCATCATCATATCATTTGTATTATTATTCCTCTTCTTTCACTCCCACCCCTAAACATCTCACTCTTTTTTTCTCTCAGCCTGAGCTACTCTCGTTCATAAAGAACAAATACTTCTCTTTACCTTTCTAAACCTCCACATTACCACAAGATAATCCTCCTATTCCCAGCCAAAGTAGAAAAGCTGTCTAGACTCATTGACTTTACTGCCTCTCCTCCCACTCATTTCTTCACTGACAACAGTCTGGCTTCTATTGTCAATTTTTCACTGAAACTACTCTTAAAAGATTTAATTACCAAGTTCACTGGACACTTCTCAGCTTGCATCTTACGTGATTGCTTTGTGGCCCTTAACAGTACTGTATTGGCCATTTTGCCTCTCTTGAGTCTCCTTTATTTCCATGAGAAACCTCTCCTGGCTCACTTCTTGTCTCACTGGCCACTATCGCACAATTTCCTTTGTGGATTTCCTCTGACTTCCCCCTTAAGTGATGATGTTTCTCTGTGTTCTGATCTTGGCTTTCCTCATTCTTTTTTCACTTTACATCTACCCCTGAATAGTCTCATATACCCCATAGCGTCACATATTATCTCAATGTTGGTGACTTCCATATTGAAATCTCTAGCTCAGGCCTCTCTTCTGAGTTTCAGACTCATATGTACACACACACACACACACACACACACACACACACACACACACACACATATACACACATACATCTTTACTTGGACATCCCACTGCAGGTTCTATATTAACATCTCAGAAGGTGAGGATTCCCTCTTCCATCCCAGCCTAAACCTGTTTTTCCTAGATTTCTTATTTTGGTGAATGGCACCACAATTCACATATCCACCCAAGCCTCAAATCATCCTTTATTTCTCACTCTTCTTCAGTCTTACATCAAATTAATCAAGTTCTGTCAGTTCTACATTTTCATTGTCTCCTACAATTCACTTACCCTTTCCATCTCTCTCCTCTCTCCTGCTAAACATGAGAACAGGATTACATCATCTCTGGTGTGGACTCTTGCAGTAGCCATCTTACCAGTTGTCCAGTGATCAGAATTGCTCTTCATCTTCCCCACCCTTCTCACATTGCTGCCAAAATGATCTTTCTAACGCAAAAATATGCTTATGTTCCTCTCATGTTCAATACTCAAGCCACTTAAAGAATTAGGAAAGAGTGTTACTTGAACCCAAGGGATGCTGGTTGCAAAACTAACCCCATTTGAAGAACATGGGCTGGAAATTCCCTGTGATCACTAAGACCATAAAAAGGGCTCAGGGGTACACTTGTGGCTCAGGAAGAAGTGCCATGGACATACGTGTCACAGTCTCCACCTGAGATGGTAAACATATGTGGTCATCTATTGTTAATCTAATAAACTCAGTTTTTTAAAAAAATTAAAAATTGAACTTATACATGCTTAGCTTTTAATTTAGGTAAGTGTAAAGGCCCAGTTAATCAACTCATTAGCTTGGTCACAACAAGACACTTGTTTCCCTTAGTGAGTCTTTTTAGTCTTGACTTGAACATCCGTGCCAATCTTCCTCTATATTTTAGCATGTTGGCCGCCAGCACAGCATGGCCACTAACAGAGCTGAGTAGGTCTGTGCCGGAGAACCAAAGCTGGGCTGCCAAAGAGAAGCGTGCTGAACTTAACCACTAGGCCACCGGCGCTGGCCTGAGTCTTTTTAGTCTTGAAATATTCAGAATTAAATACAGAAGTGACGGAATAAGTCAAATCTGTGGTACAAAAATTTGTGGAATAAGTTTTATAATTATTGGGACAATATACATATGTCTAACATTTTAAGTATTTGTAATATTTAAGAGATTTGTTACATTAGGGAATATTCAGTTAGATACATAAAATCAATTTAAAATTTGTGATTTAGACTTTTTATTGTAGTTGAAATGTATGGACTTTAGGTGTTGAATGTCACATCAAAAAAGGAAAGTCAACCAGACATTGTGGGCCCCTGATAAAATTAATTAACTAAATTTAGAAACTTAATGTGTTTTTTTTGGTGAGGAAGATTGTCCCTGAGCTAACGTCTATGCCAATCTTCCTCTATTTTGTATGTGGGACGCCACCAAAGCATAGCTTGATGAGCAGTGTGTAGGTCTCTGCCCAGGATCTGGGCCTGCAAACCACTGGCTGCCAAAGAGGAACTTAACCACTATGCCACCAGGCCAGCCCCCAGAAACTTAACTTTTGATTTGAAAGAATTTAGTCTGAGTCATTAATCAAAGATCCCCCTGAAAATGATTATTCTTACTTAAATAAAACTTAATAGAAGTATAAATAGGATAGCAAGTTATGTTATGTAAATTTAAGGACTTAAAATAAATTAGGCCTTTGCATAATTAACTTGAATGAATTGAATATTAATTAAAAGCACAAGATGTAAATCTCTTAGACATCAAAATACACTGACATTCTACAGAATAAAATCGATAACACTTTTCAGAGTATACCAGGTTCATACGATCAGCCATTTTCTTTTCAAGTTTTATTTTCACACTTCTTTTTACATCATCTTCTTTCACACAGTAATACTGAACACACTTACTCTGATCACTCATTGTTCCTTGTTCCTCCCTGCTAAGCCCACGCTGTTTTCATCTTTAAACCTCTCCTTAAACACTCCCTCCTCTGTGAAGTTATCCGCGACTCCCCTAAACCCATGCAGTTGCTGCTTCTATATGTCATACCTTGCTCCATTATAGTGGTTATTTTGTATTACTATAATTACAGAGCAATCGCTTGCAAGTCTCTCTTCCTTCTATGAGACTATAAGCCCCTTGAGGAAAGAGGTAGTCACTTTGATGTTAATTTATTATTATGACTTTCATTTTTAGAAAGCTATTAGAATAATTATAGAATAATTAGAATAATAGTCATTATAGGACTGATTTTTTTGGTGAATTAATGATGTCTCAGTAAAACTAGGAAACGAAATTAACTTTTATTACTAAAGTGAATTGTTTGTTATCACTTTTGAAAAAGAATGTTAAGTCAGAAAGATTACTGGACTTGCAGTTTACTTCCTAAAACACTTGGATGAATAACAAATACTTGCAAATTGAAGTATGTGCCTGAACTTTTATGCAAACCATTTATTACTTGTGGACAATGTTTGCATGCACACATTTATTCACGGACCCAACATTACAGCACACAAATCTTAGTGCTATTTTAGATAGGTCTGAATTCACAATATGTATAACATTAAAATATTCAATAAATATGAAATAATGATAAGAATAGGAATAATGAAGAATAAAAGGGGAAAAGATGAGAAATAGGTGAATGTCATGCATAAACTCAGATCAAACTGTCACCAGTTGCTCATAAAAAGGGTTCCAGGCATTGAGAAAAGGCCCACAGAGACAAACAATGAAACCAGTCACAGTCCAAGTCACAGAAAACTCAGCAGAGGGAGGGGGTAAAAGAGAAGAAAAGAAAGCTTATCAGCTGTTACAGGATGTCTATTCAAGAAGGCCTTTCACCACAGTTCTTTGTTTTTATGCTATGGCATGCAGAATGAAATAGGAAAAGTGAAGTTTATTTAATATTATGGCTGTCATTTTTAGAAAGCTATTAGAGCTCTATTTCATGACTTTAAAGCTATTGATCTTTATAATTTATTCGCTATTCGTGACTTTAGCTTTTAATTGTAAGTTTTTTTTTTTATTTTTGCTGAGGAAGATTCACCTTGAGCTAACATCTGTTGCCAATCTTCCTCCTTCTGCTTGAGGAAAATTTGCCCTGAGCTAACATCTATTGCTGACCTTGCTCTATTTTCTATGTGCGTTGTCACCACAGCATGGCTGCCTATGGGTGGTGTAGGTCCATGCCCAGGAACTGACCCAGAGCACTGAAGCAGAGTCCGCGGAACTTAACCACTAGGCCATGGGGCCTGCTTTCGGGTTTTTTTAAAAAGAAGATGGAGGAAATCTAAGTCACACAAAAACTTTGTTCTATACCTGCCCTTACTAGAAAGAAATCCTGTGAACTTTTCTCTGGAACATGTCTTCCTATGTTGAATGCATGAGGAACTATAAAACTATGACTTGTTTAAGCCAATGCTTTCCAATTTGAGTTAGGGAAGACTGGTAGGACATGACTCATATAGCAAGTCTCAAGTTCCAGAAAATTTTAAGCATTTCTAATTAATAAAAAGGTTATAATGGTAAATTCTTACTTTTCCACTAATTTTAGAGCCCCCCCCCCCAAATTTTTATACTGACTAAGAATGACCTCAGGGTAAGTACTGTATAACCTTTCCTTTTCCAACCTTAGTTACTTCCCATTACTTATTATTTTTTATTGCTTCACTTTTCCTGTCTCATTGCTACGAATAACCATGTAATTTATTTTGTGTACCAAAATATTTAACCATTGATTCTGTTTTCATATGAAGAATTAGTCACACTGTTAAAATTATAATTAATTTTTAAAAATAGTACCAAGACATATGTTACTCGAAAGATGTTGATTTGAACACTAATAATGAAAAACATGCTCTTTTGATCCATTTCAGTTCCTCTTCAGATGTCTGAGTAAAATAGAAAATGTAGCTAGCTGTTTTCCGACCACTAGGTGGGGAAACAATACAATTTAAAATATAAGTTTAGCTTCAACTACTTTATTTTTAAAGACGTTTATTATTTCTAATTCTCACCTGCCTCCAATCTTTCACATTCTGAAGGCATCCTAACCTGAAGATATAATTACAAGTGACTTCTGGGAAGTAGGCAGGTGATGAAGGCCGCCCTGCTTCTTGAAATTCCTTCCTTGATCCCGATTAGAGATTTGTTTTCTGTCCTTAAGCAATGCAGCCTCCACTTCCTAGAGAGAACTGTAAACCTCATCAGTCATTCATTCCTTTGGATAGCCTGTCCTGCACCTGAGCACTGGCTCCCAGTTGCTCTAGTCCTTGACTCCAGGAATTTTCCTGCTCTCCAGCATTATCATTTTCCCCTCTTTAAAGGATCTTTCCACCAGCATGCAGACTGTTATTTCTTCCATCTTAAAAAATAAAAATCTCAATTCCATTTTCCCCACTAGTTACTGTCCCATTTCTTTGCTTCCCTTTTCTCCTTTAAAGAGTTGTCTATATTTGCCCTTTCCAATTCCTCTCCTTTCATGCTCTTTTAAAGCTATTTCAATCATGCTTGTATCCCCACTACTCCCAAAAATTTCACCCACACTGATCTCCACAGTCCTCATTTATTCGGTCTTCAGCATCAGCTGACGGTTGATCACTGCCTCCTCCTTGGGAATTCTGTCTTTACTTGGCTTCCAGGACACCACATGCTTGTTTTTTTTCCTACATTATTGGTTGTTCCTTTTTATTCTCCTTTGCTGATTTTTCTTCCCCAGGCCTAGTAGAGTTGGAGCGCCCAGCGTCTGCTCTTCTACTCTCTAGTTATACTCATTTCCTTAACAGTGATCTTAACAGTCTCAAGACTTGAAGTGTGGAATATATGCCTATGACTCTCACATTTATATTTTTAAACCAGAACTCTGTCCCAGACTCTTCACTTCTTATACTCAATTGCCTCCTCAACATCACTTGGATGTTGAGAGATGCCTCAAGCTTAACATAGCCATACCCTCTTGATCTTCCCCACCCCCAAACTTACTCACTTTCAGCCTCTCCTGTTTTAGTTGATAGAAACGTCACCCTTACAGTGGCTCGGGCCAAACACCGTGGAGCCATCTTTGGTCCTCTTTTTCTTTCATATCCCATATTCAAATTCTGTTATTTCCACCTTCAAAATATATCCAGAATCTGGACACCTCACCACCTCCACTGCCACCATCCTGGTTAGAGCCACCTCCAGATCTTGCCTACTTTTCTGCAGTATCTGTCTGGTTTCCCTGCTTCAACACTGGCCTACGGTCTCTTTTCAGACAGCTGTTAAGGCAATCTTCGTAAAACATAAGTCAGAAAACATCGCCGCTCTGCTCAGCCTCTTTCAGTGGCTCCCATTTCTCTTAGCATAAGAGTCACAATCTCTAGCCTGACCCACATACCCTACAGGAGCTAGGTCTTTTCCTCCTAGTCCTTCTCTTGCTCACTCTACTGCAGCCCCAGTTAACGCCCTTCCTAATCCTCGAACATTCTAGGCCTTTGTTCTGTCTGTTTTCTCTGCCTGGAACAGTCTTCCTCCAGATATCTGCATGCCTAACTCCCTCATTTCCTTGAGTCTTTCTCAAGTATAACTTCTTATAAAGAGGGCTGCCCTCACCTCTCTGTTTAAAGCTGCAACACACTGTCCCCAACCCCACCCTCACACTATACCACATAACCCTGCCCTATTTTCTGCCATAACACTCAATATTTCCTAACATACTATATCCTTTACCTGTTTATTATTTTTATTCCTTTGGTCTCTTGCCCCTGTTTTATGAGGGCAGGGATCTTTATTTTGTTCAGTGATATTTCCTGAACTCCTATTACAAAGGCATTAAGTAGTGGCTCAAAAAATAACTGTTGAGTGAATGTAAAAAAATCTATTAGATCTTGACCTGAGAGTGGCCTTTGATTAGAGAGGGGAGGAACGGCATTTGCAGGCCGGCAGAGGAAACACCTGGGAAACACCCATGTCTGTGTTTTGAAGGGTGGTGAAATGAGGAAAATCACAGAAACATCCATTTCTCACAATTTTACTTAAAGATCATCCCATAAATTTCCTCTCACATGAAATATACATTTTTATGCCTGAATATCAAGCCCCATTTTGCTTTCATTTCCTCTTTGTGTCTTATCTAGCTTCCCCTACTTGGGGGAAAGTTTCTAACCCAGATATTTCTTCTTTTTGAAATTTTCTTGAGCTCTCTGGTGGGAGTCTGAAAGTCTTTCACTATACACATTTTCACTTTTGAAAAAAAAATTATCTTATAGACGTCTCTTAGCTTTTATTCTCTCTTTTCTCTCCATCTGACAATTAACTTTCAGATACTCCAATTATAGTTTATTTAGGCAATGTAACATCTAAGACTCTTGTTTCTCTCCATCTTTCTTCCGAGAGTATGTATTTTGTGGAGTTGGTAACTCTTAGATGAATCAGACTTTGTATTTAGGAGTCCTTAATAAGATGGAAATAGGGCCAGCCCCCAGGGCCTAGTAGTTAAGTTTGGCATGCTCTGCTCTGGCAGCCCAGGTTCAGTTCCCGGATGTGGACCTATACCACTCTCTGTCAGTGGCCAGCTGTGGTGGTGGTTCACGTATAAAAAGAGGAAGGTTAGCAACAGATGTTAGCTCAGGGCAAATCTTCCTCAGCAATCCCCCCCCCCCCAAAAAAGAAAAAGGAAATAAGATGGAAATAGGGATGAGGTAAAGTTTATTACAATTAGTGGGTTTTGCTAATTTCTGATGAAAACAATATTACAAGAAAGAACTAGAGTCTGCCTGGTTGGCAGTCCCTTTTCAATTTTGCAAGAATTCCCTGCAAAACTGGGAAATTGACCAGCATCCTTATGAAGAAGTAGTATGGACTAGAGGACTGTTTTTGAAATCCTTTCTTCCTTCTAAACTTTTTATTCCCCACCTTATCATAATGGATTCTAGGAAGTAAGTTTGCAGAAAAGAGTTAACACAGCAGACCTGAAGTCGCTATTTTTAGAAGAACCTGCTACCAAAATCGGCCCTTGGTTTGTACCTGGGAACTCAGCTTCTAAAAAAATTCCCTACACTGATAGGAAAAGTTGCCTGATCAATGAGTGCTTTGGTGTGTCTAGACTGTATAAACAATGCGACTTATGATGAACATCTGCTTTCTTTCTAGAAGTCTGGTGTTTTGGTAGTTACTAGGCAGAAGGTGCTTATGTGACCAGGTCTCAATAAAAATCTGTCTCTAATAGGCTTCCCTGGGAAGCAACATCATACACACATTGCATTTTTATAGCTGGAGGAAGGAGCCCTCTCAGTGTGTCTGCTCCCAGGCTTAGAAGGAGTGTTACTGTGAAAAATCTTAGCCATGAGTACTACTATATGGTAAGTCCTGTGAGTCCTTTTAGTGAATCATCAAACATATGGGTGGTCCTGGGGACTCCCAAAACAGCAGAAATGATGCCAAATACTCCTTCTCTCCACAATTTCTTCGATCAAACAATTAACCAGTCTCCATGTCTTAGAAATGTTCAGGAATTCATGCTGAAAGTATTTATTAAAATTTCTCACTAGAATTACACAAGATCCAGAAGCCTGACTGAAGCCAGTAGCTGGGATAGGGTCATATAATAAAATTCACAAGTACTAAGTTCAAAATCTAGTGGGTTAAATTTATCGGAGTAGGAAAAAAATTAGGGAAAAGAAACAGGATTTAGTGCATGTGAAAGGAAAATAATTTACATGGAAATTAGGTGTATATAAGAATACATTAATTAGTTATTTTAATTAATTTATTTAATATTTATTTAATATTTATTAGCACTTATATGTCAGTAGGCAGATAGCTTACACCCTCATTTGGTAGCTGAATATCTTGGGGTATTAGAGTCTTTAAAGAATCCATAAACTCAAATGCCTGGAAGGGTGTGCAGTTAAGATAAATGCACAACGCAGGCCATATACAAGATAATAGCCACTAAGCTCCTCTAAGACCCTCCAGTTAGGGCCTTTAAGCTCCCAAAAAGTATAATAAGTGAAACAAAGTGGAGGCTACTCATGACAAATGTGGTTTCAACTCTGCTATAAATTGTGATCATCAGCATTCAAGGAATGCTGTCAATCAAACATTGTTATTGACAGGTTCTATTATATGGATTATGGATTTTAAGTACTTTAAATTTAAAGAACATCAAACCGGTAGAGGATTGAAGTGAAGGAAAAACAAACTATAGCTAAATATTTTGGGATGTTACTATTTGTGGTAAAGGAGAATCATGTAAGCAATTTTCTAGAAGAGGAAAGAGAAGATCTAGCACGACTTGCCATAAGGATCTATGCTTGCCATTGTCGGAATATTTCTTCTCAAAACAACATTTCACTCTATTCCAATCTTCCACTTGCTTTTTCCTCAACAAGCTACTCTGGTAAATCATGGATAAAGAGCCCACGCATAGCAACCCATATAGTTCTGACATTTTAAAAAAGCACCATCTAAGGAAATTTAAGCGAGAGTGGGCTTAAATAAAAGTTTCTTAGGTTTTTAACACACAGCCAAAAATCTGAAGGATAAGAGAAAACCAGCAGTTTTTTACTTAAAAGAGGTTATTTAGCAGAGTGGTTAAAAGCACACATTTACTTTGGACTCAGACTGACATTGTCTCAAATTTCTACTTTACAGTCTTGTGTGATCTTGGAGAAGTTACTTGGCCTCTGTAAAGTTCTATTTCCTCATCTGTGAAATGATGATGACACTACCCACTTGAGAAGGTTATAAGGATGATATATGTAAAGTGCCTAGCACATCATAGGCAGTCAGTAAAATATGGTAGTAGTGGTGGTAGTGGTGATGATGATAATGGTAGTGGTGGTGATGATGTAATGGTGGTGGTGGCAATGATGATGTAATATTGGTGGGCTGACAATGGAAGAGATGGTGGTGATGCTGACCTGAAGAATGCTTTAGAACTTTTAAAAAGGCAGTGGAATTTTCTTCAAATGAACTCTTAAGAGGAAAACCACAGTAAAAAAACAGATAAACAAGGGTTGCTCATGGGTACGGGTGTATGAGATCAACCTGCCCAGCCATCCCCTCTCCCTGCCAGCTGCCCACCTTTGTGGCCCAGTAGTTTACCATGGAACCCTCAGCATTCAGCCAAACATAGTCTGAAAATATATGGCAAGATAATCTTTTGCTTACTTTAGATCTAAGGGAGGTTTAATGTTTCTGGGAGGTAGACTTGGGACTGGCGATTGTGATGGGTGAGATGCTGGCAATGGCGGTTGACTGGCTGGATGGGATGGTGGAGGTGGTGGAAGAGAAGTTGTTGAGTAAGACGTTTGGCTTTTGCTGGTACCTAAGAAGCAAAGAAAACAATATCACAAATTAAGGCAAATCTTTAAAATACAAGAACTGACTATTCCAAGTATGCAGAAATGAGGATCTTAAATATAAAAATGTAAGAAACACATCCTAAGTTGAATTGATAATTTAAAGAGTCTAATATTCTAGGTATTAATGGTACAAAGCATTTTAAATGTTCCATTTCTATTTTTTCCCCAGCTTTATTGAGGTATAATTGATAAATAAAATTGTAAGATATTTTAAGATATTTAAAGTGTATAATGTGATGATTTGATATATGTATATATTGTGAAAGAATTCCCCCCACCAAGTTAATTAACACATCACCTCACATATTTACCTTTTCTGTTGTTGTTGTTTTTGGTGAAAACATTTAAGTTCTATTCTCTTAGCAGATTTCAATCATACAATACAGTGTAATCAACTATAGTCACCGTAGTTTACATTAGATCCTCAGACCATATTCATCTTATAGCTGAAAGTGTGTACCCTTTTACGAACCTCTCCCTGTTTCCCCCAGCCCTAGCCCCTGGCAACCACTTTTCTACTGTCTGTTTCTATGAGTTTGACATTTTTTTTTTTAAGATTCCACATATAAGTGACACCACGCAGTACTGTATTTGTCTTTCTCTATCTCTCATATTTCACTTAGCATAATGCCCTCCAGATTCATCCATGTTATCACAAATGACAGAATTTCCTTCTTTTTTAAGGCTGAATAATATTCCACTGTATATATATATATACCACATCTTCTTTATCCATTTACATGTTGATTGTTTCCATACCTTGGCTATTGTGAACAATGCTGCTATGAACATGGGAGTGTAGATATCTCTTTGAGATAATGATTTTGTTTCTTTTGAATATATACCCGGAAGTGGGATTGCTGGATCATATGGTAGTTCAATTTTTAATTTCTTGAGAAATCTTCATACTGTTTTCCATAGTGGCTGCACCAGTTTACATTCCCACCAAGGCTACACAAAAGTCCCCTTTTCTCCACTTCCTGGCATTTGCTATCTGTTGTCTTTTTGATAATAGCTATCCTAATAGGTGTGAGGTGATATCTCATTGTGGTTTTGATTTGCATTTCTCTGATGATTAGTGATGTTAATACATGTTCCTTTTCTTGAGGTAAAGTTCTTTGAGTTTAATTCCCACTATTAAAAACAATTTCTCTTACCTTGTTAAGGAAAACCTTAATAATTGTTAAATCTATGTGTAGAGTATCTGGGTGAAAAATTTCATAATAAAAAATAAAAAACAAACAAAAAAAGAATTTCTCTTATCTTTTCTAAGCTTTTGTAAACCTTAGTTTTAATATCCTGGATTTTGTAAACAAGCCTACATCAACTTTAATACCACATTTTCTGTGATTTTACAAATGTAGATTATTTTTCATCTGACCCATTATTTTAGACCAAAGAAGTTTAGTTTTTGTGTCTACTCTCATACATAACACATTCTTACTTGTTTTTGATGATTTCCTTGAATCTTTAATGAGAAGATATGTTTTGTTTGAGGTGTGATTTCTAAAAATTGAAACATTAAACAATCTCAGAAGTAAATCACATATATTGTAGAAATTATAATACGAGGACAAGCAAAACTAAATAAATATGAATCACTCATAATCTCATCACCCAGAAATAACTACAGAGTTACATGTATTTTAAAACATTTTAGGGCAAATATATACCTTATGGGAGGGGAGCAAAAATTGGACCATTTTGCTACCAGCTTTTTATTTTTCTCAATATTCATAAATATCTTTCCAGGTTAACATAATTACAATGTAATTTTTAGTAATTGAACAATTTTTCTTTATGTAGCTCTACTACGATTTTTAAAAACTGGGGCTCTAGGGCTGGCACGGTGGTGTAGTGATTAAGTTTGCGTGCTCCACTTCAGTGGCCCAGGGTTCGCAAGTTCGGATCCTGGGTATGGACCTTGCATGGCTTATTAAGCCATGCTGTGGCAGGCATCCCACATAAAGTGCAATAAGATGGGCATGGATGTTAGCCCAGGGCCAATTTTCCTAAGCAAAAAGAGGAGGATTGGCAACAGATGGTAGCTCAGGGCTAATCTTTCTCACCAAAACAAACAAACAAAAACAAAAAAAACTAGGGCTCTAATAGTTGATATTTGTATTAATTCCTTTCTTTTTTGCTGCAATAAAAATGGCTTAGTCTTTGTACATATCTTTGAAGTTTTTTCTTAGGATAAATTCCATTAAGTAGAAATGCTGGATCAAACAACATTTTTTTTAAGGCTTTTGATACAAAATACCAAATTACCTTTACAAGAAATATCAACTGATAGCTTCATCGGTCTGTATATGAGAGTGCCCATTTTTGTGCTTCTCTGCTAACACTGCTCTTACTGTGATTTGAACCTTTGACAATATTATGGAAAAAATTCTTCCTTTTTGTTTTAATTTCATTTTTATCAAACTAAGACACACTCAGGAATTAGCAAGTCAGTGACAAATAACATATAACAACAAAAATCATTAGTTTCTCCCCAGTGGAGGCAATCACTTCCAACATTTTAGATGTTTCTTTTCCATTTACCTCCATATTTCTATATATACACACATATATATGTATATATTTATATATGGTTACTGCTTGATTCATGATTTTTAAACAGATTATTGCCTTTCTGTTTGGTAGATGTGGATTTTTGCTCTTTCCCTTCTCTTTTCAATATACCAAGAGCATGACTTTTTTTGATTAAAACCATATTCATTGTTTTCGTTATCATGACTAGGTAAATATTGTTCTTTGCTGAGTCAAGTAGTGTACTATGATTACATTTCCCTTTTCATTCAATTTATTGTTTTCCTGGAGTTAATAATTGCCTTATTTTGTCATTTGCAATGAGTTTTCTTTGGAACTCTTTCTTCCTACAATTTCTAATAGTTTGGAAAATGCCTTTAAACATTTTCTACAAAATTTAACCTGTCAGATGATCAATCAGTTCCAACATATTGTCTCTGTCCACTTGCTCTAATCTGACCTGGTTGCTTTTAAGGTCTGCCACACGGCTGTCATCCTGGCACTTCTCTTTGCTAGCATCATGGCTCTGATATATTGAGAGAATGCATTGTGATAAAGAGTGCAAGCTCTGGAGCCAGAGCACCTGGGTTTAAATCCTGGCCCCACCGCTTACCTGCTGGGTGACTTGGATAAGTCACTTTCTGGTTTCATCTGTAAAATGGAGATTATAATAGTGCCACCTCACAGGGCTGTGATGAGGACTTAAGACTTAACAAATGTAAAGCACTTAGGGCAGTACCTGGCATATAGTAAATTCAACACTTTATTTTTTGTTCAACAAATATTCATTGAATGCCTACCATGTGTCAGGCTCTATTCTAGTCACTAGGAACACAAGAGAGAAAAAATAGACAAAAGTATCTGCTCTTATGGATTTGCAGAGATAGATAGAAAATAATTAACTGAATATAAACAAAATACATATAAAATTGTGGTGAGAAATGCTAAGAATGGTGGAAAGATATATAATGGTGTACTATTGGCATCTCTTCCCAACTCTGCATTCAGTGACCTCAGTACAGTAGACTGAACTTGGACACGAGGGGAGTATTTACCTCATGGAAATCAATAAGAATCACAAATTTGGCTTTGATTTATTGTTTTGTTGATTATTAGATTTAAGAAAGTGACAGAGGAAATGCTGATAATGCAGATTGAACTTAAAATGTATCATTTCTGTAGTCATTACATTGTGAATAGTATAAATATTCTATTGGGGATAGAATAGAATATTATTCTATTGGGGAAATATTTTTCCAGTGTTCAAAAACTATTATACAACTCAGTAAAGTAATCACTCATACGATTGGCAAATGAGTGAAGTTCTGACCTATATCTTTGTTGTTTCACATTCACCTTGTTAACATAAATGAAAATATCGATCAACACTTAAGTTGGAAATAGACTCCTCCATTAATTGCAACCATAGATTGGCTACAGATGTAAAAATCAACAATTGGCTGTATGGAATTTTCAGTAAAAAGTACTGTATATTTTATTATTATTTGTATGTTGTGTGCTACACATCCTTTATAGCAATAAAATTTATTACATGTATGTGTATATACATAACACACATACGCACAGTTTTTCCTGGAGAACTAGTTCAACACTTACCTGCATACCATTGCTTATATGTAAAACATCCCTAGGTTCTGTTGGCTTTATGGTGAATAGAATTACTCGTGTCTGTATCTCCCTCCATTGCTTTAACCCTTGTCCTCTCTGTCATTCTCCACTCACTTTCAAATTTCATATATTATGCTTTGGAATTGTGCATGTTGCCTGGTTTCCCTAAATATGCAGTTTGTATTTCTTATCTTCCTTGTTTTGGGGCAATTTTTTTGAGATGAAAAGGGGTCGCTCTCTTGAAAAATTTTGTTTCACGTCATTGAGCACTAATGAGGTCATTTTTTTCATCTTTATAACCATTTTTCATTTTATTTTATTTTACTTTATTCTATTCTATTCTGTTCTGTTACTCTATTCTATTTTATTTTTGCAGGGAAACATTCGCCCTGAGATAACATCTGCTGCCAATCTTCCTCTTTTTTTTCTTCCCCTCCCCAAAGCCCCAATATATGGTTGTATATTCTAGTTGTAAGTCATTCTAGTTCTTCTATGTGAGCCACTGCCACAGCATGGCAACTGACAGACAGGTGGCATGGTTTCAGGCCCGGGAAACAAACCTGAGCTGTGGAAGCGGGAGTGCTGAACTTTAACCACTAGGCCATCAAGGCTGGCTCCATTTTTCATTTAATTGTATCATCTATTCAAATCCTTTCCTTATTTTTAAAATAGTACTTGCCTTTTCTTACTGGCTTACAAAACCTCTTTATTAAGGATCTTAATCTTTTTGCCTTTTATATGGTCAAATGGAACACCATAATTTGGCTGCTTTGGCCCCTGCCTCTGCCTGTCCATCCCAAAACAGAAAAACCCAAACCAGGAAACAAAACAAGACAAAACAAAAACCAAACTATGCCACGATCTATAAAACCTTCAAAATTTTTGATGAAAATAGAGTACTTTACTGTAAATTTCCTTAAAGAGTCAATGGCAGAGTTTTAAATGGCATATTATACACAGAGCTTCCTAATTCCTTTTAGATATTTCTGGCCTCTTTCCAAAGTCTTTCACTATGCTAATTATTAAAACTATTACCCTCTCTCTTCATGCTCTCTCCTCACTATCACAGTCCTCTCTTTGGAGTTTTACAAATTGCTTAGGTCTTGCACTCCTGACTTGTGACTCTCCCTGCCAGGCGCAATTCTCACAGGAAGAGCTCATCTTCTGTTTTGGCAGCTATTTTTGTTGTTGTTGTTGAGGTAGGGAGAATTAGTTCCTGTATAAATCTGATAAATAAAAATTTCTAACTGATTACATGTATGTTACAAATATTTTGTCCAGTTCATTTTTGTCATAAGTAAAGTTAAATTTTTTGATACATAGGACTTACTACTTTTTCTCTAATTCAATTGATAAATTCTTTTATGTATGATTTCTATCACTAGTGATATGTTTAGGAAGGCTTTCTCTACCCTGAGAACATATAATTATTAACCTTATATTTTCCCCTACTTTTCTTTGGCTTCATTTTTTTCACATTTAACTCCTTAAAACTGTTAGTAATTTATTTTGGAGTTAGGTGTGAGATCAAGATCTATTTTTATGGGGTTTTTATTGTTGTTATTGTTCTTAAATCATTTACCAATGTCCCAGAATCATTTATCTAATAAGCTATTACTTACCGATTTGAAATGCCTTTTTTTAATCATAAAGTAAACATTAAAAATTCTAGTCAATTTGACAGATGAAAATGATAATTTATAAACATATGGTCTGATAGATTCATAAGTGATTTGAAAGCTGTATGCAAAGAGAATTAGCCACTGTGAGTAGATACCAATAAACCAGTGTCCAAACAGAAGGAAAAATGTTTATTAGCCAGTTGTGACTTATCTTTTCATGGGAAAGATTTTGACAAGCAGGAGGTGTTACCATCTGAAAGTATTCTAAGGCCTGGAGGTAAGAAATTATAGACGTGGTTTGGGGAATGACAAATTGGAAACACTAAAGCTGACTTACCCTAAAACCCATGAGCTACTTTTTCATCTTGACATAGGTTTACGAGGCTTTCTGATGAGCGTCTGTGGTGAGCCCTGCTGTTCAGCTTGCCTGGCATCTATTCTCCCTTCTCTAGTTATAATAACTTGAGGTGCCCAGAAAGGGGTGTGATTCCTTTTCCACTGGACTTGGAACTCCAAGGGGGTCCTCCTGGAACTGCTGGCAGCCATCTCGCCTCCAACAAGGGAGGGCTTGCCTGAGTGTGCAGCAAAACCAGAGGACAGCAGGGCTGAGAAATGGAGAGGGACTGGGTGGATTTTAAAAAAATTACCTTTGGGAAATTGTCAGAGATAATTGGAAAGGCTTAATGAGGCACTAAGCTTATTGTTTTAGTGTCCTGTTCTTCATCAAGCTTGGGAGAGCACACGCTAAAGTTTTCCTGTGTTACACTAGTGTTTAACAGTGAAACATTTTGCCTCGCAAAATCTGTGGTCACTTTCAAATACTAAAAGGAATATATTTGCATGTATACAAAATAATTCTAAGGAAAAGAATCTTAGTTTTTCAGGGGAAGAAATAGATAGACTTACCTTAATGTAATATGATCGGCTCTAAAATCTCAATCTGGACTTTCTAAAGTATACTAAAATATAATTAGTAATATTGAAATCCTCAAAGGCAAAAATCTAGTCTGTTGTGATGGACAGAAGGGGATGGATATTCAATTATAATAAAATAAGTAAAGAAGAAACAGAAACAATAAATCTACAGGAAATTTCTGAGATTGATAACATTAATTAATCACTTACTTTTTGCCAGGCACCATTCTAAGACATTTTACATAAATAATCTTATTTAACTTTATAACAACCCTATGGGGTATATGTTATTATCCAGTTTCCATTTGATAGTTAAGAAAACTGCCCAAGTTCTGAGAGTTAGGAAGCAACAGAGGTGAAGTTCCAACTCAGCCAGAATTTGAACCCCACTTGATTTCTTATGATATCTACACCCTTTGGCTATGTTCCGCTCATGTCCTCAAGGTAATGAAATGGAAATTATTGATAATTTCAAATGGACACATCAACACACTTTCCTAAGATCTGGGTGTAAGTTTAGCTTTTCTACTTGATACCTTTCCTCTTAGTGTGATTTTGTGTGACTGTTTTCAGTTTCTTTAGGACAGAACTGGCTCTGGGGACTGTAATCTGTAAATCTAAATTTAGCATCCAAAACGCCCATAATAGGTGAATATGTGCTTCAGAATTTGATTTTGGAAACCAGATAGCAGGAAAGTAGACAATCAGGAGCTGGTAGAAAATGGTCCCCCAGAGATGGAAGACTGATGTGGGCTGGCAGGAATAAAAAAAAGTCTCAAGAACTGGAATCGAGGAATTTGAAATAAAGAACTTAGAAAAGAACTTGAAATATGAAATAAATAAAATAAAGGGAAAGAACAACAAATTTAGAGTTTAGTTGGCATCAAGAATTAGGGATGTAAAATTTGAGAGTTAACTCTCAAAGGTCTGATCTACTTCTGGGTCTTATTCCCCAAGGCTCAGGAAGTATTGCCTAGGTGGTCTGTGGCTTTAAAATACTGGAACTGAAAAGACCATTTGGAATTCCTTTCTCAAGGAATGAAGGATTGTTCAGGGATATGGGCCCCCCAGTAGTGAGCAGAACTGGTATCCTGAACAGTCCAGGACAACTCAATGGCAGTGAGTAAGTCAGGTAAGTTTGTAACCTACTGCCCACTCTCATCCCAGGTCAGACCCAGGAACTGTGCTCCTGGGCATTTTAACAGTAGCTCAAGGCTTCAAGGAGGAGATCCTGGGCATTTTGCTAAAAAGTCAAGTGGGAGCTTGACTTATACCTTGCTGTAACATTTGAACTTTCACAAGAGATGTTATAATTTTAATAATAAAATTCTTAACCATCATAACAAAAAGCTACTATGGGAAAAAATAAAAGAGAACTGATTTGTACCTGTATTAGGAAACAGTTCATACTGGCTACAGAAAAAATGGAGAGGGTTGAGAATGAAGGGGAGAGAAACTGCAAAACATTCTAGAACATGAAAACAGCTCTCGAATATCTGCGAAGTTAACAACCTCTTTTCATCCTCTTTAATTTTGGAAGCTCAGAAGACGCCTTGCACAGTCATGTCCCCCTGCTCAGGCACACCCGGATGGGTGGAACACCAGGGCCATTTTACCAGGAGGAAATGACTAGGAGGGGCCCTCCATGAGTCAGCGGTGCCCAGGGGTTATCTGGCCTCGTCCTGAAGGGTGGTTCCAGGTTCTCTGAAATATAGGCTACCCAAAGTGGTAACATTTCATCAGGATCTAAAACTCTATAAATAGAAAAACAGAATTGAGAGGAAAGGAAAGAAGGGATGGGGAGAAGGGGAGGGGATGTTTAACAAAGACACAATGATGCTGGTACAATTGTATTATAAAAAATGGAAATTGTATTATTTCACAAACTTTGCACTTGAGATTTTTCTGCCAACCAAACACTGGTTCTAGATATTGTCACAATACTCTTGTGACACAAAGATCTATGAGGACTCAGGAAATCTACCCCATAGACTCAGACATTTATGACTTTTGACTAAGAAGGTACCTATAGCTTTCACGTCCCAAGAGGTATAAGGAGCATTTAGAGTTGTGGTTCTCGATTTCCTTTTAAATCTATGGATTCCTTTACAATACCAAAGACACTGTATCATATTGCCCCTGTTGCCCTAGACCAGGCATTTCTAATTTTTGTTGAAATGTCTTAGGATTGGGCCAGGCATTAGAAAACTTTGATTTTACCACCCCAAAGAGCCCTTTGTCTTTGACAAATCAGTTAAACCTCGTGTGATTTAGTTTTACATCTGTCAAATGGGAGTAATACAGTCCCAGCTACTTCACAGGGGCTCAAGGATTAAATGAGCTGATATGTATGAAAGTGTCTTGAAAAGTCCGAAGCATTGTATAAACATAAAAGACGATCATACAAGGACGAGGAGTACTGAAAATAAAATCATTGCTAAGTTATCCTGACTTAATATATTTTGAAATCTTTTATATAAGTTCATCATTTATTTATTTGGGAACTATTACTTGTCTTCCCAGGATTTAGCCATTGAACTTGCAACTTGGAATATAGATTTTTATTTTCTCTGGGCCTGGGTAGGCACATAGCTATTGCCCATCCAAACAGGAAGAAAAGCCCTAGCAACTAGATGACATTTCCAGAGTCTGGACTAGTGAACTCTGCACTAAGCAATTTGTAAAACAATGTAGGTGCACACTTAATGGAACCCCTAGCAGTTGCATGCCCACACACATTCATTTACATCTCACTAAACAAGGGCTTTCTCAGGACTGAGTCTCACTGAGGTCTTATAGCATTTACGGTACTGGTTGTTCCAAACCTCGCCACATTCCCTACCCGGGCCTTCCTCGTTCACAACTGATAACCTACCTTTTATTTCACTTAGAAAGTGGAGAGTACTCCACCTGGCCATCCACACTTACCCTTCATTCTAACTTAAAGCCTCCTTATATCTTGCTCTCTCTCATTTCCTTCGCCCCCCGACTCTCTGCAAAAATATCATTCTTCCTTACCGATACTAACTGGCATTCTGGGTTCTTATCAGTGCCCACTTCCTTATAGACCCTGCTCCATTATTAATTGCTTCACTAGCATCAAACAAGAAACATTTATTAAGCACTTATTATAAGCTCTGGACTGTGTGTTTCATCTTTTAAGGTGCACTTCCCATTATAAACATGGTCTGATCTCTACTCTAAAAGAACACAACAATATTATTTCTTATTCTTGTCCTCCATGCTAGTTACCACGCTAGAAAAGCTAGCTGCTTTTTCTCCTTCCCTCCACAGCCAAACTTCTTGGAACAAAAGTCTATGTTTTCCACTTCTGTATCTTTATTGTGCTTGAGTGGCTTCATGGCAGAGTGAAGAATGAAAGGGTTCTGGAATAGAGAGGCTTGAGTTTGAATTCAGACTTTACCACTCTTACATTAACCTTCAATCGTTTATCACTCAATATGTGGCCTTGAGCAAATTGCTTGACTTCTCCCAGTCTTCATTTTCTCATCTGTGAAATGGTCATATACAACCACCTTGCAGAAGCCCCTGACACGTTGTAGTTCTTAACAAATGTTCCTATTCTTTTTAGCTGTTACTTGATCTGGCTGCATCATTGATACACTGCAGTCTACCACCTCAACTGTAAAAAACCAAAACCTTTTCCTCAAACCAGTCATGCCTAGTCCTGTTTCTATTAGGATATCTTAGAATGGACTAAGAATCAGGAAGTTTAACTTTGAATCCATCCCATTAGGTATCAAAACAAACATTATTTTCACTTTCTTGATTCCTAAACACACCAGAACAATTTTGAACATGGCTTCTGAAGCTGAATGGTTTGGTAGAAAAGAATACTTGTGCTGGAGTCATTCAGACCTGGGTTTGGCTACTAATTCCAATCAGTACTAGCTCTAGGCCACTGGGTAATTTATTTTGCTTCTTTGGGTTTTATATTCCGTTAAAATGGGACTACTGATTCCTAACTTGCTGGGTGGCTATGAGAATTAGAAATAATATGTGCACCTGCCCAGCACACAGTAGGCATTCAATGCTACTTATGAATTGCTCTGGAACCTAGAACTGTTGTATTCTATACAGGCCAGGCTCTTATTAAACCTCTCAGAGCACATTTATTCCCATCTGTGCAGAGAAACTGGGAAATCAGACTCTAGTAACTTAAAAACATTTTTTAAACTGCCCCTTGTGCCTGCAACAACATGCTAATTGCTGCACATCTGACCACTCTGTAGAAAGCAAGCTTCTGAGAAGCCACCTGCCCTTTCAAGTGTAGTGTGGCTGTGCTGCTGTTCCATAGTGTTAACGCCTATGCAGCCTAATGCTGCTCAGAGGGCCCTCCTTCATTTGTACACAGAGCACTCATATGAAGTTTCTTCCACTAATTTTATTTTCTTTAAAATTTCCACAACTTACTTTGCCATTTTTTTATTCATTTTCTTCCTAAACAGTAAACTTCTGAGGGCAGGTCTACCCTGTCAATGTTTGTGTGTGCCCCACAGCATACAGCATCCATCTTACTCAGTAGGACATTGAACATTTGACATTGATTTGGACTTCTTTTCTTCCTTTACCCTTTTCCTTTAGAAAAAACTAATTTAAAATAGCTTATTGAAAAATAAATATACATACAGTAAAACATTTAAGGAAATATGAGAGGGATACTGAAATGAACATCTCACATTCTAGATCCCATTTCCCAGTCCCGATCCCCAAAGCCAACTGTTACCAGTCTTGTATACATCTTTCAAGAAATATTCTATGCAGTTTTTTTTTACGCAAATGGGATCACAGTACCTACGTTATTCTGTACTTTGCTTTCTTAACTTAATTTTAGAAGAGATTGTTTAATATTGGTACAAATAGAACAATCAGTTTATTTTCATACCTGTGGAGTTCTCCATTATATGGATTTACCATAATTTATTTGACCAGTCTCTATTTACCATAATTTATTTGACCAGATGGAAATTTAGGTTATTTTCTAAAAAATAACTTAATTGAGATATCATTTATATAAATATACTGGTTTAAAGTGTACAACTCAATGGTGTTAGTATATTTACAGTTGTGCAGCCATCACCATAATCTAATTTTAGAACATATGCATCACCCCCAAAATAAACCCTGTACCTATTAGCAGTCTCACCCTAGCCCCGTTCCCCTCTCCCTGCCTTAGGCAGCCACTCATCTACTTTTGGTCTCTACTCGGGACATTTTGTATTAGTAGAATCATAAAATATGTGGTTTTTTTTGTGACTAATTTCTTTCACTTGGTTGTTTTTGCAGTTCAGTCACATTGTAGCAGATATCAGTACTTCATTTTTATGGATGAATCATATTCCATTGTATGGATACCGCATTATTTATCCATTCTTCAGTTAGTTGATGGACAGTTGAGTTGTTTCCATCTTTTAGTTATTATAAATAATGCTGGTATGAACATTCACGAAGTCTTTGTGTGGACCTATGTTTTCATTTCTCTTGGCTATATATGCCCAGAATAGAACTGCTAGGTAACTCCATGTTTAGCCTTTTGAGGGGCTTTAGGTTGTTTCTTATTTTTTGATATGTTTTTGTTATTTTAGACAATTACAATTATAAAATTATTCTTGTACTTATGTCTTTGACCAAAAGTATAAATACATCTGTAGGATAAATTCCTAGAAAGTGGAATTGGTGGGTCAAAAACTTCGAACATTAAAACATTTAAAATAATGCCATTTGGTGAGATTTGACCAATTCATGTGTCTTTTAGTGCAAGAGAATACCTGTTTTACCATAACCTCACTAACCTTGTGCATTACCATACTTTTTTGGTCTTAACAATTCTGATGGGTAAAAAATATCACATTTTAATTTGCATTTCTATGTTTATAAGTGAGGCCGAGCATCTTTCATATGTTTATAAGACATTCTGCATGTGTTTGTGTGTCTCTCTGTACAGAATGCAGGAGGTATAGGATCCTACTTAGTAAACTAGTTGGACAAATAAATGTTACCTCTTCCTTTGACTGGCATTTGAAATAATACAGAATATCATATACAATTTAAGCATGTAAGTAGGTATTGCTATTTATGTCAAAGTATCTTAAAAATTTTCAGATCTGCAGCAGCCTTCAAAGGTAAGACTTGAAACCTCTGAGTCACAGGCTTAGAAAATTTAGTTTTACGGAATTTTTCCTTGGCCTTAATTCAAAGCTGTTTGTTCTTATCTTCAAAGAATTTGTAAACCCATAGTGGATGGGAAATTTTGAAAACTAATTTAGTTGAAAACAAAGCACTGTAACTAAATTAGTAAGAAACCCATTGCTTTGAAAGCAAGCTGCCAAGAAAATATTGGCCAGCTTAGAACAGTCCATCAAATGGAAAGAAAAGTAATACTGAAACATCAGTGTTTGCATAGATAATCAAAGCAGAAATTAGGATGAAGGTGAAGAGAGGGAGATCAAAACAAATATGATGATCAATTAGAGGAAAATAAGTAAAGAAAGGCTTTGACCACTATATTAAACTTCTTTTTCTCAGACTTAACTATGACATTCAATGTCTCTGAATACATTTTTTTAATTCTTAAAAATTCACTCCCCCAATAACTTTGTTGGCTATTCATTTGTTGTCTATGTAATTCTATGTAATCATCAAATGTAAATTGTTTTCATAAATGATTTTATTTATTTTCTATTCATAAAATAACATGAAATTCAAATTAGGCAGTAATTTGACGGAAGATTGCTGACTTTTGAATCTTTTTTTTAAAGAATATTAAGTATTATTTTAAAAGGAAAAAACTTAGTGTATATGAAACTTTTTGTCAGATGCTCATAGCTAACAGAGTGACTCTTTCTTGCTCTAAGATAGAGCATATTTGGGCAGAAGACTATTACTGAATTTCTTTTCTTCAAATGCTAAAAGTTGTTTTTAAAGTATACTAATACATATAGGAGCAAGGAAAGCACTAGAACTCTAGTTTTAGAAACATCTTTATATGAACTGACTTATATGTTGAAGGAATAGTGAATTTTTGGGTAAATCAATACTTTTAAAATAAAATCAATATATTCAGAAATTTAGCATCTACGAGCAGAGAAGGAATAATCATTGATGCTGCAGAGACAATATCACAGCTTCAGAACATGGACAAATAGAGGAACAATTAAAATAGATGCTCCAAACTAAACTGTCAGTGGAAGTCATGAAGAACACACGTTTGTACATTGGGCTGGGAATGTGACTGTGGTGAGCAGGAAATTAATGCCCTTTCTTCTTGGGGGGCTACTCCAGGGCTCCAGCCTGTTGTAAATATGTGAAGAACAAGTCTAGATTTTTCTATGAAATCTTCCAATTTTTCAATGTTGCTAAGTAATCAAACTAAAACAAATAAACAAACCTTCCCCCCAAAACTGCACACCAAACAAGCATATTTGCAGGCTGTATTAATTTGTGACAGACACCTTTTTTAAGCTAAGAAAGAAGTGTCATAAAGAAAAGGTTTATTAAGGGAAATTGCCTGATCATAGGTTCATCCAGGAAGCCAGTTTTTTCCTCCTAAATTATGAGGTTTTGGAATGGAGAAATTAGACCATCAGACGGGATAGAGAGGCATAGTGAGTTGAGGAAAGAGGACCAAAACTGCCAACAAAGAAGGTAGAGCTTCCCTGCGGCGCCTGGACAGAGCAGCTGTTCCTGGCGAGACCCCAAAGGAAGAAGCCCTGGGGAGACAGAGTGTCCACAACTCAGTGGAACTGTAAGAAGTGCAACCATGTAGACAGATGAGTGTAAAGAGAAAGTATTCAGTTCAACTGATGCTTGCCACTTCTATGACAATGACTGTTACTGTCATTGCTATTTTGGGGAGATTGCCTGGCTAGAAGAAAGGAGGGACCCTTAGTCAAGAGATAGCACAAAAGCATCAGATGACAAATCAAGGCCTAGAGAAGAGAAAGACAGAGAAGAAGACCCAGAAGAGAAAATACAAAAGCCACAGAGAAGCTCCTACTAGAGATGTGATCTTAGCTAGGTCTCTCCCTCTTCCTTCTTTTCAAAAAAATAAGGTAAAATAAGTATTTTTATTTACACAAATAATATATTAATCATTTCTGGAAAAAGTTGTACAACACAGATAAAGTAAAATTTCATATGACATCTCACTCCTCATTCCACTCCCCTTCCCAGAGGCAACCATTGTTTATCTTTGCAGAACTTTTCTATGCATTTACTCACCTATGTATGCATGCATAGAAATATCTGATTAAAACCTCGCTATTCCTGTATGCTAACCACAGTACTACATATATGGGACTGATCTCATTCTTTGTAACTGTGCAGAGTGTTTTGAGATCTGTCTATTCCATGGTTTAGTATTTTTCCCCTTGACTACTAACAATGCAGCAACGAGCATCCACTTACATGCTTCTCTGTTACATGTGGTGATAGTTTTCTAGAATAGATATCTAAAGTAGAGTTGCTGCGATGAAGGATTTGCACACCTTATATTCACATAGTTTCTGTCAAATTGTCCTCGAGTGGGGCTTTATCAATGTAGACTTGCTGAAATCTTGTCTCCTCATACCCTCTCTACCACTGGACATTATTTTTTACTTTTGCCAACACAACCACTTAATCTTTCTGAGCATCTGTTTAATCTGTAAAATGATAAAAATCCTATTTCACAATAATGTTATGATAATTATATTAGTTAACAAAAGTGCATATCATAAGTACCTAGTCACAGTACACACTTCATAAACGTTCATTTCCTTCCCTGATTACGGATTCCTTAGTGAAGGAAAACTTAGTCAAATTAGGTGTGTTTGTATAATTTTCTTAGAGTGCTAATAAACCTTTGCAATTAGTAGCATGTGTTTAACCATTGAATAAATCCATTTTTTAGCCCATATTCATATTGTTTTTAATTAAAGTGTTCTAATTAGGGATATTTCTCTAGCGTTTAGCATTGCTATGTCATTAAGTCCTGTGTTATACTTCAATTTTCCCACTATATTTCTTTTTTCACTTACTCTGAAACCTTTGTTTTTATGGTTCATTGTGACATTGTTTGGCCTTCACTCTTTCTCTTTTTATTCGTTGGAGGCAAATAAAGGTCACTTTAATGGCAATTAATGTAAGCATAAGCTTACACCGATTTTTTTAAAATTTTCACTGGAATGAAAACACAATTTAAAAATTTGTATGGAAAATGTAAGGATCTCTGAGAGTGTCCAAGGACCTCAGATTGAAAAACACTGCCCTGACTATCCACAGCTTAGTCAGGTTCACCCGTTGAACATAAGGATTTCTCCAACTCATTTATCTCATCTGTATGCTTTGCTTAATGATTCTAACTGGTAAACCAATACCAAGTGTTACAGTTCCTAAATCGAATTCATAAATTCCATCACTATATTATACAAATTAAATTAAAACCATATTGTCACATTTGCACTGTGCATCTAATCTTGTATGAAGTCCAAATATAATAGTAAATTGGTGAAATTAACATCTAATGAACAAATATTTAACAACCACTTATATTCATTCCTCTTTTATTTTTTCTAACTTTCTATGTCCAATACATGAGCAATTCCTATGAAAGCTGCCTCTGAAACATATTCCAAATTCATCTACTTCTCTCTTTTCCACTGTACCACTCCAGTCCGAGCCACATCATTTCTCACCCAAAAGCTTTCTAACCAGTCTTGCAACTTCATTCTTATTTGCCTACATTTTATGCTCTACACGGCAAAGAGATGTCCTCAAATGTAAACCAGGTCATAACACTCTTCTTTATAGTGGCTCCAATTTCAATGGCTTCCTCTTACAAATTCCAAACTGTGACCTTCTAGGACCTATGGAATAGTGCCTACTATTCCAGCCCCATCTTGAACCATTCCCCCTTCACCAAGATATTCCAGCCCACTCAAAGGCTTTCTGTTTCTTTAGCCACATCAAGCTGGTTCTTGCCTAAGGAATTTGCACTAGCTGCTCTCTGCCCAGACATTCCTTTTCTGTATGATTGTATGGTCGGACTCTCTCACCATTCATGTCTCTGCTTAAATATCGTCTTCTCAGAGAGGTCTTCATGTTTGAGCTCATCTAAAATATCTTCACCTTGTCTGCTCCCTCCTCAGTCACTCCATTGTGCCATTCTGTTTTTATTTCATTCACAGAACTCAGCAGTCTCTGAATTTGTTTATTCATTTATCTTATCTGCTCTTCTAACTAGGATGTAAAGCTCTGTGAGGGCAAAAACCATATATATCACTCTCATTGCTATATTTCCAGGCATAAACACTTCGTAGTCACTCACTAAATACTTGTTGAATGGATGTATGAATACATAAATGATCTTCTGCTAGAAAAAAATAAGAAATGCCAAATGCTCTTGGATCTTGCCACTCTTCGAACAACATCAAAGATTAAACATAATAAAGAATTTATGGGGCCGGCCCAGTGGCGCAGCAGTTTAGTTCGCACTTGGCAGCCCAGGGTTCGCGGGTTTGGATCCCGGGTGCCTGCCAATGCACTGCTTGTCAGCCATGCTGTGGCGGCGTCCCATATAAAGTAGAGGAAGATGGGCACAGATATTAGCCCAGGGCCAGTCTTCCTCAGCAAAAAGAGGAGGATTGGCAACGGATGTTAGCTCAGGGCTGGTCTTCCTCACAAAATAAATAAATAAACATAATAGAGAATTTATTAGGTAATTCATGTTTATCATTAATATTCACACTAAGGATTATCGTCATTTTTATTACACAGTAGTGGAATTGAATGTTATAGGGCACTGAACAGAAAGAATGACAGTCAAATATAAGCGGAAGTCATATATTTAGTAGAAAGAATAACATTTAATATCAATCTTGGAATTGGAATAAGAAGTCTTCCAATAGAGAAATTCACTGTGTCTAAATTTAACTAAATTTTAAATCACTAACTTGGCTGAAAGAAATGAAGACTTTGGCAATAAGAGAACAGGGCCAGTCAGGAGTATAGGACCAAGACTATGGATTCTGGATAGATAAAAATTGGACTGGTCAAAGTGCATCCAGAAAGATCAGCCAGGAGGGAGACAAGAGTCCCAGCTAGTCAGCCAATGCAGAGTATCGGTCAAGACCACGTACTCTGGAGTCAGTCAGACTTGGAGTCAAATGCCCTTGACCTGTAGATGACTGCTGCTCTTGTCCATTGACTATCATCATTACTTGGTTGCATTGTGCTTACGTATCTAATAGTTAATCGTTACTATATAATTTGTGGACAGTGATGCAAGACAGTGCTTGTGGCCTTGTAAGAAACTGTACATAAAACAGCGATATTAGACCAGATAATATGACTTGCTAAATGCAGATTCTGCAACCATGAAAGGTAGTGATGCTGGAGTTTTAGTGTGATGAAACCGGGGTGGGGAGGATAAGAGGCTTGGTAAGCCCCCGCTTTGGGCTTTCCCCATGTACCAGGACTTCATCACAAACAAGCAACATATAATGGACACCAATCCAAAGTTATCTTGAGGAACTGGGGAGATATGAGAAGCCATGCCCACCCCAAATCTCCTAGCCTGATTTCTTCTGGTATGCTTTGCTAAAACTGTATTACTTATCTTGGTAAACTGACACCTACAAACTGTGATATAGTGCTCATTTTGACCAAATTTCAATCAGTCTTTTGCAGGACTACATCAAAGGTGCATACTTAACTCAGATTGTGGATAACACCTTTTTGAAGGACCTTCTGTCACTTTAGAAGATAAGAATAATATTTAAAGAATCCGTGGTAAGTTAGAGAGATCTGACTAGGATGACATTAAACAGAAAGAAGTACAAGTTAATTTCTTAGTGACAAAAAAATCAGTACATGATGGAGCAAAATCAACTATGTACAGTAATCAAAGAA
Source organism: Tapirus indicus (assembly GCA_031878705.1). Classification (NCBI taxonomy): domain Eukaryota; kingdom Metazoa; phylum Chordata; class Mammalia; order Perissodactyla; family Tapiridae; genus Tapirus; species Tapirus indicus. Next base: position 115,092,431 of record CM062921.1, on the reverse strand, counting down.
AAACTTTTAGAGTACCCTTATATCATAGAGGAAATATTAAATTATATAGCATAGTTATTTTAAAAGCTAAAGTGATATTTGACATTTTAGATACTTCAACTGAAATATAACTCCTAGTTACTGGAAGGAATCATATTTCAGGCTCTAATTAAATTGTCAGAATTCAACCATTGATTATTAGACTAATTATTGAACTTAGATCAATGGCAGTTGTTTTCACAACTTAGGGTGCGTAAGAATCACTTGGGTGCTTACTTAATAAACAGGCTCTAGAAACCCATACTTAGAGATTCTGAGTCAGTTGCTTCTGGATGGGGCTCAGAGGTCTGCATTCTTGTTTAGAATCTCGAGGAATTCTGAAGCATGTGGCCTGTGGAATGCACTTTGAGAAATATTGACTTTTTTTCCCTTCTCCTTTAAATAAAATAGTGAAAATCAAGTCAGCCAATGCTGGCATTACTGATCTGGTAAAAGGGTTAGATTGACAAATAAAGAGATGTTTTAAGTAGATTGTTTAAAAGAACTAAAAAAAAAAATAACCTGGAGATAGCATTTATCCATTTTCTTCTATAGGCATACCTCCTTTTATCGTGGTTCACTTTATTGACCCTCACACATACTGAGTTTTTTCAAGACCCTTCACAGCAAAAAGATTACGATTCAGTGAAGGCTCAGATGATGATTAGCATTTTTTAGCAAGGAAGTATTTTTTAATTAAAGCATGTATACTGTTTTTTAGACATAATGTTATTACACACTTAATAGACTACAGTATAGTGTAAACATAACTTTTTTTTTCTTTTGCAAGGAAGATTAGCCCTCAGCCAACATCTGTTGCCAATCTTCCTCTTTTTTTTTTTTTGCTGAGGAAGATTGGCCCTGAGCTAACATCTGCGTCCATCTTCCTCTACTTTATGTGGGACACCTGCTACAACATGGCTTGGTAAGCAGTGCGCAGGTCCGTGCCTGGATCCGAACCCATGAACCCCAGGTCGCCGAAGTGGAGCATGTGAACACAGCCACTACACCACGGGGCTGGCCCCTAAACAGACCTTTATATGCACTGAGAAAGCAAAAAAAAAAAAAAAAAAAAAAATCATGTGACTGGCTTTATTGCCATATTTGCTTTATTGTGGTGGTCTGGAACCGAACCTGCAATATCTCCGAGGTGTGCCTGTATTATAGTGTAGGACAGTGGTTGAAGTATGGACACACCACCAATAGCATCAGCATCACCTGAGAACTATTAGAAATTCAGATTCTCAGGCCCTATCCCCGATTTACTGAATTAGAAACTCCAGGGCTGGGGTCCAGCAATCCATATTTTAACAAGCCCTCCAGGTGATTCTGATATGTACTAAAGTTTGAGGATCCCTGGTGTAGGCTAAATGGTGGCGTACCTTGTCTTATTCAAAAGTCAAACATAAAAGTGTAGAAGACTGTGAAGAGATCGGTAACATTAAGTGGCCATTGCGCTCCTGAGGTGTACAACGTATTGCCTGACACATATTATCGCAACCTCTCTTTCTTCAGTCTTAAAGCACAACTGGTTTATTTTTGACTCTCAGTAATAACTCAGCTACTATCTGGCACTTTCAGTTAGTACTTCATTCTCTGAGAGTTCCTTCTCGTTATTACTTGCCCTTTCTGTAAGAATCAAACCTTGTATGACTCAACCATGGTTGAAGTAAGAGAATCTGGTGATTATGATGTGGGAGAAGCCCCATTAGGATGCCACAGTGCTACCCCTTTTGTAATGGATGGATGTGGAAGTAACAAGTAGGGATGGATAGTGATGAAGGCAATGGGGAAAATCAGAAGATGCCTTTAGGAGATGGCAGATTGAAAAGAATGGGGAAAAGAAGACAACATGATCAGTAGCGATCTTTAACGTACTGTTTACGGAATACTGACAACCAATTTCTACCCAGAAAAGGAACAGAGTCAGGCAAAGTGGATTCATCAAAGGGGCAGAATCCCTTTTGACCACTTACCCTATACCACTTATGGAGCAAATGACCAAGGAATTAAAATCTCTGTTCCTAAAGACAGAACCATAAAACTCTAGAACTGAAAGGTCTTGTGAATTGACTGTTCCACTGCCTTTCTTATAGTTTGGCATAAATAAACCTGCCAATTCTTTATGAGGCCATCTTCCTGCTTCTGCATAGGGCTTTGAAACACGGTATCACTTAGCCTTAGGGATGATGTAGCATAGGACAACTCTTAAAAACACCCTTCATTCTGATCAAAGATAAGAAATCTGAGGTTCAGATAAGCTTAACGATTCACTCAAGGACACAAAGCTTAAAATCATGAGAATCCAGGACTAAAATCCCATTTTCCTTATTCAAGTCTTATCTTCTATCATCCATGAAACCCAAAATAGCTTTCTCTCTCTCCCTTTCATTTGTTTCAACACCCCAAATAGATAAGTTAGACATCTTCCTTTTGTGAGTTTTTTCAGCATCTCAATGTCGAAATAACCAAAAAGGTATATGTTATTCTTTAAGATGAAAGAAGCAGCTAAGGAGAGACTAGGCAAGCAGAGAAATCAACCACAAATAGACTAAGGGCAGGCATAAGCAGGCAGAACTCTTCTCCTATACAAAAATAGTTTCCTAGTTTTTTTTTTGTGGAGAAGAGTTCCTTAAGATTTCCCAAAAGTCATAGCTGTATGTCTGCCTACCCATACATACATGTGTGTGTGCATGTGTGCTGAGATGATTCTGGGCATGAGCAAGATTACCTTCCCGGGAGGGAGGGGAATTGTTGACAGTCAAATCTCTGAGCTGGGGGAAGGGAAAGTGGGTGTGGGGTGGGAAGAGAGAGCACAGTGGAGACTCACCAGGCAGACACTACATTGACTGTTCAACTTTTTTATGGAGAATCCAAGAAAACAATCAAAGAAGGGACCCAGTTGGTGGGGATAGGGAGTAAGTCAACAGTAACTGGGTTAGACATCTATTAGACCAGCTTTGGAGAAGACCCCAGCTGATTGATGGATGACCCTGATATAAGCAGTGAGCTGAGATGGATTGAGTTGAAACTGTTCTAAGATGAGAATGGCTCACATGGGCTAGAGTTTTGGGGTGCCCAATGGTTGTAAGTAGCTGGGGGCTTCTTTTGACCTCGTTGGGAAAAACTCGCTTTTTTCTGGAGATTAAAAGAGAAGAATGACAAAAGTTGCTGTGAAAATATGTGGAATCGTCACTCTGTAATTTCAAAATGAGCTCAAGTGTTAGTGTGCCTTTTCCATGCAGGCTTCCTGCTGTGTAAGATGCTTCTAAGAGGTTTTAAACTGCAGGCTCATGACTTCCCAGTGCCCTTCTTGGCCACTCCTTATAGAATGGTGGGCAGAAAGGGATCTCAGGGTACATCTGCTGTTGGTTCCAAATGGGGATGGGGCAGTACCAGCCTCTAAGAAAGCATTTGGAATTGGGGATGGAGGTGGGGAAGGAGGGGTTATTTTTGGTTATTGCAATGGCTGGTGAGAACTACTGGCTTTTCAGTGGCTACAGGTCAAAGAGGCTAAAATGCACTAGGTAGGACGGTTCTACTCCATGAAGAATGGTGTGTTCCAGCACATCACTGGCATTCCAGAAAACTGAATAGCTCATTTCACTGATGAGATCCAGAGTGTTAAGTGTTCCAGAGGCAGGTGCAGAGCACAGATCAGCTCCCTCTCAATACAGCAATGCAGCATCCTTCCCCCAGAGCTCATTCTGCTGCTCCACCATGGCCCCCTCCCAGCTGTCATCTTGTATCCAAAGGACCCAAGTCATTTTTAATCCACCCAAGAACAGCATGCTTAGAAAGGCACACTACTGCTGCTGTACTCAATATCATCAACAAAAACAAATCCATGCTTTGAAACAACTAAAGATATAATAACTTGCCACTTTGGCTGTTCATATGACTAGTCTTCATTTGGCACCAATTATCATGTGTGGCTTTACTTCAAAAGTGCCAATCTTTGGAAAGATAAATGCTGCTTATCTTTCAAGACAGTCATAAATGGTGGGAAGAGAGATAAAGATGGAAACATTAGCATTTTTCAGGAGTGAGGCTTTTTGTTAAAGTTAAAATAAAAATAGCAACTCAACTTCCTGGTTTTCTGATTCAAGTCCTTTCATATGCTTACCCTTTGGTTTGGCTTCCCAAACCCACTTTAATTGAGATGGCACAGGCAGTGACAAGCGCATTGGTAAAACCACTGTGAAGTTTCACCTTGAGAGGCAGGAGTAAAAGCAGAAAGGTAAGAGGCCAGCTCATTTCCAGAGACTGGGTTGGAATTTCAGTTAGGCCTTGTGCACCCATGGTGGGAAGGCAGTGCACCTTATTCTCATGTGTATTGGATTTCTGACTTTGAAAAACGTGGACTCTGTCTCTGGAACTTTTGCCCTGGCAACACTGGAATATAACTTCTTGACGGCTGTCATTATTTTCAGGCATTCAAGGCCCACACTTACTATTTCAGTCCCCATCCTGAATTTAGTAACACTACACAGTGGCCCTGCAGGCTAGAGGCTAGACACCTATCCGGTTTCCTGAGGGCTGCGGCTAACCTCCAAAGTTTACCGTTTGTGTTTCTGCCTTCTCACTACAATGCCCCCTGCTCTCCAGAGTAAGGTCTCTATTTCCTCGGGGAAATAACACACAGAAGAGGTCTGTAACCTACCTATTGCTTTCATTTCACAGATCTCTATTGCTGGAAGGCACCTCAGGGGTGATCTAATGCACCCCTCTTGTTTTGCAAATGAAAAGGTGATCAAAGAAATTATGTGTCCAAGATCACCCACAATTGATAGAGTTGGCCCCAGAACGGAATCTCTCGACATTTAACCCAACTACATTGTCCAACTAATAGCTGTGAGCTGATTAGATTCACTATGACTTACAGTGCTCAAACTGCTGGTTGTCATAGAATTAGGGAATCATCTAGAGAGCAAAACTATTTTTTCCAGTAAGGTCTTCAAACTTTGCAATTGCTTTACTTCAAACTTTTGAACCTGAAATTTTATATATAAAAGGGCGCCACCAAAATCCCCACCGCTATTCATCATCTCTCTCATGTCCTTAAGGTGGTGTGCCTGCGTGTGCGCTTTCTGAGATAAGGCATCTTGCAGCTCTGACTGTGAACAACAAAGTTGCTGAAGCTGTTAGAAGCTGCAAGAATACCCACTTCCTACTTTACTGGTGATATATTTTTGCAAAGCTGTTCTCGCTCAGCTTCCCCATCGCAAGCAAATTGAGATTAAAACAATGACTTCGAGTTCCTTTTCTGCTCTGTACAGTAAAACAACTTTCCTAGCAAACACAAAATATTTTTCACCAGTGAATTTGAATTGTAAGCATTATCTGCTACTCTGCATTTATATCATGCAGCATTTTCTCCAAAGCTGCTTCCCGGGAACATTGGTCCTACTGAGTTATTTTGAGAGAAAAAAAGAGTCCTGTGGTCAAATATGATTGGAAATCGCTGTCATTCTATTTCTGATAACAACTAAGGCTAATTTTTTAAAACTTTAAAGAAATGTCACCTGGGAATTTATCATTGGGCATAATAAGACAGATTTTTCCCCCCAAATCTTTTAACATATTGCAATAATTTTCTGAAAGGTACCTGGAGACTTTCTCATAATCTTAGGAAATCTCTTATTTTAGGAAACACATCATCTTGTGGAGCACACAGAAAATTTGCAAAGTTTCAAAATCTTCTTCCTAGCCCTGGCTCCCAGTGGATTGGGGGACATAAAAGTTTGTAAGTTGTTTCCCATGGAAATGTTGGCTAAATGCTTGTTTCCACTCTAGCTAACAGGAGTCTTTCTAACCCGTAATAATAATAACAATAATAATAATAACTATAGAGTGCTTCCTTTGTGCCAGGCACTGTTCCAGAAGCTCTGCTTATGGAAATATTCATGTAATTCCTCAAAAACCTTGGAAGGTAGGTAGCACGATTGCTTTCATTTGTAGGTGAGGAAACATGCAAATTATTAACTTGTCCCAAATCTGATGCTACTGAGGGGCAGAGCTGGGATTCAAACTCAGACAGCCTGCCTCCACACAGCTCGTGCACTTCAGCACTCTGCACACTTCCAAAGTGTAGCTGAACAGCAGTCTCGGTTTGGATTCTTGCGGGGGAGCAAGAAACATGGGGTAGAGTAGGAAAACAAAAAAAGGTGAGATCCTCTTTCCCACTTCTCGGGGACAGGGAGGAGTGTATAGGGTTTATATTTTCAATAAGTTTTACTTCCCACACTTCACTTCTGTCAATAATCTAATTTGAAGGAAAATTCACTTTGCTGCACCGCCAAGCTCTCATTTCTGTCTCTACATGCTCATCTATTTTCTCCCTAGCTCCCCTCCTCAACCTCTCTCCTCACAGACCTTGTGGATGCCTGCTCTCTCTCTGGGGCTTAGCTTAGGCATCAGTTCCAATAGGAAACCTTCCCCCCAATCCTCCAGGAATATTTAAGTCTCAGAGCCCCCAGTATCCTGTGCTCTCCTTACCTTAGCGCTTCTCAGGGGGTAGTATAAGTGCCCAGTGACTTGTCCGTGGCTCCTATTACCAGACAAGCTTCAGGAGAGCAGAGACACAACTATCTCATCACTGTTGGATCCCTAGGGTGCAGCACAGTACCTAGCACATGATTGACACTTAACAAACTTTTGTTGCTATCCACAACTGTACCATTCCCCAGTGGTTCGCCTTGTTCAAAATAATTACTCCTCATCTACAATTTCCTTCTTCTTAGAGCATAAACAGGAAAACTATATCAGACCCTCTCATGCTGCTGGAAGAATGGAGGAGGTGTGTGTTTCTACTCAAGCTCTGCCTCTCTTGTCCTGCTCCATTTTCACGTGCCTCATCATTTCTCCTAGGCCCTCCACCAACACTTAATTCCTATTCCAATCCTCCTCTCATCATATGTGATAAGGGGGTCTCTTGCAGCAACACTGTGATGAGCAAATGCAGGTTGGGTGTTGACCAAGAGTCTCAGGGAAGTTCCTATCACGACACTGATCAGTCCTAGGAAGACTATGTGGACAGAACTCTCACTATGGTTCTATTGTTATCCGACCAGGTATCCTAGCCCTTCAGGGGCATAACACATGAGATGGAAGCAGAGATACCTGCAACAGATGCTCTTGCTGCTGCTGCCTCCATGAAGTGGTAAATGGTGGTAGGTGTTACCCACGGAATGTTGGTCTAGTTAAAACTGAGTGCAGTAGGGGCAGAAGGCAACTTGAGGGGACACTGTGTACTTTCTACCCTCCTGCCTCTACTCTGTTTATGTTATAATTATATGTGATAAGTCCTCTTACTGAAGCTGTCTTATAAACCAGGTTCTAGTACTCTATGTTTTCAACTTGTAGTAGCTATTTTGTCAGTAAATCTAAGAGATTACATTAGTGATAATTTTTCTATGTATTTGGAACAGAATTTTAGATATTGACTCACTCAGTGACTCACTCATTCATCCAACCAATGCTTGCCAAGCACATGGTACAAAGACATTTTGCTGGGTGTGAGGGGACTTGAGGATGAGTAGGGCATGGTCCTTGTTTTCATGAAACTCAAAATACACAAAGATTTAGGTACCAAAATAACTAACACCACATAGAATGTAATTTGTATGATACTGTGGGAAATGTTAATTCAGTTTTAGAGATGTAGGAACTGAGGTACCAGCAGGTCATGAGGTCAGCACTGTCTCATAGAATGTTCTGGAATGATAGAAATGTTCAATATCTGTGCTGTCTGATACTACAGCCACTAGCCACAGGTGGCTATTGAACATCTAAAATGTGGCTAGTGCAACTGAGGAACTGAATTTTAAATTTTATTTAATTAATTTAAATTTAAATAGACACCTATGGCTAGTGGCTACTGCATTAGACTGTACAGATAATAGTCTATCAGACAGGTAGAAAAGCATTGGGTCCCAAGAGGCAAGCTGGAGTGCCAACAATGTAGAGAGAGAACTGAAGCTTCTATGAGCTTCAGACTCTTAAGTACCTGCATATCTGACATCTCAAAGATTCCTCTAATTGAACACGTTCAAAGTAAAAATCATGGTCCTTCCACACAGCTAGTCCATCATTTTCAAATCTAAGTATCTCTCAGACCCACCTCCTTTTCCTATCTCTACTGCCATCTTTCTAGTCTAAGCTCCTCTCTGGGTGACTGCAATGGTCTCCTACTTCTTTACACTGCTTCTGGAACAATCCTTCCCAAACATCAAATCTCACCAGGTCACTCTCCTACTTAGGCAAAAGTCCCATGTCCTGTCTTTTGCTGATTTTATTCCTTCCTCTCCACTGAAACCTCACTTACCTTCTTATTGTTCATCACACAGTGCTGGTGTCAATGGAGAGCAAGTGGCATGGAAGATGCCATTAATGTGTGTGTGTGTGTGTGTGTGTGGTCAAATATCACACATCACTGCCATTTGGTTTCACCAAAATTTAAGGAAACTCCCAGAGGCACTGTGCATGTGCCTCTAAGCAGGCCTGAGGTCTATCTTTTTTTAATATAAGTTTCAATCAAATAGAAGCTTTCAAAGAGACTCAGGTCACATGCATCATTTTCACTGGGTTAGTGTGACCTATGAAGGTACACTATGGGAAAACTGAGCTTCTTTTTGCACCGTCATAAACATCCCTTGCTAACTAGTTCATCACAGACCCAAATCAGTGTGAAAACAAGAGCCATAACTGAAGGTCTTTGAAGGTCAGAGTACTTGGCATGGGGGTGATGTCAAAAATTTGGTAAAATAAAGTGCACAGCTGGAGACAGAGGAGTAAGACAAGCCTCTCTTCATGCCATTTCTTCCCTGTAGCAGTTGGCACCTCGACCCTACACGCCTCTGTGTTCTTGTTTCCTTTTATGTTCATTATTATCGCTATTATTATTTTTTCTAGGTGTTTCAGGAAAATTTCATTATCTTCAAAAGTTGCTCAGGGCAGAATTATCTTCTTATTAAAAAGGAAACAAGCTGCAGACAGGCCTAACTGTGAGCAAAACTAAGTTGACAAAGTTGGTCTTCAAATGTCCCTATGTCCCCTACTGGTATTTATTTCCTTTTTAGGCCCTCTCAGACCCCCATCCAGGAAGGAAGTGGTTGTATCCAAGATGTCCATAGTCACAACTGAAAACAAGCATATATGCATTTGACCTGTTAGGACCTATCGTAAGAGTGTTCGCCTCTTATAGGAGGACTGGCAGGAATTCCCAGCATGATGAGAGAATGAATGTTGACCAGGAGTTTTCCCTGCTTCACAAGAAAACCGCCAAATGCCAGCTCCAGTAGCAGTCCCATCTCACCCAGAATCTACAAGATGGTCTGGAGTGGTTCAGACCAACTGCTGCATTTATAGGACATCCTTTTCCTTGATATCTCTACGTTTCCATTCCCACTCCGTCCAGGGCTTGCCTAAGGAAAATGAGTTACGAAAACTGCTCAAAACAAGGTATTTTTGACTTTATAAAACATAAGAAAGTATTTGCCACATAAAGAAGGGCTGATTTGAGTTAAATTTTTTCTATTGTGCATAAGAGTCTCCTGGGCAAGTTATTAAAAATGGAGATACCTAGGCTCCAAAGCCAGAAGTTCTGATGCAGGAAGGGCACTATGGTGGTATGGAATTAGAGGCGGCATCGATCTTAAGTTTTTAAAAGCACCTAAGTCCATTCTGGTGTATATGGTCTACAGGCCATACTGGGAGAAACACTGCATGAGAAACGATGGATAAAAAGGAAATTTTATGATAGGGATCTGGTGAGATATTTTGAGGTGATGAAAACTTACTTCATCTAATGGCAAACCCAGTCCTATTTAACACCTTAGAAGAAAAGCCAATTTTCAATTTTTAGAAAGGATATAGCAATGTGTTAAAAACTGATTTTCCAAGCTAATTTTGTGACCATTTCAGAAAATGTGATTATGTTATTCACAAAACTATTTAAAGCAGATAGTTGTCAGAGTTTTGAGGTGAATTATAATTCAATGAGTTGATCAATGAAGTTTGAAACATTTTGCAATGCTGTATTTGGAAGAGAATAACAAAAAGTTAAACAATAAAACAATTCATTTATTTTAACCAAAAAAAAGGTTGATGAGTTTTCTACTACAAAGAGGTATATTTATCTTAATCAAATCAATAATATTGTTGACTGTTTAAATCATTTTAAGTTACTAAACTGTGAAAATTGGAAAAAAAAAAGTTAAATGGCTTATTTTGGTGAGTTTGAACATGAATATCCTACACTATTGGGTAGTATAGTTAATTCAAATCTCTCTTTTTTCTGTTCACTCACAGACTACAAAAAGGTTAATTTTCTTGACTTTTCAAGAACTTCCCATGGAATGTTTACATTCAATGATTAGTTCATTTGAAGGAAAGACTAATTTCATATTTGCAGGATATGCTATTAAATGTGCCACTGCTACTGAAAACTGGGTTTTAACTTTAAGATACTTGTTGAGGGCCAGCCCGGTAGCGTAGCGGTTAAATTCACATGCTCTACTTCGGCCATCCGGGGCTCCTAGGTTCAGATAGTGGGCGTGCAGACCTACATCAAGCCATGCCGTGGCAGCATCCCACATACAAAATAGAGGAAGATTGACACAGATGTTAGCGCAGTGACAATCCTCCTCAAGCAAAAAGAGGAACATTGGTAACAGATGTTAGCTCAGGGCCAATCTCAATCACCAAAAAAAAAAAAAAAAAGAGAGAATAAGATTCTTTGTTGAATCAAGATGCTGAAGTAACTTCCATCAGTTCACTGGAGTGACAAAAAAAAGTCTCTTCAGCAAGTGGACATATTTCTTGGTGGTTCAGCCTTTGCCCCAAATTTATTTTAATAGTGTTATAGATGCTTGTTGGATATGTGTTTTGAACCAGTTCTCTCTCAAAAGTGAGAGATGATGCACAAACTATTCTGACCTAGTTGTAAAATTTTATAGAAATATGTGTTTTATTTATCAAAAATTAATTTACCAATATCCATCCCATGGACATGTTTCAACTTCAATTTATGTTCATTTTTTTTTCTCTAGATGGAAGGCAATATAAGTAAAAGCAATTTTGACCCAGCTTTAGTTAACTTCAATTTGGGCTTTTATGCTGTTAGTATTTATACCTTAAGCCTGGAATCTTAAATCAAAATCCTTTTCTGGAGACTACATAATTTTTAAAGTTCCAAATAACAAATTATGTGTCCTTTTAAGGCACTCAAACACATTTCTCAAAGCTCTTTCTTTAAATTTTATAAGTCCTGGTAGATGGGGAAGAGCATTCATTATACGTAAACGTTGTTTTTCTTGTAACAGTTCAAGAAGCGAAAAACCCATATAAACAAGTAGCTTCTTTAGGACGTTTGTCTTATTTATTATTACTAGGTCAAACTACACAGTGGCATGTACACTCAGTTGGCTGAATTTTTCACTCTTTCTTGTGTTGTGTAAACTCAAACCTTAAATGATTATTTTAAAATAACCCATTAAGTACTTTTCTGATATTGACACTTTATAGCAGTTAAATGTTCTACCAATGTTTGTCCCCTTAGATACCTGATTAAAAATTCCCAGTCAAGATGGCAGGCTGACTACACTCTATACCAAGCTCTGCTCACCCCAAATCTCTAGAAATGATGGAAAAGATAATTGATTAAATTTTAAAAAACCATAAATACACTGGAAAGCAAGAAAGTAAACCCACAGTGGACCAAAAGCCATGAGAAATGCCTAAAAGACAGATCTGAAGAGAGATCAGCTGAAAGAGGACACAGAATCCAAAGAAAACGCAAGAGAGAGGGCTATAAAGAGTGGGAACCACAGAGAGTGCTTTACACTCGAGGTAGAGAATGCTGGGGGCAGGAAAGAGCCGCGGGGGAGCACTTGGTGGAATGAAGCAGGTATGGGTAAAGCCAGGCGGCTGGACTTCTACACAACAGGAATCGTGAGAACAGTGCCTGAGCCCTTGGGTGGGCGAAGCCAAGCAGAGCTCCAGCCACTGCAATGTCCTCCTCCGAGAGAGGGCGGTGTCCTGGTGAAGACTAGCCATCGAAGAGCCCCGCCCACAGCACACTCAGCCACACCCTCGTTCCTCTGAACTCTGTCCCTTTCCCCAGGCCTGCTGCAGGAACAGAAACGGCAACCGTCTAACTGAATCTCCACCATCTGCACAAACGTAGAATCTCCGAACATTCGAGAAAAGCCAAACGCCTAGAAAGGAGGACTCTGGAGTCAATAAATAGAACTCACCTAAGGAAACAGTAATACAGCAAGAGAGTTGCAAGGAAATACTGCATCTAAAAGAGGATCAAGTAGCTGCTGTGATAACGAAAATCTTTTATGTTGTGTTTACACAAATGAAATGTGATTTAATGTCTGCATCAATTGGATGACATTCTTACCTGTATTGATTGATTATCTGAGGCAACTGCTGATGACTACCATCTATTACTCAGGTAGTTTTCAATGGGGTCTTTATTCGAGCATTATCTTTTTCTCCTTTAATAAACATAATTAAATTGCTGCCAGTGATTTGAGTCTTTATGACATACCAGGAACTTTTGAAGTGCTTTTTATAAACATTTCTGTTTAATCCTTCTAATAACCCTATGACAGAGTTGACTTACTATCTCCATGAACAGATAAGTAAACTGAGGCTTAGAGATGCTAAGAACCTTCCCTGGGGCCCCACAGTAAGCAGTGGAACTTGTACTGGACCCCAAAGATCTCTAGCAACAGAGCATCTGCTCTGAACTCTCCTTGATGAACAATTGTGTGAACACCTGCATTTCTCAAAACATAAGAAGTGCTCCCATCTTTATAGTACATCTCACTTCTTATAGATCACTAAGTGTTCATAGTGCTTTCTGCAAGCTCTCCTATCCACTTCATAGCGAGATTTTAAAAAAGTTTCCAGCTTACGAAAATATACTGACAAGCTTGAAAAAATATCTGTTTTTGTTAGTGCCACATCCACCCTCTCCTTTTATCATTAGGCTCACAAATGCAGGAGTCTGTCTGCAGCATGAAAACTTGAGAGTGCTTGTCTTCAAACACACGTACGTTTGAAGATCAGCTAAAAAAGCATTACAGAGGAAAGTCACTCTTTAGTTTAGGACAACTGCCTAACTTTCTTTTGTGTTGACTTAATTTCCTTTAAGTACTATATGAACACAGGCCTATTTTGAAGATTAGATGCTTAATACACTAAACACTGTTGAAGAAAGAGATGAATGTTGTTACCAAGTGATGAATTAGATAGATAGTGGGGTCATTAGTCCAGTACAGTTGCACTTGGGCGCTGATCAGACCATAGAAACACCCAGTACTTTTAACCCTGCTCATCCCTTAGCCCTCCTGGTCAGTTTCTGTGGAGGGGACTCGGGAGGGCCATCACTAAGCATGGAGACCTCCCAAGGAAACAAGTGTGGTCACATTGGGCAGGACTGTGGGCTCCATTGTCATTCTGGCTTCTGTCCACACAGCAGCAGTTCTTACAGTGATACACAATTATTCAGCTTTTCAAAGTCTGTTTATCTAAGCACTTCCATTTTTTTCTTTGCCTTGAGTACCACCAGAAGTGCTAAAAAAGGTTTTTTAAATTAATGAATAGTAATTATATGTGCCATGTGAAAAACACTCTGCAGAGCTAACCTGAAGGCCACCGCAGGGCAGAAGGGGAGAAAAGAAATGAAAATGAAAGGGAATAGAGAACAGAAAAAAGGCAGAAAGGAAAGAAAGGGAGAGAGTTGCAGGAGTTCTTGATTGCAGGTGTTCTGTGGGGGAAGCACTGCGCTCCTCCAGCTGATGGTCAGGGTCAGCTGGTGTGTACAATGTAACCAGCAACTGTCAAGATAATGAATCAGCTAAAGCCCTCGAAGGGTTCCAGATACCCCTCAGTGACCCCTGGGCCTTTCTGCGATCCAGCAAATAAAAGGTTAATGACCGACATAGCAAAGGACTTTCAGGACTCTGGTGCCAGACACCCAGATGTTAGCTATTTGAATAGCACCTGTGCACTTTCTCTAACTAAGCAAATTTTTAAGATCAACCATAGGATACTACCTGTTTGCTTAAACAGATCACTCACTCATTTCCCTGTTTTCGATGTAATCACTAACTTTTAGTATCCTGTCTCAGTGTTATAGCGTTCAGTTCATTTCTTTGGTTTTCAGAAAAAACACCTATGGCTTAGAAATCCTTCTTCTCCCCACCATCCCCTTTCCCCCCTCCCCACCGTAATAGTTCTTATAGACTGCAGTATTCCTAGCGTGGTCCAAGAACAACCTGCATTTCAACCACCTGATGATGTTGATAACTATTCCAATTCCTGGGTTCCATCCCAGGCTTCTTGAACTAGAAAGTATAGGGGCATTCTTATGCAACTTAAAGTTTGAGAACATTTGAAAGACTAAGGCCTAATTTTGATGTTCTCTTGCTCCTTCTTAATATATTGTTCTGAATTTTGAATATATTGTTGACATATATATATATGTATGTTGTTAATCAGAATGTCTATTCATTTTGGCCATCTTTCTCCTCAAAGACTCATTTAGTGTCAGAATGATCAGGAAGACATGTAAGGGACATTGGTTTGCATGGGTGTCCTTGTAATATTTTAATTCAGGAAAGAACCAGAAAACTTTCAAATCCCAGGTCTGGTAGAAGAAAGCCACTCTCCAGCACTCTTAATTTTAAGGATCTCTGGTTGTTAGGCTCTGAAAATAGACAAGAGGATAAAACAACCTGATTATCACACCAATTTGGAACAATTCTGTTCCTGTCCTTCTTTTGGGATTGACCAAACTAGAATAGACATATTCTATTTATCAGCAGTTTGTTTCTAGTAATATGATGGCTATCAATAGCAATATAAAATAAAACCACTTCCTCCCCTCTGGCCATCCCTTCCCACTAACTCCTTCCACTCTCAAAAGAGATGGTGAAGAGACCTTTGAATAAGAAACTTCTGTTTATAGGCAAAGGAAGACAACAGCTGATTTTAAGCGTTTGGGATTGAGACAGCTGAACTATTCCAAATAAGAAAACGGAAAGAGTGTTCTCATTTTTCTTTGCCATTGAAAAGGAGTGGTCAAAGAAATGAGGAAAAGAGACGGGAAGGTGAGCAACAGGGGAGGGGACAGGAGCCTGCGTTGCAAAATAACTAGCTGCTTTTGAAAAATGGTGGTTGCCAATATTCCGTTTTATGTTTCTCTCCTCAATGCAACGTGAACTTCTCTGTTTCTGCACACCTTCATGAAGTCTGTCACGCAAATGCCTGAATGAGCAGTTTGCGGTGGAAAGTAAGAAAAAGCACCAAGTCTCGTTTGGGTGACTGCAGTACAGCACAGGGTCAGGGAGGCAATTCCTAAACCAAGACAGAAGAAGCAGGGGCTGAAAGCCCGAAGTGACCTTGAGAATTTAAGGCACTTGCTCAGTCATTGATCTCCTTCGGGATCATTAGATTTTTTCATAAAACATGGGCTTGGTGTTTGGAATCAGCTTTATTCAGATTTTAAGGAGCACGCTAGCAGCTTTTCCATTTCTTCTCTTAGATTTTTATTTTAAAATCATGTTGACATTAATTCTCTGTGGTTTTTTAGTAGTTCAGAATTCAGCCATCTCTTGGTCCTAATGCCTCCATAAAGCTCAGCATTTTCTGTGGGTTTTATTGACATATTTCATTGACCCAAAAGGAAGGAGATTTGTGGTAATGGTATGAAGGTATGGAAAAGTATAAGATGAGAACAATGAAGAAAGCAGGAAAATAGGAGGGAGACGGATGGCTGGGGGAGTAGTATTTGCTAGGTTGAGTGGCATAGGCTATTGCTGATTTTTGTGTCCCCTCCAAATTCATATGTTGAAACCTAATCCCCAGTGTGATGATTTTTGGAGGTGGGACCTTTAGGAGGTGATTAGGTCATGAGGGTGGAGCCCTCATGAATGGGATTAGTGCCCTTATAAAAGAGACTCCAGAGAGCTCACTTGTCCCTTCTGCCATATGAGGACACAGTTAGAAGACAGCGTTCTATGAACCAGGAAGTGGGCTCTTACCAGACACCAAATCTGTGGATGCCTTGATCTTGGACTTCTCAACCTCCAGAACTGTGAGAAATAAATTTCTATTGTTTCTAAGCCACCCAGTCTATGGTGTTTTTGTAACAGCAGCCTGAGCTGACTAAGATAACACTTCATCTTGTAATAGTCCACTCAAACAGTAGGTCTGTTGGATAATCACTCAGAGTTAGTGGAGCAAGCAGGAGTTCCCAACTGGTAGATAGAGATCTAGCAGAAGATCTAGAAACCACATCTGGTTGCACGCCACTCAGCCAAAGCATGATTATTTTCTCCCCATGAGGACTAAGAGCTCAAGTCTTCGGAGAAATCAAAGACAGCCTCTTCCTACCAAGAGTGAGGTTTCCTGCTTATCAAACTTCTCATATCGGTTTGAGAAAATTCTCTTTAATTTAGAGTAACATGAGTGACTGAAATGTATTTTATAGACTTGCCTTGTCCTTCTTCCACATAAAACTGCTTTTGAAAAAATGGCTGAGGAGCGGGTCATGGTTGTATTTGTGTGTGTGCGTGTGTATGTGTGTGTACAACTTTTCTATGCACTCTAGATGAACCACAAGCTAAAGACTGGAGTGCAGAAAGAAGCAGGGAGTTCACGGGGTACCTCAACTTCTTTAAGGTGACCATTTGGAAGAGAAATAGGAAATACTGTTAAGCATTTAAAACAAACAACTAAGAGGGACTCTTTGGGGCATTAGTAGGTTTCTCTCTGTACCTAATAATCATTGAATGACTTTTATTCCAGATAAGGGGAACA
Source organism: Tapirus indicus (assembly GCA_031878705.1). Taxonomy (NCBI): domain Eukaryota; kingdom Metazoa; phylum Chordata; class Mammalia; order Perissodactyla; family Tapiridae; genus Tapirus; species Tapirus indicus. The sequence goes on along the minus strand of CM062921.1, from coordinate 115,075,574 downwards.
AATACTCAAACCCACTTTGGCTATTTACCTGCCTTGCCGTTCTTTGGGACAGATTTTTAATTGCCTGGTTGCACTAATCATATCCCCACACTGGCTGCTTCTGAACATCAGATGAGCTATCTTATTGCTCTGAGAATTATCAGAACATCAAGAAATGCGAGTGGTGTTACATGAGAAGAACCTTTCCCCATGCCCCTCTTCATCTCAACAGACCTACTGCCACCCTGGAAAAACACCCGCTCGGTTGCCAGGAGCATGCCACTGGCTGAGAAAGCCGTTGCGGCATGCAGAGTGCAGGTGCCGAGAGATGCAGACTGTTGTCATAAATACAAACAGCTGATTCTACAACGCAAATTTTTACTTTGGGGAAAGAAAACCTCATATGGTTTTTGTTCAGATTTTTTTCTATAACCAGATGTCTCATCTTCAGTTACCTTTTCCTGATAAAATCTATTGCTATTGGGTGTTCTAGATGTTTTTTTCTACCTTTGATATATCAGACAGAATGAAGTATAATCTTTTTTCTTTAGTAGCAATTTAAACAGAAGAGAAATATGTTTCTTGTCTATTTACTAGTGGTTAGTATACCACGTAAATTCTCCAACTTTTGGAGGTTTTTTCCTTTCTTGTTTCTCATATGTTGCGAAAACAAATAATCTAGTACTCTAGATGGTTCTCTGGGCTTTATGGCCATGCCATAACGATTGTGACTGTGGTTTCTCTAAAAGGACAGGAAATCACCAGATATTTTTGTAAAAACAGGTAGCTGGATTTTGGCTCCTGAGGCAAATTTTGTTCCTCCTATAAATGGAGTTGTTCTTGTGTTTTAAAAGTTAATTTCATTTTGTTTCGAGAATAAAAAAACGTATGCACAAAGAGACACTTTTAGCATATGAACCCATCATATTCAGAAATAGTTTTCATCAAGGCAGAGAAGGAGGCTTTAGTGGCAAATGCATATTCTGGAAATCCAATCCTTTAAAAAAGTGTTTTATTTGGCTTGGCTTGGAAATTCTTTTAGCAGATTATATGAAGCAGGGCATCTCCTTCCCCATGATCAGACTAAATTATGACATGTACATTTGTCCGATCTTGCTATCTAGTTTTTGAAAAAATTTTTTATACGTGTAAGCGCAATTGAAAGTAAATCAGGAGGAGCTTTTATGTGTTTGATTATTAGATTTGTATGTATTTGTATTTTTTCTTGAACTTGACTTCCTTTTTAATCTCTTTCCTTTCTCAAGTAAATTGCAATTTCATTTTAATGCTTTTACCTCTACAGGTTGCATGACTCTTTTAAGAATTAAATACTTTTGATCATATTTGATCAATTTGGCATATATTAGATCATCTCATATGCATTTTTCACACTTCACTTACGGCTAAGTCAGCCACTGTAAAACAAAATATTTATTTATGTTACTAGTGGCCATATCTTCTTTGATCTAGCACAAATGCTACTAATGTTGATATAATGCCAGTTGATAGGCAATATTTCCATATTTTCCTCTGTAAGCAGCTTAAAAATATACCATCTTCTGCCTCTGGATCACAGGAAGAGTTATTACAACAGGGTAAATCATGGCATCTTGCTCCAAATGAGGTTTTACAGAAATTTCTCTTCCCATAACTAAGAAAAGCAACAGTCCCTATTCTAGGCATGGTGAATGTCACTGTAAGGAAACTTTTCCCTGTAAATTAAATGATAAGTGTGGACTGTTGTTGTGCTAAAACTAATATGAAAAGACTACCGGTGCCTGAGCAGTTAAGAAAGAATTTTGAAGGTCAAATTGAGCACCAAGCAAGGAACCAGGAACCTAAATCTTCTGAGGGGACTTTTCAATGGCAAAATGACCTAGACGCTGAAGCAAGGGAGTTTGTCTTTCCCACAGGTCAGCCCCAGGGTCCTCTCTTTTCCCTGGCTCATTTTCCTATCCAGTATTCTATTCCTCTCCTAATCTAAATATAAACTGATTGACTGAGAAAGGCTTAACATATTTCTTTTCTCGGGGAATTTGCAGGTTAGCAGAGGTCAGATTCTATCCACAGTCCAGCAGGGAAGCACCCATCGGGTAGCTGGACGTCCTCCTTGCCCCACCTTGATTGTGTCCACAAGACTCCTTAGAATAGAAGAATAGGGGACGGGTTAGGGAGTGGTCACCTAAGTGTCCTTGACCAGTGAGCATAGTCCAGAGGACATGAAACAAGGCTTGCAGTGGGCATTCAATTCATGTCAGTTTCCTTTCTGCCATCTTGCTGCCTGCCTTGTGAAGGTATGAAATGATGGTCCCTTTGGAAATATTGCTGACCCCTGCATTATAATTGAAATACTTAGTTGATATTAAATAATGAGAGATGGGACTTCCAGGATGTCCCTCCTCCAATTCCCAAATAAAATAGTAAAAACAAAATAAGGCAAGATAAACATTATCTCAAACGCAGTAACAGCTACCACACAAGAAAAGAAAAATCACCTCATGGATAAACTTCAAAAGGTGGTGGCTAAGGGAAGAAACAGTAGGTTCCGGTGCCACGGGAGGCAAGTTAAACTTCCTACCTGTTCCCCGGGCTCAGAGGCAATACCAGGGGAAGACAGCAATTCTAGAAAAACCTGTGAATTCTCCTAATACACTCCAGCTTGGAGAAGTGGACTCAGGGGTGAGTGAGCAGCCTGGGTAAGGTTGAGAAGGAACCTATAGCATGAAATCCCTATATACCACAACAGGATCACACCAGAGGCAGAAGCGGGGTGAGCTGCCATGATTGTCCTTACCCCGGTATAGGACCCTGAATGAGGTCTCAGAACATGGAACAGAACCCAGGTCCCCAGCAAGGACTGCCCTCAAGACCAACATGGCTATCCTTCACTCCACAGAAAAGTGCATTTAAAACAATACTCAGAACTCAAATCACAGTGCTGAGGAGAAGGCAAACTTACCACACTGGATTAGGGCAAGCACATGCGTTTGTCATCCACCAACCAGACCAAAAGAAATGGTGGGGCCCCTGTGCATACGGAACAGAAGATCCCTGAGGGCAAAGAGGAACATCATCTCCCAGAAAATATTGATGATGGAATGGTTCACACAGACATATCTTGGCTAAAGTTTTTAAAGCTTAAGGACAGAGATTTCTTTGGGAATCCAGACAGAAAAGCACATTATTTTCAAAGGGGGAAATTCAGGTTTGCCTCAGACTTCTCCACAGCAAAATTAAATGCCAGAATATAAAAATAAAGACCACGTAGGTTGCTTGTAAAAATGATAAAGACATTGGCTAAAAGAAGCCCAAAGGATGCTACTGGGATATGATACAGCAGGGAACAGGTTGTTTAGGAGAACAGGGTTTAGACCGAGGAGGTGATTTATTTTAGAATTGAAAGTTAGTTATTTAGAAGTGTAGAACTCAGAGAGGAAAGACAAAGACTAGGAAGCTCATAGATTTGACCAGGGCCTTGTGTGGTTAAGAGAGAGGATGCTCTTTCAGGGGCATTTCTGTTTTGGAGTTAAACCCAGGTAAGCTACTCAGTTAACAGTGAGTGGGTCCTCGGAAGCTTCAACCTGGAACAGAAGGAAGACCTAGAGGGCTTATGGAAAACGGCTTTCCCGGGGATTGAGGAGCCCCGGTGAAATAGATTGGGCTCAGGCTGGAGCTAAAAATAAGAGAGGACGCCAGCCACAAAGCGCACACCAGGCACCTGGAGAACGTGTGCAGAACAACGTGTGGATGGCCTTGTGGCCACCAGAAGCTGAGCCACACTTTTGAGGAACTTCCAGTTCCAATCTGTGCACTGCAGGGCTTGGCCTCCAGCTTTTCAGTGTTCTGAAATAGCCCAGTCTGTGAGATGTTTCAGAAAAAGTGTCCTGGGATCTGCCTTTTAGAGACCTTGGTCTTAGATTCCAGACACACAGTAGCACATCAATGCTGGTAGAAACCCCGCTGAAAGGAATGCACTCACCCCCAAATCTCTTAAATGTGTTTGAGCGTAGAATTCCTTTTTCTTGTAATGGCTAAGAGCAACACATGCTAATATAAAACATTTTTCAATATATGAATATCTAATAAGGTAATTTGAAGAGAGTACATGTAGAAGGAGAGTGAAAGGAAAGAGAAAAGCAATAGCTTCAGGGTCTGTGAAGGAAAATCTTGCCCCCTCCCGGAAACACGTTTCTTGCTGGTGAAGATAACCCAAGAACCTTTTGGTTGCAAATTGCTGTAGGCTGGACTCGTTAAAGTGACACGTAAACAGATGAGGAGGGGATCAGTCACACCATTAGCCCTTTGCTAACACCCTCTGGGACCCTGGCCTTACCCCTTCAGCTGTCAAGACTCATCATTCTTAAAGCTAATGTATGGAAAGATGAGTCTTAGTTTCTCTCAGCATAAAGAACAAGACCAGAAAAACGGTTGGATGGAATAGTTCCCAGCAGGTTTTACTAACTCCTATATGCAAACCAGCAGTCAAGCCAAGGGTTCTTAGCAACCCAGATTTTGCTGGCGAGGCATATGCCATGATGCTCGGGAGGAAGTCCTTTCATGACTGGCCTGGGAGCCAAAAGAAACCATAGAAAAGGTTAGTTCAGAGGACATTTTGATATTTTGGATTTTTTTTTTTTTTAATTTAGGCTTTTGTCACCTTCAATGGTTCTGGAAACAAAAAAGTTATTAGCTCCACATTCAGAAAAGCATCGTGTTATATTCAAGCTTATGGTTTACAAGTTAAGTAAGCTGAATATATACACAGTATAGACCTTGTATATAACACTCATTTATCGAAGCTCCATTCAGTTGAGTGTAAGGCTATTGGCCGGGATTATCTAATTTGTTAAAGTAGTTGCCAAGCTATAGAGAGTATTAATACTAAATTCTGATTAAATACACTTTGGTAGGAGGACAAATCTGAGCAACTAACAAGAGTTTATATTATTTCTGCCTTCCAAATAAATAATGGTAGGCAGACTGGTCTCTGTCTGCACGGAGCTTATAGTGGTATTTATAATTTTTAAAAAACGATGCTTTCAACCAAAGAACAAAGAAAGGGAGAGGGGTGAGGACTTTTTGAGTTTCACTTATGCTTGATTTATTATCTCGTGAGAGCCTATGTTTCAAGAGAGGCAGCCCAGGAAGGGAGGTGGGGGTGGGGGCACAGGCTCTGGAATCAGAGAGACACGAGGATCAGCCTTGCCGCTGCTTAGTCACCTTACGGCCTTGGGCAAGCTACCTAACCTCTCTGAGCTTTATTTCCTCTTAGAGTTCTTATTTCATTGGGTTCTTGGGAGGAATAAACAGGGTAAAGTATTCTGATATGTAACAGGTCCTCAATAAATGAGAAATATTTTTAATGGCTAATATATTGGAAAGATGATAAAAGATGGAGGAAAGATTTGGGGAAGAGGGTTAAAAAATTGGATGTGAACCTAAAAAGGAAGGAATCAGGTAGAAGGCTAAGAAAATAGTTTTAGAGTTTTGAAAACCTATAGAGTTATTACATGAAGTTTTAGTTAATTTGAACACTATATACTTTCTAATTCTGGTATATTTTTAACCTTCCTAAATGCAATGCTAAATTACTTAGTATTTCTAGCATGGTTTAGGAAAAATTGCAGTGGTGGGACCCAGCGTCAGCAGACCTATTAAGAAATTCTCTGTTTAGAAAATAAATGCTTTTTTTATGACACATATACAAAGTTATTTTCTGTAGCGCTGTTTCTAACAGCAAGAGTTTGGAAACAATACAAACTGTTAAATCAATTAGGTGAGTCATCCGTTTACTGAAATATTATGCAGCTCTAAAGAATAATCAGTTACCTCTCATTAAAATGGAGAAAGATATATAGGATTTGTTATTATTATTTTCTAAAAAAGTAAGGATCAAGACATTGCATATAATATTCTACTTGAATAAAAAGTATGGGGGATTAGTATCTATATTTATATTTGCTTGTGTAAACAAAGAAACTTTGAATGGACATAGAAAGTAAGAAGAATGGTTTCTGTGGGGCAGAGGTTGGGAAGACCCAGCAAATGGCAGACAAGAACTAAAGGTGACTTTTCACTGTATACTATTTTATACTTGCTGTTTTTTGAGTCAGATGTAACTTTTATTTAAAAATAAGTTTAAAAAATGCAAATGCCTTGAAAAGTGTGTATGCTTTAAAGGGGTGTTATTCAGAATTTAAAGTTATCAATCAGTTTGTTTTATCCTGACACCGACCTGAGGTCAGTTTAAATTAAGAAGGATTGAGTGCTGATTTGTGGAGGAGGTGGATGAAGAGGGAACAGGGTCCATTTTGGAGCATAATGTACACCAAGAGATCAGAGGTTGAAGGTGGGGTACACTGATGAGAGGATTTAGAATCTAAACTGTGTCATGGGGCACTGAGCAATGGGTAGGCATGTCAGGATTGGGGGAAGGGATTGCAAAGGAGAGGAGAAAGAGGGCAAGGATCAACTCTGCTTACTAAGTAATTTTGCTTGTGTCCCTTGGAACTATATTGCACTGAAAATCAGCTCAATGCTGACCTTGCCGGGACTGTAGAGCCAGAAAGAGGACTTCATTAGCATTTAAATAGCATGCCACCAGACAACTGGTTACCATCAACGAAACCTGGTAGTGGAGTAGAAACAAAGATGGAGGACGTGAAAGAGAACGTCCAAGGATTTCTGCTTAACATCAGAACAGTTCCTTGACATGAAGTCAGAGCCATAAAATAGTGGTTATGATAGTTAATTTTTTATCTGAGGTAAAGAAGAACTAAGAAAGAGAAATAAGGGATCTTTTAGAAGGTCTCACAAAAATAACAGTTCTGAGTGATGGACTGACCAGTATTAAAATGAGAAGGAGACCGATGAGGAAGACACAAGTATAACAAGGCTGAATCTTTCTAGAAGATAGATGATCATGGGGTCATTCCAAACTTGCTTTCTACATCATAGATTAATAGGGGATTTGATCACTAATTGGTTGATCAACACTGGGAATATTGATCTCTGGAAGATGACACATTACAAGATGCTTCTACAGAATCAAAAAAGAAAGATGGTCTTTCTGCCTAGAACTGCTTTAATTAGACCATGTTTTTGTAAGGAGAAAAATATGTCTAATGGTGGAGTGGTCACTTGCAAGCATCCTTTTCTCCTTCCTCGCAATAAACAGTTGCACATTATTTGCCTAAAATATTAATGACTTCAGGCATATGTGAGCTTCTCTCATCACAATGCAGAGTTACAAATCTTTAACGAGTCATTCAGTATCAAATTATAGCATGTGCTGCAGTATTCTTGTAACATCTCAGGTAGAAAATTAAACTATTTACCCTGAAGGAGTATAATGTGCCCGTTTGTCTGGCTTATTATCCTAGCTATGTACTACTTTATAAGTCAGAAAAGTTTAGACAACTTTATACTGAGAAATAGAAAACAGCTAAAATATAAAACGGACAGTGCCATTTCACAAGAGCCTGTCCATCTCTTATTTGAATATTGGGCTTAGGAAACATATGATAAATTTGTGGACATTTCGGATCACTTGGAGGAGGATTTCTCAACCTCTGTACTACTGATATTTGGGGGCTGGATAATTTTGTTGTGGGGGCTGTCCTGCGCATTGTAGGATGTTTAGCAGCATCCCTGGTCTCTACTCACTAGATGCCAGTAGCATCCTCCAGTTGTGACAATCAAAAATGCCTCCAGACACTGCCACATGTCCCCTGGGCATCAAAATTGCCCTGGTTTGAGAACCACTGACTTAGAGGTTTGCTCATCTTTCTGCCTAACTCCTTTGTGGGAGAAGAGGTAACACACCTCAGTCTCATTCAACAGAAATGAAACCCAACGAAGGAAGTAAATGAAAGGTTATCATGAAGCAAAACCACTTAAAAATCAGGTGGATGTATTTCCCCTCACCCCTCAAAACCAGCCCACCAAGGCATTTTTCTCATGGAATGCTGACACAGAACTAAGGATTTCTACCTTCTCAGACCTCCCACACCAAAGAAAAAAAAATACCAAAGTCATTACATACACAGGAGTACCAGTGATGGAAGCATTCCTGGCTATAAACTTTTCCCCAGAAGCTAAAACACCCTCTGCTGTGGAACAAAACGTTAAATAGCAAGTGAGGAAAGGACTTACTGTTTCCAGAAGTGGCTTTTTGGAATTTCGTCAGGTCAACATTTGGTGGTCTGTTGGGTTTTGGTGGAGGTGGGCCCAAGGCAAACAAGGGAGGCAATGGCTTCTGCTTAGGGGTGGCTGAATTCTTCTCTCCCTTTTCCTTCTCTTGACTTTGGCCCCAGGGTCCTCCCACAGTCAGCTTAGAAGGGGTCTTAGGAAATTTGGCAGGAGGGGCCCCAGAGGTCGACTCTTCCTGATTAATTTTGCTCAAGAAGACGTTCTTAGCAGCATCTATCTTCCTCTCTTCTTTTTTTTCTTCAGCATTTTTGGAGAGGCCCGGGCCTCCTCTGCTTGCAGCGGGTTTCAGAACCACTCCAGGAAAAGGCGAGCTTGATGTCTCGCCTCCAAGGTCTTTATTTTCTGGATCTTCCCTTGCTGGTTTTAAAGGGCCGGTTTTGGACTTGGCTCCTAGGGGGCCCGGGGGTCCTTTCTGTGGAGCCACATTCTTAGCGGGGCTCTCATCTTCATGGGAGTCATCGGTACTCAGGGACGGTTTCTGGCCAATGACGGGTTTGGGGAAGAGGGGCTTGGGGTCATGATCTGATGAGGCTGACACAAACTTGCCTTTGATCCCAGCCACTTTGGGGAACACTTGCTTCTGTTCATTTTCCTGGGCTGGAGGATTAGACCCGGGCTTCGGGCCTGGTGGCTTTAAGTCATGGTCTTGGTTTACAATGTGAAGTGAAGGCTTATTCCCAGGAGGCCGAGGAAACACAGGTTTGGAATCTTCTTTGGGCAAGTTGATGGGCTTGGGGCCTACAGATTTCAGAAATCCTGCTTTCACCTCAGGGTCTCTGCTGGCTGAGTTTGCCGGCGATCCAAATCTTTGGCCTACTCCAGTCGGCTTTAGAAAGGGGGGCTTGGGTTCTTTGTCAGGCTTTTCCTCGGAAGAAGGCTTCACTGCCAAGGGTGGCTTTGGAGACCCAAACCTAGGTACGTTGCTAGGTCCTGCAGGAGGGCTGGCATTTCCTTGGTTGTCGAATAAGTTCCTTTTGGCTTGTACTCCTGAAGGTGAGTTTTGTCCTGCTACTTTAAAGGGCCGGCTGTTGACGGAGACCTCCTCTGCCGGGTTGGCCCCCGTGTTAAACTTCGCCATGAGGGACTTCACATCTGCCTTTCCATCCTACAAGCATAGGGAACAAAAACTAGCTGAGAACCAGAAGTCTCACTTGCACAGTTTAAAATACTACACTTTAAGGGTTTCCTGGTTTGAGGCCTGCAGGGTTGCTGATTGGTTAGCGAGATATTGTAACATTTTTCTTCCTCTATGGCAAAATAAGCTGTGAGAGTTTCTTGAAGGGGGAGGGCTATTCTTGAACATATGGATCTTTTTTTTTGGGTTGTCTTAGACTGACTTGCTTATTTTTGTTTAAGTCACAACTTATCTTTTCCTTTTCCTCTCACTGTTTCTCTAGCTATCTTGTTGGATTTACTCTCGGTATTTATCTATTTTGTTTTACTTGAAAAAATATGGAAGTGACTAGCAAATAACTTCTTCCATATTTTACAGCTGAGTCTCTTAAATAGAAACTGCACTTAAATAATGAAAGTCAGCTCTTCTGTAAATTTAGGTTGTATGCTTTATACAGCAGGGCCGTGTTTAACATCTCTGTGGTTTGCCAGAGTTCTCTTGTTCCCATCCACATTTAAGATCTGTCTGTTTGCTAACAGGGAGATGTGGCAGAAAAACCCACTCATTTTTATAAGAAAGTAATAAAATGAGTTTTTCTACTTATTTATAAATATTTAGTGCTAAGGGGTCATCTGGAACCAGACTAGCAGACAGCATGTGCTCACTTTCAGGACTGGTCCTGTCTAGGGGGCATGGCCTGGGGGCAAGGTGATGAGGAAGCACTAGAGATGGGCTGGAAGTCTCATATCCAGACTTCTGATTTCTCCAGTCTCATCTCTTCTATAATGACATTTATCACTTCTTCTCAGAAGTCTTGCTACACCGTCTCTGTCCTCCTTGTCTAGAATTAGGGTATTATTTAGTAAAGATAGCAGGCAGTCACTCTTCTCTGTGAATATCATCCCACTGAATCTGGAAGAATTCATGGTGTATTTTCTCTCTCAAAAGCCAGGAGTTGGAATTTTCTAGTTCTTATAGAAATATTTGAAAATCTGAGGCTTTAAAAAAAATCACTGAAGATACACATGTGGCCATGACAATTTCCATTTTCGTGCTTTAAAATTCACCTACAAAATGTTTTCTTCCTTCCACCCCCACCTAGCGTTGCCACATACCCAAACACATTTCGTTCTTTAAGTCCACACTCAAATACCACAAAACCAGATCCTGTCCGGTTGGGAAGATTTGCTCCCTCCTCTTAACTCATGTAGCACTTCAGGCACTTCTAAAATGCCACTGTGTCACTTCCTTTCCTAATAATAAGAACCACCATTTAGTGTGTAAACATGCGTCCTTGACTCTGAAGCATGCACATACCTCTATGGCCCCATCTCATTCTTTTAGAGAATGGCATTATCTAACTCCATGTCACAGGAAAGAAAAGGGAGGTTGAACCTGCAGGAGGGCATCATGGAAAGAACATGGGAACTTGGTTTGAATCAAAGTTATTAGGGGCCTCAGTTGCAGAATCTATGAAATGGGGATAATAACCATAGTTGTCATGTGCATTAGAGATGGAATTTGTCAACTGCCTGCTTGGCCTACAGCATGGCCTTAATATGTGGAAACTATTATTATTAGAAATGTTAATTGCGTATTCAAGTGTTCACAGCCAGGAACTGTGAGCACAGAGATGCCGACTCAGGTCTGTCCAGGGCTCCAAAGTCCAGAAACTGTCTCATTACTCTTTGTACCCCCACAGCACCTGGACCAGGGCCCGGCACCTCAGGGTTCTAACGTATATTTGGGGAATGAAGGTTGGCACTGAGTTGACTACTGTAAACAGCGAGTTTAAAAGAAATGGAGCCCTCAGCAGGAGTTTCTCTCTGTACCTAACTATAGTGTGTGTGTATTCGCAGGACAGGGGTAAGGAATCGAGGCAGGAAGAGAAAACCAGATGAAAGCAGCATTTTCCTGCTTGAATTTCGCTCCTTTAATCTACTACTCTATATCCGAGTCACTGAAAACATCTTGTTTTCTACCTTGCCTCCTTTGATCACTTTTTATCCCCATGATTTCCTCAAATCCCCAAGCACACCCAGAAGGCAACAGGCAGGAAGACACAGAACCAGGGAGAGGTGGGGTGTTGGTGGAGGGGAAAGGAGAAGATGGGTCTTGCCCTGTGCCTCCAGGGAGATCATAGCTGCAGAGGACTCCAAACTTTAAGATACATAAAGAAGTATCAATACAAAAATTTGCTCTACACCTGGAAGAGAGTCCGCCTCTGAGGAAGAAATCTTTTATTCTAGACTTACTCTGTATTTTGTAATTTATATTCTAAATCTACAATTTCTTCTAGATTTATAATAAGAGGCTGCACAGCAGAGTGATTAAGAACACAGACTCAGGAGCCAGACTGCCTGGGTTTGAATCGTATTAGCTATTTAACCTAAGGCCAAGTTCTCTTGGCCTTAGTTTGCTCACCTCTATCATGGCAATAATGTTGTGTCATATGCTGTTAGGAGATTAAACAAATTAATATTTGTAAAGCACTTTAAAGAGTGCCTGGAACATAGGAGGGTTTCCTATTTTTTTTTCTCTTCTTTTTTTTGGTGAGAAAGATTGTCCCTGAGCTAACATCTGTGCTAATCTTCCTCTATTTTGTATGTGGGACACTACCACAGCATGGCTTGATGAGCGGTGTGTAGGTCTGCACCCAGAATCTGGGCCCGCGAACCCCAGGCCACCAAAGCAGAGTGCGTGAACTTAACCACTATACCACCAGGCCGGCCCCAGGGTTTCCTATTTTTATAAAGCAATTAAAGCTTTAGAAGTCCTCTAGCCTGCCTCTCTCACTGCATTGGTGAGGAAACAGAAATCAAAGGATTTAAGTGACATCCTACCTAGTTACAGCAACTTCACATCTTGGGTTTCATGGGGGAAAACCCACGAAACACACTAACCCATTGTCAAACTCCACATCCTGGTTTTAGTTTAGAAAATATAGAAGTGGTCAGTTTGGAATTGGAACTCAAGTCTCAATTGCCAACCCAGACCCAAAAGGCAGTCAGCATTAATGCACAGGCTCTGGGATTATTGACTTGGGTTCAAACCTTAACTTTGCCTCTTACTAGCCATGTGAGCTTCCAAGTTACTTAACCTCTCTGAGACTCAGTGTCCTTCATCTATAAATGAGAATAGTAACAGTATCTATTTCTCACAGGGTTTTGTTTCTAAATTAGGATTAAGTGGGTTAATGTATGTAAAGCTCTTAGATAAGACTTGCATGTAATATACACCCAATGATGGTCTGCCATCATTGTTTTTTCTAATTCACTAGTCACACAACATCATTTTCGCCAGGTGACCAAATTCTGAAGTTACAATTGTTAATGTTATGTCCTAATTTTAAATCAATGTGACTGAAACAAACATACTGCTGGATAACATGATAGAGTTACTATGTTTGAGTTTGGTTTACCCACACTCTCAAACTTTTTACTAGATGTTGAAAGATAGAGAAAGAAAAAACAGCAAGTTCTCGTGTAGGACACTTTGAAAACATAGTAATAGCTACTGAGTTTAGTAATACATCTGGCAAACAATAGCCCAAATTCTACAACTCTTTAATCACTTATACTGACTGTTTAGCTTTAGAAGTTGTTTGGTTGTTATCATTGTGAATACATTTATTAGATAAAATTTTCAACACCCAGATTTGCCCTTAATCTTAACAATAATAGCTAGATTTCTTCCTTAATGATAATGGTAGAAAGGCAAAAATGATTTTAAAAATTTTGACATTCTCCTATCCTGATTTCATTGTAGATTGAATATCCATTGCATTTTCTAGGGTTCTTTTACTTTAAAAAAATAAAAAAGAGGGTAGGAGCCTGTATCACTGCCTGATAGAGTGAAAAGTTAGCCGGCTCCAAGCCCTGAACCTGCAAGCCCTTGTGCGCCAGTTCTGGGGATCATATATCCTGACTTACCAGTATGGAATGAGTCCATGCCTGTTGTTCTGGAATAATTATTAATAATGCTCCCTTCTCTCAAAATTGACCTGCTTTAAACAATAAATTACATGGTGAACTTACCCAGTTCCTCACTAGAGGCAACCACTGTTATTAGTTTCTTATGTATATTTATAAGGTGTACATATACGAATATATATAAATAAACACAAACACACACACACACACATCCATTCTTCCTGTCCCCACTTTTTGTACAAATGGAACCCTGCTTTTCACCGTGCTTTTTTCCAGAACTGATATTCAGTTGCTTCACACCAGTACAGCTGGATGTATGACCAGCAACCATCTGATTGGTTGGCATCTGTGAGATTCCAGTTGGTGAATATTTTCAGTATTAACTCTGCCCTTTTCCCTTACCAGTTGATCCATATCAGTGCATATTATTTGCACGACCTTTTTTTTTAAAAAAAGAAATAGACTTTATTTCTTTACTTTTTAGAACAGTTTTAGATTTACAGAAGAATTGAGAAGATAGTACAGAGAGTTCTCATGTACTTCACATTCCATTTCCCCTGTTATTAACACTTTACATTGGTTTGCAGGACCTTTTTAACTTTTAATGATTTAAAGATTGGGCTCCTACTTATTCTTAAGAAGAGATACTTCACAATCTGGAAGACCTCAAAGTTTAGGATATTTTAAGTGAAACAAACATTTCATCACAAATCACTTGAAATTTCTTTTCCAAATTCATTTGAAGCAATCCATTATTATTTCCGTCTGTTATGTACCTATATAATGCTTAGCCCAAACTACTCCCGTACATTGCTCTATAATTACACAGCTGGAGTTGTAGAAATGCTCTCGATAGAAATGAATTTCCTTTAGATATTTCTCACTTCCTCAGAGTTATAGACCTTCACCGGTAGAAACTTATCAGTTTGCCACAGCCCCTGGGAATATGGCTATTAGCAAAAATCCTTTTGCTACATCCTCTGGATTTCCTGTTAATTCCACATTCCAGAAAATATTTTTTTGCTTTTAGCAACCTACGTAAAAGTAATGAATCGAGGACATACTTAAAGGCTGAGATAGCATTTAGGACAGACGTCAACAGACTATACACATCAAGAAAATGTTTCCTTTTATAGCTAGTTCATCCACATATTTTTATATGGGAAATTAAACATACTCTATCACTATTATTGGTAACAGGCTTTTGTTTGGCTTGGGATTTATTTCTATAGTATTTATGCTTTTTAACATATCTTGGATATTAGGCTAATCCAGTGGTTCTCATCTGGAGGCAATTCTGGCAATGTCTCCAGACATCTTCGATTGAAATGACTGACTGAGGGAGTGCTCTTGGCATCCAGTGGGTAGAGGCCAGGGATGCTTCTAAACATGCTACAATGCACAGGACAGTCCACAACAAAGAATTATGAGTCCCAATAGTGCTGAGTGCTGAGGTTGAGAAGCCCGAGCTAATCCTATTGCTCCTGGATTATTGAAAATACCTTACTGGAAAGTCTGCTTTTCATTTTTGTAATAGAGTACACTCTAAAACCTATAAATAACTGTATAGAAACTAATTAATACAAAAAAGGCTACCACTAGAGATTGTTTTTAAAGTTGCATGTCTTTGAAAGTCTTATCTTTGTAGAGTTCCATTTTGTAAAGCACAAAAGAGATGAAACACACATGAATCGGGGTAACTAATGAATTTAGTTTTGTAATTAAAGCTAGAAGAGCATGAACCACTCTATGGACACTGTTATTCTTACCTAGATGGAGCCCATGGAAAAAGAGAAGAAAATGATTTAACTTGATTGCATGTAACGATTTTAATCACGACAGGGACAGTTTCCTTCCTTCCTTCCTTCCTTCCTCCCTCCCTCCCTCCCTCCCTCCCTCCCTTCCTTCCTTCCATCCTTCCTTCCTTCCTTCCTTCCTTCCTTCCTTCCTTCCTTCCTTCCTTCCTCCCTCCCTCCCTCCCTCCCTCCCTTCCTTCCTTTCTCTTTCTCTTTCTTTCCCTCTCCACGACTCTCTCTCTCTCTTTCTTTCATCATTGATCAACTTTACTGTGTGTGAGTTTTCCTTTTTATTGTTATGTTGTGATAACATGTCGTTACCCAGGACATATTTGTTCTGAATTGCTGGTTCTTCTCACAGAACAAAATTAGTTCCTGCCACTGACCCCATTGCCCAGAACAGGACCCCAGGCATAGCAGCATCAGAGGATAGCACGAGGATGCAAGGAGGAGCATATTTAAAGGGAAAATGTCCAGGAAGCCAATCCTAGCCCTGCCCAAGTCTTCAGAGATAGTATCCAGGGTGCACAGAAGAGGGAAGGAGGTGGGGAGGGTGGCGTGTAACATAGGAGAGCCCAGCTTCTGCTGGGGTGATGGCTGATGTTGCTCAAACTTAGGAACTGCTCAGCCAAGGACTGATAAGAAGGTCTAACAAAAAGACTGAGAAGATAGAAAGTTCTTCCCTAAGCCAAATAAACTTACCATCCTTGAAGTAGGAAGCAGGCTGGTGAAAATTTGAAATAAACTTGAGTAGTTCAAACTTTCACAGAGCAATGACATTCAACTTCACTGGTTTATATTGCCTAGACTAAAGAAAATAACAGATATGTTCCCAGACCGAGCCTTCCACCCCTTCTGAGCACACCCACCCACTCAATGGTAAGTTGTGTCTTCTCTTTAGAAATACCTGGGCTGCCATTCCCAGTAAATTTAGAAAAGGGAATTGTTTTAATCTGAAAATAAACTTTCCTAAAACTCTTTATTATTAGAAATTACATCATAAAACTACTCTAATTGCTTTTAGTTGTAAAGATAGAGTTAATGGACATTGGTTGAAAATACAGTGCATACGACAACCCTTCACAAGATGGTAGATCACAAGTTCACTATAGATAGTAAAACTGCAGTAATTTTTTAAAATCCCCATTAACACTGTCTAAATATTTAGGTACTTAATGAATCATAATTTACATACTTAATGTGTGTGATCCATTTCCTTAAGGAGATGTAAAAGCAAGGACCTGGTTTTATTTTTCTTTCTCAAATACTGCTCCTCTCTGCCACCATCTACCCAAACAAGCACTCCTCTGAAGCCTGGAACATTTCTTTCCACAAAACTGTTAAACATATTGGCTGATGCGCCGAATTTTCTTGAATTTCTCCATGATTGATCACACGGATGATAGTTGGGGAAATGATTTCCTTAGCCTCTGAAAGAGTGTTGGACCCCAGTCACGAGTCTGTTAAGAACTCTCTGTCTAACAGAATCTCGACTTCATCACCCACGGGCTGTGATGGATTCCAGCTGGCCGCGCCTTTGAGCTGGAGAGAGCACCAGGCCCATCTTTGACAGGATGTGGGAACGTGCCTCTCACCACAGATTGAGTTCTTGGGGCAGGAGCAGGCTGCTGCAGACTGGGCAAGGGCACAGGCAGGAGGAACTGGTGGCGGAAGTCGTTACATTTTTTTCAGTGACTTGTGAAGGTGGAGATGGAACTGCAGACCACCCCAGCAGCCAGCCTTGTGTTGGGAGGTGTAATGTATGAGAAGAAAATGCCTGGCATGAGTGGAGTCTCTCTGGGAGCTGTGTGTGCGTGGCTCCCCTCAACACAGGTGAACTTGGCCATTTCCCCTGGGGAGGCTGGCCTGAGCACCTTGGCAGAAAACCTCTGCAGATGTCACTGTGTATCATCATTCCCTCTTGTGCTATCTCAAACACCTGCTGCTCTGGACCGTTTCCTTGTTCCTACTGTGTTCTTTCTTCTAGGGCGAATTGAAGTAGAGGAAGCAAGATAATCCAGCAAGTGGTAAAGCTTAGAAGGTGATGGCCCACCTCTCAAATGCTGTGTTACCTTGAACTCTCAAGGTATAGTGATCAGTTAGGCTTTGTCTTTTTCAAGACAAGTCTTGAAAAAAACCATCATTATACAAATTAGAACTTTCAAACTTTCTCTCCTGGTTATTCTACCAAATAGCTCCTGCACAAATGTGGTTTTGACTGTGCCATGGCCTCCGACGGCTTAAGCATAAATGAATGAGGAAGTTAAATATGACTTTCTATGTGTTTCTGAAGTCTGTTCTGCTATAAGTTTTTAACTTCTTGATGCTAATGGAATGGTGATATGATGTAGCGACTATAGAGTTAGATATAGATAGTATAGAACAACAAACAGTCCTGAAACCCTTTATTTTTGTTATTCCATTTTATATAGTTTTTACAGCAAATGTAGCTTAGGTTTGCTTAGGATATATTCACTTAGCCTGCATTAACTAAATATACCAAATTAGAGTATAGTCTCTGAGGAATTTACATTTTGACTAATGAACCTGTAGATAATTGAAAAATGTTTTCATAGATATCTTACCAGTAGTTTATTTGGATCTTAAAACTCACTTAGCTAAAACTTATGAAATTTGAAATAAAAATTCTTGATGGCCGAGAAAGATACTGTTTGACATGGGAAAAATAAAACAGAATTGTTCTGCTCCCTTTTCTTTCTCAGCCTCCACAACCCTCCCAACCCACATAAACACACATTCACACACAGACACACAAGCCTGGGTGATGAGTTCCTTCTCTGCACTTGACAAGAAATTAGAAACTGAAAGTGTATAGTCTACATGGAGTGGGGGGAAGGGGGATGAGGCCATCCGTGAGGTTTTCTAGAGACTTCCTTCCCAGCATGTGAAAAGTTCTGTGTGAAGAGAACTGCTTAGAAGACGAAGGCTTCCACAAGCTAATCAAGGCAGGTGGCAGGTGCTGGTCAAAGGGATGGATCCAGAGTATGATATGAGGGAAGTTAAAACTGGACATTAGAAATGGAGGGTTATGGAAGATTCCACAAACAGAGGTGGATAATATGTTGTAATCTCACTCCACAGAATATGACAATGAGGAACTCTCCCTCTCCCCTCCTATTCCTATTCCACTTCTTCTCCTTTTGAACTTTGAAGAAAATGTATTCAGTATTTAGTAATCAGTATTAAATAATATAATCACCTCACACCTCTTGCCCCACTTTTTCTCTCTTGTAAGTCACAGTAACAAGACTCTGCCATGAGCTGAGCAATTTCTCTCACCTTTGTCTTCACGGGTCTCGCTACTGTGGATCGCACCTCTTCTTAACATTGTGATGTTCTCAATTTCAAGCTTTCCATGGTGTGTATCCTGCTCTTAACACCTAGCAACCCTCTTTTCCTATGCCCTCATCTTTCCAAGGTGCTTCATGCTTCGGCTGCCCTGGGTTTTCACTTACGTGTTCATTCATGTATTCCTTCACCTTCTTCCGAGAGTACTGGTGATTCCTCACTTCTGTGCCACTTCTAGTATGTGGTACTTTGCCACTATCTAGTTTAAAGTCTGTGCTTTATTAAGATCACTTATTCCAGGGTACAAATGACCACAATGTTTTTTTCCCCCAAACTACATACACGCCTATATTTAGCAAAAAATTCTGGAGTTTGGTATTTTACACCTATTTACTAATTCTACAATTAGAACTAATCACATTTTAAAAGAAAATTTCCTATACAATATCTCATTTCATCCTCCCAGAGCCTGGATCATTGGTGGTTAAGTTCAGCGTGCTCTGCTTCTGTGGCCCAGGTTCATGGGTTCGAATCCTGGGCATGGACCTACACCACTTATCAGCCATGCTGTGGCAGTGACCCACATACAAAATAGAGGAAGATTGGCACACATGTTAGCTCAGGGCTAATCGTCCTCAACCAACAAGAAAAAAAAGAGGAATATTGGCAACAGATGTTAGCTCAGGGCGAATTCCCCTCAGCAAAGAAGGGTCAACTAAGTTCAAGCACATGGTACACAAAGCTAAACCCAGGTTTTCTGACTCTACATCCTGTGGTCACCGCAATACATCATAGGAATCATGACTTCCTCTCTTGTATAGTTAGTATTTTGAATTTAAATTCTCAGCTCAAACACAAAGCCTTTTAACAGTTTCTTATTCTGATCCAAAGCGTTTCGCACCAAACCCTAGTAATTTACCTTCTGTCCAACAATCCCTAATCATTGCAGGTGACATGCTAACATTTGTTCTATGTGTGGTTGTGGTCATAGCAGATCTGAGAAGAGCAAGGAGACAGAGCAAGACGTAGGGGATGTAGGCTCTAGGTCAAAACATCCTGATTGACTGCAGCATCACAGGCAATCTGGAAAGAGGAAAGAACTAAGAGAAGACAAACAATTCTGCTTGCCTTTTTTGATGCTTGGTCTGTGTGTGTTGGCATGGGAGTGGGGTGTTTAGGTAGATGACTACATTAGGTCTCTTTTTCCCCAAAGAGCTGCCCCCTCGAGTCAGTGACGTAAGTCATCCAACTGGTGGTTCAGTGGTCTGGGGCACCATTCTGATTCATCCATTGTCCCCCTGGGATACTGTTTACTTTTCACCTGGCTGCAGCTTAAAACTTACTACCAGAGGGAGGTTGAAGGGTGTGAACCAATACGACTAGGGAAAGACGCTATGATTTGGGGAGGCCCACGGCAAAAATCAGATTGATGGCAATGTGTTCATATAAAATAACTCCTTCTGTCTGGATAAAAAAGCAAAAACATGTGTTAACATCTATGGTTAATTCAAATAACAGAAATAAAAAATGAAACATACCCAAATCCCTTCCTCTTCTATGATTTTTCTAAATGCTAAGTGGTTTTCTGAAAGAATAAAAATACTACAAAGAGAGTCACCTATTATTTTTAAATAAGTTTTTCTTTTAGTTAAAATTTTTAATCACAATGAGATACCACTCACACCCATTAGGATGGCTATTATCAAAAAAACAGAAAATAACGAGTGTTGGTGAGGATGTGGAGAAATTGAACCCCTGTACATTGCTGGTGGGAATGTAAAATGGTGCAGCCACTGTGGAGAATAGTGGGGTGGTTCCTCAAAAAATTAAATGTAGAATTACCATATGATCCAGCAATCCCACTTCTGGGTATATACCCAAAAGAAGCAGGGACTTGAGCAAATATTTGTACATCCATGTTTATAGCAGCATTATTCACAATAGCCAAAATGTGGAAGCAACCTAAGCATCATCAATGGAAAAATGGATAAACAAAATTGGTATATACATACAATGGAATATTATTCAGTCTTAAAAATGAAGGAAATTCTGACACATGCTACAACATGGATGAACCTTAAAGACAAGGTTGATGCTAAGTGAATAAAGTCAGTCACAAAAGGACAAATATTGTATGACACCACTTATCTGAGGTACCTAAGTGATTCCACTTATCTGAGATAGTTAAACTCATAGACACAGAAAGTAGAATGGTGGTTGCCAGGGGTTGAGGGGAGGAGGGAATGAGGGGTTAGTGTTTAATGGGTACAGAGTTTCAGTTGGGGAAGATGAAAACGCCCTGGAGATGGATGGCGGTAATTGTTGCACAACAATACGAAAGTACTTAAAACCACAGAACTGTACACTTAAAAATGGTTAAATGGCAAATTTTATATTTCGTATATTTTACCACAATAAAAAAAATTTAGTAAAAATAGTTAACCTGTGTTTGGAGAATTATTAAATTAAATAAAAACGCTTTGTAAATGATAAAATTACTTTGATATTTTCTTACGGTGAGATGTTTTCTTTCTTCTTGTCTAAGTTATAGTGATTGGAAGAGGAAAATAGAAATGACTCAAAAGGGAGGCGAAAATGGCATTTCAATAAGATCAAGCTTGTATGCACACATTTTACTATACAGATGAAATTTTGTTTAATTCAAAATATTTTTTTAAACTTTTAAATGAGCTACATGTAAGTGTGGCTAAAATGTAACAGGGGACCAATGTCAAATTTCTATTATGAACAAAAACAATAAAAAAACTCCTTGAGAGGTATAAGCACACCTTGCTGAGTAAAGTTATTTTTTGACTGATAGGGCAAATAAAGGTATTTTGGATGGTCTCCTCTGAGGTGAAGACAGGGAAAGAAGAGGGTCAGAAGCACAGGGAATGGTAGAATCACCCTGGGGGATTTTTTTCAAGCTGCACGTGCTGTAAGACCCAAACCATCCTGCCATGCCCCTCGAAGGGTTTCTTTGTGGAGAATCACCAGCCCAGCCAGCCATGGGTACAAATGGGAGAGTGTGGCATCCCTTGGTGTATTTGGGTATAAAAATGATTAAAAACCATTGGGATCCTGGATCCCTATTGCTCTTATCCTCACATCTTTATTGATCGACTCCTGCTAAAAGAATTGCAGAAATTTAATGACAAGGACTGGGGTATTTTTTGAGTTACCCTGATTCAGCATGGGTGCAGGGGATTGGGGTACAGATGTTGGCTGCTCATCTTTCTAATATTCCCTCTATCTTTTGTACTCATTAAGTGGGTTGATTGGTAGCCCCCCCCCCCGCAAGATATATCCGTGTCCTAGAACCCGTGAATGTGATCTTATTTGGAAAAAGGTTTTTCACAGATGTAATTAAGGATCATGTGCTGAGTTAGTCCTGGATTACCCACGTGACACTAAATCCAATGACAAGTGTCCCAATAAGATACAGAAGGGGAGAAGACAAAAGGGGAGGAGAAGGCCACGTGAAGACAGAGGCAGAGGTTGGAGTGATGCAGCCACAAACCAAAGAATGCCCGGAGCCACCAGAAGCTGGAAGAGGCAAGAAATGGATTCTCCTCTATGGCCTTTGGATCCCTCCAAAGGGGGGGGATTCTCCTCTATGGCCTTGGCGGCACCTTGATTTCAGGATTCTGGCCACCAGAACTTTGAGAGAATAAATTTCTGTTTTTGTAAGCCACCTAGTTTGTGGTAGTTTGTTACGGCAGTCACAAAAAATGAATCTGCGCACCCTCACAAAGACCCAAATGCCTTTGTGCTGTATTTCTATGAATGTCTAAGCAGGGATGAGGTTTTGGATGAAGGGCAGAAAGTCTTGTTTCCTGATTACCTTTTCTGGGCCACCTCTTGTTACCATCCTGGAGCAGGTGTCCCTGCCGGGATAGTCCCTGGCTTGGAACCACAGAGGGGGAATTAGTCACATGTGGCAGGTGAGCCTGGTGGCATTTAACCTGCTCTTGGAAGCAAAGTCAGGTGTTAGTCTGACCAATATCTGTGGCACGGACTTGGCAATATTATTAATAAAGTATATATTGAATTTATACAGCTCAATGGTTTTGTTGGTTTCCTGTCCTTGTAAGAAGGCTGGTAAAAAACAGGACAGGACCTGAACTGTCCAAATCTATCAGAGAAACCCCAGACCGGCTTCTGATGAGGGTAGGACTTCTCATTGGATTATCATCCCTGGCCAAACACGTACTTGGTTTATTCCTACTGGCTGATACAGAGACAATTCGAACCTCTGCTTCTCATCAGTCAGCAACTATAGACACAAATGCCTGGGACATCCTCAACCCTGGGTTCTGGTAAAAAGAAAAGAGAGAAAAATGGGCATTAAAGGTAGGCCAGTTTTAACTGGAAGCCTCATCTTAGACTCATAGTGTCTGAGGAAGAAAAGAAACCTTAAACATCAGTGAATTCAAGCTCTTGATTTTACGGGAAAAGAAAAGGGGTGAGTGATCTGTCCAAAGTCACACAGTTGCTTAGTGGCAGAACCAGAGTGTGGTTCTCCTGCCTGCTCGTCTATTGGCCTTCCTACCTCCTGTGCTGCCTGACCTGTGGGCTTGCGGCTTCACAGCAAATTTGCTCTTACAGTCACAACAACAGTAGACAACATTGTGGATTGCCTTCTGTGCTAGAAGCTCATCATAGCAAACCACGAGGAAGTCATTGTTATCCCCATTTTACAGAGAAAGAAACCAAGGCAGGGAGCAGTTCAGTAATTCACCCAAGGCCCACCGCTGGTGAATGGCAGAGGCCCCATTCTAACTCTGATCTTGATTCTGGAGCCGCGGTCTTCCCCACAATCTCTGGGACCATTGCTTAAACCTTGCCAGTGAGCCACGGTCCTCTCCCTACATTCTTGTTCTTAGAAATTTTCTCCCAGAGGCAGCCCCTGCTAACACCTCAAACAAACGAAAGATCCCGTCTACGGCCTCTGACCTCTCTCTCTTATTAATACGGGATATCAGTGGTGGAAAACACGATTTTCAAAGCACAGTAAAGCTAGAAAAAGCTCCAAAGCAATTGCCTGCACTCAGCCTTTGGACCGCTAGGTGTCAGTGTGACTGCTCGATGAGCAGCCATAACATTCAAGGGTGTAGCCTTTCCCCAGAAACCAGGTTTACTGAGCTCTGAGTCCAGGGAAGGGGCCTCTGGATACGGGCAGGAGCTGGGGAGCATTTGAATCCCACTGGTAGTTAAACAAAGAAATGGAAATGACAAGCAGGCGGCATAGATTTAAGCCTTTAAAATAATTTCCCCAAAGAAATGGAATCCTTCCAGCCTTTTGTTTCTGAAACAGAAGGTGAACTTCTCCAGGTGGTCTCTCGAATACTCAGCTATTCCTTTGATAGTCACCATCACCTTGAATGAAGCATTCTTAAAGATGTGGTTTTATTGGGAAGAACAACCTCGTCCTCCTACCCCTCACCTATCATTTATTATTAATTTCTTTAGACGTTAGAATATTTGAAGTTTGTGCCTCCCGTTGTATATATATGCACACGCTTTGATCGCCATAAAACCTCTCCTGACAGTTTTGCAGCATGGACAGAAAAGTACAGCCATGATTTTACCTTGTATTCATAAACCCATTTATTTTCCTACACAGAATAATCTCTATCTAATGCCAAAATATCTAAAGTGGCAATAATAATGATCTATTATTACATATTAGTACACAATAAGTATATGTAATTTTATACTCACAATAGCCCTCTGAGGTAAGTTCTATTATTAGCCCTATTTTTTCAGATGAGGAAACTGAGGTACAGAGAGGTTAAGTGACTTTCACAAAGTCACACAGCTAGTAGGAGGGAGAGTAAGAGGCTCATGCTCTTCTTTTAATTACCTTACTATAAGTTTACTTAAAAGGGAGGGGAAAAGGCCTTGTGAATTCTTCAAAAGAGGCAGCAATTCATACAAGAAGGCCAAAGGCTCCAAGCAAATTTTGGAGTTTCTGTTGCTCTGGAAGGTTTCCTCCAATGATTTGTAGCCCTGTCATCGTTTGTTCTAGTTTGCCAGGATTCCTTCTGAGAAGGCAGGGGTGATGGCAGCATCGCCCCCTTTCCCTGGTCTGTGTGGAAATTTCACATGAATCCATAATCCATACCAGATCTTAAGGTTTGGGGGAAATTGAAATTTTCTCCTCCTCCTCGAAAGGGTGGGCACATGCTTGTCAAGAGCCAGGATGAAATAAATCATCTACGCCCAACAGGACCATGTTTCTGGTTTCGTTGCAAGACTTCACTTATTACCAGTGGCCCCAGAAGTTGGAGCAGGAAGGCGTGAGAGGCCCCGTCCAGTTATGAAACAGCAAGTGACAGACACATTGTTATCTGCTTCCTGCTATAATGAGGCTGAGTTTTAGTGTCCATGTCCACCTCTTCTGCTATTTTCCAACAGAACATGCCTTTCCTTCAGTTATTTCAGCTAGCACAATCTGTGCTGCCAGAGTTTGCAGATGGTACCTTTTCCTGCTGTAAAAAATTGCACATTTATTTGAAAGAGGAAACCTGAGCATAGCTGTTACCTGACCCCTGCAGAATGAGGTGGAAGGATGGCCTCTTTTAGTGGATCTTCCTGGAGCCAGGGGCTGGGTATCCCCTCACTTTTGGCCATTGTGTCCGCTCGGCATGCAGAATCCAAGAATTGTGGCACTTTCTGATGCCTGGCAGAGGGATGTCTGGGGAAATGGTTGAGTGATTCAGCCCTCCTTCCCCCCACTAGGCTGACTTAGACCAAAAAAGTTCTATTATGTCCTCCGGATATTGAGTAAGAAGGAGGAGAAAGAGGGGAACTAAAAAGTGCCTATTCAGCCTGGATACTTCTGCTGGTATTCCCTCCAAGCATGTGATATTTAAAAAGTCAAAACCAAAAGAAGGTTTTCCCGCTGCCACCACAGCACTCAAGGGGAGGAACCTGTAAGGCCTTTGGTTCTGTAATCTGCTTGCACACCCAGGATTGTCCACCTGCAGTGGAGGTCAAGTTTGTGTGTGGGGGGGGAGGCTGTCAGTTAGGGAGGTCCACTCCAATACGTGGAATATTTGGGACTTAACCGCATCTGTAGTTGGAGGTGAAGTGGGGTGCTTGACTACATGAACTGAAGGAGGATGCCCATGGTGGAAAGCCCAGTGGATTCATTCTTGCCTGCTCTTGGTTAGACTTTTCTTCAAATTCTGGAGAAAATGGAGCATTTAAATGATAATCCATGTTAAGAGACTACCATTGGGACTAAGTGGGATTTTAACAAATTGTGGTTGTTAAATTAACCTCCTCTACCTCCCTTCTATTCATTCATTCATTCATCGGTCATAAACATTAAGCACCTACTATATGGGCCAAGCACTGTGCCGAGACTAGAAAGGTGATCAAAACAAGGCTCTTCCTCTTAGTGGCTGATAATCTTGGAAAGGTCATGCCAGAGATGGCCACTTTCGTCCAGGTATAATCTTCCCTTCTTCCATAGTAGGGGTTGGCAAACTATGGCCCATGGGCCAAATCTGGCCTCTGGCTTCTTTCAGAGTCCTCAAGCTAAGAATGGTTTTTACATCTTTAAAGAGATGTAAAAAAACAAAAAAGAAGAGCAACACATGACAAAGACCGTATGTGGCCCAAAATATTTACTCTCTGGCCCTTTGCAGAAAAAGTTTGCCAACACCTGTTCTAGGGTAAGAGAATCCTTACTTTTTCCCTGGCACACAGCTAAACAGAATAGGACATTTTCTAGGCCCTCTTGCCACAAGATCTGACCATATGACTAAGTTTTGGCCAATGAGATCAAAGCAGAAGAGATTTATATAGCTTCTGGGTGGTGCTCTTAAACTGGGGCCAGGCATGTTTTCCTCTCCCTGCTGGCTGGAATGCTGTGTGCGCCTGCGCCATTCTGGTTCATTGATGAACAGGGCGGTTAATACTCCAGGGATGGCAGAGCCAGAAGATGGAAGGAGCCTGAGCCCTGGCACCAGGGAGCAACTCTACCATCCCTGGATTTTGCTGGATGGTTATGAGGGAGGGAAAGGGAGAAGGAAAAGAAATGTTAATTTTTGAAGTCAGGCTTATGTTTCTTCTCTCCCGACCAACTTCCCTCCAATGCCAAAAACAAAACAAAAGCTGCCAAGACCCTGAACATGCCCTGTCTTCATGGAATTGAAGAATTCCTTTCAATTCCACCTGGTTAACTCCTGCTCATGCCCAGAGCCCAGTGTAGCTGTCACCGGCTTCTGGACTCAGTCCCTGAAGGCTGGGTAAAGCATCCTTCCTCTGGCTTCTGTACTATCTTTTAATTGTTGGAGATGAGTCTGTCTCCCACTAGACCTTGAGCTCTCTACGGGTGGAGACTGTGGCTTATTTGTCTTTGATTCCTAGTTTCTAGTATGGTGCCTGGCACACAGAAGACACTTTATAAATGTTGTTGAATTAATTAATTTATTAGAGGCCTAGGGCAGCTGCCTGGGTTGGGGGGCAGTTGCTTTTTTAATGCATTTATCCCAGGAAAATGTGAATCCAGCAGTTTACATCTCTGATGGGTAGAAATAAATTTTGCTTTTTCCAAAATGGGGGAGAAGAAATACACATATTTAGTAAAAGGTGAAAGATTAGTATGCTCTGAAGAGAAATATGAGTATTAAAATATACACATTTAGAAAGATTATATTAAAAAATTGAATGTTTTGTTTCATTTGGAAAGTTGCTATGCTGGCTGACAGTGTCTGAAAAGGTTTGAAGATTGAATAAACACAAGCAAAAAGCCATGAGGTGAGTTTAGTAACATGATGATGTGTTCCTGAAATAAATGGAAGTGGAGATACTTGCCCCAATCTATCTTATCTTGAGCTGATCTTATTATTACACAATAATAAACTTACTTTTTTCTATTTTTATGAAGTCTTTTCTCATAAAAAAATGCAGTAATTGATTATTAGATAACAATAACATGATAATAATGATAAAAATCCCATTTGGTTCTCCCCATGCCCCTCAATGTTATGTGGCTTGTTATCAATAAATGCAAAAACAAAAGCTTTATTTTTGGTGTAAAGCTATTTTACCATATGCTCTGGATATATGCAACCAATTTTCTGAACTGGCAAATTAACATTAATACTTTTAAGACACTGTATAGCAATAGTATTTTTTTTTTTTTTTGGGTGAGGAAGATTAGCCCTGAGCTAACATGTGTTGCCAATCCTCTTCTTTTTGCTGAAGAAGATTGGCCCTGGGCTAACATCCGTGCCCATCTTCCTCTACTTTATATGTGGGATGCCTGCCACAGCATGGCTTGATGAAAGGTGCATAGGTCTGTGCCTGGGATCCAAACCCACAAATCCTGGGCCACCAAAGTGGAACACGCAAACTTAACCACTATGCCACCAGGCCGGCCCCTAGCAATAGTATTTTTTCCCTTTATTTAGAGGGAAGAATACAAAATGTAAGGGGCATATTTTTTCTTCATATATAATCCTTCTTGAGATGCTGTTAACAGAGGTGGAGTTGGAAAGAATTATATTACGTGTTTAAAGGAAATTGGTAATGTTATAGTATTGGGTTATTATTTTAATATCTACTTTTCATTATTTATGTAGCTACTCACTAAAGATTTTCATAAATAGCAAAGAAACCTGAGCAATTAAATAAAATCATTCAAAGGTTTCTTAAACTGAATATTAGATCTTACATGACATCTGCTACAGAATCATAGCTAACACCTCAACGCTTCTGGATATTTTATTAAATGTTTAGGGCTCTCCCCTTCCTCAGCAAGAGCAATTGTAAGCAAATGATGAAGGTTTCAATGAATAGCTCATTCTTTGTGAACTTGAATACGAGGCTTTTTCCTCCTCATCCTGTGCAGCTCTATTGTGCAGCACAAGGAAATAAAATACTATACGAGGAAAATTAGTGAGTTGGGGTGGGGTGTGGTGAGAATGGAGGAAGCCAGCTTACTCAACTCGTTACTACCTGTTTCAATACCTTTTTAGGATATCTGAATTTCTGTCTTTATAATCCAGGCAAATTCTTCTACTATCCCTATCTCATCCCATGCTCACCTTTACCCCAGGTGGGGAAATCTCACCCTATTTCTATCCGGTTGGTATAATTACAACCTTGAGGCGTTGGCCTGTTTATACCTATGGCCCGTCAATATGTTTGCTTGTCTATTCTCTAAATTAAAATATTGTGTTTATTACTGTCTTACACTTTAGCAATTATAACATTTATTTCCCCTCAATTAAAAAAATGATAAAATGAACATTCTAGAGTCCTTAAATGAGTAAATGACACAAAGCCGATGGCCAATCTAGCTGCCTTTCAAGGACAGGTGATGTGGTTCTGGTGGCTCTGCCAGCTTTGCTGTACCATTTAGAGCCTCCAGGGACTTATTCGGTAAACAAATCATAAATGAGTTTGGGAGTGAAAATGACTTGGCCTCCAGTTAGGCTCTAGCACATTCCTGATGGCTTTCTTTCTGACGAGGATCTGGGGGTAGTGCGAAGACAGATGGGGCGGGCTTCCACCTTCTGCTTGCTCAGCACGGGAGAGCATTTGGCAGGAGAGCCCAAGCTCTGCCACTGCTCCAGACTAATGAGCAGCAGATGAAGCGTAAACGAATCCATGCCCTTCGGAAAGCTCGCCACTGCCCTGCTGACATACGTCTGGTTGTCAAGAGATTTGTTTGAGAGCCAACCATATCCCGATCACAGGTCATCAAAGCTGTGTATTCTGAGAGTGAGCTCATTGTCCGCTCTCAGGAACCACCCCGTGCCCAGACACACTGGTAATTAGGATGAGAATGGATCACGTCCAAGAGAAGCCATGAAACAGGTTCTGCTTATTTTCTTTGATGTTAACAGCTACTTCCCCTTCCTCCCCTCAAAACTCCTGCACATGAATCAGAGAAACACCACAACCTGCAAGGTGCAGGACTTTCCAGTTTAATGTGTGAAAAACAAGTGGTTTTTCTCTACTTTCCTCTACCCTACCTCCCTCTGACCCCCAACCTCCTTCCTCTAATCTGCTTTTTCTTCTTGCTTCTCAGGAAAGCAGAAAACTAGCTGATCAACATCAAAGATTTTTTCCAACTGTCGGCTTCTAAGATTCTAAAAATGCATTCAAAACTGGGAAAAGGTACATGGGACCTGAACAACTTCCCGGAGTCCTGTGACATGGGGTTCTATTAGCGGACAAAACCTTTTGAAGATGCCAGCAAACTTTGTGAAGTGGATGTGCAAGACCCAGCCCACTTCCCCCTTCTCCTTCTTGAGTCTCTCCCTTCCCAAGTTTTTGTCTTGCAGAAGAGTAGTCACTCACGATTTTCCATTGCGTATAGCTAGCAATAAAATATATTTGAGCAGGTACCCCTAATATGTGGATATTTATCAGGGAACTCTATCTACATACACATATATATTACTTTGTGAATATACTTTATCCACTATAAAATGTAAACAAAAATAGAAAAGATGAGATCTTTAAAATACAGTATTTCTAACAATTTCTCTTCTTGCTCAACAAACTGGAATCCTCCTTCTGATGTAGTCACTCCACTTTGGAGACCACTGGCGAAAAGAGTAGAGAGAGATCGTGCACTAGAAGTAGGCGAAAGCCAGAGAGATGTCCACAAAACCACGGTGTTCCCTACCAGTTGGTTCCACCCATTCAATCAGGTTGGTTCCACCCATTCAAAGGCACTTGTTAAGTGCCTTTCTTTAGCAGGCAAGAGCAGCCAAGCCCTCTGTCTGATCCAAAGTCTATCTCCTCACACCGTTCTGCCCAGCGGCATCTCCTCTCCTGGGTCCTCGTGCTCAGTTCTGAGGCTTTCACTGTTTCTCTCCTGACCAGGTAACCACCTAAGAGACATTTTCACCCGAATGTCCGACAGGCACCACAGTCCCTCACTCACACGAGACTGGAACAGGAGCCGAGAATCAGCTTCAGACTTCCTTCTCTAACTCCCATGTTCACCTCCCATCAGCATGAGAGGTGCATCCAACTCCCAGGGGTCTTTTGAACACAGGCTTGCCCTCCTTCCCCTGTGCACTGCCTGCATCACTTCCTGCCTCTTTAACTGCAGCGGCTTCTTAGGGAATTGTTCTGCCTCTAATCCTTTCCTCTCAGGGCCGTTAAGCATGAACTTCCTTTGATCACCTGGATCACGTTTGCTTAAAGCCCTTCAGTGCTCTCCAACCCTTCAGAAAAAAACACAGCATATGAGGCTTTCCTTCATCAGTCCTAGCCACATCTCCAGTTGCATGTGGCATAGCTTCTACTTCTTTCATTTCCGTACCTTTTTCCCCTTCTTCCCCTGGTTAATCCAAACTTCTTCTTCAAACTCCATTCAGAATTCACCTCCTGCACCAAAGCCTTCTCTGACCCTCCCTCTGAGCTTCTCAGAGTACTTATTGCTAATGTATTCTGTGACACGTTTTATGTCTTGTTTCTACTGGAATTTGCCAGGGGTAGGGTCCAATCCTTAATTTATCTGTGTGTCTTTAGAATAGTAGTCGTCAAACTTTAGTGATCCAGAAGAATAACTAGAAGTGCTTTTAAAAGTGTGATTCCAGGCGCCAGCCCCATGGTGTAGTGGTTAAGTTCGGAGTGCTCTGCTTCAGCAGCCCAGGGTTTGTGGGTTCGGAGCCCGGGCACAGACCTATGCAGTGCTCATCAAACCACACAATGGCAGGGATCCCACAGATAAAGTAGAGGAAGATGGGCACAGATGTTAGCCCAGGGCCGATCTTCCTCAGCAAAAAGAGAAAGATTGGCAACAGATGTTAGCTCAGGGCTAATCTTCCTCACCAAAAAAAAACAAAAGGGGCTGGCCCCACGGCTAAGTGGTTAAGTTTGGGGCACTCCACTTCAGTGGCCCGGGTTTGTGGGTTTGGATCCCAGGCGTGGACCTACACCCCTCATCAGCCATGCTGAGGCTGCGACCCACATACAAAATAGAGGAAGATTGGCACAGATGTTAGCTCAGGGACAATCTTCCTAATCCCCCCCGCCCCCCCAAAAAGGTGTGATTCCAGATTGAGGAGGTTTAGGGTGGAGCCCAGAAATCAGTACTTGTAACTAGCTCCCTCCCCTAAGTGACTCTCATCTAATTCATCCTTAGAATTTAGCACAGTAACAGTGCTAAAGCCTTCGATAAATAGCAATGAAAGAAGGAATTCTCTTTCTCTCTCTCTCATCTTTCCATGTCTGATAAGTAAATGCACTAATATGGGCTGAGGCAAAGACCATACTGAGTATGCTTTTGGAAGTGGGACTTTTAACGGACTATGCCTGGGTGCAGAGATATACCTCACGTTATGAATTTGGCCTGCGGACCTGCCTTTGTTGCTTGTGTGTGGGTGCGTACACAGACATACACAAATTCATATAAGCCATATTCATTACCAACAATTAAAAATAGTTTTGAAAAACACAAAAAGGTAGGAGAATTCTTCTAGATTAAAAGATACAAAAGAGATATAACAATACAATGCAATATGTAAGTCTTGACTGGATCCTGGTTTGAACAAAAAAAATTATAAAATAATTTTGGAACAACTGGTGAAGTTTTAATACGGGCAATTAAGTGAAAAAGAAATTATTACTTTTCTTAGTGTGATAATGGTATTATGGTTAAAATGGAGTATGCCCTTATCTTAGGAGATACATGCTTAAATTTTTAGAGATGAATTGTCATGATTTGCACAATTTACTTTCAAATGGTTCAGGAAATCACTTATACATGCACATATAATGTGGCAAAACATTAACAATTGGGTGAATCAAGGTGAAGGAAATACAGGTGTTTGCTGTACTATTGTTTAAGCTTTTCTATAGATTTAAAACTTTAAATATAAAAAATTGGGGAAATATAAAAACTAGAGTGATTGCACATGACCTTTCAGAATTGTGGTTTTCCTTGAAAAGTCTGATTCCCTAATGCAACAATTAGCTGAGCTTCACAGAGCCTCCATAGTTTGCTATAACTACTCGCTTACTGAAGTCACCTGCGTAGCCCTGGGAGGCATTCGATTTGCAATCCATGAGATGGAAGTTAAGAGCTCTTGAAATTCTCCTCCTGGATTCTCTTCACAGGATTGTTTCTCTTGAATCCAATAAAACTGACCTAAAGTGTCTTCCATTGGGACAGGCCCTTCACCTTGAGAAGGCTAAGTAGGAACCAGGGAACAGAAGGCTTAGACTAGCCATGTAGGCTGTGTCCGTTCTTGACATACATACAAAGCCTAGTGCATTTCTCCAAAAGCAATGACCAGATGGGGATATGAGGTGAAAGATCCAGTCAGGAGCAATGGGTAACTCTTAATGGAGCAATCATTATCCCCATCTTCTGGGGTTTGAGGTCCTGGCCATTCAAATCAGAATGAGCCAGAACTGACCTTAGTTGGTAGATAAAGAAGTAACATCAAAAGAGTTACAGTGAAATCACGATAGAGACTATCTTTGGGAAGCAATGGTGGGAAACAGGCCTGAGGAGGAAAGATGACTGATTTCAACTATATATATACTGTTTATTCTTTTCTTATTAGAGAAGACTTCAAATATGGCAAAATTCTTGGTGATATATCTATTGGTATTTGTTATAAATTTCTTTGTTTTCTTCTATTTTTAAAATTTCTCAAAGACCAAACAACCAACCAACCAACAAATCAACATTCCTTCTACCTTACACAGGACAGAAAGATTTCCTCAAGTATTCCATACCATGGACATGCTAACTTTGGAAATGTGACCTATGGTAATGTGCTATAGGTCTCTTTTCAGAACTGAGGGAAGGGGAAGCAGAATCATAAAGCTCTAGTTTTCCTGAATACTAAGAACCACAGATTTTAGTTTTAAATCACCAGGGTCAATGTTTTTTGATAAAGTATTTCCCCTTAATTCCCCAGCAGCTAAAGAAAAAGTCTAGCAAAGGAAAACACAAGACAAAAAAATGTATGAGATCTTTCTTATATATAATATAAATTCTCCTCTTTTTTCTGGCTCTGGAAGCTAATAAAGCAAGATCCCTCACTTATGATGTAATCTCTCCTCGTTTTGATTCTGGAAGCTAATAAAATTTAAAGTTACAATTATAGTACTACAATTGATGACTCCTTTGGGATTTTAACTAAATATAGCCTTTTCTCACTATAAAATTAAAATGGTTCTTTTTGTCCATTCTAATCCTAAGCAGTGCATGAAAATAAAACAAGAGAGTAAAGGGGCTTTGTCTAGTGGTGGCGTCATGCAGAGGGTCTCATTTCTCTGTGGGACAGGGTGGGGCTGCTACACAAGGACTGGGGTCAGTCTTAATTGAATGTCCTGCCTCATTGGCCGGGATGGGGCTGGGGTTAACGGAAAGAATCTGGGACTTGGAATCCTTGGAACAGTGAGCTGTCTTTTAGAGGACAGAGGCCCACACTTTCTTACTAAAGGAAAGACTTAAAACACCCATAGGACCATGAGCCTTGTTGGGATGGTACTGAGTTGATACCATCCCACAGGTTGAGAAATGGAGACAACTGGCTATCTGCACATAATATTAACCTAATTTGTCCCACAGGCCCAGTCTCTGAAGTGTGAAGGGAGTGGTTGTAAAAGGAGAAAGCCCAAAGAGAAATCAGCCATGGCCCAGAACCAAATGAAAGAACAGCAAAAATTAATGACTCTCCGAGCTATATCAGTTTACAGACAATCTAAGCAGAATGGTTGAAACTCTAAACTCCTTTAAGTTTGACCAAGAGGGGTGACTTTGAGGCACATCCTTGGATATTCAGTTTTGATATCTATGGTTGCCGTAACTTAGGGGTATAATTTGGCCTGCTCTATAAAATTAATAATTGTAGCTAATTTTTATTGGAGGATTAACATATTCCAGGCAAGGTGCATAAAACTTTCAATATATTATCTAATTTCCTCCTCACAATATCACCAAGATGATTATTATGCCCATTTTATAAAGGCATTCAGATTTAGAACG
The DNA here is from genome assembly GCA_031878705.1 of Tapirus indicus. Taxonomy (NCBI): domain Eukaryota; kingdom Metazoa; phylum Chordata; class Mammalia; order Perissodactyla; family Tapiridae; genus Tapirus; species Tapirus indicus. The sequence continues at coordinate 115,041,248 of CM062921.1, read as the reverse complement.
GTAAAGGGTTGAAGAGGTCCTCAAACTTAAGTCTGAAAGATGGCCCAAATCTACTTCTTTAAATACACCAAGTGGCTCTCAAACCTGGCTCCACAATAGAATAATCTGGGGTACTTTTAACAAATGCTGATGTCCAGGCCTATGTGGTCTAATTAAATCACAGTATTTGCGTGAGGTGCCTGGGCACCAGGATCAAGAATCTCTGAATTACCTCGTACAGCTTCCAACATAATTGAAACTGTCCTATAGTGTGGTAGGCAAAATAATAGCACCCCCACCAAGATGTCTACCTTCTAATCCCTGGAACTATAAATATATTACCTTACATGGCTAAGGGGAATTTGCAGGAAAGTGATTAGGTCAAGGATTTTGAGATGGGGAGATTATCCTGGATTATCCAGGTGGACCCAATGTAGTATAAGGGTCTTATACAGGGAAGAGGGAGGCACAAATGTCAGTGTCAGAGTGAGGCAGCCTGAGAAAGACTCCATCAGCCATTGCTAGCTAGGAAGATGGAAATAGGCCATCAGCCAAGGAATGCAGGCAGCCTCCAGAAGCTGGAAGAGGTAAGGAAACAGATTCTCCCCTAGAGTCTCCAGAAGGAACATGGCTCTACCTACACCTTGATTTTGACTCAGTGAGACCCATTTTAGACTTCTGACCTATGAAACTAAAAGATAATAAATTTGTGTTGTTTTAAGCCACCAAATCTGGCCTTTTGCTTATGTTGTAAGTGGCACACTTATGTGTCAGGTACTTTACATATGCCTGATGGCTCTCTATCCATCCACCCTTTTATCCATCTATTCAGAAAACCTACTAAAGGTGTGAAGCAGGGATTGCATCTCCGTTTCACTGATGGGTAAACACAGGCACAGAGAAGTTAACAACTGAGGCAACTTTGGATCCCTAAGTGCACTGCCCTTTCTTTGTAGCTTGTTATCTCCAAAGTTTCTAATTATTAGAATCTCAGGCCCTGTGGGTAGGCCTTCAGATATTGTCATAGCTGACCGATAGAGGAAGTATTTTGGTGCATATAGAATTCTGTAGCATTCTTCAAGTCATCAAGTTGGTGAAGTGAGTTTGCCCTCATAGCTATACGGCTGGCCCTGGGGCAGTCCTTCCTAGATCAGTGTTTGGAGTCTTCTCCAGCCTCTACAGCATGGAATATCTAGCAATGATTAGGCCATATTTTGACCTCTTTGCTGCGAGTGGTGCCTGCAGCAACATAGCACACAACGTCTGAGATTGGGCTACAGCAGATTTCAAAATTTTTTAAAGCTGTAGATGACTTTCTTCCAAATGAAATCTGTGTTAAAAACAGATATAAACTAAAATCACTCTAGTAGAGGCAAGGATGGGTATGTCAGAACCTCTTATTTCCCATACCCCAACCTACAGATGCATCTCCTTGGAATTTCTAAGACTCTTCACAATATTTGAAATTATTGGGCTATAGAATTAGCAGAGACTGAGATGATTGATGGCCCCAGGCTAGCCGTAATAAAAATGGAGCATAAACTTGTACAAATACCTTGCCATTTTAAAAGGAGAATATACTCGTTTTACATCATGATATTGATTGATACTGATTAAGAAGAGGAGGAAGTTAAAGATGATGAGGAGTAAGAGCTATTAATTAAGAAATTGTTTACTGGGGAAGGCAGTGTGGCTGAAAAGAAGGAAGTGCTTAGCTCAGAGCCAAACAGCTCTAGCTGCCAGACCCCGCTGTTGTTGCTCTCGGGTTGCTACGTTACCTTGACAAGTCCCTTCATCGCTTGAGCCTCAAGTTCAAGGATTAAATTAGATAATGTATGCAAAGACACCTGGCACAGTGCTTGACACATGGCAAGGATGGAATAAATGTTGGGTCAATCTTTTTGTCTGAATGGACTGAGTACCTTTCGGGATGTAAGGCATTCTGTCAGGCGCTATGGTCAAAGATGAGCAAGACAAAATCCCTGCTCTCAAGAAACTCAAGGCTATTTAGAAAAACAGGTGACATATTTCTGGAAAATTCGTAATGCAATGACTATTGCAGGGCAGTATATTTCAAGCGCCAAGTAAGCAGTCCAGACATGAGAAATTATTATGCTTTGGAGTGATCCTGAAATGCTTCTTGAAACATGGGTAGGATTTGATGGGATGAGAGACCAGGAGAACCGAGTAAACAATGGGAGAAAGAGTAATAATAAGGAACAGCTCAGAGGCTGCATAAGTCTCAAAATACTTCTATAGCTGGGAGGTGAATGGAGGTGCAGAGAAGTATTTCTCTTTCACAGAGTGGGGAACTGAGACAGAGAAGTCTAGGTTCTCACAGAGTCAGCAATTCCCAGCTGCATCCTGCCAGCTGGGTTTCTGTCATTAGACCACATTGCCATCAGCCTTTTGTGTGATGCCTTTGAAAGGGTATCTAGGTAAGGTTGGGTCGTCCAAGCAATAACAGATTTTTACATAGGTGATGGGACTTGAAAAATGATTGTAAGCAGGATGCAAGACAGAAGAGAAGCTACAGGGACACAGGGAAGTATATCACCAAACTGTTTGGCCTAGCGACGAGCTCTTGGGAAATGGATCAATGTAGAGCAATTAGAAGCAGTGAACTTTCTCTGAGCCAAAGATAAGAGTGGTTCAAAGAGGGAGACAAAAGATATCTATTTGAGAACACACACACACACACACACACACGCACGCACGCGTGCGCGCGCATCCCAATGCCCTTTAGCAGTCAGTTTTTTAAAAGATGGACATTGCATTCTAGTATAAAAAAAGGATTTAATATAAACTTTCTTGGTATCATTAGCCCATATTACCTTAAAATATAAGTCATGTGAAGCTGAACAAACGAATAAGCCACTGGGAAGATGAATCAGGGCTGATTCGGGCACAAGTCTGCTCGATCTCTGCAGTGACCCACAGATGACACGCAGCAGGTCTCAAAAATGGTATCTGTGTGCTCTGACCACACATCCAACCTCAGCCAACAGGCCCAACCATCTTCTCAAACCAAAACTCAATCCTCATTTAAAACCATTGTAAGTGAGACTTTTTAGAGTAAATATTTTATGAAACAAAACAATTTGTATGCAACTGAAAAGAACCGGCAAATATTTGGCTGGGCAAATGAATGGCTTAGTTTATGAGAAGAGAGAAAAGTCAGACTTAGATGCAGCCTCCAAGGAACTGTAAGTAGTTGACTGGATGAAGAAGCACAGTCAGCATTTTTAGTGGCGTCTTCTGGCCAAGCTTAGATTGAGGCTTCTATTTGCTTTTTCCCTTCTTCAGTTAATCATTGTCTTATATTTGTTCTCACTATATTCTAGAGCAATGGTTCTCAAACTCTTTGGTTTCAAGACCACTTTGCATGCTTTAAATGATTAGAGGACCCCAAGGAGCTTTGGGTATAATGTGGGTAATAACTGAGAAAATTTTCATTTATTTATTAATTCATTTAAAATAACAATAATAAATCAATATGTATTAACATGGAAAATACTTTTATGAAAAACATATTTTCCATTACAAAAAATTTAGTGAGAGGCATAGCACTGTTTTACATTTTCATAAGTATCTTTAATGTATGGTGTAATAGAAAACAGCTGTATTCTCATGTTTGGTCTGCATTCAATCTGTTGTGACGTATTGTTTTGGTTGAAGTATATGAAGATATGTCATGCAGATATGTAGTTGGAAAAAGGAAGAATACCTTAATAAACTTTTCAGATAATTACGGAGCCTCTAGAAAATTCCACTGAACATTCATGAGAGAATGAGAATGAAAAGTGCAAATAACGTCTTAATATTATTACGTAGATAGTTTTGACCTTGTGGATTCTTTGAAAGGGACTTGGTGATCCCCAGAGGTCTTTAGACCACACTTTGAGAACCGCTGCTCTAGTCTTTCTGTAGCTTATATGGGCCAGATATATTTCCAGGGGACATGTGGTTTCTTGTTATCTGTGGATGATTCTTCAAGTAAACTGTGGACTCCAAATGTATGATACCCAGTCTTGTTTCTAGGTCTTCTAATAGAATCTTCCACCTAGTTCCATAATAATGGCCCCATTACCACAGCACACATACATCAGATTGTCTGATTTTGCATGGAACTCTGAGGAATCTGAGAAAGGTCACTCATCAACAATTGTTTTAATTGTATCTGTATTTTTATTATTAATGTTATTGATATTAGAAGACTCAACTCCGGGCAAGGAGACAACTCTGTTAATCTTAATTTATATATGTAAAAGTATTTATTGGTTGTCTCCTATGGGGCCATGTCCTAAGTAATGGATTATAAGATTGGATGAAATAGTCCTATGGTGCCATGAAACTCACAGTCCTTGAAATATTAAGAGGTAATTACAGAACCACACAGTTCATAAACACAAACTCAATAATCAATTTAAAAAGAGGAAAAGAGGCCAATTGGCTTGTGGAGCAATGGAATTGCCTTCCTGTTCATATTCTAACTAGGAATGGAGGCAAGAAATGATGACTGTTGGAAAGCCTGAAATGCCGAGGGAATTATGGATAACACCCCGAGGAATAGGTTTTCCTTTCACAGTCAGTGCAGGATCTTAAAAATATTTTTCTTGAGAAATGAACAAAGGTGACATTTTTACCCTTTGGGCTTAGAAGCGGGTCAGTGCACATTTCAAAAATAAATAACTCTTGGCTGATCTGATGCAGATGTCATCCACAGCTGTCCAAGCAGGGGCAGAGGGGGTGTCGACAATTTGCCACAGATTTACATGTAGCATTTAGGCAGAATTCATGAAATGTAGACTACTTGTTTGTAGAATCGTTTGTTTCTCTTTCTCCTGCTTAAATTTTTACTTTTTTTTTTTCATATTATGATGCCAGATAACTGAGTATCTGTATAGGCACTGCCATCTTTATTCTATAAACACTTGTTAAACATTTTTGCACACTCAGTAGGCAATAGGTGTTACAATGAGTGAATAAATGATGAATGAAACCCTAACTTAAGATAGCTACTCATTTATAAGAGCTTGTAGCTAATATATCATCGGCTGCTATAAATTATATCAAACATATATATTTCTCAACAAAGTTGTTGATAAACTTCTAGAGAAGTGCTGTCCAATAGGATGTTTGGTAATATAGAAATGTTCTACATCTGTGCTGTCCAATATGGTAGCCATTAACCATATTCCGCTATTGAGCACATGAAATGTGGCTTGTGCAACCGAGGAACTGAATTTTAAATTTTAGTTAATTTTAGTTAATTAAAATTTAAATAGCCACATGCGGCTAGTAGCTACAGTATTGGTCAGTGTAGATCTAGACAACCAGAAACATACAATATACCTTTGTTTTCTAAACCTCTCAGTAATATGAATTCTAGGAATGTAATAGGATTTTAAATGATACTTTTATAATAAATTATATTATTCATGTTGTTATTAAGGCCCAAAGCTGGATTAATGAGAAGATTTACTCTCTACTTACTCTGCTCTGAAGTTAAGAATAAATTTGAAAATAATCACTAGAAGATTTATGGGACTAGCTCTCTCATTTAAAGTGACCAAATGTCTTGGAAAATCTGCTGGACATTCTGGACTAACATGGACTAAACAACAGTGGGGCTTTATATTATGATAATCTATGAATTGAAAAATTAAGCTATTAAATAACTCTGGCAAAAAGAGTTAAAACAAATGCAGAAAATAAAGACCATTAATGTAAATGCATTTTCTTGGGGGAAGTGTGATGTAGCACATGTGGGTCAGAAGAACTATAACACTTTGGCGAAAATTCAGAAATTGGGATGTCGTGTCCATAGAGACATAGCAACACCTAAGAATTAAAGGGGATATAAGTTTTGCAGTCAAAGGGTCTCAGCACAGTTGGACAGATGAAGACAAAAATGTAGACAGCTACAGAATGCAAGAATCAGAGAACAATAAAGAACAATCAAAGGATTATCGTATAATAGCAAATTATTAATTGCCAAATTAGAAGTTTGAAAAGAAGTGCTGTGAGTTCAGGGGAAGCTAAGCTCACACTGGACAAGGGCAGTAGGAGTGTGGTTTGTAGTCAGGCTGAGATTTGAAGTCTTAGCTCTCTGCCACTTGATCAATTTTTCTTCTTGGCCAAGTTACTTAAGCTGAGTTTCAACTTTCTTATCTATAAAATTGAGATAACATTAGCTAACATGCAAGCTTGCTGTGAAGGTTGACACAGGGCCTAACACATAGTAGGTACTCAGGGCTACAAGGCTACTCAAGTAGTTATGACTATTAACTACTACCACCGGGATCCTCTGGAAGCAGAGCAAATATATGAAATGTGATGATGTTGGTGATGGGCAGTGAATAACTGAATTTAACTTAAATAGAGGTTGTTGGAAGAAATAGTGGGAAATAAGTTAAACAGGTAAGATGGGCCCATATAATTCCTTTTCCTTGAAATCCTGACAAGAATTTGGGTTTGACTGTCATAGGTAATGGGAAATAATTGTAGGTTCACGTCAAAAGCAGAAGATAAGTAGATTAGTCAGTAGCACTGCTAAAGATAAACTTGAGGAAAGGCAAGGAAAGCAGTTACAGGGATGTAACAATAATCTAAGTATGAGATAATGACTTTGGTTATAACGGTAGCTTCAGAAATGGAAATAAAAGGACAAGTATGAGACATTTTGAAAAAAGAATGGACTAAATTTGATCTTCCCAGCCTGTGTGCCCAGCTTGTTACAGGTGAGTTGAGATTTTGAACCACAAATGCCTTTGGGGCTGTGGGGAGCACTCTACCCCTGATCAAGCAATTACTTCCAGACACAAGTAACTTTTTTTTGTTTACCCAATCAATCCAATATCATCATTTCTTGTGTGGGATGTGACATGAAAAATTCTGATAATCACTGAACTAAAGTGCTTAGCGCCAGGCTGGATATAAGGAAAGAAGGGAAAAAAGAATTAAAATGACGATAATACTTTCATTCTTCAAGACAAGATGGTGGCGCTGATGGAAATGGCATAGGTAGGGAAGGGAACTTGTTTGGAGAATTTTGTTTTGGATGTTTCAGTTGCTATGAATATGAAATATTCATGTGAATAGGTAGTTGGAAAGACAGGATGGGAGCAAAGATGAGAGGTTTCTTAGAGATAGAGATTATTTGCCTTGATAATGGAATGTAGTCAACTGACCGACACACCACTCAGAGGATATGGATTAATGGTTTGCTATTAACCTGTCTCTATCTCCCTTGTCTTTAGGTCTGTTCTATTATTTTCATCGTCGTCTTAGGCAAAGATATAGAAGCATTGTGATATTTACAAATCATGCAGATATGGGAGGAATAACTAATACATTGAGATTCAGAATGATTTGTTGACCCTAAACTAAGAAGATAAAAATAATCAAGTGCACCCAACAATGCAAATGTACTAGATGCCACTGAACTGGTGGGGTGAGTTTTAAGGAAGCCTGAGAGGGAAGAAGAGAATGCTTTATCCTTTGTTAGGTGAATTTTCAGTTTCTTTCTCTAGGCCTCTCAAATAATTCATTCTTAATTTGGCAGAGATTAAATTATTTAATTAAGATCAATTTGTGTTAATTACTTCTATGGGCCAACCCACCTGCCTAGTGAAGAAGGAACAATAAAGAGCAGCTATCATGTGAAGAGGAAGCTGGATGAGGACAATGAAGTCTCTGTAGTCAAACACGGAACCATTTCTAGGCGCAGGAAGAGAAAAAGAGTTCAGAAGCCCTCTAAGTATCTGTGTGTAATGTCTACAACAGCCCCCATTAAATCAGCAGAAAATGTGTCTGTTGGCTTTTCCAGAATAACTAAACAAACAAAAATTAAGTAACCCAGTTTGGAAAGGTTTATTAAGCCTGTAGGAAAGCTGAGAGGGTATCAGGGTGAGGCTCTATGCTTTATCTACCCCTTTCCTCCAACAGTTAAGCTTTCAAACCACTTCCCCTTCTAACACGTGAAAACCTCTTTGTTGTGCATGAGAATGTGCTGCAGATTTCTGCACATGCCAGTGGGTCCTGTTTGGTCAGCCCAAGTTGTTTACAGAGCCATGGGCATACGTGGATCACTCTAAAGGAAGTGTTGTCACCCCAGGGTCTCCAGGACCTTTGATTCTGGGAGATGGGCAAAGCAGAAGGGGACGAAAGCTCCACTTCCACTCCCTGGCTTTGGAGCTATATCGTCTCAGGTCAGCTTTTTCCCTCCACCTTCCCATTTATCCCCATCTCCTCTTCCAGTTGCCACTTTCTCTTGTTCCTCAAAACCTAGAGTTGTGGAGAGGTGGTAAAAAGGGGAGGAAATGGACTCAAGGTTGATAGTGAGGGTGGAATTCCGCCCTTTTTCCTTATTTCTCCTCATTTCTAAGCGTGGTTCTGTGCAGGCAAAGGAACAGGTATGTTGAGTTGATTGTGTTCTGCACAACCCTAGAGGGCTCCATTCACAATGGGACATATGATGCAGACCACTTCCCAGTGAGAAATCTACCTTATTTGAAAATCAGGTGCATTGGAAAGGAGCCTTATAATTTTGACTCATCTGAATCTGCCTGCTGTGTTTTAAGCTTTTCTTTTTGCTGGAAGGCACCTGTTTATAACCACATTTTTTCATAGAATTTGTTATTTAAAGTGTAATTCTCTTGTAAACTTACATTAAAACCCAAAAGGAAGTTTCATCAGGCCAAGGATTTTGCATTATGTTCCCTCTTGGCTTTTTTCAGTCATCCTGAGGGTTTGCTTCTGAGAATCTTCAGAGCTCCTTACTTGTTTTTTCATATTCCAGAAACTGTAAAATCACTTCATTTTTTTTCTCTCCAGTTGAAATAATCCCAACCCTCTTAGTTTTTCTTTCAATCTTTCTGTCAAAGTTTTTCTTTTCAATCTTTTTCAATGATTTTCTTAAAGTCAAATACTAGAATCTGGAATTAATTATAAAAGGTATGTGTCTGTTCTACCACAATTAATAAAAAAGTGTTTGTATATGCATGAATGGGGGGGGACTCTTCTAATCTGTACAATTATATTTTCCCAACTCAAAATGAGATATATGGTCTTAATATCTATAAATCTCTGCACCAAACAGGAAGTTAATAACTATTTGTCAATGTTTATGTGGATGTGCGTGCATCTTTGGGAGGCTGAGGCAGAGGGGATAGAGGACATAACTAATCAGTCTTCTCTGAGAGAGAGGCAAGAATAAGGTGATGGTTGGTTTGGTGGGTTATACTCGTGAATTTTTAAATAGATTCTAGCTGAAAATTCACCATTGTCTCACATGGCCCAAACAGCCCCTGAGAGGTGAGTTGCGAAAACTGGACAGCCACATGCAAAAGGATGAAAGTAGACCACTATGTTACACCATACACAGAAATTAACTCAAAATGGGTTAAAGACTTGAAGGTAAGACCTGAACCCATACAAATTCTAGAAGAAAACATGAACAGTAAGCTCTTTGACCTTGTTCTTAGCAGAGACTTTTTGAATATGTCTCCACAGGTAAGGGAGATAAAAGAAAAAATAAACAAATGGACTACATCAAACTAAAAAGCTACTGCATGGCAAAAGAACCATCAACAAAATGAAAAGACAACCTATCAATAGGGAGAAGATATTTGCATATCATATATCTGATAAGGGGTTAATATATAAAGTATACAAGGAACTCATACAACTCAACAACAAAAAAACAACCTGATTAAAAAATGGACAGAGGATCTGAACAGGCATTTTTTTCAAAGAAGATATACAGATGGCTAACAGGCACATGAAAAGGTGTTCAACATCACTAATTATTAGGGAAATGCAAATCAAAACTACAATGAGGTATCACCTCATGCCTGTCAGAATGGCTATTATTAAAAAGACAAGAAATAACAAATGTTGGAGAGAATGTGGAGAAAAGGGAACTGCTGGTGGGAACGCAAACTGGTGCAGCCACTACGGAAAACAGTATGAAAATTTCTCAAAAAATTAAAAATAAAAGTACCATATGATCCAGCAATTCCACTTCTAGGTATTTATCCAAAGAACACGAAAACACTAATTCTAAGAGATATGTGCACCCGTATGTTCATTGCAGCATTATTCACAACAGCCAATACTTGGAAACAACCTAAGTGCCCATCAATGGATGAATGCATAAAGAAGATGTGGTATATATGCACAATAGACTACTACTCAGCTGTAAAAAAGATGAAATTGTGCCATTTACGACAACATGGATGGACCTTGAGGGTATTACGCTGAGTGAAATAAGTCAGATGGAGAAAGCCAAATACCACCTGATTTCACTCATATGTGGAAGATAAAACAACAACAAACAAACACATAGATGCAGAGAATAGATTATAAACCATATGGAAAGTGGGATGGCGGGAGGGCAAAGGGGTAAAGGGGCACATTTGTACGGTGATGGGTGGAAACTAGACTTTGTGTGTGTGTGGTGAACACAATGTAGTCTATACAGAAGTTGAAATACAATAATGTACACCTGAAATTTATATAACGCTACAAACCAATGTTACTTCAATAAAATAAAAGAGTGAGAGGGCAGAGAAGAGAGTTGTGCTGGGAAAATCTGAGAGAAGAGGCTTTCTGGATTGGGATGTCCAGGCGGGATGAGGAGGACCAGGCTTCTGTACAGCTTGGCAAGCAGACTTATTCGCTGATATAGGATCCTTCTTCAAAGAAGACTACATTTAAGACTTGGAGGGGGGGTGTTTTGTTTACTTCTACTTGTTTTTTCTTTAGAAATTTCACAACAATTCTGTTGGGCCCAGGGGAGAAAGAAAAAAGCTTTTTTTTTTCCTTCTGTTTTGTTTTGTCCATGCCTAATCTAGAGAGAAAAAGTAAAGCACTGTACCTGTTTGTGGTGTATGAGTGGACCAGCGGATAAAAGCGAGAAAACCCTAATGCAGGGGGTGGAGCTTAGAGGCCAAAGGAAAGGGACTCCTGTGACAGAGAGGCCCTAACCTCAGAGTTGTTCTGTGAGCTCGTCACTTGGTCTACTAAACCATGGAATTGTAGATTTTTAAAGCTCAAGTACAAGAACCATATTTTCCCTTGTATGATAACCAGCAAATGTGTGGACATATATTGTATAATAAACATAATTATATGATTACATGTCAGCTTGGGGCTCTTGCCTGCCAATTCTATTTTTACCATAGTGATAACGTAGCATGATTAGCTAATTTTTCCATAACAATATCCTAAACCCTCTGAGCGTCTATCACATAACTCCTTCCTAGGAGAAATGAAAATATCATTTCCTCCCACTAGAGCTCAAGTTATACTGTCCACACACTCTATTCACGTGGTTCCTTTCTTATGTCATACAAGCAATAGTTCTGAGAGTTGAAAGTGACTTTAATTGTGGAAAAGTAAAAATTTGAAATCCCCAGACAGGGAAAAGCTTAGACAACATACATTATATCTAGATAAGGGAATATTATTTGGTTATTAAAAAGATGCTATAGATCCATATGAACTGCAAGGACAAGATGTTCATGTTATAGAGTTGTGTGACAAAGGTACAGTGAGGGACAGAGCAGAGACAGCATCATCTCATTCAAGGCAGAATAATATAGAGGTTTGGAGCCTGGACCGCGAAGACAGACAGCCTGGGTTTGAACATTGTTTGTGAGAGTTCGGACAAATTCCTTCTCTGTGCCTTAATTTTCTCATCTGAAAATGGGAAAAATGATGATAATAGTACCTATCTCATAGAATCATGTGAATATAGGACAATGCCACACACACAAAATAAGTCTTAAAGTTAAAATACTCCCCGAAGCGTGACTTTCAAAAAAGGTCACTTTCTTGCCTAATGGATTACAGTTCCTAGATACTAGGTTTTGAAATATTTCAAAGAATTTCTATTTTGTGTATCTTTATTTGGCTCTACACAACTGGTAATATTTTCCATCGTTACATAGCATATGTGTAAAAAACTTATCCCCACACAGTTTTGACACATGATAAAATCTTTAGTTTGCATTTGCAAATGGATTCTAATATTCTATTTGCCTTAAGCTCTTATTCCAAGGTTGTTAGTTAGATATAAAAAGGATAAAAATTCATAGTTTTGGTACAATTCAATAAACTGGGTTCATGTCTCCATGTTAGCACCCCAGATGGTAAGGACTATGATTTAAAAAAATCTCCCTAAGTAAAGGAAAAGAAATATAACTTCTATAAAATATCATTTATATTGGACATTTCTTCCCCAAAAGTATATTTATAGGCAGTTTTCTTTATATGTCAACTGTGATATTTCACTAATTTTTAATATATTACATGGGGAAAGTAAACATATCCATGGTTAGTTTCAACAAACTTCATTTACCTAACACTTGTTGAATATCTAGTATATGCCAGCACTATACTATGCTTTTAGAAAAGTCTGTACTTATACACATTTGAAAGTTTGATCCATTGGCAATATTTTCTTTTCTAAGTTCTGTGTGTACTTTCTTGTATTTTTTCAGTGAGCCTGTTTCCCCTCTTCTGAGGTTTTGGAAGTTTGGTCTAGCAGCTTAGAAGGAGTCAGAGTCAAAATAATCCTCTTTGGCTGCTCAGGTGAAACAAGAGGAAAATGATTCATATCATAGGGGGTGCCTGCTCCAACCACTCTCTAGGTGGGTCAGGAGTCAGGAGGAAGCATTCCACAAGAGGAATCATTTTCCCAGCCTCAAAGCCTCTGATTCACATTCACTGATAACATATGGTTCTTTCCTTCTCCCGTATCCTCAAAGAAATCCAGATGTTTCTAAGCATTGTTAGAAAGCAAGTTATAGGGTTTTTTGTGTGTGTGAGGAAGATTGGCCCTGAGCTAACATCTGTGCCCATCCTCCTCTGTTTTGTATGTGGGTCGCTGCTGTAGCATGGCTTGATGAGTGGTGTAGGTCTGCATTGGGATCTTAACCTGCGAACCTCGGGCTGAAGTGGAGTACGTGAACCTAACCACTATGCAACTGGGCTGGCTCTCTAGGGTTTTTCAGATAAGAATTTTGACCCCCTTAAAACCACTTTGAAGGAATTCAAATCCTTTGGACTTTAAACTAAGGTTTGAGAGTCTTTGCAGAGGATTGAAGTACAGTACTACATGCTTTCCTGCAATTTTGGCTTATTTGATATGCATTGGCACCTACAACAGAGAGGCTCTCATTGCTCCCATTTTACAGAGGGGGAAACTGGGCCATTGAGAGTGAAGCCACTTGCCAGGGTGAAGCAGGTAGCAAAAGGTGGAACTTGGATTTGCACACAGATTGGCTCTGGAGACTGCTCACAACCATTGTGCAAATGCATTAGACAGATGATCCCTGGGAGTGTGCATGCACAAAGCTGACCCTTGGTAGGAAAATGACAGAGAAGTGACCTGATATGAATTGAGCCCTCATCACTCATTATTTTATTCTTCTTTCTCTACATTCCCTGATCCTACAGGGACAAGATATTAGAGTATAAATAAGATATAAGAGCCTTAGAAACCACTCAAGATGGATTAAAATCATTTGATTTTAAACCTTGACAATGTAAAATATGTCAGTGTTGAGAAAAGTGTAGAGCATTTTGAAGTAATTTATCTTACAGTACTCTTAATTCTACACAGGCCAAAAAAGCTCTAAAAATGGTCAATATTTAATTTGGAACTTCAAAAAGGAACTGTCTGGAAGCTTTGCTTTGATACTATGAGTTTAGAACACCTGTAGTGTTAGATCCTTGGCTGACTTTGAAATGCACCCGACAGGGCTAGATTCTCCAACATTCTCGGAACTGACACGGACATTTTTCGGCTCTTCTTCGTAAGGACTATTGATTGTTGTTTGTACCACACACACAATCCAACAAACTAGGTTCACGTCTGTAGAAAACGCAAACTACCGAGTTTTCTGTTAGCCTTAGTTAGATAGTACTAAAAGTTGCTATGATTAAATACAAAACAAGTTAGCTGTAGTAGCTAAGGGTTCACATAGGCCACAAGTAAACAGTGTGTTCTTAAAAAAGGCAGAATTAACAAAGTTCATAGAGGTCTAACAAGGAGGTTGGCAGAATGGTCATGGATTCCTCATTACTACTTTTAGAGGAACGTGGCATTTTTTTTCTCTAAGTCTCAAAGATGCTATTATGAAAGTGAACTTTAAAATGTGTGAACAGAATCAGGTTGCTGAGGGGATTGTAATCAGTCATTTTTTCCAGAGAGAAGTCAACATCTAATGGGGGGTGGCCAGGGGAGAGGGGTTACTAGAATAATTTAGCACTTGTGCAAGTGGTCATTTTTCCTTTATCAAAGAACTATTAATGAAGGAAAGGGACTTTCATGTTGAAAAGTTTGAATGTGACATTAATCAAACTGTTTGACCAATATTAATTAAGCTTCTGGCACAAACCAAGCACTGGATTAGGGCTTTTTAAGCAGAGACAAATTGTATAAGGATTTGCATTTAAGGACTGCTATTCTGTTTGGGGGAGACAGATCAGAGTAAAAAAATAACTCTCCTGGTAATATGATGGCACAGTGACGGCTCAAAGGAGGAAACCCAGTTATTTTGGGGGAGACGTGGATTTGGGAGTTAGAAAGTCCTCCTTAGAAAAGGTGACCCTTAAGTTAACTGTTGAAATAGGAGTGTTTCCCGGGTGGATTGGATATTCTAAGTATTTTAAATATTCCCCTTAGAATGAACAAAGATACTGTTGGTGATACAGTCTAGCACAGCACTGTCCAGGGTGGTAGCCACTAGTCACATGTGGCTATTTAAGTTTAAACTTATGTTAAATTAAATAAAATTAAAAATTCAGTTCTTCAGTTGCACTAGTCACATTTTAATCTCTCAATAACCCATGTAGTGGGTGGCTACCACATTGGATAGTGTAGCCAAAAGTGGCTGCGTTTCAATAGCACTTTATTCATAAAAATTGACTATGGGCTGGATTTGGCCTGCAGACCATATTTTGCTGATCCCTGTCCTAGGCCATCAGGAATCACCTAACGGGTTTGAAGCCAGAAAGTTGCATAATTAGGTGTATGCTTTAGAAAGACCATTCTTGTAACAGAGTAATGACAGATTTAAGGAATGTGAGATACAAGATTATAATAGTCTGGACAAAGAGGATAAGGGCCTAAATTCCGAATGTAGCCTGTTACATATGGTTCAAGAGAAGGAAATATGTATGTGCTGTTAAGTTGGGTGGCAGGGCACTGGTGGCAATGGAGAAATATAAAATGACATAGAAGTACCAGGCTTTGGTGCCTAGGTAGATGGTGGCTGCACTCACTGAGTTATAGAATACAGGAGGAAGAACAGATTTGGGGAAGGATGATGACTTTGGTTTGGATCAGATGACATATGAGGTACCAGACACATGAGACATCAGCATAGGGATAGTAGCTGAAGCCTGAGAGTGACAGAAAATACTCAGGGAGGGCAGGGAGAGTGAGAGGGAGGCAAAAATGGTACCTTGCATATAACCAGAATGGAAGGTATAGGTTCAAAGGGAACTGAGAAGAAATTGTTACAGGCATAGGGAGGAGAATTAGGGAAGAATGGTATTACAGAAATCAAGGGAAGACTTTCAAACGCCATTGAGAAGACTAAAAAGACTTTATTGAGCTTGGTGATTAGGAGACATTTTTGGAATGTTACCCAGAATAGATTTCATAAAACAAAAAAAATCAACACCAAATTGTAACCTCCTTCTTTTGAATATGATTAAGTGGGGTGATAGCTATCACTTTTCATGTTCTTGGTTTTCCTTTTGGTGTTAAGTGTTAGGATTACTTAAAAGCAAAGAGATGAATTCGATCCTTGTAAATGATATGGTCCAGCAATCTCTCTATTTGGAGGTGGAAGGGCAGGTGAGATCTTGTCTGGTCACACTTGAGGTGATCTCTGTGCAAACTTCTTGGGTGAGCTTCATGCTGTGAGTGTTGGAAAGTGGCTAGGTAACCTCTTAAAACGATATGGAGTTCTGATTTTAGGGTATGTGAAAACAAAAATGATGGACTTAAGACAAGGGATCCTAAGTTCTGTGTAATGATACATATAAATGTTTTATCCTGAAGCCACCTTAATAAAGAAACAAAGTAGGAACAGCTTTAAGATAGAATCGTGTGATTTGGGAGTGTTTCATTTCACAATTTAATGGTCAAAGGATTAGTCATCCCTTCAGTGGAGGAGTTTCAAATGATGATTTATAGCCATCTTTGAAGAGGTTTATATTAGGAAAATATTTTACATGCCCAGTGGATGACTATATCTCACTCAAACTTTGGGTGATTTGTTGTTTAAAATTTTGTCTTAACACATGGAAAAACTGACTAAGACATGCTTGTGGTTTTCGAGAGTATTTCTTGAGAGAATAAGAATTAGTGTTTGTTCCTAAAGGAATTGCTTAGTTACTGTAGAGCATGAAAATTGAGGAACACACATTTCTGAACACTTGAAATTAATTTTACCTCTAGAAACCACACTAAGGGAAAAGTGAAATTGAATGATAATAACACAACAATAATAACAATAACAAAAAATAATAAAATAAGGGACCTTCATCCCCAGTGACCAATTGGTGCACTAGGTTAGACTGGAATACAGTTTTAACTGGAACTACAGTTTTACTAAGGGATGACTTTATTCTCTGTATGGGCTGCTCTCAACTTCTTGGCCAGACTATGCCCTGACCTGAAAAGTCATCCTGAGAATAGGTAGGGCTACCTGAGTAGATGGGAAAATCTCTAAAGCAAAAAGTGTGAAAAGTCAATTGAACTCTATGCAGAGCAATACTAAAAGGGAAAGCTGGATACTATATACTGGTCCATTTTTTTTTGACACTGAGAGTGATGATTAGAATCACAACTGGAATTTTTAAAGAACTTAATAAAATTACAAACTTTACTTAGAAAAAATACATGCGTAAGAACATCAATGATTAATATTGTGAAAAAGAGGAGCCAAGATGGAAGGGATGAGGGAGATTAGTCCTATTAGATATTAGAATATATTACAAAATAATATTTGAAAGGTATGATAATACAAAAATAAAATAGAGATGGCTCAGAAGAGAGCTATAATATGTGATAATTTAAAAATAAAAAAAATGAGGAAACAGAATATCTAAATAGATATTGTTTTAACTTCACATTAATTCCTTCAACAAGTCAGAATAAATTCCAAATAGACTGTAGAGTTAAGAAGGAAAATCAGCAGAGTATGGCCCACAGTATTTATCCAAAAAGGTGTTGATTTTTTAAAGAAATTACAACAGATAAGACCAACTCATATAAAGGAGGAAAAACTGCCATGTGACAACAAATACCAGCAATAAAATATAACGGAAATAAAATGTGTAAAATATTTGCATAAATGGGATCAAAACTTAGTGTATTCCAAATTAAGAATTTACAAATGAGAATATCATGTCAACAGATGTCAATTGATAAGCCTCCTATCCCCTGTGTGAGAGAAAATTCAAATATTAACCTAGTGTAACTGAAAGGGTTCAATTCAACAGTAATTAAAGGAAATTTATTTAAAATGTTTCTTTAATACTGTTTTATTTATCAAATAATCAACCTGAAAAATTAAAAATTCCATTCTGTCGTGTATGCATCCATAAAGTAAGAAAAAATTTAATTTCTTTAATGACCTCTAGGACTTTAAGGAAGTTAGCCAAAGTAAGAAAATAACTATCAATTATATGTATGAAAGTGTTTATTGCAATTTTTGGAATAATTGGAAAAATCCTGGTAGCAACCAAAATATCTAAGTAAATTGTATCTTAGCTTCATGGAATGTGTTACAATCATTAAAAGGATTATAAATACCATCTAGCAACATGGAAAGATGTTAATGAATTAATCAAGTGAAAAAATGCTATGATAATTATGATAAAATACTTATAGGTAAAGATTGAATGGTCATATGATGTAGGGGAAATAGCTATGACTGTAGATTGTTTCTTTTTTCAAATTTTCTTTATTATACTTTGTATAACACACACACAACACACAAAATCTGTTGTGCACAAGAGAACAGGCAAGGAAGCAGAAATCAATCAGCATAAATTCATCTTGATTTTTTTAAAAAGGGTCAAAGCATAGCTCTTAAGAGAAAGGTTCGTAGAATCAATTTAGCACAATTAACTAATAACCTGGTACTAACCTGGTAACAGCCACACGGAGAGATATGGGTAGACTCATACTAAGTTTATGAAACAGCAGGTTCCCACCATGCCCTTCCTCTAGGCTAGTGTGGAGCTATTTCTTTGTAGCCTTGAGAATCAGCCGAGTGGATTGGTTTAGGCACAGGCTCCTGGGCCAGTCTGGGTTAGGATCTTAGTTCTACCACTTACTTACTGGTTGCTAATAACTTAACTTCTCTCGCCTTTGCTTTCCAGATCCATAAAATGGAGTAAAAGTAGTATATCTCCCAGGGTTGTTGTAAGAATTTAATAAATCGCTATTTTTAAAACACAACAGTGTCTAGCATATAGGAAGCACTTAGTTGCTAACTATTGTTATTATATTCCTTATTTCCTCAAATACAAAGTAGGAAGAGTGATTTGAACCTTGATACATCTCAGGACAATGCTATACTAAAAGGAGGAAGATAGAAACTCTCCATTTTTCTATTCCTAAAGAAAAGTAGAGTTTTTCTTGCCCAAATTATCTAGCCTATTCTTTGACATTCTCTGAAAGGAGTTTGTAATGGGAATAAGTAAGATATTTCTATAAAATCAGGAAACCATTTATAAAATTTACAGTGCAAGAACCTGAACTCATGGAAACTCATTAAAGTAGGTGCATTAAAGGTACCTCTCAAACATTAGTAAGAATACTTCTTTTCACTTATTAAAGAACCAAAATCTAGTTTTATTCCCATGAAATGAAAATAAACACTGCCAATACCCTTCTGGGGAGCCCAGAACCTTCCCTGCTCTTCAGAGATTATGCCAATCACTCATGATGAAGCCTTGGGAAATGGTAATGACAAAATCCATATGAAAACTGCATGAACTGTCGTTGGCTTCTACTTTCTGAAATAAGAATTCTGGTTGTTATGATTTTAATCTCTGTTTTTCCCATAATTTAACAGAAGTAGATTGGCCCGGATATCCTCATTTTCTATCTAGAGTGAGAATTTGGTTTAAACTGCATAATTACTTATTCAGTTAGAAGGATGGTTTTGACTTAATCAGATTAGGCTCTAGTAAAATTATGAGTCTGATAGCAAATATGTATGGGTGACTTAGGGTATGCAAGATAGCATGATGGAACGCAACATAATTGGGGAGGCAATACACTTGAATAGTAAAGGTGCTTGATGAGAATTTCAAATCATTGACAAGAGAAATGCTGAAGGCAGGACGTGCCAAGTCAAGGGGTATTAACAGTGGGGTGAGAGTGAGAAGTGAAAGATTCCTTAAAGGAAGAAAGTTGGAGCCGCCTGTTAAAGGAAGTGTCAAACCTGGTCTGGCACAGTGGAAGGTGGAGGAGAAGTAGCACAAGTAAACCTTCAAGAGGCATACAGAAACTCAGTCTAGTGACACGTCTAGAAAAATGTTTACTAAAATGTTCACCATGGTTTTCTTCAATGGATTTTTACTTTCTCTACATTTTCCCATATTTTTTTGAAAAAATTTATCATTATGCATCTCATTTTTACAAGAGGGGAAAATGATAAAGATTGTACATTTGCAGAGAAAAGTTTTTTGCTGATATCTCATCTGGTGGATAAACGGAGGCTGTATAAATGCACTGGTGAAGAATACAGAAAATGCAGTATTGTACTAAAATTCTCCACTCCATTTGCCCAGTCTATGTTACACAAAGTTTTTTCCCTACTTTTTATTACGAAAAATTGCAAGCATATCCAAAAGTTGAAGTTGAAAGTGAACCTCAATATACTCCAACCTAGATTTTACAATTGTTAGCATTTTGTATTCTTGCTTTTGCTTTATGACATTTATTCATTCCCCTTTGTTTTTTGATGCATTTCAAGGTAAATTATAGACATTAGTACCTGATTCGGTACTAAATTTTAACCACCTCTCAATTCCCTCTCAAACACACACTCAAGACTAGTCCGGGACCCCCTAGCAGGCTGTTGTGCATTTAAATCAGATCTCCTTTCTCATACCTAGACACTTTTCCAATCTAAACATGTCCAAGATTAGCTGCCCACCCAGAAGGCAAAGTTTACCAAAGCTTGCCCTGACTTTTTCTATATATCCAGAACTGTGTAATATATTCAGTCATAGAATATTCAAGCCAGAAAGGGAAATTGTCTGATCTGGGGTCGCCAACTCCAGGGTTTCCAGGAAACAAGCAGGTAACATGGACAGTGAGTATCTCAGGGAAGATAATCAGGTGGGTCTGATAACGGAGACCGACCCAGCCTCAGTGTGAGGAGGTGGCAAGGAGAAGCAGGGCTACCCAGAGAGCTTGAGAAAACAATTTACAGTCGGGGCAGGGCTTCCAGCCTCAGCCTACTGGTTCTAAGAGCCCTTTATTGTAAGGGCTATCATCTCTCCTTTTGTCTCCCCTGTGGGTATAGGACACTTACATGTACAAATTTATTAGAATAAGTAAAATAGTACACTGTTAGATCTTTCTTTAAAAGTATTTATGGATGCAGTATTTATAGCCATTTAGTTAAATATGGACCTTAACAATGAAAATAGGAGCGCAGATATTACAAGTGCAAAGATGTGATATATTTCTAGCTTCTGCAAGTGACTTGCACAAGAAGGCAGTATTCCCCCACCTCTGGATTGACTTCCTGCCTGTATGAACCCAAAGCAGACAGAAACCAGTTTTCTCACTGATCAAAGGGTAGGCGTAGCATCATTTCTCAGGACTGTGCTGGCAGACCTTTTTTTTTTTGGTTTATGTGACTTACAAAGTAAATAGAAGGACTTACCATGTGGAAGGGAAGAACAGTGAGAAAAATGAGGACGTAGAAGAGTCAAGATGTATAGAAATGGTGTCTGATTTTTCATGCTGAATTAGCCACCAAAACGTGGTTATTCTGGCTACTTTCTGGAACTTCCTCCCTCCCTCCTTGCCCTGCTTATCAAATTCAATCAGTGCTTGCTCAGGTTGGCTAACTTTTACATCTATTGAGAATTGAAACTATGTACGCTATGCATGCTCAGTAGCTACAGGTGAACTTTGATTAGAAATCGGGTTAGAACAATTCCACCCTCACCGTCTTTTCTTTGTTTGCTTGATAATTAACAAGAGGTAGTTTGGAAAATCCCCACCCCCACCTCCTAGGTAACTAATTTAAATAGTGGGTATCTCAGCCTTATTGAGTTGGGGTAGCTACTTTCTGCTATGGAAAAACTCCACCCAGCCCTGAAATGCTGTCTCATGCAGTTGTGGGTACATGTGATAAAATTAGTTTCTTTCGAGTGAATGTCCTCTTATGATAAAGTAAACTCAACTACTTTTCTTTCAAAGTTGTAATGAATAAAATTGCTAGTAGTTCTTTTGGACTATGTCCATACGTTGACAAATCAAAAAGTATTCATATAAGTTAAACCTCCCAAATGTCTATTAAAGTGTTTTTACTAGATTTCACACAAATTCTTTCAACTAAATGTCTGTCATAGATCAAATTCAGCAGATGTTTATTTCTACTCCACTTCTTTTGATCTCCGCCAGGATTTACATAAGGGTTGAATTTATTGTTGGCTTATCAGTTTTTGTAACTCATATCTGACTATAGAACAGTGATTCTGGGCTCTGGTTTTACAATGCCACTAGCTGCTTTTAAAGGGCGTATAGTAAAATTCTGAACATGTTTTAAACAGCAAATAGCATTTTTGGGAAACGGCGGGTCTTTTAAGCAAAAGGTCTTAATATGAAAAAAAAAGGAAATGTTCTTTAAATGCTTTTAAAAATTCTCCTCAAAACACTAATTTTGACTTGTTTGTTTTGCAGGTTCTTTGAATGTTTCACTTAGAAAATAGTTTAGAAAAATTTTATATAGCTTTTGCTGTGTGACAGGCATTATTCTGAAGACATTCATACATAAACCTATGTAATCCTTATAACAACCCTAGTAGGTAGGCACAGTTATTTATTTCATCTCTTTTTACACATGAGGAAACTGAGGCACAGAGAGGGTAAGTTGCTCAAAATCACATAGCTGATAATGGGCACACTGAGATTCAAACCCAGGAAGTGTAACTCCAGACCAGATACATTTTAAACTTTGTTCACTGAAAGTTTACCAATTTCCACTTAGAATTCCTGAAACACTAGGTAAGTGTTGGCATACGTGATCATCAAAATGGGCCAAGCAGTAAATGAATAGCTAAAGCAAACTTTGACTGGATGTTTGAATCATTTGGGAAGTTTAAAAGAAAAAAGTGCCTGAGCCCCACCCAGGCCAGCTGAACCAGACTCTCTCAGAGTAGGGCTCATGCAACTGTGTATTTTAAAGTTCAACAGGTGATTCCATTGTGCAGCTAGGGTGAGAACCAATGATCCAAACCTCTTTAGCTAAGTCATAGTACAGGGGATCTCAAACTTTAGCAGGCATCTGAATCACCTAGAAGGCTTAATACCCAAGTGGCTGGGTCCTACTCCCAGAACTTCATATTCAGTTGGTCTTGGGTGGAACCCAAGAATTTCTATTAAGTTCCCAGGTGGTGTTGATGCTGCCGGTTTAGGGACCATGCTCTGAGAACCACTGTCTTAATAGGTTGGGATAGGGGTAAAGGGGGATGATGGAGGCCTTGAAGAAACTAGGCTTATTCTCCCAGTATCTCATCAACCCTGATGCTGACACATTTCCTCTACATTGCTGATTTATCCAATACTACTGATCAATGATGAGGGGAGAAAAGAAAAAGGAAAGATATGAAGATAAAGGGAAGTGAGGGAAAAGAGAGAGAGAAGAGAATCAACTTCTGGTCAGTAAATTCAAGTTTTGTGTCTCTCTCACTGACCTAACCACATGTCAATGATAGGTAGAATACAAAATGAGAAAATGTAAAGATAGCTACATTCAAAAAGAAGGTAAACCTTTCTATATCAGAAATAGTACAGCACACAAGGCAGTCAGTGAGACTGGAGGGCTGGTGAGGTGGGCTGTTGGTTCAGGTTATGGAAGCATTTGTTAGTTCAGCTCCTATAGGGTAATCTGAAAACCTGAGCTAGGGTCACTCTTTGAAACCAAGGGCAGGGACAGATATGCTTTTTCCCATCCTTAGCACTATGACAGGAGACCAAATGATCTGTTGCTAAGAGTTGCCTAGGGATAGGCCAGTGGTTCTCAACTGGAGATGATCTTAATAGGAGGGAGAGATCAGAGATACTGCTAAATATCCTACAATGCACAAAAGTGATGAGGTTGAGAAACCCTGGGCTAGACACAGCCCCAGAGCCAGGACTTGGGCCAAGACGATAGTTGACTAAGTAATAAATATGCTAAATGTGCAGTATTAGTGTAGGCCTGGATCACACATCTGTCAGTATAGACCTAGTTCTGGGCTGGAGTCCTCAGAAAGAAGTAGTAGAGAGAAGCACAACACTAGAGAAAGCAGGGAAAGAAAGAAAACTAACCAGTCAACCAAAAAAACCTTCTCAAAATGGGTCTACCACACAAAATTCCAAAATATGTGAAGAAAACTATTAATGAGAAATAAAAACCCAACAAAATCAACAACTGACAGATGAGTTTACTTCAAATTAAATTAAAATAATAGCACAATCTGCAAATGACTTTAAGAATCTAGGATTCATTGAGAAACAAATAAGTGAATAATATCCATAGGAGAGTATAAGAATGTTTGAAACAAAAATAGGCAGACATTAGGCAAGAATAGGTACCTATTTATGAAAAATAACCAATTCAAAAAATTGGAAATTAAAACTTAATCATTGGAACAAAAAATCAATATATGGGATAAAATCAGGATTGGACACAGACAGCATGAACAACTATTCTGGTCTGTCCAGGATTAAGAATTTTTTGGGACATGGGACTTTAATGCTAAAACTGGGAAAGTGCTGGGCAAACTGAGACAATTGGTCACTCTAGACACAGTTAAAGAAAAACTTAGTGAATTGGAAGATGAAGTTGATAAACTGATTTAGAATTCATCACAGAGAGATACAGAGATAATGAAATTTGGAGAGCAATTAAAATCACGGAGGATAGATTGAGACCAGTTTTTGTCTAATAGAAACTCTAGACAAAAAGTCTAGGAAGGGGGATATGGTGAAGTAATAATTTTTGAAGAAATAATAGTTGAGAATTTTGCAAAATTGAAGAAAGGCATTAGGCTTTAGATTAGGCAACTACAGCCTGAGAGCTAAATTCAGCCTGCCACCTGTTCTTATAAATAAAGTTTTATTGGAACACAGCCACATCCATTTGTTTATGTACTGTCTTATGGCTGCTTTCATGCTATAATGGTAGAGCTGTATAGTTGTAACAGAGACCATCGGGCCTGCAAAGCCTAAAATATTTACTATCTGGCTCTTTACAGAAATGCTGTATATCCCTGCTTTAACTTGATATTCTGAGTAGCAAGCAGGATAAATAAAAATAAATTCACATTTCTATGAAGTATAGTAAAGCTGCAGAACATAAAGAAACATCTTAAAAGGAGTGACAGAATTTCACTTACATGGAATGTAGACGTGACAGCACACTTAAGTCAGCAACAATAGAAGTCAGAAGCCAGTGGAAGAAGTCTGAAAAGTGCTGAGGAAAGGTAACTATCAATTTAGAATATTTTTACACAGCTAAACTATCATTTAAGAGTGAAGTCAAAAGAGGGAAGAAGTTTTCAGTCATACAAAGACAACTATACACTGCAGAATATATTACTCTTCTTCCAAACGGGTACCCCTCTCTGCCATTACCCTGAGTGCCTGAGGATTATACATCCCAACATCTCTGAGACATGACCAATTAAATGTGAGTGAAAGTGATGTACATCTCTTCCAAGCAGGAGCTTTAAGAACTAGAAATAGGGTTGGAGGATTGTGTTCAATGGAAAATTACACTGTATTTAGGTCTTTGTTGTGTTTGGGAGGATAATAATAGACATACTAAATAATTGTAGAAATTGTTAGACAATAGGCAAGAGAATATGTACTTGGGTAAGAAAGATATATAGATCCAGAGCAAAAGGGCAAGACGTAAGAAACAATCATAAATGTGGAATTTTATGAAATACATTGACCAGTATGACAGATTCAGGAGGCTAGAAGCAGAGTCACACCTATGTGGGAAATGAACATATGATGGAGGACACATTAGAAAGCAGTCGGGGAAAAGAACAAAACAGATTAAATTAATTGTACTGGACAATTGGTTATTCGTATGGGAATATATTAGATGCCTACCTGACATCAGAAGTATAAATAAAATCCTCATGATTCAAGACGTGAAAATCCAATCTTTAAAAAATTTAGAGGAAAGTTTATGAAAATAGTTTTAATATTTGGGGGTAGGAAATAACATTAAAATGACATCAAAAGAACAGACATTTTTCCAAAGAAGATATACAGCTGGCCAACAGGCACATGAAAAGCTGCTCAACATCACTAATTAGTAGGGAGATGCAAATCAAAACTACAATGATCTATCACCTTATACTCATCAGAATGGCTATAATTAACAAGACAAGAAATAACAACTGTTGGAGAGGATGTGGCAAAAAGGAAACCCTCATACAGGGCTGGTGGGAATGCAAACTGGTGCATCCATTATGGAAAACAGTATGGAAATTTCTCAAAAAATTAAAAATAGAAATACCATATGCTCCAACTATCCTATTACTGGGTATTTATCCAAAGAACATGAAATCAACAATTCAAAGAGATTTATGCATCTCTATGTTCACTGCAGAATTATTCACAATAGCCAAGAGGTGGAAGCACCCTAAGTGCCCAAAAATGGATGAATGGATAAAGAAGATGTGGTGTATATATATATACAACAGAATATTACACAGCCATAAAAAAAGACAAAATTGTGCCATTTGTGACAACATGGATGGAACTTGAGGGTATTATGCTAAGCAAAATAAGCCAGACAGAGAAAGACAAACACCATATGATTTCACTCACATGTGGAAGGTAAACAAACACATTGATAAAGAGAACAGATTAGTGGTTACCAGAGAGGAAGTGGGTGGGGAGAGGGCAAAAGGGGTAAAGGGGCACGTATGTATGGTGATGGATAAAAACTAGACTATTGTGGTGAGCATTATGTAGTCTGTGCAGAAACTGATATATAATAATGTACACCTGAAATTTACACAATGTTATAAGCCAGTATGACCTCAATAAAATAATTTTTTTAAAGGAGAAATGGTAAAAGGGTTATTTTTAAATTTGATGGCATTAAGATTTAAAACTTCTGTATAAAAAAGAGACACCGAAAATAAAGGAAAAAAAAATGCCATAGATTGGAAGCATAAAATTCTCAATACATCTAACTGACACAGGATTAATGCTCAGAATTATACAAGGAATTCCTATACATCAACGTGAAAAGATAATCTGTAAGAAAACAGATAAAGCACATGAGGAGAATTTACACAGGAGGTTAGCCGAATGGTCAATAATCTCATGAAAACATGTTCCATCTCAGCGGTGATCAGGAGAATTGAAACAACAATGAAGTAGAGTTTTGCATATAACAAATTCTCAAAACTCTATCAATAAATCTGACAATACCAAGTTTTAGGGATGATGTACAGAAATGGAAACTCTCATACAAGGCTGGTGGGAGGTTACAATGACTTTGGAGAACAGCTTGCTAACATTCAATAAACTTGAAGGTGCCCATACCCTTTATGTAAAAGAATATTCATTCTAGTACTGTTCAAAATCGAAAATGATGACAACAAGTTAAATGTTGGAGAATAGATGAATAAATTGCAATATAATTACACGGCAATTCAATAGGTGAACCAGAGCTGCATGTGTCCAAATGGTTACATCTTGAACATACAACAATGCAGAGTGAAAAAAGGCAAATGCAGAAATCATAAAAAAATAAAACTGGGCAAAACAATACTATATGCTATTTTATGGATATAGGCAGATGAAATAAAAATATAAAAACATGACTGAGAAGGTGAGATGACACTTTCAGAGCAGGTGTTCCTTTGCTGTTGGAGGGAGGGGCATGGAATGGGGAAGGGCAAAAAAGGGCTTCCACTTCGTCTTTTTTATTTTCTAAAAAGATGGCAAAATGTCAACATTACGGTAATATGAGTGAAATCTGGGCGTGAGTATGTGAGTATTTGTTACATTGTTTGTTTTATAACATATCATAATATTTTAAAAAAAGAAAGACATGAGAGAAAGGAAGGGCAGATGGAATGCACCTCCAAGAATTAGGGAAGAGATATTGAAGTTACCAAATCAAGGACTGGAGCCCCACACCCATTCACTTCGAGAACAAGGGTGCCACACATTTAGTGTAGGCTAAAATGTGCTCTGAGAAGTGGCTCTCATTTCCTCCTGCATGCATTGATGTGACATTGAAAGAGATCACCTAGAATTTGAACCTCTCATCCTTGGCTTGAAACTTGCTTGTCATAGCACAGGAATTTTTTTTAACACATTGGGCTAGATCATGCAGCAAAAGGTAGGTGGCCCATTTTGCAGATGGGGAAGATATAAATTGGCCAAGGAGTTGAGGGGGCGGAGTTCTATTTGAGAATATCAGCATTTCATCCAGGACTGTGATGACCTCCTCCAGCTTACATGATAAGGACAAGAATCACACTCTCCTTGAAAGAAGTGGGTTGGAAGCCCAACTCTCAGAGGGATCCTTCCAGTTCAGATTTCATACTTTCTGATTTTCCTGGGACGCCAGCTCTCAACGGGGCCTCTGTTGCAGCCCCTCAAGTTATTTGCAAGTCCCCCAACCTGTTACCCTTAGAAACTTTTCACTTATTCTCTAACTTGACTGTGTTCAAATTTGGGGCCACAATTTTGAAGGATTAGGGAGAAACATGTCACTTCAGAAGTAGCCTTCCTTTCAAAACGCAAATCAGATAATGGCACTCACTCTTTTGCTTAGGAGCCTCCAGTGACTGCCAGGGTGAATAAAATAAAGTCAAATTCCTTGTCATGGCCTTCAAGACCCAGCAATTGTGTGGCCGCTGCCTATTTCTTGAAACCGTCTCTTGCCACTCTCCTCTCCTCTTGCTTGTCCTCCGGCCTTGCTGGTCTTGCAGATCCAAGCTCTCCCCTGCTCACGTCTTTTGTGCCATTTCCTCTGCTAGAAGTGGCCTCTACTGCCACTTTGCTCATGCCCAGCTCATTCACACTCTGCTGCAGCAATTCTCAACCTTCCACCTCAAGGTTTTGATTTAACTCATGTCGGTTGTGGCCTTGAGAGCGGGTATGATTTTAAAGCTGCTCAAGTGATTCTTAATGTGAAGCCAGAGTTGAGCCCACTGCTTTGGTTTAAACATCACCTCACCTGAGACCAGACCCCTATCTAGAGAGGGTGTCTCTTCCGTATGCCCTCTCAGCCCCTTCAGAGGTCACCAAAAGATACTGTACTTATTTGTTTACTTGATTAACTTTTGACCTATCACTTCCACAGAACAATGGTCCTCCAAGTCCGTGGACCAGCAGCACCAGCACCATCTGGGAACTTATTAGAAATCTGAATTCTCAGGCCCCACCCCTGACCCTCCAGGTGATTCAGAGGCATGCTAAAGTTTGAGACCCACTGCACTAAGTGTAAGTGGTAGGAAGCCAGGACCCCACCTGTGTTGTTCACCCTGC
This sequence comes from Tapirus indicus, assembly GCA_031878705.1. Taxonomy (NCBI): domain Eukaryota; kingdom Metazoa; phylum Chordata; class Mammalia; order Perissodactyla; family Tapiridae; genus Tapirus; species Tapirus indicus. The sequence continues at coordinate 115,012,471 of CM062921.1, read as the reverse complement.
ATTCTCATCTAGCAGAGCCCCAATGTGGAGGGGGTGCTTAGTAAATCTTTGTTCAATGAATGAGTAAGTGATAGCACATTTCTTTCATCAGTAGCCCACGTGTGAACTGAAAGCTGAATGAAAGGAGCAAAACAAACTAACAAAAACCCAAAATATAATTTTTGCTTCCTGTCTTAAAATTTTTTAAGGTTTATTTGTAAAACAATTCGTGTATTACTAGATATCTGTTCCTCTCTTTTATTTAGAAAGTTCTACAAATTGAAGTGTACCTAAAAGTACTTGTCATGTGGACAGATGTCATTCCATTATTTCCATTGTAGGACTGTGAAGTGAGCTGATTGGTCTAAGGTCGCAGATTAAGTCAATTTCTACAGGGACAGATGTTTGAGAAGTAGAATCCTATTGCCCATGATCTTCCAGTTCTAAAAGGAGGAATCGTATTATAATGAATATCAGGGAACATCAAGGCCAACTCTGTAACTTCACTGAGCAGCTTGAGAGAGAGCTGGGGAGACTGGATCAAGATCCCACCAGGGGTTATGGGAGGCTGGGCCTGAAACCCAGCGCTACTTGCCACTTTGTGGCTAAAACCCATCAATCTTTTTTTGTTGTTGTTGCTGAGGAAGATTGGCCCTGAGCTAACATCTGTGCCCATCTTCCTCAATTTTGTACATGGGACGCCACCACAGCTTGATGATCAGACTGTATGTATACACCCAGGATCCGAACCTGCAAACCCCGGGCCACCGAAGCAGAGTGAGCGAACTTAACCTCTATGTCACCAGGCCAACCTTAATAGCTGATGTGCTTGTCCTCAGAAAATCCCACGTACTTTTGTGCCTCATTCCCATAAGTTTCCACAGTTCCTCTACCAATAAGTTAGAAGGAGAGGACAATAAAAGGTGAATTTCCTGATAACCACTTGGACTGTGACGTGGTCCCACTTTCTCATCACTCCCTTCTGTCACTCAGCTTGAAGGAGGCGGGGTTAGTCAAACCAATAACACAGCAGGGGAGCTTGAGGGGAGAAGAGGCATTTGATCCTTTAATCCCCCTTTCTGAACCCTGGGGTAGAGAACCTCAAAGCCAGGAACCCGTCTAGCTTCCCATCCCAGTAGCATCTAGATTTCAATAAAGTGAGCATTCTGAAAATAGGACAATTCATAGTGGCAGTAGCAGAAGCAGCTATGACAGATCTAACAGAGATGGGCACCAGTCTGAGGAAAGGCCCCTCATACTCCTCAAAGCCAGGCCTGGTTTTCCTTGGACTACGCTGTTGTCTTCCTCTGTAACTACTTTTTCTCAGATGCTGCATAATGTACAAAAGCTCAGGCTCTGAGAGCAGACAGAGTTGTGCTCAAATTCCAGTCCCAATATTTAATAGTTGTGCGACTGTGAGCAAGTGACTTACCCTTTGCAAGACCGAATGACTCAGAAAGAAAATAGAATAAGAGCAGTAACTTTTTGTAAGGGTTGTTATGGATGCTAAATGAGATAGTGCAAGTCAGGGCTCACAAATGTTAACTGCCATTATCATTCTCCTCTCGTGTTCACTGGAAGTCTATATGCCTCCTTAGGAAATTATTTTTGGGGGCTAGAAGGAAGGAAGCTGACATTTATCCAGTATCTGGCTGGTGTCTGCACTGTAATAGGTACTTTATAATTGCAATCTTATTTATGCCCCACAACAACACTGTGGGATAGTTACTATCATCATCATCATCATCGTCATCATTGTCATCATCGTCATCATGATGTCACCATGATTGGATAAAGAAACAAACTCAGAGCTTAAGTGACTTGTGAAAAGAACACACAACTAGTAAGCAAACCATAAGGAGCCAGGAATATGGCCTTTTGATTGTGCTATGATGCCTTTCAAGGAAAAAATGTGTTTCTTAATATGCTGCATGCCTTTCACAACCTGCCATAGAAATGTCAGAAGCAATGTTAGGGAGAGAGAAATTAAGGGAAATCTACTTCTTCTTTAAGTATAACTTGGACATGCCACAAAGGTAGGCATGTATATACCATAACTGCAACTGGGAAATTCATTTACCATGCCACTATATAGTAATTAATCTTAAAATATATTGTTTAGCAAGAGGATATCTGTGTTAAAAATCTTAAATATATGTATTTTTTACTTAGCTATTCTAGTTCTGTCAATGGAAAATAACCAGCAATATATATAAAAGAATGCTTGTGGCAGTCTTGTTGTAGTACCATAAAGAAAGAAAAATGAATGAAGAAACCTAAATGTCTAACTATGGAACTGATTAAAATAAATGATGGGAAACTACATAGTCATTAAAAATGATTTATCATTAGAAATTATATCTAACTCATATATTATTCAAAATGTTTTGCATAAAAATCAGATAAGAAAATGGTTTATAAAGTATGATAGCACTTATAGAAAATTATATTTATAAAATATATTTTAAAATGATGAAATTCTAGAAGGATTTGTATTAACAGTGATTGCCCCCTAGGTGATGGAACTATAGAAAATGTGTATTGTTTTATTTCTGCATATCTGTATTCTTAAGAAATTTTCTTTAATAATTATGTGCTACTTTTATAACAAGACAGTAATCTCCTTAGAAAACATTGCTTATGTATTACCAAACATACACTATTCAGTTAAACTTTCTTTTTTTTTGCTATTATCATCTCATTTTCTTTAAGAAAATCCAAATAACTCTTTGTAAACCACAGTGCTCTTGTTTATTTTTGAAGATGATATCAGTAATTAAGGTCAAGCTGTTTGCTAAGAATTCTGGCCCTAAAGACCCAGTTTAGAGACACTAGAGGGATTTGTAAGTCCCACCTTTTAACAGGTGGCTGCCTTCCTCTTACAGATGTGGCTGCAGGAAGGGTCATGAGCTACCATTTCCTCCACCACTGTGCATTCCTCTCCCCGAAGACTGCAACTCTGACCCCATCTCTCCTCCTTCTCCCTCTCTCCCCCATGGCAAGGTCACACTCACCTCTACACCCTTCCCATTCTGGCTCAAGAGCTTCCAGAATACAAACATATCCCATGAACCCTTCGCCCTCTCTATTCCAATGCCTGCAGCACACACCCTCCCCCACTGAGTCCCTCTAGGAGTCATTGTCTCAATGCTATCTTCTCACTGGGAGCTGGCAAAGGAAGTAATCCTCTCCATAATGGGAGAAAAGATAACCAATCTCCAGTCTTCTGGGGGCTGGGGAGTGGGGCCGTGTGTGGGATAGAAAGTTGGCTCTCTTCTAGACTCTGGGAGCATAAGAACACCACATGTAGAAGAGCACAGCCAATTTTTACAGAGAAATAATATGAAACTGTGTAGCAGAATATTAACAGTGTAGTTCTGCTACATTATGAGCTAAGCTAGTTTTTATGGTCCGACTGAGAACCCAGTCACTATTTTAAGTGTGCTCCAAATAGTGACTTTCAATTAACTTTGGGAACACAACCTGTCCCTGAGGTTTGGACTATTTGGGCTTTGTTTGCCTCTCTTAATTAAAATAATAAAATGCATTTTTTAAACAAAAGAGCTCCTTTGTAAAACGTACTGTGTTGTCAAAATGGCAGTCATCATTAGCAATACTGCCCCACGTATATCGTTGGAATTCTCTTCTGGGATCCAAGGTGCTCAGAACAGGAAACTTGACTGCTGGTTCTGGCACCCAGCTATCTTAAGAGGCAAAGACAAAGAATGCAACTTTTCTTTCTGTAAAGCGTAGCTCTTTCTCAGTTCTGAAGGCTCTGATCAGAAAAGGGAACTCCTGAAGCCATAGTCTTTCAACTGCTATAATAAAGACTCAGCAGCTTTATTAGCAAATGGAACAACAACAGGACAAGCAAAAATTCCAAAGGCTTGGAGGACCTGGTGGTGAAGCACCCGCACCCCTCTCTGCTCCATGTAGAGAAGGTTAGATGTTTGCCAGGAAACCAGGGAGAGTCATAAAATCTATTACTTACCATTTTTTTTTGAAAAGAGTTGATGTGCCTGGCACACAGCGACCTCGAAGATGCTGTAACTCGGACAGTGAATGTGCAAGTTAGTTTTGCAGAGTGTACTTCCTTTTTTGAACTGTGTGGTCTGTCCAGCTCTCACACATTGATATGTAAGGGTTATTTGCATATTATCTCAGCCCTCAGAGCATTTGTATAACTCACCAGGTTTATCCAGTTATCACACTTTAATAATATGAGAACAGGTACAGGTGAAGCTTTGAAGTTTGAAAGATTAACACAGAATTTTTTTTAAAGTGTCTGGATATTAAATTCTATGTACATTATTAACCTGTTTTATACAAAATTGGTATTTGTGGATCGATCTGTCTATCTATGAATGATGGACCCATTCTAAAATGTTAAGAGCGGTTGACTTGAATGGAGATATTATTACAAATAATTCTTGTTTTGTACTTTGCTGACTTCTCGACTTTTCTATTTTGACTATATTGCACTTGTTAAAAACATCACTATAATCTTAAAAACAGCAAAAGGATCGTGATAATTTTAATCAACAATTCCAAATGTATTTAAACCTATCTCACCAATATTTAAATGGAGGCAGTATTCATAAGCTTATGATAGGATGTCCTTCATTTCATTGAAAATATAAAGTACACGTCTATCTAGTTTCATGCGTTAATTTTTTGGTAATATTTGTTAGCATCAGATGCCTCGGTCTCTCACGTCGATGAATGAGATATTAAAGGCATGGTATTTGATCCCCCGTAGTCGGATTTTGCACCAATCATCTGTAGTATCTCTCTGAACACGTTCTGGTACACGGAATTATCTCCTTTATTTTGAATATATGGCCTGATACTAAAGTAATTTCAAGGGCAGAAAATCATCTTTGTTTCCCATTGCAAAGGAAAGGCAACTGATTCCTTAATTTGGGGTTGCAACTTTCTAGATCTTCTTGTAAGTACTACTGCATTTGTCTAGGAAAGGGGCACCATATTTCTTCACTTGATGCCGAACTGATACTAATTACTACCATAAAAATACAAAATCCTTTATTAAAAAAGGTGTTCCCTATTATTTATGCCTCAAAATGAGAATGGTTTTCAAAATCAAGATGTGATTAAAAATATGGGTAGCATCATTTGCAGCACAAGGCAGGAAGACAGAACAGGGGGCAAGTCTCCGAGGTAGAAAGGAACCTGATATTGCCTTGAAACCCGTAGGTATTTTAAAGAGGGGTGGGCTGGAGGAGTACTCAGGAACCAGATGGGTCATCAGGAATCTGAAATTGTAGTCTCGTGCACAGTAGATGCTCAGGGAATGAATGGAGAAGGGCCATGAAGGCAAGGCTGGGATAGCAACCAGGCACACTTTTAGATGTAAAACATTTGCCAGGAGACGTCCTTGGAGTGGAGACGTTCTTTAGCTTAGCCAGAAAGCCTCTTATCCACTACGTGTTGGAGCAGAGATTATCACAGTGCAGGCACAGTTTAGGGCCTAGAGCGGTGGTTCACAGCCTGGCTGCGCACTAAAATCACCTGGGAAGCTGTTAAAAATCCTGGTTCCCAAACTTCACCACAGACCTTTAAATCAAAATCTCTAGGTTTGAGATCCAGGCATCAGTATTTTTCAAAGTTTCCCAGGTAATTCCAAGGGCAGGCAAGCCTGGGCTCTAAAAGGAGGAACAAGTGACTCGTATTAGTGAGATGGTAAACAGATTGCCAGGCAAGCCTTGCAGGGAGAAATAATCCTGACCCTCTGACATCGTTACTGCTAAATTTAACAACACATTTTCACCATGCACTACATAACAATTACTTATTCTTGGTCATTCAGTGATTTTCTCTCTGTACTAGTAAGTTAGACAAAAATTACAAGATAAATAGAAATCTAGCAATTTCTATTACCAATGTAGCCAATTGGACAAGTCTTTGGTTAAGAAAACTTTGAATTTCTACTCATTCATTTGAATTCTATTTCAATTTGTGCTTATTTCTAAATGCAGATTAAAGTAATTTTTTGTTGTTATTGACATAAATTCAGCAGTCTCTCAAAAACATATATTTAAGAGAAGTACTTTGGCTAAGAGAAAACAAGTAAGGGCTGAAGCTTCCAACCATAACTCATAATCCACCAATAAGTTTTTATTTTTATTTTTTGAAGCATAATCACTTTACTTTAAAAAAATATATTTCAAATATCGCACATGTGAGTACATTTCCTGTGAAGTCAATTCAGAACATCAGTCCCTGAGCAGGAAAATGAAACAGGAAATGCAATAAAGATAACAGACAGTATAGTGATACCATCTAAAGAAGATAAAGTTATATTTTTGTGGTATGGGCGTTGCATAAAGTTATATTTTTGTGGTATGGGCGTTGCAATTACTTCTGCTAGTGGGAGGGAGAAGTAGCTGAGAGAATGCAAAAGTGGTTAGAATTCTTCAAATACTTGGACATGCATTTTCTTTCTGTAAATTTGCATTCCAGAACACTGTTTTTGTTTAGGCAATGAGTCTGCCCCTCTGGTGTTCATTGAAGGTGACAGCTAGGTGGTGACTGTGAGGCCCAGAGATACTGAGTGGCTTACAAAAACCGCATCATTTTTTTAAGTCAATTTGCAAGAAGATGGAGGGAGACAGCACTAATAAAAATTTAAGTAACACTCCTTACTGATCATTTTTTAAAAGCATTGTCAGTGTTTTATCTATCTGGCATTAAAAAGAGCATGGTTAAAATTGTTAGCATAGAATTCGATTGTACACATTAACAAAAAGTCAATAATAACTTTACTTGCATTCATGGCAAATCTTTGGTATTTTTTCCACTTGAATTGCCTTAGGTCACTTGCTCAGCCTTCATCTAATCACTGTAATAAGAGATTTCCTGATTGGCTTAAAGTTATGAGCTGACGTGGAGTCAACCTCTCCAGAAACTGAGTCTCCAAAGAGGAATTAGACATTGTTGAGAAGGAAGAAGTGAAGGAGGAAAAGAATGCTGGGAAAGTAACAAAAAGGTACCTGCTACAAGAGCCTTAACTTTGGCAACGATTATTGACATTTAGGACTTCTATTTTTAAACAACGCCATGATTAAATTCTGAAACAGAAAAGATACTTTATCAATTAGAAGATGGAGGAACTCTGTATTAGGCCCTGTACAAGTTATATAAATGGTTAATTTATAAGAAACTGAATACTATAGATGATAATGAAATGATGGTATTTTGAAGGTGAAAAAAAAATTGTTAGCATAGAGAGTGAGAAATACTTACAAACTTACACAATTTCAGCTTTATAACCTGAATGGTTAACATTTTAGGGAAGAAACTAATGATCAGCTACGTTATGTGCCCCACACTGACACGCCCGGACAAGACCCCTGAGATAGGAGAACACAGGGATGTCGAGTCTCACCTCTTCCAGGAAGACTTCTCTGCTGCTCGCTTACTCATCTTTCCCTTTTTCTGGACTCCTGCAGACCGAACCACCGAAACGAAGTTCTTTGGTTTGTTTGTCTTTCACGGTTCTCCCATTGTATCGACTGCATTAGGTTTGGCTCCTTAACTAGATTTGAAACTCCTCCAGTGCGAATTAATTTTCATATTTTCTTCTGTCACCCTAAGATCCTAGAGCAGCTTTTATTTTTTTAAACATTCTCTGGCTCATGAGTTCCTTTCAGAATCTGATGAAAGCAGCATAAAGTTTGCATACAAATTCTGCATGTCTACAGCCTCCCTTGGAGCCCATCATTTTTGGGAAGCTGTAGGAGAAGTCTTGGCTAAAATATTGTCCAACGCTAGGAGACAGTCACTACATTGCTGCTCTGCGATGATGAAATGAAAGCACAGAAATGTTAAGTGACCCTTCTAGTTTCCAGACTAGGAAACTGGTCAGCTAAAACTTCATTATTTTGAAAACTTGTCTCTTTTTATTAACATGCATTTGAACTGTGCCAGCCAAGAACAACTCAAACTCACAAAATAGATTCACAGAAATTCAAGGAAGTTCTATGCACCCTGCTTGGATAGATATGGAATAGCCAAATGGAAAGAAGCAGGAAGAAAGCAGGATAAGAACAGGCACGCTTAAAAAGGTCCTGTAGGAGGAAATGGGCAGTTCCTGGATTTGGCTTATTTCTCTTTCATTTTTTGTTTTGAAAACAAAATAGTTTTTTCACGCTTGTACTTTCTATTTTTGATGGAAGGAGGCCTTAACCCTTTTAAAACATCAGTGTTCTGGAAGAAGTAACTTATTAATCAACTTCAGTAAAAAATTAACTCATCTTCCAGTAAAAGGAGAGTTCCCATTATATTTCTATAGGATGAGTAAATTGTATTTAAACTCGAGGGCAGGGAGCAATTGTCTTTACAATTTAAGCCCAACCCCAGGCAAATGTTTACTAAACTCTAAAGGAACTGCTGAAATAGGACAATGGAGAAATAATCTAAACTTTACTGCAGGAGTCTTTTATCAAACCAATTAACTTGAAGATCAAAGAGACAAAGAACAAAGCTTATAGAAGAATCTTATGTTATATATTAATTTACTTAATTTCTTTTGCTATTTTGGCTATAACTTGTATCTTACCCTCTCTTGGGTTTTGGGGTCTCATAAGGCTCTGTGGGAGTCTGTTGAGTCTTGATATTTTCTTCTCATGGTTTGTGCTATTCTCTTCTCATGGCTTCTCACCTCTTCAGTCCTTGTATAGTCTTCTCAGAAGCAGAATTCAAGTTGTAATCCTTCTATCTCACTGGGTCTCCAAGACAATGAGATTTAACTGGCATCATCAAAATACACACCCTCAGAGCCAGCTCTGGTGGCCTAGTGGCTAGTTCAGCAGGCTCTGCTTTGGCAGCCTGGGTTAGGTTCCCGGGTGCGGACCTACACTGCTCTGTTAGCAGCCATGGTGCACTGGCAGCCATATACTAAAATCTAGAGGAAGAGTGGCCTGGATGTTAGCTCAGGTCAAATCTTCCTCAGCAAAAAAAAAAAAAAAACCCCTCATTGAATTGATCAGTGCTCTTGACAATTTGTTAATGATAATTTGCACTTCAATGAATGAAAGAATGAAAAGATCTTATATGAAAAATTGATCTTTCTATTTTTCCTTCCTCATTAATTCATTTATTTATCCATTCATTCATTCCCAGTTTCCTTCCCAACAGGAAGGTTAGGCCACAAAGTTTGGAAAATAAACAGATATGCCCTGAGATCTAACAGACTCAGAGAAGATGACAAAAGGGAAACAGATCTCTCCACCATTCCTTAGTTCTTATCCTTTCCCACTGTCAATTAATTGCAGGTGTGAATGTATTCATTTTCCTAGTCTGTTGTGTGTTTAATTTTAAAATAGGAATATTTCCATTTCAGTGCAGGACAAATATTGGAAAAACCTTATACTTTTTTGCATTTTTAGAATATGATTTTAAATGTGTTTAAAATAATCAATTTAAAAACATCTCCAGATTTTCTCTTTTTCTTTGAGTTTCTTTTTCTTGCACCTTGGAATCAACTCAAGCTAGTCTTTTCTATACCCTATTGCTCAAATTAGTATTTGTCAAGCAGGAAACCTATCTAAATACAAAATTATTTATGACTTAATACAAAATTAGTCATATCTGAGTGTAACCTAGTGACCATTTTCTTTTTGGTCAGAAGAATAAGAATGTTTCTATTTTCAATTCTGTAGTACCTTTTGGAACTTAATACTACTGCTTAATAATGCTACAAGGAGGACTTAGGAGTACCTGTAACATAGCTATGAAAACAAACTTATTAGAGCACAACTTGTGAAATGATTTAATGTCATCCTGACCCTCTTTTCTCTTGTCCATTCCAGGCAGATTGACTTTAGTAGGCTAGCACATGGTTAAAAAAAAATCACTGATCAACAAATGATACTAGGAAAACTGGATATCCACATGCAAAAGAATGAAGTTGGAGCCTTACCTTATACCACATACAAAAATTAACTCAAAATGAATCACACATACACATAAGAGCTAATAAAACTGTAAGACTCTTAGAAGAAAACAGGGGAAACACTTCATGACGTTGACATTGGACCCAATGATTTCTTGCATATGACACCAAAAGCACAGGCAACAAAAGGAAAATTAGATAAAGTAGACTTCATCATTATTAACAACTTTTTTGTGCATCAAAGAACTCTCTCAATAGAGTGAAAAGGCAACTCCCAGAACAGGAGAAAGTATTTGCAAATCATATATCTGATAAAGGATTAGTATCCAGAATATATAAAGAACTCCTACAACTCAACGACAAAAAACAACCAACCTGATTAATAAATAGGCAAAGGACTTGAATTGACATTTCTCCAAAGATATACAAAAAGCCAATAAGCACATGAAAAGATCCTCAACCTCATTAATCACTAGGGAAGTGTAAATTAAAACCATAGTGAGAGAGTGACGTCAGCATCATGGCGGAGTGAGATTCCCTCTTTGAATCTCTGCCCCCTAAGACACAACGAAAACATCATTCGCATTCCAACAGAGCCCAATCAAACACTACAAAGGACTTTTAAGAAAACCCTGCTGCCATACATCGGATGGTGGAAGCGCGGGAAGCCCAAAAGGACGTGAGGAGAGGTAAGAAGTTGTACTCCCCCTCCACAATTGATCGGCAAAGACAGCGCGGCTTGCAGACAGAGGGGGGAGGGGCGGCCCACAGCAGGGAAAACTACCACCCTCCAGGTGCTTTCACAGATTGTTGAGAGATCCCCACTGGGAAGCGACGACGGAAGCAAACACCCTAAGGGAGCCAGAAAGGAAACACCTGGGTCAAGCAGGAGAAAGAGAGAACCCTCCCCTCACACACCCCGTGTTTCAGCATAATCCCTCCAGAGGCTGCAGCCGCCTCAGAGCAAACCGCTCACGACCTCCATCCAGTGGCAGCAGGTGGAAACCGCAGGACCAACTTTAAAATGAGGGGAAAAAATAAGGCGGTCAGATCCTTGCGACAATTTGTCATGGCTACAGACCAAAAGGAAAATGACAAATACCCAGGAACCAACCCTGAAGGCACTGAATTTGATAACCTGAATGACAGAGAATTCAAAATAGCTATCATAAACAAACTCAACAAAATACAAGAGAACACACAGAAACAAATCAACGAATTCAGGGATTTCATCACAAAAGAGATTGAAACCATAAAGAAAAACCAATCAGAATTATTGGAGGTGAAAAACAAAATGAACGAGATAGTGGAAAAAATGGAGTCTTTAAAGAGCAGAACTGACAATATGGAGGAATGAATTAGCATTATTGAGGACAGCCATGCAGAAATGCTCCAGATAGAGGAGGAGAGAGAGCTAAGACTAAAAAGAAATGAAGAAATTCTTCGAGAAATATCAGACTCAATGAGGAAAAGCAACATAAGGATAATAGGCATTCCAGAAGGAGAAGAAAGAGAAAAAGGAGCAGAGAGTTTGTGCAAAGAAATAATACCTGAGAACTTCCCCAACCTAGGGAATGAGAGGGAAATAACACTGAATGAAATCAATAGATCACCTAAATACATAAATAGGAATAAAAAATCATCTCGCCACATAGTAACAAACTTGAAAAATACCTGTGACAAGGAAATAATATTAAGGGCAGCTAAACAAAAAAACAAAATAACATACAAAGGAAACCCCATCAGGCTCTCAGCGGATTTCTTGACAGAAACTTTACAGGCCAGGAGAGACTGGAATGATATATTCAAAATCATGAAAGACAAAAACCTTCAGCCAAGAATACTTTATCCAGCAAAAATATCCTTCAAATATGATGGAGAAATAATAACTCTCCCTGATAAACAAAAGCTAAGAGAGTTCATCACCACAAGACCCCCACTACAAGAAATGCTCAAGAAGGCCCTTAGGCCTGAAAAAAAAACAATTGAGAAAGGAGATACAAAGATTTCAGCAAGGACAAAAGCAAGGAGACTAAACCAGAACAAACTACAGTTGGATAACATCAAAAATTAATTCAAGCTCATCACTGTAAACATACACTCACAACACAAGAAGGAATAAAGAGATAACAAATAAGGAGGGGAAGAGGTAAGGGATTGAATTGACCCAGCCTCAGGACAAAGGAGACATCTGAAAATGTACTGTCTTATCCAGGAGATTGCTTATATAAACCTCACGGTAACCACTAAACAAATAACCAGAAGTGAACCACACATGACAAATAAAGAGAAAACCAAGAGAATGAGCATGCAGAAATACCAAATTGAATTTGCAGTCCGAAACACAAGTGACAAGAAATGAAGGAAATGCAAAAGAACCAGAAAATGAACAATAAAATAGCAACATTAAACCCTCATATATCAATAATCACTCTAAATGTAAATGGATTGAATTCTCCAATCAATAGACACAGAGTGGCAGGATGGATTAAAAACCAATATCCAACAATTTGCTGCCTCCAGGAAACACGTCTCAGCTCTAAAGACAAACACAGACTCAAAATAAAAGGATGGAAAACAATACTCCAAGCTAATGGCAAACAAAAGAAAGCAGGAGTAGCCATAAGTATATCAGACAAAGTAGACTTCAAGATAAAAAAGTAATGAGAGACAAAGAAGGGCAATATATAATGATAAAAGGGACACTTCACCAAGAAGACATAACACTTATAAAGATCTATGCACCCAACACAGGAGCACCAAAGTACATAAAACAACTGCTAAAAAACCTTAAAGGAGATATTAACAATAACACAATAATAGTAGGGGATCTTAACACCCCTCTTACATCAATGGATAGATCATCCAGACAAAAAGTCAATAAGGAAATAATGGACTTAAACGAAAACTAGATGCAATGGACTTAATAGATATATACAGAGCACTCCACCCCAAAAAAGCAGAGTACACATTCTTCTCAAGTGCACATGGAACATTCTCACGGATAGACCATATATTAGGAAACAAGGCAAACCTCTATAAATTTAAGAAGATTGAAATCATTACAAGCATCTTTTCAGATCATAATGCAGTGAAACTAGAAATCAACTGCAAGGAAGAAACTAGGAAAGGGACAAAGATGTGGAGACTAAACAACATGCTACTGAATAACGAATGGGTCATTGATGAACTTAAAGGAGAAATCAAAAGCTATCTGGAGACAAATGAAAAGGAAAATACACCATACCAACTCATATGGGATGCAGCAAAAGCGGTCCTGAGAGGGAAATTCATAGCGATACAAGCTCACCTTAACAAACAAGAAAAATCCCAAATAAATAACCTTAAATTGCACCTAACAGAATTAGAAAAAGAAGAACAGACAAAGCCCCAAATCAGCAGAAGGAGGGAAATAATAAAAATCAGAGCAGAAATAAATGAAATTGAAACAAACAAACAAAAAAAACAGTAGAAAGGATCAATGAAACAAAGAGCTGGTTCTTTGAGAAGATAAATAAAATTGACAAACCCTTAGCCAGACTCACTAAGAAAAAAAGGGAGAAGACTCAGATAAATAAAATTAGAAATAAAAGAGGAGAAATTACAACAGATATCACAGAAATACAAGGGATTATTAGGGAATACTATGAAAAATTTTACACCAACAAATTGGACAACCTAAAGGAAATGGACAAATTCTTGGATGCGTACAACCTCCCAAAACGGAATCAAGAAGAAATAGAGAATCTCAACAGACCAATCACAAGTAAAGAGATTGAAACAGTAATCAAAAACCTCCCAAAAAATAAAAGTCCAGGACCAGATGGCTTCCCTGGAGAATTTTACCAAACATTCAAAGAAGATTTAGCACCTATCCTTCTCAGACTATTCCAAAAAATAGAGGAAGATGGAATACTTCCCAACACATTCTATGAGGCCGACATCATGCTGATACCAAAGCCAGACAAGGACAATACAAAGAAGGAAAACTACAGGCCAACATCACTGATGAACATAGACGCCAAAATCCTCAACAAAATATTGGCAAACCGAATACAGCAATACATCAAAAAGATCATACACCACGATCAAGTGGGATTTATACCAGGGACACAGGGATGGTTCAACATTCGCAAATCAATCAATGTAATACACCACATTAACAAAATGAAGAATAAAAACCACCTGATCATCTCAATCAATGCAGAGAAGGCATTCGACAAGATCCAGCATCCATTTATGATAAAAACTCTCAACAAAATGGGTATAGAAGGAAAGTACCTCAACATAATAAGGGCCATATATGACAAACCTACAGCAAACATCCTACTCAATGGGGAAAAACTGAAAGCCATTCCTTTGAGGACAGGAACAAGACAAGGGTGCCCACTCTCACCGCTCTTATTCAACATAGTACTGGAAGTTCTGGCCAGAGCAATTAGGCAGAAAAAGAAATAAAAGGACTCCAAATAGGCAATGAAGAAGTGAAATTCTCACTATTTGCAGATGACATGATCTTATACATAGAAAACACAAAAAATTCCATCAGAAAACTACTAGAAATAATCAACAACTACAGTAAAGTGGCAGGGTATAAAATCAACTTACAAAAATCAATTGCATTTCTATACACTAACAATGAACCAACAGAAAGAGAACTCAAAAAGACAATCCCATTTACAATTGCAACAAAAAGAATAAAATATCTGGGAATAAATTTAACCAAGGAGGTAAAAGACTTATACAATGAAAACTATCAGACACTATTGAAAGAAATCGAGGAAGACATAAAGAAATGGAAAAATATTCCATGCACATGGATTGGAAGAATAAATATAGTTAAAATGTCCATTCTACCTAAAGCAATCTACAAATTCAATGCAATCCCAATCAGAATCCCAATGTCATTCTTCACTGTTCGAAGAAAAACTACTGAAATTCGTATGGGGCAACAAAAGAGCCTGAATAGCTAAAGCAATTCTGAAAAAAAGAACAAAGCTGGAGACATCACAATCCCTGATTTCAAAATATACTATAAATCTATAGTAATCAAAACAGCATGGTACTGGTACAAGAATAGACACACAGATCAATGGAACAGAATTGAGAGCCCAGAAATAAAACCACACACCTATGGACAGCTAATCTTCGACAAAGGAGCAAAGAATATACAATGGAGAGAGGGAAGTCTCTTCAATCAATGGTGCCGGGAAAATTGGACAGCAACATGCAAAAGAATGAAAGTAGACCATCTCCTATCACCATATACAAAAATCAATTCAAAATGGATCAAGGACCTGAAACTGAGACCTGAAACTATAAAACTCCTGGAAGAAAATCCTTTCAGATTCCATGTCTACTCAGACAAGGGAAACAAAAGAAAAAATAAACAAGTGGGACCTCATCAGACTAAAGAGCTTCTACAAGGCAAATGAAACCAGGATCAAAATGAATAAACAACCCACCAGCTGGGAGAAAATATTTGCAAATCGTTTGTCCAACAAGGGATTAATCTCAGTAATATATAAAGATCTCATACAACTGAGCAACAAAAAAAAACAAACAACCCGATCAAAAAATGGGCAGAGGATATGAACAGACATTATTCCAAGGAAGAGATACAGATGGCCAATAGACACATGAAAAGATGTTCAACATCACTAATCACTAGGGAAATGCAAATCAAAACTACACTGATATCACCTTACAACTGTTAGAATGGCTATAATCACAAAGACAAATAACAACAAATGCTGGAGAGGTTGTGGAGAAACGGGGACCCTCATTCACTGCTGGTGGGAATGCAAACTGGTGCAGCCTCTATGGAAAACAGTATGGAGAGTCCTCAAAAAATTAAAAATAGAAATACCTTATGATCCAGCAATACCACTCTTGGGCATCTACCCAATGGACATGAAATCAACCATCACAAGAGGTGTATGCACCCCTATGTTCATTGCAGCATTATTCACTATAGCCAAGAAGTGGAAGCAACCCAAGTGTCCCTCCACTGATGATTGGTTAAAGAAGATGTGGTATATACATACAATGGAATACTACTCAGCCATAAGAAAAGACACAATTGTTCCATTTGCAACAACATGGATGGACCTAGAGGGTATTATGTTAAGTGAAATAAGCCAGAGAGAGAAGGACAGACACTGCATGAACTCACTCATATATGGAATATAAATGAACACATGGACAGAGAGAACTGATTGGTGGTTACCAAGGGGAAGGGGGGTGGTGGGGCACAAGGGGTGAAGGGTTACATCCACAAGGTGACGGACAAACAAAAATGTACCACTAAAACCCCACAGTGTTATAAACTATTAAGACATCAATAAAAAAATGGTAATAATAATAATAATAAAAACCCATAGTGAGATACCACTTTACATTCATTAGGATGGCTATTATAAAAATTTTTTTTTAAAACCCAGAAAGTAACAAGTGTTGGCCAGGATGTGGAAAAATTGGAATCCTTGTGCATTACTGGTAGGAATATAAAATGGTACAACTATTGTGGAAAACAGTATGGTGATTCCTCAAAAAATTAAACATAGAATTAACATATGCCCCAGCAACTCCACTTCTGAGTATATACCCAATAAAATTGAAAGCAAGGACTCAAATAGATATTTGTACACCCATGTTCCTAGCAGCATTATTCCCAATAGTCAAACGATGGAAGCAACCCAAGTATCCACCATTAGAGGAATGCATAAACAAAATGTAGTATATATACACAATGGAAATTATTCAGCCTTAAAAAGCGAGGAAATTCTTGAAGACATTACACTAAGTGAAATAAATCAGATGCAAAAGGACAAGTGTTCTATGACTCCACTTATATGAAGTACCTAAAATAGTCAAATTCATAGAGACAGAAAATAGAATAGTGGTTTCCAGGGGTGGAGAAGTAGGAAATGGAAAGTTATTGTTTAATGGGTACAGAATTTCAATTTGGGATAATGAGAAATTTCTGGAGATGGATGGTGATGATGATTGTACAACAATGAATATACTTAATGCCACTGAACTGTACACTTAAAAATGGTCAAATGGTAAATTTTATGTAATGTACATTTTGCCACAATAAAAAAAGTTACCCCCTAAAAAAATTACTGAACCTGCTAATTATTTAGAGGTGAGTTACTAGGCCACTCTGCCATATACCATTATCTTCCATTTTCAGATTTAATCTTCTTGGCCGTCTAATATCACACATGTTAGAGTCAGATTTGGAGGAATTTATATCAATAGGCTTGCATGATAACAATGGTAACAGCTGCCATTATTGCTTGTCTATTAGGTGCCAAGGTCATTATATGCTTTATCTCAATGAACCAACATAACAACTGTATGAAGGAGATATTATTATCCCTGGGCACATCTTGGGGCTTAGTAACTTGTCTATTGTTGAATAGCCAAACCAGTCCATTTCACTGCTCTTAGCATGGTAGAGGATAATGAGCATGAGGTGGAAGCAGAAGGGCCAGGGGGTGGTGGTGGGCAGAAAGATAGATGTTTGTCCTGTGATTTATCTATGTGTGTATATGTGTGTGTGTGTGTTTGTGTGTGTGTGAGAGAGAGAGAAGGAGAAAGAGAGAGACAGAGGGAGAAGGAGAGAGAAAGTCATTTCATTTTTGTTTTAAATAAATTAAACTTAGACTAGTCTTTTATCCACCATTTTGGGTTGTTTTTCATAAATAACTACTATTAGGAAACTGACTCAGAAACTGCTGTTGTGGGCTGTTGTATGCAGTGTCTTGCTGTGTACACAAAGGGCCTTGGGGACACACCGGTGTGAGGCCAGGTGTATGTTGGCAGTGAGCAGGCATATGTTGACTGTCTACCGTGTGATCAGTAGAATGAATAAGCAACGTGAGTTTTAAGTATAAAAAGAGAAAAGTGTAAAAACTCAGCAATACTCTGAAGCTTCTTTTCCCATTAGGCCCAAGGGAACATGAATGCCCACCCAGCTTCTCCAGGTCTTTTGGATAACGACTGGGTTCAGTGTAATATTCCGAATGTACAGTCTGAGCACCAGAGGACTGTTTTCCCCACATGTCCCTTTCCTTGAATTTGTGATGTGCCCCCTCAGAGAGCATGTGGAGGTGACCGTCCGCACTCCGTCTCCTGGACTAAGCTACGAACTTCCCTTCTCAGGAGTCTACTTTCTCCCAACCACGATTCAGGCTGACCCATGAGATGTCATGTAATACCTAGCAGCCGGAAGGTACTCATCTCCTGCAATTTCCTTACTTTGGGTCTAGAGACTTTTTTCTCTGTGCTAATTCCTGTTGGGCGATTTCTGGTGTCTCAATGGTGCACCCTGCTGGAAATGCTCTACCAGATACACCACCTTAGAAGGAAGATGGAGGATCTTGCCATCAACAGTGAATTTGCACTGTTCCCCCCAATTCTAGTAGAAAGGACTCTGATAAATCATTAAGCTGATCCGAGTGGGTCAGCTCTTTTCTTGTTTGACATTTGTAGTTCACAAGAGTGCAAGCAATTCTTAGTAGTTAATAGGATAACTCACCTTTGATCCAGTTGCTCTACATCAAAAACTCTTTCAACAGTGGATTTTCTAAAAGTAGAGTTTGGTATTTGTATGCATTAAACATATCCTAATTTTTTCTGATTCACCATCTTTTGTTGGCATGGAACAGGAATTCTCTTGAGCTCCCAGGACTATTTTAATACCCTAAATGGCCTGGCACTTTTATCTTTAGAGCACCGTCTCCATATCATACTTAAAATGCATCCCATATCCAATAATCTTTTCTTTGCTTTTAAAAATAAACTTGAAAGTTATTTTTAAAATTTTGCTTTTGAAATTATTTGCTAGTAATTAATTTATTTACTGTGATTTCTCAGCAACCAGGTGCATTCTTGAGAATTTCTGCAAAGTGAGAAAAACTCACTGAAATTTATTCATAAATGCATGAAATGTTTATTAATAATAACAATTAATGAAGTTGACATGATACATATTGACATTTAATTAAACATTTATTAACTTTGATTTTGCATTTTTCCCTTTGTATTTTGGGCTCTTCTTTTCCTTTTTTTTTTTTCTTTTGTTAGAGTTCTAGGACCTTTTCAAAAACTCTCAGGTTTTAAGTACCACACTATCTAATGGATAAAATTGTACAGTCAGCTCCCTTAATCAACTTCTTACATGGGTAGCCTTACCTCATACAACTCACAAGGCTAGGTATTAAGTTGGACAATATGAAGTTGCTGGGTTTTTTTGGTAAAATATGACTGAATAGAGGCAATTTCACATGATTTAACCTAATATGTCTTGGTTTCAAATACGATATGCTTTTTCCCTTGGAGACGTAGAGTTAAACTGGAGAGCTAAGACTAACGAGCAGAGTGCTTGGCATGTGGTAGGTGCATGGCAACTGTTTGCCCAATGAATGCATGCACGTGTCAACGAATGACCAAACAAGACACAACTATGTAAACAAGAGCGAAATTGCGTGGTACAGACTTGTGGGAATGGAACTGGCGGAACAGATTAATCATACAAAGCACTTTAGCAATTACTTTCAAGTCTTTTTAACCAACATTCTCTTTTTAATTTTGTTTTTTAGCAAGAGATTGGCATTGCCTGTGGGAGAAAGCAGTCCTGGCATATTTCACTGCTGACTCTCCTCATCAGGAATAAAAAATGGAAACATCATAGGGGTTTAAGGACGAAAAGAAGCATTGTGGATCTAAGAGAGAGGAGGCTTCAGAGGTTGGTAGGATTTTCATGAAGCACAGTGCTTTTCATTTGGCAGCAAGAATTATCTCCAGGGGCAGGATCTTAAATTGAAAGATCCTGGTGTTTTTCTTTCCATACAATCCTGGGGAAGCAAACAGCTCTGCTTTTGTTTTTTTCCTTTTGGCGTGGCAATCCTAGAGAAAACAAAAGATTATCAAATTTTAGTGATTAATAGGACTTCAACTTTGTATTCATCCACCTATCCATCTATTCATCCCCTTATCCTGTTGCACCATGATGTGACAGCTACTGTCTAGATGCTGGGAATAGAATGAGGTTTAAGATATAAGAAACATTTCCAAACTAGGGGGGAAATTCATCTTGCACAGGGAGAGTAAATGTGAGTAGTGCTGAAAGAGCAGAGGGAAAAGTGCTTAGGGAGCATAGAGAGAGAACTGATTCCTAGGGAAATTGGAGGAGATTTCACTAGAGATGTTAATTAGCCTGAGTCTGGAATAGAGGTTTTCAACACTGGGTGTAGATTAGAATAACCAGAGGATTAAAATAAAAGAAAGAAAATAAAAAAAGAACCATGCCCAGGCAGGCTCCTCCACAAAGATTCCGGTTTAATTGACTTGAAAAGGACATCTGTTTTGTTTTGTTTTTGATTTAGCTTTTTAGAAAAGCTAACCAGGTAAACACATTGAGCAACTAGGTTGAGAACCACTGGTTTAGAAGGAGTAGAAACACACAAGGTGAATGAAGGAGAGGGAGGTTAGATTGGTTGAGGGAAGAGACAGCTAGAGTGCTTTCCGCTTTAAGTAAATAGTATATGAAAAGAAAGATGATGTGCTAAGGTTTTCAGTCTTATGATGGGGGTAGGCCCAGTTTAAGTGGGAAGCTGGAACTGAACATTCTGCAGAAAATTGGATGCCTGGAAGAACTTCCTTGAGGGAACGATTCAGCAAGAAAGATTTCACATGGTCTAGGGTCTCAGAGAGGAGATGGTGGACCATCATTGGTCAGGTGTGAAAAGTCAACCAGAAAATATTAGTGTCCTCAAGAATGTTCCCTCAAGGGGAGGGAACTTGATTTCCATTATCTATGATCCAGTATCTGGCACTTGATTTCACATTATCCACAAAATATGGAATCTGCGTCAAGAAATTTACATAAAAAACTGGAGCAAAACGGATGAAAACAACAAGGTCTCCCAAGAAGCAAACTAACCGTAGAAATACCTTCACCACCCGGAGTGGATGGGGTTCCCACAGGAAACAATTTCCACTGAAGACTAAGCCTGTAATAAAAAATTACTAAGTACTCAAAGAAGAAAAAATGCCATGAGAATGAGTAAGCAGACTTAGACAAAAAATTACAGTGCTGAAACTATATACTCTGGAGCAATCTGAGAGAGACTTCCATATGAACATGCTTAACATATTCAAAGAGATAAAAGTAGGAAAAAAAATCCAGTAGGCTAGGAAAGAAAAATAATAGACTTGAAAAAGAACCAAATAGAAATTTTAGAAAAATAAGTTTTAAAAGATTCTCAGTAGATTGGTTAAAGGGTAGACTATATGTAGCTGAAAAAAAGAACTGGAAAATTAGAAAACAGAGCTGAAGAGATCACAAAGAAAGCTGCAGAATATTCCACGGAGAGAGAGAGAGGTGGAAAACAGAGGTCCTGAGTGTGACAGCATGGATTTTTGGAGAATACAAATGCTTTTTGGAATAGAAAGCATTGGAGTGAGACTTTAGATAGATGAGAGATGGAGTTAGCACATATTTATAATTCAATTATTCTAAAATTTAAGACAAATCCTAACATATATGTTGTTACCACATTATTGAGCTTCTAAGTGTGTTTGCTGAGAAGGGCAAAAAATTCTTGTAGTATTAAAATTTTTGTTGTAAGAGTTGAAAGTATGGTTGAGTGATAAGCTCAAGGCTCTGAGTCTTGGAGAAAACCACATGACTCTCAGAAATGTTGTCGTAGGAAACTTTTCAATCAAAAATGTAAGTAAACTGTGATTTCCATAGGAAGTTAATCTTACTAGTTAATCTTGAGATAATTAACATGTGCTAAATCTCACTTATCTATTAGCATTCTAATTAATTCTCCTGGAATGAAAGACTAAGCAGATCACCTTAGTATTAGAAATATGGCTAAAGTCCTTTCTCCTTGTAAAAAGTCGAATAATACGATTTCAGATGATTAGCTGTAAAACACAGTGCGGAATCTGTTTTCTTAAACACTAGTAAAGTTAAAACTACAAAATTAAACTTCAGTAAATACCATTTGTGTAAATCTTGAAAACATTCAAAGCAACATTGAATTTTTAAAAATTGGTACATATGTATTTAGTACAAGTACAAAAAATATGGACTGGCAGGATGCACACTAAATGAAAGTAATGTATCTGAATTGTATGGGACAGAGGAATGGCACCTGGGCTTTTTTGTGGGGGAGGGGATGTAGTACAAAGTATCTGTAATTGTCTTGCTCATAAAGGGGCTCTGAAGTATTTATGTGTATGTATATGTATACACACACACATACACACACTGTATATTATATATAGATATATAAAATATATATGATATATACATGTTTAACATTAATTCTGATGTTTGTTATATTTCTGTAAACTTTTCTCTTCATATGAACAGTTTGATAATTAAAAAGTAATACAATCCTTACAATTTATTTTTGTTTATGGTTCTGTTTAAATGTGGAGGTAGAAGATGTTAAAACTGCATGCTAAATGATACATAAAAGCTGATTTGTCCATTTTCACTATTCATCCCATTTTTATTCTCTGTTTACATAGATAATCTAGAAGTTTAGTACAAATTAATTCAAGAGCTAGTTTTCAAATTAAATAATCCCCAAATGCATATTTATTTATTTTTGGTGAGGAAGATTAGCCCTGAGCTAACATCTGTGCCCATCTTCCTCTACTTTGTACGTGGGATGCTGCCGGAGCATGGCTTGATAAGCAGTGCGTAGGTCTGTGCCTGGGATCCAAACCTGCGAACCCTGCGCCACAAAAGCAGAGTGCATGAACTTAACTACTATGCCACGGCTAGCCCCGCCAAATGCATATTTTTCTTCTTAACAATATCAAATGAGTTGTTCTCACCTTAAGAGGTTTTACTTTTTCTGATTTCACAGGCAATTCCATCAAATGCGAGTGGGCAGGAACACAAACATTGTCCGTCCATCTGAATCACTGTACCTCCATTTTGGCAAGGGTGGCATTTTCTTACACTGAATTCATTGATATAATCTTCAATGGCTCTTTCCAAATTTTGCTTCTTTTGGTGCGCATCTCTCATTTTCACTGGAACCAGATTATATATAGGAGACAGCTGTAAGAAAGCAAAACGTTTCATTTGAGGTCTTTTTCTACTGATGGAACTTGTGGAATATTCTTCACTTAATTATTTATTTATTGGTTCATTAATTCAACAAAGGTATACTGAATGGTTATTATTGCCAGATATGATGTTAGCTTTTAAGACTATACTAGTGATCTCACGAAAATCACATTATGGAGGTAGGAAGACTGATATTAAAATAATTATACAGACAAATTTAAAATGGAAACTGTGATAGCTGCTACAAAGGATGGGGACATGTATTTTAAAAATGAGCAATTGTGGATTTAAACTTTTGGCGGGATAATTTATTGACATATTTATTGTGAATTGTTTTTGCTGCCTTCTTCCCTCCTCCCCTCTTCCAGAAGGTAGCCCGGTACTTGCCATCTCTTGTCTAAGAGGAGGTTTGTGTGCAAGGCCAAGTCTAGAATGCCACTGAAGGCAAACTCTTCACTGTTTTTTTTCTCTGAAAGCCTGAGCTCATTGAAACATTTTTGCTGGGAGGAGAATGCCACTGAGGGAGGGGATTCCTCTAGACCAGGAAGGGGAGAGAGTTAGTCTGTACCTCAGGTAGCAGGAAACCATAACTAGATCTCCAACAGCTATTTTGGGCAGTCTCAAGACTTATGGGGTGCCCCTAGGGAAGCTGGATATCAAGGACCAGGGCTCCAGCTTTATCAGTGATTCTCATGCACAGTTTTGGCCTGGAAGGCTTGGAACCACTTGACTCCAAGGGAACGTGTGAGCTTGAACAATGAGGTTATCAGGGTGGCCACAATGGACTAAATACTTACATGTATCATATCCCCATTTCCCAGACAGAAGCATCGAGATTCTTATACTAATTTAGGCAGCAAGGAAGGACCTCCCTGAATTGCATCCAACAAATGAATGAAGAATAAATTTTCCAGCAGCACGAAAGGATGGGATCTCAATGTCAAATTTAATTAGACTTAAAGAAAATGAAGTAAGATGATTTATTTTGCACATTTAAATTCCTGGAGCAAGAAACATAGTTGCTTGCTACAACTGAATCAGAAAAGCTTGGAAAGTATTCCAGTCATACAATGCAGAATTCAAAAAGGTCTTTTAGTGGAGAGACTGTAACATGTATAGAAAACTTGCATCATATGTCCATTTAATTTAAACAAATTCAATTGTGTGACTATAAAGAGCTGTTTGAGTAAATCAGTTGTTAGAAATTGAAGGCCTTTGGGAGAATGGCACTTTGAAATAAAAGACCACAGAATTTAAAAGAAATTGGAATCTAAAGACTCAAGAAAGAGGAGATAAAAATATACCACAAATTCCTGCAGAAGAGTAATAACAAATTAAATAATGTCACAAATTCTTTTTCTGAGGACAATGAGAAAAACTAAACAAAATAAAACCAAAACTCAAAATCTGCTTGAAGGCTCTGGAGAACTAACAAGATAATAAAGAATGACTGGGCTAAGATTTGGGAGACTTTAGAAACTCAGTGGAAATTCAGTGAGGCGAGCCCAGCTTTTTGGGGTCAACTGTCCCCTCGACACATTTCCTAACTCAGGAAGAGGCCGTCAAGGGGCTAAGAGGTAGAGCAGCACATTACTGGGCTGGCGAAAAAGGTGGAAATTCAGGGACAACAAAGGTAAACAGCTGTGCATTGGGTTTGACCCAAAGGCCTACAGCCCTAGAAGGAAGAGGCAACTGGAAGTGGGGTAAGCCTGGCAAGATTGCAGCCTGGTTTGGATTTAAATGATCCTGAATCATTAGTACTCCAGAAGTTTTCCAGATGTAAATATATATTTTCTTTAGATGAAAATAAAATCATGCTAGACCTTGAGCTGCTCCTCTAACAATTGTTTAAGTATCATATCCAGCCCACAATAGAAATAAGCAGGTACACAAGGAAACAAGACAATATGAATGAGAATTAGTAGAAAGAATAGAAACTAGAAACAGAGTGATGGGGGATTTGAGTTATCAGATATAGACTTTAAAATAACTGCGTTTACAAAAGAGACAAGATTGAAATTTTAGCAGAGAATTGGAAATTATTTTTAAAAATAGAACATTTTCAAGATTAAACGAATAGAAATAGTAGAACTTGATATTATAATACATTGAGTAAATAGCAGATGTGACACAACCAAAGCAAAGTTAAAGAATTGAAATATATAGGTCAGAAGAAAATATTGACAATGAAGCATGAAGAGGAAAAAGATTGGGAAATATAGAAAGGGGGTAGGAAACATAAAAAATAAAGTGAGAAGGTAAAAGAACTACATAATTTGAGTTCCAGAAGAAGACAATATATAAGAAGCAATATTTGAAGAGCTAGTGGCTGAGAATATTACAAACTTGGTGAAAGAAATCAAGATACCCCATTAATGGAAAGCAAGTTAAAATTTTTTCTTTTCACACCTAGGCACATCAGAGTAAAACTGGTAAAAAAGGAAGGCAATGGAGAAAATCTTAAAAGCCATAATACTTTGAAAGTAGACTGACATTTGATTTTAAAAGATGTAATCAATAATACAATATAAATTGTCCTGGGACAATGAGAAATTCATAGGGAAATTTTTTTAAAAGGGACCTTCTAACTTTTGCCACACACAAAAAAACAACTATAGGTTGATTGTAGATCAAAATGTAAAAGGAAAACAATAAACCTTCTGAAAGAGAATACATAGGAGAGTGTCTTCACTCTTGAGTGTCTTCACACTTTCCCCTTGAGGTAGGGAAAGACCTTAAACAGGACACAAAAGCACCAACTATAAGGAAAGGAAATATACATTTGACTACATCAAAATTAAAAAAAAATCAACATCATAATTCTTGATATGATGCATGGAGAAGGACACACATCACTTCTGTGGTATTCAAAAATGCATAACCTCTATCTATTCTAGACCAAAATTGAGAGACATTTGACACAATAACTGACCAATACTCCTCAAAAGTGTCAAGGTCATGAAAGACAAGGAAAATCTGAGGAACTGTCACAGGTTGGAGGAGAACAAGGAGACGTGACAACTAAATGCAAAGGGAGTCCTGACTGGATCCTGGAACAGAATAAAGGACATTAGGGGGAAAACTGTTTAAATTTAAATAAGGTCTATGGTTTAGCCAATGGTGTTTTTCTGATTGTGATAACTGTACTGTGGTTAGGTGAGTTATTAACATAAGGGGCTGCTGGGTGTGGGGTATATGTGAACTCTGTACTATTTGTGTAATTTTACTGTCTGTACTATTTGTGCAGTTTAACAGTAAGTCCAAAATTATTTCAAAATATAAAAGAGTACATCTGTGATCAAAAAATACCATTAAAGGGTGAAAGTCCTCAAGTGAGAGAACACACATAACACTTTTAAGTGAGATTAGCCTCATATCCAGAATACAACAAAACTTCTACAAAGTCAACACAACTGTCCACCAGCATAGTCTCTTATGAATTAGTTTGTAGGATTCAGACTTCAACTATGTCATATTTATTTGGAAGAAAGTAACCTCTTACCAATGTTGCCACGTTGGCACAAACAACATAAGCATGTGGTGGAGTTATTTTGATTTTTAAGAAAAGAAATTCCTCGTGTTTTACCCTTCAAAGGAAAGTCAAGGCCAGACAATCTAAGATACAGGAATAGGGATCACGGAGAAAATACAATTTGGATGAAATGCGTAAACAGTGTTCAAAGAGACAAAGAGGAAGGACGTTCAACAGCAACAGTTTCAGAGCAGCCTCAGACCCTGGAGTCAAAAATCCCACAAGAAGACAAAGAACAATTAAAATGTACTTGAAGTTTTTCTGAAAAGCCACATCTTTTTCTGGTGAACTTTGGCCTTCTATTAAGTAAGAAAACAGCTTTCATTTTTCTCCTCTCCTAGCTAACTCTTTCTACCATTTGTAGATGTATTTTCAGTGGATGTACTCTATCACAAAATCTGCTAAAATACAAATAAATTGGCAATGTAGTTTAATATTAAGTACATTTAGGTTTCTTCAGGCTTCCGAACTAATTAAACTATACATGCCAAATGTAGTTTGTTGATAGAATGAGTGTTAGCTTTATCTCTATACGAGAGAGTTAGGGATGATTTTCACTATGTCGTCATCACTGTAATGACGGTACCACAGGACCCTGGTGCTACACTGATGCTCTTTAACATCTGGTGCATCACTGCTCAGAGTTGCACGATACAACAAAAATGGTGGTTTAGTTAGTTCATTATTATCCAAGTTGCTGAAGAAAGAGCTTAATATATCTTGACATGTGGGTGGATAAGAGCGGTTGTGGGAAAAGAGAAAATGAGAACTGAAAATGGAAAAGGCAAGAGCAACACAAATGCACAAAATTCACGCCAGGGGGACCCATCCAGTTGCATAAGATGGGTCACAAATTTGGTTTTATGGTCTAGTGCATTGAGCAGGACAACTGAATTTAATGATTACGTCCGTATGAGAAAAACCTGCCTAATTCCCAAGAGAAACAAAATGATCCTTGAAACTGAGATGAAAGAGTAATATCTCCCAGGGGTCCTCATAAAGGAGACGTTGTACCGTGTAACATCCTTTTCGTACATAAAACTGTGTTACACAGCTTTGTTTTTCATAATGCCTGAACCAAACTTTACAGGAAGCAAATATGCTCTCTACTAGTTATACTGATCTCTGCTGCTATTGCTCTGGAGGAAATCATGAACTTATATCTCTCAGGCAATCATTAATAAATGTAATTTCTCTCAGCTGACATTTCTTTAGCTAGTTTGTAGAAGTAAGCTTAAGAAGAAACCAAAGTTCAGCTATTCTGTTGAGATAAAATGTAGAACCATTTGTATTCAGGCAAGCTGGAAATAGAATCAATATACTCCCACGAAAGTTGAAGACTGTGACAAAAGTGAATACTTAAAGACAGGCTCAGCCTATCTCCTCTGCATAGGGAAGGGCTGAAGAAAAATTCTTGGGCTGGGCCAACACATTCCTCAAGAAGTGGTTTGGGGTCTGCCGAAGCACACAAAGAGAGAATCAAAGCCACAAGGTTCTACTTAATGGAGCATGTCCATAGTTCCTTTAGTATGGGAAAAAAGTTATATTTAATCATCTTTCATTTATACTATATTATATCATCATCACTTATATTATATCAAATATAATATATGGAAAGATATATCCAAGTATTTTACTTAGAAAATTCCAGTAATATATTTATATAGCCTTTCATTTAGAGTAATATAACTTCCTAGTGTTTCCTCTAAGACAAACTGATTGCAACATAAATACCTAGATAATTGATTTAATTTGCTGCAGAGGATTAAATATAAACCAGGTGATAGTTTAGCATGGGTGGGGCGAGGTTTTACCAATTCTTTAAATAATTAAATAGTAGGGCCAATTATTTTAATATTAAGACCATCCCTACTGTTCGAATATGTCATCTGCAGACAATAGAATGCTTCAACTTACCAAAGAATGAATCACTGCTTCTAGATTGTGTAATTACCTCATGAAAACAGCTTCCAATTGACCACAGGATCACTTCTACTGGATTTATGAGAGCAAAATAACTTGGAATTTATTTTGAGGTCAAACTACACTATATTTCATATCTCTTTAGAGATTTAAAAGCCACACAAAGTCAATAAAAATCATCATATTTCACTATTTTTCTGAACTTTATCTACGAAAAGATAAATTTAAAAAGTGGTTCATGGTGGACTAACAATAGCTGCCATTTTTTAATGTAGAACATTGATATGAAAAGTCCTGGCTTCCAATGAATGAAGAAAGAAACTTATACAGATATTTTAGATGGAATGACTACTAATATAAAAATCTGGAGGTCAATAGTTGCTCTTAAAAATAGAATAAACCATATTTTGCATCCAGCCAGTAGGACTGTATCAATGGAGTTGGTGAAGGTCTTTGAACAATTCTAGTTAACCTAGTAGTAAATATTTAGCAGATGATTTATTTATTTGAGACTTTTTAAAACCAGCCCTAGAATATGCTAGACTATTACTAAAACCTTCTCAGAGAACAAGCTTGGATCCATACAAGGACAGCTGAACTTACTTTGTAGAGATGAGAAGACAAGCCACTTCAGGTGTCCATCTGGATGGAAACAGCCACCTAAATCAGTTCTTTCCTTATTTAAGATCTTCTGACATAGATTTATTTCACTGAGTTCAAGATGATGAATTTAAATATGATTTAAATCTAATAAAATAAAAGGAGCCTCTTCTGATTTTAATTTTATACATGGACTTGCTAACTTAGCCAACTTTTTCTCCCTCTTTGTCCTACTTTTGGGACAAAATATTCACCTCTCCTAGATTTATTTGCACATCTATGAATGGTTAAATTTCTGTAACCTAAAGGGAGAGTAGATTACAATTTTCCAGTTTCTGAGTTCCTTCTTCACATAAATGAGGTAGCTTTGGTGACTTCATTCACTATTCAAAGACAATAAAATAGAATGAAGGAACAAAATTCTCCAATAATTAGTCCTATCAACATGTCTGTAACTCACGTTAATAAAACTGAAGTAGGGGCAGTCAAAGATAAATTTGACCTGAGGGAAGAAAACTGTGAAACATACAGGGAAAATTGAGCTGTAAAAGGAAGTAAGAGAAAAATAAGGAATACAGGAAAACATATACCCTTTTTAGTTAGTTTGGGGAGAGAATGATGAGGTTAAATAACGTCGGCATTTGTATCATCACAATTACAACAGATTTTTCCCCCTATGAATAAGTACTAAACTGTGAACTCCCAGTGGGTTTATAAATTGAAGACTATTGTAATCAAGATACAAAAAAGAAAGAATTTTTGGACCATGAGAATTGCTCACCCTTGGTCTTATTGTCTCAGACTTTAATCACTTCCCTTCCACAAAGGCCCTTAGTACAGTCATGTGCAGCTTAATGATGTTTCCGTCAACAACGAACTGCATATATGACAGTGGTCCCATGAGGTTAGAACCATCTACTTAGGTGTGTAGTAGGTTATGATATCTAGGTTTGTGTAAGTACACTCTATGATGTTCACACAGCGACAAAATCGCCTAATGATGCATTTCTCACAACGTGTCCCCATCATTAAGCAATACATGCCTGTAAATCCGATTCTTTGTGTTGGAAGTCGTAGTGTGATGCCATCCAAAGGCAAGGGACAACCAGGGACAGATGGAAGGGAGCTAACAATTCCTGGGCACCTATTTTGTGCCATCTGTGCTTTAGGCTCTATACAAGCAATCTTATTAAATTCTCAAAATAAACGTGGAGCCCTGGAGAATTCAGTGTTGCAGAAGTCAGAAAATGTTACACTTCCGGTGAGGGACAGAGACTCACACTCAGCCCACGCTGGTCTTATATGCTGTGCTTCTTTCCAGGGATGAGATGGGAGTGCATTGGAACGCTCACATCTCTTTCAGCTGAAGTTAACTGTTCATCTGAACTGACAGTGACATTTAATAAGAAAATGACAAAATCTTCTATTGAAAATAGACATTCCTTACTCTTTGACTTATGAGCACCGGAGCATCATTTAAGGAAGAGGCCCAATTTACAAAATCAGTCACATCAATTGTCTTGGCTCCTTTGAGAAGCTTCTCTTTCAGTTCAAATGCGTATTTTCTGGTTCCTCCTCTTATGAGTGAAATAACATCATCTATGAGGCTATCACTGGTGATGTTTACTGAGGAAAAAAAGAGAATGTAGTGAGGCATTTATAGTTCTGTGATATTTGATAAACATTTATTGAACCCCTTTTGTAAAGTATAGTCTAGTATATTTATTGAATTTTAATTATAAATATTACTTATGTAATTTTTTCACCCAAATCTCCAAGGACAATTTTTATTAGTAGACAATTGTAGGCTTCGGTCATCTTTTTAAAAAAATAAAAACAGTATGATAATTGAGATACATTGATAATTCAAAGTTCATGATCTATGCACATGCATACGTGAGAACCAAACATGACTTTTGGATGTACTATATATTTTTTGTTACATACTTAACTTCAGAATCATATTTTGTGTAGGTTTGCTTTAAACTATTTTAATACTGTAAAACATCAAAAAGTGCAAAAAACAATAAAGTGAAAGGCAAAATCTCTTTCTACTCCAAATTCTTACCCATCTCTCCCTCAATCTCGTTTTCCAGACTAAACCACTTTTAACAAACTTTGGTGACTCTTTTAGAATTGTGAATTTTTTGACCTGGAGAGGAATTTCAAGATGATTTTTGTTTATTCTTCCTATTTTCATGGATGATAAAACTGAAACTCCAAGAGGTGGAGTGACTAGCCCAAGATTACATAGCTAGCTTAAGGGCCAAATATTGAAACTATGACATTTGATGGCAAGTTTAGTTTTCTTTTCACTTCATCAATGGTTTCCAACCATGGCCACATGTCAGTGGTTGGTATGTCTTTTAAAATATCAAACTTTCTTCTCTTCTGCCTCCGTATTATCAGCTGACTCTTTAAAGGTGAGTCTCAAGCATTCGTATTTCTAAAAATGCTCTCAGGCGTTTCTGATTAGAGTAAAAATTGAGAACTCCAGCACTACCTCATGCTTGTAAGTCTGCTAAAGATTAACAGCAGAAGTAATATTTATACCAAAGATATTTGTATTTTTAAAAAGGTTATGCACTGTTTTAATGTTAAGGATGGATTAGGGATTTCTTTTCCCCCCAGTTTTATTGAGATATAATTGATATAAAACACTGTGTAAGTTTAAGGTGTATAGCATAATGACTTGACATATATATATATATATATATATATATATATATATATATATATATGTATAATCACAAAATGATTACCACAACAAGTTTGGTTAATACATATCACCTCATAAAGTTACAAAAAAAATATTTTTTTTCCTTGTGATGAGAACTTTTAGGCTCTACTCTCTTAGCAACTTTCAGATGTATCATATGGCAGTGTTATCTACAGTCATCATGTTGTACATTACGCCGTGAGTGTTTATTTACCTTATAACTGGAAGTTTGTACCATGTTTGACCAATTACATGAAGGTGGATTAGGGACTTCAAGTCAGGTGGAAAGTTGAGTTAGGGAGATGGTTTTGGCCCTCTCCTTTCTTTTTTCTTTTGTTTTTTTTTTTTTTTTTGCTGAGGAAGTTTCGCCATGAGCTAACATCTGTTGCCAATCTTCCTCTTTTTTATGTGAGCTGCCATCACAGTGTGATCACTGACAGATGAGTGGTATAGGTCCATGCTCAGGACCTGAACCCAGGCCTCTGAAGCAGAGTACACTGAACTTAACCACAAGGCCACTGGGGCTGGCCCTGGCCCTCTCCTTCCTTAATGGACATACAGAGTACTGACACTAGCCCATTTGGAAGCTTTGTTAAAATTGGGGGAAAAAAAGGAAATTTTCCTCAAGACATTTTGCTACCATCGCCATGATGACTATACAAATCTCTAATGATGCCAGTGTGAATGGCACTCGCCAGAGCTGTGCACTACACGACTGTGCAACGGTGATAGTGATGAATACATGTCCATGGGTTACTTGTGTTTATAATGGTCTGGAAACTACTGTTAAGGATAAAATAGTTTTTAAGCACTTTTAGCTGTTTTTAAAATAAAGAGTGTAGACAATAAAGAGGGCTCAGAGTGACAAGGCAGTGCTCATTGACATCCCCCCTTCTTTTTTTAACCTAGTAAGTTAGCCATACTTACCATTTTTCCCCTCACCCCTCTTTAAACAATTGTTTGCATCAACTTTTCCCGTGACTTCAACTCCATGTTTCAGAGATAAGTCCAGATTAAACCCGAGGCATCTCTGTATATCCCTTAGTTCAACATCTGTTTAATGTGTTTAGTTGAAAATGATTAGATACTGTTTGTCAACATCATAAATAAATTCCAATTTTGATATTTTGTAAGAGACATACTTACTTGGAGTCCTAGACATTATTAGTGAACTCAAATGCAAGGTCATATCTTCCCTAATTTGTCTTCACTTTGGAATGTAGTGGCCTCCTTTTGACTTTGCTTGTTAACTTAATGGTAAAGGACATATAAACTTACCCCTTGCTTAAAAGGTCATGGGTCAAAGTAGGGTGGTTATAGTAAAATCCTTTAGCTCTAACACCATAGAAGGGAGAAAATGTCTAACATGTGTTGAATGCTTATCATATGCCCAGCATCATTCTAAGCATTTTGTATGCATTAACTAATTTAATCCTCACATTGACCTTTTGAGGTAAGTTCTATTATTATCCTCATATGACAGATCAGGATACAGAATCACAGAGCAGTTAAGTAACCTGCTGATCGTACTCAGTTAGTAACTAGCCAAGTTGGTATTTGAACCCGGAGCTATCTGGGTATAAGCACTTCTCCATATTGACTTTATAATTTGGTCATGGGATGCATCAACATCTCCTGATCCTCTTTGGAAGACTCAGTTTGTCATTAAGGTAGGTAGTTCATTGCTTTGAGCAGATGGCTTATATATATGACAACTTTGTTTCAGTCCTACCAATGCTATTTAGTAGACAACAGTCTTGGGAGCTGATTCATTGTGGAGTGTGGATGCTCCAGTTATTAGAAAGAAAGATCCTAATTTTTACTCAATTATATAATTTATTGTCTATTCCCGATTTAAAAGAGGGAATGATTCTTTTAAGAGTATACTGCCCAGGCCTTAGCTCATTGGCCACGTCAGTTTTTGCTCTTATTTATCATTTCAGATCACACACACACATATACATATACAAATATGTGGTTGTTTGTCCTGGAAGGCAAAATTCTTTATGAAAAAGGAAATGGAGAAGTTAAGTTAATCCCAGGGTTCCACGGTGAGATTTATAAGCAGAGATCTGGGGGCATTTGGGCATTCATTCAACAAATATTTTTTGTGCACCCACAATTAGTGAGAACTTGAGAAATATCAGATGGCATTTCCCATGGGAAAGGAAGAAGAAGGATAAAAATGGAAGACAATGCTAGAAATCCAAAATACTAGATTTCCACCCTTAACCTAAGAAGTATGAGGACTTGGATTCTGAAGATGAGGATGAAAATACCTAAGTGACCCCAAAGAGCTAAGATTCTCTGCCTCAGCTGTGGACCTTCCAATGTCCAGATCTCCAAATCGGGGTGGAGGACGTAGCTTGGTCCCCAGGTATTGCCACTGGAGAAGTAAGAATAACGACTTCCTCTTCAAAGACACCAGGATTGACCTAATGATCCTTGCCTACTAAGGCCAGATGGTAAGTAGTAGATTTAAGTGAATAACTCTGTGTTGTCCAAGATTAAAGATTTCAGCCCATGGAGATTTTTCACTAAAGCAACTCTTAGACTGAAGAGTTCCTTGTGTTCTTATCACTTTTGCTAAGCCTTTCTCTTCTGATTTTCAAGTTAATCAAGACACAGTCCTCTTGTGCTCCTCCTCTATGTGATACCTATCAATATAGCCTACCAGGCAGGCTGCATAGAGGCTCATTATGCTCTCTGGCAGGATATAGCCCTGTGAAGCAGTATAAATCAAGCAATCTCATATTCCACTCCCCTGGCAATGCTTCTACCTGCCCAAGACTAGACTGAGCCATCAAGAGCAATTGGTTCTGGCCATGTCATATTTGTTCCTTCCATAAAGTGTTTATCAACCTTGGGGACAGTGTCAGGCTTTAAGATCTTAGCTGCATCCCATTCTTCACTTAACACAGCCAAAGGTTAGAGGGAAGGAGCCGTGGAAGCTGTTTTTGGCAATACTTCCCTCCTTAAGAGACACACCCAAAAACTTCAAGGGCAGGGAGAGGAGATATGTTGCCATCTATCACCTCTTTAAGGAATATTATAACTAGCCATAATTACTCAAAAAATAAATAATTAAAATTTACTAACATAGTCACTTGCATCTACTTTATTCTTAAAAGGCTTCAGTGAAGACTTTAGGCCAAGATGGTAATTGTGTAGCACATAGGCCTATCCAAGAAAGCACATATGGCAGACATTGATGATCAACCATGGGCTTCTTTCTCATGACTTCAGGTATGGTCAGAAACCCACTCAACATGGACTCAATTCAGCTACCACCATATCAATAGAATTGTCAACATATGAGGTAAAACTAATTTTTTACCCTTGCTTTAAGATGTTAGACTTATATGACGTTAACGTTACTTCCTCCCTCCTCCCTGAAAGAAAATTTAGAACAATATTTCCCTTTCAAGACTGAAGAATACTTTGGAAGATAATTGTTATACATATAATGGAACTGGTCTGCTGATTAAAAAATAGGTTATGTAAATTACATCCCTTATACTTTCTTTCACCTTTTAAATAGTATTTCACTAAAAGCAGCATCACCAAATAATATTTAAGTGCAATACAATTTTGTGCATTTCTTAGTAGTGCTGCTGAGTAGTGCATGACTAAATCACCTTGTTTGAGGTGGAAGTCATTTTGCTGTTTGATGGGTTTTAGAGGCCAAGGGTCAGGGAGAAAGTTCTCTCAAAGAAGCAGGTTACAGGACTCTATTCTAAAGTTGTTAACCATTAGAAGAGGTTAGCAATAGGAATAATGGTTGGTTAAAACAGCATTAGAAGTAACAACTTTATTTCTAGGTATACCTTTTTTGTCCATGGAAGCTTTATCCAAAACATATATTAGTTCATAGAGACCTCCTAGAGACCCAGAGGTACTGTAGTGCGTTCCATAGGTTTCCAAAAATGCAAAATACTCTCCCTTTTCATAGGCAGTTGGCAGAACTTTTATATCATCCAAGAAAGTTGTTGTCAGAACGACATCCCGACTTCTCATTGTAAATTTTCCCAGTTGAATTACTCCTTTCACATGCAGAAACATTTTTTCCTTTGTTGTAGAGCAGAAGAAAAATGAGTTTTATCACCATTATTCTAAATTTAAAAAAATCACAAAATTTATTTGTTTTTTTTGAGGAAGATTGGCCCTGTGCTAACATCTGTTGCCAATCTTCCTCTTTGTCTTTTTTTCTCCCCAAAGCCCCAGTAGATAGTTGTATATCATAGTTGTAGAGTTGTAGCTCTTCTATGCGGTACACCACCTCAGCCTGGCTTGATGAGCAGTGAGTAGGTCCATGCCTAGGATCTGAACTGGTGAAACCTGGGCCACTGAAGCGGAACGCATGAACTTAACCTCTATGCCACCGGGCTGGCCCCCAAATCACAAAATTTAGAATTTCCATGGGCAATAAATTTTTTAGTAGTGACCATAAGATACAACTTTAACCCCCTAGAATGGCAAACTTAAAATATTATCAATGCCAACTGTTGATGAAGATGTACAGCAACTGGAACTCTCATACATTGTTGGTGGGAGTGTAAAATAGTACCAACCACTTTGGAGAACTATTCGTCAGTTTCTAATAAGAGTAAATATTGCATCTACCCTATAGCCAGAAACTACACTTCTACATATTTACCTAAGATCAATGAAAAAAGAGTCCACAAAAACACCTGTATGAGATTTTTATAGCAGTTTTAGTCAGAATAGCTTAAAATTGGAAACAACTCAAATGTCCATTAACAGGAGAATTGATAAACTGTAGTGTATTCATGCAAAGGAATTCTAGTTAGCAACAAAAAAAACCCTAAAGATGCAACAACATAAATAAATCTCAAAAATATTATGCTGAGTGAAAAAAAGTCAGATACAAGAGTATATACTGTATGGTTGCATTTATATGAAGTTCTAGAACAGGTGAAACTAAGCTATGGTTAGAGAAATCTAGTCAGTTGTTGCCTCTCAGGCGGTAGAGAATTGACTGCAAAGGGCATCAGGGAATTTTCTTAAGATGATGGAAATGTACGTCTTGTTTGAGAAGGTGGTTGAACAGGTGAATATAATAGTCAAAACTCATGGAACTATATGCTTAAAATCTTTGCATTTATTGCATGTAAATTATACCTCTTTAAGTTGATTAAAAAATGCTAACAATGGAGGGAAATGTAGACATTAAATATGAGATCCAATCATCTTATTTTGCAGATGAGGAAACTCTGATCCAAAGGTATCAAGTTATTTGCCTGAAATCACACAAATAGTCTGTGGCAGCGATTGGTACTAAAAACCTAGGTCTCAGGTCTCCTCCTTCTTCCACTGTGTCCTCTCAATTTTGATAACAGAAATAGGACAGACAATATTCTAAGACATGGATCTCAAGTCAACCTAAAGAGCTCAACAGTTAAGTGTTCCCAGAGATGAGGGCTTAAATTTCCAAGAGAAAACTGGGCAGTGACAAAGAACTATGTGATTCAATGCCATACACTGTCTCAGCCAAAACTAAACTACAACTGACACCCATGATTTTGTAGATAGTTCTTTTGAGATTCTCTTCCTGTAATTGTGGTTAGCACATGTTGATTGCATGGGAGTTCAAAACATTTCATTATTTTTTTAAAGGTACATCTTGGTATATATGAACATCACACCAAACTTTCTGTGTTTTAGAAGCGCAATTGTTCACACTGCATGGCTTAACTTCAGGTGATAGTGGGTGATTCAGTTTCTAACAAAAATCTTAAAGGAACTTACTCCATGTTTAATGTCATATGAGTTCTGTCTGATGACTTGCATAAATTTCAATGGAGTCTCAAAGATGTACAAAACATATTTGGATTCCTTTTTACTGTTGCTGAAATTAGATATCTTATCAGAAAGATGTTACGCTCTTTGGCTCAACTCATTTTAGAAGTAGATTTTAGATCATTTCCATCTAAATCCAATGTTGTTTCTTCCATTTTAAAAGAATAAAAAAAATCTCTTGGCCTCACTTGTCCGACCATTTGCTACTCATTTCTTTGCCTTCGTTAAAAGCAAAATTCCTTTAAAGAGTTTTCTGTACTGGCTGTTTCCAATTCCTCTCTTCCCAATTTCTCTTAAATCCAATCTATTTATACTGCTGTCCTCACTACTCCAACAAAACTTCTCATGTCAAGGTCACCAATGACCTTTGTAATGCTAAAGCCAGTGGTTGCTTCTTAGTCCTCATCTTCTTTGACATATTAGCACATTTGACACTGTTCATGACTTCTCTCTCTTGATAGAGTTTCTTGTCTTCTGGGGCATTTCTTCTCAAAGTATAAAGTGTGAACAAAATCATCTAGAGAATCTTGTTAAAATCCAATTCTGATTCAGTAGATCTAGGGTAGAGCCTGAGGTTCTAGCTTCCCAGTGATGTTGATGATGCTGGTCCATGGACCACATTTGAGTAGCGAGGTTCTAGAGCATTGTACTGGCTTGCTTTACATCACATCGTATTATATTACATTACCCTTGCTTTCCTTTGCTGGCTGCTCCTCTTTCCCCACACCTCTTTCTACTAAAGTTCCTTGAATTACGTCTTTGATCTTCTCTTTTCTATCTACATTAACTCTGTTAGTGATCTCACCAAACCCTATGACTTTAAGCATCATCTATACATCAATAACTTCAAAATGTATAGCTCAATCTCTGACCGCTTTCTCAGACTCATAATGCCAACTTCCTACTTGACATCTCCATTTGAATGTCTAATAGATATCTCAAACTTTGTCTAACTAAAACTTAACTACTGGTCTTCTCCAAACCTGCTCTACTTGAAGTTTTCTCCATCTCAGTTGATAACAATTCTATCCTTCCAATAGCTCAGGCCAGAAACCTTGGAGTCATGTTTTATTTTATACCTGTCCTGTCTGAGCTACCGTCATCTCTCACTTGGATTCCTACAATAGCTTTTAACAAAACTTTTTGCTTCTGTTCTCAACTCCCATAATCTCTTCTCAACAGAGTACCCAGAGTAATCATTTAAAATATATTAGGGTATGTGAATCTTCTATTCAAAACATTCCAATGACCTCCCATGTCACTCAGAAAAAAAGCCAAACTCTTAGAATAGGCTGTGAGGCCTTTAATGATCTGGTTCAAGGTAACCACTCTGGTTCTTTTCTCCTTCTGGTTCACTTTGGCCCAATAAGCAGGTATGTTCCCATCTTAGATACTTGCCTCTAACAGTTCTTTCTGCCAGATACATCATCCTAACTATATTTGGCTATCTCCTCTCCTTCAAATCTTTGCTGAGATCTCATCTCCTCAGTGAAGCCTACCCTGGATCAAGGAGTAATTTCAACTGTCAAGTCTTATTATTTAAGAAATATATTTTATAAGGCTATAGCTGGCATAGATAGTGATGTTTCTGATGGATCTGAACAAAGTAAATTGAAAACCTTCTGGAAAGGATTCACCATTCTAGATGCCATTAAGAACATTTGTGATCCATGTGAAGAGGTCAAAATATTAACATTAACAGGAGTCTAGAAGAAGTTGATTCCAATCTTTGGGGATGACTTTGATGGGTTCAAGACTTCGGTGGAGGAAGTAACTGTAGATGTGGTGGAAATAGCAAGAGAACTCAAATTAGAAGTGCAGCCTGACGATGTGACTGAATTGCTACAATCTCGTGATAAAACTTTAACAGACGAGGATTTGCTTGTTATGGATGAGCAAAGGAAGTGGTTTCCTGAGATGGAATCTACTCCTGGTGAAGATGCTATGAAGATTGTTGAAATGACAACAAAGGAGCTCTATCTGCTCTAAACACTTAAACTTCAGAAAGGGTGTTTAGTAAGTTTGAAAAAATATCCCATTATATTCTCTATATTAAGTGTTTGGTCTTACCTTCTTAGAAGAATATGACATGAATAGTTGGTAAGTTTCATTTTTGGAATATGCAAATCGAAAGTCTGCATGATTTTCGGAGTTTGCTTTATTAGAAGATTCTTGAAGTTTACTTTTAGAATTTTTTGCTTCAGTAGGTGTAAATTTCAGTGTTAAATCTGCATTAAAATGCGATTTCTTCTCTTCGATGATACTTTTGAATGCTTGAATCTGTTCCTCATAATGTTCAGTTCTAAAATTTTTATCAGCTTTGGTCTAAAAGAGAATAACAAAATGTTGTTGAAAACAACATACAAAAAAACCACCCAAAATAAACACAGAAAAACAATCAAGCAATTATTTGAAAGGTGGTAGAGTGAAGGAATTAAGAGCGAAGGCACTGAAGTGAGATGGCTGGGGTTCAAATACAGGTTCCATGACTTTGAGGACATTACACATTAACCTCTCAGTGCCTTGTCTGATTCCTAGTCTGTAAATGGGAATGCTTACTACATCTGCCCAAAGGTTGCTATAAGGATTCAATGAGATAATGTATATGAAGGGCTTACAACACAGCAAGCTTTCAAAAGTTAATATATTAATAATTAAAAGCAAGTTGTGAAACAGATGCATGATATACTCCCACTAGTGTAAAAAAAGAAAGGAAGAAAGAAATGATAAAGCTAACACTTATTGAAGGCTTGTGGGCCAGGCACTGTTTTGAGTATTTTACACATAGTAATTAATTTAAGTAGAGAGGCCAGGACTTGAACCTGACCTGCCTCTTAACCTTTACACTCAACTGCCAATAAAAAAAAAAATAGACAAACCACAGTGAGTGTTTGCCCTTGAGCAGGAGAACTGTGAAATGGGAATCTGGAGTGGGGACAAGCTTGCTTTTCCTTGCATAGTCTTTTGTGCTGTTTAGACTTTTTAAAATTTTTTTTTTTTACCACATTGATTTTTGCATGAAAAGAAAAACTGAACTAAACAACTTAGTTAAAAATTAAACTTTCAGTTAAAGCATTCTTTGCTAACTTGGCTATCATCAGGTATCAATAAAAGGGTTATTAATCTCAACGGTTAAGCTCTCTTTCCAGAGGCCCTCTGATATAGGTTATAACTCTTGTCTGGGAAGGAGACACTCATCTCTTCAGTTAGTGGCATAGATTGGATTCGGTAGCCTACAATGGAGAACCGTTCTGCACAGGGAATGCTATAGTCTGAATGTTTATGTCCTTCTCAAAATTTATATGTTATAATCCTAATGCCCAATGCAATGGTTTTAGGAGGTGGGGCCTTTGGGAGGAGCCTTCATGAATGAGGTTATAAAAGCTCTTATAAAAGTGACCCCACAGAGCTCCCTAGGCATCTTCATCACGTGAGGACACAACAAGAAGTCTGGGACCTGGAAGAGGGCCCTCACCCGACCATGATGGCACTCTGATCTCAGACTTCCAGCTCCAGAACTGTGAGACGTAAACTTCTGTTGTTTCTAAGATACCAAGTCTCTGGTATTTTATTATAGCTTCCTCAACAGACTAAGACAGGGAACCTAAAGTTATCATCAAATGGGAAAGAATAAAATGTGTAAAATTTTCTTTAGAGAAAAGCATGCTGGGAAAAGTGCTCAATGTAAAGGAGAAGAGTGACCTAACCGTGTCGCTTCCCTGATTAAAATCTTTCAAAGTCTTTCCATTGCCTTTAAGACAAAGTGTAAACTAGACTTATTCCAAGTTAATCTCTCCTGACTGTATTCCGGCCCTCTAGCCACCTCTCTATTTCTACAGCCTATGCTTCTTCCCACCACAGGGCCCTTTTATGCTGCTTTTAGTGTCTGGAATGTTTTTAAACAAAACCCTCCCACCCCATTCTTCCATAATACAAACGTCATACACACTTATACACATACACGTTATCTCACACACTCATACATATACATACCATATCCCCTGGCCTGATTAATTCCTACTCTTATTTCAAGTCTTAGTTTAACATCACTTCTTTAGGAAGTCCTTTCCTGATTCCACAGAATAACAAATCCGTTTTCTATAAGCTCTCATGGCTCCTCTTTTAAAATAAAACAAAATGAAAAACACTTCCCTTCTATAATTGCTTGTTTAATAGACCTTGAGATGGTAAGCTCCAAGAAGTCAGGGACCACGTCTGTCTTACCCACCTGCCACTACAGCCTCACCACTTACTAAAGTGCCTGGCACAGAGTAGGTGCTAATAAAAATGTATTAAATTTAATGTGCAGATCCAATAGAGCTAGCAACAATAGTTAATATTTATTGAGTGCTTACTCTGTGCCAGGAGCTGTTAAAAGTGTTTTATGTAGAATAACACATTTAACTTCCTACCTTTAAGGTAATTTCTATAATTATCTCCATTTTGCAGATAAGAAAATACAGGTTAAGAAATTTGTCCAAGGTCACACAGCTAGGAAGTGGCCCAGCCAGCATGGAAGTCTGATTCTCTGATTCCAGGGCTGAGCTGTTAATTCTTATGCTACACTGCCAAAAAGGGCTTGGCAGATTCTGACCTGTAAAATGAAGAAAGGACTCGTGGAAAAGATTGCCTTGAACTTGGCCTCGAAAAATGAGTAGTATTTCTATTGCCTTGAGATCTAAGGTTAGTGGAAGCAATTGAAGACAAGTCCACTCAGTCTTCAATGATGAAAAGTGCCAAAGTTGAGCAAAATGGCACCAGGAAACCACCTTTCCCTAACTCTCCTGGTAGGCTAACTGGCTGCAAGACAGGGGTGACGTAATTTGTAGGCACCTGCACTTATACTTGAAATGGCTGGAAAGGAACTGGCACAGGGCAGAGATCAACTTAGCAGTGGGGAGGATTGCTCGCAGGTATAAGAGAATGTTGGTCAGGGTATCAGTTAGGATGCTGTTGACTGATCCTGCCTCACTATGCTAGGTTGGTAGCAGTAAGTAGGTTCTCACTCACTCTCAAAGTGATGGTGGAGTCACCCCAGAAAGCATAGAGACAAGAGCTGAATTGAAAAAGGCAAAAATTTACCCACCCATAAAGAAGTCTGAGCTCAATGATAGGCATTCAGAGATGGGCCAATATTTGGAATCATTATGGAGGGAAAAGCAAAAGTCTTTGAAGAGAGGCCAAGAAGTAAGATGCTAGAAAGCAGGAAGACCAAGGATGGAAGCAAGTTTCTTTATGAGAACTAAATAAACAGATGTTGGAGAGATTAACCTGATCTGATCTGATAAAAAGTTATTTATAGCCTTCATTTCTCCCACTTCGTGTGAATATCAGTTAGTTTTGCTACAGAAATACTAATGTGTTTGATTATGGGATGATCCTGGGTTATAGATAAGGGAAAACAGTGGCTTACTCTCCAAATATGGCCTCAAGATCAGTCCTGGGCAACCCCCTGGCCCTCACCATCTTGTGCCACACCAGTTACTACCCCAAAAAGAAGCTAAGAGGCTGGTCACAGTGATGAAGACAGGAGAACTGTATGACACAGACTTGAGAACTAAAAACCAAGTAAAACAAGACAACAACCACACTTCTTCCAGCAGCAATGACAAAGGTTAGCTTATCTTTGGTATATTCTTTTAAGAAAGTAGAACACGTATAATACTCTTCAGAAAGATTATCATCTTCCCCTCAAAAAATATACTTAAGGAAGGTAAACCTGGGGGCCAGCCTGGTGGCGTAGCAGTTAAGTTCACATGCTCTGCTTTGGTGGCCCGGGGTTTGTGGGTTTGGATCCCGGGCGAGGACTGACACACTGCTTGTCAGCCATGCTGTGGTGGCATCCCATATAAAGTAGAGGAAGATGGGCACAGATGTTAGCCCAGGGCCAATCTTCCTCAGCAAAAAGAGGAGGATTGGCAACGGATGTTAGCTCAGGGCTGGTCTTCCTCATACACAGACACACACAAAAATTACTTTAAGAAGTAGTTTCACAAAAGCTAGAGGAGTTTGAGGTCAGTGAAGGTAGCCACTCACATTAGTCAAGCAGGATTTACAAAGGGGAAGACTGAAGGAAATCTAATGTAAAGATGGATTTTCATCGGTAGGCTAGCAAAAACCAAGCTTAAATAACATGAAAGCAGTGTGCTCAGTACTTAAATCAGCACAAAGTTGATTTTTAGTTTTATCAGAATCTTAGATTATTCTTTTTATAGAGTCTAGGTATTTGCCAAAACTCTCTCACTAGGAGCATGTTACTGAGGATTAATTGTAGACGACTGTATATTTTCTAAAGAGATCCAACCTGCACCTCCTCTTCTTTAAGTCAACCCTATATTCACATTAAATTCTTATTCCACTGGATTTTTCACATTATTTAGTATTAAACTGATGGAAACAGCCTTTCAGCTAAAAGCTGAACAATGTGTTTTCTTCCGAGGAGACTTACTTCGTAGGCCAGAGAAGCCACGTTCCAGGGTTTGCGGTAGTACGTCAAGGTGTTTCCATCCCGAACTCGTTCACAGAGTCCATTGTAGTACTCATTGTCAAAAGGCGTACTTAGGGGATCCATCCCTAAGATGTTGATCCTGAGAAGAAAGAGAGTAGCATCGGGTATGAAGATACCAGGAGCTAAAGCAAGGTAGCCCTCTCTGGCTGGGGAAAGAGGGAGCTTCGGTTCATGTCCCCATCACCCAATATGTGCGTGATATAATCAGGAACAGAAGCAGGGCCTGTTCACCTCTTCTCTGTGTCTCTGGCAAAAAGTGTACCCTAGGAAGGCCTTGTAAACTCTTTTAGGCAACTAGGGCACTGTTGAGAGCACAACGAAAGAAATGCTATAAGTAGGGAGTAAGGGGCCATCT
The DNA here is from genome assembly GCA_031878705.1 of Tapirus indicus. Lineage (NCBI taxonomy): Eukaryota > Metazoa > Chordata > Mammalia > Perissodactyla > Tapiridae > Tapirus > Tapirus indicus. The sequence goes on along the minus strand of CM062921.1, from coordinate 114,968,014 downwards.
GGCTCCTAGAGTCTTAACTCCACTGCTATAACTCCTAGCTAACCTCCCTTAGTGAACTGAAAGCCAATGCTGTAATACCATCTATTTAAATTATTTGAGAACAGAGCATCTCAGGGGGGCAGTATAACATATGCATGTAATTTTTAATCCATGATTCAACATGGGGGCTCTTTCTCTCCCCATTCTCTTTAAACTTAGACCTTTTCCTCCAGCTGTCTCACTGCTTGTCAAGAACCTCATTCCCTCCAGGCTTGTATTATTCCTATTATACTTTCCAAGAGGAACACAAAAACTTCAGCAGCCCGGCAAGGCGTTCTCAAAAGTTCTACTTTTCCCTCCCAGCAAAATCTTTTTGTTTGGCAAGCTTTAATTCAGAAGTAGAAATTTTGTTTATCTGAAAAAAATTAATTTTCAGACCTAAAAACAATATATGAACAAGAAGAAGTTTGTTCTTTGTGAAGTATACCTTTGTTAATTGGAGGAACAGTCATTCGTGGCTAGACTGTATCTGAAATAAATGGTCCCAGGCCGGGGAGACCAAAATGGAGGTTTGATCTTCACATGTATAACTTACCTTGGCATGAAAGCATGAAGTCTTTCATTGCTCCAGACCACATCCCCAACTCCAATGAGCTGGACTACAAATCTGGATGTTGGTTTCAAGAGCAATTTGTCAAAGGGTGTGGATGGCTTACTGTAAACCCATTGCTAATGTAAGAAAAATAATTGAAACAGTATCCTATTGCCAGTGGGTTAGTTAAAAACAACATCTTTATATAAACAGCACATTCTTAATAAATTTTGAATCTATGAAGAAAATGAACATTACAGCTCAACTTTAATGGAAGGTGAGTTAAGGAACTGATTCAGGAGTATCTTTCCCAAGGCTGATAATATAGTTAAAATTAACCACTTCTCACTTCTTGCCCAACTAAAAATACCTTTCTTGAAAAATTCCTTGGCCCTAAAGTTCTAAGATAGGGCCAATAATTAGACATAGTAACTGGAATAAGAAAGAGAGAAAAAAAGAAACTTTATATATCTGCTTTACTCTCTCAAATATCTCTCATGGTAGATTAAAATTTTGGCTTTAATTCTTCACCCATCCCTGCATCTATAGATGCTCGAGCAATAAATACTTTTCTCCTTTTTTTGGTATTACTAAGGTGTTGATACAAACACACAGAATACTGGAAACAAATGATTTGTGTTTGTTTCTTAAACAAGAACTCAAGTGCATTTTCCTTATTCCATCGTGAACTTGTCCTCATCTATCTGCATTAACAGAGACCCTATACCTCTTCACTTTCAGTGAACAACGATGTTAAGCTTTGTTTATAATGGTGATTAACTCTTAGGTGACTGCTACATCTATGTGTAGTGTTTATAATAAATAGTGGGTAATATCAAGACAGTTAATACATAGTCTTTGATCTCATGAAAATTATACTCAAGTTAGGGAGTTGGACAAACAATCACCAATTTCAAAAAGTAGTCCAAGGACGAATATGCATGTGCCAAATCAGTAGTACAGGTAAGTGCTGTCCAGGTTCCCAAGAGGAAGAGATCCCCATGGTAGGGTCATTAAAAGAGTTTTAGAAGAAGTAGGGTTTGATTTGCATTTTGAAACACAGGGCTCAAAGGACAGGAGGAATGGTGTGCACGAAAGCCTGGAGGTGGAAATGTGTGTGGCACATTTTTGGGTAGTGGCCTTTGGATTATCTGCTTGCCTACTCTACAAAAATTTTTGATAAACTATGCTTCCCTGCACAGTTTTATTTTGACATCTAAAATTTTTTATCTAAGTTTAAGCAGTTGCAAATTATATAATTTCCCAGCATGCTGTAAATATTTACACTTTGAAATATTATTTTGCCTCTTTTTAGAACAAATCTGATGGAATATAAATGCTGTAGTGATGGTGGGTATCAAATCACTGCAATGCTTATATTTCTTTAACAGCTGGACATTTGATAGTATTCCTTTTGACTCTTTTTTTTTATAATAGTCTTTATTTTTTAGAGCAGTTTTGGGTTCACAGCAAAATGAGTGGAAGGTGCAGAGATTTCCCACATGTCCCCACCCCTTTTTATTCTTGAATTCATATTTCTATTCTATTTCCACCAGGAAATTTTAATCTAATGTAATGTCATTTTATGCTTGGAAATTTTAACTCATCACTTTTTCATACTTTAATATACAAAATGTATTAATTGAAAATTTTCAAATATTAAATATCCTTTGACCATAGAATTTAAGTATTTAAAAACTTCTTCTGGATTGAGTTATCATTATTAGTATTATATATGAGTATATCAAAAATTTTTAAATAGTTAATAGACAAGTAAAATTTTATTGGAAAAGGGTCTCTCAATGGAATGAATGGGGCTTCTTTTTTAATTAATTGATTAGTTCCTGCATCCATGGATGAATATTACTTATTGTTAGAAAAAAACAGTGTTCGGTATCAATTTTATTCCTACTTTCCATTTAATAGTTGTAAATGCTGAGGAAATTTTCTCACATAAATAAGTAGGTAAGAATAAAAGGAATTTTGTCATAGCAATGTCACTCATTCTTTGATCTTCAGAGTTCTATGTCAAAAAAATCACATACTAGTCTTTCATCAAAAATTATTTTTGTAGTCCATTATCTGACAATTGATTAGGACATCTTTTTCTTTCTTTTTCTTTTTTTTGTGAGGAAGACCGGCCCTGAGCTAACATCCATCGCCAATCCTCCTCTTTTTGCTGGGGAAGACTGGCCCTGGGCTAACATCCGTGCCCATCTTCCTCTACTTTATATGGGACGCCGCCACGGCGTGGCTGACAAGTGGTGCGTCGCAGGCGCCCGGGATCCGAACCGGCGAACCCCGGGCTGCCAAGCGTGAACTAAACCGCTGCGCCACCCGGCCGGCCCCAATTAGGGCATCTTTCAATGTTGTTGATAAAAAGAATTGGAGACCTCTTGACTTACAAGTCATTAGAGTTAAATTGAGTACCAATATTTGAAGTTGTTTCTTGTTTTTTCCACCTTATGGTAAAATGTGAGATGGGTGAAGGGTGTACTCTTCTTTTGGAAAGTGAGAGTTAGGTGATTGTAAAAGAGGAGAAAGGAGAATGGGCTTGACAACTTGAATGCTGCTGAGTTGTCAAGCTTATCAATTTATGAAAAATGTATACACATGGAATTGACCATTAACTATTAGATAGATTAGTTAAGTAACTAAAACAGTTGAGGAAACTATTATCTTAAAACTTACCTGTCTCCTCCCTGGAAAGTCTTTTTGCACCCCGTGATATGCATTCCCTAGTTTGAAGGTTATTGTTTTACAGAACAGCAAATTGACCTGTTGGCTGGATCCATCTGGAAAGGCTAATCCACAGTCTAAAGCACAACTAAGGAAGAAATGTTTCAAAACTTTTGACTTGGTTCCACTACTACAGAGACAGCCAGTCTGGTCTAGAATGAGCCAATTTTTTTCTGCCAAGAAACATGAAAACTTCTCATGGATGGAATGTCATCGCCTGGGAAATAAAAACCATGTGTTCTTTGGCAGCACTCAGAGATGCCTGCTTTCACACCTGCATCTAGAACCACAGGCAGTTCCCATTCACCAGGTGAACTAAAGAGAGAGCTCCCTCCACAGAAGTGGTGTTATGCTCACATCACACAAAAAGGGTGATTCCTTGCATACTGTACATCATTTACAGCTGGTTTGGATTCATGTTTTTTCAATGAATGCAAGATGGGTTGGGGATTTCCCTAAACACTTCTGGAGAATCTCAGATGCCTACAAGACAAGAGGCTGAAACATTTGTGATACAAGTGAATTCTCCTGGCATGAGAATTTAAATGAGTTCTTCAAATGAAAAAGTGTGAACTAATTACAATGAATACCTGTGACTTTCATGTGCAAAAGAATCTGACTGTATATAACTGCAGATAAGACTTGTTGAGGTTTTCCACATTAGATTGTACAGAAGCAGTTGGTAAGCATGTTGCTATGATTAGGATGTTGACTCCAGTTACCTCTATTTCAGTATAGCCCATAGCCCTGTAGAAGAGTAATGGTGATGTATAGTAAACAAATGTGTATTGTTAATGGTATTGAAGAATATCACACATGTAACAAATCATGCTATTTTGAAACCTCTTCTTAAATATTAATTACTGATTTATACTGCTCTTCTATACTCTTAATTCAAATATTTAGGTAATAAATAGCTACTTAAGGAATTTCATTTTATAAGGTTAGTTTTGCTCTGAAGTTACAGAACTGACTTATGGGCTTTGTTGTGATGTGGGGGAAGTAATGGAGGGGGTGATGGGCATGTGGGGAGAAGGAGAAGGTAAGGTGGCATGGTAGAAAAAATATAGTTTTACATAAGTCAGGGAAATTTGGGTTTTAGTTCTGCTAGAAACTAATGAGTCAAATGGCTTTATTTCACTCAGTTCTTATCTGTAAAATGAATATAATACCTCCTGTAACAATCTCAGAGGATTATTATGAAAATCTAGAGAGAAGGAAGTCCCTCTATCAGGCTTGCTCTTACCATCACCTCCATCTTCTTCCCTCCCCCATCCCCATTCCCAGGACTGGAGTCCTGAACCTGAATTTCTTTCCAGGGACCCAGTTTTAATCTTAACTGATGCCAACTGACTATTCTAGAAGCACTTATTTAAAGATTTTGAAAACTTCAAAGTATTATGCAAATGAAAGGTATCAGAGAATAATAGGTTTTATGAAGACTAAATTAGTTGTAAATTCTTGCTCATGGTGGTGGAGAATTTAATAAAAAATGATAATGGGGGCCGGCCCTGTGGCAAAGTGGTTAAGTTCGGCATGCTCCACTTCGATGGCCTGGGTTCATGGGTTCAGATCCCAGGCAAGGACCTACACCACTCATCAGCCATGCACTTGCAGCAACCCACATACAAAATAGAGGAAGACTGGCACAGATGTTAGCTCAGGGTGAATCCTCCTCAAGCGAAAAAACAAAAACAAACAAACAAAAATGATGATGGACTGATTCTATCAGGGCCTACTTCATTGCTCATCTCTGCATCTGATCTTTCCCCATAGCTGGGGCCCAACCTCTTACTTAGTCGTGAAGGCTCAGGCCTGTGATGTTCCCCACTACCAACCTTAACTGCGATAAAGCATGACGTATTTAAGGGGTCCTAGCCAGATATCTTGGATGCCTCATTATGAAACTCCCTGGCAAATGCTATATGACAAATTTTCCTTTCCCTGAACAAAGGAAACCAATAGACTATGAATGACTGTTTTTTGGCCAAGATGTCTGTATCCTTTTCCCACAAGACAAGATGTAAATTTGCATTGAATGAGAATACACAACATATACAATTCCCCGCTTCAAGCCCGTTTGTTTACATTAGGGATAAAACTGTTCCTTGGATCCCAAATAAAGCAAAATAGAGTAGTAATGGGCTTTCACTGTGGACTCAAGTCTCTCCTTAAGAAAAGCAGCCTGAAGAGTCAGAACTCATTGGAGCATACAGTGATCTGGTTATAAGGTTTCCGACAATCCCCATACCATTTACCGCCAATTATCAAGAGAACCTGCTGAGTTTGGGGACAAAGACCATCCATTTGTTTCAAGATTCCTACCTTTAGGCTAAGGGCTAAAGGCGCTGTGGGTAATATCTGAACACTGTCAGGGCAAGGTTTTATCAGGTGAATAAAGGGTGTGTAAAATGTTTTATCTGGTGCCTGACTTTTGGTAACCTGGAATTTTTTTCTTGTTATAATTAAAGAAGTTCCATCTGCCTTAGAGAGAGAGGACATCTCCATTTTTATCCAAACTGAATACAGAAGTCTTATCTTAGGAACTGCCCAGTTCCTCAGTGTAGGGTTTCCCAACCTCAGCACTACTGACATTTTGGGTCTGACTGTCCTGCACATTGTAGGATGTTTAGCATTATCCAGGGCCTCTACCCAATGGATGTCAGTAGTGCTCCCACACCCCCCCCAGCCCCTGACCCCCATATCCCACAGTTGTGACCATCAAAACACTTTCCAGACATTGCCAAATGTCCCCTGGCAGGAAAATCACCTCTAGTTGAGAACCACCACCATAGTCCCTCTATCAGCCTTGCTCTTACCATCACCTCCATCTTCTTCCCTCCCCCATCCCCATTCCCAGGACTGGAGTCCTGAACCTGAATTTCTTTCCAGGGACCCAGTTTTAATCTTAACTGATGCCAACTGACTATTCTAGAAGCACTTATTTTCATTAATTAATTAATTAATTCACCTATTTATCCACACAACAGTATTTGTTGAGTGACTGCTATGAACCAGGCACGGGGATTATGAGGATGAAGAGACCCATTGCCTCACAGGCAATGAAACAGAGCCATGTACCATCTCTGTCAATGTACTACTGGATGGGGGAACAGTTGTTTCTCTGTTGGGGGCAATTTACCAACAAACCCACCTAAAGTACCTCTACTGAAAACAGCTCAGAACAACTAGTGGAGACTATGCCATGGACATCCCTGGAGGGTTCTCTGATTATACGGAACAGAAAGGGACAGCACCTCAGGTCTATGTCATTTTCCTAATTCCTAGAGCATGGATCTCTCATAATGGTCTCTCTTCTGTATAACTCTGAGTTCTAAACTATCCAAGACTTCTCCTCCGAGCCTACCTGGCCAAAGCCCCTATGTTTTGTATGGAAAATGAGTGAAACTTCAGCTCTGTAATGAGAACCGGAGTTTCAACACCATCGCCATTTGGCATCAGAACTGATTCCTCTGTCTTATTCCTCCTGGGTCAACCCCACAGTGCTGGAACCTCCTGAGAACTTATAACCAGGTATAGGTGTAGAAGTTCCAATGGAAGACAGCCTTCCTGGCAATTCAAATATTTGGATTGAATTGCCAAACCTACTACTAGCAATTCAATTTCAAATGTTAACACATCATTTCAACATTGCTATGGTCTTCCAGAGGTTCATAAGTGAGGTGTTTCATCTCCTACTGGACTCAGAAGTAATCACCTATCATCCTGATAGGCTAGTCCATTCTATAGACCCCTACTGAGGCCAGGCAGTTTGTCCAGATTATCTTGAGATACTTATTCAGCACTTACTTTTTTTTAAGCTCAAATATAATCCAAATAGCATACAGACCCATAGGCTAGTCTTTGCACCAGCTCAGGCTCTCTGCACTCTAGCAGAGCAGGAGAGCGAGATCATTTTCCGCCATCTTCATCTCGAAACACTCAAGTGAAATACAGACCCATAGCCTGCTGTCCGTGCCAGCTCGGATTCTTCTACCACTCTCTCGCGGCAGGGAGGACGGGGGTCATCTTCACAATTATCCTCATCTGAAAAGTCTCCACAGTCATTGTCACCATTACACAGAAGTCGCCTCTTTATGCATCTGCCTGCAATCAAAATCAGGAAAGACACCCCGTGTCCAATGCAAATTTTCTCTTTCTTTCTGAAGTTACCAAATGTACTTTATTGGTAGAGGGGTGGGAACACACATCCTTTTGAATTCTTTGTACAGAATATATAGACCGCCCTTTTTTGGGCTTCTTTCATGCTTGGAAATAGGAGCATCTGAGCATGTTTCTTTCTTTTCACTCAGAAACCCACACAGTGCACACAGAAACCCACAATGAGCAATGAGAGTGAAAGGATTACCTGTACTGCACTTAAAGTCATTTCCACAGTCATCCTCAACCTCTTCGCAGACCTCAGTGGGCACACACTGTCGTCTGTCTCCCACAGCATCTATGCACCTTTGTCCATTGAATTGTCCAAAGACTTCAATGCTCCTTGAGCGAAACTGCACAAAACCAGCTGGAATTGTTAGAATTTCTAATGCCCCAAAGGGATTATAATCTAAAACTGCATCCATATCACTGCAGCCCTCCAAACCCACATGAATCAATGGTTTTAAGAGGGAAGCCCTAAAAGCAGTCACTAACATTACTTAAAGTAACATCTCACATTCTAGGTTGACAGTCTCTTTAGGATATGGTTCCTCATGCAATAATTTAATGTATTGTGCAACATTCAGATTTCCCAGCAAGGTTAGCCTCATCCATTTAGATATTTATGTTTCCTTCTTGGTTTGGAACTCAACTGGGGGGCTCCCTGCCTCATAGTCATTTCCCTAGATATACTGGCAATACAGTTTCCATTTGGGGACATCAGCAGTGAATGTCAATGAACGCTTACCATTTGTTTGAGGCAAGGGTCACATTCTGACCATTCGCTCCAGGAGCTCATTCTGCAGTCTATGGGCAATGGAGTGCCACTCTCTTGTGCTGGCTCTGGGACATAACTAAGATAATAGAACATGTCAGCTTATATTGACCATTGTGTGTGCCTGGTTCCAAGAAGTCTTCATAAACCAGTTTAATTTATTTACTAATTTTCCCCCTTCCAAATTATAGTACTTATCCTTTTATTGTATCTCTCATTTGATCACATGCTGTTTTGTATTTTCAACTCATCTTTTTGTTCAGTTCTTGTACTGTATTGCAACTTAGCCTTCAACCTAACAACAACAATAATAACGGTGGTGAGAAAAATTAGCAAGTTATCCCACTATGTGTTTTACATGGATTAGTCTTATATTTCCAACTAGATTATGAGCTCATTGAAGCTAGAAAACATGTTTCTCTTTGCACGCCCCAGAGAGTCTGACATAGCCTACAGTTGCCTGGTTCTCTTGCACGTTTAAGCCAACTGGCCCAGTCATTCCTGTAGCAACACATCATAAATCAAGCTTTCCCACCCTCCATCCTGTGTGTCTTAAATCGGAAGCCTTATCACTTCACGCTCCACGTCAGGACATATTCCTCATCTTTCTGAGTTTTAACATACATATTTTGGTACTTACAGTTTTCTCTCCCACCCCCAGACCCAATGCTCAGTAGTACTTTTCTGACTCTGAACTTTTCTTTTTCTCTTGGTTCACCATTTGGATCACTTCCGGTTGCAACTCTACTGTGGATTATTATCTCATTCAAGGACAGAAAAAGGACTCAAAAAGCAAAACCCACCAAACAAGAATCCTATAAACTTCCTGCCCCCACTTCCCTGAACTGGAACCTATCCTTTTTATGTGCAGCCTCTTGCTCCAGAGGGATGGCTAGGTAAGGCCAGTCCCTCCACAAAAGCGTTAGATCCCAGCTCCTCTTTGAGACCTTGATCAATTGAATATCTCCTCCATTTAAAACTCTCCCTCACTACCAGCTCCTTTCCATTTGTAATATAATATGTGTAAGTCTTAGACATTAAACATAATCAAGCAAATGTATGCATAAATAAAACACTCATTTTGAACTCTACATTTCCTTCCAGCTATCCCCATCTCCTTTCTGCCCTTCACAATGTCAATTCTTAAAGGAGTTGCTGTAAACATATTTATGTTTCTCTCCTGTCCAAAAAAAAAAAGTTTAATCTTCTCCTTCAACCCTATTGCCCCTTTAGGTAATTCTTAAATACTCTCATCCTTTTGGCCAACTTTCTTGGAAAAGTAGTTTGCACCCTAGTCTCTTGTTCCTTACCTCCCAATTGCTACTCAACCCTCCTGCCCCAAGCACACAGCTCTTGCCAAAGTCAAGGATAACTGCCATGTGGCTCACTTGGCTCCTTTCAGTCCTGATCTTATTGACTTTTTCACAGCAGTCAATGCAGTTGACCACTCCTGCTGTTTAAAGCTCTCTTTTCCCTTGGACTGAATGACACTAGACTCATTCCTTCTTTCTTCTCTGCCCAGTTATCCTACTCTCCGATGCAGGCTCTTCCTCCTTTGATAGTCTCTGAAATGCTATTTTTCCTCAAGTTGCTATCCTTGGATCTCCTTTATTTATTTTTTTTCTCTCTCTCTCTACACTTTTCCCAAAGCTTTGGTTTCCATGTATATGCTAATAACACTCAGAGATAAGTCTGCAATCTGGACCTCTCTCCTGAATTTTGAACTCTTGGCTATAACTCCCGGTTGGACATCTGCACTTGGATGTCTTCAAGGCCCATTGAACTCAGTGTATTTCCAAATGAATTCATTATTTTTCCTCTTCTCTTAAAGCTGCTCCTCTCCCTGTATTTATCGTCATGGTAAACAGCACTTCCACTTACGCAATCACCCTAGCCACAGACTTGGGTGCTACTTGTCTTATTCTATGTCCCCCATGCTCATCTCCCACAGCTAATGGACTACTAAAACCTGTTGTTTACAGTCTCATACATGACTCTTAAATCCATCCATCCTTCATCTCTTCCAGACATTTCTCTAGTCTACACTAACATTACATCTCTCCTGGAGGACAATAATTTTCTTCTAATCCAGTTTCCATAAATCATCCAGAGGGCTCTTTTAAAAATGCAAATTTGATCGTACTGTTCCCCTGCTGAAAACCTTTCAGTAGCTTCCCAACACTCTTACGATAAAGTCCAAATTTTCTAACATAGTGTGGTAGGCAGAATAATGACCCCCAAAGACATCCATGTCCTAATCCCCAGAATCTGTGACTTTGCAGGCAAAAGGGACTTTGCAGATGTGCTCAAGAGGAGATTATCCTGTATTATCTGGGTGAGCCCATTCCAAACATGTGAGCTCTTAAAAGCAGAAGAGTTGTTCAAAGAAATGTGAATACAGAAGAAGAGACAGAAGAAACTCAAAGCATGAACAGGGACTCCATCAGCTGTTGCTGGTTCTGAAGGTGGAAGGAGGCTATGAACCAAGGAATATAGGCAGACTCTAGAATCTGGAAGAAGCAAGAAAATGGATTCTTCCCTGGGACTTCCAGAAAGGAACACAGTCCTGCTGGCACCTTGATTTTAGCCCAGTGAGACCTGTATCAGACTTCTGACCTGTAGAACTATAAGATAATAAATTTGTGTTGTTTTAAGCCACTAATTTCTTACAGCTGCAATAGGAAACTAAGACACATGGTCTAGAGAGCTCTACGTGGCCTGTCTCCTTCCTAACTCTTCAACTTCACTTCTTTCCATCTAAGCTCTAGCTACATTAAACTTGAAACTCCCAAGATGAGCTACTTTTTCTCACCTCGTCAGGCCTTTAAACCTACTATTCCCTATTTACTGCACTGATCTCATCTTGGACATACTTTTTTTTCCTCAAGAACCTTCCCTAACCTCCTTGTGTAATATGCTTTTTTGGGTGCATATTCTTACAGCATCTTGATCTTCTTCATATCATAAGCTTCTTTGCAATGATATATTTCACTTAATTAATTAACTTATTCACTCATTTATCCAATCATTCATCAAATCTTTATTAATTGTCTACTCTTTGCTGGGCATGGGGATATAATGGTGTGCAAAACAACAAAACGAAATGAAACAAGAACCGTGATCCCCAAACAAACATAGCTTATGGTCTAGACAAAAATGTCAGTGAGCTGAGGAACTTTCAATCTTGTTCAGCTTACATATCAAGTGCCTGGAATATACTAGATGCTCAGTAAATGTTTTTTGAATGAATGAATAAATACTAAGTACAAGAAGGGGTAGGAAGTCCTTGATCATGTTGTCTTGGACAGACCTAGGCCTGTATTTCTCTAGATTATGATCTCCTTGTGAGCCATCCACATTGTATTTGTGCAAGACTTGCTTGTCATGACTGGAGACACCATTTTTGTAAGGCTCACGCTTGCCTACATCATTCAGAAAATCAAGAGGCCTGATGAACTTCAATCTTTTAAAAGTACAGGTTAAAAGTGTATTACACAAGCTGCCAAAACTCCCTTGAAGAACCTGCTTTCCTGGAAGTCTGAGTATTAGTGTATATCTGAAACCACATGGCTAAGAAATTCTCTGCTAGATCTTTTCCATAAAACTAAGGCCTCACCTGGAATGGAGAGGCCTCATCAAGAAGCATTGGCAGATGCACCTTCATGATCTTTAGCAGTGGGTCTTAGTACTGACTGTGTATCATAATCCTCAGGTATTAAAAATGGGAATTATAAAATTGTGATCCCCATTCCAAACCAATTAAATCAATCTTTCTGAGGATGGACTCCAGGCCTCAGGGGTTTTAAAAAGTATCCCAGGTGATTCGCATGTTCACACAATATTGAGAAACACTGTTTGGCAACATCTGGGTGGATATCCACGAAATCTGAAGGAGTGGAATTCTAGTAGTTGTGGGGGTGCTCATTATATTAATATAATCCAAGCTGGAGGCCACTGTTGACCAGAAAAGGTCACTGAGCTGGCCTATCATTGGTTTCAGGAATTACTTTAGGCTCTACCTACTAATATCTCTATGGATCTTTTCAGTATCCTCTAGTTTCTCCAGTATTAGTCCTGTTGCCTTCAACTGGATTATCTGCTCCTGTCTATCTTTTTTGTATTCATGACTTACTTAGATGATCATGTTAGCATTTCCTTTTAACATCTCCCCCAAAGAGTTTATTTCCTAGGTTCTAGAAACCACACCCTTTAGACAGTGGTATGACACCTTTATCTTTCTCACCTTTCACTGAGACCACCTTCAATGAATAACTAGTTCAGAGGGTACAGTACAGACTGGAGGAGCATGTATGGAGGGTAAAACCCAATGCAAATACTCCAGAGTGAGTTACAGTCCTTTGTTGGGCAGGCTAGAACCCAGCCAGGGATGGGGGCCCATGAGAAAGGCTGTTCATCTGTCTCACACATAAGTGCCCAGGACCCTGCTCCAATGATACAGGCATTGCCTGTAGACTGTTTTCTAACATGTTTTGCATTAATAATAGCCCCACATTAACTATGTACACACTAATTCCCTTCCATCTTAGCTTCTAACTTAAGGACTTTTCTTTTTTACAGATTTGACTCACACTTTGGACTTAGTACAAAGCACCAGATCTTTGCCTTTGACCTTTTTTCTTTTCTTTATTTTTGGTGAGGAAGATTGTCTCTGACTTAACATCTGTGCCAATCTTCCTCTATTTTGTATGTGGGATGCTGCCACAGCATGGCTAGATGAGTGGGCGTGTAGGTCTGCACCTGGAATTCAAACCCACGAACCCCAGGCTGCCCATTTTAACTTAATTACCTCTTTAAAGATCCTATCTCCAAATACAGTCACATTCTGAGATATAGGGGGTTAGGACTTCAAGATGTGAATTTTGGGGGGACACAATTCAGCCCACAACACTCAACGACTGTTTTTTTGATTAGGTAGTTCCTTACATTTGTCCTCAAGTTTTACCAGACAATTGTCAAAGCTCATCTTCTCATTAAACCTTTATTCTACCACTGAGGGGTGAATTTTGTAGGTGTTATTCATTCTCTTTTACAGATGGAACACTGAAAACAGAAAATTACACTACTTACCAAAGTTGGACAGTTAATGGAAAAACTGGACGGAGAATCCATGTCTCTCCATCCCAGTTCACTGCAATTTTGCCCTGTCCCCTGTGCTGACCATTTTTTCCCCAACTCAGATCCTCTTTGAATAATCTAAAAGGTCATAGCTTATTCAATAATTTTTGGGTGCAATAGTGTCATGAGTTTTAGATGTTTTGAGATACAGTAAGTTAACAAGGAGGTATTTATTTTTTTTAATGTAGCAGCTTCAGGTAAAGCACACCAATTGCACAGCCTGGTTCTTGCCTGGACCTATTTTAGGCTTACACTAAATGATGTCAAATTAGACAAAAATAAACTGAAAATTGTGTGGCCACCTGGCTGTTTTGTCTTTATTGTGCCAGTGCCTGGATACTTGGAGGCAAAATAAAGGCAGGACTCTCGGGAATTACTAGGAGGAAGTAATAGATTATGCAGAAGGAATGCATTACTGAAATGAATACACTACATACATATTAAGAAATGAGATGAGTGATCTTGGATAGCTCCTTCTGGGCCCAATACCCACCTCCCCAGCTCCTTAGACTCATTGGGCAGATGATCTTTTGTAGCTCAAGAACTGGGTATGTACAACACTCACCACCTGGTTTTCACCCTGCTGAGCTCTTAGGCTGAGTGGAGAAGTATTTGTAAAGCACTTTCTGGATTCTTAGATGAAATGTGTTTATCAAGTAAAACATATCTCCAAGTGTTTCAATCTCAGCTTGAAAGTCACTTCCTACATCAAAGTGATGTACATCAACACAGCAGGAAGTCTAGCTCTGGGCCAGAAATGCATTAAATGAAGGGCCATTGATGTACGCCTGGTTCCGTCTCCCTGCCACGAAGAGAAGTTTCCAGCTTTAGAAAAAGAAAACCTCAGGAGCAGCTCACACTCCAGGACACTTTGTGGTAGGTCCAGGCAAGAAAACACCTGCTGTAGGAAGGAATCTTTTTGTCAATAAATAAGACAACATGGCTCCTTTGAGTGGAGAAATGCAAGCTAATTAGGACTGGATTCTTAACCCGTGGATCTGCCAGTTTGTTTAGTTCATGCAATTCCTCAAGATGAAAAGATAATATAATGGCAGTATCCAACACTTTAGTTTTTTTCAGGACCTTTCCTGATTTCCCACATCTTAGTTAAGAGTTTGTCTCATGTACTCCCAAAGAGCCAAGATTCAATGACCTTTATGGAGGGCTTCTCTGTGTCAGGAATTGTTCTAGTGGCTGAGACAACATCCTTACCATCATGGAGCCTACATTCTAGTGGGTGACATATGATAAATGCATATATCAGATAATATAACACAGTATCAGTTAAGACATATGAACTGTGAAGGGAAATAAAGCAGGGTAAGAGGACAGAGATGGCCCTAAGTATAGGGGTGGGAGGCTTCATAGGGTAGAGAAAGAACCCTCTCAGAGGAGGTGTGGTGCTTTAAAAATGTGTCCACAAATTCTTGGACACTCTTCCCATTGAAGGTGGGATCTATGTGCCCTCCTCTTGCAGCTGGTGGGATCTTTGTTGATGCCTTTATGAGTAGAATGCAGAGGAAGTGAGGCTGCATGACTTTTAAGGCTAGGTTAGCAAAGGCCATGCAAGTTCTGCTGGTTTATCTAAAGACACTTGCTATGGGAGCCTTTCATCACTAGGTGTGAAGCCAACTACCCTGGTCCACCATGTTGAAAGCAAAAAGAGAAACAGAGAGAGAGAGAGAGAGAGAGAGAGAGAGAGAGAGAGAGAGAGAGAGAGAGAGAGAGATTCCTAAGGAGAATCAATTGTTCCAGCCCCCTAGCTGTTTGGGTCTTCCCAGCCCAGGTGACAGATACATGAGTGAGGAAGTTACCATGATGGTCCCAGACCCAGGCACCATCTGACTACATCCATGTAGGAGACCCATGAAAACTGCTCCCCCTAGCTCAGTCAACCCTCAGATTCATGACCCAAAGAAATAATTGGTATTGTTTTAAGCTACTGTCTTGGAATGGTTTGTTACACAGCAAAAAATGACCAGAAGAGGAGGTGATATTTGATTAGATACTTGACTGAATTCAGAGAGAAGCTATGTAAGTGTCTGGAAAAAGAGTGTTCTAAGCTAGGGAAAAGTAAATGCAAAGGCCCTGAGGTGACACGTTGGAGGAACAGCAAGCACGTTGACAAAGCAGAGTGAGCAAAAAGGAGAATGGCAGATGCGCCTGGTGAAACAGACAGGGTGCAGCTCATGCCTTGTAGGCTGTGGGGAGGAGTCTGAATTTGATTGGGAATCCTTAGAGGAGTATGAGGGCAGGAGTAACACTCAGACTTATGTTTTCAAAAGATTAAAGAGATCTTTGGTTGCTAGATGGAGAACTGCTGGGGAGTGGACAAGAATGAATACAGGCTAGAAATGAGAGTGATTTGGGCTAAAGTAGTCACAATGGAGATAGAAGTGGGCAGACTTGGGATATATTTTAAAGATAACACCAGCAGGATTGGCTGTTAGACTGCATGTGCGAATGATACAAATAGAGGAGTCCCAGGTTGTTATCTGATTAACTTGTACATAGCGGTGCAGGTTGGGTGATGATGGACAGAGAAATCAATAGGTATGTTTTGGACATGTTAAATGTGGGATGCTTTTTAGATTTTCAAGAGGGGATGTTGACTAAGTAATTAGACATCGGGCTCGGGGAAGAGATTTGCATCCCAGATATAAATCTGAGAGTTGTGAGAATATAAGCAGTATTTCACACTGTGAGACTGGGTGTGAGTGACTGTATCCAGAGTAAGGCTGAGGACGAAGCCAACATTTAAAGGAAATGTTGCAACACGTCTGTATGCTGATGGGAATGACTCTGTACAGTTGAAGATATTGACGACGCAGGAGAGAGGGGGCAGAATTAAGGGAGCAAAATCCTTGATGAGGCTGGAGCAGATGCGGCCAGCGCAGAAGTGGATGGTTAAGCTCATAGGAGCATGTGTCCCTTAGCATCATGGGCTTTGCTCAGAGAAGTTGGCTGAGTTGCAATTGCTGTTTACTTGTTTATATTCCTCACTAGACTGTAAGCCCAGTAAGGGCAGGGACTCTCGTGACGTGCTCAGTATTACACTGCAGCTCCTGATGCAGTGTCCAGCCCACGTTGCAAACTCAATAAGTATTTGCTGTGTTAATGGATGAATAACCAAATGACCATACTTGACCAACAGTGGTTGATAAATAAATATCTGTTCACTTGTATTGAATATGGATATTAAAAACACAGGTAGGCATAACCAAAGAAGGAGGAAAACTGACATTTGGGGTATCTTCAATTTGTTTTTATTTTTACTTATCTATTTTTTCGCAAGGGAAGAGTTGCCCTAAGCTAACATCTGTTGCCAATCTTCCTCCTTTTGTTCTCCCATCCCCCCACCAAAGCCCCAGTACATAGTTGTGTATTCTAGTTGTAAGTCCTTCTAGTTCTTCTATACGAGCCGCCACCACAGCATGGCTCCTGACAGATGAGTGGTGTGGTTCAATGCCAGGAAACTGAATCCAGGCTGCTGAAGCAAAGCTCACCAAACTTTAACCACTAGACCATCAAGGCTGGCTCAGGTATTTTCAATTTAATAATTAAGCCCAACTTCTCTATTAATGGATGCTTGGGTATTTTTCCAGATTGTTGAAGTAAATTTAATTAAAATAAATTGAATAATAATTGCTAACATTTACGAGTGCTTAGTGTATGTCAGGAACTCTTCTAAGCCCTTGTACTCATTATCTCACTTAATTTTTGCAACAGTCCTATAAGATATCTATTACTAGTGTTATCACACTTTAAAGATAACAAACTGAGGGGCCAGCCTGGTGGCATAGTTGTTACGTTCACATGCTCTGCTTTGGCAGCCTGGGGTTTGCAGGTTCAGATCCTGGGCATGGACCTATGCACTGCTTATCAAACTATGCTGTGGCAGGTGTCTCACCTATAAAATAGAGGAAGGTAGGCATATATGTTAGCTTAGGGCCAATCTTCCTCACCAAAAAGAGGAGGGTTGGCAATAGATGTTAGCTCAGGGCTAATCTTCCTCACCAGAAAAAGGCAATGAACTGAGCCACAGAGATGGTAAGTAATTTTCCTCAGGTTACACAGCAGAGTGTACTTGGTAGCTGAGTTGGGATTCAAACCCAGGCAGTTTATCTCCACATACCTAGCCACTCTCAGGACTTCTAACTTCAGTCTAATACTCCTTCATAACTATTTGAAAAGTGAAGAATAAAATAAGTATGAAAATTATTACTACACTAAAAACACAGCACATGTAGAGTCTGAAGATGAATGACAAACTGGGAGAAATGTAATTCATACCAGAGATGAAGGACTAATTTATAAAGTAGTCACAGAAATCCATAAAAGAAAATCAAGAAAGCCAGCCCTGATGGCCTAGTGGTTAAAGTTAGGCACTCACTGCTTCGTGGCCTGGGTTTACTTCCTAGTCACGGGACCACACCACCCATCTGTCAGTTGCCATGTTGTGGCGATGGTTCACATAGAAGAACTGGAACAACTTACAACTAGGATATACAACTGTGTACTGGGACTTTGGGGATGAAAAAAAAAAAGAGAGGAAGATTGGCAACAGATGTTAGCTCAGGGCAACTCTTTCCCTGCAAAAAACAAAACAAAACAGAAAAAAACCAAGAGACTTGATAGGAAAATGAGCAAAAGATATGGACAGTTCACGAAGAGGAACATACATATGGCCTTTGAACATAAGAAAAGATGTGCAACATGACTCAATAAGAGAGAGGCACTTTAAAACTATTTTAAGATACCATTTTTTTCCCCCTGTGTGATTGGTAGATATCATAAAATTGGCCCAGAGCTCCTATTGGTGAGGCTGTGGGGAAACAGGCATTCTCTACGCTGCTGGTGAAGTGCAAAATAACACAAACCCCATGGGGCCATGGGGCAATTTTAGCAAAGTCACAAAGGTGATTACCTTTTGACCCAGTTGTATCACTTCTGGGAATTAATCCTCAGGTAAAATTATCCACTTGCAAAATGATATATGAATAAGGATATTCATTGCAACATTGTTTATAGTGCAAAAGATTGGAAATCACCCAAATGTTCATCAATAAAAGACAGGTTATCTGAACTGTGTAGCCATACAATGGAGAATTAATCAGTTAGGAGAGGAGAATGAGGAAGTTCCTTCTATACTGACCCAGAAAGGTTTCCAGGATATATTGCAAAGTAAAAGGAAAAAGCAAAGTACAAGATAGTATGTAAAAGAAAGAAGAGAATAAGATTATACAATCTCTGTGCTTTAACTTACATTAAAAAATACTAGAAAGACACACTGGAAGCTAATAAAGGTGGTTCCCTATGGGGGTAGAGTTGGGTGGGAGGGGGCTTGTAGTCTAAGTGCTTTATGTTTAATAACAAATCTCATGAAAAGTTATGAGTGGAGAAATCAAGACTTCTCAATATATACTTTGTTATATTTTTTGATCTTTGAACCATGTAAATATTTTGTTATTTACAAATTAAAAAGAAAAAAATAATGATAGCCACATTCCTAGAGGACTTAATGCTTGCCTGTCACTGTGTAAGTGCATTGCATTTATTATCTCAGGGATTTCTCACAGCAGGTCACATTTTTATTCCCATTTTGCAGGTGAGGAACAAGTTTAAAGAAATTAAAGAATTTGCCTAGGGTCACAGAGCTATTAAATTGTGTGGACCCTGGGAACCAACTCAGGTCACCTGGCTCCAGGACTGATGTTATGAGCTGTGATTCTCCTCGCACAGTGGTTTTTAACATTTCTGTTCTACCTTGAGAAACATAAGAGATGATGTCCCCCTCATGACCTGTTCTCATGGGCACACTCTTGTGTGCAAACAAATGATCATTGAAAATACCCAACAGGTCTCCAGTAGCAATGGATCACTGTAGCTGTGGCTTAAGATGAAATGTCTGCAGCCATGTAATATCCCCTGAAGGCTAGTTGAAACTCCATCCCTTCCTCTCCTAAACCAGAAAGCATATCAAAGTGAAAGTAATAGGTTGTTATTCTAAAGAATACTTCATATTTATTGAGTTCTTACAATGTGCCAGGCACAGATGTTGTAAGTACGTTACATGCATAATGATTTCATGGTCACAAAAAATCTTATTAGGTAGGTGCTATTATTGTCACTATTACAGGCTGAATTGTATCCCCCCCAAAAGATACGTTGAAGTTCTAATCCCTATACCTCAGAATGTGACCTTATTTGGTAATAGGGTCTTTACAGAGGAAATCAAGTTAAAATGAGGTCATTAGGGTAGGCCCTAATCCAGTATGATTGGTATCCTAATAAAAAGAGGAAATTTGGAGCCAGACAGACATGCACAGAGGGAAGATGATGAGAAGACGGACATGTGATGACAGAAGCAGAGATCGGAATGATGTAGCTGCAAGCCAAGCAATGCCGAGAGTTCCCGGCCACCACCAGAGACTAGGGAGGATCCCACCCAGAGTCTCAGAGGGAGCGTGGCCCTGTTGACACCTGGATCTTTAACTTCTAGCCTCCAGAACTGTGAGACAATGAATTTCTGTTGTTTGAAGCCACCCAGTTTGTGGTACTATGAAACGAATACAATCACCGTCTTACAGGTGAGGGAACTGAGGTACAGAGAGGTCAAGTAACTTGCTCAGACTTACACGGTCTGTTAGTGAGTAATGGCACTTCGCCCTGAGCTTGGGTACCTAGTTCTAGAGGGGTGCTCCATTCTGATCAGGTTTGTATTTTTAAAAATCATTCCAAACTTCAGCTCTTTGGCTGAACTGTGTGTCTCACTTCATGACTGATCTGAACACTCTGTTTTGACCTCGACCCTGTATCAAAGGGCAGAGCACAGAGTGTTTGGAGCAGGGCGACCCTAACCCAAGGGCATGGTGGTGGGAGCGCACGAAGCCGAATCCAACTCAGTGGTGCAGCTGCTGGGAGCTGGGGGGCCAGCCAGGGGACTTTCTGGTCCTCCCTGAAACAGCTGAGTGCGGCCAGGACCTAGGGGGTACGTACTTCAAAGCAGTTGAAACCTTCCCCACTGCCTCTCATTTTTGATCAGCAGGAGTCACAATCCAGGAATGTGGGTTGTTTAAATCATTTTTTTAACTTAGGAAAGGGTCAGGGTAAGTACATGAGGACTAAAGCAACTTTCAGTAACTGCCTTCCCAAATCCCCTTTGGGGTACCTAGGGCCCAGTAAATGAAAATATTTTCTGAATAGAGTAAAGCTTTTTAGATCATGTGGGAAGAGGGAGTGATGGGGTGAGGGGAAGGTTGACAGAGCGCTTGACCCAGGGCCCCGTGCTGGTCTGTGTAGCACCTCTGTGTGTCCCCTCCTGGAAGATGCAGCCCAGTGAGCAAACCACTTATGGAGTGGGGCCCAGGCGGAATGGCAGCGTCCACAGCAGCCGAGAGGCAGGCGAACATGTGCTTGAGATGGCCATCAGAGTCCAAAACAGAATTCGGTTAAACCAAGAGTCAAAGGACGAAGGGGAATGTGATGCAGGTCACAGTTATGTCTGAGCAGAGGGACACTGTTTGTACAGATATTTTCTCCCTGCTATATTGGCAAAGCCCGGAATATTTCAGTATCTTCACTAGATTGGATTACACTGTATCACATCACACAGGTCTGTGTGTTCTCCCGCAATTCCGGGAATAGCGTAGATGTTCAGAAGCACATATTGTTTGGTTGATTTGTTTCCTGGATTGATTTGGCTTGGGCTTCGTGTTCCCAATTAGGATCAGAGCAAAATGAGAGGAAGTAAGTGTCTTTGCTGGAAGCATGGCCCGCAGGTCTGCACTATGGTGGTTCTTCTTGAGTGGAAGAAATACAACTGTAAAGCTAAGGACAAGATGTGTGCCTCTGGACACAACTTGGGATGTCAAGGAGGAGAAGAAGCAAAATGATTCACCTTTGCCTGACGTGGGGGCAAGAGGGAGATGTATCCAGTCGTTAAGAGCGTTGACACAGGCAGAGTGAGGGAAAGCTTAATTTCCTTAATTTTAAACTTCTCAGACACGAGACCCTGATGAACCCAGGTTTATCATACTCTAGTAAAAACCAGCTTTGTTTCACAATTCCAAGTATTTAAAGAATATCTCAGCCTTAACATTTGAATGCCTTGTTTAAAAGAAATTTCTGAAAATAGGAACACGTTTCCTCAGAAAACTCTGAGACACACCCCATGCCTTTCCTTACCCTTTTCAAAGTTTAAATTCTGGGGCTACACATCTCAATGTGGGTTATAATTTTTCACCTGCTTTGCTCTAAGAAGTAGACCTTGAAATATCAAAGCCCAGAGTGAAATTCCAGAGACAAACAGAAAAGCATCTCACCTGGGAGTGGGCCCGGCTGTCAGGACACTCACTTCTAAGATGCATATCGCAAAAGCGAACCTCAATCTGGCAGACATCTGCTCTAGCTCCGCAGCTCCGAGTGGAATGGCCAGACGGGTCCTGCAGGGCACTTATTTGCAAAGGACCGGAGAACCAGGGGGCCAGTTATTGTTTGTTTTCATTCAGGATTTTTGTCGAATTGGCTTCCTGGGTGCGAAGTCCAATCAAAAGAGAGTCATTTCGTAATTCTTGGCCCACTATTTTATCGTATAGACAAGTATACTGGGGCAATGAAACTGTGAGTGCTAAATTGGCTAAGATGAGCAGCAGTGCTGTACTGAAAACAAAACAAGAAACCCCCAGTGGTTCTCATCTTGGGGGACTCAGGGAGGGAGACTGAGGGAGTGTGTAATTTGGGGGTAAAAGGTCTATGGATGATCCTCACAGAGGCATAAACTCAAAATTAGCAAAAGATCTGCACTGCCTGGAACAAACATAGATGTTCCAACTGAAAATGGGCTGTCTGGGTTCTTTCCACCCAGACAAGGCAAGGTGTAGGATGCATTTACAAAACTGGCATTCTTTATAGGGAGAGTGGATCATTTTGAAGAATCCAAATAAACTCCTAAGGCGTTTGCAGTATCCTGCAGGAGGGTCTGGTCTCCTTATCTCAGAAACACACCAGTCAGCAAGATAGATTCTGAGGTGGAATAATTTGCTCCAACCCATCATATAGGATGTCCCTACACACATCCATTTTCACATTCTCCAGAACTTGTGCAAAGGGTAAAGTGTTTTGGAAGTACCAACGAATGTGGATGTCACAGCTGCTCTCAGAACACTGGTTGCACAGTAGAATGACCTGGAGACCTGGGAAAAAACATTGATTCATTCTCCCTTACCCTTGATTCTAATTTAATTGATCTGGGTTGGGACCCTGCATCAGTATTTTTTAAAGCTTGCTGAATCATTGAAATGTGTGGCCAGGGTTGAGGTTTAGAATGACCACCTTGAGAAGAAAGACATGAGATGTGATATTGAATTTTTTTTTTTAATTTGCTGACACAGGACTTAAGAGAACTTCATAAGTATTTGTTAATTACAAATAGGCAATTTCAAACGTTAGCACATAAAAAGACCAATAAAACAGGGGTGGGGTTGGGGAGATAACAGATGTCTAGTTTTTCCAGTACTACCTTACCTTTTCACTCAGGATCCTACTTAGACTAAAAGTTGTCTATTCTCACCACACTTTCTTGCCCCCTTTCCCTTTTTTTTTTTTCGGTGAGGAGGATTGACCCTGAGCTAACATTTGTTGCCAATCTTCCTCTTTGCCCGGGATCCGAACCAGTGAACCCCGGGCTGCCCAAGCTGAGCATGCGAACTTAACCCCTACACCACCGGGCAGGCCTCCATCTCTCCTTTTTATGCCGAGAGCTGGAGGTCTCTAATGGGACTAATTTCAGTAGTTCCTGAGCTTGCTATCAATCTATAGACCACACAGAATTGCCAAGTAATAAGGTGATTCAAATGTGTGCAGAAACACTTTTAAGTATATCAACAAATAAATTTATGCCCAAAGACACTTCTTGTGAGTCTTGGCCAGTGACAAA
Source organism: Tapirus indicus (assembly GCA_031878705.1). Classification (NCBI taxonomy): domain Eukaryota; kingdom Metazoa; phylum Chordata; class Mammalia; order Perissodactyla; family Tapiridae; genus Tapirus; species Tapirus indicus. The sequence continues at coordinate 114,944,695 of CM062921.1, read as the reverse complement.
TGGGCTGCATCCAGATACAGTACGAATCTGTCAAACATGATGGAGCAATCCTGAGGATTCTTACATGGCCTCTCTGGACCCTGCCAGGACGCCCATGGAAAGAGCTTGGAAGCAGGCAGGATAAGATGATGTTTTATACTAGTTAGACTTAATGCTAGTTGATTAGACTTTGTGATACTTGACTTGATAATTAGGTGGGAATGGAGATTGAAAATCACCTCTCTCATTGGAAACTAACTCACTGGAGGGGGATGGAGGAGATGGGAATTTCTTAGCTGACTGGTTGAATGTTGAATTGCTCTGTAGAAGTTATATTTATTTTATCCCCATGGTTCAGGCTAAATGTAAAGAAGCAAAGTGATGGGAGCAGTAAAATAATAAGAATAGATTAATTACATATTAGTAATATATATTATATAAATAAGCCTTATTTTTATAGTGCCTTTAACTCTTCTTTGCCCTTGACATCTATCATGTATCTGACATGTTTTTAAATGATATTTATATTCCAGTGTATATCTAGGGGAAATGAAGCATCAGGCACTAGACTAGAGAAGTAAAATAATAACATTTTTAATTGTATAACACTTAAGGACTTCCAAAGAACAGAATGGATAAACATTTACTGAACTTTTATAATGCGCCAGGCTATATATATAAGGTGTTTATATATATGTATAATAATAAGGTGTGTGTGTATATATATATATATATATATATATATATATATATAAAATCTCGTTTAATCCTCAAAATAGCCCATTTTATACTTGAGAAAACTGAGATGCACTAAGATTACATCATTCGTCCAGCATCACCCACCCCCAGTGGTGAGTAACTGGAATGTGAACTTGGTGAGTCTGGCTCCACAGCTTGGGCTCCTCCTACCACACTCTCAGTTCTATTGTTGTTATTATTTTAATTATGTCATGTTAAGCAACACGGAACTATAAAATTCCTCACTAAATCCTCTCAACTCCATAAAAGATAAGCTTTTAGTCTTGTCTTACAGATGAGGCTCAGAGAAATATAGCCAAGGCTACATACAAAGAAGTGGCAGAGATGGGATTTGAACAAACCATATCTTCAAACTCTAATTCCAGGGTTTTCCACTCTGCTGAGGGTTCTCAAAGTTTTCACCACTCAGGAGCTTTAGAAAAAGTTTTTTTTTTAATTTCCCCTTGGTTTCAATTTGCTTGGGAACTTTGTGGTACTAAATGATATTTATCACACAATAATAATACTTTTTTCCTTTTTTAAGGCAGAGACATGCATATGTGTACATATGTGTGACAATCAGGCAGAAACACTTAATTTTTACTGAGGTGATATAAACGTGTTGAGTGTAATTTCCACTTGGCTCTCTCAAAGTAATAGAAATAGTTTTCTGAAAGTTAATGTTAGTAATTTCATGGACTCAGTGTCCAAGGATCTCAAATTGGGAACCACCATCTCATTCCATATCTGCTTATAACTGAATCCCAAAAGGTCCTTGGGTCTTACAATGCTGCGATGAAACTGTAGGGCTTCCACCTGCTACACATGCACTTGCTGGAGGTAATTAGAATCACTGAGCTGGGAGAACTTGAAGATGACCGTCAACTGCAGGCCCCTTGGTTTTAGGTGTCTTGCTTCTGCTATGTCCTCACATTTAGGATTGTGCCTAGCACATATTAGGCTTCCATAGATAATGTGAATTACATGCATTAATAGAAAAATAAATGAATACATATGGGGGAAAATGATGTCCAGGAAGGAGAAGTGACACTCAAGGTCACACAGTCAGGGGTAGGGGCAGCATCAGATTTCAGCTCTCTTCACTGGTGGTTCTGTGCCATTTTCATTATAGTTCTCTCAGATGAGATCTTTTATAATGAAAGAGAAAAATTTCACTATAGAGTGATTCTGGCCAGTTTGTGAAGTTCAATGGGGGTGACGTAAGTCCGGCTATCCCCTTAGAGTAATAAGGATTTCTGTGGCTCAGATCTGTTTACAATCACATGGAACTACTTAGGGCCCACTTGACTGCATAACAGCACCTCATTTAGGAAGATTCAACATGATCCCTTTCTCTTTTGAAGTTCACAAGATCTGGCTACGCCACCTCCTACCCTTCTATTTAACCACACTCTTGACCATCTACATTCACTGAAGACTTTTGACACTGACTTGTACCTCCCTCCCCACTCAAACTCCAGCCTTTACTTTAGTGATTTCAGTATTCTCATATACACCACCTTGCCTCACTCTTCCGTGCTTTCATCAGTTCTATCAATATTTATCTTTATTCCATTCAGCCCACTGCCCTACCCAGCTTCACACCAACACCCATATGGCCTTACCTTTAAAAATGTCAATATCCTACTCTCTGACTACCGTTTCCAATTCTTCCAGCTACCTCAATCTCATACTCTCAATGTCTCCTTTCTTTGGCTTTACTGAGACGTCCAGCTCCTTGATTTCTCCATTTTCCTCCAGATTAACACCCTTCTGCCAGGGTCTCTTCCTTTCTTATTCTGCCTGGACTCCTGCCCACTAATGACACCCTCTCACAAGCTCAACTCCCTCCCACTTCTTCCACTCTTTGCACCAACATCTCTCATCTTGGGATCAGTCCTACCAATTCAGTTTTCCACTGCTTTGCCTAAATCTAGTTGGACACTTGTCTCTGTGTTTTCGTCAGTCTTTGTCAGATTATTCCCCCATTTCTCTTAATGGCTCCTTCACCTCTTACTCCACCAAGAAACTCAAAAACTCCTTTGGTTTCCTCTGGGCTGCTTTCATGTCAGCTTCCATGCAACTCAAACAAATCTCAGAGGAAACGGGAGCCTGCTTTTACTTAGGGAAATCTTGTGCTCTCTACTCATACCTTGACTTTCCAGAATTCTGTTGTATTAGTTGTTCTCTCTCTTAAATCCTCAATTTCTCCATTTTGATTTGTTCCTTCTCATCAGCTTGTGAATATGCTCAAGTATCTTCTACCTTTAAAAATTCTACCTAATTCCTTGACTTTTTAAAATTGCTACTACCCTTGTTAGTCAAACATTTGCAGTCTGTATCAACTTTCTTCTTCTCCTGCATGGTTATGTTCAACCTATTGGAGACTGCATTTTGCCTCTATTACTCCATTGAAGACCTCCTTATTGCTAAATTTGATGGACACTTCTCGGCCCCGATCTTTGTCTCATAGACTCATTTGACCCTATTGGCCATTCTTATGCTTTAAAACTCTCTGCTGCCTTGACTTTTGTGATACAGCATTTCCCATCTTCTGCTTCTCTTTTGCTAGCTCCTCTCCCTTGCCATCATACAAATGCTGGTATTCCTCATGGAGTCTGTCTTCTGCCCAATTTGCTTCTCAGCTATACCTTTTTTTCTTCTCCACTCTTAAGGTTAAGCCTACCATTCAGAAGCAGAAGTCTCAAAGGGTAGTCTATTGAAGTTCCTTTATAGGAATTCTTGTTCTGGATTCTTGTTTTGAAAGTATAGATATTGAGAAGTGATACTTTTCAAAATTGCAAAGTTTGTGGTGTTACTTTCCAGCTTAACAATCTTCAAGTACTTCTGGAAGAAATCTCCAGGTGGACTTTGATTTGTCCACGGTAAGTTTAACTTGCCATGTCTAAAGTCAAACACATAATTCTTACCCTGTCCCTGTGAAGGAAGTTCTTCTTATATATCTTATTTTCATTAATGAGTCACCACCTGCCCTGTCTTTCTGGTTTCTGTATCTGGAGGTCATCTTTGCTTTTTATTGCTTAATATGTTGACAGTACACAAAGTGTACTGTACAGACTCATGATGGTTACTTCATAGTTATTTCATAGTTACTGGATGATCGGCTGATTTCACTCAGTTTAGGTATATTTGGCTTCTGAAACTTGGGACTTTGACAAAAAGAAATTAGTATTTTGAGCATGAAACTGTATATAGATTTATCAGGTAACATGTAAACACAACTAAAATAATAGGAGACAATGCTTTGCAAATCTTAAATTTTCTCTTTTAAAATTGTGTTGACATTCTGCAACTTCAAGGCTGAGCCCTGAGCCTTATTACCTAGGGAAGGAGACGGTGGAATAAAGAAGCAATTGATCACCTGTGAATCTCAAAGCAGTGGGGACAACATAGGTTATGATGCAGATAATTTAGAAAAGCCTGCCTCTCCAGATCAGAGAAATTGTGAGAGGGAGATAGAGGTGGGAGAGACTGGGGATGTGTGTTCGGAGTAACTCTTCCAGGCTGAATTTCAGAACGGGGCCAGCATGTTAAGTAAGTTGAGGCCAAAGACAGATGTTTCTGTCCTTGCCATCTGGAACTCCGGGAGAACAACTTCCAGACTTTCCCAGTATGGGGGAAGCCAAATTAGAATAAAAGTGGTTGTGCCATGTGGTTGGGCAGAGAAGGAGGAACTGAATTTGGCTTCCTAGTCTTTTTGCCTGTCATGTGTCATAGAGGATATCAAGAAGTTCTTCTCTGCCCTGAGGAGGAGTAGGGAGGATAGCTGGCAGGCTTGCTGGGAGGTTTGCTACATCAAGGACAGGGTGGCCCTAGAGCTGAAAGCAGGGATGGAAGACACTTACAGTCAGACCTCACGAGTCCAATGTTAGTGAGGGCCAAGGTGGGGGCCCAGGCAACAGAGAGAACCACCAAGCTCTGTAGGATCCCCAGCTGTGTCGAGAGGAACAGACACTACATTCTTCAGCCAAAGCTTTAGCTACAGATACCAACAAGGTAGTGACCAGGTGGATGAGCTATGTGTTGTAGAGACTGCAAGAACCGGAGGACAGAATAAGAACCTGTCCGGGGATCTAAGCCCCTTCTCAACATTCCCCTCCACACCCTCTCCCCTCATAAAACTAAATGTTTTTATGGAGAAGAGCAGGAAGAAGGGAAGACATTTGAAACACCGGGAACATATCCAAAAGAGATAGAGTTAGTTATAGAGAGTGAAAATGACTGGCTGGAGGTTAGAGGACCCAACTAAATGCTGGTATCTATAGCCAGTGGAGTGGAGAGTCGTGAGGAAGATCAGATTGGTTAAAGAAAGAAAACAGAATGTGCATATATTTTCTCTGTGCACCCAAGTGTAGTGTAAGCAAATTTTTGACCCTGTTTAAGAAGTACATTTGTCTTCTCCAGACATGTTCTGCTAATCCTTCTCCAGGGATAGGGCCGGTCGGTCATTATAGATTTAAATCAGCAACTTAAGTCTGTTTCTGGTCCAGCATCATGTCCTTCATTTTTTTTTCTTTTTACTGATTTGTGTTTTTCCCTGTCTTGGGGTTTTGTGTGTACTGTTGATGGGCTGCCAGGGGTCTCTCTGCTCTCTGTTCACCTGGTCAGTTTCCAGTCTCTATAGTTTAAGGATTTCTGTTTGTCAAATTAAAAGATGTAGAAAGTCATCACCACTGATAGGCTTTTTAAACTCAAAGAACTGAGGAGGATAGAATTAAAAGACACTGTGTGTCATCGATACATAGTTTTGATTCAGTTCATTTAGAGTATGATACCATTGGATGTTAGATTTTGATGAAACTATGCAACAATATTATTGTGATAAAATTTGCATGTGTGAATAGGCTTCCTCATTGACTGTGGAACACGCACCTAGCCTGCCTGTGAGCAGACGCAGGATGGCTTGCTATTGATAACGTAGAAAAAATTGGGAGAACATTACTCACAAGCCATCTTTCATTGTGAGCAGTCTGCGCTTGCATTAAATACACTTACACATGCTGATGGGAAATAACTGAACTAGAATGGACAGAGTGTGAGGTTACGTTGATGTTGCATTTATAACAACTAGAAAATTCAAACTTTGAAGTAATACTTAATTCATTCTGAAAATGAGCTCTGGAAAGGCGAAAGGGGGATCAACTTGTCAACAATCAAAACATTTTTTTTCATCCTTTTTTGTGATAAGCATATTAGTTATAGGAATTATAAGAGGAGAGGAGTACCATGAATAGGATAAAATCTTGGTGAATGTAAAATATGCCAGCATAAAGGCAATGGTGCCAGTTTTTGGAGGCAATGGAGTAGTTAAGCAGTTAATTTGGGGTTAAGTGCAAGGACACCGGAGCCTGGGTTGGGATTTCACTTCATCCACTTACTACCTATGTGACTTTGGGCAGTTCCTTAAGTTTTTTGTGCCTCAGTGTCCTCTTCTATAAAATGGTGGTAGTAGTAGCAGCCTGCCTGGTAGAGCTGATATGAAAATTAAATTGTTTGTTGTAACACTCAGCATAGTGTCTGTAGGTGGTAATGCTGGAAAGGTGTTTCCTGTTATTATTCAATGACTTCTGTGGACTGTCCCTGAATCCACTATTGTTTTACAAAGCTGGTAGTGTTGAGCTTGTAATGAAGCAAAATGGAGAATTGTGAAGCACATTAGCTAGGAAGAGCTCAGGAGTTTTACAGTCCTCCCCACCAATATCCTTCCAACTGAAATAGCACATCCTGTTGAGTTTGAATTAGGTTACATCAACATTAAAGCCTCCTATGCAGTGGCTCTTAGTTCCCTGCCCCCTTCCAACTTTTATTGTCTGTAGAAATCCTCATGGTACTAACACATAGAAACTGGTCGTCTGCACTCTTTAGCTTCCAACTTCTAGTCAAGGTACCTCACCATTGGCTTTGCTGACTGTGCTTTCCATGTGTATGCTTCTCTTCTGCCCTGCAGGCACTATGGAGTAAAAGACCGCTGTGATCTGCATTTGGAGGTGGGCCAACTTTGGGTTAAACTATCACTCGAGCTTGTGGGAAACACATTGGCTAATCCATCACCATTTCCAAGGCCCTCTTGCCATGGCTGGCTTCAAGAGCATGTGACCTATACAGTAGCAGAGGGCTCAGCACTCAGAAAAGCCCCATGCTTGGTTTAATGCTCTATTGTTGCCAACTTGAAATTCTTAATTTTATGTTTTGAAAGCAAAGTCTGATGGAAAAAGGGAGCATGCACACGTGCAGAGGAAATATGCATTGGGTCCTCTCTTCCATGCCACCCCATTTGCACATAGTGTTTATGTTGCCCCATGAACACGAAATTCAGGTGGCCCCATGATGTGTGGAAGTTCAGTGACTCAAAGCAAAAGTGAGTAAAAGATAGGTGTATTATGTCTATGACTAAGTGACAGCCCTGAGAGGTCACACTGTCCATTTGAACCAGAACATGCTTCCAACACAAAAAGAAACACAAATGACCAAGAAACACTATCATATCTTTCTTACTAGTGTTATTTACCTGCATTAAACATCTACTTATTCTGAAAATAACGACACAGGAGGAAAGAAGAAGATAGGGCAACCCATAGTTTCTTTTTTTCTGCATTTTTCTTTACTTGTTAGTGAACTAAAGGTGGAATGTACTGGTAGAATGTACATGTGTTAAGAAGTGAATTAAAACAGTTGAGTTAGTTTTGTGCAGTGTTTCTACCATTCTGGTACGAATGAAATACACATGGAAATACATATGCATCTATGAGTTATAAAATACAAATTGTGTAATTTCAGTGATTCCACTTATGAGCTACAGATTAGTGGTAAAATTCATGTTAATACTTTAAAATGTTAATTTTTCTTTTCTTAAAACAACATTAAATAGCAAATAAAACTTGTCCTGATAAGAGAGAGAGATTGCAAAAGAAAGGAAATAAGTTTATACTTTAATGTTTTTAACGGCATTTTTTTTCCTGCTTTTTTGAACAATGGATCCTCCATTTTTATTTTGCCCTAGGTGCCAGAAATTATCCAGCCAGCCATGCCTTTTCCTTAGCTACCTTCACTATAGAAGCTGGTAAAGTTAGAAGGTGGATTTCCCAGCCTCTCTTGCACCTAGCAGTAGCCATGTGACCAAATTCTGTCCAATGAGACATAGCTGAAATCTACCAGGAAGCCTCAAGGAAGACTGAAATTCTGGTACAAGGAGCAGACATTGATGGTGCTGCCTTTTCCCTTTCTGCTCTCCTTGAACACTAACATCATACTTGGAGCTATGCAGCCATCCTGTGACCATTAGGCAATAAACACGAAGACAGAAAGTCAAAGGGTTACAAAGGTTGGAGTGAAAAGCTAAGAAAGAGTCTGTGTCCTTGAGGACCTTGTTGAGCTGCTGAGCCAACACCAGCAGCCATCAATCTAGACTTTTTATGTGAGAAAAAATAAGCCCCTACTAGTTTTAGCCACTGTGAGTATTTCCATTGTTGTAGTCCCTTTATTACTAATGGACATGTGGGCTATGAACTGCCTGCCTGTGCCCAGGGTCTTTCATCAAAAGAAAACAACTCCTGTTGTTTCTAGCCCTATCATTTCCACCATTGAACCTCTAAACCAGTCTCTCAGGCCCGTGAGGGAGGCAGGGAAGCGAATGTCATATCAATCCTTCTATTCTCCTCCTCTTCCCTCTCCGTTAGCTCCTGTGTTCCAACACTCCTCTTAGAGGCCCCCAGACAAAAGCTTCTGTGATGATCAGTCAGCGTAAGTAGGTCCCGGGTGGAGGCAGCCTCAGACACACCTCAGAAACATCTGCAACTCAGCCTCAGCCCACTGGTCACCAGGTAACTTTTAGAATGGTGACAATTTCCCTTTCTTACAATGACGGTAAAATAATAGTAAACGAAGTCAACCAAATGAAAAGAGAATTGACAGAAAACTCCGTGACTAACATCGCGAGGAGAACTTAGTCATGAAGACTTTCAGAGTCAGGATTTTTTACTTATTTTACAACTACCTCCTCTTTGGTCACTGCAGAAGCCCAGTTTCTCTGCCACTGAGTAGCCCACACTGTCATCTCCCTGGAGACTGGCACTCATATGATTTCAGCACACAGTAGAGGTCTAGTAATTAAGTATGTAATTCCAGAGACGCAAGGGCAAATGAGGGGCTCAGTCTTTCATTAGGTGGGATGACCAGGGCTGGCCCTGTCTATCAGCACTGCTGCAATTAGGACATGCTAACAGGGCTGTTTCTGTCTCACAGCCTGTGTGTGTCCATGCTTGGCTTATCAACTTAGAACGTGAGTCTTAGTTGTTTTTAATAGAAGAGAGTTAGTTAAAACGACATTTCCCAGCAATAATTAGGCATTTTATTATTTAGCAATCTCCTCCAATGATAATAGCTTAAATATTTACCAGGGATTTGGGAGGAGCTCCTATCTTTCACAAGAAGACTAATGTAATGCACCTGTTCCAGGAATATGGGTCAGAGTCCTCACTCATCAGTTTATTGCAGGGTCAACTAAACTTCTGACTTAGCGACATCCTCTGTTCTTTCCCCTCCCTGCTTTCAGCACAGGAAAGACACAAAATCACACTCTGTTTGGCTCTCTCTAGACACCACAGTTAAACATTTTGATGGAGGAGTTTGAAATCACTGACTGAAAAGATCTCCCCACTGCAATGCACCAATTTTATAATAAAATACCATGGAAACCACTCATTTAAGAGTTGAAGCAGATTGCAGCCATTTTAAAGCATGGATACCATTCTTGGGTGAGATGGAACAGTAACAGATCCCACCTCACAGGATTATGATATCAATAGAATGAAGTTATGTTGTGTAAACGGTAAACCGCTTCACAAATGCAAGACTATCTCGAGAAAATCAATACCTTCTCCCTCTGTATTGCCTTTATGTGAGAAATTTGGGGGCATGCTGGCTGTCAAAAGTTCAGCTTTTAGCTTAGATCTATCTGATGCCTAAAAGAAACCCTCTTCCAGGGATAATAGGGTTACCATAAAAACTGAACTTCTGGCATACAGGTGTGAATATCACTGCTACTAAAGAGACAATAATAAAGAAGCGGTCTGTTTCCACTTTACAGGAACACTTCAGTAAACACCTCCCTCTGCCTCATCAATGGTAGTTCCTACCGCACTGAAGTGAATGCCCTCTCCTTGTACACATAAGCAAGGGTTAACCTCTAGCAAGATCGTGCAAATTAAGCCACATGGAAATAACACACAGGCTCAATGGTTTAGACACACTGCAGAGCATCTGGATAAGCCAGATAATTTGTGCAACAAGTTCTTATCAGCAGCCTTCTAACGCTCATTTGTGGCTTGCTGGAAGATGCTTTTGTGTGGAATCTGTTTCTCCATATTCTACTCATTGTGAGAAAGAGACCAAATGTTTCAGTTAAGAAGAAAGGTAAGGCAGTAATACTGAACATCCCCTAACAATAAACACCAATCAATGACATCCACCCCCTCACCAAGTTTGTCTTATTCCGTAGAGAAGTCAAGTTTAACACCAAGACTCCTATACCCAAGCAAGGCCTGCCTTGGGTCCATCTTCCCTGTAGATCCAGGGTTTCTTGAAAAGAATGGGAGCCTTGAACTTTTATACTAGGGAAGAGTTTTTAAGAGTGCCCTAGTGCTAAAGATGTCTGATCACTGGCCTGCCCATCTCACATAGAAGCTCTCCTGAGTGGCTTACACCAGCCTGGACCAGTCACACAGTTGTAGTTTGGTGATGTCAAACATGGCTGAATAAAGAACAAGGAGAGACAAGGGTAAAATGGATGAACCAAGAGTTCACTGATAAATGCTTTCTATATTAGAGATCAGTTGAGGTTGTTCCAGTACAGATCTTCACCACTGGACTCCCATTAAACTCCCAGGAAAGGAGTATGTGTAGGTCTGAGAAAGGAGGATAAGGCATTGAAAGATATCAGAGAATAATTTACTCATGAACCTATTTCATAGCTGTCCACTTTCTCTTCTTCTTTGTGACAATCAAGAATGTATTATAACTAATATTTGCTCACCTTAGACTGGTATATTTTATACCTTGACCTAAAACATCAACCAGAAGCCAGGGTCAAATATTAGAATAAACTGAGGGTAACACATGAGATTCTGTCATTCCAGTTTATTGAAATGAGTAAATTTATAGCTTTATTTGCATACAGAAAAGTGCACAAGAAAATAAGTATGTACAAAACAGTTGTGTGGCTGATCATTAATTTCAAAATTTTTTCTACTTTCAAAAATTCAACTACCTAGAAATAATTACCTCCAGTTTAGCACATTTAGATATTTGAACATATAAAATACTATTTCAAGTCTGTGTTTATGATGACTAAGTAGGAAGTCACATGGAAAATTATGCCATCCATGATCAGCTATTACCATTAAACATAAAACCACAGGACTTTAGCTAGGACTTCTTGGGGCTAATCAATAGAGGTTCATGAGGCCACCATCTTGTTTAAATCCTGAGCAGTCATCCTCTTCTTCTACATAAAGGAAACATTGTATGTGGTTGATTAACATCCACAAAAACCTGAGCATTAGGGGTCAAGAGACAGCATTAAAAAAACCCAACATAAAGCAAAACAAAACTCATTTTGGCAAGAACGAACCCTTCAGAATTGTGCTAAAAAAGAGATTGAAAATGAACTGGGAAAGTTTCCAAGGTTATGAGGAGAAAAATATTGCAGACATTAGGTTTTCAATGGTAACACCAAATACTTGTTCTACAGCTTTTTTCCCCCCATGGATCCTCCTACTAACTATGAGACTGTGGCTTCAAGAAAGTTTTCCAGTTACTTGATAAAGGTCTAGCATGACCCCAGATAAGCACCTAATATGTTTGGCATAATCACATTTAACTTTGTGATATGTTGCTCTTCAGAATACAGTCCTTCATTGCTGAGTTGAGTTCAGGTTTTCTTCAATATGTTCTGCTCTTCTGGGACTTTAGCTCAAGAGGATGGCCTCCTTTTCCACAGAAAGGACAAAGGTTGTGCCCATTTGCAATTCTAGTTACTGGGATTAGCCATTACTAAGAAGGTGGAGAGGTTTCAGATCTGTGAATCATTAGAATTTTTTGCTCCATAAAACTCTGTTGCTTGTAAAAGGGAGGTCGTGTTATATCAACCTGGGAGCAAAACTGACTGAAAAGAGAATCAAAGGGATAAGGAGGGGAGAGATGAATAATGCTTTTCCTCATTTCGATAGCTAGCAAGAGATTGGAAAAGGACAGTCTTGTCCTTGGGAGGAAAATAATCTTCAGAAAGAGGAGAAGTTATATATATATATATATACTATATATATATATATATAACTTCTTCAGAAAGAAGTTATATCTTTAAAAAGGTTCTTAGGTGTGTCAGATTCTAAAATGCCTAAGAAGAAGTTGGACTTGCTTCAATTTTACTTTAAAAATTCTCTGTAAGTGATGGTCTGAAGCAAGATTTAAGGAGGTGCCTTGTTCTACTACAATCTTCAGGTTTTATGCTCTAAAACAGAACCCCTAAACAATTTTGAACAGTAAGGATTTTAAAATTTATTCAGAAAAGTATGATCTGAAGGGTTGTGGTGGCTGCATCTCCAACCAGAGGGTATATGGTAGAATGTTCTAGAAGGTTCTAGGGACACAATAGGCAAGAATTCAAGTAGGAAAACTACTTCATTTACATTTAAGCTAGAGAGTTTACGTTCTTAATTTATTTAAAGCCATAGATTCAGTTTAGCTTTAACCTAAACAGAAAGTGAAAGGCATTTTACAAGTAGAAGAGGCGGCAAGAAATAAGGCAACAGATAATATGTCAAAGCTATGACAAGGGCAGAGGCCAAGACTTGTCTGGCTATTAGCTTTGTCCTTGACTACTAAAGCCAACCTTTTTTCCTCTGGATAGTCAGCACGCCAAGTTCCTAGACAAGTATGAAGAAGAAAAAAACCCACAGTTAGAATTTTTGGGTTGAATATCAATGTACTAAATATTAAGCCATTATTTAAAATGTCAGTAATAGGATCTCCTAGGGCTGATGCGAGAGGATTAAATAAAATAATAAATGTAGAACCTGTAATAAAGTGATTAACACAAGTGCTCAATAATGTCAGCTATCTTTTTCCATGAGAGCTCTCTTGCCCAACCCCAATCTATAAGTTTATTCTTCCTTCATGACCTAAAGAAGAAAGGGCCTCTGAAGAAAGCTCCAGTCAATTCAATTCACTGCAAACAATCCTCCTAGGCTCCTACCGTAGTGTATTCCTGTCTATTCCTTCATGTATGCCTGCCCTGGAGAGGAGAGTGAGAATGAGTCTCTGTTGAGACTTCCAGCCCTTCAGTAGATGACACTGCTTTATTAGCTTTAGAAATCACCGGGGTGCTAGCTAAAATGAAGCTTTTCCTCAGCACTGGAGGGGGATTTCTTAGGGTGGGGGTGGGGCCCAGGAATTTGCCTTTTTAATAATCTAACCCAGTTCTCTGACGCAGATTTCATGGAAAAGCACTTGAAGAAACAATGTAATTGGAGAAGTGGGGTGAGGGGGAAGGATCCAAACTGCAAATAAACTCAATCTTATTGTTGATTCAGATTTAAGATATTTATCTATTTAAAATAATGAAATTCTAGATGCGGCAAGACATCATCGTTTAGTAGTACTACCTGGATGGGGCAAGACTGAAAATAATGGGTTTCTGTTCTTTCCATTCTTTCTGTTGTTCTCCCTTACCAGCTATGCTCACCTCCTCTAAAACGCAGATAAGCTTCCTTTCTCTACTCACTTCTATCTTTTAAAATCAGACAAAGTTGCTACCACTCAAGGCTGAAAAAGAAAGGGTCACGCTGAGTCTTCCCAGGGTCTCAGTCTAAGGTGAGTACACCTAATAACTCACCGAGGATAAAATGCACTAGCAGGAAGAATCAACCTGAAGAGTCATCCAAACTTTTACTGTGTAGAAGGAGATATCAGCAGCTGTCACCTTTTGGATTTAATACCATCAAACTATTTCAGACTAACTTTGAGGCCCCTCACAAAGAAATAAATATTGATTTGGGAGGCCGAAGAGTTGTGTTAGCTGACCTGTTTGGGGGCTTCCGAAGGTCTTCAGATTTTGAACCTTCTACAGAAAACCAAGTAATTACTAAGATGTTTTGCAATCACTCAATGTGAAGGTAAAAAAAATTAGAGAGCTGTTATGTGTTATGAGTTTTACTTCCATACAGAACTGAAATATCAAAAACACAGAATATGATAGAAATCCATAACCCTATGGATATATTACTGTTTTTTGATGTGTATAAGAATTCTATGCTTAAATGCCCAGCATAGCCATTATTGAATGATGGATTTCCATGTCTATTATTTCTAAATTACAGAGATTTAACCTCTTCCCAATACTAAAATTAAAATTTCACCCTCACCCCCTGAGCTACCCTTTGTCATCAAACCTAAGCTTAATAGGATTTTCTACTTACAGAAGTTAGGCAAAAGGATTTCCAAAAGGATCCTTATAAACATCAGGAGATGTGGGTTGAGGAGAAGCCATCTATGGAGATAAAACCATCCCGTGAATAAGTATAATTACAGTTATAAGAAAAAACTTGTAATTAAGACTTCTCAAATTCCTTTAAAAGTTACTTAGGTCACAGACAAATCAGATATTGTATGGGTCTATAATGATTTGTGTTTGTCTACTTGTAATTGGTGATGTATATTTATTATTTAAATCAAAAGCAAGGTTTGGGTGAATTATGTTTGCCTCCCCAAAATGGGAAGTATTATTTTCATGAGCTAAAGAATCATGGGTGGGAAATCAGGAACTTAAATCTTTGAAAGATTTTTTAGATAGTATTTTGGCTCAATTTTCTCCCAAAATGCTTTCACGAGCCTGGTTAGGTGAGATTCAAAGGACTTTTTCTATATGATATTCATTTCTCAAGTTCAGGATAGTAGTCCTTGCAAAAATAATCTTTCCCCAGTTTGAGTTGATGTTTACACTGTGATGGTTCTTAATGATAAATCTTATTCACATGTTTTTTATTGTCAAACAAGGTTAATTCAGGAGGCAGCATGTACTTTGGAGCAACAGTGTCTAGTAGTTGATACTTACAGAGGCTTGTGATGAACTGAAAGACTCTTTAGAGAAAGGGTTCTCAAACGCATTGTCAGCAGATTTGGTAACTGGTAGGGCACCTTGTCTGGGAGCTGGCTTTGGTGGTTCTAGAAGGTGAAAAATCCCACGTAGTCAGTAGACAAGCTTTCCCCAAATATAGACACATGTCACCCAGTCAGGTTTATCTCAGAAATTAAAGTCTATTCTTTTGAAATTTACATCAATGGAAAAAAACTCATTGCCAAATACTAGGACTCCCAACGATTATTACAGGCAAATTTATTCCTTCTCAGAAGAAGACGCCATGCATATTTATCTGAAGTGGAAGAGATTCAGAATTCCCTCACTTAGGGCCATGGAGTATGGCTGAGGTTTTATTCCACAGCCCTCCAGGGCCATGACCCATGGAATTTCAATGCTCCTGGCAGCCCTTTTAAAAATTGTCACAAGAGGGCAGTATTGGGCCAGCCCTTAGAAACAGCTAACTAAGGTAAATAGCTCCATAGGGTAAATGGTTAAGTTGTCTCCATAACCTCTGATTACCAAAAACAGCAGAGTAAGGCTATTGGTGGGTGGAAGAGGGTACTTCTGAAGGACTCTGTGGGCCCATGTGACAGTGGAAATACTTCTTGGTACAGTAGACAGAGAAGTGGGTAGCTTACCATTGATCTTTTTCAACAGCTGATTAGCATCAAAGTCATCATGGTCTGCATTCTCCTGAGGAATGCCAACTTTGCTGTTGAAATAACTGGAGAAGGCACTTGAAGTCCCAGAGGAAGTCTGCTCTCCCTTCCTTGCAGGCACAGCAGGTGGCTGCCGCAGTTGGAAGTCCTTAAACATTTCTTTCACTTCCTTGACTTCTTTATCCCCAAGTGGGTCCAAGGCAGTGAAGGCATCACTGGAGATATCCTTTGGAGGGCCAGTTCTGGGAGGTGGTTGAGGAGGAGTGTCCAGGAGAGAGGAGAGCTGGCCAGAAGAAGCAGAAGCTGGAAAAATATTGCTCTGAAAAGGATTGCCCAATGGGCTTATTGATGACCAAGTGTTGGGTGCTACAGATGTTGATGAGCCCCAAACAACAGGGGCTGGAGGGGGAGTTGAGGCTGCAAAGGATGAAGGCTGGTTCCAACTTGCAACAGGTGGGCTTGTGGTAAAAATGACTGGCTGACAGAATCCTGACAGCTGACCACCCATCATGGCTCCTGGGACCATTGACGTGGACTGATTGAAGACTAAAGATGTTGGGCTCCATGGTCCTGCCTGAGAGGATGTAACGGATACGCCACCTGAAGGAAGCGGGAGAGAGGACTTATCACGTGACAAGCTTGAAGAGGATTCTTGACTGTCAGAAAGCACAATTCTTTGGGGAGCATTTATAGGGCATCTATGTGACACACACCTTCATTAAGCCTTGAAGCTGACATGGAAATAAAGGCTCCGAGAGATTAAATCACTCTAAAGATTAACTAGCTAACACAGGATAGCTAGCATTCTGATGCTGGTTGCATTTCGAAGTCCTTTCTTTCTACCATATCTTTTCTAACTTTCCTCATTAAGGGGTAATACAGTCCATAAGTACCTACTCATGAAAAAGTGAGCCCTTATCATTTCAAATAGCTAGAACTGAGCCAGTCAATAGCACGAACTTATTTCTTGAATGAATACATTTACATATACAAACCGTGCTGATTATGAAGTAGGTAATTAAGATAATCCATTGGATACTCTGAGTCCTTGATTTGATCTTTTCATTTGACAGCTGACTCATGTCTGGAGTCTTACGGAAACCAGCTATTGCGCATGTGCATTAGCTCTCAACATGCTCGCATTCCGAAGAAACCATTTCAAAGTTTCCTTCTTTTAAACGCTGCCAAGGTTGACACAGCTATATAAAAGGATGATAAAATTTGGTTGATGCCAAGATAGTTTTAGACTTTTATATATAAAAATGGAAGAAAGGCTGGTTATCCTGGGAGAGCTGTTTCAAATAAAAGGGCTTCCTGCCATGTGTCACTCAACTAAACCTTGCAGGAAGTTGGAACAGAGTATTTAAGAGGAAGGGAAGGAGAGAAGACAACGTCAAGCAAAAAACCTTCCAACGTAACTAATTGCCTGTGTCCGGGGATCTGATCTTCATGGGCGAATGGCTCCATCTCCTGCATCCTTGCCTTGTTGATTAGGAATTAGTGAAATCACTAAAATCCAGGTCCCTCCACTGTTTGCCCCCCTCTTCTCGAGAAGCTCATTCCCTACATCTTGTTCCAATAGGCAGGGCATTTTCTCTCCTGTGTCTTCCCAAGTGTATTAATGACCCAGTCAAACTGTCACCACTAACAGAAAACCTCAATGCAGCCTCAAACCTATTCATGAATGCTGCTCCGCTCTCAAACCTACTTGCTTTGCGCTTTGGAGCAGAGCATTCTTTAGTTATAAAAGTTTTCTAACCAAACTGAAAAAAGGCCTCCAAACTTGAGTTAACAATGTTTTTGTTTCCAGAGTGAGAAATATTTTGAAAACATTGTTCAGAGGCTGATGTACAAGATATTCTATCTTGAATTTTCCTTGTATTGGAGATTGACGTTATTTGCCTCAACTCTATCATCATGAATGACAACCACCTGGCCATGAACACATATGTGTGCTCACGGAGAGTGGTGGGTTTCAGAAAAGGTCATCTTACTGAATTCACATGCTTATTTTTGAGGTGAGGGAACTAGGTACAAGAATATTAATCAGTAAAATTGGGGCGGTCGCATTCTGCGACAGTAGAGACTAAAACTCAGGTATTCTGGCTCCAAATCTAGCACCCTATCCTCCTGTTCTGCCTCCTTGGCATCAAGGGACAGAACTATTTTTTTGTTGTTCTTAATGGAATGTTAATTCAAACACTTATTTTACAGATACAGAAATCAGACTTCATATACACTAAAAATTATACATATTCCTTTCACAACTAATCAAGGGAAAAGTTCTCTTAGATTCTATAATACAGGTTTCTAAAAGTGGGTTAGTCTAAACAAAGTTATTGCTAACATTTTAAGACAAACTTTAAATTTTACTAAGCGGAGCCAGAGTCACTCACTAACAATTTACACCAATTGGATGTGCAAATTGGGTAGAATTTTATCATCTTTCATGTTGGGCAACTTGCCTTCCCTCAGGAAAATGTGTGGCTTTAGTCATAGATGGTATTAGTGGGAGTAGTGGTAAAAGAGAAAAGTATTATATTTGCCAGGAGTTAAAGGCTTTCTCAGTAGATACTTATGCCAGCCTGCATTCCCATCTACCACATTCCATGTATTGTGTTTCCAAGATTTAAGGCCTCACTGGAGAAAGTAGAGGCAAGAGGTAAAGAAAAAGAGTGTTGGTAGAAAAAGTTAATTTTATTACTTTCTGATGCTACCTTAAAAGACAGGGTAGCTAGTCAAAGCTGAAGGCTCGGCTTTCTACAAATACCCTCTCCCCACCCCCAGTTCTCCAGAGGAGACAGTCTCCCAGCTGGGTCCAGCGGAAGCCAGACCTACAACCTTCCATGGTTTGGCTGAGGATCCCTGCTAGTGGACAGGGGCTACACTGTAGGGCTCAGTTTGAGTCCCATGTCCAAACTTGGAAGAATCATCAGTATTCTGCAGTTGCATACCCCAAGGCCTCACCAGGGGCACCTTGCCAAAAAGCTTCACTTCGTCTGAATAAATTAACAGTTATAGGATCCAGCTGTATTTTCAGGCTGACTTGTTAAATATTGGCTGTAAAAATTCTTCAGGGCATTGATATTAGACTACAAAGCTCTGTAATGTGATCTAGTCGCAGGCACTGCATGCAAGCTCTCTGCCCTTCTGCAGGAAAAGCACCAACTAGCTCCACTTGGGAGTGCAGGAAAAAGGGCCATGCAGAAATGGGGAGCCCCCGAGAGACAGAAATTGCTTGGGAGAGTCTCTTGGTGGTGTAAATGCAAGCAGAGACCTGGAACAACTTGGCTTCTCACACCCGCATGGATTTCAGCTACTCAGCAGTTGGGTAACAACCCCATCCTTGCCACCATACTCCAGATACAATTACACAGATTTAATAGGACAGAACCAAAATATTTTCCTTTGCAGGATAACAGCAAAGAAAAAAGAAATAGAGTCCTGATAACTGACTCTGAAGGAGGCAGGGAAAGCCAAGATCCCTGGTCAAATTTTGTAAAATGGGGAAGAGAATCCCTCTTCATCTATAGCCCTCCCCAACTTCCTCCCAAGACAGAGTCTATCTGGAGCTTGTAAAGGTGCCAAGAAGCAGAAAAACAAAGAGAATCCCCAGCAGGACAACAAAGACCGTTGTCCGGGTTTCTGAAGACTGTACCGTGGAGGCAGAAAAGAACTAGAGGCAGTGGGTGAAGAGTGGCAGGACCAGCCCTCAGCCAGTGGCCTTCCCCACCGTCCTGCCCAGAGTGGCTCAGTGGTCCACATGAGCTAATGACACATTTATGAATGACAGCACTAGCACACCCTGGGTATCTGATAAAATTTCTCTCTTCCCTTCTCTCTCCCCTCTTTTCAACTTCAGGTTTCTAGTTCTTATCTTCTAACCTATTAAGATGCTCAGCTAGCCAAAATATTGTCGAGGAGCTGCTAAGGCTTAAGTGTTCAGAGACTGATCAGGATGCCTGCCCCATACCCACCATATGCCTAGGAACAGAGCTGGGCTGAACCTAGGACTTTCATTCTATGACTTACACTTGCTTCAGACTTAACTTATATCCCTCTTGGGGTATATATCACTTCCAAGAGGGATATCAGTTTAATAGAGGATAAAGCTTGGATGTAGCAATGGCAAATTACATGGAAGACCTGCATATTGCTATTTTTTCCTATAGAGATGATAGACAAGGCTCATCTCAACCCCATTTCTCTAATGAAGCTGGTCTGAGCTTCAGAATTTCTTACAATTGTTTTCAGTAAGCCATTACCAGTTGGTTCAGGTAAATGAAATATTGAAAATGGATTTCTTCACACAACTTCCAACTCAAGGAGCCAAATTTCAGTTACAAGTCAAGAGTACCAAATGGAGGTGGGGTTGTACAGAAGGAAAGAGTGGGAGAAAGACCTCCTAGGATGCTCAAATCTTATGCACCTGGGACCTCTGTGAATATTAAGTGACTTCCTCCTATGCATTATCATCTTATGAGTGAAAGTAGCAGAACCAAACCTAACTCGATCTCCAGGTACCTACCTAGACCTGCAAGGGCCCCCACTGGGGCAGAAGCACTTCTTTTGAAGAGATCCAGAGGACTGGTTGGAGTTGCAGATTGTCCGGTAGATGACGTCTGGCCTGGAGGTTCTGAGACGGGAGGAGCAAAGATGTCTGATGCAAGCAAGTCTTTTGCTGGAGACTGACAGGGCAGAGAGGGAGACGGAAGAGTTACTCAGGAACGGTGAAATCCAGCTTTGTTCTTTCTCCTACTCTGTACCTCAAATTTGGGAACCACAGAAAGAAAAACTTTTTCCTATTACTGATAAACTACTACAAAAAAACCCAAAAAGACACAGACAAAAAACTACAGATCCCTGCAATGGACAGAATATTGGGTCTTTATGACTGATGCAACAGAGGACTCTCAAAATGAAATCTATTTTGCTTTTTTTACAATTTGTATTTGTCTGGTCTCCTTATCAGATAAAAGCTTGAAGCTGGGAAAGAAAGGACAACTATAAATAAGTAGCCTAAATATTTTTTTCATTCTACTGGATTTAAATCAGTCTGTATAAAGATGACACCATAGTCTAATCATCAGGCTAGCCTGCATATTCCAACGAGATTTTTAAAAAGATACTTACAGAAACCACAGTTTAAATTGCTTTTGAATGAAGTGGCAATAGTAAATATATAAGTTTCTTTTACAACAATGGATTATTCATTCAGCATTGAACAGAGGCGACAAATTCAAGAATTTTACACCACCACCTTGGACGTTAACACAATATGAGAGGTGTGTGGGGGCGTGTGTTAGTGTGGGGAAGGCACAAAAGGAATCATAAGAACCCTTGCCCTCCCCTCCCAGGACGTGATGATCAAACTTACCAGAGGTACAGAAGCATAGCAGCATTAAAAACAGAAAACTGGTGTTTAGTTAATAGTAAGTGACAAGACATGCAAATGGAAAGCAGAGTGTGACAAACACTGCTAAGTAAGAAGCTTAAAAAGGGTGGCGAGTAGAGAAAGGTATTCCTGGAGAATGACGTGCCTTATCCCACCTTCTATTTTACAGCCACATGGGAAACTACAATAGCAGCAGGAAAGAGAGCTTGCATCACACCACCCTTTGGTACCGAACATGCATTCTGCCAATGGATATGTGGAGAAGACAATTCACCTTAGCAGTCCTTCTGCCTCTTCCTGGTTTGGTACTTTGTGGAGGTGGGATAATGGCTATGGAGTCATGTGGTGAGGACTGGACAGAGCTTTCCAAGTCCTGCTTTACGCCATTCGGTACGGACAGTCCTTTGGGAGGGCTTCCCACAAAAGGGTTCTGGGAGGATTTGATATGGAAGCCGTTCTGTTCTCTTTCAGAAACCCCATTTTGAGTTCTCACTGCTGGTTGGGTTTGCGTACTTGAAAGGGGCCACGGGTCTGCCTGAGCTTCCTGTTTGCCAGTCCGGTTAGAGATTTGGTCAAACTGCTGACCAAAGTAATCAACATCCCCATTCAAGGACCCATTACTCAGTGGAGTAGACATGCTACTCAAATTCTCTTTCTTCTGATCTGGAGATTTGAGAGAATCAAACGAAGAGGGTGTCGATTGGTCTGGCTGTGCAAAAGGATCATCACGGAAAGGATCAGGATTAGGGGTGGGAAAGAAGTTGAGATTGGCAGAAAAGGCATTTTCAGGCGAGAAAGATGCCTGAGGCTTTGGTCGAGGAAGAGAGCAGGAGGTGATGCCATTTGTTAAGAAGGAATCATCTCTTAAAGATTTCTGATTGTTGTCGATTTCAGAGTTTAAATCCACTAACAGGATATCTTTGCTTTCCTATCACATTTGGAAAGAAAAAAAAAAAAGACAGTGTTAGTACATGTTGTGACTTCAAGTGAGAAAGCTACATAAAATGACCAGGATTATCAAAATTCCCATTACATTTTGGTCTTGACAAACTGGTTGACCATTACCTCCTCCCATCACCTCCCTGAGTGCATTTACCAGTTGTAGACTAGGTCCCTCCTTCCCTTTCCCCATGCCACGTCCTTTTATTTCAGTCTCAACTTCATCAGCCCTTCATTAAATGAAATCTGTTGTTTGCTGTATTCATGTGTCCACTCACCCTTGCAGACTGACTTGAGTTCATGATCATTGTTGTTTCAACTCATGCCTTTGAAAGTCTTAATAGTAATTGATTGTGAGTCATTCTAAGTGATTATCTAAGTATATTGAGCTCAAAAGTAAGAAATGACCTAACTCAGCTTCCTTCCTGACTGAGGTACAGTCCCTTCTACTGTACCCCCAGAGTCATGTAACCTCACTTTCTAAACAGGCAAATTCGGGGCTGCCCGGTGGCGCAGCGGTTTAGTCTGTGCTTGGCAGCCCGGGGTTTGCAGGTTCAGATCCCGGGTGCCCGCCGACGCACTGCCTGTCAGCCATGCCATGGCAGTGTCCCATATAAAGTAGAGGAAGATGGGCACGGATGTTAGCCCAGGGCCAGTCTTCCTCAGCAAAAAGAGGAGGATTGTCAATGATGTTAGCTCAGGGCTGGTCTTCCTCACACACAAAAAATAGGCAAATTCATTGGCTAATACTTTCACATTTTATAGTTCTGGTTGTAATGAAGTTTAAGGTCAAATATATTTCCCTATAATTGGGAAATCCCAAATATATTCCCTATTTTCTCAGGGGGGGAGGTGGATTTTCCCCTTACATCATGACCTGTCAGGTGTGTCTCTTTAAATATTTAAGGATCTTATTGAAGATGTTAGCCAAGTTGGATCTCTTATTGTCAACATGTTACTGTCTCCTCTGGACATATCCTTTTGTCTATGTCCTTCTAAGAAAGTAATACCCAAACACTGATATAACCTGACATGATATATCACATTAACCTCTTGTATTTGTACATTTTCTTATAACATAGCTTAGATTTGTCTGTGTTGTGACAGTAATCTCATTTATTTAGTGGATAAAGTCAACTAATCTTTAATTTACGTATAAGGTGGAGATGTGGATTTAAGAGTCAATTTGAAAGACAGACCAAATGCAAAACTCTACAGATTCTATCCCCTTTCTATCATTTTTCCGGTATGTTAATTATTTGGGTTCTCAATTGTTAGGTAAGACATCCTTCTCAGGATAAAATGATAAATCTGATTTGTCTTTATCCAAGTCAATGACATAACCAATAAGGATTCCCCCTGGAATAGAACTGTCATATCGACACACCTTCCTTCTGACCAATGTTGATTCATTACTTACTTAACTATGCTAGCCATAGAAGAATATAAACAATATGAAATGCCTAGCTGAAATGGGAGTTAGAGGTGTAGCATTATCTTGAGCAGGTTGCTAAATATTTTGATCATTGAGATGAAGCAACCTCAAGGCAATATGAAGTTCTCAAACTAGTAAGTAAAAAGGGGGCCTGAACAGGCCTCCTGACTAAGAAAAAAGAACAAATTCTTAGAAAGTTTAGGTTCTAAATCAGACCTAAACAGTATTCTATCTTTTGGTTTCCTTTACCGTAAGATATAAAAACACAATTTTTAAAAGCTATATTTTCTGTTTATAACCAGAAGAATTTGTCAGAAGAAAGAGCTGGTAATTGAAAAAAAAATTTTAAATCAAAGAAATGGATTGGAAGATCTCTTAATGTAGGGATCTTGAACAATCAAAAAGTAGGATGAAACATATTACAAAAGCTTGTGATTTCAATATTTATTTATTTATTATGAGCCACCTCTGGGTTAGAACAGTTGGGTGTTCACAGCTGGTAGTGTTCTCCTTTTCAAATACTTCAGAAGAAGTTCTTAGGACACCAAACAGGAGCCACAATGTTAGACTTCTGAATAGTCACCCTATAAGTAAAATGTATAAGGCTCTCCTCAGGTTGAGTTTGTTGTTCATCCAAAATTAAGAGTCTAGTTCATAGACTACAGCTGAAAGATGTACGACTCCTCATTCACCCCCTAGGTCAGAGCTTCCTTAATTCTTTGTTGGACTCTCAACACTGCATCCACTCAGCCATCATTTGAGGACCTGAGAGATGAAGCACTGGTGACAGGAAGGTGAAACACAGTCCCTGCTCTCAGGAGCTCCAGGAAGAGGGGCAGGCCGGCAATGAAAGAGGTGTCTGGACAAAGATGAGGTTTCAATACTGAGTGGCACAGCCTCCTCCAGGGAGTGAACCTCACCTGGCCATTCCAGCCAGCCAATTCCTGGACCTTCCCCCTCAAAGTCTCTGCTGGCTTCCTGCTGCTCCCTATATTAAATCAGCTTCATTAGCCAGACTTTCAAAATGACCCACAGCAGGACCAAGTTTATTTCTATCCTAACTACACGCTCCAAAGACACAACTCAAGTTCAGATTCTTTCCAAAGCCTTTTCCCATTGATCCTTCTATTTCAATCACTTGTGCCCACTCATGGCATCCTATGTATTCATGACACTGTGCTTTGTGCCCTGATTCCATCCCTGTACCAGATTTAACCTCCTTGATGGGGGACCACAGCTTATGCTTTTCTCATAATGACTGTGCTTTCAAGTGGTCAAGTTTTTAAAGTTAGAGAGCGTGTCTTTTTGTTGGTTTTTTTCCTTTCCTTTTCTTTTTTTTTGTTTTGTTTTGGAGATACAGAATGGAAGAATATTGTTGGAGCGGTTTTCCAATAAAAATTACATTCTAAGAGATGCCACTTAGTTTGCAAGATGAGCTTTATATGAACCACATAAAACTATTCCATATAAATGTTGGGAGAGGGGCAGATAATTCAGGGAACCACTAATAAAGGCTAGGTAATTTAGATTTCTTCCTCTCTTCATCTCTTCCAGAGCAACTGTTTTAAGATTTGAATATTGTTAAATAAGTAATGATAAATCTATTTTGTGACCTATGAATATGGAGTCACTATGTAAGAACACGTTGGCAAAGTCTAACCAGCACATAATTAGCACCATTAGCATTATCTTACTTATCGGGTACCATCTACTTTGATGGTATTTATTACTTTAATTTATTGTTAGTTTAACTAAAAATTGCATTTTATTTCTATAAACCAAAAATTCTTAGAATGCATGAAGTCTAATATAAATGAGACTCAGGATTACACATGTTGTTTTTCTTTTCCTTTTTCAGAACTTTCTAGAAGCTTACAGAGCAGATTAAACAGTCAACGCTTCCTTGCCTATCCCACTGGAATTCTACTTCATACTTGAATGCTTTGATCTCTTTCAATATACTTGTCTGAATGTGATTTAAACTTGGAAAGTAGGTTGTTCAGATATCAATTTACTCTGGGAAGGGGGCTACTATGGAGGAGAGGGGCGAAGTTGCCTAGGAATCAAAAGGACCTCAGAGTTTGGTTGGACCTTTCAGGATTATTATGGCCCCTTACCCAGTCCTCGATCTGGTACTGCTTTAATTCCTATGACCTTCTTGGTCATATAGGCTTGCTTGATAATTCCCTCAGACAAGAGACTCCTACATAGACATTCCCCCCATTATTCTAGACATATGCCCTTTTTGTCAAGTTATTGCTTTCTCAACTTTTATGTTCAAGTCCAGGAACTCACATACTCAGAGGCATTATCTGAACCTCCAGACGAGATAAATACCCCATAATTAACATTAACTAATAGGCTTTGTGATTGGTTTTAAAGCTGGTCTCCCTGCTAGACAGTAAAGTCTGTGACGTCATTGACATTATGCATCTCACTTACTTCTGTGCCCTGCGGATAGCAGGTACTCAAGAAACTGTTAAACAAATAATAGAAGTTGTAGGAAGTCATTCAAAGTTACATGGGTAATTTCACTTGAGGCTTGTTTCGGAAGGTCTGAGACCTAGGCTTAAGCCTTGAATCTGGACCGCTTTCTTTGGTAAATGAGTTTTTTTTTCTAAATCACCATTTCCTTATCTGTAAAGGAAAACATTGCTCCATTCTCACAGAGTTGTTACAATCAATCGATGTTTAGAAGACTTGATACACTATAATATCCTGTAAAGAATAAGCAACTTTTTAAACAACAGGCCTTGGTTAAACATAACTGAGCCTCTTATTTGTTTTAAGTCTTACTTCACACCAATTATGCTGGTGAGCTGCAACAGAGAGAATAGGAAAAAAATGAAGAGGCCAGGAGGCTTTATAATTAATCATCTAACAAACATACTTTCGTCAAGTAGGCTTATGCCAAGAATTACCATTCAGCTCCTCCCGATCCTAAGTAATATCAAGGACTACATTGCCTGACCCATTGCTCAGATTTAACCTCTAAGCAATATTAATACACCTAAATTTGTGCTGATAGGTTTCCATGATGACTTAAGATGCAAATTTGTTCTAGTAGCCATATATACTTTATGCAGAAAAATCTGCAGTCACCTTCCAAGTTTCAATGCAATGCTCAAGATTTCTGATTAATTGCCAATTTGATTTATAGATGTCATTTCCATTACATTGCAAATTTAAAAACAGACACTTACTGTTGGACTATTTAGGTCAGGAGGTGTAGACATGTCCCCAAACAAATCCATCTGGTCAACACCCTTAAAAAAGTATTTGAATTAGATTCAGATGTGTCTTCTAAAAAATATTACTTTGTATATTGTCGTAATTGTTTCCTAAACTGAAGTTTAGGAAAATATTTGTCACAATTGGATTTTCATTCAATTAATACAGACCTGATATTAGGCTATTTAGGTCAGGAAGTGTAGACATATTCCCAAACAAAGCCATCTGGTCCACACTCTTATAAAGGATTTGAATTGGATTCAGATGTGTTTACTAAAAAGATCACTTTGTATATTGACATAAACGTTATACTAATATTTAGGGAAATAGTTGCTGCAATTGGATTTTCATACAGATTTGGTATTAGCAACGTCTATAGGAAGTAAAACCCGTGTTTAGGTAAGTAAGAATCGTAACAAATCACATACATACCAATTTCAATTTGTTAGCTTGGTCATCAAGACTCATTAGGGACTCGCTCCCATTCTGAAAAGATGGCAAATATTTAAGAGTTTAGTTAGTGAGTTTTCCCTACAAAATTTAATTTCCTAGTGTATTGGCTGGCTCAGCAGTTATGATTTTGGAACAGATCATTCAACTGTACATCTTCTATGACCAGAGGGGTCATGAACACATAGTAATAAGCTAGGAGGGGAGCATGCTTGGGCAGGTAGCAAACAAAGGCTTATACACATCACACAACACACGCAATTCACGAGAAGTGAAGATACAGTTTTAAACAACCTAAATATCTGTAAACAGATGAATGGATAAAGAAGATATATATATATATACACACCATGGAATACTACTTAGCCATAAAAAGGATGACATCTTGCCATTTGCAACAACATGGATGGAACTTGAGTGTATTATGCTAAGCGAAATAAGTCAGACCAAGAAAGACAAATACCATATGATTTTGTTCATGTGGAAAACAAACAAACAAACACACAGATACAGAAAACAGATTGGTGGTTACCAGAGGGGAAAGGGGGCAAGGCGGGGAGTGAAAGGGGTAATGGGGCACAGATATACAGTGATGGATGGAAATGAGACTCTTGGTGGGGAACACGATGTAGTCTATACAGAAGGTGAAATATAATGATCTACACCTGAAACTTATACAATGTTATAAATCAATGTTACTTCAATAAAAATAAATAGTAATTTTAAAAAAAGATGCAGTTTTACCTCTACTGCTTTGTTGGCTTCTTCCATCTAAAAAGAAAGTCACAAATGCAGTGATATTAGCAATTATAGTTAAAAGGAGTTAAATGAAAGAACAAATATATCTATGGCTCATAGACATAAGGCAAGAGAGAGTCTTGTATATTATTTCTGCCCTTCATTCCCCTCCCCTTTACATATCAATACTGGATTTGAACAGAGTTACCAGAATTAAATTGGTAGTCCTGCACAGTCTTTGGAATCAATGTCAAGCTTTTAGGGAGAAAAGACAAGAGTCTGGAACTAGAAATCAGAAGTGCCTAACTATAACATCCATCCATTGCCCTACCGGGAAGAACAGACAATACATTTCTATACTTTTTGTACTTTGAAGAGCCACAAAGAAGTCAACTCTTCAGACAGGCCATACATTTACATAATGTTCAAACATGGTTCTGAATATAGTCTTAAGATTAATAGAGCCTGTATTGGGTGGTACTTGCCTTTTTCTTTTCTTCTTCTTTTTTCTTTACATTATAGATAACTTGAAAAAGGTCCTTAAGATCAATGACTAATGGCTCAGCCTGAAGCAAGAGAAAGCATCTTTATCAGTATTTTAATTTTACTATTTTCTTCCCTTTGTCCCCATCAGTTCTGATTAGTGTCATTTTCTTTCTTTCTCTTAAAGCTCTTTACTACCCTCCCCTGGTTTATGGGGGATCACCACCACCCCCACCCCTCCACCAGACACATAAAGGACGGCAGGATTAATAAGTATTTAGACAAAACAAGAAATATCATGATAATTTTCCAAGTCCCTTCAGGATTTCTGGAAATAATTCAATATTGTTCTAAAATTGACCTTATGAGAAAGTCTCTTCTAACAATCCTTGTGCCATACACTAGATGGGTATCAATGACATTTAAAAAAGCTTCCTCAGACCAATAAAGATAGTCATCTTTTGAATCATTGTTTAGTCCTCCCACAACCAATTGTTTCCATCAAGCTCTCTAGTTGAGTGACAGATACTGCTATGCTCAACTGAGGACAAGACTCTCCTCCAGGTATACCTCAAGGCTTAGAGCTTACTTGTTGCCCTGTTTTTATGGCAAAAAACTGATGCTGGCCTTCTCCTCCACACACATAACCGAATGCCCGGTTGTCTGTCACATCACGGGCGATGAAAGAAATCTTATTTACTGGATGTTCATGCTCTATTACCTGCAAAAAGAACATACAAAATGAGAAAACTGGAATCTGTTTGTAGGCTAATAGCCTACAACTAAGCATCGGATACCTCCACACACACAAAAACGCTAAAACATTTGAAGAAAGAATTTTTTGCCTTTGGTTGAAGGCTAGAGCTACATTTATCCTTGCTTCCTAGGAAGGGCTCCAAAAGGAACAAAGAGTAGAAAACAAAAGTGGGAAGAATGCTCCTTCTTAAAATATTGATATTTGATTCTCTCTATCCCAAAGACGTGATGCCACATAGCAAGGCAGGACTGAGGATTAGGAGACCGACAATTTCTAAAGCAAAGATGGCGCATATAACGCCTAAACCACTCCAAGTAAGTCTACTTTCCCAAATCATGGGCAAACTCAAGTGAACAGCATAACTAAGCTAGAGGAGTGTTCACAGGGATCCTTTGACAGTGGCTCAGAGTGGCCAGAGAACCACCCCAAGTATTATTGGAACAAGTATCCCCAGTACATTCTGGAGGTTACCAAATGTTGTCATCAATTCCTCCTCCATCTCACATAGATGTCCACGTCATTATCCAGGAGTTCCACGTGGCAAGGGGTTTACTGGTCTAGTCATGCCTTCCCTCTATGCCTCTGCCCCCTTTCTCTTGATCCTTTCAAGCAGATAGCAGGGCTCAACTCTTCGGGGATATTTGTAGGTGGTCAGAATGTGTCTTGGCTTTTGTTTCCAAAAGCCTACGGCCAATGAGAAGTTTATATTGGGTATCTTAGAAGGTTCGGGGAGTGAGAGCATGCTTGTGAGGGGAACCTGCTATCATTCTCTGATGGGCCTGGGAAAATAAGACTTGAGAGATAAAGGAGAATGGAGACAGCAGTGCATGAGGACCAGCAGGGTGAGTGAGCATGCACCAAGGATCCAGAGCCTTAAGTTTGACCAATGGATGTTGCATATTAGATAATGGGTATGTCTAGAAAGCAGTGAATAGTAACTGGAGGTGTCCCCACAGTACCTTGATACAATAGAGTATTCAACAGCAGTGAAAACGAGCTGCAGAGAACATTTTAAGTGGATGAATCTTATGATGTTACATCGAGTACAGAAAAAGTCCCAGAAGACTTGAAGCTTGATAGCTTTTGATAAGGCTCAACACCCCACCCCCCGCCCCCACAAAAAAAAAAACAAGCAAAACTGTTCATATGTGATAGAACAACAGCAACCACAAAAAATGAGCGAGGCTACATCTGTGGGATGAGGAGGAAAGGAAAAGAGAGAAGGAAAAAAAGAGCAGTGTTAACAGGTAATATTCTAGCTTTAGGTTAGCCAGTAAGTTTGCATGTGACGAATATATTTAAACGAGACCTACAACAGCATCACAATGTGCAGATCTACAACAGCATCACAAACCAGGGGTTAGGATTAATCTAGTTCTGTGTACCTAGGGTCCAAAAGAATACCGAAGTGATATTTATAGCATACTTGTGTTTATAGACTTGAGGTTCACATCTATTATATCAAAATAAAGCATCTTGACTCCTCACCCCCTACCCTATCTGTTTTCTCCCTGTTACTTCTGGAGAAGTAATATAAACCCTTTTTTTTCCTACAGAATTTTGAAAAAGAAAAAAGGGAGCTGATATTTAAGTCACAAATTGTTTGTCAGACTCAGGTGCTCAGAAAGGCGTCAGTGAAAGTGAATTCTTACCCCAGTTTTCTCGTCAATTATTTTTATCCCGGAAAGGGAAATGTTGACCCAGATCCTTTGTTTGTGCTGTCCCTGAGACCGACCAGCTGCCGCCATTCCCTGATGAGGTTAGGAAAACAAGAAAGATCGAGTTAGAAGCAGCGTACGATACTTCTATGACTAAAAATGTAAAAGTCATCTTTGTGTTCAGCCTGGTTGACTGTCTCGGAAAGGATTAGGTGCCATTCATAAGAGACAACAGGATGGAACGAAAGACATTGAGTCAGAACGTCACTAGTCAGCTATGTGAACTTGGGCCAGTCGTTCTAATTCTCTTGGCCTCAGAATAGTCACGGGTAAAGACAAGAAGACTAGATTAGAAGGTCTGCAAAGATGTTCCTTCTAGGCCTTGTCTTATTTAACAAGTATTATTTATTTCATTAGTTTCACTAGAGACAATGCTAGAATTTAAAAATTCAAAAAACCAAAGGGCCAACCTTAAAGAACACCAGTTTCCAACTAGAGTCCTGAATTTTACCTGAATACTTCCAGGGTCTAAAATTTCATCTGCTCCAAGGGAAAGGCTTCTAGAACCCTGCTATGCTTAATTAAATCAGGTCTCTAGAACAGCACTCAAAATATGCAGACTCTTGGCGTCTTATAAAATGAGGCACTGCTGGATCAATTATGCGATTAGAAAAGTTTTTCTTTCAAATAATTGAGATATAGGTAAACACGAACTTCCAATATAATTCCCTCTGTAGGACATGTGCTTAAGATAGAGACAGAGCACGCTGTCCCCTTTTACCTTCAGTTTCATCATAGAATCTTGGCTCATTTTATCCCCTCTTGCATCTGGCACATCATCAATGCCAATTAGCTTGGCCTTGTATTTTACACCATCACCTTTGAATCTGGCCAAGAGATACTCATCTGTCTTTTCAGAGCCTGAGAAAAGAAAGAATATAGGATAAAGTTTATAAATGTACTTAAATATCAGCCCAAATGATCAAACGTGCTTCAGAATCTCCAAATCTGAGTAGTATACATCTTGATTATACTACAATTGATCAAATATGCAATATTCTACCTTTATTCTTACTTCTGTTGAGTAAAATCATGCTCTCTAACACCGTGTATCATGTTGGGGTAGAGAAAAAATAAACTCTTAATGGTGCAAAATGGACTGAATTGTCAGAAATTTATGATAATATGTGAAGTGGGATTTGGGGATATTCTTCACTGTAGTTTTTGCGTGTGTGTGTGTGAGGAAGATTAGCCCTGAGCCAACAACCGTTGCCAATCTTCCACTTTTTGCTGAGGAAGATTGGCCCTGGGCTAACATCTGTGCCCATCTTCCTCTATTTTATATGTGGGACTTAACCACTACGCCACCAGGCCAGACCTTCATCGTGGTTTTTAAATACTTTTTAAAAGAACATAAGGAGGATAATACTTTTTTGTTAATGAAAGAAAAATAAGCCACTGCAAAATTTACTAACATTTTGAACTGTCAATAAGGCAGAAGGGAATTTCAAGTAAATTCCTTTGAAAATCATTATGATGATCATCCCATCTTTTGCTACTGCAAACTTCTTTCGCTTCTGTTAAAGCCTGTGCAGCCTCATTCCCATGGGTAAAGTGCAGTAGTGAAAGGCAAGCAAGTCATGGCACGTTCTCAATTGTGAATGATTAAGGACTCTGGCACTTTCTAGTGGTACTTCAGGTCAAGAGAAGAGGGCGTAGCAAAATAAAGATCTTGATTTTTGAAAAACAATCAGTTTTTTACCACTACTTCAGTAAAGCAAAGTGGTAAATAGGTTACTAAGAGATAACCATATAATAATTATAGTTGCCTTTATCAATTGCGCAAAATGCTATGAAAGCTTCCTGGCAGGACCCAAGTGGGTGCAATCACAGAATTCAGAGACATGTCCTATGACATATGAACTCATCTCCTCTGCCAAAGTCCAACTTTCCTCTTTAGGAGAACTTGAGATTAGGGTAAGGTTGAAGCGAGGTAAGGGCCAGCTCTTCCTTTACCCTGAACTTCACATTTCTTCAGAGGTAACCACCACGAGCTCCCCTCCTTGGCCTCAAGAGGATTTCTCCATACCTTTCTTCTTTTCCTTCTTTGACGGTGCTTTTGGTGCAGCTTGTTGGTCAGGCTGACCATTACTTGTGCTCGTTTCTACTTCGTTAGACATGGCAAGAGGGCAAGCAGCAAACCCCAGCACCAGCAGACAGTGACACCAGGCAATCCTCAATGGAGAAGTCTCAAATGGACATAACCCACCACGGACACCTGTAGGCAGAGTTTAGAGGCGTGAGGAGATCATAACGCAGCAAACAGACTTTATGCCATAAGAGGCCTACAACGAGTGATTTGAGAGTGCAGTTCTTCAGACTCATTTTGTTCTTTCTCCTCTATTAGACTGAACTCTGAAAGCAGGGGAGTGGGTAGGACTGTTTCCTTTGTACACAGGGTTCCTCTGGACACAGGGTGTTTACTCAATTTTTCTTTAAGCAATTGATATCTGGGAACATTTAATGATTATCTAGCTAAGTAGCTTGTATTGGAAATTTGGCATAAACATCTAGTATTAAAGATGGGGATCAAAATGTGTCACACATGGAAAAATAAGGTTTCATTGCAAAATAGAAGTAAATTGAATGCTGAGCCTGAGAAGATTGCAACTGGCAGCTGAAATTGGGCATTATAAATTCTGATTCTTCAAAAAATCATTTGACTGTCAAGGCAGTGACAGGAGTAGAGCTTTGAATTTTATCTTATTCATATTGATAAATATTTTTTAAAATGTTAGGATTCTACATATGATCTCCACGGCTATCGTAGTACTATACTTTAAAAGATGTCCATTTATGACATTAGTACATATAGCAGGGAAAGAATGAATTTATGGAGTGTCTATTGTGCAATTCATTGAGTGTAAATACGTTTATGACATTATTTAGCATTACTGTCCTCAAAACAGTGTGGTATGTGCTCTCATAAAGCTCCCCCATGTATCACGGTGGATAAAACAGAAAAATGCAGTCACTGTAATCACATAGTAGTGAACTAACATTTCAAAAGGTTCTTTCACCTCCCGGGAGTCAAAGTTTCTGCACAGCTCCTGAGAGAGCTAGAGAAAGGTTAACTTTCTACATGGACTGAAGACCAAAGGCAAAGAAAAGCTGTTCATAGTTTTGTAATCCTGTTAAGACCACCCATGGGCTGGTACATTCCTCCCACCCTAAAACATTCTCTTAATTCTGTGCCTATAGCACCCATTTAGCCAGCCCTGGTGGTCAAGTGGTTAAGATTCAGTGCTTTCACCACTGTGGCCTGAGTTCATTTCCCAGTCAGGGAAGCACACCACCTGTCTGTTGTCATGCTGCAGTGGCTGAGTGTTACTGTGATGCTGAAAGCTATGCCACCAGTATTTCAAATACCAGCAGGGTCATCCATGGTGTACAGGTTTCAGTGGAACTTCCAGACTCAGACAGACTAGGAATAAGGATCTGGCCACCCATTTCCAAAAAAATTGGCCATGAAAACCCTATGAATAGCAGGGGAGCACTGTCTGATATAGCGCTGGAAGGTGAGAGGATGGCGCAAAAAAGACCAGGCAGGGTTCTGCTCTGCTGCACACAGGGTAACCAGGGGTCAGAATTGACTCAATGACACTAAAAAAGTGCCCTTATAATTCAAGGACCAAGTCTACCACATGGG
Organism: Tapirus indicus; assembly: GCA_031878705.1. Classification (NCBI taxonomy): domain Eukaryota; kingdom Metazoa; phylum Chordata; class Mammalia; order Perissodactyla; family Tapiridae; genus Tapirus; species Tapirus indicus. The sequence continues at coordinate 114,910,369 of CM062921.1, read as the reverse complement.
AATCTATGCTATTTGTTAGATATTTTAAGGAACAAAAAGTAAGTCTCGTTTTTGCTCAGTCAACTTACATTGCACTTAGCTTGCTTCATAAATGTCAACATGTTTTCCTAAAGGTCAGTACTTAATCTCTCCCCTCATGTGTCTGTAAACTATCTTTATAGTCGTAATCACATAAAAACACATACATATATAAATACACAAAACTAGATATGATTAATGTTATCTGAATTATTTTATTTGGAGATTTAATAGCTAATTTTGCTCAAAGACACCTTACTGATAGGCAGCCAGGGAGATAGCCTCTTTACAGGTGAACATCTTACACAGTAGAAGATTCAAAGCCCTATTTACTCAAGACTTAGCTGGGGGCCAGGCACTAGTAGCCTTTCACCTGTATTAGCTCCAAAAAATTCACAGTAACCCTATGAGTATTAAGATACAGTATTATTTCACTTTTCCACAGGGAAAGCGAAGGCACAGAAGTTTTAAACTACACAGCTGCTAAGTAGTAGAACCCGGGTCTAACCCAGGCTGTCTGGCCTCAAGCCAGAGTTCCTCAAATGTTATACTGATGGATCTCATCTGAGAAGCGTCATTCTAGTTACAGAGATGCTCTATTATACACCTGTAGAGGCCCCCAGAAAGATATGTCCACATTCTAACCCCTGAACCTTTGAATGTGGCCTTATTTGGGAAAAGGGTATTTGCAGTTGTGATTAAGACTCTTGAGCCGGGATCATCCTGGATAGTGAGGGCCCTACATTCCATAACAGATGTCCTTATAAAAGAAACACGAAGGGATATTTGAGACATAGGAGATTTCACACAAAGGAGAGGTGACATGAAGACAGAGGAGGAGATTGGATTGATGCATCTACAAACCAGGATCGTCAAGGATTGCCAATGTCCTTTGCTGACATCTTGATTTGGGCTTCTGGCCTCCAGGACTGTGAGAGAATAAATTTCCATGGTTTTAAGACACCCAGTTTTTGGTAATTTGTTATGACAGCCCTAGGAAGCTAATACAACATCTCTATTTTGTATGCCTTGATTGGTTTCAGTGGTTCCCGAGATTTGTTTCCTGGTGACATGACAAATCTCCTAGTCAAATGCACACTCTTCCAATTTCAGGATGCCAGTAATCATTTTCTTAATTTCAGAGAATTTATTCCAATTCAAGAGGATATTTACCAACATTAACAACATCAGGAGGTGAGACTAAGCTCTGATCTAAGGAGATACGTTGACAGTTATCCTCCTGCATCCTGACCTTCTCCCCTGTAGGCCCTTTCCTTTATAAGTTGCTCAGATCTCATCTTAGAAATAAGGAAAATACTTCCCTGTGACCCTGTAGTTCTCTGATCATCATCTCATGATCTTTTCATGATTAAACATCTAATATTGATGGTCTCCTACCCTCTGTCTTTTCATATTACCTTCCCTTCAAAGGACTGTTTATCTCAACTCTAGTCTTCGAAAGTCAACTTCAACTGCTAATGGGTCTGTTGACCAAATCCAATTACTTTGCTTTTTATTCTTTGGGGTATGTGACTGCCTGCATCAGACGCCTATCCCTTGTTATGAGCCTTTTCCCCCCCGCTTTTTGCTCCCATGGCAACCTTGAAGCTCCAGTCTATGGCATGTGTTTGCTGAATTGGGATGATCTAGACTTTTTTTTAAGTTCCTCTAAATTTTAAAATAACATTGGAAGCTTTCCTGCTTAGTCTTGTGGAGGCTCTCCTTGCATTTCGAATAAAGATTTAGACTTTTTTGTTTTGTTTGTGAGACTCTTAAATATTTTGCCCCTCCTTAGCTTCAGTCTCCTTTCCTTTCACTCTTGTATATCAACCCCACATTCCTCATTTCTTTTAGAGCACTTTGTGTTTTTTGACTCCTTACCTTTTCAAATTTGCTGAGCTCCTCTATCCCCCACATCCTTCCCAACCCTGTTACTATTTGTCCCTGAAGACAGTCAGTAAGACTTCTCCCTGAAGCTTTCCCCTCCTCCTCTTCAGTTCTAGTTGAAAACTAACCTGAGTATAAGAGTTTGTTGGCCATCTTTGATGCCTGACATTGTACTTTTCTGCAGAATGTTATTTCTGACAAGAAAAGATTTAGCTTATTAAATTTGGCAAATTTTATTCTAAAGAGAGAATATTTTCAAGGTATTTGAGAAGTGCCACAAGGCACTTTGAGGGGCTTGGAAGAGGGAATGGCAGTGTGTGGTTTAGTCATAAAAGTGACACACGACATAACTTCACAACTGAAGACCAGGTATTAAATCTCGTGTTGGCTGACTGGGCCCAAATGGAAGGGTTCTAAAGTGAGTGGCGCTACCTTGGTTTTACAGCAAAAACTTTTCTTTTCAGACACTTAAGTACAACTTTTCACAGCACTGGAATTGTTTTAAAGTATTTGGTATCCTTTGACTATTCTTTTCACTGTTTGGGGATGAGCAGTTACAAGAGGCAAGGGAGAAAAAGTTACTTCAGCACAAATTCCCTGAAGAAAAAGTATGTGTATGTGGGGTTGCAATAACCAAGGGTAGGTCTCCATTGTAGGCCATACATTTTAAAGTGTATCTATGCTCCTTGAAATGATTGGAAAGTAGAATAGGCCCAGGGGCCCATAGGTCCCAAGACTCAAAGATAAATTCCTTGATAAAGAAATAAAGATTTCTTAAAAGATTTTAACAAAAGTGTACATCCATACACCACAGTGACATGCATTCACCTATCTCCCAAGGTTTATAGAGCAAATCCCCCAACACAGACTTTCCAAATGCCCAGATTACTATATGACATGTGGTAGATGGAAGAAGTCTTGCTTCCAGACTTATGTCCCTCTGGAGAAAATAATCAACTTAAACAGAATATTTAAAATTCAAATGCGTAATCCTTCCAACAGTGTTCCAGAATTGTCATTTGTGCTCATAAAGCCTTCAGCAGGTTTTATAATGAATTGATTTTTAGAAAGAATTTGGGCCTGGAAAAGGGATCTGAGGGCCAAAAGATGCCCTAGTTATTTCCTTTGATCACTTCCCCAAACTAGGGCATTGTTAAAAAAATTACTAGATTGCATTAAGCCATAGGGTCTGTTCTAAAGCTCTAGTAGTGTAAAAGGTTTTTTAGAAACAAGAACAGTGGGTGTAGAGCAACCAGGAAGTATACAGTCTTTTCACTCACTGGATTTAGTCCCAGGGATGCTTCTGACCAAAGAGCACAAAATTAAGTGGGAAATACACACAAGGGGTGTTAACATAAGGCAGGGATTACAAATATTACAAATTAAAAGCTCAAAAACACATACAGAGGGTCGCATGAGCAGCTCCCCATCTAAACCTAACTGGCTCTAATTCTTAGGGATGGGCTGTTGCCTTCATTAGAAGCTTGAGAAGAGAAATAAGAAGATACCTCTGGAAACAGATGAGAATCCAAAGTTATTGTATCTTCTTGACTCCTTCTTAAGGCCTAATATAGAACAGAAAGTTGTAAAGGAAACTTTGCTAAGTCAATAAAATTATTTGAGTGAAGATATCTAACTTGGATTTTGGACTTAATACAAACCTCCCTAAAAGAACATGGGGACTTCCCCTTTCCATGGCACAAGAATCAGATGACTAGGAGAGATTCTGGAGCTTGCGACATCTTTTTTGGTTTCTGAGAAGGCTCTGAGAAATGTATACCAGAAGACTGCGTGAGTCATCTTAGGATAACTATGTCCTTTGCAATAGAAAAAAATCTGCTCTAGTTTGTTTAGCCCATAAAGTGATTTATGCAAGATGTCTAGTATTTAGAATTCTGGAACACCCAGTGTAGAGACAAATTTGTGTAGGCAGAAATTTGGCTTATGCCTTCTTATTCTTGCTTACCCTTTCTGTCAGTAGGAATGTGCTGGTATCAGCAAGGATACTACTTAATGATTCCAGGGTTCTATCCCAATATTGTGACACAAATTTGCCACCTCCCTCCCAGTCTACCTTCTTACCTGAATTATACAGAGTAGAAAGGAATTTGCTTGGTTAGTCTCAAAATACCGGTAAGTGGAATGACTTGAGTTAAGGACTTATTGAACGGTAGCCCCATTCCACAAACGGTAGAGAATCTGTTTTTAAAGCTAAGGGGAACGAGACCAACACCTAACCTACCAAGCACTTAGAACATTTATCCTGACAGACCTATGAAATAGGATGTGCCCCTATTTTACAAATAATGAAATGGACTCAGTAACACAAGACTAATTGCTAATAAGATGCTGGGCTCAAAACTGAACATGATCTGTGATCCCTTTTGTACTATATATGTTGCTAGTTATTTGTTTTGTTAAATCTCACTGATTTTAACCTGTATTTTATAAGCTGCTTTCAAAGTCATAATCCCATGGACTTTAACATACCAGTTAAGTTTTCAGAAAGAGCCACATAAAATAGACACAGGAAAGGGAGTTAAAGAGAGTCAAGAACAAAGGAACACAAACATCTTTGCCAGGGAGTCCGGTACTTTGCACTGGTCAGAGAATGTGCTTCCTTGTCCTTTGGAACGTTATGCCTGTCTCAGCTGAGGGACTGAATTAGGACATGTGAAATATTAACCTCTAAGGCAGATCTTGGGGTCCAAGAGGGCAGCAAACAGCCTTCACCACTATCTTCAAAGTAGCCTTTTGAGAATAAGGGACTCTGCCAGAAATAATGCAGTGAAGTTAGGCTGTTTCTGATACTTGTTATAAGGTCTTTCTCCCCTAACTTCTTAGTTTATTATGCTTTTAGGAAGGCTTACTCTACTCTGCAATGCCAAGTTGAGCAGACAGTAAGATTTTTGCAGCCTGTTTAATTGAGGAAATGAGGCTATGCTAATGAACACTGAAAAGGAGTCCTTGGAAGACTTTCTTGTCGATGCTGACACTGCTGTAGGGGCCTCAGTAACAAAACATGCCTGAGTCAAGGAGGTATACACAAGTTAAGCATTTACAGAGCGCATGTATCATTGCTTTTAACCCTTGGAAAGGATGCTGCAGGACTTAAAGGACATAGAAAGCCCTGAATTGAGAAGCTATTCCCTATTTTTGTAACCAAGTCAGATCAGAGTGAAGAGTTCCCTGTTCAGTTAATTTTGGGTAGAGGTGAGATAGCATAGCGGCTAAGAGTTCAGGCTTGGGAGTCTTACACACTTTCACCATTTTCTAGCTCTGTGGCTTCAGGCAACTTATCTAATATTCATTTCTTCACCTGTAAAATGGGAATATAGTTGGCAGAGTTGTTATAGAAATAAATAAGAACTTATGTAGAGACCTCATTGCCTAGCATATAGAAAGTGCTCAACAAATGGTCGCTATGATTAAACCAAAGCTAGGTTTCACAAGCACTATGTGTTGTGTAGTCTTGTGTTGCATCCCACATTGCTTTTCTGCAGGAAGTGTTTAAACAATTTTAGAACAACTGGGGCTGATAAGTAAACAGCTAGTAAGTAGATACATGGAGGGATATAGTGCTTTAATTAGTAGGGCCCAGGTGGGAAAGTGAGAGAGTTTGCCAATGTTAGAGTCACCTCCTGTTCAACTCTGGCTTCTGAGCCTACAGAAGGTAGGTTCTGATGGAAACAGGACTCTGGAAACAAAATCCACTCTAAGTTACCCAGAGAGGCCTGTTTTAAGGGATCATGAGTTAAATCCAAGCCTACATCATTACCACTGGCAGTTTAGAAGGTCTACCTCACATCACCTGGGAAAATTTTACTGGGGAGCTTCTAAAACATCTATGTCCATGCCACAGGCAGATCAATTAAATCAGAATCTCCAAGGAAAGAGATGCAGTGCCAATATATTTTAAAGATTCCCAGATAATTCTAATGTAATGACAAGTTTGAGATCCAATGGTCTACAATTGGATCCAATTGATCCAATACTTCTACAATTCTTTGTCTCCTTAAAGAAATACCAAGTGGCTTAGACCACTGAGCTGGAAGAAACCTAGGGAATAATTTGGTCAATACTTTTTCATTACAAAGATTAGAAAAATGAGGGCAAGAAAGAGTGTATGACTTGTCTAATTGTTAAACAGCTGGTTGGGGATAGAGCTGGTACAAGGAGAAATCTAGATCCTCACATGAGACTCTACTGTCCTATTCCTAGAGATTATATGTGCCAGTTTTTTTTTTAATTATTTTTTAAGAAGACTGTATGAAACTCATTACATAGTGACTGAACCAAGAATACCTTCCATTTAGTAGATATACCAAGGAAAGAACAAGAAGATAGCTTAGCAGAATAGTCTGAACATGGAATTTCATAGATGTTTTCTGAACCAAGACAGAAAAAGGATTTTAGATGGTTTAATTATACATTGTTGCTGGATATTTTTTGCCTAGGTAGCTGGAGTCCTACTTGATCAAACTGGCTCATTAATGTTGATTTGGCTGCTCGGAAGAAAGTATTTGGCTAGGTTTGAGACACAACTCCCAGATCAAAGAATTCAAATTTATTTCAGTACATTCTCTACTATTCAGTGCTTGGCCTTTTAGGTTTTTTTTTTTTTTTTTAAAGCATGATAAGAAGTTTGAGTTCTTGAGTTGGCAACTTTGAATATCCTTGACTCATTATGACCTCTCCTAATTTTGTACCCACCCCCACTCATTTTGTTTCTAAAGTAAGTTTTTATTAGGAATATCTCCTACTAGGGCCTAAACAATAGTCATCATAATAAATAATGTTTAGGTGAGTTTAAGATTTAAAAAGGAGCTTAATATAATCCAAATGAGGGCCCATTCTTTAGACTGGGCAATGCAATCAATTCACTAGAAATGTCTGAAAATTGTTCACAAGTTGAACTGAAGTATTAAGTTTATGATCAACTTTACAGTCATATTACTCAGCTGTTTCAGTCCAACGACTATTAGTTTGAACACTTTACTAGGGTTAGAAAAAGCAAAAAGTGTAGATTCACAGAGTACGTTCTAACCTCTTGACAAATCTGGGCACAAGTTACTATGCTTGTTTGAACAAAGACATGGATACAGGATTGAGTCTAGAAGCCCTCATTACACTTATTCAGGGTCTAAGAAAGAAAGTGGTGTTGGAATATCCCTGTGGTCTTTTGATCATGTGGAATTTTTGTGAAGATGGACACATGAGGCTTGGGGTTGGATTAATCGACATTAGAGAGTATGCTCATCTCAACTTTAACATCCCAGCCAATCATTCCTCCCCAGTTCTTGAGTATGACTCTTCTAGTTTAGACCTCACAGAACAGGGAAACTGGAAGGCAACCTTATTCTTTAACTCAGTTTTACAAAGAGTAGGAAGTTACATTGAAACTTTGGAGGTTCAAAAATCACGTTTCTGTCATTGCTTTACATTGCTGGCGTTGGATCATTTTGGCTATGCTCTGTCATGGTACCCCTGACACCAGGGACCATCTGGATGTGGCCCAACCAGACTGTGGTACATGTGCTCTGTATATCTCAAGTGAGCTGGGAAGGGCAATGTAGCAGGCACAACTCAACATGGAAAAGAGAATGGGGAGTTTCTGGTCTAGTGTACAGTGTGCTTCTACCCAGATTTATCAGAGCTCTATATTTGGGGGTTATTGGACCCTGATCCCCCTAATGATGTGGTATTTGTTTCCTTATCTGCTCTTGTCCCTTTTGTACTTGTCCTTCAGGAGCCATGTGGGGAATAGAGATTGGCAAGGTAATGACTGCCTCCTTGAGTCAAGTTCATAATATAGGTACCATCCTAAACCACCTTATTGCTGCTTCTTTTTCTATTAGAGAGATATCAGGTCACCTGTGGAGGGAGCCATGAGTCATTCCCATTAATTCTGAGGAAAGGCTACTAGGAATCCACTGTTCTGGAAGAAAGGATAATATGGCTTTTTGGAAGGTGGGAGAGGCTTGGCAAAGGCTACCATTCCCCATACACCTTGGGATTTAGGCTCAAAGGTAGGTGGCAAGGTGGGTGGTAAATTTGTACAGCAAGCCAAGACATTTCTGGGAAATGGCCAATGAATGGAAGTGGTCCAACATGGAGCAGGTGTGTGTGGAGAGGAGGGGGGACAAGGAAAACTCCTTATGGCTGAGTAATAGGTAGATGATAAGAAGTCTAGACTAAAGACTAAATGTCAGGGTTCCCATCTCACCCAGCCAAGAAGATACTTTGGCACTTTGGGCAGGCCTCAGCGCAGTGGCTGGTGGGTGGTACATATGAGCACACTGAAAGAGTTGTGACTAAAAGAGGGCCTGTGGGGACATGACAGAAATGTGCTGAGCACTTTTCCCCCCACCCCGAGACACTACTGCGGGACCAGTGATGGCACCCCTGCCTCAGTCACCGGAACAATTGCTTCAGTGGATAAAACCCATCACGTTTTAGTGGTAGCACAGTAGCCTGCACTGGGATGCTGTCATAAGGCTGGGGACACCATGCTGCAGTGACAATGACAGAAAGGACCCCTTATAGGGTTTTGGTATTTCTAGTTATGAAGCGATAGTAACCAGAAAGAATACCAAAGAGTCACGTGGAAGGAATAAGATTTTAAAAAGTAAAGTCTTCACAGGTAGCTGGAATGGGTGAATGGAATAAACCAGTTTTAAAATTTGCATTTAGAACAAATCTATTTTGTACTATTAGATGATAAAGTAGGATACTATACTTCACTCTGCTTCTCTCCCATCTTAAATCCAAGGGATTAAAGAATGAACAATTTACATGAACAATTTTAGGGTTTTAAATTTAAAAAAATCCTACTACTAACATGGAAGCCTCTAGAATTTTCCTATTGCAGGGCCTTTGGAGTAGTGATTTGAGAAGAAGCATACGGAATTGATACAAAAACACAGTAAATATATGACTTTTACTTTGAATTTGACATCTACAATGGATATCATGCTTGACCCTTGAAAGAAAAGGTCAAAAAGCTAACGAATCAGGGTGAGGGAAAAGGACTGTCCTCGCACCATTTGATTCCTAGGCCAATACACTGACACTATCCATACCTTTTCAATGATCTTTCCTCATATCTACATATACTTACCCAAATTGACCAGCAAATATTTCATTGTTTTTATGTCTATCTTTCCCAAGTTAGGTTAGATGCTTCTACCAAAACTAACTCCTCTTCCTAATTCCAAGCTAGTTTTTAAATAAATCATATAAATGAATCTTAGCAGTTTGTTTCCTAGAACACACAAGATCAAGTTGTGCTTTCTCCTTCCCACATGAAATAATCCTGAATTAAGTCAACATGGACGTGCAGCATATCTAGCTTGTGGACTTCTGGGTACAATAGTTTATTCATTTAAGCCCCTCTATGATTTCATCTACAATGCTTGTGCACATAAATCTTAATTGTTAAACATGTTCCACTTTCTACTTCAGTACCATTATAATAGTCATCTTGAAGGTCTACGTGGATGTTAGAAAAGTTAAAGAAAGCATGATATTTAGAAGAGTATGCATTTTAAATGTTAAGCTATAAACGAAGAGCCACATAACACTAGTAGAATTATTTTATGATATACCACATCAGCGTACTTTAAAAGCAGGCAGGTAATCTTAATTTCCTCTTCCAAAAACCAGTGCAAGAAACTGCATGATATTTGGTTTCTTTTTTAACAGCCTGGCTGAATTATATTAAATCCCACTGTGGTTTCCCTTTCCAGGCAGAGCCCCACATTTATATAATCCTCAAAGCCATTGCTTGAGTGTTTCTGTACCTTTCTGAAACTCATGTTTCAGAAACATGCTGTGTTTTGAAGAGTTTAAAGGAAGAAGAATCCAGCTGCCTTGTAACTTCAGCACAGGGTAGTCAAACTGAGGTGTATGTAATACTTGTATATAGACAGGTGGAACTTCTTCTTTGTTACATTTCTGTACATAGACTAAAACCATGAAAAAAAGTTCTTATAGTTGTGTAGACTTAACGCAAGATCAGTGTAAGTTATCTGATTCTAGTATGTTGTCTCTGGGTTCTGGATGACCTTTTCAGTAGAGTATGCCCTGTGTTTTAGTGTTCAACCTGAGAACTCTAAACACTTAGAGTTGGCATTAGTCTTCCATGACAGACTTGCCTTTGGCTCACATTACCATGTCTGATATGATCTATTCTGGTTGAGCAAGAAATCCACAGCCAACAGGGCATTTTGGATTCATCTCCAAGAATAATGGTGGCCCTGCTAACCTCCATGGTTAAGAATAATTTCTTTTTAAACCACTTACTGTTTACTATTATCCGTGTGCTTGATACATCAATTATTACTTTAAGGATCATTCTTCATGATTTAGCTGATTTCCCTTAGGGAACAGTTTGTTGTTTTTAAATATGGTGAATGAAAAAGAAGTCACTTAAAACCAAAAAGGGACTTACTATTTATTTGTCAAATTTCAGGCTTACAGAGAACTAGCAACCTGATAACCAGCCCTCTCTCTTCCCAACACCAGTATTCCACCATGCGGAAGGCTAGGAAGTATCCAGATGCTATCTAAAAGGCCAAAGGAACTCTTCCAGAAGAATAAGAATACAGGGTCACTTGCTTACTTCTTGGTTGCTGGTCAAATTTTATAGGTTAACAGATAAGAAATCCCTAGGTAATTTCAGGTTCTGGTATACAAGGAGAAAGGTGAATCTGCCAACTTGTTTTCTTGCGTCTTGTGGTGATGTAGTAATACTACTTGGGTGTTGAAAATTTAAAAGACAGGATCCAAAAAAGGTCCTGAAATAGCTAGCCTATTGGCTTTGAGTTTGTGTGCGCACAAATACTCTAAGAAGCTGCTTGAGAGTACTAGATGGACAAAGTGGCAGAAATGCACAAGTATCCTTGAGCTAAAGGTCACACTCCATCATTATTCTCTCATCTTTTGGGAAATGGTTGGACCAAATAAGTATGTGGGAATAAATAACTGCATTTTTAAACTGAGGGATGAAAAAATACTAAAGGGCAGCACATTAACCCATGCTAAATGAAACAGATTTGGGATTTTACCTGCTACACAATTGAAGCAAATACAGTGAACGATAAAGTGTTCTAATGTATCGAAATATCTGTATATAGTTCATTCACTGCAGAGACAGATGAGCATAAGAAGTTCCAATCACAATAAAAAGCCTATCACAATATCAGAATTTTGCTTATAAAGTATAATTAGGTGAGACAGGTTTTTCATGAATTCTATATATAAATCCAAGTTAATGTAACCAAAATTATACCCCCCTTCCACAAACACTTCTGGACATCTGCCTTAGGGATCATGAAGCACAATCAACAAGTTTGGAGGAGTAATTCAAAGAACTTGTATCTACTAGAGCCTTCAGGAAAAAGCCACCCCTCTGTGATCCCAAACATTAAATATTGTTCCTAATCCAAAAAAGCCTTTGGGAAGTAAATTTTTGTACCACCTCTGGCAAGTCATTTAAGTGACAAATAAGGTTAAAATAGATGATGGTGTTTCAGAGAACTAAGTTAAGAGTTCTTAGGAAATGAAGATAGAGCTTACTGGTCATCTTTCTTGGTTGTAATAATCAAAGAACACAAGGAAAGACCTCAAGTATCACCTCACTCTGTACAGATTTCAAAAAGTTTAGGGGGAGTGACGTCAGCATCATGGCAAAGTGAGTTGTTCCCCTTGTCTCTCCCCTCTAAGTTACAAAAAGTTTATTCTGGGATCTAAAGGGTTACTTTGAAGATACCCTAATATATATACTCCACTGGATTGTTTTCTTAAGTCATCTCTTCTAACATTAAAATCATTCCAGGGCTGGGGGAAGGGAAAAAAATCAAATTTGTACCAGTTGCATAAAAATAAGATATCTAAGAAAATTGTCCTGGTTATGTCATTAGACAATATTTTCAAAGGCTCAAGTCTTGAATATTTCATTTCCATTTCTTTCTTTTAAGACAAGCTCCTGAAGTGGTATTAATCAATGACTGTGAGGAGCCTAGAAAAATGCTATTTTAATCCCCCAGTCCAACATAATTTTGCTTTTTTTACTTTTGATCTAGATATTATTCTACAAGATTGAAGAGGTAATTAGTGTCTTAACTTCACATGAAGTAATATTCAGTGCAATATGCTGTTTCTTATAAACCTATACTGCTAGCCCAATAAACAACTCAGTTTGGATATTTTAAAAGGCAATAAATGTATTAGCTAAAGAAATCATCAATTCATATGGTGCTAAAGGAATTGCTGTTTCCCAAAGAGCTTAACTTATTTGAAATGATAAATTTATATAATAGGACAATCTAGTTTTTCTGACTTTCTAGTCTACAAAGACCTGTTTATTGGATCTATGTCTGTGTCTTTTAGGTGTTACTCAAAATCATCTCCAGCTACAGACAGCTTTAGTATGAATCTAATGCTGGGTAACCCTCTGCTCCTTCCACATTAAAGGAGTTTGATTTAAGTTAAGAATGAGATTACTGTATTGTCTAACAGTTGTGCTAAAAACCTATGAAGTATATTCTGTTTTCTATTTCTCAGAGCTTTGGCTAGAAATTGGGTTATTTGTCCTGTGCATTAAGTTATCATTTACAAGCCTGCCTAGCGCTCAGAGTCACAAGTATCACTTAATGGTCCAGGCTTGGCTTTAGGGCAAGAGGTTGGTCAAAAATCTGACTTGCCACGAGGAGATTTTCCCAGAATAAGCAGATGGGATGAGAATTCTTCCTTCTCCCAGGCCTGTTGAATACATACCATCCCTATTGGGTTTTATTACCTTTTTAAGATCATAAATCATGGGGGTGCCACATGGGTCTATAGTCCTAGCACGAGATAAACTGGTGGAAATGGTTCCTTATCGCATACCAGTTTGCTGGGCTTTCACTGAGACCCCCTGGCCCATTACGAGACATTCATATTTATATTGAACTACAAAAAAGCCTTCTGGTTAGACTATACAGGAATGTCAACATCAATGACTCACTATAAAGGAAGTTTCCTTGGTTCATAAAGAATGTAATATTTGGGCAAGATGTTTCATTAGCTTTTAGAGCAATCTCGTCTATTCTCTGAACCATTAATGACCTGTAGCAAAATTCTGTGCCTACTGAGTAATTGACACTTAAATACTTAAGAAAACATGGGACGGATATAAGTGATTAGACAGGGACTCCATCTGTAGCCTTCCTACCATCCCTATGAAGGTCATTAAGTAAAAGTAACTTGAGTTGGTCCTCGAAGTTTTAGACAGATTCACTCCATGGTGGCATCTGCTATTTTCTAGTCTCATTATATAAGCATTTTTAGCATCAAAGAATGCAATTAGATCATTCATTTCCTTAGCTGAACTCTATAGCCCTGTGTAACGACAAGTCTTCTTTGAAAGCCACTATTAAGTTCCTAATCCAATCTTTATTAAAAAGACTCAAAATTGTAGACAAGAAGGTTAAGACAAATTCTCAAAAAAAGTAACGATCAAGCCCTTCTATACCCCAGAGATGCCTTCCAGTGCAGCAAAATTGGAAATTAGGAATATGTTTATAGCTGTAATGTTTTTAAACCTAGAATGTACTCCTTCACAAAGTATAGAAGCATGTAGATAATGAGTTCCAGCAATGGAAATAGTGGGAGAAACACCACCAACAAGTTTTTTTAGTCCCTCTAAAATAAGTGAAGTTCTACTTTTAGGGCTAATTATCAGAAGTGGGATGTGGATAAAATTTCTTTCTCAGGGTTGGTCTCTCCAGTATTGAGGTTCCCTACCCTAAATTCCATTCCACATTTATACCTCCATCTAAGAAATTCCCTTAAGAGGGTAAAAACAAATGCCATCCCTCTTGACTCTTAAGAGCACGTCGTCTTTTCATGGTGTGCCTAGCCAGAATGACTACGCCAATGATAAATTATTGGCTACTGTAGATTTTTCTCTGAATCCATGCTATTAGAAAATTTAAAAGGCCTTCAAATATTGACAGCTTTTTGTTTTGTCTAGGGCATATGGGATTTGGTGATTGATTCCTCCCCAAACCCATTATGACTTGGAGACTGAAAACAAAGTTTGCCCCTGAATGCCAGTGATCAACCTCAGCATGTTAACTTGTGCAATAAATCTACATCCCTACTATGTGCCAGGCACTCTTCTAGAGCTTGGGATACTCCAGTGAGCAAAATATCTATTCCCTTATAGGGAATACCCCCTAGCAGGAGAAACACGTAAATGGATTACAGTCTTTCAGAAGATGATAAACGCCCTGGGAAAAAGAGAGCAGAGCAAAGTGGATTGGGAGTGCGGTTGGGGGTGGCTTAAACAGGTTTCTTGGAAACACAGAAGGAACACCACATTTTTTTCAAGTTAAATTTATTGAATGTTTATTATAGACCAGGTGTGATGCTAAGACCCTTTCATTTAATCCTGTTGGGGAAGGTATCATCATCCCTATTTGACAGGAGAGAAGCTGAAGCACAGAAGTTAACCAAGCCACTGAAAGTCACACAGATCTAATACCACGCTCTTGACTTCTTTGTTTTAGAACAATACAGGCAAAAAGGGAGAGTTAAGCTAGTTTTACAGATAGGTGGAATGTATTTTAGCCAGAAAATACATTCAGGAAAGATGGATTGATAGCAACACATAAAGGATATTTTTGTCAGCTTGGCTAGAATACAGGACCTGTGCTGACTTATAAGAGGGAAGAGGTTGAAAGGTGGGTCAAACTGGATTAGGGTGGGTTTACAGAACTATATTTTGTCTAGACAGTACTGGGGAGACTCTGAGGTTTTGAGCAATGGTGTGGAGGTTGGGGTGGTGACAAGTCCGGTGATGGAACCATGGCATCAAAGAGTCAGATAGCTTTGTAGTGTGATAGTTGCACAAACTTGCCACTTTGAGTGATTCAACACTGCTGGTTTCTTTCATTTAAATATTTGGCTAATCTTTTTGAAACAAAGCTTTTTAATTGAAAGGTGAAGGTCTAACAATCTCAAATGTCAGATTCAAGGTTATCCCATCTTGCCAAGTTATGATGCTCGATGACCCTCAAACTTCAAATAAAGTGTCCTAAAGGTGGCTTTAAAAAAAAAAATCCGAGGCCATTATGTCTTACAACCTTCATTCTAAGATCCATTTCATCCTTAAAAAAAATTCCATAATGTCAGTTTTATATAAACGTATATAAGTAAAATGATATTTTGAAATATGAGCTCCTAAAGGAATATCTTTTGAAAAAGGCAGCTATTGACTAAAATAGTCATGTCATTATAGCTCCTTGTTTAAAGCAGAATATATAGCATTTTCCCATTTTATATATGTTTCTCTGTATAACTATTGAAAGACTAAAAAGATCAGTACACCAAGGAAATGCTGGTTAAGAAGGGTGGTACTTAGCAGGGTGAGACAGATTTCTGCTTCTTATACATTTAGAATAGTGATATGATAGTGACAGACGCCTTTCTGTATTTTAAAAATTAAATTCTTTAGAGACATGCTAATTTGTCACATAGCAATTTTTAAAATGTAGGTAAATCTATAGTCTAACTTGGGCTAAAGATAGAATCATAAAGGTAGTCTAGGTTCAGTCACATGAAATTAAACTCAAAAGCTAGGAGAATCTACAAAGTAGATTCTGAAAGCATATAGAATGGTGTCCACAATGGTGTCTGACATCATCATCTTAGATATCATTAACTCATACTTACCTATCCAAAGCTGTTGAGAAAAGCTCCTGATATATTAAAAAATGAACAGTAAGTCTTGAATCAAATGGTCACTAGGGTTTGAAAAAACTCTTTTATGCTAGGATTTTCAAAGTTGGTCAGGGTATGGTCTATTGCTGATTTCCAGACTGGTTTTCTTGGACCCAATGGGGTCTGTGTAGATAGTAATGAGTTGGTTACCTAATATAAGCATTTTAAAGAGCTTAATGAATATCACATCTTTGCCCACAATACAGCTGCACACAAATTAAAAAAACAGGTTTCTTTTGTTTGAGGAGAAATTGTAAATCAAGGGAATAACCTTTATTATCCAGTTCTGAGCCAAAGGTTTCATTTATTTTCTCAATTTTTATTAGTTCTTTAGTAAACAGTGTAGTGGACACTTTTAAAAGGAGAAACAGAAGGAGAATAAGAAGTTGTCCTTGGTTGAAATATCAGATTGAAAACTATTTACCACTACGATTATTACTAGTCAGCTGATTACATCCATTGGTCAGATTGATGTGTGCTCCATGATGAATATTCCACTGGTAGAAGTTAAACCAAGGACTTGAAAAGACCACACCATCTGGAGAATTTCAGTAACAGCTTGTCTGCCTTTCTCAGGCCCTGAGCAGATATAAACTAGAGGAACATATGGATATTGCTCATTATAAATAACCTTAAAGTTAAAAAAAAGGAACTCAGAACTGTTTTACTTATACCAACAGATAATAAGGCAAGCTGAAGTTTCCCATTTTGCTCACTCTATAATAAATTACAATTAATGTTGCAAATGAGAGTGGCTTGAGTCACTCATTCACCTGGCCATCTCGTTACTGTTTATGGAATACCTACTATGTGCCATGCACTGTATTATGCTGATATATACAGTGACAAAAATTGACATGGTCTCTACTCTCAGGAGGCTTACAAGATGGGCTGGGAAGAGAGAATAAGCAAGTAACAGTTACAACTGGCGCTAAGTGTTTTGTGGAAATGTTTTTGATTAGGGTAGAAAGCTTCACTGCTATTAATTATGTTTAGTAAGAGAAAGCAAAATTAGTACTTCTTCAAGAAATTCTATATAAATTGCTTTCTTACTAATATCAACCATGGAAAGATGCAAATTTTGTCTTAAGGGCTTAATTACCTGCTTTAAAAGACAGTTTTAAAATTATGACATTTACTTAAAACATTAATTACATGGGGGATATTAACATTTAGTGTTTGGGAGTCTCCTGTAACCATATTGCAATCTGGAAGACTGTCAGTGTGATAGAGCCAGTGGGAGGCAAGAATCTTGTGATACACTAGGTTATTAAAGAATGTCAATGACGGGGGCTGGCCCTGTGGTGTAGTGATTAAGTTTGGCGCATTCCACTTCAGTGGCCCGGGTTCTCAGGCTCAGATCCCAGGCATGGACCTACACTGCTAGTCAGCCACGCTGTGGCAGAGACCCACATATAAAGTAGAGGAAGACTAGCATAGATGTTAGCTTAGAACTAATCTTCCTTGGCCAAAAAAAAAAAAGAATGTCAATGACGTTGCCTGCAAAGTTATCTTAAAATCCAAAGTTCTGAATCAACGCTATTTTCATAAATACCAGAAAGAAACACTATGCTTATTTGGCATTCAGTTTTGTCACTTCAGAAGTGCAAGCAATTCAGAGATGACACAAATCTCTACATTCTAGAACCTAACATATTCTGTGGCACTCTTAATTACCCAATTTTCTGAGAGTACAGTATCGTCACTTTCAGATCAGGCCAAACTACTGAATTGCAGATTAAAACGAAGCAATTATGAAAACGTAACCAGGGACCCTGACAAGTGGCTTTGGATATTTAAGGAGCACTACTAAGTTACAAGAGCCTTAGCAAGTGAATATCAGGTAACATTTGGTTAATGTCAGCCTTCAACAAGAAAATGGACTTGATTATCGCCCCAAATAGTAAGCCCTCAACAAGTGTTGGCTGCATGAAATGTAAGAGTCCAGATCCTCAAACAGAATACGGTTGCATCCATTGTTTCTACTAAAGAGTTCTTGTATAGAAAGCTAACATTTGTATCTCTATACACTATGTAGAAACAGAGCTGCAGAATTTATTTTGTTCATGGACATGCCTAAAAGATCCACAGCAGTATTGTCTGTAGCTTAGCATGAAGCTAAGATTTTATCTTAGACTGTTCACATGTCTACTGGATCTGGCAAACCTTGGATCCTCTGTTTTCCATAATTACCCTTTATTTCCATACCTCTCTTCCCTCCCACCAAGGAAGTTTTTTTTTACTTAGTTGCAGCATTCCTCCCCAATCTTACCTCATCGCCACGTCATGTTGCTGCTTCCAAAAAAGTTATACTACTTTGTATCATGTACCTTGTTCCTCACAATTAGTCAACTCCTATTGCAGTGTTATTTTGATATTGTCTATACACATAGCATAGGTATTTCTTCATAATTTAGTACACTTGAAGTAAAGAAACTTTGTGGGATGAATTCTTCCTTCCATCTTCTGAAAAGGGTCCAATGAGAATCTAAGTTGTAAGAGACTCTAGTTGTAACTGACCTACTTTCATGGTTGAATTTTTGCAGTAGCGCCCTCTCAGACCTCATGACCGTCCTGATTTGTATTAATCAGGTATCAGTGTTCAAGTCCTCTATTCACAGTCAACCTGAGGTTCAAAGTCCTTCATAGTTAGAATGCACAGTAGATATATACGTAGCCACCTGTTCCCTGGAGAGGCTGATCTCTTCCATTTACCCTGGACACACACACACACACACACACACACACACACACACACACACTGTGCCTTCTCACGTTGCCTCCCTAGCCTGTAACACTGCCTTCATCTACTTGAATTCCTACATGTCATTTGACATCCACTCAAGGTGTGTTGTCTCAGGGAAGTCTTCACGGACCTCTCACCAGCCTTATATTTTCCTATACTTGTCAAGACCTTTTGTTGCCCTCGGAGTCATGTAGAACTCTTCCCCTAACTCAATGAAGTTCTGAGGTCAGGGAATCATTGTCCTACTTTTCTAGGCATCACACAGTCTGGTAAAGAGCAGTGCATTTAAAACATTAGAGGTAACACATATTTTCCATTTGCTCCTTAACATCTGGTTAGGCAAATCTTTTCTCTACTTTGACTGCTGAAATTTCATGAAATATAGTTTTTTCATAAAAACTAAGCAATCTCTACTCAAACTCATCCTGCCAATATAGCCAGGTTAATTTATCTGCGTCGGCATTTTGTTTTCCTGATTTCATAAAAAGATCTACTGCTTCACAAATAAAGATCTAAGTTCTCGCCCTGACATTCAAAGTTCAGTGCAATCCATTTCTCCTTTCCAAACAATATCACCTCTTACCTCTTTGCCACCTGTACTTTCTCTTGGCTGAACTGATCAGTCAGTATTCTTTGGACATACATCCGCACCATTTGCTTATGAGCTTCTGCCTAGAATGCAAATTTCTTCCTACCTTTGCTGATCTGACTTCCACCATTCCTTTAAAAGCCAAGTCCATTATCACACCTGAGTCCTTTGCTTTCTGCAGACCCTACTCTGTACCGCTTCATTACAATAAAACCATACATTCGTTGAACAGATGTCATTTTATCTAAATTTCTTATAGGCAGCAATTGTTGACACCTATGTGTCCTTTAGCAGGTGTTAGGTAAACATTTTTCTCCAACTTTCAATGATAACCAAATTTTAGTCATTGAGAACTTTAGACCAGCCGGACAAATCAGAAACCCCAAAGAACAAGCTACCAGGCAGCTAAGCAAGCATCTATGCGTGAAGATATCCTTCAGAAGACAGTTTGGACGTTGAATAAAACTATCGTTTCAATTCAAGTACATGGATGTTTCTGAAAAGCCTCAGCTATAGTTAATCCTCGGTCCAGGCAGAAATCAATATTAAATCTCCTTCTTATCAACCAGCTCTGGATGGAAGAGCCTGTTCTGTCAGTTACATGTTTGTTTTCTACTTCAAAAATGAGATTGCATTTAAGATGTTTGACCTTAGAGGCAAAGGTTAAAAAAAGAAACCCAAAACAAACAAACAAAAATAACACCACCACCCAATGCTGCTGTAATTAAAGCACAGCTGAGACTTTCCTTCAAAAGACAGATATTTGAGCACCTACAGTGTGTACTGTTCCAACATCTGATCCTCTGATCTAGAATTCAATTATATGTTTCCCATTTGGATTAATATTGTGCCCCAAGGGAAACTGGCTCAGCATTCTTCATATGACCATGCCAGCCCTCTGACAAATGTCCAAACACATTGGCTTATTTCTGCTGCACTAAATGGTAACCAAAAGTATGTTAGCATCTGCATTACATATTACAGAAGATTAAAACAGGCCTTGGCCTCTTAATAGGACACTCAAAACATAAAAAATAATTGAGGTCATTTGGGTGAGATGTTTAGAACAAGGAGGGCAGTTGCATCCAATATGGACACATTTAGTGTAGTTATTCTTCACTTTCCAGTTATTTGGGTATAGATTAATTCTAGACCTCAAGAGGACTCAACTGTCCTGCCCAGAGGAGATTTAAGTGGTACCTTAAGAGTTAAGATTTGTGTGCCCGTACTGGTTTATGAAGCATTTCCACATTCTCCTGCCTGACCCTCACACTGAATAGTTTCAAGGTAGGTAGGAAAGATGGTCTTCTAATTTTCAGCCCGAATGTCTTCATCTCTAGATTTTAGCTTGCCTAAAGCTCACAAACAATGAGAACAAGAACAGTTATTGCATTGAAAACTATAGTTCTAGAACAGGTACCTTTCTGAAGCAACAGCTCTGAGGAAGTATTTTTATGGCTTCTTTAATTTTAATTTCGAGGCAGCTCATTTTACTGATGGAGAAAATGAAGCTCAGATGTTATATCTCTTGTCTTAAATGGCAAAGCTGGGTTGTGGACACAGTCAGTTGTAGTTCAGAGCCCATGCTCTTAACCACTAACCTATGTTGTCTCCTCAAAACCAGAGTTCCAATTCTCTACTTCTAGATCACACTTGTATTTTTCACTTTAAGGTGTGCTCTTTGCTAGACATCAGTCTCAGATTAACATCGGTCATTCTTCGGACTGTTTTGCAAAGGGAGGGAGGCGATTGAGGACAGAGACACTGAGCAGCATGCCTAAGAAATGGCAGAGCTGCCATTCCACTGCAGGTCTAGATTCTACACTTTGCTTCACACGATATAGACTCTCTTCTAGATTTCTACTCACTGGGAGTTCTTCCATTGCCAACCTAGCAACACACTTCACATAAGAGGTACTTACTAAATAATCAGATAAACACTGAGACTCTAATCATAAAGATCCACACTTGAATCCTGGCTCCACCACTAAATGATATGATCTTGGGCAAGCTGATATCTACCGATCATTTTGGAGCTAAGAGATGAAGATATTTTTTTCTATCGTAAGTTATTTAAAGCAAAAGTCAAATGGGAAAACGGAATAGTACTTTATAAACCCTAAAACTCTATAAAAACTAAGCACAGTAGGTTCATTTATCAATCTGGAGAAGCCTCCATCTGCACTCTGGGCATCTCATGAAAAACAAAATAAAAGTTTTATAGGTTAGAGAAAACATCTGGTTCAAGGGTAATGATCTAGTTTACTGGAATCTTTTTTAAAAGAAGTAACTGGGACAGTTGACTAATAAATGGAGATTAATTATACTCTTTAAAATCCCAAAGGAGGGGAAAAGATTGGGAAGCGAGGTGATAATATAAAACTAAAGAGTATATCCATTTTCCTAGGATCAAGAAAACAATACTTGAGATAGTAAGAAAAATGTCAAGGTCTGTGCTTTTTCATCTCTCTGCATCCTAAGATTCAGTTGAACTGAGCTGTGTTTAAATGTTTTGCTTTATTATTTCCATGACAGTAGGAATTCAGATACTTTGGTATGCTTTCCACTGAGCAACTGAATTATGAAAGTTATTCTTAGAGCACGTGGAGGGCTTGTTGAAATACAGCTGGATGGGCCCTACTGCTAGAGTTTGGTTCAGTGAATCTGAGATGGTGACCAAGAATTTGCATTTCTAACAAGTTCCCAGGTGATGCTGAGGTTGCTGGTCTGGGGACCACACTCTGAGAACCACTGTCTTAGATGAGTTCTCTTTAGCTGTGAAATACACACCAAGCTAAGTGTCCAATCCTGAAAGACTGAATGAATTTGATTGTTAAATAAGAACTTATGACTGTTCACCTGTCACATAAAGATCTAAGCCTGTTTCAGGGTAACACTTTGCATCACATTGCTAGGGAGAAATAGGGTAGCTTTTTACCCAGAGAAAATGTTAAACCACATATTCCTCACTGAAATTTCTTCCAGGTTGAACAATGTTTCAAACCCTGCTTCTCTAGGATTGTTACCTCCTATTCTACCTGCTTTCTTTACTCTGTGTTAGCTAAGTGACAGCCCTCAGGCTTCCTGCCTCCTGGTAACTTCCCTACAGCTGAACACTGACTCAGCCTGCCCCGTTCACTCAGAATTCTTACTAGTTTAAGGCAGTTAAACGTCACCTGCCTCTAACCAGCTTGTATAAGTTATGGTAGCGGGGAAAAATTGCCAGGCCTATTCTATATTGAGGCAACAGCTGTTATGTTCCTGAAATTTCATAAGCCTTAATATTTTGCTATCTTGATGATGTAAGAATTAGCAAGAGGTAGATAATTATTAGGATTAAAATAAGTTTAGAAGAAGAGGAAAAGGATTAAGTAGGTAGAGAGGAGATTTTTACCTCACTTAATAAAAAAGTAACTTCCATTTTTAGACCAGGAAGCACTTTGTTGAGATTTTGCTTACCCTACAGTGGCAGGCTTCCTTCCAGGGTAGGAGAAGGATGCGGGAAGGGGAGTAACCACGGCAACCTGCCCAGCTACGTGGGCAAGGATAGTATGGGTCTGCACGCACGCGGAAGACTTTTTATTTCCAGCCTAGTGGCTCAGTTTAATACGGGTGGTCCTTCCCTTCCCACTTCCTTCTGCTATAATGCTGACTTCAGGGCGAAGGATTGCTCCCTCTCGGTAGGGAGTCTGAGAGGGGGTGGAGGAGACTTAAATGAGACCAGAGGAGGTCAGCATGACCAAACCAAACTGCAGGATTCCAGCCGGAGAACAGAGAGTAACTCCCTGTCTGCTCTAGCGTGAGCACAGCACACAGGCTGGCTTTGTTAATACGAAGTGCTTGAATGATTAACATTTTTCAGGTAGACGAGCAGTGTCCAATTTTGACAAAGAAATCCTCCATTCCGACTTCAGTTTTCACAAAGATACATAATTCAGTTGTTCAGGGGGTAAAAACAAAACACACAATTTTCTTAGTAAGACAGAAGAAAGTATTCTAAGCATATTAGATTAACAATCTTCCCAACAAACCTGGGGGTAGATACTATTATTCTCTCCAGATAAGAAAGCTTAAGGACAGAAAGGTTAAACAATTTGCCCAAGGTCAGGTAAGCAGCAGTGGTGTAGCTGGGATTTGAACCAAGGCAACGGCACTTCAGAATGCATGCTCTCGACCACTACTCGATTGTGCTAGGTGGGAGGCAGAACGTGGCATGAAAATGTGTCCACGCTCAGCATCATTTGTTCCCCTCATCAGAAATTAGCATATTTTTTTTTGTAGAAGAGGAGACTTGATGGTCTGCTTTCATTCTGATTCACACAATTAATCCAGTCAGGATGCATTCCCATGAATTAGGTTTCCATGAAACACACATATCTGATGTCACAGCTATTTCATCTAACTGTGATTTTGGCTTCCTTCTGTGCAATTCAGTGGCACAGCTTCAACTTTAGAACTACTCAGCAGCACCGGGAAGGTTTTGAAATACCACATCCTGTTACTCAGGTGTTTCATATTGCCAGTTCTTATTCTGGTTCTGTTTGGAGGACCAGAAGAAGACTGAACCTTGGTGTTCAATCAGTTACCAAAACCTCCTCAACCAGTCTGCCTTCAAGCCTTGCCACCTGGGGAGGCAGGTTCTGATGAACATTAGGACAACTTGACACCCCGGAGAGCTCAGTCTTCAGCAGCTTTCTCAAGTATTTCAGCATCTCACCTTTGTCTTTAAGAAAAGCATTAATTAAATCCTCAAGTTGGGAGAGACTGAGGAAGAGAAACACATGGAGCCTTCAAAACTATCCAGGTAGAAAATATCGGTGGTAGCAAGCTTAGGCTTATAGACATATGAGGGTAGAATTAGAAATGAAGCAGCACATGCTCACTGTGCCACCAAGAGCCCATGTTTCCACAAAGTCTCCTGCCAGCCAGAGGCCACTCAGCAAGTCTATGTCTTCCTGCTCTCTTAATCTTCAGGTAATTGAGGCATGGCTGAGCAGGCCAATAAATATCACCCTAACCAGCTGGTCAGCAGCTTCCAGAAGTCCCTATACCACCTTCGTGCCAACAAGTGTCTTAAAAGCAATTCCCTTCAACACAAACATGGTGACAAAAGTCAATTCAGTCTTTTGAGCAAGGCAACAAATAAGCCTAATACACAGGAATTTGGCCTTTTCATTGAATCTAAAACTATAAAAAGTCTTGAGTGAAAATGCAGACTCTGGATTCTGTCCTTAACAAATTAGGCAGGGCTTTTCAAGTGCTGTGGCTCCCTTCCCCCTCCTACACACTCAGGTGAAGGTAAACCGTGCCCAAGATCATCAGAATGGCAACTACATATGTGCCACAGCTCAAAGCTGGAAGACATTCCTCTCCCATCTACTTGTTCTGGTTATACATTAAAATGTAGGAAGGTATAGTTTAAGAAGAACTGGTTTCTAGGGTAGTCATTTGGATAAGAAGGGACAGAGTTAGGAGTGGGAAGGGAATGGGGAAGTTAAGTTATTCACCAACAACAGGCAAAAGAATCCAGTCTGCCTTAGGAGGAAACTGATCAGGAATTTAGAAGAAGTAATTTGTCCCAGAAATACACATTGGAAAAGACCACTAGGCCTCCTTTGTGCTCTCTCTGGGAGACTGTCCACATTGTACACTCCATGTTGTGTAAGTGTGGCATTATTGCCATATACCCAGCGCTTCACCAAAAAGGTCCTTCCCCAAAGATTAAGGAGAGCTCCATCCCAAACACTCCTGAATTCTCAAGGCAATGAACTTTCTTAGAGTGTCATTGAGGCCTAGTTCCCTTCAATGAGGTAGAGAGACAACCTGCGGTGAGTGGGGCACCAGGCCCAGAGAAGAGCAGCCTAATCAAGATCTGAATGCTGGTGTAAGAAGCATGCATGGAGATATGCCATTTGGTAGCTGCAATGCTCCCCCATTCCCAGCTCTTTCCTCCCTCCCCAACAGCCACTAGATGCTCCCGTGTGGGGAGCCAACCTCAAGCCTATAAGGAAGATCAACTGTATACCCCATCAAAGCCATTCCAAGAGCCTTATCAGACGTCTTGAACGCATTTTTGTAGCTGCCTTTTCCCCTCAGCGTTACTTCTGTTTGAATTAGCTCCGTCTTACCTCCTTCTCCCCCAACTCCCCTGCTTTGCCTGATCAGGGCCAGAAATTTTTTCATTAAGTCACTTTATAGTGCAATAACAACATTTACTATTCATGAAGTCGCCCCTCCATAATTTTTAAGTCTTTCCATGTGTCTGGAAGCTTATTTCTGCTCTTCTCGTTTTACAGAGTGCCTCTCTTCCTTCCAAACACAAACTAAAAAGAAAGAGGAAAAGGTGGGGGGGCAATGTGTGTGTGAATGGGGTGGAGATAACATCCAGATTCTTTAAGTGTTTTTAATCCAGTTAAATTTCCCTTTGGACTCAAACAGCTCCCTGCTGAAACTGACTGCGGACCTGAATTCCAGGCTAAGAATTAAGTGAAGAGGAAAGGACGGCAGAAACAAATAACAGAGTCAGCTCTATGCTATGAAAACCGCTATGTTGACTGGGGCTCCATGGTTTTAACCCATTCTTTTTTTCCCCTTTTCTAGATTCTTGTTTAATCTTTCCAGCAAGCAGGCAAACACCATTTAAATGTTCAGTGCTTTGGGGTTTTAAAACAAGTTTGTTCAGTCTCTTGGGCAGATACTTTCTTAAGAATGCGGGTGTGAGACAAAGTTCACATTTTAATGCCATACGTTGTCAGTCACCAGGAAAAAGCTTCTCCAGGGCACAAACCAGGTCCCCAGCCTTTGTCACAAGGCGAAAATAAACACCCTCGGAGGAGTTAATTAGGCGGTCAGCAGCCACACCGGCGTCCTACCAGGGCTGCCCGCAGAGCTTTTAAACAAGCACACAGACACACACACACAAAAGGGAGGCGCTGGGTAAATGTCACAAGCCGGACATCTGGAGGCCCACCCCAAAGGTAAAACGCATTCCGTGGCCGCATTCCTCGGATGTCAGGCCACAAACTCGCTGGTTTCCCCAAGTACACCGTCTCACTTCTCAGATTCACCAGCAGTCCCAGGTCTACACCCTAAGCGGGGATAAAGCAAAGGACGGAAGGAGGTCGCAAAAAATGGAGCCAAAGGGAAGAGGGATTTGAAAGCTACTCACAGGCTGGCTAGCGCCTCTGCGGAGCGAGCATGACTCCCCGGTGCCCGAGCCTCCGACACGGCGGCCGCGCTTAAATAGCCGCCGGCCGGGAGCCTCGGAGCCGCGCGGCCACTCCCGGCGAGATATGGTTCTAATCAGATGCTGGCAGCTGAGGACTCCCCAGGAATGCGCCGGGATGTTTTTGCTGCCCGGGCTTGGTAACTCCCCCTCAACGTGTCTGCTGAGTCTTCCAAACTTAACTGTTTATTAACTCGAGCGGCAGTCACCGGGTCCCCTCGGCTCGGCGACCCCGCCAGCGGGGGGCGATCGCGGGGAACCGGAGCGAAGGGGAGGAGAAACGAGTCTGGGAGCACAGTTAACAGCCCCGCGCTCGCGCGGCTGGGGACGCGGGACAGGGGAGGGTGCAAATAAGGACAGGAAAGGGAAACTCCGCAGGAAAGGGGTGGGATCCACCCGACCTTCATTTCACAAATTCCTTCTCTGGATTGCCACTTGGAGTGATGTGGCACACGAAGTCATCCTAACCCGTTGGGGCCCCTTTGAACAAAGGGCTGCCTTTACTCCTGACTTTCCTGGCAAGAGGCAGTGGATCCTGGCTCAGATCTGCTGTTTCTGCAGTGGAAAGTGTGATTGCCCCCTTTAAAGGCATTAGTGTCTCTTTCTTTGCACATGTGGGTGCACTTAAATTGGTGGGAAATCTGTGTGTGTATATGTAAAACATACTGTATTTATGTATGAAATATAATCCTTTATCTACCAACATAAAAACAATGCTCTCTCTGAAATCGATATAAACAGAAATGTTCACGTCCCTATAACCTATCTAAATAAGCTGTATATCTGATATAAACAAAGATTATATGCTGGCTTCCCTCACAGTGTGTCTATCCACATGTAGACACATAACATGACTTTATCTGCACTGATTTCCATAGCGTTTCCTATACCTCCATGAAAAATATAAACTATAAGCAATAAAATATTTGAAAATATTGACATACAGTACTCAACAGTAGAAGGCATTCCATAGCAGATCTTAGTGAGCCTTAACAAGCTGGAAATTGATTTTCTTCATATTTTGAAATCATGAACAATTGTAAAACATCCCCAGAAGCTCTGTTGCTTTTTAAGAATTATGAAATTATTCTTATGAAAAGCATGTCTAGGTTCCTTTTTATTTATTTATTTATTTTTAAGAGGGAGACAGTGTGTTAAATGTGAAAATGCCAAACTGTGACTTGGAGGGGAAGGGGTTATTGATTTTATTGAGTAAGCAACACACAGTGGATTTGCATTTTACCTCTGGACACTGGGGGTTCAAATTGGGCGCATGAGACACCAAGGATGTATTTTGTGGTCCAAGCCTAGCCCTGACTGCAAAGCCACTGTGTAATTTGGGGAGATTCAATGTGAGTGGCAGTCCCTGCTCTCAAGTAGGTCAGGCTTGGAACAGCCAGGGACCCAGGGGCACGGAGCAGCACAACCGGTGACCATGAGAATACACCTCTCCTGGTCTCTGCTATTTCTGCCACCTGCCTCATCTCCTCACACCTCGAGGTGTGGGGGTGGGGAAAGCGGTGCTGATAGTTTTCAATATTCCTCTGAGGTAATTTGCTATTATTATTTTAAAAAATGACTTTCTGTGAATGACAAGAGATATATAAACTTTAGTCTTAGGATGGTATTTATAGCATTTAATTCTGGTACATCTTAGGACGTAGTACTTTATTTCTGAGATCCCGAAGTCCAGAGGGATGGTTTCACTTCCAAAGGCTAAGTAGCTGGAAAAATGACAGCTGATTTCAGGCAAATAGAGGCTCTGACAATTTGAAAGAAATGAGTCTCTCTTTTATTCTCAATATGTGATACTTTCTCAACTCAGAAGTGACCACCCAAACCTATTTTTTAAATTGGGAGACTTTGACCAAGAAATGTTAATTTATGTTTTCTCTTCCCCACCAAATGGAAGGGATCTGAGAAGCCAGAGGAAGAAAATGATTTCATCTACAATGAGCTGTAGTTTTAAGAGACGACTTTGAGGAAAAGAGTTCTTCTATGAGCAGTGGGCTCACACATACAGCTTAAAATGGACAGTCCTGTCATTTTACACAGAAATCCTAGGAGTCTATGGTGGAGAACTCTGATTTGAAATGTACTTTTATATCTCTAGGGCGCTTATACTACTTCTGGCAGTGATTCAATGTCCTGCTCACATTCAGGGGGGAAAAAAAAAAAAGAATGAAAATAAATTTAACTCTTTTGATCCCCGGTGGAACATGGTCTCCTGTCCCATCAAAGTAGTTCACTTTTCAGTGGGTCTAAAATGAACATTCTTGCAGCTGGAGAATCAGACCCAAGCCCCCTCGGATGTTAACTCTGCCTAAACCACGGTCTTTTCTTATCGCCACTGGAATTCATCTTTAGAAAATTAAGGTGAGGAAAATTCAACACCACGTTTGAAAAGCTACGATCCTTGCATGACTCTTCTCCTTGTACAAAACCTTCCTGTGAGGAAGAAGGAAAAAAAAAAACAAAACTGACGACTGTGTTCCCAGCCGAGGAAAGAGGTAGTTAATCCCGTGATGGCTTGCTGAAGAATGCATGGTTTATTATTAAAGTAATCTCTTAAGATTTTCCTGGAATGTGCTTCCACAGCAACTCTGCCTGTGTGAGCTATCCTATGTGTCTTTCTTTTCTTCTATAATTAAGCTGGTTTTCTTCCCCCTTGGCTCACAGACCTACTGCTTTCTCTCTCCCTTCTCCAGCCCTTCTTCTATCCCCTTCCCTACTGTTCTTGTCTCCCTTGAACATCCCATTTTGAGACCTGCCATGTCCCCCGGACTGTAAGTGGCACTTGGGACTTGGCCAAAGGTTAACTGTCTGTGCACCTTGATGCCTTGCTGGACTCTCCAGATGTTCTGATCAAACAAGGGCTGGTTGAAATCTGTGGATTGAGCAAGGTCACATCTCTCTTTTTTTCCTCTTCAGTGTCATTAAAAAATGAAGAGAATTACTGTTGTTCCCAGACTATGTTCTTTGACCTTGACTGGTCCTGCATATTTATAGATGTAGAAAAACTGCCCCTATCAGATTTGGCTATTGGCAAGGTAGAACAAATGCTGGAGGCTTTTTCCTATCAGCCAACTACCTATCCATCTACCTACCTGTCTCTTTATATCTGTCTATCTAAAACATTTGGAAGGTTGTCTCATTGAAGGCAACCTGTTTTTATTTTGTTGGTTGCTTCTGTTTGTTTTCTTGATTACACCTGCTTCGCACTTCAAAACTCAATACTTATTATTTGCTCGTGATGTGAAATATTTGTGAAGCTCAAATGGTACTTGAAAAGCTGGAATGTTGGTAAAGTGAAGGACATTCAAAAATTCAGTATGATAAATTTATAAAACTAATTACATTTTGCTACCAGTATAAATTTTTATAACGAGAAGTTGTAAAGGGGAAAAAGAGTACTCATATGAATTACAGGTTAAAATATTATCTTATTTGGAAAGCAAGTTGGAAAGAGTTATTAAAAATAAAAATACATGCAATCCTGCAAAATACTAATATTAGTTATTATTGTAGCAAACGCTTATACAGTTCTCTATCCTATTATTAAGAATCTATCCCCTAGAAATAAAGCATATATATAAAATTAAAAATATTAATTGTCCATAGCAGCAGGAAGCTGGGAACAAATTATGTCTGTCAGTAGAGGAGTGATTGAATAAGTTATGATTCATCTGCACTGTGAAATCAAATGCAATCATTTGAAAGAATAAGTTGGGGTTAAACCTTGTAATATGGAAGGATTTCTATTAGGTATTGTTGACTGAGAAAAGCAATATACAGAAAAAATATAAAATACATTTCTATTTTACTAATACAAAAGCAATACCTATCCATATAGGTTTGAGTATATGTGTTTGTGTGTGTGTGTGTGTGTGTGTGTGTGTGTATGTGTATGCATGATTGTAAAGGAGACTAGAGACTGAATTGCAATATAGATTACTGAGGACCTGATGGAGATAGAGTAGACAGGGGAGGGCAAAAGGGTGAGAGCTGTGCAAAAAGGGAAAATAAATTAAAATAGCCTATACGCAGATACAGATATAGATCGCATTTGTGCATCTAACTGAAGTGAATAATGCACAGATTTACATAATTAAAAAAATACACCAAATGATTTTAAGATAAGGAAAGAGATGAGTTTTAAAAGAAGTCCTATAAAATAGCTTCCATTGAGGTGTTTTCCTCAAGGTCCTTCAAAAGTGAGTACGGTTATGTGTCCCTTAATGAAGGGGATACGTTCTGAGAAATGTGTCGTTAGGCCATTTTGTCATTGTGTGAACATCGTAGAGTGTACTTATATGAACCTAGATGATATAGCCTACTAAACACCTAGGCTATATGGTACTGATTTTGTAGGACCGCCATAGTATATGCCGTCCACGGTTGACTGAAATGTTATTATACGGTGCATGACTCTATTCATCAGTGTTCTCATGATCTAATTCAGCCTCCAGAGCAATAGTTCCCAAACTTTAATGTTCACAACACACATCCTGGGAGCTTTCTACGAGGGCAAATTCCTCTGTCCAGCCCCAGAGACCTGGATTGGAAAGGTGTGTGGGTGGGTTGGTGGTGGGATGTGATGTGCTGGGAATCTGCATGTTTAATCAGCACTTCTGAATGATTTGGATGCTAGAGTCTTGGGGACCACACTTTGAGAAACATTGTGTTTCTCCTGTGGTCAAGAGGATACTCATTTTGTTCTTCTCTGAGCAACGAGAACTGTGTGGAGGTGGAGAACCACAAAGTTGAAAGGAGGCAAGTGCCGTTGGTCTTTAGACACTGGCCTCTCTCTCTCCTCTTGATTTTGCAGCCTCAGACAGTGCTCTGGTTCTCCTGGTGACTTCTCTCCCTGTCCCCTCCCCGTCAAGACATGTTTTCAGAGAAAGCTCTATGAGCCATTTGCACTGACCTATACGCAGATATTCACATTTCCAATCCTGTCCCTTATTGTGGAGTGAAAGGCGCTACTCATTGTTAAAGGGATCTCAGGCATTAGGAAGAGCAGCAACAGATTTTTTTCCCCCTATTTTTGAGCAGGTGGAGGCAATGTCAACTCCATCCTGCATCCAGCATAAGGTTAATCAGAAATAGAGAAGATTATAGGACTTCCAACTCCTGGGACGACCTTCTACTAATCCTGAAGTCATACTACATCTTAGCTTCAGAGAAGCCATTTGAAAATTGAAACTGTATTATGTACACAATTGCCTTTATGATATAGCAAAGGAAAGTGGGATTTAGGATCAGATCTGGCTCCATCTCTTATCAAGTGAAAGATTTAGGGCAAGTCACCTAACTTCTCAAGGATTCAATTTCCTTATCTATAAAATGGGCATTCTCCGTCTTCCCCTCCCATCTTGGCTTTTGGTGGGAAGCAAAGGAAGTCATATTCATGAGAGGACTTTGGAAAGTTTGAGACTACACAAATCCTATAAATTGTGCAAAAATTATGCAAAAAATACATTATTACCAGAAAGGTGTTCTTGTCCCAAATTATTTCCACCACCGATATCAGAAATTCCATCATTAGTAAATCATGTGTTTCGATAACTATGCTCTTCCGGCTGTAGTGAATTTTCCCAGGGCTAACTCCTCATGTGGGATAGTCCCAGACCCTGATTTTCTATTATATTAGTGAGGATTATTTTAATGGATCAATTTCATCCTAACAAAGACAGCTGAGTGAATTTCTTCTGAAATGGGGATATTAAAAGGTGGGGGGAGAGGCAGAAAATGAGAAAATGGACACTAGAGAACAACTTCTTTTACTTTGGAGATCTGTTGTTACTGAGAAAGATGCCTCACCATCCATAGACACTCAATTCAATATAAAAAGTTCTCCACTCTGCTCCAATTATGGCCACACCATGTGCTGGGATTCCTGGACTGGCTTACTAGCCTCAGTTCTAACTTGGAACAGCCACTTGTGAATCAAGAAAGAATACTGTTTGTTGTACTCATTTAATGCTCAGGTTCCAAATCATTTCTTAGAAAATGGAGAGAAGCCATGTCTGAACTCTAGGGTAATTTAACTCTTTGATAATTTTGAAGCTTATATATGTGTGTGTGATCATGCTTACATGCATTTTCTGAGGAAGTGCACCATAGATTTCATTGGCTTATCAAAGGACCCCCTGACATAAAACAAGGTTAAATTCCATTGCATTATGAGTATATAGCCACATTCTTCCTATGCATTCTTATCTGAGGATTTTATCTGAGTCTTTTGTACCAATCTGATATTTGTCCTCCCAACATCATTGTCAAACAGGTTAGGGCAAGAATTCCTTTTCCTAAAGGTTAAGAAATGTAACCGCGGAGGTGTTGATTTACTTCTGTTTACAGAGTTCCGGACAGAACTAGAACTATTACTCAACTCTCCTGAGTGACCTAGAACAAATGGCTCATGCAGTCATGGCCCAGCCATAATTATAGTGGTCAATGGCAACTCTCAGGGTTCACTGTATCCTGTATTGGTCTTCCCACACCTGGAAAAGAATATCTGTTGTGGGTATCCCTTCATGGGAAAGACACTGGCAGATGGAAGGGTGTCCAGAGCAGGGTCACTTGGACAGCGAGGGAACTTTCTTGGGGACTGAGAACTACTGGGGACTCTGCTACAGGGTGGCCTGACTGAATTGGGCAAGTGTAGCCAGGGTGAGAGATACCTTGGGCATATGAGGTGGGTAGAGAGGAGAGATCCGTGACAAGCTCTTTCCAAATAGCCAAAGGATTGTCATGTGGAAAGTCAATTAAACTCCTCTCTTTGGTCACAGATGGTAGAAGAGGATCCTGTACTGGGTTGAATAATGTCACCCAAGATTCATGTCCGCCTGGAACCTCAGAATGGGCCTCATTTGGAAATAAGATGAGGTCATACTGAATTACATGAAGTCTCACCTCCTTCAATGAACCTTTTTATCTGCCGGGTGATACTTTTTGCTCAGGATAGCTTGACTTTTTATTATATCCTGTTTTGCGTTTAGCACAACTCTGGAACCACTATGTCTAGGTGTGAATCCAGCTCTGCAGTTTACCAGTTGTGATCTGAGGAAGATTGCTGAACTTCTCTCGTATAAAGTGAGGGAAATAACAGAACTTCCTTCACAGTATTGTTATGAGGATTAAATAAGTTAATCCATCGAAAGGACTTGCAGTAGTAGTCAGCACATAGTAGAGTGCTGATGATAAGGTAAATTTGTCTGAATATCTTAAAAGAATAATTTTAAAAATATTAAGTAAATTTGAAAATAAGCTTACTCTAAACCTCAGAAATTTCACTTCTAAATCAGCTTAGTGGAACCCCAACTCATTTGCCAAGAGATATGTCTAAGTATGCTTAGAGTAGCAAAAAGTAGAAGCAACTTACGTGTTCATCAACAGAGAGCAGACAAATAAATTGTAGTGCATGCATCCATTGGGAATCCTCTAGCAGTAATAGGAGTGAGATGGATGTATGACCCACAGCTGCTTGTATCAACAGAGATGAATTGAGTAAGCAGAACCAGCTACTGTAATTATTCACATAAATGAATATAAAGATGTCTGGGCATGATAAATCACAAATTCAAGATGGTGGTTTCCTTTGAGAGAAGGAAGAGGGATAAATAAAAGGGAGCTCCGACCATGCTGGGCATTGGCTTTTCTAAGGCTTGATGTGGGATAGCTGGGTGCATGTTGTTTTATTTTTGTCTTTTTATATAGACGCTCTTCTAATCACTTTACAGATATTAATTACTTTAATCCTCATAGCAATCCTGCGAATGAAAACCTGTTATTATCTTTATTTTATAGATGAAGAAACTGAGGAAACTGATTAAGGTGACAGAGCTGGTAAACACCAGAGCCAGCCTTCAAGCCTAGGCGGTTTAGTTCCAGAGTGTGTGACTTAATCCCTATGAAACATTGACTTTCGTTTGGTATTTCATAAAGAAATGAAAAGGCCGTAGGTGACGTTGACTCTCCAACACAACTTCGGAACACAACGCTGATCACATTCACTTGCTTGTTGCTGTGACTGCTCCTCCCCTTCAGTTCTCCGGGCCCCTTGTCCCTCTCTGTCCCATTTTGGTTTTGTACCTCAGCTTCTGTTGTTCTTCTCTCCTCCCTGGGTCAATGGTCTCATTTGGATTCATTTTTCTTGCTTTGATCATGACCTAGGCACCCTTTCTAGGCTGTCTGTGATGTCTGGATTTTGACAATAAAAAGAAATTTCTGTCCTGACCCTCAGCCTGGGTCTGGTCCTGACTGGACAACAGTCAGTGAGAGGGAAAAGAGAAGATGGGAAGTTATACACTACAGTTGAGCACAGCAATGAAGAGTCACTGATAACCGTCCTTTGAGAAAGGTTTTAAGAGAGATTGGGTAAAAGTGGAGGTAGTAGCAGATGTGTGTTTGTACATGTGTGTGTGTTGGTTCAAGATATAAGCCGCTGTTTTTTAGAAGAAATACCAGTGGGAGATACAAGTTGTGCGGATGATTCAAAATAATAAATAACCTTCAAACAATTTCTACCTGATTTTCAGACGTAATCACTCTATCTAAATGGAGCTACCCTGAATTTTTCCCCATGGCAAGGAGATATACTTGTTTTCATTAGTATTCAGAATGATTCTCCTCCTCAGTCTCTCCTTGGTGAAAGAACCTTCCTCCAGGCCAGCCCAAGGAAGGAAAACTCATCACTTGCTTCTAATGGGAGAGGAGCCAAAGCTCCTGAAGCCCATGCCACAGGCCTCTGCCCGGACTGCTGTTGCTTCAGTCTTCCGTGGAAGAACTGAGCTCACCACGAGTGTATTTGCTAAAGAAACACCACCTGTGAAGTCTAGGCTAGATGTGGGTTTGGGCGGAGGGAAAACTGGTCTAGAACTCCGTAGTTACTGCGAAAATGCTTAGGTCCTATAGACACTTTGCTGAGGCCAACCAGGAAATGTGTAATCACAAAATTTATATGTGTTTATCTGTCAAGTGAACATTTTCTGTTATTTTGGTTTATACTGAGGCAGTTTGTAACTAATATTAGACATTACTGCACCTAGTAATTGGAAAACGCTCTCTGAGTCTTCTCTCGCTCTCTCTCTCCAACACACACACACAAGCACACCCTTTATATTTTGTTGTGATTAAATTTGAGTTATAGGCAACAGTATGGGGGTAAACCAGCTTTCTGAATAAAAAAGCTCTGATTTTTTGGGTTTGCTGATTTCCGTGGGGTCACTATCCCCACCATGGATTACGTCAAGGTACCATGTGATGTCACTGAATGTAGAGATGGAAAGAGATGTGCACAGTCAGCTCTTGTGAGCGTCGGCGCCGACTCTAGCTCATCCCTGGTCATACGAGATGTACGAGCTTCTTTCTCTCCCAATGTGTTGGCTACTGAAGGGTCTCTTTTTACAATATTCAATAATCAGTCAAATTGATTAATCAGTTACCTATAAATGAAGAATATCAAGTGAAGGCTGTCTGGAACATAGTGTCTAAAGATCTGGACCACAATGATTAGATATTTGGACAGAATAATGACTTTTGTTTTCCTAATTCACACTCTGGTACAGTGGAGATCACATGGGACTGAGATTAAACACACATAAATTAGAATCCTGGCTCTGTCATTAACTATCCATATGACTGGATAAATTGCTTAACTTCTCTGAACCTTAAATTTCTTATGTATAAGGTGGAAAATAATGCCTGTGGTGCAGGTTTATTTTGAGAATTCAATGGTATAATAATGGATGTAAAATAACAAATTCCTGGCAAATAGGAGGCCCTATGGGTAGCTATCATTGTTAATTGCAGGAAAAAGGAAATGCCCAGATTCTTCTCATTGTAAGATTTTCTCATAAAAAGAATTCTTAAACTTTTAGTGTTTGCCTTCATTGTCTAAGAATGAATACTAACAAGCAACAAAACACTTGATAATATAGTAGGTAAGTATTGATGGAAAAAATTTGGAACATTTTTATGTATTATTCTTATTGTCTGATAGCTTCTAACTACCTCCACAACTACTACTGTGGTCCAAACCATCATCATTTCTCACATGGATTTTGGAAGTAACCTCTAACTTCTTTGGCTCTTATGTCTCCCACAGTCTATCGTCAACATAGCAGCCAGTGATTCACATGAAAAACGTCCAGTAATATCACATATTTGTTTAGAATCCTTTGATAACTCCCATCTCCATCAGAGTCAAAGCTAAAGTCCTTAGAAATGGCCTCCAAGACTGTATTGGTCTGCCCTCCACCCCCATTACCTTTGTAAGTGCTGCTCTTACCCATCTTCCCTTCACTCACTCCACACACCAGGCCCATTCACATCTTGCACCTTCACACTAGCTCTTCTTTGCCTGGACTGTCTTTCTCCAGATTCATGACTGGTTAGCTCCCTAACAACTTTAGGTAGTTGCTCACATGTCACCTTCTCATGGAGAGTAGTTTTGGCCATTGTACTGGGTTAAATGGTGTCCTCTAAAAATTCATGTCCACCTGGAACTTGTGAATGTGACCTTATTTGGAAGTAGGGTTTTTGCGGATGTAATCAAGTTAAGATGAGATCATACTTGATTAGGATGGGCCCTAAATTCAACAACTGATGGCCTTATAAGAAAAGGGAGATTTGGACACAGACACATAGGGAAGGCAATGTGAAGATGGAGGTAGAGGTTGGAAGGATGCAGCTGCCAGCAAAGGTACACCAAGGATCGAGGCTGTTAACAGAAGCTAGGAGAGAAATGTGAACCAGATTCTTCCTGAAGGCCTTCAGAGGAGCAGGGTCCTGATGCCTCCTTGATTTCAAATTTCTAACCTCCAAAACCGTGAAAGAGTAAATTCCTCTTATTTTAAACCACCTAGATTTTGATAATTTGTTACAGCAGCTCCAGAAAGCTAACAAAACCATTCGATTTCAAATTGCTGCCCTATCCATAACCTCTTTTCTGATTAACATTTTTGTCCATAGCAACTATCACTAACTGACAGGGACTTGATGATTTCCAAAGGTCCCTTAAGCAATGTGTTTCACTGACTGCAACTATCAGCAAATCATTGTAGTCTCCACACAAGATTTAGCTGTCCCTTCTCACCTACTCTTCCAAACTGGAAATGTCTATCCTTACATGCATGGCATTCCTTCTCTAGTAAGGGGAATGCCTGTTAAACTTGTCTGGCTTCTTCTACTATTCCTCTTGTCTCAGGTTCAAGAAAATAGCTGCACATAGTGAGTTACTGCACCAATACATATCCATCAAAACATATTAAACCGCAAAGAGAGAGTACATATTGTTTAATACGAGGATCTGATTTCTAGTAGGTCTAGACCATGGACCTGCTATATTCTATACCTGGAGACAGGTCAAATTGACCCCTGCCATTTGGTACTTTTTAAAAGATCACTTCTGTGAGATGCTACAAGAAATACACAGCTAACTATGAATTTTATTTGCAGTAGCCTGAATTTAATCAAGCCTCTAGATATATCTACCAGTTTAGGGGAAATACACAGATAAACTGACACCACCAGGCATGTCAGCCAAGTCCAGAATGTGGCACATTCTACAGGACAAATGACCTGCTTTCTCCAACAAGTCAATGTTGTTAACAAAACAGCATGAGGTGGGTGGGAAAGTCTACTATAAATTTATGGAGACTTAAAAGAAAATAAAACTATGCAATTTAGTGAGTTTTGTTTGGATTCTGATTCTAAGAAAACATTAAAAGATATTTTTAAGACAGAGAAATTGGAATTTAGAAGATATTAAGAAGTTATTGTTAATTTTGTCGTGTGTGAATACATTGTCCTTACATGTTAGAGATGTGATGTGTTGATGGTGAAATGATATGATATCTTGGATTTTCTTTAAAATAACCTATTCCATCCCCCAAATTGAGAGGAAGTAGATAGAACAAAATTGTTGAAGCAGAGTGATAGGTGTATGGGGGTCCAATATGTAGTTTTCTCTATTTTTGTTTATATTTGAAAATTTCTGTAATTAAAAAAATTAAAGATCACTGCTACCATTAATGTTCCATGAAGTTCATTCATTCATTCACTCATTCATTCAACATTTTCCATGTTCTAGTTACTACTGGGTTACCAGTTGGGTTCTGTAGATAAATAAGCCATACTTCCTTCTCTAGGATTTCCATGATTTACCTCAGAGAGCTTCCCACATGGAGCTATTTTACAGGAAAATCAATACTTTTTCAGCATTTAGAAGCTCAGAATCCAGACTCTGAATATCATAGTACTCCTTGACAGAGAAAGTGGCTTTGTTCCCCTAACTCCCCTCTAGAGGGGATACAGACATCTGTGCTTGCTGGAGGAGTGCCTTCTGGGATCAAGGATCAATTGAGTCATCTTATCCACTTTCTACTCAACATTAGGTCTTATCAGAAGGCCCAGGCCTGACCCCTTCTTTGATGCCCCTATGCTCCCAAGTGCTTTTTCTCTGGGTTACTGATTTCAGGCTGGAGTCAGATGATTTGTAAAATGACCTCGTCTTTCCTGTCTGCTTCACACCACGGAGCGAGGAGAACAAATAGGTACAAAGTCTGTTTGGCTTCTGAACCCTAGAAAGAGGCCTGTATTGCTGTCACGTGCTTGTCTGATGAGATGTTCCAGAGTTTGCTTTTTCTCTTTCCTGGCTTCGTAAAGTCAGGATGTTAATCTACAAAGCTTCAAGTAGATTTTCTTTTGGGTGTGTCTTTGGTAGTCAGGATATGGTTACAAAAGGCAATTCTACGAAGGTACTGCTAATATTTTGGGGATGGGGGGCTTCACTTCTCTTCCTTATTGTTTGTTGCTCAGGCGTTAATGGTATCTCTACCAGAGAACAAAAAAAGAATGGGATAGAACTTGGAAATTAGTTTGACCTTGATGAAGACGATGCTGATTATGCATTTTTTGCATGCAACTTTATAGTTTAATAAACTTTAAAATATGTTCTCATTTGATCCTCATATCCATCTTGCAAGTTAGATCAGTATAATTGTCTCTATTTTAAAGATAATAAAATTGGGTCTCAGAGAAATCAGGGAACTCTTTCAGATGCATGTAGATTGTTGGTGAAAGTGCCAAGATTCAAACCAATTCTTCCAACTCTTATCACCTCACCCTGTGACCTTTCAACTACTCTGAATGACCTCTTAAACATTTGATGAAGGAGAAGGATATAGACATCCATAATGTCTCCATTAGCACAGATGCTGTGAACTTAGTTATGTTTTATTTTTATATTTTTGCTAAATGCATACTGTTTTTGATCTCCAAATATCTCTGAGCATTATAATGTAAAATCAAGGTGTCTTCTATTTATTTTGCCTAAAATATTTCCATTGGATCAGAAAATTATTTTAATACTATATATAATATAGGGACAACTCAGGGCTTTCTCCAAACAAGTTGTTCTCCAAACAAGTTGATTTCTTTCTACGTAAAGGTAGGAGCCTCTGGTTTATGCCTGCCATCAAGATAGCACAACCGTCCTTTGTTATTTGGATTAGCATGAGTCTCAGAGTAGTGGTAAGTCAACACACTTGTCCCCGGTGAAGAAGAATTGCCAGGAGGACATGTGAGGGGAACATGAATGTCTCTTCATGGCCATCTGGTTCTCCTTAGCTGAGGAATGCTCACCGGTTATGTCAGTCCTGATCAAAGCTCATAGGAAGAGGTATAGCCTTCAACCCAAGCAAGGAAAACAATGTGAGGGACTAGAGGTAGGGTTGGCAAGGGAGTGTTATTCACACAAAAAAATAAAACCTGACATGAATCAGGTGGGAAACTTACTTTTTGGATTGGGAAATATTTGGGGCTGAAATCATCTTTTTAAAGAATTTGTCCTATTCAATATTATTGAATTGTCTCCAAGCTGACCTGCTATGTAAGTCTGGACACAATAAAAATTCAGGGATTTTTAAAGAAGCAATAAAAGTATTATGTTAACTGGAGAAGAAAGTAAAGATACTTGTTATTTCTCTGAATGGATTGTCTTCAAATATAACAGAAGATGCCTATTCTAAAGAACACAGTACATTAGCATTTCATTAGAGGACACAAAATCATAGGATAATTGATTCATAACAAGGAAGGCTGAAGTTTGAGAATCTTCAGTAGAAGAGATGCTTTTCCCAGTCCAACAGAGGGTACACTGGGCTGAGGTATAGTTGACCTGGTGGCTAATACTGGCACAGCCACTACTTTGTGTCCAGTGGCAAATGACTAATCTCTATGTGTATCATTCTTCAATGTGAAAAATACCTCTCCTGCATATCATGATAAAAGAGAGAAAATCAATCATGACAGAAACATTATATAAAATACTTCTATTGTTGAAAGAGTTATCATTACACATTTTTGTTGTGAAAAGAAGAATTAAACATAACAAGTTTTTGCTTTCAATTGATTTATGTAAATCATAAATAACTTTTAAATGCAAATAATTTGACAATGCTCTGAGTTAGAGATCATCTTACTTTTTAGGGGAGCCTCAACATGCTAAGTTAACAAGGTTCATGTCAGGCAGAGAAAGATGTTATTATTTGCATTGAGTATACAATATTTCTATAGAGTTGGAATAAATACACGCCCCAAAGCAACTGGCATTGTGAAATTGAAAGTGGATTATGACCTGTTTAATAATAATAATATTAGATGATTCATATTGTCTCCTAGCAACTAAATAATATGGATAGGGAAAGAAATTTTCTGAATATGCCTTTAATCATAATTATTATTATAACATATATAAATAGAGTGTTTTAAAACTGTATCCACACATATAATCTCCTTTCAGTTATAACATCAATATTATGCAGACCCAACTACTGGATTATATAACAATGAAGCCATATATTCTAATTACACCTCTGGAAGGTAATTAAATGGAATAGATATTTTTCTTTCATTAAGTCTACAGGCAGATAAGGAATATTGAATAGAGTTTTTTTTTTTCTTTGCTGAGGAAGATTAACTCCGTGTTAACATCTGTGCCTATCTTCCTCTATTTTGTATGTGGGTTGCTGCCACAGCATGGCTGATGAGTGGTGTAGGTCCATGTCTGGGATCCAAACCTGTAATCCTGGGCTGCTGAAGTGGAATGTGCCAAACTTAACCACTATGCCACAGGGCCAGCCCCAAGAATATTGAATACACTCTTTAACTCTTCTAATAGCTGTAGAATTCCTCACAAAAAATTTACTCTGACGTGAGTCCCAATTTTACTCTTTCAGACTCCCCTCTCTGTGTCAATAGAGGTTGAATTTTCTAATAACAAAAAACAGAGTTACTCTTAAAATGGTTAGATTTTCTCATACAACATTATACAAAACTGATTTAATAGAATAAGAAGCATTCTGCTTCTTGGGGATACTTTTTGGGACTTACTAAATACGTATAATCAGTGTGTCAGGAATTTTTAAATCTAAATACCAGGATTTACTTTCTCTTCTGCTTAATGTTTGTTTGGGAGGTGGAGTGGTGTGGGGTGGTGTGGAGAAAGAATATCCCTTTAAGAGTTACTATAGCAATACAACTTGCTATTGAAACTGTAAACATTGATGAAGGCTTGGAAGATGACACCCTGCAAAAAATGTTTCAGTCATTTTGAATAAGACTTGAAACAACATTTCTACAACATTTAACTCTGGGTAAAATCAAGAGGCTTGGGCATCCAGTGCTGCCTCTATTATAAAGCAAGCCTAAAATGAAATGAAAATCATGTTTACTCTCATTTCCCTCTCTCCACACTCTCAGAAGAAAAAGAGAGAGAGAGAGAGAAGGAAGGAAGGAAGGAAGAAAAGAAGGAGGGAAGGAAGGAAAGAAGGAAGGAAGGAAGAAAAGCTAGCTGAATCAAACAAAAACTATCTATCTGGACATATTGTAGGAATATTGCATGCACATGTGTGTGTTTATGATTGTGTGGGTATGTGTATGCTGGACTTCATACATCTCCACAACTTCTACACCAGCTTGAAATCAAATAATATTTAATCACTTCCATAAAAATGATGAAATCAGAAAAACATGCATGAAAAAGGCAGCAATAAGAAGAAGGCATGCTATGTATGTTATAGCTGACCACAAACGTCATTCACAAAACAAGCAAGTGGCCTAACCAGGAATTTTCCAGATGCTTATTTCAGGAGACGTTAACTCCCATACAGAGAGCTTCAAAATAGAAGAGGAAAATGACAGGTTAGTGCAGACCCTTTTTACTAATTTATCCCTAAAATAAAGACAGCATCTTGAATTAAAATGCAAGTCCCCAGAGGATGTTTATGCGAAAGCATCATACATACAAATAATAATTTAGTATGCTAACCCTTTTCACAGAAATGAAAACCTGGTCCCAACCAGCAGGAGACCTCAGTGTGAGAGGCTGTCCCTGCTCTTCCAACCTGGCCCAGCCTCTCCGGGTTTTGGAAGCTTTTCCACTTCTGACTCTGCTCACTTCTCCTTTCGGTGTGTTTAGAGAACAACAAAATTTATCCAACAGGAAATACTGGAATAGTTTTTGCAAGACCTCCATTTCTCTACCACTGGCTTGTACAAGAATGAGGACTGTCATGTGGTGTTGCTGAACTTTGCTAAGGGACCTTTGAGACATTACACATAGCATCAGTTTAACTTTAGTTACATTTGGGGAAAATTGAAATGGTCTGTCTGCACAGCTCCTGGAACCATAGATTCTCAGGATCTTAAAGAAGCCCGGGGTCATCCAGTCCAGCCTTCCATGCAGTACTTAATTCCTTCTCTGATACCTCTTCTCCCTGACCCAAGAGGTTATTCAACTTAACCTTAGAACACTTCCAGCAAACGGGATTTCCTGAGGCATTCTATTGTGTCCTTACTTAGCTTAAATATCTTTTCTATTTGGCCTTCATCAAAAGCAGATACAGCATAATATTCAACTACTTTTAGCAAGCTACAGGTTTTGCATGCATGTTTTTAAGGCTCAGAGACATTGCATAAAACTAACCCAGATGTCAGCTGGTGGATTATGAATTTAGAGTGGGAACCTTGAGTTCTTTCCTATCTCTGGATTCTCGAAGGGAGATGATTTACAGTTTTCCTGGTCACTGCTGGCTTGGAGCTCTTACTTCTGCTCCTGTTTTTCAGTCCATGGTTCACTCTGCTGCTCCTTGTCTGCCATCTCTGTTTTGCACCACATCAAACTCAACATCCTTCCGTGATTGGCTCACCCTACCCTCGATATGAAACCTGCCTAAATCAAGACCTTTGTGCATGCAGCAGTCTTTTCTGAAGGTGTGTGGAAATGAATGGGATTTATTTTGACATGTACATGTATTTATTTTGACATACACATATATAAATTAAATGTATTTTATATTTTTAATATATATTAAAATACATATATATTTATTTCGACATATACACATATATATTTGAATATTAGACATCCCTATGATTAAAAGTCTTATTCTTTGCTCCTTTGCAGAGCCATACTCTTTTTCCTTCCTCAAATTCCTATTCTTTTCATAGGAAAAGTGATTCAGAAATCCCTTTTGTTTGCTCCCTCCTGTCTTAGCAGGCTTCTAAATTCTTACTGATGACATGCTCACATATCTTTATCTCTCTCACCTAGAGTCTTTTCATGCCCTCAGGCTCCTGTCATCTACCCCAAAGGTTTATCAAGTCATTGTAAACAAAACCTGTTCTCTCCTTGAGGAGGAAGTATGTATATATTGAAAAATTTTTGGTGTTTGAGAATCTTTACAGATTTTGCCCCATTTAGAGTGCATTTGTGGAGAAGGTTACAAGGGAAAAGGCAAAATTCAAGCAATTCAGCAAAAGAAGAGTGAGTACTGAATTTAAGTAACCGAGCCAACTGCAAAGTGCAGATTTTTTAAACCTTAGTTTTTGGGTCAGTTGTGCTGTGCCAAAAATGAAAAAGTAAAATGATATGTCCTTCTGGGCTAAGAGTAAAAAGTTGGCCCTTATCTAGATTAAAAATTTGTCTAAGTCTGAAACTGTATGTATAAATTCTTTGAAGTACTGGTGAAAGTTCTCTGGGGGAACAGAGCAAGAAAGTTGGGATTGGGGGTGAGAGTTACTTGGGTTCAAGTTTTTGTGACATATTACTATTCCATTTTGGCTTATGACTTTAGAAAATTTAATCAAGGCCATAAATTGTATAAAAATAGAAGAAAGCAGAGAGTAGGTGTTAGCTAAGAACTATAACCACCCACTTAATTTTTCAGGATAGCTCTGACTTCGAATGTTCTGTCTTTATGTCTTTCATAATGTTCATATCATGCTTATTAATTTATGGTTCAGAAAATATGTTTATTCCATATATGAGCCTGCGGAATTATTTGAGAAAAAACATTGCAAATCTAAATTGCAAATATAGTATTCAGTTAAAGAAGGCAGATTGAATTCACATGTTTACCCTCCCTCTCTCCTGAGTCCCCACTAAATTGTTATTAAATGAAAAAAAGGCTATAAACCCAGAAGGATGAAGAGTACAGAAGAGGGCTTCAGTAGGCAAGCTATTTGAACTAATCGTCGAATGACAGAAAGTGGATGAAGGTGTACACATTGATTTATTAGGGCAGAGGAATCC
Source organism: Tapirus indicus (assembly GCA_031878705.1). Classification (NCBI taxonomy): domain Eukaryota; kingdom Metazoa; phylum Chordata; class Mammalia; order Perissodactyla; family Tapiridae; genus Tapirus; species Tapirus indicus. Next base: position 114,865,536 of record CM062921.1, on the reverse strand, counting down.
AGACCTCGTGTACATGCAGGTAGTGCAATAACTATAGTAGCAGCAGTTCACACCACGGAATCCTGGAAAGATTCAACTCATAGCAGTGGCTGATATGGTAGATGGAGGGGTGAGGCATGGGGCTGGACCAGGGAGTAGATGGTAAGGTTATATAAATTGATCCTCTCACCCAAGGAATGAACACTAACAACCAGATCCTTCTGACTCCCCAGTGCCCACCATGATCAGAACACTAATGCCTACAACACCCCTCACATTGCCTATCATTACCACAGGAGACCAGAGCTTTATTTATGAATGGGAGAAATTGAAAGAGAGTGGCCAGTGATTCAAAGACACCAGGCATGGTGGAGGGTGAGTGAAAGTGAGAGTCAACGGCTCAACACAAGGGAACTAATAAAAGTCTGCTCTTATTAGAAACTTCGAGAATAGTTTGACCCCGAGTCCCCTTTTCCTTCCTATACACACAGCACTACAACCCGGAAGCTGCCTCCAAGACAAGAAATTACAAGATTATTTTTCTGGAACAACTGAATCATCCAGAAGAAAGACCCCTACAGACTAGTGGTTGGGAAGCTCTAACGGAATGGCCGGCTCCCTACAAGACCTCCCTGAAGGGAAATCACCTAACTCTGTCCGTGTGTACTGAGCTTCCAGTCAGCTTCTAAAGCTCCACTCTTAAATATGAATGGGCAACCTTGGATCACAGAAAGCTAAGGGAAACCCTCACCATGGAGAGAGGGACCAAAGTAAACAAGGAGGAAACAGGGCAAGAGAAGAAAATGGAGATAACACAGGGATCATACAGATGTTAAAATTGTTTATTAATATTCCTGGAGAAATTTGAAAAGTTATCAAATTCATAAACAAAAACAAATTGCTGCAAAAAAAATAGAGATCTTAGAAATTAAAAATATGATAATGTTGTTCTTCCCCCCAAAAATGAGTAGTAGGGTTGGAAGATAAATTCTAGGAGTGCTCCCAGAAATGGAACCATGATGAGGAGATGGAAAATTTCAGTAAGACAAGAATCATAGAAGATTAATCTAGGGAGCTGAATATCTGACTAGTAGGAATTTCAGAGAGAGATATTAGTGGGAGAAAATTATAAAGTACTAAAGAAAATTTATCAAAATCTTTAGATAGGCATCTTCGGAAGGAGAAGGCAAAACTGAGTATCCCGTACAACCATAGAGCAACTTCAGAAACCAAGGGTACAAAGAAGATCCAAATTATTATTCTTGATTAATTTGATTCTTACAAAGTAAAAGTAAGGCAAATTAAAATAAAGGGTTAAACTGATTCTGTCACTTTATGCTTAAGTCCTTCCCTGGTTCCTCAATTTCCTCAGAATCAATTTTCATCTCCTCTGCACAGTAGACAAGGCCATTCACAAGCTGGTCCCAGCTCACCTCACTTCTTCCTGTCCTGCTGTCTTATGGAACCCTTTGCATATGCCAGAACACAATGCTGAAATTTCTCTTGCTGCCTACTTTCCCTTTACCCAAATATCTATCCTACCTTTCCTCATCTGCCTTGTCCCTTTGAATGACTAACTCTTCTTATTCATCTTTGAGATCCTGGCTCAGATGCTGCCTCTCTGGAGTGTTCTTCATAACCTCTGCAAGACTGAGTGAGGTCACCTTTCACTTTGTGCTGGGCTTCTGTCTAGTATAGCAATAGTCACTCTACTGTAATTCTCCAGCTGCCTTTTATATCCACTCCCCAAATGAAAAGCATCTTAAACACAGACTGTCTCCTGTTTATTGCAGGACCTACCACAGGACCCACATATAGTAGGCATCAAATTTTTTTGTAATAAAGAAATCAAGTGAAGGAGGAGATAGGCAATTGGTAAATCAAAATGGGAGAAAGTCAGTGGTTCTATTAATGCCCTTAGGATGTTTAAAGGTATTCTCTTTTCTTCTTGCCTTAAATTACCATAGTTCACCAATTCTAAGATAAATGTTTTTTCACATTTTAATATTTCTGATGTTATAATATGTCATACATCTGATGGCATGCAAATTTTTACATTGGCAGCCTTTTTCATTGTTTTTAATAGTAAATAATGGTGCATCTTGCAATCAGAGGATTAATGATAAAAATTAAAATTGTTAATTAAATTTAATAAAATATTAATTAAAAATAAAGATGCATCTTACAGTAAAAGGAGTTGTAGAGTTAATGAATTATAGTAAATATAGTTAAGTATATATACAACATGTATACAAATTTTGTGAAGGAATAGAGTGGAACTGAAATCCTGAGTTAGACTTATAGAGTGGGAGGGACAAGGACTGTAAGAATTTAGAACTACCAAAGTTTCTTGGTATGGAGAGAAAAGAAGGAACAGAGCCATGGGAGAAGAATGGAAAGCAGTATAGGAAAGTTGAGTTTTTTTCCAAGTAAACAGAGGCTGCAGGTTGATGAAGTTCCTTACCCCAATACACTTACCCGGGTCTATGACAAAGTAAGTTGCAAAAGGCTAGTTTGACTTATTGTTTGGAAGTGTTGAAATAACATGTTTTCACAGGCCATCCTGCCAGAAGGGGGAAAAAATTGTTGAAAAGAAAAACAGGGATTCTTGTTTCAGGATGCGTCATCAGTCAGTTAAGAAAACTTGGAAAGTGGAAACCCTCCATGTTCTTATAGGCCACGACGCCAAAACCAAAACCCAAATTAGTCATTGTTGGGTAAAACCCCTGATTTTGCAAAACCCAGTCCCAAACCAACTCTGGCTGGGTACAATCAAGTGAGGGACAATATTTAGAAAGCACTTTTTAGAAGAATAGCAGGATGTTTGGTCCAAGAGGGAAAAAACCCTACCACTAAAACACTAGTGAAAATTAGTGAGGGCAGGTTACAATAATATTAAAGACTTGATTGTGCTAAAAAATAGTTGTTTTGGCAATTTGTGAGCAAATTAATCATATATATCTCCAGATCAGCAGCCCTTCCGTCAGTGATGTCTTGCAGTGCCCTATGTGGGACATATCGATTAACTTGACTCAAAATAGAATTTAATTGATATCCTGACTCGTGTATGCCTCCTTTCACCACTATCTTATTAAGGTTTCTAATCTTTTACATTTTCTCTGGCTTTTATTTAGTTCTAAGTGTACAGCTATGAGTAATTCTATAAAAATCATCATTAAAGGGAAAACAAGTAACCAACAAACCATTTTTAAAGTATAAAGTGCTAAATAATAATGCCTTTTGTTAATACTGAGTAAATCGATCTTTGGCAATAAACTGTTCACCCCCAGGAAGCGAATCAACTGTTTCCTGGTCAGAAAATCTTTTTTAAGTACACCCTAAGAAACCCATGACAAAGTGTTGCTTATCCAGAGAGATATATCATTAATGTGTTCACAGATTGTCTAACCATTAGTTAGTATCACAAGTCAGTCATAGATATACTGTTTAATTAAGGTAGAATTTTTATATTTTAAGTGATTTTTTTTTCCGCTGTGAAATTGTTTCCAGGCCTTAATTATGGGAAGTTTTCTTTAAATCGTAGAAGTAATAAGGAAATGCTATCCTTTACACTTAATGGAAGAAAGAGGCTAATTTGGACCCTCACTTCTCTGAGCTATCTCACTACACAATCGGGTGGCAAAATGACTTTGATATTGAGCTCAGTTTGTCTTATTAGAACTACAGCTTTGTGATACATTAGGTTTGATTTCCTGACAGTTGCTGAAAGTCCAAGAGACTTATGATTTCACTTTCCTGCAGCACTTCTGGGAGCTCTAGAGATATTTCATATTTCCAAAGACACATCACTGCTGTTTTTGCCCAGGTATAAAGACTCCCGTGTGAAATGGTGCTCCTAGCAAACAGCGTGTGTCTACAAATTGAGTGAGTGTTTCTTAGACAAAGATGGCCATTGTAGCCTCAAACAAGCCTATTTATTTGGGTGAAGGGAGTATTTTGTGAATGAATGACAGGCTGACATATATTTATTAATGTCTCTCATAGCGTGTGACAAAATCTGGCAGAGTAACGTTGAATGGAACAATTTGTCACAATTTTATGGAACCCTTTCACACACAGAATTCATGCCTTTGTTCAAGCTGCCTAAAGTATTTAAGTTTTCTAAAGGATTTCTTGGGCAAAATTCCCACAAAATTTCCCCTATTATTTTCAAGGATTTCAGATCTTCCTTATACACATGAAATAACTTTCTTGCTTTTAACATTCTCCCCAGGAGAATGTATCTGATTAGGAACATTCTGGAAATAAGACTTGAGTTTTCAAAGAAAAGTTGCAGAACTCATATTTTTATTGGGCATTTTTTAATAAAAATATTAATCAAATTACATGATATGCATTTTCTGCTGACAAATGTATTTGAAAGAGTCAATGTCAATAAAAATGCGGCTGCACTGTTTTTTAGAGAGCTGATTGCTGTTTCTTAATGCTTGTGCTATCCAGTGCTTTCATTTTGGCTTCTGCTGGCCTCACTACTCTTCCCTTGTTTGGTTATTACTTCTGCAATTTTGATTTTTGATATTTACCTCTAAGAAGTTGGGTTATAATTGCCACTCGGATAAGACTCGGAATAGAACCCAAAGATGTCTCCAAATATTTTAGTGGTTGTAATGTAAATAGTTGTTTAATATATTTTAGAAAATATATATTTATACATATATATAATTTAAAATACAAAATATTAAATATGCAGTATATGTAATTTCACAAAGCTAAGATGGCTGACCGAAGACAACATGGTGAAAATTTTAGGGAGTTAGAATTTGGCTCAGTATCTACTGTCTAACCATCAGGAGTTTCCTGCCACGGAAGCTCCTCATTCCTAGAGGTGTTCAAGCAGGAACTGGGCCTCTTGCTGAAGATACTGTCGAGCACTGCAGGCATATTCAAAAAGGTCTCCAAAGGCCCTTTCACCTCTGAGACTCTGTGAAATAAAAATACCAGTTGAGGGAAATTGAGTTTTAACTTCATGCTCTTTTCAACCAGAACGAAGCCTCCTGAGTGGGGGAGAGAAACATCGTTAAAATTAATTGAATGCCAAACGTTGGGACTTAGACAATCAGTTTATAGAGCATGCTATTTGTTGTCCAAATGTTTATCTTAGAAGGGATCAGGACCGTAAATAGCACTTAATCATGTCTGCGTCACTTAACTAGTAGTCTTTTCTTATTAACCAGTTTTTAGGTTTTTCTCTAAACCCAGATGGCCATATCCTTCTGTCATGGGTTGAATTGTTTCTCCCCCAAAAGATATGTTGAAGTCCTAACCCCTAATACCTCAGAATGTGATCTCATTTGGAAACAGTGTTGTTGCAGACAATTAGTTAAGATGAAATCATACTGAAGTAGCATGGGCCCCTACTCCAATGCGACTATTGTCCTTATAAGAAAAAGGCCATGTGAAGATACAGAAACACAAGGAGGATGTCATGTGAAGATAGAGGCAGAGATGGGAGTGGCGCATCTACGAGCTGAGGAACATCAAGGATTCCAAGCCTTCACCAGAAGCTAAGAGAAAGGCATGGAACAAGTCCTCCTTCACAGCCCTCAGAAGGAATCAACTCGGCCAACACCTTGATTTCTGACTTCTGGTCTCGAGAACTATGAGAGAACAAATCCCTGTTGTTTCAAACCACCCAGTTTGTGGTACTTTGTTACAGCAGCCGCTGAAAACTAATATGTTTTCCTTAGAGTCAGCCACCTTTAAGAGCCATCTATGTATATATATTCTTCCAGAAATTTTTTTTGCTGTGCACACATATATGTCTTTTTTCTTTCCAGTATATATTGACAGTATCTCATAAAACTGCTCTGCTCTTGGCTTTATTATTTATTTTTAATTAACATAATTGAAGCTTTTTCTATATCAACACACAAAGAACTACTTTGTTCTTTTGAATGGCTGTATCCTAAGCCACTGCAATGGTCATTCCAATTTTTTAAATACAAACAATGCTGCAGTGGATATTCTTGGATAAATGCCTTTGTGAACACATTCAAGTATGTGTACGTGATAAATTCCTCCACGTGGAAATATCAAGTCCAAGGATAATACATTTTAAAACATGACAGTTTTTGGCAAATTGTCTTCCAAAAAAGTGGTTCTAGTCGATGTTCTTGTCTAGATATGAGAATGCCTGTATCTCAGCACGCTTGCTGACACTATGCAGGACCAGACTTTGGATTTTTCCCTGCCTTTAGCTCAGTGAGGTTAAGTATGTTTTCATATTTTTTTGGTTGGTTGTATTTCATTTCCTTAAAAATTAGCCAGTTTTTCTAATAATTGTTCTTATTTATGTCCTTTTTAAAAATGTATTTCTTAGTCCTATTGAACTGTATGAGGGGGATAATGCAAGTGGTAATTATTAAATATGAATATTTTTGTCCTAAAAGTGACTTTTGTATGTAGAAAAGACTATTCACACATTTACTTTTGCTTAAAAATTTAGCATTCAATTTATCAAAGTTAAAAATGCAAAACTCTATTTCTTACTTAAGCTTTTAAATTCAGTTTACAGATTTATTGTTGTATTAGTGAATCTAGATAATTTTAGTGACCATTTTTAGGGGAATTTTGTATGTGTACAATCCCATTTATGCGCTTAGTTAACTGAATTTCTCCATAAATTTTTAAACTAATTTTGTAAATTTCATCTGCTCAACTTCCTTTTTAAGAATGTCAATTGTCCATCTGAAAAACTTTACCAAGCACTTAATATTTTTTAAAATCTTAAAAAAAAGGCACATAAACATAGTGAAGTTTAATCCTTTTTCATATTCCAAAGGCTTTATAAACATTTTATGTGAGTTAAAGTCACATGTCTACATCAACTATTTCATTATACTTCTTAAATTAGAATTATCCACCTCACTTCTCATTTTAATAAGTCAAGTTTCCTTTATTATCACTAATATTTTACAGTTACCAAATATGGATGTATCACTTAACCAAAAACATTAATAAAATTGTTTTGATTCTCTTAAACATTTCTATACTTAATTCTAAATTTTTCTAGGATTGAAGGATACTTAGCTATTAAAGGAATTATGTCATTGAACATCATTTGTGGAGTTGCCTCCTCAGCTTGCTTGAGGTTGCATAACAACCAGAAATTTAGGTCAAGACGTTCACTGGATTCTGGTAGAACATACTGAGCCCTATTCAAGAGTTTCTAACAGGGACTTCGTAATTTGAAGGCTGGTATTTTAGTCTTCTTACCTTGTGTAGCAGAGGTCCATGGTCAGCTGAAAGGACCCCTTATATCTCACTGAGTTGATTACCTGAGAGGTTTAGTCATTTTTTGGAGTTTTAAGACAGAAATTGTTTTTCCTATCTAACTCCACAGGTCACAAAACTTGATAGGAACGTGCATTCTTTAAATATACTTCCGTACATAACTCTTTTAGATATTAAAATAACCAACTGAACTTGTATATTTTCTCAGGGCTTTCCATTACTATTCAGTCGCAACTTAAAGGTCATTCTAGTGACAAGAATGGCTGGGGCGTTTGTTGCAATCCATGTGAATCTCAACTACCTTTGGCTGATCACTTGTTATTTGATTAAAAGGCCTCCCACATTTTGATAATATGGTCAGCAAATGAAGGTCATATACATATCATATACACATATTCAAATGTATCTAAAATGTCCAGGGCAGCATTGTTTGTGTTAAAAAGGTTGGAATCAACCTAAAGTCCCATTAACAGAGGACAGGTTATGTCACCTATTAAAAGGCACTTTGGATTCTGCTTCACATTTCATAAGACTGAAGATGACATCTTTTTTGGCTCTAATGCTTTAGTTTCTGGCAAGCTCAGCACCAAATCCTCCTGACTCCTGGCTCCATGATCCTTGGCTTAGAAGGGAACAAGCTGAACTGCTGATGCCGTAGTACAGAGAAGATAGGGAATGCATTTGGATGGAAACAGTTATCCTGATAATTCATTGCACCGCTACCAGTATAGTCATCTGACCTACTTTTCCATAGCATGATGTTTGTGATGAAGGAATATACAGTATTTGGAAAGAAGTAGATTTTAACATCCTTTTCCAGCAATGAGTAATGTCTGGGACTATAGTCACTAAAGTCTGCTTTACTGTATATATACTTTAAAAATAGAGACTACTGAGGCACTAGACATGGCTTTTGCCTTCAGAAATTTATAACTAGAAGGAGGAATATTTGTCTATTCTGATGACACATTATATTATGGGGAATAAAATGTTAGAGCTGGAAGAAAAAGTTAATTGTTGAACTTCCTCATTGCGTAAATAAGGTAGAACACAGAGAGGCTAAATGATGCACCCAGGTTCCACACATGGTGGGAGAATTCTGAGAGGTAGGACCCAAGAATCTTGGAATCTAAGTAAAAATAGTCCATCCATGTTATGTCATTCTCAGACTGAGGATGAAGATAAATTCCAACGTTTTCTGAACCATAGGTCAGAATTCAACCAATAATGACTTTCATTATGCCAGAGATGTTTGAATGAAAATCTAGAACCTGTAGCAAAATGATTTAAAAAATGCAATATTTTTTCCTTTTTTTAAAAACCAATTTGTGAAGTTGGTATGGATGAGGTAGGATTTCAGGAGTTATCTGATAAGAACACCATGGATTAGTGGCATGGTTTAGAGCAGGCAGGCCAGGGTGCCATCTTTCCCAAGTTTTTAAAAGCACACAGAGTACAGCTAGGATTCTTAGATATAGGGGAGTAAATAAAGCCCTGAAATTTTATGCAAACCTTTGCATTTAAATGGATATCTTTCATCTGAATAGAAGATCTATGGTTTTGAAAAGATTCTCAAAGGTCCATGGAACTAGAAACAGGCATCAGTAATTATTTCCTCCTAGGCACTATGACTAAAATTCTCTGCTTGGTGGAGAATGTGCCAGCAGGAGGTACCTCCTTCCAAGATATGGATTGCTGAGTCCCCCAACATTTAGTCTATAAGCCAGTCAATGCTTTATTTTTTTTCTATAGAGATTATAGCTATTTAATAAAAAATAAGGATTTCATTAAATAATTATAAATTACTGTTTTTGCAAGCTATAAACATACAGATATAACATAATATCAGACATGAAAATAGCCACATTGGAAATTAAATAATTTCTCTCAATGAATTTAAGTATTGTTAATCAATGCTTATGTAATCCTAACGTCAGGGGGATCATCTTCTCTTTAAGATTTAAGTAAAAAGTGATTCTATCCCTCGTTTCATACTCTTATTGCTACTCCAAATGTATCCAGGAATTGGTGGTGTGGTGGGGGGAGGCTTTTGTTTCCCTCCTGTCTCACCAACTTTATAAAGCTCTTCTTTTCTGTCTGCTCCAGGCCATTCTAAACTTGAATTAAAACCTATTACTTTGTTATTTTTTAACATCTTTGGCACACATATGTAGCAGACTATACTGAAGGTTTAAGGCAATGCAGGAGATTTTGATCACAACACTACAGGCAACTTGAAGTTGAGCATGTATTGACACCTCTATTCACAGATGGCCCCCAGCTCCCCACCCCTGAACTTTCTCTTGGAGTCCTGCTTCTCCACGTTCTGTGGCCAGCCACGTTTCTTAGCTCCCCTTTTCCTCTCTGAACTGCTTCCCTTTTTTCTCTCTTCTTCCTCGCCCAAACACTGACTAACTGTTAGCTGTTTGTGAAGAACAGTTTATCTAATCTTTTCAAAAAACTGCCATTTTACACACCACGTTTTTAAAGGAGTCTCATTTTTTGCACCCAAAGCAATCTTTCAAGGTATTTTCCTAGACAAAGATAGTTTGTCACCTTAAGAGAAATTCTGGTGTCAACTATTAAAATTACATAAGTATATATAATTTTAATAATAAACACAATAAATAATACGATTACTTAATTTTTTTCTATCAGGCTACACTTAACAACTTCCCCTTTTATGACCAGGAATCTCTTATTTCTTCTCACCTGATGTGTATCCAGCTGCACTGGAATGGGTGTAAACATTTCCTTGCTTTTCTCTGAGGCTTATTTTGAGAACACTTGATGACTTCCTCCTACTATTTCTCAGTTCTCAAAATTTATATTTCTCTTTCAGAAATAGAGTTGTCTGATGGTCTTTGAGAAGGCGTATATGGATCTCTTCTCCACACTTAGAATGCCTTTATTTTTTTCCATTTTCTTACAGTGATCAGAAAAGTAGAGGGGAAAAAAATCCCACTCCCTGTATTGCTAAAGGCATCCTCCAACCCTGAGAGTCTGTCTTTGTAGTTAGGAGAAAGCAGTCAATAAATACACAACTAACTCATTCAGTTTACTTTCCCTCTCCCTCCACTTTATCAACACTCAATTTGCAATGCAGCCTCTTTCATAATTCTAAATCTTTAAAATAAACTTTAGTCTTTATTTAAGGGCTACATCTTTTACTCTTGGAATGTTTAAAAACACATTTGAACAAAGCATAGCAAACACATTTTACACTGAGTCATATGGTACCTTATTGACACAAGCAGCAAGCGATGTTTTGGAGATGTCCGAGAGGTTGGGATGTCAGGTAAGGCAGTTTGGATGCTCTTTTGGAGGACTAGAGACACAGAAGATGTAATTAGGAATGAATTAGAAAGCCATTCTCAGATTTCCAGGTAATAGGACAAGATGCTCTTTTGGGGATGGCAGTGAGAGCACACTCGAAGGGGATGGTGTTGGGAAGGAGTTGGCAGAAGGAAGAAAGTGGTCCAGACAAGAGAAGTTGAGCACCATAAGATCGGAAGTGTAGCACTAGGATTAAAGAAGAAAAGCATAGGAGCTACATAAAGTAAACGTTATGTTTGGTCAACTGACTCAACATGGAATGTCCAAGACTGTAAGAAGTTGAAGGTTTCTCAGTGTCTGTACTCAGAATAGCTGTAAGATGATACATTACTTGCTCTGGTAGGAATATAGGAAAGGAAAGATAAATTGTTAAAGCTTTGTAATATTCAGGGTCAGCTGATATTTGTATACTCATTTCAGACAATGCATCAAATATGACTGATGTCCTGGAAAAATTTATGTCTCTGAAGGAAAAGACTTTCTAGTTAACATCTGCTTCACTTAGACCATGTAAATGGCAAAGACCATTCAGGCAATCTGTCACGCATCTTAAATTATTTGAAAAGCTGTCTACATTAATCAAATCAATTGTGTAGAGCTAGCCTTTGGGTTCTCAGACTGTTTTTTAACACACTTACAAAGTGTTTCTACTTGTTCTTTAAAAAGTCTGTCTTTTTAAACATGGTTATGTCTAATGACTTTTTTCTCTTCAAAACCCTGTGTTTGGAACAATCACTGATGACTTGTAATAAGTCATTTCCAATTTCATTCTCTTCTTAGGCAATGTTATCCAAATCTGTGGTTTTGAATGGCAACAATTCCTAAATTTATATCTCCAGGTCTAACCTCTCTTCTGAACTCCAGACTCACATACCCACTGCCCCTATACATCTCGATTTAGAGGTCTAAGAGGCATGTCAACCTAACAGGACCAGAACAGAACTCTTAATTCTCTCTATTTCCCAACCTTCAACTTGCTTCTTCCTCATTCTTCCCTCTCAATTGATATTGCCAGAATCCACTTGGTTGCTCAGAAAAAAAAATTTACAAAGTCTCCCTTGGTTCCTCTCCTTCTCTCATCCTCAACATTGACACCACTAGTAAGTTGGGTCAACTCTATCTATAAAACTCTTTGTGAATCTGACCACTTTTCTCCACCTCCTCAGCTACTACTCTAGACTGTCTTCCTTTCTAATATCAAATCCATTATCTACAAAGGAGCCAGAGTAATCTTCAAAAATTCAAATCAAAGCATGTCTGTCCATCTCTCCCATACTTAGAATAAAAACATATATGATCCTGTATCCATCTATCTGGCTTTAGCTGATCATACTCCCTTTTCCCATGATGGTACAGCCACACTGACCTGCTTTACGCTTCTTGATGAGTCCAGGGTTATTTGTGCTTTCTGGACTTTCACGTTTCTCAACCTGGATGTCTTCCTTCTAGAACATCATATGTCTTGTTCCTTTTAATTTTCTAGTTCTCATCTTAAATTTCACTTTAGTTTAACCTTACCTGATACCCTGTCACAGTCAGAGTCCACCCAAGAAAATGAAACCACTCTTAAATATTTACAACAGGAAATTTAAACACGCAGTATTGGTTACTCACGTGATGGAAGAACTGAGAAGCCAAACAGGATGGTAAAACAACCTGGAGATTAGCAATAGCAGAAAGCCACTACCAACTTTAGGCTGAAGGGACAAAAAGAGGAGGTAGGTTTACTCCATGGTCCAGGACCATGACAGAAGCTAGAACCCCATCAGGTATGACTGGTGAGAGCTAGGGAGAAGAGGTAGCCTCTGCTGAAGGCATCACCCAAGGCAGGGAGAGAGGGGAGAGATGCTGATTTCCCCCTTCTTTCAGCTCTCCAACCTCACAACAGTGGTTCCATTGGTTAAACCCAGCCATAAATTAGCTAACATAGGAAGCTGTGGATTTTAACCTGCTGAGGCAAACCCCACTGTGGTACAGAGCAGAGGAAGGACATGGGAACATTAATCTGAATGGAATCAGATCAAGGACAGGCATACTACCTAACTTAAAGTAGGCTCCCTTGCCCAGACACATCCTATCCCTTCATTCTATTTTCATCATAGCGCATATCATTATCACATAATTTCTTATTTGTTTATTTCATATTATCTGTCTCTCTCTAGGGTCATGTCCAACACAGCATCTGGCATATTTTGTGTGCTCAATAAGTGATTGTCAATTGAATACAAAGAGGAGAAATTTTTCTTTATAAAGTCACAATAGAAAAGATACATACAGAATTCCTTTAATAATTTTCCAAGTTTGTGCCCAGTATAACTAGAAATCAAAGCCGAGTTATTCATTAAATCAGCAGTAGATATACATTCCTTATGGATTCTCTACCTTAGTGGGGAGAGCTGTATCTCCACTATTATATTTTTCTGAAGAGATGATTATAATGCTTTTTAAAATAAACACCTGTTGATTCAGTCTTAGAATTTAGTTTTTTTTTTTCCTTAGCTAACATTTTTCTTTAAGGAAAACTAATGAAATAGTTATAATGTGTTTTTAAAATGTTATACAGGTAAATGTTTCTAAAATTAAGAAATGCCAAGAAAGACTTAAATATCTAAAAATTTCAGAGTGCCTCCTTTTTTCTTCAAGTCATCAATTTCACCAGTTGGGTCCGTGGTGTTTATAATACCTTTAGCACAAGATCTCAGAACACGGTAGGAGCAGTTTAGCGTTACCATTCTCTTATTTTTAGTTGAGAAACATGAGATTTAGGAATACCAAGAGGTTTCTCTCAGAATTATAGCATCAGAGGAGCAAAGGAACCTTAACAAGATAATCAAATCCACTCTCTTTGCCTCCAAGGTATACATTGAATTATTGAACTAAACAAGATTACATCTAAATCAACATTTGTTAAGGGCTCTTGGGGAAGGAGACTGTAACGGCCCCATTTTAATAGCATTTACTGTTCATGAACGTTTCCTGGTATTTATTCTATATCCCTCACACTACAGTTTAAGCCCATTTGATCTCATTCCTTCCTGACCTCTCATAATAACCTCTCATGTATTGTGTTTTGTATTTTTTCACACACAAAAATCTCATCTCTGTAACAAGAGATTTGTTACAAATCAATAAGAATTGTATTGCTTTACGTTGTTTCAGTTCTCCCCAGAGCACAGGGTCAGAGATGTGTCAACCAGCCAATGGACCAGTTGATGGACTTTTTGTAAATTTAGAAGATTTGCAAAGGCAGAGCAGCAAAAGCACTGAAGAATATCGTATTTCGTTCACTTTGAAACTTCAGGTTTGTCGATTGCATCAGATACTAAAAGACTTCTATCATTTCACAGTTCTCAGCAAGATTTTTTCCCAAATAGTTGGAAAGGTTAAGACTGAATGGTAATGTAGTACTCTCTCATGCTTGGTATTACCATTCATATTGACACAAAAGTAAACATGCAAAAAATATCCAAATACCTCATCAAATGATAATAATAAAAATTGTAATGTTAGAATCTATTTTGAGTACAGAAACTTGATTTGTGAGTGATGTGTGCATGTAATCTACATGATATCGGGGCATAAAAAGATATATGTCCATATATCTAGAATATATATATTATATAAATAATAATAATAACAATAGACCAACCTTTATTGACTACTTATTATATGCCAAGCACTCTTCTAAATCCCTTTACATGTATTAACTTAGTTAATCTTCACAATAACTCTATTATTGTAGAGGGTTGTACTATTATTATCTCATTCTAAAAAAAGGTAACTGATGTATAGAAATGTTAAACGTCCAAGAGTATGCAGTGGATAAGTTGCAATGCTGACGTTCAATTCCAAGAACCTATGCCCCTAACCACTAAACTACAGCTTTTGTGGGTGAGGGGAAGGGGACTTTAATAGGAAGTGTCCAGGAAATGGCATATGGTGGCTCTAGTTTCAGTTCTCACTACAAGAAGAAGTGACTGTTGCTTGCCACAGCAGACAGAAGACCACTGTTCTCCCAGAGGAAACACAGCTGTCAGGGAGAAGGTGCATACTGACACAGAGTGTAGTGTGGCAAAGCCGTGGTCAGCATTTGAGGAACCTATTGGAGGGAAGCAGAACTTGATGAAGAACTCAATCGATAAAGATGATGCTTTGAGCTAGTCATGGCATGAAGTGACCTAGACAGAAATAAGGACCCTAAGGCAAGAAATGGACATTCCAGCCCTAATCCAACGTCATATTGTACAGGTCACTGCATACACACTGAAGAGTATCAGACAGGAGCAGATCTATTCCATAGCTCCTAGCCACACAGAAAAAGTCCTATGACCAGCTGCTTAGTAGAGCACATTGATGGTCTTCTATAGATCATTGTTTATAATTAGAAAATTAAAGTGCATAAAATTTTTATTTGAGTATGGATGTAATTGTTCTCAGTAAATCCTTTCATCACCTTACAAAAGTTCCAAGTCAAAGGAGTCCTTCTACATATTACTAAATATTATGTTACTGGATGGAACAGTAGGGTAAACACACTCTGATTCCAGAATTCTTTCAGTGTTGACAAGGTCTAGGTGCTACATGCTACAGATACAATGTGTGTATGTTAGCATTATTGCCTGATGTTACATTAAAAATGGAAGTTTCAGCAATTTCCCCAGCTATTAAATACACATACACACACACATATAACCATACATACATTCACACATTTACTCCTCCAATGCGTTGCCTTTTCCAGTTCCAGTTTCCTCAATTGATTGTCAAAATCTTCCCATGATCCTGCCCGACCATACTGAATGGATATTATTTTCCAATTTTCCATTATTTTCTGCAGATACAAAATCATTCCATGTCCCTTCACCCCTCCCCCAACCCCAAGCTTGTCCTTGTTGCTTCTGCCAGGAATGACCTTCCAACTTCTAGATTTATCCAAACCCAGTTACTCTTCAAGGCCCAAATTAAGTGCTATTTCCTCAGATGGTATTCTCCACCAACCCTGATCATTCCCATCTCTATCCTCATTTCGTACCTCCTGTGAATGCCACTTTGGCAATCAGTCACATGGTGCCCTGCACATCACTGTGTTTCATGTGTGTATGACTTGTCTGACAAATCAATCTTATACTTCTTGGGCTGAAGAACTGACTCTTAAACTTCTTGCCCTCGCACAACTCCTAAGACAGTGGCAGACGTATAGCTGACACTCAATGCACAATTGTTTGCAATAAAATGAATTGAAAGCACTTAATTGTTTTACTTCAGACTCACTGACGTCAATTAGGAAATTATTTTTGGACGATTTTTTTCCACCCTTGGGTTCCAGAAGGACCTTTGGGGCACACTGTATATCAGAAAGAGTCAGAGTTCCCTTTAAATCCACTGCATGTTCAATGAGATCAATTGAGTATATTCTCTTCTCTCCATGTGCTTTTCAATCTGGATAATTAATGCATCTCTAATGTAGGACAAAAAAGCATTTCATTGGGAGAGAAATGGAGGGGGAATTCTTATTATTATAGACGCACGTGATTATTTGAGCATAAACATATTTTATGATAGTCTTGCAGATGAATTTTCTCACATGAAGTTGATGTCTATGTCAGCTTAAGTCTTCTATATTCAGAAATTGGTACAATTCAGTTTTATTTACATGAGTATTTGGGCAGGCAGCTGTTGAATGGACTAAAGAGAAGTAATAAACTACATATAAGATTTACCTAATAGGTTAAACTCTGTAATCATATCCCATAGTGATATGCCTCAGCCTCAAACATTCTAATCCTCTTGATAGCTACAATACATATGGATCCATCAACTCTGAAGTTACCCAAAGCCTTCTTCAACTAATTTGTGCTTTTAGTCTCAACCACCTCCTGGAATGATGACTTTAATAACACTAATAGTACTAGCAGCTACCATTTAGAAAATACTTATTATAGGCCCATAATTATCTCAATGAACCCTCACAACAACCCTGTGAAAAAGGTCCTATTATTACTCTCTACTAGAGATGAGGAAATTGAGGCTTAGTGAGGGCGAGTTGCTTCACCGAGTGTACATGGTTAATAGGTGGTGGAACCAGGACTCAGTGTTCTTCTGACTCTCTAAGGCCCTTGCTTGCTCAGCACCAGCATTACTTGGGAGCTTGTTAGAGATGCACGATTTCAGGCTCCACCCAGACCTACCGAACTATCATCTGCATTTTAACAATTTCCCCAGCTGATTCAATTGCACATTAAAATTTGAGAAGCACTGCTCTAGCCCACCAGGTTATAATGCTTCCTTTCCTTACTCCCCTTCTGCCCAGTCTACATCTTCTCTTATTGTAAATTGCTCTCTCCAAACTTCAAGGAGTGTCAGAGTCTAATTTATAAATATAACTTTAGTTGTTCTTTGGACTTTATCTTTTCTTTCCTCAGCTTTCAGTATTCTGAGTGAACTTTTGGGGAATTTCCTCTACAGTATATTACAGTATATTATTTCAGTTGCATTTCTATGGTCATTTTCCAGTTCTTTATGGGCTTCTTAAAAAGGGATGATGTTAAAAGGAGAATAACACTAAAAACACATGTTTAGATAGAGATACAGTTTGTCTTGGTACAGGGAAGGTACAATGACTCCTAAAACCATTTCTCACATGCCCATCATTGTGTTGCCTTCCTGCCCTGCCCCCAGTTTTATTGAGATATAATTGACATATAACTTTGTATTAGTTTAAGGTGTACAACATAATGATTTGATATATGCACATATTGCAAAATAATTACCACAATAAGTTTAGTTAGCATCCATCATCACACATAGTTACAGATGTTTTTTCTTGTGGCTTTTTTTAAAAATTTGGAGACACACACTGACCAGTGTCCTTAGGGAGAAATGGTTACCACAACCTTGACTAAAGTAGGCGCTCACTGATTATATATGAAATGAGAACAAGTAAGTCAAATGGATATTTTCTGATTCTCTTTCCTGAGCCTGAATTATTCCTTCCCAACCATTCATTCCATGTATACAACTAAATCCATGAATCCCTGTGCCACCCAGACCACTCATGACTTCCTAACTCAGCAAATGCCAAAACATCCTTGCAGCTGTGCAAGCCAGAAATCCAGAAGCCTTCCTTGATATCTCTCTTTTACTTTATCTCTCTGTCCTTCTAAATTTCTCTAGGATCTGTCCGCTCCCCCATGATTGCAATAATCCCAGTCACCATCACCTCTTACCTACACTACTACAACAGCTTCCCAGGTAGTCCACCTATGTCTCCTTTTACTCCTCCCTCCCCTCCCCAATTCAATATGCAGAATAATAATTTTAAACACAAATCTGATTAAGTTACCCTTCCCTCTGGCTTAAGGTACTCAGTGGTTTCTTTTTGACTTTAAGATAAAAACAAAACTCCTTAACTTGTCTTGGAGGACCTGTCTCCCTCTGCTTAGATCCCTGTCCCATCTTGCATGGATGACTCTATCTTCTCTTTATGACAACCAGACCAGCCTTCCTGCCCTTCCTCTCGTGTGCCATGCTTCCTCCCTTGACATGTACTTCCTGGAATAGTCTTCCCTCCTTTCTTTACTTAGTGCTCATCCTTTAGAAGTCAGCTTCATTTAGGGATCGTCTTCACTGACATCTCTGAATATGTCATATCCTCCTACAGTACCCTCCCATTCATTCAGTCATTTATTCATTGGTTCAAATAATTCAACAAATATCTATTGAACAGCTCCTCTCTGCCAGGAGCTGGGATGCAGCAGTGAACAAAGCATGAGTGGTTCCTGAGCTCATGATCCAAAGTAGAAATCAGAGCACATGTCCCTCTCCTTTCACAGGACTTATTGCAGGCAGTTTGACACGTATTGTCATGATTATTAGATTTACCTGTTTCCTATATAGACTGTAAGCTCCATGCAGGCAAGAGTTTTTTCCCACTTTTTTGTTCCTAGAGCCCAACACCCTACTTGATATATAATACGTGTTCAATAAATATATATTGGTTGAATGAATTTTAGATATTTAGACCTAAATGCTCACATGAAAATTTATCTGCCACATATAGACTTATTAGATCTTAAAGGTTATATAAAGGTCTTATTAGATCTTTATTTTCCTCCTAATCTTGTCATTTCATGAACTATAGTTTAATGTCGGTCACAAACATGGATTGTATATTAATTTATTCCATAATATTTATTTATTGCCTACTGATCAATGCTAGCTCATTCCTTTCTATCATTTCTCCTGTGTTTGGAGGGAGTCCTGATGTCTCTGGGAACCTCATTTCCTGCAGAGTAGTGCCCGCTTATTACCACACTGAGTTTTCTATTTTTAAGCCTTGTTCAAAGTTTGTTATGCATATCTAAACATTGTGCCCAATCCCACAGTGACTGAAGTTCTAAAGCAGATTTTATAATGTTTTTCAAAATCTAAATATATTACGCATACTCCTTACTTCCTTTCTCTTTCTTGAAAAAATAGCATTTCTCAATCTGTGTTCAAAGGGTCACATGGTCAAACACTCCTGAGAAATAATGGCTTAAACGCAGCAAGTTTCTTGCTGCAGCCTTTTTTAGAGCCCTTAACTTGTTATTTCATACTGTGAATCTGCAAGTGTGTGTGTGTGTGTGTGTGTGGGTGGGTGGTATTACATATTCAGAATGTCAGCTTTTTCAAACACATTTGATAGTGGGGCTCCTTTTTTCAAGAGCACTTCTCAGAACACTTTTGGAAATATTGCTTTTAAATCAGCCTGACTCTACATGTGGGATAAAATGTCAATAGATCAGTTTCAGTTATTGTTAAAAAATGAGGCCAACAGGCACATGAAAAGATGCTCAACATCATTAACTATCAGGGAAATGCAAATCAAAACTACAATGAGATATCACCTCACACCTGTCAGAATGGCCATAATTAACAAGACAGGAAACAAGTGTTGGAGAGGATGTAGAGAGAAGGGAACTCTCATACACTGCACGTGGGAGTGCAGACTGGTACAGCCACTATGGAAAACAGTACGGAGATTCCTCAAAAAATTAAGAATAGAACTACCATACGATCCAGCTATTCCACTGCTGGGTATTTATCCAAAGAACAAGAAAACACCAATACATAAAGATACATGCACCCCTGTGTTCATTGCAGTATTGTTCACAATAGCCAAGACTTGGAAGCTACCTAAGTGCCCATCAAGGGATGAAGGAATAAAGAAGATGTGGTATATATACACAATGGAATACTACTCAGCCATCAGAAACAATGAAATCCAGCCATTTGTGACAACATGGATGGACATTGAGGATATTATGCTAAACGAAATAATTCGGAGGGAGAAGGTCAAAAACTGTATGATGTCACTCATAAGTAGAAGATAAAAATAACAACAGATAAGCACATAGAGACAGAGATTGGATTGGTGGTTACCAGAGGGAAAGGGGGGAGGGAGGAGGACAAAAGTGATGATTAGGCACATGTGTGTGGTGATGGATTGTAATTTGTATTTGGGTGGTGAACATGATGTTATCTATGCAGAAATAGAGGTATAATG
The DNA here is from genome assembly GCA_031878705.1 of Tapirus indicus. Classification (NCBI taxonomy): domain Eukaryota; kingdom Metazoa; phylum Chordata; class Mammalia; order Perissodactyla; family Tapiridae; genus Tapirus; species Tapirus indicus. Next base: position 114,845,420 of record CM062921.1, on the reverse strand, counting down.
ATGTACACCTGAAATTTATACAATATTATAAGCCAATGTTACTGCAATAAAAAATAAATTTAAAAAAAAACGAACTGTTTTAGTGTTCTCTGGAAGTTGACTTCTGAAAGAACATGTGTCCAAGTTAACTCAACAAATGGTTATTGAACATCTATTGTCTGACCATCTAGTGCTGGCACCTCTCTTGACCAGGAAGACTACAGTGACATCCCTGCTCCTGAGGAGTGGAGAAGAGAAGATAGCTGGAATTGGGTCCCTTTTATGTTCCAGGGCTGCTGCAATATCAACGCACAGTGTTTCCAAATGTAGAAACTATTATTCCTGATGATAACGCAAGGGATGCTCAGGGTCACACAGTTAGGAGGCACGAGATCTTGGGGATCAAAGCAAGGCCTTTTCACTTCCATAGCCTGTCTCCCTTTCCCTGGCCATATCATTCCTAATTTACATACAATCCTGTGTGAGAAATTCACAAAAATAATGTGACTATTGTATAAATAAATGAGTAAAGTCCTATGGAAACCATCAGATTGGTTTCCAAAGGATGATATTCTTTTCCTTCCCTAAACTGGGTGTTCACCCAGAACCCAGGTTGGAGAGTGTGTTTTGGAGGATGTGTAACTAGCAAACCCTCTGCTTCCACCACTCTGTCTCCTTTAAGTAAGTTGTGAAATTTCCATGAATGCAGAAGTAGAACTACTTCTCAGCAGAAATTCATAACTTGTGTTTGTGGTTTATGTTGGTGACAGATGTGATTTCCTTCATAAAATCTTAGAACTGGAAGGAAGTGGAGAGATTGTCATAAGGTCCCACTCATGCACGGTCAGGGTAGTTGAAGTCTGAAAAGAATTAATGATTTGTCCGGAATCACATCAGAAATCATAATACAAGTAAATATTAATGATGATGCCAAAACCGTAACTCTTGTGTATTGACAATCTACCAGATAATATGGCTTTTATAATGTACTTGTATGTCATATGTTATCCCTATTTTCTTGTGGTGTCTGAGGCTCAGACAGGTTAAGTGACTTATCCAAGGCCACACAGATGATCAGTGGTAGATCCTGGGTTCAAACAGTCAGTCTGACTCCAAGGCTTAACTCTTTTCATCATACTGCTCCCTGTCTGTTTACTGTGGGCTCATCAAAGTGAGCAATAAGGAGTGATTCGGTCTATCTCCCTCATCTCCATATTAGATGGAAAATTGGGGGGCCCACAAAAGCCTTGAAATCATATCGCTTAAATGAGGTATGACTGAGCAACAATGGACCTGGAGTTTTAAAAATTATGTCAGAGGTTGTTGATCCATCGTGAGGGGTATTCCCTTCATGTACTTATCCCAAGAGGATGAATTTATTTCAGTGGTGATGCTACAGCCTGAAACCACATTGGAACTCCTTTTTATGCAATTACTTTTGTGACCTGCAGTGTGCTTTTTTGAATAACCTCATTAAGGTAGAACATTTTCCATTGAGAACACATTTAAATTTCCCACAGTTTGGAATCTAGCTTGGTGAATGAGTAGGGATCAGGCTGGGTGATAATGGTCAATATCACGTAATGAGACTGATTTTCTTGAGTAACTTGATACACAGACTCGGAAGGTCTTGTCTAGAGTTAAGCTTGGTCCTTGGGATCAACAGTGGTGTCAATGGAATCCAAGACTCTCTCAGATCTGCATGGAACCTGAGAGAGCTTCTAGATGCAGCCTATATGTGCTGTATGGAGATAAAGTAATTCAAAACAGCTACATATGAATAAATAACTTCTTTATTATCCTTTATTTCAAATGAGTGTGAAATTATGATGATAGTTATAATCACTTAATTTATTTTTCATGTACAATCAGTTCCCTATTTTGAAATCTTACCTAATCTTGAAAGCCCAGCAGAATCCCACTTGGTTCAAGACAATGCCCTATCAAAAGGAGACTCTGAACATTATAACATTTGCTCTTTGCTCCAATTTCTTAGAATCTAAACAAGTCCTACACTGTACTTTTATTTCATCTTTCATGGTATCTGTGTTATCTTCCTATAAATACTATAATATTTTTAAGGAAATTTAAAAAAACTCAATTTTTAAAGTTCTTCTGTATTACTTGTTTACTTCACTTTTTTCCTTTTTTTTGCTTTGCTCTGTGATGGATTCACTGTAAAAGGAATGCTTATAAGATGAAATGCTTCCCTCAATCACTTTCTCATTTTTGTATATCTGGTTTCTATGAGTATAAACTGAATTCCTGGAAGATTGTCAGTATTCAATGTCTTCTTCCCTTTGACCTTATTCACTCTGATAATTTTCCTTGCAATGTTCCATTTACCAACATTTTTGTGTGTGTGTGTGAGGAAGATTGGCCCTGAGCTAACATCTGTGCCAATCTTACTCTCTTTTGTATGTGGGATGTTACCACAACATGACTTGATGAATGGTGCGTGGGTGCGCTCCTGGGATCCTAACCTGTGTACCCCGGGGCACCGAGACATAGTGTGCAAACTTAACCACTATGCCACCAGGCTGGCCCCAACATTTCTTTTTTTTTTTTTTTTTTGTGGGGAAGACCAGCCCTGAGCTAACATCCGTCGCCAATCCTCCCCTTTTTGCTGAGGAAGACTGGCCCTGGGCTAACATCAATGCCCATCTTCCTCCACTTTATATGGGACGCCGCCACAGCGTGGCTGACAGGCAGTCCGTCGGCGGGCGCCCGGGATCCGAACTTGCGAACCCCGGGCTGCCAAGCGCGGACTAAACCGCTGCGCCACCGGGTGGCCCCCCAACATTTCTTTTTTATATGAGAAAACTGCATTGACTATGGTTATGTTAAGCGGTTGACTGAAAGATAAATTTGAGCTAATTATAAGTGCTTTTGGTCAATGTAGGCAGTCTTCATCACTAATTTAGGCCCAACTTCGATAGAAAGTTTGGACATTCAGAACTAGAAAAGATGTATACTTTTCTGGGATAAATAAAGTTGCTATTCTACTGGGTTAAGAAGCAAGTCTCTGTTGAATTTGTGGACTAAGAACTCTCTGCCACAAAGGTCTGTTGTTACTGTTTGATAAGACCGAGGTCAAGTCAAAGGTATTCATTGAAGTGTGTTTATAAAACACCTACTCTCTGCCCAGCCCTTGCAGGGTTTCTACTTTCAGCAATGGTAGGTTGACTCATCAGTATAATTCCATTCTGAGAAAGCCTCAGAACAGAATGAGGCAAAATGGGTCAGCACCCAAATCCTAGAGTTCAAAATTCATCAGCTCCAAGAAGTCAGCGGTGAGTGGGAAGTGGACTTTTCTGCCAGTGGATGTCTCCTTACTGAAAAGGAAGTGTGCTTGATCTCAGAAGGACTGGAGAAAAATGCAGAGGGGGTGTCTTTCTGCTTTTTCCATCATAGAGGAAGAATGAATTGAGAGGTCTGCAAAACCACAAAGAATAAAATATTGCTGGCCAATGGAAAGAGACATATTTGGAAATCAGGAAGTCAACCTGCTGCTCCAGAAGTGGTGTCAGTGAATGGCACCCCAGCATGGGAGGTCCTTTGGAAGAGGGGGGTCTTTTGTAATGCTTGCTAATGGGAAAACTTCAGAGTTAGTCCATGGGGAGAAACTAGAAAGGTGGAGTGATAAATTAGGATAGGGGCTTGAGAATTCTGTCTATAAAGGAGCTCAGTTTTTAAAAACCTGGTATCTTTGCTTTCTTCCTGGTTCACAGGAATACATGGCATGAGCATTCACAGAGCATATCCAGCAAAGAATTCCAAAATCCCAACACACAGATTTATCAGTGCAGTTGCATTATCTTGTAAATTTGACAGAAAAAAGCCATCTGGAAAACAAACTTGAGTTGTTTTGCATGAAGCAAAGTCAAGGTAACATTCTCAATAAGAATGAAAACAGTCTGAACCAAGCACTATGACCTAGTAGATTACCCACCCCAGCAACCAAAACGTGAAGTATCAGAACTGTGCCTAGGAGTTTGCAAGGTCAAATGAAGTGATTTCCCATAAGGTACTCTTAAAATACAGATTTCTACTCCTTTTCCCCGCATCGCCACCACCATCAACACCCTCTTTCACCCACTCCCACCCCTAAACACTCTGATTCAATCCCTCCGTATTTAGGAATCTGTTTTCAACAGCAGTTAAACAGCCATGTTTGGGAAACTGGTCAAGGGAACCAACCAATCAGGATAATTTCTGCCAGTGGTTTTCCAATCTGACTGCGTATTGAATCACTTGGGGAGCTTTTAACAATATCAGTGTTGGGAGCTCTTCTCCCAGAGATTCTGATTTAACTTATCTGAAGTGTAAATTTCTTAAAAAGACGCTCCACTCCATGCTAATGTGTAGCCAAGATGGGGAATCACTGACTTAAACCAAGTCAGACCTTGAATTTTCCATTCTGAGACTTTCTCACTTCCATTCATTTGACTTTTGAAATAGTGACATCCAATTTTTAAAAATTTCATGTATCATTATTTCTACTCTTGATAAAAAATCTCAAACTATTATAAAGCATACATTTATCTTTTAATATTAAAATTAATTTTGTTTTCATGATTGTTAACCTTCCCCAGGGTATTGCTTGGCTGCAATAACAGCAGAAATGGGAGAGTCTGTGATACACAAGTCCAATTCCCCCAAATGTTGGAATTTCTCTTGTAAATCCTCTGTCTTTTTTAACAGAGTGCACCTGCCTAAAGATAGAGACAGGGAGGACATCTCCTCAGAATGTTGGAAGACTCTCCAAACCTAGAAGGCTGGCCAGCAGGGATGCCTCTGTTGTCTTAAGAGAAAAGGCAGGAGAACACTTCTGGAAGCCACAGTACAATTCTTGCCAGGAGCCATCCTGCTGCTCCAAGCCAGAATCTGCTTCCTGACTCATTTGACTGAAATCCGCTACGCTGCCCTGTCGACTATCCAGATACCATGTCCCAATTATATCTGCATTTAAGTTTAATATGCAATTAAAGCGTTTGCATCTCTGTATTCCATCTGAGCCCTCGAGATCCTGAGTACTACTCAATTTCTCATCATTCTATTGAACTCATCAGAAATCATGTCGATGAAATCATACTGAATGAATATACTGAAGAGTGTAACCTGTGCCTACACCACGGGCCAGTGGACCAAGACCCAGCATAGTACAATGGACATGCTAGACTGTCCCTCGATGGTTATTCCATTCTCTTTACTGACTTGAGCCATGGTGATGATTAGATGGTAACTGGAAAAAGTTAATCATCACACAGTAAAGCCTTTTTGTTAAGAGTTCTAGTTGTTGTTCTAAAACAACTGTTTCAAGTACATGAGGGAATTCTTGTTGCCAGAAGCTTATAGACTGCATGCTGTGAATGAAGCAGTAAGAATAGGCTTTTTTTGACAAACAAAACCTCCAAAAGTGTTTTAGGAAAGGGAGGGTATGGGAAGCGAAGATGATATACAACCATCCCAAAATAGCTGGTTTATTACTACAGGAAAAAGATAAGGCGGAGGCAGATTAGTCACATTTCCTTATTTGTTATTGTACCAAAATTATCCAGTGAATTGCAATGTCATTTCACATTGCTATTGAGACTTCTTAAATGCAACAAATCACTGAGGCTGGAGTAGAAGAAAAAAAAAATCACATAAATAAAAGCACAAGTCTTCCTAACAGTAGGCAACTAGGGTCCTTAATTTGTATTTGCTTTTTTTTTTTTTTTTTTTTGGTAAGAAGTCCAGTGCTATTCCTTTTAGCTATCTGGTTCATTCCAGGGGTACATAGGTGACAATAAAACCACATGTTGGCCACCTTAGTTTGCTTCAATCTTCTTTGTCATTCACAAACACATGCAGATTTGCTTTAGATCTTCTTGGCCTACAATTGGGACTCTCACTTCTTAATATATTCATTCAACATATATTTATTAATCATCTGTCTTTTGCCATGAACCGCTCTCTGATTTATCACCTTGGCTTATGTCACTTCATATCATACGAGTGACTCATATCCAGTAGTGATATCTTCAGCTTCCATTTTGTTCCTCTACTTGTCTATAACAATGAAAATATCAATATATGGTATTTACTTTGTGCAAGGCACTGTTCCAAGTGCTTTATATACGTTAACCATTTTTTTGCTGGGAAAGTTTTGCCCTGAGCTAACATCTGTTGCCAATCTTCCTCTCTTTTGTTTTTCCTCCCCAAAGCCCCAGTACATAGTTGTATATTTAGTTGTAAGTCCTTCTAGTTCTTCTATGTGAGCCACCACCACAGCATGGCTACTGACAGACAAGTGGTGTGGTTCCACACTGGGAAACCAAATCCGGACCATAGAAGCAGAGAGCGCTCAACTCTAACCACTAGGTCATCAGGGCTGGCTGTATGTGTTAACTTTTTTGATCCTCGTGAGAATCCCATAAAGAAAGTTTCATTTTTGTCTCCAGTTGCTAGGAGACAAAACTGAGGTATAGTTCTGATGTTAAATAATTAAATAATTTCTCTGAGGATAGCACAACTGGTAAGTGGTAGAACTTGGTTTTGAACCTGCGCAGTCTGGAACCAGAGGCTGTGTTCTTAATCACTATGGAATGGCTGGTTGTGTCTATAAACTCCCATTAATGGGCAAATCTCCGGCCTCTACTTTGACCTAGCCCTCCATGGAAATGCTTCCATCTGACTCATTCCAGACTCTCAAGCAGGACTCAGAAAGGACATCTGGAACTGAAGACATGTCCACTGCATACTTTTAGCCTTAGTTACAAAGACAGTTCCTGTAGATATAGTAAAATTTTTTCTAAACTGATCATTTTTTTCAGTAGTGTTGATTAGAACAGTTGCTTTTCCCTAAGTGGGGGCTGTGTTTTCTTTATTATAAAGATATCATATGTTCTCATCCCAGTTAATTCAAGATTATTTGCTTCTCTAGAGTCAAGTGTTTTTTAAAGATGAGGTCTTTCTGTGTACTTGATTTTTCTTGGCTAATGTTTAGCATAATCATTTACACATTAAAAGAGGTAAAAGTTTTAATTCAAGGTCAAAGCCTTTAGATACACACTACAGTTAGACAGCCCCCTTTGTGGCAGAAGTCATTTTGTTGAGCTCATAATACAAAAATGGCACATGGGCCAGTATCAAGTGGCACATGAGCCATTTGTCATCACCACTCACTTCTTGCCTGACACTCTCTTGATTTTCCATGGGCCTTCTCTTAGATTCACCAAGATTGTTCATCTTCCACTCATGAAATCACACTCATTCACAGTCTCTGTTTTCTATCTTTTGACTTGAGACGTTTACTGGGATATGAATAAATGATTGAAAAGTTTCAAACAGAAAAATATGTTAGAGAGATAGTCCTTTCCAACACCTTATAGCAACAGTTTCACAATATCCAGAAAATGGTCACACAAACCATTTAGAAAGAGAAAGAAAACAAAGACTTTAGACTGAATGAAGGTAACAATGATTGCTTTTGTTGTGCATGTTTTAGTAGAGAAGTTTTTGAAAACCATAAGAATTCCTGAGACCTTGTTGGGAAATAACAGGATGGGAAAAACTAGGATCCCCCATATAACACACATCCAGTCTTGACACACCACGAGTTGCCAGGGAAACTCTGCACACACACACACACACACACACACACACCACCCCACATATGTCTGCCTCAACTGTCTTCTTTCTCTTCAGCAAGTCTGCCACCTCCTTCCCTTTCCAAAGTAAGCAGAGGAATAGGCATGCAATTTCAAATGACAGACTTATTAAAGACACCTCCTGATGTGCTAATGTGACAAAATACCTTCACTTGGAAATAAATTATGGTCCAGACAGGAAGTCAGAAGGTAACATCTTGGTCTCAACTTGAGTTCATTGATATCTGGAGACAGATAAGGTGAATAATTCCAGCTGAAGAATAAACAGTGAGAGCTGAGTCATCCAGTTTGTATCTCTCGTTGATCCAATGAACAGGACAAATGTTGAATCCCATTTGATTTTATGCTGTGACCACCTTTTTGCTGGTATGTATTGTTAAAGTACTCGGTGGTACCACAGGGGGACAGGCACCCTGTGGTACTATCAGCAGTTTTTCTCCTTCTGACTTGTTATGATAACAACTTTTGTTTTTACAGTCAACACTTAGAAATTCAGGGTAATGTGAAACACTCTAAGCTTATGATCCGATTTTTCTACAACTATCTTAATTTGAAATATTTTGTCTTACCACCCCCATAAACCACTGTCTTAGAAAAGTGAAGCTGTTACAAATGCTGTTTTTGGATTTGGTTGGACTGAAATTTGAATCACAGCCCTTCCACCTCCTCAACTGTGCAAACTTTGTTTTATACTTTGAAGCCTTAATTTTTTTAATATGTTCCTCCTTCATAAAGTTTAAGTGAGGATAAAATAAGATTATGCATGCAAAGCTGTAACATAATGGTTGATATTTAGAAAGTGCTTATAAATACTAGCCATTATTATTAGTTAATTCTAATATTTTTGTGTCATACTACTTTTTCTAGACTGTCTTTCACATGCAGAAGCACCCCCCAAAATTATTTTTGAATTCCAATATATTTTATTTGTAAAATATGATGGCTCTACCTGAAGAGAGCAGAGAATACACTAAGCAGATAATCTTCATGTCTGTTTTAAGTTAATATTTCGAACTTTCTTCTCCTCATTTACAAAGAAATGAGTAAGTAACAAAATGGACTTGTTTGAAATTTACTTTTTTTAGCTATTGATGTTTTATGAAATTGCTAAGTGAAAAAGTGTAGGGAAAGACAAGGAGAGGCAAATGACATAAATAGTAAATTGCGTAATTGTTTCCTGAATATTTAGATAAGACAGGACATTTCATCCAAAGTGTTAAACTAAATCCCTATTTGTTCTAATTGCACCCTTGTGACCTGGTGAAAGAGAAGAATGATTAGCCAATTTTATAAAGGGGAAACTGAGTATGGAAGTTTAAGGAGTAAATTCCCAGAAAGTCTTGGCCCAATTGTTCGCTGCTTACTAATGCCACTTCTTCCAATCACTGAATCATACTGTCTGTGGGCTGATTCATTCATTTATTTCTATTGAGCAAATATCTATTGAGCATCTGCTATGTGCTAGGCACTGTTCTAGATGTTGGAGACAGAGAAGTGAGCAAAACAAACGAAAATCCCTGCCCTTGTGGAGCTGACAAAATAAATAAACTACATATTAAATTATATGGTGGTGTATACTATAGGCCAATTAAAGTAGGAAAGCACAAGGGGGAGTAGGGTTACAATTTTAATGAGTGTGATTAGAGAGGTATTCACTGATAAGGTGACATTTAAGTCAAGATTTGAAGGAGGTGAGGGAGAGAGCCATGTGGGAATCTGGAGGATTTGCATTCCAGGCAGAGGGAACAGCATGTGCAAAGACTCTAGGCAGGAGGACACATGCAAATTGAAGAACAAGTTGGTGTAGGGTGTAGGGTCTTGCAGGCCATTCTGATGACTTTGGTTTTGACTGGGACTCAGTTGCAAGGGTACTTGGAGGTTTCTAAACAGAGGAATGGCATGATCCAACTTAAGTTTTATTGGGATCACTCTGTGCTGTGTGGAGAATAGATGATGGGGATCAAGATTTGAAGCAGGAAACCAGCCAGGACGCAATTGGGATCATTGGTGCAGGCTTTAGCTGAGGAGGGGGTAAGAAGCGATCATTGCTGAAGCAAGAGCCGACAGAATTGGCTGATCTTACTGGATGAGGTTTGTGAGAGAAAGAGAAGAGCTGAGAAAGACTCCAGGGTTTTTGGCCTGAGAAACTAGAAGGGTTAGGTGGACACCATTATGTGGTGATATGAAAAATGCAATATTGTGGTTCCAGAAATGAAGCTGCAAATTCAATCAATGGTAAAATCATTTCATTTGCATTGTACTCGTTTAAAATGTGCAAATTTAATTTACCAGCAGCTGAGATGACATCTACCACTGCTTTTTCTAGAAATAATCAATTGTCTAAAGAAATAAATCATATAAACCAGACTTCAGAAAAAGATCTTTGGACAGGAGTATGTATCAAAACTTACCAATTAGATTTTTAAGCAAGCATACTCTCCTGGCTCCATTGCAGAGTTAAGCAAAGATAATGGGCAGGGTGGGTCCCAGGTTTGGGTATTAAAAAAAAAAATCTCCCTAGATGATTCCAATGTACATGTCTGTAACCCCCAGCCTCATCCTTCTCACTGCTACTCCTTACCCTCAGTCTGGTAAGAACTACTATATTTTATGAAGCTGTCTGATGTTTGAATTACATGCAAAACAACTTGGAATTGTTTCTGTATTATTAACCATACACTGGTTACATTTTTCATTCCTTAAAGTGAGTTCCTTCGGGATCTCTATCAGCATATTGAAATTACAGTGCTCCAAGAAACTTTGAAATCGTCTAGTCCCATAAACAGACTTACTAGTGTGTGCTGAGGCTGACAAATTGACGAATGTTCATTGGAGCTCTGTGTTAAGAAACATACATTCTGAGGCTGCTTTGGGGCTAATAGAAAGTTGCTGTGACAGATTAGCAAAGTTGGCCATGACAGCAGGGTGGAAAGTGACTTCGCACATACCACGCATCTGCCATCCTGTTCTAGTCACAACATTTCAACTTTTGCCCGAGGCCCCATAGATTGTCAGTGGTCCCAGTGCTCCTTCTGGCACACTCTACATACTAGGCCATCTCTGTTACCCTAGAAAATAAACATCCTGATACACACATGCACACATATTTATATATATATTGATAGGAACTTGAATGTTGAAACTCCATAACCCTCAATCCAGAATTTTCACTAATCTAGCCAGGTCTGTATTACTGAGGTTTTACTGTATATGAAGGGCAATTTCCTTACAGGAGCCTTCTTGTTGTTTTTATTTGTTTCTTCCTTTCCTTTTATTTTATTTTTTTTAAGTTTTATGATTTGGCATGAAGTGGAAACAATGAAATAAAAACTATTTTATAGACTACAGTGGAGTAGACTTACAGCTAACACTAGGATCCACAAAAACTGACAAAGAATTTTTTCTTTCTGTCTCCAGGGCCATGGAATGTAAAGGAAATGGCTAAGCAGCAACTCTAATTACTAAGCATTTTTAACGGTCTTGTGAAATGCCATGAATTCAGAGCATCACTTCAGAAGCCCAGATTGCATCCCTCTGAAGAAATGCATCAACATCAACCAAACCCATATTCTGTCCCTCCGTGGCAAGGTTTACAGATCAGACTTTTATTGAGGCTCTGTCTTCCAACACCTTGAAATAAAGAGCCTCTCTGTCTTTTTCTTCTTGACCTCTCTCTCCTTGCCTTGCTTTCCTTCTGTCTTCCGGAATATATTTCTTACGATTCCTTTAGTTTTAGCACATCACAATTCATAAACGCAGAAACTGGCTGCTAGAGAACCACAACTCCATTCGGCACATGCAGGAGGAAATTTTCCTTTAGTCCTGTCCAACACAAGTGAGCTAATCATGAAATACTGCCCGTATGAACTTTCCTATTATTACGCTGGGGATTCCTGAGTTTTAGTTGTCTAGAAGAGAGATTTCTCCGAAGAAACTTAACTCTTTAGACTCACATGTGAAATCCACAACACAAAATGCAACTAAAATATGCATAAATAACTATGGTTGTCATAGTCAACTAACCTGTGTTCAGGGAGAAAATGCTCCGTGGGTGTTGGTAGCAGTCTTAGGAGTTGGAGGCCTGAAAAGAACTTCAGTGACTTAACTGAAGACTGGATGGAAGACTGCGTGGATTGGTGGTGTTCCTGGCCTGTTCGTAACTGTCACACCAGGCTCTTGATTACGCAGTGGCCACAAGTCACATTGTAGATATCTGAGGTCAGCAGTTATGGACTCACCTAGTCTTTTGTTAACAATTTACCTTTCTGTCATGGCCACAGTAGAAGAATAACTTTGCACTGTAATTATTCAACTGAAAGAGGCCAGGATCTGGATGAGCTTAAAAGTGGCAGAGGTATTAGGAAAGACACTTTGATCTCTCGTCTCCTATATTTTATTATTATTTATTTTTATTTTTATTTTTTTTGTGGGGAAGACCAGCCCTGAGCTAACATCTGTTCCAATCCTCCCCTTTTTGCTGAGGAAGACTGGCCCTGGGCTAACATCCGTGCCCATCTTTCTCCACTTTATATGGGACGCCGCCACGGCATGGCTGACAGGCAGTGCGTTGGCGGGCGCCCGGGATCCGAACCAGCGAACCCCGGGCTGCCAAGCGCGGACTAAACTGCTGCGCCACCGGGCGGCCCCCTTCTATATTTTAAAAGAGTAAATAACTGGATGAAATATAAACAGTTTTCTGACTGCCATACACTCAGGTGTCCTAAGCAGGAAATAGATCTGATTAGGGCCAGCTTTGTTGGTTTCTAGAAGAAAGGGACTGGCTTTATGTGTCAGGTTATAGTAACAGGGACCCACTCCAAAGTTATAGCATGAGGAGTGGCAGAAGGAAGAGAGTAGAACACCTCCCTCTACTGGCCTCCTCCTCACCTCCCTCCTCTCTGCCCAACTTCTTGCCCACTTGGCATTAGATGCTCTTATCCAACTTCAGGAACAGGCTGAAGGGGAAGGGAATAGACAGCAAAGCCATGGAATCCTTGTCACTTCAACACTGGGTGGTTTCAGATCTCAGGGTGAATTCCATGTTAAGGGAAGTGATTCTTACGCATTTCCTTCTTTTTTGTAAGTTCAAAGCAAAATAAAATTTTCTGATGGTCCGTCTTCAAGTATGAAAAATATCCATGAGAATGTCATATATTAAGCTTGAGCAAAGGAGTGTTTGATTGTAAAATGTCAAAGTTGAACTTTGGGATACAACTGAAAAAGCGGAATGAAAGTGTTTAAGTCGGATAATGAAAAACATGTAGTTATAAATCCAGATTTAGGATTAGAAAGAAAGTATTCCTATAACTTTGGGATGAATTATTAGGAAACATAAACATTTTAAATTGCAAACATCTGAAGCAAGGTTTTAGTTGCTGTTTGTCCTATCTTTCACCTCCCCCCCATATTTTTACTAAAGAAAAGATGTTTTTGTCTACACGTGGTATCACTTTCTGGTGGGCCACAGGATGGAATCATCACCTTCACATGGTGGGTGACCAGCAGTCTGCACAAAAAGATGAATTCATTCTCACGTTGGGACTTTTGGTAACGAATGATCTCTGGATTTATTTTTTTCAAGTAGTTCACAGTTTTAAATTTAGTAGGCAATCTTTGTAAGAAGAAAATAAACATCTGCCCTATGGTTGTAGATGTTATAAAGATTGGCAGAAAATGAACCAAAAAATAATTGGAGAAGTACAAGAAGTCCTACCACTGCTGAGATTTATGGGGGATTGCTAAAAACTAGAACTGTTTACGCTCAAGTAGCTAAGCCTGAGGATGCTGCATTATGATCAAAAGAAACTGAAGTCATACGTGTGTCTAAGTGTTGTCCATTTCCGTCTTCTGTGGAGACAGATCGGATGAAATAGAAACACAGAAGAATTAGGTAAACTCTGCAACCTAATAGATTGCTGACAAAAATAAGAAAAAACGAAATTATGAACTAGGGTTCTGCAGAAGTATTTAGATGAAAGAATCACATGTAGAAATTGATTCTCTGACATTATTACTGGCTTTATAGATATTTTCAGAGAAATTACTTATTATGTTAATATTTATAACTTGTTTAACCATTTTAACCAAGGTGACCAGTTACTCTCAATGTAGTTTCACACAGAGAGCCAGTTTAGATCTCTGAATTCCTTCCCAAAGAAAGTAACAGTAAAAGTAAATAAGAGGAATATTTTTGGCTCATATTTTGCCTTGTTCTGGGAAATAATTATGCTCCTAATCTTAGTAGTAAGTTTCCTAATTTTGGAATTTTCCTACAACAGATCTTTGACTCCCAAATGTCTTTCATTACCATTCAATCACCAAGGATTTGATTCCTCCAAATAGACTCCAATTTTCACACATCAACCTGCTGGTTTTTTTTTTTTTAATTTCTTTCTTTTAAATTTTCAGTTTTAAAATTGTAAAATATAATGTACATTCAGAAAAGAACAGAAAATCTAAAAACTAGGGTTTAACAAAGTGATCATAAAGAGAATATCCATGCCATTAACCAGATCAGAAATACAAAACATAACCCACCCAGAAACCCCTTTCCTCTGTCTTTTCTCATCACACATCCTCTTTCTCCCACTATAATAACTTTTATGATGTTCATCTCTTTGATTTTCTTTATAGTTTTACTACCATTATATGCATCCTCAAATAATATAGTTTTATTTGTTCTATCTTTGAACTTTATATTAAGGGAAGCATACTATAAGCATTTATTTGTGTCTGGCTTCTTTTACTCAATATTGTGACTCACATTGTTGGTTAGCTGTAGCCTTTCCATTTGCTTTGCTGTATAGTATTCCACTGTATGAAGACAACCTGTGCTACTGTTGGTTAACATTTGTGTTGTTTCCAGATTGGGGCTATTATGAGCTTGCTTTGAAAATTCTTATTCATGTGCCCTGGAAGACATGTCGTGCATTTTTGTAAGGTATATCCTTGCAGTGTAAGTGCTGGGTCATAGTGCTATATTATAGCGCTCTATCAACTTTACTATATGATGTCAGACTGTTTTCCAGAGCCATACAAATTCATCTTCCCACCCACAGCGCATGAATGCTTCTCCTGCTCCACATCCTCATCATCACTAGACATTGTGACACATTTTAGCTTTGCCCATCTACGTATTACCTCATCACAGTTTTAATTTACATTTTCCTGATTACCAAAGAGGTTGGGCGTCTCTTCACATGTTTACTGGCCATTTCATGGCCCTTTTTTTGTGATATGCCTCTTTGAGTCTTTTTGCCATTTTTCTATAAGATTGTCCTTTTTCCTCATTGATTCGTAGGAGTTCTTTGCATATTTTGAAATCTAGTGCTTTGTTGGAGACAAACAAAAATACAGTCTCCAACAAAGCACTAGATTTCAAATACATATATGTATTCGTATATAATTATATATAGATTGGAGATTATATAGACATAATTGGAGACATATATACGTAATTGTAGATATATCTATCTACCTACCTACTTATTTATCTATCTATATAAAATCTCCAATCTTTTCTTTGGTGAGGTTTAAGAATGGGAGGATGGGTTTTGTGCTAACGCAATGATTGATATGGATTTAGAAGACAGAGTGTTAAGATCTCCACTGGCTTGATGCTAATACTGTCTGCCTTCTTATTTACTATGGTACTGTCAAGTTCAGAGCATATGAAATCATTAGCAGAATAGTATTATGCCTCAGAAGAACAAAAGAAGATTCTAAATCTAGAAGGAACCCTAAGGTAAATATATCCCATCAAAAAATTCACGTTGTTGATTTAAAAATGTGGCTCAGCAGTGGTTCATAAGGTGCCCATGGCCTCACAGTAGTGAAACACAGGTCTTGACTCTCCTGCAGTGCTCTTACTAGTTGTTAGGTGTTAGGAAGAAATCTTCCTCCCACAGTTGCAGTTAGCATTGGTCTCCTCTTTGAGGCTAGTTTCCTGGAAACTGTTTTTAATGTTAAAAAAAAAAAAATTAGAGGCTCGAGGAGATGGCAGCAAATTTAGTTGTTCTGTTACTTCTTTAAAACAGGAAATACTTGGGGAGAAAATGTCCCTTATTTATTTCCTACAGAATGCTAAGTTTTCAAGCTTTCTGGATCAGGCTTCCTGCCCAGAGGGCTGGGGATCTTAATTCCAGAAATCTGCATTGTCGCTGAGATCCAGAATCTATCTGTGGTCGATGGCCGCTGGGAGGCCCGGCGCCCCTAATCTATACAAGCACCTTCCCTCCTTGACTCCCAGGGCTCCAGGCAGCGTGTTTATTCAGGGCTTTGGCATTCATATTTGCTCGGCACATTTAGTCAAACGGAATGTTTAATGGCCACTCTGACTGCTCAGTGCCAATTTCAAAGCTGGGCCCCAGAGGAGAGAAATAGGAAAGGAACAGAACTTGGTAGGGAGGAAGAAATCATAGAGAAACTGCAATTTTTAATTTTTCTTTTCATTTTATTCTTTCAGGAGTTATTCTGCTTTCGTGATGGCATCGATAGAAGCATTTGTTGCCTTATGCTTGAATCTTTATAAAGTATATTTTATATGACATTGAAAATGAAATAGACATAAAATTAGTTTTAAACTTGCTGTATCTTCCTAGAGCTTTGGATCTGGCAATGTATAAGTGAAGCCCAAATTGCCCATGATAAAATAATAAAGCAGTGTCATTTTACAAAGCAAACTCGCTATTGGGACCTATAAATAGACAGAAATTGGCAGTTCTTTGAGTGTGGTCTGATGACTACTGGTGGGCCATAAGGATACTGCAGGTGGCATTTGGGCTGATCTCTTGTAATTTGAGCATTTAAATACAACCACATTTATACTTTCTTTGTAGTCTAGAATAAATTAGTTTATACCCCTCATTAATGTCTCTTTAAAAACAGCATGTCTCAGTAATTTTGGTCAAGATATGTAGTCTATAATGCCCCATATAGTATGGAAATAAGAAGCCCTAGAATCACATGGATAGACCCTTTAAGTTAACATCTATTACATGCACAATATGTGTTTGGAATTGTACCAGGTAGTCTTAGAAGAGGATTTATTGTCCCATCCCAACTTATGATGGAAGGGAATGAGTTCTAGAAGGGTTAGGAATGTAGACTTAATTCTTTAATTTATAATCTTCTGAGTGTTTCACATTTTTTTTTTCCAGAAAACATGCATTTGCTTATTACTTGTAAAAATCTTTTAAAAACAGAATGCTATCTAAAATCGAGTGTTGAGCTAGTGTCAAGCACATTCTAAAGCCTCCCATATATTCACTCATTCATTCTAATTTTAAAAAATACTAAGTTTGGTGCTATTTCTCCCCATTTTATAGCTGAAGAAACTGAGGCACGGAAATATTTCTTAGGGTCACACAATTAGTAAGTGGTAGAGTCAGGATTTAATCTCAAATGGCCTGACTCCAGAGCCCTGCACTCAACTGAGACTTGTACTGATTGACTCCCTAAGGACTTTATATTTGGGGGGAAAAAGTCAGTAATACAGAAATTTTAAAAAGCAACAACAAACGTTAAGTCTACGATAATCAACACTAGGTTGGGGAATGCTTGTGCAGACTCCAGGCTGGAATAGAGAACAATGATCTCACACTCTCACTGGTCCATTTGAACGCAGGACTATGTGTCCAAAAGCTTATATGTAAATGTCACCCTGATATGGTTACATCAAAATGTCTTGCTTGGGAGAGCACACTGCTGGGACTCCATTTCACTACCTGGAACTGAGCAGCGTTTCAGTACCTCTGGGAGGCCTTGGATTCAAGTCATGAGCCCAGGAAGAAGTGAGTGGCAGGTGCAGCAGAAGTGGGAGCAGAACCCCCGAGGAAACAGGCAGCCACACAGATTGGAAAGTGGCCAGTCAAGGCTGCCCCTGATGCGAAGGTCCATGAGGCAGCGAGGCCTCCAGTCAAGCACTGTGGCTTCGCCAGAGAAGGCTGCTGCAGGCGCAGAGTCTATCACGGGGATTGCTCATTCCTTGGGGTTCTCCTCTCTCCCTATCACTTCTCAGGTGGCTAGTAATCCACATATGTCAGTCCTCTAGCTTAATATCTGAGAGAGAGTTTTTAAGAGTAACTTAGGAACCTAGGATCATCGACCCGCCCTGCTTGGAGGAATTCCCTCACGTACATTTTCTCACTCATTCATGAGTAACAATGCAAAACAGCACGGGGGCTGTTACAAGCTTTCACAACATGGAAGAAGAGCATTGAAGTCAAGGTGCTGTGGGAACTACAAGCATTTGCAGAGACGAGAAGTAATTTTACAAGTACCTGTTCTGATTCTTAATGCAAATCAAGAACATATGGACTCTGTGAACTAAGAGATTAAATATGAGATGCTATGACAGCAGACTGGGATCTAAAAACAAAACAAAATTTTTCTGGCTGGGAGGCAGGCAGGAATAAATAGGGAACTGTAAATGTGAGAGGGAAAGAGTGAGCGAAAACCACACTGTGATCACAGGCTTACGTATACATTAGAAGAAGAACCAGCACAATGGAAATTGTAGGAAATAAATGGGGTGAGTTGGAGGACACGGTTGAGAATGTGTTCCAGAATCCGAAGGCGCAGAGACAAAAATGATTTCAGAAGAGGCTAGATACGAAAGATATGAAGAGAATCTCCAAACATGAATAATGGATGTCCCAGAGGAAGAACTCCAAATAGACGAGAGGGAGAAATGACAAATAGAGTAGAAGAAAAAATGTGCTGAAGACAAATCTGATCCTGTAGGTTGATTGTCTTTTCCTGTTTCTGGTAAAATCAGTTCAGATACCCACACTTTAAAGGTTTCTCTTGTTCCTACTACTCAGGATCCATCCACCTCCTTGACTTCTGAAACGGGGAGGACTTAGTAGGATGAAGGGAGTGGAAATTAGATAAAACTAGAAAGCTCTTAGACGTGGCTTGTGCTCCAGGAAAATAAAGAGGGATATAATTAACATATAAAATAGAGGGAACTCCATGTGTTTGTGGATAATGCTAATAATCTAAGCACAAAAATTAACCAGAATCTCCCAGTTAGCTAAGAGAAGAACACAGGCCACACACTCGGAGGATTGGAGCGTGTAGTCCTGAGTCCACTATCGACTAAATGCATAGCCACACACTTCCATTCATCCTCTCTTCACCTCACTTTCCTCCCCTGTGAAACTACAAGACAACTAATAACTGTGTCACTTACTGAAAAATGGGGTTATGAGCATGTGAATGAAACCACACACATAAAAATTTCCCACAAATATAGATGTTCTTAGGAGCACAAGGACCTTTATGTCAAACCTGGTGACTGGACTGCACCCCTCAGGCTGAAGGAGCCATACCAGCTGATTTTCTAAGAGAAATCTAAGAGCAAGATCTCTGCTTTGTGGATAAACCGATCTTCACTTGCTAAGAAAGAAGCATATACTAATCTAAGCAATCACATTTCCACAATTCCCACCCCATCAGATAAAAGTCATTAAACACATCAGTCATGTAGAATAATAGAAACAGTCACAATAGTGGAAAGTTATTATAGGATCCGTGTCTCCTCCTTTGAAAATAAACTTGTCAGCTTTGCCTCATCATTTATTTTCCGTAATGTTTTCACTTAGCTTGATCAGCATTCATACACCAGCAGGAGACTATTATCTCAGAATAAATAATAATACGTCCCTCAAGATATTCTCTTCATTGTACTTTACAATTTTACACTTGTTGTAGGAGCACCTCATAGCAAAACTCAATACAAGAACAAAGAAATAGTGTTATAGAGAATTTGTCTTTAGGCTATACTTAAACGTTTCCTAGAAGAATCCCATAGAAACACAGGTGCAGGAAGAGAGGTGGGCATGCTGTTGTCTTTCTGGGTTCCAGTACCACGGACTCTGGGACAAGAAAGTTTATTATTGGAAGCCCACGTCCTCAGGGATATAGCAATACTTTCAAAGAGCTTTGACTCTTGGGCCCATGAGCAGGGGAGGGCAGTGGTTGTCCAATCCCTGAAAGTAACCCTGCAGATCAGGGCCAGAACTAGGGCAAGGCCA
This sequence comes from Tapirus indicus, assembly GCA_031878705.1. Classification (NCBI taxonomy): domain Eukaryota; kingdom Metazoa; phylum Chordata; class Mammalia; order Perissodactyla; family Tapiridae; genus Tapirus; species Tapirus indicus. Next base: position 114,825,748 of record CM062921.1, on the reverse strand, counting down.
GGGAGCCACTTTCTGGGGAGTAAAATTTGCAGAGTAGCAAAAAAATTTAGTCATCAAGATAAATAATATTTGAATCCAACATTTAAAAAAAATAAAAATTAATGCAAAAAACCCATAATGAACAAAATCTGGAGGGAATCACTGTACCAACATTTCACATAAAGACAAGATCATAACGTCACTTTATGGAACTGAAGTCAGATTACAGTGGGTACAAGGTTTGTCTTGACGTGGGGATAAAGTTAAGAAAGGAGAGACCGAGTAGAGTGTGTGAGGAGGGCAGGAAAATACTTCTGATTGAGTGAGAGAGGATGAGGTTTTCAGATTGATTACTGGCATACGCACCTCAGGACTTTTTTTTTTATCTCTGGCTAAACAGAGCCACTGCCCAGTTACCAACCAGTCTCCTTCAAAGCCTAGAATTTAGGAGGAGGAGGAGGAGGCCCCTAGCTTCCTCTGCCTTCAAAGCAATTTAAACAGATTTATTTGGAATGAGTAATGTCCCTTCGTGTCTGAGAGACCAGGGTTGATATTTAAGTGGATGCTAACCCAAGAGGATAAACATTTATTCAAAATGAAGAAACTGCCCTTAGCCACACTTTTCCAATCCCTGATACAGAGACGCTGGCCAGTGAGCGTGGGTGGAGCAATGTTCCTCTCGAGAGGGTACAGTGAGCTCTTCTGGGGGTCGCTCCGCCGCACTCATGCGTGGCTGCTGGCTGTGCCACAAGCCATTTGGATAATATATGGGTGGCACACTGCCATAGCCCAGCAGGTCAGCTGCCAGGGCAGGGGGAAGAAGCCATTCTCCCATCCACTCCCAACCTAAGGCAGCTATGATTGCTCTGGGCATTCACTCCATCTCCTTCCCTCAGCAGAGACGAGGGAGCTTGAGAGGAATATGATTAGTTAAAAAACTACATTTCAAGCTGAGAAGTGAATAGAGGATTCAACAGTCTTCCACATTCTTTCTACTGCCTGCTCAAAGTAACTGGCAGGGGTTTATTTTTCTTCTCCTGTTAAATTCAAGTGTGGGTTATATGGCTTTCTGGGTGGGCAGTTTATTCTTTGGTCCAGGTTCAATTTTTGTTCATATCTTGGCACTGGAACGCATACTTGTGCTCCTAAGTTAACATCTCTTCTAAATATCTGCTCAGACCAAAAGGTTTAGGATCAAACTCAGTGACAAGATCCACAGTGAAAAGCAAATCACTCTTTTAGTAGGTGAAGGCGGACTGGTGGAATTGGGAACTTGTACCTGGGCCCTCAGCCAGAAGGAAGTCTGTGCTGGCCTTCCCATGTGCTAGAAGCCCCACTGCCTCCAAGCCTCAGATGAGGCAGCAATTGTGAACACACATACAGTCACTGAAGCTCATTTTATCAGCCTTTCTTTTCCTCTCAACATGATGAAATGGATCTGTAAGAACTGAATGAGCCTCTAAGGTAGATCGGGAAACAGAATTTTTATAATCTTAGGCTAGGAAGGGCTTATGGCTACTGTTCTTCACTCTATGTGGGACTACTCTCTTCAAAGAAGCTTCCCATGCCAGAGTTGATGGATATTACACGTGGCATTTTATACTGCCTTGTCTTCCAATTACTTGCGAATATGTCAGCTATACAAATACATGTATACGAGTTTCTGGAGGGAGTCACTGTATCCTATTCATCCTGGAATTCCTCGCATAGTGTCTTGAACGTAGTAAGTGTTTGCTAAAAGTGTGTTAAGTGAATGAATGAATAAAACTATAAAGTTTCATAAATTCAAGTTGGTCCATTTGTCATTAGGCAAATGCATTTTTAAAAAATTGAGGCTTGTAGATGGCAATACTTCTCAAATTGATTTACATATTCAATGCAATCTCTATCAAAATCCCCGATAGCTTTTGCAGAAATTGACAAAGTGGTCATAAAATTCATATTGAAATGCAAGGGAGCTAGATTGCTAAAGTAATCTTGAAAGGGAACAAAGTTAAGGGATTCACACTTTCCAATTTTGAAACCTACCAAAAACTACAGCAACCAAGACCGTGTGGTTCTGTCAAAAATATCGACATATAGATCAATGGAATAGAAATCCAGATTGATAATCCAGAAATAAACCTTCACCTTTATAGTCAGTTGATTTTTGACAAAGTTGCCAGCCAATTCAAGGAGCAAAGAATAGTCTTCTCCACAAATGGACTTGGGACAACCGGGTATCCACTTGTAAAAGAATGAAGTTGGACTCCTACCTCACGCCATATATAAAATTACAAAGTAGATCAACGATCTAAATGTAAGAGCTAAAACTATACAATTCTTAGAAGAAAACATAGGAATAAATCGTTCTGACCTTGGATTAAGCAATGATTTCTTAGATATGATACCAAAAACATAAGCAACAGAAGAAAAAAGATAAATTAGACATCTTCAGAATTAAAAACTTTTTTGCTTGATGTGCTTCGCCATCAAGAAGTGAAAAGACAAACCACAGATCATATCCTCTCATAAAGAAATGACTCTTGAAGCAAAACACCCCTTTCCAACTAGAATAAAAGTATTTCAACAGTGAGACGATTCAGATTTGATGACAGTGGTGGGATATAAGTGCTCTCATTTGTTGCCTTTTAACAGAGTGGTTTGGCAGTGCCTATCAAAACTCTAAATGTTCCTTCCTTTTAATTCAGAAAGTCTACTTCTATGAATCTATTGTACCAAAATGCTCACAAAAATACACAAAGATTAATGTCCAAGGATGGCTATTGAAGGATCATTTATGACAGCAAATAAATGGACACAACCCAAAGTCTATCAATATGGGAGAGGCTTAATAAATCATGATGCAGTCATCATTTACAGGATGACTGGTTTCCTATTTCCATAGAAAGGAAGTAAATCTGTATCAACTGACATGCAAAGTTGTTTATAATAAATAAAGATACGTGAAAAAAATCCATGATATGTGACAATATGTACAAAGGTTTATTTTATAATTAACATAAAACAAAGCTATGGTGTCTACTATTTCTCAAGAGACACTTAAATATTATTAATTAAATAAATATATGCTACCACTTATCTTGACTCATGCTATAGATCAGTGCTCATATGAGAAGCAGCTTAATCCCAAATAAAAATACATGGAATTCAAATATTTGACCTATTCTTGTTTGCTTTGGGACAAATATTTGAAGCTCCTCTTTGCTTATTCTATTATCTAAGATGTCTTCAAATTTATACACCAAATTTGGAGAATATTCATCCAGCCAATTTCATGGGATATGATAACAGATTAACAGGCAGAAATATATTTCAAATTTATAGATACACATGTATAATAGCCTGGAAATATCTGCACCAAACAATTTTCAGTGGCTACCTCTTAGAGTATGGATAGAAAAAAATGAAGAAACAATGAGGGAGTCAAATTTTACCTTTTATTCTCTCCTCTTCTATATTTGAATCTGATACTGGCATTTAATACTATACTTTCATAATTAAAAACTAAAAAAGTGTGATAAATTATACATATATTAAAATAACTAAAGGATAAAAATGCAACTGTGTTTGGAAGATACATTTTTTCAAAAATAGGTTGTTTGCTTTTTAAAGCAATTTTATTATTTTTTTCTCTTTCTGTTCCGGAAGCACTCAAAAATTGCCCACTTCCTTGAACACAGTTTTTGTCTGTATAGATTTCTTTTTTCCTGGTTAAGTGGCATTGAGACAGACTAGTTTAAACTTCTCATATTTAAAAGCCCCCCACCTTGAAATCTGTTATGTGCCTCGTATTCTGTCTCTTTACCAGGAGAACATCTCATTGTGTTCAACTTTTAGTACTCACTTTTCATTATTCTGTTGGTTGGCCTGACTTCGTTTAAGATTACATGAAAAGATGTGCCAAATGGCATGACCCATTCTTGAAAGTCGAATGCTCCAAGTTTTGAGATTTGCACCAAGTGTTTTCAGTATCACTTACTGTTTTATGTGCAAGCAATTACTCCTGATTCAGCAAAATTCAATGCTTTCTAACAAATGATCAGGAGGGTAAACAACTCATTTACATGGGGAGGTTTATATTTTCAGAAATGCCTCAAGGGAACTTTTCCAAGAGGCCAGAAAGGAATTCAGCAAAAAGGAAACAGCAGGAGGATCCTGTATTTCTCTGCAATTCAGCAGGACTGGTTGCCAATACCAACATCATAACATTTCAGAGCCCAATTTTCCATATTTTGAAACTTCATACAGAGATTCCATCAAGCAAGTCAATCTGCTATCAAACTCGACTTTGTCTGTTAGTTGCTGAACTTTCTTCTTCATGGCACCTGAGCTCAGCTGCAAGTTTTATATCCTGAGAATAAATCAGAAACGGTGCGGACTTGCATTAACGTAGTGGTTCTCAGACTTTGGCTTGCATCAGAATTGTCTGGAGGGTCTGTTAAAATGCAATTTGCTGGGCCCCACCACAGAGCTACTGATTCAGTGAGTCTGGGAGAGAGCCTGAGAATTTGCATTTCTAGCAAGTTTTTAGGTGACGCTGCTGCAATTCTGGGCACCACACTTTGAGAAACTTCGTATTAACTCTTTAGGCTCCCGGGGCCCCAATTCATAACTGGATGCTTTAGCTAACTAAAAGGTATCCTCCTGGCTTTCAAATATGAAGGGACCCAAATATTAGTGACACGGTCTCTGAATCAGATTATTTTAAGAGAAGTAGAGAATGGTATACGTGGCTGCTGTTTTTCTAAAAGAACACATCTGGGTGCTGATGAAAGATGATTCATCTGTGCTGAGATGCAGATTCTCTTTTACAGGGGTGCTGGTGATTTCTGTGTAAACAACTTCTCTGACCTTTATTTGACACTGTTGAATTAACTGGGGGGAATGGAGACTCGGGGCTTAAATGTAGGCACGGTTCTTTTAAGATTTCATGATTCTAACATTCCAAAACTAGTGGCCTCTAACCCTGTGCCAGTCTTTACTGAAATTGCCCATGGTCCCCAGGGAGAGAGTATTGATTAGAGGCAGATGCTTCTAAATTATGTCATTAGGCTTCTGCTCATATAGTTTTTTGGTCTTCAAAGCGAAATCTATCTAGTTCTGATTTATAACTCAGCAAAATTACCATACTCCAGATCAGTTTCTTCTGGTTTGGCAACTCTGCTAGTTAATTAATAATTCTATTATTAACTAAAAGTGAAAACTATTATTATTATAGCATATACTGGAGCTGTGCCAGAAAAACTAGGACCATATGAATACCCAATGTCAACCAATCCAATATGCCAGATGCAGTGTTAATTGTTTTACATACACTTAAATGTTTTCTTTTTGCTATGTTTTCTTGAAATAGGCAGAACTTTTATTTTGTCACCAATTTTAGTCAACTTGATTTTCAACTGAATCATCCTCGTTGGCATAGTTTTCCAGAAAGCTGAGGTTTGCCTCATGAGAAGCAAAAGGCAGCTCCAATTTTTACTTAAAACATCACTTAGAGTAGGAGGAGGCTATATGAGCCCTCTCTCCATACACACTTATGTTACAAGAGGAATTCAACCTAACTGGGAATTTGGGGGAATTATAAAATTAGAGTACATTATTAAATTAATAATGACATTTACTATTTATAAATGTTTTCATAGCATTTAATAGCTTTTTGATCATTTAAGCATTCCTGTAAAAGTGCAATTATCATTCCCATTTTACATTTAAAATAAATGAAACATGAAGAAGTGAAGGGGTTTCCTTAGGCCCTAAAACAGCTACCTTGTAATAGAAAGAGAGACAGAGAAAGAGAGAGGGGGAGGAAGGGACAGCTGGAACTGGAGTTGAGGTTCCCTCACTCTTACTTTATAGGTAACAACACAATGGAAAGAAAGGACTTTCTAGTCAAACACAGTTGGTTTGGATTCCAGATCTTGTCCTTACTAGCCACACACACTGAACAAATTACTTAACTTCTCTAAGCATCAGTTTAGTTATCTGTAAAATGGGGCTATTACCTTCTCCTTATTTCACACAACTGTAAAGATTAGAGCTAATTTATGTAAAGCACCAAGTACATAAGTACTCAAAGAAAATGGTTATTATTAGTGCACATCGAGTATCAGGATTATAAACTGTAGGTTTTGTGGGGGCAAGGAACACGTCTCCCATGCTGATTGTGTGCCCAGAGCCTAGCACAGAGCCTGGCACAATGTAGACATTCACTGAACATCTGTTGATTGATTAATGCACCACGAACAGTAGCTACTTATTTAATTTGTCACATGGCTTGACATGGCCATCCTTATCTGGATTTTAAAATGCACAAGAAGCCATTCCTATGGCCTGATCACATCTGCTTGGAAATGAAACTAGGGGATCCTGATAGAGATCATTTACCAGTTGTGATGCTCTCTCCCCTAAAAAGAGAATAATGAATTGCAATTTTTACTTGGAAACCTGGAGGAGATGGAAGTAGAAAAGCTTGTGGGCATAATCCTGAGCTATTGCAGAAAACTCAAATAGATTCCCAATTCTGGGATGAGAATGCATGGCCCAGGGCTAACTGATATGGAACTGACCCCACGTCAAGATTTATGAAAGCCAGTCCAGTAAGGGCAAGTCATATCTTCAGCTTGTACACAAATGCGTGTGTTCACACATAGATGCACACGAAGTATTCAGCGTACTGTGTGGGGAGGAATCTCTCCCCTAGGATAGATTTTGGAATGTGCCTGGTGCCCAACCCTCAACTGGTAGCCAAAATTAATCAAGTATGAAGGAAGTGTAGGGACTTTGATGCTAGACGAGTCTGGATTTGAAATCTAGCTCTTGTACACTCTATCTCTTTTACCTGTGTACAAGCTACCTAACCTTCCTAAGCCTCAATGTACTCATCCATTAAATGAGGATAACGATAGAACCTAGACACCTAATAGGGTTGTGGGTGTTAAATGTGACAATGCATGTAAAGCATCTGGCACAAATGAAACACTTGATAGGTACTGGCTATTATTATTATTATTATTATGTAGGAAGTTAGAATCAGTCCTGAGCATGATGCACTGGTCAGGGAGGCCCGGGTGGAACTCAGGATAGAGGACCTTCAGGTGGGTGGACAAAGGGTAATTGGTGGGTGTCAAAAGCAGAGATAAGGGCAACCCAAACCCATTGTCATCTATTTAACAATTTTCCTTAGGACAACTCTGAAGGTGGTGACTATCAGTGAAAACTGCCATAGTTACTCAACTTGATCAGTTGATATTATCTAATTTTTTACTGCTCTGCAAAATCAGGATTGGCTTGAAATGTGTGTTTCCTTGCATACCTTTGTCATGACAACATAAGAAAAATGCCAGAATATGTTCAGAAATAATCCTCCTTCTGGGTTCTTGCTGACCAAGTTTACCATCACACCGATAATGTTGCAACTTGTGTGTTTTCACTTTCTCTCTCTTGACCACAGACAAACTTAGAGTCTATCAGTTCTGATCCCTCTCACTTCCAGACATCTAGTAATCCCAACATGACATTCTTTCCCCTTATCCAGGAAAACTGGGCTGATGGCTTCACCCACACAAAGGTGTTAATGATGCGTATATTATTTGTCTCAAAGGATTTTCAATTTAAAAAAATAAGGAGGCTAATTATTATCTCAAAGAGATTAATATTTGATGATGGAATTTCAGGCTTTGTAGTACATGGGAATGGGTGTGCACTGAGGTAGGAACACGATATGAGCTGGGGAAAAAAACTAGGATGGTTTCTTCTCATCCCTACTCTATTCCCCTATCTCTATATGCCTCTGTCATTTCCTATTCTAGATGTCACATTCGACTATTGGAGGGAAAATTCACAAATGCACAGAGTTTGGAATGGTGTATGGACAAATATATTTAGGAAACAACGACATGTAATTGTTCAGTCCAATGCATTAAAAGTAAAGGACTAGAGTAGAGCACAGGCAGGATCATTTTATACAGTTGTGATGAATTTCTGTGCAGATTTTAATAATTACTTATTACACTTAACTCCAAAATAGATACTTTTAGTTAAGTTCCCAAAATAGTCATTTTCTTAATTGTTAGACAAGGGCAGCATGTCTTTAGCCTAGGAGATTCTCAATTCTCAAGCAGTACTTTCAAGGAAATTAATGTGCTATACAGATAATCTATGAGGGTGGAGACCTTGCTTGTTTCCTGTAGAGCCTACAATACTGGATATGATGTCTGACACAAGGTAAAGGCTCAATAAAAATTTGTTCAATAAATGAGTGAACAAACACTTTCCACAAACTTTGGTTATGATGATGTTTATATTGACAGAGAGTGGTGGATCTTAAAATGTGTTGCTCATGTCAACTGCTGAAGGGAGCATAACTGACTGAGGGTCTCAGGTGCTGTCCCTTGGGATCCATCACTGTGTTTATGCTGAAGTCATGCTTCCCAAGAGCTGCTCCTAGCCAATGACTGAGCACAGGGTATGGTGAGGGTGGAGGAGACCAATACAAGCCAATTGCTGTGATGTACAGGACTTTCCACCAGGCACAAGGAGTTCCCATAGGCTGGGCCAAACTTTTCTTGGAATTGCATTGCCATCTGCAACTCTTTTACCCAAACTTCCTTCTTTTCATCTCTCCTTCCACTGGTAGCACACCTGCATCCCCATATTCTTGCCTTTTCCTACTTCCTCCCCCAGTGAATCTCTTGCACATCTAATTCTGTCTTGGCATCTACTGCTAAACAATCCTGAAATCACATGAAAATATATAGTGGCTAAGCCACAGAGAGACATGGAAAGGTCTACTCTATAAACAGTTCAAATTTAACCTGTATAAATCCAGCCCTGCAATTTGTTTTTTAAAAAATGAATCAGTAAACACATTTTCATCATATCAAAATTATCATTAGTCTCACTTAAGTGTACTTACTGACAATATTTTCTTAGAAACATTCTCTCTCCCACTATCATAAGAAGGCCACTCAATAGATATGAAGTGAGAAAACTATTGATCTGATTATACATTTGGAAGCAACAAATGCATTTATAGCACCCCTACAATTTCAGATTTCAATGAAAATCCTTCCACTGTGGGTTAAGAAAAGTGGGAACAGAATTACTTATGTGTTAAGCTTATTGCCTAATTTCCCTTCACAGAATCCAGTATCATCTGAAGTTCTGAGCATGTGAACCAAAGTTTAGTTTTACAGCTGGGCTTAACATCCCCACATTCTGACATAGTGACTATGTCTAATACACTATAAAAATGGGAAGATCATTTGAAATTTGAATGTCTACCTAATTCTGACAGTTATTCATATCACTAATCTTACACGAACCAAGAATTGTTGGCTTGTATAGGTCTTATATTTCCTACAGAATGCTTATTTCCAGATAAAGTTTGTGCAGTGCGAAGCACAAGGTAGGTATTCAATATCTGCTTGTGGATGAATATATGAAAAATTAGATTACTAAGATACAGAAACAGATTCAAAGACATTTCAGTATTTAGGTCAAGATGTCTTCAGCAGACACAGTGATTAATAAAAGCCAACAACTGAAATGCAAAAGATGATATTTTCTCTTGAACTTAAAAATGATTCTTTCCAGCAGTCAGGGAGGGCCATTATCCCGAGGGCCAGTCCTGCCAAGTCCAAGTCGTTCCCGGGGATCTCGCAGCAGCCAGCTAGAACAGTCATGAACTGGAATAACATTTCCTGGAATGGGATGGAGAGGCCTCCTTTTGGATGACTGGAGGGTGATTCACAGGAACAATTTATAGAATTTTCACAGGATCTCAAGCTCTTTCTTGTTTTGAAAAATATATGTATTTCTACACACAGGGCCAAAGAAGACAAAGGGTGAAACACGGATGATTCCAGTTGCCCCTGGTGATTTCAATGAAGCCCCTATGGTTGCTCTTTTTTTTTTTTTTTTTAAATACAGTCCAAAAGACTAAAGGAAACATAATCCATCAGCTGTGAAGATGACTAAGTGCTCACCGTGTGCAAAGGTCTTAAACACGTGACTCCTACACTTTGATGGTTAAAAAACCAATGTGAGTCTCTTTTTCATGTTCACGTGCGTGTGTGTGTGTCTTGGGCTTGGTCAGATTTGCTCTTGGCCTAGGTCTGCACAGCTCCGGTTTCAGGTCTAGGCAGCCGTGGACAATTTGCCTTTTTATTCTGCTTGGAAGCTTTGCTGATAAAGCTGTTTAAAGGGCTCAGGTGCTGACAAGCTGGGCGCTGTCAGTATCTGGGATTGCAGGAAATCCATTAAATTACAGAGCTGCTTTCACTCCACAACGTGTAGCAAGGAAATGAACATAAGCCATTGTCCTCTTTCCTTGTCTCCCTGTTGCTAGCAGTACAAGCCCCTTCTTCAAACTCTGCTTAAGTGTTAATTCTATATGCTAATGTTTTAGCAAATACTTAATGCTGTTATTATAAATAATAATCCCTTGAATTTTTTTCCTTTAAATTTTACAAATTTAAGGGCTTATTTTTAAAATTATATACTCCCTTGCCCCAATATCCTGACCCCAGCACAAACACATACCCACACACAGGCTACAAAAGCCTGGGATATAACCCAGGTCTTTATTATACTCCCATCAGTAATGAGTCTCACATTTTGTGTATATCAGAATCACGGGGTGAGGTAGGTGTTGTTAAAAGTATAGACTCCTAGGTCCCTACTCCAAAATCCCTAAATCAGGATATTTAGGAACAGACATAGTATACTGAGTACACTGTACACCGAGATACAGTACACTAAGTATCTTCATCAAACATTACAGAACATCAAAGTCTGAGAACAATTGATATATTAATTCTATAATGTGATCTCTACCCAATACAGTAAGACTTTTACCTTTCTTTTAAAGCCCTTTCTCCCATCACTCTACCCTCTGCCACCAGCTATTTCATGAGCACAGTCATCTTAGCTATCCTGTGGCTCTGTGGTATTTCTTCTCCTTCCCTCAGCTGCCTTTGGGCATGTTGTATTGAGACTCTGTTGTAAACACATTCTATGGCTGATGTCTGTACTCATCCCTGTGCCCAGAGCACTCATTTATTCTCCCATCGCCGACTCCCATTGCTATCAAAGCCCCTGCTGTGTGTTCCTCTCTCTGTGGAACCTGCTGCCACCCAAGTCCAGAAAAGCCCTACCAGGTAAAGTGCTAACTGCTGTGCCCATCCGCTGGCTCTTCAAATTGCCAGCTCAGTGATGATGATGAAATTGCTGATCTGTTTCCCTATCTATATAATACATACATTTCTAAAATTCTTTCCTACTCTAGAATTCTGTGCTTCTAGACAGCTAATAAATGTCTGTACTTTACTATGTGGGATTATCAAACTATCCTTCAGCAGCTGTCTGGGCTCACATGATTTCCCAATCTGTCTGTTGGCCGCCTGTTTGGGAGATGTCCCTGTCCCAGAGGACAGAACTCAGCAGAAATCGTGTCTGGGGGTGTGGCTAGTTAGCTACAGGAGGTCAGAGAGAAGGATACACTACCCAAAGATGGAAGCGAGGAGGCCAAATGGCAAATGGAGTGATGGAGTGAACATTTGGGTAGTCTAGGCTAGTGGAGGTATATACAGGTCTAAATGCAAAAAGCAAACACCATTTAAGAACCAAAAGAACTTCATGTATTATAAACAAATATTGGGGGTGGTGTTTAGAAGAGAGATGTTTGGGAGTCTAGGCCACCGGCAGATATACTCAGATTGAAACCCTAAAAGCCAAGCCCGTTTAAGAACCAAAGGGATGTTAGATATCACAAACAAAATTTGTGGGGCGGTTGCAAGAGAATATGAGGAAAAGAAATGCAAACTCACAGTTGGCTGGCAATGACTTCCAATTCAGCCTTGCCCCTAAGACACCAACTGTGCTTGCTACCTTTCCCTACAGGCAAAGGGAAGTTCAGCCTATATTCTCAGCCCACTCAGGCCTTGGACTAGTCTGGTCAAAGCATTCAGTGTAATAGGAGGTTTGGGCCCACCAGTGGGTAGTGTGTGAGATTAGGCTTGCTCTATCTCCAGTATCTGGGGTTTGTGGGGTGGAGACTGAGATGGCTTGGATGAGTGGCAGCCCTCCCCTCTTTACTTCTGCCACATCTGCCTAGTCCCTATGACTGCCCTTCTGCCTTGGTGCCTGATTTTTACCCCAGTTCCCTGAAGCTTTGCCAGTTGACTTGATTGGGAGTTTGTATTAATTTCCTAGGGCTGCTCTAACAATGTACCACAAAACTAGTGGCTTCAACAATGGAAATTGGTAGTCTTACTATTCTGGAGGCTGGAAGTCTGAGATCAAGGTGTTGGTAGGGTTGCTTCCTTCTGTGGACTATGAGAGAAAAATCTGTTCCACGCCTCTCTCCTAGCTTCTTGGGATGTGCTGGCAATCTTTGGTATTCCTTGGCCTCTGCTACATTACTCCAATCTGTGCCTTTGTCTTTATATAGCATTCTCCCTGTGTGTGTGTGTGTGTGTGTGTGTGTCTCTGTGTCAAAATTTCCCCTTTTCATAAGGACACCAGTCATATTGGATTAGGACCCACCCTGCTCTAGTAGTGTTCATTTTAACTTTGCAATTACATCTGCAATGACTTTATTTCAAAATAAGGCCACATACTCAAATACTCGGGGGAGGACGTCAATATATGAATGGAGGGGGGCACAATTCAACCCGTACCAGACTTTTTGCCTAGTTTTTATTAACCTATTTTTCTTATGGCTGTATCTTCCTACCTATTAGGAAGGAAGATATTGACATCCCTAGCTATTGACAGGACTTGAGCTTTAAACCAGATAGACCACTTGGAATCATAATACTAATTGCTGATCACCTGACTTCACAAAGCACCCCAGCCTAGAATCCTGCCACCATGTTCTGTCTACCAGATCAGACCCCCATAGATAGTAATGCTGACCCAGGAAAAGACAGGTGTGCCTGGAAACCCGGAATCCATGCTTTGACCTATTTCCTCTCCCCTGTTTTGAGGCCCGTCCTGCAGGCAGGTGAGCACTCTCCACGTTCCTCTGTTTCTCAATGCCTTCTCCACTTATCCGTATATTCCTCTCCAGACAGCTCTGTGCAGGCAATATCTTGGAAGCCTCATAGATGACCTCTCAGCAGTAATAGTGCTTCCACAGGCTAAATGCATTATTAATTAAATTAATAAATCATATGGGTTAAAGCAACACTTTCATGCTTTAAAATTCACAAAGTACTACCAAGAATAATAGCAAGAAGTTACATACGGGCTATAGGTACTTCAACCATGAGTAATCTGCAGGAAATCTATAGATAATGCAACTTCAGCAATGGGTTGAATTATCACAAAGTTTCTAGATATTTATTTATTTATTTTACTTTTACATTTAACTGACTGGAATCTTCCTGAATTCTCATGAATCATACATTTGGCAAACTTTCTGTTTTGAGCATTGGCTCTGCACTAGCTACTAGGCTAGATTTTGAGGGTGCAGAGATGAGTGAGAGATAGTTTCTGATGTGGAGGTCACCAGCCACACCACCCCCCTTCACAGGATTATTCAAATGACAAAGAATTTGACTAGATGATAGAAGTTACCAGACTTGTCAAGTCCATAAGAAGAGTGTGAAAAGATTAATTCCTTATATCTGGCAGTGAAATGAGCATCAGAGGTGGGGAGTTTGGCCTGTGACTTCTGTTCAAACACCAAGACTGTCACATTCTCTGGAGATGGTTTGTAATTAGAAGTTAATTAGTTCTCTTTGAGAGAACTTGGACAATCTCCTCCTTCTGACATAACTGTGAATCCTCTCCAGGGACCTCGTAAGGTTCTAGCACATCAGGGCCAATTTCTGTGTTGGGTTGACATGTAAAAGAATATCTCCAAGAAAAATAACAAGAGTCCAGAGAAGGAGCAGCAGTAGGAATGGGTGTCAAGTGTGTAAGGGTGGGAAACTATAAGGGGGAGCTAAAATAAGGAGGATTGAGAAGCTGCTAGATTTTCCTAAAAACACAGTTGTAATAGATTCTGCCAACTCAGTTGCCCTGAGCTCCCTCCTATTTACGGTAAAATGGCAATGAAGGGAAGTTGTAGATGGACATTACTCAGGGAACAAGCTTTCTCAGAAGCATAAGTTCATGCAAATAAATTGGTCTTAAGGCTAGTTAAGAAACAAGGAAAAGAGAAAAGTTCCTCCATGGGACACAAGGCAATTTTCCATCAGGTCTGGCTGTAGAGCTGGATCCACCTCAGCTGCCTTGGTGGACTGCTTCTCAACATTTGCTCCATTACCTGAAGGCTTGAGTGGCCCACAGCTACTAGCTTCTCATATGGCACTACAGACTGTGTCATGTAGTAAATCATTAGGCAACCAACGTGATCTCAGCCCAGCCATGTTAAGTAGGTGAGAGACAGAGACAGTGAACCAATGTGGCCAGTCCAGCTTCATAGGCTAAATATAGATTTTGGAAGTCTGTCCTACTGAATTACCATGTTCTGGGTAACTGAGTATTGTATTCTTCTCTTAACCAAACTCTACAGCGGAGCTTTCTCTAGTGTTTTAATTTGAGCTGAGCTGGTCCTCCTTCAGCTTCATAAAGAGTTCTAGTCTTCTGAATCAATATGCTTTCCTCTTTCTCTGATCCTTCATCTTCCTCCTCTTCACTTTCCCTCTTATTCCGCTTTAACTCCACATCTGTTTTTGCTCTCTTAATGCTTCTTTCCTCTACGCTCCTTAAGCTCTTCATAACTAGCACTATTATTGCATTTCTTGTCTTTAGGAGAGATATATTGATGCAACTCTTCTCCTGCCCATCTCTCATCCTTCCTGCCACCCCCTGGACTTTCCTGGTGGCAGACACTGTGTCTTACTCACCCAAGCCTCTTGCACGATGCCTGGCAGGGATGGCTATTTATCCTAATCTGGAGGCAACAGGGGGGCAATTCTGATTTCCTCACAAGCATTTCCTGGTGACACCACTGCCATTTCACATCAAATCAAAATTTATTTCTTAATTGAGCATCTGTAGAGTGAAAGACACCACGTGCAGGAGAGTATATGAAGAACATTGCCGTGGCTCCTGACCTCAGTGAGCCTTCCATCCAGTTAGAGAGGCAGGGCACAGGTCAATGAATGGTCCTGTTATAACCCAAAGACAGAGGAGGTAGATGACGTGGGTAAATGCATGGAGCTCGAGGTCAGGAAACCCAAAGACCAGTCTCAGCATTGTCAAGAGCAAGTTATGAAGCATTTTCCCTGGGGCTCAAGTTTTGAACAAACTGAAGGGACTAAACTCCAACAGTGTTTCTCAAAGTATGAGACACAATTTTTTAGGTAACATATAGACTGAGAATTAAATAAGATTAAATCACGTGCAGAGAAAGTTATTTCCTTTGGAAATTCTCCTTTTCATCATAAAGAAACTGGGCAACGAGCAGTTTCAAGCTCAGAGTCTGCCTACTGGAGCAGCTAAGATTGAATAATGTTTTGTTTTCATTTTATCTATTTTCAGGCAATGTTTTTGCAGGTTTTTCTCTATTTATGCTGATAAAGTTTACTTTTAAAATAATGTATTTTAGTAAAACAAATGAGTGAATTTAAAGAAATATATTAAGAAAATAATAGACCATGGCATGTGAGTATAACAACAATTGTAAATGTGGTGCTGGAGTATTTGAAACTTAGGAAATACTAAATAAGTCAACGCCAAAATTCTTTTCAACCTACACTTCTTTTGATTTTGCAGTATTTCCAATGGAATCATGTGGCTACGGAGATAATAAGTGTCTCAAGATGATTTACTGACAACACATTATGGCAAATGATCCATTAAGAAATAATCTGTGATACAAGTAGTTATAGGTAGAGATAGATAGTAGAGAAGTAGATATATATATACATAGAGAGAGAGATAGTTAATAGATATACAGATGTATATATAGATACAGATAAGTAGATATTGATAATATCTATAAATATAAATAATTATCTGTGATATAGATAAAAACGAGAGATATATTTCCATCTTCCTCTCAAGGGGAGAGACAAGTCTGAATTCTTCAGTCTGAATTTCTTTTAACTCAAGGAAAATATTATTTTTTTCAAGTTTTAACCTGTAGAAGTGTTTAAACTGCCTTGTCTAAAATGGAGAGAGTTCCTGAGAACTTAAAGGGGAGTGGTCTCACCTCAAGAATGTGGTTGGACAGTGGGGACTCGAGAAAGAGAAGGACGCAACTCTCTTTCTGTCACATGTGGCAGACTCTCAGGTGGGGTGATCTGCACTGAAAGACTTGGCATTAAGAGCAGGCGTTCCTATGATTCCCATGGACCCTCACCCTCCACCATTCGGGTGTGGCCTAGGCAAGCATCTGGGCAAGTGACCATGGTGTGGACACATGAAAGAGGACCACATCTGATTAGCTCCAAGGTCTTGGAAGGAGAGGACATAGAGGATGCATGGCAATGGAAAGTCCTCTTTTCTGGACATCTATGAGCCTTCCGACCCTAAGAACAACCAATATCAAACTTCTCATCAACTTTTCTTAATGAGGCACTGAAATTAGATTTTTTTAAAGAAAAAGTAGTGTGACATTTGTGCCTTAATTTGTGGAAAACTGAATTCACTTCATAGAAGAAGGAGGAATGGAAGAATCTGGAAAGGCACAGCCTCTCTTCCCTTCTTTCCTTCCCCCTTCCCTCCATCTCTCTCTCTTTTCTTTCTTTCTACCTATCAGTCACACATACATGCACACAAATTAAACGTGATTTTATATAATATATACTATATATTATTATAATAATAGAATAAATCATATACCGATTTCTACATGCATAAAAGATTTAAAAATAATTACATCTGAGACATAATATCTTAGAAGTAAAAGATATTGTTTATTCCACATCCAACACTTGGAAACGACATGGCCACACCACACTGATGAACCGCCATGAACATATGCTGTGAGGGTTATCATCATCATCTTAGGAACACGTATTTAATTAAACCCAGTCTGGGGCTGTATTCTCACCATTTAGGTCATATCTGTGTTAATCTCCAGAAGCCTTGCGCACATCCATTTGAATGTGTCATGTGAGTATAATTTATAATTGTACATAATTACTTTTCAAAAGTTTCCCATAGCACCTAGCAGAGTGCCATGTAGATAATAACTATTTGTGGAATAGATGGATACTGAATAAATATTTTAGTCTGATTTTCTCCACAGTCAAACATTTCCACCCCATAAAAACTTGAGGAAGCCTTTCCTCTGACGTTTAGCTTCCAGCTTTGTGAAGTGGAAAACCATGGTACCTTTGACAGTTCATTGCACTATATTATGCAGTTAGCCCTCATCCAAAAACTGTGACTTTTAGAAATATGGTGTCGTTTTCAGACATATGACTGATTATAGTGAGTGTGAGTTAGAGATTGCAGAAACAGAAAGACCCCGGGAAAAGTATCTAGCCAGAAGAAAAGGGGAAAATGGGCTCTTTTATCTTACTCTCTGGTCATTGAGCTTTGTAGCTGGACAGCACGTTAGCTTTCCTTTATTTTTGAGGATAAAATGGGAATATTTAGAGTTGCCAAGAGGAAGAATCCACAATTATTTCCATGAGAATTCTAGCCAAGGGGACATTTTGATAAAATGGGTTCATGGATCCTCATTCTTGCCTGGTTTCTATTAAATATTCTAGCCTTTCCTGTGAAAAATGGGGAGCGATTTCATGCTTTCATTATGCAAACTGATCTGGTTTCACTAGACACTCCATAGCAACAGTTGATTAAAAAAGGTGAAATATGTTTCCTCAGTTTTACATGCTGTTAGGAGGGAAGCCTGCTGGGTATTAGACCCACAGTGGCAGCCAGTCTAAGGGGTACTTGACAGCAGAAAGCGGTGTCAGCAGAAGCTCACAGATTATTTGTATACCCCGAGAATACTGAACTTTACCTTCATTTTCTCCGTTTAGTCAAGTGAATTTTATCCAATTGAGAATACTTGCTTAAAAGGCCTCAGATTCACTTTATCCTATGTCCCTACAACATGTACAATTATATTACAAGGAGTTATTTATATTAAAAATTAACAATGTCATCACCATTCTAGTTTTTCTGCCCCATTTCCACCCAGTGTCCCCTGGAACCTTGTGTTCAAGGATTGCCAGCCGTTCCCTGCCTTCTGTTGTTCCCTCATAGCCCCTCTGGCTGGGTTCCCCCAGGATTAATAAACAATGATTATGATTTTGTTCTGACTGAAAGCCAGAATCAAGAATAGAGTAAGGTTACAAACTCTTTCAGAGTGAGAGAATTCTGGATTCTTCCTGTGGAAACAACATTAACCCAATGGCCTTAGGTAATGTGCGGAATTAGCCTGCCTAAGCCATCATTTCACCATCTTTAAAATGGAAATAGTAATACTTTCCTCATGAGACTGTTTTGAGAATTAAATAAGCTATATGTAGAGCACTCAGTACACTGTAGGTGACACGATATGTTCTTAATAAGTAGGAGTTATTATTGATTTTTTTTAAAAAAAGTAGTTACTCTGTGTATTCTGTTAAACCTATCCTCCTGTGTACTTCTTAATTAAGAATCATTTCAAGACTCTTTGGTGAAAAAAAAGCAAAAATCAAAACTCTTCCTTCAAAGATGCTGGGAGCCAGATGGATGAATCATAGGTAAGTGTATCTGAGGAAAAGATAGGCCAATGGTTAATGGCAAGAGAAGGAGATTCGAATGTAGGTTTTATTACTTCTCCTGGGTCTATTTTAATGGCCTCCTAGTAAGATCTGCATAACTAGTTTGCCCTCTTGCTCCAGTCCTTTCTATACATTCCTGCTGGATGAATACTGTTTTGCCAGGTTATGACAATCCTTGTTCAGAAACCTTCAATGACTTCCTGTTCTTTACTGAATTACATCCCAAACCACATGATCAGTTTCAAAATTCCTTTAAAACTTCATCTCTCCTAGCTTCTCTTCATATACTCTAGCTAGATCAGACGTGTTTAATTCCCATAGCATGCCCCATTCTTTCCTGCCCCAGGACTTTTATGTATGTGGTTTCCTTCTCTATAAATCTCACAAGGAGCCCACTTAAAAATATGATTTTCTCCCTAATATTCTTTTCTGATCCTACCAGTACGAAGAAATCTCTTAGACTTTTGAACTTCTAAATTCTTTTTATGTACATTTGTAACACCTATTAAAAAGTTCTACACTGTATTGTGGTTATTTTTCTGAGTTTTATCTCAGAGACTGGATTAATAGCTACTTAAAGTACCAATAACATTTTTTTTGAGGTCATAATGGTTTATAACATTGTGAAATTTCAGGTGTACATTATTGTTCATCAGTTTCTGTGTATACTGCATCCTGCTCACTATCAATAGTCTAATTTTTATCTATCACCATATATATGTGCCCTTTTACCCTTTTGGCCCACCCTCTGACTTCCTTCCCCTCTGGTAACCACTAATCTATTCTCTTTGTCCATGTGTTTGTTTATCTTCCACATATGAGTGAGATCATGTGGTGCTTGTCTTTATCTGTCTAGTTTATTTCACTTAACATAATACCTTGAGGTCCATCTGTGTTGTTGCAAATGGGACAATTTTGCCTTTTTTATGGCTGAATAGTATTCCATTGTGTGTATGTATGTATATATATATACCATCTTCTTTATCCATTCATCAGTTGATGTGATGACTTTTTAATTATATTCTATGCAAGATCTAACACATACTTGGTGCTCAATAACTGTTTGCTGAATAAATTAATGAATGATAGTGATTGTATTAAAATTTCTCAGTGTGGTTGAGAGGCAAGAGAAAGGCCTAAAAGTAAATAGCAATGAAATCACAGGTAGCGCTAGTACCCAGGGCTCTGAGCAGCTGGTTCAAAATTTCAGAGGAGAAATAAGTAATGAAATTGATGGGGAGATTTAGTCTTGATCACTGAAGATTTTAGTGGTCTCTCACATGATATTAACAGTTGAGAATAATGCCAAGACCTTTTCATTACCCCAAAGTAAATTAAAACCAAATAGGGGAATCATTTTGCTCCATATATCAAAAATTGCTGTATTCTCTATGTATAAATAAGATTCTGTAAAATAGAAAAAAAAAGTTTTCCCCCTTGGGACAAAGGAACATTCTAGAACTCACATGTAGAGTTTATATACTATCTTTGCTGAAGATGAGCTCTCTCTTTTGGGCCATGATTTGGGTTACAAAATCTATAACTTCTTCATGAGGAGAAATCTGCAGCAATGGCTTAAAGCTTAGTAGTTTCTACAAAGGAATAACATGATGATGTTTGGATGAATCATAAACACATGGACTAAATTTTCCTTTATGAAAATCATTATTATTAAAATAATGAGGGTTTTTCACATATCTGGATTTTACTGAAGCTTTAGTAAAACAGATTCAAGAACTGAATGATGAACCCATAAGACAGTGAGTGGGAATGTTCTTATTTGCAATTACAATGTGTTGATTTGAGACTATAAGGGAGTGAGGAAGATTAATGAAAGGGAAAAGGATCCTTCCTGTCATGGCCTAGGTCAAATGTCAAGTTTCAGGAACCAGACATGGACATTGATAACTCCTAGGGATTTGAGGGCTTAAGGTCCATCTTTCCTCAATGGCATTCTCCTTCCATACTGAGGATATTAGCAGCACCATCTGAAGGCACACTCAACAAGTCCTGGAACCACAGGGAAGGTTGAAAGCCAGCACAGGGTGTGCTCCCGGCCCACAAAAGGGGAAAATACTCATGACCTCTCTGTAGAGCAGCCCAATGCACTGGTCCTATGGTTAGAATGACCAACTTGTCCCAGTCCGCCTGACACTTGCCTGGTTTTAACACTTGAAAATTCCATGTCCCAAGCAACCCTCAGTCCTGAATGAACAAGGACAATTGGTCATCTTACCTGCAGTCAAGTGTGTCATTTAAAGCAGGGCTTCTCAGACTTCAGTGTATACATCTAACACCTGCAGATCATGTTAAAATGCAGATTTGCATTTAGTAAGTCCATGGTGGGGCCTAAGATTCTGCATTTCTTTCTTTCTTTTTTTTTATGTAAGGAAGACCAGCCCCGAGCTAACATCTGTTGCCAATACTCCTTGTTTTCCGCTGAGGAAGACTGGCCCTGGGCTAACATCCATGCCCATCTTCCTCCAGTTCATATGGGATGCCGCCACAGCATGGCTGACAAGCAGTGAGTCGACCATCACCCCAGATCCGAACCCGTGAACCCCAGGCTGCCAAAGTGCGAAGTAAACCTCTGCGCCACCAGGCCGGACCCGTACGAGTCTGCATTTCTAACAAGCTCTCAGATGATGCTAATGCTGTTGATGGTCCTGGGACCACAGTTTGAATATCACAGTTTAGGAGCATCCCTTGTGGACTCAGAGGTGGATGGAGACCTTGCTTTACCATTTACTAATTGTGTATCCTTGGTGATAAGCCTCACATTTCTCATCTCAATAGAGATTAACAGTACTATCTTCCTCACATGACTATTGTAAGGATTAATTGAGATAATTATGGGCACATAATAAGCACTAAATAAGCATTAACTGCTTTTATTATTATTGGCATTTGTATTGTGTATCAGTAAAGTAATCTTCCAAGAGGTGGTTGAGACCAAAAGCACAAATAAGTTGAAGAAGGTTTCAGGTAAACTCATGGTTGACGGCCATAAGCACTGCTGTTTTAAAGGTGAATTAGAATGTTTGAGGCACAGGCACATCACCAGGTTGGATGGGAAATAGGTTTGACCCATTAGGTAACTCTTAAAATTTATGTTCGCCATGAAATAGTAGTCTTTTACAATTTGCTATACAGTCTGCTTCCCTATTCTGAGTTCCCTGAAATAGTAGGCATGTTGCAAAAGTCTGAATATCTGACTCACACAGAGGAAATTGTACCCACTGTGCAGCTGTGCCGAGGCTCAACCTCGGGGCCTGTGCTGTCACTTACTCTGTGAACTCGGAGAAGTTATATAATGTCTTTGAACTTCATGGCCTGTGCTGTCACTTACTCTGTGAGCATGGAGAAGTTATATAATGTTTCTGAACATCATGGCCTGTGCTGCCACTTACTCTCTGTGAACAAGGAGCAGTTATATAATGTCTTTGAACTTCAATGTCCTTACCGCCAGCAAGAATAATAATGCCTACCTCATAGACCAGTATGAGAATCAAATATAAGGTGCCTATACAGGCCTAGTCCATGTTAAGTGCTCAATAAATACCAGCTCGTGTTCTGATTATCCTATTGGTGTAATAACAGAACTACTTCTTAATATTTAGAAAGGAGAGCCACTGCATTGACTGCATCTTGGATGTACTGGTTCTCAAAATGTGATAATGCCTTCAGACCTTTATCACCAGATCTTGCTTGTACCTGACCACGAAGTGAGGAGCCATCAAACCTTAATTCCCTGCTCTATCATGTAAGGCCTTGAAGCATAAGCCATGTTTATTGTTACTCACTGGAGCAGGGGTAGAGTTTGATTATTTCGTCTATAAAAGATAACCATCGTTGGGCCAGGGGGCTGTACCCAAAGCTTATCATATTCTATGCATTAGCTGATTTAACCTCTACTGTTATAGGAGCTGAAAATTTAGATTTGAGGAGTGAAAAAGTTGTCAGACTAATGTTAGGGAATAGCAATTCCTGCTGGGTCAGGGAAGATGCAGGAAAGTTTTAGATTTGAGAGCTTCGAGGCAGCGATGGTCGTCAGCAGTTGGGACAGGTACCTATTTATATTTCAATCCTCACTTTATGGACAAGACATCTTTTCTGGAACAGCTTCATTTCTGATGTTGCAAGAAAGTAAAGCAAAAAAATTTAAGAAACAACACTATTGTTCTGTTGGAAACTTGGCAAGCCCTTTAGTTTGCCACTTGTCTCAGAAAAATAAAACAGCAATTCTTTGGAATTTGAAAAATAAAACAGTAGTTCTTTGGAATTACTTGACCAAACCCACAAATGCTGTCTTGCTTCTCATACCTGGATGCTCTCACTGGATATAAAACCAGGTCATGCACTCAAGCCTCAGTTTAGTGGGAGGAGCTTTGGCTTGGAATTGGTTCAAATTCTGGCTGTTCCACTGAGTAATCATATAATTTTGAGGAAGTTACTTAACCTCTCTGATCCTCATTTTCTTTCTTTATGAAATAGCTATAATCCCTTCTTCAAAGGATATTGGGAAACTTAAGTGATACAATGTTCAAAGTGACTCCTGCAGAGCTTAGCTCATAGAAAGTATTTAATAAATATTCATTTTCTTCCTCTTTCCCTGTGCTTTGCATCTTAATGTGTGTTTGCTTGTTCGTGACATTGCTGCCTGCCATCTTCTCCACCTTTAAAGTATGGATAAAGTCTAATGTCTAGCTGTAGATGTTCGTGATCTGATCCTAGGCATCCCTAGTTTCCATGTCATTCAGGTCCCTGCTGAGCATTAGGTACCATAGACCCTCGATCCAGCTAACCTGGAGAATGACATCATCAGCATTTCTTATCCATTACTGATTTGCATTAGTGGGTTTCAAACCCAAATAACTCCTGTATACCATTCTCTGGTGGCCAGGACATGTTGACATGGCAATGATGGCATTGGGAGGTTGGTGATATTTGGTTCTACAACTTGCCAGCTGAGACAGTGGGAATCTCTGTTGAATTTTGAAAATATATTTCTTAGTTTGGCAAAAAAAAGAATTGAGAGTCTCAGTTTCAAAATCTTGAAGTGCTCTTCTTGAAGTAGATATCATGCCTTCCGGCTATAACTTCATGGGAGACGTTAGCAGATAATTGTCATAGTCTCTTGCAGTTTTAAAAACAGATAAATCTAGGAGTGCACTCACAGTCTGAGAACCAAGACCTGTACTCATGCTTACCCCAAATTCCTTTAAATCTTTGCAAAGTAGGGCACACAAGTTACCTGCTACATAGTCTTTCATTTCTCATATTTTGGAACTACTAAAATATGAAATGTATGGATTTTGTAGCCCATTCTTTTGGAAGCTTGGATCAATGAGGATTATTTGGTTTTAGATGAATATTCAATAAAATTCACTCATATAATAATGATTGAATGAAAGCTTTAATTTTTCCCTTGTCTATATAAGAATCCAATTTTGCTCATACACAGCAAACATATATGTCCCTGTGTGTTTGTGTATAGAAATAGTACAAGCCAGGGAACTAAGTAATTTGAATTTTAGTTAGAATATTATTTTTTTTGATTATGTGATTGTGTGAAAGTGACTTACTTCTTGGGTTTAATTTTCTTCATCTCTAAATGAAGATTTGGACCAGTAAAATTCAGTGGCAATCTCCCACCCTGCAAGTTTATAATTTTGTAGAAAATCCTTATTTTTTTAATCTATGATGGTGCAATTGCTAATTTTGCTATCTGATATTCCTCATTTATAGAAATGTATAGAAATTATTCTTAAGAATATGTATATCATTGTTCATTATATTAGAAAGCACATTCTTTGTAGTAGATTGCAAGGTCCTCATAATTGAGTGGGCAATGACTTAAAAGGCTGGGCAAATCAGTTAGAAAGCTGAACAACCATCAATGACCCAACATAATTACTTGTGAAAAGGGGGGAATGTTGGGCATGACATCCTAACTAAAGAGGTATTTTATGACTTCTTCCCTCACTGACAAATCATTGGGCACATTCATTGTTCTAGGTTTTAAAAAAAAATCCATCTGTATTTTTCTTAGTCAAAAATGAAATATTAGATACAGGCTGTGATATTCAAAAAAGGCAACAATATGTATGTCACGGCCTCCCACCAATCAGAATAGACGCCCACCGCAAAGAATAACCACCCTGGACGCAAACCTTGAAAAACTAAACCAAACCAAGGAAAATACAACTTAGAGGTATTAATCATTTAAAATACAAATATGTTGATCTCCAGTTTAAAAAGAAAAGATCAAATGGAGAAACATGCATCTGATCCCTGCCTTGTTCCTATTCCATCTCATCCCACCGCACCCTCACTGTCTACTGTCCATCCACATGGGTCTTCTTTTCACCTCTGCCAGAAATGTTCTCCCTGCATCCTTGAACAACAGATTCCTATCCATCATTCACTCTTCAGAGAGCATCACACCACCTCCTTCAATAGGCTCTCTTGACCTTCTCGGCTAATGTCAACTCCTTCTAGTTACTCCCAGTAATCTATCCAGAAAGATAGATTACTCTGTTTTGTTTTCTTCTTAGTCTTTAATGATATCTGAAATTCTGTTTTATTTATATTTAATTATTGTTTATTTTCTGTCCACTCCACTAGGCTCTCCATAGAACAGGGGACTTGGACCATACTTGTACATGCCAGGCCAATAGTAGGCCATCAATTAATATTTCAATAATAATATTAATAATAATGACACCTAAAATTTATGGGCATCTACTACATGTTAGACTTTATGCAGATTATCTCCCTAAATTTCAGATTAGCTCTATGAGGTGAATCTTTAACAGATGAGGATAAAGAGGCTTCTAAGAGGTTAGAGAAGATAGGCTCAAGGTCTCAACGTTCTTGAGGGTGTAACTGGGATTTTAATTTAGGCATCTGACTGCATTCCTTACCATATTGTCTCCTTATGCATTTAGCTTTGAACACTCAGCTCATTGTATATAATATTTCCTTCAAACAGACATGCTATAGATTGAATATTTGTGTCCCTCCAAAATTCATATGTTGAAATCTATTTCCCCAGTATGATGGTATTGGAGGTGGGGACATTGAAAGGTGATTAGGTCATGAGAATGGAGCCCTCATGAATGGCATTAGTGTCTTATAAAAGAGACCCCAAAGAGCTCCCTTGCCCCTTCTGCCATGGAGGCTACAGCGAGAAGGCACCATCTATGAACCAGAAAGTGAGCCCTCACAAGACACTGCATCTGCTGGTACCTTGATCTTGGACTTCCAGCCTCCAGAACCATAAGAAATAAATTTCTGTTTATAAGCCCCCCAGTCTATGGTATTTTTGTCATCCATGGACTAAAGCAAGACAGATGCTGGAACAATGAGAAAGACCAAATGCAGATATAGTAATAAGATTTTGACAAAAAGATAGATTGTACAAAAGTAGTCTAGAAGCCAACAAGCTAAAAGAACATAATTAAGAATAGTAGATTTACTGACTGTAAATATAGTCTTCATTTTTGGCTTTTGAAGTGTCTCCTAAAATTTCCTATAGGTTTCATACTGGGTCCTGAGAAAGATTTGAGGTCATTCTTAAAAATAGAAATTCCAAGGCCCCAGATCTACTGAATCAGAATCCCAGGGTGGTGGGAGGGGGGAGGAAGGAAGAGATGTCCTATCAGAATATTATATTTAAACAAATTTGGGAAGACCGGGCCAAGAATGCTTATTGATGTGAGCAATACAGGATGCACAGAATGATAACGTATAGGCAAGCAGCCCATTTTATGAAATTCTTTACTTGGAGAAAGCAACATTAAAACCTATTGTATACCCACTATTGAATTTTTATCACTTTCTATTTCTTCTCATATATATATATATATATATATATATATATATATTTAAAATCACAATTCAATGACTACTTAGATGAAACATTGAAACTTTCAAAATTCCCATTATCAAAATTTTGTTCATTTATGGACTCTAAGGGCCTGTTCCTTTCTTTCACTTATAACGTACACACACACACACATGCATTCTCACACACACACACACACACACACACACACACACACACACACACAGGCATTCACACAGTTCCATGGCGGCAAAGAAATCTTCACATTCCAAATATGTCTTAGTGCAGCATGATGGTTAAGAATTCTCAATATTTTAACGTTACTTAGAGTGCCAGTAGGTAGGTTACCCTGGCCCCCTTCCCAGAATTTAACAGTAGGGGCCTTGTGAAATGCTAAACGATGTGTATAACAGTGTTCAGGCTCTCCAAGAGCCAATCCGTCAAAACATTTGCTGCTTTGAAAATGTGTTCTTCAAAAAAATGGGCATATGGAACTTATTACTCTGCTTGGTGGAGTTCAGGCAGCAGGGGCCAAAATAAGCATAAAAACCCTTTGAGGACACAATCCTTCCTTAAGGTAACAGGGTCCCTAAAACTGTCCTCTGATCTAAGAGGTATAGAACTCTCACAGGAAATAGCGGAGTTGCAAACATTTTCCTGAGCTCCAAGTGTTAGAATAGCACAAAAGTAGGTAGAAGGTTTGAAAAGACGAATAAAGTACTATTTAAATGTCTGTAAAAAATTTGATCTGTTTTGGTAATGATCCCTCAGCTGATATCTCTTGATCATCCATTTCTAGCATAATCGTTGGCCCATAATTGTTGTTTAATAAATACTTGTGAACAAATAAATCTGACATTTTACTGCTATATATTCAGGTAGAGATTAAAATGCATAGCCACATACTTGTGGAAATTTGATGGATAAATGAGAAAGCAAATTCTTTAATCTTCATGGAAATAAAAGAAACATTTTAATGAAGAAGTAAACAATCAAAAGCAGGACCATGACTAGCTGACTCTTATTTTTTCCCTCCCTGCTGATACCAATGTCACCTGGATTTAAGAGAGTAGTTTTTTTTTTAATATACAAGTCCTTATTTAATTGAAATATTGAAATATCAAAGGAAGCTAATTTGTAGAATTTATGAAGGATTAACTTACTTTTCTTTGAAGCTGCATAACATGTACTGTACTAGATATTAAAAGAACACTCATATTTCGTTTTCATTAGTAGCAAAAAAAATGCTATTATCAGTCATTGCAGACAACAAGAACAAAATTTAGTTTTTGAAGCTAAAAAGCCTCAAACTCCTAGCTGTGTTTTATTATGCATAACTGAAATTCTTCACAGTTACAAAAGAGTAAATCCCTCTTGATTGTATCAATATGTACTTGGAACAGGAATACCTAGACCACTCATGAAGAAGGAACTCTGTAGCAACATTCAGATTTGCTTTGAAGGAATAAGAGTCAATCTAGAAAGCGTGTCTCTTTTGTAAAAGCCAAGCAGGAATTTCATTTCTAACTGCTTGAGGATCGTAAGGTGAATTCCTTTGCCTTGTTCTAAAATCTCCCTCGCTTGAAATATCCTGGTGGTTAGAGATATTCCTTTCCTAGCACATTTGATCACCTTACCTTATTTTTCACTATTTCATGATTTGTCTTTTGTATTTTATGACTGCTTCCTTTGGGATTTTTTTCCTCTAAAAAACTGACAAGAATGATCCACATAAGTCCATAACAGAGGTTGTAAAATAAACATTATACCACGTGTGGGGTAAAAAAATAATAATAATAACTGCAAATGGCTCTTCTCACTTGCTGGCATTTACACACACGGCCATCTGTTTGAGGGCTGTTTTACTTGGCTCTTTTCCAACATTTATGTAACTGGCCATTTGAAAGGAAATGACATCACCAAGTTTCCTGAAGACTATCACTGGAGCCACAAGAAAGTTAGGAAACAAATTGCTTAGTAAAGAAAAAGACGTTTTTTAAATGTTTCTTTTCTTTTCCACTTCTTTCTTCCTTTCTTTCCCTAGTATTTCAAACAATTTCTTCCCTATCTCTGTACATACTGTGTTAATACTTGTCAATATTTTCACTGTCTGCTTTGAGGCTTGTTCTCTTTGAAGAGTAAGGGAATTAGAGAGAAAAACACGCTCTTCTGGGATCTACACAATATGATCATAACATGTTGAAAAGTAAGGGGTTTTCTACCTAATCTCCAGGAAAGGATTTGATTGACTTCTTCATTCAAGTGACAGCAGATTTTGAACCTGTAGACCTAGGCCTTGAAAAGATCTGAAGCAATTCTCACAAAACATAAATTGTTCTGCTCCCAGAGGGATGCCTCAACTATCCCTTACAGCTCAGCCCATACAGCATGACCGAACGAAGAGGAACATTTGGCAACACCAAGACATCAAAGTCAGGAATGGTGGAGGTTTTTATAGCATAGTTTGTAGATCCTCTTATCTCAGTGTCTCAGTAATTTGCACCACCGGACCAAGGAGTCCTTTCATCTGATTCCAAAATTAAGCCGTCTCTAGGGGAAAACTAGCAGCTGTTTTTAAGGCTCACAATTGTGTGGAAAAAGTATTAGTGTTAGAGGAAATGAAGTATACCTGCCGTTCAAACTTTCTCAGGAATTCAGAGGAAATAGAGCATTCCTCTACAAAGGAATCTCTTTAAGCTCCTGTGTTAAAAAGTTTTAGGAATGTTTAAATGCCTTCATATAACTCCGATCTGCTGGTGTTCCCCTATAATGCTGGACTGTTGCAGTTGCATCCCCCTGAATCAGCATTCTTCCAAGCTGGGATGGGAGCATCACTGAAAAAGTGTGTCCTTTTGACACTACCTGGATTTGTTTGAAGTTCTTTCCTCCTCCCCCATTTTCTTCTCCTCTGCTTTTCCATCATCACCACGGGTAGTAGATTCTATTGGTGCCCTACCCAGATTTCCTTTTCCAGCTGGTGCATCCATCAGCCCCTCAGGTGTTTTGAATTCTTCCTGGAGGATTGCCACTAGCTGATGGGAGCCACCTGCTGGGGAGGTGACAGCATCACCATTCCCCCCACCCTTCTGAGTGGCCAATGATTGACAGGTTTAGGGATACAAAAGCCTGGGCACATATTCCCAAAGTGAGAAAAGCCTGTGGTGTAATATATGTGCCTGTCTCCCGTCCACCAACAAAGGCTATACTTTACCTGAGCCTCCATCTTTCTTTGGCTCTTTCCCCTTCTAGCTTAATCTACTTCCTTTCAGGTCTTTCCTAAAGATCACTCCCTAATAAATCACATATATCTGAAGCCCTTTCTTAGGCTTTCTTTTTAGGGGGCCTCTCACACAAGACTCTATGAATTTCAACAATGATATCTGAATGATGAGGCTACAAAGAGCTAACATGCAGGAGCCTACAGCATGAGGAGTACCCGTTGATCAGAGTTTATACATCAAGGCAAAGGTAGCAGATGGGAGATTGTAAGTCAGCAGCAGTATCTAATGGAAAAAATTTTAAGGTGAAAATGTAAGAAAGAAGGAAACATCAGTGCTAGTCAGATTACTTAAAAGAATTTAATGAGGCTGGTGGAGATTACAGAAGTAGACAAAAAAGTGTTGCTTGGATTTAAAAAAATTTTAACATGGGAATAAAGAAAATTTGGAAAATACAGAAAAGTAGAAAAATAATATCAAAATCGCCTATAATCCAACTATCCAAATATATCTACTATTTTGGTATATTTCATTCCAATTTCTTTCTTTTTTCTATCATCTATCTATCTATCTATCATCTATCTATCTATATCATCTTTGAGTTTTATTCATATGTATTTATTTACACACATTTATACATTGGAGATTGCTACATACACAGTTTAATATCCCGCATTTTCTTTTTGAACGTTACATACACTTGTATGTCATGTAGTACTGTTTGAAAATCTGCTTTTCAATGTCTGCATAATATTAAATTCTAGATTTGCCAAAATTTAGATATACTTCTATTGTCAGAATTTAGATTGCTGCCAATCTTTTGCTGTTTAGAATGCTGCTGTAAAGAATAATAGACTTCTACATAAATCTTGGTGTTTATTTTAGATTTACATTTTAGAATACTTTTAGAGTGGTAGAATTATTGGGTCAAGTGCAAAATTTTAAACAGATTGCCAACTTATTTCAATGTTTGCCAAAATATTGGCAGTTATTTTCCAAAAAGGATGTGTCAATGTATAACTGCTCCAATAAGAATATCATTTTATAGCACCAGTGCCAACATTCCATGTTATCATTTAAGTAAATTAAATAAAAGTAAATTCAGTAAATTAAAGCAAATTTTATAGATAACATTGTATTCCTTTTTTTTTTTTGTCTTACTTAAAGATGAAAGCTTTTTTGTTGTTAACGTTAAAATAAGCATGTTCTTAACTGCCTTTTTCCTTTTTAATATGCCTTTTTTAGGTCTAGAGCAAGATAGCTTAAAGAGACCTTAGGTTTCAAAAACATAAAACAAACTAAATTGTTGGGGGAGGAGGGAAGAATAAGGTAATTGATCAACTCATTGTTTTGGGGGCAGGCAACCAAAATAATCAGTTGAATTTCTTCACTCCACTACAGTAAATCGATTCTTTATTCCAGTTGAATTGTCTTAATATGTTGACATATTTCCTCACAAACACCACTACTGTGTGCTTTGTCTTAGGGACATTTCATCCCAAATGAACATTACTGCACACCTGAGTAAGGGAGGAATTGTGAGCAATATCAGTAGGACTTTGCAACAGTGAGAACATAAAAGTCAATATGGTATAAGCAAATTGAAAATGTGAAAATACCGTGTGGCGAGAAGCATGCCAACGACTGAATGACGGCTAGCGGGACTGAAAGGGAAAGGCGGAAGGTGAGGGGTCTGGAGAAGTGCGCATGAGCAGCTATGCGGTGCCATGCAGGCCATGGGGAGAGGGAATGAACCATCCTTAGATTTCTCCTCTCTCTCCCCAAACGTCTCTGACGGAATTGGGTCTGGTATGTTCCTTATTTGATAATGCACCAAGTGATGTGCTAGGTAGAATGTAATGTTCTAACTGTTAATTCACTCATCGAATAAGTATGCTATTGTAAACAGCCGAAAAATTCTTTATTTGATTTACAATAGTGAGCAAATAGTACATGTGTGTGTTTGCTATATGTATACACTTGGATTCGTGGCCATAATAAAATATTATTTTCAATTTTTTAATGAATTATAGGTTTGGTCAACGGCATGGAGACTAGAAGAGAAAGAAGAACAAAAGGGAGATGTGTAAGAGAAACAATAGGGGAGAGGGATCCCCAGAATAACTGGGAAGGAGTGGAAAGGGAAGGGAAGGGTCAGGACACGTGTGTGGCAAAACTCTGCAGCAGTGAACACTTTGGTATGAGACAGATTCAAACTCTCTGTGAGTAAATAGGTCATATTCCACTTGCTGCTTATTTGACACCCAAACTCCTAATGGTGGTATTCTCCAATGAGGTACTTCTACCAGCACCCCGATTCTTGTTTCCTTTCTTTTTTAAGTATAGTGCTGCTGTCTTAACACCTTGATGCTCATAAATGCCACAAAAGATATATTTTACCACATAACTTTAATGAAATACTTTTTAAAAACAAAATACAGTTTGAGGAGTTGTAGACTTTGCCTGCATATCAAAAAATAATTTGATGAAATTTTATTTTTAAAAAACTATTAAATTCAGTCAAGTAGTATTGGCTTTTGACTAAATTGTGTCACTTCAAGGTGTTGCTCTGGTAGGGTGCAGATCCTTATGTACCTCTGCCCTTTGTTTTTGCTCTTTCCTCTCTATCTACGAGATAAAATACTAACCCCAAGAAGTATTTTGCTCCCTGGGTTGTCACTGCTGTGTCAGATTGAACCGTGCAAACTTTCATATTCTCTCACTTGTCATTTAGAAATTTGATATACCTTAAATCTGAATTTGAGGCTAATGTTTAACAAGTGTGCACCATACTCTATCAATTCCCTAAGATTTGTTTTTTGCAGATGGAATTTTTTATGTCAGGGGATACGTTTAGGTGGTAATCCTTAAGGCTATTTCTGACTTGTACGTGATCTCTCTAAAGCCATTGGGCCACTGAATCATTTAGTGCACGGAGTGATACAAAGATGGTGTCTGAGTCAGGCATTATGGTTCCAAAAGTGCCTGATTTTCCACTTCTTCTTTTCAAGGTGTAGTAATGGATATGACTGCTCTAAATGGCAGTGAAATGAGAATTAAGCCTATCGCTATTCTAAACGTTGTTGCAGAAAGATTTTAATGAGTTGTCCAGTAGATAGATCAGCTGGGATAATTTTATATTATGTGGCGTGGATGATTTAAAAATCTACATCCAATAAACACATAAAAGACATTATGTGTGATTATATATATGTATGTAGGTCCGTATATATACATATACATATAGTTTTCACACACCCTACTTTAGCTATGTGTTATTTTTCCCTCTAACCATATAATTCTACTTTAAATATGAAGTAAGATGGCTTAAAAATATTAATTATAGAAGCCAAGCTTCTCTGAGTCATTCATGACCTTCCTCCACCCTATCCCCACCCCGCTGCCTCCCACTGTTATTTTTGTGCATTTGGCATAACCAGTTTTCTTTAATGAAACAGATTTCCTTTCCAAGGAGTCAGTGCATGCTCCAGACTGAAAAGATGAAAATGCTAATGGGTGGTGTCTAGTTTACCAAAGTTGATTTTTCCAGGTGTGTGTTACATATGTGCTATGATTTTGCAGGTAGTTGAAGAGTCAATTATTTCAGCAGAGTTGTCTCCTATCTCTAAGGGAGCAAGAATGAGCATCAAGAAAAAATATGTATGAAATTATACAGCTGAAAATTTTATGCTTTTTCCCCCCTTTTAGTAGTGGAAGGACCTTTGTCTGGCAAAGGCAAGACTAGCAAGAACTTTATACCTTTGACTTAA
The DNA here is from genome assembly GCA_031878705.1 of Tapirus indicus. Lineage (NCBI taxonomy): Eukaryota > Metazoa > Chordata > Mammalia > Perissodactyla > Tapiridae > Tapirus > Tapirus indicus. Next base: position 114,792,249 of record CM062921.1, on the reverse strand, counting down.
ACATTAAAGAGAAATACATCCACTTAAAATTTTTGCCCTGAATGAGTAGAGAGATGGGTTTGGGTTTAGCCTTGGGAAAAGTTGGAATGGGTTTCCTCTAAGTTAAGAAGTGAGTAGAAGGTGCTATTTTGTCATTTCATACAGAGGTTGATCTAGAGGAAGTAAGAGGCTTTATTTCTGAGTCTAAAGAATTAGGCAAGGATGAAAACAGGATTACAGTATCTGATACTGGACTTCTTATTGTTTGTGTTACAATTTAAATCATTGGTTCATAGTTGGTCACAAGACCTCGGTCTCTATTCCACGCTAGGATATTCTTTCAAAAAACAGGAAGCGACACTTTAAGCAATTGCAGATTTACAATGACTACCAGGCTGATCCCTGCTCTTTGTCGCTGCTTTCCTGTTTCAGTCTGGAGGAAGTGGCAGAGAGAGAAGAGAGAAGGTGGGGGAGGCGACTCTGTTACAGTGACGAGTTAGCCTGAGCCTGGCTTCGCCTTAGTGGAAGGGTGATGAAAACACTTTAAATAGTTGCCAACAGCTCAGTAGAAAGTATTTGACATCTCACCTACATCAACAAGCAAAGCTAAAGGTTAAATCACACACACTCAAGTGCTGGGAGAAAGGATATGTTTATGTCATCAACTTTCTTTGTTCTAGGACCACACTATGTCAACAAGAAGACACATTCCCTGGTTGGAGCCACTAGGACAATAGAGACTGAACCACAATTTGTGCACGAGTAATGAATCGAATCCCTTTCTAAGCATTTGTGGTTTGCTTCTAGTTTCATGGGCTTCTTCATAGTTCTTTACATGCTTCCAAATAGCTATGTATTTAGAACAATGTGATGATGGCCTTTCCTCTTTCTTCATCCAGATTCTTGAGCTGCCAAGTATGAAGCTTAGTTTAGAAGGAGGAAAACCTGGGAAGGGAAAGATTTTTGCTTTTTATACATTTCCTGTGTTGACTCCAAATCAGTGAGCACCCACCCTAAAATCCTATACGTGGCAGTGGGGCCAGGGAGAGGTACTTTACATAAATGGTGCTCACACATTAAGAAGGACCTGTTTGGAAAGGCATTTAGTGCCTTTTACAAGGATATGATGAAATTTGGGACCGGAGAGTTCTTGACAAGGTCAAGAAAGATTTAAACTGAAATTTGTGAAAAAAGAAAATATACCCAGGAAAGCAATGCAAAACTGTTGTCATGGAGACCTACAGGTGTGCCATAGGAGGAAAAAAAGTAGTATTGGAAAGTGTTTCTTATTTTTTGGCAGGTCAAGATCCCTTTTGAGAATCCGGTGAGAGCTATGGATTATCTGCTTACACTATAGTTTGTACCCATGTCAGAAGGATCAGAGACTCCTTGATGACTGTCCTTAGAAGTCTTAAAGGTCCATAGACCCCATTCAAGTGCCTCTGATTGTGGAAGGTCCCTGTAGTATAGGGATACCAGCAAAGGCAGCCTGCATGCCTCCTCACCATATTTTGAGAGTTAAACTAAAAGTCAATACACAATAGGTAAGAATAGGTATAGTTAAAAGCACCTTTACAACTGAATGTTTTATAAAAACAAGATTCTGGATTCCTCCTCCGGATAGTGCTGGGAGAGCAAGGCTAGCTCTTTTTACCTCCACTTATTCTGTGTTTCCTCTAGATTTTGTATACCCATCAGGTGCTAGATTCTTTTCACATGTTAATACTGTAATTTAAGTTACAACAAAGTTGCTCGCTGTTCTTATTTCTGGCCTAGAAAACATTTTTCCAGGTCTATTGATTTGTTTTCTTTCTGGTCCCTGTGTTAGGAATATGTCTAATTTGGAGATGGATACATTAAGCCATCATCATCTGATGCCATTAAATATTGACATCATTTAGAAAGCATCCTTGATCTTGCTTTGGGGTTCACCAACAATTTGATCAACTTTCATGTAGCATGAAAATCATGTGTGTTGTTTTTTTAACATATTTAAAAACATTATTCCAAGAAGTAGTCCACAGGCTTCAAACTGCCAAACAGGTTTATGGCACAAAAGTTTAAGAACCCATGGCAAAGAGATGACAGAAATAAGTTTTTACTGGTGTTTGACTGGCATTCAACGTTGGTAGATTTGCTGAAAATGTTGTAAAAGTACCATTGTCCTTGCATGAATGGGAAGTGGCCTAACAAGGGTACAGATGCCCTGTCACTCGATAAAAGATACTTAATCCAATCAGCCTAGAAGCCTGGCCAATTTGGCTGGTAGAATATGGCTATATCTGCTTTGAGTAAACCATTCCTGCAAGGTGCTTGCCAGGGTGCTTGAGCGAGAAGCTGAGACTTCACCAAGTTTATAAGGTTGTGTGACTGTGTTTTTTCTGCCTGGTTGTTACTAAATGTTGAAGAATGTCAGAATTTAGACTAAGATCTGCTTTCACCATAGCATACCAATGTGGCATGGTGTGGTTGTTGAGGGAGAGAACCTACAGCTCTTATCTACCTCTGACTGTAAGTGAGCATAGGTGAAGCCATCTTGTTATGCTAAACAGCCCCAGCCCCTCCTCTGTGTGACTACCTGCTGCTCTGCACGTACTCTAAAAAATTCACATGCCCTCCTGATTTATGGCCTCTGCTTACATATGTACTCCCCAATAGCTTGATAAATTAAAAACTTTGTTCTATGAGTTTCTCTCCAGGAACAGGCTGACCACAGGTGGGAAACACACCTACAAGGTATCCATCACAGCTGACAGAAAAAAGGAACAATGTGATGCCTGGAGCCCTTCACGCCTGCAGCCCAACATCCCTGGACTCCCTCTTTACTGCCCATTTTCCCTATATAACTGCCTCAAGAATCTGTAATCTTTGAAGGTGGTTTCTTGAGACATTAACCTGCCATCTTCCTGGTTATGCCGACTAATCGTATTAAAACTTCCTTTCTCCATCCCTAACTCGTGATTAACTGGCTCAGATTGTGGTGAGCAGAGCGAGCCCATTGCTCGGTACCATGACCATCATAGGCTATAAAGAACTCGACAGTGTTGAGCAGTCAAATTGGCTTATGTCAGTTTGCCCTCGTTTTTTATTGGTCTTAGCATTAAGCATCGCAGTATTTTCCATGGTCAACTGGTTTGTTTTTACCCTCCAACACTCTGAATCTTGTAACTGTTTTCTTTCCTCTTTGTGTTGGCTGTTTGACAGTTAAGACTTAATCTGTTGACCGCCTGTAGCAAATATATAAAATTTCATGGCATAACTTTGTACTTCTATTTCATTCTTAGGAGGCAGCATAGTGAGTGATCAAAAGCATGAGCCCTGGCAACAGACAGTTTGGATTCAGATCTACTAGTTCACTAGCCAAGTGACTTTGAACATGTTAACCTCTCAGTTTCCTTATCAGTCCTCATAGGGGTGTCCATGATTGAATGAGAAAACACTTGCAAAAGACTTAGAGCAGCGTCAGGGTCCTAGTAAGAACGAATAAGTATTAGATATTATTCCTGGCTCAATCTTATTTTCTTAGATTATTTTTTCTTTGCCTCATGTTTTTTTTTTTTTTACTTCTTTTGTTCATTGAATTCTTGCTACTATGTGGAATACATGTTTTGTGAAACTCCTTAATTCCTTTTGGCATCCTGATAGTAGTATAAAGGATGGATTTGGAGAGAATGGGATTAGAAGTATGGAAATCGTTTAGAAGAATATAAGAATAATCCATTTGATAGAAGATAACTAAAACAGTAATAGTAGGGATGCAGAGGAAGAGAGGTATTTGAGATATTTATGAGATTTAGTTGGCAGGACCTGGTGACCCATTTTATGTGAAAGGCAAATGATAGGAAATATGGAATGACATCAGTTTGCTAGTTTAGATGTCTGGACAAATGACGGTACCATCAATCAAGATCATGAATATAGGAAGTGTCATGAAAGTGGTTAGGGGTAGTGATAAATAATGAGTTAAGTTTTGGCCATGTTGGGTGTGAGAGTTGTTGTGGGATAAAGTGAAGTTGAGTAAACCATTGAAAATAAGCATCTGGAGTTCAGGAGAGATTACAAAGCTGGATACATTAGTTTAGGATTTAGCAGAGTGTACGTTTTTAGAAATGATTATATGTAAAATTGCCCAGTGATAAGTGAAGGCCAAGGGGCTTTCTGGAAATGGGCTTGAAGACAAAGGCTGTGAATTATTCATCTCTGTATTTCCAGTCAGGACACTAGCCCAGTCCCTGGCACAGAGGAGATGTTCAATAAACATTTATTTCATGACTTACCAAATGAATGAATGAATGAGTAAGTAGAAGAAAGCCTAAGAGGGCACCGAGAAGGAACAGTTAGAAAGACGACAAAAGAGAGTGATTTCTTAGAAGATAAGGGAGGAGAGTTTTAAGAATGAGGGTACAGTCAACATTTTGGGGTGCTGGATGACATAAAACTGAGACACGGAGTTAGTGCACTGGATGACCAAACCGTGACTCAAAAAGATCTCAAGCATGTGGAAATCAGAGTTAACTTTCACTGTTATTTACGAGGAACAAATGTAAAATCCTACCTTAGGTTCAGAAAATCAAACACATAAGTACTAGAAGTGGATGACCTGGTTTAATAGCATTCCTGGGGGTTCCTAGTGTGTTGAAAGTTCAATATAAATTAATACTACAGCCTGACTGCCACGGTATGTAATGAGGCAATGGTGGTGAAGAGTAGTTAAGAGAAGACAGGAGGGACACGGCACGTCCCAGCTTCTAAACTTATTAATCTTATTCTGTGTAGTCAGACCTAGACCAAGGGGTAAAACTATAGAAATGATTGAGAGAATCCAACTCACTTTGAAAAAGAATTTTCTACAATTAGGCCTGTTTCTCAATGGAATTAGCTGTTAGTGGGAAAAACAGTGAACTTTCTCCTTTGTTTATTTATTGATCTAATATTTTGAGGGCATTTATCAATGTTCCTAAGATACATATCCTTGGCCAGTAGGGATACAACAGTAAACCAGTGGTATATGATACCTGCCCTACTAGAGCTTACATTCTAGATTCATTTATTTATCAAGTGTTTATTGGGTTCATGCTGCTGTTAGACCTGTCCTACGCTTCAGGGATATAATGAGAAAGGTCTCTGTTCTCATGGTCTTTACCATCTGTGGGGAGAGAAGACATGAAGCAAATAAACATATAGATATTCATAAAATTACAGACCAGATGATCATTTGTGCTATGTAGCAGGATGGATTCTAAAAGGGAGAAAATAATTGGGAGAACTGATATAGTTTGATGAGGTCTGGAATGGTGTCTCTAAGGATGAGCAGATTGAAGGTATATATGAAGGACACAGCATGTGCAAGGGTGTGTTCAAGGAATGGAGAGAAGGCCAGAGTCACTGGAGCAAGGTTTGTAGGGGGATGAGTTTGACGAGGTGGGCAGTAGCCACCTAGGCAGATCTTGTGAAGAATTGGCTTTTTTCTAAGTGTAATGGGAAGCCACTGGTCAATTTTAATGAGAATAGCATTATAATAAAATAAAATGCATTAAAAGAAAAAGGAATCTTCTGGATTCTGTGTGGAGAATGCATTAGAGAAGGGAAAGTTGGATGTGAAGAAAACAAGGACCCCATTGCCTCAGTGCAGATGAGAGATAATGCTGCTTTGGAAGAGGATGGAGGTAGTAGAGCTGGAGAGAAGTGAATGAATTCAAAGCATATTTCAGAGTAGGTTTAATAGCAACTGGGGACCTGATTTGAATTTCACTGATGTGATATGGAAAGTTAGGATGAGGAAGATTTTGAGAACAATTCTCAAGATTCTAGCTCCTGTAACTGGACGCATTACAAAAGGAATTCTTGGAGGAGCTCCATGTTTGGGGGAAGTAGGGAGATGTATCATGAATATGAGTTCCTTTTGGACAGATGAAGTTTGTTGAGAGGACTGTAGACATCCAAGTTAGACTGTAGATATCAGTTAGAATTGAGTCAAGGTCAGAGAGTCCAACACATGTCCCTATGGATAGACTGATTATATTCTTTGGTGTTCAAGTGCGCCTTTGACTCTGGTCTGTCTGTCTTCCACTTCCCCCTTTATATCAGGGATGGAGGGAGAATTTGAAGCTCAAATATTTTGTCCAGAGAAAACTGTGTGGCATTGACTTTTCAAGACTTTTTTTTTCAGAAGGAATTCAGATAGAAGCTTTCTTACCTGTGTTGATTCAAATCAGACTTTTGAAAATGCTGGTTTTCAGATGATCTGTCTTTTACTTATGGGATTTATATTCCTCATTCTTTGTTAGTACTGAGGATGACCTCAGAGGCCTCTTCCTATAATTAAGATGCTTCTAGAAGTTTGTTTGGTTGCTAGCAATCATAGAATTCATTGAAATATATGTTGCAGATATTTCTCTCATTGAATTACATGAGTTTCATAAGAGAAATGGAGATATTACCTAGAAGTCATTAAACATCAGTGTTTTTTTGATAAGACTGGTGATATGAGAGAGAAGATCACTAAGTCAGAGAAGAGAAGATAAGCATTCCTAAAAATTAAAGTATGCTTCAATAACTATGCTCAAGCCCCAGGAAGGTCTTTCAAATAAAAACTTAAGGAGAGAAGGACTAGCCATCGAACAGGGTGATGCTGAGTCTCGTCATTCTCCTCCAACCCAACACCAACAAGTCATTTTTCTTTATATATCTCTTGACCCACTACTTCTACACTCAATCCAACAATTTAGTCTACCACTTTATTTCAAGCCATCATCCGATATATGGGCTATGCAAATATGGTCCTGCCTTCTGGTCCTCTCTTCTGTCCTCTTGCACACTACCATCAAAGTAAATTTTCTAAAATGCTCCTTTCATAATGCCTCTCTTGTATTCAAAATCCTCCTCTCAGTACACATGTTAGCTTCAGTAAAAAATCCCATCTCCTGCTGGTAGGTGAGAACCTTTGTAGGACCCAACCAATGTTATCAATTGTATTTCCCCCCATTCTTTGTCCTACAAACACACTGGTGTGTTTCCACCTCAGCTTTTGTTTATGTTATTCCCCCTCCTGGAATGCTAAACTCCTCTCTGAGTTTGCCCTACTTCAAGGTCAAGACCAAGTTCCACCTCTGGAACACTCCCAGGTCACTTGATCCTACAGATTTTGCATTGCTTATCACTTGCTTCTTTGTATCATTATGTACTTTCTCTGTTTATATGTCCAAGATTTTGCATCTAGGTTACTCTCCTCTACTGCAAGAGTACTCACCTTATGATGCTTTCCCACCCCAGTTCTCAGCAACTCCCTCCAGAGTGCCCGGATGCGTGACCTGAGGTCAGTGGGATCTTTGAGGTCATCTATATCTAGATTCAAGGCATTTTCCAGTAAGGAGGGAACACAGGCTAATTTGAAAGCCTAGTTTTGGAAGTAGGAATGAAGAAAGACAGCTTTTGCTAAATGCTCTAGAATGTATACTGTGCAATAAAATGTAAGGCATTTTTATGTCTCTCTCTCTGTCTCGATTTTTAAAACCAATTTTCCCATTTCTTGTCCTGAATCATATTTTCTAGTTCCTTCCAGAATCTGCTTTTTCCTTCAGTCTTTTCATCACTCCTAAGCATACATCCTTAGTGATCTAAGACTCTCTCCCAAGTGATGTGAACAAAATTATTTCACTGTCTAACCTTTTCTCTCTTTTCAGTTATAAAACTTGATTTTCTTTTTATTTATTTATTCCTTAAACTTCATTTTTATTCATTCATATTTTCTTGCTGGATCAAGAAAGACTTCCTCCTTTCTTTTCCTTCCCCCTAAATAGTTCACCACTGATGGAATTGACATTTCCGTATAGAACGTGTTACATTCAGGTTACCACAGGGCGATAGTTTCTTTTTATTCCTCATGTTCCTGGCCAATCAGTTATAATTTTGTGTACATTTTTTATATTGTCTGAATGTTTATTTGGAATTAAAGATAAGGTTTTATAATAACTTACTTTAGAGTACTTAGGTTTGCAGTCAAATATTCTATATTACCTACCACATACCTACTATCTACATACTACCTTGACTTCTGTTTTTAATGGCCTTGAGCTATCTGACAACCAATGAATGTTTTTGTTTGTTTCTGCCTTTACAGTCTCACCATTTAAATCTCTTGTATCTAAAGGAAAATGTTGTAGTAGCTTGTCCACATGATATGTAGTGAACACTATTGTCAAATACACATAGAGGATGGGGACATTTGTCATTTTTAACGTAAACCGATTCCTTTCCTAGCCATGTAACACATTAACTCTTTCTCAGATGAAGTGGTAGTTTCCTAATTGCTAATTAAGACACCTTCTTGTCCTACCAGTCCTAATCTCATGGACTCCACTTACTCAGCATTGTAATAGGGAGGGATAAACTTAGAACAGTTGCCCGAATGTAAACTCTATGTGTCCTGGGAGATGCGGGGGAAAATGACGTGCATAAAATTTGGGTGGATATTTTTCTTATCAGTACTTACTTGGTTCTTCTCCACACTGGCAGTAATTTATCCCTGACTGGGACCAGAAAAGTCAAAACCCTTCTACCCTGAAAGATTCCCAGGCTGCAAATGAAAATTTCATTAATGTGAAAAACACTTTTGTTTTCTAAGGCATGGTTTGAGACTGTGCTTCTATTTTAATTAACTTATTTTTTTTTTTTGCCCTTCCTGTCCAGTATTACTCTACTTAGATTTTGGATGTACATTGCTGCAGCTTGCAAGGACTTTGGCTTTCTTTAGCTGAGTAGCCTGGGCTGTCATTTGAAACATGAGAGGCTTGAAGGTTCCCATACATTTTGACATTCCATATTGTACCTTGTCTCAGCTTGCTGTATTTTTCGGAATTGAGTAAAATGAAAACAATAACAATACTAATAATAGCTTATATTTATTAAGCACTTAACATGTGCTTAATATATAAAATATAAAGGTACTATTCCAGCCATTTTATATAAATTGCCTTAAATCATCTTCACAATAATTCCATGATGTAGGCACTGTTGTTATAATATCCATTTTAAGATCAGAAAACTGAGACACAAAACTATTAAGTAATTTGCCCAGGGTAGCCCAGATCCACCTGAGGGAGACATGAATAAAATTGGACCCTATTTCCCATTATTTTAGTCACTATTTCATAACAAAATCATAGTGATAGACAAGATAAGAATATTTATAATTGGCGGCAAGGATTGCTTGACTAGATAGAGGATAGAATTGATTTTCCAAATTTAGTTAGTTTGATTTCTGGAGCCCCCCAAATGCTTGGTGAAGTCAGGAAGTGGAATATTTATTAGATGCTAAAATTCCATGTCCCAACTTTATCCAAGAACATCAGGGCTTTAAAGGAGATATAATGCAGATACTCCAGAGAGGTATAATTCTTTTAGTTTTGTGAGAATACAGCATCCAAAAGAGAATCTAGTGGTGAGGTATTAGGGAGTGAGTAGGAAAGCTTGTTGTGAGAAAGGGAGTTGAAGAGGGAACGATCAAGTGTTTTACATTAAGCCCATGGTGAAAGGATCATACTGACTCCAGTGTAGTTGGTTGTCATTGTCCGGTTGAAATCATTCTTGAAACATAGAAGTGATCTTATTGCTTGCTTGTGATATTTGCTATTATTTCATAGGTTTGAAAATGCAAACTTTGGAAATTCAAGCCCTATATGAGTTATTCTTGTTAGTATTCTTGTTAGTATTTCTTGTTAGGATCCTATGTATTTTAACGACAGCTGCAATGAAGTGGGTAGTGGTGTCTGTTAATGGAAGCGTAGTTCCAAGGACAAGGTCATTCCCCTGTGTGAATAAAGGAGAGGAATGGGACTAAATAATAAGAATAGCACTTGGGCTTTTAACACAAAATAGCCTTCCTCTAAAAGAACCTAAATTTAGTGTTCTACATTATGCACTAAACAAGAAACATGACTTTATACTTCAGAACCTAAAGAATGAGAATATAGAAAACAATATTTAAAACCAAGATTTAAAAACTCTTAAATACCTTCTTTCTTTTTTTTTTTTCCAGAGGTGGAAACCTGGGAGCATGGAGACTGCACCCAGCCCATAGAAGCGTTTTATTTGGACGACACGTTGTATCGTGAGTCATTAACATTAAATACCTTCTTTCAATTGTAGTAATTACTGCTTAATATAATTCTGCTATTTTCCTTAAACTATGTCACTCTACTCTTTTCTTATGGGTAGAAATCTCCAGACTATGCTCACTCCCTGAGAAAATTTTTTGTTCAATGGCTCTTTAGTGGTATGTTAAATAAATGCCCCTTCATGTATCTTTTACATTGATTATGTTATTTAATCCTCACAGCACCCCTACATTATAATTGAGACTTAGAAAAATTAAATCATTGGGCCCAGGCCACATAGCTAGTGAGGGAATTTGAATTCCAGCAGTTCTCTCCAGAGCCCAGGCTCTGAATTGCTATCAGTTGGCTCCTTTAATTCTATTAACTAGTTCTGGAGCAGAGATCCAAACATCTCAGTATAAGTGTCAAGAACAAACTTTCATCACTCCACAGAACAAAAAAGCAAAGATAATACATCATCTTGTAATAAGATTTCACTAAAAAGGTCACTAGTACATTCCAGATGATAAGTCAGGTGGCTTGTAAGTCAGGTGAGTTATACCCTGCAGCTACCTCCCTCGGCTTTATCAATATTAAATCACAGCTGGATCACTTTTACAACCTGTTCTTAGGGGGAGGAGAAACATTTCAAACATATTTGAGCAGAGGAATTTTTAAGCAAGTTTGATTGCCTCACTTCATAGGAAAGAATGAGGAAAATTAAATGTTTTGAGTGACTCTTAAAAGTATCAGAATGCCAGTAGGGGCTAGCATATCATTTATTTTATTTAATCTTTCCAAAGCATGTGTGAAGTATTTATTATTATCCCCATTTGGCAGATAAGAAAACTGAGACTCAAGAAAGCTTACTAACTTTGCTAAGACCACGAAAGTCAGAGTTACCATATAAACCCAGGTTTTTTGGTATTCAGAATCCACATCTATCATTTTGGGTGCTCTATTGGACACAGAATATGGTTTCCAGTTTTAAGGACAAATTTGCATTAAGCAATCCACACTCTTATATTCAAAATGCAGACTGTAGTCTTGGGAAAGATGCCTCCTCCTAAGGATCTCTGCAAGGAAATGAACATGAATGATGAGTGAGGACTTGGAGATTTCTAGGATGGTGTCTGGGTGGATGGTGGTGATTAACTGAGGACATGATTTGCTTGAAAAACTGACTGCAAAAGAATTTAATGAGTCCAGTTGGAGACATGTTAAATTTGAAGTAACACTGGAATGTAACAATGGAGCTGGCTGGTAAGCAATTGGGAGTAGAGCTCAGGAGTGAAGTTTGGGCTAAATTTGGGAGTACAGAGTGGTGTAAATGGAGATTTGAGTCAGTGAGTGGATAAGATTTCCTGGGGTTGAATACATAGGAAGAGCCAGGGACCAAAGATAGCATTCTGTGAATTGCCAAAGGGCTGGGAGCTAAGAAGGAAGAGTCAGTGAAGGAGGCCATAGAGCATTCACGGAGGAAGAAGACATACAGAGGACAAGTGTCTTTGAAGACAAAGCAGAAGAGACTTTCAAGTAGAAGGGAGCTGTCAATCATGTGCAATAATAAAGAGAATTTAAGAGGATGAAAGCTGAAAAGGAGCCACGTGATAAAGACATATATAGTAAGTCATGTACTTACATATATAGTAAGACATTAAAAAGAAAAATAAATGTGTTTTATTAATGGAGTTTCTAGATAATATTTTCAAGTCACAAACAAAGTTTTCACAGCAGACCAACCCAACTATTACAAGCATTAGAAATTACGCATATGTAATAATCATTTGAAATGAGCCAAGTCTCTTGGCAAGCTTGAGGAACAGTAAGGAAGCCTGCACGGTTGAAGCAGAGTGAGTGAAGAGGAGAGCTGTAGGAGATGGGGTCACAGAGGGAACTGTGAGAGTAGAGAGCACAGGTCCTGACAGATTATTGTATGGACTAAGATTCCACTCTGAATGAGATGGGAAAACTTTAGGGGATTTTGAGCAGAAGAATGATATGATCTGACCTATGTTTTAACAGGATCACATCCAGATGCTATGTTGGAAATAAAGCATGGGGAGGTGGAAGAAAAAGCAGGAAGACCAGTTCACAGGCTCCCGGGATCCAAGAGGGAAATGATAGTGGTTTGGGCCAAGATGGTAGTGGTACATGTGGAGATAAGAAGTCAGATAGCAGGCATACTTTGAAGACAAAGCCCAGAGAGATAATACTAGAATAGGAATTGAAAACTGCATACGCACAATCTTTTCTGCTCGGATTTTCTTTCTGTAAAAAGTAGCTGGTTGGAGGTGGAGGCAGTGTTGAGATGAATTGTTTTCCAAGCTGCGAGAACTCACAGCATGTTTGGATGATAATGAGAAAGCTGTAGCATAAGGAGAAAGTTAAAATGGGCAAATTGCCAGGGTGATGTCCTTGAATAGGCCAAGAGGGGAGGGGAACCATGCCAAGTGGAAAGAATGGCCTGCTTCTACTCATTACTCTCTACTCTGATCTGGTCGTTCCCAAACTTTTCATATGTGGATCTCTTTTTGATGTTAACAGTTTTCAAGGACTCCCTATGTTAGCAATTGTACTTTGAGTACTCACTAATGAAGAAAACACAGAATTATGACTGTATTATTAATTACAACAGCAGTAAAGTTACATTTAAGAAAAAGTACAGTTATATGAGAGGCAGTTTTGTTGTTATAGTTCACTCTATACCTAATATTTGGTGCATATGTAGACTACCATATTCCTTGAAACCCTAAAGATTCATGCCTACAGGCCACAGTTTGGAAGACCTGCTTTAGTAAAACTGTGTAAGCCCTTGTTTTCTGAATAGATCTGGGTACTTTTGCACATGCTGTTTCCTCCAGCACGCCCTCTTTTCTTCCACATCCTTCAGAGCATAGTACAATTCCTTCTCCACAAATTCTTTGCAATCACAGGCTTCACCTCTTCCTTTGTTTTCCAATAATTGTTCTTATACTTTGAACTACTCATATTTTGTTTGTGTGATAATTGAAAGCACAACTTACACCTCTGGACCCCTAAACATTTTGAATATGTGTCCTATGCAGACACGTATTTGTATACATATCTTCTCTCCTCTACGACCTCAGATTATTTCAGCCTGAAAAGATGTCTTGTTCATTTTTGTTTCCCAACAATGGACAGTTCAGTATTGAATGGATTGGAAATACTTAAAAAAACTGGATTTTGTGGTGTTCCAGAGGACAGAAAGAATTAGTGGACAAAATTAAGAATAAGATAGATTTTGGCTTAATCAAAGGAAAGATATTATAACATTTTGAGATCTCAAAAATAGGAAAGATTATTATTTAAAATAATGAGCTCTGGATGACTGAAAATATCCAAGTCATTTTTTTCTCCCAACTATCATTTAAGCTCTGAGCACTATACCAAATGTGTAACATATAGTATCACATTTAGTCTTTATAATAGTCTCACAAAGAAGGCATTTTGATCATCCCCATTTTACTTGTGGTTAAGCAATTTGCCTCAGTATACAGTTTGTAAGTGACAGTGCTGGTATTGGAACTCAAGTTGGTATAATGGCCAAGTCTAGATATTTGACACGGATGCCACACTGTGTAGGAGAGATTCCCACAACCGGCAGAATGTAGCAGAAACATCTCTGAGGTTATAAAGGAATATACAATGCTAGGAAAATGCAAGTTATCTAGGTAACATCCTATGCTTTTATTATAGTTTAGCAGGCCTGCTTTTTAGGAGAGCCAATACATGGAACCTCAAGAAAGAGAGGAAGCAATCCATATGAGGTGCCCAAGGTAATCTTTCACTTTGTTCATTCTCATATATTCTTAGATCCAAGGTATCCTTGATTCAGAAAGAGAACATATCTAAGATCATTTGTGATGGGCTAAACATCAAGGGGGACTTAGGGAGCCTGGAAGGCCTCTCTAAATGTTGAGGACACTTTAGCTCTTTGAGCACTGGACACAACTCATATACTATGTCATTAATATCACCACAATTCTCAACATGTGCCTGAAGTACAGTAGCGCTTAATTAATTGTATCTCCTTTCTCCTTCATTCTCTCTGAATCCACACATATTCTGAGACTTTCTTGAATTCTGTTATTTCTGTATTCTGTTATTTCTTGAGTAGAAATCACTTTTATTTGATAATGTGTCATCTAGGGATATAAGAAAAAACTGCATATTTATATGGTGAGCCATTGATCCAATTCTTCACAGAAGGAGAATGCCATACTTTTGAAAATCTTTTATTTTTGACCATTTGTTCAAGAAAATATGCACTTACTTGCATAAAATGGGACTAGTATGTTAATGAAGAAATATCTTATATGAACTTTCTCATCATATGTCAAGATGTTTGCTCATTCAGAGAATAATCTGACTTGACATTTAGAAGTTTGGAGCACGGATGGGGACATCGCCACTCCATAGTTTTGTGTTGCTGCTGGTTATTTTGACAGTCCACTCAATATAACTGAAGAAAGCTTTATTTAAGTGAACATCAACTTCACTTTTCATTGAACAATGACCTTAAAAAACCAATCTTCTAACTTCCTTTGGGGAGCCATGTGACTGACTGCCTTGTCAGCAAGCTACTTTTCCTGAATCTAAGTTATTTCCTTTCCTACAGAGAAAAATTGCTGTTATCACTTCCAACCCCTTCCGTAATGGCCCTTTTCATGTATAGAACACGCTTTCTTTTTTTAAAAAAGTGAATGTCTCTTCCTTTTTGCTTATTTGCTCAAAAATTGTTTATCCTAAAGAAAAATGTAAGGATATAAGCACATTTCGTATTCTGTAGAAAACTCAGCATTTACAGAGATTTTTCGATCTAAGAGACAGCTAAACATTCTCTAAAACATCTATTTTAAGACATTCATTTTAAATATCTAAACACAAGAAAAACATAGTCTGGTTAAGGGCAGCATCATCCAAGTACTTCCTGATTTCTTTATCTGCTGACCCTTTTCTGTTTTTATTCTATGTAACTTTTCTCTAACATTTAACACTGGAACTGCTTCTGTCTTGTTTGACATTCCCCCTACCTGGCTTCTGAGACACTGGTGCATCTTGATTTCTTCTCTTGATAACTTTTTGTTATCCTTCTTCACTAGCTCTTCTCCCATCTCTTTCAGTCCTTTAAGTGTCCAACTCTTAGAATCCTGCTTTCTTTCTACATATTCTAGCTGGATGTTCTCACATCCACTCGCCTAGCTTTAAGCCTCATCGACTCACTGATTATTCCCACATTTAACCTACAATTCTTTCCTAAACTCCATACCCAAATGCCTCCTGGGAAGCTCCTCTTGGATGTCCCCCAGTGACCTCAAACTTAACATGTCCCAAACTGCACCCATTATCTTCTTCTCAGCCAGCTCTTCCTGTGCTCACTATCTCAGCAAGAGTATTTTCATACACCCAGACACCCAAGCTTAAAATTGCTGTCATTCTCAGTTTAATTCTACTATTGAAGATCTCTCATATCTGTTCCTCCTCTTCCTTCCTCATTGTCATACACATAGTTCATGTACTCACCAACTGTCCTACAGATTATCACAACTGTTTCCTAACTCCCTAGTTTCTTGTCTTTTCTATGTTGATGTCAGAGACTTATTAAAATGACATTCTGTATATCATTCTTTTGCTTTAAAGCCTTTGATAATTCCCCATTTCATATACAGAAAAATCCCAAACTCCTTAACAGATACTATAAAGCCATTTGCAGTTTAGACTCAATTGACTCTACAAGGCCTATCTTTCACCCAGCTCTCACCGCCCCACCCCAGAGGCATCTGGGCTCAATTCACCATAATCTTTATATCTTTGTGTCCTTGCACATGCCATTATTATCTCTACTTGAAATGCCTTCCCCTATTTTCTTTTCCCTGCCTAATGATTGATGCCATTCATTTTTCTAGAGCTAATTCAAATACCATCTCTTCTTTGAAGTCTACCCTGACTTCTCTAGGCACATGTCCTCTCTCTGCTCTTCCTGCCCCTAACCCCTTACCCTCATACTTTATATCTTTATGCATCCACGGTCCTGAGTGGTAAATATTACACAATAGTAAAGGACTTTTAAAGAGAAGGGGATACATCCTCTTCTTTGCATTACAAGAGTCTATCATCATGTCCGGTTTGTGGTGGACATTTGGTTCTTATTTATTTGCTAAATAAATTGAATTAATGGGTGATAATGAAAAATCTTAGGAATGGCCCAACTGATTCAAAATACCTGTCCTAAATGTTTATACGTTTACTCTACATTTTCTTTCTTCCAAAGTGCTTCATTTACTTTCTATCTTTGACAAGGTATTAGTGGGACTCCTGAGATTGGCAACTAGGGCCCATGGCAAGGACAGAGAAAGAATTCAATACCTGCCCTGAGGCCACTGGGATCAGAGCCAGCATTTCTAAGAGGTGACAGATGTGGCCGCTAGAACCAGCCTCCATCCTCTACATTATAAGACTGGGAATGAGACAGAGAGGTGGCACATCCAAGGGTTATTACAATGCAGTGTGTGTGAGATGAGAGGCAATTCCCTCTCCTTCCCGTGGGGAATGGAAATGGGAGTGCTCAGTCTTTCTCCCCAAAACCTCCCTGGGGATTCTAAGAGAATCATTCACAAGATTGCTGATAATTTAGTTCCCTATTAGGGTATTTGCTGAGGAAATCAGCAAATGCATCATAGGAGAAGGGGAGATCAGTCTTGGAGAGAGAGGGGCTACAGGGGGGCAGTGTGAATTCATCCAGTTTAATGGCCAAGATAAGAGGTTCCTGTGGGTCGAGTGGATGCTACTTAGAATGGAGTCGAGCTTGTTCAATCCCCATCCCAAGTCAGTTTCCCCATGCACTCCAGCTGCAAGAGGCTGTGGAGTATGTGGCCAGTAACAGGAGCTGAGAGGCTTGAAGAGGTTAAGCTGGATTTCCCAAATCATTGTAGTAAAGAACTCAGACCTCTAGTGCCCAGAGAGAGCCAGAGTTTGGAAGTCTGACTCACAAAAGGCATCAAGGGCCAGGCTATGGCCAGAGAAGCAGCACTTAACAGGAGAGAGAGGTTATGACAGTGGCCTGTTAGCATGACACTCTTCCCTTTCCCTGTCTCACCTCTCAGCTCAAAACCCTGGAAGAAAAACCTAGAAGGGAGTACACCATAGTGGTGACCCTGAGGTAGACCTTCAGTCAGGCAGGGCGCCAGTTCTTGCTTGTGCTGGGTAAAGTGGAGGAGGGCAGAAGGTGAAAATAAACTCATGTTTGATGACTGACTGGACTGAGGTTTAATATCTGAAAACAACTGGAAAATTGTGGAGCTGCCTCAGATGCCCTGAAGGGGTCTACTACCCAGTAGAGATTAATACTTGGTATAGTACACTTGGAGAGAATGATTTAGAAATATAAAAGCCTTGTATTTTTTATTGAGTTAACACTGCTTAACAAATTAAGTACATATGTAAACCTATTACCTACACCAACTTAAATTCATAGAAACTCTGCAAGGAAAGAACAAATTTCAATCCCAAACCACTATCAAAGCAAACCCTCCGTTACTGATTTATCCCTGACTCCAATAGGTACACCATCACTATATCCCTCGTGAACCCCCTGGAGATCAGAGCAGGGGCAGAGGTCCCCATGGAAGATGCTCAGGAATGCACAGTCTTGTTCTGACCCAGAGTATAGTTCACAGTATAAGGATGAAGCAAAGCCATATGGCAGCTCCTACTCAGATCACAGTTTAGAATGAGTACCTAACTAGTTGCTGGATGATCTGGAACTTTCTGGAACCACTGCCGATTGATATCTCAGGAGGTATATTATTGTAAGTCAGCCATGTTTGGAAATAGCTGATATGTTTGTTCTTCTTCTCTCAAGGGCAAAAAATGCAAAGTATTTCATGATGTTATAGGATATTAACAGTAATTTCTCCCAGAATTATTCTGAGGGAAGACTAGGCCATTCTTGAACTACTTGTGCCTAATTCTCTCTGTTTTCTCAATTCTTCCACCTCCACTGCATACATATATATTCCATATTTTATTCCTTGTGTGTCAATTACTTGTTTGTTCCTGCCAGCCTTCTATTTATTTCAGTCTATTTTCTGGACAATTTCTTGCTTTCTAGATCATTTTCTCATAATCTATCTGAAAATCTGAGGACTCCTCCATAACAGAATTCCTTGGACCACATAATGTTAGACTTTAGGATGGACTTTGTGTTGTCCATACGCTTGATCAGAGAGATCTTTGATTTTCAACTTCCTCCTCGGAAGATGCCTCTTCTCCTCTTGCATCCCCTATTTTCCAGCCAATTCCCGATTACCTCCCTCTTCTTCTGGACTCAGTTTCTCTGAATGTCAACAATCCCTTTTAGCTGACTCTCCCCGGAAGCCTGCATTTACTACTTCTGGGGGCATGCTGGCAATAACATATAACCAGTAGTCACAGAAATGTATACAAGAGAAACCAATAATTGTCAAATTTTAGCTCCAGAAGGTTCTACACACAAGGGTTCTGCTGATTCTAGAAGGAACCAAGTAATCAGATGTAGGCAAACATGAGAATTACTTAAAACGTTAATAGTCATTTAATGCTTAACATTGTATGTTTTAAGGTAGGACTTCAAAACAACCCGACACGAAGGGGAGCAGAGACTGTTTCTAATGACAAGCAGTGAGTCTGGGCTCCCCACCTTTCTCCCTTTCAATTTGAAATAGGCCGAAGTGATTTGAAACCCAGAATTACTGAACAAATAAGTGATCTGGGCAGCAGTGATATACCTTCAGTGATAAGGATAGATAAATTTTGGTGAGGTTGTTCTAATGTCTCTTTTTTATGCCCTGGAAGTTCCATTTTTAAACATCTGCTTCCACTGGAGACGTGGAATTGCAATATACAGTACGAGATATGCTTCATTACATGCTGATGGAAGTAATTGCGGAATTCTGTTATGCTTTGTGGGCTGCTGGCAACATGTACAAATATTTAAAAAAATTTTTCCTTTTGATTTAGAATAAAACATGAAGGCTTTACATTAAAATCAGAGGTATAAAGCTGCTAGCATCTGTAAATAGTTCTTCTTTAGGTCCTCCCTGATCCCAAAAATGACACGTAAAGAACGTTGACTGAGTTTCAGAAATCACCCAGGTGTAAGAAGCCACCCAGTTTCTTTATCCTAACAGCTCCCCCTGCTGCTTCCAAGTGAAGGCTCCAAGATTGTTTGCCGTTTTCCTTTCAACTTTTGAGGGACTCTGGAAACATGGCTGGAAAACATTATCCTCAACTGAACCGCAGCCAGGAGAGTCTCAGGAGGGAATTCTTTCCTGACATAAAATTAAACCTGGCTTCAGCATATCTTAGGGGGAAAAAGGAGGAAAACTTACTGTTGATGTTTCTTGGCTTGGCTTTCTTTCTGTTCTTAAAGCAACATTATTTTAAAAATCTGTAACAAAACCTGTCATCTGCCAAGTCAGCCCAAGTCTCCCAGCCTCTCACAGCTCAGGTTTCTCTGTCTTGCCCCGTTCTGTCACCTTACTCCACTCAAACTTTGCAGAACAGACGCCTTTTCACTTACCTGCAGTGGGGGCAGTGGCTGTCTGTCTCTCTCTCCTGGGGAAAGGAATCTGGTGCCAAAATCCTGCAGAGTCCGAGGCACTGTGGCACCGGTGTGGTGGTGGAGCTTCCAAGTCGTGGAGTAACCAGGCCTCCAGGTGACTTTGTCTTTCAGCCCCGCTCAATAGCTGTTGCTATCAGAAGTGGCTCAGCAGCAATTGACTCCAGGCAACATATTTTCAGGTCCAACTGGATGCACTACTTATTTAGAGCAGAAAACCTGGAAGCTGTGGGAGGAGGCCTTTGCCTCTCTGTGCCTGGGGTAGATAGTGCGATGACTATGATGTGTCCTGATGTCACTGGTAAGAAGGTGGCAGTTCCTTATTCACCCAAGGGGCAGATGTCGTTAGAATCATTGAGTTAAAAACAAAAAAAGAGTTGCCTCCACCAGAGCACTGATGCTCTGATGGGTGAAAGATATCTTGCGTCTCAAGATGACGCCGGACATACTTGCCAAATCAGTGCTGGTTTGGGTCACCCCTTTCTCTGGCATGACCCTCCTTTCTGTTCCCATCAAAAACAATGACTTAGAAACAGTTTGTCAGCAGATATGAGAGGACTAAAGCAAGTGAACTGACACCTGTGAGAAGTTTTGTGGGGTACAGAATGATCATTATAGGTCCTTGGCTGTTCAGGCATTGGTCTCTGTCTCCAAATCTATTGCCCCCATTAAAATGCATGTATAGGATTATAGGATTTGGTATTGTATAGTCAATCATATAGTCAATCTGCACACTTTGCAGTCCAGGAAATAGCATGTGACACACTCCACATACCCCACTAGGGAGTGGCTGAGCTGGGATGCTAACACACTGAGCACTTGCCTGTGTGATCTGGTGTAAGATCTGCTCCTAATCGGTTTCCTTGCTTAAGAATATCTCCTTCAACTGGCTTATATAAGAGACTGCTTTTTGGAGGTTAAGATATTCTCTTTCTAAGACATTCATCTAAAATCTAAAAATTTCAGGACAGGAGAGTAAAGTAACATTTTACAGTGAATGCATTTTTAGAGGGAAGAGCTAACCAGTTACCTAGTCAGGCCATGAGGATGGGAATTACATGAATTACATTAGTGATTGGGAATGTGGTTCTTTGAGGAAGGTGGGTTGAAGCAGACGGGTCAGACCAGAGGCAGTGGGTGTTGCCTGGGAGGGTCTGGGAGGGCCTGTGCAGGGTCATGGGTGGAGAGATCTGGGTGACCTGGGGACAAATGAAAGCAATGTGCGCTGGGGCTTGGTCAATGGGGATGGAAATTGTGGGGTCCTAGGAGGAGACAGGTATGAGGAGGAGAGTGGGCTCTGAAGACAAATTCAACTTGTCTTTCATAGTTTTCTTGGGCCTAACCTGAGAATTGGCCCTGCTTTCCCCAATATCCAGACACTTATGAAGTTATTTGATTGTTTCTCATCCTAACAAGTGATTTTCTTCTCCATCTGCTTGCATAAGTCTCAGAATAAAGACTAGAGAGTTGGGTCCTGGAGTAGAGGGCACAGTTAATTCCAGCTGTCACCGCTTTATCCTGCCTGTCATCATCTCTTCCCTGGACCAATGCAGTGTTATTCTTCTCTCCACTCCCCACTTCCAGATTCATCTCTGTACCCAAAGACAACACCGATGGGGTCAATGGCCCACTAAAAAATATTATATGTTTATATTTGGTGAACTGGATAATTTCTTACCTGTAGTAGATTGATTTATTGCTACCAACTATTTAGACCTCCTTACTGTGAGAGGATTATACATCTGCATCCATTGCAATGTGACTTTATTTTCTCCTGTGTTGGAGGGGTATTCTTTTCCCGACTGATGTCAGGCTTGGGCATATGACTTATTTTGGCCAACGGAATATGAGCAGATGTGATATATGTCTCGTCTCTAGCAGAAGCTTCAAAAGCCATTGTATGTTTCTGCCAGTCCTTTTTCTTGGGAAACTATGTTTCCCCAATAGGGGCTGCTCCCTCAGCCTGAGTCCCAGAATAAGATAAGACACATGAAATATGGCCATAGCAGCTGACCCGCAGCCATGAACACATAACACAAATGAGAAACAAATGTCTGTTTTTGTAAGCCTTCACTTGGTACAAGAGCAAAATTAACCAATATAAATCCTCCTCCACAGTTTAGCCCCAACCTACTTTTCTACTTTTCATTACGACTGCACATGCACCCTACACTCCAGCCAGTGTAGAAGCATCTCCATTTCCCAGCCTCTGTGTTTCTGCTTTTATTATTCTTCTATCTCAAACTGCCTGTCCCCAAACCTCACTTTAAAGATTCTTCCAACTAGCTCAAAATCTGTCTCATATGTGAAAGCTTTCTGACTGTCTTGGTTTGAAGTGATTTTTCCTTCCTCTGACTTCCCACAAGCGTTCCACGTTTACGCTACCTATCACTCTATTTGTTAATAGTTCAAAGTTCTCTTTATAGAGCACACACTACATACCAGATGCTGGTTTTTACCAACTGTGCCTGTATACATTAAGCTGGGATAAAATGAAAAAGGTTTATTGTGAATGAAAACCTGTGACGGATAAAAGTGATAACAGGGAAGGAGCAGCAGAAAGTGGCAGGAGCCTTGATACTACAATGATGGTCTGACACCCGTGGAAGGAGAGAGGGCGGAAGGAAGATAGAGTAGGAAGAGTCTCAAGCTGTAGCACAATTCCAAGAAATGTTCTGCCAAGCCAATGGGCATCATCAAGGCAGTCATCTTTTGGGGTACCCCCATCATGCTTGGTCATTGGCTGGGGGCAGACTTGTGGGAATATACATTAGTGGACGCAAAAGAACAGTAGCTGGGGCTATCAATCATGATCCCACAGCATGAAATAGGAGCAGTTCTTTCTCATGGCCATCATACCAACATTAGCTCATGGAATCTTCACAAAAATTCTGTGAGGCCAGGATTGTTATCATTCCTGTTTTAAAGTAAGGAAACTGAGGTCTAGAGAGATTAAATGACTTTGTTACCATCACCCAGCTAGTAGTGTGGTGGAGCCTGAGCTTTTCCTCTAAACTATCACATGACTTTAACTCCTGGCATTTATTAAGTGTGTGAATGAGTAAATGCGCCTTGGTGTTGCCTGGGGGAAGACGAAAATTTGAGATGATGATAGTCAATGCCACTCTGTTTTCATTGGTCCCAGAAATGCACAATCTTTGCTCCAGTTTTTGTGACACATAAGCTCTTCCCCCATCTGTGGGTCAAGGAATGCAAGTGGGTGGTTTTTTTTTTTTTTTTTCAGAAGACTACCATTTACTGTTCTGATAAAATATCTTGAAATATTTTATGAATAAAACAGCTCATTAGAAATGCTTCCTAAAACCCCAAGGAAACAGGCTCTCATATGCTTTTCCCTGTAATTCTTGAGCCATCATTCCAGTTCTATTTCCTGCTGAGTCTAATAGGCAACGTGTTGTTACATTAGGCTTATTCTTCCAGTCTAGTGAATACATACCTATTTTCCTCCTAAGAAATTAATCTTTTTCTTTCTTGTTCTGTGACTATGTTTCCCATTAGTGAGAAGTTGTGAAGAGTCTTGCTGAGAGAAGCAAATTAGGACAGACTGAGATAGACAGCTGACATTTTGAAAAGAGACTTAAACTACTCCCACTCAGTCCCCCAAAAAATAAAGAAAAGAAAATAGAAGAACTTTTAGGATTAGGGTAAGTAAATCATTGCTTCCTATTTCCCTATAAACCAAGCACCTTTCTCTTCCCTTTCTCTTTGGGTCCACTTTAAAAAAACAAAACAAAAAGCATACATATATGTATATCTATCTATCTATCCATTTATCTATCTATCTATCTAGATATAGCATGCATATCTATATATAGTATAGATATAGTCTAGGTATAGATATCGTATGAATACTCAAGATAGACTTTTTTCTACTGCAGTGGGTGGAGTTATGTAGAATGCTGACATGTGCTGAGATCAAAAGACTTTCTAGGCTGAATGCTACCTGTGAGAATCTTCTGCAAGGCAAAACGAAAAGACATCAAACCATCAACCATACAATCAACCTCCCAAATCCTCCCCGGTTCCTTTCCCTTATCACTTTTCCCCTAACCACAGTGTGTGGGATTTTACTTTTAGCTCAGGGTCAAGACCCACCCTGGACATCACAGTGGGGATGGGATCAACTATCCTATAAGCAGTTTTAACTGGTGCAATAAACAAGCCTGCTTAATGGACCTATAATTAAAAGACTTTTTTTCCCCCCACTGCCACTTTATGATTAATTCATTGGGGGAGACTGTTTTTCTGCCTTTGGAAGAGAACAATCACACACCATTACATGTCTGGTCATTCTTATTTTAAAAAAAGAGAACCCAAATCTGTTAAGTTACAAAGCACAGTCTTATTTCAGAAATTAGAACCGTCGGTCATAATACATTAACTAACACTACAATTTGTGTTAAAAAATAAGGCCTGTCCTCCATTTGCCAGTGCTGGCACTGGACAATCTGTCTTTGGTCAAAGGGGTGTGATGGGTTTCTTGCTTCCTTGCCAACATTTCCTGCCACTCAATAGCTGTTCTTTCTGACTCTAGGGCTGAAGAAGGGAGAAGGAAGACAGATAAGGGAAAAGAAAAAGCCTACTTAACTGTCATGACTGTAAGCTGGCCTCTTGCTCTCAGAGCCTCACAAGTATTCATCCAGGACTTCCAACCTGCTCGGCCCCTCAAATAGTATCAGACAATTCTCCTCACCTTTGGCCTATTGTTCTGATCACCCCTCAGCCTCCAAATTTCTGGTGCTTTGTTTTAGACAGATCCTCTTGGTCCAGATTCCCTTGACCTCTGACAGAAGTGCTTTTAGGCACATCCTTAGGAGCCAATATGAAGGGCCTTGGGCCGGCATTCCTTCCGTGGTCTCCACTTGGCCCTTGGCATCACATATCTTGACTTGCAGTGGGAGGGGAACAAAGTTATCTCCTAGCTGCAGCTCCCTCTGCACCCACAGAACACCAGAGGGCCTGGCATGCGTCAGAGGAACTTCCCAAACTCAGGCAACGGTTCTCCGAGCCGTCTCCTTTGAAATCCTTCTCACTAGTGAGAAGTGAGGAGCCAGGTCTCACCCTCACCTCTCCCCTTGGGTGAAGGGTAGAACTCAGAGTATAGCTTTCTCCATCTAAATCTTCCTCTTAAATCTTCTTTTCAATGCCCCATTTGGTGAATCTTTATGTCCTTGAAATGGGTGAGGCCCAAAGTCCACTGGCCCAAAACCAGTGTAATTGGTTCCAAGCGATTTCCTTTGATATTTGCATCTTGATTGTAGACTTTTCCACTCACTTGATATCTGACATTGTGTATATGGCATTTCAGTTGAATCTTCCATTTAATACAATGTATCATCTCCTTTCAATGTTCTCTGCCCCTTTTAGCATCTTCTGTGGAAATGTCCATGTTCTTACACTGCACACTCTACTAAGCAGCTAAAATGTGTCATCTCTCTGGGACTTAGCCTTCCTTCATCCTCCTCATTTCTTTTTACATCTAACATGACCAGGTCCTGTCCTCCTCCCCCTCTCCTGTATCATGTTTCAGATTTGGGGCTTCCATCCTTAGAGCCCCGCTTGTCTCTAAGGGAGCCACAGTGACTCCTGTGAATGCATTGCTGTTGCGTTCCTATTCTGTGTTGTTGTACTGGGCCATTTTAATACACTGTCAATTGAAAGTGACACTTTGACTCAGAAGTTTTCTAAATTTGTGGATCATTTGTTGTTGCTCTCCTTGTTTTTACTTTTTAGCAAAAACCCTTTTACAAACTAAATATATTTCAATTTGTTAGTAATTGTTTCAAATAGAAAATGAATATATGGGGATAAACCTGGAGTGGGGTCCTGGAGACCACCCATATGGCTTCCTCCACAGCCTCATAGGCACTGACAAAGAATCCTGGGGCTTCGAGAAATGTACTTTGAAAATCTTTATTTTAAAACAAAAAGTGACTTTTATTTATTTTTTTGCTGAGGAAGATAGGCCCCGGGCTAACATCCGTGCCCATCTTCCTCCACTTTACACATGGGATGCCTGCCACAGCATGGCTTGAAAAGTGGTGCTTATGTCCATGCCTGAGATCTGAACCCGCGAACCCCAGGCCCCTGAAGCAGAATGCGCGAACCAACCACTATGCCACGGGGCCAGCCCCCAAAAGTGGCTTTTAAAATGCAAGCAAAATCAGGAGGGTTGATTTGAGGAAGGGACGTCTGCCCCACAGTCCTTCGGAAATCACACCATACGGGCTGCTGCCTCCTCTATATGAAAACTAGTAATACTAATGGCTCAGCCCAAATTCCCTGCTTCCCTCTGGCATGATCAGCTTCTAAATGCCACCTCTTGGTGAGACCTCAATACATCTTGGAATTGGTTTATTTATTTCTCTAAAACCCAAGCTTCTGAAATGGAATCCCTATGAAGAAACTTGTAAAGGCAGGGGCCTCTTTTCTTTAAAAGCCAGAAAACAAAAACAACAGCAGACAGCTCTAAAAACTTTATTCTGCAGATTATGATGTTTACGGTGTTTTAATGCCATTCCTTAAATCTCTAAACCATATGAACCACTGAAACTTTAACAGACTAATTATGCTTCTGGCCTTTTGAACCTTGACTGTCAGCCACTATGTTATTGCTTTGAGTTTTCTAAAGGAAAGCCAAAATTTCCCTTTACCGATTCCACATAGATATTTTTCCTATAAACATACTAACATTCTGTGATATTGACATCATCTGGCCAATCTAGAGGAATGGGCCCTACTCTTTAAGTGTCCTATCCCCCAGCCAAGCGAGTGTTTAAATTTTCGCATGCACATTCAGATTTCCTGGTCAGACATGTGGAGTAAATCAAGTCGTAGCTACTTAGGGAGAAATTGGAAGGATGATTCTACTTTTTGGGTGAGCAGAAGGATTCATGAAGAGCAGAGGGAAAAAGATTTAGAAGTAACACTAGAAAAAGAAAATAGTCTCTTTTCTTTCCCACAATCATTTCCCCATTGGTGGCCCTGTAAGGGCTTGTGTTTGCTATGTAGGACTCTAAGGATTCTGCTGTAGTGAATAAAACATGCTAGCACGATCCTACAGGCCACACACTAGGCATGATTAGAGCCTGGAAGTCAGCAGAAGTGGACCAAGACTTAGCCTTCCGGCTCTTCAATGCATTTGACAATAGCTGTGACTTGCCAATCACTAATCAACAAACCAAGATTTTCTGAGGACCTGTCCTGTGCCCAGAACTCAGCTAGGAAACCTTGTGTGGGATATTAAAAATGTAACACATGGTCTCATTCTCTGCCTTTAAGAAATATGGAGTTGGGGAGTCAAGATAGAGGATATAAAATAGTCATTTACTATGTAAGAGTGTACATACTTGTGTGCCAAATTGCATGAGTGAACTACAAATATCTAAGGAGAGAAAAGGGCCAGAGTGGTCCTGGGATGTTCATGGAGGAGGTAGGCAGACATCAATGTTCATATAGCTTTGATTACCCCCTTTCTGGCTTCAGGGTATTAATTACTGGATGTTAATCAACGGTTAGGTATGCAGGTTCGGGTATATACTCGGGATAAAACATTGATATTTAAAAATGGGAGAAGCATAGAAAATGGTGCAAGGAGGGGACTTGGGAGAGAGGAGAGCAGGATGATCAGAGTGGAGCACAGCACAAGCAGAGGAGGAAGAGCTGAGAGCTCTCACAGGAGGAGGAGACCAGAAAGAACTTCGAAAAAAAAAATTACTAGGATGTTATTACTTTGTTCGCCATGAGGTATGTCGGCATCTCTCTCCCTCTGTGTCACACTTATGTCTTTAATAAAAGCCAGATTGCTCACTGAGGCTTTCTGTGAAAGTTCTTTCCTTTAGGAACACTTATCAGAGGATAAGCATCACTTTCTTTATCTCTAAAATGGTGATAATAATGGGGTTAGAGTAAGCATCAAGTGAGCTAATGCTTATGACGTGCTGGCATATGATAAACAATTATTTTCTAAATTCTTTTTAATACATTGTGAATTGATTTATTTATAACTTCATAACTGCTTATGATTTTGTAATTACTATTGATTAGAATTGGTGCCACCTTGCAATATAGTGAAATGGTTGAGAGTACAGGCCTTGGAGTCAGACATACCTGGGTGCAAATCCTGACTCTGCTCCTTTTTGTGTGAATTCAGGCAAATGGCCTCTCTTTTCTTGTTTGTAAAATGGGGACTATCCCTATGTCATAGTGACATGGTGAAGTGGGGAGGGCTAATAAGACAACACTCTAAAGCGTATTACTCAGGGTTCCCAAAGGAAAAAGATGACCCACTCAAATGGGGAAATTTGAAGAGAGTTTAAGAAAGGGACAATTTACAAAGTTGTGAGTAGGCTGCAGGGGAAGCAGCATCATGACTAGTACTGTACCCTTAGGCTAGTAATAGTGGGCCACACCCCCCTCCCCACCCCGCTCCTCCCAGCCTGGAGGGGATGAGTGGAGAGGGTGAGGACTGGAATCTGGAAGGACAACTGTGTGGAACAGAGGACAAGGGAGCCATTTGGTGTGGTCCATACCGATAAGCATCTCTGGGCGCAGAGCAGGGTGGGGGCAGGATGGTGAGTAGATATGAAGAGGCACGGACAGTGTCCAGCATAGAAATGATTAGCAAAGTGCCTGGTAGAGTAGCACTCAGTCAGTGATTGAATATAGTGTTTATGATCTTGAAACTATAGCTTTTTTTTCCTGGATCCCAAGAAATCAAGTATTTGGTTTTACATGCCTAGAGGAATCAATGTGATTAAAATATTGGTTCTTGCCAATTCACCAGGGTTCGTTAGAGTTCTTTCTTTTATGCCCCATCCTCAGGAGGCAGGAGGAGTGGTTCCAGAGCCCCTGCTGAACTTTTTATCTCATGACAGGAGTATAAATATGCTACATGATGAAGAACTTCACTGGCTGTGATAAATTATCCTGGCTTGCTCTCTTTCCAGCCAGCTACCTGAGCCAAGGCACTATACCTCTTTGAACTTCATGTATGAAAATGGTCTAAACATTAATGTGCCAACCCTTTATTCTTCTCTGTCCAATCTCAATCCCTGAGTGATCTCATCTAGTCTCATGGATTTAAGTATCCTTTATAAGCAGATGACACCAAGCCCAGACTCTGCCCTGAACACTACAACACTATCATCTCCATTTGAATGTTAAAAGGCATTTTAAATTTAATTTGTCTCAAATTACACTCTTGATTCTCCCTTCTCCACCTGCCTATCCTAGTCATCAAAAAAAATGTCCACGTTCCTATCCTGTCATTCCATCTCATCTAATGGACCTTCATCTTTCTAGACCTTTAGGTTTAAACCTCACATGCTTCCTTGACTCCTGTCTTTCTTTCATATTTCATATGCCTTCCATCAGCCAATCTCGTCAGCTCTGTCTTCAAAACACATTCACGCTTCTCACCATCTCTGCACCTATAGCCCTGATCTGAGCCACCATTGTCTCTCAGTTAGAATAATTTGGATTAATGGTGTCTAACTGGTCTTCCTACTTCTACAGTTTTTTTCTCTCCCACACCAGAGTCATATTCTCCACATAGATGATATTTGTAAATACAAGTCATATCACACCACTTCTCTGCTCAAAACCCTAAATTGCTTCTCAACTCACTCCAAGGAAAAGTCAAAGTCTTATCATGTCCTGTGAAGTCCCTACATGATCTGTGTCCTCACTCCCACTCTGGACTGTCTGACCTCATCTCTTATTTCTCTACCCCTTAATTATTCCGTTCCAGCCACTTTGGGTTTCCTTGCTGTTCCACGAATAGTCTAGGTATTCTCCGATTGCAGGCATGTTGTTTGCATTTGCTGTCTCCTCCTCCTGGTACTCTCTTCTCTCTCCCCGGTACCCCAACTAGTACTATATTTCTGTCAGGTTCTGCTCAAAGTCCCTTGCTCAGTGAAGCCTTACTTGGCTGTGCATATGAAATAACACATTCACTTCACTCTTGGTTCTACTTCTCTGTTTAATTTTTCTCCATAGTATTATCACCTCCTTATGTATATTCATATTGGTTTATTTGTGCTTAGTCTCCTTCCTCTAGAAGGCAAGCACTGAGAGGTCAGGGACTATGTCTGTTACATTCACTGCTATATTCCCACAGTTGGGACATGAATGAATTAGCTCCACCCCTTACAGTTGTTAGAACAGTTACCAGTTGATGGTGCAGTGAGATGAAAGTTCTGAAAGGGTCTTTCTAACATAAAATGTATTTGATCTGTGATTCTGTACTAGACTGTTAAATACTTACTTGTTTTATGTTCTATTGCCAATAAAAGTGCTAATAAATCATGTAATTTTAAGTTGTTTTGGGTATTAAAGGACATATATGTTCACACCTAAATATCTTTT
The DNA here is from genome assembly GCA_031878705.1 of Tapirus indicus. Lineage (NCBI taxonomy): Eukaryota > Metazoa > Chordata > Mammalia > Perissodactyla > Tapiridae > Tapirus > Tapirus indicus. The sequence goes on along the minus strand of CM062921.1, from coordinate 114,762,165 downwards.
TCAAATGTAAGTTTCAAGATACAAACATTAAGACCATGAGGATGTCAATGAAATGAGAGAACATTTGTGAAATTGGCTGTCATGAGGCCCGGAACACAGAGGAATCTTAGCAGAAGTGTGTTTCCTTCCTGCCATCCTTCTGGAGGCAGAGGAACGTCTGTTGCTTCTGAACTTGGGGGTGGAGTATGTATTTTATAAAACCTGTTACTCCATTTACGCAGCTCTTCCAATTCCATTCAACAGAAGCCACGTGGGCGAGATGCAAAAGCAGGAATACTGCCACCAGGACATATGGGTGATTTCTGCAGAGCGCCCAAGTGGGCTCCATTTTATCCTACATAAATAATTCCTAAGTGTATACCCCCTAAAGACAGAGTGTCTTACAGTGGCATAGTGAGGGGTTCCCCAAATTGTACTCCAAAGGAATGCAAGCAGCTACAAGACGTTAATTGGAGTTCCTCAAAGGAGAGAGTTTATGGTCAAATAAATTTGGAGAAGACCGAGTTAAATAAGACTAAATAGATTCCAGGTTACAAGTCTTCTTTTTGCTTTTTATATAATAACCTGTGTTGTGAGTCTTTTCGAGAAAAGTCGTACATGTAGGATTTTCCAAACTTGCTTCTCCATAGAACCCATCTTTACAGACCCTCAAGTTCCCCTGAACACACTTTGGAATACCCAGGCTAGTTTACAAAGGTTTGATTTAGTTTTTATATAATCCTCTAAGTTGGCAGGGGAAATATTATTATCCGCATTTTACAGATAAGGTGAATAAAGCTCCCAGCATGATACCAGGCCTTCTGTATGAGTTGTAAAGGAGTAGTGAACTAAACTAAGGTCTTTTGCCTGGAATTTAAATTTTCATTCCGTTGCATCATGTCGCCATCTGTATTAGTTTCCTGGGGTTGCTGTAACAAATTACCACAAACAGGTTGCTTAAACAACAGAAATTTTTTCTCTCATAGTTATGGAGGCTCTGAGGGAGAATTGTTCCATGCCTTTTTCCTAGATTCTGGTGGTTGCCAGCAATTCTTGGAGTTTCTTGCCTTGTAGCTGCATTGCTCCAATTTCTGCCTCTGTCTTCACATGAGTTTCTTCCCTCCGAGGTGTGTCTGTGTCTCTCTTTTTATAAGGATACTAGTCATTGGATTTTCTAATTTATTCTCCTACAGAAAAGCTTGCTATTTGAAAGTTTGAAGGCCTCATTTTTCTAGGCTGGAATCTAATCTTTATTTTATGACTCAATATGGAGTCCTCTTCATAACTTTAGTCAGGGTAGCTTCCTTTTTTGAACATTTGTCAACTTATTTCTTTTTCCTAATTTAAATTTACCAGAATTCCATGCAGTATTCTAGTCACAATGCACTCATTTGACACAGAGGCTGTGAAAATAATTTTCTAATGATCATTAGGATTTCCAATGCTTTTAGGTCATGCCAGCCTTTTGGGGTATTCTTGCTTAAGCTATTGGAAAGAAGTGTTCTCCCCTTTCAAGATTGCTCCCTTGGTAAAGTTTAAGTCTAGAGCTGCTGGCAGCTGTCCTTGTCATTTCTGGGGAGAAGCCTCCTGAACATAGAGCCAATATTGAGGAAAGAAGGAGGAAAGGAAAGAGGAGGGAGTGAGGAAGGAAAAGGAGAAGTCTAATAGATCTCATCCAGCTGAGGCCCTAGATCCAGCTACTTCTGAACTTCCTTATTACAAAAGCTGGAAATTCCCCTTTCATTTAAGATAGATTGAGGTAGACTTCCATCCTTTGCCTGACACCGTCCAGACAAACACAGTACAGAATTCCTATGTCCCTTTCTAACATGCTATGAGGAAGGCGGAGCTATGAGCATGGGCCTGCTTTAGGTCAGGCTGTGTTAGGTACCTTATATGTTATGCCATTTAAACCTTGTAACAACTCTATCAATTAGGTGTTGCTAACTCATAAACACAGACTCAAAACATTAGGATTATTTTCCTTTAACTTGCAAGGATAAAGTTTAAAAATGAAATGAATATATATGTGTATATATGTCTGTATATATGTATGTATAGATGTACATATATATTTGTTAGTGTGAAACAAACAAAATTGACCTATTAGATAAAGAGACTTCAGCTTCCTATTTAGAATCAGTGTGAGGAAAAGTCAACTGGGAAAGTTGCACTGGGAAAGTCAACTCTCTGTTGAAACCTGGAATTGCACATATAAATACTGAGAAATGCATTTTGATTGCATCACAGAGAAGCAGTCTGAAAAAGACACAATCAAGATGTTTTAAATTACTGGAAATCAGGTAGAGGAAAGAGTGTAGTAGTAGGAGAGTAAGAACAAAGCACCCATTTCTACACTGAGTACCTTGGAGGGAAATGTGTGAGGCTTTTCAATGGAACTTCTGCATTCCATTTAATGCCCCCTGGCTGCATGAGTTCCTCTGAGATGGCCTTAACTGTTTAATGTCAAAATGAACTGGAGTGACCCTACTGTGGAAAATAACACAGGAGGCATGTATTTTCAGTTTCTTACACTTGCTACAACAACCTAATTTTGTCTCCACTGTCCTCACACACACATCACATGCTTAGAATCTTTTAGTGGCTTGACATCATCCATAGGATAAAACTTCCAAACCTCCAAACCCAGAGAACACCTTTTACCAAAGGCCCCATCTGATCAGATCTGACTCTTTGTCTACCTGGCCAGCATCATTGCCTCACCTGTGGCTTACACTCCAGCCAACTCAATCTGCTTCCAGTTACACCAACCCATCATGCTATGAAGTGCTGTCCAGCCTTTGCACATGTGCCCCTTCTGCCTGGACTCCTTTTCCCAGTTCTATCTGTCTAACAAGCATCTCATTCATTTCTTAATCTCCTGCAGGTATCTCCTTGATGAGGGGCCTAAACCCAGAATTAATCACCTTATTCCCTGTGCTGCTTACACCTTTGCTTCTGTAACACGTAAATTTTTTTTCTGTCTGTGATAATAAGGATAACACTGTCATCCAGCACCCATTTATATAAATGGGGGATTTTACTTTCAGAAATAGTCAATTATGGTGTATACATCCATAGGCTTTGGGATCAAACTGCTTGAGTTCTAATCCTAATTCTACCTCTTATTACCTATGAGACCTTAGATATTTATCTTCCCTGAGCCTCAGTTTCCTCATCTGTAAAATGGGAATAGTAATATTAGTACTCCATGGGATTATGTGAAGATTAATTCAGATAATCCATGCCAAGTGATTGCTGCAGGTATGTTCTCAACAAATAGTGTATTATTTTGTCTATTAACTTAGGGAAGAAGGTGCTTATTGTCAGGAATTGGCAAAGGTTATTCCCAGAGCATAATGAGGCCATTTCCAGGACCCTGCATGGCATCTGCTCTTCCTTCCTCTATTGCTTGTCAGCAGCTGCTTCACAAAATGCTGACTAGGGAAAAGAACAACCATCCTCGCCAGTCACCTAGGATGACACTTATGTCATGCTGTTCCCAGATTCCTCCAAATGTTCTTAGATTGTCAGTGTAAAAGCACTGCTGACTGGGGGACAGAGACAGCCCCAAATTCCATGCCATACTTTGCTGCCTGAGCCTTAAAAGTTTTGCCTTTTTCAGTCTTTGTTGAGGAAGTCTAGCTGCTTCTGACACTGTGCAAGAATCTTCTTTGAAACACAGTTCTGGCAGGTTCCAGGACTCCTTCTATATCTAAGGATCTGAAACACAGCTGCCAGTCCCTCCTCTGCTTCCCAAGAAAAGACACATCACTGGGCAGCCACACAGTGGGAGCTCTGGAGGCAACAGTGTCTCCTAAAATGCTCATTTAAACTGGCCATATAGTTGTGGCTTCCTAACTAGTGTCATCACCATTGACTGTGATTCCATGTTCTGGATAAGTCTAGAGTGTAGACCACTGTGGAAAAGTCCATGGCCCGCCTCTGTGCTGGTAAAATCTGGTTAATGAGAACACCAGGTGGGAATCCCTCCCGCCTATAGGTCAGCGTGTCTCACACAAGTTGCTTCTTTTACAAACTCAAATGCCATTTATTTGGTTAGATGACCCAAAGCATACTTTCATTAACCTGAGTCATTTTATCTTTTTCCTCCTTCCTTAAATGAAAGGTGTATTTAAGTTCTCTGGGTTTCTTTTCAGTGCCAGATGAAGGCGAATTTTAAAACTGATTAAGAATTCCCCTTGGATTCACCCTTCTACCTTCCTCCATGAGCAGCATTAAAGTGAACCGACATCATGCCAGATTGAGCAAGGCACCAGATTATACTTTAACAAAGTGAATGTGAACTTTGACCTTTAACCCTTAAATAGTGGTCACAGAGAGCAGTTTCATCTAATCTATAACGATCTATAAAAAGAGTTTCTGCCATTTACTTTTAGAGAAAATAACCCACTCATTGCAGTGGAACAAGATGGACAGCCAAGGTCAATGAAGCGTCACAAGTAAGTTTTCCAGCCCTTCGAGGAGGCGGGATGGGGGCTGACTTTTTTTTTTAAATGGCATTTAACAAATAGTGTCTGAGTGCAATTTTAAATCAAAACCACAGACAATGAACTCTTGGCAGAACTCACCTTTTTTTAGCACAATTTTTTCCCCTGACATCTGGTCTTTTCACTTTCTGAAAGAAACATTTCACTTTGCTAATGCTGTGAGGTGTGGGGCTGGGAAGTTACTCATTCTCTTTCTCGCTCCCAGGAACAATTTCTTAAGGCTTAAGTGAGATTTTCTTACCCACCTCTTTCGAGTGAGATAGATCCTTCCCAAACTTGAAAAGCAATCAAAATTCAGGTACAAAAGTCTCAGAGCCACCTGATAGAATCCTTGCTTGCGTTTCTCAGGAGGGAGAAACACATCACGTGCCCCATCTAGAGGCGTGACTTGGAATTGTCCATAAAGGTCATCTAATGGGAATTCTGGGAGCAGAAGATATCTACTGAATTTCAAATTTAAATCCACACCATGATAAGAAGAGTGGAGAAGAGAGACAATTAAAAGACGAAGTTTCTATTCTCAAAGAACTTATAATGTATGGGAAAGAAGTAAGACCACTTAACAATTATAGCAAAAGTCTAACAGTTTTCCAAGGATTCTGAGAAGATGGTAGGCTCATTATGGGTGCTTGACCCCTTTCTCCTCCCAAGGTCCCCACTGGGCCCTTGAAGAGTCGGTTTGTATAAGTCTGGGGCAGGAAGAGGGAGCAAAATGTTAGCCAACGGTACAGTCAGGATGGGGAGGAGGTCCCACCTGCAAAGTAAAGATCAAGTGCTCCTGGGGACGGTATGGGAGCAGCCAAGTAATTTTCCTTCTAAGGCCCTGGGCCAGGGGAGCTGAAACGACCTCGACCTGAGGAGAGACTAACACGTCTGGAGGAGCCTGAGGCAAAATCTCATGACACGGCAGACACCTGATGAGGTCAGCCAGCTGCCAGGGCCTGTGACCTCAGAGGCCCTAAGTGGGGCTGCCAAGACCCACAGTTGTCTGGAAGAGGCCTGACATGCTGAGCCAAACTGTTCCCCTCAGGTGCTAACTTTCTTTGCCTTGAGATCTGGGAGAAGCCCAGGAATCTGGTGGCTTCTCTTCCCGCCCACAAATTCCAGGACCACAGCTGGTTGGCCTACTGTCACCAGCTTCCTAGGATAGTGAAGTATATTTTCTTTTTCTGTCTGCCAACTTACAATTGCCCAGGAGATAGAGCTTCCTGTTCTAAGGGATCTCCCTCCTAATGATAAAAATATGCTGGACTACTTGTGGGCCTGCAAGAGGGGGTGATAAAATTGAAGAGGCTATGTATAATACTGGAGTTTTTTTTAAGGAGTGTACATGTATATTGTAGTCAAACATATTAAAAGACTGAGAAAAAATGTATTGAGGTTTATGAAACTATGCTGCAAGCTTATTAGGGCATGCTCTCCACACTGGATGCATCTGGATGACACCTGATGGGTGGTCCAGATCTCCTGGACCTTGTTCTGGCAAATCTTGTTTGCTGCTATCTCTGCTTCAAACTCTTAGGGCTCTCCTTCCTTTTCTGCTTCCCAGGCACGCTGCTGGTAGGATATTTGCATCACCATTGTCTCCTGTACTCCTGGGCTAGATGCAGCATCTTGCAGAATTCTCTTCTTCACCCTCAAGTTCTTTAAGACCTTCATTTATGTGATCCTATTTCATAGCACATTCTTCCTGTTCTTTTGCTTTTCCTTGCAACCTTTCTTGAATTCGAACTTTTCTTTTACACTTGACCTCAATCACAAGAGTCGTTTCCTCGCCTCCTTTTCAAGTCTCAGCTCCCTGTCCTTTTCAGTCAACTTCTTTTCCTTCTCTTCCTCTATTATTTTGTCCAATTCTTTCTCCTGAGCTTTCTCTTCCTCATGTTGCTGTGTCACATATTCATGGGACACCTTCTGTTTTCTTCCCGTGTCTTCTCTTTTTTGCTTCTTCTTTTTTATCAGCCTCTTCCAGTAAGTCTTGAAGGGCCCCTTGCATGAGCTTTGTATTCAAGTGCTGCTCTGTTCTGTATTCCTGCTGAATACCTTCTCTTGGAGGGTTGTTTGCAAAAAGGTTCTAATTCCTTGCTTTGTCTTCTGTTTCTTTAGCTTATCCTGTTCATTCTCAAGTTTAACCTTGGATTGTCTTTGCCACAAGGTGAGCCTCCTCTTCCCCCAGCCACTGTGCCACCTGCCTTTGTGCTTTGATATTGGTGACCGAGACATCCAACCCCAGATGTGTGTTCTCCCCCAGCTCTTTCTGTCTCCCGGCCTCTTGGGCTTCTCGCTTTTCCTTGGCTCATTGGTCTTCCTCCCGAAGTTCTGAGAATATCTCCTCTTTCACCAGTTTCTGCCTCTTCAGTTCCTCACTAAGTTCTATCTGTGCTTTCTGGCCCTCACACGCCTTCTGATGAATTCAAAGCAACGCAACATGGAGCTTCTCACAGCATTCCCTGAATTGTTGTCTAGTTTTTCAGTCACAAGATTTTGTCTCTATCTTCTCTATTAATAATCTGGTTTTCTCTTTCGTTCTATCTTTTTTCTCCTTAACTGTTTTTTTCTTTCGACTGCATTTCAGTAAAATACTCATTTTCTTCTGACGCTACACGTTCACATAGCTTATTTCATCTTTCATCAGTGTTGATGGAATGCTGTATGTTTAATAAGTATTGGTAGGATGAAAGAGAGCCATCCATCTAAACAGTTAGGACAGGTGGCTCTAATCAAGCTAGATTCTGGATTCTGGTAGAAATAGAGAAAACTGAAAAAACAAAAGGATAAATTTAAAGCAAAAAAGATACAATTTAAAAAATGAAAATTGTGAAAAACAGCATAGACACTGCTGAATGCTGAGTCAGCAATGACCCAGAATGCTAGCTTAAGGAGTCATACCAAAATACTGCAGAAAAAGAAAAGAAATGGAAATTAGGAATAAAAAGAGACATGCCAGATAAACTCATGAAATCAATTATTCCAGATAATAAGACTTTCAGAAGGGGAGAAAGAAAAAGAGAAATAACAAAAGTCAAAGAATTAATAAAAGAAATCCCCATGAATCGGACGAAAACTTGAGTTTTTAGATGATAAAGACCATCTGAGTGCTGCAAGAATTTAATGAAAAAAGAAACAATGCTGGCCACATTCTAAAGTAATTAATGAACCTGTGGGATTAAGAGTAATCCTTATTAAGCTTCCAGACACAGAAACTGAGTTACAAAGAAAAGATTGATAACGCTATTAGACTTATTTATAACATTGTAAGAGAGAAGACAGTGAAACAATGTTGTATACTTTTGAGTGAAAAGTTCTGTGATCATAGAATCTTGTTCTCAAGATACTACTTATGAATTGAGGTGTGTGTATGTGGCATTTTCAGACACACAGGTAGTTAATAAGTAAACTATCCATATACTCTCTTTGGAAATATTACTATAAAAATTTCAACAAAAATTGAATAAGAGTATTGATTGTAAGTTAAGGAGGGGTAAAATACACCAGGGAGGAAGATGAGTGATGAATAATGTATATGTAATTAATATGTAAAATTACCAGAAACCTATAGGGCACATAGGAAAACACTCCTACCTCTAAATGAAATATACAACAGGTCCCATATTGGTCATTCTCAGATGATAACAATATTCTGTAGTCTCTTTTATTTTTTACCAGAATAGTTTCATCCAGTAATTAAAATATCAATCCCATGTAAGAGTCAAACTTCTGAATTCTATTCTAAGTTAAAACTTCTTTCCTTCCCCTGCTTGGAATTATCTGACAAAGACTTTAAAGTACCTATGATAAAAATGCTTAAATGAGCAATTGTGAACAGTCTTGAAACAAATATTAAAATAGAACATAGCAGGAAAGAAATATAAAGCATAAAGAAGAACCAAATTAAAATTTTAGAATTGTAAAATATAATGTCCAAAACTAAAAAGAAAAGCTCACTGAACAGACTCAATAGTATAATAGAGATGACAGAAGAAAGAGTCAATAAACTTGAATATAAATAAATAGAAATTATCTAATCTGAACAATAGAGAGAAAAAAATTGGGGGAAAAATAAAGAACAGTGCCTCAGGGACCATTTGCACTGCACAAAAGTTCTAATATTCATGTTATTGGATTCTCAGAAAGGAAAGAGAAAGAGTATGGGGCTGAAAAAAATTTGAAAAAGTAATGACTGAAAACTTTCCCATTGTGATCAAAGATATAAACCTACGAATTTAAGAAGCTAAGTAAAGCCCAAACAGAATAAACCCAAAGAAATCGAACTCCAAATGCATGATAATCAAACTGCTGAAAATTAAAGACAATGAAAAAACTTGCAAGTAGCCAGAAAAAGAATGGCACATTACCTATAGGGTAACAATGATGCAAATTACTGTGGATTTCTCATCAGGAACTATAGAGGCCAGAAGTAAGTAGCACAACATTTAAAAAGCATTTAAAGAAAATAGCTGTCAATCCAGAATTCTATGTTCAGTGAAAATATCCTTCAGGAATGAAGGGAAAAATCAATGAAATAGAAAATGGATAAACAGTAGAGAAAAACTGATAAACCCAAAGATGATTCTTTGAATAGAATAAAATTTAGAAACTTTTAGCTAGATTGATCAACCTAAAAAAGAGGAAGAGAGAGAAGGAGACAATGCAAATTACCAATATCAGTAATAAAAAACAGATACATCACTATAGGTCCTACAGACATGAAAAGGATAAGGGAATGTTCTGAAAAACTTTATGCCAATAAATTCAACAACTTAGGTGAAATAAACCAATTCGTCGAAAAACACCAAGTATCAAAGCACATTCAAGAAAAAGACTTATTTAGAGAAACTGAACTTATAATTTAAGATCTTCCTACACAGGAAGCTCCAGACCCAGATGGCTTCGCTTGTGAATTCTATCAAACATTTATGGAAGAAAATTATAAAATTATACATAAACTCTTCCAGAAGATTTAAGGACTACTTCCCAACTCATTTTAAGAGTTAACATATTTCTAAAAAAGCAAACTCTAGAATAATATCCCTCATGAACAGAGAGTCAAAAGCACTTAACAAAATTTTAACAAATTGAATCCAGTGGGAGGGAAAAATAATGCATCATGATCAAGTGAAACCCAGGACAGCAACACAATATGGTTTAACATTTGAAAATGAGTCGATGTAATTCCCTATACAGACTTACTAAAAATTCAAAAACTATATGATCAATAGATGTATAGAAAGCATTAGGCTAAATTCAACTTACCTTATGATAAAAACTCTCAACAAACTAGGAGTAGAAGGGAATGTTATGCCAACAAATGTAAGTGGCAAATTCACATTTTGACATAGGCAGTTTGATATCAGAGACCAGATTTTTAACCACTACTGTATATTGAGAGGCAAACAGGAAATGCTACATGTCAGTACAATGCAATCTGTTTAATCTCCCAAATGAAAGGTATATGGAAATAGTAAGTTCTATAAATTCAGGGAGGGTGAGACGGTTTGGGAAGCCTTACTTAGAAAGGTAATTCTAGTTCTGAGTCTCAAAGATTGAGAAAGATTTGAATTGTAGAGTGGCATCAGGAAATGTGATTTTCCGAAAGTCACCTGACAAGACACTTTACTTTTCCATAAAGCCAGTCATTTCCTTCTTGGGCTCACTGGGATAGCCTCAGTAACAAAGGGTGAATGCTCACAGCCTCGTATAAGCAAAGGTCATGCCAATTTGTTCATTGTAATTTTCTGTGCTTTAAAATCAAAGGTAATTCTTACATGAAACTCTAACATCTGCTATTAGATTAGACATTAAAAGCTGTATTTAGAGAGAATTTTGAAAATTGAAGCCAAACCTTTTACATTTTTGGAAAAAAAAAAAGGCTTCAAATGTTGTGCTGTAATCATTCCAGTAGATGGCAGCACAATCATTGCCAAAAAATTGTTTCACTATCCAACTTGAAAAAAAAAAAAGATAAAAACAACTTATTCTGTTTTATTTTTTGTTTTGTGTTTGCCTTTTTCTTTTTTCTTTTTTTTTTTTTTTGTCCTTTTCTGGTGAAAAAGTGAATCTTTTTAAGTTGCTAAAACAATGCATTCTATGCAAGATTTTTTAAGGTTATAAAGCCTTGTAACACCCTAATTATGAAGGACCTTAAATGCTAAACTAGACACATCTTTATTCTGTGGAAAATGAGGAAAGAGTAGATCTTTTGAGTCAGGAGTGACATGATTGGAATTGTACATTGGGAAAATAACTGACAGGGAAAGGAAGAGTGGAAGGATGTGGAAGGACAGGATAAACGTCTGTTAGAATGGTATAGAACAGAGGTAATGGGAATTTGATCTTGAGCATGGCAGTAAAAACTATGGCTTAAATGAAGAAATAAGTGTAGACATAGAAGTGAGAGAACTGAGCAATTGATTGGATGTTAGAAGATCAAAAGAAGGAAGAGCCAATGATAACTCTTGTGTTTTAATCCTGATTTGGGAGAAATCTAACCAGAAGGAACAGGTTTGGACAAAAGGCTGTTTTTTGAAGCATTGTCTTGCATTTATACGGTGATTTGACTTAGTAAAATGATGAGTGTGTTGCTTTTTAAATGAGAAGTACAACTTAAGAGATAGATGCAGAAGTGGTGACTATTTGTAGCCACAGGAGTAGATGAGACAGTCTGAGAGAGAAAAAGGCAAAAGTCCTAGGAACCTTCTGGAGAATGCTTGCATTTAGGAGAAACCAATGATATGATTAAGTTTAGCAGGATTTTCAGGTGAGTGTGATGTCTTACAAGCCTATGAGCAAGAATGAATGGAACAAGAGTAACAGATATTTCAAAAAGTTTGAGGAGGGTATAGTGGTTAAGTTCATGCACTCTGCTTTGGCAGCCTGGGGTTCTCAGGTTTGGATCCTGGGCATGGACCTGTGCACCGTTTATCAAGCCATGCTGTGGCAAGTGTCCCACATTTAAAGTAGAGGAAGATGGGCACAGATGTTAGCCCAGAGCCAATCTTCCTCAGCAAAAAGAGGAGGATTAGCAATGGATGTTAGCTCAGGGCTAGTCTTCCTCACCAAAAAAAAGAAAAAAGTTTGAGGAGATCATTTGAAAAGAGGCCATTGGACTTTTACAAACGGTTAAACAAATTCACGGAGGCAGAAAGATTATTATGAGAAAAGAGTAGAGAGAATATGAAAAAGGGTAAACCCTCTTTTGAGAAGTTTGGCAGTGAAGGCAAGGGAAGAAATGGTTCCGTAGGTTGACCGGACTGCGGGAACAAGGAGAAATCTTTATACAACAGACAGACTTCAACATGTTTGTGTCTGCCTTGAAGGAGACATTTGAAATTATAGTAAAGTTGTTTTCCTTTTTTCTTAAAGACATCTAGATAATTTAATGAAACTGCATAACTTCATTTTACTAGAAATTTGTGGATGTAAGAAAAAATTGGAAATATGATTTAAAAGTCAATGTTGCAACATGTTTCTCATTATTTATTATTTATCCAGTGTCTGCTTGGCTCCTCTCTGTTGCTGATGTCTGAAGCTTTGGGACTATCAGAGTTAGTCATGCTAATCAAGTCTATTCCCAGTGTCCAAGATCTTCTGACATTGTGGCAAGTGATAGCTCTGAGAACGCTGCTTAGCATCAACCAAGCATTTAGAATCATATAAAGCGCTAAAGCCCATAACTCTGTTATGATATGTGAGCATGCTTTCTTGTCGAGGTTTTTTATTCCATCCTTTCTGGTTTTTTCCTTAAGGAAAAGAAAAATCAACTGGCAATGCTTTATCTTCCTGGCAGAATTGCTGAGGTGTAGAATTTGCTTCTTACCACTAGAACTTTGGTGTTGTGGTGTCAATTTTGTGTAAAAGAATCTGCAGAGGCTGCCAGTTGAATCTGTCTGAGGAAAAAATAACATAACTTTGAGTTGCAAACGACCAAGTCTGCCATCAAATATGATAAACATACTGGTTTCATTAAAAACTAATAGTAAGACAGAATTTTCAAACGCAGAGGAAATGGAAAGTGGAATAAAGACAGGAAGAAGAAAGGGGTGGCAAGAATCCTCCAGGAACTCTTATCTGTTTTTCACAGCACAGTTGGTTTATAAATTCCTAAACGCCTGTCTACACTTCTAATTCTTTGAAATCCTCTACCAATTCTGCCAACAGTCCCATCAAGTGTAAGATAAAATTAATCCCCACTGCTAGGTATCTCATCCAACATGTTGACACGTTTGGAGGGCTGTAAACGCTGTGGTCTGGTAGATGACGGCCCCCCAGCGAGATCTGAAGAACACACATTTTCATGCACACTAGAACCTAAACACACGGCAAGTGAAGAAATCGACTTTTTCTTGGATTGGTAACAAGCGGGAATACGGTATTAACTCTGAGTTTCATAAACTGAAATTTATTTTTAATGAGGAAGGCAAGCCACTCATTTGCTCCTTTTTATATTTTTGCAGAATCAATTGCTTAGGTGATAAACACATTATAAATCTGTTATCCTGACCATTGCTTTGGAAAGAGCGGGGATCCAAATTCACAGGGAATATAGATGCTCAGAATAAATCCTTCTTCTTTCAATAAAGCTTATTTGCTTCATAGTTCCCATACTTTGGATTTTAAGGTCCTGAAGGATCGGTACTTGTTCCTTTTTTTTTTTGTTAAATGCCTAAAGTTTGTCATACAGTGTATGTAACATATACTATCTGTTTTACACTTTTAAACTTTGGCAGTCACTTTGGTTTCCTAGTTAACAGCCGTGTCCCACTTCTGTGCCAACAAAATTCCGATTCCTTCACCTATCTGGTGGTGATGGACTCTAGGAAAGGAGGGGAGGTCCTCCCCCAGCCCAAGAGATGAATGGTGATTGGTTTAAACCAATTTGGGACCTCCTACCTTCTCACTTATGATTGGTTTGTAGTGGAGCATAAACCAGTTCTGGCCAATGAGATCTAAAGAGGTCTGTTGGGACTTATGGGAGATTTTTGCCTTCCTGATATAAAGAGGGAGACACAGGAAAAGCAGCCCTTCCCTCTTCTGACTTTCAATGCGGTTGTGTGAGGACGTGATGTTTGTAGCTGTGTCAAACTCAAGGGGAATCCAAGAGAAGTGAAGAAAGTTGAAGCAAATTGCTGATGTTTACTTGCTGAATTCACCGGATGCTGGCAATTACTTCTGGTCTTGAGAGGTAATAAATGCCCTTGTAATTTTAGCCACATTTAGTTGGATATTTTGTCCCTTGTAGCCAAAAATATTCTAGCTGAGACAGCAATTTAAAAAGGGGGGCCCGCCTTGTGGCGTAGTGATTAAGTTCTTGCTCTCCACTGCAGCGGCCAGGGGTTCGCGGTTTGGATCCTGGGCACGGACCTACCCACCACTTACCAGGCCGTGCTGTGGCAGGCGTCCCACGTATAAAGTAGAGGAGGATGGGCACGGATGTTAGCCCAGGGCCAGTCTTCCTCAGCAAAAAGGGAGGATTGGCGGCGGATGTTAGCTCAGGGCTAATCTTCCTCCCACACAGTAAATAAATAAAAATAAAAAGATCTCTCACATTATCTCATTTAATTCTGCTAACAGTCTTGGGAGGCTGGTGTTATCTGAAGTCCACAGAAGACATTGAGACTTAGAATGTTTAATTGAGGTGAGGAACATCACAAAACTAGTAGGTAGCAGACTTAACATGGAAATTGCAACTTTGGATGATGGCTCACATGCTCTTTGTAATAGACTTTATTGTTGAACTTGTGCAGGGTAAGAATCGGTAAAGGTTTGCTGAAATGAGTGATGCTGCCATCTTGGGGGAATTTCCTCTATTCCTCAGGCAGTTTCTCTTGAACTTTCATGTTTACCAAAGCAAAAACCTCCCTGAGGGAGCCCATTGTCAGGGTGCCCAGACATAAAGATTTGGGAGGAAATTCTTTTTCACATTCATCCTGTCTTCTTCCTACCGTCCACTGATTCATACTGAAAACTCAGTCTGCTCTTATTTCTAATGAAATGCTGGTATTCAGAGAACCTCACTGTGATCTGAGAGTTAGATGGCATACAGCCTCACAGGAGAACTCCTGCTGTTTCTCTCTGATCTTCTGTCTTAGCTGGCCGTGGGAAAGTACGATTCCCGTTTCCACTTCCATTTCCACAGGAGGAGTTTAGCTTCTCTACTTCATGCTGCCTCTGACTTAGACCTAGTGACCCCTCTTTGGTCCTACCAGGCCCGTTTCCTTGCTCTACAAACTTACCAATGCCTAGCACCAAAGCCTTGCCACCACTGCCTTACAAACTATTTCTGGGAGCAGGTATGATTATTATCACTCTCTCTATCTTAAGGTGAGTTCCTCAGAAAATGAAGCCTGAGGCAAAAACTTACAGATAATACTTTATTGGGAGTGCAGTCCCAGGAAATGTAGGGTGAAGGACAGTGGGTGTGTTACAAAGCTGGCCATAGCTTTGTAATACACACAGCTGGTTGCTCATCTTGCAGAACACTTTTAGAAAAGTTGCGTAGACCTGCTATGCATCAGAACTGTCCATAGAAGAAGAAGAAGGGGAGCAATTTATCTGCTGGCTTTTCCCTCATCTGCTTTGCATTGGTCCAAATTCACCCCCTACGGGAATAACTCCCTTGCATTTCTGGGTTGCATTACCCAGGATCTCCAGAGCCTCCACAAATCCAATAAGGCCCGCTTAGGTTCAATTTTCTCTTTCTTACAATTGGTGTCACACATTGGGTCTATGGTAGTGGCTCTGCTGGCATTTAGTGTGTGTCTCTGGGACCACTCTTACTGGCCGGGAATCAAGGCAAGTAGTCAAGTTTGGGCATGGGTCCTGGTGAGCCAAGGTCATTGGCTTTGACTGATGCAGAAACTGGTTCCAAACTCAATTAGTGTTCCAAATAAGCTGAAAAATAGACTTCTTTCTTTTTTCTTCAGTTTTCCTCATTTTGAAGGAGTTGGATCTCTTCCAGGAGTTGGTATCCTCATCCCTGCTTCACCAGTGCTTACCTGTTTCTCCAGTGCCATAGGTAGATAGGCCAGTGTTTATTTTCGTGGATGAATAAAGTCAGTAATCCCTATCCACCCCAAGAATATGCAAATTATGAAGACTTATTTTGCATGGAACATTCTTTAACTGCAAGAGAATGAATTCTTTTTTAGAATTTGAGATTTTCTTGGTATTGGCTAATTTGTTTTACTACAATCATTACACTTTATCAGAACAAAACGTCAATATGAAACTTGTTTTGTTGGGTGGGCTATTTTGATTTTCCCTATTGCTTTCATAAAACACACATAAACTGATGAGTTTTAATGATATAAACCCAACAGGGACAGAAAGCATTAGATTAGTTCAAGGGAAAGGAGATGAGGTAGAAGGAGGTACAATTCACATCATCAAAAATAGTTGTTTTAGTTTGGGGGCAGATTTTTGAGTCATCTAAATTTTCCTACGTTTGTAGAAACTTTTAACAAAGGATTTGCCTTTCTTCAATAATAAGCCAACCTCCCCCAGTGAAATTTCTTCTCAGTGAAAATCTCTCAGCAATAGGTTTGGAAACTCATGTCTGTAAGGGCAGATTTGGAGACATAAGGCTGATTTAACTCCAAATGTCAGCTGCAGTACTTGAGCTGCATTCCTGTCAGCACTCGTCACCAACAAATACAATTTAACCAATGATTCCTGGTGAAGAGCATCACATGTGCCACAGGAAGCCCAGGAAGCCCACTCTCTGTGGTGAGGACAAGGTCTCAGGCTTATTGAGCCACATTCCCATTTCAACTGCCTATTGCAATGTGTTGATCAGGCCCTGCGTTTCATGACATGTTTATGATGGAACTGGAACATTTCAGCTGCCCCCGTAACCGCAGCTCTGGAGTGATTTATGATTCTGTTGAAGTGCTCTGAGTTTTGGTCAACATTGTTAAAATAAAATAGCTTTTGAAGAAGAGTGGCTGCTAGGGAAAAAAGTCAACTGCAGATGACCTAATTGGTCTGATAATTCGAAAATGAAGAGCATGGTGTCTGGATTTAGACACGGTTAAGTTTTATTCCTGTCTTCATCATTTATTAACTCTGTGTACTAGAGTGTGTTTTTAAAATTTTCTGAACCTTAATTTTCTCTTCTACAAAATGGGAATACTAATACTGACCTCCAAGGACTATTGATTGTGAAGATGAAATGAGAAACTGTATGAACTATCAGGCTCACTGACTCATACTAGATATGTAATAAGAGTTCTGCCTCTCTGCTTCTCTTTCCTCCTCTGCTCAATCCACCCTCCCTGTCTTGTAGGCAGGCCATGTTGGTTGGCTTACACAACAGTCATCCCTGATCTCCTATCTGTATGCCTTCTACTCTCCATGCTAGCAAAGCTATATTTTTCTTTTCTCAGCCTCCCTTGCATCTAGTGATGGAGGACACACTTCTGGCCAAAAGAACATAAAAAGATGCCTCCTGAGAGTTTTCAGGGAAAGTTTTGGTTTACTGATAAACAGACAGAAGCAGTTGGAAACACTCTGTCTTCTTCCTGCCTTGAATGCCTGGGTCTGGGACAGCCATTTTGTGACCATGAGGCAATAATCATGCTAGAAAATCCAAAAGAGCCTTGCAGAGATGCAGGTCCTGACTTGAGTGAGCCCCTCAGCAAGAACTGGCAGCTGCCTGACCCAGTCTTTCAGGTAAGTAAGAAAAAAAACTCTATGTTGTCAAGCCACTTGACTTATATATAGTTAAGTAAATGGGACAGGGGTTGGAGGAAGGGGAGAAAGGAAGAGAGAGAGAGAGAGTGTGTGTGTGTGTGTGTGTGAGAGAGAGAGAGAGAGAGAGAAAGAGAGAAAGTACTTCCATAGTATGCAGCTGGAGAAGAAAACCCTCTCATTTTTGAAATACTAAATGTCAACATGGTAGGCTTCATGTGGTTTCCCAAAAGATATCCAGGTCTTAATGTCTGGAAGCTGTGAAGGTTACCTTATATGGCAAAAAAAGACTTTGCAAATGTGTTTAAGATTCTTGAAAATGAGATTCTCAGAGTGGGCCTTAAATGCAATCACATGTATCCTTATAAGAGGGAGGCAGAGGGAGACTGACAGAAACACACACAAGAGCAGGAGACAAAGTGACCACAGAGGCAGAGATTGGACCAATGCAGCCACAAGCCAAGGAATACTGGCATCCTCCAGAAGCTGGAAGAGGCAAGGAATGGGCGGGATTCTCCACCAGAGCCCCTGAGGGACCGCAGCTCTACCAACACCTTGATTCCAGCCCAGAGATAAGATTTGGGACTTCCGGCCTCCAAAACTGTGAGAGATTATGTTTCTATTGTTTTAAGCTGCCAAGTTTGTGGTAATTTGTTACAGCAACTAATGACATTAATACAGTGAGCTATCAAAAGATTTTATGATTTTATTTTAGGGTATGAGTAATAATGATAAGTAATGTTTATTGAGTGCCCTCTATGGACCAGGCAACCACACTAACCACTCTGCGTGGATTACCTCATTAGTCCTCACATTCCTCTGAGGCAGCTGCTCATCTTATCTCCATTTCCCAGCAAGGAGAGCCACTCTAAGGAAGCTTGGAACCAGCCCAGAGTCACACAGCAAGTGAGCACTGGAGATGGAATTTGAACTTGTGCCCCCTGATTCCGTAACCATTCCAGCCCTGTTGCTGAAGAAATGGTGGTGTATGTTCCTAGTTACGTCTCTAAGATAAGTTATTAAGTAAAACAATTGTGTAGTATTGACGTCTGTAGTTCGAGATACCCGGGTCCTTCAACCTCCTCAAGAACACGCTCCTCACAGATTAGAAGACAAGTGCCTCCTAAGTGTCAGGTGCTGAGCTGAGCACCAACACTGCAGAGATAACTAAGACATACAACCTTGCGTCCAGAGACTTACAGGCCCTCTACTCTCCCATCTCTCATTGTTGCTTTATGAAGAGGTATGGCATGGCAACCATAGCCATTATACTAGAAATTCCATAGCAAAATATAACTTATAAAAGATTTCATTAAACCAAATATAAATTAATTGGAACTTTGAGTGATCTACATTGTTATTCTTCTCCGTATGTCTAAATAATGGAAAATAAATTTAAAAATCAAAATCACTAGTTTCAGTAACCTCCACAGTGGGGTTACTAATTACCTCAGACTTCTGAAAATTTCAGTGGTTATTCTTTTTAACTGGCATATCAGTATTCTTCATGGGATGGTTTCATAGCCTCTGATGATAAAGCATGTGTTTTGTTAGCGCAAAACCCATTTATTTTAAGGCTAAAATTTCCTTGCATTTATTAAGCTTTTTATTTTTAATTAGCCTTTAGTTTCCTCTCCTGTCTAAAAAGAGAATAGCTGAAGAGAAGTTCTCTATCACTTTCCAGTCTTCCACAGGATGGCTCTGTGACAGGCTAAGTCATCAAGACCTTAATTTGTGCATTTTATTTTCTTCAGTTTTTTCCCCCCCTTCCATCTAGTCCAGTGAGGTAGGTCTTTGTAGTTTCTTATCCTGAGGGCTCTTTCCAAGGAAAAGTAGAAATATCTTCATGTTAATAGTTCTTCCTACCTTTTGTAAAAGGCTAATCTATTTGTCCATGAACCCATTTAAGACTTTCCACATTAACACTTCCTACTAAGAGTGAAAAAGGACCAATATTGAAAAGTGTTTAACCAAATAGTGTATCAGTACAGCATCCATTAACATAGATGGTATGTATAGTTATCATAGATATTAATTAATTTTCAGTGAAAGGGAATTTATGCTATATATTCAAACAGACACTTATTATCGCAACTTTTATTTTACAACTGGCTTCAAGATTTCTTTTTAAATGATAAAGTTGACAATACGTCATGAAAATAGCGATCATTGGAACTGAAGCTTTTAACAGATGTTTATTTAGAACCCTAGAGCTTAATTCTCTTAGGCTTTTTACTTTTATGAATTAAAGTCTTTTCCTTTTTTTAGTTTTGGAGTTGATTTTTAAGATGAGAAGTTGAAAGGAATTACCTTCTCTAAACTACATATTTGTTTAAGTGGGCAAATAATTAGTCATTGGCCTATTTAAAAAATATCTTCCAAATGCTGCTTTAGGAAACAAGTCTGGATTTAATTTGTGAGAAGTGCATACACAAATTGAAAAGTATGAAATTCTGTTTTCTGCACTCCTTTTGCACTTTAAAAAACTGCTGATACTTTAAAACCAACCACTGAAAAGTGTTTTTGATCTACATTCACAATCTATGAGATTATGTTAAATAATCTTGATATTCTTTCTGTGAAATTTCCATATTTGTTAGTTGTGATGGAACCATCTTTGCTTTTGTTTTTTTTTGTGAGTAAGGTTAGCCCTGAGCTAACTGTAGCCAATCCTCCTCTTTTGCTGAGGAAGATTGGCCCTAGACTAACATCCATGCCCATCTTCCTCTATTTTATGTGGGATGCCTGCCACAGCATGGGTTGATAAGCAGTGCATAGGTCTGCACCTGGGATCCAAACCCATGAACCCTGGGCCACTGCGGAAGTGGAGTGCATGAATTTAACCACTAAGCCAGTGGGCAGGCCCCATGATGGAACCATCTAATTCTGTTCCCTGAAGTCTTGAAAAGCAAAGATGTTTGTAAAATGGATTAAATTAAAAACAGCTTGAATTCTTGATTATTAGACTTGGAATATTGGAGTTATCTGTACCATATTGACCTTCTTTTATTGAATTCTCCCAAATGTTATAAAACAACCATTTAATAAAGCAAAGCTGAATAGATTAGAAGTCACTGCAGTGAGATAGAATGCCACTTTGACAGATCTCACCAGTATCTCACAAGAGGGAAGTCTGAATGGATGTTTCTAGGGTGTTGGGGTCTGGGCAAGTGTTTCAAAATGGAGAGATGATGGAGATTGGGCAGATTTGTGACATATTAGTTTAGGATTGGTGAACTGAGTAACGTGAGTGTCTTAAGGGAAGATTTGATGGATAGACTATTATTTGACAAGACAACTCTTTGCCCAAGTAATCAAACTATTGTCTTAAACTAATTTGCGTGAATATCTTGAAGAAAATAATATTTATTGGCTTACAGTCTTACCTTTCCTGGGCAAACTTTTATTGAACAGCTAAGTCGTGTTGCTGCAGGTAGTCTCAGTTTTCACTTTTCATTTAGATATATGTATATTTCTATTTTATTCTTTTCACAAAGGTTCAGAGTTGTTAGCCCAAAGGGATGCCTTTTAGAGGTTAGCCTACGAGCTTTGGAGAAATTAACATATTGTTATGTTTATTCTGCCACTTTCACCAAAAACAGTTGAAGGGTTGTAGTTAGTGGAAGATGGAAGAGAGGAGAAGAAAAAAGTATACTAGTGATCTGTGGCAATGAACAACCTTGCCTGTATTTGAGGAGTGATTTTTACTGCTGAGAATCATCTTTAGGGTATGACATCCCAGGGCCATTGACTTTGGCTCCACTTTTTTACAGAATTCTATGCTGAAGTAGGGCCGGAAAACTTAGAGAAAGAGGCAACATTTTCCAGCAAGACTCAATGTTCTTAGATGGGGTGTTGATCACAATGTCTTTGTGTAGGGAAGGGACAAAGTAGTTGTTGATAACATATCTGCCTGAAAAAGATGATATTTACATTCATTTGCTCTCAGATAATAAATCATTTTGGCTGCTTAACAACAAAGCCTGTTAGTTTCCAGTTTTTCCATATCTAGCAACTTTGCTTCAGATATTTTATGTTAGCTAATGATTCTATTATCAGATTTGGTATATTTTGGGTGGTGGTAAATTGATTCTGTTTGGTCTGTAAAAGATAAGGCTTGTCCAAATTCATAATTATATTTGTAATCACCTAGGTACCATTTATATTTGTAATTGATCTGTGACTCTGTTGGTTTGACTTCTATTGCTCAGTATGTGGCCTTTCTTCCAGGAAACAGGTGGCTGCAAGTCTGGCCATTATTCGATATCCGGAAATAAGGCTGAAAGGAAGTCATCTCTATTTTCCCTGCTAAGGTGGGAGATGTGGCTGCTCTGGAGAATTGAATTGGAGGCGATAGCTCGAATAATACAAGACAATCAATAGATGCTTATGGACAGTGGGACCTTGGACACGTCACTTGAGCTCACTGAACCTCAGGTTCTTCATCTATCAATGGAGCTAAAAATAATGCGTATCTCTTAAGGTTGTTATGAGGATTAAATGGAAAAAAATTCACATAAAGCATTGAGCAGAGTGCTTGGCACACAGTCAACAATAAGTGATTGTTATTGTATTTCTTAAAGATGTGTTAAAATATGTTATATATTTATGATATATAATAATACATATGATGGAACAAAATAGTTGGTATTTTATCTCTGTACTCTCCAAATCAATGATTAGATGGATTAGTAGCATCTTCATTAGAAAATCATGAGGAAAAAAAAATGCCAATAACAAGGAAATGATTGGAATGTGGTACCTCTTTTTAGTTACTGGCAGCTGACTACCTACAACATAAACATTAGTAATTTTTATGTTGCTGTTGCTGTTATTGTTAATTTCATCTTACACCTTTATTTTTTTCACTGAATACTGGTGGTATTCTAAGTGTGTTGGCAAATGTGTTCTTCTTAACGGAGCCTTAGTTTTCAGTCAGAGTCTGAATAAAACCCTAAGCATTCATTAAGTATATCAGGGCTTCTTTGAAGAACATTTGGTCATGATGATAATGCTTGAGTACTTGTTGCTCAAATCCTAAATAAATCTATTCCAATACTACCCAGTGATTCAAATGTTAGGATGTGGAAAATCAAGGAGAATAAACCTCCATAGCTTCAGCGTTAGAAATAAAGTAGTCCAGTGGGAAGCCCATGAATTTATGTCTTTTTCTACTAAGATTTACCCCATAAAAAGTGATTTTCCTCATGTCTTTGTTAAATTACCTTTAAATAGAAATTGGAAATGACTGATGTAAAATTGGAGTTCTTTTGAATGAAAACACTACAAAAGTCAAAGTCAATAATATTTTTTTATAATAATCAAACTCTAAAGATAGAACAAATGTTATTTTTAAATATCACAACTCAGAGTTTCAGTTTGCTTTGATATGTTAGATTTCTTAAAAAAAAAAAAGAGCAAAATTAACTTAGTGTCAAAGTTTTCAGTGCCACTTCATTTTCATTGTGCGTCTTACTTCCCATCAGTTTCAATGAGCTTATTTACTTTCTTGTTTTGAGTCAGGTTTTTATTATTTGGTGGAAGACTATCAAAGTAAGGAGAAAGTTGTTTTTCCATTCCTGTTAAGTATACAGCCAGAAAGAACAACAATATTTTCAATTTAAAAAAGTCATTGCAGTCTAATTGAAAACTTCAGGCCAAATGTTGGGAATGCTGTGGTTGACCATTATAAAACAAAAATTGAAAACAGATTCTAGTTGGCTTTAAAAAGCCATCTGGCTAATAATCAATATGGGTAATGAGCAGCCACATAAAGGACAATTAAAGAAGGAAATATTCTGAAGTGAATAGAGAGAAGAAACAGGTTAAATAAAGTCTCACAAATCCATTCATTTGGCCAAAGCATCAAGATTTTCGTTTGTGTGTTAATATAAAGTAACTTGATTTTCCAAAGATAACACTGAAGGAATGTTTGGAGAGAACTCTTGATGTCTCTGGATTCTGCCCAGTTCTAAACAAGGATTAACACCAACCGTGCATATATCTGCTGTGAACCCAAACGATCTCTTAAAGCTGTTGCATCTTTCCTCCTATTCTTTGAGGACCAAAAAACAAATAAAAAATTTGTACCTTACAACTAAGGGATTGCATAAAACTCATGCAATTGGCATGTTCTGTAAAACCTAAGCTACTGATCCCCCATTAGTAGAACATATGTTTTGAGTTATTTTCTCAGTTGGAGAATGAATTTAGGTCACACTTCTGGGTTCTTTTTTGTTCATTGAAGCCTATATATATGTTTATAAAAATGTTTTTATATATATGTTATAAATATCTTTTCTAGATATGTGTTGTATATATTTGTTATACAGGCCAGCCCTGGTGGTCTAGCGGTTAAGATTTGGCGCTCTCACCACCGTGGCCTGGGTTCATTTCCCTGTCAGGGAACCACACCACCCATCTGTCGGTTGTCGTACTGCGGTGGCTGCATGTTGCTGTGATACTGAAAGCTATGCCACCAGTGTTTCAAATACCAGCAGGATGACCCATGGTGGACTGGTTTCAGTGGAGCTTCCAGACTAGATGGACTGGGAAGAAGGACCTGGCCACCCACTTCTGAAAAAATTGGCCATGAAAACCCTATGAATAGCAGCAGAGCATCGTCTGATATGGCGCCAGAAGGTGAGAGGATGGCGCAAAAAGACTGGGCAGGGATCTGCTCTGCTGTACACAGGGTCGCTAGGAGTCAGAATCGACCCCACGGCACTAACAACAATATGTTACATGTATGTGTGTGACATATACATATAAATATATGCGTGAGTTATATATATATAGATAGATCTTCAGTGAACAAAAAACAACCCCATAGAGGTGTGACATAAATTCATTCACAAACTGGGAAAATACCTAAAAACGTATGTTCTATTAATGGTGAATCAGTAGCTTAGATTTTATATATAAAGTAGCTTAAATTATATATATATAAACATATATATGTTATATGTAACTTCAAATTATATATATATATGATATATGTATATATGAAGTTAGAAATGCTGAGATTGAGTATTGTATCACTTCCTAGTTGTGTGCTCCTGGATAAATTACTTCACTTCTCTAATTCTGCAATAATATTTGTAAAGTGAGGATAATAATATAATCCATTTCTTAAGATTATTGTGAGGATTAAATGAGAATGTATGTAAAGCTCTCAGCATAGTGGCTGGCACATAGTAAGTATTTTTTGTGTACCAGCGACCATGCTAAAATCTTTCCGTATACTGTCATAGCCTTGGCATTACTTCCACGAACACCATGTTCTAAGCAACTGAGCTAATGAATGAACATGGGACCAGCCGTCTTGGAAACATGATATGCAGCCTTTCATGTACAGGAAGAGGCAAATTTGCTGACCCTGGTATACAGGGTCGTGTTGGGGAGCAGCTTCCTGTCACAGAACCATAGACAGCTGGCAACAGTGGCTCTAGAAAGTGATGGAGAATAGGTCTTTTATTAAGTGGCAAGTAGACCACAGGTAGATGACAGTCACCCCCAGGCTACTCTTGGCCCACGTGCCGTAGTCTGTCTGTATTCTCTAACAAAAATTATAGGACCCAGGAAATCCAATTGCCCATCCACAGAAAACAGGGGCTGCCTCATACTTGGTATGCCTTGGAGTGTGTTGTATAGGGTTTGGATCATAGAAAGATCTTAATAAATCCTTAGCGAATTGAACTAATTTGAATTCACAACAGATTCTTAGTTTTGAAAAGATTATTAGTAGGATTAGTAATCATAATAAGATAAGTGGGTTGCATCAGGGTGACTGTAGATAAAACTTTTATTCCAGATTTTAGATGTTAGCAGTACTCTTCCAATGATCAGGAATAATATGTGCCACTAGAGTCTTATTATTCAACTTAAATATGAATCAAATTTAGTGAGTGGATCTTGGTACAAGAAAAAATAACCTTTCACTGAGCTTGTAGTATACACTAGGTGCTGTGCTAAGTACTTTCATGCTTTGGTACTCAACCCTGTGGAGTAAGCAGTACAGATAGTCCCATTTGTCAGATGAGGGAAATGAGGCTCAGAGGATCCTATAGCTAGTGAATGGCAAAGCAAGGAGTCAAAGATCATAAGACTTCAGGACTCCTTAAATCACAAAACGGTCTTGCTTCTCTAATGTTTGTGCAAGAAGCTCTTAGAAATGGAATAAGTACAACTAAATAATTTAATAAATTTGAAGAAACTTGCAGTTACCTCTTGGGACCCCTAGATGACACTTCTATATTTATAAGGTAAACTACAAATGGAAACTGATAATTAATTTGAAAGAAGTGAAATATTTTAAAAAAATGTGTACATGCATATATATATGTTCAGGGCAGTGTGAATGTAGAGAAATGGTGAAAATCGCTCTCATAAGGTACTTTCTCTCAACTTCCATATATATTTGAAAGCATAACTGCTCAAGTTTTAAAGCGTTTCCTATTGAATGTGTGTATCAGAACAGCTGGGTTCTTGCTAAAAATGCAGATTTCTGCTTGGGTTTTACCTCGGACTGAAAGGTAAGAATCCAAGATTTGTATTTTTTACCAAACACTAGGTGATTTTTATGCATACCGAAGTTTGAGAACCGTTGCTTAGCTGTGTAATTCTCAAATCTGCCTGCACGTTAGTCTCTTGGGAAAATTTAATGAAATCACACACAATAAATGTGTTTTATATATATATGTATATTTAGTTACATATAGTGTTATTTTATTATGAAAGCAATTTATATTTATTGCAAAAAAGGAGAAAAATACAGGAGAAAATTGAAAGATGGAAACAAAGACCATTTCCCACAATCTAGAAAATGACTGCTGACAATTTGATGTTCTTCCTTCTGATCTTTATTTTTTGTATTTATTTCTACTTAGAAGATTTTGTTAAAATGTTAAGATCATGCTATATAAACGACTTTATGTGTTGCTATTTTCTATAACATCCTTTATAAACATTCCTCTGATCGCTAAAAATTCTCTGAAAACAATTTGCACCGGTGACATACTTTTCCATTGATTGGATACATCATAATATACTTATCCATTCTTTTTCTGATGAATACTCTTGAGATAGTATCTCTCTCTCTTTTGTGTGTGTGTGAGGAAGATTGGGCCCGGGGCTAACATCTGTTGCCAATCTTCCTCTCTTTGCTGAGGAAGATTAAGTCTGAGCTAATACCTGTGCCTATCTTACTCCATTTTGTATGTGGGATGCCTCAGCATGGCTTGATGAGCAGATTGGCACCCCGGATTTGAATCTGCAAACCCCAGGCCACTGAAACAGAGTGCATGAACTTAACCACTACACCACCGGGCCAGGCCTGAGTATCTCATTTTTTATAATGATCTTTATTATAGTAAATAACAATTAAGGAGCATTTTATATTTCATATTTGGTTTATAATGCTTAAGGTAATTAGAGGTGTGCTATTTTCTTAACAGCTTTGTGTCTTAGAAAAGGGATCAAGGAAAGGCTGTGGTTGGGTCATTTTAGAGGCCTCTTTACCACTGAGTTATCATTCAGTGTGCATGCTCTGCTGGTGAAAGTTCCAGAATATCATCTATGTTACTAACTAGCGTCATCTTGTAAATATTACATCTTATTTTCATAACCTCTGATTGTGTTTCTTCTTCCATTTGTTGTTAGTGCTGGTGAGCTGATTCTGACTCCTAGTGACCCTGTGTACAGCAGAGCGGAGCCCTGCCCGCTCTTTGCGCCATCCTCTCACCTTCCGGCACCATATCAGACAATGCCCTGCTGTTATTCATAGCATTTTCATTGCCAATTTTTTCGGAAGTGGGTGGCCAGGTCCTTCTTCCTGGTCTGTCTTATCTGGAAACTCCCGTGAAACCTGTTCACCATGGGTGACCCTGCTGGAATTTGAGATACTGGTGGCATAGCTTTCAGCATCACAGCAACACACAGCCACTATAGTGTGACACCCGACAGATGGGTGGTGTGGTTCCCTGACCAGGAGAGGAACCAGGGCTGTGGCGGTGAAAGCACCGAATCCTAACCACTAGACCGCCATTCTTCTTCCAAATCCTTTGCATATAACTTTCCCCCAATAATAACAAAATAGTTGAGAAAGAAAAAGAGTTTAACTACAGGCACGGAGTGTTAACCTGAATCCTAAACAACAGTTTTAGGTAGTCAGCATTATTAGAGACTATTAAACACCTCTAGTGACAATGTTCCATTATCATATTATGGATACATATCATTTGACACACATGTTGCAATACAAATATTTCCCAGTTCATTGTTTTTCTTTTAACTTTTTTCATTTTCTTCCTCAAAGCTTTTCATTTTGACTCAAGCAAATCCAATAATCCTTTCATTTCCAGCTTTTACCCTTAGTGTCATGGAAAAAAACACTGTTTCCTATCTCGTGATAACCTATCTTTTCATCTATGATTCTTCCCTAATATTTTATTGTGAAACATTTCAAACTTAGAAAACCTGAAAAAAATTTTATAGTGAAAATCTATATTCCTGCCATCTAGATTCCACCGTTAACATTATACTCTGCTTACTTTTTTATGTACCTATCCATCTTTCCATCACTGTATCCATCACATCAGTCTATTTTTATGAATTTCAAAGTAATCTGCAGATGTAAATTACTTCTCCCAAATACTTCAGTATGCATACTATATGCATTTGATATGTATTTTGTCTTTTTACTTTTACATATGGTTTTTGTTTCCTGTGGCTGCTGAAACAAATTACCAAAAACTGGGTGTCTTAAAACAACACATTTATTCTCTTACAGTTCTGGAGGCCAAAAGTGTGAAATCTGTTCCACTGGGCTAAAGGTGGTGGCAGGGCTGGTTCCTTCTGGAGAATCTAGGGGAGACTCCATTTCCAAGCCTCTTCTAGCTTCTGGACAGCCTATGTTCTTTGGCTTGCGATCTCTTTCTCATGTCACTCCAACCTCTTTCCTCCATTGTCACTTTTCTTCTGTAGTCAAACCTCGCTTTGTCTTTCCATTTCTCGTAAGGACACGTGATTACGTTTAGGGTGTACCCAGATATTCCAGGATAATGTCTCCATCTCAAGATCCCTAACTTAATCACATCTGCAAATCCCTTTTGCAATATAAGGTAACATTCACAGGTTCCAAAGATTAGGACTTGAATATCTTTGAGGCCATAGTTCAGCCTAGCACACTTGCAAACATTTATTTCATGGTTTTGTTTTTCAGCAACATGAAGAATCTGACATTTTTTCCCAAATAATTGCCCATATTATTTAAAAATACAAATATAAACTATTTAAAAATTAAGAATTCTCAAATTTAATTGAGGGGATACTTTTATCGTATACTAAGTTCCTCATGTTTTCTCCATATGCTGAACTCTTCTGAAGTTACTAATGACAAAAATATGGTAATTATTTGATTTATTGAATCTAATTCTAGGTGTTTTTATCAGTTTTTCTTTAAAGTTGGAAAAAAGAGGCAAAAAAATTGAAGAATATGACTTGGTTGTTACATGAAAATGGCTCCCAAATTCCTGTATACTAATTTATTCTCTGCTGGAATATTTATATCACATAATTATTTTATATGAGAGTTGGCTGTTTGAATTCATATGTGGAATATAAGAAAGAAAGAACAAAATAACACTCACTCAATTCTGTCAGATATTAAATGCTAAGGAGCTAAAACAAATAACACTCATGATCAAAAAACAAGCCAGAAGGACTAAAAGATATTTACATCAGAATCTTCATGCTAATTTGAAAATATGTGGGGCATTAAAATTCAACACTTATCTCTGAGAGTTAATCTTCCTTCCAGTAAAGGCAACACTTGTACTTAATAAACATCATTTTTCCCAGTTGTCTGTCTTCTGAGCATGTTATGGAATCACTAGCATTAAACCATTTTAATTGAAACAAAACTTTTGGCATTGTAATAGTCTTTAATCTTTGGTAAATAAACATCTGACGTTGCCAAGGGAACACATTACTGGATAAATGCTCCATGTTGAATTGATCAAGCCCACTTCTAGAGAGTGTGTTGCCAATTAATTGGTTATACAAAGCATGTTTTTTACAAAGAAATGGATGACGCATCTATTCCCATGGCCACACCCTAAATAAATAAATTGCTATTTTAAGTTTTCTTTGTAATTACTATTCTAAACTATGGAATTATTGCTTTATGTGCTCGTAAATTAATTTTTTTCTCTTAATAGGCTTACTTTTCAGGTTCACAGCAAAATTGAACAGAACACTGAGAGTTTCTGTATAACCTCTGCCCCCACACGGGCACAGTCTCCCCCACTATCAACATCCCACAAAAGAGTGGTACATTTGCTGCAATCTAGGAACCTATTTTGTAACACCATTATCACCCAAGCTCCATAGTTTCTATTAGAACTCACTGTTGGTATTGTAGATTCTATGGGTTTTGACAAATGTGTGATGACACATATTCACCTTTATAATATCATACAGAATAGTTTCACTGCCCTAAAAATCCTCTGTGCTTTGGCAATTCATCCCTCCCTCCCCTACCACTTCCCAACCCCTAGCAAGCCCTGATCTTTTTACTGTATTTATAGTTTTGCCTTTTCCGGAGTGTCATATAGTTGGAATCGTACAATATGTAGTTTCTCAGATTGATGTATTTCACTTAGTAATATGCATTTGAGGTTCTTCCATGTCATTTCATGGCGTAATGACCCATTTCTTTTTAGTGCTGAATAGCATTCCATCGTCTAGATGTACCACAGTTTATTTATCCATTTACCTATTGAAGGACATCTTGTTTGCTTCCAACTCTTGGCAATTATGAATAAAGCTGCTATAAATGTCCATGTGCAGTTTTTTGTGTGGACATAAGGTTTCAACTCATTTGGGTAAATACCAAGGAGTGCAATTGCTGGATCATATGGTAAGTGTATGTTTAGTTTTATATGAAACTATCAAACTGTCTTCCAAAGTGGCTGTACCATTTTGTGTTCCCACCAGCAGTGAATGAGAGCTCCTGCTGCTCAACCCCCTCAACAACATCTGGCGTTGTCAGTGTTTTGGATTTTTGCCATTTTATTGAGTGTGTAGTGGTGTTTCATTGTTGTTGTAATTTGCAATCCCTAATGACATATGATGATGAGCATGTTTTCATCTGCTTATTTGTCATCTGTATATCTTTGGTGAGGTGTCCAGATCTTTGTCCATTTTTTAATCAAGTTGTTTGGGCTTTTTGTTGTTGACTTTTAAGAGTTCTTTGTATATTTTGGATAATAGTCCTTTATCAGATATGTCTTTTGCAAATATTTCCTCCCAGTATGTGACTTGTCTTCTCATTCTCTTGAGCGTATGTATATTTTTGTCTTCCTTGTTATGTTCTATATCTGACATTATTTAAATATCTTTCTCTTTCCATTGTAATGATTGTTTATTTAATGTTGACTATAATAATGAATGTTGACTTTTAGAGGAATTTGAAAGAACTTTCTGAGAAGTTCAGATACTCAATATAACGGGAATATAAAATTTTCACTATAAATTTTGTGGGTGACAAGGACTCAAATGTAACAGAGTCACACTGATGGATATTGAGTGGTCAGACAAGGCTTACTTATTAGCCAATGACTCACTTGGGCACACTAGCCTCAAAGCAAAATTCAAATGGTTGCCTCTGCAAAACAACAAAGTACTACAGGCCAAGAACTTTCTGGGTTGCTTCTAAATAGCTGAAACATGGAATGTTAAATACACAAATAGTGAGAGAACACTACATTTCATATAAAGAAATATAAGCATATTTTAATCACATTTGTCAATGTTTGATTTTCTTCCCAAAGTTGTATAACCTGGATTTCATGGACCCTTTTGGGATCATAGATGCATTAGCAGTGTTTCTCAAATTATATATTGTGAAGGACTTTTATTTTTCAATTTTTTGTAGATTGATACATTTGCCTCATATATACCTCTTCTTTATTTGTATGGTTACACATATACATATATATATATATACACACATATGTGTGTGTATTTGTTTGTGATGTAGGTTAGTGGAACATTTGCAGCTTTGAAAAGCATTTTATTGACCGTTCTCTGTTGTTTGTAGGCACTGGTAAGAGAGAGTGTTATTGAAATCAGTTCCCATATTTCAGTGGAAATGAAAGAATTTCAAGTTGGCAAAGACGAATGATAGTTCTAAACTCCCAGAGAGCAGATAGGCAATGCTTATCAAAGTGGACATGAAATGTGTAGTAATAATCAGAAAGATCTGGACAGGACCAAAATATCTGTGTAACCCACTAGTGTTACACTTGATTTGTATAACTGAAAGGACTCTAGGTCTGGCCACCAGAAGCCTGATTTAAATCATCATCACATAAAGTCAGAATCCCTCACCCCAAACCCAGATCTAGCATTCCTTGAATTAAAAAGAATCTGGGTAGCCCTGAGGCAGGAGAGATCAATTACTTCACAAGTACTTTTTGTAAATTTTCTTTTTATTCTTCTCTAATGTATCTGCATCTATTTATCAGAGTAAATATGCCCTAGGAAGAGGAAAATAACCAGAACCAGTCTGTGGAATCTGGTTTCACAGACTATGAATCAACTATAACTCTTGAGACCCCAAACACCACAACCAGTCAGGAAGAGTGGAGCCTTGTGAAGTGGGCTGATGAATGTAGTTTTAATCTGATTCCATCTCACATTCATCCCAGTAGAATACTGATTCCACCTCCATTTCCAAGTGTATGTTTGAAATATATTCTCAACAACTAGAAGAATCCCAGCCTGAGTTTCTGTCACTGTGGAGTGTCATACCAACCTGGACAGGATATATCCAGATCTTTGAATGTGAGATAGTAATGAGTTGCTAACTTGTTTAAGCCACTGCTATTTTGGGTTTTTCTCTTACTGTCAAAACGAATCTCAACTAATATACTACTTAATGTCCTTTCAATTCTTTTTCTAAGTTAAATTGTTTCTGTTTCTTATAATCAAGAAACTTAAACAGGATAAAGCCACATAATCTCACTTAATCCTCAAAACACCAAGAGTTGGGCATTATTATTTCCGCGTTTATATGTTAAGAAACTGGGGCTCAGGTTAAAGGTATTGCAAAATATCACAGGGGAGTAAATAGTGTACCTGGGGTTGGAAACCTCAGCTGTTTAATGCTAAAGGCCGCTCTCTTGATGCTCGCGCAATATTATCTCAACTTCAGTTGAGGATTCTCTACCTTATGGGGGGGGGGTCTGTTTTCTCTGTGAAATAGGGAATGAGTTCATTTCCTGAGAGTGATGGGGATGGTGTTAGGCTAGTGGAGAGTGATAATGAGTATTTGAAATAGGAGAAAGAGATAGAGCCTTGTAATTCAGTGTGGTCATCAGTCAAGCAGCTTTGGCATCCCCTACTAGCTTGATAGAAATGCAGATCTCAAATCCCCCACCTACTGAATCAAATCTGCATTTTTAAATATCCTCAAGTGATTCATGGTTACATTAAAGGTTGAGAAGCATTGGGACATGCAGACATTGTCAAGCAGCTTTGAAGGACCAGCTGAAATGGAAATGTTTAGCAAACCCTGATTGTTGCTTATCAAGAAGCTACTCCATGCTTGATGACAAACCCAAATGCCTACTAAAATGCCAGATCCTTGCTTTCTCAACCTCCATTGAATTTGTATGAATGGCTTATGATCCAAACCTGGTCAATGAAAGCTTAGGGAAAATACATTGAGAAGATTTGAGGAGGGGCTTTGACCTCGTTCTAACAGACAAATAAGAGTAAACTTCTGTCTTCTTGGTCTGAATACTGTTCTATCTATGTGTGGTGCATGGAACTGCCACAGCCATTTTGCAAGCTTGAAGGCAGGAGCCCAAAGACCAAGCCCAGATAACAACCTGATGAATCAACCTTAGAAGCACCATTCCTTTGGATTTTTTGTTAATGAGATAATAAACATCCTGATTGTTTAAAGCATTTTCATTTAGTTTTTCCATTACTTGCAGCTAAGAGTATCCTGAGTAATAGCAAACAGTTTCATGGTTTTTCTCTTAAAATCCTGAGAACATTAGATTAAGGTAAAAATCAGGCAAATTACAGAATTACTGGTTGGAGTTTTATAGGGTTAGTGTGTCTGAATAAAGGCAGTTGAAGATTTAGGTAAGTGTTTCCCTAAAGAGCTGCACCAAGAGGGTGAGGCTGGGTAGGGTTGTGACAACAGCCAGGATGTATTGATGGGATGACCAAAAACAGAAGGTCAATATTTGATGAGACTAAAAAGTTGTCACATTGGGAGAAAGAGTTAGAGAAGGAAGTTGTAGTCAGAAAAAGGATATTAAAATTTAAGATATCAGAGGTGAAACAATTCCCGTTGATGCCTTCAATGTGAGTGCGTGAAGTGGAATCGATGTGAAGACCACTGGAGTTCAGGAAGTTAAAGAAGTGTGAAGCTCAGCTGTCAGATGAATCAACAAGGACATTGGAGACACTTGAAATTTTGAATTTGACAAATATGAGGGTATGATTAGGACATTGGGGAAGAAGTAAATTGAGGAAAGTCTTTATCAAGGAAGGGACATTTGACCTGGGTCTCAGAGGACTGGGAATTCTCTATACAGAGAGCTGTAATGGTAGGTATGCTTGGCAGAGGGAACAGTTTGTGCAAAGTTCATAGACAGGAAAAAATATTCAGGGAATGGTGAGTAGTTCTACTCTGCTAGAGCAGAGAGAGAAAAATATAGGTTTGAGCCAGCTTATGAAGGATCTTGCATGTTATTATTACAAGAAGTTTGGATATATTCTGATTAATAGCTCCTGCTGATAATAGTTTTCTAAGCCCAGGGATTCAAAAGCTTTTATTTTTTGTTTGTGAAAGGAAACATTCTCCATAAAACAGATGAGACAGACCTCCTGCCTCCCCCTCTTTCTTTTTAAACCTTATGCATTACTTGGGGGCAGTTAGGAGGCAAATAGACCTGACCTAATTATGGTTGTATTTTCTTTGTTTTACTGAATCCGTTTGGGAATGAGTGGATGTACTTCATCTCCCATGTCTGAATGAAAGAGGAAGGAGCATGAGATGAGTAAGCATCTTCCGGGACAATGATTCCATGGTATATCAGTCAGCTTTGCTATAGTAGTAAACAGCTCCAATATCAGTGGCTTATGGGAAACAACATTTATTTTTTGCTGTGCTCATCTGCAGCTCTCCTGGTCTCTACTGGGCTCTGTTGGACTTCACTGGCTCCACTAGGCTCTGTTGGGTTTCTTTAGGCCCTTTTAAGCTCTGTTGGATTCTACTTAGCTCTACTAGTAGGTTTCTCTGTGCTCTGCTGGGCTAGATTCAGCTCCATATATCTTTTGGTAGCTACTTTTGGGGATATACTATCATGATGAAAGGGCAGAGCAAGAGGGAAGCATCTAAGTCATACTGTGGTCTTTAAAGCTTCCTCTGGTCAATGTGGCGACAAAGACTCTCTCCTTGAACAAACTCTAGTCAGCCTCCTCTAAGCCCTTTTCTTGACTAGGCCTCAACTGGGGCCTATAAAACATCAGACTCTCAATATAAATGATTTTGTCCACCTCCCCTCTCCACACACACTAAGAGACTTGAGCAAACACCTACATAGTTCCTCACAGCTCAGGGCCTCTCTCCTAGAGTGACTTCAGCCCCTCTTAAAATGTCTGCCTGAGAAAGCCCAATGCTGCCAGGAAAATTTACTGTTTGTTCCAGCCAAATCCTGGTGACAGGCAGTTAGGCTTCTGAACACCCTCTTAGAGCAGTTACTTGAGAAAGCTTGCAATTATAAATCCTTTCTCTGCCCTTTTGAGATGTAAATCTTCCACCAACCAGAACTATCTTCTCTAGGACCCTGAAAGCCATCTCTTTGAAATGCAAACATTCAGGGAGACGACTAGCTCCTGGTCCCTGTGAGAAGATAAGAGCTGAACCATCTTGCACCACTACCTGCTGTCATAAAGTTACAGAAATTTTGTTTCTCCTCTAGATAAGCACCAATTAACAGACCCGGATGGCCTAGTCACATTAACTAACCCCTCTTCCTGCTTTTTGTATATTTTCACTTCCCTGACTCTCGTCAAGTCTCCTCCACCCCCAACCCCCCCCACCGCACCCTCTCTCTCCCTTTAAAACACCTAGTCACCTCTACACAAAGCTGAGTTGAGTTCAGTTCACCCTGGACCCTGTTCCCTATTGCAGGAGTTTATTACTGAATAAAATCCATCCTTCCCACTTAAACTGGTGTCTGGCTTTGTTTACCTTCAATAGTGGCAAATGTCACATCTGCTCATATCCCAAAGCACATCAAATGATGAAGTCCAAAGTCAATGGAGGCCAGGAAACATGACAAGGGGAGAGAACAAACAAATAGATAAACCAAAGATAACACACAGAGCTTTTTAATAAAAATGAGTGCTAGAGATTCCGGGAAGTTGTCTTCCTATCAGATTTTCATAAAAGAAATGCTAAAAACAGTGTTTTTGACACAGCAAATATAAATAGAAAAAGTTACCGCAATGTTGCTCTCTTAATTGGCCAACACAAAATTTCCTCAAGGGAATGAAACCCATAAATTTAAAAAGTGTATAAACTTTTAATATCGGAAATATGTTATTCATTTTCATTCTCAACTGATGAGTAATGTTCTAATGTTCTTTAAATGGAAGCCGATTAGTTGTACTGCCTTGTTATTATGAAAAATGTGTATTTGATAGTGAAAAATAGGAAAAGTCATAAAAATAGCAGACAACTTAGAAGTCTAAAAAGCACTGAAGATCCCTACTTCCTGTAAATTTTGTTAAAATCTCTCCACCAGACTTTATTTTCAGTTTACTTCACAAAATCAAGAAACACTGTGTGATTGCCATTTGATGTGCCTTGTCGGATCTCTTCCAGTCATTTTTTGAGGTTATGCTGGGAAAGATAGCACCAGTTACTTAAGACAGTAGTGTGTTTAGTGAAATTGTTCATCCTTTTAAATTTTAGGCTTGCTGTGCTCCAGCAGACAGTACAAAATGTACTATTTGGATGATATTCACAGCCCAGTGTCAGCAAACAGTCTCAGAAAATTAAATTCCAGGCTAGTGTGTGTTCCCTTATGTTCTGTGATATTTGACTTGAAGGGAAAATAACTCTGCAATGGAGTGGCAAATTCGAAATGACAGAGGTAATATATCTTCACTTCAAATTCAATATGATTAACATCCTCATCAATTTGTGGGAGAGGGAGGGTAATAGATCCCAATAATAAGTAGACAGTTATGTTGACAATGACTTTGTTACCACCCAAAGGGCACGATCTGCTCACCATGAGACAAAAGCCAATCGTCAAGAAGCAAGATGGTGGAAGAGAAAGGACAGTTTATTACAGCTTGCTAGCAAGTGGGAAGATGGTTGACTAATGTCTCAAAGGACCATCTTACAGAACAAAGACTACAGGCCAGTTATACAGGGGGCTGGTCTCCAGGTGGGGGAGGCATCTGGTCCCAGGGTGGAGGCATCCATTTGTTCTTAGTTCCTGATAGTCTTTTGTTTTACTCGATACGCATCAGTGACTGGAGCAATGCCCTATACCCTGATCTTTCAGTTGTCATTGATGATGGCTGTCAGCATGGATTCTCTGCCCAGGGGTCATCACATTCCTAAGGAACTCAAAAGAACAAAGTTATCAACTTATAGCAGCTGGGAGGGGCCATAAAATCCAGTTAGTCAGCCATTCAAAGTTGCAATATGGTTTCTTTTCTACAATATGGCTTCCCTAATGTCAACCTTGTATTGAGTCAGTATCAACATTGATGACATTGACAACAGATTTTCACATATTGAGGTTTATGGGGTAACTTCAAGTTCAAAACTGATTCAGCTTGAACTAAAGAAGCCTGACTTATGGCCTATCAAACATACATTGTACATCTGCTTTAACCATTAAAGAATACGTTCTCTTAAGATAAGAATGCATACTTCCCCTCCTACGCCCCATTGGTAACTCCTGTATTTGTCCCTTTCCCAATATCAGGGTCATGTTGACCTGCTAATTTGCAACTGAATACCTCTTTGAAACTGAAACTGGCAAACAGTTAGCCATTGATGATTAAGCAGCTAGTAAATAGGGTGGATCAGAATTGGCCTCCCCAAAATATATCTTTGCTGGAAAGACGCTTTGACACTCACCCCCACTAACTGATCAAAAGAGTTTGGGATGGGAGGCCTGCCCCCAGAACAGGCCATCACCATAGACATCTCTGGGTATGGGGAAGGTTCTTGCTAAGCCCATTCTTAGTTCTGGTTACCCTTTGAAAGAGACGTTTACATTTGTAAAGGTATCTTCTTCCCTGTAACAGGAAAAAGGGGGGAATGGCCTAACCTAGAAACATGTCAGAATGGAAGGAGAGGACTTAAATCTGCATAATAAACTTACCCACTGTTAATTGTGCTGTTTGGGTATTATGCTATCTGACTCCCACTAGGTTCCACAGACAACATCTCCCTGGGGCCTGGGTCGCCATGGTAATGGTTTTTTTTTTTTTTTTTGTGAGGAAGACCAGCCCTGAGCTAACATCCATTGCTAATCCTCCTCTTTTTGCTGAGGAAGACTGGCCCTGGGCTAACATCCATGCCCATCTTCCTCTACTTTATATGGGACGCCACCACAGCATGGCTGACGAGCAGTGCATTGGTGGGCGCCCGGGATCCGAACCCGCAAACCCCGGGCTGCCAAGTGCAGACTAAACCACTGCGCCACTGGGTGGCCTGATAATGGTTTTTTTGAGCTATTTTTTCAGGAGCGGCCATTCTGTGGACATGTGTCCTACGAGGAGGCATGAAGCCTGACTACACTTGCGCAGATCATCAATTACCTCATCTCTCCTCACCTCCAGTTATTTCAGACCACCTTCCCCCTACCCCATAAATATCCCTGAGTCCCTATTTTCAGGGAAGTGGATTTGAGATGCATTCTCTCCTGTTTCCTCACATGGCTGCCTTGTGATTAAACTCTCTCTCTGCTGCAGTCTCGTCATCTCAGAGTTTGGCTTTCTGGGCAGCGGGCAGAAATGGAACTGGAGCAGTAACAACACTTTGATGACTGTAACCTGGCCATGTTTGATGTGTGTTCTTTGTTCCAAAAAGATATAAGACTACTGAAAACCATGCTTCTCTAGAGTGCTTTCTTGGTGGAAAC
This sequence comes from Tapirus indicus, assembly GCA_031878705.1. Lineage (NCBI taxonomy): Eukaryota > Metazoa > Chordata > Mammalia > Perissodactyla > Tapiridae > Tapirus > Tapirus indicus. The sequence continues at coordinate 114,723,794 of CM062921.1, read as the reverse complement.
TGCCTCCCTGGGTTATAATCCTCAGAGCCAGGGTGAGGATTAAGTAAAACTCACCTTATCTCCCTTATCTATAGAATGGTTATTGGTTATTTTGTGTTGATAGTAGTTTATGGTGGAAGATGCTAAATTACTTTGTTCAGTGCATTGAATGATCATCTATTAGGTAAAAAGTTTACCTGGCATTTTGTGGATGGGGGAATGAAAGGAAAAGGAAATACAATTAATAAAGTATGGTCCTTGCCTTCCACAAATATGCTGGGTTGTGAAAATTTCCAGAAATTGATATTAAACATTTATGTGTTTGGTATTGATCATGACTGTGTTCATGACAACATCACACTGAGCAAAGAATAGGGAAAGGAAGAGGAGGAAGCTTGCCCTTTAGAGAGGATTAGATTTCATAATTGTTTGAACAAATTGGAGACATGAGTGAACACAGCCGAAATAACATTTAAAGAGAAGCAAATTTATCTAAAAATAAATGGTACTTGGAGTAAATTAGGAGAGACAGTTTTATGTAAATATGACTAAAATTTAAAGGATTATGGCAAATTGAATAGGCAGCCAAATGATCTAAAGAATTAGGTCAGATTTAAAATAAAACTAATGACAGAAATAACAATATTAACTATGACAGTAAAAGCTACACATTCCCTGGTGTAGCTTTTGCTCTGGTGCCAGTCACTGTGCTAGACATTTATACACTATTCTTTTAATTCTTAAAACTGCCCTATATGTTTGGTCCTGTTATTATCAGCACTTCACCAGTGGTGAAAACTAAAGCTTGGCATGATCTGAGAACTTTCCCAAGTATACAAGCTATTAAGTTAGTGGAACAAAGGTTTGAGTCCCATGACAGAGTTTGTGTTAAATACCTGAATATTCAGCTGGGACACCTTTTTCAGCAGTAAGAAGTCTCTAGTTATGTGATCATAATATCATATTACTCCACAGACTACCAAATAGGATACCATGGGTTTTCATGTTTGTTTGGGGCCCCATGTTTATTTTAGCATTTCCCTACAGAAGAAATCATAGTTGATCCCAGGACAATCATTCTTTATTATGATCCCTGTCATCGTAGGGAGAAGTAAGTGACTTTAATGGGGGTGAAGGAGATGAAATTTTCTTGAGATGATTAACCAAAAGGGACGTGGCTTAAAAAAAAAAAAAGGTGGAACAATCTTATTCTGGAATCTTTCTTGCTAGGAAGAAGTTATTTACAAGAAGCTATTTTGTTCCATTGGGATTCTGTTGTTTAGGAGTGAAGACTGACTTCTCCTTGCTGTTGTACAGAGTCTATGGAGGGTAAATTATCCTGAGGCCTGGTATTTAGGAAATAAATGTAAGCCTGTCCAAACTATCTATTGTGACATCCCTACCACTCCAAGTTCCCTGAGCTGAGCATGGTGCCTTGGTACCAGCTGAGGAAATGTTTCCTCTCAACACTTACTCAAGAGAACCACAGTGTAAAGTCAAGTCCGTCATGGAAAACTATTGATAAAATAGATAAATCTTGTTTACGTAGAAAAATTCTAGACTGAGAGCTCCTGCTTCCTAGTGAGAAACTTCTACCCTGGGAATGATTTCTCTGTTGCTTCACTGCTAGTGCCCCTTCCCCACTGGATCTCCAAACATAGAGAATGCTCTTTGTACTGCAGATACTTTCCCAGGATAATCCACTTCCTTGTGCAGCTTCCTGGGTGTTGTCTTCTACCACCTCCAACAAGCTGGCCCTGTCAGGACACAGAGGAGCCTTGACAGACTCATGAATGTCTTGAAAGGCTCTCTGGGGGCAACTATTATAACAATTTCAGTAACATTATGGTTTTTAAATGATTGGATTAGATGGCTTTTTAAAGTCCTCCCAGCTCTAACATTCTATGAATAAATAGAGTTTGTGAGTAGGCCTGGGAACACGCACATTCATTACATTTCTCTGGGAAAATGCATTACAAATCAAACAAGCTCAATGAATGGACTTCTGGAACACAATTCATTAAAGCTAGGAGCAGACTAAGCGGGAATGAAACATATAGGCTTTGGAAGAGAATATATTGTGTCCATACTTGGCAGAGCCCAGAATCACTTTGCTACTCCAAATGCTGAAATAACATAGGGCCATTTGTTGGGTATGAGAGAGCTCCTGGATGCTTTAACTGAATTTGGTGATGATTTTTTTTTTCTCTAAGCTGGTTGTTTTATTATTGCAATAATAATAATCACTCACAAGGAGGGTTACGAAAATAATAGAAACTGGAAGTCTGGTTTCATGAGGAAGAACACAAATTATTTATTTAATAAGTATATGATGCTGTGAAGGAACTTAAAAATATTCTTACTGAATTTGAAAGCATGTTCTATGGGTAGATAAATAGATAAAACAATATCACTTTTTGTACAAAAAATGAGGACACACGATCAGCTAAATATGAATATTCTTTTTTTTTTTTTGAGAAAGCCAAGATTAGAAATAAATATGAATATTCTTAAAGGGCAAAATAGAAAATAGTTTTTACTATCCTTGAAAATGTGAGAACCATACAAGTGCCAAATTTCTGGGCTACCTTTGTATTTATTTCCTAAGCTTGGAAAATGAGAATGTGAGATCAGTGGATTAAACTAAAGAATGACACAAAATCCTGGTTATGAAAAATGGGAGCTTTAAGTGATGAATAATTGTAGATTCTTCTTTTCAGCTTTTGGAGAAAAAAATCCTCTCCCCTCCTCGTGCTCCTTCTCAAATGTTATAAATCACCAAGTGGTGAGGAGGCGAAGCTGGATCCTAAAAGTGAAACCAGGTAGGATGTTGTACGAAACAGTGATGTTCTGGAATTGGGGGATCATGCATGCTGTTAGTAAAGTTTTTTGCTGAGATGGCGAGAGCACCCAGCATGGCCGGAAGACTGCCCGACCCTGGAGACAGACTGTAGGAGGAGTAACATGATGAACTAATGGTAAGAATGCAATTGAGAAGCCCGGCCCTGATACATATATGGTCAGTATCCATTAATGTTTGTCCCGTGAATGAAAGAGCCTTTATATCAAAGATTCTTAATTGGGATTGCAAGAGGATGGGGCCATACCCTCTGAAGGTAGAGTTAATCAAAATCATGAATCATCTGTTGGATCACTTTTATACTATATACTGCCCTTCAGAAGTTCTAACACACACCTAGGGTTAAGTTTTGAATTTTCGGTCTTCCTTCTCCCCTGCCCCCGCATTAAAGCAGTAATAAGTCTGTGTGTTTGGGGTGGAAAAAAGAAATCCTGACAACCAGTGTCCTATATGAAGAGAGAACGTATTTGAGAAGAATAGTTGCTGGAAGCAAACCCAGCAGGAAAAAATTTTCTTTTTAGATACAAAACTTTGGTCATTCTAGTATCTCTGTTAAATATCTAGTTTCTGTACATATGCCTACATCCCTATTTCTTTTTTTTTGAGTGTGTAACTCAGGTAACAGTTGGATTCTCCTGGCCCCAAGAACATAATATGACTCTTGACAAGATTTTTACTAATTCTCAGTTTATTCTATCCTAATGCTGTTTGGATCTGTCAGCTGGTACAATTTGGAGTAGATAATTTTTTAGCAAAACTCTCCTCCTACACAAAAAATGTTTCTACTACTAATCCTGAAACTAAGCAAATAATACTAGTGGCCAGAAAAGAAAAGATAATGAAAATTCTTGGTTATTGCACTTCATGTATGTATTAAATATGTATAATTATGCCAGTAAAAAACTTAAAAAATAAAATAAATATAATAGTACAAAAGGGAAAATAATGGTCTAATATTTTTAATGACATTGATGAATTTTTTTTTTTTTTTTTGGTGAGGAAGACTGGCTCTGAGCTAACATCTGTGCCAGTCTTCCTCTATTTTGTATATGGGTGGCTGCCACGGCATGACTCAATGGGTGGTGTAGGTCTGCGCCTGGGATCCAGACATGTGAACCGTGAGCCACCGAAGCAGAGTGTGCTAACTTAACCACTGCACCACCAGGCCAGCCCCATACATTGATGTAATTTTGAAACAAAGAAATAAAACTAATAATCACATAATGGTCTGTCACAATAATGAAAAAATAACATCACAGTGTCTGTTTTCAATCCCTAACTTCTGAAAAATTGAAATGACATTATAGAAATTATTTTTCTTTGTGCATTCATGTTCAAAAGACAGCATAGTCAAATTTGTTAATTGATCTTTGCTCATAATTGATCAAAGAACAGTTTTTATTAATTTTAATTTCAAAAAATTTTCACATGCAGCAACAGTTATATAAATTGTTAGGAATTTTTTAAAGAGTTTGTAAACTTTAATTTTTAGAACAATTTTAGATTTACAGAAAACTTATGAATATAGTACAGAAAGTTTCCATGTACCCACACCCAATTTCTCCTATTAATACCTTACATTAGAATGGTACGTTTGTTACAATTAATAGACTGATATTTATACATTATTATTAACTAAAGCCCACACATTTTTCAAATTTCCTTAGTTTTTTACCTAATGTGCTTTTTCTATTAGTTAGGAAAAATTGTAAACGTAAGAATGTCAGGAAGAGATCCCATAAAATTCCCATTTCACAATACATTCAGGAAATTGCAAAACTGTCGTCTGTTTGAATCAATTCTAGTGGCTTTCAAATGGTATGTTCACCAAAAAAAAAAAAAAAAGAATAATCATCACAATTTCTATATACGGTTTGGAAGAGTTTGAGATCACTTTTGATATTACATATTCCTTCTTTCAAACAGTCGATTTGAAATAAACAATGATACCCCAGTAATTCTAAAATTAAAGAAATAGAAATTGAGTTCTTAATCTTAAAATGAATGCACTGACACCGAGTCTATGTGTGTTGGGGCTGATGGTTTAACTGGGACTTCTCCAAATTCACTTCCATGTAGAACACAATGCTTATTCAAAGATAAGTAATAAAAATGTGTCAGTTTGTAGCTTATATATTATTAAATTTCAACAGTAATAAGGGCAATTGTTTAGATTTAGAACTTAGACCAACAACAAAAAAAGGTTTTTTCCAGGAGGAGTACTGTATCACTCACGTTTAGAATTGCTAGCCAAAGTAGACACACATTCAGTCGGTTTTATTAACGTCTTTAAACCTTCTGCAGACAATCCCTCCTCCCCTTATTGACTGCACAGACGGCAGCCACTCCTCCATCTCACTCTGTGCTTAGTGTGTCACTGGGCACATCAGTCCCCACAACACCTTAGATGCAAATCTCAGCTTTCGTCAAGTGTTTTCATAAGAAATCTGTTTACTACAATCCAAGCAAGCATTTTGTAAAGTTGGGTTTTTTTCCAGCTTTATTGAGGTATAATTGACGAAAAAAATTGTGAGATATTTAGTGTCTAATGTGATCATTTAATATACATATACTTTATGACTCTCCCCATCGAGTTAATTAACACATCCATCACCTCACATATTTACCTTTTTGGAGGGTGAGAACATCTAAGTTCTACTCTCTTACCAATTTCAATTATACAATAACAGTGTTATCAACTCTTGTCACCATGCTATACATTAGATCCTCAGACCTTACTCATCTAACAGCTGGAAATTTGTACCCTTTTACCAACATCTCCCTGCCCACCCCCACCCCCCGCCCCAGCCCTTGGCAACCATTTTTCCACTCTCTATTTCTATGAGTTTTACTTTTTTTTAGATTCCACAGATAAGTCATACCATGGGGTATTTGTCTTTCTCTGTTTGGCTTATTTTACTCAGCATAATGCCCTCCAGGTTTGTCCATGTCATCGCAAATGACAGGATTTCCTTCTTTTCAAAGACTGAATAATATTCCATTGTCAAGTGTTAAAAAATGTACCCATGATGTGGTGTGTTAAGTGCAGGCTTACACAGTTTGGTCTCTTGTTGGTGTCATGACTGACACTCCCCACCCCACCCATCTTTCTCCTTCCTCTCAAAAGCGGCAAACAAATCCCTCCTGCCCCTTGTCCCCTCATGCACTCCTATGCCCCTTACCATCCCCCTTTCTCCTCCACAGCCAATGGCTTTTAACAAATGTGCGTCCCTCCACAAAAGGAATTCTCATTGGGACTGCCAAGACAACGTATTTCATCTATTTTGTTACATAAATCATCAGTCCATATGTAATTTTTGCTTAGAGTAATAAATTTTTTCACATAGGATTCTAGTTTCTAGAAGAAAGTGTATTGGTGGTCATTATCAGTCAAGTTCATGATTTGTAGCTAGAAAAGCATCAAAGCTAAGAAGCAAAATGGTTTCTCCTTCCTAGAAAGACTGGATATAAACCTGATTCTATAGTTTGTCTCAGGTGCTTAAAAACCATTGCACTTAAAACTTTGTCACCAATTAAACCCCTTTATTAATATTTTGGGGAAAGTAAAAGAAAGGCAGGAATTCTTTTAGATTTTCTTTGCACATTTGTAAGCAATTGTTAATAAGTCCTTGGCTGTCTTTTCCTTTTAACCAAATCGCATAAATTCTATGTCAAACTTTCCCTCCTAGGTATCATTTTCCAATACTTTAATCATTCCTCTTGCTCTTTTCTTAAGCTTTTTGCATTTAACATTATTTGTACTTCTTTGATTGTGATTAAATAGTAAAAATATATGCAAATATTTTGAATATTTTTACTGCTTGTAAGGTTCAATGAATATATTTTGATCCTCATCGCATTAATTTAGTGGGTTCTAATTTGGTAGAAGTACTTTAAGTGTCTTCCATGCTCACATTTTGGTGATTTCCTTTACGCAACCCATTTCTCGCTTTTGCTGGAAGGAAAGCAGGTGTTTTCTATTTCTGTTTTTTAATTTTACTTTTTCCCCAAGGCTTTCTAATTGTGTTTTTCTTGGGTAGGCAACATCTTGCATCTGAATATTTAAGCCATGACTAAAGTAGACCCACACAGCACTTGACTTGTTCAATGACTTTTTTAAAGATGACATATTTGGTTAATAGATAATGAAGACAATTTACAATACATCATTCCACAGCCTGGTTTCTAGAGTCTTCTCAATGAAATATAATTCTAGAAATGATTAACTTTCATATTTGTTATTTAATTTATCACATTGTGGATCTCAAGGGTTGGTGGTAATAGCCAATGAAATGCAATACTCCTCCTGTAGTTGAGAATGGCAGGAACAGAGCCAGTATCAAAGTGCAGTTCATCAGCCTCCTTGGGACACTGTTGTGGGACACTGTGGGGGGAGGGAGAAAGGGGCAAAAGGGCACATGGGTATGGTGATGGATGGCAATTAGACTTTGGTTAACAAACACAATGTAGTCTACACAGAAGTTGAAATACAATGATGTACACCTGAAATTTATATAATGTTATAAACCAATGTTACCTCGGAAGTTAATTAAATAAAAATTATATGTATAAAAAAAGAAATCAAATTTGTTATCATTGAGATACAGGAGGTCAATTCCTCTGGGAGCTTCTGATGAGCTGTTTAGAAGGTGTGTTCCATTGTCCCAACAAACTTCACTTAAGAAACACAGATTCAAAGATGGAATGATTAAGAATTTCAAGACAGTTACAGCAGGGCACTAAGCTCAGGACCTTCTGAGTGCAGGACCCTGTAGGACTGCAGTGGTTGCACACTCATGAAGCTGGCCCTGCTTATGATATTTGAAATGTGGCACTAACAGGCTGGAGAAAGTTGATTGTCACAAGGCAAAACTGAGACTGAAGTGTGAACGCAGGAGCTGGGACCCTGAATGGGTTGTAAGAAAATGAGCTCATGAGCTTCAGGAATGCACAAAAATCCAGGGATGCATTTAGATGTAAGCAGCTTAGAAATCGGCAGTGCAGTGCAAACTCATCTAAATCTGATGAAGAGAGAGGTCTCAGCTGACATTTGGGTTACACCTGTACTGGGACAGCCCTTGACCACATTACCTTTTGGAATAGCTTTAACATGTTTGCAATTCATATAGCGTTTTTGAGGAGAAACTCTTGAGTCTTTGTCACCCTTTGCGATTTATCTTATCTCTTCATCCTGTGTTAGCATTATTTTAGTCAGATCGGTTGACTTAACAAAATATCGTTTTGGGTGCCTTAATCAACAGAAATTTATTTCTCACAGTTCTGGAGTCAGAGAAGTCCAAGATCAAGGTGTTGGCTAATTTGGTTCCTGGTGAGAACTCTCTTCCTGTTTTACAGATGACCATCTTCTTGCTCTATTATCACATGGCCTTTCCTCCGTGGTGCAAATGGGAAAAGAGAGAGAGAGATAGACAGATAGAGATAGAGAGAGGGGGCACTCTTTTCCTCTTTTTACAAGGCCACCAATTCTATCCTATTAGGATCCCATCCTTATGACTTCATTTAACTTTAATTATCTCCTAAAAGCCCTATCTCCAAATATAATCACACCGGGAGATAGAACTTCGATATATGAATTTGGGGGGACACAATTCAGACCATAGCAAGTATGTATTTTAAAATCCCAGGTGCTGGATTTCTTATTTATCCACGTTCAATGTGATGTTTTTTTGGCCCGTCTTGCTAACTTGCTGCAATACTTTGGGCTCTTATTCTGCAGAGTAGATACTTACAGTTGTATTGACATCCCACACTCCTATACTCTTTGAGAACTCTCTGTCTTCACGTGAAAAAATTGATGGACTCCAAAATTCGCCCCACCCCGAATCTATCAAGATGCTGATCAGAATAAAGGACTCTTCCATTTGTCAAGATTTACCTCAGTGAAAGGCAATTTGGGCTATAATAGTAGTATTTTTCTGTTGCAGAAAAAGTGTCTATGACAGCAGAGGAGCTGGCTCTGCTTTGGTCTATCCCAAGGAGTTGACGTCAGGAATTTGTCATCAGTTCTTGATGCTACACTTAGAGGGACACTGATTCATTGACGTCTGTCCAATACAGATGGTGAATGGTTTTTGAAGGGTAATCTATGAGGAATAGTTGAAATTCTTAGAAGAAAAGAGGATGTGGGGGTCATCTATCTGATTCTGAATATTTAAAAGTCTGTCATAGGAGAGAGGAATTAGACCCATCCTGAGTGCCCTCAAAAAAACACAACCAATGTTAATGGATGGATGTGAGAGGAAGGCAAATTAGTTCATAAGGAAGAACCTTTGAACATCCAGAGTTGTGCAAAAGGGGGAGTTCTCTGAATCATGACCTAGGAAGCTTTTCCTTATGGACAGTATTCAAGCAGGGGAAGAATACTTATACCATGGTCACTGTCCAAGATCGAATTTGCCCTAGTGGAGTGGAATTGAGTCTGAATAGCTGGGGATGATTTTTGAACTGTGAAGCACCATTTGGTGCTCAGAGAAGGCTAATTTCCTGTTATAAAGTGTTATGCTAAGGAATGCATAGTGTCTGTATTAATTTCCTAGGTATGCTATAACAAAGTGCCACAAACTAGGTGGTATCAAACAACAGAAATTTATTGTCTCACATTTCTAGAGGCTAGATGTCCAAAATCAAGGTGTTGGCAGGGCCATGCTCCCTCTGAAACCTACAGGGGAGGATCTTTCCTTGCCTCTTCCTAGCTTCCGATGATTGCCGTCGACTCTTGGCATTCTTTGGCTTGCAGCTGCATCACTCCAATCTTTGCCTCTGTTGTTTCATGGAGTTCCTCTTCTTATAGTGACATCAGTCATATCTGATAGGGCCCACTCTGTTGATCTCAACTTAAGTTATTACATCTATGAAGACCTTATTTCTAAATAAGCTCATATTCACAGGTACCATGGGTTAGGACTTGAACACATCCTTTTGGAGGACACAATTCAACCCACTAACAGTGTCCCAAGGAGACTGACGAACTGCACTTTGATAGTGGCTCTCTCCCTGCCATGCTCAACTATCTAAGCAAGTCAATTTACCTCTTGGAACTTCAGTTTCTCCTTCTGCAAAATGAGAGCAATAACTTCCTCTGGCCAGCTGAAAGGGTCTGAGGTGACTACATAAAGAGTTGACACATGGACATGTGATCTCAAAAGCCCTCATATATGGATACGTTTACTGTAACTCTCTGAATTGGGGTGCATCGCCAAATGATAACTTTTTTCTTCCTTTGAGCATAAGTAAAGCATGAAGTGCTTAATCTCTAACGGGTCTGAAAGATCTCATGGACACTAGCCACAAAAGTCCGAAAGACAGGATCTGCAATAAGAACATGAGAAACAGCACAGCTTTATTTCATTTTGAAGAAGTCTGAGAAAATGAACTAACTTAGTCAACACAAACTACTCAGTCCACATGAGGAAAAGAAAAACACAAGGGAACTGTTTTAGGAATTTATTCTAGGATTTATGATCCAATTTTTCACTGTGACAGTCACTTTGTTCCCACAACATCCTATTCAAAGACTTTCTGGTGACCTAAATCTGTCATTTTTCTCTTAACAGCCCCTGTTTTCCATCCTGTCCTTGGTTTCCAGCTGGTCTTTGTGCTCACTGTTGATTACCGTCAGTGATAATTTGCGTAGGCATGCAACATGTTTCCAAACAAAGGGGATGAATGGTCTGGCATTTGAGGAAGGACTAAAAAAAGACATTTCAGTCTGGAACCATGCAAGCTGGGAAGATGTGTTCTCAATGGCTTAAAGTAATGGATATGGACTGAGAATAGCAAAAACAATCTTGAAAAAGAAGAACAAAGTTGAAGGACTCACACTTCCTGGTTTCAAAACTTACTACAAAGCTACACTAATCAAGATGGTGTGGTACTGGCATAAGGACAGACATACAGATCAACAGAATAGAATTGAGAGTCGAGAAATAAACTTTTACATTAAAGGCAAATTTATTTTCAATAAAGGTACTAAGACAATTCAATGGAAGAAAGAATAGTCTTTGCAACAAATAGTCCTGGGACCAATAGAATATTCACATGCAGAAGAGTGAAATTGAAGCTCTACTTCACACCATACACAAAAATGAACTCAAAATGGACCATAGATGTAAATGTAAGAGCTACATTTAGAATACTCTTAGAAGAAAACAAAGGAGTAAACCTTAGTGACCTTGAGTTAGAAAATGGTTTCTTTCATATCACACCAAAAGCACAAAGGAAAAAAGAAAAAAAATAGATAAATTGGACTTTATCAAAATTAAAAATTTTTGTGCTGCAAATGATACCATCAAGAAAATGAAGAAACAATCCACAGAATGGGCGAAGATATTTGCAAATCACATGTCTAATAAGAGACTTGTGTCCAGAATATATAAAGAACTCTGACAATTCAATAATATAAGGACAAATAGCCCAATTAAAAAGTAGGCAAAGAATTTGAATATCCTAAAAAGATATACAAATGGCCAATGGACACATGAAAAGATGCTCTATATCATCAGTCAGTAGGGAAAGGCCAATCAAAACTACAGTGAGATACCACTTCACACTCACTAGGGTGACTATAATCAAAAAAATGGATAAGCAAGCTTAGTGAAGGAAGAGGGGTGGTGGAAGCACTCTGAGCCCTGTGATCAAGGATGATTTCATTGGACATACGATTTTAGATCAGAGAGAGATGAGTGGAAACAGAGTCAAAATTGCCAGCCAGCCTGCTGATGCCAATACAAATACCCAGAATATGATTCACCAGTCAGATACCCTCGGCATGCCCTGTGGCCAGATGAGGAGCCAGGGCCTCCGAAACGAGAGCATTCATACCCGCTGCACTTGCCACAGACCGTACATGAGCACATCATGCGGCTGATGACCAGGCACCTGCAGCAAGACCTGGTGCTGGAAGAACAGAGACACAATCAGGTCACCCAGGAGCAGGAAGCCCTCCCGGGCCACTTAATGTGCCAGATGGTCACCCTACAGTCTGAGGCCATGGGTAGCCTGGGGCCCCAACTGCCTTGCTCTTCCAGGGGCAAGGATGCTCTCCATCATCTAGATGCTCTACATCTCTAGGGGAGATGTCAGTGGCGGGCAGTGGGCTCAATCATCCAGGCAGCCTGACCAGCTAGTTCACTAAGTGAGTCATTTTGAAGCTTCATTTGTCTGCCATGACCTGTCCAATCACGGGTTTGACATCTCTGTCTTATGCCATTTCAGCTTCTAGGACTATAAGACACACCAAGGAGACAAATACCACGAGGGTAAGGACACCTTGGGCTTCATTAATCTTGGTACCAGTGAGAATAAGCTCTCCACTGATCTGATGACTTCCAGTTGAGTTAGAGTGACACGAACTGCATTTAGAAGATCCTGCTGCAATATCCTAATTAGAGAGGGCAACCATTCCTGTGGGAAGAAGTGTCCCAGTTCCTGACCTATTTCTGTAAGGCACTTGCCCACATTGATCCAGAACAGTTGGTTCCAAATGGCTGTTGCTCTGTCTTCTCTGCACTGGCCACAGTTCTGTGTGATCCAGGTGAGGCCTTTCTCATCCCCACCCCCTTTTATGGTGGCTTCATCTTTAGCTCCCTCCTGCATTTGAAAGTTGAGCTGATTCTTGTCCACCTGAATAGTGAGATCACTGATCTGATCACCTGTCCTTTCCAGCTCATGAGCGAGTCCTGCTTAAGGCTAGGCTTAACGGGAAAAAGGTCACAGGCCTCATGCTAATTCACCCTCAGAATCCTCTGGGTGATATCTACTTCCAAGAATCACTGAAGGAATACCTGGAATTCGCCAAAAGGTATAACCTACATATGATTATAGATGAGATTTACGTGCTACCTGTGTTTGATGGGTCTGTCATATTCCCCAGTGTTCTAAGCTGAAAGGTTGCTGACCTCAACAAGACTCATGTAATCTGGAGCACCTGTAAGGATTTTGGCGTCTCTGGCTTCTGCTTTGGTGCTCTGTATCCCCACAACAAGGAGGTGGTCTCTGCCATGAGCTCTTTGGCCGTATCTGCAGAATTTCTGGCATCACCCAACACAAGTTGTGTTGCTGCTCCAGAACAGAGAATGGATTGACAAAGTGTATCTGACCACTAATCCCCACAGCTGCAGGCAGCCCGCACGTACATCATTAACAAGTTGAAGGTGTTGAAGACCCCTTTCTCAATTGTGACTCTGGCCTCTGTGTCTAGATCAATTTGAAAAAGTACCTGGACTTGTGCACATTTGAGAAAAAGCTGCTTCTCCATCGCTGCTTCCTGGACAACAAGCTGATACTGTCCCATGGCAAGACCTATAAGTGTAGGAAGCCTGGCTGATTCCACCTCATCTTTTTAGAAAAGCCCCTCTGGGTAAAACTTGCCATGCTCAGTTCCATCAGGTGCTAGTGGAGCAGAAGCAGGATTTGATGCTGAAGCAACTGGAGGATGCGCAGAGGGAATAAACTGTCTGCCTCCCAGACAGCGACTCCGGCCAGTCACATGCTGAGGGAGCCCCTGATATCAGTCTCTGGGCCCGAAGGTGCTATGACTGAGTAAACAGTGGACTCCTCCAGCAACGGGCTCCTCTGACCCAGTCATCAACCTCCTTCAGGTGAGCATCTGTCATTTTTGGAAGCTTTGCATCTTTTTAGTCTTTGCTAGACATTCTGTGTGTGCAAAATGTTTTTATGGGGAGTGGGGAAGCATAGAGGAATAAGGGGAGCTCTCCAGGTCACTATTTAGATGGGTTTCTTTTTGTATTTGATATCTAATAAATTCCATATTCTCAAATTCTGGGCCTGTTCTATTTCTAGTTCACCTTTTTCATAATCATCTGTGGGAGTTGGATGATTTTTGGTCCTTTTTAAATTTCTAAGGCAGGTTGCACGTGAAGAATATCATCTGGGGCAGGATGGAAAGGAATGAAATAGGTGATTCCTAACTGATGGAGCCCTTTCCAGGCATTGGATTCAGTGTCACACAGGGTCCTGACAAGATCATACCCACCTTACCCATGAGTGGCTGAGTGGTAGGGTGGGGGTATAATTCCAGATGACCCTGCTTCCAAATATGAGTTCTTTCCATGCTCACCTTTTTGAAAGGCTTTTAAAATGGATCTCTGGTGACAAGCCTGGGGTCTTCCATTTTCATCTCTGGTGTCTTCAGCTGTTCAAATCACACCACCTCTGAGTTTCTCTGCAAAGCCCTTGCATATCTGAGCTTTAGTCTGAGCACTGATGTTGTGAAATGGGCAGAGCAGGGACTGCCACTATTTTATAGATGACAAAAGGGCTTTTTACTACCAACTGGTCCCTTTGGTCAGTCACTTGAGTTTGTGACATTCTTCCCTCTCTTGGGTCTGTGTTTGGTGGTTCTTGTTCTTCAATGATAATTTTCCTTTAGAAAAAAATCAACAAAAAGCAACATACCAACAAATCCTGATTCTTCGAGGTTTTTTATACCAGACGAGGCTCTTTAGAAACCAATTGTGGCTAGTAGAAAGGGAATTCATCAGAAGGATGAGGGAGCTTAGGACCAGAAATGCTCTTGGGATCTCTGTAATGGGAGCTAGTAGCCCGTCTCGTCAGGGCACTGTCCCTGCGATGGAAGCGACGGTGCCTTCCATGGAAGGGATAGGTTGTTTCTGTCTCCTGTTATACTCAAAATTCGAATGGTAGAGTGGAGAAAATTAACATTTTCCTATCTGCAAACATGGAATCGCCCTCCATTTATTCAGGTCTTTAATTTTCTTTTATAGTTTTTTTCTGTCTTTGTACTTTTTTATAGAAAAAAAAGTTTTTATAGTTTTGTTTTTATAGTTTTCAGTGTAAAGATCTGACACACATTTTGTTAAATTTCTCACTATATTATGCTTTTCATGTTATTTTAAATGTATTGTTCATTAATTTATTTTGTAATTGTTGCTAGTATATTGAAACAACTGATGTTTGTATATTGTATATTGTATCTTGCATCAATCAAGAATGTTGAAGGCTCTGAGATTTTCTCCTACTTGCACACTCACAGGTTTCAAGGATGCCAGCAGAAGGCATGAGAATCCTGGGTCAGAGACAAAGGACAGCTTATTACTCCCAGCAGCAGCAGTAATCAGTGTATCCCTTTTGCTTCGGTTTCCCAAGCCCGGATCCCTACAGGGCGAAGTGAGGAGGGCCAAGTGATGCCTGTACGTGCAGAGGAATGTGTTGCAGGAGGGGAAACCTCAACTTAAAGAACCTGATTTTTTATAATGAACCATAAGCCAGCCTGAACTTTGACCCTGAGGGAGGCATTATCTTTGTTATAGTGAGTAGTAAACAAACCTACCCTTTGTTCTGGTGGGAGAAACCATCACTATCACCCAAGGCTCTTCATTATACACATATATACACACATGTCTATCCTTGAAAAGACAGCCTAGAACAAAGGCAGTCAGTGCCCCTGCTTGCACGACAGGCAGAAACATGAGACACCCAGGCAGAATCATCTGCAGACAGTACCTTGTGACCTTGCTAAATTCATTTATTAGTTCTAATAATTTGGGGTGGGGGGGTTTCTTTGAATCTTCAATGTACACGATCATGTTGCCTGTGAATAAAGATGCCTTTCCTTCTTCCTTTTCGATATTATGTGTCTTATTCATTTTTCTTTTCTAATTGCATTGCCTAGAACCTCCAGTGCAATGTTGAATAAAAGTGATGAAAGAGGACATTCTTGCCTTGTTCTCAGGCTTAGCAGGATGGAGTTCAGTCTCTTATTCCTAAATATAATATTACTGTAAGTATTTGTCATACTGTCCTTTACTAGGTAGAAGAGTTTCCTTCTATTCCTAGTTTTCTGAGAGTTTTACCATAAATGAGGGTTTGATTTTGTCAGATGTTTTTATTTGCATCTCTAGAGATGATATCACTTTTCTATTTTAATTATTAATGTGGTAAGTTTTCATAAAAATGTTAAACCAATGTCATATTCATGCAATAAACCCCATTTAGTCATGATGCACCATCCTTTTATATATTGTGGGATTTGATTTGATAATTTATTAAGAATTTTGCATCTATTTTCATGAGGGATATTGTTCTATAATTTTCTTTTTTTGTAATGCATTGTTTGTTTTGGTATCAGGGTAATACTGGCCTCATAAATGTTTTGGGAAGTGTTCCTTCCTCAATTTTCTGAAAATTTGTGTCAAATTGTTTTTTTAAGTTTTTAAATGTTTGGTAAAATTCACCTGTGAAACCAAAAAAAAAAAAAAAAAAGGTAGAGAGTAACAAGTGTTGACAAGGATGTGGAGAAATAGAAGCCCTCATCCACGGCTGGTGGCAGTGTGAAATGGTGCAGCCACTTTGGGAAATGGTTTGGCAGTTTCTCAAAATGTTAAACATAAAATTACCGTATGATTCAGTAATTCCACTCCTGCGGATATTCTCAAGAGAATTGAAGACAAACGTCCACACAAAATCTTGTGAATGAATGTTCACAGCAGCATTATTCATAATAACCTCAAACTGGAAACAACCCCAAAATCTACAACTGATGAATGGATAAACAAAATGTGGTATAGCTATACAATTGAATGTTATTTAGCAATAAATAGGAATTCAGTATTGACACATGTTACAACATGAATGAACCTTAAAAACATTATGCTAAACGAAAGAAGTGAGTCACAAAAGACCACATATTGTATCATTCCACTTGTGTGAAATGTCCAGAATAGGTAAATATATGGAGACAGAAAGTAGATTAGTGTTTGACTAGGGTTGAGGGATGGGTAATGAATGCTAACAGGTACAGGATTTCTTTTTGGGCTGATGAAAGATTCTAAAATTAGATTTTGATAATGGCTGTACAAGTCTGTGAATACACTAAAATCTATGTAATTGTACACTTTAAATAGGTGAGTTGTATGATATGTGAATTATATCTCAATAAAGCTGTTAAAGGATACGATGAGAAAAAAATAACAGCATGTACTTTTTATAGGATAGTCAGGAAAGGAGAATGTGAAGAAGTAATATGTAATCTGAATTCTGAAAGATGTTTAGGAATTAGCTAGGTGAAGAGGGAAAGGAAGAGCCTCATAGACTGAGGAAACAGTGTAGACAAAGCCTGCTGTAGGAAAGATATTGTTGTATTAAAGGCTGCGGTAGGCAGCATGCATAATGGCCCCATAATCCCTACCCAGACGTTTGTGTCCTGTGTAGTCTCCTCTTCTTGAGTGGGAGAGACCTATGGTTTACTTCCAGCCAATAGAAATGGCAAAGGTAAAAAGATTTTCCAGATGTGATTCAAGTACCAAGTCACTTAGTTAATCAAAGTGAGATTATTCTGAGTGATCCTGACATAATTAAATGAAAACTCATAACAGAGGCACTGAGCCCTCTCTGAAGAGAAAGATTCTCTCTCCATTGCTGTCTTTGAAGAAGTAACTGGCATGTTGTGAGGAGGCCGCTGGAGAGGGCCATGTGGCCAGGAACTGGTGGCGGCCTCTAGGACCTGAGAGTGCTTCTCAGGCAAAGTCTGTGAGAAAACAGGGACCTTGCTATAGATACAAGGAAATGAATTCTGCCAACAACATGAATGAAATTGGAACTTGACTCTTTCCCAATCGGTCCCAGAGATGAAAATGCAGCCCAGCCGACCCCTCGACTTCAGCCTGGTGAGACCCTAGAGCAGAGGGCCCAGCTAAGGCATGCTTGGAATCCCGGCCCACAGAAATTTTGAGATAATATATGTGTGTGTGGTTTTAAGTCTATATTTTTGGTGACTTTGTATGCAGCAAATAAAATAGAACAGCATTGCTAGAGCTTTAAGAATGGGGGGGGTAGGAAGTAGGGGATATGGGGGGGAGGATGGAACAAGACACTTTAGAGAGAGAGGCAAAGGCAGTAATAATGCACTTTTATTTTACAGCTGAGTGGGAAACCATAGCTGGTTTCTGAGTGATTTGATACAATATAATTCAATGAAAAATTTAAAAAGATCTCTAGCTGTTTTCTAGAGAATGTATTGGAGACAGGCAAGAACAGAAGTCATGGGAAGTAAGAATGCTGCAATTACTCTAGTGAAGGATTTAATTATGTGATAACTTCTAAGGAATGGACAACAAGCTAAAAAGGAGGAGAGCTTTGGGGGAACTGGAAGAGTAAGGTGGATTTTCAAAGCTGGGAGTATTTAGGATTCATTTCCCTGATTGAAGCAACATCATAGAAGACAACTATGTTTTCTAATACTAAGAGTTTTATTTATGTATCTCTGAAATGGTTTCTTCCCTCTGACCTCAGACATGCACATTCTTTCCTTGAAGAAAATGAAAATAAGAAACGAAAGAGAAAGCACAACACACAGCAGCTGGGAATTCTCTTTACCAGCTTACTTTCCTTGTATGTTTGGCTCATTTACTTTCCAGAGTAAGACTGGGTGGCACTGCCTTCACGTCTTTTGTGGCCTGGCATTTGCTTTCTCCACTGACCCTAAAGAAATGTCTCTTCCCAAAGACATCCAGGACCTCTTAAAGGCAATCTTCTCTGGCACCGTCTCAGTTCTCATCCCCTCAATGTGACTCTATTCACCATCTTTCTGTCTTCTTGAAATGGCATTTTTTCTTATGAATGATCCACAATATGGTTTCTCTGCCTCCTTCTCTCTGAACCCTCTCCATTATTTCCCTGGCTTTTTTCTGGCTCCTCTTCCCCTTTCTGCCCCCTAGCTGTGGACATCAACGTTTTTCAAGCCACCATGGTGGAACTGAGGCATTTTGAACTTGTCCCTATTCCTCAGTTCTGATATCAAACATTTCCTGATGATACTTAGACTCATATATTTATTTTGTAGACACATTTTGGAAAGGTATGGGAGATCATAATTCGAGTTCAACAATCCTTGTTTTGCAGGCTAGGATTCTGAGTCCAGTGAGGGAACCCAAGATTTTGCAACCATTTCTTTTTTTCTTTTTATTCCCAGGGTGATCATTCTAGGTCAATCTATCACCTTTTGTCTAGATTATTGTCATAGATTCCCATATTGTATGCCGATCTTCCTAAAGCTCTTCTTTATTTGTTAATTAATTAGTTAAGATGTTATTAATTTATTTAATAAATACTTGTTGAACATTCCTTTTGTTCTACATATGTTCTAGGCTCTGGAGTTGTGCTGCCCAGGCTACATGAAGTTTATTTTTCACCTTCATCAGGAGGAGACAGATGATAAGTAAGCAACAAAAAAATGTATGTGCCTCTGTGCAAGAAAGAAATATGTTAAGTGATGCTATGAAGAAAACCGAAGCAAAGTATAAGTATAGAATGGTGGTGTGGGGACTGCTATTTTCGATCTATTCCTATTTGAGGAACATGCTGAGAGGGCACAACAATGAAGTGAGGGACACAGCTAAGCAAAGATCTGGGAGGAAAACATGGCGGTAATAATGCACTAAGCAGCAAGTGCACAGGTCCTGAGGCAGGAGTAATCTTAGTGTATTTGACAAAGAGCAAGAATATGGGTGCGACTGGAACAGAGCAAGTTAGGTGATGGTTGGTAGGAGATAAGGTCAGAGAAGATACAAAATGGCTAGGTCATTAGAGCCCCTCCCCCACCAAGTTGTTCAAACATGTTTCTTCTTGTTTCAATGAATAAAATTCAAACTCCTTGACTGGGTAACCGAGGCTCCCCACTGGCTATTTTCTTTGACCTTTTCTAACTTTATCTTTCATAGCTCCTTTCCATGAATTCCTTATGTCAGCCCAACTAGTCTGTTACCCAGACCCCAAGTTACTTTTCATGGCCCTGCTACTAGAATGTTCTCCCTCCCCTCTGCAATCTCTGACTATTGAAATTGACAGAATCTTCAAGGTCCAATTCAGATCTCTTCCAAGAATCCTCATCACCTGAGCCAGACAATCCTACTTGTCAGTGCCCTGTATGTTATATCTTCTCCACATTAGATTGTGTGCGTGTGTGCTGTCTTTTCTATGGAGCATTCCAAGCTCCTAGAGACTTGCTCATCCCACCTTTGTATCCCCTTTGTATCTGGCGTAGAGCCTTATAGAAATTAAATATAATTTAAAGGTGATTTGATTAAAGAATCACATGTTATAGCTTTGGAAGAAAAATGATGGCAAAGTTGTATCCTTTCATTTCTGCAGGATAAAGTGGGGGAATGATAAAAACATACATTGTAATTTACTTCTAGATTGTTGGTTAGCTGATACTCAATAAATACTTGTTCTACGAATGAAAAAATGTTGTAGAAATATTAGGAAGAATGGTCTAGGATTTTTCCAAGTGTGGTAAATTCTCACATTCTTAAACAGGAAAGATCTTTTCATCACTTTTCATTGGAGGACTAGACTGTGTAAAATAACCCATCACTTATGAATCTCCCATTGTAAGTAATGAAACCATAAAACTGTAGATGTCTTAAAATAATACACATTTCTTTCAAGAGTTCCAACACTCAAAAGGTTTTGCAGTATTATTGTTGACAAAGAAGTTGTACAGCTTGATACAAACACACTTAGGGAATTGAAACTGATTTTACCTCAAGGCTTTTACAGTCTCATCTTTCAAGACCTGCTATAACTTTGATGCTCCAAAGTAATCCAAGCAAATTTTTGCCCACTTTATCTCTTTTTCATTTTCTCTTGTTTTTATTTCTTTCTCTTTCCTTCCAAATTGTGAGTTTTCTTGTTTGTTGTCTTTCTAAAACTATGTATACTAATTTTAAAGATCAAATGCTGTGGAATATAGATATATAACCAAAAATATCATTCATTATTAAAAATATTATTAGCATGTTGGTGTAATACTCTTTAATCTGTATCTCTGTATTTCAGTTAATATTATTTCATGGATATCAATAAACATAGACCTATATCATAATTTTAATTACCACACAACTATTTCTTTGCATGCTTGTGCATACTTAATCAGTTCCCGCTTATCACTAAGGATCATATTTCTGGTTTCAGAAGGAACTCATGATCTTCCACTGAAATAATGGAAGAATTATTTTTATGACATAATTTTACAAGCAATGTTGAGCATTTAAGAATCCTTTAATATTTCATAGAGATATCATTTTCCAATAGAAAATATTTGGCCAAGTGTGACATAGACAACATATATAGAGGTTAGGTGAGTTTCAAGAGGTGGATTAAATGCTATGTAATAAAATTATTTTTATCGTAGGATGAAACCAGGGCTTTTGCTGGTTTTATCCTAGGATAAGCTCTGGGGTGAGTCTGAAGAGGGAGACTTGAGAACCACTGAACCTAATTCCAAAGTAATTTGTGCGGAATTCCTACTACAGAGCCTGATAAATAATCGTGTCTCTTTTATTTTGAGAATGGAAGTTCATCTTAAAATCAGGGAAATATGTATACATATAGTGTATACATCGAATTTATTCGTTCCAGTTTGTAAAATCTCTTTTTGTGTATGCCACTTACCCCTAGGCATTTTTTTGAGAATCAAGTTTAATGCTATTGGATGGTTTGAAAAGAAAATCTTGTGGCTACTTCTCCTTTTACCTAAATATATGCCGCAAAGGTTACATCGAAAGCTCAAACTCCTGGAAATACATAGGTTTGTGGAACATTTATTCTAAGTGGAACATTTGGATAATGCAGCATTTTGGCTTAGCTGGATTAAAGTTATAAAATGGGCTTCCTTTGAGAGAAGTCAAAATATAGGAAGGGAGGAAAATAGGAAAGATGAGGGGGGTTTACTGCCACTTTGAGTGACTGAACTAGATTTTGATATGAATGACGCCTCAAAGCTGCAGGGATTGATAGTGACAGTATCTTATTTTTCTTTTCACCAGGGGTATAGAAAGAAATGGAAATATGTCTACTTACACAAACTTCAAAGCACAACAATTTAAAAGTGTCCAAAAATGTGGCTTTCGTTGAAATAAAGTCCATAGAAAGCAATGTTTCCATGGGCTATCAACAAATTATAGGTAAAAATGTCTCACAGGCACACTAATGTTTTTTGATCTTTCTTTTCTTATATATTTTTTTAATCACACAAAAAATGATGATAGGATAATGGCTAAAGGACAACTTTGAACTAAATGGAAAACTTTTGTCTTTGAATAAATATTTCCTCAATTCTCTAATACCAGAAGTATTTGCATTTTAAATAGAACTTTAAAACATGCTGTAATGAAAATAAAGTAATAAAAGCATGTTTACTGTTATTAAGAGTATGAGAAACAGGCTAAGAAATAAATCAATATAATTGGATTTTTCAGCCAATTATTACTGTGTGGGTGGAGTTTTTTGAATCTAGTTTAAGAGTGTTAGAGAATACATCTCATACAAAATAGTTCAATGGTGTTTTTTGGTTTTGTTCTTTTCTAAATTTCACAAGCAGTTAAAACAAATTGGAAAAAAATTGTTTGATGTCATTCAATGATGTTGATAAGTGTACTTTGTATGTTTCTCTTTTAAATTGTCTTTGTTAAAGTCCATAAAGAACCCACATTGCCGCTATAGCATAATTGATTGTTGTAGGAAATATTCCCTTATTAAGACTTTGACTATTTAACATCAGGCAGACCTATAATTTCATACAAAAGTTATATAAAAAATAAACAGGATAACTCAGAAACTGTTGAGGTTTTCAATATCTAGATAGTTGACAGTATATAGATAAAATGTTCAGATAATTATTTCAACCTTTTGAAATGTTGAGATAATCTTTAGGCGTAAAGTTATATTTCCTCTTCTCCCCAAACGAAATGATATAAAGGGTTTTCTTTAGATAACAGCACTCCACAGATACAAGGGGTTTGCAGACGTTCTTGAGATTCAGACAATTAAATGCCCCTGAAGCACTGGACTCACAAAATGATTTAGAAAAGTATCAAAAATAGAAGAGATAAATAAAAAGTTTCATATAAGCAGAATTTACAAATTCATCATTAGAATCAGAGTTTAAGTAATTTTTCCTGGGCCTATTTTAGGAAAAATAGGTATGAGATGGTGGTATTGAAATGAAAAATGTTCTCTTTTAATCCAAAGAGCACATACTTGTATCAGTTAATGATTTTAGTTATGATCATGTGATGTGTTTTCACATCACTCTTTTTTGTTCCAGTTCTATTCTAGCCAGAGCTCAGAATTGTTGTACTGTTTTGAAGAAGCTTTAATGTTAGCATATGTGAAAATTTTGTTCTAGAGTTAAAAATTGTTTTTATTTTGCATTACATATGATAGTGGGTGGAGTGAAGCTATAAAAAATGTATCAAGCAAGCCTAATTGAATTTGGTGATGAAAACATGTGAATGGCAGCCAGGAGCTCTAAGTTCTAGTTTACAGTTTGCCTCATTCTCCTTGTGTGGCCATGGCAAAACTTTTAACCTCCCTGTGTTTCTGTTACCTCATCTATCGGGGGAGAGAATAATATCTACCAAATTCCTTGAGGGCAGGGACCTTGACATCTTCAAGAGTTTTTCCCTAGCACCTTTATAGTACTGGGCAGTGGTAGTTACTTGAAAGCAATTCGTCTAATTGTTTAAGACATGAATGAAATTATAAGTATTAAATAATTATTCCACAGTATCATCAAAGAAGACAAGTGGACGGATTATAGAGACAGCTGTCAATTAAGTTTGATTACTTTGATCAAATCTGAGAAAGTAACAGTACGATTTAGCAGAAATATCACTGCACTAAGAATCAGGAGACTTAAGGTCCAAGAATGGCCTAGAGTCCCACCAAAGTCATTGAGTCATGGAGTTGCATAGATGGAGATGTTTTCCAAGGTATTCTTCTCTTTGTCAACTTATGGATGAGGAAAGCAGTCCTCACTTATCCACAGTCCCAGAGCTACTAATTCCCAGGTCTCCTTGCTTCCTCCTCAGAGCTCTTCCTTCCACAACTTGGCCAAGTCCGACACTAGCTGGATGCCGTCTTCTCTAAGAGGTTGAATTAGGTGATCTCTAGAGTTTCTTAGCATTATGATTTTCAGATCATTTAAAGGGAAAAAAATCTCTTTCTTGGTTGGTTTTTATTTCCTATTTGTATCTCTAGTAAATTAAAATAGGGCTTACTTCAACATACGGATGCATCAAAGATAATTCAATAATGTTTATTGTTACCTTGCTGACACTATTTCTGAATGAAACAAATGAACAACAAAATAACAAGAACAGCAACTCTATAACACATTTAACATGAGAAATAGAGCAGTTTGATTCTGAGACTTCTTTGCCAAGGATTTTGTATGGCCTTTTCCCAGTCCAACGTGTACAGGGTTTAATTCTGTTTCAAGGCAAAACACTTCCAAAGCTGATAGCACATGTGGTGCATACAGTTCTAGAATCACTGCTGGTAACCTGAACAAACTGTTCTGCAAACCTTCCTGCTGTGGGGGAAAGGAGATAGTGACAGGAATGCCCTTCTTGCCAAGTGGGTAAAGTTAGAAAGAAAACACAATGTTGACAAGGAGAAAAAGCAATCTCAAAGAACTGCTTCAATTCCTTCGAAGAATGCAGAAGGCTCCACAATTATTCTACCCTCTGGTAATGATTAAGAGTGCTGTAAATTTGTTGTTAGGTGTTGAAACAGATTGAATATCTATTAACATTTTAAAATATTATATTGTTCCTGTCTTTCTTTTTTTTTCTTAAATTCCCTTCCAACCGATTTATTGGTTTCTAAGGTTCAGACCCAACCTAATCTTTCAATGAGAGCCCCAGCTCTCTGAGGAATCCTTGTTGTTTACTGATGTATATTTAGTGAGGCAGTAGGAAGCCCATTTGTTATTTCCTGGTTTCTCATTCATTCGTGCAGTTGGCAAGGCAATACATGGAAAGGTGAGTCTGAATACCCGGGACTCACTCACTGTGAAACCTTACTTGGTGACATTGAGCGAGAACCTGTCCAGCCTGGTTTCCCCACCTATTCGGAGTCTCAACCTGGGGTCTCCAAAACCCTCTAGGTCTTTTAGCATGTCAGAGGAATCTGAAAACGTTATTGTATTTTAAATAAAGCTTAATTAAAGTCAATTATGTCATCCTCGATTAGGGCACATGGTCTGAATAAAAGTTTATTTTTTAAGGCGATAATAGCATCTCAATGTGGCCTCACAAGTTGTCTTGTGCTGAGCAGCTGTTCTGATCAAAAGCCATTATGTGCATTAAATTATTTAATTAATAAATATAATTTGGTAGATACAATCTTTTAAGGCAAAAGGCATTAGCGGAAAAAAAGAAGTACGGTACTTTTTGAAAGGTCAAAGATGGGAGCCTGTGTACTTGGTCATCTCTAAAGTGTTTCCAGCTCCGGGATTCTAGGTCAGCAAACTTTTTCTGTAAAGGGCCACATAGTAAGTATTTCAGGCTTTGTGGGCCAAACAATCTGTGTCACAGCAGCTCAGTTTTGCCATTATAGCATGAAAGCAGCCTTGGACAATATGTAAATGAATGGATTTGTCTGTGTTCTAATAAAACTTTATTTATAAAAACAATCAGTGTGCCAGATTTGGCCAGCACACATAGTTTGCTGACCCCTGTATTTGGTGATTCCTGAGACCCTGAGACTGCTTACTCATCGAGGAAAGGAACACAGAGATGGAAGGAAAGGTAAGTGGGAGGGAATCTCTTTTGTGTCTGTTAAAGGCTTGTGCCTCAGTTTCCTATTTCAGGTGCAGTGATAATAAAATGATTTCAGGTAAATTAAGCTTTTAGAAAAGATTTTAAATAATTGATGTTGTCCTATTTGCTCTCATAAAGTAAACATTGAGGACCATAGCTAGATGCAGAATGAGCTGTAGCAGCTTTACTCCAAAGAGCATGCTGCAAGGCTCCCAGCTCAGCTCTCCTTTTGAGATTTCTAAATGGGGCAAGTGGAAGACTCAGTACTGTGGATAGAAATTCCCAGAAGATGGTTTTTTTTGTTTTTTTTTTTTTTGGTCAGGAAGATGGGCCCTGAGCTAACATCTGTTGCCAATCTTCCTCTTTTGCTTGAGGAAGAACGCCACTGAGCTAACATCTGCGCCCATCTTCCTCTATTTTTGATATGGGAAGCCACCACAGCATGGCTCGATGAGTGGTGTGTAGGTCTGCACCTGGAATCCAAACTCACAAATCCTGGGTTGCCAAAGTGGAGTGCCTGAACTTAATCACTACACCACCAGACTGGCCTCCCAGAAGATGGTTTTTGCTCTCCGTGGCAGAAGCTCCTAGTTTGGACCAAATATCCATGTTCTCTTTCTTCATTTTCACCAGAATGTCTCATTTGTAGCTGCAATCATGGCTGCCTGGATTAAATATTCATCTTCTAGCCTTTGCAGCTGGTTATGGCTTTGTGACTAAGGTTTGGCTAAGGGGATATAAACAGAAGTGTTGTGTATAATTTTAGGGAAATATTCTGGAAGGGAGGTGGTGTGCTTTTCTTCTTCCCTTCTTCCTATCAGCTAAAATGCAGACATGATGGCTGGAGTTCCAGCAGCTATATTAGACTATGAGGAGAAAGCCCTATGCTGAGGATGACAGAGTTGCAAGATGGAAGGAACCTGGATCAATGATGATTTTGTGAAGTTCAAGGCTTCTTTTCAGTGAGAGAGAAATCAATGCCTAGTTTTTAAAGAATGTCATTATTTTAGATTTTCTTGCTTTAGGGCAGAATTCTAACTGAAACATCCACTTTCCCTAGAGAAAAGTCAGTTTTGGCTTTACTTTAGAAATTGACACTCATCTAGACTTGGGAAAGTCCCGATGTCTGTTCTGATTTGGATAGCCCTGGGATTTCTGGCACATTTCTAAGTTATTCATAGACTAGGGTACTTTTCAGAAATCAGCCCTTGACTGGGGGTAGAGGCAGGAGGGAGAGGAGACTGTGGTTCACTCCAGTATGTATCTCATCTGCATTCACTTATTTCCTGATATCCACAGGCTTAGGTTGGATCTGGATTAAAATGTGTCACAGTAAGGCCTTTGCATCCTCCTTGTGCTGGCATTCACTCAGCTGTAGGGTTTCAAAGGAAAAGGTCAAGTTCATCCCTTCCATTAGTTCTGTGAGATTTTTTTGCCTACTGGTTTTTCCTAGTTCTAATAAGTCTCATTTTTTCTTTTTTTTTTGGTGAGAGAGACTAGCCCTGAGCTAATGTCTGTCGCCAATCCTCCTCTTTTTCGCTGAGAAAAATTGGCCCTGGGCCAACATCCATGCCCATCTTCCTCTTCTTTATATGTGGGATGCCACCACAGCATGGCTTGATGAGCAGTTAATAATAAGCCTCATTTTTGATATGCAAATATTGGCATTGTTTTCCTGAAGAAGCTCTCAATTCCTTGCTGCTTTAGTCCAATAAGGACATGTAGCGGGAGACCATTAGCGTGTGGATCAGCACCCTGCTTTCCACTCCTATTGATATCTCAGACTTACTGCTCTTCATTCACTCATTCATTCAACAAACATTTGTTGAGCATTCACTATGTGTCAGTGCCTGGGATGTAGTCATAAAATGGTAAACAATACAAAACAAACATCCTTGAATCTTTCCTTTTAAAATTTTCTTCTTTTTGTGAGGATGATGCTCTTTTTTTTCATTTCTTGATTTGAATTCTTGATTCATTTGTTTTCAGTCTTTCTTGTTTTCTGATGTGACTACAGCTATTTGTCATGTAAAAATAATACTTAGCTGCAATTTAGAAATTTTGAAATTACCTTCTCACTGTCATTCACTTGTAAGTGTTTTCCAATTTGCTTTATTTCTTTCTCCTTCACACAAGGATTACTAAGTATGTGTTTATCTACTTGTTTACTTATGTACTTTTTTTTTCTTTATTTTAGTTTCCATATGGTAGTGTTCTGTTTTAGTTGCTTCATTTTGCTATTTAACTTATTGCAGTTTTCCTTCAACTATAGAAATATAAAGAATAAGCTTATATAAATACAGATCCCCTGAAACATCTCTTCCTAATCATCATCCATGATTTCTTAGCCTCTTTCATAGACCTTTCTCCCACCATCCATTCAATTTTCTTTTCCTCCACTATTCCATTGTCAATTTATCCTGACAGTGAAAGCCAGTTAAACATGAGAGATGTGACTATATAATTCACAACAGAGAAGATTTAGTTTTCTGGAATGCAAGAAGGGTCACCCAATATAAACTGAAACAAACCACAACTTATTGTGCAATTTCCAGAACGTAAAGGCAATGTAAGATCAAGTGGAGAGAGAGTGGGTTTAGAGTGAGATAGACCTGAATTTAAGTCTATTGTCCATAAATTTTATCAATTCATCCCAATATTTGTTTTTGCACTAAGTATTGATTGAGCATTTCCTATACTCCAGGAACTCTTAGAGATGCTAGGGGACCCACCGTGAACAAGATATGCAAATTCACTACTCTCACTGAGGTTATGTTCTGATGGAGGAAGACAGAAAAGGAAACCACACACTCATCAATGACAAGATGATTTTAGACAATGTATGTAAAGACTTAAACGGAGTTATTTGGGAGGGTGAAAATATAGATTGGGTGCCCTAGATAACCTAGACAGCCTTTATGAGTAGGTGATATTTATGCAGAGAATTGAATGGCAATAAGTATCCTACCATCTTGAACTTCCAGTGCACAGAGTCTGAGGAAGGAAAGATCTTGGAGGTTTGGAGAAATAGCAAACAGGTCAGGGTGGCTGTGGAGCAGTGAGGGAGGTGATAATGGTAGGAAGGAAGTTAGAAAGGTAGAGAACAGCCAGAATATATAGAACCTTGAAGCCCCTGGAAAGGAATTTGAATATTATTCTAAGAACAGTGAAAGCTATTAGAACACTTTTAGTGGATGACCAATACTTTCCGTTATGAAGGATAATTCTGATGGTCATGTGAAAAATGGAAAATAAATGACTTGAATGCTTAATGTAAAATTAGACATTTTTGAAGTACTATTATAAAATAAGTCTGGTCATATTAGCCAACTAAAGGAAGATTGTCTTGTTCACAAAATGGTGTTTTCCCAAGTTAATTCAGCTTAAAAATAAAATAATATAAATAAAACTTATAACTCTGAGTAGACGAGGGGCTTTATCAACCCAGAAATTAAAATGTGTCAGGAAGCGCAGGCCGGTTTAGACCAGTCACTTCTAGCTCAGAAAGGTTTACAAGGCTATTTCTGAATTTGAATGCCACTCACATGCTTTGGAAGACTTGCTGTTGATTAATGCAAGAGCAATGGCAGAGGAGATGTGTCAGGTTCCAATGAAATGAAAATATTTTCCTCTAATAAGTAGGATGCAATAAATGGTAATAGTAATGAAAAGATATTAAGAAAAAGGTTTTGGTGTGTGTTTGATTTTCAAAAGAAGTGGTTCATGATAGGAAACTAAGTGAGAAGTTTCCCTGGCTGGGAAAAAGGTGTCTGCCTTGTCCCAGTTAACAAAATATGACCAGGTAGCATAAAGGAGCGATTCCCTAAAATATTGCCCACATTTTTGGAGCAGAATGGAGAGATTGAAGACAGATATAATTTATCAAATGTCAGATTATTTCAGGCATATGAGTGTCATGCATTTTTACCAGTTACTTAATTGCACTGAATCTCAATTGTAAAAATTTGAAATAATGTTGCCTGCTCAAACATACCTCGTAGAAATCTTTTATGCATCAGATGAGGTAAAGGTATTCTAAAAATCGTGTAGTTGTACAAAATGTAGTATATCTTTACTATTACACAGAGTAATAGTAATAATCTTCTTTGAATTAAAGATTCACAATGACATGAAATTTGTTTTATGGCATGTTATAACTGTACATTTTTAAACATAATACTTTAAAAACTGCTGCCCAGAGAAGAGCAGATAGAAATAATAATAGCTTGCATATATGGAGCATTTTCTTTCTGCCAGGCACTTTGCTAAATAGTTTTTATGATTATATCGTCACATTCTCACAATGCTAGCTATTGTTGTCCTTTGCTACGAGGAAATTGAAGCTTAGAGAAGTTATGCAACTTGCCCAGGGTAAAATCAAGTTGTGGCAATAAGTGGTAGCTCTTGAATTTAAGCCAAGGTCAGTCTGACTCCAGAATTCTAGCTGTTCACCAAACTGCTCTACTGCTTCTCCAACTTTAAATCTGAAATTTGATTAAACTAATCGTATGAGAGTCACGAGATTGGTCAGCAGTGACACTTAGAAAAATAATTGTTAGTTCAATATAACAAAAAATCCAGAAATGTTCTTGCCTGTGATAACAGTGCCTCAAATCTGGTCCAGAACTGCATAAGCCTGGTCATTCTGGATGGGGGCAGGCAAGAAGATGGGGTGGGATGGACCACGTGTCTGCATGGAGGTTATTGTCAAGGGCTTTGCTTTTTTTGTTTGAAGTGGTGGGTCCATCAGGCTCATTACATTATTAAAAATTATTAATTCAAGAACTAACCAAAAGCAGACCTCGTCTTAAATGCCACGGTGATGACTATGTCATGAAGTAGGATTATGACTAATCCAAAATCTAATTCTCTATACTTGATGTCAGCAAAATGAATGAAAATAAAAGAGAGAGAGAATTAAATTTGCTTGTTCTCAGTTTGTGAACTTTCCTTTAAATACCATTTTAGAAGCATTTGAGGAGACAATATTCTCTTTTCTCCAGTATGTGGCACTCTTCTTCCAGCTAAGCCATTGGATCCTCTGCCCTTCCCAGGAAATGACAGACTGGGGCCTTAAGTTCCTGTCTTGCTTCTCAGTCTCATCTGATGACTCATCTTGGCTGGAGCCTAGTGGTTAGAGGTTGGAGTGGAGTTTTTTCATTGAATAGAAAACTTTAAGCAAGCTATTTTATTAAAGAAACTTGAAGAGAATTTAGGAAACTGGGGAAATTTTGAAAGACCAGGTTTTAAAACTGGGGAGAGAACTAGGTAAAAAGGAGACCTGCCTGACAGCCTTATGGTCATGGATCAGGAGTTTGGAGAGAGTAGGACTAAAGCTCCTACTGTGACTGACCATGGAGGGCACGGTTGCTGCCATGGGGTCTTATCTACTGGAGCATCAGGACACCCGAGTTCTTGTTTTCTTGTTTCTAACTAGCTCTGTGAGGTAGGAATAGATAGTTTAAAAACCTGGGTTTTGATTCTTTCTTTTCTTTAAAATTAAGAGGCTTGAGCAGATGATATTCAAGTTTCTTCTCTCAGAAGAATATAAATATATGTATAGAGAGAGAGAGAGAGATCACTGAAGTACTTTGGCATACTCAATTATGAGCCAAGTTTATATAAAACTATTCCTGCTTTGCAAAATATTTATTAAATACTGAATACTTTTAAGAAGTATGACTGGATGTCATAAGAAGATAATGTTTCTGCTCTGAAAGTTTATACTGCAAAAGTGCTCTCAAAGTCGCTTGCTACATACATGAATTGAATGCACATTCACAAATTGCTTGTTTTCAAACTGGGTTCCCTAGGCTCTCTGATATGCCATTCCTTTCCTTTCTGTCTGTTCTGCTCTATTCTCTTGACTCCTCTCTAACTCCTCTTTATCCCTCCTTAAATATTGCAAATGTGAGTCCTTGTTCAGTCAACTTGCTTAAAGGAAGATGCTGGAACATAAAGCATGGTCAGTTTGTTTCACTGTTTATTCTCATTCCATGTAATTCCTTTGCCCTGATTGTGGGGGCGGGGAGACTGGAAGTTGGGGTAAGGGTGTGGCACACTACCATTTAAACAAAAGAAATGTTTTTGTTTTAGATTTTACAGCTAGTTTGGTTTTTGGTGATCACAGGTCAAGAGGAAATACATGTCTATAAAACTCAAAAGGAGCAAGATAATTTAAGATCAGTGTTTCACACTGATTATTTCTTGTTCTCATAATAACTCTGCAAGATAGGTTATAACCTTTGTTTTACGAAGGAAAAAACCAAGGCTTGATAAGTCAAATAAATTGTTTATGGTTGCACCATTAGTGAGTGGCTGAGCTAGAGTTACAGACAGGTCTACTGACTGCAGAGTGGGGCACGCTGAAGCCTCTGACTGCTTGAGGTTTAGTCACCAAACCCCCTGTACATTAGATCATCAGAAGGAGAAGATATCTAATTACTATCAGTGGAACTGGAGCTTCCTAACCATCATATCAAAGAATTTTGGAAAGAAAAACTTAATTTTATTGCTGAATTATAAGAAGACAATGATTTATATCACTTAGTTGACTAAAATCCTAGCTTGGTTTCCCCTCACAGTTAAGGATATTGTTCCTTGAAGCATTCAATTGAATTTAGTGGTATGACTCTGTAAAGGAATCATTTCTCACATCTTACTCCTATTAATATGGGAGTGAACTCACTATTACTATGAGAAGTTCTGAAGCTACAGAGCATGCTAAGAGAATTAAATTCAACCTTGGCTTGACCTCTTCCTACTTTTGACCTTCAGTGACAATTTATTCATGAATAAGAACACATATGCCTCACTTATTTCAAGCAGTAAAGAATCAAATTAATGGGGTTAGAAAAACAGCAAAAAAAGAATGCCCCAGAAGCTTTTTTTCCTTTAATATCTACATACAGTTCCAAGATAACTTCTTTAATTTAATTTGGCCCTAATCACCAGTTATTAATTGTTTTTAACTTTCCTTCTGATTTGTACTCTTTCCTAACTTTGAACTCTAATTTCTCAAGGGATGAACTTAGACATACATCATCACTGTTCAAGTATGTCTGTCTCAGTTCATTGGGCAATGGTTCTAATGTAAAATTTATGGCACATGATAGTGCCAGGAAGATGTAAATTACTTTAATTACTGCTATAAATTGTTGAAGTATATATACATAAGAATCAAATGAGATTTACATTTAGCCTCCCAAGTTTTCTTAAATGATCTAATTTTTAAGATTTATTTCAAGTTTTATTTATTTAACTTGGTCCTTACTTGGGAAATAAGGGCTCAGTAAATCAAGAAAATAAACACATTATATACACAACACAATCTGCCTCTGGAACTACTGCAAAACGGCCAGTTCTAGAAGTGTTGCTGAAATATTTTAAAAGCCAAGATACATTCTATGATCTGAATGCCAACTGTAAATATATGAACTAGATGAAATTCATGGCATCTTTGGGGTATAAATGGAGCTATAACATGAACTATATTAAAACTCCTACATAAAACTGAAGTTTGCTAGGGGTGCTAATGGATCTCCCTTAGGAATCTCTACTAGTCACAAAGAGAATTTGCTGAGATGTCCTAAAACTGTGGCCTTAATCTGATAAAAACAGCTATTTCCTTACTCTTGTCCCTTCTCTATGGTCTCTGTTACCCCAAATGTGTTTGGTGATATTTTGATATTGACTTGGAAGACAAGATCAATAGACTTTGATGAGAAGCTACAGATCCTCTTATGAAACCCTTTGATTTAACAGATCTCAGACTCGGGCTCAGAATCCAACTAGGCAGTCTTCTGATTAGCAGTTCTTTGTTCTCTCTTGAACTCTCCCCTACCTCTGTTTAGCACCTTCGAAATACACAAGGTCAACAGTTTATTTGACATGTTAAGTCACTAATTACCTACTTTCTACTGTGGGAGATCAGAATTGGCCACCTCAAAATATGTCTCTTTACCTTGATTATTTTCAAGAACAAAAGACTCTGAAAGAAACTTTGACCTCCCCTTTCCCCCCACTAACTGTCTAAAAGGATTTAACTCTGGGCATGGATAAACTGGGAGGGTCCTGCTAAGCCCATTCCAAGTAAAAGTAGAAGTTGTCCTTTGTAAGGGACATTTATGTTTATAAAGGAAATCTCCATCTGTAAAGGTATCTCCCTCTCTGTACCAGGAAGGAGGGGGAATGACCTTATCTCTAGCAACTCTTATCTTTCTGGAAGGCGAGGACTTAAACCTATTTACTTTTGTTTACTGTGCTTTTCTAGTAATCTCCCGTAGATGACTCCCCCACCCCCAATATCCTCCTTTGCTTTTACCTGAGTATGCTATTTAAGAGGAGAACCTCTGACATTTTCTCGAGTTACCCAGCTTTACCTGAGTCTCTCCCATGCATACATGTTATAAAGCTTTGTTTGATTTTCTCCTGCTATTTGGTGTCATGTCAATTTAATTTGTAGCCCAACCAGAAAGGACCCAGAGAGGGTAGAGGGTAGTCCTCCTCCCCTACACTACACAACCAAGATGATGCTTGTAATAGGTTTGCTGAAGAGTTGCACAGATATGGAAGAGTTGCACAGCTCTACCACCTATTTCTACCTCTAATGACAGAATTCCCTTAAAGTAAGAGATCTCTTATTCAAAAGCTACGAGAGAGCTAAAAATATATCTTTGTTGTTATGCAATAACAAGTTTCAAGAAAAGAAAAATAAACTTTTTAGGTGGCCCCAAATACCACTGCACTCTGTTTGAATGGATTTTTCCTTGTTTATATCTGCTCATCTCATTAGGCATTTAGACTTTAAATTTTAACAGTGTTTGATTTCTATGATAATTTCATATTTACCCCCTTACCCCCTCCTTTGTCCTTGGAATGTAGTTCTGCCCACTGTTCCAACAGCAAGAGCTGTTTCAAGGACATAGCCTTGAGAGAGGAAGGTGTTTTTGAGACCATATGGACCAAATACACGGCTGAATTCAGTTAAGGCCTCTGTGTAAATTTTTAAGATTCCGGTGGGTTGGTGCAGAGATCTCCTCATCTTGAGGCCGCTCAAGACAAGTATGTAAGTTCCCTTGCTGATTAAACCTACCATTTACCAGTCTGGAGTGGTCTGCTTCTTTCTTCAGTCTCTCGTTGTCCTCCATGTACAGGAGGGGCCAGTTTCAGGTTTCACCCAAGAAGCTCCTGAGGTTGTGAACCAACAACTTCCTTTTCCCTAATATTAAAAAGAATCTCTCCTGCAGCAATTATTTTAAAGTCTTTGGAGAAAAGCATCGTGTTGAAAAATGATCACATTTGAAGACTGACATATAATGGCTCCTGGATTATTTCCTATATGACTGCACCATTAATAGATTCTTGGGAGTTAATTTCCTTATTGGGCCCACTGTTTCTTTGGTACTTTTAAAAAAATTATTAATTCTTATTAGATATCTCTCATGAGCCAGGCCCTCTCCTATGTCTCTATCTTTTGTTTCTGTCTGTACCATGTTTTTTCTGAGTTCGAACTCAAAGAAGAAAAGCATCATCACTTTTTATCCCACTCAGCACAATGTTTTGCTCAAGCACTTAATTTAAAATATGTTTTGTAAGTGAAAGTAAAATACTCTGGGCAGACAGTTAATTCAAGTAAGATTAAGTATTGTGAAGAAGAAGCTACAGACCTCCTTTAAAAAAATATTTAGTAAGTACAAATGAGTAGCTATAGGAGGTGCTAGCTAAAAGAAGAGGAAGTTAGTTTTAGAAAAGACAGAATGGGCCTGGCTCGGTAGCCTAGTGGTTAGGTTCAGGCACTCTGCTTCAGTGGCCCAGCCAGGGTTCACGAGTTTGGATCCTGGGTGTGAACCTACACACTTCTTATCAAACCATTCTGTGGCAGCATCCCACATACAAAATAGAGGAATGTTGGCACAGATGTTAGCTCAGAGACAATCTTCCTCAAGCAAAAAGAGGAAGATTGGCAGCAGACGTCACCCAGGGCCAATCTTCCTCACCAAAAAAAAAAAAAGAAAAGAAAAGAAAAGCAAGGTGATGATTTTAACAAGGGAATAAAATAATCTGTAAAACTCATTAACTCAATACCTGTTGTAGGCCTCAAGTAATCTTTAGACGAGGATTGACAGATTATGCCGTGCAGGCCAAATCTGGCCTACCTTCTCTCTTTGTAAATAAAGTTTTTTTGAAAATAGGTTTGACCATTTGTTCATGCGTTATCTACAGCTACTTTTACACTAAATGCCATAGTTGAGTGGTTGCAGCAAAGACTGTATGACCCACACAGCTGAAAATATTTGCTATCTGACACTTCATAGAAAAAAGCCTGCTCTAAATAGCTATGTTCTACTTCTTCTTTTATGTTCAATATTAGGTCAACTTCTATTATTTCAATATAATTGTCCAACAGAAACCCTTCAGTGTTATACAAAATTGGGCAAAAGAATCATATTTATAAACTGATCATGAATTATGTTGCTTTTTACTACACTCAGTGAGTTATATAATATATAAACTCAAGTGAAGTCTCAAAAATCTCTGGGACCCAGACCCAGAGAGGCAAATATTTGTAAAAATGCAAAATTCAGAGAAATTATGTCTCTCATTATGAAGCTAAGTAATTCAGGGAAATACCTTTGTGATTTGTTTCACAAAAGTCACTAGATATAATGATTACACTCTAGGGCAGCAATCTATTTGAAAAAGAATAGTTGATGAGTACATCTATTTTGAATTATTATTCATTTTCTAGGTGAGTGTTTATACAACGGACTCTATCACTTGCAAATGTCAACTTCATCTAGGTCTCCAGTGAAAAAAAATACTAATTGAACTACTACTGTAGAATGTGTATTTCATAGGTGTGTACTTGATTTGGGCTTAATACATCAAAAATCATCTTCCTGTCAAAACTATCTGCCTTTCCAACCTATACGTTTTTTGATTGAGCATTCTAATCTTTATATTCCCATTCTTTATATATCTTTCTATTCTTCTATTCCTACAACCTTCTGTCTGAGCTTGGTACATGGGTTATATGATAAAAATAACAATATTGTCCTAAGTAAAATTATATCAAATATAAATTACTATAGCTTATACAGAGCATGTGAATATTATCTGATCTCCTCAACAACCTCTTGAGATAGAGGAGATATCCGCAATTTGCATGTGAAGAAACTGAAGCAGAGAAGTGAATGGTTTGTCTACAGTTGTAAAATAATAAGCAGAATCAGTACAAAAAGTGGGTCTTTTCGTTCTAAGTCCGGGGCTCATGTCATTGAAGCTATAGCCTTCTCAGACAGAGAGCTGGGTTATCCTTAATCTGTAAAATGTCATGATATATAATCACTATGTTTATTACTATTATTGTCATTCATAACACAACAGTTGGTTTTCGCACTGTGGACACAGGCTAAATTTGAGGGTTGAGAGAATCACAGTTAATAACTGTGTTAAAAACATTTGTATAACTTGTAACTCTGATTTAATCAGGCACCATACTTGATTTTCACAGAACTTGTTTAGTTTAGGGTTTCCTTGAGGGAACCAATGAATTGGATGGGATCATTATAAGAACTGCATTTATGTGTTATTTTGTTATCTTTATAAAGAAAATTGGATATATTTGCAAGACAGGAGCAGTTGAAGCAAGATTTTTAGGGAGTAAGGGTAAGACACAGAGGCCAATGATGTTTCATTGCACTGTAAACTCATTTCTTATGTAAGCTGGTACCCCCTTCTACATATCCTCAGGCTGTATCTCCAGGATTTTGAGTTTCTTCTTTATCAGTAAAAACTGTTTGAGCATGTACCTAGTATGTTCCTAAAATAAATATACATATTTTCATTAATTTGTAATTTGTATATATGTTTCTGTTCTACTACATTATGTAAATAAAAATAAAATAGAAACTAAAATAGTATAAGGAGGAAATAATTTAAAAACTAGTTTTTAATTTTAGATATTTGCAGTCACCTCTTGCCTCTCTCTCACTCAAAACAACACAAAACCGAATCCACACAGACTGGCAGAATGGTATTTTTGAGAGGGACGGAATGTGGTTAAATGTAAGTTAGCATTTCTTCTCCTTGATTTCCATGTAACTTTTTGTGACACTTATTACTACTGGATATCACAGCTGAGGAAGAGTCCCACAAATGTATGTAAACCCAAATAAAACAAGTGCATTACTGGTTGTCTTTACTAATTCAGGATACTACTTTTTTAAATCTCAGTCACAAATTGAATAAAGACTTTGATGATTTTATTAGTAAATGTATATGGTTCTCAAGGTCAATTGGTTATTCATACAAAATAATTGGATTTTGTACAATTTTAATAGATGAGTTCAAAACCCACTGATACCCCTCATTTGAAAAAAATTTTAAATGAGTCAAAAAATTTTATATCCTGATTTTTTCAGAGTTTTATGCACTACATACATTAATTGTTTCCTGCATCCAAATCATGTAATGATGGAAACGTCTCCAAATATCCATTTTCAAATACTCTTCCCACAGCAGAGATTTCTTTAGGAAAGCAATTTCTTCTACAATCATTAAAAAAAAAAGTCTTCTTTACAATAAAGAGATGGAAGCAGATCTTTCATTTGTTTTCCCCAAAAACATCCTAGGGAACACCAGCTTATGAGCTCATTACTCTTCACTCCCTCCCTCCCACTGTGGCTAACAAAGGCAGAAGGAGAAGTCAACTCTGCATTTTCTGGGAGATCACCTGTGTTTATATGTGTAATATTATATTCAATCCCCAGTTCCTCGGAAGAATCTTTTAAGGACTTTTTCTTATTTTTAAAATAAGGATTACTTTAATTTAAACAACATAGTATAATTCACTAATCCACTTAACTGTCATCCTTCAAAGCTGTGGGACTCTCACTTTCCCTCAGGATAACTCTCTCCCTTATGTTGCAGAGGTCTGAGTGAGCCTGATAGCGTCAACCTTTATATTACTATTAGCTGAGCCTAATTTTGTTCTTGTTTTTTACATAAGAATTAAATATACATTGTGGCTCCGAAATTTTCTTCTCTTGTTCTAGTCTAGTGGATGGCCTTATACATGGGTGCATGCACACAGTCCATTTTGGAGCAAACATGGATCCATGGTTCTACAGTCAATTGCAATTGACTATGGAGCATTTAAAATGAGGATGTCTAAGCACTGACACCAAGCCTCCTGAATTGGATTATTCAAGGGTTGGAACACCACTTCAATTAAGGTATGAGTCTAGGGCTTGTGAAACACCAGGTCCCAGGACAACACTTTATGCCTCCACTCTGCTAGCCTTCCGAGTCACTGCAGGCGCTCTGGCAGTATTGGAGTTTATCATGCCTCAGAGCCCAGAGAACTGTAAGGATCTGCTTTACCCTAGGATCAGCTCTGTGTGACAGCTGGAGGAAACGAGCCCCGAGTTTTCAAAAATATGTACAGCAACATAGTGGCAAAGCTGGCCCAAAAGGTAATAACGAATAGGACTGTGACTTCATTTAAAGCTCTCACCATTAGACCAGGCTAATTAATTCAAGAAGTCATTAAGGCTTTCTGTCAAAGTGAACTTTACTTGAACCTGTTTCAAAGGAAACACACAAGGGCTGATGCGTATGCATAAAATTTTGATAATTTAGACATCAGGAAGAAGCCAGATATCCTTTTATTAAATACATACTTCATATTCGGAGTGCAGTCAGTATTAAAGGAGGTGAGCAGGGGTGGGGAACATTTAAAACAGCAGCAATAACAGTGTAGTTGATGGTGGAACATTTTTCGTTCTAGAATTTGACTATAAGAGTGTCTCTGATCCTGGACATTGAAATTATTTTACAGAAAGTTATTAAATATATATGTCTCAGAAGAAGGAAGCTGTGTTGCGGCTAATGATACTTTTTGGCAGAGACTAGCCAGATGCTTACCAAAGCCATTTATTTTTTCTTTTTAGTTAAAAAGCTAGACCACAAATCCCATTCTCCCTTGCAGTCAGTCTGATCTGGTCATGTGACCGAGTTATAGCCAATAAAATATCAGTGGAAGGATGGGTGCCACTTCAACATCTGGGCCATAAAATCTGTGCATGATTATTTCTTCCTCCATCTGCTGGCCAGCTTCTGAGAACCTGGCAAAGAATTCCAAAGGCCTTGGAGAGGGCATATTTATAAGATAGAAGGAGGATCCTAAATCACCCAGTAGAAGATTCCCCAGGAAACACGCCATTGGACTGTGATAGACTCCATATGGATGTCCAGTGGATTGTGTTAAGCCGCTGAATTGTCTACTGAAGCAGCAAGACATTACGTTAGCTAATATACCTTGTCCGACTTCCCTTCTCTTCCATTAATGCATACCATGTCAGTATCACGTACAAAAGAAGAAATGGTCAATTCTCCTTAAAGATATAGAAGACACCATCCTTGAGTGGTAACTTGAAAAGTCATAAAGTGAAGAGCAGCCCCACATACCTTAAGACAATTCTTCTATAGAGGGATTTGGTTTTTTTATTGTAAGGCAACTTTGAATTTATAAAATTGATTTTTTATGTAGAGGAAAATGAAGGACAATAAAAGCTTTTCCCTTCCCTTTCCAAAAATACCATCTCCTCTCTGGTTTGTTATGGTGAACAAAGGCTCTTTTGGCTTAAGAAATTATCTTCAAGTCTGGTTCTAAAACATGTATTTTCACTAAAAGGGAACAAAGGTATGTGGACTTCCCTTTTCTCTAAAATACTGCACATGTTCGTTTATGCTATTAACGTGTCACTTTGGAAAGCAGACAGTAGAGTATCTAAACATATCTAAATCCTCCAGGGGGATTTCTCATCATTAATATCCAAATTAAAAGCCTGAACTTCCAGTCCACATTTTGTGAGAACTCTCTACCTTCTCCCAAATCTCTGGAATTTCATAGGGGATTACACTATTGGGTTTATTCCTTCCTCTCTATTTCTGATAATGCTAAATTATTAATTATGCTAATTATTGCCTCATTTTTTTGGAT
The DNA here is from genome assembly GCA_031878705.1 of Tapirus indicus. NCBI lineage: Eukaryota > Metazoa > Chordata > Mammalia > Perissodactyla > Tapiridae > Tapirus > Tapirus indicus. Next base: position 114,683,341 of record CM062921.1, on the reverse strand, counting down.
GTCTTCCAAGAAATGGAATGTCATTCTTGGATGTCATTCTTCCTTCTTCTCTTCCTTAATTCCTCACAATAATGTAAAAATTTTGACTGTATCCAATTGTGAAAGCAATGATACCTTGCTTTGCTGCCATTATGGATACGTGGGAATTCACTTTTGATAAACAGGGAGAACAAGCACTTTGCATCCTGAGATAGGTGCAAACAACAGACCAAAACAAACAGTAGCAGCAGCAATGACAAAGGAGCTTCCTGATCAAATTCTAGTCTTCCAAAGAATCGAAAACTCTAGCATTCCCTTTAAGTTGCTGACTCCCTAACCCGAAGAGCTTTAGTCCTGACTTTTGCAATCCAGACACCTGATGATATGAAGACGTTTGTGGGAAGGATATTCATGTGAGAAAGTTATTATTTTCCACTATGAGTAGATGAAGTCTAAACTCGATACTATGGTCAACCTTTTAAAGTTTTATCATAAAGTACCTGTTTTATTTTTTATTTGGGGAGCCAGTCTTCTAAAGTCTAGATCCCTTGTAATCCTTCTTTGCAAATAACTTTCTTTTCTTTTCCAAATGCTCCATCTCTGAGTATTAGAGAATAGAGAAAGTTTTTCACAAATTCAAGCTGAGAAGGGAGATATATGCTTAGAGAAATGAAGGAACATATTTTTCTCCTCCCATCGGATCAGGAATACATGTTTTCTAAAATGCATGTGATGACTGAGCCTACAAACATAATTTGAAAGGTATTTGTGAAACCATTTCATGTTGGTTGAAAGCAGAAGATAGTTTTCCTTCTTAAAAATTGGAGCTGAATCCAGCGCACTGTCACCGACTAGAGTAGCAGTAATTTTAATACAAAGAGAGCATTATTGTATATAAGAAAATAAAAAACAATCACTCAGAAATTTTTGTATTATGTTTCTCAGTATAATTTGGCCTAAACCCCTATCAATATGGGCAACTTTTCTCATGATCTTAAAGATGTTTACTGTAGAAACTGGCTGTCTGGTACCCTAGTAATGAAGAAACAGGAAACTGGGCTGTGATCTCAAGCTCATGAATAAGAAGACAATTCCTGGCAGTTTATTTTTTGTTTTAGTCCTGGTTGGGCTCCCCAGTTACATGGGAACAGAAACAGAATTTTCCAAATGAAGACAAGTGCCCACTGCTGGGCTGTTGGGTCCTGCCATCTATTGCGCATTTCTTATTCACTACTTTGGAGTCTCCATTTCAGACAGACTGCCTTAACTCAATTTTCATTTGCAGGGATTACTACATTAAAAGCTGCAGCTCTGTTAAGTCAAGTATGCAATGATAGAGTTATCTGCTTTCACAGAGAAAGGGCTGTAGGTAGCAGGCCTATTTCTCCAGAAAACAAGCCATTAGATTCTTATTGTATCTAGGAGTGACAGGGGAAAAAATAATGAGAACAAAAGGGAAACTACTAGCAAGTGAACCCACTTCCCTTTCTAAAAACCTAGATCCTTACAGACATTGAATGCTGGCTCCATTGGACATTTCTGAACCTGTACCCAGGGAAAGGATTCAGGATTTGGATAGAAAACTTCCAGTGGGATCAGTGTTTGACCAAGTTCTAATAAGATTATTTTGATGTTTCTTCTGTGGTATTCAGTTCTGAAGGGATTCTAGTATTTAAAATTAGAAGTGGGATGATTTTCATGGGATTATGTTTTTCTTCTCTACTGCACACTCAACTTTTTGAAAGGGGGCCTGGAAAGTCAAAGTAGAAATGTGTCTTTGAATTTGTCCCTGATGAAATAGAAATGGATTCCAAGCTGTTGGAAACCTTGATTGCTTCTAGAAAAGAAGCAGGGCTGCCACAAGAAAATGGAAAATTGCTGTGGAGTAAATGGGGTGAATAAACTGGTACAAGGTCCCCTGTGGGATGAGTTCCTCAGCTGACCATTGTCTTCACCATTCACACTCTTCCTGCCCACCCAAAAAGGGACACCATCAACCTCACGTCTTTCTTTTCTGGCTTAGTTTCAGTGATGCCAAAAAATTTGCCCAATTTAGTAAAGTCAGGGAAACATATTGATAAAACCATTATGACATTATAAAATTAGGTAGTCAGTTGATTGAGTCGTTTATTTTTTGATTTTCAGATGGATTCAACAGTTTTTTTGTTTTCTCACATCAATAGAGTATTACCGAGAAATAAATTGATTCTATTTCAAGTGCCAGCTTTGCAACCTGGAAACAACAAGGAGGTCAGTAGGAGAAACAAGTCTGATTCCATCACCTTCCCTTTTTGCAGCCATCTCATTGTTTTGCATTGTTTTTTCCTGACCTCTGCCCAAAGGTACAAAATGCCTTCCTAACGCTCCTGGTGAACCCAAGCGTGTCACTTGAGCTTGACTGCCCAGAGAAGGGCTGAAGCCCTGTACTAGTCCACTGTCCTTCATTCTTTTACAGTCTACTCTTGATGTACATGATTAGAAAGGAATTGATAGACGTAACATGTTATTCACTTCAGGAGGGTTTACATTTAGACAAGAGACATACTCATCTCACGACCGAGTGAAGCTCTAGTGGTGAAATGTTGGCATCTAAAAGTCAAAGGGGAGGTAATTTATGGAAGGATTGTCTCACTGAACCTTAAAATCTCTAGTGTAGGTGCTTTTCTCTTCCTCCTATAAGGTCATCACAGGACAATATCCAAATCAATTCTTAAGGTAGATTTTATTTATCTCCCCTCATCTACATCTGAGTGCTTAAGTCCTAAATTACGTACACAAGCCCACAAGACTTGTTAAAGTCTGAGCACCCAGCAGAAACTAATATAATTGGTGAACTGAAGGCCCACCACCTTCCAAGTTGAAATTGGCAAGTGATTGGCAACAAAAATCTATGGTCTTGGAAATTCGGCCCCTAGAATGGTAAGAACTCGGAAAACTATTTTGAGCTTGGGTAGGTAGTATATTAGCCTTGCTGCCTGCACATTTACATATGCACATTTACAAGAGTTCTATTTTCTTAGCATTCTTCTCTGATCTTTCTCTTTTTTTTTTTCAGTTTTATTGAAAAATAATTGACATACATCACTGTATAAGCTTAAGGCATATGGCATAATGGCTTGAGTTACATATATTGTGAACCGGTTACCACAATAGCTTCAACTAACATCCATCTTCTCAAATAGATACAATAAAAAGAAAAGAAAGAAGACAAGAAAAAAGGAAAAAAATTTTCTCTTTTTAATGAGAACACTTAGGATTTACTGTGTTAACAACTTCCCTATATATCGTACAGCAGTGTTAGCTATTGTCATCTTTCTGTACATTACATCCCTAGTACTTGTTCATGCTATGACTGGAAGTTTGATTTTCATAACTTTAACAAAAAATTCTTTCATGATATAACCTATGTACTCTTTTTTTTTTTGCGAGGAAGACCAGCCCTGAGCTAACATCCGTTGCCGATCCTCCTCTTTTTGCTGAGGAAGACTGGCCCTGGGCTAACATCCATGCCCATCTTCCTCTACTTTATATGGGACGCCGCCACAGCATGGCTTGACAAGTGGTGCATCTGTCCACGCCCGGGATCCGAACTTGCAAACCCTGGGCTGCTGAAGCGGAGTGGGCGAACTTTACTGCTATGCCACCAGGCCGGCCCCTAACCTACGTACTCTTGTTGCCAAGCCAAAGACAAGTCAATTCGGCTCTCTCATAGGTGTAAGGGAAGAACAGAAAACTCCCAGTTAGTCAAAATCTGTTTTGACTGAACATATTTTGAAGTGAATCAGGGCTATGCTCTTCAAGTTTGCAAAAAGCAACTGAGTCCAATTTTACAACTGAACGTCACTTAGGATTTGAAGTCATTTTAATTTTCATGATCCTGAGTAATACATTTTTCTAAAAATGTGCTATTATGAAAAAAAATCAAAGTTACATTTTAGCAGTAGCTCTCCCTTCTACTCTGATGAGAGGTCACGTTGATAGAGAATTGCCATTTTCAAGAACTCCTGATGAATGTAAATTCTCACATTTGAGTTGGAAATCTATAACAACAGAGAAATATTTCTAATTTCCAGTCTACCACAAAGGGGAAAGAATTGTAAGAATGAATAGTGGTACTGGTGGTGAGGTTATTCAGTTTTATTTTTTTGCATGTACATAAAAATGTTATATTATTGCATTAATTGAGATTAGGTTCAGTTGCAAGTTATAGAAAATCCCAAATAACAGTGGCTTAAATAGGATGAAGATTTATTTTTTCATTCAGGTAAAAATTCAGAGGCAGGTGTCTAAGGTATTCTAGTAACAAGGACTCAAGATTCTTATGGCATATTGCTCCACTGTGTTTACCTGCCGTTCCCAAGGTCACTTCATGACTCAAGGTGCCTCTGAAGATCTAGCCATTACATCTGCATTACAGCAATCAGGAAAGAAGGAAAGAAAGAGGGTATGTAGTCTCTCCTTATAGGGCCACTTTCCAACACTTCTGTTTTTACCTCATCGGTCAGAATATAGCCAAATGGCAGTACCTACTTGGAAGAGAGGATAGCAAGGCAGTCATTATTACTGTGAATATTTGTTCAGCTAAGACTCAGGGATCTAGTAGCAGGAGAGAATGGATACAGGAAGACAATTAGCAGTCTCCATTACAATTACATACACGGTGTGTGACTTTGGGCAAGTTACTTTTCTCAATCTCGGTTTTCTTACCTGTATAAAGAGGATGACAGTTCCTATCTTTTGGAGTTGCTGACAGGATTCTATGAGATAATATATGTAAACAGTTTTGCACAGTATCTGACATATGACAAATTCCCAGTAAGTCTTATTATTGCAATACATAGCATTTGGGGACCCCAAAAATATGTGTGCATGATCCTTTTTAGCAGTGGTTCTTCACATCTGAGACAACAAATAATGAAAGTTTACTGGGGATTATCCTTATCCCCACATCAATAAGACAGGCTCCAGATTAACCTAGCTAACCACACCATACCTCTAACTCCACCCCTAGATTTGCCTGTGATCCTTTCATACCAATATGACCTCAGGATTAAGAAGAATACATTTAACATTCTAAAACATGATATTATTTTGACAGACAAAGGAAGCAGTCTTAAAGAGGCCGAGAAACATCTGAGCATTTAGCAGTAAATCATTTAAAATAATGCCAGGCCCCTCACAAGTATCAGGTAAGTGTTGGCTATTATTATGATTATTATTGTGATTAATATTATCATCATCATCATTTTAGTGGGTAGACTGTATGTCAGAATGAGGCTGGAAATATCTCATCTGGGAGGGTTGAAATTAGAGATCACGGCTCTAAAACAATAGGAATGCATCAGTCAGGGTTAAACCAGGGAAGCAGAGCCACTCTGAGTGGCCACCAAGAGATTCTTTATAGACCTTAGATTTTACAGAAGTGTGGGAGGAGCTGGTGAAGTGAAGGCCTGGAACAGGGAGTGGAGATCAGACAGAGTCACTAACCAGTTCATCTGCCAAAAGCACTGGCAAGAAAGGTCAAGTCAGAGCTTGAAGGTAAATTCAGAAGTGAAGTATGTCCAGACAATGAAGTAGGTTCAGAGGATGCTATAGGGATGTTTCCAAGAGGTTGCTACCTCTGAGGAGCCATTGCCAAACATCTGTTTGTGGGTCTACAACAGCTGTGCTCAGCCCAGCCCTCAGCTGGGAAGGCAATCTGATCAGAGAGCAGGGAGGAGGGGGCTGAGCTGGGATCCGCTAGATGCCTCTGTGGATGAACAGCACTATAACTGATGCCAGTGTCCTTCCCAGAATCATGGCTGCTATTTAACTTCCACCATCCAAGCCGCATCTAGGACCATACAGAGAAGGAGATTCAGGAAAATATATATTCCAGCTTAACCAAGTTGATGTAGCACAATCTAACACAGGGATTAAATAAATAAAAACCTTGTTTGAAACTAGAAATTCACGTTATTTAGTAAATTTGCTCTCCTTCATGTCAATATTTATTTAGTAATTCTAAATGTTTTAGATACTTTAATAGTTTGTTTATGATGTTACAGAGAATTATGCTCAACTTGGAAATAAAGCAGCAAGATGATTGTGCAACCTTTTAATATCATGCCAAAGCATTATCCAGCACACCTGACTCCCTCAGGAAATAGAACTTTCGCTGTAGTCATCAAAATTGATGAAGACCCAGGCATTTTACAGCTCTGAAATATAGGATTTGTGTTGTAGAAAACGGATAGAGCACGACGACTTGTTTTTCTTCTGTTAGAGTTGATGACCTGCAAAGTCACAGTTTTATTTCTCCATAGAACATAACCCAATTTGTACCTAATTTAGCAATCTTATTTCAGCATCATTCTTCCCCGACCATATAAAATTCCTATTTTTTGTTCTACTGGTGCCCTCATTACTGAGTTAAGTAAAACTTATGTGTATGCTCCCTATCTATATGTATGACAATTATGGTTTTAACATTTTGAAAATTATGCTTTGACAATCATCATAAGGCTATTATTATTTCTATAAATGAGGAATTTTCAAAGCCTGATAACACACAAGGTAGGTACAACTGAATGTGGGGAATCCCACTGGAACAGAAAAGTGGAGAAAGGAGGCAATTGCAAAGACATTTAGCAGGAGTCAGGGAAATAGGAGTGTTTGGAAGAAGTCTAAGCCCCATAAAATGAAGAGGCAACAGAACAGTCATCTAATGCAAAGTGAGCCTTGTTGCCACATGGTGCTATAATTTTGGAAAAGCAGGACTTATAGGATATAATCAAAAAATTACTTAATATTCTCCATTTCTCACATAATCTTGCTCATTCCTGACCCTTGGGTGCAGTCCAGTCGAAGTCTCATAACTCATAGGTAACAAAATATCCTTTGGTCAGTCACTTCTCATGGGTTCAGGAATTAACACGCCTGGGTCAGCCTGGCACTTCTTTGGGCTGGACACTTGCAGCTGGAAGAAAGGGCAATGGACTACTTCATCTCTACTGTTCTGCCTATTTCCCTAGCTAGAATTATACTCCTCCTCCTCACTAAATTTCCCCACTGGACCCTTCAGACTTGAAGAAGGAAAGGTAAGAAGAGTAATACTCATTTCCTATTGCTGCTGTAACAAATTACCACAAAGTTAGTCAAAACAACACAAATTTCACAAGTTTGTTTTCTTATAGTTTTAGAGGTGAGAAGGCTAAAATCAGGTGTTGTCAGGGCTGTGTTCCTTCTGGAGGCTTCAGGGGAAGACCTGTTTCCTTGTAATTTCCAGCTTCTGGTGGTCTCCTGCATTTATTGGCTCATAGCACCTTCCTCCATCTTCAGGCGCATCATTCCAACCTCTGCTTCCATTGCCCACCTCCTTATTCTGCCTTTGACCCTCTTGTCTCCCTCTTATAAGGACACTTGTGATTACATTGGGCTCACTTGGTTAATTCAGGATAATCTTTCTATCTCAAGATCCTTAACTTAATCACAACAGCAAAGTGCCTTTTGCCGTGTAAAGTAGCATATCTCACAGATTTGGGGCATTAGGATGTGAATGTCTTCAGGGGGAGGGGGCCTTATTCCATCTACCACAGAGAGAAAAATCTTACTTGTCCTTTGTAGTTATCCAGCATTCGTGTTCCCTGGATCTGGAGGGTGTTTAAAATGGAGTCTTTCTCCTTTGGGAAGTTTCCATGAGTTCTCTAACCCTCAGACCGCTAACCCTCAGCCCCATTGCTGGGAACCTGTTACCCAAGGTCAATTCTAGTCAGGAGCAGATATGTCTTCACAAGGTATCTGCTTCTGATTTTAATTCATAGGCATGTAGCAGAGTCCCTAGTGTTTTGTTGTTGTTTGTTTGTTTTTTTCCTGCCGAGATCTTCACATTCCTCCAGGAAGCCCTTTCGGGCAGGCTCTAAGTCAGCTCTAGGCTGGCTCTCCTACCTACATGGCTTATATCTGGTCCATGAGAAACATATTTTGCCCTTACAGCCTAAGTCTCAGAATTCACAGAATAGGCTTTTGAGACAATGGAGTATGACATAATAGGAAAAAAATGGCTTTGGGGGTCCGAATATAATGGAAGCTGTGTTTTATCATAGAATAGTGGTTCAATCTTGGGCAAGTCATTCACCTTTATGAGGCTATTTCCTCACATTTTAAAGATGATAAAATAATAATGAGTATGAAAACATCTAGCACATTTTAGGCTCATAATTGCCCTGAAAAAATATTTGCTATTATTATTTCATAAGGACAATGCTTTGCCTGTAGCAGGCTTAATTTAAGAGCTCCTTCGCTTCCTTCCTGACTGAGCATTTTCCTAACTGAAAGCAAGAATCTCCATGCCTGACAGGTATTCAGTGTGTATTCTTCAAATTATATATTCTTTTGGTTACCAGACTTTTTAGTAATCGTCATTGAATATTTTGGAAGTAATCTCAAAAGAGAGGTCAACATTTCACCTCAGGTAGCTACCTTGAATTTCAATAACAAATATTAAAATATTGAGTAATGACATACTTGAATAGAAGTGACAGGATCAGTTGTAGAAATTAATTCCTGTCAGATCTGAATTATAATCAGTTCTGAGAAGGTAATCTAGGTATCAGAGAAGCACATATATTCTCAACAGGAATTAATGTAAAATTCTGTGGAATGCAATGTGAACAAGGCAATCGATGTAAGGTCACAACATATTTCAAGAAGAGCATAATCAGTAAAAAATTAATTGAGAAATTTTATACACTATTGTATAATGAAATGAAGCCTGATAAAATAAATCAGCAGAAATAGAGAGCTATACAATCTGATCTCTCACATTTCTAGATCCTATTAATTGCAAGTCTAACCTTCTGTTTTCTGTTCTGTACAGAACACTCAGAATATTAAGGCTTTTTGTTTTTAATTTAATATTGTATTTCTTATATATTATAATATTTCTTGTACATTTTGTATTATACATGGATATATCTTTATAATAAGAAGCACATTTCAAGGGAAGATTTTAGCAACTTATTCTCTTTTTTCCCATAATGGAGGCCAAGGGTCACTACTAAATTCACACTCAATCCTCATTCCCTCATTACGGAATCTATTATCTCGTCCATGGCAAAAAAATATTTTATACATTGCATGTTGTAATAGTACAAAATGAGTTTGAGAATCTCCATCCTCATTTGGCCCCACTACTTATTTTCATAGTATCTTCTATTAAACCAAAATAGAAAACACTTAAAATTTTTATTCATTTCTGTTCAGGTTTTCATAGTATAGGTATTTAGAGGGAAACGATATATGAAGCTTGTTTCCCTGAATTATTCAGGTAATAGACAGGAAAATCAGACTTTTTTTTTTTACTAAGTTTATCAACGTTTTGTGCTCACTATCTTCAAATATCATGTTAATTATAGAATATATACAGGAAAAAAGACTGGCATAATCCAAAACCCTTAGCTAAGTTTTTCAGCATGAGACCTTTAGTTACAAATTTTGCCCAATCCCAATTTATTCCTCTCCTTGAAAGATCTGCCTTAGAGCGCTGGAGCCCAAATGCCCAAACCCTATAAATATTCTCTCTTAAACTTTCCATTCTAAGACACAATTCAGACTCTGTCCAGTTGTTAGTCTTCCTATCTTTAGTTTAGTCTGATTAACTTAATTTTATCTGATCACCAGTTTTTACTGGTGGTCTTTTGGGGAGTTGAGAATAGAAATAAGGAAATCATAATGTCATTAACAGTGGTTAGCTGTTTGTCAACATGTTGGAAATCTAGATTCTCTTTTTCCAGGGGAATATAGCCAAGTAATATTGCTACTTTTTTTATAACAAATAAACATCTTCTGAGGCCCATGTACGTGCCTTTACATGTATTACCTTTTAAAATCCTTACAAAACCCTCATCAGATTTGTAGTATGATTATCTCTATTTTACTGAAAGCAAACGGGGGCAAAAAAGAAGTTAATTAACTTTCCCAAAGTTACTCAGAGAGTAAGTATATAGCCACTTAAACAGTTCCATTCAGACACAAAGGCTCCAGATTATTAAATACAGCTTTGTGAGAAAAATGGGACTAAGGGGCTCCAGCCGGACTCAGATTTCCCCGTGTCCCACACCACACACCACATCCTTAGACAGGGTTCAGCTTAAGACTATTGGGACGGAAGGGAGAAGAAGACAGACAGGTTCACACAGCAGCCTCATTCTCACTCACCATTGTCATTCCCTTCCTGTGCTAACTGGCTACAAACTTGCCCCTCAAAAACTGGTGGGACTTGTCTCCAAGGAATATTCTCAATCAATATTCAAAGAAAAATATCTCCTCAGAAAACTTAAATTTTATCATTTGTGTTCAGGTTTTCACAGTATAGATGTTCAAAGGAAAACAATACACAAATCTTATTTTCCTGCATTATTCAGGTAACGGATAGGAAAACCAGATTTTTTAATTAAACTTATCAGCATTAGGGTCTTTATGGCATAGAGTTGTCAACCTGCCCATGATTAGTTCCTAAGAAGATAGGATTTGCCACACTGGTTCATGCTCATAATCTATTCAGCCCATGATTTTATTGCCAACAAAGTCTCCAAGGGATAAACAACATATCTGATATATAGTCTTTTTAAAATTTTTTGTTACTATCAATTTTCTATTTATAAACTCACAGCTTGTGTAAGTATTTTAGTGTGACTTCTTTTCAAAGATCATTTTCATTATCATTATTCATGTCCACTGGGAGCAGAGAGAGAGAGAAAGATGAATGCTTACATTTCAGCCCTTGGTTGTTCCTCAAAAAATTTAAAATACAATTATCATATGATCTAACAATTCCACTTCTGAGTATATACTCAAAATAGTTGAAATCAATGTCTAGAAGAGATATTTGCACACTCATGTTCATAGCAGCATTATTCAGAATAGCCAAAATGTGGAAGCCCATTGATGGATGAATGGATAAACAAAATATGGTATATGTGTTTCTAAAGGAGTATTACTTAGCCCCCCAAAAGAAGAAAATTCTGACATATGCTACAATATTGGTCAACCTAGGACATTAGGCTAAGTGAAATAAGCCAATCACAAAAAGATAAATACTGATACTAATTATATGAGGTAGCTAGAATAGTCAAAATCATAGAGATAGAAAGTAGACTGGTGGTTACCAGGGGTTGGAGAGAGTGAGGAATGGGGAGTTGTAGTTTAATGGTTATGGGATTTTAGTTTTGCAAAATAAAGAGTTCTAGGGATTGGTTATACAACAATATGAATGTACTTAACACTACTGTACACTTAGAAACCATTAAGATTATAAATTTCATGTTATGTATATTTTACCACAATTAAAAATAAAAAAATATTATCACAAAAAAAAAATTCAACCACGATACTAGCTTCATGCTAAGTGATCCAACAATATCATTATAATTTGAATGTAATATCCTTTGTAATAATTAATACTGCAAGGCTGAGGAGAGGCAGAAACTTTGTTTATTTTTTCAACTGAATAAACTGAGAAGGGAGGTGGGATAGATGAGTTCACGTAGAACCAATCCTGTATATTGGATGGACTAAGTGTGGCATAGTGAAAAAAAGGTTCAAACTGCCATTTAAGACATTTGTTTCAGTCTTGATCCTATCAACAACTGACTGGATGATCTGTAGCAATTCACTCTGCTTCTCTGAAATTGAGTTTCTTCATCTAACATTGGCTGTTAAATGGATCCTCTCTAGATTTCCTTTACCACAAAGATACATTCAGAAATTGGGATTTAACTCCACTGCTTCTCAGTGCCATGAAAACATGTGTTCATAGTCAACAAGTTTATAGTCAAGAAGTTAGCAAATTACTACTGTTATGGGCATACGTGAGTCCTTGGTATATGAAATTCTATTTCATAATAATTGCATGATTTTACAATATTTTCCTATGCAATAATTCCAAATTCATCAGAAGTAGTATGAGTATAATGGGGTACATCATATAAAATGCAGCACTAAATCAATTTTACAGAGCTAGAATGTTAGATTGGACCAGCTGTCTATAGAACATTTAGCAGAGAACATAGGGAATAATTCTGCCAAGGAATAGCACCCTGAAGGCACTTTTACAAAACTTACTTGTGAACAAAAGTTGCAACATTCAAATAAGAGTATGTGGGTACAGGTTCTTATATATCAGTCTGATAGTCATTTACAACCTGTGAGAACACAGTACTTAAAGGAATATCAGGCAAACCTGTCATCCAATTGTTCATGAACATCTAAACATATTAAATGAGCTTCAAAAATCTAAATAGATATGTACCAAAACCCTAGAAGAAAATGTGATTTACATTTGTAAAATCTGCTTTAAAAAGGGAATGATTATTTAAGTGGCAGTAAATGAGCAAAATATGCGTATACTTTCACCTGATAATTTTATATGAAAATTTACCTCGTAGAAATAAAATTCCTAGTACATAAGGGTAAATGGTCAAAGATGTTTATTGCAGCACTGTTTATAGTGGTAAAAAGTTACAAACAGCTGGGATCCTCATCAGTTAAGGAATGGAGAAATACACTCATACAATATAATGTCTTGTAGCTGTTTAAAAAGTGATGCATTAGTGTGGCACATTTGTTACAAATGATGAGCCAATATTGGGACATTACTACTAATTAAATTCCACAGTTTACATTAGTACCACATTAATGTAAGATGTTAAAAACTGGGGGGACTGTCTGGGGGTGTGTGAGGGGGTATGTGTGAAGTCTCTACTTCAGCTCACCTTTTCTATAAATCTAAAACTGCTCTAAAAAATTCTATTAATTTAAACAAATACACAAAGCAATGCTATAAAAAAGAGATGTACATTTTCTGACTTGAAAAAAGATCTTTAATGTATTATTGAGAAAGCAGATCAAAGATCAGCATATATAAGTTGACTTGTAAAAACAAATATCACCAAAAGCACCCTATATTTTTTATTGTGATTACATGAAAATGGACAAATCAGTGAAATAATACACACCAGGCTATTGACCTGTTTATGTAGATGCCAATGTGCCCTGAGATGGTGAAGAAGAAAAAATAGCATTATAAAAATGGAAAAATACATGCGCTATAACGTTAAATAAAAGTAAAGAATATAATTTTTCCTATTTTATCACTAAAACAAATTATAACAAATATGAAACTGAATATTCACCATCCTCCATAACTATGGTAAAACTCTAAGCCCAGACTTCCAAGATTTACTTTTACTATGTAAAGGAAAGCTTTTGTAATATAGAAAAAACTTTTATATTTCAAAAAAACCCATCAGGGCCATAATGTTACTATAGACCCAAAAATATATTTTAAAACCTGAAGTTACCATTTCCTCCTTTGGTCTAGGTGATATCTGCAATCTGTGGGGAGCTGCTGGGAAATTTGATCTATGGGAAATTAATTTAATATACAAATTTAGTATTTTTTAAAGATATTATTTTTGATTTTCAAGACAGGTAATTATGAGGCAAAGTTTTGCTGTCCTCAGTAAAAGTGAAGTAAGATAATAAGAGCATAAGATCTTCATTGTGTAACGTGTGCTTATAATCATGTCTATGCTGAACAAACATTTCTCAGTATAAATCTTAGAATGCAAGGTAAGTGGGAGATAATGACTTACTGTCATCACAGAGGCCTTCCTCACCTTCACAGCGAAGTAGCTGTCTGCTAGGGATGGTTACCTGCCCTCCAGGTTACAGGTAGAAGCAAGCACAATGTATTAGGAAGGATAATGCTTCCTGCCTCTGTTTACAGCCCTCAACCCTAAATTTCTATACACTGATCATAAGTACTCAGACTCTTTGTCACATGGGATGTGAGGGTGAGTTGATGAAAGGGGCTGGGGATGGGAGAGGTGCAAAGGGGGAGTGGGCTCTTATAAACAGGAAGAGAAGTAATCAGTGGTCGGGGAGTCAGCTAGGGGTGGGGGTTTAATCATAGTCCTTTCCCCATCTGAGATATTTGCACACAAAATTTCAACTGATGGATGTTAAAATATCACCATTATGACGGATAGAACTGGTTTTGAAGAATACGACCTGGATTAAAAGCCAAACAGACTTCCCAAAACTTTTTCAAATTCCCTCAAATTGGAATAATTATCCAAATAGTCCTAGATTCAACAGCCCTCACCACAAGGACAGACCTCCCATAAAATAGGCAAAAAGAAAAGGGTGTCTGCTATTGGTAGGTTGCTCCAAAATAGAGAAGGGACCAAATTACACATGCAGCTTCTCCTAACCTCAAAAGTCAAATAAGGAGGTGAAAAGAGTGGCCAGAAGTGTAGCTTTAGTGGATATTTCCTCAAGAAAATTGAGGATTGGAGACCAGGATTCCTTCAACAGTAAGACCATCATCTCTCAACGAGGTGACGGCTGTAATTATCTCACACTTGCTCTCTAAAAACAAATAAGTAAGCAGGCACAAGTACAAGAGTGACTAACTATGAAAGGAACCTCTAAAAATTATTGAGTAGTATATATTATTCCAGGCTCTCAGTTCAGTATGACTCAATTCATTGCAATTTAATGCTGTATATCAGCTAGAACACCAGGCATAAAAAATATAAAGGTGAATAAAACATGCTCCCATCCCTGAAGGAATTCATAACCTGTTTACTTTTTCTTAGTATTGTTATACAAGCTTCCCAAATCATTTGAAGGGCATTTTTAAAGGTCTGTCACTCAATAGCTGTTTCTAAATTGTGGGTTTTCAGGGAACCATACTTTGAGACAGACTGTAGTGGGCACAAAGAGAAGTTGAGTTGCAGTAAAGGTCTAATAACAGCCTCCTCCAGGAAGCTCTGGAGTTAAAGTGGTCCATGGAGTGTTGGTCAGGAATGGATCACCCCCACTTCAGTCAGTCATTGAATGTGGGCCCCCTCTGGAAGGACATGCCCTTGGATAAGCTGACTCCCTTCAGATGAGGCATCCCTGAAGTGGCTGATAGCTGGAGACTATCCACTGACAAGCTCCCTGAAGCTGGGCAGCACATCCTTTCTTGAAGGGATCTGAGAGTTATATCTCCCTGTCCATCATAGTCTATGCCTGCACTGCTTGGATTCAATTCTTACATATTTGGGGAAGAACTCCCCTAGGTATCTGGTGGGCCTCTCTTCCTGAGAGAAAGGTAGAGGAGGTGGATGGGACAAACTACAGTTTCCTCCACTGCAGCTGGCTTTGGGGTCACAAGGGATTATCGTGGTCTCCCTCCTCCACTATCCATTCTGGATTTCCCTCTCTTCAGTGAACACTGTTGCTGGCCTCAGTGGCTTGTCTGGTGTCAGGACTAAGACTGTATCCCTGAAGGGTCTGAGACTGTGGTCACCATGGCTTCTCAGACTGTGATTGCTGCACTTGCCCATTTAACATCACAATAACGCAAGGGAGTAACAAGAGGTGCTCTAGTCTGAGATCAGATATATCCTTCCCTGCTTCCATTGTGTAAGAGCAGCCCTACCTTGTCCCAGTGGTCAGGGTCAATTGGTGGCCAGTATGCTGACTCTTCTACTGCTGGTCCCTGTCTAGAGTGCCCAGAGAGCAGCCATAATTTGTAGATCACTGGGGCTCTTTCTGTGTCCCCTGGAGGAAGTGTCCTGTCTCTGGGGTCCATGAACTCCTAACTCTGCAGAGCTTAGAGTTGTGGGTATGAGAAGAACAAATTCTCCAAGTGGGTTACCGAAAATGAGGGCAGGTTTCTACTTGGTTCCTGGATCCATACATTCTTCCTATCGGGGCCAAAGAGCCATCTAAAGTTATTTGATTCAAGGTATATACTGCATCCTAGAGTATGTAGGCACCATCCTCAAAAAGAATATATTTGAGCTGATGCTTCTGCTATGCCTTCAGGAGGTTGTCCCAGCATACTATGAGGCCAGCAGCTTCTGGATGGTGTGATATGTAGCATGATTAATGGATCCCATGGCATGGATCCACTCCCAAATATTCCTTACTGTAAAGTGGGCTGCCTGGTGTGTAGTGATGTTATGTGGAATTCCATATTAGTAGATCAAACATTTTATAAGCACTTGGATAGTGGTGCTGGTTGAAACTCTGTGGGCAGGAAAGAAAAACCCATACCCAGAATATATATCTATTTCTATCAAAACAAATAGCTGGCCTGTGCACTAATAATTAATGAAGCAACAAGTGACCAGCTGGTCTCCTCAAGAAATATGGTGCCATATTTTGTGTGTGTGTGTGAGTGTTTCTTTCTGTTTTTGTGTGTGTGTGGTAAGAACACTTACCATGAGATCTATCTTCTTAACAAATGTTAAATGTATAATACATTATTGTTGACTACAGGTGCACTGTTGTGCAGCAGATGTCTAGAACATATTCAACATATTCATTCTTCCTTAAGTGAAACGTTACAGCCGTTGATTAATAACTTCCCATTTCCCCTTCCCCCAGTTCCTGGGAACCACCCTTCCAGTCTGTAGTTATATGAATTCAACTATTTTAAATACCTCATGTAAGTGGAATCATGTAGTACTTGTCTTTCTGTGTCTGGCTTATTTCACTTAGTGTAATATTCTCAAGGTTCGTCCGTGTTGTTGGATATTGCAGGATTTCCTCTTTTTAAGGCTGAATAGTATTCCATTGTATGTATATACCACATTTTGTTTATTTATTCTTCTGTCACTGGACATTTAGATTGTTTTTACATCTCAGCTATTGTGAAAGTGCTGTGATGAACAAGGGAGTGCTAACATTTCTTCGAGACCCTGATTTCAATCATTTTGGATATACACCCAAAGTGGAAAGTGGGATTGCTGGATTATACGGTAGTTCTATTTTTTACTTTTTGAGGAACTGCCATACTGTTTTCCATCACAGCTGCAGAAATGGTGCCATCTTGGGGGTTAGTGTTGTTCTCTGTTGAGAACGTTATCAGTTCTCTCTTCTTGTTGGCCAGTTGGACATTCAGTGGTGGCAGTAGTTATGTCAACTTTGGTCTGTCTTTGCCATTGTGGCCACTTTTTTCATGTGCCTGCTATGCTGGCAATAGAGTGGCCAATGACAAATGCTGGCTAACATCAGCTTGCCATATCATTTTGTGTACTTGACGGTTTAGTGCCTCTTTTGTGATGGTAGATCTCTTGGCATGTTAACAAATGTTACAAAAATCTTCATATTTAGACTCTTCTTATAGGTCTAGCTACCTACCTCTACCCCTACCCCTATTATTTTTTTTCCTGGATCTTCCCATCTTTTTCTCTTCCAGGCCCTTGACTAGCTAGTTAAATCATGTGATACTGCCCATGAGTCCTCTCCTTGGATGTGATAATGTTTTTGATTTGATACCTTGGCCAGGGGTGGGGAGGATAGTTTTAGAGGCTGTCACTTTGCTTTCCCCACTCTGATACCTCTTGCCTCACAGGCCAAGGCCCCAAAGCAGTTCTTTCAACTGTCAGGGATGTCTATGGCAATTATCACCCAGGCTTTAAAAGGGAATTTGGGTGGCACATCTCTGTGTCCATCACCCATACCTAGTACAATGCTCTGAATTTCATAGATACTGGATACTTTGTTAAGGAATTATATTTTGTCCCACATTTACTATGGTCCTAATAAAAGGAATAAACTTAGTTTCTGATAACTCCATGTTATAATTGATTTCTGGTTTAACTGCTTTCTTCTTTTTCTCCATCAATGGGATTGAAACAATCTTTGCCACTCCTAACAAAGCTGTCTATTCATGATCCAGACCCTAAGTTATCAACAACACTAATCTTTATTTTTATTTATTTTAATTATTATTATTTTTTTTTAGTGAGGAAGATAACCCTGAGCTAACATCTGTTGCCAATCCTCCTCTTTTTGCTAAGGAAGATTGGCCCTGGGCTAACATCCGTGCCCATCTTCCTCTACTTTGTATGTGGGATGCCTGCCACAGCATGGTTTGATTAGTGGTGCGTAGGTCCACGCCCGGGATCCAAATCTGCAAACCCCAGGCCATGGAAGCGGAGCGTGTGAAATTAACCAATACGCCACCAGGCCAGCCCCACTAATCTTTATTTTTAAAAAAGCAGACATAATCACATAGTCTCTCTGCTCTGAATCTTTCAATAGCTCCCTACCACTTCCAGAATAATCAAACAAAAATTCATTACAAAAAATCAAATGAGAAAGCTTAAGTTTATAAACAAACATACTGGTAGTGAAAAGAAGGGAAACATTCAAAAACATTTTGGAAACAAATTATGCAGACTCTTATAACCAATGTTGTGTGCTACACGAGGGAGAGATAAAGTTGAGGATGATGCTGAGATTCCTAGCTTGAGCTAAATCAATGTTAATGCCATTCTCTATGAAAGAAAATAAAGCATTCACAAAAGTTGTTTATGAATAAGTGTTAATCTGTTCTATCAGACTTTGATCTATTTGATAAACACACTAATTCATCTTTGTAATTCCCACAGTATTTACTATAATATACTGCATGGAAATATTAGTCTCAAACAAGTATTTGATTTATGAGTGGGTAAATATGGACCACCAAAATCTTATCTACAGTACCACAAATCTGCTGAGGTTATTGGAGGAACCAGTCAGGGCAAAAAGGCTGTTTAAAAATTCCTGACATTCAGATACACAAGTGGGCAAGCACGTTATATCACTAATATCAAGGCAAAAATGAGTGAGTGTTTCTCCTTGTTTGTGACTCCATATTGCCCAGAATAGGATTTCTATTTTCTTTAAAGACTATTTTTTGTGTGTGAGGAAGGTTAGCCCTGAGCTAACATCTGTTGCCAATCCTCCTCTTTTTGCTGAAGAAGACTGGCCCTGGGCTAACACCCGTGCCCATCTTCCTCCACTTTATATGTGGGACCCCTGCCACAGCATGGCTTGATAAGTGGTATGTAGGTCCACGACCAGGATCCAAACCTGTGAACCCTGGGCCGCCGAAGCGGGGCATGCAAACTTAACCAGTATGCCACTGGGCCGGCCCCTTTAAAGACTATTCTTAATGTTTATGTGAACGAACAGGGAACTTGGGGGTGAGGTTGTGTGTGAAAGGGAGACTTGTTCACCAACCACATCAATTGTGCTAGAAAAAAAAGTACAAATCTCATGGGATTGTGAGTTAAAACTCAACTTCAAGGCTTTCTTCCCTCAGACTTCAGCTAAGTATAACTATTTATTCCACCTCATGGGCAGGGTCAGTCTTTTCCATTTCATATTTTGGGGCGGGGGAGCAAGCGATGAAGGAAGGATGACAAAATTCTAGAGCTAGAAGTGGTGGCAGGGACAAGAGCGATGATTCTGAAAACTAAAGTGGAAAGCAAAACAAAACCGCCTATTTGCATTGTTAGGACCCAAAAGAGCATCTAAGGTCAAAGGAGATATCATATTAACAACCTGTGAGTAAGACAATCGCCCTCCTTGGAAGATGTCCAACCCAGAGTCTAGGCAGTCTGGCTCTTCATTAGTGGGAACTGACAAGATATTTGGCTCTGAAAAGACATCATAGAGGAAGAACAAACCCCTGCCCTGGGCAATGGAATCACTGAGGAGCACTAATTCACTTAGCCTGGGACTGCTGGATCTTTCTTTTGTTTGCACCGGCGTATTGGCAGTATTATTGGAGTAGCTGTTTTACTCTTCGGCATCTGTTGCAAATGCAAATAAAACCTCACTGGTCACCTTATTTATACCCTCTGCTTGCATGGCAAAGATAACGATTTTCAGTCCCGTCGTGGCACATCTCATAGCAACACATGGTTGTTATTATAAATCAGTTAGTTGAACTCTCTTGCCTCCCCCAAATGTGAGCAACTGTTCACTGCCTGTGCAAGCAGAGCTATGGGCTTGGATAGAGTGTCCAGGGGCTAAATGCACTGTAACAAAAGGAACTGGGGATCAATTATCAAGAGAAAAAATTACAAACGAGGCAGGATGTATCATAAGGAGGACAATTATATGAAAACATTCCTTTAAATGGGATAAATAAGTACAGAAGAAATGGGGTAAATTGGTACAAAGAACTTTACAAATGGAAATAAATTATTATGCCACTATGTGGTTGGTAACATTAATACAAGAAATAGTAATACTGACCAGCATTCTTGTAGTTGTTTTATGGTTTGCAAAGCAGAACAAGTAGGGAACCAGCATGGACATACTATACTTTGAATTTATATATTAAAAACAAACTGTTCATTGCAGAATACCTAAATTCTTAAAGCTAGTTCAGGGCTGAGTGAGCCCTGGGACCTAAGTCTTCTGATGCTTTGCTTACTGCTCTTTTCATAGGGCAATCCTAGACCTTAAAATTAAAGCCAAGCCAAATAAACTAAAATATTAACAATAATACTCTCATCAGCTCGTTATGCCTGCACTGTTCATTCCTTTGTATATTTTCATCAAGAATATATAAAGAGTGTATATGTCAGGACATCTGCTCATATGATGATTATCAAGCTCATTTCACCATTGAACACATGGGTCTGGGTAATATCAAAGTCTCAGAACACATAGAAAAGATAATCAGTGAGTAATAACATCTTGGAAGTTGAGGTACTTCTCTCCTCTGTAAAGATCTATTAGATTCTGGGAGAAGTCAGCAGTAAAAAAATCATCCCCACCACCACTTGCTTGACTGTGAGTTGAATGAAAGAAGAAACTCAGTTCCTATGAAGCAAAATAGTCAGAAAACACTAAACTTTTTTTTTTAAATCAGACACAAAGTATCAAGCAGGAAGGCATGAAAAGAAAAATCAGCAAGACATTTAATTATCGCTTATCCTACTCCTTCCTTATTCTGCCCTTATTTTCTCTATTTCTCTTTCTTTCACTCTGCCTTTCCCTCCTCTTCCTTCTTATACCCCTGCTCTCACTTTCATTCATTCTGCCATCTTTTCTTGTTGCCTGTGTCTTCCATTTCCCTCCTGTATTTCTGGGAAGTTAAAAACAGGGGCTATGTGACGTGATGGCTATATGTGTTTGTAACATCCGTCTCTGGTGATTTGTAAGTTATTATTTTGAATTAATTACATTTTTAAGTAACTTCAAATCTATGGTAATTAGATAATCCACTTTAATCAGCACCATCCTTTTTACTTATTTTTTGCATGTGATATCTCATATTTACATTAGTTTTTATCTCAGTTATTTGAGTTTGACTAAAAATGTGAGTGTGAGACGAATTACAAACTTGATTATTATCCAAATCCTGTGAAAAATACATGCATTCTATATCAACAGGAAAATGATAATTCATTATCATATGTTCATATTGAAAATAACATTTTATCATTGGATACATATACATGAAGAGAGAAAAAGAAAAAGGATAATTAAATCAAAAGTCTTGATTTAATTTTTAGTGCTTTTTGAATAGAATACAACCTTTTCCTTTGTTAGAACATTTTCACTGCAAAACTTCCAGGTTCAAAGCATAACCCCCTTGATTAATGGACATAGCTAAGAGACAGCTTTTTAGCAAATACCATGTGGCAAGGCTAGACTAAACCTGGAACCCAAACATTTTTCTCACTAATAGTTACACTTACTTTGGATTGGCTGTGTTTACCAATGAACCTAAAAATGTAAATAATTAAATCACTGTTAGTTTGAGAGAGCAGAATTCGGAAAAAAAAAAAAAAACTATAATTACTCAAAGTTGCTTAAGTGGATTTGTGGGAAAATGAAAATCTCCAAAGAAATTTTCCAATGCAATTTTAATTCACCCAACCTGGCAAAATCTACATCTACAGAAGACAAACGTAAATTCATGCCTTATTGAAGCTATATTTCTTTAATATCACAAAGTTCAGAGTTGTTTTCTTTTCAGTTAGGGAGTTCCGATTTTCCCAACAGGCTATATCAAAGTGTGTACATTCCTTTTAGAGCCTGATAAATAAGGAAGCAATCTGTCATCTCTGATATCATCTATGATAGCAAAAGTCTGGGCAAATATTTAAATAAATACCCATGAGCAACACTGAGATTACGGGTTATAGAAAGTATTTATAATTATCCTTTGGAATTTTCCAAGAGAGAAAGGTGCTTTCCCACCCTTATCTCATGTAGTTTTCAAAATTCTGGAGTTTGGGGACCAAAATAAAGCAAAAATTCCCACAAGTCATTCAGAGAGTTTGCAGTGAAGCTAGGAATTAAATCTGGGCCTACCCGGATTTCCTTCTAGCTAAATGATGTGTATGTCTGGGCCCTGATAGCTCCTTCCAGCTTCTTATCACTGTTGTTTTTCTTTTCTTTTCTGTAGCTTCTCCCATCCTGGAGCTGGTCTTCAGAAGATGTTCATGGAATTCCAGCGCCAGAAGTGGAAAGACTTTGGGGGTCATCTAGATCATCTCCTACACCCTTCATTTTTTTTATGGAAAAAGAAATTGATCCCCAGAGAGGTGGAAGATTCCATCAGAGTTAATAAATTCTAAATCCAGGAATAGAATTTGCATTTCTTGCTTCCAGATCATTGGCTTATTTTCAATTCAACAGAACAATTCTGGTCATTTAATATTCCAGTAGATCTTCCTAACACTCTGGTCAAAATTTAATCTATGTATTTTCAGATTTACATACTTGTCATTTTACTTGGTTAATTGTTAGTCAATGGTATCTTTAATTAGTTGTGTGATGGAGTTGCACTTTGTATTTAACAGTTGCCATTCCACTGATGTATAGCCTTTGTTTCCTTTTTTGACTCTAGGGTTTCCCCATGACTGAACTCCAGGCATTTGTGCAATTAGCTGGTAAAATAATATAGTAAGAACGGCCCACAATGGTGAGGCATACTGGTAGATTTTTCACAAGTGTCATGTCTGAGATTTCAAAATCTAATTAAGAACATTGAACAAAATTCTTTATGGATGTTTCCCCTTAATGAAATAAAATTACAGTAAATTGCATGACAATAATATTGAATATTATTTTGTTATGTTTGCAAGAAAGAGTAATACGTTAACACAGTATTTCAAAGATCGAATATTGTTGCGCAAAAGCATATATTTTCGTGGTAGAAGTTGCGATTTTTAACTTATTTTTTGGCTATGCTTTGTATAAAACTCCGATTAGTCTTTAAAGGATTTTAACTATGTGGGCAATTTATAGAGATGGTGATTGGAGTATAATTATAGCACTATATGGTTTACATAGAACTTTCAACTGTGTGATCTCAGTTGAGGTTCATTATAGTTCTATAATTTATAAGTCTATTACTGTTATATTATGAAAATTAACATTTAGTGATGTTAAATTATTTGCTCAGCCACAAAATGAATTAATGTTGTAGTTTGAGATTCAACTGTGCTTTCCAATTCCAAATTAGTCAGTTAGTTAGAAAACAAGTATTTCTCAAGCGTCTATGTGCTAGACACTGTTCTAGGTACTAGATGTAGAGTAGCAAATAGGGCAGTCTCAGCCTACAAGACTAAGGGTGGAGATAGATAAAGACATTAATCAAGAGCAAACAAACTGACTTACAAGAAACAAATTTCAGATACTACTTATGTGTGGAAAACCCAGGATAATATGTCAGTGCTTGGAGGCAGGAGCAAACTAATTGCTTTAGAAAAAGTGGACACAGAAGGCCTGAAAAGGTGTAATTTAAGACCCAAGTTATGAGAATAAATCAACTAGGTGAGAGTTCCAACTGGGGAAGAGTTCCAAGCAGAGGGACTTGGGATGGGAATGCTCATGGTGTGCTCAAAGGAAATGATGAGGGGTAGTGCTGAGAGATAAGGATGGCAATATGGGCAAAGGGGAGATTATGTATGACCTCACATACTGTGTTGAATAGTTTGGAATGTTTCAGTGGGAAGCCATTAGAGGATTTTGAGTACAGGTGTGGTGGGATCTGATTTACAATTTAGAAAAATCACTCAGCTGTAGTTGTGAAGACAACAGAATAAGTTCCTATCTGTTTGGATCTAGCTTTCCTGTGGGGGAAGACAGACAATAAATAAATACCACATGTCAGATGATGATAAGTGTAATGGGGAAAAGTTTAACATTACAAGGAAAATAGGAAGTCTTAAGGTGGATTAGCTCTTTTACTTAGGTTTGTTGGGGAGGTCTCAGCAGGGAGATGATATGTGCAGAAAGACCTAAAGATACAGAAAGAGTCAGCCATGCCAAATCTGATTGGCATATTGAATATCCATTGCACATATGAATTGAACAGCTAGATACTCATGTCTAGAGTAGAGGAGAGAGGTTGAGGATCAAGATATATATCTGGAAATCTTTACTATATAGCTGTATTTAATGCCATAGATCTTATGGGGAAAAGAAGAGGGCTCAAGATAGAGACCTTGGCCTTGGGACAACAACATAGTGTTTATATGGGGGAGGAGAAGCTAGGAGAGAGAGAGAGATTTCCAGTAAAGCTTGAAGAAAACTAAGAAACTATTGTCATAGAATCAAAGAATAAATGTGTTGAAAAAAAGGAGGGAGAGGTCAACTCTGTCAATTGCTGAGAGAAGAATCATAGTAAGATGAGAATGAAGAAGTGGCCATCAGCTTTGACAAGATTCATGTTATTGGTGACCCTGAACAATTTAATGAAATAATGAGGAGTAAAGCTCAACTGAAGTTGATTGAGAAGAAACTGTGATGAAAGGAAGTGGGAAGAATAGGTCTAGACAAGTCTTGGGAGGAGTTTTCTGTGAAGGAGATCCAAGACACACAGTTGTGGCTGGAAGCTCATATGGGATCAAAAGAGGCTTTTTGTTTGCTTGCTTTTATGATGGAGACATTAAGACATATTTCTAACATGAAAAATGACAGCATAGAGAGAAAAAATGATGATGTAGGAGAGAAAGGGGATAATTTGGCAGCATCGTCCTTATAAAGGCAAGGAAAGATAGGTCTAAGGCACAAGGGGAGGGGGTTAACTTAGCTAGCAAAAGGGATTCTAATTCTATTAGAAGATGATGAAAAGCAGAAGTTTGTGTGTAGATGGATGGTGGTAGTTTGAGGAAATTGGTATTGGGAAGATGAAATTGGCTATTTTTTTTGAGATTTAACAATTTTTTTTTCAATGAAGTATGAGTTGGAAGTTGACAACTGTATGTGGGAGACAGTTGAGCTTTAGAGATTTAAGGAGAGCAAGTTGTTAATTAGTTGTCTCAGAGTGGAAAGTGAATTTACTAGAGCAGTGTTGAATCTTTACTAGTATGAACACAAATTTATAGTGATTCCAGTCAGCAAGTTGTGGAATTTGTCTGATGTTTTTAGCAGCTTGGAGACAGCTGTGTCAAGTAAGCAGATAGTTGAGTTTAACTAGGGTTGGAGTTCTTCCAGTTCAATATAATGAAAGAAGACTTTTTGTAAGGGAGTCGTTATGGTTTTGGACTGTGGAATCTGAGCTTAATAAGGAAGAAAGTAGGGATTAGAGTGGGGCTATGGATAATGAAAAAAAGGGGCAGAATCGACAGATTGAAACTAGCTTATGGAAATAGAAAAGTATAAGTAACCATAATAGAATGAGATGACTTAAATGGAGATTTGGGAGGGTAGTTGAGGTAAGAAAGAGGAAAAGACTGTTGGTCCTGAAGGGTCTAAGCATTGAGAGGCCAGGGTGTTAGATGGCTATCTATGGATGTTAAAGCCACAGCGATTGATGAATGGGGCAGCACTCCATCAGTGAGATAGAGTTTGGGAGTTTGGTAGATGACATATCATGGTATAGTGAGATTGGTAAGCACCATGATATGTGCTTTGAAAAAGAAGCAGTTTTGGAAGGCGATGTGAAACAATTTGGAGGAGACAATAGGGAACAATGGGGAGACTCACTGAATTTCTGGATTGTAAGGACCACAGGAAATAGAGGGTAAAATATGTCTGTACTTGGGAGGTAAGCAGGAAGAAATGTATTCTGGCAAGAGCCAAATTTTATTTAGAGCAAGACGGTGTAGGGAATTTTCAAAGAGGTTGAGAATGTGGGAAAGATTACTGAGGACAGAGCAGGAGTTCTAGAAGTGCCATAATGGAAGCATTTGGGAGGAGGGAGAAGTGTGGGAGATGAAGTCAGATTAATGGCATTACAGAAGAATAAAGGACTGGCATCCACTCAATGATCCATGAGACTTGGATGTATGATGGTGACTGAGGGAACAAAATTGTGAGTCAAGTTGGGTTTGGCCCAGAGTATATGGCAATTGAAGATTTGGGGTGGCCGACTCGGTCCATAGTTGGAAGTACAGGGCAACCAAAATCATGTGAGGTAAAAGCCTTGGGTTACTAATCTCATCTACTTTTTAATCCAAATCTAATATTTTTTCTTCCACTTAGCTGGGTCTCTTATACTATAATATTTTTTAAATCTCCTGTTTGTTATGGAGTATATTATGTGCCATATGGCTGTATATGTGCTATACAGGAGAAGAAAACTTGCTCCCAGTTCTTGTGAAACTCACAGAAGAAGAAAAGGAAAACAAATAGAGAAAATAAATAAAGCTTGCTTTATATGATACAAACTGTACATTTATATTAGAAGGGAATATATTGGATAGGCTTCCTAAAAAGAATGTTGCTTGGAGAATATAAATTTTGAACAATGTCTGGAAGAGACTTTGATGGAAAATAGAGGATAGGGTATTTCAATCTGGTTCTTACAATAGCAATGAATAGAAAAAAATTCAAGTTAATTCAATTTATTATGAGGCTGCCCTTGGGAAAAGAAAGGGATTCTCAGGGAAATCTGGGAAGATAAGTCAGGCTAAGATCTCACAAAACATAGAGCTTGATGGGGAGCAGTTGGATTCTCAGGATCTCTTGGAAGCTTAGAGTTTATAGTTAATAGATTTTGTTTTCTAAGACGGCAATTATGACTTGGCCATATTCTAGGAGCTTTGGTCCTACTGTTTCTCAGCTTTCCAATTGTGAATTCCTTACTTCCCTTTGTGGTCAACAGAGAGAATCTGATTAACCCTCATGTCAGACCAAGTGATCAAGTATCCCACAGACAAACTGCAGCTATTCAGGGACCAGTCCTGCTTCAGTTAGCCAAGCTTGGGAATGAGACGGGTGTGATCTTGTGCCTGCTTGGGCAGCAGGGTCTGTGGGTGGACAGAATCTCTTACAGGAATACATGGGCCAACAGGTGATGACTGACATTATTAACTACTAAATTATTCCAGACCAGAGAAGAACATGGGCAAATGACTGAAATTATTTATATTTTTGAACTGGGGAGTGATCATCAGCATTCTGGATTCATGTATATTTAGTCTTCTAACTGTAATTTTTATTATTGCATAATGCTATATCCCATTTTGGCTGATATTCTGGAACTCTATTTAAAACCTTGTATATGAACCACAGGAAGGGAAATAATTTAATAAGATAGTTCTCAGAGGATTGTCTGATTACTTTTCCTGGAGCCTGCTGACCACTTGGTGTGGGGATATACGGGAAGCACATTAGATAGGAAATTTACAACTTACTACTAAAATATGCTTCTGTTCCTAAAATTATGCCAACTGAATGGAACAGATTGTCCTTTACCAATGTAACAATGTAACTCTTAGTACAGCTATGTCTCTGCCAGGATGAGGATGAGATAATTTGAGGAAGGAAGGTTTGGGGATACTCATATTTGACTTTGTTTTTAAGCCTTGAATGAAACAGATTTTATGGAACAGCCTGGTATTTCCTACTTGTATAAACTTTTAACCTAGTGTTATAGAAATCAGCAAGTTTCCATAAACTTTGTGAATAAAGTTAAAATGGTTAAGAAATTTCAACTGGTACTTTTCATTGCTAAAATCTTTTCTAAAATTATGTAAAACCAGACCACTCACCTATGTTCTTCAATCTTCTTTTCAATAGGTCCCAAAGACTCAAGTGTTTTCTTCTTCTTTTGTTAGTGCCACCTTATCTTCTAGCCCCTTGGAGTTCCCTTCTGCCCTCCAAAACTGAGCTCAGAAATAAGACACAGTCACGGTAGTTCCCCATCTGTTGTTCTCAAGGATAATAGGGAAGGCTGCTAATAACAATAAAAAGTCCCTATAACAGTTACAAAAATTGCAAACATAGAGAATCACAAACTTTTCAAATTTCTTATAATGGTAGTTCCTAACCTGCATCTAAATTAGTAACTGAAACTCCCATTGACTTCTATTTTTAGTTTTTGAATCTTTGGGACAGGATTTACCAAAACTCTCTCCTCACATTCCATCCTTTCCTGCTGACTGAATAGAACAGGTGGAACACTAAGGATCATCTTGGCTCAAGGAGACAAATAAGAATTCTTAAAGACCACCAGATTAATTGATATCTGCTTCACTAGACATTGGCCTTGCTTAAGAAAAATCTTCTTTGGTGCGTTTCCTCCTGAGGCCCACCTGGCCGTTTCCTGTTGATTAAGATTAAAAGGACTCGCCCTTTACAAGGGTCCTTATGGCCTCCCCTGTTCCCCTATGCTCCTTGTCCTCCCTTGACTGAGACCTCCTATTAGTCTCCTCCACTGGGGCTTCATTCTTAGTCAATCTAATGTCATTCTTCTCCAGGCCTGGGGTTAGCTAGGAAAGTCCCCTCATTACATCTATCTCCATCGTGTATTATAGAACAGAGAAATCTAGGAAATTGTTAAAGAAGAAAAATATGGTAATAAATCTTGTTTTCTCTCTTCCATATCTGATCACCAACACTGGCCACAAGCGCTGCTCAGGTCTTCAAACTTCAAGTTTGCATTCTTAGGACCACATTGACTGTTCTTTCCATAGAGTTTCTGAATACAAATTGAGGTCTGGGATGGGAGCCCAGACATTGTTTCTTTCCTGGGGAGTGATTTGTTCTAAAAGGGGCTCATAATTCAGATCAAAGACAGGTTAAAGAGAAACAGATCACTAAAACTTCTAGGGGCTGCACAGCTGACTTTATCAGTTATAGCTTTCAAAGAAATCCATGAAGTATTGTTGGTATCTGAAAACAGAGTAAGAAATTGTATCCTACTGTTTAAAACATAAATGGTTCACAACCTGACCTTTATACCAGGTACTTTTTCATCAGAAAATATATCAACAGAAGAGAGAGAGAGAATGAATAGTGGAGATTAGTATGATAAATATGAAACTAAATCTCCTTTCAAGACAGCAGTCTTGAAATCCTTGAACACTGGGTGGAGTTTCTTGTTTTCCACATAAATCAAATGGCTATCTAAGACAGTGCACCCTACTATTTGATTAGATCTTATACAGAATAGAAGTGGCTTTTGAATTTATAAGAAATAGGTTCCTTTTCCACTCCTAATGCAGACAACTTTAGGTTCTGATAACAAAGCAACTGAATGTGATTCCATCTGATAATTGGGGAAAACATTCGCAAATGGAAAAACTAGACTATATTAATGTCACATTGGTGAATAGCAGAATGTTTAAGTTGAAAACAATCTGTGGCAAAAGATGTTGACATTATTTCTATTTCTATTACTTCAAAATCTAGAGAAGTTATTCAGCACACACATAGTGCCATTAAAAGAGTAAAAATATGTACCATAAAGGTGCAAATTAATTACTGTTTTCTTATTCCATTTTTTTCTCATTTTACCAAAGAAAGTAAAACTCAGCCTCAACCACATCATTTTACAATTATATAAAGGGTGAAAAGTTTTCCCAAATGTTCCCTCCAATAACATTTCCAACACAACCATAGTTAGGACTTCTGCACCTTTCCTCCTTGATTTTCCAGTACTTTTTCTAATTCTCTCTTTCTCATACTTTTACCTTATATAGTCCCATACTCTTTCAGTACTTATAAGCATATATTTTTTAATTTTAAAAAGATATAAATATATAGATTATCTCTCACTATCTATGCAAATAATGGTATCACAAGCAAAGAGTCAGAAACATTGATAACTTTGAGAGTTTTTAAAGGTCATGCTGGTACAGCTGGCCAACCACTCTTTGGTCCATGCATTTTAGCACTTTTTCTAGTTGGGACACGAAAAGTTGAAAGGGGGTGAAAAATGGAGCTACCAGCTTCATTCCTTGGGAAGGGCATACCTGCTGAAGGTGTACTTATTTGAAATTTATCTTGGGTCGGCAAGAGTTTATCCTCCTATGTCTGGTAAGAGTTGATAGATATCTATTTGAATCTACCAATATGCACTTCCCGGGTGGGGAAAAGAGACTGGAATGTTGATATACTAAGAAATAATATACAAATATATCTGATCAACTTGAGTGACCCCAACAATGTCTAGATCACAACAGGATCCCAAATGGAAGGAAGAGTTTGGAATTGTGAGTCCACATTTAGCAAAAAGCTCT
This sequence comes from Tapirus indicus, assembly GCA_031878705.1. Lineage (NCBI taxonomy): Eukaryota > Metazoa > Chordata > Mammalia > Perissodactyla > Tapiridae > Tapirus > Tapirus indicus. Next base: position 114,653,108 of record CM062921.1, on the reverse strand, counting down.
ATTGGTATAAAGATATAGCTGATTTTAAAATTCTTCTCCATTTGGGGATTGTGGGAGTGTTTGTGTGACCTGGGACTGAGTGAGCACAGAAAAAGCTACAACATTTGGGGGCTCATGCATTTTTCCTGTGGAGAATATCCTGACTGAGCAGAATAGATATCAACATAAAAGAGAGGTGGCAAATATTCATCTCACCACATGTAATACGATGCCTGAGTAAATCAGGAGGTATCTTCAAAGGCAGAGTGACAGTTGCGGTGGTGACACTCAAGGTCAAGGAAACTTGGGACTGCATGGAGCTGCCCCTCTCAGTGGGTGCCTGGGGCCATGAGAACCTGCCTTGGCCATGTTCTCATGTAGCAAATGGAAAGAGCTCTATCATTAACTCCCAGGAGATTTTAAGGCATGTATACTCGTGCTGTAGGGCCTTTCCCCAAATTGAGCATCCTGAACACAGAGTGGTGATATGGTAATGGGTCAGGAGCAGGATTTCAGCTCTAAGGCGGCACTTTGGCAAAGAAGTCAAACCAGCCTGGTGAGCAACATCTGTAGCAGGAGGAGGCAAAAGGCCAGAATTGAGGAGACAAAGTTTGTAATCACCCTCAAGAATCCTCAAAGAAACTTAAAGAGGAGCTCCTCATAAATAGGTAAGTACGGATTTGGAATCTGAAGATTTGAGTAGTAATGGATATTAATGTTAATTTTTCTACATCGTATTTGCTTTGTTGTGCTTGTGTTGGTGGAGGGGATGGCTCTCACATTACCCAATATGAGTCTTGAACAAGTTTTCCACAGACAATAAATTGGAAATTACTTTTTCAAGTCACAGTGGCTACTCTTCATTTATGCATATCATCAGATGGTGATTTATGGGTTTTAAATGTTTTAAATAACTAAAGCTTATCTTTTAAAGTCGCAAAACTTTATTTTCAACAAGTGAGGTTTTAATTAAAATAACATCTTCTTTAACTTCTTCCTGTAAATCTTATTCTCAGGGTTTGTGATTGTTTGCCGTTTTTGTTTTTGCTATAGAATACTTGCTTGGCTTAGAAAAATTTGAAAAGCAAGGAAAGCACGTAGAAGGAAATTATTATCTATAATTCTACCACTAATTCCTTCGAAAACACATGTAGCTAATGATCAGGGTGTGTCAAATCAGGGAATTCTTTTATTCCTAGCTCTGTTTTTGACCTATCTAAGCAAGTAATTAATGCCTGAAATTCCTTTTATCTCAGATTTTCTATTACAGAAGTTAAACTGACTATTCATAATCTCTCAAAATAAAACCCCATGCCTGGAGAATTATTCTTCCTAATTCTTGACCTGGTGAGTTGGTTGCATGATTACACAGCAGAGTGATAATGAACAATAGGATATCACCCAAACATGCAGAATTTGGTAGCAATAATATCAGTAGCTAATATATTTTGTACTTACTATGCATCAGGCTCTATTCCGAGTTTTACATGTATTATCTTAGTCTTCACAAGAACCCTGAGAGGGGATGCTATTATTATCTCTACTTTACAAATAAGGAAATGAAGCCTCTTAAAATTTGAGTAACTTGTCCAAGGCTATACAACTACAATCCATGGTCACACGGCAGACTACCCTAGTTTATTAAGTGTGGGAGATTAGTAGATGGCTGCCATTTACCAATATCCCTTGCATTTGGCGTTGGCTGTTGACGTATAATTCCTTGCAATTTTTAACTTGGTGAGTTTCTGAACTAAAACAGGGCATATATGATGGGTTGTATTTCAAAATGCCAGTTGGTAAACATCATATAGGAATATAACTCCCTTTGGAAGATGCCAATCATTAGTGCCTCTTCTATTAAGGAGAAGTTGAATCATTGTGCTTTAATTATAAATCACATTTCCAGCTCACGCTGAATAAGGAAGGGACATGTTTTGCTGCATTTTAAATGTTAGCATTAGGCAAGGTGAAATTGTTTGTGAAATTGGCCAATGTTTTTCTGGTCAAAGGAAAGAGGTATAGAATTGAATATTATCGTAAATTCATGTTGGCTCATATAACTCCTTTTTCAAGAATCTAAATTTAACTTCATGGTTTTGGTAAATCTAATAAATTGTATGAGAACAAATAGATCAAGTTATTCTAGATAAACACAAGTGAACCCTTTCCAGCGAATGGAAAAGCGTTATTATTCCACCCTATCCCGTTGCTCATTCAAGGTTCCAGAAATATTAAGCAATGAACCTTGTACCTGGGAAGCTTATTTATGTCTCCTTTACCTTTACCAGAAATTACACCTGATGTAATCTGTAATTTGCCAAACTTGTTTGTTTTGGGCCATGAAATAAAGGGGGTAGGAGGATGAAGACATAGATAAATTTCATCACATAGAAATCCAGTTTACATAACTTGCACCTTGTGTAAAAGGAGACTTTTCCAGTGAAAGCAGCACTTGCCTAAAAGATATCAAAACTAAATGCTATTATTCATCACAACTCATTGAAACCGATGACTGTGAACTTTGAGAAATCTGTCCCCTGAAGATGATAAATGACAAAGAACTTTGAGAGCTATCAGCACACTACACCCTCACCAGATCTAACTGAAGCTTCTTTCCAGAACAGGGAACAATAGACTTGTTTTGACCAATTAAGTACAGACTTAGTAACCCATTCTGTCATATCCAGGATGTAATTTTCAATCCTTAATTAGCATGACCATAATGAACCCCTTTCCAGCACATTATAACCCCTTGATTTTTTCCACTAAGAAATCTCTTAATAAGTTGCTTTATTGGACTGTGTTCCTTTGCTTGGCAAGGAAATGAACTCATTAGTTGCTTTATTGATCACTGTAGTGGTCCTTGTCTTTCCTCCGACAATTGCTTCTATTTTTCTTCCACACGTTAATGCGCTACATTAATTTTTCAACACAAACTTTTACTTTTCATTTAAAATATAAATATGTTTATGCCAAAAATATAATTTTAATGCATTTAATTCTGTATAACTAAAACATTCTAAAAGTTTTTCACCTTTTGCTGGAAAGTGGAGTTGCTGCATAGTTTACACAGTTGCCAACATCAAAATCATGTGACAAGGGCATAGGCCAGCAACTTCATTTTCTTAGATTCTCTTTACACTGTAGTTCTTGTCTTCAGTCCTTATCTGTATTATGTTGGCATTCCCCACTTAAAGAACTTCTTTATCTATCTAAAACATCAGGGATTGCTCTTTCAAACTAGAAAAATCTGGCTCTATTCATCCAGTCAGTCTTCTTCCTTCCTTTAAGAGCTGATTTAAAACTCATCTTCAGCAAATTTTCTCTGACCAACTCCATCACTCTTTGATTTTGTCTCATCTTTGATATCAGCATACTTAGATATATTGTTTTGATGTTTTGCTTAGTAATTGTACTTTATTTGCAGGGTAATTTACAAGAATATTCCAAGTTCCTTGTTATTGTTTACAATGTCCCCCACATCTTTTGTAATCTCTCACATGGTCTGTTAGTTATAATAATTCATTGTCCTTGGTAGAGTTTGAGAACTGAGAACTGATCAGTGCAACCATTTATTAGTTGCCAGGTTTTGTTTTTCTTTTGGAGGTGGGTCAGTCTCGGTCCTTCCAGCTTTTAGAAGCTCCTTTATAGCCTCTTTCTAAGGTGGAATGCTGTAGTGAAAGTAAGTTTAAACCAATATCTGCCAAATATCAAGTAATTATTAAAAAGGAGGCACAAAAACAGTCAGATATCCTGTTTTTTGTAATCTCAGAGAAGTCCTTGAACTCTATCCTCAGATGCTTTGGGCAATCACCTTGCAGGAACAAAATATAAGAATCCAGGATGGGTGGCATCGTAATCCCAAAGCTCTGTTTTGTACGGTGCCCCCACTCCTGTCACAGAGGAATTTGTTGCCTTATCTGACAAAAAAGGTGGATTGATCTTGCTACCAAAAGGTCATTTCATCAGCTTTGAAATAACCCTTTCCCACAAGGACCCAGAGGTAGCAGAATGTTCCCAGCCAATGTAGGGAATACCCACCAGGAGAAAACCATTCTGCAAATCAGGGCATCACCAAAAAGGGAGACAGTTTAGATATTGCAAAGCACATTTGGGGCATATTTGGGAATTGAAAATGGATGAAGCATGAGATGGTATTCAGGAATAATTTTTAAAAAGTTTTATTAGGTGTTATTTTGATAATGTTATTTTGACAGTGTAAAAAGATACTTCCGTATTTTAGAGTGAGATGTGATATTGTCTGTGTAATATTTGGTTCTGACTCTGCCCCCGCTACGACTCCACCCCATTTCATGGAGGAGTCATTTTGTGGACTCACTGGAGTGTTGGATGATTCTGCCAAAAGACTAGCATTGCACTTTGGTCTTGAGAGTGCATGCTGACAGAGTGGGGATTCTCCCAGCTTGCATGACTAGACTGGATGACTTTTTGTGTGCTAATAAATGTTTGTATATTTGGCAGAAGATGGTTTAAGACTTGCTTCTATTGTAGCAAGCCACCTGTTAGCGAGAGAGGCATAGTCCTACCCTCTCATAGTTGTAGGCTTTGTCATATACCAAAAATAACATCATAGTTTCTAAAAAACAAAATTGACTTATGTTGGTTTGCCACAATAGGATTTTATAATTAACTGAGCATTTGAATGATATGTTCTCTAAATGTTCTTCCTACAATAAGATACTAACCATCTAAGAGAAATTATACTGACCTATTCCTTCCAGACCTTGTCTCTGAAATAGCAGCTTCTTCATGAAGATCTTCGTGTCTGATGAGTTTTTTTTAAATTACTCTCTTCTCTCTAAAACTATGAGGATTTCCAGAGGCACTAACAATCTAATCCAAGGGCTCATTTTGCGATGAGAATCCGTCAGCACATTTTACAGAAAGAATGACTGGTGTAAATAATACAGCAAATCAGGTAAGTGTAGGTCAGATAACAGGTCTTCTGTGATAGTTCTGTTCTCACTTTTCCACACAGCAGAGGGCAGTAGTGAACTGTGCATATTTCCTCTAGAAAAAAAACCAAATAAACATAATTAAAATAAATTAAAAATTGTATCGAAAATGTTCCACGTTCAATAGTATTTTTGGTCCCCTGAACAAACAGTAATTTACCTGGGCTGCAATCCAGTATATAGTAGCTAATTTCAGGTCTCAGACTTACGGTTCAGTTCCGACAACACAGGATTTGAATATAACATTGTATTGCATCTAATCATTCACAAATCAGGTGTGGGCAGAAATTAAACATTTCCTTTTTATCCTAAGAAAAATGTTATTTCCTTAAGGAAAATTTTTAGCCTAAAGGTATTTTAGCTACTTCTAGACTTAAAATGTTGTCTTCTTCAGGATAAATGTAATATTTTCAAGTAGTTCTATTTTCTCTAAAAGCCTTTTTAATAAATTAAATTAAAATATCGTTTCTTACCAAACAACCAGATTTAAGGAACTTTTTTATTAATTTATTTTTCAATTTATGCTGTTGATCCGAAATATTCAATGTCAACTTTTTTGAGTTTCTTTTTCCCTGTATTTTCCTATGCATTTTCATGTTTATCCTCATTTTCCCTTATTTTTTATCTCAAGTGTCGTCTATTGTCTTCCTAGTAAAGAAGATGAAAAGTTAGCTCTCTCACACTGCCCTCAGACATTCCCTCACCATATTCCTTAAATACCACTTGAAACTATTCAGTTTTAGGCTTTGTGCCTTACTCATGAAGGGCAATTATTAAATATGTATTTACTGACGGAGTATTCGAACAGCTGAAGGGGATTTCCAATGAAGGAAAGGTTACTCAAGTGACTGAGTCTCAACTTTGTGCTGAGGATGCTCACCTGGAAAACTGCCATCACACAGAAAACCATTTCTGTTTATCTTTCCAAATCACAGCATTTAAACAGGTCCTTTGAAAGTAGAAAAAGGCATGTATTCTTGGGAAAAAGCTTGGCAGAGGAAAAAACATCTCGGATTTCATTCGTCCAGCCCATGTTTAAATCCCAGCTCTTCCACTTACTAACTGCCAGATCTTCCATTTCACCACCTCTGCTTCCCATCTAAGGCTGCCCAGAGATTGGTGGCATTGGAAGTGACCATTTTCCTATTTTGCTTATCTTGTTTGCTTAAACTCTTACTTGGAGGAAACTACCGCTCCCTTGAGGAGGCCTAATATATCTAAACTTAGATATATTAGTAATTATATTATATGTAAATGGGAAAATACTCCAATTAAAAGACAAAGTTTGTTAGACTGGATAAAAAAAGAAAATTGAACTATATGCTATTTGTAACAGGCACACATTAATTACAAAAACACAGAGAGGATGAAAGTAAAAGAAGGAAATAGATTTCCCATACAAACACTACCAAAGAAAAAAGAGGCTCATGTAGGTATATGAATATCAAAGTAGAGTTTAAGACAAGAAGTATTACTAGACAAACATAAAACATTTCACATGATAACATTATATGAGAAAGATATAACAATTCGATATTTGTATTCACTTAATTACATATTTTAAAAATATATATAAAGTAAGAGCTGACGAAGTTGAAAGAATAAATGCAAAATCAATATTGGAGATTTTAATATACCTCTTTCTCCAACTGATGGAAAAAAATGCCAAAATTAATAGATTCAGAAGATTCGAGCAACATAATTAACTAACGACTTTATTCACATATATTGACTACAACTCCCTAAAACTAAAACTCTCTAAAATATATATTATTTTCAATTGCACAGGGAACATTTACCAAAATAATACATATCTTGAACCATAGACTGAATCTCAACAAATTTCAAAGAATTGAATCATAGAGTTCTCTCCACAATGGAATTAAACAATTCACAAAGAGTAAAATAACTACAAAATCGTTAAAAGTTTGGAAATTAATCAACACACTTTTAAATAACCCATTAGTCAAAGAAGAATTCACAAAGGAAATTAGAAAATGTTTTAAACTGAATGATAATACAATATATCAAAACCTATGGAATGCAGCTAAAGCTGTGTTTAAAGGAAAATTTAAAACTTCATATTTTCAAAGCCAATTTTCCTAAAATTGATCTACGATGCAACACAATCTGAATCAAAATTCTAATTTTTTATGTGTGAAAATTGACACATTTTCTATGGAAATGCAGAAGATCTAATATAGTAAGACAATCTTGAAAGAGAAAAACAAATGAAGGATGTACAGTACCTGATGTACAGCCTTGCTATAAAACTTGAGTAATTAAGACAACATAGGATTAGCACAAGCATAAAAAGACCAATGGACTAGCATAGAGAGCCTGGAAATAGTTCCATCATTGCAGCTGAGTAGGATAAACAGTGCTGGGTCAATTGGGTATCTATATGGAAAAAACGAACTTCGATCCCCTACATATTAAATTAATTAATTAATTAACTTGAGATGGATCATAGACCTAAATATAAAAAAGAAAACAAGGCTACCTGAAGAAAACAGGAGAAAATCTTCAAGACCTTAGTGTAACAAAGATTTCTTAAACAAAGTGCAAAAATCACAACCCCAAACAGAAAACATTGATAAGTGGAATATGTTAAAATTAAGAATTTATATTTATTGAAAGACCTTTTAACATTAAAACTGTTAAAAGGGAAACCACAGACTGAATATTTCTGACACATGTATTTTCTAAAGCACTTATATTCAGAATAAAGAGCTCCTACAAAACAATAAAAAAAAAAAAAAAGAATGACAATGGGCAAAGACTTAAACAGTCATAAAAGATTATATCCAAATGATCAATAGGATAACAAAACAGGCATTTCACAACAGAAGATGTCCACTGGCCAAGCAATCGGGGAATTGCAAATGAAAGCACAATGAATAGAGATACACATCTACCACAAGAGCTAACGTCAAAAAGATAGTCAATTCCAGCAAGGATATGGAGCAACTGGGGGAAGTGTAAATGGTAGAGAAGAGGGAGCTGTAGCCTCCCTTAGGCTGTGAGAGCTGGAAAGAGAGACCTGACAGGACCTTGAAGAAAAACTCAGCAACAGTCAAGTAAGGCTCAGCAGAGACAGAGCTTTCCTCTGCGAGCCTGCTGGTGCCTCCCATTGGCCAAACCTAAACTGGAAGCCAGAGGGAGCTGGATGTGGTGATGTAGTCCATGAAGGTCAGGCTCCCACAGCACAGGGCAGAGTAGAGGGAGGTAGAGACTGGATCTGGAGGGACAAAGGTCCAGCACAGTTTATTCAAACATTTGTTTATTTGTTATATCTATCTTTCTGGCTACCATCTATATGCTTATCTATCTAATTATTTTTGCCTCAGCTGTTTTGTGTGTGTGTGTGTGTGACAGTTGTTGCATATGTAAAATGAAATCAAATGTCCCAAGAGATTCAGAATCACAACCAACCAACATTTGTGTGCTTACTATATGCTAAGCATATTGACAGAAACTTCAGGGTTTCTTTCTCGAGATATAGTATGATTAAATTTTGGCAATGGGAAGAGGACGCTAGCTAAAGACAGTAACATAAGCTACAGCAGAAATTTTTTAATGTTTCAAGGGCAAAATAGTTATACAGCATATTTATTAAAGTCTCCATAATCAAAATTTATGAGGGAAGAGAGACAAGCATAGGCTATATTATGATAGTTTTTAGAATTAATAGGATTAATGTTATGAGATATTAATTTAATATGCAAGAATTCACATTATAGGAGTATTCATGATTTGAATGACTGACAATCATTTGGCTATCTTATTCTCTTAGAGAAAGAGTCTGCAGAGGGAGTGTTAAAACAACTACTACATTTGCAATTTAGGGTTTTTTTAATAAGTACATGGTTTTTCCTTGGGATGCAAGACATGTTGCTCATTGCAGAAAATGGAATATGTGCACAAAAAAATACTTGCTGTCCTGTTCTAATCATCAAAAATAACGTTACATTTTGATATAGTCTGTACTAGTCTCTTTCAAGATATTTCTAAACATACAGACTTTTGGAAAAAGGACTTCATTTCATGTGTAGTTCAATGTCTTTTGCATTCACTTATATCACAAACATTTTCCCATATGAACAACACTGCATAGATTTTTACTGTCTATATCACTAATAATTTCCTAATGAGGGATTACTAGAAGTAACAGTATTTCATCAAATTCATGTCAATTACTTTAAAAATCTTGATACATAATAGCAAATTATTTTTCTGAAAAGATTAATCAACTTACAGTCCTGGCAGCATCTAATCAGTGCGCAGGTTCATAGTTCCTTCGCTATTTTTTTCAGACAACTTGATAGGCAAAAAAATGATATATCATTATTTTAATAGGAATTGCTTGACTAATGGTGAGACTAAATATGTTTTCTTGTTTATTGACCACTTTTAATCCTGGCTTTCACAGAAATCCATTTAACTGAATCCACGTCCTCTGTCTTTTTGGCTAGTGAATATTTTTTAAGTTATTTTTTAACAAAGAATAAAATAGCAACACTTTTTATATAAGTTCCAAATAATTTTTCTAGTTTGTCTTTAAGGTAGTTTATAATTTTTTAATGGTAAGGTAATTTTGACTTTTTACGTAGGCAAATGTATCATTACTTGTTTTATCTTCAGTATTTTGTGATTTTATTTTGTTTTAAATTTTAATATTTAACCTATTTATAGTTTTTAAAATATATTTGTATAGACAGAATCTAATTTTATTATATATATTTAAAAAAACTTTTTTTGCAAATAGAAAACTTTCAAACAGTGTTTAAAGATAATCCATACCTTCCCCACTGGATTGTTCTGTTCTTTACAAAACCAATACTTTTGATTTTTGTTTCATGCCTTACAGCAATTGCTAATGCAATATTAATAATGTTATTTATACAAATCCTTATTTCTTCATGATTTTAATAGAAATCCTTTTGCTATTTATCATCCAATACTTATTATTCTATCATAGTCTATAACATGATTTATGATTCTCTTTTTGATCCAGAAGTTAATATGGAATACTTTAAAAATTTTTAATTGTGTTTGTGTGTATAAAGTGACGAATTAGATTTAGAAGCTGTGCTTTTATTATTTGCTTTTAATTGAATTGTATTGTGATAGAATAACTGATATCTATAATTTCTACATTTTGCAATTTATAGAGGAATACTTTGTGGTCCAGGGTAAATTTTCTCCCCAATCTCCAATGGATACTTGAAAATATGGATTATAAAGTTAAATTTATAGCTACCAAAATTTACTTTTTGTCTGCTTGATTGGATGATGGTTAAGAGAGCTGTATTATAGTCGTAGGAATGTAAATACTCGTGGTGAAACATACCAATATAAAATAACCCTGAATTTAATCCCTTTTACCTTGGATTCTACATTGAGATTAATGGCACTGCACTGTTTCAGAGCTTCTCAGACGTATTTTAGTCCGTCTCTTTATTTTAAACTTTTATTGCTATTTTGTTTTAGATGTAACTCATAAACCAAATGTTTTTGAGTTTTATTAATTCAATATGAGATCTGTTTTTAATAGGGGAATTTAACTTAATTATATTTATTTCATAGCAAAGGAGCATGTCCAAAATAGAATTCTTCCCTAAGTATTGTTATTCTCCAGTAGGTCCCATCTCAATAAATGGCATTGATATCAATCCAAATTCCAGAGTACCAATCACAATTTCTCCCTCTTGCATACCTTGAAAATTCAATCCATCAGCAAATCCTGTTGGCTCTACCTTCAAAGCGAATTTCAGTTCTACCTCTCCCTATACCTCTTGTCTAATCTATCATTCTCACTTAGATCCTCATAATACTTCATGTATTGTCTCCTCTAATGGATTTTTCATTTAGTAGCCAGAGTTATATCTTTAAAATGTAAATCAGATTATGAAATTCTTATGCTTAACGCTTTTCTATGGGTTCTCACTGCATTTCAACATATATGCAAACTTCCTCCTTTTTCACACAGGCCTTATATTGTTTCACTTCTGTATCCCTTCCCAACCTCCTGGCTAACTCTCTCGCAGTATCTCCTGCCCATCCACGCTGGCCTTTCATATCTTTGAATCAGTTCATCCTTTCTTTAGGACTTTTCTATATGCATTTCCTTTGCTTAAAATCATCTTCAACCCATCTTTTAGTATATCTGCTCCTTTTCATGTCACGTCTCAGCTCTCATGAACCGGGGCCCATCAGGCTTTCTCCAACTACTCTATCTAAATAAGTCACTCTCTACCTCAACCCAGTTACTCTTATCACAGTGGCATTCAAATGGGAAAAGACATTCCAAGGGATATTCCAGCAAGGACAAATTTAAGGGAATATATCAATTCAATTAACTTCCAGATATTTTATCATCCCAGGGTGTATGAAAATCTCTCACTTGCCATGCATAGGGCAAAAGAAAAGCTTACTGTAAAGTTTAGTCAGGACCGTAAACCTTTAAGGCGGCTCCTCATTCCCTGTCTTATAAACAGATAGTGGCATTGTCAGCAGGGTATCTTGGCTCTGTTAGAATGTTTGAATGTAGACATCTGCTGGAGTGGACAGGTCAGAGTAACCCATTTAAGAAATTCAAATGAGCAAAGTCAAAGACTGCCTTACCCTTAAGAGAGGGTACTACGAGAGCAAAACTAAGAAAGCACAAGAAATGTTGAATGTAAAAAAAAAAAAAAAGATTTAAAAAACTTATTTAAACCCAAGCAATTATTTTTTAGAAATTCTTAACATCCACCTTGAAAATGCTTTATTTTCTCTTAAAAACAATCATGTTCAAAGTGTCAATACAGCTCACGGGCCCTTTGTTGGAGAACAAGAACACTTCCACATGCTACCCTGCCAGGCCCCAAGCTCCACGAGGACAGAAGTTCCTTTGCTCAGGACCTCATCCTATGTGTCTCTTTATCTAGCTGTTGATTCGTATCCTTCAATTCCTTTGTAAGAAATTGATAATCCAGTGAGTAAAAGAGTTTTCTTGAGTTCGGTGAGCCATTCCAGCAAATTAATCAAACCCCAGGAGGGAATTGTGGGAACCTCTGATTTAAAGCCAGTGGGTCAGAAGCACAGATAACAACCTAGGCTTATTAGTGGTGTCTGAAGTGGAGGGTGGTCCCATGGGACTGAGCCCTTTACCTGTGGAATCTGATTCTATTTCCAGGTAGAGTGTCAAAATTGAGTTGAATTCTCAGATACCCTGGCTGGTGTCCAAGAACTGCTTACTGGTGTGGGGAAGCCTACACAGACACACACACACACACACACACACACACTCACATACACACACACACACTGGAATTGGGTCCAGGAACTTTTTGCAGCTAACTAGATGTTCTTTAACACTATCAAAATTTTTGATATATACTGGGTGAAATCCATGGGCAAAACTCATATATAATTTGTTTTAACTTCAGTGCACATTAGCCAGTAAGGTAAGTAAAACTGACATTATAAAATCACATCTTGACCTATTCCAATTTTAGTAAATTCTCATTATTTTATTTCATAAATTATTTAATACTTTCTAACTCCTTCTAACAAAAAAGAAATTACATGCCATATTTTGTAGTTTTGATTATGTTTTGTTATTATATACCAGTATTAATACATAGAAAAAGTTTTATCAAGCTGTTTAATAAAATTATTGGCATTATTACAGATTTTTATGATCAGTTCTTGTTTGTTTTTTCCCTAAGCCAAACATTAGAATTTGACATTGTACTCACACACATTTATTAGAGGTGTATCATATCTTTTATCATGCTCTGTCATAAATAATAATTTGTTACTGTTACTGCCTTACAAATTAAGCATGAAAAAAGCATAATGACATATTATCTTGTTTTTCTAATTTATAACAATGGACTAATTGATTAAATTATTTCTATATCTCTTTAACCTTGACTGATTTTACTAATCTATCTTTCATGGTATGTATTGCAATTCATTTCTTGGTACTTCTTGAAATACTTTATTAATACTTGTCTGAAATTAAAAATGAGGTCTTTTTCTAAAATAAAATAAGACTAATTACATTTGAAATGACAAGGAGGATGTGATTTACCAACCAAAACAGTAAGGCAAATATTTTCCATGAGTTGAATATGTTAATGATGCAGTGCCAAGGTTTTAATAAAAATATATTTTATGCACATAATAAGATTAAAATCTTTTATCAGAAATATTGTAGTAGTAAAGGTATAATACATAAAAACATTTTGATTTTCCAAGGTTTTCAGAGCTTATTGAATTAAATGTGAAAATGACTAACCAATATAATTAATAGTTATTTGATACTTCTTGGAAAGGTCAGTTGGGTATCCATTCCAGAAACTGAATAAATGAATGTCATAGTGGGCTATCATCAACAAATATTTTTAATAATGTATCATCTGAGAATTCAATCAGTCTTTCTTTCAATGTCATTTTTGATGTATAATTCATAAGATGTTCAAAGAAACAAATGAAATTGCTGTGATACAATTTCTTCAATTACCCTCTAATTATTTATCTTAACAAGGTTTCTCAAAGCTTATAAATATTAAAATGAAAAAAACAATAGGATTGACTGACTTTCTAGTGATATATTGTATTTATCCTTTTGACAAATAAATTGGAGTGTAAAAAAAAAAAGAACCCTATTCCTCTCGTGAAGAGGTGCATTTCCAAACATATATACTTGCATTAGACATATTTAAAGGAGTATTGTAACAATTTTATTTTATAGAAGATAAAAACAACAAACAAACATGTAGACACAGAGATTGGATTGGTGGTTACCAGAGGGGAAGGGGGGAGGGAGGAGGGGAAAGGCGGGATAGGGCACATGTGTATAGTGATGGATTGCAATTAGTCTTTGGGTGGTGAACATGATGTAATCTACAAAGAAATTGAAATATAATGATGTACACCTGAAATTTACATAATGTTTTAAACCAATGTTACCTCAATAAAGAGAACATTGGGGCCTGGCCCTGTAGCTGAGTGGTTCAAGTTTCGTGTGTTCTGCTTTGGTGGACTGGATTTGTGGGTTCGGATCCCAGGCGCGGACATACTCCTCTCACCAACCATGATGTGGCAGTGTCCCATATACAAAAAAAAAAAAAAAAGAGGACGATTGCACAGATGTCAGCTCAGGGCTAATCTTTTTCAAGCAAAAGGAAAATTAGCAACAGATCTTAGCTCAGAGCAAATCTTCCTCACCAAAAAAAATGTATTAAAATGTCAATATGTACTATATTACAGAAATTACATTCTCTGTTAGTGTTTAGACTCCTATGAAGAAATTGGATGTCACTTTAAAACATGCTGGAAGTCCATACTAGTTTAAAATTCCTTGAGGGAGTCGTAAGCAAAAAAGTTTGGGGACCACTTTTTTTTTTTTGTGGGGAAGACCAGCCCTAAGCTAACATCTGTTGCCAATCCCCCTCTTTTTGCTGAGGAAGACTGGCCCTGGGCTAACATCTGTGCCCATCTTCTTCCACTCTATATGGGACGCCGCCACGGCATGGCTGACAGGCAGTGTGTCGGCAGGCACCCGGGATCTGAACTCACGAACCTCTGGCCGCCAAGCGCGACCTAAACCACTGCGCCACCGGGCCGGCCCCTGGGGACCACTTCTTTCTCTTACTAACCTGTTTGTTTTCCTCACAGCAGCTGGCATTTTGCCATTGATTACTTTATTGCTCAGAGATCCACAGGTGTAAATAACAGGCTGCTCTCCGACTGGTATCAGAAGGCATGGAAATTATTGAATATTATAGACACTTTCAGAATTGTCAAATCAACTAAAGACATAGACCCTGTGGCTATATTAAAGTGGTGACAATTTCCAAACATGCTGTGTGGTCTTCTCTGGCAATAACACCCCTGCTACCATCACTCACTCATATGTCACTTTGAACTGCCACCCCAGGATTCCACGTGCCTCTGCCCCCGCCTGCCAGGTGACTAATCCCCCCAACACGTTTGCCTCTTCTATTTGTTCATTTGCTTGGTGCAAATGACTGGTGAAACCTAGACCATATACCTGCACCTTGGCTAAAGGGAGGTGAGTATTTAAATTTTTTGTTCTATCTTTAGAAGCTAGAATTCATAATCTAGAAAATTACCAAAAATAAAGAAGGAAATGTAATGATTCTGGACAAATAAAAACACCCACTATAGAGATTTCTTTAACTGTCTCCTCCAATGGAGAGTAAGCTCCTGGAAGGCTGTGCTTTTGTCTTTTTCACTTCATCTACCACAGTGAAGAGATCACACCTTTAAGGACAAACTGCATCACTTCCCCTTCATGGATTTAGGAAATAGAACTGGGATGAGGAGAGATTTTTCTCTGGCAACATCAGTGAGCAGCATGCTTGTATTAGAAGGTCAGCTGCCTCGTATTTTGGTTGACACAACCTAAGGTCTCTGAGCTATGAGACACAGAAGGAAAGAAATAAAAATATCTTCCTTATCTGTCTTCATGTGGATGCTGCTGCTTTTTCATAAGAGAATCATAGGAAGACCCACATTGGCAATTTACACTCAGTTTTGGGGATAATGAGTGATTTGTCAGTTTTAAATTAAGCATCGATTTGGGGCTTCAGAATATGCTGGGATGAGTAGTGTACACACATGTTTATTTTATGTCTTCAGTGTACTTTCTAAATTTATACTCATTTCTTATCTCCTGTGCATTATTAATCTACTTATCACACCATACTTTTAGTCTAGTGTGGATAAAAATCGATCTTGCTTTCTTCTAACTCCTGAAAACATGTATAATTACTAAAAACACACTGAGAACCACTAATAAATATTCTTATGCTTATAGCACATCACAAAGCCAACTTCCTATACTTCTTATTGTTCAAGTGACATTGACCTTTGTTGTGGATTGAATTGCATTCCCCCCAGATTCATATCTTGAAGTCCTAACCCACAGTACCTCATGAGATGGATCTTAACAGAGGTAATCAAGTTAAAGAGAGGTCATAAGGATGGGCCCTAATCCAAAATGACCTGTGTCCTTATAAAAAGGGGGAAAAGACAGATTTCTTCCTTTCCTATATGTATATATTTTATTTCCTTTTATTATCTTATTGCGCTAGCTAGGATTACCAGTATGTCATTTAATAGGCATGATGAGAGAGGTCGTACTTGTCTTGATCCTGAGGTTAGGGAAAAAGTGTCCAGTTTCTCACCATTAACTACAACGTTAGCTGTAGTATTTTTTGTAAATGTTCTTCAAGTTGAGAAAGTTCCCCTTTATTCCTAGTTTTCTGAGAGATTTTATCACTCATAGGTATTAGGTTTTGTCAAATGCTTTTTCTATATCAATTGATATGATCATACAATTTTTCTTCTTTAGCCTATCCATGTGGTGGATGATATTGATTTTCTGAATGTTGAACCACCTTTGCACATCTGGAATAAGTCTCACTTGGTTGTGGTATACAATTCTTTTCATTCATTGTTAGATTTGATTTGCTAATGTTTTTGTTGAAAATTTTGTGTCTATATTTATAAGAGATATTGGTCTGTAGTTTCCTTTCCTGTAATGTCTTTATCTTGTTTTGATATAAAAGTAATGCTGGCCTCATGGAATGAATTAAGAAGTATTCCGTCTGCTTGTATCTTCTGAAAGAGATTGTAGAGAGTTGGTATAAAATCTTCCTTAAATGTTTGGTAGAACTCGTCAGTGAACCCATCTGGGCCTGGTTCTTTCAGCTTTGGTAGGTTATTAGTTATTGATTCAATTTCTTTAATACATATAAACCTATTCAGATTATCTGTTTCTCCTTGTGTGAGTTTTGGGTAGATTGTGACTTTCAAGGACTTGGTTCATTTCATCTAAGTTATAAAATTTGTGGGCATATAGTTGTTCATAATATTCTTTATTTTTCTTTTAATGTCCAGAGGATCAGTAGTGATAGCCCCTCTTTCATTTCTGATATTAGTAATTTGTATCTCCTCTCTTTTTTTCGTAATCTGGCTAGAGATTTATTAATTTTGTTGATCTTTTCATGGAACCAGCTTTTGATTTTGTTGAGTTTCTCTGTTTTCCTGTTTTCAATTTCATTGATTTCTGCTTTAATTTTTAGTATTTTCTTCTGCTTTCTTTAATTTAAATTCATCTTTTGTAAGATGGAAGCTTAGGTTATTTATTTTAGATTTCTTCTTTTCCACTGTATCTATTTAATGTTATGAACTTCCCTCTAAGCACTGCTTTTACTACATCTCACAAATTTTGATAAGTTGTATTTTCATTTTCATTTAGTTCAAAATATTTTTTAAATTCTTATAAGACTTTTTATTTAATTTATGTGTTATTTAGAAATGCGTTGTTTAATTTCCAAGTATTGGGGAATTTTTTTCCAGCTATCTTTCCATCATTTATTTCTAATTTAATCCACTGTGGTCTGAGAAAATACTTTCTATGATTTCTATTCTTTTAAATTTGTTAGCTACATTTTATGGCCGTGAATGTGGTCTCTCAGTGAATGTTGCATGTGAGCTTGAGAAGAATGTATATTCTGTTGTTGGATGGAGTATTTCATAAATGTCAATTGCATCAAACTATTCAGATCAACTATGTTCTTACTGACTTTGTGCCTGCTTGATTTATCAATTAATGAAAGATGGATGTGGAGGTCTCCATGTATAATAGTGGACTAGTCCACTATTATACATGGCTTTTGTTTGTCTATTTCTCCCTTTAGCTCTAGCTATCAGTTTTCAGTTCCTTATCATGTATTTAATGCTCTGTTGTTAGATGCATACATCTTTAGGGTTTTTAGATCTTCTTGAAGAATTGTTCCCCTTATAATTATTTAATGTTCCTTTTTAACCCCTGATATTTTCCTTCTTCTGAATTCTGCTTTGTCTGAAATTAATATAGCTACTCCAGCTTTCTTTTGATTAGTATGTTTTTTCTGTACTTTTATTTTAATTTATCTCAATTTTATATTTAAAGTGGGTTTCTTGTAAACAAAATATGGTAGGGCCTCATTTTTTTGATCCACTCTGATGATCTCTGTCTTTTAGTTTGTGTCTTTAGGCCATTCACACTGAATGTGATTATTGATATAGTTGGATGAATATCTATCATGTTTGTGACTATTTTCTACTTCTTACATTTGTTCCCTATCTCTTTTTCTTTCCCTCTATTTTGGCCTTCTCTGGTTTTAATAGAACATTTTATATGAATTCATTTTCTTTCCTCTTTTACTGTATAAATTATTTTTTTCTAAATTTTTTTTTGGTTGCTAAAACTTGCAATATACATTTTTAACTAATTTAAGTCCACTTTCAAATAACACTACATTGCTTCACATGTAATGCAGATATCTTATAACAGAGTATTCCCAATTCCTCCTTCTAGTTCCTTATGCCATTGCTATTCACTTTTTCATACAATACAAACTATCAATACATTGTTACTATTTTTACTTTAAACAATCAGTTATCTTTTATATCAATTAAAAATAAGAAAAATAAGAGTTTATTTTACCCTCATTTTTTTCCTTTTCTGGAACACTTTATTTATGTACATCTGAGTTTCTGACATATCATTTTCTTTGTCCTTGAAGAACAACTTTCAGCATTTCATGTAGGACAGGTCTGCTGGAGAGAATTTTCTTGGCTTTTGTTTGTCTGAGAAAGTCTTTATTTCTCATTGGCTTTTGAAGGATAATTTCACAGGATGTAGATTTCGAGGTTGGTGAGGTTTTCTCTCAACACTTTAAATATTTCTCTCGCCTCTCTTGCTTTCATGGTTTTGATGAGTAATTCATTATAAATCTTATCCTAGTTCTTGTATAAGTAATGATTTTTTCTTCTGTCTCTGGTTTTTCTGCACATTGAATATAATATGTTTATGTGTAGTTTTTCTTTTCTCATGTTTGTCCTACTCGATACTCTCGGAGCTTCCTGGATCTGTGGGGTTTGGTGTCTGTCATTAATTTTGCAAAGTTCTCAGCCATTATTACTTCAAAATTTCTTCTGCTCCATTCACTTTTTTCTTTGTGGTTTTCCAATTATATGTATGTTATACCTTTTGAAAATTTTCCACATTTCTTGGCCATTGTGTTCTTTATTATTATTATTATTCTAAAAAATAAAGAAAGGAAAAACATTTTTGAATTTCAGTTTGGGAAGCTTTTATTGACATATCTTCAAACTTACTGATTCTTTCCTTGGCCATGTCCAGTTTACTGATCAAAAGCATTCTTCATTTCTGTTATATCATTTTATTTCTGTTATTTCTCTTTGAATCTTTCCTAATGTTTTGATATTTCTGCTTGCATTACTCATCTGTTCATGCATGTCATCTACTTTTTATTGGAGCCCTTAACTTATTAATTATAGTTATTTTCAGTTCTCAATCTGATAATTCCAATATTTGTGTCATAACTGAGTATGGTTCTGGTGCTTGCTTTGTCTGTTCAGACACTGATTTTTCTTTTAGTATGCTTTTTAATTTTTTTGAAAGTTAAACATTTGTATCAGTAATAGAAACTGCAGTAAATAGACCTTTACTGTGAGAATTTATGTCAATCTGGCTAAGAGTTGGGGTGTATTTAAAGTTTACCGTGACTGTTAGTACCAGAGGCTTTAAATTCCTCTGTTGTCTTTCTTTTTGACTCTTTTCTTGACTTTGGGCTTCCCTAAGTACTCCTCAGAGAGAGTCTGTGTCTTGCTGTTCTTTCAACTATTATCCACTGTTGTTATATTGGAGCCCAGTTGAAATGTGGTCAGGTGTGGGAAAGGTGTGTAATCTTATGATGAAATCTCAGTCTTTTAGTGGGTCTGTGTCTCTGAGCTATGACACTTGTAAGTATTCCTCAGGTTATATAGCTTTTCTCTCCTTTACATAAGCAAAGATGTCCAGAAGGGGCTAGAATGGGAGAAACATTCTTCCTCAAGCTGGGATAAAGCTCTGGCAAAATCTTTTCCATAGAGAGTAGACCTTTTTAATGGTGAATACTCTAGACATGTTTCACAATGATTACTCTTCCTTTCTTTCTGCCAGAGCCTGGAGGGTATCTTTCTAAGATCTTCATCATGACAGTCTGGTGAGGTTACTAGAGGTGAGCCAATGAAAACGTGGGAGAGTCCCTAAGATTGCAGCCGCCAGAGATTTCTTACTCTCAGGTTAGTCCATAATCAGCCTCTAGCAATTCACCAAAATGACCATTGAAGGGTTCCTGCCAGTTTATGCCTTCAGCAGCTTCTGCTCTAGGTAAGAAGATCTCTGCTATGACTATCTGGATTCACCTGTCTTTCTAGTTTTCCAGGCGTTAGTTTGCCCTGAAACCTTAGCTCTTTGTTGGGCCCTTGAGAAGTGCTTGGTTTTCAGTCTGTTCAGCTTTTTCTTGTAATAAAGACAGGAACGATAACTTCTAAGCTCTCTAGATGTCAGTGCAGAAACTAGAAGTCTTAACTGTCATTTCTAGAACCCTCAAATTAATAATAATAATGACAACAATAATAAGTAATAATAGCAGTTACAGTATGAATTCTAAAGACCCAGTTGCTTTAGATTCACATTCATATGAAACAGTTTCTTTGCTTGCCATTTATTATTGCATCTCAGACCTTTTTTATTCCTTCTGGGACATTTTTTTCTTTTTCTTAAAGTACATCCTTTTATAGTAGGGGCTAATTCTCTTGTTTATTTGAAAAAAACATTAATTATATTCTAATTCTAGAATGATAGTTTTTTGTGGGCCACAATTCTAGATTAGCATACATTTTCCATCAAAACATTAATGTTTTTCTTATGTTTTCTTTTGGTTTCCTCAGTGCCATTGAAAATACTTTTGTCAGTGTAGAAGTCATTCTTTTGAAAGATGTCTCCTTCTCCTCCTTCTTTTCTATTTCTCTCTCTTCTTCCCTTTCATCTCCTCCTCATTCTCTTTCTTTATTATTTTCTTCTCTCCCTTCAGATATTTTCTTTCTTCTTATAAGCCCAGAAATTCTTTATATGGGACATCTCTTAGTTTATATGGTATCTAACTGTATTATAGTCAGAGGGCCCCTTATATTATTTTGCCTGCAATATGTCACACTTCTTTCATAACCTTAGCCTCCACTATTCCCTTTACTAAAACTTGTGTTAGATTGTTCCTGTGAGCCAGCCCTCTACGTTAAGTTCCTTACTTAATCCTCTCAGCAATATTATAAAGTTAAGGATTGTTCCTGTCCTCGTTTTACAGATGAAAAAAACAGGCTGAGACATGCTAAGCAAGGGACAGAATTAGACTCAGAGCCCAAGTCTGTCTGTCCCAGAGTCGTCTCTCCTAAGTGTCACCATCATGTGACCTCTCAACATAAATTCTCAGCCTGGCTGGTCTTCTGAATCTTCTTCATTTGAATTCCCCCAACTGTTACTACCTATACTATTCATTTGACTGATAATAATTATTTATTTTCATTTTAACATGCATATAACTTTCTCTTCCCAAATATGGTATTAGACTCTTATGAGCATAAAATGCTTCGTTTGCCATGCTCCACCGTAGCAGTGCTATGGAAAAATTGTGTTCAATAAATACTACTTAAATCGTGAAAAAAAATCCAATTATGTTTCAAATCTTAAAGGAAATAGATTCTTTTTTCTGAATAAACCTGTCAATCAGAATGACATAGTAGTTATTTTGAATTAAAATGCATGGATATAGCAATTAACCAAAAATAAAAGATTTGTGGCCACTAAGAGGAATGGGGTAAAAGAAAGAGTGATGTTTGGGCTCATAATGTGTCACTAAAATGACTATTGTCCATTGTGTTCTTTGTTAATATATTTCAACACATGAAGATTATATTCCATATTTCTGAGTTTTTGTTTTAGCTGAATTAATTTATCAATTTTTAAACATGTAAGGTTTCCACATTTCTCCAAGGCACACTGGATGATAATTTTAAAAGCAGGCATCAGAATTTAGCCTGTGACCAGGACCACAGTCAGTGAGGACAAAAATGTGTTGCTAACATTACGGTAATAGGCTGACTTCTTTGACATCAACAACATGCTTCTCTTACCGCAATTTGTTCCCCTATATTGTTTCATCATTATGAGTACTTGTTTAAAACCCATTTACAAAACCGATTGCCAAGTATTGTCTAGAACTATTGCAAGAGATTTAGGTGTATGAAGTTCACACTTGGTTATTAGACTTTTAACAGCTTTTTGCTTGCCAAGCACAGTTAATACTCAAAAACACTATAATCAAGATGATGAAAGTTCCAAGTTCCCCATGGCTGCCTTTACTTGCCTATCCTTCTCCTCATCCACCTTTGATTATAGTTCCAGAAAATATACTGCCTCCCAGCAGATTCTTACATTCTTGGAATTGATTCCGGTAAGGCTGTTATGTGGTGGTCTAATCCCTTCTTGCTGTGCTCCAAGTTGGCTTTTGATTGTTATTTCAAACAAAACGATTTTACTGCCTCCGTAATTTGTCTGTGTAGCAAAAGTCTCAGAATAGTCTTGATGCCGCTTTTTGAGATGAGTAAATTCAGCCTTGAGGAAACTGCGGGCAGATTTTGGTGGTTATTGATATCATGCAAAAGAACTCATGACAAGTCTGTGATTCAGAAACGGCTATGCATGCAAGCGTGTCTGCACACATACTTAGCAGCCCTGTGACCAGAGGCATTGGCAAGAATGGGTGGCAGTCTGGCGACAGTGAAGCAGCAATCTGGGGAACCGGGCCAGAGGGCTGCTGGCCTGTGGGCTCCCCAGAGTTCTCAACCTCTTGAAACCACTATGACGCAAATGTGCTGTCAAACTAAAATCAAGAACACAGAAGAATGGATAGAGTGATAGACAAATGTAAGGAGGGGGCACGTTAAGGAAGACTGGAAAAGAACAAAGAAAATTAGAGATGAGTGTGGCGAGGACAAAATGTCCCAACCATTATCAGCACTATTAGCTGTACGTAATGAGATTCCCAAGAGTTGTTCCGTCTCGACGTTACAATACAAAACTAGAGAGCCAATCTCTTACCCGTAGTAAGAATCACTTCATTTCTGTCGTTCAACGTGGTGCTGAGAAAAACATCAATTTGTTCTTGCTGAACACAGACTAGCTTGTGGATTGCAGATTTGTAATATGTTCAATGTGAATTCAAAGCTGAGTTACGATGAGGCTCGCTAGGAAATTGATCCACGAGACTGTGCAGGACTGCTGCATTGTGCAAATGTGTTTCTAGTTTTTGTCCAAGTAGCTTTTTTCCTTTTCCTTTCTCATCCAGACCACAATTATACTTGCTGTGTGGAAGACAGCTCCTTTGACAGTATTTAGAGGTATAAATAATGATATATTGTTTTTGTCCCTCAAAACCAGAAAAATTTACTTATTTCTTGATGTAAGTACTTGTGTGATATTTTAAAAATAATTTTTGGATATTTTCTGGGATACTGGGATTTAGGAATTGGTATGAAAGTAGACACAATCTTCACATAATTTTTGGTTTGTTGTTTATAAATTTTTAGTGGCTATAAACTAGTTTAGTTGGAATTGTTCGGACTTCCTATAAGATAAAATTTAAAAAGATGTGAACCACAAATCAGAGGATATGACTCTAACTCTGATCTTAGATAAGTCACTATCAAATAGAGATCTTAATGTGAGAGTAGCCAGTTTTCTTTTTTTTCATATTTATATAAACTATTATGCGTAGAGATTTTTCCCTAAAATTTTTAGAATAAAAACAATCTCATGACACTTGTTTCATTTAGTCAAATTTAAGGTAAATAGCTACAACAGATATTTGTGGGACTATAATTTAGGGAGTCAGGTCACTTTGGTATAATGTGTTGAACTTTTCCTGCTGCTGATTTGCAAAATTGGTGATAGTTTTATAAAAAGATAGGATAAACATAATTAACATCTCAAAATTTAAAAACGCAGTTAATTCTAAAATTGTTGATTTAAAATTTGATATTCTATAAATATATTTTTCTGTTAATTTTAATGGATAATTTTAAATGTTTCAGAAAGAATAAACTTTAATGAATATATGCAAATAATTTCAATAATTTGCTTTGACTTTCACTGTGGTTTACATTTCCAATGCAACTATGTTCAAAATTGTTATACTTGCGTAAATACTTTCACTTGTTATTTTTAATCATTTAGATTGCTACTGACAAGAGAATACAAATTATGTGAAGATGTTAATTATAACAATATGTAGTGATTGGAACTCTTCTGAACTTCCCCGGGACATCAACAGAATGATGATATGGCAAAATAATTTAGTACACTGTGTTTGATATTTCATTGGCTTTCAATTAAACAAAATCCACAGCCTTACACATATTTTTCATTTTAATTTTTTGAATGTGCATTAATCAATGTAGGATGATGGGGCATCTTTTATTAAATACTTTGTGGTTTGATTTATACCTTTTAAATCTACAGACATATGGTGCACAGGCCTTCATTTGTACTCTTGCCCGGGCTCTCAAATGTGCGGGCAGTCTCAGTTTTGACAGCCTAGATACAGCATGAATTTTATCTTTGCCAGATGTGTGGAAAGGGCTGTTTCTCCAGGGATGCTTTGTTAATGTGAGAGTCTTGAAAAGTCCATACTTTCTAATTTATTTTGAATAGAATAAGATATAGACATCAATTCATACAGTATTCTAAAGTTGTGAGATAAATTACTTAAAAGTTGTTTTAAATGCTTTTTTAAAATATGAGAAATTATTTAGTATAATTTCAAAGAAGTTTCTGGATATTGAGTTTGGAATTATCTGGTAATATACCATCAATAAGCAGATCTCATGACCAATCGTTATTTAACCAAGTATTCATTGTTTTTCTGATTATACACTGTATGTCTTTTTATGAGAGAATTCCATGTGATGTATTATCTTCATCTGAAGAATGAAGGTTGAAGCTGTCGTCAGAGGACCTCAGTGATGAGTCCATCTCATCAGTCATCATTTCTCTCCCCCACACAACTGTTTGACCCTCTTGACTCAAGCTTCATGATTCAAGATGTGAGTCTTTCTAATGCTACGATTCTCTCCTCGCCACCAGAGACGCTTGGTGGGGCTGCCATGTTTTAGTGGTCATCTTCAGTATCTGACTCAATTGAAACCCCCCCTTTTGATATTAATTTCACAACTTACACTGAAATGTTCCATAGTTAGTTTTCTTTTCTCTTTCTTATTTATATAAGCCCTCAACTTGACTGCTTTAGAATTGTTTCAATCTTTACTTTTAAAGAAATCATAATTTGTAATCTTTTACCTACATTCCATCCCTCCCAGTTCAAGTAGTTTCACAGGCACAGAGCCAGGGCATTAGGGTAAGATGCTTTGCCATTAGGTAAGGGATGTGGTGACTAGTCTCACTCAGCCTAACAAGTTCTCTATGTAATATGTTTCCTCTCTGGGCCTCTTACACTGTCTGTAAAAGTAGTGACTGAACGGGCCTGTATATCTCCAACATTTTCTGAATCATTACTCTTCTTTTAGATACTTTGGTACCCATTTGATCAATTAAAGAATAATGGATACATAGTTACATCAATATGTAAGTTGATACACACAAGGAAGAATTAAAAATAAGCTTTTATGTTTCCTTCGACTACCTTGTTCTAATTTCAAGAAAGACTACATAATTTTAGAATTCTAGAATAATGTGGTATTCTTTTGTGTGTGTGTGATTATATAAGCATAGATCTTTTCACATCCTCTTCTTTGTCTTTATGCATTAAAGAACTCCCGTGTAAGACTGTCACTATATCAATGGTCCTTACTCTACTGAGATGTTAGCTACTCAGCTTCAGTATATTGCTTTTTTTTATTGTAAGAGCTTTATTGAGATGTAATTCACATAGCATACAATTTACCCATTTAGAGTGTACAATTCAATAGTTTTTCAGCATGACCAAAGATAAGCTACATCCCAGAGTCAATGTCAGATTGAATCATAGTTTTCTACAGGGATAGGCTAATGCAGCAAATTAGAGGCATGCCTTCTGTTTTATTTATAAAAGTTTTCTAATGATCGCCTCCCCACCCCCACCCCTGCAACACCCACACACACACACCCTTTTAGTTGAATTGGAAAACAGAGCAAGAATGAGAAGGAAGCATGATATTTTTTTTAACCATCTGTTGTATTCATGTCTCTGAGAAAGTGACATTGTACTGCATGTGGTGTGACATAATAAAATGTGTTGAGTAAGGGTAGAACCCATTCAACAGTTACAAAATAGAAAGGATTTCCTGGGTGCTAAGATATCCTAGTTTCAATAGTGATGTTCAAGAGCAACTTTGTACCTCCAGACCTGCACCATTTTCCTATCTTTAAATAAATAAATAAGTGACTGACATTTTCAGACAATGTATTTTATTTGTTCTCCTCCAAATACCAAGTCATGTTTTTAGGACTTTCTACTCTACGTGTTCACCATTTTCAGAAATGCTCAAAATCAGCATTCTTCAAAGTGGGGTGCATGTATCCCTGGGGTACATAAAGACTTTGCATAGGGTAAGAGGGCAAGATTAATAATTTTAAGATAATCAATTACTGGGTTTTCAATGTTTACTCCTAAATTTTATCTCCTAAAATAAATCTTCCTGAGAACTGATCTGTGGTTCAAATATCCTTTTCAAAATTACTCTTCTCCAATTTTTACACAATAAAGGCACACCGCTCACCAATATTCAGTCTTACTTGGTACATGCCCTTGGGTGTCAAAATCTTTGTGTCACCAAATTAAGAGAGAATTTGAAATACCGGTGAGAGTGATAAGAAAATATATGACTCTTGTGAATTGGTAAGAAATCCTTTTTGTAAGTCTGGTGATTTTCAATTCTTTCCTTTCAAGAACTTTGAAGGAAAACATAATAAAAATGCCATCCAATACCTTATTAAAAATAATTTTGATGAAAGATCACTGTGTGGCTTTTGCTGTAAAACTTGGATGGAATGTAAAAAATTGAGTGACAGTGTACTAGGAAAACTCTTTGCATTTCTATTTACTTAGTATGTGAACATAATTTCTCATCCCTTACATCTATAAAAGCAAAATATAGGAATAGAATTTATACTGTCAAATCTAACAAAAAATAATATTATTCATAAACATATTAACTCAGAGAATAAACCAACACAAACAAGCCAACAACAGACACTTTTCTAAAATGCATTTCTGATTAAAAATTTATATTACAAAATTTATAATATTTACAGTTTTGAACAATTGTGAACTAACGATAATTGTAATGACTTTTCTGAACAGAAGTAGTTTCTTTATAACACTTAGAGATTTATGAGTCACAGAATTTAAACATTTTAACTTCAATATGTACATTTTTCACTTGAATGGAAGTATGAGTGATAAGCATAAGATTTTTAAGCACGAAATTATGTTACATTGGGATTGAACTCTATGGGGGAACTGGAATGAAACTTGTAGTTCATTAAGAAAAAGATAGATATAAAGTTTATGACCATTAGAGAGATTATTTATGCACCTGTAAATGGATAATGGTGAGTATCCAATCGCCATGGGATTTAAACTGCAGAAGTTATATTTAAGAGTATTATAATAGCTCTATTTTAAAAATTTATATTTATAATATACTGAAATTTATATCCTTTGCAGCTAATTAAACTTTTGTTGAAAACTTATTGATATTGACTTGTAAATGTGTGTGGGATATTCTCTTCAATATTCCTGTAGGGGTAAAAGAACAAAAAGTTTTGAAGACTCCACTCTATGTCTGTTGATGAAATCATTACATATCTTTCAGCCTCTTTTAAAGATAAGAAGCAAATGAGGCTGAGTAGCTAAACTACCCAGAAAACCTCTAGACATCATGACCTCATGAAATTATTATACATTTTCCTCAAAGTAATCTAAATGTCAAATATTTTGTATGAGATATTTCATGTTTGGTTTTGGAAATTAACTTCGTTGTTATTCTGGAGTTACTCAGTGTTTTAAGATCCCTCTGGTGTCCTTCACATCCAACTAATGGTGCTCACTGCCACCAGCACCTGCTGTAATTTCTAGGTCATGATTCTCTCACGATGCTTCTCTGGCTCTTCAGAATTCAAATTCATGTTGGCCTTGCTGGGCAGGGATTTAGACTTCTAGACACTATATTCTCTTGAGATCAAAGCTTTGTGGATTTTATTATTATTATTAATTACTTAATTTATCTATTTGTTTTTTGGATAGCTCCTGTTATTTCCTAGAAGTTCATACTTTGAATTGTTATTTGATAAACATTGTGCAGAAAGGAGTATTTCAACTTGCTTAAGGGCCCTGAAAAGATGATAATAAAAATAATGATAATAACAATATCACAAGCAACACTTAGGAAATTTACACATGGCTACTAAAACCCAAACTCTTAACTGTTACGCCAAGGTAATGCTGTGGCTATTACTAGCATTTATGTATAATATTACATATATAATTGGCCTTCTAATTTTCTAATCTCTTTAATCCAAATTTATTAATCTAAATTTTAATGGCCTAGGTCATAAAAATAATATGGTTAGGAATAAGTGGTCAAATCCCATATATCCTAGGTGGAAGATCACAGATGTCTCCCCTGAAGTGGCCCATCTGTCTTCAAAATGATGCCATTAATTACATCAGGACCATAGTGGCTGGGACTGAGTAAAGGATCCCCACTCCCAGAAGGCTTAGAGTTCAAATTCTGCTGATTAACATTATATTAAAAAGTTGTCTTTATTAATAAACTGCATTGCTGGAAAGGCAAAGAAATTAAATGTTCTTTTCTGCTGAAGAGATTTTTTTTTCCTTTTTGTAAGTCTGAGTTTCAAAATCAGTCTAAAATCAGATTTTTGTTGCTAACATTAATCTTAAATAGAAAATGGTCATAGTATGTCTCTGAAAGTTGATTTATGCCAGTCCCAACCATGCCAAGGGAGAGAAAAAAATGATAATCACATTTTGTACTTGAAATACGTACCGCCTTTTATGTAAACTGCCGTTCTGAAATATTTTCTTTAAAAGTCATGGGAACGAGGGGCCGGCCCACGGCATAGTCGTTAAGGACGGCACGCTCCGCTTCAGCTGCGCGGGCTCCCGGCTTCAGATCTCAGGTGTGGAGCTCCACCACATGTCAGTGGCCGTGCTGTGGCAGTGACCCACGTAGCTTTTTCCCTTTAATAAGCAAGTGTTTACTGGGTTTTACATACATTGCATAATGCTGCATGGTCTCCTGAGCTATCCTTCGTAGAAAATATTAACCAGTATTCTAAGATTATCACAATAAAAAATAATTTTATAGATATGGTAACCACAAGACAATATGAGTTAGGGAAAGAAGTTTTAGGACCAGCAAAATAAATGAAAACCAGCCTAAATAGGCTAAGATTGGAAGGAGAGAAAGCTAGAAGTTGGCTAATTCAAGATAAGCCCCAGAAACAGAAAAAATAAAAATTATGTACTGTGCTAAAATAAGGTAAAAAGCAATGGACAAATAGTTTTGGAATTGAATGCTTCTTTTCAAAGTTTTAAGAAGGTGAGTAGAGCATTAATGATTCTGTACAAAATGGGAGACCAGAAAATCATCTTCTGTAAAATTTTCCTTGAAAATATTTTCAACTTTAGTGTTGACTTGTTTTTCATTGTAATTTGATTTTTTTTGGAAGGAAATCAATATATACATTGGATTTTATAAGTGGAAATTTATGAAGGATTATGGAATTGAAGGGAAACTTCAAATTAAAGTCCAACCATCATTCATTCATTCAATATTCTTTCATTCAACAAATATATTCTTCAATAACTGGGGACAGAGCAGTGAATAAGCAGATAAAAATCCTTGCTTATATTCTGGTGGGGAGACACAGACAATAAACAAGTAAATAAATATGTAAAATGGTGTTATGGGCTATGTAGAAAGAAAAAGGTAAAGAAAGGTGATGAAGGAATGGAGATTTACTAAAGGAATGCATTAGTAAATAGGATGTGTGAAGAAGGTGAGGGATAATACCTGTAGCTATTTAATGAAAGAGTTGCTCAGGAAGAGCAAATGCAAAGAGCTTGAGATAGTGGTGTGCCTGGCATCAGAGCAGGTACCGGCAGTGTGGAGCATACCAAAAGGCCCATTCTGGATAGAAAAATTATTAAAAGATGTCCTATTTTATGGACGGATGCACGATTTCAGTCAAGGCCACACATAAGGTGTATGGGGTCCCAGGCAAATAATTTTTTGGGCTCCTGCCTTTATAAATGTTTTGATTAAATTGTATGACATTTTAATGGGCCCATGCGTGAAGATTTAGAATAATAAGTAGATAGGAAATGCTTATGTTTATTGTCAGCAATCATCCTGGTTGTGGATGGGGCAGGAATTATTATTCAGCCTCTTTGTTCCCAGCCTTTAGTTTCCAGATCCTTACATGAGCCACTTTCTACCAGCCTGTTAATTCTATTGCCTGTTTCATTTGCCCGGCTGCCTAATCATCAATTCAATCTCTAGCCCTTGGCAAGATTCTGTACAATTACTGTGCAATTTTATTAGACCAACCAGTGTACTTGAAACAGAGACACCAGTTAGGAGACTATTGCAATAATCTAGGAGAGAGATGACAGTGAACAGCTGTGTCAAATACTGCTTATGCATCAAAAAAGATGAGGACTGAGAAATGATCCTTGGATCATCAGTCTTCCCTGACTGTTCATGCTGGCTGATGGGCGAACACTGCAAGAGATAGGAAATTCCTTGCTAAAGTACTCACTCCATATTTCCACAGCTCTGGCTGTTACGTTTCTGCTTAAGATGTACAATGTCTAAAACTTAATGTTTAATTCCCTGATGTGTCCATGCAGCAGTTTCGTTTTATCTTCAGGTAGCACCACAAAGAATGTACCAACATGACAAATCTTCTATCTTCACTGAATCTATTAGTAAAGGAGAGATTCAACTGAGAATGTGGAGATCGGTCCAAATAAACCTTAAGTTCCTGTCCAGTTTCTTAATTTCCTAAAAAACGAATCCATTGTTGCTTTCTTGCCAAGGGCTAGAGATTGAATTGGTGACTTAGGCAGCAGGCAAAGTAAATAGGCAATGGAATTAGCAGGATAGTAGAAAGTGGCTCAAGTAAGGATCTGGGTACCAGGGGCTGGAAACGAAGGCTGTATAATAATCCCTGCCCCAGCTACAGCCAGGTGACTGCTGACACTGAGCCATGTACCTGGTTAGGCAAGAGATCCCTACATGCTTTTTGCTTCAGGTCATAGTTGGTCTCAGAATGTGAGTCAATTCAAACTCATAGATAGAGGTAAATAGGCACATTTGTCAGGCAGTTTCTGACCTTAGAAAATGGTTAGAGAGGCAGTAATTATGGAATGAGCTCCAAGAATAGAGGCTTGGAGCTAGGCCTTCTGACAGAAGAAGTGTATTCTACATGCAAAGCGGGGCTGTTATGCAGTTCAGATGAACTAATGTATGTGAATATTTTACTGTATAAATTTGAAACAGTATTATGATAGTCCAGGGAGCATTTCTTTTATATCTTTCATATATTTTATGGCATTTTCCTGCCTCACTTGAGATGTTTCTGGTAAAGGAGATATAGAACTGAAAACATCAATTGAAGCTGCAGACAGTAGATTTTTCTCTTTGTGTTTTATTTTCTTAAAATTCTTTTAAAGAAATAACTTGAGAATTTGGATCAGGTTATAAATAAGAAGCATCCAGGGATAAGAGCCATCCATGAGTCAGCATGAGTCAGTAATTCAGTAAGCCTGGGAACTGGAAATGAGTTGGAATGCAATAACTTTCTAGCACTTAAATGTGAATAAAGCTTCTGAACGCCTGAAATTTCAAATGTCTGTGGTTGTCTGTTTGAAGATGATTTTGTAATACAAAGAAATTCAGGGAAAGGTCTTTCAGACAGGACAAAAAGTTGCTACCCTGTCGCATTAAAAGAAATATTTTGCTTGAGTAACTCAAACATGATGAAGTAAGTTTTGTCATGTGACATCCTGGAGCATCCACAACTAGTGAAAGCTTGGATTGCTTAAAATGAATCTCGAAATAAACCCTTTCAGGGATAGATTTCAACAAATTTAATATTATAAAACAAATGGAAATTTCGAGTCTTCAAACGTCGTAATCACATAAAAAGGAGTCCACAATTGTTTGAGGGAGGTAGCTACGTGAGATTTCATCAGTGTCTTCAAATCTATGGAGGGTGGGGGCTATGATGATGGTAAAGATCTCCAAGTAAATTGCCTGTGACTTCCTGTTATAGAAAAGCAAACAATCAAATGGACATATCATTACACACTCCCAATATTGAGCTAATTAACTTAGAGATGAAAACAAGGATATTGAGAAGTTATAAATTATATGCAGCAGTGACATTCCAACTGATTAGAAAACCAGAATAACATTGTCACAGACCAATCAGAATGGGCAGCACAATCATTCAGAAAAGATACCAGTAGAGCCTTACTGGTAAGTATTTGCTGACTATTAGCCCAGGTTAAGAGTAAATTCATCTAGCAAATTAATGATACAAGTTAGACTTTAATTTCAACTGAATTTACTGAGTAACTCTCCTTATCATGTACAAAAATTTTGTACATCTTTATATGTTGGAATTGATCACTATCTCACAAGCTGTTTGGAAAAGGATATGAATTGTTTAGGTTGCTGAGAAATAAGTTAAAAATTTTCAAACAATAAGCAAATTAATTTGGATAAGGGTAGAAAACAACAGACGAAGTAGCAATTATTTCTCAAGGCCTTTGTACAAGTGTGATAGCTACTTTTTTGACTCTAGTAAAAAGATTAGAAACTGGCTCAGTTTGTAGGGTATATTGAGGACCCTAAACTAGAGTGTATGCTTTCCTGTGCCTTTGGGTAATATTCTATGGCTTGCACTGAATGCTTGGTTAGAGAGATAGGATCAGCATCATTGGTTTCCTACTTATGGTGCTGGGGCTCTAAAAGTAGCAAATTGGAATTACTGATATGGCAACCAATATCTGACCCCACAACTAAATCATAATGTTGGTTGTAAATTAGATCTTGATGATCCTGGACATATTCTCAAGCTTCTTTAGACCCCCTTGTGTTGTGGGCCAGTGCTAAGTTAACAAGAGCTTCACAATAAACCGGTCATCTGAACAGTCAACTGCGAAGTAAATGCTGTAGAGAAAGAAGTTCAGGAGGGAGCAGGAGCTCTTTACTTTTTAGCTGTGATTTTCAATCTGATTTATCATATTAGATAACATGAAAGGCTTTTGACTTCCATACATTATTACATACTTACAAATTACCCAAGACCTATCCTAATTTTTTCGTTCTAGTAGAATACTTGGAAATATCATAGGCAAGATTCAGTTTTGCAAGATGAAAAGAGTTCTGGAGATTGGTTGCATGACCATTAAATGTACTTACTACTGAAATACATACTTAAAAGATGGCAAATTTATGTTATGTGTATTTGATCATAATTCTAAAAATGCTGGAAAAAATAGGCAAAAGACAACCAAAAAGAAATGACATGGGCTTGGGGAATGCTAAAGTCACTTCACTCAATGGAAGATCCCACAAATAAATTAAAATATCTTTAGTCATGTAACTTCTTAACCAATCAGCCTTTTTAAAGCACCCATAGTAACTTATTTCCTGTAGGTTCGATACATGAGGGCAGATATTTTCATTTGTTTTGGTCAGTGCTGTATCCTCATTGTTTAGATCAGTGCTGACACAGAACAGACAACAAATATGAGGCCACATTTCTTTTTTTCTTTGTCACATTATCTGCTAAAAGTAAAAGAAAAAGTCAATTCATGAGGACAAATATTTTTATGACTCTCAATTCTAGAAAAAAATGCATTTTAAAGCCCTCTTTTGAAGCATAATGTGCAGTCCATTTCAAAATATTGTTCGTGCAGCCGTGTTTTACATTCCCATAACACTATCTCCCAGGCTGATACCCCACACAGTTTTCTGCGCTCTGGAAATCTAGCAAGTGTGTTGAGCACAAAAGAATTTTGAATTCCAGCAAGATTGGGAAGGTCTAGGCCACACTTTCCCACTTTTCTTTGCAGCAAGAATTCTCATAACTTTTAGTAAGCCAATAAGCAGTGGGAACCCTCAAGAGGGGAATTACAACATACTGTACTTCCCAAACACTTTTTAATCATAGAGAATTGTGAGTGTGTGTGTATAGTACTTGTTAAGTATTTCCTGGAAAGAATGTTCTTCAGGCCCAGCGTTCCACAGAGAGAATTTGGGAAATGCTCTTCCAGCTACAAATCAAAGAGGGTTGATTCTAAGTCAGTGACACCATTTGTGAGGTGGAACCATGTTAAGTTTCTATTTAGTTGGCTAATGGGGCCCAGGTGTCCTTTTGGATGATCTTCCCTTTGGATGATCTCATCAGAGACAGGTTCAAAACTTACAGAATCTCAAAGAAATCCAAATCACGCTTTCGGTATTAATTTAGCCTCTGACACTAAAATGTGCTTGGAGAAACAGCATTCTCAGGACAATTCCTTTTCAGATCATACTCAACCTCCTAGCAGATTCTTCCTTTCTGCTGTTTTTCCTATAGCTCTCGAATATTCATCTCCAAAGATCAACACAGTTGTTTTTCCTAATATTAAGCAATTCACTTTAATTTATATTCTACAACATGAGACTATTGCTTTTCTGTTCAG
Source organism: Tapirus indicus (assembly GCA_031878705.1). Lineage (NCBI taxonomy): Eukaryota > Metazoa > Chordata > Mammalia > Perissodactyla > Tapiridae > Tapirus > Tapirus indicus. The sequence goes on along the minus strand of CM062921.1, from coordinate 114,618,454 downwards.
GAATAGGTAGAAAAACATTTTATTTTGGAGTCATCTTTTTGTATTATATTTAAATACGTCTCACAAAGATTTAGGAGTATCTTCTTTTTTCTAGTTGATGTGTACTCCATAAATTCTGTTTAAACTGATGTTTATTATGGGGTATTATTGAAACATATGATTAACATGATTTATATGGAGCAATCCAAGAGCAAATTCTTTTAGTAAGAATAAGAATCCTTTCTGTCTTATTTTTAAAAGATATATGTATTTGATTATTTTCATAAAGTAGGATGCCACTGCAACCATGACATTTTCGTTGCAGTGGTTTTGGTAAAAATATTATTGATAATTTAAAGTTTTCAAGGAGATTTCACCTATCCTCATCTAATCTTTGCAATTACCCTATTAGGTGGATATTATTATAGATACAAAATGATAGTAAGAATCAAAGAAGTTTAAGTGACTTGTTCAAATTTCTATAGTTAATAAGGTGAAGCTGGAACTTAAATCTAGTTTTACCAAGGCCAGTTTTGAGTCTTCCTTCATTAGGCTACAGCTTCTTGTATTCTTGCTAAAAATATGGTATAATTCAAACAATTCAACAAGTGTATTTATATAATAATTTCTTAGAAAAGGAATTGATGGATCAAAGGATATATACATTAAAATTTTTGACATGTGTTGTCAAAATCTTTCCAAAGCCTGAGCCAATTACCTTTTCACACAAGATTTTCTGTTTACTCATGACCTAGACAACTATGTGTATTATTAAATATTAAAAATAATAGAGCCAGCCCTGGTGGCCTAGTGGTTAAGTTTGGCACACTCAGCTTTGGTAGCCCAGGTTTTGTTCCTGGGCTCAGACCTATACCACTTGTCTGTTAGTGGCCACGCTGTGGTGGCAGCTCACATACAAAAAGAAGATTGACAGCAGATGTTAGCTCAGGGTGAATCTTCCTCAGCAAAAAAAAAATATATATATATATAATAAATCATTCTTCCAGTAATTTTGATTTCTTAGTGGTGAGTTATTTTGAGGACCTTTTAATGTTTTTTGGTATATATATATATATATATATATATATATATATAGTTCTGTTTGTTTAAAATACCCTTTCTTTTCTTTTACTGTTTTTAGAAAAACTGTTAGCTTTTCTAATTGATTTATAAAAACTGTACCTTAAGAAGATTAGCCTTCATTTATTGGCATATAAATTAGCATGGAAGTAAATTTATCATAATAACACTCTTCTCAGTCACTTACTTGCATTCCAGTATAGTTTCTTTAGTTGGAGAGAAGGGGTGGAGTTCTAGCTAATATACTGGGAATTCAACATAACCCGTGATCTAGTTTATCTGTGCCTTGGTCTGTCTGTAGCATTATTTGCTTTGTTACCCACCAGATTTTCTTTTATGTCAAAATATGGATATGCTCATGGGAAAGTGTCATGCATGTGAAAGTCAACTGTTGTTGAATGTCACTGAAGAAAATAGTTCAAGAAATATTTATGTAGCATATCATCCATTTTTCTAATGGTGGGGAAGATGGAGGTGAATAGGTGGGAGGGAGGAGAACTCATCTGCATGGAGGTCTGGTGACTCATCAAGAGGGATTAATGAGCGTCAAAGCCAAAGACTAAGACCCTCTTAGAATCCTCACATTTCTATCCCCGCTCTCCGAAGGATAAATCCTACTGCCCTGGCATTCCATTTCTCCTTCAGATCCAAGCAAGGAAAAACAGCATCCTAAGAAGATTTGCAACATTCTTGATATGGTTTCCCATAAAAATCCCCTTGATAATTAGCTAATATGAAGTATTCACATGAGTTTATTTGGGAATTGGCTGCCGCTGTGTTTTCGCTGTTGTTGCTGCTGCTGCTGAAATAGTTTGAGTCTGAAATCATTCTGACTGTGGTTACATTTCTTTGGCCAGAGGATATTGTGAAAGTCTCCATCACCACAGAAACAGAGGAATATTCCTCTGCTCATACTGGAAAAAAGTGAATTGGTGACAGCAGCTCGAGCTGCTTCCTGGGAGGCCTCAAGCCCGTGACTCAGGCTCGTGAGTAGATGTCCCCAAACAGGATGATCCATTTCCTCCCCCGCTGCTCCTTGCTGCTGTTTGCAGGATCCTTTGTACACTGACCAGTCTCTTTGAAAAGTTGTTTTTCTACCAGTTATTTTTCAGATTTCTGATAGCTTTCATAAAGAAAGGATGGCCTCATTATCCTATCTGGAAAAAGAAACTTCTTTCATGGAACTAAGGATTAAAATTCCTGTGTTCTGATTCTTGAGTCATAATATTTTTCTTTACTATCCAAGATAATAAATGTAATTATAGAAAATTTACCAAATCTAAACAAACAAAACAAACCCAGAGAAATTACCCACTATGCCAGTAGCCCAGTATTAATCCTGTCGACATTGTAGTGAATAGGTAGTTTCTTTTCTATGAATTTATTTCATTGGTTAAATTAAAGGTAACTTAAAAGAACATGAGGGCAATTATTTTTATATACTCAGATAATATAGTATTTTCTTTTGATGAAACATTCTTCTCTATGGTATGGAAAAATCAAATAGGTAATGTGGCAGCGAGACTAAATTAAGCTGATTTCAGTAAAAATCACTTAGCTCTTTAGGCTTTACTTTACCCATCTCTGAAATGGAGCTTGATGATCCCTAAGTTCTTTCAAAAATCCACACGTTTATGACTCTACTCAAAAACAAACTTAGGGAAACCCCCCAACCGAAACTCCTAATTTTGTGAGTGTGTGGGAAGCCTCACCGACTAGTTAGAACATCTTAGTTTACCAACTCAGGAGCATGAACAGCAACAGACTAAGTGGTTATTTTTAGTTACACATATATTTTGGTTTCTGGAGAAACCAAGAAAATGACTCTTCCATTGCAAGAATGCTATCTGTTGCATAGTTTAATATATTCTTTTAAAATGTGGTCACAGTCCTGAAAGGCTTCTGGCATGTATCAAGATAGTATCTTTATTTTCTTGTAAATAATGACCTCATTATTTTTATTAAAAAAACTTGAGTTCCTTATGAAACATTTAAACAATTCCAAAAAAGTGTAAAGAGGATATAAAAATCCTGCCACTGCAAAATAACTAGAATTAACATTTGGTACACATCGTTACGAAAATCGTCTGTGCGTTTATACAGAGAAAAATATGGACAAACAGACTAACGGAAAGGTGGAAATGAGGTATATTCCAGCTCTATAGATAAGATTAATTCTGTAATATTGTGATCACTGTATCCACAAAATCTTAATAAAATTTTAAAGTTTAAATGTACTGGAACCTAATGGGAAAAATAAGGAAACTGAATTTGAAGTGAAGGAAATGCTGAACTTCAGATCAATGCTTCTTCAATCCAAGAGATGGAGGAAACAATTATGAAAAATATTAAAATGTTATAATTTTTTCCCTAATTTCTCTTTTCAATTTTCTGAATAATTGACCCCCTGATATAAAATGTAAGCAGCTTAAGGATCTTATATTATTCTCTCTACCCTTCCTTTCCCCATCTCTTTTTTTTTTGGTGAGGAAGACCAGCCCTGAGCTAACATCCGTTGCCAATCCTCCTCTTTTTGCTGAGGAAGATTGGCCCTGGGCTAACATCCGTGCCCGTCTTCCTCTACTTTATATGTGGGACCCCCTGCTACAGCATGGCTTGATAAGCAGTGCATAGGTCCGTGCCCGGGATCCAAACCTGTGAACCCTGGGTTGCCAAAGTGGAGCTGGGGAACGTAACCACTGCACCACCAGGCCAGCCCCACCCCATCTCATTTTTATTTGTTTTATTATCCCCATTGCTTTTCAAAATTTTTAAGATTTCTATAGACATAATTCTTACAGTTGTTTAATATGTGTTGTATTCAGTTGATTCAATGGTCATCACCAGTTCTTTTCCCAAAGCTTCTCCATTTTGGAATACTTTAATTCATCTCTTGACTAGTCTGATTTCCTTCACAACATAATTTTTCAAGAAGGGTTCTGGTTATTATATTCCCTGAGCTCTCATTTCAAATTGTCAAGCTCTTGCCTTTATAATTGAATTACGATTTTGCTAGATAAAAATTCTGGAATAAAAGTTTTTTCCTCCCTCAATTCTATAATTAATAGTCACAGTTTCATTGTATTATCAGACTGAATGTCACTGTGATAACAGTTATAAAACCCTTAGAACGGTGCCTGGAAAGTCCTATGTAAGTGTTTTTTAATAAATAAAATTCTGAGATGAGACTTTTTTTAACCCTTTTATATGTGAATGGCTTAATTTGTTTAAATGCTTGAAGATATTTTTCTTTATCTTTATATTTCAATACATTGAGCAGGATAAGCCACAATATTGATTATTCTGCATCAATATTTCTTGGAATATGATGTATCATTTCAAATAGTAGATTAAATTTTCTCTTAATTTTAGAGAATTTTCTTCTATTATATCATTGAGTACATTTTCCCTTTGTATTTATTTATGTCTCTATTTCAGGGACACCAATTTTACTTAAATTATTTCAACTCTGCTTTTCCTCCAAACTGATAAAACATCTCGTCTTTTAAATTTCTTTGTACTTTTCCCCTTGCCGTTTACTATGATTATCCTAAAGCTTTCCACATAGTAATATTTCTAATCATGAATGTCTTTCCTCTTGTTCTTCTTTAATTAATTTATTAAATATGCAAGAGAGTAGCTTTTATTCTTAAGATGTTTCCACAGCTGTGCAATCGGTACTTTTCTCTTATTCCATTATTTTATTATTCTTTTATTTCAATTTTTTTCTAGCTTTATTGCGATACGATTGACATATAACATTGTGTAAGTTTAAAGTGTACAGTGTGATTATTTGATACATGTAGATATTGTGGAATGATTACCACAATAAGGTTAGTTACATCTATCACCTCACCTCATTACCATTTGTGTGTGTGTATGGTGAGAACATTTAAGATCTACTCTCTTACCAACATTCAAGTATACAACACAGTATTCAAGTCACCATGCTGCCCATTAGATCTTGAGAGCTTTTTCATCCTATAACTAGAAGTTTGTACTCTTTGATCAACATCTAATTTCTCCCACCTCCCAGCCCTTGGCAACTACCATTCTACTGTTTCTATGAGTTTGGCTTTTTTAGATTCCACATATAAGTGAGACCACACAGTATGTGTCTTACTCTGTGTGACTTATTTCACTTAGCATAATGCCCTCAAGATTCATCCATGCTGTCGCAAAAGGTAGGATTTCCCTCTTTTTTATGACTGAATAATATTCCATTGTGTAGATCTAGCTCTAGATCTAAATATATGTCTCCAAATTTTCTTTATCCATTCATCCATTGATGGACATTTAGGTTATTTCCATGTCTTGGCTATTGTGAATAACATTGCAAGGAACATGGGGATGCAAATATCTCTTCAAGATAGTGATTTCATTGCCTTGTCTATCTATGTTTTCTTGTAGTTCACTGAATTTCTTTGAGAGAATTATTCTGAATTCTTTGTCAGACAGTTCATAGATCTTCATTTCTTTAGAGTCAGTTACTGAAGCTTTATTAGTTTCCTTTAGTGGTGTCATTTTTACCTGATTCTTTGTGATGATTGCATTGGTATCTGTGCATTGGAGAAAGCTATCTCCTCTTCCAGACTTTCTCAGCAGTTGGACGGGGCTGCTGACTCACTCCTCTGCACTGATGGACTGAAGGATGTGCTGCAGAGCTGCCTGGCATCTTGGGCCAGGCTTCCTGGTATGATGGAGCTGGAGGTTATGCTCAGCAGTTGGGCAGGACTGGTGACTTGCTTCTCTGTCCAGTGTGGCTCTAGGATGGGCTCCACAGCCAGTATGGTCTGCTGGCTGGGGACGCAAACTGGGCAGAACTACTGACTGAGTTCCCTGTATTTTCAAACACAGGGATGCAAATGTAAATTCTCAAGATTTTGTTGAATAATATTCTCTTTTAAGTGCCACTTCTAAGAAAATTTAGGAACAGAATCATAGTGTAACAGAATCTTGGGTTCTTTTCCTTGACTACCATTTTTCAAGTGACATTAGGTCTTACCTATTTCTTCTGGTGAATTTTTATTGAGATTTTACAATTTCTTGTTCACTCAGTTAGGTGTTGGGAGAGAAAATTTCTGTAATCTGGCTTTATTCTGCCAACTGCAGCTGGAAAAGTAGATGGATTGATTTTTCTTTCCTTTTTTATTTCTTTGTCCCTTCATCCCTTTCTTCTTTCACATTATTATGGTTCCTTTTAATTTAACTTCTTTGTAAATTTATTATACTAACATGATTAAAAACCTAACAAATTTATGAAAACGCTACATCTCATTCCTATTCTCATCCTTTATATTCCCACTCATCTCCCAACAATAATAATTACTATTACCCTCAGATATACACTTCCAAACATTCTTTATGCGTATAAAAGCACAAATGAATATAGCATCTATTTTTTCCCATTTTTACAGAAAATATGCCATATTGTGTATTCTGTTATACATATTTTTTTTCAGTGTTTTGGAGATTTTTTTCATATCAGAACACAGAAAGCTCCATCATTATTTTTCATAGCAGCCTCAAATTCCATTCTATGCATATACCACAACGTTATTTAACAAATCTATTATTGGTAGACAGTTGGGCTGGTTTCAAATTTTGATGTTATAAATAATACTAAAAACTGTTATATGCAATTTTAATTGGCATTTCTAATTATTAGGCAAATACTAGATTATTTAAGAGACGACCCTGAGAAAACTGGTTAAGAATCTACAAAAAAAAGACTCATGTCACAACATACTACAAAATAATATTACAGATTTAGAAAGGAATTGTAACTAATGAAAAAAAAACACACATTTAAAAGGACTAGGAGAAAAGTTATGTTAATATTTACCTTACTCAAGCATGGGAAAGGTCATTTTCTGAATAAAAGCACAAAAAGGCAGGTCTTTAAATTATACTGCATGAAAATTAAGATATTCTACATATTAAAAATGCCATAAAATTGATGGAAAAAGTATTTGCAAATAAATACATGGATAGATAAAAAATAACAATCTCAATAGAAAAATTGCATTTTCAATCACGCTTAGAAAATGTTTAATAACATAGGAAGGGGGCCGCCTGGTGGCGTAGTGGTTTCGTCCGCGCTTGGTAGCCCGGGGTTCGCCCGTTCGGATCCCAGGTGTCTGCCGACGCACTGCTTGTCAACCATGCTGTGGCGGTGTCACATATAAAGTAGAGGAAGATGGGCACTGATGTTAGCCCAGGGCTGGTCTTCCTCACAAAAATAAATAAATAAATAAATAAATAATAATAATAATATAGGAAAATGCTCATGATGTATTGTCAATTAACATTACATAGAGAAACGATTGACAAAAACATGCTATGAAACGTCCATGAGGTTAGCTCTGTGTGGTGGGATTATGGAAACTTTTTTATGTTTTCCTACTTTTCCGAATTGTCCCAGTTTTCTTTTATATTCAGAAAAGAATTGCATTTTAAAAAATGCAAAAGTCTGAAATAAAGTAAACACAATTATTGATCTTCCCTAAATCCATTTCAAGGGAGTGGTATGAGAAGCTATCTGAATAAAATATGTGTTCTTCCTCTGTAGAAACATTGTTAGAAATGTTCAAGTTAGTCCTATGGAAAATGTGATGGAGATGACATTTCATTTCAAAAAAGCTGTGTGATGATGGATAAAAATTAATCTATTGGTGATGAGCACATGCAGTCTATACAGAAACTGGTAAGCAATAGTGTACACCTGAAATTTCACAATGTTATAAAACATTATGACCTCAATAAAATATTGGGAAAAAAGCTGTATTTGAAAAGCTTGTTTGCGTGTTTAAATTGTATATTCTATTATCATTTTGTAAGATTACAAAAATGTCACAAGTGGGAAAAATAACACAGTAGGTTAAGTGTTGTCTAAACTCCTTCATTGACTGTGTGTCCTTGGCTGCATCATTTTACCTTTCTGCCTTTTAGTTCGTTTATTATAAACCTGGGGTGTGAGCTTTAAACTTAAGTAACATTTGGGCATGTCAACATTTGAGCATCTGGATGGGGGCAGCTAGAAGTCTATTTGCATGAAGGGCAGGGGATATTTAGGCCATATATTCCAGTTTTAGCAGGGATCCAGGTGCAGCAAGAATGTTTATTAGCCAAGGTTTAGCTGTGAGAACAGAGAAGTGAGTCTAAGTACACATGATTTCTCTTATTTGAATTGTGTTTCTGGCTCATTCTCCCTAGTCTTGTGACTGAAGAAAATAATATCTAAGTAAAAACCATAGAAACAATTTTAGTAAACATTCCGTAAGGTGATAGAGCATAAACTGCCTTACTAAGGAACTCAATTGTCTTTCACATCACCAGAGGTTTCCATGTAGCTCCACAAAGTCAGGGTGATTACGATGCCTGACAAGAGAGGACAGAGTAGCCATGATGCCCAGGAGATCCACGTAGATTAGACTCACTAAAGGACCCTACCAGAGGGACCTTGGAGAGGAGAGACTTTTGCAGAAGGTTAGAAAAATGCACCATCAGTTGGAGCAAGAAAAAGGAGCACAAAAGTAATAATTTTACTCGAGGCACAAATGAGATATGGTATGTCGAAGACCTTTGGGAAATACAGACTAATATATAAGTATACACCGTGTGTATTTGCTCAGTTCAGACACAGCATGATCAACTGAAATGAACAAAGCTCAGTCTATGGACTGGCTGTTCACTTTCTGTTCTCTCTCACCGTGGTCACAGCTCTTCACTGTTAGTGCTCTGTGAGGCAGTGTCTACATAAATAATTGTAAAAAGTTTAAAAAAAAACAGAAAGATTTTAAATTTTTAATTTTAAAAATTAAAATAAGACCAAATTGAAATTGTTAGCGTTCTTCATGATATCTCCATATGTATAGACAAGTACCTATACAATTTATGTAAATTGGGTTTTTTATGCATGCTGTTTGACAACTTAATTTTTTCACCCACAACTATTCATTGACACCTTCCTAGAAGACATGTATCCCTCAGTTTAGAGACGGCATTGTATTCCATTGTCTGAACAGCTATTTACTTAACCAGTCATGTACTGATGGAGATTCATTCATTCAACAAGTCTTTATTGACACATACTAGGTGATAGGCAACTGTGTTGGACATTGTGGCACTACAGTGAGCAAGACAGAGATAATTCCTGCTTTTAAGAGCATATAGCCTCGTGCAGAGCTTTCAAACAGATGTGCAGAGACACAAAATGATGAGTCAGGAGATCCTGAATGCTTCTGCCCTTGTAGCAACTGGGCGGAGCCTGAGACAGCAGGGAAGAATTTGGTTCAGTTGCCTTTGGTTGCGAGCAGCCCTGTTTGATGCTACTCCAAGCAGAGCAGCTATTAATGAGGCAGCCTGTGGTCCTGGTAGGCTGTGAGCAGAATGAGTGCACCAAGCACATGCTATTCCACTATGACACAGTGAAAAGGTCAAAGAGGTGCTCTCCTACCAGGACATCTATATCCGCGGCCAGCTGCAGAGCTCACCACTGCTGCCCATTGTGCCCAAAGGCCTATGGAGCTGATGAGGGAATTTGTGGTCCAGGTGCCAAGGAGCATGTTGAAAAGACCAACGTGTGGCCAGATGTGGTGGAGAAGAGAGGAGGCCAGATAGGGCACCTGGTGATGGCAGCTCCAGGTAACATCCTCCATTTCTGTTTCCACATAGCAGAAAATTCTGTCCACTTGTTCTTGGTGAGCTTTTTGAGTGGTGGATCCAGGGAACTGCAGCATGACTGCTCTGACAATGCCTGATCATTCTGCAAATTAGAGCATCCTGGACATTTTCAAATGCTTGCTCTGAAAACAATCTAGTTGGATTATAAATCCATAAGCATTATCAAAGAAGAAATTTCAAGGTTTCATTTGTGGAGGGAAGAAAAGGAAAACCTGTTAGATTCCTTAAATATAAATTTAATTCTTTTATGTCCTGATGCAAAGAATCACCTTCACAGAAACAAGTTCAAATTTCTCATTTAAAAAATACTAGAAAATATTTTTTTTGGTTCAACAATTAATGTCCTCCCTGTTTTGAATTATGCTTTTCTTATAAATATGAGGTGTAAAAAAATCATTTTCCACTCAAACCCAGTTAGAAAGCAATTAAATATCCTTGATTTTACTCCAGTGTTCTATACAAATATTATCAACTTTTTTATCTGTGCTATGAAATGATATAGGCTAGGAAGCACTGGTCCAATCTCTGCTTCTTAAACTGTGTTGAAGGACTATTTTTTTTTAAATTTCCAATCTGTAGTGGATCATGACTTTTGTGGCAAATTAAAATAAATGTCAATAAAAATGAGTGACCAAAAAAATGAAAAGGAAAAAAGGCATAAATAGTCCCAATTTTTAAAAATTATTAGGTTCAACAGACATGAAATTACCTTGTCAAATTGCTCTAAAAGTTTAATGCTTATTCTCAACTCCTTACTTTATCATGTCATGGACTCACTAAAAACTGGTTTGCAGACCAACATTAGAAAGTGGACCCTACTGTGAGGAATCTTGATCTGTTAGAGTTTGATTCAAAATTTGGGCTATTAAAAGCAATACCACAGTTCATATTGTTAGGCACATAACTTAATAACGTTTTCTGATGATTTCCTTACAATAACTTCTTAGAAGTAGAATAATAGTCTTTTAAAATTTCTTCCTTAGATTATATAATCAACTTTTTAAACTGATAGCATGATATTTTTTGTTACTGTAAATATGGCTTCTAACCTTGACCTTTCCACTGTTACTTTTGTGTATCAAGAGAGTATGTCTATATTCTTCTAAAGTGATGCATCCTACCATAGTCAATACAATTTTGAAAAAGAAAAATAAAGTAAGAGGAATCAATCTTCCCACTGTTAAGGCTATCAAGACAGTGTGGAACTGGGGGAGGGACAGACACATAGATCAACTGAACAGGACAGAGAAGCCAGAGATGTATGCACACATAATGTCCAATTAATTTTAGACAAAAGAGCAAAAGTGATTCAATGGAGAAGGGATAGCCCTTTCAATAAATGGTGCTGCAGCAATTGGACATCCATAGGCAAAAAAATAAACCTCAACCTAAACCTCAGATCTTACACCAAAGTTATCTCAAAAATGGATGATGGACTTAAATATAAAACAGAAAAATGATTAAAACTTCTAGAAAAAATCATGAGGGAAAATCTTCAGGACCTAGGATTAGGCAAAGAGTAGTTAGACTTGACACCAAAAGTGTGATCCATAAAAGGAAAACTTGATAGGTTGACTTCATCAAAATTTTAAATGTGTTGTGAAAAACTCTGTTAACAGGATGAAAAGACCAATTACAGACTTGGGGAACTATTTGCAAATCACACAAACAAAAAAGACTTGTATTTAGAATATATAAAGAATTCTCAAAACTTAACATTAATTAAAAAACAACCCAATTTAAAAAAAATGGGCAAAAAACACACAGACATGTAACTGAAGAAAATATACAGATGAACAATAAGCACATGAAAAAATGTGCAACATCTGTGGGTCATAATCTGATGATCAAGGAAAGGCGGGGTTTACCAGCAGTGCTCAGAGAAGGAGCTATGAGAAATATTGTCATCATCATTGTCATCGTTATTATCATGAGTCATTAGAGAAATGCAAATTAAAACCAAAAGGAGACATCACAACACACCTATCAGAATAGCAAAAATTTAAAAAAAAGTGCTGGTAACCCTAAATGCTGGAGAGGGTACAAAGAAACTGGATCATTCATTTGGGAATATAAAATAGTGCAGCCATTCTGGAAAATAGTCTGACAGTTATTTTCAATACTAAAAATAGACCTACCACACGACCAGGACGTATATTGCAGAGAAATTTTTTAAAAATTCATGCAGAATGATGTATATGAATGCTTATGGCAGCTTTTTTTAAATATATATAATAGTCAAGAACTGGAAATAACTCAGATGGTCCTTCAGTGGGTACATTCATATCACAGAATACTGCTCAGCTATAACAAAGAAAGAGTTATTGATACAGGCAACAGCTTAGATGAACCTCAAGGAAACTATCTTAAGTGCAAAAAGCCAACCTCAAAAGAGTACATACTTCGGATCCATTCATGAGCCCACTTATGTAACATTGAAATGACATAATTACAGATATGGAGAACAAATTAGTGGTTGCTAGGGATTGGGCACAGGGTTGGGACTGGAATGGATGTAGCCATAATGAGCTGGACAAGGGAGTCTTGTCTTGATGGTACAGTTAAGTATCTTGAACCTATGGACAGCTAATCTTTGACAAAGGAGCAAAGAACATACAATGGAGAGAGGGAAGTCTCTTCAATAAATGGTCCTGGGAAAATTGGACAGCAACATGCAAAAGAATGAAAGTAGACCATCTCCTATCGCCATATACAAAAATCAATTCGAAATGGATCAAGGACCTGAAAGTGAGACCTGAAACTATAAAACTCCTGGAAGAAAATATAGGCAGTACACTAATTGATATTGGACATAAAGGGATCCTTTCAGACTCCATGTCTACTCGGACAAGGGAAACAAAAGAAAAGATAAACAAGTGGGACCTCATCAGACTACAGAGCTTCTACAAGGCAAATGAAACCAGGATCAAAATGAATAGACAACCCACCAGCTGGGAGAAAATATTCTCAAATTGTTTGTCTGACAAGGGATTGATATCTGTAATATATAAAGAACTCATACAACTAAGCAACAAAAAAACAAACAACCCAATCAAAAAATGGGCAGAGTATATGAACAGACATTTTTCCAAGGAAGAGACACAAATGGCCAATAGACACATGTTCAACATCACTAATCATCAGGGAAATGCAAATAAAAACTACACTAAGGGGCTGGCCCAGTGGCGCAGCGGTTTAGTCCGCGCTTGGCAGCCGGGGTTCGCCGGTTCGGATCCCAGGCGCCCGCCGACGCACTGCTTGTCAGCCATGCCGTGGCGGCGTCCCATATAAAGTAGAGGAAGATGGGCACGGATGTTAGCCCAGGGCCAGTCTTCCTCAGCAAAAAGAGGAGGATTAGCAACGGATGTTAGCTCAGGGCTGGTCTTCCTCACAAAAAAAAAAAAAAAAAACTACACTAAGATATCACCTTACACCTGTTAGAATGGCTATAATCACCAAGACAAAGAACACCAAATGCTGGAGAGTTTGTGGAGAAATGGGAACCCTCATTCACTGCTGGTGGGAACACAAACTGGTGCAGCCTCTATGGAAAACAGTATGAAGAGTCCTGAAAAAATTAAAAATAGAAATGCCTTATGATCCAGCAATCCCACTCTTGGGCATCTACCCAACAGACATGAAATCAACCATCACAAGAGGCTTATGCACCCCTATGTTCATTGCAGCATTATTCACTATAGCCAAGAAGTGGAAGCAACCCAAGTGTCCCTCAACTGATGATTGGTTAAAGAAGATGTGGTATATATATATACAATGGAATACCACTCAGCCATAAGAAAAGACAGAACTGTCCCATTTGCAACAACATGGATGGACCTAGAGGGTATTATGTTAAGTGAAATAAGCCAGAGAGAGAAGGACAGACACTGCATGAATTCACTCATATATGGAATATAAATGAACACACGGACGGAGACAACTGATTGGCGGTTACCAAAGGAAAGGAGGGTTGGGGGGTGGGCACAAGGGGTGAAAGGTTACATCCACATGGTGGCGGACAAACAATAATGTACAACTAAAACCCCATAGTGTTATAAACTATTAAGACATGAATAAAAAATAAAAAATTAAAATTTTTTTAAAAAGTATCTTGATTGTGGTGATGATCACACAGAACTACAGATATGATCAAATTGTAGAGAACTACACACATACACACACAAGCACAAACATCACTGGTGAAATCTGAATAAGCTCTATGGACTGTATCAATGCCAATTTCTTGGTTTTGAAGTCGTGCTATAGTTAGGCAAGATGTTAAAAATGGGGGGGGGATAAAAAGTTATATATATAACCAGTTGTATAATTTAACAGTCTATTTTCTAATGACTCAGCATGAAGGTGTTTGGAGAAAAAAAGTCACACAATGATGTGAGAAGAGGAGCTGGGAGAATGTTCACAACAGAAGAGAGATAATATGGCATTTACCAGTGTAAATTATACATATATTGGCATCTCAGTTTTACATCCTTATTTTATGGTAAAGAAAACTTGAAGAAAATAAACCAGGGCCGACTAACAGAAATTCCAGGCAGGCTGGTGAGTTGGCACTCAGTGAAAGCACTCAGCATTCCTTGGTATAAGGGCACTGTCCAAGTTCACGGCATTATTATGTCTATGACTCCAAAAGCCTTATTGGGTAAAAGCAAGGGGACTTTCTATAAACATCCCGTTTTTAGCCAAATGATTTCCTAGAATAATAATGAAAAATGATAGTGAAATATTAAAGGAATGGGCACCAAGTAAGGAGACTACTTTTGAATAATGCCTGGGGGTATTTATACTTGAGTCACTAAGACTTGAAAGAATTCTCACTGCCCGTCAGTGATGGTACTATTGTTACGATGGAAGTGCAGCACACTAAATAGTTCCCTCCCTGGTGTACTTTTCCCTGAGTTTGTTGAAAAGTCCAGGGCTTTCCATCCCTGATGTGCATTGGGAACAATGGGAGAAGAGACCCCAAAGTAAACAAGAGAAAAAGAAAAGGAATTGAAGAGAAATGGTAAGAATGTAGTCAAGTAAGGAAGGAAGAAAAAAAAAAAAAAGCAAACCCTGTGCCCTCTCATGAGTTTGCCGGAGAAAGCCAGGTATCCGGGATGCAACTCACGGCTACAATTCTCTGTCCTGCATGTTCCCAAAAGCAGTAGAAAGAATAGAAAGCAGGCTCTGCCATAAGAAAACCCTACCATGCGGAAGATCTCCCTCTTCGGGCATCCCAGGTGAGGCAGCTCACCCATCATACCAGGCAGGAAATGTTATGTGAGGGTGCGGGAAAGGAGACAGGGGATGGGAGTTGATCAGTATCCTTCTTTGGACGCTGAATTAAGTCTAACATTAGAAGTTTTACTGAGGAACCTATGTAATGACTTAATAGGTAGAGTCATAACGTTTACTAAATAAAGTGGATTTGTCGTAATTTTAAGTAAAAACTCTTCAGAGGCCAGATAAAAATTATACTTGGGCAAAAGCATACCTGGATCCTCAGAAAATCTAGTGGGTCATTTATTTGCATTATTAGTTACCTTTGAGAGGATTATGAGGTGGGGTTCCATCTCAACCAGTAAATAATAAAAGACAACTTATTTTCTTTATAATAGAACAATTAGTTTACATGCTCTGCCAAAGAAGATGAATTCTAAAGTGTGACTAGGTGGTGAAGTCAGTTGAGAAAGCCTGTTATAATGAAAGAAAGAAAGGAAAGGAAAGAAAGGAAGGAAGGAAGAAGAAAAGGAGGAAGGAAGGAAGAAAGAAAGAAAGAGAAAGGAAGAAAGAAAGAAAAAGAAAGACAGACAGACAAAGAAAAGAAAGATAGAAAAGTAAATTTGAAAATATTTACAAGAACATCATTCTCAACTTTTTTTGGATAAGATAATGAGCACTGAAATCCATCTGTCTGGGTTTGAATCCTGGCTTCACCACTTACCAGCTATGTAAACTTGAGTAAGTTACTTAACCTCTCTGTTCTTCATCTATAAATTACAGATAATAAAATGATTTGCCTTATAGTGTTGTCAGAGGATTAGATGAGTTAAGTGTTTTATTTTTGTAATCTTAAAAGTGTTAATGATATGGCTATTATGGACTGAACTCTGTCCCTCCAAAATTCATATGGTGGAATCCTAACCTCCAGTAACTCAGAATGTGACCATATTTGGAGAGAGGGTCTTTAAAGAGGTAATTAATGTTAAATGAGGTCATTGGGTGGGCTGTAATCCAATATGACTGATGTTCTTATAAGAAGAGGAGATTAGGACACATGCACCTACAGAGGAAAGATAATGTGAAGACACAGGAAAAAGACTACCACTTTCTAAACAAGGAGAGAGACCTTAGAAGAAACCAGTCCTGTTGACACCTTGATCTAGGGCTTCTAGCCTCCATAACTGTAAGAAAATAAATTTCTATTGTTTAAGCCTTCCAGTCTGTGGTACTTGGTAAGGCAGCCCTAGAAAACTAATACGGTGACAATCAAAGTTCCTTCTAGATATCCAGACTTTGAAGGTGATTGTTATATCTATAGAACATTGTAAGTAAATATCTTACAAGGTAGTTTGTGGTCTTATGGAATAGAATTAAAATAGGCATCTACCATTTCTCTTTGTTAAAGAGTTGATATTTAATCTGCCTTTTCCTTTATGTTAAGTTTTATTCCTTTAACCACATTTCTTTTTTTCAAATACTGTGTTTAAAATTGTTCTCTGCCACTGAAACATGCAGCCTACTAGAAACTACTATCTACACTCACTGTAGAATCTGAGGGTCAAAGAAAGATAGGGTTTACCAGCTGCGCACAAAGAAGGAGTAATGAAGAGTATCATCATCATCATCACTAGGCAGAAGTAGCACTCACTGAATATACCATGATTTGTTAGGGCTTTCTAGAGAATATCAATAATCATGAATGTTAAAGGAACAAACATGACACTATAAACAATGTAAAGCAATGGAAATGGTAAATAGAAAGGTAAATATAAACAAATCAAATACACCGGCATACCTCATTTTATTGTGCTTTGCGTTATTGCACTTCTTAGATGATGCATTTTTTACAAGACCCTCCACAAGCAAAATTATTATGACTCTCTGAAGGCTCAGATGATGGTTAGCATTTTTTAGCAATAGAGTATTTTAAATTAAGGTATGCACATTTTTTTAGACATAAGCTATTGCACACTTAATAGATTACAGTATAGTGTAAACATAACTTTTATATGCACTGGGAAACCATAAAATTTGTGACTCACTTTATTGCTATATTTGTCTTATTGTAGTATTCTGGAACCAAACCCACAAGATCTCTGAGGTATGCCTCTGTGTATATGTATGTGTATGGATAGATAAGTAGATAGCACATGGAGCTATTTTGGAACAGAGTTGCCATATTCCATTGGAATTAAATGTCATACTGAAGTAGATTGTGATAAATTGAAAGTGCATATGGTAAGTGGAGCAACCCCTAAGAAAACAACTCAAAAAATATTGCTAAAACAATCCACTGAGGAGCAAAAATGATACTCTAAAAATATTTTAACACAAAAAATTCAGTAAGGGAAAAAGAATATTAAAGACATGAGACAGAAAAAATAAATAGCAAACTGAGAGGCATTAATCCAACCATGTTGATAATTGCAGTAAATGTAAGTGGACTGAACATTGCAATCAAAAGGCAGAGATGCAGTTATCTGTGTCTATGAGAGACCAACTCATGGTTCAAAGACACAAATTGGTTGAAATAAGTGGATGGAAAAAAATAGATCATGCAAACCCATAAGAGAGCTGGAATGGCTACATTTGTCAGTGCTGTTGAGTTGATTCTGACTCCAAGTGACCCTATGTACAACAAAGCAGAACTTTTTTGAGTCATCCCCTTATCTTTTGGTGTTATATCAGACAATGCTCCACTGCTATTCATAGGGTTTTCTTGGCCAATTTTTTCAGAAGTGGGTGGCCAGATCCTTCTTCTAGTTTCTTAGTCTGGAAGCTCCACAAAACTCACCCACCATGGGTTACCCTGCTGGCATCTGAAATACTGGTGGCATAGCTTTCAGCATCACAGAAACACATAGCTGCCAAAGTATGACAACTGACAGATGGGTGGTGTGGTTTCCTGACTGGAAAACAAACCCTGCACTGTGGCAGTGAGAGTGATGAATCTTAATCACTAGATCACCAGGGCTGGCTAATGGCTATGTTAATATTAGATAAAATAGGCTTTAGGACAAGAAATACTACTAGAGAAAAAGAGAGACATTTATTAATGCTAAAAGGGTATACACCAGGAAGACATAACAATTGTAACAATTATAAATGCACACATAGTTCAAAATAGAGCTGTAAAATACATGAAACAAAACCTGAATATTCAAAGGAGAAATAGATCATTAAAAATGTATAGATGGAGATTTCAATACCTCACTTTAACAATTGGCACAATTAAAAACAAAATAAGTAAGAATATAGACTTGTGAAACACTATCAATCCAATTGAAATAAATAGTACACACCACCAAATGACTAAAGAATACACATTCTTTTCAAGAACACATGAGACATTATTCAGGGGAGACTATACGCTAGTCCATAAAACAAATCTTAGTAAAAGAAAAAAGGAATGAAGTCACACAAAATATATTCTATGACCACAACAGAATTAAATTACTAATAAAGAAAAGATAATCTGAGAAATTCATAAATACATGAAAATTAAAAAAACAAACTTCTAAATAACTTGTGACTCAGAGAAGAAATAAAAAGTAAAATTAGGAAATATCTTAAAGCAAACACTGAAAAAGTATGCCAAAATGTATGAGGTGCTGCTGAAGCAGTGCTTAGAGGGAAATTTATAACTATAGAAGCCTATATTAGAAAGAAATATGTAAAATCAATCATCTAATCTTCCACTCCAAGATTTTAGGAAAAGTGAAGCAAATCAAACACATAGTAAGAAGAAAGGAAATAAAAATCAGAGCAGAAGTTAATGAAATAGAAAAAACAGGGAGAAATCAATGAACCAAAAGTTGGGTCTTTATAAAGATCAACATAATTGATATTCTCTTGTTTGGCTGACTGAGGGGAAAAAAAGCAAAAAATGACATGAATTCTCAAAATAAGGAAGGAAAGAGAAATCACTTCATACCCTACAGAAGGTATTATAGTGGTATACTATAAAAAACTTTATGCCAACAAATTAGACAACTTAGATAAAACAGAAAAACTTCTTGACATACACCACTTACCAAAACTGAAAGAAAAAATAGGAAATCTGAATTTTTTCAAGAAAAAATAGGAAATCTGAATATAAATCAAATTAAGAAACTGATTTTTAACAGTTATTAAAAACCTTCTCACAAAGTAAAACCTGGGTCTAGATGGCTTCACTGGTGAATTCTAACAAGCACTGAAGGAAGAAATAATACCAAACTCAAGATAAACTCTTTTAGAAAATAGAAGAGGAGGTTAAGATAGAAAATAGAAAGAGTCCCCAACTCATTCTCTGAAGCCAGTTTTACTATGTTACCAAAATAGGACAAAAACATCACAAGTAAAAAATCATACAGATGATATCATTCATGAATGAAAACTAAAAAAATTAATGTTAGCAAAATGAATCCAGAAACATAAAAAAAAAAGACTATGCACCATGACCAAAATGGAGTTTATCACAGAAATGCAAGGTTGGTTTAACATCTCAAAATCAATTAATATAATATATAATATTGATAACATTTAGAGAAAACATGATTATATTAATAAATTAAGAAAGAGAATTTGACAAAATACAATACCCATTCATGATAAAAATGCTCAATAAACTAAAAATAGAAAGGAAATTCCTCAATGTGTTATAAGGCATCTATGAAAAACACCCGCAACTAACATCATACTCAAAAGACTGAGCGGCCGGCCCAGTGGCATAGTGGTTAAATTTGCGTGCTCCACTTAGACTGTCAGGGGTACTCCAGTTCAGATCCCGGGAGCGGACCTACACACCACTTGTCAAGCCATGCTGTGGCAGCATCCCACATACAAAATAGAGGAAGATTGCCACAGATGTTAGCTCAGCTACAATCTTCCTCAAGTGAAAAGAGGAAGATTGGTGACAGATGTTAGCTCAGGGCCAATCTTCCTCACCAGGGGGAAAAAGAGACTGAGTGCCTTTTCTGCAGTATCATGAAAAAAAACAAACCCTCTCTCAGCATGGGTAAAGAGAATTCCTTTAAAATTTTGAATTACATAGCAGGTGAATGTGTTTTATTAATGATACATTGGCATTCTTCTATACAAAGTGTTCCATACAGATATACAAATGTTCTTTATTAATTGGGGGTACTGCTGCACATTTCCAGATGTCAGAGTAACACGCATCCTATTGTAGACAATGATAATATGGTTTGTCATTTCTCTTTGGTGTTTTATATATTATAAACACATAGTAGTGTCTATTTTGCTTAATGAATGTGTTTAAACCACCAGACACAATTTCATTCTCATTAAGTCACAGTATTACATTCAATAGGTTACATTGTCGACCACATTAACACTCATGTCACTAATCCCAGAGTCTGGCTGAAGTTCCACTGTAGAAAGCATTCAAGTTTTTGTTCTTTGTCAAGTTGGGGAAGACCAGTCAATTCTTTCTATCTCCTCAACTTTTTCTTCTCCTTTTCACCTCAAATTTAGAGTCAAGAATATGGAACAAGAGTGTCTGCTATGACTCACAAACCTGCTGAAATTAACTCTGAGCAAAAGCTGGTTCAGAACCCACTGTGTGGGCATATCAGGAGAATATATTTTAATTTTCAGTGCCGTGGAGTTTGGTCCAAAGATGGCAAGTAACAGATTTGAAAGGTTCTTAGTAAAATTTTATAAGCATCCCTAAGGAAAGCACTGGACTTGAAGCTAGACATTCTGGATATTAGTCCTACTGCTTATTAGCTGCCTGTCTGAATAAGTTATGACACCTTATATCTGAAGTCTCCTCCAGCTTCTTCATTCTGTAACTTTTATGACTTTAACCTTGGTGAGGCTACCACACACCATCCCCTCCTCGTTCTAATCACAAGGGGATATTTCTGCAATGTATCAAGGACTCAGGGAGGCCACTCTGTGGGATTAATTATTTAATGAATAATTATTTGTAAAGAGATTGAATATCCCATTCTTCATGTGCTCACACTTGTTTCTCAGTCTCTTTAAATGCTTGATAGGAGGCTGGGTGGTATTTTGTCTTTGGGATCAAAGACAGAACAGAATGACCAGAGGGAACAGAAAGGAACCAAAAAAAATCTAGTTACTCAGTTGTGGTGGTGACTTAAGCATAGTAGTAGAAACTTGATGTGCATCCCACAGAGACAGAGAC
This sequence comes from Tapirus indicus, assembly GCA_031878705.1. Taxonomy (NCBI): domain Eukaryota; kingdom Metazoa; phylum Chordata; class Mammalia; order Perissodactyla; family Tapiridae; genus Tapirus; species Tapirus indicus. The sequence continues at coordinate 114,597,330 of CM062921.1, read as the reverse complement.
ACCTCAAGGACTGTCTCTATCCACTAACAGATAGTCTTAAGAAACACACCCATTACTCTGAGTTCAGCAGGTGCAAGATGAGAAATCTATCCACCTCGGTTCATAGCCAATCACAACATCCTCTCTGGGTAGTATCAAAGACTGACTGGTCATACAAGCTCCCTTCCTCTGCCCTCCTCCCCCCGTCCTGAGATACTCTCTTTCTCTTAGGAAGTGTAGGACCAGTTTACACAAAAATGTTTATAAATATAACTACCTAAAATCTGTACTTGTTTAGAGTTTTTAGGCGAACCAATGTGAATGGATACTGAATTGAAAGCACAATAATTTTTATGCCTTGGCAAAAAGCAAGTCTAGTCAAGAACTGAGGGTCAAAAGAGATAGGCAGATCACTAGAAAAACAAATTATAAAGGCAGATTCTAATAATAGTTTTGCCAGATTGTCTCTATACATATGACAATTTCTTGTCTGAAGTCATTGGAGTGCAGTACTGTGTTTTCAGAAGTTACAAAAGAATGATAATGCATTTTCTCACATTGAGGATTATCTTTGGGACCAATGGTATGCTCAGTTTGCTATGTCCTTAAAAATCAAGCATTATGATGACATGATTAAAGACTTTGTCTGGGAACTGTAGTCTGGTAGAGTGTGTCTATGGAGGGAAAATTGCTTCTGCCTTCCAAGGCAAGTCTAATTTCTTCAATATTCCAAGTCAGTAAGACTCTTCCCTCAGGGGAAGCTGCTGGGTTCAATGTGAGCTCATGGGGGCAACACTCTCAGGAGACGAGGGACTATTCCAGCTGCCTCCACCAAACCAAGCATTCCCCTTCTGAACCCTGAAGTCAGCACTGAAATAGTTCCTTGTTTTCTGCCTCCTTCAGCGAGATCTCCTTCAACTGGGCAAAATCTTGCCCAGAAATATGTAGCTCTGAATCTTAATAATATTTTGTGATGCTGGTCAAGTGGGTGAATGTGAATATCATTTGTCCATGTTTTACCTTAGCCAGACAGCTGTTGAAGTTTAGCTAAACTAGGAACTCATAAAAATGGCTCCCAACATTCCACATGCATTCTTTAATTGTATTTCCCTGAATCTTCTTGGGGCAAGTCCTTTAGCAGATGTGCCTGCCATAGGGAACTGTCTTAGCAATTAATTTTTATAACTCATGTGTTGAGAATGTGTTAAATGAAAATCTGCCTGCTGGATATATATGTGTTGTTGACACTTTTTATAGAAACAGCTAGAAGTATATTTTGGCGAACGTGTCATTTATGGGAAGCTCCTCCTTTCTTCTCCAGAGAATTGCTCAGACATTCTTCTTCCATTATACTGCCATGAAGTTTGTCAAAATGCTAGATACTCTTCACTCTAAGCACTTCAGTCTTCTCACTGAGGTCTCTGACACTACCTTTCTTTTTTTTCTTGTCTGAAATGACAGATGGATTTTTTTCTTCCTGTTCTGCACCTCTGACCACTTCATTAAGCTCCTCAAAGCCTTACTCTTTATCTTCCCACACTCATCCCAATAGATGACCGTGGGTTTTAAGATTTTGAAACCACTAATTAATTATCTCCATTCAAGCTCCACATTGATGGTCTTGCCTTCTCTCACGTGTGATTTCCTCTCCTACGCAATACGTACACTTTCTTCAGTGATTATAGAAAAGTTATTTTTCAGAATTCTATCAGATTCATGCTAAAAATTTACAAGACAAACAGGAATGAGAATGCCAGAGCAGCGTTTTATGAAATCTTTGTTGCCTTCTTACAAATATATATTGGTTAGAAAAGGATTTATGTTAATTAATTAATGGGATTAATTAATAGATTTGTATTTGGAAATTACTATTATTATTTTACTCTATATGCCTCCTTAATTCCCAGGCACCTTTAGGAATACAGTGCCACAGCATCTAGGGAAAACTGAGAGTTACGTCTGTTGTATACATTGAGGAGATCCAGAAGTACATCTTTTACCACCTCGTAAAAGCATCCTCCCACTCTAAACCTTCCCAGATCCCATATCCTCTCCCTGCTTACTCCTTTAACTAGCTTTTCTTAGAAATGTTGAAGTTTTGTTGTTGTTTTCAATCAGCTTCTTTCACCTTCAAAAGGGGTGAGCAGGCCCTGAGGAAAGGAGTGACCAACGACGTAGGAGGAAAAGTAGGACAGGGTGATGTCTTGGGAGCTGAGTGGTAGAAAGGAGTGATTAACTGTGTTCAGTCTGATGGTGGCCATTGAAAGGACATTGCCATCAACTTAATAACACGGAGGTCATTTCAGTGGAGTGGTGGTGACAGCAGAATTGGCATGGATTTAAGGAAAAAAGAAGGAGAAAAACTGCAGGCAGGAAGCATGGTTAAATCATTTAAGAAATTTTGTAGTAAGAAGAAGCAGAGAAATGGAGCAGTGAATGTAGCAGGAAGAGCAGGCCAAGGTTTTTTGTTTTTTCCCCCCCTTTAAGGAAAAATATTGCTGCTATTTTTTCTGATTGAAAAGTAAAGATTCAAGAGAGAGAGGGAATGTCTTTGGAGCTATACAAGTAGCTGGGAGGGATAGACAGCAAGGGGCATATTTGGTCTTTACAGGAGCTCAGACAGTTCATGCATGTGGGTGAGAAGGAAGGCAGGTATGTGGTCACATGTGCATGTAAATGGGTAGATTGTTGGTGCGAAAAGGATTTCAGAAGAATCTTCTGATTGCTTGAAGCAGTGCTAACCTATGCAAAGCCTTGGCAGAGAATGTAAGTCCCTTAATTCCATTCCAGTACAACCACCAAACGTACATTTATCCAGACACTTTTCCACGTGTTTACTTCACTTTCTGTTTACAAAACTTTTCACTCAGCTCATTCCTTCCTCTTCTTTATAATCATAGCCTCAAATGCAATCCAGTACTTCCAAAATAAGGAAAAGCTTACAGAGTGTACTTAAAAGTAATGGCTTTGTGTGTGTATGTGTATTTTTTTTCCTCAACTATTTTCCAAAAGACTCTGAGAAGGGCTGTACCAAAAGACACACACGTAATATGGCTGAGCAGATGCCCCTGGGGCCTTGCATTGGTTTCCTTGGCTCACCTCTGAGTTCAGCCACAGCAGCAGTGGGGATTCACTTGCCTGGCACCCTTAATACCCTGTCAAGGCTTTCCAGCCCAAGGCCTCCTCTGAAGCCTCACCCACAGCGAGAATAACACAGGAGCTTTATGAATGTGGGACAGGAGCTAGTGAATAATCTAAGCGATGTCTTCCTTATACGTGAATTTGCTCCACTAGATGAAAGAGCCAACTGCATCCTTCAGAGGTGATTCGGGGAGGTATGCTGTATGCTGATGAGGATCTGAATAAACTGAACCCCACTGCCCACCAGGATGATGTTGTGAATGGCCCTGCTATCCATTTCCCCATCTCTTGTCTCTGCTCCCTCACTCCTCCTTCCTGGAATGACTTCCCTCAGAGACAACTTGAGCCCAAGGAGTTGACTCAGGCTGTTTCTGTGGCCATTTAAATAAAAAGAGAACATTTAAAACCATAGAGGGTGCTGTAAAATAAAATAATAAAATAAATCTGAGCTAATATAGATAACCATATTTGGAAGTTATATTTTATCCTGAAACTTCCTGGTAGCCAAAGTTCAAAGGAGAAATAATGGATAAATGACTATTGTCTTATTATAAAAGGAAGCATACTGGGCTGACCCGGTGGCATAGCAGTTAAGTTTGTGCCCTCTGCTTCGGCGGCCTGGGGTTTGGATCCCAGGCACAGACCGATGCGCCGCTTGTCAACCCATGCTGTGGCCGCGTCCCATATAAAGTGGAGGAAGACATGCACGGATGTTGGCCCTGGGCCTGTCTTCCTCAGGAAAAGGAGGATTGGCAATGAATGTTAGTTCGGGGCTAATCTTCCTCACACACACAAAAAAAGAAGCATACTGGTTGACGGTGAAACTAATTTATCTCTTAGAAAAAGTTATAAAGAAAAATCAAACTTGGATAAGATATAATAATGCCTTAAAATGAAACATTGTGGTATGGCAGCCACATTCTTCACATCTCCATCAGGAAAGCCAAGGCCTTAATGCTGTTTGTGCATAACTCAGGCATTTGGCAGGTGATCAAGCACATATAATGCATCTCAAATTGATCTTCCGCGTGTTTTAGGTCATTCCAAAATCTAAAATATCATATGATCCCATGATACTGCTGTCTAAAATCTTGGTAGCTTTTTAAAAAAATAGAGTACAAAAATCTGATGAAATATTTTCTCTTGTTGTACAGACTTTAAAATAAGCTAACAGTGCTTTGATTTGCTTTATAATTATGCTGGCAAACTCGTGTCCCCTCAGGAAAGGGTGAATACTCTAGATTTCTGAAGCTATAAAAAGGCAAAGCATGTCACACTTAAAACAACACTGTCTTTCACGTTTAAATGAAGATGTTCACGGAGATAAGCATGCCTAGACGAGTTCAAAAAGATTGTCTTTGTCCTATTGTTTGTGGCCAAACTTACATAACCAGAAGTGAGCAGACTAGTGCCTGATATTTCTGTGTAGCTGTTCAGTCTATAAATAGTAGTTTTGTGAACTATTACTGGCAGAAACTTCTAATAATGCAGTATTCCTGGTTGGTAAGTGAGTTTTTTCTGAGGACCCTAGGGTCTATTCCAGATACTGGCTCAGGGTTTCCTGGGTATGTTACCCCTTGTAAATGCTAGGGTTCAACCAGAGAAGCAGAACCAGTAGGAGATGTATATTAAGAAATTTATTGTAAGGGCTGACCAGACAAGTTGAAATTCCAAAAGGCAGGCCATCAGGAAGGGCAGGCTGGGATATTTGGGCACTGAGTAAAGCTGTTGCCCACAAGAGGAAATTTCTTCTTCAGGGGAGCCTCACTTCACTCTTAAGTCTTTTCAAGTGATTGAATCAGGTCTACCAAGATTATTTAGGATCTTCCTAAAGTCAACTGATTACAGTTAAGTCACATGTACAAAATACTTTCATAGCAACACCTATATTGGTGTTTGTTTGAATCACTGGAGACTGTAGCCTAGCCCAGTTGACACATCACACTGACCATCACACCCTGAAAGAAGAATTATAAACTTTTGCAGGCTTTAGCAACATAGAAGCAGTCTGGGAAAGCTTGTTTGGATAAAAGTAAGCAAGAAAAAAAGAATTGTGAAAACTTCTCTTCTTGACTGTATCTTTCTGATGAAGTACTTTGTAGTTAATATGGTCAGTTCTTCAAGTATAGCGCTAATCTATCTTAAGTATTTGTATGGCTTTAACCAAAGTGTCTCAGGGTCTCCAGGGATTCATGACTGAAATGGACATAGTCCCCAGAGAATCCCCAGTGACACCATTCTGATTTTCCAGGAGATCTTTGGTGAATTGAGATCTTTTCTGATTGTTGAGTAGCTAACAACAGAAAGATCCAAAAATTCTCTATCAGGGAAATCCCAGTGATATTACCACGGTCTTAGAAAATGTTTGCATTAGTCAGATTCCTGGAACATGGACCAGAATCCCCTCTCATGCTACATGGTACCTGTACTAATAACATTGGGACACCTATGCCAAAACTGCTAGCTTAGAGTGTGACATTGGCCCTTGTAAAGATGGTCTGACATCCCAGGAGGTCACTAGCATAGATTTATAAAACAGCTTACCTTGTTGAATCCTTATGCCTAAGGTTCTTTATGTAAATTTAAAAGCCTAACTAGCATTCCTAAAATAATTTACTCTTCTGGAAAGGTTATCTGGTTCAGCGATGACAAATATTTTTGTAAGAAAATAAGTATGGCCAGACTGTGTTGTATTAGTGTCGTGTTAGATTGTGCATTTTCTTGGCTGTCATTGGAACAAGCAGCATTCTTTTGTTATGAAGCCAGATACCTGAAGGTTACTGTAAATAGTCAATAAGAACATGATTGCCTTTCCACCTTGTTCCCAACAGACACATAGATGAAAAAAGTTAATCTTGTCAATTTGCTACTTTCTTGTTTAACCTGAGGAGTGACTCAGGGTCATAAAGACTTGTGAGCTTATTTTACAGAAGAAAAAGAATGTCTTCAAGGAAGTTATGATCACCAGATAACCAGCCCCCAGCTGTCATTGATGCCTAGAAGTCAGATTGCCCAAGGGCTTATCTGGAGTGAAAGAAACACAGATTACCCTTTTGTTTCTCTGAAACTCCTCCTGCCATACCCCTTAGTCCTATAAAAACCACTGCTTCTTCTCTTGTTAAGGTGGATTTGAGAGACCCTATCCTCCTGCCTCCTCATTTTGGCCAATTCAAATAAACCTTTCCTCATCTCCAAGCACTGATGTCTCAGTGTTGGCTTACTGCTGATGAATTTGAGCAATTGAATTTGAGATTAAGAGGTTCAGTATCAGTTAGTTACAGTAACTAAATCTGGGAGCAGGCCTTGAAGGAATAAGGTGAAAGGAGGATAGAAGTATGAAGTTGATACTGCACAGCTTGTCTTGAAAACCATCATGGGTATGGCAAACCTGAAATGCAAAAAATATAAGGGTTAACAGGAATTACAAATTGCCTGTGAGTAATAAGGGCCAAGAATACAGTCTACTATCTCATTAGATACTCATAATTTGCCTTTAGCTGGTCTTCATGTGTTAGAAAAACTCAATTGGTGTTAATGTAAAGTAGCTAGTTATTATGGTTTGCTTTCCCTCCATGTAAATTTTTTGTGATGAGGATTGTGTCTTTCAAAACTCTCATATTTCATTCCTGGCTTTTCCAGTAGCTTTGTTTTTATTACAAATTTTAGAGGAATGAAAAACTGCTGCCCACATAGAACAAAAGGATATGCAGTGCCAATCAGCTTGGCTTATCATCAATCTATATTAACAGCTGAGTTCTGTAAGGGATTTTTAAATTTTTCTGATTTTCTAAATATCCTTTTGCATTAACTTTTAAAATAAATATGATTATGCAGTCAAGGAAATAGCAAAAGTTCTAAATAAAAAGTTGGAACTGGGGCTGGCCCAGTGGCATAGTGGTTAAGTTCGTGTGCTCCACTTCTGCTGCCCAGGGTTCATGGGTTTGGATCCCGGGTGTGGAGCTATGTACTGCTTAACAAGCCATGCTGCAGCAGGCAGTCCACATATAAAGTAGAGGAAGTTGGGCATAGATGTTAGCCCAGGGCCAATCTTCCTCAGCAAAAAGGGGAGCATTGGCAATGGATGCTACCTCAGGGCTAGTCTTCCTCACCAAAAATAAATAAATAAATAAAGTTGGAACCAACACTGTACTCTCAAATGTACTACCCCTTCAGATAGGCATTAGGGGCAACCAACTGCAGATTCTATGATCAAGTTGTTAACACATTTCTAGAAATTTATTCATTTAAATTTTCTTCAGAGCCTGCATTAAATACTTTTGCATATTTTTAAAGAGATAAATGAAATATACAGACACAAATAAAATTTGGAGTCAAGCTTCAAGCATAGGTAAATTATCAAGTGAATAATTCCATCTTTGATCAATAAGTTATGAAGTTAAAGCTGTATATGTGTATGTATTACTTAACTGAATCTGAAAACAATTTTTGAGAAGGATTTCCCAAAAAGTGTCTTGAGGTGTGATATACGTATATACCCTTGCAGAGGTACAACATCAAGGTGGATACATATTATCGGATATGTTTTTTTAAAAAAGTGATTTCATGGGGCAAGCCCAGTGGCATAGTGGTTAAGTTCGCATGCTCTGCTTCAGCAGCATGGGGTTCACAGGTTCAGATCTTGCATGTGGACCTACGCACCGCTTAACAAGCCGTGCTCTGGCAGGCATCCTACATATAAAGAAGAGGAAGATGGGGAAGGATGTTAGCCCAGGGCCAATCTTCCTCAGCAAAAAGAGGATGATTGGCAACAGATGTGAGTTCAGGGCTAGTCTTCCTCACCACAAAAAAAAGATTTCATATGTGTAACACTTTTCTTAGGTACTTTAAAATTCCTTATGTATTGTTTAAAATTACCAATTCACTATAAATCTATTAGGGAATCTGATAAGATGAATTATTGGTAGAAAGTTTTATTGTTCACCCACATGAGTTCTCCTTTCCCTCTAGACATATGGCTGGATTTCACCTTTCCACCTGCTTGTAATTGGGCAGAGCCCTGTGACTAGTTCTGGACAATATGTTGTGAGCGAAAGTGTTATATGTAACTTCCTGGCAGAGATTGTGTGAAGTCCAGGTACAATTTCAGTATCTGTTCTGCTGCTGCAACCAAGAAGGCCATGTATTCCATAGGATGCAGATAAAATGTTGTGAAACATACAACAGCCTGTGGTCTGTGTGACTACATGGACGCAAGCCCCCTCTAGCCCATTCTTGACCTGTTGCATGAACAAGAAATAATTTTTGTTGTGTTCAAGTATGGAGTCTTTGTGGTTGCCTTTTTAATACATTATAATGATGAAACCAAGCCAGACTTATACTATAAGTGTTTACACATTTCCTTACCTTAGAATTTAAAGAATGTTGGGTGTCATTTGATCCTATGGTGAGACCTAAGGAACATATCAGTTCCCTCCCTCATGGCCCATTTTTCACTACAAGGCATCAGTTATTAGGTTGAAATGCTGACAGATAACAAAAGAACTGGGGTGAATATTCAAAGGGACCTCGTTATTATCGTGGTTAGGTGGGAGAAAGAAGTCTTAAAGACCCACAAAATATAATATAAAACACTTTATTCAATAAAACTGATGCAGAATTAGATTATTGTTTAGAAGTCTTTCTAATTAGGAATTGATTTTCCAAATTTCAGTTTAACTTTAATTCATAGGCAATATCTTATCTCAGAGAAGATGATATCAAATACTTAAACCAATTTTCACTAACATATTAAAAGATGGATATCACCACACTGAAAGAAGGGCTCTGACAATATAGGGAGATCATTTGTGATGGGAGGTATCATTTAGGAAAAGTCCAGAATATATCCCAGTCTTGTTCTGCGTGGACACTCCAGTATGGAAACTGACACCCTGCCAATAAGATGCGTCATGAGAAAGGAAAGAAGGAAGGGGACCAAAAAGGAACTAAAGAAGCAAGAAATAAAGTGAAATGGTGTCCAAATGTGCGTATTTCATAATTTTTTGAGGTTTAGCCCACTGCCCATTCTGTCTTTGATTCTGTTATTCTGGTTTTCTTTATCTCCAGCCTCTTAGGCCACCTATGAAGCATTCTTAAAAAAGCACTTATCCACTTAATTCACTGAGGATGCTAATGAAGATTCATCAACACAAAATGGTAATTACAGCCACACTTTTGAATCCCCTTTTTGCAGCTTACCTCTCAAACCACGTCATGGTAGCCACAGGTTTTAAACAGCCAGATTAGGAACACCTTGAACCTAATAAATTTGTGAATATTTTCCACTATTTCATCAGCGGTTACGCTAACCTTCTCCCTCTAGTTGGAGAGAGAGATTAGATTTCATGAGACAGTCTGAATGCATTTAAAGAGATTTTTAAAATCAAATTGCAAGTATTAGCTGTATAATGACCTAACCAAAAGAAGCTACAGCTATTAAAATTTCATCAGAAAGTACATTCATCAGATAGTCCGGAAAAGCATTGCTTCTATTTTTGTAAAGACGTTATTTGAGCTGAAGTGAAAATTTTGTCCTAATTGTCCTGTCTTTATTTTAACAGAAATGATCTTCATACATTTACAACTGCTGGTTAATAAATGGAGCAATTAAAGCATATACCAAAGCATCAACATTAAAATAATTAAATAGTCATGATCATAGTCAGTGAGAATGAGTCAAAAACTCCAGCAAAAGTCACATACCTAATGAATATTTTATTCCTTAAAATAAACACATAGGTTTGTTCAAATAAACAAAAGTGACTTCCTGGATATTGTAGAGACGAGTATCATTTTTGGGAAATTCAGACTAAACTATAGTACCTTTGGTTGTCTAAACATAATGAGGGGATGGCATTCCAAACTCAGCCATGCCAGAAACAAAGTGAGACAGAAGAAAAAGCAATTTCCAGTACTTTTCTTTTCAGTCTTTGTTTCAAGATTATCTTTTGGGAATTTGTAGTGCCATGTCTGAGAAGGTTGTGTAGCATTCATGAATAATCAATTCAAAGTCTTTTTGGAAGGTCCTAATTTGTTTCAAAGTCCCTGAAAGTCCCTGAAACTCAAAGTTGTAATATAGTTGAGAAATGTTAATTCTCTCCTTATATTAGTTCACTAAGGCTTCTGTAACAAATTACCATGGACTGAGTGGCTTAAACAGCAGAAGTTTATTTTCTCATAGTTCTGGGGGCTGGAAGTCCAAGATCAAGGTGCTGGGAGGTTTGGTTTCTCCTGAAGTTTTTCTCCTTGGTTTGCAGGTATCCACCTTCTTGCTGTGTCTCAGATGCTGGAACGGATATATGAGGCCAGAAGACCTTGCAGTGAATTGTGATCCATGAGATAAGCCAGAGGGAGGCATCATTCACCAAGGCCATGAGGAATGCGCTCATGAAAGGGGCACCAGCATCACTAAGAAATTCAGTGGTAGCTTTTCTCTGCAGGCCAAGGCTGATGGCAGGAGGGGCAGTCACAGAGCTGAGTTAATATCCGTGGAGATGCAGCCATGAAGTAACAGAGGCCAGGTGGGGGCACCAAAATGCCAGAATCCAGGAGGGAGCAATTACTATAATGACCAATAAAATTGGATGAACAACCAAGAAGGCTTGACTCAGAGGTAAATTGTGGAGATGGTTAATTGAGTATTGTTGTCTAGGTACAAAATAAATGGATAGCCCATATCGGTGCTGCTTAACACTCACTAATAACCCTAAAAAGGGGAAACACTGAGGACTAGAAAGCTGAGGACAGTCACTTCAATAAAACATTAAGATCCCTTGCTCTCGGCTAGACTTGAGCAAGTTAGGCCTTGGTAAGAAAAATCCATGTAAGCCACTGTAGTCGTCCCATTTATATGACCATCATGCCTGTTCTGGAGTGGCCAATGATGGAGGGTGGTTAAAGTCAACTGGCAAGTCATCTATTTCTTCCATCATGGATGCTTTTAGGTGGTCATTAACATGTGAGACAAATGTCCTTACACTTCATGTCCTCTTTTGCACGTACATGAACCTGTCTCTACTCCAGACTTCCTTGTGTCTCATCTTCCTGGCTCTTTCCTTCCAGGTCCTGGTTCACATGGCCAGGTCAATGGCTGTTGCTCAGGAATATATATATATTCTCATTTCAGGCCACTTGCACACAAAGTAGATAATTAGGTATGTGGCTTGGGGCTCCTCCCATTGGGAAGTTTTCCCCCTCTATTATCTTTCATGTCCACACCCAAATGGGGTGTGATTTAGCCGCTGGTCATTTGCGGCTTGTACTCAAGTACCAGACCAGCCCATCTGTAAACCAAGCTCAGGCTTGCAGTCAAAAAATATTTCATGGTCATGTAAGTATCATAAATGCTTTTTTGTTCTTCTTCTTCATCCAAGAAGCAGATACTGAGATGGGATTAAATGTGCAGATTATATTATACGAGAAACGCCTGAGTAAAAGGAAATAATCCCTCATGTGTCCCTCCTTCTCCTGCCACCCCATGCTGCACACAAATGAACATAGACTCCAGGGACACCTGGTGCTGGTCTTGGTGCTCTCCTCCATTCTTCAGTCTTTTAATTGCTTGCATCTCCTCTGTACGGCTTTCCTTCCACCCTGAAATTAACCGGAGTGTGGGAAGGGTAGAAGAGATGACCTTAAACTCTCTCTCTGAGAAGCAGAATTCCCACTTGCCTGTGAACAATTCCTGAGTGTTCTTATCCTGCCCTGTGGCTCTAGCACCTTGCTCAGGGCTTGGCATAAGATGAAGGTCAGTGCTTGCTGGAAAGTTCTGGCAATCGAGTTCTCCAAAGGTGGGTCCCCTCAAAACTACTGTTGTATAAGAATTGCAAGAAATTATTGATGAGGAGGCAGAAATGGGCTAGGGAATGCATTATATGCCCAACACAAAATCCTCCTCAATTTTGTGCCAGTAGCTCAAGCTTCAATCTGGGGGCTCATTCAGCTGGGACAGCTGTAGGTATGTTTCAGAAGCAGGGCCATTCACAACCACTGTGTGCCAGTGTGTGGACTTTTCCTTCACTGGCCCTCAGAGCTTACACATATCCGGGGCTCTTTTCACTTAGTATAAGAAATTTGGATTATTTTCATTTTTAGCAGTTATTAAAAAGCTCCTATAAACATTCACATACAGGTTTTTGTGTGAATATGTTTTCATCTATTTTGGACAAATATCTAGAAGTGGGATTAAAGGGTCATATGGTAAGTGTGTGTTTAGCTTTTTTTTTTTTTTACAAGCATTTTCAAGTAAACAGTTTTGGTTGGAAGCTGCTGCAAATACATCTTGAAGTAATCTTAGTCCATGCTTCTTAAAAGATTGCAGACTGATCCCCTTAATAATATTTTAGATGCAAAGAAACCTTGATTTTTTTTTCTGACAGTTATTTTATTTTATTTTTTACCTTTGATACCCTTCGCCCAATTCTCCCACCTCCCAACCTCCACCCCTGGCAACCACCCATCTGTTCTCTGTATCTATGAGCTTGTTTTGTTTGTTTGTTTTGTTTTGTTTCAGATTCCACATGTTAGAGAGATCATATGGTATCTGTCTTTCTCTGGCTGACTTATTTCACTTAGCATAATGCCCTTGACATTCATCCATGTTGTTGCAAATGGCAAGATTTCATTCTTTTTTATGCCTGAACAATATTCCATTGTATGTATATAGACCACATCTTCTTTATCCATTCACCCATCAGTGGACACTTAGGTTATTTCCATATCTTGGCTACTGTGAAGAACACTGCAATAAACATGGGGGTGCATATATCTTTCTGAGTTAGTGTTTTCATTGTCTTTGGATAAATACCCAAATCTGGAATTGCTGGATCATCTGGTAGTTCTATTTTAAATTTTTTAAGGAACCTCCATACTGTTTTCCATAGTGGCTGTACCAATTTACATTCCCACCAACAGTGCACAAGGGTTCCCTTTTCTCTACATTCTTGCCAACACTTATTTCTTGTCTTTCTAATAATAGCCATTCTAACAGGTGTGAGGTGATGTCTTATTGTGGTTTTGATTTGCATTTCCCTGATGATTAATGATGTTAAGTATCTTTTCACGTACATATTGGCCATCTGTATGTCTTCTTTGGAAAAATGTCTATTCAGATCTTCTGTTCATTTTTTAATTGTTTGGTTTTTTGCTATTGAGTTGTATGAGTTCTTCATATATTTTGGATATTAGCCTCTTTTCAGATATAGAATATGCAAAAGTTTTCTCCCATTCAGTAGGTTGCCTTTTCATTTTGTTGATGGTTTCCTTTGCTGTGCAGAAGCTTTTTAGTGTAATGTAGTTCCACTTATTTATTTTTGCTTTTGTTACTTTTGCTATTGGTGTCAAATTCAAAAAAAATTATAGTCAAGACCTAAGTCAAGGAGCCTACCACCTATGTGGTAGGAGTTTTATGGAGGAGTTCTAGGAGTTTTATGGTTTCAGATCTTACGTTCAAGTCTTTAATCCGTTTTGAGTCAATTTTTGTGTATGGTTTAAGATAGTGGTTGAGTGTCATTCTTTTTCATGTGGCTGTACAGTTTTCCCAACACCATTTATGGAAGAGACTTCCTTTCCCATTGTATATTCTTGCCTCCTTTGTTGTAAATTAATTGACCATATATGAGTGGGTTTATTTCTGGATTCCCTGTTCTGTTCCATTGATCTATGTGTCTGTTTTTATGGCAAAACCATACTGTTTTACTTAATATAGTTTTTTCATATATTTTGAAATCAGGGAGTCTGATGCCTCCAGCTTTGTTCTTCTTTCTCAAGATTTCTTTGTCTATTCAGGGTTTTTTGTGGTTCCACACAAATTTTAGGATTATTTGTTTTATTTCTTTGAAAAATGCTGTTGGAATTTTGATAGGGATTGCATTGAATCTGTAGATTTCTTTGGATAGTATGGACATTTTAGCAATATTGATTCTTCTTATCCATGAGCATGGAATATCTTTCCACTTATTTGTGTCTTCTTCAATTTCTTTCATTAATGTCTTGTAGTTTTCAATACACATGTCTTTCACCTCTTTGGTTAAATTTATTCCTAGGAATTTTATTCTTTTTGATGTGTTTAACTTTTTAAGAAGAGATGGCCCCTCTACACCCAAGATCTTTCCTAGGGAAGTGTCAACCCAAGAAAGTATAGTGGAACTCCAGGCCTTTCTGGGCTAACAGTTGTATATGAAGGAATCCTAATCTAGGATATTGGGATGATAACAAAGCCACTGGGGTGAAAGAAGTTGCAAATATAGTGGATGAATGATGGACAATTCTTTTACAGATGGGATTGAGAGCAGAAATGGATGAGGTTCATTGTAAAATGAAAGTTTAAGCTGTTTTATCTCTTGAGTTACAGAAGTAAGGATGGCTAACTATAACTATTTTTGGAGGAGGGAGAGGGAAGAAGGAGGGTTTTTGTCATAGCCTCCCACTCTCTCTGCATGCACTAAAGGTGAATGAGGCAAATGAGATTGACAAAGTACCTTGCATAGAATACTGAAGGTGTAGAATACTTCCTGCTGTGGGGAATAAGGACAAAGATTTATTATGGGTAAATCAAAGACTAGAAGGTGTTCTAAGAGCCTAAAAATATTTGGAATCAAATATTTTTATTTTATTTAATTTATTTATGTTTTTGGTGAGGAAGATTGGCCCTGTGCTAACTTCCATTGCCAACCTTCCTCTTTTTGCTGAGGAAGATTAACCCTGAGCTAACATCTGTGCCCACCTTCCTCTATTTTGTATAGGGGATGTCACCACAGCATGGCTTGATGAGTGGCGCATAGGTCTGTGCCCAGCATCTAACCTACGAACCCCGGGCCATCAAAGTGGAGCTTGCAAACTTAACCACTACACCACCTGGCTGGCCCCTGGATGTTGTAGGGGAGGAAGGCATATCCTCTTCCCACTCTGGGTCCTTCTGGCTCGGCTATGAATTAAAATGTCATGAGACAGACTAACACGAGAAAATCCAACAAAGCTTTGTAACATGTATACATGGGAGAAACCCAGGAAACTGGGTAACTTGCCAACATGGCAGAGGCTTTCATCTTAAATACCCTCTTCAGCTAAAGACAAAGGAGAGTGTTGGGGCAGTGGTTTGGGACTTCAAAGGGGAGGAAGGCAATTCACATGGAAATGGAAAAACAAATGTTTGGTAAGCAGAACTTTGATAAGAATGGGCTTAGCAAGGACCCTCCCAGTCTATCTATGGTGATGGCCTGTCCTGGGGACAGATCTTCTATCTTAAATTTCTTTTAGGCAGTTAGTGGAGGGAAGGGTCAGTTATGGGAGATTACCAGAAAAGCACAGTAAAGAAGAGTAAGGTTTTTATGCAGATTTAAGTCCTTGTCTTCTGCACTGATAAGAGTTTCTAGAGATAATGTCATCCCCCCCTTCTTCCTGGTAGAGAGAGAGATACCTTTACAGATGGAGATTTCCCTTACAAAGGGTAAATTCTACTTTTCAGAGCTTCTCCCATGTCTACAGTTTTTAAAAGTAACCAGTCCAAATAATCCTCGTTCCAAAGAGACACATTTTGGGGTGGCCAAGTCTGATCCCCCACAGTACTAACAAGTGATGATTCCAGAATTTCCATTTGGAGTGCCTGTGGATTCCAATCTCTATGGAAATCTGGAGGCTAGAAAAGTTCTTTTGGGGCTGTGTTTCTATAGCAAGCATACTCTTTTTTCATAGGTGTTATATTTATTTGGGTTTTCTTTGGTTGGTTGTATGACTAGAAATAACAGGGAGTGCTAAAGCACCCCTCAGTTTGCTAGCCTCCCCTTGGCACTGCTATTGGTTCTAAAGTTTGTTGCTTGGTGAAATGTTTCGTATCTCACTATTTTTATAGACCCTAGCTGGTAGTAAATGAGTGTACCAGTCAAAGGCTATGGTTAGAGCTATACTGCATGCTTGCTGAAAGCCCAAGCTGGTGACAACTATTAAATCATCCTGTAGACAGAGATTCCAAGAGGGAAATAGAAGGTCAGAGGTGCTGCTTCTTAAATCCCTGAGATCATGGTTTTCTGTGTCTCACTGGTGTGCATAAGCCTCAATGACTGCAGCCAGTAGGCCTTAATTTTCTCAACAACCCTTTCTAGGAGGTGTATGGGAGAGAGCAGCTGAGCAACTCTGACTGTGGGATTCTGACAGTTTTTATGAGCAGTCCTTGGGCTGTTGTCAATAAGCCCTCAAAGTAAGAAATTCTCCTCTGAAAGCACATTGAAGTCTTTAAAGTATACGGTCAAAGTTTAACTTTGAAATGAGATAAGAACTGTCTTCTAAAACCTTATGTGTAGAGTTTGAATGAGTCAGACATTTTGAAAAAAATCTCAAAGTATCAGAGAACAATTCACTGGAAGGACAACCCCAGGAAGAAAACAATTGTAATGATAATAGAGAATCTGAATTTTATCACTTATCTACAAAATTAGCATTTTAGTAAAGATTGTGTATTATTAAAGAAAAGGCAATACTTACATACACATACACTCATGCAATTTCAGGCCTTATAATGGGGGCATCACGGGGTAATTGAGCAGGAACTAGAAATTTTGTGCTTAACATCTAGTTACGTATAGCAACCAAAAGAAAATACGTAACATTTCAAGGGATTTTTTTCCCCTAATTTTTACTGCCTGAGGGCAAATTGAGCAACTCTGATGTTTACATAAATAGATTGTAGAAGCTTTTAGCTTTTCTGCTCTGTCCCTTTTCCTCTTCCTCACCTTTCTGGTGTGAGAAGTCTTCTTTATGATAGTACCTTATTTATTCAGTTTCCCCAGGCAGGGTTTAAGAAATTCTCAAAATGAATTTGAGTATTAAATGGATGTGATTCTGAAATTTCTCATCGTGCTGTTTCCAAACAGTTTGGGCTTATTTAAGAGGCTAAGCAGATGCCTACTTTCTCCCTCACTTCTTCATGAATCTCCCCTGAAACTGAGCCCAGTTAAAATGACTATTGATCCCAGGTAAAAGAGCATGGTCAGCTATATATAATAAACTCCAAAGAAACACTCAAAACTAATTTTAATGCATTTGAACTCCTGTTTATATTAGTAATAACTAGGATCTCTGAATAATTTTTCCTAACTTGTATACACACAGTCTTCCTCTATTTGTTAGTAATTTGTACTTATTCTAATTGAATTTCCCATTTTCACTCACTATATCATATATTTAGACATTTTTACTTTAAAATATATCTTTTCCCCCTAATCCACAACTAGATTTTGAATTTCTTCCATGTAGCCACAATATCTTACTTATCATTGTATCCTAAGAACTTATCAGTTCCTAACCTATAAAGATACTCAACTGATTTTTTATTAGAAATGAAATGAATTGACAAAATAGTTTGATATTTTATCCAAAGTAAATGCAAATTCAAAGTAATAATAATAATTAACCCATCAATATTTCATTCAAAGTAATAACCAACTATATTTTGGTTAATTACTTCTTAAATAAATTGAGAAACTGAACCTTGTTAATCAATGACAGCCCACTGAGAGGAAAGTTTAGAGTGTTGAGAGGAAAGGTTTGCATTGGTGAGAAATTAGAATATTAATTTCTAGAATTATTTCTAGAATATTTAGCTTTTGCATAGTATGGTGATGAGCAGTTAATGAAGAAGAAGGCTATTTTCAGAAGCACGAAGAGAAGTCTGACTAATGTACTTGCTGCTGTTCTTTCTGTTACATCTAGCACCAAGATGATATTCACAGTGCACTATCAACGTCACAGTTGTTAGTGGTTGTTGTTGTTATTGCTATTTTTTAGTAGTAATAACAATGGATTCTAACTAATTCACCTATATGTTCTCCCTCAGTACTGCTTGTGACCAGTGGAGATGGTCTGTGATTAACTCTATAGACTTTGCCCATGAATGGACCAAATCTAAGTGCTCAGAATGGCATTTAAGTAGTGATCTCACTATTATCTTGTTCTAAAACCTAGACAATGATTTTGACAGTGCATCAATTGTCTTTGAAAGTAAAGCTCAAAACACTATGGCTTTAGAAGAAAATAAGCAAGTGAATAATACATTTGTGTACATATAAGTGGTACAATTCTTAAAAAATGCCACAGGAAACACTGAAGACGTGATCTATTAGGAAAATATTTGAAATACATATACAGCAATGGGTGAATTGTTTGAATTCATAGAGTTTATATAAACCAACAAGAAAACAAATCTAGTAGAAACATAATGGAAATATTATATAGATATATAGAAATATGAGAAAAATTATAGAAATATAGGCAGGGGATCTGAATAAATAAGTCTCAGAAAATATACAAATGGACACACAAATGAATAAATGTTAAATTTTACTTAAAATTTTAAAGTGTTTTTTGCCTGCCTCTTCCCTAGTTTTCTGTCAGTTTAGCACTTGTCACTCTCAAAAATATCCTGGTTTAGGTTATAAATTATATGGTCACCCCTTGAATATGGAAATGGTTAAATAAATTATGAAAGACAATATGGCACACATGAATCCAATTTTTCACTTTCTACCTTCTTATACTATTTGAATTTTTGCCATGTGTATGTGCTAATCTTATTCTTAAATATTTTTTGTAAAATCTATTTAATTCTTCTCTGAAATTCAATTAACGGGAAAGAACTTTTATATTTCTACAGAAACTATTGGAAATCACTGTTTTTGTGGTTTCTTTCAGTTGGAGATAATAATTCCTGCTTAACCCTGAGGTTCTAATCTTCTGATTTTGATGCAGACAGAATTCTAGTGAATTAGGTTTTAATTGTTTTATTGAAGAACTGTGATTTGCTCTATATAAGGCAATACCCAAATCTCAGTTTGATACTAGTATAATGCTTGCTGATTTCATAAGCAGGATGTTAATATTTGCTGAATGAAGAAATGTTATGCCTGAAATAATGTTCTCAATTTAAGCTTAGGTCATTTGGGGCTAAGTATCATGCTGAAAATCAGAAGACTTATGTAGTCAAAAAGAAAGGCTTAGCAACCCTTTAATATGGCCTTGAAAGAGACTAGAATTGAAAGGAAGAACTGGCAGAGAGCCTCCCTCACAACACTCAAGCCACACTCATTATTGATAGTGAAGGTGCCCAGGTAGGCCGCCGAGTCAGGTTCAAATCCCAACTCTTATCACTTGGAAGTTATGTGACTTTGGGCAAGTTAGTTAACTTCTCTGTATCTGAGATTCCTCACCTATAAAATCAGGGTAGTAACTGTTATGGACTTCATGTTGGTGTCGCCCCCCCCCACCTCAAATTCATATGTTGAAACCCTAATCCCCAATGTGATGGTATTTAGAGATGAGGCCTTAGGGAGGTAATTAAGTCATGAGGGTGGAGCCCCCATGATGGGATTAATGCCTTTATAAGTAGAGACAGGAGAGAGCTAGCTAGCTTGCTCTCTTCATCCTTAGCCATCCACAAACCAGAAAGAGGGCTCTCACCAGGAACCTGATCATCTGACACCTTCATCTTGGACTTTCCAGGCTCCAGAAATGTAAGAAATGAGTGTTTGTTATTTAAGCCATCCAGTCTACTGTATTCTGTCATTACAGTTGGAACTAAGACAATAACTATATCTAATTCATAGGTGTATTTTTTACTTATGGCTGCTGTAGCAAATTACCACAAATTTAGTGACTTAAAGCATCACAAATTTATTCTCTTGTAGTCTGGAGGTCAGAAGTTAGAAATGGGTTTCACTGATCCAAAAATTAAGGCGTTAGCAGGGCTATGCTTCCTCTGGAGACTCTAGGGCAGACTCTGTCTCCTTGCCTTTTCCAGCTCCTAGAGCTACATTCCTTGGCTCATGGCTCCTTCATCCATCTCAAAGCCATGTTAAATAGTATTATTATTGTTACAAAGTTCTAAGTGCAAAAGCAAAAGTATAACCTACTCATTTTATGTCCAGTCAAATTGTCCTTCTAGTATAATAACAACCAAGAACTTGCAAGCAAATAAGAATTCAGAGAATAGCACCCAGAAAGACTTCCTTTAAACAAACAAACAAATAAAATTACAGTGAAACCTAAGTAATCAAGATATCCTTTTTTTTTGAAAAGAAGAAGAAAGAAGTAATCACAATAACAGACTACTGGTGAATATTGAATTTTTTTAAATATAAAACTTAGCTAAGGGGCTGGCCTTGTGGTGTAGTGGTTAAGTTCACATGCTCCACTTCAGAAGCCAGGGTTTGTGGGTTCAGATCCCAGGTGCAGACCTACACACCACTCATTGTCATGCTGTGGCAGTGTCCCATACATGAAGTAGAGGAAGATTGGTATAGATGTTCGCTCAGGGCCACTCTTCCTCACACACACAATAAAAAACCTTAGCTGAAGACTGTCCTCGCTATGGTCATAGAACAGCATATAATGTAATAAATCTTAACAATGTAAAAAAAACCCAAAATATCATTTAAAATATAGAAAGGAGGTGAAGTAGGAGGAAATGAGCATGCAAATTTCTTTATTTCTCTTCTCAAAGATTCTATAAATATGGCTTAATGTTGCCATATGCATCTAATAAAAAATAGCTTTTATGTCAAAATTTTCTATAATCTTATTTTTCCTAACTATATAGATACATTTGGAGGAAATAATATGTTTTGCTGTTGTTTGATATTTATCTGAAATATTGGAGATCTTGTTTGATGTTTTTATCTACTGATAAATTCAATGTTAATATTTAAATTATAAAGTAGTGTTAATGTTATAATCTTATATTCATAAAATTAGTTCACCTATTTAGCTATGATAGTTCTATCATCTATTCAAACATAAAAAAGGACCATCCCTTTTGAATGAAAATAGAAAATCTTGATGCTAGTTATTTTATATGTAGCAGAATTTGAGTTTTTATATACTTTTCTACTTTGCATTCTCCTTTATTATTAATAAGAATTAATCCATAATGATTTCCATGAGCATATAAAATTATTATTTTTATCAATAATAAATCAGACTAAAAAGCATCTGCATGGCAAAGGAAACCATCAAAAAAAATGAAAAGATGACCCACCAACTGGGAGAAAAGATTTGCAAATCATATATCTGGCAAGGGGTTAATTCCCCAAATATATAAAGAACTCATGCAAATCAACAACTGAAAAATGAACAACCCAATCAAAAAATGGGCAGAGGATATGAACAGACATTTTTCCAAAGAAGACATACAGATGGCCAACGGGCACATGAAAAGATGCTCAATATCAGTAATTATTAGGGAAATGTAAATCAGAACTAGAATGAGATATCACCTCACACCCATCAGAATGGCTATAATTAACAAAACAAGACATAACAAGTGTTGGAGAGGATGTAAAGAAAATCAAACCCTCATCCACCGAGAGTGGAAATGCAAACTGGTATAGCCACTATGGAAAACAGTATGAAGATCTCTCAAAAAATTCAAAATAGAAATACCATATGACCCAGCTATTCTACTACTGGGTATTTATCCAAAGAACATGAAATCAATAATTCAAATAGACTTACGCACCCCTATGTTAATTGCATCATTATTCACACTAGCCAAGACATGGAAGCAACCCAAGTGCCTATCAATGGATGAATGGATAAAGAAGGTGTGATATGTATATACAACGGAATACTACTCAACCATAAAAAAGACAAAATTGTGCCATTTGCAACAACATGGATGGGCCTTGAGTGTATTACGCTAAGTGAAAATAAGTCGGACAGAGAAAGACAAATACCATATGATTTCTCTCATATGTGGAAGATAAAAAAACATAGCTAAGCAGAGCAGATTAGTGGTTACCGGAGCAAAAGGGGGTGGGGGGAGGGTGAAAGGGGTAAAGGGGCACAGGTATGTGGTGATAGATAAAAGCTAGACTATTGGTGGTGAATATGATGCAATCTATACAGAAATTATGAAATATAATAATTTATATGAAATATAATAAATTATATGAAATATAATCATGTACTCCTGAAATTACACAATGTTATAAGCCAATATGAACTCAATAAAATAATTTTTAAAAATAAAAATAACAACTCTCCTGCAACCCAAAATAAAACCTCCTGAGATCACCACAGGCCTCCCAGTCACTAAATCTGATGTCTAAATTTTCTCACGCCTCATGTATTTCAAATTCTCTAAAGCGTTGGATAATACCAATTACCTTTTACACTCTCTTCTGATTTGACTTACAAAATATAAAAACCCATCTGGTTTTCCTCCCAATTTTCTAGTGGCTCTTTTTCCTTATGGTCTTACTTTTCTCTTTTACACACCCAACTAAATGTTTGTTTTTCCTCTTTCAAACTATCCCCTTGACATCAGTTCTCAAACCTTGCAACATGTTAGAATTGCCTTGGGAGTTAAAATCATTGCCCAGGCTGCATTTTAAACCGATGTAACTAGAATTTCTAGGGGTGGGAACTAGGCATGATTTTTGTTTGTTTTAAAATTTCTTAGAGATTCCAATGAGTAGTGATGTTTGAGAAAATATGATGTACTTTACTATCCAAAGTGTAATCATCAGACCAGTAATTTGGGCATCTCCTAGATCCTTGTTCAAAATACAGAATCTCGTGCCCCACCTCAGACCTACAGGACAAAAAGTGCAGTTTTAAAATTCCTGATGATTCATATCCACATCAAAATTTGAAAGGAACTGATGTGGATTATTAAATTTAGCACTTGTCCTAACTTATCTCCTATGCTCTATTACTATGTTTCTACTGTCATTTGCTTGTGGAATGTCTTCACCTGTAAATTCCAGTGAGGACCTCAAATTCTTCTTACACTTACAATTGAGCTACTATCCTTTGTCCTTCCAATCACGAATTAGCATTTTTCTCTGAGTCTTTATTCCACTAATAATATCTCTGTTCATCCTGGCTTTATACCTTATAAAAATTATCTTTGTTTAAAAAAATTTTCTTTCACACATAACCTCAATGTCCTCTTAGATTAAGCTCTTCCACACTTTCAAGTTTTATTCCTTTCCGCTTGCACCAGTGCAGACATAATTACCTCTCACTTGAATTTTTGAGACAGCTTCCTGACAAGTCTTGCTGCCTTCAGTTCTTCTTCATTTCCATTTATTCTGCACAGCTAGATCACACCACTATCAGCTGGGAAAGAGGTTAGCTCCATAGTAACAATCTCTAGAAGAGATTTCACATCTTACCTGAAAAATTCACTCATAAACTTCACTTTAACAGAATTACAATCTACTATTTTAATGACCAGATTAAAGTAATTTTCACATTTTCTAATTTCTTTGGAGATGTTGGTGACCATAAAACAGTGCAGATTGGCAAAATCTAAGAGTCAAATCAACGACTCATGTCTTTGAGACAAGGATGATGTCCTTTGAGAGCAAATATAACAATAATAAATTATTTTCACTTTCTATTAATTTAGAAGAGCCATCTATGTTTGCCATTTGATTTAGTTCTTTCCATCATTTATAATTCAAATAAGAAAGAAATTAACATTTCTAATCACAGCTGAAAGTACTTCATGTATTTCCTCAGCAACATAATATAATACAATTAGTTGTTCAGATGATGTCATTTTAATAAGTTTGAAATTTTTGTTCAACCAGTAACTGTGAGTCACAAGAACAATTAAATTATCTCTGAATTCAAATATTAATAATAATGTAGTTTTCTACTTGTCTTAGCCTTTACTTTTTAAAAATATAATAAAATAAACTCAAGCTCAAGAAGATGATACTTTTACTTCTTTGTAATGCTTATGCTCAATTTAAAGAATGAAACAAGACACTCAACAAAAAGATCCTTCAATTTTTAAAATGAGAAAATTTAAAAGTTTTTAAAGGAAAGCGTTTGCAGAATTCCAGAACTTAATTTGTAGGTGTGTTCACCTGGAGGAGGGGTTGGTGGGAGGGTAAGTGGAAGGATAAAGATTAGTTAATACTAAAATAATTTCAATTCAATTGATTTTCATCTACACAATGCTCTTGCTTGGTTAGTAGTTATATAATCTATTATTCAGAAAATTGCAGTAGAAAGTCATGGGTCCTTGGAACTGCTTTTGAGTCCTTGAAGAAACTTGGGTAAGTTTACCATCCATTTAATTCTGTTTCCTGATGGGCAAGAATCCTTCTTGAATTCTCAGGAATATTGTGAAAACACACGTTTAGATACCCTTAGACAGAAAAGCAATTAAATTCAAGGCATAAACATTTTATACATCATTTTTTTAACTTAGGAAAAAATAATTTGGGGCCAGCCCAGTGGCGTAGTGGTTAAGTTTGCACCCTCTGCTTTGGCAGCCCTGGGTTCATGGGTTTGGATCCCAGCACAGACCTACACACTGCTCATCAAGCCATGCTGTGGCAGTGTCCTACATATAAAATAGAGGAAGATTAGCATGGATGTTAGCTCAGTGACAATCTTCCTCAAAAAAAAAAAGAGGAAGATTGGCAACAGATGTTAGCTCTGGGCTAATATTCCTCACCAAAAATAAAACAAAACAAAAAAAACTAATAAACAGATCTTGCTGATTTAACTGACTAATGAATGATAATATAGCGTAAACCTCTGATTGCTACAGTCAGTAGGCAGCATATGTTTAAAAAAGTGAAACCACAAATTCTAACCAACAACAATTTAAAGGGTGAGTCCTCCTTTGAGAAGAAATTGAGACAGCATTTTTTGAATCCCCCTTGCCCCAAACCCTGCAAAAAATTTTAAAATATGAAATTTCATAGATACTAAAACAAACAAACAAGTCTCTTCTCAATTCTGTGGGAATTTGAGTGAAACTTTAAAAATTAGCAAAGTAATGAGTCTATGCTTGAGTTATGGGATCAAGTGGGAAGTGGTGGGGCCCAAAACAATTGTAATCTTTTTCATTGACCATAGTACACAGACCACACTGGGTGAATGTGAAGATTAAGCAGAAGGGTAAGGAGGGCTGGAGCCATTGGTATGGAAGGGGGAGATGGCTGCCTTTGATGCCATGTTCACGCAAAGAAGAGAATGTCCTGGCTTGGGTTGTTGAGTTTTATTTGGAACCTGCCATACTGATGCTCTAGGTGAAGAGAAGCCTGGGTTTAGATGCTTCTGGATAATGAAAGAAAGTTTTCCTTCCCAAATAAATATGTGAATTATATGACTGGCGCTTTTATCTTTTGAAGTACAAAGAAGGAAGGTTTTAATTGCTTGTCTTACAGAGCTAGGTTTATTGAGTCCAAAGGCCCTAGATTAGAGAGGTATAACAGACAGATCATGAAGGGAAAGTGACAGCATCGGAATTCTGCTCATCCCCACAGATACAGAAGTTATGAAGATTTAAAACTGAGGGATCTGTTTTCTTGCATTCTTTGTGCTGCTTATGGGCTCCTGTGATTGGAAACCACACAGCACACAGAGAAGGACAGAGCTAAACTCTTCACACATCAGGCCTAGAAAATGGTGTCATCTCCTCCTGGAAATGTGGAGGAACAATGAAGCAATGGCAAACTGACTCACGCTGGAAAATGGCAAGGAAGCAGTGACTTCCCAGAGGGCATGAACAACCATGACTCTGGAAGTGGCTTAAGGGCACTGTTGAGTTGTACCAAGAGGCCAGATAGAGGGGCATTCCATGGACCTATTCTGGGCACATATGTGGCTTTACTCTGAAGATCCACCAAAATATTTGGGGATCTGGACTCCTTAGTAGATAAGATAAGCATAGAGTTACTCATGTGTACTCAAGTACATAGAGACTCATACCCATCAGTTATTTTATCAAAATAAACAAATAAACTGTGTCTCTATTCACTGATGAAACCCCAAACACTCAGATTTACACGTTCTTTAGTTAACAGTTCTCTGTCCTTACCTTCTCCCTGTCCTGGAAATGTCAAAGCAAATCAATTGTTGCTCCCTTCAGCAGCCACCATCTACCATACCATACGTAGAATTCTAACAAAGTGCTTGCAATTCATCTGAGGAGAGGAAATAAGTGATATTTTCCTAATTTAATTTGAATCACTTTTCTTCAACACATACTGCTTCGATAAAAATAAAAGGACCAAAAAGAAAACATTTCTTCTGATGTTCAGCTTGATTGGAATTGCCACTTTTCCAAAGGAGAAATTCAGAGGCACTGTTGACCCCTCTCTTTCCTTGATTCACACATCTATTCATTCAGCATATCCTACTGACTCTACTTCCTGAGGGTTACTTGGTTCTGTCCCTTCTCAATGCCCACTGTAACTACCTCAACTCAGGCACTTAAAGTCTCTTGTCTTGACTAGTCCATGGGCTTTCTAACTGGGCATCATGTTTTCAGCTTTTCTTTCCTATGAATCATAATCCAAAAATCCAAAATTCTATTTCTCTGATTAAACTAAGACCAAAACTAAAACCAAACCAAAGCAAATACAAGCCTTCAAAGGCTTCATAATGCCTGGAGAGTAAAATCCAAACCTGTAACTTAGACTAAAGCCATCTCACAATCAGCATTCGGTTCTTTGTGCTCTTTGTATATTCCAAACTTTAGACTAGAGTTTGAAATGCAATAACACTTTGTAATTATTTATTGACAATATTTATGGATGAATTCAAAAGATCTGGTGTCCTACAGCACAAAGAAGGAAAATTATAGGCCAATATCACTGATAAACATAGATGCAAAAATCCTCAACAAAATATTGGCAAACTGAATACAGCAATACATTAAAAGGATCATACACCATGATCAGGTGAGATTTGTACCAGAGATGCAGGGATGGTCCAACATCTTCAGATCAATCAATGTGATATACCACACTAACAAAATTAGGAATAAAAATCACAAGATCATTTCAATAGATGCAGAGAAATCATTTGACAAGATCCAACATCCATTTATTATAAAAACTTTGAATAAAATGGGTATAGAAGGAAAGTACCTCAACATAATAAAGGCCATATATGACAAACCCACAGCCAATATCATACTCAGTGGGGAAAAACAGGAAGCCATCCCTCTGAGAGCAGGAATAAGACAAGGGTGCCCACTCTCATCACTCCTATTCAACATAGTACTGGAGGTTTTGGCCAAAGCAATTAGGCAAGGAAAAGAAATAAGAGGAATCCAAATTGGAAAGGAAGAAATTAAACTCTTGCTGTTTGCAGATGACATGATTCTATATACAGAAAACCCTAAAGAACCCATCAGAAAACTATTAGAAATAATCAACAACTAAGGCAAAGTTGCAGGGTACAAAATCAACTCACAAAAATCAGTTGCATTTCTATACACTAATAATGAACTAGCAGAAAGAAAAATCAAGAATACAATCCCACTTACAATCACAACAAACAGAATAAAATATCTAGGAGTAAATTTAACCAAAGAGGTGAAAGATTTATACACTGAAAACTATAAGACATTATTGAAAGAAATTGAAGATATAAAGAAATGGAAAGATATTCCATGCTCATGGATTGGAAGAATAAACATAGTTAAAATGTCCATATTTCCTAAAGGAATCTACAGATTCAGTGTAATCTCAATCAGAATCCCAATGACATTCTTCACAGAAATAAAACAAGGAATCCTAAAATTTTTTTGGAACAACAAAGGACCCTGAATAACCAAAGCAATCCTAACAAAAAAGAACAAAGCTGGAAGCATCACAATTGTGGACTTCAAAATATACTACAAAGCTGTAGTAATCAAAACAGCATGGTACTGGCGCAAAAACAGACATACAGATCAATGGAACAGAATCCAGAGCCCAGAAATAAACCCATACATTGATGGTCCATTAATCCTCAACAAAGGAGCCAAGAACATACAATGGAGGAAGGAAAGTCTCTTCAATAAATGGTGTTGGGAAAACCAGGCAGCCACATGCAAAAGAATGAAAGTAGACCATTATTTTGCACCATAAACAAAAATTAACTCAAAATGGATTAAAGACTTGAATGTAAGACATGAACCATAAAACCCCTAGAAGAAAATACAGGCAGTACACTCTTTGACATCAGTCTTAACAGCATCTTTTTGAATACCATGTCTACTCAGGCAAGGGAAAAAAAAGAAACAATTAACAAATGGGACTATATCAAACTAAAAAGCTTTTGCAAGGTAAAGGAAACCATGAACAAAATGAAAAGACAATCCACCAACTGGGAGAAAATACTTGCAAATCATATATCTGACAAGGTGTTAATTTCTAACATACATGAAGAACTCATACAACTCAACAACAAACAAACAAACAACTCGATCAAAAAATGGGCAGAGGAGATGAACAGACATTTCTCCAAAGAGATATACAGCTAGCCAACAGGCACATGAAAAGATATTTCCTGTAAGGTCCTAATTACTAGGGAAATGCAAATCAAAACTACAATAACACCTCATACCCAATCAGAATGACTATAATTACCAAGACAAAAAATAATAAATGTTGGGGAGGATCTGGAGAAAAGGGAACCCTCACACACTGCTGGTGGGAATGCAAACTGATGCAGCCTCTATGGAAAACAGTACGGAGATTTCTCAAAAAATTAAAACTAGAACTACCACATGATCCAGCTATTCCACTACTTAGTATTTATACTGAGAACTTGAAATCCACAATCCAAAGAGATTTATGCACCCCTATGTTCATTGCAGCATTATTCACAATAGCCAAGATGTAGAAGCAACACAAGTGCCCATCAATGGATGAATGGATAAAGAAGATGCGGTATATATATATATATATATATATATATATATATATATATATATATATACATATCCAATGGAATACTACTCAGCCATAGAAAAAGACAAAATCATCCTATTTGCAACAACATGGATGGACCTTGAGGGTATGATATTAAGCAAAATAATCCAGACAGACAAAGCCAAATACTGCATGATCTCACTCATATGTGGAAGATAAACACATGGATAAAGAGAACAGAATAGTGGTTACCAGAGGGGAAGGGGTGGGGGGTGGGAAAAAGGGGTAAAGGGGCACATATGTATGGTGATGGATAAAAATTAGGCTCCTGGTTGTGAGCAGGATGCAGTCTATACAGAAATTGATAAATAATAATGTACACCTGAACTTATACAATGTTATAAACACTTATGATTTCAATAAAATAATTTTAAAAAATTGAAATAAAGATCTGGTGTCCTACAAAGTCTATCCACTTAATATTTCTTCTACTATGTACTTCTCTTTATCCAAACTGCAACTATCTTAATCCCATATGAAGCCATGTGATTTAGGGACCTCTCCTTATAAAATAGCCAACAGAGTCAAAAAATAATGTTCCAACATGGAAAGAACTACATAGAGATTATTAAATGTTTTTTAGTATATTCTGATATATACATAAGTGTAGATAGATAGGTAGATAGACAGAGAGATAAATATTGATAGAAGAAAGGGAGGAAAGGAAGGAAGGGAGAAAGACAGAAAGAGCAAGAAAGAGTTGTGTTTACTATTTAATTCTCACTAGCACCAAGTTGAGTGTATTGCATTCTTGGGCCCTGTTCTGAAATCTTATATTTATCTGCCATTTTATCAAAACATGGAAACAGATTTGTGATGTTTTGATAGAAATAATCAGTCTTTTAAATATAAAAAAATTATTTGATATGTGATATATTTAGATAGAAGGTTTAGTGGAAGGAGCACTAGCTTGAAAGTCAGAAAACCTAAGTTTCGGTCATGTCTTTGATACCTATTTACTAAGAACTTGACAAATTACTATATTATTATATTGTTATTATTTAGTTTTGGTAATAATAAGCTGTTACTTTTTGTGTGTGTGTGTGTGAGGAAGACCAGCCCTGAGCTAACATCCGTCGCCAATCCTCTTCTTTTTGCTGAGGAAGACTGGCCCTGGGCTAACATCCGTGCCGGTCTTCCTCTACTTTATATGGGACGCCGCCACAGCATGGCTGACAGGCAGTGCATCGGCAGGCGCCTGGGATCCGAACTGGCGAACCCTGGGCTGCCAAGCGCGGACTAAACCGCTGCGCAACCGGGCGGCCCCCAATAAGCTGTTATTTTTGAAACTATTTTCTGAGCCCCAACTGCTTAATTGATGAAATAAGACATTAATACCTGCTTCATCTTTTGATACTCCATAGTTTGATACTATGAAGATCAAATCAGATAAAGTAAATAAAATACCCTGAAAACTGTAAGCTACTATGGAAATTTATTATTTTCTCCACTCATTCAGCCATTTAACAGATAAATTAAAAAGTACTTATTTAGCATATTAACAAATAGTGTTCCGCAAAGCTTTCAGAAATTTCTTATACATCTATGGCAACCTGGAAATTTATTTTTTATAATGCTCTTCTGGGGATTTTATTGTAAGGAAACTAATTGTCAAGCATATTTTCTTTCTCTGCCTTCTCTCTAAGGGCAAGATGCAGTAAAAGTTTGTTGATATATA
The DNA here is from genome assembly GCA_031878705.1 of Tapirus indicus. Taxonomy (NCBI): domain Eukaryota; kingdom Metazoa; phylum Chordata; class Mammalia; order Perissodactyla; family Tapiridae; genus Tapirus; species Tapirus indicus. The sequence goes on along the minus strand of CM062921.1, from coordinate 114,566,811 downwards.
TTAAGTTAGCATTTTAAAAAAGGAATACTTTGAATCCACATGAAATGAAAATCTTTTAGAAATGCTTTTGTTTGGTTAAATATTTTATTGCTATGTTCCTATCAGATAATACCTCTCTTCAGATTTAATGTTTCATGTTGAGGACAGCTCACATTTATGAATTTGATTACATTTGTTTTATTCTGAATATCTTTGAAGAGTGTAAATGAAAATAAAACTTGAAAATTCTCCTTCAGAGAATTTGATTTATGGTGAAGAGTGGTGAACTTCATAACTATCTAAATGTGTTCTAGGCCCTACAAGCTCTACTTTAATATGTGTTTCTCTCTCATAGTCACTTGGATTACTGCATTCTGACCTATGTACATTTTATGGGAAATAATGGGTTAAATCACAGCTGGTAACTCAGTCCCCTTTGGAAATTCACTGACCCGAGATGTATATCTCCTTAATTTATTACACACAAATGGAAAATAACAAGTGGTATTTAAGTTTCTCACAGTTTTATGAACAATCCAAAGTGCGATGGTATTTCCTGTAAGGTCCTAAGGAGGAGAGCAGGCATTATTATTCCCATTTCACAGATGACCATTCCTGGGTAGTCTAGATGCTTGTCTGACTGAGTCTCACAATAGCACAAGTGACCTTCAAAGCGAAGTGAATCACATTTCCCAAAGTCTTTTTGGTAAACAACACTGCTGTTTACTAGCTGTGTGACCTTGAGTAAACTCACAGTCCCTGTGGACATCAGCTTTCACATCTTTAAAACAAGAGGCTTAGAAGATAATTGCTAAGGTCTCTTCCAACTTTAAAATTTTACATACTTAGACAAAAACTCCCCAACAAACAAAAGTCCAGGACCAGATGGCTTCCCTGGTAAATTCTACCAAATATTCAAAGAAGACTTAATACCTATCCTTCTCTAACTTCCAAAAAATTGAAGAAGGAGGGGAAGCTTCCTAACTCATTTACCATTACCCTAATACCCAGACAAAGACAACACAAAAAAAGAGAATTACAGGACAATATCACTGATAAACACAGATGCAAAAATCCTCAAGAGAATACTTGCAAATTGAATACAATACCTTAGAAAGATCATACTCCATGATCAAGTGGGATTTATTCCAGGGATGCGGGGGTGGTTCAACATCCGCAAATCAATCAACATGATACACCACATTAACAAAATGAAGAATAGAAATCACATGATCATCTCAATAGATGCAGAGAAAGCATTTGACAAGATCCAGCATCCATTTGTGATAAAAACTCTGAATAAAATGGGTATGGAAGGAAAGCACCTCAACATAATAAAGGCCATATGTGACAAATCCACAGCTAACATCATTCTCAATGGTGAAAAACTGAAAACTACCCCTCTAAGAACAGGAAAAAGACAAGGATGCCCACTCTCACCACTCTTATTTAATGTAGTACTCAAAGTCCTAGCTAGAGCAATCAAGCAAGAAAAAGAAGTAAAAGGGATCCAAATTGGAAAGGAAAAAGTAAAACTGTCACTATTTGCAGATGAGGTGATTCTATATATAGAAAACTCTAAAGAACCCGTAAAAAAACTATTAGGAATAATAAATTAATACAGCAAAGTTACAGGGTACAAAATCAACATCCAAAAAAAGTTTTTGACTGCTACACACAAACAACGAAATAGCAGAAAAAGAAATTAAGAATGCAATTCCACTTACAAGTGCATGAAACAAATAAAATACCCAGAAATAAATTTAACCAAAGAGGTGAAAGATCTGAAAACTATTAAAGCATTGTTGAAAGAAATCAAAGAAGACACAAGAAATTTAAAGATGTTCCAGATTGGCAGGACTAACATGTTAAAATGTCCATACTTCCTAAAGCAATCTACAGATTCAATGCAATCCCTATCAATGTCCCAATGACATTTTTCACAGAAATGAACAAAGAAAACTAAAATTTATACAGAAAAACAGAAGACCCCAAATAGCCAAAGGAATCCTGAGAAAAAACAACAAAGCTGGAAGTATCATACTCCTGATTTCAAAATATACTACAAAGCTATAGTAATCAAAATAGTACAGTACTAGCACAAAAAACTGACACACAGATCAATGGAACAGAATTGAGAACCCAGAAATAAACCCACACATCTATGAAACATTAATCTTCAACAAAGGAGCCAGAACATACAACGGAGAAAGGAAAGTCTCTTCTGTAAATGGTGTTGGGAAAACTGGACAGCCACATGCAAAAGAACAAAAGTAAATCATTATCTTACACTATCCCCCAAAATTAACTCAAAAGGGATTAAAAACTTGAATGTAAGACCTGAAACCATAAAACATCTAGAAGAAAGCATAGGCAGTATGCTTTTCGACATCAGTTTTAGCAGTATTTTGTTGAATACCATGTCTCACCAGGCAAGGGAAACAAAAGAAAAAATAAGCAAACGAGAATACATGCAACTAAAAAGCTTCTACACAGCAAAGGAAACCAACATCAAAACAAAAAGACAGTCTAACAATTGGGAGAAGATATTTGCAAATCATATATCTGATGAGGGGTTAATATCCAAAATATATAAAGAATTCATATAACTCAGCAACAAAAAAACAAACAACCTAATTAAAAAATGGGCAGAAGATCTGAATAGACATTTTTCCAAAGACATACAGACGACCAACAGGCACATGAAAAGCTGTTCAACATCACTAATTATTAGGGATATGCAAATCGAAGCTAGGGTGAAATATCAGTCACACCCGTCAGAATGGTTATAATTAACAAGACAAGAAATAAGTCTTGGAGAGGATGTGGAGAAAAGGGAATACTTACACACTGCTGGTGGGAGGGTAAACTGGTGCAGCTACTATGGAAAACAGTATGAAGATTCCTCAAAAAATTAAGAATAGAACTACCATATGATCCAGCTATTCCATTTCGGGGTATTTATCCAAAGAACATGAAGACATGAATTTGTAAAGATATTTGCACCCCTATGTTCATTGCAGCATTATTCATAATAGCCAAGATTTGGAAACAAATGCCCATCAATGGATGAATGGATAAAGAAAGTGTGGTATATATGCATAATGGAATACTACTCAGCCATAAAAAAGATGAAATCATGCCATTTGTGACAACATGGATGGACCTTGAAGGTATTATCCTAAGCAAAATGAGTCAGACAAAGTCAAATACTGTACAATTTCACTCATAAGCAGAAGATAAAAACAACAACAAGCAAACACATAGATGCAGAAAATAGATTGGTGGTTATCAGAGGGGAAGAGGGGATAGAGGAGGGTGAAAGGGGCAATAGTGCACATGTGTATGGTGATGGATGGAAGTTAGTCTTTGGGTGGTGAATATAATGTAGTCTACAAAGAACTTGAAATAAAATGACGTACACCTGAAATTTATATATTGTTACCTCAATAAAAAAATACACTTTTAATAAATAAATAAAGTTGGAGATATCTGTACCCTTCACTTCTGAACACTTTAGGATGCATGTCATTAACTAGAGTTCAATATTTGTTTATAGCTTTCTCTTTTTTTAGTTTAAATCGACATACAGTGAATTGCACAAATCTTAAGTGCACCATGTGATGAATTTTGATAAATGTAAATATCTACATAACCCAAACCTTTGTCAATATAAAGAATATTGCCATCTCCCCAGAAAGCTTTCTTGTGCCTCTTCCCGGTCAATACCTGTACATTTTCCCCTGGAGGCTACTGTTTTGATTTTTTTCCTACCAGAGATTAGTGTTACCTGTTATGAGATTTCATACAATAGAATCACGTAGTACATATATTTCTTGGTAAGGTTTCTTTTATTCATCAAAATTTTTCAGATCCATCCATGTTGTGTATATCAGTAATTCATTCCTTTCTATTGCTAAATAGTATTCCATTGTCTGAATACAAAATAGTTTATTTTTTTCATGGACACTTGTGTTGCTTCCAGTTTTTATCTAATATAAATAAAGCTGCTACGAACATTTGTCTTGGGTCTTTAAGTGGACACATATTTTAATTTCTATTTGGTGACTGCCTAGGAGCAGGTTTTTGGGTAAGGTGTATGTCTAGTTTTATGGGAACCTACCGGAACTTTTTCTAAGATGTTTGTACCAATTTACACTCCAACCAACAAAGTTGGAAAATTCTAGTTGGTTAATGTACTCACAAACATTTTGTGGTGTGTCTTTTTAACTTTTAGACATTCTGGTGGGTGTGAGGTGGTCTTTTATTGTGGTCTTAATTTTAGTTTCTCTGATGACTAATGATGTAGTTCATCTCTCCAGAAATGTATTGTCCTTTGTCAGATACATATTTTGTGAATATTTTCTCCTGGGCTTTGGCTTGCCTATTCATTTTCTTAATTGTGTCTTTTGATGAACAAAGGTTTTTAATTCTGATGAAGAATTAATCTTTTATGGTTATTGATTGCTGTGGCCTTCTAAAAAACATTTGCTTACCTCCAAGTCTCAAAGAACTTCTCCTATGTTTTCTTCTAGAAACATTGTTATATTTTTTGCTGTTATGTTTGTTGTCTAACAGAGCTATCCAGTTCTTCCAGCACTATTTGTAGAAAAAGACTTTCTTTTCCCCCACTGGATTGCTTTAGTGCCTTTGTAGACAATGAAATAATCTGATAAAGGTGAGCCTATTCTACTTATTTATTTGTTTATCTTTGTGCCAGGATTATTCTGTCTTGATTACTGCATGTTTATGGTAGGTCTTGAAGTAAGGTAGTGTAAGTACTCTAACTTTCTTCTCCTTTTTTGAAGATTGTTTTGCCTATTCTAGGTCCTTTGAATTCCTATGTAAATTTTAGAATCAAATTATCAATTTCTACCAAAAAAAAAAAAAGCCTGGGGGATTATGATCTATAGATTAATTTGAGGAAAATGGATGTCTTTAGAATATTGAGTCTTCTGATCCATGGACATAGTATATTTCCTATTTATTTCAGCATTTTTGAGGAAAATGGTAGTTACATCTATTTTTAGAAACTAACCAGTAATGAAAATGAAAGGCACAGTAGAAAGCAGAGGAATATAGGTAGAGAAAGGGAAGGTTTGAAAATGTGGGTGTGGCTTATATTACGTATTTAGAGCTTACACTTTTCTTATGAAACAAAAGGACAAGGATTTTGAGAAAGCTTTATGAGTACTTTAGATATAGTATGAACCCAAACCTGTGAAGCAGTAAACATTTCCTCTTGCAAATAGCATAGCAACTTTATCTATGTGTGGCTAATTTGTAAGATAAAGGAATGATGAGCAAAATAAAATTTCTAGAAACTAATTCTAATCTTGTCCTAAGAAATTAAAAAAGCAAATGCCAAGATTGTGCGTACAATTAGGTTTTTGTTTGGAAATTAATATAATTATCTCATACCCACGGCTATTATGGCAAAACCAGATCTATTGCTGGCTTGACTAACGAGAAACAATGATGGGCAGTTAAGGCACTGAACTGGATTCCTTCCTGATGTTTCTGCTCCATATAACATACTAAGTCATGAGGACACATAGAGTTATTGATGCTGTATATCAGTTGAAGTTTTTGTTAGCTCCATAAGCCTGGTAATGGTAACTTATTAAGATAACTCACAAAGAAAATTAAAATTTTTGAAGTGCAAAAATGATTTCATAGTGGGTTCAAATTTCTACAAGATGGTCTTTGACTAATTAAGTGAAATGAGTTAAAGAAGCAACAACAGACATATCTGTAATGGTTATTGTTCCCTGAGTCCCACTGTGTTCACTGAACCACACACACACACAATCTTTATTTTTTAGCAAACTAATTGAACAGAATATTAGTGCAGAAAGTTTAAGTGCCTTGCCTGACTCACAAACCAAATGTAATTTGCACTAGGACTTTCTGGCTTCAATACAGTATATTTCCATATACTCCACAACTTCCTTAGTAATCTTAGAAGGTAATTAAAAGGAACTGTGAACGCCTATATCACCCATCCTCTTGTCTGTTGCTATATCCACTGGATTTAAAAAATGTCACTGCTGCAGAGACCACCTCTAAGCCAGACCCAGAGAAACTATCAGATTTTGTTGGCTTATTTTTTTTAATTGAGCATTCTAAAATTATAGGTGAGCGGTAGAATGCTAAAGCATTGAAACTTTTTGTAAATTATTCTGAATTAGATTCCATAAATCAAATGAAACTTCCCATCCTTCACGTGAATATTTCATCCCAATTCTGAAGCCTGAGTTCTTCCTATCCTTATCAGTCCTCATTTCATACACAGGGAACTGAGAATCAGAGATATTTAGTAATTCACATAGATAATAAATACATAGCTCAAATTTGAATTCATCTGGGTCTTCTGACTTCTAAGGCAACATTATTTCCATGGCAGGAGAGGGAGCAACAATGCACTTGTCCATTTACTGTCAACATGGGGAGAGTAACCATCAAGAGGATCTCAAGCACAGCATCTGGTCCCAAACATAGTCCTCCCTGGCCCCTCATATGACAGCAGCCTTATTAGAATAAGTTACCCAAGCCAAAATGGTAACTCTTTTTCTGCCTGCTGGTCCAGTACATCAGTCAAGCTTAGCAAGAGTCATCTAATTCCATGTCTTCATAAATACTATTTCCCCTATATTTCTCAAAAGTCTGATATATCACACCAGCTAATAAATTCTCTTCCACCGCTATCCCATCCCTGTTCACTGTAGAAGTTTTAACAATGACACTGCCCCCCTCCACCAGGAGCTGTGTTCCACCTACCACCATAATTGGGATCTCACTGCCAGCCAAATGGCAAATGATCCAGTTCCAAAATCCCATCCCACTGTCTGTTTTCTTGAACCATTCATGGTACGAAGATCTACAGAGTTGGTTCCTTAGGAAGCAGATGCTGACACAGCAATTAACTTGTAGGTGGTTTATCAGGGAGTATTCTTGAGATCAACACCTGTGGAAGGAGCGATAAAAAAGCAGGACTGAGCAGCAACAGAAGCTAAGCAGAAATTTAGTCTCAATGAGGGCCTCAAATAACTTTATGAGGAGTTCTGAAGTCAGGAGAAGCGAGCTGGCATCTAAACGCCCCCATCAATTAGTCATTAGGTGTGGCCACCCTGGCAAGGCAGCACGTCCTTGAGCAATGTGGCTCTCTTCAGCTGAGGCAATCCTGTATGCGCTGCCACCTGACGATTTTCTTACAGCACTGGGGGAATAAATCTTTCGTTCCTGAAGGGGACACACATGGTGCATCAAGGTGGCCACCAGACCTCCTTTGAAGATTCACAATTTCCCGTTTGTTCTTTTTCTCATATCATGGTTATGAATTTATTTATATTATCCTATATTATACTAGACAGAAGGCAACTTGAAGACAGGATGGTGAGTTTCTCGAGTTTGATCTGCCTGGTAATGTCAGCTATTCAACTTTGTATTTGCCTTATTATGCTGTGTGAGATGCATGGTCTTTTCTCTTTCATAAAATCCCTATACTACATTGAGCATTTCTGCTGAAGTAAAGTCAAACTTGCCCAACAATCATTCCATGTAAGCTTTTCTTTCTTCTTCTTTTTCTGGTACCTTTTACTCTGTCTTAAAGATACAATTATGCTGTCAAGTTCTTCCATCCTTGCTCAACGCTGGCTTTATCCAGAAATTCCTCCCTTGTCTTCTATTCTGCTACCACCTTCCCTGTTCTGAGTCCTTCAGAAGAAGCTGCTCTTGCTCTGCATCACCTTATTCCCATATTATACTTAGCATAGAGTCTTCCGTATAGAACATAGTCAAAAATATATGTTGAATTTGAATGGATCTTACCAGAAGCAATTTATAAAGTCTTAAATATGTTACTTTTAAGAGATGTCTAAAGTTTCTGTTAGCTCATTTTATTATGATGTGTGTGTGTGTGTGTAAATCATGGAAAAGATAAAGTCTAAATGGACACAAGAGATGTCTGGACTTTAATTACTTCACCTCAACATGAAGCTTTGTGCATATTGGATATTCAGAACTTCTGTTTATTGACTCCACACGTTGGAATATCCAATGCATTTATCTAACACTGATGGATAAAGTAATTAGATCATTAGATGACCAGCTCCCTAGCAACCAGAAGTGCAAACTGACCTCAGATGTACCTATTATTCCCTCAGGACAATCTGCTCAAGGTATGAGAACAATGGAAGGAAAGGTAAGCTTTTGCAATATCAAACTTATATTTATGAACACAAATTAACTCTGGTTGAACTAGAACGAATTGAATATTTGTCTAAGACTTGAAGGGGAAGAAAGCTGGAAAGAAAACTCTACATATGGACACGCCATGAGGAGTTCTAGCACTCTTAGTTTTGGCAAAGTAGGAGACAGTGCTCCCATAAGAATTCCCCTCTCTGTTCATGCAGAGACATTATTTACTGTATATTGCTTCTTTAAAACTGTCCTTTTTCATTTATGTATTCTGCTAGGGGTTATCAGTCATAGCTTGGTAAGGTGACAGATCCTTAGCAACGTGTTTGCTTTCCCTGTGGAAGCCAGCTAATATTTGATGGGATTATACTCTTAGTGAGCTGGAGGCTGACAATATTTCATTATGACATAACAGCAACATTTACAAAAATAAGGCTTAAGTAACTTCATGTAGCAATTTCCCCCTAAGGAAACAGAATATGGATTCTTTTTCTGTGTGGAATCAATGACCTAAGAATATTTAATACTATACTGTGACAGGATGTCTATATACATGAGCTCCTAAGTTAATAAACATTCTAATAATATTCTTTAAAATTCAAAGTTTATAAAGCTATGGAACTAAAGACGAGAAAGTGAATCTGATTGCTGAAATGAACAAGGACATAGAAATGGCTGGTGGCATCTGTTCTCTATTTAGCTGTTTAGTTTCCTATACAAATGGCCATTTTTATTATTTTGAAAACTGAGTTGCTATTGCTTTCATGTTACACATTCAAAGAAGAAATTGCAGCAATATAGAAAAATAAAAGGTTAAAAATTCCCCACATTTCTCCACCTAGAACTAATCAAGGTTGATATTAGGTACACATTATTCCAAGCATTTCTCTGTACATGGAGAGAAAAATAGAGATATGAACAAAGAAAGTACTGTTATAAAAATAAAATCATACCTTGCATTTTTAACAAAAGGAATTAAAATTTATTTTTTATTATACTTAACAGAGGGAAAAAGAAACTGAACTGAAAATAAAGGAAATGGTAAACCTCAGATTCATTTTTTTTTTTAAATCTCAGGAGACAGCAGCTATTAAAGTTTCCCTAAAAAGAAGAAAAAATGGAAATTTTAGAAACTATTTTATTCATTTTTAAAACTAATTCTAACAATTGTCTCTCTGCTTTGGAAGCAAAACAAATTACTACACTCTACACTTTTTCCACTTCCTGACATTCTCAATTTTGTTAATTATACTATTAAGTTGCTAAGGTTTATAACATTTACATTATTATGTGACCATAGGTCCCATGGTTATTTATTCTTAATTCTGTATTCAAATACCCAACACTGGTATTTTATTTTATTTTGGCAAGGAAGATTGGCCCTGAGCTAACATCTGTGCCAATCTTCCTCTCTTTTGTATGTGGGAAGCCGCGACAGCACGGCTTGATGAGCGGTGTGTAGGTCCATGCCTGGGATCCGAACACATGAATCCTGGGCCATTGTAGCGCAGCATGTGAACTTTACTACACCACCAGACTGGCTCCTCAACATTAGTATTTTAGCAGAGATTATCTATTATTAGTTAATTTACTTTTTATTTATGCTTGTGGTCTAGATTTCATCATCAAGCAATTTTTGAAAGAAAGGATCCTGGGTGCTGTATTTCCTCAATTCTTTCATGCTTGAGAAAATCTGTGATTTTAATAATGTCTGTGATTTAATAAAGAATAATGTGGCTAGGTATAAATTTCTTGTTATAATTTCTATTTCTTAGACCTTTGTAAATATAGAAGTTGCTCTATTGTTCTCTGGCATGGCATGATGGTGGAAAGATGTCTAAAACCACCTGACATTCTCTCCTTATAAGCAACTCAATTTTCCATTTATATACTGAAATAAATTACTATTTTCTAAGCTATGGCTTAGCATCAATATATATTTATCTCTTTTCCCATAACTATGTTGACCTATGACTTGCAGATCTATTTCAGGAAGAGTTTCAGCTATTGCATCTTTGAACGATTTTAAAGGACACCAATTACACTTATGTTAGATGGCCTTTGTCCCTCATTTCTGTATTTTTCTCTTGATTAGTTTCATTTGTTTCTATTTCCTACTGTCTCTACATTTATTGCAATGATGTTTTTACCCAGAAAAGTAATTAAAATTGAGTTCTTCTATTCTTTTAGATGCTACTTCTATTCAGTTTATTGGTTTGTAATAATGTCATTTTAATTCTTGATTTTTTTTCCTTCTGTAACATTTCTTTTAACATTGCTCTGCTATTTTTATTATCTCATCTTTGAGTACTTTTTCCTCAAAATTCATGTCTTCACTGAATTCTCCTTTAATATGGAGGAGTCATGGAGGTTTTCTTATGGTGTTTGGATTGTAATTTCTTCCAGACTGAGTGCTTCATCTATCTTCTGCTTAATATGTTGCCTATTTTTGCTGTAAAATGTTTGCATGTTTGCAGTGACAATTCTTTGTATCTTGCTCACCCAGACATTGTATTTACTTTCGTTTAGTTTTGATGATCTCTCCTTGACTCTTTTACTCCCTTCTAATATCTTGAACACAAAATTTGAGGAATAAATATTGCCTTCTAAACACTTCACTCAAGTCTGAAGATGCAGGATTGGAAGATTATCTGGGCCTTTGTGCAGTATTTGTTGTCAGACTTGAACTTTACTTGTTCTTTTGAGATTTTGTTAAAAGCCCTCAGTTAAGTCTATCTAATGTTATGGGTTGAATTGTGTCTTCCAAAAATGTTGAAGTCTTAACCCCCCAGTACCTGTGAAAGTGCCCTTATTTGGAAATAGGTTAATTCCACATGATCAAGTTAAGATGAGGTTATTAGGGTGAACCCTAACTCAGTGTGACTTGAGTATCCTTATAATAAGGGAAATTTGGACGTAGTGAACAGACATGCACATAGGGATAATGCCATGTGGTGATGAAGGTCAAGATCAGGGTAATGCATCTACAAGCCAAGGACTACCAAAGATTGCCAGAAAACCACAAGAAACTAGGTAAGAAAGATGGAACAGATTCTCCTTTACAGCTCTCGGAAGCAATCAACTCTGGTGACACTTTGATCTCAGATTTCTGGCCTCCAGAACTGTGAGACAATAGATTTCTGTTGTTTAAGCCATTCAAGTCTGTGGTACTTAGTTATGGCAGCCTTAGGAAACTAATACAACTAGTTAGGAATGTTTCTTTTTCTCACAGGGAAAAAGGAAATTCAGCTTTGGCTCATTCTCCCAATTCAACCTAGATGTCTGAATATTTAGGAATTTTTTTTAACAGAAAAGGGGATAAAAATAATTAAGTTCTTTGTATTATTGTTGTTGTTAATTCTTGCCAGATGGAGTTAGGAAACTTCGCCTGGGGCCTTCTCTTTGTCTTACCTTATTTTTAAGATTCTCATTCCTTCATTTATTCTCAAAAGCTCATTAAGCCTAGAGACAGAAAACTTTTTTAAATATAGATTCTACCTAAATCCTTTATTTGGATTCATGGTTTGATCTAGAATGCTCTTTAAAGAAAAGCTGTCCATGTGGTGTTGAATATAGTATGCCAAGGATCCTCTGAGAGCTGGGGTGGGTCCCTGGTATGGATGGGCCCTGTGCAGATGTACCGTCTCAGTTTCTTGGGTCTCCAGGTTAGTATTAATTAAAGGGAAGGATGAGTAGAGAAAGTATCCAATTAATTCTTCCCACCCGGCCTTTAGATGATGTGCTTTATTACTGTATTACAACATCACCCACTCTTTAGGTTTATAAGCAATCCCTCATCGGTTAGATAAAAGGGAACATTCTAGTAACAGAGTCAAATATGTCACCTTAATTATATAAATAGTGGTAATTCTAGAAGAATGATATGTCCATTTGAATAATAATAACTGAATTTCAAGTTTCTCTCCTATCTCCCCTTTCTACTGAAGTAATAGTGAACAATGAAAACTATTTACCTCTATGTAAAAATTATTTCCCTGCAAGGAATCCAAGCTAAAAAGAATCAAGCTAGCCCTCACTTCATTTCTTTCCAAATCAGAGGGAAAGGAGAGAAATTGGTAAGACATTAGACTATAATAAGAACTGAAGTCCTCAAACTTCTCAGTTAAAGTGTCCTGCCAACATAATTAAGGATAATTATTTTTCCTAGCACTCCCCAATAATCAAAGAAGAACTACCACTCAAGCTTAGGAGAAGTACATTACATCAACAAAAACACACAAAGGGCTTAATTATCGATGAATAAAATCTTGGCACTGCTTCTTCATCATAATTGGTACAAAACTAATTAATGCCATTTGAATAAAGTAACATTCACTCATTACAGAATACTTTGTTAGGTGAACATTTCTATTCCATTATTAGGCAGAGTTATATTTGACTGTAGCTTCCTTTTGCACATTCGTCTGTGGAGGACAATGATCTTTAGGGGCTAACAGTGGTTCTGGCAGCATAGATCTTGAAAATGAAGGCATAACTGTTTGGATACATTTAATAGGAACAGAAACCCAACTGACAGTGGATTAGACAAATAGAACTTAATTTTTTTCTTTAATTACAAAAGATCTGGAGGTAGATTTCCTTTTGTTGTTGACGGGTCAAAGGACAGAGTGGTGATGCCAACCATGATGGTCTCTTTTATTAGGAAACCAAAGGAGGCTGGAGAAACAAGTATTTAGCTAATTCTATAAAGAGAAGCAGGAAGACAGGATTTGGGAATGATTATTGAATCAACCATTCATCAGGAAATAATATGAAAATAACATGTTTTACATGCTCTTTGTTTTCCTTTTAGCATATTTCCCACATTTGTCAGCAAGCTTCTATTGAGTAATGAATATTCATTTGTTTGATTAAACTCTTTGGATTTAAGGTATTCAAAGATCTGAAGTTTTCTGTTTAGAATATAACCAAAACCGACTCACTGGTCAACTCATTTTAGATTCTTCTAACATTTCCATTTGGAAACAACTTTTGTAAAATATTTGCTGAGTCTGAAAGTTGGAGTTTTACTTGCGTTAGTCAAAATAGAATCAGGAATCAAATGAAAAATATGATGGTCACAAATACTCAAATTTTTATTCTGATACATTTCACATACATATTGGTAAGATCAAAACAAAACAACAGCAACAAAACCAGAGTCAGTGAGCCAAGCAAAGCAACAGCCGAAGAAATGATTCAGGAGCTCTGAACTGATTTTAAAACTGAGAAGTGTTCCTGAGGAGTTGCTTCAGGGGAGTCGAGTTATTGGGCTCTGTGGGTTAAACTAACAATGGCAAGCCCTAGATGTAAGGGATTAAAGTTAATATTTATGCGAGCTTTGAACTGTTGGGGCCCTTTGGGTTAACTAGCTACGTAATATTAATGGAAAAATTTAGTTCTATTACTGTTTCCCATAGAATGGAAATGTATTAAATTCACTTATAAATATTTAACAAAAATATTTTAAAATATCAGATTTACCTAGGGGAAAGTTCAATGTGAGAGGCCCTCAAGGTGTTCAGAACATCAAGATGTTTTCCAAAAAAAAAAAAAGGAAAGAAAAGAAGTTTGAGCAATATCAACAAAGCAATTAGCTTAACTTGAGAGGCAGAAGCAAGCCTCTTAAAAATCTCAAGATCTAATGAGCCCAGCAAAGGGTTCTCCTTAACATTAAATCACAACAGAAGCTAAGGCTTGTGGGTGCTTGGAATAGGAAAGTACACTAAGCGCTGACTTTTTAAGATGTTTTTGGAAACCTTAGAGCTTGCAAATAACGTATTTGCGAAAGAGAACAGAGTGGACAGCACAAACACTTTGGGTGATCATGTACATAAGTGTGTGAAAAAACAAAAAATCTTTTATTTCTAGCAAGCAGAGGCAGGAAGTAGAGGAAAGAACAGATGTGTGAAGGAAACAAAAAGCAAAGCCTTTTATAAAAGGAGGAAAACAACAAATTCTCAAAGGTAGGATATATTATTGTGACCTAAACCTGCCCTTGCCACCCGATCCTTACTCGTTTTCCCCTTTGAGAAGTTACACAAATCAAAGAAAACTTGACAGTCTGATTCAGAAGTCAGAAGACCTTGCTTCCTGACCTTAGCATGGTCACTTGCCAGCCCAGAGTCCTGTTTCCTTATCTACAAAGTCCCATGGAGCACTCTTTGTCTATGATTCTGTACAGGCTGAGCAAGTCATGGCAGAGAGTTAAAGTACTCTAGTGTGTCAGCCTAGGTGTATCCTTTCTATGAGGAAAACATTTGACCTCAATAATTCACAGTCCATTGCCTGTATCTAAATGGCAGGCTTGCTATTGATTACCCTATAGGGACTGGTTTTAGATATTTGTGAAATTATTAAGGTATGTTTAAATTGTAAAAAAGCTACTTGCTTTGACCAGTAGCAAGCTGGACAAAGAGAAAGAACAGCAGAGTGCCAAGCCTTACAGGCCCATATCTTGTACAGACTCCAGACAAAACTGAGTCACATATAAAGATTGTGTTCAGTATCAGATCACCACTCTTCTCGGTGTTTCTCTCACAGTTCCACCCCATAGTCCTCGGGATAGCCCCTGGTTGTTAAGGAACTCTTTTTGGCCTGTCCTCTCTGTTGGGTATCTGGCTCTTGGCTGACCAAACTGGCTCCAGTTTCTCACCCCAATAGCCACCCCAAAAGGTATTTATTGCTGCAAAAAAGGCTAGTGTTTACAAGTGGATTGTCTTGCATCAGTGCTATTTTTGGTCACAGACCTTTTTGAGTATTTTTAGCATCTTGCTACTTGAGTAACTCCTGTTTTGTTGAAAGAGATGTTTCAGCTTTGGGTCCCCAAAGGAGAGCCTCGGACAAAGGCTTGTTTTCAGGTAGTTCCTTTGGGAAGGAGAGAAACAAGACAGAAAGTGGAAGAGAGAAGGAAAAAAGCCAATACAAGAATGTGTTATCTGATTACTCACTGTAGGTGGCTGGAATTTGATCCAATGTGACTTTAAGAGGAGATATATGAAATATGCCCCAGAACTGTCCACCTAGGGGGACAAAGGAGGAAAGTATTTATCCATCAGCTCCTGGGCCCATTGGTCAAGGATGGGCTCATGGTCATTAACTCTCCAACCTTCCTGTGTGTCTGCATGAGTGGCCAGAATATCCCTGCAGCGTAGGAGAAGCCCCATGACAGAAGCAGAACTCTGGGGTGAGTCTGAGTAAAGTGCTGTCAGGATGCACTTGTGTGATACTAAGTAAAGGTTCAGTGAACTGGTTTTTGTAGCAGTGGCTGAAGGAAGAGATGGGACAAATAGAATCTGGAGTAGTACATAAGAGGTGTCAGATACACTGAAGAAGGCCAGTTCTGATACTCTTAGCTTCCAGGGTAGCCTTTTCTCGAGATGCACAATGTGGGGCTGGATAAAGTACTTTGCCTAAGGAGGGTTAACCAAAAAAGAAAGTCAGACATCTCTTTTCTCCCACTTGGCTTCATTACAAGAGAGCTCTGGGTAATCGGCTTCCTTGGCCATGAGCTATTCTCAGGTGCAGGCACGCTCTGAAACATCACCAACTCTTCAGTAAAATGAATCAGGGTAAAAGCATGACGTGATCTAGAATAAAATCTAAATCTCAAGAAGGGGCACAGAGTAAAATATTCTGGTTTCTCATTTCTCCTGGTTTTGTCAAAGGAAGGCACACTCTCTGAAACATTTTAAGAAAAGCAAAGGACTGCTTTGAAATAAACCAGCATATGTGAGTGGGTGAACAGAGAATTCAGAAATCTGATTCCAAGAAATGTTGGTGTCTAAAGAACAGGAAGTTAGAATTCCTTAGTGCCCCATCAAGCTGTATAATCCCAGCTTTCCTGTATCTACAGCTTTGCGTGGTTTGCTCATTATTTCTTCTTAACCCCTCCATTCCAACCCAAATTCGACCTTTCCTTCAAGACTTTACCTCAAGCCCTTTCTCCTACATTAACCTATCTCTGAATTTGTCAGCCTGTATGAGCCTTTATCTCTCTTCAACTTTGTTTATAGCAAAATAGAGTTTGCCAGTATTTCCAAACTGCTGCTTCACAGACTGAGGAGATAGAATATTTAACAATGTACCTCAGTTGGCTTTACTTCTCTTTCACTGATGATGAAATTCATGACCCAGTTCTTCTCATCTCTACTTTGTTACCTGATGAATGTTTATATGAATTATTACATAGGTTGGAAAACATCAGCCTACCTTTTAAAAATTGAGCATTTATTTATTCAGTCTTTCAGTCAAGAAAAATGTACTAAGCACTTATTCCAAAGCAGGTGCTTGGGCTGGGAGCCATATGGATAAGACTAATATGTTTCCTGCTTCAAAAGACTTATGTGAGGCAAGGGATGGGATACACACAAAGGGTGCAATTCGATTTACAAAAATGCAAAAGTTGAAAGCCAAATAGTCCTAAGGAGGGGTTGGGAGGAGAGTATGTTAGGAAGAGGGTGAGAGCATGGGAAAAGCTCCTGAACTGAGTGAGCATATAAAGGAGAAGGACAAGCTCAAAAAGAGGTTGGAGAGATGGGCAGAGCTGCCTTATGTGAGCCTGGTAGCATGGTAAGGATTGTGGCTATTTTTATATGTGCAATGAAAATCCCTTGAAGAATCTTATGCATAAGAATGGCATAATTGTATTTGCTTTAAAATGATCAGTTTACCATAGATCTTTGTTTGGAGAGGGCAAAGATAAAAATGTAGGAACTAGTTAATGTAGTTAAACGAAGGTGGTTCAGGCACAAGATGATTGGTGACTTCCACTAAGACAGAAGAGGGCATATTTAAGATATATTTAAAGAAGAAATTGTCAAGTATTGAAGAAGAGAAAGGAAAAATACTTTCCTTGATATGTACTGCCTTGGGTATAATTAATTTTTTTGCTATGTTTCTCTTCTCTCATCTACCAAAAGACTAGCTCT
Source organism: Tapirus indicus (assembly GCA_031878705.1). Taxonomy (NCBI): domain Eukaryota; kingdom Metazoa; phylum Chordata; class Mammalia; order Perissodactyla; family Tapiridae; genus Tapirus; species Tapirus indicus. Next base: position 114,549,703 of record CM062921.1, on the reverse strand, counting down.
TCAGGGTAGGGTCAATTCTTTATGTTTACTCTATATTTTCCTTAAATTTCTGAGAACAAGATAGATGTTCAATAAATCTTTTTTTTTCTTGTTCATTTTATATTAAGTAGGCCACAAAATATTTTGTTGAAATTATATTAGATGCCAGAATAAAATATCTTGGATACTTTCAAGTCCTCCCAATGTTGTTTCTATTACTCTGTTACTTGGTGAAAGGATGCTAAAAAAACAGAATGTTGACTTTTGTGGGTGTTTCATAAAAAAAGATGCAAAAAGATACTGCCAAACTATTAAGTGTGGTTTCCAACAAACACAAACTTGGCCCCTAAAACAGGCCACTCTGTGCCCTTGCAGTTGGAGCAGATCAAAGGATTCATAATCCATGTAGACTCTGGACAACTTTTATAAAACAAAGTCAAAATTGGCCCAAGATAGTCCCAAGCATAGGGGACACACCAGCTCTCTTGGAACAGAAACATTTTCTCTGGGCAAGTTCTGAAGAGGAAACTGTCATTTGCAACACTTCTCTTTCACATACCTTCCCTCTTAGTGGCATCCCTTTTCTTTCCATGTACCAAAATTTACTCTCAGGTAAAAGACCAATAAACTTATTCACACAATAGTATGAAATCCTTGAGTGGTTATAGTTCCCAGAAATATTTGGTACCAAAAGTGTTTCCATAAATTAATTTTGGGATATGGAGGAGCTGAAGGGACAGTGCTCTTCCTAAGGAAATCCTACAAAAAGGGCAAGTGATGACTCTGCCTACTGCTCTGACTTGCATGAGGTCTGAAGAGTGTCTGAAACCAAAACTCCAGAATGGATCTGGCTGAGGACAAGTTGGGAGGATCCTGGCAACCCGCATATCCAGGAACTTCCCCTCAAATTCAGAGACCCCTGTTTCTTCCTCTGACATCCCTCCATCCGCAGCTTTTAAAAAATTCCAGAAAAATTATACTGCCTTAAACCTGGAGGGCCTCAGCCCCCTCTCCTGGGAAGTAGGAGATCTAGAAACAGAAGGGAGGTTTGCCTCTCTTGTGTTTGGTAAGGTTGTCATTTACGCTAACATTTGAAGAGCACAATCAAGAGTTTGGAAGTGTCAGATGACAGCCAGCATACTCTTTGGGATTAAAGGCTCAGTTTGGGAAGCAGGGTCCCCACATTTGTTAATTTTCCTACAAGAGCCTAAATCTGTCTACTGTTGGCCTGCATGATTCTCTCCTGTTTGAGTAGCATGCTGCTACTATGTCCTGTGGTTCCCCGATTGGGGTCCTAACCCTGACTTCGATTTAGATGTTTTTATGTTATGTACTTGACATCGCCTTAATGGAACATAGTACCAGACTCTAGCTTCACACCTTTGCTCACCTCTTGCATTCTGACACCTTCATATGCAAACAGTGATATCTATCATTGGCCTTTCCTATACCCTGTAATGTGTGAACCCTTAGTAGTAGGGCGGTCCTCTATCCGATGCTTGTAGACCTTTCATGATGTGGAAGCCTTACTTCTAAAAGCTCTTTGCAAAGCTCTAGGTCATATGAAATTTCTCTGTACGGTGAGAAATGTTCAATCTCCGTGTAGACCCATTCATACTACTTTTAATCTCTGAGCCATATGAGGCAAATATTCCTTTCTTTTGTGAGAGCCTTTCAAATATATGGAGTCAGCCATATTTCAGCCAAATATTTGGAGTCAGTCAGTCTTCAATTATTTGTCTTCTCTAGACTCATTGCCCCAATTATTCCAGCCATTCCTGTGAGGAAGAGTTTTAAGGCTTTTTCTGTCCTCTGTGCTCTCCCAATCACTATAGCTGTTCAAGCTTTTTGTTCAGTGAGCAATGCACAGAACAGAATACCATTAACTCAAAGTTTATCCTAATAACATGGAAATGATAGCCCTTCCTCCTCCTTCACACCAGGTCCTGTTCAGATTAAGGTGACCCTTTCTTACTGCTCTGACTGCTTCTCAGATGTTGGTATGTATTTGCCATAATTCCAACTAAAAACTCTAGTCTTCAATGTGTTCCTGCTATGCTGTTCTCATGCTTTTAAACTATTATTTGTTTCATGAATGTGTAACAATTTTATTTATCCTTGTTTAGTAAACATTCCTTCTTTATATTCACTTGTTTCTTAAAAAATTTTTTCTGAGTATCTGCTATATGTCAGTCACTGTGCTACTCAGCAGGGAGATAATGTTGAACCGGATATCACAGCCCCCATTTTTTTTTAGAGTTTATAGCCTAAGGGTGACTAAAAGAAGTAGCTATCTTTTTTTTGTGTGTGAGGAAGACCAGCCCTTAGCTAACATCCGTCACTAATCCTCCTTTTTTTGCTGAGGAAGACTGGCCCTGGGCTAACATCCGTGCCCATCTTCCTCTACTTTATATGGGACGCCGCCACGGCTTGGGTGACGAGCAGTGCATCGGCAGGCACCTGGGATCCGAACCTGCAAACCCCGGACTGCCAAGCGCGGACTAAACCGCTGTGCCACCGGGCGGCCCCGTAGCTATCTTATCAATTACGAATTACTGTAATGAGTGCTCTAAAAGGGTAACTAAGGCTGTTAATGGAGTATATAAAAGATAGATTAGAGAGGTTTTTCTAGAATAAGTGGCACCCGAGTTAAGAAGTTAGCAATATGAAGCAGGAAAAGAGGAATAGTTCAAGCAGAGAAACTTCTTATCTTAAGGGCCCAGACATGAGGCTGAGAATGGTGTTTTTAAGACTGATAGATAAGAATAGGTAGAGCTTATATATGAACTAAAAGGTGGATATTAGTGGGAGATGACTTTAGGAATAGAAGTAGGTTCCAAATTCTGAAAGACTTTACACTATAACGTGAAAGAAGTTGATAGCCACTGAAGGGTTTGATGGAAGGGGATGATATGATCATTCTGGTATTTTAGAAAAATTATTTTGGCTGATGTATGAGAAATAAACTCAAAGCAGGAAAATAAGATAGGAAACTATGGCAGCTATTTAGGCAAACGGTCACGGTGGCCTAAACTAGGGAATTGGTAGAATGTTTTAAGGACATAAGAGAAATAAGGACACATGTTCTGAGGACATATTTGTTACATTAGATGATGTTTGGCTGATAGAATTTAACAGCTTAGGCAGTCATGTATTGATGGATAAACTGAGGATAAGGAGAGCAAAGAATAATAACAAGCTCTCTGGTTTGGAAAAGTGTATTGGTTGTACTACCCACTGAAAGAAGAATCAGGTTTGGAATGCAATAAGAATAAGGGATTAGTTTTGGACATGTTGGATTTGGGTTCCTATGTGTCATTTAAAAGTGGATGTTCAATAAGCAGATACATATATGGATTTGGAACTTAGTTACCTGACCGGGAATAGAAAAAAATAAATCTGTGAGATTAGTATATGTGCACCAATTGAAATAAGAGATTGGATGAGTCATAAAAGAATTGTAGCATGAGAAGAAAAAGCATGCTCTGGACAGAATGCAGATAAACTCCACCACTATTGAAAAGATGAAAGACAGAATGGGATCCCCAAAAGGAGGATTACAAGAATGGACATAAAGATGGTGTTAAAAAGCAAACTGTGGAGTGTGTTATCATGGAAGCCAAAGAAAGAGAGTGTTTCAAAGGAAGCAGTCAAGAGTGTCAAATGTTGTAGAGCACGCATATCCATTAGATTTGAAAATAAGGAATTTGGAGGCCGGCTGCAAGTGGTTAAGTTCGCATGCTCTGCTTCAGTGGCCCCGGTGTTCACAGGTTCGGATTCTGGGCGTGGACTTACGCATTGCTCATCAAGCCACGCTGTGACAGGTGTCCCACATATAAAGTAGAGGAAGATGGGCACGAATGTTAGCCCAGGGCCAATCTTCCTCAGCAAAAAGAGGAGGATTGGCAACAGAAGTTAGCTCAGGGCTAATCTTCCTCTCACATACACACGCACACACACAAGAAAATAAGAGACCATAGTTAGAGACCACGATGAGAGTAGCTTCATTGGAGTGGTGAGGAAAGAACCACTGGGTTGAAAATTAAAGGGGATGATGAAGTAGAATAATAATATAAAATAGTAATATAATAGTAATTATAGACAGGCTGTAGAGGGAACGTGAGATATAGGATAGTAGCAAAACTAGGATTTTTTTTAAGGTAGAAGAGATGAGAGAAAGTTAAAACGGTAATGGGAAAAAGCTGCTTACAGATAAAGGAGACTGAGAGGGTGCAAAACAAAACAAGGTGTCTGTGAAAGCAGGAATTTTCTTCTCTGATGCTTCTGAAAATGCTAATGTAGATTGTGCTTAAATTATTTTAATGACTACATTGTCACGTTTCCATTTTTTGGATAGTTTTTATTTGGTCTTTAACTTTAAAATAGTTTTATTCTGGAACAAAGTTGCAGTTATGTAGGATGAATGTCTACAGATCTAATGTGCAGCGTGATGATCAGTCAAAACTGTAGTGAACACTGGACACTTGCCAAGAGAGTCGATTTCAGGTGCTCTCACTGCACACACAGAAGGTCAGCATGTGAGCAGACGGATATGATAATCAGTTTGACTGCAGTAATCATTTCACTATATATATATATGTACATCAAATTATCATGTATATAATTTAAAAAAATGAAAGACTAAAAAAGAAAATGACAAAATATTCCTTATGGGATCAAAATATTCCTCGTGGAGTTTTAATTGTTCAAAATAATACCTAATCTTTTGGAAACTCTGTCTTTCTCTATTCATTTATTCATCCCACTAATATTCACAAATGCTGACTAAATATTACAGACACTGGCCAAGTGCTGGAAATAAAATAATGTGGCATAGTCCTAGCCTTCAGAGACAAGATGATCTATAGAAAAGATACATGAATAAATCACTTCCTTTAGTGCTCATTTCGCCTTCTGATGCCTCATTGAATAAAGTTAATTCACTTTAAAAATGGCACTTCTGCAACACTTGAAGACACCTATTATGCCTCCATTTGATTCTTTTGGCAACGATGCAAAATTTTAAGATATTCAATGTGGAAAACAAATCTCTCATTACCTAGGTAGTCTTTTGTATAGCTAGCTCTTAAAATGTGACAAGAATGAAAAGCAAATACTCCTAATCATCGTTTGATAAGAACAGAATAGTGAATCTAGACACAGCTGATGCTGGATCATATTAAAAGGGCATAAGCTTTTCTCAGCAACTGAATCCTGATGTTGGCAAATAATGAGATTTTAGTCATCTATCCTTGGGTTTTGTGAACAGCTCTTAAGCCAGTACTCTCCAATCTCGGTCATATGCAGTTGACGTTTGCTATGAAAATACATGACTTCTCACCTATTTATTGTACATTTCATCTCAGTTTGTAGCATTGTTCCAAACTGTGTTAATTGCTAAGATTTTCATTCTATTATCGAATGCATTGCCAATCACTCCTTTCTTTAGAAATTTGACTTATTTTGATATCAATTAAAATTATCTATTGAGACATCAAACAGCACAGGACTAAATATAAATTTGAGAATTATTCAGCTTGATGTCAACAATTTAATGTTCTTTGAATTCTTTTGGTTTAACTATTCAGAAAGTAGTCTAACAAAATTCATCTAAATTACATTTTCCACCATTTATACTAAAGACTATCATGAAAGACTTGAGATTTCTGATAGAAATTCTAGAAAGCCTGAAACTTAAAGGGAATGTGTTAACCACAGAGAAAGAATCCACCATTTTTTAGTCAAAGGTTAACTTAACAGTATAAGAAGGTCAGTGGGTCATAGAACTTCCATTACCTTAACCAAAGAAACCAAAACCAAAACTAAAACAAAAGAAACAAAAGCACAAAAACCCAACAACATAGCAAAATAAAATATAAACAATGTTTTCCAGACACATCAAGGCTTGTCCTACGCAAATAGTGATTTTCCTGTCTTTGCTTTGAGATTTTAAATGTCAGCCAACAATCTTCTTGGCTTCCTTTTCTGGCACCAACTCTCCATTGGCTATTTCAAAAACCTCATGGAGACTGTTTGCTTCCCCACACTACGTATAATTAGGAATTGTATGTAGCTAAAAAATTAAGAAAGTTCCCATTTAATATTCTGATTACATCTTAAAAGTTCTAAGCCATAATCTACCTCTACGTGTGAGTCTTATTTCAACGATAATAGATAAATATAGCTCATCTTCATGTCTAAGTTAATTTTAAATGACTTGTAAAATTCTTTTAAAATTACATATTTGTTTTTATTAAGGAAGTAAACATATTTAATATTGTAGAAAATAGAGAAAATATAAAGATGAAAATAATATAATTGTTAATAATTAACATTTTTGTAACATATTCAATGACATTTGAAACACTGTTTACAAAATGTAGATCATATATTGCAAACTTACTTTTTTCACTTAGAAATATATCATATTTTTTTCACAGTTGCTTAAATTTTCTCCCACAGGATGATATTGAAGATAATAGAATTTAATTGTATGGATGTACTATAATATATTTAATCCACGTCCTTATTTATAGATCTTTATGTTTATTTTTTACCATCTTTAAACAGTATATAATAAATTTTGTGTGTATTTCTGATTATTTCACAAGACATATTTCTAGAAGTAAAATGACTAGGTCAAAGAAATCTACATTTTTAATATTTTTGATACATGTTTCCAAACACCTCTACAAAGGTACCATTATCACCAGTGGTATGACTTTTTAGCAATATCATTGACATTTGCTTGGCTTATTACATCATGTACCTATTCATTTATGCATCCTTCTATCTTTCCATCACTTCATCTTATTTTATGAAGTATTTCAAAATAGATTGCAGACATCAGTACACTTTTCCCTAAATACATCAGCATTAACTAGTATTTAATGTCTGTTTACAGTTTTTTCTTTTAATATAAAAATGCACAAATCATAAGGGGTTTTTTTTGCTGGGTTTTGACTAATGCATATGCCTGTGTACCCCAAACTACTATCAAGACAGAATATGATAGAGCTGTTCTGATCTCCTATGTTTTTACTGATCCTTTCAAGACCTTCTCTTTTTCGTACCTCCCACATGTAACCCAATAACAAGTCTGACCAAGTCAGTCTCCAATCAGTTTTCATTATTTTTCTGTTGTTCCTCTCATTATCCCCTCTGCTTTGTTAGACCTCTGCAAAAGCATTCAAGACATTTTCCTGATTTCCAGTTGTGTTCCCTTTCAGTCCATTTTTTCATATAGCACCTTGAAAGATCTTTCAAAAGTATAAATTGAGTTTTGTTACTCTCCTGTTTCAGTTCATTCAGAATTCTTACCAAGATCTACAAGACCCTGCATGACCTGATCTACACTTCCTCTCCACCTTCATCCCTTGTCTAGCTCCCAGTCGGTCTTTGCACTTTAGCCATTCTGGCCTTCTTCCAGAACTTTCTCTCCTCAGGACTCTCCACACCTGTTTATTTTTCCCTTGCCTGGAGTACTATAGCTCCCTCTCCTTGCTGAACTAACTTAATGTCTTCATATATCTCTTCTTCAATGACGTCTTCCTTGACAACTTACTATATCTTCCTGACTCCTCGCCCTCTGTTGTTAGTCTCTTGAATCACCCTTTATTTTTTGTTCTTCAAGCACCTATTGGAGTATACAGCTAGAGAATTTTTTGTATGTTTTCTTGTTTAATGTATTTCTCAGCCACTAGATTGTAAACTCTACAAGAGTAATGCATGTTTGTGCACCACATTCGGGTGTCCTGCTCCTAGCACCACGGCAGGTGCATATTATACTCTCGGCAAATTGTGCAACAAATAAATGAACTGACAAATCCTTAAGTTTTGCATTCTCAGCCACAAGCTGCTAAGGAAACATCTGTGAAATTTCTTTCATGTGTTTATTATACGCATTTAATCCATGAATTCTAAACATGACTGAAAATGTACAAATACTTTATAAGATAGATGATGAAGAAAAATAATCTGTTAGGGCTGACAGACAAAAGGAAGGAGTTTTTAGTCCTGATCCTTTCTTAGTAACATGATTTTTTTTCATTACATTTTAAACAAACTTTCTGTCTCAGCCCCTGTTTATTTTTTTCTTTCACCTGAAAGCTTAGCTTTAACCTGCCCTTTTTACACAATAGTACTTAATCAACACTTTGAAAGTTAAAGGAAAGACCCATGATACACAATTATGAAGAATCTGTCATGACACAGAAGCTGTTAATGAGGAAAGTGTTGATTTATCTTCCTGTTTCATATCACCGGATAAAAATTGTACCACAATTTGAGCAACAAATTCTCTATGACGTGTGGATAAAAGTATTGGTAATTACCTACTAAATTGCAACAGCATTTTTACTTAGAGAAGTTCTTTCTGATGACCTTTCCTGTAAATTCTGACCGTATGGTTATCAAAGTGAACGTTTTGAGATTTCACATATGTCACAGTGAATTACATCTCCATGCCTAGTATTCTGACCACTAGAGGAGAAGTTGCAAAAAATGCCACATTGCTGTGTGGCAGAAGCTAGTAAAGAGGAAATATCCCTTTGCCTGCTTGATGCCTCTACAGGGGAAGGAGTAGAGAGGTGGGGTTCTGATTCATTTCCTTACTTTTCACTCTCAAATGTGACCTCTAAAGTATTCTTATTTTCTACCAGCCAGCATGGTGGCAGGTAAATGGATGCTAATCCAATATCTAACAGCTTTCTCACATCTCAATTTCTTGAGTTCATTCAATTCGTGAAGAAATTTCATTTATCCTTTGGAGAAACACACAATGCTTTTAATTTGCTCACAATATGATATAGGAGTAAAGAAAATCATTTTGGAGATTAGAAAGACTCAAGATATAGTTTCAACTCCACTGCTATGTACTTTAGGACTAGCAAAATTATAACTTTGCTAAATCTCAACTTTATCAGCTGTAATGGTAGGATAAAATTAGTACTTCATTCTCAAAAGTGGGTTCTGAATATTAAAAGATATGATGTATATAAATTGCTTTCTAATTTACTTGATGATAGTTACTATTGTTTTTGGTGATATTATTTTTATTCCCATTGCCTTGGACTCAGTGAGGAATGAACTTTACATTCTTGCCTAGGATCCTACCAAAGTTACAAAATTCCCCTGAATTGAAGAAGAAAGAAATTTAAAAAGCTGGAAAAGAGCAGTTTGTATATTCAAATTCAAATTATTTTTGTTCCTTGGTTAGACAGACTATTAAACAGCCATATAATATGGTTATACATTATTTATATATAGTAATATAATATAGTAATATAATAAATTGTAGCCACATAATATATATGAATAGCAATTCATGCCATCATAAACTGGTCCATGATGTACAGCAACAGATAAAGAAAACAGAAGTGTTGATTGACTAGAGACATTGTGTTTTCTAAGCCTTGCTCAGCATTATGATGTTCAGTAAGTGCACTGACTTGACACAACTGAAGTAGAATTCATAAAAACAGACTTTTCAAGTCTTCCTAGATCACCTAAGCCATTTGTCTCATTTTACAGATGAGAAAACTGATTAAGTATAGTTAACCCAATAGATTAAGTTACTAACCGTTTACTTAGTCAAAAAGACAGGACTTCAACTTGATACCCTTATCTCACATTTAAGCTCTGGCAACCACTGTTCTTCTAGTCTCCCAGTTTGGAAGCCATTTTCGAATTTTCTGTCTCTGCCGTTCCTTATGTATAACCTAGCACCAAGCCTGGTTGTTTATTCCTTTGAAATGTCCATCAGGCTGGGCTGTTCCTCTCTGTTCATACCTGAATTGCTTCAGAAGCCTCCTTGTTGGCTTATTTTGCATTGTGTTTCTTCCTCCTCAAATTTATGCTGACGAGAAATTTTCAAATACTAAGGTATTTGGGGTAGCTATTCTGGTTCAAGAGTGATTCAGCTTGAGCTAAAGCAGCTTGACTTATGGCCTATCAAATAAACAATGTACATCTGCTTTAACCATTAAAGTAAAGAATGTGCACTCCTAAGCTAAGAACGCATACTTGCCTTCCTACCGTGCCAGTAAGGCCCCTAACAGTACTCTGAAGACAAGTTTCCTTTCCTGGACATTAGGGTCATGTTGACCTGCTAATTTGCAACTGAATACCTCTGAAACTTTGATGAATATGTATCCTGGGCATGTTTAATGTATGTTCTTTGTTCTAAAAAGGTATCAGACTGTACCGAAAACCATGCTTCTCTGGAACACTTTCTTCCTTTGTGGAAACTGCCTTCCCAGGTTATAATCTTCAGTTTGGCTCAAGTAAAACTCACCTTATCTCTCTGTTTTATTGAATGGTTGTTGGTGATTTTGCATTGACAATCCTAACCATAATTACCGATCTTTCTATAATATAACTTCCATCATATCTCTCCAGTGTTCAAGGACTTTCAACTCTTTTCAATTATTTTAACAAGTGTTAAGTTCTCTATCCAAATTTATACATCTTCAGAACATGGCATTTCCCAGCTGGTCTTATTTCTGACATTGTTCATATAGAAAGAAACTTTGCATTCAGTTGTGCTGGTTTCCTCACTATCCCCTACATACGGCATCTTCATTTGCATTTCTAGGTCTTTATTTGCACCATTATCAAACTATGCTTCTACCCCCATCCCATTTGATTTATCTAAACCTTTCTCATTTCTCAAGGCTCAGTTACATTTTTTCCCTGATGATATTTCTGACTATAACACACAGGTTTCTTCCTTCTCTGAATATCTATTGCTTGGGTATTGGCTGCATACTTCTAAGTTCTTTGTTTTTCTATTATTTTATTACTGGCATTGTATCCTTTAATAGTGAAAGGGAAGGCCAGTACAGCTCGTTTTCAAACAACTTTATAGTTAAATAGTAATATTTAATCCAGAAAAATGTTCGAGACGTTTGCCCTCTTCATACGTCCTGATCCATACCAAGAGATGGAGACCTCCTCTAGCTCCTCCAGTCAACACATCTCCAGCTTCTCCCTAGGTTTGAATTCTTCAGATTAGAATTTGGTGCCATCTTCATGGTCATTACTCTGTGATCATTAAGTAACAACCCTCTGTCTTTGAGATTCTCTCTTTTCTCTTTTTCCTTCACAGTTTTTGGGTAATTTGAATCTCTCTGCTTGACCCATCAGGTGTCTCTTCTCTTTAGCCTCTGGGACAATTGTGAATTGGTTACCTCTATCTTGCTTCACCTCAGATAGGCCTGAGACTGAAGATAGGAAGCCACTTGAATTTTGTATGTAGAGAATACAAGAAAAATGTACTTCTCTTTATATGGCTCCTGGGCCTTATTCCAAAAGAGTATCTTTGCCTCCCTCTGTCCTAAAGATCATTGTCTTATGCTCCCAGGTGTATGCCTTGATTCGGAGCATATCAGACTCTGGCAAAAGGGTTGAGCATGTTCCAGACTGAAGGAAGGGAGGAGAGGAGAAAATCATCTGACCCACTACACACTGTAGTGTTTTCTCTTTTTAACTATATTGTAAGCTCTTTGAAGGCAGGAAACTTTCCTCTGAATTCTTTTGCCTAACATAGTGCTTTACATAGTAGACTTTCAAGAAACACCTCTGACTGAAAACTGATACTCAGGACCCTTTCTTAAAAAGAGAACATGGATATGTCATTCTCTATGAGACATGGTCGATTTTTTCATAAAGACTTGTGAATTAAACACATACACACGGTCAGAATGAAATAATAGAAGATCATGAATGCCCTGGCTCATAGAATAGGAAGAAATGTTTTAAGAAATCTTTCGGGGCTTACAATGCCTTACCAAAATTTCTTTCCTGTTTGTACTATCACTCCCCACATTCGTGGCTCTAATTTTATTGTGGCATAGAGATAATGGAAAAAATCTTGAGAATTTCATAAAGTATTAGATCTTGGGGAGAAAAACGTTTCCACGTGGACACGGAAACTATATAGTTCAAAAATAGCATCACTCTAATTGTCACTCCAGTGGCCATGTTTGCAGAGTGGTAAATACCATGGAAACACATAAAGCTTAGGTGGTGCCTGGAGCACGCTAAATTAACTTAAGCCCTCTCTCTAATTGAAATGTCGTCTCTGTTTATGGGCTGCATACCTAACCTCTTGCCTTTGTGATTCAGATTCCCCAGTTGCTAAGAGATTTTTGTAAATGCCACATTTATTCCTGAGGTAGAGGATTTCACTATGGATGCAGAGTACTCAGAGTATCCAGAACGGCCCTTTCTGCCATTTTATTTAATCATCTCTCTAGAACTAAGCAGCAATATATGGAGACATCTGCTACCTTACAGACAGTGCCAAACTCGGTGGATCAGGGCATATGTGCAGCTTTAGAAGCTGGTCTAAATCTGGAGGTCAGTTTTATCAATTGCATGTGGTTCTTTTCGTCTGCCTGATTCCTGCAAGTCTGAGCCGGGCTGGAATGGTGACCTTGATGGCCAACAGGAGTGATACCCTACTCTGAGCAGAAACGTTTTGTGATTATTATTAACATTTATTGAAAACTTACAAAGTGTCAGTAAAAGTTTAACATTTATCTCAATTAACCCCATAATGACCTTTGATGCAGGTGCTATTATTATGCCCATTTTATAGGTGAGGAAATGAAGGTTTGCCCAAGGTCATACAGCAATTTAGCAATGATAAGAGCATTTGCTTCCTGATGTGTCTGGCTCCAAAATTCCTTCTCCTCATCCTTCTACTCCACTTCCTCCCTCTGAATGGAAAAGACCAGGCTCATTTCTCCTAGTGCCTCTGCTTTTCTAGAAGAGACTGAAGGAGTGACATCTTGGCATTGCCTGAGTTTTGCTGGGTTACCTTTTGTTTAATGATGTTAAAAAAAAATTATATCCCAGACACTTGTTAAAAATGTCAAGGGAAGCATTTATTCAAGACAATGGCAATAGGGTTCAAGACTTTTGTAATAAAGGATAGAGATTGAATTAAACTCTGAATACAGTAGGGACCAATGCAGATTTATAGCCAAACGGCAGGGTGAGGGAGAGGATGGAAAACTAGTGAGAGGAACTTGGTTAGGTACCAAAGGTGAGGGGGAAGAGGAACTTGATTAGTTATCAAGCATGAAGGAAGAAGAGCTTGACTGGATATCAAGGGTGGGGGCGTTTGTGATAAACTGGTTTAGCAGGATTCTTTGCTAAAATTGGGCTCAGCAGGTCTGGTGGAGAAAAGGACTCAAAGGAGCCTGACTAAAATTTGATTATGGGAGTCCTTGTCAAAGAACAATAAACAATACGGGGCTCCTTAACTTATTTGTCAGTTCACTGTTTCTCTCTTTGAGGAGAACAAAATGTGAGATGTTAATACTGACTTCAAAAGCGAAGGGATGTTGTGATGGGATTTCATATAACAGTGGTCTGGAATTGAATATGAGATCTGAACCACACTCACTGAGATTAAACTCTTTAAACACTCTGAGCTTCACTTTCTTCCAAAGACACCACCATATGGAAGATAACTCTCTACCTCACCCTCCTTTTCAGTTCTTTCTTTAAACTTTATAAAAATAGAAACTCAGAGAAAGAATCCCAAAGATTATCTACTCCAGTCTTCTTGTTTTAAAGATCACAAAACAAGGACCTTGAGAAGTAAAATAATTTAAATTTAAAAAGCTGATAAAGAGGTGTTTGGCTTTCCACCATGTCTGTCCGAGATACTCCTTGTCCCAGAGCCACTCACAGTGCATTATTCTTGCTCTAGCAGGAAATGTTTGAAGATAGAAGATTTTTCTCTTTATCATCTTTTATTCTGAATATTATTTAAATAACATTAATTGCCTTTATGAAACTTTCTTGGATAATATTCAGAATCATTATTATTTTTATTGTTATTTTATTATCATTATATTTTTTTGCTGAGGAAGATTAGCCCTGAGCTAACATCTGTGCCAGTCTTCCTCCACTTTTTTATATGAGGGCCACCACCACAGCATGGCTGATGAGTGATATAGGTCCACACCTGAGATCCAAACCTAAGAACCTGGTCTATGGAAGCAGAGCACGCCGAACTTAACCATGATGCCACGGGACTGGCCCCTATTGTCACTTTTTTATAATATTATATTTCTGTTCCCCCAAACTTTAGTTGAATCCTGATTCTTACTATTAGTACTGTTAATGTCTCCTTTGGCTGCCCTATACAGCCCAAATCTAAAACAATATTGTGCTTCCAAGTCTATAATGTAACTCTATTTTAAGCAATCTTAATTTGGGGAAAGTGAAAGGAAATAAACATCTTAAGATTGATTTGAGTTTACTTTAGCCTAATTTTCCAAGAAAGTTACATATATATATTACTATATCTAAAGATTAATTAGATTTCATGGGTTTCCAGTGTTTTTCATTTTGTTACTAAATCCCAACGAAAGGTGAAGATGTAATTAAATTTTATTATCTCAGTGATATAATCCATAACTTGAGGGTTAATATCCAATCTACAATAATAAAAGGAAAACAAATCTCATTAGATGCACAAACGAATACAAGTAACATTTTCCTCAGTGCAAAAAGATGCGCCAATTCAGAGGAAAAACTCTTAACTAAATTTCATTTTAATTTTTTCCAAATGCCCCAAACTTGAGAAAAGATTTGAATATTTGACTTTTGTCCTGTTACTACATACCCAAACAACCTCAACCTGTATGTCTTTGTCACTTTTTATTTTTGTATATTCTTTGTGGCTCTCTTTTCCAGATCCTGGTAAACTTCTTAGGATTAGCAGAGAACTGGGAACAGCCTTGAAATGGTAGGTAAACTTTTTATAAACAAATAGTTGGCAAATAGATATGTATATTCATACGGTTATCTGTTTTCCATTAGGTTGAAATATCGTCAGCAGGACTGTGATGGGTGGAGTGGCTTGAAGAGGTGTGCTAGTTCTTTCTGGAAAATTTTAACTACTTCTGTGCAGATAATACACATTTATCATTTCTGTACTTTTCTCCCATTCTATTTTGTCCTGCCTCACCCTTTCAACTTTCTGCCTTACTCTTTACTCCTCTTCCTTGATAAAAGAACATGTGGAGAGGGGTGAGATTTCAAGCTCTGAGCTTCATCCTCTTCCTGCTCACTGTGCTGGCCTTGGCTCAAGTATGGAGAGTGGGGCCAGAATTCCAGACAGGTGCCCGGTGATTAAAACATGGGCTCTCCCCTCTTGGAACCTGCCGATGGGTGCTGTGGTGCAATCATTGTTTGGATTCCTGAGAGTCCAATGGAGGTTGGACCTCCTGAGCCTCTATAATTATAAATAGCACTAAAGGGGTGTCCAGGGATAGTTTGAGACTTCAACAAAGCACCATTATTCAAAATCAGTTGATCCTGCGCTTTGTTCAGTTGCCAACTCTCGGGGCCAGGCTGGTTGCTTTGCTTAAAACAGAGAGAGGAAAGCTCAGGCTCTCAGAACATGGCTCTGGAATTCCTGGTTGTAAATTGAGTCAAGTAGGGTTAAAAAGAATTCAATTCCTCTTAAAATTCTACTTCGGTTTTACTAGAACTTCAATCTCTGTCTAAAACATCCACCATTGTAGTAACATCTACGGTCCCAAATCTCTAGGTCAAAGTTTCTAAAGGTAGAAAAATATGTTTTCTTATTGCACATTTTTTTTTTCTGGAGCATCTTTCTTCATTGGTACGTCAACCTTAAATAATTCATGTAACTTTAAGAACTAAGCCAACCACATAATTATAGAGCATAAGGCATGTAGCATTTCTACAAATATCAAAATGTAGGCCAAATTTGATTTCAAAACAGCATTTTTAGAATTGAAGTTTTTTATTCTTTGTCATATTGTCTAACCTATGCATGATGGAGGGATTAAGAAGTTTTAATTTTTTGTTAGATTTGGTATTTTTCTCCAAACTCTTTCTGCAGTGTTATTGCATATTTTCTAATTTATCACTTTTAAAGCTGCACATATACCAACAGACTAAATAGGAGCTGCATGATTTTTATTTAAGGCTATTATTTTCCTAGCCACGCTTCTTTAGCATGAGATTTATAGTCTGATGATATATTAGTATGTCTTACCTACCCCTGCCACCCAAAAGCACAGTGTAGTAGATGAAATAATTATATAAATTGTTTCACTCCTCCCAAGTAAGTGCCTAATGGTCAGTTCTACAGTGGAACAATTTAGTTGAAGAACAAGATATTATTCAGAGGACTTAAGTTAAATAGCTATCCTCTCCCTCGGGCTTAATAGTCTATTCACGGAAATGAAAGAAGTTCATCACTAAAATTATTTGGTTATTGTGTTTATGTGTGTGTATATGAAATTTGTATTTATATTTTCTCTCTTAGATTGCTAATTTAAATGCTTTTAAGTATTTCCATCAAATATATACATACAGAAATTTAATATTGAAGGCCATTCATAAATGCTAATATCAAATCTTTATGAATAGTGATCATTTATCTAACATATTTGAGCGTCTACTCTGAGCCAGCACAATATTCTTGAAATCCATCTATGAAGAAAATCAAGGACTTCTGCCCTATGGAACTTATACGCCAGTAGACAGAAAGCATCAACAAGCAATTCACATGATAAATAAATAGTGTGTTAGAATTCAATGAGTGCTATTAGAGCAAGTTAAGCATGTTAAGAATGCTATGGGGGGAAGGCATGCTGTAATTTGAATAAGGTGGTCAAGGAAGTCCTTACTGAGAAGAGGACATTTGTAAAAGCCTCGAAGAAGGTGAAAGAGTAAGCCATGTGGATATATGAAGGAAGGTTAGTGTGGGTAGAGGGAAAAGCTAATGCAAATCCTAATATAGAGTGTTTCTAGAATGTTCCAGGAACAAAGGCTGCAGAGGAGTGAGAAAAGGGGAAAGAGAAGGGAGTGACAGATAATAGGGGTTCAGAGTCTATAGCGGCTCGTAGGCCATTATAATGCTGTTGGCTTTTAGTTTGAGTAAATGGAGAGCTACCGAAAGGATTTAAGCAGGGGAGTTCCATGATCTGACTTACATATTGAAAGGATCACTTTGTAATGAGACTAGATAAGAGTGGCAGACAAGGGTAAAAGTGGGGAGATTAGGTAGATTAGGCTGGAATCCAGAGGAGGATGCTGGCTCAGACAACAAGGCAACAATAAAGTTGGTGAGAAGTGGCTTTAGGTAGGCTTTGGGGCAGTTCATCAATCTAAAAACACTTTTCTCAAGGAAGGCTGAACCTGTGGATACAGATGGAAATCAGACGGTAAATGTGGTTTATCTGGTTGCCTCAATTTTCTCAGTTAAATGAGAAGTTAGGTCATCAACTGAGAGTGAAAAAATGGGAGAGATCTTGGGAGACAGAGAAATGAGAAGATATGAAACAGTCATCGAAGAGAATAAGAGACTGAAATGATTGGGGAACACTAAAATGATTTCCTACTAAGACAGAAATTTCACTTCCACTAAAATGACCCTGAGCATATTAAGGGCCCGCTATGAGTTTTACATTCATGAATATGAAGTAGAAGCAGCTCACCACGGTTGTGTATTTTTCTCAACAAAATGAAGCTGCACAGGGGCTGGCACAGAGGGGGGCAGAGAGTTGGATTTAACCAGGGTTGTCATTTTGCCAAGTGTGTAAGGCAAAAAGAAAGAGTTGTGAGGCAGTCAAAAGTATGTGCAAGAGACTAATTATAATGATTGAGCATGGAATTTAAGCTAACTAAGGAGAGCAAGTGCATATCAAGTAGATGAACAATATTGAAACACTGATCATATCAATGGCGTAGTGGAGGGGTTGAAAAGTTTGAGGTAATGAGTTGAAAACGTAGGAGTTGATTGTCAGAGTGTAGGATGTGTGAAACTGGAATTACGATGTGTTGTGCTTGTTGGTAATGACAAGGCTTAGAATGTGACCATGGGAGGTAATGGCTAAAATAGGGTAAAAGTCAAGATTACAGGATTGAGAGGGGTTCAATCAGATGACATGAGATTCAAGCTGCATTTTTGGTTGGTGAATTTTGTGGGGTTTTTTGTTTTGTTTTTGTTTTCCTCTGACATGGTGAGAAAAAAAGAGAGAAGAATCAGAAAATGATTATGAGGAGCACGGTGAATCCTGAGCCCTCCATGTGCAGTGCCAAACCCTGGGGAAGGCACGCTCTAACCCAAGTGTGGTTCAATTTGACCACTATTGGTAAAGAGATGAACTTAGTGAGTGGATCTTCTTTTCATTTCCATCGTAGAGCCAAGAGTTATGGGGAAGCAGAACCTGGATCGCTTATGCCAAGTCCATTGCTCTTTTCCCTATAGACCCCTATCAGACTGGTTCCAGTTTTTCTATGTGAAGTGATACTACATTGTTTGAAACTGTCTTTTGGGTCTTTTAAAAATTTACAACCAAACAAAATGTTGTTAAACCATTATTTTAAAAGACTATTAATTTACTGCTAAATTAATGTCTATTTCATCTGTTGGGCAGGCATTATTGTAGCCAAAAGTATGTTTCTCATTTAATTAATTTTACTGGATGTCAATATGGATAAAATGTTTTTCTCAAGATATTGGTTTAAATTCTTTTCATAGCAAGTGTGATAGCAATTTAGTGAGGCTTAAATCACCTTTTATTTGGACAGGGAACAGATGAGGGTCTGGAAACCATCACTTACAAAATAGAAGCCACTAAATAAGACTCACAGAAATGTTAAAGAAGAATACATGTGCCACATCCAACACTGATCCCTTTTCCTAATGGCAGAAGGAAATAGCTTACCTAATGGCTAATGCAAAAAGTGAACTGTTTTTTTCAGCAGGATTGTGATCATCGGAACTGAATTAAGAAGTGGAGGCTCAAGATGGCATTTAGCATTCAGGAGACAGATCTTTCTTTTTTTTACATAAACTAAAATACTTGGGCAGCAAGAGATTTTCTTTTCCCTCCTAGAGGAATAGAGTTTTCACCAGTGAACTCCTTCTATTTTACCTCAGTAAGTTCTACAACTTGTGGCTTGAGTGCTAATCACAGCTAATTCACAGCCTTTTGAGTAAAAAAAAAGTTTTTTCTTATACCTCTTGATTATGAATTGTGTTTTAAGACATCCCTTGAGCCAATACACACACAGAGACACACATATATACACACACTCCTACTTAAAGAAAAAAAACTTAAGTTTTAGTGAAGTTGGCACTAAAGGTTAAATGAAGAATTAATAGCAAAGCAGAGAGAGAGTGAGAAAGACAAGAAAAAAAGTAACAATTTCAAACAAAATAGCAAGTAAAGTCTGCTCACAGGTTCACAGGCACAGTGTTTCATCTTTTTATTATTAAAAATCAGGTGAGAGTGAGAAACATAAGACTAGAACTAGGGGGAAAATAAAATACAACACAGTATTTCTCTTTTTTAATTCTAATTCTTCCACCATATTCTCCTCTACCTCCAACATGCAGGGCCACCAAGTTCTCCGCTAATTAATCCATTTCTTGGGAAAACATAGGTAAGTTATTAAAGTAGAATTTCTCTTAGATTTTTAGCTCATTTGTTCTAATAATAATAATATAGTTCCTCCAGTATTGTACAATTCCATAATACAAATTTTTGTTTATTACTTAATTCACAGAGTGATTCTTTAAATAACTGAAACCAGTGTAAGAATATATAACACTTATAAATAGGAAACTATATATTAGCCAGTGTAATAATTTTAATAGATTCTGCAATGGCTCCATTAAGCCTTCAGTGATGAGAAATTTGGATGAAGAAAGATCATAGTGATGACCTGTTATATTTGAGTCCTTGAATCCAAGAAGAAAAATATCTGATAAAATAATTTACTATAAGTTTATTTAATTAATAAGTGATTATACAGTGTTTACTGTGTAGCAGGCATTGTTTTAGAAACAATTAATTTAACCTTTATAACAACCCTATTAGATAGGATCTAGTATTTTTATCTCTATGTAAAAGAAGATAAAACTGAGCCACCTAAGGATTAAAAAACTTACTCAAGATCACAAAGCCTGTGTTGGACGTCCTCACTCCGGAGTCCATGACCTTGACCACTGTGCTATACTTCCTTGAGATAAGTCTAAAATAGGGTTTCATGTACTTTGAAAAATCTTGAACCCCCCTGAATCTGTACAAAGAATTTTGTACAACTATACCTATAAATATTTGATGGGAATGAGGTTGGGATTTTGTAGTGATGAGCCATAGATTTGATCAATTTTACAGAAAAATCTAAAACAGTAAAATTTACAATCCCTAATTAAAAAAAGAAAGATTTTATTTATCTTTAATCAAAGAGACAGGATAGCAACCAACCCTACTCTGTGTTTTTCACCCTAGAAAATGGAAACCCAAACTGTTTTGCAAGTTATGTTTTCTCAGTTCAGTTATTTTGACCCAGAGAAAGGCCAGCTTTGGGATTGACCACCCACATGCAATTTTAGCAATAACATGCAGCATGTCATTGACCAAAAAAGTTATCATGCAGGAAAGAGTTGAGAAATCAGGCTTGACCACATAGAAGCCCAGGGAAATATTCCCAAGTCTCTTGTGAGAGGCAATCATTGAAGCTTTGTGTGTTTATTCAAATTGGCTGCTCTGCATGGGTAGAAAGGTAGAGTCTTAAGGAAATGCTTTTACTATAATCTGACTTACCAGAGTGGATGAACTGATATTGGATACAAAGTATGAAGTAATACAGAGCAATTAAGAAGCCTGAGAGTTTGAAGAGTCTGGAGAAGAATGAAACCTATGCAAAGGTGAGAAAATGGTAGGAAAAAAAAAAATGAAAGAAGGGCAGCTTTGTTGGAGCTACAACATAAGTATGAAAGTTTTCTTGCAATAGAGGAGTCCAGACTTCTGAATTTAAAGAAAACAAAAATCTAATAGTCTATAGGACAATTCTGGGGAGAAAGATGAGAATGAAAACTAAAGTTATATTGTATGATATGCTAAAAAATATGTCATAGAGGATGGATATATTTAATCCACATGTCTGAAACCACTCCACTCATATGAGGAGAGTGCAGGATTTTGGGGGAAGAATCATGGAGGACTAAGAAAGATCTTGATGGTGGGTGGTGAGTATGGAGGGGAAGGTATGGAGAGATAACAGAGCCAGTCAAGAAGCGAGCTATGGTTGACATGGTTAGAGGCCCACCCATGTTCATGCTCTCCCTTGCACAGTGTAGAGTTGTCACTGGAAAGCAGCTGTCTATCCATGAATTATATGTCTCAGTCCTCTATCTGTGGCCATAAGACTAATTCATACAATAGAAATTATATGTGTCACTCCTAGGCCAGGTTCATAACAACTCCCATGCATGGTATCCCTAGTTTCCCCTTTTTGTTGCTGTCTATAGAGGACTCCAAGGCCTTGCAGACTGACAGAGCTCCAAGGTGGAAGGAATCTGAGTCCCTGAATTACCATGTGGAGAAAAGTTACTTGCCAATCAGGAACAATCACATTGGACTAATTGTTAGTGAGATACAAAATTCTAAAATGTTGAGACACTAAAATTTTGAAGGCTGTTTATTATAAAACCTAGTATTACCCCCCCACACACACACACACAAAATCTACCAGAAATGAAAAAATAGAGTGTGACAGTAAGTAGATTGTCAGTTAACTAAAACTTCTGTCTGCTACTTACTACTTATTTGTAGACTCATGATTACACCTACCAAAAACAAATCATTAAGATTATGAAGGTTATTAAGAGCTTCTGAACTCAAAAAAGTGGCAAAGAATCATAAAGATGTTATTTTTCACTGAACGCTGCCACTTTAACAAGAAAGAATGGATGACATGAGAAATAAATGCGTGGCCAAATGTAAGACTGAAGCCCCAGGTCCTCCTTAGGACTGAGGCTCTCAAGTTCTGGGAGCAAGTCATTTGCCCAAAGAAAGCTTTAAAGTAGATGCAAGGGAGACAGAAGATTCCTGCACAAAATTGGGGAGCAAGTGACAATGGAGAACCTAAGTCATGACAGGAACAAAAGGCTAACAATGAAGGAGAAGCTCAGGGTTTCCAGCAAGAACATTGTTAGGTAAAAACAAATGAAGCAATTAATCTCAGGATGGTAGGCAGAATAATTGTCTCCCGAGGATGTCCACGTTCTAATCCCCAGAACCTGTGAATATGTTATGTTACACAGCAAGAGGGAATGAAAGTTACAGTTGGAATTAATGTTGCTATTCAGCTAACTTTAAAATAAAGAGTGTATCCTGGAGTATCCAGTGGGCCCAATGCAATCAAAAAGTCGTTTAAATGTGGATGAGAGAGGCAGAAGAGCAGAGTCAAAAAAAATGATTTGAAGATGCTACCCTATTGGCTTTAAGGATGGAGGAAAAGACCATGGACCATAGAATACAGGTGGCCTGGAGAAACAGGAAAAGTCAAGAAAATGAATTCTCCTCTAAAGACTCCAGAAAGAAATACAGCCCTACAGAAACCTTGGTTTTAGCCCAGTGAGACCTATTTCAGACTTTTAACCTCCAGAACCATAAGATTATAAATTTGTGTGGTTTTAAGCTGCTAAGTTTGTGGTGATTTGTTACAACAGCAATAGGAAACTAATACAACTAGTTTCTTGCATATCTCCATGCTAATAAACAAAGCAGAGATAATAAAGTGAATTTGATGTTAGAACACACTTTGGTAAATATAACTCCATGGATATGATGCAAACCTGGAGAGATGAGACTGATAATGGGAACAAGGTGATGGAAGAGAGTTCCAAACAAAAGAAACAGATGTCAAGAGGCAATGATGCAATATTTTGTGAAACTATATACTTATGTGGACCAAGATATTGAGAATGGAAGAGTTTTGAAGAGCATCTGAGAAAAGTCCAAAGGAAAAAGAAGGGTATGTGTTATCATTACTGATAGTATAACTACCTTCACAATGCCTTATATTTGCTTAGATTTTAAGGAAGTGCATTGCCATACTTCCCCTCAAAGACAATGTTGTGAGGTTGTCAAAGACACAAGTTAAAAAATGAGGGCTTTGAATGGCCGGCCTGGTGGCATAGTGATTAAGTTCACCCGCTCCGCTTTGGCAGCACAGGGTTCGCAGTTTTGAATCCCGGGCATGGACCGACGCACCACTCATCAAGCCATGCTCTGGTGGCGTCCCACATACAAAAAATAGAGGAAGGTGGGCACAGATGTTAGCTCAAGAACAATCTTCATCACCAAAAGAAATAATAATAAAGGGCAAGCATCTCCCCCTCAAAGATTTTCATGACTCTTCTCTCATTCCATCATGTAAATTTTACACTTCCTTCCTCTTGCCCTCCCTATACCACACATAAACAACCCAAATAGTATCTATAATACTTACACATGGCTGTTTACACATCTGTCTCTTGTTGAGACTATTGAGGGCAGGAATTATGACTTATCTATTTAACCATTAAGCTTAGAAATTTTCTAAACCTTGTTTGGTACTTACAAATGCTTGTTGAATCTTAATGAAATAAAATGCCCCTAGGCAGAGTTCAAAACTAAAATGAAATTTAGATATAATACAAAGAACAATTATTAAGGAGAATTACTTTTAAATGTTATACTTAGTGAAAGAGAAACAAATATCTTTATATATTAAAGTGGAGAATTTATTTTCTATTTTTCTTCAACTTCTCTAGTGAAAGGAACGGTATTTGACTGAATAGCTTTGACACAAACACAAAACACAGCATAGTTTAAAGGCTTGTAAAAACCACAATGAGATATCACTTTGAAAAACGTCTGGCAGTTTATTGTAAAAGTAAACTTACATTCTTCCTATGACCTAGTAATTCTACTCCTAGATATTTACCCAAAAGAAATTAAAATAGATGTCCACAAAAAGACTTGTACAAGAATACTTATAGCAGCTTTATTAATAATAGCCAAAAATTGAAACAGCCCATATGTCTATCAATAAAGGAATGAATAAATGGTATACTCATACAATGAATTACATAAATAAAAAGGAACAGACTACCAATGCACACAACATGGGCCAATTTCAACCACCCTAAGTGAAAAAAGCCTGACATGAAAAGTACACACTGTATGAGTCCACCTAAAATAGGGAAAATTACTTCATGGTGAAAAAAAACCCAGACGAGTGGTTGCCTCTGAGATGTGCAGGTGAAAATTCACTGAGAAAGGGCATGAGAGAACTTTCTGGGGGTGATATAATATTCTGCATATTAATTGGAGTATAAACATTTATCAAAACTTATTTAACGTTATATTTAAAACAGGCACATTTCTTTGTATGCAGATTTTACACCAAAAACAAAAGGAACCATAAAAAATTTTTTACTCAAGTTAATGGTCTGATGCTGAAGTATTTAAAGGGAAGATTATGATGTATACAACTTATTTTTTAAAGCATCAAAAATAAGATAGATTGATGGATAGGTGGGGGGAGGATAGATCATAAAACAAATATAATAAAATATCAATTATACAGTCTAGGTAGTGGATATATGGGTATTCACTGTGAAATTCTTTTAAGTATTCTCATAATAAACGTTTTTTAAAGCGTGTAAGAAAGGACCTTACCTGCTCCAAATAAGTTTAAATCTCCTGGAGAAACTTTTAATTGTCATTGTTGAGTTATTATTGGTAAATTTTAAAGAATGGAAGCAGTATTAGAAGACTAGAGATGGATAAATACAATTTTGACATCAAAAAAGTATGGGAAATACTTACCCATGGTTTCTAGAATGGTCTCTAGTTGGTGCAAATTCCACAGGTCACAGATTAATAAAATTGGGTGTGCAAAAATATGAACTTTAATAAGTGACATAATTTTATTTTAATCATTATTCCTCATAATTCTAGAATTCTTTTATTGATAAAGTGTTCTTTTTCTTCCTATTTTCCACTAAGCTTGCATACAAATTCAGGGTACCTATTACAGAACTAGGGTATTGATGGAAAGAGGTCATCCAGTTCTCCATTACAAAGATCTACCCAAACTGGCAACTTCTGAAATGTCTCAGTTCCGCCACGTTTCTCTGTGTTCTCCAGGTCCCAAAGAAAGGCATCCAGTCCCCCACTTTCTCGGCTATATCCACAGATATGTGGTGTCTTGTGTCTCCATGCACTATTCTGTGGCCTTGGGTCCACAGACAGATGCTTTCAGGGTCTCTGCCTGCTTGTGCCCATCTGAGAACAGTTTTTGCTATTTTCAAATCCTCAAATCATTTTACAAGTTGTCTCATAAACGAGCTTCAACCACATATTTGGAAACTCAAAGCAAAAATTTACTTCTTTGCCTTTTTTTCTTTTATCTCCAGTACCACCCAGAGCTGAGGCAATGGATTTCTCAGCTTCAAGGTCTGGTTTTAATGGGGAACATGTTGCAGGGTAAAAAGGAATTTCCAGGTATAAAAGGTGTTGATATTTCAAGATCTTTTCCTGCTACAGAGTTAACACATGTATGGCTTGTAAGACCAAAGGGAAATGATGTCGTGCAGACTGCTCATGACTCCTAAGAGCCAGGGATCTTTCAACTTAAGAGCAAACAATTGCATCTCCTTTATTAATAATATTAGATTGATTATTCAAGAAAATTTAGTTCGGGCTGGCCCGGTGGTGCAGCGGTTTGGTTTGTACTTTGGCAGCCCAGGGTTCACAGGTTCAGATCCCAGGCACCCGCAACACACCGCTTGTCAGCCATGCGGTGGCGGCGTCCCATATAAAGTAAGGAAGATGGGCACGGATGTTAGCCCAGGGCCAGTCTTCCTCAGCAAAAAGAGGAGGATGGGCAATGGATGTTAGCTCAGGGCTCGTCTTCCTCGCAAAATAAAAAAAAGAAAATTTAGTTCACATAGAGAACTTAGACTTTAGTAAGGCATTTGAAAAGAGCTGTCAATATATTATCATAGCCCCGTGTTGTAGGAAGTTGCAATCGATATTGGTAGAATTAGGTGGATTAGCACCTTGCTAAATGATTAGATTTAAACATAAAGAAATATTTTTACAAACCCGAGGAGAGGTGTCAAGTGTTGTATCACAGTATTCAGTTCTTGATCTTCTGAAGTTCAACACGTCCATCAATGACTCCGAAGAACGGAAGACATCTTTAAATATGTAAATGACAAAGCTTGGAGGGATCTCAATACTTGAGATGACAGAATCAGAATTAAACAATTCTTAAGAAGCTGCAATAACGAACAAAATTCAACAAACATTTGAGTCTTTAATTAGTACCTGGCAATGGGAGAAAAAAGAATGATTAGGAAAGCCGCTGCTTTCAAGTCGCTTTAGTCACATTAACTACCTAAATTCCTTTACACTTATCGTATTAAAGACTTATATTTAGTTCCAAAAATTCAAATAAATGTCCAAGAATAGACAGTATAAATGTGGTTTATATGCTCTAAGTATGTTAGTGCGTTAGTTAACTGTACGCTCAGAATGGGTCATGTGAGTACTAGAGCTACCAAAATTCTACAGTGACCTCCAGATGCATCAATAGAATATGAAATTCAGTAGAGGAAACGACAGACATGTTGTCATTGCTTTGGCCAGACTACTTCTGGAATATTGTGTCCAATTTTTAAATTTTTTCTGCTTTCTTAAGCAAGAGACCTAGACCTAGACAAAAAGATTTATTCAGATAACTTGATCAAACCATGATGAGAAATGTGAGAAAAATTAAAACTTTCAAAAAAGTAATTTTCTGCTAAAAGACTTTATTTTTTCTCTCTTTAAAAATGTAAAAGCCCCATTGTGGGTAGGGAAATTATTTACAGATTAAGTTTGGAATATTTGCCTGATGAAAGGTCTGATGTTGTCAAGTAATTCATAGCAAAATATAAGAGTGTGTGTGTGTGTGTGTGTGTGTGTGTGTGTATGTGTCTGTCTCTGGGAGGGAGGGGAAATCCGACAGAATAAGCCC
This sequence comes from Tapirus indicus, assembly GCA_031878705.1. Classification (NCBI taxonomy): domain Eukaryota; kingdom Metazoa; phylum Chordata; class Mammalia; order Perissodactyla; family Tapiridae; genus Tapirus; species Tapirus indicus. Next base: position 114,522,856 of record CM062921.1, on the reverse strand, counting down.
TAATACTAATTCCAGATTAATTTTAGTTCAATTAAAATAGTAGAAAATTAGTTCTTTATTTCTCTATTGAAAACAGTTACAACAATTAAACATATAGAATTTGAGTGAAATTAATCATATCAACCCATTTGCTTTATTTCAAAAGCCAATTCCATTCTCTTTGTAAGCTAATTAGGGTTAAAATCTTGGGGAAGGCTTTACAAAGCATAATCACAATAGAAACTTAAAAATAAAAGGACATTTATATTTATGCCAGTTTTATATACAAGTCAAAATGCACACATTTACACAGGTGTTATTGGCCCCTCTATTGACCTATAATGTATACACAGGAATTGACTTTGTGAGGCTTTTCTAGCAGAGATAGTAAATGTATGGTTTAGGAAATTTCCTTTACACAATTGTCCCACTGGTCATAGTTGCATGTGAAAATTCTAAAGAATTTCTGTCCCAGATCTCTGCTGTTGTGGACCTTGTGAAGGACATAGAATTAAAGCAGAGATTTTGCTCAGATATCTCAACCTTGGAGTCTATCTTCTGTTTTGGTTCTCTTTTTCATAGGTGTGGTGCATTTGGATAAGTCCTGATGACTTAGAAACAAATAAACAAACTAAAATAAAACCTTCTTCAGGAAAATACCTGATATTGCACAACTAGAAGTCATCTTTTCAACTTAGAGTCTAGACCCCTATTTAATTGGAAATTTGACTTTCTCTTGGGAGACATGAAAATATTCAACAATTGTATTATTAGTTGATTATACTTTAGCATGAGTTAAGACTTTAATAAGAGGTTTTTGGAAGCGAGGTGGATACAAGCCATCCATGCTTCTCATATTGTCCCTCCTCTCCAGCCTCCCTTGGGCTCCCATCATCTCTCACCTGTACTCCTTGAATAGCCTCCTAATGTCTAGTTTCCTCCTTATTTTCTTTTTTAAATTTCAACTTCCACTTTGCAGGTTCAGTGATCCCAAATAAAAATATGTTCATATCCTTCCTTTTGCAAGGACCTCTCATGTCCCCGTCACCCACAGGACAAAAGCCAATCTTCTTAATATCGCTTTCAAGGTTCTCCATGTTCTGACCTCTGCCACATTCTCCAGGCACACCTTTCATTTCACCATTTCCACCATTTTGCTGTCTATTGATAATACGCATCTGCTTATAATTTTTACAGATATGTTACTTCTGTTCATATTATTCTTTCAGTTTAAAATTCGGTCCTGTTCCCCACTTCCCCCATCACTCACTCTAATTCTTTACAGTGAAAACTTTGCCTTCACCAGGAAGCTTTCTATGACTTTCTGGGCTGGGTTAGGTACCCCTCCATTTGCTCCCATAAAATACTATTATTCTGCTTACTCCACTCTATGTTTGTGAGATTCATTCATTTGTTGTAAGTAGTTGTAGTTTATTCATTCTCATTTCTGTATTCAATTATCGGAATATACCACAATTTATCCTATTGTCGTTGAATAATTTCCCCAGATCGTGGCTAACATGAGTAGTTCTCATGTTAGCATTCATGTACATGTATTCTGGTGAACATATGTACACATTTCTAGGACCGGAACTGCTCAGTCATAGGAGGAGGTAGGCAGGATACTAAGATTCCATGCCTTAATGATAGGGAGATTCTCCAGGTGGGCTTTATGATACAGAGATATCTAGGGGGGGGCATAATCTAATCATACCAGCCACTTTAAAAGCAGAGTTTTCTCCAGGAGCAGAAGAGGAAGTCAGAGAGATTCGAAGCACAAAAGATACCCGATGCGTCGTTGCTGGCTTGATGATACAAAGGTGCACACGTAAGGACTGGGAGTGGCCTGGCCTCTAGGGGCTGAGAGTCGCCCTCAGCTAACAGCCAGCAAGGAAACAGGTCTACAATCTCGATGACCTGAATTTTGCCAACAACCTGAATGAGTGGGGACATGGATTTCTCCCCAGAGCCTCTAGATGAGGACTCAGTCCTCCCAACACCTTGACTTCAGCCTTGTGATACCCTGAGCAAACAACCCAGCTGCACCGTGTCAGAATTCTGACCTACAGAACTGTGAGCTACTAATGGTTTTGTGGAAATTTGTTACACAGCAATAGAAAACTAATACATAGAGTTTGCATGTATTCATTTTAGTGGATGCTGCCAACAGTCTTTCAAAGTACCAATTTATATTCTTACCAGCAGTGTATGAGAGTTTCGATTTCTCTGTAAAATCAACACATGTTACTTTTAGTGTAGTCACAGAATATAAAGCATCTAGTGGAAACGTGCCTGTTTAATGTCTAAGTATTAATCGTTAATGAAACAAAACTAAAAGTTAAATGTAGCATTCAATTTTTCATGTAAAACAAAGAAAATCTTAATAAATGATAATATCCACTTCTCATATTTAGCCAAACACATGCACACACAGCTCAAACCTGAGTAATTGATCATTCAAGGGAAATAGTAATGATTATTTATTATTATTTAATTTGACTGGTTGATGGTTAAATGGTAGCATTTGTCTTTTTCATAAACTAAAAGCTGTAATAATAGGAAAGTTTAAAAAAGTCCTATAGCTATTTCATTCAACTTGTTTCACTGTTCTTTGTTGTGTGTGTGTGTATGATTAACACAACATACCCCTAAGAGATGTTAGATAATGCTTTTTAAATATCAAGAATATATTATGTGAAACTTCCACAGGGACTCTGAAGAAAAACTGTATTTTTTCTAAATTTAAGGTCATTTGGCCATTGGTGTTTTCATCTTTCTTTTGGTACTTTTCTTATTCACTGTTCTCTGAGTCATTTTGATTATATATACTATATATATTATATATAATATATATATTATATTATATTATATATAATATATTTATTTATAATTGTTTTAGAGCTTACACTGGGAATTACAAAATACATACTTATTTTTTCACAGTCTGTTTGGAGTCAATATTTTACCACCTAATTGAAATGTGGAAATGGTACCACCATAAATTCCCTTGACTTCTCTCCTTTATGCTATAGCTGTCTTGTATATTACCTCTACATACGGTGGGACTCCCATTGGAGAATTTTATATTTCATGCTTTCCACCATTAAACACATTTTGCAAAATTCAAGAGGAGAAAAATAATGAGTTATATATACCTAGAGGTTTTCCCTCTGTGTTTCTCTTTCTTCATTCCCGATGTTCCAGTTTCCTTCTGGTATCATTTCCCTCCTGTCTGAAGAACTTCCTTTAGCAATTCTTTTAAAGCAGGTCTGCTGCCAACAACTACTCTTAGTTTTCTTTCATCTGAGAATGTCTTTATTTCACCTTAAGTCCTGAAGGACATTTTTACTGATAGAAAGTTCTGAGTTGACAGCTCTTTTCTTTCAGCACTTTGAAGATGTCGTGCCACTTCTTTCTGGTACAATGCAAACCGGGAGTGAGCCCAGGAGTTCGTAAATGACTTCACAAAATGGTCTTCCTGAACTCCTCCTCTTTATTATTTCCCAGGAACATTCCAGTTCCATGGGTTTCCCTTTTCAAACTTCCAACCAGAAACTGCCCAATTCCACTCTGTTCAGGGTTGAGCATAGCAGGACAGAGAGAAAGAGAAAAAATAAACACAACAGGTCTGGTGATACCTTCATGGAGGAGAGAAAGCTTCTCCTCCCTCTAAGTTTTGACTCTTGGTGGTTTCTCACTTGCCAGTTGTAATTTATGGGTCTTATTTTATGATTTAAAATACTGTACTCTACATAGGAGGCATGTCACTTTCTCCTTATTTGTATGTTTGCCAGATACTTTGATATTTGAAATGTTCTGTACTGGAAAGGCCATTTATATTTGTAGAAGAGATTGGATTTTATGCAACCTTTTTTCCTTCAAGGAAAGAATTGTTTTCTTCAAAGAAGCATTAATGAAATAAAAAAAATAAAAAAAAAACCTCTTGCCACTCCCATTCCCCCTAAGATAATGGAGAAAAAGAAGGGGAAAAAAATCCAAGAAATCCCCCCTACTGTCTCTGAGTTTTAGTAGTCTCCTTTTTGGATTCTTGAACTAGAACTGGGGGTTTCTCCAGATCTCCGTCTTCATAACAGTGCTCATTCCTGAATTTTGGAATGCGCTGATTTCGGGCCAGGGCATACCAGAGGAGGAAAAAAATGGCAAACTCACATCTGGCTCACTGGTACTTTGAATTCTGTGTTCTTCTCCTATCTGCCTTCTTATATTGACTTCTCAGAGCTCTCAAACGGCTGGCCATGCATTCTGTCCAGGTTTTATAATTGAGTTCAATGGAAGATAAAGGGGTATCTACTCCGTCTTATGCAGAACCAAAAGTCTACCACTTATAATTTAACTTTATTTATGGTATCTTTCTCTGTACAAACTGTCTTCTGTTTTTAAATTTCAAATAAGTAGATATCTTCTCTTTGTGTCTTCCAAATATGGTACCAGTGCATTTTTTCCCATCATAGTTTTTAAACATGTCCTCTTTTATTTTTTCCTAATTCAGTCATAGGTTAGAAAAAAAATTTTTTAATCTACCCAGACTGTTTTGTATTAATGTGTTTTTTCTCCTTTAATGTAAGGTAGTAAGTTGCAGTAACAGATTTTCTAATGCTGAGCAATGCTTTCATTTTTTGAAATAAGCTCTCTTTATCCATGATAAATTGTTCATTCAATATATCACTGTTTAAAGACTTGTTATGTGCTTAATTATTATTTATAATTTTTGTTGATTTATGAAGGAAGTGAATTTATAGTTTCCTTTTTATTTATGCTATTCCTGTCCTGTTTTGTATCAGCCTATGCTAGACTGATGGAGTGGCTTGGAAAATAGACCATTTTTTGTTATTATTTTAAGCATGCCAAACAGTTTAAACATTGGATATATCTTTATTGATCTTTTTTTCCTCTAACATAAAATACAATGTCTGGCATATAGTAAGTATCCAAGAAAAATGTGTTACAACATGGATAAAAGAATGAATGAGTGAATGAATAAATGAGTCTATTTATTTTTAAATTACCTTGGCAATTATATCCATTGGAAATACAGCCATTTTACCAGCTTCGTATAATCTAATAAGTACAAGTACTATACATGGTATTAGTTTCCAGAGAAATAAAAGACATTTCTCAGCCTTCAAGGAGTTTCAATATCTTTTTAAAGATCCTAAAAATATGTCTCCCAGATACTTGTGTGCTATAAAACAATAAACTAATTCATGCAATGGACACAATAACTAAATAAAAACATATTCCCACATCACAAGCATCTTTCTTGTAATGTATTTTTCCATAAATTTTATTTCTTTTTATTAAATTTCCTCTACCCACTGACTTTATTATGCAAGCAATGCTGTGTTATTTTAGAAAATAAACTTGCCCCCAAATAACCTAATGTAAAAATTAGGAGTATAGACTATTCTCTCATGAGAAAATATGAAAGAAGAACAATTTTCTATTAAAATATCAATTATACTATTCTAATTGTCACCAAATATGAATTAGCTAAAAAATTTTTTCTTTAGACCTTCAAACCATATTACCAAACAGAAAATAAACAAATCGTAATGACATGAAAATAATTTGAGAACTAGTAATTGATGAGTTTCTCATGTGAGAATAATTTTATAGCTATGATTAGCAGAAAAATACCAAGTAAAATCATTATAAGCATTCCCCCAAATTCACATTAAACCTAAATGAAAAATTTCTGAGAGCTTAATAAAATCTTCAGCATTTTCATAAAAGATAATTTAATATTTTTCTCCTATGTGTTTTTTCATGAATTTGATTTCTTCCTAAAAATTAATGAATTTCTCACACAGACACAGAAAAATAGGGCACTCTATTCATATTCGGACAAATAGAAACAAATTAACTAAATTGAGACAGTGATACAGAAGTTAATTTTAAACTATAATGTCCCGTAATAGTTACCCAAAGGACCAATTAGTGCATGAATGCACAGTTCCTTCTGTAAACTCTGAACTTTCCTTCCGAAAAGGGATGGTCGGGATTAAATGTGTGTCATGTGGCAGAGGGATATTGCATTAATGTAGTTCTCAACTTAACTTCTTTTAGAGGTGTGTCTTAAAAAAAACAGTGTACCGTCAATGCTGCCAAAATACAGTTGAACATATCCTCTGATAAAAGCTGTAAATTGAGATGATCGAGACAGAACCATACAGCTACCCAACTGCCAAGGCCCCAGAGTCCTCTGCGGGAAATGAATACCAGAAGCTTCAGAGATGCGATGCTGGAAATGATGGTTCATGAGCCTCCCTTGGGAGCAGCAGGTGGTAGTCTGGCCAAAGGGCTGTTATTGCTTAGAATTCTCTGCCTCTCTCTGCTATAGGAGAATGAATCATCTCTGGCATCTTGGGCAAAGATACAGATTGTAGATAGTCCTTCCGCTATTCTCTGAAATAACTATTTCCCAGGAGGAAATGGGTAGGGTTAGAGATGCAATTCTGGCAGCAACTAAAGTTTTAAGATCATCTGTTTTAAACCTGTTGTGGCCTTCATAGTTTGAGTAGTTGATGTCTCCTTTCTCTACCGAGGAGAATTATGGGAACATCTGAATTTTTTGCATCTCATATCACCCAACTGGTCCTGAAGGTCATCCCAGACCTTCCCCTCTTGAGTTTGTTTTTTTATGGTATTTCTGGAGAAATTTAGCCGAAAGTGTTATTGTGGAACTTGGCAAAATTGTGCTTAATTTTAAATGTTCACCCCAGATACAGCATCTGCCAGAGACTGTTCTGGCTTTAACGAGAATACCATGACTGCCACATACTTGATTCTTAACTTCCATAATACCCTGTGATGGTTTTGGTACTTTTGACTTAAATGGAATTAAGAAAAAGTCATTTTGGAGAATGCAGTCTTTGAGATTAGTGAAGATTTAACTGAATACATATCGATAATTAAACTATTTTGAATTGAAATCCTTTCAAATAAATTCACACACAGAGCATGTAGTAAACCTCTTCTGGATAACTCTGGGTCATTGTTATGCCCATAAATTTCTGGACTGTGCTCTAAAACATTGATTCTGCATGAGCTACGGGAGGCTGAGGGAGCATTTAGGATGTGATTCCTGTCAGTATTTAAATCTTTAATTATTCTGCTTATTGTCTGATTGTTAAGTAGTCTACTTTTATTCCTTGATATTCTTAAAGTTCTTGCCTGTAGACAGTCCTCCACTTTCTAACTGGTTGCTTTTAATCTGCTAAGGGTTGGAATAAGATATTATTAAATTCATTAAGATTGTATGTAAACTAAGAACACCTAGGTTCTGAGTGAAAACCTGAGAAGGTATCCAAGGAATAAAATATGTATTTCAGTACTTAATCTTTGGCATGTAATTTGGCTAAATTTTTTTCTTGTTTATTCTTAACAAATGAGCAATTTTTCTACCCAGATAAGGAAAGTTCCAGTGACTGTGAAGTACCACTGAATTGGATCATTCTATTGGTATTAGACTGTGTATATTTTTCTAATCTACCAATTATGTTTCAGTTCCCTGGAACTGGAAAATTTCCTTGCATCTTTGATAGTTTATTCCCAATAGTTCAACTCCTAATGGGCTCTGTGAGTTCAGCGAATACAAGAAAAGAAAAAAAAAAAAAACCCAAAATGACAAGTTCCATCTCTAGAAAATAAAGCTTTGTTTTAAACATTCATGAGGCAGAATGACTATTTAAATGTTATTATAGTGATTAACTGGCAGTGTGTCCTGATGCAAACTCATCTGAGATTCATTCTTGTCTCAGACAGGAGTGAAAATGTCTTGCACTAATGGTGAGTCAGCTCAACTTATCACTCTTTCCTCTAGTAGCAAATATGAGCTCACACAGTAACATATGAGCAGGTGCTGGTTAACTCATTTCGAAAGCTTTGAAGAAAAAAAATCAGTTGCTAACTTTCTAAATTTGAGATTATAAATTATAACTCAGTTTTATAAGTCCGTTGCTCATTGCCCAGTTAAAATTTAACTTTAAACCATTTTTTAAGAGAGGGTTTTGTCATTCCACTGAAAGCCAAATTTCAAATGTAGCATCCTTGAAATAGGGACACTCTAAAATTCAGTGTAAAATTTCCAGGTGTCTGCCTCTGCAAACCCAATCCATTTTTTTGTTCTTCTAAGACAAACCAGTCTTAGTCCAGCTTCCTCCTCTGGTGGTGCTTCCTTGTCTGCTAACAGTCAGGAGAAGAGTGAAAAATTCAGTTCATCTTTTGAGTTGGTTAAGCAAAAGTTGGAAATTTATATGTGAGGAATCAAATCATAACTTAAATTTTTTTCAAAGCAGACATTATCTTTTGAAATGTTATGAGTTTTCAGAAAAATAAAATGTCTAGATGGTAGTCAGAATTTTTCATTTCTTTGACTTCTCAACTCATCTACCTCCATGACACAGGCCCAAATATCTGGCCATAAATATTCCCTCAGTTTAACCATCTAGGGAATTCTAGAGCTGAAAGTAAACCTAAAGATTGAAATCTTAGTGTGGAGAAACCCATGAAAGTTCAAGTGACTGATAATTGAATTCCATATAGGACATCTACACCTGAGCTTATAGAGATGTGCACATGGACAATAAGTATTAAGATAACATGATTCTTCTACTCGGCTCTAAGAAAAATTCTGCAAGTGCTTTCTTGGGCTTTCTTCACATTGACCTGTGTTTAGTAATATGTAGAGATGCTGTATTGGACAAGCCAGAGGAATTAAACCGACTCATACAAGAAGGACTTATAGTCTCCGGGGAAGAATAAAATATATTTGGGAGGTGAGAAAAGGACAGATGGGGAGGATATAAAAAAGCCATTCAGATTCTGTTCAGGGGGAGAGAGAGAAAAAGAGAATAAAAATGAGCACATTGATAAGCAGTTTTTGTTCTATGTGACTTTTCTTAGAGTAAGATGGTAAGGGAGAGTGTTGGAAGTCTTGTTTTGTATTACAAATACAAACCTTATTTGCCTTTTTAAGAGACTCTACGTCAGTACACTCCATTCAAGGACTGTCTTCAAATTGGTCCTGAAGGGCAGAGTAGCGTGATATTTACAAGCACAGGCTCTGAAGCCAGGCTGCCTTGTACAAATCCTGGCTCTTCTTGAGCAAGTTTCTTTTTTTTTTTTTGCTGAGGAAGATTCACCCTGAGCTAACATCCTCTGCCAATCTTCCTCTTTTTGTATGTGGGCCGCCACCACAGCGGGACACTGACAGACAAGTGGTATAGGTCCGCGTCTAGGAACCAAACCCCAGGCTGCCAAAGCAGAGTGTGCCGAACTTAACCACTGGGCCACCAGGGCTGGCCCTTGAGCAAGTTTCTTAACCTCTCTTCCTCAGTAAGATCATCTGTAAAACAGAAGTAACAATACCCATGTTATAGGGTTTGGGGAATAAATGAGTTAATATAGTACAAAACATATTTAGAACAGCTCTTGGCATACATTAGGGGATCAAAAATCTAATAATTTGCATTTATATTCCTTTTGGAATCTGATACTGTGTGAGATGGATAGTTAGGTAGAATTAAGTCTTATGTAAGTTACAATTAATGCCAAAATACATTCTTTGGAGTATTTAAAAGTTGCTGAAATAGTCATCTATTAGAATTTTTTTGTTGTTTTTTTAAAATACTACCCTAGAAGCACTTTCTAAAACCAACCTTCTTAGAGAAAACAAAACAACAAAAAGATTGTTTAAATCTCAGTTATTCACTTATTGACATTCATTGTATCGGTAAGTCACTATAACCACAGCCCAAACTGGAGAATTTGTATATCAAGTGTTAGCAACTCAACACAACTGACACATCAAAATGAAAGTCCTCCAAGTACTGCTGAGCTTATTTTTTAGTGAGAAAATTGAGACCAAAGAGATGAAAAGAGATCTGTTCAAGTTCAGACAGCTAACTTGTCACATCAGAACGGTGTGTGGCGATTGATTTTGGAGATAGGTCAGAAAACTAGACTCAAAGAACAGATTAGGAAGTTACAGGGTACTTACATTGGGCAAGCACTCAACATTTGGAAATACTCAAATAGAAGAGAATAGGGAGAAACAATAGGTCAGAAACAGGCAGCAGAGCCAAGCAAGAAACCCAGAGACATCAGTGACAAGGAAAACTTGAAATTGGAGCGATTCTGCTTTAGCTAGGAAGCAAGTAAGGTGATTGGAAGGAAGGAGATGGTGTCCACGGAAAGGGAAAATCCTGTTGGAGGGAGGCACTAAAGGGGGGTAGGAAGGGGCTTAAGGTAGGATCAATGTGGTTGAATAATTGAGCGAGAGACTTAAACCGTAAGTGTTTGTCTGGAAAATTCTTGGTGATAAATCAATTTTGGAAAATTGTTTTGCATGAAGACTACCACTCACAACTGAACCAGTTCCTCCTCTTATCCACCCATCACACAATTGTGACTCCTTGCTGACCCATATCCCTAGATTATCAGAGACATGACAATAATTTCCGTCTAATGGAGGTCCATCTAAGAAGAGAGGTGTTAACTTGAATATAACAAATTTAATATAGTAGGTTGAAATTTCTCTCTTTACATCATCTTTATGGAAAGCTCTTATCAGGAATCATAAGACTCACAAGACTTAACCAGAATCTCTAACAGCTCTAATACATGCCCAAATAAGAGCAGTAAAACAGATTATTCTTTGTTGGGTCTTTAGAGAAGATGAACTCTTGAACTCTCAGTATTTATTTTTGACAGGGATTTGTAACTGCTGCTCAGATCACCCTAGAGTGCAATGGGAAAGAGAAACACCACAAGAGCTTTCCTTTTCTCATAAGTCACATGCTGTTCACTTCAAGCTACCAGAGGGCAGTGGGCTATCACTAACACTTAAGACTTGGATAAAAATTGTACTAACCCTAACCTTTCCCATTTTAGTGGACTTTAATGGCCTATTTGTACAATAATTTACTGGTGAAGATAATTCACAGCCCACACAATTCTACTTAAGGTTCATCCTTCAGTCCCTGTGGAATTATGACTTTGTTCTTTAGTTTTAATTTGCTGGCAGGGAAGGAAGGTTAATAACATTGGTGCACATTCTTTGCAGCTATAACTATTTTGTCCTGACAGAAGATGTACAGAGAGAGTGTTCATCAGATCTCAATGAAAATACTATGGCCAAAACCACCGAGGAGATGTTTTCTGAGTGTTAGATGGGTTGAAGATTGGATTAAAATAATTAATGCAATTAATCGACCTTAATCTTTTATTGTTTTCTTTCCTAGATACTAAGATAAATTTATCTAACTCCTTAAAATAACAACCATAACAGTAAAAAGCCCAGTTTTCCAATCTATGTGGAAAAGGTTTATGCACACAACTGAACCTCTGTGACTACAGGATGGAGAGAGTTTGAGCACTCCCCACTCTTGCATGACTGGTATAGCATGACACAAGTTCCCTACTCTTCCATTCTCCAGCTGGTATTTCCTGGCCAAGACCCAGGATCATTTAGATTCTCCTCAGAGGACTAGTCCTATAAATTGCCTACTCCTATGAAAAAGAGAGTGAAAAGTTTGAGCATCTATAGCCATGGAAAGGACTGCAGAAAGTCACAAAGAAAATTTTCTTTCTTTTTGGACTTGGAGAGAGTGTGTTCTCTGTATATAAAGAAGAGAGAAACATGAGATGGTACCACTAAATACATTTTATTTTAGCATCCTGGAATTACGGAAGCCAACTCACTGAACTCTTGCCAAATTCTGTGGGCTTACTGAACCTCTCTTACAACTGTGTATAGCAATAAGTGTATAGTTTTGATAAAGCTAGTATTATGAAAACTATGTCAATATTGCTGTACTGTACCTTGCATGCAACAAGGATCACATCTGTCTTTTTGACTTCTGTATCCCCAGTCCTTAGCCGAGTAGCTGGAACATAGTCAGTACTCAACGTACATATACTTCCTTAATGAAGAATGAAAGTTACAGCTGACTTATGTATTTACAACATTCATAATGGATGATTGACATAGCACTTTTTATTTTCAAAAGTGCTTTTCACATATTACATGGTCAAATTTATGCTTCATTGGAAAGTGGTTATAGGGTATGCCTGTTCCCTGAAACCTCAAGGAGACCCAATGACGCAGTAAGAAATAGAACTTGGAAGTATATAACTGTGGTTCAGCAAGAATTCCCTTATTGAAAATAGGATGAATTCTTAAATATTGAAGTTTCACACTTCCGTCATCCTCATTTATCTTCAGTTTAACAGAGTGTAAATAAACTACGGTTGGGAATCCTCTGGACTGATAGACTTTCAGTCTATCTGGTGAGTTCACCAAACTTTGGGCATGCTTTTGAAAGGAATAAAGGGAGGTGACAGAGAGCCATGTCTACTTATTTGTATCCTTGATCTGGTATACACCTTTGATTGTATGTTACTGGTTTGGTTGTAAACCAAAGAAGAAATGACCCTGTATCTGAGTGATCATTTTGTTCATTCCTCAAGTCTAAATTAGCTTTTGTGGTCTGGCCTGGTTCAAATGCCCAAAGTATTCCAATGTGGATTGCTTTCTGTTTTGACTTAACTTAGAAAGCTATTTCTTTATGGGATCTTCAGGGCAACAGAGTTTATTTTGTATATTTGATGCAAAGAGTTCTTGAATTATCCTTGCCAAATATTAATGGAGCACCTATTATGAACAAGTCAACCTGGCAGGAATTGTGAAGGACAGAAATGAGACATATAGTTGTTATGGACAGAACTGTGTTCCCCACCCCGAGACTTCATCTGTTGAAGTTCAACCTCCAGTACCTGAGAATATGACTGTGGTTTGGTGATATAAGGTCTTTGCAGAGATAATGAAGTTAAAATGTCATCATTAGGGTTGGCTCCCCTCCAATATGACTGGTATCCTTCTAAGAAGAGGAAGATTTGGACACAGACACGGATGGAGGGAAGACATAGGGAGAAGATATCCTTCTACAAGCCAAGGAAAAAGGCATGGAACAGCTCCTTCCCTCGTGACCCTCAGAAGGAACCAACACTTCTGACACCTTGATCTTGGACTTCTAGCTTCCAGAACTATGAGAAGATAAATTTCTGTTGTTTAAACCATCCAGTCTGTGGTACTTTGTTATGGTAGCCCTAGCAAACTAATACCACTTCATTCATGATTCTCATTCACTAAGATCTTTTACTTATTTCCATATCCACAGATATGAGATAAAAATGAACAAAATTTAGGCTACCTAGTATTTTAAACATACATATAATGAAACAACTTACACTTCCAACAGCATTCTTCTGGTAGCATGAGAGGATTATTTTTTTCTGTTACCAATCAGAAGGTGATTTCCAGGATGATTTTATTCTTATGTGCAAAAGTTCTTAACGCAATTTCTGGAACATATAATTCAATAAGTGATGGTCCTTTTCTGCTCTGTTTATCTACTACATGGTTTTCCAAGACGTCAATGCATAGCTAGAACCTGGGGGTGGGGGGCGGATAGCTAATATAATTTATCTTGAAGCTCTTGTTAATTTTTCCCTTCAGTGACCCTGTCTCTCCTTTGGTCAGCTCTTTCCAGATAGCTAATGCTCTTTGAGTTACCAAGCTGTAGCTCTAACTGAGATGCTATCAGTTCCAAGTCACATTGTTCTTGACCTTTCACTTCTTTACTGAAAGGTACATGTCCTAGTGCCCATTTTTTTAGGGATGTGCTCTGCTACCTTATGTGATAAATTTTCCATCCTATATAAGGTATGTTTTCTCCTGCATGTTTACTACTTCATCCCCTAGGTAATTATAACAATGCATGTTGTAATTTTCATGTAATATAAAAAAAAAATGACTTGCTGTAGTTCTATCTATAATGAAGAAAACAGATATTTTGGAGTAAAAGGATCTTTTTTGTTATTTATTAAAATCACATTCATATTCAGTTAACATTTTCCTGCATACCTATTATTCATTAGACACAGAATTTTAATGCCCATTTCACATATGTATTACATATCTCCATGTTACAAGGGGAAAAAAAAGCTTTAAAGAGATGTTGTAATCTGCCGTTAACCACACAGTTGGAAAATAATGAAACTGATATTCAAACTCAGATTCTGATCCAGGTTCATTTTTTTTATTATGATAATTTACTGTCTCTCATGTTGATGTTGCAGGATGTTTATAAATATTAGTAGGGATCAGGGGAAAGAAAAGACAAAATACTGAAACCAAGTATTTATTTTCTTTTCTACATCCCATTCCCTGTTCAGTACTTGCATCCCTGGGGAGAAATACAAAAATTGGTTGGAAGCCTAAAAATGTGGCAAGAAATAGCAGGCATCAGAATGGCTGTAGTTGTAAACAAGAAGTCCTGGGTGCTCCTCTCGGATAAACGCCATTTAAAACACATAGCAATGTAATATCTGGAAAGCATTCTAAAAATAAAGACACCTATTTAAATTCCTTCAGTCAAACAAATCTCACATATATTTCATCTCAACACTTTGCTTACTTGGAAGAATAAGCAAACTTACTTCGAGAGGCTATATGTTCTAAAGATAAATGAAAACTTGAGGACAGAATTTTCCTCTGAGCACAACATTATTGACTTTTCTAGGTGTCATCCTGCAGGAAGTAAAAGTTATTACAACTTGAGAGCAAAAGCATACTTGACAAATGTAAGCTTCAGGTTCTGGGTTGGGAAAACTCTATCTTACCATGTCTGAGCTGCATGAAAGAACAAGTAAGCAAGGCTTAACCCTGCAGTTACTTTTTTTAATTTTTAGAAAACCTCTTCCAGGAAAATGCTGTTTACTCAGAAATTCTCTGAACGGATTTTGATTTTATAATCTAAACTTCCCAGCACAATTCCAAAGAGAAGACTGGGTCCAAAAGGAAAAAGAGGATCTTGGGTCCAAAAGGAAAAAGAGGATCTCTGCAGTGAAAAATCAATTATTAAGTGTTTAGAAAAATAATAAACTGCAATCAATAACATTTCATAAAATATTTTTCACAAATACCAGCTAACCCAGGAAAAGGGGTGGGGATAGATAAATGTATGTTCTGGTTTAGGTTGAATAGCTGTGTGCCTGTGGCTTCAGCATGATCATCTGTATCTTCAGTGGGATGGAAAAAAATTACCAATTTTCCAAGTGTTTCTAGCAGTAAAACCAGTTTTTAAAATAAAATCCTACATGGGAGCCAATATACAACAAAAATTATGCATATAGATGCAGAGTTGCTTTGTCTGAAGCTGGATTGCAGGCGTTGAGCCCACCTGCTCTCCTCTTTCCTCTCAAGCCCCCATAGAGATTGCGGATCACCAGAGTTTGGAAACATCTCGACTTTGACCATTCCTTGAGATCATCTAGGTATGGAAACTACCTTTGCCTTTCTCAAATATGCAGTCTGCCAGTATATTAGAAAATAAATGAACTTCAGTAAGAAGACCACAGCATTCGTCAGGCATGGCAAACACATGTAATTTTGAGTGCTAACTCTTTCTGTTACCGGTTACCACGATACCACTGGGTTCAGAATAACGAGAACCCTATGATTGAGGTACTGAGTTCTGCTACACATCTACAAGTTGGAGTTGCTGCATCTATGCACATATCTGTGATCCCCAACATAGTCACTTGCATATACTATATCCAATTATTCCCACAAATAGAAAATGTGGTGACAATAATGTTGCAAAATTATAACTGGATTCTTTTCTACTCTGTTCTATTAGTAAAAGTAAAACTATAAAAACTCATGACTTCGGATGATTAAGTTTGAATTGTTCTAGTTTTTCCTAGAAGGAGAAAACAGCTCTGCCTAAAGCAATCTGATTAAATGGTAAGAGAAAGAGGTCTAATGTAAGAGAGGGGGAAAAAAGGAGGAGTCTAAGGCATCAACCGTGTAACTCTGTCCCAGTCCCTGGATAATTCACTGCTGACTGCACCTCTTGCAGTAGGAAAATATTTTCAGTGATATCCCTTGAAAGAGACAACAAATCATGTAGAAAAAACACACACTTTAGGATCAAATTCTGCTGATTCAAATCCCAAGTCCACTATTTACTAGAAATGTAGTCTGACCTTCCATTTCTTCATAAGAAAATGGTGATCGTATCAACTATCTAGTTGGGTTGTTGAAAGTATTAACAATAATGCGAGAAAAATGCCTGCCACATGGTAGATGAATGGTAGCTAATATCATTGGCCTTTTAAAATTTTTGTTTTATTGAGATCGTAATAGTTTATAACACTGAAATTTCAGTTGTATATTATTATTTGTCAGTCACCACATTTAAGTGTCCCTTCACCCCTTATGCTCACCCCACAACCCCCTTCCCCTCTGGTAACCACAAATCTGTTCTCTTTGTCCGTGTGTTTGTTTATCTTCCACATAAGAGTGAAATCACACAGTGTTTGTCTTTTTCTTTCTGGTTTATTTCGCTTAACATAATACTCTCAAGGTCCATCCATGTTGTTGCAAATGGGGCAATTTTGTCTTTTTTTATGGTTGAGTAGTATTCCATTGTACATATATATCACATCTTCTTTATCCATTCATCAGTTGTTGGGCACTTGGGTTGCTTCCACATCTTGGCTATTGTGAGTAATGCTGCAATGAACATAGGGGTGCATAAGTCTTTTTGAATTGTTGATTTCAAGTTCTTTGGATAAATACCCAGTAGTGGGATAGCTGGGTCATATGACATTTCTATTTTTAATTTTTTGAGGAATTTCCATACCATTTTCCATAGGGGCTGCACCAGTTCGCATTCCCACCAGCAGTGTACGAGAGTTCCCTTTTCTCCACATCCTTTTCAATATTTGGGGATTTTTTTGTCCTGGTAATTACAGCCATTCTGACAGGTGCAGGGTGATATCTCATTGTAGTTTTGATCTGCATATCCCTATGATTAGTGATGTTGAACATCTTTTCACGTGCCTGTTCGTCATTGGTCTTTCTTTATGTGGTGCTGGAAAATGTTGAGCAGAAATCTATTTCAATTGGGAAACAGTAAATTTGAAAATGAGCATGAAAAATATGCATTTTCACATGAAAAAAATCAGGGTTGTTATCTGCAAGGCTGTAAACATATCCTGTGTAACAGTCATAGCCTACTTACTCTATTCCTCATGTTAGCATAGACGCCTGTGTCTCTCCCCTGATGACCGTCGCTGATCTAAACCTCCCCATCCCCAGACATGAAAAGATTGTGGAAAAGAGGGTTTAGAAAACAAAAGAAAACAGGGCCTTTTCTTTCAGATTAAGCCAGGTCCTGTGAATTAAACTGCTGAGAAAAATAGACTTTATACTCTATTCAATTTCTCACCCCATGTTTTAAAAAGTGATAAATTGTTTATTAGGAAATTTGTTTCTTGGCTTGAAGATAATGATCTCTACCCTCAGTGTGCATAAATTTAGAATTGGGAAATAGATATGAAATCTTTAATCTTCTTGTGAAATAATTCATCATGACACTTTGATAATTAAAAGGCTACCTCAGGCCTCTGGGGGAAAAAAAGCAATACAATCTTTGTCATCAGTTATCAGCTACTTGAACAGTTCTTTATCAGTCCCACATTTAGATAACTGATTTGAGTCAAACTTCTCAGATGTGTAATTAAGAGTCATTCCTAAAATCTCATATGGAGTGAGGGGAGGATGATAAATGGACATTTATGAACAAAAGTAAAATTGAAACCAGGCTTTAACTGATTGCCCTAAACAGAGCTGGGAAATGTAGGATGTCCTCAGGCATATGGAATAACGTCTTTCCCCACAGAAGTGCATCTGCTCTCCCAGGATGTATCCCCACAGAAGTCCTAGGGCTCACTTCACACATCATAGGACCCAAACAGCAGTCATAGTGAAGGCTTTTTCAGTCATCCATTTCCTCCTCTGTTTCTGGCTAAGAACATCCCCTGATTCCTTACTCTTTTGATTACATTCTCTCTCCCACAAATTCTACCTTTCTGCTCAAAATCTTCAGTGGGAAATTGGGAAGAGTCCCTTAGAATATATGAATCCATTGTCTAGAAACATCCTTCCACATGGGGACCATCATCCTTTGAGTGTATGAAGGGGCACTACTTATGGCTATCAGTGATGTCCCAGCATGTGTGGGTCCAACTGCTGCTGAAAGATCCCATAGTTGCCCTCATTTCACACGTAGCATGCACCTATTTCCAGTTGCTTAGAAGAGACTTTTACCATCTCTCATTATTGCCCACTTGTTTGCTGCTATAAGTCACCCAAACTGGAATTTTGGAGAAATCCTCCTAAAAAAAAATGTGCTGCAAAATTATTGTCAGATAAAAGTTTTCCATTGACTATCCAGGAACTGGGTGGTTTCATCAGTTCTGCTAAGGGTCTCACTGCCTCTCTGATTTTGAAAACCCTTTCCTACAAAGAGAGGTGTTGGGAAAAAATGCAAATTCAATTATTGATCAGGGGTGTGGCAGGTAGAACAATGGCCTCCCAAAGATGGCCACATTCTAATCCCTGAAACATGTAAATATGTTACCTTCCCTGGCAAGAGACTTTGCAAATGTGATTAAGTTAAGGATTTTGAAATGGAGAGATTATCCTGGATTATCCAAGCAGGACCCGTGTAATCATGTGGATCCTTTTAAAAGAGGTAGGGAGGAGAGTCAGAGTCAGAGAAGCAGAGGTCTTGGAGTGATATGACTGCTAGATTTGAAGATGGAAGGGGTTTACAAGCCAAGGAATGCAGGCAGCTTCTAGAAGCTGAAAAAGACAAGGAATGGATTCTCCTCTAGAGCCTCCAGAAGGAATGCAGCCCTGACAGCATCTTGTATGTACCTATTCTGGCCTAGTGCCTGGCAAAGATCCTGGCACTTGGTTAGAGGCTGTAATCGTCTGTGAATGAATGAATAAAGAAATGATATCTGCAAGCTTTGTCAAATCAGAGGCCCCCACATTCTTCACTAGTATCTTCTTTCTACAAGACCTATATTTTGGGCCATCTGTGAACTCAGAACCTCAATATGTGTATCAACCTTTCTGCCTTCCATCCTTACCGTTTGCACTACTTGGACCTGGTCTTTGCCCTCATTCCATCTACAGCACTGAGCACTGTGCCCTGCAGATGGCAATACATGTATTTCATTATCATGGTGGTGACAACAACAACAGAAGTTGTGTGATAAGTAAGAGGACTGCGTGATTTT
The DNA here is from genome assembly GCA_031878705.1 of Tapirus indicus. Lineage (NCBI taxonomy): Eukaryota > Metazoa > Chordata > Mammalia > Perissodactyla > Tapiridae > Tapirus > Tapirus indicus. The sequence goes on along the minus strand of CM062921.1, from coordinate 114,503,695 downwards.
ACCAATCATCAGGTGAAGAAAGAGGAAATGGAATGAATCAGTCAGAATCCAACCAGGAAAAGATAATCACTTCAAGAAGTTAAAATAGAAGTGGCACTGGTTTAATAGGTAGAACTGAGACTCCAAACAAGAGGAAAGTGTGGTAACCCTGAGATTAAAAATAGCAGAAGCTGCTACCACCTATAAACTGGGACAAAGGGAATAGATATGATTATTGGAACCTAGAAGCTTGGTCACTGGAGGAAGCTAGGTGGGCCTGTTAGGTGGCAGCTGGAGTCAGGGAGAGGCACAGGTACAGATGGACATGTTTGAGGCAAAGAGAGAGGTGAAGAAATGCCCTGGAGTCTCCCTTCCCTCACTCTCCAATCTCCTAATAGTGCCTCCTACTAGCCAAACCCATCCAGAAGCTATCTGACACATGAGTGAGGATGATCATCTTGGGTCCACCTAAAATACAGAGCAGAGCATGGGGTGAGAGGGGTAGCAGGATAAGGAATGGAACTGAGCAAATCCGCCAAAGAACAGCATGCAGAGGGAAGGGATTGCAACTTCTTTTTATGTGAAATCATACAGTACATACATAGAATCTAATTCCCTCTTAATTGGTTTGCAATTCACCTTCAGTAAAACATTTAAAATAATATTAATTACTATTATCTGTAACAAAGTCTGGAAAAACTATAATAAACGAATGTATAAACCTGAGTCCCAAGGCACACCTCTTAAACTATTCAAAGCAAAGAAAATAATCTGCTATGAAACAATGTAAAATGGAGACTAGGTTAGAATTCTCTTCATTCCTAATTTGCATATATTTCCTGAGATAAACATGAGAGAAATGCAAACCATACCTACTCAAAGAAAAAAAGAAATTCAGCCAACATCAACTGATACTTATTTTCCAAGAGGTTTACATAAAGTGTGGGCTGACTTTTCTGTTGAAGACAATATAAACTGTCATTCAGGCCATGAAGAGTTGGAAATAACACCTAGAGCTAAAAAGATAAGAAAAATATTAAGCAATGCCATGGAATGTGTATAGGATAAAGTACTTGCCAATTGTCAGCGAATGGGAATTTTCCTATAACCTTAGAACATAGATTACTGACATCAAAATATCTTAAGTATCATCCTATATTTCCTCTTTTTCTTCCTTGCTTATTATCTAGGGGGAAAAAAACCCATCACCTGATAATTCGTGACCTGAATTTCAGAACTTTAACTCCAATGCCAGTTAGACAAAAAGATAAGTCATTTTGTTATAATTAGTTCTTTATCCCTTTAGCTTATGCTGGGTAGATTTTATTTATGTTATCGTTGAAATGTTCATGACAATTGATTTTTCAGAGTTGAAAGAACATTTTTAAAAAGACAATATGTTAGTCAATAAAATAATTCCAAGTTTTGTGCTATGAGAGCTACATGAATTTTTCATTTTCAACTGTCTCCTGATAATTTCACCATCACTGATTTCCATACTCTGGAAAAAACCATTTAAATTGTGCTGTTTTATCTCCTTTATCTTTAAAGGCCCAACTCTAATCTAGTGTCCTCAGGGAAGTCACCACTTTTGGTCACCGAAACACACAGGCATGTTTTTAAACCACAGTGGAATTTGGTCTCTGTTAATCCTAGCAGCGTTTGTTAGCACTTTCCCATTGATACATATTTTGTCATATTTTGTTCCTAAGGATTCCTAAACATTTGAACATATTTGTTCCTAAGTTAGTTATGAGCTCTTTGAAAGTATGAACAATGGCTTATTTTATCTGACATAGAAACAAGTGTACGTTAAATGACAGCCTTTCCCAATATATATTTATCCTTACATGTTCTCTCATGATATCCTTCCTTGTGTTAATTTTTCTCCATTCATTTTAAATAGAAAAGTATATCCCTCAGCTATCCCCGAATATATGTCTAGATCTGGAGCTTCGTTATAAGAGTAATTTAGTTGAGGATAAGTCCCTTGGCACCCATCATTCCTAACCAAATATGTTAGGACCAGATAAAACATCTTTAAAAGCCGCAAAACAGCATAGTTATATAATATATTATATATATTCTATATAATATAACTTTTACAATCAAAAGTGCTATAAGGAACAGAAAGATAAGTATGACTTGATTCCAGCCTTCAAGTAGTTCATTTTTAGTGGGAGAGAGATCAAGTGAACAAAGGTAATATGTTTGGTGTTATGGGATAAATTGTGTCACCCTGCAAATTCTGATGTTGAAGTCCTATCCTCCAATACCTCGGAATGTTACCATATTTGGAGACAGGGCCTTTAAATAGGTGATTAAGTTAAAAGGAGGTCATTAGTGTGGACCTAATCCAATCTGATTCCTGTCATTATAAGAAGAGGAAATTTGGACATACAAAGTGGCACCAGGGATGCATAAGCACAGAGGAAAGACCATGTGAGGACACACGAGGAAGACAGCTGTAGGCAAAGGAGAGGGGCCTTAGTGGAAATGAAACCTGCCAACACCTGGATCTTGGTCTTCTGACCTCCAGAACTATGAGCAAATATATTTCTGTTGTTTAAGCACCCAGTCTGTGGCATTTTGTTATAGCAGCCCTAGCAAACTAATACACTTGGGTATAAGCATAAGATGCTGTAAGTAAGAGCAATAGAAAGAGGCCTTAACCCAGTTTGCAGTGTATGACAAAAGCCATGAAGAAAACTCCCTCTACATTCTACTCCATGTTCTCTGGATACTCTCTGAGGAATATTACTGGATATCAGTGGAAATTTATCTCTCCATGTACATATACACAAATATGCTGTAACTCAGACTGGTGATTTCCAAGATAATGAGCTAAACATAGCCAGGAGGCAGAAAACTCAAATAACTGTTAGGTTTAGCTGATGGCATTCAGAATCTGAATGTATGACCAAGACTGCACAAATGGAAATTTATTGAACAGATTTGTAATTGCAAAGTCTTATGTAAGGTTACACAAAAAAAAGGGGAATCACTTTAGAACTCTTTTTATTTATTTCTTCTGCAGCAAACAAGGCAGTTCTTTAAACAGCTACCTCTAGAATGATATTTTTCTGGCTGCTGCCTGATTTGCATTATAATTCCTTCAATAATTAACACTCAGTTTGCCTCCATTAAAACAAGGCGGGCAGCCATATTGGTATAGAGGGTGAATGAGGAGATTTTTCAGACTCAAGGGTAGTTTGCCTTAGCCCCAGAATTCAATGTTAGAGAGACCCTAAGTCCCGTGAGTACTCACGCCCTCATGGGAAAGGAGCAGGGAGATGACGTAGACTTTGTGCTGTCCAGTGGTAGGGCAAAGGCTCTAACGTAAGTGCCCAGCACAATTAGGAAGAAAGTGAAATGCACCATCAGCACCCTCTGCTCTCCCTTTGTCTGACTCCCAAACTCTTGGGCATCTGCTGCCCAGGTGCCCAAGCCCTCTTTGCTGCTGTCTAACTTTGCAGAACTCCTGCACCTGCTCCTACTCCTCAGAGTGCTAGAAAATATGTTTGCTAAAAAGTATTTTGCTTTGCTAGAAATTACTTAATCTGATAAAACTAATGTGTAATGAGGTGATTATGACAGATATTCATAAGGGAGCATTGTAACAGAGACTTTGTGTTTTCCTCCAAAGATATGAAAATTCCGTGATGGTTTTACAGTACTGTGAGTGTTTAGATCAGGGGTCAGTAACTCAGGAGATAGACAAGGAGTATGAATGAGTAAGGCAGCTAGCTGGGGACCGGTAAACTGGCAACAACGCTCCACCTAAATGGGTACAGTATCTACTCATCTCCAGGATTATTCCCAGACTAGAATGTGGCCTACCGTTTCGAAGTGTTGCAGTCTGGTTGTTGTTGTTTGTTTGATCTCTCATTTTTGGTAGTAGAAACCATGTAAAATATTAACTCTAAGTGGGCCAAAAAAATGTATGTACAGGCCAGGTCAGCCTTTTGGGCCACCACTAATCTACAACTGAAGATATTTTGAGGCAAGTATTTCTGCCAGTGAAAATCTTGTCAGCCTTTATTCTCAGCAGAAGTCAATAAGCATTTTGTACAAGGAGGACCAAGTAAGTGTAGTGGAGAACTGAGAAGTCAAGAAAATTGGTTTATAGTTGTCTATCTCCCACTCACCAGACGTGTGGCATTGTATGTCACTTGTTATTTCTGAATCTGAACTTTATTTTTTGTAAAATGAAAGGGTTTCTTGTGACTTTATGTGATCTTACGATTCCAACTAATATGTCACTGTAAAATTTCTGCTCAAGACGGTTTGTGAGTTTTTGTTTCCATTTACAAAAGATAATCTAATTGAATAGGTTAAATCCTTTAAAAATATTAATGTATCTTTATCTTGTTTAGATATTTAAAAGATATAATCAGACTCAAAACCAAAATCACTGTCTCAATGACCAGTGTCAGAAGAGAAAGGTGAAGAGGGGACCCAGAGGAGGAGGGAACAAAGATTTCCAGTCAAATCACCAACCTAAGACCTGCGTCTGAAATTGGCTGAGTAGAAACAACTGAAAACCCGGTAGATATGGAGAAATAGTACAGGAACAGGGGTTAAAAGGAAAGACTTGCAACAATCTTGCAAGCTAAAATTCCATACCACATGAGGAAAATTAAGGTCATGAAAGATAGCTTACACATTTTGCAAATAGGAAATTTACTCCTGAGAAACTAGAAATACCATGTCAGTCTACAAACTATACATACTTATATTAACAGAAATTTTAAAACCATATTCATTAAAAAAAAGAAGAAAAATTTTCAGGAAATAAAAGCAGGTGGCTATGAATCAAAACCAAATAAACAAAAAAGAACCAATTTGAAACCCTGGGAATAAAAAATGTTTTTTACATTGAAATTAAAAAAGTCAGTGAATAAAAATATAAAGTAGAGAGATGAAGAGATAATTAGTAAACTGAATGATAGTGCTGAAGGCAAGAGAGAGAGAGAACAATATTTGTTTAATATCTGAAAGCAGAGTTAAGAGACATGGCAGCCAGAATGAGAAATACCCACATATGCCTAAAAGGAGTTGAAGATTTTGAGAAAAGAAGAGTTGACAAGAAAGTAATATTAAAAGAGACATTTATTTAGTATTTTTCATAATTTTAAGAAGATGTTTTCTCAGATAGAAAGTGAATATCAAATGCCAAGAAGCATAAATAAAATAAATCTACATCTAAACTCACTGTGGTGACATTTGAAAACATCAAAGAAAAGCAAAAACTAGTAAAAGTTACCTCTGGAATAATATTTCCCAACAAAGAAATTTTACCTATAAAGAAAGGAAAATTGGATTGACCTCAGACTTCTCAATAACAACCATGAATATTGAGGGGAAATAGCAGTCAATCTAGAATCCAGTTTAAACTTCTCATGACAAAATCAAGACATTTCAGACATAGAGAGACTGAGGGATTTTGATACCCACAGAACCCCACTGAAAAGAATCACTAGAGGAAGTACTTCAGCAAGAACCATTGACCCAAACAGAGAAATGCAAGAAGTAATGGTAAGTGAAATAATTAGTTTTTTAAAAAAAGCAATAGGGGCCTGTCTGGTGGTGTAGTGGTTAAGTTAGTGCACTCTGCTTCAGTGGCATGGGGTTTGCAGGTTTGGATCCTGGGTGCAGACCTACACACCACTAATCAAGCCATGCTGTGGTGGCATCCCACACACAAAATAGAGGAAGATGGGCACAGATGTTAGCTCAGGGCTGATCTTCCTCAGCAAAAAGAGGAGGATTGGCAATGGATGTTGGCTCAGGGCCAATCTTCCTCACACCACAAAAAAAAAGCAATAAATAATTACTATGAATAGTTCAAATTTTTTTTTCCTTTTATAAAATTAGAATTAAAATTCTGGATATGGAAAGACAGGTTGCAGGGAGAGTTCAGGTGGTAGTTACTAAGTTCTATGTCTTCCTCTGACAGAGGACAGAGATACTGAATATTTTAGACTTAAAAACATAAAATATTGAAAGAATAAGAAACTTTTTTTGTATTGGGCTACACTTTTTTAAAGATGCTTCTAAATTCAATTCTTAGGTATCTGTAAAAAAGACACAATTCCACATACTTTAGTCAAATTGTAAATTTTCCCCTCAAAAAGGCCAATGATATAACTGAAATTAATAATATTTCAATAGTAAAAGTGGCATAAAGACTTGTACATTATTAGAGCAAGATACTTCTATCACCTCTTCAGAAAATATTAAAGAACAGATTGGCTTTGTATTCAGACAGAACTGTGCTCCCCCAAACCCCAAGCACCTGGGCGACCGCAGGCAGGTTTCTTTACCTTTCTGATGCTCAGTTAACTTATCTGTTATAAGGAGTAATAACATCTACCTCGCATGATTGTGGTGTGAAGATTTGAAGTTACGTTCGTAAGGTGTCTGGCACATAGTAAGCATTCAACAAATGAAAACAAGTATTAGTTTTTCATTAATAATAATCTTGGGAATCAAATAGAATTGGTGAATACGTGGGACATGAGTGCAATCTTAACATTCATGTACTTAGTGGACTGCAGAGACAGAAAGGATGAGCATTAAATGCAAAGTGAAAGAACAGTACAAAAATCACTTCTAATTTGTGTCTCAAATATAGAATGAACACACAATTTACAGAAAAAGTAATTAATGTAGAAAGAGTAAATATGCTCCAGAATAAAATGCTTTACTTTTGTCCTTTTTCTTAAGTCCTCAGCTCAAAGAGATTGGCAAATGTGATTTAAAATAACTTTTTTTTAGAAAGCCAGACTGGGACCCATGGGAACTGAATCAGCAGAGCTGGAAGCCTTTTAGAAATGTATTTTTAAGTGGAATTGTTGACAGACTTTTGCGTATGGTCATAGAAGCAGGTGTCCTTGCAACTGGCTCTAAGACATTCTTTTACCTCATAAATAATCCTTAGTTCTTCTCACAGAGGCTTTTTTTTTCTAAGTTATTTTTGCTGATGTTTTTGTTTCCCAAAGGATTATTGAGAAAATTTTAGCAAGGCCTCTGAGGCAGTATTTGGAAGGCAGGCATTTTTCACTAGCTTCATTGTGTAGACAAGAGATATAAATCAGCCCGATAAAAACTCTCTTGGGCAAAGGTGAGGGCCAATGAAAGTGTTAAAACAAATTGAGTCTATAACGAAAAGAAGGATTTTACAGTGCAGAACTGTCAATATTTTATGATGAAGGGTGTGTTCGCTTTTGGATGCTTGCACCAGAACTCTCAACTGTCTTTCTCTCTGTAATTTATTGTGCGTCTTCAAAGTTACCAGTTGTGGATTTTATGGTTTCAAAAGTGATTAATACTAGAACTGTGCTTTTTCATTAATCTGATATATTTCGTATGTCAATGGGTTATGTATATACTAGGAAATCTTGTTGAAGATTCAGCAGCATGGAAATTACCTAGAGGAAGTCTCTTATGGCACAGATGTCCATATGAGAGAAGTGATACTTTCTTTCTTAATGTAATCCTAGAACAGTGTGGATAATCTAATCAGGAACATTGTGATAAGATTCCAATTTTAACCAGATTTTTTATAAGCAAAATATGGTTCATAATGAGATTGAAAAACATTCAAATATTGAAAATGTTTAGATGAAATGATGTAGTGACTGGAGCAGAGAGAAGTAGGAATAATTTCAGATGAAATATTAGTCATTTTGATGCTGCTTAATGGGTACATGGGGTTCACTGTACTATTCTATTTTTGTGCATGTTTGAAATGTTCTTTAATACAAAAATGTTTGATATGTTGTTTAAAATGTTTTTGATGACATTAGAATATGTTTAGTATATAGTAAACAAAAATACAAAGCAGGTCACAAAATGGTAAATGCAATATAAACTTAATGTAGAAAATACAGAGAGGAAAGACAATCAAAACAGTTCAAGATATAAATAACAATTGACTCTTGAAAGTGAAATAATGGGTGATTATTTTTTCTGTATAACTATTTCTAAATTTTATAAAATTAACCTTAAAAAGTACAAAATACAATTGAAAGCATTGGAAAAATTCAGTGTGTCTATTGCTCATAAGAAAGAACTAAAAGAAAGTACCCACATATTGATATGAAAAGTCAATATTAAAAAAAAAAACACGCACACAAAGCAGAAACTTCCTTAATTACATTACTACCATACAGGAGAGGGTACAAAACCATCTTTGTTCAAAACAGAGCTGTGGGAATCCACATATAGCCTTGTGGTTTAGCCCCAGAGCCTTGGATTGAGTTCAGCCATTTTTGATCTTTTGTGACTTTGGGCATTTAACTTAATCCAAGTTTTCATTTCCTCACAATTGTAAATATACATTTGTACAATTATGCAATTGCACAAACAATAATAGAACATATCTCATTGGGTTTTATGAAGAATAAATCAGACAATCTGGTCAAAACACTTATTCTGGGATCTTGCACATAGTTTTTAAAAAGGTTAACTAACAGGAGTAGGGTGGCCCTGACAGGGGCTCTCTGTTATATCATTCATATAATTTTATGTCCTTGTATTTTACTTTCTTTTGATATAAAGTTAATCATTTTAACTGTTACTAAGATTATTTAATGTCTATGACTTTTTTATGTTGTGAAGAGGAATACTAACTATTGTTTGCAATGTAATTAATGATTAATCTATCAAACTTTGCTGTATATAGAATAGGTTTGATGTAGAAAAATAATTTATTGAGACATTAAAAATTTTTTTTAGAAAGAATCTCTGAGGAAAAAGTTCTCGTGTAGGTAATGTGGTAGATAAAGATGGTTGGAAATTCTTTGCCACTCATTCCACTAAGAGGTAGAACCTAATCTCTTTCCCTCTGAATCTCAACTGGACTTAGTGCCTTGTTGACAAGTAGAATGTAGTGGAAGTGATGTTCTGGGACTTCCTATGCTGGATTACAAGAAGCCTGGGGACTTCTGTCCATGTGTTTTGGAATATGCACTCTTGGAACCCAGACATCACGCTGTGAGAAGCCTGAGCTACCTGGAGAGGCCACATGCACGTGCTCCAGTTTCAGTACCAACTCTAGTTGAGCTCCTAGCCACTATCAACTTCTAGTCGTGTGAGTAAGCCTTCTTGGATGTCCAAACCAGCTGAAACTTCTGATGACTCTAGTCTTTGCATCTATCTGATGGCAATATAACAGATCCCGTGGGAGAACTACTCAGCCTGAGTTCAATCAACCCACAGAACTACAAGAGATGATAAGAAATTTTTGTCTTAAGTCATTACGTTTGGGGGTAGTTTTGTCACACAACAATAGATAACCAGAACACTTAATTAATTAAATTCTATTATATTTTTAAGAGTAAAAGCAAAGACGCTATAACACAGAGACTTGAAAATACGATGGCTTAAATTAAGATACATGTATATTTCTTTCTTATATAACATTCCACCTGTTCTAGCTAATAGGGCAGCTCTTCCACAAGGCCATTCAGGGATACAAGTTCCTCCTCTTTTCCCCAAGCCTAGGGTACTGTCTGTTGCTATATGACAGAACTTGGGCCACTGCACATCTGTGTCCCAGCCTACAGGAAGAGAGAGGAAGTCCATGGTAAGCAGCTTGTCGTTAAGTTGAAGATGATCCATAAATTGCAAACATAAATCTTTTCATATGCTTTTGATCCAAAGTTAATCACATGGCCCCACTTAGCTGCAAGGAAGATTGAAAATTTTCTAGCTGGGCAGCCATGTGCCAGCTTAAAATCTAAGGATTCTATTATTAAAAAGAAGAAGAAAGCGAGAATAGATACTGAGGAAAACTGGCAATTTCCACTAACCACATCCTTAAAAAAAATCCCTGGAAATTTAACATGACCATTTCTCTTAAACATTTAAAATAGCAGGCAAAACATATACAAATCCAATAATTACAAAATGGATTACTTTTTAAAATTATCAGTGCCATAGGTTTATGTCTTCATTATTTCTGCTCTTATAATTTTTAGGCTGTTTACAATAATAAACATTTCAATACCGCTCTGGATTTTAACAATCTTATAAGTTGTTCCCAGGCCCCAACACACACACAATTATATTGTCTCAAACCTGCCCAGGGTGTATGATTTGTGTTACCAATCAGTCAATTCATGGTCACACATAGGATCACAGTGATGCAAACCTGAGTGACTAATAATGAGTCTGAGTCCTGGTGACTTTCTTTGAAATCATGTTTTTAAAGTTTCATTTCGTCATCATTGCAAAACTCATTCCCTTGCTATTCCTTTATATTGTCTCAATGTGCTACATTATGGGAAACATTTGTGTCTAACAAGATATTAAAACAAAATTGTGTCTGAGTCCCAAAGGCAATAGATTTCAAATACCAAAATGAGGTGGGAGATAGATTGCCACCCAAAAAGGATGGTCAAAGAAGAACAAGTTACAGAGCTTGCCCAGATTGAGACAGAAAAGTTATTCAGAGACTGAAAATAGGAAAAAGGTAGGTGAGTTGTGTGAGAAGGAGTTCCTGAGAGACGGCTCCGCTCTGAGTCCTATGGAACACAACAAAGCGGGGAGTTGAGTGTGCTTCCTGCTTCGCCACAGTCAAGAGAGAGGGGTTTCAATGGGATTTCTCAGAGAAGTTGCTATATGCTGTCTGCAGTTACGGGGTGTTGCGGCTTACCTGTCAGAAATGTTATAAGGGAATAACCAGTGACTAGAAGCTCTAGTAGCAGAAGCAAAGGAGAAAGCAAAGGTGGCTGCATTGGGCAGTCTGCACTCCCGAAGTTTTCAAGTCAAGGATGACTATTTCCCATGAACCAGATGTGGGACCACCTCAGTGAGGATAAACAGATCTGGAGTCATTTTAAATGCTGCCTAAGAGGGCACCTGGAGTGACAGTCGGACCCCAAAGGAGAGAGTCTCTGTTTATTGGAACACCAGAAAAGGGGGGCTAGGGATGGGGGAAGTAGCCAGCTGGAGGAAGATGGGTAAGCAACATCACACATACACAAAAAGAGCTTAATGTTCTCACCTTGGGGCTTGGAAGAGCTCATAAAAGTACCATGGGCGGGGAAGCATCTTCAAATATCTATCATGCCGAGTAATTCTACAGCCCTTTTATAGAGTATCCAACAAGTAAAATATTTCATAACCCTATGTAACGGCTAGAGATTGAATCTACATTTTATAAATTGGTACACACTTAATAAAAGATACAAAATACTCATATATGTTAAAACTCTTCTGCTCACTAAAAATAAGTTTTAGATTAAGCATATCCTAATATAGTCACCCTTCTTTTATATTACAACAACCCTGCAACATGCTTTATTAATTTTTCTCTTTTAAGCATCATTATGATTCATATCACAACCTCAACTTTCCATTTAACTATAATTATTACTCTATTTGGGGTGTTTGATCATCACAAATTGACCCAGGAGCACTTTAAGGTGACTGTATTATCTTTTTGTACTCTCTGAGATTTTCTGAAAGCACTCTTGATCCCCAGCAAAAACAAGATTTTCAAAGCCATATTGATTTTTCCCCACCCTAAGACACGGAATCAGCTACTCTCCAAAGATACTTGATTCCTATAAATGGGGAATAGTATTAGGGATCAAATATGTGGGCCAAAGAATCCATATGTGATTGTTCCCCATGAGCACTAGTGATGGTCAGGATCACACTATTAGTGGGCCACATTTGTCACAACACTGAAAAGATCATTTATTTTTAAAATCATGAATTAAAACTAATATGTGAAATTTAACAGTAACATTAAATTTTTTTCCAAAATAAAAACTTTAAATTTATTTTCTTTAAAACATGCCAATTTAATTTTTCAGTCTCTCCCCCAAACTGCATTTCTCAGTTATAATCCATTTATATCACTGATCACCATCATGTGAACATGTGACATGTTCACATAGGATTGTTGTAATTGCTGGGACTGGAATCTGATTCTCAGACTCTGGAGCCTGATCTCTGATGTTATATCTGGTAGAGATTAAAGTCTTCCACCATGAGGAGCTTAAAATAAATGAGGAGGACAAGACAAATATTTCAAAACAATCACCAAGTAACAAAATGTTTAAAAATGTCCTGCACGATGTAACACAATATGTGAATTGGCTCTACCCGTAGCTGAGCACAAATGTGTCACATTTCCAGCAGGGCCCCAAACTCAATCCTTGAGTCCCCAACTATGATTAGGGGTCATTCCAGTTGTTTTCTGGAAATCTTGTCTTCCAAATCCTTTCCTCTAGCAGTTTGGCAAGAGTTTATTTTTATGATCAGAATTGCTGCCCGAAGGTCTCCTGTCTAATTCTCTTATGGTCTTCTGTTGAGGAAGCAGGCAAGGAATCTGGTAGATACAATGAAATAACAAGGAGAAGCACACAATATTATTGGTGCAGAGAGAAGGGCCAGCCAAGGCATTTATAGATTACTGGTCAAGATTTCTCACCAGAAAGTAGGACTCAGAAGCTGAATCTGCAGAACAAGTGGAGGTTATCCTAGCGAAGAGTGATGGGCAGTGTGTTATAAACAAGGGATGAGTGTGGCCAAAGGCCAGGAGGATGTGATAAGGAAGAACAGGTTTGACTCTAGCTTTGACAGCTAGGAGATAGGGAGACCTTGAATGGATAGAAGAGACAAGGCTGAGAGGTATTAAAGGAGATAAAGGTTTCAACATATGTGATTTAAAATAGAACAATATATTTTGCAAACACTGGAAATCCTCCAAGTTCAAGAAGGCCTCCAAGAAGGCCCTTTAGAAGCATTACTCTGCATATAGTGTGGAAATGGGTTTGGAAAGTGACGAGCTCAAGGCAGGGAGGCTGGAGTTAGATGACTGTTCCAGTAATCTGAGGAACAATGGAGACAAAACTAAGATAGTGTGGTAATTGCAAAAAGCATAGCAATTTGAGAGCTTATAGTGGAGCACAATGGACTGAATTTGATGGAATGATTAAGGGACAGAGTTCAGGAGAGATTTCAGGTTGTTGATTTGGGAAAATGGGCATATGAATTGTGCCATTTACTAAAATGGAAAAACTCAGAGGAGGAGCACATTGGGATTGAATGTGGGTGCTCACAGCACATCCGAGGGGTGAGTTTTGTACACAGCTGCAGATAGATGGGTCTAGGGAGAGGGTTCTGAGCCAGAGATGTGGATTAGGTGGTCATGAGCATAGAACCTGTGAGAGTAGGATTGCCAAGAGATAGTGTATAGAGTGGGGAAGTCAGGGGAGCGAAGGAGAAGAAAGGGGAGGAGAGGAGAGTGAAAGACAAAATTCTGAGTAGCTATCATTTAAGGAAAGGTCACATTTGAAATAAACAACCAAGTTTAACCAAAGAACTCAAAGGAAAACCAATAGTGTAAAGTAATCCAACACAATGAAAAAATATCTTTGTTAAAGGAAGAAGTGATCATCACGTCTAATATTTTTACAAACTAAATTTCAGAAAAACTCCACCATAAATTAGGTATCAAACTGCTTGCCTTGTCACAGGCAACTCTAGGAGTCTTTATAGTTAGGAGAGATGAGACAGAGAATGAGGGTGAAGGTGTGAATAAATATTCTAAATATAATATTCAATGTCTAGGAACAGCTACTACTTTTTTATTGTCAAAGGAGGTAAAGTTTTCAACATATGCGGTTTAAAGTACAGCAACGTATGTTGCAATCACTGCAAATCCTGCTGTTTGGCGTGTTGGTTGGTGAGTGATGCAGTACATCCCAAAGGAAGACAGTTCTTTTTATTGGCAAGACTTCCCACAGTGCCTTAAACTAGTTTGCTAAACAGGAATTAGGTTTCCTTAACTGTGTCTAAGGTTAAGCACCATTTTAACCCCTTACGAATTCTCACAAGCCCACCAGCACACATTGCTCCTCTTTACATGAAATTCAAATGGAAAGAAGCATTTAGAGTTTAAATTTCTAGTACTTTTGACATTATTCCCATTTAAATATCTTCTTTCCTAATTTTGGGGGACAATGACACATTTGAACCACATTGCTCACCTGAGTAGAGTGGGTCTGTGGAGGTGGCAGGTGACGTTCATCAATGTTAAAAAGGGATGAAAGTGAGGGCCTCAGGTGCAACGTAAATAGGAGATACCAACCTCATCTACCCAGATATTTTATACTATCTTATCTCCATATCAGTTGTTCCAAAGGTGTTTAGTCTAACAGCGAGCCATGTCAAGACAAAAATATCAAAGAATGAGTAATTAATACAACAAAAATTATTGAAATGCTGGTCCTTTATAACTTCACAGCTTACTAAACAGATATTTAACGATTTTTTTCCTAAAACCACCATTAAATTCATCAAGAGAAATCTCAAGAAGTAAAACCATCAAACTCCTGAAAGAATGATCTTCAATGGTTAAGCATCCAAGTGAAAAGGTAACATAGATGATTCCTTGTGAAAGTTGTATTTCCATGGAAACATATCACCATCTTTTGCTGGTATGTATGACATATGAGGTCCACTGTAAATTCTTCTTAAGAAGAAGACAGTCTTCGAATTTTCTGAAAAGTTGTTTTGCTTATCCAGTAAACTTGGTTGATATCATTGATAGAACTTTGAACAAAGAAACCCTGAGATCAATCATAAGCACTAGTTAGTTGATAGTGCTGTGGAATAGGCAACTTTCCTGAATTTTGAACAAAACAGAGATCCCAAATTCAGATGCCTGCAGGGAAACAGGAAGGTAGTCACCAATAATAAAGAGGACCAAGTGTTTCAATGCAAGCATGATGGTCAACAATGACAGGACTCAGTACTAAGGATCTATATAATAGGGAGTGGTGGAGATTAAGTAAATTAAAGTTATCTCAGTAATAAATATAATTAATATTTTAATGCAATATTTTTAAATGAATGCCAATCAAGCCATGATAAACAAAATATCAAAAGGTTAAATAAAGAGAATCAGTAGCAACGCCCTGTTGAGTCATCGTGAAGCCTGAGGCAAAAGGAAAAATCAGTAATATTGATCCTGTCATCAAGAATATTTGCTACCCATGAACAATTAGAGCAGAATCAATATTATATGTATTTACAAAGCTATACTAATTTTATAAATGGATATAATTATCTTGTGTTTCAATGTGTTCGTCTCCTTTTTTTTTTTTTTACTTCCTGAGGGTTGATAATTTTCAAAGGATAGCTAAAATGATATTTCCATTACTATCATCAAGTATGGGGAGTCCAAAAGGAGAATCAATTCAATAAGTGCTCTTCCAAGTTGTTTAATTATGGAGTATGATATGTCACTGGGGATTCATTTTGAGGATTTGCATCTAATAAATAATTCAATAAATTTACTGGGTTGTGTTATGGAATCACATGATGTTTCTTCCCAAAGAGGAAAAAAAAAAGGTAGTAATGAAACAATCTTTTAACATATACACATTTAAACAGAGCTTTCTTTTCAGAGTGTCTCTATTCTGTCATTGGTCAAAGAAGACTGAGGATCGAGGTAAATGATGGTGTTTAGAGAAATTTGGACAATTTCTATATGTTGCCCCATCATTTAAATCAATGTTTACTAAAACCAGTCAAACTTTCACCCCTAAATTCTGATTTCATTAAATTATACTAAGTCCAAATTCAATTGCAAGCAAAAATCTCTTAGTCTTTTAGAATGTCTCCAGTTATATCCCTATAAATACCAAAATATGAATTAGTGAAATTCTTTCTTCTGTTAACCATAAATTTTTAGTTCACATGGCAAATATTTAATTCACTTATATAATTTTGCAATCAGCACCATGTTAGTGTTATAAAGGTTAAAACCCTTTCTTAATTCCAAAATTCAATATCTCAATGATTCTTCCCATGACCTAACCTTTGACTTCAAGTGCGTCAAGGCACATATTATGTAATGTGGATAAAACTAATAGATATTAAACACGTAAGTCATTATTAACATAATACATAATAAAGTGCTAAATATGATATAATCAATTCCCGGATGATAAAGGACAGTCAACAAATCCTGTGTGGAGAAAGATAATATTTTTATTGACTGTGTTAAGCTATCTTCACATATTAACTCATTTTATTCTTATAATTACCTAATAATGGGGATAGTGTTATATTCCTGTTGCTCAATGAGGAAAATGAAATTCTGGAAGTATAAGTGACTTGCTCCAGGTGACTTGATGGCTAAATCCAGGGGGTTGCAAAGCAAGGGTCCAATCACATTGTGTGCATGTGTGTGTGTGTGTGTGTGTGTGTGTCTATGTATGGATATATTGTGTATGTGTTGGCAAATATGGGTGGTGGGGAGACAATCCCAAGTAGATCAAATATCATAAAAAACTTCACACAGATGACAATGACCATCTCTTCTTTTTATTCCACCTCTAATAATTCCACCTCCCTTTGAAGCTCTTGACTATATCTCCTTACCTAACGTTAATTTCACTATTTGATCCTAGGAAACGGAATTAGAGATAGCTTTAGGAGTTGTCAGTTTAAAAGAGGAATCTAGAAGATGTAAAGCGAAAGTTGAAGCACAACCATTAAGTCCAGCTGAGCTTAACATTAATAACATTTTAAAAGACGGCATCAGACACGTATCAAATACCGTCATTGACACTAACGCAGAATCAGTGGCAAATATAACGAAACGCATAAAGGACATATTGAATAAAATGAAAATATTTACAATTCTTGGCCATGTAGGACTATAAAATCAAACTAAAATTTTACATTTACTATTGCAACCCAATGAAAAGTCATCATTTTTCTAGATCAGGAAAATACTAAAGGAAAAGGGGGAATTTTATTAACGTAAAATTAGGAAATTTGATAACTTCTGAGTGAATTTCTACTATGTCCATATAACATCATTGCTTGTTTTTAGCCAATTTCCTGATTGAAGAAATCTTATATGAGAACTCAAGTAGAAATATAGTTTCTGATTTTGGTTTTGCTTAACATTCATGAAGCTCTATAGACCTTCTTGCATTATCACAATAAGCTTGTTTGGGAAGAGAAATGATGTCTTGGAAAGTTGAGGAAGAGAAAAAGTTTTGCTTGACTTTTACACAGGACCACCATATTACAAACCCCAGGAGTTGCCATTTAAATTGTTTTCTCTGTGTGCCCCAGGCAGTGTCTATTATAAAATACAGTGATCAGGCAAGTTACTTAACTTCTCTTTTAATCTGCTGTTATATGAGATGAATGATAACTGTCTTTCAAGGTTGCATGAAAAGTAAATGAAATAAAATATAAGATAGTTATCATGGTGCTTGATATAAAGAATGTACCCCCAAAACGAGCACCTTTCCTAACTCCACTCATTCCTACAGAATGCCTGTATCTTGCGGAGCAAATCTTATTACTTTTGCCACCAGCTGCAACCCAAATAGCTTGGAATCTTTGGTTTGTTTCAGCCACTGGCGCTCAGCCAGTCACTGGACTATTTTTGACAAAAATTAGTAAGAAAAAAATCCTGTTCACTCACAGCAGAGGAAGCTGACAAAGGTTGTCTTTCCATTAAAAAGATAATATGCATTTAGGTAATCATATCACTCCTATTTAAAGCAGCATATCTATTCAAACATCCTTTATTTTCTTAATTTATCACATTAGAGTTCTGCTTTATCTACAGGGTAATTGTGCCAGACAATGGGAAACTGTGTAGAATGCAGTGTCTTTGTTACTTCTGACATGAATAAACACTGGACTGAATGGAACGTGCGCTAATAACAGAATCCCAAATACTTCCTTAAACGCCATTAAAACCACATTATAAACCTTCATGGTTTTATGTATACATTTTTTTCCACTGTAATTTTATGATGAATAAACACAGTTAGTAAAAAAGCATTCTTAGGAATATTGTCTGCCTCAGAGATTACCTTTTGTATTGTATTTACATTTTTATTTATTTTAATTTTCAAAATGAATCTGAGCATTTCACTACTAAAAGGATATAAGTAGATAATGCCAAATATAGATGGCTTTAGTCAGTCCAGGGGGGATGACAGTCATATGTTCATTAAAATCATACTTACTGGTTGGTGGGCTAGATTTTTTACTTTTAAAGTATTGTTGCAGTGCTATACAATAGCAACTAAAAAAATAAAATGAATAAAATAATGATACATATAACCAATTCCTGTAGGGTTCTACTTCTAAATAAGAGTATTCAAATCAGAGCTTATCATGCCAAAATAATAATTTCTTACACTGGTATGAATTTAAATAAAATATATTTATTAAACACCCAGTGTGTTGAGTTTCACGTGCAATGACTTTCATATAAGAATGCATAATAGAGTGGGGAGTCAGGAGTCTGAACGGGCTGAGAAGGAAACAATCCACATGGAGGGGTGGCCTGGGCAGGGTTTTAGAGCCAAGCAGGATGAGGAGGATATTTTTGCAGAGAGGTAGCTTGTCATTAGGTGTCAGAGGCCAGGTGGAGTGAAAGGCTGATTACACATGAGAAAAGTTTTGATGTGGGGTGACAGAGTCAAAACAGTAAGGGAGGTGTCCACATGGGGAGGGAGTCAGTTGTAGGTGTCAGAGGACAATTGTGTTGAGGAGACATCTAGCAGTGCAGAATGAAACGGTGTGAAGAGGGAGCCCATATGGAGGTAGCCTGGAGTGGGAGAAGTCAGAGCTTGAGCCCAGTGAGAAGCACGCATGCACGCATATGTGTGTGTGAGTGAGTGGGGGACAGTGTGAGAAATCAGAGCCAGAGCAGTATGAGTAGGAAAAGGGATACAAGTAGCAATGGGAAATTGGTTATGCACACGGGTATTAAGCAAATTTGATATATTAAGGCTAATGGAGACCAGATTGGTATTGCCAGAGAAGAGAGTTACAAATACTGAATTGGAGAAAAGTAGAATGAACCTTGTGGTTTTGAGTTGGAACTGAAGATAGTGGTATGAAATGTGTAGTTTCAATATACATAGATTCAGATATAGATATAAATATGTGTGTATATATATATACACATATGTATATGAAATATGTATGCATGTATATGAATATACTCTAGTTCTGTCCACCAAGATAGTCTGCAAACAATGACAGCTCCATAGCAATGAGTAAACCTTTCACTCAAATTTAGCTTCTAATTACCAATCTCCACTTGGAGAAACTAGCATTCCTTGGAGAAATGGCTGAGTTCAGGGCTTGGGCAAGGAGAATACAAGACAAACCTGGAACATCATTTTATGCCAGAAAACAAGGAAGTACTCAAAGAATGATAGGGATATGTCAAGAGTTCACAGAAGTCAGCTTGAAGGGTCTTCACTGGACAAATCTGGAACAAGTGGAACATCAAAATAAATAATGACAGTAATTTCTTGTGACCCACTGAATAAAAGGAAACTGTGAGTCCATATTGATACATCTAAAGTAACAAATGAACACTTTCATGAGGAACTGGATATTTACATAGTTAGAAATACCTTTCCACAATACACTTATTAATAAAAAGAGAAAAGGAATAACGTTACAGTGGAGAAGCCTGGCAGACACCATCCTTAATCAAGTGATCAAAGTATATATCATTAACATTGGGAAATATCAAAATCTTGTGCCACATAACAGAATGCAATAAGTAGAACATGGCATCGCTTCTGTGATATTCCCCCCAAAGATGCACAACTTGAATCAAATCATGAGGAAACATCAGACAAACCCAAATTGATGGTCAGTTTGCAAAGGAATAGGACTGTAATCTTAAAGTGTCACAAAGACAAAAGAGATATGATAACAAAATACAGCACGTGATTCTGAACTGGAACCATAAAAGACAAAATTGAGACAATTGGCAAAACTGGAATGGGACCTCAGGTTTAAATGGTAGAAATGTATCAGTGTTAATTTCTTAATGTTGATGGTTGTATTATGATTGTGTAGGAGAAGACCTTTGTAAGAAATACACACTAGAATATTTAGAGGTAACTGGACATCAGGTTGGCAACTTTTCCTCAAATAGTTCAGGGGAAAAGTTCTTGTACTGTACTTTCAGCTCTTCTGTAACCTTGATATGTTTTCAAAATTAGCATTTATTTTTTAAAAAAAGCAAAGATCTACTAACATAATTTATGAGACAAGAGTCTCAGAATATGCTGACATAGCTGTAGTACAGCAATCAATCAACATTTACCTATTGAGTGTCCACTCCAGGTCCACCAGTCTACATGATAAGACATGGCTGATATTTAATTAAAACTAAGAAAGCAATATATGAAAATGGTGGATTACTGGATGTATGTAATACTGGCAATATATGCAACAGGCAGTCAAGAAGAAAGTGATCTGTGTGACCTAGAAAAGGCTCCAGGTGAGAACATCAGTGCAGGCAAGATTTCAGGGTTGAGAGTAAGCACAGGTTTGGCAACGGGTAGTCAAGACACCAATTTGACAAAGAGCCTAAGGTTTGCAATGGAAAGTACTAGAAGGTAAAGCAAAGAGACACAACATGGGGGTCCTTGAAAGTGATACCAAGATGTGATGATGAGGTGAGTAACTTGCTACTTCAAACAAAAGACCCACCTTAGCAGATAAAACCAATTAGGACAAAAATCTATAATCATCTTCCTCTTGACCAGCTGTCATCTAAGGCAATAGTTTTCAAAAGTAATTATTTCCTTCTTCAAATGAAATCCTATTCAGAAGCCCAATGTATACAGTGGATAAAAATGAAGCTGCTCTTATTGAATATAGAGTGGGGAGCCTAGAGCCCTGCCTGTCCTGTCTTTGCAACTGATTCTGACCACTGACATTCTGCTGAGGAAGCTCTAGGACCCAAGGATCGTAGATGAAAGATCACTACAGTAGTCTGCCTTTGTCTGCGGGGGATACATTCCAAGACCCCCAGTGGATGCCCGAAACTGTGGATAGGACCAAACTGTATATATAGTATGCTTTTTCCTATACATACATACCTATGATAAACTTTAATTTATAAATTAGGCTCAGTGAGAAATTAGCCACAATAATAATAAAATAGAACAATCATAACAATACGCTTTAATAAAAGTTATGTGAGTGTGATCTCTCTCTTTCTCTCAAAATATTTTATTGTGCTGTACTCACCCTTCTTCTTGTGATGATGTGAGATGATAAAACGCCTACGTGTTGAGATGAAGTGAGGTGAATGATGTAGCCATCGTGACATAGCGTTAGGCGACTACTGACTTTTTGAGGATAGGTCAGAAGGATCACCTGCTTCTGGACTGACCAGGAGTAACTGAAACCGCAGAAAGTGAAACCGCAGATAAGGGAGGACTACTGTCCTAAAAAGCAGTCTGAAGAGGTTCTCAGGGGTGTTTATGCTTTAAAAGGTATATCTTCATGTGGAAAGGTCCACGATAATTGGCATATATGCTGGTTCTCTTTCCCTATCTCTATGCATTAATGTATCAATCTACACACAAACCACCCATTTTTACTTCTGTCTGTACTTTCTAGGCCAAATGGGGTTGTTTTAATCAAGAAATATTTAAAATTTTTTCTTTACCCATAAAATGATTATCTGGCACCACTCTTTAGAAATATATGTGGATATAATATGTTTAGCATTTAGCTAAATAGCTTTTGAATCAAATTAAAAATATATCAAATTATTTTCTCTATCAGGTAGACACAGTTTTCGAAAATCTAGTTATGTAGTCATAATCTTCAGGGATCTTCTTGAAAATATAAGATATTCTAGTGCTGGAAAAGAGACCCCTTAATTGGTTCCAGATTTCAGGCGCCCAGAGAAATTACAAATTATAAACTAAGGTTTCTTCAAATTTGATATAATTAAAATAATTTCAGAATATTAAAATAATAGAATATTGGGAGAATATACTCAGAAATAAAATAACATTTAACTATAATTTCTTTTGAATAAAGTAGTTTTCATTTTTAATAGACATTGGTAAAAATATAATTGAAGTTATCAAATAGATTATGTTTAAATTTTCATTTATTTGATAAGACCTCAAAATTGAGTTGGAACTTTTAATTCATCTAAGTCACAGTTGGGAAATGTAAAAATACTGTAGCTAAAATTGAAACAAACCACTATATTAAAAACAGTGCAAAATATTAGTAATCTCCAGGTACCCTGAAGTTTATTTATGTAGTCATACGTCTGTTTATACTTCCAAAATCACAACTATTAATGTAATTATGTTGACCATTGAGTTTCTTGCCAGTCTACATTAGCCAGATTTTATAGTTTCTCTGGTGTATATTTTTTCTTCTTCCCTATCAGACCCAGCACTTCCCAAGTCAGGTCATCCTGAGATTTGACCCGAGTTATGAGTCCTGTTGGTCATGGGAGTGTATGAAGGTAAATACTGGAGAAGGAGAGCATTATCTTCTAAGGCACTTACCTCATTGGAGGACTCTGAATAGTCTTTAAGCAAGGGAGGTCTTATTTTCCTACAAGGGGAGTGGGCCAATTGTGCAGATCTGGATGGTTCAGGGTATCAGGGAGTTCAAGGATTTCAAGTGCCTCTTGTCAAATATCCCCCATTCCAGTCTCAGGACCATACCTTCTCTCTCTCACAGCCATGACCGGTGAAGGAGACTTTCCTAAGCTGAGAATAGTTTTGCCTCTTTTATAGTCAAGTACTGTGCCTGGTTTTCAGCTCTGTCTTCAAAAGATTAGAGTCCCTTTAAATACTGCCAAGTATACTCTCTAACTTTCATACTTTGCTTTAAATTCATGATGAATAGGTGAGCCTGTCATTTTCTCTTTTCAACACACAAATGGTATTTAGCAATAGCTACTCAATGCCAATAATACTTGTAGTTACTAGTTTTCCCAGACTTCTCAAACGTCATAGACATTGACCAGTTAATCTATGCCCTTCCACTTACTTTATCTAGATTCACCATTGGTGAAAGTCTTAGCAATCACTAAGCCAAAGCAAGCCACAGACTATCAACTCTCCGCCTACCACCAGTGATTGGGCTCTCATTGCCACCTAGCTAGTGAGTTATCTAACTCTAGAGTCCCGTCTTTAAAGCCTGCTTCCCAGCACCAATTCCAGCACTATCTTAGTCAGGTTCTCTAGAAGCAGCACTGGAGATTTTTGTCTAAATGATTTACTGATCAAGAATTCTCAGAAGAAAGGGAGTAAGTGAAGCAGTGTAAGATAGAAAACAAATAAGAAAAGCTTAAGCAAGGATCTGGTCTTAGCTGGAGACTAGCTTTTGTCTGATTCCATGGGGCGTTTGGAGGACAAATTGCATCATAGAGTTGGTCCTACCTTAAGCAAGGGAGTCAACCTGTCAGTTTCAGCCTCTGGCTGCTCAGGGATAGAGAACAGGTACCTGGAGCATAACCTCCTATGTAGTGTTGATCTGATTCAGCTTAGGTCCATTCTCCTGGGAAGGACCAGCTGTGAGTTTTCGGTGAGAGAGATGCACCAACCCAGTGAAGGAGATCTGGGCCACTCTGTCATTCAAACCAGGATAATCTTGAGAGTAAAAGGGACAGCTACTGATAATTATGCCAAAAAATCAAGTGTAAACCAAGACTGTCCCAGCAAACAGGAATATATGCTCATCCTACCTCCATCCCGTCATTCCCTTGCTATGTAGAACATGGCACTAACAAAAGGCCAGGTTTCTCTGAAAGACATGCAGCCTTCTCCACTGGAGATCTGGGGATGAAAGACCCCCCATCTCCTCTATAAATCTTCCTGCTTGGGCTTGGGCTTGATGTAAGGGTGGAGATAAGAGGAAAAGATTGAGAGACTGATTTCCTTTCTTTTACTCCTCCTCATTATAATCCCTCAGGACCAGGGAGAGAATTGTTTATTTTATCCTAAACTGTTAAAAAGTTTTAATAAGAGAAATAATGATTATTCTTCACTTAAACATAAAATAAATTCAAGCCCACTGTGCAAAATACACTTTGCCAATTGAATGTTTTTAAATTATATGTCCAGAATCAAAAGGAAAAAGTATGTTAAATCTTTTAAAAATGGCATTAGAAGTGCTAAGGTCACAACGAATGTCAAAAATGAAGAAAACTGAGCTGGTTTCTTTTAAAAACATTACATTCAAGAAACGAAAGGACTCAAAAGAGTTGTGAAATGTTAAAATATGTTTTAGAAGTTGCAGATGTGAAGTCATTTTTCAAGTGTTTCCAATATATAATTTTGTTAAGACATCTGTTTCTGGGAAAATTTTATTAGAAAACAAAACATAGTAAGAAAAAAATCGATGAAAAACAGATCTTTATACAGAAAAAAAAAAGTATATTTAATATTGTTTCCTGGAAGTTTAATCAGAAACTAGGGAGAAGCATTTTTTGGTGGAAGGCAGTGATTTCAACTTGGTGTGTGAGAGTTTAAGGCAGAAGGGCACACATGTGGCAACTTGTCACCACATTCTCAAGGCTTCGTTACCAGTTCTCAGAGTTCTCTCATCCTGAGTGAAAAACTACTGGATAAATTCATGAAACTGGTGATGTTTTGATTTCGAGTGAATAATCTGATCAGATCACAAGAACAAGCAGTATGGCTTTGTTTATTTTAATTTTTTTAGTTGATTTGGTATTTTTGTGATGTTGGGGTGTAGAGATAATATTTAACAGCTTTTTGAGATTTAATTGACAAACTGCACATGTACAATTTTTGATCTATGAATACACCCATGAAAACATCTCCATGATCAAGATAATAAACATATTTGATCATCCCCCCAAATTTCCTCATGCTTCTTTATACTCATCCCCACTGTCCCTCTCTGTCCCCAAGAAACCTCTCATCTTCTTTCTGTTACTATAGATTAGTTTATGTTGTATAGAATTTTATGTAAATAAAATCATACAATTTTTTGTCTGGCTTCTTTTACTCCATATAATTATTTTAATATTCACCCAATTGGTATAGAAGATATATGGATGGTAAATATGCAAGTGAAAAATGGTCAATATCATTAGTTATTAGGGAAATGCAAATTAAAACCACAATGAGATACTGCTACACATGTATTAGAATGACTTAAATTAAAGCGACTGATCATATCGAGTGTTAACAAGAAAGAACTGGAACTCGCACACACTGCTGGTAGAAATAATATTTTAATTGTCTATTGAGCAGATAATGTTGTGTTAGATTCTGTATGAATTTTACACTTTACTCCTGACATTGAATAGTGCTACTTGCACTTCATTAACAGTGCTTTCTCCCTAAGGAAGAAAAATAGAACTGATTTATACTCACAAAATACTTTTAGGTCTTATTTTAGCACAACATATGGTACTATCTGTGCCTTATTCTTGAAACAATTTATTTCTTCTCTTCACTGAGACTTTTGTTCTTCTTTCTTGACTCCCCATCCCAAGTTCTCTTTAATATTTTTCCTCTTTCCATCCTTTAAATATTGGTGTTCCTTGGGGCTCTGTCCTAAATCTGTTTCCCTCTCACTCCACGAACTCCATGAGGCATCTCACCTCATCCAGCGTCTATATTTTTGTGGCATATGCATTGGCCATTTGCCAGTGTATCTCTTCAACACTGAGATGTCTCTTGAGATTCTGATCCACTAGCTCCACTAAAGTGTCCCACTGGCAACTAAAATTCAGTTTTACCAAATTTGTGGTTGTACATTTCCATGCCCTCCAACTGTGCTTCCTCACTCTTCTCTATGACAGTATTTAAATTGTCCATTCATTCAGCTTTTGAGATAAAAATCTAGCTATCATCTTTGACTTTTTCTTTCTTGCCTATTTATCTTATTGATGCTATTCCTTAAATATTTAAATATTACTCCTCCTCTGCCCTCCTCTCCATTTCCACTTGCCTAACTCCAGCCTCTATCATTTTTTGCCCAGACTCCTTTGATAATCTGATCACCTTACTTCTGGTAATGGCTCCTCCAATCACTTTACACATTGCAGCCTGATTATTATTTCTAAAAATCAAATAGCTTCTATCGGTCTACTGCTTAAAACATTTCAATGACTTCTCCTAGCCCTTAGGATATAGTCTCTTTAAAATGGTAAACTCTTTTTAAATGGTAAAAAAAATAATAATAAAAATAAAAACAAATAAATTAATTAACTTTAGACCTAGCTAGCTTCATCTCACCTATTTTTCTTAACTTCTTCTTTCACACACTTCATTCCCTGTCCTACCAAATTCCTTCCTCAAACTTACCATATTCTCTTTTATTTCACAGCCTTCTCATAGGTTGTTCCAACTACTGGGAACATTCTTTTAGTTTCTCCTGATGCCTTTGCCTTGTGAACTTATATATAACTTCTACTTATCCTTCTACCTACTTATCCTGGTGGTCACTTCCAACAGGAAGTCTTCTTGGATCTTCTAGGCTGTTTAAATGTTTATACTGTGTGCATTCACATCACTTCAATCACAGTACTTACAAATTATGGTTATATTGAGTTGTCTGAATCAGAAAGCCCTGTGGGGACAAGGACCATATCTGTCTCTTCTACGACTCCATCCTTGTGCCTAGAACATAATATGTATTCAATTAATATTAGTTTGCTTGAATGAATGGATACATTAATAAATGAATATAAATGAGAACTTCTGTGCTCACAACAAGGGAGGCTCACAGAGAAGTGGGAACACAAAGAGGAGTTAAAGTATAGGAAAGAATGGGAGCAGAAACAAAGATGAATAAGCATTTGGTAGACGGGAAAGGGTTGGCCTAATCAGCTCTCGCAAATAAATATAAAAGCCTTTGCTGCCCCTACTTCAAGGCAATTTGACGTAATTCTATTTAGGTTTGGGGATGTTCACTATGTGTTAGCAGTAACAAATTAAATTCAACAAGGAAGCAAAATATAGGCAAGAAATTCTAAATAATTTCTTCCAAAGACATTGTAAACACCGCAGAAAGAATAGAGGATGTCTGGAGGTAAGAGGAAGAAGGAAGCTGTCTGACTGGAGTATAACAATCCTAAATGAACCATAACATGGCATGTATCTTAGCCAAAAGAAGTTCACCAGCACTAAGTAAATGTACTTTCTTGAGGAATTCATTTAAAAAAATAAATAGAAGAAAAATACACAAGATACCATTCAGTGCTAAAGAAAAAACTTAGCATTATCTTATGCATATTTGACCCAGGATGTTAAACTATTCAATTTGTTATTGTCCTTTCCCTCATCTTTTGTTTGTTTTACTCAGTCATTTTATTGTCATTGAACTTAAAGTTTTGCCAGTGTTTTCAAAGATTCCACTGGATTATGATAAGTTCTTCAGACAAACCTGTGACACTCAGTTTTGTTAAACACTGTTCTGCATATGACATTATACATTGGATACCTGGGTTTTATTGTTTATTGGGGTTAATTTAAAACTTCCGTGTTGCATTACATTAAACAAAACAAATAAATAAACTGCATCACATGTAGAGTAATTCATAATAATATAAAGAATTATATTGATTTGGAAAACAGGAGAAGGAGGATTGATGCCTTTTCAAGGAAATTAATCAGTGATGAATGAATCATTTGGAAGATTATGTGACAAAGGGACAGACTAGAGGTACTCAGCAGGAGAAAACTTATCTATCAATCTTTGTTTAGTTGAATTGCTAAATTCTGTTGAATTTCCTTCATGGAAAGAATAAGTCCTAGAAGTGCTTACCTATAGATATTGGCAAAGTCAATTCAAAACTTCTCTATCTTCTGTATGCAGACACAAATTCTTGCCTCTACTTAATTTCAGACTGATAGAAACATTTTCTTAATATTTGTTTGTTCAGTATTTAACTGTTCCATGAATACCATCATTTTTTTCCAAATCTACTTTGTTCATTAACATAATTCTCCTTTGAGAAGCTAAGCTAAATGCAATATATGTAAAAAGTGTCCTTAGAATCCACAAATAGATGTATGCTCTAATATATATATAAATATATATATATATATGCAGCAATGTCATGATGAGTTTGTCTATGAAAAAAATCAGCTGTCAGCTGAAATAGTCAGATCAATTTTATAGTGTATTATATATAAAGAATAGCCATTTGATTATTTCATTATTGATTGCTATTGTTGTATGGTGAGGGTGAGGCGAGGGTTAGGAAGATGAGGTCTTTGTGTAGGAGATTAAAGTTCAGCCTGTATTCCATCACCAGTGAAATCATATTAATAAGCTAATGACAAAATAGCCATCTTAACAGGTTCACAAATTGTTGAGACTGGTCTTTCTCTAGTAGTATTAATGTGACTGTCCAAAGTCACTCTCCAACCTTCTCTTAACTGTTTTTTTATAACCTTTTTTCCCCAGACTATGATAACTGGGGTTTTAAGCACATATTAGTAATAATAACCCACCCACTGACTTTCACTCCTGCCTGTTTCTGTGAGACCATCATTTCCCTGTAAATGCTACACTTCATGATTATTTCTGGGCATTCATTAGTGAACACTTCAAGTTTGCTTGCACACAAAATTTCTTAGAGACCACATGGAAACCCCCATCATCTTACTGTGTGGCTCTGGCCACCATCTCTGGTGAAGTGAGCGCCTGTGTTTTTATTGCTCACAATTGATCTATCCTCCTCTGTCCACCATTCCACCACTACCACCACCATACTCTAGAGTTCTGAAATGAATTCAGGCACAAGCCAGTGCTAAGTTTGGGGGGTCCTCAAGGTCTGAACACTATGCTGGTTTCTCTTCATTTGTTTACTACTCTATAAAAGACCAGGTTCCAAAAGAAACAAAATAGAGATTCTAATTCTAAAACAATAATATAATGATTTTAGTGTGAAATGTACTGGATAGGTTAAATGGCAGATAAGACACAGCTAGAGATAGAATAGTAAGTTGAGAGAGAATAGAAAAGAGAAATTACCCATAGTGCAGCATAAAAACATGGAAAGTATAAAATTGAAGGTAAGGAAAGACCTAATAAATGTGTAATTGGTGTTCTGGAATGGAGAAAATAGAGGTAAAGAGAATGGGGAAAATGCAATATTCAAAGGAATTAATGACTGAGAATGTTCCAGAATGGCTGAAAGACAAGAATCTTCAGATTCTTAAGGCATAGTGAATCCCAAGTAGGATATATACCATAAAACCTATTACTAAGCACATTTCTGCTAATCTGAAGAGTGCTAAGAACACAGAAATTCCAGTAGCAAAAGAAGAAGGAAAAATAAAAGACCTATATTTCTCATCTTAGCATAAAATGAAAGCTGTAAAAGAGTAGAGTAATACCCCTAAGAACTAATAGAAAATAGCTGACTAACTACAACCACATACACTTTGAAATTATTTTTAAGAAATAAGGATAAAATAAACACTTTTCAACCAAATAAAAATAACCTTGAAGGAGAAGAGAATGAAAGCAAGAAGAAAAGATTAATATACAAAAAATAAGATAATCAACATGCTTTGTAAAATCATGGGAAATAGAGAGAAACAACTTTTTAATACATAATATTAGCAATAAATAGTAATGATTAATCATAGATATTAAATACAAGATAAAAGTAATACAGTGTACTCTCTTCTTAACATTTATGAAGGGATTATTGCAGAAAGCTTTTAATTTGTAGGAGGGGAGAAATGAATTAAATTTAGACTTTATAAACTATGCTAAATGTCTAGATAATCAACAAAACAATAATAGTTTATAATTTCATACCAATAGAGAGGGAAAATAGAATTTTAAAAACTTAGTCATTACAAAAGAAAGCTGGAAAGGAAAAAAAACAAGAAAACAAGAAAAGAGCTAGGTAAACAGAAACCACCAAATAAAGATGCAAAAATAAAATTGAATATATTAAAAAATCACAATAAATATAAATGGGCTGCATCTGACAACTAATGCCAGAAATTATCATATAGAAATAACAAAAAGATTATGACAACTTAATATAATTGCTATTATGTAGGTATACACAACTTGCTGAGAAGACAGACAACTAATATCAAGGAGAGAAAAGAAGGCTTTTTAGAGAAGGTGATATATGGGCTGTGTACCTGAGTATGCATGGGAGTTTTCCATGGACACAAAAAGGACATGAACATTCCAGAAATAAAAATATGCATTTGTGAAGAAGAATAATTGCAGAATATTTTTGCCTTTTTCTCACATTCAATGAAAGAATTGAAGGGCGGGAGAAAAACGGGGAAAAAATAATCGCTTTCCATTTATCAAAGATTTACCTGTTCTAGAGACCTTTCCCTAATGATCTTTGACAATAGAAGGCATTTTCATTATCTGGGTTAGTTCCATAGAGCATTAGATCAGTGATTTAAAAACATTGGCAGTAGCTCTCATAATAAAGTTTGCATAGGGCTGAGAGAAATAAAGATAATATATCGAATTTTCCATACATCTAATCCTGTCCTTTTGGATTTTTGGTATTAAGAAGTTATTTACATTCTGATTAATGGTAGTAATATGCAATAAGTTTTTGTTAGTTTTTAACAGCATTTTTGGCAAAATGAGTTGGCAATAAAATCAAATCTTTTTTTCCTTTGTATTAAATTGCATTTTATTGTCCATGGAATCCACAAGTCTGGAAATCACTAGATTAAATGACTTTCAAAACTTTTGCAAAGATATATGCAGCTTGAAATATAATGTTTTCCAAAAGACTACACAAGAAATAAAGCCTTGCTTTAAATAGAACCAGTCTGAAAACTATAGAAAGCATTTTTCTCCCCAGTTTGATAAATTTATTTCTTTAGTAATGGATATTTGAGTCTCTCATTTTCAGAACAGTAAAACAAAAACCAAGCATGCATACTTTCTGTTTTCCTTCAGAGAGAAAAAAAAAATCTCATTTAATAATTCAGTTCTTATACATGTGTGATGCTTTTAAAAATCATTCAATATTTGCATATAAGCTAATCAATAAAAGACCATAGTGATCAGCTAGTTTCCTGGAATGATTAGCTTATTTAACATCACATGCCAACTGATACTTAGTAAATACTCTATGTTTGTCTAAGAATTAAATAAGATATTAGACAATGGAAACTTATCAGACCCAATTCAATATGGAGCTCATATTTAGTCTCCAAAGAAAAGGAATTTAAAAATGGAATTTAACTATATCCATGCCCATTAAATCTAAAATAGACTAAAGCACTAAAAGATTTAAAGGAATCATAATCATACATTTTATCCTAGTTCTTTCATATTTATTCTCTGCACTTAGGATATTGAATTCTCTGTATTTCCCATATTCTTCAAGAAAAATATTTTCTTACACAGTAGATCTCTCATACATTACTGTTAGAATGCATGAATAATAATATCTATCAGACTTGCTGTGATGAAATGAGAGTGTGTATAATCTGTGTGATGTGACTCATTCATGTAATAATCATGAGGAATGGAATGCAAGCATGGCCATAGGCACTCAACTTCCATGTACATCTTCTAGTAGGCTTCCTAAACCTACTAACATCTATTATTTTCATTTTATTAGTAATTGTCAAGAAAAGAGAGAACTTAGACAAGTCAAAGATAAAACTTTGCTGGCAGTTTCATTTTCTTTTTAAAAGGAAGCCAATTTTCATAGAATATTAATTCTCAAAGTGTAGTCCACAAACACCTAGGGGACCTCAAAATTTTACAGGAGTTGTCCTATCATGGTCAAACATCGTTCGCCTTTTTCACACCAACTCTCACACAAGTATACAGTGGAATTTTCCAGAGGCTGCATGACATATGATGATATATAATCATGAAATGGACCCACATTTGGAAGATCTTCATAACTCAGTGAACCAATACTTTCCAAAACCAATTCATGATGTGATCAAATCATGCATGGATAAAAGATCCACACAAAGTGCAGGAGAGACCGATGGATTTTAATGTAACAGAATATGGAATGTATAGTGCTATTCAGATTCCACATTGCAACTAATCTTCAAAAACTACCACTTGTCAAGTTTTGCTGTTGTATGAAAGAATATACACAGTTACCTGAAAAGTCTACTAAAATGCATCACCCTTTTTCAACCACATGTCTGTGTAAAGGCAGATGTTTTTCCCTGTACTTCAACAAAACAACATATTGCAAGAGATTGAATGCAGAAGCAGATAGGAAAATCCAGCGATCTTTAATTGAGTCAAACATTAAAAACGTGCACTGGAAAAATATAAAGCATAAAGAGGCCTGGAGCCAGAAAGTTTGAGAACCGCTGCTCTAGGGAATTCATTGAGAAATAACTTTTGCGTGACAAAAGAAAATTTGTGCTAGAAAAGCATTTAACCCCAAGTTAAAATGGAGCTCTTTTTAAAGGCTATGCAAAAATTGGAGCAAGCCTATTTGTCAGGCTACTCAGGGAATTCTGGAAGGTGAAGGAAAATACTGGGTCATTATCCATAATGTGAAACTAGTATGTATGTATGAAATATATGTATATATATGTGTGTGTGTGTCTACATATATGTATATCTATATATCAAAGTCACTTAGACTTCAAACAATGAGAAACACTACCATGTAAGCCTAATTAAGTCAACAACATCTAAGTCTCAATCTAGATTATAAAATTTAAAAGAATCAGTGAATAAAAAAAAAAAATCATGCACCCTTATAGCATTTCCATACAATCACTACTACTTATAGAATGTGTTTTTTTAAAACTCTTAATTATTCCAATATTGCTAACTTTAGCTGAGTCACTTCTGCACATATCTGCCTTAAACAAATACTAATAAATGTAAGCATTACAACCAAAAGTGTCACCAGTGATATTAATGGAATCAAGGATGATAAAAAAGCAATAATAAATATCTTATGCTGAGAAGAACGTTTAATTCAAAATTAATATTCTATGTGAAAATCAATAACAACAATATGATTTGAGTTTACTTATCTAGTAATGAGAAATAGAGATTAAAAGTGCCAATTATTAATCTATCTCATAGGAAAAAAAATAGATTAAGTATTTCACTGCAAAGGTTCAGGAAAGTGAAGTAAATGTACACCATGAAGAGACCGTTGTATCTCAAGGTAGAGGCCTTGGAGTATTGTATACAAATCCGTCTTCCACAATCCCTACGTTGAGTCAGACGACATTTGTTAAAGGTTTTCTCTCCATCATACCTCACTCCATTCCTGTCATAGTCCTTAACTGTTCCTCTATGACTATAACCTCTTCAAGCTTCAATGTTTCTTCACACAGATGCCATAATCAAAATCAGAAAAACTCACATCTGTTCAAGTCTCTTCGTGTTTAAACAGTCTCTGCCTGCAAGATCAAGTCCATTCTCCTTGGCTTCACATGAATCCTTTTCAATCTGTCCCCAACTGCTCTTCCTGACCGTCTCCATTTCCTTCTCTGTAATGCTTTCAAAACCAACTGAATCCATCCGTTTCAGAAATGTCCTCCTTTCTTACCCCAGCTCTGTCTGTTCTCCTTCTCACTCCACCAGACACCTAATTACGAGAACATGAAATATTTGCATAATTCACACATGGTGTTTTATGGACTCTGATTTTGGAAGAAATAAGAATTGTCACGTCCCAGTTTTTTTCCTCCAATCCCAAGTCGATGTTAAATCCCAACTAATAATAATAATCATAGTCGCCATTACTTGAATATTTATGATATCCTAAATGCTTTTACTAGGTAGTGGGGGCAATCAAATTGCTCATAAAATTCAGATGTACTGAAAAATGAAAGTTGTATGTTTTGCCTATAATTTGCCTGATCTCTTCATCAGCTTATCTACTGGGTAGTGACAAAAAAAATACATAAATAAAAATATTTTAAATTCTGTTGAATTTAAACTCAATCTTCCCCAATAATTCAAACTCTGTGTTTAGGTACTAATCAGTCTTTGATGGTAATTAACAATTTCTTCAGTCTCTCCCCGCTTCTCCCTTAAACGTGAGATCAGTTAGGCATACTCATGTAGGTATCTTACATGCAACCCAAATTCAACATGTCCACAGCCGTGTGCTTACTTACCACGTTCCCTTTCATCCACCACACTGTCGTTTCACCTATGTTCATGGTTATCGAAACCAAAAATCTGAGGTTCTTCTCCACCATTTTTTAAAAGCACACAAACAATTCTGTTGATTGGATTTTCTGAAAACTTCTATTCTTTATTTCCTCTTTCCCCTCTATCACTTCTACTCTGCCCTAGATCCCTACTTAACAATCATTGCTTGGCTAGTGAAGGGACCTGCTCCTAGTTATGCCGCCTTCAAATACACCCTCCACGCTGCACCTGGATTGTTCTATTTAAAATGCAAATCTAAGTGTACCATAGTTTGCTTAAAACCCTTACTGACAATGGAGGGGCCGCCTGGTGGCGCAGCGGTTAAGTTCGCGCTTGGCAGCCCAGGGTTCGTGGGTTCAGATCCTGGGCGCCCGCCGACGCGCTGCCTGTCAGCCATGCCGTGGCGGCGTCCCATATAAAGTGGAGGAAGATGGGCACGGATGTTAGCCCAGGGCCAGTCTTCCTCAGCAAAAAGAGGAGGATCAGCAGTGGATGTTAGCTCAGGGCTGGTCTTCCTCACAAAAACAAACAAAAAAAACCCCTTACTGACAATGGAAATCCCAAGATTCTTAGCTTGGCATAGAATGTGACATGATTACCATCTTTTCAGTCACATTTGCCACTATTAATGCTGTCTCACAATTAATGCTCTCATTATATGGATGTGCCTGTAATGCCCCCTCATCCCCATGCTTTTTATATTCTTTTGCCTTTGGTCATGGTGTTCCCTCTTTCTAGAGTTTCTTTATCTGGCTAACTCTTACTCATTTTTAAGTACTTAACATCTATGACAGTATTCTATTTTGTGTATGCATTGCCCCTAAAACTCATCATGACTCTTCAGGACTGGATTTGTGCCTGGATAGAAAACTGCATTTATTAATCTCAGGTGACCTTCGAACTTTAAACTATGTGATTTCCCTTACTAGCCATACCCATCCCAATCCTCTCAAAGCCAGCTCCTCCTCTCTTTCAAAACTCTATGTAAGGCTTTGCCAACTCAGAAAAAAAATAAAAATGAATTCAAAGAAAACATTTCTATCAGTTATCTGGATTCTGATAACTCATGTATTAGATGCCAAATTTAGATAATCATCTACATAAACAAGATCCACTTCCTTCATGAAACTTTCTTGAGGGAGATTTGGGTGATTTTCATCATTCTGCCAATTCCAAATTTCCCAGTCTCCCTTCCAAAACATCTTTATATACAAGTAAAATCGGCCAAATATACAGACTCATAGAATGTTAGGCCTATAAGAGACATTACATCTAACTAGCTTAAAGCTCTTCTTTTTACAGACAAGGAAATGAGGCCCAAAGATTTTCTGAACACATTGCTCTTGAGTTTGTATGTTTCTGCTACATGTGTGTAGGTGCATATCACCATACTCCCATATACATTTACACACATAGTGTGTAAATACATCCTTGTCTTATCCCAGGTTCTAGAAGGATAGAAATCACAGCTTCTCCTTGTTCATTTCTTCCTTTAAAAAAAATCAGCACCATCCTATTTTGTTTTTACACTACAGACAAAGGAATATGTTGACTGACTGAGTGACTGATTTCCCTACCACAGCTCTCCTAACTGGTGTGAAGGCATCTCCCTGACCCTGACTTTGTTTCTACTGGCATGAATCTCATTCACTCACGTCAACGGAAGCCATATCCAGGGACTTGTGGTCAGAATGGAGCCTAGTGTGCTGTTTTCTCTCTCATGATTCTACTTGACATTGCTCTGGCTTTTTCCCCCTCCAGTGTGTAACTGGAAGTTTCTTTAACAGTTGAAATAGTGGTTATGTAGGCACACTAGAGAGATGGACAGCATTCAGTAAGATCTGTCTTTTGTAGGCCACTGTGAGTGGTTAATCCCTGCTCTCTCCTTTCCTAGCTTGACTATATGCTTTATGATCAATGTTAACTTCTATGATTACTCTCACAATGAAAGTTAATACTTTCCTCAAGAGGGGCAGGGTCAGAATAGATTCTCCTTCTTTGTGGTCTTTAATGAAAAGTGTCTGAGTTACACATGAAATATACCTGTAATAAGTAAAGGGAGAACATTCTTATCAACTGTCTCCTGTAAGAAACTGGAGTTCAGAAGCCTTGTCCCAAGCTTCCTTGAGAGGGAATCAGAGCAATTCAGAAAGAATGGATTCCAGCTATAGGAATCAAGTTCATTGGCACTTTCACCTGAACCCCACAGTTGAGGTACTTGTTATTCACATGCAACCCCAAAACTGGCCAAAGCCCAAACCACTCCTGACTGAGGCAGGAGGCATTGAAAAAGCTCTTCTCTCTGCTATGATGGGCTTGCTCAACCCGTCTCAGCTCCTCAGTTTGGTTTCCTGAGCCTTTGCTTTGCCCCACGTAAGAATTATGATAATGTATATGGACAACTAGATTGTTTTTTCCAATAGACACATTTCCAAACTGTGTGTTCAAATCAAACTGTTCTAAGTATTTAATATGAGTAGAATAACAATTAAAAAATTGTAAATGTCCCTATGAGAAGTGGATATTTAAAGGTAATTCAGTATTATATTTTTGTTATTCAAATAATTCTTATTTTATTTGTTTAGAAGGTTATAATTCCACATAAACTTTAAAATTATGCTATAAATCTTTGTCTATGTTAGCCATAGCCAAAGTCACAATATAAATCGAATTAGGTATCACAAACAAAAGACCCCTGATCCCTTTAATACTATAATTTGGACTTAGAAAAATAAGTTTTATACACAGTCTAGAATTGAATGCTTATTTTAGGGCAGTAAGGATATTTTTCAACTTCATTTTACATAGAAGATTCCTGACTCACGTGTCTAGTGACCAGCAGAGGGCGATATGCACACAGCTGAGGGTCTAAATGCTTAGTTGACTGGTCCCTTCCACTCCATTCCCCACATACAGGCAGTCACAGCCCCATCACACCATCAGGTACCACCCAGATTCAGTCAAGTGAAAAGAAAGAAATCTGTGCTTGTTTGTTCCATCACATCAGAAGTTTACCTTTAGCTGGAGACTAAATTTACACCAATATAATTGTTCTGATATAAATATACCCTTAGCTAGAACTTATATATTTAAGGAAGATAGGTAGATTCCTTTGTACTTTGTTTCAACTGTCAATCATGGTTAAAAACTCAAATTACATTTCGCTAAAACCATTTCTTCCTATTATACATATATTCTCACATATATAAAGTAAAATTTAATCTATGTGTTTCTTATATTATGTCATTAAAAATGTAACTTTTCAGAACTCTATTGCTTCCAGAAAAATTTAGAAGTTTTTAAAATAGCTTTCTCATGGCATGCTCTCTGCTTTCAACAGGAGACTGATTTTGTAACTTTTTAACTGTTTTTGTTTATTTAAGTGAAGAAACTCCTAGAGCAAATTTATAGGTGTATTTCATGTGAGAAAGATTTATTTTCATAGATGTAATACCTTACTGAAAAATTCTTCACTGAAAAGTTGTGTAATATTGGTGAAAAGGAGAAATGAATAATGGATAGTGGACCTGATCCAGGTTATCAAACAGAATCCTTCTAAAAGCGAGGGCCAGATGCTCCCTTTTCCTCAACCCCAAGAGTAGTAGTTTTCCAAGAGAACCCCAAAGGAAGAGAATAAGAAAGTGGAAAAAGTGCTCCTTAGAGGAAGAAAGTCACACGGTGATTAATTCCCAGAATTTCTATCTTTCATATGCATAATCACTCTGCTTACCTACTTATCCTACTACCAGCCCTGAAACAGGAATGCACACATTTCCCTGTCGAAACTTGGTGTCAGTCTGAGGAAGAGCCCAGGGTTCTTAGGGTTCTTGGAAACCTTCAGGTTCCTGATCATGTCCACCAGGAAAATGATCCTAGCTTCCCCCTCCCCCACTCCAGATCTCCCTACTGTCTCATATGGATGAAATGATGAGAAAAGAGTGGCCTTTTTCAAACCCCTCTCTCCCCACAAAACATAGACACACTCACAAACACTGACACTAGTGCTCTACCCTTTGGGATTCCCACAGAATAAAATAAATTGTCTGTCCTTTGCCTTACCATATGTTGTCATCATTAAATAGGTTAAACCATATGAAATTGCTGATATTCAGTCATTTTTTACCTACAGCACCTTCCAGTGGCTCATATTTCCTCAGCTTTATATGCAATTCATAGGATTAAACTCAAACCATTACTTTATGTGAACAAATCTAAAGGAAAACAGTAACTCAGTATGACCAGTTTACTTTTTTCCCATGTTTAACAGTCAGATTAGTTAGCTCCTCAATCCCTCTACAGAAATTGTTCTTATTAATAACCACTGTTTGGTAAAAGCCAATGGATGATCATCTCTAATTCATTTTACCTAAATTCTCAGAGACATTTGATGCTATAGACCACTCCTTTTTCTTAGATTGCTAACTACTTCCAATTCTTCCCACTTTCTGCCTTAGGTTCAATTCTATCCATCTTTTGATTTTTTTTTTTTTTCCCTTCATCTCTGAGCTCTCCATTCTCGATCTTCGTCAGAAAAAACTTTGCTGATTCTACACCCTCCCTAAGTGACCTCCTCTCCCTCTATGACTTCAGCTGTGAATTGAGATATCTAGAAAAGAACTCTTTGCTGAAAGCTAAACCTATCGGTAGTCCTCTCATTAACCTCTCACTTCTAGTCTATCACCAAGTTCTCGAGATCAGTAGTTTTTCTGTTTTGGTTTTTTGTTCTTTTGTTGTAATCGTTACCTATAGTAAAAACTATAGCTAGCATTTACATAGCCCTTGTACATACAAGGCATTGCCCTAAGAGCTTTACAAACATTAACACATTGAATTTTATAAAATTCTATGAAATAATCATTATTATCCCTCCTCTTTATTATTATCCCACACCCCTCCGGTGTATAACTGGAAGTTTCTTTAACAGTTGAAATAGTGGTTGTGTATGCACACTAGTGAGATGGACAGCATTCAATAAGATCTGTCTTTCGCAGGCCACTTTTACAGATAAGGAATTTAAGGCAAGACAAATTAAGTAATTTTTGCAATGTCACACAGGTAGTAAATATAGAAGTCAGAATTCAAACTCAGGCAACTTCTTTCCCAAGCCCATTCTCTTAACTTAGTCTTCATAATGTTCTGTCTCTGAAATACATTTTCTGTGTGAGCCAGTATACACACACACACACACACACAAATACACACATGCCATGTATATAAATGAAACAAAGTTTCACAAAAGAATGTGTATCCTTATGTATGATAAAGTAGAAAATTAAGTAAATATCAAATATAATTTCATTAATATTTAAATAAATATAGAAGGTCCCAAAATGAACAATATAAATAAAAACAAACAGTACTAGGTAAGGCCCACTAAACTGATTTCACAACCTACTAATGGGTAGCAATCTGCAGTTTGAAAAATAGCATTAAATTTATCTCCTTAGGTGCTCTCCATTCCATCATCTCTTCCCACTGTTGCTCTCCTTGTCATAATTCTGGCTCTTGGCAATTTTCACACAAATTATTACTGACTCTTAACTGACCTACCTATCTAAGCCTGCTTCCTCATTTTCCCATCCCTTACAAAATATACACTTGATCATATAATTCCTTGGTTTAGAATGCTTCATTGCCACCCAATACCTTTCATACTCAAGAAGCTAAGCTCAAAGGGAGAAGTTCACACTCAAGAAACAAGGCCACACTATACCTTAGGTCTGGCCTCCACTTCAGCTCTCGAGGCTTTTCAAACACTCATACCTCCCTCTGCTATCCTTCTCCACAATACCCTCCTTCATTCCAGCCGTATATGGGAGTCTGGGGGAAAGGGAAATGGTTGGAACTAGGCATAAAGATAATAAGACATGCACCTGCTTTCAAAGAACTCTGAGTCTCACTGGAAAGGTTAAAATGGTACATATCCACATAATACAAGTGAAAACTGAGAAACGAAAGAGATGATGCATAGATGTAAAGGTAATGGAGTTTCCTCAAGCCAAAGGATGGTAGATGTGGGAATTTTGAAAAGTCACTGGGACATGTGTCAAAGATTTTAAAGTGGAGCGTGATGAGTCTAAGAGACGTTTTTATAGATACATTTAGTCTGAGTCGGGGTTAATTACAGAGAGGGTAAAGTAATCACAAAATTATCAGGAATTTCACCAAAGGAATAAGAATCATGATGATATTTTTCAAGCAGGCAGGAAAAGGAAAGATAGCTATATTGAATGTATATATTATAGATATTAAATATTATGTGTATATTAAATATATTATAGAAAATAATGTTTTACAGGAAAATGTTAGGTAGTATGATGAAAGTTGGAATGATATGGAGAAAATTGTAAATTTCCACTTTAGGTTTAGATGGTAAAAACCATTTACAATTAATGAGAGAAGGAGGAAGAGATGGTTAGAGAAAGAGAGAGAAGGGCAGAAGGGCTGGAGGTGGGGTGGAGAATTTTCCCTTAAAGTTATTGATTTGAAGCTATGTATATATTGATTTGAATATATATATGTGTGTGTCTGTTTGAATCTATATATTAATTTGAATCTAGAAATGTAACTTCTGACTCATCTTCAAGAAGATGATACTTTTACCCTGACTTTTAGAGGGTTATGTTATTGATGAAACATAATTTTGGCTGGCATAATATTTAGTTAAACTAATTACATGAATGAGCAACTTTTCTTTCAGTGAATGTATCTACAGTTGGCAATTAGAGTAAGACATAATTGCATATTCTGGTTGAATCCAAACACACTCTACTGTCCATGGGTTATTACAAGGCCACTGCAATTTTAGCATCACATGAAAGTGCTGAGCAAGAAGTTCAAAGCATTCTGCTTTTGATACATAGACTGAGATGGAAAGAAATGTGAAGATTATTCGGTCTAGTTTCTCAATTTACAGATGAAAAACTGAGGCCAACCATGATTCTGAAATTTTCTTAGAGAGATGTATTTTGCTATAACAACTGAGAATAGAAAACAGGGCTCCTGAATTCTCATTGAGTGTCCATCCTACCAGTCTTTTCCTATATTCTAGTCTAAATACGATCAAAATCTCCAAGACCAAACTTTCAGATCTAACAAAGTCTCAACGCAGTTCTCTGGAAGTATATAATTTACCTCTACTCCATTTACATGACAGCCATGAATATGTAAGATGTTTTATCTCTTCCAAAATAACTTATTTTGATTCAGAAAAAAGTAATGTTAAGTAAGAATTTAATATTTACCATATTTTATTTGAGTCCAAAATGAAAGTCCATGCAAAAATCTTGACATGTTTAGCAATTATGGTGAAATCCTAGAAAGTTAATATATTTTTAGAAAATGGATATATTTCAAAAAAGGATACAAATTATTTCCCAATTCACATTGCTTTAAAAAAGTTATTACAACTAAATTTATTGCAAAGATGTTTTTATACAGAAAAGAGCCAATTGCAAGGCAAAACAGAATCAGAGTTTATTTATTTGTATTCACTGACAGGGCTTCAGTGGGGACATAGAGGCTTGGCTCCCAAAAATCTCTAATATGGAGCCAGCCTTGATGGCCTAGTGGTTCAAGTTTGGCGCACTCCACTTTGGGGGCCTGGCTTCCGTTCCCCGCGCGCAAAACCACACCACTTGTCTGTCAGTAGTCATGCTGTGGCGGCGGCTCAGATAAAAGAACTAGAAGGACCTACAACTAGAATATACAACTATGTACTGGGGCTTTGGGGAGGAAAAAAAAAGAGAGAGGAAGATTGGCAACAGAGGTTAGCTCAGGGCGAATCTTTCCCAGCAGAAACAAAAACAACAAAAAAGAAATAGATGTGTGGAAGATATTAAAAAAAAATCTCTAATATGGGGTTGGGTCAGGGATGGCTGTAAAAAAATTCAAGATAATGACTATCATGGATAAACACAGTTTAATATTTGCAAATACATTTTGCTGTTATCGTCTGGTTTAAGAAATGATTTTTGACTCAAGTATATAATAAAAACTATTTTTATACTTTTCAAGAGGGTTTCCTATGTATTATATCAAAAGTTTATACATGTTCTGAAATAAAAATAAGACATTCGCCCAAAATTCATCTTTGCATTTGTGATTTAACTTTTTTCCAGTCAGTCATCAGACTGTAGACTGTATCTTGCCCAGTTGATTGGTATTTGTTGTGCAGGGCAGGATAATGGGTGAGGATAAGAACCAAATGAACTAGTTAAATCCAGGCAGAAAAGATTACCAATTGCATGGGGGAGGGCAGAATAGCTGATATTCAGAAGGACATGGCACTAAATGAGAGAACAGAGCTTGACACAAGCTCTTCTTGTCTCAAGAGAGCTTTTTCTTGAAGCTGGGTTTGGTGGGGGTGGGAGTATTCTGAATTTTATAATGTAATAGGGGAGAAAAGACGTTGAGAGAAATTGCTTTATGTGTACGCATTTGAGAGAAATGAAAAGGCAATGTTAAGAAATTTTGACTATGCATTGTCCTCTGAGATTTTCCTTGAGTGATTTAAGGAAATATCTAAATTATTTTCCAAATCAAATTAGAGACTAGATTGTTTTATCTTACTTATTCCATGTAATTTAAATGTTTTAGCATTTCCTACCAGCCAGATAACACACATTTCTAAATATTTTCTTTTTACGTATTTCTTACTTATTATATACTGCAGCACGTTTTTTTGATGTTTTTGTAAAGAATAATTCAAAGTTTTTTTTTAAAGAGTGTCCAACTTAAATGAAATAAATATATTTTTTGTTTGTTTGATTAAGCTTTTATTGAGGTGGCATTGGTTTATA
This sequence comes from Tapirus indicus, assembly GCA_031878705.1. Classification (NCBI taxonomy): domain Eukaryota; kingdom Metazoa; phylum Chordata; class Mammalia; order Perissodactyla; family Tapiridae; genus Tapirus; species Tapirus indicus. Next base: position 114,460,964 of record CM062921.1, on the reverse strand, counting down.
ACATTGTGTAAATTTCAGGTGTACATCAGTATATTTCTACTTCTGTGTAGACTACATTGTGTTCACCAACAAAAGTCTAGTTGCCATCCATCACCATACATATGTGCCCCTTTATCCCTTTTGCCCTCACCCCTTCCCCTCTGATAACCACTAATCTATTGCCTGTGTCTATGTGTTTGTTGTTATTATTGTTTTGTTATCTTCCACATATGAGTGAAATCATACAGTATTTGGCTTTCTCTGCCTGATTTATTTTGCTTAACATAATACCCTCAAGGTCCATTCATGTTGCCGCAAATGGCAAGCTTTCATCTTTTTTTTTTATGACTGAGTAGTATTCCATTGTATATATATATATATATACCACATCTTTATCCATTCATCTGTTGATGCACACTTACCAATTTTCCAAGTCTTGGCTATTGTGAATAATGCTGCAATGAACATAGGAGTGCATATATCTTTATGCACTCATGATTTTGTGTTCTTTGGATAAATACCCAGAAGTGGACTAGCTGGATTATATGTAGTTCTATTTTTCATTTTTTGAGGAATCTGCATACTGCTTTCCATAGTGGCTGCACCAGTTTACATTCCCACCATCAGTGTTTAAGAATTCTTTTTTCTCCACATCCTCTCCAACACTTCTTATTTCTTGTCTTTTTTAATAATAGCCATTCTGACAGTTGTGAGGTGATATCTCATTGTGGTTTTGGTTTGAATTTTCCTAATAATTAGTGATGAACACCTTTTTATGTGCCTGTTGGCCATCTGTATATCTTCTTTGGAAAAATGTCTGTTCAGATCTTCTGACCATTTTTTGATTGGATTGTTTTTGTTGTTGTCGTTGAGTTGTATACGTTCATCATATATTTTAGATATTAACTCTTTATTGGATATATGATTTGCAAATATCTTCTCCCTGTTGGTAGGTTATCTTTTAGTTTTGTTGATGGTTTCCTTTGCCATGCAGAAGTTTTTAGTTTGATGTAGTCCCATTTGTTTATTTTTTCTTTCATTTCCCTTGCCTGAGGAGACATAATATTCAAAAAGATACTGTTAAAACTGATGTCAAAGAGTGTACTGCCTATGTTTCTTTTAGGAATTTTATGGTTTCAGGTCTTACATTCAAGTCTTTAATCCACTTTGAGTTAATTTTTGTGTATGGTGTAAGATAATGGTTTACTTTCATTTTTTTGCATATGGCAGTCCAGTTTTCCCAACACCATTTATTGAAAAGACTCCTTTCTCCATTGTATGTGCATGGCTCCTTGGTCAAAAATTAGTTGTCCATAGATAAGTGGGTTTATTTCTGGGCTCTCAATTCTGTTCCATTGATCTGTGAGTCTGTCTTTATGTCATTATCATGCTGTTTTGATGACTATAGCTTTGTAGTATATTTTGAAATCAGGGAGTGTGGTACCTCCAGCTTTGTTCTTTTCTCTCAGGATTCCTTTGGTTATTTGAGGTCTTTTGTTGTTCTATATAAATTTTAGGATTCTTTGTTCTATTACTGTGAAAAATGTCATTGAAACTTTGACAGGGATTGCATTGAATCTTTAGACTGCTTTAGGAAGTATGGACATTTTAACCCTGTTAATTCTTCCAATCCATGAGCATGGAATATCTTTCCATTTCTTTGTGTCTTCTTTTATTTTTTTCAACAATGTTTTATAGTTTTCAGTGTACAGGTCTTTTACCTCCTTGGTCAGATTTATCCCTAAGTATTTTATTCTTTTTATTGTGATTGTAAATGGGATTGTATGCTTGATTTCTCTTTCTGCTAGTTTGTTATTACTGTATAGAAAAGCAACTGATTTTTGTATGTTGATTTTGTACCCTGCAACTTTAAGATATTGGTTTATTATTTCTAACAGCTTTTTGGTGGATTCTTTAGGGTTTTCTATATATAAAATTATATCATCTGCAAATAATGACAGTTTTACTTCTTCCTTTCCAATTTGAAATCCTTTTGTTTCTTTTTCTTGCCTAATTTCTCTGGCTAGGACTTCCAATACTATGTGAATAAGAGTGGCAAGAGTGGCAAGATCCTTGTCCTATTTCTGTTCTTAGAAGAATAACTCAGTTTTCCACCATTGAGTATGATGTTGGCTGTGAGTTTGTTATATATGGCCTTTATGGTGTTGAGGTACTTTCCTTCTAGACCCATTTTATTGAGATTTTTTATCATTAATGTATGTTGGATCTTGTTGAATGTCTTCTCTGCATCTATTGAGATGATCATGTGATTTTTATTCTTCATTTTGTTACTATGATGTATCATGTTGATCGATTTGGAGAACTCACCAGGGAAGCCATCTGGCCTGGAGTTTTGTCTTTGGGGAGGTTTTGATTACTGTTTTGATCTCCTTACTAGTGATCAGTCTATTCAGATTCTCTATTTCTTCTTGATTCAGTTTTGAAAGGTTGTATAATTCTAAGAATGTATCCATTTCTTCTAGATTATCCAATTTATTGGCATATAGCTTTTCTTAATATTCTCTCATAATACTTTGTATTTCTGTGGTATCTGTTGTAATTCCTCCTCTTTCTTTTCTGATTTTATTTATTTGAGCCTTCTGTTTTTTTCTTAGTGAGTCTAGCTAGTGATTTGTCAATTTTGTTTATCTTCTCAAAGAGCCTGCTCTTAGTTTCATTGATCTTTTCTATTGTCTTTTTAGTCTCTATCTCACTTATTTCTACTCTGATTTTTATTATTTCCTTCCTTCTACTGACTTTGGCCTGCATTTGTTCATGTTTTTCTAGTTCCTTTAGGTGTAATATTAGATTATTTGAGGTTTTCTTTTGTTTTTTGAGGTAGACTTGTATTGCTATAAGCTTCCCTCTTAGTACCACTTTTGCTGTATCACATAGATTCTATGTTGTATTTTCATTTGTTTCCAGGTAGATTTTTTATTTCTTCATTGACCCAATAGTTGTTCAGTAGCATTTTGTTTAATCTCCACATATTTGTGACTTTTCCAGTTTTCTTCTTGTAGTTGATTTCTATTTTCATACCATTGTGGTCAGAAAAGATGCTTGATATTATTTCAATATTCTTAAATTTATGAAGACTTGTTTTGTGGCCTAATATGTGATCTATCCTGGAGAATGTTCCATGTGCGTTTGAAAAGAATGGGTACTCTGCAGTTTGGGGATGGAATGTTCTGTATATTTCTATTAAGTCCATCTGGTCTAAGGTGTCATTTAAGGCCAATGTTTCCTTATTGATCTGCTGTCTGGATGATCTATCCATTATGTAAGTGGAGTACTAAAGTCCCCTGATCTTACTGTGTTACTGTTAATTTATCCTTTTTTGTCTGTTAATATTTGCTTTATGTATTTAGGTGCTCCTATGTTGGGTGCATAGATATTTACAAGTGTTATATCTTCTTGTTGGATCGTTCCTTTTATCCTTATGTAATGTCGTTCTTTGTCTCTTGTTACAGTTTTTGTTTCAAAAACTTTGTTTTGTCTGATATAAGTATTGCTAACCCAGCTTTCTTTTTGTTTCCATTTGCCTGGAATATCTTTTTCCATCCCTTCACTTTCAATTTATAAGTGTCTTTAGATCTGAAGTGTGTCTCTTGTATGTAGCATATAAATGGGTCTTGTCTTTTATCCATTCAGCCATCCAATGTCTTTTGATTAGTGTAATCTATTTACATTTAAAGTAACTATTGATAAGTATGTACTTATTGCCATTTTGTTACTTTTTTCTGGGTGTTTTTGTAGTTCTTCTCTGTTCCTTTATTCTCTTGCTCTCTTCCCTTGTGATTTGATGGTTTTCTTTAGTGTAACATTTGGGTTCCTTTCTCTTTATTTTTTGTGCATTTATTATAGATTTTTGGTTTGTGGTTACCATAAGGTTCATATATAATAACCTTGTAAATAGCAATCTATATTAAGTTGATGGTCTCTTAAGTTTGACCTCTTACTAAAAACCCTACCCTTTTACTCTCTCACCCATGTTATATGCTTTTGACATCCTATTTTACCTCTTTTATTTTTGTGTATCCTTTTACCACTTATCATAGATATAGATGATTTTAGTACTTTTGTCTTTTGACCTTCATACTGGTTTTACAGGTGGCTGATCCACTGCCTTTACTATATATTTGCCATTACCAGTGACATTTTTTCTTTGATAATTTTCTTATTCCTATATGTGGCCTTTTCTTTTCCACTTAAATAAGTCCCTTTAACATTTCTTGTAAGACCAGTTTGGTGGTGATGAGCTCCTTTAGTTTTCATTTGTCTGGAATGATAACCAGACAAGCTATGGTCTTGATATCCTTTCCAGGCAGAGTATTCTTGGTTGTAGATTTTTTCCTTTCATCACTGTGAATATATCATGCCTCTCCCTTCTAGCCTGTAAAGTTTCTACTGAAAAGTCAGCTGATAGCCTTATGGGGAGTCCTTTTCATGTAACTTATTGCCTTTCTCTTTCAACTTTTAGGATTCTCTCTTTGTCTTTAATTCTTTACATTTTAATTACAATGTGGCTTGGTGTGGGCCTCTTTGGGTTCATTTTGTTTGGTACTCTCTGTGCTTCCTGTACCTGGATGTCTGTTTCCTCCCTCAGGTTAAGGAAGTTTTCAGCTATTATTTCTTCAAATAAGTTCTCTGCCCCTTTGTCTCTCTCTCTTCCTTCTGAGACAGCTATAATGTGGATGTCAGTACTTTTGATTATGTCCCAGAGATCCCTTAGGCTGCCTCATTCTTTTAGTTCTTTTTCCTTTTTTCTGTTCAACTTGGGTGATTTCGTCTACTCTTTCACCCAGATCACTGATTCATTCTTCTGTGTCATCTACTCTGCTGTTGATTCCCTCTAGTGAATTTTTCATTTCAATTAAGGTATTCTTCAGCTCTGATTGATTCTTCTTTATATTTTCTAATTCTTTGCTGAAGTTCTCACTGTGTTCATCTTCTCCCCAGATTGGTCAGCATCCTTATGGCCATTAGTTTCTACTCTTTACTAGGTAGATTGTTTATCTCTGTTTAATTTAGTTATTTTTCTGAGGATTTGTCCTGTTCCCTTATTTGGAACATAGTTCTTTGTCTCCTCATTTTGCCTACTTCTTTGTGTTTATTTCTATGTATTAAGTAGATCTGCTACATCTCCTGATCTTGGAAATGTGCCCTTATGTAAGAGATGTCTTATAGTGTCCAGCAGTGTGCTCCCCCTCATTATCCATGTGAAATGCTCTAGGGGTGTCCCCTCTGTGGGCTGCATGTGCCCTTCTGTCGTGGCGAGGTTGCTATTATTGCAGGTGCTTGGGTAAGCTGTGCTGACCCCTTGGCCAGCTAGTTGTGAGGCCTGGTCATGTGCAGCTGCTATGTGCATGTTATTGAGCGTGGCAAGCCCCCGACCCAGCTGGCTGTGAGGTCTGGTAGTGCACAACTACCGTGGTTTTGCTGGTATGTGAGTCAGGCCCCCAGTGTGGTTAGTTGCTAGGCCAAGGGGTGCATAACTGCTGGAGGCCCCTGGTGTGGCTGGCTGCACAGCCTTGCAGTGATTGGCTACCTCAGATGCATTGGTGGGTGGGGCAGGCTTCTGGTGAGGCTAGCTGCATGGTGCATGGCTGTTACCAGCTCACTTTTGGGCAGGGCCGGCCTCTGGTGTGAACTGGCTACAGGCCTGCATTGCACAGCTGCCTCAGGTGTGCTAATGGGCGGGGCAGGCCCCAGGTGCAGCAGCATGCAACTATTTCAGGCATTGATAGACAGATCAGATCCCCTATGTGGCTATTTGTGAGGCCCAGCAGTGCTAGTCCACTGCAGGCTTGCTTATGGGTGAGGCCGGTCCCTGGGGCAGGCTGCCTGTGCTATCTGGCTGTGCTGGATTGCCTCAGGTGCCCTAGTGTGTAGGGCAGACCTCTGTACTAACAGACTAGAGGAAGGATTCCAATGGCGCCAGCCAGCATCTGTGTCAGCATGGCTGAACCAAGTCACAATAATGGCTGCCCTCAGTGTTTTAGTCCCTGGGGGATGGGCCCAGCACATACTGCCTCTCTGAGATGCACTCAGAGCTTAATAAGTTAGTCTCTTTTACCAATGGACTATGCACTTTTCTATCTGGTGTTTCTGTGCTGATTTCCTGGTCAACTAAATATGTGTGGGCCTTTCAAGAGCAGGTGTTCCTTTCCCTGAAATTCTACAGTTTTCCTGGGCGTATTCCCTCTTGGTTTTCAAACGTTGAAACCAATATTTTTGCAGGTTTTAAATAAATATTTCTTAAAGGAATTACATATGAAATCCTTCAGGGAAAATATATAGTAGGTTTTGATATGGAACAACACATTTTGATCATGGAAGGGCTACTTACCAACTCAAGTTATCTATATTTATTAATATAGAAGCAGTGTGTACCTAGGAACTGTTAAAATTTGGAGGAAAGTCATTTTTGAAAATTATGATATTATGCATTCACTATTTTGAGTTTGTTAATTCTGAACTATCTTCTTTTAGATGTAATAAATAAAATTTTGTATGTTGTCAGAATGGGGGAAAAAGAACTTCATCCAAAAGAATTCTATAAAGAAATTGTTGCTTTAGATATAGTAATTTGGTTGAGAAAATATTAATTTTTCTTAATTGAATTTTTAAAAAATTGTTGCTAGATAATATATAGCAACCATATATATACATTTATATATAATCTAACCATATATAGTAAAGTATATATAATATATTGCTAAAACTGTTCTAATATTTTAATTCCTGAGTCAAATGCTCTTATACAAAGAAGTTTTGGGGACAAGGATGATTATGGAATGATGCACACAATGGATCAAGTGTTATGTCAATAAGAAGTGAGCAGTGTATTTTGTAGACATATTTTAATATATATTTTATTCACTTGGAAACAAAAAGCTTTTTTGAAAAATAAGTAAAAGGAATCCAAATTCCTTACTTTATGGCGGGAGTTGGTTTTTACTGAACACCATTCCCCGGATGCTATCTAACTTTGTGTTGATCACTTTGCATTGCTTACCATCCATCTCCTTAATTCTCCTCTGCAGGCATTGTGAAAAGTTAAACACTCACAGCAGACTCTGATCTACAGCGTCTCATCTCTTTCTCTGCAACCATAACACTCAATAGCTATACTTCTTATTTTATGATTAATCTTTTATGTGGTTGTGGAGACTTTTTTATTATTGTTATTTCTCTTCTTCTAAACCAAACTACAAGTTCCTTGAAGATGAAAATCTTCTTCTTGGTACTTACCAAAGCAAAGCATCAAACACAAAACTTGATATACTTGTCTGCAGTGACTTTTTAAATTGTTTTAGAAAAGATAATTTGGAAAAGCTGCACTGAAAAATAAATGTCATATAGACTTCACCAATAAGCTATCTCTATCCTAATTTTTTTTAAAAATCAATTAATTTTTATCTAGGGAGTCCTAGTTTTTGCTGAAACCATATGGTAACCTTAATCAGGATAATTAACAGTAGTTGCAGTAGTAAGCAATTGCAAAATCTCAGTTAACACAAAAAAATGTTTATTTCTCACTCACCTCACAATCCGATGCCAGTTAGGTTTCTCTCCTAGGCAGCTCTTCAGTGATGACTCAGGGATCCAGATCCAGATTTCTCCCATGGTGTGGCCCCTGGGAATATGGGTTTGGAAACAGAGATCTAGCTGAGTGTCTCCAGGGAAATTTGGAGTCTAGAGTTGGAGGTTGCATATATCACTTCCACCCACCTTCTATTGCCAGATCTAGTCTCATAAACCCAATTTAACTTCATTGGAAGCTGGGAAATATGGCCTTCCTCAGTTCTCAGGGAGAGAAAATTGGATTTTTTAAAAAGATCTTGACAGACTCTGCCATACCCTGATTTTGGTTCTAGGAAAAGAATTTATACCAACAAAATCAAATTCTCCCACCATAACATTTCACTTGTTTTCATTTGCGCCTGGGTAATATGTGAAGACCTCAATAATATTGACTATATATCCACAATTAGGTCCTATATCCTCCATACCATTGATAAGTAGATATAAATATTTGCTTCTAATTTACCTCCAATTCCATCTGAGTCCAACCTAATTTCTTTTGAATAGCCTTGCCTAATACATCTCCCAGATTCTTTCATACTCCTACAGTCTATTGTTCACAGTGGAACCAGAATAATCTTTTTTTTTTTTGCTGAGGAAGCTAACATCTGTGCCAATCTTCCTCTATTTTGTATGTGGGTCGCCACCACAGCATATCTGATGAGTGGTGTAGGTGCACGCCTGGGATCTGAACCTGTGAACCCAATCTGCCCAAGTGGAGCACACCAAACTTAACCACTATGCCACAGGGCTGGCTCCCAGAATAATCTTTTAAAAACAAAAATCAGACTTTATGTTTCCTTAATTGAATATATACTTATATATACCATCAACTACCAAGCTCTGTACTGTGTTCTACAAATATTAACTCATTTAATTCTCACAGCAACCCTATGACATTGATGCTATTGTCATCTATATTTTACAATGAGGAAATTGAGGCACAGAGAAGTGAAATAACTTGCCCCTATCTCATAGCTAGAAAATAGTGGAGTTGGGATCTGCACCCAGGCAGGCTGGCTCCAGTGGCCACGCATTTAACCCAGCTCTATGCTGCCACATTCCCAGTGAAAGCCCTCAATAGTTTCCCTGTCATGCTCAGAATGAATTCCTTACTATGGCTCCACATAGTCTGACCCCTGCTGATCTTCCCAAGCTCGTTTCTTCCGCTTCGTTCTTGCCTACAGTGTTGCAATAACGTTGGCAACCTTTCTTGTCCTGTGACAAGCCAAGTATTTCTGACTCAGGGTCTTTGCACTGGCTGTTTCTCCTACCATAATACCCATCCCCCTGATCGTCACAGGGCTGGCTTCTCCTTGGTCTTCAGATCCCACTTTAAATGTTAACTCCTAACAGAAATCTTCATGATCACCAGTTGAAAGAAGCCACACCATTACTGCCTAAGAGAACAATCTACTTTATATTTCTTTGCGGGCAGTACAACTCTGATATTTTTCTTGTTTATACATTTATTTACTACTATTTTCTTTTCCTCCCACGAGAATGAGAGCTTCATGAGAACAGGGACTCCGTCGCATTCACTGCTATAGTCCCAATAACATTGCTTTCCAACTTTTTGACATCATAGGACATACAAAAATGATAAATTTTTTTTGGCACATTTGGGTAAATGGGGGGGAGATTTGGTATATTTACATGGGGCTTAATGAAAAAATATATTTGTTATATAATTATGATAAGACAGATAAGATACGAATACTAGGGATAACATTAAATATTAAACTTGTGTAAAGTTTTCAAATAAAATCTTCATAAAATTTTGATAGGAACTATGAGCCAGCTTTCACGAACATACTATCTTATATTAGGCTTTGTGCTTGAAATAACAGCAAACCATCTGATGACTCTAATGATGATCTCTTCAAATTCTTGATAGTATCAATGAGAAATTTTTCACAAAAATAGATGATGAAAAAATTGCAATGGAAGAAATATATTTATAGTGAACAACAGGTCTTTCTTATTTTCATTAATAAACACACTGTTGGAATATCTTGTTATAATGCAAATGTTCAAACTTTTTCATATTCAATATTTCAGAATAACAAAGAAGCTTTCATTTGCAGAATGTATATGTATCATCGGAGCAGTCATCCTTCAGCTAACCAGGCTACTGTTGCAAGGGCTTGTCTGCCGCAAATGAGCATAAGTGTCTGCCATATGCGAGGACAATATTCATGGTGACACTCAGTGCTCTACTCCTTTGGAGTCCTCACCGGGTTTCTGTGCTTCCTCTTCCCTGATGGGCTGCAGGTTGAGCTGCACATTCTTCTCCATGGGTATCAGGAACACACATTCTCCATCAGTTCATTGGGTCCCATGTTCATGATGAGTAGAGAAGAGCTCTTAGCTAACTGTCCAAATAGTAGATCTTCTTTTTGGCCAGCCTGAGTGAGTTGGAACAAATTCATGAGTGCTGGATGTTGCTTCTTATATAAACTACACTGCACCAGATGACCACGGGGTGCACCTCTGAAGATCGCCTGATGAGGGCACTCAGGTAATGGCTACTGGCTCCAGTGATCTCTGACCTCTCAGAGAGCCAAGGGAAGTAGTATCTTGAGGCAGACCAATGGCGACCCAAGAGGCTTTACTTAGAACTTTGCTCCTCAAAGTGTGGTGCATACTAGCTTCATTGACATCACTTAGGGGTGTGTTAGAAATGAAGAATCTTAGCCCCCACGCCACTGGATATGAATCCACATTTTAAAAGATCCCCTCGAAATTATTAGGCACGTCAATATTAAGAAGAACTGCTCTAGAACACTCCTTAGAACAGAGTAAGTTGGCAATTAATATTTGTGGAATTATATTGTATAAATTATATCATGAAAGTGCGGGGAACTGGAAGGATATTGCAGTCTTTCATGTTATTTTTAAGGACTTCACCAGGATTTACCCATACACAAACACATACGGTTTATTTGAAAATGACATGCAAAATGTAGATAACTGCAAGTAGGACAAAACGTGTCATGATGGTGCTACTTACAATTTTTGTATGAGTTATCTAAACAACAAATCATTACTTTTTTTGTCCAGTCATCTTTCTGAAAGAATTTTCATAAAACACACACCAGCCTGCATCCTTTGCTTTTTGTCATGTTTGTGTATATAATATGTATATGTATTAAATGCATTTAATACATATAATGTGTAAGCATGTCTCAGACTGGCTCAAAGTAAGACCAATAATTGTTTTTAAAAAATCACTGTTCAATTTGTTCACTCACACAATTTGCCAGCTCTATAAAACATCCATCTTTCCAGCTTTTCCCTTCTTACCTCCTCCCCATTTCCTAACTGGCCTTAGAAATAAATATTCCAGGAATTGAGACATCAAGTATTTGCAACTTCAGGCTGTTCCAGACTCTCTCAGAACTTCTAAGGTCAATCAGAGTTAACGGAAGTTATTAAGCTTTATTTTGTATGTCAGCACAAAATCCTCTTTTTGCTGTTTTTACTTTCTCGCTGGTATCTCTGATTATGCTTACTAGTTATCACCAACACTTTTTCAAAATGAATTATAAGTTATAGAGTCTGGTTAATTCATTTAACTCTTCACTCCACAAATTTTTACTGGATGTCCACTATGATTATGCCACTTATCTAGGATGCTTAATCAGATAGGATACCGTAGGTTATGCTGCAGAAACAGAATGCCCAAATCTTAGTGATATATCAAAGGGACTGTTTATTTTTCACTCAGTGTACATATCCATCACAGTTCAGCAGTAAGCTCTACCATTGAAGTCATTCAAGGATCCAGGTTGATGGAGATTCTGTCTTCATATCTGCTTCCATGGTACCATGGCAGAGGATGGTACCTCACATTGCCTCTTAAAGTTTATGCCCAGAAGTAACATATATCACTTCTCTCACATTTTACTGTCCAAAGCAAGTCATAAGGCTGTGCCTAACTTTAAAGACATTGAGTAAGTACAATCCTACCATGTGCCCAAATGAGGAAGAAGCATGTGTGAATAGCCCTAACATCATGGGCCTATATAAGGAGAAATCAAATGACATATAAGCACCAACTGTTTTCAAAGACCTTAGAAACTAGTTGCAGAATAAGACATATATGAAACATTATGTAAACAGAGTTGAATCAGGTACAAGATGTTCTAAGACTCAGAGTGTGGTGCTGAGAAAAAAGTGTTTAAGAATTTCAGAGACAGAAGAGATAGATGAGGACGAGTGAGTCAGGGAAGTATATGGACAAGGTAAGGCCATGTATAAATTGTTGAATTCAGGGTGTGAAATGGAAAGAGTAAGGACATTCATGGTTGTAACCCTATTGGATTAAGCAGGGGTAGGGAGCAGGCTATTGGAAAGTGGGTATGAATCGACCTGAGAAAACATTGAAAACATGTGTTTCAATAGGAGTAAAGAGAACCTCATGTCTTATATAAGGTAAACTGGATAGCCCCCGTAGGAACAGGTTCTCAAGAGCCTTGAATGCCAAGATAAGATGTTTGCACATTACCTTTTATATGCACTCCTTTGGACTTGCTCACCCTTGACCTCCTCTTTAGCCTTTTGATGATGGACCACCACATTGCAGTGTATTGATGATGGACTCCTACATTACAGACTGATTGAGAAAATAAAGATGGGGGATATATGTAGGACTTTGTTAGAGAACAGGGGTGTAGACATTTACACCCCTCTTCGTGTAGGTGCATTAACAGAATTAAATAAGGGAAATGGTCATGAAGCCAATCTGGCCCTGAGCATTTTGGGGTCATTAGAAACAGCGGAAAGGCTAGACAAAGCAAAAACTCCAGTTTCAAAGCAACAGATATCTGGTAATGTGTCACCAGAGCTGCAGGAAACAGGCTTCTTATATCAAATAAAGAAGAACAGGAGTGGTGGGAAAAGTAAAGGTCTGGATCTCAGGAGTCCTCTATCTGGTGGCAGAGAGCCCTCTTGCTAGCAGTATGGTTTTGGATCCGACATCTTTCTGGATGTCAGTTTCTCCATTTGAGAAAACAAAGATATTAGATTTACAATCCTCAAGGCTATAAGTTTAAATATTTTCCTTCTTGGCTCATCAACAAACAAATATTAAGGATAAAATATATGGCATTAAATCAATAGAAATATACTAAAAGACAAAGTCTTTTTGATTAGGAAACTTATTTAACAGATGAGAGAATATGTAACAAGATAACTGGCAGTGTCGGATAACTAATGACCTCAAACTCTTACATATCACTTTTTAAAGCAATATTAATGATAGTTTATGGGTAAAACCTTGCTGTGGAACTCAGAACCATGTTTCCATTATCAGCATGATCTTGCTTTATGACTTAACAAGTTACCAAAGGCAAACCACGTGTCTCATGTACAAATTGGATGGGAGTTCATTTTTAATTAACTGCCCAGACACTATAACATAAGTGCTCATTTAAAGAGATATTGGAATTTTCTCTTCTGCTATCTTTGCCAATTTCGTCTTATTGGCACATGCATCCTATGACTTTGTCTTCAACTCCTTCAGTTAGTTTTCCAGGTAACTCTCATAGTTCTGTTAAATTCTGGCTAGAGTATCGTGTTCCATAGTTTTCTGTGAGAATATGATACTGATGTCCATTTTGGAGGCAAAAGCAAGCTCAAACAAGATAAAGGATATGGGAGGCTTCCTCCGTTGTTTAAAAATAAATTCAGTGATCTTTCATTCCCCCTGATGCTTTGATAAATGGATTAAGAGAAAGAATTTTACCAACTCATGGATTAAAATCTGCCCAGAATAGACCAAGAAATTCCATAGTGAGATGTAATGATCTTAGATGTTCTATCAGTTGTTGCTAATTCAAACTTTGACCCTTTATTATCTGAAAACTGAAGTCTCCTTAGTGGAGGGCCACATGTTATGGTATTTCTTTATGCCTAGGGTTCTAGGTAAACCCAGATAGAAAACTTCGAGAAGGATTTTAATGTTATGCAAATCATTTGATCAACCATATTTTTTGTAATAGAAATTCTGATCTTCAAAGCAAGGAAAGACCTTCTTTCACCAGACTTTTAATAATTAGCTGAAGACAAAACTTTAAAAATAACAGTTTTACCACCTACTTAGTTTCATTACCTTCAAGCTCTGTATATGATCCATCTTCCTGGGGCTTTCATAAACGCAGTGACAGAATTGTATCGGTTTACAGAATTAAATTACTAAATTCGTTCTAATTAGGACTCTATAAGGAACTTGAAGCCAAGACTGAGCTCAACATTCTTGGAGCCATTTTGGGAGCCATGATGAATGACTCAGTTGGATTTTGGAGTCACGTTCAGAATGGCAACCTGACAGTCACCTTGCTCTTCTCTGTCCTGCTGGTCAACTTCCCCGTCCCATGCCCTAGTCAGCAAGAATGTTTGAATGGAACCTCATTTTCCATTCCCTTCTCCAGTTCAGTCCCTACTCATTTCTTTTCTAGATATGCTTCTCTCCCACCTCACATTCCTTCCTCTACCACTCCTCCCAGCTCACTTGAGGTTATCCTCACCTCGTCTGAAAAGCCTCTTGATTCCCCTAGTATGAATTATGTGTTAATTCCTAAGTTTAATCTCTGGGTACCCTGTGCTTTCCACAGTCCTGGCCCTTTCCAAATGGTATAGTAAATGTACATTGCCCTGCTCCCCACTTGATTGGAAGCTACTAGAGCTCAAGGATGCCAACTTCTTTGGATGTTTAAGGCCTAGCACCCAATGCTGGTACAAAACAGTCCCTAAATAAACATTTGTTGGATGACTATATGAATAAATAAGTTGTTAATAAATTAATGAACAATCAAAAAACAAACAAAAAAAAAGAAATAGAAATACGATAAATTAGTTATACAAGTACAATTCCAAATCAAGAAACTTGAATTGATTTCTGTCTCTGCCTGTCCAGGTTCCCAATAATTTAAGAAGCAGCTCCAAATCATGTCTGAATGATAGTGAACATGCTATTTTGAAGCATCCTAAGCAGTTCAACTCAGCTATTTTGTACAATAGTTGTCAATAGGACATTAGCTAATGTAAAAAGCTCTGCAATAGGTGTTGCCGGAAACTATATTTCAAATGTGCAGAAGTTGGGAAATGGGAGAAATAAGGCTCCCATACTCTATTATCAAACTGTAAATCACTTCTTAAAATAGAAAAAACAATCATATAAATTTCCTTCTCTTTTCTGCACCAAAACAGCAAGCTTTTCACTATTTGTTCTTTTTTTAGCCATGAAATTTTGATGGATATGATAACCCTGTAAGAGATTACCCAGGCAATTGCTGAAACTTCCCTATGGCGACCAGTCAGGCGAAATTTTTCTGCATCTTTTCTCCTAGAAACAAAAGAAAAAAAAAAATCTCTTTTTCTAGTGGTCTTAAATTGTAAATGCTTGATTCCAACTTCATCCTTGATAGGTCTCTTTAATACACAAGCATATTTATAGGGTATTAAATAACAGTCCTGGTGGTTCCCCCAAGGATGTGAACATACTAATGAACATAGTCATAATTATGTGCATGCCCTGGCATGTGAAAAAAGGATGGCATTAGTTATGATATCATTATGGAAAATGTGAAAAATGCCCTATTTTTTTCTTATTTATATTCAAATAGTACTCAGAATCTGTCTTAGTCCGTTCAAGCTGCTATAACAGAACACCACAGACCAGAAGGCTTATAAACAACATGAATTTATTTCTCACAGGTCTGGAGGCTAGGAAGTCCAAGATCAAAACACCAGCAGATCCTGTGGCTGGTGAGGGATCACTTTCTGGTTCACCGATGGCCATCTTCTAGCTCTGTCGTCACATTGTAGAAGGGGTAAGAGAGCTCTCTGGGGTCTCCTTAATAGGGGCACTAATCTCATTCATGAGGGCTCTGCCCTTTCGACCTAATCATCTCCCCAAATCTCCACCTCCTAATACCATCACATTGGGAGTTAGGATTTCAACATATGAATTTTAGGGTGACACAAATATTCAGTCCATAATAGAATCCTTCAGGGCAGAGGGTTCACGTAGAATATGATTTGTACACAAAATGAGTCATATCTTCGTCTTTTTGAGGTTTTTTTTCCCCTGTGGGTTAGAGATAGATGTAACATTTAATTCCATTTAGGACATTTTAATCGTCCCCTTGGATTTCATATATTGAAGTCAGATTGACTTAATGATCAAATCAGTTTACCCATATTCATACCTAGGATGTGAGCATCTACATTAAGAGTAACTCAATTTTATTCATTAAAAACCACATCGAGGGGGCCACCCAGTGGCGCAGCGGTTTAGTTCGTGCTTGGCAGCCAGGGGTTCGCGAGTTCGGATCCCGGGTGCCCACGACGCACTGCCTGTCAGCCATGCCTTGGTGGCGTCCCATATAAAGTGGAGGAAGATGGGCACGGATGTTAGCCCAGGGCCAGTCTTCCTCAGCAAAAAAGGGAGGATTGGCAACAGATGTTAGCTCAGGGCTGGTCTTCCCCACACACACACACAAAAAAAACCACATCGAAATCACAGTCAAGAGAGTAAGAATACAGCAAAAGACACATGCCCCCTGGTACATTAGTGAATATTTGAGTCTTAGTGTATCTTTCTTGAAACTACTACCCTGAATGTAACAGCTGACTCAAATGATATTTCCTATGAACAAAAAAAGATTTTTGCAAAAGAACATTATGATCAGTTCATTTTGAACAAACGAGAAGCAGGCAGGCAGTTTTATACAAGATCATTCATTTTGAGGACAACCACCTGCGTCCTTAGTTGTAAGTGCCATAAATGTACAAATTCCGATAGTCAGTTAGTCTGGGATGCCACGTTAAACAAGACATCAACTCCTCAGTGTAATATTCCTACCCTGCTATTTGAGCATTAGGCATGGGCTGGACTACTTCCATGTGACAGTTCAGAAAATACAGCAGTAAAGTGATATTTAAACTGTCATATTAAGTGATGGAAGGGGGATGGAAACCAAGAACATATTGATTCTATTTCGACATCTAATCACTCACTGCAACAGCTGGTCCATTACTGCAAACCTCTCACCTGTGAAGACCGTAAGCCGACAGAGAATGGGTCTGCTGGTAATTTCCATTGCACCACTTACACACACATACTTCACGGCACACAGCAGAGCGTCATTTGAAAGCTGTGCTCTGGGAAACGTATATAGATGTAACTAAACCAAGAAAGAAACTCTGTGTTTGTTGGGTTAAGTAAAATTAAAAGTGATTCTTTACCAAAGAAGTCCTTTAATATTTCTTGAACAAAATGAACATTATGCCTCTCTAAATAGAATATGCAATCTGAATCACACTTACATGATAAAAGAACTTTCTTTGTGAGAAAAACTTACTTACCTTTAGGAACATACTGGAATGGAATTAGAAAACACTGAACTAAATGTAGCCATAAATTTAAAATAATGGCCCACTTTTTCTTCCCACTTCTGAAACTGACTTTTACCAAGTTGTCGTAAGGCTCTGATTTCTCTTCACACTAACGCCAGATCTTAAATTTTTCCCACTTTTTTCAAAGAAAAAGATGAGTAAAAAAATCCAGATATAAACCTTAAAATGGGCAATATAATCATACTTTGTTTTTTTAAGGGGGTCCTTTTCTTTAGGAAAGTATCATTCAAATCAATATGTCTTTTCCAATTTTAGTTTGCAGGTAACATTCCTGCAAGTCCTCTAACTGGGTTGTTCCTCATTTCCCCTCATAATCTGGAGTGGATTATGAATAATCACGTCATTCAGAGAGGATGGGACACACATGACAATTAGTACCATTAACCTCTACAGTATTGCTCTGTTTTCCTGCTCAAAATAGTTGGTAGATCTGTTACAATAATGACAGTAAGTTTCCTCAGTAAATTAAAGTTTATGCTGTCCCAACTCCCTCTTTTATTTTTAAATTACTGTTGCTACCAACTGACAAAATTTCTTTGAATTACAACTAGTGGAGAGCTAAGAACGGAAAGAACATTTATCAGTGTCTTTGACAACTGTTAGTTCCAATTTGCATCATTCTTTGAAACTTGGTACATTGTGCTGTTATTGCACAACAGATTAACCTGTAAGATGTGGGTGAAACTTAAGCATGGTGAGTGCACCTGCTTAAGCTCCCAGGAACTGTTATATTTTAACAGGCAAGAAGTTAAATCTATTTTATTTAAAATCAGTTTTAAAAACTAAAGAGACCCGGTTCCCCAAATATCTATAAAATTAAACTTTTGAATATACTATGAGTTATAATATAGATGACAATTAGTCAAATAGCATATTTTGCGGAAACATATCCCAAGGTTTTGGAAATTGCCTCTATTTGTATTGGCCTTTCCCAGCATACTATACCTAAGAATGAACAAGGCCCCACCTACATTTGAAAGAACACCAAGATCCTCCTACTGATGAATTGAATGTGCTTGGCATATACCTCATACTTTATCACATAAAGGTATCCAAATTAAGCACAAAATATAGGACCAGAAAACTTAGCTTGAATAAAAAATAAAAGATATAGAACTGATTAAAAAATGGCTGGCAGATTTTATTAATCTAATCAGTTTCAAATGAAGAAATAACCAGAGAAATTAATAATTACACTATTTTTCACTTCTGGGACCATCCTTCATAGATGAAATAATTTAGAAGAGTTTCAAATTGAGACTGTTCTCATTCATTGATTGACATGTTTTCAATTTACTACGCCATGCATGTAAACAATATAGACAGTCAATCTCAGGAATGATAGCTCCAAGTAGATTTGTGGGCTTAATTCGAGAAAGAGTTTAAATTCCTTACATAAGGTCCTGTGGCAGAGACATTTACTCTTCACTGAATATCTGTGTGCTCACTCATACTTCCTGTCCTTGAAAGGCTAGGCAGTGTGTGTGACAAATTCTGGCTTGTGGATTATGAAAAAAGTCACATGGGTCATGCATACTAAAACATTCAAGAGAAGCTCCCTAAGTAAACTTGATGCCTTATGTTGAGATGTCGCAGCATCTGTCTGCCTGGGTTTTTGAGTGGCTGCGTATGGCAACATCTTGAACCAATCTGCATTGTCTATGTAATATGAGCAAAAAAATTAACTTTTATTGTGTTAAGCCACTGATATTTAGGAGTTAAATAGTTCCCTTGACATAATCCAGCTATCTAGACCATGGCCAGTGTTTCTTTGCTGTAAATTCTCTACGCACACAAGGATATAAGGCAAGAGGACTCCATTAACTAACTTTTTTTTTCAGTTTCACTTGATTTATTGAGAATTTAGTACCTTCCAGGCTATTTGCTAGATGCTACTGATTTAAACATTCAGTAAATAGTCTCTAATGCCCAGGAGCTCATAGGCTAGTAGAGAAGGCAAAGGCTTAAACAACCAAATGTTTTAAGATCAGTAGAAGTATGCGTTGGATACTATTTAGAGAAAGGTACCTAACCCAGACCAGAAAAATCAGGAATGACATCCAGGTAGGAGTAGCACTTGATCTGAGCCTTGAAGGAAGAGAAGGTGCTGGCCAGGTTAAGAATATGTGAAATAGGAGCTGGCCCAGTGGCATAGTGGTTAAGTTCAGCATGCTTCACTTCAGTGGCCTGGGGTTCTCGGGTTCAGATCCCAGGCATGGACCTACACCACTCATCAAGCCATGCTGTGGTAGCAACCCACATACAAAATAGAAGAAGACAAGCACAGATGTTAGCTCAGGGCCAATCTTCTTCAAGCAAAAAAGAGGGAGATTGGCAACAGGTGTTACTTCAGGGCCAATCTGCCTCAGAAAGAAAAAAAGAATATGTGAAATAGAACAAAAAGTATGGTCCATATTGGGAAACTAGGGTGAGATATGGACAAGCGTTGGAGTGCAGAGAGCCTTGGGCACCATTCTAAGAAGATAGATTTTTATTCTGAATGCAGTGAATTATTTTAAACCACGAGAATGAAATAGATGTTCTAGGGGAAAAAAGTTCTAATTACTCTTTGGATAAGGAATTTTGCAGTGTTTCTCAAAGTATGGGTCAAAATTACCTGGGGGAGTGTCTTAAAAGACAAATAAGCCACACCCCAAATGAGCTGAACCACCATCCAACTGGTAGATGAAGTCTGGAAATCCATGCTTTTAAAAAGCACCCCATGTGTTATTTATACATAGTGAAATGTGAAAACTACTAGGGCAAAAGAGATTGAGACTTGAAACCCGGAGTCCCACTCAGAGTTAAGAAAAATGAGACCTAAACCAATGGAGGACCAGGGAGAATGGAAGGAAGCCATTGTGTTCTGGGGACATGAGGAGGGAATGTTTGGATTGATGAAAGGGGAGCGTGACCCTAGTTTTCTGGTTCTGGAGACCAGCCTGCTGGCAGTACCATGTTGGAGAACAATATTGTGAAGGAGGAAGTTGAGAATTGTTTGACTTATTTTACATTTGAGCAAAGTCCACTTCAAGCCATTTATCAATATTAGACAATCTTCCTTTTGGAAATAGTATCCTACATTACAACAAAATTTCTAAAATGTGTTCATTTCACATCAAATACAATTCACCTAATTATATAATATTTGGTTTGTGGCTGTTGGGATAGTTGACATCATTCCCTATCCTGTTTAGATATTGAAGTTTTCTTTTTGTACTTTGGTGACATTTTTTTTTTCTAGTGTCAAACTCTCCCAAAGCTCAGGAAAAGCTCTAAGTTCCTAGCCCTATGCCTGATGGATAAAGGTGTATATGACACATTCAAGTGAAGATGTCCAGGGTGAGTTGAATGCCTTATGCAGAACAGGGAGGAGTGGGCAGGCTGGACATCCCAATGTGATGGTCATCAGCATGGAGATGGCGATACGAGCTAAGAGAGGTTGAGCCTTCCCAAAATGAAGATACTCTGATTTTTGTTGCTAACAAGTCTCTTTGTACAAAGAACAAGTACCTAACTTTTATAGCACTAGACGTTTCTCTCTAATTGGTTGATATTCTTTCATATAAATTTATCTACGCTATTCTCAAGTTAGAATGAAACTAATATTTTTATTTAAGGAGTAACCCATGAAGACATTAAAAGCTCAATATCTCATTACACTAATTTTTTGAACTCTATAGAAAAATGGTTAACCACAACACAAATGCAGCTTTCCTGAAATTGTTATTTCAGACTTCTGCCTACAAATATATATTCTCTGAAGGTACATTTGAATTGTATGTGTGCCCAATTAATTTTAGTAGCCATTTCTCATGAATACATTATTCAAGCTTTACACATACAAAGTAATAAAACGAAGGGAGCTTGAGTGACTGGCTTGCGAAAATTAACCAGTAATTTTTCATACCTCAAATCAAATTTTGAAAAAACAAGATGATTCTTTAAATCATTTTTCTGCATTTTTCATAATAGCTAAGCTTAACTTCATAACTCTGGGAGTATCATTTAATGAGGATATTCTTTCTTCTAATTTAAATTGAAGCCTCAGAGGTAGATTCTATGAGTTCAGATAACCACTGTTAAGATATTAAGATGTTTTCTATGACATTTCTAGCTTGATTAGTAACAACAAATGAGATTGCCTTAGTACTAGTCCCTGAAAACAAAACAGGACAGGTGGGAAATACATCAAATTACAATTTACATCTCCTGCCTGCCTGAGTCATGTAACACTTTATTTTTCAGTCATACCATTCATTGAAAGCTCTTACAGTGTTTCATTAACCTTCATTAATGTTCACAGTTTCCAAGTACTTGCTGAAGTAGCTATTCTGTTATTGCCGGAACACCAAAGAGGAAATTGAGATGCTCACAGTCTGATTCCACTGACAGAGGAAGTAAATCATTCATGACAGCAGAATGTTAACTAGCTCAGCTCATCACTTCCCCATAATAGCTGAGATATTAAGATATGATGCAAAGACATGGGTGTTGGGGCCAAGAGACAGGTCTCTAGTCTCTGCTCTCCCACTATCTGGCCTAGTTTCTTTGGTTCCAACCTCTTGGAACCTTGGAATATGTTGGTAACTACCTAGGTAGAAAGAGGAACAAATATACTGGTCTTCCATTCACTTTTATGTATATATGGGAACACATTTATCATTAGATGGGTTCTGAAATTAGATAGTTAAGTCAGTTAGTTGGTTAGACAATTCAGTTGGCACTGAATATGGAGAAACAGAAAGATACAAAGAATCTGTAAAAGAATTTTATATGTCCAATCATACACAAAAATAAAGGCCTAACCCTTTATTACTGTTTTTAAACGCATTTAATCACATGTGGAAAATATAGTGGAGGGAAAAACAGTGGGATACAACACTATCTAGATATACCATTAAAAAGAAAATAAAAGTTACATTGGACTATGCATGTGTTCATTCAATGAACTAAGAGTGTCTCTGATGTAGAAAGAAAAAGCTAGAAAGAGAGTTCATGTAAAAAAAATGATTTTTTTCCAATAGAAAAAACTAACTCAGATTGAAAGTGACTTTTCAGTTTTGTTTTCCTTTTTCTCATTAAAAAAATGATGGCATGGTTATGGTAGCTTTTACTCAATTTACTTTTAGCCTACTTAGATTTCTGCCAGGTTTATTGGTTTAGTCAAGGCAATGATAAGTAATGGTTAATTTTAGTAACAAACAGCATGTTTGATTTAGAAGAACAAAGCCAAATAGCTAAAAGAGCTCTTGAGATTCACTGACCAGGGAAACATCTATCTTGATTTTTCCATGGAGAAGAAATGGTTCATGTGTATTTCAATCCAAAGGGAGAGGGAGTACAATTCCTTTAGATTACCAAGATAATTTTTCCTGAATTTAAATGAAAACCAGTGAAAATCTAAGCCAGGAAAGGGTGTTGAAGGAGTGGTTTGTTTTTGTAACATGCCAGGATTTTAAAAATGCTGGGACATTCAGATTACTACAGGATAAAAATTTCACCAGTAGAGATCTTTCTTTTCCTGCATTATAGTTAAGAATTTAGAAGCGTGTGTCTGAGGCATGTTTTAAACTCCTTGAAGTTCACTGGGCACAAAAGGTAAATTGCATTTCCATTCAGAAAGACCACTGTTGACTTGGAAAGGAAAATGTGACTGTAAACCCTTCCTGTCTTCAAGAAAACATATGCAGCAGGCCATGCATTTGAGTGTTATGATTATAAACATAAGAGTCTGATTGGAGAGGCCATTTCCTTTCTTGAGTTTTGATGATTTGACCTAAATATTCTGACGGTCTTGCAAGTCCACATTCAAAAACATTTCTTCCACCTTTTGATAAATCCGGAATATTCAGAACATGTAGATGGGCAAGTCAAATACCATTTCAGTTCTCAGGCCTTTGGCTTATACTTTCCATGTCTATTCAATTACATTGTGTTATGTTTATTGCTTTAGAAATAACACAATGTGACCATGACCATAAAAGGAGTAACTTATCTAGAATACTTCCCTTCAGGAAATGCATCTAATACGGCAGTTTTTTTGTTCCTTACCTTAAAACCCTATTAACATTCAAAGTGACCATCATAGTTTCGTCATCCCTGCACTGCTAACATATCCCTGAGGAAATCCTTGGTTCATCTTTTTGTCCCAAATTCCATGCCCTGCCCCCAAAATAAAATGCTAAGCATTTTCTATCGTCTTTCTCTGCCTGTTTCAGGTACTTCCTCTTTCCTGAACAGGCACTTTACCTTCTCATAAAAGTATGCTGCTCATGTTTCCAGTTAAGTGTGTGCTGCTTCATTTGCCTTTTCCTCTTCTCACATTGTCCAAGTTCTATATGTTTTTAAAGACCAAGTTCAAATATAGCCACTTCTGTGAAATCTTCCCCAGTCATCCTCAGCAAGAATTAATTCACATTGCTAGCAAAGCACAAGGGAACTTATGGGCAGAGATGGGGAGGATGAGAGATATGTGAGATTTCCCTTTTTACGCTATTTAGTCCCTGTCCAAAACCTAAACTGTGATAGCGCAGCTACTACTCTCAGAGACTCAAGTGATAGACCAAGGTCTCTCTTATTTTTTGACTTCTTAGTTTTGGCTTGCTCAAGTTTACAGGAACAATGTAACCACTATGGAACATTTTGATGATCTCAGTGGTTGTTCCCATTGATTTATTTTGACATTGAATCCAATGAAATTCTACTTACTTAATTGTACTTAACAAGTCCTGACACTGCTTCTTGCCACTGACCCAAGTTAGGCTATCTTTTATCCATTGGTTCTCACTTTCATGTCACTATTTTTACAGTTCTGACTTTTATGACTTGAAAGTGTTTCTTCCCAGTACAATGTTTGGAAATTCAGAAGCATTTGGGATCAGAAATCCTCTATCTTTAAAGATTCTCATGAATTTGGAAAGAATTCCAGAATGTCTTTACAAATGCATCCTTTTGGAGACATGCCCTCACACATGCTATTTTTGGATGGTTCTGTGAAAAGAGTGGAGAAGTAGGTACCAGCTTCAGTAACTCCCATGTTGTTATGCTTTTTTCAACACTTTCCCAAAGTATTTTGTCATAATTTCCCCTATTCTCACTTGACCAGCAGAAATAGAGACATGAAAATTTTTAAGGTTGGAAAACAGTAGAGGAAATGAAAATCATGTTCAAGGATTAGTTTTAAAACTTGCCCTTCCTTTGTGTATGAGACTCCTACTATATGTGGTGGGAAGAGATTTGGTGCTTACAAACTTAAGTGGAATTAGACTTTAAAAATAGTCTGAAGTAGAGCCCTGGAATGGATTATTCAAAAATAGGGACAATCATTTATAAATTTTATGCCTGATTGTCAGTGCCTCTAGAGGCAGGTCATTCACAAATCATTGATTCTTGTCTTGAAGTGGTGCATTTTTCCTGGTCGAATTTTGAAACATTTTTTATAATGCACTCAGACTTCAATTTCATAACATAATATTTTAAGCATAGAGATCCAAATTATGAAGAGTTCAAAAGCTTTCTAGCCATTTTAATCATCAATTCTGTTAAAAAATCACATTTCATGGAATTAAAAATAAGCATTCTGTGAAAGATAGTCCATTTGAATTTTTGAAAACTCAACCTAATACCATAAGAATTAACACCAACCTTATATCAACTGTTTGGCTGCCATTTGCTTTGGAATATACATACACAGTGTACGTAGTTTCTTTATTTCCTACAAATTCACATATTTAAAGAGTAAAGTGGTGCTGAGAAGGTCACATCCTCAAAGCACTCTCCAGTCCCTAGTTTTGCACCCAAATTCCTATTCTCAGTTGCAAACAGATGGCCTCAACTCTCAGACCAGAGAAAAATGGTTCCTGCAAAGCCTCGTCCTAACTGGGACAGGAAATGATAGCGGCAGTGTGTGAGTCTGGGTTTGGTAAAGAAAACAAAAACTCTCCAAGCCATTCTAAAACATAAATTTAACACAGAGAATTGGCTACGTACATTTTGGAAGAGCAAGAACAAAAGGAAGTAGATGGGTAGGGGGAACTATAGAAGCAGAAAAGAAAAAGGGTGATGCTCTGGGATGTGAAGCTGCTAAAACCACTGAGCTGGAGCCCATTTGCCTGTACCTGCTGCTGTGCTCTTGGAGGCATTTGTCACAGTCACTCCTGGATGGCTGAAGAGGTGTTGTGTCCATCAAAGCTGGAACCTACCAAAGGCGCAACCTCTACCCAGATTCCTGTAGTCAAGAATCACTCCCCTCCCAATGCAACTGCCACAGTATTGAACTCTGAAGCAGGAAGTTTCACTTCTTCCTTTACCTTCTCCCACTAGTGCCTCTTTTTGGCAGAACCTAATAGGAATCGAGTGTTATAGAAGGCTGGTAAATGCAATCTGCAGACTCCTGTTCAACAAAAATGCATAGCAGAGTCCAGAAGGGAGAAGGGGACCTGAGACTCTCCAAATGTGTGTCCAGCGCAGGAGGCAATATGCTATTTTGCCCACAATGAGTTGTTTTCCTAGTATGAGAAGTAGCTGCCTCCTCATCCACCCATGCTCTTTCAACTGGTCCTTTTTGTTTCCTGCAACACACAGCAATGGGTTAAGTGGACAATGTATCCCATCAAACTGACCTGATCTAGTTGGCCCACAGGGAAGAGAAAGACA
This sequence comes from Tapirus indicus, assembly GCA_031878705.1. NCBI lineage: Eukaryota > Metazoa > Chordata > Mammalia > Perissodactyla > Tapiridae > Tapirus > Tapirus indicus. The sequence continues at coordinate 114,435,317 of CM062921.1, read as the reverse complement.
TTTTGGAAGTTACCACTTCTATCCCACTATCCACTTGTATAAAGGAAAGGTAAAGCAGAGGTTAATATTAGGGAGGAATCATGTGCTCCTGGACAGCTTTTTGAAATCAAAATGCCTCATCAGGGAACTAGTCATCCCACTGGAAGACAATCCAATTCCCATTTTCCTAATCTCTAGTTGAAGTTCCTGGACTAGCAGAACATCACCCCAGACATCGGAAATGCAGAAATCATAGGAGACCACAACATCCATTAGGGAAATGTTTATTTATCCTTGAAAATATTCAGCTCTGATTGTAATCATCACAAGTCCCAGATGGAGAAACTTGCTTAAGACTCAACGTAACCCGTTGAATCAGTGTATTGTGAAGTGGATGACCTACCCCATACTCTCTCCTCAGGAAATCTCTCCAGATCTTAGCCTCTGTTGGGTGGACATTCTGCCTCGCTGCATCCACTTTCACTCTGGTCACAGCTAATTGAATGAATGGTAGGCAACTGTCTCTGAGTCAGTCAAAGTGATAGTTATCCAGTAATTAGTCAGATTCTGTTTCTTGAGAATAAATACTAAGAAACAGAGAGATTGTGGACAGTTGGAGTAGGCACACTTGAGAAGGGCATGTAATGATGGGCCCTGAGTCGGTGCACTGAGAGAGAACACTGCAGATAACAGAGGAAATTGATCTCAGAGGGGAAGTGAGAAACCCAAGAGCTCACATGGGAGAGAGGGAAGGAGGTAGGAACAAGAAGAGAGAGAGGGAGATCTGCCCCCATCCCTAATGTGTTATATTCCAGTTCTAGGCCCCATAAAGCCTGACTGGACATAATCGGCATGAGATATTAGTACTTTTAGAATGTATTCTACCTCTTTTTTGAGTTAGCTAAATTGGTTTCCAAGTAAGCTCTAACTAAAGCAACAAACTTCCTGAGCCAAGATGTACGTATAAAACAATGTTTTTTCCCCAGTGGTTAATTCTTAAAGTGTTCAATTGAGTTAATGAAAATGTATTTTTGTTAAATACTAAAATAGCCAGAAACTAATATTTACAAATTATATACAAGTTATAAAGTAAAAATAAAATAAACACCTGAATATACACTACTTTGATATTTTTGTTCCATTCTTTCCCTGCCTTCTTCTACCATTCTAAATTTTGTCTTCATCTTCCTCTTGCTTATTGTTAGAGTATAACCATGTATGTTTGTATCCTTAAACAACACTTCTTTATTTTGCATATTTTTAATATTCATGTAAATGGATTAATTTCTATATAATCTTATGAAATTAGCACTTTTGCTCTAAAATATGCCCTGATATTAATTTTTAAATCTTGTATGTAGCTATGTTGCATTCATTTCCATTGCTGTGTAATATTCCTGTTTCCATATTAACTATAATGGATCAAAATTTCATGCTTCATTTATTCTTTCAATTCTTTACGGACTTTGTTTTTTGTTTCAATTTCTTTTAATATTCAAACAGTACTGCTACAGAATCTTTGTCATCACATCCTAGTACAAATAAGCAGTTGTGAGTATATTCTTAGAGACAGAATTTCTGGATAACAGGAAATAATGCATATCTTCAGCTTTGTTCAATAATTTAAAACTATTTTCCAAAGTGGATGCACAAATTTAAAATCCTTCCAATTGCTTCATGTTCTCATCAATACTTAAAATTTTCACACTTTAAACATTTTTTCTGTGTGGTTTGTGTATCAGTTGTCCTCAGAGTTGTAAAACATTCACCAGAATATTTGTCACCATAGGTTTGTGACCAAATGCTTTGGCTACAAGAACCTTCTGAAAATTCATACTGTCACTAATTGTTATTACCTTGCAACTTGAATATATGTTCTTCTGAGAGTGACTTGGTGTTCTGATACAGTCAATGCATAGAAAATAAAATTGTCAATGTGTCTCAAAAAGGAATACTTAAAACATATAAATTATTGAAACAAACATTATCAGTGACTAAACACCTTCCAAGGCTGGATTTTTGTACAAGGAAATTTTTACTTATAAAAGATGATGAAATTGTGATGTTCAATTTGTTTTAAAAGGTTGCTCTTAGCTGTTGTTTCCAATTATTTGGCCAAGAAAGTAAACTGTCAAATTTATTAGATATAAAAAATGGATCACAAGCTCCAGAGATGCTACCATCAGCTTTCAATTTGCTAAGAAAAGCTGCATTTGTTACTCAGTTAATGCCTTCCAGAGTTATTGAAAAATTTATTAAACATACCAAAAAGGCCCATGTTATCCATGAGTTGACAGACACAATTATGAATTATGTGTTGAAGCATAATTGAAATAAAATATCAATTTGGTAAGCTAATTTTGACTATATTTTTTAAACAGCTTCTTGAGGAATTATAATATCAAAAATACTTATATGTTCATTGGCATTCATGCTACTAGCTGGAGGATGAATTAGTTATTCTTGTTCAAGAAAATTATTTATAAATTTCTAAATCCATATACTTAGGGAGAATGTTGAATAATGCAGATGGTATGGGCCTGAATCTAGGTGGGGATTCTTTCTTGAGTTTTTTATGTCATTTTCAGAAATGTATAGAACAAAATGAAGCCAAATTCTGTGTAATTAGTTTACTGTCTTCCCCCCCCAAGTATTGTATTACAATCACAAATAGAACAAAATTTGAAGTAAATCAAGACATTTTAATGTGAATCCTTCCTAATTTTAGTTTAATATATGTTAAAAATCTTTTTAAGTCCAGTATAAGACTACAGAGCTTTTGCCACACTATGAGATAAAAGGGTTTTCTTTAACCCTTTTAATATATCAAGAATATAGTGGAAATAAGCCTTTTTCTTGAGAACATACATTAATATAATCTTTATGGAAGATTGAATGAATTATAATCTTTATGGCAGACTTGAAAAATTTATTAAAGTTTTACATTCATATAAGTTTGACTTGGTCATCTCACTTTCCAAATAGGAGCCATGAAAGGAAGAATGGAAGGTGCAAAATACAAAAGCTTCTGAAGACAACTATTGCAGGAAATTTTCTCTTAGGGGTTGCATAGAAATTGGCTTTAGCTGGAGACTCCATGAGAACAAGGAAGGAGAGATTATTAATGGGTGTTTGTCCATAGAATTGATTCTGCAGAGGAGAAACTGACGGTGAAGAAGAAATTGCGGGTGGGGTGAGACAATTGCAGGAACAACATCAATGAGTAGAGAGAAGATGGGATCTAGATGCTGGGCGGATGGGAGATCTTTGCAGGAAGCAGGGACCCTTTGTCCGTCACATATGTGTACAGTGTAGAGGCAGGATGTATGCAAGTAGAGTATAGACTCTGTGGAATGAAGATGAGTAGTTCCCAACTGATAATGTCACAAGGACTGAGATATCAGTTGAGATAATCAGCTGGGAATGAGAAGAGAGACAATATCAAAGACAGACGAAAGACAGAGATGTGTAAAATAATGATCTAGGTAGGTGGGAGAAACATAAATGCAGTGGGTTTTCCAGACATTGCTGAATGGTGACCTGATATTTGTGGTCATATTTTAAAAGTGGGGCCTCTCAGCATGGTGGTGAGATTATCTCCAAAAATGTCAACTGCTCAGGTGCAGGAGTAGAGCAGATGACCATTAGGCTTAACTAAGGTTGACATTTTTTCTAAGCATGATAGAGGCAGCGGGGCAATGGAGTGAGGACAGCTTGAGAGGACATTTGGGGTGATTCCGTGAAATCTAATCTGGGTAGGGAGGGACGTGAGGATATGTGGTGGTGATGACTAGTAAAGAAAAAAAGGAAATATCAGTGGACAGGAGATTCCTGTGAGGTGGGAGAATCATGGCTGAGCGGGTTTAATAAGTGAGCTCAGAGATGAAAACCACCTTTTATTTACATCAGTGGGACAAGGATTACTATAGCAAATTTTGGAGTGACAAGAGAGAATGTAAACTTACAGTGAATTGTGGATTTTTTAAAAATCTCTTTGCAGACATGTAAAGGATGACAAAGACTTAGTAGCACAATGGGTTAAGTTAATGAAGGTGTTTTCTGAAAGTGTGGTCCATATGGTTTACTGGGAAAAAAAAATGTGTTCCCTATTCAGGTAAATACAGGAACAAGGAAGATCTGTTTCCTATCCGTGTGTATCTGCTGTGGTAGCTGAAGACATTTCGCTTCGTATCTGAGCAGTATTACGTATATTTCTCTTTCACTGAGCAACTCTGGAAATAAGAAGGCCAATTTCTCAGCACCGCTCATTTTTCATCTTATTCTGAACTTGTAACTTTGCAAAATTCAGAGTGCCTGTTGAAATCTCAAGGGCACTTCAGCCTTGGCTCAGATGCATGAACAAGATGGGAAATGGCTAATTTGTCTTTTGATCACACAAGTCCAAACCAAATAAGGGCCAGCCTTGAACAGACTGGATGTGCAAACTTCAAAAGTGAGACCACAGCGTGCATATAGAAATGCCATTTCATCATTTCCCTCATTCCTCAAAAGTGGGAAGACTGATGAGTCAGTGGTGACTTCTGTCCAGCAGAAGTCATGCCCCTCCCTTGCAACCATTTTACGCTCTAATTAATAAGAAAGGTGTGGGCATTTAGATCTTGAAGTGAGATTTTAGGAAGGGTGAGATCATTGTGAAGTATCAAACCAAAAAGGCATGGCTTTTAATGCAGAGCTACTTATTTTAGGGTGAGGATTGTTGAAACTCACTTTTATTGTTCCAAAGTTGTATGAAATCGATCTAAGTAATGATTCCTCCCTCTAGTGTTGATCGCCACCTCATTTTCCAACCATGTATTTAATATGCTATTGTTAGATTTATATTCCTTGATATCTTACTTCTCTACCATCACTCCTTACCCCTCCTCACATTTAAAAACTTTCAGTAGCTCTCATTGCTACAGAAAATAATACAAAATCCTTTTAGCCTGGTATTAAAGGTTAATCCATTGACTTAATATCTATAAAACATTTACAATGTGCATATACTGTTGTCAGAAATGCAATGGTGAACAAGAAAGATAAAGTCTCTGTGTGTATGGGGTTTACATCCTAAGAGGGACAGAGGAGTGAAGCAGACCATTCCAACAGCATTAGAGTCCTACAGAGCCATTAAAACAACATGATGCACATTATCTCATTTAATCCTTGAAACTATCTCATAAAGAAGGGGCAATGTTGCCTCCATTTTACAGTTAAGACAACTGGGACTCAGTTTAAGTAACTTGCCCACTTTCACTCGATCAGCAAGAGCTCTTAACGACTAAGTTTATTCCTTCCAGTACTAATTGTATTCAGGTGTTTGCGAAATTTTACGTTTACTATTCTGCAAAGCCAAACACAAACATGTTCAGATTAAGGAAATGTTAATGTATCACATGGCTTCTTTTTGTACCTGGAATTAGAATAATTGAATATAAAGCACTGTTTAGAAATAGTTTTTATTTTCTTGGTGATTTTCATATTCTTATATATATTATGTATTCCTCATAAATATTGTGATTTTTCTTGTTTTGTTGATTCACCAACTGCTGTAAATCCTGGGAATCCTGAGAAACCAAGTACATTTTCCATTTTAAACTAAAAACCACAATATGTTAAACTTACTAAAACAGTTGGTGGAAACCTTGTACTAAATATAACTTTTGAAATTCATACATAATTCTGTCACTGTATTTGTTTATGACGTTTATTCAAGAGTCAAATATCACATCAAAGTTGCAACTAACTTTAGATTTACAGAGAGGATGAAAACTTTAGTCTACAAGAAATAACCAAATAAGAACTTGATATGAGTTGTTTAAAAGTGGTTCAATTTTGAAAATTCCCAAGTTGGAAAATGATTCATAGCTAGATGGTTTGGAGAGAAAAAATAAATGCACGTTGTTATTTTGTTAAGCAATAATGAAAACACAAGTGTACATGTAAGTCATATTTTTTATTTTCTCCATCTTCTCTTCATAAAAACCAACTCCAAGATCTCTGACATTACATTGTCAAGAGCAGACTGTCTTTCCAATCTGACGGTTACAATTATTATTTGTGACTAAAACAATCATGTGTAAAGATAGAGTAATCAAGTCAGAAAATAATATGCAAAAGCACTTTCAATGTCTTTTTTTACACATCCAACATACTTTTGGCCCAGCCTGAATGTATGCCTTCACCAGTACAACCTGACATAAGCATCTCTGGATGATTTTGTTAGAGATGTTATTAAGACAATGCGTATATCCAAGGGGAGGGAAGGAATCTTCTGTTGTCATGGAAAGGAAGGAATTATTTGGTTTGGTTTGGTTAGGTTTTAATTTAGATATGTGAAATTGATTTTTACCTTAAGATGTAAGTTAAAGAGAGAGGCAAATTAAGCAATTGGCTAAGCCACCAACACTTAGGTTAACCTGATAGTACATTTTGTATTAGAATTCAGTGTCCTAAATCAAGGCAATAATAATAATTAACATGATAATTAATTATGTATACTAATAATATATTACCGTTTAATAATATATAATAACAATAATGAACATGATAGGAATAGGACCATCATTTCCTCCATCCACTGTCTGTCTCTATCTCTCCTAGTCCTAGAAAGGACCTTATAGATCATCTAGCTCTGAGGTTTTTATTTTGGGATTCATGAGCAGACTTTAGGAAGGATCCATAATCTCCTCTGAAATTGAATGATATTTATTTATACATAGGTATTTCATTTTTCTGGAAAAAGAGGCACATTCTTAAAGAGTTTTCCATGCTCCAATAGTTTAGAACAAAACTGTAGACCAATGTACACTTATTTTATAAATGAGTAAACTGAGGTCCAGAAGAGTGAACTAAGATTAGGTCAGGCATTATATGAAACCAGTCTGAGGGTTTTTACCTACATCCTTTAATTCAAGCTTAGTATTTTAAAAAAATGTGTTTTTACCCCAAACATGTTTGGTGCAGGTCTACTTTATGTAAAAAGAATGATCAAATTGAATTTTAATGTGAAGGGAAATTCACCAATGTACCTGGGAGTAGATGGATGAAGGAAGGTGTTACTCAGATTTCTGAACCGGATACCTAATGATGCATGTTTTCTTAGAAATTGCTTTAAGACACAGTACCTTTTTAAAGCTTTAGGCACTAAATCAATTATGCAGATGATAGAGGAAATTAGGAAAAAAATTCCTGAAGGATGTTAAGGAAGGGGTTTTGTTAATTTGTGCCCTGAGTTGCCCAAGTCAGAAATTTGTGAGTCATCTTTTATCCTGTGTTCTTCCTCACATGCCATTTGGTTCCACCACCTTCATCTCTCTCTCCTGCCACTTGTTTTCACCTTGTCTGCCACACCTTTGTTCATGTCATCATCATTTTCACCTAGATTACAGCAACAAGGTCCTTATTGGGTTTTTGCTGTGTTTTGTTGTTTTAGCTCTGCCCATGCCCCCCTTCTCTTCATTCATTCACTATCAGAATCATCTTGACAAAGAACTGCCTTCAAGACAGAACCTTTCATGTGTCTCTTTTCCTGGACAGTCCATTCTCTTACCACATTCCCAACGCAACACTTCCTACAAGGCATTCTGACACCTACTTATATTGAAGAACTTGCCAGACTTTCTCAGGCCTCTGCTTCGTGGTTCCGTTGGTTTCTCTGCCTAGAAATGATCTCCTATCCCTTCCTACCTCCGAAGCTCAGCTCAAGCATTCTCTAATCTAAGAAGTCTTTCTGGGCACTTAACTTCTACCCCTGCTGCATGACAGTGCTAACTCAGACTCAGGTGTCTCTTCTCTGAAATTCCATGATAGCTCCATCAGAACACTAGTTGCACTGTAAAGTCATTGATCCTCATGCTGTGCCCCAAGAACATCGAACTTCCTCACATAATGACTGCCCTACATTTCTTTGTAACCCTGAAAAAATAGTGTTAAGCAGAAAAGATGGACAGAAATGATAAACATTCCATTTAAATATTTATCATCTCTCTTTATCTTTGCACCAAAGCCATCATGATGATTATATATTTTATTCAGTTGGCCAATCAGAGTGTTTTTGAAAGTTTAAGGGAAAACAGTCTTCTAAATAATAACCAGTATTAATAGGTAACATTTATAGTATGCTTTCTATGAGTTAGGAACTATACTAAATATTTTACTTGCATTATATCTTTTTATCCTCTAAACATAGCCCATGATATGGATATGGAGACAGGCCCAGAGTACTTAAATGACTTTCTCAAGGTCACCGAACCACAAAAAGCAAAATCAGAATTTAAGTATGGTTTAGTTGATGTCCTCAAATACTATGCCATAGATGGAATACTTAGTGTACCATTTTATGAAGAAGGATTTTATTTACAATATCTGATCTCTTACCCTATGCAGTAAAATTCCACTTTAAATGTCTATTCAATTATTTCCGTATATGAAAAACAAGCACATGATGCATGTACTCAAGTTCAATGACAGCTCATACATTATCTCATTTTGTCAACAACTTAAAATCAAAGAGTAGCAATATAAATAACATATTTCAAAACATACATAACAGTGGAAACACATAGATATTCATAGAGCATACAATGGCGTCCCTAAAACTTCCCAGAGAGCCATCAGAGTATAAAACCTTTACAGTTCTAACTCAGTTGAACCGTTGCAATTTGTGAACTATATGTAGGGTAGGAAAAATTACTGTCCTCATTTTGCATGTGGAAACAAACAGTAAGGCCCAAAGAGGTGGAGTGCTGGCATCATTTGTAAAAAAGCAAAGTCTTCAACTCATGTGTCGTAGATTCCACTCAACTATTACTTGGCATTGAGAGAAATAGGAGATAAAGCCTCCTCATTTTGATCCTTTAGGATCACAAAGTCTTTTTTATTTTTTTAAATGAAACAAGAAAAAACTCCCACTTTGCTCTCCAGCCTCTTTGACTTGCCTATCCATTCCTGTCAAATTACTCCCCTCTGACTGCCGCCCCCAGCTCTCCCTCCACTCTCCCCACCCCAGAGCCTCAGGAATTCATTCCTTAAACTGCACGTGTGAAGCCTTGGAAAGCTAAATAGGTAGAACACAGAGTTTCCAATGTGGCACATTAATATTTTCAAGTTCAACCAGATTTATTTGAAACCTGGCTCATGTTTATAAATCCAGCTGGCATCTGGCATTTGTTATGAAAATACTCAGCTTTAAGAATGCCTGCCAGCCCTGTGGCAAGTCAAAGTGAAGCCACTTAATGAGCAGTATAGCCGCTAGCCTCTCTCCAAGCTGACCAGATGCCACATGCTGCCAACTCATCCACCACTAAAATATCAACAAAGTGTTGACACTTCCATGATTTGCATTTGGATCCAGATTACAAAATAGGGTTGTGATCCTAGCAAATTGAATGATAATCCCTAAGTCAGAAACATCTGTTTATGTGGGTCCCCTGACATTTTGAGTAACTTTTTTCTTTGCATTGTATCTATATCCCATACCGTCTTTTTCTAAGGATAGGATCCCATCATAACGCCTCCATGGAGAGCTGACTCACAGGGCACGCTATTTGGGCTCCAAAACAATTTTAACATGCTTGACAATTAAAGCAGAGGCACAAATAAAAGATATGTAAGTGTAAATTATGTATATTTTCTTCCTGCCACTATTGCTTCCCATGTTTTTGGTTGTTTGAGGTATAAAAACAAATATTCCAAAAACTAACCTAGGTTGGCAAAGAAGGTCTATATGTGTGTACTTCAATTTCTCCCAATAATGGGATCTGAGTGCACTGGATTGCTGCATATTTTGTGAGATCTCAGTCTTAACAAGGTGTTTTCACACCTGGAATGTACCTTCGTGTTTCTAATTAATCTCCCCTAGATACGGACGCTGTGGCAGCTGCAATTTTCCCTAAGAAGAAGTGTGACACTTCCTTGGGGTGGTGTGTATGAGAAATATTCAAGTATTTTTATAGCAGAGATAAGAAACTAACAGAACGTGAAAGTCATTTTTCATTTTTAGTTACATTTTTAACATAGCAGAAGTTTCCCAAGGGGTGGAAGTTTAATTCTAATCTGATATGTTTTTACCAGTAACATGGGATTTTGAGGAACGAGAGGGAAATGAAGATTAAAACTAAGGAAATTATCTCTCTAGGATTATATTTGATTTGCTCTCTTCTCTACTGAGATGTCTTAATATTTTAAAATTTATTTTTTTATTGAGGTAACATTGGCTTATAACATTATATAAACTTCAGGTGTACATCATTATATTTCAACTTCTGTATTCACCACCAAAAGTCTTGTTGCTATCACCATGCAAATGTGCCCTTTTACCCCTTTCACCCTCTCCCCCTCTGGTAACCACTAATCTATTCTCTGTATCTATGTGTTTGTTTGTTGTTGTTGTTGTTTCATTTTCCACATAAGAGTAAAATCATACTGTATTTGGCTTTCTGCATCTGACTTATTTCACTTAGCATAATACCCTCAAAGTCCATCCATTTTCTCACAAATGGCAAGATTTCTTTTTTTATGGCTGAGTAGTATTCCACCATATATATATTTACCACATCTTCTTTATCCACTCATCCATTGATGGGCACTTGAGTTGTTTCCAAGTCTTGGCTATTATGAATAAGGCTATAACGAACATAGGGGTGCACACATCTTTATGCATTTGTGTTTGTGTGTTTTTTGAATAAATACCCAGAAGTAGAATACCTGGATCATATGATAGTTCTATTTTTCATTTTTAAGGAATCTCCATACTGTTTTCCATAGTGAGCACCAGTTTACATTCTCACCAGCAGTGTATGAGGGTTCCCTTTTCTCCATATTCTCTTCAACACTTGTTGTTTCTTTTCTTTTTAACAATAATCATTCTGACAGGCATGAGGTGATATCTCATTGTGGTTTGAATTTTCATTTCCCTAATAATTATTGATGTTGAACATCTTTTCATGTGCCTATTGGCCATCTGTATATCTTCTTTGGAAAAAATGTCTGTTGAGATCCTCTGCCCATTTTTTTAATCAGGTTGTTTGTTTTTTTCTTGTTGAGTTGTCTAAGTTCATTATATATTTTGGACATTTACTGCTTGTTGGAAATATGAGATGTCTTAATTTTTTGATATCTTGTATATATCCTGTTTCCAAATTGGGTAAGGTTTCAAGAAATTTGAGATTGAGAAAATTTATATTCTTAAGAACTCAGAGAATTAAAAAAAAAAAACTCTTTGGAAATTAATATATCCTCTTCCAGTATCCAATATCTACTTAACATATCAATTGATCTTATTTTATTTGTAAGTGTGGTACACAGTTAAGACCATCATCTAATACAGAGATGGTGTAAATGAGTCATACGAAAATTGCCTCCCTCATTCTTCTGCAGAAGCAGCAGATTTCCCAGAAAGATTGCCTTGGCCTGGTAGTCCCAGTTCTCTTAACCACAACTGGTAGGTAGGATCAATCTTTCTCCTTCCTCACTAGGCCACAGAAATGATTCTTTGTACTATATGATGCTTGACTATATTTAATGCAGCATTTTATCATTTACCTATGGCTCTTCATGTCATGTGAATAAATCTTGACTCCCCCAAAATACTGTTAAGGGACTGCATCACATATTGCTTTTGCTTCCCCATCAATGGAGACCCACCCAAGGAAATATGAGAGACCTTGACATTTAATACATTATGATTAAATCAAATTTACCTTAGTGCTCAAAGAGTATATATGATTCTTTTAATTGCAGAAGTGTTTCTTGTTCCTCAAGGAGGGAGGGAAAAGAGGAAAAGAAGCGGGAGGAAAAAAGAGAAGGAAGACAATTAGAAGGGAAGGAAGAAGGGAGGGGGAAAAGGAAAGATTACACACCAAGTCACTAGTCTGGGTACATACTTATTGAACTATCTCAACAAATATCATTATCATTTGCATTTTAGAGATATGGCATCTGAATTTCTAAAAGCTTGAGTAACCATCTGAGCCAGAATTTGATTTCAAAGGCCATGCTCTTTATCAGAGGAGACCCTGGCCTTTCCTGAAAAACATAAGGCCAAGAAAGTAACTTATTGCTTTGCCTTTTTGTCTCGGTGGAGAGTTCATGCAGAGACTAGAACAATTTTGGTATTTAAAAAAACCCCAATTGTGAAGTCCTTCTTTTTAGAATTCTACGTATGTTCCCCTCCAGGTCTTCTTCATATCTTCAGTCTTTGTGTTTTCTTTGTTTAAACATCTTGTCTCAGAAACAATCTCCTATAATTTTTTTTCTATTACCAATTTTAATATTGTTATGTCCCCATATGTTCACCTGCTTCAGGAATCCTTTGCTGCCTGAGGCCTACAGAGTAAAGTTTTGATCTTTTTCTCTATAAAACTTGAATCCTCATTATTTCTTCCTTGCATTTCTCTCCCCACTCCATCTTCCACCTGATGGACACCAACAAAGGAAACCACAAGAAAGAGTTTTTTCCTGTGCATCTCCTGGTATCACTTATAAAATTGTTGATATTCACTATATATGAATCTATCAACCACACTCTTTCCAAATAAACATAAATGACTTTTAGTAATAGTAACTTGTTTGGGTTCTCACTATACAAGTCAGACTTCATTTATTCAAGAACTACCCATTGAACCCTATTAAATGCTAAGTGGTGTTCTAAGTACTGTAGATTTAACAGGAAAGAGAATTGAGAGAGATCCTCCTCTATTAAACAAAGTAAAAAAGAAAACCTCTCAAATATTACATAAAATCATAGCAATGGCATCTCCCATCTTTTATTGTGACCTGACGTGACTTCGCTATATTCAGAGAGCCTAGGGAATTAAGTGTGTTTACGTCGGCAACTGAAAGTCACATGTCACATATGTCCCTTAAAATTCATTCTCCTTATAGCTGCAAGTGGACAACTGGAAGCAATCATGCTGTGAAAGACATACTTAACCACTGTAAAAATGATAGATCTTTTACTTACTTTTTACACAAACAGAAGAGCCTGGTGTAGGGGCTAAAATATACACCCTAGAGTGGAGAATATTCAGAGGGCTTATCAGGGTGCTTCTGAAATATTATACTAAAACAGTCTATTTCTAAGAGTTGTTTATTTGCCTTTGGATAAGTTAGAAACCAGGGCTTTGGTTTCCTCATTTGTAAAAAACAGCTTTGGAGCAGATAATAGCAACCCACATCTACAGACAACTTCAATAACTACAGAACATTTTACATTCATTATCTTCTTGGATCCTCACAGTAATGAGTGAGGTTAAAAAGGCAGGGATTAAATTTCTATTGTACACATGCAGAAAATGAAACTCATAGAAAATAACTTAAGATCACATTGATAGGAATTGGTGAAACCAGGACAGGACACAAATCTAGGTCTTCTGACTCTCATCCAGTCTCATTTTGCTTCAACTATGAACTTTAAATTATCTTGGAGCCTTAAAACATAATAACCTGTAAATTTAATGCATTCCGATTTTCTAGAAATACACTCTTTGTTATCTTAAAAATCAATGAAAGACTTACCACATATAAGGCTCCTAGACAATCCACCTAATTGTCACATTTTTTTCCCACTTGTATGAAGATCATCAAAGATTACAAATTGATGAGCCTCAATCTGGAAAGACTTCAAGGAGTATGAAATACATTACTTTATGTGACGTGGTGGAGGGACGGGCGATGATGAAGAGCAAAAGCTGCCTTTCCTTCTCACAAACATCGCAGATGATCTTTACAGTAAAAGATAGAAAGGGAATTCATCAAATGGATGTTAACACTTGTACCTCATTCTATGACAAATTTCATAATGGCTTTGAAACCTAAAATATCAGTATAGTTTTCTCTTTTTATAATAGAGCCTTTAATTGCTTACTTTCAAGCCCTAATTTTACTCAGATGTTGAAGAGGTAGTCATAGGAGAGAGAAAGAAGCCCTAGGGAAAACACTGTCCAGGGCTTTCCTTTGGGCATTCTATGATTGTTTAGTTAGCTTTTTTGCTGTTTGATAAGATTTTTCAAAACCAAGAAAGAAGCATCTCAAAGTAGTGACAAACAGGAACTGTTTCTGTTGATTAGTAGACTTGGCTTCTGTGGAGATTAGGTTCTGGACTGAGTGTCCGAAACATTTTCTCCTGCCTAGGCCTCACATTCCTTTGTCAAAAACAAAAGGAATATTTCCAACCACCTGTCACTTGAGCCAGAGAAGTTTTCATACTTATATATAAAATAGTACCTGTTATAAAAAGGATACTTTACGCATCACCAAAATTGGATCCCAGTTTGTAGGGGTCTGGCCAGATTGTGTCACCTTGCAACATTCTAGTCTATTCATTGATGAAGTTGTTGATGGTAACACGTTAATTGCCAGACTTGTAATCAGTGAGAAGAGACAAATGGATATATAATCCCTCAATTTGGTGGCACCAAGATTTCTTCGATTGCTTTATCATTTCTGTAGAACTATAAGACTTTCACTCAAAATGGCCAGTGACCAATTATTCAATGCCCAGTCCAAGCATGTGAAATTCTGGCAGTTTTAAAAGATATAAATCATAAATTCATATATTCAAGAAATTCACATCTCTTTACTTTCCTTTAATCAATTTAAATCTGACCTTTAGTTATATCATTAGGCCAGTGAAAGTTTCAGTTATAGAAAGAGACTGGTCTCCTCTCCATGCTGATCCAAGCCCTCATCATCCATCTAAACTAATGACTGTTAGTTCCATGTCACACTCAGAGAGCATGGGATGGAATATTTTCCAAGGTTGGCAATCAGACTAAGTTTCAGAGTCCCTAGGTGACCTTCAAAGCTATAGGCTCTCAAGGCAGTGTCTGTCTTTCAATCCCTGCTGTCCTCCAAGCAAGCTCATCCTCTTGTACCCTAGCTCACTCTCTTCCACTACATGGCTCAGGCTTCCACAGAACATGAGGAAGTAGTTCAGCTTCCAACAACTTTTGTTTTCTGCCCTGAAGAGTTCTTGGGTCCGGAAAATAAAAACCAGAGGAGAGGGAGGGAAAATGGAGACAGGACAGGAGAAAGGACAAATATAAATGTATAACCTTATATATTATCCTACCACATAAGCAAAGAAGAGACAATAAAATCAACTACCAACTATATTTCTTATTTTGATCACCTCCTGTTCACCCATTAGTCAGAGAGGGATTCCTACCCTAGGATTATTGGAGGGCCAAACACACAACCTCTGACGTTGGAAAGATGGGATGGACAGCAGTTTACTAGTCACGTATACTCACAGCACAGGGAAGGAGGATATAGCATGCCATGCAGGACTACATGGGGGATGCACTTGGGAACCGAGTGAAGGAGCAAGGGCTGTGGGAGGCAAAGTTTGTAGTAAAAAGAGTATGGAGTGACCTCTGTTTCCATGGGAAGATGTGATTGGCTTGTTTGAATAATTTGACAGGCTGGCATGGTAGGACCCTAATCCAATAGGACTAGTGTCTTATAAAAAGAGAAAGAGACAACAGAGCTCATTCTCTTTCATTCTCTCTCTGTCTCTGTCTCTGTCTCTGTCTCTCTCTCTCTCTCTTTCCCACAGCCCTCCCCCTGAACATGTGCACAAAGGAAAGGCCATGTGAGGAAACAGAAGAAGGTGACCGGCTGCAAGTCAAGAAGAGAGGCATCACTGAAAACCAAACCTGCTGGCACCTTTATGTTGGTCTTTAAGCCTCCAGAACTGGGAGAAAATAAATGTGTTGTTTAAGCCACCCAGTCTGTAATATTCTGTTATGGCAGTCTGAGCTGACTAATATAGTCATGTTTGTGGATAAAATGGTTCAATGGTGTTAAGATGTCAATTTTCCTCAAATTGATCTAAAGATTCAACACAATCCCAATTAACATCTCAACAAGGTTTTATGTAGAAGTTGACAAGTTAGTTCCAAATTTATACGGAAATACAAAAGATCTAGAATTGCCAAAATGATTTTGAAAAAAAGAACAAAGCTGGAGACTCATACTAAATAATACATGATTTCAAGACACATTATAAATCTATACTAGTCAAGACATGTGTAATATTGGTATAATGATAACCATATACAGATAAATGGATCAGAAAAGGGAGTCCAGAAATAGATCAATATGTATATAGATAATTAATTTTCAACAAAGATGCCAAGGTAATTTTGTGGTGAAAGGATAGTCTTTTCAATAAACATTTAGCTATCCATGTGAAAAAACAAAAAAAGAGCAAACAAACAAAAACTCAACCCTAATTTTATATATTCAGAATAGATTATAGACCTAACTATAGGAGAAGAACCTATGTAACTACTAGAAGAAAAATTGAAGAATATCCTTGTGACCTTGGGTTTGGCGAAGATTTCTTAGGACAAACAAAAAAAATCAATCATATAAGGAAAAAAAATTGACAAATTAGACTTCATCAAAACAAACAAAAAAAACTTTTGCCTTTTGAAGGCATGTTAAAATGAAAAGGAAAGACACAGACTGGGAGAAGACATTTTGCAAGACACAAATCTGATAAATTACTTGTACCCAGAATATGTATGGAACACTTACAGTCCAATTCAAAGATAGACAATCCAATAAAAGACGGACAAAAGATTTGAACAGACCTTTTATAAACAATATGTTACAAATAGCAAATAAGGACATGAAAAGATGCTTAGCATCATTAGTCATTAGTCAAAATGAGATAACACTACATACCCTCTACAATGGCTGAAACTGAAATAACTGAAAATATCAAGTGTTAGTGTGGATATGGAGCAACTGGAACTCTCGCATATCACCTGTGGGAATTTAAAATAGAACAGCCACTTGGAAAACATTTGGCAAAATCTTAAAAAGTTAAACATCCAGTTGCCATAAAACCCAGTAATCCTATTCCTAGGTAGTTACCCAAGAGAAATGAAACCATCTTTCCACACAAAGATTTATGCTTGAATATTCATAGCAGCTTTACTTATAACGGCCATAAACTGAAAACAACCCAAATGCTCATCAAATTGTGATAGATCCATGAAAAGGAATGCTGCTCAGCATAAAAAAGGCAACCATTGATGGTGCGACAACATGAATAGATCTCAAATGCATCACGCTATATGAAATAAGCCAGACACAAAAGACTACTGAATGTATAGTTCCATTTACATGAAATTCTGGAAGAGGCCAAACTATAGTGAAAGAAAGCAGATGGACAGTTGCCAGGGGCTGAGGGTCGGCTGTGAGTACTGACTGCAAAGGGGCATGAAGGAAATGTTTTGAGCTAATGAAAATGTTTTATATCATGTTTGTAGTGGTAGTTACACAACTCTCTATATTTCTCCAAACTCAGTGAATTGTACACTTAAAACTGCTGAATTTTAGATACTATAAACTGTACGTCCATATAGCTGGTTTAATAACAATAAAAAAGCTGCGGGAAGCTTATTCACCCAAAAAGGAATAATTATGTTCAGATGCACAGATACATTTAGAACCGAATATGATAACAGTGAGTTTGTCAAAAAGCCAACGTGCATTAATTAGTGACAATAGAACTTTATCATTTTCACTTAAAATTTGTTTTGAAATTTGAAATTTCATAACTTAGTAGATAATTACAGAAGTTCCATTTATAATAATAACTTAAGAAAGGGCAATGGAGATAATTATTAAATAATATTAATATGCTTTTCTAGTTCCATTTTTTTGAACTTTTGTAAGTCAGGCCAGAGGCATTTGTTTCCTTTAAGGACGAGAAATGTTGGTATAGCAGGAATTCAGAGAAAAGGGCTAATATTCAGATTTCAATTCCAAAGACAAATTTTAAATTTAAAGCAAAAGAAGAGCTTTGAAGTCTTGGTATTACTGAAAACCAGATTTTCTAGATTTCGTCTACTATAAACAACTATCAGTGTGCAGGTCTGATTGACTTAAAAAAACAGGCAGAAAGATCTCAAGATATAGTATAAGATGGATACACAGAAGCTTAGGGAAGAAATGGAAAAGATGAGGTGGAGGGAAAAGCAAGAATGACTGAAGATTCAGGAAGATTATGAAGAGTTAGAGCAAAGAGGACAAGTACTAGCACCCTCACTTTTCCCCTTTTGGAATCTGTAGGGGTCTGAGGGCACGTTGTGGAAAGTTCTCAATAGGGATAGAGGCACCTGAAAACATCAGGCCCACATTGTGAAGGAGTAGTCCCCTATACAGCTTGGTGCCTTGTATAACATGGGACAGTACCATAAGTACAGCATTCAAAGAGGGAAATGATTAGATAGTTAAGGACGTGGCAACACTTCTATTTCCTCAAGCCTGCACATGAAATGCAGATCTAGAAAATGTCAAGTTCCCTGGTTTGCAGGACACAGAGACTCAGAGAAGAATGAAGGCTCTACAGAGCCCCAGAGTTGAGAAAACAAGCCTGCAGGATGTAAGAGCTTTGACACTAGAGGGACCAACATCATAAGGCTACAGTCTTTATTTTAAGAATAAGGAAACTCTGATTTAAAGAAAGAAAATAACTTGCTTAAGTCACACACAGGTGGTAGAATCAAGACTGTCAGTGGACTGTCCCCAAGCCCACACCCCTTAATGTACACCCCTTAGTGTACATTGATAGCCATTCCTAGGTGCATAATCAATTGTGAAGATGGCAAAAATACCAGAGAAATCACTTTTATCTCACACAGTTAGGTTTTTGTTACAAAGCACCCACCACAACAGAAATCTTAGAAGGCCAAAGATGAATTCTGGTCTATAAAAATGAATCTAAATACCCAGTAGCAGAAAAGCTGAGCTCATCATGCTAACCAAAATTCTCTGTCAAGTTCAACAGAGCAGCCTGTTTATAAGGAGATATAACTATCTGAGACAAACCTTTTATTTCTTTCAAATGCAATTTAATGTAGGAGAGACCACAAAGCTTGACCAAGAAGTCTCTTGGTTATATTCCATTTAGCCTCATCTACTCAGGAGGTACTATTATTAAAGTATTCCCCAGCCTCAAAAGCCAGTGGCTCCCCTTCCAGCTACTATGTTACATGAAGAAACAAGACTATGACAGAAAGTTTTAATACCCCCTAGAAAACAGCCAAAGCCGTAGGCTTTTATTATGGCTGAGAACATGATCCACCAAAGCTTATCTGGATCCAGCAACCGTTTGGGCTCAAAGCGTGGAGTCAGAAAGAGTTCTCATTTTTACCTAACCGTAAATTACCAAGATGCTTTGGCCTCATTGAAGGATGGAAATTCATTGCTCTATCTTAACTGAAGAAGAGATAGATGTAAGACAAATCCTGGGCAGGATTCAGAAATAATCAGTCAACAAATTTATTAAGTGCTTACCATACTCTAGGCAATCCATGGGCAACATTTATTCTTGGCACCTTCCATTTCCTTTTAAATGTTCCCATCCTCCATAATGGGGCTTCAAATGCTCAATGCTCCCTTGCTGACCCAAGGGCCCCTTGAGCCTCCTACTGATTTACTTCTTTGATGAATATTTTAACCATAATAAAGAATTCCATAAAATCAGCATATTGAAACATGAATCTCTTTAACAACAAACTGGGAGAAATACATTTGCAAGAAAGTATTACAGTGAGAATAGAAAACCTTCATATACAAAAAATGCTTAGAAACTGATTGAAAAATATTGAATATCAATAAATAATCAAAATAAACAAACAATTTTTACATATGCACATACACACAATGTTAAAAGCCCAGAGTATTTGAATAGATGAAAAAATAAATAAAGCAGCAATGTGATGCTGGTGTTTTGCTTTTCATAGTGTTAAACTAGCAAAGTTTTCTTGCTTTTGTTTATTTGTTTTAATGTGAGCATTCAATGTAGAAGGTGTGGTAATCAGACACTGATGCACTGCTTGAGAATGCATACCTTAGCATAATTCCTCTAAGGAGTAGAAGCCACACAACAAATAGGTTAAAACAGACGTAATTGTTGCAATAATAACATTTCTGAGACTCTATTCTAGGTAATAATCAGAAATTTAAAGATTATATGCAAAAATATTTCAGATTATGCTGATCTTCTTAAAAATAACAGTAGGAAACTGAAATTAATCAAATTGTCCAAAAGGGGGAAAATGGGACATTTATATGACTATTCTGCACATATTTAAATAGCTATTTATAAAAAAGTTTATTAACATGAAGATGTACTCATATTAAGCATAAAAATGGTTTTAAGAATTGTACTTAAAATAATATTTCTACTCTGTAAAGTACACTTCTGAGAAGTCCAAAAGGATACATATTAAAATCTTAGTATCAGTTGCCCTCTAAGGTTATGGGAATTTCTTCTCCTTCTTTATCCTTTCTAAATCTCCCAAGCTGATCGTTTCCTCCATAAAACTGCTCCTTGAACTAACTCCCATTTTTCTTTTTGGCAGCACCTTCCTCCCAAGCAACAGCCACAATAACTTACAATGAACATTGGTAACATCTCCTCTTATGGGCAATAAATTAACTGCCAAATCTTCTACATTTTTGGAAAATATTCAGTTGAGTTTCTAGTATCTCCTCTTTTCTCTTCTGCAGCTCACATTTTACTACCTTTTCTTATGGATTAATGAAAAAACTTGCTAAATTGTCTTGGCACCGAATTTCACTTTTCGTTTCAACTGGTCGTCCATACTACTTCCTCATTAATATTCTTAAATTATACCCCCTGTCAGAGATATCAAAAATGAAGAAATACACACGCTGTTTATTATATATATATATATATATATATAATGAAAATGCATGTAAAGTGAAACATATCTATTTTTTCCATTTAAATATTAAAGGTTAAGTTTATATAAAGAGCTCATAAAATATGAAAAATATGAGCACTTAATGAAAAAGGAGAGAGGCAAAAGACTGCAGAAAATTTATAATTAAACAAAAACACGTCCATACAAATACATCTATATGTACAATCAGTGGTCAACAAACGTTTGGAAAATAAAAACTTTATCCTTATAAATTTCACAAGAAATTCAGATTAAAGCAATATGGTGTTTCTCTTATGCACTGACAAAATTGGAAGGAAAAAACCTAATAATAAAATAGGCTGTGATCATGAAATGAGTGTTCTCCCATCAGACCTGAGTAAACTCCTCCATTTGGATTGGTTCATCCATGGCCCCACCTGGATTTGGGGAAGAGATCAGATGATCTTGGTAAAAAGAGAAATGTGAAAAAATCCAATTCCTTGAAATAAGTGAATTGTTTTACATGGGAAAGTTATAACTGAAACGTTTGGTGAATCTAAAAGAAAAAAAAGTGACATCTCAGCATTAGTGTTTAGTCCTTTCTACTCAAGGAGAATTAGTATTAAAGTTTACACAGGTTGGGAACAGTACTAGAAACTGAGAACTCCAAATTGGTAAATTTTTTAAAAGAATAATGGATAAGCATTTCTTGGTGAAAATTCTCTTCCAGTTTTAAGTATGTATGTGGGTACATGTTTAGGGAGATGAGGTAAAATACATTTCTTACATGGAGTTATGGTTAAAAAAGTTTCAAAAGTCGCTGTGTGAGAGAAATTCTTGCACATAGACATTGAGAGACTTATAAAAGAATGTCTATAGCAGCTCATTTGTAATAAACGAAAACAACTTAAATGTTCAGCGAAGTATTATGGTATAGCCAAATATATGTCATGTGTTCTCCAAACCACTTTATTTTCATACTGGGAATATAGAAAGACTACATTTTCCAGTCTTCCTGCCATCTAGGTGAGACCATGTAATTGAGTTCTGTCTAAAACGTGAGAAAAATTGTGTTTATCAGTTTTTAGTAATGGTCATAAATGCTTCATGCAGTAATCTTCTCTTCCTCCTTCTCTCTCTCTCTTTGTTCTTCTCCTTTTTGGTCTCTCTGTTTCTCTCTCTGCCTCTGTCTCTCAGTCACATCCACACACAAACATTCATGATGGTGGCTACCTTTGAGTAGTAGTAATGAAATAAGTTAGGATGCAAGGACATACCCACAGGAAATTTTAGTTTAATAATAATGTTCTTTTACCTAAAATGGTCAGTAGATGCATGCACATTTTATTGTATTTCTCTTCTTTATATCTCACATAAATTTTATATTTTTAAAATTTTTAGATCTACTTAGTACTTCATATTTTTAGAGAAGAGTAACTGAAAATCAGTTCAATTATTGCGAAATAGGAAAAAAGAGTTTCCAGTTAGAAATTTCCCCAAAAGAATTTGGCAAGAAGAAAGATTAGCAGGCAGACGTTCTGAAGAACTATACAATGCAGCCAATAGAAATTGCAACAGAGTTATTCTGGAGAAACAAAAACATATTAATCAAAGGCCAATTCAAATAATTAATTTAATTTATAATTGGCCTAAAATTGAGAACCCACAATGATCTACTTAATTGAGATATGATTCCCAAATGGAGGAATATAAGCATAAATTCTCTGAGTCTGAAAGTTCATATAAAACATATCTAGCTGAAGAAGATGATTGGAGAATACTTTTCCTTAGAAGTTTTTTAAAATAGCAGGTAGAATAATAACACATTAGAACTGAATGAGCCCTTAGAGGTTCTAGACAAAGATTTTTCAATCTTGCCTACATAATAGAATCACCTAGGTAGTTTTTAAAAAAATCTCAATGCCTGGGTTGTACCAGAGACAAATTAAATCAGAGTATCTGAGGGTGGGACCTAGACATTAGTGTTTTTAAAGATCACCAGATGATTCCATCATTCAGCCAACATTAATTCCTTCATTTCATGCTCTAGGAGTCTGAGGTTGCGAGAAGTGGATTGCATTGTGTAAGGTCACATGCTGGTTAATTGTTCTCTGTCTTGTTCCCTGTCTTCTGTCTTCTTTTTTTTTTTTTTTTTATGTTGCTGCTTCCCCTGTATTTTAAACATTTATTTATACTACTTCGAGTTCTCTTGCCCTGATCTGTCTCTTATTCTGGCCATCTGGCTTTACGCCAGTGAGACCTGATGGTGCCTCATCTCAGATTTGGGCCACATATCACTTACTTTCTGCCCAGGAGCTTTTTAAATGATATTGTAGTAGTGGACCCCATGAGAATCCTCTTGGCATTCACAAATGTGCAACTTAAAAATGCTGAAAAATGATCATCCTGTGGAGTGAACCTGTGTTTAATGGGGAATGTAAACTGATGGATTTGCTTTCCCCTTTCATGCTAATAGTCTTGAGGGGCATTTCATATGCCTCTTTAGGCAAACCTGGGAGCTCGAACAACTATTTGCCTATAGCAGTGGCAAACTTTAACTTGATAATGCATCTTTGTTCTGCTCTCTCTTCCTCCCTGCTTACCTGGCCCTCTCTCCACCTCCTTGAGTCTCACTCCCCAGTAAAGTACTAGCACTTCAGCCTTTGGTTCAAGCTTTGCTTTCTGGAGCATCCAAGCACAGACATCACCTTTCTTCCATTACCAATAATAATCTTAATTTCACAGTCAATGCCCAATTTTCATGGCCCAGAGTCTTTAATGTTTTAATGATCTTTTCACCCCCATTATTAAAAACATCAGTATCACCAACATCATTAAATTATAGCCCTTCATGTATATGTTATTCTCAAAAGTCTCACTAGGGCTGGTGAGACGTGTTTGGTGCTTTGAGATCCTTCCATACTCATTCTCTAGAGAAGGTAAAGAAAGCAGAGAAATGACAATAAAAAGTAAAAAGTACCCAGAAAAATTAAGAGACCATAGTGAAAAATAAAGTGATTAAAGATGAAAGGAGATTGAAGAGAAAAACAAAACCAAGAAGGACTTAGAACAAGAGAAAGAGTGCTGGATAATGTGCTCTCTCTATCCAAATTACTCTCAGAGCTATATTTCATTTTCCCATGTCAGCATAATTATCATCAATATGTCAAAGCATCTTCTTTATCTATGCCTTTATCTTTCTAGAAACCATATTCACATACAAGGTATTTACTCATTCATTCTCTGCTCATCCAGCATTAATTGGTTACCAATAATGTTCTAGAAACCAGGGTAATAGAATTACTACATTGGTGAGATTGGGAATGAGTAATTATCAAATTTCTACCTAAGTCCCAAGACAACAAGGGCCAGGAAGCTATATTAAAAATATCTCACTGACGAGTCTACAAGAGATGGATTATCTACTCTTCCAAAGAGTGTCATACCCATATCTGGGCACTGTATCCTTACTTGTTCTTATCCCTGGATATATCCACACCTACAGCTGGCTCACTAATCATCATGGAACACACCATCTTTCTTGTTAACATTCGTCTGTCTAGAACTTGTCACTTGGGAGAAACTCTGTTTTCTCAATCATCTGTCCTCACATCTCTCCCTCTGAAATCCAAGGACTTTTTCCTCCTCTGGTATTTACTGGTCCATATTTTTCATTTACTCTACAAATACTCTTTACTACATGAAATATACCTGGTAATAAAGCAGATAACATGACCACATATTTCATTCTTTCATTGATTTTCCTTCTAGTGGAAGTGTCAAATAGGGTTAAGATAAAGGAATAAGTAAAGTCAATACAGATTACAATAAGTGGGACAAAATAGATGGTAAATGTGGGAGCCAATTTTACAAAGATTAGTTAGGAAAAGCCTATCTGAGCAGGGAAATGAGACCAAAGGTCTCAGAGAGACCTCAGAGGAAAGTGGAGACCTAAAGATCAAAACTGAGTCAGCCAGGCAAATGTGCAAGGTAAAACAAAGCACAGATCAGCAAGTGTGAGGTCCTGAGGTGGGAATAGTTTTGATAAATTTCAGGAACAGAAATGGGGCCAGTATAGAGGAAGTGTGGTGAAAAATCCGGGGAAGGGTACAAGATTAGGTTGGAGAGATCATAGGCACCAGATCCTTTAGGGTTTTGTAAACCATACTATGGAGTTCAGATTTCATTACAAAAACAGTAGGAAGCCTTTGAAAATTTTTCAGCTGAGAAGCAAGATGGTCTGATTTTAATTCTTGAAAAAGATCATTAGAATTGCTCTATGGAGAAAGATTTGGAGGAGGGCAGAAGAGAAAATAATCAAACAAGTTTGGGGACTGATACAGTCCAGGAAAGAATCAAAAATGGTGTTAGATAATGATTTTTAAAGTAAAACCATGATTCTCTTAAAACATAAAATAAACATGTGTCAAAGATGGTATTTAATTCATTAGTTAATGAGAAAACCAGTAAAATGTTATAACTAATTCAAAGGAGAAGTCAAAGAACACACATATGTTAGCAATAAGAAATGCTGAAATGAATTTCAAATACAGTAGATGCAAAACTGGCTAATATCCACAGGGCAATAATCAATTACATTTGTGTGAATAAGAATCATTTGCATTACTATCACTTTTCTACAATTTAAAACAGTTGTAAAATAGCTCAAAGACTATGAAAGGAACAGATAATCAGGAAAATGTGCTAGACAAGACATCTGGTAATCTCTTTTTGCTCATTTCAAAGTCTTTCACAATTTTTCCCGACAGGAGCTTGGACAAGGACAACGATAGTGGATGCAGAAAACTGTGCTGAATTGTAGATATGTCTTGAAGTCTTAACTGATTCGACTTCTGATGGATTAGAATGGTGTATGTGTGTGTGCATGTGAGGTGGACAGGTGAGGGAAAGAGAAGAATCAAGGATGGCTCCTAGATTTGTTCATTAAACCTTGTTCCTGTGGAACAGTCCCACCTGATTCCCGATATCAGCTAAACCCCTTCACTGGCCTGGGACATGTAGAGACCCAGCTAGAATATAAGATGATGTTTATAGAAGAGAAACAAGAGGAAAACAGACAGATTCCCAGATAGAAAGAAGATATCTTCATAAGCAAGTTATAAATTGAAGGCTTAGTTAACTCTAAAAGAGAAAGAAGGAGGGGGCCTCTCTCTGAAGCATTAAAGTTATGAACATTTTCTAATCATCCCCTAAGGAGTTTCATCTAAGGACTCTAAATACAACATGGTGGGATTTGAGGACCTCTCAATCCATCTCATCTATCAGTGGTCCATATGAGCAGTTTTGATGTCCATGGGTTCTAAGTATTTGAAAAATCCCTACTTGAATAGGTACATGCTACTGAAGGTTGGGGCTGGTGTGTGGGCTGGATGGGAGGGGGAATATCTACAAAGAAGCAATAGGTCGAATGGAGGCCCAGTAGCTGCTGCAGTGAAATGGGGAGGGTGGACAGAAGTATCACCATGTGAGGCCCTCAGAGTGGGGAAGTCAGGAGAGTAAAGCTGAAAATATTAGAGGCAGCAAAGTTTTTCAGTTTACTGAAAAAATAACTGAGAATCAGTACTGGCTTATTACGGCCCTCTTTAATAAGGGGAAATAAGAATCATGCCCATTTTAAAATTAAAAAATTTTGCTAATAATAATGTTCTATGATTTACAGAGCCAAATAAAACAACTACAAAGAAATGTCTCAATGTTAATAGCAATGGCCTCTGGGGGTGAAACTATTGGTAATATGATTTTTAAATTATATTCTGTACTTTTCAAAATCTCTATAGTGAGCATGGTTGTAAGAAAAACAACAGAAATTTGATACTTGCTATGGATAACATAGCAAAATAATTCAAGAATATGTCTACTCAGTTTACTTTTGTGTCTTCTCCCTACACTGCACCATATAAGACTGAACACATAAACCGAATCCAAATAAGGCCTATAGTTGAAATATTGGTTAGTCCTCAAATAAACAGTCATGCCAGGTTAAAATTAGTTATATATTGTTTCTTAGCATCATGAAGATAAAGAGATGAAGTCAAAATAACATTGCTGCCTTTTTTTTACTCTCTTTTGTAGGTTTTAATTAAATGAGTTTTGCCCGTAGACACGACCTAATCAAACATTTATGAAGACACCACATAACGTGTGATTCTAAGGAACTCATGGCATGTTACTATAGTGAAACGCTTTATAAATCTCCCAGGTGTCTGTCCTAAGCAATTTAGTTTAAGATTGGCTTCCTCTCAGAGCTCCTGTTGAGAGTCTCAGACCGAATAAGATATGATTGTGACACCATCTTTACCCTGATGGCCCTACCAGCCTCCTGGCCCTAGCCCACTAGCATGAAAAGCAGTTTGTCTCCTGAACTGGCTCTTTGATTCCCAGCTTCACATGACCTGACTTTCACACATTCCTGCAGGGAGAGTCAATGCAGAGCACCCTAGAATTACTGACCTGTTGTAAGAGGCATGCCTGAAGCTCTTCAAAATTCTTCATACTTGAATAAAGCTTTATCTTCCTGTTTTGGCAGCCTCCAAAATATTGAGCCAATCGGCTAGTAATTTTAGAGGAAAGAAGCACGTGCTTATTACAGAAAGAAAGTCTGTGGCTTCTTACAGAAGGCATTAAAATTGTTTCTGATACATGTTATCAAAACTGAAGTAGACTGGAGACGACTCAGAATGATCCCCTGGTGTTGAAGATGAGGAAACACAAGCCCAGTTATGATGCTTGTATTGAGGGGCAGAGTCAGAACTGAAAGCATGTCGTTCTTGTTTATTTTCTTCTCTCTTGCATCAGGGAGACCCACACTATAGAGACGTTCACAGTAAATCTGAAAAGAGTCTCGTAAAGCCCATCATTCTGAATAGCCCAATTCTACTTGTCAAGGATGCCTGGAAAGAGACACTGAAGAGAACAGCAATGAGTATGGAAACTCTAGGGAAAGAACAACTTCACCGCTAAGACCAAAATCATCCTCATTTCAATATAACCATCACAAACAAGGGAACAAAAAGGGATTTAGTCTACACAAGAACTACTCCTTAGGAACCAAGTGAGGTCAATCCATGAGAGAACAGGTGGTCATTTTTTTCTCCCCTTTGGTGTCAGCTTTCTGGGGTGAGGTGGCAGGACCCACAGTGGTGTTTGCTCAGACTTCACAAGCCACTCCCACCCGAGTCATAGGACTGCTGTGTTCGTGAGGTCAGCTTGGATTATTCTGGTTTTTGCACTGCCGGGCATCAGATTCCTTGGCGGGGCTGCTTCAATTGCCCCACCTCCGCAAGATGCTGAATGCTGAGTGAGGTGACAGCCCACTGATGGTCCAACTCTTGCTCCTCCACGGCCAAAGAGCAGTACGAAACACATGTGGGCCTTCATCAGTGTTCCAAACCTGCAAGGCTGGAAGTTTGTTTTTAGGCCACAGTTCACATGGACTTAGTAAAAGCAGCCTACCCAGCTGTCCTTCTCTGAAATCTTTTTCTAACTTTTTCCAAATGCTTTCAACTAATTTTGAAGTCTAGACTGTGAAATCTCAATACTCTCCAATCGGCTGCATCTGTTTTCGAGATACCAAGGGGCATTTACAGAAAACATCAGTCATCCTTCCCTGGTTGATTAGATGAGTGATAAGGTACCAAGTTCCCTCAGTTAACTGCCCTTCTCCGTGTTCCTTACTTTTTAGCTGGTCCCCACCCACGGGCATTTTCTTCCCGCTCTAGTCTCTGGTTCTTTCCTAGTCACGCCCCCCATTTCCTCTTACTTGTGGTCACCGACTCTTATTCTTATTCTCTTCATTCTGAGATATTGTATGAAAAAACACTCTGTAAATCCTAAAATTCTATGCCAATGTCAGATATCAGATATTATAACTCATCTTTTCCAATCTGGTTTTGTGGGTGGATATGTGTGTGCAATGTGGGTGTGTTCATGTTCATGAGAGAAAAGCTCAGCTGTCACAAACGGTCCTCCTTCCTGGACTGGGGTCTCCATTACCCCTTCCTACCCAGGGAGGGCCTAAACCGACATAGACAGGCAAGCCCCAGATCCATCTAACTAATTAGAAGTTTCAGATGTGAGATCTTTTGAAGATACACAGCAGTAGAGAGCCTGTGCTAGTTAAGCTAAGAAGTAGAGAAAATTTGTTTGTACTCTCCCATTTGTCCATCTCCTAACATTTATTTTTCTCCACCAAAGATTGCACTGTTCCCTGCTGCTCCCCAGCAAGTCCAAATCTTCTCCGTTGGTTAATGACCCCAGTAGCACACTAAGCAACTTTGATGCTTTCAAATTACCCTTCCTCCAAACTCAAACTCCCATGCCTTTAGGCAACAGAAGGAAAATGTCCCATTAATCTGGCCCACATGGGAATGTGACAACATGATAACATCCACATGGGCAATTTTATGTTTAATAATTTGGTAATTGATACAAATAAATGATGGTTTAAAAGGCCCCTAGAAAAGTTTTTGGGAAAGAATACTTTCTAGAGATCCTATAATTTGAGGTGGCTCTTTGCTCTGACATGCATGAGGCAATCTCTAACCTGGGAAAAGCAAAACAGTGAAATGAGGTCATAAATACCCTTTAAAAACCACATAGAGTATTGGGTCAACCGCTGTGGTGGCAAGAGGTGATGCATGGCCACTGTCAGAGCTGCTTGAAGGCATCTATTAAAGCTTGAAATCAATTACTTTTAATATTGTTTAGACTATTTCTACCAGGGCTATTTACTCACAGAAGACATTAATCTAGGGCCATTCAACTTCCTTTTTAAGTTGATTTCTTTTTTTCTAGAAAGAAATCTAAGTTGCCCTGTAGTCTATTTGACTGTCAGAAGAGAGACCATAAAAATATATTCACTAAATAGACTAAAAAAGTTTTTTAAAGCAATTTAGTCTTTTGGTCATAAAAGAGGAAGAGAGTGAGGCAGACAGGCAAGAGGCCAAGAGACAAAGACACAGGAAGGAAAAGATACAGCATCAGAGAAAAAGAAAAATGGGCCCAAAAGAAACAGCAACCAAGAAAGATATACCAAGGAGACAATGCAAACATGTTCAAAGAATGTACAAGAGAAGAAGAGAAAGACAAGAAAGGCTACACGTATATACTCAAAAACACCATGTACAGAGGACAGATTGAAAAGAAAAGAAAAAGACATACATGAAGCGACTCTGTAGGGGCTGTGTATTGTGTCCACTTGGCTAGGTTGAACTACATTTCCCAGATTTCCCTTCCCTCTATCTGTCCACTGATGATGAGCCACAAGGAGACTCAGATTTGCAGGCTGGAAGTAAAGCAGCAGCAATTGTAAGCCACACAAATCATCACTTATCCTCTGGCTCACCTTGTTGGTATGAGACAGGGGCCAGGCCTACAACTACTCCACCTTCCACTGAATTCTCCTTCTGCTTTTCCAAATGGCCCATGCACATGTGTGTGTGTGTGTGTGTGTGTGTGTGTGTGTTATAAATTGCATCAGGTTGAATAATTGGCAATTTTAAGCAGATAGATAAGTCAGATAAAAACCATGATAAAGGGTGCCAGCTTCTGCAGGAAACCCATGCCGTTAAGGTGAAAGGCAATAAGTGATATTTGTATGCTCCAGTGTGTTCCTGCTCTCCTCCAGTTTACATGCATCTTCCCTTATCCTTGTGGACTTCAAGGTTTAGCATCAGACACAAGGGAAATAGCTTCACAGTGCCTGCTAATTAGCTCCCATAATTGCATAAGGTCAAATCCCTGTAATAAATCCCTTAATATAAATGCATGAATGAATGGATATAGCTTCTAGTGGTTCTGCTTTTCTGATTGTATCCTGACTGATATAGACATATAAACCAAAAATTAAGTTTCTAAAAGTTGATGGGATAATACTCCCATTGTTTAACCTTTAAGAACTATAGGCCTACTGGTATACCTCTCTTGATCTAATGGAATTCAGTTCAGAGCCAGATTCCCATGCATGTGAGTTCCCCTACCCTTAATTTGACAAAGGAGCTATTTTATCAATCAGAATATGAAAAGAGAGTAGCTGGAAAGAAATATCCTCAGCTAATTAGAATCTTCCTAAGACTCGCTTAGACATTGTCACTATTAAATTTACCTTTGATTAAACATTAAGAGTAAGTATATGACAAGAGTATTTCAAAAACACATGTTCTGACAGTCAATATTGAAATTACATATCTCGTTATTTCTAATTTGCAGTCTTTAAAGGTTATTGAGTCATCCAAATCATCTTCTTGTTTGAGTCATTCTTACGTAAATACTGCCATCATTTGAAATTTACAGAATTTATCTACAATTTACACAGTGCCAGGTACTATTGACCATAAATATTTCTCCTTTATGATTTTGATCAACAATACTAAAGTTCCTAGAGTCAGCTAATTTTAGTCAAGTCTTTACACAAGTCATCTCGCATTGGCAAATTACATTTCTACTATGTGCTTTCTATGAAGAAAACACTTGCCTACTTCTTGAAATTATCTTCAGCTTTACTGGGACATAAACGGAGTTGAAATTTATATCCCTGCATAGCTTGAATCCATAAAATCTATTGCAGTTCTGTCCAATGGAAATATAATATGAGTGACATATTTCATTTTAAATTTCTTAATAGCTTCATTTTTTTAAAAGTAAAAATGAAAAACAAACGAAATTCATATTAACAGTGTATTTTATTTAATTCAATATTTCCAAAAGAGCATTTTGACAAAATCAATATAAAAATTATGTAGTGATATTTAAATTTTTTTCATACTAAGCTCGTCTTTGAGACTCTGTGTATATTTAAAATTTCAGCCCATCTCAATTAAGATTAGCCACATTGAAAGAGCTCAATAGCCATATGTGACTCAATAGCCATATATAACCCAATACTATATTGGACAGTGTAGTTCTAGTGAGTCTATTGGGTGAAGGGAGTGGTAAGATTCAATATGCTTGCTGAACTCAGGTAGCAAAAGTACAAGATAATTTCCACCCACCAGAGATTGTGAATTCACATAGGCCAGGAAACTTCCCAGTGAGAAGTTTGGGTTCCTGTTCACTGAGGATGGCAGTCCCCTAAGCAATCTTCCACCCCACCTTCTTAGAAAGTAGGCAAGACAGAGAGTGTATCTGGAGCCAAACTGGGTTTGTGAGCCCTGCCCTGGTTCATTGTAAAGCTGTCCACACAGGCCTGCTGTGGGATACCTCTGACAACAGAACTCTATGGGGTGGTCAGGGGTTGACAAAGCCAAGCTGTTGGGGCTCTGCAAGAAGAGATCTCCTTCTGTCATAAACAGGCTCAACTGAACACTTGGCCAAGAATTGTATGGCCTGCACTGGGTATCTTTAGTACCTTTGGAGAGGGTTTGTTGGGGAGCAGGAAGGATCAAAACTGGTAGGAGTCGGGCTCCAAAGACAGGTGAGGGTCCAAGGAGGGTCATGCCAACCAAATCCAACATGTGACATAGCAAATGTGCCTGGAGTGCTGGGGCATGGTGTGAGGAGCACCCAGGTATAGGTGAGGAAACTGAGAGTTTCTTCTTAGGATCTAATTCCTGTGGGAATCTAGATCTCAGTCTACTCCAACAACAACAGTGCTAGTAGTACAACCAATCAACAAGTATCCTTCACCATTACAATTGCAACAAAAATGACACAATGACTACAATTACCATAGAACACATTACTAGATGCTTAGCATATCCCAGCCACTGTTCCAAGTGCTTCTACAAACATTTTACTCTATTTTATAACTCTAAAAGATGAGTATTTTAATTCTCATTTTAAAGATAAGGCAACTGAGACTCCAGGGTAGCTTGTCCAATGTCACACTGCTAGAAAGTTAAGAAGTGAAATAGGAACTCTGTACATCTGATCCAAAAAATACATGTTAGAGGTTAGGAGCAATAGAGAAGTTGCAACAGCATAAGAGTAAAAGGGGTTTCTCTTTAGGTAGAGAAGAGGTTGAGAGGGGCCCTTTTGCTTCCAACACATTGTAGGTGTTGCAGAGTTTGATAGTAATAGAGTTGAAGCTGAGGACTTGGCTGCCTAGCTGGAGACTACATTTCCCAGGCCACCTTGCAGTTAGAAATGACTATGTAACTAAGCTCTCAATAATGATATGTGAACAGAAGTGCTATGTGTCACTTCCTTGCTGGAGCCCAAAAACTGTAGGGATGCCTCTGCTTTCTCTTCTCTCTCCCACTGGCTGAAACCTGAGCATGTCAGTCACTTAGTTTCAACCATAGATATGACAATAGTGTCCTATTTGATGGCAGAGTTATGTCTTAGAAGGAACTTGATTGTGCCAGTGACCATGAGGATCAGAGTTGTTCTGCCTTTCAGGGGTCTTTTTTTTACTTCAGTTTATCTCAACCCTATATACGAAAAGAAAGCTGACACTGTCAAGTTAGGGCTATGCGTGTAAGCATTGCAGAAAATGGAGAGCCCTCCTCATCATCCCTATCCCTATATTTCGGCAACACAACTAAATGAATACACTGGATCTCTTCCAATGAAGAGAGACTTCAAGGACTTTGACTGTCCAGAATTTTTTGACAGTTTTTTCTTGCCTTATGTCAGCAGTTGTGACTTAAGAGAAAGATTATGCCTGTCATAAGCAAATTTCATAAGTCCTATCACAGAGGTAAACTAGATATAAAATTAGTCAATTTGCATCCTATATTTATAAATAAATATAATGAAATATACAAAACTGTATGGGAAATATATAAAATTATGCTAAGGCACATGACTTAATGTTAAGAGATATTTTGCTTCCATGGATTTCCATAAATGTATGGAGAGAATATTATAGGCACTACTTTTCAGACATGTGAACAGATTAAATGTAAAACCATCTGAATAGCTTTGGAAAAATAAAATCTGCCTTCAAGGTAATTGAGTAGGGCCATATAGTAGTCAACCAGTGCCAAGATAGTGCTAGGTAGCAAACAACTCTAAAGTTTGTGGCTTAGCTAGAGTCATTCACTCGACTCCAACATGCAGGTTGGGCTCAAGTTCACTCTATGTGTCTCCTCATTTTTTTTGAAACAGTAGACTAATTTGAACATCCTCTCCTTATGCAAATTCAAAAGCACAGAGAGAGAGTGAGAACACACGCTGCCTCCCACAGTCTAGACACTTCCACTAATACTCCATTGGTTAAAGCAATTCGCATGAGTAAACCCAACATCAAGAGGCAAGGAGGACATCAGCATCATGGCAGAGTGAGCTTTTCCCCTAAACTCTTCCCTGCTAAGGTACAACAAAAAGGTCATTCATATACCAGCAGAGGTTTTGCACACTACACATGACATCTGAAAGACTCACGCAGGCTTACATCTGACAGGAGTGGTGCTGGAAACCCCAGAGGAAGTGGAAGGAGGTAAGGAAAGCTCTCCTCCTTCCCCAAGAACAGTGACCCCAAGACCAAGACCACACAGCTCTCAGAAGGTGGGGGAGGGGTGGCCTTCCACAGGAGAACCTTTGCTCTCCAAATTCCCTCACAGCCCATGGGGAATTCCCACATGGAGGGAACAGAAGAGTTGCAGGGGTGTCCTCATCAAACTAACACCCCAGGAGAGCAGATAGCAAGGAAAGAATGAGAAGCCCCTGGGACTGGGGAGGCAAAAGAAAGTGCCCCCCCGCAGCATCCCAGCTCAGCCACGCTCAGAGCCCCAGCTTGGTGCCACAGTTCAGTGCCCCAGCTTGGCCCCCCAGCTCAGCAGCACTCAGTGCCCCAGCTCAGCAACACTCAGTGCCCCAACTCAGCTCCCCAGCTCAGTGGTGCATGGCACCCAAGCCCAGCAGTGTGCAGCACCCCAGCTCAGTACCCCAGGCCAGCCACACACAGCACCCTGGATTGATGCCCCAGCTCAGCCACACTTCAGCCCAGCAGCACTTCAGTCCAGCCAGAATGCCAGCAGATCTCAGTGGACTCAGAATACACAGCTATTGAACCCCACCTAGTGGCAGCAAGTGGAAGTTGTAATCAGATATCTTCAGAATGAGGAAAAATAAAACCACAACCTCAAGTACAATGCAAAAATATATTAAATCTTCAGACCAGATGGAAAATGAGAAGCATCCTGAAATCAATCCTGAAGCCACAGAAATTTATAACTTAAATGTCAGAGGATTCAAAATGGCTATCATAAAAAACTCAATGAATTACAAGAAAATACAGATAGACAATTCAATGAAATTAGGAGCTACTTCACAAAAGAAATTGAAACTATAAAGAAAGACCAATCAGAAATGTTGGAGATGAAAAACACGATGGAGGAGATAAAGCAAAATCTGGAATCTTTAAAGAACAGAGCTGACAATATGGAGGAAAGAATTAGTATTATTGAGGAAAAAAATGTAGAAAGGCTCCAGATAGAGGAGGAGAGAGAGCTAAGACTAAAAAGAAATGAAGAAATCCTCCAAGAAATATCTGACTCAATCAAGAAATGCAACATAAGGATTATAGGCATTCCAGAGGGAGAAGAAAGGGGAAAAGGAGCAGAGAGCTTTTTCAAAGAAATAACAGCTGAGAACTTCCCAAACCTGGGGAAGGAGCTGGAAATATAAGTGAATGAAGCTAATAGATCTCCTAAATATATCAACAAAAAGGGCCATCTCCAAGGCATCTAGTAGTAAAGCTGGCATAAGTCAATGACAACAAAAAAAACATTGAGGGCAGCAAGAGAAAAAAAGATAATGTACAAAGGAATTCCAATCAGGCTCACAGCAGATTTTTCGACACTCTACAGGCTAGGAGAGACTGGAATGACATATTCAAAATTCTGAAAGATAAAAACTTTCAGGCAAGAATACTCTATCCAACAAAAATATCCTTCAGATATGATGGAGAAATAATAACTATCCCAGATAAACAAGACCCCCCACTGCAAGAAATGCTCAAGAAGGTCCTCATGCCTGAAAAAAAAGAGAAAGGGGATACAAAGCTTTGAGCAAGGAGAAAATAGGTAGGCAAAATCAAATAAATTGCAACTTTCTATCAGAATAGGTTAGCAAACACTTAATTATAACATCAAAGATCAAGGGAAGGAAAACACCAAAAATAAATATAACTTCATCACTTAAACACAAAATCACAACACAAGATGGAATAAGTTGTGACAATAATAACTTAGAAGGGGAGAAGGAAAGGGATAGAATCGACTTAAAGGAAATAAGAGGACATCATAAAATGGACTATCTCATTTATGAGATTTTTTTATACAAACGTCATGGTAACCACTAAACTAATATTCAGAACAGAGACACAAATGATAAATAAAGAGAAAACTAAGAAAACCATCATACAGAACTACCAAACTGAATTGGTAGTCCAAAACACACAAGACAAGAAACCAAGAAAATGCAAAAGATCTGGAAAACGAGCGATAAAGTAGCAACATTAAGCCCTCATATATCAATAATCACTCTAATGTAAATGGATTGAATTCTCCAATCAAGACACAGAGTGGTGGGATGGATTAAAAAGCAAGACCCAATGATATGCTGCCTCCAGGAAATACATTTCAGTTCTAAAGACAAACACAGGCTCAGAGTAAAAGGATGGAAGACAATACTCCAAGCTAATGGCTAACAAAAGAAAGCAGGTATTGCCACACTTACATCAGACAAAGTAGACTTCAAGATAAAAAGGGTAACGAGAGACAAAGAGGGGCAATATATAATGATAAAAGGGACACTCCACCAAAAAGACATATCACTTATATGTGCACCCAACACAGGAACACCAAAATACATAAAGCAACTATTAAAAAACCTAAAAGGAGATATTAACAACAACACAATAATAGTAGGGGACCTTAACACCCCACTCACATCAAAGGGTAGATCATCCAGACAAAAAGTCAATAAGGAAATAGCAGACTTAAATAAAAAACTGGATGAGATGGACTCAATAGATATATAAGAACACTCCACCCCAAAACAGCAGATTTCACATTCTTCTCAAGCATGCATGGAACATTCTGAAGAATAGACCACATGTTGGGAAACAAGGCAAGCCTCCATAAATGTAAAAAGATTGAAATTATAACAAGCATCTTTTCCAACCTAATGCTATGAAACTAAAAATCAACTACAAGGAAAAAACTGGGAAAGTGACAAAGATCTGGAGACTAAACAACAAGCTACTGAACAACCAACGGATCATTGATGAAATTAAAGGAGAGATCAAAAAATATCTGAAGACAAATGAAAATGAAAATACACCATACCGATTTATGCAGCAAAAGTGGTCCTGAGAGGGAAACTCACAAAAATACAGGTCTACCTTAACAAACAAACAAACAAAATCTCAAATAAGCAACCTTAAACTACATCTAACAGAACTAGAAAAACAACAACAAACAAAGCCCAAAGTCGGCAGAAGGGGGGAAAGAGTAAAAATTAGAGCAGAAATCAATGAAATCAAAACCAAAAAAACAGTAGAAAAGATCAATGAAATGAAGAGTTGGTTCTTTGAGAAGATAAACAAAATTGACAAACCTTTAGCTAGACTCACTAAGAAAAAAAGTGAGAAGGCTCACATAAATAAAATTAGAAATGAAAGAGGAGAAATTACAACAGATACCACAGAAATACAAAGGACGATAACAGAATACTATGAAAAACGATATGCCAACAAATTGGACAATCTAGAAGAAATGGATAAATTCTTAGACTCATATAACCTACCAAAACTGAATCAAGAAGAAATAGAGAACCTGAATAGACCAATCACAAGTAAGGAGATTGAAATCAAACTTTTCCAAAAATTAGACAAAGATGGAACACTTCCTAACACATTCTACTAGGCCAACATCACCCTGATACCAAAGCCAGACGAGGACAAAACAAAAACGGAAAACTAATGGCCAAAATCACTAGTGAACATAGATGCAAAAATCCTCAACAAAATATTAGCAAACCAAATACAGCAATACATCAGAAAGATCATACATCATGACCAAGTGTGATTTATAGCAGGGACACAGGGATGGTTCAACATCTACAAATCAATCAGTGTGATACACCGCATTAACAAAAGGAAGAATAAAAATCACGGGGTCATCTCAATTGATGCAGAGGAGGCATTTGACAAGATCCAACATCCATTTATGATAAAAACTCTCAACAAAATGGGTATAGAAGGAAAGTACCTCAACATAATAAAGGCCACATATGACAAACCCACAGCCAACATCATACTCAATGGGGAAAACTGGAAGTCATTCCTCTGAGAACAGGAACAAGACAAGGGTGTCCACTCTCACCACTCTTATTCAACATGGTACTGGAGGTTTTGGCCAGAGCAATTAGGCAAGAAAAAGGAATAAAAGGACTCCATATAGGCAATGAAGAACTGTAACTCTCACTATTTGCAGATGACATGATTTTATATATAGAAAACCCTAAAGAATCCATTGGAAAACAATTAGAAATATTCAACAACTACAGCAAAGTTGCAGGGTATAAAATCAACTTACAAAAATCGGTTGCATTTCTATATGCTAGTAACGAACTAACAAAAAGAGAACTTAAAAAGACAATCCCATTTACAATCATAACAAAAAGAATAAAATATCTGGGAATAAATTTAACTGAGGAGGTGAAAGACCTATACAATGAAAATTATAAGAAATAAATGATGACGTAAAAAATATCCCATGCACATGGACTGGAAGAATAAACATATTTAAAATGTCCATACGACCTAAAGCAATCTACAGACTCAATGCAAGCCCAATCACATCCCAATGACATTCTTCACAGAAATAGAACAAAGAATCCTAAAATTCATATGGGGCAACAAAAGACCCCGAATAGCTAAAGCAATCCTGAGAAAAAAGAACAAAACTGGAGGCCTCACAATCCCTGACTTTAAAATATACTACAAAGCTATAGTAATCAAAACAGCATGGTACTGGTACAAAAATAGACACAGAGATCAATGGAACAGAATTGAAAACCCATAAATAAAACCATACATCTAAGGACAGCTAATCTTGGACAAACAAGTTAAGAACATACAATGGAGAAAGGAAAGTCTCTTCAATAAACGGTGCTGGGAAAACTGGACAGCCACAAGCAAAAGAATGAAAGTAGATCATCTTCTATCACCATACAGAAAAATTAACTCAAAATGGATCAAAGACCTGAAAGTGAGACCTGAAACTATATGGAAGAAAATATAGGCAGTACACTATTTGATGTCAGTCATAAAGGGATCTTTTTGAATTCCATGTCTACTCGGACAAGGGAAACAAAAGAAAAAATTTAAAAATGGACTTCATCAGACCACAGAGCTTCTACAAGGCAAATGAAACCAGGATCAAAATGAATAGACAACCCACCAGCTGGGAGAAAACATTCACAAATCATACATCTGACTATGGGTTAATCTCCATAATATATAAAGAATTCACACAACTGAACAACAAAAAACAAATAACCTGATCAAAAAATGGGCAGAGGATATGGACAGACATTTTTCCAAGGAAGAGATACAGATGGCCAATAGACACATGAAAAGATGTTCAACATCACTAATCATCAGGGAAATGCAAATCAAAACTACACTAAGATATCTCTTTACACCCATTAGAATGGCTATAATCACCAAGACAAAAAACAACAAATGTTAGAGATGTCGTGAAGAGACGGGAACCCTAATTCACTTGCTGGTGGGAATGCAAACTGGTGCAACCTTTATGGAAAACAGTCCGGAGATTCCTCAAAAAATTAAACATAGAAATACCTTATGATCCAGCTATCCCACTATTGGGCATCTATCCAACAAATCTGCAATCAACAAGCCAAAAGAGTCTCATGCACCCCTATGTTCATTGCAGCATTATTCACTATAGCCAAGAAGTGGAAGGAACCCAAGTGTCCCTTGACTGATGATTGGATAAAGAAGATGTATTGTATATGTATACAACGGAATACTACTCAGCCATAAAAAAAGACAAAATTGTCCCATTTGCAACAACATAGATGGACCTGGAGGGCATTATGTTAAGTGAAACAAGCCAGAGAGGGAAAGACAAACACTGCTTGATTTCACTCATTTGTGGAATATAAGCTAACACAGGGACAGAGAGAACTGATTGGTGGTTACCAGGGGCAAAGGGGATGAGGGGTGGGCACAAGGGGTGAAGGGATGCATTTATATGGTGACTGACAAACAATAATGTGCAACTAAAATTTCACGTTATAAACTGTTAAGATATCAATTAAAAAAAAGAGGCAAGGAAATTTATTCCAGCCATAGCAGGAAACACTGCCAAGTCACATGGCAAAAGACATGAACGAATAATTATGTAGCATTATAAGTGAAGAGCTGGAAGCAATAATAACTCAATTTCTCACTGACCAAGTGTAAATTTGGATCTATCTAATTATAAGACTTGTGCACTTTCCCCGAGTCACGTTGCCCTGGAATATTATTTTGTTTTTTTCGTATATATGTCCTCACTTAATCTTAACAACGTTCTTATGAAGTAGGTCTCATTGATTCCATTTTAAAGACGAGGAGATCATTAAGTTGAATAGCTCAGTCAATGACAGACAGTTAAGCTGTGGCAGAACGGAAGTTCACATCAGGTCTCTTTGAATGAGTGCTCTTTAAAATGTGAAGGCATTAAATGATTTCACAGAACTTTACAATGTGTCCCCAAAAGGCCTTCACTGCATGAACTACTCAGAAAAACCTGTACTCAGCACTTACTGTGGGAGAGGCACCACACAAAGAATTAACACCACAGCAAGGCCTCAGCATAAACAAATCACTGAATACATAACCTTTAACTTGAGTTTAAGCCCAGGTCAGGTAAATAACATCCTTAGTCAACTCCAATCACTCATGTTTTGCTTGATGAACAATGAGCAATTTCACAGCATTATAATAATTCATAGTCACACGCGGCCCACCTCTTTTTAGTCAGTGGTATTTGTTTTGGCTTTACTTGCATGGCCCACTTCAAGACATATTTAAGAATCAATTATTCTTTTATTTTTGCTCATAAGTACCCAACCACATAATGTCAAAAAGATACCTTTACCTTTTTGTAACCTTGTAACAAATATTTACTAGTTAGCTTGTCCTTTAAGACATATTTTCCCCCCTTTTGGTGAGTTTGAATTCTAGATTTGATCCAGCATACTTCATTTGGTCATAATTTTGATTAAAAATCATCTGC
This sequence comes from Tapirus indicus, assembly GCA_031878705.1. Classification (NCBI taxonomy): domain Eukaryota; kingdom Metazoa; phylum Chordata; class Mammalia; order Perissodactyla; family Tapiridae; genus Tapirus; species Tapirus indicus. The sequence goes on along the minus strand of CM062921.1, from coordinate 114,394,426 downwards.
CATAATCTTTTGTTCTATTGTGTATATTTTAAAGAAATCTTAGCTGAATTAATGCAATGTTAAGTCAAGTGAGTAGAATTCATATTTTATGAAAATAGCTATCATAATCTTAATGAATGGAGAAAAGAGTAGAGACTTTGGTATTAATAAAAATGTTGGACAGATGAGACATTCTGGGTAAGATAGATAAAGAGGCTGGTTTGATACTTTTTTTTTTTTTTTTGTGAGGAAGATCAGCCCTGAGCTAACATCCATTGCTAATCTTCCTCCTTTTGCTGAGGAAGACTGGCCCTGGGCTAACATCCGTGCCTATCTTCCTCTACTTTGTATGGGACGCCGCCACAGCATGGCTCACAAGCAGTGCGTCCACGGGCGCCCGGGATCCGAACTCGCGAACCTCGGGCTGCCAAGCGCGAACTAAACCGCTGCACCACCGGGCCAGCCCCTGGTTTGATACTTATTTGAATTAAGGAAAAATATTAGAAATCGGTAAGACTATCTTTTGACAAGCATCGGACTGATCTGAACCATTGTTGATCATTTCCAAATGGAATACTAGGTAAGAAGTTTCCTATGTGTTTTTGTGAATGTAGAGCACGTCAAACGTCATCTTACACGTCCTGCCAACAAAATGGATACCACCAGTTGACATAACATATTTTATTTCTCCCAAACTAGTTTTCTGTTACTTTTTAAAATTTTGTTTTAAAAGAATTTCTACAGTATGTTTTCCTCCCATTAAAAAAACCTTACAGAAACCTGCTCTGCACCACCTACTCTGCTAGGTGCTTTCCATTCATTAGAATCACACACATATCCGTTCAATGATTCCCACTTTTAATAAAGGAACCGTCTTTGAGTGCTTACAAATTTCTGTTGATATCACAATTTTAAAAAAGACCATAACATAACCAGCTATTCGAAGTTGATTATTTTAAATATAACTCAATATTTTAAGCTCCTAAAAGGTTAAGAGAAAAAGTACAAATAATAATATATTATAACAGGAAAGGTAACTTCAAATCAAACATTTCATATTCAACTTTCTTTTGCCTGCCTGGCATATTTCAGATCTATCAAAATAATTTACATGAAATCCTTTAGAGAAAGGTTAATTTTAAACTGTGATTAAGCTACTTGCACTTGCAGAATTCTAATTGCTTTCTTTCTTTTTCATAATTTAACTACAACCTTATTTAATTAATTTACTTATTATAGTTTCTTTACTGGCGTCTTTGACTAACAACAAATAAATGTATATATTTTAATAGCAGTAGTTGCTTCATCAAAAGTCCAGGTAGTTCAATTTGCCTGTGAATATCATCTACTTGGTTAGTTTCCTGCTGAGTGAAATTAAAGTATGATATTTTGTTACCTTAAGAAAATGGTCTATAGAATGTGTTCATGATTTTCAAAGGACATGGGTCACTTAGTAAAACAAGTCAATAAAAGTATAAAGTTTTGCTAAAATCTCCAAGTGAAAGCCAATTATTTGTGAGTTATTATGCCCTCCAAATATAACAAACAGATTTCTCACTTCAGTGTTGGAAAGCTATTTGGAAAAATACCCTTCCAACAGAAGCTAACACTAATTCTTGTTTCTCGTGAGCATCATTAGCACTTAGCAGCTGCTAAATAAATTCTAAGAGCAATCTAGTGGAAGATTTCTGCCATTGCAGGAAAGAAGAAACTGACTTATGGGATGAATCACTCAAGGCAGAGAAATGTAGAGAGCAGCTTTACAAAGCACTACTTTCCATTTCATTCTTTAGGTTGAATTCTGTTGATAAGGAAATAGACTCAAAGAGCTTTTGGCTTCAAAACCACCATGGACATGTTTATGTTAGGCAATGTGGTGCCATTGCTAAAAAGGAGTATGTTAATAGAAAAAAATAACTTAAAAACTATGAAGTTATCTGGCATATTGTGCATGCCAGAATCTCATTGGAGAGTTATTGTCAGTTTCGGTTTCTCTCTTTTAAGGAGGATATGGGAAAACTGCAGAAGGTTCACAGAAGAGAACCAGAAATGATCAAAGAAGGATAATGAACTTAAAGATAAGTTTGAAAAGGAGTTAAGATTATATTAAGTCTAGAGAAAATAAAGCACAGAAAAAATTTTATAACTGTGTTCAATAAGCAATGAAATATTCTATATGCACTTTATCTCAAGATGGACAGAACCAATGAGATAAGGGTGCAATTGAAACAAAATATTTAGGTTACACATGGAAAAGGACTGTTGGGGAATGAAAATAATTAGTCTCAAACAGACTGAAGTATTCGTAGAATCTTTATCCTGGTAAATTAAAGAGGCAAAATTATCCCCCTTTGAGGAAATTTTTGTAGATGAAGTCTTCGCAGGAGACAGAAATTTATAAAATTGACCTTAAAGAATCTTCCAGATACAGAACTCAGACTGCCAAATATTGGATTTGATTTGTGTTGAATATAGCTGGATTTCAAACTCAAAATAAGAAATATGAACTTCAATGAATGCTTGCAAGAATGTCACATCTAATCAGCTGTAGGAGCAGGGGATGGCACTTGGTTAACCCCTCTGGTGGGGTGTCAGAGGGTCTCCCACTCTCCTTCAGGGTCTGAGCTGAGCATAGAACACCACCAGAACACTGGGGGGGTCTCTGATCTTGCTCCAGCTGTAGTAGGAAAACTTCTCTGTCCATGGCATCCAGCCTTGGCTGATTCTCTTCCAAGCTTCTAAAAACATTAGAAGTCTACAAATCATAATACACAACTAGTAACTCTTCTTGCCAACTCACTCTTGTTTGACCTCTCTCCTCTGTTGCCCAGGTTCTTTTTCTATTTTCCAAAAGCTGGCAATACAATTCATTCCCGAGTTCAGGACTCAATTATATATCCCTCAAGTGTTATTATCTATCTGGCATTCTGACTCCTAAAAACCAGATGTCTTCCTCATCTTTTTCCAACACGAGTCTTGGCTACTCCTGAGATCTTTCTGACCTGGCCCTCTGCTAGTCTTGCCCTTCAATGCAATGACTGGATTGCTGGAGTTTATATTTCATTAGTTCGGTGTACATAGCTAGAGGCACTAATGAATATATTATATGGGTCCTTTGAGTCCACAACTATAGGTATAGTTATAAACCATATTATATACAATTTTAAATCACTAGAATTGCTAAGGGTTTGCCAAACCATATACAGAAATTTTTAGGGTAGGATTAACCTCATGAGAGTATCAAGCTTCTCAGTTCTTAGCATATTGAAAGAGGGAGAAATTACAAATATCAGAGCAGCCATTCAGCACAGCATGAGGTGTCAGCCATAGAACCAGAGCTCGTCCCAGATGCCTTCACTCTGCCAGCTGTCAAGCCTCTCGGACAGGAATATAAAGTCTGGTCAGCACTGCTCTTTACCAGCCAGGGAGGAGTATTTCAAATTTAGCAATCAGTATAGCCATACTCTCACTTCAGGTCATCTTAATGTGCCTATTAATGAGTATATTTTAATTAGTAACAACACACATTGGTCAGACAAAGACAGAGAAGTCAAAATACATATATATTAATTCTAGAGACTAGTAAAATAGATTAGATAATTTCCTCTAGGAGTGGTAGGGATCTTGAAAGTGTTCATAGGCAAATGAGTTCTGGAAACTAAAGTGATTTTGGTTTTATCCCACACACTACTATTTTAGTGCATTGCTTAATACAATACTTACAGAAAGAACTACGAAAAAAATGTAAGGAATTGGTATATGACCAATTCAGTTTTGGTAAACTTCATCGATGAGTTTTAAAACTAAAACCTGGATTAAGCCAAAAGCATTGAGCCTGAAAATCATTTAATCTAAAAATCATCTGTGAAGAGAATCCAGATAAAATATAACTATAGGTTTTATATAGATATGAAATAAAAGAACCCCCACAGCCCACGCACCTTTTAAAATCTAATTTCATTTTGAAATGTATGTTTAAGGATTACACAGAATTTTAGCAAAATCTATTATTGCCCTTAATCTACTCTGGCATAGAATGGCAATAATGTTAAAGGAAAAAGCAGAAATAAGACATTATATGATCATAATTGGTGAAAAGTCTGTGTGTGGGGTGGGGGGGAGAGAGAAGAGAGAGTTATGGGAAAATCCTGATGGAAAATATTTAGAAACTTACCTTTGTTTTCTTTGTAAACTGTTATTATGAGTGAAATTTTTCATCTTTTTCCCTTCATTTTCCTTTTTTCTTTTACAACTGACATAATTTTGTAATCAGAATTTTTAACCATTTCCTTCATTTTCCAAATTTTCTGATCAAACACAAAACAAATTAAAAAGATACAATTAAATAACTCCCAAATTCCTCTATTCTATACTAAACAAAGTAAAGCAAACAGAATTAACTCATGGAACTAAAATCACTTTTTGTTAAAATATCTATATATGTGTATGTGTGTATGTTCCTGTATACATAAATTAGGGAAACCTCAGCTTGTTTCAAAGCCAATGACTAATATTAAGTCTATCTATTTTAGACCCACTTTTGATAAAACATGACTCAGAAAGAAAAATAATAGTCAAACTGTCCTCGGCTGTGTTTGGGGGCCAGCAAGTTCAGAGTTAAATGGAGCCGAGTGGATTCATTTCTCGTTTGTCTCATACTTAGGACTGTGCAAGTATGAGACAAACGAGCTATCCAAAGTCCCCGTACAGAGTTCTCTTGAAAAATGTAGAAATTTAACCAATGTTTAGAATTCTGACCTCAGAAACATGTGCATGGCCTATTTTTAAAACTAAAGCATTTTCTCTTGATGTGTTTCAGTGGTTGGAATTAATTTTGGAAGCACATGCTACAGAGTGAAAAGAATCACCTCCATTTTTGTTGTTGTTGATGATGTTCCATAATGTTCCAGTGGGAACTGGCTATAACAGGCATTCCTTTGTAGACCAGAATCGTCCATCTAACACATGCTTTTGAAACCTACTGTACATTCAGCCCAACATAGATGTACTTGCTACAGACTATCGGTAAGCATATGTTTTGCTAGAAGTAAAAGTTAAGACAAGAAAATCATTACTGAAAAATATCATTGTATAAGAGAGTAAAGAACTAAATTCTAAAATTGTTTCATAATTTATAAGTTAAGATGTTTCAAATATATATGAACTAGAGAAGGCAGATAAGAGTTCAAGAGAAGATAGGATTTGTTTGGTCCTGGAAAGATGATGATGATGATGATGATGGATGATGAGGAGGATGATGATCGTGATGATGATGATATTAGTATGAACTGAGCACATACTTATACCAAGCACTATGCTTTGCATAGGTTATCTCATTTAGTCTTCAACAGAACCTTCAAGGTAAAAATATGATTATCTTTATCTTACAGATGAGAAAACTGAGGTAAGAAATTTTAAGTTACTTGCCAAATGGAGGTAGGATTCCAACCCTGCCAGCCTGTTTTCAGATTTCTTTTCTGATTTCCTGTCCTGATTCAAATAATCAGACAAGTTTGGCAAGCACCATCCAAGATGATTATCGCACACCTGCCTGCCTAGATTTCTCAGAACTCCCCTCCCTGATGGCCTGCACTATTCTCTATCTGCTTGTTGGGACCTGACTAGTTCACCTTGGGCACGCTAGTACTAAACTTTTGTTGAATCATGAGTAAGACTGCCAAGCGCTTTAGAATTGCCAAAGAAAAATCTGACTGTGTATCAGAATAATCTGGGGAGCTTGTGAAAACTACAGATTCATAGATCCCAGTTCTTGAAATCTGTAGTTTAAGAAAAGAATTCTCATATTAATCTAGGGTTGCTAAAAGAGCACTTGAGATCAATAGCTTGTGCCTAATCCATGGATCAGTTGTCCCAGGATTCAACTAACTCTAGTGGCAAAATCTTTCTCAGGCCAATGTCTCTGAGGCCATTCTATTATTCATCCAAGCAAACATTTAACCAAGACTAACTATGAGTCAGCCATTGTGCCAAATTCTGAAATAATAATAAATAAAAAAAGACAGTGTCTTCCTTTAAGAAGTTCATTATTTGTTGACGTAGAGAAATAAGCCAAAAAGCATGGTCCAGTGGGTAAGTTTCAGAATTGGTTTATGCATAGGATTCAGGGAGAGCACATAGAAGGACATTACAATCTCCTGGCTCCTTCCACTTTCTCTGGCTCTTCCTTTGGGTGCTCCTTCCCACGCAGTCTACTGGAGGTTTTATTTATGCTATTTCATTGAATCTTCACGACAATCCTAAGAAAGCAGACATTAATGAATTCAAAGGTAAGGAAATTGGGACTCCTGGGGATTTAAAAAATTATCCAAGGATGTTCACCTAAACAACAGAAAGAGAATTCAAAACCACAACTATGCATACCAAAGTCCAAAAGTACACTCTTCATATTTTGCAGATTGCCAACAATTTTAAGGATGTTTATCTCAGAAAATGAATGATACAGTCAATCCTTTGCACAAGGAAAAAGCTTGAATTTTAAGCTCTTTGCCTAGTTCCAATAAGTAACACGTCCAGTCAGTTCGAACAGTTTATGTCCTGCTTGGTGAACAATGAGTTGTTTTACAATGACTATAACAACAATCCAAAGTCAGATACAGCCCTCTTCATTTCGTGGGCTCATATTTGCTTTGGCCTCTGATATGAGTCAAGCCACAACTCATGTTCCGTTCCCAGGAAGCCATTTTGTTTTCTCTCATTAAAACCTGTGCCCATATTTTTTGTAAGCTGCTGTTTATAAAGCATTTTGTGGTGGCTCAGGAAAATAAAACTGCAGATTAAAAGACCAGACTGAAATTATCCCATACTCAAACTAATCCTCCCTCTACAATGTAACATATTTCATGTGGTACTACTGAATCTTGTTAGTCTTATTAATGTTAAGGTTAAAACTATTATGATCAGATTTAATCTTTCAGCAGGTTCTGCTTTGAAAGGAATTAGGAGCTCAACGGATAAATAAACACATATTTAAAAGTTGTATGAAAGCAAGATTACATGGCATCATCAGAGCAAATTTAAAATAAAAAACTACCACCTAGAGCTGTCATTTCATCAATAGCATTTGGGTGAAAGTTGAAAATAGAGGGAGATGATACTGAGGATTGGATTCAGAATTCAAACACTTACTACCCCTCCTGGTTGAGGAGTAGAGGGAAGACAGTTGTAGTTGAAATGTGACTGTTGAGATATACAGGAACCATGGATTTTGTGTGTATATGTGTGTGGCTTTCAATTCCCCATCTGTTGCTTTTCATTTTTGCCTGCCTGCAATAATTTTTCCCTTCCTGTGATATCTTCCCCAGGAATCCAGGAGTAAAAATATACACTATTGGCATCTAATATCTGAACCATATAATAAGGAACATATGTGAACATGTAAATAATTAGAAAATATTTAAATGTTTTTTCATTTGTATTTCAGTGTATATTTTCTCTCAAAAAAATATAGTCTCAGGGCCAGCCCTGTTGCCTACTGGTTAAGTTCAGCATGCTTCACTTCAGTGGCCCAGGGTTCAGTTCCCTGGCACGGACCTACACCACTTGTCAGCGGCCGTGCTGTGGCAGCGACCCACATACAAAATAGAGGAAGATTGGCACAGATGTTAGCTCAGGATGAATCTTCCTCAGCAAATATATATTTATATATAGTCTCAACATAGAAAAATTTCCTAAATGTTTGAAGCATTCAGAAGTCTTACCAAATATCCCAAATGAAATGCTAAAATACCTTAAAAAATGCTAAAGATACCTAAAATATTTGTATCTAATAAATTCTAACAAACTATTTCTCAGAATTAATTTAATGGGTCATACTAAAAGAGTTTTAATAATTCAAGTATCAAACAATGAGTTTTTTTTCATTTTCCTGGTAGATTAATTCACTCTGACCTCATTACTAAGAAATTCTGCTTCAAATAGTTTTTGTTTTTCTTTGTTCCACAAAGTTAGGCATGAAATTTCTCCACCAGTTGTATTCAATTTCTCCAATAATTTTATTCTTCTTATCTGATAATAAAGTAATGAAATCTCATTCTTATCTTGAGCAACCACACCAATAATTTATTTCAAGAATTTTGAAAGATAAATACTTTTGAGTGCAAAGAATCATGGTTAGAGCTGTTCAGAGTTAAAATATAACCAAGTAGATTGAAAGCCTGTGCCGAGGACATCAAGGTTTGGGATAGAGATAAGCCAAGACCATGAAAAACAGTTATCAGACAGAATAATTCACATGAAAGGTCCAAAGTTTCCATCAGGTTGTGAGAAATCAGGAAGGCTTCATGGTGAAGCTGGCATTTAATTAAAAAATTGTTTAATTGAGGAAAAGGATTTGGAAAAACAATTAGAGGTGAGGATTGTGGTCCAGTAGAAAATAGTATCAGCAAAGTATCAGAGGAAGGAAAAAAGTGCATTTAGGGGGATCAAGGCATTCATTTCCTCCATGGTGTTCCACACCATCTGGCATTTGTCACAATATATTGTGGTCTTTTTTTATACATCTTTGTCCCTATAAGACTATGTGTTGTTCAAACATAGAGACTTGATTTTATTATCTTTATATCTCTATAATCTAGCATAATTCTTAGTATGCAGAAAGTTACTGTTTTTCATAAAATTGTTATTCATTTTAGAAGTGTTCCTAAGGGACTTGCTAAGGAGAGTACAAAAAGTAAGTGGACCATCCTCACCTCTCACACTGAGAATGCAGATTTTAGTTGGAAAGAAAGGTACATAGTTTGGGATAACATGCAATCAAGATAAGAGAACTACAATTTGCTAAATGCTTTTCATTGCCAGCCTGGAAACATAACCCTCTCACCCACCCCTCAAGGTAAGCATTATCTCATTTTACAGGTGAGGAAACTGAGGTTCAAAAAGGAGAAGTAATTTGTTCAAGCTTTATACAGCTGGTAAGTGACTAAACTCATGTTTGATTCTCTGACTACACCACATCGCTAATACAGCACACATGTATCTTGAAGAGCTGCAAGAAACTACGTAAGATGTTTTATTCAGAATGGGAGTTAGCTTAGTAAGGTTTCATGGAAGAGAAAAAGCCAACATATTCCTGCAAATATCCTTCCACCTTCCCTGAACCACTCCCTCTCTAAATAGCTTCTGAGTAATTTACACTCTGACACCAATCCCTGCAGTTGTGGAAAATATGATGAGACCCAGTGCAAGCAATTCTTCCTTCAGAGCTGCAATTCCATGCACCTTATTGTGTAGAATAACTTCCTGGGCTCCTGACTCTTCTACCTCATCTTACTACTGTCAAGGTCTGCTTACTTTCCCCAGAAGATGTAGTCTTCCACCATTGTCAAAATCTCCAGCCACAAAGACCTCACTCTAATAAGCAGCACACTTATACTGGTGTGTGTACACAATGCCTCATCTCATCTAACGCACTGTTGCTACAAGGACTGTGCACTCGTGGAAATAAATAAGGCACGGGGGATGGGAGGGAAACAACACCAATAACAACAAAAACCGGTTGTGAAATTTGACTACTTGCATTTAAATTTCAGCTTTGGTCCATTGTAGCTGTTACTCATCTCTCTACATTTTAAACAAGTTACTTATCTCTCTACATTTTAAACTCTTCAGGATTGTGTGGATTAGCAGAAATAATGATATCATCATGTCTACAAAGCACTGGCAAGTTGCCTGGCACGAAGTAGGTGCTCAAAAATGATATCGATTAATACCCAGAGGAGCATCTTCGGGCAGGAAGGTTAAGACACGTATGAAATGTGTATATAGTTTAAGCACCATATAATTGGTGCAAAGTTTCTGTAAGGAGAAAGGACTGGGAGCAAGCTTTCTGTCACCTGCAAAGACCACTTAAACATGTGAACACCCTCTAAGTTCCTATCAGAAATCCACAACTTGGTGAGAGAATAAAAAATGGGTTATCCTTATTTGTTCCTATAAATTTAACTTTAATTTCTGATATTTGACCCCCTGCCATAGATTTAATCTGTTTTGGTTTATATCTGTCCATCTGTCTTGAGTCTCTTGACTCTGATCTTCCTCACTTACTTGCTATCTTCACCATCCAAGTGGCATGAATCTAGATTATGGCATCTCCTTCAGGATATATGATGCTCACACACTCCTTCTTTACAGACCAACTCCTTCTTGTGACTTCTTGTCTGAATGCCACATGGTCCATTTGGTTCCTTTAGCCAAGTCAAACCTCCATTCCTGGTTCCTCCTGTTCTACTCTGGCCTTGATCTGCACATGACCCAATGGCATGTTGGTAACCCAACTTCTATTATGACATTTAGGATTCCTGACTTTCTTCATGGTAATCCACAGATTCCTTGACTTTAGCAGAGGAGCTCTCAATGCTGGATTCCCGTTCATTTCCTGGTAGCCTGTAACAGATTATTCTGGGGATCCTACCCAGAATGTGCACATTCTTTGCACTGCATGGTCTTCCAATATGTTTAACGTCCCCTTCCCCGAGCATAGGAGCTTTACTGTGGTCCGGAAATCACTGAAACCATCTCTGTTTGGCTATCTTCTAGGTCACAGGCATTGGCAAGGTAGTAATGACCATCTTGAAGTAGAAGTGACCTTCAAGAACCCCTTTTGGAATTAGAATGAAAAAGTGTATGTGGTCAATTAGCATAAATTCTTTGTATAATTTTTTTCATTGAATCACCTAATTATTACACAATACTCTTTAATGAGCTTGATTAAAAGACAGTGAATGACTATAGGTCTTGGAGTCAGGTCATGTTTTAAAATTTGTTCAAAAGAGACACTGACACCTACTTTGAAGGGTTAATGTAAATTGAGTTAGTTTCCTAGGGCGGATGTAACAAATTACCACAAACTGAAAGGTTTAAAAAAAACTAATCCTTGGCAATCCTTGGTGTTCCTTGGCTTGTAGATGTCATCACTCAAATCTCTGCCTCTATAGTCACGTGACATTCTTCCTGTGTGCGTCTATTCATTTCTATGTCTCTGTTTCTTCATATAAAGACACGAGTCATTGGATTAGGGCCCACCCTACTCCAGTATGACCTCATCTTAAGGAATTACATCTGCAAATGCCCTACTTCCAAATAAGGTCACATTCTGAAGTTCCAGGTGGACATGAATTTTGGGGTGGACACTATTCAACCCAATGCATGAATATTAGTGAGAAGAACTGTAAAGCACCTAGCATAATGCCAGCCACATAATTAATGCTCAATGAATAGTAATTATTGGTATTTGCAGTTTACTATATTGGCTAGTTAGCACTGAGTAATGTTCGAGAGTGCTAAGCATGTAACAAAGGCCCATAGCAACTTGCCACAACCATGTCAGTATATCTTTTTTAGTGTGTTTTTCTCCCAAACCCAGATAATTTAAGTTCAGTGCTAAAGGCAAGTAAATTCAACCCTGAAATCAATTAGTTTGCTCTAGTTTCTGGAAAGCTACATTAGTCCTCCTGAAATATAAGCAGGGAATTAGCAGAGCCCTCTAATGCCTTGAATTAAATTTTGTGCCAAAGTGTGCTGTGCACTAATAATGGATTGCCCATTGTTCATTAGTAAAGGATGGATCTGCAAATACTACAAATTAAGCTGTGGGTTTTTTATTTACTTTAATTGTACACTTTTCTCTACTCAGTCTTTGTGGAGCCAAAGGCAGCTACTTATCTGTCCCTTTCATAAATTTTTTTTCTGGGTGCTAAAATCAAAACTGTGGCATTTCTTAGACATAGGGATTTTAAGGAAAAAAATACAATCTTTTTTTCCCAGAAGGCTAACTGTGATTACACTGAAAAATAGGAAGCTGCAGCTGAGGAACCCGGAGAATCCCTCTTTCAAGGCCCCTCTGTGTCTCCTCTTGAACTTGCTGACATTCTCTCTTCCAAACTGATTCCTAATTTGTTCCCCACTTCTTTCAAATCAGCCATTACCTTTTCTTCAAACTTTCAAAATCTTCTTATTGTATATTCCAGTTCAAAATCTAGCCTCCACTATTTCAGTGTTCAATGAATATTATTTAGCCTTAAAAAAGAAGGAAATCCTGTCATATATGACAACATGGGATGAACTTGGAGGACATTATGCTAAATGAATGAGCCAGACAGAGAAAGACAAATATTTCCTGATTCCACTTATATGAGTTATCTAAAAGAGTCAAACTCATAGAAACAGAGTAGAATGGTGGTTGCCAGATGTTGAAGGGAGGGAGAAATGGAGAGTTGCTATTCAATGGGTATAAAATTTTTGTTATGCAAGATGAGTAAGCTCTAGAGATCTGCTGTATAACATTGTGCCCATGGTTAACAATACTATTTTGTGCACTTACAAATTTGTTAAAAGGGTAGAACTCATGTTAAGTGTTCTTACCATACACACACACACACAAATCTAGCTTTCACTCTTTCAGTGTCCAATTAAATATAAAACTGATTAAATAAAACATAAACTATAGTATATCCTCACAATACAGTCAGTAAAAAGAATAGACTATATAATAATAATAAACAGCACTTTCGAGTGGTCTATACATTTATTGTTATAAATGTCCTAGATGTATTATCTAATTTAATGTTTATACCACCCCTATAAATTAAATGCTATTACTATTCTCATTTTTCAAATAAGGAAATGAAACGCAGAGTGATTAAGTAATTTGCCCATCACACAGCTAGTAAACTGTGCAACTTTAAGAAAGGTATGGAAAAGCCAGGCAGACATAGATGTCCAGGATATAATGTTAGCTTAAAAAAATAAAGTAAATTACAGGGGCCGCCCGGTGGCGCAGCGGTTTAGTCCGCGCTTGGCAGCCCGGGGTTCCCGAGTTCGGATCCCGGGCGCCCGCTGACGCACTGCCTGTCAGCCATGCCGTGGCGGCGTCCCATATAAAGTGGAGGAAGATGGGCACGATGTTAGCTCAGGGCCAGTCTTCCTCAGCAAAAAGGGGAGGATTGGCGACGGATGTTAGCTCAGGGCTGGTCTTCCCCACAAAAAAAAAAAATAAAATAAAGTAAATTACAAAACATAAAATGTATGTTATTCCTCCACTTTGTTAACAATTAAATAGAGATGAATAGATTATACTTTGAGAAAATGCTCTGAAAAGATACACCTAAAATAGTTAAGGGAGTTAACTCTGGGAAGTGAGAAAAAGAAGTGAAGAGATTTCAAGTCTTTATTTTACATGGTCTTGTATAGTTTTTAATTTTTCCAAATGAGTATACTTTAGGAGAGTGACATCAGTATTATGGCAGAGTGAGTTATTCCCTTTGTCTCTCCCCTCTGAGTCACAACTGATTGGATATCCATTGACCAACAGAGGATTCCCTACACAGCACAATGCCTAAGAGATCCATGCTTCTATACATCTGAAGGTGGGGGGCCTGGACCCCTGGGAGGCAGAGGAACTAGGAGAGCAGCTTCCTACCCCATCCCTTGCAGAAATTATCTAGGGCATGGATCCTCACACTGGCACATCCACCTACAAGTGGTGGCTGTGGGAGCAGAAACAGCAGGCACCATAGCTCACGTGACTGCAAGTGGACATGGCAGGAGCAAAAACTATATGCATTCCTGCTCATTCCCCAGGGACCTGGCCTGCATGCCTGTGAGTTGTTGCTGCAGGGGCAGAAAAAACACGTGTGGCTTGCTCCCTGCCCATCCCCCAATGATCCAGCACACATGCCCCCTCCCTTGGCAGTGGCCAGGTCTTTCCAACAGTGGGGACAGTATACAAAACTCATATTTTCCCACCTGTGGCAGGGTGCCCTGACCTGAGTATTCAAAACACACCAGCTAGTGCCAGAGATCAGAGGCTGCACAAATGAGCAGCAACAAAAACTCTCTGCTTAGCCCCTGCTCCCCCCAGCAGTGGCATGTGGACCTGCAACCAAAGGCTACAGGAATCACAGCAGAACCAGTGACCTAGCCCCCAGTGGTGGCACCCCTGACATCAGCTCCACCAGCAGCAAGGACTGCATACAAGTCCAAGGGGGCCCTGAGGCCCTGGCAGTGACAGCGACACCTGTGAACCCTGCATTCCTGGCAGTGATGCAGGTAGCACTCCCAGACAAACTGGGAGCAGCAGCACAGGTGGTGCATGGGGCAGCAGCATCCAAGCCCATGGAGAGCCCACAGAAAGCCAGTGGAGGAACATAAGGCCCAGGTGGCCCCAGAAGCAGCAGAAGTGCTTGCAGCCTGGTGACCCCAGTGACAACACATGAGACTGCAGTGACATCAAAATCAGCAAGGCACCAGCAACCACAGAGGCAAAAGCAGCACAAGAAGGGTAATGACGATGCCTCTAGCAGAGGCAGTGGAAAGTGGAAAGGGCAGGCTCTCAAATACACCAGAAGCAGCTCAGAACCAAAGTAACCAAAGCTGTGCCCAAATAAGAAAGGTGATTACTACCACAAATGCATTGGCAGAGGATCAATTCATCAAATACCATGAGGAACTATGGTAACATGGCAGAATAGAAAGAGAATGACAACTCTCTAGAAGTTGAAGTCACAGAAGATTACAATCTAATTAGCAAACAGGGAATTCAAAATAGCTGTTATAAAGAAACTCAGTGAATTACAAGGAAACTCAGAAAAAACAGTTTAATGAGCTCAGGAATAAAATTAATGAACAGGAGTACTTCACCAAAGAGATTGCAACTCTAAAAGAAAAACCAAACAGAAATTCTGAAGATGAAGAACACAATTAATGAGATGAAAAATAATATAGAAAGCATTAAAAATAGAGAAGGCCATAAGGAGGAGAGAATTAGCTCAAAGATAGAAATCTAGAAATGATTCAGGTGGAGGAGGAGAGATAACTAAGATTTTTAAAAAATGAATAAATTCTACTAGAAATGTCTAATTCTATTAGGAAAAGTAACATATGGATAATACTATCCCAGAAGGAGAGGAGAGGGAGAAAGGAGCTGAGAACTTATTGAAAGAAATAATATGTGAGAACCTCCCAAACCTGGGGAAGGAAATGGTCATGCAAGTACATGAAGCTAACAGAACTCCTAATTACCTCGGGGCAAAAAGACCTTCATCAAGCCATATAATATTAAAACTGTCAAAAGTCAATGACAAAGAAAAAATATTAAAGGCAGCAAGAGAGAAGAAAATAACGTACAGAGGAACCCCCATCAGGCACTTTCAGTAGATTTCTCAGCAGAAATCCTGCAGGCTAGGAGAGAGTGGAAGAATATATTCAAAATACTGAAAGACAAAAACTATCAGTCAAGAATAGTCTATTCAGCAAAATTATCTTTTAGATATAAATTGAGAAATAAAATCTTTCTCAGGTAAACAAAAGCTGAGGGAATTCATTGCCCCTAGACCTGCCTTACAAGAAATATTGAAAGGAGCCTTCCCACCTGAAACAAAAAGACAAAGATTTAAAAACTTTGAGCAAGGAGATAAATAGATAGACAGAATCAGAAAATTGCAGCTCTATATCAGACTAGGTTAGTAAAACTTAATTATAACATAAAGGATAAAGGGAAAGAAATCATCAAAAATAACTAAAACCACTTCAATTTGGTCACAAATTCACAACACAAAAAAGAATAATTTGTGACCACAAAAACAGAAAGGAAAGAGGAAAAGGATGGAACCTGCATACGCTAATGGAGATAAGAGGTTATCAGAAGATGGAATAAATACATTATCTTTTGTACAAACCTCATGGTAACAGCACAAAAACAAAATCACAGCAGAGTCACAAATTGTAAATAAAGAGAAAAATGTTACAGAAAACCACCAAACTGAAGTGGCAGACAGAAATACAAGGAAAAAGAAACAAGAGAAATATAGAACAACCTGAAAACAAAAGGTAAAATGTCAGTATTAACCCCTCATATCAATAATCACTGTAAATGTAAGTGGATTGAATTCATCAATCAAAAGACAGAGTGTCTGGATGGAGTAAAAAACAAGACCCAACAATATGCTGCCTCTACAAAACACATCTCAGCTCTAAAGATAAACATAAGAGCAGAGTAAAGGGTTGGAAGATGATACTCCAATCAAAAGAAAGCAGGTGTAGCCTACCTATATCGGATAAAACAGACTTCAAGAGAAAAATGATAACAAAGACAAAGAAGAGCATTATGCAATGGCAAAAGGGACATTCCACCAAGAAGACATGACACTCGTTAATATATATGCACCTAACACAGGAGTACCAAAATATATAAAGCAACTATTAACAGACCGAAAGGGAGAAATTGACACCAACACGATAATATTGTGGGGACATTAACACCCAAATTACATCAACAGATAGATCATCCAGACAGAAAGTCAACATGGAAACAGTGGCCCTAAATGAAACACTAGACCAGATGGACTTAATATACATATATACAACATTCCATCCAAAACCAGCAGAATACATATTCTTCTCAAGTGCACATAGAACATTCTCAAAGATAGACAATATGTAGGGAAACAAATAAATTTAAGAAGATTGAAATCATGTCAATCATCTTTTCCAACCACAATGGTATGAAACTAGAAATCAACTACAAGAAAAAGGCTGGGGAAGTCACAAATATGTGGAGACTAAACACGATACTGACAACTATTGGATCAATGAAGAAATCAAAGGAGAAACCAAAAAATACCTTGAGAGAAGTAAAAATGAAAACACAACATATCAAAACTTATGGGATGTAGCAAAAGTGGTACTAAGAGGGAAGTTTATAGCAATTCAGGCCTACCTCAAAAAACAGGAGAAATCTCAAATAAACAATCTTACACTACACCTAAAAGAACTAGAAAAAGAAGAACAAAGCCCAAAGTGGGTAGAATGAAGGAAATAATAAAAATCAGAGCAGAATTAAAAGAAATAGAGACTAAAAAAGCAATAGAAAGGGTCAATGAAACTAAGAGTTGCTTCTTTAAGAAGATAAACAAAATTGACAAACCCTTAGCCAGACTCACTAAGAAAAAAAAGAGAAGACTCAAATAAATAAAATCAGAAATAGAGGAGAAATTACAACAGACACTACTGAAATGCAAAGTATTATAAGAATATAATATGAAAAGCTATATGCCAACAAATTAGATAACCTAGAAGAAATGGAAAGATTCTTAGCCTCATACAACCTCCCAAACTGAATCAAGATGAAATAGAGAATCTGAATAGACTAATCACAAGTAAAGAGATTAAAATAGTAATCAAAAACCTCCCAAAAAACAAAAGTCCAGGACCAGATGGCTTCTCTGGGGAATTCTACCAAACATTCATAGAAGATTTAGTACCTATCATTTTCAAACACTTCTGAAAAATTGAAGAGGAGGGAATGCTCCCTAACTCATTCTATGAGGCCAACATTACCCTGATACCAAAACCAGACAAGGACAACAGAAAAAAAGAAAGCTATAGGCCAATATTGCTGATGAACATAGATGCAAAAATCCTTAACAAAATATTAGCAAATCAAATACAACAATACATCAAAAGGATCAGACACCATGATCAAGTGGGATTTATTCCAGAGATGCAGGGATAATTCAACATCCACAAATCAATCAATGTGATATACCACATTAACAAAATGAAGAATAAAAATCACATGATCATCTCAATAGATGCAGAGAAAGCATTTGACAAGATCCAACATCCATTTATGATAAAAATTCTCAGTAAAATGGATATAGAAGGAAAGTATCTTAACATAATAAAGACTATACAGGACAAACCCACAGCCACAGCCAACATCATACTCGATGGTAAAAAACTGAAAGCTATTTCTCTGAGGACAGGAACAAGACAAGGAAGCCCACTCTCACCACTCTAATTCACATAGTACTGGAAGTTTTAGCCAGAGCAATTAAGCAAGAAAAAGAAATAAAAGAGATACAAATTGGAAAGGAAGAAATAAAACTGTCACTATTTGCAGATGACATGATTCTATATAGAGGAAACCCTAAAGAATCCACCAAAAATCTATTAGAAATAATTAACAAATACAGTAAAGCTGCAGGATACAAAATCAACATACAAAAATCAGTTGTGTTTCTATACATTAATAGCAAACTAGAAGAAAGAGAAATCAAGAATATAAATCCCACTTACAATTACAAGAATTAGATACCTAGGAATAAATTTCACCAAGGAGGTGAAAGATTTATACACTGAAAAATATAAGACATTATTGAAAGAAGTTGAAAAAGACATAAAGAAATGGAAAGAGGGGCCGGCCCGGTGGCGCAGCGGTTTAGTCCGCGCTTGGCAGCCCAGGGTTCGCTGGTTCGGATCCCGGGTGCCTGCCGACGCACTGCCTGTCAGCCATGCCGTGGCGGCGTCCCATATAAAGTGGAGGAGGATGGGCACGGATGTTAGCCCAGGGCCAGTCTTCCTCAGCAAAAAGAGGAGGATTAGCAACGGATGTTAGCTCAGGGCTGGTCTTCCTCACCAAAAAAAAAAAAAAAAAAAAAAAGAAATGGAAAGATATTCCATGCTCATGGATTCAAAGAATAAACATAGTTAAAATGTCCATATTACCTAAAGCAATCTACAGATTCAATGCAATCCCAATCAGAATCCCAATGTCATTCCTCATGGAAATAGAACAGAGGATTCTAAAATTTATATGAAACAAAAAAGCCCCCTAATAGCCAAAGCAATATTGAGAAAAAAGAACAAAGTTGGGGGTATCACACTCCCTGAATCCAAAATGTACTATAAAGCTATAGTAATCAAAATAGCATAGTACTGGCAGAAAAACAGACACACAGATCAATGGAACAGAACTGAGGACCCAGAAATAAAACCACACATCTATGGACAGCTAATCTTCAACACCAACACGGAAGGACCTTGATGGTATTGTGCTAAGGGAAATAAGTTAGACAGCGAAAGAGAAATACCATATGATTTCACTCATATGTGGAAGATAAACAAACATAGATAAGAAGAACAGATTAGTGATTACCAGAAGGGATTGTGGTGGGGGGAGGGCAAAAGGGATAAAGGGGCACGTATGTATGGTAACAGATAAAAACTAGACTATTGGTGATAAACACAAGGCAGTCTATACAGAAACTAAAATATAATAGCGTATACGTGCAATTTACACCATATTATAAGCCAATATGACCTCAATAAAATAATTTTTAGAAATGAATATAACAGATAATTAAAAATTTTACTCACTACTTCTTCACTTTGATATTAGGTTTTGACTGTGTACACAGCATTGTACGATGTGCCATAAGACATTTTGAGGCCAGATGGTGACTACATAGATGAATTTCTCTAACTACACTATTCTTTCCATGAATCAAGCCAGACTATGAGAAAACTGCACCTTGTTTTATCATTGTGTACAATTTTGTTACTTTTTCTTTTTTGCCCTGAATTATTCTGTGACCTGATGTCTCTAATCCACTTTGAGAGACATTATAAAAAACAGTTTCCTGCAACATACTTTTAAATGAATGTTGTCGAAAATACTATTTAACACATTGCACCAAGGTTTCTTTCTGAGAACATACCCCAAAAATATTTCTCTAGACTCGATGCAGAGAATTGCTTTACTCTTCTGAGTAACTGCTCTGTTCTTATTGTACGGACACTTTGAGATAGTTAACCAACCATCAGCCTGTGTTTTCATGGTCTGCCAGAAAGCTTAAGATGTATCTGTTTCCTATCACTAGAAAATATACAACAGGGGCCAGCCTGGTGGGGTAGTGGTTAAGTTTGCACTCTCCACTTCAGCGGCCCAGTGTTTGTGGGTTCAGATCTTGGGCGTGGACCTACACACTGCTCATCAAGCCATGCTGTGGCAGTGTCCCACGTACAAAATAGAGGAAGATTGGCACAGACTTTAGCTCAGCGACAATCTTCCTCAAGCAAAAAGGGGAAGATTGGCAACAGATGTTAGCTCAGGGCCAATCTTCCTCACCAAAACAAAAAAAAGAAGAAGAAAATATACAACATCCTTGCAGCATGTGCTTTGTTTGCTAATCACACCTTAAGTTTCATTTTATTTTTCTCACCTTCATTCTCTCAGATTTGTTAGTCTACTTTTTAATCCCTCCCTCCCCTTTTAAAAATATTATTTGTATACATTTTGGTAACTGCCTTAAATCATTTTAGAACAAGGCAAAGGAAAAGGAAAAATATTTAAATTAATAAAATTTAATTCATACACAGGTTAGTTTAAAGAAAACTCAGTTGAGTTAGGCCTAGTTGAATTTGAATTACCCATTATTTCTAAGATGGCCATTTAATTATTGTGTTTAATTATGCATTTTTACGATACACTTAAGAGATTCTACTCAGATATAGTATGGATATCTCATAATTGGAAAGAAGAAATGAGAATGAAAAATATAAATCCTTGTCATTTAAAAATCTTATTAGGACCTAATTTTGCAAGGCCTGGTAGGCATTCTGTAGAGGGAATAAACCCAGTATTTGCCCCTAGGAATTTGATATGAATCATTGATACACTATATCCAAACCTAGCAATTTGGGATCCAAAAAAGATTCAAACTATATTTGTATCATTCTAAGAACATGAAGGCATATTCAGTCTTCGTTGAAAGTAGGTGCTGCAAAACATTTTCATAAAGGGGCTTGTCTTGAGGTAAACAAAAGACAGTTCCCAGGAGCCACCATGGTTTAAACAACTTCTGAATTAATTCAAAAGACATAAGAGGAACATTCCAAGAATGATCTTACAAAGCAGCTTTCTATTCGCCTCATTAATTTCTTCAGTCATCAGTTCACTGAAGAAAGTAATAACCCCTAAAAAGTAATGCAAAATCTGTAATAAGTTCTCAGTTTTAAATTTAAATATCCCAAGTAAACACACCCAAGTTGCAAAAGCATGAAAATATTCCCAGTACTTGCCTTATCAGAAATGAAATTTCCCAGGCTAAAGCCCAGTAGGAGAGGAATGATTGCTCCATAATTCATCTTTTCCCTATCTCTAATGCCAAAGATCCTTCTCCCTTTTATAATAAAAATATAGTTATCATCTCAAGTTGTCAGCATATGTAATGCCATGTAATTGCCATGACATGCCACCAAATGTAGGCAAATATGCCCTTGAATTATTATTTTCCAGCTGCCAGGCCCATTACAACTTGACCACACAAGCTGTGGATGCCATCTTGCCATTCTGGCTGTTAATGTTACTATAACGGGTCATTATGTCAGAGCCAAAAGGCTTTGATCACTGTCACCATCATTTCTGAAGATGTTACAGCAGGACCAAGACAAAGAGGTAGTTTTGTTAGCCTTATAGAATTGGCAATGACAAATATTATAATCAACTTCAAATTTAGAAATTCTGAGTAAAACTCAATTACATGTTAACACATAATTGGTTCCACAGAGAAGGAAATTAAACATTGCAACAGTACAGATGCATTTGGGTTGACAAATATAATGACTAAAATTCATTAAATCTCATTTCCATTAGCTTCTGCATGATTTTAGGATCCAGCGGATATGTTTTGAAATGGTTACCTCCCACTTTCAAGTGATTCTAATTATTGAAATAATTCAATAACATCCCTGTAAAAACAAATTTGACCTCCAAGTCTTCAATAATTTACAAAAGTATTTAAAAAGCATTTCCCTTTGTTTTGGGAAACTGGCATTCATATCCTGATAAGAATCCCCACTTTAAAATATTTGGGGGTAACTAACATTTAAAAATTTATGCCTTTGTTTCTAAATAAGATAATTTATTCTTAAAGTAAATGAAAAATATCTGCTAAACTATAAACCTTGTCAAGTGGAGATACACAGCCAAAATATTGTATTGAGGAAAAAAGATTTAAATCAAATGCCCAATTACTCTTCCATGAAATATAACTGTATGCTACTACTACTTATACATGAAGCCAACTAAACATTTTCATTTTGGATAATTGTACTTGAAGAAATATGTTCTTGATTGATTTATTGATTGATTGACTTGCTTTTATCTAATCAGAGACGCCTAGGACTAAAGCTAACAATTGCATGTATATTCACTTAAAAGTAGACACTGGATATTGTAAGATTATATAAGCATATTAAAATAAGCTAAATTAATTTTTTCTGAAATGTATTGTCAAACTGTGCACCAGACCACACCATTAAAATAAATAACAGTCCGTTGATGGTATGGTGGCCAATCATATTCATTCATTCCCACTAGGATGGTTCCAGATTTCAGTAGTCCATGATCAGTTTTTTCCTCAGCAGAAATTCTCTCCCTCTATTTATTGCTTTGTATTGGTACTGACTTTCAAACGCTTCATGACAGATGTGATTAGTTATGTTCCTTAAAAAAAGAGGTTTCAAACTGGAACTTAAAGGACCCAGAAACTAAGTGGTTTCCATGTTGTCTACAAATTCTTTCAAAGTTTTTCTTCAGTGGCTCCTGGTTTTCATAATGTGGAGAAAGGTCGATTATTTCAACATGTTGACTTTGTTTTTAAATAACTAGTATTGTATTGCTTTTTACTGCTGTTTCATAATTTAAAATATAGCCATTTGAATGTGAAGAAATAATTTTGAGAAAAAAGAATATATTATGTCTTAAATATATGTATCCTGGGCCGGCCCGGTGGTGCAGTGGTTTAGTTCACGCTTGGCAGCCCGGGTTCGCCAGTTCAAATCCCGAGCACCTGCCGATGCACTGCTTGTCAGCCATGCTGGGGCAGCATCCCATATAAAGTAGAGGAAGATGGGCATGGATGTTAGCCCAGGGCTAGTCTTCCTCAGCCAAAAGAGGAAGATTGGCAACAGATGTTAGCTCAGGGCTGGTCTTCCTCATAAAAAAAAAAAAGGATTAAAAAAATAATACAAATAAATAAATATATGTATCCAAAGTTGCATTCTACCTTTTTCATGTACTTTAATAATATTTAATAATTTGTAGGTACTCAATAGCCATTTAGCCCTAAAGAATATGCCACAGGTTAGCCCTTTGCTTCTATCTGTACAGAGAAAGTGTAAATCAGTATAAAAAAGGGTAATCAGAAAATTGAAGTTTTCTTGTATTTTTTTAAGGAAATTGCAACCTAGGAGATTCATAATAAGGTCTGTCTTATTAAAAAATATTCAATCTTTAAAAATATTCCATTTAAGTATTGAGTTCAACCAATTCTGCAACCATTATATCACATTAAGTATACCTATTTTTTAAACTTAAAAAGTTATAGAACATATCCTCTAGTGTAGAGTTTCAGTTCAGTTCAGCAAACATTGGTTCTTACCATGAACCAGCCATCATGAGAGACAATGGTGAAACAAAGACATGGTAGAAAATGTCCTGTCTTCTAAGAACTTCCACATATGGAACAACAAGACCACACATCTCAACAAGGTATCTATAGAACACTGGCTGTAGGCAGGCCCAAGAGAATCAGAAGCATTCCAGAGATGAGAGTAACTGCAAAGAAATCAGGATGAGGCAGTATTGCTGAGCCTTTCTACATTCTAGGTACCCCACTGAGGATACCAACATGGAGAAGACAAAGGTATTCGTTGCCAAGAGGAACACAGAGAAGAGTCTGAGAACAGATGTATATGCAAGAAACCATGGAAACGCTGGGAAAACTGTGTCTCACAACTGAACGTGTGAGGGTTGAAGGGTTCGAGAATGCAACACGGGAGGGCAGAATCTATCTCCCTCATTCTCCAGAAGACTAACCTGAGGCAATATCAACAATCCCAGATTCCTTGAAATGGTCATTTAGAAAGACAGGTAGAACGGAACTAATTCCTTTTAGATCTGACTCTGATTAAGCCTATCACTTAAATTTCCATAAGTACCAGCTGGTTTTAGTTTATCTCAGGAAGTCAATGCTTATTTTTGTTTGTAAATTGATAGAGGTATATACTGGAACATTTTAGATCTTTGGATTATTTTCTACATTTCAGTATATGCCAGTATAAAAATATTAAATATCTTCAAGTGTTGGTCAACTTCCAAAATAAAAATGATGGTGAAGTCCCTGTTGAAGAGGTAGAGACAGAAGATTTTGAGCGAAGCCTTCAAATATATTGAAAGCATTGAAATACACTTATAAAGTAATTTGTTTCTGATAAGTTCTAAATCAGTTGTTCCCAAATTATCATGCAGCCTAATCAATTGTGGAACTTGTAAAAATATGGATTTTGAAGGCCACTCCAGACTTCTTTTATTCAAATCTCCATAGATGGGACTGGGAATTTATGATTTATGAAACTCTTTAAATGATTCTGAGACCCAGCTAGGTTTGGAATCTCCAATCCAAACAAAGCTGCCTGTTAGTGCTAAAATATGAATTTCAAAAAGAGATTGTTTTGTAAGATCTATTTCTCAGTGAAGATATAGTGAGTGACAAAAATGATTTAGCTATAAGACAATACATGAAACATAAAAACCGATTTTCTCTAACTAGAACTTTGAATATAATTGTTGTTATTAAAAAGATAATGAGATGCAGATGAAGAAATAAGAGAAAACAATGGAAGAGGAAGAATTAATATAGAAGGAAGTTCCGGTTGTAAAAGATAGGAGTTAGGAGAGAAAATGCTCTTTTAATAGTGGATATTCATATTTTCTATATCTATCATCCAAATGAAAAATGAAATCATACTTTATATATCATTCTGCATTATTTATATTTAACAATATAGTGAAATCATATTTCTATTTTATTCATATGATTAAATGAATAATGCTGGAATAGTATTATTTCATTATACTGAAGTACCATAATTTAACTAATTCCAACAGCCAAGAGAAAAACAAGAAAAGCATATAGGCAAGCAAACCACCCATAGAGTTTTTATGGCCAATAAGCACATGAAAAAAGATTCAGCCTCCTTAGGAATTTCTAATAAATATTGAAACAGTGAAATACCATTTCTCATCAAGCAGGTTGGTCAAATATCAAAATTACTTATAATACTTAGTTTGGACCAGGGTTTGGGAAATCGAGAAAACTCAAATGATGTTGGTTGTAAATCGAAACAAGCCTTTTTTTTTTAACGGAATTGTAGAGTTGCTATAAGCATTCAAAATTTCAGTTCTAGGAATTTATCCTATTTGCACACATGTATGAAAATGTACACAGATATTCACTGCAGCAGTGCAATCCAGCTAGCTATACATAAATGTACAACTTATTATAGACATGCAAGCACATGTTTGAAAAATATTAAAAAGAGCTATTAAACTAAGTCCCTGACCTATTCCAAGTCTCACTCCTCAGAGAAAATCTCTTTCTAACATTACTGATTATAGTTCTTATGATGGTTACAATCAGTAAACAAATAATAGGCTTTTACCTCCATTCCTTGATTTATGATCTTTAGATAGTCTCCATTGGCTTCCCACTTTGAAAGATAAGAATTTTTGTCACTTACAAACTTCCCACCTACTCTCCAAGTTCTGTTAAAAGATGTTTTCTTCTATTGCTTACCTTAATAACTCTAAATAGTAAATTTAAACCTTGTTCCTTATTCCATCAAACTTAGATAGTATCTCTTAACTTCCTATTAGGAAAGATGAGAAAACTTGGGCCCATGAATTATTCTCCACCTCCTCTCTGACATAGGAAGATGCACTGTAATGGTTTTTACATATTTTTAAATATATTCTATATTGAAGAAGTCTACAATATTTACATTCTATTCTTTAAGTATAATTGTCTTTTGTTTAAGTTGATCCTAAAGATCAATTACAAATAAAAAGTACTTATAACGTCATAAATATATAAATGTTTATTTATATAAGAAAAATCAAGCAATATAGTTAATCCAATAGAGAAATAAATGCAAGCATATGACATTAGACCATGCATGTTGTTCAAAAGTGAATCTGTGAAGTGTCAAGGTCAAATGCATTCACTTTTATTACACCACAGCAATTGCTCAAAATCTCTTCATTATTTTAGATTGCTTTATGTTTGGACTGTGACTTTTTTGAACAGATTCTCTTGTTTTTCCACCTAAATAAATAATTTCAGTATACATTAATGTAGCGGAGTTGAAAGAATTCAACTATATGCACATATACATATAGAGTATGTACATATTTGAGATTCCTGAGGGTAAGGAGAAGCACATTCTTTTCAAGTTATCTTCTATGTCTTTCTGAATAATATTATGGATTAATAAGTAAAAGAGAAACAGAAAATTAGAGGTTATCCATTCTTTACACAAATGCTCCTCACATTTTCTACACAATCTGGCATAACATTTTTTTTTAATTTTTTTTTGGTGAGGATCGGCCCTGAGCTAACATCTGTTGCCAATCCTCCTATTTTTGCTTGAGGAAGACTGTCACTGAGTTGACATCTGTTCCAATCTTCCTCTATATTGTATGTGGGACCCCACCACAGCGTGGCTTAATGAGTGGTATGTAGGTCCATACCCAAGATCCAAACCCACAAACCCCAGGCAGCCAAAGCAGAATGCACCAACTTAACCACTATGCCACCGGGCCGGCCTCAAAAACTTAATTTTTTAAACAACCTTGATTCTTTGCGTTTACACATAAGGTCACAAAACGAGAAAGGTGAATGATCAAAAATAAATGTTTGCAAGGCACTCAAAAGCACAAGTTGAACTGAAAACTTTCAACAATATTTTATGCCAAGAATCTCTTCTGTCACCATGGTCAATAAGGCTTCTCTCACAAGGCCTGCAGAAATATATATTAATTCATTAGGTGAATAAAATCACTGAAATAAAAGCATTTTGTAAATGTTTCCCCAAAATCCTATAAGCACAGGCAGAATTTTGTTGAAACTTAAAAAAATGATTGGCCCGCTAGCAGTTCAAAGTGTCACTGAGTCTTTGTTCTTTGTTTCAATCCTGAAGCACTCATTCGTTAAAAGATTCCACCACCTGGGTGGTGGCAGATACTGCTGCTGTCTCTCTCCCCTCAAAGGATTGGCCAGGTTGCTGTATATTGTGAGAATGCCCAGAGAAGAACAAAACAGAACAATGTGCAGAGCTTTATGGCCTAACCCTACCTGCTGTGCACACCAGAGTCTAGCCTCTCCTGTGTAATGTGCCAGTGGAGCTGCCTCCTCTGAAGCCAGGAGAAGGTTCCACGCCAAGCTTCCATGCTATATCAGCATCAAGCATCTCACTGCTGGTGGGACAAAGTAAGCTTGTCTCTGCAACCAGGAAAAAGAGGAATCTGGCTTTAACTCAAATCCCCTGCTTATCTAGACCCCATGGAAACAGACACCATCAACTCAAGCCAGACCTAGAGTGTCACACTCCTTACCCAACTAAGATTTTAGTCATCACATAAAATAGCACAAGTTGATTTTGTAAACACAGCATAGTACTTACTTATGTATGGTCTACTTGAATCCCTCTAGCTATTCCCCATTATATAGAAATGTGCAGGTTCCTATCCTAGTTTACAGAGCACTACATAGTCTGGCCTATTTTCGTTTCTTTAGCCTCCTCTCTCGCACTCGCCACTTCACTCTCTCTGTTCCAGCCAAGTTCGCCTTCTTTGTTTCCTCCAAACCCCCAAGTTTGTTCCTCCTTAAGAGCCTTGGCTCTAGCTACGCTCTCTGGTGGTAACGCCATGTCCCCAGTTTTTGCCTGACTGGTTCCTGCTTGTCAGTCAGATCTCAGGTAACCATCACCTCCACAGCAATATCTCCCAACCAGCCAATCAACATAGACATCCTGACACTCATTATCACATTGCCTATTTTAATTACTTGCATTGCACACATTACTACCTGATGGTTTTGTTGCTTGTTTATTTATTTTTTACACTATTTATTATCCATCTGTCAGTGCTCCCCCACAAAAAAACAACATGCAAATTCTACGAAAACCAAGACATATTACAGTCACTACTACAAGCCCAGCGTTTACACTGGGTAATACAGTATAATACATAGGAAGTAATAAATATATATATTTGTTGAATAAAGGAATGAATATTCTAGTCCCTCCTTCCTGACAACATGGCCTAGAAAGCCAGCACATCTTATCTTACACTGGCCACATCCATGTTGGTCTTTACTTCACCATTCCCACTACACTCACTGGAGCTTTGACAACTCCAAGTTCAGGTTGATCTTGGGAGTCCTCCCAGTCTACTCCAGGTCACTTGTGTCCTTTTCTTCTTCAGAGAGTCCCTAATGCAAAAGAATAGTCCAATTTGGCTCCAATGGTAAGGACTCCAATCACTACATTTTCATTCCAAGTATCTCAGAAAGGAGGTAGCAGGAAAATTAGAGTGCAAATGGTAGGTTTGACTCTGAAATACACGCCTTTGCCTGGGGCCTTATTTTAGATCACTGTTCAAAAGACAGGACTCAGTTACTGTGGACGTGGCATATTTGCATCCTACAGAAGAAACTGAAGAGCCACCTGTTCCATTTTCAGGATAATCCAAGAAATTATCACTTACCTAAAGTAATCCATATCCAGAGCCAAAGACTATATCTTCCACATTGATCAAGCTGCTCTTGATGGATTTTCAGAATCAAGGAGAAACTAAATGGGAACTGCCATAGAAATGTAGTACCTGTGATGGGCCACCAAAATCAAGCCTTGGTCATGATAACATTTAAACAAGTCTTTCTAAACAGAAATACAGTTCAAGAGACAACTATGAATTATGTTGCAACAAAGACTTAATTCCTTTGGAAATAAATATATAATTTATTGCAGTTTCATTGACTTAACAATTGTTGCACAATATTAATATAGATGACTATTGAGCAAAGTCTTCTGGGAAATAAACTGGACTGAACTTAAATGCATCTATATTTCTTATTATATTTAGATATGATGATAGGAATTTATAAGTGGCTGTATCCATGACATGAAGAGTCTGTTTCACCTTGCCTTGTGGTCACTAATGTATAGGATAGATGACATAAACTCATGGATGGAAGCACAAATTTAATATTCAAAGATCAAATCAAGAATCCAGGAGGCATGGCAGACTGAAAGAAATTGAAATGTTAGAGCTATTAAATATTAGTGTCAATTCTTTCCCCAACTTAAATTTTATTATACTTTATAGTTTACAAAAGTAATTCATATTTTTCATATTATTTCATTTAAGCCTCACTAAACTCTATGAGGCTTAAAGGAAAATGTTATTATGGATGTTTTATAGATCATCAGAAAACTGACTCTTGTAAGAGTTGTGACATGCAAGTTTTAAACTCCATATTTCGATTTATCATACACTTCTTAGGTGATGCCAATGTGCCAGTCAGCATGCGAGATGTTACAGAATCAAAGATGAATGTGACTGGATTCCTGCTGAGATCTGATGAGGGAGACAGATGTTTAAATAATTTCAATTAAATGTAATAAGTGCTGGAGTGGAGGTTATCATACCTATTAATTGGCAGAGCACAGAACTGAGCACATATCTCTATGTACAAGTCCTATGTCATTATGTAGGCACAAGAATTGTATTATATACTGTTTAGTCATTTGTTTTGGTTGAAAGTCTGATGTAATCCATATTCTGAAAAACAAATGGACTCATATGGCAAAGATATTCTTGCCAAATGAAGATCTCACAATAACAAGAAGAGAAGATTAAAAGTTTCTGTGTAGGGGGCCAGCCCAGTAGCGTAGCAGTTAAGTTTGCACACTCCACTTCGGCAGCCTGGGGTTTGTGGGTTTGGATCCCGGACGCAGACCTACACACCACTCATCAAGCCATGCTGTGGCAGTGTCCCACATACAAAGCAGAGGAAGATTGGCACAGATGTTAGCTCAGAGCCAATCTTCCTTACCAAAAAAAAAAAAAACTTTCTGTGTAGGATTCTTATAGTTAGAAAGTCGAGATAAGGTTACCAGTTGTCCTGGTTTGCCCAAAACTGAAGAGTTTACCAGGACACTGGACTTTTAGTGTGAAAACCCAGAGAATCCTGGACAAACTAGGATAGTTGGCCAACCTAAATCAGGGTTAGGAAATCATAAAACAAATTTGTTACCTCAAGAACCAATTTCACGTAGAGTCAATCCCATCAGTTTAGATCTATTTATCTCTGGATTGGCTTGGATTATAAAGACCAATAAGGAAGAGGAAGTCAAATAATAACATTACCTTATATCTGTAGAACACTTAAGATTTATAAAAATTGGTCTTAATCTTTATAAATTACCCCATGTACATTTCATGACACCGATAAGAACAAGTATCTTTATCCCCATTTTACAGATAAAGAAGCAGACTCAAAGAGATAAGAAATTTGGTCGGGGTCATAAAACTCATAAGTGCCAGAAAAAAACCTAGAACTCAAGACTATGCAAGGATCATAGATTACTTCAACCGCTGGTCACTGGTCGTGAAAAGGAGTCCAATTATGTAATAGCCTAGCTCACCCAGTCGAAAATGTTATTCATGAGCATTAGTATATTAGGGTTGTACTTACAGTGCAATCAATCAATAGAAGAACAAGAAATGACATAAACTCAAAGTGAAGTGGAAGTTTCTAAGTGCTGGGGACACTCAA
This sequence comes from Tapirus indicus, assembly GCA_031878705.1. Lineage (NCBI taxonomy): Eukaryota > Metazoa > Chordata > Mammalia > Perissodactyla > Tapiridae > Tapirus > Tapirus indicus. Next base: position 114,363,968 of record CM062921.1, on the reverse strand, counting down.
CCGCAGAGGGCAATCTAACCGAAGGATTTGTGCATACCTAACTTCTCTGAAGTGCGTAACTTTATAACTGTCTGGCTATCTTTATTGCTGTGTTGCAATATCAACCCCAGATGGTGCTTTGGAAATCACAATATTTTACAGTTATTTTTAATTTATGTACATCAGGTCGGGATCTCAGCACCTGGTGCCTTATCGCTCTTAGCCTGAAGTAAGAATTCCCATTACTTTTCCACCCTTGAATGGATGAGTCAGATGTTATTCCTGCTCTCGATGGTTTTGAGGTTAAAGTCACATTTGCCACTCCCTCCAGTGCTAGGGTGGCACAATGTGCAATAATTTTTCCTGCTTTAGTAGTTCTCCCACCTTCTTATCTGATCTCTAAAGCTCCTTTTAGGGAAACAAAACATACACATGCTGCTGTGGTATTTCCTATTGTAAATTTTGACCATAAAAAAACTTTCACATTATAAATTTTACCATAAAAAAGTTGACATGAACCAATGAGTTCTTAAGAATGATAAAAATAAAATACCTGAAACTGAACCTTTCATGCCTTCAAATCCTGTGAAATTCCCTGTTACAACTGAATAGAGGTTTACGGTTAGAAAGGAAACTGTAAAGCCTTATTTAAGAAAGTTCTCTGTACTCATTTCCACTAGATTTGGGACCCATCCATATAATTAGTTGCTAAAACTTGAAAGAAATTATCAAAGGCCATGTCCCTAAGCAAGACAAGCCATTCTAGCTAATTTGTCTCCTCCTGCTAGGGAAAATTTTTTCCTCTCATAAAAATATCTGTGATCATGAAGATCTGCATATCTCATTCCAAAATGCCAAATAGTATGTTTGTTTTTCAAATTAAAAACCAACATGTTGTTTTAAAAATTTTACGTAATTGCCTAGAGAGTCATGAAATTCAAGGTTGGGAGTATATTGAAGTAACGAATCAGCAGTTTGCACTTACAGAGAAAGTGTGGCAAAGATGCTAGCTGTCCACAAAAAAATTTATGCTCCCCCTTCCAGAATATGGTCGATGTTGCTCAGAAGCATATTCCCAGGCAGTGTGTACATTTCCCAGCACTGCCTTGCATAAAGGTATAGTCACATGACTAGCTCACACCAACAAAATATAAGCAAAATGACATGTGTTACTTCTGAGCTTGGATGTTTTTAAGAAGCAGTTGTGCCTTCTTCACTGTCTCCCTCCACCTACTGGACCCCAGTGGTTGGTGGAGCCACAAGATAGAAGGATTCTGAATCCCTGAAACTCTATGTGGAAGGCCTCCACCAAGTAGTAGCACCCTCAGTAGACTGTCATGACTGAGAAAAAAAATTATATTAAGCCATTGAAATTTTAAGTTTCATTTTTTCGACAGCTAGCATTACCTTAACTGGATACTCTAGGCAAATAAATTTCCATCATTAGTGTATATTTTTTTGTTCTGTCCAGAAAAATATAATGTTTGAAAAAGTCAGATCAACTCTCAAGTTCTTAATTAGGTATAGACACAACTAGGTCTCATCTATCCCTTCTGCTTAACCACACCGCCTGCTGCAGGGTGGCATCCACATGAACTATTTTCTCAGGCTAGAAAACCCTCTCACCTATCTCCACCCTTCTGACTTTAGCTATTCTTCCTTGTCTTCCAGATTTCAGTTCGAATACTACTTCTTTAGAGAAGCCTCCTTTGCCGCCCATTTAAGTTAATTCCCTTCTCTGTAGCTACCATAGTACCACGCATCTGTCCTTAGCAATGATTAGAAATGTAATTTTACATTTATTTTTTTTGTAATTATTTGATTGGTATCTGTTTTTCTTACCAGACTGTAAGCTTTTTAATTTCAGAAATAATGTCTTTTCGTTTTCCTCAGCATCATGTCCACCATATCTAGCACATAGCCCAACATGTAGTAGTCCCCAAATATACATTTGTTGAATGAAAGTAGTGAATTAATAGCTCAGTGTGGTATTATGACAGAGGAAGACCAGAGAATGTAAAGAACATGATGAAGGTACTTTTGTGGAATTCACATTTTTCTCTTTTCCTTCAAGTTAATTACTAGACTTTAGTGTCTCAGTGGAGAAAACAGTGAATTGACCACAGATAAATTGTCATTGAATAGAAGACAAATCAACTCACAGCAATAAATTTAACATTTTACTCCTGACAAAAGACCATGTCCCTAATCTTAGTCACCAAAAGTTTCATTTTTCACCCTGCTAAGAATCATAATCACTGGTGCCTAAAATATACTAACATTTGCTGATTTTATAACCTGTCAATTTTCCCCAGGATGTTGATCATTGTAACATGTGGAAAAGCACAACTTCACTATGACCCTCTTTTGGTCCATTTTCTGGAGTGGTTTCCCCTTATCTGCCCCCTCTGGGGAGAAGTATGGTCCTCCTCAGGGTGAGACTGAGAGAAGAACCCGAGCATATGCAATTCAGCCTTGTCCTCTCTCTTTGGACTCCTGCCAAGAAGTAGGGTGGATTGTGTACTTCCTGCTCCCAGAAAGTAAACACATCAGGGTCAGTGCCTAGGTCAGCATTCCCGAGACATTTTTGGTTCGTCTTGCTTCTACTTATCTTATGAAAGCTTCATAGTTGTGAGGCAGGAATTCTGGGTAACCACATGCTATTCCCTTAGGCTGCAATACCTCTTACCTATCCACACCTTTCCCACTTCATCTAGTTAGCTCTTAGTCCTTTTGTAGATCTGAGTTCAATTATTACTTCCACAGAGAAGCCTTCCTAAAAGCCTCCTAAGTCAATTTCTGGCCAGACCTCTCCCTTGGTGTATTGGTTATCTATTGCTGCATAACAAATTACCCCAAAACTTAGTGGCTTAAAACAACGAGCATTTATTATCTGCAGGCTTGACTTGGGCTGGAGGTGGTCAGAAGCTCAGCTGGGCTGGAGAGAGACACTGGTGAGCTGTCAAGGGTTGGAATAGCCACTTCATGCAACATGCCAAAAATGAAAGAGTTAAGCCTTTGACCAGTCACTGAGATAGTACAAACTAAAGACTAAAACCAGAGAAAGCACTGACTCCCCATGTTCCATTTTCCCCCATGGAATGAACAGCACATGAGCCAAGGGTCAGGTGGTTCAGTGCAAAAGTGGGAGTCGTCTCACTGTTGAGGGAGCCCCAAACAAAAGGGTCCTGTAGTTTTATGAACCCTTGGAGTTAGACAGAGAGTGAGGGGAGAGGGTAAGGAGTAGGAAAAAACTGTGTACTAAGTCAGGGTAGAGAAAATGTCTTCAAGTTTCCCTCCTCCTCCCCCCAATAAGGAGGCCTCAGCAGAGACACCTGAAGAAGATCTCTGCCTAAGGCCTCAGATAAAGAGACCTGGAAGGAAGGTGTCCAGTGCGGCTAGGAACACAAATACGTGAAGAACGTGACTGACCAGGGAGCTTGAGTCCTTGACCACAACTCCCTTCAGAGACTGCAATACATTGGCTGTACACCAGGTCTGGCCTGGAGAGGGTAGCTTTCTCCCAGGAGGCCTGCCAGATAAAGCCTTCATAATTGCCTACGATCAGGCCTGAAAAATCACACATAGGCTTTTAACCAGGAGCCACACTTCTCAGAGTTTCTGCTTCCAAGCTGGCTCCCTCACATAGCTGTTGGCAGGAAGCCTCAGTTCCTCAGGTGGACCTTGCCATGGATAGGCTGAGTGTCCTTGTGACAAGCCAGCTGCCTTCCCCAAAAGTGAGTGATCTAAGAGAAAGAACAAGGAAGGAGTCACAGTGCCTTTCACGACTGAGTGTCAAAGTGATACGTCATCACTTCTGCCATATTTTCCTTTTTAGAAGCAAGTCACTGAATCTATCCACACTCAAGGGGAGGAGAATTAGATTCCACTTTTTGAAAGGAGGAATGTCAAAGAATCTATGCACCTATTTTAAAACAACCACATTTAAGTAGATCGTCTTAAGGTTTAGTTTAAGAACGAGGTAAGAGGAATTCTGCTTGTGGTCATTCATCTAAATCACGTAACTTAGTTGCTATTTTGCCTTTCATTTGTCCAAATCTGGTTCCAAACTTAGAAGAGGGAAGAAGATATGACTGAATATCATCCTTAAGTCCAATCAGCCTGGTTACAAACATAAATTTGTTACACTATTAACTGATTTCACTTACTCTGTAAATTTACACAATCTATAATTTCAGTGGTAGAAAAGAAATCAAATTATTCATATATTCCACTGATTGATTATTTAAGATTTTGGCAGATTCTGAAGTTTGTTATAATGATCTTAAATGGGATAATTTTCCCTGAAACAACCAATATGAAATATCCACTGCAGTTAACATAACAATTCTAACAAAGATTGATAGGCTATGATCTGAAATATCAATCTAGGAAAACATCCTGAGCATCAGCATCTTTTTCAACCATGTTTTTGGATGTCAAGACCAAAAAAGTGAAATGTTGGAATTTACTCTTCTCATTGGAATGCGAGCAAACAAGTGAACCGAGGTTAATTTATTTATTACTGAAGGAAAGATGGCAACAGTCTTTGAGAATTTGGAGTTTTGTTTTCTTTAATATTAGGAAATTCTAGGGAACTATCACTTCCTCTCCGTTTAGCACTACTGTTGTAGTGTATTTACTGGAACAAAAATTCAGTTTATAAACTCTGCTAAGGAAATAAAAGCAACTTTACATTGGTGGTGGCATTACTTTTTACATGAGATTTCCTGAACAACATTATGCAACACATTGTTACTTGAGATCCTCTTCCTGTATTATTAAGTAACTAATCCAAACAGAATGCACCAAATCCCCTGCAGATTTAGGGAAAATTACTGGCCTATGGACATCTCAACATTATCCTTCCAACATGCTGCGTTTTTCTTAATTTTGGTTCATTGTTCAAGAAATAATTTTTCCCTGTTTCTTTTAGTTATGTAATAATTAGAAATATTTCAAGTAAGAAACACCATAGCTGTTGGTCATCATGGTTTCTCCATGCAGATAATCTCTGTGATTTCCAGCTCGAAGTTTCATCCAAGGACTGTGGTCCATCTTGTTCATCATCATCTCTCGAGTATCTTCCTCCATGCCTGGATGATTGGAGTAAATGGTTGTGGAAGAAATTAGTGAATGCCACTCTCTCAAACTAAATTATTGACATGCCCTGAAGAGAGAAAGAGGTATTTTTGACTATGAACTCCCCCTTGTAGGTGGGAGGAATTTCCTCAGACTGAGCTTTAAGAAGAGGACAATCACATCCTAACTACTGTGTAATTTTAATTCCTTAAACTTTCAGGGCCGTTTTGAAAATTTTCTAATTAATGACTGCAAAGCTTTTTGAAAGGGAAAAATTCTGGATAAATACTGAATTTTAAAAATTTAAGTAATGAAAATTTTTATGTATTCAGATATTTGGTGAGCACAGGAGGGAACAGTGATAAACAAGATAGATCCAGACCCTAAGAGCTTGCATTCTAGCAGCAGATAGGGATATTAAACAATTAATTATACAATCATTTATTTAATTATACTTGTGATGAATGGACATAAGGGAGAAGAGAATGGCTATGACAGTGTATAACAAGAGGATCTACTCTGGTGTGGGGAGTCAGAGAAGACTTCCTTCATGAGATGATATTTGAGCTGAGTTCTAAAAGATAGATAGGAATTAATGGATAGGCAAGGGAGTCCTGAGAATAAAAGATGAGGGAGCGTGAAAAGAGAAGAAAATGGTCCCAGGCAGAGAGAAGAACAGTAGAGAAGTATCTGAGTAGAAACGGAATATGGTGCATTCAGAAATCTGAAAGAAGACCATGTGACTGGAATACAGAAAGCCTATCAGTGGCCTATACAGATGCCAATAAGCAATGAGAATAGATTTACTTTCTTAAAAGATTATTCTGGTTCCTGTTCTGGAGCAAGATGGTGAAGAATATTTTCTCCTGTGCTCCTCTATAAATACAGTGAAATATCCAGGAAATTGTCCATTGGACAATGATAAAAGAACTCTGACAGTAAGCTGAATGAGTAACAATAGCACTGGCCAGGAAGGAGGAAAGGAGGCAGACTGCTTGGAACCTTAGGACATAAGGAATGACCACAGGGTGCAATCCCCCAGGTTTTCTTTTCATCTTCCAAATGCTCCCAGACTGGGCACAGAAGAGATCTAAAACCTGGAACGACCAATAAGCATAGGCACAACAAAAACAAGCAAACAAAAAGAAATCTCGTCCTTTCTGGCCAAGGATTGGGAAAGGGAAAACATGACAGAGACCTAGTGGAGAGTCCCAGCCCTTGCTCCACAATCTGGACCTGGCAGTGGTCTGATCCACTGTCAGCAGGAACAGCAGGAATCCCCAACCACCCGAGGCCTCACTGCACAACCCAGCTTCCAGTGGCAGTCCTGTCCTTGGCAGAGGCAGCATCAGCAAAGGAAAATATCTGTGTCTCCCTGCCCTCCACCCAGGATCATAGGAGGGCCAGGCCCAGTGGCTTCTACTCTCCTATCCCCTTGCAGAAGCTGGTCGAGTGACACCACGTGGCCTGGGGAAGTGCCTTCTATACCTGTAGATGACACCAACAAGGATTGAGTGGGAGCCTGTATTAGTCTTCTTGGGTTGCTATAACAAAATACCACAGACTGGGTGGCTTCAAGAACATTTGTTTCTCACAGTGCAGGAGGCTGGAAATCCAAGATGAAGGTGCCGGCAAGGTACTGTGGAGAACAGCTTAGTGGTTCCTAGGGATTAGATTCAGGGGAGAGGATGGGTATGGTTATCAAGGGGTAACATGAGGGAGTCTTGTGATGGCACAGTCTAGCACTTTGATTCTGGTGGTGGTTACGCAGAGCTACACATGTGATAAAATTGCATAGAGCTACACACACACACACACACACACACACACACACACACACACAAGCGCTGGTGAATAACATGAAATCTGAATTAATTCTATGGATTATGTCAATGTCAACTTCTTGTTTTTGATATTGTACGATAGTTGTGTAAGGTGTTAGAATTGGGAGAGACTGAGGGAAGGGTTCACAAGACTTCTCTGTACAATTCTTTACAAGCTCCTATGAATCTATACTTACTTCAAAATAAAAAGTTAAAAAAAAAGATGTCTGGCTTCTATGGGGAAATTGGACCAAAAAAGGCAAGAACAGATGGGGGAGACCAACAACGGGTTGTTGGGGAAAGATGATGGTGATAACTTTGACCAGTGCGATGGCAATAGAGAAGGAAGTAGATAAATAGATAAAATATTTAAGAAGTATCCATGTAATATCAATAAGATGTAATGATTATTTGGATATGAGGGTGATGGAGAAGGGGAAGGAAACACTAAGGTTTCTGACCCATAAATCTTGTGGATTTTGCTACCTTGCACTGAGACAGGAAATAATGAAAGAAAACCCATTTAGAATAGGTGAAGATAAAAAGTACCATTTTGGGCATTTTGAAACACCTAGAAAGTATACTAATGTAAATGTTATTAGTTGACTGTATGGGCCAGTGTTCAGAAGTTAGGGTTAAAATATATAAGCTTGAGTTGTCAGTGGAGAGATGGCTACGGGTGTGGCTTTACTAGATTGCCTAGGAAAAGAAAGGATGGAGTGATAAGTGAAGAAGACCTATGATAGAACCTTAGGAAACTACACTGTTTAAAGTTCAGGAAGTCAGGAAAAGGAGAAGAAATTACAAAAGAAATGAGGAAAGAGAGGCCAGTAGAGGAAGACACCAGAATATATGAATTTAAGTCAAATCTAACTCAGAACATGTAAGATCTTTGGATGGTTGCTTTATTTTTCAAATTTTGAGGAGCATTAAGGAGACGGTGGGAAGTACAACCTCAGTTGGAAAGGAATTGCCCGTTTGCTTCTATTTTACCATAAGACAGCTCAGAGAAGAGGCTCCTTATGACTGAACACGATTGTCCTGCATTGTATTACACCCGGAAGAATGCTGTGACTAGACAGGGGAATGTCTGTGCTGCATCTTGAGCTTAGTTTGAGCCTTTTAAATAGCACTGCACTGGCTCTGTTATTGCTTTTCAGGTCCATCAACAGATTCCTCCTTGACTTAAGAAAAACAAGAGAAAACAGAACCTTATTTGGGTATAACCTTTTTTCTGGAAGGGTCCTAAGTGTTCTGTGGACTTCATTCTATAAACAAGATAAATATATAAAAACTCACATATAGAATATGCTTATAAACATATGCCAGTTCTACAAAGAGATTAAAATATACCAGGCCATACCTAGCTATTTTTAACCAGTCTTCTCATTAGACTCTGTTATGCAGGCATCACCATAACATCATCATCATCATCGTCACCGCTTATATGTCTTAAGTGTTTACTATGCTCCAATGTTCTGGGTACTACGCTAAGTTATTTATATAGCATTTGATTTAATCCTCAGAACGCCTACTAGGTACTGTAAATCTTTTCATCTCTATTTTATGATGATGAAATAAAGACTGAGTGATTTTTAGGAACTTGCCTGAGTTTCCAGAACTAGTTAAATGGCAAAGTGGGGATCTAGATCCACATGCCCAAGTTCTTAACCATTACTCAACACTGCTTTTCCAAGTATAAGTAAATAGTGTTTTATTTCATTACTCTTGGCCTGATACACATTATTATTACAACTTTGAAGGAAAGATAATCACATGAAGTAAGTATCAACTGTGTACAGAGATAGGGCACATCTCAAGCCTGCTGGTGTTCACCTCTTTTTCAGAGAACATATTAATTACAGTCTGAAGTTCAAAGACTACAGAAAAAAATGTGGAAATGAAGCCTCTCATGAGTGTGGCTAAAAACAGAGATATAACCTAGAGTATGTGGTCTGGAACTGGCGTTCCCATTTTTCCAACTAGAGAAAGGGAGAGCCAAGAAGTAGGATGGTGATCAGTCAGAATCGGAGGCTCGGCAGAATGAGACTCTTCTTAGATTTGCAAGGACTCCACACAAAGAGAACTGAAGGTCTTGCCTAAATTGGCCTCTACTTTTTTCTGACAGCATTGCCCTTCATACCACATCTCTATTTCAAATGTAATCAACATGTCCACAGCAGCGATGGCACCTTTAGAGTAAGCAAGACTGTGGTTTGGTTTCCATACAACAGTTCTACTTCTTTAGAATCATATAAGCATAATCCTTCCCCATCCTCACTGTGACCACACAGAAAAAAATATGTTAATTTTGAGTCCCTGTGAAAGTATTCCCTCAAAGTTTGATTTTTATTGTGGATGATGTTTTTGAAATTTAAAAAATTTACTATAAGTCAAATCTTATTTCTCCCTCATTACAACAGAAAATTATATTTCAAACTAAACAATTTTTTAACTTTTTATGTTGGGTTCCAAATAAGAAAATAGAAACTACTTTAATTACTCATAATGAAGAATATTTAATGCAGGAGATTGGTTACAGAGGTAATGGAAGACTGAGGCTACCCAGATACTAACAACAGAAGGAAGCCGCCAGCATCTCTAGGCTGGATGTTCAACAAGAAAAGATGATGTTATTTGAATCCTAGAGCCAGAGTCACTCAGCAAATCCGGAACCCAATGGGCCTGATCAAAAGAAGCTGTAGTCGCAGAGCTACATGGCAAAATGCTGCACAGGCAAAATAGGAGGGAACGCAGTATCCCGGCTTTTTCCTTTGTTTGCCCCTAAATATTCTGTAGGTGCCTCCTCTTGGCCAATCCCAGTGAGAGGCCAGCTGTCGTGGAAGCCTGTGAATTGCAGCCTGTAGGGATTGGCTTTCCCACAATACAGAAGAGAGCCAAAGAAGGAAGGATCTGAGGGCTAACAGGCCCAGGATAGGCACAAGCCATGGGAGCAAGCGCTATGTTTAACCAACCACATTGTCCTGTGTCATGGTATATTGTCATGGTGATCAAAAATTAAGTCACAGAATTCAGAAGTACATGTCTGAGAAGATTTTGGCAACTATAAAGCAAGAGATAGAAGCTTTAGAAAAAGTCAATAGTTCATCCAACAAGTGTTTTATTGAGTAACTTTTGTGATTCTAATTTTAGAACTTGAGAATACAATGAATAAGTAAAAAATAGTCATCCAATAAACAATAAAGAGGAAACAAGACAGAGAAATTTGCTGCTTTGTGGATAGTAAAGCCTTTGGGGGATATTTATTTTGTTACACTCAGATTTAAATCATAAATTACCCTGGAGCTGATTTTAGCTTCACCATTGAATTTATTGATTTTAGGCTCATGTTCAAAGATGCATTGTGTCCAAATTGCATCCATGGCTTATATTCACAAAGGCAGTGAGTAGGAGAGGAAGAAAGAGCATTGAGGACTACAGCACAGTCCTTCTGTGCCTTTTCTGTGTAACTCAAAAGGTAAAGCTAACAGCATACATATCTCTTATTTTTCATATGCCTGTAAGCCTTTCCAGCACAATTTTATGAATTCCCTTCTCTTTTTGGTCTGTCTTTGATGTTTATTGTAATGATTCTACTCTTATAAATTTTTTTTGGTATTCAGTATATATTCTTTTGATGAATATATCATTTGCTAAAATAGTCATTCATGCTATATAATTTTATAACTTCATTTTTTACTTAAGAATGTATCTCTCCATGATAATATTATACAAATATAGATATGTATATATATATAATTATATAAAAGGATATATATGTCATCATAAGTTTTAATGGCTGCATAGTTTTCTATTGTATGGATATGCCATCATTTAATGAAATCACTGTTGCTAAGTTTGGGTTCTAATTTTTTGATATTTTTACAATGTGATGAGCATCTCTAATCCTGCACGTGTAATGCACATGTGAAGTTATTGCTGAGAATAAATTCCCAGAGGTGTAATTGCAAAGTCAAAGGGGTTTTATTAGTCAGTTTAGTCTACATGGTTTTATAGTAACAAACAACCCAAAGGATGTCAGTGGCTTATAACAGTTTACCTCTTGCTCACGCAGGTTGAGGATAGCCTCTATCTGGGATCTTGTAGAGGAAAAAGAGATTGACTGTGAGCTGATTCAGAAAACTTCTGGTCAGAAACATCACAATTCACTGTCCAAAGCAAGTCCTGTGGCCAGCATGAATTCAAGGGAACAGAAAAGGAAAAGTCTCCTGCAGAGAAGAGCCCTAAAGTATAATCCTCCGAGGGAAGAGAAGCAAGTATTTTGAACAACAGTATACCAGAGGTGCCCATAACAATACATATTTCTATACTTGCTCCTATTATTGTAAAAGAGAACATGGTTGAATATTGCCCTAGACAGAGATCAGAGAGTCTGAAATAAAGAAAGAATAACAAATGTCCCAATCAATTCCTAGCAGAGAATTTAAAGCCACATTATGCAGAAGTAACATGTATGAAAGACCTTGTAGATACAAGTAATGCAGGATAATCATGTTCATTTTCCACTTGGCACACAAACTCCAGCCAAAACACAACCACCACATATTTTCAATCCGAACCATTGGATGACCACAAGCCATAGTTTCTACCCCTAAATCGTCATTGGCTTCTTGTCTAAATTTGTTCAGAAGAGATTTGATTGTGTGCAATAGAATTTAACCATAAAATGAGAGGCTTTGTATCAAATAAACCAAACTAACAATCTATTGATATGTTTGGATTTACAGCCCCAAGTCACTTTTTTCCTTTCCAGAAGATAATTGGCAATTGATAGCCACACCTGAATGAATGCAGAGACACCTGGTCAGTAAAGCTAACCACTCTGGGAAAAGAAATTTTCCTATTTACACTTCAAAGGGAAACACAGATATGTACAAGAAAGCAGGAATGAAAAATAAGGGAACCTGGGGTCTTTAGAAGTATGGTTGGTTGCTAATCCTGGATTGCCACAGTTGTAGCTGACAATAGAAGGCGGCATAAATTTTGATCAACAAGAGACTACATCGTCTCTTCAAGTCTATGAAGCTTTGTTTCTGGGAAAGAAGTGCTTATCCAAGAAGAGATATGTGGATAACATACTCAGGGACATCCTTTGGCTTGAATGATTGATTTTTGCTTATGAACCGTGTCTCAACCCTGTACCCTGAGGGCAGATTAATATACAGATCCCAAATCATTCTTCACACAGCCACCTCCACGTGTAATATTGCTTCCTGCAGACTGGAGGTTAGGAATGGCTAATATTTCTTCCCTCGCCCCCTGTAGGTTCTACTAATGGACATACCCAAGGGTCTAAGTGAGAAGAAAAATTATAACAGCAACCATATTTTCTTGTACAGCCGGAATGGAAAATAATGTAGGAGTTCTACCTTCCAACCCAAACACAACTTATTCCCCAGTTGCAGCCATAGGAGTCTAAGATAGCCATGGACCTTCTAAACAGAAGGGTTTACATGGGTTAGGCGCTATCCCAGTGTGGTTTTTTGTTTGATAATTGGAAATAGAGAAAAAGAGCAAATTCTGCTTGAGATCATGCTTGTGTGTGTGTGTGTGAGAGAGAGAGAGAGAGAGAGAGAGAAAGAATAAGGATTGAGAGAGGAAGAGATAAGAGTTTAAAATAGAAAGGAAGCTGGAGATGATAAGAAAGGGAGAAAAAGTTTTCCATTCCTGGATGAAGGATAAGGATGGAGAGGGAGACTAGGATTTTATCCAGTAGAGTTCCTCCTGGGATTGGAGAGAAAGTATCTTCATGAACGTAGGAGAATAGGATTTCTCAAAGTAAAAGTTCCGATATCTGGAACCACTTTGTTCTTGAAAGAGAAAAGACTAAATAAATATTCAGTGAGAATCTAGTAGTATCACTTATGGAAGAGTTAACTATATTGCAGTAATATATATTAATGGCACCAGTCACATTTTCATTTCTTTATCTAGATCCAGAAAGAGTTGTTTTCACAAATGCAGGAAATTAGAATTCTAACAGCCAGCGCTCCCTTTTAGACCACATCAAACAGGGTGTTGAAAGCTCTTTGAAAGAAGCAGAAACTGAAAATCTGAAAACATAATTTGAAGAAGGGAGCAGTAACTGAGTTATTTACTACTTCCAATAACACTTTTAAAGAATTGTTTTTAGTGAGGTAAAAGCAATACTCTGTTCCCTGGTAATTAGCCACATTGCACAGCTGTTAGTTCTTTGATATTTTTCTTAAGAGACCCATAAAATATTGTTACCCTGGATATGACAACTTTGGGCAGAATCAGCTGAGGAAACAAAAGTTACCACCATAGCATCATCCAAGCTGGTGCTTCCAATGTGCAAGCTGGCCCTTGGGGCTGGAATAAGATAGGGACAGTGGGGCTTACCACTAAGTGCATCCTTCCTAAAATGCATACTTGGTCAAGGTTTGAGTAAAACCGTGGTGAATAATTCAAAGTTGCTGCTAACACTAACATTGTTACTTATAATCCACCTCTTAGTAATGTTACTGGTCCATTTGGAGGTATACAGGGAAATTAATTTGCATCAAATCCACCATCTTTTCTTTTGTCATCTGATACTTGTTTAAACTGTTACATGAACAATCAATACAATTTGACATGAATTTATTGAATGTTACTCAATATCTATTACTGTGTCAGGTGTCAGGTCTTTTGGTGGATAGAAAGAGATATAAGGAATATTCCTGCTTATAACAAGCACTTGTGGAAAAAAAGACCTCTTGTGGTATCAGTTATTTAAAGAAAATTTAGCTATTCATTAGCAGATGGATCAAGATTGTGAAAATGAGAATTGAAGCATCATCTCCCCAGATGCCAAATACAGCACTTAGATATTCCATCAAAACCTGTAGAATAAGCCATATAAAAACCCATGTGTTATTACCAAATATGCAGGAGTTTCCCTACCATTGGTGAATCTGTAGGCTACATTACAAAAGAACAGTTTCTCGCCATCTGGTTTGTCAATTTTCACATCTAAGTTTAAGGCATATGCAGAAAGGCATTTCTGATTGGACCGCAATGCCTCCAAACTCTTGTTTATCTTAGCTCCCGGAGGAGGGTAAACCCATTAATCTGTCACAACAGAACTTTCACAAACCCTAACACCGAAGAGCAAGCATCAGAAAAGACAAAGCCACATAAAAAAGTTTTAGTATACCTAGAAGAAAACAATTAGATAGCAACGAGAAAAGGAGAATGCTCACTCTTAAAAACTCCATGATAGAGTAATTCTGCCAAATAATCAGCGTAGTACATGCAGTTTTGACAGCCTGAGCTCTGAAATCGGATGCTAGAGTTTAAACCCAAGCTCTACTTCCTACTATTTGTATAGTCTTAAGCTAGTGTTTTCTTTTGGTTCTCTTCTCTCTAAAATTGGAATAAACAGTATCAAACTAAAAAAGTGGTAGAATGGATTGAAAGAGAGACTCTATGGCTTAGCTAAAGAAGTACAATAGCGCTCGGGTGTTGAATGAAATGATGACACAATTATCTTCTTGTCTAGATTACTGGCTGCTCAATGGAAGGGACCATATCTTATTTTTTTGTGCCCCAGAGCCAAGCATGATGTCTCTAGAACACAGTTCGTGCTGTATGGATATTTTTTAAATGAATGAATGATGTATTTACACAATTATATGCAATATAGGTGACAAAATACAATGGATTCAGTGAAAGTGTAAAGAAACCTAACTTATTTTATTTTTGCCATATTAATTCATATCCTAGGATCAATCCAGGCTTTTACCTTTTATGAAATAGGTTAATTTTACTTATACAGAAAACTGAAGAGAAATATAGTTGTTCAAACTCTCTAGGAAGGGCATCTGATCCCAAGAGTGACTGTGGTAGGCTGAAAAAAAATGGATTATCCAAGATATATTGACTTTCTAATCCCTGGAACCTATGAATATTATATGACAAGAGTGGATGTTACCTTACATGGCAAAAGATGTGATTAAATTAAGGATCTTGACATAAGGAATTTATCCTGGATTATCCAGGTAAGCCCTAAAGGCCAACACAAGTATTCTTGTAAGATAGTCACAGAGGGGGATTAAATACACACAGAGGAGAAAGCAACATGCAGATGGAGTTGAGATTGGAGTGATACAACCGCAAGCCAAGAAATGCTGGGCATCCACCAGAAGCTAAAAGAGGCAGGAATGAGGTCTTCCCCAGAGACTCTGTAGAGGTTACGGCCCTGACAACGCCTTGATTTTACACTTCCAGCCTTCAGAACTGTGAGAGAAGAGATTTCTGTTGTTTTTAGCCACCAAGATTATAGTAATTTGTTACCTCTGCCCCAGGAAACTAATACACACACACACACACACACACACACACACACACACACACACACACACAAGTCCCTGGGCTCGTGATCATAGAAATGGCTTTAAAAATACTTCCTCTACCTGACATACAGATAAAAGGGATTCTCCAGCACTTAAGTGTTCCTGAAACACTGGCTAAGAGCTGAGAAATACTAGAAAATAAAGACCGCTTATAATTCATCCCCATCCTGTTCAACTCTAGGAGAGGCAGTATGGAGACTTGTCCGTAGTGAACACACAGGGTTTAGAAATAAAGGGAAGAAGAAGAAAACTGAGAAGAGTTTTTAAGGAATTGAAAAAATTTCCTAAGAATTTTATAGAGGCATGGATAAGAAATCTGGAACTGATTTTCTTAGTCAGTGGTTCTTGCCACTTAACCAAATCGCTAGCAGAGATTTTTTAAATTCAGACTTAATGAATTCGAATCTCTGGGAAATGGGGCTTAGACCTTTGTGGTTTCAGAGGCAGGAGGTTGGGTAAAAGAACAGGAGTTATTCCTTTGGCCGTTGAAAATAATTTGCTTTATGCATCCTTAGCTACAGAAAGTCAAGTCTAAACGTTAAGAAATAGGATGGAAAAGGACAGACTGTGTCACAAAATTTCAGTGACATGCCTCCTACCTTTACTTGAAAACCAGGCTAGCGTACAGAATATTCCATTAGTTATCTCAAACAAAGCTGTGAGTCTGGTTAATTTCCCATTTCAGTCCTTCAAAATGTAATATAACTTTCTTTCCAACCAGAGAACATAAGAACTCTTCTATGGTTAACTGAGAAAAGAAAAATAGAAGCACCCTTAATTCATTATAAGAGCCTCCTATCTATGACCAGACTGAATAAAAACTTCACTTCCCTTTTACTCATGATTACAAATGTAGGGGAAAAATTCCTTCCGTTTAATGCCATGTTCTATTTCAAATCAACAGATATGCCACGGAGACTCTTTTCGTCTTTGTTGGTGTTAAACAAACTGAAAGCAAAATGTATCCTCACTGTTCAGCTGTAACAATGAATTGAACATTTTAACAAGCATCTGGAGAAAAATTTCATTTACTAGGCATCTGCCTTGTGCACAGTAATCTTGCACCATTAACTATGAGTTTGGGCTTTGAAATTAGACAAAACTGGGTTTAAATCCTGGCCCATATATTTGGCAGCCATGTGGCTTTGGGAGAGTTGCTAAGACATCTAAATCTGTGTTTCTTCCCCATAAAATAGAGATTATTAAATCTCCTTTATTAAATGGAATCGTGGGTATGAAGCATCTAGTACATAGTAAGCACTTGGTCAATCTAAGTTCTTATTCTTGTTTTGAGCTAAATAAACAGAAGTCTAGTCATCCACCCAAGAGGCTAGTGGTAAAACCTGGCAGTCCCTGGAAGACTATTAGATATGCTCTATAAGAACCTATCCAGGCTGACTTATCAGCATCCAAGACCAGCCTGTTGGAAGAGCCGAGGTCACGGAATTATTCAAAGCACAAGTTAGGTTAAGAATCAGACTCCATAGGACACAGAGCCACTGTCCAGTTCTGCTGCATTCTTGAAGACCCAGCAAGATCATCTCAGATGAGGTGGTGGCTTTTGAGCATAACTGGTTACTCAAGACAGACAAACTGATCTTGTTTACAGAATGAATCACCCTTTGGGACTAGCAGATCTTTTAATCTGTAAATGTGAATCATAAAGTCCTTTGTAACAATAGTGAAATCAAGAAAGGATTAAAACTCAAGAAGCTCTCATACACACACACAGGTGTTCTCTCTAAATAACAGCAATCCCCCAAACCACCATTCCTATATGAAAATATCCATTTCCTCATTGGAGAAGAAAATATTGTTACCAATCAGGTAGTAACATAAAAACATCCTTGGGAATTCCCCTGAACTACACTGCAACTTCCCTTTCCCTGTAAATCTTTCTTTCTCAGGAGCATCTCCATTTAACTGAAATCGAAACTTGTGTTAACTAATGCAATGATGTTAGGGAATAGCAGTTCAGACTCCAGATGCATGTTCCTCTCCAAACTGTCAAACCTCGTAAATAACAAACACCTCTAATGAGGGTGTAACAGAACGTGTTATTATGTGCTGCAATTGCCAGGGCAAAGGATTTAGCCTAACTGCTGTTTACCACTTCCTTCCCTCTTCCTCCAGCTGCCTCTCACTTCCCCTTTTCTCAGCATTTCTAATGTCTATTCTCCTTCACTAGTACCCAGGATAAAGACCACCATGGTCCATACACCCTGGGTGAAGATGACCATAGTCAACTATAGCAAAGCTGTATAATTCTTATTTTATTTATTTTATCTTCATTCAAATCACTCTCAGAAAGAGAAGAGTTCAAAGCCAACTATAAGAGCCTTGCCTGACACAAAATTTTCTCTTGATTATCAAGTAGATTCTGAAAAAGAAGGAACTATATTGGTGCTGGCTCATATATTAGCTGTGCTATTGAGAATTAGATCTCTGGGTGGGTACCTATTCCTTTGTAATTTGTTGGAAATCACAAAGATCAATGAAGAAGGCCAAGGTGGAAAATGGACAAAGACCAAGAATTTTGAGAAAGAGCCCAATGTTTTAGAGACAAAAATCATAAGAGAAGCCATTTTATAATACGAAATATGAAAGATTTTAATTATATCTTTTATTAATATGAGTAACATAATAAGGATTGTATGGCAAAACTACCTGGTAGGTTTTTTTACTAATTTTATACCTATACAACATTTTGAGACTTTAAAAAACACAATTAGCTCCATATATATAGAAGCTAAGAAATTATAGCATGTTCTAGATTTTTATCATAATAGTATCAATCATTCATCTGTGGATATGTCTCAAAATAAAAAATAAGCTATGCTATTCCATTACCTCCACCAGAAACAAATAAATCTATTATGAGTAAGCATGAATACTTTGCTTAATAAACAAGCAGATAAAAGTCAAAGTCTTTACACAGTTGGGATCTGACACCAAGGCTCCCACCTTTACCTCCTCACCTCTCCGCCATCATCTCCTATCGTTCTCCTCCTCACTCACTCTACTCACTTCTGTCCATGAACAATGGCTTCTTGGTTGTTCCTCAAACATACTAAACTCTCTTCTACTTCAATGCTACTGTACTGGCTGTTTCCTCCCCTGGACCACTTTTCCCTGCTATATCTGTGTGCCTTGATCTCTCACCTCCCTCAGGTCTTCAAATATTGTCTTCTTGATGTCCCGATCACCCTATGTAAAACAATAACACACCATCTCAATACTTCCCATTCCCTCTTCCCTGCTTGATTTATCCCTTGACCCTTGTTTTCTGTGAGTTCAATGACATCAGGGATTTCCACCTGTTTTGTTTACTAGTGTATCCTGGGCACTCAAAACAATTGTGGCACCTGGTAGTCACCACATAATATCTGTTGAATGAAGCAGTTTGCCTAGTTGCATTTCCAAGTTCAAGTGTTATCATAAAATATTTGACCTACCCTTGCCATCAAACAACATGCAGGTACAGTGTTGAAACTCAAGGAGGCCTTCAAAGAATGCATCCAGGGCAGAGCGTATGTCCAGTAGAGGTTAGGCCTAAAAACAAATTCCAGGAGCCTCTGCTGCTGTAGTAGAGATGGGGGGTTAGGTGAATCAGAAGTGACCCCAGAGTAGGCCTGCAAAGTGACAGCCCAGGGTCCAATGGGGCAAATATAATACACTTGTGCTGTGTCTCTGTAGGCTTGCAATATAGGGTTGCAGAAAGAAGATTGGACTGGGAGTTAGGAGACCTGTGTTCTCCCTGTGACAAGATGTGAGATTTGGGGCCAATTGCTTAAACTTCTCCGGGCTCAGTTTCCTCTGTTAAAAACAGAGGTCAACCAGATAAGTGATTTTGAAAGTTTTTTAAAGAAATGGGTAACTGTTTTTTTTTCCCCCAAATGAAATATACAGAAAGTATTCCACTATTGAAAATGAAGAGAAGTGAAGCTGTCTAAAGTGAAGCTAGCAAGTTACTACATCCGTACATCTTCTTGTGACCGCAAATCTAATGATCTAGTGTTGGTGAAAGATGGCTAGATGAACTTGAAGAGCAAAACTCTCTTTTAGGTGCTACCACTTACTACGTATCATTGTGCAAGTTTCTTAACATTCCTATGCTTTAGTTTCTTTGATTGCACAGTCAGACAATATGCACCTTATACAGTGTTTTGATGAGATGATTTATGAGAGTTTAGAGTAGGACCTGACACACAGTAAAGTGCTCAAGAAACTTCTGTTTTCGTTGGTGTTATTACTAATAAAAGTATACTGTGTTATTATTGGAAATGTCACAACAGCCTTTACTCCTACAAGGCCTTGAAGAGGCCAGGAAAAGTTTCTTATTGAACTAAGTTTGACTAAACTGTGACTAAAATGCAGGATGACTTCTACTAAAATAGCAATGAAAACCAAAAGTCAAATAGGGATTGCCATTATCAGTATGAAATTCTGCTAATGTCCCTTCTTAAAAATATCTTTATTAATATATTAGATTCAGATAGTTATTTGAATTATTATTTTCAAATTTTATTAAACATCTTTTAAAATAGCAATAGATTTTCATAATTGCAGCTCACAAAATCCTCCCAAATTTGCTCTCTAGATAAAGCAGACCACAAAGCAAAGAATGTCATAACAGAGAAAATTTTTGACTGGTTTACTGAAGTCTGAAGCTTTGAAATCAAGCTATGTGAAATGATTCTGTATACATAATGCTACTTCAATTCTCTTGAGTTATTTAGATCAACAAGCCTATAAGCATTTATTGCACCACTTTAAAATCACTTCTGAGTATTTAAAAAAAGATTAAAATTATCAGGTATGTAACCTAAAAACTACTTGAAGGTGAACCCCTATAGGGTAAATCCTCTATTATATTCATGTTTGTAGTCCTTCAAGATCCAGTTTTCCAACTGACTTGAAATTTGAAGAGGCCCTGAAGGGAGGCTGGTGGTTTCCAGGAAGGGCCTCTGAGTAGCATCGTAATGTGATATTTGCTCTGTCGTTTTCCACATTCCAAAGTCCTTAGCTTTATGGTTCAGAAATCTGATTTTGTCAGTATAATAGGTTCATCTCTTAAACACTGTCTTAGGTGAACCAGGCTTACAAGAGATGAATGTACAAAATTACGTTGCTTAAGTATTAATCCATGGTCAGTATCATGGCAATCATGAATCCAGACAACCAGGTTAGCATGACCAGCGTATTCCTTCTTTCTAGGCAAAATGGAAAATTAGATTAGAAGCTAAATTCTAATCAGAGGGTTGCTCTGACTACACTGAAGTTAATTGTATAATTCAAGCAGGAGGCAGGTAGTAGTTACTCTACATGGAGAGATTGACCCAGCAAGTTGACCCAGCCCTTGAGTGATAGAACCCTGAGCAGAGTTCACATCTGTTTGCCTCCAAAGACTACACTCTGTTTTAATGAATGTGACACTATATTTGATGTCATGAGAGACAAAAGAGAAGTATATTGTCCACAGAGAGCTTGTAATCTCACTGGGAAGCCAACACTAACAGTTTTTATACCATTGGAGAATAATATAAGGCAATATGTAATTGATGCCCAAGGCCTAGATGGTAATGATGGTAAGAGAAAGTACAATGAAATCCAGGAGAGTCAAGGAAATGCTTCAAAAAGGAGGCAGACTACATTTCAATTAGAATATTAAAGGTGAAACTCCTGGCTAGAGGTCTGACTATCAAAATCCTTTCACTCAGCTCATGTTTGAGTTCACAACCACTCCTGAGAAGTCAGAACAGGAATCGGTTTGGGAATGAAAATTCCTGTCATAGTGTCAATATGTTTTCACAAGGTTCATCTGTATACAGTAAACATTAGTAAAAATGCTGTGCTGGGATACTCTGATCTTTCTCAAAGTACACGTCATCAATTATCTTCGATGATTAATAAGTACAATCAACTTTAATTGTCTTGTATCCTGTTTGTCAGTCACAAACCCAGCTGGGAAGCAGAGAGTATGTGTAATTTTTCATTGCAGCTAAGTTTCCTAAAGCAGAGGTTTTCAATCTGGGAGATTTTGCCTTCCAGGGGACCTTTGGCAACATCTGGAGACATCTTTGATAATCTCTACTGAGGTGGCAGAAGATGCCACTGGAAAGTAGTGGGTAGAGTCCAGAATTGCTGACAAATATCCTGCAAATATCCTACAATGCACAGGACAGCCCCCCATAACAAAGAATTATTCGATGTGAAATGGTCATTGTTGCATAGGTTGAGAAAAGGTTGAGAGGCTGAGGCTGAGAAAACCAGATGGAGGTTAAATAAATACCCTACTATATGTTACCAGAGCTCAACCACACACACGTTAAAGGCCCAGGTCCAGATTCCTCTAGTTTCCCTCCCACCTTACACCTGATCTGAATCAAGACTAGTATTCTAGGGATCATGGGTTGAGTTTGGCAGGAAGAATTAAGTGTGTGTATGGAAAGCAAAGTTTTCATTTTGGCCCTTAGGCCACTGAATGCAATTATTATAAAGTTGTTGGGTATTTTTTAAAATTTCCACATAGAATGTATTCTTTTCTTGCTATTCACATTCAATATGAAAATAACTGTAGAAGCCTTAGATTGGTCAAAGATGCACATTTTTCTGCCAATCAGAAAAAGAAGGAAATATTTAGTGATAAAAATAATTTTGAAAGAAAAGGAGGAATGTTCAAATTATGAATGCTAGAATGCATGGATCTAAAGAAAAATGCCTTAATGCTTGTATTATATCTTCAGCTTTTCAACACGTGTTCACACCAATGATTTTCATTGTATCCTTCCTGAGATGGACAGAAAAGAGTTATAGCCCCATTTTAAGATGGGAAAAGACCGAAGCCGAGAGATCTAAGTAGCATCTCCAAGAAAACAACTCTTTCCCTTGTTCTACTTTAAGTCCTTTCTGGAATTGTTTAGGGATAGGACCTCAGAATACAGCAGAATATAATAAGAAAAAGTCCAAAAAGGAATAAAACACAAGATGGATAAAGATGTATTTGAATTCATGGAATCAAAATGAAATTCAATTCATAAATGGAAAAAAGTGGCCACATTTTCTCCCAGGAAACAACAAAAAGAGAGCTACAGAGTTATTAGTGATGAAGAGATCAAAAACAAAGGAATGTGATTATTCCGTGACTACCGAAATGAAATACAGAAACCACATCTTCCAGAAACCCAAATCACAACGGCGCTTTTACCATTTCTTAGCACATTTATTTCTCTTTGTTCGTGATCCCTCTCCACAAGAAATGAGACTTGCTGGAAGAGCTATTCTAGCTTCAGTACTTAAGTGATCTGTCTTTAGGTGACCAAATGTCAGGAGCACTTAAAAAGAATATCTGAGATTCACAGTGGAAATTAAAGTTGGAAACCTCAAAAAGGAAAATCTCATATCAACCCAAATGATAATTATGCATAAGCCTTTAGGAGTCATACTACAGAAAGTTCCCTGTTTTTAGAAGAATCATACGCTCAGTGTGACCTTTATCTGCTTATGTAGTTTGATATGATTAGGAACCCACCCTTTACAAATAATCAGTAAACTAATTGTTGTGGGTGTACCTAATCTTCCCTCAACATGAAATCAGACCTCCTCTCTCACTCCTAGGGTAAAATTCATTTCATTCTGTGATTTGTTTGGATGTGTTTTTTTCTTTAACTCCTAAGGATTTGAATGAAACCATCAAAGATCACACTTTATTCAATCTCTTTCATGTAAAGATAACAATGATTTGACTCCCTAAATAGTAAGAGTGTATTCTAGGATTTAATTTCCACATAATGTTTAGAAAACAGAATAGCCCCAAATATTCAGTAGTTTTGAATAGTGAAGAAAATCCATGGAAGGGAATCCGTTCTTTCCTTCTAAAGCCTGGAGATAACTCTGTAGAAAGTTCTTTTCTATGTAATGAAATCTCAAAATTTCCACTTCAAAAGTATGTGAAACACACATGTTTTGGATAGAGTACTTACTACCCACTAAATGCATTCCAGAGCACGTCAGTATCATGAGATTATTAACTTATTTCTGGTCTTGTAGAGTAGTTCTCTCGCGCACACACGCTCTCATTCTAATAGTAACAGAGAAATCTCTGAGCACTACAAATTTAGATTGTGTCTACCATGTAAATAATTTCACTTTTATTTATAAATGTGGGTAATTCAGTTTGAAGTTCCATTCTTAAAAAGTTAAGTTAGATTAGAATTATATTAGAGTTATTTTCCCTATTACAACTCATCCTGAATGTATGTGCTTAGGACAAGGTGCAGGGACAATGGTGTAATTCCATACATGTTTCTCATTTCTTCTAGTTTTCTAATTGCTGCCCTATAGTTTTGTGTTCTCTGGCTCTCCTTATATGTTTGATCAAATAAGCTCATAGAGAGTGTCAGTTCAGGTAACCACTTTTAATAATGGTTAATAGAAACGGTGGCCCTAGGAGATATCGAGTGGCTGGGCCATGTCCTGCCATCTGCTCACAGATGCTAAATCCATTTGGGGATCTAATTCGTCCTAAAAGAATCAGTTTCAGCACTCTGCATAATCTCGATTTAGGAATTTTGTTGTCATTTTGATGGATCCAAAAATAATTAATGCTCTCAACGTATGCATAAATAAATAAAGGACAAATCGAGATCTCAAATGGCTAGAATGCAAGCAAGAGGGTAATTAATACCAAAGAAGAGTTACTAAAAAAGCAATGTGTACAGAATCTTTCATACATGCCAGGCCTATGTATGTACTATACACAAATGATTTCATTTAATCTTCATATCTAAAAAAAATTATCTCCATTTTACAGATTTAAAAAAAACAGAGCTCAAAGAAAATATGTAACCTGTTCAAATTCATGAAATTAGTAATAGGCAGAGTTAAGGTTTGAATTTACGTCTGTATGAACCAATACTGTATAGCCTCTCCACAGGATACTTTAGAGAGTGATGGGGGTGCAGAGGGTGGAGGTGGTGACCACAGAGACATCATAAATGAAATGTGATCTGATATAGGCCTTGAGGAAAGTATTAAGAGGTCATGGAAAAAGACAGCTGCATGAGCACCATCACTATGTCATATTGCGGGAAAAACCATGAGTTTATCTCACTTGTGTAGGTCAATAGTAAGAGAAGAGATCAGAAAGTTAAACACTGGCTAAACTGTGCTTTATTTATCATGCTGAGAAGTTATTATTTTTAATGCAAGGCACATCATGTAAGAATTACATTGACATAGTGACATTATTGGACAGTTACTGTGAAGGCAGTATGATAAAGGATATTTTGAAGGGAGAAGAGATAGGAGGAGGCAGGGAGATGAGTTCACAGTATTTCTTGTGAGAGTCTAAATTATGATGATGACAGAGGGACTGTAGGTGAGAGCACAGATATAAGAAAAGTGTCCCCAGGTAGAGAGATACTTCGCTGGACTTGGCAGTAGATTGAATGGGATGAGCAAAAGAGACAGAGGAAGCAAATATTCCTCAAGATTTTAATCATGGTTTGATTGAGATAAGGGCAATTCAGTTATGTAACTTAAGGAAGCGAAGGATGAGGGTCCTTCTGACTGGGGTACAGGGGTGGCAGGGCTAAAGATGATTTGTCAGGTTTTGTAATATCATCCTGTTACTGGAACAACACTAGGTTGGAAAAGACAAAAGTATTTTATTAGGATCCAAAGAATGACCTCAGGCAGCTAACCATAGTCTAGGCCTCTTGAAAGCTGAAATAATTTGGTAGTCAAAGATACCTGGAGAGGCACATAGTCCAAGTGAATAAGTACTTTCTGAGCATGTCTTCTTATAAAGGTTAAAGTAAAATAGAACCAGAAGATCACTGGGAATGTATCAGGCCTTCTGGTCCCACTAATGCTGGAGGTTGTTACTAGGTGTTTCTCCTGCACAACTTGTTTGATAAATTGATACCTCTCAAGAGATAAAGTCCAAGAATTTAACTTTCAAAGATGGAAAAGGAGTAAGGAAGGAAAAGGCCAAGACACCTACAACTCAGAAGGAGAACTAATTTACATAAAATGTTGTTTGAGAAACAGGAACACAGTCTGAGTGGCCAGTAAGGAAACCAACAGAGGGAAGTTCGTGAAATGTCCAAAGAAGAGTTCGCCCCATGACCCTGTGACTCAGCTACTCTCTAAGCCATGGTGCCAGCACTATAAATAGATTTTTTTAAAGATGGAGATGATTAGCTGTAATTATTTCTGTTTTTGTAAACAGGGAAATGCTGCTGGCAATGAAATTCCATGATAAGGAACAAGGACAGGTGAGGAGAGACTAAAAAGAGGAAAAGACCCAGAGGGCATAATCATGTCATCATTTGCACTTTGCACAGAGAAGAAAGAAAGGGTAATTTGAGATCTGAGACGCATTTTAAAATATGTTTACATTGTTTGGAGAAAATAAGTTTGAAGTCCATGTAGCAAAAAAATCACTCAAAAAGTTAAACACGAAATTAAAATTTACAAACAAAAAAAGGGAATTATCAGTTGAATTTTTGGGGGCTTTCTTTTCATTAAATTGAATTGAATTAGAGCATTTATATTAATGTTTATAAGTCCAAATCAAGGCTAGCCTTAGAAATACGTGGTACAAATTGAGGGGATTTGAAAAATCTTGCCCAAAAGAAAGTCCCCTCTCTGCCTGCCATTGATCTGAGAATTCCATGATTCTAGATGTAGTCATTTCCCTTCACAGACTCTGAAAGATTTCCTTTGGAAGTGGGAATTTTCCTGAAAGTGGCTTACATATCACCTTTCTATCAGTCATTCACACCACAGAGAGAAAGATACCCTCAAAGAACAGCTCCACAAAGGAAATGAGGCTACTAAATGTTGAATAATTTGGGGACAGTATACATGGAGAAAGGAAGGAGTTGTGGCTGCAACAAGATGGGGAAATCCGGTGGACTCTGACCCGGACACATGATCTCGTTATCACCTCCTTAAAGTCAATTCCTATTTATTGTTTTTTACTGGAGTCTTCTGGGATTAGCTTGCCTATTCTTCTCTTCCACAACAAAACGTTCTTCCCTTGAGACTCCACCTTCTTGAGGAATGAGGGACTGAAGCATAGTTTTTCTCTAGTTCCTCGTGTCCTATGATGAACCCATAAATCCTGATTGCATTTGCTATGATTCTGACCTCAAATAAGTACTGTGGGAAAAAATATGTTTATACAAAATACCTTGAGGAAGTTACAGACCATCAGAGCTGCATTAGTCACAGGTAGCCTTATCTTCGTCAGAATATGACTGGGGTTAGGCCACATTGTTTTTTTAAGATTGAGAGTCAGTCTTGCCCAGACCTTTAACTGATGTCAGTAAACCCCCAACAACTGCTTCTCGAGTTTGTCCCAACGACCCACAACCTTCAACACTTTCCATAAAGATAACCCATTGTCAATTGTAGAATCAAGGGGAAATTCCAAACCAGTACCTGGCCTCTGCTTTTCCAAACAGAAGTTCATGTTTAGCCACTTACTGTCATCTTCTACTTTGTATAAAATAAATGAGAAACAGAATCTAAGTTCTTTGAATTAAAATGATTGCAATCTTTCCATACAAAAGTGTTCTCATTCTTTTCACCCCCTGATAAACTGCATTTAAAAATAATTTAAAGTTGTTTTGATCTATTTTTCACTTCAAGAAAAAATTAGGGCATCTTAACTAGTACTGGAAACCTGGAACTTGGGAGTGGGATATGATTTCAGTGCTCTTTGGGCTTAGTTCTATGATCTTATAAAATAACTGAAAAGCACACTTGCTGCTTGAATGATGGGACAGCAAGCAGGCCTGAAAGCATTTATCAAGCTCCCCATCGTTCAGCGCAGGTCTGCCTTTTATTCCCTGATCCGCTTGCCTGAAAAGACCAGCCTGAAATATGGACACATAGTTGAGAGAGAGAATGGTCACCACTGCCAATTCTCATTGACTTTAGCTTTCCTTATCTTCCTATTTCTTGGGGACTTAGAGACAACTTTTTGGTGAAAAAAAATACATAAATACATCTGGAGAGTTTGTAAATTGGAAGTATTTAAGTCAATTGGTAATGAGAGTGTCATTAGCCATGTAATTTCTGGGCTTATTCAAACAAAGGTGAGATTGAACTAGAAGGTCCTGAAAGACTCAGGGTAGTGATGTCTTCCCCCCACTCCCATCTACATTCTTTTCTACCAAACTCTTCTTTTGTAGACCCTGGGTTGGGAAATTTTCATAAATTATGGAATATTGGATCCCTACCCCCCAGTAATAGTCTATACATACATACATAATTTCTGGCATTAGACAGAAAGTCACATTAGGGTTCCCCAGAACAAAGACCAATGCAGGAAGGAGGAGAACAAAGCTAGATGGTAGATAAGGAAAGGAAATTCCACAGGCCAAGTGAGACCATCTGAATTTCATCTCTGTCCATCACACTTCTCTGTCAACAAGATATGTCTGCATTTACATTAATCAGGGGTGTGCTGGGTCCGGCTCCAACCTGCTTCCAAGAAACACGAATGTGTGCATGTCTTCCCAGTTTCTAGTTCTGCGATGTCACATTTGTAGTTTGAAATAAGCCATTGTGGGAGTATTCACACCATGGAAATCAGCAAATGCTTCAAATCAGGCCATTTTATTTTTGGACAGCCAAATTGCCAGCATACTGCCAATTACAATTTATATTAGAGAAAAGGAAATGCAAGAGAAATCTTATCCAACATACACACAGTGCTCTCTCTGAAAGGAGGTCTGATAAATACCATTTTTCGCATTTCCCGCAATGTCTTATAGTGACTTATTCCGTGGTGACTCCTTGATTAGCAACACCACCATCACCTGAGAACTTGTGAATCAGAAACTCTGGGTTGGGGGGGGGTCTAACATTAAAGCCCTCCAGGACCTTCTGATACTTGCTAAAGGCTAAACTTCAGCCTTGTGTGTTGGCATCCAGGGAATCCTGTCAATCTAGTTGTGTGTGTGTGCGTGTGTGTGTGTGTTGAGGGGACAGCAGATGTCAAGGTGTGTTATTTAGGGTTTGATTTTTAAGATAGAAGGGATATGAGCAGATATCATGGCTTATTTGTAGACTGTTTTTTAAGATAGAAAAGATGCAAGCAAATGAGGAAGAAACAGTAATGGGGGAAAAGAGAAGATGCAGGAATGGACAACAGTAATTTGACCAAATTCTTTGAGAGGCAGAAGATGGGACTTAAAATACAGATAATGAAATTAACCTTAAACAAAAACAAGGGCACAGTTCCACCAAGACATTAAGACTCATCCTTTCGAGACTTGCCCCATCCCCATCCCCACTCATTTTTTTAAGGGTAAGATGCCTACATCATCATCTCCTTAAAGTAAAATACGCCTTTTTTTTAAGCAGATGCAGTATCTATCAAGGTCTATAAACAACTGGTCTGTTGAATGCTCAGATAACACCAAAAGTTCGTTGGATTTGCATGAAAGCTAAATTAAAGCTTTCTATCACAGACATTGTTAAGTAAATTAATGTCATGAGTCATCTCTTTGATATTTGAAGTGGAACAAATTTATAATGGGCAAATAGGAACCTTGAATAAAGGCTATCATTTATTGAGTATCTGTTGTGAGCTGGCATATTATGTGCATTATTTTGTTTCTTCAAAATATTTGTACAAGGCAGGTGTTATTAACTACATTTTCTGGATATCTAAGTTAATTAATTTCCCAGGATATCTAAGTCAATCAATTGCCCATGATTGTTTCACAAATTTTCCTCAGTGTAATGGATGCCAAAGCTCAAATTCTCCACTTACTTTTTTTTTTATTTGGTGAGGAAGATTGGCCCTATGCTAACATCTGTGCCAATCTTCCTCTATTTTTTGTATGTGGGACGCTGCCTCAGCATGGCTTGATGAGCAGTGTGTAGGTCCGTGCCCAGGATCCGAACCTGAGAAGCAGAGTGTGTGAACGTAGGCATTATGCCACCGTACCAGCCCCAACCACTTACTTATTTTTATTGATAATACTGACAGAATTGGCAATCTTAAGAAAATGCCTCCAAGTAAATTTTTTTATTTTAGTGAGGAAGACTGGCCCTGAGCTAATATCTGTTGCCTATCTTCCTCTTTTTGCTGAGGAAGATTGACTCTGAGCTAACATCTGTGCTCATCTTCCTCTATTTTGTATGTGGGACGCCGCCACAGCATGGCTTGATGAGTGGTGCATGGGTCCACACCCGGAATTTGAACCTGCAAACCCCGGGCCACCAAAACAGAGTGCACAAACTTAACCACTATGCCACCAGGCCAGCCCCCTCAAAGTAAATTTTGTAATAAGTTTATAGAATAGAGTCAACATAGGAAAAAGATCAAAGAAGACCTACACACAATAATTTTCCATGGAAATAATTACAAAAATCTTGATCCTTCCTAGGATATTACAAAGAGTAACTGTGAATCATATTTGAGGAAAATGGTTTCACATGCATGCTGATCAGGAGCAAAAGGTAATAGAAATGAATATGTTACCAGGAATTTTATAACCTTTTGGTTTGGAGACCAGCATTTAGCAGTACAAAATCATCAGGGAGTTTAGCTGATTTTATGCTAAACTCAGCCTCTTAATACGGGCACAGATCACACCACTCAGTAACTCCTCAAGTAAAATATTTCCAGCAATCTCAGGTTTAACTGCTTAGCTTTGTTTGTTTCTGCCCATTGAGTTTTTGTAAAATTATGAGAAAGAACCATTAACGATCGCAAGGCAAAGGCAAGACAACTGCCCCGACCACCTCAGTGTGACAGAGGATTTCCCATGTCGGCATGTGGTTTACACTGGAGAAGCGCCAGACTAACCAGACCATATATCTTCTCTGAATCAGAGCTCTGCCAACCTCCAGGAAGCATACTTTTCCTCTCCCATTTGGGGAGCTGATTTTCTATCCTCCAATCATACTTGGTTTTAAAGGAATTATATGGTGACCTTGCAATATGAATACTCTCCATTCGATAGACTAGAACCACCCCATTGTATTATTATTAAAAATGTATTATTAAAAGATTTATTATTTTTGTCTTGGTAGACTTCAATGTGTTAACAGAAGAAAGCTTTTTCATCTACCTGTGATTTATCTCTTACCATATGAATTAAACATGAACTGCTACTCTGGGGCTCATTGAATTTTACAATGAAATTCAAATTATTGTAAGACATTCACTCTGTTTTTCCTCTGTTACTGGGCTACAGCTTTAAGCAGTTTTCCCTTGCTTAAATTGTCTCCTTCGATTAATCACTTCTATGGAATAAAGAAGGGACAAATACTCAATATTATGACAATAAATTCTACGTATTCCCCTTCCCTAGTTTGAAAATACTTGAATTTTGCTAGTAGCCTGAAAAAAGCAGTGTTGTATTTTCTTTCCTTTGCATAAGAAAAGTCACATATTAAAAAATATGTGTGTGTATTTATGTGTATGTATATGTATGTGTGTGTGTGTCTATACAGATAAAAGGTGGCAACTCATAAGAATTAGAGCTACAAACATTGCCTAGCCTTGCAAATTAATTGTCTGTACATGAGGGAGAGAATTTTTGTTTAATACTATAATTTTTTAGTATTTTAGTATTATATTTAGTATTTTAGTATTATAATTTCCTGGCATAGTTTTCTAAGATGACATTGTGTGCTAAGTATTTTCTAAGCACTTCAAGTGGATATTGCAAAAAAGCAATGTTCTTTTTAATACATGAAAACATGTACAAATGGAATGCTTTCTAAAAATTACCATGAAGAAACTAAATCAGCCATAGTAGGTCATAAAGGTCATATCCCTTTCTAGTTTGTATCAACGGTGTTCATAGATGGCATAACTTGGTTTTTGAAAACCTAGTCCAATGTATTCCTTCCTAGAAAAGCATGGTAGAATTTAATTGCCAGTGGAAGCATAAACTCCTCTAACCAATTTTTACAATGTTCAGCAGTTCTTTGCTTTCAGAAAGAATAATTAAAATAGATAATTCTGTGTTCCAAGGTATATGTGTATATTGGGGTGATCTGCTAGAAATTTTAGCCTAAGATTTTAAGTATCTTGATATTTAAACTAAAAACTAAAAACTTTGTCATTTAAGTATCGTAATCAGTTTTCTACATCCAACTGGTAAGATGTGAATAGACCCTGTAGAAAGTCTTGTTCCTTTATCCTGGAGAAGCTCTCAGGTGTGGACCCTTCAACTACACAAGCTTAAAGAAAGAGCTCTTCCCTTGTACTTTTCATAAATTGCAAGATCACCATCAACTTGGATGCAAAATTTTCAGATACAAAGTGTTTTGTTTGTTAATGTAAATTGTAGCAGATAGTTGAACCAAAATTTTTGCCTTTTAGGCATTTTAGCTTTCTAACTATTATGAATATTTTCATTTATTTATTTGTTGTTTGGATAGAAGAAGGGCTGTGGGAGTTGGAAAAATGGGGTCAGCTATGTTCCTGGGCTTTGGATCAGTTCAGAATGGCTGCTTTCGTGGAATTGTGTGTTCTTTTTGAGTAGTTGTTTAACTGAGATGAGTTGAAATGAAGGGAATAGCAGGAAAGACGGGCAATATTACCTTCTCATCTTTGGAAGGAAAACTGTGAAACCTATTTAAAAAAAAGATATGGCTAGACTGGTGCTGGTACAGTGGTAAGTCACAAAAACTCCGAATTTTGGAAATGTGCATATTACCAACAGCATGTTCTACCATGATGCCTTCATTGGGATGGATGGTGAGAGCTACAAGGGACAGTTTCTCTGAGGGGAGTGGGCATCCTCACTGTCTGTCATGATGGGAAGAAAAATCATGCCACAGAAAATAGTTTATCAGAAGAGGGTCCATATACTTAGGTAAGAAGAAAATATTTTATTCTTTCTAGACATGGATTTTGAGGTTCAGGCACTCTCAGAAGATCCCTGGTGATTGTTTATTACTGAAGTGTCACCTGGCATATTCTGACATACATTTAATGAGCAATTTCATGTCATTGTAGAAATCTCGTAAATTTTTCCTATATATGTAATGGATTCTGATTATATAACCAAAAGTTGTCATATTTCTGCCTTCTTAAGGATTGACTAGGAGATTGGCCAGTCAAATTGTTGGAGAAAATTATTATGCAAAACAAAATAGCCTTTAGATAAAGAGAAAGAATTTAGTAACCCCTAAACAGACGTTATTTAATTTTTTTTTAATGTAGTGAGAACACTTAACATGAGATTAACCCTCAATAAAGTTTTAAGTGCACAATACAGTATGGTTAACTATAAGCACAATGTTGTACAGCAAATCTCTAGAACTTATTCATCTTGCATAACTGAAACTTTATACCCATTGAACAGCAATTCCCCATGTCTCTCTATCCCTAGCCTCTGGCAACCCCTATTCTATTCTCTGTCTCTATGGGTTTGCCTATTTTCAATACTTCACATCAATGGAATCATGTAGTCTTTGTCCTTCTGTGACTGACTTATTTGACTTAGAATAATGTCCTCCCAGTTCATCCATGTCATCACATATGGCAGGATTTCCTTTTTTTAATGCTGAATAATATTCCATTGTATACCACATTTTCTTTATCCATTCATCCATCGATGGACATTTAAGTAGTCTCCATATCATGGCTATTGTGAATAATGCTGCAATTAACCTGTGAGTGCAGATATCTCAAAGATCCTGATTTCAATTCTTTCAGATATATACCCAGAAGTGTGACTGCTGAATCATATGGTAGTTCTATTTAATGCTTTACTAAGTATTCAAATTAGAATGTCAAATGAAAATGTATGCATTAAGCATTATCTAACATACTGGTTTTGCTAAAATAAATGTGTTTAAGATTGCAAGATTATGAAGTCTTATTCTTTCTTCCAAAGCGTTAAGTCTGTATCATAAATACCTACCTCCAGTAATACTCAGAATTTGAATAATGATTAGGTGTGCTTACATGCTTCAGAGCCAAAGGATTAAGAAATAGTGGAACATACCCAACATTGACTTGGAAACAAAGTTCTTTAAACAAAATCTATTCTACTTCTAAACCCAGCGTTTGCCAGGTATGGCAAGAATTAAAGAGGTCCCTAGCGGACACTTTATTTAGAGTGAAGAGTTGAATATTATGTCAGCTTTTGCTTACATTAGCAGAACTTATTATATAGGACAAATTTAAGAAAAGGTCCACATAGACATTAATTTAGTCATTTAATGTATCAGTCTGGACATTCCAGGTTATGTTGCAGTAATAAACTATCATCAGGAATGTTCTAAGCATGCCCTAAGCTCTTTTCATAGCTTCAGATAGATTTGGGCCAAATTTCCATAACCCTAATTTATAACTCAAATGTTAATTACCTTCTTAATACTTTTGGACTTCTCACACAGTCATTGATGGCCTCCTTGGCCTGGTACAACGCTAAGCTGTGTCTTCTCTCATCCAGGCAGACATATTTTGGATTCTGTTCATTGGTCTCCTTTTTCTATAACAGGTTCTGAGCTGCCTTTAAAGAGATTCTGAGACAAAGCTGTTTCTGGTCCCAGATACTCTGAATTCGTTCACTCAGCTGTCTATATGCTAGTAAAATAAAAGAATTATAACTTCTAAGTATTTTGAAATCATCAACAATGTAAAACAGGACTTATATAGATTTTATTTTTCTTACAACACATGCATTCTTCAAAGGAAAATTTGTGAACTAAATTAATTAGAACTAATTAATAAGGCATTTAAATTCTGGGGCCAGCCCGGTGGCGTAGCAGTTAAGTTCAAGCGCTCTGCTTCAGCAGCCCAGGGTTCTCAGGTTGGGATTCCCAGCGCAAACTGATGCACCTCTTGTCAAGCCATGCTGTGGCGGCATCCATATAAAGTAGAGGAAGATGGCACGGATGTTAGCCCGGGGCCAATCTTCCTCAGCAAAAAGAGGAGGATTGGCAATGGATGTTAGCTCAGGGCTGGTCTTCCTAACAAGAAAAACAAAAAATTCTGCTTGCAACAGGTTCATGTTTTTCAAATCATTGTACAGTTTCTTTAGGTGCTAGGTCTCTGTTACTCACTAAGCCAAGCATCCACACACTATGAACTGCAGGCAAGCCACCTGTCTTTGTAAATAAAGTTTTATTGGAACACAGCTATGCTCATTCATTTTCATGTTGTCTACTGCCGCTTTCACGCTACAGTAACAGAGGTAGTAGTTTCTATAGAAATTGTATGGCCTATAAACCTGAAGGAGTTACTACATGGGCCTTTACAAAAAGTTTAAAAAGCCCTACAATAGACCATAGATCGAAATGCCCTTAGCCAAACACATAAACAAAAATTAAAAGTGATGCCGACACTCGCTTTTCTCAGAACCCTTTGCACACTGAAGATTTTGCGTCTAAGTTGTTGGTGATTTTGCAGTTTATTGCAAGTACCAGTACACTTGCTCACCTATCCTTCTATACTCCGCTCTGCACTGCTGGGGCTGAAAGGCCGAAACCACATTTCCCAGACTCCTTTGTTGCCTGGCCTACCATTTGGGTCCTGCTAATGGGAGGCACTGTCAGGAGAAGAGAAGGTGAGAGGAAGAAAGAAATTTCCGGTTCCTCACACTGACAGCAGTGACAGTCATTCGAGGTTGCTGTACCAGCAATGGTGCAGGGTGACTGTAGACTGCTGGAACCCGGGCAGGGGCAGCGTCTCCTGTGGCTGC
Source organism: Tapirus indicus (assembly GCA_031878705.1). Classification (NCBI taxonomy): domain Eukaryota; kingdom Metazoa; phylum Chordata; class Mammalia; order Perissodactyla; family Tapiridae; genus Tapirus; species Tapirus indicus. Next base: position 114,329,009 of record CM062921.1, on the reverse strand, counting down.
AGCATTTCCAGCAGGGCAGCAGCAGGGACAGCCCCATGAGCTCCAGCCTAGGGGGTGTTAAGCTGTTTCTGCGTTTCAGGGGATCGCCCCTTCTTCCTTTTTGCTCCTCCAGTTTCCCTCCTTTTCTCTCTTTTATTCCTCTAACCCTTCCAGAACACTGTTACAAAGTTTCTATACAAAGCCCCCCCCCCATTTTGAAATACCTAGCTCCCTATTTCCTTAACGATGCCTCACTGATAGGGTGCCCAGAGTACCCGGGTTCTTCCTCCCTTTTGATGACTACAAATTTATCCACCCCCCCGCACACCTCCATTACCTACCCTAGGCCCTCAGAATCCTTATTGCTGTCTTGCATTCTTATCATAAATTTTGAGAGATTCATTGCCACTCAGGCGTCAAGCTGATATAATAAATAGAAAATCGGCACTCGGAGTCAGTAGGGGCCCAGGTGATGATGCTTCAGTGATTTGTGAAATTGTAAAACTACGCTCTTTTGCTTTGCCTTTTAGCTATATTGGAATCTTGCCTGATTCTAAATTGTGAAGAGAGCACTCTGGAAATGTATAAATAAGAATGGCTAAGTAAACAAATGAACAAAACAACAATAATTAATAATGCAAGCAAACACAGCACTGTGACTATAACCACAAAACTAGGCAGCTTGTCATTCTAATTTAATAATAATTGAAAGAGGCTTCTGTCTCTGTACAGTTAATGGCCCCCTGCTCAATACGACACTCTTGTCTTTCAGCTTTTAAGTCATCATAAGGAATTAAGGGACCTAGATGCTGCGCCCCTGGGTTCCTTACATCACCTGGATATTCTGAGCACATTTCCTGTCTCTAATGACACACACAAGTTTAAACTTTTGAAAATCCTTTGTCACATTCCCCATTTACCTACAAAATTGTTCCATACGTCTTTTTCTCAAAAAGGATTTGAGAATGAAGAACATTACTACTAACATTACAAATTAGTATGAGATTAAGTCAAAAAGGAAATATACTTAATTATATACCACATTATATAGTTAGGCTAAAAATGATGTACATCTATTTCTTTGTGATATTTTCTTCCTTCTGTATAAACTGTTCTTCATACTATCTCAAACCATATTTTAAAGATTTGCCTGGCTACTCTTTAAATCCATTTACTTCCGAAGTATAAAAGTCACAGCTTCACTTAGATTCAGCACAGTTTGTACTTTAAAAGAACTCATCAGTATTTCCCTGCCCAAAAGATGGGGGATGTTTTTACCACTCTCAACGTGATTCAAACAAAATGAGAGACTCTAAACAATGTGGTAAGATGCTCCTAATAAAAAGCTAACAATTCCAGGGCTGTAAGTCATAACAGGATCTGTTATTTTCATTTTGGTTTTTTATTGCATGATTCTATTTCCCCTGTGAAATACTAGAATACGGCATTTTTCATCAAAAAAACAAAAAACATATGTTTGAAGCTATGCATCATTTCACGCCCCTCTTCCTGGATTTGATTACACTTTGCACATTTACATAATGTTGGATGAGCCAGGTTGACACCAACACATTGAAACCCTTGCTGTGCACGCCTTCCTACCTGTGTGACTTTGGGCAGGTGATTGAACATCTCAGTGCCCGTTTCCTTGTCAGCACAATGGAGACAAGAATAGGCTTAACACTTTCAGTGCCTGGAATGCTCTAAGCTTTCTGTAAGTGGTACCGACATGTTTACCATTTGAAAAATTAATCTCTCAAAAACAAAGAAGAATAAGATAATCAGGCAAAGTCTGTACTACAGTGGAAAGAGTATTGGGCTGAACAGGGGAGCCTGGTTCTAATGTGACCACTAGGACGTTGAGCTAAGCCCTCACTGTGTAGGCCTGCAAGACATGAGTTGGATAAAATCACCACAAAGGACTCTTTTGGGTGTAATTTCAAATGACAGAAACATGATTTTATTGCCTCTTGGTCATTAAATGTAACTAAGCTTAACTCTTTTCTGAGATATTTCTGCCTCTTCTCTGATTTTCCAGCTTGAAGAAGTCTCAAAGAATCAGTTTTTGACCAAATTCCCCAATGATTAATGTGTGATTTTCTCATCTCAATACTTTACCCTCTTTTTTCATCTAATAACCAAAACAGAGTATTAATATTTACAGCATGCAATACCTGTGGTCAGATTACCATCACACTAATGGATTTACTATAAGCACATGCATTTATTTCCAGGAAAACATCCATTTCAATCTTCAGAGCAGAATGTTTTTAAGGTGTGTTAATGAGATATTGCCTATTACATGGTTCAGTATATAGCTCTGGCCTGAACTAGTGCCAATAGTATTGAGCTAGATGCAGAACTATGCCTAGATGGGGAATAAAAATGTTGCAGAGAAACCTAAAAGCATATAAACTTACCCTTCCCAGGAATCCTGACACCTTAACCATTTTAAACTCTACCAGTAAGTAAATCCCACTATTGGAAACATTCTGAAACTAAAATAAACACTGGCTTTCACCAGATGGCTCAATTCAAATTTGGTCCGACCTGCCCATCCTTTAAAGGGTTTGAAAGCTCCCATATATCTTATTTAGGGCATGAGACTGAGGTCTGAGATACTGCTAACCTTAGCCCACCAGGAGGTGAATCCTATTGTTAAACTCATTTAGTTTCTCTGAAACCAGCTTCTAACCAGGTCTTCAGGTCTCTCTTCCCCTGGGACACCTGCACATTCACCTTAATAGCACTGGGCCTGCATACATAATATTCAAATTATGCTCTCCAGGTCTCAGTAACCATAACTGATTGACCTAAATGAGACTCAACAGGACTTCCTGCCTGGCTTGGTTCTCACTGATTTATTTGATTAAGTATTTAATCAAGGCTGTAGAGATTAAGCTAATTTTTGTGACTGTAGCCTGACAGCCTTGGGGTGGTTTTGTTCTTTCTTTGATCTGAAATATTGTAAATCAAATGCACCCTCATCACCACCAGCCTCAGTCTCCACCATGCACTCCTCACTTTGGATTTCTCAGAGCCATGTAGAGTTGTAAAGTTTGTACCATAATGGATTTTAATTTGCTTTTTGGCAGGCCCCAGTACAGGCCTTTGAAATGTGAATGGGTTGGCTGTGGCCAGCTACTGCTCTAAATATGACAGTGTTAACTGATGCCTCAAATGAAATTGTCTAGGACCACTCTGCTTGTGGGGCCCTGAATCCTAGACATGTACTTGACCCTGGGGGTCAATCTTCATTTCCTTTACATTGCATTACCTGTTTTATGAATCTTTATGTCTGTATCACTGTCTATTCTCACATTTAACCCATCAGACTCTGACTCTGCTCTGTCTAATTGGCCCAGCTTTTGAACTGTTCATGCAAATACTACTTATAGGATATATTTGTCATGAGTCATAAACTCACATCACCAAAAATGTGACCTTCCTTATTTTTCTTTTCTATCTTATAAATCTATTTTACCTAAGCCTAAAAAGGTTTGTCTAGAACTTTCCAGGTAAACACAGTAACTTAGATTTTTCAGTCATTTCAGGTTTAAACTCAGTCAAAAGCTAGAATCTCCTTTCTGACCCCCCTTATCTCTATGTTAGAGCCTAAAACTCTGGGACTTCTACAAGAATGAAGCATTGATAGGAGGGCTGTCCACTTTATAGTCTATATATATTGCATGCTAGTGTGAATGTGCTGAGATGTAAAATAATTGTCATCAACCTTGTTTGATGGCATGTCTAGACACAGTGATATCCAATAGGAGTGTAATATCTGCCACAGTTGTCATTTTTAATTTTCTAGGAGACACATGAGAAAAAGTACTAAGTCTTTGAGATTTGGTGTATATTTTACACATGCAGCATATCACAATTAAGTCTAGCCACATATCAGATGTGCTAGTGGTTAAAATATTGGACAGCACAGTTCTAGAGTGAAGTCACTCCTCCAGGTAGTATCTGCGGGACATTCATTCATAATGCTTGCTGGGACTACCATCCACGACTGGAGAGAACAGGCCAGTCACAGTGTTTGAAGGGTTTGGGAGATCCGGTCATAGTCCAAGCGACATGGGGCATCCACGTTTCTAGTTAGGGAGACAACATATCAGTATCAGGATTCAGATTTTGAGATATTATTGTAGGAAGTATTTCTGTGATTTTCAGGATTCCAACTATCAGAGGTATACTTTTGAGGAAAAAATATGTTATGAGATGGTAGGTATCTCCCTCTGCCAGCTTCTGTGGGATCCCTGAGTCTGTCACTAGGCCTTCTCTATCATTGTTCTGCCTACAGCCTCTGTGTGGTTGTGCCACAGAGCAGATGCTGTGCCTCTTCCAGAACTATGCTCAGAGTACCACATGTAACTCCTCTATTCTCAGGCCCAAACTTTAAAGGTTGATATTTCACCTCCAGCCCCCACGAGAAAACTCAGGCCCGAAGGGAGAAGGGCACCACTCACCCCACACTCAGGTTCTTCTTCTCCCTCTTCTAAGCTCACAGACTTTCAAGCAGGGGGATGGAAGGAGGCAGAGAGTGGGAATAGGTGGATGAGAGATTCTGCTTGATCAAATATTCCTCTAATCTTTCCTTCCTTATACCTGGATCAATGCTTTTGTGGTTAAACCCCAAGACATTTGAAGTTTCTTTTCTATATGACTCTATGATTCTGCCCCTGTGGCATTTCTATGTTTTCAGTATCACGTCTCCAAGCCCAAGTATATGACATATGTGTGAAGGGAGTTTTGGGGGTAGAATACATACCCATTACTACTTTACTTACAATCCTGCCACATATGTCATACTGGTTTCTCTTTCCTGGCTATGCTGCATCTTCCTTCAAGGTGAGTCCTTCACCAAAGTGGGGTATCTTCTCCTTGCTTACCACAGAGTTCTAGCCACAATTCAAGCAATATTTGGCACCTAGGTTTCTGATTGGATAGACAAGGTACCAAGATAGAGGATTCAGGTCTTGACGGTCAGACAAATATTATACAAAGACTGTCCTTGGTGTTCAGATCATCAGCTACCAGGACTACATTTTTGAGAAGGAAAACTAACAAAAACAAGGCAGAGTAGTGGAGTGCGTGGCTGTGGGTTGGGCTTCAGGGTGCGCCTCTTGTTATAGACAAAGACTAGAGAACAAGGGAAACCAGAACTTAAGAGCAGGGGCCAATGCAATGCTCAGCTAAGTGGGGTAAACCAACAGCACAGGGAGAAGACGGGAGCATTAGGTAGAAACAGAGACCCAATATTGGAAATGACTGGGCAGAAGAGGAATTAATGAAGGAGAGGTCTAGGGAGCCACACTGTTACTATAAGCAAAGACACTAAGGTAGGACAAGTAATTCTTCCTAACTCCTCAAGAAGTGTCAAACTGAGAGGTATGTTCTATTACTTCAATATTAATAGGACATAGAGTTTTTACTAAAACAAGTTTCATCAGCTATTTAACCAAGACTTTGAGTTTTTTCTAACAATCTCTCAATAAGTACATGTGATTCATAGATATTTTCACATTTTATGAAAGTCTTTTAATGTTACAGGAAGACTGCAATCTTTCAAAGCATCAAAATTAACACTTTGGAGGAAACATGCAGGTCCTGTTGCTTTAACTTAAAATAATTCTAACAACCCTGACTTAATTTCCAAGGAAGCAAAATTGGTTCTGCTTTAGGAAATACAACCAGGTATAGTTAGAGTCAGTTGGCTTGGCCAGTCATATGAAGGCAAAAACAACATCCTGGTAATTTGATTAAAACGCTTATTTCCACCCTCACACTGCTCAAAAAAAATAAAAAGGCTATTTTGAATTTTAGAAAAAATTAAACTGATATCAAACCTTGAAAGCCACAGCAAAATTTTTTTATAAATCTGTTCATGCGTGAAAAAAAAGATTAACGACAAAGATTGCTACTAGTAGCAGCATATATTTTATGACCATGTGAGAGGGAAGATAGAATTTTTCTCTGCAGAGATTACTGAAGAGATCATGGGTCTCATGAGATAAGCAAACAGCTGCTGCTTTTTCACAGGGAAATCTCATTTGATTTTCCACTTTGTCCACCAAACTACATATGTGTTATCTTTTAGGGGAAAGATCCTAAAGGAGACCCCTTAAAAATATGAATCAAATATCTTTTCTTCTTGTTAAATGAAATCTCATGCCCAAGAGTGCTATTATAAAAAGCTACTAAAGCAAAAGTCAGGAGTAAATGTCACTAGATGATAAGAAAATAAGGACATTAATGTTTTAGGGACTAAATGGCTTAAGAAATCTTAATTTTATGGATGGATGATGGGCTCTCTATGACAATGACTATTTGTTTTAGGTAATTAGACTTATTGGTTGATGGATTTATTGTGAGATAAATTACTTAATACCTACTAGTAAAGATGTCTTTAGAGATAATGAGACCAGATATAAACTTCATTTGCATTTTCTAGTCTGCTTATCTAATATATGTATGTGTATGTGTCATGTGTGTGTGTTGGTAAAAGTACAATCAAAGTTTATCTGGAATTTTTTCAACTGGAAATCTACTATAATCAGTGTTTTCCCATACCTGTATTTACAGTACAAGGACAAATAAAATCTTTGGTAATATCAAGAAGACTGGTAAGAGCCCAAGCATTGTCTGAATAATTAAAATTGATTAACTCATGTTCAGTAGATTGGTAGTGTTCTGAGCATGTTCTTGTATAAAAATTTTAATTCCTTAAATCAGTAATACATAAATGATATGCATATCTAAAATCTTTATTAAACTATCCTATCTCTTAACCCTCATATGTATTTATTATTTGTTAGAAAGTAGAATTCATGAGTTATCAATTCACTTAATATTCCAACTGCATAAGACAAGGGAAAGTTTAAAAAATGTATTAACCCATCTCAAGGTAGATTTCCAGGAGTCTCATAGGACTGATGAAAAATATTTGAACAACCCAGGCTGAAATTCACACATTTAGATTTGATTTTCAAAGACATATACCTAGGACCAGGAAAAAAAATAATCACTTGCCGTAAGCTGTAAACAAGATCTTTAGGGAAAATGGAAAATTTCTATCAGTTGTTTTATTAAATTGGATTAGCTAGAAGAAAAACAGATCTGAGGTGGGGGTTATGGGTAAATATGAAACATACAACTTCAGACAGAAGATGAAATCAATATTTATTGAATGCAAAATGGGCTGGACAATGGGCTGATTATTTTGGATAGCTTGAGTACATTTAATAGACAACTGAATTCATTTTGAATTCATAATTGTAGTGCTGTGGTCATCCTATTATTTTGCAATATAATCACTAGTTCCATCTAACACTTATTTTCAGTAATACATTCTACTTTTAATCATCAAATCTTATTTCCAGACTTTATTTCACAAACTAATCAAAATGGACACTTGTCTTTCCCAAGTCTTGCCCTCAGAACCTGGCCTCAGAATAAGACTTAAGGGAACTTACAGGTTACAGTTCTCTCAGAAAATTATCTTTATAGAATGAAAACTTTATCTTTTGCTTGTCCTTTTCATGATGTGCTATAAAATCAAAACTCGGTCACTGGATGTCCCTGTAAAAACAACGAAAAACTGATTGAAAGTACCGATTCCTTACCACCATCACTTGAATGGTCTATGTGAGGCTGGAGAGAGGATGCAGTTGACTCAGGGGATGATGACTAATTATTTTAACAGGATGTAACAGAGCTGAGTCTCATCACTTCATGACCAAACTCCTTGACTTTCTAATGCAGACTGTTGGACCATAAGAAAACAGTGGTTTCCACTTAACTGGACAAAAAAAAAAGGTAAACATTAATTGGTTATGCTTGTTGGTCTATTTTTTCTACTAAGAAATACTCCCCTTTTCAGTGAATCATTTTTATAATCAATCTGATAAAAACAAGTACATTATTTCATTGTTTGCAACTTTTTTCCATCTGCTATAAATTTATTCTGAAAACTGTGGGGTAATAGTCCATGGGTATTATGTAAAATGCGTTTCAAAATAAATCAGAGAGCAAACAGATTTAAAAAATGAGATAACAAAAGGATCACAATAATGGTAAAGACAGATTGGTCCCCAATTTCAGCATCCTCAAAATGGCGAATAAGAGAATAATTAAGATTCCTCATAGCAGAATTTTCTCTCACTGTGACTTTTCTTCACACTTTTGTGGGTTCTTTTTAACATCTCTTGGTCTGCACTAAAAAACATAAATTAACAAAATTAACTGCTAATAAAGCCATTATTATAGGTATGAGATTTATACAGTTTCAACAGCTCTTGAGAAAATTTCAATTCTAAAGTCCCAAGATCAATACCTAATCTGACCGGGTATCTTGTAGATGTAGCCTTCTCCCAAGTACTAGTCAGAGTGGAGTTCCACGTCATGGAGGTAAATTACTACTGGTTACCAATGTGACTGGGAGGAAAGAACTGGGATGACTCATTACAATCTATCACCTCAAGAAAAAAAACACTCAAATGCCTTTTAAAGGTAACTTAGAGAAGAGAGATTGCATTGTGGGCTTTGGTTGAAGGACTATTAAAGGCACAAGCAGGAAGTGGGATCTTCAACTACTAGCCCTTCTGCCATCACGCAATATATGCTTAATTTGGACAAGGGGATAGGGAGGGTGGTTGTTAAGCATTACCCTAACTCAAAACACATGTAGGCTACAGAAGGCCCTGCCCGTTGGTCAAAATATGCTTCTTGCCAGGTCACAATCTATTTGTTTATTCAATAAACTTTTATTGGGTGGTCTGTAGTGCCAGTTACTGTGCCAAATCGTGGAAATACAAAGATGAATAGAACAGAGGTCTTATCCTTAGAGAACCTTTATTCAAGTGGAGGATACAGATAAGAAAGACAATAATGACAACACAAAATGGGTGCTATGATTCACTCAAAATGAGAGCAAAAGGAGAAGTCAAGGAAGGCTTCATTGAAGGGTACCATAGGAGCTGAATTTTGGGAGACAGAAAAAAAAGTGCATATGAGGAAAGTGCTCCAGATGGATGAGGGAGATACTCAAAATGTGTAAAGAAAGCACTGGAGGGACTTCACTCAGTTCATGATGACTAGATTGTGGAGTTAATCAAGGGCTATATTGTGAGAGCCCTTATATGCCACACTAGTTTGGACAAAGGCTTTGAGGAACAATTGAAGGATGTTAAGCAGGAAATGTTTTTAGAAAGTTCATTCCAAATTAGAGTGGGGCCAGCCTTGAAAAGAAAACATCTTAGGAGATACAGCAAAAGTCTAGATAGTCATGAAGGGGAAAAAAGTGTTGGGTGTGAAAAATATTAATGATGTTGGATTAAAATCCTGCTGCACATGGGTATCCTGTATTTCTATGCTGGTTTCCACAAGTGAAGCAGCTCTTATTATTTATTGCTTCTTAAAGATTTCCTAAAATGACTCTTTTTCCTGCTTGCTTGGTAGTGTTCCCAGAGCATGAGTAAGCCTTGAGTGCAAGTGATACTTCTCTGTTTAAGCCTTAATGAACCACAATTAATCTAAACATATAAATTATGTTAAATAGATTTATTTTCAGCATTATGTGCTCCAAGTAAATATTGTATTGGATACATTGTCCACATCAGGTTGTAAACTCAAAACTATAAATGCTTTCCTCAGAACTCCTCAACATTAAAAATTTCAACCAATTTTGACAGTATAGGATGTTTTTCCCTCTCATTTCTTACCTACTCACTTCAATGTTCTAGATAAACAAACATATCTTTAAATGCTCTGATTCATAATTGTGTCCTATCCTAATTTTTTTCCTTCCCAGTAGAACCTTAATATGACATTATTTTATCCTGATTCTTTGTCAGTTTTTGTTCACTCATCTTTGCCTGTTTTTGATGCCAAAGCTCCATATCTGTTCTCTTTCCTTCAACTCATCTCCTCAACCACCGTTCATCTTCCCAAGACAGTACATAAGCTAAATCATGATATATACATGTGCGTTAGTATATGCATGTGCACACACGTGTGTGTGTGTGTGTGTGTGTGTGTGTGTAAAGCCAGCCTTGATATCCAGTCAACGTCCTCTCTAGCATCCTAGATCAGAGGCTACTCATTTGCTAGCACAGTCTGGGACTCTTAAGTGGCCCTGATATTAAAGTCATCACCCAAGACATCAAAGATTTTATTCATAGGGAGAAATTGATATTCCACCATGTCTGACCATGGCATGAGAGAGAAAACTCAGACTTAAAATAGTTACCACACGTAGAACAAAAGACATCTCCACAGGTTGCCCTACAGCCAACTCCAACAATGCTGTCCGTAAAGATTCAACCTTTGTCTGACATCTGATCACCTTTTAATAGTTACCTATATACTCCTTCATCCTTAGCCTTTGTGCTTGGTTAGTTTTCACTTTTACCTCATCATCACTACATCCACTCCCTTACAATCTCATGATCCCAGGCTTGTTTTTCCTGACCTTCCTTCAGCTGCTGTTAAACCATCAAATTTCGTTCAGTGTCTCCCTCAGCTTCGTCAGGACTGAGTTCTATTCATACTTTCTGGTTAACCCTGGTGGTCTACTCACTTCTTCATTCTGAGAATAAAACTGACTTCCTCCTCGTAGCCTTGTGTTATTCCTCGGAAAGTGACGCACCTTGGCAATCCAACAATTTTTTTGTGTACACATACGGCAAAAACCAGTATGCGCTGGTGCATTTCCTCACCTCATAAATGGGGAATAACCTCAAGCATTGGTCATGGTGATGATTTACAGAGATTTTTTTGTTGTTTTATTTGGATTGTTTGGGTTTGTTTTTTATCACAGTCTACAAGGTCTTTGACTTCTGCTCTTTGTCAACTATGTAATTAATTTTAGTTTGCATCAAGCTCTTAAACTAACAGAAAATCACGTTTTCTATGAAAAATCCTACTTCCATAAATGTAATCCATTATTTTCCTAATAAATTAGAAGCTATATAATGAAGAATGCTTATCTCGATAACTATATTCTACAAAAGGAAATTTTCTACTCAGATGCAATGTCTTATCATCTTAACATTCCTGGAAGATAATTTTACATCTTTTTCAAGTCAAAGGACGAAAGACATTAATGCCTGAGTTCAAGCAGAAGAGCTGATTGTTTTTGTTGCCGATTGCACCTTCAACACATTTACAGTTTTAGTCATGGAACACATTCCTACATGGGTTTAATTTCTACACCTCAACCTTGTTTGGTTAGCTTATATTGTACAAGTCTCTCTGCCCCTCAGGAAGGCAAACTTAATCACGATTATCATCTGGTGGCAACTGCGATAAAGGCATAGAAGATTTAATCTAAGAGTAATTACTTTGGAGAATTTATATTTAAATGGAGAAATAAATTGTCATTTTCTTTTTCCTCTAGGGCAATTTGGTAATTGCTCCATCTGTTTAAAATAGCCACTAATCTCAACATTAGCAGTACAGAGGAGAAATTACTAATTCTATATAATCATAAATTGTACGCAATTCAAAGTATCTATGTCTTTAAGAAGCTATTTTAATATTCTTTTATTGTCCCAATCCCAGCTCTTAGAGAACAAAACCAGTAACCCTCAGCCAGCTCTACCAGTTCCTGAATTACAAAGAATAGCTTATATCAATTAATCAAGGAAGCGACACTAGGCAAAGTTTATCTTAAAATTATATATGTTGAAAAAAATGTATTCACTAAGATTATTTTAAAAATAACTATTTTACTTTAAAAAGGTCAGAATTAAGATTTAATATGACATTTAGCTAGCATCCCATGTTACAGCCTTTCCTAACTTTCCATTAAATACTTATGTTAAAATAGGAAGACAAAATGCAGTCACAGGCAACTGTGTATACAAGAAAGTAATATGGCCAGCAAAATATACAACAAATGGAGATGAAGCCATCCATATACTCTCTCTGTTGACGTTCCCCAGATTTTCATGCATAGATAAGTTTCATTTCATTATCCAATCAGTTGTTGCTATAATATAGAAATAAAATTGATTTTTGTACATTGAACTTGTATTTTGAAATTTTGCTAAATTCACTTATTAGATCTATTAGATTTTTGTAGATTACTTGAGATTTTCTACATACATGATTATGTCATCTGTGAAGATAGTTTTACTACTTCCTTTCCAATTCATATGGTATTCTTTTTTTCTTGTGTAATTGCATTGGCTAGGCCCTCCAGTACAACATCTAATCAAAGCGATGAAAGCACATCTTTGCCTTGCCCCTCATCTTAGAGAGAAAGCATTCAACATTTTAAAATTAAAATTAAGTTTGATTCTAGTTGTAAGTTTGTTATAGATATCTTTTATTAAGTTAAGGAAATTCCCTTCTATTCCTAATTTGCAAAGTTTTTATTATGAATGAACGTTGAAAATCATGAGAAAATTTTTCTGTATCTATCGATACAATCACATGGGAGTTTTTTTAGTCTGTTGATCTGGTAAATGATATCGATTCATTTTTCAATATTAAATAAAACTTATATTCCTGAAATAAACTTTATTTGGTCAAATGTTAAATCAGTTTTGCATTCCTGAGATAAACTTCATGATATATTATGCTTTTGTATATTGTTGAACTTGACTTATTATTTTTTAAATTATTTTTCAAATTATTTTTCTATCTGTGTTCATGAGGAATATTGGTCTGTAGTTTTCTTTTCTTGCAATGTCTTTCTCTGATTTTGGTATTGGCATAATCTAGTCTTATAAGTTAGGAAGTATTCCCTCTTCCTATATATTTTGAAAGAGTTTATGTAGGATTAATATTGTTTCTTCCTTAAGTGTTTGGTAGATTTTATCAATAAAGCTATATGGACCTAGAGTAGCATATCTTGTGGAATTTTCAATTTATGAATTCAATTTTTTAAAAAGACAATGGCCTATCAGAATTTCTTTTTTCTTTTTTTATGCCAGGTTTGGTAATTTAAGTCAATGAATTTCTCCATTTCATCCAAATTGTCAAATTTATTGGTATAAAGTTTATATTCACTTTCTATTATTGCAAAGCAAATGACCAAAAACTTTGTAGCTTAAAACAGCACACATATATTACTTCACAGATTTTGTGGGCAGGCAACCAGGCAGAGCTTAACTGGGTCTTCTGCACAAGGTCTCACAGGGCTGCAATCTAGGTATTTGCAGAACTTCATTCCTTTCTGGAGTTTGAGGTCATGTGATTATTGGAAGAATTCAGTTCTTGAATTCCTCATTTTCTTGCTTCCTGTCACTTGTGGGTCTCTCTCAGTTCTTGGAGGCTGCCCATCATTTCTGGTCATGTGGCTTTCTCACAGGCCCACTGGAAACATGACAGTTTACTTCTTCAAGGCCAGCAGGAGAATCTCTTGTCCAGTCTGATAAGATAGAGTCTTATATAATGTAATCATGAGAGTGACTATCTCATCATATTCATAGGTCCTATCCACACTTGAGGGGAGAGAATTAAACAGTGCAGGTATATCAGGGGGTGGGAATCTTGAGGGCCATCTTAGAATTCTGCCTACCACAAAGTTGTTCCTAAATTCCCTTGTTATCCTTTTAATTTCTGTAGAATCTGTAATTATTGCCCTTCTTTTATTTCTGATATTGATAATTTGTGTTTCTCTCATTTTTTTTTTCTTGTTTGGTCTAGTTAGAAATTTATTAACTGTTTAATCTTTTGGTTGCATTGATTTTTAATGAATTTTGTTTATTGATTTTCACTTGTATTTCTTCTTTTCTTCTTTTAGTGTATTTTGGGTTTCATTTGCCCTTCTTTTTCTAGCTCCTTAAGATCAGATTTGGTAATTTCTTTCAAACATTTCCTCTTTTCTAATATAATCATTTAAAGCTATTTGTTTACCTCTAATCACTACTTTAGTCACACTCCGTACATTTTGATTTGCATGTTTTCATCTTGATTAAGGTCAAAATATTTATTAATTTCTCTTGTGATTTCTTCTTTGACTCCTAGGTTAATTAGAAATGTTTTATTTAATTTCCAAATATTTAAGGATTTTCAAGATATTATTCCACTACTAATTTCTAATTTAATTCAATTTTGATCAAAGAATATACTCTGTAGAATTACAGAGTATTTTTAAATGTAGTAACTTTAACCCTTTAAATTACTTTAGACTTGTTTTCTAGCCAAGAATGTGGTCAGTTGTGATGACTGTTCCATGTGCACTTGAAAAGCTTGAGGATTCCGCTGTTGTTGGATAGAATATTTCAAAAATGTCAATTAGGACAAGCTGGTGGATAATTTTTTTCAAGTCTTCTACATGCTTTCTGAGTTTCAGATTACTTGATCTATCAATTACTGAGACTGGAGTATTGAAATCTCCATACCTACAACTGTGGATTTGTCTTTTTCTCCTTTCCATTCTGTCAATTTTTGTTTCATATGTTTTGAAGCTTTGTTATTAGATACACACACCTTTAGAATTATTGTATCTTCCTGATGAATTGACTCTTTATCATTATAGATTGCCCCTCTTTGTGTGTGATAGTATTCCTCATCCTGATGTCTTCAATTGTTTTATATTAACATTGCCACTCCAGGTTTCCTATCATTAATATTTGCAAACTGTTTCCTTTTTTGTTTTACGTTTATAGATATCTGTGTCTTTATATTTAAAGTGGATTTCTTGTAGATTACATAGAGGTGGGTCATGGTTATTTTCACCAATTTGACATTCTCTGACTATTCATTGGAGTATTTGGAGCATTTAAATTTGATTTAATTATCAGTACAGTTAAGTTTGAATCTATCATCTTGCTTTGTTTTCTCTTTTCCCATACTTTTGTTCTTTCTTTGTCCTCTCTTCCTGTCTTCTTGTAGATACAGTCTTTGTTTTGTTTTACTAGTTGTTTATTATGTATGCCTCTTTGTTTTATATTTTTAGTGGATGCTCTAAGGTAGCCCTGCCCAATAGACATATAATGCAAGTCATGTGTATAATTTAAATGATCTAGAAATCATACTAAAATCAAAATAAAAAGGAAACAAATAAAGTTATTTTAGTAATATATTTTTAATCCAATACATCCAAAATGTTATATATTAACATGTAATTCATATAATCCATAGTGGGACAAACTGGTATCATATTTCTCCCACTGTGATGCACTGAAAAGATTACATCATTTATGTGGTTTTCTACCAAAAATGAATAATCTGAATGTAATCATAGGAAGTATTCAAACAAAAATTGAGGCCTATTTCACAAAACAACCAGCTTGTACTCCTCAAAATTCCGTTGTCATGACAGACAAAGGAAGGCCGAGGGATTGTTCCAGGTCAGAGAAGACTAAAGAGACATTATATCTAGACGCAATGTGTGATCCTTGATTGGATCCAGGACCGGGAAAAATAAAATTGTTAAAAAGGACAGTATAGGGATAATTGGTGAAATTTGATAATACATTGTAGATTAGATAATATTATTGTATAAAAATTAAATTTAGTTCACTTTATAATTTTACTCTTTTTAAGAAAATATCTTTATTTTTAATAGATAATACAGGACTATTTAGAGCAGATGTTCCTGACGTCTACAGTTAATTCTTAAGTAATCCAGCAATAACAACAATAATAGTAGGTGCTAAATAATAATAGATATTGTTATCTTATATACAGAAAAAATGATAAAACAAATGTGGCAAAATATTAATTGGTGGATATTTAGGTGTACTTTGTACTATTCTTACAAATTCTCTGTAAGTATTTTTCAAAACAAAAATTTAAAAAAATAGCATATTCAGAATGGTTACTAGCTACGTAATCAATCAAGATACCCAAGTCCACTACATTTCCATGTATTAGCCACAACTAAGTATAAAACTAAGCTTAAGACGTGATACCATTAGCAATAACATTAAAATATCAAATACATAGAAATATATTTAAATTAAAATGTGTGAAGTCTCTACATGGGGAACTGTAAAACACTAAGGAGAGAAATGAAAGAGCAAAATAAATAAGGGATATATTATTTCATGGCTTAGAAGACTCAATACTGAAAAGATGACAATTCTCCCCAAATTAATCAATACTTTCAATGCAATCCTAATAAATATCATGGTTATTGTTTCTTTTTAAATTGATGAGCTGATTCAAAAATTCATATAGAAGAGCAAAGGGCTAAGAATAGCCAAGGCATTTTGAAGAAACAAAACTAAAGGTCTTGAGCAGATGTCAAGAGTTGTGATAAATCTACAGTAAATAAGTAGTAAGTAATAGAGTAAATAAGACATCATCATTTTGGACCAAGTTTGGGCAAAGTGATCAATGAAACAGTAGAGTCTAAAAACAAATGAAAATGTATATTTATGAAAAATGAATAAAAAATAATTTTTGTAAAAGGTAACAGTGAATCATAGTGAAACCATTTACAACGGTCTTGTAAATAAATGTTGCTGTATCAGTTGGATAGGCACATGGCCAAAAATAAACTATGGCCACTAACTCACACCATATACAAAAAAATCGCATCCATGTGGATTGCAGGTCTAAATGTGAACAGTAAAACAAACCTGGCAGAGGGAAGCTTAGAGTATTTTCACAACCTTTGAGTTAGCAAAGATTTGTTAAACTGGAAAAATCATAAAGATCTAGTAATTTCACTTCCAAGATGTTCTTCATAGAATTGCATATAATTGCAAAAGAAATGGAATAATCTGAAATGTACAATAAATAAGAGTACAATGAAATAAGTTATGGTAAGGTTTTGATGGAATATTAGGCAACTATTAAAAAGTCTTGTAGAAAAACCAGTGATATTTTATAATACCATAAATATTAAGCCAAAATCAAAATACATAATAAAATAGCTGTATATTCATGTATTAATATTCACATATTAATTCATTCTCATAATTATACAAAATACTAGAAGAAAATGGGTCAAAATATTAGCAATTTGTCTTTATGGATGATAAGCTACTATTTTCTTTATCTTTTACTGTGTTAACTACATTTCCTACAATGAGAATATTAATTTTGTAATGAGCAAAAACAGGATTTAGTATGATTAGTATTTCATTTTAAAAATAGTTTTCAGATATTTCTTTAGGCCACAAATGAGCAGATCTGCTTCCTTCTGACTTTGAGTAATCATAAGCATATGAAGTTGGTACCTTGTAGATCTAAATAACAGCTGAGCAAAATCAGTATGAATGGCTCTATTTAAGATAATAAAAATGAAAAGATTTAGCAAAACTTGTTTGTGACATTGTGGGATGAATCCCTGGGCAGATAATTATTTCTTTGCATTTCACCTTCCAGAGCTGTCAGGTTTTAGAGCAGTGTTCCAGGATGGCTGTATGTGTGGTCAGTAGTTACTCATATGGTATAATCTGAGGGTCGCCAAAAAATAACTCAACCAAAATGTGTACTCTATTCCTGTCTAAAATGTAACAATTGGTCATTTGTTTCTGTAGTTTCCTTGAAACCAAGGACAATTTTTATTAACCTTTGAATTTTCAACACTGGCACATAGTTGGAGGAATGAATGAACAAATGAAATTCTAGGAAACCTCTAGTAATTATTGATCCTCTAAAATGCAAATGCTTTTCCAAGGGCTGACACATTATTACCTAATACCTAAGAATATATAGTTTATCAGATTAAGTTCTGTGTTGAGAGACTGTGAAAACGTCCACTATGGTCACTCCAGATTCAAATCTGGTATCTACTCCAGAATCTTGATGCACATTCCTCAGGGAGCCCCAGAAGGGATAAGACTCCTAGATTTAGGTAGCAGGAGGGAGGGTTGGGGTCTATCAGCCCATAGGATTTGATATTGATTTAAGTCAGAAATATGTACAGTTTGCAGGAAACTAGTGGAAATATATCACTATGACAGGAATGGTGCTTCTCACTCCAGATCTTCCATCACAATTGCCAAATGCTCTATGTGCCTTAACGTCTGGGAGGTCACATTTTTACATCTGTGGTTAAGTTTTCACAACACTAAAAATAGGTAATGAATCCACTGCAGTGCTTAGCCAATGTAAGCAAAGCATCAGTCAGCTATGGCTGACTATAACTTAGTAGTTCTCTATATTCACTTACTTATTTACCTATATGCTTAAACAATTACTGAATACCTGTTATCAGCTAAATCCTATAAGGGATATAAATATGTATAAGACGTGATCTCTGCTCTTCAGTATCTCCATGGTCCTCCCATAAAGAAGATCATTTCTCCTTCTCTTCCCTCTTTCTTTCTCTTCCTCCTCCTCCTCTTTCTTCTTCTTGTACTTCATATTAAAGATTTATTGACTACCTATGATTCAACTGCACTGTTAAAGCATTTTATGTGTATGAACTCATTTAATCCTCACTATTCCCCATTTTACAGATGAGAAAACTGAGTCACATGGAGATTAGTTAAAGAATTTGCCGAGTATTAACAGTCCAGCAAGACATGGATTTGAATCCAAAAAATAGGTCTTCAGAGCTTGAGCTTCTTATCATTATATATGTATATATTATAATTGTATGTATAATATACACATCATAGTTGTATTTATAGTATAATATTAAATAATAACTATAATTGTATGTGTAATATATAATATATAATCCATGTTTATCTATCTAAAATTAAGGGCCTTCCAAATTTAAGAATGCTCTCCTCTTGATTACATCATTATACTATAAACACAATAAGATAAAAATCTCAGGACACCAACAGACAGAAACTAGTCAAAGTGTTTCACATCCCATTTACTCCTTAGAACTACCCTATTACTCCCACTGTTTTCAGCCCTCAGCCTGAAGGTGATAACACCACTTTTCAGAAAGGTCTAGGTCTCAGTGTGAAATTGTTCGCTTCTGTGACTGTGAATCAAAGACAATGATGGAGGGTAGAGGCATGGTGATGTTGGTGCCTGGGCACCTGTAGAAGAGATGGAGGACTTGATCCATCTTCCATCCCAGCAAAAGGGAGAGAGTTGCGACTTAGTTGTGGAAGTTTGCCTGGGCCAAGAGTGGCTAAAAATGAAATCTGAGAACAGTATCCCCTAAGGCTAATTGCAGAAGAAATTGCCCAGGGAAATTCCCAGTCCTTGCCCAGAAAAATCCCAACAGACTTTGAACAAAGGGAACAACTTCTCTTTAAATAAATTAAGGAAGCATGAATTCAAGGGGAGTATTTGCATACATTATTCATCATCCCTCTCTGTGGCTACCTACTTTACATAGAATGATGACCACAATTTAACACCTTTATTCAGGGTTTTTCCTGAGTTTTCCGAAGCACTCCCTATAACATCATATTGTATGGGGAAAAAAAAACAGGGAAAATGAAAGTTAAGCATTATGGAGCCTGTAGGCAAGGAAATAGCACATCTTGATCCAGGAAAGTCTCCCTGGTTGAGAAGCATTTAGGTTAGAAATAGAAGGTGAAGGGGCTGGCCTGGTGGTGCAGCGGTTAAGTTCGCACATTCCACTTCGCTGGCCCAGGGTTTGCCAATTTGGATCCTGTGCGTGGACCGACTCACCACTCATCAAGCCATGCTGAGGCAGCCTCCCACATAGAAGAGCTACAACTCTACAACTATGATACACAACTATGTATTGCGGATTTGGGGAGAAAAAAAAAGAGGAAGATTGGTAACAGATGTTAGCACAGGGCCAATCTTCCTCAAAAAAAAAGAAAAGAAATAGAAGGTAAGAAATTGGAGATGAGTGACTAGGTTAGAAGAC
This sequence comes from Tapirus indicus, assembly GCA_031878705.1. NCBI lineage: Eukaryota > Metazoa > Chordata > Mammalia > Perissodactyla > Tapiridae > Tapirus > Tapirus indicus. The sequence continues at coordinate 114,309,307 of CM062921.1, read as the reverse complement.
TCCCACAGGCTAAGGGAGAGCTGTGATACCTCAGGTAGAGGTGTTGGAGATGGATAAGATGGTATAAGATCCAAAGATACCAGTAATATAGAGTCAAATGACTAGAAAATTGCTTGGCATGTGGAGGGTCAAAGAGAAGTGAAAATATAAAGATTCTGCCCAAGTGTCTGGCCTGAGTGTTTGGAAGAATTGATGACACCATTGTCAATGCAAATAATCCATAGTCAATCTATAAATGAAAATTGGGGTGAGTTTACTATGAGCTAGATCTGAAGACTATAGCCCAGGGCCTTCTTTCCCCAAGGAAGGAAGGGCACCAAGAGAATGGGGTGTACAGAATGGTTATATACCTTCTTGGAACAAAGAGCATACATCACATATGACAGGAATATCTGTTTTACTACTGTCACGAGATGCTTACCTGACACAGCAGGTCAGTGGTCAGCAGGTCAGTGGTCACAAGGTGAGCACAGCAGATTGGTAATTAATCCTTAGTTTCCAGGAAGAGATGCTTATCCTTAAAGAAATGCCAATATGGGGGGAAGCACGTCCCTATCTTTAAGGGCATCATTCTTGTCTTTGGGACATAGTAAATGTTTAAAGCAGGTGTACAATGCATGATCAACAGGCCACAGCAGGCCGTTTTGGAAAAAACAAGGTCAGACCAAATTAGTTTTACACCAGATGACTTCTTCATATACTCCAGTATACCCTATTGCTTTTCATTTACTTAACACCATTAAGGAAAAGAATGAAATGCCTTTTTTTGAAAGGAAAATAAAGTTTTGAACTTGTTAACTATCAGGTGCTGGTCAGATATGCCTAGGGGATATCCAGTAGGCATCCACATAAAAGGGACAAACGGTCAAAGCTGTAACTGTAGTGCTCAGCTTTTTGTAGTGCATGATAGTCTTCCAAGTGCTTATTTGATTTGATTCTCACAAACAACCCCCTTGGGGGGGGGGCAGATTATTTGTGAGAATTTACAAATTTCAAAATTGAGGCATCTTGATGAGAAATTTTACATTGCATGTGGCAGAGCTGGCAACCTGGAGATTCCTGGTTCGTTCAGTACATTTATGCCATAAGCTACCATGTCACAGAGCCTGGACATATTATCAGTTGAGATATTACTGAGATAATGTGAAAGGAGTCTAGGCCACTCTAAAGAGAAAACCAATAACCTGGTTCTCAGTACATTTCATATAGGTTATTTGAAGGAAGAATAAATGTTGACCATTTTCTCGATGTGGTATATATATACAATGGAATACTACTCAGCCTTAAGAAAAGACAGAATTGTCCCGTTTGCAACAACATGGATGGACCTAAAGGGCATTATGTTAAGTGAAATAAACCAGAGAGAGAAGGACAAACACCACATGATTTCACTCATATGTGGAATATAGACGAACACACGGACAGAGAGAACTGGTTAGTGGTTACCAAGGGGAGGAGGGAGGGGGCTGGGCACAAGGGGTTGGGGATGCATCCACATGGTGATGGACAAAAAATAATGTACAGCTAAAACTCCTCAATGTTATAAACCATTAAGACATCAATAAAAATGAAAATTTAAAAAAAATGTTGATCATTTTCTCTTCAAATGGTCCAATCTTACTAGCCTCTTCGTAATGGATGTGTTTATTCAACCCTCTAGTATACCAGTATATTAACCATGCCTTTTATTTTCTGATGCTTTGACATCTTAGGGCCTTGCTGACTCTGCCCCTTCCAGAGTTGGCTAATTTCTAGAGATAGCGAACTATTTGCCTGGAGCATGCCTTTCGTATACAAAACAACCAATCCAGAGCTCATACCTCCAACTACTTCTTTAATCAGGCTCTTATACTCTAGGCCACTATTCACCTTCTCAGTTACCCCAGGGCCGGGTACCAGACAACTAGGGACAGCCCTTAAGCCCCAAGGCCCGGTGAAATTATTCAAACGATCTAACCTAAACCTGCTTACCCTGCCTCACTTGTTCCGTCCTTTAGAAACCACAATAAAGGCTCATGCCCACTTTCTCCCCCACCTCCTAACAGACCCTGTTGCTTCCCTATGTAGCCCCCCAGAGTGTGGCATGCCCCCTTCTCTTTGGATCTGTGAGGATAACAAACTATCTTTTCAATGGCAGTTGTCACCTGACCTGTTAGCTTGCCATACCTAAAGAATAATAAAACCTACATTTTAAAGCAACCAGTCAGAAACTAGAGCCCAAAATAATTAAGAAAACCCAAGTGAATAGATTCCCATGTGATTTTTAACGTGAAGCACAGCCATCATTAAAAAACCCCACCAAAACCGACACAGTAACAGTTATAGTAACTACATAAGAGAAATTACATACCTCTTATATAACTATTATGTAGAAAAACAGATTATTTCAATATTGTTTTATGCATCTAAATGTACTTATTACAATTTCTAGTATTTAAATTTTCTAATATTAAATATTTTTATTTTTAAATCATTTTATCTTTGTACCTTGATATACATATATGCACAATATCACAAAAGATAATTCCACCAACTATAACCAGTGTTACATTTTAACATTTCTCTATGTATCTCTTCAGTCATATAGTTTTATGTAATAAAATTATATTACACATGACAGTGTATAATGAGTTTTTTTAATATAATAATGTATTTCAGTATGGATAACCTGCAACCCATAGGCAAATTGGGCCTGCTGCCTACGTTTGTAGATAAAGTTTAATCAGAACACAGCCATGCTCACTCTTTTATGCATTGTCTATGGCCACATTCCTGCTACAGTGGCAGAGTCGAGTAGTTGCAACAGAGACCACATAGCCTACAAAGCCTAAAATGTTTATTATCTGGCCCTTTACAGAAAAAATTTGCCAACTCTGATAAATTGTGTACATTTCCATACAGTTTCTATTATACGACATTGTTTTTAATCCTACAGTAATTCATTACAAGTATATATTATAATTTCATCTATTGAATCCTAATTTTTGGATCATAATCTTGGATTAATGATTCTCAGAAAAAACCTTTTCAGGTTGATTTTAGACCATGAAGCCTGAAAAGACTACTTCTAAAACAATAGAATTATTTCAGTATTGTTAAACTTGAAACTGTAATTAAAAAGCAAAATATTGATGGGGCCAGCCTGGTGGTGTAGTGGTTAAGTTTGCACACTCTGCTTAGATGGCCTGGGTTCACAGGTTCAGATCCCAGGAGAGGACCTATGCACCGCTTATCAAGCCATGCTGTGGCAGGCGTCCCACATGTAAAATGGAGGAAGATGGGCACAGATGTTAGCTCAGGGCCCACCTTCCTCAGCAAAAAGGGGAGGATTGGCAACAGATGTTAGCTCAGGGCTAATCTTCCTCATCCCCCCCCAAAAAAGTAAAATATTGAGTCTGTGTGTTAGGACTTAAAATCCATTGCACTTTCGGAGAAATGAAACAAGAGCACAGTCAATATTGAGTACAAAATGGAGAAGCCATTTCTACACATACTAGCATACCAAATTCCCCTGTTCTGTCTGATCACAAGGTATTCTCTCTGCTTGATTGTTCCCTACTTAAAGGAAGCTGATACAGCACATTAATAGTTCCTAAACTCTTCTATGTCCCTCATTTTTTTGGTGCCAATTTGATATGGTAGAAAACGTTTAAGAAGGAGGAGGAGGAGAGGGAGAGTAATATTTCTGTGACTTAAATAATTCTTCCTCAAAAATACCTGTCAATGACTATGTTAATAAAAATCTAAATATTGGGGATGATATAGGGGAAGACTGGAGGTCTCACTCAGACCCAAGTGCGTTGCACATTAGACTCTCATCTCAGCTCTGCAGAATGAAATCAGGAAGATCAAAAATAAAATACAATGATGGGATGTACACCACGAAGACATTTATACTATGTTAATAGTAATAAAATATTTGGGTTATGCTTATGTTTTAAATGAACTACAAGTAATAAATATTGAGTTTGAACCTGCCAAATATGGACAAATTAACCTATTATTGAGATTTTCTAATTCATGTAAAGTATAGGTTGATGTATACAATGAAAAATATATATATCACACTAACTGTGTTTAAACTATTTACTGTATATATGCCTCTCCTCCATTCAAATTTTTATGAGGTCCCTTAGCTTTACAATTTCTTATAAAACTTATATATCATTTTTCCATGAAATTAATAATGGAAGAGTAATATGATAAGGATAAAGAAGGGAGAGTCTATACAGGCATACATAGGCTGGGCAGGAGAAAAACGATCAAGGTTACTGATCCGGCAAGGTGTGAGGAATTTTAAACTGTCATCTACATCCTTAGAGCTAAGATTATGGAATCATTTATAATCAGCAGGTCAGATAACTTAATAACCTTGAGAATTAGTGGTTCATTTGTTCATGCCTTGTATAAGTATCTGCATTTTAAAAACCATAGCTTCCCAACATTGACAAATGTAAAGATAAGTAAGCATTATATGTGCTTGTTAAATAAAGTAAATAAATATAATCAACTAATGAGTCAGTATGGAAGAGTAGGACTAAAACTTTGCTTTCTCTGCCTCCTCTCATTTTCTCCTTAATCTTTTTTTTTAATCACTAATATTTAGGAGACAAGGTAAATTCAAGGCAGGGATGATTCTATAAAACCATGCTTCTGGTTTATATTATCAGACATACTTCTTTAATCCGTCACAAGATGTGCTTCAAACTGACGCAGAAAACATGACCAAAGAGGACAGCTGAGGTTAGACTGTCCATAAATAATTATAAACAAATGAATTGTTTACTTAGTCTGTAATGTTTGGGGAGTCAATTATGCTCCAATTTTCAAAGCCCTGCAACCACCCGATCAGATTCTTTTCCTTATGCAAATTGCAGGCTCTTACTGCATCACATTCATCTCTCACAACTAAAGCTTTTCCATTCCTTGTATGTTACGCTCCACTAGTTTGAAAGCGAGCACATTAGTATTGAACTCCTCCATAAATCACCTTAATGTCAGACTCCAATTGTGTGGTAGCGTCCTGGAGAAACATATCCAGGGCTTGGTAAATGGGTCTGGCTGTGTCATTATTTCAGAGTGTGTAAAGAAGCCATTTTTCATATGCACATTACATAAGAGGCAGATTTCTTCCCCTTTGTATAATATATTTCCTGGTATGTAAGTAAAGAGAAGCACTACTCTTATAGGTTATTTAATGTCACTTAAATACTCTCGTGACCTGAAAGAAACACAAGTCCATTTGCTCCTTAAGGATGAGTGGGTGGACTTCCAAGACCAGTGTGGACATATTATGGGTAACAGTTAATATTAAAGTCCCTCTTCATTACCTAAGAGCTTCTGCAGTCATCAGCATCCTGCCTCTAACTCCTCATAACCTTACCTTATTTACTACTGCATCCTTACACCCCAGATTTTACTAGATTTATACGATTATTTAAAAAAAATTTTTTTTGCTGGTTGAAAAATAATTCAAACATTACAGAAGTGAATAAAGGAAAATAAATAAATAAAGTTCTTTCCATGGCTTCTCCCTGCCACTGCCCACCTCTGCCATGATGCCAGTCCTCAGGTGAAACCACTCAATAAATTCGTGTAAAAACACCAAGATCTTTGGGACATACACACACATAACATGTATTTTTAAATATTTCAATAAAATCATATCATCCTGTTTGTATGTCTAAAAATATTTACTTAACCATATATCGTAGGTGGTACCTACGGAGCCACCTCACATTCTCGAACAGCAGTATAATGTTCCTTGTATGGCCATAATGTAATCTATTTAATCAACCCCTCACAAAGAATCTTGTTATTGTTTCTGATTCTTTAATTCTATAAATATGCTGCAGTGAACATCTTTATACATATTTATCAGCATAGTATTTATTAGCAAACATGTATATAGCGTTTGCTATCTTCCTGCCACTGTTACAAGTGCTTCACTTATTCAATCCTTATAACAAGTGTTTAATTTCAGTACTATTATTATCTTCTGTTTGGAATTAGAGAAAAAGGAGTCACAGAAAAAGCAATTTTCTCATATAGCTATTAAGTGACAGAGCTGGAATTCAAACTCAGGCTTTCTGGCTCCAAAACCAAAACTCTTAACCACTGCGCTGCACTGCCTCTATATGCCTTTGCTCAGGGTGAAGGTGCAAAATTTTTAAATTCATCTCTGCTTTGTTCTGGGTGTGATCAGACCCTTAATTACCAGCCCACTGTCAGATTAAATTCTTCTCCTTGATACCAAGTTTTGGTGGACAAATCATTCCCTCGATTGTATCTTGAGAATTCTTTGTTCTCAGTCCAGTCCTGGTTCCCCTACTCCAGAATTTCAACCCTGCTTCTGCGATTTGAGCCCACCCATAGCCTTGGCTTGGAAACAAAAGAAAAATTTTATCATAGTCATCATATAAAGAGTTGTGAACAGTTGGTATCAGTTATGATACAGTACTTGGGGAAAACTATGAATATTTAGGACACTAAAGAATATCTTTGCCACAGAATCATTGACCTGAGCTTAATATGTGGATTTGTGACCTTGGAAGTCAATTTCTTCACCCACATAATGAAGAAATTTACCTAAATTATCCCTGAGATCTCTTTCAGTATTAAAATTCAGTAATAAGTCTCTAGGTGTCCTGATTTAATTATTCAAATATCAGTTTTCCAGTTTGTAGGTTTCTCCTGAACCTATAAATCTGAACCCACCTAACCATTTTAGCCATCATAAACATCAAAACAAGCAATGCAAACAAGCCATCAATTCTAACTTTCCAATCTGGCTAAGCTGATGGACCAGTGTAAACAGATTAGTGTCTTCTTCTTCCTCTGCTTATAAGAACATTACTCAAGAACATTCACATGAAATGGGGCCATAAGAAGAAAGAATCCCTGACATGGCATTTTAGGATTACTTTTAATAAGCTTTGGGGAAAGATGCATTTAGAGTATAATTTGAAAGTGTCCCCTGTATGTGTACAGGAGAGCTTGGGCCCTTGGGCCAAGACCACACGTGGAGGTGAGAGCCAGTCAGGTCTTCAGACGGCACAGTATGAAAATAAGAGAGCTCTGAGAAGAGGAGGAAGTCAATAGTCGAGAACCAAAGAAACAGTCCACATGAAATGGCATTTCATGAAATGCCAAAGGAAATCGTATAGGGTTTGGGGCACAAAGGCAGAAACCAGAGGCTGAGCAAGTAGATTTGGGTGCTGGCAGGTGATGGAGCACAATGACAAACACATTTTGTAAGGGGAGTGTATAGCTTTGCCCACGGCTCAAGATGGGGTATTGGTGAATCTAGACAAACTATTTCTTACAGTGAAACTTTAAATACTATGTGGCAGATGCATTCTAGGAAAAAAATAAATTAAGGATGAAAAAATATTTTATTTATAAGCCACTTTTCTTATCCAAATCCCAGCTCATATTTGTTGTGTGAGCTCAGAAAAATCACTTGACTTCTATGAGCCTCCATCTCAAATTATGAAAGGAAGAGGTTGGTTTCTGCCTTGTAGATCTTTTTGTGGATATTATCTGAGTTAACATATTTGTAAAGTATTTGTCAACTGTAAATATCAAGCAAATATAGATGGTTACTCTTGTTATCATCATTGGATTTCAATTTCTCAAAGTCAGAGTCCATCTTCATGAACACCTATTACTGGGGTGCTCTCCTACTTTCCTTTGCCTTTTGCCTTTGTTCACTCTGTACAAGTGACATGCTACAGCTGGTCCATAAGTGGCTACCAGAGAAAATAATGCAATGAATTCTATTTGTTCCTTGGTATTTTCAACCAGCTGTTCTCATAGATTTCAGGATCTGATCCCAGCTCTTTTAGATTTCATAACCCATTCATTGAATTACTGGAACATGATTCTTGTCTTTGAATCCTCCCTGATATTTTCATTTTCTTGGAATTTTTTTTCCAGCCTTTGTCACCAATAATTATAGAGCAAGGGGGGAGGTGGATTCCTTTAAGTCATGAAGCAATAAAATCCAACAATTAGTGATCTAGATTTTTTCCCTCAAGAATTGTGTAACCATTGCATGTTACTGGCCTACAAATCAGCAGCATTCACCAAGATTGATTAGAACAAATTTGAGCTTTAGAAACTGAGGTATAAACAATGTATTTTTTGAGTAAAGGAAGACATTCACAACAATAATATACATCAAGGTTATTTCTATCATATTTATTCTAAGACACTTCAGCAAGACATATGGTCCCCAATTGCCTTTCTTGGAACCAGCACTAGGCCAGTTGCGTCAGAATCATCTTGGGAGCTTTGAAAAAAAATGACTAAATCTTCAGCCCTGCTATTGAACTATTGAATCATAACCTCCCGATATGGAACTCAGGAATCTAAGTAGTGTTTAAAGTTTCTCAGGTTATTCTGATATCAAGCCAGGTTTGGGTAGCACCTTTAGGTACCAGATTTGATAATGTACGTGTAGCTACAGATTTGATTTCCTAATTCTACATGTTACATATCTCTTCATATTAAGTAGCTGTGAAAGAATAATTTTCTCAACTGCGTAGGTCCATCACATAGCACAATGTATGGCACTTGGTACTTATTTAATGCAGCATTCAATGCACAAAGACTGAATTCTACTGAATTTTATCCAAATATTAAGACCAAAACTCTGAGTAATATAAAAAAAGAAAGGGGAAATGAGTGAAACAATTGAGGTTGAGTATATCTTCCATTGGTGTTATCTAAACAATTAAATTTCTGCAGCTACTCAGACTTATCTGAGGTTCCTTTCCAGTGAAATAAAAAGTAGCTAAAAAGGAAAATATGAAGACCCATGGAAATCATATACAATCTTGGATGTCAGAGAGAATAAAACTTTCAGACAATGTGAGAAAAGATATGGTCTGTGAATAAAGTCATTCAAAAATACATTGGGGAAAAGTTAAATTCTTTAATCCATATAAAATTAAAACCAAGTACAGTGACTGTCATAAAATAGAGTTACATAATTTCACTTAAGAAATGGTGCTTTGGAAACAAATTTGCTTAAAATGTCCCATTTCTCTTTTGGGTCCTCTTGACCATAAAACTTATTTAGGCAAATAATTTCTAGTTTTAGGCAGCTCAATCCCTCTTCCCTGATACTGGAACAACTCAGTTAGGTTTCATAAATTACAGAAGGAAGGATAGAACTCAATGCACTTATGGCTCAGAGTATGAAATATACATTGGCTTTACTAATTTAAAACACTAATTTGTTATATATCCTCTTCTTCTTCCCAATATCTAATAGGCTAATAAAGAAATATTTTTTTTCCAGGTCATTAGAGCAATTTTATGTATTTTCTTTTTAGAGAGATTTTAACACCTACCATTTCTCCAAAGTTAAATTCCTTCTCTCTTTTCTTTTTTTTTTTTTTTTTTTGGTGAGGAAGACCAGCCCTGAGCTAACATCCATTGCTAATCCTCCTCTTTTTTGCTGAGGAAGACTGGCCCTGGGCTAACATCGTGCCCATTTTCCTCTACTTTATATGGGACGCCGCCACGGCATGGCTGACAGGCAGTGCGTCGGCGGGTGCCCGGGATCCGAACCCGCGAACCCCGGGCTGCCAAGCGCGGACGAAACCGCTGCACCACCGGGCCGGCCCCCGTTCTCTCTTTTCTTAAGGAATGTGTGTTAGGTTTTTTAAAGTACTGATTTTATTCACCATGTAACACAAAATCTGAAACATGGTTGGTTTTTAAATAAACTAATTAATAGTTTAAGGGTTTAAACAAGCAGAGCTCCAAGAAAAAAATATTTTTAGTCAAAATGAAACACTCTTATTCTAGAACTTCAGTTTCTAAGCACTGAAGCTCAAAAGAAGAAAGATTCCCCAATACTCATCTAGTACTGAATGATATGACCCCCAAGATATATAATAGTCAATAGTCTCACCTTATGAAGCATCTTTTTTAATCAACTAGGGGAGAATCTTATTATAAGACTACTGCTAGACTCTGTCAGAGGATTAAAATGGATCTACCTGTGAAGTAGTAAACAGAAAAGAATTACTGCTTTCTTCAGTTTATCTTTTCAACAGTGTGGTAGATTGTAAAAGTGACCACAAATCTTTCCCTTCCTACATTCACCCTTGTTGTGCAGCATTGCAGCATCTACCATCAAAAGGTGGAATCTATTTCTCACCTCTTGAGTTGGAGTTGGCCAAATGACCTCGTTTGGCCAATGAGACATTAGCAAGCCTGTCGCAAACAGGGGCATCAAAAATGCTGTACGTTGGGCTTCGCTCTCTGTTGCTGATCCTGGAAACCTTGCAACTGCCACCATGTGGACAAGCCTGGAATGGCCTGATGGATGAAGAGAGACACACGATCCTGTTACCCTTGTCACCCTACCTGTCATCCCAGCCAACAGAGACAACTGCTAGACTATAAGGCCATCATCTGCTATCTGGGTGCAGAAGCATGAGTGATCACAGATAAAGAACTGCTCAACTAAACCCAGCCCACATTGCTGCTACATGGAATTATGAGCCAAATAAATGGTGGTTGTTTCAAGCCATTAACTTTTGGAGCAGTTTGTTAAGCAGCAAATACTATCTGAAACAAGGAGATAAAGTCAAATTCATAGCCAACAAGAGGCAGAGGCAAAAATAGAGTTCTGCTCTCATTTGGTTACTCCAGGACAGCCTTCGGAGTCTACTAAATAGAGAGGTCATCCCAGCACACTAGACCTTGTATGGTTCTTTGGTTCTTTACAAAAGAATAACGAAGGGAACTAACATTTGATGTATGTCTTCTATGAACTAGGCATGGCCATAGTTTTATGTCCATTATCTCATTTAATCTTTGCAGCAACCCATGAGTTAAGATTCAGTATTACTATTTTAAGGATGAGAAAATTACTGCTTAGAGTAACTGCCCCAGAGCTACACACTTAGAAAGTGGCATAACTGAAATTCTAATGCAGTTCTGCGTAACTCCAAAGCCTAGTAAATCATGCCATAAATGCAACCCAACTGGGAGAAACAAGCGTGACTTTTTAAACAGATGATTGAATGCCTGCCACAAATTCAGTCAAGGTTTGACTTGGCATTGGCCTCTCTGGTCACACTGTTAACAGAGTTAATTTTCTGAAAGACAGAGCTGGTCTCATCACTTTTATGTAAAAGATTCTGTCACTACCGTGAGGTACCCCTGTCATGCCTTCTCTTGTACCCAATGCTCTGTTGTCTAAAAACTAAATGCAGTTTCCACGACACCTCAAGCTCTTTTTTCTTTAGAAAAAAGTTAAAATATCTCAAACATAGAAAATTAGAGAATAACATAATGAAAATTCACATACCTATCATTGAGATTTGTCAAATCATAACATTTCACATATTTTAGAGTTTTTCCTTTTTTATGCGATAGATTATACACACAGAAGAATGGCAAAAGATATATAACAGTTTTTCAAGTATTTGCAAAGCAAATATTTATTAAATAGCACTAAGATCCAGGGCCACAGAGAGTGGAGCTAAACCCTGGTGAAAAAAAAATTTAAATTAGGTCCCCAGCCAGGACAGACCTGAGAAATATAGTTACACGATGATTGGTATTGACATATGCCACACAGTCTGACACCAGACCCACTTCTGGATAACTACTGTGGGAATTTGTGTCTCTCCAAGAAAATTTTTGTCATTGTCCAGAGTTTACAATATACAACTTTTATTAACCACAATCTACCTTCAAATAATTTTATACTTCTTCACATGTAATACAAAAATATTACAGCAATAGACTCCCAGTTCCTCCCTCCATTCGTTTTGCTACTGTTGTCATACATTCTACTCTCACATATGCCATAAATGTACAATTCATTCCCACTATTTTTGCTTTAGAGGGTCAATCATCTTTTAGGAAAATTGAAAATAATAAAATAAAATGATTTTTATTTCCTTTACTTATACTATTTATACTGCTCTTCCATTCTTTGTATTAATTCAAGTTTCTGTCAGATGTCATATGTCTTCTGCCTGAAGAATCTTATTTTATATCTCTTATTTTTCAGATGTGCTGATAATGAATGCTCTATGCTTCTACTTGTTTGGAAATACATTTCTCCCTATCTAACTTTTGAAAGATAATTTTGCTGTGTTTAGAATTCTGGGTTGACAATTTCTCTCTTCTTTTTTTTTCTTTCAGCACTTTAAAGATGTCAGTACATTGCTTTCTGGCTTGCATAATTTCCAATGAGAAATCTGCTGTAATTCTTACCTTTGTTCTTCCGTGTGTAATGTGTCCTATTTCTCTGGCTGCCTTCAAGATTTTCTTTTTATCTTTGGTTGTCAGCAGTTTGAATATAATATGTCTAGTTGTGGGGTTTAATTAATTAATTAGGTATTTAGCCTGTTTGGTGCTGTCCTATCTTCTTGGATCCTTTGTTTGATGCTTTAATTCTTTTTGGAAAATTTATGCTTTCAAATATTTCTTCTGTTCAAGTTTCACCTTCTTCTCCTCCTAGGATGTCAATTAAATGTATGTTAGACCATTTTATGTTGTCCCACAGCTCTCAGATGCTATGTTCTATTTCCTCACTTTTTTTTCTCTTCATGTAGCATTTTGAGTAATCTCTAATTACTTATCTTTAAGTTTGATTCTTTCCTCAGCAGTATTCATTCTACTAATGCGTCCATTGAAAGCATTCCTCCTCATTACCATGTTTTTCATTTTTATATGAATTTTACATTTTACACGTTTTACACTAGAGCCTATTCATATATATAAATTATGACTTTTAAATCCTCATGTATAGTCCCACACCTGGGTTATATCTAAGTTTGATTAGGTTGATTGCTTTGCCTCTTCACAGTGTGTTGTATTTTTTTTTTTTTGCTTCTTTGTGTTTTGCAGTTTTGGGTTGAAAGCTGGATATTTTGTGTAGGACGGTAGAGCCTGAAGTAGATAGTGTGTGTGCATAGAAATGGGCATACTTCCTTTGCTTGGATTTAGTTTTGGGAGTTGATTCAATCTGGACAGAAGATGAGCTGAATCTTGGTTTTGCTCTTTCTATAATTACCCTCAGTGCACCGTAAGTTTTGGATTCCTTTAGCATTACCTGTAGGTCAGGGCTGGTTTCCAATTTTCTCAATGTTATTCTTTCACTGTCAGCTCTAGACTTTTTCTATGAGTGTGTACCTCAGAGAAGTTCTTTCTCCATGCTCTTCACTCTCCTCTAGAAGTAGACTGCTGTCATTTGCTACTCAGTGTTTGCAAAGCTAGTAGTCAGGAGTAAGAAAGAGGGGAGCATTCTTCTCCGTTGTCCTGGTTCAGCCTAATCTTAGACAGATGTTGTGTCTGAGTCTTGGGTGTGGGCCTTCTTAGTGATTCTGCCTTTTTTCCAGTAGTAGGTAATTTCTAAAGGTTTAGGCCTGTGATGCATTCCTGCCCCACCCTCACAAGAAGGAGTTTCTGGATTTCTTTTGTTTTTTTCCTATTTCCCTCCCTCAGCAGCAACAGTCTTTAACTGTGACAGATAGTGTCACTTTAACCTGAGACAGACAGTGTTTGCTGATCTCCCCATAGTGGAGAAGGATAAGTGTGGGACTTCATACTTTTCCCATAGTGGCTGCTGCTCCACACCTCTAGGCCTGCACCACAAGGAGGCTTTTTCTGCACTCCCTACCCCCACCTCAAATCTTGTGATCCTTCAGTGAGCATCTGTGGAGAACTCCCTTGAGTCTGCAGCTCCAAGGGTTCTATTCTTTCACATTAGCTCACATTCAGCTTTCAACAATTCATAAAACTTTTAGCTGGATTATTTTAATGTATTTGTATGGTGTCTGGTGTCTCTTTCTCCTATGCTATGCTTTAGGTAAGTAACTGCTCACTCTCTCTTTCTTCTTGAAGATGTCTGTCTTTCCTTAGATTTCAGGCTAATGGATTGCCCTATGACCTTAGCTCCTAATTGGATTCAAGAAAGGTTATCGTTTTGTAGATTATCTGGTTTTTTCACATCATAAAAAGGGGAGTTATGCTCTTTACAGCTTTATACTTTGTCAGTGAATTCTACTTTAGTAATTTTTACCGATAGTCCCTATTTTTGCCTGCTCTTGTCCAGATCAAATAATGGAACATTGTAAGTCTCCTATCCCCAGAAACTTTAATAGAAAATACCAAATTATTTTCCAAAGTAGTTGTACTAGTTTACACTTTCACCAGCAGTGGATGAGAGTTCCCAATGCTCCTCATCCTTGCCAATGCTTGGTATTGTCAGGCTTTTTAATTTTTGCCAACCTTGTTGTATAAATTGATATCTAATTTTGATCTTAATTTCTATTTCCCCAATTACTAATGAGGTTCAGCATCTTTTAATTTGTTTATTGGTCATCTAGGTTGTCTTATGTGAAGTTCCTATTCAAGGTTCATTCTCATTTTACCTTTGGGAAAATGGATTATCTATTTTTTTGGATTGGTTGACTTTCTTTTTCTTATTGATTTCTAGGAATTCTTTATATATTCTGGTTACTAACCCTTTAGTTATATGTGTTGAAAATAATGTCCCTCACATTATGGCTTGGTTTTAACCCCTTTTATGATACTTTTGATGGAAATAAGTGATTAAATTTAATATAATCAAATTTCCCAAACGTTTCCTTTATTGTTATTATGATTTGTATCTTAAGAAATTCTTCTCTAACTAAATCCATGAAAATATTATCCCATAAACTCACAAATCTCATAAACTCACATAAACATGTTATGTTCTGCCTGTCATATATATCCTTCATCCACACAGAATTGATTTTTTTTTTTACAGTAGTCATGTTCTCTACTGATCAGTGTGCACATACTATTTGTATGTCCTCCTCCTATTCATTTTACAAGAATCCATTCAAACGTTACCTCCTTGGTGAATCTTCCCACTGAGTCATAGTTCATTGCTTCACACCTGTTGCTTTCATAGGAGGAAGTCATCTAACAATGATTTTTTTAGAACAAACTATGTTCTGGGCACTAGACTAAATTCTGGAGACACAAAGAATAAGTTATAGCTACTGCCTTCAGCATTTCGTAGTCCATTTCAAGATTCTTTTTTTCTTTTTTGATGCCTTAGGTCCTCTTAAACCAATGATTACTTTCTTAAAATATTATTTTTATATTTATAAGAACAAAGCAAACAACATAACAAAGGAATCTAAGGTATTGGAATAGTTATCAAAATGTTAAAAATTGTGATAGTATAATACATGTGCTTCTTAATAATCACATTAAATAACAGTGTCTAGGGGCAATTAGAATAATTACTGTAATTTTGCAGTACTGTTAAGCCTAAATAATATTTTGAGATATCTGTAACAATCATAATATGATATAAAATGCCATATTTATTGGTGACAAAGTCGCAGGTACTGCTAATACTACTGTGGTTTGTTGCCCGCAGTCTTAATTGAAGGCAGTGCTAAATTTTAGTTCAACTTCAGTGAAAATAAAGATGCCATTTTTCCCATTCAAGTTTGTCCCTCTGTATTCTGTGGCCTCAGGTTAAGGACCCCTGGTCTTCTGGAGAAATTTGAAACATTTGTAATCATGGCCTGCAGTAAGATATGCCTTTGACATCACAAAAGAGAAAAACATAGTTTAAAGCTTCAATATTTATCCTCCCTATATGTAATGCAGTCTGTTTTTCATTCTATTCCAGTTCATTTTTTTTTTTTAAACTCTGGATGGAACCCACTAAATTTATTTCACAATTTGCTAATGGAATATAAGAAGTTTGAAAATACTGGTCTAGTGGAAATGATAGAGTTCAGCCTCATGTTATTCTTTTTAAAAAAGAAAAGTTTCTTCTTCCATATAGCAAGGTTTTTTTTACAAAACTCTTTTAGAATTTTCCTCTTTGTAATGTAATTATGGGTTTTCACGTCTGTTGCATTGAACCTTGACGATGTATTCATTGACTATTTTATTTTCGTGACTCTTTTGACCTAATGGCCTGGTAAAGATTGAGTCAAAGCCTATAATACAACATCCTCATCTCATGTTATCAGACACACGCAGAGCAGACACATTAGCCAAGTTGTTAGCCGCCTAAATGTGATTTGGCTCACTAAATGGGCATTAGTCACACATTTACCATAATCACCTACCAAACGGAATGGAATCTCCAGCTATTCCAGAGTTGCTCCTTACTATTAACCATCCTGAGAGAACACATATATGTAGACTTAACAGATGGCATTCGAATTGCCCCAAGACCTCTTAAGCCCATCAAAAAACAAAGTCTTATTACCTGTCCCTTATAGGTCTCTGGGTTTGTTTGTCAGAGGGGGATTGTGTATGTTCTAAGATTTCCAAGTTTTAACTCACAGATATTTTAAGAAAAGAGCTGCTCCAGAGGCATGAAGGTGAATTGACTCTTTTAGGGCCCTCAATCTTTCAATCCTATTCTCATCTCTTTCTTTCCTGCTTAATGGTAGCCCTCCCTCTTCCTTCATACAGCATCCTTCTTCATCATTTCTCCTTTCTCTCCCTCTAGCGTGTCTTTATAAGCCTCCTTCACACTAAATTATGCACTACTAAAATACAAATACTCTTACTAAGAGAAATATAACTATGGAATTTCAGGGTTAAGAAAGCAGATAGGGAAGTTTTAGGCAGAAGGTGAGCTCATGAATAGGTTTTGGGCAGATTTGTATCATATACTGAAAACAGAGCTCTCTGGTCCCATCATGCATATTGAGAGCCAAGGTTACTTATCAATGAAAGAAAATAAATCTCACTGGCTTGGATATATAATAGTTTTTCATAATTGAAATCAGAACCAGGTTTTGTGGGTTAAAAGATAGTAACATGATTACATTATTATTGTGTACATTTACCTCTCTTGACTTTAATTGGGAAGTTTTATAAGAACAATCCATTTTCAGTATACTAATAGAGAAGAACAGTTTTAGACAAGTGAAAATTTAAATTTTCAGTAACTTCAGCCTAAAAATAAAGAGACTTTCATTGTCTTGCTTTTTTCCTTGTAGGGAATTTATGTTAAAGAAAAGTTGCTAGGTGATCCAAAGTTCTTTTAATTAGGCTCTTGTATGGGGGTATTAAAAATTCATTTATTTAACATAAACTTACAAAGTATCTACTAAGTGCCAGAAATTTTTTTGAACACTGAAGAAACACCAAGGAATAAGATTGAGAGCACTATTGTACTTGGAGGAAACAATAAATAAATATATATGTATTTCCATATACATATTTGAAATTAAATATTCAGTGAGTAAGTACTATAATAAAAAATTGTTTTAAAATGGGAAAATATATATATTTGCTAACAGACATAACCATATGAATGGGATTAAGCTTTTTTGCTTCTAAAATAATTTGTATTGTTTTTCTTATTATTACTAATATATGTTCATTGTAGAAAAGACAGAAATGTATCAACAGTAACAATGATAATATCATGGTTAACCTTTACTGAGAATTGTACCATATGCTTTTAATGTAGTATCTCATTTAATCTTCATAAATATCCAGTGAAATAGGTGTAGTTATTATCCCCATTTTCTACCTGAGAAAATTGGAATGTGAATGGATTAACTTTCCCAAAGTCTACATATATTGAGTGGCAGCTTTTGGAATACAAACAAGACATGCCTGTCCTCTGCCTCCAAAGCCCATGTCATTAACCATCATATTATTTGTTGAAGTTCAGAGAATTGCGCCCCAAAGATGTCTATACTCAAATCCATGCATCCTGTGAATATGTTATATTAAATGGAAGAAGGGACTTTGAAGATGAAATTAAGGTTGCTAATCAGTGGAATTTTAGAAAATCCTGGATTATCCAAGTGGGTTCAATCTAATCCCTCAAGGTCTTAAACTCAAAGAAATTTCTGCAGCTGGATTCCGTCAGAGGGATGCCACGGAATAACAAGGCTGGAGAGATGTAAAGCGTGAGAGACTTCCACTCACGGTTGCCGACTTTGAAGATGAAGAGGTCATGAGCTAGAAAATGCTGACAGTCTCTAGAAGCTGAGGACAACCTCTGGCATAGCCAACAAGGAAATGGGGACTTCAGTCCTGTAACCGACCGCATGGAGTTGAGTTCTCTCAACAGCCTGAAAGAGCCTAGAAGTACCTTTTCCTCCCGAGCCTTCAGGTAAGAGCCCTGGCTGGCCAACACCTTGATTTTGGCCTCATGGGACCCAGACCAGAGAAATCACCTGGGCCTACAGGACTTCTGACCTACAGGACTGTGATATGATTAATGTATATCATTTTAAGCTCTAAATTTGTGGTAATTTGTTATACCAGCAACAGACAATGAATATGCTATTCTACGTCCCAATAAACAAAAAAGTCTCTAATTCCACCACCCAGATACAGTCACTGTAGCATTTTAGTGTATATCTTTTTATCCTTCTTTGTATGTATATAAATATATTGGCATAAATTCTAGATTATGCTAAAGATACTGTTTTTAACATCTTTTCTTTCAAACCTAACATTTCATTGTGACTATCTTCTCATGTTTTTAAACATTCTTCTAAAAGAATTTTAGTGGCTAATACTATTCCACTGAATAGTTATACCATAGTTTAACACCCTATATTTGAATAGTAAAGTTGCTCTGAATAGTTTAGTAATCTTCACACAAACCAGACACTTCATGGAACCTCTTATCCTCTGAGATTTAGACTGGTTTTCTGGAAGAATGTATTTCCAGAGCCTGAAAGAACCAAGATTTCATGAAACAACCGGGGACTTGCAGTTTTAAGGTGGCATCTGTTTTCCCATGTTATCTCCAGGCTATGCAGCTTTTCCTCAGACTTACCTTTTCAAGTTCTCCAGAATAAGTATTCTGACCCTAAATTTTCAATGACCAATTTAGACTTCATTGAAATTTTTGTATGTGAACTTAAATAGACAATGAGCTCAATTTCCTCCTAAATTTTTCACTGGTTAACATGATCCACCTTTCTTAAACTGAAGTCAGAGTTACAGATTAAATTTTTTCTCGTTTCACAGCATTGCAATAAATATTCTTATGCATGCATCTTTATACATATTGTTGAATATTTCCTTAGGACGAAGGCCTTGATCTGGAATTACTGAAGCCAAAAGTATGCACACGTTTAAAACTTTATTCTTCTTCACAACATCCCAATTTCTTTTTACAAAAGTATTATTTAGACACAAATCAAATGCTAAAAGATTGGAAAGATCTTTGCATTAAAAGTTAACAAAACTATTTTTGACTCTCAAGTCTGTAAACAGCTAAGTTTTTCTGGCTTTATCTTTTCCTCATGTGAAAAATGCGGGTCTTGGTTATAGAGGGTCCCATTATGTAATGCTTTGGGAAGCAAGCTGAGGATTTCATCTTCCAAGCAGCGTATTATAATAATGAGCTAGGATTAAACATATTTCTTAAAACAGTTGCCAGTCTCATGCTGAATCTATTCAGGGAGAAGTTACAAATATGCCTCTCCTGAAATCTCTTATCTTATTAAAGCATATTTCCTTCACAAATGTTTACCATGCAGGAAACAGAAGGGTTGGACCTATTAGAAAATTTTGTGCATTGCTCATTTCCCTAATTATTAATGAATATTGTTCTTCCACATCACAAATTCATTTCTGAACTCATAATTAAATGACTAATAAATATAAGGTTTTGTATCCAGTAAAGGAAATAACCAAATAATTTCCTATATTTGATAGCATTTGGGTTTATTAAAAGAACATGACCTCATTCTTCCTGATGCCGACATCAGGGTGCCCTAGAGAGAAGTGGTGGGAAGAAAGCTTATCATTTTTTGGTTAGGGTTTTAAGTATGACACACCAAAATTTACCTTTTTGTAAAAGAAACTTTGAGAACAAAAGCCACTTTTTATTAACTGTAAGAGGAAGCTTCTAATTTGTTAAACACAAAGAAATACAATGACTTGATATATAATACACGGAGAAATTTCCTAAATATGAGCTGAACTTCAGTGATTTCTCTGCTCCAGTAAACTGTTATCATAGCTCACTGTTTCCACAGACCTGGGAATTTCTTTGTTTCTTGGTACATTACCCCAATTGGAATGTTCTCACAGATACAGTATTTTTTTCTTATAGTTTTCTTGTGGGAAAAAAATGATATTACATATGTGAGATGTGTTTCCAAGTGCCCGAAATTCTAGGTGTCAGACATCCTAGTGACTGTAATTGTGATGGGTGAATTCCCGTTAAAACAGCACATGTGGTTTGATGTAAAACAACTCGAGCTTTAAAGGGAATATATCTTTTTAATGTGTGCAGATTTTGAGTTTACGGATCCTGAATAGGAGAAGCACATTCTAAAATAGAGGTTCTCTAGCTTTAGTCAGTATTAGAATCTCCTGGGAAACGAGGGGCAGAGGCCCAGGCCTATCCCAGTGAGTCTGGGGCTCTAGCTCTCCAGTTGATTCTGTTACAGACCAAAGTTAGAGAACCACTATTCTAGAACCTTGTTTTAAAATTGTTGTTTTTTCTTTAATGTGTGCATGAAAAACCTGAGGACCCTACTAAAATGCAGACTCTGATTCAGTAGAACCAGAGTGGGGTCTAAGAATGCGCACCTCTAGCAAGTACCCAAAGAATGACTATGCTGTGGTCAACAGACCCCATTTTTAGTTGTAAGGCAAAGCCTGGGGCACGGGTTGCACCCCTTTCCATGTAATATCTGCCTCAAGTCAATGTGAATAAAGATTTCCACTTCCAGCAGCGCTTGCCCAGGAGATATCAAAACTAACGGTTGTGTTTTATCACAGCTGACTCTAAACAGCTGAAGTTTCCCTGAACTTTGAGTGACCTGGATGCCAGATCTTTACTGAACCTAATTGAAGATACTTTCCTGAGAAATGAAAAATAGGACAATTTTAACCAAGTGTGCACAGACCTATGGACTCATTCTGCCCTCTCAGAGAGCTAGTTTTCTATGCTTAATCTCATTATGATTTTCTCCTGCAGCAAATGACTCAGTGAATTGAATTTCTTCACTAGTATGTGTTCTCTTCCCTGGCAAGTTAATGGTTTAGACTTGGTTTGTTGTTGTTGGTTTTGCTCTGGAAGTCTTTGTTTTATTCTTTGACACTAGTTTTAAGACATTGTTTTTCTATAAAATCTTCATTGAATCTATTACACCTTTCTCAAATCATGGCTGCCTAGGGAATCCCTTCTTTACCAAAAGGACTTTCCTCTTGTGTTACCACTTCGTGAAAGTTTCCATCACCTCCCAGTTGGGGCAATGTGACTATTCTCCACTCTGTGCCGGTACCAGACCTCATTCTCTACCTCTAGTACATGCCTACCCCATACTTGGCCATACGTGGGTTTACATCTTGTCTTCTCCACTGCAGAGTGAATACCTTGAAAATAAGGGTCATATCTTGTTGTGCTGTTTTTGTCATTGTTTTTATATCTTTATCTCTATTAAATTGAAATGAGTGATAATAGTAATATTATATAATGAGTGATAATAGTAATAAATAGTAATATTATTTTCTTTTTACTTGGCACATCAGAATTCACCTAGTACTTTTATGTACATTATATAACACGACATTTGTAACAGATGGGAAAGGTTTTATGGCGTAAATAAGAAAGCTAAAACTTAGAGAATACAAATGATAACTTTAGGGTCACACATAATTAAATGTCAGAAAAGGACCTAAACTCACATCTTTTTTCTCTGGGTACACGTTAATCCACCTTTGGGTGAGCCAAAGGAAAAATTACCTGCTTCTGAAAAAAGAGAGATGGCAAAGAAACTTAACTGTCTCTGGCTGAGCTCCAGGTAAGGGAAAACATCTCCCCTCAGCATTAGCTGCATCCTTGTGGACTGGCCATTGAATGCACACTACCTACTTAGTCAATGTGTGACCCCAAAATTCCAAACCAAGAAATAAACTTCACATGGTTCTGAGTTTAATATCCTGGGCATGTGGCAAAGGTAAATAGAACATACTATCAAACCAAAGTTGCCAAACCATACAACAAAAACATCCCCAAGAGCAAGACCAGCAGAAACAAAAACAGCACAATTAAATTTACAAGCACTTTAGGTATTATAATTATTAGAATCAAAATGCAAAATAAGTACGTTTTAAATGTTTGCAGAAACAAAAGAGGAAAATTAAAACTTGGAAAAAGTCAAGCGAGAAACAAAAACAGCAGATGAACTAAATAGATTAAATTTACAGGAAGAGAGAATTGATGTGGTAAACTGATTACAAAATGGACTCAATTCTTCAATCCTCCCTATAATCACACCCTTTGCAATGTGACTTTGCAGGTCTTCCATTCAAATGGTGGAGTCTATTTCCCCATGCAGGTCTTCCATTCAAATGGTGGAGTCTATTTCCCCAGTCTCTTACAGTCTGGGTTTGCTATCTGATTGGCTTTGGTCAATAGAATTTGGCAGAAGTGATGGTGTGCAGGGCTGACTTATCCATTAGGCATGGCAGTCGCAATGCCTAGGGCCCACAATAATTCTAGGGGCCCACAAAAAAATGTTTTAATCTTAATTTCTTTCAAAAGAAGAATAAAGATGAATATAATAATGAATAGATAGCAATGAATCCAGTCTGCATTATATTCACCTTTGTGCCTAGGCAGTCATACAATATAATTTTTAATGCTGTTTTATGGAGCAAGGTCCACAAAGACAAAAGTGCCTAGGATTCTCAAAATAATGAAACCTGATAACGAGCCAATTTTAGCCTAGGCCTCAATAGGCCTTGTGTGCTTCTTCTGGTTCTATTGTAACCCTGTCACCACCACGAGAATATTCATAGGACATAGGTTAGCCTGCTGGAGGATGAGATACTGCCTGGAGCAGAGCTGAGTCATTCCAGCTGAGGCCCCAGACATTTTGGCTGAAACCAGCCAAAATCAGCAAAGCCATATAGGCAACACACAGCTGCCTATAGACACAGAAGTGAGCCCAATCGAGACCAGAAGGATCAGTCTGCTGACCCGGTTCATGAGCAATAATACATACTTACTGTTTTAAGTCACTGAGTTTGGGAGTGGTTTGTTATGCAGCAGTTAACAAACTGATACAATTAGTGAACTGAAAGAAAATTCCTAGAATGAAACCAAGAGAGATAAAGTAAAATTATGAAACTAAAAGCATGGAAGATAAGGATGAAAAGTTTTGAATACATCTGTTGGAGTTCCACATGGCAGCAGTAGAGACTTTATTTGAAATGATGACAGCTAAACTTTTTAGAATTGGTAAAGAACTTGGATGGTAGATTTAGGAAGGACAAAAAATCTCAAGCAGCAGAATAAAAGGAATCCATATCTAGATATATTACAGTGAGAGAGTAAAACATCAAAAATAAAATATATTTAAAGCAGCTAGGAAGAGAAGAAAGATGACTACAAGCCAGCAATGTCACAAAGGTATGGCAGATGATGTGAAGGTTTCTATAGTCACTGTCGGGGTGCAAAGTTGATACAAATTCCATCTACTCCATTTAATCCCCCCTGATCATAACCCTTGGAAGGTTTTATATCTCTTCTGATTTTTCAGCACACTCTATGATAGCACATATCCCATTATTCTTAGTATCATTGTTATTTGTGCACAGGCCCAAACCCTTTATTTAATATGGGAAATTACCTCTTTTAATTCAAAAGGATATTGGAAAATGAGTACTAAGTGCGTGCTAAAGATGCTTTAAAAAAAATCTCATTGTATAAGATTCAATATGTGTTTAATAGGATTGCAATTTTCCCTATCACCCAGACACACACTTCCTGTCTCTCTATCTTTCCAATATATTTATTTTGCAATTTTGGATAGATAAGTATTCACTTTCTACATTTTTGTGGACGTGGAAATGCTATTCACAGCTGTGCCATATAGTACCTCGTGATTACCTTTCTTTTCTTGCATATTTTCTTTTTCTCTGGAGATTATAATTGTCTTAATTTTTAATAGACTTCATTTTTTGGAGCAGTTTTAGGTTCACAGCAAAATAATTGTCTTAATTTTTCACTTGTTGAAATGCTTTGTATATTTTTATAATTCAGATCTAAGGTCTCCCCAAAGTATTTAAATACCCTTTCCATCCTTTTAAGCACATTAGTTATTCTATCACTTTTAAATTTTTAAGAAATCGCTCCTGAACTCTTTTGACTTCTATCTTGGATGATTGCCTTCCGTGATGACTAAATGATCCTCTAGGTAAAAGATTGATCTTTTTATGTCTTTGAAGCCCTTATGCCAGCATAGTGACTTGCATATTGGAAACTGTTACTAAATTACTAAATAAATGATGACCCTACTACAAGAGGAAAGCAAATGGAAAGAGGCTGTGTGACTGAGCTACTTACTCGAAAATATTCTAGTCGACCAACCAGAGAGAGAGCTTTTATTATCTCCAGTCTGTAGGAGACAGGGTTGCTTCAACAGAGGCTCCCAGATCTTGGTCTTTGGCTCATCTATCAGTTCAGTCCAACAACTGGCAACTCCACTCATTTAATTGACCCATCATTTGAGTATCATAGAGACACTGCCTATGACATACTTGTTCGAATTGACAGCTAGATGATCACTCAATACGCTTCTTGGTCTATGAGCCTTCCTTTATGCATAAATAGATAATGAAAAAACAAAGCACATTACATTGTCGCCGTCTGTGGAGCACATTTCAATGTCCCTGAAGATAATCAATGCAGACCATTGGATCTCCTGAAATCAAGAGAGAGCATCTTATTTCTTTCAACTTGATTGGAAACAGCCCCACAGCTCAAATGGACTAATATTTGAGAAATGCATTTATATGATTCTTTTACGGATTTTATGTTTATGTGTTTATCATCTTCACTGTGGAAGATATTGTGTTTATAATAGAAGTACTGGAATAGAAAAAGCAAAGAGCAGATAGAATCCTAAGGTGGAGCCCCAGCTCTAAAATCTATTCCTGAAAGCTTGGCGAATGCCTAATATCTCTATCTCTGTTTTCTTATATAAAAACTAATGTTAATAATACCCACTGATTTCCAGGATTGCTTTCACAATATGATGAGACAAAGAGTACAATAACATTTTATAAATCTTAAGGCACATTGAAAATACAAAATACCCTTTCATTTGATATTTTAGATTGAACCATGAGTTAAGGATTCACAACATACATGAGAAAATAATAAAAGGCCACAGATAGCAAAATACTGTAGGGTGGAAATGGAGAGTCATGGTTAATCAGCATGGGATTTGGAGACCATCTACCCTGGTTCAAATCCCAGCTCTACCACATACTGGCTGAGTGACTATAGAAAAATTACATATCTTCTCTTTTCTCACTATTCTTATCTGTAAAATGAGAATATTAATAATAGTGTCCACCTCATAGGGATGTAAACAAAATGAGTGTGTAAAGCATGTAGCCCAGTGTCTAGCACATGGAATCATACAGTAAGGATTAGATATTTTCCATTATTATTATTATTATTATTATTACTGAACATTAACAATAACTGGTAGTAGAGTTCAATTTACCTTAATTCTTCTGCCAAAATCTACACTGTTCTGTAGGACTATTTTATAATTATAGGAAAACACAATTCTTCCATTAAAATCATGGATGACACATTATAAAATCACAGAATTTTAAGCTAAAAACAACTTTAAAAGAGATTTAATCTACCTAGCTTATTTTGCAGATAAGAAAATTGAGACACCGTGAGTGCATCCACTTGATTAAGATCATACCCCTTGTTAGTGGCAGAGTTTACCATAGAATCCAGGGCCTCTGACATTGAAATACCACAAATTGCTGCCTTCTGGATCCCTTCAGTTATCTCCAAAGATGTATCAAAAACTTGATCTTCTAAGGCCTAAAAATTACTAGTACTTGGGCTGGCCCAGTGGCATTGTGGTTAAGTTCACGGGCTCTGCTTTGGTGGCCTGGGGTTCGCAGGTTCAGATCCCCGGCATGGACCTACACACTGCTCATCAAACCATGCTGTGGTGGCATCCCACATACAAGAGGAAGATTGGCACAGACGTTAGCTCAGCAACAATCTTCCTCAAGCAAAAAGAGGAAGATTGGCAACAGATGTTAGCTCAGGGCCAATCTTCCGCCCTCCCCACCATACACACACAAAAATTACTAGTACATATCCTGCCTTAGTGGTAGGTGGACCTTTAGTGCACTTGTTGATTAGAATGTAAAAGAATGTTTAACCTTCTAAGTATTATATATACATATACATATGTGTTATATATGCACATATGGGAAGATAGAAACTTATATTTTACTACAGTTATCTGTTGCCACTTACTGGAAGTGGAGCTGCCTTGAGGAATTCAAAAAACTCATTATGTATTTTCAATTAGCTAATGTATCTTCTTTTCATTTTGAAGCTTGAAATACTAGCTAAATCCACTTAGACTCATTTCAGTTTTGAATTATGATAATTCCCATCTGAAATATGACTGCAAAAATAGCTGGCTTTGCACTTATGCTACAATCTACTCTTTTGCTCAAGGTAGTATTTTTTGTGCACTCTTATACAAAAGTAATAAAATTAAATAGAATAAAAAACAAAACAGAGGCAACTGAAAAACTCAGTAGTTTCCAGGACTTGTATAATTTCTATCTGGCCAAAAGAATCAAAACATTTCTGCCCAAATCATGAGTTTCCCTATTAGATAGGAAGATGGCAGGTAGAGCCACCCCTAGAATACAGTGAACCAGGACAATTTCCCGAGCACAGTCCTCTGGGGACCTCATGCCTGCTCCTGCTGTGGGTGGATGAGCAGAGGCTGAAGGAAGCAAACAGTGAGGAGAGTAATATCTCAACCAGCTCATTCTGCCCTGATGGAAGTTCCTTAATGTTTGTTTTAATCCAATTTTATCTGGATATCATGTGATGGATACTTGGAGGAGGAGAAACCACATGACTTGCACTGAGTTCCATATCTCCTCTTGGCATTTTTTACTCTTTGAAATCCCATAGGAAAGTACTGAAAAGTAGACAGTTCACTGATAAGAAATGAAAGCAATGTCATAATTTTCCTAATCACAATTTCATAAATGAAGTATAATCTTGAACTGTGATCAAATTTTCAGCTAATCTAGGGCAGGAACTACACTCCTTGCTTTCTTCTTTCCTGACTCATTGTGTTGCCTATGAGGACCTCAGTAAACAAGAGCTAAAACTCATCCCTGTGCTTTTTCTCCTTGGCCTGGTCTGCCTCCCGAAATCAGCAATGTGTGTTCCCCTAAGCCCTAGTGCACACTCTCCTTCACATCTTCAACTTATTGTTCATTTTGTGATAAATTTCCATTGAGTTCAGCTAACAGGTAATGGAGTCAGTCTATAAGGGGTTGTGCCACTATATTAAGAAGGTATATTTTTTCATTTTCAATAGGTGGTTGGTTTTTTTATAGAAGTTGCTTTACTTAGTCTATTTCTCAAAGGATAATCTCACATCTGTTGAAAGGAAAGCAAGAGTACAAAGGCTACACGTTATTTATTTACCATACTTTGCATTATTAGAAACTTTAAGCATAAACAAAAGTGGAAAGAATTCTATAACTCATTCCCATGTGGCCATTATGCATCCTCAACAATTATGAACTCAAGTCAAATCCGGTTTCATCTGTGTCCCTTCCCTACTCCCGTTCCTCCTCATTAGTTAAAAGCAAAACATTATTATGTAAGTATTGAATAAAGGGAATCACAAGAAAATGAGCCCAACTCTCATTGGTTTTCCCCTTCAGGCAGCTGCCACATCTTTAGATGTGCGGGGCAAGAAGCCAAGAACCCAAGTAAAAAGCAGTTGAAAAGCTAAGTAGAGCTTTCAGTATTCTTACAAAGCTTGGGAGACAAAAAAAAAAAAATGGAGTCCAGGGCCTTACCAGACCCTGATCAACTCCTCAGGCTCTCAGTCAGAACCCAAGGGGGATACACCGTAACAGGGGGCAAACCAGAGGTAAACTGATTGATAAGGGGTGATCTGCCCATATTTAGCCAGAGGATAGGGTGTCTCCTCTCTAAAGGAAGAGCAGCAACAACTTTTCATACACAATTTTGGACAATCAGAACTACCAGATATACCAAGAAACATGACCAAAAAAGAAGAAAAGAAGAAGAAGAAATGCTCACGGATATGTGAGATATTAGAATTACCAGAAATAATTTTTAAAAATAACTGTGATTAATAGGTTCACAAAAATATATGACAAAATGGAAATGTAATCTGAAAAGCGGAATCTTTTTCCTTAGAAAAAGAATTGTATATTCTAGAATTGAAAAATGCAATAACTAAAATTAGTACCTAGTTTATTCAAATTTCTTTGTCTTACAAATGTTTTGTGAGTCTTTTTTTAAAAATAATTTGCTTTAAAGAGGATTTAAATAAAGTTTATATATTTTGCTTGGTTGATATAGCTCTTAAATGTCTTTAAACAATGGGTTTAAAACTATAGGTTTTAATCTATAGGTTTTCTTTTCATCTCTTTTTCTTTCCTTTGTAGATTTTCTTTATAAAGCAAGGTTCTTTGTCCTGTAGTTTCTACAGTTTGGATTTTGCTATTCGTTTTCCCATGGTGTATTTAGTATGTTCCTCTGTCCTCTGTATTGCTGTGTATTGTTAGTTAGTTAGATGTGGATGTTTCATGAGATTCAGGTTCAATTTCTTCAGCAAGGCTATTTCATAGGTGGTGATATATACTTCTATCAGGAGATATATAATGATGAATTTTTTTTTTTTTTTGGTGAGGAAGATTGGCCCTGAGCTATCACCTGTACCCATCTTCCTCTACTTCGTACATGGGATGCCGCCACAGCATGGCTTGGTGAGCAGTGCGCAGGTCAGCATCTGGGATCCGAACCATGAACTCCAGGCTGCCAAAGCAGAGTGTGCAAACTTAACCACTACACCATGGGACTGGCCCCAGTGAATTGCCTTTTGCTTTATGATGTTAGCAGCTATCAGTGGCTATTGCCCAGATCCACTATTTAATTAGGGGCTGCAAAATGGTGACAGTCTAATTTTCTCATCTCTTCATCATTTACTAATTAGAATACTTCTATAGAGGATTCCTCTCACCACTATTTGGCTATCCTGAGGTATAGTTCATAGAGAAAAGACAGGATAAATGAATAATTATTTTCTTTTCTTTACAAGTTTTCAAAATACTAAGTTGGTGAAATACTAAGGATGTTAGTGATCCTTCAACAGTGACCATTTATATTTTAAGTATAACTATGAATTAATGGATTTAAAAGCATTTCATGAGTCTAACCCATTTTGTTTTTAATCCATTTTGATGCTCCAATTAATGGAAGCCTATTCAATTGGCTCCTGAGCCATTTTAATAAAATCTTCATTGTCACTGATAGCTTCCCTGGCCACAAATTTTTAGCCTGAATCAGTTTCAAGGAAATAGAAGCATTATTAGAATATATACATATGTTCACATACATATACATATATATGTGTGTGTGGATACATACGTGTGTGTGTATATATTCCACTATATATATATGTGTGTGTGTGTGTGTGTGTGTGTATATATATATATATATATATATATATATAGTGGAAACACCATCCAGGTGATTCATAGTTATCAACTGAAAACAACTAAAAAAACCCTAAAACTAAAGTATAGATTAAATTCCTCTACTTATGCACCAGGCGGTGAAACGAAAATTTCCATCAACTACCTGTCATTTCCCCTTACTGCTACACATTTTATGACACAGTATGTGTATCTACAATAAAACAAGGAGAAAAGATGCCAATGTTATTTCTTCTTTGAGGACTGAAAAAAAGGTAACTGTCTTAAGACACAGTAAAATAACTATGTTTAAACCCTTACATCACGCAAGCTAGCTTTGGTCTATGTAAAAAATAATTTATGTGAGTATAGAAAGATAGGGAAAGTGGAGGGAAAACAGAATTTTCTAAAGGAGATTATAGCATTGCCTTTTAAAGAAAACAAATTATTTCTTGGGTGCCTACGACAGCGTGGAGACAAACCGTCTTAAAAAGAGAGGATAAACAGGATGATTTTTATGCATGTGGTTCTTTCCAAACTTCTAATTTCATAGGATCAGTTCACCAAAAATAAAATTGTCATAGTTTTTTATTGTTTGTCATGTTAAGGCTGGATAATTGGCATCCTATTGTTTGTACAGGACAAAATATTACAGGAAGAATGCCGTGTGAGTTGGGTACCTCTGGGTTCTCGTGGGAACAAGAAGGTTCTTAGCAAGAGGGGGAAATATTCAAACGGCATAACCACAAGCTCACTAATGGCCATTCTCTGCTTAAAAGTGGAAATTGAGGGAGTTTTATTTGTTTCATTTATTTTTTCAAACATTCGAAAATACGTTTTTTCAAAAGCAAAGCAAGGAAGCTGGAATATTTATGACAATTCTTGACGTCTTTTTTGCCTGATATAAAGAAGCTGCAGTGTTCAGAGAAAAGTGTAGTTAAAACTAAGTACTTTGTAACCTGTTCTGATTAAGTTTTGCATATTTGTCTTATTCGGGTAGACCTTTCTCAATTATTTGTGGTTGTGAAGAAGAAGAATAGTAATATTTATCAAGTACTGTATTAGTTTCTTGCTGCTATAACAGACTACCATAAATTTAATGGCTTAAAACAACACAAATTTATTATCTTACAGTTCTGGAGGTCAGAAGTCCACTACGGGTCTCACCAGGCTAAAATCCAGGTGCCTTCAGGGCTGCATGCCTTCTGAAGCCTCTAGGGGAGAATCCATTTCCTTGCCTTTTCCAGCTTCTAGATGCTGCCTGCATTTCTTGGCCCCGTATCACAGTAACCTCTGCTCCCCTGGCCACATCTATACCCTGTTATTTCCCAGACACTCCAGGCCCCAGCCATTCATATTGTGTTACCCAAGCCTAGCCTTTTCCATCCCTCCCTAGAAGCCAGGCACAAGAGTTAAGCTGTCTTTGACTCCAGAGCAAACCAATTTCCAGCTAAATCACAGAATGACTCCTATCTATGCTACATGAAGAAAAATCTCTCAACCAATAACTGCCTGAACTCCTGGCACTCAATCTCGTGATATAATAAATACGGTTGTTGTTGTAAACCACTAATATTTGGGGTGAGGCCTAATAGATAAACTAGCTCAAACAATAGATAACCAGACACCAGGTTTAACACTTCTCAAAATACAGGATACATAAGGAGATCCTTCACACCTCCGGAATCTCTGCTTAATCTCTATTGGCTAACAGAATTTATCTAGTATGGTGTACGAATCACAGTAGGCTAACTGCTGTAAGGAATCCTCAAATCTCACTGACTTAGCACAATAAAGGCTTATTTTGCCCTCACATCACAGCGCAGTGAAGTTCTGACAAAGCTCTCCACTGCACACAGTCTAAAGGCACTTCAGGCTCCTTCCCTCTAGTGGTTCTTCAATTTCCTAATGTCTTTGAATTCTTCATTGGATCTTCTGTATTTGGCCAACAAACAAGGGAACAGAGAAAGGACAGGAGGCAGTGCAGAAGGTTTTGTGGCTAGGCCTTCAGGTGGCCCACATTACTTTTGCCCACTTGCCATTGACCAGAATGTAGTCACATGCTGCACCTAGCTCTAAGAGGTTAAAAAAGCAGTGTAGCTCTCAGTTTAGGATGAAAAGGACGTAAGGTTTATGAACATGGAACAGTCTCTCCACATCTGTCCGTATTAGCATAGAATGGCATCGTCTCTGATCTGTCAAGTTTGCCACTATGCAAGCAAGCCATATGCAGAATAGGGTACTTTTTTTGTGTGCATATAGAAAATACTACATCCCCACATGCTCTGCTTCCCAGGCACTTTTTGTCTCCCTGATACAAATCCCAAGAGTGATGGTCCTTCCGTCTTTCCTCTCCACCATGTTGCTTACTCAGATATGAAGTCTCCAAGCAGGTATAGAAAGAGAAGAGCTCCTGTAGTCAGGATGTGAGGGGAGAACAGGGCAGGACTCTGGCCAACTCAGAAATCAGCTGCCTGACTTTCAGTCAGGGGTCAAAGACTGGACTTGAGCCAAAGCCGCTTCGTGCTATCTTTCGGCTCTCCATTTTTTCTGTTTTGTTTACTCTGTCAAATCTGTCAAAGCTGTAGTGACCAAATCCCTACAAGTTGGGCCTGTGGTTTTTTCTGTAGTTTTCAATATTGCTGTCAGGTTTGTTTTGTGAGTGTGTATGTGTGTGACTTCCTAAGTCTTTAGTTGGAAGTTGAGAGAATTATCTTGTATAACTGGGCTGCCACCATGCTAACTAAAAATCTCCCTGTCCTCTTTGAATTTTAGTTTTATTTCTTGTGGTGGTCATTGTTGTTGCTTTTCGTTGATTTGTTTTTCGTTTTTCTGATCGTCACTTCCAGTTTAGGCTTTATGTTCACTGTAAACACTTACATCATGAATCAAAGGCTAGTGTTTCTTTAAGACATCACTTCATTCAGTAAAAAGGAAATCAAAGACAGATTTTAGAGCAGGGACAACACCTCAGACATCATTGTTTGATGCAGGTTCTCTTTACCACTGAGCTCTATAGAAGCCCCAAAGTCTCTCTCAACCCATCCCTTTGGGCAGCCATTACCAATCAGCCTGGGCATGTGATATGAAGTCTGTACGCCATCACTGAGCTAGAATGATCTCATTTTGCTTGAATGGTTTGTTCAGTTAATGAGCATTTATTAAGCATCTCCTATGTGGTAGGCACTGTGATCTTTGCTGGAGATAAATGGTAAAGAAGAGCATATCCCATGTCATCAAGGACCACTCAGCCTATTGGTGGAAACAGACAAAATTACACACAGAGTAAAAGGTACCAGAGTAGATGTGAGCTGAGGACATCATGGGAGCACCTGGACCAAGGACCTATCATAGTACTGAGGGTCAGGAATGGCCTCTTAGGGGACACAGAGACCTGAAGGATAAATGGGAGTTAATCAAGCAAAAAGGAGGGGCAGAGCCATCCAGGTATTCCTTAAGCCCCTTCTCAGCATTTACCCCATTGCTCTGTTTAACCACTTCCCAGAGAAATGCTTTCTCTCAAGGAGTCCTGTGCCTAATTCCTCAGGTATTACATGGAAGCATGGATGCCAGAAATGTTATTATCTCATGGTGAATCACTTCTCTTTGATGGTCGTGTTGAAACTGTAAAGGGATGACATAACTGGCTGCGGTTCTTACTTGGGAAAACTTCCAAAAAGCCTTCTTACTCTTCTTCTTTCTTTTTATAGAACTCTGCCCTCCATTTTCTCCCTTGGGGGAGGCATTCCTGCAGCCAAATTCTCCAGCCCCAGTAAACTTTCCTGAACTCCTTTGCTTCTATCTCATGTAAGCCTCCTCTACCCACCAGAGTCAGCTTTTATTCGTGACTCCAAAACAAAGAGACTTTGAGACAGAAAACCAACTTTTTATCTTATCCCCGTTAAGTGTAAAGATTGATTTTGTAATCATATGGGGAAAGATTTGTTTTGGGGGCTATACATTTTTTCTAATAGTTTCCTCATGGAAATGACTACAAAGAGAGCTTGGAAGAATCAACAGCATACAAAGACATGAATAGTGAACACTGCAAGTTCCACTGTCCTCAAATTTCTCCTTCTCTATCCCAGCCTAGCTTTTGATTCCTTATTCAATATTGCTGCTTTTTTTTTTTTTCAGCTGAGGAAGATTCACCCTGAGCTAACATCTGTGCCAATATTCCTCTATTTTGTATGTGGGTCACCACCAAAGCACGGCTGATGAGTGGTGTAGGTCCGTGCCCAGGATCTGAACCTGTGAACCTGGGCCGCCCAAGCAGAGCATGCTGAACTCAATCATTATGCCACCGGGCTGGCCCCAACATTGCTGCTTTTGAGTGGCCCAAAACGTCTGTTGCTAAAGGGAACCACACCCTATCAGACCCTGGTAAAACCTTAGTGCATCAGCCTCTATTACTATTCTAGCTTAGATGTCTCCCAGTTTTGTTTTTGTTTGTTTTAATTAGCTGCAACTAGCAGAGAACTGGTCTTGTTAAAATAGAACTCAGGACTGATATTGTCAGGTAAGAAGTGTTTAAAAGGATTTGAACAATAAAGCACCATCTGAAGGGACATTTCTGAATGGGCATACTCAGTTATACCCTCTGTTAAATATTAAATATGCAATGGGGAAACAGTTGAAATTATAAATACACAATAATTGAATTATTAGAGGTTTAGAAGCCAAAAAGATACACAAACATGTTTTATATTTGAATTAATTATCTCCTCCGTCTACTTTCACTACGAGGAAATATGTTAGGATGCATTGTTCTTGCTTAAGCCTGAGGAGAAAAGGGGGTTAGATCAAGAAACATTTTTAAAAGTTGAAATTTAGTAAGATGTTGATTGTAGCATTTCTCTAAATCTTGCTCTCAATTTACCCTATTTAAATATAGCCACCTTTGATGTTTGTGCTTAGGGATTTTAATAAAGCATCATAATGTTATTTTTTAAAAGTATGATCACATGGACAAACATGCTGCTTTTGACCCTCATTTAATCACCTTTGGGAAATCTGGTTGGTGATTCTAGGAGAATATAGCCAAGTTACTAGCCCAAAACTGGTGAAGGTTTTACAATAACTGCAAGTCAGAAAGTTAAATAATAATAAAATAAAATAATACAATTTTAAAAGCAACTCTACAAGCCAGAACTGTAAAATAATTGCAAGCATTTCAATCAACTGAACCTAAACTGCCGGATCCTTCAACTATTAGTGATATTTATAGTATTCTACTTTTTATAAGGGGGCATGAGAAAGTGACAAGATCAGACAATATCAAAAGATTCATAAACAAAGTGGGGATGAGAACACGTTCCATCCAGTCGCCCAAGCTTCTGCTTTACAGTGCTCTGTGTTAAATTTGCAGGCATCAAAGGCAGGAGAATGATTTAATGAATTTCAGAAGGACTTTGAATAACAGTTTCCAAGCAAAAAGGGATTTTCCATGTTAGCCACAGAAGACCACAAAAGACAAATTAACAACTTGCCCCACTTCCTAGCCATCCTGGTTGAGGCTTTAATGTATGTAGCCCATGGAGTATTTTATCATATTATAGTTAGAACATCCCATCCTGTTTTTGAACCACTTAGAAACAATCCCAGTCTGCCATTGCATGAGGTCTTCTGATTATCAACTATGTAGTAGAGTGACTCACATCTCCCCGACTCAGTGTGGTTTTAAGCAGCTGAGAGAACTCAGTGCCAGTACATGCCTAGTAATTCATGGCAGGGTCATTTCCCTGAAGTCTTCACAAGGAGTGCCCCTCAAAGTGGCATAAACACACATTATTCACTCAACACACACCCTGTTCACTAAATAGGGGGAATATCACCCCTACACTTTCATTTATATCTAAACCACATGATTTGGGTGATTTTGACTTCTCTGGTTTTTTACTTGGAGATCCTAGATGCATTTTATATCTTCCTTATGAAAATTGCATTCTATTAAATATTTGACAAGAGCTTTAATTTTCTGCTTCCTCTTCTCTCCCCTGAGTCTGTGTGTCACGCTCACAGTTAAGTCACAGGTGCACTTTGGAAAGCTTAACTCTACATCTGAGTCATATTGCTGAGCAACTAAAGACTCCCTCCCATCCCAAGAGGCACACTCCTCTCCAGTTTTTCTTCACTTTCTAAGGACACCAGGATAGGATGAGTAAACTATGCTTACTGTACTTCCAAGTATGTGGATTTTTAGTGTTATCTTTTTCCGGCAACATTTACGACAATACTTAGATTCTAGGACCCACTCTAATGCATGTAATCTAGTAAAACCCTGAGAGAATATTTATCTGTTCGTGTGTGTGTGTGTGTGTGTGTGTGTGTATACATATATTTTGGTCTGAGAAAAAGAACCTGGTACTCAGGATAGGAGATCTGGGTTTTAAAGTTGTGAATCTGTTTCATGTTGGGTTTGGGAATGACGTAGACCTTCTGCTACTGTTATCACCTGGTCTCTGGGACCAGAGGCAGAGGGAATAGGTTGTGAACACAAACCACAAAGAACCCCATGGAGAGAGTAAAGCTCGAAGAGGAAGAGGCCTATAGGACTAATAAATGATGTGGAAGAGATCTTGATTATTAATTTCACCGAGATGATTTATTATATCAAGGGATCTGAGTATCTTGTAGATCTGTCAACTTCTCTTTATTCCTATTGTGAGTTTCCTAATTCAGGCTATCAACATGGCTTTCGAAGATTATTTCCCCTAAATGGTCTTCCTAACTCCCAGGCTTGATCTCCCTTATCCACTATCCACATTATAGCCTGAGACGTTCTCCTACTTAAAATGCTTAAGTGGCTCCTCCCTGCCCTTAAGATAAAGCCAATCTCCTTAATATGGAATACAAGAACTTTCTTACTTTGCTCCTGCATGCTTTCCTAGCTTTATCTCTTGACCACCTCCCACTTCCTGGCAATCTAATCTCCAGTCAGACCACCTACTTCCAAGATCTTTGGATAAACAATGCTTTCTACCAGGGACACCATCTCACTCCCAACACCTCCACTCTTACCTGGATAAGCCTCATTTATTTTCCATATTAAATGATACTTCTGAGATGTCACCTTCCTTTACATCTCAAAACTGAGTTAAGTGCCCCTCCAATGTACCAAGTACCAAGATAGCAATTGGTACTGACTCACAGTGCAGCTTATTACTCAACATGTTCTGAACAACTCACTAAACTCTAAAGTTGAGACCACATGTTCAGACTCCAAAGCTGAAATCGTTGTATATATTTTTTCCCTTTAGGAGAGTGCAGAAATAAACTAATGTATTAATTCAGCCATCTTTAGTGGGAAGTTCTGGTGCCACAGCTTTGAGTGACTTTTTCTTAGCACATGAGGTGGTTTGGGCACTGACTCCACAAACTCAGGATACAAGAAATGTAACATCTATCTTTTTTTTTTTTTTTTTTATGTTCACATTCCACTCTGTGGTAGAAACTTAATCTTGTCAATTCTGGGTCATCTCATTCAAGTCAGGGAGTCTCATCCCTTCCCTGAAGTTGCATCCAAGTTGAGGGGAGAAAGGCTGATTTTGCACTTAGAAGATGGAAATGGGGATAGAAATCTGATCCTCAGTCATCACCAGCTACCCAAACTGGCACTGGCTGCTTTGGTCATTGGTCTATATAGGTCAGTAGCACTCTCCTCATTGCACCCCAATGTCTCCAGGTCTGATTCTACCTCAGTTATGTTGTAACGCTCTCAGGCATACTGAAAACACTTGGCTGTTCCCTGAACCACTAAGCATGGATAAATTCTATAAGGTTTCCTCAGGTTTGTATGCCTAGACATTCTGTAAAACTGTTTACTCAAGTGTTTCTATGTCATTCCGGGCATGAAAACCTCTACAGTCTTACCATCTCTCTGACTTCACCTAGGAAGCAGAATACAAACAGCTTTCTTACAGCTCATCCTGAATCTACTGAGATTTTTGTTTTGTGTGTTTCCCGTCTGTTTTGTCCAACCCTGGATTCAACACACGGCAGAAAATCCACAGGGTCTCCTTTCAGTGACCCAACATTGTCCACCTTACTCTCTAATTTTAATTTCCATCTTTGTCCTAATCAGGGAAAATTTTTCCGCTCTGTGTATCAATCATATATTTTTCTCTCTCTTTTTTTTTTTTGTCCTACATCATGAACTCAGGTTTGTCTTTTTTTAAGCCATATTTAAACTCTTTTATGTCCTCTGCATTCTGCTATGCAATTTATTCCCTGAGGCATAACTGTGGAATGCTATAGTTTCCTGGGTATGGAGAGGAGTCACAAGATACAAGAAACGATGGGAAGGGGATATCAATTAATATCTCAAGGTATTATTCTACCTCGTAAATCACTAGACAAGTGCTCCAAACTTCTAAAAGCAGAGTTTTCTAGTAAGTGTTGCTAGAGTTCAATAGGAGATCTAGTTGAAATGTCATGCTTTCTCTTTTCTTTTCCCCCCCAAATTAACTAACAGTTCCACCTCACCCTTGCATTTTAAGGAAAGGCTGCTCTGATGCAAATCAGCAGGGTGAGGGACATGACTAAGATAAATAGCAAGAAAGAATGCATTTGTTCCTGAAGCCTCTTGTGTCTCCCTAGGCCCTTCTTAGATTCAGTCCTTTGGCCTGTGACAGGCCACACTTCCACAACAAAGAGGAGAGAACAAAGAGTAGATTTCTGCACCAAATGTCTTACCAATCCATGAAGCAGTAAGTGAAAGAGGTAGAGGAGCATGGCCTCTCACATTTTAAGGCATAGTAGCCTTGTTCAGCAAGAAATTGAAAGAAGAAATAAATGAATAAATTAATTAATGAGTGAACAAAAAATTGTAAAAGGGGAAAATATATAAAAGAGAAAGAAAATGGGAAAAAATGATTTGGGGGTTTGTAAGACATAAGAACACATTCAGCTGGAAATTTCATTGATTTTGATCAAGATTTATAAATCGTTAAATGTATTTCACTATAAACATGTTTGAATCAAACAAAATAATGTACTTGAAAGCATGTCATAGACTATAAAATGCCATAAAAAGAAAATTATTTTTATCTATTTTCACTAGTGTTACCAAATGTTAATTCTGTTGATTTCAAAAAGATAGGACTCCATCTCAACACGTGAGTATTTGTAGAGTGCCTGATGTGCCTGATTTACTACAGATCTTAGAGCACTTTCAAAACACAGAAGAACTTGGGAAGACAGCCAGCATGAGCAGTTGCTTTGTCAAGCAAGACTTTCTACCAGATGAGCAAACAAAAATCCAGTCACCCAAAGGAGCAGAAACACCATAGCTGAGCTGTCCAGACCAGTCAATGACGCTTAACATTTACAAATGGCTGTGCATCTGGGAATTGAATCACTGAAACTTTTTCCTGTTATATCTAAAGAAGTAGACATGTATACAGATTAAGGCTGTGCCCAGCCATCTGTTCAGGGAAATAAATGCTTGTAAATTTTTTTTCATTCTTTTCTATTTCTCCTTCACTCTTTCCTTCTTACTCTCATTCTAAAAAGGGATCTAAAATTGGTCACCAAATGCACAAAATACAACAGAATAGAAATAAGTAGATAAAGAAATCATCACTAGATCAAAATAGTGGTGGGAAAACAACACTAGGGAGAGGAACGCAAGCCTCCTTGATAGGTGGCTATCTTGTCTCTGAGCATCTTAGCTGCCCATTAAGGCAACACAATTGTTACAAGATTCATAGGGTCCATGAGATAAAAGCCAACCAAGTTTTCAGGAGAAACATTTCAAATATAAGCATTGATGAGCCATTTGTCTTCATCACTCTACATACTCTACACATTGCAATAGAGACTTCAAAGTTTCCCTGCCACACACTGGAGACAAATCCCAGCCTAATCTGAATCTTATGGACAGAACCTCTTTGTTGAGGTACTGTTGAACACAAGGCACATTAACAGAGAATAATTCTCATCTTGCTAAGGAGTATTGTTACATCACTAATTTGAAGCACCCGCTGCTTTAATAAACAGTGGAGCTTTTTTGTGTTTACCTTATTTCATTGAATATTTTCTGCCTGTCTCATGATTTATACCCCTGTAATGAGTCTGTTTTCATGCTGTGACCCTGCATTTGTGGGCACTAATTGATGAAGTTTATTCTTGTCCAGTTTATTGTCTTCTATCCCTACCCTCTTTTATTACCTAAATGTCAGCCCTTTCTTCATCGCCTTCCCTTCCCAGCTGCTCTCAATATCCTCACAGGGGCCTTAGGGCTGGGTTGGGCTGAAACTCTCCCAAGGCAATGAGAAGGCCAGAGGCCAGTGTAAACTAGGCTCAGCTGAGCAGCCTGCTCATTTCAGAAAATTGGCCTTGCACTGCATGGTGGATGAGTTAGTTCCATCTACTAGTTAGTTCCTCATGCTCTTTTCTCTGTGCCCCGAAGCCTTTAGATCGATTGAACCTTACACACACCTTAGATGCCCTACTCCCCTCAAATATTGGTACCGTAAGGGGAATTCCATCTACCAACCTTAACAAGCAGCTTTGCTTTGCTCCTTAAAAACCGCAAGAGATACGCATCTCACATTCTATATTAGTTTTCTATGGTTGCCGTAACAAATTACCACAAATTTAGCAGCTTAAAAGAAGATTCATTTATGATCTCACAGTTCTGTAATTTAAAAGTCCAGCACAGGCCTCACTAGGCTAAAATCAAGGTGTCACCAGGGCTTTGTCCACTGCTGGTGGCTCTGGGGAAGAATCTGCTTCCAAGCTCACAGAGGTTGTTGGCAGAATCTAGTTTTTTTTTTCGGTTGCAGGACTAAGGCCCTATTTCCTGTCAGCTGGTGGCCACCCTCAGCTCCTAGAGGCCTCTCTCCAGGTATTGCATGTGGGCCCCTACAACTCAGAACGAGCAACAGGACATCAAATCCTTCTCATGCTTGGAATTTCTCCGATTTCTCTTTGCGTCGCATCACTTTCCTGCCTCTGCAGAAAACTATGCTTTTAAGGATTTATGTGATTTGATTGGACTCACCTGAATAATCCAAGCTACTCTCCCTATTTTAAAGTCTGTAATTTTCATTAGATCTGCAAAGTCCCTTATGGCATGTAAAGTAACATATTCACAGGTCCCAGGGATTAGGGCCTGGGCATCTTTGTCAGACCATTATTCAGCCTATTACACATTAGCCCTAATGCTCAGTTTGAAGGCTCCATATAATTCCCATTTGGAGTGTCTCAAACCGCAGACTCCTGAGGGACTTCTGTGAATTCCTGGGATTCCGCCTATTAAGCCCCAATCAATCTAGGTATTAAAACCATTAGCCATTTCCCAAAGTGCTCACAACTTACTTTGTTTCCCTGTGTTCCTATGAGCAGTCCTACCACCTCCCAGTAGCACATCAGTGCCACTGCTGCACAAGTTATGTTAACAACTCTTCCCCACCCCCCTCCTGCCCCAACCACCAAGCCAGCTCTCTTGACACTTGTTTTTAATGGAGAGGCTAGAAAAGGAACACACATCTTGAATTTGCCTAAGTAGCTATTATTTTCACAAAAATAAACACCACATCATATCCCACGATTTTCTACGGGACATTTTACTATAAATACCTAACCATATTACTCTAACACTCTCTAATATAACAGGAAAGGAGGCAATAAATCTAGAGTCTAAGAGATCTGGGATTTTTTTCTAGGCTGTGTTTGTTCAGAAAAGTTACCAAGTATCTCAAGAAATTTGCTCCATTTAGCAAGGCCAAATGTAATTTGATGAAGAGTAATGAGATCTGAATGGTCTAATCCATGCAAACTATTTAACATCAAAATGGTTTATCAAATTTTATGATACTTATCAAGTATAAGTCATGTGATTTTTAGATAATTGTGTGCATTTCACATTTTGTGCATGTGTGTGAATCCATCTGTAGATGGAGTGAAATAAGATAAGGCAAGCAAC
Organism: Tapirus indicus; assembly: GCA_031878705.1. Lineage (NCBI taxonomy): Eukaryota > Metazoa > Chordata > Mammalia > Perissodactyla > Tapiridae > Tapirus > Tapirus indicus. The sequence goes on along the minus strand of CM062921.1, from coordinate 114,267,849 downwards.
CACTCAGATGGCCTCCCCACAATAATTCCCACCTCTTCCTTTTCATGCCATGGAGTTGTGCTGGACTGATTGACTATCAATAAATAGAACAGAGCACACCTGATGGGAATCTCCATGATTAGGTTACGAAAAGACTACAGCTTCTAGCTTAGGTGTTCTCTCTTCGTCTCTCTTGTATAGCTCACCCTGGAGGAAGCCAGATGCAATTTCCTAGAGCAGAACTGTGAAGAGGTCTATTTGAGTCAGTCTGGAAGCAGATCCTCCCTCAACTGAACTTTGAAATGACTCTAGGCTTGGCCAACCACTGACTACAACCTCATGAGAGACCTTGAATCAACCAGCTAAGCCATGTTCCAATTCCTGACTCATAGAAACTGTGAGATAAATGTTTTTTATTTCAAGCTGCTGAGTTTTGGGGTAATTTTCTACACAGCAATTGATAACTAATATAACAGATATATACTCACAGCTCAGTTCACTCTTCAAAACCAGCACTTTATGGAGAATTTCTAATAGTCTTTGTATCCAAAGCACTCTCTTTAAAACAGTTTGAGTTAAAAAAAAGAATTAATGATTATCTTTTCTTAGTAAAAAAAAGACAAGTTTCTAAGTTTCTTAGAACCTGCTACCAACACATGAACAAAGGTGGTTTAGAAGACTTGGCTATTAGCCTTAACTCCACTCTAAACTCACTATGTATCTTTGCCTACATTGTTCAGTGTTCCTACAGTCACTAAGCCTAGTCAGTTGTACATCTTGTATTGGCACTGCAGAGTGCTGATTTCTTCTCAATTAGGGAGTACCAAAACACCCTAGAGGTTAAAAGGACTATATCATCAAATATCACTCATAGCAATGAGGAATAAAACACTAAAGTCAGACTGAGGAATCATGACACACAAAATGTTTTTACTACAGTTCTCTTAGGGCTGTAATAGAGCCTTGAGTTAGAGTGTCATAGACAAATGGACTGAAAGCATAAACAAAAACTAGCAGAAATAGACATTTGAATACACACGAAATGTGAAAAATGTTAAAACATCAATAGTATTCAAAGAAATGCAAATTACCCAATGAGAATTGTTTAAAGGGGTACACTGTCAAGTTGGCAATGATGAACAAAAAATAAAACGAAATGCTGGTCAAGCTGTAGTGACATGGGCACGCAATGGGTTTCTGGTAACAAGGAACTTCTAGAGAGCTATTTAGCAATGCGTATCAACTACTATAAAAAGTTCAGTGCTTTGATTCCTGGAGCCCACTTCTAGAAATCTTTTCCATTAATGTAATCTGAGATATAGTCAAACATTTATGTAAAAAGATATCATGGGAATGTAATTAATAATAGATAAGAAAATGGAAGGAAGGAAAGAAGGAGCCATCAGAATACCCATTCAGGGAATGACATAATGAAACATGATAAAACCATACCTTGAAGCATTACGCAGACATTAAAAGTCTGCGTTTTTAAAGACTATGTAATAGAAACAATAGCAGCATAATTTAAAAGGTTATTATTTTTAAAGATTATATCATATTTTTAAATACTACATGATAGAAATAATAGCATGAAAAAAGTTTATGCACTATTTAATGTTAAGTAAAAATGAAAGCATATAAAAGTATTAAATATGATCCTAATTTTGTATATATAAAAGACTTAAAAGTTGCCATTTCAGGGGCCGCCCGGTGGCGCAACGGTTGAGTCGGCGCTTGGCAGCCCGGGGTTCGCAGGTTCGGATCCCGAGCGCCCGCCGACGCACTGCCTATTGGCCATGCCGTGGCGGCGTCCCATATAAAGTAGAGGAAGATGGGCACAGATGTTAGCCCAGGGCCACTCTTCCTCAGCATAAAGAGGAGGATTAGCAACAGATGTTAGCTCAGGGCTGGTCTTCCTCACCAAAAAAAAAAAAGTTGCCATTTCTATTGATGGGATTCCAAGAATTTAATTTTTTTATTTATAGCATATTATCTGGATACCATAAAAAACAATGTTTCCAATAAATGAATGTAGATACTTTTTTTCTTATCTCTTTCTTTTGATTTCATCTCAGAAGCTTTTACTAAAGGAGAGCTCTTGCTGAATTTTCAGAAAGCTGTCATTTAGTTTGAATCTTACATATCACTTTATTTCTCTGAAATTAATATCAAGATCAGGACTTAACACATAGATCCTATCTGCATAGTTATAAAATGGGCACACCACTTCCTTAGATGAAATCTTTCACTATGCTTATTTTTTAAAAGCCACAGGATTTCTCCAAATTAGAATGAATAAAATAATGGTGAAAATAAGTCATAAAACGGATTCTCTAATTTTCATAGGAAAAACCATTGGGCATGATGAAAAGAATTGCCTAGAAGGCAATTTACAAATTGTCTTTTATGAAGAATTTCAGTGAATTATGGCTTTTGAAGAGGAAATAAAGGTGGTGGATTATCTGCTGTTGAAATGTACACAAATTTTATGCATTTGTGGGTTGTTGGAATAAAGCTGGTCCAGAACCCTTATTGCTACCTTCATTGTTTTTATCTCAGTGGTAACTCTTGACCTTGCCCAAGAAAAATGTCTTCGTTTGAAATTCAAATTTCGAGTTCAATAGAAGTAAATAAATTCTTAAGCTATGGAACATAAAAGGCAGATAGAAGTAGCAGACTACATGATCTTGTCATCATCCCCAGAATGCTAGAGTCACTTCATCAACTTTGGTTAATACCCTTACCTGTTCAAAAGCAAATGGAACACTAGTGGAGACACATCAAAGTGAGCCTGTGCCAGGGTTTCTGAAACATGACATGCAGGTTACTATCAGTAAGTGGAAACACGGTCATCTGTCAGTGTGCAAGTCATTAAGAATTTTAAAAGAAGAGAGATTGTTATAATTGGTGGAAAGCAGCTACATAACAAAAAGCCGTGATGATGGTCTCCAAAAAAATGAAGGAAAAAGAAAAGGAAAGAGAGAGAGAGATTCATGTATTTCAAAATGAAAGCATGAAATGTTTTATGGAAGAATGAGGGACCACAAAGGTGAGTTTTCGCTTTTTTCCTTTCTGGTCAAGTCTTCTCATGAATGGACGAGGTCATGACGAATTCATACTTAACTGACTTTTTTCTTTGATTTCCAAAGACAAGAGCCTGAAAAGGCTTAGAATGCTACCAACTGAGATAAAGGGCATGCCAATGAGGGGGACTTTGCTTTTCAAACATGTCATAGAGTTGGGAAAAAACAATGAACATCCTAGAACACTAAGAAATGAAAGAATTCAGGATATACTCTGAAATTCACAAATGATATATTAATAAGTCATTCTGACCATAGATAATACACACAGACACATACACACAATTTAACTGTTAACCAGGGCTTAAGCTACCTAACCTACTCAACTCACAGAGAAGGACTTGAGTGTAGATAGCTTATTTGCAAGGTGATCTCAAAAAAAAAAGTAGGACTGAGAAATCAGGGAGAGTGAGACACAGAGGGAAGAAAAACCAAGGTAAGGGGGCCGGCCCGGTGGTGCAGCGGTTTAGTCCGCGCTTGGCAGCCCGGGATTCGCCGGTTCGGATCCCGGGCGCCCGCCGACGCACTGCATGTCAGCCATGCTGTGGCGGTGTCCCATATAAAGTAGAGGAAGATGGGCACGCATGTTAGCCCAGGGCCAGTCTTCCTCAGCAAAAAGAGGAGGATTAGCAACGGATGTTAGCTCAGGGCTGGTCTTCCTCACCAAAAAAAAAAAAAAAACCAAGGTAAGATGTGTTGCCAAGGCCACTGCTAGAGGCAATGGAAATCCTCTCTGGTTTTGTTGTTTTGCTTTAGAAAAGCTTCCAGGACCTCGGAGAAGTGAACAAAATATTTCTCAGAAATGTCCATCCAAAGGAGTGGCATTAGGGTGTTTCAACCCTGGCTTCTGTCTGCCGTTTTCTAAGGGTAGTTGAGAGATATTAACATACTCACAAGTGCTGAGTGTGTGCTCCACAGCTTCAGAAAAGGCCCTGGGGCAGAAAAGGGGAGGAGGCACACCAGGTTAGACTCTCATCATGCACCGTGCATCACACATCATTTTAGAGTGAAAGTTCTTGAAGGCAGAGATTTTCTCATTCATCTTTGTATCCCTCATAGTACCTAACACCCTGAATTATAACACCATATATCCAAAATGTTAACAATAAAACAAAGGATGATTGGAACATCCTACCTCATTCAAGCCACTTATGATGCCTTAGCTATAGTTTATTCCTCCATCCAAGCACTTATCACTTTATATTTTAAATATCTCCTTATTTGTCTCTTTTCTCCCATTAGATTATAAGCTTATTAAGAGCAGAAAGTGTCTCATCTTTGTATTCCTAACACAGAGCCCACTACGTCCTGCTTAATGACCTCTCAATAGATATTAAATTAATGAATTAATATTTGAGATCTGTTCTTACAGATTTCTTTGTTTGGTAAGGCTTTGCTTGCCAAAGAAATATTCATTTCATATCAATGCTCAAATGATTTCACAAATCTTGTCATCTCACTAGTGTTTTTAATATAAAGCACAATGTTCTAGCCTATATGATATTCAATATGTTTCAGTCAGGGTCACACGGATGTCAAGATGTTATGAAAACTCTGCATGTTTCAATGTGGTAGCCATTAGCCAAATATGGCCATTTAAATTTCAAAATAATTAAAATTAAACGTAATTAAAAATTTAGTTCCTCAGTCACAGATTTCAAGTGTCCAGTAGCCATATGTGACTAGTGGCTACCCTGCTGGACAGCACAGATTGTAGAACATTTCTTCCGTCGTGGCAAAAAGTTGTATTGAACAGTACTATCATAGGATTTTGCAAAAGAAATCCCAGCCTCTACAGAGTAGACCATTCAGTTCTGAGGGAGGAGCAGTCATGGGTGCTCCCTACCCACCCCTCCCCCAAACAGACCTCTTTTGCCCACATGGTGGCCCGTGAGCCTGAGCAGCCCGGCCCCCGTCAACCTCCCTGAGGAATCTGACTCAGGAAGCTGAGAATGTGGCCAAGGTGAGCTCTGCAGCACTGGGTGCTCATAGAAGGCAATCTCTCCTCTTCACCCAGGTCTGAAGAACAATATCACTTCTGGTAAGTTCCCTTAGGTGCTTTCAGAAAACTGAGAGCTAGACCCCTAGGACTATCCTTCCTATTTAAATTAAGTGACAGATAAAGGGAAGCTGATCAATAGATGTTAGCTGTAAAGAACTTACAAGTAATGTCATTAGCTCTGAACAGCCTCTCTGATGCACTTTTCTCTGTGACTCTGAGGTTCTCAGGTGGTGTTCATCCCAGCAGTAAACGCCATGCTGTTGTCTAAAGCATGGGATCTTTGGAATTTCACTTACTAACCATAGGTATTAAAGGGAACAATGCAGTAATTTTCTTAGATTTCTTTGGGTATATGTTGCCTTTTAGGTTGAGTTTTATGTTAAGATATTTGAACTCAAGTGATCTTGAGTTCCCAAATCAACCCATTTCAAGACAGAAAATGCCAGGCTAAGTACACCATTTCCTCTCAGTGTTCTATTCTGCAAAACCACATGGTGCTTATCTGCTAGAGGCCAAGACATGTTTCCTTCAGTTGGGTAAATTAGCAATGATGATGGAGCTAGTACTATTTCCAAGTGGCGTGTAGACAGTGCCTATCCCTTGCTGAAAACAGAACTTCTTTTTCTTTTAACTAGAGTAGCCAAAAACTATAAAATATCCAGAACATTTCTGGTAAATCCTGAGCCCTGTTGTGATGAGTGAAGTCCCACATGTAAATATAAATGAATCATCCTGTGGTTTGTACTCACGTGTTCCCAAACAACTTTGTATTTATTTCACTTTAACCAACACTACATTTAGATGCTATTAACAAGAGAAAGACAGCATATAATTGGAGAATGGGAATTTTATTGTTGTTGGTAGTCAAATAATTCTTTCACTCAAAGTTATAATCACTCTATTTCCTTTCATTTTGTTTTGTTTTTGATGTGTGTATGTTTTAATTGGAGCTCTTGTTTCATCTTGTTTCTTTCCATTCTTACAATCCCACGCTCCTCTGGTCTTCTGGGAAATCATTTAAAATTCACATCCTTTGGAAGTCTTTTTACATTTACAAAGTCAAACTGATCAAACTCTCAATAAATTTTCCTGAAAATTTCTGTGAACAAGTGAGGGGCCATTCACTGAGTTTGGTATATGCATCTGTTTCTGTATTCCATACAAATACATCTACCACAAGACTTATCAGGGCATAGTCAGATAATGATCACATAATATTGAAAAGATTATACGTAAAAGATCCAACAATTCCAATTATAAGGAAGTCATCATCACAGGACATAAACAACAAAAGCAATAAGACATGTATGGCAGATAAACGCTTCTTAAGATTGTTTTAATCTAATGTACAACCTCTCTCTCATTTCAATACATAAGTTTAAGGATTCCTACCTCAGATGGATGAAGAAGAGAACTAAATTTGTGGGTTACAATTTATAAAGATCACCGGGGAAAATGCTAAGAAACAATAAAAGAGAAAAGGACGAATTTATATAAATATTCATGTATTCATACATAGTTTTCCCTTTAGAAATATGGAGCAATGAAAACATGATCTGAAGAAGTGGTGCTTTTTGAAAAGCAGATTGTGAATAGTCAACTGCAAGACTGAATCAATTAGCTACCATGATACGTGGCCAATACCACAGAGCCCCCAAAAGTGTGTGGAGTATATCTATTGCTTTGATTTTTCCACCCTGTGGACATCAGTGCTTATTTTATTTGTAATCTTCTGAATGGGTTGGAGTTATCCAGAATGAGGTTCAACCCAGCTGAAGGAGGGTAGCTCAGCAGCCTCTCCATTTGGGCTTTCTTAGAGCAAAATTACTCTGAGTTTGTTCCCTAGTCCCTTCACATGAGGCCACAGTTAGTGGAAGCAGGGAAAAAAGGACCTAGGTGTTGGCAATATCGTAACAAGAGTAATAGCACCCCAGGCTAATCACAAACACCCCGTAAACCAAGAACGCCCCATGACCAAGAGAACATGGCTGCTTCCTCTAACACAGTACTGCAAATCTCAAATTCTCTCTGTCATTTTTGTGATAGAAGCTGTATCTCAGGGGCCAAGTTTAGCCTTCAGATCAAAAATATGGCTGTGGACTAATAATATCCCCATTCAGTGAATGGCTCCATGAGTTCTTCCAGTGTGTCTCAACATTCAGACATATGCTTTCCACCTTTGCACTAGCGAAATCTTCTGTCAGTATAGACAGCTTGCTTCAGGTGCTGTAAAGTTTATTCTACTTGGAAAATAACTAAGGATGTGGAACTCCCTCCCATTCAATAAGTTCTGATATCTGTGAGTGCTCTTTTCAGTTTCTGACAATGATTACAAAAAAAATTCTGGATTCTAGACCTAAATCTTTCACCAACCTCTTCTGTCCTTCAGAAAATTATTTAATCTTTCTGGACCTCAGACTTCTGATCTTTGAAGTGAAGGTAGTGGTTTAAATTCCTCCCAGCTCTACATTCTTGTATTTAATATGTGTAATTAAATAGTATCCTCATCTACTCTGAGTGTAAACTTCCCAAAAGGAGTAATGACTCCCAACCTAAATTCTATAAATATCACAGCACCTAAACTGGTGTCAGCTATCCTGTAGAAATCCAGTATATACATAATGATCATTCTCGGAGACCATTGGCTTCAGGATTAATCTCTTACTAATACTGCCTCATCATGTCTGCTTAGAGTCACTGTTCTGAAGTGAGGTGGTAGCCAATGGATCAAACAAAAATTGTTGGAATAATTATATAATGTTTCAGTCTTCAGTCAGGAACTTGCCTTGTGATCTATCAAATCAATGTTACATCTGAAAGAGACCAGATTTCTCAAGAAGGAATACAGAATTCTAATTTCGGTCTTGTGTCAATTAAATTGAGTAAACTGCTGACCACATATAGTAAGGATTATTGTTCAATAAAAATTCATTCTGCCTCTCCTTTTCACTCTGGTTAAAATGTACTTCCTCACCCCAGTGGTGTTAGGCTTGGCTATGAGACCTGCTTTGGCCAATGGGATGTTAGGAGACATGATGTAAACAGAGCCCTCACATATGTTTGCATGAGTTGGCTTGAATTTTGGACCCAAGTGATCAGCCATGAGTAGAGCATGTTCTAGATAGCCACCGCTTGCAGCCTGGGCTTCAGAAGAAAACATGCGAGGAACAGAACTGAACCCAACCTACAGCCTAGAATAAACCCATCCAACCTGCAGCCTGAAGCAGAGCTGTCTAGCTAAATAAAGTCTAGATGAGCCAAACTCTAGACAACCCAAAGATTCTTGAGCATAAGAAGGAACACTATCACTCTAAGGCACTGATTTTTTAACTGCTTTGTTATGCAGCATAATTGTGGCAATACCTGGTCAACAAAGTGTGGTTTTGACACAATATATATGGCTCTAATTTCCAGGCCAGAGATTATCCATCTCTGCCTTTAGTACAGCTGCTAAGAACACAAGTTTCCCAAAGCACTGGACAGAACCAAGAGATTTTAACCCATAAAGAGACCAGGAATGAAATTATGGGGAAAAAAAGTGAAACTAAAAACTACTTAAGTGACAATGAGATGTGGTAGGAGTCAGAAGACCAGGACTATCTAGCCCAGTACTACCCAGTACTAGTCTCAACCTCATACTACCACCATAAATCTTGTAATCTCAGCAAATCAATACATTTTTCCAAAGCCCATTCCTTAGTTTACTCATGTGTAAAGTGAGGTCAGGCTTTGTCCTTTACCTCACACCTTTTACAAAAACAAACTTCAAATGGACCATAGACCAAAATCTAAAAACATAAAATCATATAAGTTCTAGAAGAAAACACAGGAGAAAATCTTTGTGACCTTGGATTAGACAAACACTTTTTAAATAGGATAACAAAAGCACAATCTATAAAAAAAATTAATAAATTGAACTTTACTAAAATAAAAATTTTTGGTCTACTGAAAAGACAAGCCACAGACTAGGAGAAAATATTTGCAAATCATGTTTCTGACAGAGTTCTTAAATCCAGAGTACATAAAAGAACTCTCAAACTCAAGAATAAGAAAACAAACAACCCAATATGAAAGTAGGCACAAAAGGTCTAAACAAATATAGGAATGGTTGATAAGCACATGAAAAGATGCTCAGCATCATTAGTCATTAGAAAAATGTAAACTAAAACCACAGTGAGACACCATACCCTTAGACTGGCTAAAATTAAAAGAAAAATACTTATCAATGAGCAGGCCCTGGTGGCCTAGTGGTTAAAGTTTGGCGCTCTCCACTTCAGCGGCCCAGGTTTGGTTCCCAGTCACAGAACCACACCACTTGTCTGTCAGTAGCCATGCTGTGACAGCAGCTCACACAAAAGAACTAGAAGGACTTACTAGAAGAAACAAGTATGTACTGGGCTTCAGGAAGAGAAAGAAAAAGGGGGGAGCTGGCCTGGGGTATTGATTAAGTTCAATGTACTCCACTTCAGTGGCCCGGGTTCGTGGGTTCAAAACCTGGATGCAGACCTACACCACTTATCAAGCCATGCTGTGGCAGTGACCCACATACAAAATAGAGGAAGATGGGCACAGATGTTAGCTCAGGACTACTCTTCCGCAAGCAAAAAGAGGAAGATTGGCAACAGATGTTAGCTCAGGGTGACTCTATCCCAGAAAAAAAATGCTGAAAAAAAAACTATCCATAACAAGTGCTGATGAGGATAAGGAGCAACTGAACTCTCATGCATTGTTGTTAGGAATGTAAAATGATAGTTTTGCAGCTTATTATAAAGTTAAACATATACTTAACATCTGACTATGCCAACCCACTCCATAAAAACTAATCTACAGGCAAACATCTATACAAAAATGTTTATAGGTATTTTATTAAAATCATCAAAACCTGGAAACACCCCAGGTGTCCTTCAACCAGATGTCCTTTATGGTTCATCCATAAAATGAAACACTGTAAGGTAACAAAGAACAAACTATTGATTTACTCAACAACTGGAAGACACTCAAATGTGGTTTGCAAAGTGGAAGAAACAAGTCATAATGTACTGCATTTTCTGTGATCTCATATATGTGACATTCTGGGAAAGGCAAAACTACAGAGACAGAGAACAGATCAATGGTTGCCAGGAGTTAGAGGGTGGGGGAAGGTTTAACTATAAAGAGGCAGCACAAGGGAATTTGGGGAGTGAAGGAACTGTTTTGTATCACAACTATGGTGGACTCTATGTAATTATCAAAATCCATAGAACTGTATACAACAAAGAGAGAATTTCATTGTATATAAATTAACTGTTAAAATATCATTTAAAAATTAAATGAATTTTTAAAATTATAAAAGGCTACATGGCCTTTAATGTCCCTTCCAAACTTAAATAACAATGATATTTATATATACATATATATATGAGATATATACATATATGATATGTTATACATATGTATACATATATGTGTATATATGTATATATGTGTATGTGTGTAGTATGTGTGTATATATATATGTATACCATTTTCTTTAACTTTTCTATGTTTTGGAAGCTGATACTTTTGCTATGAATGAAAAGCATCATTTTAACTACTTTGTTTTCTCTGCATGTTCATAATGAAATATCTTCTGCAGTATTTTGGAACACTGTTATAGGTTTTATTATATTTTCTCTTCCTAAAGAGCAGGCCATTGGACATTTACCAGTCCATGGATTGTTTAGGATAGTGTTTGCATTGGGTGTGTGTAGATTTCAGTTAACCCATAGCCATGAATCAGGCACGTGACACAGAACTTGTGCAGCCAGTGGGCAGTCTGTTTGTCTTAAGGCCCATGTGTGTTCTCAAGAAGGACTGCCTCTTTTAATTTAAGATAAAACTGGTAAAGCCCATTTCTTGCAGAGAGCACAGGACTCCAGATGTAACATAAGAGCAAAAGCAAGGTCTTACTCTTAGTATTTGGATCCTGACCTACATAGCCAGCCTCCAAGATGGCCCCAGTGATCTTGCCTCTTGGAATTTGCACGCTTGTTTAATCTCTTCCAACATCGTACCAGGGTCAGTCTCTGTGACCAACAGCATTTGGGAGAAGTGATGGTATGTCACCTCCAAGATCAGGTTATAAAAACTGCAGCTTCTTGTATGGGTGTGCACTCTCACCCTTGGATCACTCACTCTGGGGGAAGCTGTGTCTTAAGAAGTCCTTTGGTGAGGCTCCTGTGGGAAGGAACTGAAGCCTCCTGCCAACAGCTTCATGAGTAATCTTAGAAGTGGATCCTCCCCCAGTCATGCCTTCATATGAAACTACAGTCATATGTAACAGTCATATGCAACATATGAAACTGCTGACAGTCTAACTGCAACTTCTTGAGAAAGCTTGGGCCAGTGCCACTCAGATAAGCTGTTCCCAGATTCTTGACTCACAAAAATGGAAGGATAAAAAATTTTTCTTCTGGGGAGTTATGCAACAATATATAACTAATATAATAATATAACCCCCGCACACAATAAAAGGAGGTGATAGTTTATTGGCCTTGCCAAGCTGTTTCATCTCAGTGAACTCTGCTAAAGATTTATACCATTTGGCTACTTTTAGCTATGGTTTGTTTGCTTGATCAATTTTAGCTCCTTATCATTATTGAAGATGTGGATATTCTACTTTTTTAATTACTCAGTGTTCTGCATTGATTGAAGTTTTTCTCATCTGCTTTTAATCTTTTTTCTGCATTCTTACCACATTTTACACATCTAACTTTACCAAGTGTGGCAGATTAAAGATGGCCACAAACTCTTTGAAACTTCTCCCGTCTAAACATGGTATCTATTTCTTCTCCCCTTGAATCTGGACCTGATTAGAACTGCTTTGACTCATAGAATATGGTGGAACCGACACCATGCCAGTTCTGGACCTAGATTTTAAGAAAACTTGCAGTTTCTCCCGTAGTCCTTTGAGCCTTGAGCAGACATGCAAGAGGTCCAGCTACATTTCTGGAGAGACTATGTGGAGAGGTTCTGAAACTATATGGAGAGAGGGAGACCCAGTTGAGCCCAGCCTCCCAGTCATGTCTACAAAAATGAATACAAATGAATCCACCATTGACCCTCCTGATCAGCCTGATCTCAGATGAATACCAAGTGACTCCTATTAATGCCATGAAGAGTAGGGGAATCGCCAGCTGAACTCTGCCCAAATTCATAACCCTCAAAATTGTGAGATGTAATACAATCATTGTTGCTTAAGTCACTAAGTTTTGTGGTACCCAGAAACATATATTATTATATATGATTGTAGCTATATAATTATTTGTATAATTATATATATATGTATATAATTATACAAATAATTATAATTACATATTATATATGTATTTTACAATAATATATAACCAGGACATTATCTATCAATTTTATGTATCTTTTAGCATGTATTGTCCCTTATGTGTTCTTACATAAATTCTAGTAACTTCTAAGTTCTAATATTTTTCATTTCTGTCATTAATTACTCTTTTTAAAACTTTCATCATTTATGTTCATGCTCTTAATATTTTTTCACTGGTTTCAGCATCATTTCCTTTTATTTTAAATAACTTATTTTTCCTATAAGAAAATATATTCTCCCTTTTACTTTAAGCTTTATTTATTTTTAGTCTTTAAAAATCTCACTCAGTGGGGCTGGCCTGGTGGTGTAGCGGTTAAGTTTGCACGCTCCACTTCAGTGGCCCAAGGTTTCACAGGTTCGGATCCTGGGCGCGGACAGATGCACTGCTTGTCAAGCCATCCTGTGGTGGCGTCCCATATAAAATAGAGGAAGATGGGCATGGATGTTAGCCCAGGGCCAGTCTTCTTCAGTAAGAAAGAGGAGGGTTGGCAACAAATGTTAGCTCAGGGCTAGTCTTCCTCACTAAAAAAAAAAAAAAATACAAAATTAAAACAAAAAAATATCACTCAGTGGTTAAAACTGGAGAGTTGAGTGGTATTTGAGGGAAAGAAGAAAATGTTACTGTTTTCATCTCTATACTTTTATATAGTTTGAATTTTTACAGTGCAAGTGTGTTGTATATCATTTTACATCTTAAAGGAAGAAAGCAAAAGACCAAAAGCTAATCCTATTTCTTCTTAATTTTTTAGTGTTTTAATCTCTAAATTCATATTTAATTTTATTATCATTATAGTTATATCCTTATTGGCAACTTAGAACATCAGTGTTCCACTTTCTTATCAGAATATTCCTCAAACTCTGGTACACAACAGTCACAAATATCTAACTGTGCAAAATAATATTCAAGAGAGATTCTCTGAAGGACCTGCAATGCATTCATTTCAGTCTTCGGGGGGCTAAATTTTATCCCTGAATAACTACAATTTATTAAAGAACTATATGTATTAGCATATCATTAAATTGGGCTTTGGTGTTGTATTTCTTAAAGTATATTATAATATGCAAAGTACTGTATTAGTGATATATTGCTGAGCAACCAATACCACAAAATTGAGTGGCTTAAAACAACACATATTTATCAGCTCATAGTTTCTGTGGATCAGGAATCTGGGCATGACCTAGCTGGCTCCTCTGTTTCTGGGTCTTCACAAGGATGCAGTCAAGGTGTCAGTAAGGGCTGGGGTCTCATTTGAAGACTTGAACAGGGAAGGATCTGCTTCCAAGCTCACCTGGGTGAAGGCAGGGTTCAGTTTCTTGCCTGCTGTTGGCCAGAGGCCACCTGTTGCTTCCTTGCCAAGTACATGTTTCCATAGGACAACTCACAACATGGCAGCTCATTTCATCAAAGCCAGCAAGGGAGAGAACCCACCAGAAAGAGAGAACAAGTCAGAATATTATGAAACCTATTAATGGAAGTGGCATCTCATCACCATTGCCATAGTCTATCAGTTAGCAGCAAGTCATACATCCCGCCCAGGCTTGAGAGGAGGATATTACATGGGGGCATGAATATCAGAAGGCCCAGATCACTGGAAGCCATCTTAGAATCTGTTCCACCCACACACAAATACATATAAATCCCTCTTGCAGCGATTAGAGGGATGTAGTTGAAGATTATTTGCTGCCAGACAGCAAGTCCTCTTTATGAGAACACTAAGGGAGGTCTGTCTCTATCCTTAGTACCATTCCTGAGCCATTGGTATATTTTATTATGACTTTTGTGACTCTTTGTTTTGGCAGCTGGAAAATTCAGGCCCGAATCTGCAGCCTACTTCTATGACATAGAGATGAGCTTATAGTATGCATTTGTAAGCACTGGTTAAGCTACACTTAGATTCATCTTACTATCCTACACTTTTCCTCCCTTTACTCTGCTTTCTATCTTTATTTGTCATCCTTCTACAGAAAATGTACTTCTTTAAGCCACCTCAATTCCTTTTGGAAACTTGAGATAGGACAAATAAATATATAAGGAAACAAGCAAAGATGAATTCCAAATGTTTTAATATTGACTTATTAAAGGGCAAACGTTCTCTATACCTATAACATCCTGTTTTGCTGAGTTCAAATAGTTTATCTAATTCAATATGGCAAATCTTACAGATTACATAAATGTCGATATTATAGATTTCTTTGCTATTAATAAATTGATTTCTTTTACTTCTCAAAAAATTATTTAGTGAGCTTCAAATCTTAATTTTCTCCTTAAGATGAACCAATTTTAGCATGATTTTGTAAAAGAAACTAGTTCACTTACCTATAGCTATATATAAATCTAAAAAATATAAAAAATAAATCGTTTTTTTCTCAATGTAACAAAAACTACATTTCTGCATATTCTGAATCAGAAGGGGAAATTTTGTATGAAGAAGTTAAAATAAAATGAACTCAATTGAATGCAACCCCTATCAAAATTCCAACAATATTTTTCACAGAAATAGAACAAAGAATCCTGAAATTTGTAGGAAATCACAAAAGACTCTGAATAGCCAAAGCAATCTTGAGAAAGAAGAACAAATCTGGAAGCATCATGCTCCCTGATTTCAAACTATATTACAAAGCTATAGTAATCAAAACAGTGTAGTATTGACATGAAAACAGACACACAGATCAATGGAACAAAATAGATAACCCAGAAATAAACCCATGCACATGTGGTCAATTAATTTATGACAAAGGAAGCAAGAATATACAATGGGGAAAGGACAGTCTCTTCAATAGATTGTGTTGAGAAAACTGGACAGCCACATGCAAAAGAATGAAACTAGACCACTATCTTATACCCTACACAAAAATTAACTCAAAATGGATTAAAGACTTGAATATAAGACCTGAAACCATAAAACCCTTAGAATAAAACACAAGTGGTAAGCTACTTGACATAGGTCTTGGCCATGAACTTTTGGATCTGACTCCAAAAGCAAAGGCAACAAAAGCAAAAATAAACAAGTGAGACTACATCAAACTGAAAAGCTCTGTACAGCAAAGGAAACCATCAACAAAATGAAAAGACAACCTACTGTATGAGAGAAAATATTTGCAAATCCTATGTCTGATAAGGGGTTAATATCCAAAATATATAGAGAACTCATAAAACTCAATAGTAAAAAAACAATCTAATTTAAAAATGGGCAGAGGATCTGAATAGACATTTTTCCAAAGAAGATATACAGAGGGCCAACGGTGACATGAAAAGATCAACGTCACCAATCATCAAAGAAATGCAAATCAAAACCACAATGAGATATCACCTCATCTTGTTAGGATGGCTATTATCAAAAAGACAAGAAATAACAAGTGTTGACAAGAATGTGGAGAAAAGGAAACACTCGTACACTGTTGATGGGAATGCAAATTGGTGCAGCCACTTAGGAAAACAGTACGGAGGTTCCTCAAAAAATTAAAAATAAAACTACCATATGATTCAGCAATTTCACTTTGGGTATTTATCCAAAGACAATGAAAACACTAATTTGAAAAGATATCTGCACCCCTATGTTCATTGCAACATTATTTACAATAGCCAAGGTATGGAAATCGTGGATACTTGGAAACAATCTAAGTATCCATTGATGGATGAATAGATAAAGAAGATGTGGTATAAATATACAATTAAATACTACTCAGTCATAAAAAAGAATGAAATCTTGCCTTTTGTGACAACATGGATGAAACTTGAGAGAATTATGCTAAGTGAAGCAAGTCCGACAGAGAAAGACAAATACTGCATGATTTTACTTATATACGGAACCTCAAAAGTAAAACAAATGAACAAACAAAACAAAGCCAAAATCATAGATACAGAGAACATAATGGTGGTTACCAGAGGGGAGAGGGTGTTGGGGAATGGGCAAAATGGGTGAAGGGGATGAAGAGGTACAAACTTTTGGTTATAAAATAAGTAAATCATGGGGATGTAATGTACAGCATAGTAACTATAGTCAACAATATTGTGGAGCATACTTGAAAGTTACCAAGAGAGTAAATCCTAAGACATGATTTTGTATGGTGATGGATGGTAACTAGACTTGTGGGGATCATTTCACAATGTATACAATTATCGAATCATTGTGTTGTACATCTGAAACCAATATAATGTTACATGTTGGTTATACTTCAATTTAGAAAAAGAAAAAAAGGAAATAGAGTATACCCAATGTTTATTTTATTACAATTAAAGTTGGGTCACCCAGAACACCAAAATATTTGAATTTCTATAACATAGAGCACCAGAGAACCTAAAGGTTTAGGTAAAAATTTCCTCTAATTAAAAAAGAAAGGAATATAGAAGTTGAAGACTTCGTAAAATTCCAGTGCCTCTAGCCAATTAGAGAAAACCTGCCTAATCTGACCAAACAAGTCCTCAGCTAGTACTAACATAAATAAATACATGAATTTGTCAATATTTTAATAAAAATATATATCATTAAAGCCAAGATAAAATACTATTTCAGAAAACATCCTATTTCCATAAAATCTGAGGCTGGTGTCTTTCTGGAATGCTACTTGGAGGGCATAGAGAAAAGATGCCATGTCTTTAAATCAAAGCCTCAAAAGGGAAGCAAGTGTGATGTGTCTCTTAGAAAGAATTAGTGATGGCAGGAATCAAGGGTCATCTGATAAGCTAGGTTAAGGAAGAATGGTGAATTCAGTCTTGCTTAAGAACAGCAAATCACAGCCCAACTTTCTATAATTCTTGAGACAAAGATTGGGAACATTTATCTTTAAGTTTATTACACAAGGTTGGTTCACCTAAAAGTCTCAGGGCATCTTGCAATAATGAAAATTTCCAGAGAAATGATCTTTCTCATATTTCTACAGAGAAACCAGGTGTACAGAGTTTGAGAGGCTCCTCCAAAGGAAGTCAAAATGAATCAGCACTTGAGATACAAAAAGCATTCAAGACTCTGCACTCCAAGACGTTGAGACTCATGCCTTTACCTGACTTCCTGCTGTAGAACAAAACCAGCTGGACTAATGTTTGATCTGGGCCTTCTCTGAAGAAACATGTAGATTCCCTGGGGCCATTAGCCTCTTGGTTTCCCAGAACCTTTGGCTGAGCTAGGGACCCAGAAATGGTAAATAGCAGGTTTGGGGTTCTAACCCATTTTCTGCTTCTCTGTCCACTGCTTTCTGTTCTGACTGTATAAGGTACATACTTCCCTGTTGACATCATAGTATCTGCCAGCACAGCAGTCTGTGCTAAGAGTGAATAAAGTTTCCTCGAAATGCCTGTCTCCCCATTTGGAGATAATAGGAGTTCATTTTTATGGTCCAAATTAAGGCATCCACAGAGAAAGACCGCTAGCCTGGAAAACTAGCTGAGATGCTTTAATCAGATTTTTATTTATTTATTTATTTATTGCTGAGGAAGATTCACCCCCTGAGCTAACATTCACTGCCAATCTTCCTCTTTTTGTATGTGAGCCACCGCCACAGCATGGCCACTGACAGACAAGCAGTGTAGGTCTGCACCCGGGAACCAAACCCAGGCCACCAAAGTGGAGCATGCCAAACTCAACCAGCAGGCCACCAGGGCTGGCCCTAATCAGATTTTTAAAGAGATTTGTGACTTAAAATTGTTGAGAACCACTGGACTAGACACTTTTATTCTGTAAACATGTATTGAACGTGTTCAAAGCATTGGGTTAGGCAAGGCAGAAAATATGAAATGAGTGAGACAAGTATTCAAATCATCAAAATCAAACGTACAATATGTTAGCACCACAAAAGAACAGACTGTGGTGAGTACTTAAAGAAGTGAGAGATTACAGCTGTCTGGAGGTGGGAAGTGGAAATTATTAGAGAATGCTTCCAGAAAAATAGTTCAGGTCTGTGCATGTTAATGGAGCAAAGCATTTCAAGTAGAAGGAAAAACATCAGCCAAACACCGAGGCCAAAAAACTTAGGATATGTGAGGCAGCAGCATGCAGTCAGACACATTTGGCTAGAGGATCAAATGGGGAAAAAAGGATGAGAGGAATAAAGCAGAGCATCAAACAATGTAAGTATCTAAAATATAAAAATGGCACACGCACATGAAAATGAGTTCCTGGTGGACTTATGCTGAGTCTACCTTAGTGCTTGAGTCCTTCAGTGTCTTTTGATTTTATGGGAATATGTTCTTAGCTTCCACTAAAGGGAAACATCTCACACCAAATATCATATATACACATATATATTTATTGTGTGTATATATATTATGTATATATTATATGTATATTATATATTATTATAATATATTATATTATATATTATAACATGTATTATATATAATATATGTATATTATATATTATATGTATGCTATATTATATACTATATGTATATATTATAATGTATATTATATATATTATATATATTTTTTTATATATTATGTGTGTGTGTGTATATATATATATATACACTTTCCTCTCCGATTGCAGAATTACTATATACCTATAGATATAATCTTTGTTGTATTATATACACATGCACACAGACACACATACATAGTTGATTCTCATTATTCATAGTAATTATGCTCTGTAAAGTTGCTGTGAATACTGAATTAGCAAATATTGAACCATTGCTCCTAAGAAAAGTATAGGGTTCGTTTCCTGTGAGCCTCTGATCATATTTTCATCAACTGATCAACACCTAACATATGTGTGTTTCTGTTTAAAGACAACTTTTTAAGTATATTTTGTGATTCATTTACATTGAGCTCATAGCCAACACCATTGTAATTCATGTCTGAATGTGGCTTATCTACACACATGTTTTCTCCATAAGGTATATCACAGGAACATTAGACAGCACTTTAGCACTACGCTCAGGGGCCATTTTAAACAGCAAAATCACCAACAAAGAGCACAAAAATGCAAAAAACATGGCACTAACTAGATTATGAAAGGATACATGTTTACAGTATGAGAACTGAAACAGGAAGGCAGAGCATCGCCTTATTTAGTCCCAACTGGGAATGCATGAATCAGGCAATTCAAATTTTTATCACTTTGCACGTGTTAGTGAATGACAGAAAAAGTGCCACAAGTATTGATTTGGGATTACACATAAATTTTAGCAAGTAGGTGTATTTGCAAATATGGAATCCATGAATAATGAGGATTGACTGTATATGTGTACGCTTACATATATACCCTCCTTTCAATGTAACAGAATAACTAAACAGAAAAATTTATGCATTGTAAATGATGATATTATCTTGTTGTCTTCTAAATACCTTCATTACCATTGTGACATTGTCACTCTAGCCATCAGCCTCCTAGACTCAGAAATGTTTTGTAAGCAGATAGAAAACAAGTCCATCTCTCAGGGACACTTCTCATTAACCAGCTCAAGACAGATAACTAAATTCAGAAAGTCAGTATATTCCTTTATGAACAAAACTACCCAGGAGACAAGGCATTATAATCCTCTAGACGACACCTTCTTTTTCCAGTAGCCATTCCAAATGGGAGACCAAATAATACTCTGAAGTTGACCTGATAAGGATGGAACTAGAGAATGCTAGTTATATGATTTCACTGTTTACTAGTATCAAGCCAAAGGAACCAGGCCATTAGTACAATGAAGAATTAAGTATTGGGTGAATTAATATAAAGGGATGTGCTTTGGATGAAGTTACCCAAGTACATGGTTGGCTATGATAGCCTGGATTTTTGACTAGTACAGGGTGGAGCAGCAGTGTCTTAGGAAAGCAGGCTTGTTTTCAAGTGGCACCCACATCTCCAGTTTTAAACTTTTTCCTAGAAAAGGCCCATAGAGAAAAGTAAAATCATTCTTCTTCTACTTGACCCAAGGGGGAAAATATTGCAAAGAACATGGAGAAAGTGATGCTGAGTTCAAGTAGAGATGAGTGGAGAGAGAATCAGGTGGCAAGGTACTGGATTCCAATACTAATGATTTTCCAGTCCCTCCAAACTTCTACTTGGTGATAGACAGTGTGATCTTGTCATTTGTAAGAAAAATGTATATTTGGTTATTCAGATGGCCAAAATATATTTCTTATACATATTTGGTCTTCATCCACAGTTCCTAACTCACAGCTCCCCAAACCCTTGGAATTTCCTAAGTGAAGAGAGTGACAGAGGTGTTTCTTGTTATGTTAATGAGGTGACCTTTGGACCCATCTAAGGATAGGGGCTGGTTGCCAGGAGAACTAACTATATGATTAGAGGGTTGGGACTTTTAAGTCTCACCCCACCTCTAGGGAGGGGAAAGGACCTGAGAGTTAAATCAATCACCAGTGACAGGGTTTGGAGAGCTCCCAGGTTAGTGGAGATTCTAGGAGAGAGGCGCGCCTGGAGAGGGCATGGAAGCTCTGTGCCCTTTCCCTGTTCTTACTTTGCCCTATGCATCTTTTCCATCTGGCTGTTTCTGAGTAATATCCTTTTATAATAAACCAATGATCTAGTAAGTAAAATGTTTCTCTGAGTTATGTGAACCATTCCAGCAAATTAATCAAACCCAAGGAGGAGGTTGTGGGAACCTCTGATTTGTAGCCAGACAGTCAGAAGTATTAATAACAACCTGGACTTGCGACTGGCATCTGAAACCCAAAGAGGTTATTGGAACCTCCAATCTGTAGCTGGTCCATCAGAAGCACAGGTAACAACTGGGCTTGTGACTGGCATCTGAAGAGGGGTGGGCGGGGCAGTCTTGTAGGACTGAATCCTTACCCTGTGGAATCTGTTGCTATCTCTGGGCAGATAGTGTCAGAATTGAGTTAAATTCTCAGACATCTTGCTGGTATCTGAGAATCCTTTGTTGGTGTGGAGGGAACCCCTCCCCACATTGGAATTGGGTGCTTGGAGATGGACAAAGGTTTATTTGAATTGGCCAAAATGAGAAGGTGGGAGGCTAGGTTCTCTCAAATCCACCTTAACAAAAGAAAAAAGCAGGGGGTTTTATAGGGCTAAGGGGCTTAAGAGGAGGAGTTTCAAGGGAACAAAGGGCAAATCCATTTCTTTCACTCCAGGTAAGCCCTTGGGCAGTCAGAGTTCTGGGTGTCAACTGCAGCCGGAGGTTGTTTATTTGGTGATCATAACTTTCTTGAAGGCATTCTTTTTCTTCTGCAAAACGAGCTCATAAATCCTTGTGACTCTTGAGTCACCCCTCAGGTTAAACAAGCAAATTAACAAGATTAACTTCTTTTCACTTGTGTCTGTGTTGGGGACAAGGTCAAAGGGTAATCATATTTTTATTGAGTATTTACAGTAACCCTCAGGTACCTGGCTTCAAAATGAATATAAAGTCTACCTAAGTCATTTATTTTTCTTAATAATCCTACAAAAGAAAGATAAATGAGTGAAATCATAGTTTATTATTACAAGATTTCAAACCTCTGGTTACTTTTTATGGCTTTTCAAATTGAGGTCAGGAAAGTTCAATACATGATCCTAATCATGCTGGTACGTTTGGGAAGTAGGCTGTTCAATGTCAGCTCTCCAAAGATCACCACCACAATCTGTTGATAAGACAAAGCTGTTTATTGCTTCCTCCCATAATGGAAAATACCATCTCCACAGAGCTTTGGCAGTGTTTCAAGGGGATAAGACAAGATTGGAATTTATTAAGAATTGGAAATTTTGTGCATGGTCGGTCTTTCAGTGGAGGAGTGGTGAAAGGAAGGACTTGATTCAGATTGGGTAAGAATTGGACAACTTTTCTAGACTACGGGAAACAGCAAGGTGAAGATTTTAACACATGGAATTCAAAGAATTTTCTAGTAATGTAGACAGTAAGGTTTTTGGGGGAGGATGGGAGGGTAAGTTTCAGTCCTCATTGTCCAAGCAGTGTGGGGGTAGATGATTTTGATTCTCAAGGTGAAGTCTACTTCACAGTAACATCCTATAGATCCCATTTTTTCACAGTTAAACCAAGCCAAGTGTTTAGGAACTAAATGGATTACCTTTCCCCAAACCTCAAAAATATACATTTTTAAAATAGATTTCCAGGAAGAAGCTTAAGTATTTAATCTAATGAAGGAGGACAATTTTAAATGGGCAGGAAATATGGACTCCCTTCAAATCACTCTGCTGCTCTTAAGGCATCCCTGAGGATAGCCACTTGCAATAAATTCATAAAAAGAAGAATTCCACTAATACATGTTAATCACTCAGTCAGAAAAAAAATGGTATATTCACTTTAAAATGTTTCTTTGCATTTAAGTATAAGAGTAAAACACAAAACTTCTAAAGCAATGGATAAATAACCCGTTTAATATGAGACCTAGTCTATGTGTATCTTTTAGTGCCTAACGTGGATCAGATATTTTGTATTGCATGATCTATGAAGTACAGAGTGACTTTTGATCCAATTGCTTGATGAAATCAATTAAACAATATGCTTAACTGATTGTGTTTCTCTCCCTTAAAAATAACACTATGGACTGAATACCAAAACCTCAATCAAATATTTTGAAGTTGCTTGTTGTCATAAATTAAGATACTCACACTTCCATGTCAAAAAATCTCAAAGGAGACTTTTATAGGCACCCATAAATCATCTCAAGATTAGAATAATTTAGGTTGAACCACATGATATAACCATTCCAAAGATAAAATCAGTCAAATATTGCAATTTCGTATCATGTACTTTAACAGAATTCGAGAGCTGGATGGGATCTTAAAAATTATATGGTGCAACCAAACTCTTATTGGAAGCTAGAGCTTATTAGCAATAAATAGTTGACCAGAGTCACCCAGTCAGCTTGTAGGCCAGACTTAGCTCTGAGAATCAGACCTTCTGACATTTTTCTTGCTGCATTCTGCTCATGGATCGTGCCTTGACTTCCTGACAACTTTTTAAAAGTAAAATATTTTAAAAACAAGTATTGCATTTTGGACAAGCTATGCTACTGATTTATTCAATATGTTTAGCTTGGAGATGGGTTGGATGATAGCACGCTGATTTTTGCTTTAGTTCTTAATTAATAGGATATTATTTCACAGTAAAGTGAGATTGTCATGTCACTCCAGCTGGGGCTCACAGGCCCCTTGGGAAATTTATTTTGGAACAGCTAACCTTTGCAGTAGACTCATTGTCTTTTAACTAAGATTCACTGTGTCCAGACATAGAAGTAGTTTCTACTTTATTGGCTAATGATACACTCATATGACTCACTTCAAAGTCATTCACAACACTTTTTTTTTAGCCTTGATGTCTATAGAGCATTCAGTTCCTTAGGGCGTTTAAACAATGGCAGATCAAAATGAAACTTTTCCAAGAATTTCTTTTCTAAAATTCTTCCAACAGGTTGGAAATCACTGCATAATTCACAAGACAGTCCCTTTTGCAAATGTTAATTGGAGGGCAGTTGTGCCCATTAGCTAAACTTACCTGAGTCACAAAGCAGAGCATCAGACTCCCCCCGCAGCATTCTCTGCATCAGCCCTGTGTCCCTGTGGCGTCACACAAGGATGGAAGATTGTAATTGCTGCAAAAGGAAACGAATACATTCAGTAGCCTCCCATGCTATTTGACTGCGTATTTATAACAGTGCATTAGAAAGAAAACCTCCCTATTAATGTCTACTATGTTTGTTCTTACCTGCTGATTTATGGCTCTTTAATGCACCATGTTTTAACTACTTCATATTTAATACCTACTATTTTTCTTGATATCTGACTTCATGTAATGAAAGCCCTTGTTAGGAACTTCTGAGGTGGCAGAAAATATGAGGCCAGGATGACAGTAAACATGCATTCCCAGTTGAAGGTCTTGGACTTGTGAGTACAATTACTCAATATTGTAGCAAGCTATAACATTCACAGAAAAATAGTTTATGATAATGGTAAGATCTAAGAAAAACTTTTTCCCCAAATTTGGAGACAGACATTAAAATTGTTCAATGCCCAACAGTGTTATTCCTAGTAGTTCTCAGGTATGTTTCTGGTTAATAATTAAAAATAAATTTAAGGAAATAGATTATACATCACTTTTCAGTGCTCTTACCTTTACCAAGCAACCAAGATATTTTCACCCACCACTATTAATTTTCAAAACTAAATATTTGCTTTTCTCTTTTCCTTTTCCTTTTCTTCCTTATTGATCTTTATTTCATACTTTGATTTGTGCTTGCTTTATACATAGATGAACTGGCACAATTCTGAAGGATAAGAGTTGCTGACCCTGCAACCCCACTCAGTCCTCCTACCTTGTAAGCTCTAAGGACTCAAATGAAAGAATGGGGATAGTATCAGAACAACACTGCAATAATCTGCTCATGATTGTGCCCAGTATTGCTTTTCTTCCCTTCCCTGCCTCATTTCCTTAGATCTTTATAAGTGTTTCCTAGGATTATCCCACCTATAAACTATTTACACTCAAATCCTTTCTTAAGGTTCACTTCAGGGTAAACCCAAACTAAAAAATGTATATGTATTAGATATGATGTTTCATCAGTTATATATGTTACAAATATCTTCTCCAATTCTCTATCTTGATTTTTCACTTACAGATGTCTCATGATTGACAGAAGTTCTTGTTTTTAATGTGGACAAGTTTATCAATCTTGTCCATTAAGGACAGTGCTTTTGTATTTTACTTAAGTATTTTTCTACTACAAGTTCATGAAAATAGTTTTATACTATATCCTAGAATTTTATTGGTTTACCTTTCCTGTTTAGATTTAAAACCCATCTGAAACTTATTGTGTATGGTGTGAGGTAAGGATCAGACTGATCTGTTTTTTCCATATGAATATCCAATTTTCCTAGTAACACTGATTAAGAAAACTGATCCTTTGCGTCTTTGCCATAAATCAAGTGTTCTTAAGTACATTGGCCTGTTTCTAAGCTCTCTATTCTATTTCAATGTTCTACTTGTCTGTTGTTTACAAGACTCCCTTGTTCCCCTTTAGTCCTTTGATGCAGCACTGTATTGGGATCTCAGTCCAGTGTAAGTGAACTCAACAGAGTTGACTCCCATTTGGCAAACCTGGACCCTACTGTGTCTCTTATCAACCTCATTGTCAAAAGTGCTGCTGAGTCTTATGTTCGCCCATCGCAAAATCAGCAACCATCCCCAGGAGAAAAATACCCCCATGTGCATGGCCTCCATCCTCTCCCAAATACTGGCCTGGTAATTCTCCTATCTTGTTAGCATTTGTCACTTCAACTAGACTTTTGAGTGTATTTTGACCAGATTTTCCCCTTATCCTCAGTGGGAGGGTTGTTCTAAATTACCTAGTATGCCATTACCGGAATCAGAAATATTTGTTATCCTTTTGCCTTACAAAATATACTTAAATGTTTATGTCTAATTCTCTCACCTCTATGCAGTGATTTTCCCAAAATTTTTATGCAGTATTTTTAATGCTTCAATATATTATATGATAATTAGTGCCTCTACCTTTCTCTCCACATTGCCCATTCCCCTTCTACCTCCCATCAAACATCAGCTTTAGCAAAAGGCATTGTTTTGTATCCTTGATGATTGCTATTATACACAACTACTGCAGTTTTTAAATAAATGATACTTGATTTATTAAAAATACAAATTAAAAGGCCTAATTCCTAGTGGATTTTTTAACCCAATACATAGATTACATTATTACATTTACAAATCTAGCAATTTTAATAATTTTTAAAGAAGGCTGTTGCCATTTGGTTAATTAAATTCCCTTAAATAGTTTTAAGTTAATTTAATATATTCAATTTTATTTTTTAAGGACTATCAATAAAGAGTCATCAAATAATGCCTTCCCAAGTTCTTAATTTTGTTAAAATATAAGTTGAAATAACTAATCAATAGATTTTCAAATTTATACAAAAACATTAATTAAAATATTTGATTTATTTTATTATCTCCATCCTTAATGTTAAATCTTTCCAGGGTTAAATTCACTAGCCACTTAAAAAAACAAAAAGAAAAAAACAAACCAACATGATCTTGAGCAATTTAGCCTTGCTTTACCACATGAATGTAGAGAAATTGTCTCACTTGGCTATAAGCTGTTCATCAAAACCAGATTTTGACAGAGCATTAGATATAGAGCTTAGGCATGCAGATTGATTTTACTCACAATAATGAAGAACAACCAAGACTTACTGTATAGTTACTATGTCAATAGGGATTCTTAGACCATGACCTCCAACTAGGGTGGTCTTAGAGTCGATTCACCATAGGCTCCATTTACAACCTAACTAATTTGGGCCTTATTTCAGTCTCAAATCTGCCTCTCAGGTTGCTTCACCACTCAGTGGATTCAGCTAATCTACTTTTTTCTAATTTTATACTGAATTTTTTTCAAATTATTTCTGTATGGTAGGGCCACAATTTTTTTTTTCCCTAAGGAAGATTCGCCCTGAGCTAATATCTGTTGCTAAAATCTTCCTCTATTTTCTATGTTGGTCACCACCACAGCATGGCCACCAATGGGTAGTGTACGTCCACGCCTGGGAACCGAACCCAGGCTGCTGAAGCAGAGCATGCCAAACTTAACCACTAGGCCATGGGGCTGGCTCCAGGGCCACAATTTTTATAGGTATATAAATGACATCCAATTTAATTCTCCATATCTTTCATAGAATTATTGGACTATCCATTTGTAACACTAAGTTATACAAAGGATAAGTTCTATCTCTACTCTTATATTGCCTAGGCTGATAACATTTTATTTTTTCACCATATCTAAATCTTCCATATTTGTTTTATAGGTGACTCTAAACATTGAAAACCAATAAATGGTATTTTCATTATCATGACTATGTAAATATTTACTACAGAACCAAGTAATATGCTGGGAAACCTTTTCTTCTCTTTGTTTTAAATGTCACAATTTGTATGCCATATAAAGGTGTTCCTAACACACTGATAAAACCAGTGCTCTTTTCTTACACTGCATTAGATCATTAAAAACCTATCACCATTTGCTTTAAATCTGAACCATGTGTTTCTCATGTAGCTTTGTTTTCCCCCTGGAAACCAACTGCCTTTTTCTCCCCTTTATGAGATAAGAAGCAGATGCTATTTCACCATGTCATTAATGCCTTCCAGGTCTTTAGTTGATTCTTCTGTTTCTAGGATCCATTCCATTCTTCTTATTGAAGACACTCTTCTTGGAGCCAACTAACTTCCTTTTCTAATTTGGAAGAATGCTTTTCTTTTTTTTAAATTAGTTTTATTTTGAGAAAAATGCATACAAGTATAAATAACAGTATAACAAACCCATATCCCCTGCACCCAGAATTAATAACTGCTTATCACATTTGCCTTATCTTTCTCTGAATAAACAGATTAAAACATATTAGGTAAATATAAAACCTCTTTTATGCCCAATCCCTGCTCTCATTCTTTTTCCCATCCTGCACATCTCCACAACTACTGCCATGAATTGAGTGTGTATTTTTCCACTGTTCATACTTCTCATACATATGTGTAGGCATTAACAACATAGAATATTGTCTGAAGCCATGTTTCTCAATCTATATGTAGCAAAGGGTCAGGTGTCTTACTTTTTATTTTTGTGTTTTCCACAATCTGTTGCAGACCATGTATGATGCTATCATATGTGTCTGATACATAGCTTCAGCTACGTGAAACTCACTAGAAACTTCAGCCAAACTAGTCTACACCTTCATTGGTTATTGAGACAAATCCACTGCATACTTGGATGTTGTCACAATATCAAATAGCTATAAAACTTCTAAACACATTCTTGATTTCTCATAATGAACCATAACAAACAGTTTACAAACCTGCACCGATCCTCAGATCATACTTTGAGTAGCAGTGTCTAAAAGATGTTGTTTTTTAATTTACATTAATGGTTTAATACTAACTATACAGTTTAACAACTTGATTTATTTCACTTAGCACTATGTTTTTTACCTAGTGCATTCACTTTAATTTCTGATTATTTTTATATCTGATACAATGATATCCAATATTGGTATACACTTAATTTGTTTCCACTATTTTGCTTTAACAAGTAATAGCTCATTAAATATTTGAGCGTCTAATATGCCAGCCTCTGTTAGAGGTCCAGTTTATACAAAGAGGCAGACAAGGTCGCTGTTCTTCTGCTGGGTGGGAAGAAGTGCTAGGAGGGTTAGGGAAGGCCTCGCAGAAGCAATGTTTGCACTAACATTGATAACAAGAAGAACCAGCCATATGAAGATCTTTTACAGATTCAGGAAAGTGCCAAGTAGAACAACAGCAAGGCTAGTATGAGTTCTTTGTTCAGGTGTCCTACTATAGATATACAGAATTTTTCATAGTATATGGAATTTCATAGAAATGGAATTGCTGGGTCATACGGAATGCACATATATAATTTTCAAGATCCTGTTATATTGTTTTCTAAGTGTTTTTTTCAAATGACATTCCTACGCTAAGGTCTTAATTTCCCCACATTTTACACAAGACGCATTTAAAATTTTTGTCGATAGGATGTGAAATGTTTTCTAGTGTTGTATAAAGCTAAATTTTACTAGTTATTCTATGGTTTGAGCACCTTATTTTTGGTAGGTGAGGGAGAGCCGTAAAAGTTCTCTCTTCTATACATTGCCTTTTTATTTTCTTTGCTCATTTTCAATTGGGTTGTTTGTCTTAGCCTTATTATTTAGGAGGCATTTGTTTTTTAAGTCTAGATTATTGAGGCATATTTCTACACAATAAAATTTACCTGTTTTAAGTGTAGAGTTGAATGAGTTTTGACAAATATGCAATTATTTAACCAACACCACAATCAAGATATAAAATATTACCCTTATCCCAAAAACTTCCTTATGTTCATTTGCAGCCAATCTGCTCCCTGCCATCCAGTCTCTGACAACCATTGGTCATTTTGTTTCTCTGTGAGCTTTGATTATTTTCCACTGAGATTCAACAATCTTCCAAAAGAAGCTTTGTCATCATTTCCTCTTAATTGACAAATGTCCTCAGGCAAGAGCTAAACCTACCTCAATGGGTTCTCCTGTCTTAAATTTGGACCAATCCTGGATTCCCTTACCAACTGGCTTCCAAGTAGCTTTGGCTAGTGGGAAGCTAAAGCTTCCCCTGGATTACTCCTTATTTATGGCTCCAGTTCTCACTAAGCTGCAGTAATACTTTTCAACACTTAGCCAGGCAGTTGATAACTCTACCTCAGCCTTCACTTCCTGCTTGCACAGAGCCTCAAAATCAACCAGAAGTAAAAACTTAGGACATTCTTGGATCTTTTCTGAGCATGCTCACATCCTTAAGCATGCATATGGCCTTATAGACTCCCAGGAATATGTTAGCACTTTTCAAAGCCCCTGTGGAAATCTTATTCCCCTAATTTTTTTTTTTCAGTTTGATGGTTAGTCTACTATTTGCCCCAACTGTAATCCACTGCCTTGGGCAGCTGTGAAGTTAAGCAATTTCCTGTAATTGTTTTTGACAAATACCCTCAGAGAAGAGGATTTTTTTTTTTTTTTTTGCACTAATGATCTCCGACTGAATTCAAATAAAGACAGTCTTGCAAGTGGGGTCTCCCAGTGAACCACCAAACAGGACAAACAATGACAATGCTCTAGCAATTGGTCTTTGAAGGAGATTCAACCCCCATAAACTCCTTCCAGTTGCTGCCAGGCTGGTGGTTTTCACTGTGATTGCAGACTGAGGTTTTCAAGGCTATCACAGAGCTAGAAACTGGAGGATGGGACTATGATAAGTTAAAACATCACAAAGCCCTCTGTTCTTATTGAGATTCAGCCACTTTTCTTGAATAAATGCACTCCAGATTGCTACAAGCCTTTCATTAATTTCCAGAGTTCTTAAAAATTTGATTCTGACAATTTTGCCAGTTTTCTCACTGCTTTTACAGAGGAGAACATTTTCAAAAGTGTTTAATCTGCCATTTTCACTGAAGTCCTACAAATCAATTTTAAAATCCCCAATTATCCAAATACTTGAGGTTAAAAAGCATATTTCCCCACTCTAAATTTCTGATTCATAAAAAGAAAGATTTTTTCCCTTCTCTTCTAGATATGAATTATTATTTTGATTGATTATGCTGCCTAAAATCTCTGGTTAAGAGCTAACTGTGCACATGGCATGAGCTATATACTTTATAGAGATTGTGTTTGAAGTATAATCTCTTTGGAGTTGCAAAAAGCAAGAACATAAATGCTACTTTAAAATATTAATAGAAATCATCTATATAGTTTTTTCTTCAATAGGAGCAAAACCTAACTGATGAAATTATTTTCTTTGTCCTAAAAATCCAGTGTTCTATAATTTCAATTGGCACTTTTAAATAGTGAGACCTCAAAATAAATCATTTGTTGAAATTGTAAATATGCTACATTTCATACTGACTCATCTCCGAAATTACTTAAAATTAAATAAGCTGTGATTTGATGCATCTTATTCAGGCAACATTTGTTGCCATGAAATGTGCCAGTATCTTCTCTTGTTTAGCTCCCTGCCGTGTTCCACCATTTAAAACCATCGTGTGATGAGTTTCATGGAAAACAAAGATTATTGTTTAAGAGTTTTAATTTTTGTGTGCTTCCAACAAAACCTTTATGTAACCACAATGACACTTGCAATGTACTCGCCATTGTCTCTTGCAATTCACTCTACACAGTCCAATTCATCAAACAGACCCTCATAAATGTGATATATTTCAGGAAAATACACTCCACCATGTATTTTGTTAGAATTTATGAACCATCTATGGTTGGAAAAAATTACATGTACAGTCATTTCACAACCTCCCACATCTGCAGATGTCTTTGATGCTTGTACTTTTTGAAAAATTCGGATACCAAATGACAGTTGGTTTGGTAGAGGAGATCAAAAAGATCAGGCTATCTGAAAGAATCAGCGTTAAGTTCCTATCTTCTTGTCCTTGCTCAGTGTATCTCATTTTTCCCTTTTATCTAGGTGAGTTCTGTGGAATTGAGAGGCCATGCTGGGGAGATAGATGACAGAAGAATGTGCTCATGTTGTCAAACAATCAGTAACCACAACAAAAACGCAATTAAGCACAGAAGAGATGCATTTCCACATGACTTTTAAAACTGTATAATTGTTGGATAATTCTGGAAAATTATAGTTTACCAGAAAACAAGCTGAGTTGGCACTTCCTATGGTCCAAGTGCCAAAGATAGACCATGTACAGAGGAATTGAAATCTCATGAGGAATTTTTCCCCACTGGCTGCTTTCATGATCTCACATACATTTTACGGCCAGAAGGTGAATACTTGACATCATTTTTGGAAGGTATAGGAACTGCAAGGTGAAGAGGGGCTGCAGAATTTTGCCTGTAAAGGCATGCTAATTTCCGTAAAGAAATATTTCAGAAGCTATAAAATAGAAAAACCTCCACTCCAACTGACAGATAGAGCCTATAGTCAGAGGGAAAGCAAGAGTCTGAGGAGAGAGGTAAACAAATTAAATTAGCTCTAAAATAACCATGATGCTTAATAATCTGTAATATCACTGTTAGATTAAATAAATAGAATTTATCAGCCCCCAAAACTAAGGGAAATGTCCTCATGCTGAGGGTATCTGGGTCCTGGAAACACTATCTTCATCTTTGAATTTTCTCAATAAACTCCAGAGTTCTCTTGTGTAAGCTGGATGGTATCATGCAGTTGATTGTCTAATAAATTATGAGATAACTAGCAGCACATTAGAATTAAGGAGTACTTTTCACCTATTTTCCTCAGCTTTGGGGTTTGGGCAAGAATTCCAAAACAATCAGAAAAGTCCCATTGCATATCCTGTTTAACGTATACTTAGTGAAAATAGTGAGGCAATAATTATATTAGGGTGGGGGAAAATGGCAACTTGAACTAAGGTTCTGGTGATATAAATAGACCTGGACAGAGAAATATTATAGTATTAATATCTATTTGTAAATGAAGTAGGTAATAAATTGGATTTATGTTGGAGGATAAAGGGAGGTGACTAGTTGACACCTAGACTTGAGGCATCCCTAAATGTATGGGCGATAGTCAGAAAAGAGGTCTGGGGCTAGAGAAACAAATCTGGGAGCCACCAGCATACAGGCACATGGTAATTGAAGCCGTAGATGAAGGTAAGATTTCCTAAGATGAGAGCATAGAATAAGAAAAGGAAAAGGCCCACAAATGAGATTTGAGGAACTCCAATAATTAATGGCTAATATGAGGAGACTGTGCCCCCAATGAAGATGGGAGATGAAATGCCAAAGAAGTAGGAGGAAAAACCAGGAGGATATATTACCTCAATAACCAAGAAAGAGATTATTTCGATAAATGTGTAGTAGTCAATGATGTCGGATTATGCTGAGACATTTAAAAATAACTGAAAAGGTATACTGCATTTAGCAACGTGAAAATGATTGGTGACCTTAGCAAGGGTCAGATTGGAATAGGTTAAGGAATGAGTCGAGAGTTGAAGAAATAGAAACCACAAGCAGACCCAACTCTTTTGAGAGACAAAATGGGAAATGAAGGGTAAGTAAGCATGATAGTTGAGAGAATACATGGGATGAAATGGATGAAATGTGTTTTTTTAAGAGGTGAATGGACCTGAGAATAATTAATTGCTGCCAATAAGAATATCGTGAGAGATACTGTTAATACTCAAGGAAGTGCAGTAAAACCAACAAGGTAAGTTTCTTTGGGAGGCAGAGGGAGCCCAAATTGAAAAGAGAAAACTTGGATGGGAAATGAAAGAAGGGGAAACCACTCTAACATAACCTAAGGGAAGAAAAGAGGATGGGTATGGATGGAAGTGTTTTTGTTGGTTTGGTAGCAAGGAACAAGACTCCTCAGCTAAAACTTTCTATTTCATTGTGAAGTAATTGTGATGGTTTCTTCTGACACCTCCACCTACCTCATACAAGGTTATACTTCCTTTGAAGACAGGGACTGGTCTGATTCATCCTTGTTTCTACAACTTAGAATGTAGGAAGGGCTCAAATAATATTTGATAAATTTATTCATGAAAAAAATCCAGGTTTCATCACTCTCAACTCCAATTCTCTTAGAATGTATGTGATACTAGTTAAGGCCTTTGTAAACATGCATACATATTGAAACAGGAAATTAAGCTTATCCTCAGACTGGCTGAAAACAAAACAAAAAGACTATGAAAAACCTTGCCAATTATATCTTCTAAAACATCTCAAAAATTATAGATGACATAGCAGAGCTCCTTCTCAAAAGACCATATATTTTGAGATACTGATCTCAGAAAACTGTGTCCCCATTAGCTGAAAGCAAAAACAATGTTCAAATTCTAGGCTGCTTTTATGTGTAATTCCAACATCGCTTCTTTTCTTCATAAAGTCCTGAAATTAAGTTGTTCTCCACATGCTAGCACAAGAGATCAAGTCTGACCCATTAATAGTTTATGAAGACAAGCCCAGATTGTCACAAATCCAGCAAGACAAATCTCACTTTAATATATCACTTCATTCTTAACTGAGTTCATGACCCTTTTAAAGATGACACATTTAGTAGTAGTTTTCCACCTTTTTTTTATTCTGCTATATCTCATATGTAAATATGTGCAATAATACTTCCATGGATACACCTAACAAGAGGCTTACAACAATATACCCTCCACCTCACATTTTAGTCTCTCAAGAACTTTTATGGCAAACAGAAAACACATACTGACTAGTGTGCCCTCCTATTCACTCCCCACTCCCTCCCCTCTGCTTATACCATTGCACATGGATCCTAGATCTTTAAATTGGCCTGTTTCAGTCCAAACCAGAAACACTTAGGCAGCAAAGAACAAAATCTTTAGTTTTATATGTAGTTCTCCTGTACTGGGATGTTGAGATACACAGATGTGTGGCAGATGAGTTTGAAAAAGGAATAGAGACTACAGCACATCATTTGTGCATGATCCAAAATCTATTTTATCTGAGTGGTAATTCAATCACTCAAATCTACAATTACCCATGAGAGTATGTCACATATAAGCATATGTAACACAGTAGAAAAAAGATGAAGAATCACAGTTGTAAGGTAAATCTTGATTGTTTCCAAAATCTCTTAGTATGATCCCACTAGGAAAAGTTGGACCAAGGGGAAAATGTTTGTTCCTCTATCTTAGAAAATATCAAATTATAAGTTTATTACATAGGCTACTAATAAGTGCTCAATATCCCTCTAAGTTATATAATTGTCTTTTCAACTCCTAAAAAAAATGAAGCTCATGGCTAATGAGATAACAGTAACCTCCCTCTCAAATCATAGTCCATAATTTAGTGTGCCCTGTGAATCTAGGAGATGAGTCTAGCGTGCGCCCACAAGATCTCCCTGGCCAATCGCAGTGGGGCAGAGGCATACAGTCATCACTTGGCTTTGATGCTAAACCAAGCAAATGTTGTAACCCAGTGCCCACATTCCAGCTTCTTTGCTATGGTCCCTGAAAACCCATTGAGGCCCAGAAAACTAAGGGGGTGATCACAGAGTTTGTCACGACTTGATTATAATCTAGGGAGGTGGCCTCATTTGGGATAAGAAATGACTTAATGAATGATCAGCAAGCTAGCAGAGAGCTAAATTGTTGTCAATAGATTTAATATCATTTTCACATAGCATTAGAATTATGCTAACTTCTGAGGCCAGTCCCCCAGCATATCCACTTTTTCTTCTGAAATGATCACATGCAAAGAGGAGACGTTGAATCCTGATACAGATTGCTCACACTACCTGGTCCTCATTGATTCCCGGGGGCTTGAAATGCCTATGGAATGACAGACTCCTAAGAGCTAAGGCCTGGGTATGCCCAATATACATTCAATGGGGATAAGTGGAAACAAAGCAGATGGAAATGTTTTCTTTGTGGAAGGGACAAATAAAGGTTAATTTCCACTAGAAAACTTACAAAAAAGAAAAAGGAGCTATCAATTCAAACTTCTCAAAAGCAAATTCTTCTGATGCATGGCAGCCTTGCTCTCCTGACGTGTTTCACCAAAGCCTTCAAACCCAGTGCAAATACCACCTCCTTTGTGATTCTTTCCCCAGTACCACCAGGAGACTCGGCTGTCCTCTGCTCTGAACCCTCCAAACCATCTCCCATCTTTATAACATTTACTCCACTATAACATACTTGTATAATTGTCTGCTTACCAATGTGCTTGAGTAGGCAATGGGTTTGCAAACTCATAAAAGATTTTGCAAAGAATGGGCAGTTTGTTAAGACATTCTTGGTTTTAAAGGAGAACTGTGAACTCCATCCCCAGAGCCAAATGAGAGCTGTTTGGTTCAAGCTGTATCCCCATGGGACATACAAAAAGCAGTGTAGGTTTTTGGCCTACATTTTTCAGGTGGCAGCAGTTTTCTCATCAAACTGACATTTATCAAACAACTGGTGTCAACTGCCACCTTGTAAATAAAATATAAGCTTCATTTTGAGCCAATTACAGGTGATATAACAACCTCATTTGTTCAGAAGAACTACCCAGTGACTTGAACTGGTCACTTTTAAGGAATTAGGCGCCAAAAAATGGCCTTGTAAAATAGGAAATGTCAAAAACAGATTTCTAATATGACTAACAGGTGTGTGCTGAAAGAAAAAGCAAATATCTGAACCTAATAGAATACTAATCTGGTATAAACAGGCTTATGCTAGCAAACACTAAATCTAGATGAAAAGTATGACATTTTTAAAAAATAGTAATCTCATAAAAATAAGTTTATACTAGAAAATGCTAAAATTTATATGGACAGCATTTTTTGAATGGTAAGCTATGCATATTTTCACATATAATATGCAAATTTTCATTGAATTTAAGTTGATTTTAAATCTCAGTTTGATTTGGGGATTACAGTGTTTTGATTAGTAACTATCGGACTGAACTCATACAAATTAAAAAGAATTGGTTTAATTTCCAAGATCTACAGACATTTCTGACAGGTGTTTTGACTGAAATTTCGTAAGAGACAGTGAAAGGAAACAATGGATAGAGAAACAACAATCTAGTGGGTAAAGTAAAAGGTTTGGAGTTAGACAGATATGGGCTAAAATTCCAGTTCCCATACCTATAAGCTCTAAGACTTTAGACATGTTATTTAACCTCTTTAAACCTCCATTTTCTTTATCTGTAAAGTAAGAGTAAAAACATCTGATTCACTAGATTGTTTTAAGGATTAAATTAGATACCATTTGTAAAAACCCTTAACCCTTAATCCATAACAAGTGCCAGGTAAATGAGAGTTTCTATTATAACTTCAATTGCTTTGCATGCATACTTTCCATGAACTCTTACTGGAAGATATTCCCAGATGTTTGTTGTATTCTGTGCACTGCAATCCCAGAAAAATAATGTGTTCTCTTTTATTGCTGTTTCTCCCATTTCCTTTATCAAGATTAATTTAATTCATCTTGTTCCATTATTCTAAAATTTTCCAAATTTAAGACTGTTTCTTCTACAAAGTTCTTGTCTTCTTACAACTCAATAGTATTTTAGTTCTTTACAAGTGAACATGCTTGATTCCATTAATTTCCTAAATTTCCTCTTTCAAGAAACTTCCTGTCCCCCAAATCTTTTAGATTCCAAAAATGTCTATTTACTCATTATATGCTATCTATTATTATCAATTTCTTCAAAGCTTTTCAGACAAAAGCTGATTAAGGAAGTAAACTAACTTATTCCAAGATGATGCTGGGTTATCTTGACCTTGAGTTCAACTTCAAGTAGAAATTCAGTGAGATTTTTTTGGAGCCAAAAAGAAGTTCTTCCTTAAGTAATCCCAAATATCTCTTGGGAGGTTTATCATCAATCTAGGGCCCCATTAAGAACTGCTTTGATCCCCAGTCAGCCCGCATAATCTAATGCTTTGGAAAAGATATTTTGTTCTCTGTTCTGGAAGACTATCCTTATTTTCTTACATTTGGTGAGAAAAAAAATGTCAAAGTCCTCAAAGATGGAGAAAAAAGTCTTGAGTGAAGCCCTAGTTCAGATTGCTTTTCTGATGGTCTTTATTTTTTCATGTATGCCCTTGGTTTTCATGACTCCTTTCTCCATTTCACTCTTGGTTCACTGTCATTGGAAAAGCAGTCAGAATCCCTCCCCGCATCGTGAGATAGCCTCAACTTTGTGCACTTTGACCCTCATGAAAGCATTTTTGTTAGCTAGTCTCAGACACTCAGTTGCCAACCTCAAAGAAAAAAGTTCATCTTAAATGGGAGTGAACATTTCTGACCCTCGGGAGGAATAAAAAAAGTTTTAGATATCTTGGTAAACGGGAGCAAGCGTGAGGATGAGATCAAAGAGTACTGCTTCCCCGGACACAGTGAAGACTGTCTGCCAGCAATCACGTCTGTAGTCCAGCCGGGTGTGGTAGGGTGGGGGTAGAAAGCAACCAGCTAAAGAACATTCTTGCCACTACCATGGGGGTTCCTCTTGATAAACGGAGCTCTTTCCACCCCAACTAATTTTCTTCATTTGTACTCCTCAGCCTGATTCTCAGCCCTCTCTTCTTCCTCATTTTTGAAAAGTGTTGACAAAGGTATAGCAGTGTGTGAAAGTCATTGAAATCCCATTGGGGATCTAAATAGGAAGTGGCAGAAAACTGTGGGGTCTTAAACAAATCATTTCCCCCTTCTTGACATCATTATTTTTAACCTATAATGAGTGGCTGGGGGAAGAAAAAAGAATTCGAAGATCTCTTTTAGTTCTGACATTTTATATATATATTTTTCTAATTCCACAGGTATTTTACTCCAAAGATCTCAAGCACATTGTCATTTGTAATTGGTATTTTTAAACTACACACACATACAGATACATGTACATGAAGTTTAAATCTCTGTTAGTAAACTGTCCAACCACTGCTAAATATGAAGACATCTTCACATTTGATGGATGTACCTTCACCAATTCAGATCCCCAGTTAACAGATTAGGGTCATGGATGTTAGAATTGCCATCCAAGAGCCTAAATGGTGACTGCCAGACATTTAGCAGCTTCTACTTTATAAATTACTGTGTTCATGAGGTACTCAGAAAGGCTCCCATTGTTATTTACTCCTCAGTACTCAATGATAAACATCAAAAGAACCAAAACACCAAAATGTCAAGTCCAGGGAGCAAATATTTCAAGAGAATTTTTTTTTTACCAATTTAACTTTTCTCTGAATTTGAAGAACAAGGGCGTGGGCCTGACACCAGACGGCGATGTTAAATGGGATTCATCCAGTTCTAATTACTGCTCCCTATTACAAGGCCCAAGGACACCATGGCTACTCTTGGCACATGAAAGTAACTGGCTGGACACATTGTACCAAACAGAGAAATCTCCCTAATTACAAACTATTAAAAAAAAAAAAACCTGCACTACAACTCTGAAATGTAAAGGATTTGAGAGAGGGCAAGGAGTAGGGACTCCGGTTGTAATAACATTTATAACATTTCTATGGTATATTTCTTCTGAAGAACTTAGAATGCCAGAAGCATTGTCCTGAGCAGTTACTCGTACACAGTTTTTGTTGTTTTTTCTTTTGCAATCTCTCCCTTTCTATGAAAAACAGCTGAGGAAGTTTTATTAGTTCTGGATATATGGGTGGTAGTTTCTCAAGTGGCTATTTTCACAACCTATTCCAAACAAGTTGTCTTTTTAAATGAGCCTTGCTTCTTTTCTGCTTGCTTGTTACCATATTAGTCTTTCTCTGCTATTTGTTTCGCCTATTTTCTTTGATTTGTTTCAGTCTCACGATTTGATTGTTTTAGTCTCATGATGGGAGGAAAAACCTGAAAACCTACAAACTTATCCTTATGAAGCCTACTATGTGCAGACAGCTGGGCAAATAAGCCTCCCATAGCAAAGAAAGTAGAGTCAGACATTGAACAAGTGACAAGGGCATTAGGCTCAATAGGAGCTCAACTGAGTTCAAACACCCAAGTTTCCTTGAATTGTCCACTGTACGTTGTTAAATGTGAATCTAACTAAATCCTTTTGATGTTATCTATATTTTCCCAAACAGAGGCCTAGGATTTAGCATTCTATAGACACCACTTACTAGATTGTGACGGGTTTCTGGACTGACAACCCCATATCACAAATCTCCATCAGTTTTGGATGCAGACTAGGGAATCATGCATTACCTTAAGGTTTTCCAAAGTGTGGATTGATGGCCATCTATATAAGAATCCCTCAGGGTCTTGTTTAAAAAGCAGATTTTCAGGTTCCATCCCAGACCAACAAGATCAGAAATGTCTTAGGGTGGAGCTCAGAAACCTGCATTTCTAACAAAATTTTCAAGTGATTTGTATGTCCATTAAAGTTTAAAACCTGGTAAGTTGGCTTAACAGTCAAATTGACTTGCCAAAAGTCCAGTAATAACCATATGCATTAATTACTGGTATATGCTTATCTTGGCAATGATGTAACAATGAGAGAGACAGACAGACAGAGAAAGAGAGAGACGGGGCTGGGGGATTGAGATTATTTTGATGGAGGGCATAAACGGGCAAGTGCACTAAAGGAAAGAGGAATTGAAATGGGGCAAATGAGAAAGTGAAAAGGAAGCTGTAGGAAGTAGTTCCCTGTGGCCACTGTAACAAATTACCACAAACTGGGTAGCTTAAAACAAGTGAAATTTATTCTCTTACAGTTCTGGAAACCAGAAGACCAAAATCAGAGTGTCGGCAAGGGCACACTCCCTTCAAAGGCTCTCGGGAAGGGTCCTTCCTTGCCTCTTCCAGCTTCTGGTCTTGGCAATCATTGATTGATGGCCACATAGCTCCAGTCTCTGCCTTGTGGCCACATTGCCTCCTTCTCTGTGTGTCTTCTCACTGCCTCTCTCTTCTAAGGATACTTGAGGCTGCATTTTGGGTCCACCTGAATAATCCAGAATAAGATCCTCCTCTCAAGATCCTTAATTTAATTACATCTGCAGAGACACTTTTCCCATTAAGGTCAGTTTCACAAATTCTGGGGATTAGGATACAGACATTTCTTTTGTGGCTACTACCATTTTAGCTGACAATAGAAACAAAGAAGGTAGTGAGAAAGGAGTAAGGGGAGAAAATGCACCCTAGGCACATTCATCCAGGAAGGGAGAAGTGTCTCGGACTGTAGATGAGACCCTGGTGCCAACAGAGATTGAAATTTAAATTAGTAAAAAAGATATCTCTAAGTCCTTCCTCTTCGTTGGCATACTTCTGTGTTCCACATGAAACTGTGGAAGTTCACCTCCTCTTGAGGTCAGTAATGATTTGGTGAAAGGGAAATTACAAGCTGAAAAGGGTAAGTACAACTAATCAGATGCAATGTTATTAGCCTGAGTAAGACAAGTTCTGGAAATGTCATGTCCACAGAGTAACAAAACATCTGTCAGTGTACCAACCATTTCTCTCATCCTTGGAGAGACTTGGGAGAGCGGGTACCTAAAATGAAAACTTCATCCTTTTATACTTGCCAATTCTCTAGTCTTGGAAATCTTACTCCACACTAAATCATACCAAAATCATGTGAGCCAGGCAGTAAAATCTCATTGTGCAAATCATATGTCCTATTTGCAATGACTCAGTAACTCTTGGCATAAATTATTTTTGAGTGAGATAAATTGCTTCAGATGTATAGGAAGCCACAATCTAATTTATGTCTATGATACAAGGAGCTTTAGAAAGTGCCACTTAAATATTCTGTCTCCAAAAACCTCATGAATGCACAGGAAGTCAGTGTAGGATACAAATGGAAAGTCACATATTATCATTGCGTTGTCACATGTGACTCACTCATACTAAATAGCGTACAACCTAAAATATAGTTCTTCGGAATTCTGCTGCTTCAAATTAAATAAGTCACAGGACAGAATTTCCTATGTATTGGACATTGGATCATATTTTGGACTTCATTAATGCATATAAAGGGAGAGAGAACCCTGTGCCAAAGGGATGCTGGTGAGATGGTGAAATGTCTTCCAGACCTTTCCGGAAACTCTCAGGCCCTGGGAACTCTCTGTGCCTGAACAGTAGACCCTGGCAAGTCTTGCTCATGGCTCATCTCTTCCAGTGACAAGAAGGCAAGAGCGAACTGAAACTAGAAAAAGCCGATCTTGGGGAGTTAGTCTCTTATTAACCTAGTATAATTGGGAAGAATTTTTTATTATTTTTTAAAATCAACGTGTCCACCTAAGGACAGAGTCTTACTGCTGATGATACTCTTAACAACTCTTTACTGAAAACCAGTGATGTCTCATTTTTTACAAGTTGTTTATTTCATTCCCCGACTCTAAGAGGCAGATGGTGACTCCAATCTTACAGAGAATGAAACTGAGTCTCACAGAGATTAAGCAACTAGCCCAAACGCACACAATTAGGAGGGAGGGAGCCAGGTTTCACTTCCAGTCTATCTAACAGCAGACCCAGGCTCTTCTCCTGTTTGACTCCCACTGAAGTGATTTCTTCCCCTGCGAAAACATCACTTTGAATTGTTCCTCCTTTTATGGTGCTGCCAGCACAGGTGCTGCATGATATGCTTATTTGTTGATTAATTTTTTTCTTTTCAGCCCTTTTGATGCAGATTCAAATTTCAAATCTGTGGAACCTACAGACTGTATTGCAGAAACGTGAGCATTTTGCTTCCTTCCTTTCCTGGGTTTATAGCACACATCTCTAAATCCTCACCTACTTTCTTGTACAAAAATATTGCCCTTCCAGGAAGTAAGATAAACCCTATGGAAACTGATCATTGCATCTTTGACGTGAGTCATCTAAGCCATACCATCATCTCAGACCCTTCAGAGAAAGAGCCATTTTCTTCCAGCATGTCAGCTTTTTGAAAAACAATAAAGTAGGTTTGCCCTGGGGCCATCCCACCTGTCAGCCTTCTACACCTTCCTCAGCACCCAGAACCTTCTGGCCCAAGTTATTATGGAGGAATTATGCCCTGCTAATATCCCACCTTGCTGCATTCCTCAGCTAGCTGTCTGGTAAATTATTCATCTACTAAGTGGTTAATAGCTCATATTATCATAATATATTGTCCCTCCCCAGAGACAAATGCCTTCAACATAAGTTTTACAAAACAATCTCTAAAAATGGAATTTCAGTTATTGGGGCAGGCCAATGAGGGAGGTAATTTTGACAAAATTATCCTAAAATCATGGGATTTTAGCATTCAAACTTTAGAAACCAGTGTTTTTACCTCTCCCTCTGACCCTCATTTTATGGTTAAGAAATTAAAGCCCAGAGTGGGGAAACTTACCCCACACCAGCTAGAATGCACTCCAGGCCTCCTGGTCTGTGACTTTTGACTAACACATTTGATTTTGCCAATTCCTCCTAAATTATGCCCAGTCAGCAGCTGTTCATTCCCACGTTAGATCTGTCACCTGTGGTAAGTATTCAACTATCTTATCTACAATTAATGCCTTATCATTTTTTCATAGTTCTTAGCATCAAACAAGCATTCAAACAACATAGTCTTTCCATGGGAACTTTCAAGTAGTCCTATTTCAACATTAAAAAATAAAATCTATATAAGCACAAGATGAAAACTTCTAATCTCTCTCTGTGTTTTCTTTTGTTAAGATAAGGGTTCATGGACATAGATCAAGTCATTTTAAAAGCCAACTAAATTGGCCCAGCTCAGGCTCTGCTCATGGAGCCAGCTCAGCTGTATGGCACTTTGTTCTATTTGGTCTGTATTAATGCTGCACAGTTAGTGGGATGGTTTTCATCTGTCATCACGTAGCTGAGAGACATAATCTCCCTCTATTGGGATTCTTG
Organism: Tapirus indicus; assembly: GCA_031878705.1. Lineage (NCBI taxonomy): Eukaryota > Metazoa > Chordata > Mammalia > Perissodactyla > Tapiridae > Tapirus > Tapirus indicus. Next base: position 114,224,703 of record CM062921.1, on the reverse strand, counting down.
CTGCCCAACTCCCAAATGTCCCCGAAAGTCTTTTACAAGACTTTCCCAGTAAGCAATAAATGCTGCAAGAAGGGAAAACCCAGGACAACGAGGAGGGGAAATTGGTAGGAATTTGGAGTCAGAATTAAGGGCTGGAAACGAGAACTCTAGAAATAGATAAAGATGAGGCCTAGGCAGGTAGTAAAGAAAACCAAAGAGATGGTGTTAGATACCTGGATTCTGATATTAAGTGAAGAAACAAGGAGGCTTAATGATATTCCTAAAGAAGGGGCTGGGGTTGGCCAAGCTGAAGGGACTGGGTGGTATGTTTGAAACCTGTGGCTCTGCTGTTTTTGGTCAAACTAGAAGAACCTAGCAGTGTGTTTCCTCCAGAATCCCTCTCCTTGCCCCTCTTCCTTGTCCACTTCTCATCCATAGTCACAGTTAGGTAAAGAAGAGGCTCTATTCAGATAACACTTTTCCCCTTGTTACAGGACTCAACAGAGAGCAATTGACTATTTAAACATATTTTCTGGGGTTGCTCATTTGAACACACTCTCTGGAGAGGAGATTAGTTCCAGATCAGGGGAAGGAGAAGAGTCATCCCTTTTACAATTCTCCCTGAGTTCTTTCCCCAAGAGATTGCTCAGTCTCTCAACTAATGGGTACTTGTAGATTGGGAAAGAATAAGGACTTACTAAGAAAACCTGCTGAACACCCAACCACACTAAATTTCCTACTTTACTTGCCTTATCCATCCCAATTTCTTCCTCCTCATATAAGTAAAGGAGAGCAAGACTTAAGTTTCCTGAAAAAGACTGAGTTTGAGGAATGACTGAGGTTGAAATTATATTCCCATCTCCTTTACATCCATCATGTAATTTATTATAACCATATTAATATAATCACTTACCCTTGGATTCAAAAAACAACAAAAAAGTTACCATAGATTCATAAATGATGCCAAGTTCTGATCCAAAGTTTGGTGAAATAAGCTGGTGTTCCATTTGAAGCTACCCCCAACACAGCTTGAAGAATCTTCTTTAATAAAAGCTACCCAAAGTTTTAACAACCATCTGAAATTTTCTCATTGCCCTTTGCTACACCCAAATTACTACTGCTAGTTTTATTTAAACAAGCTGCATGTGCTCAGAACCATTATGGGAAAGAAAAAATAATTTACAGGGCTGTGTAGTAAGTGTTTGGTTTGGTTTAAAAATAATTTGGAGTCTGTAGTTGCTAATATACTTGGAAAAACAAGAAATTAACAAATACACATCCTTTTTAAAAATCCCTATAAAATCTAATCAGTCAGTTGCTATATAAGCAGAGAATGATAGAAAAATCAAACAGAAACTTGAAAATTGGAAAATACCCTAAAAATCCTTATAAAAAAATGAGTCAGCCTCTCCCAGAATGCTTCTTTCAGACAGTCTTCATGTTGGTAACAGGCCTGGAGCTATAGCAAAGGACACCGGTAAGAAAATACCACCTTTTTTTTTTTGTTTTGATAAAACTAAATTACATCAAAAGATCATTTGGCAATCCATGAGAATTATCTAAAAATAATAAATACCAAAAGAAATATTTATAGTCTTTATTATATTAATGATTTCAAACATATGTAGTAATACCAAACTCAAGTGTGGCAACTCCACGTGTGTTTCTATCAAGGTTAGCTTTGCGAAAATAGACTCTGGATCACACACGACAATAGCAAAAGGAGAGAAATATATACATAATTTTCTGCTTAAGTCATATCTATGTAAGTATTAAAAATCAACAATTCATAGTGTTATGGTAGGCTCTGAACCCCTTTGAGAAACTGAATCTTCTCCTGGAAAAATAAAATGAACCTACACTATGCACTATTGCACACAATTCTGAGGACTATGGACTCCTGAAGTTGCTTTATAAAATCCATGCTAAGAACCCCTGATGCCAAGTTAAACTTCTGAAGGAAACAAACAGAGGTTAAGTAAGCCTTTAGATCATATTTTGTAACAGTCTTTGCAAAGTGTGAAATCCATGAGCCCAGAACCAATTGAGGGCTTGCTGGCTCCTCTTCTGCACTAGGATTCCAAGAGAGCTGCAGGAGGTCATGATTTTATGGCCCCTACAAGACTGGGAGACTGGCTGGGTTGCTGGTGAGAGTCAAAGGAATGGGATATTTTTCAGGTGCCCAGAAAATTGGCTCACTTGGAGGTTGTGGGCAATTACTGGAAATTGTCCACTGAGTAGTGATGGTAGGGTGATGGTCATCCCCAGCCCCCCAGCAACCTCACCCAAGTCTCTTAGGAACTGAAAAGAAGGTGGCTTACAGTTGGTTTCTCTGGACCTGGATCGATGTGAGGCTGACTTTTTCCAGTTACATCTTTGAGAGAGGAGGCAGAAGAAAAATTCCAACCTTGGGAAAGAGAAGTTCTGAGATACTGGAGTCTTCATTTTAAGTACTCCTCGTCCACTAGTATATTTGGGGTGAATTTTTCTCTCTGCAATAGGCCGGAGGAAATGAAAGAACCCAGCCTCACCTCTCCAGCAGGTGAGAAACAAGACCAGAGATTTCACATGAGGAAGAAGCAGCAGCCAACAGCAATACTTCCCAGAATGGGTCTGCCCACAGCACATAGTGGGACATAGCAGCAGCGTAGCTTCTAACAGTGCAGCAGGCATCAGGAATAACCAGGCACTGCTCTAATTCCTAGGATAGGGCACGCACAAACTAAGTGCCTTCCAAACATCTTTGGAAGGCAGCAGGGGAAAGAGGGATTAGAAAGAAAGGAACGGGTGGAGGGAGAAATTTATGAAGTAATGGAGTAAAATACATGGACAATGAGATCAAAGGGTATATTAGTTTGCTAGGGCTGCCATAACAAAATGCCACAGACTGGGTGGTTTAAGCAACAGAAACTTATTTTCTCACAATTTTGAAGGCTAGAAGTCCAAGATCAAGGTGTTGGCAGGTTTGGTTTCTTCTGAGGCCTCTTTTCTTGGTTGTGGATCTCTCTTCCCTCCTTGGTTTGCCTTCTTGCTGTGTCCCCACATGGTCTTCCCTCTGTGTGTGCACACCCCTGGGGTCTCTCTCTGTGTCCAACTTTCCTCTTCTTATAAGGGAATCAGTCAGATTGGATTAGGGCCCATACTAATGGCCTTATTTTAACTTAACCATGTATTTAAAGGCCCTGTCTTCAAATGCAGTCACATTCTGAGGTACTGGGGGTTGGAACTTCAGCATATGAATTTGAGGGGATACAATTCAGCCCATAACAGAGGGGAACACCAGTTTGCTGTATTCTAGCCCCACCTCTTCTCCCATTTACACCCAAAATCTTGACTGGGAGAACAGATTCTCAAAGAGGAGGCAGAGCCAGGGCCCCAGGCACTCAGGTGACATGACCAATGATGGCATGAAGTCTCTCCAACTCTCCCTATAGGACACTTCAGTAGACAGAGTCATAACCACCAGAAATGACCATGGGCAACCACAAAGGCAAAGGGCAAAGGACCAACCCCAGAAGTTGCCTAAGATTTTTTTCAAACACAAGAGGCCCTCTGTGGAAGGGTCAAATGGTTTTACTGGTGCCTGAGACTCTTTATCTCCAGAAGTACCTTTATTCCCCAAACAGAGAAAGAGCCAAAATGGGAGAAATTTAACCTCAATTCAGGGATAAACTGACGGCACTTGTCAGGACCGTGATAATGTGATTGTCTAAACACACTGGGAAACAACCAAACAAAGCACCTCACACTACTAATTGGAGCTTGATGGATGCCATACTAAAGGCAACAAGAATATTAGACCCTTAATAAAATCCTGCCCTTCTCCTAGAGTTCTTATAGAATATTTGTGCTCATTATGCTTATCTAAATGACTTTCATACGATGACATCTAGTAGGAAATCCCCTATCTTTCTGTGGATTTCAAGGCTTCCTATTTTCGGTCATGCTCTGGCACAGTACGTACTGGATCAGAGTCATGAGCTCCAACGATGACCCCACCACACTGACGGTATGTGTGGCTGCTATCAGTCACTTAACCTTTCCAAGCTTTCATTTCCATATCCATAATTGAGGGCAGTTAATAATCTCGGTCCTGGAGATGCCATACCTTTAAAGCAAACTGAAAATCTCCCAAAATGAAGCCATATAGTACAGAATGTAGTAGGTCCCACTCCCACACATTCTCCTATAATGTATTTAATTTCTCTGTGGAAATCTTTGACCTTAGGGACTATTTAGTACAGTATTTATTTTAAAACTTGCTCAACTCATTTTATGAAATATTAATAGAGGTTATTACCATGACTAATGGTTACTTGTACCTTAGAAGTTTCAGACTGAAAACAAGAAATGTTCATTATAGTCACCCAGAGACTGCTGATGGTGGAGACAGAAGAAGACTCTATTCTGTTATCTCTACTTCTTTCCCAGCCTCCCTCCAAAGTTTACAAGGTCTGTTTTACTAAGATAGTTATAGTGGCAATCATAATAATAATAATAATAGAAACATATTTCTGGAACTTTACTGCTCTTCTACTTCTTGTAATACTATACTTTTCTGGATGAAGTTTTATGGCCACTGAAAAGTTTTTAAAAATTCAATTTAATTTTCTTATCAACATCCAAATATCAAGAATCGAATAAAGAAGAAAAATCATTTCACTTGATACAGAAAAGCATTTGATAAAATTTCACATCCATTTATGATTTTTTTAAGAATTACACTATTAGCAAACAAGAAATAGAGGAGAACCTTATTAATCTGGTACAGAGTATTGCAAAAGAACCTACAGCTAACATCATAATTAATGGTGAAATACTTAATGCTTTTCTTCTAAAATTGAGGAGTTTGTAATAATATACTGGAGTTCATAATTAGTGCTAAAAATCAAAAAGATAAGTTAATAAAAGGCATAAATAATGGAAAACAAGAAATAAAACTATTAAAATCCAAAGATAATATGGTTGTGTATGTAGAAAATCCAAAAAACATACAGTAATTCATTAGAATTAATAATCAAAACATTAAAAGCTGATTTACAAAGTAAATCAACTATAATTCTATACTGCAGTAACAAACAGAAAATAAGAACTTAAAAACTGCATTTAAAATTGCATGAAAATACCATGTACCTAGGAACAAATCTAACAAAATATGTATAAGACCTTGACCTAATAGACAGTACATGTTTGTCAAATCCAACTCATACAAATCAGAGCTGTTACCTTTTATTAAGCATTACTAATAATTTCAAGCACACAAGCAATCAAGAGCACCAGCAAACCAGGAAAAGGTCTAAAACATCCTATGTGCCTCCCTAAGTACTTCCTTCCTGCATTAGACAGGAGTTCTGTGGTCCTGAATAATAGATGAGATCTCTAATGAAATTTGTAGGTCACTTCACACAGTGGGGAAATTTTAAGTTATGAAACATCTCATTTTATAACCCAGAGAGTTTTATAGCTTATGTGACATTCTCCAAGGAGCCATGCCTCATAAACCCATAAAATGTAGGTTTGTTTATAATAAGCAATCCTAAACCAGGGACATCTTACTCAAATCATTCCATAGATAAGGACTCTTCTCCTAGCAACTGCCATTATTCTATTTGTCTGGAGGTCCATTTATTAGGTTTATAAGGAGAACAGACCAGGTCAGTAATCAGAGGGAAATAAATGGATCACAGGTCAGCTGCTTCAAATCCTTCCTTCCCAGATCTCTAAGCAGATCTGGGAAGGAAATAAAACGAGACTAACATCAAATAAGCAGAGAGATGCATTATTTTCATGGATAAAGTTATTCAAAATTTGAAGATATCAATTCTTTTAATTGGATTTATAGATTCAATGCAATGTTAATCAAATTCCCAACAGATTTTTTCTGTAAAACTTGACATGCAGATTCTAAAATGTATATGGAAATGCAATAACCAAGAATGGCCAAGTCATTCTTGAAGAGGAAAAAGGTAGGTGGCTAACTCTACCAGATATCAATCTAATTGTAAAGCTACTATAATTAAGACTGTGTGCTAATGGCCAAAGACAGATAATAGTCTTAGGGAACAGAATACAATATCCAGAAATAGCAGTCACATATTTGTTGACACTGGATTTATAATAAAGATGGCTTGCAGAGTATTGGGGGAAAGGCCATCTTTTCAATAACTGCTGGGTGAATTGGATATCCACAGGGGAAAATTTAAATTTTGACCCCTTTCTCACACCATACACAAAAATCAGTTGCAGGTGGAATAAATATGGAAAGTTCTAAATATGAAAGTCAAAACAATAAAGATTGTAAAATTATTATAAGAAAATATCTCTGTGACTTTGGCATAGACAAATATTTCTGAAATAGGACACAGATAGCACTGTTCTTAAAGGAGATGATTGGTAACATGATTACATTAACTTTTAGAACTTCTGTTCCTGGAAAGATAGCATAGAGAGACTAAAAAGGCAAGCTACAGAGCGGGAAGTGATATTTCAATTCAATAACTGACAAAGACCTTGCATCCAGAATATACAAAGAACTACTTCAGATCAATAAGAAACACAGTCATTAAGAAAAATGCGAAAGAGATTTCAACGGACCCTTTGAAAAAGAACAAATCCAAACAGGCAATAAATGTATGAAAGGAAACTCAAAGAAACGCAAATTATAAACACTTTCAGATACCAACGCATGTCTTCACAAATGACTAAAAACGAAAAAGATTATCAATATCAAATTTTGGCAATGACACAGAAGAGGAATGTGCTCTCACAGCAGGTGGGAGTGTAAATTGGTACAATCATTTTGAAAAACCGTATGTAACTTTCAGATATTAATTAAAAATCAATAAATACAGAAAATAATATTTTGAAATATTATATCTTTAAGATATTAGGGGAAGAAATGTGTCAGTTGGTTTTGGTGTTCAATATAAAGCTAAACATGGGAGTCATTGTATTAATATAGATTGTGTGGTTACATTTCAATGGTACATTCTGCATATTAGATCAAAAAGCTGAGATCCTGCATTTTTCACCTATTTGTTCAATTTCTATTTTTTGAGAACACTCAAGCAAGCCTAATGGCTCTTTTACATGATAGTCCCTCTGAAATTAGAAAGTAGTTCTCATGTCCCCCTGAGTCTTCTCTCCCTTGAGCAATTCCTTCACCTGTTTTTTCCTTCGCCAATCTAATCACTTTCCCAAGAACACATTCCAGTTTGGTTCGCCTCTCTTGAAGTGTTGGGGTCCAGAATTAAACACATTATTGTATGTATGTTTTGACAAAGCAGACTAGAGTGAGATAAACATTTCTCTTTTATTAGATACTATATTTCCAGTAATGCTAAAATCCCATTAATTTTTTGAGTCACTTATGACTTTTACACTTTTGAATATACACTGCTTCCTATGAACTAAAACCTTTGTCTTTTTTATACATATTGTTACAAAACCACTCTCCCTTTTGTCCATTTTTAACCCACTTGCAGACATTTATATTTATCAATTTTTAAATGCATTTTGTTAAATTCAGCACAATGTTCCAATCTCCCTTTAAGATTCTATTTTTGCCACAGAAAGCACTCATCAACTGACAAAACAGTATAGCATGATCTCCATGGTGGGTGTGTGCATTGTGCATGGTGTGTGTGAGCGTTGTGCATGTTGTGTGTGTGTGTGTGTGTGTGTGTGTGTGTAGACGAATATAATAGATACAGATAGACGTAGACATAGACATTGATCTATATTACCATAAAGATATATGGCAAGTTTTAACTACAGTCATTTGGAAGTGGTGGGATTATGTGTGATTTTTATTTTCTTGTACTTGATTTTGATATTCTTTTGTAACAAGTATTTAGTGAGGCAGAATTCTCAAAATTAATGCCATCTTGTATGCTTAGAAGTGGAGAAGGCAAGTCACATTGGGACAGGTTAGCCCCGGCTAATACTTGGGTTATAAATGCTTGAGATGGGTCTTAAAAATGAATAGAAGTTTGCTCCAGGTTAATGGATTATCATCAGTAAAGAATATACTAGATTTGTGGAAAGAGTAAATAAAAAGCACGTTGTGGCTTCATCATCAATGACTTTGAACACCATACCAAAAAAAGAGTTTATTATATAGATAATTTATTCTGGAGATATTAGAGAAAATTAAATGATTTACAGGAGGAAACTAACATAATCTTACCTCTGCATTGGAAAGAGACCAGTGTTAATAGCGAAAAAAATAAATTTAGAGATGAGAGATCAGAGAGTACATCTGTGAAACATCCACGACAGGAATCTTGAGCAAGACGATTGGATCTGGATAGAAAGTGTCAAGGAAATCAAGAGAGTGGATACCAGCAGTATTTCCCAAACTAGAAAAGTAGTATTTACTAATGAATAGTAAATTTTGAATATTCATTAGTATCAATGTTATTAATATTTATATATTGGTGAATTGGGGGGATTGTTTTTGAACAAATAAGCTTTAGAAATGTCATATATTACATTCCTCTCCTGGACATTTGAATGCACACAAATATATTAAAGACCTGAGAAGTCTTGCCATAAGCAACATGTTTAGTTTTCTTTAATACACCATTCTCCAAACTCATTTGATCCCATGGAAAGCCTTTAAACATCTAACAATATACTAGTATTCCACGCACCCAATTTGGGAAATATAGCATTAGAGAAATATTGAGAAGGTGGAAACAACAAAACATAGTATTTAATTACCTAAAGAGGAAGAGAGATGAGGAGAACGAAAAGATAAGTTTTTAGCCCCCCGACTAGGAAAACAGTGCTATAATTACCAGGTTTGTAAGAGCTGGTTTGATTGGGAATTATCCCTGTAGGTTTGGATTAATTAGGTGTCAGATGTCAGTGCACTAACATTTGAAGATATTCATGTAATAAATCTACATATGTGCAAAAGATACTTCAAAAACTGCGTTAGAAACTCAGACAAGCTATTCACAGAACTTTGCTACTCATCAAAATGCATTGCCTAGCAGAGTGTTCCACCACAATGACTGGCATACAAAGTGACCCATTTTGTGTCAGAGGATAAGAATGATGGTAAAGATGCCAATAAAGTCACAGTAAATGATTCTCATAAATGTGGAAGCTGGAAAATTATTTCCATAGGATATTCTTTTCCTAGACACCGTAACTAAAGGACTTCGAGTCTCTTGCTCACTGGCACATGAGATTCTGGGAAATATCTTTAATCTGTATTGCTATTTCCTTGAGTTTCCTGTTATTTAAGAGCTTAATTGGTATGACTGTGCTAAGATAAACTCAAGAAGGTAAAACAAGATGTGAACTGCTGGGGGCTGAAATTACAGAGCATGAAGGAAATTGTCAGAAAGAACATTAACAACCAGTAGCTGTTGATATATTTCACACCTAGGAGAGGCAGGGTGATTTACCACCCTCTGGCAGTCCCAATCTGATGGCCCTCCAAAAACTGGTAAGAAATCTGCTTCCCTTCTGAAGGGAAAAAGTGAGAAGGCAAGGACATTTGTTCCAATCCCAGGTGTTTTGCGATCTGCTTTATGAGCTGAAGCAATTCCAGGAGTTCCTCTTCCTCAATTCCACATCTGTAGAAGGGAAAGAACAGCAACAGCAATGTGCCTTGGCCTTAGGTTTGCTAAAAATTACCAAAACAATTAACACCTGTAAGCACAGTGGCTGAAAAAGGCTTTGAGGTCAAAAGGAGAAGGTTTAAATCCCACAACTCCTTTACCAATTAAAAACTGTGACCTTGAATAAATATCAGCTTTTTGGTCCTCCACTTTTCTCATGGGTAAAATGAGAAAAATAATTCTAAAATTATGAGAAATTATAGAATTAAATATCTATACATATATTTTAAAAATCGTAAAATTATAAAAATCAAAACAAAATCATAAAAATCAAAATATGTGCTGAATAAATTATTGTAGTGATTATTGCTTCTGTATTATCTATTCTATATAAGTAAACTTAATGAAAATATACTTGAGATTTCTCTGTTAGAGAGGCCATATATACATACATAATTCCCAATACTAAATGTTAAACTACTTAATTCCAAAGTTGAATGCCTTTTCTCATGCTCAACTCAATGGTTTTCAAAAGTTCATTTCATAAATAAAGCACTTGTCTATGTTTCCTTGTCCTGCTTTCTCTGCTTCTAGGTGATAGTTTACCACTTTTATTTCCAACCTGTCCTTAGGTCATTCATCCAAAGAAGAAAGACTTTTTCCCTCAAGAAGGGCATTTCTTCAGCACTTTCTACTAGATCCAAAGCTGCTCCCAAGGCCAAAAGTTCTTTCAAGACCCCTTTAGCTTCTCTTTTGGATCTGGTTAATGAAACTTTAACAAGACCCCACAGGGTGCAGGCTTTCCTTGTTAATTGAATTTTCTAATTAATAAGACAATAAATCAGAAACCATTTTGTTTCATCCATTCATGTTTATAATAAGTTGATCTCTCTCTTGTAAACATAATTGAATCAGTTTTTGTTTGAAGCTCTTACCTGAGTCAGGGCTATCATTTTAAATATAGAGATTTTATCTCCTAGGAGTCGGTAAGCAAATATAAACTCAGTGCATTTTACAGCATTGACCATGTAGATGCAAATTCTTCAAAGACATTGCAGTGAATATAGACTGGCTCCAAGGTAAAGTGAAAACTTGGTATTTTTTAATTGAACAAATTTCTTAATAGCTCATTTTGCTATTTTTTTCCTACTTCTTTCTAAAAGTGACATACTCGAAAAACTATGTTGATTAGTTGAGGGTTTGGGTTAGATTCCAGTCCCTTCTCAGATCCAAAATAGCTTACAAAAGAACTTTAATTCATCAAACTTTTATTCCCTACCCATGGTGAGCAATGTACTCATGGGGGTCTAAATCCAAGTGAAAAGACTTCCCAGAGCTTTGGAAACTTCTGCCTCCTCCTCACTGCTAGCCTTTCCTAAACTCCTAGCATTATATGCCAACAGAATTAGTCAGGATAAATATTCCCATTTACTAAGAACAATACATGGGCAACAGAACTGGAAGCTTAGGGAATCTAAATGTTAACCCTCTATCTAGAACCACTAATCAAAGCATCTAAGTGGCAAGGCCAGGTAGAACCTGATCAGCAGATCTCTTTCCCACTTCTACTACCTGCAGCCACCTGACTTCGCCAATAACAAGCTGGAACAAAATTGCAAATTTACTTACATTCATAGCTATTTAGAGTCCCTTGCCCCTCAAGTGAGTCTGCAACCAGCTGCAGCCTGTCCAAGACTCCCCCTCCCCCCACCTAGTACAGGGTGGATACTTGCTTTAATAAAATATGGAGGCATGAGGCCTGTTTTCTCCATCCTTCTTGCTTCTGCACTATTTTTCATCCTCCTGAAAAACAGGTTGACTTTTTTAAACATATTTTCTATGTATAGCATTGCCAACATGCAAATAGATGATGATATTGGATAACACATTTCAGCTAATAGGAAAAAGGCAAATATTTATGTCCAGGTTGAGTTTCCTGGGAAGCAGACTCTGAGGTAAAGTTTTGCATGCAAGATGTTTATTTAGGAGTGTCCTTGGCATCAATATTTGGGGAAGGAAGGGAGTTGAAGAAGAAACGGATAAAAAGAAATGTCAAATTATGGTGACCACCCAAAAAGAGCCTTGGCCAATGCCATGGGGAACTCTGGAGCTAGAATGGACCTTTACAGTTGGCCCAAGATAATCAGACTTGTATACTCCATCAATCATTGGACATGGGTCATTTGGGAAAGGGTATGACCTTGGGCAAGATGGCTGTCTATAACTGAGGTAATCTCTGAAGGGGTTGACAACAGAAGGACGTCTGCTGACAGCACTCCCAACAAGTCCTTCATTAAAGGGGGATCAGGGCTGTGCATGACAGCGTCCACTACAATTTGGCAGTGCTTAAATTTGGTACAAGATAACCCCTTTCAAGTTCATCAAGTCATGATATTATGGGATCGCTGCCAACTCTGGCCATGGAAACTGCACGATCGAATTGAATGTGTTAAAGCTCCAGAAGTACCTATCTTGTGGACTATTCCATGAAGTCTATTGAGCTGGAGACAACCAACAGACATCTGAGAGCATGTTTTAATGCATCCTTCAGGGTTCCTGGTGCATCCTTCAGGAAGACTGCAGGAGTACACTGAATTAAGCTGGACATATCAGACCATTCTCCATAATCCCATTATTAATGAGCCACAGATAGGACAGGGCATCGCCATTCATAACAGTGGTTGTAAAACTAGCAGACTCAAATCAGACATCTAAACTATGAAATGATGCTAATCTTGGTCAAAATATACAATTAGTCAAAAATAATTCTCATAAACCAAATAAAGTTAATGCTATTTTGGTAGTTTGCTTTACTTCGTAAACTTTCAAAAGCCAGGGTGACACGGTGCAGCTGTTACATAGCATTTATAAAGAACAGGGTCTCCTTAGCTTCTGTGAACTATGTTCACAACCCAACCATGAAGACACAAAGCGCACGGTCACAAAGTATTAATCACATTATTTATGTGAACCCCTACTTAACCTTATAGCTTAAAACAGTTAATAATAAAGCCATTCTAGTCCTTTTAAGTCAGAGGCTGGTTGTGCTCCCTTTGATGTTTAAGAAGGGATAATTCTAGACCAGCGTGTCAAAGTGAGAATGTTTCTGTCTTGAGAATTGGAAAGATTCCTCATATGCCTCCAACCGAGTGACCTTGGGCAATTCAGCCTCATTTTCTTCATCTATAAAAGGAGAGGATTAGAATATTATATAGTCTCTAAAGGTCCTTCTAATCTAAAAGTCAATGATCCTCTTCACATTTCAGATGAGTTAGTAGTTGAGAGGAAGCAGATTAAGATTCAATAACACAAATAAAAATTTTGTAAGTATGTATGGTGATCGATATTAACTAGACTTACTGTGGTGATCATTTTGTAATATATACAAATATTGAATCATGTTGTACACTTGAAACTAATATAATGTCCTATGTCAAATATACCTCAAAAAAAAAAAAAGATTCAGTAAGAGTGACTGCAAGATTTTCTTCTAGAGAGGCGAATTATAAAAGTCCTGTGTGTGAAATATTCAGGATATGGGCTGATATCATCCCTCTGACCATCCATCAAGAATAAAGACATTTTCTTTCACTACAGAAGATGGCTAATGAGACAGTCTGAAACTGAGAGACAGTTCTATGAATTGAACATCATAATTTTGCATGATGACCAACCCTAGATTTTTATTAGATCTGAAAAAAATTTTTTTTTAATGAACCAACATTTCTTTTTCTTATTACAATAGTCTCATTTCAGTGTTAAGATTGCTCTAATATATCTCTCACAAATGGTGTTCAGATAACAGAATCACTAAAGTTAATATTAATCATGTACTTTATATTTAAGAATATCTTAAAAATGCTTTTTGTTTTTACTAAATCATCAGTTTCATAGTAAGTTCTAACCAGAAAAATAAGGTTAATTTCCAAATGGTAGATTCTAGGATCTGGATCCTATAACCCACTTATAGACTTACAGCTGGCTTACATGCCCACAGTTGCCTTCTGTGGCTTTTTAAAAGAAAAAAACAAAACAAAACAGTATCAACACAATTTGGGAAACCACTCTCACATGGAAGAATTCAGGCTTTGCTTCCATCACATTCCTACTAATTTGGACCAATCCTTGTAAAGAGGGAAATCCCATGCTGTGAATTGTCAGATCTGAGTTTCATGTCTACCCCGTGTCAGCGTGCAAGCAGAACACTGAGACCAACCTTACCAGTAGAACTACATGGGATAGTGGAGGAGTGGGTCTCGATTAGAAAGAGCTTTGCTGAGCAGACAACACAACTGATATTATCTACATGGTGATCAGTCTGTTTTTCTTGAAATTCTCCCCTTCCATGGCTTCTTCCAGGCTACCCTCCCCTGGTTTTCTCTTACCTCTCTGGCAACTTTTCCTCAGTATCCTTCCAAGGTTCTCTTCTCCCACACCCCTCTCAAAGGTGTGTGTTCCACTGAGCTCTATCATCAGCCCTCTCCTCAATCTGTACATTTTTCTTGGATAATCTCATGGCTTCAATAGCCACTTATGTTTCTGAATCTTATCCCTAGCCTAGACTTTGCTACAAGCTCTAAATCCATACTTTTAATTGTCTGCTATATATTCTATAAACACTTCAGATTCAACATATTTGAAAACCGAATTTATCAAGTTCCTCAAAAATCTGATCATCCCTCTTTTAGGCAGTAGCACCATTATTTCCATCACAGGCCTGAAGCATGAAGAGGTAATGCTACAGTCCTCTCTTCTCCTTCTAGTCTACATTCGAGTAATGTAGATAGAAAATAGGTCAAAGTAAGGGCACTCCTCAAGAGATTGCTGCCCGAAGGTGTGCCACGGAGAGGCAGGGGATCGTATGAATGTGCTGGTAGCGGGCACCAGCCTGGACAGGGTTTGGGGTTGAGAAATGGCTATAATGGCATTAAGAAGGAGGAGAGAAGTGCAGGAAGAAGGACAGCCTCGAAGACAAACATCTTTGACAAATTTTTTTTAAATGGGGTTATGGGAAAAGATACAAAAGATGTTGAGGTGAAATTAACAGAAGAATAATTGGATAAGAGAAGTAGGAAAAAGAATGAAGTTGAGATAACTCCAATATTTCTGATTCAAACAGTCAGGCAGATTTGGGTGTTTTTTATTTCTATCTCCAAGACTACCACTCTTCTCTAAACATGAGAGATGATACCATCATCTCTCACCTAGACCACTGAGATATCCTCCTCATTGGTTTCCCTGAATCTACTCTTCCCCTCCAATTCAGTCTCCCAACAGCAGCCAGAGTGATATCTTCAAAGCATAAATTTTATTCTTTTACTAAAATGATTAAGCACCCTTTAATGAATTTTCATTGGTTGTAGGAAACGAAGAAAATACTTAATACATCTTAGAAGGCCTACATGGTCTTGTCCTTGCTTGCGTAATCTATACCTGAAACTTTTACCACTCCCCCAGATATATCAATCTTCTTTCCAGACCCTCTAATATGCAAGTCTCCCTCTAATGTACTATGCTTTCTCCCACTTCAAGGCCTTTGCAGATGTTATAATTTCTGCCTGGAAATCAACCTCTGCCTAGTTAACTACTACTCATTCTTTTTTTTTGTGTGTGAGGAAGACCAGCCCTGAGCTAACATCTGTTGCTAATCCTTCTCTTTTTGCTGAGGAAGACTGGCCCTGGGCTAACATCTCTGCCCACCTTCCTCTACTTTATACGGGACGCCGCCACGGCATGGCTGACAAGCAGTGCGTCGGCAGGCGCCCGGGATCCGAACCGGCAAACCCCGGGCTGCCAAGCACAAACTAAACGGCTGCTCCATCGGGCCGGCCCCACTACTACTCATTCTTTTGATCTCAGCTTAATTAGCAATCTGTCATGGAAGGCTTTCTTGCAGTCCCTCTCTCCCTCTTCCTCTCAAAGAAGGCAGTTCTCTTGTTAGATGCTCTCAAAGCATATTGCACTTGCCCCTCTTAGTACTTATTCCAGCTTGGAATTAATTCTCTATCTGCATAATAATGTGATGAATGAGAGTCTCCCCTCTCTAAATAATGAACTCTGTAAATACAGGGACCACTATTGTTTTGTTCAACATTTTCTCAGTGCATAGGCTCAGGTCTGGCTCTCAGTGATGCTTGATAAATTCCGTATTGGTTGAATGCATGACTTAATTGCCAAAAGGGAAGCAGATTTGTATATTGGCTTTAAGAAGCCCATAGGAGATTCAAAGGAAGATGCTTAGCATGTGGTTGATAGGCAGATCTCTGTGGTTGAAAAGCACTCACTTTACGGTCAAACTATCAGGTTTTAAAACCCAGTTTAGACATTTTCTGTCACTGTAACCCTAGGCCTATTGCATGATATCACTAAACTTTAGTTTCCTCCTGTAGAATGGAGATGATAATAGCATTTACCCCACTGGTGGTGGTTCTAAGAGTTAAGTGAAATCATGCATGTACACTTGTTAACCCAGTACCTTACACAGTGAGGACACAATGAATATTGCCATTGTTGTTGTTGTTAACATTTTGGAGGTCTGGACCACAAGGAAATGTTGGGACTAGTTATAGTTTTCAAGTCATTCAGGATGGTTGAAATGATAAAAGTGGTTGAGATTGCCTAGAGAGAGAATACAGAGTGGGAAAAAAAAGGCCAAAAGAGAGTACTTGAGTGAACACCAAAAGATTCAGAGGGAAAGACAAAAAATCTGCAAAAGGTTGATCAGAGAATTAGAAAAAGGCCAGAAAGTTTGACATAAAAGAAGACAAGAGATCTGATGCTTTCCTAGTCACTGATGACTAAAATAAATTTATTCTTTAGATGCTAGACCTTAAAATGTCACCATGAAAAGTCAAAGTCTTCATTGAGTTCTCCAGAAATTATCTACTTTGGCTTAGCAACGTTCTTACCAACTGGAAACCAAGGAAGTCATTATTATTTTGGAGAATAGCTTCCTCTCACCTTAGTTGATCTAAAAAAGACTATAATGAAAGAACACATTGATGGAAGATGAAAATTGCTTAAAGAATTTTCCAGCAAGCAATGTACAACCCTACATCAACTCCAGAGTCCTTTGTGTATCAAAAAATTTGCTGCAGAAACCAAATGACTGAGTGCATGCCATTTTCTTACGCTGAATAACAGCAAAAGAAGCAGCCTGCTGCATGTTTTATGTCCAATTCAATGCACTGTATTTTCATTCCTAACTACTCTCCATTAGCTCTGACATTTCCAGATTCAGTAGAAAACCAGAAATTGCACATTCTGCTTATGGTTTTGTCTACTTTTTCCTCAGGAAAATAAATGGCTGTTCAAAGAGATTTCCTGAGAAATTCATCTAGAAGGGCTGCTACTATTATCAAGTGACCAAACCCTTTGTAACCACAACATATTAGGGATGATCCGGCAATCAAGAACACACACACAAAAAAAACCATGCTTTTTCACACTGCTTGCTTCCAGATGGTAAACAAAATAATCAAGTTTCAGAATCAGACACATTTTTTTCCTGAAGAAGATTAGCCCTGAGCTAACATCTGTTGACAATCTTCCTCTTTTTTTTGCTTGAGGAAGATTAGCCCTAAGCTAACATCTGTGCCAGTCTTCCTCCACTTTATATGTAGGTCACCACCCCAGCATGGCTGACAGGTGGTATAGGTCCGCACTCAGGATCCCAACCTGCGAATCCAGCCTGCCAAAGCAGAGCACACCGAACTTAACCACTATACCACTGGGCTGGCCCCCAGACACATTTTTTAATCAGATAAAGAAATGACACTTGGGTTATGTTATGGCATTTTCTACAAATAAATAACAGCTCTTATAATTTTACAAATAGTGGATATGACAATAGCAAAACCAGAGTGGTTCCAATTATCTCACCAGATTGAAAGTGCTGATCAGAGTTCCAGAGCGTGCCTAGCCATCTATTTTCCATGAATAATTCAGAGAACTATGGCTATATATTATTTTGATTCATTTCTGTTTCAAAATTTGGAGTTGCTAGACAAGACCTTTTTGGACTCTTTTCTTGACTAGCTATTTTTGGAATATGTATCTTATGCATGCAAATTCCACAAGAATGTAATCAAGGAGATAGGTTTGCATCCATTCATGAGAACTTCCACTTTCATTAGTGAAACCACATCAACAAATGTAGTCTACATGTGATAGGACATAAATTTCATGCTCTGTCAATATTCACTGTACTAATTCAGAGAATTTATCATTGATATGAATATCTACACAATCCCATCTGTCTAATAATATTATGCCCAGTGGAAAAGAATCTTCTTTTTGAGCTGGCTTGTATATCATGGAGTTATTGCAAGAGTCTCAGTTGTTTTAGAATGTACTTGGAAGTCATAGTGATCAGAAGTACTGGCTTTGATTTGGAAGTTGCAACTATTATTTCTCTGGGTTCTCATTTACCTCAGTCATAGGTGGTTTTATTACCTGAATCAGTTTTATCCATTCTAGTCATATATATAACACAGAGTGGTTTATGAGTGTTAGATGCCATACTTCAGCATTTGGCAAGCATGTCTATCATACTGTGACTAACAGCTTTAAATAATGATAATAATACCCTCTGAATGATAGATAGTAAATCAGGAATTTATCTCGAGTTCCATTTGGAGAGTTACAGAGTTATTTGGGCATATCCAGTGCAGATCACTTTCCACTCAGGAAATACATTCTGGGAAGCAGTAAGTAAATTCAGAGAGGACAGAGAGTGGAAAAAAAACAGTTCATTTCAGAATTTGCTTATCTTTGACACAGTCAACAAATTCGAGAGCCTGCTACGGACAAGGTGCTGAAAGCAGAGCTAAGAGCACGGTCTCTGACTTCCAAAACCGTAGAGTCTAAACTGGTTAAATTCGAGGAGCGACACTCTCCATATAAATCGACATTTTACATGATCTCTTATTTACCAGCAGGCAAACTTTTGTCCCTGCGCAGCTTCCTGGAACTATAGTCTGAAGATCAATTTATTCCTTCTTAGTAGATTTCTGTTCTCCTTTGAATTCTCAGCAATACAAACCTGATTAGCAGGGAGGCCAGGACCAAGTATTAATGAGATAATTATGATGTTTTCTTACACTAGGCAACCAGATCCTTCTGGCAAGGACCAGTAGGATGGAAAGCCAGAGGACAAGGGTAAAAACCTGCTTTCCAGAAATGACTTAGGCTCTCTGATGATATCTTCATTGAAGAAGCTAAATCTAATAATCATAATCACAAAGACAACAGCATACGGCAGGGAGGAGAACAATGAGTACAAGGCCCTGGAAAGAAAAAGTACTTGTTGAAAGTTTGCCTGTGGCACGGGGACCTAGTTTGTGGAACTTTTCTGCACATACTCTGGTAAATATCCCTTATAACTAAAGTGTGTTTTTTAAAATATTTTTTTCCTTACTAGGCATATAGCAAGGTGGCAAAAGTTAAGTCATTCCACCACTCAGATATACATAGAAAATTTAATTTCTTAATTTTTCTTTAAATAATGTCTCTCTCTTGAGACCCAAGACATTGGTTAGCAGAAAAAAAGAGACAAAATGTCTGATTTGATTTAATGACTAATTAAATCCAAGAATTTCTACATCTTTCGCAAAAATGGTGAGTTGATGTTGGTGCCAGAAATTTCCCTCTGGTTTTAGTCCTCAGGGATGTTCTGGCTCCCATTGGTACCCAGCACCATGTCCCTTGTTCTCCTAGTCTGTAGGCAGTGCTCAAGTCAGCACCTGGCTATTCATGGTCCACTTTTTGCCTAGGGAAATTACTCCCAAGGAGCATCTGCAATTTCTCCTCTTTTTGACGCAGCTCTAAGCTTTTCAGACCCATTTAGATCTCTTCCTCTTGACCCTGAGACCCAGCGGGTCACCCTCAGCTTTGGCTATGGGATCATCTCATCCCACTACCATGACCCTGTGGGTTTTTTAAAAACTCATCCTTTGACAAAGACTTCACTGACAACTTTCCATACAGTTAGTCAAAAAATTAAAAAATACAGAATATAGCAGATAGTATCTGGTACACTAGAAATCAACATAACAGGACTCCCTTCTCATGATTATAAAAGCAAAGCAAAACCTAAAAAGTTAATTTTTGTGGTGGAGAGGAGCTCTAAAATAACAAACTAAAACAAAAAAATAAAATGAACTAAAAATAACAGCAGAGAATTAAAACTGAGGTGTAGGGTAGGGAGGGGATTAGATTTTAAAAGAACTGCTTTTGTGATGCAAAAAAACATGGAGTCGGAAAAGACAGGTTCAGGTGAAGCAGTGTCTCTGACTGTAACTACACCATATGTCCTTCTTCTAGCTTGCCCAGTGTCCCTAGTGCTGATTGGAGGTACTGCTGTGAACAGTCACAGGATGGGAGTGCATGGAGCATGCCTGTGCTTTCTCCCCCATTGGACACACCCACTGGCAGGCTGATAACCCCCCAGCTGGCTTCTGTTTCAAGTTCCTGAGTAGGCCTGGCTCCATCACAGGCATCCCCTCAGTGCCAGGCCCACTGGGGGTCGCCTGGGGTCTAGAAAAACCACATAGCCATTGGGGCTCCCCAGCTTGATGCATTACATGATCTTGTCAAGCTTGAGTTTGTCCAGTTGAAGGTGCTGGACAATCTTCAGCCAGGTCAGCATATGCCCAGAAGTGTGGTCTTTGAGTACCTCAGTAATAACGCCCTGGTCTTCCTCTAGGATGTGCAAAGATGTTGGGAAGGAACTGTTTTTCAACACAAGAAGCCCATTCATACCCTATGACGGTACCTAGCTCTCAACACATGCAGCAACTGAAGAAGGCTTAGGAGCTTTCTCTAAACCCAATGGTACTCCACTCTCTTCACTCCACTAGAGTGGTCTGCACCATGCATACAGTGGTCTGCTCCCAAAGCCCCAAGCCAGGGAAACTAACCCAACATTGGATGTGTAAGAGTGTAAGAGTGTATCGCCTGAGCTTAGTTTTGAAACAAAAGGATACGTAGGCAAAACTGGATGGCACTGAAGAAAACTATTCCAGGTAAAATAGAGATAAGTGAAAGGGCAAGGAGGCAAATAACATTATGACATTTTCAAGGGAGCTGCAGATGGTTCAGTAGGAATATATAACAGAAGTTTACATGAGAATGTCAAAATATACCTGGGAGTGTAAGCAAGGCCTGGATCATTTAGGGCATTGTCTGCCATGCTTCATGTTTAAGACCTGAGGGAGGTGTTGAAGGATTATAAGCCTAGGACAAAACTGGCATTTTAGAAAGATCGCTCTAGAACCATATGGAAACTTAACTGGAGATGATTTAGAAGATGTACAAGAATCCAGTTGAGAAATAATGAAGTCATAAACTAACACATTGGCAAAGAGAGAGAATGAGGAGACCGATTTGAAAATTATTAATGTGGCAGAATGAACGTCTTGGTAAGTAAGGGACTGTGTGTAATTAGAAAGAGGGAGAAAAAGATGACACATTTCTGGCTTGAAGAAGGGAATACAGGAAGATGACCAGATTTTGGAGAAGATGATGATTATTTCCCAGTTTGTTATTAATTTTTTAATTGACCAGCCCCTGATAAAACTAGCCTCAATGAGATAGAGCTGTGATAGGGAGGAGAGGAAGAAGAAAGAAGACAGATTGAAAGGGTGCCCAGAAGAGGGCAATGTGTTTCACAGATCCTTGAATCTTCAGTTTCACTGTGTCATTTATCATGCATACCCACCAAATCCTATTGATCTTTTTTCATTCAGAAGCCTAGAATGCTTTTCATTCATCTATATTTCCACTGAGCCTTTTATCCTTATCCATTTATATTAGAGAAGAATGTCTTATCCTGTACCCAAAGGAACCACATAAGAGCAATGTATCTTGAACATATCACTCAATCTCCATCCCAAGTCTCCACAAATTTGTCTTTACAGAATTATCATTTAGTAAAGAGTTTGACTTTCGTCACCAAGGGCCAATGTAAAAAACCACTGGATGTGGAATCCATATGAATTTTAAGTAAAAAAAAAAAATGCTATTTAGTGCATAATTTTGTGTTTTAATATATTTACAGACTTGATGTCTAGGCTCTAGGTTGAGATTAATAGTTTTATTCAATGCTGTCTGTATAAGGACATCATGATACATTCACCTCAGATCAAAAAGACAAGAAAACATCATTTCTTTTAATCAGCTAATATATGGTATATCCTATTGTCAGACAATGAGAACTACATCATCCTCTGCTTTCCTGTTGCCCAGGCTACAGAGAATCTGGTGTAAGTTTGTGTAAAGTTTGGAGTTAATAATTTATACTATTCTTAATCTGAGATTTGTTTTATTTTTGCTTCTTTTCTTTATGCCCCTGCTCCCGAACTTTGTTACTTAAAGTTTGACTTTTATTCTGTGTTACTGATTGCTTCCATCTGCACCATGTTCTCACTATGAGCCAACTTGCGTCCCCTCTAGAACTCCTGATTCTTGTTCTATTGGGGATCCTAGAATCCTGCCTGCTACTGAGGGCCTCCCAGAGTTCTCAAGCTATATAAATATTTTGGTGGGATCCTTTTATTTCCTCTTCAGAAACAACATCAAATCTCCAGCTGCTGGGAAACAGTGATTTTCCCTATGATTGGAATCAATGAGTCAAAGCATATGTCTTTAATGGAGGTTTTGGCAAGCATGATATTAGAGTTATTATTAGATAGACAGAAGTAAACTGAATGGTTTATTTGCTGTGCTGCATATACAAATCGATGGTTTAAATCAAACTCTGCAGTTTATAATGTGGTAGAAATATTTACATGGAAAAAAAACACTAATCGATGTACAGCATTAAGAAGATGTAAGTTTTGCAAATTCCAGAAGCCAAAATACTTCACAGATCACAAGAAAGGTAAGAACAAAGAAAACTCAAATTATATAACTTATGTTAGAAAATGTGCTCCACCCTCAAAGAGTCTGGATCAGTTAGCATCTTCTGACTGCAAGGAAAAGGAGCCTCACTTTAGTTAGCCCAAGTAATAAAGTAATGTTGGGAGTGGCAAGGAGGTGTACTATGTGAATACAATTGCACAGGAATCCAGGAAAAGTCAAACAACTAGAGTGGAATCGACAGTAGAGCCAAGCTACAGAATCTTCACCTACAGCCTGGACACCAAGTCTATAAATGTGGTCAAACACATAATAAATGGTTTATTGGTAAATGCATGATGAAATAATATTATCTGTCTCCAGACTCTCTGGCTACCCTGTAGTGATATGTCACTAATATCTCTGCTTGCCCTTTTCTCTCCCGTTATCAGTTTCTTAGTTCTTTCTTTTCACCTTCGTACATTTTCTTATATTTTTCTCCTTTAACACTTTCTGCTTTCTTCTAACTTCAGCTTGACCCTGACTTGTGACCTCAATCACATATCTTAATTCTCTCTATACGTCCTTTTATATGCCTCCCACTTCTCTCTGCATTTCCTAATTTGGTCCAAACAAGGAAAAGTCTGATTGGCCTATACATCTTTTTGCACAGGGCCACACAGTAGGTCATTGGCCAGTATCTGGATTTGGGTAGGGAAGACTATGGGGGTCACGTGGTACTCCTAGACCTCCATATGAGCTATGAGCAAAGAAGTTTCACTTAGGAAGGACCAAGGGAATGGCACCAAGACTAGTGGGTCTAATATGTGGCCCTATAATTAACTCATGTGATAAGAAAGTGACATGGTTCTACCACCTTGCTCCTTCCAAAAAATAAAAGAAAATTTCATCTTCTGAGTTTTAGGCAGATTTCCCAGGTACTCAACATGGACTTCCAGAATGAATACATAAAGCCTAGTCAATATAATCCGTGAATCAGGGCATATGTCTCTAATGAGAACAAGCTGCTGCCTTTAAAAAAAAAGTCTCCTCAGCATTCCACAGATAAATGCAAGTGAATTTCCAATTATTGGGTGGTGTTCTTTATCTTCATCACCCTCCCTTTGAACGACATAGTCTCCTGCTGTAACTGATCATCTAGATGGGCACTATTACTCAATTCCTAATGCAACCATTACAATTAATTCCATCCACATGTCTTGCACCTTGAAGGCATTAAGTACTTTTGGAACAAAATATTCTTGCTTTAAAACACTAAAGGGATTAAAGCTGTATATTCTTAATAAGTATAGATTAATAGAATATATGATTATAACTAGACTTAAAGCTCATTGAAAGCAGAGACTGTCTCTCTTGTTTATTTCTCTGCCCCAGACTCTAGTATGATGTCTGACACGTAGGATATGCCCAATATATTTTTCAAACTAAATAATCAATCAATCAGTAAATCAATGAACACCATATCTACTTGCCCTCAACTTTTAAACAGTTGAAAGAGTGGAGATTAGAGTCTAGTGAGGACCATTTTTTTGAATAGATCAGAAAGTGTCTCTAGATTCCATAATATCACTGAGTAGACAATTAAACTAGAAGTGAAACAGGTTTAGATGCAGGTCTCCTAACTAAAAATGGATTCCTAGATAAAAGCAAAAGTAACACAAAATACTACAGAGATTCTAATAGGAAAAAAAGGTATTTAATTGTTCTTAGCCTAAATAGAAAGATAGATAGGTCAAAAGGTAGATTGAGGGGCCGGCTCGGTGGCGCAGCGGTTTCGTCCGCGCTTGGCAGCCCGGGGTTCGCGGGTTCGGATCCCGGGCGCCCGCGGACGCACCGCCTGTCAGCCATGCCGTGGCGGCGTCCCATATAGAGTGGAGGAAGATAGGCACGATGTTAGCCCAGGGCCAGTCTTCCTCGGCAAAAAGAGGAGGATTGGCAACGGATGTTAGCTCAGGGCTGGTCTTCCTCACCAAAAAAAAAAAAAAGTAGATTGATTGATAGATAGTAGCTTCTACTAGGTAAAGCTTCATGTTTATTGTTTGGTGTTCTCAGATGAAGAATCCCCAGAGATAAGATTCTGTGCCTTTTTCTGAGGAGGGAAGATTCTTAAAAATAGACATGAGGGGCCCAGCCCCGTGGCCAAGTGGTTAAAGTTCTACATGCTCTGCTTCGGTGGCCTGGGTTCGTGGGTTTGGATCCCGGGTGTGGACCTGCTCCCCTCACCAGTCATGCTGTGGGAGTGTCCCACATATAAAGTAGAGGAAGACTGGTACAAATGTTTGCTCAGGGCTAATCTTCCTCAAGCAAAGAAAAGAGGAGGATTGGCAATGGATGTTAGCTCGGGGTGAATCTTCCTCAGAAAAAAAAAGAAAATAGACACGAAACTCCTCACATCCCAGGACAAGACCCATCCTCCAGTAGGAGTTAGAGCCCCATTGCCTATCTTGGAGCTGAGTTTGTAGAAAAAAGTCCTTGCTCTGGATTGCCTCTCTCATCTCACCTTGGTCAATATAGAGTAATTAGATTTCTAAGCTCATCTTCACTCTCTAAATAGGAAGGGCAAAACGCAGAAAAGAAACCCCACAGAATGTTATCTGTGACTCATTTCAACTTTGTGTGAATAATTTGGCAGCACTTGATAAGGACAAAGGCATGATTAATGAGGAATATTCACATATGTTTTCTCTCATACCATCAAGCACCCAGATGAGAGACTTACCGCTGTGAACAATGCTGTCGCCTTTCTCCCGGGGCTTGTTGTCATTAACTGAAATCGTGGAAAGGGCCTGATTCACCAAAATGAATCACTCACATAATGGCCAAAGTTCTAGAAACTTGTGCCCTGGGGCTCAGGGACTGGATTCCTTGTGCTTCTGATGTGGGCAACTCTGATGCCAGCTCATTTGGTAAGGTTTGGAGGAACTCTTTAGTCTCTTCCTTTAAATTAAAAAACAAACTTTGCTATTTGGTTCTTTGACAAAAAAAAAAATCCCTTTGTTAAACAAATTTTAATTTCTCTTTTAGCTATGAGTCACAACCTCTTGGAAGGGGTAAGATCCAAGGAATATCAGAATATTCTCTCATGTGGATTAATGGTGTCCTCCCTGGTTTGAAGGACTGGGTGCATTGTTTCTGCCTAGTTTTGTTTATCATTTTAAAATAGAGCCAATGTGGGAAGACTGGCAGGTGGCACACAAGGCCAGAGGCCCCTCAGTTGTCCCATTTGACACCTGACACACCCCTCCT
The DNA here is from genome assembly GCA_031878705.1 of Tapirus indicus. Taxonomy (NCBI): domain Eukaryota; kingdom Metazoa; phylum Chordata; class Mammalia; order Perissodactyla; family Tapiridae; genus Tapirus; species Tapirus indicus. The sequence goes on along the minus strand of CM062921.1, from coordinate 114,199,045 downwards.
TCTTCAACTAGAGGAGCTGGGCTTTACTTCTGTTTCACATGTTGAATTTCCGCATGATGTTTCATTTGAAAAAATGATTTGAAGACTTAAAAAAGAAGGAAAACCAGTGTTGTGGGGGAATGAGCACTGAACTAGGAGTTAGGGTATCTTAATTCTAGTCCTGCTCTGTCCCTAACTAGCCAGCAGACATTGAGAAATCACTTCAACTTTTTAGAGCCTGACTCCCCTGCTGTTGAATTGAGGCATCAGATGGTGGAATTCAAGCCAGGCGCTATGAAGCCCAGAGGGTCCTTCAGAGAAGTCCTCAGGGTTTACCTTGAGGAGGAAGGGTGAGGGCTCCATTTCCCCAACTCTACTTCAAACAGTGCAACTCTGTTATATATATGCACACATATGTATACACGTATGTATACATACGCATATATGGAGAGAGAGAGATTTTCCATATAAAATTTAGTTTGAGGAAAGCTTAAAAATTTTGAAAAGCATTCAATTCTATATCAAAATACTCTTCCACTCTGACATTCTATTGCTCCATAATTCCTACTTCCTATTTTCCACTGATTAAAAAACAAAACACTTTTCAATGACTTTTTTATTCATAATATTATGCTATTTGTTAATGTTAGTGACATATATGATAGAATAATATATCACACACATATATATAACAAAATTCTTTTTCTAGGTACTCAGAATATACATGTAAATTCACATATATATGTAAATTCACATTCATATATATGTAAATATATATACACACACATTTTTGTCTGGTCAATATTAGCATTTTCTATATTGTGTTCCATGAAATAATCTTCTGGGATATATTAGTAAGCATCGCATGAAAAAGATGCCATGTTGAAATGAGTTTGGAAGATTATGCACATTTAATCTCCCTATGAATAATTCACAATGTACATGCACATGTTTGAGGCTCTGAAAAGAACTTCACTGGAAAGATCTGTTTGACTTGGTTTAAACCAGAGTTTCCCAAACTTATCTGAGTGGAGCACTCTTTGTTATCAATATATCCATTGAAATTACGTGAACCACGGTTCTGAAGCAAACTGAGAATCAATAATGTGGCAATTGTCCAGTGTTATGGACTGAATGTTTGTGTACCCCAAAATTTATATGTTAGAGCCTTAACCCCTTTGGGAGGTAACTGGGTTTAGATGAGGTCATGAAAGTGGTTCCCTCACGATGAAATTAGTGCCTTTATAAGAGAGGAAGAGATATTGGAGCTCTCTTTCTCACCCTGTGCTAGGGCAAGGAAGAGGTCATGTGACCAAGATGGTGGACATCTGCAAGCCATGAAGAGGACTCGCACCAAGAAATGAATCTGCAGCGCCTTGATCTTGGACTTCCCAGCACCCAGAATTGTGAGAAATAAACATCTGTTTAAGCCACTCAGTCTATTGTATTTTGTTATAGCAGCTCAAGCAGACTAAGACATCAAAGGTAAGAAAACTGTGGTTTGACTAGTTACAAAACTTACTGACACAAATAGCTTTCTAAATTTCTACCTAAAAATCTACTTGAAAACTTCAGTCAAGATGGTGAATTAATTTCATACTTTAACACACCCTTCTTCCTCCAAAATAATAATTGAAAAATCTAAAAAGAGAAAATCCAAAGTATATAACCAAGCTTCAAAACAAAATATACATTGTTATGGATGAGAATTGGAACAGAAATGCAAAGCAAGGAGTATGGCTAAAGCCCAGAATCTGCAGGGTCTATAGTCTTGAACCAGGCAGGAGTTGAGATCCCAGTGACTGCAAGTAAGGAGGACTTAAAATTCTATAGCAGACAAGTGATAGGATCCAGGCTCACTGCTTGAAGCCAGGTGCTGGCATGGAAGTACTCCCCTCTGCCCATCCTCCCCTCCTCACTGCTCATAGGAGGAGGCTGATAAACTGCTTTCATCCATTTCAGCCCACTTTAGAAACTGTGGGCTTAGTGAAGCTGGTTGACAAAACATAAGCCCATGCTCAGGAATGGGCTCCCAGCCTGGATCTGCACTATATCAAACATCAGAACAAAGTAGGAGCCCCAACTCATCAAAACACCTGATTCTAGATGGGAGGCTCAGAGGGCTGGATGGAGACGACAAAGAAAACGACCAGACAAGGAGGAAGTGAGCACAGAAGAGAAAAGACAGAAGATAAAATCATCCCACTCAGAAAACGATCCTGCATACCAAGGGAAGAAATCTTCTGCTAAGAAAGGCAACCGACAAAATCCACAATGGGAAAAAGAGTCCCCTGCAGGTGACTAATAGTCAAAGAATATTCCACCTAAGAATTATAAAAAGTATTTTCAATGTTCATAGAAATAAAGTAAAAGGAGAACAGGGGCTGACCTTGTGGTGTAGTGGTTAAGTTTGTGTGCTCTGCTTTGGTGGCCCGGGGTTCACGGGTTCGGATCCCAGGTGCAGACCTACATACTGCTCATCCAGCCATGCTGTGGCAGCATCCCATATACAAAATAGAGGAAGATGGGCATAGATGTTAGCTCAAGGCCAATCTTCCTCACCAAAAACAAAAAAATAAAGAAAGGGAGAACATTGTTTAAAAGGAATTATAAATTATCATAGAAGAACAGGAAAATAAAATAAGAATAGGTGCACATAAAAGAACTTTTAGAGTCAGCCCTGATGGCCTAGTGGTTAAAGTTCAGCATGCTCCACTCAGCCCCTGCTGGGTTCATGTCCTGGGCGCAGAACCACACCACTCATCTGTCAGTTGCCATGCTGTGGCAGCGGCTCACATAGAAGAACTAGAAGGACTTACAACTAGAATATACAACTATGCACTGGGGCTTTGGGGAGAAAAAAGTAAAAAGAGAGAGGAAGATTGGCAACAGATGTTAGCTCAGGGTGAATCTTTCCCAGCAAAAAAAAAAAAAAATTAAATAATGAAAAAAAACTAGATGAACTCAGGATTTGACAAAAAAGGACTTAATGAATAGAAATATAGTGCTGAGGAATTTCTCATATGTAACACAGAAGGACAAGGACAAAAATTTTGAAGGAGCAGGTAGGACACATAGGAGATAGAATAAGAGATGCCAACATATGTCTAAAAGTGGTAGTGAGAATAATACCCAAGATATATGGCATCTAAAATCTAGATGACAAGCAGGTGGTCATCAAGGTCCAGTGGGATGAGGACAAGTTGATTTAAGAGGGAGGCCCCAGGCTTAACTTCATTGTTAGTTCACAGCAGAGACTGTAGAGCCACCAGGCAGGTAGCAGCCCCTGGGGAATCCGTCCCACATTCCACGGAGAAGAGCAGGACAACATACCCCACCAACCCCAACATGGGCTCTAGCCAGGCAGCTCAAAGGCCAGGAGATAGCTTTTAACAAGCACCAGTCTACTAAGCTTTTCTAGAAACCAAGGACAGCCCAACCTCCTTAGGGAGATGTTAAGGGTCCCCTCAGGCAGAAGCAGGCAAAGGTTATGTTCACACACTATTGCTCAACGAAATGAGACTATTGATATCCTGCCAAGCTGCTTCTCAACGGTTTCAGGGCAGAGGAAGGATGTCCAGGAATTTGGAGCAAACAGCTGCTATAGGTGCCGGAATTATTAATTTACATAGTGATTCATTGAAAAGCTAGGAACTGAGCAGGGACTGACAAAAGAAACATTTTAATTTAAAAAAAATTAAAAAATAAAAGGAATGCAAATAGAAGAAAATCAAAAGAGCAGTGAAGGAAAAGTAACAAATGCCACTCCTCCACTCAACACCCTTCACAACTTTCCATATCACTCAGAATGAAATCCAAAGTCCTTGACGTCACATTCAAAGCTCCACAAACTGCCCCCCCAACTCACCTCCACCACTCTGACCTCACCTCCTCCTGATCTTTGTTTTGCTGTTTTCCAGCCACACTGTCTTCATTGCTCCTCTATGAACTTTCCAGGCATGCTCCAGCGTCACTACTTTTGCACTTGCTTTTCCCCTTGCCTGGAAATCTCCTCCTCCAGAATGTCCCATGGCTCACTCCCTCCCTCAATTCTTTGCTCACATGTCACCTTCCTAAGGAGAACCTTCCCTGGCCACCTTGTTAAAACTTTCATCCCCACTCCTGCCCTCCCTATCCTCCTTCCCTCCCTATACGTCCCCTCAGCACTCAGCACTGTCTCACATTCTGCATGCTTCATACATTTACCGGTGTCTGTCTTCCCCCACTAGGCTGTAAACTCCTTGAGGACAGAGGTGTTTACCTCTTGTGTCTACTGCTGGACCTCCAGTGCCAGTTACAGTGCCGGACACATTGAAGGCACTCAGTAACTGTTTGTTGATTGAATCTATAAATGACCCTAGGTGTATGGGAAGCACATGATAAAAGCTAAGTATTGTGATATTGTGATTTAACCACAGTCATTCAACTGCCAATAACTCCCTACTTAGTCGGCTCTGTGGATCACTCTGCTCAAGGAGGGTTAGTCACATCATCAACACGATAATGATAACCATCGATGAGGTGCCAGTCTCCCTTTGACATTTTATATTTCTTGTATCACTTTAACATCTTGTATCACTTTAACATCAACTCAAAAATGGGGAAATTATTATCCCCATCTCATTGTGATTATAAGACCGAGATATAGCAAAGTTAACTGATTTTCCCACATTCATATACCTGGAGGGTGATAAAGCAGATCTGAAATCTGAGTCTGTCCTCCTCCAGAGACTCTGCAGTCCTCTCCGCTGATGGATGGGCCCTCTTGCAGCTCTGGCCCAGGACTCTCCATCCTCACCCCCCCCTCCATAATGCCTTTTTGTGATTATAATCATCTCCCATAGTGACTCTAGTGAACACTGTTGTCCATTCCTTCTTGCTAAGCCTGATTTATCTGGATTCTCTCCCTTCCAAAAATAACCCTAAGCATCCCCAGCTCCATGGGTAAATCTTGATCAATCTAAGCCAATCAAGAAGCTCAGGTGACATCACCAAAAATAGCAGAGTAGGGAACTTCAGGGCTCTGTCTTCACAAAACAACTAATAAACTGGCAAAAACTGTCAGAATCTAAGCCCATCATGGCAATCCTTGTCAGTGATTGGTTTAGGAATAGACATTTAACACAATTCCAGCCAATAAGACATGAAGACAGTCAGCTGGGGCACTCCTGGGAATAGTCTCCTCACTCCTAAGTGAAGGAAAGACAGGAGGAATGGACTTTTCCTCCTCCATACATGTTCATATTTAAATGAGATGCCTGAACTACCATCTTTCAATCATCCACAAGATGAAGCTAACACAGGAAAGAGAATAGGGTGAATAGAATCTCAGAGAAGGAAAGTTAGAGACCTTGTACATGAAGCCTAATGCCTATCTTACCCATGGAAGTTACATGAGACTTTTAAAAAGTGTTTGTATGGTCTTAGCAAGATTGCGTTTGTTTTTCCATTACTGTAACTGGAAGGATCCTGACGCCACAGCACCCTCTTCCCACTTTAGAAGCAGCCCAACCTCCAAAACTCACTTAGATAAATCTATCTTCAGTTCTACTACTTGAACATGGACAACCATTTGGGTCTGATTATTTCTGAGATTGGGTTGATTACAGGACTGCTACTAAAAATAACTTAAGATGGAACTCTGGTTTTCTCACTGAACAGCTGAAAGGAGGGGCAGGAGAGCTGAAGTCAAAGATCAGGCCCTAGTTTGATCACAGAGGGTTACATTTTTAGGAGTACACTGAGGCACAAAGAGGTTAAGTAATTTGGCCCAACTCACCATGTTAGTTACAGGCAATTTGAGACTATAAGCCAAGTTCCTCAACTTCTGTTATAATACATTATCCATACCCAGGTTAAACCTAGTTATATTTATACTTCCAGGTGCATTGTGTAACTGGTCTAACGGGAAAAAAGGGCTAAGATTTAGTGGAATTCAATTACACCTGGGAGATGCATGCTTGAAATTTTGCTCACCCGTGATTATTCTTCTCAGAGAGGAAAGAAGCTATCACTTGAAAATGTGATTCCACAGAGCTGTTGACCTCCTCCTTGGATCTCTGTCAGGTGAACAGTTAAACTACAGCATCTACCCTCTTTATCAAAAACAGTATTAGAAAACCCAAGCCTGTTTCATGTCTTCCATCTTATTTGGTAAATGATTTCCTATGACCTCATTACAGGAAAACAGTTGTCCTCCGGCATTCAAGTATAGTTCTCATAAACTTGGCTCCTTTCTGACCTTTGAAGTCATTCTTGGAAGGATATTTATGTTTATACCAGATTTGTTCTAGGGAATTAGGTCTCCTTTAAGTGAATATATATACATGTATAATTTTAAATTATTGGAAGTAGAGACTGTCTTAGTTTAGAAGCAGTATGATATTATAGTTAAGATTACACTCTCAGGTACCAGATCAACTGAATTAAAATTCTAGCTTTTCCGTCTCCTAGCTGGGTAACTTTCAACAAGTTATTTAATTTTTGTGTACCTCAATTCACTCATCTGTAAAACTTAAACATTTTCTAATAGCACCTACTTATGATGTGGACTAAATTATATGAAACTTTTTTATATTATATAATAAACAGTACTCGTATGTTTTGTGAATTAAATGAGTTAATATATGTGGAGTTTCTAGAACCCAGCCTGGCACATGGTACTTATTACACAAGTATTATCTACTGTTATTATTTAGTACTTTAACGGTAGTTACAACCAGTAAAGCAAACCGAGTGTCTGCTATATTCCTGGCACAGAACGAGATGTCCCTAGTGTGACTGTACACACAATAGGAACAGTTCTTACCCTCACATGTTTCATCAAGGAATACAGACAATAAACAAACAATTGTAATGTAAAGTCATAAATGCTAGGACACAGGTAGCACAGGATGCCATGCTAAATGTGAGTAAGGAAAAATGGGAGAATTACCTAATTGAAAATTACCTAATTACCTAATCTGAAAGAAACCTTGGAAGAGAGGCACCTCAGTTGGGACATGAAGTGAGGGTTGACGTTAGCTATGCAAACAATTGGGGAAAAAAGTGCCACAGGCATAGAAGTCTTACTGTTTCTCCCCATAATAACTAAAAACAGATCCCCTGCTGGCCCCACCCTCATCACTGGACACACTGAAATTGTCTTAGATGCCGTCACTGACCAGGTGGAGTAGGGAGATGTGGTCTCTTCCCCTCCCTCTGCCATGTAAACATATACCCTAATAAGCTTCAATCACCTTTTTACTCCAGGTTCACAGTGGCAGCAACTATACTGAGTTTGGGAAAGGGGTGAAATAAAGGACTTTCCACCTCTAGTCTATCTAATTCCTCCCAAAGCATTGTACATAAGCATGGAGATCCATCACTCAGCCCTTTTAGGGATCCCCGCATAGATGCTCTTTAGGTTAGCAGAGAAGAGTCTATTCACCCCCATCTTTCATCCTACTATCCTCTTCTCCCAACACCTCACTCCTTCTAGTGTCTTCTCCTAGCCCAAAGTCTCCATACCCCCTCTCCTTCAGACAGAGCTGTGTTCATCGACCTACTGGCTAGCAAGCTTCAAGTTTTTCTCTTTCTATAAATTCTTCTAGCTTCCTGGGCTAGTTAGGGAAAAATTCTCAGAGAACTATTCTTCTACAGCTATTCTTTCTCTCATTCTGGTATGGAATAGAGGCAGGGGAAGTTTCCCGTCCTCGGAGTAGACAAGAGAAAATAGGGCATTGGGGGTTATCTTGTGCCAAAGGTTTCTGATATTCTTTTCTTTGGTTGCCTGAAAAAGATGATAATAACAGAAGCAACGACAGTAATAATCAAAGACATCTTACACTGAGAAAGTTAATTTCCTTCCGCATCCTCCTCTCCCCACTCCCAACTCTAAGAGCATAAGTTTTAGGTCTTATTTTACTAAACAGAATGCTGTTTCTTTTCAAATCATATTACAATGTCTTCCCCTATAAATTTAACCTTAAGAGTTTTTTCCCCAATTCCTGAATATCCTCTGCGCCCCTCTCCCTCCATCCCCAGTGTTGAATGAGCAGGAAATAGAAAAGTCTTGATAAATGGAAACGTATTTATATAAAACAGTGATAGTACTAAATTTTTAGTAGTAGGACTGTGGGTTATTTAGTTTTCAGTCATTAGATTTTTTTCTTCATTTTTGACTTAACAACATTGCTATATAATTTTGCCAATATAAGGAGAAACATTATTCTTTCAAACGAGTGATTGTTGACTTCAAATGACACTTAAGAAAAAACGTAAGAACTCTACTTAAACATGATGAACACACACAATGTCTCATCTCTCTCAGCTCTGACCATCCTGGGTAAATTATAGAGAGTCACATTTTTAATCCATAACTACATTCAAAACCAAGACAAGGAAACTCAGTGGACCAGACACCATGAGGGATCTCTGGGAGAGGGATAAGCAAAAAGAGTCCATCAAGTCTAAGGAATAAAGTCAGGCTAATGGGAAAAATAATAAATTAAATATCATGAGAAAATGGTGTTGAAATTAAAACTAAAAACTTTAAATAAAATGAATAATAGAAAAGACACTGCTGAAGTTGAACTGGTGAGCTGGAAGGCTGAGCTGATGAATTTTCCAGAACATATCATAAGGGATGAAGAATTGAAAAACATGAAAGAAAAGTCAAGAAACATGATAGATAAATTCAGAACCTCCAACACCCACTTCCTAGGAATATCAAGAAGGAGAAACTGGGGCCACCCGGTGGCGCAGCGGTTTAGTCTGCGCTTGGCAGCCCGGGGTTCGCGAGTTCGGATCCCAGGCGCCCGCGGACGCGCACTGCCTGTTAGCCATGCCGTGGCGGCGTCCCATATAAAGTGGAGGAAGATGGGCACAGATGTTAGCCCAGGGCCAGTCTTCCTCAGCAAAAAGGGGAAGATTGGCAACAGATGTTAGCTCAGGGCTGCTCTTCCCCACCAAAAAGAAAAAAAAAAAAAAAAAGGAGAAACTAAGGAGATTTCTAGAGAGGCAAAATTCAAAGAAAAAAAAAATGTGACTCTGATTATTCCTAAACTTTTTTTTTAATGAGGGGACCATTTTTAGAATTCTTATTTCATTCATAATTCATTTATCTAATACTTATTCAGACTCAACAATGTGCCAGGCAGTGTGCAAGGTAATGGGAATCTAATAATAGTAATAAATGCTCTCCCCAGAAAATGCATATATTCACAGATCACAATTTTCCACATTATTTTAGGGGTTAGGAGTTCATTGATTCATAATCTTCTGTATTTTTATTACAGCTCACCTGTTTTGACTGGAATGAGTTGGCAAAAACAAGACTATTTTTTTTCCCTATTGAATTGCTGGACTGTTTGACGAAGAGTATCTTAGCAACTGATTGTTGGAAGGCATGAAATCATAGAAAGACTCAGTCTATAATAAAACTGGAATTGTTGAACTCACAGTCTGGGGGCCATTCCACAATAATTATGGAATGGTAATCTTCCAAGAGGTAAATTGGAGTAATTTTCAAATTTCAAACTGAAGTCCTTGAAGAATTATGAGCCATATTGAGTAATAAAAATCACTAATTTTCTACTAAGGGTTAGTAGACAGTCTCACAGGTAATTTCAGCCACAAAGAAAGTCAGCAACCAGAAAAGATTTTTCCTATAGGATTTTGAGTGAAGGGATATTTGCTGGCAACTAGGGAAATCAAAAACTAAGTTGTCTGAGATGATCATACGTAAATAAGGAGTTGGCTACTTTAGAATTAATTTCCAGAAAATTAAATATATTTAAGAATATCACAAATTCATTTGGGGACATTTATTGAATTTTTAAGTCCGATGCTGACTGACATAGAGAAGGGCTAAAGAAGAGTAGGAAAGAAAATAGAAAGGACTTTGATAATAACTGAGACGAAAGAAGAGCTTTATAAATAAGTAGAAAACCGACTTGAGGAGAAAGACAGATCAGTCAAAAAACTGGATTTACAACTGATAGAAGGAAATAACATGTTGCATAATGGAACATAAGTGTATGATATAAAAAAGAAAAAAAACTGACTCCACTTATGCAAGAAGTGAACATGTACATAAAGAATTATAATAGCTGGAGTGAAGTTGATGTCTGGCTACGTATGTATGCCCTGATTTCTATACCCCAGTAGTCATAAACATTATACCATATTATAAACTAATTAATTAATTACTTTATTTTTTATTGAGGTAACATTGGCTTATAACATTATTTTTTAATTATTTATTTTTTATTGATTCACAGCGTCTTATGATTCAATATGCACACTAGGTGAAAGGCACAGTTTTATCATCAGTGCCAGAGTACATCATGGAAGCAAAGATTACAATCTCTTAAATAATTTTAGATATCAAGACAAGTGCTCTGAAACAATACAAAGAGAGTTAAGTGCCAATAGGATGCCATCAGTTCTATATTTCTGGTTATCAACTCGTAACTAATTTCTAGAAATTGTTTTTATTCATTATTTAGTTTTCTCTTTTCTCGCTGCTCCCTGTTTGTGGTTCTTTCTGAGTTGTTGATAAATTATCACAACTTGTCATGTGTGGTCTGACTAGAATACTGCAGAGAGACAATAAATTAAATCTGTTGTGAAAAGAGTTGACTCACAAAGTTGGCCACAAAAAGTCATGGTATTTTATGTACATAAGATAGCATGCTGAGGTCTTCATAGCCAAAATGCCTGTTGGAGCTTCAACTGGGCTTTTTTTGCAAACACTGACAACCATACCTTTGTGCTCATTCTTTGCTTGGCTTCTTTGTTTTATGCCACATTTAATAGTCGTGGGTCTTCTCTTGCATTGCCACCAAATTGTTCAGCCAGCATAAGCAGCTTGGTGATTTTACTGAGACATAAGAAACTTCATCAACTAGAAGTTAACTGTCATGTTGTAGAGGTTAAATCAATTTTTTAAATCTGATAATGTTCATCATTGTTATATTTTGCTCTGAAATAAATGTTAATTGTTAAAAGTTGACTTTTTAAGAACAACATGAATCTGATTTATTAGGAACAAACTTATAATGAAGAAAGTCCTTACCAGGAAAATGCTAATAGATCATGAAGCCCAGTACCAACCTGGCATGTCTTGAATGCTATTACAGGCCTCTCCTTCCTGGTATCTATTAGTTTTGCAAGAAAAGAAGGTGGAGGAGGGCCTTTTCTAGGTAACAATAAGACTAATTTTAACTAATCAATCAAATCCCTCACAAACCATGGAAAGGCTTTGGCCCAGAATGAGCGCGGAATAAGCAGGAAAAAGACAGGGTGGCCAAGATTGCAAGGATGAACAGCAGGAGGGGAAACAAAATGACCCCCAGCTGCTATCTGGCACGTCTCTTTCATGAACGTTACACTGAGTTCTGAGTCGGTGATCCTGGATAGGCCTGCCATGGGTGAAGGCAGATACCCCGTGAAGGAGTGAGCAGTCCCTGTGTCAGCTGACTGAAGGAAGAGGCAGGTCCTCAGACAGAAAATCTGCACTAAGAAAGCCACACTGTAGGAGGGAGATACAGGGTGGCCTACAAGCCCTGTACTTGAAATAAGAAGACTTGGGTTTGAGTCTTGACTTTACAGTTTCCTGTCTGCATGACCTTGAACGAAGCACAATCTCTCTGAGTCACAGTTTCTCATATGTGTAGAATGAGATAACAATACCACCTTGCTCTCTCCATATGATTGTTACGAGGATCAACTGATCTATGTATTTAAATTATAAAGTCTCTTTTGTATGCAAGTTTCTTACTTTTAATAATAAAACAGTAGCAAATTATTATCAATACTGGTGGTAATAACTAGGAAAGAGTGTAGCTGCTAAAATCAGGGCAAAAGTTAAGAGCAAGACCAAGGAGGATGACACATGTAAATGCAGTACAGTATAGACGAGGCATATGGGACAACCATTAAGAGCTCCGACTTTGAACCCAGCCTTCCTGGATTTGAATCCTGGCTCTGTGACTTAGTAACTGTGTGACTGTGGGAAAGTTACTTACACTATCTGTGCTTCAGTTTCCACATCTATGAAATGTAGATAATGGTACCAACTTCACGGGTCTCTCGTGAGGATTAAGTTAGTATACATGTATTAGTGTTTAGCACTAATCAGTGTCCGGCACATAGCAAACATTATACGTGTTTGCTAGTATTAAAATGCTGAGCTAAGGCACGAAGCTGTTTAAATCCCCCCTCACTGGGAACTGAGCCGATCATAAACTCTAGCATTAGGCTGTGGGACTACAGATGTGTAGAAATACAGGGACCCTGGGCAGCACCTAAGCCAGTCATTACATAAACCTTCAGAAAGTCACTGCACGTTGACCATAGCTCAGATTTCAATTCCTAAGTGAGAATAGGACAGAAAAAGTTACTTTTCCATCGTATCACTACTTTCTGGCTGTCCATCTGCACATAAAAAAGCACATTAACTTTTTCAGGACACTGAATGGACCCTGGTCATTATCTGTATTGACCAAGAGAGAAAAAGTAAGTAGAATCAGTTTCATTCTCTCCACTAATCTTGTTTTATTTATCCTCACATTTGTTAACAGAGGCAAGGAATGTATTTTCCTTTCTACAGTGTATACCAGTTGCATAAGGCCCTTGGTTTTCTTGTCCTGCTTTTATTAGTTTCCATTTAGGTAATAGATTTCTATAGTCTATTTTATAGCCATTTGTCCTTTAATAGCAACTAAGATGCTGTAAATTACCACAAAAGTAAATAAGGAAAATTGAGTCAATGGATAAATAAGATGGATGGATGGGTGGATGGAAAGACAAAAAGAGAGAGAGATTTTTCTTTGACTTTTTTTTTTTTTGGTGGCTTATACCAAGGAAAGAAAGGTTCAGAAATTGCCTAACTAGAATTGTATCAACTTTTAGGTTTAAAAAATTGTTAATAGTGAAAATCAGTTAGAAAGGATCAGAAATAGGATAGCTGGTATGCAGATAAATTCGATTTTTAAATATATGCTTAGAAAAAGTTAGAATTTATCAAAATATAAATAACACTCATCCATGTTTTGTCCCTCTTAGTAGAATAGGTAAATAATAGCAGTGAATAAGAGTAGTGCAAAAAGACAAAAGAATATAGATGTAGTCAATGGAATATAAAATCCTTATCATCTATAGCAATTAAAATTATATATGCAGCAACAGCTTTACCATAATTAAATATATGAGTGCATCTCTAACATAATAAAAATGTTTTATGTGTGCTTTATAAAGTAGACTCTTATAATTTTTTTTTACACATGGGAAATAGCCATTGACTTTTTTTCCCCGTTTTTATTGATTTCTTAATAGTTTATAACATTGTGAGGTTTTAGTTGTACATTATTATTTGACCATCACCATGGGATGCATCCCTTCACCACTTGTGCCCACCCCCTACCCCCTTCCCCTTGGTAACCACCAACCAGTTCTCTGTGTCCATGTGTTCATTTATATTCCACATATGAGTGAAATCATGCAGTGTCTGTCCTTCTCTCTCTGGCTAATTTCACTTAACATAATACCCTCTAGGTCTATCCATGTTGTTGCAAATGGGACAATTCTGTCTTTTGTCATGGCTGAGTAGTATTCCATTGTATATATATGCCGCATCTTCTTTATCCAATCATCAGTCAAGGGACACTTGGGTTACTTCCACTTCTTAGCAACAGTGAATAATGCTGCAATGAACATAGGGGTACATAAGCCTCTTGGGATGGTTGATTTCATGTCCATTGGGTAGATGCCCAGTGTGGGATTGCTGGATCATAAGGTACTTCTATTTTTAATTTTTTGAGGACTCTCCATACTGTTTTCCATAGAGGCTGCACCAGTTTGCATTCCCACCAGCAGTGAATTAAGGTTCCCATTTCTCCACAACCTCTCCAACATTTGTTGTTTTGTGTCTTGGTGATTATAGCCATTCTAAGTGTGTAAGGTGATATCTTAGCTTAGTTTTGATTTGCATTTTCCCTGATGATTAGTGATGTTGAACATCTTTTCATGTGCCTGTAGACTCTTATAATTTTGAAGGAGAGAAATATATTGCTCAATGTATTTCGAGGAAAATGAAATGTAAGTTATCCCTTTTATAAAAGTCTTTCCAAGGAAGCTGTTCAACATTTAAAGATAATAGCCATTAGTGATAAAATATGACATTTTCCATATGATTCACAGGAAAGTAACAAGATCCTCATCAGAATTTTCCAATATCTTACACAACCCATATATGTCAAAAATTACAAGTAAAGACAAAATTGGTTCAGTTTTGGAACAGGAATGGCATTGGTCATACTGAATTAATTTCACAAAATAAAATATTCAATGGAGCTATTTATTTTGGTTGGCATTCTTAACAATAAAGTCTCTGGGTCTCGATTTCTTTTTGAAAAATAAACTGGTTAAGCATATTAAATAAGATAATATACAGGAAGGCACATTGTAAAAGAGCTATAAAACAACACATAAATATAAGTTCTAAATGTTGTAACACATTCCACAGCCATTGCACACGTTAAATGTTCAATAAATACCTGAGTTAATGATTGAAGCATTGCAGGGAGTTGGGGAGAGGCATTTGGCCTGAACGACCACACAAGGACTGTTTTCTTCACTATGACAATGCTCTGGCTGGAAGTGTATTTTTTTGTGAATGTTTTCAACCTAAACAGTATTACTCAGCATGGCAATCTACCTTATTTATCATAATTTAGTACTATTTCCAGTATTCAAATTCACTTTCAATAGGCAAATATTCATCATAATCAATACTATTCAAAGAAGAAAACACAAGCCCTGGAAACAAATCCAAGATAGGAGTCAAAAAAAAGAGACATCATTAAAAAAACAATACACAATATGTGGAGGTGATTGCACTGAAGATATCAGTACTCATAGATGAAGAATTCTGGGCATGTATTTCCATTCATTTTTCTAACACCAATACAGCAGATACTGCTATGGGGCATGTCAATAACCCTCAGCCCTTTTCAGTGTACCTTCCTATAATACAACAGCAGGAAATTAAAATGATGTTTCTTAGGCATTCCAAATGTCTGCAGCTATTCCAAATGTGATTTAGACCCAGATGTGACTTAGACTTGGGTAGCAGAATGAGATACAGGCCACTCTTCTCCTGCTGCAGGTATTTCTGCTGGCAAGCCTGGTGGGAGAGGTGTTTGGATTTCTACAACAACAGTAGCAGAAGTTATAGTGACTGGTCCTTCACTTCACGGCGAAGAAGAGGAGTCTGAACACATTCTGTTGGCATGGATGACGGGGGTGTGATTTTAGAACCAACAATTGTGGCGGTGGCTTTCTGCTCCATGGATTGCTGCTGAGGCCGTGTGTGCTGGCGCCAAGAGTTGGGCAGCAGCTTTCTGATTCCCAAGCTGAAGGAAATGTCCCACACTTGTTGGTCTTGGCAGAGGATTCAACCCCCTTGGCAGACCAGTTCTATGATGTTTTTTGGGAACTCATTCCTGGAAGCTTAGCCCAGAGGTACTCCAGCTCTTCTAATATATTGAAAGCACCCAATTCCTTGTGTTAAATCTCTTTTCATTTAAACTAGCTCAGATGGTTTCTGCTTTCTTCAACCGAACCTTGACCAATACGATAGTCATAGTTCATGTATATGCAGACACAATTGCTCTGATTTTATGAGGAATTACAGGCGCATTCCCCAAACATACCATACCCATATCTGTGTTTTGGCGGAAATGCATTTACCCCCTTTCAACACTTAAGAGACAACTGTTCGTTACTGTCTCTGCCAAGCCTGATCTAACTTCCTCAAGCCAATGATGCACTTTCTTGTGTTTCCTCCTCCTACGGTACATGTGTACATGCCTTCCCTATAATGATTATTACACTGTATTTCATTTCTTTGTCTGCATGTCTGTTTCCCAAATAGACTTTTAGAAGAGCATCGCTTCTTTTAATTTATGCATTCCCCGGGGCTGACATATATACAGTAGGTCCTCAATAGTGTTAGTAAAAGAAAGAGAGGGAGAAAAGGATCTGGAGTTAAAGGGTTGAATACTGGCTTCTCCACCCTCCAATTAGGTGACCCAGGCCAGCTGAATAAGTTCTCTGTGCTTCAATGTCCTGATTTTTTAAATGGGAATAATAACAGTATCTACTTCATTCTATTATATATTTATCATATTTAATCCTCAATTTAACATAAAAAGAGATGGAGTCCTTAGAAAAGTGTCTGGCACATAGTATTGTACAATAAGCATTGGCTTTCACTATCATTAAAAATTAACTTATCTGCTTTAATAGACATATAGAATTAGCACTACCCTTTTTCCTTATGAACGTTAGAATATGCCTTAAATGGATGATAAGTAAAATGACTTTTCCAAAAATATTCTCACCAAAAAATATGAATCATAGCCGGAAAAAAATGAAAATAAGAAAAATTTCTGTGGGATTTAAATTTAAAGTATATTGTTTTAAAAATTCACTCAGGGACAACCAGAGACTAACAAATGATAACTATCACATTTTCGAAGATATGGTGAATCCATTGTCGATAAAATTTTGGCAAATTTTCACCTTTTATTCTTTCTTCAATTTTTTTTCATAGCCAAGGGAGCCCAAAGAGACCTCTATAGGGGCTATGGGAAAATAAAATCCCAGTATCTCCTCTGATCGTTTCTCAATGCTAACTTTCAGAAATCTTACTTACATTTCCAATATATCGCCTTGCAACTAAAGTCTTTGGACATAAAATTAACTTCTACTTCCAACAATGACTTATTAAAGCTTATATTTTATTTAAATTCACAAATTTTATAGAAACAGAGTAGAATTTGAATAAGTTTGGGTGTATAATTTGTTCATTATACTTTAGGTTTGCAAAAATCTTAAAGCTAACCTATTAAAAAAAGAAATGGAAATTTTAGAACTAAAATATACAACAATCAAAATAAAACCTCACTAAATGGACTTAGAGAATGGCAATGATACAGCAAAGAATCAATACATTTGAAGATGGATCAATAGAAATTATGTTATCTGAACAACAGATAATTAAAAATTTTTTTTAATGAACAGAATCTCAAGGACCTATGGCACAATATCAAAAAAGTTAACCTTCATGTCATCAGAGGCCTAGAAGGAAAGGACGAGTTTGGTGCAGAAAATTATTTAAAGAGATAATGGACAAAAACTCCCCAAATTGGGCAAAAGACATAAACATACAAATTCAAGGTAACCTATAAGTTAAATAAATGGAGAATAATTAATTAAATTTTTGCACGATGATTTGATGAAACAGAAGGTAGCCATTATAAAATGGTGTTCAATTATGTATCAAAATATGCAGTGGAATTTTAAATGTAAACAGGAAATTAGTTTCATTAAAATAGTAAGATCATAGATATTTGGGAAGCAAACTTTCTTTAATATTGTGACTTTTTTTTACAATGGAAAAAAGAAAGGAATAAGCCAATACATGGGCATTTATTTATTGAGGTAACCCGTTAAAGTATTCTGCTTCCCATAGCACAGAGAAAAATTAAAAGATTAGTTAACTACTGGAGGAACAGTGCTTCTACTCTCAACTGTATGTCCATATGGAAGATGTGGTTGGCCCAATGACACCCAGGTTATGGTGAAGACAGAAGCCTGTAGCAACTAGACATTATAAGTTTCTGACAAAATACCTCTTAGAGCTCCCAAAACAGTTCCAAGAGCATTGACAGCTTTACTGGAAAATATGTTTCCTTAAGATGGATAGTCATGAAGCTAACCAACACCAGATTATTGTTGTTTGCTACAAAAATTAAACATCTGCTTTCTCTTTATCTATGGCTTTCTCTCTACTTTCATGAAAGAGGGAAAATAATATGTTTAGATTTTGCCTAAATAGTTTAGTAGATGAGCAGGTTAAGTGTTGATCATTATGTTAATAACTGGAAAAATTTCAAATTATTCAAGTTCCATATTATATCCCTTTTCACTAACCATACTCCCAACAGGCCTATATAATTAAAGGCATCTTCAAGCCAAGTCCTAATGTCTACAACCTCATGGAATAGTTGCCCAAGTTTCTTCCTCTTAAAGTTTTATTTTCTGATTTGGAAAATATGACTTGTTGAGCCAACCTTTCATTAAATACTAAATTCTTCTCAGCCAACTCCCAAAGGGGAGGTAATTTCATTTCAGTATATGAATAGCAATACATGGAATTTGTGGGCAAGCCCCTGCAACTATCTCATAGTTCACTGCACCAATTTTTTATTTCACAAGCCAAGTTTATATATCCCTCCACATCCAGGCTAGAGTTCCCCATCTAGAGGCTGACAGAAAAAAAAGGAGGAAACATTGTATAGCACACCTAAACCTAAAAACCCAAAGCATGATAAAACAGGTTTTATTTTTCACAGCATAAAGTAGACAGCAATTTACTATGAGTAGATCGGAAACTGGTATAGTGCCTTCACGAATAAAACATTCCCATCAGAGCAATTTGATATCTCATCTATATATATTTATACATAGTTTATCTATACATAATTATATGTAAAGCCACATTTATAATTAATTATTTACTAATTCATTCATTTAACACACTGTTTATTGAGCGCTCATTATGGGTAAAACACTCTGCTAGGCACTGTGGACATATTGCTGAACCAAAAGAAGATGGTTCTTATCTTTGTAAAGGTGAATACCAATACTAAATGGCCAATTACTCAATTATGTATATAAATACATGTTGTGAAGAAGACCCATGCGGTGTTAATAGCACACAACAGAGGGAGTTTTGAAAGGCTCCTCTCGGAGGAAAAAAAAAAACACATAACTGAAAAATGAAGGACAAATAAACATTAGCAAGGTCAAATTGGTAAGGAGGAAATAGAAAATGAAAAACAAAGAGTATTTTGGACAAGAGAATAGCACATGCAAAGGATCTGAGGCAGAGAGAGTAAACTGAAAGATGGTTATTGTTGTTAGAGAGGACAGAGGATGAGGACAGAATGTGAAATGAGGCTGATGGACGGGTAGAGGCAGATCAAGTCATGCCTTATAGGTCATATAAGGATTTGGCTTTTGTTCTAAGAGCAATGCAAAGACATTAAAGTTTTGGGAGCAGAGGAATGACGTAAACAGATTTGTGGAATTTTTTTAAATCACTATAACAATAGATGAAGAATGGATTCAAAGGAACCACATATGGAAGCTAGGAGATTAGTTAGCCTATAAAAGTTCAAGGAAGAAATGATGGTGGTTAGACTAAAGCAGTGGTTCTCAACTGAGGGCAATTTTACACACACACACCCAAGAGTACCTCTGGAGACATTTTTGGTTATGACAAGTAGAGACAGGGGTACTACTGGCATACAGTGGATAGAGGCCAAGGATACTGTTCAACACCCTACAATGCACAGGACAGCCCCCCACAACAGAGAATTAGCCAGTCCCCTCATGTCAATAGTCCCAAAGTTGAGAACTTTGGGCTAGAGTGATGGCAGTAAAAATGAAGAGACGTATTTAGAAAGAAATGACAAGTCTGCAATAAGTGAATACAGGATGAGGGTGATAAACAGAATAAAAAATGTCAAAAATAAACTCCAGTTTTCTGGTTTGTACAACTGAATGAAGTGTGATCTGTTCACTGAAGACCCTTCGAGTTTGGAGGCAGAAGATCAAGAGTTTGGGTTCAGATTAATTGAGATGAGAGGCCTTTAAGACATCAAGTTAAGCAAGCTGTCATACATATTGATTTGAATTTCAAGGAAGTAGCAAGCACTGAATGTGCTGACAAGTCAAACAAGACAAGAACTCTGCCATTTGGCAAAATAGTTTGTTGGACTGGTAAGTAGAGGTGTGACTAAGAGTTAAGAACATAGGAACTGAGAATACAATGATTTCTGGAAATCTGACTATAAGATGGGGCAATGGCTAAGAGCAATGTGATATGCTTTTCAGGGTTTTTTGTGTTTGTGAATTGGTAAAGTCTTGGGAATGTTTAAAAGGCTGATAAGGAAAGATCCAAAAGAAAGTGAGTTGAGGACACAAGTAGAAGGAATAACAAAATGACAAGATTTCTCTTCTCTGAAATGCAAATTCTTCTTGACAGGTGCATTTAGATGTCTCAAAAATATTTCAAATGTAACATATTAAAAACTGAGTTAGGGGCCGCCCGGCGGCGCAGTGGTTTACTTCGTGCTTGGCAGCCTGGGGTTCACGGGTTTGGATCCCGGGCACCTGCCGACACACTGCTAGTCAGCCATGCTGTGGCGGTGTCCCATATAAAGTAGAGGAAGATGGGCACGGATGTTAGCCCAGGGCCAGTCTTCCTCAGCAAAAAGAGGAGAATTGGCAACAGATGTTAGCTCAAGGCTGGTCTTCCCCACCAAAAAAAAAAAAAAATTGAGTTATCTAACACACGGGCAAAGACTGGTTGGTGGTTACCAGAGGGATGGGGAGTGGGGGTGGTGAGCACAAGGGGTGAAGGGATGCATTCATATGGTGACAGACAAATAATAATGTACAACTAAAATGCCACAATGTTATAAACTATTAAGACATCAATAAAAATTAACAAATAAATAAAAACTGAGTTATGCTCTCTCTCTTGCAGTGGTTTCCTTTCTCAAAAGACAGCACCATCCAACCATTTGGACAACCCAGTAACAAAGGAGCTGGGCTTGACATCTCCCTCTCAGCTGTCCCTATAGTCAATCTAGCATATATCTCTCCAATTATTTCATTTCTTTCCACACGACAGCTTAGCAAAGCAATCACTTGCTCACCTAGACCACATAATAGCCTCCTGTTTTCTTGCCTATTATCTTCCACTCTGTAGCCACAAAATCTGATTATGTTATCCCACAGCTTAAACCCCTCAGTGACTTTTCATTGCTTGAGGTTAGACCTAATCTGTAATACTGCCTACAAAGCCCTTTTTCTGTTTCAAGTCTCAACTGATAGCAAGTTGCTCCTCACTCTTTGTGCTGTAGACTCATTGGTCTTTCAGTCGTATCTTCATCTGACCCTTGCACATAGTGTTCCCTCTACTGGGACCTCTCTTCATTTTCCTCTCCCTACTCATCCTTCAAATTGAAGCTTAAAACCCATTTCAAATCAATGTAGTCACAGAACCATATTTTTCTCCTTTGTGATACCTCTCCTCAAAGAGATTCAACATGTATTTTTGTGTGTATCTGATTGTGTGCACAGATCCTGCCTGATTTTGTTAGGAAGCACTCAGCAACCACCTGTTAAATAAATGAAAGTACCTTTATAACAAGCCTATGAAATGAGTTCAGTTGGTTCTTTGTTGTGATTGTTATCTTTGTTTCCTATTGATGATAAATCTAAGGCTTAAGGATTTAAATAATTTGCACAAGGATCACAGGCCTCACTGGTGAACCAGTATTTGGATCCATCGCTCCTCAACTCCTGAACTTATGCCTTTTCCACTTTGCCACAAGGCCTCCTCAATTCAGCACATTTCCAATCAAATGTACGGATCAAACAACTCCCTCAGCTAATTCAAAGTTTGACTATGCCTCTCTCATGACTCCCACCTGGATTTTGTTTTACATCACCGACTTCAATTCAGGATAAGCTTCAAATGCTGCCACGGGAGAGGAAGTAGGTAATTCACATTAAAAAAATTTTTTTCATTAAAAAGCTTACCCCTGAGAACTGTAGTTTTTCTGTCAGAGCTTTCCAATAACACAGTGAAATATTTTACTATAACTTGATAAACTGTGTCCACTTAAAATCTTAATTATCAAGAGTGCAGTATCAATTTGTAAAAGATTCAGACCTAGCTTGTTTTGAGAATTAATGAGTCCAAATTAGAAATAATCTTTAATAAAACTACTAATTCACATTTACCATGTCACACTCAGTCTGCTAAATTCTACATGCACTAAAGATAAATCAGTCTTAGCCAGAAATTTCTGACCTGTGGAAATCATTTGGCCACCTTAGCAACACAACACACTCAGAGTACACTAAAATGCCAAGTATTCTGGTACCACAAGATTTGGCATATTCATTATTTACAAACTACCATTTTTCAAAGACATAAAGTGCTATAAGATA
The DNA here is from genome assembly GCA_031878705.1 of Tapirus indicus. Classification (NCBI taxonomy): domain Eukaryota; kingdom Metazoa; phylum Chordata; class Mammalia; order Perissodactyla; family Tapiridae; genus Tapirus; species Tapirus indicus. The sequence goes on along the minus strand of CM062921.1, from coordinate 114,176,986 downwards.
AACAGGGCATTAAAGCTATAATAAATACCCTCCCTCCCAACACCAGCTCCCATCTCATTACAAACTGACTATGGTACTCCCAGGGACCTCTGCATCATGGTTCCCATTGCTTGTGTTTTCTGCATCAGACAATAGGCACTTGGGCAATTTCTGCCTTGTCTTATTCATGACTGTATGTTATCTCATTGAAATTTCCAACATTGTCTTGGACTCAGAGTCAAGGGAAAAGGGAACCCCACTGTAGAGTACTTATTCAGTTGCAAGCAATGTGTAGGATCTTTAAATATATCATCTTATTTAATCCTCACAAAAGCCCATGAGATCAACGTCTCCATATTACAGAAGACATAGAGTTGGGAATGATTCCAGATAAACAAGAGTCCAAATTTACTGACTTCTAATAAATTGAGAGTTTGGGTACTTTTCCAATAATATTACAGAAGTGTTCAAACCCTGCAGTTATCACAGGTATGGCTTCTTCCCGGTCATTTAAGTTTCAGTCTAATTCTTACACAGTACTGTCTGATTCAGAGAGCACTATGACCTTCTTTATCAGTTTTATATTGTTTCTTACAAACAAAATCTCTCTTTCTGGGGGGGTTTAATAAAGATAGAGAAATTTTAATACTACAATTTGTTTAGGAAAATGGTATCACAAGACAAATTTTAGTTTTGGCAAGAAGTCTCTAGAATGTATTTTTCATAGTAAAATCATCAACAAATGTCCATTTGCAAGGAAAAATGTCCAATGGTTACCTGAGTTTCAAGCATTCTTTAGGAACATGATTTTAAAACATATGCTAAGCTGACAGGCCAGCACTCGCCTGTCTATTGTTAAGTTTTACATAATAAAATCAACTAGGATTATTAACCCAACCTATGAACGACATGTTGTTAGTCCAGTTTATCTCAGAAAATCAGCAATTTTATTGGGTAATGCAAATCTTCTGGTTATATTTGTTTGTGTGTTTGTTGGCTTATTTGCTTTAAATCCATGATTCATTTTTCTAATGACGACCTAAGTATGCGCCTTAGCTTAGGTTTAGAGTGAATTAATAGACTAAGTTCACAGAGCGCCATAGTGTCTGGAATTGGGAAATGATTTGCCTTTGCTATTCTTGAAAGAGAGGAAATAGTTTTAAGATGCAGGTGCAGTGTCTTCCCAAAAACGGCAAGCTGAGACATGTTTAACCTCAAGAGGCTTCTGTGAATTTCTATGTAGTTTCATTGGGATTTTAGAAAGATTATATTTCCTGATTTAACAATACATATGATTGAGATAGAGAGGGTGGTATTTTAATATTACTCTGAACCTAACACACCATCCTAGAGAAGGAAGGAAGACAGGGAGAGAGGGAGGGAGGGAGGGAGGGGAGAGGGAGGAGGGAAAGAGGGAGGGAGGGAAGGAGACAGGCAAGCAGGCTATATTATTCAAATTTGCTACTACAATACTGTATAGATGTAAAGTTAACGGTTTTAAAGTAGCTGTCTAACATAAATACGTACTCTGTAGGCCCTTATTTTCAGTCTGACATCAATGATGCAATAATAATTATAGTCACTACCCTTTACTGAGCTCCAGCCAGGGATTTGGCATTGTGGAAGGCACAATTCATCATTATGTCATCTGGTCCTCACCACACTCCAAGAAGTGGGTATGATTATGACACACATTTTGTAGATGAGGAACCTGCAGCTTAAAGAGATTTATGGAACTTGAGGAAGGCGGCAGAACTAGAACTGCACATCAGGAAGCCCTCCCAGGTCTGACTCTAGAGTTCATATTTATTACATGCTTGTCTGTTCATTTTATTTCTTTCATTCTTCACTTTGTTATTCTATGTTGGAGAGAGGGACATGTTTAAAAGAGCTTCTAAGAAGAAAATCATCCTTTGTTTTAAGCTTTAAGCCTCCAGAGACAAATTTATCAGGGACCATATGATTCATTCAGATCTGTTTAAACACACACACACACACACAGAGCATCTCTTCCTGCACATCCTCACAAATCAGATCAAACCCTGTGAGAGACGAGTCATGCTAGGGTAAGACGACTCTGGATTTCATTTAAGCATTGTTTTACTTATCCGACCTGCCCATGTCTCTCAGATTGCTATGACATCTTAGGAAGTCAGGGAATAGATAATAGGAGGGAATGTAAACCTGCTACCATCTAAGAGACAGTCTTTTTACTGTGAAGGTTTACTATATTCTCTGCAGTAAACTACATTTGGTAAAACAGCTTTTTATTGTCCTCAAAATGTTACTAGTGAAATGAAATGTAAAGTTCAAAGTCACAATTTTTGCAAAAGAAATCATGGTTTGCAATTTTATAAGACTAGCACCTAATTTCAAATCAGCCTTAAATTATGCTAAACTGTAGAGAATAAACACTTTACTGAAAGGCCAGATCACCATGTTCCACAATTCCTTCTAGGACTTTCTACCTGTAATTTCTGAAAGAATCCAAATTATTTGTTTTCTTCACCCATGTCATCACTTTACACACAGTGAAATATGATAATTTTTTCTGTTTAAGTGATACACATCAGACTCAGGTCTTACACCGTGATAGAATACACTGAAGTGGACACATCTTTCCATTTCAAACATAAAAATGGAGAAAACACCACCTCTACTCTAATTTTTTAATAAGAAAAAGAAAGGAAATGCCCAAGTCCCAGCAAACAAAGAGAGAACATAAAGACAGAGGGGTAAGCTTTCCCCCAGGCCAGTGCAGTGGGAGTGAGGGAAGAGCACAGAGCAGAGCCTGATACAAGCCATGGTTATGGTTCAGCCCCAGGGCAGGGCAGGTCAGGCATAGTGTGCAACCGCACTGGCAGTGTTCCACCCACATTCCTTTGGATTCTCTACCAACTTGTGCACCCAACTGCCCTGTGTATTTTCACTACAACGGTCAGCACGTGCATCTCTTTGTCAAGGAGTTGGCCTCAGGCTGCTAGGACCACTTTGAGAGCTCATGTAAAACAGAAACTTTCTGAAAATTTTCATTTCTCATGGGGATGCCTTTAACTAATGACTGGTATGTAAATACTCCAGCTCCCTTCCTTCTGATGAGGAGGGGTCTAAGGTGTGACCTTCAAATCTACATTTCAGACCTGAGCCAAAGTTTCCTGGGTGGGACTTTGCTTGACACCATGTCCTTGTTTGGCCAAATTCCCTTTCCATTCTCATTTCTCCAAAACTCTATTTTCCCTGGGAACTCTTACTAATAAATTACTTTAACATGAATTCTCACCTCAGAGGTAGCTTCTGGGGAAGTCAACCTAAGACACAATGTACTGAGTCCTTACAAGGTAGGGATTGGAACTGGCTATCCTATCTAAAGCCAGGAGCCTGGAAGAACAGCCTGGAAGGTGCCAGAAGCACCGCCAGCCTAGGCAAACCATAAGGAATCTCTCTGAATTGATATGTAAAAAGAAAATTCTACCATGAGAAAGTGAGACCCCCTGCTTCCAAAACACACACATATGGAATCAGAATTTACATGATTTGTGAGATGCAAGATTTGTCAAGCTAAGAAATTAACATAAAAAGTGGTCTGGAGCAGGTGAGATGCAGATGGAAATGCAAAACCACTCTACAGCAACATTCTGCCATGAACAATACAGGCAACTCCTACAGATGCGGGAGTGGGGAGGGGGTGTGTTGGATGATGAGAGAAGCTCATGGTCTAAAAAATTACAAACCACACAAAATAGTTTCACCTTGATAAAGTCTCACTTCAGCAATTAGAGGATTCTATAACGTGAAAAATTATAAAATCAGTATGTCTAAAACAATTGAAGAAAATAATAAGAAATGGAAACTATGATGAAATCACTATAAAAAAAGAGCAGACATGTTTGAAGGAGAATGTATTAGAACATCTATAAAGGTTATGATGGGAGATTGAACACATGCATGTAATTTTACTCACTCCAGGAAAAAAAAATTTTTTTTTTAATCCACAAAGATGGAGAGAGCAGCAGAGAAGACAACAGTAACAGAATTTTGAAAGCTGGAAAGCAGGACTAGTGTAAATGACTTAGGAGACCCGAGAAAGATGAATACAAAATTGACAGTCAGAAAAACTAATAACCAAGTCCATTCTACTCCAGAATCCTAAAAGATTCTGAAATGAGCAATACTCAGTAACTCTAGAACTGTGAGTGAAGGAGAGTGCTGTTTCAAAAGCAGTTCTATTTCTACTGGACTGGATTCCCTCTCCTTTACCTTTCCCAGTTCACTGTTTGGAACAATTATTCCTGCCCCAGAAGTTTGGAAGTTTCTTTTCTGGAGAGGGTAAACAAAGGCCACATAAACCAATACATACCAGTCAGAGTTGTGGGTCTGTATGGGAGGTATACCAAGAAAAGGATGGTTAAGTGATGATGTGAATACTTAATGCTGAATGGCTTGGCTCCCAGAACACAGTCAGACCTTTACCATCCAGTAGGATAATAGAACAGACTATTCCTAAATCTCTAATCCACCCATGAGGCAAAACCTAGAGATACTGATTGTCCTACAGTGATGTTCAAAGCCTTACTCATGCACTCATCTTCCAATCAGCTTTTAAATCTCTGGTTCCTAACTATGAATAACGAATAGAGACTGAAAAGGCCACAGACAAAAACATCATCTTGGAAGAAAGCAACACTAAAAAGGGAGAAGAAACCTTTAAAAATGGATGAATAAATAAAACCATCATTAATATCCCCAAAGAGAGAATATTTTTGAGTCCTTAAAATGCCATAAAAATAAAATAGACATTCAGATAACAAAAAAAGAGGAGAGATTTTTTTGGAAATCTTTTTTAAATTACAGTAAAAATGAAACACTCAAGTTAAGGAAATCTTCCAGAAAATAGAACAAAAAGAGATTTAAAAAATGAGAGAAAAGATAAGAAAATTAGAAGACTATCCCATAAGGTCTAAGATCAAAGAACAGGAAATCCAGAAAGAGAGAAAACATGAAAATTGAAGGGATGAAGTTTTTAATATTATGAGAAATATTGCTCCCAAATGAAGGATATGTTTCCAGATTGAAAGAGACTCAAGATTCTCACCAACATATAACACTGTGACAATTCAGAACACAGGAAATAAACAAAAAGATTCTACAAACATCTAAATATAAAAAAAAGTCACATATGATGTGGATAAAGTGACCATATAATCTATCATCTTAACCAGGACACTTTAAAGTTAGATATTTTTAAAACTTTCTTGACTGACGAATTGGTTTATTTCATTGGCAGTACCAGACAGTTCTATTCAAACACTAGCTTCAAAAAAAGATCAATTTGAGAAAAATATATTTGTAACATTAAAGCAAAAAACAACTCCTTTATATTGATTCTCTGAACATTAAATAATTACAAGCAGAATAATAATTGGTACATATTCATTTACATTAATCATTTTCTTAGCCATTTCTGTCTCTAATAATATGTCATTTGTATTTTTCTGAAGAATGTTTCTTTTTATTATGATCATATGGTTTCAACTGTTTTCATAAAATTGACTTCAATCTTTTACATTTAATGGTTAATAAGTTTGAAAATGTTGATATCCTTCTTTGGCTTTTCCCTATAAGCTATATTTTAATTGAAAAACTACTTTCCCTACAAATACTGGAGAACCTGATAACTTCAGAGCAATTTTAATTTTTCCCTACTGAATCATATGATTATTTCAGCCTAAATATATTTCATTCAGGGTACCTTACTTGACACATTTTTTTTAAGTTTATTAGTTTTTTATTAAGGTAACATTGGTTTATAACATTGAATAAATTTCAGATGTACATCATTATATTTTGATTTCTGTGTAGACTACATCATGTTCACCACCCAAAGACTAATTACCATCCAACAGCATATACATATGCCCTTTTATTCTTTTCGCCCTTCCCCCTATCCCCTTTCCCTCTGGTAACCACAAATCTAATCTCTATGTCTATATGTTTATTTGTTGTTGTTGTTTTATCTTCCACATATGAGTGAAATCATATGTTATTTGGCTTTCTCCATCTGACTTATTTCACTGAGCATAATGCCCTCAAGGGCCATCCATGTTGTCACAAATGGGAAGATTTCATCTTTTTTATGGCTGAGTAGTATTCCATTGTATATATATCGAGGGATTCACTTCACAGAAAATGAAGTACAGCAATGGGCCCATGCTTATGGAATTCCCTGGACTTACCATGTTCCCCACCATCCTGCAGCAGCTGGCTTGACAGAATGGCCTTTTGAAGACTCAGTTATAGGGCCAGCTAGGTGGCAACTCCTTCTGGGGCTAAGGCAAGGTTCTCCAGGAAGACACACATGCTCTGAATCAGTGTCCAATGTATGGTTCTCTTTCTCCCATAGCCAGAATTCACTGGTCCAGGAATCAAGGGGTGGAAATGGGAGGGGCATCACTCAGTATTACTCTTAGTGACATAATAGCAAAATTTTTGCTTCCTGTCCCCCAAAACTTTATGTTCTGCTGACCTAGAGGTCTTAGTTCTAAAGGGAGGAATGCTCCCACCAGGAGACACAACAATGATTCCATTAAACTGGAAGTTAAGACTGCCACCCAGCCACTTCGGACTCATCATACCTCTAAATCAATGGGGAAAGAAGAGAATTACTGTGCTGGCTGGATGATTGATCCTGACTATCAAGGAGAAATTGGATTACTACTACACAATGGAGGTAAGGAAGAGTATATCTGGAATACAGGAGATCCCTTAGGGCATCTCTTAGTATTACCAGGTGCTCTGACTAAACTCAATGGAAAACTATGACAACTCAATCCAGGCAGGACTTTAATGGTCCAGACCCTTCAAAAATGAAGGTTGAGGTCATCCGACCAGGTTAAGAACCATAACAAGCTGAGTTGTTTGCTGAGGGCAATGGGACTATGGAATGGGTAGTGAAAGAAGGTAGTTCTAAATATCAGCTACATCACATGACCAATTATAAAATTAGGACTATAACTGTCACGAGTATTTCTTCCTTATTTTGTTTTGAATATGTGTGTGCATGTCATTGCTTTCTTCTCTCTCTTATTATGTAACATAAGATATATTGACTTTATATCATAGCATTTAGTATTGTTAACTTTATATCATACTACTTAAGTCACAGAATGTCAAGGAAAAGAGTAAACACCACCCAAGAGTTTTACATCTTCTGGGGAAAAAGTCAGGGCATTTTCAGTTTTATGCAAGATAGTTGTATAAGTTAGGCACGTTACGTATAAGTATGACCTTGTTATTGTCTTTATTTGGAGATTAAGTATGGTTTAAAGAGATGTATATGGATGGTGAGTCAACAAGGGGTGGTTAACTTGTGCTGCTTAATTTTCTGTGTCAACTTGACTAGGCCACAGTGCCCAGATATTTGGTCAAGCATTATTCTGAATGTTTTTGTGAGGATATTTTTGGATGAGATTAACATTTAAATCAGTGGACTTTGAGTAAAGCAGATTGCCCTTCATAATGTGGGTGGCCTCATCCAATCAGTTGAAGGCCTGAGCAAAAGAGGATTCTGCCAGCAGATTCCCTTTGCACTCAAACTGCAACTCTTCCCTGGGTCTCCAGACTGACAGCCTTCAGACTTGAACTGCAATATCAATTATTCCTTGGATCTCTGGCCTCCTGGCTTATGCTGCAAATTTTGGACTTGTCAACCTCCATAATCACATGAGCCATTCTTTTATGTGTGTGTGTGTGTGTGTGTGTGTGTGTGTGTGTGTGTGTGTGTATATATATATATAATCTAATATATAATATGTTATATATTATTATAAATATATATTATTGTATATATTATATACTACATATTATATGTATTGCATATTATATATATTATATTGTTATATATTATATAATACATTATATTAATATATAATATATATTAATATAATGTAATAATATATATAATATATATATACACACACACACACACATTCTATGTGTTCTGTTTCTCTGGAGAATTCTGACTAATACAAATGGTTAACAAAAAGTTAGGACTATGGCTGCCTGGTAGCTGATGGTATTATTGGAGAGAGGCACACAGGAGGATTCTAAAGTGTTGGCAATATTCTAATTACCTAAGTAGACAGAACACATGTTTATATTACTACAGGCATACCTTGTAGATATTGCAGGTTCGGTTCCAGACCACCACAATAAAGTGAATATCACAATATCACAGTAAAGCGAGTCACGGGAACTTTTTGGTTTCCTGGTGTATATAAAAGTTATGGCTATACTAAAAAGTAAAAAAGTAAAAAAAGTTATGGCTATACTAAAGCCTATTAATAAGTAATGGCATTATTTCTAAAAAAAAAAAAAAAAGTACATTCCTTAATTTAAAAATACTTTATTACTAAAAAATTCTAGCCATCATCTGAACCTTCAGCAAGTTGTAATCCTTTTGCTGGTGGAAGGTCTTGCCTCAGTGTTGACGACTGCTGACTGATCAGGGTGGTGGTTGCTGAAGGTTGGGGTGGCTGTGGCAATTTCTTAAAACAAGACAACAATGAAGGTTGCCACATCGACTGACTATTCCTTTCACAAACGATTTCTCTCTAACATGTGATGCTGTTTGATAGCATTTTACCTACAGTAGAACTTCTCTCAAAATTAGAGTCAATCCTCTGAAACCCTGCCACTGCTTTATCAACTAAGTTTAAGTAATATTCCAAATCCTTTGTTGTCATTTCAACAATCTTCACAGCATCTTCACCAGGAGTAGATTCGATCTCAAGAAACCACTTTCTTTACTCATCCATAAGAAGCAACTCCTCATCCGTGATAACATGAGACTGCAGCAATTCAGTCACATCTTCAGCTCCACTTCTAATTCTAGTTCTCTTGCTATTTCTACCACATCTGCAATTACTTCCTCCAAAGTCATTCATGAGGATTGGAATCAACTTCTTCCAAACTCTTGCTAATGTTGATATTTTGACCTCTTCCCATGAATCATAAATATTCTTAATGGTATCTAAAATGGTGAATCCTTTCCAGAAGATTTTCAATTTACTTTGCCCAGATCCATCAGAGGAATGATAGCTATAGCCTTAGGAAATGTATTTCTTAAATAATAAGATTTGAAAGTCAAAATTACACCTTGATCCATGGAGTAATGAATGTTGCTGCAGAATAGTTGTTGTGTTAGCAAGCATGAAAACAACATTCACCTGATTGTACCTCTCCATCAGAGCACTTGGGTGATCAAGTGCATTGTCATTGAGCACTAATATTTTGGAAAGTATCTTTTTTTCTGAGCAGTAGTTCTCAACAGTGGGCTTAAAATCTTCAGTAAATCATGTTGTAAACAGGTGTGCTGTCATCCAGGCTTTGTTGTTCCATTTATAGAGCACAGGCAGAGTAGATTTAGCATAATTCTTAAGGGCCCCAGGAGTTTTGGAATGGTAAATGAGCACTGGCTGCAACTCAGTCACCAGCTGCATTAGCCCCTAAAATGAGTCAGCTTGCCCTTTGAAGCTTTGAAGCCAGGCACTGACTTCTCTCTAGCTATGAAAGTCCTAGATGGCATCTCCTTCCAACATAAGGCTGTTTTGTCTACATTGAAAGCCTGTTGTTTAGTGCAGCCACCTTCATTAGTGATCTTAGCTGGATCTTCTAGACAACTTGCTGCAGCTTCTACATCAGCACTTGCTGCTTCACCTTGCAAGTTACAGAGATGGCTACTCTCCTTAAACTTCAAGAACCAACCTCTGCTAGCTTCAAACTTTTCTTCTGCAGCTTCCTCACCTCTCTCAGTCTTCATAGAATTGAAGAGAATTAGGGCCTTCTTCTGGATTAGGCTTTGACTTCAGGGAACTTTGCGGCTGGTTTGATCCCCTACCCAGAACACTAAAACTTTCTCGATATCAGCAATAAGTCTGTTTCACTTTCTTATCATTCATGTGTTCACTGGAGTAGCACTTTTAATTTTCTTCAAGAACCTTTCCTTTGCATTCAGACCTTGGCTAACTATTTGGCACAAGATGCCTAGCTTTTGGTGTATCTCAGCTTTCAACATGCCCTCCTCACTAAGCTTAATCATTTCTAGCTTTTAATTTAAAGTGAGAAATGCGCAACTATTCCTTTCACTTGAACACTTAGAGGCCACTGTAGGGTTATTAACTGGCATAATTTCAATATTGTTGTGTCTCAGGGAATAGGGAGGCCAGAGGAGAGGGAGATTGATGAGGGAACAGCTGGTCGGTGGAGCAGTCAGAACACAGACAACTTTATCTATTAAGTTCACCATCTTATATGGATGTGGTTCGTGGTGCCCCAAAACAATTACAGTAGTAACATCAAAGATGACTGATAACAGATCACCATAACAAATATAATAATAGTGACAATCTTGAAATGTGAGAATTACCAACATGTGACATCGAGACACAAAGTGAGCAAATGCTGTTGGACGAATGATGATGACAGACTTGCTGGATGCAAGGTTGTCACAAAGCTTCAATTTGTAAAAATTGCAGTATCTGTGAAGCACAAGAAAGCGAAGTGCAATAAAATGAGGTATGCCTGTAATATATATGTTTGACACACTTTCTGTGTAAAGAATGCATATCACACACATAAACACACACACAGGCACACACACACAGGTTTAACTCAGGACAAGTAAAATAGCAGCCTACCAGCTGAAGACAGAAATAGCAAACTGGAAGATTATTATCAAAAAAATTATCAAAAATATATAATAATATATAATATAATACATAATTCCTCCATGTTTCTTCTCTTTCAGAAGAGATTCGAGGAGGAACAATATTGCTAAACTCTTTGTCTTCTAGTAGCGTGTTTTCATAATTTCTTCAGATTCTATCTTCTTGTGAGTTCAGCCATGCATCTTAGAGAGTGTTCATTGTATTTTATGCTGAATTTCTGGGCATTTGAAGTGGAGAGGTTTTCAGTATGTCTCGTTCACAGTGTTCCCAGACAGCAAGATCCATTATCAAGAGATTTGCACTCTCGCCCTAGCTTTTCCCTATCTAGCTGTGGAATCATAAGCAAGTCACTTAACCTACCTTACTTTCCTCCTCTTCAAAGTTATAAGACTGAAGAAGGTGACTTGGTGCAGCTCTGAGTTTCTTTACCATATGATCCTATGACTTCTATTTATTTTCAAGTGATTGATAGATCACTCTGCTGTGTCTTACCGAATGTCCTTTTTCCATTTTCTAAGGTTTTATTAAATGCTAAAAATAATTACCCACCCTCTTTTAGGGTCTAGAGTTGGCTGCACATTTGGGGAGTCAGGAAACAGGCCATTCCTAAAGCTGTGCCAAGTTGTGTGAATTTGACCAAGTCACTTAAAGCCTGTTTACCTTTACTTCCTTCCCACTGTTGTGGAAGTTATTGCTTTAAAAATGCATATAAATACCACTGGACTAAAACTCAAAAACCCAGTCTGCATGTGATAGGAAGTAAGGACCTTAAAAGAAAAGAGAGTCAGAAGGAAATAAGTGCTCCTGTTTTCTCACTGCCGCTGGTGGCCCTTCCTTCCAATTCCTTTTGTTGAATTTTAGATAAGAGTAAAGAAAGGAAGAGAAAAGGCAGTATTTTAGCTCTATCATTGGCCCTGAGTCATCAAAATTCTAATGGTGCAAGGGGCATCTTGAGCAATTCTGTGGACAGTACGGAACACTGCTGATGAGGTGGTTCTATTAGGATCAAGTTGAATATTGGCTCACTCACCACATTAGAATTAGGAAGGTTGAGGTAGAAGCAGAATGTACTGGGAGCAGTCCTTTCACTTTTGGTTAGAAGAGCTTTGCCATAATTGTTGCAGAACCATCCCATTCTAAGTGAGGTCTCTAATGTCTGCCCCCTGCTCTCTGGTTGTTCCTCTCCACATCTAAACAGTAACGAGGTCTCAGCTGGAGTCTAGCTTCAGCCTGATTCCACAGGGAGTACTAGAGCCTGAGTTGTTCACAGAGTTATTCCACCTTCAGGCAAGTGGACTGGCTTTAAGAATACCTATGTCAGATTTTTCCAAAGAAGATATACAGATGGCCAACAGGTATATGAAAAGACGTTCAGCATCACTAATCATTAGAGAAATGCAAATCAAAACTACAATGAGATATCACCTTACACCTGTTAGAATGGCTATAATTACCAAGACAAACAACAACAAATGTTGGAGAGGATGTGGAGAAAAGGGAACCCTCATATACTGCTAGTAGAAATGCAAACTGGTGCAGCCACTATGGAAAACAGTATAGAGATTTCTCAAAAAATTAAAAATAGAAATGCCATATGATCCAACTATCCCACTACTGGGTATTTATCCAAAGAACTTGAAATTAACAATTCAAAGAGATTTATGCACCCCTGTGTTCATCGCAGCATTATTCACAATAGCCAAGACATGGAAGCAGCCCAAAAGCCCATCATTTGATGAATGGAAAAAGATGTTGTATATATATATACAATGGAATACTACTTAGCCATAAAAAAAGACAAAATTGTTCCACTTGCAACAACATAGGTTGACCTTGAGGGTATTATGTTAAGCGAAATAAGCCTAACAGAGAAAGACAAACACTGCATGATTTCACTCACATGTGGAAGATAAACACATGGACAAAGAGAACAGATTAGTGGTTACCAGAGGGGAGGGGGTTGTGGGGGTGGGCTAAAGGAGTAAAGGGGCACATATATATGATGACAGGTAAAAATTGGACTATTGGTGGTGAGCAAGATGCAGTCTACACAGAAACTGATGAATAATAATGTACACCTGAAATTTCACAATGTTATAAATTGTTATGACTTCAATAAAACAATTTAAAAAAAAGAATACCTATGTCAGTCCATCATCGGCTGATGACTGCTCCTTGGGGCTGGGGATATAACTTCCCATGATACAGTTCCTGTTTGACTGCAGGCACTTCTGCAGAGAAGCTGGTAGCAGCAAGCTTTAGCTGCAGCACTCACAGTACCCAGGGTGGGGTCTGGGAGTGCACCAGTTGGTAATGGGCATCTAGATGGGGCACCTATAGAATTCACTACAGTTTCCAAGACTTCATATTCCTAAAGTAAAGTCTGCTTGCCGGATGAATGTGGCCCTTGAATGGTGTATTAAAAGGAACAGTTGGCCTTTCCCACTCTCCTAACAATTTTGGGGGGGGGGGTGCGGTGAGGAAGGGAGCTGCCCTGGATAGAGTTTGCCCTTCTCAAAAGTTGATACTTCTTTATAGTTTGGAAATATTATATTTAGTTGGAGGGAGTGAATAAAGAAGAAGGAAGGATGTTCCTAAAAACTCCTTTCAGAATACCATATTTTGCTGCCTTATTTCTGGGACCACTTTTTGAAACTCATTGAAAAAAACAGAGCTAATTTCAGACTTCCTATGCCTTGCAAAGAGCAGAATATTCATAGGGAAAATATATTTGCATCAGGGTACACATGAACCCAGTCAATTTAATTAAGCACAGCAGGTTCTTTATCATCTGGGCCTAACCATATTGAACTGCCATATAAATTCAATATACAACAAGGTAATGTTTGGCACAAATAATAGAGCCATAAAATATGTCCCACAGTGCTGTAACCTAGATGTAAGACAAGTTTCAGATATGATCGTAGAAAAATTACAATAGATATATATGTATAAAAGTGGCAGGACCTCAGGTCCTTATGAAAAACAGTAATAATTCTTCACATCAGTATAGATGGGAAATTCAGATTTAAAAACACTTTTAAAAGCATTTGGAAAAAGTGCCTTTTTGCTTGTGCCTCTAGATGCATCAATTTTCTCTGGTAGGATTTTCAAGAAACTGGCAACATTGGTTACCTGTGTGAGGAAACTCTCTGACTGAGAAAGGTGAGTGATACAAAGGCTTTCAGCTTTTTTGCTTTTTTTTGGTGAGGAAGATTCACCCCAAGATAACATTTGTTGCCAATCTTCCTCTTTTCTTGCTTAAGGAAGATTAGCCCTGAGCTAACATCTGTGCCAACCTTCCTCTATTTTGTATGTGGGTCGCCGCCACAGCATGGCTGACGAGTGGTGTAGGTCTGCGCCCAGGATCTGAACCTGTGAACCCAGGCTGCCAAAGCAGAGTGCGCTGAACCCAATCACTATGCCACAGGGCTGGCCTCTTTCTTTGTTTTTTTAATTTTGAACCATGAAAATACATTATATTTTCAACAGTTATTAAGAGTGTTTTATCCTTCTGAGATTCCTCCAAATATTTGGATTTTGATTTTTAGGAGTATGCGTAAAATAATTTTATATTGATCTATGTAGAGGTGGGGACACATTCCTTGAGGAGTGAGTGTAATGATGTTGTAATTCATCAATTGCCTATTATATGCTAGCTATTTTGCTAAGAGATATTTGTGCCTTCTTATTTAATCCTCATCACAAAATTTAGAGTAGGTGATGATATTTTCCCCATTGTACAAATGAGGAGATTAAGAGTTTTGAATAAGTAGCTTATGTGAGCTCTCATAGTTAGTGACTAACTGGTGTAACCTGTTGCTATAAGCCAGGTGGTCTAACTATAGAGCCTTCTAGCTAAAAACAAGTTAGTACACATTTCTCAATCTGAGTCCTTTTTTTTTTAAATTCATTTATAGACTCTAATGAATACATTTGTAATCATTCATTTCCCCTTCAAGTTAGCATTAGGAAAATTAGTGTCAGTGATTGTGGTCCTGCTGGGACCACTCTATATCAGATCTGGAAGATGTAGGCCTCCAGGAGGTACTCTCAGGTTAATCTTTCAGGCAGAGGATGACCTAACCTTGAGAAGATCACTTTCTCCCCAGTTTCATGTTTCATCTGAAATCAATTATTTGATCTATGGACCTCAAAGCCACCTAACAAATGGACATTCAAGTTCCTAAAAGGCCATTGGGAATGATGAGACATATGGTGCAAAACAATCATTGCTTGACCCAGTTCATCTCACTATTGTACATTTTTCAGAAACACCTAATTCATTACCCTACTTTCATAAATATATGGATATATAGTCAGTGTGAACCCATGGAAACTGGAAGGGGAAGAAGAGACTTCTCAGACAGCATTGACCTGTGTTCTACTTTGTTCTAATTCTGGAAGTGGGAATTACTCCACCCACTGCTGAAAACATTCTGATCTCGTGCCTCACCCACCCCAGGTGAGAAGGATCTGCTCAGTCCCACCTGTGAATTCAGATGCAGACCTAATCCTGGAAGAAAATGTATACAGTCTGTTTGTGTTGTTTCCTCATGAAATCAGTTAGGAATACCAATAAGGAAACCTTTTGAATAATCCAGGCAAAATACAATAGAACCTGATGTAGGACCATGGCAATAGGGACGGAGAAAAAAGAGGATGAACTGTGGATGTTTAGGGGGTGAAATCTATTGG
Organism: Tapirus indicus; assembly: GCA_031878705.1. Classification (NCBI taxonomy): domain Eukaryota; kingdom Metazoa; phylum Chordata; class Mammalia; order Perissodactyla; family Tapiridae; genus Tapirus; species Tapirus indicus. Next base: position 114,161,585 of record CM062921.1, on the reverse strand, counting down.
CCCTGAATAGTCATAAGATGTCATAAGAAGACTGAGGGAGAAAAAGGAGTTAAAAAAGAATGCCAGATTTCTCAGTTGAATAACTTATTAGGTGACTGATGCCATCCATGGAGACACTGAGGGAGCAGCTGAGGTTTGGGGTAGTTGTTTTTGCCTTTCATTTGGTTTCACTTATGCTTGTTTGCTTTTGACTTTGGTGAGTTAGGAGGTGGTTAGAGTGAGATGATTGATTTCACATCAACTTCAACAAGCCCTAACTAGTCAGCTTCTTGTTTCCCTTTCTTTCATTTCTATTCTGTGGTTCTCAAAAGAACACAAAGGGACCCCAAAGCACCCAGAAGACAGAAGTCCTGCCCTACTTGGAGCTGAAAAGTTTCCTGAGGCTAGACATCACAAACTGGCTCCCATCAAACTGACTCCAGCCCTTACAGCATCCTATACCTGGTGAATTAGTGCCAAGGTTTAAAAATGGAGATGTTTCATTTAAAAAGACTGATTTTTGGTTTCTGTATTTGAGAAACCATGGGTCCTGATTTCCACATGACACTAAAAAGTGGAGTTGACCCTTCAAACAGGTCATTTGCTCTTCATCACATCACTGTCTACTCCATCCCATCTTCAGTTTGTACACCACCTAATGGCTTCCCTAGGCATTCTATTTTAAATCGTCTGCCTTAGGCCAAAAGCCTTGACTAGCTTTGAAATCCCTTCCCCCCACTAAATATTATCCTCACCCCCACCCCAGGTTTGTGATAACTTCCCCTAAGGCCCAACCAAAGCAAAGGAAGAAAAATATTTTCTTCTTAATTACATGTTAGATATTATTCTACCTCTATTCACTGGATTATGGGTAGGTACCAAAACTATTTTGCACTTCCATGGTAACCTCAAATCCCCTCTCCACCTTTAGCCACCATTAGGTCCTTTGTTAACAGTGCCCACCTCAAAAGAAACGTGATTGAGAGAAGAAGATGGAGAACAAGCACTGACCAGGTGTTAAGTGCCTGGAGCCCTGGATTTGGACCACTCTTTACTCTGATAGGACCTCTTATTACTGGCTCTTTCCTACCCTCTGCTAATGTCCTAGACACCTAGACCTAACCCACCAGGTTAGATACCTGAATCTATCCACCCATTCCAAACACTTGATTCTAAACTCAAGATGCACTCTTGGTACCTACTATATCTCAGTGCCCTCCTGTCCCACTCAAAACACTAGACACTGAACCTACCACTTGTCTCAGTGAGTGTAAAAAGAAAGATGGGATGTGGGTTGTAACAGAATTATACAGTTGAAGGAGGAGTCTCCATGAAAATCTCTGTCATAGTTAGCCATTCTTACTGCTGGAAATCTGTCTAATCTCTTGGGTAAGTTGGGACAGAAAAAGTATTCAGAACTCCTGGTACACATGGTCCCCTTAGGTGACTCTGCCCTCTCCCTGTGACCATTCACATATCTAGAGACCAAATCCATCCCTCATGAATTTCCCATCATGCCACTGCTGTCTGGCTCCTATGTCCAATAACCACTTCTTTCTCACTGATAGCCCTGGAAAGCTGGCCGTTATTCTGTCTTCTACTCAGTCAGCTTTGAGTATATGAGGACACATAAGCCAGCTGGAATTCTGAAAAAAAATGCATTTATATTTGAACAACTAATTTTGCCATGGGCAAGTTTGTTTATTCATTCATTCAATATGAATTAAGCATCCAATATGTGCCAGGTGATAGGAGTGCAGAAATGAGTAAGATATGATGACTAACCTAGAAGAATAAGCAAAAAAATTATTAATTATGCAATTTAGGGTGGTAAGTGCTCTAATAGAGTCACAATCATAGTTTTATGGTATATTAGGAGGCACAAATAAGAGGCATCTAACTTCTAGAATAGTGTTTCTCAAATTTTATTGTGCTTCCAAATCACCAGGAATCTTGTTGAAGATTCTAGGTCAGTAGGTCTTGAGTGAGACTGAGACTGCATTTCTAACAAGCTCTCAAGTGATGCTGATGATGCTGGTCCATGGACTAGACTTTGAGTAGCAAAGTCCTACAGGACCAGGAAATACTTCCAAGAAGAGACAGTGCTTAAATTGCTGTATTTAAAAATGAATAGGAATTACCCAGTAGAATAAAATAAAAGTGGTCCAGGCAAAGAAACAACATATTTTGAAAATCATAAAAGGGTTTTCTAGTGACTTGATAGTTAGCGTGAAGAATGTTAGAACTGGACTCCCTCACTGGTGAAATTAATAGTATTCAAGACATGTGGATTGGCTGAAATAGTTTAGATATACTCTCCACCTTTGCCTCAACAAGGTGTAAGAATCTAATGAGGCCTATACCCCGTGTGCCTTAGGGATAGCACCTGAGACTTAGTCACTGATCAGTCAGTGTCCAGCCAATAGTTTAGGAGGACACAGAATCCAACTCTGAATGTTGTCCTGTGTGCCTCAAGTGAACCTCTCTTATGAAATGTGGTTAAAGAACCTCAAAACATCGTGTACTGGAGCTTCATCAGACTTACAAACCCATTTTGTGCCTGCTTCTCTAATAAATGTCTAGCAGATATCTATGTATTTTGCAGAGTATCATCTGAAACATGCTCTAGTTACATCCTGGCCATGAGGTTAAGGGAGAGTAGCAAACCAGCCCTCATCACTCCAAAATCTTTGATTGCTCTTGTTATCAACCCAAACTTTAAGAGTTTTTGGCCTAGTTAGGTAAGTTGACATTATATCTGCAAAATGAAGCAATACTCGCCCTGCTTACCTTACAAACAAACTAAGATGGATGTACTTAGAAAAATTAAAATATGATGAAAGTGTTGGCTGTAATTCAAAGAGCCTAGAGCCTTCCTACAGTATCCACCAAGGTAGAAGTTCCCAAATTTGCGTGAACATAAGAATAACCTAAGGTTCTTGTTAAAAACACATATTCCCAGATCCTATCATTGAAAATTCTGATTCAGTCATCTGGGAGAGGCCTACATGTGTAATAAGTACCCCCAAAAAATCATGGCAGTTTGGGAAACTCTGCACTATGCAATAGAATTTGGGGTACACAAAACAGAACGCTCAAATTCTCCCTCCCATCACCAATCTTATCACATGGAAGAGCACATCTATACCACGACCGTTACTATGAATGACTCAGGGCAAATATTTCCCAGTCACGCAGCTCCCTTCCTCCTGGCAGCTTGTGTAAAACATGAGATTGAGATGATACTATATACAATACAACCTACAAAGATATTTGAAAAGCAAAAATTTGAGACTTCCAATATGAGGAATTATTTTTCTTAATCACTTTACAATCAACAAATTTGAAAGTGTTTTGAATTTTTATCCTCAAAGGTGATGGATGAAAAAAAAAAGAGTCATTTAAAGATGTAATCTATTAACTATTTCTTTCTCAAGCTGACCTATATTAGAGCCCTGGAAGGTGTGGCCATGGGATGAACACTACTTTATGAGGACTAAGTATTCAACATTATACTTGTTGTGTTTATATAAAGTATCCAGAGCAAAAACAACCCTAGCAGGCCATCTATGTACCTAATTATAACCGCCACATAAAGACTCACTGGTGGCGAGCACAACTACACACATAGTGGATTACTTCAGTAAATTTCTTACCTGAGAGTCACAACCAGCTGGATGGGTCCTCTTGCATCTCCCTCACAGAACCAGACCCGCAAGCTCTGTAACCAGGTTAGATTCAGACTGAATTGCTTAGAGAATCCAATCAAATAAACCTGTCCATTCAATTGTAAAATACTGCTTTAGTTAGAGGGGGGTAAACTTCCAGATTTTATTATCCCTAGAGGTGCTGAAAACTTCAGGCTGAAAGCATCAGCTGATTTAAGGTAAATCTGTGCTGACAGATCATGAATGGGGAAATGAAGGATATCTGGGATACAGCCTTTACCTTGAAGGTTGAGCGAAGGAGGATGAACCGATGCCTGCAGGATGACCCGTAGTGAAGGTCACAGGTAGATTGGGCAGACTGTGTCCAAGCCAATCGGTATGTGCTGAGGGTTCATTGCTATTTGTTCTTGTTGTCCTTTTTCCAATGTGGTTGAAGCTCTGCAGTTTTAGCCCTATAAACACCTCCCCCACTACTAATAACCAGAGCAAAAAAAATGTGTGTGTAACAAAATGTGCAGTCTAGAGATCAAACCGTTTTACAAAAGCTTCAAAAACGTTAATGTTTTCTTAGCAAACAATGAAACACACTTCAAACACTTGAACATACTATTGTCTATTTTGCTCTCAGCCTGACTACAGATGAATTTCGGCTCGAACAAACTTGATCTTCTTCCTAACTTATCTGCTTCAACAAGAAACCATGAAGGTTCGTTATTGCCTATAAAATATTTTGAAAATTGAAGAATAAGTAATGGTGACTATTTTGTTAATAAAGGAAATACATTTTTAAGTAAGTGACTATAGCTGCCAGACATCAAAGGGTTAAAAAAAAGTCAATAGATACAGAGGACAAATTTACATAGCAGTTAAATTGCAGAGTACCTGCATGAAGCAATCATGCCTATTTTACTCCAAAATGAAAACTGTGAACTGACAATTTTAGATGAAAGGCAGCTAAGACCTAAATCAGGAAGTTGGTCTATTGTCCCTTTTTTAAAGGATAGGCAGAGTTGTTGTGCATCACAACTCTCCTCCTAGACAGAGTTTTTTCTTGGGAATCGTCGTGAGATGCTTGTACATGCTGACAACGAACAATCACACCACATAACACAACATATCAATCATGCAACTAGAAGAGGTCCCAGAGAAGCTTTCAAATAAAAGTCAGAATCAAAGTTCTGGTTCTCACTTTATTCCAGGCCTAAGTGAGCCAGCAAGTCAGTTGTATCACTAAACATCTCATGCCTCAGCTTCCTTACCTACTTAATGGGAAGAACGTCTGTGCGTGTGTCTTGGAGGATTACCATGGAGATGAATGAGATCATGTACAGAGGCAGCACCATCTCAAATAATGTTTCCTTTACTGTAATTTTTCTGCTAAATACCATCAGCATCTGAATTTTTAGCTCTTGTTTCAATTTAGCCTGTACTTCTCCTCTCCTAATGCTCTTTGTAACTAGTGTGCTGAACTTCCTGCTTTGTAACTATATAGGGCTCCCTTTATTTTCGTTTTCTATCTCCCCTACATAACCACCAGCCCTTGTCCCAGTACAGTACTCCATCCTTGAAGCTACCCCACCCCTGGCTAACAGGACTTTTATGCTCACTGATTGAGTACCAGTAGAGCAGCATAGCCTGGGGCAGGGAATTTTCACACTAACCCACAGAATCAGAGCAAAGATGTTTCCCCAAACAAGTGGCTAAACTATGGTTGCCAGAATAAAAAACATTAGAGCAGAATTATTTATCTTCTGATTATTAGAGATGCATCAGGCAATTTTTATCATAAGCAAAGTATTACCACTAAACCAAGAGGAAGTCTGGAGTAATGGCCTATTTCCGAACCCGCCAAATTCACTGAGCGAATCAGAGCAAATCTCACCTACACCTTCTCACTTCCTGATATATTTTTCATAGATTAGTTATTTTCATTATAATTATAGACAAGCCTCACCTATGAAGCATTCACTCAATATGTGCCTGTGATTATATGGCACCAATCCCCCTCATCAGCCCCCTTTCAAGTTTAAGAAGTAGCTTGAAATTGAAAACAAACAAACCACAAATTATATACTCTTAAAAGTATACACCCTGGGGGCCGGCCTGGTGGCGTAATGGTCAAGTTCGCGTGCTCCGCTTCAGCAGTACCCCAGGGTTCATGGGTTCGGATCCCGGGTGTGGACCTACACACTGCTCATCAAGCCATGCTGTGGCGGCATCCCATATACAAAGTAGAGGAAGACTGACATGGATGTTAGCTCAGGGACAATCTTCCTCACCAAAAAAAAAAAAGTATACACCCTTCAACTACAAAACATTGCAGTGCATGTTGAGGACAGTGAGGTTAACAAGGATGGGATGTCATCTCAGCCAGCTGTGTCACTCCACACTGGCCTGTCTTCCTCCTGCTTCCACACCTCGGCAATCATTGCCCTACAATAATCAAGGTCATTAATTTGGTCAGTGCCATTGTTTCTCTCTTAAATCATCCCATACAACAGAGAATACACATTTCACTCTTATCATAGTCTGGATTTTTTCAAAAGCCTGGCATGAGAAGTAAGGAGATGAGAAAAAAGGCAATGAAGTAGATTCCAAGAATATTATGAAATTGTTGTTCATTTCTGCTTTTTTTTATTTTTTTTTGGCTTTTGCCCTCCTCTGAAATAACCACTGAATTACTTCATCTTTCCATCTGTCTACACACATGTTGTTTGTGCACATTAAGATACACAGGTAACATTGGTTAATTCACACTTAACACTAAATCTCAACAGAGGAAAAAAATAGGTTTACTGTCTTTTCCAAAAAAGAAGTATGGAGAAACTATTTTCCATTTTTAAAAGCATAAGAAAAAAATGAAACTGATCCAAGAGTCAAGCAACTATTTTTATATGAAAAAAAATGTATATTTTAGCCAGGCGTTGTAATATCAGTCATTCTCTTTGGAAACCAAATTTCCACTCGGTAATCGTGCCTCTGGTGATTTAGAACTGAGTCAGTTTGAACGTGATGCCTTAGGAATGCCAACTGGCAACAGAAGTGTGAAGAAGCCTGTCTGGTCACTGACACTTCAGCAGCACTCGCAGCTCTGAAGGAGGGCCAGGAACACCTCCTAGGTGCCACATGATGTCATAAACAGGTAGAGCATTTCCACTTCTCTAAAAGGAAAAGAATGTGGCTTCACCTTGCCAGGAAGAAGAATCTGACAAGCTTCTCATCAGGCAATTCTTTCAAGTGAGTCACCCACACTTCCTGGGTACAGGTGAGGTTCACAGGAAGGACCATTCCACCTTCCAGACTAGCAGGAGCCACACAATCAGCTTCTGAATCCCAGTATTCGACTTATCTCCAAACACATTTTTATTTAAATTTCTAAAGCCAAAGAATATACCTAATCATTGTTCCCAGCCTTCTCTTCCTTCATCGGATCATTAATTCCACAGATATTTAAGTGCCTGTTATGTGCAAGACATTGTACTAGGTCCTGAATAGAGAATGGTTAACAGAAAAAAACAAAACCAAAAAAACCCTTACATTCTTGAGTCAAATAGGAAAAATAGAGAAAAAGAACTGAGAACAGTTCTAAGAAGGAAACAAACAGCTGCTGTCTGTAGTAGAGACTCACAGGGGACGTTTTACCCAGGGAAGTCTCATGTTCTAACTTCAAGTAAATTCTTGTTAAAATGGAGGTTCCAGTTTAATAGGTCAAGTGTAGGACCTTGGGATTATGCATTTCTTACAGGCTCCAATTTACTGCTGGTCCACAAACTACTTTTTTGAATAACAAAGGCACTGGGGTTTCTCTACTTCAGTGGTTCTCAAAGTGTGGTCACTAGACCAACAGCTTTAGCATTACCTGGAATCTTGTTAGAAATGTAAATTCTCAGGCCCCATCCCAGACCCACTGAACCAGAAGCTCTGGGGTTGGGGCCCAGCAATCTATATTCTAACCAACCCTCAAGGTGATTCTGATGCCTACTAAACCCCAATATAGCAGCCAATAGACCCATGTGTCTACTGAGCGCTCAAAACATGACTAGTCTGAACTGAAATAGTCTATGAGTGTAAATTACATGCCGGATTTCAAGGATGGGACAAAAGAATGTAAAAGTACCTTATTAATATTTTTTTATATTGAATATATGTTGAAATACTATTTTGGATATATTGGATTAAATCATTAACATTAGTTTCACCTCTTTTATCTTACTTACTTTAACGTGGCCACTAAAAAATTTAAAATTGTACACGTGGTTAGCGTTATTCCTACTGGGCAGTGCTGCACTAAACTTTGAGAATTATTGCCGTACAGCAATAGTTCTCACCTGGGACAATTTTGCCCCCCAGCAGACATTCGGCAACATCTGGAGATATTTTTGGTCACAAATATGGGGCAGGGATTCTCTGGACATCTAGTAGATAAAGGCCTGAGATGCTTCTAAACATCCTGTAATGCAGAGGACAGCCCCCAATAACAGAGAATGTCAATAGTGCAGAGATTGGGAAATCTACTCTACCACTGTGATTCTCCACGTTAGAATCACTCAGAGAGAGTTAAAAAATACTGATGCCCTCGCCCTTGGCCTATCCCTAGACTAATTAAATTGGAATCTCTGGTACAGAGGCCACGGCATTGGTTATTCATTTCATTTTATTTTTTTTAAATACCCCAAGGATTCTATTGTACAGCTAGGGTGGAGAACCTCTGTTCTAGAGGGAAGGATGGAGGCCTCACTCATTTATAAATGCTCCGTGCTGCCAGCACCTACCACCCCTCAGCCCCAGAACTGAGAGTGTGCATTTCTATCAAGTTTCCAGGTGATACTGAAGCTGCTGGTCCAGCATCCTGTGGAGTATTTACATACCTTTCAGCACAGCTCTAGGCACTGCTAGTCTCCAGATGGCCCGGAACACAGAGGAAGCCCATATCCTCACCAGCCCCAGGCAGTCACTTCCTGCACAGGAGAGGACAACCCCACTACCAAAGTTCCCCCCGACTAGAACCTGAGGCTCTATCCAAGTGACTTCCCCAATTTCACTGAGGCAGATGCAGCTCTTTTATGGAGCAGGAGGGAGTTAGGTCAAAAACTCACTTAAATTCTTTCTGCCCTGCATTGCAAGCAGGAAACAAACATTTCAGGGACTGGGCCATCTTAGTGAAACTCCTTTCACTTGACTGTTCAGTTTCTGCCAATACATAATTTAAATCACTTTAAAATAAGTATTACCAATTATAAAACTATATGGATTAAAATAACTTCTCCCTAAAACTAATTCCTAAGAAAGCAGGAGTCAGAGAGCTTTCAACATTTTACTGTTCCTTACTCCATAATTAACTCTTGAGAAATATATATATAAAAATCTAAAATAGGTGGCCCTCCATGCAGACACACACACACCCACACACACTATTACCTTGTTGAACACATCACCCACTTCCCCGCTCCAGTCACACTGGCCTGGCCTCCTGCCTGTTCCTCCCACACATCAGGCAGCCTTAGCATCTTTGGACTAAGACCTTTCCCCATCATCTTCTGAATGGACAATTCCCCACCTCCTCCTGTCTTTGCTCTAATGTCATCTTCTCTCCCCCCTCTGGACCCCTCTTTCTCAACCCCCTTTTCTCTGTTCTACTGTTTTTTCCACAGTACTTATTACATTTTACCAGTACTACCCAATTGACATATTCTGTTCATTGTTTATTGTCTCTCATGCTGGAATCTAAGCTGCACAAAAATAGAAATCTTTATTTTGTTCATTGACATTATTCAAATTCCTAAAATGGTGCCTGGCACATAGTAGGTATGCAATAAATATTTGCTGATTTGAATAAGTGTTTTTTAAAATCCAAAAATATTTCATTTTTCTCACAAGTTTGCTGCCTTTATTAAATTATTTCCAAAATTCTTTTGGGGGTCTATATCTTTGCTGTACCCCAAGCAAATGATTGGGAAGCCTATTTGACAGGCCATCACCAATTAAACTGAGAATTCAAGCACTTTCTAGAACTGAAATGCTGTCACTGTGACTGCACCGTGGTGAATGAGGGGAAATGATCATAGTCAGGGTCAAAGAGGTCCACAGAGGCCGGGCTATTAAGGGTCTTGTGAACCAGGGTGAGGAGTTTGAATTATGCTCATCTGATGATGCATAGTTTAGCAGGCTTGACTGCACTGGGTAGTGCTGTATTAGCTAGAAATGCAGTCAAACCATCTTCAAAATATTCCATTTAACCCCTAGATCTTTGCTACTCAAAGTGTCATCTGTGAGCCAACAGCAGCAGCATCACCTAGGAGCCAGCAAGCAATGCAGAATTCCAGGCCCCACTGTGACCCTGCTAAACTGGAATCTGCATTTTAACAAGATCCCTAGGTGATCCAGATGCACATTTAAGTTAAAGAAGCTCTTCCCTAGCGTGTAGAATATTGATTGATCCCTTCACTTCTAGCTCTGTGAGGACCATAGTGGGAAGGGGTGGGTGAGAGAACTCTTTCTACCCAATCCCTAAGTTATATGGCAGTAACTTTTATCCTTGACTAAAGAGGCCAGAGAGACAAAACCTCCCTGCCTGGTAATCCTTCCTGGCTGCCACTGAAGCAGGAGCATTAGAAAGTTCTCCAAGTTTATGACTTCTTCATGCAACTTATTTCTAAATAGGAATTTTCTCATCTTATTAAAACTTCAAAGTATAATGAGGGACTCCTGGTGGTCCCCAAGACCCTTCAGCAGGTTGCAAAGTCAAAACTATTTCACAGTAAATCTATGGCATCATGTGCCTTTTTCACACTCATTTACTCATGAGTGTACAAAATACAAAAAGCTCATTGATGGCATTTCATATTCCACATTGCAACTAACATTTCAGAAACTACTACTTGTCCACTTTGAGTATAGTGTCAAGAAAGAATATCCACAGTTATCTGCAAAAGCTAATAAAATACTTCTCACTCTTCCAACTATATATCACGAGGCTGCATTTTCTTCATAAGCTTCAACCCAAAGAACATATTGCAACAGATTAAATGCAGAAGCAGGTATGAAAATCTAGCTGTCTTCTGTTAAGCCAACCATTAAGGAGATTTGCAAAAATGTAAAATAATGCCACTATTCTCACTGGGTTTCTTTTGGTTTGGGAAAATAGTTACTTTTCATAAAAATATATTATGTTAACATGCAATGGGTTTATTATTTTAAACAAATTAATACATATTTTTAAAACTTGTTTTAATTTCTAATAAAGTAAACATTAATAAATATAACCCATGTAAACAACAGCTCTTTGAGTCCTCAACAATTTTTGAATATAAAAGTGTCTGGAGATCAGAAAGTTTGAGAACTGCTATATTAGAACGAAGTAAAATGAAAACTGAAAAGCCTCTTGTGGGAAACAAACTCTTCAAGTAGGCTGTCGGTAAGCAGGATGAAACACACAGATAAGAAGAAAGAAAAGAGTCAACCTGCTAATTAAATAAATAAACATAACCATGAGGAGAACCGGAAGTGTCTAAATTAGGTTCTCAATGTTTTCTTCATTGGGGCTCTTTACTCTGTCAAAAATCAGGCACACTCCCCACTGAGAACCCTGCTGTTTTCTCTGCCTGGAATGCTCTTCTAACAGCTATCCATTCAACTAATTTCCTCACCTCCCTCAAATCCTTCATCAAAACTTATCCTCCCCATGATGCCTGCCCCCAACCACCCAATTCAAAATTGCAACCCACCCCACTCCATTCACACACATTTCCAACTCCTTTCACCCAGCTTTGCTTTTTCTTCTTCCACAGCATTTGCCACCTACCATATAACTCATTTGTTTATTATGTCTACCCTTGCTAGAATGTAAGCTGCATGAAGGAAGGCTGCTTCTTTTGTAATCTGTCCCAATTGTCTGTTCTATAGCAGTGCCTGGTACATGGTACCTTCCAATAAGCATTTGTTAAATGAAGGAGAGGGAGTTTTGCAGATAGAGGCAGTGGAGTTCAGGAGATCAAGGACTGTTAGGTTTAAGCAAAACCTGCATTTGAATTCCGGTTCGGACAGTTACCAGGCTCACAATCTTCGGCAAGTTATTAAATTCTCTAGCACTCAATTTTCTCAGGTGGAAAATCTACAAGATGGGGGTGAGAATAAACAAGATAACTGAAAACTGCATATTGCCTGGAACTTAGTAATTGATCATTAATCACACTGCTATGCTCATCACATCATTATTAGCTACTTTATCTTTTATGCTGCCTGTAGCCAGTGTCCAGGGTTTCCTGATTGGATTAAAGGCAATGGACAGCCCCAGGTTCACTTTTGCTACATAAAGAGTAGCTCAATTTTCCATTGCTCAAGAAGATAATATCTTTCCAGTCTCAGGGATATAAATAAAATAAACTCATAGCATGTCTGTGCTGGAAGCATTATGAGAGGTCATTTAGTTCAATCTGTATTTTATCTAAGATAAGGAAATGGAAGCCTAAGGTATAGAGGTTTTCTAAAGATCACATAGCTTGTTAGTATAGAACACAACCTAAAATCCAGCTTCTGGATTCCCAGGCCAACATTCTTTCCACTCCAATCAGCATGGAAACTGTTTATTGGAAACCTTAAAAAGTCCCAAACTTTTCCTCCTGTACAAGGTTAGCATACAGTAGAAAATAATTGAGATCATGTCTGGTATGGACCCAGAATGCCTCTCTATCACCCAGTAGCCAACTGATATAACATGCTCGTCATCTTTAGAACTCACAGTTAATGGTTTGCACAACAATACACATTGGACAAATAAATTCTCCTTATACACTGAAAGAACACTAAGTCCCTTCATATACCATCCAGAAGATTCTAGTCAAGGAGGGATAAGTCAGTCAAGTAATTGCTGCAGAGTTTTTTCAACCTTAGAATATTAATTTTAGATCTCTTAGACTGTATCTATAAATTGCACATTTGGATTGACATTCATTAACCAATTTAGTCAAAATAGGCTGACTTTTGCCCCGAATATTGTCCTGAAGTGTCAAAAATAGTAGACTCCATGGAATTTAGTTCTACTGTTGTTAGTAGCACCTCCTAAATGCATATTCAAAATTGGCCCACATACTTATATGTAGATGATTATACAAATGGCTCTTCCACTTGTACAGACCAAATGACTTGGGCTAAAAGAGAAGCAGTATAAAAATTCACATATGCAAGATGGGACAGCCTAGTCTCTGATCAAGCCTCAAAAAAATATATTACTAAAAATAAACCAAGGAAGCAAACAAAACAGTTGTTATGGAAACATGTTTGAATCACTGAAAGCAAATTAAAGATCCCTCCTATTTGCCAAACATTACCACTCAGACTCCACTGCTCAATACAGGCCTGTGCAAATCAACATCATAAAACAATATATGGAATGCAGCACCACAATAGACCTCCAGAACAGTGAGGACACTGAATAATAGGAAAGTCCCCACTAGTAGTTGATTATGAAGCTCTTTTCCTAAGGAATCTAATCTTTAATCCACCTTAAATTTATTCAATGAATATTTATTAAGCACCTGCTAAGTAGGGTTTGAAGCATCTGGAATTCAAAGATGAAAGACACTTTGATATACTACCCAGCTTAAAATATAGGAAAGAAAGTCCAGGCCACTCTGTTTTGAAAGCTACAGTATACAAGGAAATAAAAATAAAAACATCCACGTTTAGCTAGGGTAGTTATCACCCTCACCATTGGGCAAAGGCTAAATGTATAATTATAAAGGGTTGATTTAAGGAGAAAAAGAAACAAACAGGAAATGTAAACATTGTTCTAACAGACTAAATCTAAGTTTCAGGAGTTGAATAGGAAATGCAAGCAGTAATTTCATCATGGCTAAACAGGACATACATGATCAAGGGAAGGCAAATTCCTGTCCAGAACCAAAGATAAGTATATAGAATGTCAGGGAAAGAATTAATGGGGTTCTGAGTCTAAAGAATATTGAGGCATCCACTGAGGAAACCAACCATGGTATTATCACAGATGACGCTCTCCTATGTAGGCATTCGGACATCTCAGTAATAAAGTACATCTATTCCCACCCCATTTCTTAACCCAATAGACAATACCCAGACAGAGCCAACACAATACATAACAGAGTATGTAGGATTTGGCAAAATGCCAAGCAATAAAGACTAACAAAAGACTTGGGTCATTCTAGCCTTCTGAGAATCAAATGAATAAATGCTGCCTGTTCAGCTCTGGAAAGGTGAAGGAATGGGGAGTATTTGGCAATGCAACTTACTTTCCCTGGTTGCAAGTAAAAGATTCTGGAAGGGTTTTTTAGATTTTAGGGCCCTGAATTTCTATCTCCCAGCTCCTAAATCATGGCAGTCAACTACTTTCTTAATAACCCCACAAAAGCGATTCAGACCTACTCATTCACATTTATCTGTTTTCATGTTTCCCCAGTTCTTCAGCCTAAGGAGACACCATACACCGTGGATAGGAGCATAAACTCTGAAGTTGGACAGCCTGGGCCAGAGTCAGGCCCATCTCTGCTAGCTATGTGATCTCAGAAGAGTTAATATTGCTAAATTTCAATTTCCTCACCTGTAAAAGGGGGAAGATAGTAAGGAACCACCACTAGGGATTGTTGTGGGGCTTAAAAAAGGCTGCCACATGGTAAGAATTTAATAACCTTGGCCATGATAAAGCACAGGTGTGGTTACCTAAATATCATAAAACATACTCCAGTATTAGCAGTGAGTGTTTGCTATTATAATAAGATAAATGCCCAAGTATGAGGCAAAGACAGCAAAGGAGATTGTGGTGCCAGTGGCCATCACTGGAGTGAAGAGACAGTGCAGTTAGCACAGTGTTTTTAATATTTTATTGTCCTTCTTACTAAGTTCTTTCTTAAATGAATCCAGATATTGATATATATGTATTATTTAGCTCATCTACGCTAGATGGCCCTGTAGTCATCCTTTGGGGTCTCTGCAAATGTCCCCCTTCACCTGTGCCAATCCTCACATCTAAAGGGATTATGCCTCCATTTCCTTCGTGAGTAAGGCTCTGAGCAAGTCAGTTCCCATTCTAGCACTACTTTTGATGTCCAAAGAAGGCAGATTCCACAACTGAGCCCTCCTCTCCGACATTATCCAGCAGGGGCATGGACAGTGCATGTCCTCAGGGCACTGCCCTGTGCAGCCTGGCTGAGGGGGCAGAGTGAAGCAACAAGTGGGGAAAATGACTCCAAGAATGATTCCAAGAACAATGAAGGCTTCTAGACCCAGGAGCCCTGCTGGCCATGGTTGACTTGGTGTCCTTCTATACTCACCAGTGTCTGGACAACAAGCTACCTATGAATCCATAGGGAAAAATCCCTATACGGCACCTTAATGATTCCTTGATATATGCTCAGAATGCACACATTATGTTCAATGTACAATAATTAATTCTATCTTCAAATCATCAAGCCAAAGATAACTATCAAAGTAAAAACAAACCCGAGAAAAAAGTCTTTTTTAAGTGAGAAAAAACAATAACAGGAAGAACAGTCATCTTTCCTGACTTCTTGGGGACCTTTTATCAGGATCTTTAATCTATTCAGCCTGGAGCCTCAATACACCATGATCTTGAAACCATGTGCCAAGTTTGGATAAAGATCCCTAGGACCACTATTGTAGCATGTATTATTGGTGCTTAGAATACAGAAGTTGAAACCATGAAGTCCTGGGTCCCTCTGAGCCAAGATTGTTCAGCATCATGAAAATAAGCAGTTTGGGTAGAATTGATCTAATTGACCCTCTCCTCTGAAGTATTCTTTTCAGGCCTTCCTATGCAGAGGGCTAAAGGACCATTTGCTGATCTACGAATCTACCCTGTTTCTTCCACACCCCAACTGATGGCACCTTCCACTTTTAGCCCTAATAAAGCTGGAAATTGCTGTGAAGAATATCATGCCCCAAAGAGAAGTGAGTTGAAGCGAACACTTTACAAATGTGCATCTTTTTTAAAATCTAGCTCTCCGGGCCAGCCCAGCGGTGTAGCAGTTAAGTTCGCGTGCTCCGCTTTGGTGACCCGGGGTTTGCAAGTTCGGATCCCGGGCGTGGACAGACCCACTGCTTTCCATGCTGTGACAGCATCCCATATAAAGTGGAGGAAGATGGGCACAGATGTTAGCCCAGGGCCAGTCTTCCTCAGCAAAAAAAATAGAGGAGGATTGGCAATGGATGTTATCTCAGGGCTAGTCTTCCTCACACACACAAAAATAATAATAAATAGTCATAAAAAAATAAAATCTAGCTCTCTTTTAAGAATTGTCAGAGTGAAGAATTAAAACAAAGCACAGGTGTGGCTACCTAAATAGCATAAAACATACTCCAGTATTAGCAGTGTGTGTTTGCTATTATATGTAAGATAAATGTCCAGGTATGAGGCAAAGACTAATTGAAGTGGATGGGTTCCAAATGAAGATAGACTTGTTTACCTTCAGCTATTTCTCCCTGAAAAGAAAAAACATACATTCCAAATATTTATGTGCTCTTTCAACAACAACACTGTGCATCTGATTTCTCTGAAGGCTCTTGTTATGTGCTGACAAGATTACTATGTGCATTTTGTCTGTGGGTAACCAAAGACAAAGGAGAACATCCACCTGCTTAGGGGAGACACCCAGCTAATGCAGAAAGCAAAGCTACTCTCCAGAGCAGCTGGAAACGCTCATTAAAATAATCTATGAAAGAAGGTCAATCTCGCTATTCTGGCAGTTTTCAAAACCTTCAGTGCATAAAAATCACCTGCGGATATTGTGAAAACCACATATTCCCAGGGCCCCACCCCCTGAGGATACCTCAGGAGTAAGACCAGGAATTTGCATTTATAACAAGTATTCCGGGAATATGATAATATATGATGAAAGGGTTGGAAATAGGGCCTGCAGGTAAGAGCAAAAGCACAAGTTATTTAGAAAAATGGAGATAGGATTTCATTTTTTTCAAGTCCTGTATATATATATATATATATATATATCTCGATATATAGATAATAAAGGAACAATCCTCTATTTCTACTAGACTGGACAACTTCAAATTGCAACAGAAGACTTTTAGATAAATAAGACAGGCTCACTGAACATTATGCCACCTGTCTAATTATGACAAAGAATGGAATTATAGATATTTCTTCTGAAAGATTATAAGAATAAAGTACCAGGAGTTCTTTCTGAGTTTTTCTTAAGAGCAGAGCTTTCTAGAAACAGGAAAGATGAGGAGACTACCTGGAAAGCTGTATCATCTGATTCTGCTATTATTTTAAGAAAGGAAAGGGCATCTTTCCGAGGTCTCATGACGTTACTGTAAAACTGCTCTCACGTGTTGGCCAACACCGCTTACATCCATTTGTCCTGCTCTTGCCAATCGTTATTTGTGCCTTCACACAGATAAACAAGATACAAAAGAATCAATGCCAAATTAGTTCTGAAGAAACTGAATTTCATTTAACTAGATGCTACCTAGGGGAAAAAACTGGCTTTTAAGTATACTCCTGCTGTTCTTAAACCCAGCGTAAGAAAGACTCAGAATCCCTTACCTCTTCTTCCAGGAAACATATGCAGTCCATGCACATAAAACAAGAGGAAGGGGGAGGGAGGGGGAGAAGGACTTTCAATGTGAGTGAACCACATTTTCACATATAATCGGCATGACTATTGTGCAAGAATGAGTAATAACTTTGAGTGGGGGGACATGAAAATATATTCATTTTCCTCTGATTGCCATTTAAAGAATTTTGTAAAAATCACATCAGTTTCCAATGTGTTTTATTAGCACAGAGTTTCTCATCCTTGGCACTACTGACCTTTGGGTCAGATAATTCTTTGTTGTGGAGGTTGCCCTGTGCATTGAAGGATATTTAGTAGCATTGCTGGGTTCTATCCACTTGGTGCCAGAAGCACTCCCCCTCTCCAATTGTGACAATCAAAACTGTCTGTGAATATTGTCCCTGGGGGACAACGTGGCCCCTGGTTGAGAACCACAGCACTACAGCAATAGTCCAGGATGGTAATCTCATAACCTGCTTTCAATTGCTGAAAGTAACTATAGCACAATATAGACGAATTTACCTGTTCCTGGTATGCCCTAAGTAGCACCATTTCTGAGTCTCTTCCTCTGTCCTGTTGTTTAGATCTCGCAATATACTGGCAAAGAGGGGCAAGCTTTTAGCAGCAGTCATGAGTAGGGCAAACACAACCAGAAAAATCACTGCAGATCATACCCCACGCCCCCACCCCAGGAACTCCAAAGGGAGAAAAACTGGAATAGAGCCAGGGTGCTCCCAGGTACCCATAACATATCCACAACTGAGAGTGACCACAGAAGGGGACCAGTGCCATGGCTCTGCCACATCCTGGCCCTTGTTTGAACTGGTCCTCTTCTGTACCCAGGCCCGAATGTACATAAAGATGTGATGTAAGCAATATCTGCTTTGGTTGTCAACTTGGTGACCTGGTGTCCTCAAGTCACGGGCTTTGGAGTCACACTAACAGAAGTTCAGATTCTAGTTCTGCCACTTAACTATCTCTATGATCTTCATCAAATTACTTAACCTCTTCAAGTCTCAGTTCCCTCATCTATAAGGTGAGAATAAGAAATCAACCCCACAGGGCGTGGTGAGGATTAAACGAATTAATGTATGTAAAATACAGGCGCCATGTAAGTCCTCAAGGAATTCTAATTTTTTTACTGTCATTTTTGATGTTGTTTTTGCTGTGACTTAAGTCATTGACATTATTATTATTATTATACCAATGGATCCCCAAATTCTTAGACTTCAATGAGTTCAGGAATTCCAGGTGAAGGACCACTGCTTCAGCCCATTCCCCCTTTTCTCTTTCACATCTAAAAAATCCCTGCAATCTTCTAATGTAACTCCAGGGAGTGAATTCATGATAAAATGTTATCATCTTTGTGGCTAACACAACCACCATAACCAATTTTATGAATATCTTTAAAAGAGTGCCCTCTATTTCTTAAATTGAGGCCATAAGCCTAATGATGGAAATTTCAGACATTGCAACAGATTTGAGGCTAGAATTTGGGGGTTAGGAGGATCTATCAGTTGATCTTCATTCACACTACCTTGTAAGATGCCACCTAAGAATGGGCACAATTGGTTCTTCCAGTGTCTCCAACTTCAGTTAGCACTGGGAGAAGAGAGGATGCAGACTGAGGCTGGGACAGGAAACGTGGCTGGTGCTAACATGTGATAATGAACTTCTAGTTTCAGAACCCCTTTCGTCCTTCCACCCTTGACTACTTGCCAGAGAAACTGCATACTTCTCACAGCCTGGAAAAGCCATGTTCCTCTTCTCTCTCTAGAGAAATCTTAACCATGCTTCAAAGACCAACTCAAAAAAAGCACCCCTCTATGAAACCTTCCCTGGCAACCCAAAGTTGAAGGTAATCTCTCATAGAACTGCAGAGCTAGAAGAATGCTTCTCTAACTTTATGGTTTGAATAAATTCCATGTTTTAAAGGTACAATAAAAGAGCTTTTAATAGGAAAAAAAGAACTGACTGATTCCAATTATCAGCATTCTACTTGGAATTATAAATTCCAATATGTTTTTTTCAATGTTTCAGTTGTCTTTTTCATCTGCGCATATTTGTCTCAGGACTTGCTTTCACAGGAATCCAAGCAAAGCCAGTTAGCAATATTCATGCTTGTGAGGGTACAGGGAAATGATCGGACTCATACATTGTGTGGTAGGAACATATATTTTCACAGCCCTTTGAAGGGTAATTGAACAGGTTATCAAGATTTTAAAAGTGTACACCCTTTGAACCAGGCATTCCTCTTCTAAGACTCTCTTTGTACTAATGCACACAGGAGCACAAAGATATAAATATGAGGATGTTCTTTGTGGAATATTATATAATAGAGAAATACTGGAAATATCTGTCAGTAGGAGAATGATTAAGTAAATTACAGTATAAGCATTCTATGAAACACTATAAAGCTATTAAAAAAGCATGAGTTCAGGGCCAGCCCAGTGGCACAGTGGTTAAGTTCATGCACTCCGCTTCAGTGGCCCAGGGTTCACAGGTTCAATTCCAGGCACAGACCTACACACTGCTTATCAAGCCATGCTGTGGCAGGTGTCCCACATATAAAGTAGAGGAAGATGGGCACGGATGTTAGTTCAGTGACAGTCTTCCTCAGTAAAAAGAGGAGGATTGGCAACAGATGTTAGCCCAGGGCTAATCTTCCTCACCAAAAAAAACACATGAGTTCAGTGGCTGGCCTCATGATGTAGTGGGTAAGTTTGGTGACTCCAATGCGGCAGCCCGGGTTTGCAGGTTTGGATCCCAGGTGCAGACCTATACCACTCATCAGCCAAGCTATGGCAGTGACCCACATGCAAAATAGAGGAAGATTGACACAGATGTTAGCTCAGGGCTAATCTTCCTCAAGCAAAAAAAGAGGAAGATGGGCAATGGATGTTAGCTCAGGGCAAATCTTCCTCAGGCAAAAAAAAAAAAAAAAGAAAGAAAGGAAAAAGAAGCATGAGTTTGATCTATGTTTACTGGTAAGGAAAGTTTTTTATGATATACCAAGAAGCAAAGAAAATCAAATTAAAAAGACATATGTATATTCTATATCTGTTATTTTTCTCTCTCTTTCTGGAAGTACACACACACACATACTCCCCAAGCAATTAACATGGTTACCACTGGGGAGGGAAATGGCTTAGGGTTGAAGTGATGGGGTGGTACAGAAGGGGTTATGAAGGAGAATGTCTGTGTATTTTTTTTTACAGTGAGTGCATATTACCTTTAAAATTGAAAAAGGAAAGAAATGCAATGCATTTGAAAATGAACATCTGAAACATTCCTCACCATTTTAATTTTTCTTAAACTCCACCATCGGTATTGGCAGCAAAAGAACTAGGGGATTTAGCTGCACATTCTCCTTCTGTCTCACATTCACCAGGGTAAAGGTGTGTTGTAACCAAATTTAAGTATATAAGTGATCTAAAAAGTAATTAATAGGGGTAATTATCAGTTGACACTATTGTCTCATATACGATTGCTTGCTCTTTTAAGCAAATGAGAAAAGCCACATGAACAGAAAATATATTTCCAAACACTCATTATAGTTTTCATAAGCAAAATAAGGAAAACCATAATTACAAGGGCACAGGAAATTAAAATCAACTGTAAATGCATACTTAAACCTCCCGCATTTTTTTCCGTTTGTTTCTTTATTCAGGAAATTAAATGACACTGAATGACAAAGATCTGCAGTCTCTCAAGTGTTTGAGAGGAAGTACAGCACTGACTTAGAAGAAGACTATGGCAAAAGACACTATTGGCAGGAGGACTGAATAGATTTGAAAAAAAAGATGCAGTGAAAAACTACCTACCAGGAAGAGCCAGCGCATTGTGGCCCATGCTTTTTTGTCTTCATAGAAGTCTATGAGTGTGGGAGATTACCTACTGGCTAGTTACAGTGAATCCCATAATGCAACAAGAAAGACAGTGAGTTGGTGGTGAGAAACTTGGCCTCTGCTTGGCTGTGTGATTATAAGCCAAGAATCCCAAGCCTTAACCTTCTGTAAGCTGGGAATAATTATATTAAATGACAAGGTTGCTCTGAGGATTAAATGAGAAAATGTGTACCAAAGCACTTGATCTAGATAACAGTACTCACATGTTGACTTTTCTCATTATTCCATGTGTAGTTTTTAAAACTCTTGTATTGGGATGAATAATAATAAGATGATCAAAAGATGTAAAAGACTTCGATAATACATCATTTCTGTAAAACTACTCCTAATGACCTACCACCTGATCAGTATGGCTGGCAGGTATCTATGGAAACTTAAGAGGAACAAATATGCTGACATTGACACACAGCAGCAAATAATGTCTACTAAATCTGCTTGGTTCATGATGCAGACCCCATTCATTTGGCTGATATTTACTGAATATGAACTATGCTTCATGCACTGTGTTAGATGCTGTAAAAAGACAGTATTGAATAAAACAGGGCTCCTACCCCAACAACTTAGAATCTTGTACAGATGAAAGACATTGAAAAAAAAAATACATAATTCCAAGTATGTAGTAGTTTATTTAGTAGATGATCCCAGGAATCACTGTGACGGAGTGGGGAAGTGAGACAGAGAAGGGAGGAAAACCAATAAAGAGTTCATCGACTAGCCAGTTACCTCTATGGTAGAGCGGTCAACTATCCCAGCTCATGCAGGATTGACGGGGTTCCCAGGACACAGGACTTTCCATGCTAGAACTTTCCAGTTCCAAGAAATCTGGAATGACTCGATCATCCTACTCTATGAGCAACTGGGTCTCAATCTGTCTGGGGAACTTCAAAGAGGCTACACGGAACACAACTTAGAATTATCTCAATGAAAGTCAAAGAGATGGAGTATTTATCAACTGACCCTCAATAGCTGAGTGTCACTCCAAGACTCTATTTTTCAGTTACTTCCAATCTGACTTGTGCAGGAGCAGGGCATGCTCCTGCATCCAGAAAAACGCCCTCTGGAAGAAAGACACAGGGAAATGTTGGCATGTCTGTGAAGTGTCTGTAGGCAAACTCTAGGGTCAGCCAAGGGGACATAGGCAGGGCACCAACACCATTTGATACATGATTATTTTTCCCCAATTTTATGGGCAAAAGAATGATCTCAATGTTGTTTTCATTCAGATTCCCTAATTAGTAGGGAGTTTAGACCTAACTTCCTATTTGCATCCCCTTTTAAGCATTTAAAGACAGTTTTAGGGTAGGTTATTTTCTTGGCCTGGGACAACTGACTTCCATAATAGAAAACAGTACAAAATTTCACTGCATTTACCTAGAATATGTGTGTGTTGGGGTGGGGGTAGAGGTAGGGAGCAGAGTAAACTCTTCCATGTGAACTGAAGGTAAGAATTAAATCATAGTGTTCCCAGTGCCATGATCTTTGTTACACTTCCCTTTACCTTAAAAGCAGAATTGAGATCTTTGAGTTTTGCATATCACATTTTTTAGGTTCCCACTGGATTGATTTATGGTCATGATTCATACCTATTTGTCCTCCAAGGCTCTTCTCACATACCCATTTCCTCTCAAGTGTATTTTCAGATCACTCCTAATTTCCCATAAGCCTGTAAACTGTTGTGGGTGTATACTGCCTCCTTTCACTTCTGCTGTGACCATTGCTATTCATTTCTATTTTCTTCAAGTCTCACTCACTGCAGTCTATTTTGAATTGGATTCTAGCTCACTAGTGGAGAAATCAAGGATGTTTAATGGAGCTCTCAGAGCAATCATTACTGAAACCTAACACATTCAAAAGTTTTGTGTAACTTAAAATCCATGACATTGCTTAGCCTAAAAGCTACAGTCTGAGGGATTCACTGTATCATAGTAAGAACATAAGCTTTGCACATTCAGAAGATGACTAAATCATATATTTAAACTTTAGATTCTGTCACTTCACTGATTAAGCTCTCAAATATTTCTCCAACTACCTAAGACCTGTTCCAATTAATCTTACCTAGTTCTATGCATTCCATCTCACTGTGTTTCTCAGCACATAGTTTACGGCCTTTTACCAACCTTATCCTCCAATCATGATTATAAACTGACAATACCTTAGAATGATGATCGTTCGATGGTTTTATTACTGAGCAGGAAGCAATCTATACAGTTCCTGTCTCATAAACTAATTGCTTAGACTTTTCCTGATAACCTGTCATCTCAAAACTTGTCCCTATTTCAAAGAGCAAACCGGCTCTCATTTTACAAATGTAGCAATTGAGATTCCAAACATTAAGTGACTCACCTGAGGTCACACAACTCATGGTCAAGGCCAGAAGTGCTCTTCCTAGGCTACTTGTCTTTCATCTATATCATCCACCTTTGTCTTCTTGCTTCTCTGGAAAGAGAACATCTCAGGCAGTCATCTTCCTATTTATCCACATGACTCAGACCTCTGTGGTTCAGGATTTTCCCCTGCCACCACCATGCCCCACCCTTCAAACATTCCATATCAGAAAAGTTAAGACCAGCATCTTTTCAAGACCCCTTCAGAGCACTGAACTCCAAGGCATGGCATGAACTCCAGTAGCACCTACAATCTCTTCCAGACATTTGGTACTCATGGTATCCCACCTGGACAGTTATTCACCTCTTCATAAATAATGTATCTGTCTGCACAACTCAAAGTCAAGGCCCCTGAGGGCACACATCATATTTATATAGTCTTTTGCATTCCCCATCATGCCTCAATGCGTATCACTGTGCATATGGTAAAGACTTCACAAATATTTAATGAGGATGATAATGATAATATCGTGGGCAGAATCAGTTTCTTAAATTATGTTGTGGGTCCCAACATGAAAAAAAAACATATATATAATGCATATTGGGCCGGCCAGGTGGCGTAGCGGTTAAGTTCCCGCACGCTGCTTCGGTGGCCTGGAGTTTGCAGGTTCAGATCCCGGGCATGGACCCACTTGTCAAGCCACGCTGTCAAGCGTCCCATATAAGTAGAGGAAGATGGGCACAGATGTTAGCCCAGGGCCAATCTTCCTCAGCAAAAAGGAGAGGATTGGCAACAGATGTTAGCTCAGGGCTAATCTTCCTCACACACACACAAAAAAGCATGTATACGTATATATATATATTGTGTGTATATATAATAAATATACACATGCATAACATATATGTACATATATTATACATAATAATATATAATATATGCACCCACGTGTATATAGCTTTAATTTTTTATTCTTGAGAATAAAATTAATTATATTTAGTAATGAAAAAATAATAAGAGACATTGCTCCCAAATGCAATGCTACCTATACAGAGACCAGAGCAGATGCCACAGAAGTACATCTATCTGTAATAAGGCAGGGAGTTGTTTCTTGTTTTCTGTTGTGTTTTTATTTTTGTGTTTGTTAGAGCAATCACATGACAGACCTGAAGAGGTGAATTCACATTTAGAGAACTGAGAATTTTAGTAGCTCCCTGACGTGAAACGCTTTCATTCAATTTAAAGAGATAGCAAAGATCTTGAACCTAAAGTTAAATTCTGCAACAGTTGGGCAGCTGATGAAACCCAAAGGCAATTTCTGTTCTACAGTTGAGCGTCAGAGAGGACTAGACACACTAGACACTATGGGTCAGTGAACAACCAGGCAGGGAAAGCCAACTCACATTTTTAATCTTGCCACTGCTTTGGCAAGGTGTTAGAAGTTTGAAATTCTGCCTAAATTTCTCCTTTAAAGTACATCTTTAAAGAGATCTTTAAAGTGAGTGGTGAAGAAAGGGTTAAGAAATAGGACTTAAAGGGGAAAATGTAAAAAGAAGAAAAAGGGATAAGTTTTATCTAAAACAAAGGAGAGAGGTTTTTTGATCTTCAGGTATTTAAAAATAAGCAATGATTTTACATTTCTTCCAGACCAAGACAGGTGTGAATTGTCTCAGACAAGCTGGGAATTTTGCAGGCAAAGGAGAAACCATGTTAGGAGAAGAGAATGTATTGCTAAACTGACAAGGTACCTTAAATGTTCCAAACTAGGATTTTTGCAAATCAAATGGTTTCAGCTGCCACTTGGCAGACTGCGTCAATGAAACAAAGTTTGCGTGTCGGAGTATGCACAAAATTCCCAAAGTGAAAATCTTCTCTTGCATTTGAAACCCAAGTCTTCTACTGCCCTAAGGGAAGGTTAATACTAAGAGCCCAATATTTCAGAGGCCCTGGAGTGGATGGCATCTAGAAAGAACGGCTCCTGGCAGGACATTGGAGGTAACTTACTCAGCATGCCTGAAGCCATCAAAGTGTCTGTCAGTCAAAGGCTAGACATTTGGGCCTTTCAGGGCTTAAAATTACTATCTTAAAAGTAGCCCATAAAAATTAATGCACTTAATGAACTATGCCCAACTACAAAACACATGAGACCACAGAAGGATATGGACACTAACACCGATGCCTGTCCCATTTCTTCTGAAGCTAAGAGCTAGAAAGAACAAGAGGGCCCAGACAGTCCCAGAAACCACTGATCTACCTGGTTCTGTGGTGTTAAAGAGAAAGCAAACTAGAAAAGTCAACATTTGTGGAGACTGGAAACGTGTACATACACCTACAATTAATGAGGTAGTGTAAAGTGAGAAAATCTGATTTTCCTACTTGGATAGTGTTGATGGGTTTGGCACAATTCCATGTAAGAAGAAGTGCCAAACTTCTCAGAATTCCTTATGTAAAGTGGTGTTAGAAAAAGAAATCTTCTGGTGCATAATCCGCCTTTCTTTGTGACAAGATCTCAGGACACCAGGGTCAATATGAGACTTTGCATGGATAATACTCTTGGATTCTGCTTCAAATTCTTCTTGGAAGTTGATGAGAGCATAAAGCATAATTTATTTTTTTAAATAATATAGAACTTAAAAGTTAAGCATGACACAATGGTAGAAAATGTATTTAATTCTGTTTTCATACCTGGACTTGAAAAAGAACAGTAACCATTCTGGCCATTTGTCCTTCACCAGAACCATACTGCCCTTTCCCGAAACAGGACATCAAGTTCTAAAAGCCAAAAAGCTTTCATTGACCTTAGACCCCAAAAAGAACCCAGTAGGCTGGACTTAAGCAGGCTGAATTATGTCTACATTCTTAGATTAGGTTTATTATGAGTTAACCCCTGCATTTTATAATATTATCTCAGGAATTTTATCATGAGTTAGCTCATGTGGCTACTGGTGAGATCAGGGACAGGCATTTCTATAAGCAAAAAAAGTTTCCTTATTTAATCTTTCTGAACAGCTCTGAGTCAAGACCCAGTCCTGGTTACCTACTGTGATTCAAGGAGATGCAATTCTAAAATATGATCGGAAAGCATACTAATAAAGGGTTAACCTTTGAACCTTGTGCCTTCAGTGTTCAGAAGTCACTGATTAGGACGCAAACACCCTTGTCTGGTCTCTCATCTTAGAGGCCTTATCAGCAGATAGCTGTCTTGTATCTGTGTACAGAGAGCCTTTTAATCAAGTCCTTCAGTATAATTTATACACATTTTTATAATTTTCTTGCTGGAATAAATGTTTTGTATTTGAAAAGTCATCTGGGGTATTACATAGATGACTTGCTTAACCTTATAAAGTTGAGTCATTATAATTATTGAATTTTAGGAAGGATTTATGGTCAAGCACATATAAAATACCAGATTTAAGTAAACTATATATTGGCCAACACCAGAATGTATTCTATGAATGTCGTTATTTTGAATTAAGAATTAATGTTTAACATTCCCAAATGTTTTAACTGTTTGATATAATGTGTAAAAAAATGTCTATTTTCAATGTTTATTTAAATTCAAAATAAGTTTATCTTATTGGCTACCAGTGGACAGCAAAGCTGTGTGGGACTGGGGCCCGGTTTAGTATGGAGGTGGTGGGTTGGGATGGTGGGAAGTAAAGACCACAAGAAGCCGAAAGAGAATCAAGGGCAATATTTGCCTCTTAGCACTCACCCAAATCCAAAATTGAGACCTCACAAGTGTAAATTCCAAAGAAAATGAACAATCAGGAACATAACCAGACTACCTGGAGAAAGACAGATATAGAAATTAGGATCCTGGGGAAAACGGGGAGCATGATACTCGTGAACAAAGGAAATCTGACTGAAGAAAGCTGAGGAGGCACCAAGATGCAAACTGACCGAGTGAAACAAGAGAAAATCACTGATTTGGGTGGCGGGGGCAGGCAATGTTCCTACCGAGCAGGCTATAGTTGGTCATGTCTCTTCATGCCTTGACCCAAGCTTACTGTTAACTGCTCAGCCAGCTTCCCTCTCCACTGGGTTTTGACAATCTCAGTGACCATCAGGTTTTTGCTCTCCTTGGCAACAATATGGGCTGACTAAAGTACCTATTTCTTGCCTATCATCTAGCGAACACTCAAAAAATATTAATCGGTTTCCCCTTTCTCCTTCTAACTGCAAAATAAGAACCGAAGATCAGATATATTTTCCAATTAAGAATTAGAATGGATATATACATGCTCAAATTCCAAAAATATTTTTGAACAGTAGAGAGGGTGGGGCTTTATCTGAAAAGTTTTATAGATACCTTTGAGGGCTGAGCTCCTAAAATCACCTTGTCAATGAATCTTGAAGAACCAGAACTTTGGATAGAACTCCCTTCTGATGCTAACATGCTTCTGATTCGTCCCAAAACTACTTATACCCCAAGGAAGAAATTTTAGCTCTCCAGAGCTTTCTTCCCATATCTAAAGAACTTTAATTCTTCTTTGAGGCAACTTGTGGCCACTGTTCCACCAGAAAGCTTCTTTCCAAATCTGTGCAGTGTGCTACTATGTCAAACTCTGAAATGCTGCATGTGCTAAAATAAGTCAGAGGTGGCTGGCCAGATTAGGAAAAAACACTGTAGGCGGGCAACCAGAGATGAATTTGGCAAGAAAGGATGTCAAGGGGATTTCCAAAGTCTCCAAACTGAAGATAGTGATACCGATGACAAATAATTCAGCAGTGAGTTAGTGAGGATAATCCACCAGTGGCAAAAACTCTAATAGTTTTGAAGGAAAAGGGAGCTTAAGGATAAAAAAACAAATATCAAGAAGCTACCGTACCATCATCAATTTCACCATGAAGGAAAAAAGGAAAAAAAAGATACTTCATAGAAAACCACTTCACGACAACCAGCAAAGCTCCTCTCCTGGAAAGGTCTTACCACAGATGTTTTTCAGATCTCTGAGGAAGAGTTTCTAACGGTTGAGCTCTCCACTATATTATAAACCATTTTTCTAAGGTTTGCACTATCTGTATTTATAATATCTGATAATAACGGAACAGGGTACTTTTAGCCAACAGATGGACTCTTCACAAGCATGTGAATTTGCCTGAGCCCAGAAAAGCCACAAAAAGTACAGGCTCAAATGAATGCTCAAAATTCTCAAAACACACACACACACACACACACACCCCACCAACAACCAAGACAGGAACCGCAGGCCAGTTTTCTCAGTTTTGAGTCACTGTTTCTCATGAAGAGTCCCCTCTCTCAGGTTTCTCTGCACCACAGAGAAAAGGCAACGATGTGTATGATCCTACTTTTATCATTAAGGCAGACCCTTTTCTGTCTCGTGTGAAAACTTCAAGGGTTTCTCATTGCCCGCAGAAAATTTGCAACCAAGCCCCACAGCCCTAAGTGACTTTTTAAAGAACAAGGAAGTGCTGGTGCCTGTCTCCTGCAGTGGCAACAGGCTCGGGCTGCTCAGTGTGAGCCACAGCAGCTTCGATTTGCTAACAGTCTTGACCACCAGCGGAAATGCACAAAGAGGCTCCCAGCCATCAGCCGTCAAAAAAGAAAACAAATACCCCACATGGCACCCAGAGAAAGCAACTGCTCTGGCAGGGTGTGCCCCAGAGCTGTGAGAAAAGGAAATACAGTTACCAAACTAGACCCAGGGGTGGAAGGGTCTAGAGTTCTCCTTCAGCTGGAGAACCATGTTAGATGATAACCTTGCTGACTTCACAGGTCAGCAAAATATAGCGGAGGGGCTGTTCGAGACGTTGGGGAAATACAACTGAAACACCTTCCATCTCTACAGAATTTTGGTGTATTTAAACAAGATTATATCCTGCATGTTTATCATATGTGTTTTTGGTGTTTTCTCTCAAAAATCTGTAATAAAAGTCACACGAATCCTTCAAAAATTATTTTGATTGGAGAAAATACTGAGATCATTCACTCTCATATACAGTCATACGCAAAAGGCATCCTTTTGGATGGCTACATCTCTTTATTTCTAATCTTCAGGTCAGAGAATCATCTAAACAAAGGTGTCTTCTGAAAACTAGACCTTATTTCTTTATAGTGAAAAAGAACAGCACCCTAGAAATACTCCCACAAATGGAAGATGGCAGAGAGGAGAAAAACCAGACACTGAGCCAACATTATCTCAGCTTGTGTATTCTTTAGCTACTCATTTCTATCCAGTGAGGGGCAGCGCTCATTTTTCTTTCCAATGAATGAAAAAAAGAAACTGGCATGTCTTCCAAACTATATTACGTAAGATGTCATTCAGAATATGGGAATATACTTTAGGACTTCCCTCCCAGACAGCTGGGGTCCAGAGTGAGGCTGCAAACCACCTAGCTCCTATTTTAGGAGGCGGGGTGGACCATTTTGGGGCTGAATCACTTCAGCCAATCCCTTATAGCTCTGCCTGGCCTGAGCTGGTTTTCTCCTTGCCTAGACACCTAATAGTTCCAGAGCTCAGGGATGAAAACATGAAAGATAGCTGAAAAAAGATCGTATGTTAGGAGGACTAGGAAGAGGCTACTACTTAGTTGCAATTAATAAAGTTAAAAATCAAACTAGAAGTAGCCTTTGGAAGATTAAAGGTGGCCAGAAATTCTTTGACACTCTTCTCTTTGAGAGGTGGGGTCTCTTTCCCTTCCACTTAAATCTGGGCTGGCTGGTAACTACTTGATGAAGAGAGTGTGGCGGGAGTGACACTCTGCCAGCTCTGGACCTTAACTCTAAGAGAACTGGCAGTTTTCATCTTTGTCTCTACGAGCACTGAGCCAGCATGTTAGAAGTCTGACTCCCCTGCTGGAGATGTCCTGAGACTACATGGAGTGGGAGAGGGGTCCAGGTGCATCCCACCTTCCAGACATCCACCAAGGCAGCAGGTATGTGACCCATCAGAGTGGCCTGAACATCAGCTGAATACCACTAAGTAACTCCAATGGATACCACGTGGAGCAGAAGAATCACCTAGCCGAGCCCTGCCTGAATTTCTAACCATCAAAATTGTGTGATATAATAAAATGGGTGTTATTTTAAATCACCAGGTTTTAGGGTAGTTTGCATGCAGCGGTAGATAACCAGGACACAGCCTCTGAGAAGAGTACATAATTTTAAAAACAAAATCTCCAATTATGGAAAACTTGATATATTCCAAATCTTAGCCACCAGTTAAAAAGTAGCTTACAATCTAAGTGTGTATGCTCCATAATATGTATAAGGGAAGAGGAAAGCTAGAGAGAAAAAGATATGCACCTCTTGCCTGTTGGCAAAACTTCCCAAAACGATGTTATGTAATAGGTATGCTTCTGAAAGTTGTTTGTAAGCTGGATCATTGTAAATCTTCACAACAAATATCTATTGATTTACTGCTACATGTCAGTCACTGTGTTAACCACGAAGATTGTGATAATGATCAAAATATTTCCGCCCTCAAGAGTCTTGCTCTCTAGTGGATAATTGGCTTGTTAATATGTAAATTTAAAAATTGGTTTAAATCAAGAGTTGGCAAAATTTTTCTGTAAAGGGCCAGAGAGTAAACGTTTCAGGCTTTGCAGACCAACTTTGCCAAAATAGTACAAAAACAACCTTAGACGATACATAAATGAATAGAGCAACTAAGTTCCAATAAACTTTATTTTTAGACAGTAAAACTTGAATTACATATAATTTTCATGTGTCTTAAAATATTATTCTTCTTTTGATTTTTTTCAACCATTTTAAAATGTAAAAACAATTCTTAGCTCACAGGCTGTACAACAACAGGCAGTGGGGCTGCATTTGACCCTCAGGCCGTAGATTGCCAACTTCTGGTTCAGTTTTGATCAAATGGGCTTGAAGCAGGTGGAACTTGCAAAAACAAATAAATAAACGAAAGGTTAGTACTATCAGATGAATTTACTGTTTTGGATTGCCATGGATACAAATAATAATATGCTTTCTATTTCTGATTTCTTCCTTGGATAAGGACATGAACCATAGTCTGCAGCAAGAGCAGGCTTAGATGATTTACTGGGGAGGAACTCTGGGAAGCATCAAGGACCCTGACCAGAGGAGTCGGCCAAGGAGGGAAGGAACCACACAGCAAATGCAGCCTGAGGTTTTGTCAGTGTTAAGCAAGATGCACTCAAATGGCGCAAGTGGAACTTTGGTAGGGAAAGGACAGAGTGCCAATATTTCAGAAAAATCTCCCTGCTTTGTAAACGCCAGTGCCCTTATGTAAAACTCCTCTTGGAATATACTTAAGACACCTAGAGCCAGGCAGATTGGAAGCACAGAAAGAAAGAAGAGAATTTAAGAAGACATTCTTGTTATTGAATGGCTATTTCTGGTTTATTTTCATCAAGTTGCCACCCACCTTTCCTTTAAACTTCGCCATTCCACTTTATGCTGAACTAAGTTCATTTTGGCAAGAGACTTGCTAAAGATTTGATGCTTGCATATTAAAGTTTTGTATTTGCTTTGTTTTTATACAAAGAGCCTTCCAAAACTGTTGTAAAAATTGAAAATCTATGGAGTAGCTCTCCACAGGGAGCCTGTTGACCCCTGCCACCCTCCACCCTCACTCCCTCCCCCACGTATGATAGCATGAAAGAGCTATCTCTATTGGGAGAAAGAGAGTCAAAGAGACACACATTTGTAGCCTTGGTAGTCAAGAATGCTGTCTCCTGTATATCCTTCCTGCTTCCTTCCCATGCTTTCAGTGGCGTGAAAATGTGTGCTCTGTCCCCAGGGTAGAAGCTGTGACCTACATTTTCACGTTCTGATGCTTTGTGGCTTTTTCTTCCAGTCACGGGGCCCATGATGCCTTTGTTCAAAGTAATCTTTCCAATAGCTGGTGGCTTCACGTCAGGCGAGTCCCCAACTATTTCTATGATTCTGTCCACACAGACACCCAAACAACAAGGATTAGGGAAGCATAGAAACCAAACTGGCCTAAGATAGGTCTGGTCCGCTTTGGAGAAAAAAAATGGAAAGTCCTTTAACAATATACAGGCAGCATTTTGCATGATTTATATATATCAACTAGATGACTAATGACTTGTGGGTTTCTTTTCACTCAGAAGGTCACGATTCTTCTCTTGAATCCAAATTGACCACTTCCACTTTGCTTAACTTATAAAAACAAAGGCCTCCAACAGTCAACAGTATCAATTTTTTTAAAGTAGATTCTGTAACACGTCCCTCATCCTGCAAATCGTGCTTTTTTTCACTTATTGCTTTAGCTCTTTTGGCAGAATATAATAAAAGTTTAAAAATATGAATGTGGATAAAGTTTTGCTCTTATTATTAGTGTTGTTCTCTGTTAGAATGAGCCTAGCTTTGATCTTACAGACACATAACCTCTTTAGATAAGAGCGGTGCTTATGTAATCACAGTTTCCCAAAACACATCAACGGCACAAACTTGAAAGCTGGAAGGAAGGATGGAAGGAAGGAAGGCAGGCAGTCAGGCTCAATTTCAATCAAAGACATATTTGGCTCATATTTCCACCTCTTTTAACTGGGATTCCAACTCTACAAGTGTTCCTCCCCACCCATCCCTCTATTCCTGACCTGGTGAGTGGCTCAGCTTTTCTTCCTACTAAGAAAACAACCTTTAGTCCTTCCTTCTCTACAAACATTAGAAACAACTCAATTAAGTCAGTGCATAGGTGAGGAGTCCTTAGCCAACAAGGATCCTTCAGCCCTTCCAGATATGACACAGCCTCTCCCCTCTCCATTCTCCTAACCAGTTCATAGTCCTTCTACAATTACTGCTCCGCCAGTATCTGCAACTGCCAAGAACAGGAGCAGGAGGCTTTCCTTCCAAGTCAGACATTCAGTCTTAGATGGCCGAGCCCTACATCCTGGAACATGCCCCTTCTCCCTAATCACCCTACACTTTAAGAAGCTGTGGTGGGTAGAATAAAGATCTCCCAAGAATATCCATGTCCATGTCCTACTCCCTGCAACCTGTGAATATGCTAGATTACATGGAAAAGGGAAATTTTATGTTGCAGATGGAATTAAGGTTGCTAATGAGATGACCTTAGAAAAGGAAGATCATCCCCCATTATCTCAGTGGGCCCAAAATAATCATAAGCGTTCTTAAAAGTGGAAGAGGAGGATAGAAGAGGAAATCGGAGTGATACAAGGTGAAAACAACTCGACCTCCCTTTGCTAGCTTTGAAGATGGAGAAAGAGGGCCATAAGCCAAGAAATGTGGGCAGCTTCTAAAAGCTGGATAAGACAAGGAAGAAGTTTCTTCCCTAGAGCCTCCAAAAAGGAACATAGCTCTGCTGACACTTTGATTTTAGCCCAGCGAGATCTGCGTCAGACTTCTAACCTACAGAGCTGTAAGATTACAAGTTTGTGTTTTTTCAAACCACTAATTTGTGGTAATTTGTTACAGCAGCAGTAGAAAACAAATACAGAAACCACTGGTGCAAAGCAAGTCCACGCTGCTTAGGTAGCCATCCTCCACTCATCCTGGACTCTCAGGTTGAGGTCCAGGCACACAGCTCACCCAACCTGGGCAGGTGGTCTCAGTCTTCCCATTGCACCCTCCCCGGAGGTTGACATCATACCACGTCTGCACTGCCTAATCTCTCTAGACTTAACTTACTTCTAAAGTTCCCTTCATAATTCTAAGGATGCTTATGCAAATTGTTGTATTGATTGGCCTGCATAACATCCTTGTAGATGTGCAGAATCAGCCCAACTCTTCATTCATTCATGGAAGAAACACTGTTGAGCCAAATGATCCCTCAATTTCCTGTAGACTCTAAGACTCTAAAAGAATTTAAGCACTCACAGAAGTGAAAAAGATTATAGTTATTACTCCTAAGAACAAATGTTCAAGAAAATAACTACTTAAGTAAATGCCTTTGCTGTTACTTTCATTCTTCTCTCATGAACTATAGATCAAAAAGCTCTAACTGGCATGCAGTTCACAGTTTTGCCTTTATAGGAACTCATATTAATATAAAAATCCTTTGTTTGGTTTAAAGGTAAATGAGTTTCCCAGAGAACCAGCCCTTTACTGGTGGAATAGAGCAGTGGTGGAGGCCCAGACCCCACATTAGATGGCTCGGGTTCAGAATGATCCTGGCTTTGTTTCTCACAAGCTATAGAAGGGGATCAGTTATTTAACTTCTTACTGCCTCTATTTCCCCATTTGTAAAACGAACAAAATAATAATATCTACTTTATAGGATAGTTTTAAGGTTAAACAAATTAATACATGTAAGAAGCTTGGAGCATTGCCTGGCATAGAGTAAGTGCCATTAATCACTGTCACACTTTGTCACTCCTTTGATTCTCTCATCATCATGATTTTGGGTATCCTGATAACTTTGGGTCTTGCCAAAGGCCAGACTTTCCAACTCATGCTTTCCAAAAGGAAATATGATCATGTTCTTATTCCCAATGGCCATCCAAATGCAAAATCCATGTTTGGAAAATTGTGCAATGCTTCTTTTGTACTGCTAAACTCCTCTTAATTAAGATTCAAAATAAGTTCTTCCAATGGTTTTAAAACATAGGTCACTCAAAACTAACCCACCTAAGCTATTTTACAAAATTCCTTAGAAGAGTAATTCGTCGAAGTATGAAGGACTGTGCATTAGTATCAAAAGTATCTGGGGTGTTCATTAAAATATAAATTCTTAGTCATTACTTAAGATTTAACGAATTGGAATGGGGGCCTATAAACCTGAATATTAATAAACATATACAGCATATGATTTTTATGCATTCAAGGTTTAAGAACCATTGCCTTAAAAATCTGTAATTTAGGGGCCGCCCGGTGGCGCAGCGGTTTAGTCCGCGCTTGGCAGCCCGGGGTTCGCGGGTTCGGATCCCGGGCGCCCGCCGACGCGCTGCCTGTCAGCCATGCCGTGGCGGCGTCCCATATAAAGTAGAGGAAGATGGGGACGATGTTAGCCCAGGGCCAGTCTTCCTCAGCAAAAAGGGGAGGAGTGGCAACAGATGTTAGCTCAGGGCTGGTCTTCCCCACAAAAAAAAAAAAAAAAAAAAAAAATCTGTAATTTAGAATATACCCTCATTTTATTATATTAGATAATACTTCACGTAAAAACAACTATGAAGAAAGGCCAGGCTTAGCTGACTTGTACATCATTCTCTTATAAGATTTTTTTTAAATCAATCACCCATCTGCTTTCTCAAGAAAGACAAATAGGAGGGCCTAGCATACTGATGAAAGTGACTCATTAACAGAGAAAAGCATTATTTTCTCATAGCTCAGACACCACTGGGATGAATGAATCTTATAATGCAGCAACACAATTACATGTGGTTTTCACAGTAGAAACTCCATTATGAGAATCTAGATTCTAATATTAGAGTGTTTGAAATATACTCATGTGTGATGACAATGTTAAAAATGCTAGCTGTAGCTGAATGCATTCCTCATTAGTTTTCCTTCAACATGTGATATAATTAACTGACAATCATCAGCTCTTAAAACTAAAGGAACATTGCCTCAGCATGTTTATTGTGCAATAAAGGGTTACGTGTCAAAAATGTGCTAGGAATGGAAGAGTTGACATCATCTGCAGCTTGCTGATGAGTTTTTTTACATACCTCCAAAAAAGGAAAAGAAGAACCACGTTTTGGTAGGCAACACCAAACATTTCTTAATACTCTTTTCATTTTTATTGGTTGTTTTTTTTTACTGTGATAAGTTAATGTTCAACCATAAATATTTAAGGAAAACATTTTGGGGCACATATGTCTTCATGTAACTCTCTTTTCATTTTTTCAAAGTATGAACAGTAGCCCACCTGCGGCAGAATCTTCTGTTTTCCTCCTTTGAAATGAAGCTGTCCAGACTATACCTCTAGTCTCTGAATTTAGGGCCTAGAAACCTGCATTTTTAACAAGCTTCCCAGCTTGTGGTTCCTGCGCACATTAAATTTAGAAAACTACTTCTTTGAGAATATATAATGAAATTTAAACCTGATGTATTCTTTCCTTATTTTTGGAGTACTTATTTTTATTTTATTTATTACTTATTTTTGAAGTACTTTAAAATTATCTTAATGGTAAACTCCATAAGCAAAAACTCAGAAAATTAGCTCACAAGTTATCCCATTCCATTACAGTCTAAGACTGTAGTAAGAATGAATAAATATTTTTCCAGATAAGTAAGTTTAATTAAGACATGAGGAAATAAAATTGAGACAATTAGCTATGAATTCTTTGACTTTATCAGTATCAAAAAGATAAATCATTAAAATTATACCAACTCTATTAAACTTGTACTCACAGGCCAAAGTAACCTATAATAATCTTTCCACCTATGTATCTCACTGATAGTCTTCATGTTTTTGTCACCTGTCAAGGGGGAGAAAAAAACCTACTATGTATTCACCAGAAACATGAATAAAATCTAAACCAAACCAACGAAGTTTTGCAATTTGTTGTTGTGGTTATTCTGTTATCTTTGTTTTGACTTTTTAGGTTTTTTTTGATGCAGGTAAAATTGGCATCCATCCAAGAATTAGCATCCATCTGTATGAGTTCTTCATGGAGGAGACTACGTATGGTCAGGAGTTAGTCACTGGCCCCATAACTCATGAGTCCAGTTCCCTGGCAATGCAGGTAGGAATTCCGACTGGTTACTCTTCCCATGATACTAGCTTGTCCTAGTCTGTTTGAGAAATGATAGTTGCCTCCATCTAATGTCGACAGCAGTGCCACAGGCATCATAATAGATGAGTGGAGAGATGAGCACCTCTCACTCCTACTCAGTCACCCAATTCTGTGGACTATCTCCTTACATTATCAGTTTCCTATTTAAAATTATAAAGAAATAGTTTTAAATTATAAGAAATTTAGAATATGGAAAAATGTTTAAATCATTTTGGCATTACTCCATGTGCTTATTACAATTAGGTATGAATCTGTAACTATTAATCTCCTCCTCACCTAACAATATGTCAATATTTTTCATATTTACACTTATTTTAATAATTGTATAATGTTCCTTCAATGGGCAAACCATAGTTTGCCTAAACTATCCCTTGTGTTAGGCATTTATGTTGTTTCCGATGTTTTCTAATTCACGTTTTGATGAGTATTTGCAGTGTTTTCTATATGTTGAATTATTACTTTGGAACAGATTCCCAGTTCTGGGATGAATAAAGCAAAGGTATAATATTTTTATTGATTTGGGTAAAAGGTTATGGCAGTTTATAGAGCCCCAACAAAGGTACTATTAGTTCACTTTTTCATAGTGATCTTGTCAAAATTGGATACACTTCTTTGTTTTTGCTAATTAAATAAGTAAAAAGCAGTCCCTTTGCTGATACTGACGGTTTTTGTCATTTTTCTCTAAGTGTATTTACTGTAAAGCTTCTTGAAAACTGAAACGGAAAGCTGCGAACAAGCAGAATCTGAATGGAAGGACTGATACACAAAACAGTTACAACCAGCCGGTGAAGGAGGCCAGGAACATACCAGAATAATTGCAGAAGGAGGAAGATGATGACTGGGTGGAAATAGAATGAGTTCAAATCTGGAGGAGTTCAACAGTGGCCAAGGGGAGGCCACAGAGCTGAGGGTTGGAAAGGAGGGAAAAGAACTAACATTCATTGAGTATCTACTATGTCCAGCAATCACGCTAGCTAATTTACAGAAAATATATTATTTAATCCTTGCAATAGTCCTGTACACTAGTGTACTGCATTAAATAGTATCCCTACAAAATTTCAGCTCCACCCAGAACTTCAGAATGTGACCTTGCTTGGAAATAGAGTCTTTGCAGATGTAATTAGTTAGGATGAGGCCATACTGGATTAGAGTGGACTCTAAATCCAATGACTAATGCCCTTATAGGAAGGCCATGTGAGGATACAGACACAGACACTGACACACTCGGGGAAGACCATGTGACAACAGAGGCAGACATTGGGGTGACGCAGCTCCTATATGCCAAGGAACCCCAAGGACTGACAGCACCCACCAGAAGCTACAAAGAGGGAAGGAAGGATCCTTCCCTAGAGTCTTCAGAGGGGACATGGCCCCATGGACACCTTGATTTTGGACTTCTGGGTTCCGGAATTGTGAGACAATCAATTTCTGTTGTTTTAAGGCATCAAGTTTGTGGTAATTTGTTATAGCAGCCCTATGAAACTAATACAACTAAGTATTTTATTCCAGTTTTATAGATGAAAATGACGTTCAGAGAGATTCAATATCCTCTCAGGACTTATAAATGGCAGAACCAGGATTCAAACTAAAGCAGCCTGATTCCAAACTGTGTTCTTTCTTCCACGTTTTGCTGCTTCATAGGAACCTTTGGTTCTAAGCCTGATCATGCCACAGTTTGCTGTGTGAAGCTAATTGAGAAGATCATATAATCTCTTTTGGCCTTAGTCCCCTATGTGGGTTGGGTGATTTCCGAGGTCCTTCTTCCTCTACAGCATTTGCAAGTCAGCTGCCCAGTTACAGCTCCAATCCTAGGAGCACCAACTAGGAAGGGAGGCTCAAGGACCCCAGGACTCTTGCCCATGGCTCCACTAAAGGCATTTCCTATGCCCTGCCTCCACCCACACAATCCAGGTCCACAACAGGTCTATAAAAAAGGACCTACAAGAAAGAAAGGAAGCTTCAGATCCTTAACATCATGGAGTTTGAATAATGGACCTGCTGGTATCAGAGGCCAACTTGTATCTTCTTAAAGAAACAGCTTAAGATAAAAGTCATCACACTCAGAGCAGAATACTCTGCAATCACCTCTATTTTTCCATCTCCCTGCCTTCAGTGGCTGGTTTTGCCAATACAACGCCATTCCTGCCTTAGGATTCACAGTCCATTCCCACACTCTGGCATTATAAATACCTTGTATAAGGCTTACTACATGTCTCCGAACTGTAAGTAAAGGCTACCACAAATGATTTCAAATCCTCTGAACCAAACTATTTAGTATATCTCTCTCTTTTCAATGAGAAACAAAATAATAGCAATAACAGCTTCTAATTACAGAGTGTCTGTTGTCACCAGGCAATGAACGAGCACTGCACATTCAGCATCTCATTCCACCCTCAGAACTCTGGACACCATGGTTGCTGTTACTGCTCTCATTTTTTCTGGGAAGGGTCTGAGGACCAAGAAGTTTAAGGCCATTTATTCACTTAACATACATTTATTAAACATCTTTATAAACCAGGCACTAGGGATAAAAAGAACCAGTAAGACATGGTCACTAAATAGTAACAATTTTGATTAAATATATACACACGAAGGGAAAAATCTGGAAAGGTGTGTCATAAAATGTTAAGGGCTATAATATTTGAATAAAGGATGACTTTACCTTTCTACTTTGTTCTTCCACTTTTCTCCCATGAATATTGATTATATTTGTAATCATAAAAACATGATTTAAAAGACAGAATCCCTGCCTTCAAGGGACTTATAGTGAGGGGAAACAGACATATCAACGTTGAGCTTGCTCAATCTCATGAAGCTCATAAGTGATAAGAGCAGACTCCAACCTGGAGCTGTTAGAATTCCAAATTCCATTTTACCTTCTCTACCCTATACTGCCTCTGGTGATATATTCATCTGCCTGGAGTTTTGTTTACATTTATTTTGCTCTATTGAAATTAAGTTATAGATTTCAGAGGGCAGTACCAACAATGCAAACTGAAAGATCTGCCATTTGCGGCCTCACCCAAGGTTGCTGGTGGCCCTCCCTCCTTTCCTTCTCCACCCACAGATCATTGTACCAAAGGAAAGGCGGAGGTGGTGCCTGTGAGCATTTTATCTGATATCCTGGCCCCCTGAAGAGGTGCTTCAGATGCAATTAAATGCTTCTAAAATATTCATCACACCAATTATATTTTATCTGCCCTGTCACTTAAATCTGAAATGCATTACATATTCCTTAATGACAACCATAGCATCCAAACACCACAGCTGGTGAAAGTTCAAAAGAGAACTCCAAACTTTCTCCTTATCTAAATATTCCTTTGCAAAAGAAATATTCAGTGATAGTATAAGATGTCAAAATCTGTCCTTCTCAAATACCCACGAAGTCAGTATTTGATATATGTCTTCCTGTGATTGATTTACTTTACAGTCCAATGGCAATAGTCTCATAGGGATAACTAGAATTATTTTGATTTTTCTAACTTTATTATTATTATTATTTTTTTTTTTTTTTTTTTTGCGAGGAAGACCAGCCCTGAGCTAACATCCGTTGCTAATCCTCCTCTTTTTGCCGAGGAAGACTGGCCCTGGGCTAACATCCGTGCCCATCTTCCTCCACTTTATATGGGACGCTGCCACAGCATGACTGACAGGCAGTGCGTCAGCGGGCGCCCGGGATCCGAACCCGCAAACCCCGGGCTGCCAAGCGCGGACTAAACCGCTGCGCCACCGGGCGGCCCCTAACTTTATTAATGTTTCTAGTTTCCATTCTTATAATTAGGTTAGGGATCATGGGCAATAGGCTACATCCCCGATAGTCCTTATTGTAGTACTGAGCACAGAATGAGTAATGAATAAACACTGACCAGCAGATTAATTTACTGTTGCGATTGGGTTTAGGGGATCTTTTTTTAAATCTCAAAAAGAGTCTAGAATAATTATTTTCCTATTATAAACCATACAATGATTAACTCAGTCTTACAGTTATTCAGCAACAAATTCTCCCAAATTCCCTGCTTTACTTTTCTAATATTTTTTCCTACCCTCCATCTCCCTCCTCCACTTCATCCAGATGGAATCCTTAATTGCTTCATTGA
The DNA here is from genome assembly GCA_031878705.1 of Tapirus indicus. Lineage (NCBI taxonomy): Eukaryota > Metazoa > Chordata > Mammalia > Perissodactyla > Tapiridae > Tapirus > Tapirus indicus. Next base: position 114,120,378 of record CM062921.1, on the reverse strand, counting down.
AAAAGGAATTGAAGCATAAACATGATGCTGAGTCCATTTTGGACTATTCTGTTTCCCTGTCCTCCCATAACCCTTATCTTGCTTTATTCAGTTCAGTTTCTGTATAAAATACGACTTGTCATTGAAAGTCTGTGTCAATTAGGGTCACTCTCCTCAAAAATAAGAATCAATGCAGGAGTCTAAAAAGAGGGCATGTGATTTAGAACAAGAGTGACATAAACTCATGTCATCACGCCACAGCCTGGCTCCCTCCGTACAGCGAGGACCTGCCTTTTTTTTTTAATTTCCTTTCTTAATCACAAAATGTACGTCCCCAATGGGAAAAGAGATGAGAAAAAGTAAGAAATGGGCGGAGTGGGGAATAGGATAGGGTAGCAAGAAGGAGACAATCACCTGAATAACAGACAAATTCCTGATACTACTACAAAGTCTGACCACAGAAAGCAGGTAAACAGCAAGTAAATCAATTATGAATAATTATTTTATTGGCATTTTATATTAATTATCAGTTTTTCTCAGTTATGAACTATTGGATTAATACACGACTTCACAGCTGCCCCAATTGCTCCTTTTCCAAGCCCCAGTCAAAAGAAAACATTACAAACTTGCAGTTCTAGAATCCTGGGGTTATTATAGCTTTAAGAAAAGTATCATGAGACCACTCATTGTTTTGAGAATAAATGATTTTCTGCTAGAACTGATATGCAGACAGTAAAATATACATGAGATGATGCACCCGAGTGAGCTTTTAAAGCCATAAATCAGATGACATCACTGCCTTGCGCAAATCCTTACAAGGTTTCCTAGCCAGCAGAGATCAAAGTCCAAGACCTCGCCCCACCACTCTCTCGCTGGTTTCCTGCCCTCCACTCGCTCCTCTCCCAGGTTTTCCTCAGGGTGCTCTTGCACTTCATTCAGGTTTCTAATCACTTGTCCTCCCCTCTCTCGCCTCACCTGAAATTATATTTTATGCTCACATGTTTACTTGTTTGTTTTCTCTCTCCCCAACATACTCCACGAGGTCTAGCACTTGATCCTGTTTGTTACAGTAACCCCAGCACCTAATAAATATCTGTTGACTCAAAAATAAATATCTGTGGAATGAATGAATGAATGAACTAATTGTTCCAGACTTAGAAATATACAGGATACTTCTCAGCTGATCACCTGGAGACAAAATTAACTTTGCCTACTAATCCTCTTGCCCATCTTGATACATCAAAGATCAGCCACATTATTCAGTGCCTAAGGGCTGGATGGTAAAAATTAACCCCTTCCCTCTCACTCTTGCTTATTTGGCTCCTTCCCCTTTCTGTTGGTGTCAGCACTTAATATAAAGTGATTTTCTCCCTTTAGAACCAGCCAGATGATAATAACTTCAAATTGCTGCTATTTTTTCACAGCAAAAACACTATTTGGTTGAAACACTGCAGAGCTATACTGCAGTTGCATGGCTTCCCCAGACACACACACGCTTACAACCACAGTGAAACCTGCTGAAGACACCTCCCCACAGGGGCAGGATTAAGTAGAAGGAGACACAAGAAAATATACCACAATCACATATGTTATTTCACAACTGAGAAAAGGGACTGGCAGTGATTCTGTGACAGGTAAAATGAAAATGTCACTGCCATTAGAGAAATAATTATTAACAAGCCACCCATATCTGTCTTCAAATCTAGTGCAACTCCAAAAATAGCCCCAGATGCAATCAATAGAACCACTCATGACCGGACAGGCAGGTACAGGGAACGTGGTAGTTTCAAGAACTAACACACCCAAACCCCGAACATGTTATAACAGCCACTGATAACTGCACATACCAAACTCTGCTTTTATCTTCAAAGAAACTCGTATCACCCACATAAATTGACCTGGATTATAAATTGTGGATAGTTGTAAAGATAAAACTTTTAAAGTTTTGATGTCTGAGTTTCTAGTTTCCCAGATATCATGGGCTTTTTCCAGAAAAGTTAGTGTCTCTCTTTGCTTGGCCCCTGGCACAGACCAATTTAATGACTAGCTCCTCACCAGGGTGATGGATCTGCCTCCTGGTGGCAATGGCCTTGACCCTCTTCCTACTACTAACCAATGGCTCCAGCTGTGGCTGCCAAGAAAATGCCAAGAGACAGAGGATGAGAGGCAAAACCAGGCCACACACACAGCTTCAAAGATATTTAACAGCTGCCTTTTACTTAGAATCTCCTAAAGCAAAAGCTCCTTGTCCCATTACCCTGAGCTACTCATCTTCCTTTTTGAGACAAAAGCCCAAAAGACACCTGGGAAGTGACTTGTCAGATGACATCACCAATAACTGAAGATAAAGCAGACTCAAAGGGGGAAAAAAATCATTTGTGTTTACTCAGTTTATGTCAGTGATATGACTATCTCCAAGTTCCTCGAAGAGAGGAGCCGCCTACCACCAAGGAGGAACAAAAAAATATAGCCACACAGTCACTGATCTGTCCCAGAGCATCCCCTTTCCAGGGTGCATCTCCATCCAGCTGGGAGAATTCATTCCACCATCGTTGCTCGTACAAAAGGCTCTGCCCAGAGGACCACACACATTGCCTCGCCAAGCAAAAGGGGCAGGGAAATGATGCAGGCTTCGCTCTTGCCCTTGACCTGTGCAGCTAATCCAAAGGGACATAAAAATCCCTCACTTGAGACATTTACCACATGGAGCAGTCCCTTGCTGGGAGTGAGTAAGAGCTTTGGTCCCCTGTCCCCACATGCCCTTCAGGAAAGATCACCACATGGGCCAGGCAGAGGGCAGCCACAGCTGACCAAATGTGCTTTTCCTTTCACCTCTCAACCCTTCTTCCTTTGGTTGCCTATGGCAACCTGAGTTTTCAGAAAATTCCAAAGTGACTACGAGAAGCAGTTTGTGCTCTCTCGATCTGCTGAAGGCATTTAAAATAAGGTGTTATAGTCAACTAGGAAGTTGAAAAAAAATTGTTTGGAGTGTGCAGCAAATTGACCCAAGCCACTTTGAAATGCACAGATCTTAGATTCTTTTTTGGTGAATAATGTTAATTGCTGAAAATGTTGGAAGTCACATGCATCAGCTACTCTTCCACAACCTCCTACCAGGTTGTAATGAAAGCAGTCTCATGCCCAATTCTGCCACCACATTGACTGACTAACGTTATTAGCAAGCAAGAACAAAACAGTCGATGCAAACTTCTCTGTTAGCTTAAAGTTCTGGCTCTCTGTCTCTCTTGGTGTCAAACCATCATCCTCCAAGAAAGGTTTCTGTGAGGTGGACATAACATTCCAAAGGGAGGATTCTGGTACTCTGACATTGGCATTAACCAATGAGAAATCCTCCTCAATAATGGTTTAACATAGAATTGTTGAGAGATTAAACCTCGAGCACCAACCTTAAAGAACGGGCTATAGAATTCACTATCGATTAGAATTTGTTTATGCAAAAGTGGAGAGTGTCTTTTAAAATATTTTAGCCACTCTTCATGTCTTGAATATCTTCAGTTTTATCAATGCAAGCCCATTTCTAGTGTCTATCATGTTAACAAGCCAAAAATCCACCAAATAAAAAAATATATCTGACACTCACCATGCTAACTAACAAAACCTCTGGTGTTGACGGAGGTATGGACAGCTGAAGCACCTGCAGTAGCCAATGCTGGAGGGTGGCTTTTCTGACATAATCCTTGCTGTCCACCCTTGGGATGGGGAACCTCTATTAGGGCACCCGACTACTCCAAGAGTCGAGGCTCTAGCTAACTAGGACTGTATAGTATCACACTGTTCTAGGCCGCAACATTTGAAAGTAAGGTGCCTGCATCATAACTGGATGGGGAAGAATAGAGTTTTAAAAATTAATAATGAGTGAGAATTATTTTCAAAGGCAGTTCAACCCTCATCCTCATTCAGTTGGCAGACATGAAAAGAAGGCAATGTGGAAGCTCAGAGACCTCTGCCAATGGGTCAAAATTAGAGCCCTCTAAAACTATATAGGGAAGGCCTTCTTGCTGCTGGGGAGTGAGGTTAGAGCGATAGAGTGGCGCATGTGTGCACGGGTGTGTGTATGCGTGCTGTGCGCATGTCCATGGCCCAGTGAGGTAAATATTTCCTTTTCATTTTTATTATGGTTTGTTGGTTTGTTCCCTGTGTGGGTTGAGTTTAATTTCCAATCTGCACTCCACCCTTGAGTGGAAGAGTCCTTCCTGGAAAAGGACACCTGAAATAAGGCAAAATCTCGGAGGTGAAACACCAGGAGACTCTAGCGCTTAGAACTGCAGATACTTCCATTTAAAGCTTCTTCATCCTTTGAGTTTCAAAACTAGAAAGAGAAATTCAACAGGACTAACAACTGTTCACGAACATACTATTAAGCTGATACATAATACTAGGATCATTTAAAAGGCATTGTTTGGAAATGTTTGCCGTTGGTAAGTTAATTAATAAAAGTATTAAGTGTATGCTTATTATTATTATCAATAATTTATCTATAGATGTTTTTGGATTGTGAACACATTTTTTGGTCTCTTAGAATTGTGGCAAGTATAATCTTAGCTTTGAGTTTGAGAAGTCGTCCTGCTGAAGAAGGAGTTTATTTATTCTTTATTGTTCCTGGAGGCAAAACTTAACTCAGTAGGTAGAGGTAACCCAAGAGAATCTTTCTTACCATCAACCGTGGAATGTAATTTTTTTAAACAAAATTACATCTGGTCACTACAGGTAAGTTGGTCTTGATTCTTTCTCTCTTTTTCCTGTATTTCTAGTTGCTTTATTCACTTGCATTCCCCTTTTCTTCCTGGCCCACTGACACTCCTCCACTCCCATTTCCAAACACAAATCCATAAACACAAGTCCATACACGCCCCCACCACATATCATCTTGAACACAGATGCATCTTGATTTCTTCTGAGATAAGATTTCAAAAGGAACTTTCACTAATAAATAGTGTGTAGCAGAGGAAGAGGAAAGGAATAAAGCACAGGGACATAGGAAGAGATCCATATGAGAAATATAATTGGTCTGTAAGCTAAAGAAAGGCATTTTTCCAGCTCCAGTTGGGGCCTCAATGCCTCTTAAATTCTATTTCCTAATACCTCCAAGATCATCATTTCTGACTCCTATCTACTTTGCCTCTGCAAATCCTATTCATACTTCTACCCCCAAAGATTCTCTCTCTGAACTCTGACTACCCTACAATTATCTTTCTGTCTTGCTGGAAGATCACTATTGCTGGACCCCTGGAGTACCTTATGCTTATTGCCTGAAGCACACACACAGCAGGTGTTGGCTGATCACACCTTTTAGGAAAGTTAGGCTATTTTGCCTACTGCTCCCAGCTGGTGCTACATAGCCTAGATGGTAGATGCCATCCTGCCTCAAGTCTGCCTATTTCACTAAGTTTCTCCTTATTCTGAAGCCCACTTTCCCTTTTGGGATGCCCACTAAGTACCTTTTCCCATTAGAGGATGCTCCCAACTCTTAGCTCACTCAAAAATTGGAGATAATAGACATATCTTAAAGCCAGCTAGGTCAGCCCTGTCAGACCCAGGGCGGTAACTGTTAACTTCCTCAGGTTCTCTTTTGGTGACTCAAGCCTTGGCAATACTCAGAGAAGTGGTTTACCAAACTCTTTGTTTCTATAGTGTTGGAATACTAAAATGCTTGATTATGTATGAAGAGAAAGACACATACATTTCCCCTAAGGGAAGAAGGGAACTTCATTACTTCACTGAAAGATGCCTTCCAACATGACATAATTAAGTGATAAAAAGTACAGTCTTGGCCTACCTAAGAAGCTTTAAGTGCAGATAGCATAAAATCAATGCTAAAAATCCAATATGTGTGTTCAAGAACAGTGATGTTCTGAGAAACACTTAGAATGTGTGACCCCTGAGCTTGTGCAAAATGGTTGTAGAGCAATTGGGAAATCAAAGAGGCCCTTCTGAGAGGTTCTGATCTACAAACCTGAGTTCTCATGACGCACATTGGAAAGTACCCCTAGGAAAAGAGACATGAAAAGTGAAAAACAGGAAGAAAATCAACTTAATGGGACCTTTTCAAAATAAACTAGTTTTCGCAAAGGAAAGTTGGGACAACTATTGCTGTGGGGGAAATTTTTAGTCCTCCTTACTGCCAAAAGATGAAAGAAAACTCTCAGACTAATAGGATTAAGAAAATTGGAGAACAAACAAAATATGAAAGTATTTGGTTCAACCCACACATCTACCACAGTAGCACCCAACCAGCAGTCTAAAGCAGCAAAGACTTCTCAAAGGATGTTCAAGTCATATGCACCATTCCTCTTCACTTCTCCCTTCCACTCCTCAGGGTTTTCATGAAGCAGTGTGTGGTACAAATGAACCTTCCGTTCCACAAGAGAGACACTCCCACAAATTGAAGTGTGTTTCCTGATTAATATTTGTGGTACTACTATGTTTCTTCTACTGTTTGAATTGATTCCTTTTAGATGTAAGTTCCCTTCCTTCTTCTCTTTGACATTTTGTTAATGATATTCATGACATAATAAACTCAAATAATATTTAAAGACATCTCCGTGAATGTTTTTGTATTTATTGAGAGAGACACAAAGATAAATTTGGCAGTTCTTCATTCAAGATATTTATACTCTAATATATACAATAAAGCATTATAAAATAAATTGAAGTAATATATAATAAATGCAAAATACATATATTTTATACAAAATGCAATCAATTTAAGTAATAGATACAATATACAATAAATAATACAATACAAAACATAAATATAACACAACATAAAAAATAAATGAATGCACAAATAAACACAATATACAATAAATTCAAGTAATAAATACAAAAATACAATAAATTCAAGAAATAAATCCAATATACAATACATTCAAGTAATTCAAATAATTTATACTCTAGCGTATTCAATAAAGTACCAAATGTAAAACCCACTATGACTGAAGTAAGAATTAAGCTTCCCATTTCTGTTTTCCCTGACTCTAAATGGAAAACTCAATTAATATTTCTGGTCTTTGGTCCCTTTTCTGTAAAATGAGAAGGCAAGGATGGTCTGCATAATCTCTAAGGTTTTTGTAACTATAAATACTCTACAGTTCTACAAACATTTGAAGTTTGAGGAGGGAGAGAGAGAATACAAATACTGCTGATGGTCTACCCAACACAGAGACTCCTTCTTCCTTACTAAGAGAAACTCCAATTTTATTTGGGTCAGCAATATGCATGCACTAGAGGTAGCCATGTGAGATCTAGACAATGAAATATAAACAGAAATTGCTGAGTGGAGCTTTAGGGAAGTTCTTTTAAGACAGAGATACTTGGCTGACACTCCTCTTTGGCACTTGACACTTTATCATTTCATGTGCCTGGAACATGTCTATGAATCTGGACGTGCAGCAGCCATTCTGTAACCATGAGTTGGAAAGCAAGAGGTCAAAATCTTACATTGCTGGAGAGAGGAATAGAAAGATAGAATCAGCCCATGTGTGCCTATGGTATCCCTGGATTACCCTCCCCCAGGTTTCTTTGTGTGTGTGTGTAAAACACAAATAAATTCCTATTTATCTAAGCCATTGCTAGCTGTAACTCCTAATAGAAACCCAATTCTAATGACACACAGAGAAAATGAAGGAAGATAGAATAACACCCATATAATTGTTATCATTATATTATATTTAAAATAAAACATAGATGTCTTCATACAAAGGGGCTTAACTGTCTTCAGAAACAGAGATTAGATAAGAAAACATAAAAAGAAAAATCTCACCACGGTCCATAAACAAACATGTAACTGTATAATGAGGCACTTTTCAAGCACCCTTACTTTTGTAACCTAAATAATAATTTTGTAATGTCTAGCACTACCCCTCATTTCAACCACAGATGACTTCGCTTCAAGTGGTGCCTGACTACAGATTCCAATTAAGTCAACACTCACCATCTCCAGCAGGTCATTCCCTCCGGATAAGAGCTTCTGATACCAGTGGAACTTTTGCCCACAGTGACTAGCCAGCAGGGTGGTGGCCCCGTGTCAAGATGAAGTTTAGGAGGAGCACAAAGTGGAGAAGGGTTAAACGTTATGAAAGGCAGGAACCCCCCGTAGATACCTAGGCCTCAAATTTTGAATTGTATTATTGTCTGCCCCCAAGATCAGCAGACCAGTTAAAAAGTTGAATTTTTTTTTAATTGACTAATGAATGGTCCCTTAGGAAATCCCCTAAGCTTTATTCAGGTGTTGGCTATAACCCACAAGGAAAGCTTTCATCCTTGTTTCCTTTTCCCTAACGAAAATAAGAGCAACTTGGGGATATAAGCCATATCTTCTTTCACCCCTTGCTTCTCCCATGTGCGTACACATGCGCGCGCGGGCGCGCGCACACACACACACACACACACACACACATCCCTTCTCCAAATGGGAGTTTGAGCACTATGAAAGAATGATTTCTTTTCATTTATCTCTGTACCTCTAGTTCTTTTAGTGTTTAGCTCCATAAAGTCTTATGAAGCTTTTGAAAATACAAATGGAGACTACTGAGCCAAACTGTCTGGGTCCAAATCTGAGTTCCATCACTAAGCAGCTGTGTGACCTAAGCAAGGTAATTCACTCCTTGTGCTTTCAGATTTCTGATCTGTAAAATGGGGATTTAATAGTTCCTGATTCAGTGTTGTTGTGAGAATTAAATGAGTTGAGCAAATCGCTTAGTCTCTCTGTGTCTCAGCAGCTCTGGTGTTGGTGGATTAACTAACAATAAATCTGAAGCACTTAGAACAGTGTTTGGCATAGAGCAAGTGCTCATCGAACGCCTGTCGTAACTGCCAAGACAATTTAGGGAAAAATTGAAAAATTTTTTGAAAAATTGTTGAGCTTGATACAACATTCCTTTACTGGAATTACAAGACTTTATCCTTTAATTTAACAAGAGAGTACATATAGTATATTCTCTGTATATGTTTTCATAATGCCCTGTTTTTATGTTCCATATTGGACCTTCCTTCCTGTAAAGGGTGACTTTGTAAGACTGTCACACTCCCATTCCTGGATGGACACTGTTCCAGTTTCTTCATTCCAAAGCACTCTTGACTGAATTCTGTGCTGCAAACTTTTACTAAATTTGGGGGAGTTATGGACAGAGATTACAATACAGTACAAAGCTGTATGTACAATACAAAAACTTAAAACTAAAGATTAGACTCACTGAAAAACCTACTACCCATTTCCCGCCATGAATAATTTCTCTCTGGTTTGTTCCCCTTTCATCCACCCCATGCCATCTCCTCAGCCTCTCTACCTCCCACAGACCTCTCTCTCCACAGACAAGAGACTCCTCTCATCTCTAGCTGCCAGCCTCTAGCACCTCAATACTGTTTATTTCTCACCCATAACACTTTAGTTCTCAACTGTCTACCTCAAGCTAAATTACAAGCTTGGATTTTTATATTCAAAATTTCTAAAGTCATTTTCTTTCCACTCTTTTCCAGCTCGAAGAATAGGCAGGTGCTTTGAAATTTCAAATTATAAAGTTAGATTCCCTATTACTAGTCTCTTTCAGTAGACACTCCTGTGCACCATTAGTTCTTTTTTCCTCTTTCTGCCTCCTATACCTAAATAAATAAGACCTACCCCAAACCTTGATTTACCGCTGTCTATGGAGCAGACACTGTTGAGTATGGAGAAACAGAAGGAAAACACACAGCCCCTTCCCTTGAGAAGCTCGGAGAGTAGCTGGAGACACGGATGTTGACAAATAACTAGAAGACACTGTGATCAGTGCCACAAGAAAGTTGTGTATAAAGCATTAGGAAATAAAGCTAAGTCCTGTCACATATGTTCTTCAGAAACTTAAATATGCCTTCAGCACAGGTGTAGCTACCTTGGTCAGGTGACCACACACTTGTACCAATACCTTGTGGCATACAAGCAAATCTATGCAAATAACTCCTGCCCAGTTGTACTAAGCTTCAGTCTAGTACAAGCTATATTAGGCTTAATTCTTAGTATTTCTCCAAATACAACGTTTCCATTTTGAAAATATTGTTAAAAGTAGGAAGTCACATTTTCACTTATGCAGTGGGATTTCCTCCATGTTTCACAAAAGACATAAGAGCCCTGGGCTCTTCTTACACTCTTTCCTAGACCAAACCAGTGAGGTCTCCTATACAGTAGTTCATACATAGATAGCACAACACTGAGGGCTAACACCCACCAATGTCACAGCTCCCACCCAGCTTTTATCACTTACTAATCAGCTTGACAAACACTGATTCAGCAATCTTGGGTACCTTGGTAGGAAAAGGGCCATCACCCTCAGTATTTCTCAAGAGGAGAATCGTCTGGTGGTTAGAATACGACTGTGAGTCATAGAGATGCTAATCCTAGCCCAGGCCTGACTCATTCCGTGACCCTTGCCCTATGCTCTCCACCCGTGGGTTTCTCAAGATATTGGGGTACACTCCTCTATTTACCTGTCACAAGTAATGAGCTATATTTAGAGATTATTTGCAAATTAGGTAAAGTTGTGGGAGCTAAAGTGGTAGAGATTATGTGAAACAGATTTGGAAATATAAAATAGTTGTTCACAACAGATAGTTTATCAATGCTTAAACATCTACCAGAGAAAGGATTCAAATTTTAAAATTAGGCAAAAATTATCAAAGTGCACAAGAAGCGGGTCTGGCTGGTCACCTTTATTTCATATGCCTTTCACAGATGTGGGAGCTGAAGCACAGAAGGTTAAACTACCTGTCCAAGGAGGCACAGCTCTGCAGTGCCTAACCCAGCACTATCCAATAAAAATATAATGTGAGCCACAAACGTGAATCACATGTACAATTTTAAATTTTCTAGTAGAAAAAATGAAAAAAAAGGGGGGAGTGCTGGCCCGGTGGTACAGCCGTTTAGCTCTCACTTTGGTTCGCAGGTTCGGATCCAGGGCGCTGGCCGACGCACTGCTTGTCAGCCATGCTGTGGCAGTGTCCCATATAAAGTAGAGGAAGATGGGCACGATGTTAGCCCAGGGCCAGTCTTCCTCAGCAAAAAGAGGAGGATTGGCAACGGATGTTAGCTCAGGGCCGGTCTTCCTCACGAAAAAAAAGAAAAGGTGAAATTAACTTTAAAGATCTATTTTATTCAACCTAATACATTCAAAATATTTTCATTTCAACATACAATTTTTAAGAATTATTAACTAAGGACCACATAACTTCTTCAGCCTATCAGAGCACTGTTCTGACCTATTCTTTTATTCCCTCATGACCCTTTTGAAAAAGAATCTCAGGCCGGCCCCACGGTATAGTGGTTAAGTTCAGCACGCTCTGCTTCAGCGGCCCAGGTTCATGGGTTCAGGTCCTGGGTGTGGACCTGAAACACTTGTCAGCCATGCTGAGGCAGTGACCCACAAACAAAGTGGAGGAAGATTGGCACAGATGTTAGCTGAGGGCTAATCTTCCTCAAGCAAAAAAAGGGGGAAGATTGGCAACAGATGTCAGCTCAGGGTGAATCTTTCTCATCAAAAAAAAGAATCCCATCCTTCTACAATAACTCCTCTTTCCATCCCATTCTGGGACTTCACTCTGATTAGATTTATTTGAAGTTCACTTTGAAAAATTCATTTTCCGTTTACGTGGGATCCCTGAGTATGTCTAGGAGAATTATCAGTAGGGATTTTCTTATTACTTGGAAATTATCTTTAATTCCTAAAATTTCTGCCTGTCTGAAAGTATTCCCAACAGAAACTAGCCACAGAACCAGATGCTCCTTCCATCATCAGTTGGTGACCTCATGGGGAAAACTGAAAAAACTGATGTTTTTACTCCTCCCAGGAGGTTGATCTAACTATGTCAACATCAGGTTCATTCTCAATAATATCATGCCTTAAAATGATGTCTCCTTGGATCCTTAAACAGAGTAAGGCATGATTCCAAGCTTAGGAATTTCCAATGATGAATATTTCAATTGAGAGGAATTACAGTGAACCGAGATGGCCACAGAAAGTTAGATGGTGAGAGGCTAAGACCTGGGGAGCGTGTACCTTTCTCTCTGCTCTCCAAGACAGATAATATTCCTGGAACTGCCAGATTTGCTACAGACAGTTGCTAGGGCTGCAACAGCCCCAGTAAGCTATTCAATGTGCAGCAGGGCTGTATTTCACACTTCTCTTCGTACTACTTCCTTCTTTCAACAAACAACAGAATGGTACTAAAACAGGCCCTAAGCAAAACTGCAGAGTCTACAGGACTGGATTCCATGCCACCAGAATTCATTTTTCCACTTACAAACCACTGTCTAATCTGTATTACAAATGAGAAGTTGGAATCTAGCTGGAGGTCAGCAAGTCCATGGCAGCAAGAAAAGGGGAATTTCGGGGAAGGCTTTCAAAGAATGAGAAGGAGGCAGGACAATGTTGGTGTCAGAGAAGAAACCACCTCAATGGCTAACAAGAATGTTTGTGTGTGTGTGTTTGGAAAAGGAGGAGAATGTCTTAAAATATTTTTCTAATCATGCTGGAATCTACTAGATCTACAAAATAGGGTGTAGGATGCCAGAAAAGAAGCATGCATCAGGCTACCATGGGCCACTGGAAAGATATGTTGGATGGAGACACCTGGATTCTCCTCACTGTTCTGTCTTTAAGGGGTTATATGATTTAGATCATCTAGCTGATCTGCTTTTGCAGAACTTAATTTTTAAGTTCTCTTAATGTTCAATAACGTAAAATTTGTGAATAGAAGACAGAAATGCTTTGGAAAAACAAAAGCTTGTGAAACAGAAATGGCACAATTGGCAGGAAAGAAATTAGATGCTATTAACACCCTCCCACATATTTCCAACCACACCACTTCCTTCTAGAGAGCAAATTTTTCTCTTCTACTGGCACCCAGACATATCTTAGCAAAGTTGAGGGCAAAAAAAAACCCCTGCCCCCTCAATTCACATCCAGCTACATTTGCCATCACCAAGGAGATCCTGGAAACATAGAGATAACATAATGAAGAAGACTGGGAGGCAGTGGTAGGCAGGGAAGTCCATGCTAACACGGTAATGAAGTGTTTGTTACTACCGCCTTCTCCCACCCCCTTCCAGGTACTTTATGCCCAGCCCTGTCTATTTACAGAGTTGCTATGATTATGAAAGCACCAAATACTGGACATAAAATATAAAATGAGCCTTATTGTTCACAAAATTTCAACCTCATAATCTTTAAATCTAGAGTCTACACTGAATGCAAAAACCACTAACCAAACAGGATAAAATCTACTTTTTGGTCATCAGCATTAGTTCCCAAAATAAGCTCACCCAGCTCTGGTTCTTGGACAGAGAAAGTCTGCCTTAATCCTTGGGGTCCCCAAGGAACAACATAAAGCAACAGAACATCAAATAACATCTGCAGTCTGGGAAGCTCGAAACATCACATGATTAAAATGTGCTTCTATTTGTTTGCTATCATGACATGAACTCCCCTTCTCCTGCGGTGCTGCTGACCTCATCTCTAACATCTGTACTGTTTTGAAATACATTGTATGCCCAGTAACAGAAACTATGGAAAGGCTTCAAGGAGGCCTTGTTGTTTCATGAGATTTGTGGCCACAAAAGTTAAACATTTAATCTGGCAGGAACTCAAAATCCAGGCTGCCTCTAGCTGTTGAGCAAATTGTGTTCTAAAAGTATGCAGATGGACGTTTTGAACCTGGATACAAACTGCAGTAGAAACAGTGCTGTGAATGGTGGTTAGGTTCCTTGACCAGCCTGCAATGCACACAGTAGCTGAGACACTATATGTTTATAATAAATGTGGTTGTAAAGAATATTCTTTTTAAAATTCTGTTCAATGATTCAGCTCATTATAGACCCCTGCTTTCAAGTGCTCCTTAGAATATTGGAATAAACCTTCATCCATTTGGGCTCAGTAAGTAATTCAGTATAAACTATGATAAAGGATAGCTGGTAAGTCTTTCATCTGACATGGGAATGAGGCATGCATTTTATTTTGGAAATATCCAAAATTCTTCAGACTCAGGTCTAATAAATCAATTAATTTGAGTAACTTGGTTTGGGTTCAAGAACAAGATGCAATCATCAGCCGTATTAGTGATTTCCCCAGAAATTTCCTTCAGAAAATAATACCAAAATAGGAGTTCCAGAACCCAACAACTGTAGCATTGCACTGTATGTTAAGGTTACTGTTAAGAAAAAGTAATGTTTGAATCCAGAAATTGAATATGTTTTTATATTTTAATTTTTATAGTCACATCTCATTTACTATAAGAATATCTAAACAAGCAGTTTAAACGTCTACATTTTAAAGAAGTAATAAGATAATCAGTCTTATGAATTCCATGACCTACAACCCTAAGTTGCCTAACCAGCTCCTTCACACTCAGTCAAAAGACGACAGATTCCTCTCATGTTAACTCCCACTCCCTAACTTCATATATCTCTTCCTTAAGAAAGACTTAGGGAAGGTCTTCAAAGATAAGAGATTGCTTAGGAGTGCGAGTGTGCCCAACACACACAGTTAGGTACGAACTGATCTTATGAATTAAAGGTAAAGGAGAGGGATTTGTCCCCAATAAAAAACTAAATATCCTTTTCTGTAATTAGCTTATAATTATAAAGAGAAAAAGAAAAAAAAACTGCTCTAACTCAAAACACAAAATATAAACATGAGTTTTTGTTATGTTTTGTTCCTACAGGTAGGAGATAAGAAATAATATTTTCAAACTTTTAAGGATTTCATTTACAGAAGCTTTCTCTTTGGGTGATCATTATTTCAATATCAAACAATTACTATTTCCATTATCATCTCCCTCCTTTGGAGCTGAGTAAGGACCACACTACCACCCACTTAGTCACTTTTTTGTGATAAAGATGCTTCTTATATTATATATCTAATTAACAATGGTCCCTCTGTGAAGAGAAACTCCTGACCATATGCATGAAGCCCCAGGTGAACAGATACAACATATTTCAGGTTATTAACTTTATCATGACGATTACATTTGCAAATGTGCCTTGAAAGTGAAGTTAAGAGTGGCCTAAATGAAAGAGTCCTCCAGCCAAAGATGCAGCAATACAGATACAACTGAAATAGCTTGATATATTTCTAACTCCAAAAATGAACGGACTTAGCTTGCCATTGCAAATTCAAAATTCAAAACCACAACAAGAATAGTTGGAGATTTCAGCACACTACTTTCAATACTGGATAAAGCAAATAGGCAGAGGATCAACAAGGAAATAGAAGACCTGAATAATACCACAAACCAACCAGACATAATGGACATCTATAAAACACTCCACCAAACAATGGCAGAATATATATTCTTCTCAAATGCACATGGAACATTCTCCCGGATAGAACATATGGTAGACCATAAAACAAACCTCGATACATTTTAAAGGACTTAAATCATACAAAGTATGTTCTCCAACCACAGTGGAATGAAATTAGAAATCAATAACAAAAAGAAATTTGGGAAACTCACAAATATGTGGGAAACAACATGCTCCTCAGCACCAATGGGTCAAATTAAAGAAACTAAAATTTAAAAGAAATTTAAAAATATTTTGAGATGAGTAAAAAATGAAGCTATAACATACCAAAACATATGGAATTCAGCTTAAAAAGTGGTTAGAGGGAAATATATAGCCAGAAATGCCTATATTTTAAAAAAAAGAAAGCTCTAAAATCAATAACCAAACTTTCAACCTTAACACATTGGAAAAACAAGAGCAAATTAACCTAAAGCAAGAAGAAGAAAGGAAATAATAAAGATTAGCATGGAAATAAATAAAATATCGACTTAAAAAATAGAGAAAATCAGTGAAACCAAATCGGGTACTTTGAAAATCAATGAAATTGATAAAACTGTTAACTGAACTGAACAACAAAAAAAGAAAGAATACTCTAATTTCTAGAATCAGTAATGAAAGAGGAGGTATTACTAACAACTTTACAGAAATAAAAATGATTGTAAAGGAATCCTATAACAATAAACTAGATAATCTAGATAAAATGGACAAATTCCTAGGAAAACACAAACTACCAAAACTGACTCAAGAAGAAATATACAATCTGAATAGATTTATAATAAATAAAGAGATTGAACTAGTAATCAAAAAACTACCCACAAAGAAAAACCCAGGCTTAGATGGCTCCATCAATAAATTCTGCCAAACATTTAACAAAAAATTAATACCAATTCTTCATGAATTCTTCAAAAAGACAGAAAAGAAGGTACACTTCCCAACTCTTTTTATGAGGACAGTATAACCCTGATGACAAAATGAGACACAGACATTACAAGGGAAAAAAAACTACAGACCAATCTCTCTTATAAATGTGGATGCAAAAATCCTCAAAAAATAGCAAAGTGAATCCAGCAATATATGACCAAGTGAGGTTTATCCCAGAAATCGAAGGTTGTAGTAACATCTGAAAATCAATTAATGTAATATGCCATATCAATGGAATAAAAAACAAAACCCCATGATCTTTTCAATAAATGCAAAATAAGCATTTGACAAAATCCAACACCCTTTAATGATAAAAACATTCAACTAACTAAGTTAGGTTAGTTGAATAGAAGGGAATTTCCTCAACCTAATAAAGAGCATCTCTGAAAAAGATAGCATACTTTTCAAGTGAAAAAGATAGGGAGGTGAGAGCTAAAAAATATAAGGTTTCTTTTTGAGGCAATGAGATGTTTTAAAATTGATAGTGGGAATGTTTGCACACACCTATGAATAGACTAAAAACCACTGATTTGTATACTTTAAATTTGTAAATTGTATGATATGTGAATTATATCTCAATAAAGCTTTAAAAAAAAACCAACTCAATACCAAACAAATATTAGAAATCTGCCCAGTTCTCTGCTGCCTCTGAAAACTTCTCTCTGCAACTCCCCCTCCTCCTACTCTCTCAATTCAGAGTATGTGGGCAATTTTAGAGTTTGTACCAGTAGATTACCTAGATTATAGTGAAAACCAGATCTCTCCACTTTTTCTATAAGCATGCTAATTTAATTCTACATCTTGATTGCCAAATCCTGTGAGAGTTGGGTTTGGCTCACCTAAGGAGATTAAGCCTTGTGCTGAATTCATGTGGTATAAATTAAAAGTAGAGGAAAAGTAGATAAGTGAGGAATTAACTTCCAAGACTTTCATGGCTATCTAAGGAAGAAAAGAAAAGGAAAGAAAATGACTTGAGGATAAAATCATTTGCTGGACCTGTAAGGATCCTTAGACATCTAATTCATCCTTTTCATTTTGCACCTGAGAAAACTGAATCCCAGGAAAATTCACTGTCTGATTCAAGATCATGCAACTAATTGCTGCCCAACCATCCCAGCTTGCCCTGGACTGGGACAGGCAGGGGGAAAGGACTGCGGGAAGGAAGGGATTTCCCAGTGCTAGAACTGGGAAAGTCCTGGACAAATTGCGACAAGTTGGTCATCCTATGTTGATAGTGACAATCAGTCAAAGTCTAAGGTAGCTCCTGACTCCTAACCCTATGCTCTTTCTTCAAGGTCATGTTCTCTCAGAGAGAGAGCTCTCCACTTTCAAGGAACTTCTGAGCCTACTTTCCAATGACTGCCCTCTGGATGAGAATTTTTCGAAATCTAAATTAGACTGTGAATTAATTTTATTTTATGAATAAACACTTATATTTCAAGACCTAGTATTATTTTTGGCCATGAATCAATCACTTTACCAAGATATTTAATATAAACTGAACATCATATCACTTTTCTTCTCATTTATTACATTAATTCCAGTGAAATTTAAGTTTTCATATGTCTGGAACTGATGTTTGCTATAGCATGCTGCTGTGAAATGGGTATGTGGTCTTCAGAGGCTTTGTTATCACTGAAATAATCCACACTAAAAATGCAAAAACTGTTTTGAGTGACTACTCCACCCACTTTCCTAGAAGCTGCTGTTACTCCATCACAGGCACAAAGATATTTATATGGAGTTAGTTTCTTTCTGATTACCTTAACCAATTGGCCATTAATGCCCACATGGCCATGATAGAATCAAATCTACAAGGAAGAAAAAGAAAACCTTGCATAGCCTAAGGCTATATGGGGCTTCTTGATCTGGGGTCTGTGGACAGAGCTAGAAAGTTATGGGGAGTCTCTGCAGCACATGAAACAGCAGTATATCAAAATTTTTATTACAAAATTTGTAATGGCAAGAGGAGCATTTGTTATATTCTCAAAGGGGTCATGGAGCCCAAAAACGGTTAAGAAATTTAGCCTTACGTCTTTCCCAGAACAATATTATCTCATACTCTTAGGACAGGACACAAAAGGAGAAGTAAAGTAGCTAAGCCTGACTCAGTGGGGAATATTGATTAATACTTGATTAGCTCTCCAGAGACTACAGAGATGAACACACTGAGTAAGAAAGTGGATTGGAAGTAAAAGTACTGAGAGGGGGAATAGAAACAAAACAGAAGCTTAAAATCATTTCTAATGCATAAGGGAAAAAATTAGAGTGATAATAGTCACTCTTACGGAGTTCATCTACCTTAAGTGATTGAGACAGCTGGGATCATCATAAAATCTAATTAAGAAAAACATAAATGTCCCAAAGCACAATGATAAATTACTAACACCAGACAAGTTTTCTCTAAGAAACCATGGTAAGTGATTTTTCTTCATCACTTGAACCTTTACCTCTCATTCTTGAAAAACACATTTTGATATTGAGATAAAGCAGCCTCCTTTTCCTGACAATCCTGAGAAGGCAAGTTGGAAAGCTTTAAATCTCATAAGCAACTGAAGTAAGCAATAACCTTTTCTTCCAAAACCAATCTTTACGTGACTATGCCCAGAGGCAAGGGTAGAGCTAGAAGATGATCAAGCTGTCCTTTACACTTTAATTTTCTGAGTGACTGGTATTAAAAAGAATGAGTCAACCATATTCTTATCAAGATCTCTGGTGTCCTCAAACATCTAAAAACAGACTGAATATTTAAGTTATAACACTGTAAGTGCACTGAAGAACACTAATCATAGTCAAGCAATTGATATTGAATAAAGAAATGTTATAAATTTAACACTAAAATGTGTCATTCTTGCAATGAGAAAGTAAAACTTTGGTTTCCAATCAATAAATGTGATAGTATTGATAAATTTCTGAATATTTTACAAACCAGACAATTTTTGTTTCAAGGCTTTCTTTCTTCTATATTTCTTCATTTTATGCTTGCTTTCATAAATCAGTGGTTTCAATTAAGGGTTTCTCAGCATGCATTTTCTAAAATATATGCATAGACAGTATATCACCAATGAGTGCATGAATATGGTTACTGCACTTGCACAGAAAAATCATTTTATGGCTTTCCACAACTGTTATATAGGAAAATATCAAAATTTATTCTAAATCTTGGCCCTTCCAAAAGGAGATTATGCTCATTAGGTACAATGTTGATGTAAATATAATTTTCTAAGGGGCAGAAATTCTGTCTTTTGGGTAATTTATGCCTAGTCTAATTCCATGCATACCCAGGCACTAAACATTATTCAATGAGACATAACACTATAATGATGATGGCTTATTGATATTCAAACACTTCTCAGGGTGATGCTTTTCCATGCTAATGGTTGGAAAATTTCAATGAGAACATTACTGTAAAATCAGAATGTGAAGAAAAAGCTCAATTACACTTAACTAACCACTAGGATATTACTATGTGTTGAACAGTATGTTAAGTGCTATCCAGTTTAAAAAAGCAATATACAATATTTTATATGTTCTCTAGGAGTTTGAAAGATTACTGAAAATGCAGAACAAACACAGGGCACAATTGGAAAACATCACAAACCAGTAAATGATTTAATATCAAATGTGAGAAGAAAATAATAAATGCTGGAGAATTCCGAGCAGAGAGACAGCTCCATGAGCAAAAGAAGTTGAGGAAAGTTTCAGGGAAGAGGTCAGACTGGCCTTTAAAAAATAAAAAAGTTTAGAAATCTTAAAACATAACCCAGACAAGGAAATGGAATTAGTAGATGCAGGCATGGACCTAGTGCATGGGGAAGAAATTGACCAGAAGAAATAGCCTGCATCCAGCAAAAGAGAGTATTGAGCTATAGGGTCAATATGTAACACAGGACTATAATGGGAACAACTGTTAAGAATAGAAGATAAAATCTAATAAATATGACTTGAAAGGGGCTCTAATTCTCAGCAAGTAAGGTGTCATAAAATATCCTTTTGTTTAATACCAAGAAAATCTCATTGCAGAAATTCCATTTTATAGTAGACCATTACTTTTCAATCAAGAATAAGGCAAGACAGGAAGAAGTATCAAAATTACTCACAGAGCTTTTTCGTATAACCTGTGCCTGCATTTGATGTCTAAAACATCCCTCTAAGACCATGTGCCAGAATCTTTGGAGGGGAATATAGTAGGTCTAATTGGAAAAAGCTCTACATACACCCTAACTCAGATGACAGCCAGAGCAGAAAGGCTTTGGAAGATTATATAATGGCATCTTTAATCAACAACACACTGCAGACCAATATTTTTCTTAGCCCAATGTGCCTGACATTTACATACACAGAATAGCTCTCCCCACATCCTACTGTTCTCACCAAACACATGGCTTAGGTTTTGTTTTCAGTGGCTGCAACAAAACCGAACATCTCAACCAGAAGCAAGCATTGAAGTTGAGCAATGTGACACTATGGGAACATAATAAATTCAGCTGTCATTAAAAAAAACAGAAAAACAAAACTACCAAAAGACAGTCAGAGGTCAGAGACAACACAGGTTTATAGCCTATGTCAACCTTCTATGACATAGATTCTTGCATCATCTCTTGGCATTACTATATTTCTTTAAAGATTTAGTAAATGGAAGTAAAAATTTATTTCTCATTGAAAGGGCATCAAAAGGAACATGTAAAACAGATGAGCTCTTCCTACTATTTATCTAGTAAATGGATATTTCATTAACTGTAAGATTTAATCAAGCATTTAGGGCTTTTGTCTTTGTCTTTTGTTTATCATTACAGAGCTTAGAATTTTCTAGGTTGAGGTGGATTTACTTATGTGGGGAAATACATAATCATAACATGGCACATGCTGTGGATACCCAGAAAATACCACAGTGGAGTTGGGGACCACCAGAATACACAACTTATGGGCCTGCTAGTTAACAGGGATTAAGAAAATAGGACTCTCTTCATATTCCTTTCTTAGGGAGCTTGAGGAGGCAGATTCCATTAGAAAAGAAAAAATGGTGGAGAAGTTTTGAACAAGTATTTCATCTTCCTGATTCTAAGATACATTCTTCCCATATTAATGTTTCTGAAATTGGTATACCTCTTTCCATAGGCACACGCATTTGATATAGAAATTTTTCCTGAGGATATTATTAAATTGATGATGCATTTTAAAATTTATAGCATCTTAGAATCAAAGGAATTTTTTTTTAAAATAAGAGTATGAAAAAGAATTTGTGTGGGAATTTGTTAGGACACAGATAGTTAAGACTGGACAGTCCATGGTCAGGTTGATGAGCACATCCTGCGACTTCCTTCCCACCTCCCCCCTTTAAATACAAGCCTAGCTGATATGATTATAATAAAGTATTGCTGACAATGCCTCCTCACAACCATGTATTTATGATGAGCTCCATCTCACATGTGGACAATTGTGCATAAGAGATTTGAAGGGATGTGAACAATGCCCAGCATTGAAAAGCCAGAAGCATAATGTGGGGTTCTAACTTCATCCTAGAGGGAGGAATTACCTCTGCTACTCCCACCTCCCATTCATGTAATCAATTATCAATCCACCTTATGGCAAGTAATGTAAACCTTTTTCTCTCTTGTTTCAGTCAAGAGAGTCATGGAAACAAATATCAGGTCAACTGCTGATATTATATTTGGGAACAGGATGCTTATATCCAGAGAGAAAGAGCAAGTGTCAGGATACGAGAACTTGGATTTTAACTCTGGCTTCTTTACCTGCGTTTCATATAAATGGCTTAACCTTGCCTTCACTTCTTTGTATTGTCTCCAGCTAATAACATCCAACAGAAAATAATAAAACGCTGACTCACTTCCCAGGGATGTTTTAAAGCAGCAATGAGTAATATTTTCAAAGGTTTTTCCCTGCCGTTATTAAAGTTTTGGATTTCAAAACCAAAATAGCTTAAGTTTCTTTAAGTTACTCGCTTCTACAAAAGCACAAAGCTCTTGGATTTAATAGAGAACTTCATCAGAGACTAAAGCTGAATTTGAAAGGGGGGGGGGTCAGAATAGAGTATAGAGAACAGGAAATAGCCACAGAAGCCAAGTTTGAAAGCTCATATGAATGATATACCATCAACTATCAGCTACTTTAAGCAATAAGCTTCCTTTCAAGCATAGAGCTTCTTAACCACTCTCCATAGTCCACCCTGAAGTTGCATGATGATAGAATTCACGGATCCAAAGTTTAGCAGCTGCTGAGATCTGGAAAACAGGGTTTTCATTTGTGAGACTGTGCCAAGAATTGTTTTTGAGAAACTTAAAGTGAAGGGCAAATAGCTACAAACAGCAGTCAATTACCTTGTGACCACTTTGAAGCCACTAATATAAATATAGATTCTTTCCCTGAGGAAAAATGTGGGAAGCAATCATGACTGGATGGTTTCCATATGGGGGGGCCGGAGGGAGCCTAACTGTGTAAATTAAGCAGCTATCAGTAGATCAATATCAGATTCAATCATGGAAACACTTCTGTATTCAAACGGGAGTGACCTTGACAAAATCAATCTTACTCAAGGCAAAGGGGAAAGTTTAAAAGTTCAAGCCTCTTTCTTCTTAATTACCAACCTGATGACTACTCATCTGGTATCTGTAAGCTATCCTACTGGATAGATGTCAGCTTACTAGAAGACTCCCTACTTGCTATAATATAAAATTAGAGTTCATTGCTTGAAGCACCTTCATGGTCTTCCCTTAACCTTGCACAAGTCTCCTCTCAATGTTTCTACAAGAATCAAAAACATCGGCCTGCTCTCTCTCTCTTTTTCCTCTTCTCCCTCTCTCGTGCTCCCCCACATACACATATATACAGACAAACTTACTCATGCTTTCCAACACTTGATGCTTAATAAATATTGGTAGATCCATCCAATAGTGCTACTTCCTCACACATAAGGAAATTCTTTCTCTATTTTATCAGAAAATAACAAAAAATAGTGAAAAAACTCATTAAAGGAATTAAAATGTTACACTAGATGCTATTCATTTAATGCAAAAGAAAGCAGTAAAGGAGGAACAGAGGAACAGAAAAGACAAGAGATAGATAGAAGACAAAAAGTAAAACAGCAAACGAAAATCCAACTATATCAATAATAGCATTAAATGTAAATGAATTAAACAACTCAATCAAAGTCAGAGATTTTCAGACTGGATAAAAAACAAGATCCAAATATTTGCTCTGCAAGAGACACACTATAGATTCAAAGATACAAATGATTGAGAGTAAGAGGAAAAAAAAGATACATGATGCAAACAATCACAAGAAAGTTGGAATAGCTATATTCATACCAGCCAATACAAATTTTAAAACAAAAAAACTTACTAGAGATAAAGATAGACTTGTTTTTTTTTTTTTTTTTTTGCTGAGGAAGATTCATCCTGAGCTCCCATCTGTGCCAATCTTCCTCTAGTTTGTATGTGGGTCACCACCACAGCATGGCCATCAATGAGTGATGTAGGTCCATGCCCGGGAACCAAACCCAGGCCGCCAAAGTGGAGCGCACCAAACTCAACCACTAGGCCATGGGGCTGGCCCAAAGATAGACATTTTATAATAATAAAATGGTCAATCCATCAGAAACATAAACAATTATAAACATATGTATTTGACAACCATGCCCCCAAAATACATAAAGCAAAAACTGACAGAATTGAAGAGGGAAAGAGATGATAACAATAATAGTTGTTATTTCTTTCTACAAGGATAGAAAAACTAGACACAAAATCAAAAAAGAAATAGAAGAATTGAACAACACTATAAAACAACTAGACTTACCAGACATCTATAGAATGCTCTACCCAGCAAATGTAGAATACACATTTTTCCCAAGTGCACATGAAAATTTCTCCAGGATCCACCATATGCTAGATGATAAAACAAGCCTCATTAAGTTTAAAAAGATTGAATTATACCAAGTGTGTCTACCAATCATAATGGAATGAAATTAGAAATCAATAACAGAAAGAAATTTAGAACACTTGCAAATGTGTACAAATTAAATAACACCTTCCTAAACAACCAGCACATCAAAGAAGAAATCACAGGAGACATTTAAAAATCTTTGAGATGAATGAAAATAAAAGCACAACATATTAAAACTTATGGCATGCAAATAAGGCAACAGTTAGAGAGAAGTTTATAGCTGGAAATGCCTATATTAAAAAGAAAGAAGGCCTCAAATTAGTAATTTAACCTTCACCTTAAGATAATGAAAAAAGAAGATCAAGTTAAGCCAAAGCATGCGAAAGGAAGGATATGATAAGCATTAGACTGGAAATTAATGAAATAAGGAATGGAAAAGCACAAGAGAAAAATCAATGAAATCAAAAGACGGTCCTTTGAAAAGACAAACAATATTGACAAACTCTTAGCTATAATGACCAAGAAAAAATATAGAAGACTCAAATTACTAAAATCAGGAATGAAAGAGGAGATATCGCTACTGACCTCATAAAATTCAAGAGCACTATAAGAGAATAATGTGAACTCATGCCAACAAATTAGATAACTTAGATAAAATGGATACAATTCTTAGAAAGATACTACTAATTCTGACAAAAAGAAATAAAAATTCTGAATAGATCAATAAAAAGTAAAGAAATTGCATTAATAATTTTAAAACTTCCCACAGAGAAAAAACACTTCCCAACAAATTCTATGAGGCCAGTATCATCCTGATAACAAAACCAGACAAAGACATCACAAGAAAAGAAAATCACAGACCAATATATCGTATTTAAATAGTCTCAAAAATCTCAACAAAATAGTATCAGACCAAATCCAGCAACACGTAGAAAGGATTATACACCATGACCAAGAGAGACTGATGCCAGGAATTCAAGATTGATTTAACACTCAAAAATCAATTAATGTAATAACTCATATGACAAAAAAAAGGACAAAAGCCACATGATCATCTCAACAGATGCAGAAAAAGCATTTGACAAAATCTAACACACTTTCCACTATAAAAAACACTCAACAAACTAGGCATAGAAGGAACTTCCTCAACCCGATAAAGGGCATCTATGAAAAAACAACACAGGGAACATTATATTTAAAGATGAAAGAGTGAATACTTTCCCCCTAAGGTCAGAAATAAGAAAACAATATCTACTCTTGTTGCTTCTACTCCTCTGAGAGGAAGAAGTAAAACAATTTCTATTTGCAGATGAAATGATATTATATATAGAAAATCCTAAGAAATCCACTAAAAAATTATTAGAGCTAATAAATGAGTTTAGAAAGATACAGGGTACAAGATCAATATAAAAAAATCAATGTATTTTTATACAATAGCTATGAGTAATTGAAAGTGAAGTCAAGAAAACAATTTCATTTACAATAGCAATAAAAAGAATAAAATACTTAGGAATAAATGTAACAAAAGAAGTGTAAAACTTGTACTCTGAAAATTATAAAACACAATTAAAGAAATTTAAAAGATCTAAATAAATGCAAAGACACCCATGTTCATGGATGAAAAGACTTAATATCTTTGAGATGGCAATATTCCCCCAATTGATCTACAGAATCAACACAATCTCTGTCAAAATCCCAGCTGACTTTCTGCAGAATTTGATGAATGGATCCTCAAATTCATACAAAAATGCAAAAGACCCAATACAGTCAAGACAATCTTGAAAAAGAAGAACAAAATAGGAGGACTCACACTTCCTGATTTCAAAACTTACTGCAAAGCTACAGTAATCAAGATAGTGTGGTACTGGCATAAGAATAGACATAATGGAATAAAATTAATTAAGAATAAAATGAATTATTAAATGTAATACTTTTAATAAAATTATTAAAAATAAATCCTCAAATTTATGGTCAATTGATTTTCAACAAGGAGCCAAGATAATTCAATGGGGAAAAAATAGTCTTTTCAAGAAGTAGTGCTGGGACAATTGTATATCCACACATAAAAGAATGAATTTGAACCTGTTCCTTGCACCATACACAAAAATTAACTCCAAATGGATTTTAGACCTAAATATAAGAGCTAAAACTACAAAGACCCTAGAAGATGACATAGGATTAAATTTAAGTGACCTGGGGCAAGGCAAAGCTTTCTTAGGTGCAACACTAAAAGCATAAATGATTAAAGAAAAAAACAGATAAATTAGACTTCATAAATTAGGACATCTTCAAAAGATAATCCACAGAATGAGAGAATATCTCTGCAAATCATGTATCTGATGAGGCTTGTATCTAGAATATATAAAGAACTCTTACTACTCAATATTAAAAAGACAGACAAGCCAATTTAGAAATGAACAAAGGATTTGAATAGATATTTCTCCAAGGAAGGTATACAGATGGTAAATATGCACATGAAAAGATGCTTGACATCATTGATCATTAGAGAAATTCAATCAAAATCACAAAAATATACCACTTTACACACACTAGGATGGGTATAATTAAAAGGACAGATAATAATAAGTGTTGGTGAGGATGTACATTAATTGGAACCATCATGCATTATTAGTGGAAATGTGAAGTGGTGCAGCCACTTTGGAAAACAGTTTGGTAGTTCCCCAAAATGTTAAACATAGTTATGATATGATCCAGGAATTCCACTCATAGGCATATATCCTAGAGAAATGAAAACATAGTCCACACAAAATCTTATAGATGAATGTTCATAGCAACATTATTATAAGAGCCAAAAGGTAGAAATAACCCAAACATCCATGAACTGATCGAGGAATAAACAAAATGTGGTATATCCATACAATGTAATAATATTTAGCACTAAAAAGTCACAACATACTGATACATGCTACAACACAGATAAACCTTAACTACGTAAAAGAAGCCAGATACAAAAAGGCCACATATTATATTATTCTATCCATCTGAAATGTCCAGAATAGGAAAATCCATACAGACAAAAAGTAGATTAGTGGTTGTCTTGAGCTGGGAGGTTTGGGAAAAAATGGGGGTGTGACTGCTGATGGGTGCAAGATTTGTTTGAGGGATGATGTAAGTATCCAAAAATGGATTGTGGTGACAGTTTCACAACTCTGTGAACATTCTAAAATCTCCATAAAGGTGTGTGTGTGTGTGTGTGTGTGTGTGTGAGAGAGAGAGAGAGAGAGAGAGAGAGAGAGAGAGAACTCAGAACTTACAATGGCTTTCATATTATGTCCAAATTATTGTGCTAGTCTTTCAAGCCCCTCCCTGCTCCACTATCAGATTTCACACTACCTCGTTCTCCTTTCAATATTATTTCTAACTGTATTAATTATCTACGGCTGTATAACAAATTACACCCAAATTTAGCAACTTAAAACAACAAACATGAATTATTTCACAGTTTCTGTGGGTCAGGAATCTGGGAGCGGCTTAGTGGGGTCCTCTGGCCCAGCCTCCGCCAGGGCTGTAGACATCTCAAGGTTTGACTCAGGAAGGATTTACTTCCAACTCACTCACATGGCTGTTGCAACGCCTCAGGTCCTCGCTGGAGACATCACATCAGTTCCTTGCCACACTCTACAGAGCAGCTCATCACATGTCAGCTAGCTTCCTTCAGAGAAAGTGATGGTGCAACAGAGCGAGCAGGATGGAAGTCAGAGTCTCTTTGTAACCTCACCCTGGAAATGGCATGCCATCATTTTTGCCGTATTCTACTCCTTAGAAGCAAGTCACTAGACCCAGGCCATGCACAAGGGGAGGCATTGCACAGGAGAATAGATACAAGAAGGGGTAATCAATGGGGGCCATATCAGAGGCTGTCTACCACAGCACCTTACACCATCCTATCCAGTCTGGTTTCCTCACCACCTCACAAGCACATCTCATTCATTCCTGCCCCTGTGCCTTCACTCTAAACTCACTTTATTCCTGTGTCTAACTCCTTTAGCAATTCAAAGTCAGACCATTATTCAAGATGAGCTCAAATCCATGTGTTCCATGAAACTCTCCCTGATTACCCTTCATTACTCTCAACTCCTTAATGTGTTATAATTAGACTACATAATTTGCCCCTTAATTATCTCCTGCCTTGCCTTATTATTCAAAGTATGTCTCTTTTGAAAGCATATCCTTCACTTGAGAGCTTGCAAGAAATGCAGAATCTCAGGCCTCACCCCAGACCTACTGAATCAGAATCTGCATTTCCACAAGATTCCCTGTGATTTTCACGCACATAAAAGTTTGGGAAACACCGCTGAATTGCACCATTCATTATTGTTTTACCTGTGTGTGTCTCATTTCCCTGACTAGGTTGTAAGTACTTGAAGAACTAGCACCATTTCTTATGTTTCTTCCGCTCTTATAGGCATGCACACACACGTGAGCATATTAAACAGCTCAGTGCTGAGCACATAGAACACAAAGTAAACCTGCTGGAGAGGAAGCACCACTATGAACTGCCTGAATTTAAAAAGATAAGAATATAAAGATGAATCCAAAGGCCTAAATTGTAATCCCAACTCTGCTACTCACCAGTTAGTGGGACTTTGGAAAAGTCACTTAAGTCCTTTGCATTTCCATTTCTTTATCTGAAAAATGAGGGGACTACCATGCAATCTCTAATTTTCAATCCATTTCTAAATATTTATTAATCCACAAGAAAATTAGAATGAATATAATTTGATATTGCTTAAGGAATAAGAAAGCATTTTGGAATCTTCCAGTGCCTAAATGTCATCAACATGAGCATAGGTGATAACCGCATTTCTGTCCTGCAAGATGTGGGAAAATGTTGCTTAGTGCAGGACTGTTTAGGAAAAACCTTGCAATTGTATGTCCTGTGCTTTATTCCTCTTATGACTTAGGCTATGCCAAGTGTTTACGCAATTAAAGAAATAAAGTAAATTGTTAAAGAAGCTTTAAATGAATCTTTGGCTGGAGAACTAGGGGCTAGCTAGGAGAATGAATGAAGTCTCCCTATTTTACACTCTGGGAATCTCCCCTCCAACTCCTTGGCTCTGCCTCAGAAAAGGAGCTTCAGACTCTATCTGTAAAAATCAGATTAAAGACAAGGACTTTGCCTTCAAAAGAAAATTATTAATTTCTGCCTGGGCTCCAGCAAGTTCCACTGTAAAGAGAGGAGTTGGATTTGTTATCCAAACCAGCAGAACTAGGCTGGGTGAATGAGTGGACACATAAATAGATTGGTTTTTTAAGGCATTCAATTGAAATTTCTTCTTCTACCAGTAAGTCAGTAAAGTCCAATCCCACCCACAGAGTTTAAATTGGCACTTCCCCCGAGGACCAGGACTCCAATTAAATCTTATCTTTTGATCTCTTAAATCTCTTCAAGTTCAAGGACTCCACCTACTCTCTAGAAATAAAGAGCTGCACTTCTCCCTGCTCAGTCTTCCATCCTCCTCTTCTCCTGGAGAGGGTCCTAATTCCCCAGCACGATCAGTTTACTTTACACATGTTTTTTAGATTCTTTATTGTGAGAACAAACCCTGAGTGTGGAAGATTGGCCTCACAGTGATAACAAGGCTGAACACTTGTGGGCAGGAGAGCTAAGAGCTATGCTTTGAGCTGAGGGGGCTGAGTTACGGGAGCCACGCTTGCCCCTACACTTATTTGTCTAAAATTCATCATAGCTGTTACTTCCTGCAGGACTGCTCCCAGAGACAGAGCCCAGCTATACTTACCTTTAAATTTATGACAAGAACAATAATGGTAGTGATGATGATAATAACACTAGTAATTGATGCTGTTGGCCGCCTCTGAACAGAAGCATATTTTTGGTTTCTGTCCTCAGGCTCCAAAGTGGTTCACATGATGCAAATTGGCTAAGTGTACTCAGCATTTTGGCATTTTCATTTAATCTATCTGCCTACTCCCCCAGCTTGGCACTGATCTGCACTTTGAAATGTATTGCTTGTTCCTGTGCAAACTGGACAGCAAGAACAATTACCAGACTTTGAGTTCATTCAGGACATGCAGGTTCCCAGAGATCATTATCCGAGAAGCACAAAGTCAAGAAAAAACATGGGAGCTCAAAATCTGCCTAAAGAAGAGAGCTCATGTACCCTTCTGGCGGGTAACTTGTGCCCACAGCCAAACGTTGCTTTGGTAAAGTTGTCCTGAAACTGCTCCTTCTATACAGCCAACCTCAGGCACCTGGACAGACGCGGCAGAGCCATCACAGAGAACAGAGGTGAGTGAGACTAACACTGCACCAGGGACAGGGACCTAGGTTCTAGTTCCAGTTCCACCATTGACTCTGACAGTGAGGGAGCAGCTTCTCCTCTCATGCGCTCGGCTTTCTCATCTGTGAAATGCAACAGCTGGGTATTGCAGTATTTCTCAACTTGTCTGTTCACAAATATCTTGTAGGACACTTGTTTATAAATACAGATTTCCATACTGCTTCCCTAGAGATGCTGCTTCAGGAAGTCTAGCAGTGAGGTCTGGGAATCCGCATTTTCACACGTGACCCAGGAGAGCCTCCATAAAGGCAAATTCAGGAGACATTGAAACACATGACATCTGAAAGCTCTTCTAGGTCTGCATTCCGCAGAAGCCAGTTAATTAATGGTCACTATTAAACTTCCATTCCCGACAAAGCCCTGCTAGATCCTCAAGATGTTAAGAATAATAGCTACCATTTATATAGTGCCAGCCACTGTTCTAAATGCTTAGCATATATGAACTATTTTAATCTTCACCACAACCTTATGAGGCAGGTACTATTATTATTCTTTTAAAGACACAGAAACAGATCCATAGAGATTAAGTGATTTGCCAAAGATGACCTGAACAATAAGGAGGTAGGGTTGGGATTCAAATCCAGGCCTCCAGCTCCAGTTTCAAGTCCTCCTGCAGATGTTGAACAGTTCAGAATCCCCCAGCACTAGGCACTAGGTAAACAGTGAGAGAAGCCCTGTAGCAACTACTAATAGTAAGTTAGCAATCATCTACTTCATCTGGACCAGTGAGTGTCTCAGGAGCCACTATGGGGAAACAGGGAGGCCAAGAAAGCAATGCTCTGCGTCCCACCCCTGCTTCAGCCAGAGTAAACTGATTTTATCTGTTTGATACATTGAGGCACATGTCAGATTTCATTTGGGGGACGAAAAGAGTTCTTATGATTAAAAAATGGGTTGTTAAAACCATTGATCTAGGCCACTTCTCTCATAAACATGAGAAAAGTGACACCAAAGGATTAAGGAACTTCTCCGGAATCACACAATAGGTCCCTGCCAGCAACCTCTAAAGCACCAGGTTTTCAGACTCCTTTCTCAGAGTCAAAATGAACTTGTGAACCTGATGGACTTGAACCTATTAAAAGTAATATAGATTAACAAAGTATCCATCAGAGAATTGAAGATCAGATGAAAAAATCAGGGCAGTAGCATTTGAAAGGTGACATCCACAGTGACACCAAGTGGGAAGGAAGGTGACCCAGAACAATGGATGTGTCCACTCTACAGTACCTGTGAAGTCAAAATCCATGACTGTCTCCTCCGGTAGCTGTAACATCACCGAAAATCAGGAAAAGAGCCCAACCAGCCTGTGTTAAAGTTGAAAGATGACTAGAGTTGAAGTTAGAAGATCTTTGAATGAACTCTAGTTGTGCCACTCCCTACCTAGGTAATGACACTAGTGATTAGACAAGCCACCAAAATGACTTTCATGAGATCATATGTCAATAAGTCTACTGTAAAAGTGTTCGATAAATGTAATCATCCTTTAGATTAGAAGCTCCAACTCACCGCTTGGTTTTACTGGCTTGAACTTGTGAAATACAAGTGATCTGCTAATATAATTTTTATACTATGATGTTGAGAGGAGAGCTGACCGCATAAAGGAGGAGTAGAGACCAGAACCCTCAGGAAATTTCCCTGGGCTCCCTCTTCCCTTGAACTACTGTGGGCATGATGATAATCATAAAGTCACAATGAGGAAATTCTGTAGTGGGCATCAACGAGCTTCCAAGTAAATGTTGTGACTGTTATCAGTGTGACTCTGTGGATGACTCATTTTCACCATCCAGCCACCACCCAAAGGTCCCCAAAGGTTTAAGGTTAATGGGCACTTTGGCACGGAAGTCAGTGCTGCTGACACCACACACTTTTCATGCTCTCCTCTGCCACCGGCTAGTGGGCGAGGAGGGAGTTTTATGTCAGCCTAAGGACAGATTGCAGAGGAAAGGCACTGGAACACCAAAGTAGTGCCATCATCAAGGAAGAGGTTTCACTGCAAATCAGGCCAGTATGTGACTCCCCTCTGCACCAGACTTGAGAGTTCTTAGAAGGAACAACTGATAAAATGTGCAAGTCTCTCCTCATCCATCCTGAATTTTCATCATTCATTTTGTTGACAAATGGATCAAGCGTTGACTTAGTCCATTCTGGCTGCTATAACAAACTACCTTGGATGGGGTGGCTTGTAAACAACAGAAATTTATTTCTCACAGTTCTTGAGGCTGGATGTCCAAGATCAGGGTGCCAGTACGATTGACATCTGGTGAGGGCCTTCTTTTGGGTTGCAGACTGCCGACTTCTCAGTGTATCATCACATGGCAGAATGCAGGTGGAATAAAGACATTTTCAAGCAAACATAAAGCCAAATATTGTCCTCCAACAATTGCTGATTAAAGGATGTATTTCAAGAAAAAGGAAAATAATCCTGAAAGAAAATCTGAAACATAAGAAGGATGATGAAAAAGTAAAATGGTAAATATATACAAAATTTAAACATAAGTTGCATGAAATACTAATAGTAATGGGGGAATGGTGGTAAAAATCAAGCTTTAGCACTAAGATACTGGACAATACAACATATAAACCAGGAAGCTATGAACAGCAATTGGTGTTCACGTTTTCTAAAGTGCTGTATTGTTAGAGAGGAATTTCTGAGGTCCAGTTTTATTTGGCAATAAGTGTATGGGAGCTTTGCTTCAAAAAATGGCCTCTCGGATGCAGTGAGGAAATACTACAAACAAAAAACCACACACTGCGATGCTGACCAAAGTAGGAAAAGAGGAATGTTGATGGAAAGGAATTTTAAAATGAGGAAAGAAAAGAATAACTTCCATTTTCAAAGTTCACTTAATAAAAGAACCCTTAGAAAAGAACAGTTCATGACATCAGTAAGATAGCAGAATAGGAGGTTCCCAGCTCATGTCCCCCCACAAAAATAATGATTTGGCAGCCATCCGCAGAGAAAAGTGCCTTTGTGGGAGCTTTGGGATCCCAGTAGGAGGTTGTGAAACCCTGATGGAGCCCAGGACTAAGAAGGGATGCTTTGAGAAAGCAGACATATGCCCCAGTGGCAGGCTTGCTGACTGTGGTCCCAACTGTGGACCAGAAGCAGCCCCATCCCCCTGTAGACTTGGCTCTGGCCCTGCTCTGCCACGGTTGAGGGCAGTCCTGCACCCCTGCTAATAGGCCTGCCATCTACAGACCCAACTATGGACACAGAAGTAGCTCCAAGCCCAAGTTAGTAGAAGGAAGGGAATAATAAAGATTAAAGCAGAAATAAATCAAATTGAGAGTAGAAAAAAAATCAACAAAACTAAGAGTTGGTATTTGAAAAAATAAACAAAATTGACAAACTCTTAGCTAGACTAAGAAAAAAAGGTAAGACTCAAATAAAGTCAGAAATTAAAAAGGAGACATTAAAACAGATGCCTCAGAAATAAAACGGATCATGAGGTACTATTATGAACAATTATATTCTAACAAACTGGATAATCTAGTAGAAATGGATAAATTCCTAGAAACATACAACCTATGAAACTGAATCTAGAAGAAATAGAAAGCCTGAATAGAATAACAAATAAGGAGATTAAATTAGTAGTCAAAAATCTCTCACCAAAAAAAAAGCTCAGGACCAGATGACTTCATAGGTAAATTATACCAAACATTCAAGAAGAATTAACACCAATCCTTCTCAAGCTCCTCCAAAAAATAGAAGTGGTAACACTTCCAAACTCATTTTATGAGACCAGCATCACCCTTACACCAAAGGGCATACCAGACAAAGACACCACAAGAAAAGAAAACTACAGGCCAATATTCCTGATGAACACAGATACAAAAATCCCCAATAAAACATCAGCAAACCAAATTCAACAGCACTTTAAAAGGATCATACACTATGACCAAGTGGGATTTATCCCTGAGATGCAAGAATGATTCAACTCATGCAAATCAATCAATGTGAATAGAATGAAAGATAAAAACCATATGATTATCTCAATAGATGCAGAAAAAGATTTTGACAAGATTCAACATCCAATCATGACAAAAACTCTCAAGAAAATAGGTACAGAATGAACTTACTTCAACAAAATTAAGAGAATATATGAAAAGCCCACAGCTAACATCATAATCAAGGCGCAAAAACTAAAAGCTTTTCCTCTAACATCAAGTAAAAGGCAAGGATGCTCACTCTCAACACTTCTATTAAACACAGTACTGGAAGTCCTAGCCAGAGCAATTAGACAAGAAAAAGAAATAAAAAGCATCTAAACTGGAAAGGAAGAAGTAAAATTATCTGTGTTTGCAGATAACAAGACCATATGTGTAGAAAACCCTAAGGATTCAACAACAACAACAAAAAACTGTTAAACTAATAAATGAATTCAGTAAAGTTTCAGGATAGAAAATCAACATATGAAAATCATTTCTATACATTAACAATGAACTATCTAAAAAGGAGATTAACAAAATAATCCCATTAACAATAGGAACAGAAAGAATAAAATATTTAGGAATAACTTTAACCAAAGAGATGAAAGACTTGTATATTGAACATTATAATACATCAATGAAGGAAATTAAAGATGACACATATAAATGAAAAGACATCCCATGTCCGCAGATGGGAAGAGTTAACATTGTTAAAATGTCCATAATACCCAAAGTGACCTACAGATTCAATGTAATTCCTATCAAGATGTAATCCCTATCACAATGGCAATCTTTACAGAAATCGAAAACGTAATCCTAAAATTCACATGGAACCTTAAAAGACCCCAAAGAGCCAAGCAATCTTGAGCAGGAAGAACAAAGCTGGAGACCTCAAACTTCCTGATTTCAAAATATATTACAAAGCTAAAGTGATCAAAACAGTATAGTACTAGCATAAAAACAGACATATAGACCAATGGAAAAGAATAGAGACCCCAGAAATAAATCTATGCATTTACGGTCAACTGATCTTCTACAAGAGTGCCAAGAACACACAAGGGGAAAAGATAGTCTCTTCAATAAGTGTGTTGGGAAAACTGGATATCCACTTACAGAAGAATGAAATTGGGACTCTTATTTTACACCATATACAAAAATCAACTCAAAATGGATTAAAGACTTAAATGTAAGACTTGAAACTATAAAATTCCTAATAGAAAACATAAGGGAAAACTTCTTGACATTGGTCTGGGCAATGATTTTTTTGGATATAACATCAAAAGCACAGGCCACAAAAGCAAAAATAGACAACTGGGATTTCATCAAACTAAAAAGCTTCTGCACTGCAGAGGAAACAATTAAAAGAGTGAAAAGGCAATCTACTGAATGGGAGAAAATATTTGCAAACTACATATCTGATAAGGGGTTAATATCCGGAATATATAAGGAATTTATACAACTCAATAGCAAAACACACACATACACAATTTAAAAAGGGGCAGAAGACCTGAATAGACATTTTTCAAAATAAAACATACAAATTGCCAACAGGTATATGAAAAGGTGTACATAGTGACATCTCTCAACATCAGAGAAATACAAACCAAAACCACAATCAGATATTCCCTCACACCTGTTAAAATGGCTATTATCAAAAAGACAAAAGATAAGTGTTGGTGAGGACGTGAAGAAAAGGGAACCCTTGTACACTGTTAGTGGGAATGTAAATGGTACAGACACTATGGAAAATAGTATGAAGGTCCCTCAAAAAATTAAAAATAGCACTACCATATGACCTAGGTATCCCACTTCTGGGCATATATCTGAAGGAAACAAAATCAGTATTTTGAAGAGGTATCTGAAAGTGAATGTTCATTGCAGCATTATTCACAATAGCCAAGATGTGGAAACAACTTACATGTCCAGTGATGGATGAAGAAAATATTATTCAGCCTTAAAAAAGAAGGAAATCCCACCATTTGCAACAACATGGATAAACCTGGAGGATGTTATACTAAGTGAAATAAGGCAGACACAGAAAAACAAATACACGATCTCACTTACAGTAGAATTTAAAAGTTGAACCCATAAAAGCACAGAGCAGAAGTGGTTGCCAGGGGTTAGGAGGTGGGGGAAATGGGGAGACGTCAGTCAAAGGGTACAACGTTTCAGTTATGTGAGATGAATAGGTTCTGGAGATCTAATGTACAGCATGAGAAGGATAGTTAACAATACTGCATTGTATACTTGAAATTTGCGAAGAGTGTAGATCTTAAGTGTTCTCACCATAGAAACAAACAATAAAAAAATGGTCACTATATACAATGTGGATATGTTAACTAGCTTGATTGTGGTGATCATCTCACAATGCATACGTATATCAAAACATCAAGCTGTATCAACCTTAAAAATATACAATTTCTATTTGTCAATTTATAGCCCAATAAAGCTGGGGAAAAAATAATTCACCCAACTCCTCAAAAGTGAAGTAGTAACCTTCTTTCTAACCCAGAGAACTGACTTCATAAACCTTCAAGCCAACTCAGATCACATCTACGCTTCCACAAACAATTAGGCATATGCATATGGATGATGATGGTTGCTTACATGGGTTTTATCTCCCAAACTCTCATCAAAGCTATGTCACTCTTTCTGATTTAGCACTAGAAACCTCCTGTGAACTCAGGCTTCTCAAACTGGGGTGGGGGAGGTGGCGATTTCTGGGGAGAGTGAGTTTTGACACCCAAATTGAGACACTCTGGCTCTTAAGAACTACAAATCTGATGAAAGTGGTTTTACCCCTATAGACCCCTTAAAAATCTAACAACTATATAAATCACCTGCTCCCTTAACCAGAAACAATCTAAGTGAACAAAAATACCTAGTTGAAATCAGTTTATTGTAGAGTTATACGCTGCACCTTAAAATTATGTCCCTTGGAGATATTCCTCAAAATTCATAAAGGTGCCAACTTTGTATTGTGTAAGGTATCTAGGTTAAGGCAGGAATTTTGGGGTCAGACAGCCTGGATTTGAACATGTGAAAAGCTTCACTACTTACTACCTGATCCTTAGCCTCAATTTTATCATCTATGAAGTAGAAATAACAACACCCGTCACATACAGCCGCTGTAGCAACAATCAGGATATGCACATGGGTTTCAGAAAAGAGCTGGCACCAAGGAAGCAGTGTTAGCTGTGAGTATTAATCATCAGTGAGTAATCCGTACCAAGGCTTAATTTAAATGTCATTAACACTGGACTGTGGAATGCATAGACACGTAAAATGTTGGAGGTTAAGGGGACTTAACAATCACTCATTCCAACTCTCATTTTCTAGATGAAGATTTGACACCCAGAGAGACTCAGCGACTTGTCCAAAGTCACACAGCCAGTATATGGGGAACTCATATCTGAACCTCAGCTTCCGGGCACCAGTCTGATGCTATTTCATCTATATCAGAGCTCATGTGTTTTCTTTTACCTTTCTGGCAAGTAACTTGTGAGGTTAATATAATCACAGTTGGAAGACTTTTCCTGCACACTCCCCAGTGAACAGAGGAACATGGGAGGATAGGGTCTAGCCAAGGGAAAACCAAGTTTGAGGAAAAATGTGTTTGGCCTCCCTGGATATAGTTCACCACACTGTAAAGCAAAGGAAAACAAAGAAGCAAACTATTATAGGTGCATCTCAATATCTTTTAGGCCTATTTATTCAACGTATACTTGATTTCATAGACAAATAATCCTATCTTTTCTGCAATTGTATTTTCTGAGCAAAAAAACCTGAACTGAAAATGAGATGAAATATTTAAAATGCATACATGTTATTCTTGAAAATTCAGGTCACAAAATTTCACCTACCAACCATTTCTGTCATTGTACCTTTTTCTGACACGCCCCCCAAATTCAGAGATATTTCTGAAAAATAGTTCACATTTTGAGGCTGGCCTCTTTCCTTTTGCCTTAGCTACCTTGGAGCCCCATTTTCTTTATATTTTCTAAAGTGACTACCCTTTCTGTGCCATCACCAAATACCAACTGAGTGGCCCATGATGTCACTCTGATGACCATCTGATGGAAAATCATGCTCCTTATGACTAAGTCCAAATTTGGCATATCATTATTTTCAAATAGTTTTAAGGTGCTTTTTTTTTTTTTTTTTTTGAGCTGCTATAACTATTGTAGGTTGGATTCAGTAAAAAAAAAATTTCTATCTTGTCTGTGGGAGCCCCCAGGGTCTTCTCATTCACATCTAGAAAGACCACTCCTCACCCCCAGGCTCTGAGATTGCTACATTCTGCTGACAGCCACAGGGCAGGTTCAAAAATCATAGCGCAGCCTCTCAGCTTATGGGGTGATGATCGGTGTACCTGGAACTGAGACATATTACATCATCTATGCCACAGCTCCAGGTGGCAGAGGTCACTTCAAAGGTGACCTCCTTTCCTGGACAAGCCCCTTCTAGTCATAAAACCCACAAGTAACAGCTGAAATAACCTAGTCTAATCTCCTCATGATACAGAAAGATCTGCCAATGTTCAGAAAGGTGAAGTTCCTCACCAAAGTGAATCTAGATCTCCTGACTTCTAATTCAAGGCTTTGACGTGACATCACTAAGTCTATGGTATCCCTCACAGCTCTCACTTCTGCTCTGACACCTCCACAAAGTTCCAGGGGATTCCCTAAATCTCCCTCTTCTCTCTGCACCCTCCCCTGGACTCACACTGACTTCATTTTATATATGTTTTCATTATAACCTTTTCTTAAGTAGCCCCAAGTCTTAACTACATTGAAAACTGAGGTCTAATGAAATCGTTAACATAAAACCACAGCATTGCTGTCAAAGGCAGGATAATAATAGTGACCTGCCCTCCAGGGAAATGGGGAAGTGATCAAACCACACCACTATTTTTTACCTGCCTGTAACTATAAAAAAATGTGTTTGAGTATAATTGAACACATGATGCCACATGTTCAGAGCTCTCAGAAAATTCAGGTCATATTTAAAGCAACAAAATTCAAAAGCCTGATCTCTTTCTTCTGCCACTAAGTTATGTGTCCTGCGAATGTTAATAGACCAATCTATGCCTCGATTTTTTCAATTGTAAAATGAAGTATTTGAAATGGGTGAAAGTGGTCAAAAGTTACAATTGCCAGTTATAAAGTAAATCCTGGAGATATAACGTACACCATGGTGACTATAGTTAATAATACTGTACTGTATATTTGAAAGTTTTTAAGAGAGTAGATCTCAAAAGTTCTCATCACAAGAAAAAAAAATTTGTAACTGTGTGGTGATGGATGTTAACTAGACTTACTGTGGTGATCGTTTCACAATATATACAAATATCGAATCACGTTGTATAACTGAAACTAATATAATGTTATATGTCAACTATATCTCAATTTTAAAAAAGAAAAAATGAAGTATTTGGACTACATGATTTCTAATTTTCCTTCTAGGACTACATTCTATTCCACGTTTCTAAACACTCAGTGTAAGGGATGACATAGAGAGGAATTGTGGGCCCGAGGAAAGAGTCTGAGACAGTATGTCTTCCTTCAAATTTATAGTCTTCACCTTCATTATGAGCCAAGAGGCTTTGGCCCTGGTCCCTTCAGACCTACTCTCTTTATCTCTTCCACCACTCTACCCACTCGAATGTATAAACTCAAGGGATGCTTTTAAATGTAAATATTGATAAGGAGGTTAAATCTGTCAATCCTTCATGCTTAAGATGAATCAATTTAAGCAAACAATTAAGATGTTTCTTCTTAATTTTTAGTGGGCCTTTTGATGATGGATCCAGTTATGAAAACTAGATAAATTTTGGACATTACAGAATCTAAATGGGGAACAGTCTTTGTAGGAGGACACATAGGCTCTGGGCCACAAGAGACTCCATGGGTAGTAAGACGACTACCTAACATGGAAAAGAAAGAAGCGGAAACAGTGTTTGGAATATCCTGCACACACCCTGGGCATAACTTGCAGATTTTCTAGGGGCCTTGGTATGAGCCACCTGGGGCTTTGGGCGCTTGCTCTGCCTGCTCTGGGCTAAGTTCCTGGGATGCAGTGGTGGCAAATGAGGGGATTTAGCACTGCCCCAAAGGCCCCTCAGTTCCATTTTCCCCCGGGGAGGCAGAGGCAGAAAAGTCCTTGTCTCAGCCCAATCCATGAGCCCGGAAAGAGTCCCAGAGTTCAAGCAACTGACAATATCACAGCATCTGAAGACATCATACATGCCTCTGAGGACTACGAAATTACCAACCGTAGGGAAAAAAGGAACATCACTCTGATGGAATCATTCATTAAGCAACAGACTAAATTTTATAGCTTATCTGCAACAATATTCACCTCCACTTTAAGAGGTCATTCACAATCACTAGATCATTTTAAAAAAATCCATATTCTATTAGTACCATTTGACTGCAAGAAATAGAAACAGAAACTCACTGGGCCTAGCTAATGCAACAAAAAAAGGCAGGACTAAAAATATGTAGGGTAGACTGTTCTCGCCTATCCAATCACCCACTTCCTTCTTCTAGCATTAAGCAACAGATAATGATTAGCCAGGGCATACTTTCCCCCACTTTCCCAACCTCCTTTTCTGCTAGAGGTAGCCATGTGATCCAGTTTTATCTAGTAAGATAGAAGAGGAAGTCTGCCTCAGAAGCTTCTGGGAAAGTTTTCCTTTCTTGATAAAAGAGGCAGATAAAGCTGGTGCCATCCCTTCCTCCTTGAACAAGGACAAGATGTTTGGAGCTACAGCATCCATCAAGTAATTATAAGGGGACAAATACATGGGAAAGAGAATCACAGAGATGTCACTCTGACGTCACTGAGCCCCTGAATCCATCCCAGCAGCCGACTACCTCCAGACTAACTGTTTTGAATGCAAAGTAAACACTTATTTGAGCAAGCCTCCATAACTTCAGGTTTTCACTTTTTCTTGCTGCTAAAACCATTCATAACTAGTAGGGGGAATATCATGAAACTCAAGACCAAAGTTGAAGCCATCTTGACTTAATCTCTTGATACCAACTGCATCCAATGACCTAACCCAACTTCCAGTCCAGCCTCTCTTGATCTTGCTGGTTTTACTCCTATTTTGTGTATTTCATACATATACTACTCATTTTCTATCTTGCTCCTGAAAAATTGAATAAAGAAGCGCTTACCATTAAGATCTTACTGAAGAGACTGGATTGTTTCTCTCTCTCTCTTTTTTTTTTGGAAACACTGGATTTCAATTTATTTTAATTAAATTTACTATGAAATAATATTTGTTTTTTCTATGAAGAGTACTCAAAATTAATTGAATTGGATGGTCTTGTGGTTTAATCTGATGCATACATTTCAAAGACTTGCACTAGATGAACATTTTAAGTGCAATGGGCAAATATCACATACCGTCATTTACTTGTACACTTCTTCACCAAAAGCATTGGTCATATGTATTGACTAAGGAAGTTCATTTAAATTGTCAGCTCTACCATACTGCCATTCCTAATGTGGTTGTTGAGCTTCAGCATACAGAAACTGTCGTTACATGTGAGTTTCTATGTAATCTAGGCTCAGTTACATAGAAAAGAAAGATATTCTTTATCTATAAGCTAAGAGAAATGGGCTACAAAACAACAGTATGGGAATTTCAGTATGTGCTAATATCTCTCCATGGGAAAGACAAAAGAAGCCTGCTACCAAAAAGATGAACTCTGGCTATTGTGACAACCTGGGATCACCTTACAGGTAAACACTGCATGTTGCTTCTATAATCCCTCCTTTACTCATAAAGAAATGAGACATAGGACATAATGAGTGTCATTGTTCCCATCTGAGCTAAGAATGCTTTCAAGTGACAGAGAAGGCATCTGGTGATATACTACCATAAGCTTCCTCATAACCTTTGCCTTAACTTCATTATAAAAACAGCTAACACTTCTTAACATTTTCTATGCATTTTACATGCATTATTCCATCTAAGTCTCACAAAAATCCTATCAGGCATGTACTACTGATCGTCTCGTTTCACCAATGAAGAAACTGAAACATAGAATGTTAAGTAAATTGTCAGGGACACACGGGTGGAAAGTGTAGAACTTAGATTTAAACCTAAGGAGTTTGGTTCCAGAGCCAGGAATCTAAACCACTATGCCATGGAGTAACCCATATATGTGTAAAGATTTCAGCTAGTATCTGGAAGCACTCTACTTCAGAGGACAATTCGGAGGTGGGTATTTTCATAATAGGAAACAATTCTCTGGTCTTGACCTCCTAGCCACGTGGTGCCCAACTTTCAGGCACAAGGCTGACTGTTCTTCAGCCTGCCCATTTATGTGGATGAAAGCAGGAGATGAAGTGGGATTCTTGGAAGAGCTACTAAAGGCTTTGCCTTCAGTCTGAGTGTTTCGCATGTCTGGAAGTTCGCATTAGCACTGGAACCTAGGGTAGGAAGGGAAGGTGAAACTCATAGGAACTCATGGGTAGAAGATGAGCCCCTGGTCGCTCCTTTGCAACCAGGATTCAACAAGACACTGGATTATTTACCATCTGGTTCTTCTGAAGGGAAGTGATGAGAAGGTCAAAAAAACTTCCCCATCTGTATTTGAATGCGTTAATGCTATATGCCTCCTTCTGAAGGGTTCCTGTTCCCCAGCTTAAAACGTAACTGCCCCTTACAAGATAACTCAGCAATCTCCATCTGAAATGTGCAGCTTGATGTGAATGGGTCTATCAGATCCTTTTATGAGAGCTAGATTTGATAAGGGAGAAAAGGAAGACTGTAGTGTCTCTGTGTGTAGAAAACAGAGAAGCAGACAAGCTTTGACTGCTTTACAATTCAGGCTAAGATCATCCCTGGTCACGGGTGACTAACAGGCCTGAGGAGTTGCCCAGGACACAGGATTTTCAGGGCCCTAGCAAACCAGGATCATCATAGGATTGGGCATCCTATCACTGATCCAAGCTTGTCCATCTGCCTAATGCTCAAGAAAACTTTTCAATTACCAGTTCTCTGAAACCAATCCAACTGTCCCTTAATGGGTTAATTGATAAACAAACTGTGGAACATCCATATAATGGAATACTACCAGCAATAAAAAGAAACAAACTATTGATGCATGCAACAACTCAGATGAATCTCAAAGGCATAATGCTGAGTGAAAGAAGCCAGTTTCAAAAGATTACATGCTGCATGAACCCATTTAAAGAACATCCTTAAAAAGAAAGGATAGTGATGGATAACAGATCAGTGGTTGCCAGGGGATAGGAAGTGGGGAAGGGTATGAATATACAGTAGTCCCCCCCCTTAACTGTGGTTTTGCTTTCCACAGTTTCAGTTACACACGGTCAACCGTGGTCTGAAAATATTAAATGGAAAATTTCAGAAATAAACAAAACAATTCATAAGTTTTAAATTGCATGCCTTTCTGAACAGCATGATGAAATCTCGTGTAGTGCCGCTCTGTCCCCCCGCCCCGCCACGTTAATCATCCCTTTGTCCAGCATATCCACACTGTACATGC
The DNA here is from genome assembly GCA_031878705.1 of Tapirus indicus. NCBI lineage: Eukaryota > Metazoa > Chordata > Mammalia > Perissodactyla > Tapiridae > Tapirus > Tapirus indicus. The sequence continues at coordinate 114,076,465 of CM062921.1, read as the reverse complement.
TACATGCCCATTAGTCACCTAGTAGCCTTCTCGGTTATCAGATCAACTGTCACAGGATTGCAGCGCTTGTGTTCAAGTAACCCTTATTTTACTTAATAATGGCCCCAAAGCGCAAGAGTAGCGATGCTGGCAATTCGGACATACCAAAGAGAAGTCATAAAGTGCTTCTTTTAAGTGAAAAGGTAAAAGTTCTCAACTCAAAAGAAGAAAAAAATTGTATGCTGAAGTTGCTACAGTGACTTTTATTACAGTATATTGTTATAATTATTCTACTTTATTATTGGTTTTTGTAGTTACTCTCTTAATTTATAAATTAAACTTTATCATAGGTATGTATGTATAGGAAAAAACATAGCTAATATGGGGTTCGGTACTACCCGCCATTTCAGGCATCCACTGGGGATCTTGGGACATATTCCCTGCGGATAAGGGGCACTACTGTAAAAGGATGACATGAGAAAGTTTTTCAAGATAATGTAACTGTTCTCAGTCCTGGTGGTAATTATATAAATCTATACATGCATTAAAATTCATGAATAGAATTTTACACCACAAAAAAAGTCACTTTTACTGTGTGATAATTTTTTAAATAAACTCATTCATGAAGAATGTTCTTGAAAAGAAAAAGTTGATCCACATATCCATCTATAGCCCAGTACAGAGAATACTACTTACCACACAAGGAGTCAGAAAATATGAGTTCTTGACCCAATTCCTTTTCACTAATTAGCTCTTCAGTATTATACATTATCTCATTAATACTAACAATTAAATTAACCCCCACATACACTTTGGTAAATCGTGAACTCCAGGCTTCAGTGTTCTTATCAATAATAGAATCATGAATTAACTTGATAAAACATATCTGACACAGCTCTAAAATTCTAAGAGGCTAGGACCTTGCATCATATGGAATTCCCCAAATTGTTTTTCTTAAACTCTAGCAAATACTAAAATTAGCTAAGAGTGGTAGTTGGAATGGGCAGACATCAGATGAGCATACTTCCTAATTTAAAATGCTCTCGAAAGAAGAAGAAAGGGCAGAATTCTTTCCTACCAGAAAAAAAAGAAAAAAGGTGAACTTCAAACTCAGTAAGCTTTCTTGGGCATTTAGTCACACAAAGGACCCAGGAGATAATTTCATGTAAATTTTCAAATCACCTTCTTCCCTTCTTACTCAAAACAAGACATACAAACTAAAAGGAAAGCGAAAGAGAAAGAAAATCACACTCTCTCTGCCGAAACTAAGACTTTTAGAATTTTGGTTTTGCTGCTCTATGTTAGCAATAAGGATAAGAAGGAAGAAGGGACATTTTTTATGCTACAAAAAGAGATCTGAAGTTACTCAAGTGGGTATATATTCAGTCTGAAAGCAGTCAAGTTGTTCATAGCTTCATATTGAAATTCCAGAAGAGAAAACATTGCTGTTTCAGCTATATTGGAATGTCCCTTAAAATTTTTATCTCCATTTCTAATTGAAAAATTCCTGTGGAACAGAAGGAAAAGAGAAAGGTCACTTTATACAGGACTTAGGAATCCCTAAGGGATATTAAGGGGAAATGCCCTAACAAATCAGTATCAGGGATTTCGGAGATGATTAAAGGGAAGTGTGGACAATGCAATCTCTCTTAAATTTTGCTTTAATTTTTAAAAGCTTTGATGCCATAGATTTGCTCCAAACTGTAATTCAACACTGAATTAACAGAATATTAAATTTTATATATCATGTCCTGATTCTTAATATTTACCATTTAAAAGCTTTTGAGTATTAAAAAAAACCCCTCAAGTCACATGCTCTTTATTTATTTTCACTTCTGTTACCAAATTGTAGTTTCATAAGAGCCTCTTCATGTACTAAAAACTGTATTGGGTGTATTGAGTTAACTGAATTTTCCTGCAACCCTTTTTATCTCGTAACAAGCAATTTGAATTACATAGCAGAAATTAATGTTGGAAGTCACTGCCTCTTCAAGCTGTTCAGGTTTAAGTTATAACCTGAAAATGCGAAGTGAGTTTTGAACTAAGCAAAATATGATTCCTCAATCCATTATCTCTTGGAATTTTAGACCCAAAGACCTTAGTGGCCATCAGATGCAACCTCCAAGCTGATGCCAAAATTCCTCTACATCCCCCTTGCTGGAACACTCGTTCCAGCAAACAAGCTGCTCAGTACTACCTACCACAAGACAGGGCTGCACCATTGTGAAACTCCACGGGCTAGACAACTCTTCTAATGACTGAGCCCAGATCTGTTTCCAGAGGCGTCCACCCCCTAGACCTGGTTCTTCCCTCAAGAATACCAAAGATGTTATCTTCCTTCCACACATCTACCCTGTGGCTATAAAAACTGCAATCATATCCCTGCCTTGGTTTTCTGTTTTTTCCATTAAACATCACCTTCCCCTTTAACTACTCCTCATGTGACTTGATTTGCAGGCTTTTTTCATCCTGGCTGCCCTCCTCTAAATCTCTAGGTTCCCAGTGACTTTTAAACACTGTATACCTAGAGCAGAACACAATGACCCCATTATACTTAATTGACCCAAAGTCCCTACCTTGAAATGAACAATATGCTTCTATTGTTGTGGTACCCATGGCATTATTATTATTTACCATTATAGGGACAAATTCCATAACATGAACTATCTTTCAAAAAGGAAATTTCCTCATCTGTAAAATGAAGCGGTTGTATGAGATCAGCAGAGGAGCTGTTTCATCAATTGAAACCTCATGAGAAGACCAATATGCTAAAACACTAGGCAGGGGGTTGCCTTGTTAGAAGCAAGGGTATGCAAAACAATCTACAGATTTAATTCATTCCCTATTAAAATTTCAATAGCATTTTTTACAGAAATAGAACAAACAATCCTAAAATTTCTATGGAACCACAAAGATCCCAAATAGCCAAAGCAATCTTGAGAAAGAAGAATAAAGCTGGAGGCATCACACTCCTTGATTTCAAACTATATTACAAAGCTATAATAGTAATCAAAATAGTATAGTACAAGCATAAAAGCAGGTACATAGATCAATGGAACAGAATAGAGCCCAGAAATAAACCCAAACATACGTGGTCAGTTAATTGACAACAAAGAAGCCAAGAATATACAATGGGGAAAGGACAGTCTCCTTAATAAATGGTGTTGAGAAAATTGGACAGCCACATGCAAAAGAATGAAACTGGACCACCATCTAACACCATATGCAAAAACTAACTCAAAATAGATTAAGGACTTGAACAAAAGATCTGAAACCATAAAATTCCTAAAAGAAAACATAGGCAGTAAGCTCCTTGACATTGGTCTTGGTAATGACTTTTGGATTTGACACCAAAAGCAAAGGCAACAAAAGCAAAATAAGCAAGTAGGACTACATAAAACTAAAAGAGCTTCTGCACAGCACAGAAAAGCATCCACAAAATGAAAAGGCAATCTACCGAATGGCAGAAAATATTTACAAATCATATATCTGCTAGGGGGTTAATATTCAAAATATATAAAGAACTCTTGCAACTCAATAGCAAAAAAACAATCTAATTAAAAACTGGGCAGAGGATCTGAATAGACATTTTTCCAAAGAAGACATACAGATGGCCAAAAGGTACATGAAAATGTGTTCAACATCACTAATCATCAGGGAAATGCAAATCAAAACCACAATGAGATATCATTTCACACCTGTTAGAATGGTTATTATCAAAAACACAAGAAATAACAAATGTTGGCAAGGATGCAGAGAAAAGGGAACCTTTGTACATTGTTGGTGGGAATATAAATTGGTGCAACCACTATGGAAAATTGTATGGAGATCACTTAAAAAATTAAAAATAGAACTACCAATGATCCAGTTATTCCACTTCTGGGTATTTATCTGAAGAAAACAAAAACATTAACTCAAAAAGATGCATCCCTATGTCCATTGCAGCAGTTACAATAGCCAAGATATGGAAGCAACCTAAATGTTTATTGATGGATGAATGGATAAAAAAAAATGTGATGTGCACACACATACACACACACAATGGAATATTATTCAGCCATAAAAAAGGAAATCTTGCCATTTGTGACAACATGGATAGACCTCAAGGGCATTATGCTAAGTGAAATAAGTCAGAGAAGGACAAATACTGTACCATCTCACTATATGTGGAATCTAAAAAAACAGGAAAAAAAAGCTCATAGATACAGAGAATAGATTGGTAGGGTTGCCAGAGGCAGGGGGTAGAGGCTGGAGAATGGGTGAAGAGGCCCAGTGGCATAGTGGTTACGTTCACACGCTTCACTTCAGCAGCCCAGGGTTCGCAGGTTCGGATCCCAGGCACAGACCAACACACCGCTCATTGAGCCATACTGTGGCAGGCGTCCTACAAATAAAGTAGAGGAAGATGGGCACAGATGTTAGCCCAGGGCCAATCTTCCTCAGCAAAAAGAGAAGGATTGGCACAAGGAGTTAGCTCAGGGCTAATGTTCCTCACCAAAAGAAAAAGATACAAACTTCCAGTTATAAAATAAATAAGTCCTGTGCATGTAATGTACAGCATGGTGTACAGTTAATAATACTGTTTTATATATTTGAAAGTTGCTAAGAGAGTAAATCTTAAAAGTTCTTATCAACAGAAAAAAAATTTTGTAACTATGCATGGTAATGGATGTTAACTAGACTTACTGTGGTGATTGTTTTGTAATATATACAAATATTGAATCATTACGTTGTACACCTGAAACCAGCATAATGTTATATGTCAATTATATCTCAATAAAATTAAAAAACCAAAAAATTTTTAAAAATTTTAAAGTGAGAATATGGATGGGAGCTGGCCCGGTGGCGCAGCGGTTTAGTTCGCGATTGGCAGCCTGGGGTTCATGGGTTCGGATCCCGGGCGCCCACCGACACACTGCTTGTCAGTCATGCTGTGGCGGCGTCCCATATAAAGTAGAGGAAGATGGGCATGGATGTTAGCCCAGGGCCAGTCTTCCTCAGGAAAAAGAGGAGGATTGGCAATGGATGTTAGCTCAGGGCTGGTCTTCCTCACACAAAAAAAATAAAAAATAAAGTAAGAATACGGATAGGATGGGGAAGCCTCGATATCTGCCTGCTTGAGCACCGCCTCACCACAATCCCCTCCTACAGACTCCTCAAAGGTTCTAGGAAGGCTTAGATGCTTGTTCTGAAAGCCCAACCCAACCTCATGGTCCTCTGGAAAATGAAGAAAAACTTTCTAACTCAGAGTGTTATGTGCCTCTAAAAAGCTACAGGTGGTAAAATAATTCACATTCCCCTGTCCTGGGTATTATACCAATACCTCACTCTTCATTCATATCTTCTTTTAACAGTAAGGTGGAGAAGCTTTTCTTTATTTGCTTGTTTTTTGGTTTTGGTTGCTTTGTTTTTGGCTTTGCAAGTCACTTTCAAGCTGGAAAAAGGTAAATCAGAGGCCATATGCATAAAAATCAATTTAACTCTGACTTTAGTTTAAAAAGAACAAGACTGTTCATTAAGAATTAAGAAGTTTAAAAAAAAAACAAAATCAAAGAAATTTTTTAAAGTAAAATAAGAGCTATAATAAATGTTTGGTCTAAAGAATAACAGTCAAACAAAAAGAGGAAACATGGGGAAAAGGGATGAAATGGAGAGAGAATACAAGGCAATCAGAGATACAAAAACTCCTGCATAGAAGCAAGAGAAGGAAATGGGTGAGACAGAAGATGGGGGAGGCAGTGGAAGGAGACAGGAATTCTAGTGGTGAAGCACAAATGGGATGTAATTTTGTTTCTCCCCACACCCGCCCAAAAGCAGAACCCTGCTGTCCTGGGCACTACATTCCAGAGGTTCATGTTAGTGAGAACCAGCCCTTGCAGCCGAGATCACTGCCCTTTCCATGACTGTAGGAAAGGAGTGTCCATCCTAACACTCAACATTCCTCTCATCGGCTCACCCACGATACAAGGAATGCTGACAAATTTTAGTTTATACTCAGGATCTCTGGGTTTTGTGGGATTTTCACTTTGTTAACATAATATACAGAAAAAAGCCTCAAATTTTCAGCCATTAAAGATGAAAAACAAACCTGGGGTCCCATCTCCAAACTCTCATTTTGCAAATGGAGAAACTGAGGCTTGACACTGAGGTGACTTTCCGAGCCCAGCAAGGTGACAGCCAGGAACTAGATGAGAGAGGGAACAGAGCGCTAGTGCAATCAACAAGAGAGCAGAGCCATTTTCTGAAAACTGACACCAGTAAAACAGTCTGAGTCTTTGTCACCTCAAGTTTTTTCTACCATACATCTGTAGGCTGGGCTCTGTCATGTTACCACTTCCTGATGTGGGACTGTTTTCCTTTCAAGAATAAATAAACAGTACAAGTCAATAAACTCTAAAATGATAAATGTCCTCTTGTCTCAATATTTTCTTCCCAGAAGATGGAATATGATATGCAGGGAAAATTCTCTTCACTAAAATAATAAATATTTATCATAAAACACAAACAGGACACTATAGAAAGCCTTGGAGTGATTTTACTTTCTGTCAGTGCAACATTTTCTGCAAGTCCTTGGGGCTGCCAGCCCAGGGTGGACATGCAGAGAGTGAGGCTGGCTGACTGGCCCTGAACACCAGTTTGGCTACACTCTAAGTCCAATCGCCCACAGGGGATGGGACCACTGAGATATGATGCTATGCTGTTTGTTCCACCCAGGCAAATTCCAGGCATTAGGTTGCCTGCCACAAACCAACCCATCCAGTGGCAAATCCAACTCACATCAACAAGAAGTCCCAAGACCCACTCATTCCTACCTCTTAAAAGAGATTGGTCCCAATGCCTGGAGGGCCCCAGTGGAGGAAGCTTCCCCTGACAATACAGGTGATTTCTGTGAGGTGTTACAAGCCACTCAGCACCACTGAGTCACAGCCTGGTGATCTCATTCTAGTCCCCAAGGGGATGATGGACCTTATATCATCTTTAGTCAAAACCTTCTCCACTCCTATAGACACACAGAAAAGTCCCGTGATTCTGATCTCAGAACTGAAAGAATCCAAGTCAAATGACTCTTATCTTACTTATACACTGAATTGAACTGAACAGATTATAAGTACTTATGGAATACCTACTATGTACAGGGCACCCTATTAGGGGTTGCACAAGGGTGGCTGGGGGAGAGTGAATGGCAATTTACATCCTAACATAAAACTGCTCTAATTCCAATTTTGTGTAAGTTGTTCCTTTAGTTGTTGGTCTTTTTCTTGTCCTTATTCCTGTCCTGCTTTGACCACTCTTCTTACTAATGCCACCCTAAGAATGTAATATGGAAAAATTTAGGTTAAGCAGGACAATTCAAAAAAATTCTTTGATAATATGAAAGTCAAAGATTATACCCGAATATCATAACCCTTGCTATTTGAATCCCTTATTACTCCCATTGGTTTGGTTTTGTGGGGGTGGGGAAGGGAACATGGTCCTAGAACATTCCCTCAGGCAGTGCAACAGTACTCCCCAAGTAAAGACAACACTCCTGCTGCAGCTTCTCGTCCACACTTCAGGTCTCAGTGTTTCTACTTAAAGAACAGGTGCTGATGTTTCTTCTTCCCAACCATCCTTTCAGTGTTCATGAGGACCATGTCTGCCAACCACATCAAAGTACCCACATGTTAGTTAGAAGACCTGGTGCCTCTTCTTGCCTTAACAATCCTCTATAAATAAACAGCCAATGCATAGAGAAATGACCTTTGTAATCTAGGATGCAGAGGTGAGGGATCATGGGTGTAGATGGGGCTCCCCCAACAGTGTAGGCACAGGCACCCCTGTATTTCCTGGTTCCCTTCAAAGTACAATCACAGCAGATTGACTTAGATGTGATCCTGCCAAAGGCAAGGAACATACTAGATGGCATCTGATGGATTTTTCTGGCCTTATAAATCTGATTCTTGATTCCATGCCCTAAGAGATCTGAAATTAAAGGGATCAGCATTATTCAATTTTGTAGAAAATACAGCCATAGGAGTGATGCACTTAACTTCCTTTACTGAACATTCTACAGCAAAGAAAATAGATAAGCATGATTCAAGAAGCTGGGGGAAATAGGAGGAAAAAAATGTAGCCAAGATCTTCTGCTAAGAGTCAATATGAGAAATAACTTATGCTGAGCCTTTCCTTGAAGTGCCAATATTTTACAGGTAAAATTTCCCGAGATTCAATTGTGCATGGAACATTCTCAAGGATAGACCATATATTAGGAAACAAGACAAACCTCTATAAATTTAAGAAGATTGAAATCATTACAAGCATCTTTTCTGATCATAATGCTGTGAAATAGAAATCAACTGCAAGGAAAAAACTGGGAAAGGGACAAAGATATGGAGACTAAACAACATGCTACTGAACAACAAATGGGTCATTGATGAAATTAAGGGAGAAATCAAAAGCTATCTGGAGATAAATGAAAAAGAAAATACACCATACCAACTCATATGGGACACAGCAAAAGTGGTCCTGAGAGGGAAATTCATAGCAATACAAGCCCACCTTAACAAACAAGAAAAATCCCAAATAAATAACCTTAAACTTCACCTAACAGAATTAGAAAAAGAAGAACAGACAAAGCCCCAAATCAGCAGAAGGAGGGAAATAATAAAAATCAGAGCAGAAATAAATGAAATGGAAACCAAAAAAACAGTAGAAAGGATCAATGAAACAAAGAGCTGGTTCTTTGAGAAGATAAATAAAATTGACAAACCCTTAGCCAGACTCACTAAGAAAAAAAGGGAGAAGACTCAAATAAATAAAATTAGAAATAAAAGAGGAGAAATTACAACAGATGCCACAGAAATACAAGGGATTATTAGGGAATACTATGAAAAACTTTACACCAACAAATTGGACAACCTAAAGGAAATGGACAAATTCTTGGATGCGTACAACCTCCCAAAAGTGAATCAAGAAGAAATAGAGAATCTGAATAGACCAATCACAAGTAAAGAGATTGAAACAGTAATCAAAAACCTCCCAAAAAATAAAAGCCCAGGACCAGATGGCTTCCCTGGAGAATTTTACCAAACATTCAAAGAAGATTTAGCACCTATCCTTCTCAAATTATTCCAAAAAATAGAGGAAGATGGAATACTTCCTAACACATTCTACGAGGCCAACATCATCCTGATACCAAAGCCAGACAAGGACAATACAAAGAAGGAAAACTACAGGCCAATATCACTGATGAACATAGACGCAAAAATCCTCAACAAAATATTGGCAAACCGGATACAGCAATACATCAAAAAGATCATACATCATGATCAAGTGGGATTTATACCAGGGACACAGGGATGGTTCAACATCCACAAATCAATCAACATAATACACCATGTTAACAAAATGAAGAATAAAAACCACATGATCATCTCAATCAATGCAGAGAAGGCATTCGACAAGATCCAACATCCATTTATGATAAAAACTCTTAACAAAATGGGTATAGAAGGAAAGTACCTCAACATAATAAGGGCCATATATGACAAACCTACAGCTAACATCCTACTCAATGGGGAAAAACTGAAAGCCATTCCTTTGAGGACAGGAACAAGACAAGGGTGCCCACTCTCACCACTCTTATTCAACATAGTACTGGAAGTTCTGGCCAGAGCAATTAGGCAAGAAAAAGGAATAAAAGGACTCCAAATAGGCAATGAAGTGAAACTCTCACTATTTGCAGACGACATGATCTTATACATAGAAAACCCAAAAACTTCCATTGGAAAACTACTAGAAATAATCAACAACTACAGTAAAGTGGCAGGGTATAAAATCAACTTACAAAAATCAATTGCATTTCTATACACTAATGATGAACCAACAGAAAGAGAACTCAAAAAGACAATCCCATTTACAATTGCAACAAAAAGAATAAACTATCTGGGAATAAATTTAACCAAGGACGTGAAAGACCTATACAATGAAATCTATAAGACACTATTGAAAGAAATCGAGGAAGATATAAAGAAATGGAAAAATATTCCATGCACATGGATTGGAAGAATAAATATAGTTAAAATGTCCATTCTACCTAAAGCAATCTACAGATTCAATGCAATCCCAATCAGAATCCCAATGTCATTCTTCATGGAAATAGAACAAAAAATACTGAAATTCGTATGGGGCAACAAAAGAGCCCGAATAGCTAAAGCAATCCTGAAAAAAAAGAACAAAGCTGGAGGCATCACAATCCCTGATTTCAAAATATACTATAGAGCTATAGTCATCAAAACAGCATGGTACTGATACAAAAATAGACACACAAATCAATGGAACAGAACTGAAAGCCCAGAAATGAAACCACACACCTATGGACAGCCAATCTTCGACAAAGGAGCAAAGAACATACAATGGAGAGAGGGAAGTCTCTTCAATAAATGGTGCTGGGAAAATTGGACAGCAACATGCAAAAGAATGAAAGTAGACCATCTCCTATCGCCATATACAAAAATCAATTCAAAATGGATCAAGGACCTGAAAGTGAGACCTGAAACTATAAAACTCCTGGAAGAAAATATAGGCAGTACACTAATTGACATTGGTCATAAAGGGATCCTTTCAGATTCCATGTCTACTCGGACAAGGGAAACAAAAGAAAAAATAAACAAGTGGGACCTCATCAGACTAAAGAGCTTCTACAAGTCAAATGAAACCAGGATCAAAATGAATAGACAACCCATCAGCTGGGAGAAAATATTCGCAAATCGTTTATCTGACAAGGGATTAATCTCTCTAATATATAAAGAACTCATACAACTGAGCAACAAAAAAACAAACAACCCGATCAAAAAATGGGCAGAGTATATGAACAGACATTTTTCCAAGGAAGAGATACAGATGGCCAATAGACACATGAAAAGATGTTCAACATCACTAATCATCAGGGAAATGCAAATCAAAACTACACTAAGATATCACCTGACACCTGTTAGAATGGCTATAATCACCAAGACGAAAAATAACAAATGCTGGAGAGGTTGTGGAGAAATGGGAACCCTCATTCACTGCTGGTGGGAATGCAAACTGGTGCAGCCTCTATGGAAAACTGTATGGAGGTTTCTCAAAAAATTAAAAATAGAAATACCTTATGATCCAGCAATCCCACTCTTGGGCATCTACCTAATGGACATGAAATCAACCATAACAAGAGGCTTATGCACCCCTATGTTCATTGCAGCATTATTTGCTATAGCCAAGAAGTGGAAGCAACCCAAGTGTCCCTCAACTGATGATTGGTTAAAGAAGATGTGGTATATATGTACAATGGAATACTACTCAGCCATAAGAAAAGACAGAATTGTCCCATTTACAACAACATGGATGGACCTAGAGGGTATTATGTTAAGTGAAATAAGCCAGAGAGAGAAGGACAGACACTGCATGAACTCACTCATATGTGGAATATAAATGAACACATGGACAGAGAGAACTGATTGGTGGTTACCAAGGGGAAGGGGGGTAGGGGGTGGGCGAAAGGGGTGAAGGAATGCATCCACATGGTGACAGACAAATAATAATGTACAACTAAAACTCCACAATGTTATAAACTATTAATACATCAATAAAAATAAATAAATAAAATAAAATAAAAATTTCCTGAGATTGCTAAGACATAATAAGCCCCCTTTCATGGGCATCACAAGGTGCCAAGTGTTGCAAGTCAGAAACAAAGGACAACAGAAAGCAATTGGTCACTGACTTAGAATGACTGAATTTTTCAAGCGATAACATATCAGTTCGTTAGTATTTCCCTAAGTGTCGCCCATGGATCCTCTGCACCAGAATCACCATAAGAGTTCTGCAGAAATGCAGAAGCCTGAGTCTCACCTAATATCTAGTGGTTTAGAATCTCTGAGCAAAGGGCTTTTTCACAAGGTTCCCTTGAGATTCTTCAGGACACTAAAGTTTGAGAATGTTGTCATAGGAATGATCTCAAGTCTATGTCTTTGAGGAGATTCCAGTGCAGGCCTCAATGAGGGAATGACTCAATTACACGGGATTAAAATTTACTAGAAGTCTCAGCCTCCTGTTTCCATCTTATACTCAAGCTCACATTCCAACGGAATTCCTTTGGCTCTTGGTCGAGAGGAAATTGCTGAATGTTCCTGAATTACCGTTAATAACAGCTCAGCCACACTTGAAGAGCTGAATATAGTAATGCTTGATTAACTTGGACCTGTTAAAGGAGAGATCGCATTAATTTGGGAGGCATCAGAATCAGTGGACCTTTTTAATAGAGATTTTCTTTTTCCTTTGGCATAATAATAATGTATTCTAACTCACAAACTAAGGCCAAATTTTAGATCTAGGCTTTTGGCCTTGATGTGGTTTGAGATATACTGAAATATCTCCAACCACCTCATCTATCCCCTGATCCATCATTACCAATTGTTATGGATTTTTTTCCCTTTGGTTTACCAAGTATTCTGATCCTGAATCTGAATAAATAATGGTAAAGAGAAGGAAATAGGGGCCAGCCCAGTGGCATAGTGATTAAGTTTGGCACTCTCTGCTTCGGCAGTCCAGGTTCATGAGTTCAGATTCTGGGCATGGACCTATACCATTCATAAAGCCATGCTGTGGTGGCAACCCACATACCAAATAGAGGAAGATTGGCAACAGATGTTAGCTCAGGGCCAATCTTCCTCACCAAAAAAAAGAGAGAGAGAGAAGGAAATAATCACTATGAAAACATACAATATGCCGGGCACTGATTTCCTCAGTTCTTTCTCATATCATTTATTCATCATCATCATAACCCTGGGAGTAGATATTATTAGCCCTATTTTACAGTTGAGGATAGGGGATCACATGGCTACTAAATGATAAAGCCAAATATGATGCCAGGTCTCTGTCCTCCAGATCAGGAGCTGCCCTCATTACACCAGGCAGCATCTTCTTTCAGTGCAAACACACTTGAAGAAGGCCGCATGTTTGTTACACTTGAAAGTAAATGATGGAATGGGGAAAAGAGTACTTTAAAGTCCATCAGACTGAGTTTGAATCAAGAATGTATCCCTCTAACTAGATGTAAAACCTTGAGCAAAATCACTTAATCTCTCTGTGGCTCAGTTTCCTTACATATAAAAGAGGATACCATCTATTCCCTTCTAGTGAGGGGTAATTAACTTAAAATTAAGAGGTAACAACATGAAAGCATCTAATACCATAGCTAACAGTTAATAAACTTCAGCTTTTGTTCTCCGCTTTTCTTTTTTTTAACATCAATTTGTTCAATAAAAATATTTTTCTAAAATATCACTGAGGCAGCTCATAAAGAGAATGGAAAATCAAGAGGAGTAAATCAGGTAAGTAGAGTCCCTGGAGAGTGGAAGGAAAAGTATCAGCAGGTAGAATAAGAATATAGAGGGAAAAATCAATGGACACCCAAACCAAACTTCTATTTGATAAATGTGTGAAGCTCATTCTGATAGAGGTCCCACAGTGCCTGTCTTGATGAACATAGAAAACTCTGTTATCAGCAGCAGCACATCGTAATGACCATCTTAAAGAATTCCATGTACTCATACCCAGTGAAAGTTTCTCCCTCTAAAAGTAAACATGCCCCCTTAAAATCTGAATTTCACTATCCCTGAAACATGTTAAGGACCTTTCTTCACAATGCCTGGACAATACTGTACTGGACTCTGTAGCTGAAAAAATACTTGTAACTTCGAGAGGTCACCTGATTAGTAAGTACCACAACACCAAGCTATCAGATGGTAAAGATACTTCTACACATCTCGTGTCTCGGCTGCCACAACAGAATCCCTGCAAAGGAGAGGCATGCCCAGCCTCATTTTCCAAGTCCACCACACCACCCCAGGACTAGAAAAAAGAAGCTCTCAGAGTTCCTCTTGTCCCTGAGACCAGCACACACTGAGGACTCTTTCACTCCCCACTTGGCCACCATCCAGCTGAGAGCTGCAGGAGAGAACACCTGTCCAGTGGCCCCATATCATCCTGCTTGGCCATCAGATCTAATACCATCACATCTCACATCCCTGTTACCTGTTAAGCAGAAACCTGAGCTCTCATGTCATCCATCATCCCAAGTGTTTTGTAAATCTAGTACTCTGACCCACTTTCTCAACCATCTTCTACCTCCAAAATCCTTCCACTGTGACCTCTTGTCTGTCATCAGCAAACACTCTTGTTATGGGTTGAATTGTGTCCCCCCTCTTCACTCAAATTCACATGTTGAAGTCCTAATCCCCAATACCTCAAAGTATGACCTTATTTGGAAATAGGGTCATTGCAGATATAATTAGTTAAGTTAGAATGAGTTCATACTGGAGTAGGGTGGCCTCCTAACCCAACGTGACTAGTGTCCTTATAAAAAGGGGAAATTTGGAGATAGGCATGCACACAGGGAGAACATCATGTTGGAGTTATGCTGCCACAAGCCAAGGAGCTACCAGAAGCTAGGAGAGAGGCCTGAAACAGATGCCTCCCTAGTGCCTTCAGAGGGAAAATGGCCCTACCGACATCTTGACTTCAGATTTCTGGCCTTCAAAACTGGGAGACAATAAATTTCTATTGTTCTAAGCCACTCGGTTTATGGTACTTTTTTATGCAGCCCCAGCAAGCTACTACAATTCTTCTCTGAATGCTCGCTTCTCCAGGTTGCCTTCTGGTGAGCCTCCTCTACAGCCCTCTTGAAGGAAGAATTTCTTCTTCTCCTACCCCTCCATACCTCTAAGTCTGGAAGTGGAACAGATGTCCACCTTGCTCTCATTGATCCTTCTAAATCACTTCTTCTCTCTCTATGCTCAAAAGCTCAGATCTTTTGAAGTTCAAGTCACCACACTCTCCCTACCTGTTACTATCATCTAAAAATCCTGGTCTCTCTTCATTTCTCATGAATGACTTTATTCCACAAGTTCCTTTCCATTCCCACTCTTGTCAAAAAAAAAAAATTAATGATGTCAACACTGTAGTGTCTCAGTTCCTCCACCTCTGCATGTCCAAAGATCACTTCCTCCATTCAAGCCCAGTCATCCACTCCATCTTGTCATCACCAATAAGTGTACCACCTTCAAAATCTCAGCCTCAGACTTCCCACTCTCAACACCATGTTCTAAGCTTCCAGCTCATTCACTCTATCCACATTATCCAGCAATTCTTCATCTCCAGTTATCGAGACTTCCAATCCACTGTCATCCTACTTTCCCTCTTGATCACTCTTCTCATGTCTTCCCTTCTCTTCTTATCCAGTTTGAATTCCATTAGTCCTTAATTAGAATGACTGCCCTGGAAACACCCTTCACTCTTTCTCCTTTTTTGTTCCAGCACAACTATATGGCAAAAATTATAACTCTGGTAAAACCCACCAATCTGCCTATTGTAGGTCTCTACAATTTGAGAAGTTGAATTTGCCAGAGTAAAACATACAACCATGCTGTCTGATCTCCCTTTAAAGTTATAACTACAAAACTATACCTACCAGCTGCCATCCCTTCTTTCCAATTATCTTCCATCCTCCCAGTCATAATCTCTTATTCTTTGAAAAGTTTAACCCTTGAATTGTGTCTTTCTTTCCATTGCTTTTCCTGTGATTTACTGGTCATTGTAATATTCAAATAACTAGTTCACTGACTACTACGGAATACTATGGCATATCAGTTTCTTGACCTATTCATTACAACTGATCTTGTTCTCAACCTTACCTCAAGCACACACTTCAGTGGTTATACTCTAGATCTTGTCATTATTGACTGAGATCTATAATCTCAATTTCAAGGATACCATTTTCTAATCTCTAACTTCTATCTTTCCAGCTCACTTTCTCTCCCATGCTTAACTGCAAAACTCCATTGGCACTATTGAGACATCCAATCCATTGGTCCCATCACCCACCCTTCTCAAATCCATCCTTCACCTCTCACCACATTGAGATCCAAGATCCATCATTTTAATTACTCCTTGCATACATCCTCATCTAGCTTGCTTCTTTCATATCTGTCTGACAAAACTCCAACCTGTTAAAACCTAATTCTATGCCTACTGCACATCTGCAACTGAACAGCTGAATGTGGCTGACTGGTCTTTCAAGTATGACCTCAAATCTCAAAAAGGCTAATACTGTCCAGCAATATTTACATTCCTCTGACTTTCCCACTCTACAGACACCTCTTTTTTTTTCTTTTTTCTTCTTTTTTTTTTTTTTGGTGAGAGAGATTAGGCCTGAGCTAACATCCATTGCCAATCCTCCTCTTTTTGCTGAGGAAGATTGGACCTGGGCTAACATCCGTGCCCATCTTCCTCTACTTTATATGTGAGACGCCTGCCACAGCATGGCCTGATAAGTGGTGAGCAGCTCCAAGCCTGGGAACAGAACCTGTGAACCCCAGGCTACCAAAGCCAAGCACACGAACTTAACCACTATGCCACCAGGCCAGCCCCCGGACACCTCTTTTCACATCTTTTTTCCTTCCCAAACCTCCACACTAGCTCCATCTTTACTATTTGCCTCTTATTTTCTTAATAAAATAGAATCATTTAAGAAATAATTCCCATATCCTTCCTGCGCCGTTTACCAGCCTACCTACATCTGTACCCATACCCTCTACCTGCCCTCCCATCACATGGATGAAAATGTTCCTACTCCTATCTAAAGCTAACCCCTCCTTTAATTATCTGGATTCCATCCCCTTATCCCTACTCTTAGACTTTGCTCCTACAATTATCCCCTCTCCTAATTGCAATACCAGGTTTCTCATCAGTATACAACTGTGCTGTAATATCTCCCACCTTAGAAATACCCTCCTTGATTCCACAATCTCCCCCCAGCACCTGGCCCATTTTTCTATTCTCATTTATAGAAAAATTCCTCAAAAGAGATGCCTGTGATAACTGTCTTCATGTTCTCAATCCCTCTAATCAGGATGTTAACTCAGCATTCCACTAAGCTCACTCACGTCACCAAACCCAATCATCACTGCTTGGTCCCCATCCTACTCCGACTCTCAGCAGTATTGAACACAGTTAATCATGTCCTTCTCAAAACACATTCTCCTCTTGGCATCCATGACAATACACTTTATTGTTTTGCCTCCTACTTCATAGGCTGCTCCTTTTCCATATACTTTGCAGAATCTTCCTTCTCTTCTTAACCACAATGTGGTGGGGTGACCAGAGCTCAGGTCGAGATCTTCTTATCTAAGACTACATCTACTCCCCAGGTGCTCTAATATAGTCCAATAGCTTAGTATTCTGTCTATATGATGTTGACTCCCAAAATCACCATCCTTGACCACTCACTTGAACTCTAGATGTGCATGTTCAATCACCTAGAGGACAACTCGTAGTATCCCCAAAACCCAACCCTTGACTCCTACTCCACAGCCTCTGAAATGTCTCTTTCCCCCGTCTCGCAATAAATGAGAGACTATCCAATTACTACAACACTTAGCCAGCCAAAAACATAAGGGTGCTCTGATTTTTCTCTGTCTCAAACTTATACGTTTAATCCATCAGCAAGGCTGGTTCACAGTATGCTCTCAATACACAGGTATGGAATGAATGAACAGACAAATAAACAAACAAGTGTGTGAAACTGCTTTGTGCCAGAAGTAGAAATTATGGAAAACTACTCCTTACAGTCCAAAGATACAACCAATAGCATTCATTCTTAACATACCTTTTTAAAAACTTATGAGGAAATGAAACCTGAATAAAGATGCTGAGATTTATAGCAGGACTCCTCACTTCTCAAATTTGGTCACTTCCCCTTAAATTACTGGTACAGTCTGCCCAGTGCTGCTATTTTGGGAGATCTAATTTCTCTTCTGTTAACTAGTTTAAATAAGTTCTGACATGCTGCATTTTTAAATCCTTGCTCTCCAAATATAATAAATACCTAAACGTCTGTAATATATTGATTGCCAGCCATTGACTTTATAACTGCTCAGGGGAAAACCTGGAGAACAAACTAATTAAACTTTCAAGATGAAAGGAGCAATAGCTTTGATGGAATAGAGCAGAAAGATAATGAGCTATATTAAATTATCTCTGGGAACAACCTCTAAGGGTGGAATAAATAAGGTGTTTTCTTCAACTTAATTTTTTAAGGTTCGTCCTGAGCTAACATCTGTGCCAATCTTCCTCTCTTTTTTTTTCTCCCCAAAACCCTAGAGCATAGCTGTACATTCTAGTTGTAAGTCCTTCTGTTTCTTCTATGTTAGCCGCTGCCACAGCATGGCTACTGACAGACAAGTGGTGTGGTTCCGCGCCCGGTAACCAAACCCAGGCCACCGAAGCGAAGCACACCAAACTTTAACCACTGGACCATCAGTGCTGGCTCTTCAACTTAATATTTTAATCCAATATTTTCTATTTGTTTTTCAAATCCAAATTCAATTTAAAAATGTAAACAATTAATGTTTTTAGGAATGAGAAACATTCATTCATTTTTCTTCTGGTATACAAAAAACACTATTGCCTATAAAAATAGCTTGGGTCATTGCTTTTCCAATAAAGGAGCAAAAACATTGAGCCAGGGGTGACACATATATCTATTTGCATCTTAGTTTTACTAACTGCATCCACATTCCTTTTAAACTCTTTTGAATTCAGAAAGAACTTACCAGATGATAAGTATACAAATCATATGCTTTAATAAAGTTTCGTCTAAGGTCCTGGTTGTAAATTTACTCCCCACACTGACAAGTCAGTCATGAGACAGGTAAGGCCTCGCACAGAGGTACCCAATGGTCACAAGGACCACTGGAAAGCAGAAAGCAGGGCCCATCCACCGCCCCTGGAAAATCATTTCATAACACACACTCTTAACAGGAAGTCTATAGTATCATGTTGAAAACCCTCCCACCTAGGTAATGAAGCTAGTCGTTTCTTAGTTTTTCCATCTGTACTATGACAAAAGTTAACGCAAATGAAGATAAAGAAATCATGCTGCAGGAGAGTAAAGAATCAAATGACTTGGAGAGGAGCAGAAACTTTTAATGTAAGAAGATGGAAATTGCCAAGGATCTGTGTCTACACAAGGCATGACTGAAAGCGTTACATGAAGTGCACTTTTTAACTCTCAGGAAGAAATTCCTGACAATAAAGAGACACTGAAGAAAGCTATTAAGTAAAACTTGTGGTGACTCCTTTCCTGGACAGTGGGACATAGTGGTTAAGAACTTGGTTTCTTGGAGTCATTTATGGAAAAAAAAAGTTAATGAACAAAGGAGTATGTGCTGCTGCTTCCTGCAGAAATCACGACCAGCTACCACCCAAAATCAAAGCCCTGCACTGTGACTAATCATGTGACCTTGAACAAGTTATTCAACTTCTTCAGTTTTCTCCCTAGGAAAATGGATAACAATAGCACCTGTCCCATGGGGCTGATTTGAAGGTTGACAATAATAATAACCAACACTTATTAAGTGCCTACTGCAATGCGCCAGGCACTATTAAAGTATTGAGTGTATAAATTCACATACTCCCTAGAGCAAAGAAGAGGTAGATAGATGCTATTATTATCCTTATTTTGTAGAAGAGGAAACTGAGGCACAGAAATGTGCTCCAGGGACCAGAAACATCAGCATTGCTTGGGAGCTTGCTAGAAATGCAAAATCTCAAGCCCCACCTCAGATTACCGAATCAAAATCTGCTTTTTAATAAGATCAACAAATGATTCCTCTGCATGTTTCACCTGACTAACACCACCTGGCTAGAAGTGGTGGAGGGGGATTTGAACCTCACAGGTCTCATTCCATAACCACTGTACTATATTGCCTCTCTGCATTAGAGAATGCATAAAAAGTGCCTAGCATACATAAGTAATAAATATTGGTTATCGTTATAATATTTTAGGGATAGTTTGTACATAGTTCTACCTGGAGGTAAAAGAATATATATATATATTGACCTTGGACTAAAGAAAACAAAAAGAGCTAAAATTATTATCACCTAACACTTAGCATTGACAGGAATTTGAATCACAGAATTCTAGAACATCAACATTGAAAGAAAACATGAAGAGTTAAGAATTCAAATCTCTTGTTTTATTTCCATGGAAACTGATGCTGAGATAGAGATGAAGTAATTTGACCAAGGCCAACCAGAAAATAAAGGGCATAGCAAGGACCTGAACTTGGACTTCACATAGGTCCGCAATCATGCAATTGTTACTGGTTTCTCTTTATTCCGTGCTATTTCACAGGTCAATAAAGACAACTGAATAAGTAAGCAATTAGCAGATGCAAGTGGTTTCACATTACTGTTTAAAGTGCTCTGTCAACCACAGAGGCTACTTCTACTGTCTATGAATATAAAATATCTTCATAATGTGTTTCTTCAGAAATCAGTTGTTTACTGGCTTCATAGCAGATTTTCTCACGGGTGTTTTCCGGGCATTTGGCCAGAATATCGATGCAAAATTAGTGTCGTGTAGTATTGTAAATTTGGGGCAATAGTGTAGCTAGCCTCTCCTAACAACCTCTCTTTCTATTCAACATTAATTCTTATCATTCTATCTTCATAGGAAATTTTTTTAAAGGGTAACAATAGTTTGATCTTCTCTAAATTACATCATATTCTCCCCCACATACACAGGAATCCCCATCTCATAAATATCTGTCTTCCAATTAGCCCAGACAAATTTTATTTTCTACCTGGCATCTTCACACTAATATTTGTTTTGCTTCTGTAAAAATAGACACCTATTCTTGACTGTCCATGTCTCGCCTTATTTCTACATTCTTCCAAGATAAGTCAATCATGCAAAACATATTCAGACTGCTCTTTTGGCAAACTATTTTATTCTTTCTTCAAATTGCTCAAAATTCATTTCTCCCAAAAAAGTCTTTTCTTTACTAACATGAATTGTCGAGGATGACTATGATTTTTTTTCTTAGACATTTTATTAATCTTTACCATGTAATCAGCAGTAAAGATCCAACATGAAGGATCCCTGACTTCATCTCCTATGCAATGTTATCTATACAGATACCTGCTTCCCCTTAGGCTTATGACTGAGTTTTAATTTGGATGGCTTGTGTGCGTTCACAGGTTCACTGCCCCTGATCCTCCCCCTTGTGTTCTCTGCCCTCTGTGGTGAGTCAGGATTTGCTGTGCACATCTGTCAAGAAGAATTACTTTCGCCTTCCTGTTGAAAGTAGGAGAATATTTAGATTGACCCTTCCTAGACTATAAGTATTTTTCCTTCAAGTAAGTTTCCTTCAAGGGCTTAAAGAAGTTCAAAGCTTAATGTTTGCTCAACTGTATTAAAAATTAACAGAAAAAGATTGGAACCCTAGTCACCAAAATATTAAGTTTGGCTACCTAAGGATGTTTGGATTGTGGATGATACTAATTTATTTATCTTTTCTGTATGTTTCAAGATTAATAAAATAGCATAGTAACACTAATTTTAAAAAGGTCAAAGTTATTAGAAACAGAAGTTTTAGTTCATGTTGGCATCTGGATAGTAATCCCCAAAACACTGGCACAAACATCACACCAAAATTCAAACAAAAAATTCTTAAAAGAACACTAAAAAAGATAAAAATACAGTCAACCTACAAAAATTGACTGATAGGTAACCACAAAACAGAAGAAATTAGATTAAGATAAACCTACACAGGATTCTACTCACAGCACATTCCAACTTGACATCACGAAAGACAAATCACCAAAGCAAGAAGGTAGGAAGATCTTTGTTATTTCACCCCATATGTCCCTAGACTCAAAGATCCAAGAAGTTACACCTGAAGAACAAGGTAGGTGTCCTTTCTACCTTCTGTATTCTACTCTGTGAAGAAAGGAGTCACTACATCCATTTACCCTCCCACCACCAGATAGTCTAATCAGCTGAAAAAAAATCTCATTTACTTCAGAGCAAGAATTATGCAAGTTACCTTTTCTCACCGCAAAGCAGATTATAGTACTTAATTTTTTAAATTTAAGTACCATTTGGATATTAGAAGAGGAAAACTACTTTTAAATAACACTTGGATAAAACTACAACTACACACCATTTGGAAAAATAACAAAAATGAGAATACTACATATAAAAACTTGGAAAATACTGCTGCATAGTCAAAGAAAGTTACTTTAAAGGTTTTATTAGTAATTTCTAAAATATAAAATAAATGGGCAAAGCATTAAACTCAAGAAGTTAGAATGAAACAGAACAAACTTCAGAAAAACAAGCAGAAATTATTAATAAAATACAAATCAATAAATTAGGAAATAGTAAAATAGAGATAAATTAGAATTCATAAATAAATTCCAAAGCTAGTTATTTAAAAAGAACAACAGAATAAACCAATTTGGGCAAGTACAATTTTTAAAAAGAGAAATGAGAGGGAAAAAAACCACAAACACTATCTAAAATTAGAAAAAATCAAACTACAAAAAAATGGAAAAAAAATTTAATTTAGAAAAAAGTAAAAGATCAATAACTATGGAACCAGGAAAAGTTGTCAAAAAATAATCCACGGCCTACACAGTTGAATGGCAAATGTTTCTAGTCTTTCAAGTAATAGATAATTCCTTTCCTATTTAAGTTGTCAAAAAGTATAGAAAAAAGACGAAATGCCTCTTAATTTTTTCAATCTAAAATAATCAGAAATGTAATGAAGCAGATAAAAGAAAACTACAGATCCATCTAAGTTATGAACATTAATATAAAATGTATAAATAAAATAGTAGCAAATACAAACCTTTTAATGTAAAACATTAAAAAAAAATACACCATGGCCATGGCCAGTTAGGAAACAGTCTAAGAATGCTAGAATGGTTCTTCAATACACAACGGAAAAATCTTTAATGTAATTTATCACATCAGTAAACCAAGGGACATAAAGTAACCATCTCAATAGATGCTGAAATAGCATTTTGACATAATTAAGCTTTTATTCTTGATAATTTGAAAAAATATTAATAAAATAGGAAAAACTGCTCTCAATCCAACAACCAATAATCAATTTCATACTTAATGTCAAACACCAGAGGAATTTCCATTGACAAGTGTGCCTGAGGCACAATTATTTATCACTGTTCTAAAGGTCTGACCAAATTAACAGGATAAAATATATTGTAAATTTTAAAATCATTATATAAATTTAAGAATCCTTATTATTTGCGTGTAGTGTGATTCTTTACCTGTAAAACCCAAAAGAATCAATTTAAAAAATTTTAGATGAGCTATTAATCTGAAAACCAAAGGTTCAAACATACTTTTAGCTATTGGCTGCCCAAAAGAGTTCTCTAAGATTGTACGTTCTACTTCTTAAGGCTAAGGTTTTCTATACCAGAATGGCAAATGGAACATATGACCTATTTTCTCTACCCATGGAATTAAGATGCACTTGGTAAGATTATAGCTCTAGTCATCTTTTTTTTTTAATTTTCATCATTTTCCTACTAAATGGAGGAAGTCAGGATCCATTGTCAAAGTTTTCGTTGAGTCTTCTGAGAAAGTCGCATCTTAAATGGCATCATACATTCAGCAGTCACCACATAGTCACTTATTTATTCACTCAACAGAATATGCTCCAAGTCCTAGAGTGTGGTGACAGGCACTAAAGATACACAGATGAATTTAAGCTCACCCTGCTTGTTATACCACAGCAGAAAAAGACACACACAAATTCAAGTGGGACATAACTCATCTAATAAAAGCGTGCACTGTGAGACCATAAGGAAGGCAGAGTCTTTACTCTTAGGATCCACTGAAATACACATTCAAGGATCCTCACACACAACCACAGACCACTACTATGGACTAAGAATAGCTTTGAAAATGACTATTATATCAGCTACTCCAGGGAAAACAAGTGATGCCTTAGTGTTCAAAGTTATCACCAAATTATAGTACATGCACAGCTACATGCTAAAAAAAAAACAAAATTGCTGCCTGTTAGACAATTCCTTAAAAGACAATTTGGCCTTGATTTGATTTGCTATTTTGCTGCTGTTGTAGTATAATGGCCAACTGGATCTACTGGATTGAAGCTGCTGCCCAATCAGCAAGCATCCTGCTGCAACATGATAGGAACACGAAACTCCTTGAGTTCCAAGGCATTACCTACCAGTCCGTTTAACCCTAACTGTATATCCTGAACCACGGCCAGGCTACTGAGGACCATCCTGAGTACTGTGACTCATCGTGTTAGGTTTGTGGTGGGATGCTGGAGCAGCAGCCATCTGGCAGGTAGAAGTGCGGTAACGAGACCAAGAAGAAGTCAAAGAATTATTCTCAGACTCTGCAGAGGCCCAGTGAACAACAATAAGGCCAAAAACTGAGAGGCAGTAACCAATAAACCAGAATTCAGAGATCAAGGATATAAATCTTATTTAAACATAGGCTCTGGGCGGAGCACAGTCTAGGGGGAGGGTCACACCTTTGGAGATTTGCAAACAGTGGCTTCAGGCACAAATTATAGATTATAATTAAGATGCAGCCTTCGTGTTTGCTCCGTGGGGAAGAAAAAAATACTTGATTTGACATCATTCATTTCAGCCTCAAATACAGAGATGGGAGTCGATCGGGAATTTACTGAGCACTAACTAATACTCTGTATTATGATCTATGTCAGGAGGTACAGAGAAACTCAAAAAAAGTGTAGGATATGGTCCCTGACTTCGAGGCAATTACAGTCTAATTGACAAGTCATACACCCCCAAAGTACCCTAAAGTTATCCTTCAGAACTCTTAGTACAACTATAAGTAGTTATTAGGCTAATTTTTTTTTAACATCTATTGACCTATGATGATCTAAACTCCATGAGCTCAAGTAAAATCACCACTTGGTCCACCACTTTATTTCCAATGCCAAGTGCATAGTAGTTGCACAATAAATATGTTTGAATAGGTGAATAAATGGATATATGATTGACATGTTAGAAACTTTTAAAAAATGGGTATTATCTGAATTTTTGCTGTAAATAAGTGAAAAAAAATGGAGAGAGCTCTAAGGGCTTTAGCTGTGGAAAAAGCTAATCACGATCTTTGGCATCATCTATAAAGATTAAGACAAAACCAAATACACCCAAATATAGGAGCTTGGTTAATTAAAAGCTAACACGGCAGCTCCACAGCCCCACCAGTCATGCCCTCCTACCCCACAATTGTCTCCTCTAGGCTGCTAAGCTTTCCCCATATGAATTTACTGAAAGTGGGAATAGAGTCCCACCCTTAATTCTGCCACAACAGAGAAAGCCAGGCTGTGAAGTGTAAGAAATCTTTACTGAATTTGGAGATAGCGTGAGTACAACCCAGAGGAACCCACAGTGTTAGCAGGGGTGGCCACTCACAGCCACTCTGAAAGTCCGTTGAGGCCGACAACACCTTTTCTGGGGATTCCCATGGAGAGTGCAGGTGTATGCACAGGCTGCCTCATCCCTCACTTTGATATTGTGCAGACACTACCAGGCCTGGAATCTACTGAGAAAGAGTTCATCAGAGCACTGTCACCAAGGTTAGGCTTTAAACTGCCCAACACATGAGAGTCTTCTCCTGAATTAATACCATAAATGACCTGCAGTGGTGATGGGAATCCTCTAGCCACATGCTTAAAAGGTTGGTTTTCTTTTTTTCATTTGATAAATACGTTTTCATTGTCCCTTTTTCTGATATTGATGATAGAACCCAATCAACACTTCTCACATTTTTTTGATTTGACCTTCCTTCCTTCTTTCAGAATCATTCTTATACTGCATATAAAAATTTCTTCATTTTCTCACTTTATTTTAAAATTAGCTCTACCTTGATTTCTGCTTTCATTTCTAGTGTAGACGCACATCCCTACTTCAAACACTCTCTATTATTCTCACTGCTTTTGCTCTACTGGATCATGATGGAATTAATGATATTCATAAAACATGGCGAATAATTAGGGGTCTTTGAATGGGGATGTAAGTACCCCTGAGTTGTATAAAAATACTCCAAAGGTAAGCAAGCGTGGGTAATTTACAGCAATGAATTTCCAGATGCTCAGTTTCATTCAGAGAATGCAGCTGTAGTGGAGACATGTCACAGGACCTTCCCTTCCACAACCAAACACATGAAAATCCATATGAATTTTTTGCTTGGCCACCAAGTCTTCTGACAGCTGTCATCCACCAACCACTTCTCTGTTTATTCACTCCTATCATATACCTGGTAATTTTAGGTTAATGAGAACATGCTATGATTAATATACCTTTGGTACATCTAGTATCCTCACACTTGTTTGGCTGTTGAATTCCACTGACCCCTACCTCACTCCAATAATCAGTAATATTCAGATGCAGATAATGAGCTAATGTACCTCATTGTAAGTCTTTTTCAGGGGTTCCGGTTCAAGACAGCGAGGTAAGAGGATCCTGAACTCACCTCCTCCCAGGAACACACCCAATCTATAGGTATATATGGAACAATTTCCTCTAGAAAAAACTAAAAACTGGCTGAGTGACTCCTAAGGCATCCGGAGAGGGAGGAAAGGCCTACCCAGAAGTGGGTAGGAGAGGCTGGGACACCCCCTCGCCATTACCCCAACCCCAGCGCTGTGACCCACAGTTGGGAGGGAACTCAAAACCCGAAGCTTCTCCCTGAGGAGCGAAGGGTTTGAATTCCACATCCGGCACCTCCAACTTTTAAGGCCTGAATGGGAGAGAGAAGCCTCCGAAACATCTAGCTTAGAAAACCAACGGGGCTTGTGTTCACAAGACCCACGAGACTATGACAATCTGAGAAAAGGCGCACCAGGACTCACCCGCCCCAGCACCCAGCGCAGAAGCCCCGCTGCAGGCGCGCCCAGACTGTGTGCAAGAGGCTCATTTGCTTGTCTTGGAGCTTTGCCCTCCGGGGCGGGCATCTGATTTGACACACATATGGGGGCCTGCTGGGGAACCCTCAGGGTCGCAGACCTGCTGGGCGTCATCTTCCCGCTCTCCCTCTGCCGCATTCCAGAGAGGCAGGATCTCCCAGAGGGGACCTTTTACCGCGTCCGGTGCCTGGGTTTTACGTCTGGTGCCCCGGTGTTACGTTTGGTGCCCCAGTGTTGGCGACTGCCATCCAGGGGACCCCTCTAGATCGCCTGGCACTGGTGGCCAGGGGGGCTTAGGATTGTGGTCCCATAGGAGTGTATATATTTGCATGAGCCTTTTTCATAAAAAGTTTGCTTTTGTGTTTATGCATATAATTATAAAATAATTATAAAGTTAAAATTTGCAAAATAAGTTGCTTTGTGTCATAATAATAAAGTTAAATCTATTCAGAATAAAATTTTTATTAGATACATAGAAAAATGTTAATTTCAAGTTTCAATTCATACACATAAATTTTGCAAAGTATATGTGATCCATATAAGACATTCAAGCATAAAAAATGACAGATTAAAAATATGTGGGGGATGTTGAATGGAAATGAGTTCAAGAAGAAAAGGAATGGTATAAAATTTCTGACTATTGAAAAGATCTTGTTAACAAATTTTTTAATGAGATATTGTGGCTATTGAATTGCTATTATATTAAGATTCCATTGGAAAATTTTTGAAATGATTTGATAGTTTGCTTTAATGTTAATATTTACAATTGGCCAGAAATTACATTTTCAACAACTTAAAGTAAAATATTTTAGCTGTTAAATTAATGTGGAAGAAATATATAGATTTTTCGGTATTATTTTAATTGATGTGCTAGCAAAAAATTTGAAGGTCCCTATAATAGCCCATGAAAGTCTAATGTGTACGTACTCCACCACTCATATTGGTACAAGCTCAGCTGACGTGCTTTTGCTCTAAGGCTCTGGTTCATCCCTAAATTCATCAGTTGGGGCAGTTCTGTAGCCTACACTAGATTTCCCAGAGATGTAGTCCAGGTAGTTCTGCACCAAACCCAGGCTAATCCCTTTGCACAGTCATTCCCCCAACAGGAATGGAGAAAACATCAGACTTATAGGTCCCTCCTGGCAGGTTTCCAATTTTAAGGTCTCCTGAAAGCAATATATTGATCAAAAATAAAGAGACACAGACACACACAGAGCCAGATGAGTCTAATTCTCTATTTCTCTAACTCTACAATGATATGGTTTTACTAATGGTACACTCAATTTATATTACTAAACACAATACTTAACATTCTAGTTTTCAACTTACAAGTTCAGATTTAAGTGGTTTTACATTTTTTTCCCAAAAGCAGTGAGTGGCTACATGTACATTAGTACTTGGGGGACTGTCTCACGTACATCTCATGCACCATTTCAGATCTCCTCGCCTTCACCTGTCTCTCATTCCAGCCACTGTCATGACGACCAGTTCTGTACCAGTTCTGAACCACTTCTTGCAGGTGCAACCTGATGGTGCTTTGCATCAGTCCTGTGCCATGCACACCTTGCTTTCTGCCCTGGGGCTCCTCTGTTGACACCAGAGTAAGACACCACAGGAACTTGTTCCATGCTAAACCATATACCACTCAGAAGTGCAAGTAATTTGTCCCAGGTGGTCAACCTTTGACAAATAGGAAGTGGGAACCTATGAAAAAGTTTTTCTCCCTTTCCTCCAGTGCATTTCATAGGGTTTCTAGCATGAACCCATGAAGTGGTAACTAACTTGATAACACTTGCTTTTATCGGTTCTCCCTCTTTCTCGATTTGCTGCCCTAAATTCTGCTCTCTGTGAAAACACTCCCCAATAAAGTATTTGCATATGAACTTTTGCCAGATGTTCTGCTTTCTGGAGAACATAGTCTAAGACTGTTGATACCAGGAATGGCCCTAAAAAACATACACTCAGGATCAGATTGTAAAACTGGATCATTTAGGGATCAGACAGTGGTAAGGACTCCATTAGTTATAGTAAATGGGGTGCTAATAACCCATGGCATGCAGTAGTGTCATAATTACTAGTTGTTGTTGTTTTAACTTGTGATTTATTCAGATAAGCTCTACCTTGGATGTGAGGTCTTGGGTTATGCCACAGCTGTGTCTCTTGAATGGTGCAGAGGCAAAGATACATAAGGATTGTAGAGGTTGGCTTTTTTAACACTCTCTCATAGTGGTAGCCAACTTGATAATACTTCCTTGCATTGGTTCTCCTTGAAAAAAGAAAACGATAGATTCAGAGTATCCAACTGTTGACGTAGTAAGCTGAGAAACCAGAGGACCAACGTAGGAGCTTTGAAGGAGCCTCATCTCTTGTAGCTGCAGGACAAACTGTTGAATATCATGGAATCTAACTGTAAGGGTAGCAGGACTGCAAATGAAACTAAATATATAGGCTTGAGAGTCACCATGATAAACCAGACCCCTTATAAGAAAAACGGGGGACCCTGAGACCTGGGATGGAGATGTTTGGTGGATGAGTCTGAGAATCTTCAACTTTCAGATTCCCCTAGACTCTTCATGAAAGCAAAAGCAGAGGAGAGCATCCTCAATACCCTGCAAGGCCCTTACTTGATACAGGTGCCTCAGAAGCTGACGTATGTCCTCCTCAAGAGCTACCCCCGCCATCCATCATTACCCTCAAGGCAACAACAGGGTCAAGTCTTAGCACAGCTGATATAGGGAATGTACAGCCAATACTCTGGGAGGAAATAGCTTGTGATTGAATGAATTGCAGTACCTAGCTATTATGTACCATAGGAACTGAGAGAACACATGTAGAAGTGGATCTTGAGAGTGTTGGTCCAAGAGAAGAACTATAAAGCCAGCCAAGGGTGAATTTATTGGAAAGGGGGACCCTAATATGCTTCTGAGATGCTTTCTTAAAGCTTAGACATGGATCCATAGTAAATGAGGTGGACATGCACAGTACTCCTTAGCATAGTACTGAGAAAGGGGTCAGAAGGCTTGGGGGGTTGGAATATTAAAGTGGATTTATTCTGTAACTAGAGCTACAGAATGCATGGGCAGGGCATGAGAGGGGGGATATTTAAGAAACACCTTAAAGAAACTAAGTGAGGCATGTCCTCTGAAATGCACTGTTGACAGTAGAACATGGAGCTATGCGGCTCTGCTCCCTAGTGTCAAGAGGGATGATAGGATTCCAGAAGAGCAGGGATCAAGTGTTGCCATTTAATTGTTGAATGCAAGATGGATGTCAGGAATGCACAGCTGTAACTTGTTGAATGATAGAAATAATACATTCAGGATCAGGTCCAGAAGGCACCAGTAAATTATATGAGAAAGAGCCCAGACTCCCATGTCACATACTTTTGTTGTACTGACACCAATCCCTCAGCTTATATCTATAAGATCTCATGAGGAAGAGAAGGTGGTCCCTTCCCACCATTAGAGGAGGAAAAACTTAGTCCTAGTACACAGATGAGTCAGTGCAACGTTGGTGCTGGCACAAACAACTTCTGTTGTGTTACAGTCTCACTCAGGAGTGGTCCTAAAGGCAGTGATGAAAGGAAATCTTCCCAGTAAGCACGTCTACGCGCAGTCTATTTGATTATTTACGTTGTGTGGAGAGATAAGTGGTCCAAGGTTCAAACATACATGGATTTCTGAGCAAGTGAATGGCTTAGATGGTTGTTAGAAATCTGAAAGGAATTATATTAAAAGATTGGAGACAAAAAAAACCTGGTGAAGAATGTGGATGACCCATGGAGATGGCCAAGGTGTGCAGATTTTTTTGTTTTATGGTAATATATCCATTTTCACCCATTGCAATAAAAACTAGGTACTGAGGATGACTTGATTAGTGAATGTCAGCAAGCCTCTCTGCTTAATCAATCCAGAACCGACATAATAGATCCATGAACATAGTGTCCATGATGGCAAAAATGAAGACTATGCATGGGACCAACTCTCACAAAGTCTGATCTAGCTACTGTCCTTCTGAGTGCCCAATCTGCCAGCAGCTGAAATCAATGTTGAGTGTTCAATAAGGAGTAATCAAATATGGAACAATGCCTCAGGAGAATAGCCAGCCACTTTGTGACAGGCTGAATACATTGAACTCCCTCACCCTAAAGAGTTCCACAATTTGTCCTTTCCAGAACTTACGTCTATTCTCAGAAGATTTTGTCTTCTCTGTCCAAAGTGCTTCTTGCAGCACTACCATCTGAGGGCTTACAGAATGCCTGATCTATCACGTGGTATCACACACAGCATTGCCTTAGATCAAGGGGCCCATTTTATTGGAAAGAAGGTGTGACAACGGGCATATGACCGCAGAATCTATTGACCTTACCATGCACCCCATTACTTAGAAGTAGCTAGCCTGATAAAACAGTAGATTTGTCAAAGTCTCAGCTAGGGCACCAACTCAGGGAAAATACCTGCATGGTTGGGGTGCTATGCTCCATGATGTGGTGTACGTTCTGAACCAACAGCTGAAAACGATGCTGTATCCTCAATAGCTATAATACATGGGTCTCAGGAGCAAGGAGTAAAAATCAGATTGGCTCTTCTCACCATCAACCCCAATGTTCTATTTGTGGAATTCGTGCCTCTTGCCTCCCACATTGGAGCTTCTCTGTTGATGACAAAGGGAACCCATTTGGTGTCCACATTTGCACTCAGAAGTGCAGGAGAGTTATTCCTTGTGGAGCACACCTTGAGGGTGGATGGGAGCTAATGGAAAAAACATTTCTCCTAAAGTGCACTTCATGTTGTTCCTCAGAAGGTGCCTTGGGATTGAACAGCCTGTCTTTCCCATAGTGGTTCCAACTTGATAATACTTCCTTGAATTGGTTTTCCTTCCTCCTCCGCTTCACCTGAACTTTCCCTCACTCCTGCACCCTGCAATAACACTCCACAGTGTTATTAGCCTCTCCTCTGCTAGAAACAATGCTTCTAGCAATTTTCTTTCTTTTTTAAAAAAATGTATTAAGGTACAACCTACATACAATGAAGTACACAGATCTTAAGTGCAGAGCTCAATGCATTTTTACATTTGTGTATTCTTGCCAACAAAATGTAAAGACAGATTCTTTCCCCACCAAAGATATCTCCATATCTCCAACAGGTGCTTCATTACATGTGGATCTATTCTCTTCTTTCTACAAGTAAAATACCACTGCTCTAGCTCAGGCCTTCAGCCTCTCTCACTTCCAATAGTCTTCCTCCGGTGTTTATTTCTTTCAGTCAGTCCTTCACTGCTACCAGAGTAAACTATCAAATGGCAAATCTGACCTTGTCACGCCCCTGCTTAAAATTCTTCGTTGGCTCCCCATTACCTAAAGGATGACACGAGGTTCCTTATCCCAGTACATGGGCCTTCCAGAATCCAACCCCTACTCACCTTTCTAACCTCATTTTCTGCCACTTCTTGGCAGTTCTTGCCTTACTACTTACCATTCATCACCTCCTACACTGGCTTTGCAGTCCTGCCGGCTAGAATGTCCTCTTTCCCATTTTACACCGTCCCTCACTTCTGCCTATCTACCTGAATAAATGTTGCTTACCCATTACACTTCAGATTGTCGCTGTCCCACTCCAAGAAGCCTCATCTAGCCTCCTCTTCCCAGGCTAGACCCCATAGTACCCTGTGCATAAATCCCTTGTTGTACTGACCACTTGATATTTTAAGTATCAGTTCACCCATCTGTTTGCTTCTGAAGGCAAGTATCAAGTCATATGCAGCCCCATATACCCAGTGCATGGCCTAGTACATGAATTATAATATGTAATTAATAAAATTTTGGAGTGACTACATTTTAAAGGGGTAAAGAATATTTAAGACACTTTCCTCGAGAAATGTGTTCCTAAAAATTTAAACAGAACAACTTTTGACAAAACCAAATCCTGTATTTAGATTTCTACATCAGGGTAGACAGATCACCCTTGTAATCACGTCTGACTTCCTACCCTTGTGCTACTCAAACATTTGCTATTGGGTGATTAGACAGCTCTGACGCAAGCATCGTCCTGGCCCGAAGCCTGGAGCTCTCAGGTGTCCTGGTAACCCACAACTCTCTGAGTCAGTGGTGAGCTGTTGTCACTGATGGCCCACAGTACCTCAGGTCCCTACCTACTGGGTTCTAGTTGCCCATGTCCCTGGTATTCAGTCTTAGTTACTGCCTACTTTTTCATGTCTCTGCTTGATATTCTAGCTCCTCCAAAGTCTAGGTTTTCCACCCTTTAGCCTCATCTTCTGGAGACTAAGTCTCTGATCCCTGCTGGCTGCCTTCCAACTGCACCTGGGTTAATTGCCTCTATGAATCACCTGCCCCAGATCTTAACTTGATTTGGACCACAGGTGTGTGTGTGCTGTCTGTCCTTCCTGCCTGTTGGCCTGACATCCAGTTGTGGACCTTCCTTCAGACTCATTTCATATTGATTTTCTTGGACATAATTACAATCCTGAACTTCCCCTGGTCTGTCTCACCCTTCCTCTCAGAACCTAGGATAGAACATCCCCAAATTATTAAGCTTTTGTGTAAATCCATATTTTATTATATTGAGCTTGCTTAAAGTGAGTTATATTTGTGGTGCAGAGCAGAACAAAGCTTTGGAGTTAATTCAAAGGTAATAACTCTCCTAGCGGACTCAAGAATTCGGAACTTTGCTTTGGAGAAGTTGTTCTCAAATAAGTCTAGTGAAAAGCACCTCTTAGAGACTCACCGGGTGTGAACAAGTTTTCTGACTTCAAGGACCTGATGGTTTGGCTGGAGAAGGCCAGCAAACAAGCTCTTATTAAGTCATCAGAAACAGTCACTTCTTGGTTTATCAACCTCATTCTAGTTACCTGCCTTAAAGTATTTCATTCCCAGGACTGACTTAGCTTATCCAAATGCCTAAAATGCAAACCATTTTTGCATCCCCCAAACTCTCTGGAATAATATTGATAGGAAAAGGATGTTGAAACTTTGTCCCAAATAAGACTTGGGCATTATTTGTATATTTATGTTAGTAATGTTTCCTTCATGTTCAGCATTAATTTGTTGGTGTTTCTCTAACTCATCTGCATCCTTCCTTCAAGTAATAAATGACTTCCCAGTTTAACAAGACCTCCTTATTATGCACAGGATATTCTGTACATCATGTATGGCTGCCCTCTGCTTTTATGGAAATCAGGGAATTGGGCTATCTGCTCCAAGATCTCCTCCCTTGCTTCTCCTCTTTTTAATTCTCTGGAAAACTAAGAGTAGGGCTAACACGGATGTACATGCTATTTTCTCATCAGTCATTTCTAAATCATAACGGGAAAATGGTCAACAAGGTCATCTTCGGGTCTTTGGCCATCTTTTTAAGGAAACACTTTTCCCGTCATTTCCTTTTGTTATTTAGTTATTGTAAAGTCTACCAAGTCAATGAATTGTTGGGTCTGCAGCTTTTCAAGGAAGAGAACTGTGTTTTGCTGAGTAAAGTGCAGCAGGCTGCATTCTGTATGCTGAAAAATGAGGTATTGATTTTTTTTTTAATGATGTTTGGCTTTGGCATATATATTACTGTTGAATTATTATGTTTTTTCGAATTGAACACTTGACAAATGGATTCAAGATGGCCTTTATGGACTAAAATACTTCTGAACAGTACATTATCCGTAACAACAAAATAAATCACCAGTATATGAATAAAATATCGATTATATCTTCCTTTCCCCCATTAATTTGAACTTTACATCTAGTATTTCAGATTTTATGTAATGACCTGGCATTATATGCACATCGATTACAGCTTAGAAATGTTTTCAATTAAAATTTCAACTTAAAAAATATTCTTTGTTTCAGGTAAAATGAGGCTGGAAACAAAAGCTAAAGTGGCATTTTCAAAACAATTTGTTTTGATGTCAATAGCTTATCAGTGACTTTTTCATGAGCTCAGAACAATCTCATTGAAAAATTAGTTATCTCATGAGCTGCTACAAATAGCTGAGAAAATAGATTTTAGGCTGGCTCTAAGCATTAGCTCTTGATTCAACCAACAAGAGGAATTTGAAAAAATCTATAAAGCTTATCTCAGCCTATGGAGAAAGGTGCTTATCTAACTCATGTTCTCCCACTTAGGCCATATGAATGGACTTTTTTTTCATATTGTGATTGCAGTCAAGGGTACTGGAAACATCACAATTATCATCCTCATCATAATCATCATCACCATCACCACTAATGTGAACGCAACCATTAAGGTGGGCATAATGAGATTGAAACCAGGGATTTTTCAAGAAAGAGGGTGTAAATGTCAAATATGGTTCCAAAATTAAAAGGAAGGACCTGGCAGTGGATCAAAGCTGAGGTTATTTACCAAGTGTCCAATATAAAGATATTAAGAACTAAGTGAGGGAAGCACAGCTGACACAAAATCCTGTTTCTTGACTTTTGAACCACTGCTTTTTCATGGCTATTATCATCAACAGTAACAGGATATAAAGTGCTGGTATGGGGATATATTTACATTTTAGGAGAACAAAAGAAAATGACACTGATGTGAAAAAAAAAAAAAAGTCACCAGGGAAGAAAAATGAGAGAGACAGTCATAAAGAAAAGTTGTACTGGGAGTTAAACACCTATTAGATCCTACCATGTACTACACATTAGATTAAATTACATACTCTTCAGAACAGGCTTTTGCGGTGTTGGCACTATTTGTCCTACACAGGAGGAATTGGGCTCAGAAAACTTAAGCAATATGTGTAATGAGGCAGAATTGAATACCATGTTCAACTGATGCAAAGATCATTTGCTCTAGCACAGATGTCAGTGGTTCTCAAACTTAGCCTCATGTTACTATCATCTAAGGACCTTTGAAAAAGTACCTCAGCCTAGGCACCATTCACTGTCAACTGAATATGAATTTCTAAGGGAGCCAAACATCGGTACTTTCAAAAAGCTCCCCATGTAATTACAATATGTAGCCAAGGCTGCAAACACTGTGCTCACCAAAGGCCACCTAAATGCTGTGAATTAATACGCAGTGAAAAGGCCATCTGTCCAGGACACA
This sequence comes from Tapirus indicus, assembly GCA_031878705.1. Lineage (NCBI taxonomy): Eukaryota > Metazoa > Chordata > Mammalia > Perissodactyla > Tapiridae > Tapirus > Tapirus indicus. Next base: position 114,040,617 of record CM062921.1, on the reverse strand, counting down.
AAGTAACCAATATTTCTAAAGACCTTATTGACAGAGTTCCTCTAAGTGGCCAAAACAAATATTTTTCAGAAGCATATCAGCAGATGATTCCTTTCAGCATGTTTATAGCTAATTCACAGCTCCAAAAGGAAGTTGAAAAACAATGATAAGTGGATATAACTTCCTGATAAAAACTTAAAATCGCATAGATATTTCCTGGAGGAAATATCTAAGTTAATTGAGCCCTAAGAATTCACTTGAAAGGCCATTGCAAGAAAATAAACAGAGCTTAAAACTTGTCCTTTTCCTTTGCAAAAAGGGCTGTTTGCTTTTCAGAATAATTCAATATCTAAAGCTTTAAGAAATGTAGAGAATAAGATCAAGAGAGAGGTCAAGCTGAAGTCTTATAACAAGCATATAGAGCTTATTTAAAGACTGGGAATGGAAGACATCACTTAGAGAGAGAAGATAGTGATAAAAGAGAATAGTGCCTAAGAGTGAACTTTAAGGACCCCAAGAGACTCTCATGAAGGAGTGGCAGGAAGGTAGAAGAAAAACAGGAGAATGTAGGGACTTGAAGCTAACGGAGGTAAAGATTTCCAGGAGTGAGGAGTATTCATCTGATCAATCACTGCTGAGAAATCAGGAGGATAAAGACATATTGCATTTGGCAATATGGATGTCACCAGTGACCAGTGACTTTTTTTTGCTGTCCACTTTATTCAAGTGTGCAATTATACCTCATTTGTGCTCTGCCAAGAAATCATACCTCCTATTGTGTTTGATGGCCAAATAAGTCAGAAATCCTGGCCTAGATCAATTTTACAACCTGCAATTTTAAAGTTCCTTTTAGCAAGAGCTAAACCTCAGTTCTTTGAGGGGGGACAAGAGTTAGAAAAGCTGACCTAGAATAGAGAAAATTGCATATTTAACCCTAAATTTTATCTTAACAATTTTGAAAAATAAATCAGCAGTACACTTCTAGTTGTTTCCCTTGACTCATAAAATTTACAATAAAGTGTGCTTCAAATTTTTTAATTTCTTTACATCAAATGTCTGTAAATGATGAGATGCTCTTTAGAGAATTGTGGTTGGTGGTGTATTTAGTAAAGTGTGGGTTTGGGACCTTTATTTACTAATTTTTAAAAAGTGGAGAGAGTCATACTGTATGATTTCAACTGTGTGACATTCTGGACAGTAAACAGATCACTTGTTGCCAGAATTTTCAGAGAGAGAAGGGGAGGATTGAATAGGTGATGCACATGGGGATCCATCGGGCAGTGAAACTATTCTGTATGATACTCTAATGGTAGATAACTAACATTATGCATTTGTCAAAACCATAGAACTTTATAGAATAGAGAGTGAACCTTAATGTATACAAAAAATTTTTTAAATCATTTAGATGGTCTGGGGATCTCAGGAAGGAATCAGCCTATGACAAGAGAATCTAACTGTATTGCAAATGTATGAAACAACCTCACCGAAGGGGAGTGGAGGGAGGAAAGGTGCTGACCTAAGTAAATTTAGAAATGATGGAGTCTGTAAACCCAAAGGCAAAAAGAACTACTTATAAGCACTGTAGTATAATTTGTAGTTATTTCCCATAGGAGTAGAGGGGCGAGGGATAACAATTTTGATACTGCTATACATGTGTACTGTAATTGAACCATAAATAAATGGAGATAGCACATGGTGAGTTTCTCAATGTTGGCGTTAAGAGGTCATAGAAGAGCAAGGGGAAGAGGCTAGTATGATCCATTTGGTAATTGATTAGAATTGGAGGTATCAACATGAACTCATGTTTAGCTTAATATAGACACATATGGTTAGAGATATAAATATTTATAGATGTTATAAATATATAATATAATATAAATATATACACACATATATTTCCTTACTTGATCAGCAAAGAAAACCTAAAAGTAACAATACCCCTATAATGATAAGCATACCTACCACCCAAATCTTGATTTCTAATACCATTCACATAAAAGAAACCAAGGCTCCTTGGAGACACGGCTGGTTCAGGGACTGGAGCAAGAAACATACAAGATAAGCCTGGAGCACCTAATAGTGCCAGAAAATTAGGAAGTGCTCTAAAAACAAAATGAAAATCTCCATATTGATGGGATATGTCAAAGAGAAATGGGACCCAACTGAAAAAGCCCCCAATGACCAATTCTAGAACAATTTGAGCAAGACAATAAAGTATTATTAGATTACAACGCAAAGCATAAAACAGATATCCATGAGTCCATACTGATATAAATAAATGACTAAATTAAATAAATAGATAGAGGAGAACAGACAAATCTCTCACAAAGAAAAATTTCAAATAATTTATGTAGATACTCTGCATAGGAGGGGGAAGCATAACTCTTCAATCCATAAGTGTAGGCAGCGATAGTGACTTCCTTACCAAGGGCAGAGTGTGAAAAGGGGCAGTATTCCTAAACACTAGTGAAGTGTTCAAAAACAAGGAAAGTTTGAGACTGTCATCGCCAAGAACTGCCTAAGGAGACATGACAACTAAATGCAATGTGGCATCCTGGATGAGATTCTGGAACAGAAAAAGGACATTAGAACAAAACGAAGGAAATTTAAATAAACTATGGACTTTAATAATGATCAATATTAATTGTAACAAATGTACCATATTGATGTAAGAAGTTAATGAGAGGGAAAACTGTGTGCGGGGTATATGGGTACTCTCTGTACTATCGTCTCAAATTCTTTATAAATCTAAATTTATTCTAAAGTATAAAGTCTATTTTTAAAAAGTAGAGAGAGTATCTTACAGAATCATTTAAGGCAAGACTAATTTGAATGTACTAGCTGGATAATGATGTAATAAAATAAGCCATCTTCTTAAGAGACAATACCTATTTATAATACAATGACAATAAAAATTGATGATAATTCTATATGTCTGAGTGCCTTTTGGGTTCCTAGTCCCAAATCTGATGTGTGTGGAGGGGGTTTCCCCCCACATCAGCAAACAGTTCTCAGACAGTAACAGAATTCAACTCAATTCTGACACTGTCTACTCGGAGTCAGCATCAGGTTCCACATTTTAAGAGTTCAGCCCTACAAGACTGCTCGCCTCCCCCACTTCAGACACCAGTCACAAGCCCAGGTTGTTACCCGTGCTTCTGACTAACTGGCTGCAGATTGGACGTTCCCATATCGCCCTCCTTGGACTTCAGCTGCCAGTTCCAGGTCCAGGTTGTTATCTGTACTTCTGACCAACTGGCTATAAATCAGAGATTCCCAAGACTCCCTCCTCAGACTTGATTAATTTGCTAGAGAGGTTCACAGAAATCAGAGAAACATTTTACTTACTAGATTACCATTTTATTACAAAAGGATATAGCTCAGGAACAGCCAGATGGAAGAGATGCACAGGGCAAGGTATGGAGAAGGAGTGTGGAGCTTCCATGCTCTCTCCAGGCACACCACTCTCCCAGCACCTCCACGTGTTCACCAACCTGGAAGATCTCTGAACCTTGTCCTCTCAGGTATTTATGGAGGCATTTGATTTGACCTCCAGGCCCTCTCCCCTCCCCGGAAGTTAGGGTGGGTGGAGACTGAAAGTTCCAACCCTCTAATCACATAATTTACTCTCCTGGCAACCAGCCCCCATCCTTAGGTACTTTCCAAAACTCACCTCTTTAACATAACAAAAGGTGCCTTATCACTCTCAACACAGGAAATTCCAAGGGTTTGGGGAGCTATGAACCAGGAAATATGGATGAAGATGGACTATATATGAGAAATATACTTTGGTCATTCAGATATTTTTTTATAAATCACAATATTGTAGGATGTCACCCCAAAATTCATGTCAGATCCTAGCCCCCAAAGATGATATTAGAAGGTGGGGCCTTTGGGAGGTGATTAGTGCCTTATAAAAGAGGCCCCAGGAGCCAGCCAGGTGGCAAAGTGATCAAGTTCACACGATCAGGGCAACTTGGGCAGCCTGGGGTTCATGAGTTCAGATCCCAGGCAAAGACCTACACATTGCTTTATCAAGCCATGCTGTGGCAGGCGTCCCACATATAAAGTAGAGGAAGATGGGCATGGATGTTAGCCCTGGGCCAGTCTTCCTCAGCAAAAAGAAGAGGATTGGCATAGCAGCCCAAATGGGCTAAGACATAAGTATTTCAAAATTATTTTCTTACTTAACGCTTACCACACCTCTGAGAACAATGGAAAAGAGAAAAAAGCACTCCAGGTTGTTATTTATTGGACAGCATAAGAGACACTAAAATGTACAATACAGCTTTTTAATCAAAATGCGCATGAAAGGAATAAAGCAAAGACCATGGAAAATACACCCTGTGATTGAGCAGCTGTATTTCTTAATGAGGCAACTTGGATGAATTTCTCCCTGGTGAAATATAATGCCTCTTTATGGAGGATTCTCATTATCTAGTCTTTCCCATGCCTATAAATTTCTACACGGACACCCATAGGTAATGGTAATACAAGGGGTCCTACTTCTTAAGTTACCTTGATTGTAATTTCTCAAATCTGAATATAGAAATTCAAAAAAGTTTCATTAAATTGAATATTTATGCCTTATACACTGGGTATATGTTTTTTTTTTTCAAGTTAGGACTTTTGGGGTCAGCCCCGTGTCATAGTGGTTAAGTTCAGCACATTCCGCTTTGGTGGCCCAGGTTCGTGGGTTCGGATCCCAGGCGCGGACCTACACCAATTGTCAGCCATGCTGTGGCGGCAACCCACATGTGAAGTAGAGGAAGATTGGCACAAATGTTAGCTGAGGGCTAATCTTCCTCAGCAGAAGAAATAGTTAGGATTTTAAATTGTGAAATTCAAAGTTTTAGTGGATTCTATGATATCTGACAATTAGTGATTAGATAGCTGGAAAATTTAATAATAAAAATTCCAGAAATTCAGTAACTTCTTGACAGCTTAAGGAGCTAAAAGTTAAGAAATTCTCACTGGGGAAACACGTGAAGTTTCTTCTCAATTAACTCATTTTAGATATGTCAGCAAAGCACCTGAAATTGGCCATTGTGCCCAGTACCTGCTTTGTTTCTGACTCTTGGGCGCGAGGCAGTGGACCAGTTTCGTGAACAGACTTGCCCCCCTCTTCAGCAAGGCTCATTCAGGGCTCCCCTGCATGTCACCCCTCTCTCAGTTCTGCCCGAGAGGGACGAGATGAGAACTCAATTAAAATCTTGATTTTACCCTAAAACAGAAAATCCTGCAATCCAAATCCTAAAATAAATCTTATTTCACTGGAATCTTCATTACCTTTTGACAATTCCTGAGAACTTGTTTGAATTTTACAGACAAATTTTTAGACAGCTAGATGTATGGCTTGATTTGAATATGCATAAAATGGAATACATTTTCCAATATATTTTCCTTCTCAAATTCTTTTGAAACTAAAAGACTGTACCTTGTCTCAGGCAGCAAATTACCTAGAACTAGGATCTTAGAGCAAGACTGAACTTCACAAATCATGTTATCTACTTCCTTTTCCCCTTTGACTGTTGGGGGAAAAAAATGCTCAGGCTGTTATTATTTGCTGAGCTCCCTTTATGTCACTTTATGACAGACGTCATACTAGACGTTAAATATACGTTATATCATTATATCAATAACTTCATGCAGAATTCAGTATTTTCCCAAGTTTAAAAATAAGCAAACTAAATTCCAAAAGGTTAAATAAAATAGCTGAGGGACACTGGGAGTAAAGTCTTCATGGACACTTGAGCTCAGAGCTGTGATTCAAAGGCTGTGCTCTCACTCTCTGATGCTATACAGCTCAAAAAGGTGACAGACAGTTACGCCAGGAAGTCTGCTGCAAACCTTTTGCCAATCTCTAATTAAACATAGCATTTCTTTCTATTATAAATATGGGCTAGTTGCCACAGGTATTTGGGTACCTGTAACTTTGTCTCCATTAAAAATCTCAAATATTTTAATATCACAGTCTAGTTGTTGCAGATACCTTGAAATATTATTTGTGCTCATCACTACTATGAAGTTATGTAGTCATTGTCTATGCACTAGATCTTGTCTTTAATGCATTAATAAAACCTATCATAAATTTTCAAAAATTTTGCTAAATGTCTTTCAATAGTAATGGTTTTCTTTGAAATTTTAAGTGTTTGATTTTACGCATCAAAAATATTATTCTGCAAAGGGACCCATAGACTTCACAAGACTGTCCAAAAGTTCACAACACTAATAAGATGAAGAACCCCTACCCAAGGCCATATAATTAGGAATATTTTAATATGTGATGACATACAAATTGGTTTTCCTTATTGTATTTTGATTGAATTAAGACATCAATTTTACTAAGCGATAATCCCCAAACTGGGTATGACATATTTCTCAAGTAGTTCCTCATAATATGTATTCCATGAAAGGATCTGTTCTGGTTAATTTAATAAATCAGCCTTTCACACTTGTATCAGAAGAAGAAATTCAGTTGTTCTCTGCCATTTCACCTGTTCTTAGATACTTCACCTTATGCAGAGCAGATCTGCAGTGGAATTTCAGGGGCACTAGGAAAAGTTTTGTTCCCATTTTCCTTCCTTCTCTACCAGATTCATGCTAATTACTGATGCCTGTGATTCCTTTAGGAATTTAGGGTTTAGGAGGGCCCCTTCAAAATTTTTTGTATCATAATTAGTGATAAGAATTAATAGTCAAGTGCCTTCTAGAAGGAGGATGATTATTAACATTCACACAGAGGTATAAATATCTGACAACAGGCTTTTTCCAAAGAGAAGTTTCAATAGGAGAACTGTTCCATCAGAAAGAAGTATCAAGGAGGGAGGAAAGAGCACAGCAAGAGAAACAGGGCACCCGGGTCTCTCACAATTTTGCCTGGAGTCGGCTCTCCACTTCAATGATTTGCTTAATTCTAGTTATTATAATTTCCAGTTCCTCGTGTCCCATTTGTCAAACAGGAGTGATAATATGGTGCTTGCCACTTGTGTGTTGGCTGAGTGGTAAAGACTGCCAGCCTCCTGGGTATCAGATTCTTTGCATTCACTCAAGCAAATGTCACAATCAGTGATGGCAAAACCATCGCTTCATTATGATGGATCTCACCATGGCCTGTCCTTTCCTTCTCTCAGAAGATAGTTCTTCAATCCCTAGGCTTCCCACAACACAGAAGAATGAAATTACATGTGTTTTTAGGCTGACTCATTTTCTGATGGCAGCGATCAGTATTTAAGCTAATTAGGAAGATTCTTTCCATGTCTTTTATTTCATTCACAATTAGTCTACTGCTATATATATATTTTTTAAATAAACTCCCAGCTGGTGGTGGGAGGAGAAGGAATCATCTTACTGTCCTCAAATTCTATCTGGTTTCAGGGAATTGCTCATCATCTGGCTATTTATCCGTTGAAAAGCCTATCAAATGGAAGATGTTTAGAGAGAGTCATTGAGTTACTGAGCTGCCTTTCATAATGGAATTCTGAATCCGGGTCCATATGGGGGCCTAATATGAGAAAGGCCAAAAGTCCCAGAATGCTCTGTCTCTTTTGGGTCATTTCCCTATTTCCACCAAGTCTCTGTTAAAATTCAAGTTGAATTTCCAGACTCCAGCACCTTGGCACGGATGAATTTAGTAATTAGCCAACGTCAGAGAGCAAGACCCTAAGGAAATGAACAAAGAGATGCGTAAAATTAGACGTGAAGCAGAAGTTAGATTCTGCGGGAGATGTGTGCGGTGAGGGGCACTTAAAGAGCAGAAAGCACAGGAGGGCCTACAAAGGTCTGCGAAAGAGGCAAGTCTTCCCAAAGAAAGTCTTTGGCACTTCAGTTAACCACTGGCTTCTTAATCAAATGACTGCTGTTCCGCGGTTTGAAACAAGGGAACTCAGAATATTAGTCTCCAGCTGGATGTTTTTCTAACACGTCACAGAGGCAATGTTAGAGCCTGTCAATGTCAGCCTGGACAAGTAGGGTGAGTGTGGTCGGCGGGAAACCCAACGTCAGACAATTCATACGTTCTCCAGGATGGCGCTTGACTAGAATTCATTCAGCCAGCATTTAAGGCAAACCTACAGACAATCCTAAGGCGTGACCCCTGCCCTGAAAGCGCTCGTGATCTTGGGTAGGAATGAAGTGCTTAGGCCACTCACAGACACTGACACAGTCTGGGAGTCTCTGTGGGTGAGATGTCACAGAGCACTGCAGATGGGCTCACCCAGAGAGAGACTCTGAGGCCTCAGCACACAGATCCATTTATATTTGAAGATGACTCCACAGATGGTGATCACTATCTTGTGTATGCGGATGTGGTTGACAGAAAAAAAACAAACAATCCCCTCTTCATCGCCTGTCTGTAAAGACTGACACTCAACTGCTAGCTGTTCCAGATGTCAGGGCGTTTCAGGTCGCATTTTGAATCGGGCTCCTTGCTTTGGTTCAGACAAAAAAGTCAATTTTCTATCCAACTGTTGCAAGCCATCTGTACTTACCCCTGGAGAACCCCTAAAGTCAATAACCATGGTCGGTCATTTAAAATTATGGGTCAAAGGATATTAAAAAAGAAATTTCTCAGCCTGGCTTCCATGTAGGATCCTCTCTTTCTCAGTTCCCAGCTTCTTGGTCATACAACTTCACCTCTCACCACTCTACTTCCACACAATGACACAGTACTCCAGCACAAACACGTCACCACTGCCACATTGCTAAAGCTGTGTACATCCCTTAGGTGTGCAGTGTGAAATTCTCTGCCACAGCTGCAAGTCATAGAGCATATCAGCTCCCTGAATAGAATACCTGTTTTCTCTTCCTTGCTCTGCGAATTCCTACTAATCCTTCAAAACCCAGTTGAACCATGACTGCCACCGTGACACCTCCAACCCTAAAAGTTATTCCTCTTCTATGTTGTCACGTTTGGCTCTTTTCTCCATCAGAGCATTGACGTCATATTCAGTTGTGCTGTTTCTTCATGTGATTCTCCCTCCAAAGATTAATGGTTATTTTTCAGGCATTTAGAATGGTTTCTGACAAATCACTGATGAATTAATAAAGAAATTAATAGCTTACTCCTCTGATAAAATTGTTTTTCAGGAAGTACCAATTTAGTGCTGTAGTATCGGCTGTATTACAAGACATCTGGATGAGCTAAACTCGTCACTTTAAGCCATCATCGTAGCTCAGAGATGAAGCTGAAGAAAAGGTTAAAAGGTTAGGTGCAGGGGCCGGCCGGGTGGCTTAGCGTTTAAGTTTGCGCGCTCCATTTTGGTGGCCTGGGGTTCGCAGGTTCGGATCCCGGGCGTGAACAGACGCACCACTTGTCAAGCCATGCTGTGGCAGCGTCCCATGTAAAATAGAGGAAGATGGGCATGGATGTTAGCCCAGGGCCAGTCTTCCTCACTGAAAAAAAAAAGGTTGGGTGCAAATCTGTAACTTGAAGAACGCTCAGGCTTCTTAAAAAATAATAATAATAAGACAGAGCTTCTCCTCTACAGACCTCCAATTTGCTCTGTGACTTGATTTAATCACAGCCATGTACTCTGTCTAGAAGACACAGCAAAGGCACTCCGAGCTTTGATTCAATTCAACAAGAGCAGCATGCAGCAACTCCCCTCATCACTTCTAACCTGCTCCAACCACTACCCAGAAGCAAGAGAAAGCTCAAGTCGTATTGGGTCCCTGACAAATATTATGGAACACTCCAAATACCCAACCCTGCACTCGATCATTAACTGGTGGAATCCTAAGTGCTTACACTTGGAAAGGATCTGGCAATCACCTGTTCTGACTTAATCCCAACGTAGAAATCTTCTCTACGACATCTGGGGCAGATGATCACCTACCTTTCCTTGAAAATGTCTACGGACAAGAAGCTCCTCACTCTGTGAGCTATCTAAGAACCTCTTCTGAGCAATTGTATAGATTAATGAGCAAATATACAGAGCAATGAACAAATACACATAAGTTACCAAACAATGTACAAAAGGGCAAAACAGTATGTCTAGTACACCTCAGTTTGTATAAAAGATAAAGAATATATATAAGTATATGATGGTGTGTGTGAGTTTGTATGTGTGACCATGCTCACAAATCTTCCTGAAGAAATCTCCAGCTGCCACTGCAGATGATGCCCATTGTAAGATCTCAAATGTCCATGCCGAAGATGCTGTCTCCAATCCTCTGATGCCAGAAAGCTGCTGGGCTTTGTGCCAAAGGTGGGATGAAAAGCCCTCTCCCCAATCTCATGTTATACATTGTCTCCAGGAACTTGAAGCAATATTGCTATATCCAGAGTCCCACAAAATCCATCTCTCATCTAAGCCAATCCAAGACACTGGGCAGAGAGTCATCTTCCCCATCTCCACCCTTCCCAAAGCTCAGCTGTTGATCACCTACAGTATTTAACCTTACTGTCACCTACTATCACTTAACCTCACTTGGGGAAAAGGAACACACACAAAATATTTCCACAAGAATGAGTAAATGTTTCTGTATCAGCAGTAACAAATTCCCATGTGGGAAAAGAAATTGTCTAAAGGGCACTGTGTCTACAGAGATTCAGCTTTGGCTAGAACGTAAACACCTTTCAACACTGTCGTACAGAACAGTTTAATTGCTGAGAGCCACAGCTCTCAAACATACACTTTTCTAATTATGGGCTAAACTCTGCAATTATAAAACCAACTACCGCATTCCTGTGGTTTCCTCAACAAAAAAACTCTGTCTGCTAAAGGTGCATTCAAGTCTCCACCTCATCCAGACACACTTGCGACTTTGAAATGGCAGGTGGGTTTTGCCCTCACCTTCTACCATTCCCTTCCAGTTTCAAAGATTTAAACTCTTAAGATCTAGGAGCCAAGTTTCAGTGAGAACTCAAATCCCAGGTATTTATGCTCTCTTCCCCCAGGAATTTCTGCAAGAAGCTCACAACCTAGGAATGGGATCTTAACTTGGTTACCCATCACCTAAAATTTATTCATTAGTTCATTAAGTAACATGTTGAATACCTGTTTTGTGTGACTATATACCCTTCACTATTGCTTTCCCTTGGATATGTTCCAATTTATGGAGTGTCTGTATGAAATGTGGACAAGCATGCATAGTTCCCTCCCTGCCAATTCCATTAACAATCTGTTTTGCTTATTTTTTACCATGAAAATTTTTCTGAATTTAAGATAAAAATCAATGCAAAGGTGCAGTGCATCTAGTATGTCACTGCTGTGTAAGAGAAAAAGATTGTACATAAGTGGATGCTCATATAGACATGAAATACCTCTGGAAGGACATACAAGAATTAGTATCAGTGATGCCTCTGAGGAGTGAAACTAGGTACCCAAGTGATAGGATAAAATCCTAGGTGATAAGGCAAAAACAAAAAGTAAAATACTGTTTTTATCCTTGGAGCCTCAAGAAGCAAATATTGAAAAGCAAATGCATGCTTTCTATTGTATGATCCTCTATACTTTTTCAATTTTGAAGTACGTTCATACGTTAGGCATTCAAAAAAAATTATACAGAAACATTATACAACACTGACATAATCTCAATAAATTTAACTTTTGAATAAAAAAATTCTGAGGTCAGCTTCTCCTTGACATAGAGACTCATATTTTTTGTCTCTTATCAGTGACAAAGCCCTCCAAGCTCTATCTCCCAGCCCACCAGAGAAACTGCCAGCTCCTCACTTATGGTAATTATCTGTACTAGTTTCCCATTGCCGCTGTAACAAATTACCACAAACTTAGTGACTTAAAACAACACAAATATATTATCTTACAGTAGTGTAGATAAGAAGTCTGGCAAAGGTCTCACTGTGCTAAAATCAAAATGTTGTGGTACTGCATTCCTTTCTGCAGACTCTAGGGGAAGAATCCATTTCCTTGTCTTTTCTAACTTCTGGAAGGTGCCCACCATCCTAGGCTTGTGGCCCCTTCCATCTTTAAAGCCAGCAATGGCTGGTCAAGTCTTTCTCATATTTCATGATTCTAACCTTGACTCTTCTTCTGACTCCCATTCCACTTCTAAGGACCCTTGTGATTGCATTATGCCCCCCTGAATAATCCAGGATAATCTCCCAATTCTAAGGTCAGCTGATTAGAAATCTTAATTCCATCTGCAACCTTAATTCCCCTTTGCTATGTAACACAGCATATCCATAGGCTCCAGAGATTAGGACTTAGACATCTTTAGGTAGCTGTTATTCTGCCTACCATAGTACATAGATTAGATAGATGGATAGATAATACATACATACATATAGTTTCAGAAGAGATATAGCTTCCTCCATGGGATAGCTTTTTATGTTAAAAAACATAATATTCAGGGGCCGGCCCAGTGGCGCAGCAGTTTAGTTCGCGCTTGGCAGCCCAGGGTTCACGGGTTCGGATCCCGGGCGCCCGCCGACGCACCACTTGTCATCCATGCTGTGGCGGCGTCCCATATAAAGTGGAGGAAAACGGGCACGGATGTTAGCCCAGGGCCAGTCTTCCTCAGCAAAAAGAGGAGGATTGGCAACGGATGTTAGCTCAGGGCTGGTCTTCCTCACACACACACAAAAAAACATAATATTCAAAGTCCTTGTCTGAAATCAATGCTTTTGGATTCCTTTGGCACTATTGAGAGTCATTCCAAGACATATGAGAAGATACTTAAGGCAGTCTATTAATCCAAGTCCACCACTTAGGCTATGTTACTTATGCCTCAGTTTCCTCATAGTACCTATATCATAGGCTTGTCATGAGGCTTAAATGAGTTACCACCATTGAAAACAGAGCCGACACATAAGTACTCACTACATGCTGCCGATTTTGACTTGACTCGCATCTGCATCACCAAGAGTGCTCACAGGGCCTCTCTCCCAGGACACAGGAATGGGTAGCTCAAAAGCAAAATCCTGTTTCTGTCCTAAAAGGCTTGAGAAGAAAATATTCACAATTTTTTTAAATGCACCTTGGTATATCTAGCTTTTTCATTTTGATTTTACCAGACTGAAAGCTAAAATACCAACCTGTCCTGTTCAATACTAAGAACCTAGTAACCTTACTGATTTTCTGCTGTGGGTTATATGGATTAAGCCAGATAATCCTTGCTGTCAAGGAAATTGCCACATAATGGGTAGATAGTACAAACAAAGATGGAACATAAGTCAATAAATTTAACAAAAAGATTAATCCCTAGAGACCCAGATAACTTGAATCTAATAAAGCAAAGGGAGCAACTCTCCATTTGGCCTGTTTGCCCCCATTGTCCTGAGTCTAGAAGTTCTGCATAACAATTCTCACTGCCAACACAAAGGAAACTGGACACAAAAGTATCATTCAAGGCACCTACTCTAGAACTGTAATTATACAATTTGACCAAACTACATTTCGTTAATCTTTTGGTAAATCTTTCCCCTAGTTTCTAGGGATTCTTTCTAGGAAATAGCTAAAAAAACTAAATTTATTATGCTAAAGGGTTCTCCAACGCACAAAGCTCAAAGATAATCACAGGAGCTCATGGTATCTTAGCTCAACAGCTAAGCATTATTTAAAACATAAAGATTACACTGAAAATCCTTTGGATTTTCTGTATTAGAACTTGGTAATAGGTTATCCTCATTCCCAAGAAATTACTGCCAAATTGGAATCAGTAACTCTTTCTCTATTTATTCCCTTTCAAGTATTTTAGCAGACACTCCACCATATAATTTAAAGCATGTAAGAAACTGACAATACCTGAATGTCAACATCATGGAAGAGGAGTGCAAACTTGATGTTCTATACTTTACCATGACTGTCAAGTGAAATTCAATTTTATATTATCAAATACGGCAGTTGCTCTCAATGTAGTAAGCTGTATAACTAATGAGCTAAGGAGAAGTTAAATACTGCCTGCCAAGTGTAGTATTACAGTCTGATTAAATCCAATCTTTAACCATTCCATAATTTTCATTACACCTGTGAAAATGTTCTGGACTAGCAGTCTCCTATTTTAACTTTTTTATAAGCAGGATGAAATTTCCTTTAATGTGAATAATAAAGCCAGATTCTATAAAACAAAAGGTTTAATAATATTTGTCTATAGCTCCCATTTAGAAGTATCAAAGTTATGAAGCATATTAATTGGTAATGTCATATTTATTGGATTTATGTTATATCAGATTATAAGCACTTTTAAGTGAAAAATGTATTTTTCCTCTTTGCTCAGAAATTGTCCAAATATTCCTGGGTCGGTGAAGAGTGAAGCAAAGATTTAACAAAGAGGCTGAGAATCTTAAACCAAATAAGACAGTATCTAACCACAGCAACAGTCCTGATTTTGACTGGCTTTATTTGGGTCAATGTATTTGGTCAAAGTGACTTTTTGATGAGACAAAAAAATAACAACTGAATTTATTCCTTCTTTCAAGAAACATTAAACATCACCCAGCGTCAGGCAACTGTTCTCGGAACTGCGGATACGAAGCTAAGGGCCATGGCCAAAGAAATGTGTCATCAGGATCCCAAATATTAGGCAATGGCTAAAGGTGAGTGCTTGAGAGTAGCCGAAACGGCTGTTGGAGAAGAGAGGGAAAGAAGTCCCATATTCTGGGAGTAGGATCCAGCCAACTAAGTTTTTATAAGGCAGAGTGATGGTTCAAAGATCTAGTGTTAAAAATAATTGGAAAATTAAAAAATGTTGAAGACGAGGCGAAGATACAAAGCACGTAAGACAGGCCCAAGAAGAAAATTGAGAGAAAGTGGCCAGCAAATACAAAAAATAAAGAGAGAATGATTGGGCACAAAGAAACCCAGACTAGAAATGTCCAGTGGTGAAAGCGAATCTTCAGAGAAGTAAAACGGGTGACTTTGAGTGTGTCCATCTCATCCGACTGTGTTTATAAAAAGGAAAAGAATGATGAACTTGGGATCGTTTCCCCTCATATTCCAATCAATAGAGGCTTCCTTTTCGCAATGAGACTTTAAACAATTAGGGAAACATTTTGGTTTCCAGCTAATGGATTTAATAGTGATTGCCATTTCAGGAAAAGCACTTCATCCAATTGTAGGCATGCCAAAGGTAGAAGAGAGGGGAGCAGAAGAAATATAAACTGTACTAAAGGCCCTCACAGCTGGCTTTGAGTCACTGAGAAAATAATATCCTTCCTCTAATAATCCCTTGAAGACTTGGGTTTGCTTTCATTCAGGATGAGAATGTGCTGGCCTAAGAACAACTGCTGTTTGAGCACTTGAGCATCGGGGAGCTAGATGTTCTATTTACTGTGCTGATGCCAGGCATTCCTGAATAATATGTGAGCTGTCCTTGAGAAAATAGACATATCATGGAGGTTCAAATACTTAGATACCAGTTTCTAGTTAATGGCATGTTCAAGTCTTCCACATTTTTTCCTCCTGCTCATCATCCGAGGGCCTCTAAATATTTTCTTATTCCCTTACTTTTCACCAGAAAGCAACGGTGAGCAGAGAAAGGACAAATGTCCTGGGTCACCAGCCCTTTGGCCACAAGGATCTTGAGCACTGTAAGTAATCTGTTAGTTTGGGCCCTGCTTTTCCGGAATTCACCCTCACAATTGCCTCCACCAGTGCTATATTATTTTAAATATATTGAAATATGTTCTTGCTTTATTTAGGCATCGAGATTTCAACTGAACTACCGATGTCAGTATATCAAAATTTGCTACAAATAATGATGTTAATATGATATAGGAGGATGATAATTAAGCTTAGATAATTTTATGGATTAAAGATAGTTGGTGTTGAACAAATAAGGCACATTTATGCATTATGTATTTGCTAAATTAATTTCTCGTTTAGTTTCTTAACATAATATTCAAGTGTCTTCTCTATTGATGTTGTGTTATTACATTATGCTATATGCTGTGTGAATAAATTGTACCTTTAATTATGGTGTAAGAGCTTCTGTAGTGTGAAATCGAAAGTTATGAAAAACAAACTGCAATATACAATACCTTTTAGGATATTTTATCAATTAGGAATAGTTTTAGCCACAAGTAACAGAAGACTTCACTAGAGGGCTTAAGCCACAAGGATATTACTTAACAAGAAGACCAGAGAGAAGCCATCCCAAGATTCAATCAGTGCTCAATGATGTCGTCAAGGATGGAGGTTCCTTCAGATTTTCCGCTTGGTCATTTGTGATGTGTATTCAACGTTCTGCCTCAAGATCAAAGATTGCCATCAAAGCATCTTGTTCTCACACGATAGTAGGACTCTCCCAATGTGCTACTTATACCTTACTTTCCAAAACAAGATCACATGCTCATCCAGGCAAGTTCCTGGCGAGGAACAACAAGACTGTCAATCGCATTACACCAAATGTGACTTACACTCAGGGGCTGGTTGCATCGACATGGAAGGTAAGCAGTCAACAGAGTCTGCCACATATGTGGCCCCTCTGAAGCCAAGCATGTAATGGAGATCCTAGCATGCAACTAAATGGTGACTTTCTGAGTCTTGGAAACTAGAATTGAAGCTGAAGAGAAAAAATGATTATCAGCTTTGGCATTTGAGTGTCCCCATGGATTTATCTCCAAGCCAACAGGTCCTCTCCTAGATGGAAAGACACCACTTCTAATGTCAGTAGTAAGAGACAAATGCCACTGTCCACTAACCCCAGCTGGGATTTGGCAACGATAAGAGGGGAAGGAAAAAGACAAAGAATAGAGAGCCACTTCATTTTTGTAGTGAAACTATGAAGACTTAGGTCTAAAAGTTTCACAGACAAGCCCAGATAACGTTTTCTTCTATTAACTGCCCATCAGCCCTATCCAACTCTGACTTTTAGCAAACTCAGTGGCCAAAGAGTTTCTGCCCTCTACTCCCTAACCCATTGAGACTGTCCTGGGAAGACTACAAGAGCTCTAAAGTAAAGGTCACAACACTGCTTCAACTCCAAGATCAAAGAGTTTAGGAACAACATCTATACCCCCTCATCACTGTCAAATCATCTTTGTGACACAATGTCTCAAGCAAGGGGTCAAATTTCTGGGTTAAACAATGGTCCCCAATAAATACACATATATTACAAACTAGTTCAAAAACTGTACTGGCATAAATCTGGCAATCTGGTCTATCGAGAAAGAGCTTTCTAGATTTGCAGTCAGACTGTACTAAAGGGGAAGAAAACAAAACATGAAATTGAAGCTATAATCAGCTTAAGTGGAAACAAAAATATCTGTTTATGATTACCATTCCCATCATCAGGTGAATTAGCAAAAGTCCCAGACTACATGATCCCAAGCTGGAGGCTTTAAATGACTTGGGACCAACACTCAGCAATGCCATGTAATGGAAAGAGGACACATCTTTCATCGAGCTGGCCAGCAGTGAGCCTTTAGGAAAGTTGCCTAAAGTCCATGAGTCTCAGTTCCCTTATCTATAAAATTATGAAAACAAAGTCTGTGCTGCAGGGTTAGAATGGGACCAAGCAAAAGGTACTCTTTTATTATCATATTGATAAATCACGTTAAGTTCTTCTTAGGAACATCTTAAATATATGGGGCACTAAATGAAATAAATACATGGGGAATGAAAAGCCAAGAGCAGGGTCTTCATATGACATATTTTGTGACGCAATTTATTTTTTTCAATGCAGTGTTTTATCTAGACCGTCATAGTATTCACCCACAGGACCTGTTAGCTACAAGTTAGGGATATTCCATATATTTGGAGAAACTGAAGAATGAAAATGACATGAAATTCCAATGCAAGTCTATAAGCCAAATGTGATTAGGAAAGTGTTGACATTAAGCCTGATATTCAAAATAAATCTCTGAAATTTAAGCAAATGCCTAGGAATTTAAATATTAAACCACTTGGCATTTCATTTTCTTGTCCTTTTCATACTACATCACATCATAATAAATACATTGTGGGGAAAACTCTGAACAAATACCTCTTCCTATTTTCTATGTCTCTGTTACTCTCTAACTTTCTGTCTTTATCTCAGTTTCTGTCTCTGTAACACACAAACCCCCACACACATCCACACACACACATCTGGGCTAATGAGCCAGGCAATGATTTAGAGAGGTGAAACCAGGAGGGCAGATCATGCTGAGAGGTGAGTTCCAAAGCAATCCAGTGGTGGTTACCTCTCTGCAGTTAAAGCCCCCCTATACATAGGTGTATGTAGTTGTGGACAATATGCTCTCATTTCCTACTTCTTTTCTTCTTTTTAAGTGCTACCTTTGGTATTCATTTTAGTCTGCAAGAGACAGGCAGGTAGGAAGGAAAGATAATTTCCAATATACTTATGCTGGTTCCTTACAGCCACAGGTTACACTCTCAATGTCACCATTGCTGGACACCATATCTGGTTTATTTCTCTGGTTGGTAATTGACATACCATTTCCTCCCGCCATTCTTCTCTTCTCAAAACTGACAGATTTTCTGTAAGCAACTATTTCATTTTTCATTACCTGCAAAAGGGGAAACGATCCTAAACAGATATCTTCAGAATCAAACTTTTATTTTCTTCCATTTTTAATGATAAACCACCTACGCTTCTATTTTTTTGACTTTTTTTCAATTCTCTGCTTTTTTCCTGATTAAAGGCATGAATTCTTTAATAAAGTTCATTTGCCATCCTAATTCCTAAACATAGTGTGTACATGTGGAAAACCGCTTCCCTTGTTGACTCCAAATTGAGTTTTTCATTAGGCGTGCACCCTTTAATATGTACCCTTGAGGATAGATGGGTGCCAAAATCTACAATGCATAGAAGAGAAATAATTTGAAAGAAAGTTATTATACACATTTTCTCAGGATCCTAGAACTTTATACTGAGAAGTGGCATCATGGTTCGATAATTTTGTAGAACGTTTCCCCTTTCCTTTCTTCCTCTCACACCCACCCAAATCTACAACATGGTGGAGCAAACAGGAAAATTCAAAAGACATTTTTACAGAGTATTTAGGAGAATGTAATTCATCCACAAAAGACAACTGATCTTTTCCTTGTTAAATCCTGAATAACAGATGGTTCCACTGTTCTAAATAGTCACACCCTTCAAGCGATATTTTTCCAATGAGATGAAACGTGAAGAGGAGGAAATGGAACATTTTCTCTTTTTTTTTCATTTGGAGAAAATGAGGAAGTGGGAGTTTGTCAACAGGCTAAATCTCCTTAGGCAAATCTTTTTAAAGATAGTGGGATTCTTTCAGATGCTCCTGAAAAGAAAAAAATGAGAGAACATTGTCTCAGCCCCATTTTCCCAAGTCCCTGCCTTTGGCTGTTCGAGAAGAGACTTTTCAACGCATTCCACAACCTGCATCAAGAACTTATTCTGTGCCAGGCCCTGAGAGAGAGATTGTGAAGAATAAAACACAGCCGTGTCTCTAAAGAGCTCCCAGTTTGGAAGGAGAAACAAACATATGGAATAATAATTAAAAAACCATGTGCTGAGAAACATAACAGAGATATCTGCAGTGTTTTGGGCTCACAGAAGGAGCAAAACCAGGTCTTCCAGGTAATGTCAGGGATGCCTTTTCAGAGGCAGTGGCACATTAAGAGGATAAAGAACTCTGCAAAATCTGTGCAGGCAAGTCCTAGTTCTCCCCGCTAATTTCCCCAGAACAATTCCAAAGAGAGCATCCCAACAGCATTATTTCTGGAAGATGAATCATGAGAGTGCTAGGCAACTGCCACCCCTAAGAGCATCTCTAAGGAAAGCAATTAACTAGCAATTTTCCTTTATTATTTCACGCATCCACATAATTAAATATACTTATACTTATTTCATAGTATTTTATGAAGAATGATAACACTGTTACTGTATACTAACGATAATATAATTACCCACCAGTTTCACATGCTTTGATATATTCTTTCAAAAAATTATTCTAAAATACAAGTTTAATGTGAGGTTAAGATTACACTAAGGCTTTTCCTCGAAGATGTTACTGCCTGCCTTTATTTCACAGTGGGGAAATATCTTGAAAGACTTGCCTTACGTTCCTGTTTTCAAGGAAAATATAAAAGTTTATTTGGATACGTTAAGAATCTCGGGGCCAGCCCAGTGGCACAGCGGTTTATGTAGCGCTTTGGCAGCCCGCGGTTTTGGGGGTTCGGATCCCGGGAGCCCACCGACGTACTGCTTGTCAGCCATGCTGTGGCGGCGTCCCATATAAAGTAGAGGAAGATGGGCACGGATGTTAGCCCAGGGCCAGTCTTCCTCAGCAAAAAGAGGAGGATTAGCAACGGATGTGAGCTCAGGGCTGGTCTTCCTCACCTAAAAAAAAAAAAAACAAAAGAATCTCACTGGTCTCTCAAAAGTCACTCCTAAAGGATTTTGTCAGTTTTCCCACTTTGCTTTCAAATATATGATTATTGTCATTGTGCTCGCTTTATTATGCTATATAAACATACACACACATAAATATGCACATATGTACATACATATAAATAAATGTATAAATCCTTTGCACATATCATATATGATAATATAAGAACACATATACGTATATGGTTATACGTATGATGGATATACCTATATATACAATAAAGAGCCCTTTAACCTTGACTCAAATCTCATCTCTATGTCTTACAAATATCAACCGTTATTTCTCCTCAGTCCCTTTCATGAAGTCTTTATGTGCCAAGATAAAAATGTTCAATTCGAGACAGGGTTTCCTCAGAGTTATGAATTATGAGACAGGACCCTGACTCTACTACAGCACCCCATGTATACAATTTTAAATTCGCTTTTCTAAAAGTCAGTAGGAGTCCATTTATTTCACTCACTTTCACTGCCACTTTATGCAGTTTGGGGCCGTGTTGGAATCTGGTTGAGAGTGGCAGAGCAGGATTTACAACAAAACAAACTGGCCCCGTTGTTTGCATAGCTTGGCCCTTTCTATCCTAACATCTCATATCAGAGCTTCCTTTGAAAGTTCCTACTGCTTTTTTTAAATACAGCTATTAAAACTGTATTAAAGGCTGTGTTATAACAACTTTTGAACCATAAGATGGTTACGTTTGGAGGGAAGCAAAGCCAAGGATCTGCCTTGGGTGACAGTCAGTCCTTTGTGGGACTGAGACCCAAGTTTCTCTCTTTTTCCTCACTCATCAAAACACACTGCCTCTTTTCTTTTAAAATATATTCCTGGCATACAAAATTACAACTCCACATACTGAGCCAAAACTTATGTGATAACTTCTTCTAGTTTGCAAATACTACAAGACAGTTTACTTCACACTTCTCTTAAGCTGGTTTTGGATTCAAACAAGATGGCCAAGATTATGCCAAGAATTTTCTGTTAGGCTTTTTAAAAATTTGTTTTATTCACAATTATCATTAAGATCAATGCAGAACTACTTATCCAAGCAAGTCATTTATCTGTGCAGTGGCTTAACAAAAATTAGGCTGTATCATTCTTTAAGTACCTCATCACTCAGTGTTGCTGATGCTCCTGTCATTAACCATAAACCACCTGGGATTTTCCAGCTCTGCTGTATATCGTTAGTTGCCTCGCTAGAATAGAGGTGCATAAGCGTAATTAAGGACCTATTTTTTAATGTCATGCAGGAGTGTAGAATGTACACTTTACAGAACATTTTGTCTTAAGAGAGAAGGTTGGTTTTTCCAAAAGCCTAATTTACATGCTTCTGTGATTCTGAACAGTAGCAGTCTAGCATAAATATTGAGAGATGTGTGATTTCTGAGAGTACTTTCTTAGCTGTTCCTGCCTATGAACATGCAATTGCTTTTTAAAGAAAAAAACGTTAAAAGAAAGATTACCAAACAAAAAAGATCTACTACAAATTCCAAATCAGAATGGAAGCTTTGGCTTCATTAAAAAGGATTTCCACATAATAGAGAGTTATTAACATTTTAGCATTTCTCTCCCCCTCATCATCTACCTCCAATCATTTGTCAACTCCTTTACAATATCCTTTATTTTCTTGCTTCTTTCTATTCAAGTCCTCATTGCCAAGAGGAACAGTAGAATAAATAACTCTCAAGGTTTACTCCTGTACAACACAGAGGTTCCAAGAGACGGCCTGAGATTTCTTTTTAAATCAAATCTTGGTGGTTTTCTGTTAATGTTTTCAAGAGGGGGGACAAATAATGGATTGGTTTTTCTCAATGGAATATGTTTGCCCCATATATTTTTCTAAAAAGTCTAACACATCTGCACCTTGTCTACAATAGAATTTGGTATGGGATGGTATTTATGGCACAAAATTATATTCTTAGTTGTTTTAAACTTAACATGAACCATTAATTATGGTTCATTATGTTCTGCAAAGGTGATTATGACTTTTAGGAGTTCTGTCACATGAGCCAGTTTGGGCTTCTAAATCTTCCTGCTTCAATTCCTCCCAGAATCATCTTCCTAAAGCAAACCTCTGATCTCACTTCTCTATGAACAACATTAATTGGCTCCCCATTGCCTGCTGCACAAAATCCAACCATCTGAGCTACACTGTAGCCCATTGTTTTTGCAAAAATAAACTTTCCCTGCTTCACACCATAAGGCTTGATATGCATATCAATATGACACAGAGAGTCATATCACACAACATACACTGAAAGAGAGAGAGAGAGGCCATTTTCACTCATAATACATTCCTGGAATCTATGGGATTTGTTTTCCCAAAGAAGCCATGTTTAATTATATACTGTATTCTGTACAAAATAAATTACAGACATGCCCACAGTAACATCAAAGCTGAGAAAATAAAGATGTAGGTATATATCCTAGGACTCCTAGATGTAATAAAATTATCCTTCAAGTCAAATAAGAAATATGATCAAATACTATAATTGTAGATCACCTAAGGGACTGATGCATATATAGCACATAAGACTATTCTATTATGTAATATTTTACCTAAAATTAATATGCAGGCTATAACAGAGACTAAATTGCTCATTAATAATGATCTTGCTTATATCCTAAGAATTTAGAAATATTCAGTTGAGTAATTTGGAGTGCTCTCTAAGAAAGCTGTCCAAAGAACACTGAATGGGTGTCTTTTCTTTCAATAAACTTCCTTGTGGTGAGGAGATATTTAAATTCACTCGAATTTCTTCTGAGATATTCTTAAGCAGGTATGTCAATATGTTTTCACAGGTGTTATGGTGTTTCCCCCACTGAAAAGCATTTTTTTCTTTAAATAAGGACTGTACCAACATTTCCCCATTTCACTTTGTCTTGGTTTAGTGAAAGCTCATAGCAAACTGAATGAATATCACCAAGAAAAAATGAGTTTCCCTCACTTAACATTTTACTGACACTAGTCAGAGAAGGGTAATCTTCTTTAGAGACTAATATATTTTAAATTTTTCATTAGTAGAGACAGTTTAAAAATTATTTTAAATCATCTCATATCTTGTAAAGGAAGCTCAGAGAGACATCATCTAAATGCCACCTTCAGTTGAATAAGGGAGGCATAGGAATTTAGGATTTCATTGAATAAGAGTTAGGAAAAGATCAGAGCCTTGGAGATGAAAAATGCATTCACCAGAGTTCTATACTTTGCAGCAATCCAGTTTTAATATCAGGGCCCTTTGTTTAACTACTTTCTCCTTTGACCTCTTGAATACCAATCAAAAGAACCTGAGGATAAGACAGTAAATTGGTACAACCACTTCAGATAACTGTTCATCAATATCTACTAAAGCTGAATTTATGCTTATCTTATTACCCAGCAGTTCCACTCCTAAGTATACATCCAACTCAAATACATACATCTATTCACCAAGGACATGTCCTAGCTTGTTGATAGGAGCACTGTTCATAATAGCCATAAGAACAGAAATACCCAAATTCCATCAACAGTAAAATGGATAACTAAATAACGTATATTTACACATTACTCAGAAATGAGAATGAATGATCTGCAACTATAGGCAATGTAATGACCCTCACCAACATAATGTTACATGAAAGAAGCCAGATACAAAAGTATACCTAGTGAATATCATTATTAATATGACCAAAACACAACCAAAGATACAAAAATAGGGAAAAGTAGTCTATGCTGTTAGAAGTCAACATCATGGTCATCCTTGGTGGAGAGAGGAGTCAGGGACTAGAGCAGAGCAGAGGGGGCTTCTGTGATGCTGGTAGTGTTTTGTTTCTTGATGTAAGTGTTGGTTCCATAGGTGTATTCAGTATCTGAAATGTTAATGATTTTTATACTGATGCTATGTGTACTTTTCTGATAGGTATATATTTTACTTTGATAAAGCTTTTTAAATAGGGACCCGGAAAGTCAAAAGCACCTTTCTGCTGCCACAAAGGAAAAATGATCCTTTAAAGATTTTAAGGTTTTCTGAGTATCCCAATAAATACCAAATGCAAATATTATCCACTAGAGGCACAAATCAGCCAACATTCAATCCACTTGAGTTGGGTTTTTCGTTTTTGTCCTTTTTTTTTTGTTAGATACAGACTAGCAGAAAACTGGAAATGAAAGTAAGTTAATATCTCAGATCACCATCTGCACCAACTAGTTTGTTTAAGGATCACCTTCAACACAGTTCCCATGAAAGAAAGTACTTATGGTATACCATTCTAATTTTTTTAATCAGATACAATTTCTATGAATTAGCACACTGATGGAGAATTAAACTTTATGGAGAATCTGAAAAGTTCAAGAAAATGACAGCTTGTCTTC
Organism: Tapirus indicus; assembly: GCA_031878705.1. NCBI lineage: Eukaryota > Metazoa > Chordata > Mammalia > Perissodactyla > Tapiridae > Tapirus > Tapirus indicus. The sequence continues at coordinate 114,016,015 of CM062921.1, read as the reverse complement.
CTCTGGAAATTTGCTGTGGCTTCATCACCATAAAAATATGTTTCTCCACCCTCATCATCACTTCCCCAAAATTGTTTTTCTTTAATAAGTCAAATATGCAGAAAAACATTCTTACCAACTATTCTGCCATTGTGACATTGCTATAAACTATACTTCCCGAGACTGAACATGAACGCTTTGTAATAATAACAGCTGGACACTTGGAAGATGTTAGCAAGCGACCATGCTGATACTTTAAATCTGGACTTTCTTCAGATGCCAAATAGCATATTTCTGAGATCACATTATCTTCTTCAGGAGTCAAACATGCAGCCTCTTCACTCAGGAAGTTTCACAGGGACAAGATATAGAACAAACCATAAATATTCAAAGAAGAGAATGTGTTGATGGGTCTGGTTCCTGCCCACTGAAAAATTAAATCCTCAGACCTGGGCAAAAACTGTAGCTTCCTTCTTCATGGGAATAAATGCAGAAGCTCTCTTCTGATGGCTCCTTCTCTTAAATGCCCTCTTCCATTCAGTCTTAGAGGATCCAAAGACACAGGACAGGCTGCTGTTACACAACATTATTTGTAGTCCTTTGGAATGACTTTATTTCAACAAATGATCTCTTTACCACCTAAAAGGACACTTGAGCCAAACCTGAGTATGCAAATAAACACATGCCAAAAGCACGTCACACTCTTGAGAATGTATTCTCCTCAGCTTCACCGATGCTGAGAGTGTTAAGATTTGGAAATAATATTTAGATCACTTGTTTTAAAGCCTCCATTGAACAATCAAATTAAGAGACTTGGCTAAGAGCACGTAATTAATACAAGCTTAAATTAAGACTAGAATCCAGAATTGCTAATTCCTAGTCTAACACTTCCCTGTGCTATATCAAGATGCCTTTGAATCACAAGGAATTACATTAGTGAATGACAGTCTAACTTTGTGGGTTATGCATTGCTACTCAAGCAAAGCCATGAGTTGTAAGCCATAAAGTGTAAAATAAGACTTTATATGAACTGGACATTCTTCAAGGAGGTACATGATCTGGCAGAGATGCCCAACTCTGCTGATTCACACAGCTGTTGTATCACATGATGAACACCAAGAAGGAAATATAAGAAAAGGAACTCAGAGCACACATTTGCATGTGCATACACACACATCCTCTCCCTTACCCTGCTTTATTCAGTCCTGACAAGCACTTACATTCTAAGAATGAAGGTTAAGAAAGAGATAAGCAACAGCCTCCCAATTTTACCAGAGGGAAATGGAGGGAATCAAGTCCACTGGAGATGGACTTTCCAGGACCTAAAGAGTCAGTAAGAAAAGAAGGGAATTCTCATTCATTCTTTCATTCATTCAACACATTTGTATTTCGTGCCTGCCATGTCTAGGTATGTCTTCACTAGTGAGTGAAGACACTCAGATATAATACACTGGTCTCTGCCCTCAGGATGCTGGCAGTTAATTGTGCAGACAACAATTGCTAAGCAGTGTGGTAAGTGCCATGGTAGAACATGGCAACCAGTTTACAAGGAGTGGAAGTTGGGGGATGTAGGGAAGTAGAGGAAAGAAGAGGATAAGGGAAAGAGTTAATGCTAAGAAGATCTTCCTAAGAGTGACTAGTGAAAAATATGAGAAATTGTATCATTTTCTTCTCTGAGAGACTTTCCCACATTGTTACTAGTTCAGTGGTTCCCAAACTATGGCAACAAGGCTAGAAGTGTCAGCATTGCCTGAGAACTTGTCAGAAATATAAATTTTGGGGTCCTTCCCTAGAACTACTGAATCAGACATGAGGGATGACATTCAGCAATCTGTGTTGTAACAAGCCCTCCAAACAATTTTGATGTGTGCTATAGTTTGAGAACCATTGTGTTCGATAAATCAAAGTGAAATTGGGTGAATGAAAGCTCATATGCTCAAACAGTTAAAAGCACGTCTGGCTTGGTAATTTTTCATGTAAATGTACCACTCCGAAAAATAATCTTTTGTCAGACATGTCCTAATTTACATTACAAATAGAGAAAATAACAGTTCTCTATTCATGTTTGGAGGCCTATGGACTCTACATTTGCTAAGGTCAGCCTTAGAAATGGCTGATATTTCTGAAGTAAGCGCTTTTCACTTTACCTGGAGTCAGGCGTCTTGGATCGAGGTCAACACAGATTAAACTTCAGAAAGTACAGAAGGGTCTTATGAAACAAATTACAGAATATACTGATGGGACTCTCACAGGGACTGCACCATTGACTCTCTCAGGCTACGTGGCCTCTGATGCTCAGTGTCTGCATTTTTCTCTACATCCTCTCTGTGGAAAAGATTTTCTACTTCAGCTTACCTGTAGTTTACCACATGCCCACCCTTTGCCCTAACTCTGTAAGACCTTAGAGCTCCAGGATCTAGTATGTCTAGTTACACTTTCTAAGCGTCTAGACTTTATGCCTCTTGGTCCACATTCTTAAGAGAAAGAATTTGATTGTATCAATTTGGCTCAATAGTTCACTTAGTTGTGCCCTCAGGTATTAACAAGGCAGACAGGGCAGAAGAGAAGACTGAAGATTGACCTCAAAAGAGATTATGGTCTAAGCAAGGAGACAATGCTCAGAAAATCTAATACAGCAGAAATAATCCATTTGGCCTCTGAGAGTCTCATCTAACTTCAGGAGTCCGAAGCAGCAGAGCATCCTTAATTTCTGTGAATCCCCAACAAATGGTAGGAAATCCATGGAAGGAGGCAATCGTTTTTAAGAAAATAACTTGATTATATATCAAAAATCTTAGTTATATATACATCCTTCCCCCCAGAAATTTAAATTCTAAGTTTATCCTAAGGTAATAAATTGAGATATGGCCAATAAGAAATAGCAAAAAGGATTCTTGTCACAGTATTTTTCTTCAAAGCAAAATTTAAAAAGGAAACTACCTAAATATCTAGAAATAAGGACTTGTATTAATGAAAGTCATTTTCACTAATTTTTTCTACAAAAAAAAAAAATCCATCAAGATCTATCTTTGGTGTTTTCCTCCTTCCTGAAAAAACATCAGTAAGCCCTAACATTGTTTTACTACTGGCATAAGGAAATTGCAAGCAGATTGCCTCCCACATTCTGTTTTTCTTGTCTGGGTTACAGTCACCATGATGATCAAACTGCAGCTGCTAGACGATCTCTTCCAGCTGCAGATGTGATCTGCTCCTACTAGTCTCTAATTGAGTTTAGTTGCTTCCCTTCTCTCCCCCGCCTCAGCACAGGCCTCCCAATCTTAGGGTCCAAGTCTGCCTCCTTGCCTCTATCCTCCAGGCCAACAGCAGAAAAGTTAATACCTTAGGCTCTAAAGGTCAACTAGAACAAATTTTAGTCATGCTAGTGAATAACAACATAATTTTCATAATACTGTCTAAACAGTTCTAGCCTTTGACTTGATATGAAATACTTGAGTTTCCATGTCTTCTGATTATCTTAACAGATAAGAGAAGAATGAGCTGAAACGTTAAAAGACAGAATGGGATGTAGCTTCTTTAAATCCAATGTCCAAGAAAGACTACAGAACTATAATGTTAGAGCACAAATAGCTAGAATTAATAAAGAGTGATTTCTCCTAACCCAGAATCTTCTCCTCTCTCTGAGTGTTTGTTAACAGGACATGAAATTGGGTCCGCACAATAATTCTTAGGCTATTGCTAAGTAACTTTGAAATTTTTTTACTGTAAATTCAGGACTTCAACTAGAGACATGGGTAACAAACCCAGAGGAGTTTGCGAAGATCTGGCAACAATGTCAATAAAGGTCAAAGCAACTTATATCACGCTCAATGACTACAATTTCTTAATAGCCCCAAAGTCGCCACATTTGCCATTAGTTAATGCTGATAACATGGACATCTGAGTACAATATAACTGACCTGGCTGAGGTTCTCAAAAATATGATGAAAGCTAAACTCACTCCTAGAAAGAGTATGAAAAGCGTAAAGAATACTATGCAGCTCATCGGTATGGGCAAATGGAAGGATTCTATTTTTGTGCCTTCTTAGCCCAGCATGTTGTTGACCTCAGACATTCACTGTCCCTAAGTTTCTTCATCTGTAAAAGGAGAAAACTTCAAAAGGGCAATACATAAAAGTTTGGAGCTGCTCTGCTTAAAGTGGTCAGGATAGAAGCAGAATTCTATTACACGGTCTCCCCTTTGGTTCCCTCCATTTCTTCCCTCTATTCAAAGATGGCCATAGATAAACACTGGCAGAACCCAGAGGCTCTGCAGAACCTGGAGTCACAGCCAATAGGCTATACGATTTCTAAGGCCCCCTCCCTACTGTAGCGTCCTTCACTTCTATGTGTCTGTGACTTCTTTGTAAAAGTAGACACTGATTACCCAGCTTAATACACTGACACCCAGCACATAGCAGGTACTCCATGAATGTTGAGTGAATTGAACTTGAAGTTGTATCTGTTTGCCCAGTGATCTAATAAAAAGTTCAGAAGAGCAGATATTTCCAAGTCCTGGCTTACTCAATTTTTAACAAATAGGAATAGAACATATTATAAGCCAATTTTTTTTAATTAGAGTACCTCTTAATCAATTGTATGGTTTTTAGCTCCTCTTATTAATACAAGTAAGCCGCCATGTCCTTCCATAACCTTACCTGTGATCATAGCTGATTGATGTAGAGTGAGCTTCTAAATCAAGTTCATCAATTTGGGGTTTTCAAGGCATGAAATACAAGGAATTGAGGCAGTCTTTCTTTGGTGGCTGTAATGTTAGAAGTAAGGCTTATGATTTATTAGCAGCCATGTTCCCACCTTTGACTGGGAGAGGCAGAAACAGTGATTTATAAACACAGCAAAAAGGATAAGTCAGATGCACGGAGAGGAGCAGAGGCCGGAGACAGAACAAATTGTGACAGCATCTGAGGCCCTTTTCCTGAAGCAAAGCCAGGTTTCTTGTGTTCTACCAGTGACTGTTATAAAATTCCTTTTGGCTTAAGGAGGTATCAAGCTACTAGAAAAAACCCACAGGAAATACAGGGTATTAACATATGGATTAGGAGGCCACGACCAGAAATCTCTCCAGGAATGAATTTATAAATAGAGATAATCATATTCCAGGGCAGATAGAAGGTAATGAACCTTCCTATATCCAACAAGTCATGTGTCAGTGGCTGTCTCCTCTGCCTCCTTTTAAGTAGAGTGACCCTATGTGCCAATTTGCCCCAGAAAGCCCCAGTTTACTCAATTTGCCCCAGCATACTGCACAGTTAGCTCCCTCTGTCATAGTTGAAACTGTCTGGTTTGGACAATAAAGTGTGTGTCATTCCACTCAGTAGGCCAGATCTGACATTGCCAGCCCCTTCTTCTGCCATCACCTCCCTCTAATTCTATTGCTTTCACTTCTGCTTCTGCTGGTGTTTACACTCTTTGTTGTCATGTATTTGGCAAATTTATAAGAACTAATGCCAGGAAGTATGAAGCATATGAGAAAGCTAAAAAATCCACAAAATGATTAAATAACAGTACCAATAGTAAATAATAGCAGTAATAGTAAATGAGGTAGCACATGTAAGGCACATTGAACAATTTTTGGATAACTAAACTCTAGATATTTAGTATCGTTATGTTGCTTAATCAGATTACCTCAACTTTCATGGCCATAGATGAGGCAGTTCCTAAGAAGATAAAAGGCATAAAATGAAATAAAAATTATAATTTATCTCCTTAAGATTTCATAAAAAGAAGAAATATTCCTTGATGCCAGCATTCTGAAGCAATTATTATGAGTTCTGCCTGGAAAGTGATTTATCTCATAATTGCAATAGAATTATCCATCTTTCTCATTTTGGTGCTTCATCAAAGGAAACAAAAAACTGTTATTATGGATAGAATGCAAAACAGAAGTAGTTTTACCTTGAATATTGCCAGGTAGTTTTTTTTTAGTGTTGGTACAAGGCTGGTAAACAACGATATGCAAATTGAAACTTGTCAAGTATCTCTCTTAACACGGTCAGTAGGAAGACAATTTTTTTTATTGTAAAGAGGCAAAAATACCAGACAGGAAGAGAGGAGAGTACAGAAGACACAAGTGTATCACTATGTCATGATGGATGCTAAGGAACAAATGCTATATAGTCTCCTAGAATGAAAAAAATAACTTTTTTATCGGTAATATTATGCTATATTTCATCAGATTCCTTCCCCTGCTCCCAAATAGCCTCCCATGACACACATTAAGTCCTGAGTCATTTCAAAACACCAGGGTAGGGGATATTAATAATAAATAAAAACAGCCAGGATTTCTACACCAATTTTCCTCCCCAAAACACCAAGTAATCTCAATTATTTCACAACATTCCTCAGAGGAGGATACAGATGGGCATCATTGCTTTTATTATATGGTTAGAGGAGTTACACAAGAAAAGCTGAAAAAACTGTCCGATAACATGGTGGCTAAACTGGGATTATAACTCTTATATTTCTTGTCATCTCTTAGTGAAGGGAAAATGAGTGATGATGGGAGAAATGTCACTGGTAAAATGGAAGATTTGAATTTATTTATGTGTTATAAAATGGTTCATGGGCACTCTTACACAGATAATAAAAAGTGGTACACCTTAATTTCAATTTTGTAAATGTAATCTACGCATATATATGTGTGTTACAAAAACGGAATCATACTATACATATTGCTTAATAGCCTGTTCTTTTTGGGTAACAGCATGTTGCAAACAACTGTCATATATCTACATCAACATTTGCATTGGCTGCAATGTATTCCACTTATAAATATGTCCTCATTTATTTACTTTGGAAATTTTTGTCCCAAAGCCTGAATATGCTTCTTTGAAAAACATGGAAGGAAACCGCTCACAAAAATCAAACTACATTGATTCCTTCAACAAATAATTGCCAGACACTCTGATAGGAATCTCCATGAAAGCATCCTCACACTCAAGCAACAAAAATTTAGGGAGGAGGATGAGCAAATAAGCCAGCAATTACAATAGTATGTGGTCAGCCACACTTATAAACTGAAGTAATATTTTCTTAGAGGTTAATTTGGTTAAGTGTAATAAAAGTCCTAAAACTGTGAATACCCTTTGCCCCAACAACTCCCTTCTGGAAATTTGTCCTTAGTTTGTAATGGGACAAGTTACAAAGATGTTTTTACAAAGATATTTACAGCAATATGTTAAACAACAGTGAGAGAGAGGGAGCAATCTAGATACTCATGAAAAGAGAACAATTTAAATAAATTAGGATACATCCAAACTGAAGCCTTAAAAATGATGATGCAGGGGCTGGCCCATTGGTGTAGTGGTTGAGTTCACACACTCCACTTGGGCAGCCTGGGTTTCATGGGTTTGGATCACAGGTGCAGACCTACACACCGCTCATCAAGCCATGTTGTGGCAGCGTCCCACAGAAAAAATAGAGGAAGATGGGCACAGATGTTAGCTCAGTGACAATCTTCCTTAAGCAAAAAGAGGAAAATTAGCAACAGATGTTAGCTCAGGGCCAATCCTCCTCACCAAAAAAAAAAATAATAATAAAAACCCCAGTCTATATCAACATGAGTGTACATATGCTCATTGGAAAAATAAAACCTAAAATACTAGTAGTGGTTCTCTGTGGGTTATGAGGCTATTGGAGACATTTTTCTTCATGTTCACTGGATTTTCTAATTTATATATAATGAACACAGAATACTTACCCAATGAACATTTTTAATAGAATGTGGTACACACTATTATAAAGATAAATACACGGTGTTCAAGGAGCCCCTAAATCAGGCTGAAGCTAAAAGGAAGATTGGGTATGGCCTCCCGTATTAGTGACACTTACACTGAATCTTCAAGGAAACAGGGCAGTTAACCAGTTAAAGAAAAGGGAAGAGCATTCTCCATGAGGGAAGACTTTGAAGGAATGTGACAGTGTGACCCAATAGAAGCAGTATGAGTAGTTCACAGACTGCAGGAGAGCAATTAAAATAAGAACTAAAAGTGTCTGTTAGATTTTGAAATAGAGGAATTCAATTTTGACCTAAGCTTGTGTAGTTTAAGCGAAAGTATGAAGGCAGAAGCCAGATGGTCACAAGCGAAGGAAGGAATGGGAGGTGAGAAAGTTGATAACAGTAAACACTGACTCAAGAAGTGCTGATACAACGGTAAAAAGAGAGAGGAGTGAACACAGTGTGGTCTACACGGAAGTCGAAATATAATGATGTACACATGAAATTTATAAGTTATAAACCAATGTGACCTCAATAAAATTTTAAAAAAGAGAGAGAGAGAATGGTAACAGGAGCCAGATATCAGGTTGTGCGGTTTTATTTTCTAAAGTGGGAGAGCAGAAGGATGTTAATAGGAGAAAGAGCCAACTTAGAGGGAGAGGTTGATTTTAAAAAAAGGAGTGGTGGGGTATAGACGATAGTTTGATGTTTCTAGTTGAGGGTAACAAGTGGGGATCCAGAACAGGAGTGGAAGGCTGAGGACTCCAGCAGTCAGGCCAGGTGATATCACAGGACATCATCCCTTAGCGTCAAACTACAAAGCCAATTCATAGAAGGAATCATAACTTTACTTTGTTAGAAGATAGGACCAGTGAGTAGCTGAGGACAGAAGAATCTAGAAAATATTTAGTACAATCCGAAAATGGGATGGAAATAAAACAGCACATTATTATCTCACCCCTGCCTGACAACAAGAAATGTTCTGTGAAATTTCTATAACCTCACCGAAAGAAAGACATGACAGTATTGGAAAAAGTACAGAAGACAGGAACTCAAGTGCTTTAGCAGATGGGAAGTACATTATAGGAGTACAGACAAATAAGATTTGGACTTTTCACCAAGGAGAAGCAAAGCCTATGGAGGGACATGATTTATGTTAGTGGCTTCTAGTCTTTCTGAGAATAAAAATCTTTTACAATATCAAAAATGTTTGAGAAAACACGTAGTGTTTAATCATTACTGACTGGGAAATTCATTATGACAAGAAGCATTCACAAATTGAATCATTTTTTAAAATTAATTTACAGTTTATTAATCTCAGCAGTATCTGCATATTTTTAGTATGTCTATGTTTATGTGTGACATCTTATATTTATCTTACCCGAGACAAAATTTGGGTACACGTGTGAAATTGCAACTCCCTTGCAATGATTCTGAACTACCAACCACCATCCCAAACCTGCCTAGGAATCCCCAGGCCACATTTGAGGACCACTGTCCTAATTTATACAATCCTGACCTGGATGAATAAGCATCTCATCACCTAATATCCAAAAGCTAGAATTAAAACATGAAACTTTGAAGAGGTATATGTAGATCTTAGTAGTCTTTTAGAAGATTTGCAAACATTACCTTAGAAACAGTATAAACTGAGAACTAGAAATTGTTTCCAAATGTTTATGTAAGTCACTGGATGATATTTCTGTAATAAGTTTTAAAGAAAAATTGTGTTTTCAGAGGCCACAACCTTTGCGGCGACATCAGGGAGTCAACTGAGCTATGCCACGACGCTTCTTGGTGCTGCTGAGTCAAATAAACTGTAAGTCTTGTCACTGTTAATTCTCAGATATTTATCCCCATCAGGCGTAATACAGAGGCACACACATGCTCAAAATATTCTTGAACAAAGAGAAAATGAATCAATGAAAGCAAGGGATGGAAACTGAAAGAAAAGAAATCCAATTTTAGGACTCAATAATTTCACCAGCCTACAGATAATTTAAAGTATAGAAACGACTCAAATGCAAGGGTCTAAGAACAAATTCCACCAGGATTTCCGGAAAAGATTGAAACGATTGAGTAGAGAAGCATGAAACCAAGAGTGATTCTGATTCACTTTTTCATGACTGGAAAATGCCTTTTGGAATTTGCATATATACAATCCCACCCAATTTATTTTCTAAGGAAGCCCAGTCAGTCAGTCCTTTTGCTGTTCCTGTAAGCAGATCTGTACCTGCCCATTTAATCTCCCTCTGCAATCTGCCTTTGAATCCAATGACTTCGCTATTGACCTCAACCTCCATAACTTGCTCTATGAGATTCTGTACTAACCATCCAAGAAGGAAGAGCAGAATGAACAAAATAATTATAATCTTCATGAACAATTTGTGTTCTGTTAAAGTCTGCTTTTGTCATTAAATGAAAAGAATAATGGGACCATTTCAACCAATCAATCAATAGAAATAAAATTATAAAAATTCAGTAAACTGCATTGGGAAAATAAATTCACACTTACATGCTTCCTTTTAAAAATGAAAAACCAAGCAGTACAGTTTTTTGTTTTGTTTTGTTTTAAAGAGGACTGTACAGAGCCCATTTTCTGGCTGTGGCTCTGTTAATAGCTGTACGGCCTTGGATAAATTTATTTCACCCTCTGGCCCTCAAGCTCCTCTTTGACAATGTGTAAAGGATGAATCAGGCAATCTTGAATGTCTCTGTGAGCTTAAAAACTTTAATGACTCTCTCACTCTTGAGAAGTTTCATTTCTCTTCCATATTGTTCTTTATGTTAAGAAAAGAAAATGGTGAAATTTCTAATTGTGGTTCACCACAGATATCAGCCGAAATATCTTCTCATTCATTAACTAAGCCCATAAAAAGTTTCTGAATTGCTCCTGAAATTAACATCTTTCCATATTCTGAAATACAAAGACAAGATTGAAATCACTATAGCCCAATCATTTTAGATTCATATTTAGAAAAAAGCTAATTCATTCATTAGTTTAACAAGTAATTAAGTATTAGGTGGATGTTAGAATTAGCAAGCACTGGAAGCACAGAGAAGAAATGTACAGCCTACTCTCAAAACATCTTAGAATTAGAACACGGGCAGACCAGTAACTTGACATTGATAGTTCACTGTGATAATTGCTAGGATGGAGCAAATTATACACAGTTTAGTTTAGTTATACATTACCTTGTAATTGTTTGATTGTCTTTTCTTCCACTAGCTTCTAAGCTCCATGAGGGCAGAGATCTAGACTTTTCTGGTCACTATTTCCCCAGGGCCTGACACATGATTGGTTTTCAAAAATATTTGTTGAGTGAATAAAAAAATGAATGAATGGCCAAGTAACAGAGACAGAAAAGAAGTGAACCTGAGTCTGCTGGGAAACAGGTACAGTTAAGAGCAAGGTTAGAGGCCACATTTTGCAAGTCCAGATTGTTTCCTTGTTTTTTTCATTATGTTGAACACATAAAGAACAAAATTCATATATTTCCATTTCCCTTGTTCATTCCAAAACACATTTTTAAGATTATGGAGCCAGGGCATTTACAAAAATAGAGAATTTTCTATGTGAATTAAATGTCTGGAACCTCTCAATTTATGTAAATGAAAAATGAACAGTCCAAATGGTAACCACTGCCACTTTGGGTTTTGATTTATTTATGTGACATTTGTCACACTTATGTCAAACTCTCCACCACCACCACCAAAAAAGGGCAAAACACCAAATTAAAAACCACTTCAGATTTATTGTTATCATTTTTTGTATTTGCTAGTGCCTAAGAGCATGGATTCTGGAACCAGATCCATTTGCTATAAATACGCAACCTTCAGCAAGTTACTTAACCTCTTTCTGCCTCAGTTTCCTCATCTGAGAAATAAAGACAATAATACCACCTCATAGAGTTGTTATGAACATTAAATGAGTTAATATGTGTAAACCTCTTAGAAGACTGCCTATCACATGGTAAGCTCTAAGTGTTTGCTAAATACACAAAATAAACAAAATCAATACATTATCAGCCTACCCCATTCAGTTAGGGCAGTGAAAGACAATGCACAATGAAGGTGATTCTTTTGGAATTATGTTGGTGAAATTTTCAAAGAAGCTGTGGATTCAGAAAAACCCAAATTAAAATAAATTGGTTGAACAGAGAGCTTGAAAAAAAGAAAAAACTCTACAACATGCTAAAATGAACTAAAACAACTCATTTAACTGCTTCCATTTTCTCATTTGAAAAATTCCACTCAGGGGAAAGTGATGACTCGAAGTTACAAAGGATATTAAGAGTAATATTATTTTTGAAATAGTGCATAAAGATAATTTTTAAAGTTAGTAGGTTTGACAAAATTTAGTGAAAAGCAGTAAAAATCTATCCAGTAAGTATATTTATAAAGTTTGAAAATAATACCTAAAAAGCATACATTAAAGTAGTGGTTCCTAAACCTGACCGTGTGTCATGATTACCTGGGGAGTTTTGTAAAAATTGACACCCTGGAGATGCTGATTCAAGAGGTCTGTAGTAGAGTCCAGGTATCTTTGCTTTTTTTAAGGTCTCCCAATGATTTCCAAGTACAGCCAGGTCAGAATGAATGGGTTGAACACTTGCTGCAGAGAGTCTGTAGTGGTATGTGGCTGGATTGTCTCTTCAGTCCTACTTCCTGCAACCCTGTTATCAATAACAATATCAAAAGCCATCAACAGGGGCCAGCCCAGTGGTGTAGAGGTTAAGTTTGGCACGGTCCACATCGGCGGCCCAGGTTCACAGGTTCAGATCCCAGGTGTGGACCTATACCACTCATCAAGCCATGCTGTGGCAGTGACTCACATATAAAGTAGAGGAGGATTGGAACAGATGTTAGCTCAGGGCCAATCTTCCTCACCAAAAAAGAAAGCCATCAACAACAGACAGGATGAAGTCATGAGATAGGAGCATATGTTGTCTGACCAACCGAAGAGTCAAAAATAGGCAGCAAAAAATGAACCATAAATCTCATGATAAATGAATCTGCATTCAGGTTCAAAAGTCAAATGCAAAATTACAATAAACAGGTACAACAAAAAATGATTTCACAGTTCTTCAGTTGAGAATGTTCAGTTTTACTGGGTTCAGTTTTATCACCAAACACCCAGCCTACTGGGTGATGCAGATGTCTGCAAGCTGACATAGTCCTACTCTACTCAGACCTCTCTGACTCTACTCAGACTCTGCCACAGTCCTACTCTATGCTGACACAGTCCTACTCTACTCAGACCTCTACTCAGACTCTACTGCACTTCAGACAACCTCTGGAGTATCGTGTTCCAAACTGGAGTTATGTTCTAAGAGGGAGGTTGACTAGGCTGATATTCACAAACATGGACCAGTATAACCAGAGTGTTAAAATACTGAAATACTTTAGTACCAGTTGGCAAGTAGCTGCAGTTTACAGCTTCCTACCATTTCCATCCCTCCCTCATGACCTCACCCCCTTCCCAGCAACCAAAGGGTTAATGCCAGGCACAGCTAGGGTCTCCATTCTGATGAGTTGCCACCTGTGCCACATGCATTGTTAATATTTTCAAAATGGAAATATCTAGAAAAGCTACTAACCAGGAGTGGTAATTGCCTGGAAATTATATCAAAGGAAGAACCATTGAAGGTTAGCCTTGAAAAGAGAAGACTTGAGATGGAGTAGGAACAGGAGGAATATGACCACTCCCTTCAGATAAATGAACAGGCTCGTGTGGGAGACATTAGATTTATTCCATGCAGCTCCAGTGGGAGGAATTATGCACAATGATTGAAAGTTACAATGAGACTGATGTCAATTCCACGTAAGGCAGAATTTTTGAATCCTGATGCCGCCCAACAGTGGAACTGGCTTTGTGAAAATAGCGAGCTTCCCAAAGTAGCACGGGAGGGAAGCACTGACTCAGAAGACGGCTGTGGCCACAGGTGCTTCTGCTCTGCCCGGTGTACTAGAGAGATCAGTGGTTCCCAAACCTGAACGTTCATCTGAATCCTCAGTGGAACTTTTCTTCAAAATAGACTTTCTTGGGTGGGCAAAAGGGGTCAAGGGGCACATAAGTATGGTGACAGATAAAAACTAGACTATTGGTGGTGAGCATGATGCACTTTGTACAGAAACCAATATATAATAACGTACACCTGAAATTACACAATGTTATAAGCGAATATGACCTCAATAAAATATTTTTTAAAAAATAGACTGTTTTTTAGAGCAGTCTTAAGCTCACAGCAAAACTGAGTGGAAAGTGCAGAGACTATTCATATACTCCCAGCCCCAGATACACACAGCCTCTCCTACTATCAACATCTTACACTAGAGTGGTGCATTCGTACAATAGATGAACCTGCATTAACACATCAATATCACCTGAAGTCCATAGTTTACATTAGACTTCACTCTTGGTGTTGTACATGCTATGGGTTTTGACAAATGTATAATGACACACATCCATCATTATCAATGGAACGTTTCAAAGATCAGACCTCCTGCTCCCCACCCCAAACCCACTAATCGGTGTCTTTTGGCATTGGAGTTTGGTAATTTGCATATTTTAAAGCTCTTCAAGTGATGTCGACATACTGATAGTTTTAGAAACCTGCATTCAGTGATGTGTAAAGTTCTTTCCAATCTTCAGATTCTATAATTCTATTTAATAAAACCACAACAGGGGCCACGCGGTGGCGCAGCGGTTTAGTCCGCGCTTGGCAGCCCACGGTTCGCAGGTTCGGGTCCCGGGCACCTGCCGACGCACTGCCTGTCAGCCATGCTGTGGCGGCGTCCCATAGAAAGTAGAGGAAGATGGGCACAGATGTTAGCCCAGGGCCAGTCTTCCTCAGCAAAAAAGGGGAGGATTGGCAACGTATGTTAGCTCAGGGCTGGTCTTCCTCCCCCCCCCAAAAAAAAAAACCACAATAATTTTTTTAAAGGAGTACATGACTCTTGAAAAGTGACCAGAGCTTAGAGAAGCATCTGTGGAGTGTATATAGCATGTCAAGCACTACACTAGACCTCTTTAATTCTTGTAAGAATCCCACAAGGTAATTGTTAACATATATTCCTATTTAATAGAGAACAAAACTGAGGCCCAGATAGGTTAAATAACGTGCCCAAGGTCACAGAGCCAGTAAAAGGCAGAACTGGGATTCAAATAGAGGGCTTTTGATCCACATTCTTTCCCTTACACCATTAGACCTCCAATGAACTCAGTTACTTGAAATTAGTGAGTGAAGACACAGAGTTTCAGATTACTAATAATGGGGGTGAGGGGTTCAGTTTTTTGTGTGTTTTTTTTTAAATAATATATTCAGCACTTGAGAGGGATGTTTTGTTATAGGACAACAGAAAGCCAGATGATATTCCAGGAACTTGTAAAATTTTGTGCACTAATCAAAGTGCCTTATGTCAAGCCAGGGGCTAACATTGTCACCACATTCGTTCCATAAATTTGAAAAGTTGGACTAAGGGTTCTCTGATACCGAAACAGAACATGTGATGAATCATCCAAAATGGGAAAGAAGGATTCAACCACATCTTTGCTCTTCATAATGGACTCCAGACCAGAGAGATGGCCAATTCTGCGTTTTCACAATGAAACACTGACCCATTCCCTGAGCCACAGGAAAAAAAAAAAAAACAGTTTCTTACAGCTGTACTTTGACCACTCACATGGGACATGGAAATAAAATGTAATGGTTTTAATAGCACACACCTTTGAGCACACCTTTGAGTCAAACCTAGATTCAAATTTGGGTTTGCCACTAACTAAATATGTAATCTTGGGGAAATTATCTAATATCTCTAGGTTACTTTCCTATCTGTAAAATGGGGCTGATGATATTGCAATATCTGCCTTCTAGGGTTACCATAAAGATTGGATGAGATGCTGTATGTGAAGTAATTAACATTTACCTGATACTTAGTAAGCATTCAATAAGTGTTCACATTATTACTTGTTAATGGAGAAGTCAAGTCCACATCATCTCTGCATCCCTTCGGCTGTCTAGCTAGAATGGAAACCAATTATTGGTGCATCCATGATCCCAGCTAAGGGGGAAGGGGGGGGTGTGTGTGTTGGGGTGAGTAGAAGCAGGGAGGGTGTTAACCTATCTTCAAGTCTATGAGGATTTGCTCTCAACCCTCAACTGTAAGAGTCTTAAAATGCCTCCAGGTCCTGGAATAGAAAGGTCATTAGGAGAAATGGAAGCAAGGTTAAGTACTGGAAATGAGAAGTTAAAACCAAGGCAGAAGTGGGGCTACATTAAAATGTGGATAATCCTTTACTCATTGCTAATGCATTAGGACAGGCTAAATGGGGCTGATCAAAATATATGTTCCATAACACAGGACAAATACCAGAACACACATATTTGGTTGGACCCTAAGGCTGAACACCAGAGACCCTCATTAAGGACTGATGCTCCTTTTTCACCTAAAAGTACTTCTTTCTGACAATCAAAAATTGCTTTCTACAAACTGAATTGCCTGCAACATCCATGAAGAAAACAACACTAATTCAGCACAACAAGAGGCCTCAGGTTTAGAAGATAACACAGCAGTGTCTAAAGTCTCAGTGTAATTGTCAAAGACCAAAGAGCTTGCTGGGTGGGTGGGCAAACACATTCTGAGAAAGCCTGTGTGTTAGGAGGAGGGAAGTTCTGTATAAAAGTCAGCAAATATGGGTGATGTATGGTATAAATGGGCCATCTGCTAACTTAATACAAAAGGGAACCATTTCTGATTTATGGGGGCATAGACAGCATAAGCTAATTGGTGGGGTTAGTTTGATAGGGTAGAGGAACATAACGCATTTAAACCTTCTCCCAGATCACTTTTTTAAAACGCCTCTTTCCTAGACCATTAAAATTTAAGGCAATTAATATATTTAGGAATACATAATAATAATTTAGGAATACATAATTCGGCCTCCACTCTCCTTCCCTTCCCTCTCCTCTCCTCATGTCTCCTTTCTTCTCCTGTCTCTCTCTTCATCTAGGCCCACTGATTACATGATTGATTCCATATCTCCTTACCACCCCCACCCCTCCTCTGCGAACCACCGACCAGAAGTTAACAGGCAAAACTGCTCTCTGTCCCCAAGACAGCTAAACCAGCCTGAGTCTGAGCAAACTTAGTTGACAACTTGTCCTCTTGTTCTAGCCTGTTCTGCTAACTGTGGGAAGATCTCTGCTCTCTGAGAGGCTGTCGCTGAAATCTGATCTCTGGTAACAAGGGGCAGGGACTCCAGGTCTGGAGGCCAAGCTGGGAGTGGGAGAAGTTACCCCTTCTCTCAGTTTCCCCTAACGGAAAGTGTGGGAGTTCTCAGTCCCTTTGTGAATGCCACACCCTCTCCCTTCCAAGCCTACTTAGGTCCACTTAAGTGAATCAACACCAGAAAGCACTCAAGGCAGGCCTGTGCCAGCACAGGTCCCGGAGGAATCTGAAAAGCAGACCTTGGTAGATGTGTTTTGGCCCTTTGGCTAAACTGTTTTGGAGTCACTGACTTTCTCTCAGGCTCAGAACCCTAAAACACTGCTTTTTCTTATGACCACGTAGATCTTCTGGTATTGACCAGATTAGAAGGTCTCTGAGAAAACCTGTCCTCCAGAGACCAGAAAGGAAAAAGAAGGGTGAATGAAGAAAAAAAGGCAAATTTACAGATACTGCAAACAGCCAGGAACATTTCTAGCCAGAGGTGTCCTTTCTGTTAGTGCTAAATGGGTTAAAAAGCCATCTCATCACATCAGTGGAACAAATGAGAAACCAAAACTGTGAGCCAATTGATTTACCCCTGTTATGCTTTAATGAAGTTTCAAAAGAAAAATTATTCCCCAGTAGAGGCACACATCTACAGTGGCCAGCCTTCCTGGGGAGGGTCAATCAAGAGACCCACAAATGAACTGTATAGAATTGGAGTAATGTTTCTATTGAAACTTTACTGAAATAGAAATCTAAAGTTTTTGCAGATATAACATGTGGGTCCAGGAAATTTATCTTTTCAACTCATTAAATAGTTAATATTTTAGCTAACTCATTAGTAAGGGTACCAATTGAAGCAGGATCTAGAGTTGAGAATTAGCGCCAAGTTCCATAAATCTTTTACATTGGGAAATAGGCAAGGACCTGAGTATTTTGCCCCAAAATACTAAGACATTTTAGGTACTCTAGGATCATTTGAAATTAGTCTGTGTCTATGAAAAAAAAATATTTAATTGAATCAGGATTTTTTAGGCACCCACAATATTCACAAATTCTCTCTATATGTTCAGGGATGGCAGTGCTAGTATACTGATTAGAAAAAAAATTACTCAAGTCCAAAAAGAACCCAGCAAATTTTACAAAAACGAGCTGTATCCCATTTAGAAAGTGCAGACAGAAACAACTCCTGCTGTGGATGCTGGGCTGGTCAACAGGGAACGAGAGAGGCCAAAAACTTTGGGAAGAAGAAATAGAAATGCCAGCAGCCAGTTTGGGGGTAGGGGTGGAGGATGGAGGGAATCCCTTGCTTATCACTTTCAGGGGGAAATCCCTTGCCTATTATTTTGTCTTTTACAGTTTTCCATCTCCAGCTGAAATATATTGGCTTCACCCCAGCCCTTCTTGAAGCTTCCTTGAGAACACATTGAGGCATGTTGATATCTCAAAGCATTCCCATACTTTCCAGAAAATGAGAAGACCAAAGCTGTTAAATCCAGCTTGCAAGGACAACAACTGCAAAATGAAATAAGAAATGTGTTTAAACAAGCCCCGGGGACCAAAGGCCAGCAGGCTGGGCTTCACTGGGCTCTACTATGATAAACACACACTCTAGAATGCTGACCCACACCAAAAACATACATTCCGGAAATAACAGAGGAAGCCCGTGAGCGACACAATCTCAGATCACTCAATTAACACCCTCTAGGAAGACAAGGAAGGGGAACTATAGAAAGACAAAGGTGAGAATCAGCCAAGTTTCTAGCTTTGGTAAACCATGAGCTTACACAAGGACATGAAAAAGACAGTCTCTGGGAGGACAAGTAACCACTTCTCTATACTCACTGAGCAGTTCATGAGAAAGCTGCTTCTCATTTCCAATGATGTTGAAACACTTCTTCCAAGAAGTCTTCTCTCTGACTAATGGGAAGAGAGTTGTAGCAAATCACTTCTAAAGTTCCTCCCTCAGGCAAAATTGTAAACTTGGTAAAATACATCCTACAGATTTTCAGATCCCTCCTCAATTCTAAGCACTTTTTGTTTCCTATGACTATCATGTACCTCTCCATTCCTAGGCCCTTACCAGGGTGTGAACACACCCCACACTCTGAATATTTTCCTACCTTTCCCTTCCATATAAAATGTATCTGTCTCACGTTCTATTTCCCTAGATCCTGTCCTCAACCAAAATCACAGTGAATTAGTCATATAAACAAATGAGCTGACCCATTTGCCATACTGATGTGCTACAGATTAACATCTGTAATCTTGTTTAAATGCTTGTTTTTGTCAAAAGACATTTGATTAGGCTAGGTGACCTTCAAATTCTCTCCCAACTCTAATATTATAAAATTTTATGAGTAACTCTGATCAGAAAAATTTTAAACCTTGGGCCAAGCTAGTTGGCAATTTAACCTTTTGGGGCGCTTGAAATTAGACCAATTGTCTTGTTGCTACTGAGTGTAAATATGTCACATCTGCTAGTTGCCTTTCCATCAGAAAGATTAATAGCAATATTTGGAGGTTATTATTGCAAGTCTTGCTGTCTATTATATATCCTGTGGTGAACCGAACACGACCCAAATTCTTTGCCGTTCCTCTCATCAAGAAATTAGTCTATTTTCCCTCTGACATGAAATCCCGCTTGCCTTGTGACTTTCTTTAATCAAGAGAATATGGTGAAAGTGATACTTTGCCAGTTCTGGCCTAGGCCTTAAGAGGTATGGAAGCTTCTGCTTTCACCCTCTTTGGAGCCCTAAGCCACTGTGTAAAGAGGCCCAGCTACTCTGCTACACGGGCTGTATGGAGAAAGAAAGAAGAGATTGATTCTCAGCCCCCATCTGTTCCAGGCAGCTCAGCTGAGGTGCCAGATGTGAGTAAAGCCATTTT
This sequence comes from Tapirus indicus, assembly GCA_031878705.1. NCBI lineage: Eukaryota > Metazoa > Chordata > Mammalia > Perissodactyla > Tapiridae > Tapirus > Tapirus indicus. Next base: position 113,996,199 of record CM062921.1, on the reverse strand, counting down.
GGACTTCCAGCACTAGAGAACCTCTAGGTAATTGCAGCTGCATGAATAACCCCAGACAAGACCAGCAGAAGAACCAGCCACCTGAGCTCAGTTAGATGGTTGTTATTATTTTAAGCCTCTAAATTTTGGAGTGGTTTGTTACACTGCATAGATAACCGAAACACGTCCCTAAAAGCTGACCTAATCTTTTCTTTGAACAAAAAAGGAATGGATAACAAATTAAAAAATATATTTTTAATGAAGTTCCTAAATTATTACCATAGTCATTCCAACCTCCAGCATATACTTACTCCTTCCTGTATACAATGGCACATCCATAAATTCATTCAATACTTTCCCAACTATACACATGCCCTTAATATCTGTTGCCATCAATGCAGTCATAAATTGTAAGCTCCTGCTGGCTAGGAGCTAAGAACTCTAATAGGTCTTTCATAAAGGCTTTTTAGCAATAATAATGTCAGCAGAGACCTTCAGCAATGATCAACGCTATTTCCTATGAGTCTTGCTACTTTTCCACACGGAGAAGTCTAGAAATGGAACCTCACAGAGAAACTCCATTTTGAAAGCCTAATGTCATCCTTTTGACTTTAAAGAGCATTGAAACCATAAGCCCCTCTCAGTGCGCCCCTCCCAACAACGAAATCCATTACACTGTGGCCACAGACTTATTCTATAGGAGTATTTTTTATTGGTTGGTTTTGAGGTTGGTTATAACTAAAGGGAAATTTTAAATTTGTCTGCCATGAATTCCTGTGAGACAAATCCCTGGCACCTGTGTGGAGACTTTCAGGCCAGAAGCTTGTGCTCTGGTCTTGCCACCCTATGCTGAGGAGTCATCCTGAAAGAACCCATGGGTAAAAGAGATTCCAGCATGCTCATTCCAAATGCTTAGAGTTTGCAAACCTTCACCAGAATGCTACTAGGACCTTCATTGTCTTTCAAATGTCAAGGAAAAGTGAAATGTTGATTTAACATTTTTTTGTAAAATTTTCAAAGTTAAAATGGTATGAATTTCTTTGGGGTAAAGGATATTCAATTCATATTCTATATACTTCTGAATTGTTAGGACTTTTTTTAGAATAAATATGTGTTATTTCAGTAATAAAAAGCATGTATGATTAGGAGGCAAATTAAATTGTGTGTAAAATATTCATATCGATATATATTTTTTTTCATTGTTTCTGGAACAGTCATAGCATAAGTTCGGAAACAATGAGGTGCCATAAAACGGATAGAAAAGCCCATTATATATGTCAACAAAGGACTAATATTGTCATGCTTTATATTGATTTACAAATGCACTGTAAATGTATCATGCCCTTTCCTGTGCGCTGCATTAATCACCACATCCGACACTGAACTTTTAAACTCTGAATAATGTAAAATATCAGTGTCTGTTTGAAATGTAAACTGTCCCCCACATAATGTGATCTAAAAGTCAAAAGGCAATCCTGCTTCCTAAATCTCTTCTCTACCAGCCTGATTCTGGGCTTGAAATTCCTACAAAAGCCCTTCTTCTGGTTAAGTTGTTGCAACGCCTACAGGAGATCTCTCTGAAATACAAATAGTGGTTTTCTTAAAGGAGTAACCAATTTAACCTGTTAGAATCAATGGTTTTACCTGATTCAACCATTAAAGTACAAGGCCCAACTCCAAGTAACGGTCACTGCTGATTGGACTTAACTCCCTCATCTTTTTCTCACGTTGTTACTCATAATAATGATCACGATTATCTCTACAATTTATTGAGCATCCATAATGAATTGAGCCCAGGAGTTAGTACCTGCCACATATTATTTCTAATACCAGTACAACACAAAAAGTACTACTTTTCCTATTTCTTGGATTAGGAAGCTGAGATCAATGAGGTTAGGTGATTTGTCCAAGGTCAAATAGCTCCTAAGAAACAAACTCAAGACTCCAACCAGAACTGTCTGAAGCCGAAGCCCGTGTTCCTTCTTACTGTGCTCATAATACTTGAGGCCAAGAGAGTGCTGTGCCTATGACAGTCATCGTTAGCTGATTTGTGAGAAAATTCCCTTTTCTGTGCCATATTCTTGCCATCTAGAGCCAGCGGCAGAAAGAAAGCCACTGCATTTGCTTACTTGCCGATCCAATCCATCTCCTGCATGCACTTCTTCTCATGTCCTGGCCCTTAGCCAAGCCTCTGCTCTATCCATCACCCTCTGGTTTCTTTAGTCTAATTATAGCTCTTAGAAGACTTGCTAATTCAGATGGTCATCACAACATCCTGTTGAGTTCAAATAAAATATTTTTTAAAAACAAGGATAATTGCACTTCAAGGTGTTTTATAAATAATAAAAAGATAATAGCTCCTTAAACTCAAACAATGAGCGCACTTCCTTCTCAAAGAAATTTACAGCTATTAACTAATTGGTGGTTTAATATAATATGAAATGTCCTTTAACCCGTGGAAGCATAGGTGTCTAAGGTAAAGCAATTCTGACTCTTGCCTGACGGCACAGGAGTCCTGACTCTCATTTTGTGGGAAGCAGCCTTCTGAACATGATGAGGATAGAGCAGAAAGTAAAGAGAGAACAAAGCCTGGGAATTTATGGAAATCTTTCCATCTATCAGCCATGCTGCTCACAAGGCACTTGTTTTGATAAGATGTTCCTTCAGCCATATAATTTGCTGTTTTAAAAGGTGGTTTCCATCAGTTATGATGATGTGGTATATGATGTAAGGGAAAGCTGAAATCCCAGTGAACTCTTATACAAGAGTTGACCTCACACTGGATAAAAGACTAAGCTAAGAGTAAACACACATGGGAGCTGGCTGCTAACCAACCCTCTACAACCTAAGGAAAAGCTTCAGATGACCAAATAATATTCCCCTGGTTCTGTGCCAGCTTCTATATGGAATTGTGGCTAATTTCACCTATTGTTTGATTGTAACGTGTTCTAATAGTTAAATAACATAACATTTCTCTATTAATTTCTCTATTATTTGAAGATTTCCTTTAACGATTTCCAAATGACCACTATTTGCCTGAAAACATGGTCTCTAAGGGGCCCAACTTTGAAACTGACTCTACAAAAACAAATGCGACCCTTCTTGGGTTCCTAGACTGAAAGACACAAAAGTAGAATCTAAAGTAAAGAGTTCTGTACAGAAATGTGACCACATGCAACATTCAAGAAACCAGCTCTCTCGAGCCAGTAAGAAAGAGAGACAAAATTCAGCCCACAAATCTCTTGACCAACGGATGGGCCTTAAAAAAATAGCAACAACTTGAACCAGCCTCCTTAAGGCTTAGTTCTTTCAATGTCCTAAACAACAACGATGACAAAAATCCAGATTGACCTTTAGTATGAAACTTTGGTTCTTTTTTGGCTTAAAGAGGATGCTTAATAGATATTCTGGTAGTTTCTCCTGTGCTCTTATTCTTCCCTTAGCCAAGAACTCATCTCTTTTTTTTTTTTTTTTTTGCTGGGAAGTTTCACCCTGAGCTAACATCTGTTGCCAATCTTCCTCTTTTTTTTTTCCTCCCCAAAGCCCCAGTACATAGTTGTATACTCTAGTTGTAAGTCCTTCTAGTTCTTCTATGTGAGCCGCCACCACAGCTGCAAGTGGTGTGGTTCTGTGCCTGGGGACCGGCCCTGGGCCACTGAAGCAGAGTGCGCCAAACTTTAACCACCAAGCCATCAGAGCTGGCTCAAGAACTTATCTCTTCTAAGGAATCCTTAGACACTGTTACAGAATGAATGCTTATGTCCCCCCAAAATGCATATGCTAATGCCTAACTCTCAATGTGACTGTATTTAAAGATAAGGCCTTTATGGAATTTACTAAGGTTAAATGAGGTCATAAAGGTTGGGCCTTGATCTGACAGGATTAGTGTCCTTATAAGAAGAGACACCAGAGAGCTTGCTGATTCTCTCTGCCATGCAGACACAGTGAGAAGGTGGCTGCCTGCCTTCACCAGAAACCAAGTCAGCCAGCACCTTGAGTTTGGACTTCATAGCCTCCGTAACTGTAAGAAAATAAGTTTTTGTTGTTTAAGCCTCCAGTGTGTGGTATTTTGTTATGGCAGCCCTAGCAGAGTATATAGATACCAAACTAAAAAGAAAGTATTCTGCTGGTTTGATGAGAACCATATGACAAAAGAATATTTGCAACTTAAAATCTGCGACAGAGCTTGCTTGTATAGTTTTTTTCAGTTGGGCTTCCATGGAAGAGTCCAGTTAAAAATTCTGGAGAACCATGGCATGGCAAAAGGACAGCTCGATTTTTTTAAATTGCTTTGCATGTTTAATTTATCTTAAAAGAATTTCCCACAGAACTAACAGCCTGGCTCATCCATATGTTTACATTACTTGGCATTCATAGCTCAGCACCTGAAGCTACAGTGGAATCCCCAGGACTCTACAGAAATCCTAAAGTGTCAGGCAGTCAGTGCTCATCAAATATTCCATGAGCTCCTCTATATTTCAGAGTCTCTGTTGCAAGTACTTTTGGGGTCACATGACTAATTCTAGCCAAAGGACTCTGAATGGAAATGAATGTCACTTCCAACCCAACACAGTTGACAGCCAGTGCACCTCTGCCATCTCTCTTTTCCCACCTACGACAACCGCAGAGGTCACATGTTCCACATTCTATAGTGGACTGGAAAATAATCAAGAAATAATAATGATTTATTTGGTAAGCCCCTGAGATTTCAAGGTTTTATTTGTTGTGGCAGCTAGGACTAATTATTCTCACATATCTTGGAACTCTCATTCCTGCAGAAGACTTTGTAACTTCAATGTTATTTGAAGCTTCAGTGTAGACTTGAATCTACCTGTCAAGTAGTGAAAGACCATCAACAGTTGAACGTGAAGGTAACAGTGTCCTGAACATCAGGACACTGATGAAGCATCAGTGTCCCCATAGGAACCACTTACTAACTCCTTCTGTGTTTCTTGACCTGAGCTACACGATGTGGAAAGACACAGTTTAGTCTTTCACAATGTTTGGAGAGTTATTCCCAGTAAGGTTTTAGACTCCCGCCTCTCCAAGTCAGGGTGTTACTAATGTACTGTGGCTGTGTTGCTTAAGGAATTACATAATTACGCCACACTGAGATTTTATACATACCTAGAATGATGATCACATGAACGAAGGGAATAATAAATGAGGATTTAATTGATGTCGTGGGTTTCAACTCCAATTAGAGCAATAAAATACATGATTTGGTTTATAGTAACTTTCCCTACCACTTCCCTGCCAAAGTGCTTAGGGGCTGGAAGGGTAATTAAAAATAATCAAAGAAAATAATGTTAATTAAAACCATAAGCTAGAACTAGGGTAATGGTCAGATTAATGGACATTTTAGCTAATAATACATTCCCTTATCTTATCCCAAAAGACCAAGGAACCTTCTTTTGTCATTCACCTTCCTCTCACTAACGGGAAAACTGAGGGACATGGAAACTATCTGGATGGGAACATGGATGACAGACTAGATGAAGCCCACTAAGTTCATTGGTGGGCCTGTCCTCCCTCGCAATCCCCATGCTCTTTCCCTTTGCCCCCTTTCATTGCCACTCTCAGATGTTACTTTATGAGAAAATAGAAAGTTTATTTTTGTTTTTTGTTTTTGCCTTTTTTGCTTCTATGGCATCTACCTGTTACCTTTGAGCTGCTGAGAAACCAGGAGCACTGCCTGGTTCTCTTGTGACCCTCCTCCACGGGCTTCTTCCAGTGTCTGCTTTTGAAATGAAATGAGAGTGGTTCACCCAATGGATCTCCCCTCTCTAAGACCCAGTGGAATCCTAATTATCAAAGCCTGATATAGCAACCTGTCAAGACTATGAACTGATTGGTTTCTATAAAGCGAACTCTCTTCACTTGAACCTCTATTTTTGCTCAGTTAGAACAACTTCTTTTAAATTGCCAATTAATTCTTCCAGCTATCATAGCAAGCATTTCAGCTGCTTCCTCTGAATGTCTTGGAACAGAAAAGAAAAATCTGGTTAAAGAATATGATGTTAAGAAAAAGAAGAAAATCAAGAATATTGAGCACAACAATATTGACACTAGGGTCAAACACAGTTTTATTTGTATTATATATTTAATATATCTAACTCAAAAATTATGAAGTGTAAGTGTGGGTGTGACATTTGTCCAAATATGACGTTTAATAAAAGTCATTATTATATGACATTAACACTAACATATTACCTTTTTTATAAAGTCTTCTGAGAAGATTCAGTTCGTCAATCTTCTTTGTGAAATCCTATAACACCATGAATCTTACGTTGCATGTAAAGGCATTTCTCCATTTGCATTATTCTAAAATATGCTGGAAGGAATCAACATGCACCATAACATTAAGGAAACTTATTTTGCTGGGTGTTTTCTCCAGATATTCAGAAAATAACTTATTTTCACTCACTGTTCTAAATTCGACATTAAGGTAGATTGGATAGAACACAGAACCGAGAATCAGGACACCTGTATGCTGAACCTGGCTTTGTGCCTTAGTCAGCTGTATCCCTGGAGGAAGTCACTTAACCTTTCCATGACCCACTTCCTCATCTATAAATAAGCAGCACATTTCTATATCGTCTATTTTGACTAAAAAAGCTATTTTAGAATATATGCTATTTAGGATACATCCGTTAAGAATATTTTCCATTTCTCTTACATCTCTATGTTTCCATCATCCAATAATCAATGATCGGTCACCTACTATATGTCAGACTCTGCTAAGTACTAGGGATACAATATGTAAAACATTACTTTTGTCTTCTACATGACCATAATTTGGTGGGGAACAGTCATGTAAACAAGCACCTCTCATACAATGTTACCACTGTGTAGTAGGGGAGGGTCCAAGTGCTAGAGGGGAACAAACAGGGGAACGTGAGTGGTCAGAAAAGACTTCAGAGCAGATGTGACATGTGATTAGTGCCTTGAAAGATGAATATTTCATATTTTTGCATATCTCTCTTTCTCTCCACCTACCACTACTTTAATGGATACCTGGTCTTCCTTCATGATACATTAAAAACCAGCACTCCAGCCAACTTGACCACGGCTCTCAATAAAATTTCCTTCTGACTATATAGCAGCAATCCAGTTGCCAAAATAAAAACCACATTTCGTCTCTCTTCAGGTGTGAGAATGGATCCAAAAAGTTAAACAGAATGGAATATGGAAGTGGCTTAAAGATAGAGAGTCAACTGAAGCCATCTGAAGAACCCATAGTTCCCCTTTCTCATAAAGAAACTCCATTTTTAGAAATCTGTCGATGCCCTGTGACTTTATGGCTTCCTCTATCTTAGATACCTAAACTCCTATATAAGGAATTCTAGCCAAAGAATTAAGCTTCGATTTCTCTTTAGAGATATTCTCAACCCATAAGAACATATACTGATACACATGTGACATGGCGACTCAAGCATCTCTATTAGGACATCCATAGCAGCACACTCCAACCAGCCTCCATCAGTACACCCAGAGCTGACACTCCGACCTGCCTCTATTGACACATCCTGAGCTGTACACTCCAATCAGTCTCCATCAGCACACCCACAGCAGGGCATTCAAACCAAGCCAACTAACCCGTTCCTTCATATCAACAACTGCATCAGGGTAGTATTGGGGTGGAAAGATTCATACGTTGGTGTGGCAATATGCCAAAGTGAATGGAGTAAAACCTTAAAGACATGTGCAATGGGACCTTCGAGGAGGATCTTAGACAAAATGAAAATTATCCTTTTTATATTAAAAATAAGTCCTCAGGGCCAGCCCTCTGGCCTAGTAGTTAAGTTTGGCATGCTCTGCTTCAACAGTCTGGGTTCAGTTCCCAAGAGCGGACCTACACCACTTGTCAGCAGCCATGCTGTGGCAGCAACCCACATACAAAATAGAGGAAGATTGGCAACAGATGTTAGCTCAGGGTGAATCTTCCTCAAGCGAAAAAAAAAAAAAGAGGAAGATCGGTGACAGATGTTAGCTCAGGGCGAATCTTCCTCAGCAAAAAAAAAAAGTCCTCAAACTTGACGAGCATTTATTGAAAGGGGGAATACTGATGCCCTACTGGTGGCAGGGCTGCAGAAGAAATAATTTATTCACCTGTATCAAGAACTTGAAAATGTTCATACTCTTGGACACAGCTTGTGGGACATAACCATATTTAGAGAAAAAATCTTTATGCATGAAGAAGATCATCATAGGATTGTTTATGGTAATAAAAGACACAGTACAATCCAAAAGTTCAACAATAAGAGAATGGTTTACTAAAATTATTGTACATTCACATGTTAGTATACAATAGATCCATTATGTAGAATTTAACAAATGGTTTATAGACCCTTGGAAAGTACTTAATTTACAGTATTAAAGAAATAAACCAAAATACAAAATTGAATAAACAATTGGATTTTAGATCACAATCATCCTTTAAAAATGCATAGACTGGGGCTGACCCGGTGGCGTAGTGGTTAAGTTTGCACGCTCTGCTTTGACAGCCCAGGGTTCGCAGGTTTGGATCCTAGGCACAGACTTACACATTGCTCATCAAGCCATGCTGTGGCAGCATCCCATATACAAAATAGAGGAAGACTAGCACAGATGTTAGCTCAGGGCCAATCTTCCTCACCAAAAAAAAAAGTATAGAAAAAAAGATCAGCAGGAAATACACCAAAAAATTCCCAGTGATTGTCTTTGAGTGAAATAAATTGACTGACACCTATATTATTTTACTTTTAATATTTTCCATGTTTTCTCTAATGAGACTCGGGAAATAAAATTCAGTGCATTGAATGCAATAACTCAGAATGGCCCTGTGTGGGTATGATGTTAGATATTCATGGACCCACAGACAGCCAGACAGATCAATGATCAACATGAGCTAACACAAAATCCGAGAATTTCAGTGAACTGAAAAGCTAAGGGAGGCATTGTGATATAAAACAGGAAAGTTAGATTCCCAGACTTTATGAGTAATAAGAAAACAAATGCAGAGAAAAATTGCTATTAGAAATGCATCTGACTTTCCAAATAATCTGCAAGATAGGTGAATTCAGAATGTCTCTGCTAACGGACCTTAATTTAACCAAAGGATTAATTCAACAAATCTTTATTGAGAATCTGTTGTATGCCACATCGGGGACTTGTCCACATGTCTGGGACACAAAGATAAATATGACATGGTCCCTGCCTTCAAGAAGCTTAGCAGAGTATGGTTCAGTGCTATGGCTTTTATTATATCTGGATTTAATTAATGCAGGTACCTTCCAAAAAATTGCCTAAAGATAAGAAATTTTAAAATATTTTATTTGGACTAGTGGAAACGAAGATTAAGTTCCAAGGAACTGACTGATGAAAGAGATTAAAATTTGGAGTTAGAAAGTCAAGTTAAAGGTTAAATAATTCATGGTGAGATCCTACAGCTGCTAATACCAAAACAGGCTGGAAGAAGAAGGCAGCTTGCCAGAAGTGAGTCAGTTGGCCATGACCATTTGTTGAGTGCCCACTGCAGCCAGTAGCAGCGTAAAAGTACTGTGAAATAGTGCGCAAAAAATAGAAAGTCCGACCTCTTCCACAAGAAGCTTCCATGCTGATTTAGGAAACAAACACACAAAAGAAATAAAGAAAACTTTTACAAATTTCACTTGCCAATAAATCCAAATCATAAAATAATCCAGGGCCGGCCCCGTGGCATAGCAGTTAAGTTCGCGCGCTCTGCTTCAGCAGCCGGGGTTCACGGGTTTGAATCTCTGGGGTGGACCCATGCATCGCTTGTCAAGCCATGCTGTGGCAGCATCCCATATAAAGTAGAGGAAGATAGGCATGGTTGTTAGCCCAGGGCCAATCTTCCTCGGCAAAAAGAAGAGGATTGGAACGGATGTTAGCTCAGGGCTAATCTTCCTCACAAAAAATAAAAATAAAAATAAATAATCCATAGGAGTAAAGAGGGCAACACAGAAGAGGGAGCATAATGTAGGGTGTGAATCATAGCACATGTGCTGGAAAGATGTATTTGAAGTGGCATTCTGAAGGTAATGAGGGACATTGACAGGAAAAAGAGAAAGGAATGGCATTCTCAGTGGAAAGGGAACAAACAGTGACATGCAGAATAAGGCCAGAGGTTGAATTTGGCTTGACTCTGCCCAATGATTCCCAACTCTGATTGCACCTGGAAGCTTTTTAAACACACCTATGCCCAGAAATTCTGACTTCATTGATCTGGGTAGGGCCTAGGCACTTGTATTTTTAAAAAATTCCCCAAGTGGTTCTGGTGTTTAGTCAATGTTGAGAATCCCTGGGTAAAGGGAAGATATCACTAAATAAGGAGAGATGATATACTTGAAATGGGAAACAGATATATGCAAGTTTGTTAAAAGACAGCTTTAGGGGCCAGCCAAGTGGCATAGTGGTTAAGTTTGTGTATTCCACTTTGGAGACCTGGGGTTTGTGGGTTCAGATCCCAGGTGCAGATCTACATACCGCTCATCAAGCCGTGCTGTGGGGGTGTCCCACATACAAAATAGAGGAAGACTGGCACAGATGTAAGCTCAGGGACAATCTTCCTCAAGTGAAAAGAGGAGGATTGTCAATGGATGTTAGCTCAGGGCCAATCTTCCTCACAAAAAAAAAAAAAAAGACAGCTTTAAATTCCATAATTAATTTGGCTCATTAGACTATGAACTTCTTGGAAACAGGGGTTATGTTTTTATTCATTTCTGTATGAACATATTAAATTAATATTTTTGAATGAATGATTGAACAAATGAATGAATACAATAAGTAAAAAATAAAAAATCACTGTAGGCACTTCAGCCAATAGATAAGATGATAATAATGTTTAAGGGGCAATTACTTCAATATTCCAACAGAAGGGAGGAGAAACAGGCCGTAGCTAACATCTACTGCGGGCTCCCTATGGACCAGGCACTTTACATGCAGTATGTCACTCATACTCACAACCAGTCTATTAAGCAGACGTTATTATTCTAAATGAGGGGATTGAGGCCCAAGACCACTCAGCGTTGATGAGCAGCAAAGTTGGAATCTACCTTTGCTAAAATGAGATAGTGGTTCTTGGTGGATGCCTAAATGTATATGAGCAAACAGTATACAAACCGACACAGGCTCAAATTTCTGAATAGAGTTCCAGCTTTTGGTCTATTCTAATGATGCAAAAACAACATGTGATTTAATTAAGATATTTACCTAACTACAAGATTAGACCTTTTAACAGTAATCAGACAGGTGGGTTAACATCTGGTGTTTCCGGAAAATAATTTCTATTGCTCTGTCTCTTCTCACATAGGATTTTATTAGAAATGTAAAAGAAAAGAGAACATGTTCTATTGCACTTTGTTTTGAAATAGGAAATTTAATTGCTTTATAATTTAGAGGAAATTGTTTACCATCCATTGTTTCTCTGTTCACATTTATAGAAACCTTTTCCTTTCATCCTTCCAGAGCTTGTTTGAATAGAAATGTCTCCACTTTACCTGATGCCACATATTATCTAGAATAGCAGAATTATATATCAATAGAAATAAGAAATTAATGAACTGAAGAGGGTTTCTTACACTCTTGTGTTAAAGATTGTGATTGACCTTAAAAGGTTGCTCTGGCTGATCTTATACTTGGAACTACAAGAGAACTAGTCACTCAAAACAGTAAATTTGTTTAAAAAGGTAAATTGAGGACATTTTAGGTAATGTTACCCTCTACTCAAGGATGAGTAGAAGACCTCAATTAAAAAAAGAAAAAATTAGCCATTCCAAGAAGGAAAATGGGAAATCATCCTATCAGTATTCAGCAAGATTGATATAAAAAAGTTAAGCACAGGGCTGGCCCAGTGGCATAGTGGTTAAGTTTGCATGCTCCACTTTGGTGGCCCAGGGTTCATGGATTCAGATCCCAGGCACAGGCCTACACACCACTCATCAAACCATGCTGTGGTGGCGTCCCATATACAAAGTAGAGGAAGATTGGCACAGACGTTAGCTCGGGGACCATCTTCCTCAAGCAAAAAGAGGAAGATTGGCAACAGATGTTAGCTCTGGGCCAATCTTCCTCACTAAAAGAAAAAAAAAGTTAAGCACATTAATTACTTTGTAGTTCTCTGGGAAACTAGAAACTGGATCTTTTGAGAAGTTCTGTTGTTTGGGTATAACCAAAGCAAATTTACTTGAACAACAATTTGCAATATATTGCCAACTGGAAACACACTTGAGTTCTTCTGTCCTTAAAACACTTTTAACATTGTAACTTCAACCACAAAAATCATACAACATTTACACATTTTCCACTCTACCTCCTTTTTTTTTTAATGATCTTATCACTTGTGTTAAAAACAAGACAACAGGTCCAAAATGGAGTCACTTATGCTAAGCCCCATGTCACCAAACTGAGACTTAGCTTACAGTTTTGGCCTCTCCCGGAAATAGAATCTTAAACCACTCAGTCAGCAATCACCTGGGCTGCACTAGAGAGGTCATCTGCCTGATAGACCTCCGCTGTCCCCTACAGAAAGGTGACCTTGCCTGAACCAATCTGTTTTTTGCTAGTATAACTTCCTTGATGCCACCCCCTTCTGCCTATAAAAGCTTTTCATTTGTACAGCTCCCTCAGAGCTCCTTTCTGTCTGCTAGACAGGATGCTGCCCAACTCATAAATCGTTGAATAAAGCCAATAAGATCTTTAAAATTCACTTGGTTGAATTTTACTTTTTAACACTTGAAAACCTTGAATTCCCTGTTAGAATTTTAGGCTCAAGCTTAGCAACTACTCTCTCTGAAATATTCGTTCATTCATTAATGAAGTTTGCTCATATTTTTAAATATCAAACTTTTAGTGTCCCTCTTTCTGGTCTACTCCTCCTCCTTCAGATCTGTGTACAACTCTACCATAAACAGCATCACTTTTGTGTGTGTGTGTGTGTGTGTGAGGAAGACCAGCCCTGAGCTAACATCCGTCGCCAATTCTCCTCTTTTTGCTGAGGAAGACCGGCCCTGGGCTAACATCGTGCGCATCTTCCTCCACTTTATATGGGACGCCGCCACGGCATGGCTGACAGGCAGTGCGTCGGCGGGCGCCCGGGATCCGAACCCGCGAACCCCGGGCTGCCAAGTGCGGACTAAACCGCTGCGCCACCGGGCGGCCCCAGCATCACTTATTTTCAATTGACATCAAAACTTCAAAGTTCTAATTGAGAGCTTTGCATTTGGCTTGGACTGTGCACTGGGGATACTCCACGAAGCTCTTGTGACAGTCTCTGAATTGCTCTGGAAGTAAGAAAATAGCATTATCTAGAAATTCCCCTGAGTTATCTTTAGGACTAGCTTACTGCCCTTTTGCAGCAAAACTTACCCTCTGGATCACCCGAATTACTTGGAAGGGTACTTTTGGGGGTGGGAAGTTCTTTCTAATTTATTAGATGTAAGGCTGGGGCTTCTCCATAGGCCAGCCCAGGAGAGCTGCTCTGAGGAAGATAAAGGCCTTTCTTGGGCAGGTCTGTCTAGAAGAGACACAGAGGTCTTCCTTGCTGGGGACGTGGGCTGTCACCTTATATAGTAGCTGTAAATTCCATTTCTTCCCATTTCCACTCCCTATATCTCTCATCACTATACACTCTGTGTCTTACTCTTCATTTCAAAGTGAGAGAAAAAAGGAAGTGAACGATGATAAAATAGTTCAAAGATTACATAATTAAAGACGGAACTCCAACCATAAAACAAGTTGCTACAGTAAAACCACCAAACTCCAACTGGATAAAAACACCGCCAAGAGAGGCAAAGTCTTCTGCCTAAATTTGGTTCATTAAAAGAGAAGTATTTTTGGAAGGGAGGCCAGGTCAAAAGGCGATCCCATGTGAGGGTTCCAGTGGTCATACACCCTTAATATCTAAAAGAGGCTGAGGCAGAGCTACTGCCATCAGCAGCCCATAATAGGCAAAGCTCTGTGCCCAGCATACAGCCCAGATTTTTCCTTTCCCAATCAGTTGTGAACATGCAGAGTTCTTCCTTTCCCTTTTTCCTTCCTTAAATTACTACTTTGCACAGAGACTAGGTTTTCAGTTACCTTTCTTTTACTGCAATACAATGCTTTGCAATAAATGTTCGTTGAATTAAAAATTCTAAATGGAGGCTGTGCTATTAATAAAGGGCTTTTGGGGCCGCCCGGTGGCGCAGCAGTTTAGTCCGCGCTTGGCAGCCCGGGGTTCGCGAGTTCGGATCCCGGGCGCCCGCCGACGCACTGCCTGTCAGCCATGCTGTGGCGGCGTCCCATATAAAGTGGAGGAAGATGGGCACGGATGTTAGCTCAGGGCCAGTCTTCCTCAGCAAAAAGGGGAAGATTGGCAACAGATGTTAGCTCAGGGCTGGTCTTCCCCACAAAAAAATAAAAATAAAAAAAAAAAAAATAAAGGGCTTTTAATTGCAAAATACCGATGGAAAGATCTACTTCCATACATACAGACCAATTCTACGTGACTGCTATGCAGGAATTTCTTGCAGCAAATTGATTGTTACAATGTCATGTTTTAAGCAAAATGTTTTGTATATAGCACTCAAATACTATATGTCAATAATTTGAATGTTAGTCTTTAAATTTGTTATTCTATGAGGTAATATTTAATTGTCACAGCCTTTCCTTCTTACTCTAATACCAAAAAAAAAAAAGAAATGTAGGGTGAGGGGAGTTTTAGCAATTATGCCTCTTCTATGCCACACTAAAAAGTTAATTTAGATACACATAAATATTAGCACTTTTCATATTTGAAAACTCTAGTTATAGTTTCTGTTTCAAAGATGAAGGACAGCAAAAGGCTTTCTTTTAATTTTTTAACCAAACCAGATTGAGAGAAAACTGAACATATTTTCCATAGCATCTTTAGTCAATAATCTTCAGAGCTATGGAATTTTCTCTAAATTCATTTCCCAATTCACAAAACAGAAAGTAAGGGAGTGAGAATTTTTTCAGGTCAAAAAATATCATACTTCAAGTTCTCTGATCATCTAAGTTAAGTACAAGAAGTAAGAGAAAATATTTCCACACAGAAGCTTCAGTCCCCACTTCCCTTTGCATGTGAAAAAACTCTCAGAATACAGTAGTGATAAATAACAGTAATCTGGGATTCTGACTTTGTTCAAAAGTTACTCACATTATCTCCATCTAAATTCTACAACAGCCTTATGAGATTGATATTGTTATCCCCATTTTATTTTTATTTTTTTAATTCTTTTGCCCAGCTTTTTATAAGGTTTATTTTTGTTTTATTATTTATTTGCATGAACATTTAGTATATTGTGAATTTTTTTTGCAAATATTCTTTCCTGTTTGCTTTTTGTATCTATTTTTTGTGTGTGTGTGAGGAAGATTGGCCCTGAGCTAACATCTGTTGCCAATCTTCCTGTTTTTGCTGGAGGAAGATTGTCCCTGAGCTAACATCTGTGCCAATTTTCCTCTATTTTGAATGTGGGACTCCGCCACAGCATGACTTGATGAGCAGTTCATAGGTCTGCCCCTGGGATCCAACCCGTGCACCCTGGGCCACTGAAGTGGAGCGCACAAACTTAACCACTACACCACTGGGCCAGCCCCCTGTTATCCCCATTTTACAGACAGAGAAACTGAGGCTTAGAGAAGTAACTTCCTCCAGTTTCTTCAGGCAACTTTTTTTGTCTTCTTATAGGAAAAGGTCCAGGGTCCAAGGTCTCACACTATACGAATAGAAGAGAGATTGGGACCCTTTAAAATTTTGAGGAAATGAGGCTGAAAAAATTAACATACATGGAAGCATGCATGATGAGATCAGATTACTTTCTCTTATCCCATTGAAAGGTATTGGCTCTTTTCCTCAAATCAAACAGAAGGGAATTCCCCATGTGGTGGGAAAGGTAGCCCAAGTTCTCACTGACTAGCTGTGTGACTTTGGGCAAGACCCTCAGCCTCCTTGGGCCTCAGCTTCCTTATCTCTGAAATGGAAATGAGAAAGACTTGCCTCTTGAGGTGGTTATGAGGGTTAAGTGAGATAACATATGAAAAGCCCTTTGTATGTAGTAGTCACTTAAGAAAGAAACTTATACTAAAAGGAGCTTACACTAAATCCTCAATGGAAGAGAGAGACCCTGGGCTCAGGAATTAGAGTTCAGAAGCCTTTAGCCTTGGAATAACTCAACCTTCACATTCAGAACTAGTGGACTCTGTCAGCACCAGAAGAGAGTCATACCTGGAACCCACACTTCCTCTCCCCTGCCCCGCACCCGGGAACACTTACCTCCAGCTGGCTCTTAGGAACAAGTCACCCGATCCCAAGGAGGCCTCCCCTTCACCCCATTCACAGCCACAGGGACATCTGGGAAACACAGTCTGTTATACCAAACAAGGTGCATCAAAAATTCAGTGTGAGAATAGCTCTGTATTCCAAGGACTAGGATCCAGACCTTCTCCCTTAAAACCTCCTCACCCCATCGCTCACTAGGCCTGAGCTCCTAACCACAAAGCTATGTGCAAACATGCTGAAGCCAACTCTCCTTGTATAACTCTGTGAGGTAGGTCTGAGCAGGAAGGCAAAATCGAGAATGATTCAGCTTTTGTCACTGCAAGTCCCCTTATTGCTGAGGAAAGCCTATAGAACCAGTTACGTAATTTTTTTAAAGCAAGTAAAAAAATTAAACCGAAAGTTTCCGTGAAGCCACTTTCAACAAAGTTCACTCATTACCAAACTATTATACATATCTCAGTATCTAATAAATCCCATCTTTAGGTCTTGGTTCTAAAATTCCCTCTAAGTAAAATATTTTAGTTCTGTACTAGACTTCTTTCTCGATGACCAAAATCCAATGTCTTTGGGACACATGATTTAAAATTATTATAATAAATATTTCTAATTCTTTGATTCACATTCCACAGAGAGATGTAAGAGGAACCCAAACATGAAGAGCCTTTGGATACATTAGCATAAATAAGATCGACAACCAGGAATGCCTATGAAACCTCTCATTCCGTTTATATAGTGTCTAACATTAACTCCACAGGGAAGATAGTTAGGAATGCCATTTATGATAGAATCACACATAGGGGAAAAATGTGAATTAGACTAACAGGTGAAAAAAATCTAACATTTATAAAAGGTTTCTTTGTGTGTGTGTGAGGAAGACCGGCCCTGAGCTAACATCCATTGCCAATCCTCCTCTTTTTGCTGAGGAAGACTGGCCCTGGGCTAACATCCGTGCCCATTTTCCTCTACTTTATATGGGACATCGCCACGGCATGCTGACAAGCAGTGTGTTGGCGGGTGCCCGGGATCCGAACAGGCCAACCCCAGGCTGCCAAAGCGCCAACTAAACCGCTGCACCACCGGGCCGGCCCCTGTAAATGGTTATTTTTGTGTGGTGCTAATATAAGTGATTTCTCCCTCTTTCTGCTTTTGTTATTTTCTATATTAGTTTTAAAACAGACAATCATCCACATTTCATAAAATCTAAGATAACATCAATTTTTTTGGTTAGCTTTAGTGATGCACAATTTACATGCAAAAAAAATACAATTTTAAGTATACAATTCAATGAGCTTTGACAAATGGATTCAGTTATATGACCACCACCACAATCATGACAAAGAACATTTCCATAATCTCAACAAGTTCTTTCATACACCTTTGGAGAGTTTCCTCACCCCAGTCCCCCGGCTTCGGTAAATACCAATCTGCTTTCCATTACTATAGTTTTGTCTTTTCTAGAATTTCATATAATAGCAATTATACAATATGAAGACTTCTGTACCTGGCTTTTTCACTTTTGAGATTTATCTGCGATGTTGTATGTGTCTATAGTTTGTTCCTTTTAATGTTGAATACTATTTCATTATATGAATGCACCACATTTTATTTATCTATTCACAGTTGGATATTTGGAGCATTTCCAATTTGTGGCTACTATGAACATTTGCATACAAGTCTTTGTAAGGACATGTTTTCATTTCTCTTTGTTTAATACCTAAAAGCAGAATTGCTGGGACACACACTAAGTGTGTGTTTAACTTTTTAAGAAAGTGACAAGGCTTTTTCTAAAGTGGCTGTACAATTTTGCATTCCCACCAGCAATGCATGAAAGTTCCAGTTGTCCCACACCCTTACTAACAACTGGCTTTGTCAGTCTTTTTAATTTTAGCTATTCTAGTAGGTATGCAGTGGTATCATATAGTGGTTTTAATATGCATTTGCTTGTCACTGATCATAAGATGCCATTGATATTTAATGTGCTACTAAAAAAGAAAAAATGTTGTCGATTAAACAAGGACACAGTGCTTTCTTATCACTTAGAAATTTTATTTTACCACCTCTTTAAAAGCTCTCTTAGACTTATTTAGGCATAGACTTTTTATCATATATCCCTCACATTTAAATAAGAAAGGAATATGCAAGCAAAATTAATTGGTGAAGAAAACCCTAAAACTTCTCCAAATTTAGAGTTCGGCTGTTCTAAAACACCTTTGAGCTCAGAGTTACCCATGTGTTCTCCACATAACATTGACTTTTGTGTCAACAATGGCGCTGAAGAGGTAGCCTTTTATTTTGGAAGTCTGCACCATTGTTGCTTCTGAGATTTTTCTCCATGCTAACAACATTATGCAAATTTTGATGCTGGTACTTGCTTAATCTCGCCAGACTGGGTTGAATTCCTTATCAGAAAAGATTCATAGTCCCTCTTCAAATGGTTTATAGACTGAAATGTCGAAGGGTTTCCGTGTTCAGTCATGCTGTCAGCAATGACAACCAGGCTTGCATATGCCCAGGCAATGATAAATGAGCTAGATGCCCAAAAGTAGTTATTATAAAATAACACCAGTTATAAGATACACCCCAGTTTCAGAGATGTAAGGATATCTCAAAAGGTGCATCTTAGAAACATGAAATACAGTATAAAATAAGAATACTTTTTAAAAGTTGTCTTCTTGATCTTAGATCTGTGTATTTCAAAGCAGAAAACATACTGATAAAGCTGGAAGTTCCATCATTCTTAAACTGCATCACACAATTTAGCAACTAATCAATCAGTCTTAAAATACACTCCCATGGTTTGTGAGTTAGTTTTCTCTCCCCCAGTGGACTGCAAGTTCCTCTCCCTTGGGAACTTTACCTTTGACTCCTCTCAGATTGTTTACAGCATTGTTCTTCAAATTTTGTGTAATGGCCCATTAGAGAGTCATGAAATCATTTTAGTGGGTCATGACCAGCACTTTTTAAACAAAGTAGAATAGAATAAAAAATATAAAAGTGCAATACATAGGAAAGGTAGGAATCATTTTATCACACTTTTGTTTTTGTCAATTATATTTATATTTGTGTATAGTGGTTGTGATATCAAATGCATTTCTTACAGCATGCCATAATCAAAATGTTTGAAAAACATTACTATTATTGCATGAGAAGTATTCAATAATAGTGCTTAGTTGATTTTTCCAGACTGAAGCCAATTTTAAACTTTTTTAAGTGGCCCAAATTTTTGGTTCAATTCTTTAAAAGTTACTATCAGGTTGGCATACTTTTTTACCTTCTTTTAGTGATGGTAATTTTGGAAAAAGCTTTGCAATCTCTCAGCTTATCTGTATGATTACAATATCATAATCTAACATATTTCTGTTTCTAAGGGGAAGAGTCTCAATTCCTGACTCGCAAGTGAGAAAATCGGAGTTCTTTCATCTGGACTGGATCCAGATTTTTGAGTCCTGGGGAGAATAATTATTTAGCAACCTTGCAAACTGAGATTCTTTAAACAATTATTCAAACTTTATTTGAAAAAAAGCCCTCTCCTCAATTCTTCAGTTAGTAAGTCTGGCCCCAAATCTGCCAACTCAAACCAATAACATAAGGACCATGGTTGGGGGGAGGTCCAGACTCATCCTCCCTTAAAAGCAGTTTCTCAAACATGCCACTTGGAGGGACCTCACCTCTCATGCACATGACTTAGCAAAATATTTCTTCCAACCAAATCTGGTAGTCTTTCAGCAAGAGTTCTGGTACATATACTTTCTTCCATCCCTGTTACTTTTCCCGTAACGTCCCGCTCCCTGGCAAACTAGCTTCCTCCAGAGCTGCCCGGCTAACCTGCTTGTTACTCCCATTAATACAGCTCTGGCTCTTGGAGGAAAATCTCTGCCCTGGAGCCAGAAGATTTGTGTGCCTCTCCTGGCCATGTCATACAACAAGAGACCTTTGGCATTTTATTTAGACTCACTGGGCTCCATTCTCTTCATCTAGAGACAAAATGAGCTCTCTGACTTTATGTAATCTAATGCTCTATCTCCACACTTCCATATCTTTGATAAATAGTTTTCATACCTGCTCCAGGGGATGGGAGTTATGAAAGGTAGGAGTATGACCCTCCTTTTAGCCACAAGAATTCTACTATAATCAGTTTTGCTTGCTAAATCTATGTAAGGTTTTATTTGAATAAACAATTCCCTGGACTAAATAAATAAATAAAAATATTATAGGCAATTTATTCATTTCAAGTATTTGTTGAGTAGCCCCCATGTCTCAGACATTGATCTAAGTGCTAAAGTTTTCCTTGTGAACAAGATAGAGAAGGGGTCTGCCCTGGTGGATAGTTGAGCAAGTATTTATGTTAAAGTAGTTGGTAAACTAGAAAGCACTACACAAGGTAATATGTTTACTTACATTAAGTAGATACAATTTTGTAAAAAATAATTTTTTATTTTATGATTAAAATATTTCTGTCAGATCTAGTATTGTTATGGTCAAAAGAAGAATATAGTTGAAAACATCTGTATAATCAACTGGAAAAGAAAAACATTTTGTAAAGAGAACTGAATTTCTGTAAAATACCTCTCACTAAATGAAGTTAACAAAGATATTACGCCATTTCCTTTCAAATAAGGAAGTGCTGATAATCTGTGAGATTAAAATCATGAGAGCAGAGACTGAAATAAATAAGAACATACCAGTATTGTTCTGAGTATTAGTAATAGCCATCTCTCTCACAACCCTGTAAACTCTTTGTGGGCAGGAGACATATATCTATCATATATCTATTTCTCTCACAACACCTACAATAGAACTTTATTATATATTAGCTTAAGGAATAAAATGTTCCAAGTACTAAACTCTGAGAGATAATATCCCACTGCCACCACCATCATAAGCAGAGTGACTACATGACCCTGGTTTACCCAGGACAGTCCCAGTTTAAGCCTGTTATAGGATAAATAGTGCCCTCTTCCACTCTCAGAAGGGTCATGTTTGGCAAAATAAGTCACGTGCTTGCCCTAAAAATAAGCCTCAGTCACATTCATCTTGCTTTTCAGTTGCTTTTAAGGTAAGGAATTCTAAAACATTCTGGCTCAGGTTCTGATTTTATTTTACTCTATGTGCAAGTAGAATAAGTGTAGACCTTGAGAACTGAATTCTTGTTCCACTTTCATGATAGTCTTATGGAGAACTACAATCACTTAGTGGGAAAGTCTGTCTTTGAGTGACTGAGCTAAACCACAAGCATATCTCGCCCTACAAAGACAAGGCCACCAAGAAACTTGACAAAAGGCAAGACATCTCAAGTTTCCACCACAAATAAAGATATGACCTGGAGGGACCCTTTCACCTCAATCTTGGTGACCTTACATTTCTATTAGGTGGACATGCCTTGCTGTCTTCTACATCCAGGAATTTAGGAGGATAATGGGATCACATCTGTTAATCACTTTGAGCGCTATAGAAACAGATGCCAGATAAATTCCTGGCATTGTTAGAGAAATGCTGCAAAGGCCAGACTGTAGGAGAATTTCTCACTAGTCATAACTTCAGGGAAATTATCTTAATCTAGATTTCAGCTTCCATCAAACATGCATAATAATAATAACACAGTAACAGCCATTTGACTCCTTCCCATCTGCTCTTGCACAACAACCCTGTGAAAATGGATGGGAAGGCAGCACTTCAGGGAAAATGGTAGCGCGTAACATTTATAGCAGGGAAATGCTGGCATGTGCTGCCATGTTTTGAACATAGAGAATAACCTTGAAGAGAAATAAAGTAAAAGCAGTCTACATCATCTGTATTTATATAAATAAAGTTCAGATCAGGACGTTGAGCCATGGACTTCTGATTTCTAATCCTCCCTCTCTCCTGGACCTGGCAGTGATGTAGGCAGTTATGTGGCAGCCCCAACAATGCATCGGATGTTCAAGGAAGAAGGTCCCAGAAAAGGAAGCGCCACTTCCCTTCTTCCCAAGGTGAAGTTAATTCCCACCCAGGCCTAGATTTCCAAAATTAGATCAAAGAGTGCTGGAGGTGTCAATCTGACCCTAGGGAAAGTCTAAAGTTTGGTGCCCACTCAGGTATTCTTGAGGACAAGAAATTTATAAATGTATGTCAAATTGACAGATTTATGCCACCCTGGACCTATATAAGACAGGACATATATCCCAAATTTAATTCTGGTAACAGGTTAACATACACACCTTCCTTTCTTCCTCTTTCCTTATTACTCCTTAGTTACCCCACTTTATTACCCCCAAATGGCAAGTCATTTAACCTCTCTGTATTTTAGTTTTCTCAATGGCAAAATTGATGGGGCAGCTGGGAGTGGGATAGAGACTACGTTTAGGCAACAACCCCAGAGTATTAGAGAAGATCCATATTTTTCACGAAGCAAAGACATAGCTATCATCTCCCTTCCCCAATCATCCTGGCAATGTGTGGGGACCAAAGCAAAAGGAACGTAAGGCACCAACATCAAAGGCAAGCTAATTCTGTTGCTACAACAAAGGATGGTTATGGTGTAATCAGTCATAGATGGTTCCATAAAACACTCCATTTACTCACAACACTCATTTCAGTTCCTTCCTAGTTTCTTTGCCCTGTCTTCAACTTGGGGCTTGGAGTCAAAGTGACTTGTGCACTCATTGGCCCCAAAAAACTTGCTCCCATCTGCCCTGCCTATAGAAAGGGCACAGAACCAAGGTTGGGAGCCTGGGATCTAGCACACTGCACACAATAACCTGTTGTGTGGCCTTGGCACAGCCATTTAACCTCCTAGACCGATTTTCCTCACCTGTGTAATCAAGGACTTGGGTTCCATGAACTTTATAAGATCCCTTCCTATTCAAATATCTCTAATTTCCTAACACTCCTTATTCTTTCTTTTATATCCCCTCCCTTCTGTCTTCTTACAGTTGTGCTCATGCTCCCAAGCTCCTATATATTTAATCATCTGGCAGAGGCAGAATAGCCCAGAGGTTAAAAAGTATAGCTTTGTCACCAAAGAAACCAGAATTCAAGGTCCATTCCTGCTACATACCAGCTGGGTAACTTTGGGTAAATTATCTTGCCTTACTGTAAAATGGGATTAATAATAATATCTGCCTCATAGGATTGTTGTGAAAATTAAATGAGACACTGCATGCAAAATGCTTGATACAGAGAATTATTGTGGTGATCATTTTGCAATATATACCAATACTGAATCATTATCTTGTACACCTGAAACTAATATAATGGTATATGTCAATTATATCTCAATAAAATATATATAATATGACATATTCAGTCAATTATTCAAGCACCTACTATGTGACAGGCACAGTGCTGGACCCTGAGAGTATACAGGGAGCAAAGCAGAGAAGGTCCCTGCCTCTATGGAAGTTGTCATCCAGTGGGGGAACAAGCTCTTGAACAAATCATTGCTCAAGTACAAAAGTAATATGTGCTATGAAGGAACCATCTAGAGATAGGATACTGAACAATGTAACGAGGAAGTTAATTTTGGTGGCAGCGTGGCAAGAAAATCTTCCTTAAGGAAACTTTAAGTATGAGTAGGATGGGGTCAAGGAAAGAGTGGGAACAAGATCCCAAGCAAGGTTGGGGAAGGGCTCATGGGAAAACCTTAGAGCTGGAAAGAGTGGCCATGACCGGAGAGGGTACGGGGGGGCTAGAGAAGTAGGCAGAGGTTCCACTACACAGGCAGAGTAGGAATGAAAATGTTAGCTGTTGTCATTATTACTGTCCCCACAAATTTAACATATCCAACATGGAATCTATCTTTCCACCTTAAGAAACTCTTCCCTCCCACTTTCCCCCATTTCTTGTCCTGGTTTTGATATTTTGCTGACCCTTGTGTCATTTTGCTGGCACCTTTCTCCCCTTAGCCCTTTCCATTCATTCGTTCACAAATTTTAAGTACCTACTGTGCTGGATACATAATCTAACATGCCAACTTTTGAGACTTTCTTCCACCCTGGGCCCTTGTTTCCATTCTTACAGCCCAACCCAAGGCTTTATGTCCTCATGCCTAAATTATTACAATAGCTTCTTCACTGATGACCTGACCTCCACTCATTATTAACTCTGCAAAGCCCTGCCCACAGACTAAATGCCACAAAATACTACTTTATTCTTGTTTATTGCTGCTCAAAAAAAAAATTAGTGGGCTCCCATCAACCTTTGGATGAGACCAGTTTTCAGAGTACTTCAAGACATTTCCTGCCCATATGTGGGCTGCTTTGCAGCAGGGAGGAGGGGACCTCCAATCTCTCCAAACTGATTTCCTCCGGTCCTCCAAACACATAAGATTCATTGCAAACTCTAAGTGATTCTCAATCCACAGGGTCTATTGTAATTACCTAAAAAGTCCTTAAAAACCCATGCTTGGAGCCACTTTTGGAGATTCTGGAAAGGACCTTAGTCACCACAGGTGATTCAAATATGCAATCAAGGTTGAGAACCTCTGCTCTGTGCATTCTGCCCTGTTGTTTCCCTGCCTAGGACGCCTCCTCTCCCTCCCTCCCCCACTCTATCCTCTCTGCCCTTATAGGTTCAGCAATTTGGACTGTTCCTGTCTAATCCTGGCCATCCGGATTCCATCCTTCTCAAGATCATTAGAGTATTAATGGTTTGAATCCATTATTTTGACAACTCCATCAAAGAAAGTTGTTTCCAAAAGTTTCTTGCTAAGTGCGAATTCTAGAACTCAGTACCTCAGGTATATCATGGAATAAAAAGTCTAACATGAGCCAGTCTAGGAAACTAACCACCGTTTATAAAACTTTATCTATAGAAAAGCAAATCTGCTCTTATTAAAGAACCAAAAGACCATTAGGAAAATGTGCTCAGATTTCCAACTTGACCCACCAAGCGTGCACCCTTGTCTGTCCTTACTGTCCTTGCCAACTCTACGGGAGCAAGGAATTCCATTTCCCCAACATCTCACATGCTAGTAGACACAGGACAAATCTTCATGTCCTGAGCACCTACTAGAGCATCCGCCACCACTCACAGTACCTGCCACTTTCCTGAGTATATAGTATACATGCTGCACAGGTTACTAATTTTTTCTCCTCATATTGGAATGAAGTCTTTGATATCAATGGACTTTCTAAATAACTAGGTTTACCTCTTTGAATATACAGATTTTTTTTATCTTAACCATTTTGACAGAAACCTAGTTGAACATTACATTCTTTCTTACCTTACTGAATAGAATAAATGCACTGAAATCACTTCTTGACCACTCAGAACTATTATTATAAGCCAGCAGGCGAGCTATGTAGCATCATGTAGTCCCTTGAGAGAGGTTTTAAGTATCTAAACTTTTCCTCCCATATATATTCAATTATCTCAGACATGAACACTTGGCATGAATAACTGAGAGGAAGTCAAAAAAGAACTGACCGTCTACCTTGTGCCTGAACCGTTCTGTACATGCTCCCATGTGACTGTGCACCTAAACTTATTGCTACATATATTCTGTATATTCTGGATGAAGGCCTGAGGGTGACTCCTCTTCTGACCTCCAATAGCATACTTAAATTCAACGACAGATATTTTTCTCACTGCTTGGAGGCCTCTTTGCTTCATGGATCATTAACCCCAAGGTGGCCAGAAGCCTGAAATAAAGTTAATGTGTAAGAGAGACCCTCTTGTTGGGTAATAGTTACTCTGGATTAATTATGCAAGTGATTTTGGTCTTTTGGTGGGAAAATTGCAATAGGCAATGAATGACCTACAAGTGAGTATTAGAACTAATATCCCTACCCCCACCCTAATCATAAGATTTAAAAATCTAAGTACTCTTTGTATTGCATTGAATACATATTTGGAATTAGAGAGTCATGGGCTTAGACCATTTCCTCAAAATTTACTTGGGCACCACAATGCATAGCTATGTCCTTGAATGTATTCTGTGATCCCCACATGAAAAAGGCTCACAATTTCCCCATTATAACCTTATATGCAAGTTCCTGGATCCTTTCCAAAATACCCATCACATCCAAAATAAGACACGCTTTAGAATTAGGCCAAAGTAAGCACCCCTATCTAACATGTTATCAGCAGCTACAACCATAAGATTTATTTACCCTCTTTGATAATTTTCTGATTGTTGAACTTGTGGTAAGTATTTTAATGCATCTATTTTCTTCCTACTTGAAGCTCCTGTTCGTTCTCAAAGAAAAGTAAAAACTAAAGCTATTTCAGGGCCAGCCCAGTGGCGCAGCGGCTTAGTTCGCACTTGGCAGCCCGGGGTTCGCGGGTTCGGATCCCGGGCGCCTGCTGACGCACTGCTTGTCAGCCATGCTGTGGTGGCGTCCCATATAAAAAGTAGAGGAAGATGGGCACGGATGTTAGCCCAGGGCCAGTCTTCCTCAGCAAAAAAAAAAAAAAAAGAGAGGAGGATTAGCAATGGATGTTAGCTCAGGGCTGGTCTTCCTCACACAAAAAAAAACTAAAGCTATTTCTGCACCAACATTGTTGTTACAGCATCTTTATATCTGCAAATAAATCCTTGTTTGTGTGTTTTGTTTTGGTGTGTTTGTTGGTGATTTCTCTCTCTCTCTCTCTCAAATGTTGGAAACCTGAAATGAAAATGAACAGCAGAAATGACTGGTGCACTTAAGGAAATGTATGATCTGGTTTATAATTTATGCATTGGCTTCTGAAGGAACTTAAGTACATAACTCCCAATTTATGGTGAAAGTATAAGTAACAGCATCTCTCAGTTTGCATCTGATTCAACTTGCTCATTTTATCCAAATC
This sequence comes from Tapirus indicus, assembly GCA_031878705.1. Classification (NCBI taxonomy): domain Eukaryota; kingdom Metazoa; phylum Chordata; class Mammalia; order Perissodactyla; family Tapiridae; genus Tapirus; species Tapirus indicus. The sequence goes on along the minus strand of CM062921.1, from coordinate 113,969,171 downwards.
TAATGTCTAGATTTAGTTCTCACTCAATGTTCATTTTACCAGCATTTTAATCCCTAAATGTGGAGCTGCTTTATCCAAAATGCCTTATTTCTAGTTCTGAGACAAACTATAGCATAGTATCTTTGATAGTCTCAGAAAACATTACTGCTCTACTTAATGGTAAAAGGCACTGGACAAAGGAATTATTTCTCAGGGAACTATGGAGGAGAGAAGGAAAGAGAGAAGAAGGCAATCACATAAGATAAGTATTTTTTAATCTGATGAATTAATAATCAACTAAATATATTATTTTCAAAATTTTCTAGAAATTATTTTAGTCACGTCTTTCCTATCACCACATCAAATCTAAACTTCTCTGTCTGGCTTTCCAAGTGTGGCACTGTCCCTCCCATCCAATCATATCACCCACTTCCCCCCAACACAGTGTCTGCCCCCTGGGGTCCCACACAAACTCTGCTCCCTCCCACCTCTGTAACTGTGTACTTGACCGTCTACGAGGTGTGTGCGTACTGGAAAGAATGCTAGACTAGGAGATAGCAAGCTTGTATGTTATTCCTTTCTTGCTAATAAACTGGGTGACCTTAGCTATGTTACTTAACCCCTTTGAGCCCCAGTTTCCTCATTTATAAGATGAGAGGGTTAGCTTGACACTGTCTGATTATATCATTTCTTAAAGACTTCACTATGCCTACCTTACTAACTAATATTTTTTAAATTTCATAGTACTTATTATCACTTGATATAATATATATATTGCTTTTTATTTTTTCTCACCTTGCATTAGAATGCAAGTTGTGTGTGCACAAACATTTCTTCTCATTTTGTTCACTGTTGTATTCCCGGAGAAGTTCAATGCACTGTAGCTACCAAATAAATATTTGTTGAATAAATTAATGCATTAAAAAAATCATACATATTATTCTTCCTCAAAGATGCTCTTCAGGTCAAATTTTCTCCATCAGACTCTGCTGACTACTCCAAACCCAAATGTCTCCCCTCTGCTCACTTCTAACGCGATTGCAGTTAGTTCCATAGTTTGGTATTTAAAAATTTTCTGAGTATTTCAGATATATCAGTACTAACTTTCTTTATTAAGAGTATATATTTCTCAGGGCCAAGGGCTATGCCTTATATCTCATCTGTCAGATATTTACTAGGTACTTGATTGGTTGGATTTATGGAAAATTTCAGCTTGTGTTAGGCAAGTAACTCAGGTTTCAATCTGCACCTCCTCTCTGCTAATTTCTATGTCTGTTCTCTGGCCAAGACTTATGGGGGTGATGAAACCACACAAGATGACACTCTGCAAGCTGCAAAGGAGAAGAGCAGTCAACACTGCCTTTGCCAGTCACTGCCAGTGAAAGAATACAATAGTCTCCACCACTAATACAGAGACTATAGGGGGCAGAGGGAGTTTTGTGGGAGAATCAGAATAAAAATAACTGGTGGGATCTTTTAAATAGGAAAAAGAAGGAGTAAAGGACTTGACTTCAAATAGAACTTTAGAAAAAAGAAAGCATCTTAGACACTGTCTCTTCTCCTCCCCTGTGCTTGTCTGAGGAAATGGAGGAGCAGAGAAGTGCAATGACTTGCCTAAATGCACACAGATTATTAGTGAAAGTACAAGGAAATACCACTCATCAAACTCTTGTCTGGTAAATTGAATTTTCTCATTAAAGTTTCATAGGAAGCCCATTTGACTTGTAGCTATGGTCAAAAAGCTTTCTAAAATATATCTGCGAGGATATAAAATATACTGGGACATTTTACTTCTAAGTATAGCCTAGTTAAAGTAATTTAATCTGTCTCTGATATTTTAGGGACATATCACTGAGCAACAATTATACCAGTAGCATATTAAAGATGTGAAAATTATAGAAGATAGAATTGAGTTGGGCTAGGCCCTGATAATGGATTTGGGGATATTTGGTTTTTATAATCAATTGTTTTCTTTGGATTTGCTTCTTTCTCCTAAAAGTCAAATGTTAAAAAAAAGCAAACAAACAAAAAAGCAGAAACATTAACTCAGAAGTCCAAATTAGTTCATTTCCAGTTCTCACTTTATAAACACAGAACAGGGTTTTTTAAAATGTGAATTAACTATATCATTGCAGAAACTCTGATTTTGCTTTGATGAAGAGGTGTTAGTGAGTTAGTCAAATATTATCTTTATTGACTGTGCTTCCACTTCCATTGCAAAATCATAGACCACTGGATCTGGAAGAGAATTTAAAGAACAATTTGCCTTATCTCCTCACTTACCCATGAGGGAACCAAGGTCCAAGAAGTTAAGTGACAAGCCCGAGGTCATACAGCCAGTTAGTGTGAGGACCTCTCATGAAATCCCGATGGTTACCTTCAGGACTGAAACCAAAGGTATCCTAGTTGGTAGAGGAGGCAGCCTCCTGCAGGCCACTGGCATCGCAGTTGCTATGAATCAAGACCCACACACACAGCTGCCTGTGATTCCATAGACCTATTTGTGAGAACGTGATTCTCAATTGCTGGACGTTGCCCTGTTGGCCCTAGAAAGGCTGCCAAGCGAGTGCTCCTGAGGTCATCCCGAGTCTTCCATCCTTTCTATTAAGCAACTCACAGCATTAATGCCACACCTGTGGAGTTCTGAGAAAAGCTCTTTCTGTGCTCTAAGCAAATTTCTGAAGTGATTCCTTTCTAGGGAACTATGATCAATCCTGTCTGGACTTCACTTTAATCGGCTCATTTTTTGAGCATTCATCATGCCTAGCACTCACTGTCAAAGATTCAAGGGAGCCACCATTTGTGAAGCAGGTCATTGTTGCCCAGCTGGTAAACTCTTTCAAATTTGGCCTGGGAAGCATAAGTCCTAATTTCCCAGGTTAAAACTTACTTCGCTTGTGGAATGCATTTATCAGTGAAATAATTTTGTTTTGTTTGTTTTCTTAACTAACACCACAAGTGCAGAAGACAGATAAATTAGCTGGGTTGGGGGTCACGGGAGTGTTTATACCTATTTCAGTGAACCAATAAAGATATCTAAATAAGCAAACACAGCACTTACGAAGCTCTAGGCACTCTTCTAAGAGCGCTACATTGATCGATTCATGTACTCTTGAGAAAAACCTTAAGAGGTATCAATATTATCCCATTTTATAGATGAGAAACTTGGGCACAGATATGGTAGGTAACTTGCCCATTGTCACACAGCTAGTCAGTGGCAAGGCCGAGATTATGAACCCAGCAGTTCATACTTTTACCACTGTGCTATACCGAACACAGGTAATTTGAGAAAAGCAATTAAAACAACCTTGTAGCCTCCATTTTCTAAGCACTTCAAGTTAAAGTATTTTGCGGTTGAGATAATTATTTGGACAACTGACCCAATAGCTAAAGACTCAACCATGCCATCATCTGACAATTTTTATCATAATTGAGTTTACATTTTCACATTTTACAAAAAAGAGTCAAATATATGAGAAAATTTCTGTACTACTTGATCCTGGTAAACAAAATATTTTGCTAGCTACTGACTACATACCACGCTCTGGAGCGATAACCATAAATTAGTCACGGCCCTTCTCAAGACACTCACTGTCTTATTCATGGAGACATTTGAACACAGAAAAAAATGCAATACAGGCAATGCATGGTACGTGTGAAACTGAGAGGCTAACTGTAAGTGTAAAAAAAATTATTCTAGAAATAATTTGAGCATTCAGCATTCTAAACACTAAAGAATATAAAAACCTCTTAGAATAATTCAAAGTTAAAAAATTGTGAAAAGTTTTGAATTTTCTATTATAACTATGGAGCTATTACTTTTCAGATCTTGGCATGATCAAATGAACATTTTACTAAATATACACTCTGATTAAAATACTTTATGTTTTTAAAAGGATTTTGAACTGGATACCAGGTAAATATTTCTTTCGTTACTGAATAACATCTTCTCTCAAAGTTTCAGTGTGTTTAATGTTTATACTTTCTTTCCATGTCTGCTTTTCTTTAAAAAATAATAAAGTAACATAAGTCCCTTGACTATAAGAGTAGCAAGATTTCAAAATCAACCACATAAACATCAGAAATGCCAGCATTCTTAACAAGCTAATTTCCTTCCCCTGTAAATGTACGCTTTCTTGATTATTCTTCATGCATTAGATGTGTAGCATAACTTTTCTTAAATCTCAATTTGATCTTCAGTTTTAATTTTCTTTATTTTGCACAATAGGTTAGTGATTATCCGTTATTCTTAAATAAACTATAATTAGTTACTCTGATCTGAATATTTACAGTCATTTTCATTCCCAGCTCATTCTCACTGAAATCTGTAAGAATAAAAAGCTCTAGGAGAATTTATCCATTGTTATAGACTAAATTGTGTCCCTCCAAAATCCATATGTTGAAGCCTGAACCTCAGAATGTGACTGTATTTGGAGATGAGACCTTTCAAGAGGTAATTAAGTTTAAATGAGCCTGTTAAGGTAAGCCCGAATCCAACCTCATTTGTGTCCTTTTAAAGAGGAGATGAGGACACACCAGGGCTGTGCATCCACAGAGGAAAGACCATGTGAGGACACAGTGAGGAGACAGCTGTCTGCAAGCCAGGAAGAGGGCCCTCCCCAGGAACTGAATCTGCCAACATCTTTATCTTAGACTTCCAGCCTCCAGAACTGCGAGAAAATTAATTTCTGTTGTTTAAGCCACCCAGTTTGAGGCATTTTGTTATGGCAGCCCCAGCAAACGAGTACATCCTTGGAGAGACTTATTTTCCTCTCCCACAAAGTCAATTCCTTAAAATCAGCACTTCAGTAATTCTGATTTGTCCATGTGATCTCATTTTCTGTATTCCCCTCCATGTCAAATTTCTTCTCCTCTCTACTCAATCAGGCTTAATTGAAACATACAAGCTATAGCACTATGAGAGGATCATTTCTGAAGCACATGAAGAAATGCTGACAACTTTTTTGTTTTGAGCAAGGACAGTATACAGGGTCAGTGTCTCTCCAAAATTAAAAGCATTTCAGAGTCACTAGTTTTTGTCATGATTACTTTTATTGCAAATGTAATTATTTTATCAAATTATTTTAAAAAATCAAACAATATGGGTATATATAAACTTAGAAATGGAAGCTTCTCCTACTTGCTGACCACGCACCAAATCCTTCTCCAAAGAAATATCCATTGTCAACAATTTAGCGTGTAAAACTCCTGCTTTAAGTGGAGGCATCTCGTTTACAACACATTTGCAATACTCTATAGGCTGCCTCCTTATTCTGTGAGCACTGCTCTAGCAAATGTCTCACTCCCTGGGAGAAAAGATACCTTCTTCACTTCTTGAGGTGGAGACCCAGTCATGGCTTCCTACCCTGGGTATCTGCCAGCCTGAGCCGAATGTCAGCCTTTGCAGACAGCCTTCCATAAAGTCCTAATAAAAGAAGCCCAGAACTGCTTAAACATTAGATGAGTAACTGTTCAGATTTATTTGTTCCTGAGACAATATGCCAACCCCTGCAGTTGAAAATTAAACGATAATATACTTCCCCCTCTGCTCCACAATGCAATAACCTGTTTCCCTGGTGGATAATCAGAGGCCAAAGGGTGGTAATTTATCACAAAAGAGAAATGGGGGATTGCCAAGAGTAACAATGGGGCAGTGATACCCTTGCTCCCACTGTGTGGCACCAGTTTAATTAAGGCAAAGCTAATAAACTTTACCCCTGATTCTCGACAATGTAAGGTCAAGTTCAGTCTTCTCCTTAAAGCCGAGGTGGCCAGCCAGATCACAGAAAATATGCAGGAGGTAATAGATACCATGTTAATCACCTTTTTATGGTCAAGAGCTATATTCTTATGAATCAAAAGACTACTGTGTTATAATCTAGTTGGTTTCTTTAAAGATCTCTGATAATATTTTATAGTCATGTATGTTATTGTAGGCCATATACCAGGAACTAAAAGAAATCAAAACGGGCTTCAGGAAAAAGATGCTAAGCCAGCAAGAAACTTAAGTTCCGTTTCTTTTTAAAAATAAATAATTTATAAGTTATTTTTCATGAGAATTGCACATGCATGTGTGTGTGTCTGTGTGTATTTGAAACCTCTGTGTTCATTCTCATAATCACGTGATAGCTGAGCCTATTTAACAACTTGCTGGAAATGACACTGAGGAAATAGAAAACAGCATTTTCTATTTCTTCTTCTAACAGCATCTTCTTATTTCTAATAAGTAGATGAGGTATTAATGCAAATTTTGCATCTGCTAAATTGTGTTCGCAGGTTCAAACTGATATACATGGAAACAATGACTGTGGCTATACACACAAAATGAAACAAGAGAATTCAAAGTCAGTGCTTAGACAATTAATGTAAAAATGTGTGTAATGAGATATATAAAGAAGTGTAGCATTGCATGCCTCGTGTGGGTAGAGAGGACACACTCTTAGGAGCTGTAGTTATAACAGCTAATATTTATTGAGTGCTCACTCTGTACCGGGCATTGTTGGGTGCTTTACACATATTAACTCATTTCATCCCCACCACACCCCTGTGAGGTAGGTTCTATTATTGTCTTCATTTTACTGTTGAGGAAATCAAGGCCCGGAAAGGCTAAGTCACTTGCCCCAAGTCATATCATTAACAGCTGTTAGTGACGTTGGTCAGTTGGTCATCTGGTCCCAAGACCCAAGACCTACGCTCATCCTATCTCAGTGCATCTTAAGGTAGAGATTTTGCAAAGTATATACACACACACATATATGTGTTAATTCAGACTAGAATAATCATTTTGGGTCATGGAATACCAAGATTGGAAAACATCTTATAGGTATTCTATTTCTGTCCCCCCCTGAAAACTTAAACAGGAAGTCCTCCAGCCTCCATCTGGATATCTCGTCAGAGAGAGGAAGCTCACTGAGGAAACCTCTACAGGAGCAGCTCTGACTATGAGAAATTTTTTCCTTCTACACTGAGCTGCACTTATGTCCTCTGTGACTTTCACTTAATGTATTCAGTGTTTGGTCTGCACCCTAGGGGAGCTAATCCTCCACTCACAAGACAGCTTTGGAACGTTTGTGGAAGACTCTCACATTACCCTCCGACACTTCTCTTTATTATATCCTGAAAGTGATTTTCCCCTAAAAACAAACCTGACCATATCATTCTTTATTTGAAATGTCTGTTGACTCCTCTTTGCCTGAGGGATAATGTCTAAATTCCTTTGCATGGCATGTATATGCCATGGCTCAAACTCAGTAGGAGTCTATTTCTTACCAAATTAAACCTAAAATGAATGTTCCTTATCTGCAGGTACCTATGCTTCAAAAGGTGATTCAGAAACCCAGGCTCTGTCCATCTTGTAGCTTTCCCATCTCCAACAAGTGGCTTCTAAGGTTGCCATACATAGCTACAGCGAGATGGAGATTAGCATGTGGGAGATTTTTAAGGACCAGATCTAGAATGGCGCAGATCACTTTCACACACATTGCAGTTGTGAAAACTCTATCCCATGGCTTCACCTAACTGTAAAGGAGGCTGGGAAATGTGAGTGCTCAGAAAAAGAAGGAAATAGCCTGGTAAGCAGCTAGCCACTCTCTGATTGTCATGGACTAGGTGCCTGGAGAAACTCAAAGGTGGGTTTGGAAGCAATTAACTGTTTTTCCAAGTTGTTTCTTTTCCTTTTGTATGCTAAGGAAAAGTAACCACCACCATCCTGAAACTGACCAAGTGAGAAACTCAAGGGAGATGTAACCACCAAACATCCTGAAACTGACCAAGCCTCACCACAAGAGCTATGCCCATGACCTTTGCCTTATTTTTAATGCAAAGATCTCTCCAGGAGGAGCTTAGGCCTCATTATGTGGAAGCATGTTCTCCAGCTGAACCTGTGCAAATACCGACATCTCCCTTTTGAATATTCATATCCCAACTGAAATATGTTTCTGCTCCCCTTTGTTGGGGGATGCCATGACTTTGGAAATTATTCCTCATGGCCTCCTATTTGCTGCAAATACACTTTACTTTGTGAGACAACTTCCACTGCTGTAGAGTCTTATTTAACTCACCAGGAGGCAAGCCCACTTGGTTCCATAACATGGTGATCTTACCTTCTCTTTTCTGCCTCGTGTTCCACTACTCTCCCTTAAGCAACTATGCTCATATCCAACCTAACTTCCTACTATTCCAAAGCATATCAGATCCTCACTTTGCTTTATGCGTGCTGTTCGCTACATGTAAGTTTCCTCCTTTGTTTTGTGAAATTGTATTCATACTTCAAGTCCCAGTTCAAATATCACTCCCACTCTTCCCTGCCTCTCATTTCCCTGATTACTAGTGTTATTTTCTGCCTCCACTGTGTTCCCACAAAACTTGAACCATGTATGCCTTGTAAATTTTATATATCTATATGCCTATACATAAAAACCCCATTGTATCACACTCTTTTGTTATTGTTATTAGTATATTATCTTTAAAACTCTTAAATTTTCCTCTTTTCATCTCCATAAGGCCTTCAATATCTCTTACCTGGACCATTGCAAAAGCCTTCATACTCATCTCCCTTTCTGACCATCTTTCACCCTCCACACAGCTCCCAGAGCAATTTATCTACAATGCAAATCATGCTATGGTACCCAACCCCTACTCAAAATCTTCAAACACTCATAACCTAGAGTAGCTAATCTTAAAACTTAGGGATCTCTGAGTCCCTCCTCCAGAGAGTTTCATCCTGTAAGGCTAAAGTAGGATCCAGGAAGCTGCAGTTTTAATAAATGCCCGAATGATTCGGATATGAGAGGTTGGTAGACCACATTTTGAGAAATATTGAGTGACAGGATAAAACCCAAAAATCTTGGCATGCCACATGGTCTGTCAATACCAAATTATGTGTATGCCCCTGTACATATGTTACAACTTGAGTCCATTGTATTGCACATGCTCTTCCCTATATCTAGATCGGTCTTCTCCGTGTCTTCCTAACAGATTCCTATTCATTCTTGAAAATGCTGCTTAGACCTCATCTATCTTGGAGTCTTCCCAGTCCCTCCTTGTCCACAACAAAATTAATCTCTTCTTCCATTTAATTTCTGTGCCTTGTAAAACACTTATAGTTTTTACATATATCGTTATTGGCAGAGATACCATTAGCTTGGACTGAGAGGGACGGAGACAGTACAAAATGAAAAGAGGCCTTTAGATTCCCAAACTTCTCTAAGTAGGAGGTAGTCTGCAAAAAACTACTCAGCTGCAAGCACATACTACCTTTCATGAAAAAAACAATGGCTCAGAGGTTGGAAATAAGAGCGGAGGGTGGGGCCAAGAGCCATGGAAAATTATTTCCTGGCCTTGATTCCTCATCAAGAACTGCAACCTGTCCCCAGTTGGATGTCACAATTGCCATGGATCGACGACTCCTGTGTACATCCCATTTTCCCTCTTTTTTAACAGGAGTATCTATAGCAGTTATGCTAGGCCCATCCCACCATTGTAGGTTGGCTATGGGATGAGTATATAACTTGTCTCTTCAGTTCATAGGTCTTCAGATCAAGAGGAATGGTTTTAAAGGAGCTTTAACTTATGAGACTATACCCAAGGAGTTTCTCCACACCTGGACTTGATTTTGAAGCCAACATCCTGGATTTTGAGCTGATAATTTAAATGAATGAGACTCTTGGGGAGTCATGGGAGGAGTTTAGCATATTTTGTGTGTGCAGGTAATATAAATAATTTGTGACCAGTGGAAGAACTGTGGTGGTTTTCAAATATGTCCAGAAATTCTTTGATACTCTTCCCTTCTAAATATGGGGCCAATTTCCCCTCTCTTTAAGGGTGACCTGTACTTGGTGACTTGCATTTAACAAATAGGATGCAGTAAAAGTGACAATATGTGATAGCTGAAGTTAGGACATAAATGGCTTACTCCTCAATCTCTTTCTCCCTTGGATCATGTCTCTGGAGGAAGCCAGCTGCCACATTACAAGAACATTCAAACAGCCCTATAGAGTGGCCCCTGCAGCGTGTAACTGAGGCCTCCTGCCAACAGCCTTAAAAACCCACAGAAAAATTAATTAGCCAGCCCTCTTGGAACAGATCTTTCAGCCCCACTCAAGCCTTCAAGATGCCTACAGCTTTGGCTGACATCTTGACTATAACTTCATGAGAGACCTTGAAGCAGAGCCACCCAGACAAGCCACTTCAAATTGGCTCATCAAAACTATGAGATAAGAACTCTTTGTTGTTTTCAGTAAATGTCTAAGTTGGCGCATTGATTTGTTACACAGCAGTAGATAACTAATGCACTGGGTAATTACAAATCTTTACTTTTATTCATTCAGGGCCAGGTACTATGCTAGGCACTGGGGATTTAGTAATGAACAATGTAACCATAATCTTTTCTCTCAAAATAGACTAGTGGGAAAGGCAGATATTAACAAACACATGCATTGATATTGATAGACCGTGATAAGTACTGAGAGAAAAGAATATAGAAGAAGAGAAAAACACGAGAGACATCATTTAGATTTGGGGATGTGGCACCTAAGCATAGATTTAAAAGAGGGACAGAGTTAGCCAGGTAAAAATTGTGAGGAGGGACTTCCAGACAGAGGGGACAGCCTGCACAAAGTCCTTGAGTCAGGGAAGGGCTCAGATGGATCAAAGAACCATGGGGGCGAGGGAGGCAATGTGACTGGGGTGTAAGGCGCAAGAGGGAGATAGGATCGAGTTGAGGTTGGAAAGGGAGGCCAGAAGCAGAACACGCAGGAATTTGTGGGCCATGATGAGGATTATTTACCTGAGCAAAGCCTCTGAAGAATCTTAGGCAGAAGAGTGACATGATTCCATTTATTTTATTAAAAAGACCACTCTGGAAGTTATGTGGAGAACTGACTGGAAGGAGGCAAGAGTAGAAGGGGGAAGCAGTTAGGAGCTTCTGGCTGTAGATCAGGAGGGAAAAGATGATGAGTCAGCCCAGGTGGTGGAGATGGAGAGAAGAAAATGGATTCTAGCAGTATTGAGGGATCAGAATCAGTGAGACTTTAATCCATCAAGTCCAGCAGAACAAGCGAAACCTCTGATTAAGATAATTCAAAGAAAAAGCCAAATCCCTTAAAAATTTTTCTGTGAGTTATTACCTAATTTTTGACCGTTTCATAATCACTGCTTTTTCTAAAACAACTCTCCAAAAGCATATGAACTCTAGTGTTACTCAATGTCTAGAGAAAGGAAACAGAGGGATAATTTTCCTAACTTTTCTTTTGACTAAAAATTTGACTTATCAACCCTTTTATAAAATGATCCAATTACATAGCCGTAGCACCAAAAAGGTGAACTTAGGTTAAACAGAATATTATTTAGGAGGGAGTCAATTGTTTGTTTGTTTCCATTTTATTGCTACCTGTATAGTCACGTAAAATTTTAAGTTATAGTGTTTTACCTACCACAATAATACAGATAACATACCCATAAGATTGCCAAGATAAATAAGCTGAGGGTGATCCTTTGCAAAGCTGGGCCCATTCTAACAGGTCAGTTCCAAAGATGTTGCAATCCACGGGTGTGTTTTGAGCTGGATATTTCCTGTTCTGGTTATACAAACTGCACCACCCCGATGTCAAATACCAGGTGTCTAGGCCTCCAGTAGGAAAGGCTAAGAAAGGAATGAAGGACAAAACGTATTTGCTTGTATATTTTAAAAACTGAGGTCGGTTTTCTTATGTAACGTAATGTAGAAGGGTTTTCTTAGGTAACCGCTTCAACCAACGTTTTCAGAATGTCTTTCTTCAAGAAGAGACATTTATCTTCTAGAGAAACACTCCTCAAAGTGTGGTCCAGGGGCCATTTGCATGCATCAGCATCACCCGAGGTGCTCATGAAAATGCAGATGCAGATTCAGTACGTCTTATCTGGGCCCCTTGAATCTGTATCTTAAATAAGCATTGAGGTAATCCCTATTAATATACACTTGAATTTAGGTTCCTGCACTCTAGGGTACACTATTATGGCTTGCATAAAAACTCTGAGTAAATGCAAAGTTATCTGGTTTGATAGCCAATGACATCAAACCGTTTCAAAAGAATGATTTTTCGGTCGGCATTATAAATCCACTACTTCACTTTATGAGGAGAGTAGCAACGTTAAACACATATAAACCTTTCAAAATCTTCCATCCTTCATAATTCGAAAACTTACTGCTGGCTGTCAAAACTAAATTGGTCAAAGCAAAGTCAATTTTCTTTCTTCAGAGGTTTTAGCATAATACAAAATGCTCTTCAAACTGGAAGTGAACACAAGGACAGCTTCTGGGGAGCGGATAATATTCTGTTTCTTGATCTAGGTGTTAGTACCAGCTGTGTTCTCTTTGTGAAAATTCATCAAGCTAAACACTTGGGATATGGGAACATTTCTGTGCACAGAGTATCCCTCAAAAAAATTTAATTGGTCTTTTAAAAAATTCAACCTCATTAGGAGTTATAGTAAAATATTTTAACGTGATATTTCTCTCCTTTCAAGTTAATAACTCTCAGTGTTAATGGCTGTTGACTAAAATGGTCATTCTCATATACATTGCTTTTTGGAAATATAAACTGATTTAAGTCTTCTGGAAAGCAATTTGACAACCAATATTTGTCCAGATCTTTTAAAACAGTCACACTCATTGACCTAGTAATTCCACTTCTTAGACTCTCTCCCAAGGAAATAATCTACTTCAATATGGGAAAAGCTCTATTCCAACAACCAAAATATAAACCCACCTAAATAATCACAATAAGGGAACGATTAAGTAAATTGTAATACATCTAGATGGTAATATGTACACATTGGTGGTAAAAGTAAAAAAAAAGCAAGGGAATGATTGAAAAAATTTTGATGCAACTGGAAAAAGGCATAAGGGGCTCCTAAACTGCCTACTGATATTCTAGTTAAGCTTGGTGCATATGCAGATATTCCTATTATCATTATTTAAACTATACATATATTTTATATACTAATACATATGTTATATTTTATAATATACAATTTTCTATGTAATTCAGAACAAATAATGTTTCCCAAAAGTATATCAACATGAAAAATGCTCATGTCATAATGGTGAGTTAAAAAAAAACAGGACATAGAATTGATTATAAATTATGGTATATGGATTATGTAAAAGAAGATTGGGATCATCACTACAAAGACACAGAAATCATCTCAACTACTGCTTGATATCGTACTGAAGATCTCATGTGTGTGCTGATGGACTGTAATTGGTATTTGGGTGGTGAACATGATGTTATCTATGCAGAAATAGAAGTATAATGATGTACACCTGAAATTTATACAATGTTATAAACCAATGTTACTGCAATAAAAAATTAAAAAAAAAAAAGAAAAGGAAAGGGGAAGCCAATAGAGTATTGTCATATTAAGTGTCAGTCTAAATCAGTTTTTAAACAGGATGCTGCGTTCCTGTAAAGTGGACTTTGTCATGGAAACGGCCACAGTGGAGGACCAGCTCTGTCAGAATCACCAATTTGGGCATCTCTGATATTTAGCAGGAATATAAATATCTAACACAGTGTGCATTTGTTCTACTGTCATAAGAAAATGTTGTAACTGATTTTGAGCCAGACTTTTCCAGTCTTTTAGCTACCACTTGGAAATAAAATTTGGAACCTAAAAAAAAAAAAAAAAGAATTCCTCTCAAAAAATGAAAGAAATAACACACCCAAAACTGTATTCTTTTCATGATATAATTATGTACCTAAAACTTTCAAGACAATCAACTGACAATGTACCAACACTAACAACAATTTGTTAATCTGACTAAAAATGATCCTAAATACCAGCCGTAATAATAACAGTACGTACCAGGCACTGTACTGAGTGATTTTAATATATTTACTCATTTGATCCTGAGGGAGGTTAGCATTAGTATCCTGATTTTAGATATTAAAACACGATAAGGAGCAGATAGGTTAAGAAACTTGTGTAAGGTCACACAGCTAGGAAATGACAGAGCCTGGCAGAGTTTGGACACATAAGCATTACATTATGTTGCCCTAACAATAAGCAGTTAGAAAATCTAATAGGTCACAGGATCTCATTCACAAAACAATCAAGAATCATTAAAAACACAAACAAACAAAAATCAAAACAGAACAAAACCATAAAACTGTAGGGATAAATCTAACAAAAGTCGTATTTTTTAAAAATTTAAAACACCACCAGATTGGAAGACTAAATATCATATTATATGTATGTCAATTCTCCAAAATAACAAAAAACTTTAGGGGTGTGAAAAAAAGAGAGGAAGTCTTGCCCTCTAGATAGTCTAGTCAACCAGCCAGGCACTTAGGGAATTCTTTGGAGCTAGAACAGCAAGGTGCTCCATTCACACAAAGGGAACTCAAATCCAGGAATCTGGTTCAGTTTCTTTGAGAAAAAGACTTCGCGAGATCCCAAATAACGGCTTGCCATGGAACAAAGCGGTCTGCTTCACTGCCACCCAGGAACCAAAGCAAGAATGTGACATGCTGGTCAACATTCTCTAAGGTGCGGTCAGTGCAACATTTGGCCACTGTTTTCCTGGTAAAGATAACAATGCGAGTTACAATTCTCCAGCCATGCAGAAATAAAAGAGCCTTCCCAGAGTCCCAGAGTGGCCTGAGGGGATAAGCAGATCACATCACCATTGTAACCTTCTGGTCACATCAACATTGTTGAGCTGAAGTCAACCACTGATATTTACAGATAAGGAAACTAAGGTCTAGAACAGGCTTCTCCTCCCAGGTCACAAAATTATTTTAAGCCAGAACCAGAGCTAACCCTAACCCAGAACCCTTTCCCCAAGTTTCCTGATGACCAGTCTGAATAAATACATCCAAATTACTGCAGCCTATTTATAGATTAAACCAACATTTCCCAGCCTTCAGACATTCACCTACAACCTTCATGATTTTGCCATACTATATATTATCTCTACTATTATTCACTATCTATTCCTTTAAATCTACTCCTTTTCTACATACATTAATTTAGCTTCATTCTAAGCAACAATACCCATAATCATGAATCAGATGTGCATTTTTCCTAACACATCAAAATAAATGTATCTACCGAAATTACAATGTTTGTCTCTAAACCACTCCTCAGAAAAATAAACCATCCTTTGCCATATTTGGAAGGATCCGCTACATGTGTTCCAAGGGATTCTAATCTGTATCATGTTAATAGGTGTAAATGATGAAAAAGTGCATAATCAAATAAACCAGGGGGATGCTAACTAAAACAAAGTTAAACAATTTTGAATTTTTTTAATGGTTAGTCATCTTAGGGCCTTTCATAACAATATGCAATGAGACTTTCTAACCTGAGAATATAGTACAACATTTCCAAAATTTATTTGACCATGAAACTCTTTCTTCAAGGCAGGATCAGTATTGAAAACATGTTCTAAGCTGTATTAATTTTCAAAAGGCTAGTTTTTCTTTTTGAGCCCATAAATTATAAAAATGGATACTATATATAATAATTTACACTGTGTCCCTATTAGTATATTTAGGATGTTTTTATGGTGGGAGAAAAGATTGGGTATAAAAAGAAAAGCATAATATTTCCTCTTCTCATTTTCAAAGGGTCAGTCTTTTGGGGAAAGATAACTCACCTTATTCAGAATGAAACACCAGCAATGATAGTGGGCATTCTAAAATATAAACAACTTCTAATAAACCATGCAAATCTCCTACATTATTGATGGTAGCTGGTACGCAGGCTTTCCATTCAGGTTTGGTTTCGTTGTCTTGGGGACTCCTAGGTAGAACTTCAAGAGGGAATAACATCACGTTTGATCAGTGGGTATAACTGTGAGAAAACGTGAACTGACTTACCCTTCAGTCATTTTTTTCTCTCTCTTTCTCCTTGGTCCTTCCCTCCCTTCCTCCTTCCTGTCTCTCTTTCTCACCCTCCTTTCAAATGCTTTGATACGAAAAACTGAAGTGGATTTTTCATCTTTAAGCATTTTTATCTTTAAGTATTTGTGTTATCATGGGGAAAACATCCCATAGTTACATAACTAATGTTTTAAAGCCAAAGTACATGAATATTTCCTTCTATTGCATTTTCGAATAAAGTGAAGAACTAAGATTCAAGGCAAAGAAAATGCTGTAATACCCTTTCTTCCGTATTCATGTCGATGAAATTAAGAATGACATTAGGAAAGAAGAACAGTGATGTGTTAAGAACAAGGTGTTCCTTCTTCCAACCATGCACCAGTTCACAGAGCACCTTGAGTATATTACTCTTAAATACTTATTTTTTTCCTCCCAACCGAAGTTTCCATATATTCTCCCTCCACACCTTACAGAGGTTATCGAGTTATAGACTGAATTTTTATCCTATACAATGCTTTTTATTCTCTTGTTCAAATGCACTTATTACCTAGCAAGCTGTGTTCTTCTGAGGGTCCTCACCAAACAATGGAGGTCAGGAAAACATTTAGGAAAATGATTCAGCTCTTGCAAACGTCCACGTTGAACACTAACGTGTTGCAACAGAATTAGCCTGAATAAGCTCAATTCTCTGAAATATTTAAGGCAGGTACAAACTGAGACTAAAAATTGAGTGTTCTCTCTCTGGTTCTAGAGTCAATTGTGCACTGCATTCATAGTGAAGAAATAAATAGCATTTCACCCTTTGGGCAAGGGAGAAAAACAAGAGTTCAACTTGTATAAATATAATTAAAAATATGTATTCTACTTTATACAAGTGAGAATTATGAAAATACACAAGCATCAAGAATATAAGATAAAATAGATATAATTAACAAATGTTTGATCCTTTAGGGAAACATTCCCCAAAGGGCTCTATTGTTTTAGCAAACTTCCATGCCCTAGGTTTGAAATGATTTAATTTTCCAAATATTCATTTTTTGTGTATGTTTAAACATCATAAAGTATCTACTGAATAAAGTAAAGTTAGGTTTTAATGATTGCAATTTATCTTTTTTTAATCATTTACTCCCTACTTGCCTCCCAAAATTCTGTTTGAGGCATTGGAAGATTGAACTAGTTCATAAGAGCTGAAAACATTCAGACTTAAATGTCACAGTCTGACCCAAGTACAATCCTTTCCTGCCTCTTCAATTTGCATCCCGCTGCTCCCCGAATTGCGAATGTATTTTACATAAAGGCATTTATTATACTGTCAGATACGTTTGAGACATTCTCGAAGTATCTTTCTTATAGGTGAATATGCTTTGCAGGACCCTCTATCCTAGGTGAGATTTGTTTTCTAGTTTATTTAATGATCATGACTCTCTCCTACTATACTCCTTTCATAGTCTCGTGGCACAAAGTTTGCCCTCCAAAGCAAAAAATCCTGATGGAGGATCTTCGTAATCTTCCATAATCGCCGAGGCAAAGAGGACTTCACACACATACCTTCACAGGTTTACAAAACTGCCGTACCTTAGGGTCTCTTAGAATCAATTCTGTACACATTGTATGCTAGATCAAGTATGGCAAATAAGTTTCACTTCTTGTGCCATCGCTAGCACATTTCTGGACAGCTGTCTAGAATCCTGGTCATCCAGATGCCTGGGTTTGTGGATTCAGAGCTCAGTAGTTGCCTGCTATTCCAGGGAGGAGTGGGGGAGCCCCATTGGTGCAGAGCAGGGAGGGGTTGCATAAAAGGGAAGCTCCCAATAGCGACTCTTAATTGGAATTACAGGAAAGCTTTTACCATTATTACGAAAGGGGAAATGAGATGTTAGCATTTGCCCTACGCTTAAAATGCCACTACAATTAACACATCAGCTCAGAGATCACAGGGTTGGTACTGGCTCTGCCAGGCAAATGATTCCCTCCAGCTCCTAAAAATAAACAAGGGCCCCACTAACCTCCACACAGAAATTGAGGGGTTACCTGGGCAGAACTGAACACTTTCTGATAAATATAGCTTTTATAAAGCTACAGAGACCTCAGGCATCCTTCTGTAAAAGCAATGTGTTTGTGCAGATCTGTCAAACAACAGACCAATTCTCTAACCCCCCCGGCACAGATCTCATCTCAGAAAAACAGGAAAAAAAGGCAAATGCAAAAACACATTTTGTCAAAGTCCTAAGAGAGTAAACTAACTCTTAATAAATAGCAAGGGGAAATATTTTAAAAGTAGAAATTACTGACTTTTAAAATATATATATATTAATTAATACTAGCCTTTAGCAAGGGCTAAAAGATATGATTTAGGGTTAAAACCTGAATGGTTGTCATTGAGGCCAAAAAGAGAGCCCCTTGGACTTATTCTGACAGTCTAGGACTTCTGGACACTTCATGAAATGGGCATTTCTGGCATCACACCTGGAAATTCAAGTGACTGTACAGCATGTAAAAACCTGAAGGAGTCTGTAAATGGGATCTCCTAATTATGTGAGTCCAGGTAAAACCTCATCTAGAATATATCCTCCTCCTCAAGAGGAACATGTATTTTATTTCCACTCTTTTAGGGTTTTTTTAAAAATGTTCAATTTGGGAAACAAAATTAAAAATAGATGCACGCCAGAAAAAGAAAAATGAAACTGAATAGTAACACTTTTCCTTTTAATGGTTTCTTTGGCTATAAAAAGCGTTTTACATAGACACAGAGAGCAGACTGGTGGTTACCAGAGGGGAAGGGGTGGGGGACGCGAAAGGGGTAAATGGGCACATGCATATGGTGACGGAAAGAAACTAAACTTTCTGGGGTGAACACGATGTAGTCTACACAGAAGCTGAAATATAATGATGCTCACCTGTAATTTATATAATGTTATAAACCAATGTTACCTCAATAAAAAGTAAGTAAAAATAATAATCACCAAAAAGAGAGTTTTCATCCACAGTAGAATAGTCAGGTAAGAACTGACTGCTATCAAAGTTTAAATTGAACATAGATAGTTCAGCGTGAAGCACACTGTGAACAATGGAGGGCCAGCACATCTTCTTAAATCCCGGCAGCACTGGTGGAAAACGATCTGAGATGAAAACAAATCATTAACACAGCAAGATGATTTTGAGAAGTGCTTGCTGTTCTTTCAACTACTAAAATTTCACAATTTTTATACTTCTTAACAATTGATACTTTTACACTAGGATTGAGAGGGAAAAAAATCCATATTTGATTCTCAGCCCTCACATTTGATATCTTCAGAAGGTACTTGCTTTTCCCATTAGATTAAATGAATGAAAAATTACTGCAGAAATGCTTCAGGCAAAGTTTATGGCTCTTTTAATATTTAATCTATTACTTTATAGGAAAATATATACTCAAAATAATTTGGCTTACAAAAGTCATATTTAAAAACTGTTTACAGGAACAATCAAACCTCATTTCTTATTAGACCAAGCACCATAGCTATTTTTTTAAAATAAGTTTTCCTATAAAACAAACAGCCCATCTAGTTCATTTACTTTGAAGGAGCTGACCCGCCTCACTTTCATACCTTCAGATCTTCTTAAACTACAGCAGAGTTTTAACTCATAACTTTAGCTTCCTTTGGGATCAATACCCATTAACCTTGAAGGCAAGGGGCAGGCCGGGCCTGAAACTAATTTTTAGCTTGAATTTCAACAGATGGTGAAGTTCATATTACCCCCAGGACACAATTCTGCTTCATTTCTCCCTCTGCTCCCCAATTAAAAGCTTTGGACTTCTGTTGCAGGGGTTTACTCAGCGTCCCAGTCAAGGGACAGTTTCTCTCAAGTCATAATGTTAAACTCCGATTTTCTTTATCTCAAAGCCAATGATACCGACAGAGAAAAGATGATGAGAGTCATATGGTTGGAGTTTCAGTTTGGACTAAGAAATATAGAGGTTAGGGGTACAGGTTTGGGGGAGGCAGACCTAGATTAAAAGCTTTGCTCTGCCATTTACCAGTTTGGTGATCTGTAATTTACTCAACCTCTCTGTACTATGTGGGGTTATTATTCGAAAGCAACAGAAACTGAGTATGGCCAATTTAAACAGGAAAATAATTTACTGGAAAGACAACCAATCACACAAAGAGTCAGAAGGAAGGCCAGCAGCCGCCAGCTCAACCAAGGTCAGACCTAGCGAGGCGGTTAGGATGCCTCACCCAGCAGCCACTACGCTGCAGGACCCTTGGCACCACCATCCCCAGATGCTCTCTTTTAAAAATTGACAATGTCTTCCGCATTCCTTAACCAAACTTCAGTTTGTTCATCTGTAAAATGGGAATAGTACTATGCAGTACCTTCCTCATAGGTCTGTTGTGAGGATTAGATGACAAATGCAGAAAGCATTCAACACAGTATCTCACAGACTAAGTACTGCATATATTTCAACTGGTCTTACTAATTCTTGTGCCTCTGAGCAAGTCACATAGCTTTTCTGTGCCCACATTCTCATTATTGAAGAGATGATTCAAGTCATACTGCATTAGTCAGCATTTGCTAACTGCTCAAACAAGCAGCCCCTCAAATCTCAGTGGATTATTTCTCTTTCATTTCATTGTCTAATGAGGGTCACTGGGATTGGAATGAGGTCCCCATTCCATGCAGGCATTCAGGGACTCAGTTACCTTCTATCTAATGGCTCTGCACCAGGGCCTTCTATCTTGTTGGCAGAAGAGGGAAGATAGAGAGCACGGTGGATCAGGGTCTTTTAGGGACCAGGCCTGGAAGTGACACACATCACTTCCACCTGTAATCCACTGGTGGGAATTCAGTCACACAGGCTTCACCTAACCACAAAACGGCTGGGAAATAACGTCCAGCTATGTGTTCAAGAGGAAACGGAAACAGGATTTGGTGAAACACAGCAGTCTCCATCCCACCTACCGAACATCCTCAGGGGGTTGCTGATAAGATCACATGTGAATGCAAGCGTCAAAGCCCGGTGGAAAGTGATAAACAAGCTGCAGGTGATGCTGGTGTTGATGATCAAACCAGGGAGCCTCTGTGTATTTTCTAGTGTTCAGATGTACAGCAATTGGGTGGTGTGAGAACAAACTGAAATATAATCAGAATGTCCATCTTCCTGTAGTTCAGCCTTCCTGAACTAGTAAGGCTTCCTCTTGCCACCTGTATCTTCAAAAATGGGCAACAGTAAGTAATAATCCCCTTTCTTTGCCCATTGGCTCATCCACAAGGGGAATACGGTGGAAACATTTATTTGGAGAAAAAAATAAGTGAAAGTAAAGGGGTAGAAAGCCATCGTTCTGAAGAGTGGAACTGTCAGAGAAGGAGGCAGCCTGAAGCAATCCCTTGTGTCGGCCAGCCTCCACAGCAGTAATTTATTGCCACATGAAGATGTTGGGGAGTTAACCATGACACTGACATGTGTAACAACTCCGGGTAACGTGTATAACAACAAGACTCAGCACAAAAGGTATGCTTAGAAAATGAAAATAATTAGGAGACCACACGTTAGTTAGCACCACTAAAAGGGAAGGGTAGTCATTAGGGCCACAACTACAATCGTGGAACTCTTTTCATGCCCAAGGTCAGGTTAATGCTTGCAATCCACCGAACCAACCGCCCAAATGTGTCCAAGGGCACTGTGTTATTTGCACCAGGTAGATGCCTTTTTCACTCTGTTTTGAGTATCCACATGGCCTGCATGAAAGACAGAGAGCAAACACAATTTGCATGGGCTTTGCTACATGAATATTAGTGCTTTAGGAATGCTCTACCATCAGGCCACCTTTGGCTTAGTGAGGGGTCCGGGCCACGTCTGACTCATTCTGCTGCCTTCCTCCCAGGAATTATCCCCTTTCTGACCCAAGGAAGATTCCACCTTGTCAAAGGGAATATGGTGCTTGCTTTTAAAGGGGTTCCCATCTTACGGCCGTTTACTCAAAAGAGTAGTCAAATTTAATTAGCTAGGACAGAGCAATCGAGCTGATCAGTCAGCCATTCTTGGACTAGTTCAAACCTTCAGAGAGGATTTAACAACAGTGTCAAAGAATTGAACCAGGGTCTTCCAGTGCAGAGAAGTAAGGATTGAGGCAGAAACTGCAAAAGAGGATAGAAAACAAGGTTTAGAATAAAAATGTCTTCATTGAAATACACAACAACAAGGGGCCGGCCCGGTGGCGCAGCGGTTTCGTCCGCGCTTGGCAGCCCGGGGTTCGCGGGTTCGGATCCCGGGCGCCCGCGACGCACTGCCTGTCAGCCATGCCATGGCGGCGTCCCATATAAAGTGGAGGAAGATGGGCACGATGTTAGCCCAGGGCCAGTCTTCCTCAGCAAAAAGAGGAGGATTAGCAACAGATGTTAGCTCAGGGCTGGTCTTCCTCACCAAAAAAAAAAAAAAAAAAAAAAAAGAAATACACAACAACAAGAATTGTCCACATAATCATGGCAATTCTTCATTTCCTTTTGCAATGTAGATTCCTGGCAAAGTGTCAGGGAAATTGAACTACACAGTCCTCATTTTTCAAATTAAGAAAATAAAATAATTATCTGTTTCCCTAACCTTCAAATTGCTTCTGAAGGCTAAATTTAAGCTTTAAGAATCATGTACCAGAAGAGGGTACCAGTAAACCTCATTACATTTTTTTCATCTTCGGTCCTAGTTTTCTTATTTATTTTCGTCTTCCTAAAGCTACTGTGGAAAGAAAATTTAAAGGACTTGTAAGAAAAACAGCTGAATATTGATAACAAGTCCAGTTTATCCATGACATTCTAAAACCTGTAACACTTACTAATTATCTCAGCAGTGCGCCTCAATTTTTATATTTAATGTACTCTTCACCCTGAAAAATTAACAAGTACCGATCTTAACTGTTTTTCATTTTAGAACTTCAAATAGAAAGAAAACTGGAAAAAATATTTTTCTTAGCAGAAAGTGAGTGTAAGTGGAACTTCCCACCTCCCCTTCATATATTTACTGACAACCACCTGACAGTGAAGTGATGCAATGCGGTTAGGGAGGACCGGGCGTAGAATGTGCAGTTTCCTTTTCTAGAGTTGATTTGTTTTCAGTAATGACAATTCTAGAGGCTACTACTCAAAGGAAGCACAGGGAACAGAAGTGGTTACAGTGGTGATTAAGAGAAGACTCTGAGACACTGACCAATTGCCATCAATTCTTACTCTGGCTAGGATGTGTGTTTCTCCTTCTGACTCCCTGATATTCATGAGGAAACTGCATAAACAGAATGATGCTATATTTATATATCCATATGGTGCCTTGCACAAGGAAAGTGATTCTAGTTACTTTATCTCCTGTAATTAGTTGAAATTTGGAATGCCCTCTTTGTTTCTAGTACTCATTTGATACGGTGCCATTTGAGGATAACTGGAGAACCAGATAAATGCTTAGGAGGTTTGTTCATTCATGAAATAACATTTAAGGAATGAGCGCCTGCTTATCATATCAAAGAACCGAATTGTTTACTTGCTCTGTGAGGAGATGCAATACGTTAAAATGCATGTATGGCACATGGAAAGAGGTTTTTCTAGGAATTGAAATTGTCGAAGTCCCTCACGATCTCGCCTGATGGTTTTAAAAAAATGGTGAAGCGGTTATAATTACACCATGAAGTTTTACAATCTCTCTTTTTTTTTTAGTTTTCAGTTCTGACTTTAGGAAATAGAGTAGAAAGAAGCGAATAATGAGTCTACAGAAAAACTGTTATCACAAAAGAAGTCAAACTGTAAATCAAACAAAAAACGGTAGAGCAAATAGGCTTTTCCAAGAGTTAACCACGGAGGTAATGACTAGAGAATTCTTTTACTCCAATGAGTTTCAAATCTCCGTCTCGCCCGCCATCATCCCTTCAAAGGATTCGTGGGGAAGGTGTGGAACATGAATAAGCCAGGGCCAAGGCATGAAGCTCATTCTAACCGTTCTTACAGGGCGCAAAAGTTCCCCGGAGTAGGAGAAAGGTCTCCGCGGTTAGACAGACAGCCCTCCCACCCTCCCTGGCTGTCCCATGTGGTGCCGACGGGCCACCTCCCTCCACAGCCGCAGGACTCTGCCACCTGCGCCGGCAGAAGCTGCGGTCCCGTCTCCTTTTTTTAGCCTGGGGCTGCCCTACCGAGCCCAGCCCACAGCTCAGCACTGCCAACTCACTCCTTTCACGTGAGAGGATGGACTCTCCGTTGTTTCCCCGCCCAAGCCTGGTACCCACCCGTCCATCCACCCACCAAGTCGTTGCGCGCACCCCACTTCCGACCCGGGCACACGCGCGCTCGCACACACACCCTACTTCTCCTCCCGGGGCCACGCGCGCGCGCACACACACCTCGGCCACTCCAAGGTAGAGTCCTAAAGCAGTGAACCTCCCTTCCCAGCACCCAGATGTTACGACGCGCGTGTAAAAGGTTCACGAAACAGCCCACTCGGAGCGGGAGGCAGTGAAGAAGAAGAGATGCTGGTTTCAGAGCGGCCCCCTGGACGCGGAGTTCAGAGTGGCTAACAGGCTGCCCGGGAGAGCACCGGGGCTTCCCACGGTCCCCGCCAACGGCGGCCTGTCGGCACCATCACTCCGAGTCCCGGGAGACACGTCTCCGCGACCTTCTCCCTCCGAGGGCGGGAAAGCCGCGGAGAGCCACCCCCCACGGCGCGGTGGGACCCGCGTAGCCGGGAGCCCCGCCCTCGGCCCGCCGCCCGCCCCGCCGCCCGCCCCGCCGCGCTTCCTAGCCGCGCAGAGGAGGGAAGCACGCCCCGCCCCCTCCCTGTCCAGCCAATGGGCGCCCGGGCCGCGCACCGTGTGTCCCCGCCCCCGCCAGGGAAACTTGCGGCAAGAGAAAAGTTTGTACAGAGGCTGGAAGAGCGAGAGCGGAGCTCGAAACCCGGCAGCCGGAGAGGAAGAAGATGAACAGCCCCAGGTCAGAGATTCAGGCCGAGCGGACCTCAAGCCGCCCCCAGGGCGCCAGAAGCGACTTCAACGGCAGCCACCAGCCCCGGTAGCCGCCCGTACTGCCCAGGGCTGGGGAGGAGGGTGGTCCGACCCGGGGACTGAGGCTCAGTGCCACCTGCGCGCGCCGCCGCACATCTGAGCGCTGTCTGCCCGCGGACCGGACCTTCGGGCTCTGCAAAGCTTGGACTCGTCTTTGAAGGAACGAAAAAGAAAGAAATTTAAGATCAGGCTTCACTGACCCATTCCGCTGCCCTTCTGGTTCCCCAAGTTTTTGAAAGCTGGCCGCTGTGACCCCAGTTCCGGAAAATTGGCAGCCACCGAGACCCGGCTCTGAGAAGGCAAAAGCTTAGCAAGTTCCACACTGAGCGGGGCGAGACTGAGGGCAATTGGGAGGCGTGTCCAGGACATCTGAGGCTTGGTCCTGCGGGCTCACGAGGCTGCCACCGCTGCGGCCGCCACAGGTGAGATGGGGTTGGGGGCACTGAACAGAGAGGAGTGGGCGGACACTCCGCGAGAGGAGCCAGGGAGGAGAGCGCGTTCTCCAAATTGTCTTCCATAACTAGTTTTTAATGAGAATTTTATTGACTCAGAATCTGTCGGGAACAAGAGCGAGCCACTTTTCCCTTGAGATGCCTTGTTCATCTTGGCAGTGGAGTGAGTTGGGTTGGGGGGAGGAGGAAAGAATGGCAGTATCAACTTATAAATATTAATGTCAGTAGAGTGATGCTGCTGGCAGGACGTATCCGGAGCCTAGAGATTTCGGTAGCGGCAGTTGGTAAGTGGCCACAATCCACAACGTAGGACCGAGTTGCTCCCCTTGTCTCATCAGCATATTGTTTCTTGGGCGCGGGTCTGACACCTTGCAAGTGGTAATTTTCGCTCACCGCGCCTTTATCTCTCTCCAACCATCCCCAGACCCAGCCTCGCACTCTTAAGGCTGCATCCTGCCGGCCACCACCATGTCCACCCCTGGGGCCAATGCGTCCGCCTCCTGGATCGCCAACTCCGACCTCATGAAGAGTCCAGTGACCATCCCGGCGGTGATGTTCATCTTCGGGGTGGTGGGCAACCTGGTGGCCATCGTGGTGCTCTGCAAGTCACGCAAGGAGCAGAAGGAGACGACCTTCTACACGTTGGTATGCGGGCTGGCGGTCACCGACCTGCTGGGCACGTTGCTGGTGAGCCCGGTGACCATCGCCACGTACATGAAGGGCGAGTGGCCCGGGGGCAAGGCGCTGTGCGAGTACAGCACCTTCATTTTGCTGTTCTTCGGCCTGTCGGGCCTGAGCATCATCTGTGCCATGAGTATCGAGCGCTACCTGGCCATCAACCACGCCTACTTCTACAGCCACTATGTGGACAAGCGGCTGGCGGGCCTTACGCTCTTCGCCGTCTATGCGTCCAATGTGCTCTTCTGCGCGCTGCCCAACATGGGCCTCGGCAGCTCGCGGCTGCAGTACCCGGACACCTGGTGCTTCATCGACTGGACCACCAACGTGACGGCCTACGCCGCCTTCTCCTACATGTACGCGGGCTTCAGCTCCTTCCTCATTCTCGCCACCGTGCTCTGTAACGTGCTGGTGTGCGGCGCGCTGCTCCGCATGCACCGCCAGTTCATGCGCCGCACCTCGCTGGGCACCGAGCAGCACCACGCGGCCGCCGCCGCCCTGGCCTCGGCCGCCTGCCGGGGCAACCCGGCCGCCGCCTCCCCCGCCCTGCCGCGCCTCAGCGACTTTCGCCGCCGCCGGAGCTTCCGCCGCATCGCGGGCGCCGAGATCCAGATGGTCATCTTACTCATCGCCACCTCCCTGGTGGTGCTCATCTGCTCCATCCCGCTCGTGGTGAGTGGCGCACTGGGGCCCCACTCGGCCCTCTGCTTCCATCTCCCTCCTCCGTCTCACGCTGCCTCCTTTCCCTCTCGTTCCTTGGCAGCGAACACGTCCCTTCCAGGTCAGGACTGGGATCCCCAGCTCGTCTTCTCAGAGCAGGCCCAACCTCCCCATAGGCCGCATCTCTAAGGAGATTTTGCAGGTGCTTTTCTCCTACATCCCCGAGTTTCTTTCCCCTAAAGCCAGTCTCTTTTCTCTCCCGGGACAGCCCCTACCCCTCGCTGCCTGACATTGGCCCTGAGCCTTCCGGGAACCCCCGCCTCCCTGTGTCAGAGGTGGAGGGAAAAACCGCTGTAGTGTGACTTAGCCCCGTCCTGCACCCTGTGAACCGCAGAATCCGAAACGTCAGGGCTGGTGATCTCTTTGTGTACACCATTCCTTAGGGCAGTGGGGTTTTGGGTATTTTGATTTATGCAAGGTTTTTTGGTAGATTTATGTAGAATTTTAGAGCTAGAAGAGATGTGGGATGCTTTTTGGTCTAATCTAACTCCCTCACTTCACACAGGGAGTGACTTGCTTAAAATAATCTAGCAGAACTGCAGCGTCAAGCTAGAGTCGGTGCTCTTTACCATGCTGTGCCCTGGGAGAACATCTCAGTGCACAGGCAGGTCACAATTCCTGCACAGGACATGGCCCAGACTAGGGTTCCTTCATTCTCTCTAGGAGCCAGGCAAGCAAGGTTTCTCAGGGGGCCAATAAGGGCAGCTGCTGTACGTGGATATTGAATTTGGACTCTCAGCAACTGTGAGAGGTCCAGTGCCACTCGAGAGAAAAGGAGCTTTAGAGACCATCATCGTATTTATTGCCAAGCCAAAGCCCCACAGCTTGTGATGAACCCCAGACCCACCTGACTCCAGACCCTACTCAAGTACTGTTACCTCATGTCTCCCTCTTAGAACACTTCTAATTTTGGCCTTCCTGCAGTGTGTGTTTAAGTTTGGGTACACTTCATTTTTAGGACACCACCACCTTTAAAACTGCCTTTGGATTAACTTTCAAAATGTTATAAGCAGAAAGGTTGAAAACCTACCTTGTCCTCCTCTACTTTGCCTGTCATGAAAAGGGAATGTGCCAGAAACTGATAGAGTTTCTCTTGAAAGCTAGTTCTGAGTTTTTCCATCTCTCAGAACACTGCATTCCTGGAAATTCTAAACCACCAGCTCAAAGGAGATGACTTCTCCTTCTTATGCTGATTGGGAACAAGAGAAGAGAAATGTAATGGACTGTTATTCCTTCCTTTCCCTTATTAATACTGTGCAGGGATCTTTAACATAAAAATATCATATCTCTGATAAAAGTGACTGTAAATGGAAGAAACTTAGAGGTGGCTGAGAGCCAGCGTACAGTAGCTTCTTGCCAATTTGTATAAACAGAAGTAAATATAATTGGCCAGAAGGGCCTTTAAACCATTCCAGAACCCAATATACAGAGTTAAGTCACACTTGAGCCACATAAATATATTTTACTGTCTGTAATGGCAACTCGGAATAAAGTGAGATTTTGAAAGAAACAACTTTGTTCCTGCTGGGGCTTCCTTCTCTGGCCTCTGCCTTATGTTTTACACAACAGTAAATAACAAAGTGAGTGGTTGTTATTTCCAGAACATCCACTTTAAGGAACTGAGGAATTAGAGCTAGAAGGTTAGCCACATGCACATACTTTTTAAATGTGTTTTGGTTGGAGGCAAGCATGTGAAGCTACTGTTGACTGCCCAGTCACAGATGAATTAATTGTTTTTTCCAGCATCTAGAGAGGCATAAAAGCTTAATTCATCTTATGGGCTGAAGTGGGAGACCTGGCCCTAAGGTGCAGGGCCATTTATCACAAAGCCTTTGAAATTATTTGAGAAGCTAGAGGCAAGAAATTATAGGAGCTGTATTTGTGGTTTGCAAATTAACTACATTTTAACTAACAAATACTTTCTGTTCTATATATAGTCAGTAACATGAAGTAGATGTTAAGTAATTTTACCTTGAAAATTGAAACTGGCTCAGCTAAGAAGTGAACACTAAGGAATCATACAAGTAGTAGTTGCTTCAGTTTGTAGCCTTTAGTTTTGGCTCCCAAAATCTAATTTCAGAATTGGTTTAATTGTAAATTAATGATAAGCAATGGGGTCATTATACTACCCACCCACCCACTGGTTAGCAATCATGAAAGAATTAAAGGCGACACATCCACAACGCTAGTCTTCCTTGGCTTACTTTTACAACTTTCTTGTTTTTTTTCATGTTTCTCATATTCGTATTGTAATTTAAAGTTTCTGAACTCTCTGACA
Source organism: Tapirus indicus (assembly GCA_031878705.1). NCBI lineage: Eukaryota > Metazoa > Chordata > Mammalia > Perissodactyla > Tapiridae > Tapirus > Tapirus indicus. Next base: position 113,940,184 of record CM062921.1, on the reverse strand, counting down.
TTTAAAGCAGTTGGACCTGTCTTCAGTTCCAAGGAAACTAATGAAGCATCTCTGTTAACTTTATGAAACTGAGTTGGTTGCTAATCCTATTTGAGTAAAATCAAACCCTTTGTAACATTTAAAATGCTTTGGAATGACTATTGGAGCAAAGATAGTTTACTTGGAATTTCAGAAAGCTTGACACGATATAAAAGGAAAATAAGCAGTCACTGAAAAGCAGCCAGGGAAGAAAAAAACTTTGGACACCAGGGAAGAAAAAAACTCTAGTGGCTCTTAGAGGGCGGTTGACACTGAGTTTAGTATGAAAAGTAAATTTTAATTTATCATCGAAAATATACACGTCTCATAAATAGAGCTTTGGAATGGACATTCGAGAAAGGTTGGGAAATTAATTGTAGGTATAAGGAACTGTGCTGAACTTGCAAAATTTTCTAAAGTGAGTCATAATCCATGAACAGAGAAGGTGTAAGTACAATCTACAAGGAAGCTTACAAGACAAGATTTAGTGGGAAGGTGGTTCTTGTCACTTTGTTCAAAGAAATGAAAGAGTCTGGGCTTCGGATAAATAAAAGGGATTGAATTCTTTAGAAATATGCAAGCAAGACAGCCTCATAAAGTCCCGGCGTTAAATGCTGTAGCTAGATCAACTTCTGGTGCCTAATTTTGCAGTTACTAACGTTAAAATAATGATTGTAATCAAATCTTCTGCCTCAGGACTAAGCATTTACACTGTAACAATTGGAAAGGCGTTTTCCTCCATGCACAGGCAAGCCAAGGCCCTATTTATTGCTTACTTATTTCTTTTATTTTCTTCCTTCTTACTCTGAAATAACAAGTATTCATCTCTGATAGGGGTAAAATGGCGAATTTGATTAATCTTCTGCCTTGGAGGGTAAAACTTAGGTCTTTAGGAAAACAACTTCCTGTAAGTGTTTATTTGGTTGCTTACCATAAACTAGTTGTCTCTCTAAAGCCTTCACCAGCATTTGATCAGCGAAGATTTATTAGGGCAGATGAAAACTTCGTAAATAGATACACTTTTGTTTACTGTGGGCAAACTGGAAGTGGAGTCATTAAACTGATGAGATTTCAGAGAACTGAAAAATCAGTTTTTTAGGTACAAGGGTAATGCCATAAATTTGGGTACTAGAACAGCAGAACCTAAAGGATTTGATTAGTTTCCAAATAAATTCAACTCAGTTAAAAAATAGCAATTCCTAAAAGCAAGTTTTTAGTCATAACATGAAATTGGTGACCCAGTAGTAGTATCTTGAAGACTCCAGGGTAACATAAAAGTAAGTTATTTCCACATCCAGCATCTCGTTTGAATCTTCAAAAAAGCTCTAGGAAGAAGGTAGGGCTGGCCAATATTTTCACTCTTTTCTCACCTCAATTTCCTCGATGCAGAGGGAGAATTTCTGTCATTCTGCATCTTACTGGGTGGCTGTGGGTCAGTCCTACTTGAATGCTCTTTTCGTTATGCTTGGCTCACCCACCTGTCAAGGCTTGGTTTTATTAAACATCTCTAACAAGATTTTTTTCCCCTAGGGCGGAACTGATTCTTTTAGTCTCCCATTAGAATGTTGAAAGTTAGAGTTAAAAAAAAAAATACTTTCGAAATAAATTTTTGATGTAGAGACTGGCCTGTAGAGATTAAGTAATTTGCCTGCAGTAAATGGCCAGTTAGTGACCCAGAGGGAAGGAAAATCCAGTTCTCTTCCACCACCACCCAGTTAAGAACTCTTTCCATTATTCTTTACTTAAAGGGTTTTTGTTTTTGTCACTTAAAAAGGGGGGGAAGAATTTCTAGTAACAGCTGTGTCAATTTTGGACTCTTCACAAGGCAGTTAGATAACTGCACACACACAGATAATTCCTTTTATGTGCTTGGAGCAGAACAAGTAGCACATGCACAAATCTTGTCATTTATTGGAAAGCATTTCTACTTTGAACGGTCAATAACTAAATCAGTCTAATCAAAATTTCAGCGTTCTTTTTCAGTTAGGCAGTCCCTGCCAACAGGTTACTCTTAATCAGGAAGTACATGTTTTCAATACTGTGTCATTAGCTGTGCCCCAAAGCTGCCACTAAGCTGTGATTTGCAAATTATTGATATATTCCAGTGGCCAAGCTTTCACATATGGTTTACCAAAAAAGTAACGACAGCCAACAAATATGTTAAATGTTAGGCATTTTACTAAGCGCTTTCATAATTTGTACATAAATTCTAAGGAGCAGAGACAAGATTTGAATGGAGGTTTGTTTGATTCCAAAGCTTGGGCATTTACCTCTACAGCATCGAGCTTTCCTGTCATCACATCTTCTTTTGGATTTATCATATTTTCTCCAAGTTATGTTCCAGTGCTCCTGAACCCTAATCTCTAGGCATCCTCAAGAAGTTGAGAATATTGTGCTGTATGCCAATATTAACGATAAACTACGTGCACAAATCGGCAGCTACTAAAAGATAGACTAACAATATTAAAACACAGTATATATGTCGTGTGTATTCAGTGAGTTCTTTCAAAGTGTTTTTCACCTGCGACTCAAAGGTTCTATTTTATCAACAGCACACTCTTCCAACACTGAAAAGTGCCTGAACGTGTTTATTTGTTTAACATATAGGGCCTGTTGGACAAGAATTCCAGAAAAGTGCTTTCCCCTCCCCACGTGACATGAAGTACTGCTGTGGATATTCCCATCCTAATCTGGGGTTTCCCCCTTTGGGGAAAGCAAACCAAGTAGCCTTTAAATGAGCCAGAGATTGCTATATTTTTTCAAACATTACGAAGTACGTGGTGCTTTCATTCTTTTTTGTCTTTTTTTCTCTACTTCAAGTCAATATCCATTGAAAACATGCTGCAGAGGAAAACTCTTCTGTCGTGATTCTTTTCAAATAATTTGGCCAACTTTTGAGAATGTTTCTTACCTGAATGTGGAATTTTGCTTTTTATATTCATATTTTTGCTACCCTGTGAGCTCCCCTTTACTGAAACTAAGTCTCCAGTCTCCATAGCTTGTGTTCATCCTAACCCCCATGAAAGTCTAAAATAGGGTTTCCTTTCATTCCCTTTCACAGTAGTCAAAATTAATTACTGCTGGGGATGAAGTGAGGCACAGAGACAATTCTTTCCTTGCCTCTCGTCACTTTTGATTATGGAAGCCCATTATTAGTGTTTTTTTTACAACACTCAGACTTTTCTAAAAGATCATAGAAATTTAAAATGCAAACTCCTAATGCATTCCTTTCAATAGCTACGAATTTTAGTCCTTTTATATCCATTTTAACTGTTGAAAAATTTTCCTCCTTTCAGTAGGAACCATGTTTCCTTTGAGGTAGTGGTGGGAGAAGCAACCAGCAAGAAAACATTTAAGTGTCAAAAATATCAGAAATACAAAGTTCAGACTTAACCAAGATTCTCTTCTGAAAGAGGGTCTTAGAGATGGCTGGGCAAAATGCTGCATAGGAAGGCCCCGTGGGACCAAAAAGTCCCAAGTGGAGCAACACTGCCACCTAGAGGCTGGAAATCTCAAGTCCGCACAATCCCTGCCATAGGTTTTTTTTGTAGACGACCCGGAGTGCCGGATAGTATTTAATCCATCATTTCTTTTACCCTTAGGAACGGAGTAGAAACGGTCCCCGACTTACGGTTTTTCGACTTTACAATGGTGTGAAAGTGATACGCATTCAGTAGAAACCATATTTCAAATTTTGGTCTTTTCCGGGGCTAGCGATGCTCATTACCATACTTTCGTGATCCTGGGCAGCAGCAGCGAGCCCGCAGCTCCCCGTCAGCCACCGATCTCGAGGGTTGTACCCATACAACTATTCTGTTTTTTACTTTCAGTACAGTATTTAATAAAGTGCATGAGATTTTCAACACCTTATCATAAACTAGGCTTTGTGTTAGATGATTTTGCCCAACTGTAGGTTAATGTAAGTGTTCTAAGCACATTTAAGGTAGGCTAGGCTAAGCTATGATGTTGTGTAGGTTAGGTGTATTAAATGCATTTTCCACTTATGATATTTTCAATTTACAACGGATTTATCTGGATGTAACCCCATCGTAGGTGGAGGAAGATCCATATGTGATAAGAATAGAATATAGACCTCATGCTTTTTTACCAATAATTACATTGCGGGGAAATAATTGTTAAACAGAAAGCCACCCAGTCTGGTAGAACAGAAGAAGCAACATGGAGGTCATCTGGAGGCCTGGAGCCCAGACCTGAGTGGGCCACCAACAGGGTGGGGTCCTTGATCAGTTCCCCAACATCTCCAGGTCACTGTTAAGACTTCATCTGAGAAAAGGCGTGTAGACCTAAGGGAGATTAATCTCTCAGTGTTCAGACACAGCTGAGAACCTCGGTAAAGATTAATTTCATCTTAGAGCCATTGCATCACTTTGTTCTATCAGAGTTATGGGACCATAATTCCTTAACCAAAACATTTAGGGGCCAGATGTGTTTTAGAATTCAGAATTTCTTGGCTTTTAGAAAAGTCATTTAGTAATACACTGTATAATGTGTAATAGCCCGATCAGAAGTGGGACAAGCACCTCTGGAACAAGATAAAGGAATATTCACACTAAGTGGAATAAATAAAACTATAAATAGCTTCATGGTCTAGTCAGTTCAGGTTTTGCTGCCAAAATGAGTTTAGGTCAGGCTTTGCAACCAAAAATAAAACAAAACAAATGAATAACAACAAAGCAAGAGCAAATGAAGAACAATTTCTTCATAAAGGATTATGGACCTATAGCTGATTAAGGTCTAAATTCCAGTGAAGGAAGAAATAGAAATACAATTACACCTCATTGATCTAGCATCATCTAGGAATAAGTTTCATATGAGTTGAGTTTTGCAGATTAATGAAATTTCTTTAAATGTTTTAAACTTTCTTCTTCTATCCAAATTGTTATAAATCTTTCTAAAATATTCCTATTCTTTCTTAGTGATTCATACACCATGAATATTAATTATTCTACTGTGTGGTAAGGTGGCTATGTCCTCAAGTCTTGATATAGTTAGATATTTGTCCCTAGTTAAATGGCTCCAGGTATGCTTTTGTGAGTTCTTTCTCCTTTTTATGGTTTTTATGCATCCTCCTTGGCTGTGAGATTTACCTGTTACTTCTCCCTAATCTAAAACAATTACTTAAAGGCAAATGATAATTATTAAATAATTACTGAAGACAGATGGCAATTATCTTAAAACCACTATTTTTATGTGAATTACAGGTGAGATTTTTATATAAAATTCCTAGTGGAATTAGAAGTAAGATCTAGACAAAATAATAATAATACTTTGAGTAAATTTTTTATATATTTGTTTTACTGAGATACAATCGACATATTACATTATAAGAGTTTCAGATGTTACAATGTAATAATTCGGGATTTCTATATATTGCCAATTGATCACCACAATAAGTCTAGTTTACATCCATCACCAAACATAATTACAAAATATTTTTTCATGTGATGAGAACTTTTAAGATCTACTCTTTAAGAGTAAATTAGGGGGCTGCCTGGTGGCACAGCGGTTAAGTTTGTGCTTTGGCAGTCCGGAGTTCGCGGGTTCAGATCCCGGACGCCTGCCGACACACCACTTGTCAGCCACACCGTGGCAGCATCCCATATAAAGTAGAGGAAGATGGGCATGGATGTCAGCCCAGGGCCGGTCTTCCTCAGCAAAAAGGGGAGGATTGGCAACGGACGTTAGCTCAGGGCTGGTCTTCCTCGCAAAAAAAAAAGAGTAAATTAGGAGTGTACATTTAACAAGCACTTTTTCTTCTGAGGAATAAGATGATAGTCTTCCTTAAGTTGACACAAATTCATGCTCTCTTCATTGAATCATTTAAGTTCCCAGAAATTGGCATATCATTTCAATCTTCCAAGGCTTTCCATATGGAATTAGCTCTATTTGAAATGTTATATCCTTCTTTCTAAATTTAGCAAACTCCCATTCATCCATCAAAACTCAGTGCAAGCCTCCTTTCCTCCAGGAAGCATCTTCTGACGCTCTTCCATCCAAGTCTGGATTAGCTGCATACACCTGTATTAGTGTATGTACCTCTCCCATTTCATTCAATCACCTGCAATAATAGTCGGTCTACCTTCCTGTCTTCTGCACTATGGGTTACTCTCTGCCTTCAAGAAGTTTGTGTTATTTAATGCAACCTATCACAATGCCTAAGACACAATAAGTGCTTACTGTTAAATGATTAAATGAGTGAAAAAATGTGAATAAGTGATTATAGTAAGAGCAAATGTTTTCAACTGCCAAAAATAAGACTCCAAAACAGCAAACAGGTTGTTAGGGTCTCCTTGTGTTTCCTTCGTTTAAGCCATACCTGTCTTGTGGTGGGCTGGCAGACATGCCTCTGGCTTTAAATAGCTCAAACTGCACCAGAATGAATTGTCATCCCTACTGGTCGGTCCAGAGTGCCCTTTTAGCATTTGGCTATTTACTGGCTCAGATGCTATACAAGCACAGAGGAGGAACTGATTCTGATTGGAGTTTCAGGATGGATTCACTGAGTGGCAGTTGTTGAGCAAAACTCTAGTTTGCAAGCAGTAGGGAGCCATTGAAAGTTTAGCCACTGAGCAGCGTGATCAGATCTGCATGTTAGAAATAATCTTTTGGGGGCAGTTTGGAGGATGGATTGGAGAGGAGAGGAATTGGAGATGAGAAAGCTAGATTCACGGCTGATGCAGTAGTCCAGATGAGAAATGCAGTTGGGGGAAAAGACTTGGAACAGATTTTTGAATGAAGGGTTGATAACATTAGATGATGATTATAACTGGGGACCAGACTCAGAGAAAATAAATACTATTCTGTGGTCATTCTGGATGATAGGAGAGTCAGATATTGGTTTAAAGGTTTCTAGTAGATTCTTTCTAGACTCTGAAATAAAGGAGTCTCTGGGCTTGCCTGTGATGATTAGATGGTTAGTTGACTTACAAAATGAGTAACCTTTAAATATATAAAATGGCAGCTGGAATAAGGGAAATCAATGGCTATCGCTAAAAGATAGACCTCATTATAATTACAAAAACTTAACAGCACTCACAGAAATGAAGTTAATAAAATGTTTCTCAAGGGAACTTTATGCATATGTTGCTTGAACACACACTGCATTTTTGTATACCATCTTTAATCTAGGGCAGATATTTATAAGACAGTTACAAAAATGTTTAAAGTTATACTAACTTGAAACATAAATGTAATTGTACAACCAGTGGTTTTTCCTGAGGCTTATTGTATAAGCTGCTCTCTTTTTCGCACCTATTCCCAGAAGAGAGGGCAGTTACCTAATGTGGCTAAGTTAGACATTGCATGCAAATGTTTTCCTGATTGACTGATGATAAAGTCTCAATGTGGGCATCTCATTTATGCAGGTGCGAGTGTTCATCAACCAGTTATATCAGCCAAGTTTAGAGCGAGAGATCAGCAAAAACCCAGATCTGCAGGCCATCCGAATTGCTGCTGTGAATCCCATCCTGGACCCCTGGATATACATCCTCCTGCGGAAGACAGTGCTCAGTAAAGCAATAGAGAAGATCAAATGCCTCTTCTGCCGCATTGGCGGGTCTCGCAGAGACCGCTCCGGACAGCACTGCTCAGACAGCAGGAGGACCTCTTCTCCCATGTCTGGCCACTCTCGGTCCTTCCTCTCCCGGGAGCTGAAGGAGATCAGCAGCACATCTCAGACCCTCCTTTACATGCCAGACCTCAGTGAAAATGGCCTTGGAGGCAGGAATTTGCTTCCAGGTGTGCCTGGCATGGGCTTGACCCAAATAGACACCACCTCACTGAGGACTTTGCGAATATCAGAGACCTCGGACTCCTCACAGGGGCAGGACTCGGAGAGTGTCTTACTGGTGGACGAGGTTGGTGGGACGAGCAGGGCTGGGCCTGCCCCAAAGGGGAGCTCCTTGCAAGTCACATTTCCCAATGAAACACTGAACTTATCAGAAAAATGTATATAGGAGCTAAGGAAAGAAATACAGCACTATTTCTGGAAGCTTATAAAATCCTGTGCAATAGACACATAAATGAAGTGTTTAGCTGTGCTCAGAAGGGCTATTTTTGTCCTAGGACTCACATTAGAGAACATCCTGGCTTTTGAGCACTTTTCAAACAATCAAGGGGGTTCATATGGGTCCCGGGGTCTGAAGCATGTTGGTTGCCACCTCGCTATGATATAGGATTTTGGTCACAACTTGATGGCTGGGAAGATCTCCCCTCAGTTTTTCTACTTGACAGGAGGATGGCAGAAGTTTTGCTATTTTCATAGCATCACGAGCTTTATATCTGGCATAGAGCAGAAGGCCAGGTACAGAAGGGGTCTACTCCAATAAACTATGAGGACTATCTTATGGATGATTTAAGTGTCTCACTAAAGCATGAAATGTGAATTTTATTGTTGTAAATATGATTTAAGGTATTTAAAGTATTTTCTTCTCTGTGAGAAGGTTTATTGTTAATACAAGGTATAATAAAATTATGGTAACCCCTCTCCTCTCAGTATAACCAGCTGAAGTTGCAGATGTTAGATTTTTTTCATAAACAAATTCAGGCCAAGGTGTTGAAAATTCACAGTGAAACTCATATCTATGAAATGGATATAAATTTTTAACAGAAAGTTTAGTGCTATTAAAGGAATAAGGAAAAATACTATTTAAGACGTGAAAATCACAGTCCAAAATATTAACGTTCTTTCCAAGCTATGTGTAATACATAGTGAAAAATTTTTAGTGGTGGCTATATGTGTTTATCCAGAAAACTGTGATTTCAGAAGACCCTAACATGCTGGTAAATATTTTCTACTTTTGTCCCCCCTAACTGGTACTTTTTAAAATGTAACATAAATTTTAAAAAGTCTTTAATAAATAACCCATAATTGAAGTGTATAATATAAAAATAAAAAGTCTAAATAGCTTGTTTTCCCCCTGAAAGTGTTCATAGTTTTACTTTCCTAAGGAATGATCTAGAATGTCCTTTAAAATTTAAGAGGAAGACAGACTGCACCATAACTACCTTTATGTGGAAGGAGTGGTTAAAGGTTATCAGCCTTTCACAGATGTCGTAAGAGTTGAACAACTCTTGGCAGTAGTTAAGGGTGCAGAACTTGGGCACATAAGGGTCACCTTCTACAGTTTTGTGTAACACTCAGAAATGCTGTACACATATTTGAAGGACCTTTCTCAAAGAACTATTAAGCATGTTTCGTTGCTTAAATTGTTTTTGTGAATTGCTTGGTTGTAATTAAATTCTGAGCCTGATAGTGATATGGTTTTAAGAAACAGTTGTACCAACTGAAATTATTTTGGAGATTATAATAAATAAATACACTCTATCTGAGTTCCATAAACTGTGTGATTGTTGTTTATTTCTTTCGGGTCATCTTCTGTATCCTTTTAAATTGGAATATTTAAAAAATTTTATTTTGAAATAACGACAAATTTAGAGAAAAGTTGGAAGAATAGTACAAAGGCTTGGATCCACTTGGTGAAGAAGTAGTTAGAAACCAAGATCTGGGTTCAAGGTATACTCAAAATCACCGCTTTGTATGGGTGGTAGGGGAGATAGTATTCATACTTAACTTGCTACATGTAAAGAACCCAAATATTTATTACAAAAAATTAGCATAAACTTGTGCCCCTTCCTGCTTGTAAGTTCTCTAGATCAATGCTTCTCAAATTTCAGCATGCATCAGAGTCATCTGGAGAGCTCTTCAAAACACCAAGTTTCTGATTCAGTAGGTCTGGGAAGTGTATAATTTCTAAAAATTTCCACTTTTTGGGTATTATTAATAATGCTGGTAGCAGCATTTGTGTACAGGTTTTTGTGTGAACCCATGTTTTCAATCCTGTATACACCTGTGAGTGAAATTGCTGGGTCATATGGTAGCTACATGTTTAATTTTTTGAGGAACTGCCCAACTACTTTCCCAAGCGGCTGTACCATTTTACATTCCCACCAGCAATGTACACGGGTTCCAGTTTCTCCACGTCTTCATCAATACTTGTTATTGTCCATGTATTTGATTACAGCCATCCTAATGGGTATGAAGAAGTGTGTCTCACTGTGGCTTTGACTTGCATTTCCCTCATGACTAGTGATGCTGAGAATCTTCATATGCTTATTGGACATTTGTATATCTTCTCTGAAGAAATGTCTATTCAAATTTGCCTGTTTTTCACTTGAGTTATATGTCTGTATTCGTTTGCTAGGGCTGCTATAACAAAATACCACAGACTGGGTGACTTGAACAAAAATTAAATTTCTCACAGTTCTGGAACCTGAAGTTCCAAGATCAAGGTGCTGGCAGGCTTGGTTTCTCCCGTGGTCTCTTCCCTTGGCTTGCAGATGGCTGCCTTCTTGCTGAATCTTCACAGGGCCTTTTCTCTGTACACATGCATCCCTCGTGTGTCTCTTCTTATAAGGGTACTAGTCATATTGGATTAGGGCCCGCCCTTATGACCTCATTTAACACTAATTATCTCAAAGGCTCTATCACCAAATACAGTCAAATTGGAGGTTAGAGGTTCACCATATGAATTTCAGGTGGACACAATTCAGTTCATAACAATGTCTTTTTATTGTTGAGTCTGGCATATTCTTAAAAGAACAACCAAGGGGAAAAAAAACCCAACACAGCTCATCATCTATTCCACATTTCTTCATAAGGCTTACTAGCTATGTTATGCAAAAATAACAGTTTGATGGAAAACTTGTTCCAGACAGTTTATAGCTTCAAATGTTCTATGCAAGAAAGTTCTGACTGTCTAACTGGCTGGTATTAGATCCTACCTGGTCCTAGTAAGATATAGCAGACAGAAGGTAATTTTAACACTACCTCATAATTTTTAAGACAATCTAACCAACCAGGTCAAATGTGTTAGAAAAGATTGTGAGATTGGTAGAGCTCTTAAAATGATACTTGGACCAGAAGACCATGGAATGCAAGAGTCCTTTCCCAAAGCCCAGCCACCCCTCTCCACAAGTTTCTTATTGGAGCCACAAACTAAGGTCCATGGAAAAATCAAAGCAAAGTTGTATTTACTGTTAGCTATGCCTTTGGCCATAAACCTTAATGCAGAAATACTTATTTTCCCTAACCTACTTGTACTAGTTTCAAAACAAAACAAGCCATGAAGTCTGCTCTCTTCCACCACTCTCCCGACCTCATGCCGTTCACCACCACCAAACCTGAGTCTAAGATGCTGCAAGTATGATCTCACAATTGTTTTCCAGGTACACCAGAAATGGAACCAGAGAAAAAGAGACTCATAGCAAGAGAGAGCATTTGACCCTATTGTTTAGCATGGAGCTGCCCTGGGCCACACCTGGGGCTTAAGCCCCAGGCTGGGAGCATTTTGCAAAAAAAGAAGAGAAGAGAGAAAGATGGCTGGGCCCCTTGTCCTTATATCAATATCACTATCTCTACCATTCATTCATGACCTTACCTTTCCAGGTCATCCACCCCATTCCACACCATGGAAGAGGAGGACAGAAGAGAACGCCAAACATATCTGTGTCCCAAGAACTTTTAACCACAGCAAGTCCACACCTAAAATCTGAACAATTAGGTAAACATTTCTTTTTTTTTTTTTTTTTGAGGAAGATTGACCCTGATCTAACATCTGTTGCCAATCTTCCTCTTTTTTCTCCCCAAAGCCCCAGTACATAGTTGTATATCCTAGTTGTAGGTCCTTCTAGTTCTTTCTGGGATGCCACCTCAGCATGGCTTGATGAGCGGTAAGCAGGTCTGCACCCAGGATCCGAACCGGCAAACCTTGGGCTGCTGAAGTGGAGTGTGCGAACTCAACAACTACACCACCAGGCTGGCCCCAACATTTCTCTTTCTTGAGAAGGGGTGAAGCAAGATTCAGTATAAGAAAGAAGCAAAGAGAATTTCAAGAACAATGATGAAAGAGAGCTCAAGATGACAACTTTGCAGCGGGCCAAGAGCACAGTGAACCAGACTGGGGCAGGAAAGGGTTCTAGGATGTCTCTAAGGTTAAAAAAAAAATTGACAGATTATTTGGGTTTTGGCAATATTGAGGAGATTGTTATATTTCTATTAGACAGACGGTCAATTAGCATTATATACATGAAAACTAAAGAACAACAAAAAAAGGCAATTATTAACTCTCTGAAAAACAAAGAGAAGTACAAGAAAGGTAAAATAAAAATAATATATGAGGTGAGATCAACTATGTGTAATAATCACATAATCATATAAAATAATGAATACAGATTGAAGACAAAATTATAATCAACTTTATTGGAAATGGAGGCAGAAGTAGTAAGTATATACATTGGGGAAATGTAAGAGAGCTAAATCATATTCATCTATAAAAAGAAATCAATAATTCAGGTCATAAACTTCTAAAAATGAATAAGCAGTGAAATCACAATGATATATATATATATATATATATATATATATATATATACCCTTGTACACCAATCATATTTGGAAAAATTTTATACTCTGGAACTATCAAGTATGCATTAGAAACTCTCACATCCTAACAGCAGAGTGTAAAATTGATACAATCATTTTGAAAAAATGAACTTGGCATTATCTACTGAAGTCCAGCATGTACACACCATCAGTATGAATAATAACTGCAGGGATTGAAACATATCAAATATGTCTCAATGCATGACTTCATAATGACACAAAAACAAAACAAAGCAGAACATCTCACTTATCACCTTTGGAGGGTGCCACAGAACCAACCTATTATTTTGAAAGTGGTAAATAAAGGGGAAGAACAAAGCCTCCACTATATTCACAGCCTTCACTACGTAAATTACGTCCCAAGGTAACAAAGTAGTTGATGAGGAAAATTTTTCTTTAAAGATTAAGTCTTCTAGGGGCCGGCCCAGTGGTGCAGCGGTTTAGTTCGAGCTTTGGCAGCCCGGGGTTCACCGGTTCGTTTCCCAGGCACTGGCCAACGCATTGCTTGTCAAGCCACGCCGTGGCGGTGTCCCATATAAAGTAGAGGAAGATGGGCGTGGATGTTAGCCCAGGGCCAGTCTTCTTCTGCAAAAAAGAGGAGGATTGGCAACAGACGTTAGCTCAGGGCTGGTCTTCCTCACACACACACACACACAAATTGTCTTCTAGCCATAAAAGACTAATAATTAACACCATTTTGTAGCCTCTAGTGAAATAATGAATCTAGGCAATGAGAGTCAATCACTGGAGATATTACCAAGAGAAAGACAGTCAGAAATATTTAACTTCTGGTCTAAGTACCCAAAGCTACCCACAATGTATTCTTGACAAAAAATTGAACAAATGTGGTCAATTTACAGGAAATGTAGGTACAGAAGAACATTAATGACATCAGGCGGGATGCAACAAACAAAATACAAAATGTGGAAAATTCTAAAGGACAAATGACTCAGTTCCTTTAAAAATAAATTGGAAGGAAAAAAAGGAAGATGAACCTATAGATTATAAAAGACTAAGAGATATATCAAAACATGCAATGAATGGATTTTGGATCCTAATTTAATCAGATCATACTATCACTCAATGTGACATAATTGACAAGATTCACACTGTAGCTGTTTTTAAAACTGAATTTGTAATTTAAAATCTTCCCAAAAAGAAAATGCTAGGCCTAGGTGACTTCACTTGTTAGCTCTATTAAACACTATTGAAAGAAATACCAAATCTATAGAGACCCTTTGAGGAAAGAGTAGGTGGAAATATTTCCCAATTTTTTTTAACGAGGTCAACATTATCCTGATTCAAGAAATAAAAAAATATTACAAGAAAACTACAGACCAATATTCTTCATGAACATAGACATAAAAATACTTCATAAATACTACCAAGAAAGATCTAAAAAGGATAATCCATCATGACTACATAAAGTTTATCCCAGAAATGCAGTTGATTTAACATTTGAAAAATAAATATAATTCATCATATTAACAGAATAAGAGAAAAATCATATGATCTTCTGATGGATGAAGGAAATACATTTAACAAAATTCAATACCCACTCATGATAAAAGGTGTTTAGCAGACAAGGAAAAGAACTTCCTCAATTTAATAAAGGACATGTATATAAAACTACCATTACCATCATACTTAATGGTGAAAGACCAAAAGATTATAAATAAGGCAAGAATGTCCATTCTCATAGCTTCTATTTGATGTTGTACTGGAGGTACTAGCCAATGCAGTAAGGCAAGAGATGGAAATAAAAGGCATACAGTTTGTAAAGGAAGAAGGAAAACTGTCTTTACTCACAAAGATATAATATATGTAGAACATCCTAAGGAATCTACAAAAAAGATAATGAAACTAATAAATGAATTACCAAAGTTGTAGGCTACAAGGTCAATATACAAAAAATCAATTCTATTCCTGTGTAATAGTATCAAATTGGAAAACAAAATTTTAAAAACACTCCTTGTAATAGCATCAAAAAATATGACATATTTAGGGATAAACTTAACAAAACTATGGGCAAGACCTATTCATATAAAACTAAAAAATATTACTAAGAGAAATTAGAGACATGAAACAATGACATGCCATTATCATGGTTCAAAGACATGATATTGTTGAGATGGCAATTTCTCCTGAACTGATGTATAGATTCAACACAATTTCAGTAAAAATCCTGGAAGACCTGCATGTAGATAGAGACAAGTTGATTCTAAAATGTATACAGAAGGGCAAAGAAACCAGAATAGCTAAACAATTTTGGGGGGAGAAAAAGTTGGAAAAATCACACTGATTTTTAAGACTACAATTTTTAAGCTACAGTAATCAAGATAGGGTGGTATTGGCATAGAATAAACATATAAATCAGTGTTAGAAATATAGAGCTCAGACAGACCCTCAAATAATCAGTGAACTGATTTTCAACAAAAATGCCAAGGTATTTCAATGGAAAAGGACAGTTTTTTCAATGAATACTGTTTGCATAACTGGACATCAAAAAAATGAAACTCGACCTTTACCTCATACCATACATAAAAATTAACTTGAAATGGATCATAGACCTAATTATAAAAGCTAAAACTGTAAAACTTAGCAGAAAACATAGAAAATCTTTCTGTTCTTGGAATAAGCTCAGATTTTTCAGCATACAAAAAGTACAGCCACAGAAGAATAAAACGTATAAATTGGAAATCATCAAAATTAAAAACTTCTGCTCTTCAAAAGGTATCATTAAGAAAACAAAAAGGCGGGGGCGAGCCCAGTGGCGCAGCGGTTTAGTTCGCGCTTGGCAGCCCGGGGTTCGCGGGTTCGGATCCCGGGCACCCGCCGACACGCTGCTTGTCAGCCATGCCGTGGCGGCGTCCCATATAAAGTAGAGGAAAGACGGGCACGGATGTTAGCTCAGGGCCAGTCTTCCTCAGCAAAAAGAGGATTAGCTATGGATGTTAGCTCAGGGCTGGTCTTCCTCACACACAAAAAAAAGGCAAGGAAGCCATCAACAAAATGAAAAGACAACTCACCAAATGAGAGAAAATATTTACAAATCATACATCTGACAAGGGGTTAATTTTGAAAATATATGAAGAACTCAGACAACTCAACAACAAAAAAATGAATAACTGGATCAAAAAATGGGCAAAGGATATGAACAGATATTTTTCCAAAGATATTCAGATGGCCAACAGGCACATGAAAAGATGTTCAACATCACTATTAGGAAAATGTAAATCAAAACTACTCTAAGATATCACTCTACACCTGTTAGAATGTCTATAATCACCAAGACAAAAAGTAACAGATGTTGGAGAGTATGTGGAGGAAAGGGAACCCTCATACACTGCTGGTGGGAATGCAAACTGGTGTAGCCACTCTGGAAAACAGTATGGAGATTTCTGAAAAAACTAAAAATAGAAATACCATATGATCCAACTATTCCACTATTGGGTATTTATCCAAAGAACATGAAATCAAAAAGATGTATGCACCCCTATGTTCATCGCAGCCTTATTCACAATAGTCAAGAAATGGAAGCAACCCAAGTGCCCATCAATGGATGAATGGATAAGAAGACATATATACATACAATGGAATACTACTCAGCCATAAAAAAAGATAAAAATTGTGCCATTTGTGACAACATGGAAGGAACTTGAGGGTATTATGCTAAGCAAAATAAGCCAAACAGAGAAAGACAAATACTGTATGATTTCACTCACATGTGGAAGATAAACACACAGATAAAGAGAATAGATTAGTGGTTACCAGAGGGAAAGGGGATGGGGGTAGGGCAAAAGGGGTAAAGGGGCACATGTATATGGTGACAAATAAAAACTAGACTATTGATGGTGAACACAAAGCAATCTATACAGAAACTGAAATATAATAATGTACCCCTGAAATTTACACAATGTTAAAAGCCAATATGACCTCAATAACATTTAAAAAATAAATAAAAATAAACACACAAAAAGGCAAGCCACAGATGGGGACAAAATATTCACAATATATACAGCTTATAAAGGATTTTTATCCAGAATATAAAAAAAATTCTTACTACTCAATAATAAAGATGACCCAAATAAAAAATGGGCAGAATATTTGAAGAGCATTCCCCAAAGAAGATATACAAATGTCAAATAAGTATATGAAAAAATGGTCATCATCAGGGAAATGCATATGAGAACCACAATGAGATAGCACTACACATCCACTAATGCCACTGACATTAAAAACAATGACAATACCAACCATTGACAAGGATATTGAGCAAACGAAATTTTTAATACATTGCTGGTAGGAACGCAAAATGATACCTCGGAGAAGTTTCACAGTTTCCTCTAAAGCTACACATATACTTACCATAAGACTCAGCAATCCCACCCCCAGGTATTTACCCAAGAGAAATTAAAACATACATCCACACACAGACTTGTGACTTATATACATAGCAGCTTTATTCACAATAGATCTAAACTTAGATGTTCAACATCCTAGATGTCCATCAGCAATATGACTAGCTACAAATTTTGGTATATCCATACAACAGAATAATATTCAACAATAAAAAGGAACATATTACTGATATACACAATAACATGGGTGAATCTCAACGTGGATGAATTTCAAAAGTATCATGCTGAACAAAAAATGCAGACACAGTGTACATATTGTATGATTTATTTATTTGAAATTCTAGAAAAGTCTAATCTAACTTATAGTCATAGAAAGCAGATCAGTAGTTGAATAGTGCTGGTTGTTGGGCTGGAGGGGAACTAAGTACAAATGAGCATTGGAGAACTTTTGGGGTGATGGAAATATTCTACACCTTGATGGTAATGGTGATTGCCTGGGGGTTCACGTTTGTCAAAACTCCTCAAACTGTAAACATATAATGGGTGCACTTTACTATATGTAAATTACACTTAAGAAAGTTGACAGAGTGGGCAGAGGCTATCCTGATTCATTTCACATTCTTTTCTTCCAATTAAATCTAGAGTCAGTACTGTGGTCTATCATAATTCCAAGTCAGAAGACCTTTTAAATATCCTGAACAAATGTTTACCTGCTGACTTGTAATTAACATTACCATTTTCAACAGAATTTCTGTGATTAAAAAAAAATGTAAAACTAGAAAAAACTCTCCAATTTAGTTTTTAATGTGTCACGCTTACTTTGAAATATAATCTGCACTAATCTTTGTTGTGGTTTGAGGGAGTCATAAAATAATCTCCCTTGGCCCCTTCCTGACTTCTGAGCCACTCGAGAGACAAAAAGTCAGACAGACGGAGATTCAATATGTCAGATTTACTGCTGAAAAAGTCTAGGTGAGAGGACACGATTTAGATTTGTGCCAACAATGGCCACCTAATATTGAACCCAGAATTATACAGACCCGCTCACCAAGGCACCGGCAGTCCTGCACAAACACAGGTCTCCCCTTGCAGAGGCAGAGAGCGTTCACTGCAAAACTTACATGTCTGGCAAAAGACCACAACATAGACTTTCTGCAGGCATGACAAATACGAAAAAAGGGGAGAAAGAGGCTTGAGAATTCAATTCTTTATCCTAAACTCCCTTTCCTGGGGAGGTGGGAAGGAGGAGGGAAGGGGGAGACCAGGATTCCTTGGTTAATGGTGTCCAAAGAGGCACTGTGAAAGGAAGCCATCCCCACCCACTGCCTTCCCAATAAAGTGTAGACCAGCATTTCTCAACCTTTCCTCCTTCTTGGCACACACAACTGGTGAAGTTCACACACAACACACATTAAGGCACAATTAATGATACACTAGCTATATGACCATCCCTTCTCTTTCATTCAAGTGGGCACATTTGCAAGTGACTAAAGTGACATAAGTTTAATAATAATCTCTCAGAAAAAAACATTTAATATATCCACTGATTTGAAGATAATTATGGAACTACGGTTCTTGTGTCAACTCACAACTCAGATACCTCTATGTCCTGAAATCAAAGTCCAGAGTCAATTTAGAAGGGCTTCTGAACCATGAAACCTGAAATTAAAGAAATGGTTGACAATTTTCCTACTGCTGGGAAAGGCAGTGAAACAAGCTTTTGACATTACATAAAGCATAATTTTCAAACTGAAAAGGCTATACTGGTCAGTCATAGTCATGGAAATTCTAGCTTTCTGAGACAAAGGTTTTTTATTAAGTCTTCACTATAGTTTTGCCATATAACATCAATTTCAAAGCTTTTCATACTTAGACTACTAGTACCATCAAATTCTGTACATAGGCCCCAATTGTAGATCTAGGTTCTGTGATCTATACTTTGCGTGACTTTTCAGTGTTTATGTAGCATTTATTAGCACATTTAAAATAAATACTCTATAATCTAAGAACATGTTCTTTAGAAAATAATATATGATTCTCAAATTATCAGGCATGGTCTAGATCTGCAGTGTTCTGACTAATGAGTGTCTATGCCATAGAATTTTCAAACAAGAAAAATACAAATTATATTCAATATAATTTTAGTGTGTTTTCAGAAAGTATATCAAACATCTTTAATTATATCACTACCACGAACATCAATTATTTTTCTTTCAGATCCAAAAGGATTTGTTATTCCAGTTAACAAGCTTAGTAAATGTCTGCATATCAGTAGTCACATCCTTAAAAAATGATGTATGCATTTTTCTCTTTATGCATACAAGAGTGTTAGCTAAGCATTTTTGGGGGGCCTGGAGAAAGGAGCTGCCATTCTTCTCCATAATTTACCATTTCTTTTTCCCCCCCAACTTACGTCTAAAACATCTTATTTATCATATCTGAGTAAGGAATGGACCAACCTGGCCTACCAATGTCAACAGAGAGGAAACACTAAGTTCCTGAACAGAATCTAGTCGCTACATGCACCCCACCTGGGTCCTGCCTCTTTTGGCAGGATAGCCATCTGTCCTGTAATGTCAGAAGTAGTGACTTCTCGCTTTCAGATAAGGAAAAGATTATAAAGAAGTTGTCTTCCTTTCTTAAAATCAGAAGAAACTGAGGTTCAGTATTTCCAAACTAACTCAAGTTCCTCATAGAAAAAGCTAGCATTTACTGAGTACTTCATATGCAAGAAACCATACAAGGTGCTTTACATATTTCATTTTCACATAAGAAAGAAATTAAATAAATCAATCTAATTTTTCAAAAGCTAACAATATAAAATAACAGGCAAATCTTCAAAATTCAGAAAAAAAAATTTATTCACAAATTACACAATAAACAAACACCCATTACTCAAAACAACATACCAAGTAGTAAATGCTCACTTCTCTAGATATCCAACTATCTACACTTTGAGGATCTTCCTTATTAAACAAAATAAAATATAATTAATATTTGGTTTTTTGTGCTCATTCTAAAACTAATCTCTCTGACCAGAGCTAACTTTCTGATATAACTTTGGGGAAAAATATAACACTTTTCAAGGCAAGTGCTGACTCCTCCAACTCTGTAAAAAAGAGATAAGCATTCCACTAAAAGAAAAATTTTAAAAATCATCTCAGAAAAATGTAGACCATTACTTACATGCTTCAACAGGGCAAGGTAAGACTCCTTAAAGTAAAGCAACTTACTTTCATCTCTAACAAGGATAAAATTAATTTTACACCAATAACAGCTTCCTGAGTGTCAGAAGTATCAGTGCCCAGCGGTCATATATAATTGTACTACAATATATGTAGTATAAAAATAATAATTCACATTAGCAATGATAGTATTGATTTGTGGATGTGACTGTGGCCTTTCAATGAGATATTTCTTTAATCTACTTTCTCTACTCATGGGATTGTACCATAAATCACATTTCAGTTTCCATGTACATTGTGCCTAAGTTATTCACTCACTGGCACTCTAATAATAACATCCCTACTTTTTATTTTTAGAAAGATATAATTTAGCTACTTAAAATTGTGATTATTTCTCATTTCACTGAGTAGTTCCAAAAAAGTTATCTAGAAAAGGAATTCCAAACCATCAGCTGGAAAGTTATAAGCAAGAGATAAGTTATTTTCAAGGTTTTTAAGCTTTTAAAAATAAGGAGAGGAAAATACTGCTTTTGACTGGGACAACATAGTGGTATAATTCGTTATGACGTTATTTATAAGAGCCATTTATTTAGAAAATGCACATCTTAGAAATGACTTGCTTGTGGTACTCTATCTACCTAACAATTAAAAAAGTAAAACCATCATTCTAACATTTATCAGTACTTCACTCATCTAACAAATACTGAAAGAGGCAACTATCATTGTTATAATAATTTTAAAGTCAAAACATAAGCACAAATCAGAATTAAGAGAAACTTCAGAAAATGTTCAGAATGTACACATTTGCATGCATTTTCAGCTGAACTTTCAAAGATTCCACTTGCAACCAAATGACAACTTTGAATCAAAATGAATATCAAAAATATTTAAGCTACTCTAATGAAACAAGAAAAATAGAAGGGTGAATAGTAACAGCAGTACATTTCTGGAAGGGAAAGAAATCACCTACTTCATCATAAAACAAAAGTCAACAAGTCAATATTTTAATATAACACTGGCCATCAAGTTATCACTGTTAGAGAATTCACTTTCAAGTTGTGTCTTTAAAATGTACTCACTTACATATCTGGATTAAATTAAGTTTATTAATCAAAAACCATTGTACTCAGAATTCTAATCTTAAGAAGTTTAAATCATAACTTATCACAGCATAGTCCAAACACTATACAGTAATTCTACCATTTAGTTTTTATAAGCCTCATCTAAAAAACTTGTTTTACAAACAGGAGATTTGCCCTGTTTCTCCAGAGTAAATGTCCCCATGCCTACAACTTTAAATGGCAATCAAAAAGACAGATTCAAATAATTCCTGCTATGCTTCATCGGGCTTTGATAAAAACAGAGCCATCTGGTGGGGTAGCACTATCTTCCTTCTCAGTTACAGTCTCCACAGTCCCAGAAGCCGACACAATAACCATTGTTTTATTTGCTGAAACTGTCTTCTGTTTTTCAGCAATAGCTGCACAAACAGCAACAATCTCATCACTTTCAAAGTCATAGTCCGGAATTGACTTAGGTGAGAAATGGGTTACTTCCGCTGGTGCTTCACTTTTTTTAATCCTCTGCGCTACCTTCTGCTGTTCCTGGAGCGTTCTTGCCCAAGAAAGGTCTTCTTTCCATATTTCAGGGTTCATTGGGTAGATGTGAAGGGCTACTTGAAAACTTCGAATTGCCTAGGGGAAAAAAAAAATCAGAGTTTTTTGCTTGCTTTGTTTTAAAAAATGAGTATATTTAATATAATCCACAATATCCACTTATATACATCTTTTTTTTTTTTTTTAATGTATGAGAATGTAAGGATGGAAGTTAGGGCTGTGCCCTAACGAATGGAAAACAGAAAGTTATGGAAGTGTGAAAGAAATGTGACTATTTGCTGATGAGTACTAAAAGTCCATTAAAGTAGAAGTACTGATATTACAGCTCAGAACAAGGCAAACACATTGTTCAGCTTCTGCAGACCAGCAAATACATGAATCTGGGGATTTCCTGGGCTAAACCATGATCAAGAAGGTACCAGGAATGCATACCTTTGAAGCCAACAACTTATATCATAGTAACGCTAACATGTATTAAGTGTCACAGGAGACAAAGAAAGATATTATATAATGATAAAAGCATCAATTCACCAGAAAGATATAACAATTATAAATACATATGCACCCAACATCAGAACACCTAAGTATATAAAGTTAACATTGACAGTATTGAAGAAAGAAATAGCAATAAAGTAACACTAGGAGACTTCAATACCCCACTGGCAATAATGGATAAAACACCCAGACAGATCAATATGAAACAGAAGACTTGAACAACACTACAGACCAAAGGGACCTAACAGACATACACAGAACATTTCACCCAACAGCAGCAGAATACACATTCTTCTCAAACACACATGGAACACTTTCCAGGACAGATCACATATTAGGTGAACAGATCACATGTCAGGTCACAAAACAAGTCTTTTTTTTTTTTTTTTTTTTTTATTTATTTTTATTGATGTCTTAGTTTATAACACTGTGGGGTTTTAGTTGTACATTTTTGTCCGTCACCTTGTGGATGTAACCCTTCACCCCTTGTGCCCCCCCCACCCCCCTTCCCCTTGGTAACCACCAATCAGTTCTCTCTGTCCGTGTGTTCACTTATATTCCATATATGAGTGAGTTCATGCAGTGTCTGTCCTTCTCTCTCTGGCTTATTTCACTTAACATAATACCCTCTAGGTCCTTCCATGTTGTTGCAAATGGGACAATTGTGTCTTTTCTTATGGCTGAGTAGTATTCCATTGTACATATATACCACATCTTCTTTAACCAATCTTCAGTTGAGGGACACTTGGGTTGCTTCCACTTCTTGGCTATAGTGAATAATGCTGCAATGAACATAGGGGTGCATACGCCTCTTGTGATGGTTGATTTCACGTCCATTGGGTAGATGCCTAAGAGTGGTATTGCTGGATCATACGGTATTTCTATTTTTAATTTTTTGAGGACTCTCCATACTGTTTTCCATAGAGGCTGCACCAGTTTGCATTCCCACCAGCAGTGAATGAGGGTCCCCGTTTCTCCACAACCTCTCCAGCATTTGTTGTTATTTGTCTTGGTGATTATAGCCATTCTAACCGGTGTAAGGTGATATCTCAGTGTAGTTTTGATTTGCATTTCCCTGATGATTAGTGATGTTGAACATCTTTTCATGTGTCTATTGGCCATCTGTATCTCTTCCTTGGAAAAATGTCTGTTCATATCCTCTGCCCATTTTTTGATCGGGTTGTTTGTTTTTTTGTTGCTCAGTTGTATGAGATCTTTGTATATTACTGAGATTAATCCCTTGTCAGACAAACGATTTGCAAATATTTTCTCCCAGCTGGTGGGTTGTTTATTCATTTTGATCCTGGTTTCATTTGCCTTGTAGAAGCTCTTTAGTCTGATGAGGTCCCACTTGTTTATTTTTTCTTTTGTTTCCCTTGTCTGGGTAGACATGGAATCTGAAAGGATCCCTTTATGTCCAATCGCAATTAGTGTACTGCCTATATTTTCTTCCAGGATTTTTATAGTTTCAGGTCTCACTTTCAGGTCCTTGATCCATTTTGAATTGATTTTTGTATATGGCGATAGGAGATGGTCTACTTTCATTCTTTTGCATGTTGCTGTCCAATTTTCCCAGCACCATTTATTGAAGAGACTTCCCTCTCTCCATTGTATGTTCTTTGCTCCTTTGTCGAAGATTAGCTGTCCATAGGTGTGTGGTTTTATTTCTGGGCTTTCAATTCTGTTCCATTGATCTGTGTGTCTATTCTTGTACCAGTACCATGCTGTTTTGATTACTGTAGCTTTATAGTATATTTTGAAATCAGGGATTGTGATGCCTCCAGCTTTGTTCTTTTTTTTCAGGATTGCTTTAGCTATTCGGGCTCTTTTGTTGCCCCATACGAATTTCAGTAGTTTTTGTTCTATTACCGTGAAGAATGACATTGGGATTCTGATTGGGATTGCATTGAATCTGTAGATTGCTTTAGGTAGAATGGACATTTTAACTATATTTATTCTTCCAATCCATGTGCATGGAATATTTTTCCATTTCTTTATGTCCTTCTCGATTTCTTTCAATAGTGTCTTATAGTTTTCATTGTATAGGTCTTTGAACTCCTTGGTTAAATTTATTCCCAGATATTTTATTCTCTTTGTTGCAATTGTAAATGGGATTGTCTTTTTGAGTTCTCTTTCTGTTGTTTCATCGTTAGTGTATAGAAATGCAATTGATTTTTGTAAGTTGATTTTATACCCTGCCACTTTACTGTAGTTGTTGATTGTTTCTAGTAGCTTTCCGATGGAATTTTTGGGGTTTTCTATGTATAGGATCATGTCGTCTGCAAATAGTGAGAGTTTCACTTCTTCATTGCCTATTTGGAGTCCTTTTATTCCTTTTTCTTGCCTAATTGCTCTGGCCAGAACTTCCAGTACTATGTTGAATAAGAGCGGTGAGAGTGGGCACCCTTGTCTTGTTCCTGTCCTCAAAGGAATGGCTTTCAGTTTTTCCCCGTTGAGTAGGATGTTTGCTGTAGGTTTGTCATATATGGCCCTTATTATGTTGAGGTACTTTCCTTCTATACCCATTTTGTTGAGAGTTTTTATCATAAATGGATGCTGGATCTTGTCGAATGCCTTCTCTGCATCGATTGAGATGATCATGTGGTTTTTATTCTTCATTTTGTTAATGTGGTGTATCACGTTGATTGATTTGCGGATGTTAAACCATCCCTGTGTCCCTGGTATAAATCCCACTTGATCGTGGTGTATGATCTTTTTGATGTATTGCTGTATTCGGTTTGCCAATATTTTGTTGAGGATTTTTGCGTCTATGTTCATCAGCGATATTGGCCTGTAGTTTTCCTTCTTTGTACTGTCCTTGTCTGGCTTTGGTATCAGCATGATGTCGGCCTCATAGAATGTGTTGGGAAGTATTCCAACTTCCTCTATTTTTTGGAATAGTTTGAGAAGGATAGGTGCTAAATCTTCTTTGAACGTTTGATAAAATTCTCCAGGGAAGCCATCTGGTCCTGGGCTTTTATTTTTTGGGAGGTTTTTGATTACTGTTTCAATCTCTTTACTTGTGATTGGTCTGTTCAGATTCTCTATTTCTTCTTGATTCAGTTTTGGGAGGTTGTACGCGTCCAAGAATTTGTCCATTTCCTCTAGGTTGTCCAATTTGTTGGCGTAAAGTTTTTCATAGTATTCCCTAATAATCCCTTGTATTTCTGTGGTGTCGTAATTTCTCCTCTTTCATTTCTAATTTTATTTATTTGAGTCTTCTCCCTTTTTTTCTTAGTGAGTCTGGCTAAGGGTTTGTCAATTTTATTTATCTTCTCAAAGAACCAGCTCTTTGTTTCATTGATCCTTTCTACTGTTTTTTTGGTTTCAATTTCATTTATTTCTGCTCTGATTTTTATTATTTCCCTCCTTCTGCTGATTCGGGGCTTTGTCTGTTCTTCTTTTTCCAACTCTGTTAGGTGCAATTTAAGGTTATTTATTTGGGATTTTTCTTGTTTGTTAAGGTGAGCTTGTATTGCTATGAATTTCCCTCTCAGGACCGCTTTTGCTGCATCCCATATGAGTTGGTATGGTGTATGTATTTTCCTTTTCATTTGTCTCCAGATAGCTTTTGATTTCTCCTTTAATTTCATCAACGACCCATTGGTTGTTCAGTAGCATGTTGTTTAGTCTCCACATCTTTGTCCCTTTCCTAGTTTTTTCCTTGCAGTTGATTTCTAGTTTCACAGCATTATGATCAGAAAAGATGCTTGTAATGATTTCAATCTTCTTAAATTTATAGAGGTTTGCCTTGTTTCCTAATATATGGTCTATCCTTGAGAATGTTCCATGAGCACTTGAGAAGAATGTGTACTCTGCTTTTTTTGGGTGGAGTGCTCTGTATATATCTATTAAATCCATTGCGTCTAGTTTTTCATTTAAGTCCAGTATTTCCTTATTGACTTTTTGTCTGGATGATCTATCTATTGATGTAAGGGGGGTATTAAGATCCCCTACTATTATTGTGTTATTGTTAATATCTCCTTTAAGGTTTTTTAGCAGTTGTTTTATGTACTTTGGTGCTCCTGTGTTGGGTGCATAGATATTTATAAGTGTTATGTCTTCTTGGTGAAGTATCCCTTTTATCATTATATATTGCCCTTCTTTGTCTCTCATTACCTTTTTTATCTTGAAGTCTACTTTGTCTGATATAAGTATGGCTACTCCTGCTTTCTTTTGTTTGCCATTAGCTTGGAGTATTGTTTTCCATCCTTTTATTTTGAGTCTGTGTTTGTCTTTAGAGCTGAGATGTGTTTCCTGGAGGCAGCAGATTGTTGGATCTTGGTTTTTAATCCATCCTGCCACTCTGTGTCACAAAACAAGTCTTAAATTTAAGAAGACATACCAAGTATCTTTTCAGACTACAATGGAATAAAATTAGAAGTCAATAGCAGAAGGAAAATTCACAAATACGTGGAAATTAAACAACACACCCTTTAACAACCAATGAGTCAAAGAAGAAATCAAAAGGGAAACTAGAAAATATCTTGAAACAAACAAAAATGAAAATATAACATACTAAAACTATGGAATGCAGCAAACGCAGAAGAGGGAAGTTTATAGTGATAAATGCCAATGCTAAAAAAAGAAAGATCTCAAGTAAAAAAACCTAACTTTTCACCTCAAAGAATTAGAAAATGAAGAACTAAAGCTATAATAATTTTCCAACATACACACCCAACTCGAAATAATTACTCATCAAATCTAAATAATTACTCATAGAGATATACCCAATTTATTGCCTGTTTTATTTATCTATGTATTTTCTTGTTTTTGGCCATATGTATATATAGTTAAGAATTGTTACTTGTTAGAAATTTTAGCTTACTTTCAATATATTTCTCAGAGTATCCTTTCATTACGACATGTTGAGTAAAGTCGTTTTTTTAAACCATTCCAGTCTTTCAAAAGAACATCTTAAGTTTACATAAAAATTACAAATTTAGATTTCTTCAAGTACAGCCCTAAAAGTTACATTAAATGGGGAAAAATAACACTTTTAATTTCTCCAAGAATTTCACAATGTTAATGGACAGAACCATATGAATAGAAAAAAAAATAAGAGCTGAACAACTGGTACTCATTAAAAAAACTTAAAATATTGAATAATTTTACTTTTATTGGTTGATTCAAAGTATCTCTGTTGTCTCATCTGTAGTATATTTTCTTTCTTTATAGGACAATCTTTCCTAAACATTATGTCCTAGAGATTTTTTCCATTACCATAGGCACTTAAGCAAAAGAGATAATGACTTATAAGTTTTTAATAAAGGAGAAATGGGAAAAAAGCATTATATGATAGGTTTTTGTTTGTTTTCCTGTTAACCTATTAGAAGACTATATCCCTTGAATTTCTTTTTTCCAACTCTGGTATGATTTAAGTCTTTAGGTAAAAAAGAGAAAAGATGACTATGTTTAAATGGTAAGGAAAGAAAATGGCCTTTAGTTAAACTTGCTTCCATTGCTGTGAATCTCATTTCAGATTGTCATTTTTAAGTTACTTTACTCCCATCAATTCTTTTTTCATCAAAATTCCTTACTTCTTATTTCTGAGAATTTGACGAACATCTTTTTTTCGTAAATAGAAAAAAACGAAATATTTATAAGAGTACCAGAAAAATCTAAGTTACCCACAACTTACCAAAGCCATTTTTAGTAAAGTTAAATTCAGGGCTTATGAATAATTTTAGCCTTCAAAGAAACTTTAAAATTTTTTTCTGTCTGCTTTCTTTTTAACCGTAAAAGGCCAATAAAAGCATGAAAAAAATCTTAATTTACTCAATGACAAAGAGGAAATTTGGCACTACTATATTAGATTTGCAAACATGTTTTAGGAAGTTAGCTGTCAGGTATATATAGCCCAGCCAAAACAAAAACAAAAACAAAAACAGGACAGTCCCCATAGCTACCTTTCACCTACTTAACCTTTGCTACCTACAAGGTAGAGTCCAGACAAGTTGAGAAATGCATTAAGTACCAGTTTTACTTAGTAAATGTTACACAATGAGTATTTCATTTTCATAAGCTTCTACCTTTCCCCATTTTCTCCTCACTAAGCCAGCAACTTGTCAGTCTAAAGATTTATCACCATTACTATCCCATAGTCTACTTTCTTCCTTCCCCAACATAATCTTTTAGTGCTTTTGTCTCCATGGTGATACTGTTATCACTTTATAATGTGGTAAATTTAATCATGCAAAGAACTAACCTAGAAGTTGCTTATTTTATATTTAAATAAGGTTTACCAAATGCCAACATTTTAGGCTCAATTTTTTTTTAACTTTTATGATGCCAAATACCTGGAAAATATTCAGACCCGGATATAATTGCTGTTTATAATGGAAAAAGATATTCTGTAATAACTTTGATCTGTGTTTATGGGTTAATACCTTTAAGAGGTAATATGTTATTTATTTTTGTGTAGATTTGATAAATGACTATTTACTTTTTGCTTCATTTGATCAAAAGCACGTCAAAAGAGGGGCTGGTCCGGTGGCGCAGCAGTTTAGTTCATGTTTTGGAAGCCCAGGGTTCGCGGGTTCAGATCCCAGGCGCTGGCCGAGGCACTGCTTGTCAGCCATGCCGTGGCGGCGTCCCACATAAAGTAGAGGAAGATGGGCACGATGTTAGCCCAGGGCCAGTCTTCCTCAGCAAAAAGGGGAGGATTGGCAACGGACGTTAGCTCAGGGCTGGTCTTCCTCACACACACACAAAAAAAGCACCTCAAAATAAAATTTCAATATTATGATAATCTGACTTCCTTACCAAGACTATCTCTCCTAATCCAAGCTGAGCTCGTCCCAAAGTTTGCCAAGACTCCCATGAATGTGGATTTCTCTGGACAGCCATTTCTGCTGCATGAACTGCTGGGAACATTTCATGAAGAGACATTAGGACCTACAGCCAAAAAGAAGAAACAAAACCTGTCAGCAATATTCATACACTAGCAAACTACTAATGGATAACCATATGTAAACAACACTTTTCATTTTTAAAAATATATTTTTAGTGTGGTAAACATAGCATTTCAGTGGTTTTGACCACCCCCGCAACCCTCCCTGCCATTCAGAGTCAGGAATTGTATTCTTCTTTCTACTCTTGAAATAACTGAAAATATAAACTATTCTCTTTCCAATTACTGAAGCCAGTTGTCCGTCTGGTCAAGACCAAGTGGTCATATTCTAGCCATGAGGGCTCAGACCTATTTGAACTCTCAATTTCACTTCTATTTATTCTACTTACAGTGTGGTTTTTAGGGAACCCCAGGTCTTGCTGTTAGACTAGGTAAATTTAAATGTGTTCAACCACCCATCCTGTCCATAGCGAACGTCTTCCTGCTTAAAAATCATTTAAACCCTCCACAAGCCTCTCCACAACCGGGTTCTTCAAACTATACAAACCAGAAAAATCAGGAAGTTCCAGAACTTCAATCTATGGGAAAGGACTGGATTTTATCTATAATCTTTGGAACCATTTGCATTTCACGAGATTTGTGACACAAACATCATGATCAGGTTCCAAATTAAACAACTCATTTCACAGTTAGCCACAAATCCTGCCTTTAATATATACATATTGAAGATTGAAAATTAAAGCCTCATCCAAATGAAGGCCCTCATAGCACTTCATTCAGTAGACATAATTTATTTAGGTTTTTCCCAGATAAGCTGAAATCAAAGCTGATGAAGAATGTGCCCTGTGCTTGAGACCATCGTCTGAAAGTTTTCTGTTAGGTGCATAGATAAAGGCTAAATTGCGACTATTCCCTGCCAAAAATACGGTTAATGCTCTGTTTGAGATTTTAAGTCTCTTGGATAACCTAATCCAAGTGCTCAGAGGTTTTCTCTGTGAATTTTCCCATAAAATATTAGAAATGTATTCTTAAGTACAAATGTTATTTTAAACTATTAATAAATTGAGTCTATTCTGACCCTTTGCTAAGGAGTAGGCCATTTTTAGGGAAATATCATCATCCAGAATCCAATTCATCCTCATTCTAAAGAAATTAAGTTCTTGCTAAGTCCACTACAAATAATTTCCAAGGAAAGCAAACACATTTTATTTACTTAAGAGATCACCAGTGACTTTTTTAAAGATACCCATCTGCTCATATCTTACCATAGTTAGGCTGAAATAACAGTTAACTTCATTGTAAAGATAAATGAATTTCTAATGTGATGCATAAGGAAGAGCCATAAATAATATGGTGACTTTTTTTTTCCCCAAATAAATTGTATTTGAAAAAGAAAATGGATTTGGTTCCTCATTGCTCACCAAACAAACATAGTGCACTTTCCAAAGAAAGCGAAATTCTTCATAATCATTACCTGTGATTTCATCTCATACAAGGTAGCATCATTTGGGGTTAACTGCAGTGCTTCATCCCATTTCTGAATCGCCTCTCGATATCTGTGGTTGTTAAAATTACATTAATATCATATTTTCAATAAGTCCTTGAGAATATATGACCAAATTTAAAAATCAGATACTAAGGAATAACTGTTAATCAAGAAATATCTCTATTAAAGAACTGATAATATGTAATGATGTTACAAAAGCAGGAAAATTTAAGAGAAGAAGGGAAAGGACAGCCAAAGAGAAAAAAGTAAAATATAAACAAAAGAGATCTTGGAAATCTTTCTCCAAAATTTTCCTTTCTGGGCTGATAAATCTACACCAGAATATCTCTTTTTTTCATTAACCCCAATATCTACATATGTTGTCCTTCATTTTAGATGTATTTAGAGGACTGTCCTGAGGAATTTACAATCCAGTTCTAACCCTGGGCTCTACTGCAGCAATCTAGCTGACACAGGTGACAATTTTAAAAGTTGGCAGGTAATTTTGTAAAGATTCTTCAGTTTCAAATTTCCTTGTCCATAAGTTCCATGAGCACAGGGACCATGTCTTGTGCATCACTATTAACACATGGTAAGTTTATAAGAAACGGGTCACATGAGTGAAAAACAGTATGGAGATGGGGATTTCCACTACCACATTTTCAGTGATGTTCTCCCAGCCAGGTCTCTCCTTTGAGCTCCAGAGCCTGATAGTCCACTAACATCTCCACCGAGATGTGCCATAGAGACCTCAGACTCATTATGCTCCAAACTGATCTTAGCACACTCCACACCACATCTGCAGAAGCATAGCAGCCCTCTTTTTTTTAAAATAAAATTAAGGAACAACTAAATCCTACATGTTATCCAAAGCAGTCATCTCCACAGCGTCCTTCACAAGTGGTTAATTCATGTAGACTTGAATATTTCTAGGAGGAAAAAGTTCTAATTACCAGAACATTCTTCACTATAATGAGCTGGAACTTTCTATCCTGTACCTTTCCCCTAATGCTACTAGTTCAGTTTTCTAAAGCTAAACAGAAAATAAATAATCTGCCAGTTTTCATTCCCAGCTACAGAGAGAATGATCTAGGAAGATTTTGGAGGGGAAAAATACACACACACATGCACACAAACACACACATATATGCTGGTCCCTGCCTCAGATCAATTAAAACAGAAATTCTCAGAGTAGGGCCCAGGCATCCATATTTTTAAAAAATTCCCCAGGTAATGCTAATAAGAACCAGGGGTGTGAACCACTAATATCACTTATAGTATACTAAGCCTTATCACATGCTATCTTCTCTTGAATCATGTGGGGAATCAGAATTTGCCACCTCAAGATGTGTCTCTTTACCTTGACTATTTTCACTGAAGGAGGCTTTGACCTTCCCCGCCCCCCCAACTGTCTGAAAGGATTTGGGATGGAAGGCCTGTCCTTGGGACAGGCCGTCACAGTGGATAACTCTGGGTATCGATAGACTGGGAGGGTCTGTGCTGGGCCCATTCTTATCAAAGTTATGTTTACCATACATTGACATTTGTAAGGGAAATCTCCATTTGTAAAGGCATCTCTCTCTGTACCAGGAAGAAGGGGGGATGACTTTATCTCTAAAAACTCTTATCAGTGCGGAAGGTGAAGGCGAAGACTTAGATCTACATACTCTTGTTTACTGTGCTTTTCTTGTAAACCCTCATGGCTGACACCCCCAACCCCCAATATCCTCATTTGTCTATTTAAGAGGAGAACGTCTGCCATTTTGTCAAGAGAAACTCAGTTTCCCTGGGTCTCTCCCAAGTATCCATGTTATAAAGCTTGTTTGATTTTCTCCTGCTGTTCGGCCTCATGTCAATTTAATTTGTAGCCCAGCCAGAAAGGACCCAGAGTGGGTAAAGAATACTCTTTCTCCCCTTCAATCACTTCTTGTTTTCCGGACCCTTCATCTCCTCTGTATGTGTTCTTGCAAATAATTTCCTACCTAATATATGAATATTCAAATCAGACATATCAACCAAAATGTGGGGCTATCTGCACTGATTATTATTTAGCAGGGAGCAGAGAACTAAAGAAATAAAGGCAGAATTTGCAAATACAAAGAAAATACAAGGTTGAAGAACATAAAAAAGTATAATCTCTCTCTGTTTTCACCTTGCTATAGAGTTCCTTTACTAGTACATAACACAAATGGGCAACCATGTCCGGGGTCTTATGCCATCTCGGCAAATGGCAAATGGGCCACAGCCATCTTAGAATAAGTTTGCCACAGTGCCAACTCCACGGCTAGCAGCAGGGGTGAGGGTGAACCAGGTGAGTGTGCCTTTACAAAGCCTGCCTTAACTGCCACACAGGTTGTAGAAGTGGCTATTGTTATTTTGTAGCAATGGGCTATGTCCATAACTTATAACCTGAAGATTCCCTCCCCAAAGGCTGGCAAAAAAGTCTTTGTTTCCAGGCAAACCACATCTGAATATACAGAGATGGCTATGAGAACGACTGCCTGGACCACTGTTAATACCATTTTCCCTCAAGGGGCCCCTGCTGAGTCCCGAGGGGACGACTGTTTATAAACACTGTATTTAACTCTGTTTACACAAGACTACTTGAATTTTAGGAACTGTCAATGATTTGAACACAATGTAACCATTATTCACACCATTTTCAAATGATGTGCTACTGTGATGCTGTATATTTTTTCCTGCCTCTGCCTGCATCAGCAATACTCTTATGTCACAAATCAAATCTCTAAGAGCTTCACTAACTGAAAATTATTCCTCTATCAAGGATTTTGCCAAACTCAAGCATTTGTCTAGAGCCAGAGTCCCCAAAGGAGGAAGTAATAGCGGAGACATGCAGCCTCACTGGCTGCTGTCTGTCAACCCTCTCCTTCCATCTCACTCAGAGATCCCTTTGAAACGCTCCATGAGTTGCTCTGCTTTCCATGTACTTGGGCACTTCGGCACAGTGTCAGGCTATGCCCATTAGCCTGGCCTGCACAGGCTTGAGTGGCTGGCACACAATTCTCCATACAAACTCTCTGCTTAGCGGGTGGTAGACATGGGTTGGCTAACCCACTGCGTCCCACTGTTAGTCCGAGTTACCCTGAATGGAAATCTGAGGCTTACAGTAATTTTTAGATAATTCACATGTGAATGTTAGCTTAGAACCTGCTTAATGCACTTCAAAGTAAGCCATTTAAGGTATCTTTTTCAGGTACCATGAAAATTCTTTATTTATGAATTCCAATTATTTGATTAAAATACTATCAACTATACAGAATTAACTAGCTGATTCTGTAGGGTCACCACCTATCAGATCATACTGCTTAGACTCTTATGCTAACCCCTTAAGGGTCCCATTCTTACAATTCTTCCTTTCCTAGCCCCTGGAGATAAAGTAGCTTCCTTTAAGCAAAATGTACTTTTTAAAAAGAAGGATGGTAGAGAAAAGATGTAAGGACCTCACCTGGTATGCAAGTTAGCAAAGGAGATGATGAAAAGGAACCTACAGAGAAGGAATGAGAAAGTCTGAACTTTACTGGTAGAGTCTTTACAGGGTAAAAACGACAGCTTGTGGAGAGGAGAGAAAGGGAAGGAGGAGGAAGGCAGGACCTGCAGATTCCAGCGGACCTCTTCCTTCTCTGATCTGTGCATGTATATCCATTAAGGCAGCCAAAGACTGCAAAGTCTATGCTGGACACTAAAAGCCAGAGTGGGCTTATACTGGATATTCAATTTTTTTAAACACAAAAATATTCTTAAATCAGGTCTTCCTTGCATTCTGTACCTGAGTAAATGACAAATGTTTTGACATAAAAATTGTTTCCTGTGTATGCAAATAGAGAAGAATCAGAAAATAGAGGAAAGCAGGCGTGCACATACACACATACAGAAATTAAAAACACTCATAATTTCATCACCCAAAGATGATAACCATAGTTAATATAGTTAACATTTTATCATATATTCTTCCAGTTTATTTCAATGTATTGTATATGACACACACATGAAACATTTTTCTTATGTCTCTAAATCATCAAATGTTTCTCTCTACAGTATAATGTTTAAAGACTGATTACTGCTATTCCAAACCAAAATTCATTCAAATGGATCCTCTATTGTTAGACATAGAAAATTACCCTTTGGTACAAACTTCCATTGTAAGATGAGTAAGTTCTGGGGATCTAATGTACAGCATGGTGACTACAGTTAACATATACTATATACTTGAAAGTTGCCAAGAGAGCAGATCTTAAATGTTCTCATCACAAAAACGAAATGGTAATTATGTGAGGTGATGGATATGTTAACTAATCTTATTATGGTAATCATTTTGCAGTATATAAGTGTATCAAATCATCATGTTGTACACCTTAAATTTACACAATGTTATATCTCAATTATATTTCAACGAAGCTAAAAAAAATAACCCTTTGGCCATTACAATTCTCTTTTGGAAGGAAGTGGGCCATGAATAATAATTATTGAAGAAGAAAAATTGTATTTTGGAGGTCAAAAATAATACACATATTGTATTTGATGTAAAACTGACTGGAAATGAGATCACCTTAGAAGAAAGGTTGTATAACTCAAGATATCATTCTCATTAATTTCCTTTAAGAAAAAAGCCCATGAGGAAAGCAATAAATATTGTATTTACTTGTCTATACTATTCCCCTTGAGATTTTCTATTAATATGACCTGCCAGTTTTACAAGGAACATAATTTCAGTTCCCAGTTGGTTTAGTTATTATAACTAGCACTCTCTATGCTTATCAGAAATTCAAATGACACTAACATTCTTTAAATATAATAAGATTATATCTAAAATACAAATCATATTCAGACTGTTTACTCCTCTAGAAACTAGCCTACATGTTTAACACTTAGAATTATAATTTTAAAATTTTATTTTTAGTCTTATAGAAAAGGGGCAAAAATCCTTCTAATAAAACATAAAGCAGCAGCCTCTCATGTCCTCTCTCCTCAATCTCGTCTTCAAACTAAATGCACATGCAGACACACACTCAAAAGCTCGACTTCAAATGAAAAATTAGTTTTAATTTAAACTATGTAAACAAGAGAACAGGTACACAAATACCACTTTCAAAATCTTTGTGAGGGACAAATAGAGGACTTTCTTCCTTCAAAACTTTGAAATAAAAATAACAAACTTCTAAACAAATGCTGATGAGAGAAAGTTCCTTATAGAGGGAAAAAAAGCTAATAAATACTCAGGAGGAATACTAGAATTTTAAAAATCATCACTTATGGCATTGGGAAAACTGGACAGCCGCATGCAAAAGAATGAAAGTAGACCATTATCTTTCGCCAGACACAAAAATTAACTGAAAATGGATCAAAGACTTGAAGGTAAGACTTGAAACCATAAAACTCCTAGAAGAAAACACAGGCAGCACACTCGTTGACATCGGTCTTAGAAGGATCTTTTTGAATACCATGTCCACTCGGACAACAGAAACAAAAGAAAAAATAAACAAATGGGACTACATCAGACTAAAGAGCTTCTGCAAGGCAAAGGAAACCAAGAACAAAACGAAAAGACAACCCACCAACTAGGAGAAAATATTTGCAAATCATACATCCAACAAGGGGTTTATCTCCAAAATATATAAAGAACTCACACAACTCAACAACAGAAAAACAAACAATCCGATCAAAACACGGGCAGAGGATATGAACAGACATTTTTCCAAAGAAGATATACAGATGGCCAATAGGCACATGAAAAGATATTCAACATCACTAATCATCAGGGAAATGCAAATCAACACAACACTAAGATATCACCTTACACCTGTTAGAATGGCTATAATCACCAAGACAAAAAATAACAAACGTTTGTGAGGATGTGGAGAAAAGGGAACCCTCATACACAGCTGGTGGGAATGCAAACTGGTGTAGCCACTATGCAAAACAGTATGGAAATTTCTCAAAAAATTAAAAATTGAAATACCATACAACCCAGCTGTCTCACTACTGGATATTTATCCAAAGAATTTGATATCAACAATTCCAAGAGACTTATGCACCCCTAGATTCACTGCAGCATTATTCACTATAGCCAAGATGTGGAAGCAATCCAAGTGCCCACTGACTGACAACTGGATAAAGAAGATGGAATACTACTCAGCCATTAAAAAAAAGGACAAAATCATCCCATTCGCAACAACACGGATGGACCCTGGGGGCATTATGTTAAGTGAAATAAGCCAGACAGAGAAAGACAAACACTGTACGATTTCACTCATATGTGGAAGATAAACTAACACACCAACAAAGAGAACAGTTTGGTGGTTACCAGGGGGAAGGAGGTTGAGGGTGGGCACAAGCGGTAAAGGGGCACAATTATATACTGACAAATAATAAGGTACAACTGAAATTTCACAATGTTATAAACTATTATGACCTCAATAAAATAAAGATAGATAAAAATCAAAATTTAATATTTAATCATTTAGTGATCATTTAATCATCATCATCCATAAAATAATGGATCTAGGCAATGACCATCAATGGATGCTAACCCCATCAGGGAAAAGATTGATGCAGAACTGTGTAATGGAGGATAAGGCTGATACTCCACCTGAATGCTGCAGATTATCTTAGCATCACTAAAGGGGGGCCCAGATATTATATACATTATGCTGTGATGCAGTAGAGAGTAAACAACACCATGAATATTCTTGCAAAAAAAAAAATTGAACCTGAATTGAAGCTGCTAGACCTAACTTCCAGTTTATAGAAAATACAACCGATTGAGGAAAAAATTAAATGATCCAGAGGAGAAAATTCAAGCAAATCCAGAGTGTGAGACATTCTACAAAACAATTTACCTGGTCAATTCTAAAAATCAATGTTGTGGGAAAAAATTTAAAAGGTGAGAGAATTGTTCTAATGCTCTAACTATGGGGTCCACCAACTTGTTCTGTAAAGGGCCAAATAGAAAATATTTTAGGTTTTGGAGGCCAGGTGGTCTCTGTTCCAACCATTCAATTCTGCTGCTGTGGTGTGAAAGCAGCTATAGACAATACAAATGAGTGGGTCTGTGTTCCAACAAAACTTTATTTACAAAAATAGAAGGCAGACCAGATTTGGTCTGCTAACTGTAGTTTGTAGACCCTGCTCTAAATTAAAAGAGACCAAAAACATGTAACAACCAATAATGATGTATGGGCCTTGACTGGATCTTCAGTTAAAAAATCAGCTACAAAAAACATTTTATGGACAATTGCAAAACTAAATATGCATGAGATACTAGAATACATTAGAGAATTATTGTTGTCTTATGTGCTAATTATATTATGGTTATATAGGAAAAGGTCCTTATTGATAGAAAATTCATATCAAAGTTTTCAGGGATGAGCTTTCATGATATCTGTGACTTGTCAAATGGTTCATAAAACATACACAGATATAGCAAATATGGGAAGATAACAATTGCTGAATCTAGGTGGTGGGTAAACAGGTGTTCAAGGAATAATTGTTCAACTTTTCTGTATGTTTGAAAATTTTCATAATAAAAAGTTAGAAAACAGTTTTTAATGGAAAGTTACATACATGTTCACTATCGTTATACACGCATTATACATCTATATATGCAAACGTGCACATAACCTTTAAAACCCAAGTCTGTTTCTATATGATATACTCAAAAGAAAAAAGGAAAAGAAAGTAAAATATGTTTTTTCAAATGCACATCCAGTTTGACCCAGCTATTCCATTTCTATAAATCTTTCTTTTGAACTGACCTGTATGTGCGCACACTTATCTCTCTGAAAGAATATTCACTGTATTATATGTAAAAATTAAAGATGAAAACATCCTTTCTCAAAAGAGGAATGGTTAAATACATTTTAATACATGACACAATGAAATACAAGTATCCCTTCATATCCAGATATTTCTGGTTCCCAATTTTAGATAGTAAGAGTCTAGGTAGTAAGAGATCTGCTACACAGCCATTGGAAAAAAAAAAAAAGGCAAGTCTATATGTAATAATAAAAAATGATCTTGAAGATATATTAAGTAAAAAAGGCAAGGGAGAGAATGATATATATATTTAGAATGCTATCATTTATGACCTTTTAAAAGATATATAGACCCACATGCTTATAAATCTAAAGATTATCTTTGGCAGGATATCAAGAAACTGGTGACTGTGGTTGCCTGTGGGAAAGTGAACTAATAGACTAGGGGACAGGAGGGAGTGCAAGACCTACTTTTCACTGTATATCCTTTGTTATTACTGCATTTGCTTTTTAAAATCATGAGCATGTATTATTGCCTTTCTCTTTTCATTAAAAATTTTAAGAATAAATTAAACAAACCATGGGACTGGGTAAGACCACGTACAGAGAGAGAGTGGATGAGAAAGAGACAAGACACCAGGACTGGAGTTTTCAAAATCTGGAGGTCAAGCACAGAAGGACCAGCAAGGACAAGTGAGAAGCAGAGAAAGAGAGGAAGGAGGAAATTCAGGAGTGTGTGTGATTTCACAGAAAACAAGAAAGAAGTCTGTTATGGAGAGAGTGACGAGTGGTACTAAACACCTCAGAGAGATCTAGTAACATGCAGGTCATTGGCGACACTGACCAAAATAGTATTCTTGAAATGGTGGGAACGGAAACCAGACTGAAGAGTGAACTGGAAGTAAGGAAGTGGGGACAATGAATGCTGACAACTCAGTTGGGAAGTTTTTCTGTTAATACCAAAGAGAGAAATGAGAAGATAACTGGGCAGGAATATAAGGTCAAGAGAAGGCTGACATATATCTCAAATACAACATGTGCAAACTGAACTCATCATTATCTACTCCAAACTTACTCTACCTTTATATGCCTGGCTTAGAGAATAGCACCACCAAGTCATTAAGACAGAACTCTGTGGTCATTCTTGACTAAATTTTTCCCTGCCCAAGGTCACATTAGTCATCAATTCTCTGATTCATTCCTTTAACCCACAGTCACCACTACTACTTAGCATAGGTCCTCAGTCTTCCTTGCTGAGATTATCAAAAATTCAATTAACCTGTCTTCCTGATACCAGTCTTGTCTGACTCCAATCCGTTTTCTACTTTATCTCAGAAAGATTATTCCAAAACACAATTTTGATAAGTTCGCTTTACTGATTAAAATATTTCAATAGCTTCTGGTTACCTTCAGGACACTGAAGTTCAGGCCTCTTAAATTTAGCAAGATATCCAACAGACCCTAGACGTGGTCTCTGCTTCAAAGTCTCCATTCACCTCTAGACATCCCCTCCACTTGACATTGTACATTATGCTCCTTCTAGTTCTACTGAACTATTTCTGATGCTCCAAGGGGAGAGATTTGCTCTGGCCGCCTCTTGGCTTTGTGCATCCAGATCCCTATGGCTGGAACATTGTTCTTCAGCTAATTTCCATTTATCTTCATGACTGTGCTCTGATACTATCTCCTCCCCCAAATCTTCTCAAACACTCTGTAGTTCTTCTACAAAAGAAGAAAAAGAAATTCTTCTTTTATATCATCCAATGAATTCTCTAAAACAGTACTCTTTACTCCGTATCAAAACAGCTTCCCTTCTGTGTGTATGCCACAAAAGATGCTTATCTAATATTTTCCTTGTGGCATCAATGCCTAACAAAAGCACTAATAAATGTTCAGTGAGTAAAAAAAGATAAAAGAAATTAGTATACTAAGCTACTTTGGGTGAGGGGAGTAGAATATAAAACAAATGTCAAATGATATTGAACATAATTTTATCTTTGCTGAATCAGAGAGACTTAGATTTTACACAGCTTTACAGTAAATTTTAATTACCTGTCCTGATTATTTAAATTCTTATAAAAAGAAAAGGTACATACATTAAAACACTACTAAACTCAAAAGCTTTATTCTAGATATAGCTGATTCTCATTCCTGGTAGTTATGTTATAAGGCCACCATAAAGACTGAATTAGCAAATACTGAATCATTGCTCCTAGGGGAAATATAGGGTTAAGTTCCTGCAAGCCTCTGGTCACAACATTTTAATCAATTGATGAATAGATAACCTTGTTTTATGTGTGTTTCTTTTTAAAGATATTCTATTTAATATATATTGCTGATTCATTAACATTGAACTTGTGGCCAACAGCACTGTAACTCATGGCTGGACGAAGCTTATCTAACACACATATCTTCTCTGTAGGGCACATCACAGCTTTCTCGTGCTTAGGAACACTAGACAGCACTTCTGCACTACACCTGGGGGCCATTTTAAATAGCAAAATCACCAACAAAAATGTGGAAAACATAACATTAAATAGACCACAGGAAGGACACTTGTTTACAGTATGAGAGCTAAAACAAGAAGGCAGAGCATCGCCTTGTTTGACTCAGCAGAGAACATACACATCAGGCAACTCAAATTTTTCACAGCTTTGTGCATGTCTGCTAATGATTATGACAGCACCATGAGTATTGACTTTGGGGTTGCAAATACATTTTAGGGAGCAGGTGAACTCACAAATACAGAATCCATGAATAAAGACTGACTGTATTTAAGAAGAAATGTTATAGCA
This sequence comes from Tapirus indicus, assembly GCA_031878705.1. Lineage (NCBI taxonomy): Eukaryota > Metazoa > Chordata > Mammalia > Perissodactyla > Tapiridae > Tapirus > Tapirus indicus. The sequence goes on along the minus strand of CM062921.1, from coordinate 113,899,140 downwards.
CTTTTGTCTATATCAAATGAAATGTAACTAACCACAAATGATTATCACGTTCCACTAATATCAGGATAGATTTCTATTAGACAATTTTAAGTGCTTATGTGGAAATATCAAAACAAATTTAAAAGCCATTCCTGTACGGCTACATTTTTTAGCAAATCAATAGCTAAAATACTAAGATTCATCATTTTATTTCCTTATTAAAAACTATGTTGTCAAGAACTTTAAAGTTTTCACTTTATTTTATATTGTGTTTCTAATAATATTTATAATAATTGAGCCCCAAAATGTTTAATGATAGAAATAACTTTTCTGGCTCAGTTTAGATTTTGTTATTGGAAGTGACTTTCCTTTGTTCAGTATATAATATTTTAAATTAGAAGTTTAGTTTATTTCCTTGATTTTGTGGGAGCTTTCATATAGACATTATAATAATATTGAAAGTAGTTTTTAGATAGATCTAAGTTGACTGAAAATCGTGTGATTTCCAATGTAGGCAGATCAGGTTCCAACTTTTAAACAATGGTCAATTTCCTGAATGAAACAAACAAACAAAATCTCTAAATTATTTTGAGTTTCTTCGTCTAGAATTTGGAGTAGCATTCTGAAGAAAGCAAGGACAAAGTAATGTACAGTTACATACAATGAGCATTCATCATAAGGAACCTAATTTCCCGTATGTAGGCTCAGAAAGAAAGAAAAAAGAAGCAAAAACAATGAAAGAGAAAAAAATGTACTTCCAAATTGCATATTTTCTCAAGACAGTCATATTTAGGGAAAGGAGAACAGGATCAGGAAGAAGTTTTGAGAGGATGCTTAGACTAGAGTTCCAGTATGTTTTTACTAGGCAAGGGATTTAAAGATACACTTTAAAAATAAATCCTAAACTGCTCCGAGTTTTAGTTGCTATCACTTACTGAAATTATGTGGACATAGGATTAAGTCATAAAGCCCACTTTCAGTAATAATTTAAATTATTTACTTACACAAAAGAACAAACATGTCTTTAAAAGTTTCTAATTTATTACAGACAAGAACAAACAATTTAGGGCAGATCAATTCACTCTGGAAACAGTAGGAAGGAGCTCTGAAATGACATCAAAGCGTACACACACTGAATAAAGGTAATTTTCCAATGCAAATTAAAACAATGATGCCAGCTTCTACCTAGTGCAGGACATTTCTCAGTTGTTATTGTTTTGAAAGCAATTACCCTGTTCTACTCCTTGCTACGACAGATGACAAATTTTCCAAAATAAGTAAAAAGTCACAATTTTCATCTCCCAATTTCTACTTCAGATATAGGGATCATTTAAAATATTTTACCACCTATATTATTCATTCATTTAGCATACACATAAATGTCTCAGGATAAAATTCACTGGAAATTAATTCCAGTATCATGGAACAATTTGGATCAAATAAAAACATGTATAGGTAAACAGGCAGGACTATAGCAAGTTGCCTTATTTTAACGATAAATATATGATAAAATCACAAAGTATGCAAAAGTTAAAACACTAAATAGGACTCTCTGCCTTCACCTGTATGAACCCAATCACCTGCCTTCTTGTTTCCTCCAAGAAGCCTTCTGTGACTCCTTATCTAAATCATTCTAGTGAATACTGGCTTGTGGTACCCAATCATTTTTCTTTACAGAACAATTTGAAACTTTACATCTATTTCTGTGTTTGTTTAAACTAAAAGCTCTACATAGACAGTGTGATAGGTATTTTGCTCACCAAGGTATATGCAGCTGTAGTACATATATATAATAGCGCCTAACCCACATCAATCATTTCTGAAGTAATAAGGTGGACACAAGGAGTGGTCCACAGTCTTTGTGGGATGAACTGGGACGATATGGACCAGGCCGACCAGAAAATAGCTGCCACCACCTAATCCTAAACTTTAAATACCACGATTAGAAAGGTAGTCTTAGGAGTCCTAATGCATTTCAGCACACTTGGAGAATCTAGCTATAAAAACAAAGTACACTTTTGTCCTAAGAAAGATACATTATCTGAAAAAAGAGAATGAATCCTAGTGATCACCGAAGACTGTCTAATCTATAAAATAAATAATATAAAAATCCTAAATAAAAGATTAGCAAATTAAATCCAGCAATTTATCCAAGTATAAAATCCACATGACCATGTAGGGTACACCTCAGAAAAACATTAGGAAAGGTTTCATATGTAACAGATAATGAAGAAAAAAAGTACATGACACTCAACAATACTTAATATAATTTCATGCCCACTTCTGATTATTTACAACTATTACTTGTAATGTTCTTAATAAAAAGCATATATACATCAAAGAAATTTAGTCTCTTGGTGATATTATCTACTAAGCTTTAATGATATTACATACAGTAATATGAAAACAGTAACTATGTCACCTAAAAAGAAAGTGTTTGCACTTCTTTAGGCAAATTGTGGGTGATTTCAAGCCTATCTCTAAATATATTTTCTAATGTTATTATAGACACAACATGAAAAACTTTGGAAATTTGCTATGTTCTGTCTTCTTTCTCTGGAAAATTAACTTATTCCTTCATAATAAGCTACTCATAATATTCTAAAATAAATGCAGTAGTAAATTCTGCAGGACTTAATAGTAGCAAATTTATTTCTTCCAGTATTAGCCTCTCTGTCCAATCTTTTTCCTACTGCTCCCCACCCACACCTCTGCTCCACTCAGCTGGGTCTCTGCCAGGGTCCCTACCCACATATGATGCCTTTGGTCATGTGGGTCCCCCAGGGCACAAACACACGCAACATTAAGGATTCCGCTCTTCCCCCTCTTCACCTATTCAAAGGCTCTCCCTCATCTAAGACCAACTTAAAATCCCCTTTTCTTCATGAAGACCACAGGTATCACCTAACTGACCACAGAGTAACACTTATATTTCTAAAGTACTTTATTTTTTACAAAGCACTTTCAATACAATTACTTAACAATTATTTTCACAAAAAGTTAATTCACTTAGTTCTCATAAAAGTCCTATAAGATTGGCATTACTTGTTCTCATTTTACTGATGAGGAAACAAAGGTAGAGAGAGAAGCAACAGGACTAGTCCAAAAGCACATGGTATTCATCCTGCAAAGACCAGGATTTGAAGCTAGCTCTTATGACTACAAGACTAATGCTTTTTCCAACTACTCCAATGCTGTCTCCCCTTTAACTTTTCTCTAATTCCTCCAGGTATTTTTATCTTTACTAATGAGTTCAGGGACCAAAGGGTAGATTTCCTTGTTTTCTCTACAACACCCAGACGTGAGTGGGCCCACAGAAGGTTCTAATATCACAGATTCTATATCTCATTTGTTCTACCTTCTCCAGGAGAAGTCCTGGAAAGCAGCAAACAGAGAGAAGCATAGAACAGGAAAAGAGGCAACAGGAGCTAGAATGCTGATAATATCTCAGAAAAAAAAAATGGAAAGAAATAAAAACAAATTCTACCCTAAGACAATAGTAGCAAACACCTTAATTCTTACTTTGTTCATCTCACTATTTCAGGTATAGAAATTACAAGAAATCCCAAGACTAGGGGATTGGAAAGGGGCCGTAAAAAGAGCCAGGAGATTAGAATGCTAGGTTTAGCAGAGGGGCCTTAAAACCTGGGATAATTGAGGTTTCAGGAGTCTTTGTGGCTTTTGAGGAAGGGAATGGAGGTCTTTGATCTCTAGACCAAGGGTCAGCACACTAAAGGTTCATATAGCGAATAGTTTAGGCTTTGTGGGCCATACACAAAGTCTCTGTCACAACCACTTAATTCTGCTGTAGCGCAAAATCATCCATAGACAACACATAAACAAATGGGCATGGCTGTGTCCCAATAAAACTTTATTTATAAAAGCATGCTGTGGTTTGCCAACCCCTGCTCTACTTGGCCCAACCACTGTTAAAATGTGTCACACTTGTCTGATGTCCATTTTACTTTCAGTCCTACTTCTGCCTAACTCAACCAGGGCACTTATCACCCCACGGAGGCCACTTATGGCAATTTATGGAGGCATTTTTGGTTGTCACCATGATTTGGAGGCACTAGTAGCAGGGGAACAGGGATGTTAATATCCTGCAAGGCAAAGGGCAATCCCGCACAACAAAGAACCGTCCTGCCCCAAACGCCAATAGCACTACTGCTGAGAAAGAGGACAGCTTACCCCATCCCCACCCCACAAAGCTGCTTACACACCTAAGCTGAGGTTGTCCCAAAGCACAAAATAAACTCAGAACTTCAAGACGACACTAACCATCACTAGTTCTGTTTTCCCCTCTCATCGGGCAGGCATGCATACATGCAAACACACACAAACATGCACACGTGCAAACACAGGCACACAGATTTCAGGAAAAAAGAAAAATGTCCTTTCCCCTTGACTGCACTGCTTTTATTTTGAAAATATAACCACTGCTGCCAGCAGAGGCATTGCTAAATGAAATGTGCTTTGTTGCCCACAAGGCATACAAAAGCTTAAAAGAACAAGTGAGCTGTTTTCCACTGACTAAAGAGAAGCAAGAACTGGGGGCATTTACTTCACTGTGGTCAGCTTGTTGAATCCCCTCTCCTCCCTCATTTCTCATTTCTCTCTTTGATTTACTTCTCCTGGCCGACGAATAAAGGGTGGCATTACCTAGTTCCTCCATTTTCGGATCATAGGAAACTTGGCACCTAATAAATCAATGGTCTCACAACTCCGACAGCATATCTCTTAATTCAACTTCAGTTTGGAACAGACTGAACAGACACAGCCCCACTGCAGCTGCTGGACAGGAAGCATTAAAAGATAAAAACTTAGTGTAAAGTCACTGTGGTTAATAAATGACCAAAGTTTGATTCAGCCAGTTTAAAGACAACCTTAACAGTATGCAACTGAACGAGCACAAGGAAGGAAGCAGAGCGAATAGTTCCAGGGATTGCACAAGGGCAGGCTGAGATAATACCCTCCACTGAGGTAAAGAACAGCTGGTAATTGAGCCAAAGAAGTTAGATACCATGCTTGTTTACGAGATGGAAACGTCAAAGTGCTTAGCTACTTTGCTCCCAATTAGATTTCCAATTTACTATAGCTTCAAGTTTAATGAGCTGTACAGTTATCAGCTTATTTATTTAATAAATATTTGCTGAGCACCAACTCTGGGCCAGCCAGTATTCTAGGTACTGAGGATACAGCATTCAACAAGATATAAAAGGACCCTACTATTCTTCTAGATCTTATATTCTAAGGATGTTTGCATGTGGGAAGGAGGCAGAGAGAGAAAGACAACAAATGTAAGTTAAAATATGGTAAGTGCCATGATAAAAACCAAGTGGAAGGATGTGATAGGGAATGACCAGTGGCTACTCAGGATGCGTGGTCAGGGAAGATCTCTCTAGGAAGGCATTTGAGCTGAGATCAGAATGGCAAAAAGTGGTTAGCCAACTGAAGAGCTGGAAAAAGTTCATTCCAGATAAAGGGAAGAGTCCAAGGCAGGAACAAACACCCTGTGCTTTAAGGCAAGGAAAGAAAACCAGCATGGCTGGAGTAGAAGGGGAGAGAGGTGGGCTAAAGCTATGATCACTTAGGAACTAGTAGGCCATGGTTATGAGTGTGGATTTAATTGTATGTGTGATGAGGAATCCGTGGTGTTTCTATACAACACAGAGACATGAATAGATTTGCAATTGGAAAAGATCAGTCAGGCCCAGGGGAGGAGAATCAACTGTAGGGGTGTAAGAATGAGCACAGGAAGACCAGTTAGGAGACTACCCAAGTAATCTAGGAAAGAGATGACAGTAGATTAGCTTAGGATGACAGCAATGAAAACACAGGAGAGGATAAAAGAGATTTTGAATATGTTTAAAAAGTAAAGTCAATTCAACCTTGATTGGACATGAGAAGTAAAAAAAAAGAAATGAATCCAGGATGATGTCTTAGCTTGGCTTGCCTGGGAAACAGAGCCTGAGGCCAAAGCTGACTGGCTAACTCTTTGTGGGGGGCAGGATCCCAGGGAAGCCAGAGTGAGGAAAGAAAGAGAAGTGAGGCAAGAAGGAGGGAGACTAAATACAAGGCCTATGGTAAGCGGGCAATACCCGCTTAGATGATTGCTAATCTTGTAGAACTTCTTCAGAGAGACTGTATGAAACCTCTGGGTTTTGGGAAAAGTCCAGCAGAGGGAAGGAGGAAAAAGAATTTCCCTGCAGGCTCCCTTGCAGACCTTGTCTCTCACTGGTCAAGATCTGCCCCATGAGGCTTTAACTCCCTAACACTTCTGGGTGTGCGACTCAGTCCCACCAGGGCATCTACAGGTCCAATCTGGCCAGTGTCAAGGAGATGGTCCTTCATTTTCAGTTAGCACCACACATGAGGGCTCTTTGGTCTGTGACAACAGCAGCAGCAGCCAGGGCTTTATGGGCACAAGAACAGCATGAGTTCTCTCAAGGGCAGGGAGTTGGAGGTGAGCAGGGCTGATCAGTTTTAGAGTGGCACATAAACCAGCAAAGCTGACTCTTGGCTTCTGGGCTTCAGTAACTGGGTAAACGGTGGTGTTGTTCACTGACATGGGGAAGACTAGAAAGGAACAGATGTTTGGGAGAAAAATCAAGAGTTCTTCTCTGTACATTTTAAGTTTGAGATACTAATGGGACATCCAAGTAGGCGTAAAGCAAGCACTGGAGATTTAAGGGTCTGGAATTCAGGTGGAAGGACAGCACTGCAGGCATATACTTGGTAGTCATTGGTATAGAGATGGTAATGAAAGCAGGAGATATGTAAGTTAAGAAGGGAAAGAATGTATATGGAAAAGAGAAGAAGTACTTTCTAAATACTGTGGCCCACCAATATTTAGAAAATGAGCAAAAGAGCAAGCAAAGGAGATTAAGAAAGAGTGGACACAGAGACAAAAGGAAAAGCATGAGAGTGTAGTGGTGTACATCAGTGAGCGGTCTATTTGGAAGAGAGTGGTCAACTACGCTGAATGATGAAAGGTACAGTAAATGAAAAGAGACACGATAGTTGGATTTGACAGCATGGAGGTCATTGATAACCTTTACAAGAGTGGTTTCAGAGGATTAATGGGGACAGAAACCTGACTGGAATGGACTGAGAGGATGATTCATCAAGAAATGGAGTTTGTGGTGAAGGGGGAGCAGAGAAATGGTAGGGCATATGGAGCCAAGGGAAGCTTTTTAAATGGATGCTATCAGGGTACATTTATATACCAGTGAGAAGGAGCCAAGAGAGAGAAACAGATGACATCAAAATGAAAGACGATTTTAGGAACAATACTCCTGAGAAGACAAGAAGGAATGGGGTCTAGTACACAAATGGAGGGGTGGGCCTTTGACAAGAGCAGGGGCACTTCATTACAACAGAGTGAAGGCAGATGGCATGGGTACAGATACAGTCAGATTGGAAGATGTGGTGGTGAGAAAATAAAGGCATTCTACACTGATTACGTCTATTTTTTTCCACAGAATATGAGGCAAAATCACTGTCATGAAATATATCCATGCTAGCACTCAACATTCTTGTGTGTCACATGGCCAGAGCACCCTCAAGTTCACTTTGGTAGGTATACTTTTCTAGACAAGAGACAAAATTCACAGTAAATTCTAATGATATTCCTGCTTCACACATACACACTAATTCTTATAGAGAAAAACCAGACCACTTAGCTACACAACCAAATATCACCATCTAGTGGTTGAAACCTAAAGGACAACATATCAAAGCTGGGACCTACACTGTGACCCCTGAGAAGGTATATCCTAGTTAGTAATAATTCTAGAAAAAGATGTCTGAACACAATAACTTATAAAAAACTTTAATACTACATAAAATGTACCAATCACATATAAAATCCTAAAATATAATATCTAAAGTACCTTTATTGAGGGCTTACTAAGTGCCAGGTGGCACGCTAAGCACTTTTACACAGACTTGCTCTTAAGCCCCCAATAACCTATGAGATAAGATCATTTTACATATGAGGAAACTAGAAACTGACACTTAAAAAGTTAATAATCTGCCCAAAGTTTATACAGATAGAAATGATAAAGCTAGGATCCGAACAGAGGTAAAATGACTTCAAAAATCCACACTTAACCACCAGCCTCAGTATAGTCTCTGTAAAGCAGCAAAATTACTTAGGTATGGGCAGAAGAGTAAATCTGTCTTGCTACAAAGAATCATGAATACTACAAGGAGGAACTTCAGAATAAAAACCATTCAATTACAAACCAAATTTTTCTAAGTAGTTATATTTAGTTACTAATGAAGTAAACTGGACAGCTGGAGACTCCTTGAGGCTAAGGAACTGTGCCTCCTCTGGAGGAAGGACAACATTAATACACTTGGATAATGCTACATTTAATGTGTTCATACAACTAAGTGCTAAATGAAACTAAATGAGGGCGCTGGCTCAGTGGCGTAGCGGTTAAGTTTGCATGCTCCGCTTCAGAGGCCCAGGGTTCGCGGGTTCAGATCTGGGTGCGGACCTACACACTGCTCATCAAGCCATGCTGTGGCGGCGTCCCACATACAAAGTAGAGAAAGACCAGCACAGGTGTTAGCTGAGGGCCAATCTTCCTCACCAAAAACAAACAAAAACTAAATGAGAAAATTTTGAGGAAAAAACACAAAAGAAAAGAAAATCACAAGGAGACAAAAGAACGTATCCGAGGAAGTAGAAGTGGTTCCCTCCTCTTCACTGACTTTCCTCCTTCCCTCCTTCTCTGGCAATTCCTCCAGAGGCATCCCTGCTTCTCTACCACTCTAAGGATTATTGCTCATTTCAAGTTCAAAGCTGTTCCATATTTTGTTGCACTTAATCCTTACTGTCATTTTACAAAAATTCAGACTAAAAAAGATTACACGATTGCTATACATCCTGTGAGATGCTAACTTGAGGAGATGAGATTCAAACTCAAGATCTGTGAACACATGCAACTGGAAAAGTCCCCTCCCCACTTCCAGATTAAGACTGGGACTTCCGCCACTGCTCCTGGAGCACAGGAAGTATTGAAGAAGGCTGACTGAATGATAAAGTGATCAAGACCTCAAAATATGCAAAATCTAGAGTCAGAGTTTTATTGGAATCTAAGTTGTTCCTTCTATCAATTAACTTAATAATAGCAAATATAGAACAAAAACACATCCTGAAAATATATAGAAAGATATATAAGACAAATATGGAATTATTTTACATGTGACAAGCACTCAAGTTTGATTTTTTAAAATCAAATTTACTGGAACGTAATTTTTATGCTAAAATATGTACCCATTTTAAGCATACTCTGATAAGTTTTGACAAATGCATACACCCATGTGAATACCACAATCATCACAATAAAGAACATTTCTATCAACTCGAAAGTTCTCTGTGCCCTTTCTCAGTCAACCCACCTTGATTCCTGGCCCCAGACAACCACTGATCTTCTTTCTGTCACTATAGATTAGATTTGTCTATAGAGAGATTGACATAGAGTCAGACAGTATGCACTCTGACTTCTTTCTCTGAGCATAATAATTTTTGGATGCATCAATCATTCCTTTTCATTACTCAATAAGATACCACTGGATGGATACACCACCGTTTATTTATCCATTCACCTGCTGACAGGCATTTTGGTTGTTTCCAGTTCATGGCCACTATGAATAGAACTGCTAGGAACATTGTTAGATCAGTCTTTGCATGGATATACATTTTCATTTCTCCTGAGTAAATACCTAGGAGTAGAATTGCTGGACTGTATGTATGGTGTATGTTTAACTTTATAAGAAACAGCCAGACTGTTTTCCAAAGTAGTAAAACTATATTACATTTTCATGAGCAATGTTACGAAAGTTTCAGTTGCTCCACATCCTAGCTTGATACTGTCAGTCTTTTTAATTTTAGCATTCTAGTGGTTATGTAGTAGTATGTTGTGGTTTTAATTTGAAATTTCCTGATGACTAACCATGCTGAGCAGCTTTTCACGTGCATACTGGCCATTCATATATCTTCCTTCGTAAAGCTTCAGTTCAAACTTTTTATTCACTTTTTAATTGGATACTATTGAGTTGTGAGAGTTCTTTATGTATTCTAGAAAAAGTCCTATGTCAGATATATGTATCGTAAATATTTTCTCCCAGTCTGTGGCCCCACTTTTCATTTTATCAAATATGCCTTGTGATAACTGGAATTTTTAACTTTTGGTCAAGTGACCACATAAATGTAAGTCATTTCTGTACCTTATATTCTTTTCATGATCTATATATGTCTTACTTACACTAATACTATAAAGATACAGCATTCAAGAATGTGGTTAAGTGTTGAAACAAAGCAGTGTAAGTTCTCTAAGCATGCTTCTGTTTCATAAAATTGTTTTAGCTAGTCTAGATTCTTTGCATTTCCATATAAATTTTAGAACAAGCTTGTCAATTATTACAAAACAAGCTTTCTGGTGTTTTGATTGGAACTGCATTGAATTTACAGCTTCATTTGGGGAGAGCTGATGTCTTAACAAAATAACCTTCTGATCCACGAACAGGGTATATATACCTCAATTTAGGTCTTCTCAAATTTCAGCAATGTTTTGTAAAGTTTTTACTGTACAGTTCTTACATATACGTTGTTGAATTTTTTTCCTAATAATTTTGTTTGGGGATGGTATTGTAAATGGTACTTTTTTTAAAATTTCACTTTCCAATTGTTTCATTTTGTCTACCCTTGCCTTATGAGCGGCTTATTACTTTTTAGTGGTTGCTCTAGGGTTTCGGTTCAAACAATATTACACCACTTTGCATATACTGTAAGAGCCTAACAGCAATATAATTCCATTTATCTCCACCTGCTTTTTTATTTCTATCGTTGTCATACATTTACTTCTATACGTTATAAATCTCCAATATGTTGCTACAGTTTTTTTAAGTCAATTATCTTTTAAAAGAATTTTAAAACTTTAAAAAAGGTCTTGCCTAACAGCCCCTGATACTTCCACCCAATCTTCCTTCCTTCTCTCATTCACTCAAGGTTAGACAAACAACGTGGTGTAACAGCTCTCTCAGATTACCCTGTTCCCTTCCCATTTTCTCTCATACAAGTGTTTCCTCTAATAAAACCTTTGCATGTTTAATCTGGTCTTGGCATCTGCTTCTCGAAGGACTCAACTAGCATAGTTGCCAATCCCATTCAGTATATTTTTTATTTTGGATGTTGTATTTTTCACCTCTAGATGTTCTATTTGTTTATATCTTTCATTTCACTCCTGATCAGGTTCATATTTCCATTTAAATATTTGAACGTAGTTATATTACCATTTTAACCTTTGTCTGCTACTTCCATCGTATATATCATTTCTGAGTCTGTTTCTACTGACTGATTTTTCTCCTATTCATGGGTCACAGTTTTCTCCTCTTTGGCATGTCTAGTAATTTTTGATTAGATGCTGGATATTTGTAGATGTTATGTTTTTGACTGTTCTGGCAAGTAGTTAAGTAACTTGTGTATCAGTTTGAACCCTTCAAAGTTGTTTTTAAGCTCTCCTAGGGAAGGTCTACCATATTGTCCCCTGTAGGGAAAGTGTAGTTGTTCTACTAAGGCGTAACTCCTCTTGGGACTCCAGTGAATGGCCCTGGTGACCACCAAAGACTCTCCACTCTTGGTTATTGAAGCTTGAACATCTCTCAGCTCTGTATGAACTCAGAAATTGTTCAGCTTACAACACCCCAGTCATTTTGCCTGGACTTGTGGAACTTCCCCACAGTTGCATGACCAAATGTTCAACAAATACTCAAGGGGACCTCATACAGATTTCTGGAGTTTCTCTGAGTTCTCCCTCATCTCTGGTACCCTACCCCACAACTTCTAGCTGCCTGAGCCTCTCCAAAACACAATCTCCATCTCCTCAACTCAGCAAGACCACTAGCTTCCCAGAGGACAAGAGAGTAGGGAGAAGTATGGGTTATGAGAAAAGGAATGAACCTCGAAAAAAAAGAATTATTCTCAGGGACCAGTCTGGTGGTGCAGCAGTTTAGTTCATGCTTTGGCAGCCTGTGGTTCACGGGTTTGGATCCCGGGCGCCTGCCGATGCACTGCTTGTCAGCCATGCTGTGGTGGTGTCCCATATAAAGTAGAGGAAGATGGGCACAGATGTTAGCCCAGGGCCAGTCTTCCTCAGCAAAAAGAGGAGGATTGGCAAGGATGTTAGCTCAGGGCTGGTCCTCCTCACACACAAAAAAGAATTATTCTCAAGTGCCATATTCTCATGCAGGAGGCAGGTAAAAAACTCTATTCCCAAAGGCCTTTTGTGGTTGGGATATGAAATAAAATATATTCTCAGAATACCATGTTCTAATTTGGAGTTTAAAAATGTATATTCCTATAGATACAACACAAAATGGCAGTTAATCCATAAAAACCTATTTAGCCATAATATAGCAAAAAATAGCAGCTATATTTGATAAATATTTATTGGGGGCCTGGTAGATGCCACATATTGTTCTAAGAGCTGAAGACAGGATATAAAAGTCAAAGTTCCTACTGTCCTGGAGCTTACATTTCTACAGAAGAGAGAGACAAATAACATATAAACAACAAACTAAGTGTAAAGGTAACTTCAAAAAGGGAGAAATGCTAAAAGTTCAAAAAGGCTGATGTGATGGAGAAAGAGGGAGCACGGAGGTACTACTTCAGACTGGGAACTCAGAGGGGCTGAGAAGAAGACATGTGAGCAGAGATCTAGAAGACAAGAAGACACACATCAAAAAAACGGAAGATAAGAGCCTTTTAGACAGAGAGCCATAAGACAAAGTTGTGTAATAACTATTCAAAAACACAAGGACGGTGAGTACAGCTAAAATGTAGTGAAAATGAGACTGGTTTAAGAAGTTGATTTGGAAGACAGCAATTGAGTTTTATCTTTTTAATTTAACTTCACTATTCCTTATATTATTTTCCATTCCTCATATTATTTTCACTATTCCTTATATTATTTTCCATTCCTCATATTATTTTCAAGCAAGTTTAATATTTTCTTAGATATTTTTTAACTATTATTTCTATTTACTTTTGGTGTAGAATTACTCAATTCCACTAGATTCCTTTAATTCTGTTTAGTTATCTTCTAAAGCTGTGTATACATTACTCCAAAACAAATGGTAATGAGCAAAAAAAATCATCTCACAGTGTTTCCATTTAAAATAAAGCATCTAGTCCAGCCGATTTTAGTGAAATGACTCAATGTTTTGACATGCAGGCAAAAAAACAAGAGTTATTTTGTTTATCTACAAAGTTGATATCTCTCCCCTACCACAGGAAATTCAGAGGGAATCCCATGGCAATAACTTAATAACTTTTCCCTTCTGCACACCAGTGTGGTCTAGAGAAAAAGATAAAAACAACAAAGTTAATGAACTTTTAACAGGCATTTACAGGAATTTCTAAAGACATTTTATGGATGTTCTGAAAAATGATTTCATAAATGTGGAAAATTTATAGTTGGTTTTCTTGTGACTAAGACAGAATGGCCAATATTGCAAAGTTCTACAAGATAAAAATCTTTGTGCTTAAAATACCACAAATGAGAATTCACAATCTAACATTAGGCTGTTAAGCTGGCAATTGTCCTTGATCAGTATTTATTTTCTACTCTTCATTCCATATTTGAGGTGCTAATTTATTATAATTTAAGCACCATTTTACATTTTATATTAAAATATAGTAACAAAAGATTACTCCCAGAATCAAAAATAAAAACAGACCTAGAAACGAAAATATTGGTTCCCCAACTTTGACTCATTTATGACAAAAATGATTAAAAAGGAATCTTATGACCACCCTTACCAATTAAAAAGAAAAGGAACAAAGAAAAGAAAAAAAAGTGCTTCTTGTTCAGCACTATTTCTTTTAATTTCTCAAATTCTTCAATACCACATGGAAGATACCAGTCAAAGGCACACAGGCCTGATTTTAGATTTCAGATCTGAAGAGTATTCTGTCCAAAGACCTATTCAGATACTACTGTTGACCACACACGTCTTCTAAAAATCACATCTTTAGTGCAAACAAATCAACAGTCCTCATGTTGTCGAGTGTAATTTTCCTAATATATTTCCTTCACCGAGGATAAGTGTTCCAAGATTTTAATAAAAATATGACTTTCAGCAGACACAGCAAACAGAGTAACTTAGGCATGATATCTTTCAAACGGCTGCACTAACAACAGCCTGACGTTACTTATTTCCCAATGTGATGCAATACAAAGGATAAACATTACCATGAAGTATTCTTGCCAAAAATGTTAACCAGAATCTAAATCAAACCTCAACACCTAACTTTCAGTTTACAAGAAATACATGAGATAGAAGAACAAATTAAATGACATCCACAAGGAAACAAGCAAATAGAAGACTCTTCAAAAAGTCAACGTCATGGGGAATGAAAGTAGGAGACCCAAATAGACACTAAAGTGATATAATAACCAAATGCAATGTGTGAACTCTGTTTGGATCTTGGTTTTAAAAAAATGCTATAAAAGACATTTAGGTGAAAACTGGAAAAATCTAAATATGGACTGGATATTAGATTACATAATTGTTATTTTCATAGGTTTGATAGTTACTGTGTTTGCTAAGAGAATATCCTTATTCTTAGGAGAAGCCTGCTAAATTAGAGATGAGCTGTCATAATGTCTGCAACTTACTTTCAAATAGATGAGCAAAAAAATTGTAAACATACAATTACGAGTGTGTGTGTAAGCGTGTGTGCACAGGAAGAGAAAAAGCAATTATTAAGAATTTTTGAGTCTAGTAAAAGGAATACACAGGTTGCAATATTCTTTCAAATTTAATATAGATTAGAAATTTTTAGAAATAAAGAAGTCCTTCTCCACCTCTAGGTTATAAAGATACCCTTCTATATTTTCTTTTATTAACTATGTAGTTTTACCTTTCACATTGAGGTTTTTGATCCCTCTTGAGTCCATCTTTGTACGTGGTATTAGATACAGATCATTTTATTTTCCTCTATATAGAATTCTAGCTTTCTCTATACAATCTACTAAACAATTGTCCTTTCCCCACTGATCTGTGAAAAAATGATTTTTGATCCCACTGAAAGATCTAAGTAGAAGAAATAAAAAAGGAATAAGAAGGTAGGAAAAGAGGAAAGGAAAAAAGAAAAAAGAAAAGGGTGCATATAGGAGAAGTAAACGAGTTTAGCTGAGGAAGGACTGAGACTAAACGAAGCTATTATCAAATTCCTGTGCACCAAACCATGTTTACTAGAGTACATAAGAAGTCAGTGAAAAAGGATAACTGAACAACTATCTTTTTTAAAAGAATATATGCCCTCAAAGCTGTTCTGAAAACATCTAATTTATTTGGTACCTAATGTTACAAGGAGAAAGTTTCCAGAAACTAGACCATCTCCTACCAACCAATAAATTAGATTAAATTTTACTTACCACTTACTCTACTTTAGACAGAACAAAAATGATAGCAAAGCAGAGACATTATAAGCACCTTGAAGACGCTTTTATAAACTTTCAGATTCTGTAGGAATATTTAAAGGTGATTTTAAAACTTACTTCTTCGATTAATTTAGCAAGTAGATCAAATTTTAAAAACATGAATTATGGAATTCATAACTCTTCATCCCAATACTGACAGTGAGTCAGAAAATGTAACTGTTCTCTATTAAAAAACTCTAAAAACTTACCTTTTATTTTCAGCCAAATTGGCTCCTTCATCCTTCAGCTGTTTACTTTTCTCAGCACAGCCTTCAAGGAGAATTTCCTTCCTACGTTTAATAGCATGAAGCCAGTTCCCTTCATCATTCTCAACTGCATCCTTCTCATCAGCAGCTTCAGCTTCAAATTGCTGGGAAGTGACCTTTGAGACCTTCTCGCCAATTTTCCTCTTCCATCCAAAGGAAGCCATTCTGGAAAATTACAAAGACACAGCTTTAAATTCCAAACCTGGCCCTTTATAGAAGTATTTCAACTAATATGTGAAGAAGGAATAACAGGATCAGATTATTATCATTTTTTAATCCCTAATTAAATAGCAGATCTAGGCAATAATCATCAAAGGCTGATAACATCATAAAGACAATTGGACATTATGCATCTTCTGATGGAAGTGACACAGCATCCACGAAATACTCTTGCCAAAAATTAATCTTGAATCAGATCCAACCTCTATCAGCTTATAAGAGATATGGAATACAGATGAGTATGCTAAATAACACATCAGAGATGCAGACAGCAAAAAACAGAAAATAAAGAAAAATAAAACTGGTTTCTTCAAGAGATAAACTGCCAGGAATAAAATGAGAGAAAGATGAGAGGTAACGCCTAGATTAAGAGAGACTTAAGAGACATATTAACCAAACAGAATGTGTGAATCTTGTTTAGCTCCAGATTCAAACAAGCCAATGAAGAGGAAACATTTATGAAATAAAAAGGGAAATCAGAACACCTATTTGATATTTGATGATATTAAGGAATTACAAGTATTTTTTTTTTAGGTATAATAATAGTATTGTGATTAAGTTTATTAAAAGAACCCTTAGAGCCAGCCCTGGATGGCCTAGCTGTTGAAGTCTGGCATGTTCCGCTTCAGCAGCCCGGGTTTCGTTCCCAGGCACAGAACCACACCACTCGTTTGTCAGTAGCCATGCTGTGGTGGCAGCTCACAAAGAAGAACCAGAAGAATCTACAACTATGTACTGGGGGTTTGGAGGGGAAAAAGGAAGAAAAAAGGAGGAAGATTGGCAACAGATGTTAGCTTAGGGTTAATTTTCCCCTGCACAAAAAAAAAAAAAAGAACACTCATCTTTTAGGAATACATACTAAAATATTTCACATGAAATTGTATATCTAAGAATTGTTTCAATGTAATCAGCAAAGGAGGAAGTGCAGTAAAGGAGAAATATAGATGAAAAGATTGCTATGAGTTGACAGTGGATGAAGTTAGGTGATGAGTACATAGAATTCCCTGTACTTTTCCCTCTCTTTTCATACATGTTTGAAATTTTCCATAATAAAAATTTTTTTAAAGATTCAAACTTGGTAAATGACTTAATTCACAGAGCTATTGGTGCCTGCTTACCTTTGGTGTCCACAAATAACACAAATAGTTATTTGTTATTAGTAAAACAAATAATTGTCTATTAACAATTTAATAAATGTTGTTAAATTGCTTTGTAAATCTGCAATGATATACAAATGTAAGGGCAAGAAAGAGAGGATAATTGGTGGAACAAAATTAAAGGAAATCCTGGAAGAATTCAACAAATATTTGTTGAGAAGGGATTTACTGAGGGATCCAAGAACTCTTACTAGTTACACGGATGGGCTTAAAGATACTGAAAACCCCCTAGCGTATGTGAATTTTTATATGCCTGTGTGTGTTCTGGAGAAGAGTGTCTAAGCTTTCATTCCATTCCTAAAGAAGTCTATGAGCCCAAGGAGATGATGATCAACTGACTCATCAACTAATTGTTGTGACTGCTGACTCCTAGTGGGACCCTGTCCGGTCTTTTTTGTGCCATCCTCTCACCTTCCAGTCCTAAATCAGACAATGCTCTGCTGCTATTCATAGGGTTTTCATAGCCAATTTTTTTGGAAGTGGGTGGCCAAGTCCTTCTTCCTAGTCTGTCTTAGTCTGAGAGCTCCACTGAAACCTGTCCACCATGGGGGACCCTGTTGGTATTTGAAATACTGGTGGCACAGCTTTCAGCATCACCACACGCAGCTGCGTCTGCATGACAAGCAACTGATGGGTGGTGTGGTTCCCTGACAAAGAAATGAACCCGGGCCACAGCAGTGAGAGTGCTGAATCTTAACCACTGGACCACCAGGGCTGGGTAGCTCAATTACAGGGGTAAGGAAAAGCAATGAACCAGAGGTCTTCATAAAACTATCAAAGAATGGGCATTGTGGGAGTAAGGGAAGGAGAGAAATGAAATAGTAAGTTCTAGCAGATATCAAGATCTTCATCACTTATGTACATGGCTGAAGGAAGTGTAAGTAGTCACTAGAAGGAAAAGGACAAAAAAGTGAGGGTAGCTGTGAGCTCATTCACTTGAAAGGCCCAAAATAACAGCAGAACTCAGAGGGATTAAGAAAATTGTGGGCCACGTGCCTAATTCCTTAATGAATATAAGGAAGTGCCAATAAATTACAACAATCAAGAAACGTACAGGCTGATATGGGTAAACCACAGGAACAGGGATTTTTTAGAAAACCTGGAATAGTAATAGATTATAAACTATACTAAGGAATTAAGACAAAGCCACGCTCTCTCTCCAGACCCATTATAATACAGAATGCATTTCCTATGTTTGAAGATGACTACAAGTAACTAAGGGGAAGAACCAAGAAATGGCTGAAAATGGAAGCGTGGTTACTACAGAACAGAAGTCCAGAGGCACAGAGTGAGGCTGTGAGAGAATGGATCGTTAGGAAAGTCTCATGAGATCTCAGGATAAATCACGTTAAGAAAGTAGTCTTGTATTTATGAATGTCCCTAAAGGTGACAAGAATGAGGAGATTAAGTTTTCTGACTTCAAGTTTCAAATGGAACTTTGTTTCTAAATCAGCAATGTGAGGCACCAGGCAGTGTGGGAACCCTACTAATACAGATGGAAGCCTGGTGTGTTTACTAAAGGCAAATTATATTAGAACTCATTGGTCAGGTCTGCAGACTACTGGGAGCAGCGGTTAGGGTGGGGAGGAAAGGAAAAAGGGACAGACAGACCCACATGAATTTTTTTTTTCCCACATGTATTTTTAAAAAAATGAATAGGTCATTCAAACTCCCAATACCCTCCCCCATCCTCCAACCTAAACCACTGTGAAAAATGCTGAGGACAGGTATAGGTTAAGGCCCCAGGCAGTGGTTCTCAACCACGTACGAAAAAGCCACACACATCGCTGCCTCGGGTGTTTCTGCCATTCTCCTTCACAAATCCTTTAAAATCTTCCAGAAATCAGAGGCTGTGGAGTTCAGGACAGAATGAGGTCACAGGAGTATAAAAGACCTGATGACCAGTAGCAACGGACAAGTTTAGCCTTGAAGAGAGGGACAAGAATACTCTTCTCTCAGACAAGAGTTAACATTGAGTGAAAAGTATAAGCAAGTTCGGGGTAGAGGGAAAAGAAAATGAAGGATTTCATACCCCTATGCTTCACATTTCTCAGAGAAATAGAAGATTAGTCCTCTGCTCCAAGTAGAGGGAAAAGAAATGGATCTGAGCGCTTGAGAAGAATAGAAAAGATGTGAAATAGTCACTGTGGAGAACAGGAAAAGCAAAATAAGGGATGAATAAAGATTATCAAACAGTATCAAGGGCCCACTGAGGGTAAAAAGCATGAAACTGCTACCAAGGCCATTAATTTTATATTTTACAGTTTTATATTTTCTTCAGAATTGGAGACCACAAGAGTATAGTCAATACAATACAGGATAAGTGCGATTAGAGAGTAAACAAAGGATGCTATGACATCAGAGAAGAGGCACTGAAGGCTTCCCGAGGTGGAAAGGTTCGAAGAACAAAAGTTAGCTAGTCTTAAAAGGAGGGTGAGTTCTAGAACATATGCAAAGCACTTCCTGCCTCGGAAAATTTAACACTCCGAGTTGATTCAGATATCTTAAATAGTACGAGTTTATGTTCCTCTAAAGCTACCTGAACGTGAAATTAAAACTTCTTATATAGAAGGCTTTCCTGAATCCACAGCTAGATGCACAGGGTGTCAATATCCTAGCCTTTAAATTTTTTTCACCAGGATAAAAAATCATACGGGTAAATCATAATCATATGAGGTTCATGTTAAATTCGTGAAACAACATAAATTCATTTCATACAGAATTACAGTTAATGAATGCCATGAAAATTCTAAACAACGACATTGTATTCTAAATTCTTCTGCCGGTACAATCATCCCTATAGTAGGCGCTCAATTACTGTCGACGGCTTGACCGTTGACCCAGCCACAATCCAAAGAGAACGCCTGTCTTCACTGCGTGGAGGATGCAGCACCCCAGGTGAGAAACCACGGAATGAACGCAATCAGGAAATCAAAACAGCATCCTTCCGGGTTCAGAGATATATTCAGAAGTGAGGAATTCAAGAAACAATGGACCCGAAAATATCACCGCAAGAGAGAAACCAGTATTAGCGACTTCCCTTCATTTTCCACAACGGTAAAAATGTGCGAAGTTCATAAAGGACGTCACCCGCGGGTTCCCCAGCCCCGCCCTCCGCCGCAGACACCTTCGATGCGGGGTGGAGAGGCTGGGTTCCGCCCCTCGCAGCGTTGAGGGAAGATCCTAGCCGCACGATCAGCCTGGTAAGTGCGGAAGCCGCCCCAAGCGCCAGTGCCTGGGTGGGCCCGACCCCCAGACAGGCTCGTCCCTCGTGACCAACCTTAGTGCCGCTGCTCTGCCACACCCCAGTTGAGTCTCAACTCCGACTTCTGACGCTCCTTTCTCCCCCGACCACAGACCCACTCGCCTCGTTTTTCTCTCTTCCTCCGGCTTCCCCCACGGACCGGGCAGTCCCAGTTACCTGATAACCACTCCCCAGGTCCCGTGTTTACATTCCGCTTGACCTTTGCCCACCGGAAACGGAAATTATCATGCCCGACATCCTACTTGCTTACCTTTGGTGCCTGGTCTCCCAAGAAACGAGGTTGGTCGACGCAAGGATTCCGAACCGTCCAGAGAAGCGGGAAGGAAGAGGCGAGTCTCAGAGCCTTTCTCATACGCCAGTCTTTTCCTCGGGACCACAACTCCCAGAAGTCACTACGGCCGCCTTCATTCCCCATTACCCTCTGGGATTTGTAGTCCAGACCACCCCGGCGGGGAGCGCCCTCTAGCAGCAGCCCGAAGCGTCGGCCGCGCGGGCGATCGCAGTGCGGGAGCGCGGGAAACTGCGGCTGCGCGTGCTGAGGTACGCGCGGAGAGAACGAGTCCCGGCCGAACGGCGCAACCCACGCAATGAGCGGGGTAAAGGAGAGGAGGCGCGGACGTCAAGATAGGGCCCTGTCCTAAACGCGTTTACAATCTAGCTGATGAGGCCTGCCACATGCGGAGGACAGAGGCAAAACTCGATTGAAAAAGGGTTCAGGGGATGGGACCAACCCGGTGGCATAGCGGTTAAGTTCGCGCTCTGCTTAGGCTGCCCCGGGTTCGTAGGTTCGGTCCGGGTCTGGACGCGTTCTGACGCACCGCTTATCAAGCCATGCTGTGGCGGCGTCCCACAAGTGAAGTAGAGCAAGATGGGCACGGATGTTACCCCAAAGGCAATCTTCCCCAGGAAGAGGAACATTGGCAACAGATGTTAGCTCAGGGCTCATCTTCCTCACCAAAAAAAGGGGGGGGGGGGTGGCTCATGTCTTGAAAATAAATAAATGGGGAGATGCAACACAGACATGTGTTCAGGAAATTGAAAAACTAAGATTGTTAATTTATCAGGGTAGCTGTCCTGTGCAAAGGAAGACCATGTTCGTAGCCCAGGCTTTCTCAGCCTCAGCACTGCAACATTTAAAACGGGATAATTTTGTTGGGGGAAGAGGCGCTCTGCTGTGCGCTGTAGGGTGTTTAGCAGCATCCCTGGCCTCTACGCACTAGTTGCCTTTAGCATCCACTGCCACCACCGCCACCAGTTGTGACCACCAAAAATGGCTCCAGACATTGCCAAATGCCCCTGGAAGAAAAATCGTGCCCCCACCTCTGCCCCATTGAGAACCACTGACGTGAACCAATGATTCTCCAAGGTGATCCTCAGACCCCCAAGGGTCGCCGACCTCTTCAAAAGTCAAAACTATTTTCATACTAATGTGAAGACATCATTTGCCTTTTTCACAATGTTGACATCTGTACTGGTAGTGGAAAAGCAGTGATGGGTAAAACTGCTGGTGCCTCAGCACGAATTAAGACAATGATACCAAACTGTACTAGAAGCCGTTGTATTCTTCACCACCACACTCACAGTAGGAAAAAAATACGGTCACTCAAGAATGTCCTTGATGAAGCAGTAAAAATTATTAAAATGACCCTTGACCTTCTTTTTAATATTCTCTATGACAAAATGGTAAGTACTCAGAAAGTCCTTCTGCTGTATATTAAGTATGATGTCTCAAGTAAAAGCACTTGTGAGACTGTGTTATAAACTGAAGTAAATACTTTTTTCCTGGAATATAACTTTTAGAAGAACGACTCACAGACCAGCTGGTTATTCAGACTTGGGTAATTGACAGGACTTTTCTTGAAAATGAACAAAAGGAGTCTGTTACTTCAAGAAAAACAAGTGACAGTGTTGCCAATGGTAAAATTCAAGAATTTAAGTGAAAGTTATGATTTTGGAAAACTTGTATTTGCCATAATGATCTTGACAGCTTCCCAATACTTCCAGACTTTTCCGATGAGATCAGGGGTGATATCAGATGCAATTTTTATTTATATTGTCGGATTAAATGCATCAACATTTGTAAGGGCTGCATAAGTGCACCAGTATTTTCAAAATGATCAATGCATGATTGCGGTAGCCAGCTTCCAAGATGGCCTCCTATGATCCCTACTCCAGCATTCAGTGTAGATCCTCCCACATCATACTGGGATTGTTCTGTATTACCTATAGGATAGGGCAGAAGTGATAGTATATCACTTCTGATATTAATTATAAAAGACACTAAGGTGATGGCAATGTTTCTTAATCTGGGTAGAGGTTTACACGGCCATGCTCACTGCAAACCTGAAACAGTGAAAATTCACTGAGCCAAATAGTTATGATTTGTACACTTTTCTGTATATGATATTCCTCTATGAGTCTTTAAAAATATCTATCTCCCTAACCAGGATTCATGCCTTATGGTCACATTCATAGTGCTTGGTTCATAGTAGCCTTATGAGGGGATATAGTTGGCAGTGAATTGTTAGATGATGCTTGAAGCTGTACCCCTTTCTAGGGGTCTTTCCTAAATCTCTCAAATAATTTAGCCTTGATCCATTCTACACTGGTAGTCTACCTCCAAAACTGTAAGTTTTCACACTTCACCCAACACTTCTCGACTTACTTTGCTCTCTGATCTTGATGCACCTGATGATATATTTAATACATTTCCCATGCTATTTATAGACAACACGATCATCTTCCAAATTGCTAGAAATCTTCTACATTTACCATAGTTAACATTTATTGACATTCACAATAAATAGAACAGTTCAATACATATTGATTTTTCAAACGAGAATTTCTTGTACAATTTTCTACAGTCAGGGTAAATACCTAGAGCAATTTATGTTTCCTAAAGAACAACTTTATGTGCTGTTCATAACACACTTTAGTACTGTTTTCTTTTGTTACAATTATCAAACTATTTTAAGGATTTAGAATGCCAACAATCTAGCACAAGCCTGCCTAACAGTGCCATATGGAATAGAAGATTTCATGCTAAATGGTTCTAACATAGTGGAATTCTAACCAAACCCAATGTTAGCAGCCAGACATATATATGGTAACCGCTTTGGTTTTTACTGTATTTATCTTAACATTTTTTTCAGGTGGCTAATTTTTAGATGAAATCAAAAATGACTAATTTAGTTGAGACAAAAATCACAATATTTGACAGCTAAAATTTGTTCAAGCACTATATTTTATATTTAGGCACATTGTCAAAAAGGTGCAGATGGTCAGCCATGAACAAGACCTTTCTTTTTTTCCTTTAGTTTTTCCAGAAGTTAAAAAAGTTAAGCACATTGTAACAGATGAAAAATGTTTTCCTTTATTATCCATTTTCTAAATCAAAGCATTTGAAATTGTCTACTTAAATATACTCCAGTCAAAACATACATGAACATGTCTCAGAAATTGTACCACAAAGATCAATTTCTACCCTACTACCAATTTAGTTATGTTGTATGTGGAATTTTATTCATCTTGTCAGGAAAACTCACAACAAAAATGAGATTTCTATTGTGGATGGGGGAGATGGAAGGAATTAAGGGGAAAAGATTCAAACAACACACATTTTTCTTTCATTCCAACGGTACCAGGGGATAGATGCATGAAATTCTACATCCAGCCACAGTCCACCTAGCATTAAATCAATGTAAATGGTCAAAAGGATAGGGAGTCGGGAGGGCAGAGGGCAGGACTTTTTGTATAAAGTCATTTAAAACTCTGAAAAACTACAAAAGCATCTCAAGAGAAAATACAATCACAGTAAAAGCAATGGAGTTTATTTCAGTGAAATTATTTTAAATTAGATATGATATATTAAGCTCCCATATCCCCCAACCTGGTAGGAAAGTTCCTCTCAGTGAGAAATCATTTATTTTAATGGCAAAATTTTTACATATCAGTAAAATCTGTTATATTTAAAACTACGTATACAGTACATTTCTGGCAAAAACCTTATACATCTTTCAGTTGTCAAGACAAAGTAAAAATATGGTTGCATAAAATCACAAAAAATATAAATTGCTGAAAAGATAATAAAAAGGTTAAAAATCATTTGCATTGACTCCCTTATATCTTCATTTAATAAGAATTTGCAAACTACAATAAATTTGTGAAAATTCTGATGCAACCTTGACATACTCAACCAAAAGTTATCATTTCAAATATCCCAGCTTAAAAAAGAATTTACTGCAATAGTCTGTGCATTTATCATACTATTTGTACAAGTGCAATATTTAAATATCTTCAAAATAAAACTCAGTAACTAAAAGGAATCACAATAACTTAAAAAAGAAGCAAAGTTTACAAAATTAACAGTTTTTAGAAGGTCCTATTTAATTGGTTCCTCCTTTTGTTGCCCCCTCCCCACAACAGCCTATAGAGACATTACGGCGATGTCTTAGTTCTATATACAAATATGTAACTTTAAAAATACAGTCTTCTGTTCTTAACATCAGGAACAAAATGCTGCATTAAGAGAGCCTACGTGAAATCAATATCCCCAAAACAGAGGGCCACACACAAATTATAAATACAGTTTGAACTTATATTTAAATGGAACTCCTCTATTATCTTATACAGCTTTCCGATTCTAAGTTGAATAGAACAAGCCCTGGACAAAAAAGAAGCAAGATTTTTCTTTTAAATTCAGTGCATGTTTCTAGGGGTGCTGGAGCCAAATCTACAACTACAGTAATTATTTATGCAAGCTATCATGACATTTGAGTACATTACTGTCTGGTTACATGGGTGCTCACTGTATTTCCCAAACGAATTCTATGATACAGAGTCTTAAAAGAGAACAAAAGATAGCTCTGTTGCAATGGAAAAATGATTAATACCTCCCCCCCAAACCAATTTCTTGAAGTTAAAATAGTATAAGGCAATTATGGGTGATACAGTTATTTTTTTATTTTTTATTAGCATACATGATACCAATTTTATCT
This sequence comes from Tapirus indicus, assembly GCA_031878705.1. NCBI lineage: Eukaryota > Metazoa > Chordata > Mammalia > Perissodactyla > Tapiridae > Tapirus > Tapirus indicus. The sequence continues at coordinate 113,873,757 of CM062921.1, read as the reverse complement.
GAGGTGACTTTAAATCTTCAGTTACACCTATGATGTAATGCTATTACTAAGAGCAAGAAAAAGAAAATATAAATCAGAGATCTTAGGAAGATTAAGCATCTTTAGGCAGTTCCCATAATGCTACTTTTTAAAAAATAATTAAAATCCAAAACAAATATGACCATCTAGAAGAACTAACCGATTTATTCCATATTTTATCAGAATAATAATGTCATATCTGACAAAGGAGACATAACCAAATGCAATGTGTAAACTTTAGTTGAATCCTAGTTTGAAATAACCAACTGTAAAAGAAGTTTGGAGGACAACTGGGGAGATCTAAATATGCATGATTAGATGACATTAGAGAATTATTAATTTTATAATGGTGTTATGGTTTTTTAGGAAAATGTCATTATTTTTAGGAGATGCTTGAAATGTTGAGGGGTGATGAGTATGTCTGCAACATCCAAATGGTTCAGGTGGAAAGTATATATATATATATACGCGCATATATATGTATAACTATATCTATATACACAGATAGATATAGACAAAGCAAATATGGCAAAATGTTAACAAGTGTTGAATCTAAGTGGTAGAGACACATGTCATTAGCCTTTCAACTGTTCTATTTTTAAGAATGTTCATAATAAAATTTGGGAGAAAAAGTCTTCTCTGAGCATTTAAACAGTTTGTAACAGATGTGCTTTCTGTGCCCTGAATCAATTTAAAAGGTACATAATTGAATGGCTAGAAACTTTTGCAGACATTCAATACTAGCTGACATGATGAGCAGTGCAATTTGTGAGACTGGCAAAAACATGATTTATTTACAGTATATGCAACTCAGCTCTTGTGACAAAAAGAGCAATTTATGTATAGAAAAGAGTGGGACAAATTGTAAGATTAAACTTAGTGCCTAGAGTATCTGAATATATAAGTTCTGTGTGTTTTTGGACTTACCAAGCTAAAGAAAAAAATTTAATTGTCTAAAATCTTTGATGTGACTTACCATATACTATGGAATATTAAGGGGGGATATGGAAGAGTCATCCGGACTATCCCTACTATTGGAAGATAGTTGCTATTTAAGAAGTTAAGGAGCTCAGAAAACAAAATCATCTATAAAGGTCTCTGGGGATTCTAGGTGAATATTTATTGAATAAATTTATGAAGCAAATATATAACACATCAACATGTAATAATATATGAAGGCCTTTATGGTAAATTAATATTCTACAAAGCCCTGTGTACACTAAATATAAAATAGCCAAAAATCAAGTCAGCCTGAGAGACCTATAATTCATTGTGTATATTATATTATGCTATATGCCTATTGAACAATGAACAAAATTATCTTAATTCATTTTTGCACATTAGACTTTTAACTGTCAATCTTGTTCCAATCCCTGTGCAAATTGCATTCCAAAAGGCCAATCTTCAGTTATAGTTATGTATAACTTGATTATAAATGGAAGCATTTGGCTATGATTTATTATACATGCTTATTGCTCTCAAAGAAATAAGCAAAGTTTTAGGTTTACTGTGCAAGAATTTTAATTAGATTTGCACACATCTCAAAAAATTCTATTGTGTGACTTCCAGGTCTTGGAGTTAAGTCAACAGGAGAAGAGTCAAGTGAGGTCACCGATGAGGTAAGAGAAGCTTCTGAGGATTTTCCTGGAGCCTCAGCATCTGAATCATTCCTTTGGCAAGATCGATAATTGCTAATGGATCCCGATCTCTGTGGAGTAGCAGTCCCAGATTTGGCTTCAGTAATTTCATCTGGGTAAACAAAATTTCCATTTATTATAATCCATAATACTCCTCCCCAGTTTTTTTAATGGTACTTAATTTGCTTCTTTGAGTGAGACCCCTGACCAGCTGTCAAGAGCGTGTTTATTTTGAACATCTTCTAAAAGAGAGGCGATGAATCTGTGTTAAACCACTCACCTTTTTTTACACACAGCATGTATTCTCCTGACGACTAATTGAGACTGGGTCCAGGATAGAGCTACTCATCTGTCTTGCAAGCCAAGATTAAGACCCCAATAAACTAACAACTTGGGGTTTAATAAACATCATTCACTTGCAATAAAATTTAATCCCTCTATATTAAAATCATATAATAAACGCACTTAACATTTGGAAGGAATCTTGGAAATCATCTTATCCAACTCCTCGTTATATTGATAGGAAAACATAAACCCCCAAAGTTAAATGACTTACCATAGGGAACAAATGAACAGAGAGGAAAATTAGAACCCAAGTGTCCTAACTCTCATCCCAGTGCTTTTCACTCTCCCATTCTTTCTATATATTTGATTTAAGATATCGGGGCCCCCCGGTGGCGCAGCGGTTTAGTCCGCGCTTGGCAGCCCAGGGTTCACGAGTTCGGATCCCGGGCGCCCGCAGACGCGCTGCTTGTCAGCCATGCCGTGGTGGCGTCCCATATAAAGTGGAGGAAGATGAGCACGGATGTTAGCCCAGGGCCAGTCTTCCTCAGCAAAAAGGGGAGGATTGGCAACAGATGTTAGCTCAGGGCTGGTCTTCCCCACAAAAAAAAAAAAAAAAAAGATCTCATAAAACAGCAACTATTCCAATGAACGAAAATCTAAAGTTAGGAACACAATACAAAAACAATAAATGGTCATTCAGTTGGTAAATCCAGGGGCTAATAAACCTAAGGTTGGGAATTTGATCCAAATACAGTGAGAAAAATAACACCCATATCTCAGACTGCATTAGTATGTGTTAGCAGGTAAATACCATCTGGACATAAAGACAGGCAGACAAACGGGTTTGGCCAGCATATCATAGCTCAAACCTGTGTCTTTCTGATACCATGTAGCTACTATCTTTGAGTTTATAAAGAAGGCAAACAATTCATAGGTGAATCTCATCTAATAATTTCATACAATCTTCAATGAACTAAAGTGGCAACATATCTTAACTCAATTGATTGGCCAATGAAGAACTGCCATAAACTTGTAGTTAATTAAAGGCTCCGTCTGTGACAGAACATTAATATATACATCTATACTCTTTTATAAATATTCTCTTGGGGCAAAGAAAGAGAATATTTACTTGAATTATGAGTCAAGTGTGTTCCATCAGGCTTTTTAATAGATAAGGTAAATTAGGTTTAAGAGTTGCATACGCATGGGAAATCTGAATTAATGTAAATTTCAAAACATGTTATGATATTGCACCATTTACTAGAAGTCTGTTATAGTTTATTCATACATACTTTGCATATAAGAAATTTTTCCCATTTAAAAATAAAAACAACAAAATACAAAAATTGCTTTCTGCAATTAATAATTTACCTCAACCAATCTAAATAGTTGAGGGGATATTCTGGCAAACTATACATAATGGTAATCAGAGATATATTTTCAGAGTATAGATTTTTCAAACTATTAAAACAGTAAAAATATTCAACATAATATTTCTTTAATAAAATTCAAGGAGGTACTTGAAGATCTTATACTGCAGTAGGGTCATTATTTTGATGACCAATTCCAAGACTTAAGTTAAAATTTTAAATATTTCAGTGATTTGATCGTCAGGTTGTCTATGATTGTTTATGATTCTAGGTAAATAAATGTATAGCAGACCTGGTTTAAGGTTAACAAGGTCACTTTTAACTAATTGTGATAGTTATCTTGGACATAAAATGCTTTAGTCCCAGGAATTCTTATACAGTGCATTCCACAGAAAACTGATCTATTATTTAAGAACACTTTATTGACTGTAAATAAAATTGGAATCATGTAACTTTCACAAAACTAATAAAGGATGCATACCTCTGATTATGTCTCTAGGGTTAGGCTGGGAGGAAAAGGCTAGTTCAGAAGAAAAAAATAACCAGAAGTCCCTAAAGTATACCAAATATTTCCTTCTCAGTCTCCTGAAAGAAACCTAACTCAGCAAATAATTCCTTATCCTATGAGCTACTAGTCAAATCTATTTACAGTGCCTTATCACTCAACTCTAAAAGCTAATAACTGTACTCCTTTTTTTTTTTTTTTGGTGAGGAAGATTGGCCCTGAGCTAACATCTGCACCAGTCTTCCTCTGTTTTGCACGTGGGACACCCCCACAGCCTGGCTTGATGAGCGGTACGTAGGTCTGCGCCCAGGATTTGAGCCTGTGAACGCTGGGCTGCTGAAGTGGAGCGTGCGAACTTAACCACTACACCACTGGGCCAGCCGGTTAAGTTCGTGCACTCCGCTTCGGCAGCCCGGGGTTCAGAGGCTCGAATCCTGGGCACGGACCTACGCACCGCTCATCAAGCCAGGCTGTGGGGGTGTCCCACGTGCAAAACAGAGGAAGACTGGTGCAGATGTTAGCTCAGGGCCAATCTTCCTCACCAAAAAATAAATAAATAAATAAAATTGTATTAAATATCAGATATAAAACATTTAATAATAAAAACTTACACAAAAGTCAACATTTGTTTCTAAATAAAACATTTTATCTGACAAAAATGAACCATACCAAGAAACAGAATTGTGGCAGAAACTATCACTTTAGGACCAGACTGCATCTGGCTTTAGGATCTCACAAGAAGATAATCTTAAAAGGACAATACACTATAAGATTACAAGAACAAGATTCACAAATGTTGACATCACAAAGGCACAAAATCTCACATTTTAATATTCTTTTGCTATTGAATTACTAGGAACAATTCAGGAAGCTTCAAAAGAACCAAAGACTAAAACGCCAAGGTAGGTAACAAGGTCTAATATGTCAACTGTGTTGTTTTGTGTGACGTACATACCATCAATACTACGGAAATCCAATAAATATGTTCTACTATCCACTTGGTATAACTGTAGACTCATTTTGGAGTAGGTACTTGTCACAGGATTCTTCCTTCGAACACGCAAATAATATGGGTTTACAACCTAGCATATGGTATGGACAAAAACAGAGTCAAAAGCAATTCTTCTATAAAACATTTTCAGACTATAGATTTGCCAAATGTGCCAACAATCAGAATGTTCTTTCTTTCTTACCTTCCATTCATAATCCAGTTGTTTAATCGCTCTACAAACTTCTGCCATGATATCATTTGGTCGACTTTGACTTCTAATTCCCAAATGCCATTTTGCTTTCCTTACACCTTGGTGTTTGGATTTCTGTGGATTTAATTCATCGAGGGTATGGCGTGCCCTTGGTGTTTCAGCAACCAAAAATGGTACTCTTTCAGGATGGGGCCGAGTCAAATGGTGATCATCAAGAAAAGAATCAGGTGGGCTTGTCGCCAAGTAAAAATCTTTGGCCTCATTCATTATTCTCCTGTTATCTATTATGAGGTGGTAGGCAACTGCCAAAGGGTCCTGGTGATTTCTGTTATAAAGGCAGCTGAGAACCTCCTCTTCTGAGCATTCAAATTTTTCACATACTTCTTTTAAGGCTTCATCATCAATCATAGTTGAACTATATGATGGATCCTCAGGAAAGAGATATTTTGGAAGGTCCTGTTTAAACCATTCATGTTCCCTAAGAGAAAATGGCAGTCAGGAGAAGGATTTTGAGTAGAGGTGAGATTCAAAGTAACAGTCTGGGGAATTTAGGATATGAATTTATTTGTATTTATACCCTTATGGCATTATCATTTTTTAAACTGAGATTTTCCTCTTCTGGCTCACATTTCATTGTATATATTGGGGGAAATGCTCCAGCCTCCCTCTGATTTTAAGAGGCAGAAAGCATTGCTGTAGCAACAGGAAAAGAAATGTCTACACTTTTATTTAAAGTTTTAGAACAAATGACAATGACTTACACACAAATGACAAAGACCAGCTTATTTCCAAATCAGAAAGAGAACATATTCTGTGGGCTTCATTATAATACTCTTCTGCTATAATGTTAAGTGAAAAAAATATAACAACAAAAATAGACAACTACCATTCACTGAGTGCTTACTAGGTGGTAAGTTTTAAGCTAAACACTTCATATACATTATCTCACTTCATTTTCAAAATAACTCTATGAAGATGATAATATCCCCTTATTTTAAATGAAGGAACTGAGGATTTCCCAACTTCACACATAAAAGGATATGTTTGACCTGAACTATGTCTGAAACTATAAACATCAAGAGAAGAAACACTAAAAAGCACAATGATTATCTTCTGGGTGATGGAATTAAAGATCATTTTAGTTCTCTTCTCTATATTTTTTGGTGTTTTCTAAGTCTTTTCCAATTGTCACATGTTACATTTGAATTGGAAAAATATGTAAAACAGAAGAAGCAGCATCTCTCACTCAGATATTTTAAAATACAGTCATGTGCTGCATAATGTTTTAGTTAACGACGGACTGCATATACAACGGTGGTCCTATAAGATTAGTACCACATAGCCTAGGTGTGTAGTAGGATACAGCATCTGGGTTTGTGTAAGTACACTCTATGATGTTTGCACGATGACAAAATCACCTAATGACACATTTCTCAGAATGTATCCCCATTGCTAAGCAATGCAACTCTGTATAAATTTTAAAGAATGATCTGTCCTTTTCCTCTGGTGGTGATGTCATGCCCTGCCATTCATGGTCTCTTTTTTAGCTAGTCTACAGCACATGGAGTAAATGGGAAGGAATCAAGCTTTAAGTTCTACATATGTTCTTTCCTTCTTGTTCGAAATTACCCTAATGCTTTCTTATTTACTATTCCTAGATCTACATCTGATTTCTTTCTTCCTTGTCCCTCCATCTCAGAGAAATGTGCTATCTAACCATTAGAAGACCAAAAGAGAAATTTCCACAGGGGAAAAAAAAGGAAGGAAACAATGATGGTAGAAGAAACAAAGTTTGCAGTGATTTTGTAAAGTCTTCGTCAGAAATGGCTCGCCCAAATGTGAGAAGTAGATTTGGCATCACCTCTACTGCCTTACTTAAACTCTTAGGTTGAACCACATGAAACTGGCAATACTGAGGGATTTTTTACCTATGAAACAGCAATTTCATATGTGATTCAATGTTACACTACTACAAAAAAACATGTCAATGATAAAAATTTTCTTGTTGAGATGAACAAAAGGAAAAAATACAATAAGTCATGAGATCAGGACTCAAATAGCAACACACAAATTTACTGCTATAAAGTATTAATCCTGATGAGAATACATAAAAGTCAAACATGAAACATACTATAGAAAATTTAAAAGAACAACTACAAAATCTAACACCCCACCAGGATCCTTTTTATTTTTCATTAGATTTTTTTTAAATTACGAAGCAATATAATGTTCACTGTTACAATTTCAAAACAAAGAAAGTTGCAAAAGTAAAAAGTGAAAGTCCTCCCTCCTACCAATCTTACTTCCCTAAGTGAGCCAGTTTCGTGTGTATTTTTAAATACCAAAATAAAATAAATAAATGTGTCTCTACACTGTATTTTTTAACATAAAAACAGGATTACCTTGTACATACTGTCCTGCAACTTTTTCTTTCACTTAACTTATATCATTGATACTATTACATCTGATGATCTCCAAGTTGCTTTATTACCTGATATCTTTGATTGTGGCCCTCTTCATGGGATCCACCTGCAGCATATGTTTCAAAAGGCTAATCACGGACGGATTTAAATACTGAGGGGTATAAAAGATCCCATCACATATCTTCTTAAAAAGAGTTGGCACATGATCATCATCAAATGGAAGGGTTCCACATAATAAAGCATAGAGAATAACCCCACTGCTCCATATATCTACCTCTGGGCCTGCATACAATCTGTAACAGAAAATACCCATTGGATTAAACAATCATTAGTAACTTAATCAATTAAAAATTTTAAATATGGATACTTCATAAAGAATTATCAGTCAGTATGTGGTTTCTATAGTCACTGCTGCACACTACAAATAAAGATTCTATACTAATTCTATCAGTATTATCTTTGAAAACAAAAGTTAAGAATTTTTTTAAGTTATAGACCAAAGCTAAAATTCTGTTCTTACTATCTTACTATGATCCTCCTAAGATCCAACCAATAGGGCCAAACCTTGAACAAATATATCATTACTAAATTTAAAACCATTGCTTTTGGTTACAGAGGAGAGATTAAATGATCTTTCATCAACTGAGAATGTTCTTTAGTGATAAACTCTAAACTCACTCTCCCCAATAAGCCAAGACCTCCTACCAAGGAAAAGGGGCCTGAGGCTGTGCAAGGAAGCCAACCTAAGTGGTTCACAGAAGATTTTAAACTCCTATTTGCAATACACTTGAGCTAACTGACTTAACCAGCTGCAGACTAGTTAGATAACCCATTCAAAGTCTGGCTTCAGGGAAAGGATGTCTTTAAATTGGTCAACTAAATTGTTGAACTGATCAATAAATATTGTTTTGAAAGTAAGTTCCCATCCATCCAGAACTTACAGAAAGACCTTATCCAAACTGGGAAAATTAGACTCCAATAATGGCCCACTGCCATTACTACATAACTATATTTCTTTTTATTCATTTAATTAACACTGCCCCCAGTAACCAGGTCTTGAATTGTTTTCTTCTCAAAAGAATTTAGAGAACACAAGTGAAATAATTAAAAAAAAAAATTGAACATTAAGTTAATATAAAAAGATGATGAAGTTTGATAAATCTAAAATTAGATACTTCTGCTTTATTCATAGCCATATTTTCACACAAATATAATTTCTCTGAGCAGACTAGGCAAGCAAGCTTAAGAAAATACTACAATACTTCTGTATTCTGAATGAATGAGGATGTGAAACATTAAAACAAAGAAATGTGGTTTGAATGAAAAGTTATTAAAAGTTAATTATGAAAATAGTAAATGGGGGGCCAGCCTGGTGGCCAAGTGGTTAAATTTGCACACTCCGCTTTGGCAGCCCAGGGTTCACGGGTTCGAATCCTGGGCACAGACCTACACGCTGATCATCAAGCCATGCTGTGGCAGTGACCCACATACAAAATACAGGAAGATTGGCACAGATGTTAGCTTAGGGCCAATCTTCCTCAGAAAACAAACAAACAGCAACAACAAAAAACTAGTAAACAAACTTAACCTTCTGTTTTCAATTTCAGTGATATAGTGAAGAACAATTACCCTTTAAAAAATTAAATTTCCTGTCATCTAAACTACTGAAAAGCTGCATTGTACAAAGATCCTCATGTTCTCAGTGCTGGTGTTAGTAAATTGAGAGGTTGGAATTCTTATAATATTGCAGTCTCTAGATTTAAACAATGAAAATTTAAAATAAATAAAGTCTGAAGATTTTATCAATACTTCATTCCAATTCCCCAAGACAGCTTATCATAAAACCCAAAGCTACTACAAAATGCCATCCATTTGAAAAATAAAAGGTACACATTATACTTTTAATTCTTCATCTAAGTAAACAGTAAACCATTTCTAACTATGAGATATTCCTGTATTATTCAAATTTTTAATGTCTTATCTACCGTTAAAACTCAGTAGTTATAAACCTTCAATTTCTTCCACCAGGGGAAAAAAGTGCAAGTCCTCTCATCTAACTACTTTACTACAATACTGACTTGCAAACCAACATTCTCTTCTATAAATGGAGTCCTTAGTACTTAGAACTAATGTTTTATTCTTAGAACACTTCCTGGATAAAAGATTAAGTCTTAAATTTCTTTCTCTTCACTAGGATTAAATATGACACTACAGACTAACAAAATCTAAGAGAAAAAAGAAATTACAAATGCATTGGGGTGGGGAGTCAAATACTACCTTCCTGAAATTACTTCTGGTGCAGCATAGTTGGGTGAGCCACAACTTGTTCTTAAAAATTCACCATCTGACATCATGTTTGAAAGACCTGAAAATACACAAAATCAACTACTCGAGATTTCCCACGAACAAAAATAAAAACAAAACTTCATTAAACGATAAAATTGAGTTTGCATTAAAGTGATAAATCATCATTTGATTCTTTACTTCCACAAAATCCTATAGTCTTTACTGTTCCCAAATATGCCCTAAAGTTTATAATCTATTGCAATATTTAAATGTAGTGCACTGTTGGAGTTTAATGAGTATATATTAAGCAATTGGTTATTCTGCTTACTAGAATAAAGTTGGCATGTTTAAGTTTTATTAATACAGAAATTACTAGGAAAAAAATGTAGAACAGATGAGAAGAATTAAAATTCAAAGTTTCTATTAACCCCTGTTCTGATTCTTAAAAAAAAAAAATTTGTGAATATCAAAGTTCCTTCACAGTTTTACTCCAAAAAGAAACCTCTGTCTCCTCAAAAAAATGCACTCTGTAAAATTAATCATGACAATTGAGGAATAAGGAAGTCAAATAATTTAGTTACCAAAAAACCCAGTAGCTCAGAGCTGGTTGACGCTATTCAGTGAATCGCTATAGATTATAATATATATATTCAAAACTGAGGAAAATATTTATAAGAATCTCCTCTGATTTGAACCAAAGCTAAGCAAAAGAGAGTTACAGAGATTCATTTTTCCTAGGTTTATTAATGGCAATGGCAATTTATATAGGAAATAAAGAAAAAATTCATTCATTTTTGACAATCAAAATAATGTTCCTCAAGCTGAAATTATGCTTTTCTGTGACTTAAAATATTTGACTTTTTTTTCTTAAATAATTTTGTTCATATAGTTTACCTTCTGGCTTTCAAAGTTTAAACAACTCTATCCCAGTCTCTTTCCTCTTGCTCCAGACTTTATCACAAGAACACACTGGAAATAAGGTTGCTAACTTCTCCTTCACTTATAATAGTTCTTTTTTCAAATGATGTCTCTGATGCTGCCAACTTAAATTATTTACCTACTATCATAAAACTCAGTTTTAAAGACATAAAGCTAAGAAAAGAGAATTCCTTATCTTTTCCCCCTTTTTGTATGCTCATAGACAAAATGGTGAGGATATACTATTTTGGGATACTCAGTCTATTCCATAGAAGTAAAAGTTATCTGAAGAAAGCTACTGATGTTCGTTAAACATAATGCATATGTGAAATATAAAAATCTGCTTACCAAAATCAGCTATCTTTGCATTCATGTGTGCATCAAGCAGGACATTTTCAGGTTTCAAGTCTCTATGGACGACCATATGCCTGTGACAATAATCCACACCAGAAAGGATTTGTTGGAACAGACGGCGACTTTCTTTTTCATCGAGCTAAAAAAAAGTAGAGAGGCATCTTAAAGGTGTGTATTTCAAAAGAAACTATAATTCTCCAACCTATAAATCTGTGTCAAAATGCATGAAACCTTCCAAGTGAACCTCATGCATGAGATACTTTTGAAATGGGGAGGACATACATGCAGCACAAAACAGAAATGCCAAGAGGATCTTGGAACCCAAATCAGTAACTCAACTTTCTAATATTATCACTCTCATGACTAGACTGTAATAGCCTGCTTTCCGCTGTATCTCATGAGCTATTTCAAACAGTTTCAATTTCTACTTGAAACGAAGCATGTTTTCTCCTATATATTAGAAATGTTTCATCCTTCCTTCAACAAATATTTATTGAACACCTTCAACGTGTCCTGCACTGTTTAGACACTCATGATATAGCAACGAATAAAAAAAGGCCCTAATGTAGTTGCCGAAAACAGACAATAAACAAATAAATACAACGTCAAGGAGTGACAGTGCTTTGAAGAAAAATGGAGCAGGATAAGGGTACAGAGAGTTATGCTGGGGGGGATACTATGTTACACTATATGAGGAAGTACATTTAAGCATTGTTCATGAATTAGCAAGCAAAATGTTCTATGTCCTGAAATAAAAGACATTTTAATTTTAACAAAAGGAAAACCTTAATTCATGTGTTTTAGGAAATATAAAAGCATTTATCTTTAGTCTGCGTACTGAAAAAATTTTATCTTATACTGCAACTAAATTTTTTAAAGATTCTTTAAAAGCTTCTCATTCTATTTATCCATATTTTCTTATTTTATGATGTTTTTTCCAGAAGCAATAACTATTACTTGGACATGCCTGCTCCCAAGAAGTCATGTTTAATAAATAAGCTATTAATCCTCTAGGCAAAGGATGCTAATATGCAATTCTCTACCACAATTCACAAATTAGCATTCTAAAACCGCATTTCTATCTCTTAAATGGCATGAATAATCTGGGAGAAAAGATGAACCAGTAATTCCTTTTGAAAGCAAAATTAAAACTACTAAAGTACTATACATACCCTTCCTCTAGAGAAAATACTAATGCATTAGCAATCTAACATCTTTATTTCTAGAAGAAATGTAGGTTCATTTTCTAATACAATACAATTTTTTACATCAAATACACTAAGTGAAAACAAGAATGTGTTCTAAATGTGAAAGAGAAGAAAACTTAGTTATTAAACAAAATGTAAGAGGTAAAATAACTAGACAGGCTACAAAAAATGAAAATTACACTATATCAATAATAAATACAGTATAAAGGATGGAGGAAGGGAAGTCTACAAAGGAAGATCAGAAAAGCCAAAGCATATTTCCAGTTAAACATGGCACAAGGAACCTTTGTCGCCACTCCTTGAAACATCACTAAAATGACATTAGCATATAAAGAAAGAAAGAGCAAGAGAAGAGACAGCAGTAATCAAGAGGAGTCACCAACCTGGAGAGTGGAGGAACAGTGACAAAGACTTCGCCAGCCAGAGAAGGCAGAAATCTAAGCCTACGCGGGTGGAAACCACTAATAAACTTGTCTCCACACAGAATCCTGGAAAGGCTTAGAAATTGGAACCATTGGGAGTTTCTGAAGGGACAATGGAGAGGTGGACTGAAAACAGGACAATTGATTGAAGTAAGAAGTTTTAAACTCACCCCTACTGGGAAATAAGGCCCATGATCTACTCTTCAGTAAGGCTGAACCAGCTCTGTTCTCAAGGACACTAAGGCAGAGATGAGGCCCCAGAAGGAAAATATGGTGATTAAGTGAAAGTCAACATACGAACTAATGAGACTTGCAGGTCTCTTCCCCATTCAGCTCCTGGAGTACTGGCAGCTAATACCCTCAAGGAAATAGGAAGGTTTCTTCTGGAGCAACTATCTGATCTAAGGAAAAGTATTTGTAATTATTGACATTTTGGTGTACCCTAATAAAATGGACAGGTCCCTACCTATTCAACCTATGGGAAGGCCCACAAATCAGTAAATTCCACCCAGAAAAGCTCAGCATTAGGACCTCATTCTCAAATATGAGTGGACAACCAAGAATCACAAGACATCTGAGGAAGGGATATGCACAAAAGACAAAGACCAATAAAATGAAGAGAAAAAAACAGCAGGGAGCACGGAAGGTACAGAAACAATGCAGAGGACAGAAGACAACTTTTTTTTTAAAAACTAACTGTCATCCTCAGGTAGATAAGGTTATTACATTTGTGGAGCAAAAATAGGCTATTTAAAGAAAGAAAATTTCAAAAAACAAGAGACCTTTCAAATAAAAAAGATGAAAGCTGAAATCTTAATATCAACAGGTAAAAACTGAAGAAAATTCCCATAATGTAAAGCAAAATGACCAAGAAATGAAAAACATAAGAGAAAAGATAAGAAAACAAGATACCAATTCAATTCGTGCCTGTTTCTACTTTTCCAGGCAGAAAATTGGGGGGGATGGGGGGGTGGGGGACAGGTCCAGTGAACAGAGAAGTAGAATACCTGAAATTGAAATGAACCATGTTAAGAAATGGTAAAATCAAAATTAACTTGGTTAATGATGAAAGTAACAGATATGCTGCATAGAACAAATGAATGAATGATATAAAGAACTTCAGACTGGGAGGGAAAAAATTGGCTTCTCAGTGCTAGATACAGCCCTTCCAGAAAGAGGTTTTTGCATACCACATAACCTGGGTGTGAGAAAAAGTATGGGCGGGCGGCAGTGTTCAGTTTTTGTATCTTAACTTAAGATACTGTTCAAAATGTCTTCTAAAGCTCCTTCCAACTCTAAATTCTTTAAGTCTAATTCCTACCTCCTTCATGGAGCCTGTTCTTACTACTCCAGGTACATCAGATTTCTGAAACCAAAAAATGAATGCAATTTAAATGTGGCTAGGGTTGACTAGCAAGGCCAAAGATCTTTAAGTATTTAACAATATATTTTGAAAGGATTAAATATATACTTTAAGATGTATATTAAAAGTATTTGTATGCTCCAAAAGCATAAGTCTGACGATCATGAGTTCTGGGCTCTCTGTCCTATTCTATCATTAATAAATCACGTGACCTTGAGCAAATATATAAACTGTGGGCCTCAGTTTCCACATCTGTAGAAGCAGGCTAAGGAGAGAATCTTTAAGGTGCTTTCTAGCTCTAAATAGTCTATGATTCTAGACAAGTATATGACTAAGGGAACTGGTTATTAAGTAGACCTCTTAACAAAATTACTTTCTGATATCTTGAAGCTAGTAAGGGATAAGGGGAGTTACAAATATATACAGGATTAAATCAGAACTGCTTACCCTTCCATTTTTACAGATATAATCAAATAGCTCTCCTCCTGAGACATATTCCATCACCATGAAAATATCAGATGGTGTACTGATGACCTGGTACCTGGTGAGAGAAAACATTATCTACCAATATTAAAACATATATATCCATTCATTCAATAAATATTTACTAAGCACCTGTAATATACCAGGCACTGTGCTAGGAGCTGGGAACACTGCAAGGAACAAAACAGATCGTCTACTCCCATGGAGTTCATGTTCCAGGAGCCAGGAAACAGACACTCAATAAATAAGCAATATCTCAGGTGGTGGAACATGCTATGAAGAGAAATGAAGCAAGCTTGGGAACCTCTAATTCAGGGTGTTCAAGGAAGGCCTCTCTGATAAAGCAGCATTTGAGCAGAGCCTGATGGAAGTAAGGGAGCAAACTGTACCATTATCTAGGAAGAAGGTGAACCAGGCAGAGGGAACAGCACGTGCAAAGGCCCCTAGGTGGAAGCCTGCCTGGCACATTCGAGGAATGGTAAGAAGGCTAGAGTGGAGTAAGCGGGGAAAGGGAAAAAGGATGTGGAGTCGAAGAGATAACTGGAGACCAGAGGACAAAGAACCTTACAAGCCATGATGAGGCTCTGGCTTTTACTCTACGGGAGATGGAAAGCTATAGAAGGTTTTAAGCAAAGTAGTCATGTGATCTGGCCTATTAAAAAGGTAACTTTAATTTTTGGCAGCAGTGTGAAGGACTGTGGACAGGAAAGCTGGAAGCACGAGGCTAATGCAGTAGTCCATGAGAGAGATGAAGGTGGCTTACAGTGGGCTGATGGCAATGAAGGAATTGAGAAACACTCAGATCCTAGATGTATTTTGAAGAGAGAGATGGAATGGATGGCGGGAAGTGGGAGAAATAGGGAAGTTAAGGATGGTTCCTAAGTTTCTGCCCTGAGGAACTGGATATTAACTGAGATGGTAAAAACTCTGGGAAGAGCAGGTTTGGAAGGTAATAAAAAGTTCAGTTTTGGGTATGTCGAGTTTCACATGCCTCCTGGACAACCCAATGGAGACGTAAGCAGTGGGCATATGAGGCTGGAATTCAGGGACAAGGTTTCAAAGCAGGAGATGTATATTTAGGGGTCATCAGCATACGGATGGTATTTAAACCGTGGCACCTCAACCAATGAGAAGAGGTGAGAGCAAAACAAATTTTGAGTCAGTTCACCAGAAAAGCCTAAGCAGTTTTAATTTATAGTCTGCATAATAAAGCTGAGCAGTAACTCAGTAACCCTTTCTACTGCATTGTCTCTAGTGAGCTAACTGACATCATGTGGAAATGTAGAGCTCAAGAGTTTTTACTAGCAAATCATTGTAGGTCCTACAGCAATAGGGGGACTGAACGTTATCTACCAGAAGGGAATCATCTAGAAGACAAGAAAGAATGAGAAAGATAGCTGATAAACAAAACGTGAACAAAGGCTTAAGTGACCATGAATGGGGTTACATAAATACATGAATGGGAAGAAATTTTAAAACCCTCAGAGAACAGACTAAAAAAATGTCAGCCATCTTTCTGGCTTGTTGGATTAGGTAGGGTAACAAAAATTATGACTATATGTAATACAATCATATCTTACAGTTTAATTATATGAGGATGCCTGAAAAGCTTGAGGTTCTGAATTTCTCTGCGGATTTTTCCCACCACGTCAAGGCTTCGAATCTTCTGTCGATTAAGTATCTTCACAGCAACTTTATGACCAGTCAACTCATGTTTGCCAACTGTAGGAGAAATAATTTCAATAAATTAGTGCCAGGCTTCATTAATAACATATTTAGATGTATTCTAAGAGTAGTAATCTTAGCATTCTCAAAAACCACATTCTCAAAGAACAAATTTAAGTTCCTTTCAATTCTGCCTGATTTACCCAAGTATGTACATATTTAAGAGTGATTAAGTGGTAGACTACATACGAAACTGGTAACAATGGTTTTTTCCAGAAAGGAAAGCTGGAAGGCTAAAGGAGAGAGAAAGAAAAGAGACTTCCTTTTTGCTGTATACCTTTTTATACTTTTAAATTCTTTTAATTTATTTTTCATTTTTAAAACTACCATACAAATTGAACTTTTTTATTTTGGTGTTCAGTTCTATGGATTTTAACACATGTAGAAATTGGTGTAACCACCATCATAATCAGATATGGAACAATTCTATCATCCCAAAAAATTCCCTCACACTACAGACACACTTCTCCCAGCCATAACCCCTTGAACTTTTTATGTTTTGGTTCAAGAGCACGTAGTTTCTATTTTTAAAAATAAGAAAAAAAAATTTTAAGTGATCATCTTTCAATTTTGAATGCTATACCCAGATAATCAACGATGAAAGAAGAATTTAGACATTTTTATAGAGGCAAAGTCTCCAAAAATTTAGCTTCTATTCACCCTTTCTCAAGAACCCACTGGAGAATATATATTCCATCAAAATCAGGAAGGAAACCAAAAAAGATGGTATCCAGTAAAAAAGAGATCTCCAATTCATGAGAAAAACTAAGAGAATCTGCAATACGGTAATGAAACAAAGTCCTAGGTCAGAGATGTGTAGAAGGCCTAGAAGACAACAAATGCAGAGAGAAATGAGACAGAGGATCCAAAATGGTTATTTCCAGGGGGGAGAAAAGAACAAATTATCTTACAGGTTGAAAGTATGGAACATTGTATTGAGAGAGATTTTACAAAGGCAATTGAAGACGTGGGAAATTTAGCCTTAGGTTCAAAGAAAACTAAGCAAATGAAAAAATGAAGTAATTCAATAATTCCAGGAAAAATGAAAAGTTCTATAAGAATATATAGTCATAGTATTGGCTTAGCAAATAGTTTTTACAGAGTCATAATTATGAAAATGCCAAATATGCATTTTTTAAGTATATTATATTAGGAGAATGAGGGTATAGAGTAAAAGATATAAGAGAATTAAAATCTTCATCTACTGTAATAGGGAGTCAACGAAAAAAGTCTGTCAACAAGAATTACGAGATAGATTGTATGCATTCACACATCAATTAGAGATGTGTTTAAAAAAAAAACCCACAGAGATAAATACAAGAAGAAACAACTAAGAGTTGGAAGTGGGGGTAGGGAATTCTATTTTATAAATATACCTGTTAGCACTACTTGACTTTTTAAAATACAGATGTATTACTTTACAAAAATATATATATTTTTTTAATTTTTAAAGAAGTGATTTAGGGTTTTAGCTTTTCAGGAAGAAAATGTTCTCTTCTAAATTAGAACATAGTTTGTAAGACCAATATCAGAGAGCTCTCCCTGGCAATCTTGATAATTACCAGCTGAAAAATCAAGTGTAATGATAAATCCCTTCTTAGCAATTTATATTTGTTATGGGCTTGAATTGTGTCTCCTCCAGAATTCATGCTGAAGCCCTAACCCCTAGTACCTCAGAATGTGAGAGTATTTGGAGATAGGGCCTTTAAAGAGGTGATGAAGTTAAAATGAGACAGTTCAGGTGGGCCCTAATCCAACTTGACTGGGGTCCCTATAAGAGGAAATGTGGACACACAGGGGAGACCACGTGAGGACAGAGGGGGAAGGCAGCCATCTGCAAGCGGGAAGAGGCCTCAGAAGAAACCAAACCTGCTGACACCTTGATCTCAGACTTTTAGCCTCCAGACTGTGAGAAAATAAATTTCTGTGGTTAAAGCCATTCAGTATGTGGTATTTTGTCATGCCTGCCCTAGCAGATTAATACAATATTTTTAACTATTGATATTTTAAACTTCTTGCATTTAAAACATTATTTTAAACAAATAATTTTTCTCACTATTCCAATCTAAATAGGCTTTCCTGACTGATCTGGGATTTGTGATGGAGCTGAGCCTGACCATCCTTTAAAAACCCCCAAGGATTAGGAACCACTGCAGATTTTTAAGCAGGGGAGCAAGACGATAATTAAATTATTTTTCTAAAAGAAACAAAAAGGACTCATTGCTTGCTCCTCACTTAATACGTGCTCTTGACGATTTAACAATAAAAAGCATACAATTTTAGAACTAAAGAGAACCTCACAGATCATCAGGTCCAATGGTTTTCAACAATTCAACACTTTTTCCCCACCAGGCTAGCCAAGACGATGAGTGATGGGCTCTTCTGCCCCACCCCACCCCTGCAGTTGAGAGGGGTGGAACAAGGGATGAGGTGGTTCCTCATTATTCTGAGTATTTTTTAAGCATTTGCTACTTTGTTTAAATATTTTAATTTAATAATATTAAATCCAATGTTAAGTTATGCCGTATTTCACAATGGGAGAAAAAAAGCCTTTGTTAAATAAGACTCAAAGAAAAGTGTTTAAGTCGGAGTCTTAACCCTCAATCCTTTTCAAGAATACAATTTACCACCTAAGTTCACCTTCCATTTTGTCCAGATCCTTTCTTAACCTTCACAATACCCTACAATGCAAATCTTTCCAGCAAATGTGCAACTGCAAGATAATCAACTCTAACCCAAAGGATTATCGCAGAATCATAAGGTAAAAATGCCATTTTTAAACTACTACAATGTAAAAGGTATCTCTAAATTTTCTTATAACTACCATTTATATAGCTCAACTAATCTCAAAGCCATTCGTGGCTAAGAAACTACAGAAGCTTCCTGAAAGATGGCAGAGTAACAGAATGCACTGGATATACTTCCATCAAAACCTCATTAAAATATACATGAAATCAGTGAGGAAGAAAAACCTATAGTCACCGCTGAAATGAGCTGTGGACCTCAAGCACATTGTAATTTCTGCTAAGGCGTTCACCAATGTCCAACACCAATCAGATACGATGAAGAGCACTCAACCTGACTGTTAAACCCCAATTCAGGAAGGATCTTCCTTCTGAGACCTAGTTTATCAATACCTGAAGAAATACTAATCTCATTGTCCCAACTTCCCCCAAATCTCAAGTGTTGCCTTAGTAGGAACCTTCTCCCATTAACTGCACAACTAAAAGAGGACTGGGACATAGCCACAATAATGGATGGTACTGGCAGACTCAGACTTGGAGAGAGTATTAAAGCAGAATCCATTTTGGTCTGGACTCCAATTCATCACCAATCAACCAGTCTCCTCTTATATCATACCCTGCTCAACTTAATTTCAACCCCAGTTAACTTTAAGAAACAAGTGGGGCTTACTGAGACTCTAGATGTCTATTCTGTCATTAAATAAGGTACTGGGATAGGAGATTCAATGCATTTTCTCCAATTCATTCATTTGGCATTAAGTACTGAGCATCTACGATATGCCATTTAACACTGCTGGGAAAACAGTCCTGACCAAAAGTGACCTGGGTCCCTGGGACCTTCTTGACCTCTGAAAATGACCAAAATAACTGTAAGGTAAGAAAAACCTCTGAAAATGACCAAAATAACTGTAAGGTAAGAAAAACCAAACAGCTATTACAGCACAAAACTGTTTTACAGTACAAAATAAAACAACAAAAAAAGAATAGACATAAATAATGCTCACCCGAGAAATATGTGAATGTTTTAGGAAAAAATTAATTATTTCGGGGTGATAAAAGAATATAGAATTTATAAAATAAGAGCAGTGCAAGACGAATTTTGCAACAGAAAATTAAAATCATTTAGAAAGCAGTAAGTTGCAGCAGAAATGTGACAAAATTTTATGGAATACATACCAAAAAATGAGGAAGAAATGAGCAAGAATTGGAGGAAAGGTGACAGACAAGGAATAGGAAATCAAGTAAAATTCAACTCATGAGTATTAGGGAGGGGAATATATATTCCACCTAGGAATAATAGAACCCCCACCCCAGCCCCACAAAAGGTAGAATAAACAACAAAATCAACAACCAAACAATCAAGCTATAGCTCAAGACTTTTTTCTAATACTTGAATATTTCATCAAATTATAAATTAATTAGAAGAAAGTGTAGAGGCATAACTTCACTTTTGAAACAATAGAAGAAATCACAAAAGTGTGATTGTATAACTATTCAAACAAAAATTGAGACAGATGCAGGGAGGGGGAGGGTATCATGACAGCAACTGTAAAGAGACCATTCAAATTCACACACACATGCACACGAAGACAGTAGGAACTAAGTAAATAGGCAGGGTACATGGCCAGTTTTTTTTTTTTAATGCAAAATTAGTACACTAATTCCTTTTTCATGGCTGGGTAAACAAATAGAACATTTTAGGGGAATAAAAGGACAGTCAATATCCTAGAATAGCATTAAGGGTGATACTTCATTTTTTTTTTACAATCTGTAGTTCACTACTCAGAATTTAACTTAGAATTAAGTAGATGAAAAAATGTGCATAAATATGTTTATTACAGTGTCTTACTCAAGAACATAGACCACGAATAACCTAAATGACTAATTTCAGAGAAGAGTTTAATACCTTGTTATTCCAAAATAACAGACTCTCATAGGAAGACTATAGAAAATGTTCTTATAAACATGAAAAGAGCAGACAAAAATTATATATGCATTCTACATTTTCTGGCTACACAAAACATATTCACACAAAAATGATAATATGCAAAGATGAAAATAGTTATTCACTAAAATAGTGATTTTTTTTTCAAATTTTACTGTTTTATATTCTTTTCAATTAAAGAAAATTCCAAAGGGAAGGAAAAATAAAACAATGATAGCTGTTAGCAGATTCACCTTTTTCAGGAGTAGGTTGAGCACCCAATTCCACTTCACATGAGAAGGCAATCTGTGCACAAAGCATGGACTTTGTAGTCACACAGACCAGAGTTTTGTTCCTGTATGAAGGTATTTACTAAACGTTTTACTTGGGCAAGTTAAATTACTTCAACCTTCTAGTCACTCATCTAAAAATAAGAATACCACATACTCCATAAGGGGACTGTAAGGAATACATGAGGTAGGGTTTGTAAAGCACTTCCTATAGTGCCTGGCACATTGCTTGATAAATCAATGGTGGCTATTACTATTTAGGGTTATTTTCCATTGCTCCCAGACCTGTCCCCCATCCCTATCCAACCAGCCTTAAATTTTCTGGTTTAATCCCTGTATAGCCAATTTTATCTCAGCTCTTTTATTTTCCCCGCTTATCCACTTAGATTCAGTAGCATGACTTTATCCAGGCACATACTAAGTGCTGAATAAATAACAGCTGTGATTTCTATATATCTAGCTCCTATCCCCATAGCCTCGATTCCACCAACCTGTCCCATCCTCCCTGCCCCCATCACCACCAATCCTGAGACTTCTAGCTTCCAAAGTTCACCTCATTTCTTGACTTTGGTTAATTTTTAACATATTACTGCTAGACATATATACACATAGCACCAAGCCCTTGACAGTGATTTCACCTACTACCTAAAAACTGAGGGAACACTTGTTCCATCACAAAAGAAAACAGGGGGAAAAACAGGTTCATTTGACTTGAGTTTAAATCAGATTTTTTAAACAAATACTATTTTTTAAAAACGTAAATCTAATTGATTTAATACGTAACATAATTAAAGTATGCAACTTACTAGTTAATATTCATGACATAACCACTTTGTACACAAACATACTGACTCTAACTCTCACCAACCCTGGAAGACTGGTGTTATTAGCAACACAGTACAGGTCATGGAGGCATGGGAAGAGGAAATAACTTACCCCAAGTTACACAGCTAGTGAATGCCAAAGCCAAAACACGAACCCAGGTCTGTTTTTCCAAAAACGGTAAGTGAAATGTGATAATTTTTTTAAAAAGATAATCCTCAAAAGGACATTACATAGTATAACAATATAAATATAAATATCCTTTTAATAAAACATAAATAGTAGAAGTTGAACATATCAGAGGAATCCTTAATTTATAGTCATGTGGTTTTGAAAAGAAAAATAGACTGACTTCTCCCATACTACTAAGAATTATTCATTTAAAAATTCATTCATTCATTTAAGCAATAGTTACTGAGTACCTGCACCCACTCTGTGCCAGGCAATGCTACTCTGACCTTTTTCCTACATGAGAAAATGGATCCAGTCTACTAAAAATCTGCCTAAGATCAATTTCAATGTTTTAAGACAAGACACCAAGAAGACATTTTATTCGTTCTATCAAACCAATTTAAAAGTTACTCAAAAAGTAAAGTATTATAAGGGAGAAACGAAGAGCAAAAACTAAAAGCATATAAACTATAATAGCAAGTGTAGTGGGTTGAATAGTATCAACCCCCGCCCCATGCATGTCCACTGGAACCTCTGAATGTGATCTTATTTGGAAATAGGGTCTTTGCAGATGTAACTGGTTAAGCATCTCAAGATGAAGTCATCCTAGATTTGGGGGGCTCTCTAATGACTGGTGTCCTCACAACAAGAGGAGAGAAGGGCTAGCCCCAGTGGCCTAGTGGTTGAGTTTAGGGCGCTCTGCGTCAGTGGCCCAAGTTGGATTCCCGGGTGCTGACCTATACCACTCATCTATCAGTGGCCATGCTGCGGTGGCGGCTCACATACAAAGAGAGGAGGAATGGAAACAGATGTTAGCTCACGGCAAATCTTCCTCAGCAAAAAAAAGAAGAAGAAGAGGAGAGAATGTGGACACACACACACAGCCAAGGAACACCTGGAACCACCAGAGGCTGCAAGAGGCAAGGACCAGATTCTCCCCTAGAGCCTTCAGATGGGATATGACTCGACTAACCCTTGATTTGACTTCTGGCCTCCAGAACTCCGAGAGAATAAATTTCTGTTATTTTAAGCCACTGAGTTTGTGGTACTTTGTTACTACTGCCCTAGAAAACTGATAAAATACGTTTTTTCTAAAATATGATATTCACCATTAAAATTAACAAGTTAACAACAGTAATCTTTTTTGAAAACAAGTTTTCCAAAATGTACTACACAGGCTCAAGAATTCTTAAATGGAACACACTGTACATGATGACTGGGGACCAAGCAAATGTTCCCCTTGTATGAACATCAGTTACTTCCCTGTGCCCTCACACAGTGACAGTGGGAGTTACGTAGCTGGACAGGACTTCTGGCTCCTCGGCTCCTAGGTTCTAGGTTCCAGCTCCCATCGTTTTCTGCTTTTTGAAGTTGTGTCGCATCCTTCAGAGTCTATCAGGAGTCAACTCTTACAGCCCCCTCCTGATGTTCTAATTTGGGGATTCTAATTTTCTATGAGCTAGAAAAATCATAAAACTAAAATTATTATAATAGATTTTCTAAAGTATGCTCTACAAAACACTAGAACTGGAGACTTCCCATAGAAAAAGATTTCATAATCAAGGAAGTCTGGGAAAGGATGTATGTTCTCCCTTTTGGAAACTCACTGTGCATATTAACACAGAAATGGCTGTGAAAAGCCCTACATGAAAGAAACCCGTTAAATGTGGTTTAACCTGGTATTTCCCAGTCTTACCTGGATACAGGTTTTTCCCTCCATAGTTTTCAAATAATGTCCCAACACTGGCAACTCTAAAATATTTTCTCTTTCAGAGTGGGCAGCATCCCCTCTATTCTTTTTCTCTCTTTCTTCTCAGCAAAATCTTGGTAATTTAAGGCCATCATATGATAATCTGCTATGTTTTCCCTACTTAAAGGAATAGAAATATTTGCCTTGAACCCAATTACCAACATCAACGCTGCAATTTCAGTAGCATAATACTTTTGAAAATATAGTGTCTTATAGTTTAGGAAACACATTATCACATTTGATCCTCACAATAAATCTATGATGCAGGTAATTATGAGGCTCTGAGAGATTACGCAAGTTGCTGAAGTAAAGCTACTAAGCCATCACGTTGAGACAGGTCTTCTCACTCCAAGTCTTTTGACCTATCCGCTCTACCCCAAAATCAGTGTGCAGTGGGAGGGGGAAAAAGTGGGAAGGGAAGAAAGGGCACAATGTCAAAACCTGAAGCGCCTTCTCAACACTAGGCTAAAGATTCTCCATTGACTAAACTCAGTTGCAGCCAAATTAACTGTTGCTCCATAGTCAATCAATCAATGTAGTAATGGACTATAAATGGACTTTGTAATGTGTAGTAAATGGACTTTGTCAGCGATACGCATTAGTAAGAGATTTCTCCCTTTTTCCGAAGCTCAAAACTTTGACTCTTCAGACTGTCACAGTTTTACAGTGGTGCTGAAATGTTGCTTTTGAACGAAATGGAAGACAAGTATTTCTGCCATGGAAGACTTGAAGTCACTCACAGCAAAGGTCACCAGAATTCATAATGTCCCTCACTGGAACAGCAGATTAGTCAACCAAATATTAGCTAACAATTTGTTATTGCTTTCTGAAGGGAACTTTGTCTAACTGTGGAACATTGTAACAAATGCTCTTCTTATCAGATATATAATCCTAGTGAAACAAGATCATACTTTGAAAGAGAGAATTTTAAATAAGAAACAGATGCCACAAAGATAGAAATATCTACTGAAGATATTCTGATTACCTAACCATTTTATTCTCACTCTAAAATTAAAAGAATAAAAATCTCACTGCTAAAAGTATAAGGAAAATAAGTTAATTCTGGAGAAGGATGAGCTTTGAAAGCTGTAAGTGCAAATTTGAGAAAGGTACCTTTTCTTAAAACATTTCAGGCATCCCAAAAGGCAAACCAAATACTCATGTCCCACCCACCACCAGCTTAAGCAATAAAACATTACAGATGCAACTGGAACCCTGTATGACTCCTCCCAGGTCCCTTTCTCTTTCCCCAGAGGTAACCACTGTCTTGAATGTGATGTTTGTCTTTCCCACATGTAACAATGTTTTTCACATTTATTTTTACAAATTTAATTTTATATATTCTTTTGAATACATAATACCTGCACTACACAATTCAAAAGTATGAAAGGACATAGTGAAATGTCCCCCTGCTACCTAGTTTCCCTCCCCTAAACAACTAATGTAACAGTTTCATGTGTATCTTTAGACATGCAATACATATGTAAGCAGTTACACTTAGATATATATTTGCCCCTGCTTTTTATACACAAATGGTAAGTATACCATACACATTGTTCTACTACCCCCTTATGTTTCCTCTTAAAAATACACCTGGGAAATTGTTTCCTAAATTGTACAAAGTCTCTTGCTTTTTTTCCTTAATATTTGCAAAGTATATCACTGTATGGATAAACCATACTTTAACTGTTGTCCTATTAGAAAGGTTACTTCCAATCTTTTGTATTTACAAATAATACAGCAATGAATAACTCATTATTTTATACACAAGTATATCTACAGGATCAATTCCTAGAAGTTGAATTGCTGGGTTAATTTTAAATGCTGTCACACTCTATAGAGGTGGTATCAATTTATACTCCCACCAGCAAGGTATGAGTGTTTTTGCATGTTTTTAAAATTTATATAAATAACATGACTGTACTTATTCTTCTACTTCTGCTTTTGTGGCTTAACCTTATACACTTGAGGTTCACCCATGCTAAAATATATAGCTCTAGTTCATATATAGACTTTTTACTTGAAGAAATGTTTAAATAACTTCTACTGTGATTCATTCAAAGAGAAGAGCCACCTATTTACCTGAAATTGCAGTTTGATGTAGAACTACTCACCAACTTAATAGGTTGTATGTGTAAACAACTCTTTTTGCTGAAGACCACCCACCCCACTAAAGAGACAGTTTTCTCTTCTCTTGGAAAACTAACAAAAACTGCCATTTTAATTTACTGCAACAGTGACATGACTCTATCCATCCCTGCTTTTATAACTATTCTACCTTGGGGGTTGGGAGAGGGAGATACCTTGGAAATAATAAAAACATAATTCGAGCATAATCCCAAACTAATCCTAGTTGTCTATTTAAACTTTCCCCTCAAAATGTTACGATTAAGTTACCAAAGGATTTTCTTTTTAGCCTGTAAGAGGAAACAAAATAATCACTATGAATTTACAGTCCCCTTCTCCCCCAAATTAAATTTCCTCTAAGCACAGAATACCATATTGGGAATTTTTCTGCCTATCAATATCACATCTTCTATTAGATTCCTTTTCTATGGTAAATTTACCAACATGTATAACTAATTTTAAAAGCTCTATCTACTCCAAATTTTCTCCACTGAAATATATGGCTAATCATATTATTCATAAGAATTCTTGTCAAATTAAGGCTAGTATTAGTTACCATCACCTCTACAGTAGCTATTTTTGCCTGCTCATTGAGCATCTATGTCCCCC
Organism: Tapirus indicus; assembly: GCA_031878705.1. Lineage (NCBI taxonomy): Eukaryota > Metazoa > Chordata > Mammalia > Perissodactyla > Tapiridae > Tapirus > Tapirus indicus. The sequence continues at coordinate 113,847,121 of CM062921.1, read as the reverse complement.
TTTCTCTCTCCTAACAATTAATACTCATTTCTATGTAGGCATCTACCCTGTCTCCCTACACTATCCAAGTATTTCAGAAGAAGATGCGCCCGCCATATTTCTCCAAGGGTAATGCCATGTCCCTTGCTAGTGCCTACTTAGGAACAAGCCTAAGCCAATTGGCATCCCTGGCCAGAGGGACTGGATGAGCCAAAGAGACTCATGAGAGGTACACTGGGGCTTCCTTGCTCTGGAGAGAGAGCCACAGAAAGAGATGTTCTTGACAGGCTGAGCTGGATTTTCTATTACTTGGGGCAAAAAGCATCCCAATCGTTTAACAACTTAACAAATGCACTAGTTGAGGATTTTGACCAACATCAACTAATGTATTTAGGAATAAATGCAACCATATCTTTGAAGCCTATGATCTTTTGACTAATATTGGCCTTTCTATATTTGGAGAGGTTGTTGACTTTGACAGTGTGTGGTACTTCAAGAGAGTCACATGTGGAGGAGTGAAGGTTAAGGAACAGGAGTCACTAGAGGGATTCCTGTCACAGCCACACCACAGATCAAATCCAGAAAAGGAAAAGTTTCCTCTTGCTTTCCTATCTGCCATGTCGAAAGTCACCTAGCAAATAAGAAAATGAGACCTCTATATTAGGAGAAAGATGAGCACCCTAGTCCAAGCAGAATTCTAGGAGGGGTGAGGGCATCAACATTGTTATCACTATTTTGGGAGCATTAATGAGCATTTCTTACAAATACTTGTAAACTAAAAGCAGTTTGCAACTGCTAACAAGAGACAGCACAGCCAAAAATAAATAACTTCAAGGGCACAGAAACATCTTACTGGCCTAATACAGACCCACGCTAATGGTTTTTAGTACACTATTCTGGCATTTGCCTCTTACTTTCTTACATTGCTGGCCTTGCTGATTTTCATAAGAAGGTTTAGGCAGTTGCTTCCCTGTGGGCTATACAGCAATTTTCCAGTTCTATGACTCAGAAAGAGCAAGAGAAGGAAGGGTTCTCCTCTTCCATCCCTAGATAAAAATCAGAAAATGTTTACTTAGCTCTGAGAGAGCAAGGCTCAGTTAGTTAATTCACTGTACAGACTTTCACAAACTTTTTTTCCTTCAAGTCAAATATTTACCAAGAGCTTAGTGTATGCAAGTCGTAGTCTATGATTTATCCAAAGCCAACGCGTGAATTATTTTGATCAGTTCCATACTTCCTTCCTCTACATCCCTAATAACAAAGTCAAATATTTTAAAGAAGAAAATATCTATGCCTCACAAACTTTTTGTGCCAGAATTGGTGGATTGGAGAGCAAGTTTGTCATTTCCAGAACACCGTGTTGAAACACAAGGGTAAGAGATCCCACACTTAAAAAGTTCACACGATGTGCACTAGATTGTTTACTAAAATGTAAATATCCTGTAAAAACAAATGAAGACGAACTGCTCAACGAACTAATAAATACTATCTGGAGGCAACACCTGCACTACCTACCGGGTTTGGCACAGAGAGACTGCAGAACGGATGGTTTTGCAGAAACACCGATGGCACGGAGTCAGCATTCGGGACATAAACCATGCCTCGCCAATTCAGGACCGGTTTACATTCATGAACTGCTCCGAGAAAAATTAGTGATCCTTTCCGACGAGGTGGCCTTTTTTTTTTTTTTTTAATTCTGTAAGCTACTCCAAAGCAGCCTAGTTTGGGGGGAACACACTCTTTCACGACTGAGACTTAGCCGGAGCAGGTAAGTCGACAGCCTCCGAAAGAGGACGGAAATACGGACAATGCCGAGGACCGCCGGGGAAGCGATGGGCTGGCCCTCAGACGGGGGAGCACAGCCGGGCGAACCGGAGGCTGCTTTCCCGACGCTCCCGGCCGAGACCCCGGCGGCTCCACCCCACTCCGGGCGCGCCGCGCAGCCCCCGAGCGCCCCACCTGGGAAAGTTTGCCCCTCCGCATCCCCGCCCCTCGCACCGACCAGCCCCTCCGGCCGCGGCGCCGTCGCCATGGCGACCGGCCCCACCCCGCCCGCTCCCAGCCCGGGAGGGCCGCGCCGCAGTCCCGCGGCGGCCTCGGGCTCCGCTCCCGCCGGTGCCCGGACAGGGACTGTCGAGCCCGGCAGACGAGGAACGCAGCGGGCGGGGAGAATGAAGAGGTGCGAGAGGCGGAAGTCGCCCGGATCCCGGGCTGGGGCCGAGCCTTGCCCCGGGGGTCCTCACCCTTCACTTTGCCGAACGTGCCGACCCCCAGCGTGTCGCCCAGGATGTAGTGGCCGATCTTCACCCGCCCGTCGTGTTTCTGCTTCTCGGCTGTCGCCATCTTTCTCCAGGAACTGAGTCTGCGCATGGCGCCGCGGGAGGGGGCGGAGGGGGCGGGCAGGGCCGCCCCGGGGGCGGGCGGGCGGGGAGGGAGGGGGTGGGGACGCAGGAGCGGAGCCGCGCCGCCGAGCCGACGCCCTGCGCCGCCCGCCCGGTCCCGGCAGCGGGCGGTCGGGCGCAGACGCTCCCCCTGGCGGGGCCGAGAGGGGTCGCTGGGAGGGGCACGGGTAGCCCCTTCCTCGCCCTGCATCCTTGCGGCCCCGGGCGCCCGCCCACCTGCGTGCGGGAGGGGGCTTCCTGGATTGCGAAGGGCGGCAGCCCCTCGGCTCCTTTCCTCTCTGGCGGAGTCTCTGCCCGCGGTCGTCTCCCCTGATTATTACTCCTGGGTCGAGGAGACCGCTCTCCCTGCGATTCCAAGGCACTGGAGAGCCCACTCGGGTAGGGCAGAAGTGTGGCTGTGACTAGTGCAGCGGGAATTGAAACATGGCAGGGGACAACGCCCTGCCACTGTTTTCTAACCTTTTCATTTGTCCTATTCGGATGGAATCTGGAAGCCATTGAGAGCTGTCACTTGGATCTTTGAGGGAGTTCCCCCCCCCGCCCCCCGCTCCTCCCCGCCGCTGTTTTTTAACTTTGAGTCGGTGAGTTATATTGGGCACCTCCGCAGCTCAAGAAGCATCGTCGGTCTTTCCTCTTAGCTAGACGCTGTCCTGAAATTTCCTCCGCAAAGCAAGCTCTGTTGGAAGGAGCAAGTTGGGGACATGTGTGAATGTATATGTGTTCAGGAAGTGGGATGTTACCCACACGTTTTGATGTATAGGAATTAATAGTTTTAGATTATCAGTAAAATTTAGACTTTGAACTGAAAACGAGGCTTACAGTTGCATCAACCAGATCAATAGACACATTTATTGTACTTGCAATGAGTAAGACTGTCTATTATCAGGAGAAATGGGATCATGTCATATCACAGGGGAAGCAGAGAAAGTATGCTTATCTGTAATAGAATTTTTAAGTAAGTTTGTTACCCAATTATATTCCTCTAAAATAGGCAAAATCAAGTGTCCAAAAAAACCAGTTTACATGATCTCAATTTTGCAGTGTCATAACATTTGGGCCAGTGTCAATGGACAAAGAGTTGGACTCTTCATGAAAATAATAAATTAAAAAAAAAAGACTAAAAATGTTATCTTTTTTCTTCCCAATGAAAGTTACCCAACTCTCCTGATTTTTATATACCTTCTATTTATGAAATCAAAATAATATGTGTTAAGCACTGCTTTGTTCCAGATGAGGTACTGCAGGGGAAGCAAAAGCCTTTGAGCTTAGACTTATATCAGATAAGCAGAGAACAGTTACAACTAGCCTTAGATGGATAATCAGTTCCTACTGTATTCTGGACTGCATGTATTTTGAAGGGCCAAAAAGTTAAGAAATCTTTGATTAATGAGACATTTGGGGGGCGGGCTGTGGTTGCTGTTGTAATTTTCGTTCCCTGGTTTCTTCACTTTTACCTCTTTGCCCTGTGAGTCTCTGCAGCTCTGGCTTTTTGGATCTCTACAAAGCAGAAATAGCTCTCTGGATTCTCTCAGAGAAAAAAAAAAACTTTAATTTTTTTTCCCCCCAGAAAGAGCATCTTAAATTACTTTAAATTTGCATCATGTCTAGAATTTAGCCTAGCAAGTCTCTGTTATTTCCTTTAATCCAGAAGAAAAAAATCACAAGGTACCTCAGCTCTATACCGTGCCGGTTAAGCCACAGAGCATCATACAGGGGGGCAAACTGAAGCTGAATTTTGCAAACCCATTGCCAATCTCTTCATGAAACTATGAAGACCCACTTAAGACAGTAATACAAACTTTTTTTAACTGACACATCAGTTTGTTTCTGCTTTGGTCTCATTTTAGGTTATAATTTTATTTAATAAATATTCATTAAATGCCATTATTCACTCAAAAGCATTGTTGTGGAAATAAAACTTAGAATCATAGATCAAAGAATGAAGTAGGAACTTAGAGGTCATCTTATCCAGTCTTCCATAGTCTCTGTTTAAGCAGCTTTTGTTTTTTTCCTTAAGTTGAGTTAAAAACTGAATTCAATTAACAGTTTCTAAGAAGGTAAATAATAAGCCTCCTTTATTCCTTTGCTTTTTCTCTTTCCTTCATTTCTTTTTAAAAGTTTTTGTCACACTTTCTTCCACCCTCCCTCCCTTTCATTCTCCCATTGATCCATCCCCAAACCTTCACTCCTTTCTTTTCTTCAAGCATTTGTTAACTGCCAGACACTGGATAGATACAAAATGAAAACTCATGGGCCCTACCCTGGAGGATCTCATAGGCTAGGATGGCAGTTCTCTATATGCCCCCTCCCCACCCTACCCCCCAGGATAGATAATATTCAGATGCTCAACACTGTTCCAGGGTAGAAGCAAAGATAAGGTAACCTGTGGCTTACACCCAGTTTCCAGACCCATCAGTTGTAACTCTACCCCTATTCAGCAAAGGATACTGGAATATAAGTGGGCAGGAGTGACTTTACAGAAGTAACCTTGAATCCACTCTGGTTCCAGGCGGCAGCTAAGAGTAAATTGTTTTCAAACTTCAGTACTTCGGCTTTTATTGGTACAAATATGTTACAATACATCTCAGCACTGATGAAGACGTACCAGGATGACGCAACATCATGGTGGAGAACCTCAGGTCTCCTGGAGGAGCTCAGTAGTTAGTTGTGAGCTGCTTCCTCGGTAGCCCTTCAGAGATTCTAAGGGAGCTGTGGGTCCTCTTAGTCTTTTCTTCTTCAGGCCATCATAGTGTTAGTAGACCCTACACTGTCAGGTGGATATTACACTTCCTCAATGTCTATCTCTAAATATGGTGGCCAGAACTAAAAACTCTAAGTACTATGGTGCTATTAATGCAGCCTAATATTTCCTTAGCTTAGTTGTAGTTACATTGTAACTAATATTCAATATTTATTAAACAACTAGGTAGGTATTAGGCAGTTTGTTGGACTCTGAGGACTCAAAAAACAAAAGAACACAGTGTCTGCCTTGGAGCAGCAAAATAATGTGATAGGTGCTATAATAAAAACATATATATGGCCCTAAAAGGGCATCATGGGAGGAGGGCATAACCTTTATCTGTGGGGGTCCACAAAGACTTGAAATGGAATATATTTAAGGGAGTATTAAGAGATGGTGTTTTCTACTCAAAGAAAAGGGTGGCTTGGGGGATAGAGGAATTTGGGGAAAGCATCCTGGGTGAGGAAGGAGCATACGCAGAATCACAGCTATACGCTTTTTACGGAAAAGCAAATGGTTACCGAGGATGAAATCTGAATGTACAGAGGGACTTGTTAGAAGAAATGAGAGGTAAACAGGACTAAATTCTGGAAGGTCTCATATGTGCTTCTCAGTTTGGACATTATCTTATAGAGAGTGATGAGCCACGGGAGGATGTGAAATAGATGCATTTTAGAAATTCATTCTTTACCAAAGAAATTGATAGCTATGTGTGCCTTTGGGAAGGGAAACTGGGTGACTAAGAGTCAGCTGCAAGGGGCAGACTTTCCCTGTGTATCCTTCTGTAACTTCTTGGTTTTGAACCTTACGCATATATTATGGAGTTGAAAAAATTAACTGTTAGAAAAAATTTTAAACTCTGTCTTTAGTGTGGAGGATAGACTGGAGAAGAGCAAGACCAAAGCGGTGGTAAAGCAGGAGGCTTGCAATCATCTTGTGAAGAAATGATGAGGCAGGTACCATGCATGAAAAGAGATAACTCAAGACCTATTTAGAAGTGGAATTAGTGAGGTATGGAGATTGGTGTGGACAGAGAGGGAAAGGAAGGAATCTTGATTACCTGCCAGATTTCTGGAGAGATTATAAGGAGGATGAGGAATGGAGATTCAATAGAAATAATGAATTCTATTTGTAACATTAAGGCATCTAAGAGACATTTAGGTAAAGATATTTAGGAATATACTGGTAATACGGGTCTATCACTCCAAAGAAAGTATGATCTAGAGATACAGACTGGGTATCATTACCAAACAAATGGCAGATCAAGTAAGGCAGTGAGTATGGATGAGATCTCCCCAGTTTATAGAGTGACGGGATCCAAGGACAGAATACTTACTTAGAGAGTATGGATAAGTAAGAAGATCTGGAAGCAATATAAGCCTATGGAAGACAGAAAGAAAAGCAGCCAATTTATATTGAAAGCTCCCCCGGAAGTTACAGTGATTAAAATTAGTTTGTGGATAATTGTCCCCTGTTTAACTAGGGTAGATGATTCCTAACTCCAGGTTTGAAATTTTTTTAGGTTAAAATGTTTGCAACCCCCTCATGATGATGAATTTTAAGCTTCAATTACCCTTGTAGAAATAGGCCCAGAACTGTTTTCTAGCGAAAATCTTAGCACTGTTCACAAGGACTCCCTTGACCCATCTCGTGGTAGATGTGATGGGTTGGTCCTGGTTAGGTTCCTTACTGTTAACAGGAAAATGTCGACCCTGCCACCTCTCAGATGACTCGCTGAGTATCAGGCACGTGGATCTATCTATCCCTGATCGGCAGCACAAAGTATATTCATTCACCAAAAAATGTAACTCCAAACTCCTTGCTGCCCTATTCTTATCAGTTAAGGGAAATAATATCCTTGGATGGTTTCTTGAAGGATAGGCTGACAGTCTAATTGCACCCTTGGAACACTTGAGACTATCAGAGAGGGAGAGATATTTGGACAGTCCTGTTTCTGGTTGCTGTTAGACTTGTTTTTTACTCAATTTGATAATACAAGGGGCTGATAAACATGTGGATGCCTTGAATATGCTAATAATTTGGCTCTCCATTCAAGCTAGTAATATGGTCCCCTTCAAAACAATATTCTTGGTTCAATATGTATTTCAGTGGAAAGGCAGAGAAAGAGGACTGCTGGAGCCATGTCCCAGGGAACAAAGATCCTGTGTTACCAGACTCTAACTTCTTAGCCAGCAGTTAACAGGCCATCTAAGTGTGCATTTTGTGGGGTGGGGATTTGTGGGAAATCACTTATCCCATGCCAAGTGATTTATCAAAGTAGTTCTTTTTAGCCACATCGTTCCGAGAAGAACTCAGGTAAATAAAAATCCCAGAGATGTTTTGGCCCCCCAGAGATGTGTAGTATCCCTTATAGACTGGCTCCTGTGCAGCTGCCCAACTTCGCTCCCTCTATTCTGCTGCTGCTGTTGTCTGTCCTCGGTGCAGGAGTGTACTGAGCGATGCTCTAAGAAACAGACATGCAAAGCATCTTTACTTCAGCTGACCCACGTTTACAGCCTACCTCTAACAAGGATGTACTTGCTAAAAACATGCACATTAGTATTCTGACCTCATCCCTGCATTTATCGTATATTCCTTCCTCTAATTTCCTCACTTATTCATTATTTACTTTGCTGGGTATTATTCCTCTAGGCTTCCCAGATGCTTTTTTTAAGTTGACTTTATTTTTTAGAACACCTTTAGATTTACAGAAAAAATGTGAAGATAGTACAGAGTTCTCATATATTCCACACCCAGTTTCCCCTATTATCAACACCTTACATTATGTGGTATATTTGTTACAATTAATGAAAAAATGAACCAATATTGATATGTTATCATTAACTAAAGGCCATACTTTATTTCAGGTCCTTTAGTTTTTCCCTAATGTCCTCTGTCTGTTCCAGGATCCCATCCAGAACACCATGTTACATTTAGTTGTCATGTCTCCTTAGGCTCCTCTTGGCGCTGACAATTTCTTAGATATTCCTTGTTTTTGATGACCTTGACAGTATTGAGGTGTATTGGTCAGGTATCTTGTGGAATGCCCCTCTATTGGAATTAGGTGTCTTCTTGTGGCTATACTGGTGTTACAGGATTTTGGCGGGAAGAACGCAGACAATGGTCCATTTTAATCACATCATATCAAGGGTTTTTACTATCCATCTGATTTATCACTGTTGATGTTGACCTTGATTACCTGGCTAAGGTTGTTTGTCAGGTTTCTCTACTGTAAAGTTACTCTTTTTTTCCTCCTTTGCACAGTGTAGTCTTTGGAAGGAAGTCTCACTAGGCACAGCGCACACTTAAGGATTGGGGAGTTATGCTCCCCCCTCCTTTAGGGTTGGTTATCTACATAAATTATTTGGAATTCTTCACAGATTTGTCTTTCCTCTCCCATTTATTTATTTATTTGTTCAATCATTTGTTTATAGCAGTATGGACTCATGAATATTTATTTCATACACCGGGTTATAATCCAGTACTCCTTCATTTTATTGCTCGAATTGTTCCAGCTTTGGCTGTTGGGTGCTGTTTCCATTGGCTCCTGTATCCCTTTGACATACCTCCATCAATGTAGTTTCTATTGTTTGTTTGTTAAGCACTTCCTTACTTTCTGGTGCTACAAGATGCTCCAGGCTCATCTTGTATACTTCCTGTCCCAGTGTAGGATCAGCCATTGCTCCAAGGTGTCCTTGTTAGTTTTGCTGGAGAGTGGTCTTAGAAACCAAGATTTGGTGCTTAGAGTGTCTTTGCTGCTAGACCCTCTCAGCTGACAAAGCAAGGAACTATATCTGTATAGACTAACCAATGAATATACCCATATCTCCAAATATTTCTGTATGTGGAACCACCCCTATCTATATTAAGCTAAACATGGCTTCATACTGATCCACACAACCAACTCTAATCCATTACCTCATGGATCATTCTAGCCTCTTCCCTTTGCTTATCTGTAAACTCCCACTCCAACAGTGAGAAGCCTAGCTTCCATTATCTAACATCCATTTACTTAATTGCTCAATTCAAGTGTACATGTATGGAAGTATCAGGATTGTTAACCTTACTCCTGTGGATAACAATTTTATTAAGTCCAGTACTTGTGTGCAGTTCCTTTTGTCTTTTGTCTTATAGACTCCACTCATTTCCAAGTGGTAATCTTGGACTCCAAATTTCTGTAGCTAAGTACCTATTCCCTCCACCCTCTTCAGTGAGGTCGTTTCATACATGTATAATACAGATAGATTATGTTGTCACAGTCACCTCCTTGTCACCCTCTTGGTGAGGGAGAAATTCCCTCCTTCGGGTTATGGGGATGGCCAAACACCCAACACCCAACACAGGACAGATGTGTTGACAGCAGTCTATTGGTCACATATACTCAAGCCTGGGGGAGGAGGGCATCACACACCATTCAGGACTACACAGGGCTTGCACTTAGTAACAGAGTGAACAACCAGAGGCTGTGGAAGGCAGGCTTTGTAGTATGAAGAGGGTGGGGTGCCCCCTGGTTCTTGTGAAGAATGTGATTAGTTGTTTGAATAATTCCACAAGCTGGCGGGGAGTTGAAACCCACTACTCAGGGATTACCACTAACTGTGCCAGGCCCTTTGGTAAGGAGGGTTGTTTGGCTAGAGGAACTTATCTACAGGAGCAGAATGGGGACGGGAACTTACAGTTAGGCCATTTGAGGCCCCCTTCCCAATTTTATCAGATGTCAAGGCAACATATAATATTGAGCCTTAATATTAGGCCTTACACTACAAACTCCCTCAAGATGTTTTTAAAAATTGCATACATTAAGCTTCACTTTGTGCTGTAAAGTTCTGTGGGTTTTGACCACTGTCCAACATCATGTATCCACTATTATGGTATCATACAGAATATTTTCGTCACCCTAAAAAATCCCCTGGGGAGCCAGCCCTGATGGCTTAGTGGTTAAAATTCAGTGCACTTGGCTTTGGTGGCTCTGGTTTGGTTCCCGGGTGTGGAACCACATCAACCGTCTGTCAGTTGCCATGCTGTGGCGTTGGCTCACATAGAAGAACTAGAAGGACTTACAACTAGAATATGCAACTATGCACTGGGGCTTTGGGGAGGAAAAGAAAAAAAAAGGAAGATTGGCAACAGATGTTAGCTCAGGGTGAATCTTTCCCAGCGAAAAAAGAAAAAACATCCTCTGTGCTTCACATATTCAACACTTCTCTCTTCCTGATGGTATCACTTTGCCTTTTTCAGAAGGTCATATAATTGGAATCACGCAGCATGTCGTCCTTTCAGACTGGCTTCTTTCGCTTAGCAATATCCATTTAAGGTTCATTTCTGTCCCCCTTAGATGCTTTTGAAACAAGGAAAATATAAAATATTTAAAAATTCAAGGAATATTGGTCTCCATTCTAAAATATTTTCTTCAAATATTTTTAAATATTTTATACTTTCTAAAAGAATCTTACAATGATACAGCTTTGTTAAAAGTTATGTTGAATGTATCAAGAGGATATACTCTGAAGAACCGAGCTGTTACATTGCTTTGGTGGTTTCCTCAATAACTAATAAATTATATAAGAAAGAAAAGGGTTAAAGACCTGATTTTTGTCTTTTTCAGTAAGGAATATTATTCCTTACATATGTAACCAGTACATGACATTACTAATTTAATTTTCATATTCTTTATTATTTCTCTTCCATAGAGTGAAACTCAATTAAATTTAAGTACATTATGAAATGTGTAGAGCTTTTAATTTCAGAAATTAAGTTGGTTTAGTAGGGGAATTTTATTTTCTTTGTGTTAGGAATTTGTTACAAGTCTGGTATATTTTATTTTTACTGAAATGGCTCTAGATTACTTGAGTCTGAAATTTTAACTTGGAAAATCTTGTAGATGCCTTATTGGGTTATGTTCACTATAATTGACCTTTACTAAAAGACTTTTGTTTTGTCTGGAATTAATACTTTGTCATGTTTTTTACTTGCTTAGATTTCTATGTACTTATCATAAATTCAACCTGAACTTTCTACCAGTTGTCTAAAATCTTCTCTCAAGACATCGAAATGCATGAGGTGTATAATATGCAGGCAGCGTTAATACTTTGTCATATTTTTTACTTGCTTAGTTTTCTGTGTACTTATCATTGGTTCAACCCAAACTTCCATCAGTTGTCTAAAATTTCTCAAGACATTGAAACATGTGATGTGCATTATCAGGTTGATCTTCTTGAACATGACTCTCCTAGAACTTTCTTACCTGCTTCAGTTGTTTGCCTTCTACACCCATCTGAGAGTTTTCACCCAAGAATCTGGCTTTGCCACCCTCCTGGAAGTTCCCTTTACCTCTCTCCTAGGTTGGATTTATTGTTTCCTGTACACGTGGTTTCCCTTTTTTTGTTTTTGTTTTTTCTCCCTGGTTTTGGTGGAACATATCCAGCTAGTAGTTTTATGCAAAAGGCTCAGGGAAGTAAATTTTTCTGAGAGCTTATGTGTGTGAAAATGTCTTTATTCTACCCTTACACTTTATAGTTTGGCTGGATATATGTTTTTAAGTTGTAAAGAATGTCCTGGAGAATTTTGAAGGCATTGCTCCATTGTCTTTTAACTTCCCTTCTTCCTTTTTTTTTTCAGATGAGTTTTTCAAGTGTAATGTACATACAATAAAATTCACCTTTTTTAGGTATAGAGTTCAATGAGCTTTGAAAAATATATACAGTTGTGTAACCACCACCACAATCAAGATATAGAATACCTCCATCACCCCAAAAGTCTCTGTGTGCCGTTTTCATTTCTGTCCACATAATTTTGTTTGTTTTTTTTGGGGGGGGGGGAGGAAGACCAGCCCTGAGCTAACATCCGTTGCCAATCCTCCTCTTTTTTGCGGAGGAAGACTGGCCCTGGGCTAACATCCATGCCCATCTTCCTTACTTTATATGGGATGCTGCCAAGGCATGGCTTGACAAGCGGTGTATCTGGCGGGCACCTGGGATCCGAACCCGTGACCCCAGGACTGCCAAAGCGCGACCTAAACGGCCGTGCCACCGGGTTGGCCCCTGTCCACATAATTTTGCCTTTTTCAGAATGTCATATAAAGAAAATTACACAGTATATAGCCTTTTGCATCCAGCTTCTTTCACTTTGCACAACCCTTTTGAAATTCATCCATGATGTTGCATGTGTAAGTAGCTTATTGCTTTTTATTGCTTAATAGTATTCCATTGTATGAATAGACCAAAATTTATTTATCCATTCCCTAGTTATGATGTTTGGATTGTTTCTAGTTCTTGGAGTAGGAATAGTCTGTTATAAACATTCACGTACAAGTCTTTGCATTTTCATTTCTTTTGAATAAATACTCTAGTGGAATTGCTGGGGTTGTATAGTAAGTATATGTTTAACTTTGTAAGAAACAGCCAAATTGTTCTCCAAGGTGGCTGTATCATTTTGCATTTCTACTACCCATGAATGAGCATTTCAGTTGTTCCTCGTTAGCACTTCGTATTGTCAGTTTTTATTCATTTTTTATTTTAGCCATTCTAGTACATGTGTAGTGCTATGTCATTGTGGTTTTAATATGCATTTCCCTGATGACTAATGATGTTGAGCATCTTTTCATGTTTATTTGCCATGCATATTTATTCTTTGGTGAATTATCTGTTCAAATCTTTTGCCCATTTTAAAAACTGGGCAATTTATTTTTTAATTATTAAGTTCTTCTCAATACAAGTCACTTATCACATGTTTTGCAAATATGTTCTCCAAGCCTGTCTTAACTTTTTATTTTCTTAATTATGTCTTTTGAAGAACAGAAATATTTAGCTGAAGTCCAACTTACCAATTATTTCTTTTATAGATTGTGCTTTTTATGCCATATCTAAGAAATCTTTGCCTAACCCAAGGTCGCAGAGATTTTCTCCTGTTTTTCTCATAGAATTTTTATAGTTTTAGGTTTTACATTTAGGCCTTTGATGAATCTTGACTTCATAGTGCAAGACAAGGTTTGAGATTCTTTTTATTTTTATTAAAAACATTTTTTTTTGCATATGGATGTCCAGTTGTTCCAGGACTATTTGTTGAAAAGACTATTCTTTCTCCATTGAATTACCTTGGCATCTTTGTTAAAAATCAATTTATCACATAAATGTGGGCCTATTTCTGGACTCTGTTATGTTCCACTGATTTATATCTTCTCTTGTACCAATACTACACTATCTTGACTACTATAGCTTTTTAACAGCTGTATTACTATTCCATTGTAAGGATATATTTAATTTACTTTACTCAATCTCTATTTAGGGGATTTAGTTGTTTCTATTTTTTACATTACAAATAATGCAACAACAAATGCCCATGGGCATATAACTTTGTGCCCTTGTGACAATGCTTGTGTGGGATGCATGTTTAGAATTACAAATGCTGGATCAGTATTTCCCCACATTTTCCCCTAGTAATTGGGTCTAGTTTTAGGTCGAGACCCACTTGGATCAGCTTATAGTGTAACTAACTAGGCTATGCTTGGCCATGTTCTAAGGTACTGTGTGTGACCTTAAACAGTGCCTTTTAGCCTACTAGCTCCATGTTAAAGCAAAGATTTCCTACTTTCCTCTTTGGTGAGTTCATGTGAGCTATAGAAAGGTGCTTCCTCTAGAACCCCAAACTAAGAGTGTTCTTTCAGAGTTAAAGAGAGCAAGTATTTGTCAGACCATCAGGAACATTCTGCCTGTTTGACAGTTATATTTTTGATCAATTCACAAGCCTATTTTCAAATGATTCTAAATTATCTGGGAGTGGATTAATCAGCTTGCTGATTAACCAGAGGCAGGTGAGCATGGTCCTGGTGAAGTTGAGTAGATGGAGAAAGTATGACCTTGAGGTTGAACCTGAGCTCATGCGGTAGGCATATCAGAACCACACTTTCTCTGCTCCCTTTGCCTTTCAACCTAATCCCCACCAAGTAGCTGCTGAGCCTCAGTCAGAGATATTCTCCAAATGGTTAACCCACCCCTACTTGGATAATATGAGTTGACTGTAATTTTGTCTTAAACATGATTTGGGCTTATCCATGACCACTCTCCCCTCTTCATACCCTTCTTGGTTCACTGATGTATTCCCAAAGCCTAGATCAGTGCCTGGCACATAGACAGTGTTCAATTTACATCTGTAGATAGAATGTTCCTGAAAATAAGTTTATTGCTTATACATCCATCTTGATAACTTGGTTAATATGAGCTTCACCTGAGAGATAAGCCACCCTCATTGCTGTAATCAAATTCCTGAGCCTACAGTGCTATAGAGTCTATACCATATAGCACAGACTGTTGACTGTGGTGAATTCACCAAGATACATGTCTTCCTATTATCAAAGTGATACCCATTATCCAGGAATGATACCTATATAGTGATGATAATGATTGCTAACATTTATCAGACTCCTACCGTGTGCCAGGCACGGTACTGAACACCTTATATGCACCATCTCATTTTGTTCTCATAGCAACACTTCACGACAAACAACATTAAGAGGTAGGTATAACTTGTCTACCATTTGACAGGTAAAAGACTCGACTTAACTGACTTAAAAGCTATAATTTTTGTGTGTTTTGATTTTACCTTACATGGTGAATGAAGCAGCATGTTTGGTGACAAATTTACCAAATGATCGCTCAACTCCAAAACACTAATTTTATTGCCTAGGTTTGTGCTACCCAGTAGGGTAACCACCAGCCACACATAGCTGTTGAGCATTTGAAATGTGACTAGTCTAAAGTGAGATGTGCTGGAAGTGTAAAATACACACTGTCTTTTGAAGACTTAAGAAAAAATGTAAAATATCTCAATCATTTCTATGCTGATTACATGGTAAATGATAATATGTTGGACATATTGTTTAAACAAAATATATTAAAATTAGCTTCACTTGTTTTACATTTTTAAATGTGGCTACTAGAAAACTTAAAACTACATATGCGGTTTATATTTGTGGCTCACATTATATTTCTATTAGACGATGCTTGTCTAGCACATTTTACAGACATTTATATTGGCCAAATCAGCACAGATCCTACTCAGGTTGAATCTGACGAAGAGCTCTAAGCTGTATTAAAATGATTCTTGGTAAACTTCAGAAACAGGCCTACGATTTCTTCAGGGCCAAGCTCCTACAATATGGAGAGCTTTCCCAATGCCAGGACCCTGCAGTGTGAGTAGCTTCTCCACTGCCAGGTTCCTGCCATGTATACTGGCCACAGGTACCTAATGACCAGAAGCTTCCCCCAGAGCCCCTTCAGGCAGCTTCACAGCAGAGCACTGTTGGCTGAGGCACCTCCCCATGAATAGCTTCCCTACTGGCATCCCTCTGGTGGCTTTCCAGCAAGTCCCGGAAGTAAGACACTCTAACATTCAGTGAGCTGTGCTGCACCTCCTCTGACACCTGGATCTCAGCTCCAGGGTTGGGGAGGCCTCTTCCTTGGGTGCTCTACCTCAGCTCTAGCATTAGTGGCTGCTCTTATTTCTGCTCTTCTCATATTCTACAGTTCTCTTTAATTTTTCTAGCCAATCCCTCATTACCCCAACCTCTTACATTAAACTCTTCCTGTTGAAGTTACTATGTGGTTTCTGTCTCCTCAATGAACCCTAATACTAATATACCAACTACTTTTATTGGATGTTTATATTTTTATTCTCTACATGTTATTTTTGGTGTTTATGTAATGAATTACCATGTTTTAATCCAATAACTGAAGCTTTCTTATTTTGCAAATACTAAATGCCTGTTTATACTTGCATCTACCAATTTTAGCACTGGTCTAAACTCAAAAGACATTAAAAAATACCAGAAGGCAGATGTGACTGTCTTTAAATCTGCCTATAATTTATCTATTCAAACTTTGTCTCTTTGATGAATATTAAATGTATTCAACATTTAAAACTGTTCAAAAATTTAAAACTATTGAGGATTTTACTCCATAATATATTCTCTCATAGGACTTTTTTGTGGGGAAGGGATTTTTGCTCTGATCAGATGATTGGAAAATGGCTTGCTATAACCTTTTAAATGAGTTAATCCAATGCTAAAATCGTATGTGTGAATAATATCTTAGATCTCTGTCCTTTATGATGTATGATTAGCACTGTGGTTCCACATCCAGGCCATAGATATGAGTAAGGATTCTATTTAATGAGGGCAATTTACTACAAAAGTAATCTTACATTGTACAATATCTTTATTAAAGGAATGCATTCCAACAACACTCATTGTTGTCAGAATCTTTATTACCAGAGGAAAAAAGTACATACCTTTAACAAATAATCGCTCTGTGCCTTAGTTTTCTCCTCTCCAAAATAAAGGAGTTGTATTACACCATTTCCTGCAACTCCAAAAGCACTGTGCCACACTGTGCTACCTCACAGGGCTGTTCCCAGAGGTCTCTCCCCAGAGCCATCCCTAATTGGACAGTGCTTCTGTCTGAGGCTGCCTGCTTCCTGTCTCTCCTCCCTTGGGGAGCTGCTTCTCCTCTGAGGACTGCTCCCCTGTGACATAGGAACCAGACAGTTTCTGCCCTGACTACACCTTCTCCACTCCAAGGTTGTTAAACCATATACTGCCAACCCTTCCTTCCTCCCATTTGCCCAAGATGACTGTGCTCCTGAAATAATACCATTTGCTTCCTTCTCAGCCACCTCTACCACCTGCCCTAACTTGAGGAAGCTGGACTTTTCTCCAGTGTCCTGGTTTCAGTTGTCTTTTTAAAAAAATACCTTTCCCCTAAATGACTTATTTTCTCCACATAGTAACACTCAGGTCAAATCATTTTCAACATTTTTGAGGGCAAAGCAAATACTTTTTACATTTGCTCCATGTTTATTGGCAGAGCTATATAAATGTGACACCCTATCAGAACAGGACTCTTCTTCGGGGAACTACCAAATTAGAAACACACACGCAAACATACAGAGGAAATGTATCTAAGAACCTGGTCACAGCTTTTAGAATTCTCAGCCAGATCAAGGATATCAAGGGGTCCAAGGGAGAGGTTGGTAAAGAAATTTCTTTAAAGAGGGTTGAAAGTATTCAATCCAACCTTCTTGAAAAAGGGGGGTTACTACCTTCTAGCTCTAAACCTAGTGAAGGGGGCTTGAACCACTCAGGGAGCTTTGAAATGTGTTTCCTGCAACTCTTCTGGTGGAGGGGCTGGGAGAGGGCTGCTGCCATGAGGTCGCCCTACACTTTAGAATTTGTTCAGGCCAAGGAGGTAGGAATATTTCCTGTGGACCAGATATGGTCCACTCAGGAGAGACAACATAGGATAATTTTGGTTCCTGCCAATAAGGCCCTCAGAGGTGGAAAAAAACCTCAGGAGAAAGAGGCTGGATCCTAGGGGCTAGGAAGGAATCATAAAAGACTATTTTGAATTGAGATGGGAGCTATGAGAGGGAACTCAGAAGGCAGTTTCCAAAGAGGTCACATAAGTGCTCAAGAGAGAAAAAGTCAGCTTAATCATCTGCTGTCAAGAAACCACCCATCCCTTCACCCCACACCCCTCCTTCCTCCTATCTACCCTTTAACCAGACTGATGAGTGAAACTGCAGCTCACAAGCCCCAGAGAAGTTGTACAGGGAGAAAGCTGAGATCAGAGGGATCATCATGCCTCTTCCACTACTGGCTTCCAACCCAAAGGAGACCCAAGCTGGAAGAAGTGAGTTAAGTCAACTTTGAGTTTTGACTATTACATAGAACTGGACATTTTACTTATTGAAATAAAACTTTTTACAACTAATCATGACCCGAGGATATTCTTTATCTGTCAGTAATCTAAAAATACATGGGTCAGACCAAGTCTTCATCTGGGGACACTGGGGCAGATTCCCACTGTATAAAGACAAGGACACAAAAATAGTCATGTTTTTGTCTCAATCCACATAGTGCCTGTTCTACAAACCACTTGCATACTAGAACCATTTTTTCATTGGAATTTTCCTTGACAAAACATCCTTCTACCCTGCTATACAAGGAAGCTTTTGTTTCAGTTTCCATTCTTGGTTCCTGAGGTTATTGATAGTCTCTGCCCTGTGCTTCTCTTAGATTATGATTCAAACTACCTTTTCATTTTGAGAAAAAATCAAAAACCAAATATAATCCATATGTACTAATGCGAAAGAGAAAGCTCTTTCTCTGAAACAAGTTCTTCAGTAAAACAATTCTATAATGCATTACTTTGCTTTTCTTACATGAATATACAATATTACAAAGTTTTAGCTAATTACAGCCAAGGTTAAATTTTGCAACCAACCCAGAACTGAAAAAAGGCCAAGTACAATCTCTCTGCCTGAATGGCTGTTCTTATCTTTGCCCTCCTTATCATTTAGCTTTCTTAAGCACCTTTCTAAAGAAGGTTCCTCCACCCCCAGTGTCACATTCATTGTTTTCACAGCACTTAACACTACCTGAAATTGCTTACTTGTTCAGTCACCCTCCAACACACACCAGCATATGCACACCCAGTTGAAATCTGTCAGAGCAGGATCCTTGTCTATCTTGCCTTCCACTTACATCTCCTAGGCCTAGAACTGCTTTTGGCACACAGAGGTCACTAAATAGATATTTGGTTCATGAGAAGGGACAACGTATCAATAGAAATGAAAGGGAACCATATCTAGGTAACCTTCCAAAAGCATCTTTTTTTAAACTAAACTCTCCATTCCTCATTGCCCATCTCCCTGAACCTCTAGCCAACTGGCTTTATTCTTAATACTCTACTGAAATGAGGTTTGTGGAAAGTAAACACCAACCTAAATTTTGCCAAATGCAGAAGTCGGTTTTGTTTTTATGTTTACATTTTAAAATCTTCATTCTCGGGGCCGGCCCAGTGGCGCAGCGGTTTAGTTCGCGCTTGGCAGCCCAAGGTTCGCGAGTTCGGATCCCGGGAGCCCGCGGACGCAGTGCTGGTCAGCCATGCTGTGATGGCGTCCCATATAAAGTAGGGGAAAGACGGGCACAGATGTTAGCCCAGGGCCAGTCTTCCTCAGCAAAAAGAGGAGGATTGGCGACGGATGTTAGCTCAGGGCTGGTCTTCCTCACACACACACACACACACACACACAAATCTTCATTCTGCTTGGCCTCAGCCACAAATGACTTCGTGCCCCCTCACATATAATCTCCTTTCTTGGTTTGTGTGATCAACTACAGCCTAGTTCCTGGGCTAATTCTGCAACAGTGGAGTCGACTGTCCACTTCAACCCTGTTTTTGCTCCCACTGCGTCTCTAACATGGCCTGGCACATAGTAGGTGCATCATCACATGTATCACGTTGAACAAATGAATGAACCGAACCACTCTCTCCTTTTGTCTCCTATAGACATCTCCCCAAACTTTTCTTTGAGCCTCTCTAAATAGTCTTCTTTCTGGAATTTGTATATTTTCAAATAATTTCAACCATTACTGACTCAAGGATGGTTACTGAAGTTCATCTGTCAAGAAACTGAATCCTTTCCTCTCACCATCATTTCTAAATGCCTACCAGGTCTCCCCATCACCTCACATCTCCGTTTAAATTATCTTCACCACTCTAACCCTTAAAATCAGGTCCCTTTCACAACTGTATGTTCATTACTTCCAAATGTAGATCTCCAGCTGGGCTTTCCACTTGAACTGCCACCAGGTTTACTCAGTTCTTCCCAGATGTTTCCTGCTCGTGTCCCACCAGCATCTCAAAAACACCCAACTTTATTCTTTTCCCCTTCGTTGCCTCCATTCTATTATATTCTCTAAGTGAATGCACCACCTCCTTGCCCCAGTCAGAAACCGATCATCCAAGACTCCTCTCTCCCTGATATAGTTGAGGCCTGCTCCACTGGACACACTGCTGCATTTTTACATGAATGATCTCATGGAATCCTCACAGCCTGATACAGAAGGAACTGGAGGCGGGGCTTGGAAGCTACTCCCTTTAATGCAAGTTTTATATGTTCTCAGCAGGGATCCCCCCCCCCCAGCCAGCCCCACTGCCACTACCTTAGTTCTCATCCTCACGATTTTCACATGGATTATAAAGAACGTGTTGCCCGTTTTCCAGCTTTAAGACTCATCACATCCACACCACCACCTTCCCCACTAATCTTGCTAATAACTAATCATTTCAAGCCATCGTATGCTTGAAAACGTCAATGTCTTATCATTGCCTTCAGGCTAAAGTCCAAACTCCTTAGAGCACTTGAGACCTTTCATGATCGGATCACTACTTACCCCTCTAGATTCCTCTCTTGCCAAGCCCCTCCCATTCTCCTGATCTGACAAACCACATTATATATGATTAAAGCGCCAAGTAAATACACGAGACATGAAGGACTCCATGGTCACCCATTGGTAACACCCATCTAGTCCTGAGTGCCCTCTGCTCAGGTAACACAAAATTCCTTAGCTGTTCAGTAGGGTAACTGAGCTACAAGTGCTGGTCAGACATACTTGCCACTGTCTCAATGGAACAAGTGGCATTGGCCCCAGGTATCTCTTGTCAAATTGGGATCCACTGGCCAAACCTCAATTCTGATCCTCAGGACATCATCAGATACGTCAGACATGAACTTCATGCAAACTAGGGTTCAATCAACAACTGAACCTACCAGTTTGCACTCAATTATCCATGTGTTAACCCAGCCCCTTTCCCATTGCTTCTCCCCGGGTCGTAAAATCAATTTAACAAACTGTGATGAGAGCAGCTTCATTTGGTCTGTGAGCCTTCTATGATCTACTGGGATGATTACCACTGCACCAGAGCAACATCCCCGTGAAACCTACTCTGTGCCAAGGGCCACAAGCAATGGCAAACAAGGGGTAAGCTCACTTTATACTCAGTACACCAAGATCTTTCTTAACGCATCGCTGCTTACCTCTCACTTTACCCCTTTGTGCCAATTGCTTTTTCTGACCCAGGATTCAGCAATTCCACATCTTCAGGTCAGAGCCCACTTGCCTCAAAGCCTAACATGTATTTCATACTGGGCATTATGTATCTTAATGGGCCCCTTCATCACTCAGAAATCAACCATTAGTAATACTGGAAGATTTCAAAGATCTTAAGAGCAAGTCATATTATTTCAGTTCTCAAGCCAAAATATATTAAAACTGCTGCTTCTGTAGGTCACAAGCAATTTCATAAGCTTGAAGCTAAATACTACTAACTTTAGGTTGTGGCCACTAAAAGCACCTTCAATTACTAAACTATTTACTGTGCTCACAAGCCCATGGAAGTTACTATCAGCCCTCCAGTTTACAAGTGAGCACAGGCAGAGAATTTGGTAAAACCACACTAAAAAATGGCAACTGGACTCCAGGAACCATGCCCTTCACTATGCATCCCTAAAGTACCAAGTACTGAGTCATTATATCAAGTCTCATATTGGGAGGAAGCCCAATGTAGATTTAAATCAGCAGCAGCCTCTGTACAAGTGAAATGTAAGTTGAGACCTGAAAGATGAGTTAAGAGCTAAAGAAAAAAGCAAGACGAGGGTAGGAATTAGCTAGTGTCTTGGGGAAACATTCCAGGGTGCAGTAAAGGTAAGGTTGGTGAGGCAGCAAAGATCACGAAAACCCTTTTAAGGTCAGGTTAAGGATAAAATGTGATCCTGAATACAATGGGAAGCTACAAGTTAGACAGCACAGCTTGGCCACTTTACTACTTTATGGTGGCTGTTCCAACACTTATACTGTTTAATCTTCTCTGTACTCTCACTCAGCAATCCAACAAAGGTGGGCTTGTCTCTTCGCTTCAAAAAACTGTCCGGCAATAAACCACCAGAACTGGGAAAGCATGGCAAAAAACTTCAGGGTCCTTTTACACAGGAAAATCAATGATCACCCAGTTGAGGGTTAAAAGAAATTCCACCAGGGACCTATTTATCACCACCTTTAGTCTACAAATGTGAATTTATACTTGGCTTTCCTTTACTACCTACTCAATCCATTCTATTTGCATATGGCGCTACAGACTTTTTCTTAATCCTACTTACATATTTGACTCACACCTAGCAGGTTGCTTTCTTTAATTTTCCACCTTAAACCTCATATACAGCCTATATGCTAGGTGCCAAGCAAGTATTTTGGATACTAGGGTGAGTTAAGATCACCTTTCCAAAATTTCAACTCCTATCCTCCATGTTTTCATGGGTACCCCAAAGCCCCATTATATAGGATGGGCAACCACTCTCCAGAGTATCATCAGACTATAGCAGATGAATGTTACTAAAAGTAATCAAAAGCTATGCTCTTTCACTCACTCCAGTATTTTATTTATATGCCACATGAACTGTCCTATTTTAACTTAACTGTATTTTCACACCATCTTCCAGCATTGTCTGCTTCTCATTCTCTTAAACAGTATCATAACCCAGTCCACAAGTTAGTGCTCCAAAACAAGTCACTTAACAAATAAATCTGATTATTAAGTCGTCCCATTCCTAAACCTATAATAATTCACTGATACCACAAGCCTATTAAAAATACTTTAGCACACCAGATACTTTTAAAAACCAGAACATTTATTGCGCGACTAATCATCGAAATCCTTAAGATGAACTGGATGCTGCAACAGCTGCCCTCTTGGGTTTAGGTGTTGTTCCTTCACGGAATCCATGCCTGGATCATGCCAAAAACAAGAATCATTACTTCAACATCATAAATATATACATGTTAAATTTTTGTTAAAACAGATTTTAATGAGCTTATCTCAGTTAATTGCTGAAATCAATATTGAATTCATATGTTCAGACATTTATTTTTACATCACAGATAAGCTGCTACCATTTATTTACTTTCTTCTGCTTCAAGATATCCATTTTAGGGATATCCATTAAATGCAACTGAAAAAAAGACCCCACAATTTATTTGATTGTACTGATCACTGGGCCAGTATTTCTCCACTACTTGGTAAGAAACCCAGGGTATTTGTGAAAATGGATCCCTAAGCTATGAGGCAGAGATGTAACTATTTTAGCCAAAAAAAAACAATGAGCATGTTTAAAATACTAGACACTTTTCTAAACTGCTTAACTATGCTTCACATTTTAACTCATTTGATATTCATACCTACTCTAAGGTAAGTGTACTGATCCCCCTTTTAAAGATTCATGAACTGAAGCACAGAAAGGTTAAAGTCTGACTTCAGTTTGTGCTCTTAACTCCTACATGACACTAGCAGACCACACAGTACTGTGTCCATACTACTGTATAATGGTTTTAATAGCAAAAAACAATGGTCACCTTAGCACACGAACACAGATATGTCTAAGGATGTGTTTACAAGGCGCCAAACTGCCTTGTGATCTTTTAAAATTAGAAACTCTGGGATTGAGTGGGTAGAGGCCAGGGATTCTGCTAAATATCCTACATTACACAGGACAGCTTCCCACAACAAAGAATTATCTCAGTTAAGACATTAGATGGGTTAACCCCCTAAAAGCTACCATTAAAATGCAGTAAGTCTAGCCTGAGGCTGAAATTCTGCATTTCTAACAGACTCTAAGGCCTGACTTGAAGTAACAAGACTGTAAGATCTTTCTTCTATACAAATGCAAAAGCAACCATGACAGCTTCCTGTTGCAGACTTGACCAAAGCTACACAACCAAAGGCCTGACTACAGACCTCATTCACGCACCATCGTCTTGACGAATTTTGTTAAGGTGAGATGTAGGCATTATTAAATACTACCACATTTTTGGGAGTCTACCTCAAACGATGCTCTAGACATTTGTGACTCCTACTACTTTTCACTGAAAAATTAAAATCTACATTAACTGACCCGAACATTACCGTGGCAGAAGAAAAAAATACCTTCCAACACCTTATCCCCACTCATCAGGGTAGTATCCTTACTTTACTCAAGTAAATAAACGACAAGATTCTTATCCAAGCTCACATAACTACTTACAATTGAAAGGTAAAAACCGTACCTGAATCTGCGGTATACAATTTTTAGGTGCCTCATTCGACCGGTCCCGGTAGTATTTCGCCTTTTAGCCTTGGCACTCCAGTTATCTAAAACACAAATTCAGGTCGGCTTCTAAATGGTTTTCCCCACACACCTCGTAGGCACTACTGGTCAGTATACTGAAGAGTCCTTCCTTGGGTTTTAAATCCACTTCACCAGCATACAGGTACACAAATTTCACGTCAGGTACCAAATAATGCCCAAAGCCATGCCCCATTTAACTACAACGCTAATCAAGAGACTATTCTTAACCTCAAGATCCATTCCAACACGTAACACGGTCGGCCTAAAAACACGCAACTTACACTTTCTCTTCCTCTTGGCAGGGTAGCCACATTTGCCGCAGGTCGACTTCTGAAGGTGGTAGGCCTTAGAGCCACAGCGGCGGCACAACGTGTGCGTCTTGTTGCGACGCTTTCCAAACGATGACGTTCCCTTCGTCTGCAAACGAAGGGGATAAACGATTCTGAAATCCAGCAATAACTATACATATTCGGACGCTTTCAGGAAAAGAAACTACTCGTAAGATTTAAGCGCAATTATAAGGGCTGGAAGTGTGGGAGAGGTTTCTTTCTTAAATACTAAATCAGAGACCACTACCGGCATTTCACGTCATCTAAAGCCTTCCGCAAGAGCTGCTCTATATTGAAATCTGAATTAAAAAGAAAAAAAAAAAGCGAAAGATGAAATAATGTGGTTTTCCTTCCACCCCTATCCCCAAATCCTAAGGGCTCCTACCAGGCACCACCAACGAATTCCTTTGCTTACACAAAGCCGAACACTTCCAAACCATGCTTCTTCCCTCACTTCCCATCCAAGGGCAGGGCTGTGCGGGCTCCTCACAGATCAGACGGAAGCAAGGGATCTAGAGCGGCTCCAGATCCACGACTGCAGGCTCGGCACCCCCAAGTACAGTTAGGAGCCATTCTTCTGGCTTTTGAGGGGCGCTGCTAGTCTCTTTCCTACCCATCTGCTCCCCTTATCGAGAAGCTTGCGGGCCCCCCGAGAATAGCAGGAAGCACGGCGCAGGGGACCAGGATGGAAGATGATTCGAAAGACCCTTGCAAACAACTCACCATCTCGCTTCTGTGGCCGAGACCAAAGAGAGCGAAAGAGAAAACACTTCCGGTATATCGCGCTCAGAAGCTTCCGCCCAGGGTAGTATTTCCGGCGGCGCACGGTGCACCGTTCTCAAGCGTCCGCCGCAGCAGTATGGGTGGGATCGAGAGGAGGATCCGGAGCCAGGCGGAGCCAATAGGTGTGTCAACGCCTGGCAAGTGGGCGGGGCTTACGGTTTTACGGGATCGGACTGGGCGTTTCCCCGCCGGACCGCCTTGCCCAGGAGCCGCAGTAGGCTAGACCTAATTGCTTCCTGTGCTGCTGTTGCCGTGCTCTGGTCGTCGCCCGTTCTCAGTCAGAGTTGTGGCCACATGGCGGATTCCGGTCTCCGAGCCGATGGAGAGCCTGGGGTATGATGAGGCTGCCCCTTCCGGGGGTTCCTGCGCTGACTCAGCGCCCCCGGCGTGTGTGCAGGCGTCGCGGTGGGACTGGGATCCTGATTCGGGAGAAACCAGCCTCTCCAGGTGCCCCCTGACTCCAGCCGGAGGCTTTTGGCTGACGCTGATTCTCACTGAGAATCGCTAGGAGTACGGACCGACCTTTGGGGAGCTGGGGTCGGAATCTGAAAAGAAAGGCAAAGAAGTTTTTTCTAACAAGTAATTTAGAGGCAACTGGTTTAATCCCAAATTTCATTGTGCCAAGGAATCACAAGTGGAATTTGTTCAGTATAGCTTCCTGCAACCTAACGTGAGGAAATCGGATTCAGCGGCTGTGGGCAGGGCCTGGAAGCCTGTACTGAAACACTTGCTAAATAGTTTCAAAATTGGTGATTCCCAGACCTGCTTGATAAAAACTAATCCAATTGTAACCTCTTACCCAATAGTCCCTACTCTCGCAAAACAAAGAAAATATGCAAACATTTAAGAGTTAGTAGGGAAAAACGATCCCAAATAACCATATACTTTCTAGAGCAAACCCAGCATTCTTTCCCTGTCACGTGTGAAATCTTAGCAAAGGTAATTGACTAATCGCCCGCAGAACAAGATGAACTCCAGGAATCAGAGGTTTAGTTTTGACACGTTAACAGCTGATTGGTGCCTAGTAAGTTCTAGGCTCTTTTCTAGAGGCGGGGAATAGAGACATGAAGGGGACACAGTCCCTGTCTTCAAGGAAGTGGGAGATGGGGGTGGGGGAGGGGGACGTGGGCAGCAAGGGGAGAGAGAGAAGGGCAACATTTCAGTGCTTGGAGGAAACTGCAATTCAGGAGAGATTTTTCTGGATTAGGTGCTGTATTAGTTTCCTATTGCTGTTCTGACAAGTTACCACAAACTTAGTGGCTTAAAACAAATTTAATCAACCAGTATAAAGTTTGAGTTACACGAGAGGAATAAATATCAGAGATCTGCTGTACAGTATTGTGCCTATAGTTAATAAAAAAATTTGTTGACAGGGTAGATCTGTTCAGTGTTCTTACCACCATCAAAACACACATTTATTATCTTACAGTTCTGGTCAGAAGTCTGAAATGGGTCTTACTGGGCTAAAATCAAAATGTGAGCAGGGCTGCAATCCTTTCTTGGAGGCTCTAGAAGAGACTCTGTTTTCTTGTCTCTCACCTTCCAGAGGCTGCTGGCATTCCTTGGTTTATTGCCCGGTTCCACCTTCAAGGCCAGTAAGGGTCTTTCTCACATCACATTACTCTTCTTTTCTCCCTCCCTCGTCTTCTTGTAAGGCCCTGTTAAATTAATTAAACAAGCAGGCCATTAGATTGAGGTGGCTCTAATGCCCAGGCAGCCTATGTGAGCAAACCAAAATCCAAGCCTGTAAATGCCTAAACATTATGAAACTAAAAATGCTAAGGACAACCAATCACAGATAGCCAGTTAGGCTTTGAGCTATAGCCAATCAATTAATTTCTTTTCCTTGCTTCTGCACTTTCTCTATTATAAGTCTTTCCTTTGGCTCCAGACAGCGGTGCACTCCTAACTACTTCTGGTTTGGCACTGCCTTATTCGAATTGATTTTTGCTCAAATAAACTTAAATTTTTTTTTCTTTTTTTTTTTGGTGAGGAAGATTAGTCCTGAGCTAACATCTGCTGCCAATCCTCCTCTTTCTGCTTAAGAAAGATTGTCCTTGAGCTAACATCTGTGTCAATTTTCCTCTGTTTTGTTTGTGGGATGCCACCGCAGCATGGCTTAATGAGTGGTGTGTAGGTCCGTGTTCGGGATCTGAACCCTCAAACCCTGGGCCACCGAAGTGGAATGCTCAAACTTAACCACTATGCCACCAGGCCAGCCCTGTAAACTTAAAGTTTTTAATATGCCTTAGTTTTTCTTTTAACAGCCTGGTGTGATCACATTGGCCCCACCCAGAGAATTTCTTCATCTTAAGGTCAGCTGATTAGAAACCTTAATTCTATGTGCAACCTTAATTGTCCTTTGCCACATAACCTACCATATTCACAGGTTGTGGTGATTAGGTTTTAGTCTTCTTTGGGAGGAGGGGGCACTATTCTGCCTGGCACAGGTGTTATAAGAACTGAGATCCGTGTAGAAAGGGTAGGGCAGGTGGCAGCCACTGAGGAGGCAAGCAGTATGACAGGCACTTTGTGAAAGTCTCTTTTAGCTCAGACACTCCCAGAATTGTAGACATCAGAGAAAGCAAAATATTTTTCCTCTCTCCCTGATATGAAGTCGTTCTTTTTGCTGTACTTAAAACCACACCATTTTGGCCCTGGTCAGGTAAGCCCTTGGCTCTACAAAGGCCTATGACCAGTCTAGAACCTCCAGGTTCCTATCCAAATGCCAGGTTTAGGTCAGGAATAGATCAACTTCTGAAACAGATGATCTATATGCTGTTTCCTAGTTATGCACCCTATGACATTTTGCCTTTTGGAAGAGGATGATAGAAAGAGATCACATAAATCCTGCATCCATGATTTCCATACAATTCAAGTCTCTGGATCACCAGGACTTTTACTAGACCTGCCTTTTTTTCCTACAATAAATGAAACAATATACTGCTGACTTTTCTCTTAAAAATAATTGCATAAATTAAATTCCTCAGCTGCAAACAAAATTTTTACTCCTGTGTCATTGGATGTTATTTTTTGCTTGTTTGTTATGAGGAAGATTGTCCCTGTGCTAACATCTGTTGCCAATCCTCCTCTTTTTCTTTTTTCTCCCCAAACCCCAGTACATAGTTGTGTATCATAGTTGTAGAGTTGTAGCTCTTCTGTGTGGGTTGCCGCCTCAGCATGGCTTGACGAGCAGTGAGTAGGTCCACGCCCAGGATCCGAATCAGTGAACCCCAGACCACTGAAGTGGAACGCGTGAACCTAAACACTACGCCACCTGGCCGGCCCCTCAATAGATGTGATTTGAAGGATGTATTTTCAAATCTGCATCTACTGGCCACTCTTCCCCCAGCTCACTTCCATTTGCATTCTAAGCCTGTGCTACGAAAATTTTTGTTACCAAGGAACTGAATTTAAACTTCCTTCACTAAGTTTAAATTTCACTGCTAAATATCCCACTTCAAGTAAACACTTTCCTTCCTATCAGCTTTGAAATCTCCTGGGGCAGGGTTTTTGTGGGAATGGAGCATGTTTGGGGTGGAGCAGTGGGGAGGAAATGGGGTTTGAGAAGCCAGTTATTAGAATGCCTTACCAACCAAGGTGAACAAAAAAAGTGGCAAACTTACTGACCTTGCCAATCAAATTGTTATTATTAGGTGGGATGCATCTCTTGAAACCTGTACTTTTGAGACACATGTTAAAACTCTTACTGATACCAGCTCAACACAAGGTTGATATAAGGGAAGCCATATTGTAGAAAAGAAACCATATTGTAAGTTTGAATGACCTCTGACCAGCTGGATATGCACCCTCCACGAGATCTACTTGCTCCGTAGATTTTATGATCCCTGCTTGTACCTCCCAGCTGCGATAAGACAATAACTTTCTTCTTTTGGGTTCCTTAGGAATGTGATGACCCCTGGACAGAGAGTCTATGCTGCTAGCCATCAATGACAACTGAAAGATCTGGTGTGCTGACTCCCAGTCTGTAACACCAGAGGGTCAATATTCCTAACCCCCTCCCCTATAACCCACTGGCCTATGTAACTGCTTCAAGATTATGTGCCCCGCTTTAGATGGTTCCTTAAGACACTAGTCTACCATCTTCCGATTTGCTAGCTTATCACTTAATAACATGCCTTTCTCTGCCACTATCTTGCCTCTTGATGCATTGGCTTTTGTCTCTCAGTGAGCAGATTGTGCCCTTTGTGCAGTAACGTTACCTAAAATTAAATTTTAATGTCATATGAGAATTTTCTAATTCTTTTTTCAATGTCAGGGACAGCAGAGTTGAATTAATCATTATCCTTGGTTCCTAATACATCTTCAGCATTGGTCCATGCATGGCCTGCTTTCATTTACATATTTAACTTCTTTAATAATATAATAAGCACCTATAAACTCATCCTCAGGTGATATCCTAAATCTAACTCCATGATCTTCTCATCCTCCCATCCCATCCCCAACCTCCCCCCAATTTAGGTAGCCATCCTTCTGAATTTCATATTCATCATTTCCTTACTTAATGATTCCTTGTATATTCCTAAAATGCATGTGCATTTAAGTTTATTTTCAACTTTTAAAAAGGGTATCCATGCTGCATATAGTCTTTTGGGAATTAAAGTTTTTTATTTATTTATTTATTTATTTATTTATTTATTTTTGTGTGGGGAAGACCAGCCCTGAGCTAACATCCGTCGCCAATCCTCCCCTTTTTGCTGAGGAAGACTGGCCCTGGGCTAACATCGTGCCCATCTTCCTCCACTTTATATGGGACGCCGCCACGGCATGGCTGGCAGGCAGTGCGTCGGCGGGCGCCCGGGATCCGAACTCGTGAACCCCGGGCTGCCAAGCGCGGACTAAACCGCTGCGCCACCGGGCGGCCCCCGGGAATTAAAGTTTTCCCTTAATATTGTTATGATTGTTGATGCAAATAACCAATAGCAATTCTATAGATAGGAGAGAGAAGGTGAATTTTACTTGGGCCCAGCTGAGGACTATAACCCAGGAAGGCAGTCTCTACAAAGGAAGAAAGCATCCTGGAGAAGCATGGTTTTCAGTACAGTTTTGTACCTTTCTAGAACAAAGAACATACATAAAAAATGCCCAGGATACATATTCATCAAAGTTTCAAAGACATATTCACTTGCAAATTAGCAGGTCAACACGACCCTTGTATCTGGGAAAGGAAACTTATTTTCAAGAGTACTGATACCCGTGTTACTGATATTGGCATCCTAGGTAAGTAAGAATGCATCCTTATCTTCAAAGAGTGCATTCTTTTACTTTGAGATAATGTTTAAAGCATTCTTTAATGGTTAAAGCAGATGTACAATGTATGTTTGATAGGTTATGAATCAGGCTTTTTAGTTCAGGCAGAGCGAGGTTTAAACCTGAATAGCTACCCCATATAACTCAATATGTGAACATTTCTTATCATTATTTCTCTATATTGTGGGTGAAGGAGAGAAAGAGTATTCTCTACCCACTCTGGGTCCTTTCTGGCTGGGCTACAAATGAAAGGCCAAATAGCAGTAGAAAATCAGACAGAGCTTTATAACACGTATACTGAGTATCTCGCGACAAAATGGTGAAGGTTCTCCTCTTAAATAGACAAAGGAGGATATTGGGGGTTGGTCAGTTATGGGAGATTACCAGAAAAACACAGTAAGGTTATTACGCAAATTTAAGGCCTTGCCTTCCACATTGACAAGTTTTTAGAGATGAGGTCATCGGCCTCTCTTCCCAGTACAGAGAAGGAGATACCTTTACAAATGGAGATTTCCCTTACAAATGTAAATGTCTCTTACAAAGGGTAAACAGAACTTTGATAAGAATGGACCCAGCAAAGACCCTCCCAGTCTATCAATACCCAGAGTTATCCGTGGTGATGGCCCCATCCCGGGGACAGGCCTTCCATCCCAAATCCCTTCAGACAGTTAATGGAGGCGGGGAAGGTCAAAGCCTCCTTTAGTGCTTGAGGTGGCCAATTCTGGTCCCCACATGGGTCACTGAAGCTCATTCTTTTTGATGTACAATATTGTTACATGAAATATTACATTTTATTCATCCAGTATCTTGTTGATATTTAGATTGTTTTCAGGTTTCTGTGAAGTATTAACTGTAAATAAAGATCAACTAGATAGTTTTTTAAAAAAATCTAATAAAAATTAAAAATGTAAAATAAGATAAATTGTAATGTTTAAAGCAAAAATTATAAATCCCTCTGTAATCACATCCCCAGAGATAACCAGTGTTACAATTGGGGTATCTCTTTCTGGTGTAGGGAAGCGGAATTTGCCACCCCAGAATGTGTCTCTTTGGCTTGATTATTTTTAAGAATAAAACACTTAGGAAGAAACTTTGACCTTTCCCCTACCTGCCTAAAAGAATTTAAGATAGAAGGCCTGATCCAGGGAGGAGCTATTACCATAGATAACTATAGTATAATATGAACTAGATGTGGTAGGCAGGGAGAAACCTAGCAAGGCCCCTCTGATCAAAGTCCTCCCCACATCCCATTGTCTTTGCAGGGCATGCAAACATTCGTTTACCAAAGATTTGTTTTTCTGTCTCCATGTGAATTGTTTTCCTCCCCTTTGAAGTCCCAAACCATTACCCCCAACATCCTCTTTTGTCTTTAGCTGAGGATGGTATTTAAGGTGGTGGCTTTGGCCATTCGGCAAGTTCCTCAGTTTTCCGGGGTTTCTCCCAGGCATGCATGTTATTGAACTTTGTTTGATTTTCTCCTGTTATTTTGTCTCGTGTTAATTTAATTCTTAGACCAGCCAGAAGAACTTAGAAGGGTAGAGGAAAATTTCTTTCTCCCTTACAACTGGCTGTCTTCTTTCTTTCTTTTTTTTTTTTTTGGTGAGGAAGATTCCTGTGGATAACATCCAATGGATAACATCCATTGACAATTCTTCTCTTTTTTTTTTTTGTTTTTTGCTTGAGGAAGATTAGCCCTGAGCTAACATCTGTGCCAATCTACCTTTATTTCATATGTGTGAGGCTTCCATAGCATGGCTGATGAGTGGAGTAAGTCCGTGCCTGGGATCTGAACCCACGAACCCAGGCTGCTGAAGCAGAGTGCATGGAACTTTAACCACTCTGCTACAGGGTCGGCCCCTGTCTTCTTTTATATATAATATATATCCATATATGCATATGATATATGTACACTATGCACATATTAATTTTTAAACAAAAATGGGATCTATAGCTTGCTGGTTTCCATAACAATATACCATGTATATCACTACTTGTCAATATGTATAGATTTACTTCAACTTTTTAAGCTACTCTTTGGTATTTCATTGTTGATGTATCAACATTTATTCCACAAATCTCTAATTTATGGAAATTTTTATTATTTTCAATTTTCTGCTATTATAAATGATGTTGTAATGCAGATTCTTGCACATACATCTTTGAACACTTGTCTGATTGTTTCCTTATAATTTCCTAGAAGTGAAATTGCTGGATTGAAGGGTATGACTTTTTATTTTTTTCTGTCAACATTTTATTGCTGCATTTTGCCAGATTTCTCTCCAAAAAGAGTTAATCAATTCACATACTTATTATGACAGATGGAGATCAGAGCTGAAAATAACTAGTCCAATCTGAAGTTCAAGAGAGACTTCTCAGAGGAGTTGACCCTGGGGCTGAGTCATGAGGTGATTGAATCATCAAAAGAGCAGATAAGGAATCTACCAGAAGCTGAGATCTGGGAGGGCTCAGTGCTGGATTCTCCTGCTGCTATGGCTTGTTTGTATCCACCCTCTCCAACACTAGGCTTCAGTGACATGCTTAATCTTTGCCAAATAGAATTACTCCTTTTTTTTTTTTTTAAACTTGTACTTTTTAAAAAAATCTGTTGGAACAATTTCTTAATCCATTTCCTGGTCTAGAGAAAACAGGAACAATGGCTACCGGGAATGTTTTCTCAGAGATCATAGAAAAAGAAAGGAAAAAGTTACTTGAAGTCCTCCAACAAGATCCTGATTCCATCTTAGACACATTAACCTCTTGGAGGCTGATTTCTGAGGAAGAGTACGAGACTCTGGAGGATATTATAGATGCCTTGAAGAAAAGTTGGAAGCTGTTAATTTTGGTGCAGAAAAAGGGAGAAGTGAGCTGTCAGCATTTTCTCAAGTGTTTATTTAGTACTTTTCCAGAATCAGCTACCATTAGGGGTTTAACACATGGTAAGTTGAATTTCTACACATTTTTAGGGTGAGAGGGACAAGGCAGATTTCCTGAAAAAAGAAAATGATTGCCTTTTGTTTTCATTTGTCTTTCTCCTGGAGATAATTTTCACTGAAAAATGATAAAGGAGAAAAGTATGCAGAATTTAAAAAGCAGGGAACAGTATATCTCATTGGTTTTGGGGATTGATAAATTTTTGTTCATACTGTATCCAAAACTTGCTGTTGTTTTAATGCTCGTATAAACTGCTCATTATTCTAGAAGTGACATCTGAAATAGTCATGGTCAGAGAGTACTGTTAATGATGACACATCCAGGATCTCTTTATCAAGTAAGTGGATTAATGGATATTAACAACCCCAAGACCAAAAGCTGCATCGTTCACTTAGTATAGCCATTTTGAAAATACAGGAAAACTAACTTTTAGTATACATACAGGGTAGGTCAGTAACTTCATACTCTGTGATAAGAATGCCAGCAGAACTCTAGTTTTCTGGAACAATTCAAATGCTAAGTCTTCAATATTCAAAGATAATTAGTGGCAGATGAGGGAGCAAGTTTTCCAGAATAGGTTGTTTAGCAAATCTGTAGATTACCACTAGAGGCAGGTGTCACTCCTTTTTTAGGAATCTAAACAATATTGAAGATTATTTTAAGAGATGTTAGAGGAGTAGAGGCCCAGATAAAAAGGTTGGTGTTAATGGTCTCTAATGTAGGACAAGACGCATATGTCTAAAGAAATAGGTCTTATTATTTCTAGGACTTTCTATTCCAAATTAGAGCTATTTTCCTCCTGATTAGAAATTATTGGGATCAGATTTTATTAGCAATGGCCCTAGGAAGTCTGAGCTAGTTTGGGGTCACAGTAAATTCACAAGTAAGCACTCTTCATAGGATTCAAATTTTCTGTTTCACTCATTTAACCCTTAAGTTTGCTTTGAAAGACTCAAAATTTTGAGCAAGGCAGGAGTGTGATCTGATTTTTTTCCAGTGGGAGAAAGAAAGTTCTGACAGATGATTTGTTGCCATTTATGTAGGAGGTGGTAGGTGTTTCTAACCTCCAGTGAAATAAAGAAGAGAGACGATGCTTTGAAGCCTTGGAAATTCAAGTTCTAAAATTTCTTTTTGTTTATTTGGAAAAACAAAACAAAAACCTCCAAAACTTTCTTGTTCTTTTCAGAATTTTTACAACATAATATAGAACCTCCTCAATCTATGGGGGTAAGCAAGAATTCAGAAGATCTGTTTTGTCCTGGAGAGAAACAGCCTGAGAATCCTGAGGTCACAGGGCCCTTCAAAGAGAAAGAATACTTGGATTTGGAAACCTCTGAGCCTTTCAAGGAAAACAAAACTAGTTATAAGGAAACTGCTTGGTCCTTGAGGGAAAATAAGAAGGAATACAACACACCAAAAGTCAAATCGCCACATTTGATCGATAATATTGAATTTGCAGTTTCACCAACTATTGAGTGTTTACAACAGGATGGATGGAGATATGAGGAGCCAGATGATTCTTTATACTTAAGAGAAGAGGAATATCTAGAATCTGTTGGATACTCTGGAGATGCAGAAATCACTGTGGAAGAGGAGGATTATGATGACACAGAGTACACCATCTATGATGGCGAAGAGGACTCTGCGTATTCAGAAACCATGGAGTTCTCTGATGAAGAGCAGCATTATGAGGATTCAGAAACTGGCATATCACTGGAGGAGGAAGAGGAGAAAAGTATGGAAGGTGGGAGAAAGATGTGTGTATAGTTAGGCAACAACTTATTTTTAGGTTGCCGTGATGTAGTGGGAAGAGGGGATGAAGAAGGGCACCAGATGTCAGGAGAAAAGCAGCCGCTCAAATTCCTTCTCTAACCTGGAATTTCCTCAGAGGTGAGTGTTGACAGGGAGGAAGACCCAGGACCTAGGAAATGGTGGACAGTATAAGCAAAAGTAAATATTGGTTGTCAGCTTATAGGTTCCTACAGTTACCTCCATCATACAGATAAGAAGTTACTAACCACTAATTTAGGTGTTACCTTCTATTCCTCAGATTAAGCCTCTTTAGTCATTTTAGGCAATTTGTGACCAATGGGATATAGGAATTACGGGCCTAACTGCTGAAGTGGAAACAGGAGAGGAGTTTGTGGTAAATGGATAAGATCCCCAAATATTGTTGTCTTGATCCCGTCCTTATATTGCCATCTTGATGAGGGAAATTATATCAGTATCTTGAATTTGAATATTTCTTAATGAAAATTCAAAATATGAGAAATGCTTCATTTGGAGAGGTATTGTCTCTCCAAATAAACGTCACCAAGTTCTGAGTAGATAAGGGAAAGGTAACTGCCATCTCACATTCAGTCCAAATCCTGGGGATTCATATCCGGTTCTGGGTAGGAAAA
The DNA here is from genome assembly GCA_031878705.1 of Tapirus indicus. NCBI lineage: Eukaryota > Metazoa > Chordata > Mammalia > Perissodactyla > Tapiridae > Tapirus > Tapirus indicus. The sequence goes on along the minus strand of CM062921.1, from coordinate 113,811,288 downwards.
GAGTAATTTCTCCTTAGCACATCTTGTATTCGTTTGCTAGGGCTGCTGTAGCAAAGTACCACAAACTGGGTAGGTTAAACAATAAACACCAGAAATGTATTGTCTTAATTTGGAGGCTAGAAGTCTGAAATCAAGGTATCTATAGGGTCGGTTCCTTCTGAAGGCTGTAAAGAAGAATCTGTTTCTAGCTTCTGGTGGCTTGCTGGAAATCTTTGGCATTCTTTGGCTTGTAGAAGCATCCCCCAGATCTGTCTTCATCTTCATGTGGTTGTCTTCAAGTGCTTGTCTCTGTGTACAAATTTCCCCTTTGTGTAAGGACACCAGTCATGTTGGCTTAGGGTTCATCCTAATGACCTCATCTTAACTAATTACATCTGCAATGACTCTTTTTCCAAATAACTTTACATTCTGAGATACTGGGGATTAGGATTTCAACATATGAAGTTGAGGTGTACATAATTCAATCCATAATACAATTCTTGCCCCATCCCCAAACTTTCCCAATACATAGTTGCTTTTAGGCCTCATTATTACTTTTTATTTATTTATATATTTCAGTTGTTGCATAGGGTTGAATTAATTGTTCATTGCATAATATCATCATTATTTTGCAAAAAGCCCCTTTTGTTTACCTATTCCATTTTTTCTTTATTCCCATTCACCTTCCTCTATATGTAACATTCTAATATTATAATGTGTTTCTTGCATGTTATTGTTTTGTTTGCATGATTTTTTTCTGTATCATTTATGTATTGCTACAATAATGCTACATAACAAAGCATCTCAAAATTAGAGTCACTTAAAACAATGAGTATATTATTGTTCATGTGTCTGTAGTTGGCTGGGCAGTTTTTCTGGTCTTCCCTGGGTTTACTCATGTGTCTGTGGTCAGCTGGCTATAGGTTCATCTCTCTTCTTCTAGCAGGCTAGCCTGGGCTTGTTCTCAGACTAGAAGGGGCATGTTCTTATGGTGAGGGGAAAGGAGTAAAAGAGAGATAAGGAGACAGAGAGAGAGGGCACAAAAGAGAAAGAGAGAGACAGAGTAGTGAAGGCCTTTTTAGGCTTAAGCTGAGAACTATCATGCTGTCTGTATTAGCTTCCTGAGGCTGCCACAATAAAGTATTACAGAAGGGTGGTTTAGTTATGGAAGCCAGAAGTCTGAAACCAAGGTATTAGCAGGGTCATGCTCTCTCTGGAGGCATTAGGGAAGGCTCTGTTCCAGCCCTCTCTCCTGGCCTCTGAGAGCCTTGGGTGTTCCTTAGTTTGTAGATGACCATCTTCTCTCTGAGTCTTGAAATCATTTTCCCTTTGTGCATCTCTCTGTTTTCAAATTTCCCCTTTTTATAAGAATACCAGTCAGATCGGATTAAGGCCCACCCTAATGACCTCATTTTAACTTATGACCTCTGTAAAGACCTTATTTACAAATAAGGCCACATTCTGAGGTACTGGGAACTTCAACATATCTCTTGGGGGGGACACAATTCAATCCATAACGCCGTCTACCACATTCTGTTGGCCAAAGCAAGTCAGAAGCCAATGTGGATTCAAGGGTTGGGGAAAAATAGACTCCACCTCTTGCAAAGTAATATTGCAAAAGATGTGGGGCTATTTTTGCAATCAATCTAACACCTTTAGCAAAACAGGTCAAGAAAAGTCTCAGTAATAATGTATTTGTGACCTGCAATGTAATTCTAATGGCTACCAATCCACTCTAGTTGACTGGAGGCATGTGGCTATCCTCCGTCTCTAACCTCTATAATATTTGTCTGTGCAGCTAGGAACTGCATAGACAAAAACTGCATTTTGTTTTTTAAAACAAATCCAAATCTGACTCAAAGGAGAAGAATCTTCATGCTTTTTGTCATGTTGAATTCCATGCCAAAAAAAAATCTGTGTCAAATGAGTCTCAGGAAGGCTTAAGGCTTTGCCTTGTGTATTCTGCACTGTATAAGGTCAACTTGTACGTAGACTATATCAATCAATTCCCTTCCCTTCCAGCTTATAGTTGGGGTCAGCCAATGGTAAGAATCCATATATTTACCATTTCCTGTGCCCTTTCTTCCTGAAGATTCAAGTTTTAATTTGATGTTTCCCTTTAGCCTGAAGAATTTTATTTATTATTTCTTTCAGTGCGGATCTGCTGCTAACAAATTTTATTAGGTTTTGTTTATTGAAAAAGGTCTTTATTTTGCCTTCACTCCAGGATATTTTTGCTGGATATAGAATTGTAGATTGGAAATTTTTTGCCTTCAGCACTTTATGGATGTCATTTCTCTGTCTTTTGGCTTCCATTGTATCTTCAGTCTTCAGTCATTTTATCATTGTTCCCCTGAAAGTGTTGTGCCATCTTTCTTCTGGTTGATTTCAAGATTTTTTCTTAAAAATTTTTCAGCAGTTGATTCTGATGTGTCTAGGTGTGTTTTTCTTTGTTTTCATCTTCCTTAGGGTTTTCAGAGTTTGTGAATCTAAAGCTTTTTTTTTTCACCAAATTTGGAAGATTTTCAGCTGTTATTTATCCCAATATTTTTTGTTTCATTTGCTTCCTTTGAGACTCTAAGTACATGTATGTTAGAGTTTTTGATATTGTTCTATAGGTTCCTGAGTCTTTGTTCATTTTTTTAAAAATAATTTTTCTCAGGGCCAGCCTGGTGGTGTAGTGGTTAAGTTCACGCACTCCATTGTGGTGGCCCGGGGTTTGCAGGTTCAGACCCTGGGTGTGGACCTACACACCGCTTATCAAACCATGCTGTGGCAGGGGTCCCACATAAAGTAGAGGAAGATGGTCACAGATGTTAGGGCCAGTATTCCTCATCAAAAAATTTTTTTTCTCTCTCTATTCTTTAGATTGGATCATTTCTATTACTATATCTTTAAGTATACTGAATTGTTCTTCTGTCATTTCCAATCTGCTTTTAAGTCCATCTACTGATTTTAAAATGTTCAGATATTATGATTTTTAATTTTAGAATTTCCATTTTTTTAATAGTCTATTTTTTTCTGAGAATTCCTATTTAATCATTCATTATGGGCTTATTTTATTTTACATTCTTGAGAATAGTTAAGATAGCTGCTTTAAAATTCTTATATGCTAAATTCAACATCTTGGTCATCCTGGGGTCAGTCTCTATTGACGGAGTAAGGGTTACATTTCCTGTTTTTTCTGTGTCTATTAACTTTGGATTGTGTCCTAAACATTGTGTATGATTGGTTGTAGAGACTCTGCATTGTTAAATTTCTCCAAAGAATCTTGGGTTTTTTGGTCTGTTTTAGTTCCCAATTAACCTGGCTGGACTCAAATTCAAAATTCAGTCTCCTTTCAGTGGGTTGCACCTGAAATCTCTCTCTCTCTTTTTTTTTTTTTTTGCCTTAGCTGAAGTATTTTCATGAATTTTTAATTTACAAAACTGGTATCAGGTTCTAGAAATTATTGTTTCTTACTTTCTTCATCCAGATCCGTGCTTATTAAATATATCATTGCTGTGTGTACATTTACAGTCATGTGCTGCATAGAGATGTTTCAGTCAATGATGCACTGCATATATGACAGTGGTCCCATAAGATCAGTACCATATAGCCTAGGTGTGTAGTAGGCTACACATCTAGGTTTTTGGAAGTACACTCTGATGTTTGCACAATGACAAAATTGCCTGTCGCATTTCTCACAACATATCCCCATCATTAAGCGACATGACTGTACTCTGTTGCTTCTAACCACTCCGTAATGGCTTCATTATTACCTTGTCAACACTAGACATCTGGCCTGGGCTGTGTGAGTGCCAACTTCAGTGCTGAAGCAGCTGACGATTGTTGTCCTAAGGCAAAGTAGTAGGTAGGCAAGAGCAGAACTTAAAAGCTTTCCTGCAACGTATCCTCTCACTGCCTCCTCTGGGAACCCTTCACGCTAGCCTCAACTTCTCCCTCACCTTCCTACCCCAACACATATATCAGTTCAAGCAACTTTCAGAGTATCCAAGGATTTCTTAGAGTTACTTTTGTTAATTCTTGAAATTCGTACTTTTCTCTCACTTTCATTGTTTCTTCCAGGCTATTTTTACAGGAGATCCAAGAAGCTTATGCTAACTTGCTATCCATCAGGAGCAGAAAATGCTCTCTGATCTTCTTTCTCTACTAAGCACTATCTCTGCATTCCCAAGAAGTGGCTAGAAAATATATTAAAAAATAGGAAATCAGAAGAAATTAGGTATGACATGTAAATTCTGAGAAAACGTTAATGGAAATAAAATCTTCCATTTCTCCAAACTTTAGCAAGAAATCCATTTAAGAAAGAAACCAGTATTAACCTAGAGAATTCCTCATACATGTGTATAATGAAGCATTAGCAAGGTTTTTTTTTTTTTAATTAATTTTTTTTTGTTGATGTCTTAATAGCTTATAACACAGTGGTGTTTTAGTTGTACATTTTTGTTTGTCCGTCACCATGTGGATGTAACCCTTCACCCCTTGTGCCCACCCCCCACCCCCCTTCCCCTTGGTAACCACCAATCAGTTCTCTCTGTCCGTGTGTTCATTTATATTCCACATATGAGTGAGTTCATGCAGTGTCTGTCCTTCTCTCTCTGGCTTATTTCACTTAACATAATACCCTCTAGGTCCATCCATGTTGTTGCAAATGGGACAATTGTGTCTTTTCTTATGGCTGAGTAGTATTCCATTGTATGTATACACCACATCTTCTTTAACCAATCATCAGTTGAGGGACACTTGGGTTGCATCCACTTCTTGGCTATAGTGAATAATGCTGCAATGAACATAGGGGTGCATAAGCCTCTTGTGATGGTTGATTTCATGTCCATTGGGTAGATGCCCAAGAGTGGGATTGCTGCATTATACAGTATTTCTATTTTTAATTTTTTGAGGACTCTCCATACTGTTTTCCATAGAGGCTGCACCAGTTTGCATTCCCACCAGCAGTGAATGAGGGTCCCCGTTTCTCCACAACCTCTCCAGCATTTGTTGTTTTTTGTGTTGGTGATTATAGCCATTCTAACCGGTGTAAGGTGATATCTCAGTGTAGTTTTGATTTGCATTTCCCTGATGATTAGTGATGTTGAACATCTTTTCATGTGTCTATTGGCCATCTGTATCTCTTCCTTGGAAAAATGTCTGTTCATATCCTCTGCCCATTTTTTGATCGGGTTGTTTGTTTTTTTGTTGCTCAGTTGTATAAGATCTTTATATATTACTGAGATTAATACCTTGTCAGACAAATGATTTGCGAATATTTTCTCCCAGCTGGTGGGTTGTCTATTCATTTTGATCCTGGTTTCATTTGCCTTTTAGAAGCTCTTTAGTCTGATGAGGTCCCACTTGTTTATTTTTTCTTTTGTTTCCCTTGTCCGAGTAGACATGGAATCTGAAAGGATCCCTTTATGTCCAGTCTCAATTAGTATACTGCCTATATTTTCTTCCAGGAGTTTTATAGTTTCAGGTCTCACTTTCAGGTCCTTGATCCATTTTGAATTGATTTTTGTATATGGCGATAGGAGATGGTCTACTTTCATTCTTTTGCATGTTGCTGTCCAATTTTCCCAGCACCATTTATTGAAGAGACTTCCCTCTCTCCATTGTATGTTCTTTGCTCCTTTGTCGAAGATTGGCTGTCCATAGGTGTGTGGTTTCATTTCTGGGCTTTCAGTTCTGTTCCATTGATTTGTGTGTCTATTTTTGTATCAGTACCATGCTGTTTTGATGACTATAGCTCTATAGTATATTTTGAAATCAGGGATTGTGATGCCTCCAGCTTTGTTCTTTTTTTTCAGGATTGCTTTAGCTATTCGGGGTCTTTTGTTGCCCCATACGAATTTCAGTAGTTTTTGTTCTATTACCGTGAAGAATGACATTGGGAATCTGATTGGGAGTGCATTGAATCTGTAGATTGCTTTAGGTAGAATGGATATTTTAACTATATTTATTCTTCCAATCCATGTGCATGGAATATTTTTCCATTTCTTTATGTCTGCCTCGATTTCTTTCAATAGTGTCTTATAGTTTTCATTGTATAGGTCTTTCACCTCCTTGGTTAAATTTATTCCCAGATATTTTATTCTTTTTGTTGCAATTGTAAATGGGATTGTCTTTTTGAGTTCTCTTTCTGTTGTTTCATCGTTAGTGTATAGAAATGCAATTGATTTTTGTAAGTTGATTTTATACCCTGCCATTTTACTGTAGTTGTTGATTATTTCTAGTAGTTTTCTGATGGAATTTTTTGGGTTTTCTATGTATAAGATCATGTCGTCTGCAAATAGTGAGATTTTCACTTCTTCATTGCCTATTTGGAGTCCTTTTATTCCTTTTTCTTGCCTAACTGCTCTGGCCAGAACTTCCAGTACTATGTTGAATAAGAGTGGTGAGAGTGGGCACCCTTGTCTTGTTCCTGTCCTCAAAGGAATGGCTTTCAGTTTTTCCCTGTTGAGTAGGATGTTTGCTGTAGGTTTGTCATATATGGCCCTTATTATGTTGAGGTACTTTCCTTCTATACCCATTTTGTTGAGAGTTTTTATCATAAATGGATGCTGGATCTTGTTGAATGCCTTCTCTGCATTGATTGAGATGATCATGTGGTTTCTATCTTCATTTTGCTAATGTGGTGTATTACGTTGATTGATTTGCGGATGTTGAACCATCCCTGTGTCCCTGGTATAAATCCCACTTGATCATGGTGTATGATCTTTTTGATGTATTGGTGTATCTGGTTTGCCAATATTTTGTTGAGGATTTTTGCGTCTATGTTCATCAGTGATATTGGCCTGTAGTTTTCCTTCTTTGTATTGTCCTTGTCTGGCTTTGGTATCAGGATGATGTTGGCCTCATAGAATGTGTTGGGAAGTATTCCATCTTCCTCTATTTTTTGGAATAGTTTGAGAAGGATAGGTGCTAAATCTTCTTTGAATGTTTGGTAAAATTCTCCAGGGAAGCCATCTGGTCCTGGGCTTTTATTTTTTGGAAGGTTTTTGATTACTATTTCAATCTCTTTACTTGTGATTGATCTGTTCAGATTCTCTATTTCTTCTTGATTCCGTTTTGGGAGGTTGTACACGTCCAAGAATTTGTCCATTTCCTTTAGGTTGTCCAACTTGTTGGCGTAAAGTTTTTTATAGTATTCCCTAATAATCCCTTGTATTTCTGTGGTATCTGTTGTAATTTCTCCTCTTTATTTCTAATTTTATTTATTTGAGTCTTCTCCCTTTTTTTCTTAGTGAGTCTGGCTAAGGGTTTGTCAATTTTATTTATCTTCTCAAAGAACCAGCTCTTTGTTTCATTGATCCTTTCTACTGTTTTTTTGGTTTCAATTTCATTTATTTCTGCTCTGATTTTTGTTATTTCCCTCCTTCTACTGATTCGGAGCTTTGTCTGTTCTTCTTTTTCTAATTCTGTTAGCTGCAGTTTAAGGTTATTTATTTGGGATTTTTCTTGTTTGTTAAGGTGAGGTTGTATTGCTATGAATTTCCCTCTCAGGACCGCTTTTGCTGCATCCCATATGAGTTGGTATGGTGTAGTTTCCTTTTCATTTGTCTCCAGATAGCTTTTGATTTCTCCTTTAATTTCATCAGCGACCCATTGGTTGTTCAGTAGCATGTTGTTTAGTCTCCACGTCTTTGTCCCTTTCCTAGTTTTTTCCTTGCAGTTGATTTCTAGTTTCACAGCATTACAATCAGAAAAGATGCTTGTAATGATTTCAATCTTCTTAAATTTATAGAGTTTTGCCTTGTTTCCTAATATATGGTCTATCCGTGAGAATGTTCCATGGGCACTTGAGAAGAATGTGTACTCTGCTTTTTTTGGGTGGAGTGCTCTGTATATATCTATTAAGTCCATTGCGTCTAGTTTTTTGTTTTAAGTCCATTATTTCCTTATTGACTTTTTGTCTGGATGATCTATCCATTGATGTAAGGGGGGTGTTAAGATTCCCTACTATTGTGTTATTGTTAATATCTCCTTTTAGGTTTTTTAGCAGTTGTTTTATGTACTTTGGTGCTCCTGTGTTGGGTGCATAGATATTTATAAGTGTTATGTCTTCTTGGTGAAGTGTCCCTTTTATCATTATATATTGCCCTTCTTTGTCTCTCATTACGTTTTTTATCTTGAAGTCTACTTTGTCTGATATAAGTATGGCTACTCCTGCTTTCTTTTGTTTGCCATTAGCCTGGAGTATTGTTTTCCATCCTTTTATTTTGAGTCTGTGTTTGTCTTTAGAGCTGAGATGTGTTTCCTGGAGGCAGCAGATTGTTGGATCTTGGTTTTTAATCCATCCTGCCACTCTGTGTCTTTTGATTGGAGAATTCAATCCATTTACATTTAGGGTGATTATTGATATATGAGGGATTAATGTTGCTATTTTATTGTTCATTTTCTGGTTCTTTTGCATTTCCTTCATTTCTTGTCACTTGTGTTTCGGACTGCAAATTCAATTTGGTATTTCTGCATGCTCATTCTCTTGGTTTTCTCTTTATTTGTCATGTGTGGTTCTCTTCTGGTTATTTGTTTAGTGGTTACCGTGAGGTTTATATAAGCTATCTCCTGGATAAGATAGTACATTTTCAGATGCCTCCTTTTTCCTGAGGCTGGGTCGATTCAATCCCTTACCTCTTCCCCTCCTTATTTGTTATCTCTGTTTATTCCATCTTGTGTTGTGAGTGTATGTTTACAGTCATGAGCTTGAATTAATTTTTGATGTTATCCAACTGTAGTTTGTTCTGGTTTAGTCTCCTTGCTTTTCTCCTTGCTGAAATCTTTGTATCCCCTTTCTCATTTGTTTTTTTTTTTCAGGCCTAAGGGCCTTCTTGAGCATTTCTTGTAGTGGGGGTCTTGTGGTGACGAACTCTCTTAGCTTTTGTTTATCAGGGAGAGTTATTATTTCTCCATCATATTTGAAGGATATTTTTACTGGATAAAGTATTCTCAGCTGAAGGTTTTTGTCTTTCATGATTTTGAATATATCATTCCAGTCTCTCCTAGCCTGTAGAGTTTCTGTCGAGAAATCAGCTGAGAGCCTGATTGTGTTTCCTTTGTATGTTATTTTGTTTAGCTGACCTTAATATTATTTCGTTGTCACAGATATTTTTCAAGTTTGCTACTATGTGGCGAGATGATTTTTTATTCCTGTTTTTATATTTAGGTGAATTATTGATTTCATTCACTGTCATTTCCCTCTCGTTCCCTAGGTTGGGGAAGTTCTCAGCTATTATTTCTTTGAACAAACTCTCTGCTCCTTTTTCTCTTTCTTCTCCTTCTGGAATACCTATTACCCTTATATTGCTTTTCCTCATTGAGTCTGATATTTCTTGAAGAATTTCTTCATTTCTTTTTAGTCTTAGCTCTCTCTCTTCCTCTATCTGGAGCGTCTCTGCGTGGCTATCCTCAATAGTGCTAATTTGTTCCTCCATATTGTCAGTTCTGCTCTTTAAAGACTCCATTTTTTCCACTATCTCGTTCATTTTGTTTTTCATCTCCAATAATTCTGATTGGTTTTTCTTTATGGTTTCAATTTGTGACGAAATCCCTGAATTCGGTGATTTGTTTCTGTGTGTTCTCTTGTATTTCATTGAGTTTGTTTATGATAGCTATTTTGAATTCTCTATCATTTAGGTTATCGAATTCTGTGCCTTCAGGGTTGGTTTCTGGGTGTTTGTCATTTTCCTTTTCGTCTGTAGCCATAACAAACTGTCTCATGGATCCGACTGCCTTATTTTTCCCTCTTATGTTGAAGTTGGTCCTGCAGTTTCCACCTGCTGCCACTGGATGGAGATCACAAGCGGTATGCTCTGAGCCCACTGGAGCCCCCCGAGGGATTATGCTGAAACACGGGGTGTGTGGGGGGAGGGGTTCTCTCTTTTTCCTGCTCAACCTGGGGGTTTCCTTTCTGGCTCTCTTAGGGTGTTTGCTACACCCCCGACACAGTCCGTCATTGCTTCCCGGTGGGGATCTCTCGACAGTCTGTGAGAGCACCTGGAGGGCGATAGTTCCCCCCCGCCACTCTGTGGGCCGCCCCTCCCTGCTCTGCGAGCCGCACTGTCTTTGCCGATCGATTGGGGAGGGGGAGTACAACTTCTTACCTCTCCTCACATCCTTTTGGGCTTCCCGCGCCTCCACCATCTGATGTATGGCAGCAGGGGTTTCTTAGAAGTCCTTTGTAGTGTTTGATTGAGCTCTGTTGGAATGCGAATGATGTTTTCATTGTGTCTTAGGGGGCAGAGATTCAAAGAGGGAATCTCACTCTGCCATGATGCTGACATCACTCCCAAGCCTTATCATTTTTGAAATTCTAACTGCTGTTTTTGTTCATTTTCTTCACCTTTTATCTATCAGAAGTGTGAAATCAGTGTCTGATCTTCATCTGTGCTTGGCTGAGATGAAGCACAGCTGAGGCCATGCGCCAGCGGGAAAGACCCGCCAGCACCCCAACGTGTAGTTGTGGGTCACCCCCGGCCGCTGCCGCACCTTGGATCCTGGGTAGGCAGCCACCACCTACCCCCAGCACCTCTGCTTCTCCTCCTCTTTCCTGGGAGGGGGTGAGGGCTAAAAAAAGCAGCAAGGTTTTTCATTGCTGCATACAAACATTAGCCAAAAAATTGGAAAACTCAAGTGATCATCAGTAGACAATAGTTAAATAAATAATGGTCCATCCAGACCATGAAGTATGATGGATTAGCCAAAATGAATTAAGTAGAGCTCTGTGCATACATACTGACATGGAAAAATTTGCAAGAAATACTACTAAGTGAAAAGAAGTTGAAGAATCATTTGTTTAGTATAATTTCATTTCTGTAAAAATAAAATAGCATCCATTAAGCCAAACTATACATTTCTACATATGCACACATACTTATGTGCTTACATAGAACAAGGATAGGAAGGAAATATACCATACCACATTGACATATCTCTTAGAAGGAAACTGGAATTGGCAGAGCAGTGAAAGGGAACTTTCACTTTATTTGTACTGCTTCATCTTTTTGCAATGAAAATGTCAATTACTTATTTAATTTTAAAAGTCAGTGAAGGACACTTAGATGTTGAATGTGACCTTCACTGAGTATCTTCTTTCCTACAGAAAGGAGAAAGGTGTTTAAAGATGTCCTGTTATGTTTGAACATGGATAGGAGCAGAAAACTTCTGCCAGATTTTGTTAAACAATTCTCCTTAGATCGAGGATGTAGGTGGACACCTAAGACTCCAGGAGACTTAGCCTGGAATTTCCTGATGAGAGTTCAAGCATTGGATGTGACAGCCAGAGATTCAGTCCTTGGACATAAGGTTCTGGGTGAGGATAGCAAAGGGGAATTGCTGACTGGAGTAGAGGATTTGGAAATTAGAGACTTACAAACCATTAATCCCCTTGATGTCCTTTGTGCCTCTATGCTGTGTTCAGACATCTCTTTGCAACGTGAAGTCATGTCAAACATGTATCAATGCCAGTTTGCTCTTCCCTTGCTACTGCCAGATGTGGAAAACAACAAAAGCATTTTAATGCTGGGGGCCATGAAGGACATTGTGAAGGAGCAGTCACCACAGTCTTCAGGAGGGCCTACAGGGGATAAAGGAAAGTTTCTGACTCTCATGAAGATGCCTGTCATCTCTTTGGTGCGTCTAGGATCCTGTAGCTTCTCCAAGTCCAGAATCCTCAACACACTGTTCAGCCCTGCCCAACCGAAGTCACACAAAATCTTTGTTCAGAAGGATTTGCCTGTTCTGGTGCTTCCCCGGCAAATCTCTGATGGCCTGGTTGAGATAACATGGTGTTTTCCTGATAGCAACGGTCTAAAAGAAAACCCTAGTTTTTTCCAAAAGGCTGTTGCTGTGGCCAACCTTCGTGGAGATCTACAAAGTTTTTGGACACAGTTTGGTTTCCTGATGGAAATTTCCTCAGCTATGTTTTTTTTCACTGACTGCCTAGGTGAGAAGGAATGGGACCTGCTAACATTTTTAGGAGAAGCTGCCATTGAAAGATGCTACTTTGTCCTTAGTCCCCTGGCCAGGGAGAGTGAAGAGGCTCAGATTTTCCAGAGGATCCTGAAGCTGAAGTCATCACAGGTACTGTTTTGGGATGGGGAGGAAGCCGGGGAGAGACAGAACATGGAGGCCCTTCAAGCTGCCCTCCAGGAAGCGATGTCCTCTTCACTCAGATGTGTGTCTGTGGAGGACATGGCCTCCCTGGCCAGGGAGTTGGGGATCCAGGTAGACCAAGACTTTGAGAACTCTGAAGGAAGTCAAGTTTCCCCTGGTGAAAACTTGGCTGCAACAACTGAAGATGAGGGTCAACAAAGGTACAGTCAGCCAAAGAGCTCATCTGAACACCCAGCTGAGATGCCTGTAAGAGAGCCTGGGGCTAGGTGTGAGGTCAGCCAGAATCTCCACCTCACCCCAGCATTTATACCTCATCTGGCAAACTACTTTCCTTTACCAACCAGAATCAGAGGTAACTTGAACCATGTTTCTTTGAAAGCCGCCTGGGTTATGGGCTCCCACTTTTGGTCAGAGCAGAGGTCTAAGGGGTTCTGTCCTTTGCCCTTTCAGAATACAAGGGCCCAGAGTCAAGGTAAAAATTTGGGGGTTCAATACTTCCAACCCCAGAGATTTTATTCACTCTCATTTGACCCTTACTATATAGAAATCAATGAAATTAATTATTTTGAGTTAAATTTAGGTCTGATCTGTGTATGTTTCATATTTAAAATATTTGTAATAGTTAAGATAATTTGGCTTATTAGAGGATCTGATATATTAGCTTCATGATTCCAACTTAGAATGTGTAATTGAGTTTTTAATTTTAGAGTTGTGATTTTTTAAGTTGAAAAGATTCAGATAGGTTTATAAAATTTGTAAAAAAGATTGAAATGTTTGAGAACTTAAGATTCACAGAATTTATAATTTTATATATATAAATAATTATATATATATAAATAAATATATATATAATTTTACTATAATTTATTTATAGTTTATTAGATTCATCTTTGTTCTAAACATTTGGGTAGGTCCTCTAGTTAGAGGCATTAAGTAAAAAGAATATATTTAATTTAAAATATTTAAGTGAAGTTTAATTATCTAAGTTTGTAAATGATACCAAATATTAATAAATATTTAAAGGTAGATGTTAAAATTCACTAGATTTAGAAATAAAATAATAAGATTTGTAAATTGAACTAAGAGCCCTGGTTTTTGAATTTGTTACTTTTAGAAAATTAATATTAATTTTAAGTACTAAAATATCCCCAAGTAGTCTTTTCTGGGTAAAAAAATCCCCTTAAGGACACACACAAAAAATCATATTGAAGCAGATAAGAACTGATCTTTGAGAAGGAATAATTAATCTCATAGTACAACAGGTATCTTTTATTTGTGCGTGTATTAAACAATCAATATTGGGTATTTACAGGGTATTCAATCTCTCTAAAGATACTGTAAATAAGAGTGAAGAAAGAGAGGACTATGCGTGTAAATTTTTATCTTTGTCTTTTAGCAAGAAGAAAAAAAGCGTAACTAGTTCATAAAATCTTTGGTGTAAAAGCAGAGTTTCTCCACTGAAAATAATCTTTTTTGTTGTTTAAGCTTTTGAATAGTAGTGATGTTTTTTAAAACCTTTCTCTGAATTCTTGAAGATTATTTCCTTGTCACCAACAGATTCTATATCAGTCTGAGTCTTGACAATACATGTATGGTACATTCAAATTGGACAATTTGAGGAAAGTTTAATAAAGGGACTATTTATAAAGGGCTCGGCAAGATGTAAAAACACGAGAGCGCAGTACCCTGGATCTAGTAAAAGCGAGGCACATTACCACCCCAAGGTCTGAAGGGCAGAGGAGTGCTATCCCCAGTTGGAGGAGCTGTGTGGAAAGGTTCTTGGGTCTGGTTGGTTGAGGGGTACCGCAGGCTGCAGTGGCCTGCAGGGAGGGATCCCAGGGAACAGATTATCTACCCTTTACCTCACATCTGCCAGTGCGTCCCCTTGGCCAAACCCAACCAGAAGCCAGAGAACAAGAAGCCCCTCTAGGCAGTTCACTTAGGTCAGCTGCTTAGGGTTCAGAGCAGAGTGAAGAGTAGATTTGGAGGGGCAAATGATAGATACCCGGCAGATTCCTCCCTTTTTGTTCCATTCTTCCTTCCTTTTCTCCTCTCACATTTATTTATTGAGCATCTATTATGTGCAAGGCATTAGGTTAGGAACTGAAAAGACATGGGAACAGAATGAGAAATTCTACTCTAGCTGTGAGATCCTATTAATCCCTGGGTCTCCTCCTTATTATAAAACTATAAGCTCATGATAGATAGTTTTGAAAATGCAGAAACAGACAAAGAAAGGAACATAAAAATAATCTGTAATTTCATAACTCAGAGTAACTGGAAATATAGTTCTCTAACTCACTAATAACATTTTCATGTATTTTTTTTCCATGTATATATATTTACAGGCAGCACTCAACTGTGTTTTTGAGTGTATTAGGATTGAATGTGGCAAAGTCAAACACAGTGTTAGGAGCAGGTGGTATAAACAGCGTGAGATATTGGTTTTCCAGGAGTCTTAAGAAAGTCTGAATTCAGCAGATGAAATATAGCTTAAGAGTGTCAGTGTATAATGCATAAATCCAATTGTTTTAAGTCAAAAGTGCAAAAATTCAGAACCACTTGTTTATATATGTGTTATTTACTACATTGAGAGTGTTCTATTTGTACCTGACTTTTTTTTGTTAGCAGATTGAAGAGTTAATCCAATGATTTACCTCTTTCAACACCTGAAAAATCCTTTCTTATAAACACCTTAAATCAATTTATATTTTGTACAAGAAAGCAAATAAAGATTACTTTTTTTAATATTAAAAAGTATATTCTTGGGGCCACCCGGTGGCGCAGCGGTTTAGTCCGCGCTTGGCAGCCCGGGGTTCGCAGGTTTGGATCCCGGGTGCCCGCCGACGCACTGCTTGTTAGCCATGCCGTGGTGGTGTCCCATATAAAGTGGAGGAGGATGGGCATGGATGTTAGCCCAGGGCCAGTCTTCCTCAGCAAAAAGAGGAGGATTAGCAATGGATGTTAGCTCAGGGCTGGTCTTCCTCACAAAAAAAAAAAGTATATTCTTTGTTGAGATCCTTGAAAAGAGTGTACTCCACTGCGATACAAAGACTGGTCATAGGGGCAGAGCTGCCTCATAAATCGTCATAAATCTAGGTTTTAGCTGCATGCAAGGTGGCCTCCTGCATTTAATTTTTGTCTTAGAATTTTTTGTAGTCTTCTTTTGGGATTAAATTAGAGTTCCCTTTCTAATATTTGCTTATAGGATCCATGTAAACAGTTGATCCTGTTTGAGGAGGATAAAACGCTGACTGCCAAGGATTCAGGAATCTGATTGAATGGGTGGCTTTAAGTGCTAACTGGCTAGGGGTAGTTATTGATATTCGTTAGGGTAAAGGCCAAGATGTCATAGCAAAGAGAAGACGAAAAAATAGCAGCTTAAATAATATGGGAGTTAATCTCTCCCTCATGTAACAATTCAGCCTGTCTAGGCTGATGGAGCAGCTCTTCTCAATAGGATTAATCAAGAACTGAGTTCCTTCCATCTTGGTTTTTTTTTTGAGGAAGATTGGCCCTGAGCTAACATCTGTGCCCACCTTCCTCCATTTTCTATGTGGGATGCCACCTCAGCATGGCCTGATGAGCGGTGCGCAGGTTGGCGCCCAGGATCCAAACCCGCCTTCCCCATTGCTGAAGCAGAGCAGGAACTTAACCACTGCGCCACTGGGTGGGCCCCCCCCATTCCATCTTATTGTTCTTCCATCTCCTTGGACATTGTTCTTTTCTGGACAATTGAAGCCAAGTCTCTCTCATTTCCTTGATCCAATTTACAGGAAGGTAAGAAAAGCCTAAGTCCAGAGAAACCGGCCTGATTTAAGTTAGAAATGGAAATTACATACGTCTTGAGCTCACATCCCATTGGCTCAAACTTGGTCGTATGGCCACATGTAGCTGCAAAGGAAATTGGGAAAGTCACTAGCAGAGTGGCCATATGTCCAGGAAGAAGAGGAGAAGCAGCAGTTTGCCACAATATCATAGAGTATCAAGAATATCGGAGGCCCAGAAGAGGAAGATGAAGTTACCAGATGGCACACCAAGCCAAACATCAAATGTTCATTTCTACTACCTTAATCATAATTTTTTGCTACTTATTATAGGATATTAATTATTTTAGTGATGGGGAGAGGTGGCAATTTCCTGAACTGAAGATAGGATTTTGAATGATGTTGCCATGAAGAGAGGATTTTAGATTATGTACTCCCTTAAATTAAAAAAGGTTGTTGGGGGCTGGCCCTGTGGCTTAAATTCGCACGCTCTGCTTTTGGTGGGCCCCGGGGTTCACAGGCCCGGGATACTAGACTATCTTCTCTAATCCAAGGTGTCAACATTCTTCACACCCTTTTGGCAAGTTTCCTTAAATTCTAAAGCAGTGGTTTTACAATTTGAGTGTGCATAAAAATCAGCTGAGGTGGTTGTTAAGATTGCATAGTGTTGATTCCCCCCAGGGACTCTGATTCAGTAGGTGTGGGGTAGGCCTAAGGAATGGTCTCTTAACAGGAACTCCCACTGAGGCAGAAGATCTTGAGGTGACATTCTGAGAAAGCCAGATACAGCCTGGGCTGCAAACCTGTTTTCTGGTGCTCAGAGAAAGATATTTTCAATCTGGGCCAGGAATCCAGGCTGGGATAATTTCCCTTCATTATCATTCTCATTAAACTTATTATTCATCTCCTGCTGGAAAATTGGGCACTAAAAAGTTGTAATGTGATAATGAGGTAAAAAGTTTGAGCCATTTAAGACTGCGGCTGTTCTATAGGCTTCGGTAACTAACGCTTCTCATTTTGTCTGCAAGTCATACCTGCTTAAATTAAAAAGACGTCCTTTTATTTTTCAAAATGTGCTTCTTCCTCTGCTCCATGGCTGAGACTTGATTTTTTTCTCTCCATCCTCAATCCTTTCTTCCTCTTGCCCAATGTCACTGGTATATGTAATGTCATTCTTTCACTAATGGAAGAATGACTTTGCTAGGGATTAAAGCAGTGTAATTTTTGGCCTGGCTCCTGATTTGACATTCCCATGTCTCTAGGCCTCACAGACGAGACAAATTTCTCTGGGATGTCAGAGGCGGAGAGAAAGGAGAAAAATCAACATACTGAGATGTTGACATGTCCTCCAGAAGGGCTATCCATCCCCAGTCCTTGGTAAATCCCCACCTCCACTCCTAGGCCCCAGGATGAGCAATGAAACCTGAAGAGAGGTCTGAATATTGTATGCATTTAGTATGTGTCCCACTTCCCATAACTGGACTGGGTGAAGGGATGAGGTAAGAGGGGAGGAAATACTATTAATAAAAATGTACATCAGTTAATATCATTCTATCACAACAGTAGCCAGGGTAGTGGGGCCAGAGTGACAAGAGCAGCTTGAGGAAGGGCAGCATTTAAGGGATAGGCAGAGGATCAGTGAGGTACAAGGAGGAGGACTGGATGGAGAAGAGCCAAGAGGGGTGCGAACAAGCCCTGGGTGGGGTGTTTCAAGAAGACAGCAGAGAGTGTCTTGGGCATTTTATCAAATAAGGACTGATTTCCTTACTTTGGGACTAGACCTACTTTTGATGCTTTTGAGATAAGGAATGAGATGGAAGTTTCAGAAACTAAGAGATAGACCTGTCAAGGGATTATTCTACTGTCTCTTTACTCTGCCCAAACTGTATTTAAAATTATTCAAATAGTAACCATATAGTTTCAGTCTTGGGCAGCCATGGGAGTGTGCTACTTGGCTTTCCCTTCGCAGTGGATACTGCTGTAAGGAGAGTAGCCGGCCCCCAGCCCCCAGCTTTGCTGCCTTGAAGATCCACTGCAGCGGTCCAGAAAGCACACCTTTGGGCAGGCTGCTCTCAGCCAGTGACTCAGCATGGCGGGGTACTAGAGCTGAGCCAGTCCTTCCCACATCGGGGGACTCCACCAGGCAATCTTTGTTCAGGAGCTCCTTGTTGGCCTGGCTGAGGCTTTCTTCGAATCGTACTGTAGTCTCGGGCTCTTGCTCCCCAGTCCTCCTCCCTTGTCTCTTTCCCTTCATAGGTGTCAGACCTACATGGCAGTGTGAGGCTCTCCCTGCCCATGCCTGCTCCCTCCTCCCTTTATGCTTCACAGACTTCTGCACTTGAATTCCATCTTAGCATCTGCTTCCTGGAGGACTTGAACTGGCACAAGTTATTTGTGAAAAATGATTCTTTTTTCAATGTCTGAGCTGTCTTGGACACACCTACTCCTCCCCTGCCTCCCTTTTTTGAGAAAGCAGACCCAGGGAATTTTATCTATAACTCTGAGAGTCTGCTTCAAAGAGGAAGAAATGCTTTGACTCTTTTTAATTATCTCTTTTAGGGTGGACATTAGTTGTGGACATGGAGTTGATATTTTTTACAAGAGCTTTGCATGCATTGCATATTTCATCTGTTGCCATGTGTCATTAAGCACTGTTCCTTGCTTAATGATAGTCAAGAATCATTCACAATTTACTATTCTCATTTGTAGCTCACAAGATAGAAGAGAAAAATCATTGATGATATGGTGAGTGCCAGGATATTGCTTTAAGTCCCTAGGATCACTTACAACATTGGCCAACTGTGTCAAGTATCTCAGAAAGATCAGTAAGATAAGAACTAGACGCGTCCCTTTGCATTGTATGATCATCGTCAGTACAGTTTTAGGGAGAAAAGGGCACAGAAGCCAGGCTGAGGAGGGTCAAGGTCTGAATGGGAAGTGAGGAAGTGGACACTTCAAGAAATGAGATTGAAAAGGAAAGTGCTGTTGCTACAGGGTCAAGAAAGGTTTTTCTTCCTCTCTTCTTCCTCCCTTCTTTGTTTCATTCCTTCCTTTTCTTTTTCTTCCCTATTTTTTTTTTTTTTTTTGCTTGCAGAAGACTGTCACTGAGCTAACGTCTGTGCCAATCTTCCTCTACTTTGTATGTGGGATGCTGCCACAGTGTGCCTTGATGAGCGGTGTGTAGGTCAGTGCCCGGGATCTGAACTGGTGAATCCGGGGCCGCTGAAGCGGAGCGCATGAACCCAACCACTACGCCACTGGGCCGGCACCTCTTCCCTATTTTTTTTAACTGATTCATCTTCCTTTTTAAAAAATCTAAGGTAACATAATATTTGGAAAAAATTTCAAACACTGTAGAAATATACAATGTAGGAAGTCATTCGTAATCCCACCCTCTAGCTAGCAGGAATTCTCAAAATTGGCTGCACGTTAGAATCACTGGGGGATTTAAAAATGCTGATGCCAAGCCCACAGCCCATGTCAAAGATGCCAAGATGTCTGGGAGTAGCACCCAGGTATCAGCATTCTTTAAAGCCCTCTAGGTGAATCCGATACACAGTCAGGGTTGAGAGCCACTGCTCCAGGGCTCTGATACTCAAAGTATGGTCTGTGGACCGGTGGCATCAGCATCAGCATTCAGCAGAATCTCAGCTCTGCACCCCCTCTCTACTTACTGGATCGTAATCTGCATTTTAGCAAGATCCCTTGATATTTCATATGCACAATAAAAATTCAGAAGCACTTTCTAGAGAAAAATCACTAAAAGCAATAAGGAAGACTTTTTTTTAAAGATGGAATGAACTTATGCTTATAGATGGAGAGGAAGCATCTATCAAGGGGAAAGAATAGAAAGTACAAGACAGAATGTCATAGTTGGTAGGGCAATGTCCCAGAAGAGGTGGGAGGGATGGAATTGACAGCCTGTTGGGAAAAATGGACTTTGAACAGGAAAGGGGATTTGTCCTCTTCTTACACCAGAAGGAAGAGGGAATGGGTGATACTTACAAGAAGGTTTTGATTGGGGGGAGCAGGAAGTTGATGGAGTTGCCTCCCGATGGCCTTTGTTTTCTCCTTTCCTCAGGGGAGTAGGAAGGAGAGGTCACCTGCCAAAAATGAATGGGGCAAAGAGGAATAATGGCTACTGAACATCTACTATGTACCACAAAGGGCTTTATGTATAAAAACCATATATAGTCCTTCCAATAGCTCTATGACAATTCTGTTATACAGATGGGGACATCAATGATCTGCTGCCTTCTCCTTTGCTTAGTCTCTAAACATCTATCCTGAGGTTCCTTCTCCATTTCTTCACTCCTTCAATGACATCACTCAGTCCCCTGACTGTAACTTTTACCTACATGACTCTGACCCCCAAATATACATTTCTAGTCCTGACCTGTGCTTTGAATTCCATCCAATTGTTTCCTTGACATTTCCATAACATGCCTGATAGAAATCCCAAATTAATCATGGGCAAAAGGAACTCTTCCCAAACCTGCACCCCAGCCTTGACCCCACCTATCAAAATAACACCCAAACCCAGGACTTCTGGCAGTGCCTCTTTCCTCCACTTCTCTCTATCCCAAATCACCCCCTCCTCCATCCCAAATCACCAAGAAAACCTTGGCAACTTGATCCCCATAGTGTTCCGAGTTTATCCACTTCTCTAACATTCCTACCACCAGTCCAGTCTAAGCCACCATCACCTCCTCCATGGACCACTGCAATAGTATTCTAACTGCCCTCTCTACTTCCACTCTTGTCTCCCTGCAAGCCGTTCTCTGCATTTCAGCCAGAGTGAGGTATGTGCGTATATAAATGGCAATTTTAAAACTTACACACAAATAGAATTGTATAATGAACTCCCTTAGTCACATCACAGCAACTCCAAAAATTATCAATAATTTGTCAATCTTGTTTTGTGTCTTCCCATCTGCACGTTTTTCTTTTTTTAAAAGGCATTTAAAAGCAAATCTGAGAAGTCATATCATTTCAACCATAAATATTTTAGCAGATGTCTCTAAAAGAGAAGAATTTTTAAAAGTATAACCAGAATGCTCATTACATTCTTAATACTCCAGTGTGCTGCACACGTTTATGTATTTTATTTCATTTAGTCTTCACAGTGGTCTTGTGGGGTGGGCATTGCTAGATGATTTCACCTACATGAAAACATAGATTTAGGGAGTAAGGGACTTGCCTAAAGGGCTGAACTTTGAAGCAGAGTCCTTGAATTGCCTGTCTGGTGTGCTTTCCGCCCCATCACAGCTCCTCTTTCCTGTGTGAAGTCCCTCGACTCATTCCTTAGTGCCTTGCGTCTTGTGATCTTGCATCATTTTAAGAAAAGAGAAAATAAAAATGGGAACAATTTATATATATTTTTCAGTTTTTCCTGCTTAATTTTTTTCTGGCTCAAAATTTTAGGAAAAGCATCATTATACTGCCATCTTCTGGATCTTTTGAATGCTAACACGTGAACGACAATATGGATATTTAAAACCAAGTCTGTCCAACTCTTTCTAATCTGTGGCTGACACGTTAAACTTTGCATAATTAAAATTATTTCTTTAATTATTTAGACAAGTTCTTTTAACAACTGAATACATATTAAATATGGAGGCTAAAAGTAAATGTATTCAGAGGTCAGTTGTTTTTTTGTAGGGAATGGAGACATACATAGTTAAAATTTACAAGTAATTCAGCAGCCACCTTTTGGCCATTAGTTTCAACCTCTTCCAATGACAGTTTTTAAGATTAATGGTAATAGAGGTGTTGGGCAAAAAAGCATTTCCAGGGGCCAGCCTGGTGGCGTAGTGGTTAAGTTCGCACCCTCCACTTCAGCAGCCTGTGTTCGCAGGTTCGGATCCTGGGAGCGGACCTACTGCTTATCAAGCCATGCTGTGGCAGGCATCCCCCATATAAATTAGAGGCAGATGGGCACAGATGTTAGCCCAGGGCCAATCTTCCTCAGCAAAAAGAAGAGGATTGGCAACAGACATTAGCTCAGGGCTAATCTTCCTCACACACACACACACACAAAAGCATTTCCATTGCTGGTGGGAGTATAAATTATTACAGTCCTTTGGGAAGGCAATTTGACTGCATATATGTAAAATAAAAATAAAATACCTGTAACTTTGTTTTTTTTTGGTGAGGAAGATTGGACTTGGGCTAACGTCTGTGCCCATCTTCCTCTACTTTATATGTGGGATGCTTGCCACAGCACGGCTTGATAAGTGGTGTGTATGTCCATGCCCAGGATCAGAACCTGTGAACCCCGGGCCGCCAAGGTAGAGTGTGTGAACTTAACCACTACACCACCGGGCTGGCCCCCAAAATATCTGTAACTTTTGACCCAGGAAATTTGCTTTATGAATTCATCCTACATATTTTCTTGTTAATGTATGCAAAGATGTATATATGCAAAGAATGTACAATCTTACATCGTTTATAAAGGGCTAGAAAACCCCAGAATGCTTAAGTAAATGATGGTACTACACCTATGCAATGAAGTTCCATGAAGCTGGTTAAAAATAATGGTGTAGTTCTAAATATGCTGGTAATACCAACCGATATTATAAGAGATTTCTTTTAAATATTTTGGCCTAGAACTGGAAGATACTGTGCAAAATAAGTACTCTTTTCATATTTTTAATTAGGAGATATTTATGTAGTAAAAAACTGCATTTGAATTTCTGCCACTAGCAGAGTGATACGCTCAGATTTTAAAAAATGGAACATGAGGCAGCAAAGCATAATCTTAGCTTCATAATTTATGACACAATAAATAAGACAAAAATAATTTGAGTGTAAGTCATATTGTGTTGTTTCTACTCAAGAAAAGTTTAAACAGGGAGAAAAACTTAGTGCTCCATGAAATCCATACCATGAGACGAAATTTACAGTGCAATGTCTTTTTACTTCCATTCATTCTTTAATAATAAAATATTAAATAGTTATAGTAATCATGACTGATATTTACTGAGTCTTTTCTATGTGCTGAGTGCTGTCCTAAGCTCTTAGCATGTGAGAAGTCAGTTGATCCTCTCCATGATTCTGCAAAGACAGTGTAAGGACAACATTCCTATTTAAACAAATTGAGAGTGAGACAAGTGAAGTGAGTTGCTAAAGATCACACAGCCAGCAAATGGTCAAATCGGGAATTGCGTCCAAATATTCTGAATTCATATGCAGTGCTCTTTGTGTTATATGCAAGTGGGTCAAAAGGGAAAAAAATATATTGGTTCAAATGCCTATGTTAGAATGCTTAGGAATGTTTATGAAGTGCCAAACACACTGCCTGGGACATTGTAAGTACTCAAAAAATGTTGACTATAACTCTTGTTATTATTATTATGTTGAAAGGAAATAAAGGTAAGTCTTTTTTCAAATGACGCTGACAAGCATCCTTCCCACTCAACCTTGCCACTGAAAACTCTCAACTGCATTGTCATATTTTCACACGAATATGCAGCATAAGCCCCATGACGGCAGGAGTTCTGTCTTCTGCTCACGGCCATATTCCTGAGGCCTAGATGAGAGCTCACGTTAAGTCCTCAGCAAACATTTGGCAACAAGATCGAGAATCTGTAAGATCTTGTTTCTTTTTCTTCTGTTTGACTGTGACATTATTAACCTACTATTTGTCTCCTATTCTGTATAATTGGCATGCTTTAGAGTAGTACTTCTCAAGTTCTAGGGGTTATGAAACCTCCTAGGATCTTGTTAAACACGTAGATGCCAGAAAAAAGGAGATCCCCAGAAAGTTTCATTATATATTTTTGGACCTTTGTGCATGGACCTCCATCTAAAATTTGGTTTGGACGTCAAGACTGGTGATCTTCACACACATATCAAGGGTATAAAAATATGTAATGAAGCTTTCTGGGGACAGAACATCCCTGGGCAGGCTTCCCAGCTGGTTCAAAAAATGGCTTGAGAGAGCAGGGAAAGAGACTGGCTTGGGGTTTTATTGTGATTAGGGACTGGGGCTGAGATAAGATCTCTTCCAGAAAGTTGCATGCACAACTTTTGCTGATATTCCCTTGGCCAGAAGTTAGCAATATGGCCTCACCTAACTGCAAGGGAAGTTACAAAATGTAGTCTTTGTTACCATGTGCCCAGTTTAACATCAGAGTTCTATTACTATGTAAAAGAGGAGAATGAACATAAGGGGACCAAAACAGTCTCTGATTTGGTTACTAAATAGACATTAGATGGAATAACATCAGTTATTTGATGTCATCTGTATATGCTTTACTGCTCTTACAATTTCTAGTTTAGCGTTCCAAAGGTTCCTATTTTTGTAACTTATTTATGAGTTTTAATTATGTTCCATAGTACACTAGATGAGCCTGGGAGGTGGAACAGAGTGGAAAAGAAAGGGAAACTAACATTTATTTCTGGCAATGTGCCAGGAACCCGATTAGACACTTTCATATATTTTCTCACATGCAAGAGGCAAGGATGATTAGAAGAAAGAGTTCTCCCAGCCAAGGCCAACCACAGGCAAAGTGATAAGGGTGGGACTAGTTTTTCTTTTATAACTTGTGCTCTCCTTTTCAATAGATCTTTTCTAAAGGGTCTTCTGTGTATTTATTGTTTTACAACAGAACATCCAACATAGAACATAACTGAAAAGATTCAGCTGTGCAAAATTATATGCTGAACTTAAGTACAAATGGAAACATAATTTATCACGATAAATACTTAAACATAATTTAAGGTCTTACAAAATAGTATTTCAACTAGATGTTTTCTAAATCTGATTGGCTGAGCTTCCTCATCTCTGGACCCCAAGTAAGAGTCATTCTTTCCCTGCCTAAACTGAAATAACCAATACGTGGGAGCATTAGGGCCAGTGGTTGGGTGTAATTGCAACTGGTTCCTTTTTCTAGAGTTTTTTCTAGCATCCTACAAATATGACCAGCCTTGGATAAAAAGACACCAGAAATTTCTCAAAGGCCAGTGGTTCATATGGTAAGCATGGTGAGTATTCTACATGATTCTCTTGGTTCCCATTTCTAATTAGACTGCATCTAGATGACTTTCTTCAATTTATCATACAGAACAAGTACAAAGGCTCCGGCCCGTCTCTGAGAATTTTGGACCATGCACCCGGAAAAAGGCTTTTCCACCTCCATCTTTGAAAATCTTCCTCTGGCATTCAAGGGTCCGGGATACAGGACGTCAGCTCCTTTTTGCCCACATTGCAACAGCAACCACTGGCTCACAGTATCAAGGGGGTAGGAAAACCACCCTGGCTTTTAAATTCTGCTTACTTGCCAGATTTTCCAACGTTATCTGCCAAATGAGTTCTGGGAAAATCTGATGGGTAGATGAAGGAGAGTAAAGTGGCTACAGCTGCTCCACGAGAGATCCCATTGCCAGCAAAATATCTCTGGTACTGCGTGTGCTTGCCTATTCCTCCTAAGAGCACCTGCTTATGGTTATCCTTAAAGGCAAAGTGAAGGGCTTGAGCAAGGAAATACCTGCTGACACTTGTCGCGGTGCCCTTCCAGAAGGAGAACACCTGCTTTTTGGTAAGTTGGAATATACAATCCACTATGCCTTTGTACAGGGAGTCGGCAGAACATATCGGGTTGCATATGCATCTGCCACAGCAGCTTCACCCACTTGATGGGGCCACTACAGTCTTGGAGACAGCAGTGGTGACGCTGCAGTCAAGAAGCCCTTTGTGGAGTAGATGACCTATTTAATCATGGCAGCAGAGTAGATTGGATGAGGAGGGGAGGCCACAGTGGGAACCTTGAGAGCCAGGAGTGTTGGCATCGCTGGCTCAACCCTGCCACAGACTGAAAGGCTAATATGCTACTTAATTTTTTTTCTTATATCTTTTTCTTACCCTTTTTCTGTCTTTCCCTCCACATTGTCACACTCTTTGCAAGTAGGACTTCTAAGTTACCCAGCCTGGAGGAAGATTGTTTCAAGCAAAGAATAAATTGTTAAAGCTATAATTTCAGGCCTTATGAGAGATAAATATTTGGGTTAAGGGTACCTAGAAAATATGCCCTGAATAAGTGCATGAAAATTGGCATGGGGGATTTTTTTGGTTGCAAGAGAAGCGAAAAGGAGAGAGGGCAGAAGACAGAGGCTGGGGCACATGGAAAAGCCTTTGCAATGCACTAGCATTGCCACTACCTCATGAGAAACTGTACTGCTCTACTGTACTGAATCTATTCTAGAAGAATCAGGCTCAATAGCTCCTTTCATTACCTGGGAGCTTAATTCATCAGTGGCATTCTTTCCATATATTTTTTGAAGGCTGCTCTCAGGTGGAATATAAAATGCATTAGAAACCCAGTTTTAGTTATGGGCAGCATGATATTTTTTATATTCTTGCCGAAGGGACTTAGGGTGACCAGAGTGTCAATTTATCTTTTTTTTCCCCACCTGAAGGGCACATAACTCAGCAGAGTACTTAGTCGTTAGGTGAGTGAAAAGTTGCCCCAGCATAAGGTGTAGGGAACCGATTGGATTAGACAGTATAATAAGCTTTCTTTCTTGAAACAGGCCTAATCAATATACTTTATTATACTTTTTCAGAGGCATTCATCAATAATGGATCAAACACTAGGTGTGATATTGTGATTTATAAGAAATAGATATATTTGCTCATTCAGATGACAAAATATATTTCTCATTTATATTTGGTCTTCCTCCACAGTTCCTGGCTCACAGCTCCCCAAACCCTTGGAATTTCCTGAGCAGTAAGAGCAATGGGAGCATCTTTTGTTATAATATATGGTCTCTTATCCTTAGTTTCTGAAAATGCTTAAGAGCCATAAAGGTGAAATGGGAGTCTTGTTATTCATAACAAGCCCCTTTCCACCACAACTGGGTTTATGTTGATAAAGGTAACTTTTGGAAAGCACCTAAGGAGGTGTGTGTGGGGGGGTGCTGGTTGCCAGTGGAACCAAACATGAATAAAGGGTTGGAACTTTCAATCTCTCTCCTTGATTTCCAAGGAGGGGAGAGTGGCTAGAGGTTGAACCAATCACCAATGGCCAATGATTTCATCAATCATGCCCCTGTAATGAAGCCTCCATAAAAACCGAAAAGGAAGGGGTTCGGAAAGCTTCCAGGCTGGGGAAACACAAGGCTCCCATGTGCCACTGTGCTAGGCCCCATGCTCCACAAGGACAGAAGCTCCTTTGTTCAGGACCTCGCTCTATGTATGTCTTCATTTGGCTGTTGATTTACGAATATCCTTTATAACAAATCAATAATCTAGTGAGAAAATGGATTTCCTGAGTTCTGTGAGCTGTTCTGGCAAATAAATAGAACCTAAGGAAGAGGTTGTGGGAACCTCTACTTTATAGCCAGTTGGTCAGAAGTATGGGTAACAACCTGGCCTTGCGATTGGCATCTGGAGTGGAGGGTAGTCTTGTGGGACTGAGCCCTTTACCTGTAGAATCTGATGCTCTCTCCAGGTAGATAGTGTCAGAATTGAATTGAGCTGAATTGTAGGACACCCAGCTGGTGTCCGAGAATTGCTAGTTGGTGTGGGGAAGCCTATGTACACACACACACACACACACACACACACACACACACACACACACACACATATTGGAACTGAGTCTCAGAACATCAAAAGACCAGGCAAAGCTTTTCCTGAGAGAGTTATAAACTCTCTGGCTGGAGTTGTAGCCCTGAGATCTGAGGTTGTGTCTATGAATGTTATTCGTTCTGCAAAATTCTCTGAGAACCTACTATGGGCCCGAATGCAAAGCATCACTGGGTCTTAGAAATGCACTTGTTTGGGGAAACATTGAAATATCTCTGCTGGAACAAGGGTCACATAATCACTCCATCAGGCAATATTTACTTGTAAAGGCGGTGGGGATGTGATCTCACTGAGTGCAGGGTTGTTCCTAAGCAGAGTTTTTAAGAATAATGAAGGCTGGCTCCTCAGGTTCTAACTGCGACTGGACAAGATGGGATCTGGTTGACAAATGGAGGAGTTGGCCTCAGCAAGGGAGCATGTGGAGTTCACCTGTGGTAACAAAGGGTAAGGCAGAGTATTTGCACACAGATGCTGGTAGGTGGTTGGATGGACAATGGGAACATGTGAAGTCCACTTACAATGATTCCATTTTATCAATAAAATGCGAAAGTTGTTGGTTAGGAATGAATGTGAAGCAATACATACTGGAGGTATGTGGGGAAAAGTAAGTATGAAATGGTCATCCACAAGTCTTTCAGTGTAAGGATTCTTGGGTTTTCAGTCTAAGTTTCACTCACCAACTTTCCTCATTGCACCCCCTCACCTATCCCTAGCATCTCAATGTCAAAATCAAATAGAAACCAGTGAAGGAAGATTCATGACAAAATGAATGAGAGAGGAATGTCATAGGGGACAGACATGCAAGACAAACAATGGTTAAGTCCAGTACTGATTCTACAGAGTTCTATGGGGCTGAAAGGGAGGTCTGTTCCTGCCGCTTAAAATCTTGGTAGCATCAATTCACTGATCTTCATGTCTATCCCAGTGCCTGAAAAGACAGCAGCTTAGTTCCAGGGGTAGGGGTTGGGGCAGAGGCTCTTTTCCTGTCTAGGATGCCTGCCTGAGAGTATTCTGAACCAATTTGCTGTGATGGACATCCCAGGGATTCTGGAGATCAAGAAGACTCAGTATGAGTCCAAAGTTATCTTCCTTCCCTTCATGGCTTCTAGTACAGAAACGTGAGGTAGAATTTCTAGCTACTGAGTTAGGAGCATAAAGAAGCAAAAGAGGGAAGGCAGAGTACGTTGGTTCAGTGAGAGTAGGGACCAAGGTTATCATCAGAGAGAAAGTTTGTGGGAAGAGGTTTAGAAAAGGAAGTGTGAAATAGTCACAGTGAACAACTGAATGGACTCGGCAAAGTAGTGTGATTACCACTTAAAGGCCCACTTGAGGTTTATGGTCACACATTTAAAGTAAGACCAATCATAGGGTACAGGTGGAGAATAGATAGACTGGATTCAACTAGGATTGTGATTCTGAGGCATATTCAACATTTTAGTGGAGGTTCTAGCCAAGGCAATTAGGCAAGGAAAAGAAATGAAAGGCATACACATTGGAGAGGAAGAAGTAAAATTATTTCTGTTTGCAAATAACATGGTCTTATATAGAGAAAATTATAAAACATCCACAAAAAATTATTAGAGCTAATATAGGAGGTATATTCTCAAAAGAACTGGAGATCTATGTCCACACAAAAACTTGTATATGAATGCTTATAGCAGCATTATTTATAATAGCAAAAACAACGAAACAACGTAAAAGTCCATCAACTGATGAATGGATGAACAAAATGTGGTATATCCACAGAATATTACTTAGCCATAAAAAGGAATGAAGTACTGATACATGCTACAACATGGATGACTATTGAAAACATTATGCTAAGTGAAAGAAGTCAAACACAAAAAGCCACATATTGTATGATGCCATTTATATGAAATGTCTAGAATAGGCAAATCCATAGAGACAGAAAGTAGATTAGTGATTGCCAGGAGCTAGATGGTAGTGGGCAATAGAGAGTGACTGCTAATGGATGCAGGATTTCTTTTGGAGGTGACGAAAATATTCTAGAGTTAGATAGTGGTGATGGCTTTACAGTCATGTGAATATTTTTTAAGGTGCTGAATTACACACTTTAAAAGAGCAAATTTTTTTTAATCTTTTTTTTTAAAAATTTTTTTATTGAGGTCATGTTAGTTTATAACATTGCGTAATTTCAGGTGTATATCATTATATATCAGTTTCTGTATAGACTGCATCTTGCTCACCCCCTATAGTCTAGTTTTTATCTGTCACCATACATATGTGCCCCTTTACCCCTTTCACCCTCCCCCCAACCTCCTTTCCCTCTGGTAACCACTAATCTGTTCTCCTTATTCATGTGTTTGTTTATCTTCCACATGTGAGTGAGATCATATGGTGTTTGTCTTTCTCTGTCTAGCTTATTTTGCTTAATATAATACCCTCAGGGTCTGTCCATGTTGTCGCAAATGGAATGATTTTGTCTTTTTTTATGGCTGAGTAGTATTCAACTGTATATATACCACATCTTCTTTATCAGTTCATCAGTTGATGGGCACTTGGGTTGCTTCCATGTCTTGGCTATTGTGAATAATGCTGCAATGAACGCAGGAGTGCATAAATCTCTTTGTATTGTTAATTTCATGTTCTTTGGATAAATACTCAGTGGTGAGATAGCTGGATTGTATGGTATTTCTATTTTTAATTTTTTTTTTTTTTTTTGTGGGGAAGACCAGCCCTGAGCTAACATCTGTTGCCAATCCTCCCCTTTTTGCTGAGGAAGACTGGCCCTGGGCTAACATCCGTGCCCATCTTCCTCTATGTTATATGGGACGCCGCCACGGCGTGGCTGACAGGCAGTGTGTCGGCGGGTGCTCGGGATCCGAACTCGCAAACCCCGGGCTGCCAAGCGCGGACTAAACCGCTGCGCCACCAGGCGGCCCCTCTATTTTTAATTTTTTGAGAAATCTCCATACTGTTTTCCATAGTGGCTACACCAGTTTGCATTCCCACCAGCAGTGTACGAGGGTTCAAAAGGGTGAGTTTTATGGTGCGTGAATTATATCCCAATAAACGAATATACCAGACAGGAGATAAGAGAGCAAATGATATGGGGAGCCTGACTAGTAGACTGTCAGCAGAACAGAATGAAAAGGTATATAAATTAGAAGTATATTCTACAATACTTGTTGACTGGGCGTAGGAGGCAGTGAGAAGGAGGAAAAGTTCAAGAACAATTCAGAGGTGCCTTATCGCCTTGTATTCCATTGATTTATTTATGTATTTTCCCATCCCATTAAAACATGTGTTCCTCAACCTACTCTGGCTAGAAACATAGGGTCTATTCACGGGGGACGAGAAGTAGGTGGCAATTTTAGGTCCACTTTAGATAAAACATCAGCAAGTATGTTCGTTTTCATGGGTCTGTTTTATACAATTCCAGAGTGTTGCTCAATTTCCTGTGTGAACAGAGAGGTTGCTTCCTGTATTTAGACACTTTTGAAAATCTGCTTCCCATTCTGAGGTTTCCTCATTTTAGTCTTGGTGAAAGAGGACACCAGCCACCTCTATTGACTCTACATTAAGTGCCACGTGTTCTAGAGTTCTTCCCGACTTTTTCACAAATGAGGTGCCCTCTTCATTTCACCCTGCATTGGGCCACATGTTTTGAAAGACTTTCTTGACAATAAAATCATTCGTTAACATAATTGGTTTCACTTTTTGCATAATCAAAGTTATAATATATGTCACTGTCAACTGCACCTTCTGATTATTGTGAGCTGTACCATCACTATCACAATGCTAGTTGATAGAATTTCAGTCTAAAGAAATGGATCATGATACTTTGATAAGCCTGCCCATTCTCATTTTAGGTCATGTAAATTTAGATCATGTGAAATAGCCTTGGGTACCCCAATGACTATCTTCACAGATCCATAAGAATCTAATGTCACAAAGTTGGTGGTCTCCCTGGTAATTATTGATTAGGTTCCTTCTGGACTGAGTATTTGCAAGTTGATTTGATTGTCCTCAGAAAGTTTGGCACTCAAACTGTGTATCATTGAAATTACATCTAATTTCAGTATATCCAGTCTATCTTAGGATAAACTGTTTTGCTAAAATTTTTCTTTGGCTCACATTTGCTTATGCATATATTTTAAAAACTCATTTATTCTTCATGGGTTTGGAGGGTATGGAGACATATATGTGCTCACTATGCCGCCGTGGGCATTTTATGTATTTTGAATTTCATCATCCATTTAAGAAGATTTCATTAGCCTTTTTTTTAAGTCAGAAAATTGAAGCTTAAGAAGATAACATAGCAAATGGTAAAGTCTAAACCTGAGGCAAGATTTGTCTGATGCTCTTTCCGGAAAGCCACATTTTCTCCCAAGAAACAAGCCCACACTGGTAGAAGCTGAAGAAAGAGCCAAGAAGAGAATGAAATTATGTCTTTCTGAGTATGGGTAACATTGCATTCTCATGCGTATTTAAATACATGTGATCAGTGTACTTTACTCATATGCTCACTATGAAAGACCATACATTTGGAAATATGGTCACATAAAAATGAAGAAAATATGTCAGCAGTGCACTAAAGTGATGATCTATGAATCACTACATCTACCATCCTTTTGGCCCTGGTGCCCATGAAGCATTTTGGTAAAATTCCTGTTTCTACTATTGCTATGTGTATCCTTACAATATACCCCAGTTCTTTCAAACAAATGAACAAACAAATGAGCAAAGGACAGAGAATCATTAGGATGCTTATTCTATTGCATTATGAATAAGAAAATAATAGCAATTAACACAACAAAATTAAACAATTTTGAATTTTTTTGAATAGGTAATATCTTTATTCATGTATGAAAAATATAAAATAAGGTAAAAAGCCTTAGTCCCATCTTTTTTTCTATATAGTCTGTTTCCATCTTTTTACCCAGTCCCCTTCTCACAAGCATCAGATAATTTTTATTGTTTCTTCTGTAACTTTCCAGAGTTTCTTCATGCAAATACAAACAAATATGAATGTGTATTCTTATTCTCCTCTGTCTTTTTAACCCCAAGGTAACTTACTGTTCTGTGTCTTTTTTTTTATCCCTTAACAGTATAGTTTGTAGATCTTTCCATATCACTGTGTAGAGAACATCTTCAGTTTTTTTTACTAGCTGTGTAATATTCCATTCAATGTATGTACTATAATTTACTTAATCCACTATTGATGAATATCTGGGTTGTTTCTAATCTTTTGCACACTAGCTCACATTTAATGGACCAAGCTTACTATATTCCAGGTGCAGTGCTAATTGCTTTACTTGGATTCATTTAATATAACAATCCTATTAGATAATATTATTTCCACTTTTCAGATAAGGAAGCAAGAGGATCAAAGGGGCTAGGCAATTTGACTGAGATTTGAACTGTCTGCCTTTAAAGCACATATTTATACTAGTGAAACGCAAATTAGTACCCTTTGTTGCTTTCAGGAAAATTTCTACTTTTAAGAAGCTTCTAGTTATGTATTTGTTACTGTTCTGGTTTCTAATATTTTTAGAATAATATTCTAATATTTCTAATATTTTTTTCACAGTTGAAGAGTTTGTACAATTCAGGATTTTACTCCTTTCTCCCACTCATTCTTTATTCTTTCTTGGCCTGTGGAGTATGTAATGATAGATCTGATATCAAAATACATCTGTTTAAAGACAGTTTAAAAAGGTAAAGTTTAAAATTATGGGACAGTGACATTTTCTGAAAATGATTTTTATTTTAGGGCTATAATACACTGAACTCTTCGTCTGAAAAAAAACCCCCACCTTGTTCTGCATAGACACCACAAGTTTAAAGTGTGGATCAAGTAAATGACCTTGTCCTTTGATAGTCACCTTTCCTCCGCAAGACTTTGCATAATGTAGTTATGCAACCACAGAAATCTTTGCATTTTGTGTCTTCCTTCTCAGAGCTGTTTGACTTAATTCAAATGTAAACCAAATGAAATGTATCTTGGACGTGCAGGCTACTGCCACACATTGCAGATAACTGAAAAACCCAGATGACAGCTAGAAACCCAGACAAATCCAGGTCTTCTAAATTTAGTGAGTGCCTGCCACTGTTGAAAACCATCACAACAGAACGTCTTATTGC
Source organism: Tapirus indicus (assembly GCA_031878705.1). NCBI lineage: Eukaryota > Metazoa > Chordata > Mammalia > Perissodactyla > Tapiridae > Tapirus > Tapirus indicus. The sequence continues at coordinate 113,777,736 of CM062921.1, read as the reverse complement.
CTCTCGATTGTAATTTCATCCTTGCCATCTGCAGCCATCAGGACCACCAGGGCAAAGTCTTGTTAGGTGTTGTAAAGGGCAACGACATCTTGTCTAAAGGGAAGTGTGAAGCCCTGTAAATATTTCTTAATCTATTTAAACCTCAAACACCATTCTTATCGAGGACTGGATGCCAACAGAGAACACCAATCTAGTGACCTCACTTTAAATTAGTGCACAAATCACAGTGTTTAATGCAGTGCTGCCAGCAGGGATAGGCAGCGTCTTATTAGGTGTAACGGTAAAGCATTTAACAATCATTATTTTGCTGAAATCTTCCTTTGGATAAGACACTGCCTAGCAGCCATTTTTCATTCTGAAACTATTCACACAGTGACACTTTAATGGAAAAAGAGATACCACCTGGAGTACTTATTAGCTTAACAAGCACTTGACTGGGAGCCTAAGAAGATTCAGGGTTTCTCGCTTCCTCCAAGTGGTTTAACTCTGGAGCCTAAGGCAGTTCTTTTCCTCAAGACAGTGGAGCATGCCTGCCACCAGAGGGTGCTGTTGCTTCTTTGCTCCAAGCCCTGGAAGTTTCAATTCTGGCCTTATCAGTCTCAAAGGAAGAAAGAAAAGGAGGCTTTATCCTTTCCCGGTGAGTTCATTCCTCTTATACCTCCAGAGTCAGAGGAATCTGTTGGAACAATTCAGAAAAAGACGAAATGGCTAGTAAATGAAATGGGCTTATTAAATATTTTCAAATATCTCCCTGAGGTGGACCAGAACAACTTCTTGATATCATCAATAGCCTAATAGTTTCATTATGGTCTAGGGATGTTAGTTTTTGGGATGCTCCCAAGGGAAGTGACGCCTAATGGGGAATAGGGAATGTGTTGTAGCAGGAGATGGGGAGAGGGTTGTGCCCTTGAGGATCCTTCCCTAGTCTGGCAGAAATCTGCTCTCCCCCTCTACTGATTCTGTATTGGCTTAGACACCATTTGCCAAAGCCTGTCATATATACCAGTTTGGGGGGCTGTTAGAAATACAAGTTCTGGGGTCATGTGAATTTGGGAAATTCGGGTTTGAAAAAAGTTTTCAAAAGTTTTACTTGGTGTAGAACTTTCAGAACATTTAATTTACAATGCATTGTGCACTGTGCTTTGTGAATCTGAGGCTGGGCATTTGCTAGGGTTAGAAACCGTAAAGGTGGTTCTCAATGGATGAGAGTGATTTTGCCTCCAGTGGACATTTGGCGATGTCTGGAGACATTAGTGATTGTCATGACCAGGGAGGGTGTTACTGACATCTAGTGGGTCGAGACCAGGGATGCTGTTGAACATCTTCCAATGCACAGGACTGCTCCCCACCCCCAGCCCCTCCACCAACAAAGAATTATCAGGCACAAAATGTCAGTAATTTAGAGGTTGAGGAAACCCTGCTCTATAATATACACAGTTTCTTACATGTATTTAACCACAAAATTAATTATTTTTTTCTTGAAGTTTCTTGAAGCACCAGAGTGGAAAATATGTTGGGTAACTTTATTCTGTTTATCCACAATGTTTTAATTATGGTTTAATTGCTGAGTGGTGTGGTTTTCCCTCAATTCTCCTTCTCTTTGACCTCCATATGGCACTTGTCATTGACAGATCTCTCCTTGAAATTCTCCTGAATTGGCTCAACACTGAATTGTTTTGTTTTCCTTCTCCTTCCATAACTTCTCACTCTCCTTTTTGGCTTTTCTTCTTCTTCCTGCTCCCTGAATAGGGGCATCTCTTGTGATTTTATACTTCATTGTGATCAGTCTCTCATGGCTTCAGTTATGTACCCTCATACCAGTGGCTTTACCTATATCCCTATCCAAGATATTTCTTCCCAAAGAGATCTACATTTCTCGTTATATGGTGGATATTTTCTCCAACATAAAAATGTCCCCTCTTCAAAGCCACCTCTTCCTCTTCAACTTCTTATTTCTCTCCTTCATTAATTTGTTCTTAAATTCTTCCAATTTTCTCGGTCAAGACATGAAACCATGTTTAATCACTGAGCCTTGTGAATTCCCTGTTTCTTTCTTCTTAAGTGACGCCTTGATTGCCCTTGTCTGACTACTGAAATAAATTCCAAATCACTCTTCCTGCTTCCTTTCCTTACCTCTCCATGTAGTCTGTACACTACTATTGTTTCAATCATCCTAAATCATCGCTTGGCTTCTTTAAAATTTCCAGTGAGTTCCCATTGCCCTTTGAATAAAGTCCACACAACTTATGCCGGCAGTCAAATTTCCTAAAGTGTGGCTCCCACCTCTACTTAAAGCCTTTGTTCCAATGGCTCCTCCATTGAAATTCCAGACAGAAGACACTGTTCATGTGCGAGCAAATATATGGAGATGGGAGACTGCAAAGCACTTGGGGAAAGGAAGTTTCTGTAAATTTTTAGAGTTGACCTCTGGGATACAATCTCTGGAGCTGAACAATTCAAGTTCTAAATTATCATAGATACATGTGTATGCATGTGACCCATCCTCTAGACTAAGGATGCTCTATAAATAGGCTAATATGATCCCTATAGTATGTAAGGAATGAAAATAAAGAAGGATATTGCTCAAGGCTTTTATTTGTCAAAGCCCATAGCCTATCATATCATGTATCCTCAGTAACTGTTGAATTTAGAATGAACAAATGAATGCATGCCTGAATGAAAAGCTACTGTAGCAGGGGCTGTTGGTGTCCTGCTTATATCCCCTCAGCACTTATCTCTACATGGCAGAGGTGAATACCTGCAGTTCTCTACTCGAAGCCCTTTTTTTCTGGCTACAGGTATGTGCTCAGCCTACCCCCCGGGCAAGCTGGAACTGTCAGAGAGTTGATGAGTCCAGAAGCCACCCTCAACCCATGATAGATAGGATGTTGGTAGGTATGTCGCCCAGTTTCCTTACCCTCTAGTTGGAATAACTCTGAGATGTGCTCTGCAGTGTCTTTCAGATTTCCTCATTGGACTGAGCTCTAATTGCCACAGTCATATCTTACATGATAAAGTAACTTTTACTAACTTCCTTTCCTTCCCAGTCTCATTTTCCCACCCCTCAGCAGTGCTTTCTAGGATCACTTCTCAAAAACAAAACAAAACAAAACAACAACACCCCCACCAAAACCTCCCCCGCTCCAAACCAACAAAAACTGAAAACCAAAAAACTGAAAAACAAAAAAACCTACTTACAATTGAATTCTTGTCTCAGCATCTACTTCTGGGGGAACCAAAACTAAGACAGCCACTGAATGTAGAATTGCACACTGAGTACTTAAGATGAGTCTCTGACATCTGGAATTCATGCAATTGGAGTTGAGTAAAAAAAATATTTTTCAGGAATCAGGGGTCATCTTCTCTGTGGCAAATTTCTTCCACATAAATCATAGTTTGCACAAAGGATGTGAAAGCTTTGTCTCTGGAAGACCACTATTAGTTTATGAGGGGAGAGTAGGGATTGGGCTCTACTATTCATGTTCTTTAGATATAGAAAGAAAAATCATTAAAACTGGAAAATATTCACTAATGGAATGTTTAGTTACAAAATTACTCTCAACTCAAATCTCCTTTCCCACTTAACACTTAGGTCTCTCCTACCCATAATGCCTTAGCAGCAAGAGTCAGAATATTTGGCCAAACCATGCAAATAAAACTCTAGCTCAACTTCAATAGAAAATCTGAAATCTTGAAAAAATGCAGCATTTCATAATATCTATGAAAGGGATGTTGGAGAACTGTCAGAATCAATGCAAAGCCACGGAAAATGAGATCTGGCAGAGTAAACAAAGCAACAACTGGAGAAGAGAAAATGGACACGGGTGATGGACGACCATGACAAGAACTTTCCAACAGAATTACCTGAATATCAAAGGGGTAAGGGATGTTCTTGGCAAAATTAGTGATGCCTTTAAGTATGTTTGCAAAAAATGATGCTCTTTTTGATCATTCTGCAGAAATCAAACATGAAGGGATAGATATTATATTGTGTTACGCTACATGTATTTTTTGGGAGGTGGGGTAGGGAAAAATTCCGCTCCAGAATGTTCCATTTACATTTTGAGTGACAGAACTGCATTTAGATCTTTTCTCTGGCAAAGTGTTTAATCTCAAAGTCTGGTGTATAACATCATTTAAGAGGGTATGACAATAGCTGCTTAGTTTAGTAGATTGAAACAGGAAAGAGGCTTATCCTTTGACTTGCAGAGTCTTATTTGGTTGAAAATCACTTAAACATTGAACTAACAACATTTGCCGCCTTTCTTGATTTCCAGATGTTTTCTCAGAACTACCCTTCTGAACAGTCCCAGCTGGCTGTAGCTAAGGCCTGTGTAAATTGATAAGATGCATCTGGCTTCAAGACGCAGGCTAAATACAGGGGCAGGCTCTTCTGTGTCCCCGGAGAGTCTGATTGGGGTAGGAGCTGAGACTCAAAGCCACTTGCTGTATAAAGGAGTGCCAAGTTAATCCCCAGCAGGGAGGGACAGGGAGGGAACTGACTGCTGGGCTCTTCCTGCTGGTGAGAATTCACGGGGCACTTAAATTGGAAATTTTCTTCTTCTCTTCTGCCCTGAATGTTTTCCCAAACATGAAGGTAAGCTAACAATTTTATTACTTTTGCAAGCGAAGCTATCTCAACAGGGAGTGAGACCTAACTGAAAGAACTCAAATAAGGAGAGCACGTGGGAAAATAGGAAAGAGAAAGATCTAAGAGTGACTTGAAAAAAATCCTTGCTTAATATATTTAACAGTTCAGCTAGAGTGCATTCCTTTTTCTTGTCTTGCAGTTAAATTATCGGTTCAGGAGTCTGGGAATCAGAGAGTGGAGACAATGTTTATGGAGATCCTGAGAAAGCCACTAAGAAATACAATAGTACTATCGTTATTTCTTAGGGAAAAATTCCCTCTAGTGTATTTTGTTTGTTTGTTTGATTTGGAGCCGTGCAATGAGCTCCTGTGATTTGACTTTTCTAAGAGCTTTATAGAAAAGTGAATTTGGAGACTTGGAACTTCAGAATTCAGAATCCTGGATGAAAGGATCAGGATTGTGAGAGTAGAAGATACAGAGAGATGGAATGACACTAAAGGTTTCCCTCATACACATGTTGGCCCAATGCAAAATGGCTAAACGTTCAAAAAAATATTATTCAACCAAAGATAGGACCAAAGACAGAAGTAACTATCATAGACTAGATTTCCGGGATGCAAAAATAAGTTGAAATTGCTACTACAATTTTATTATTGCAAATTTTGGTATTTAAACTTTAAAAATTTTGCATTCTACTACTGGAACAATAATTTCTAAGCCCTGGTCAGCTGCCAGATTGCTTTTGTGGTCACTATGCTGTCCATTTACAATACTGAATCTCTGCTCACTTCCCAGTGGGGCTGGAGGAGGAGTGAGATACGGGTCCTGAATAACTCATGAGTGAAATTACATGGCATTAAATCATTAAAAATTAAACACAAAGCACAAAGTTAATTTGTTTAAGGTTATGATGCTAGAATATCAACTAACCTTATAAAGTTAGAATTATAATCTAATCTAATCTCTATTACTCTGTCTTGTATTTTTATTCAAAACTTTAGAACATTTGTTAGCTCAAAAAGAATATGGTGCTTTTCCTGGAGTTATCTAACTGATATACTTTCTCCTAATATTTGTGTTAATCATCAACCAATTTCCTTATTTATTTTATGAGACATCTTAATAATTGTTTTGCGCTTAAAAATGTGTTCACAATCATTGATTATTATGGTATTTTTCTTCTGTGATGAAAAATATACTTTTATCCTTCAATTGGCTGATAGAATATCACCATATAAAGAAATTATTTCCTTGCAAGTTGCATGCAGAGTTCTCACCTATATTTGAAATTAGATATTCATATTTTTACAGTACACCTGAAGGGCATGCTTTTGTGATATGTTTCAGAGAAGGAAAACTTGGGCTATGAAGACACCACCACAAATGATTTCCAAGTCTGGCCTTTTAAGGGGGAGTATTCTTTTGTCTCCTCCCTCCATTATTCATGTGAACTACATTCAGCGAGGTGGTCCCAGAATCCCCTTGGTTTTCTTGGTATCCCTTGGATAGGAGATAACTTGAGTCTGAAGTTTCAGAAGGATTTAGAGTAGAAAGGGCCTCCCTCTGAGCTGGCTGTGGTCCAGCCTTTTATTCTCTCCTCCCTGGACTGAGATAAGCCTGGGGTTTGTGAATATAAGGCATGATTCCCACGGGGCTGGGATGTGGTCAGGCACAGTGATGTCTCAGGTCAGGGCCTCTCTGCTTCCTTGACACACCCAGAGCTGATCTGATGTTATCAGCTGTCTTCTACCAATTGTACTGTGTTGGTGTTTGTGGCTTTAAAAAAATGTTCTTTTCCAGATTCTAATGCTACCTTATTGTCAAATATAAGTGCAAAAAGAAGATAATATCTATTATTTTTCTACCCCAGGGATAACTGCTGTTAACATTTTAATCTATTTCTTTTCAGACTTTTATATGACTATGTACAAAACATATTTTATTAAATTGCTGTCAAACTGGATCTGGATCTTTTTACTCATTATATCATAAGGATGTTCTCCTGTCATTGGACAATCTATAACATGCTTCTAATGGCTACGAAGTGCTCATATTATTGTGCCATTTAGCATTTCTTTATTGTTAGAAGTGTTGCAAATTGATGTTTATTTCTAATAAAGATGTAAGTAAATTGATTTTAAAATCTACCTTCTCTTTATCTGTATGATGCCTTATGTTCTAAATTATTGATCAAGATATTAATTAGGACATGCTGATGAATTAGATTTGATTTTTCCCTACTGTTTTTTGGAATTTGGGTATGTGGAATCCAGTGTGTACACTACAGAAATTAAAACTTTACTTTTTACCCCAAAAGGGCTCATGGTTCAACAGACAAACGCAAACGGCCAGACGTGGAGAAATTAGAAGCGTAGAGATAATGGTTGTAGGTGGAACACATGCAAGGAAGGAGATAGAGCTAATGCTCATTCAGTAATAAGAAAGAAGAGAGTTCTGGGAAATGTAGTTCCAGGTTAGCTACGTTACACAGTACAAAGTTTCCATATCCTTTCAATTCTTTTATAGAGTCACGACAGATGTATGTCTATCTCTGTCATTAATATGACTGTTTATTAATTTGGGATTGTTCTATCATGTCCATTTGATGAGATACTCTTTCCAAAGGCAAGTAATGATAACTGCTTCATTTTCACATACTCAGCAAATTTTCAAGAAGTTCTTTTGGTTAGTAGATTCAGTTTGCATAACTCATGAACAGAATTGGCCTTGTAATAAGCAGATCTTCATGGGTTAAAATAAGGAGTATGTACATGAGGAAGGTGGTGGCAGAGGCACTCCTGGTGAAAAAAAGTATATTCCCTAAAACTTGGTTGACATTCTTTTAAAACATATGTAACAGAAAGTTAAAGATGGATTTTTTCATGATGCCTCTTTTGACTGAGAGTCAAGAACAGTAAGTGCTCAGTACCCCACATTTTAAAGTGAGATGTTGGACATTCAATGCAGTATGACAAAAAGAGTAGCCTTAAATCTGTCTGGTGACCCTTTGGCCACCCCATCCTCAAGAGTATGAAAGATCATGTCTCTTGGAGTATGAGGGACATAGGGTATGATACCCTGCTCACATTTGAGGAAATCTAAAGGCAGAGGCTTGTTGACTGGCTTGCCTTTAGTGGAGTAAATCAACACATCAGTTTTGGTTACATCCTGGACGTTCAGAGTTTGACAGGACAAGGATGTGTGCAGGTATTCCGTGGACCAGATGTGGACATTTGGACAGGAGCCAGACCTGAGTTGTCAGGAACTCTGCCAGAGAGACTGCCTGCAGGATGAAGCAACCCCAACAGTCAGCATCAGTATGGAAAGGACTCCCAGGAAGCAGGCACTGGTGAGGGTCAAGAGTGGTGAACAAAGGGAAGAATCATTTGTGCCAGAGAACAGTGGTTGTAGATCCCCAGTGGGAGGACATCCCAAGAACCACAAAAACACTGTGAGAGAAAAAGAATTGGCATTCAAACATCCAGCACACCCTGATTTACTATCACCAGACTAGCTGGATCAGTCAAGCAAGATCCTTTTTGGCTCTTGTCCCTCTCACTCCTCCTGCTCTGACTTTGAAGAAGAGAGAGGCAGCTTGGGGAGGTGGTGAAGAGATGCAGAAGAGCAGGGAGAAGGAATTTTGAAGTGGACCCCACCCCTTCCCCATTGTAAGCATCCAGGAACTGAGAGTAGGAGAGAAATTTAAAATTGGATGCTAAATTGAAATTTGACTATTAGATTGTTCCAGAATTTTTGTTTTCTGAAAATGTGACTATTTGTTAATGCCTGGGAGTGACTAACAAAGCTATGAGATAGGCTTTCCCAGGGGCAGGAGAAATGAGTTGATGTAATGCAGAGTAAAGACATTGTTGAAAAAGAAAAAAAAATGTAGTTTGTAATTTAAAAAAACCCAGCCTTTAAAAGGTATTGCAGAGCTGGCCAGGTGGCATAGCAGTTAAGTTCATGCACTCTGGTTCATCGGCCTGGGGTTCGCAGGTTCAGATCCTGGGTGCGGACATATACACTGCTCATCAAGCCATGCTGAGGTGGCATCCCACACAGAGCAACTAGAAGGATGTACAACTATGACATACAACTCTGTACTGGGCTTTGGGGAGAAAAAAGGAAAAAAGGAGGAAGATTGGCAACAGATATTAGCTCAGGGCCAGTCTTCCCCCCCCCCCAAAAAAAGAAGAAAACTAGAGAAGATATTGACTCCTCTTATTAAAAAAAAAAGTGTTGCTTTACATTATGTGCTTCACATATTTGTTGAAAAGTCAGAAAAGTATTCACAGCCTCCCCCACCATTGTTCACTCATTTCCAGGATGCTCATAGCTGTTGGTACCTCTCTGTCCTTTTGGTTTAGCTAATCAGAACAGTAGGTTAAAAGATTTGTAGAACTATAAAAGGCAGAAATAGGCAACCAGGAATTTACAACTTAAATGAAGATACCTAATAAGAGGATGGGTGATCTAGAAAGGCTAGTGGAAGAGCCTGGAAAAAATGTTGGGAAGCCACCCCACAGCTACATTGAGAGAAAAGAGGTTTGGGCAGGTCAGGGAGAAGAGAAAGAATACTGGCCTGTTAAAATGTGGGGGGAGATGATTTTAAGGACTTTTATACTGGGTTGTGAATTGAATGCATTTGATATCCTTAGAGAATCTCCAGTAAAGATTTGAATTGTATTCCCCCACTCCTTCAGTTGTCAAAGTAGAAAAGCACATAAAAGTAAAAATAAAAGAAATCACCTATAATTTCACAGCCAGAAATAAACTATTATCCTTTGTTACATTTCTTTCTAGATTAGTTTTCAATACACGTTTGATTTTTCAAACAAAATGTAGCTACATTTTACGTACAATTTTGTAACCTGTCAGATCCTCAATATTTAGGGGGGTGCTATCATCTAGAGGTGATTATAAAAGGCTGCAGAGGTGTTTTAAAACTGAAGGAGCCCTTCTCAGAACTGAGTCCATGAGCTGCACCACCCCTCTGGCGAGGGAAGTGCCTCAACTTTTGATTCTTCATTTATGAAGCTTATTTCCCTTTTAATTCCTCAGCCCTGGGCTCTGCTCTTTCTTCCAGGGTTTCTCCCCTCTGGGTGTCCTCATGGGTGCTGAAGTTAGGGAGGAGAATGGAGAAAGGAATTAAAAGATGATGGAATCCTAAAGAAATGCTTTCAACCATTTAATTCCAGTGAGCATTTTCAATTTGTTTGGGTCCATGACATCACCTGCCCGCCCTACAGAAATGAATAGTAGGAGGCGAGCTCAACAGAATTATAATAAACTTTTATTGAAAATGGAAACTTAAAAGACAAACAGAGTCATCAAGCCTTCTCCCTAGTTCTTCACTCTTTATCTTCCCAACTCACAAATCTTGACCGGTACCAATTTCAACTCATCAAAGAAATGCAAACTAAAATAATGCTTTATTGTTTTTTTTTTGGCCAGGCAATAAGTTTACTCATCTTGGTGGGATTTATAGGCGAGTTCCAAGTTTTTTCCAGGTGAGAATTTTTTGGATTGTGTGTAGAAATCATCAGAAATTATTTTTTTATTTTTAGGAAATTCTTTAGTATGGCTTGATTTTTACATTGCAGACTGAGCATGTTTATTCCTTCAACACTTTATCTTTCCACATTTTGAGAAAAGGCGACGATAGCAAAAGCTTGTTTTATTTTTATTCTTATTTCACTTTATTTTATTCCCTGTAAAGAAGAAATGTGAAGACTAAAAATATCTCAAAGTTTTCTGTTCATCCCAGTACCATGGTTTTACCTGTGATTCAGAGAATTGCAGCCAGCCTACAGAAATTGATCTTTAAATGCTTTGGATGTTAAAGGTTGAGAGTTTTTTAAGAAAATAGTTTTATTGGCTCTTGAGACCTGGAAGAAAGCCAGCTTCATTTACCCACGGCCTTGTTTTGTTTTTGATGTCAGTTTGATGGGATAGGACCAGGTCAGTTCACTTTATTGGGCTATCAGAATGTGTGTCGGGAGCTCTGCTAGTGACTGGGGTACAAAGAGGACCAAGACAGCACTGCGAGTCTGTGAGTGAGTCAGATCTTGAAACAGCTGATTTCAATACAAATGTGCTAAGGGCTCTGCGAGAGGCCAGCACAGGGTACTGTGGGAGCACAAAGGAGGTGAGGCCAAGTGAGCTTCCCTTCCTAAGTCTGGGTGTTTGGGGAAGGCCTCTGCCGTCCCTGGGACACAAAATAGAAAAACAGCAAGTTCAGATTGTTTACAGGTCAAAGATACTAAGGCATTTGGATCATTGGTGCCATGTCAAGGCTACTGGTTAGCAGGGTTGGCTTACAACACTGCAGAGTGGGACTCCTGACTTTCAGGGTCACCTGACAGGCTTGAGATAAGCATGAATCACCTTGACTCAAGACATCTCCAAGGCTAGGAATGTGCTCGAAATCCAGAAATCAGGAGTCTTCATTCCTTTATCCCTTCTAAAGCGTGCCTATAGGCTAGGCTCCCTTAACCTCATAGGACTAAGCCACAGGAGCTCCTTGACACAGCTGGAGTTAAGCATTGTATAAGAGCCGACTCTCCATTTTCCACATGTTTTTTATTTGAGTGGAATTGTTTAAGCTCAAATTGCCCCTAGATGGATGTATGCTTGAAAAGTGGCCTAAATGAACAGGGCGAGCATTTAAAAATAAATTCCTGTCCATTTAGCCTTTGCTAAGTTTTTAGTTCACACTTCTCACAGGGCCTGTTTAGAGCTTCTTGTCTCCCAGTTAAGAGTTTCAGTATAACTCTTCAGTTCATCATTCAGAATCCTTTCAAAGGCCATAATACCTTCTTCCTGTATGTTCTCACTTATCCTCCTAACTCTGGACACTCCTTTATCTATATTTCCTTAACACATTATACTGTACACAATTTCTGTTTTGAAATCTATCAAATTAGATATATTGTGTTGTGGATTGTGATTGTATTATTGTATTACAATTATTTGTTTACACATCTGTGTCTTTGTCCTCCCCTCTATCAATGGTCAGTGACCTATCTCTTTTATTATGTCTATAACTTTAGTGTCTAAATGGTGCCTGGTACATTATGGATGTTTAATGAATGTTAATTTCTAAAAAATAGTTACCTTCCACATATATTTTTATATATTTGGGATACTTTTGGTGCCTCTTAGGATAAAAATTGTGAAGGAAATTTTTACTATTTTTGACTATTCTTTGTGTCCCCTCCCACTTATTTTTCTACCTGCTTTATGACAATTTGACAGTGCCTCCTCTCCAGTCAATTGCCAGTGGGGTTCCTACGGCCCTTGGTCAGAATGCAGTGGTTGTACCAAGACTCAGGTAGGACCATGCATAAACTTTACGTTTATGATTTAGATGCAGAAACACAGCTTAGGTATGGACAAATGGTGTTAACTTTTGAATGTTATTTTTATGTTTCTCGAAAATATAATTAGTAATTTTGAAGGGAAAAAAGTATAACTTGTTTAATAATTAATATTGTAATAAAGTAATTTCTGCATTCTCACTTTTCTTGCAGGACTTTTCTAAATCTTACGTTTGAGCTTAGAAATATACATATGATAAAAGTTAAAAGCAACTCACTAACTCTTTAACTATTAGAGAAATAAGAATAGCATGAAATGAATTTCATAGATAATTCAAAATCTGTTTCATATTTCTGGGTTCAACTTTTCTTCTTACTTGAAACAAATGCTAACAAGTAACAAAATGGCTGCTTTGTTCTACCTAACAAATAGTAAATGACCATGAAAAGTAGAACATTTGCAATGTTTTAAGGTTTAATTCCTGAGTAATGCAAATAAAATACCAGACTTGATCTGGAGTTTATAGAGTAATTCTAAAAAATGTCTGCTTTTTTCCTTATTTTTTTAATTTATTTATTTTTTTTGTGGGGAAGACCAGCCCTGAGCTAACATCCGTTGCCAATCCTCCCCTTTTTGCTGAGGAAGACTGGCCCTGGGCTAACATCTGTGCTCATCTTCCTCCACTTTATATGGGACGCCGCCACGGCATGGCTGACAGGCAGTTCGTCGGCGGGCACCCGGGATCCGAACTCGTGAACCCCGGGCTGCCAAGCGCGAACTAAACCGCTGCGCCACCGGGCGGCCCCTGCTTTTTTCCTTATTATAAATTATTCATTGAAGAAAACATAGAAAAGTAATAAATAAAGAAAACATTACTTGTAATTCCACCATTTAGAAGAAACCAATATAACAACATTTTGGTATTTATTCTTTCAATTTATTTTCTGTGTGTTTGTGATTTTTAAAAAAAGGATTATTTGATCACAGTTTTGTGTTCTACTATTTTAACCTAACATTATACTACTAGCATGAATTTTAACAGCTGTATTATGTTCTGTTATATGAATATACCAATTTTATTTATCCACTTTCCTATTGTTTAAGGTTTAGGCTATTTACAGTTTTTGTTATTATAAATAAAACTTTAATGAACATTTTTGTACACAGATATTTGTCCTCTTTTCTGATAATTTTCTTTGGATAAATTCTAAAAATATAATGTGTGTTTTAAAGGTTCTGAACATTTGAGTGGTTAAATATTTTTGTATTGAGAATATAATTTAAATATGACATTATATTAGTTTCAGATGTACAAGATTCAATAATTATAAAATATTTTGTTCAGTTAGGATAAAAATTTGCATTTAAAAATCATTTTTAAATTATTAAAATAACAGAAGCATATTACAGAGGATAATGTTTGTTTTGAAGCATCATCATAATCATCATTTCATCAAGCATTTATTTAGAACCTACATGAGTGGTGTTTACAAAACAAGTTACACAAATGCAGAATTTGGCTTCTGGTGAATATAATAGACGACAACTCTGATTACAGGCAAACAGGTATTGAATAACAAGGCAAAAGTCAGACAAACGCAAACCACAGAAAACATTATTTATCATTTAAAAAACAAGTTAACAAAGAACACTAAATAAAAGTAGATAGAAGGTATTTTTCATATTAGTAATTTTTTTCTTTGAGTGAAGGTCATTATGCAATGGATACATCCCTAGATTATAAAAACAAAATTTTCATCCAGAAAGAGACAAGTGAAAATGAAAAAGGGGTCAAAAGATCAGAATTTGACAGGTGAGAATGAGACCGCTGAGAGTGAGCGGCCATCAAGGTCATCCTGGGATATGGAAACAAAACTTTACTTATACAAACAACACAACCTGTGCTTGGGAACTTCAGAAAAGGACAAATTAATAAGCCACATATGAGAGGTGTCTTCATCAATTAAATATGGAAACTAAAAACTCATGAAGAAACTGTACTAAGTTCCGTTCTCTATTCATATTCCTCCATGGCTCCTCTGCTTAGACGCAATGACAGGTGCCAGGGCTGGGCCCAGGCTGAAGCAAAACTGTTCAAATTTGATTACTGTGACCCTTTGTCTCAAGGAGCCCCCATTTCTAACCTAATTTAGGATAGACGCATAGATTCAACATTGGTTTGTATATCTAGTCTTCCCTGTTAGTCTTTGGACAAGGTTTAAATTCTCTGGAATTTCAGATTTTGTTCATTTTTATTAATGAGGAAGAGAAGAATACTGGAATGGGCTTAAAAGATGCACTTTTCACTGCCATTGGGGAGGAAAGGATTTCGTAGATCTTTCGTTTTGTTTAAACATTAGAGACATGTCTTTATATTGATTAAATGAATTTAGGACGAATTAGTTGTTTTTCATTTGGCTTGAGGATTTCCTCAATTTTCCTATACTCCACCCCCCCAGAGGTTTGCCTTTGACATATTTCCGATTTCAGAGGTCAAGAATTTAGATTGTCTGGGAAAATTCCATTGTAGATGTTGCTTCACCTATGTAGCTGTACCTAGGCTTCTGTTTTGTAAATCTGACTTCCATATTAGCATATTTCTCTTTCTCGATTGTTTTGCCTTGCCTTCCCGAAGAAGGCTTAACATTCAGCTCAAATCATTTGCCACCGCTTTTCTAAGGGTTTCCCTCACTCCACTTCACCTCCACCCCGCCTCCGAGTACCCTTTCCTCCCTCCGTCAAAATTCATTTCACCTTTTCTAATGGGCTCTTGGTACACAGCTTTGGCTAAAACATTAACCATTCTATACTGTAACCTATTTGCTTATATGTCTACTCAGCTAACTCTTTCAGGTTACTTTCTCAAAGATTCACTGATTTTTTTTTTTTTTTTTTTTCCGCACTCAACCCTGAGAATAAATATATGGCTGGGAGTGCTCTGTAAATAATACCTCAAGTGTTACTTGACTCAAGGACTAGTGGGTCTGTGGGCTTATTGATTTTGGAAGTTTTACTTCTGTAGGACATCAGAACAATTTCCTGAACATTGTTTCTCCAATTGTATTAATGTGTCTCAGATTTTATTGCTCAGATAAAGGAAACTGGAGACATCACAAAGTACTACTTGTTTTGTGTTTAGACTCGCAGGCGGCCAATCGCTGTTTATGGGCAGTATGGGGGCCATCCTTGTGTCGGAAGTGCTTTTGAAACACAATCGTGTGAACCTACACGAGGATGTCCAACAGAAGAAGGATGTGGAGAGCGCTTCAGGTGTTTTTCAGGTATTTGTTTTCTACAGGCTTGGCATGCAGAGCGTCAAGTCAAATGCTGTTTGATTCACTCGCTCAGTGTATATTGGTTGAATTTTACTGAATTTATACTGGCTTAAAAAAACTTTCCCCAAATATCTATAGGATTTTTATTGGCATATTAATCACACACTCAGCTATCATTCTTTCAAATGTAAGGGGAGGCATCTGGTAATAGAAGTGGGGATATTCTTTGCCTCTTTGAAAAGAAATATAACTACGGACAGACCCAAAGAGTTCTTGACACTGCATTTTTGGTGAAGATGTAGAGTAAATTTGGTATGTACACTGAGATTGGGCAAAAACGATGTTATTGCCCAAATCATTATTATGTTTACAAGAAAAGAGACTCTAATTAACTAATCAAAGAGCAATACAGGTCACACCTATGCATGGGGTGATTGAAACATAGTTTTGGCATTGAGTCTTATTTGACCTATTTTCTATGTTGCATTTGTACAGTCAGATTAATTTAACAACCTTTAGCAAACATTTATTTTTCTTGTTATGTTCCAGATATTGTGATGAGCGTTGTGGTTATAGAAATGAAACACATGGTCTCTTCCCTCAAAAATATTAAAGTTTTATGGACAGAATAGTATATAAACAATCTCTGCATTAGTAGTGCTTCTCAACAATGCCTGTCAAATTTCTATTTTGCTTTCCAAACCCCAATCAGATGACACCTCCTTTGAGAAGCCTTCCCTAAACCCCCAACTGACAGTGCTAATCAGCAAATCACTTCTCTGTGTTTCTTTTATTTTTGCATCGGGAGTGCCTGGTACATAATAGACTCTCAATGAATGTTTGCTGCACTGGATTGAGTGAGAGCATGGTGGGGTACATGCTGTACTATCAGGACAGGTGTGTGCAATGCATACTATAAGGACACAGGAGAAGGCCATGCATTATAGCCTGTGTGGTAAAGATGGTTTCTGAGACGAGATAATATTTAATTTAATTCTTGAAGGATAAGTAGGTGATAGATAGAGAAAACCCTTCTAGGCTGAGAGAACTATAAGTGTAAGGTCAGTGGAGATGACAGAAAGCCTGGCCTTTTATTCATGTAAGGGATGCAGTATGATTAGGCTGTAGGAAGGTAGTAGGAGAATGGCTGGAGAGGATACTGGAGAGGTAGGCAGGGGCTAGATCATCTGGTATGCTCCAGTGCTTCCTTGGTACCCTGGTCTTATGTCTATCATAACCGTTATGTTGCTGAGTTATAATGATATGTGTGTCTTCATGGTCTTTCCTATTAGATTGAAAAGTATATGAAAAGCCCAGCGAGTACCATTTTTATTCATATTTGTACCCCAGTACCTGGAGGAGTGTCTTGCACACTCCTAAAGTGCTAAAGAAATGTTGAGATTTAATCTTTTGACCCAGTTCCCTTGCTCTCAAAGCTTACACATCTAGATCACCAAGAAAAGCAGGACTTTGGCCTCTTGGTCTATGATCACAAAAAAGAAATCGAAAGTTGAATGTCAGAAGGTCAATATATCTTTGGTTGATATTGTATGATATCAATATATGGTTGATATTGTATGATTTTGGAGGATTCAGACAAACTGCTTGATGATTATGAGTGAGAGCCTGGAATTTGAATTCAGGTTCTATTTTCAATTTTGTGTCCAGCCAAGGTCAGAATCAATTTCATGTGTTGCAAAATGAGGACTGAAATAATCACCAGTCCTTCCATTGACACTCTCAGGATTTATTTCAAATTCACATTAGACTATGAGTGCAATGTTGGGGGTTGGGAACGAAACCTTTTTAATCCCGGGTAGTGTGTCCCTTCTTCCCTGTTTTATTTTTTGTGGGGCTTTTCTTGTGCACAGGTCAGTGCATCAGCAAGTCTTTGGTTTGCAATGGGGATTCTGACTGTGAAGAAGATGGCGCTGACGAAGACAGATGTGAGGATGCAGAAAGCAGACCTTCCTGTGAGCTCGAAAAACCTCCTCCCAGCATAGAACTTACTGGAAATGGGTAAGGTACTGAGCAGCCTTCTGTGCACATCGAAGGGTTGTAGTTTTTCATTTTGTTTTGTTTTATTTTATAGTTTGTTAAGTCTAATAACAAGTCACCTAATAGCCAAGCCTTTGGCTCAGAGCTCTTTGCCACATCCTGAAACATTTTTTTAACTCATACCTGTGTACCTGTAAATATATGTGGTAAAATGTGAAGTGACTAATTGTCCCTGGGCTGTCCTGCTTTTAGCACTGAAAGTCTTGCATCCAGGGAAACCCCGCAGACCTGGGAAAACCTGGATAGTAGGTCATCCTATGGGAAAGAGAGAGAGAACTGATTCAATGATTTCAATGATGTGGGGCTATTCAAGAGAATGAAGAGGCATTAGAATCAGATGAGGAAAAGAAGAGAGGCAGCAGCGTGTTGGGGTACTCAGACTGAAAAGTAATTGTCTAAACTAGCTGGGAACTTTCATTTCCAAGGGAAGTTGTGACAATCTTGCGTTTGCTTTTTCAAAAAGAATTCTGAAGAAGTTTTAAGGGTTAGACTCAAGTTAAAGTTTTGAGGCTTTAAAAGAGCCTATTTTAGAGTGATAGATGCAATTTTTCTGTATTTTAAAATTCATTAACAGAGAAGTGGTAAAATTACTCTAAAGAGTATACCATTCAGCATACTGAGAGGTAATTAGTTGAAATTCGTTGTAGAGAGCTCTCTCTCTTCGAGAGTAATCTTAATTGTATTGGTTTTATCTATAGACTCAATTCGAAACCACCTGTTGCCATAGATACAAAAAAGCTGTGAGTTTCCCAAACATGTTCTTAGGCTGAAAGAATGTTGGATTTTCCCAGCTATTAGTTTTAGCTATTATACCAAGCAAGGGAAGGTGGATAATGTATAGTGTGAATTAGGACGCTGTTCTCTTTACTTAAGGTCTCTCAGAGATGCTTAACTGTAATGTATTTCAAGAATTTCTAGAGTTTTCTAAAGATGCCTTTTTCAGCAAGTGCTATTTCTGGTTTTTAAGTGCCTTTTCTTCCTTCTTTCATTCTTTTTTTTTTTTTTTTTTCTTTCTTCAACAGTTACAATGCACTCACTGGCCAGTTTAGGAGCAGAGTCATCAACACTAAAAGTTTTGGTGGTCAATGCAGAAAGGTGTTTAGTGGAGATGGAAAAGATTTCTACAGATTGAGTGGAAATATCCTCTCCTATACATTCCAGGTACTTAATTGCATTGATTTAATTTATTTCCAATCTGTGAATTGTTGCCAGAGATCATTGTTTATATGATATTGATTTTTTGGTATTTGTTGAGAATTTACTTGTGGCCAAATATGCGGTCAATTCTTATAAATGTTTTATATGGGCTTAACTTTGGGGTACAAAGCAAGGATACTTTTAATTTGTGTCATTTAAGTTGAAATATCCTTTTGCCTCATTTTCAGCTCTGTTCCACATGGGCCTAGGACCTTCTGGTCTGTCCCTGTGTGGGTGTTAAAGCTCAAGGCCTTGGCCATGACTGGTTGTGATAATCTCCTTACCACAGTGTCACCTCACTTAAAAATGCATTTATTTTTAAATTGTGAAATATTTCGTATATACAAAAGAGAGTGAATAACATATACATGCAGTTTAAAGAAAATTAATAAAACAAATACTTATATATGCCCACCACCCACCTTAAGAAATAGAATATTGCCAGTGATTTAAAGTTTCCCTTTACCCCTCTCTGATCACATTCCCCTCATCCCCACTCCCCAGGCAACCACTATCTTATATTTCGTATTAGTCATTTTCTTGTTTTTCTGTATATGTTTATCCCATATGTCTTTGTCTCTAAATAAAAAATTTGTAATTTAGTTTTGACTGGTTTTGGCCATTTATATAAATAAATCTTATAGCATATATTCTTCTATGACTTGCTTTTTCACTCAAAGTTATGATTTTGAAATTCATTCATGCTGTTGTAGATGGCATTTTTATGGCTCTTACCAATTTTTTCTTATAAAAATGCCTTGAACGTTCCTGTGCATGAGTTCCATGCAAATGAGCTAGAGTTTCTCTAGGGCACACACTTGGAATGGAATTGCTGCCTTGCATACATTACACTTTACTAGGTAAAGTTTCTGAAGTGCATGTATCAGTTTATACCCCCACCAACTGTGTGGAAGAGTGGTCTGTGCTCCACATACTTGCCAACATCTGTATCGCCTGACTTTTAAATTTTGCTTATGCTCTCAGGATCTCCTCTGGCTCCAGGCTTCTGTTTCTCGCACGCTGTTTCTGTCATACATACCTAAACTCATCTTGTTCCTTGATTTCAACTCAAAATCTACCCGTACAAAAACATTATGGCTTTGGGGGACATTCCTGAAGATTTGGAGGGAAGGTAGAGGAGAGATTTTCTGTCGCAGTAGTGCAAACACATTCAACAAAAACAGCTGGCATCCTCCCTCTTAAAACGTCCATCCTTCTACAATCTCAACAAAATGAAGTTTCTGGTCTCATCCTGTTTTAGCTTCTTTCTTGCTGTCCTCTTCCAAGATCTCCTTTCTCACTCCTTGTCTTCCTTCTTCCCAGAACTCCCCAAATTTCCAATTCAGCACTGCTTATCTATTACTCCCAAATTTGTAAACCAAAACTGTTAGGATGTACAGATGGAAGGGCCTTTTGTTTACCAAAATTAACCTTCTCCAGAAACAGTTTTGATTGTGAGTGGCAAACTCACCATCCTCCAACTTACAATAGAATAAGTTACATTTAAGAGTTACTGAATCGTGAAAATGGAAAGTGAAACTGATCTGAAAAATAATCGTAGCCATCAATTTTTGAATATCTACTGTGGCATCTGCACTATTTTATGCAATTTGTATAGGTTTAATCCTCACCATGTCTTTGGAAGGTAAGTAATATTTTCTTGTTTTGTGCATGTAGAAATCGAGGCTCAGAGAAATTCAGCTAACTTGCTCCAAGTCACCAAATTAATCGGTAGCAGAGCTTGGATCCAGTCTGTCAGATTTCATAACGCTTTATTTTTCTACTATATTGTACTTTCCCTATGTATGGTATTTCATTGCTGTTCAACGCTAAATTCTACACGGTGAATAATATGTATTATAATTTAACTTTTGGCCAGAAGGGAGAATGTGAGATAGACATTTGCAGAAAATTTGTTTTCTGCTTCTGTTCCTAGGAGGATATTTTGATAAATCTTTCATAATTATAAGGGGGAATTTTATAATATATATATTTGGGTCAAATTTAGAAAGTTACAGAGCAGAGAAAATAATAAGGAAGAGAATTTCTGACATACTTGGAAGGTAGACATGCTGGAAGTCTGCAGTTTCTGAAGAAGAGGAATAATTTAATAATAGCATAATCCTGACATTCATTTTCCTCAGCATGGCTTGGTGTTTGGATTGACACCTGAAATGCCTTTCCAGTCACCGAATTTGAAGGTGTTTGTCAGAGGTAGAGAGAAATTATAGCCTGTTACCGAGTGAAGAATAGAGATGTCTTGAAGATCCAGCCTGAGGGAAGCGAGGTGGAAGCAATAGGCAGTGAGTCAATCAGTGAAGTGCTGAACCCAGATGGGGCTCTGGAGGTGGTGAATGTCCTTCATAGTTCAAATAGATTGACCTAGGGCCACTGGGTATTCAGATAGCTATGAGGTGGAAGGTGACTTTTGGTTTGTTGGAACACAAATATTAGTAAATAAACATAAAGCAGAATCAGTCAATCTCTCTTATAATCTCTGTTTTGGTTATCAGCATTGTGGTTTACCCAGGGAAACCAGGTTTCTTATTGAGTAAGCCACTTTGATGCCATGCACATTCACTGCTTCCTCATAGTTTTCACACCACAAGGAAGCCTTTGAAGCATAAACACATTTCTGCTCCATGGTCGCTTTAGGAAGGTGCCCCTTTGCTTAGTCCAGCCTGGGAGACAGCTGAAAGACTGTTAGGTTTATTCTCAGCATGTAATGAGTTGCAAATTGGAGTGAGTAATGGATTAAGGTGAAAAAATTAATAACTTCCTGGATCCTCCTGTATTTGGTCTTGAATGTACTTCATTATATTTTTTGAAGAGAGATCCTATATGTGTATCAAATAAATAACAAAAACATATTCTAAAGGCAATTTTAACCAGTGCTTAATGATCTGATACTCTGCTTCCTCTGTTGGTATAAGTCTAGATATCTGAGATTTCTAAATCTACCTTAGACAAGGAAATGCTAAATAACTTACCTACGATCATAGAGATAGTAGATGACAAACATGGGATCAGGACCCCAGAAGTGTGAGTCCAGAGCCCTTGCAGTGGACTGTACTTTGGTGGGGTTAGAATATGTATAAGTGTTGATAGGAATGAGCCAGTAGAGAAAGACAATTGAAGCTGTAGGACAGGGAGTAATCAATCAAGCTGATAAGTCCTTTGAAGAGGTGGGAGGGAATGCAATACAGGGAAGAGACAGAGAAATTAGCCTTAGATGGGAGGAGGGAGACTTATGGAGGAAAGGAAGAGAAGAAATGTTAGTAAGTTTGTATATTTATTAGCCAGAAGTTTAAGAGGACTCTATGTGGAAGGGCGAATGTTTGTAAAGAAAGAGGTTAAGTCATCTTCTGAGAGTGAAGGAAGTGGTTGTAAGATTGGAGGATGAGGTAGGTGTAGAACTTTTGAAATAGATACTACAGAGAATGGGAGAGAGAGAGAATGGACTAGAGAAATACAGGATTGGTAGAATAAATTGAGGGTTCCACTGAGGTTGGAAACCAAGAATGGACTTATAGTGGTACCAATTTATAGTTGTGTGATTTTTTTATAGTAGTGCTAAGCAGTTTGGCTGCAAGCATTGAACCAAGGTTGGGATTTTGTCTGGCAGATGTCATGGCAGGACATATCTAGGCAAGGAAGTTAAGTTCACTGGCAAGAGAAGGGTTGAAGTCATGAATCATGAAGCTTAATTGCAACAGGAAGGGAGTGAAAAGATGAAGGTGCTGATAGGGAGAGAAATGGGAAAATAAGTTGAAGAACTAGTCTCTACAAAATTGAGTAATCGATATGGCAATAACAGAATGAGAGTCAAAGAGTAAGAGATGTCAGAATGTGGGATGTTTGAATTTGTGATTTCAGAGGAAGGATCAGTCTGGAGGAATTCAGGGTCTATGCTGGAAGAAAGAGGGTATTAATTAAGAAAAATTTAAGAAGATCACACTACCTTGAAAAAGATGATTCTTTGTGTAGAATAGATGGGAGTGAGGAGATACTGAACTAAAGCAGCTAGGAGGATTATTTGCATAAATCATGAATCAAGTATTTGAATTGTGGATCTGAAGATGAGGGAAAATAGGCTTCCCCCCCCCCGCCACATTGAAAGGAAGGTAGATAACTTCTCTTTCTCAAGAGAGAGGAAAAACTAAATTCTGTCTATTCAAAACCAAATAGGACTGAGACACTATCTAATGATTGGAGAAATCTCTAATAGCACTTTTAATAATGACTTCTTTGTAGTCAACAATAATACATATATTCTCCATTTCAGCTTGAGTTGAATGGTTGCATTTGACTTCTAAACAAACCAATTTCATAATATAATGAAAATAATGCTCTGATAAAAAGTATAATTAAATCCATCTTTTCTTATCTTCTGGCATATTTTTAGCATGCGTGCTTAATTTTCAACATGGGTAGTAAGAAAAGTAACGTAACATTTTTTGGCATTTTGCTGAATTTCTTTCTAGTCTTTTTTTGACTGGGCATATACTTGCATGGTTGTAGTTAATAGGATTATTACACTTATACTTGCTTTCTCATTTAACATGAGTATTTTGTCTTCATAAACATCATTTAAGATGGCTGCATAAGATTCTGTCATTTTCTTTCCTTTTAGTTTTGTTTTTAAAGTATATCATATTCATCATTTTAATCTTTCTTGTGCTTATTTATGCTTTCATCTCAAATTCAGATGTGTATGGATGTATAATAAAAACACAAATGCTTGTGAAAGGAGAATTACTGATTTGAATATCTATATAGAGCACAAACTGAGAGGGAGCATCTCGCATGCTTTGTTTTATTCTTGTGGTGATTGAAATTTTTAGCAAATTAGTTGACTATGACTTAAAAAAACTAGAGATTTTTACATAAAGATTCAGATTTATCTCTGTTCTTGGAAAATCAGACAACCTGTCAATGCCATGACCTGTAGTTACATATGGCGACTGTCTAATGGATTCCAGTGTCGCTTGTCGCTTAGACAGGATGTGTGCTCACTTCTTCATCGTCTTGCCCTTCCACTAGATGCTTCTGACATTTATATTACTTGTCAGACCCCTGTGGACATTTCATTTTGACACTTGATCTAGGAGACAATAAAGGATATATAAATGATTGTCTCCTCTGTGAATGCCGGAGCTGTAACTTCTCAGCCACATGTGGCTATCCTGTTGTCTGTTTCAAAATTCTTTTGGGATGGCCTTTTCCTCTGCCATCTAGCATAGGGAAAAAAATTCCAATTTTAGCATTTGTTCAAGTCAAACAGAATTAGAAAGTTAAATCCACTACTGGATCACAAAGAGCATTCCAAAACAAAGTCCAAAAGATCTGATTGCTTCCTGTCACCTATTTGCATCTCTCTCCCCTCTATTGGATGAAAAATCAAGAGCCAAATGGCTTTGTAGTTCTCTGTTAGTGTAGCTTTGTTAATTTGCTCACTTCTGGGCTAAATGTTGACATTAAAGGAAAATAAAATTTTGATATTGATACTTGTTATTGATGCCATGTTTCCTGCTTAAAAAAAGGAATTATAGAATGAACTTTATTCCTTATACTCATACAGGCCTGGTTGTTTTGTGTCAATGTAGAGCTCTGTCTTTTGGAGATTGTATGAAGAAAGTATCCATGTTAAAGGATCCATGACAAAAGATTCTGTTATATCCGAGGCCTTAACTTAGTCACAGCAAAATTTTTCATTTTCTTTGTAGGTGAAAATAGACAATGATTTTAATTATGAATTTTACAACAGTAGCTGGTCTTATGTAAAACATACATCGACAGAACATACATCATCTAGCAGGAAGCGCTCCTTTTTTAGATCTTCGTCATCTTCTTCACACAGTTATATTTCAAATACCAATGAAATCCATAAGAAAAAGGTTAGTATGAAATATTGGTTAACTTTTTCATATGTTACTGGTTTAGGTATTTCTAACATTAACAAAAGTGTATTTATCGAAAGGATCAGCTTTCATTTTTTGATTAGGGCAATAGTATCTTCTTCAAAAAGACAGTAAAGTATGTTTCTTTAAAGGTATGATCTTGTCTTATTAATTCTCTTTGATAATTATACTTTTAATTTTCACATTAAAGTATTTGTTCTTATTTGATAATCCTAAATAAAAACTTATTACTTTCAAATCTTCTAGTTAAAACTATCCTAACTTTCTAATTCATGATTATTGATACTACTATTTAAAGTGTTCTATATAATTTAAAAAATCCAATTAATATGTGCTTCCTGAACACTAACAGTAGAGTTTTTTTAGAAGGTGCATGAAACTAAAAGATTTTAAAATACTTTATTACTTTCGAGATACCAAAATTTTCATCCAAGGAAGTTAAAGGACTTGTTTTTAGATACTTTGTTGTTTTGAGATACTAAAACTCTCATCTTGGGCAACGTGAACAGTTGAGAAGGATTGTGCTATTTGATGTACACTTAACTGCTGAAGAATTTTTCAGGCTGATCATTATTCACAATCTGTGTATTTTGTTTCATTCTTAAAGTTAGTAACTTGATTATTAAATCACACAAGGGAGGTATAAAGGAATATAATTTTATTTGCTTTATGACTAAGAAGCTGACTGTGGAAATAACCAGCTGTGAAAATATTTATCTCCATATTATATTGTTCACATAAGTGAGGGTTTGATATAAGGTACATCTGTCTTGAACATTATTAAAAGATGCTTAGGAAATATTTAGAAGACCTCATTGTAAGGTGGCTTAACCTGTAAATACACCAGTATGGGAGATAAATTATGTGATCACCCTAACTATAAGTCATCACCAAGATGTGGACTCTAGGCACACATTATTTTATATACTTATTTGTGAGATTATTTAGCAGTTAATGAAGTTGATTCTCTTTTTCTAGGAGGGTGAAACCACTTGGTCTTGGGGTTTTAAAGGTCACGTATAAAAGAAATTACCATGACGTCACTCAGATAGTATTCCTATTTGAGATTCCAAAACTTCCTTAGATTGCTTCAAGTGGATGGGCCCAAGAAGCATCAAAAGTAAAAATTCATATAGTCTGGGTGGATTGGAGGTGGCCGTTGCTGGAGACATTTCCATCGCCTTTTTATCTTCAACCTAAAACTCCTTCTACTCTTTCCTCTTCCCTTAGAGTTATCAGCTGTTGGTTGTTCAGAACACTGTTGAAGTGGCTCAGTTTATCAATAACAATCCGGAATTTTTACAACTTGCTGAGCCATTCTGGAAGGAGCTCTCCTACCTTCCCTCTCTGTATGACTACAGCGCCTACCGAAGATTGATCGACCAGTATGGGACACATTATCTGCAGTCTGGGTCCTTAGGAGGAGAATACCAAGTTCTATTTTATGTGGACTCAGAAACAATGAAACAAAGTGGTAGAGTATTAAAAAAATTTTACATAAAAGCATTGTAGAGACTTGAATGGGGAAATACACGTAGTCAACTTCAGCTTAAGGGCTTTAAAATATGACAGAGATTAAATTGCAAAGGAATCCAAAATTGCAAGAATCCATTTTACCCTACTCAAAATCTTACAGGCTTTAAGAAAAGCCAGCCTACTCTTTTGGATAGTACCCTGAAAAATGAGTTAAGGCGTTATCATTATTGGCTATCTCCAGAGGGTGTTGATTGGATTTTTAGAATACTTTTAAACCTTTCCCATTTCTCAGATTAAATAATATCCCTAGAGGAAAACTAATGAGGAATTTACTGATATTGCAGAAGTCAAAATGTTTTAAAGAAGTATTTTATTTACCTCTGTTCTTTACGGCTCACATTCCTTTAAAAAAATCTGCTCTGGATATCACAAGTTTGCTTACTACCTAATACTTGTAACAATAGCTTAAATTTATTGGATGTCTTCCTCACAGCAGGTGTGTTAAGTGTGTTAGCAATGATCCTCGCTACTACCCGGTGAGATGATCACCATAATTCCTATTCCACAGACTGGGAAATGGAGACTCAGTGCTATGACAAGACTTACCCAAGTGGATATAGATTGTATGGAGGTCTCACTGGCTCTGGAGTCATCCTTATGCTATGTTGCTGCTAGAATTGCCTGATTTTTGTTAGAGTTTATTGTCTATGGGTCTATTATTTTGTTTAATAACAAAAATCAAATATCCCTTGTTCTGACCCTTGACCCTGCTAGAGCACTTGAAATTATACGTATCACATCACTCTTGATTAGATGGCCACGGTGGTAGGAAACAACCTCTCATCCCCATTCTTACACCTGGCTGCATCTCAAAGGTGGTCTTCAACAAATGTGGAAATTAAGCACCTTTTAATTTTTTTCCCCCAGGTCTTAGTTCAGCAGATGAGGAGAAATGTGCTTCCTCCAGTATCAATCTCTTTTTTAAATCATCAAAGCTCAAATGCCAGGCGCTGAAAGACGCCTTAAAATCAGCTGCAGGTAAATGAGAAGGGGGCAGTTTGCATTACAAGCTTAACCTCCATCCCTCTCTCTTGTGGTTGGTTCCTGGTCTCCAAGTGCCTTTGAAATTTTAGCAGGTGTTTTATTTTATGTTTTTCATATACTTGGTTATTTTTTGCCTCTGATCTCTCTTTCATATGTCATGGCAGTGAGGCATCAAGCAGAGTGGAAAGTTCACTGAGTATCGCCCGTGTATCGTAAATATGGCCTCAGTGTACACCACCTTTCTCCCCTGTGATGACAGTGGCAAACAAGCCTAGAAAAATGACATCAGGAGAAGGTTTGGTTCTACTCTGTGAGATGAATGCTCAGTGCAGTTAAAGTTTTTGATGCATGCTGGTGTTGGTGGTAGAGAGGGTGGGGAAGGTGGTGTGCTAATCTTTGAATGATTGAATAAGGAAGGAACGGGAAGAGGAAGCTAATTTACACCGTGTCTGAGATGTCATGTTAAGGCGTTTGGATTTCATCCTGATGCCAAGGGGTGCCATTAAAGGATTTAATACAGGGAGTAATTAAATGAAAGATTATGAAGGTAAAGTCGTAGAGAAACAAGAGGGACTGCGAAGGAATAACCTGATAGGATAAGAACCAGAAAAGATCAGAAACATGGAAAGTAAAGGAGAAGTAGAGGTCAACAGAGAGAAGTGCTAAAGGGGAGTAAGAGAAGGACTGAAGACTCTTCATTGGATTTGGTGATTCAGATTTAATTGCCTTAAAATGAAGACATTCTTAGTGTGGTAGGGATGGAATTGAGGCTGCAGTGCATTGTGTGAGCCCATGGACTGAACAGTATTAGAGCTTAAGTTCTCCTGGGGTGATGGCAGAAATTGGGTGAAGATGAAGACCAACCCAGGTGCCAAAATTCTCTTCGAGGAAGTAGAGATTCTTGGGATATTGGTATATGACTCCCAAGAAGGAGGGAGACAGATTTATTTCTCATTCACTTACTTTATTCATCAACTATTTATGGAGCCCATAGTATGTGCCAGGAATTGTTGTAGGCACTGGGGATACAGCAGTGAACATGCCAGAGAAAGTGCCTGTCTTCATGGAGCAGACATGGCAAAGGAGGAGGACAAGTTTTTGAACAAGATGGAAAAATGATGATCTGGAAATAGAAATGGAAGTGGGAGCTTTGGGAAGATGTTGACATCAGTTATCAGTGGGACGGGTGATTGGAAGCTACCAGTTGTATTTTATTTTGTATTTAACGAACACATAGCACTTACTCTGCCCAGCACAATTTGAAGTGATTTACAAAAATTAGCCAATATACTCCCCCTATGTAAAAGTTAGGTATTATTCATATTATCATTTTACAGACAGGGACACTGACTGACAGTAAGGTTGCCCAAGATCACAGTTGGTGAGCGTCAGACATGAGCTTCGAATGCATGAAATCTGACTCCACAATCTAGGCTCTTCACTGTTGCACCATGCTGATTGTCTAGGGGTAAAGGGCTAGCGGGAGTAGAGCGCTCACTGGCATTTGGAGAGGGAGGCTACAGGCTAAAAAATAGATATAAAAACTGATTTCTTAGAATCTTCTTAAATAGGTGTGCCAGTTAAGGCAGTGATTCTTAAACTTTAACATGCGTGAGGATTACCTGTGGAAGCCTGTTAAAACGCAGATTCCAAGGTTTATTCACTCAGCTATTCCCTTGTAGGTCATGGTTGGAGCTCAGAAATCTGCAGTCACTACCTGATTCTGATTCAAGTAGTTCAGGGACTGAACTTTGTGACACACTGCATTAAAACGGTGACTACCTGCATACTAAAAACACAGCTAACTGCCAGCCATAAAATAATTAAGACATGGGCATGTAATGCCTGGGGACTATAGTTAATAATACTGTTTATATATTTGAAAGTTGATAAGAATGTAGATCATAAAAGTTTTCACCACAAGAAAAAAATTTTTGTAATTATGTATGGTGATGGATGTTAACCAGACTTACTGTGGTAATCATTTCACAATATGTACAAATATTGAATCATTATGTTGCACACCTGAAACTAGTATAATGTTATATGTCAACTATATCTAAATTAAAAAAATAAGTAACAATGAAGATAAGGAAGCACTCAGGCAAATTTACTAAAAATATCAGGCTTTCGTGATTTCTGATGATAAAAGTACACTTTTTGAATTTGCAAAATTTTACAAAATGGCAAAATTTAGACAGTTACAAGAAAGGAAATAAAGATCACCCCAAATCTGATCTGCAAGTTAGGAATTTCTAGTCATGACCAGTGTAAAAATCAATTACAAATGGAGATAAAAATATTTCTGGAATTGTGAGGCACCTAAATGGAAAAAGGCATTCGATTAGTATTTAAAGTTTTTGGAACACCCTTCATGTGTTAATGTATGCCTGTTAACAAATAGCTTTTTTGTTCATTGTTAGTATTCCAGGTGTAATGAACTGTTTTCCTCTCAATATTTTATTATGAAAAATTTCAAACATACAGAAAAGTTGAAAAAACGTATAATAAACACCCACATACCCAGCTTCTATACGTAACAATTATTTTGACATTTTGCTATGTGTATCTATATATAATATTTATAACATGGACTATCTAGCAATATATAAATATTATATATTTAAAATAGTTTTAATATTTGCTGAACCATTTGGAACTAAGTTTCAGACATCACGATGCTTCATCCCTAAATATATGCATGTATCTTCTAAGAAGCAAAACAGTTTCCCGTATAACGTAATACATTTACTACACTAAGAACATTAAGAATATGAACAATAATTTCATTAATATCATCCACTCTCAGATAATGATTGTGTTTTTCTTTTCTTTTTTCTTTTAATAAATATTATTTTTTAGAGTAGTTTTATGTCCACAGCACAACCGAGCAGAAAGTACAGAGTTCCTATATAACCCCTCTCCCCATGCTGGCACAGCCTCCTCCACTAATAGCACCAGGTGCCACAGTGGGACATTTGTTACAGTTGATGAACCTACATGGATACATTATTATTGCTCAGAGTCCGTAGTTTATGTGAGAGTTCACTCTTGGTTTTGTACATTCTACGGATTTGGACAAATGTGTAATGACATGTATCCACCATTATAGTATCACAGAGAGCAATTTCACTGCCCTAAAAATCCTCTGTGCTCCACCTGTTCATCCCTCCCACCCCTTACCCTGGCAACCACTGATCTTTTTACTGTCTCCATACCTTTACATTTTCCAGAATGTCATACAGTTGGATGGGTTGTATTTTAATACTTGATAGACTTCTCACTTTTATATTCTCATTTTCATTTTGTTTGTGCATCCTGATTGGTTTCATTGGATTTCTCCTTGTGTAGGAACTCAGAGCAATGTGTTGCGAGGGAACCCAGTTGTCAGAGGAGGAACTGCAGGCTTTGTGTCTGGCCTTAGTTTCCTGGAGCTGGATAATCCTGCTGGAAACAAAAAGCGATATTCTTCCTGGGCAGGTTCTGTGACTAATCTTCCCAAAGTCATAAAACAAAAGGTATGTGATGCTCTGTTGAAAGTAGCAGAAAACAGTCGTGTTTATTTGCACTGGGAAAATTAGATTAAATCAAGGTGGTTGAACAGAGAAGGCTGTAATTAGCATTTTCTGAATCCCAATAATGTTTTGTGTAGTAAAGTAAATGCATAGCTAACAATAAGAAACAGAAGTTCATTATCTTGTATGTCCATATTTCAGTTTAAAAGGTTAAATGTCTTGTAAATCCCAAGAGAAATTAATGACAAAATTTGCATTTTAAGCTTTTGACCTAAATTTGATTATATTTTTCTTGGTCCCTAATTCAGAGGAGTTATAGATTTTTGCAAGAGGAAGGCATTTAGGCTTGTCTGCTGTTGTATCTGTCAGATCACCTGTCTTCTTGAGGCCACGGATTGCAGGCTCTGGCAGCCATGTAAATTAAGATAGAACTGACTTGGCTGGCAGAATTTTAGGATGTTTTATTATTACAGTCAATTCTTTTATATTGCAACATATGTGTTCCTAAAAGTCAGAGAGCTATGAAAATTGCACAATAAAGACCACAGGGCTTATGGGAAAAATGGGGTTAGGGAACTTGATCTGTGACACTCATTAAAAAAAATAGGCATCAATAGAAACAGTAGCACAGTTTTATGTTAAAATTGTTAAGAAATGCATATGTGCTACAATAAATGTAGCATTTTACCTAGAAAAAGACCTAAAGCTTGTTGGGTGAAGGAAGGGTTACAGCATATGAATTATTGTGAAGCGGTAGAAGGAGAGCAATCAGAAATGACAGAGTCCTAACACCGGATATGGGTGGGTGTAGTTTATTACACAGGTTGTGAAGCAGATGAATGTTTGAGGCACGCGCGCGCGTGTGTGTGTGTGTGTGCATTTTGTATATTCCTGTGTGGCTTGGTTCAGTTGTGTCCAGTTTTCTGTGTTCACCTGGTGTTTCTTGTGGACAAAATTGTATGTTAAGTAAACATAAATTTATGATATGTTCATATTGTTCCCTAGTATAACAATCTCAAGGGAAAAAATTCACATTTTCAAAACAGATGCTATAACAGAAGTGATTCCATTATCTATTCCCTGCCATGGGAGTCAAGCAATGTCCCAGGTGAAATGACTTTCGGATATTAAGAAACTTGAACACATTTTTTAAACTCAAGAATTACAATAGCTCCTCAGGTACCCTCCTAATACATACTGCACCCACTCACCTCTGAATAAGGGTGAGAGTGGAGGGGGAGTTTTTCCAGGGACATCTTATCCTAAAGTGCCAACCATTAATACTCAAAATGGCCTATTTTCATTGTCAATATTCCATATAAATCTCTTAAAATCTTTAAAACTTGAGTAGGGAAAAACAGACATTCTTTCTTATTCTCAACTATGTACTTTCCCACACAGAGCTGTAACTGTCACAGCTGTGCTAAGGGATTAGCTGGACAGGAAAGGAATGGAGAAAGAAGAGGTGTTTCACAGGTGTATGACCATGCAAAGCCACCCAGCTGGAAAGAGGCTGGGCAGAGATGGAAGAAAATGTAACTGATTCTGAGTTCATTTTCATGCTCGCAGCACATGCTCAGCCAGCTTGTACTGACTCTCTCAAGAGTCAGTGGTGCATCTCTCCCCAACTCCGTGCTCCATGACATTGTGGTGGTAGCCTGAAATCGGCCATGGTGAGAGTGGTTATGCTGCAGACATTGGCCAATGCTATAAGTCGGAGACTTTTTGTTCCTGGGAGAGCAGATTGTTAAAGCTTAGCCGACACATCTACGATCTCAAAGTTGCTTTTCACCTGGCGTATCCAACACAGAGCAATAATGTCTACCTGTTTGAAACTTCTCCAGGGAGAAAGAGTCATATCTTCACTCGACTGACATGTGAAGTCTCTCAGAGTCAGGAAATTTAATCTTAAATTTAATTGCACTTGCTTCTTTGCTCTAATTTAAGTGTATTTTCTTCTGTCCACTGCGGGGGTGGAAATGTAGTATCTTCAAAATAATCTTTCAATAACTAGAAAATAAATGCCCTGTTGGTTTTTAAAAATTTTATGCACACTAGATACAAAAAATATTCCTTCTCTATCTGGTCCTAATTTTCCCTAGGTTTGTCTTGCAAAGGGAGTGAATTATTTTCTCTTTTTACTTGAACAAGAAATAATTGGAATTAACCTAAGAGTGACTTCTGATTTTGTTTTAGGAGGGACTGAGCTTAAATGCCAAAAGGAAAATATTCTTGCCTAAAATCCTGATTCTGACCATGATGTCTTTATCCCCGTATAGCTGACACCTTTGTATGAGCTGGTAAAGGAAGTACCCTGTGCCTCAGTGAAGAGACTATACCTGAAACGGGCTCTTGAGGAATATCTGGATGAATTTGACCCCTGCCATTGCCGGCCTTGTCAAAATGGTGGCATCGCCACTGTTGAGGGGACCCAGTGTCAGTGCCATTGCAAACCATACACATTTGGTGCAGCGTGTGAGCAAGGAGTCCTCGTAGGGGATCAAGCAGGTCAGTGTGCTGAATTTTCTCTAGTTATGCTGGACACATTGGAAAGGGAATTATCCTTTCCCTCTGGCCCCTGAGATGGCACTTCTTTGTGTATGGAGAGGTGGAAGTCTCACTGGGCATTTTAATTTAGTATCTCCCTCCCTATTCCATTTCCAGATTATAGCTGTTGGCGTCAAGGTCCTTTGCTGTCTCCATTTTCCTGTCTGAATTAAAACGGTGTTGCCCTCCATTCCCCATTCTCCATTAAAATAGATTAATGACTAAAACATCTTCCATCCTTCCACAGTCATCTCATTAAGGTTTTGTCTTAACATGGGTCTGTGTAGCTGATGTTTGCCTAATCTTTCTGATGGCAAGCACGTTGAAACATCTCTATTTCTATTTTGTGTTATGTCCCATCAAGCAATTATTCACAAATATTTGTTGAACATCTGCTGTGTGCTCAGCAGTGTGCGTGGTGCTGTAAGCACTTTAGTACAGGGCTGTATGAAGTTGACTTTATGAGTAGGAAAAGTATGAGACAATTTATGTATAGTTGTTTTTATATTTATTTATTTGTCTCTCTCCTCTAGAAAGCTCTTTTCTTAAGATCAGGACTGTTTGAGTTCTTTCTTTATTCCCAGAGCCTGACACAGGGCTTGATTCATAGAAGTCATTTAATAAATGTTTGATAAATGAATAAATGACCAAACCATGGTTGCTTATAGACAAGATCAGGAAGGCATCCTTGCCTCCAAATGTCTCCCCAAGTGGCCTGTCCTGGTAATTGAAATTCCACCTCTGTGATTTCATTCCTCTGTGGATGGAAGCTTCCCCTACTGGTAAGGAGTGGGGTAGCAGTCATAATATGTCAAGCTATTATTACCCCCTATTAATATACTCTGGGGATTACTTTATTAACTCAGTTTCTAATTGTGGAAGAAAGCATAAGGAAGATCATGGGAAAATATTATACAAATTAGTTTCGTTTTGGTGTTTGTCATACTGAGGAGTAGGTGTGGTGGGGGACAAAGAGGAATGTAAGTTGCACAGTAGAAATAGCTAAGGAGCAGTAAACACACCCATCTAGTATCAGGTGTCGATGCAAAATAACCAGTAACCGTTCTATAGATAAGAGAGATAAAGTGAGTTTTACTTGAGCCAGGGTGAGGATTATAACCCTGGAAGGTAGTTTCCACAAAGGAAAAAAGCATTCTGGAGAAGCATGGTTTTCAGTACAGTCATATCTTTTTAGAACAAAGAACATACATTAAACACACCCAGGACACATTTTAATCAAAGTTTCAAAGGGATATTCAGTTGCAAATTAGCAGGTCAACATGACCCTGATGTCGGGAAAGGGACTAACATGGGCATTACCGATAGGGTGTGACCAATACTGGCATAGGAGGGGAAGTGTACATTTTTAAGAGAGTGTGTTCTTGGCTTTAATGGTTAAAACCCCAGATGTACAATAGATGTTTGATAGGGTATAAGTCAGCCTTCTTTACTTCAAGCTGAATCCATTTTGAACCAGAAATCACCCCATATACCCCAATACGTGAAATCTCTTGTGACAGGAAAAAATGCTTTGGGGAAATGGTTTCTGAGACCAGTTTCTAACTAGGAAAGCAAAGCTCTTGCAATAGGTGCAAGTTCTCTCTTGTCTCCCCCAAGGAATATGATGGGGGAAAATACTAGAAGAACTGTGAGTCAGGAATCAGCCCTGAGGTGGAAGGTGGCCAGAGTGGGTTAAGGAAGTGCTTGTAGATTGAAGGATGCTGACAGGAGGTAAAAGCATTTCTCCTACTTACCCATTTCCTCATTTTATACAGTGTCAGCCCCAGGGTTAGCAGCCTGGAATACCCAGTAGATTATGTTCTTCTCATGCCCAATCACTGCTTTAACAATGGGAAGTTATTTGCTTTATTGAGAGACTGTGGGGTGATGAAAAGAGCCTGGACTCAGTCATAAGACCTCAGCAGCCACTACAGCATTGGGCGTGGCATTTAACCATTTTGTTTTAGATTCCACGCCTATCAAAAAAGACCTCCTGCCCATCTGGATTCATTCTTTTGTGAAGTAAGTGAATGATGTCATGTACATGCTTTAAAAGAGTTATAAAATAATAAACAAATTTAAGATATTGTTGCAAGAAGTTCATTAATGCAGCCTTAATATGCACAATCCTAGTCAGTGCAGAGACATTCTGGTCCTTGTAGAAGACCCCAGTGAACAGAACGAAGGTAATAAATCCTCAGATGGTCCCCTTCCTCAATAACCACATAAGCAGGAAGCTTAGCCCTAAACTCTGAAATCTTCCCCTCCAAGTACTTTCTTTTCTCTCTTTTCTTACAGGAGGGGTTGATGGAGATTGGAGTTGCTGGTCCTCTTGGGGCCCCTGTGTTCAAGGGAAGAAAACAAGGAGCCGAGAATGCAATAATCCACCTCCCAGTGGGGGTGGGAAATCTTGTATTGGGGAAACATCAGAAAGCAGGCAATGCGAAGACGAGGAGCTGAAGCATTTTAGGTAATGGAGACCAGACCTCCTGGCAATTACACAGAACACAGTACCCTCTGCAGAAAGCGTGGATACGTGATTGCTGCTATTAAAAGTTAAATGGGGATTTTTATCAGTGACTGCTTCGCCCTTAGCCCTGGGGTCAGTTGAAGGAGGGAGGCACGGTGTGGCCAACTTGTGCTTGTATGTTTTGAGTTTTCCTGACACAGATGTTACAAAAGGCTGGGTGACTGGGAGGCATTCTGGCTGGGTGGATATGAGCAGCAGCTTTGGCATCAAGCAGATCTGCCACCTACTTGCTGCGTGACCTGGGACAAGTTACTTGCCACACCTCCAAAATCAGGATAATAATAGTTGGCAAAACGATAATAGGATGTTGTCAGAATTGAATGAGATTGAGCATGTAAAGTGATTAGTACAGTGCCTGGCACATAGTAAGCATCAATACTAGTTGTATTACTTTTCAGATATACCACACTCTCTCTCATTCATTCATCTATTTATTTAGGATTAAACATAAAGCCAGATGCTTGAGATTGCTAAAATCTAGACTGATGAGCTCAGTTGTCTGATACCAATTTCCCATTTGCCAGGACCTTGGAAAAACTATCTCAAAAATGCTTAGTTGATGAATCGCACCCCTGGGTCAGCATTCTTTACACCACACCCCACAGTTTCACACTCTCCTTACTAACCTCTTCTGATCAGGGACTGGCAAATAGTTGTAGTAAGATAATTTGAAGGTCATGTGAGTTGAAGAAAGATGCTTGGGTATCTGGTAGAAGCCAAGGGAGGAGGGATGCCTTATTCCTAGGTCTTCTTTGCCTCGTAATCCAACAATAACCAATATCTCCTGACAGAGGAAGCTGGCAAGCAGATGAGATTATGGGAGGAGGAGAATGCTGGCTTCAGGGCACATACCTCTGGGAAGATGAGGATCTCTGAGGAGGCTGCTGCCCAGTGGGCATATTTCTCCTGCCTTTAGACAGAAAGCTGGAGGGAAAGGAACATCCTAAGAAAGGCATTGAAGGAATTCTAGCTCTTCTTGGTGCTCAGAGTAGGGGAAATCTCCTCCTCAGTACGAAGAGGAGAATTATGATAGTACTTCACATTTCTGGGTTTCTTCAGAGTGTGGCCAGAGTATAAGGAGCTCAGCTGAGAAGGAGCAACACTCACAGGCTATTTGTGATGCTTTCCTATCTCCAAAGTGGAGATAACACTGGTGGTATATGGACCTCAGAGGCACTATTGGAAATCACTGTTTAATGATGGACGTCACTTTATCATTACCATGATTGTGAGCTCCCTCTAGTGATAGCCTTGTGAGAGGTAGAAAGGGCATGATTTTAGGAGCCTAACTGACTAGACATGAATCCAGCCCTGATATTTTTTGCCTTATAACATTGGACAAGTTATTCAAACTCTCCGAGCCTGTTTTCTCCATGTGTCTCAAAGGGTTACTGCGATTGTGAATTGAGATAATGCACATTGGTAGAGCACATTTGTAGAGCCAAGGTGCTTAGCACATAATAACGTTCAATCAAAAGTAATTATTTTGTGTTACCTCTCTCATAGGATCACTAACTCTAATTACCTTATTTTTAATACAGAATTAATTTTCTGTTAAAGGAATTGAAGAATCAAACAGCAGGAGAAAAAGTAGGTCTGAGAGAGGTGACCTCTAGAAATCACATAAAGTAGGTGTGTCGTCCAATGATTTTATTATTTTTTCCCCTTTTTTTTCTGTTTTTCATACTACTGACCTCGTAGCTATCTTTTGGAAGCTTGAGTTTATGTTTGAGTTTTCTGTCACGGGATGTGATCAGATATTTGGTTCTGAGAATGACAAAAATATGACATCAACATGCTTACATGAACGGAGTCCCTTCAGATGCAAATGAAGAATTCATTGTGGTGCAAAATATTTATTCACTGTGGAAATCCTTCACATTAATTATGTTTTGTTTCCTTTTCCTTTCAGATTGCTTGAACCCCATTGTTTTCCTTTGTCTTTGGTTCCAACAGAATTCTGTCCATCACCTCCTGCCTTGAAAGATGGATTTGTTCAAGTTGGTTATGAAAGATATATTTTTTTCCTTTCACATACCCTTTGCTCCAAGTTCTCTCTCTCTACTGATGTTATAATCTATTTCCTTCTCCCATGATGAAACAGTGCTAAAAATATCATATGTGTGCATTTGACTTTTAGTGGTGAGGGTTTTAGTTTGTGACTTTTCTCCTTTGGCTCAAGGTGATTAGAATTCTGCAGAAGGCGGTCTATCTCCTCTGGTAAGGTAAATCAATACTGCCGCCCAATGAATTAGAAATGTAATCATGCCAGGGGGCTGCTAAACATTTCTATTCTGAACACTAAAATAGGAATTCAAAAGCAAGTTCTTCAACAAAGAGAACTTTCCCTATTCTTGCCTGAAATAAGTCTTTTTTTTATTTTTCATAAATAAGGGATTTGGGTTGAAGTATTAGGTTTATTCCAGGAACCAATAAGACATTAGGCAGTGTTGGTGAGAGATGGGTCATTGCACTTTGAGAAATTTTCTTGTTTGGGAAGGAACACAAGTCATTAGCTACTTGACATTCTAGGGAATTTTCTTGGCTTTGGGGCCATATTAATTCATGCTCTTCTCCTTGTTATGATGAGGCTTTGGCCCTAAGCCCCAGTGAAGTCTCTTCATAGCTCACATAGGAGATATGTTCATCAGGATTCTCTCAATGCTGCCAGCCTTGTTTTCTCCATGAAGGATTTTGCCTCTCAAATTCCAGGGCCTTGAACATATGCTTACTGAGATTTTGCTAAAGTTTCCCCAAATGTAGGTACTGTTGGGAGATGGAAGAGGAGTGTGTGTGTGTTGAGAGAGAGAGAGAGAGAGACAGGATGAACCTAGCATCTCTAACACTCATACTGTCCCACTACAGTCACTGCAATCCATGAAGTTCCTGAAGGAAACATATACTCAGAGAATGAGGACAAACAAACTCCTATACTTCAGCAAACTAGGAAGCTATTGTCTCAAACTCCAGTGCATGTGGTGTCCTGTATGGAGCAGGGATTCCAAACACTGTCCCATGGACAGGCTACATGACAATCACCCAGGGAACTTAACAACAGAGAATTGCTGCTAGCCCTTTGTCCTCCATTTTTTCTCATTCTGTAGGTTTAGGGTAGACCTTGAAAGTCTTTTTTTTTTTTTCAATTGCTACTAGTGGTTTTGGACACTGTTGAGTTTGACTTCTCCATATAGAAGTCCCTTTTGCAAGGCAGAGGAAGGCCCAGGAGCTAGAACCAAAGCAGATCAAGTGAACTTCCCTATTTTCTTGAAACCTCAATATCAACCTGGACCCTCTGTTTCCTACCAACTGCCATGATGGAGCCAGACTGGGCCAGAACTGACAGTGAGGGAAGGAGGCACCATGGAATTTTGTTCTAATGCCTACAGCAGAGTTGGTCCAGCTCCAAGCTCTCTCCCAGGCTGATTTTCTTCACAATCCCCTTGGGTGGCAGAGAACCAGAAGGATAAGGAGAAGAACCAAGAGAGACCCCAAATGAGCATGATTACCACCTCAGGGCTCAGACTTCAAATTCTTCCTTGCTTTCCTGAAGGCTCACTTGCTGGTGTTATAGGCTGATGACACATTCTTGAATCTGACCCAGCCCCAGCAGCACTTGTCTTACAGGATGGGGTTGGAGGGTGGGGTGTGAGAAGATCAACATTAAACTTCCCCTAAAAGTCATCAGTGAGAAACTTAAACTTTCGTGAACATGCTGATAGGATTTGAACATTTTCCATACTGGCATTTATTAGACAGTATTGCCAATGAACAGCCCAAAACACATTACTATGAATAGGCGACTGATGAGGACATTTCCAAAATCTGATAACAAACTGCCTTTTCCTGAAAGTAGAAGGGAAAGAAGTTACTTGGGCACTAAAGTAATTTTAGTAAAATGCTTAGTCCAGTGCTTGGTACTTTGGGAACAATCAATAAATTATAGTGTCATTAATGGCTCTCTTTCAATCAACGGTGGTACCAGTGTTGTTGGCTAGGACTACAGGGAAAAACATTTTTATAGACAATTTTCTAAATGAGTTATTTCAACATAGGTTGCCTGATGATTAAAAGGGGGTATTATTTATAGGCCAAATATATCTAAAGAGACATTTTGTTAATGCAAAATAGACATACTCTTTCTCTCTCCATCTTTTGTTTCGGTTTAGGATGAAGGTGCCGTGTTTCCTGTTGGGAAAAACATAGTGTATACTTGCAAGGAAGGATACTCTCTTATTGGAGACCCCGTTGCCAGATGTGGAGAAGATTTACAGTGGCTTGTTGGGGAAATGCATTGTCAGAGTGAGTGGCTTTGGTTGTAGTATATAATTTAAGATGAGAAAATAACGTGAAAGAGAATGAATCAAGATAAATAACCGCTCACTGTATGCCCCATGTCTTGACCTCCATTTCCTGAAAGGCTCATATGATCCAGTCCAAGTTCCAGTTGTGTCCTGAAAAATTCCTCAGCAGTCTCTAGCTGATAGTGTTCCTGTTAGGTGAGGCACATTGGATTGAAATTTTAAAGTTTCTAGCGCAAATTAGAATAGGCCAGGGTGCTCAGTTCTGGCTAAGACCATCAGGACATTCTTTAGAGTTCAATTACTAGAGATGTACCACAGTCAGTCTACTTCTTTAAATGCTTTGGATCCTATTCTGTTCAGATGTAGGCATCTGAGTAAGAGTTTCTGCATTTTGTACCACCCTGACACTACTCTTTGGCCTCCATCTCAATTGTCCTGCAACATAAGTTTGATCAGTGGATGGATAGACAGAGC
This sequence comes from Tapirus indicus, assembly GCA_031878705.1. Lineage (NCBI taxonomy): Eukaryota > Metazoa > Chordata > Mammalia > Perissodactyla > Tapiridae > Tapirus > Tapirus indicus. The sequence goes on along the minus strand of CM062921.1, from coordinate 113,737,487 downwards.
TGTTGGGATATATTTTTCCTGTATCAGTTGGTCAATGCTATGTAAGGAAAGCCCTAGTGCACACATGTATATTTTTCTTTTGGGTATACACCAACCAGTGAAATTTCTGAGTCACAAGGTATACATACATTTAGACTTAGTAGATGCTACCAGTCTTCCAATTGGTTGTACCAATTTACGTCCCTACCAGAGTCTGAGAAGTCAAGATTGCTCTGTATCCTCCCAACATGTGATATCATCTATCTTAAAAATTTTAGCTATTATAGTGAGTGTGTAGCAATATCTTATTTTTTAATTTGCATTTTAAATTTGTATTTTTCTGATGACTATGTTGTTAAGCCTGTTTTCGTATGTTTGTTGGCCATTTGGGATAGCCTCTTCGGTGAAGCTTGCCATTTTTTCTGTTGGTTTGTCTGTCTTTCTCTTATTGATTTGTAGGACCTCCTCTCTTTCTGTCTGTCTCTGTCTGTCTCTCTCTCCTGGAGTCTTTGAGCAGAAATTACTGAAATAGAATATAAATAATCCCCCTAGTTAGGAGTATAAAGCCAAAAGTTGTTTCTTTGAAAAGATTAATAAGATACTTCTGCTTGAAGAGCTTCTTTTTCTTTGTTGTGAATCTACTGGTGAAAAATTGTTCCAGTCTTTGTTTATCTTAAAATGTCTTTATTTTTGAAGGGCACTTTTATTGGGTAAGGAATTCTAGATTAGCAGTTATTTTCTTTAAACACTTCAAAGATTTTATTATGTTGTCTCTGACTTCATTGTTTTCTAGTGAGGAGTCAATTCTCAATCTTATTTTTTCTTCTTCGGAAATCATATCTTTTCTATCTGGCTGCTTGTCAGAATTTCTTTTTTTCGGTCTTTGTTTTTCAGAAGGAACTTGACTCTGATGTGCCTAGGTGTGGTTTTCTTTGTCTTTGTCCTGGTTGATATTCAAAGCACTTCTTGAGCCTGTATTCTAATGTCTTTCGTCAATTTTAGAAAATTCTTGGCCATTGTGTCCTCAAATATTGCTTCTGTCCCATTCATTTTTTTTCTCTGTTTCGTTCTAAATATTTTCTATTGATCTATCTTCCAGTTTATTATTTCTCTGTACAATTGTGTATAATCTGCTTTTAAGAACTCTACTGAGTTCTTAGTTTCATCAACTTCATTTTCTAATTCTAGATATTTCATTTCTTTACTTTTCTATACTTTTTAATTCTCTGTTGAAACTCTCCATCTTGTCATTTATCTTTTCCCAGCATATTAACCACAGTTATTTCATGGTCCGTGTCTGTTTACCCCATCATCTGGATCTGCTGTGGGTTTGTTTCTATTGTCTTTTTTTGTTGGATGTTGGTCAGTCCTTGTCTTTTTGAATGTTAGTTTAGTTTTGATTGAATGTCAGACTTTATGTGTAAAAAAATTAAAGAAATGATTTGAGGCTTTGGGTGATGTTGTCTTCCTCTGGAGAAGATTTAGTTTTGTTTCTGTCAAGCAGTGAGGCTGGTTTGTGTCCAGTTTACCTTTATTCCTAGGTGTAGCCATTACGGGATCCTAACAGAAAGTACGAGATTTCTACCGAGGTCCCTCCTTCATGATAGGATTAGGAGATCTAATTTTTGATCTCCTAGCCCTGTGAGACTGCTCAAAACTCTACTCAGCTTTTAGCCTGTGAGCTGCAGCTTCCTCCTCAGTTTAGCAGCCTTTCAGCATATTTATTTTATTTTTTTCAAATTTACAAGTATCTCAAGGAGAAAGGCATTATCAAATGTAATCACTACTTTACACTTCCCTTCTCTCTGAAATCTGGGACCTTCAAACTTCCACTGTCTTGGTAGCTCTCTGATGGTCTCAGAAATATTTTTTCCTTTAATTTTGTACAGCCTTTCTATTTGTCTTGGTGGGGGCACAATTGTGAAACCACCAAATGTGTCACGGCCAGAAACAAACACATCTGAGGCTAGATTATTAGATTTTTGAAGGCAGAATATGTGACTTGTATCTTGTTGCATCCCCAGCAGCACACAACATACTTGGAAAAATATAGGCACTCAGTAAATGCTGTTGTTAAATGAATAAAGGGATTTTCTGATGAAAATGGTGCAGAAATAGAGCAGTATTTTGTAGGATCTTGTCCAAAGTCCATTAAACAGATTGGCAAGATTTTTTTTTTTAATTGTGAATTCTGACTTGCTTTCCATAACTATGCATGTTTCTCATTTTTTTCTTTGCTGTTTTTTCAAGTAAAAGATTTGAGCTAATGAACATAATCAAGTAAGAAAGAATAGAGATGGAAAACCAAAGAACATTTAACACTTTTATGGTTGCAAGGTGAAAGGTGGCTCTTTACAAATTTCAGACAATAAAATATCTAATTGTATATATGCTAATGATATGCAAATGAACACAACTCTTGGGAAAATTCTGGTGGGGCTTCACCAGACCAGAGAGATAAAGGCTGGGCTTTAGGACCCTTGTTTATAAAGCTTATTCATTTTAAGTTGTCACATTGCTTTGAGGGCTGGAGTGGGAGGGTGGGAACTGTTCTGGTCTTCAGTCATCCATTGGTCATTACATGCCAGGCATTGTGGGACATGTCTTTCAGGGCATCCTAAGAGTGAACTCATCTCTTCCTCCTTGTCCTCAAATGTGAAAAAGAGGAGCAAGTCTATCAGCACCATTCGAGGATGTCATTTTTTAAAAAGATGGCTTAGGAAAGCAATGACCTTTGTATTCTGCTCTATTTTGTTTTTAGAAATTGCCTGTAATCTACCTGAGCTGACGGATGGTGTGCAGAGTCATCCCCACAAACCTTTCTACACAGTTGGTGAGAAGGTGACCTTTTCCTGTTCAGGTGGCATGTCCTTAGAAGGTCCTTCCTCATTTCTCTGTGGATCCAGCCTTAAGTGGAGTCCTGAGATAAAGAATGTCCGGTGTGTGCAGAAAGGTGAGCAGCTCCTGGGTCTGTCCAAGGACACCTGCACTGAGGCGAGTGGGATTCCTTGTGACCTTCCTTTATGGCACCAAATCGCCATATCTGGGAGTCATTCCCTCTAACCCTGTCCCCCTACAAGAAGGAGATCAGTTCATAGACTGGGTAACAGACTTTTTTCAAATGCACAGATAGACTCATGGAATGCAAGGGAAGGCAAGAATAGCCTTGGGGATTCTGACATTTCAACTTAAATCCTTCATTCCAAAGATTACCTTTATATCTGTTATGTTGCCAAGAAAATAAAGAATTGTTAAAAGCTGATTTCTGGTTTCGTCCTGATTTAAATGTACTTTTATTAAGTACAGAGTTGAGATCATAATTTATATAAAATTCTGAATATTTCATTTCTGGGCTCTCAGAGAATTTATTAGTGTTACTGAAATCGAAAATTTAAAAGCATTTACATTTAACGCTGCAAAGCAGAAATTACTGAAGGAAAAGTGTTACGGTTTTTTTTTTGTGAAGTTGTTCTTAATAGTGGAAATCCAAAAATCTGGTATTTTTGAACACTAGGCAAATTAAAATGGCCTTTCAAGAAATTAAGGTAGAAGAGATTTAAAAAGCCAAATTATTTCTTTTTAGAGATATTCAAGATATGATGGATTTGTTTTTACAATAATCTCCTATTTCTTCCTTGTTTGCATTTTTTAAAATAAGTGGAAAATATATGTTTGTAACAATTGAAAACAGGAAAGAAGAAAAGCTCACTTGCATTCTATTTTACATGGTATTCTTATTTCTCTAGTGTATGATTTTTAATTCCATGCTGAAATTTGTCTTTTACAGTGAGGATAAAGTGCTAGGTTCCATGAGTGATACTATTTGATGAATTAGGTGGTCATAGCTGAACAGAGAGCAGGCTGCATGGAGCACCTCATGGCTGATGGTGGACATGGGCTGTGGTGTAAAATAATCATTGACATCAGAACAGGAGGGCAGCATGGTCAATCAGTGCCCACCATGCCAGTACCCACATGCTCTTTAGCTGTCAAAGACCCACATCAGAGACAATTGCTTTGTTTTCTACATGAACTGAAGCAAAAACATGAATTTATTCAGGATATTTGAAGTAGTGGACCTATGCCGGTAATTCTAAAATTAAAGAGAACAATGTACATTTGATGAGGTTGCTCTTTTATTCCAAATGAGATTATATACTTGTCTTTCTAAAATGTCTGCTTCAGTTTTTTATAGCACAATTTGGTATGAATTTTCTCCCACTCAGTAGCAAATTTTATTAAAGTTTTAATTAAGGATGTTTTTCAGACCTGCGTGTTTTTCAAAAGATGTGGATAACAATAATGACTACCCTTAAAATAAGCCTATAACAAACAAAAAATTCCAGGTTTGTCAGCCCCCAAAGGTGATGTCATAAAATACCTGTTGTAACAGTAGTTAGTCTATTTTATTATTGTGGTAAAATATATAAAACATAAAGTTTACCATTCTAACCACTTTTAAATGCACAGTTCAGTGGCATTAAGTACATTCCCATTATTTGCAACCATCACCGTCATCCATCTCCAGAACTTTTTCATCTTCCCAAATTGACACTCTGCACCCATTAAACACTAACCTCTCATTTCTCCCTCCTCCCGTCAGTATTTGGTCTTGATGTGAAGATATTTGGTTTTAAAACAGTAAAGGTATGTATGGTAGGTGGGCCCTAAGATCATCTTTATTTGGTTAACCAAGCTATGAAGATAACAAAGCTATGTTCTTCTCAAATGCAGAATTCTTTAGGTAGTTCCATCAGTGATTTTTTCACAAAGAAATTATAGTAACTTTTAGAAAACATTTAAAATCTAAAATTCCATCCTTATGAATGATAAACAAATAAACTTCTTTTTTAAAAATATTTTTTCCAGGGGCAGGCCCGGTGGTGCAGTGGTTTAGTTTGTGCTTTGGCAGCCCCAGGTTCACGGGTTCAGATCCAGGGCACCTGCCAACGCACTGCTTGTCAGCCATGCCATGTCAGCGTCCCATATAAAGTAGAGGAAGATGGGTACGGATGTTAGCCCAGGGCCAGTCTTCCTCAGCAAAAAAAAAAAAAGAGGAGGATTGACAATGGATGTTAGCTCAAGGCTGGTCTTCCTCACAAAAAAATTCGTTTCCAGTTTTATTGAGAAATAATTTGGCACATATCACTGTATAAGTTCAAGGGTACAGCATGATGGTTTGCTTTACATGTATTGTGAAATGATTCCCACAATAGGTCTAGTTAACGTCTATCATCTCACAAAAATACAAGAAGAAGAAAAGAAAAAAAATTTCTCCTTGTAATGAAAACTCCCAAGATCCATTCTCCCAACAACCTTCCTATATATCATACAGCAGTGTTAGTATACTCATCATGTTGAACATTACATCCCCAGTACTCATCTATCTCATAACTGGAATTTTGTACCCTTTGACCACCTTCCTCCAATTCCCCTCCCACCCCCTTGCTTCTAGCCAATAAACTTCTAATCATAATGCAGAACTAATTTACACGGCTTTGTCACTGAACTTTAGTTCTGGTACATTTAGATTAGACTTTCCAACTCCGACTTGGAATTTGGGGCCTGGTAATTCTTTGTTGTGGGAGCCTGTCCTGTGCATTGTAAGATGTTTAGCAGCATATTTGGTCTCTACCCACTAGATGCCAGTAGCACACCCCAGTTATGGCAGCCAAAAATGTCTCTAGACATTGCCATATGGCCCCTGGGGGGCAAAATGGCCCCTGGTTGAGAAGCACTGATCTGGATAATACCTTTTTTTTTTTTTTGGTGAGGAAAATTGCCCCTGAGCTAACATCTGTGCCAATCTTCCTCTATTTTGTATGTGGGATGCCACCATAGCGTGGCTTGATGAGCAGTGTGCAGGTCCGCACCTGGGATCCAAACCCGTGACCCCTGGGCCGCTGAAGCAGAGCGTGCAAACTTAATCATTATGCCACCAGGCCGGCCCTAGATATACCACTTAAATAAACATTTTATTTGGGAACAATTTTAGATTTCAGAAAAGTTACAAATAGAGTTTTCATATAGCTTACCTATCTTTCCAGGTTTTCCCATCTTCCCATAATATTAACATCTCACATAACTTCACATAATTTAGTTGGTTAAAACTAAGACATTAATATTAGTACAATACTATTGACTAAACAACAATCTTTATTCATATATCACCAGTCTTTTCACTAACGTCCTATATGACCCAGGATCCAATTCAGGATACTACATTACATTTAGGATAATACCATTTTAAAGGGAAGTCTTTAAAGATGTGTACTTATTACAGATATTGCTGGACATGACAGACATGCTTCACATGGCTACCATTTTTTAATTTTTTTGCTTGAAGAAGATTAGCCCTGAGCTAACATCTGTGCCAGTCTTCCTCCATTTTGTATGTGGGTCGCTGCCACAGCATGATTGACAAATGGCGTAGGTCCATGCCCAGGATCTGAACCCACTAACCCAGGCAGCAGAAGTGGGGTGTGCGGAACTTAATCACAATGCTATGGGTCTGGCCCTATATGGCTACCATTTTGACAAGTTTATGAATTGTTCATGAGATTTTACCTTCATGTCTAAAGCTCTTAAGTTTTCCAAAGTAAGGAAGTAATCCAAAGTTTGTGCATCCATAAAAACATGCTCTTCAGCTAAACTACCTTTTATAGATATATCCAACAGGTAACAGTTTCATGTTGGGAAAGTATATGCCACTGAATTGTATTGTAATGAAGTTGGCAGGAGGTGGAAATAGAGGAGTGTTTTAGGTAATTCACATTGTAGTCAGGTATAGCTGAGGAGACGGCAGTCAAATTATGCTGTTGTAGGCTGGACCAAGGTGTTCTGTCAAATCCAGAATGATGATTGATCACTTCATAGAAAACACAAAGCAATGGAAAGGATTGTATTAATGTAAGTACCCCCAGACACTTACTCACTGTTGAGGGGAGACCACTCGGACATTTATATGTAAGAGGTTATTATAGATCTCCTTGGGATGCCAGGGAGTTTTCCATGTATAGGTCAAGTTATATTGCTGCTGTCTCATTATAGGCACAGTGGGGAAAACGCAGTCCAAACAACAGTTTATAAACACCAACATCTTGATGAAAGGGAGCCTGCTCTACTGACCTTCAATTCAGACAAATGTGGACTTAAATCCTGGCTTGGCCAGTTGGTTAAATGTGTGAACTAGCACCAGTTTACTAACTTTTATGTCCCTTAGTTTCTTCATCTCTCAAATGGGCATTTATTAAGGAGGATTAAATATCACAATGTATAGAAGTGCATGGCCAACAGTAAATGCTCAAGAAATGGTAGCTATTATGACCAATGAAATTATTTGTGAGATGCTCCTAGGAATGTTCTATCTCTTGTAAAATGCTTTACAGCTTTATTTTTTTACTGTACAAACGTGTGGCAGTTGAGAATATTACAGAGCCTGGTTCAACAATTAAAATAATACCTGTTTACCATGAAGAGCTCTTCTCCCAATGATTGCATCTCCCTTATCCTTTTCTTTTAGATGCTCCTTTGGCACCGGCAGTGCCTGAATGTCAGCGCTGGGAGAAACTGCAGAATTCAAAATGTGTTTGTAAAATGCCCTATGAATGTGGGTAAGCTCTGTCTTTGCTCATTTCTCATTTTATTTTATTCAAGATAAAGGAAATGATTTCTTAGATGCTAGTCTCTGTTAGATCGAAGGTGTTGCTTACCGAGTGGTAAGGGTCTTTGCATTTTAATCTGGTCCATCTGCTGCCTGTTATTTGTCTGGGTCACCAGGGCTGACAACTGGTAGCATTAAGCAGTGTTCTAAACTGGCCAGTGAGGAAGGCTGAGGGACTGCTTGAGCACTGCTGGTTCTATATATAAAAAGGGGCAAAATGACAAGACTGTCACCTGAGGATTTAGAGCATGAGAGGATTAGGGCTGAAAGTCCCTTGAGACACAAACTCTTAAAGCAACTCCAAGAGAGCAAAAAGCAGCTGCTTTTCTGATTCTTGAAATATCCACATCTCTAGATTTGTATTATAAGAATGCCATCCAACTTGAAATCACTCCATCGTAGGTGGATATCTGAAGTGGTTAGTAGATGTCTGTGTCATGGTGCTAGTGAGATACAGATGACACGATTAAATAAGGACAAGAGGAGGTTTACTGGTGGGACTATTTACAGAAGTGTTGAGTAAAGGAAGGTGCAAGCCACAGAGCCATACTCTGGACTGGTGACAGCTGGGGTGTGTATCCTTGCCCAGGCCTGGGGAGTGAGGAGAGGAGCATGTATGAATGCTGCAGACAGAGAGGGCTATTTGGAGATGGCAGATGAGGAGGAGCCGAGTCCTCATTTTAGGGACCTCAGAGATCCCCCAGGAGTGAGCCAGGGGAATAAACACTCCAACTGCACTCTCTTCCCTCCCTCCAATCTCCTGCCAGTGCTCCCCATTGATCAAACCACCTGAGGCTAGAGGACAAGGAAGTCTATTGATATGGTCCACATGTGTCAGCCTCTCAGGCAGGATGGAGAAGAATGGAGAGTGAATCCGGAGAGGCAAATGGGAAACCTTCAGGCCCCCGGATTTTTTGGTCATCTTTAAGGTTAAGAATCAAAACACAAATTTGCTGATCAGTTACTTGACTTTCAATTGTTATTGTCATCAAAATACATATCCAACTCGTTGAACACCTACAGTGGGTAATGGTGACTATCATGGTGTCTTAAAAGAAGTAACTTCCTGTGTGAAGGAGAATACAACTCAATAGTGTAAACAGCAATACTGTAAATGGCAATAGTGGTCAGCCCAGAGTATTCTGACTGTGCTGTTATTTTTTATTAATCATTGTTTACTTTGATTCACTTTCACCCTCTTTCCAACTTCTCCAGATTCATTTAGTTTATCTGCAGCCTGCTGTTTATAGACATGGTGTGAGTTTTCATATCAGATACTGATAACAAGGTGACCTTGTAAAGTCTCTGTGCTTTAAGCTGTTCTGAGTAGTTCTATTTAAAGTTTAAATAAGCGGATAAAAGAGAGGTACAAGGATTTCTTTTTGTTATGTAAATGCCTCCAAGTAAATTTAGCTCTTGGTCAGAGAAGAAAATAGTAGAACTAAATATATATATATATATAAATAAATATAAACACCATCTACTATACAAAAATACTTTTCTGTCTAAGGTTTCAGTACAGTAACGCCTTCCTTGTCCATCAGCATTCAGAAACGTGGTTGTTTTTATTAGTGACATTTCGAAAAACCTGGATCTCACCATTTTAGCACCAACACTTAAAAAAGAAAGTAACAATGTTTATGGAAATATTTCTGAACTATTTTGTAAACATAGATAGCTTTTTAAAATTTTATTTTTTATTGAAGTAACATTGGTTTATAACATTGTATAAATTTCAGATGTACATCATTATACTTCTTTCTGCATAGATTACATCATGTTCACCACCCAAATACTAATTACAATTCATCAACACATACATGTGCCTTATCATCCCTTTCTCCCTCCTCCCTCGCCCATTCCCCTCTGGTAACCACCAATCCAATCTCCATCTCCATGTGTTTGTTTGTCGTTATTTTTATCTTCTACTTATGAGCGAGGTCATACAGTTTTTGACCTTCTCCCTCTGACTTATTTCATTTAGCGTAATACCCTCAATGTCCATCCATGTTATCACAAGTGGCTGGATTTCATCGTTTCTGATGGCTGAGTGGTATTCCATTGTGTATATATACCACATCTTCTTTATCCATTTGTCCCTTGATGGGCACTTAGGTTGCTTCCAAGTCTTGGCTATTGTGAACAATGCTGCAATGAACACAGGGGTGCATGTATCTTTACGTATTGGTGCTTTCATGGTCTTTCAGTAAATACCCAGCACTGGAATAGCTGGATCGTATGGTAGTCCTATTCTTAATTTTTTGGGAAATCTCCATACTGTTTTCCATAGTGGCTGCACCAGTCTGCACTTCCACCAGCGGTGTATGAGAGTTCCCTTCTCTCCACATCCTTTCAAACACTTGTTTCCTGTCTTGTTAATTATAGGCATTCTGACAGGCATGAGGTAATATCTCGTAGTTTTGATTTGCATTTCCCTGATAGTTAATGACGTTGAGCATCTTTTCATGTGCCTGCTGTCCATCTGTATATCTTCTTTGGAGAAATGTCTGTTCAGATCTTTTGCCCATTTTTTAATTGGGTTGTAACGGTTTTTTTTTGTTGTTGTTGAGATGTATGAGTTCTTTATATATTTTGGAGGTTAACCCCTTATCAGATATATGGTTTGCAAATATCTTCTCCCAATTGTTAGGTTGTCTTTTCATTTTGTTGATGGTTTCCTTTGCTTTGAAGAAGATTTTTTAGTTTGATGTAGTCCCATTTGTTTAGTTTGTCTATTGTTTCCCTTGCCCAGTCAGACACGGTGCTTGAAAATATGTTGCTAAGACCAATGTCGAAGAGTTTCCTGCCTATGTTTTCTTGTAGAAGTTTCATGGTTTCAGGTCTTACATTCAAGTCTTTAATCCATTTTGAGTTAATTTTTGTGTATGGTGTAAGATAATGGTCTACTTTCATTTTTTTGCATGTGGCTGTCCAGTTTTTCCAACACCGTTTATTGAAGAGACTTTCCTTTCTCCACTGTATGTTCTTGGCTCCCTTGTCAAAAAGTAGATGTCCATAGATGTGTGGGTTTATTTCTGGGCTCTAGATTCTATTCCATTGATCTGTGTGTCTGTTTTTGTACCAGTACCACGCTGTTTTGCTTACTATAGCTTTGTAGTATATTTTGAAATCAGGGAGTGTGATTCCTCCAGCTTTGTTCTTTTTTTCTCAGTATTCCTTTAGCTATTTGCGGTCTTTTGTTGTTTCATATAAATTTTAGGATTCTTTGTTTTATTTCTGTGAAAAATGTTGGAACTTTGATAGGGATTGCATTGAATCTATAGATTGCTTTAGGAAATATGGACATTTTAATGATGTTAATTCTTCCAATCCAAGAGCACAGAATATCTTTCCATTTCTTTGTGTCTTCAATTTCTTTCAACAATGTTTTATAGTTTTCAGTGTACAGATCTTCCACCTCTTTGGTTATGTTTATTCCTAGGTATTTTATTCTTTTTGTTGCAATTGTAAACAGGATTGTATTCTTAATTTCTCTTTCTCCTACTTCATTGTTAGTGTATAGAAACACAACTGATTTTTGTATGTTGATTTTGTATCCTGTAACTTTATCATATTCATTTATTATTTCTAGAAGTTTTTTGGTGGATTCTTTAGGGTTTTCTATATATAAAATCATGTCATCTGCAAATAGTGACAGTTTCACTTCTTCCTTTCCAGTTTGGATCCCTTTTATTTCTGTTTCTTGCCTGATTGCTCTGGCCAGGACTTCCAATACTATGTCAAATAAGAGAGAAGAAAGTGGGCCTTGTCTGGTTCCTGTTCTTAGAGGGATAGCTTTCAGTTTCTCACCATTGAGGATGATATTAGCTGTGGGTTTGTCATATATGGACTTTATTATGTTGAGGTGCTTTCATTCTATACCCATCTTATTCAGAGTTTTTATCATAAATGGATGCTGTATCTTGTCAAATGCTTTCTGTGCATCTATTGAGATGATCTTGTGATTTTTATTCTTCATTTTATTAATGTGGTGTATCACTTTGATTGATTCGTGGATGTTGAACCATCCCTGCATCCCTGGGATGAATCCCACTTGATCATGATGTACGATCTTTTTGATGTATTGTTGTATTCGATTTGCTAGTATTTTGTTGAGGATTTTGTATTGATGTTCATCAGTGATACTGGCCTGAAATTTTCTTTTTTTTGTGTTGTCCTTGCCTGGTTTTGGTATCAGGGTAATGTTGCCTTCATAGAATGAGTTAGGAAACTTTCCCTCCTCTTCAATTTTTTGGAAGAGTTTGAGAAGGATAGATATTAAGTTTTCTTTGAATGTTTGGTAGAATTCACCAGAGAAGGCATCTGGTCCTGGATTTATTTGGGGGGAGGTTTTTTATTACTGTTTCAATCTCCTTACTGGTGATTGGTCTATTCAAATTATCTATTTCTTCTTGATTCAGTTTTGGAAGGTTGTATGATTCTAAGAATTTATCCATTTCTTCTAGATTGTCCAATTTGTTGGCATATAGCTTTTCATAATATTCTCTTATAATCTTTTGTATTTCTGAGGTGTCCGTTGTAATTTCTCCTCTTTCATTTCTGATTTTACTTATTTGAGCCTTCTCTCTTTTTTTCTTGGTGAGTCTAGCTAAAGGTTTGTCAATTTTGTTTATTTTTTCAAAGAACCAGCTCTTGGTTTTATTGATTTTTTCTATTGTTTTTTTAGTCTCTATTTCATTTATTTCTGCTCTGATTTTTATTATTTCCCTCCTTCTACTGATTTTGGGCTTTGTTTGTTCTTCTTTTTCCAGTTCCTTTAGGTGTACTGTTAGATTGTTTATTTGAGATTTTTTTTGTTTGTTGACATAGGCTTGTGTTGCAATAAACTTCCCTCTTAGAACTGCTTTTGCTGTATCCCATAAATTCTGGCATGTTATATTTTCATTTTCATTTGTCTCCAGGTATTTTTTTGATTTCTCCTTTGATTTCTTCACTGACCTAATCATTGTTCAGTAGCATTTCGTTTAATCTCCACATATTTGCAGCTTTTCTAATTTTCTTCCTATAGTTCATTTCTAGTTTTGTACCTTTGTGGTCAGAAAAGATACTTGGTATTATTTCAATCTTCTTAAATTTATGGAGACTTGTTTTGTGGCCCAATATGTGATCAATCCTGGAGAATGTTCTGTGTGCATTTAAAAAGAATGTGTTTTCTTCAGTTTTTGGATGGAATGCTCTGTATATATCACTAAGTCCATCTGGCCTAATGTGTTGTTTAAGGCCAATGTTTCCTTGTTGATCTTCTGTTTAGATGATCTATCCATTGGTGTAAGTGGAGTGTTAAAGTCCCCTACTATTATTGTGTTACTGTCTATTTCTCCTTGTATGTCTGTTAATAGTTGCTTTATATATTTAGGTGCTCCTGTGTTGGATGCATAGATATTTATGAGTGTTATATCCTCTTGTTGGATCGTTCCCTTGATCATTATGTAGTGCCCTTCTTTGTCTCTTGTTACAGTTTTTGTTTGAAAGGCTATTTTGTCTGATATGAGTATTGCTACCCCAGCTTTCTTTTCATTGCCATTTTCATGGAGTATCTTTTTCCATTCCTTCACTTTCAGTCTGTGAGTGTTTTTAGCTCTGAAGTGTGTCTCTTGTATGCAGCATATATATGGGTCTTGTTTTTTTATCCAATCAGCCACCCTATGCCTTTTGATTGGAGCATTTAGTCCATTGACATTTAAAGTAGCTATTGATATGTATGTACTTACTGCCATAGTTTTACTTTTTTTGTTGGTGTTTTAGTTCTTTGTTCCTTTCTTCTTCTCTTGCTCTCTTCCCCAGTGGTTTGATGGCTTTCTTTGGTATTATGTTTGGGTTCCTTTTGCTTAGCTTTTAGTGTATTTATTATACATTTCCGGTTTGTGATTACTATGAGGTTCATATATAATAATAATGTATATAGCAGTCTATATTGAGTTAATGGTCTCTTTCGTTTGACCTCTGTCTGAAAGCTCTCCTCTTTTACTCCCCTCCTCCCACATTTTATGTTTTTGATATCATATCTATGTTGTTTTGTGCATTTGTATCTGTTACCCTCTTATTATGGAAATAGATAAGTTTTTCATATTTGTGGTCTTCTCTTTCCCCCTTAAATAAGTCCCTTTAGCATTTCCTATAGGACTGGTTTCTTCATGATAAACTCCTTTAATTTTTGCTTGTTTGGGAAACTCTTTATCTCCCCTTCCATTCTGAATGATAACCTTACTGGGTAGAGTACTCTAGGCTGTAATTTTTTCCTTTTAGCACTTTAAATACGTCATGCCACTCTCTTCTAACCTGTAAGGTTTCTGCAGAGAAGTCAGCTGATAGCCTTTAGCTGATAGCCGATAGCTGCGGTTTCCTTTGTGTGTAACTTGTCTTTTTCTTGCGGCTTTTAGGATTCTCTCTTTATCTTTAATTCTGGACATTTTAATTATGATGTGTCTTGGTGTGGGCCTCTTTGGGTTTATCTTGTTAGGTGCTCTCAGTTCTTCCTGTACCTGGATTTCTACTTCCTTCCTTAGGTTAGGGAAGTTTTCAGCTATTAGCTCTTCAAATAGATTCTCTGCCCCTTTCTCTCTCTCTTCTCCTTCTGGGACCCCTATAACGTGGATGTTAGTGTGCTTGATGTTGTCCCAGAGGTCCCTTAGACTGTCCTCACTTTTTAAAATTCTTTTCTCTTTTATCTGTTCAGTTTGGGTGATTTCCTCTAGTCTTTCATCCAGCTTGCTGATCTGTTCTTCTGTATCCTCTACTCTGCTTTTAAGTCCCTCTAGTGAATTTTTCATTTCCAGTATTGTATTCTTCATTTCTGATTGGTTCTTTTTTATATCTTCCATTTCTTTGTTGATGTTCTCACTGAGTTCATCCATTCTTCTCCCAAGGTCAGTGAGCATATTTATGACTCTTTGTTTGAACTCTCTTTCAGGTAGATTGCTCATTTCTGTTTCATTTAGTTCCTTTTCTGGAGTTTTATTCTGTTCCTTACTTGGAAAATATTCCTTTGCTCCCTCATTTTGCCTCTTTCTCTGTGCTTGTTTCTGTGTATTAGGTAGGTCAGCTACATCTCCTGATCTTGGAGAGGTGACCTTATGTAAGTGACGCCTTATGAGGCCCAGCAGTGTGCTTTCCTCTCATCACCAGTTCCAAATATTCCAGGAGTGATCCCTGTGTGGGCTACTTGTGTCCTTCTGTTGTAGCAGGGTTGCTCTTGCCATAGGTGCTCAGGGAGGCTGGGCTGTCCCCCTGGCCAGCTGGTTGTAAGGCTCAGCTGCGTGTGGTTGTTGTAGGCCCTTCAGTCTCTTTATTGGGTGTGCGGAGCCCCAGCACAGTTCACTGCAAGGTCTAATAGAGCATTTCTGTTGCAGTTTTTCTATTAAATGAGTAGGCCCCCAGTGTGGTTAGTTGTTAGGGTCAGGGGCTTACAATTGCTATAAGCCTTAGCCTATTAGGCTCTTGTCAGCTCTCAGAGGATTGCAGCTGGGTGGGGCTGGCCCCAGGCATGGGAGCCTCCAATTGTTTCAGGCTTTGGAGGGTGGGGCCAATTCCCTATGTGGTTGTTTGAGAAGCACAAGTCTTCTGCAGCTGAGAAACCCTGCTGCCCATGGGGCCTCACACACAATCAACACAGTCCTGCCCCGTGTGCATGCCCCAACCCTCTAAAATGGACCCAGTCACTCCAATGTAGAGGCCCCACACTCTCCACCCTCTCCTTGGGCTAGCCCTGCTCCATAGAGGTGGACCCACTTGCCAGGCTGCAGAGAATCCAGGCAACTCTTTTAAGCAGGCCCACAAGTTGCCCAAGGGCTTGTTGTTGGGTGGGGCCAGTCCCTAGGGTGGGCTGCTTTCCCTGGCTGAGCAGGGTTAAATCGATGCTCTAGTGGGTGGGGCAGACTCTGAGCTAGCAGGCCACAGGGAGAACTCTAATGGTGTCTGCCAGTGTCTGTGTCAGCACCCCCATACCAGGTCACAACAATGGCCACCACTAATATCCCAGTCCCTCAGGAGATCTCATCTCTCACTGAGATGCATCCAGAGCCTATCAGGTGAGTCACTTTTCACTAAAGGACTGTGATTTTAGGTTGCTTTCTGAAACGGGTGTGTTTGTGTGTGAGCCCTTTAAGAGCAGCTTTAGTTTCTTTGTGTCCCAGCTTTTCTGGGGGTATTCCCCATTGTTGTTAGTAGGCAGCAAAGCCAGATATTATGACATTCATCTCAGTTGTGCTGGGTCCAAAAACTGCCAATAGCGGCAATGCTCCCTGGCTCAGTTCCCCCCCACTCCAGGGAAGGGTATGTACATTTGGATTGCTCCAGGACAGCTGTGAAGTATTGTGAGTTGTGAATGTGGCATTTTTTTCTCTCCAGAAGGGAATTTCCGCCTCTTCCACCTCAGTTAGGCCTGCTGTTTATTGCAGGGGTTCCTCTTATCCAGTTTTCAGCTCTCTCTGAGCATTATTTTTTCCAAGATTCACTGTAAATCTGCTGTGTCTATGGGAAGAGGTGAGTTCAGAGTCTGCCTTCACTGCCATCTTCACCTGGAATCCAGAGATACTTTTAAAAATAGCTTTGAAAAATAGTTTCATCTTCCCTTGAGGATTCAGTCATCAACTGTTGGATGTTGCAATATTAGGGAAATGAACTCTCAGGGCTCCTGGGCTGGGAGGGGCTACTTTCTCCTGCAGTCAGTGGTCACATTCAACTTTTTGTGTCTGATCTTTGCTGATTTTCTGTCTCCTTCCTTGTCAATCCACCAGCTGTCCCTAGCAGACCTTGCTTTATCTTCTAATTTGCTGTATCTGATCTATTCTAGATGAAACTAGACCGACACTAGATATCTAAGCTTGTAAAAATTGTGAGTACATAAAGAGCACAATACACTCATTTTGAAGCTCTGAGGGGTTGGGCCCTAGGAATGAGGGTTTGAGTTTTTTTTTTTTTTTTTTTTTGGTGAGGAAGACCAGCCCTGAGCTAACATCCGTTGCTAATCCTCCTCTTTTTTTTGCTGAGGAAGACTGGCCCTGGGCTAACATCGTGCCCATCTTCCTCCACTTTATATGGGACGCCGCCACGGCATGGCTGACAGGCAGTGCGTCACGCGGGCGCCCGGGATCCGAACCCACGAACCCCGGGCTGCCAAGCGCGGACGAAACCTCTGCGCCACCGGGCCGGCCCCAGAGGGTTTGAGTTTTGCTCCATGTTTTGTTGTGGGTGAGAACATCTGAGACTCTGAGTTCAGAGCCTCACCTTTTACTTCTCATCCTCAGCTTTTAAGAATGAAAATCTTATAAATAATGTAATTTTAAAAATTTGTTGCAGATCCTCCTTGGATGTCTGTGCTCGAGATGAGAGAAGCAAAAGGATACTGCCTCTGACGGTTTGCAAGATGCATGTTCTCCACTGTCAGGGCAGAGATTATACTCTTACAGGTAGCGAGAGCTGTTCCCTGCCTGCCTCAGCTGAGAAGGCTTGTGGTGTGTGTCCACTGTGGGGAAAATGTGATGGTAAGGGGCATTTCATATTTGTGTCGATAAGAATGCTAAAGTAGCAGTTCTAAAAAATGTAGTTTTCTAGTTTAGCAGCAGATCAAAGCAGGCCCCTGAGGATGTGAAAGACTCACACTGGTCTGAGCATGAACTGCCCTCCCCCACTGCCTGGGGAGCGGGGTGGATCAAGCACCTCAGAGGACAAGAACCTGTCCCTGATGGTCTGAATGTCCTCCCAAACATCAGTGACTCCCATCCCACCTTCACGATTTTTGCTCTGTCCTTGTATTATTCCTATTAGGTACTCATTTTAAAAAACAGACTCATAACAACAACTATTTTTTAGAAAAGGAAACTTTATATCCCTTTCTTAAAAGGAAGTATCACTTGCCATAAATATTAGGTAACTCTAAAAATACATATAATGAGGGGGCTGGCCCGGTGAGTGGTTAATTTCACATGCTCTGCTTCAGCAGCCCGGGGTTCGCAGGTTTGGATCCCAGGCACAGACCCACACACCACTCATCAAGCCATTGTATGTGGTGGCATCCCACATACAAAAGAGAGGAAGATGGGCACAGATGTTAGCTCAGAGCTAATCTTCCTCAGCAAAAAAGAGGATGATGGGCAATGGATGTTAGCTCAGGGCCAATCTTCCTCACCAAAACAAAGGAAAATACATATAATCAAACAAAATAAGCCTGTAGACTCTAGCCAGATGCTGCTGGGAGCTTGAGGGGTGCTGCTTCTTTGGGATAAAGGGAGTTTAGCAAGTGTTAGGAGGGTGTTAGAAGCATACCAGTGCCAAGCCAACACCCTCCCAGAAGTAATCAGAGGGATTTGAAAAGACTAGAGAAAAGAGTTACTTTCTTAAATTGTGATTCAATATTTGCTAGTGTTATGTCCAAGAAGCTCTGACAGTGATCTTGACCACCACCACCACTGCCGTGACACACCTCCCAAGGTTTCCACTGTGCTTTGTAGGCAGAAGGGTTGGGTCCCAGGTCCGTCATTGCCCTCAGTTTCCCCATCTGTAAATTTGTGAGTTGGAGTGTGTGATCCGTAAGGTTTCTGCCAGGTCTTCAGGCCCTCCCCATCCTGGCCTGTATCTGCTGGGCCCCTTCCCCTCACTCCTGTCCTGGTTTGCAGCACAGACTATGACATACATAACTTTAGCCACATCTGGGTCACCTTTGCTTTGGCAGTCCCCACAATTGGCTAGCCGACCTTGTTCCTCTCCCTCTGGAGACACCTGGCTGGTGTATTCCAGCCTCGCGCCTTCAACGCACATGGTGCTTTCCTCCCTAACTCATTTCTGGTTTGTTTTTATGGGATGTGTTGCCTTTTGCATTTCATACAAATGCAAATTTGCCCTCTCTCTCAAAGCACGATGACTTCTTTTTTCTTTGTCTCTCTGAGCCTTGCCACTCAACTCTTTCTGGATGTCTTCTCATTTGGTCACTCACCTTCCGGTTCACGTGGGCAGCAGCACAGAGGAGAGAACCACCCCACGTGGGTCCAACCAATAGAAATCCTGGCACCAACCTCAACAACCTGTTTATTCTGAGTGGAGCAAAATACCTCACTTTCCTGGTCCTACTGCCTTTCCAAGGGGTAGTTGATAGCATCACCAGAGGCAGGAGCTTCTACACCTCTAATCACCACATCATGACTTTGGAGATAACGTGCCTTGACTCTCCCACCTCCACAATATGCCGTTAAGCCTCTCTTGCTTATTTTTCCAGCCCAGAGCAACAAATGTGTCTGCAGAGAAGCATCGGAGTGTGAGGAAGAAGGGTTTAGCGTCTGTGTGGAAGTGAATGGTGAGGAGCAGACAATGACGGAGTGTGAAGCTGGCGTCCTGAGATGCAGAGGGCAGAGCATCTCCCTCACCAGCATAACGCCCTGCGCGGTGGGAACCCTGTAGGCTCCCGGGTGCCCCTTAGCTTGCTCGAAATCCAGTAGCACTCTGTGGCTGAGTTAAAACATCTGCACAGTTGGGCATTTTAGGCAACTTTTCCAGCGTGGAGGTACAGTCTTTCTCCTTCTGCTCCAGTGTCCGCTTCACTCCTCTGTTCTGGCCACCTGCATGAACACAACCCCTTGTTCTCCCGAACCTGAATCCAGATACTCTTTTTCTTCTTTTTTTAAAATGCTGGTCAGGATGAAGAATATTCACGAATCTTTGCATGAGCTAACTGTGTATTCTTGGAAAAATTGCTAACTTCTCTGGACCTTGACTTTTTAATCTGAAAATTAGAGGATTAGACTAGAGAAACTCCATTTAGTCCTATGACTCTTCTAAGTGTAATTGACCCCTCCATGAGCCAAAACACACTCTACAAATTGATTAGGGAAACAGAAAGATCAGAGAAGTTGACTTCCCTCGGTGAAACCAAACAGGAAGGGGACTTTAATGGAAAAAGACAGATGCAATTATTCCATCCCAAGTAGTAATCTCACACTTCGCCCTATTGACTCACGCACCAGTGTGGGGAGCCCTAATCTTGTCAGGAGATTGGACCACTGAATGTCAGAGCAGGATTCATTGTCCTGTAGTCATGGGGCACCTTCTGCCTTCTTATTTGAGACCAAATACAATTCAATATTCTCTTTGGGGCTTTTCTTTAGTGCATGTCAAACGTAAGACCTGCAGTTTGCTGCCCTCCTCCCCTTTCCTTTGTCAGAAGCATCAGTTCATGCCTGGGCTACTGAGTGATGGTGTATTTGAGGGAACAGTCTTCTCTAATGTGGATACATGCCTAGCGTTTTCAGGGGGCTATTAGGTAGATCCACTTGAAGTGCTGGCCTTCTATTTATTCCTTATTCATCTTTCATCAAAACAGAAAAGCAGCTATGGGAGGTGAAATGAGTGGGCTTAAATGGAATTTAAAATATGCTTTTGTATACAAATAATATCTCTGTATTTTTCTGATACTGATGCATTTCAACAAAACTTTAGTTAAAGTGACAATGATTAAAAAACTCATTAAAGATACTATCCTTTGGAATGTTTTGGTATGTATTATGTTTAATTTTAAAGAATCTTTCCATGAATAATGGCTAATGTGTTCTTTTTTAGTGTATTTTTGTTTTGTGAACTATTTTTTTGAGGTGTGATTGACATGTAAAAAGCTGTACATATTTAATGTATATAGTTTGGGGATGAGTATACTCCCATAAAGACCATAAACATATCCATCACCTCCCAAAGTTTCCTCCCACCCCCATTATTGTTATTATTATTATTGTGGTAAGAATACAACATAAGGTCTTCCTTCTTATAAAATTTTAAGCATACATTACAATATTGTTAGCTGTAGGCACCATAGCTAGCGCATACCTATAGCGATGCTGCATGGTGGATCTCCAGAACTAATTCATCTTGCGTAACTGAAACTTGGTACCCTTTGACCATCACCTCCACATTTCTCCCTCTCCTCAGCTCCTGGCAACCATCATTCCACTCTCTGCTTCTAAGAGTTTGACTATTTCAGATTCCACATATAATTGAGATCATACGGTATTTCATTCTTTATCTGGCTTATTTCACTTAGCATAAATATCCTTCAGGACCATCCATACTGTTGCAAATGGCAGAATTTTCTTTCTTTTTTTTTTTTTTATTAAGGCTGAATAGCATTCCGTTGTAGGTATATACCACATTTTCTGTATCCATTCATCCATAGATGGACAATTAGGTTATTTCCATATCTTGGCTACTGTGAATAAAGCTGCAATGAACATGGCAGTGCAGATATCTCTTCAATATTCTGATTTTAATTCCTTTGGATAAATTTCCAGTAGTAGGATTGCTGAATCATATGGTAGTATGTTTTGGGGTTTTTTTTTGTGTGTGTGTGAGGAAGATTATCCCTGGGCTAACATCCTTGCCCATCTTCCTCTGCTTTATATGGGATGCAGCCACAGCATGGCTTGACAAGCGGTGTGTTAGTCCGCACCTGGGATTCAAACCTGTGAACCCCAGGCTGCTGAAGCAGAGTGAGCGAACTTAATCACTACGCCACTGGGCCAGCCGTTCATATGGTAGTTTTATTTATAATTTTTTGAGGAACCTCCATACTGTGTACTATGTACAACCTCCAAACTACATACAGTGGTTGTACCAATGTGTTCTTACTTAAAACCTAGGTCTGATTCAGGTCTGGCTTTGTATACCAAATTGTCCCTTGAGTGAAGTTTCAGATATAATATGTGGAAGTTACAAGGAAGCAGGTTTAAATTGATTGAAAACAATAATATTTGGAAATGTTTAATTGAGGCCAACTTCATTTGTTAGAGGTATTATGGAGTTAATTTCTACCGTGGGTAGGGAGACAGATTTGAAAACTCCAGCCCCAGATGCAGATCCCCAAACAACGAGTTGAGCAAGTAATTTATTTGAGAGGAGATAGATCAGTATCCTTTCAATCATCTCTCCTCTTGTCTTAAGCTAGTATGGAGTTAAATGTCTACTACTTACGTACTACCACCCTCCTTTCCTAACTACTGCAGAGGATATGGTCAGCATTATCGATTGCTATAGGAAAATGAGATCTGATGAAAAGAAACCAGTAGATTTGACAACTAAGAGGTTTGAGAAGGAAGTTTCAGAGTTAGTAAAGGAGAAGCAAGGGATTAATGAGTAGTTGGTGGGGAAGGAAGGGAGCAGTGAATGAGGTTTTAGGGAGATCCTGTCTTGAAATACTAAATGCTGTGCCTTTTTTTCTTTCTGAACATTCTTATACTTGACCTTCTCTCTAGACAGAGACATTAGCAATTGTCTTTAAGAGATTTAGGATCGTTGCAGTAGGTCTACAAGGAGAAAGTAACTTTCAACGTTGAGTCTTTAAAAAAGTTTTGAAACTTCTGAAAGAAGTTCTTGAATATCTAAAGAGAAGGCTTTAAGGAAAGCTAGGAGGACTACTTATGCCATGAAAATTGATTGCAAAGAGAATAGTGGGAGTGTGAGAATTCCCTCTGCCTGTCTTTCCCTTTGCCTCAGACCAGGTGACAGTCACCCGGGCTAGGATGGGATATAGCTTGGGGGAGAAGGCAGAAAGTGCTGAGATTAAAGTCATCTGGATTTAGGGAGGGAGAGAATTGGCTGGTGCATTAACCATCACTAGCTTCAGGGACCTACATGGGAGCCAAGTCAAATCCTACAAACCATCACTCACAATTTAAGTGGACACTGTAAATCACTCGGGCAGAGATGCTGCTTTGGAAGATCTCCTAATTTCATTGGGTAGTGTCTTCTTGTGACCCTCCACACATTTCCTAACAATGACAAACAGAAGTGCTGCTTATCAATGCCCTGAGATTTAGTGAGCCCCATCCAAACTGCTCTGCATGTAATCTTCCTCCCTGCCACCAACAATCCAGGGTGCTTGTAATTTCCTTGAAAACAGAGGGAAGGTTCTTGGTATTCAGGTGGGGTATGGTGGGGGTGCAGTGGCAAGCAGTAATATCTGACAAGTGACCCCTGGAACTCTGAGTTACTTAACAACTAGCCAGGTAACTGGCTAATTTGATTGAGGGCTCACCCTCTCAGTCGGGCAGATCATGGCTAATCTCAGCTTCATATAGGAATTGTGAACCCATCCTGATATTAAGTAGCTGCTCAGAGACGCAGACGCTGGGCAACTGGTTTATCCAGCATTCCCTGAAACAGCTTATTATGTGCCTGCACATAATGGTTAATCAACTTTTCTTTTTGGTGAAGATAAATTTGTGCATTAATCAATATTTTTGAACACCACAGTTTATCATTTGTTCTGCATTTTCTTTCTATATGTACCAATATTTTTTATACTCACACACACATTAACCCACCATAGGGATTGGGATTATTTGGAAGATGAGTGTAATATCTAGGGAATGTGGTCATTACAAACTATAAGATAAACTAAGATGCTACATACTTTGGGTACAAGGTGAAGTGGGTATTCAGGTGTATTTACTACTCTTTCTCTCTCTGAGGTGGGAGAGAGGGGGGGAGTAGAGACAAGAGAAGAGAAGAGAAATGAAAAGAAAAAGCAGAGAGAGAGCGATTGTGCCATTCTTAGTACAGGATTAGCAGAACTGAGCAGCCACATCAGTCCTGCCTCCTACCAGTCCACCAAGATTTTTCTTCCTTGATGGACTAAAGTGTATTCAATACTTGTGCTAGAAATGGAATGACCTGTTTCTCTTTCAGAACACTGAGCCAGAAAGCAACTGCAGTAGGAGGCAATTTCCGTTAATATCTGAAAAACCAGAGGTATATGCACACGTTTCAATTACCTCGGTCTTTCAAGCGGTTCACACACTTGGGGACAAGAAAGCTGATGGCATGATAAGAGTCCCTGCTGTGACAACCAAAGCAACTACAATTTGTCTTTTTATTTATTCATCAGGCAAAGCTCCAGATTTACACTCAAAACATCAATCACGTAGGAAAATTTGCTTTTTCAGCCAAGGGTTAACAAGACCAGATGGAAAGACTGTCATTGTTTCAGAAGGAATGGGCTGCAGGTGGGAAGGTGGGCAGGAGAAGAAAAAGCAATAAACTGTTCTTTTTGATTCACAGACTGAGGACAATTTCCTGTGAAAGGACAAACATAAAGAACGGCTCTGTTATCACTGCTATTTCCATGCATCCTGATGAGAGGAGACTTGTACTGAATTCCAGGGGAGGGGCCTTAGGTACATAACAGATCAGTGATGTTCAAGACAGAGAAGGCTCGAGTGGAAGAATAAAGCAGACGTGCTGCCTAATGAGTGTCTATTGTGTAATAATCAGCTGACCAAGTGGGCTGGGAACATAGAGAGGTCAAAGAAATTTTCTGTAAAAGTGAAATGGAATTTTCTCATCAAAGGAAAGTTTTATCAGACATCCTCAAGAGAAAGTGATTAATATGAAAGGCTCAGGATTGGTGTGTTATCAGACCATAGGCAACCCAAGTATTTGATAAAATATTATGACAGTGTTTAATAAAGAGCCCCAACTGATCTCTAAGTCCAGAAACTCTTCTCTGCACAGATCCTGAGCACCAAGAGGAACTCTTGAAGTCAGGTGTGATGTAAAACTGTGGACAAGTTCACTAATTGGATGATTGTTGCCCTATAGGATTAAGTACTTGGCATGATGATAAAGAGCCTTCTGAAGTATCTTGAGTCTCTTAAAAATGCAATGATTGGCTGTTTACCATGAATATGGTGCACAGATTCATTAAATGTGAGAGAAAGTCACCTTTGAAGAGATCTGGCCCAAAAACCTCCTCTAGACTGGTGAGGGTAGGAACTAGTCTTATATGGTTCTATGCCCCCTGTTGCTCAGTACACTGGCTGTATATGCTCAACAAAATGTCCATTTTACAGTCACTTTTCCATAGTCACATAGCTAGTTAATGGAAGACCTAGTCTAGAAATGGCTCTTCTGCCTCCCAGGTAGTGCTCACCCTGTTTCACATAGTGCTGGGTTCTTTACTGTCTCCCAGGGTAGGGAGACTACCCACCTACCCTACTTTTCTCTACTGTCTTGTAGACCTATGGATGTTATGTTTGATTTGTGTCTTGCCTGACAGGGGCAAAGTTAATGAGCTGTGTGGCTGTGGTCTCTTGCTATACCTGTAGGGCTGGTACTCTGAAATACTAACAGACTTATATAGGCATGCTTTGTCTTTTGTGCCATGGAACTATGGCACATTCCTCATCCCTCCTCATTCTCTTCCTTCTTTCTTTTGAATATAGATAGGGGATTTCCCTTTACTTTCCCTGTGGGGGATTGCTTGAGGGTGAGGAAGCTTGCTGTTGAGAATTGTGGTAGAGAATGAGGCAGAGGACTTAAGGAGGAAACAGAAAATCCTGAGATCTAAACAATATTGATAAACAAGCCTAAGTTCTGGGAAAGTTGCTCTTGGGATGCTGGCTTATTAAGAGACTGCTGCTCCGACTTCTAACTGTGGAGGTGGCTGGAGCTGACAATTCTCTTCAATGCAGACAGGGAATGATGATCCTCTGAGGAATGTTTTTTCCCATTTTGGTAGGAGAAAGAAAAAGACTGTCTTACTCAGTTCTGGGTTCTATAACAAATTACCATAGACTGAGTGGTTTAAACAACAAACATTTATTTCTCACAGTTTTAGAGGCTGGGAAGTCCAAGATCAAGGTCCCAGAAGTTTGGGTGTCTGGTGGGGGCCCTCTTCCTGGTTTGCAGACAGCTGCTTTTTTTGCTGTGTCCTCACATGGTGGAAAAAGAGGGAGTTCTGGTCTCTTCCTCTTCTAATAAGGGCACTAATCCAATCATGGGGGCTCTACCCTTATGACCTCTGACCTCATCTAAACCTCATTACCTCCTAACAGTTCCATCTCCAAATACCACCACATTAGGGATTAAGGCTTCAACATATGAATTTTGAGGAGACACATTCAGCCCACAGAAGAACTGCCGTGATTTGTTGGTCAAACCCATTGCTTCAGTGGGTTTGTGAGGAATCCTGCCTTACAAGCTTGGCCTTTAGCAATCTTGGCAAGTAATGCAAAGAGATCAAGGTAAATTTATAGAGGCTGATAAGTTCTCTCTGCATATTCTAGGAGACATTTTTCCCTCACATTATAATAGCAGAGCTTCAAAAACCCAATACAGATCCTAAGGGACTCAGGCTAGGATGTACCATCTCTTCTGTGAAGAAACATTGAAACTCAGTCTTGGGATGTAGAATACAAAATCTGGATGCTGGAAAAGAGCAGCAATAATATTTAAACCCAAAACTTCTATAGTGCTTATTGGGTGCCAGTCCCCTGTGAGCACTTTACGTATATTAATTCACTTAATCAGCTCAACAACACTATGAATAAGTACTATAATTAGCCTCATTTTATAAATGAGGAAATGGAGGCATAGAGAAGCTAAGAAACTTACCCAATTGCACACAGATAGCAAATGGAGGAAGCAAAACTCAAATCCAAGCCCTTTGGTTCAGTAAATCATGTTCTTAACCACCATTCCGATATGTTGTAGATGGTAATAGCACTTTTCATTGATATAAGACCTTAACAGGTTCTAAAATTTTTGCTATACTTGGTTAAAATAAGCCAACATTCAGGATAAGACTTGGATACTGAAATAAAAACACAGTAGTTAAATTTCTGTAACTCTTTTCAAAAAGATTCAGCTATATAAAAAAGATAAATTTCTCAAATGGATCTTTTAAAATAATCGAAAGTTTTTGGAGTTCTAGTGCTCCATGAATCTATACTCTCTCTCTCTCTCTCTGTGTGTGTGTGTTTGAATGGGTCTAGGGGCATACTCACCTGAAAATGGTGTACTAAGGTTTGATCTTGAGATATTGCACTTTAATAAATACTGGCTTGTTTTATTAAATAATACTTGATTTTCTAAATATTTTAGAGATTTCAAGATATCTTTCTGTTATTGACTTCTAGTTCAATTCTACTGTGGTTAGAGGACATACTTTGTATGATTTCAATCCTTTTAAATTGACAGAGATGTGTTTTATGGCCCAGAATATGATCTATTTCGGTGAATGTTTCATGTACACTCGAAAAGAAGTTGCATTATGTTGTCATTCAGTGCAGTGTTCCATACATGTCAATAAGATCCAGTTGGTTGATAGTGTTGTTCAAGTCTTCTACATCCTTGTTGATGTTCAGTTGGCTTGTTCTATCAATTATTGAGAGTGTTGGAATCTCCAACTATCAGTATGGATTTCTCTATTTTTCTTCTCAATTTTATCAGTATTCGCTTCATATATTTGAAGCTCTGTTATTAGGTGCATAAACTTTTAGGATTGTTATGTTCTTTTGATGAATTGACCCATTTATTGCCATAAAATATCTCTTCTTCTCTGATAAAGCCTTTGTTTTGAAGTCTATTTAGTCCGGTATTAATATAGCTCCTTTGGTTTTCCTTTGACTAGTATAGAGGTAGTATATATACATAGTGTATACACAAGTAGAGTGTATTAGTCAGGGCTCTCCAGAGAAACAGAATATGAATATATATGTGTGTGTATAATAAATAAGATTTATTTATAAGGAAGATTTATTATACTTATATTCCCTTATATATATTATATCCTCATATTATCCTTATATATTATTCACACAAGATTTATTATAAGGAATTAGCTCATGTCATTATGGAAGCTAAGAAGTCTCCAAGAGCAGGAGAACACCAATGTCCCAGCTCAAGCAATCAGGTAGGCAGAAAGAATTCAACCTTCCTCGGCCTTTTTGTTCTATTGCTCTGCTTGGGCACTCAATAGGTTGGATAATGCCCACCTACAGTGGGGATGACAATCTGCTTTACTCAGTCAACCAATTTAAATGCCAATCCCTTCTGGAAACACCCTCATAGACACACTCAGAAGAAATGTTTAGATATCTGGGCATCCTGTGGCCCAGTCAAGTTGACACATAAAAGTAACCATCACAAATCCACCCCTTGTTTTTTTGCTGAGGAAGATTTGCCCTGAGCTAACATCTGTGCTAATCTTCCTCTGTTTTGTATGTGGGTCACTGCCACAGCATGGCCACAGATGAGTGGTGTATGTCTGCACCTGGGAAATGAATCCTGATCGCTGAAGTGAAGCATGCCAAACTTAACCACTATGCCATGGGGCCAGCCCCAGTCCACCCCTTGTTATCTTGGCACCCATAGGCATCTCTATAAACCATACTTAACCTCCAAGTAAAGACAATAACAAGATCATAATTCCACCTAACATGATACAACTATCCTACATATATCTAAAAACATACTAACTCCTTCCCTAGAAGAGGTAAAGAACTTGAGTGATGTTTACTCTTCTCATTAATATCCTGTGACTTAAATACTATGATGGAAAATTAACAACACTTAAATACTATGATATAAAGTAAATGATCTTATGTTGCATGACATGGAAACAAGAGAGGGAAGAAAATGATATTGCTTAATACACAAACACATATTTTCATAACAAAATAAGTAGAAAATACTCATGACAATTATAGTCTTCATTTCTGTAACTGGTCATGTGATTGTAGCTGGTATTTATAACTACCTTCTTCCACTCTCCAATCTATACTCCCTTTGCCTTCAGCAAATACCTCAGCTAGTTGAGGTTCTTAACCTGATGGAGTGACCCACACCTTCATTCCTGAAGGGTTTGGGCCATTAGTAGTCCTGCCTGGATTGGGTTATTGTAGTTTTCCTTTGACCTTAATCACATGGTAATACTATGATGTGCACTAAGGGATCTCCTGTATTCCAGACAGAGTCTTCCTCATCTCCACTGTGGAATAGTACTCCAATTTTCCATTGGTAGTCAGAATCAATTGCCCCACCGAACACAGTAACTTCCTCCTTTGCCTGTTGATTCAGAGGCATGAGGAGCCCAATGTGGCCAGGTGGCAGCCTTAACTTCCAGTTCAGTGGAATCACTGATGTGTCTCTTGATGGAAGTATTCCTCCCTCTGGAACTAAGACTTTTGGGCCACCAGCAAAACATAAGATCTTGGGACTAGGAGGCAAAAATTTCGCTAATGATTTAGTAGGGGTAACAGTGAGTGATGCCACTCTCATTTCCATCCCTTGATCCTTGGATCTCTGAATTCTGGCTATGGGAGAAACAGCATCATATACTGGATGCTGATTCAGAGTATATATAGCCTTCTTGCCCCAGTCCTGCAAGGTGTTGCCCCCTAGCTGGCACTGTAACTGAGCCTTCAAAAGGCTAGTCTATTATTCTATCAAGCCAGCTGCTACAGGATGGTGGGAAACATGGTAAGTCCAGTGAATTCCATGAGTATGGGCCCATTCCAGCACTTTGTTTGCTGTAAAATGAAATCCTTGATTAGAAACAATGCTGTGTGGAATACCATGACAGTGGATAAGACATTCTGTAAATCCACAGGTAGTAGTTTTGCCAGAAGTATTGGATGCAGAGAAGGCAAATCCATATCCGAGGTGTCCATTTCAGTAAGAACAAAACATTGCCCCTTCCATAATAGAAGCCCTGCAATGTAATCTATCTGCCATCAGGTAGCTGGCTGATCACCCTGGAGAATGGTGCCACATTGAGGACTCAGTATTGGTCTCTGCTACTGGCAGATTGGACACTCAGCAATGGTCTTAGCCAGGTCAGCTTTGGTGAGTGGAGCTCCATGTTGCTGAGCCGATGCATAACCTCCATCCCTGCCACCATGGCCACTTTGTTCATGAGCCCATTGGGCTATGAAGAGTGTCTGGGGAAAGAAGCTGAGTGGTATCCACAAAACAGGTCATCTTATCCCCTTGACTATTAAAGTTCCCCTCTGCTAAGGTCACATTTTGGTGAGCATTTACATGGGACACAAATATTTTCATATTTTTTGAAAATTCAGAGAGGTCTATCCATGTAACTTTTCCCCCAATTTCCTTGTCACCAATCTTCCAATTATGTTCCTTCCAAGTCCCTGACCATCCGGCCAAAGCATTGGACATACTTCATGAATCAGTATATAATCACACATCTGGCCATTTCTCTTTCCAAGCAAAGTGAACAGCCAGGTGCACTTCTCAAAGTTCTGCCCACTGGGAGGATTTCCCTTCACGACTGTCCTTCAGTGGTGTCTCAGAAATGGACTGTAGCACTGCAGCTCTCTACTTATGTGTGGTGCCTGCATATTGTGCAGAATCATCTGTGAACCAGACCTGAGTTTTCTCTTCCTCTGTCAATTGATCGTAGGGAATTTCCCATGAGGTCATAGGTGTACACTGAGAGAGAGAAGGCAGTGTAGCAGGAGTAGGGATAATGGGCATTTGGGTCAATTCTTCACATAATTTACTTGTGCCTTCAGGACCTCCTCAGCCATGATCACACATACATCATTTCTATTTCATGGTGGAGTGCTGCTGTGGAAGCCCAACTTTTATGGCTTGATGTGTCAGATAATAGCCAGTTCATGATGGGCAGCTCAGGTTGCATGATTACTTGATGACCCATGACTAAGCATCAGTCTCTACTAAGGCCCAGTAGCAGGCCAACCGCTCAAAAGGAGAATAGTTATCTGTGGAGGATTACAGTGCTTTGCTCCAAAATCCTAAGGCCCTGTACTGTCATTCCCTATAGGGACCTGCCAAAGGCTCTAAGAACCACCCCTATCTGCCACTGCCACTTCAAGCACTACTGGATCTGCTGGATCATGTGGCTTAAGGGCAGAGCATCTTGCACAGCAGCCTGGATCTCTTGCAGAGCCTTCTCTTGTTCCGGACCTCACTCAAAACAAGCAGCTTTTGGGTAAAATGGGCTGGAGTAACACACCCAAATGAGGAATATGTTGCCTCTAAAATCCAAAGAGGCCCACTAGGTGTTGTGCCTTTCTTGGTTTTAGGAGGGTCCAGATGCAACAACTAGTCCTTCACCTTAGATGGGATATCTTGATATGCTCCCACACTACTGGACCTCTAGAAATTTCACTGAGGTAGAAGCCCCTGAATTTAGTCAGATTTATTTCCCACCCTCTGACATGCAAATGTCTTACCAATAAGTCTAGAGTAGTTGCTATTTTTTGCTCACTCAGTCCAATCATCATCATGTCATCAATACAAAGAGTCAGTGTGATATCTTATAAAAGGGAAAGGTGATCAAGATTTCCATGAACTAAATTATGACATAAATCCCACTTGGTCACAGGGCATGATCCTTTCAATGTACTGTTGAATTTGGTTTGCTAATATTTTGTTGAGGAGTTTTGCATCTATGTTCATTAGGGATATTGATCTATAATTTTCTTTTCTTGTGGCATCCTTGTCTGGTCTTGGTATCAGGGTAATGCTGGCCTCATAAAATGAGCTTGAAAGTGTTCCCTCCTCTTCTATTTTTTGGAAGAGTCTGAGAAGGATTGGTATTAACTCTTCTTTAAATGTTTGGTAGAATTCACCAGTGAAGCCATCTGGTGCTGGACTTTTGTTTGTTGGGAGGTTTTTGATTACTGATTCAATCTCCTTTCTGGCCCTGTCATTTCTTCTTATAATATTTCCTTAGTCCAAAACCTACTGTCTGATTTACTGGTTTATCTTTTCTGTTAATCATATGCTGAAGTACTGATTTTATTATTTCACTACCTTGATCAAGAACTTCCTTTGGCTACTCACTGTCTTCTAGATACAGTGTAACTTGATTTGTCATTCAATATTTGGCCCTTTGCTACTTAGTCATCTTTATCTCTTAATAGTTTTTTTTTTTTTTTAGGAAGATTGGCCTTGAGCTAACATCCGTTGCCAACCTTCCTCCTTTTTTGCTTTTTTCTCCCCAAAGCCCCAGTGGACAGCTGTATGTCATAGTTGTGCATCCTTCTAGTTGCTCTATGTGGGATGCCACCTCAGCATGGCTTGATGAGCAGTGCATGGGTCCACACCCAGGACCCGAACTAGAGAACCCCGAGCCATGGAAGAGGAGTGTGCGAACTTAACTGCTACGCCACCTGGCCGGCCCCTCTTTATCTCTTATTAAAACTTTTTTGCTATAGTCAGATGGGGCTTCATCTATCCTCCAGAAAATGTTACAGACAGGAAAATGGCCACCCTCCAAGACCTGTCCACAGACCTGTCTACCCTCATCCACAGGTCTGGCACATTCTCATGATCCCAACCCTGAGCAGAGCCTCTGAGGGTTGGATGTGAGGTAATTCATGATATTCTTATGATTCCACCAGAATCAGGGTACAGATATATTCCAACGCCTCCCTACTCTCTCTGAAAAATTTAAAAAGTCCTGGCTGACCTGTCCTGCGGGCTAAAAAGCAGTTCTTTAGGCTCTCCAGCTCCAAGATAGAGCTTCTTTTTTTTTTTTTTTTTGAGAAAGATTGGCCCTGTGCTAACATCTGTTACCAATCTTCTTTTTCCTTTTTTCTCCCCAAAGCCCCAGTACATAGTTGTGTATCACAGTTGTAGAGTTGTAGCTTTTCTATACAGGACACCATCTCAGCATGGCTTGACTAGTGGTGAGTAGGTCCACGCCCGGAATCCAAACTGGGAACCCCAGGCAGCTGAAGCAGAATGCGTGAACTTAACCACTACACCACCAGGCCAGCCCCTAGAGCCTCTTTTTGACCACTGTGCAGTTAAGAAGGTGTTAGGGCATTGGCCAATTTAATCCTCAAGATCTACCTCTGAGAATGTTTAGAGGAAGCAGTAGGTAATGTAGAAGGAAGGATTTCTTTCTTTTTTTTTCCTACTGTTTATTTTCAATTATTTTATTGAGGTCATATTGGTTTATAACATTGTGTAATTTCAGGTGTGTATTATTATATATCAGTTTCTGTATAGACTGCATTATGCTCACCACCAGTAGTATAATTTTTCTCCATCCCCATTCATATGTGCCCCTTTACCCCTTTTGCCCACTCTCCACTCCCTTCCCCTCTGGTAACCACTAACCTGTTCTCTTTGTCCATGTGTTTGTTTATCTTCCACATATGAGTGAAATCAGGCAGTGTTTGTCTTTCTCTGTCTGGCTTATTTCACTTAACATAATACCCTCAAGGTCTCTCCATGTTGTTGTAAATGGGATGATTTTGTCTTTTTTTTATAGCTGACTGGTATTCCATTGTATATATATGTACATCACATCTTCTTTATCCATTCATTAGTTGATGGGCACTTGGGTTGCTTCCATATCTTGGCTATTTTGAATAATGCTGCACTGAACATAAATCTCTTTGAATTTTTGATTTCATGTTCTTAGGATAAGTACCTGGTAGTGGAATAGCTGGATCACATGGTATTTCTATTTTTAATTTTTTGAGAAATCTCACTACTGTTTGCAATAGTGGCTGCACTAGTTTGCATTCCCACCAGCAGTGTATAAGGATTCCCTTTCTCCATATCCTCTCCAATGTTTGTTATTTTTTGGCTTCATAATTATAGCTCTTCTGACAGGTGTGAGGTGATATCTCATTGTAGTATTGATTTGCATTTCCCTAATAATTAGTGATGTTGACATCTTTTCATGTGCCTGTTGGCCATCTGTATATCTTCTCTGAAAAAATGTCTGTTTACATCCTCTGCCCATTTTTTGTTTGGGTTGTTTGGTTTTTTGTTGTTGAGTTGTGTGAGTTCTTTATATATTTTGCAAATTAACCCCTTGTCAGATATTTGATTTGCAAATATTTTCTCCCAGTTGGTGGATTGTCTTTTTGTTTTGTTCATGGTTTCCTCTGCCTTGCAGAGGCTTTTTAGTCTGATGTAGTCCCATTTGTTTATTATTTCTTTTGTTATCCTTGCCTGAGTAGACATGGTATTTGAAAAGATGCTGCTAAGAATGATGTCAAAAAGTGTGCTACCTACATTTTCTTCTAGGAGTTTTACGTTTTCAGGTCTTACATTCAAGTCTTTAATCCATTTTGAGTCAATTTTCGTATATGGTATAAGATAATAGTCTATTTCACTTTTTTTCATGTGGCTGTCCAGTTTTCCCAACACCATTTATTTTTTTTTCATTTTTTTTTACAGTTTTTTTTTTTTTATTGATGTCTTAGTTTATAACACTGTGGGGTTTTAGTTGTACATTTTTGTTTGTCCATCACCTTGTGGATGTAACCCTTCACCCCTTGTGCCCCCCCACCCCCCTTCCCCTTGGTAACCACCAATCAGTTCTCTCTGTCCGTGTGTTCACTTATATTCCATATAAGAGTGAGTTCATGCAGTGTCTGTCCTTCTCTCTCTGGCTTATTTCACTTAACATAATACCCTCTAGGTCCCTCCATGTTGTTGCAAATGGGACAATTGTGTCTTTTCTTATGGCTGAGTAGTATTCCATTGTATGTATATACCACATCTTCTTTAACCAATCTTCAGTTGAGGGACACTTGGGTTGCTTCCACTTCTTGGCTATAGTGAATAATGCTGCAATGAACATAGGGGTGCATACGCCTCTTGTGATGGTTGGTTTCATGTCCATTGGGTAGATGCCCAAGAGTGGGATTGCTGGATCATACGGTATTTCTATTTTTAATTTTTTGAGGACTCTCCATACTGTTTTCCATAGAGGCTGCACCAGTTTGCATTCCCACCAGCAGTGAATGAGGGTCCCCGTTTCTCCACAACCTCTCCAGCATTTGTTGTTTTTTGTGTTGGTGATTATAGCCATTCTAACCGGTGTAAGGTGATATCTCAGTGTAGTTTTGATTTGCATTTCCCTGATGATTAGTGATGTTGAACATCTTTTCATGTGTCTATTGGCCATCTGTATCTCTTCCTTGGAAAAATGTCTGTTCATCTCCTCTGCCCATTTTTTGATCGGGTTGTTTGTTTTTTTGTTGCTCAGTTGTATGAGATCTTTGTATATTACTGAGATTAATCCCTTGTCAGACAAACGATTTGCAAATATTTTCTCCCAGCTGGTGGGTTGTTTATTCATTTTGATCCTGGTTTCATTTGCCTTGTAGAAGCTCTTTAGTCTGATGAGGTCCCACTTGTTTATTTTTTCTTTTGTTTCCCTTGTCCGGGTAGACATGGAATCTGAAATGATCCCTTTATGTCCAATCGCAATTAGTGTACTGCCTATATTTTCTTCCAGGAGTTTTATAGTTTCAGGTCTCACTTTCAGGTCCTTGATCCATTTTGAATTGACTTTTGTATATGGTGATAGGAGATGGTCTACTTTCATTCTTTTGCATGTTGCTGTCCAATTTTCCCAGCACCATTTATTGAAGAGACTTCCCTCTCTCCATTGTATGTTCTTTGCTCCTTTGTCGAAGATTAGCTGTCCATAGGTGTGTGGTTTTATTTCTGGGCTTTCAATTCTGTTCCATTGATCTGTGTGTCTATTCTTGTACCAGTACCATGCTGTTTTGATTACTGTAGCTTTATAGTATATTTTGAAATCAGGGATTGTGATGCCTCCAGCTTTGTTCTTTTTTTTCAGAATTGCTTTAGCTATTCGGGCTCTTTTGTTGCCCCATACGAATTTCAGCAGTTTTTGTTCTATTACCGTGAAGAATGACATTGGGATTCTGATTGGGATTGCATTGAATCTGTAGATTGCTTTAGGTAGAATGGACATTTTAACTATATTTATTCTTCCAATCCATGTGCATGGAATATTTTTCCATTTCTTTATGTCCTCCTCGATTTCTTTCAATAGTGTCTTATAGTTTTCATTGTATAGGTCTTTCACCTCCTTGGTTAAATTTATTCCCAGATATTTTATTCTCTTTGTTGCAATTGTAAATGGGATTGTCTTTTTGAGTTCTCTTTCTGTTTTTTCATTGTTAGTGTATAGAAATGCAATTGATTTTTGTAAGTTGATTTTATACCCTGCCACTTTACTGTAGTTGTTGATTGTTTCTAGTAGCTTTCCGATGGAATTTTTGGGGTTTTCTATGTATAGGATCATGTCGTCTGCAAATAGTGAGAGTTTCACTTCTTCATTGCCTATTTGGAGTCATTTTATTCCTTTTTCTTGCCTAATTGCTCTGGCCAGAACTTCCAGTACTACGTTGAATAAGAGCGGTGAGAGTGGGCACCCTTGTCTTGTTCCTGTCCTCAAAGGAATGGCTTTCAGTTTTTCCCCGTTGAGTAGGATGTTTGCTGTAGGTTTGTCATATATGGCCCTTATTATGTTGAGGTACTTTCCTTCTATACCCATTTTGTTGAGAGTTTTTATAATAAATGGATGCTGGATCTTGTCGAATGCCTTCTCTGCATCGATTGAGATGATCATGTGGTTTTTATTCTTCATTTTGTTAATGTGGTGTATCACGTTGATTGATTTGCAGATGTTGAACCATCCCTGTGTCCCTGGTATAAATCCCACTTGATCGTGGTGTATGATCTTTTTGATGTATTGCTGTATTCGGTTTGCCAATATTTTGTTGAGGATTTTTGCGTCTATGTTCATCAGCGATATTGGCCTGTAGTTTTCCTTCCTTGTATTGTCTTTGTCTGGCTTTGGTATCAGCATGATGTCGGCCTCATAGAATGTGTTGGGAAGTATTCCATCTTCCTCTATTTTTTGGAATAGTTTGAGAAGAATAGGTGCTAAATCTTCTTTGAACGTTTGATGAAATTCTCCAGGGAAGCCATCTGGTCCTGGGCTTTTATTTTTTGGGAGGTTTTTGATTACTGTTTCAATCTCTTTACTTGTGATTGGTCTGTTCAGATTCTCTATTTCTTCTTGATTCAGTTTTGGGAGGTTGTACACGTCCAAGAATTTGTCCATTTCCTCTAGGTTGTCCAATTTGTTGGCGTAAAGTTTTTCATAGTATTCCCTAATAATCCCTTGTATTTCTGTGGTGTCTGTTGTAATTTCTCCTCTTTCATTTCTAATTTTATTTATTTGAGTCTTCTCCCTTTTTTTCTTAGTGAGTCTGGCTAAGGGTTTGTCAATTTTATTTATCTTCTCAAAGAACCAGCTCTTTGTTTCATTGATCCTTTCTACTGTTTTTTTTGTTTCAATTTCATTTATTTCTGCTCTGATTTTTATTATTTCCCTCCTTCTACTGATTTGGGGCTTTGTCTGTTCTTCTTTTTCCAACTCTGTTAGGTGCAATTTAAGG
Organism: Tapirus indicus; assembly: GCA_031878705.1. Lineage (NCBI taxonomy): Eukaryota > Metazoa > Chordata > Mammalia > Perissodactyla > Tapiridae > Tapirus > Tapirus indicus. The sequence continues at coordinate 113,700,830 of CM062921.1, read as the reverse complement.
TTATTTATTTGGGATTTTTCTTGTTTGTTAAGGTGAGCTTGTATTGCTATGAATTTCCCTGTCAGGACCGCTTTTGCTGCATCCCATATGAGTTGGTATGGTGTATTTTCCTTTTCATTTGTCTCCAGATAGCTTTTGATTTCTCCTTTAATTTCATCAACGACCCATTGGTTGTTCAGTAGCATGCTGTTTAGTCTCCACATCTTTGTCCCTTTCCTAGTTTTTTCCTTGCAGTTGATTTCTAGTTTCACAGCATTACAATCAGAAAAGATGCTTGTAATGATTTCAATCTTCTTAAATTTATAGAGGTTTGCCTTGTTTCCTAATATATGGTCTATCCTTGAGAATGTTCCATGTGCACTTGAGAAGAATGTGTACTCTGCTTTTTTTGGGTGGAGTGCTCTGTATATATCTATTAAGTCCATTGCGTCTAGTTTTTCATTTAAGTCCATTATTTCCTTATTGACTTTTTGTCTGGATGATCTATCCATTGATGTAAGGGGGGTGTTAAGATCCCCTACCATTATTGTGTTATTGTTAATATCTCCTTTAAGGTTTTTTAGCAGTTGTTTTATGTACTTTGGTGCTCCTGTGTTGGGTGCATAGATATTTATAAGTGTTATGTCTTCTTGGTGAAGTGTCCCTTTTATCATTATATATTGCCCTTCTTTGTCTCTCATTACCTTTTTTGTCTTGAAGTCTACTTTGTCTGATATAAGTATGGCTACTCCTGCTTTCTTTTGTTTGCCATTAGCTTGGAGTATTGTTTTCCATCCTTTTATTTTGAGTCTGTGTTTGTCTTTAGAGCTGAGATGTGTTTCCTGGAGGCAGCAGATTGTTGGATCTTGGTTTTTAATCCATCCTGCCACTCTGTGTCTTTTGATTGGAGAATTCAATCCATTTACATTTAGAGTGATTATTGATATATGATGGTTTAATGTTGCTATTTTATTGTTCATCTTCTGGTTCTTTTGCATTTCCTTTGTTTCTTGTCCCTTGTGTTTCGGACTGCAAATTCAATTTGGTATTTCTGCATGCTCATTCTCTTGGTTTTCTCTTTATTTGTCATGTGTGGTTCTCTTCTGGTTGTTTGTTTAGTGGTTACCGTGCGGTTTATATAAGCGATCTCCTGGATAAGAAAGTACATTTTCAGATGCCTCCTTTTTCCTGAGGCTGGGTCAGTTCAATCCCTTACCTCTTCCCCTCCTTATTTGTTATCTCTTTATTCCAGATTGTGTCATGAATGTATGTTTCCAGTGATGAGCTTGAATTAATTTTTGATGTTTTCCAACTGTATTTTGTTCTGGTTTAGTCTCCTTGCTTTTCTCCTTGTTGAAATCTTTGTATCCCCTTTCTCATTTGTTTTTGTTCAGGCCTAAGGGCCTTCTTGAGCATTTCTTGTAGTGGGGGTCTTGTGGTGACGAACTCTCTTAGCTTTTGTTTATCAGGGAGAGTTATTATTTCTCCATCGTATTTGAAGGATATTTTTGCTGGATAAAGTATTCTCGGCTGAAGGTTTTTGTCTTTCATGATTTTGAATATATCATTCCAGTCTCTCCTAGCCTGTAGAGTTTCTGTTGAGAAATCAGCTGAGAGCCTGATGGGGTTTCCTTTGTATGTTATTTTGATTTTTTGTTTAGCTGCCTTCAATATTATTTCCTTGTCACGGGTATTCTTCAAGTTTGCTACTATGTGGCGAGATGATTTTTTATTCCTGTTTATATATTTAGGTGATCTATTGATTTCATTCACTGTTATTTCCCTGTCATTCCCTAGGTTGGGGAAGCTCTCAGCTATTATTTCTTTGAACAAACTCTCTGCTCCTTTTTCTCTTTCTTCTCCTTCTGGAATACCTATTATCCTTATGTTGCTTTTTCTCATTGAGTCTGATATTTCTCGAAGAATTTCTTCATTTCTTTTTAGTCTTAGCTCTCTCTCCTCCTCTATCTGGAGCACTTCTGCGTGGCTATCCTCAATAGTGCTAATTCGTTCCTCCATATTGTCAGTTCTGCTCTTTAAAGACTCCATTTTTTCCACTATCTCGTTGATTTTGTTTTTCATCTCCAATAATTCTGATTGGTTTTGTTGATTTGTTTCTGTGTGTTCTCTTGTATTTCGTTGAGCTTGTTTATGATAGCTATTTTGAATTCTCTCTCATTCAGGTTATCAAATTCTGTGCCTTCAGGGTTGGTTTCTGGGTGTTTGTCATTTTCCTTTTGGTCTGTAGACTTGACATATTTTCGCAAGGATCCGACGGGGACGGCTTTATTTTTACCCCTCATGATTAAAGTTAGTCCTGCAGTTTCCCCCTGCTGCCACTAGATGGAGATCGCGAGCGGTTTGCTCTGAGGCGGCTGCAGCCCCTGGAGGGATTATGCTGAAACGCCAGGTGTGTGGGGGGAGGGGTCCTCTCTTTCTCCTGCTTGACCTGGGGGTTTCCTTTCTGGCTCTCTTAGGGTGTTTGCTACACCCCCTAAGCAGTCCGTCGTCGCTTCCCAGTGGGGATCTCGCGACAGTCTGTGAGAGCACCTGGATGGCGATAGTTTTCCCCGCTGTGGGCCTCCCCTCCCCCCTCTGTCCGCGAACCGCGCTGTTTTTGCCGATCGATTGGGGAGGGGGAGTACAACTTCCTACCTCTCCTCCCGTCCTCCTGGGCTTCCCGCGCCTCCACCGTCCGATGTATGGCAGCAGGGGTTTCTCAGAAGTCCTTCGTAGTGTTTGATTGAGCTCTGTTGGAATGTGAATGATGTTTTCGTTGTGTCGTAGGGGGCAGAGATTCAAAGAGGGAATCTCACTCCGCCATGATGCTGACGTCACTCCTCCTCCCAACACCATTTATTGAAGAGAATTTTCTTTCTCCATTGCATGTTCTTGGCTCCTTTGTGAAGATTAGCTGTTCATAGATGTGTGGTTCTATTTCTGGGCTTTCAATTTTGTTCCATTGATCTGTGTGTCTGTTTTTGTACCAGTACCATGCTGTTTTGATTACTATAGCTTTGTAGTACATTTTGAAGTCAGGGAGTGTGATGCCTCCAGCTTTGTTTATTTTCCCCAGGATTGCTTTGGCTATTTGGGGTCTTTTGTTATTCCATATAAATTTTAGGATTCTTTGTTCTATTTCAATGAAGAATGTCATTGAGATTCTGATTGGGATTGCACTGAATCTGTAAATTGCTTTAGGTAATATAGACATTTAACTATGTTTATTCTTCCAATCCGTGAGCATGGAATATCTTCCATTTCTTTATGTCTTCTTCAATTTCCTTCAATAATATCTTATAGTTTTCAGTGTATAGGTCTTTCACCTCCTTTATATTCCTAGATATTTTATTCTTTTTTTGTGACTGTAAATTGGATTGTATTCTTGACTTCTCTTTCTGCTCATTCATTATCAGTGTATAGAAATGCAACTGATTTTTGTAAGTTGATGTTGTACCCTGCAACCTTGCTGTAGTTGTTGATTATTTTGAATAATTTTCTGGTGGATTCTTTAGGGTTTTCTATATATAGATATGTCATTCACAAACAGGGAAAGTTTCACTTCTCCCTTTCCAGTTTGGATACCTTTTATTTCTTTTTCCTGCCTAATTGCTCTGGCCAAAAACTCCAGTACTGTGTTGAATAGGAGTGGTGAGAGTGGGCACACTTGTCTTGATTCTGTTCCCAGAGGGATGGCTTTCAGCTTTTCACCACTGAGTATGATGTTGGCTGTGGGTTTGTCATATATGTCTTTTATTGTGTTGAGGTACTTTCCTTCTATACCCATTTTATTGAGAGCTTTTTTCACAAATGGGTGTTGAATCTTGTCAAATGCTTTCTCTGCATCTATTGAGATGATCATGTAGTTTTTATTCCTCATTTTGGTAATGTGGTGTATCACATTGATTGATTTGTGGATGTTGAACCATCCCTGCATCCCTGGTATAAATCCCACTTGATCATGGTGTACGATCCTTTTAAAGTATTGTATTTGGTTTGCCAATATTTTGCTGAGGATTTTTGCATCTATGTTCATCAGTGATATTGGCCTGTAATTTTCCTTCTTTGTATTGTCCTTGTCTGATTTTGGTATCAGGGTAATATTGGCCTCACAGAATGAGTTAGGAAGCATTCCACTTTCTTAACTTTTTTGGAATAGTTTGAGAAGGATGGACATTAAATCTTCTTTGAATGTTTGGTAAAATTCTCCAGAGAAGCTATCTGGTCCTGGACTTTTGTTTTCTGGGTGGTTTTTGATTACTGTTTCAATCTCTTTACTTGTGATTGGTCTATTCAGATTCTCCATTTCTTCTGGATTCAGTTTTGGGAGGTTGTATGAGTCTAAGAATTTATCCATTTCTTCTAGGTTATCCAATTTTTTGGCATATAGTTTTTCATAGTATTTTCTTATAATCCTTTGTATTTCTGTGTTATCCATTGTAATTTCTCCTCTTTCATTTCTAATTTTATTTATTTGAGTCTTTGCTCTTTTTTTCTTAGTGAGTCTGGCTAAGTGTTTGTCAATTTTGTTTATCTTCTCAGAGAACCATCTGTTAGTTTCATTGACTCTTTCTACTGCTTTTTTAGTCTCTATTTCATTTATTTCTGCTCTAATTTTTATTACTTCTCTCCTTCTGCTGACTTTGGGCTTTGTTTCTTCTTCTTTTTCTAGTTCTGTTAGGTGTAGTTTAAGATTATTTATTTGAGATTTTTCTTGTTTGTTGAGGTGGGCCTGCGTTGCTATAAATTTCCCTCTTAGAACTGCTTTTGCTGCATCCCATAAGAATTGGTATGTTATATTTTCATTTTCACTTGTCTCCAGGTATTTTTTGATTTATCCTTTGATTTCTTCATTGACCCAATAGTTGTTCAGTAGCATGTTATTTTGTCTCCACATATTTGTGGGTTTCCAGGCTTTTTTCTTATAGTTGATTTCTAGTTTCATAGCATTGTGGTCAGAAAAGAAGCTTGATATGATTTCAATCTTCTTAAATTCATTGAGACTTGCCTTGTTTCCCAACATATGGTCTATCTTCGAGAATGTTCCATGTACACTTGAGAAGAATGTGTACCCTGCTGTTTTTGAATGGAATGTTCTATATATATCTATTAAGTCCATCTGGTCTAGTGTTTTATTTAAGGTCACTGTTTCCTTGTTGACTTTCTGTCTGGATATTCTATCCATTGATGTAAGTGGGGTGTTGAGGTCCCCTACTATTATTATTTTGCTGTTAATTTCTTCCTTTAGGTCTGTTAGAGTTGCTTTATATACTTTTGTGCTCCTGTGTTAGGTGCATATATATTCATAAGTGTTATGTCCTCTTGGTGGAATGTCCCTTTTATCACTATATTCTGCCCCTCCTTGTCTCTCATTGCCTTTTTATCTTGAAGTCTGCTTTGTCTGGTATAAGTACAGCAACACCTGCTTTCTTTTGCTTGCCATTTGTTTGGAGTATCAGCTTCCATGCCTTTACTCTGAGCCTAAGTTTGTTTTTAGAGCTGAAATGTGTTTCCTAGAGGCAGCATATTGCTGGATCTTGTTTTTTAATGCATCCAGCCCCTCTGTGTCTTTTGATTCATGTATTTAATCCATTTACATTTAGAGTGATTATTCATACATGGGGGCTTAATACTGAATTTTATCTCTTGTTTTCTGGTTGTTCCATGTTTCCATTGTTTTTTTTTTTTGTGAGGAAGACCAGCCCTGAGCTAACATCCGTTGCTAGTCCTCCTCTTTTTGCTGAGGAAGACTGCCCCTGGGCTAACATCCGTGCCCATCTTCCTTCACTTTTTTTAATATGGGACGCCACCACAGCATGGCTGACAAGCAGTGCGTCAGCGGGCACCTGGGATCTGAACCGGCGAACCCCGGGCTGCCAAGTGCGGACGAAACCGCTATGCCACTGGGCGGCCCCTCCATTGTTTTTCTTCCCTTGTATTTCTGACTGCCATTTCAGTTTGGTGGTTTTCTGTGATTTTTTTTAAATTTATGATTTGTGGCTCTATTCTGATTCTTTGTTCAGTGGTTACCATGAGGCTTGTATAAAAGATCTTATAGATGAGATAGTCCATTTTCTCATAGCCTCTTATCTCCAGTAGCCTAAGCAGGTTCCATCCCTTTCCTCTTTACTTTCTGAGTTATTGTTGTCACAAATTGTTCTTTTTTGTGTTATGAGTGTGTGACTAAATTGAAGTGTTTATAGTTCTTTTTGATGCTTTCCTTCCCTTTATCTTTTATAATTAAGTCTGCTAACCTGTTCTGATAGATAGCTGCAATTTTCTGACTTTGTCTATTTATCTCCTTGCTCAAAGCTTTGTAAACCTTTGCCTTTTTGTTTCAGGTAGGAGGGCATCCTTCATCATTTCTTGTAAGGCAGGTCTAGTGGCAGTGAACTCCCTCAGCTTTTGTTTATCTGGGAAAGATTTTATTTCTCCAAAGTATCTGAAGGATAGTTTCACTGGACAGAGTATTCTTGACTGAAAGTTTTTCATTATTTTAAATATTTCATTCCAATCTGTCCTAGCCTGTAAGGTTTCTGCTGAGAAATCTGCTGAAAGCCTGATAGGGGTTCTTTGGTAGGTTATTTTCTTCTTTCTTGCTGCCATTAATATTTTTTCTTTGTCATTGATTTTGCAAGTTTTAATATTATATGCCTTGAAGAAGGTCTTTTTGTATTGATGTAATTAGGAGTTCTATTGGCTTCATGTACTTGTAAGTCCAGTTCCTTCCCCAGGTCTGGAAGATTGTCAGCTATTATTTCTTTGAACAGGCTCTCTGCTCCTTTCTCTCTCTCTTCTCCCTCTGGAATGCCTATAATCCTTATATTGCTTTTCCTAATCAAGTAAGATATTTCTCAAAGAATTTCTTCATTAAAAAAAAATCTTAGCTCTCTCTCCTCCTCTACCTGAGGCATTTCTATATTTCTGTCCTCGAATTCACTAATTCTGTCCTCCATAATGTCAGCTCTATTTTTTATGGTTTTTAGATTATTTTTTATCTGGTTACTTGTGTTCTTCATATCCAGAATTTTTTTTTTTTAAGTTTCATTCTCTTTGGTGAAAAATTCCTTCTGCTCATTAATTTCATTCCTGAGCCCATTGAACTGTCTATCCGAGTTTTCTTGTAACTCATTGAGTTTCTTTATGACAGCTATTTTGAATTCCCTGTCATTTAGATAGTAAATTTCTGCAACTTCAGGATTGGTTTCTAGAGACTTGTCATTTTCCTTCTGCTCTGAAATTTTACTCTAGTTCTTCATGTTGTTTGATGAATTGATCCTTTGCTGGTGCATTTATGATAATGTCACATCAGTGGATCCACCTGCCACTGCTGGGGGTGGGGGAGCAGGAACTGTGTTTCTGATCCCACCCCATCTGCTGGAAGTTGTGTAGGTAGGACTACTCTGTGTTTGCCTGGGCTGAGTGCAGCCACTCTACAGGTTGCACTCATGTGGGCAGAGCTTCTGTAGTTGGCAGGTGGGTCGGGCACTGTAGGCAGGGTGTCTGTGTTTGGCAGGGGACTAGCTGAGCTGCTGTGTGCTAGGAAGGAGGGGCACCAATGTGAGGGCTGAGCTGCCACTCATTGGGTCCTGTGGGTTGCTGTGCTCCATGGGTGGGGGTGCCTTCTGAGTGGGCAGGGCACCTTCTCAACTGCACTGTGCTCAGTGGGTGGGCACCTTTGCAGGGGCTGAGCTGCCACCACTTGGTGTAAAGTATTCCCACTGGTGGGGCTGCCATGGCATGGTGGGCACTCCTGTGGGTGGCAGCTCCTACGGGCTGGGCTGCAACATTGAAAATGTTCGCACAGGCTGGGCTGTCCCTACCACCTTTTACAGTTGCACTGGCCACTGTGTAAGGATTTGCAACCTGGCTCACTGCTGCTGGGGAGGGAGAGGGGTACACTCAACTAGTTTCACTGCCTCCTGGGGATTCCGTCCTCTAACCTCCAGATGTATAGCTGCATGGATTTCTCAGATGTCCTGTTGTTCTGTGCAGGGAATCCTCTGCTGGTTAATGAATGTTCATTTAGTTGTAACTTAAAGGGGAGAGACTAAGGGAACAAGTCATTTCCATCATGATGCTGACATCACTCAAGGAAGGATTTCTTCTTTTGTGTTTTTCTATGGCTCCCAAATTGAAAAAGAAGCCATAAATCACATATGTTTATAAGATTGTGTCCTCCAAATTTATCTTGCTGTCAGGATAAGCACATAATTCAATAAATAAAATCCAGGACAGTTTGTCCAGAAGGAATATGAATAAGTAAGAATGTTTTGTTGGATAAATAAAGTTTGACAAAATAGAGGTAAGAAGCAGATGCCATTTCTCAGGCCATGATTTGGGGATCTTATACACACACACAGATTTTTGTAATGAATCCCATTGTCCTTCCTTCATATTGCTCTTGACTCTTCCATCTGTCCTGGTTTTCAGGATACCTGCAATAAATGAGTAAGAAAGAGGAACTCCAAGAAATGATAATTCCCAGACTGCAGCTATATACAAGTGCTTATCAGAAAGTTGCTCTCTGTCAGGGGCCTAGATCAAAGCTCCTGCTGAGCTCACAGTATACTACCATATCTGATTGACCATGCACTCTCAAGTTCTATACTTAGATAATCTGAAGGATAATGGTGGGGTTGGGGACTAAATCAAGTAATAATACAACATTACTATAACATCTTTGCTATAATCTCAGAGTCTCTTGAGGGCTCCTGAAGAAGTGCTTGGTCTTGTAACCATGGCTGTGCAAGAACAAGTCCAATTAAACAATTCCCTTGGCTTCTTTCTCTGGAAGCCTATTTCTCTCTTTCCATCTGTGATCTTTGTTCTCCCCTTTTCTGGTAAAACTGCCTTCTTAGCAAGGTCAGCCAAGCTAAATGTCACTGATTTACCGGCAGAACACTGGCTCTCACTGTTGGGTTAAAGGGCAGAGTACTGAATTGCAAAATAATGTGATTTAGAGCTCTTCAAAGGAGTGCTAGCCTGTTAAGCAGTCTGTGAATATCACAGAATCTCTATCCTAAAGTAAACAAGAGTTGAAAAATAATTACACATGCAAATAATAGTGAGGCAAGCAACAGGAATGAGACTGAATGGAATCTGTGATTTCTTCAATAGTACTTGAACATGCTTTTTCTCTGTAACTCTGTTTCCCTGACACCCTCAAGAGGTCTTACTCACGTGGGTAATATGCCTGTGTTTGAACCATAGAGATGAACCACAGGGGGCTGGGGGAAGGCTGACTGGGAATAGAGGCATGAAGGAGGGCTGGTGGCAACTCTCTGAGAGTGAATAGTAGTGGTTGGGAGGGATTAATAGGAGTAATTGTTGGGAACAGCAAATAGATCTAAATTTCTCTTGTCACACAACCTGACTCTGGCTTATTCCGTCTGATATGAGAGCAAGTAAGAAGGCTTCAATGGGGTATGGCAGTGGTCATGAGGCAGCTAGAGAAGGAGGACCAACTGCCGAGCTGGAATCTTCTGATTCAAGGAGCTGCCTCATCTTCAGCCTCCCAAAAAGGGCTGCAACATTCACAGCACCAGGAGCGTGGCCACATGGTGGAGGGATAATCAGCTAGCTTTACATACCAATCACTGAGTTTATGTTAATATTTGTGATTCTATTGATAAACTTGTTATTAGTATTTATATTGTATAGCTAATATTTACTTAACAATGATTCTGTGCCAGGTTTCTAAATGCTTTACATATACATTAATATATTTAATACTTATAATAGCACCTTGAGGCAGATAATTATTATCCTAATTTTACAGACGTGGAAATTGAAGTAAGAAAGGTTAAAGGATTTTCCCAAGTCACAGGACTAGTAAGAGGTGGAGTCAGAAGGTGATAAAAAGAGTTTTGGAAATTCTTGTCAGGGTGAATCCTTCTAATATTAGGTTCAGTGGTGATGTGTGTTTCATGTGGCCATTCCACTTAATTTCCATTAATGATGAGGAAGGCTCTTTGCTGGATGCTAGGAGGGGTGGAGAGTAGTAGTGGAGATATATAAAGAAGTGTCAGACTAGGTCCTGTGTCAGTGAATTTATACTCCTGTTGAGAATGTCCTATGCTTCTGTGATGGCTCAGCCCAAATTGTATTACGACTCTTTGCCTCACTTTCTGAAACTGACTTGTGCAATACTGTAAGTTACTAACTACATATAGCTACTTAAATTTAATTAAACTTGAAATTAAAAATATAATTCCCCAGATAGACTAGCCATTTTAAATGCTCAGTTACCACATGTGGCTATTGGCTACCATGTTGATCAGTGCAGATATAGAACATTTCCTTCATTGCAGAAAGTTCCTATTGGACAGTGCTATTTTGAAGTCCTTTGAGTTAAAATGATCTTCCAAAAGAGGTCAACTAAACCCATATCCCTTTTCTTCTTTTTCTTGCTCTGTTTCATATACGTTATGCTTGGGAATAGCCTCTGACTCCATTAAGAATTTAATGAAAGCCATTACCCAGAAAATGTAACTATGAAATTACACACAGAAATTTGCATACAGCTTTGGTGGGATCATGGACTCATATAATAGTTACCCACAGTTGCATAGCAAATTACCTCAAAACTTAGTGGCTTAAAACAACAAAGATTTATTATCTCATATAGTTTTGTGGTTCAGGAATTCAGGAGCAGTTTAGCTTAGCAATTCTGGCTCAAGGACTCTCATTAGATTGCTCTAGGGTTGCCAGATTTAGCAAATAACAATACAAGATGCTCTGTTAAATTAGAATTTTACATACAAAAAAATAATTCTTTAGTATAAGTATATCCCATGCAATAATCAGGACATACTTTTACTAAAAAAATTCATTGTTCACCTGAAATTCAAATTTAATTGGGCATTCTGTATTTTACCTCATAATCCAGTCAATGTGTCAGCTGAGGCTTCAATCATCTGAGGACTTTAACTGGGGCTCATGGATCCCCTTCCAAGATGGTTTATTTCAACCTGCCTAGCAAGTTAGCTCCAGTTGCTCGTAGGAGACATCAGTTCTTTGACACATGGACATCTCTTTGGGCTACTTGAGTGTCCTCATGACATGGCAACTGGTCCCCCAGAGTGGGTGATTCAAGAAAGTACAATACCACTTATGGCCTTGCCTTGGAAGTCACACATTATCATTTCTGAAAGACTGTACTGATTGCATAGGTCCTTTCTATTCATCGTGGGCAGGAACTACGTGAATACTAGGAGGCAAGAATCATTGGGGGCCATCTTGGGAGCTGGCTCCATCCTCTGGAATTTGTGTACAGATTTCATAGAGTATAAGCTCCATGAGGCTAGAATTTCTCTATTGTTTTTCCTCATAGTTGTAGCCCCAGTGGCTACAACAGTACCTTACAAATTGTAGTCACTCAATAAATATTTGTTTAATGAATGAATAAATGGAGTCTGTCTGGCCAAAAATCTCTGACCTAAAAGATTCCTTTGGTCTCTAGAAGGTTTGCAGGAACAAAAGATACTTCCCCAAAGAGTTTGAGGATGAAGAGATTAGAATATAGGTAATAGGAATTTGTGAAGGGATATATCAATTTAATAATGTTGCTAACGAATGATCATCATGGTGGTGGTCTTAAATGAGTGCCAGGCTTTGTGCTAGAAACTTCTTTTTATATCCACAATCTCATGCATGTAACCTTTCAGGTATGCATTGTGAAAAAGAGTAAAGAGTTATGGTTCAAGTGCTATGAAGGTTAACATATGTACACTCACACACACGTGCACGTGCGTGCACACACACACACACACAACTCAAAGGTAGAAGCCCTGGGATAAAAATGGAAAGGAAACCATGAGATTTAATAGAATGTCAGAAGGGGACTTCTGCAGAAAAGTACCTGGCATAGTCTTGACACATAAATTACATCCTGAGAAAGAACAGACAGGTTAAAGTTTATCATAAGACTGTTTTTTAGAAAGAAAAGAATGTGGGTAGTAATTCAAAACTGGCAAAGATATGAGAGGAAAGGGCTCTGTGTGGAAAATAGCAGTGGCTCTCTTAATGGCAGCAGAATTGTTTCATGTTCTGTCATTTTTGGATATCTGCTGGGATTTAAGCTTCCCAAGATAGAGGGCTAACCTGTGCAAAACCATGTGGCTGTCACCACTCAAAACACAGGTTATCCCTCAGGTGAATTTGTGGAGCTTACTTTTTACTAATGGAAGCCCCCAGGGAGACGCTGGAGGGTAAAGAATATACCACCACTTCAAGATCCCCATCCTAGGCACCATCTCTTTCCTCAAGATGCTGCAAGTTTGTGAGTTTTGAGGAAGAAGACAGGAGTCAGTTTTAGAAAAAGCCTAGCAGTTTATTTCCTGATGGTTTACAGAGGGACGCTTATCTCTTTACACCTTCTCAGGAGGGTCTGCAAGGCAGCTTCGGCTGCCCTCTGGACACTGATACAGGGGTCTTGCCAAAGTGCTTGGAGCCCTGAAATGGAAAGAATAGCAAAGTTCAGAGAATGAACAAAACCAAGGCTCACACTATGCAGCCCTGTGAGGCTCCCCACTGAGGGTCATCCCTCCGTGGGCCTCAGGCCCCCATCCTCACATTTTACTCCAACACATAGGATTCTGGAGCCATGCATTGCGAATCTATTTTAACACCGAAATAAGGGACAAGAATATCCTGACCTTGTGATCAAGTTGGTTTATAGAGAATTGGAAAATTGTAGTCTGTTGGGAATCATGCTCACAGAGGAGTGGAGCTGGGGGTCGCTTTATACTCTGGAGAAATTCCAGTACTTAGGGAGCATCAGAAACACTAAAGGAGTACTCCAATTTTCAATTTCTGCGCTAACATGGGACTTGGAACTGCATTAGTTTCTCTTTCTCTAAGAATAAACAATATGCTGGACAGAAACTAGGGTTTGTACTCACGTGTGGTCAGTTGTTCTCTGTCTAATAACTCCACATATTGGTTGGTCAAATTGAGAACAATGGCATCTAAAGTCAACAGGTGAAAAAGGCACCGATTTCATTATAGGGGAAGAGGTCGTGAAAAGTGAGTCAGGTCAGACTTTGCACCTCAGCACAAGTTAAATGATCTGGCTAGTGAATGAGCAAGATATGACTCCCCTTGCACCCCCAGGATGATGCGAGGGTGATGTCTATTGTGTCTTGAGTGCCATGTCTGGAAGTGGTCGTTCACCCAATGATCACTTTGGCAAAGCTCACACAGTGTCCTCCCAGTGGATGCCAGTTGTTGTCAAGGTTTCAAACGTGTGTAAGATACAGTCCCTGTCTTCTAAAAGTTTACGATGTAGTTGGGGGGATCATATACATCTAATAAGAAATCCTCAGGTTTTAACCTAGTCTTAAATGTGGCCAAGCAAGTGGGCCTGTTCACTGTGGGCTGGATTAGTGAAACAGACTTCATGATAAGACTTAGAATTTCATAATAGAAGGATCCTCAGAGGGTCACTTACTTTCCTCTTTTATTTTATAGATCAGACAAAGAGGCAACACAGAGAACTTAAGTGAATTGTCCAGAATCACGCAGTAGAGCCAAGGTCTGCTGGCCCCCACACCAACACACTTTCTACTTGTATTGTGTTGCTGGTTAAAGCTCTCAGCTTGGGCTGAGCTTAGAAGGTTTATTATGGTTTATGTTAAGGGATGATGCAAAGGACAACATTTAGGCAGGGGCAGCAGGCTTGGAGCAAAGACTTGAGGAAAAGAAGGAGTGATGACTTGAAACCAGAAAAACCATGGAGGGAGAATGGTCTGATGGGAGGAGAATGAGTGTCAGGGAATCAGGAGATGTTATAAGTTTTCATTTGCAAAAAGAACAGATTCTTTGAGGGAAGATGTTGCAAGACATGAAACGAATTTCTTTCTGGCCTTTGATTTATTTTTTGGTCATCTAGACATACCAGTGTTCACAGTGGAGTAGCTTCCAGTCCAAGCAAAACTCGGTGGAAAAGAGCAGATGTATCTGAGTAGCGAACGTGGATAGGGCCTCACCTGTGAGTTTGACGGCTGCACTCCTGATCATCTCCCAGCTGCTGCTGAAGAAGGGAAATGAGTGTGTGTGGAGGATCCACAGGATTTCCTGGTTTTTCTTTGCCTGGAAGAGAGGTGTGTTACAAAGAGGGCACCTGGAAAGTGACCCTTTATGAAACTCAGCTCTATAGGTCCTAAGAAGGGAAATCTAAAGGCCAGTAAACACTCACCCAGCCATTAATTATTCTATTTGAAGATGCTTTATGGCTATTTCAACTTAAATTTAATCAGAAAGGTACTGGGGCTTACAGCACTGACCAACAGACGTGTTTCAGGAATCTAGGAGAACAGGTCCCCGTCAGGACTTGGAGTGTAGCAGGATACCAAGAATCACTGCCATCCTTCCAAGATGGTTCAGGTTCTGGCCAGAGATCCCTTGCTATGTTGTTCACCTTTCTGGGATTTGCCTGGACTCTCGTCTGCATTTTTGCAGGCAGCATTCCTTGCACACTCACCAGTTTCATGCAGAATTGCCTATAGAAATCCCTGGCCCTTGGTAGATCCTGACCATCAAGGAGATGATCTAATACCCCATAGAGTTCTTGGAGGCCCAGAAAAGGAATGCAGATGATCAGGACATCACGGCAAGCCTGAAAAACAGAGTTTTCTGCATCACAGTCCATAGTGCTGGATCCCCTTCCAGAAGGGAAGAAGTGCTGACTAGTGTTGGGAAAGGAGCAGTGAAAGTCAATGATGTGAAGGGCTCTCTAGTCAGTGCTGCTGGCACCTTCCCAGTTGCAAGGATAGAAGAGCAAACTTGGGAAGAGATGGCAAGAAAGAAGCTGGGATTGGAGAAGTGGTTTTCAGGTTCAGCTGAGAGTGGTGACTTCAGATCTGGCTTCTAGTCCAGCTAGACCAGGTTTACTGGCACCTCTAGGTGGTGGGGAGAGGGCGAGGTGCAGTGTCTATACAAGGGCCACTTACAGTTCCAATTTTGGGATTGGGATCCCAGAGGTGGAGAAGGAATGAAATCATGCTCTTTTTTATTTCTTCAGCAAAAAAAATCTTCCACCTTCTTCCTGTTAGGGATGCCAGATTCTCAAATAAGAAGATGGCGGTCAGTCTCACATCATCCTGCTCCTGTGGTGACAGATTCATATCATGGGTGAGACCCCTTCAAAGCCCTCATCTCCTACCCACTTCAGTAAAGAAAGGCTGGAACCCAGGCACGGCTGGGTGCACTCTTGTCACAGCTGTGATGTGTTCCAAGAATGCTCTTCCTTTCCCAGTGGCTCTCTACCCGCCCTAGAAGAGCTTATAGGACTGTGGTCTGGGGTGTAAATGACACCATATTGCTGGAGACTTGGTTTCTGCCTTTGAGTAGCTAATGGGGAAACCTGACCACAGGAATGATAAACAGGGAGTACTGGCAGCAGAAGGCCGGGGAAGGTCTTGCTTATTTTGTATTTTACACAAATGAGCCTGATTGCATCATAAGCCTGGAGTTTTGGGGCCTCTAATCTAAATTGCCCAAGGCCTCGGACTCTTCTCCAAGATCCCAAATGCTTTCTAAAGAGATTACAGGCAGTTCAGAAATTTGGACCTTGGGTCTCAGAGAGAGAGAGGATAAACAACCTAACCCTACTCTTGAGTATGTGAAGTTCTAGAACTTGCTTGCTTGCTCCCCAGGATGGTAGGCAAGGATTTTAAGAACCAAAGGGTAAGGCAGTGGAAAGAAAGATGGATTTCTATTATCTCACATACTTTGCTGATGTGGTTCAGAGTTATAACAAACTGATGAATTTTCTGGAGTTTTTTTTTTCAGGTCTAGAAAACTAGTTTAAAATATCCATATGAAGCCAGAGGGGTGAAGGGAAAAGTTGTCCCGAGTAGCAGAATATCACTTAGATTAGCAATAAATAAGGGCCGACAAAAAGCATTCCCATGAATATGAGGGGGAGAAGGTAGAGGAGTTAATTTTGATGGCAAAATAAGATGTATACAAAGTGAGCACATAAAAATGCCATGAAAAAGAAAGTTAAAGATCTTTCAGAAAAAATAAAGATTGCTTGTTGGGAAAAGGCTGGAAAAGTTATATGAATACATGAGACGTGACCTCCTATAATGGAAATGGAAGTAGAAACAGTCTTTAAATGTACTAGGAATGAAGTCAGGATGTATTTTTCAAAGGTCTCTTTTTAGAAAAAGAAAGCGAACCAATAACAAAGTATCCAAAAGGTAGAGAGGTGTTTACTTTTTAAAAAATCTTCTGAATTTTCTGAAATCAATGACCTAATGACAGGTCAAGGAAGAATCAACCAATTGGTGAAAAAGCAGAAAAGAGAAGTGGCAAAAATGTTCTGGGTGCCGAGAGAGATATTAGAGTTTAATGTCCTTGTTTTGAGTTGAGAAAATGGAGTCACAGAGAGTAAGGTGACTGCTCAGGTGACAGCGTGAGAAATAGTAGTGAGCAGGGCCTGGAGCATGGGACGGCAGCCACGTTTTCTGTTCTACGATTTCATCGAAGTGTCGCCATGTTTTGAGAATTCCAAGAGAGTGCTTAAATATGGGAAAGAAAAGGGGGAAATTTGGATATTACAGAATTGTACACTTAATCTATAAAAGACTATAGGGGCAAAGTATCATAAAGTTAAATTAAATATATTTGCAGAAAGAGCATTACTAGAGAAAAAAAAGCATGTTGTTACTAAGAACCAAGTCTTATCAAACTTTACTTTTATGCAAATGTGATGAAATTGATACCTATTAGGAGTGAGAAAGGTCTAACCCAACAACCACCAAAACTTTAGGTTTTTCTCCTCTGCAACAAGACTGAGAAACATTTTCCTGACCACAACACTCGTAGGTGGACTTGTGATTGTTGGAGGCTCAGATCCAAGAGAATTATTAACTTTGGCTCAACAACCACCCAGGGAAACCTAACAAACAGGTGGGGGTCTATAGGGGTGACTTCAGCCCTTTGTTGTTAAAGATTGTTATCAATTATCTGTGTAATAAAAGAAAGAACACTGTTACTTTATGGAAGATACCAAATTGAGTGAGAGCCAAGTAGGCATATTTGAGGACAAGATGAGAATTAAAATATAACTTTAATTTGTAATATTTTTATATTGTTATGATGTAATGTTGTTATAATATAGTATTGCTCCATTGGAGAAAGTAGTTGGAAACAAGTAGAAAGCTGCTTTCAAAGGCTAGGTTTAGGCTAGCACATAAACAAGAGAAACTGAAAAATATAATACTGGAGAATTATTGACTGTGGACATATACTGCAGATTAAAATCCAGAGGTCTGTATGGTTAACAAATCGCCAAAGAGTCAGGAAGAAAGGGCAAGATTGTAAAAAAAATGGAGTGAATGAATAGAAAAAGATTGGACTTGAGAGGTAATTTTTCTTAGATTCTATTCATTACTTCTCAGGTCTCATTTAGAGATACAACACAGTCACCGGCTTGTAAAATATTTAAAGAGATGAAAAATTAGGTTTATGATGAATAATGAAGGAAATGAAGACTTCTCAGTCTGGAGATGAGAAGGTAAATAGGTAATTTAATAAAGCCTTAATGCTTAAGAAGGACGCACTAGGGGAGGCAAGCTAGCGGTTTTCCATCTCCTCTGACAACACAACGTGAGGAAATAGGTTTAGATCACAAAAAATAGATTTAAGTTGGATGTGACATAGATTTTTACATTCATGACAGTGAATAAACCAAAAATAAACAATAAAATCTAGCTTCCCAGAAGGTGCAAAGGAAAATGACCTTCTTCTGCCTAGGATTGCTGGTTGATCTTCTTTTGAAATTAGAGCTATGGACCAGATCAGGGATTGACAAACTTTTTCCGTAAAATGCCAGACAGTAAATAATTTAGACTTTGCGGGCCATGTGGTTTCTGTAACAACTAATCAACTCTGCAGATGAAGTGTGAAAGCAGCCATAGAAATATGCAACCAATGAGCATGGCTGTGTGCCAACAAAACTTAATTTACAAGATGCTCTGGGCCAGATTTGGCCCATGGGTTATAGTTTATACTCATTCCTGGAGGAAATGAACCACACAAGCATTTTGAGTCCTTGAATCTTGGATATGGAAAAGATAGTGCTGGAGGCGACAACGTCTTTATTTGTCCCTAGTCCTGGATTGAGTACTGTCATAATTTGTATTCCCTCCAGAGCAAACTTTGAGAGGAGGATTCAGGCGTAAGTAGCTTATTTGGGAGGTGAGCCCAGGGAGCATGATGGCGGAGTGGGAATGAGATAGGGAAGAGAGGAAAGCTATGAAAGGGAATATTGAGTGTGTTACCCTTATGGGCAAGGGGAACTCAATCCTTCTGAGGGGTGAGGAAGCTGAGCAGTTTATCTATAAACTCTTAATGTTTGAGGATCCTTCCCCAACAAGTCTGGCCCACACTGCTCAGACCAACCATGATTCTCGGGTCCGAGAGTATCCTCGGGCAGAGGAACACAGGAAGCCAACAGCCTGCACGGGAATTGCACAAGTGACCTCCGGGGGAGGTGACCTCTGGGGCAGGCCAAGGAATACGGACGTGACACCGACATTGTCTGCTTCGAGCACTATCTGAACCTCTTTCTGTTTACTCACATCTTTTGGGGAAGGAGGATTCCTGAACAGGCTCACTTACGTCCTCAAAGAAAGTTCTTGTTTGCAGCACTATTTCTTTGAAGTAGAAGCTCACGTCTCGGTCTGTGAGCAGCTCCAGGATCTTTTTTAGAGCCTTCAAGCTTTCACAGACGACTTCAGTGCGGGCCAGGTGATACAGACCTCTGATGACAGATTCTAGTATTATCTGCTTATGCTTCTTCACCTATTTTGAAATAAGGTCTCTTAATCTCGAAAATTGTTCTATGTGTATCTGGAATAAGGTAGGAGACCCAGACAAGGGGATTGAAATTCTGTTAGGGTCACATGTCCTTCAACCCAAGAGCCACCACCTCAGCAATTTATTTGTAGTTTTACTTAATTTTTATGCAAGCACGAGGTGTGGGTTACTAAACAATTATTTAAACTCTACTTAAATTAACCATTTTTTGTCCCCCCAAACTCCTTTTACCTTGTGAGGGGCTCCAGAAGCCGTATTACCAAGCCCTCGGATGGCCATTTGCCTCAAAGTGGCATTGGAGTCCCAGGCACTCTGATCCATCAAGATCAGCACGTCACGTAGATTCCCATGCTTCCAAAGGATTGGCTCCTTCATGAGCTGAAAATGACACACTGGTCCCCTTTAGTTAAGGGAGTGGCTTCCCTTCAGGAGAGTGCCAAAGGCATCCTAACTACAATTAGAGTAGGGCCCAGCTGCATGGAACGGAGGAGGAAGCCCTCAGGTGAATTAGCAAGTCTTGCAGAAACTAAGCTCTAGATGTGAGCAGCCCACAGGTCAAGGCTACGTAGTGAAGAGAACCAGAATACATAGTTAAGAAGATGTTTCTAATCTAAATGGGAAAATGGGGCAAGGAAAAAGGAGTTACTGATGATGCTCCTTCTCTGGATTGGCTGGGACAGCCTTTATCCCAGAGTGTGAAGGGATGGTAATAGCCTTGTTGGTTACTTTTTGTTTTGTCCCTCTCATATTTATTCTCCACTCTTCTCTGTCCTAGGAGCTTGACTTCTGTAGACCACAGGGCAGGAAGAGGGTGAGGGTGGGTTCTTCTTCCTCTCTCACTCCCTGCTCAGGTACCATGTCTCTGGCAGTAGCTGGATCTCTGTACTACCAAAACTCCCATAAAGGTCCCTCTTCCATGGTTCCAGCACCCACTCCTGACCCTGAGAGAAATACTCCAAGGAGACCCAGAGAGCCTGCTGTGATGGTTGCTCTCTCTTGCCTCAGAGAAGAAAGCTGTGCCAGTTATCCGGTAGTTCTCCGAGGAGGAAGTGAGAGATGAGAGCAGTTGCTCCATGATGTCCAGGATAACTCCATGTTGCCATACTGCCATGCTCCTAGAAAATGCAAGGCTCCAATGGTAGCAGAGACTTTTTTCTTTCTAAACAATGGAGGAAATTTTAGTCTATGTCTCTATCAGGAAAATAAATGATCTAACAAGGAATGTTCAGTGAAAGAGCACCGAAGATTAAACTTTAAAGTAGCCTATCCAAGTGCCCAATTTAAGTGTAGTTTGCCCAGAACTGTTCACTGTATCACTATTTGGGGGGGAGGGGTAGTGATCTGACCACCTCTTGGGCTGATCCGACCAGCTCTTCCAAACCCCCTTTGCTCTTTGTTCCCTGTTCTCTTCCTGGGACTGTAAGTCCTTGATGAGTCAATAATTGCTCTCAGTCAAGTTGCCCCAGTTGCGTTTTTACTCTGTTTTTGCTTTTCTCCTTTGTATCCAGTTCTGGAATATCTGTGCATTACCTGGCCAGTGCACATACTCCTATGTGGTGGGTACTGGGACTGCTGAGTAGGGTCCATAAGTTGTCCCCCTCATCAGACTCTTTGGCAAGGCCTTCTTTCATAGCTTGGGCTTGTACACACTTCAGAGTAGTAGTTGAGAGCCTGCAGGAGACAGTCGGCATCACAAAATCAGTCCACCCCACCCAGGGAATTCTGAATTCCCAAGTTCACTCCTCCTATTCCCGCAATGCTCCCTCACTCCTGGATTAATGGATGTCGTGCAAGGATAAAAACAGGCAGCCTCATCTCACACTTTAGTTTTGGAGTCAAAGGGGACATTGAGATGATTTGAGCCAGTAAATAATGCCACAAAATCTTGTCAATGTCTCATGAGAAAATAAAGCCCTCAGGATGGAAAGTGCAAAATACCGTATTTCACTGATTCTAAAACAGCACCTTGGGAATCAGGATGCATCTGGTGATGGACAGTGTGTTACAACTGTTGGCCAGAATAGGAGCTGTGATGTGGTCACTATTGCCTGTGCGTGCACAGGGACATGCATGGATTTGGGTATGGCTGTCTATGCTGTCATCATTTGAGTAAAATTACATGCGTTATTGGAAGTATGTGTATTGAGCTTAACTGCTGTTTAAAATGTCTTTTAAAAGGTTGATTTGACACTGGAATGAAAAGTTATGCAAAACAACAGGGAAACAGAGCAATGTGATATAGGATAAAAATCTATACCTAATAATCCTAAAAGAGCTCTTTGGATAAATATACAAGAAAAATGTAGAAGTATAAGCAATCATCGATTCATGACTTAATTGGGAGTCTTTTTTTCTTTCTCAATGGTACACGGAATGATTTTGCTTCTTTCAATTGGTGAAGTCTTGATGAAATATGGCATTTGTTTTTACTTTTCTTCTTTCCCTGGTGGCCTTGAATATCACAGAATTCCAGCTTTCCTTGAAAGGTCTCAATGAAAGAAAACAAAGGAAATAGAGCAGGCCTCCTAGGGAAGAAGACATGGCTGCTTATTCATTGTTATGTGACCATTCTGGGCAACTACAGTGGGTATTGGTTCAGGGAAGAAGAACTACAAGGCTTGAGGACAGTGGAGCCTTGTTTCCTCATGGGTAGTTGAGGCCATGCCTGGAGGCGTAGGCCTCAGCTTCCACATGCCTCTTCTGGAGTCTGGGATCAGGGACAATCTGGAAGGACCTCCCTGCCCTCCACGTACCTGCAGGGGTCTGCATTTTGCTGCCGTTCTCCCTGCTGCATCACACGCCGCCTGCGGCTCAAGGTAGAAGTGGGCATCTTCTGGCCCAGTGTGCAGCTGACCAGCTTCAGGAGAAGAGTGAACAGCTCTGGGTACAAGCCTGTGACAGGGGTGCCTGTTGACACCACCTCCTTCATAGCACAGGCCACCTGAGGGGAGAAAGGACCTCATGGTCAGGCAGGCTCCTTTCCTCCAAAGATATCTTCCCTCTGGGCTGACTTCATGTTTGTTTTCTCCCTAAATGATTGCTTTCCAAGCTGACCACACTCATGGTAAAAACACATAGAAAAGAGATGGTTTATTTGTCTGGAAACTTCTCAACTCAGACTGTGTTTCTCTTTTAGGACTGCCATGTTGGGTGACTCCAAACTCCAGGGGGCACTGGTTAGGTAAAAAGAAATCTTTTCCAGCATTGGGCTCTTTCAACAAAAAAGGGTGCTTTGGATGTCTTGAAGACTAATTTGGAAGTACAGATACACAGATTTTCTTTGGGCTGATGAGAAATTGGCTTCTAAAAGTGACCAGCCACCAGCAAAACTACTGCCATATTTGTCCAATAAAAACTGGAGTCAATTTAAAATCAGCATATGAGAGGGGAAGAAGTGTGATTGATGCTACATCCGCAAGTTCCAGGTGGGAACAGATCATGGAGTGGGGCACAATTCCAGGCACATGATGGGTTGTCCAACTCACTGAAATTGCATCCATCCCAGCTAGGTCATCGTCTAATCCATTCTCCAGTTTATCTACCAAGGCTCGCAGGAGCTTACCGCTGGAGGCTGGGTTCTCAGCCAGAGACTTCCACAATGTCTTTGTGTCCCTAGGATGGTAAGGCAGGAAGCTGATAAGGCATAACTCCTTGGAATATGAGCTTTTCCATCTGATCCACTCTAAAACCACATTATGTCTAATCAAAACTTTAAGGACAAATGAACATGCTCACGTGCCTGGGGAGAATAAGGATGCTTTATTGAATAATCCAGCATCCTGGCTTTGGGTTACTGAGGTTTATTAAGGTCCATCAAGATAGAAACCTCTAACATAGATGTATGCTAGGCAACCAGAAAGAGGAGAAATATTCACTTTCTGATACTCGCTTATTTTTAAAAAAATCTTATTATTCAACGAGGATATGTATATGAAAAACATTCCTTGTGATTCAGACACCATTTTTGAAATCACTATTCAGGTGAGATGTTTTCAACCTTCGCTTGCTGTCTTTCTCTCAAACCACAAATTCTTCCCCAATGCCTTGTAGGGTGGCCTTTCCCGGGAACGGGGAGTCTACCTGTCAAAGGGCAGAGGCTTCTGTAAAAGGTTGGCAACAACTGCATCCGGGTGAAAGCTGGCTATCTGGGAGATGGCTTCCAGAATAAACTGAAAACTGTCCTCTTTTTGCCTGAGGACTGGCATGTGATGGTAAATTATGCTCAAGATCTCCAACAACTAAAAGAAAAAGCCAAATCAAATATTAAGTTGCCATTTTCCCTCTACATAAACCACTTAGAGCATGTACATTCAGCATATTATGCATGTGTGGTTGATAAATTATAAATAACGTTAAAAACATTAGTCGATTCTACACGTGGTCTAGCTCTTGCTCAGGAGGACTATTGATGAATTGGATATTTTTTGGGTTTTTTTTGTGAGGAAGATTAGCCCTGAGCTGACATCCGTTGCCAATCCTCCTCTTTTTGCTGAGGAAGACTGGCCCTGGGCTAACACCTGTGCCCATCCTCCTCTACTTTATATGGGACACTGCCACGGCATGGCTTGACAAGTGGTGCGTCGGTCTGTGCCCGGGATCCGAACCTGTGAACCCTGGGTCACCGAAGCAGAGCGTGTGAACTTAACTGCTATGCCACTGGGCTGGCCCCACTTAAATCAATGTAGTGAATATTTAGTGACAGGCTGCATTATACCAGGTGTTGTGCTTGGCATTGTGGGGAATTTACCAAAGATGAATAAGGTGTAGCCCTTTCTCAAAAGGAATGAGTGGTCTAATAAAGAATATCAGCCATATACCCAAAGGCCCCTGCACAAGGCAGTGTATGGTATATGAGATGTACACAGGACTGATAGGGGAATCCAGAAGGAACTGAGGTCGCTTTGGGGGGACATCTGGTCTGAGTCTCGAAGGAGATACAGCAATTTCAAAAGGCAAGGTGGAGATGGAGGGGAAAAATGTCCTCATCAGGAAGAACACAAGTAAAGATGTAAAATCAAAAAGCATGAGAGTAGACGGAGCACAGAGGATTTGTAGAGCAGTGAAACTATTTTGTATGATACCACAATGGTGGATACATGTCAGTATACATTTGTCAACACCAAGAGGGAGCCTAATGTGAACTTTGCACTTTGGGGGATTATATGATGTGTCAATGTAGGTTCATCAATTGTAACAAATGTACCACTATGGTGGGGGATGTCAATAGTGGGAGAGGATGTGCATGTGTGGGGACAGGAGGTACATGGGAACTCTGTATCTTCTGTTCAGTTTTGCTGTGAACCTAAAATGGCTCTAAAAAATAAAATCTACATAAAAACATAGCATGACGGCGTGAGCACAAGAAAAGGCAGAAAATATTTCTGGAATAGGAGAATGGTCCAGCTTGGAGGACAGAAAGAATGAGGATTATAAAAGGAAGAAAACTTGATAGAAAAGATGCAGCCAGATCCTAGAGGTCACTGAAGACCACCTTTCTGACTTTGGATGTTAATCTGTGGGCAGTAGGGGATGATATATTACATTTGGATTTTTGATATGGAGAAGGGCATGTCTCTATGCTAAAGTAACTTTACTTCTGGTAGATATTGCTCTTGCTTATTTTGGACAGACATTTTTAGGTTAAACATGACATGATTACCACAGAGTCTCATTTCAATGATTCTTGGAGAGGATTTAAGTCCCTTTTGTAAACCTTTACCTATTGTGTGAATAACTTCCTTTTATGCTAAACCTACAAATACATGGACATTCCAAAATTTTTAACCTTTGATTCTCCCATGCTTAGCTCAGTGCCTGCCACATAATATGTACTCAATAAATGTCTTTGAAGAAACTGATTGGAAAGTAATTAGCACAGAGGTCATTTCTAGAAGTCATACTCTGGAGAATTCTTTAATTTAGGGTGATTGGCTCTGGACTGTAGGGAACATAATTTCTCTATCCTGTTCTCCTTGAAATGCTTTCATTGAATTAAAGATTTTTTCCTCTCTATTTGTCTTTGAATTGCTTGTATTCTGTTTCTGACTTCAAGAGAGAGGATAGAGCATCTCCATTTGGAACTCCTAACCAAGCTTCCTGAATTTGAATCCTGTTCACTCTGCTTACCCCTCCAGTTGGGAGGAAGAATTAAGGACTTTCCCCTCAGTCAATTCCCCAATGACAGCCTTCTTTACCAGAAAATAAACCCTAAGGTACGTGGAAGAGCAGCCTGAAGAGTGGCAGTGGGATTAGAAACTCCACTGGCCCTTAGTGGCCATCTCAGAGGCATTCACATGGTCACGCTCATCCTCGCGGATCTAAGAATCCAGTTTTCCACATCCAAATGCCTTTGGCTCAGAGCTGCTTCCTCTGGCCAGAGAGCAACCGTTTGGAAAGTTTTTACGATCATAGTCTAGAGAGGCAATTGAGACAGGTGGACACAGGCACTCAGCGTGAGCCTGGTTGTTAATACACAACGTGGGTCTCTGCTGAGGCCTCTTGAGGCTGTGCACACTCTTGCCTGTTGCCCATCAGAGGACAGACTGAGACGGGGCAACCGACTTGGCATTTCAGAAGTGTTAGAATTCTGCTCCGTTGTCAAACTGGCTGTCAGTTCACCTGATCTTCCAAAGCAGCTCCCTGCTCCTTCAGGGCAGCGACCATCCATATGCCACAGGCCTTTGTACACGTGGGGTTGAGGCTCTCCAGGCCATCCAGGGTTTCCTCCAGGAACATCAGAATTTCTTCACTTGGGATGAGTTTACTGACAATCTGAGAATGCACCCAGAAAGACTCATGTTATCAACAACTTCACGTCATATCTGGACGCCTACCACACGCTGCCACTGTTTGTTTTAGAACATTAGAAACCACTGGGCTTTCCAAACAGTTAGCTTATGACTGGGGCCATAGAAACTAGAGAAAATGCTGAAATAGGACATAGACATGACCTTTTAACTCTAAGCAAACTTTCCCTGGAATTGCCTTTTTATCATTTCATGTTTATTGAATCCCAGGCCTGCTAAGGCAATATCCTCTCCAAATCTAAAGTTATAGTGTACTCACTATGGGAAAAGTAATGCATAATATTTATATAGCAATTTATTTGTTGTAAAATACTTTCACATACATTTCATATATCATAGAAATATGTCTCGCCTCTGCCAAAGAAGAGCTAAGCTTGAGAATTCAGGAAAGTCTATCGCATGTACTTAGTGCCGTGCTAAATACCAGGTGCCTCACAGTATGAATAATTATGAGCCTTGTCCTTTGCTCTTCCAGCTTTCAATATTAAACGTAGTCAATAAAAGTTCAGGAAAATAAAAACTTTGCCATTTTCGTCTCTAAGTACAAGAACTATATAGAATGTGTGGTAGATAGCGGCATGTGAGTATGAGAATGTATGTGTGTGTGTGTGTGTGTGTACGCATGTGTGTCTTAATGAAAAGGCAGGCAGGGAGGGGAAATGTGGCAGTTTGAATGAATTCCAGGAGCATTATCTGAGGCTTCAACCTAACAAGATTGTCGTGATCATGAATTTGTAGGTATGAAAACATTCCTGTTCACAACCGACTTCCCCTTCATTAAATGGCCTGGTGTTGTTTGATAGGACTATTCTTGAGAGAAATGGTTCCTTTTGATGAGTAGTTGCACATCCCAACCAGTTTCTGAGTTTCATGGTTCCAAGATGAGACTAGACCACTGCATCTGTTCTATGTAACACCAAATGCCTGTCTGAGGTCCAAGCTCAATGGTTATCTGTTTGTTTCTCACATTGGGATGGTTGTTGGTTTAGGAAGAAAGGAAGGAAGGGAGCTCATGTTTTTGAGCACCTATCATGAGTCAGACGCTTTCTTAGGCATTTGACACATGTTCTCTTCTGTCCCCAAACTGGCTTCTTCCCCACATTCTGATCACTTTCTCGTCATCTCTGCTGCAGCCCCCTTAGTCCAAGCCGCCTAATCTCATGCCTGGATTCTTGTAGTTTCCCCCAAAGTGACCTTGCTAATTTCACTCTTGGCAGCCTATATTCTAATCTTAACACAGCAGCCAGATGACCCTTCAGAAATATAAGTCCAATCATGCTTCTGCCTGCAGAACCACCACTAGCCCATAAGGGCTTCTGCAAACTAGGAAGAGGCACCCTGACCTCAAGATAGTTCACCTCTCTCTCTAGGTATATTGTCATAATGACTGATTTTGTTGGACCCTTTACTGTCACCTGTGGATAACTGCCATAATACACATATAAATCTACAGTGCCTACACTGTAGTATAGGAATGATGCCGCCTCACATGAGACTGCCCTTGTGCATTTCACAATTGGCACAATTGTACGTCATGGCCCTGAAATCAAAACTGTCTGCTGGCTGTTGATTCCAATTGGAGTAAAATCCAAAGTCCTTCAAAAGGCCTGGAAGGCACCTCAATCAGCCCTGGGCTATCTCTTGGATCTCATTACCCACTTCTTTTTCCACCTCAGGGTCTTTGTCCTTGCCATTTCTCCTCTGCCTGAAATATTCTTTTCCAGATGTTTCCTTGATTCTCTCTTTCAGAGTGGCCTTTTCTAGGGGATCACCCCTCCCTTACTCTCTATTCCCTTAACTTTATTTTTCTCAATTATAGCTACTTGACATGATATTTATTTGGCTGACTCCATCTACTAGGATGGAAGCTCAATGAGGGCAGGCATGTTGTCTTTTTCTATTCTTAGAGCCAAGAACAAAGTCTGGCACCTGGTAGGTGCACAGGGCTCATTGGGGAATGAATAAACGATTGAATAAATGAATGAATTAATTGACAAATCCTCACTACAATTCTCAGGGGTAGATTATGCATTTTTTGTTTGTTTGTTTGAAGATGAGAGGACTGAACTTCAAGTAGTGCAAGGAAGATTGTATCTGATAGACTCCAAAGCCCTTGCTCCTTCCACTCCACCCTACTGCGTCCCTCACCCTGGAAAGGGCCTTTTGGCTCACAAGGTTTCCCAGAGTATAAAATGACCAGTAGCCAGTGTTGACTGGACACATGTGCCCAGAGTTAACAAATGACAGGACAAAGGTCTTTCATTTAGCTCGAATGGCCAGACTGTTGCCCTCCTTGGTAGTGGGGAGTACATGGCTTACTCATCTGAAAATCAACCCAGGATCATCTGTACATCCCTTGGCCAGTCCTCTGTATCTATTACCTTTGCTATTTTAGAAGAAATCTTGATCTGGACCTGCGCATCATCACACTGCAGCCCTTCCTGCAAACCCTGCAGTCTTTCCACTTCCAGGCGTATGCCTGGAATCAACGAAGGAAGACATATGTAAGAGTTCAAAGCCCTGATAAGCGTTGAAGAGGCTGGCTATATTTTGATGTGACACTAATTCAGTTGTTGGATGCCTCTGACAAATGCACTGAAGCCTGTCTGATGAGATGGCGAGCATAAGAGCAAACACATACTGAGTAGTTTCTACATGCTGGGCACCATACTAAATACTCTGCACACAGTGATCTCATTTATTACATGTAAAGATCATTGGAGGTAGACTCTCCCATCTTTTACTGATGAGAAAGCTGAGGCAGAGAGATGAGAAGCCATTTGGCGAGGTCACGCAGTGAGTGAAAACAGGAGAGTTGGAATTTGAATCTGGTCTGTCTGACACCAATGCCCAGGCTCTTACGACTCTGCTGCACTGCTGTCTCTGTTGGAGTCCCATTCTGCAGTGAGCCACTTTGGGGAAA
Organism: Tapirus indicus; assembly: GCA_031878705.1. Classification (NCBI taxonomy): domain Eukaryota; kingdom Metazoa; phylum Chordata; class Mammalia; order Perissodactyla; family Tapiridae; genus Tapirus; species Tapirus indicus. The sequence goes on along the minus strand of CM062921.1, from coordinate 113,672,291 downwards.
ATGGAAAGGTAACTCTTGTAATAGGAGCATCAGCAACTGCGTAAGTGATTGTCGATACAATTTTTAAACACAGACCTATTTCATCTCTATTCTGGCTCTGATGAATAGTTTTTTCTTTTTGACTGACTACCCCACCTTCCCCACCAAATCCCAACTTTTGGCTTTAACACACTTTTCTTATGTGAACCTTAGAATTGTAATATCTCTGTGTCCCCAGCATCAGAACAGTGCTTGACACATGGAAAGGCACTCAGTAAATATTTTCTGAGCACCTAAATGAATGAAGAGCAGAACATAGGCATGAGATGGCATTAAACCCAGACCAAGTGCTCCTGGCTGCACCTGGTCTACGTAGAACTGTGCACACACAGTGAGGGCTGTCCTCAGTGAAACACCTGCTGACTTTACCTGGACAGGAGGCTCAGGTTTCAGTCTGAGACTGAGGTTTTAAATTTCCTTACATTTGCGGATACTGACCGTTATTTACATGTATTCGGAGAGCAGACTGAGGTCCTCTTATGCAAGCTGGAGAAAACTCCACAGAGTTATCTCTCAGAGAATTTTGAAAGTCACTTAGCACCAGCATAATAGTGCAATTTCCTCCTGAAGAAAACCACGTAATAGAGGAAGCATTGCTAATATGCCCAGTAGCTCAGCAATTTAAATCGGACACTCTCAAAACATTTTACCTACTTTAATGGATCTTTATGATGCTTTGGTGTTATTATCTTTATTTTAAAAAAAGAAAAACAGAGCCATCGAGGAGAAAAGATCCAAGAGAAGGACAAATTCTATGATATAATTAAGGTATTAGAACTCAGAAATGGCTGAAGTGGGAGGGAGGGGGGAGAGATGAAGAAGAAGGAGAGAGACATAGATGTACAAGGAGAAAGACTGAGAACAAAAGAAAACAGATCTCTTCTTTGTTTGTGGATTTCCTGCCTTTCCCTCACCTTTTATACAGAAGAGACCAATGGCCGAGCTGGCAGCTGCCTGACGGATGGTGGGCAGGGTGTCACAGGAGTGGGGAGCCAGGAGGCCGAGGAGTGAGCCGATTTTAAAGTTCTCTGGTGCCTGCAGGACAAACGAGGCCCCCAAGGTGATGGGGCGGCTTAATGATATCCCAGGATATTCTCAACACCGAGTACTAAGTCCCTTGTTTTCTCCCTGCAGGCTCTTACAATGAAATTGAATCTTGAACTTTCCCTTTAAGGGTGGTGGAAAAGTAAGCAAGCTTGCAAATACAACCAAATAGCTTAATCCACGAGTGCTTGCTGCACTCTGGGGCTAGGACAGACCTCTGGATAGATCTCTGGAAGGTGCTGCATCCTGGGACTGGAGGTCCATCACGCAGGGGTTTTGGATTCCAGAGGCTTCAGAGATCCCCGCTGTGAGCAAGCAGTGAAATCTATTCATTTTAGGGAATTACTTACCTCAATGTCATTTGTCAGCACTTTTGCGGTGATCTGGAAGGCTCTTTCTCTTTCCCACTCTTTTTGTGAAACAAGCCACATTCGGAGAAGCTGTTGGTCAAAGGATAAATGTCCTTCCCTTAGTATTCTTCATATTCACTCATTCACATTCTCTCGCTCTTGCTCTCTCTCTGCCTCTTCTGTAAGAGAGCGCTCATCTCCCCAAACACGCTTTTTAAGTGGACTGGCCCTACAGGGTGGGTTAAGTGGGTCAGGCTGGACGTGTCCCTGTGAAGTGGATGAGGTAGGGTTTGGAGTGGTGCCCTGGAGCACAGATTAGGGAATATGGGAATCAGTTTGAGCAGAGGCCCTACTCACATTAAACATTTCTTGACAGTCCTCTGCATTCACATTATCCCACATCATGGTCTGCAGCAGTTTTCCTAGAGCATCCATGGATCGTTCGTAGAGAAACTGAAATCAAACGTGAGTGTGCGTGTCAGGCTGAGGTGAGGGAGCAAAGGCCCCCTGCAGTTCTTCATTCTCCTCGGGCCTCACCGCCACCTACAGTGATGCGCTCCTTGTCCTTGTCTGTCTCGCCCTCACTTTTGAGTTTTTCCAGAGGTGGAAGGGGCAGCAGCCTCCGAATATTCTCTTCAAGAATATTAAGATGGTCATTGAGTGAAAGCTGAGGTTTCAGTTTACTGAAATGAGAACCGCGTGGAGGAACGGATATTATGATGACAAAACAAAAAACATAACTCACTAGAGTTCCCAAGAATTGCCAGTCACATCTGAAGGGGTCAGATACATTTTCTGACTTGTTGGGATGTTGAGGGAAGTGGTGACAGGAGTAGGGAGAGATTGGGGACTGGAGTCAGACTGTACTAGTGAGCACAGTCAACATACCTCAGTTCTAACTGATTAGAGTGATAAGCAAATCATCACTTGCTTTGCATTACTTAATCCTTTATTATATGATCTGTGGTAACATTAACCTGCTTGCTTTCTTCCACACTCACGTGTGTGTGTGAGAGAGAGATTCTAAATTTGGAGCAGTGAGTTTTATCAATTTCACATGTTCTCTCATGTTATATGTAGTGTCACACATACTATAGGTTCTTACAAATGCGCAAATGAATAAAGGATACTGGAATCTTCCTTCCTCCCTCCCTCCCTCTCTCCTTCTCTCTCTCTCTCTTTCTTTCTCTCTGACATTTACTAGCGACATCATGAGGATATGAACAAACCTGGACATAATTTGGGAAAATGCAAATGTTCCATAAACATGAAAAACCCCATTTGTTATTAAATGAAAATTAAGACAATACAGTACCACTTGTCAGTGAACAAATTAGCAGACAAAATAAAAATGATGACACCGTCAGGGCAGGGTGAAATTGGCTCTCTCACTGGGGAGTAAAAATTAATACCAACTGGGACAGCTTTATTGAAAATGTTAAATCTGCTGATATATGCTAAATAGTCTTCTCATCTTTATTATCTGGCTGACTGTTTTTTTAAAAAATCAACTTATTGAGGCATAATTCATGCACAACAAGTTGCATCCATTCAAAATGTGCAATTCAAAGAGTTTTATACCCATAAAACCACCACTATTATCAATATTGAACATTCTTATCAATCCCCGAATTTTTCCTTATGTCCCTTTGCAGTTCATCTCTTCCTCCACCCCGGCCAGGCAACCACTGATTTGCTTTCTATCCTTAGAGATTAGTTTGCAAGTTCTACAAGTGTCCTGTCCAAGTGAGGGTAGCCGCTATCAACATGTGGCTATTGAACACTTAAGTTGTGGCTGGTCTGATTTAAGATATGCTGTAGTTATAAAACACGCTAGATTTTGAAGATTTAGTGTAAAAAATCATGTCAACTATCTCATTACCTTTTTATATCAAATACATGTTGAAATGATAATATACTGAATATATTAGATTAAAAAATAATTATTAAAATTAATTTAACTTATTTCTTTTTACACTTTTAAAAGAGGCTACTAGAAAATTTTAAATGACATATGTGACTTGTAGTATATTTCTACTTGACAACACTATTCTAGAGCCTGGTTAATTTTTTTTTTTTGGTGAGGAAGATTGGCCCTGAGCTAACATGTATGCCAATCTTCCTCTTTTGTTGTGTGTGGGGGATGCTGCCACAGTATGGCTTGATGAGTGGTGTGTAGGTCTGCACCTAGGATCTGAACCTGCGAACCCCGGGCCGCCAAAGCAGAGTGCGTGAACTTAACCACTATGCCACAAGGCTGGCCCCCTGAGCCTGGTTAACTCTTAAGTCATCTTCAAGGTTTATTTATTTGGGCTTTGTTCAAACCTCCCACATCTTTGTCAACATGGTACTTGTGCCTCCCCTTATCTTCCTTCTTACCATATTTTAGAGAAATTATGTGGGTGTGTTTTGCATCTATTTTCCTCAGTAGGATAAATCTCCTTCAGGGCAAGGCCATATTGTGTCCAACACTATCCTTTTAAAACCTAGCTCAATGCCTGATACAACAATAGATGCAACTATTTATTGAACCAAATTGTCAACTTTTATCATTAAAAATTCAGAGAGCACTTTTTGCACAAAGGTGTTCACCAAAGTATTATTTATAGTTTTTAAAAACAAGTAACAATTAACTCCAGTAATAGGAGGTTGGTTGAGTAATATGAGGCATATCTATACAACAAACTATTAGGCAGCCATTAAAAATGATATTTGCTACCTCAACATAATCAAGATCAAATATGAAAAGCCCACAGCTAACATCATACTCACTGGTGAAAGAGTGAAAACTTTCCCTCTAAGATTGGGAACAAGACAAGGACACCTGCTTTTGCCACTTCTATTTAACTTAGTACTAGAAGTTCTAGCCAGAGTGATTAAGCAAGAAAACAGAAATAAATGGCATCTAGATTGGAAAGGAAGAAATAAAATTATCTGTTTGTAGATGACATGATTTTATACACAGAAAACCCTAAATACTCCACAAAAAGACTATTAGAATTAATAAACAAATTCAGCAAAATTACAGAATACAAAATCAACACACAAAAGTCAGTTTCACTTCTATATACTAACAATGAATAATCAAAAATAAAATTAACAATTCCATTTGCAATAGCATCAAAAAGAATAAAACACTTAGAAATAAACTTGGCCAAGGAAGTGAAAGACTTGTACACTGAAAACCACAAAACTTTGCTGAAGGACATTAAAGAAGACTCAAATAAATGGAAAGACATTCCATGTTCATGGATTTCAGTACTTACTATTGTTAAGATGTCCATACTTCCCAAAGCAGTCTATAGATTTAATGCAATTCCTATCAAAATCCCAATGGCACTTTTTGAAGAAATAGGAAAATCCATCTTAAAATTTATATGGAATCTCAAGGGATCCCAAATAGTCAAAACAATCTTGAAAAAGAACAAAGTTAGAGATCTCATGCTTCCTGGTTTCAAAACTTATTACGAAACCACAGTAATCAAAACAGTGTGGTACTGGCATTAACTGACAGACATATAGACCAATGGAATAGAATAGACAGCCCAGAAATAAATTCTAGCATATATGGTCAAATGATTTTCAACAAAGGTTCCAAGACCATTCAATGGGACAAAGAACAGTCTTTTCAACAAATGGTTTGGGAAAAATGGTTTATCCATACTCAAAAGAATGAAGTTGGACCCTTATACCATATACAAAAATCAACTTCAAATAAATCAAAGACCTAAAAGTAAGAGCTAAAACTATTAAACTTCTAGAAGAAAACATAGGAGGAAATCTTCATGATATTGGATTTGGCAATGATTTTTTTGGATATGACACTAAAAGCACAGACAACAAAAGTTCAAATAGATAAATGGGATTACAAAAAAATTAAAAACTTCTGTGCATCAAAGGACACAATTCATAGAGTAAAAAGACAACTTATGAAATGGGAGAAAATATTTGCAAATCATATATTTGATGAGGGGGTAATATCCAGAATACATAAAGAACTCCTACAACTCAACAACAACAAAAAACAAAGACCTGATTAAAAAATGGGCAAAGGACTTTTACTGCAGGAGGAAAATATTATTTTTAAAAATTGCTTAAAATTAATTTCTTCTTCGGGCTTATTGCTGCTTACCAACTAGGATGTGATTAAGGCTGTCATAAGTTTTTAATGGGAAGATTAAAATTTGGCAACAGGCCAGGATCTAGGAAGAGAAATTTCCCATTGCACAGAAATTTCAGGCCTCATATATCAATAAATCTGACTCCTTAAGTAGCTCTGTAGGCCCTGTCAATCATCAAATAATCAGCCTCTCAGTTCTGAATCTCTGGAAAGAGAAAAAGCCCCTATCTGAAATAACCCACTGATGAACTGGTTCATTTTTTGGGAGGGTGTGCTGATGGATAAGTCGGTTGATCAGGAGGAGGATACGGGGGAGGAAATATTTTTTCAACGAGAACCACAAACAATTTTCTACCTGAGGTATCTGATGGCGATTAAGGCTTTCCACCGAACAGGGCTAGCTAAGGAATCCAGGGGCTCATCCCTGATGAAGTCCTGTAACACAAACAAGGAGGTGAAATGTCTCAGAAAGGATCACGGGAGTTTCTAGATGCAGCTGTAATCTCATTGGACCACTGGGTGCCCTACGGCAGAAATATGGCAGAGATCTGCTCCTTGGGACTGGTGAGTTTCACCAATATTTAAAAAGACAGCCCTGTTCTCCTGGTAATGGACTTGTCAGGGCCTTGCCCATGTCCTCTCTGCACACTCACCAGCATGTAACCCAGCAGCACCTCCTTGTAGGAAAACTTGAACCCTTGATCCTCAGCATCTTGGACAGCAATGCCAATCTCAGTGATACTTCTTGTGAAACTCATTTGCAGATCCATGTCCTAAAGGGAAATGATTCACGGTGCAAGCCAAGGTTTATAGGCACCACACCTGGTTCTATAAACATTTGACCTAGGGTTGAAATACGTGCCCAGACAGGAGCAAGAATCTCTGTTCCTTTTGCCATCTCTACCTGAGTCTAAGATGTAAGCTGCAGGGAAGTTGAAAAACAAAGGTCAATCTCCAACCCCTCCCAGTCCCCCCTGGATTGAGGTTGCTTCACAGCAGGGGCTTTCAAGCTTTTTTGACCATAAACCACAGTAGGGAACACTTTGCAATCCCACCCAGGACTTACATGCACAATATATATATATATACTATATAACTGAAATAAAAGTTTTACCATACTTATTGCTATATGCAATGTACTCTTCTATTTCTCTTTTATCTTGTTTCATTACAAAACATTTGGTGGTTGTGATCTATAGATCTATTAAGTTGACTTCATGGTCTACTGGTGGGTCACAACCTACAGTTCTAAAAACACTGCTGTAATTTACAGCCTAAATTCCAAACCACTTGAAACCAAATACAGCTCCCTGTTCTGTCCTAGATTAGGCTCAGGGATCCTGGCTTCAGAATCGGATTAATTTGTTATGCATTAGGAACCTTTCCTCTGAAATCAAATCAAGGGGATATGTATGCTTACTGCCCTTCCAGGGAGCATGATTTGTAATCAAAAATATTTATATTCAAATATACGTATTCAAATATATTAAATAAATCACATACCTTGTTCATTACAGACATGCCCAGAACCTGAAAAATCAAAGTCAAAAACAGACACTAGAGCAGCAGTTAGAGTTCCCCCACCCCAACAAAAAGACCCATCCATCAGCCTGAAGGACAAGAGTGAAGCAAGACACCGAGACTTGCCACGGGGCAGGGGCTGTCCACTTTCTCCTCCATTTTCAAAGTGAGACCTTTACATTCACAGATTCTTTCCCCCAGGTGAGTTGTGACTAAGCTACAGAAGGCAGCATAAAAACGTCAAGTCTTTGGGTTTTCAGGCTTCACAATCAGTTTCAAGAGGTTCTACCAGACTTTGGAAAGAAAAAGGGAAAAGGCTCTTGGGGGAAAGAACAGTGAAAGGTTACAAAATAAAAGTTAATAGGGCAGCTGACTTTGGAACTGAGAATATAGTCAGTTCTCCTATAATGCTTGTGTTGAAAATGCCAATCTGTTCCAATGAAATTGATATATGAGGGGATACTTTTAGCATATTCCGCATTTGTGTTTGCTTATGCAGAGTTTTGTCTGTGACAGCAAAAAGGTGCACCCGCTGAACTGAGATGGGTAGGAATATTCAAAGCGCACACACGTCCGCACACACACGCACAGCTTTAGACATCCGCGAGCTGCTCTGTTTACTATGTGTTCTGAGCCACTCCCATCCAAATCTGGTATTACAACTCTCCGTCAGATTTCAGATAACCCTCCTTCCCACCACCATTTCATAATAACTCACGATTTTCACAACTGATTTCAAGTATTTTTCAAGAAAAAGTGCCATAATTTTTTGCAGTATTTCTTAACTGGTTTTTTTTAAATTGTTTTTTAAAATTAAATTCCTATTTTTTTGGTATGTCATTCATAGGGTTTTTTGAATGTTGTGCCTCTCACTTCATTTTCCCCATAATCCCGATGGTTTTTCTTGTACTATCTTGTGCATATGTTGCATTATAGCAGAATTGACTGTACCTTGAAGATATACAGTCATCTTTATTTAAAACATCTTTATGTCCCTCTTTTATTTTGATCATAATTTTTCTCAATGATGGACTAAAAATTAATGCAATGTCAAGTGTCTTTTTTTATGATGTTTTCTGTTCTCATCAGTGCTTATCAAATTTTGAGTACATCAGAATCACCTGTTGAAGAGCATGTTAAAAATACAAGTGATCCATCCCTGAAGACTGTGATTCATTAGGGATCTCTATTTTTAACAGGCTTTCCAGTAATTCTCATGCAACTGAAGTGAAGATCACTGCCGTCCACCCTTCCACTACCATATACTTATATCTATGGTGTCGTGAGCTCCCTATGATTCCATTCTTATCACATACACACATGAATAAATGTCAAGAGCACAGATTTATCAAATAGGTGATTTGGGGAGAGCACAGAAGAGGAGAAAAGGGAGCATAAGGTGTAGTACCTAACGTCAAGGTACCGACAGTCTAATGGGCGAAGCAGATGTGCACATAATCAATGAAAGCTCCCCAAACCTGGCTGTGGATAAGAATCATTCAAAAACCTTTCAAAAATAAAGATGTCAGACTCCACCCCAGAACTACTGAGTCAGCCTCCCTGGAAAATGACTCTGGGAAGCTATATTTTAAACTTGATCCCTAGATGATTCTCAGGTGGCTAACTTGGTGCTAGTCAGCAAAATGGCTGAATTGGCAATATGTACAAAACACTTCACTAAGATACAAAAATGTCCTATGGGGCACAGAAACGCTCAGATGAATTCCAACTCAGTTCGGTGGTTCCAAGGCAGGGACGTTCTCGGCATGTTTGAGGAGCAACAAGGATGGTCAGGATGGCTGGGATGAATGTGGAGGGGAAAAATAGTACAGTGTGGGGTGGATTGAGTAGACTGATGACCGACATATTTTATTCATTTAAAAATACAGATGTGGCACTTACCATTTGTGAGGCACTGTTTTAGGTGGTTTGCCAATATTACCATGTAAAAGGTTAAACAACTACCATTAGTTAACACTTCAGAGACTATTACAGGGAAGTAACAAGCCAGCTGCCCTACAGTAGTACAGGAATAATTGTTTTCAGTTCAAAAAAGGGTGAGACCACTATGGGTGCAGTTAATCTAGGAAGACATCTGGGAGTGGTGAAACATGAACTGCCCCAGGCCTTAGGAAAGAAACAAATTACCTAACCCTGTTTCATAATAAATTTCTCTGTTCCCATATGTTCTCGCCTTCCAAACACACCAGATCTTATCTTTCTTCTGGCCTCTATCTTTTGAGCATGAAAATTCCCGAGAGCTGAGCCCCTCCAAGGTTTGGACACCCTAGCCCGGAAAATGAGGCAGCCCTGTGTTGGCCGTTACCTGAGAGCACTGGCCATAAAGAAACAGGACTTGGGATACAATGTCTTGGTCAAGCCTGGTGAGGAGTTGACTCTTGGGAGCATGGAGGGCCACGGCTCCGTAGATTACCATGACGTCAGTCTTGGTCAGGCTCTTTTTCCCAGAAAAAATACCCTGAAGATGAGGAAAGAGAGATGAAAAATATGGCTGAAGGAGTTTCCTTTTCTCTCATGTTTTTTCCTAATCCTATGGACCACTACAGAGATTAAGAAGTGGGACTGAGATGATTAAAATTAGTCTAAAACTGATGCTCTTGCGTTTCCAAGTTGAAACATCCAGGACTGTGCTGTGGATCTATCAGGTGTTACTAGAGGTGTCTGTGAGAAGGCTTGTGTTAATTTTTACTTATTAAATCCCTCTCCTTCAGGGGAAGTAGAGTGTACACAATGGAAACTGTCCATGAGTTCTGAGCAGCTGCTAGAGGGAAAAACCTAGGCACACACGGGTTCCTTAGAACCTCCCAGGTGAGCATTAGTGACAGGAAATGGAGTAGACTTGTTATATAGCTGGTCATTCTACACGGCCTGGGCTCAGATAGTTCTGATCTGGAATAAAGACCTGAGGGCAGGAGTAAGTATATTATAGAGAAAGGATATTCACTGAAGGAAACATTGTCATCTGTCACTGCAATGACCCAGGGCTCTGGAGGAGAAGATTATTTTTTTTACCTTACATCGATTCATGAAAAACTTTTCCCGATCTTGGAATGTTTTAAGAACTTTTAAAACAGTATCCAGGTGGTTCTCGGCACAGTATCCTAAAATAGATGTTATTCCCTGAAATCAGAAAAGAGATGAGATTTTGAATTTTACCATTCACCAAGTATTTATTGAGCACCTATTGTGTGTCAGGCACTCTTCTAGGTGCTAGAGAGACAGCAGTGAACAGAGCACACCAACTCTCTGCCCTTGTGGAGTGTACAGCTGGGAAAGTGACATTGAGTAAAGCCATAAATTCAGTAAACATGTAAATGTGTGTTAGTATGTTAGATGGGGATAAGTGCTATGGAGATAAGAAAAGAGAATAGCTTCTGCAGGTTGGGGGGCAGTTTGCAGAGAATGCCTCATTAACAGGTGACATGGAGCAGAGCCCTGAAATAAGTGAGGGAACGAGCCATTGGACCACCTGGGATGGAGAGTTCCAAAACGTGAGAAAGTAAGTGCAAAGGCCCTGAGTTCCATCAAAGAGGGCCGAGTGAATGATAAAGGAGGAGGGCAGTGCAAGGTGAGGTCAGAGAGAAGGTGGAGGTTGGTTTGAATGGGGCCTTTTAGACCACATTCAAGATTTTGGAGTTTTAATCTTAGATCGGTGGGAAACCTAGGGAAGTTTTTTTGAGCTAGAGTTGACTGATATTTTCAAAGGATCACTCTGCTGCTAAAACTTTATTATATTGTAAGTGGTTAAATTTTTGAATGCTGGTAGCTCCTGTTGCACACTCTAAGGTTATATTCTCCTTACCCCCACTATCCCCTCTCCAATTCTCTTGTCCCTGGCTGATTTCACCACAGTACCTTCCTGGCAATTTGTTCATGAATCCTGTTCTATTTCGTTTGGTTGCCCAACCCCACTAGAGCCACTATGAGAACCCAGGGATTAGACTGTTGTCACCAAGGTCTCAACCAGCACGGTTCTTGGTCCATAGATACCAGTTCACACACCCTCCATCACCAGAAGATGCTTGGAAGAATTCCTTAAAGGCTCATGGCCTGACGTTGCTGTGTTCCTTGGTCATGGCCTATGACACAAACCCCTCTGTGTCTTTTACCCTCTTTGTGCTCCCACTCCATAATGCTCTGTGTTTCTCCCCTCCCAACCCGTCTTTCTAACTTCTTGTCTCCTCCCTCAACTTTTCTGCTCTGTGATCTGCATCCCATTGTCCTGTCATTTAAGTCTGGCGACACCCAAGCCCTGGATAGATCTGACTCTCCAATTTACTGATCACCTATCCCTAACTTGGTCTGCTGGATGCTGCTGGAGAAAAAGTGACACCACAGAGACAACCAGTGGCAGTAGAAGATGATTTCAACCCCAGCCGGGCCCTCAGATATGCACAGATGCCCCACCACTTTCCTTTAGTCGGATTTCTCTCTCCAGTTTCTCACAGTGCGATCTCAATCTCAAATCTTCTCCTCCCCTGAAACTGCTCTCTAAGCGCTCTCCAGGAATAGGAGCTTCGAGAAGGGCTCTATTTGCCCTGATGTTACCTTGGAGCCACCTCAGAATGTACTCTGTAGTGGAGCCATGATTTGAATCTAGCTAGTCCGATGCCAGAATCTGAGCTCTGGCCTGATGTGAGTCATGCTTAGCAGGTGGAAAGTCAATTGGCTCATGAGATTAAGAAAGTTAGGTATTAACACCTCACCCATCCAGAGGTCACTTACTAAGTGACTCAGTGTGTGGGACACACTTAAGAACGTGAAGCAAAGTTAAGTAAAAAAGGAGTTTGAGAAGCTCAAATGGATGTTACAAAGTTTGTCTTCTAAAGTTTGTGAAACCCTCAGGCTTTGAATGAGAGCCTTATTGTATGCTTATATCTAAAATAAACTTACTTTGTTTCCTAGCCTATGTAAGAACTAAAAGGGCAACTAGGATGGGGAAAATGGTGTTAGAAATAATACCAAGGGTAATAAGTGATAACTGAATATCTGACAAGAAAAAAAGAAATAATAGCAATATGAGAGCAGTTTCAAAAGTTCAGTAAGTCTAGAGGTTTCTGGACATTTACTATAGGAGAAAGAACCCTAAACACCTCAGAATTTCTGAGAACAGTATATAACACAACACACTAAATAAAATAATTTATTTTATACTAGGCAGTGTTTATTAGCCTGGGGAGATTTTTTTTTCTTTTTAAATATATATCCTCTCCTGCCTCCACATTCACACATGCTCTCCAGTTTAGGCTAGGATGGGGAATAGGTAAGAGTGTTTTGCAAAAGCTTTCCAGATTATACTTACAGTCTCTCTAGGTTGAAAACCAATTGTGCTATAAGGTTACTTTCAGCTTGTAAATTCAATGATTTTGATGTTTACCATCATACTCTTAAGTTATAAAGCCAATGCCAAATTATATTAAAGATACTCTTGTTAAGTAAGAGACTGAAATTCATTTTTCAATATTTTCACAAACCTGGTTAAATAATGAAATATCAATATTTAAACAGGGAAGTGTTATTTTTCTGAAAAATTCTGTTGGACTATTCTGAATGTATTAGTGGATAATTCTGGATAGGTGAGACATTATCATAAGAACTGTCAGAGGTTTTCTGGATGGAATTAATTGTCATTGCCATAAGAGGAAACTGAGAGAAGGGAGTCCCACCTGTCGTTGATCCCCCAGTTGGTTGGGAGCAATCAGAAATTCCCTAATCTGTGAGCTTACAAAGTCTGTATCTTGGCAGGATGCTAAGGTGGTTCCCAAGGCTTTCCAAAGGAATCTCTGGAAAACAAAGGACAAGCATCAGAATGTTAAAGATTGGAAAGCAAGACTCTGATGAAAAGTGGAAAGGGTTAAAACGGTCATCTGAAGGAACGAAATTGGGGTGACAATGACTCGTTAATAACCGTGCACTTCAAGTATTATCTCTTCTTGAAAGTGTTCTTTCCCCCAGGCTCTGTCTCCCACCTGTGCTCTTCTGCACACCCTGATGCTTTGTGCCCCAACATTATAATACCTTTCACTCCCTATTATAAGTTTTTATTTTCTTTTTGGTCTCTATCCTCAGTATTTCAGTCCTCGATGGCAGAGGGTCTTGTTGATTACTTCCAGTGTACAGTCTCTGGTAGCTAATAAGTGCTTGATAAATGCTTATTGAATAAACATGCTCAGTGAAAATAGAGTTATTTTGAAGACATCATCAGATATTCTCAACCTCCAAAGTATATCAACTTAGTTTTTAGTTTGGGAGATTTAACCTCTAATAGTTTTGAAAATAATACTTTGTACACTCTACTGTAGCTCTCTCCTGGGGGTAGAGTGAGGTGTCCAGAAGAGCTGTCAGAACAGTATCAAGGGTGAAAAGGAAAAGTCACATAGGAACTTCTCCATTCACACTGTGTCTTTAGTAAGGAACTCTGAGTAAATTGGGGAGAGAAAGAGCCCAACGGGTGAACACTGGTGAGGGAGCATATGGGGAAACATTCTGTGGCTTCTACAGCCCTTGGAGGTGGTAAGAACATTGGATTCATTATGCTAGCCCTATCCTCGTTACTTCTGTAGTGTCAGGACGGAGAAAAGGCAAGTAGGACAGACATGGCTTTCTGTTATCTTTCTTTAGAAGTCATGCAAGATTTAGAGCTGTGACAAGGGGAGTGGGGCAGCCCAGCAATGGCTTGGGTTTTACCACCACAGCACATGCCTGAATGTAAATATGTATACGTACATGTGGGTATATACAGCTATATAATACCAGATTGTCAACTCTATTTAGAATGTCCATCTTGTCACATAAGGAGTGAAAACTGGCTAGTTGGAGGTCCACTCCAAGGACTCTGCAGAGCTCAAAGGATTATAGCTATCGAGTGGTCATTATTGATCAGAAGGAGTCTATGGCACAGGAGGAAAGGAAAATCTAGCAGGAACAGATAGAGTTAAATTAGTACATTCAGGAGCAATTGTACAGCTCAGTCTGACTTGGGATGAGACGGGGACATGAACTGATAAAATAGATGGAACAACTACCAGAATGAGAGTAGCCTCGATCAGAGTGAGAATCTGACTCCACTCTTGGTTGTCCAGGCAAAAAGCCCCCATGATAATGGAATTATAATGGGAAAACTGAATATAACACTGGAGTAAAATTAAGGCCACAGCTGCCAGAGTCTATTGAACTCCACCTTGGGAGAAGTACAGGAAAGAGTCTGGAAAAGTCTTGAGCTGTGAAAAAAATTGATGTCATGAAGGGGAAAATATGACATGTGTGTAAAGGGTTAGCCTCAGTGCCTCCCAGTACTGCTGCTCTGTGCTTCTCTGTTGAATTTGGTCAGATTCAGTGTATAGTGCATTCCTACTTTGGGACTTGGCAAGGAATTCCAGAAATCAAGAATTCAGAACTGAGAAAAAATGTGGTCAATAGAAAATATAGTCACAACTTTTCTATCCCACCTTTATCCTTGCCTCTTTGCTATGGGAGTTTGTAGCTCCTTCCATCAAGAAGAGTATATTCCTCCATTCCTAGAATCTGGACTGGCTTAGTGACTTGCTTTGGGCAATAGAATATGGCAGAAGTGATTGCATGCTTGTTCTGAGCCTAGACCTCAAGAGATCTTGCCACAACAATGAGAGCAAGCCTGCTGGAGGATGAGAGACCACAAAGAACAGAAACAAGCTGTCTAGTTAAGATCATCCCAGACTAGTCAATCCCCAGTGTACTCCAGTGAAACTAGTCGCGATCAGAAGACCGCAGAGCTGAGCCCAACCTAAACTGTCAATCTGCAAAATTGTAAGCTAAATAGGCGGCTGTTATTTTAAGCCACTAGGGATAGTTTGTTATGCAGCTAAAGCTAACTGGTACACTCTTAGTTTTCTGGTGTTAAGGGTAATGGTTGAGAATGATCTAGGCAGCTCATTGCTTGAATTGCTCTGCCTACCCATACCACTATTATCCTGGACCAATCTTGTGGGTCTGGAAGCTGTTGGATGAATGATGACTAAGGAAATGTTTTTCCAGGAAACAAATTTAGAAATGATATAACCATAATAATAACCATGATCTACTTTATATTGAACACATGCCTTGTGCCAGGAACTTCATTAGGGACTTTATATACTTCATCTCATTAAACCCTCATAACTCTACAACCCTCAGAGATGGGTATAATTTCCATTTTATTGGTGAATATGCTGAGGCTCCAGAGAGGTTAAGTAATTTACCGATAGCTACATAAGTAGGAAGTAACAGAAACTGGATTCAACCTCCCTTTGGAGTGGATGGTTATGATGTGGAAGGTTAGGTAGAGACTATTTGGAGACAGAGGAATGAAAGAACTAGCCTTTGAGCATTTTTTTGGCTCTAAATTTTTGTTAAACTGTAGTAGATTGTTTCTCATAGCCAGTCCCACAAGATTGGCCCAGTGGAAACCAAGACATAAGCTGACATTAAACCAGTGCTATGGTGGGGACTGCTATTTGCCTTCCAGTAGCCACCATTCTTCCTCTTCTAGAACAAAATCCCTGAATTTCAGGCAGGCATGTATTTATCTTGAAGGCACTAGTTTTCCTTGAAGATAGATGCAGCCCTGTAAGTAACTTTTGGTCAAATGTAAGGTAAAGAGAAGGTAGCATTTTTTTCTAATGATTTCTCCCTCCTTTTGGTTACAGTACAGACAAGGTGAAACTTGAGCAGCCATTTCAGGTCATAAGGTAGAAACTGAGATCCCTTAGCTGAAAAACCAACCTTCTCAACAGAGGTGTTGCTGTAACTGTCCATTTGCAGGTTGAAATCCCGACTCAGTTGAATGGTCCAGGCTATGTCACTGATTTTCCATAAAGATTCTTTGAGCAACTGTGTAGGAAGTGGAAATTAGACATGAATGTGACTATTTAATGTGCCTTCTTTGTACTTTTTTGTTTTATCTTTTAAAAGTATAAGTATATATTAAATGAAATTATTCCTTTTCCCTTAAATATTAGTTACTTTGGAACTTTTCCTCTTAGTTTGTTTTAAAAGCCATATTTTGTAATGTCCTCAATTCCCATTAAGAACAAGATACACAGGATGTGGCGGTAACTCCATGTAAATGCCTCCCTTTTTCCTCTTAAGGAAAAATTGCTGAAAGACTTAAAATAGAAACTAATCTAATCTGAAACTTAAATTGAAGTTAACATTTTTCAAATTTTGAGTAGATTTGGAAAAACTCCATTTGTCAATGTTAGCTTGTTTTATTACATGCTAAGAAAAAGGGGACATTTTTGGAATAAAGAATTTAATGTCTTGAAGAACCAATTAGATGTACAGGCACATTTTGCTAACTTCAACTCTAGTAACTAAATATTCCTGGTTTCACCAATTGTTCTGAGCCAGGTCCACAATTAGTCATCTGAACTCATGTCCTTCTTCATTGAACAATACATGAAAAGGTGTTTTTGTCTTTTTGGAGGACAAAACCCATTGCAGTTTCTAAAATCTATTATTTCTCCTATATTTTCTCTACTTTGAGCTTAGAAAAGGATACTTAATGTCAAAGCTAATGAAAAGATTTGTATGCATTTTCATAATAGGAACTCATTCAGTGGGTCCTTTGAAGAGAAGAAATTAAACAGCCTTGGAAATTTAAGGGAAGAAGGCACAAGCAAACAGCTTTGGGAAAATAAGCCTAGAAGTATACTCGAGATTGAAAGAGAAAAAGGAACTGTTCTCAAAGCTTCCCTGTAGAGAAAGAACCTTCCTAACTAGTAAGAACAGTTATTTTAAAATGGTAGCAGGGGAAAATAAGGTAGAAAATTTGAGAGAAGTAGGAGAAGATAAAAGATGCCTGCATATAAGAGGAGAGGTGGATCCTAGAATTAAGGACCAAGAAGACTAGAGTAGTCACTTTCAAATCTCACCTTGGATAAGAATTACTTGTGGGAATCTTTAAAACATGTCAGTTCTCAGGTACCACTCCCAGACATTCTGATTCTGGAAGGGGTGGTGATGGGAGGTGGAGGTGCTCTAGAGAGGTCACTGAAAACTGACTTTCTTAAGAAGCCATAGTTAATTCCCATGTAGGTGGCTTATGAACTGAAACTCTATTCGACGAAAAGCTCCCTGCCTGTGGGCTCCTTGACCTCCTGTAGGCTCCTGAAATAAAAATCCTTTCTGTAAAGCCAATGTCCGACTCCTGTCTGCAATTTACCATTTGGGGGATTTGGCATCGTCTGTGGCACTGTTTAATTGTAAATGTCCAAAAAGTTTATGGATGAGAGAAGGAGATTCTTTCCTGGAGAAGGGATACCATGAGGCCCTTCGGTTTTTAGAAATCAGGAAAAAGACAGTGAGAAGTAGATAGAGGAGGAAATGGAGTCGTATTTAGGAGCATAGAAATGGAAACTATATTAATCTCTGTTTCTTTTTTTTTTTTTTTTTTTTGTGAGGAAGACCAGCCGTCAGCTAACATCCTGCGCCAGTCCACCTCTTTTTGCCGAGGAAGACTGGCCCTGGGCTAACATCTGTGCCCATCTTCCTCCACTTTATATGGGACGCCGCCACAGCGTGGCTGACAGACAGTGCGTCGGCGGGCGCCCGGGATCCGAACTCGCGAACCCCGGGCTGCCAAGCGCGGACTAAACCGCTGCGCCACCGGGCTCTGTTTCTTTATGAATGGCACAAGAATGCAGTTGCAAGGAGAATAAAAATCCCTGAAAATTAGAGAAGATTTAAGAAAGACACAGAGAAAAATATTAGTAAATCTGCAAAACTGTCTTAAAGTCTTAAATTGAAGACTAAAGATTGTTGTTCAAATTGTGGTGACTTAAAGAGCATAATTCTTATGTGATCACTTCTAACATTCTAGTTCTTTTCTCAAGAAAAGGAAACATTATTTACTGCCCTTGGGAATCTAGTTCTTTTAGTTAAGATGGGTAACTTAAGCTGATTTCATCACCCTGTCAACAATTAGTCTAGGAGCCACTCTTACCTGGAGCAGCATGGTTTCCCACAGCACGATACTAGTGTTCTTTCCTAGAAACAGAAATTGATGCAATAACTGCAAAAAAAATTCAAGACTCCATTTCTCCCTTGCCAGGTCCCCAGTGGATGCTGGAGTTCTATTTCAAGCTTTCTTACACAGGATGGTTATTTCAGGTGCAATTTACTATGTTGCCAACTTTAAAGTGCTATGGAGGTGGACAGAGAGTACTCAATCTATGATAACATCTAAACTTTTTGCTAATTTCAACAGTAACTAGTGAAATGACTGTATCTTAATATCTAACATGAACAAGTAATAACTTTTTAGAACAATACCAAAAGAGAGTTTCTCTAAATGTATAAAAAGATCAGAGCAAAAGTAAAACTTCCTGCTAAGGAAGGATGTTACCCACCAGGTCTTCTTGCAGTACAGTATTTGGTAGACAAACAGAACATAAGGAATCAAGGAAGCTGTCTACCTTGCATATCAAGTTCATTGTTTTTATTGCCTAACATGAACAATAGTGACTTTAGACATAGAAGTGGTGCCTCATTTCTTCGTGTTCTTGCCTCCTTGGACAAAGACCTGACCCCACTCCCTTGTACCTTCCAGAGGCTGCAGGAGCTCAGGTATGCGTGTTTTCCATAGGTCTACCAATTTTGGGTGAATGATCTCAGGCAATGTCTTCAAAAGTCCTATTGCACCAGCCCCACATAATTTCCCTAAGCTGGCGAGCATAGATATTACCTGAAGGATGGAAGAGAAAATGCTAATCAACTTCAGGGGTATTTAAAAGGCCCACTTACCTTTCCTTTTTGCCATTGTCCTGGATTCCCTTGATTCCTACATTAGATAATCACAGTCTATTCTTACCTATTCTAGAGCAAGGCTAATACTTAGACAATTCTCCGCAATTTTCTTCTGAGGATAAAGGTGAAAAAAATATACGGAAACCATCAACCAAATTAAATGGAAAGTACCAACACTTAGAAATATTTATTAATTAAATAAGGGCATGTGGAAATAGTGCTTGGGTAAATGATATATATGGGGTCAAAAGGAGAGAGGGAAATCTAAATAATAGATGTTGAATTTGTTTGAATGGTACTTATGGATCAAATTTAGTCTATGCTTATTTTAAGATCATAAACAAAGTTTAATAAGCATTTCGGAGTGAGAAGATAATCTCGCCAATAATAAATCTGCATGAGTATCATTAGTACAGCAGAATATTTATTATGCCCTTTTCATGTTTCTTTTGGTTTGGAGTACCTGTGTAATTTATTTTTAGCGTTTATTTGGAATTGAATTATCTATATTGTCTTAAATTTCTCCCACATTGGTTTTTCGTCACTCACTCACCAGAAGTCTGGCCAGTAGCTGTTGTGGTGAAGGAAGTTTCACTAGAAAGAGAAAGCAATTTTCATTATTGCTGTGGGGGCTAGAAAAATTCAGAATGGGGGTTGGGTGTATGATCAAAGCACTGTTGCCTTTCTGGAAATGAATCTCTCAAAAGAGAAATGTTTTGCTTTGTTTTTGAATGTACAAACCAGCTCCTGTGGAGATGACAAGTGCAGTTGACTCCTTGGCATTATTTTTCTTCCTCTCCTCTGCCATCATCAGAATTCTGATGATATTAAACAGGTATTCCAGAGTTCCTGTATATTCCGCAGGTACCACAAAAGTCAGGATTCTTGGCCATAGCACCTGTGGAAAACATAAGGCAAGATGCAAGAATTGCTTATTCTTCTCCATTATTTCTCTTTGGTCCTCACCTCATTTTACTCTTCAGGCCAAACCAAAGTGAAAGAATTAAATAAAATCTCTGCATAGCACATTCATTTTCAGGTGCTAGTTGTAGTGAGCGTTGGTCATTTTTCTCCATGGGGTTGTTGCTGGCATTTAGGGCAGGACATTTCCTCATTGTGAGGAACTGTTCTAGACACTGCAGGAAGTCTAGCATCCCTGGGCTCCACTCACCCAGTGCCAGTAAACCCCTTGTCAATGTAACAACCCAAAATACCCCATATATTTCCTCTAACTCCAAGACTGGAGTGGGACTGTCCCAAGTGAGAATGGCTGGAAATGGACAGCGAATGGGCTGCTGCTACTGTCTGTGCTTCAGACACTAATCTTGTTCTGGAAGTCTGGAACATCTAGTTCTTTAATCAGAATGTTTCATGTTCCCTGGAAAACTCCCTTGTCCTAATGGAAACCTAGGTGTCAACTTGGACTCTTCCCTTTGTGTATATTTGATCACCAAGCCCAGTCCTTTTCTCACAGTAAGATCTCTCACACCCTTCCTTATTTTCCTTCCTACTGTTATGATCCTGCTCCAGTTCCTATGAATTGCATCTGATCTCATTTATAGTCTCTGCTTTTAGTCTACCCCTATGTCAATCCACTGATTTCCTACAATTATCATTTTAAATGTTTAGCCCTTGGTTAAAATTTTCAATGGCTCATCAAGCACAAGGTAGGAATT
The DNA here is from genome assembly GCA_031878705.1 of Tapirus indicus. Lineage (NCBI taxonomy): Eukaryota > Metazoa > Chordata > Mammalia > Perissodactyla > Tapiridae > Tapirus > Tapirus indicus. The sequence continues at coordinate 113,651,757 of CM062921.1, read as the reverse complement.
TGGCATTTCAGGCTCTTTAGAGTCTGGTCCTAGACCACTTTTTCATTGTTTATTATTAGATCAGAATTTCTCAAACTTTAGTATGCATCAGAAATGTTGGAATTTATTTGCATGCAGATTCATTGGCCCCATGTCCAGATATGCTGATTCAGTAGGTCGGGCATGTGGCCTGGAAATCTGTATTTTAAATAAATATCCCAGGTAATCCAAGAAACACACTTTAAAATACCATCCTAGATGAAGACTCCGATCCACTTAAATTGGTCTATTGATTATCCCCTGGCTGTGCCATGTATTTCTGGCCACTAAATCTTTTCTCAGGTTGTTTTGCTAAGGAAAATACAGATTCCAAGGCTCCTCCTCTTGGGGTTCAGACTGTATTAGGCCTCAAGTGAGGCCTAATTGAATGGGGAAATGAATGAATTGAATGAATGGGCAATGTTTAGGGTTAACTGCATTAGAACCACCACTCACTACTTACCAACATGTCCAGGTGTGTTAGGGAAAGAAGAGAAATAATATATTAATGTACTTATAAACTGTTATTTGCTATCCAGATATAAGAGATTACTTAATTAATTCAACACCTGATTTTGAGGAACTACTGTGTGCTGGGCACTGAGCATCACCATATACTTCCTCTAGTCAGAGTATAAAAAGCTGGCGACATGTGGAGTACAAACTCATGTCTTCACTCCTAAATGGGCAGAGCTTTAGAAAGGTGATCAAAGTAATTATAAGTGGTGACTAAAGACCCCTTACCTGAGGCATTCCAATGACCAGTGGGTCCAGGGTTTTTAAGACCTCAAGGGTTGTTTCTCGGACAGATATCTCTCCCTTTTCATCCTCATGGGAGTTAGGTTTTATTAGTCTCTCCTTTAAGAAAGATGAAACAGGTGACTTGTTAGTAATCTCTCCTATTGGTCCCCTCTGACCTTTCTGGGATGTGCTCTCAGACTCTGGGGTGGAGGATGCAGTCACTCAACTTAAGGGGCTCATGGAACCCAGGGATCTTGATTTCCAGTATCTAATCCCTGCTTTAAAGTGCTCCTTGGAGGAATGGGGTAGAAAAACCACCCCTGGCTAAAGCAGAAAAGCAAAAATTGTGAGGATCCTTGAAGCACAGATACTCCCTCTCTCCCTTAGGCCTTTGCCATTTTCTCCGGGGCAAAAATTTTCAAAGTTACTGCTTCCCAGTGGAATGGACTGTAATTTCTGTTGTGATGAACTTGCTAAGATTATTGAGATCTTACACACTTGCTTTTCAGGCTCTTCATCCAGAGGAAGCCAGCTCTAGTGCAGCAAGTATTGGCGTCTCTTATTTTCTCTAAACAATTCACTTTCTCTGCCCCTCTCCAAACCATCCCGAGCCTTTGAAGCCAGGTTGCCTCCTCCTTAGGGAAAACTGTGACGTAACCTGCCTTGTGTTTCTTGTAGGTTAGAAGTGATATCAGTGAAAGGGAACTAAGAACACTAGAGGCTGAAAAATTTATCAGTAAAAACGATAAGACTGAAATATAACTTCTCAGTCAGTTATCGAACGGAGCCCCAGCCATTTCTTTTGAAACCCAGTTGAGTCAACTGCACTTGTCATGATACAGCACTTAAAACTGCTCCCTCTTCCTACCAGATTCCTGCTGGACATTGCAAACTGGGAGAAGACGTAATCAATCAGTGGCCATCCTTCCCTGGCTTCAATGTAGCATTTTTCACACATTGTTTGGATGAGGAGGAGGGCAGAATTCCTTACCTAGAGTAGGAAAAATGCGTTCACAACATTTTACTATGTTGGGCAGAATGAAAATTTAGCTTCTCCTATTTTTTACCCTTCATGGATCATTTAGTGGGAGTCTTGTCAAAAAAGAGTATAAGTTGAGTGATGTTACTATAATAGACGGAGCAGGAAGTAATCTATAGGTTATGAGTGAAGGGTCACCAGAAAGGCTGTCTTTAACCAAAATTTTTCTTCGTAGCTCCCAGACGTATCCTCTACTGCTATACGTTTGTGAAATGTTGGTAACTTTGGGCTAAAACATGGCCTCACTTTTAAAATCCTCAATCAAAGATAGTGCATTGAAATAAAGCTCCACAATCCCTTACCCACAAATCCAAAATCTAGTCAACTCCAAAAACTGGCATTTTGTTTCTTAAATTTGGTGCCAACTCATGGGTGGCAAAACCCAAATTGAACTATTTTAAAGCTATATGTAATCTTTACTTTATCTAGGCATACATTTTCTTACAGAAATACTAATGGGTCTGATCATGGGCTATTATCACAGTAATGTTTTTCTAAAATCTGAAAAATTGTGAATTCTGAAATATATCTGGCCCTGGGGATTGGAATAAGGGGCTATGAATCTGTGTTACAAGTTTTTAATAATTTGGCATCAATTCGTTTATTGGATTGCTTCCCTGGAGGATAGAAAGCCCAGAATAGGTCTTTTAATGGAGGGTGGGAGGAAAAAAATTATTTTGAACAGGGAGGCGGGCCTACATGGTGGCAATTAGCATAAAGGCCCCCAAGAGGCTCCCTAAGTGAGAAAAAAGAGGTACACCTTCTCTTTATTTTTGCCTGAGGAGCTGGCCTCCCTTAAAGTTTCGGTGCTCTTTTATTCTACCCTAAAATCTTCTAGTAATTCTCTGATTGGATTGGCCAGTTACTGGGTCAGGTTTTTATATATAATCACTCCATTGTTGTATATTGCACAGCTTTTGTTATTTTAAACATAGTCACTGGCAACTAAAGCCTCTTAGGAGAATCTTCTCCTCTTCATTGGCTTCTTTGTGGGGCTTTGATCCAAATAAAATATGGTTGTTGTACAAAAAATACAATTGCTATTTTTTCAGTTTGTTCCAGCATAAGGTCTATATCTTTCCTAACACGGAATACTTTCATCAAATATTCAGGAAGTATTGAGCAATCTATTATGTGTGAGACTTGCTCGAGGTGATCCCTGGTTGGAAAATAGGATGTCTATGCTCAGAGCAAGGTTCAGGGGTTGTTATTTTTTGGAGGAAGATATATTATCTTTACAATTAACAATTAATTTTTAAACTATTTGAAGAGCTTGACATAGTGATGCTCTGGGGCAAAAATCTCTTTTTCTACTGAGAAGCCCTTGAAATGAATGTACTTTAGAACTTTGTCTTGATATAGATTTTTTGGGAAAGATGAAGCTCTTTTAAAAATAGAATTGATCACTGAGTTCTTTATAAAGCAATCTCATAAGTAGATCCTTAAATAGCCAAAACCATTTCATTTACTCCTAAAACTACCACCAACCAAATAAAAGTCCCCATTAATTCTCTTACTTTTATACTGGGGTCACCCATGATGACTTTGACTGTTCTTTCAATTGATGTAATGTGATCCCTTAAGTTGGGCTCTGAAAGACAGAGGGAGAGGTTGAGAGGCCCAGTTTAGGAGGAGCACAGTATGTTCTAGGATTGATGAAAACCCATTAGAGTTATGGTACATAATTGCAAAGTCTCTTATCCTTAACATTTTATGTTGTTCAAGTCCCTCCTACTCTCTCCATTTCCAACTCTTTAAAGGTATTGATTGCTTTCTTTGCTCTCTATTACATTTTTTTTTGCTGAGGAAAATTTGCCCTGAGCTAACAGCTGTTGCCATTCTTCCTCTTTTTCCTTGAGGAAGATTTGCCCTGAGCTATCATCTGTGCCAATCTTCCTCTATTTTGTATGTGTGTCGCCACCTCAGCATGGCTGCTGACGAGTGGTGTAGGTCTGTGCCTGGGAACCAAACCCAAGCAGCTGAAGCAGAGCACCCCGAACTTAACCACTAGGCCATGGGGCCAGCCCCTGATTACATTTTGTTTCATCTTGTTTCAAATGATAGATTCCAAAGTGGATTCAATGCATCATGCCCAGTGAATCAGCTTTAAATTTTGTGAGACTACTTCACATTTCTTGTCTGCTGATTCTTCAGTAAATCCCAATGCTAACTGAATTTTAAAAAACTATTATAACAGAGCAAAAAGGAATTCTCATATTTTCTTAAATCCAAGATATCATCAATTTTATGAGGCATTATTGTTTTATATTGCACCAAAAAAGGAAAACTGTAGTGGCTGATGATAATTAAAGATGCCATCAATTGTCAGATGCATTCCAATGTCATGAAAATATGAACTTCTTGGAATTAATGAAATATGATCATTCATTAAATTCTGTTCTTTTCTAAAGGTATTAATCTTTAGAACATTTTGCATTTCTCCCAACCCCTCTTTTTGGGGCCGTTAGCCAGCTTACTAGATCTTCTAACTTCTGAATTTGATTCTCAAATATTCTACTTGTCCTTCTCAACTGGGTACATCCACAAATATCATGAAAGAAGAGACATAACTGAAAATGCCTGTTTAAAAGTAGTAGATGGTGGATGACTGAGATGACAGAGCTTCACTTGAATTTGATGTTCTATAAACATCCCAAAGACATAGGATAGGATTAGAGAGTGCACAGGCTTCAGTTTACTTCTTGGTACAAAATAAACCACTGGCTTCATCCCTATCACTTACCGTCTGCGCTGATAGCCGATCTTAACAAAGTCAAGACTCCTATTTGAATGGCTTCATTATTTCTTCTCATTTGTTCATCAAAAAATTCCACCAGGTCTGCAGGGTTGGAATGGGCTGCAGGTTTAAGAAATATTGGAGTCATAGAACTCATTTTCACCTTAGGTAAAATACTTGTGAATAGGAAGAGGGTAATTCTATGAGATTGCCAAAGTCACTCTTCAATTGGTAATTAGATTTTATGATGTCTGTGTTCTTCAGTATTGCAGAATTAGTGAAGCACTTTGGTCACTAAAAGAACTTTCTATACCTAGGCCCACTTCTGTTCATACCTGTGAATGTAACCTTATTTTGAAATTAGGTTCTTTGCAGATGGAATCAAGTTAAGATGAGGTCATCAGAGTGGGCCCTAATTCAATACGACTGGTTTCTTTATAAGACAAGAAGAGGAGGCACAGGGAGAACACATTGTGAACACAGACTGGAGTGATGCTTCACCGGCTGTGGAGCCGGAGAGCTGCAGAGATAGGGCAGGAAGCAGGGAAGAGTGAGGAAAGGCCTGGCTGGAATGGAGCAGTTGGGTTGCAAATTGTCAGGGATAAAGTGAAGTAGTTAAATAGGCTGGGGCATAGAGAACTGGAAAGTATAGAAACAGAGGGGTCAGTTAGGAGAGAACTAGAACATAACGGAAGGGCATGCAATGAAGTAGTAGAAATGACATATTTTGGGGAGGGTGGAGGTGTGGGAGGTATAGGATTGCTCTTGTCCCTTGTCCTCAGGGACTATGTTGGAATATAGTTTTGTATCCTGACCCTGGGACCTCGGTGCCTCCTCTACAATCTGTGCCAAGTATTCTAACCAGGTAATGGGTGAGACTGTGATGTGAGAGCAAGAAGAAAAAGGAGAGAGTGAAGGAGGGAGAGAGAGACAAGGAATAGATATGAAGAGATAACCAGGGAGAAAAACGGGTGACTTTGGGTTTGACACATTTTAAAATAATCTCAGATACCAAGAAAAAAGCATTTCCTCTCCTTAGGGCTACCAACTCATTCTGGTTTGCCTGGAAATAAGCCCACACATATGTGGTCAATTAATTTTCCACAAAGGAGCCAAGAATATACAGTGGGGAAAGGATAGTCTCTTCAGTAAATGGTGTTGGGAAAAGTGGACAGCCACATGCAAAAGAGTGAAACTGGACTCCTATCTCACCCCATACACAAAAATCAAATCGAAATGGATTAAAGACTTGAACATAAGACCTGAAACCATAAAACTCCTAGAAGAAAACATAGGGAGTAAACTCCTTGACATTGGTCTTGGCAATGATTTCTTGGATTTGACACCAAAAGCAGAGGCAACCAAAGCAAAAATAAACAAGTGGGACTACATCAAACTAAAAAGCTTCTGCTCAGCAAAGGAAACCATCAACAAAATGAAAAGGCACCCTATGGAATGGGAAAAAATATTTGCCAACCATATATCCAATAAGGGGTTAATATACAAAACATGCCTGGGACTTTTCTGGATTTAGAACCTAAATTTCTATCTCCTGGGAAATCCTTTAGTCCCAGGCAAACTGGGATGATTGGTAACCTCACCTGTCGTACTCCTCTTGAGAACAGGTAGCATAGGGACAGGCATAGAATACTGTGAGCTGAAGAAACATTTTGTGTGTGTATGTGTAAAAGTAACTAACGTGACAGTTTGCACATCCTTTATCATTGTCGTCATCATCACCCAGAGACATTTTTATTAGAAACCCTCTGCATGCTGGGTCCTACCTAGAATGAGAAAACAGCTTGAAGCTTCAATTTCATTTTCCTTTACTGGAGGTTCTAGAACTCTGCAGACCTGAATGAATGAGGAGGAAAAATCAGGTTCTAGTTGTTAAAAAACAGAAACCCAGTGAAAATGAAACAATCAGATATGACAGCATGGTCTTCTTACCTGGTGGAGCAAATTGGTAAAAATGGCTCTCTTCAAGCCCTTTGGAAAGTCAACGTCATAGAGAACTGCCGCAGTCAATATTTGCTTTAGACTCTAGAAAGGAAGCTCTCAAAGGTGAGTTGGAGGGTGCCCACAAAGCAGCAGCACCCCATGTGGAAGGCAAACAATTATGTTTTGTGAGGAGAACAAACCCATAACCTTCCTGCAGTTACCAATTTCCTTTAGTGATTCTGGCCCCTCCACCTTAGGGAAGAGCAGCAGCTTGATAAGATAATTCTCAGTCCCTTTCTGGAGTTTTCCATCATCCAGCTAAGCCAATCTCTTCTTTCTTTACTTTATATTCCCCAAGACGTATTTAAGTTCAGCTGTCCAGATGGATATTTAAGTTCCCAGGCCCCCTTGAAACTTAATATCACCCAGGATGGTTTCCAGTCAACTCTCTGAATCAGTCCCTTTAGGGTGTGGCTCTTACCTGAGTGACATGGAAATCAGTGTCTTTGTCTTTATACTGGTTCAGGAGCCAGGGTATCTGGCCCAGGGCATATTCACAGAGGTCTTCCCGATGGAGCAGCAGGCTCACAGTGGGGCCATGAGCCTTAACGATGGCCAAAGTCTGCAGATGCAGCAAACAAATGCCATTTCTAACATTTCGTTATGCTTTTTGTACTTTTCTCAGAAGAACAGGAGCTTTAGATACCCCCTAAAAACTTTCCTCACAGGAAGGATTTCTTTAAAAAGCTTTAAAAATGTTTAGGTTGAGATCATTGTATGAAGCAGAATTATATTTATATTTATATCTATATCTACATTTATATCTATATTGACACTCATTTCAATACTTACCCTCTTTCCTATTTCTTTCTCTCTACTAGTCACTTTCTTTCAACGTATTAACAAATTAAAATTTTCCCTCATATTAAAAAAAATTCTTTGATTCCCTATCACTTTGACCCCATATTATCCTACCCAATTCTGTTTCTCTTTCCTTTCTCTCAGAGCGAAGCTTTCTGAAGGAGTGGCATACATTTGCTATCTCCACTTCCTACCTCCCATTTTCCCCTCAATCCACTATAATTTGCTTTTATTGACATCAAAAATGAACAAGTATAAAATACAAATGTAATATACATTGATTATAAAAATTTAGAAATCACAAAAATTATGGTGAAGAAGAAAACATAGTACCCACAGTACTCATAGAAAATCACTGTTCTGTATATCTTTAATATGTTCTCATATTATTTTAATATGATCTCATTCTGCTTGGTTCTCCTATTTCTTTAGCAGCACATTCCCAATTCCCCATCATGAGTTCTTCTCCCTTCGGCCTTCTCCTTAAATATTGATCCCCCTGGAAGTCTATTTTTGGCACTTCTGCACTCCACATACTCTTCTTGAACAATCCTATTCCAAACCATTCCTTCAGATGTTACTTATAAAACAATGATATCTAAATCTATGTATCTAGTTTTTGCTTTTCTTCTTCATGCCAATCCTGAATATCCCCAAACCTTCTAATATCTCCACTTGGCATTCAACAAGTGAATTCAATAAGTGAACCCCATAGGCATTCAAGTCAAAACGTCTAAAATTAAACCCATTTTTCTTTAATTCCCCAAATGTGTTCTTCCTCCTGTTTTTCCTATCTTGATTCATGACCCCAAGATTACTTAAATTGGAAATCTAGAAATCATCCCAGGTGCCTCCATTTTCTTCATTATAAACATCCAATTGATGCCAAGACCTGTTGATTCTATTCTCCAGTGTCTGACTTCTCTGAACAGTACCATTGATACTACATTAATTGATCCTCTTAGCACTAATGACCCAGACTATTTCTATAGCCTCCTAACTGATAGTCTTGTCTTAATCCACCTCATATGCCATCCACCTTTAACACTGATGTTAGAATGATTTTTTTGATACTCACAACTTTGCTTAAAATCCTTTAAAGGTGTCTCATTTCTCAAAAAAAAAAAAAAAAAAAAAAAGTCCAAGTTTCTGTGTAGCATTCAAGGCTCTTTACTATGTGGCAAAGTCTATTTTTTTGGTTTCATTTCTTTCTGCTTCTATAAACCCCCTTCCTCTTTCCCCTTCCCCTTCTCCCACCAGACTCACTCAAGTGTGCATGTTATCCCTGTGCTTCAATCAGTTTTACTCCCTCGTTAGGGAGTGCACCTTTCCTGTAGTGAATGACTTCATGGGCTGCAAGCTCAGTTCCAAAGTCACAGCCTTTCCAGCACTCACTACAGGAGTTAAGTGCTTCTCTCTCTGTGCTCCCTTATTACTTTGTGTACATCCTTGTCACTTGCCTAACTCTTCCTGTAGGAAGCTGGGAAAGTAGTCATCGAATTTGTATTGAATTTTGTTTTCCAGGTATCTTGGAGAGAAGACTTCTACAGGATATTTCAAAAGTTCCATGTTTGCTAATGATTTAACTACTCCAGCACGTTAAAAAAATAAATGCTTTAATAGTTTAAAGTATACAAAAGAAATTGAACTAGAGAAGGTAGCCAAGTGTTAAATCTTTTATAATATAGTGAGAAAGAGATCTAAGTAGGATATAATTTAGCCTACTTTAAAACAATTATAGTAATTAAGCAAGATAAGGATGGGATTATATATGTGAATGCACTTTGTAATCTATTCTCTAGAAGGCATCACAATATTTTGAAGCAGCCAAGTACCTTCTTTAGATGTTATTTTATTTCACTGTGATATTCATAGACACAGGAAATTTCTGTGGACTGTTGTTTTTCCTAATCAATGACTCAGTCCAAATATGGGTTATGATATTTAAGACATGAATAGCTAACATTCTATTTATTTTACTCATTTTATCTTGTTTATTGTTCTCTCCACACATTGGAATGTCAGTTCCATGAGAGTGGGGGACTTGGTCTGTTTAATCCCTGCTGCATCCCCAGCATGTGGAACAGTGTTGGGCATGTCACAGGGACTCAATCAATATTAGTTGAAAGAATAAATAAATAATGATTTGAAATAGGAAAGACAAAAAGATTTGATAAACCTGATAAAACACAACCTATAAATTTCCAAAAGAACTGATATTAATTATCATGTTTAAAAGAGAATAGGAAGTTCAAACACGTGGAGGGAGAGCTAGCTTGAGGCGGGCCGAAGCCCCCACTCACTTTCATGGGCGAGGTCACAGGGGCCCACTTCTCCATTATATACCGGAACAGCATGAAGATCTTGTCAGAGAGGCGGTTGGCATCCAATCTGGGATAGGGGAAATCTCGCCAGTGGTTGACATACTTGTAAATGGCCTTGCTGAACTTCTCAAGGGCTGCATTTAAAAAATAACCACAGACGGAGAAAAATATAAAGATAGGAAGGACCATAAAATGATTTGAGAAGAGAGTACTGATGATCAGCAAATAGTTTCTATAAAATCTTACAACTGTACCAAATAAACATATAAAAAGTGTTCAGCCACATTAGTGAAATGTAAGTTAAAACCGTAATGTGATACTAGTACAAACCATCCAGAATGGCTAAAATTTGACAGGTGATGTCAAGTGTTGACAAGACTAAAGTGCAGCTGGTATTTTCACATACTGCTGGTGGGAGTATTATACAACACTTTGGAAAACTCCTTGGCACTATCTACCAAAGTTGAATATGTGTTCTCTATGACTCAGAAATTCCATTCCTAGGTATGTAGTCATTAGATATGCATACACAAAGGCACAAAAAACCTTGTACAAGAATGTTCACACTAGCTTTTTTTTTTTTTTTTGCAATAGCTTCAAACAGAAAACAGTCCAAATATCTGCCAACAGGTAGAATGGAAAAACAAATTGTATTATAGACATGTAATAGTATACAGATATGAAAATAGACTATATACGGTTATATAAAACAACATGTATGACTCTCACAAATAGGCAAAACTAATCTTTGGTGTTAGAAGCCAAGACTGTGGTTACTTTTGGAGACTATGGAGAGGGCAATGACTGGGAGAAAGGATGAAAGGGGCTTCTGGGGTGTCCCACTTCCTGACCTGAGTGGTGGTCAAATGGATAAGTTCACTTTGTGGCAACTCATCAACCTGTACATTTCTGATTTGTATGTTTTCTTGTGTGTCTGTCTTACTTCAATAAAATTCTAAAAAATCTTGGGCCTGCAAAAATATCATTTGGGCCACTAATCCATATATATTTGCATCAAAAGCATTAAATATTATTACTTTTTCCTTTAGCCCTCATGCTATGCCTTTCATTAGGTGACAAAGAAAATTGGTAGTTTACTTTTTCAAGGATAGCTTACATTCAAAGAATACTCTGGAAAAGATCCCAAGTGTCTTAGCTTTAGAGCTGGCCTTTTATTAGCTCAGTCACATTCCCTCTGAACTCTTTCTCTAAAATAAATTTTTTTTTTTGCAGGGGAAGATTCACCCTAAGCTAACATCTGTTGCCAATCTTCCATCTTTTTTTCTTATTCTCCCCTCCATCCTCCCAAAGCCTCAGTACGTAGTTGTATATAGTTGTAAGTTCTTCTAGTTCTTCTATGTGAGCCACCACCACAGCATGGCTACTGACAGAGGAGTGGTGTGGTTCTGTGCCCGGTAAATGAACCCAGGCCGCCAAAGCAGAGTGTGCCAAACTGTAACCACTAGGACATCAGGGCTGGCTCCCAAACTCTTTCTGATAATCTCCTGCTACACTTTATCATTATCTTTTGTGCATGTGTGTGTGTGTTTGTTGTCATGTGTGTGTCTTGCATTGGCTTAGAAGCAACATGAGAAAAGGGATGATATCTTGTTCATTGATGGTATCTGAAGCAAAGAACACAATGTCTGCTTATTTCTTGATTGATTGAATGAATAGATAGATGAATGGATGGATGGCTATTAAATTTTATACCTTTTCTTTAGTGACAGTCAGGCAAAAGTTGCTTTAGGACAAAAGGACACTTAGATAACTTTGGAACATGAGAGTATTCTCCTATTCTTTGCCATGATGATTTCTGACTTTATTTCCTTTTACCTTCTTGATTTTTAACTTTGGAGGTAGAAATGCTATTAGAGGTACCAAAGTATATTTGCAGGAACACAGTGTTAGCTGTGAGAGTAAGTAGGGAAAGTAAAAAGTATTGAAAAATGGGCTAATCTAGTATAGTTGCTCAAGTCCTTGAGTCATAGTTCAAATTTTGGCTCTGCCACATACTAGCTGTGTGACCACAGGCAAGCTGCTTCACCTTCCTAAGCCTCGATTTTTTTGTCTGTAAAATGAAGGTAAAATGTTATCTACCTATTGGGGTTGCTGTGAGTGTTACATGAAATAATAATCTTAAAATACCCAAGGCAGTGCCCAGGCACATAGTAAATTCTCAGTATATATCAGATACAAATATTACCTTCATTGATGACAGAACAAGAGGAAATGGGCAAAATGGAATAGAAAAGACTTGGTTGACAGGTAAAGAAGACATTCCTGATGGCATGGGCTTTAAAACATTGCAAAATAGTAGTGTTGGGATGTTAGAGGTGGAAAGGATATTAGCAATCACTTCGTTTGTTCTTTTTAGAGATGAAACTGAGATTCAGAGAAAGGCAGAGTCACCCGATGGCCCAGTGGCTGATCAGAGACAAGAGTCCAGGTGTCCAGACTCATCCAAGGAGCCTCTCCGTGTGCTGGCAATGCTTTTCCCTAGGAATTCCAGGGAATGTTCTTGATTACTGTAGATGTATTTGTTTTGGGGTAGAGGGGATTTGTGACCATAGTTTATTTACCGATTTTAATTGATTTGGTGATTGTTTACATTTTGATTAGATTGTTTATCATTATGATAATATTGCATAATAATGAGATGCCAAAATTTAGCCTACTGCTAAGAGCTGGTAAGCTCTCATAATCATTGTTGAGAAAGTGTGATCCAAATGACAAAGGCCGTATAGAGCAGTGGATAGAGCAGCGGAAAGAATATACGTTGGGTAGTCATATAAACCTGAGTTTGAATGCCACCTCCACATCTCATTGGCTGCGTCACCACCTTGGGAAAATTGCTTAATTTCCATGACATCCAGTTTATCGTCTGTAAAATGGGCTAATAGTGCTTACCTTGCAGGACTGCTGTGAGGATTGAGAGAGATAATTCCCTGCAGAGGGCCTTCCATGTGGTAGGCACTCAATAAATGGTAGTTATTATGATTAGAAAGGACAAGTAAAAGGAGTAAAAGGAAAAATAAGACCTTTGCTCAATTCACAATCTGGTATTAACAAAGAGGAAAGCATGGGGATGCTCACCAATACAGAAAGTTCCCTTCATCCTTTCCTCCTCAGCCAGCCTGAGCATGGTTTGCATGGTGAGCAGGGTCATCATCATGAAGGGAATACTCTGGGACACTGCAGTGAGGGACACGAGAGGAGAAAGGCGTTATCTTCTCACACTGGGGAGCTCTGTGACTCCTTCTCATGCCAACAAGCATTTCAAGGCTGCATGGGGTCCCAGATGAGGTGCAGTAGAAAGATGTTCTCCTCTAAACCACTCCCTCACCCCCCCAGTAATGCCAGGCTGTAGTTAGAGAATCAAGGAGTGGTTGGCTTAAAATAATGTACTAGCTATATGTCTACCTGTACCTCTAGTTTAGTAGCAATTACTTATTTGGATAATTATTTTATTACTGTTCATCCCTCCCACCAGAACTTGTCTGTATCCCCAGGGCCTAGCACAGGTAATAAGTGCTCAATAAATATCTGTTAAATAAAGTGTTGAGGAAATAAATCATGAGAAATCCTTGGTTCATGCAAGTGTTCAGTGGTTTGCAGAATATACTGGATGGAAAATGTGCTTCTGCAAACACAAAGCCAGATGAAAGGGAAGGTAAGGATAGGAGACAGCCCAGCCAAATTCAGAGCAACATGGGTTAATGGTTGGTCAGCAGGCTCATCTGTGCTCATAAACAACTGCCCAAATCTGTCTATCCATATTCTTCAGTACAGCAGAAGAGAGAGATGCTCTCCCTTCTGCTGTTTGCTTCCATTTGGGTTTTAGAAGATTAGTCAGGGGTGGTTGTTTCCCAGAAAAATGTGGGGAGTATTCCCTCCATACCATAGCTGGTTGCCAGCTCAGCCATGGCAAGCACAACAAATTCGTTTGGCAGCTCTAGGATCCTGAAGTTACTTTGTATTTCATACATCACAGAGTTGAAATCATGTGCAGCAAGAGACACCAAAACCTCACCAGCTAGCATTCTGATTTCCCTGGGGATCTGAGGAAGAAAAGGAAAGTAACAATAATAGCTGGAGGAAGAGCAGAGTGAGTCTGAAGAGGGGAAATAGTCTACATAATATTTATAAGTTCTTCTAGCTTTGGGATAGAGGGAGAACAGGCTGTCATAAACTCAGAGTGGAAGCCTCTAGGGTAGGTGTCAGTAGCTGGGAAAGCACAGGTAATTTGAATGCTTAAAACCGGGTTTTAATAGGGTTCTTGTAAACTTGAGGTCAATACATGTTTTCTTGCTAATTGATCAGGCAATTTTAACATAGGATTTATGTTTTATGTTTAAGTGATATGAATTACTGTGGTTGAAAGACTGAAGGGAATGGTGAAAGGAAGATGGGGCTAGGAGTCTAGAGTTTTGGGTTTTAGTATTGTCCTGATCTAATAATATCTTTGATGTTGGAGATATCGGGAAGGACTTCCGCTTTGGGTAATGGTCAACTAGGTAAATTTGTTCAAACTACTACTGAGGAAAATAAATAGAGCTGGACAAGATATTAAAAATACACTCATAGGGGCGGCCTGGTGGCACAGCAGTTTAGGTTGCACTTTGGCAGCCCGGGGTTTGCCGGTTCAGATCCTGGGTGCTGGCAGACGCACTGCTTGTCAGCCATGCCGTGGCGGCGTCCCATACAAAGTAGAGGAAGATGGGCATGGATGTTAGCCCAGGGCCAGTCTTCCTCAGCAAAAAAGAGGAGGATTGGCAACGGATGTTTGCTCAGGTCTGGTCTTCCTCACACACACACACCCACACAAATATATATATATATACTCATAAAAGCATCAAAGAGCTCACACTATAGGGTGGAATGAATTACTGGGTTGATATCTGGAAAAGATTGGGAATCCAGAGAGATAAGTCCTGCATTTGAGGCTGCTTTGCAGCATTTTGGGAGATTAGTTAGAATTCAGGGCCAACCAATGGTAAGACCCTGGTCATACCACCTCTCATCTCTTGGTCGAAGGCCCCAAGGGCTGCATTTAGATGAAAAGTTCAATGGGACCTCCATGGACTGTAGTCCAACTTTGAGTCACAGAAGTGGCCCTCCAAAATCTCAAGCCCTGAAATTAGTCATAGATTGTTAGTACCCTTGGTAGGTATACAAGTAAAAATCCCTTCTGGAATAAAATAACATTATCTTAGGACTCAAACTATTTCTACAAATTATTTTTCAGACACAATGCCTAACATACACAGATAAGTAGGCACACAAGAGATAAGAATTCATATGGGAGCCAAGAAAACTGGGTGTGTAGTTATTTGTTCTGTTAATAGATAGCTGTGTTACTTTGAAAAAAAAAAATCTCTCCAAGCATCAACGTCCTCATCCAAAAGTGGATTGGATAATATTATTTCTAAAGTCTTTCTTAGCTTTGCCTCAGTTTCCTTGTCTGTTAGGGGGTAAATAACAGGCACTGTAATAATATCCAAGTTATCATGAAGAACAAAAAAAGTGATTTGTGGTCCTGGCAGCAATGTAGGAAAAGCTTATGGATGTCTACATGGGTGAATTTGGGTCACTTAAAGACCTGTTGCTGGCCTTGACACTGATTCATCATCAAGAATCAAGCTTACAGTGTTGTCTCTCATGTCCTTAGAAGCATAATAAATCAACCGCTGGACAATTGCATCATCCAAGATGTCAGTATTCTGAATAACAGAAGTGAGATGACTGTAAATGTCTTCCTGTGAACATACAAGGGTATACACAGAAATTTCAGTTGCAAAGCTAGAGGAATCAGATGAAATCCAAACAAATAACGCCATCAAACTAAGCAACGTATGGCTACCACACGTTGGGCTTTATATATCTTCATTGGGGTTTCCTGAACATAATATGCGTCTTTGGGAGTCAAAGACTTAAATGTAAGGCAAAATTTACTCTAACAACTATGTAATCTGGACTACATTTCTATGACGAAATCTAATTGAAGGCAGGGGTGGGCTACCTGACACGTCAAAGTCTCTCGAATATCACTGCAGGGCACTCGGGGGACTGGAAATGGCCATCACTCTAACTTGCTCCCACTACCAGACAGTGACTACGGTATTAGGGAACACACTGTGATTCCCAAAGAGGCTGCTAAACTATGCAAGTGGATCCTAAGGGAGGTTTACAGGTCCTTATTTCATTCCCGCCTCTGTGGAGAGAAAGCTGTGAATTCTTTTGGAGAGAGCTGTAGCCTCCAGGAATGGTGTGGCTTGACCAGACACTGTGTGTGAGGACTTTTCTAAATCTCTTAGGTGGCTACATGGTCTTTGGAAGATGAGAGATTGGTGTTCTGAAATCTCTAACAGCCTCAAGCATGTTACCTTGAGCTACTACGCCCATGTTTAAGGTGTGAAATAGCTCCCTTTGCATAAGGGATTCTAATTTGCAGTCAGGGTTGGGAACCACTGGATTAAGACGTAAAGGTATAGCCCTTCACAGGGAGGCTACACTGACTGATAATTAGGAGCATTTTACTGGAGTCAGACAGGCTTGTGTTTGGATGTAATCCTGCTGTTCTTAGTTAGGCAAGTCATGTAACTTCTCTGTGCCTCACTTTTCTTAGTTGTCAAATGGAAATAGCCATACCTACCTCACAAAGTTGTGAGGAGTGAATATCATACAATGCTCTGTTGTTTGGAAGGCATCTAGCTCTCTACTTCCTAGATAAGTGTTCAGTGAAGGATAGCTATTGTTATTTTGCAAAAGGTTGTTGAAGCCAGAAAAGCCTTCAAATCCCAGAGAAAAAAAACTCTACTTGTGAAATAGCACTATACATGAGTAGGGGAGACCTTTTGGGATTTTCATAGGAGCCCTCAAATGATACAGGAGGGGGCTCTAATCCACGTAGTTGTGTCTGACATCTCCCTCTTTCCACATTTGCCTGTATAAGGTTATGGAAAGGGGCATTCGTTTGCCAGCTTCTAGAAGTGGATACTCTGATTCCTCAAATGCTAAATATCGTTGCTTAAACATTATAATGACTTCCATTGTAACTGCATTTTCTGAAAAATTGAATGCCATGTAAGAAGCCAGAGAGAAAAGAGCGAGTTGAGGAAAAGAAGGATGTATATAAAATGTTACAAGTGGACTAGAAAAAATGAAGGGGAAAGAGATTTTTCCTCTATTTTCCTTACCTTGCTAATGTTATCTTCCTTGTTCAGCATGCTGAGAGTGAGGTTAATATCTCCAAAAGTCTCTAAAATGCACAGAAGAAGAATTAAATGTGTGCTGAAATGCTTCCTGTTAATTACTATGCAATAGTCACAAAAAGTTTTTTCTTTCTAGCCCTCTCTCTCTTTCCTTCTCTCTCTCTTTCTTCCCCTCCTCTCTCCTCCTCTCTCTTTTCTTCTCCCCCTCTCCCTCTTTTCCCCTCTCCTCCTTGACTGCTAGCTTTTTGATGGCAGGAACTGTGTCTTATTCATACTTTACTGACATACCTGAAAATAGCAGATGCTTAGTGTTTTTTTCAAAACCTGAATTAAATGTGGAGGGGAAGAGAAAAGATGCTAGATTCCTATTTATCCCTCCAGTCATGTAGGTATCACTCTATATGGATATCTTCTCTAGCAAGGTTCGGCTCTCAGATTCCACGAGCTGTATCCCTTATACCTGACTTGAGCATTTGAAAGCAATGGTGTGATATTGGTGTTTATTTTCTATTTCTCCTTCCTCATCATCTCCTCCATCCTCTTTTTCCACACCTTTCCATCTGTCTTCCCTTCTGGCTCTGCCAGGTCCTGCCTCTGATCCCATGCACATGGAACCTTGCTCTTTCCTGATAATAACCTAAATGTTTTTGACTTGCACTTTCCAGGAATATTTGTATTTGAATAAAACTCTCTGGAAAACTGAAAAGAAGATTTGAGTCAAAGGACTTGAGCAATTTCAGCACACATGGTGAGTTGGTAAGAGGGATAATTTTGGAGGTGGTGATTTTCCACAAGCTTCCATATCAAACAATGTAACCCTTTCGTACAGTCTTTTTTGACAAAGCAGAAGGCAAGCATACTTTGAAAACTGGGGGAAAATATTTCCAAAGGACTCTTCCAGTATTTAAGATTAAACAAGAAACTGTCTTTCTTTGTGTTGTAGCCACGTTCTCCTCAGGCAGACACACGTTTTTAAAGTAGGTAAGGCACAGTCATCTCTCAGCCTCCCAGTCTATCACTGGTCCTTTACAATCAGTGTGATTTTATCGTTTGGAATAAAGGGAGAGTAGAGAGAAACAATCTTACTTTAGCATAGCTTTTCATAAAACTTTAAGTTGTAGAGACCTCTCACACCATCCCCCACCTGACTTATGCATATGGTCACACAGACAAAACACCTAACTGCTCAGAATCTGAAGATGCTTACCTACGGATTCCTCCATGTCCTGAGTCATTGTTTTGGCTGTTTCAGGCTCTCTAAGCGACAGCACCTAAGTATCAGAAATAGTAAGGCTACAAAATCGAAGAAGCAGGCTGGCAATTTCTCATATAAGGTTCACATAAGATTCTCTAAATGCAAGTCCCTCCTCCACTTGATCGGCACAATGTTCTGGAAGCTTCCCGCGATGGGCTGCTGTTGAGGAGGATGATGCTGTATTCTACCACTATGACATTTTCTTGCGTCTGAGTTCCTGCTGACCAACAAAATGGCTGCATCTCACTGAATATTGTCCCTTTGGTGCAGACCAGAGTATCTGAGAAGGAAGAAATTAGAGACTGGGACTTAAACCATTTTTGTAGACCAAGGGAATTCCTCTCCCTAAACTTGGGTCCATTGATCACAAATTTGGGAACGGTTTTCAGTGGTCACTTTACAGGCCTGGTGTTGGTAAAGCCTTTATGGTGATCTTGATTGTTCTACTTGGTGAAAGTCAGTCACACAAACTGGGCATGCTCAGTGGACTAGAATGCCTGCCAGGGGCAGTTGAATGGAATGTCCAACTGACAGCAGCAGCAAAGCAAAGCCTTCTCTGCCTTCCTCCCTGCTCTCCCCACCCCACCCCCATCATTGACTTGGTCTGTATCTTGGCCTTACTCAGGCTGAGGCTTTTTCTCTAACTCCATTCCCTCTTCTTGTTTTCAAATCATTTTTTATCCAGACCTCTTGGCTATAACGCTTTCAACTTTACAGACCTAAATGGACCTAAATCTCTTCCCAATGCCCTCCTAACCCTAAATCTATATGACCACAATTTCTAACGTGTGTCTAGATGCTATGTTAATGTGGCCGATGTTAGAGGGAGTGGGAAGGGGTCCCAGCAGTCTACAGGTCTACAGGGGCTGAGGGGAGGGGCTTGTGACAACTCTCAGCTGTTGCTTCTTCTCCAGCTATCTTCCTTTCATTAGTGAAGTTTATTTCAGATTCAAAAGTCAAATGCTTCCAACTAAATCTTTGAATTCGTCATTCTTTTCACAGACATATTTTTACTGAATTTATTATAGAGGTCCTCAGCAGGCTGGTGGTTAAGAATATTTTCAGCTTCCCAAGTCAGCATCACTGTGTTCCAGAGTGTGTCCACAAGTGCTTTGTAACAGGGATCACTGGTGTCCTTATATAAAACGTCAATTCCAAGGCCCACCTCAGACCTGGTAAATTAGAATGAGGGGCAGAAATCTCTATTTTTATTGAGTATACCTAGTGATTCTTAGGCTCACTAAAGTCTGAGAAACACTGGCTAAGATCCTTGCCCAATCACCCATTATGGGATAATTGAAAATTTAGCAGTAACTTGAAGGATGTTCATTGTGGTTGGGGAAGAATAGCATTTGCTCCTCTCCAGTGCCATGACTCATTCACCCAACGGAAGATAGGCCGAGAACTGGTGGATCAGAGAGGTGTTGAGGTGATGAAAGGCAGCCTGAAACTCTTCATGGCTTATAGTGAAATAAAAACATTGGAAATTATGTGGTTTTAGAATCTTAAAGAACAATGTGCAATAGAATCAATAATAAGAAAGCTAGCCATTTAGGTAATTGTTATAATCAATTTCTTATTCTTTTTGTGAATGATGGCAAATGATTTTTCTGAATGTCTATATATAAAGATTTCCTTGATTTCATCGAGATTAGGGAAGTTAGGAGATGACTGATTTATATTGACTTTGTAATTTATTCATTGGCACAATCAAAACACATCTTTTTGCTAAATCTTCTTTCAGATAAAGCAAATTTACTCACTGATCTCTCTTTTCATACAGCAATATTGCAGATAGATTTTAAAAAATTCAAACTTCAAAATAGCAAATTTGCTGTCATTTTATTCCATTTTTCTGGGCCTAGTTGTTGCATTTTCCCATTATTTCCTACTCTTCTCTTTACGCTAGGCTAACACAATATGAGTTTGATTTCTCTGAAGTCCTAGGAACATGCTAAGCACTAATTCTCAAAGCTAATAGGATGACATGTGCTAACAAATGAAGTATTGTTTCTAGATATTTGTTTGCAAGGGAGCTTAAATTCAGCTTGCTAAAGAACTAAGGAGTCTCTCTGGGTATACAGTAACTATTATCTTTCCATGTAACTTGTCAAATGATACTACCCAATCCCAGGAAAACTACGTTCCCAAAGGAGGTGTTATCAGGCAAAAATACCAATAAGGCAGGAAAGGCAAAATATAAATCTATGGGAGACTAGATATATGTAAAAGTAATATCAAAATTTATAGAAATTTAAATTTTATGTTCCTAATGGTTTTATTGTAAGTACAACTCATTTAAACTTTGACATGAATCCTTTTATTCTTTAAATGAAGTGTTAGATTTTATAAAATACATTAAAAATAAAATTAAGCTCTGCTTTTTTTAAAAGTCAGTTTTAAGACATAAGCCTAATCCTTTATACTCTAGTATATAGAAAGGCAAGAAATATTAGACTGTAATTTCATGTAGAAGAAAATATGCCTCTGTTGTTAGTAGTTTCTCATTTCTCTCTTTTTCTTTTCCCTTCTTCCTTCCTTCCTCCTTCCTCCCTCTCCTCTCTCTCCTGTCTTCTTCTCTCCTCTTCTATTCTCTAGTCCTCTTCTCTTTCATGTTTCTCTTACTCTTTCTTTGCTTCCTTTACTTGTAGTTAACAATAACAACAAAAAGATAATTTCCAGTATAATTCAGGTTAGTTCAATTCGTCAAACATTTACTGACTACTTGTTAGGCAAGAAGACCCGTGATAGAGCTGCTTGGATGTATCATGATGAAAGAGAATTCCTAACCTCAAGGAATTCACAATCTATGGGGAGAAGCCAGTCTATTGACACAAGTAACTGAAAAATGAGCCAGAGTAGTGTGTGTTATGATAGAGGAGTAAACAAAGAGCATGAATGAGTTGTGAATTCTGTGCACAGAGCACAGGGGTAGCATTTGAGGTGGTCCTTGAAAGTAGAGATGAATCCTGTAAATAACAGGCAGAAGAACTCATCTTCTTCCTTCTTGAAGTAGAAGACAGCAGATCCTCTTATTAACTTCTTCTTCTTTTTTTTTTTGCTGAGGAAGATTGGCCCTGAGCTAACTTCTATCACTAATCTTCCTCTTTTTGCTTGAGGAAGATTTGTCCTGAGCTAACATCTGTTGCCAATCTTCCTCTATTTTGTATGTGGGTAACCACCACAGCATGGCTGCTGATTAGTGGTGTAGGTCTGCACCCAGGAACCAAACTTGGACTGCTGAAGCAGAGTGCACTGAACTTAACCACAAGGCCACTGGGTCTGCCCCCTAACTTATTTCTTTATCAGCATAAATAGTGAGCATAAATAATACTATTTTCTTGATTTTTTTTCTGTTTATTTACCAGGATTCAGATTGTTATTGTTTCAATGCAAATATACAGTGTTCAGCTAGGTTATTATGATAAAATATATATTCAAAATACTTTTTTTCCTGGAGCAGGATTCATGCATGAAATAAACGGGAAAAGAAGAAAGAGCATGAGAATGGGGTTCAGAAACTTCAATTGTATCTAAGTTCTGCTTCAAATTAGTTGTATTACCCTGGCAAAATCAATCTCTGGACTGAGTTTGAGTTGCCAACTGCAAAAATGAGAGGATTGGTTTAGTTGACATAAGAATCATTTCCTGCAGCAAGCAACTTTGTTTTCGCTTTCTTGGTAACACCCAAACCACTTGTAATGTTGTTTTTAATTCTGACGCAACAAACTTATAAATGAATTTTTTGTATTGGGACCTTTTATGGATAGGGGATTTCTTATACTCTTCCCCATATAAACCCAGTGTGGAGACTTCCTTCATCCTTGCACTGACAGCAGTCAGTGATGTAGGGAGAGGAGTTTGGAGAAGTGTCTATGGACTGAATGCAAGACAGTCATCACTGTGGACAGCAAGGTAAAACACACGAATACACCTCAAACCTAATATAATGATTGAACCTCAATGAATGTTTTCTCATTAATAATCCTCAAGAGATATTAGCCATGAATTGCTAATCTGAAACATGTGTAAACAGCAGTTACTTTTCTGTATATTATTAAGCATGCTATATTTTAAAACTGAGACTATGGTTTTAAAGTCTTCCGTTTAGGAATTCAGAAGGGGCTTAAGAATTTAATCCAGAGAAGGGAACATGCAGATGGATTTACAAAATGGCTTCCCTCTCAAGTGATAGATGATTCAAGCTTCTGCAGATGAGTAAATAATTTTCTAGCAAATTGTTTCCCAAATACCTTTCATATTAGGCATTTATAGCATTGTTACTAACAGAGGCCGGGAGAACACAGCCTGACTTTATAATTTGGAGTAGAGAAAGAAGCAATGGGAGCCTTTACCTCTGAACACCTTGCCTAGTGGCCTGGCATCGCGGGAACTGACTTTCTGCTCTCTGGAGCTCGTTTGACCTCGGCCAAGGCTTTTAGCTTTTTAACTGTCAGTTACCTCTTGGATGCTCAGGTCATGTTAGTGAGAAATGAAACATCATCTTTTTGACTGAGGAATTCGCCCTTGGTGGCTAGATAATTCAAGGTAGGATATTTTCATTATCTCAGCTTTCCATAATGAACTACTTGGGTTCCGTAACTACCTAAGTAAATAAATCTTAGAAGAAACAGTCATCAGTGTTAAATTTTTAAGGATTAAAAGACAATTCCATCATCTCTGGGTGATTATCTTACACGTAGAAAGAAAAATCTATTACATTTTTTTAAAGAAACGAACTGTCTCAGCTATCCTTTGATTACTTTTATAAGATTAAAAACATTTCTAATTCATGATTGTAATGGTTTCAACGGTCTCTAGATGTGTCATAAAAATGTGTATATGTTAATGTTACACTGAAAAACTTTTAGAATCCTACAAATGTTCAATGAATTTTGTCACAATAACGTATTAAATGAAACTGATCAAAAACATTTTAGTCAAGAAGTGATGGTAAAATTTCAAATAATAAAATTCCTGGTTACCAGTAGCACTCAAATTTGAGTAGGGATTTTTGCTGGAAAGAAGGCAAATTACAAGACCATACTCTGAATCAAGGATTGAGAAGGAAAACATAACTTGCATGGCTGATCCTAGTGTTAGTATATGTAACTCTTCGTGTGCTTCTATGAGCACAGAGATGAGCACAGACGTTCAAGAAGATGAACCTGGAAAGATGTTGCACCGAGTTACCATTAAGTTATTGTATCTGCTATTTTGTTTGTGTTGTTCTTGTTGTTATAATTATAACTTAACCATAAAACAGACTAACAGACCACATCATTCCAGCAGCATTATGTTAATTGAGGTCTTAAGAGTATGGTTTCTGATTTTAAGAGAAAATGTTCTTCCAAGACTCTATGACGTAATCATACTCATGATATAATCAATCTGTTAATTATTCAATTGTTAGTTACACACATGCTAATTACTTCTTAAGCATTTCTCTGTTGTATTATATTTTGTAAAATAATATTCCTTAAATCCTAGCTGCTTCTTGATAGCATATTAATTCTACAGAAGCAAATAGACTGATCCTTTTTCTTGCTGTTTACAACCTAGAGTATGTAATTTCTAAGTCCGTTTCTATTTATTGATTCTTTTATTCCTCTTGTTGGTTGTATTTTCCTGCTTCTTTGATTGTTTTTTTCCCATTGGATAGCAGAGATTGTAAATTTTTTTCTTGTTGGATATTGAATATTTCTGAGCTTTGCTCTGACATAGCTAAGTGACTTGGAAACAATTTGATCCTTTCCAAGCTTGTTTTTAAGTTTTGTAAGGTATAAGGACCAGCAACCTCAATATAGGGCTAATTTGGCCCCACTAATGAGGTGATATCCTTCTAAGTACTCTCTGATGACTCATGAATTATGAAGTTTTCCACTCTGGCTATTGAAAATATGGATTATCCCAGGCTTGTGTGAACTTTGGGAATTATTACTTCTGTTCTTTTTGCATCGTTTGTTGCCCAGTCTCAGTTTTCCTCGTATGCTGTCCCTATTCTGTATTCAGCTGAAGACCGGAGTGGAATAGTCTGCAGACCTCTAGAGCTTTCTCCCTTTGCAGCTCCCTCCTCTCCAGTAGTCTGCTGCACAAATTCTACCCACTTTGCCCTTCCTGGACTCCCAGCTCCATCTCCTTGAGTCAGGGAGACCTTCAGGCTCCACCTAGTTTCTTCTCCCCTGTACCGAGGCTTAGAAACTTTCTCTGGGCGGTAAAGTTGGGCAATCACTGGGGCTAACCTTATATTTTTCCCCTCTCCCAGAGATCAATGTCCTGCATTAACTGGTGTTCAATGCCTGAAAAGTGTTATTTCTTATATTATGTCTATTTTTTCAGTTATTTTAGGTGAAAGGGTAAATCTAATCCCTGTCACTTCATCTTTACCAGAAGCAGAAGTCTGCCAACATTCTTACATATATTTATGTTGTTTCTGTCTTGTGAACTGCTGCCACCTATTTTGTTCCCAGGAACACTAGTGCATAAGTTAGGAATATGTTTCCCTGCAAAGAAACCCCCCAAAACAAAACCACAGAATACACTATTAACAGTGGCTTAAATATAGTGTTTTATTGTTCTTATATAAAAATCCGCCTGGAGACAAGTAGCCAGAGCTAATGCAGCTGTTCAGCTACGCTGTTCTGGATCTAGGCTCTTTCTCTTTTTCTGCTTTGTTGTCTTTAGCATGTGTTTTTGACCTCTTAGTTGCAACTGGTTGCTATACATCCAGACCTTATGTTTGCATTCCAAGAAGGAAGAAAGTAGAAGAGTACAAAGCTTTCTCCATGTTAGATTTTACATCTTTAATTTGGGAAGAGAAGACATCCACAATGAATTCCGTTCACATTTTATTGGTAAGAATTTGGTTACATGGCTGTTCTTCACTGCAGTCGAGTCTGGGAAATCATGTACTTTAGCTTCTATGCCTCTCCATAGAGGGAGACAAGGAAGAAAGGGGTTAGGAGGGTATTTTGGATAGATAGTCCAGAGTGTCTGCTAGAACAATAGTCCTACTGTGTTCATTTAAGGATGTGCAATATTGCCATAAGCCTAAATATGCC
Organism: Tapirus indicus; assembly: GCA_031878705.1. Classification (NCBI taxonomy): domain Eukaryota; kingdom Metazoa; phylum Chordata; class Mammalia; order Perissodactyla; family Tapiridae; genus Tapirus; species Tapirus indicus. The sequence goes on along the minus strand of CM062921.1, from coordinate 113,626,566 downwards.
TAGAGATCTGTGGTAACTAAATATAGCCCCTTATTTCCTGTGTTTGATAACACTTTCCTTCTGTGTTTGTCAGTTGGCCTTATGTAAATCGTGAAGCGTGAATAAAAGTAAAGGCAAGATGATAAAATTAGTTTAGGGCTTAACAGATAAATTCAAATGGAGACTATAGCTTGTATCATCGTCCTAATTTGTTAGCTTTACTCCATTTTGACTTGTTTATTAATTTATTTAATTCAGAAGCTCTAAAAGTTATTAGTTTTCAACTCTCATTTAGGTTTTTGTGACTCTGGATCACACATATAGACAAGAGATATGCATATGCATATATGTGTGCACAGAGGCACACACACATGAACTTTGATGCTGATGAAATGACAAAACTTATGATAATACATTTTTCTTGTTTAAAAAATTCCAGTGTATTGATATACAAGGAGAATCACACTTAGATTAGATGATTAAACAGATGTTTTGGCATGAGAAGCAAGATCTCAGGGAATAGACTCTGAGCATAATTATCTTTAATGTGTCCTCTAAAGGGCTGGGTATGGTTAGCTTCAAGGCTTTTGATTTTCTATTTGAGAATCATAAATATGAGGTGAGAGTTGAATTGCTTGAGAAAATACAGTAGTTTAAGAGAAAATGTAGTGAATGGGAAAATTTGATGGCTAGTGATTGAAGAAAGACTTTGGGAGAGAAAAGAAATGTTTAAATAAGATTTTGATTCTTAAACATACAGAAACTATCAAACATATACAAAAGTAGAGATAATTGTGTACTAAATGCTCACATGTTTCCATTAACAGTTTCAATAATTATCAAGATATAGACCATCTTCTTTCATCTATATCCCCTTCCATTTCCCCATTCATGGATTGTTCTAAAGCAAGTCCTAGATATCATATAATTTCATTCACAAATATTTTAGGATGTTTCCCTAAAAGTTGAGAATTTAAAATTGTCCTTAAAGAAGATGTAAGCATAGAGCCATTATATTTGTAAAAATTAACAATAACTTCTTAATATCATCAAATATTTAGTCAGAGTTCAATTTCTTCATAGTATCACTATATTTTTTTTAAGTTCATTTGTTTGAATAAGATCCAATTATGGTCCATCCATTGCAATTAGTTGATATGCCTCTTAAGTCTATTTTAATCTATAGATTTTATTAATTTGATTTCTATGTAAAGAGTGATGTAAATCCTTCCCCATCTCCCAACTAAATAGTCAATAAAACCTGCATAGTTTACTTGTGTTATTTGGAAAATATCTGCTTTTGGTGGCAAGAAACAAATGCCAAATATGGTTTTAAGGTTAACATGAAGCAAAATCTACTACTGCCTACTGTGACTTAACAATATGTGGGCTATATTAGAATAATTAAGTTTTCCCCAATTTACAAAACACTGGTGTAATAGAAAAAAACAATATAAAGGAGAAGAGAAAATAAGCTTAAAGACAACAATATATACAATTTCAACTATAAAAGCTTGCCTTAGAAAGAAAAACGTGCAATATAAGAAGGCATGCTTTAAAAAGTGTGTCTCTGTGTGTTTGTGTCTGTGTATATATATGCCTTATTTGCATCATAAATTGGCAAAGTATCTCATTAACAAGTTATAGTACTTAGACAGATTTGTGGTTCTGAAGTTGGCACTTAAATATTTCCCTTGCCTGTCAAGAAGTGTCACTTTTAAGATTTATTAAATGAGGGCCGGCCCGGTGGCGCAGCGGTTTAGTCCGCGCTTGGCAGCCCGGGGTTCGCCGGTTCGGATCCTGGGTGCCCGCCGACGCACTGCTTGTCAGCCCTGCCGTGGCAGAGTCCCATATAAAGTAGAGGAAGATGGGCACGGGTGTTAGCCCAGGGCCAGTCTTCCTCAGCAAAAAGAGGAAGATTAACAACGGATGTTAGCTCAGGGTTGGTCATCCTCACAAAAAAAAAAAAAAAAAAAAGATTTATTAAATGAGTACCATATGCACATCTAAATTTAGACAGTTTTATTTAAGCAATTGAATTAGCAATTCTCGCAAGGGTCATTTTGCCTCCATTTGTACTGACTGCATTGTTATTAGGTCCAGATTTCTCCACTGCAGGAGGATCATCAGGCTTGTCTGAGTATTTTTTTAATGGCTGGGAAATATCTTTGCTTGGGAATGTGGTAGAGTAGTATGTATGGATAAGAGAACTTTAAAATTGGAGAGTGTGTAAGATGGTGGTACAGAGTCACCTATGTCCTACTGTCCTATGTCCTGCCCTCCTCCTCATGCCCTCTTCAGTTCTTAGCAGGTGGCAACTTGGCCTATGCTGGAAAACTTCCAGGGACAGGGACTCTACCACTTTCACACGATCAGACTATTCCATTTGGGCACAACTCCAATTATTAGAAAGCCCAGCCTTATGAGCCAATTTCTTTGGTTTTGGAAAGCCTATGTTTGGCTTCAGTTCTGTCCTTTGTAGCAGGAAAGTTCTATTCTTGCTTCCATATGATAGTGCTTCAAGTATTTGAAAAGATTTCCAGAACCATTCTATACCACACAGATTTTCTCTTTTCTAGGAAAAAGTCTAAATGATCTCTTAATAGTTCCTCCAATAATTTGATTTCTAGGTCTCTTATAATCTTTCTCACTTTCCTCTGAATATTATCTAGTTTGTTTAAAAGCCCCTCTATATTGTCAATAACTGATCACAGTACTCCACACTGATGTGGACATTGAACTTAGCCTAAGATTTAAGCTTTTTGTTTTGTTTTTTTTAAGCAGCTCTATCACATGGGGTTTCTATGCTCTCATTAACTTCCAGATATTCTTCACTTGAATTGCCAGCATACTAGATCTTCCCGAATTTATGTTTGAGCAGAGGACTTTTGAAAACCAATTGAAAAATGTATTATTCTGCTAAATTTAGCCTTATTTGTTTTGGCCTATCATTCTGGTTTACTTGGACTGTTTTGTCTTCTAACTTATTATCATACCTCCTGGATTTTAGAAAAAATTCAAATAAAGTATATCTATCTTAAGTGAGGACAGAGGATTTAATGTGTTTAGTCATTTCTCTGTTTCTAGTTCCTAGAATAGTGCTAGGTATATACTGGGTGGTCAATAAATATTTGTTGAATGAATAAACTAAAAAAATAAACATTTTTGAATAGTTTAGAGGCTGTAAATTGGGTGGTCTCCGCCATGGGAATATTTAGGCATTGGTAACACTGGGCAGTAGGAAGAGACTATCAGGGGACCAGAGATATGTTTATTGAGATGAAGGATAAATATTTTTAGAGGAACTAAGAAAGTAAGCTCACACTTACTCAGGAAGGTGAGCAGAGTTCTGGATCCTGGAATTTTGGGTGGCATACACATATAGAACAAGTCATAGCTGTGGATAACACGGGGACAGAGATCCCTGTCAGTAGGAGAGGTGAGTGTGTGAGGACCGGGGACTGTCCCAGAGAGGAGCACAGCAGGAGCTCGGTGGTCTCCTATAACCCCAACCCAGTGTGCAAAATTCAGCTAATAGAAGGAACAGAGTGGAATAACAATTAATGAACAAACACTTAAGATCACATGGGTTTACAGATGGACCAACATAATCTGGAAGGGAAGGGGATGGGGCTGGCACTGCAATTTGAGAATTAGTAACCCAGGTGCCCAAGATCTGTTCCTGGTTCATCAGATCTGGGTCTAATTGGCTTTGAAGAAGACTTTGAGGGGATGGGAGTGCCAGTGTTATGGATTACACATTTGTGTCCCCCCAAAATTCATATGTTGAAATTCTAATTCCTAATGTGATGGTATTAGGAAGTGGACCTTTGGGAGGTAATTAGATCAGGAGGGTGGAGCCCTCATGAATGGGCTTAGTGCCCCTGTAATAGAGACCCCAGAGAGTTCTCTCTCCCTCTTTCTGCCATGTGAAGATACAATGGGAAATTGGCAGTCTGCAATGTGGGAGAGGGTCCTCACCAGAACTGGATCATTCTGGCACCTTGATCTCAGACTTCCCAGCCTCCAGAACTGTGAGAAATAAATTTCTGTTGTCTATAAGCCACCCAGTCTATTTTACTTTGTTATAGCAGCCTGAAATAGGAATGTTAGTAAAATAATTTTTTTTTTCCCCAGGAATTGTGACTAGGGAACTGAGCTCCAGAGAGCAGCACAAGAATTCTTACTTAATTCCAAGCACCCATATTCCGGGACAGGGAGGTTTTTGATGTACATCCTTCTCTATAAAGATTGCCTTGGGAAAGGGGACCTGTTCAAGGCTGCATATAGGGAGAATTTGGAGAGGCAGTTTCTAGAGATGGTGTAGACAGGGGCAAGGAAAATCAAGCAGGAATTGAAACCTGTAGCTAGACCCTAGATTATCGTGTCCTTATTGGTATTGATGAACCAGCTATTTGAGGATTGATGTTCGATAAATCTACAAATTTTCCTTTCTGTGTGTGTCCATCATATAGTTCTCTCTCTTGACTACACAGTTGTAACAGTTTTCATTAAACACTCCATTGAAATAAAAACACACTCTTTATGGCACTCCTGATGAGTCTAAAAATCACATCAATAAAGGATATTCAGAGAGCTTAGAAGGATGTTCAGATTCTTGGCCATCATACCTTTCTTTTCCAGGAGCTTACTAATTATATATTTGCTAATCTTCCTTAAACATCTTTGGGGGTATCAAATTATAGTTTTCAGGATCCACCTTCCTCTCCTCCTTGAAAATTTACACTTTTTCTCCCTGGAGTTTTTGTTTTGTTTTGCATCTCTTTCATTCTCCCAAATTTCTTAAATATTTAGGGTGGGTTCGGGACCACAGCTACAATTTCTCTCAGTACACTGACATGGGTCATTGTGGTTTATCCCTTTTATTTGATAACCTTGAACCTTCCACCAGCAGTTAGATCACTCTTTTGTATCCACTTCCTTCCATCAAGCATAGCCCAGAAAGCTCTGTGTCCTCTCCTTTGTATTTTCCCTTATTATGTGAACTTTCTGGGTCTTGCAGTTCCCAAAGAAGGGAGGAAAGATCCCACCAATGGGAGAATTTAAGCGTTGTTTTCTCCCCTTTATGCCAATTCTTCCTTCTGCACACCTAATGAAAACTTCATGCAGTAAAATCTTATAAATAGTACAAAGGGAAGAAAATAGTATTTATTGAGCAATTACTATGTTCCAAATACTGTATCTTAGTGCTTTTCTTTATTTTAGTATCTAATCCTCCAACAAAACTATAAGGTGAGCATTACTATTCTTATTTCACAAGTAAGGAAACCAAGGCTCACAGAGGATGGGATGAAATGGCCTTGGAAAGAAAGATAATTAATTTTCACAGCTAAACTTCCTCCTTATTGTCTAGATTTGAGTCCAGTGGTTAAGTAGATGAAGTTTCTCTGTAGTACTTGTTTCCACATTTCCCTTTTGGGACCAATCTTAATTTCTATCCTCCTTGTGTTCTACCCAAGCACATAAGTAATTCAGCCAAACTTGAATTTTCTCTATTCAGTCCAAATTTACTCACGTTGTATCCCATTCTCTAAGGTAGCCCATCCATTTGGCAAGACCAAAGTGGAATAGTGTGATAAACTTCTCTCTGTGTCTGCCTTTGAGGTTCAGTTGTTACCAATACTGGACAGATCTGTGTATTTTCAGAAGGACTTCTGGAGACCCAAGACACAATCTAAAAGAATAGAGGTAAGAGTACATATTTCAGGTATCATGATAAACTGGATTATATTGAGATTTGAGGGAGGAGGAAAGTCATGAAGACAGCAAGATTTTCAGGGTCTTTAAAACATCCTACATCCAGTGTCTTCAGGAGACGCTCTGATTCTCTTGCCTTATATAGTGTATGTTGTCATCTGCAAAATGCTTTCATATATTTCATCTCATCAAAGCCTCACAAAGTAAAGGAAGACAGCTATTCTTAACTACATTTTACTGTTGAGGAGAAGAAGCCTTCCACAGACCTGGCAACTTGCTCATGTCTGCTGACTTCTTTTTTTTCTTTTATCTCCTGACTTCCTTTCCTATCTTCCTTATTGAAACTAGCAGGTGCTCGATGTGTGTTGGAAAATGGAATTATTGAGTGTTTAAAAATTTTGTTATTGTGCTGAAGACTGAGGAGTAGAAGAGGATCAGGGTGCTTCTGGGGGCTTAAAGGCAGAGATGAGAGTTGAATGAATGTCATCTGAGAGCATCTGGATGTCATGAAGGAGGCAGCAGTACACAAAGGGGGCAACTAGCCCAGGAGGCAGGAATGATAGAGTGGAATTTTGTAAGAGAAATAGTCATAAGACATTAACAATAATATAAGAAAAATATTAGTGTGTACAATGAAAGACCCTAAAAATAGAAACCACAGTTCTCTAAAAATCCTGGATAGTATATAATCCAGAAATGCTACTTTATTTCGTACCTCGCTCTTCTGTCAGGGAAAACATGACCCTTTAAATTTAGACCCAGCATCTTGGCACAGTAATGGCAATTTCCCAGCATCCCCCTCAATTTCTGCTGAGTGCTGACTGTTGGGCTGCTTTTAATGAAGTTGATTATCATTTTGGCAGCTCAGCAAGACTTCCATGAGAGAAGCAGAGTGTATGGTTTGGGACAAACATATCCCTGAGCTGTTTTCTCTTATTCATACAGACAAGTCAGCTTTTTTTGGTAGAAAACTAGAGTAAAAATTAATTGCTGTATCAATAGAGCACTCTTAGGAGGCGTAACTGTGGTGCCTGGAAGCTAATAAGCTACATTTCTGGGTGGCATATTCTTTGGGAATCCCTTAATTCTCCTTTCAAAACAACAGATACACAAAAAGACCTAGAGTTGGTACTTGAGTGTGAATGGAGAAGCTTTTTGTGTCCTCTACAGGCTTGTTTATTTTCATATTCCCTTTGCCTGTATACTGCCCTACACTCTGGATCAACTTTGCTTGCACTTACTTCCATTTGTAATTATGCTTCTATTTATGTGATTATGTGATTGATATCTATCCTCTCTCTATGAAGACAAGGACCATGTGTGCTTTGTTATCCAAGTGTAGCCTCCGTTCCTTGGTTGTCCTTTGATAAATAGATAACACTAACCACTGAATGAACGAATGTAGATTATCTGCCTGAGTATCATTTGTGAAATTCACTCCCTTCTATTTCAAAATGAAGTTAACCAATGTCAATTCTGTGGTAAGCAAGGAAAAGACTCGATCAAATCCTCTCGACATTTCAGGCAGTCTAAAACTATGATCCTGTTTTAAATTTTATTTCCTTAAATATCTTCCTTCAATGTTTACTTAGTGGAATTAAGGGGAAAAAGTGTTTTTTATTAAAGAAGTATACGTAGTGACAGACTTACTTATAAATTCACATGCACTGACTAAAGCAGGATCAATGTTTAAAAATTTGTCAAAATGTTTCCTCTTTATCTGCATATTATAGAGACTGTTAATTGTCTCTTAAATACATATTCTCTTCCTCTTAGTAATTGAAGCTTTAACTGGTAGCAATACGTCCATAAAGACTACATTTCCCAGCCTTCCTTGCCACCAAAGAGTCATGTGACAATGCTCTGACCAATAGGCTGTGAGAGAAATGCCAATACAACTTCTGGGTCATGCTTTTATAAGGAAGGGAGAGTGACTCCTGTTTTCTTTCTCCTCCCTGTGTGCTGGAATGTGGGTATTGTGGTGAGTCCTTTTTGAGGAGAAGAGTATCACCTAGAGATGCAGAAAAGCATTGTAGAAGAGCTTGTCCCAGACATTGTTGAGTCTATGTAGCAACCAGGACAGCCAGACAAAACCTACATTGAGAGAAATAAACTTCTCTGTGTATAACATCTTTAATTATCCAGGTTTAGGATTGTATCTAACTTTGAATTGTCAACTTGTTGCTAAATAAGATTGCTCTTGTTTGTCTCGGATATTCAATAGAGTTACGTCAGTGCTGGGAGGAGTGTGTTCAAATTTCTCTTCAAGGGTGCTACCTACTTTTTTGGGTTTATGTGTGGAATGGTGTGTGGAAATGCTAGTTTATTCTCGTGATGACTCAGTATCCCTTATTGATTCACCTTCCCATAATCTGACTCTGGACAAGAAGTTTCTATGTTTAAAAAGAAGAGATTTGGCATAAAGGGCAGATCATTATCAAGTAAAAAAATTAGTTTTTTTACTCTGTAATAAATGATATTAGATGTTGCAATGATGGGGGACAGGGAATTTAAATGGAAATACACTTACTATGAATACCCCTCAAAAAACTCCTAGTAGGGGCTGGCCCCATGGCTTAGTGGTTAAGTTCAGCACGCTCCGCTTTGGCGGCCCAGGTTCAGTTCCTGGGTACAGACCTACACCACTCATTGGATGCCATGTCGTGGCAGTGACCCACGAACAAAATAGAGGAAGATTGGCACAGATGTTAGCTCAGGGCAAATCTTCCTCAGCAAAAATGAATAAATGAACAAAAAAACCCCCAGTAATGGAGATTGAAACCTATAGGCCTGTGAGCCAAACCTGGCTACCAGAATGTTGTATGCTTTAATTTTTTCTTTAAGTTTATGGCCAAATGTTTTGGTCAGATTTCAGATACAATTATGCTGTGTAAAATATAATCCAGAAATCTCAGAGGCACGCTATAACAAACATCTATGTTTCTTGCTCATGGGTCTACAGGTCAGCTGGGGTGGCTCTGCTTCAGGTTGCAGGTCAGGGGAAGGGTCTGCTCCATGTGTCTCTCATTTTGGGATCAGAGGTTACAGAGGCAGGTTTAAAGCTCTAGCTAGACATGGAGTTAGAGACAGGAAGTACTCATTGAAGCAAGGCACGTAGCCCAGTGCTTTCTCAGTGGGGCAGGGAATTATACTCTGCCTCAAGGCAATGGGTATGGAATTCAGAACAACAATGAAACCTTACCACAACAACATTTAAAAATGGGAATTTTCGCATAAAGCTGGGAAATTTTACATAAAAAAACTGGATTCTCAAATCTCAAAAATTGGAAGATTTATCACCTCTGAGCCCATATTCTCCTATTGGCAAAAATTAGGTGGACTTGATCATAGCTTTCTCCCTTCAGAAGAGACACGTTCTTTCAGTTAGCCAGAATCTCCTCCACCCACGATTGCCATTTGTCAGCCCTCTTTACTCATCATTACCCTTCTGGCTTCTAGAGGCAATTCAGTTTATGACCTGTTGTATACCAGATGGGTCAGAATGCACAAAAATACCTCACAACCCAACTGGAGAGTGTTAAGAGGCTATTAAAGAAAGTGCAAATAAATTGCATGAGAGAACTGTGGGACAGAGATTATTTTTGGCTACTGGCAAGTCATTAGGATAGAAAGAGAGAACAATTTATGGAATTCTTCATTAAAAAGCGAAAATCAGAGTGGAGTCTCAAAGCATGGGTAAAAGTTTGCTATAGAGCAAAAAAGTCTTATTCTAAGAAGTGGTCAGCAGACACTAAAGAATATGCGAAATAGAAGCATGTCCTGAGTGTTAGTATGAGGTTAATAATCAAAATGGGAAGATGTACTTATAACTGATCTGTTTATTTTCACATTGTCATTTTTTCTCTTACTGAATGAGAATTAAGTTAGTTGTCTGGGAGAAGAGAGACTCTATATAAAACTGTAGGAATAAAAGATAAAAACTAGTCAAACTTATCCTTTCAGTTATTTTAAAGTGTGATTTTCATAGGTTGAAGTTTTTACATACCCACTTCTTTCAGAGTCACAGCTTCCCAGTGTCTCTTAAAAGCATGTCACCTTTGTCCCTGAAATGTGATCACCTTCTGTGAAGTCAAACAGCTGATGATCTCAGGACTTATTTCACAGTTGCTTAACTGTGTAGTGTGGTGCACATTTTAATATTTCAAGAATTCTTATGGAACATTTCTAGGATTAATTGTTTGATTGAAAGGTTTTTCTTCATTGTGCATGCAAGCAATATTCAATCTTTTGTAGGTTTTGCAACCTGTAGGATTAAAAAGAAAAACACAACTCAATTCCTACATCATGCTGGGACAGGGTGGGGGGTTTACTAGTCAGCTATTGCTGCAAAACTATTGTGTAGCAAATCACCCCAAAGCTCAGTGGCTTACAACAACAGCATTTATTTTTATTAATTTGTAGACTGGCTGAGGGTGGCTGAACTAGGCAGGGTGTGGTTGGATGGTTCTGCTGGTCTTGCCTACATTCACTCATGTATTTGCAACTTGCTGGGCTCAGTTGATGCAGGCAGTGTGGATTTGTTTCATGTGCTTCTCATCCTCCTCCTGGACCAGTGAGTCTTTCTCATGATGTTGGTGGAGGTATAAGAGGGCAAGCCCAGTCATGCAAACACTTTCAAGCCCCCACTTGCATTATGCCTACTAACATCTCATTGGCCAAAGCAAATCACATGGCAGGGGTCACAGTTGAGATGTGGGGGTTACTCTCTGCCCGCAGTGAGAGAGCCCTATAAAGTTATATGACAAAGGACATACATGCAGAAAGCAGTGAACAGTCAGGAGCGTCAATGCAATCTACCACCAAAAGCCGATCACACTCTCATTCAACATGTGCACTGCAGTACAAAAAGCTGGAAAAAAATCAATGTTTTTGAAATTTAAACAGATCTGGATTCACATCTTGGCTCTGCTCTTTATTAGCTCAGTTTTGTCAACTGTAAATTGGGGATAGTAACAATACCTACTTCTTATGTTGCAGAAAGTGGTTGGAACATGGTAGGCACTTAATGAGTGCTAGTTCCTTCCTCTTCAAACATGCTTTCTTTCAAATATCTTTTTGTCTTGCTTTATGGGGCTGTGGTTTATTTAGCAGACCCATTTTATAATTTCTATCTTTAAAGAAAGTCTCATCTGATATTGTTTGGTGTCATGAATCAAATACGTAGGACTCTTTGAATCCTACAAGAGGGATACAGATGAACATATTCTACCACCATCATACCTCCCCAGAAATAGTTCCTTCAATTATTTTTCAAAGCCTGCTCATTGAAACTTTCCTGGCATGAATATTTTTGTCAGAACATGAGTCTAAACTGGGTTAAGATAGATTTGTGATTTTTTAATGAAAGTCTTATAACTCTAAAAATAAACATGAATTACAGGCACACCACAGCTTTCTCTGAGCCTGCAGCAGATTGAAGTCTAAAATAACAGAGAGATGCTGCATGCTGGGAGTGCATGAGGTGAGATGTTTGGAACCAAATTGACATTACAGAACTGGATGGAAGCAAATTTGTTGTCATGGCAGAATTGTCAAGGGCTGTATTAAATTCCCCCCAAACAAAAAAATGTATCTGTTTCTAGAAGGAATATTTTCAGTGCTAAAGAATATAGGCTTTGACTATGAAAAGATGCCAGTTTGTATAGTCGAGGCAGAGTAGAAGGATGAACCCAAATGAAAGTTCCACTCAAAGTGAAAAAAATAACTCTAGAAATATATATCCTCTCTACTAGGATCGTTAGGACTGTTCATCATATTTTCCTTTCCTAGAGCACTGCAATTTTTATTTCCTACAAGCTGAGTAAGAGTGATATAATCACTCATTATATTAGAGAAGAAAATAATCCATGACGTTTTTCGAAGTGCATCAGCAATTGGAGTGTACTTAGGAGTATGGAATAGAGGTCATCTGACTTTAAAGATAGTGTGGCCATCATTTGGTTAAAGTCAGAATGAGCTCCCGGTGGCTTTTCTTGTAATATCAAAGTTAATCACAAGGATGAAAGTAAAACTTCGGCAACATTTATTTGAAAAGGGTTAGTATTAATTAATGTGTATATACAATATTTTATCAAACTGAAAGCTGTGGAGTAAGGAGAGTGCAGGTGGATTCACAAGGCCTGTTTTAGTCTTAGTTAAATAAATTATTAACTGATTGGCTTTGGATAAGTTACCACTGGTAATGTCTGTCCTACCTCTTCTACAGAATTGTTCTGAGTGTCAAATGAAACAATATACAATGAGAAAGTTCTTTTAAAATGTTAAAGTGCTGTACTTACATCTTTCAGCTGTCATGAAAACCCTTATTCTGGAGTGCTCTTACATTATCAGGACGTTTCGGTCTTTGAATTTCCTTAGTTTTGCAGCTTTCTTTTCAAGTCAACCCAATGCCATACGTTAAAAGTATTATCAAGATTAGGCAGTGTATCCCAAGGGCTTTAGCGGTATTCATCCTGTGTGACCCAGTAGTAACTTCACAAATAAGCAATGAAACAAAGATGCTCATCACAGTTATATTTATAAAATAAAAATATTTTTAAAGCCACAATTGTTCATTAATAAGGGGACAATTGAATAAATTATGGCATATCCACAACATGGACATTATAATAATTTAAAAAATTGATGACACAGAATAGTAGAAATATTTAAAACCTTATATGGCACAAGCACTAATTTATCAGATTGGACACTGGCCATTATGCTGGAGTAGAATTTTGGGACCCTCTGGCAGTGTCAGACATATTCCCTATAGTTTCTGAAATGGGAGGGAGTCTAAGGCGGCCCAGGGGTGGAGCCACGGCAAATTCACTAGGGGCATATGGAGGGCTTGGGGCAACAACCATTTCCAACCACTGTGGAAATATTTCAATATTTTAGTAACTGAAATGGTTGGGCTGTGCATTCCAGCTTAATATCAGCTCATATGTGAGCTCAAAAGGATAGGATGTAAAACTGTATGTACAGTGTTATCCCATTAAATTGTATTTATACAGAGGAAAAACATTGAAGATGATGTAATTATATTTTCTTCATTTTTGCCCGTATTTTCCAAATTTTCTACAATGAGAATTTCTTTGGCACTTTGGCTATTTCCAGGTTTTGCTATTATAATCTAGAAATTACGTGAACTTTTTTCATGTCTTCAGGTAAAATGTGTAGGAGTTTCTTCTGGTTACACCCCTAGAAGTGGAATTGCTAGGTAGGAGGGTATATGGCTGTTCAAATATACAATATAATACCAAAGTTTCCCCAAGTGTTATAATTATACCCCATGAAGATAAAAGATCTCAATGATAGCTATTCTCTCACACTCAGTATTGTTAGATTTATTTTTTCCTGATAATATGAGGTGCAATTGTTTTTTATTATGACCTTGATTTGCAGTTTCTTATACATTTATGAATACCCCTTTTCCATAACTTTATATAGGCAGATGTTAGAGCCCCGTCCTGTATAATTTGAGGCCTCCTATGAAGATCCCAGGAGATCTCTCCTACTCATCTGTAATGCTATTTCACTATTAGAGATTTTTTTCCTCTGGGATTTGAAGGCTTTCCTGGCTTCAACAACCTTTTGTAAAGTAACAATAGCTACCCTTCATTGAACGTTTACCTAGGAAGCAGAGAGCTAGATGCTTTCCAAACAATACTGCCTTGTGTTATATTCACTCCTCATACCTTTCTCAGGTAGGTATGGCTATTTCCATTTGACAACTAAGAAAAGTGAGGCACAGAGAAGTTACATGACTTGGCTGACTAAGAACAGCAGGATTACATCCAAACACATGCCTGTCTGACTCCAAAAAAATGCTTATAATCTTTATTCATTATTCCTATCACATCTGTCTAATTAGCCCATCTGGACCCTGAAGAAACCAAATGGATGTTAAAGAATGACCCTAGACTACTTCACTCTCATCTAAGTCATAGCTCTAAGGACCTTAGAACATTTTAACTTCATTTAGCCACTTCTCAGATTTTGTGGTGTTGTTTTCATATATATCTCTCTCCATTTTTCTTCACATTTTATTTTAATCTTCACAAAAATACATATTGATTCTGTAGTCCATATTCACTGACCCACATATTAGCATTTCCACCTCAATCATTTTCCTTCTATCTAAAAAAACGTTTTTTTTGTTTTTTCCATGGGGAAGACCAGCCCTGAGCTAACATCCGTTGCCAATCCTCCCCTTTTTGCTGAGGAAGACTGGCCCTGGGCTAACATCCGTGCTCATCTTCCTCCACTTTATTTGGGACGCCGCCACGGCATGGCTGACAGGCAGTTCGTCGGCGGGCACCCGGGATCCGAACTCGCGAACCCCGGGCTGCCAAGCACGAACTAAACCGCTGCGCCACTGGGCGGCCCCTAAAAAAACAACTTTTATTATTTCTGCTAGTGCAGGTCTGCTAATGATGAATTCTCTGTTTACATTTCTCTGAAAATATTTTTATAGCACTCATATTTGAAAGGTATTTTGCTGTATATAGTATATATATTAGTAGATGTGGTCTTTCTGCTCTTTCAAAATATGATTCTATTGTCTTTGGCTTCCATTATTTATGTGTAGAAGTCAGCTGTAAGATTGTTCCTCTTGTTTTTTTTTGCTGAGAAAGATTCCCCCTGAGCTAACATCTGCTGCCAATCTTCCTCTCTTTTTCCTTGAGGAAGATTAGCCCTGAGCTAACATCTGTGCCAGTACTCCTCTATTTTGTATATGGGTCACCACCACAGCATGGCTGACAAGTGGTGTAGGTCCACACCTGGGATCTGAACCCATGAACCTGGGCCACCAAAGCGGAGTGCAAACCCAACCAGTAGGCCATGGGCCCAGTCCCTAATTATTTCTCTTTTGAAAGGTTTTTTTTTTCTTTCTTAATAACATTCAAGATTTTTTTCTGTCTTTTGTTTTTGGCAGTTTGACCATGATGGACCTCCATGTGGTCTAATTCAGCATTACTCGTAGGCTGTAGCTCTTTAAAGGCCCAGTCAAAAGCATGGGAGTATTTATTAGGACCTCTCTTTTTGTGTGGTCCCTGAACTCAAATTGTGGTAGCCTCACAAACTGCTGTAAAGCTTTGCTCAGCTTCTCAACCCTTCAGCTGCCATTTTCAGAGTTGGCAGATACTTCAAAGGGAAGAGCTCCCCTCTCTGTGCTTCTCTCTGCCTGGTTCTTGGTACTGCAGGTCATCGGTACTGCAGGTCCTCCTTCTCTTGGTAGCTCTCTGAACTTTTCATACAAATTTTGTTTAAGAAATTATCCAGATTTCCTAGTTCTCAGTTGAAAGGTTAGTCTGAAAAACCCTGTCACCATTGCCAGAAGCAGAACTCTTCTGTGAGGCACTCAGAGCAGTAGGCATCTCTGTGGAAATATCACTCTTATTATAATAAAACTCATAGTTGTGGGTTTATTTTGATTGGTTCTCTTGGGCACCAAGAGTTTTCTTTCTGATCATTTCTATCTTCCTTTAATTCAGGAAAATTATTAGCCATGTTATCTATTCTTTAATTTTGGAACAATTATTAGGTATATACTAGAGCTTCTCATCTATTTTCTTAATCTCGTGTCTTCTAAGATTTTATATTTCTTTATGTTCTATATTTTGTTCTGGATAAATTCCTAGCTGCAATCCTCCAATTCACCAATTCTTTCATCAGTTAAATCCTTAGCCTATCTTTTCTTGTTTCAGCAATTATATTTTTCATTTTTGTGATTTCATTTTCCTCTAGCTCTACTTATTTTTGATAATATCATCCTGGTTTTGTTTCATAATTACTGATTTGCATTATAGGGATGAAAGATTCAGGGGAGAGAGGGGAAGTTCACAGAGGAATGTCCAGCATTTGGCACCATTTTATTCTCTTGTGATGTTTTTTGTTTTCACAGTCAAGAAGTTGAGAAATTAAGCAGAGGTTTTAGTGGATTAACGGGACCCAGCTAAAAATTGCAATTTTCCCATTGATTTGTTGTAGAAAACGAATCAGTCCACTTTAGAATAGTGACAGAGGTACTCAATCCACTTTAGCTGCCATTATTTTGTTGTGGATGTTATTAATATCATTATCCTTCTTCTCTTCCTCTTCCTCCTCATCATCTCTGTGGAAGAGAGTCCTTAGAAGAATGTTTTACTATTTGCTATCATTTTAGAGTAATTTCTCCTGTTTTTTGAGCTTTATCATATTCATTTTTCTCACATGCTTTGAAATTTTTATTTGCAAGTTCATGTGTAGGATTTATGTGTATGTGTGTGTGCACTTGTATGTGTTTTCTTTCTCTCTTGCCATGTACATATCTCTATGTTAGAATTTTACAATTTCTTTTACCCAGTATGCTGGAATTCTCAGTGTGGAACCAGACCTTATTTTGGTAAGATGGGTCTGTTATCCTGAGAGAATATAAAAAATTCATTTGCTAAGCCAGCAGGTTAGCTTGACCCAAGTTTGGGATCTCAAATGTTGCTGTTCTCTCTGGATAGGGATGGGATTAAAAAAAAAAAAACGACTTTGTTTGTATCAAGGAGCCCCTGTTCATCTCGGAATTCATGCCACAAAACTGACTCTGGTTGTCTAAAATGTATGTGGCATTATAGTTTCTAATCAACCACATAGAAATTGATCTAGATATTTGTTCTGGTTCCACCCTGAAGCTCAGTAAGTCTGGGGTCCTAACCCAACTAAATTCTCTTTCTGGTTCATGACTATCTGGTTTATATCATGTAAGCACAAATACAACTTTTAAAATATATGCAAATATTTTATTTGTCATCGCTATGTGTTTATAGTAAAGTTGTTTGTGTAATGGGTAATCTTATAATACTACCTTACTAGAATAAAATATTATTGTTATTGTTGTCAATGGTAGTAATAATAATAGTAGAAATAGAAGTAGTAATTATTGCAGTGTTGGCTCACCTAAATGGTTGTCTTCACCTAAAAGTCTCAGATTTTTTCGTAAGAACTGTTACAAAAATCAGTGTTTGATTTTTTACAAGCACAGCAATATTTTTGATGTCCATTCATATACTTTTGTAAGCAGATCGGGGAAACAGCCATGTTCATATAGTCACATGAAATCTCTTGTTTATAAAAAAACAGCAGAAGAAATAGATCAATCAAATTGCCCACTTTTATTAAGGAGTGGGGAAGGTAATAAATAAATCAAGTCACAACAGATATCTTGAGAGCCAAAAAAAAAGATGAAATATGAAAAAACAGATGCAAAAGTGATAATAAAAATTCTAAAATGTTGACTCGATCATGACAGTCCTGTGGGTCATATGCTTTCAAAATATTTCATTGTTATTTGATTATTTTGTTTTGTGGGTTACATAATTGGATTGAATTTTTATCCTTTCATTAAATACATTTTCAATAAACATATTTAAGCATTTAAAAGACATTCAGGCATTTTGTCAAAGGCATGCTACACTGATATCCTGCCAATTTTGGTTCTACATTAATACATCTAGAAATTACAAAACTGGCAAGAAACATTTAAGCTGGCTTCCTAATTCAAATATACACAAATTAAACCTTTTCTTTAAGCATTAAACAATTTCATGAAACAGGTGCAAAATAGTTCTTTCTGTGTCACAATTTTTTCTCATTGGTTTCTTGTTGAATATCCATATTAGCACATCACTGGCACCTTCTACTCTGTGATCATCCTTTTCTTCCTCTTTCTGTTGTCTGTTCCTTAGGTGATGAGGTTGAGGGTTCCTGGCATCACATCTCATGGGAACAATAAATGCATCAGGCAAGATAATCCAATTAATTTATTTGGATTTAGTTGTAAAAGGTTGGATTAATCAGAATCCCTGAATCACAATACATTGTCATCATTGGTTTTAGGTATGGCCTTTTTTTAGCTCTTTTTTTGTTTATGGAATAAAATTTAGACTTCTATTTTACATACAAATATTCTTGCAGTTAGAAACACATTGCCGTTTCCAATAAGTGGCTGAACAACAGTAGAGTTCTTGAACAGGGCTTGCCTATCTTTTGCTTATGTTCAAAGACAAAATAAGGTGTTACCAAACATGTTTGGATCCAGTTAGCAGGAGTTGGTACATTGCATATAAAAAATCTGTTTTAATTGGCAGAGGAGTAATTACAAATATTTTAAAAATTGAATTTGAATGCCTTTAGTTGTGATGAACACTGAAGTTTTATCAAAAGAGCCCCCTCCCCTTCTCTACAACCATAAACTCTGATCTTTACTCACCTTATGTTTCCTGGCTCTGAAGGCACTTACCTTTTTAAATCCTCAAATTTTAAATCCTCAAAATTAATATTTGACTACTTCTGAAAACTGGACTCCTAAACAAGATTTTTTTTATGCAGTGTCTGTGTAATACAGACAGACATAATAGCACTGAAAATAATTCCTAAAGCATAGTTAATTTAGTATGGTAGAGAGTACTGGAACAAGAATCGGGAGCTTGGATTCTAGTCCTTGTTTTGCTACTAACTAGTTGGTAATCTTAGGAAAGCCTTCCAACTTCTGTGGGACTTCTTTTGGCTCCCTAAACTATTCTACAATCATTCTACCTGGTTTTGCTCAAATCAGAACCCTGAGAGTTATCTTTGGTATCTTTCCTTCTCTGATCAATTATATTCAAACCATCAGCAAGTCCTGTTGATTCTACCCCCAAAATACATTTTGAATCTAGCTACTTCTCTCCCTATCTTCTATAGCAATCCCAGCCCAAACTACTGTCATCTCTCACCTGGATTAGAGCTATCACTTCTTAAATGGTTTCCTTGATTCTGCTTTTTCAGATGAAAACTGGATTACTTTTACTTTCTTACTTAAAACCATGACTTAGAATAAAATTAAAACTTTTTACCATAACCTAGAAGGCCCCGCATTATCAGCCCTTGCCTACATCTTCAATCTCACATCTCACTCGCTTGTATGGTCCAGCCACATTGGCTTTATTTCTTTTTTTAAAAAAATATATTTTTGAACATAATAATCATACTTATTTTAATGTCTTATCTCCCAATTCTAATATCTGGGTTGCATGAAGATCTGCATTTATTGTGTAATTTTTTTCTTCTGATTATTAGTTTTATAATCATTATATGGTTCTGTCTGTTCACATGCCTAGGAATTTTTGGTTAAATATCAAATATCATGTATATTAACAAAAAGAGTAGAGGCTCCAGCTGATGTTATTACCCACCAGGGAACTTCGACTCTTTCCTTAGCTGGGCAGATAGAGTGCAGAACTGATCACTTTAATCTGCTCATTGTCTGAGTTGGGTTGAAGTTGGGTAGTGGTCTATCTCCAGGTCACCCCTGTTCTTGGGGCTTGGTTCTCTGGAGCTTTTCAATGAAAATCTTGTGGAACTTTTTCTCCTCAGTGGTGAGACGTGGTGGGAATTTCCATTCTGACTTTGAGGGGTTTTTAAAAATAGTTTTATTGAGAAGTAATTTATATTCTATAAAATTCACCCATTTTAAGTGTACAATGGTGTTTAGTATATTTACAGAGTTGGGCAGCCATCACCACAATCTAATTTTAGGATATTTTGAGAGGTTTTGACTTAGCGTTTAAGCCTCCTACCCCGTGTAGCTTCAGGATGGGCAGATGTCTTGAGGAAGTGACTTTGTGCTGATGCCCGTAAGTCTCCATTTTTGTCATTTTTAGCTGATAGAACTTCCAAAGGTTCTGCTGGCTTTTCTATCCCCTAGTAGTGGCTCTTTGATGGGAACTCAGCCTGGATTTTCAGTCTCTAAATGTGCTGATATTCCCACATTGGTAAATATGTAAAAAGTGGCTGGATAGTGCCAAGGTCATTACATCACTCCCTTGGGAGCTCTCAGCTCTTACTTGCTGTTATTTTCTTCCCAGGCCTTTCGCTCCAAAGCGCTGGGATACTGCACGAAATCCCTCTCTGCTTTTCTGAGGCCTCAGCTTAATGTTTTAGCCACCTCCTCTGCATCTTTGGAATGTTAGTGTTTTGAGGGAGAAAGTGGCCATATGCCTGAGGCCATTCACTTCTCCAGCTTTATTACTTCAGCCTTACACATCTCAAGGATCCCACTGGTTCCTCTGTCCCCCAGCAGTGGCCCACTGCCTGTGCTTATCCCTGACTCTTGGCCTCTAGCCAATGTCCAGGATCAGCATGTGTCCCCCAGGGACAGAGGCAGATCCTCAGCTCACCTCTTGAAGTTTCCTTCTCTGAAGTGCTATCCTCTTTAGTCTTTTTTGCTTCTGCAACCCTCTTATGCATAAGTACTATGATTTTTAAATTTGTCTGGTTTCTCTTTTTGTTTTCAGCAGCATATTGGCCTCCAACCTACTTGAAAGCAGAAGTCAAATGAGTCTCACTTCTTGGAAAAGCCCCAGACTCTTTCTCACCTCAGGGTCTTTACATGGGCTATTTACACTGTCTGCTACTTTCTCCCTAAGACTTCACATGTCATCTGGCTTCTAACTCTTGAGTTCTCATTGCAGTTTGTAATAACTTATTTATTAGTAATTTATAATTTAGTTTTGTCTTCTCCATAATAATTTATGCTCCGTGAGAATAAGAATCATGTTTGTCTCTAATAGTGCTTTTAGTAAGCTCTCAATTGAATGAATAAATAAATACTGAAATGAATTAGTGGATGAATAATTCAGAAAAGAAAATTAGGCTTTATTCTCTTGGGGAAATTATTTACTTATACAGCTTTTTGTGTCACTGGTAGATGACTTCCAAATTTATATTTCTAATCCAATATTTTCTTTATTTCTCCTATGTTTTAGTTTAATCAATTAAGTATATTTTGATCCCTTGCTGTGTAAATAGCTCTGTGCCAGTTATTTTGAGATATACCAAGAAGATTTTTAACATAGCTCCTGTCCTCATGTATATTGCTGTCAATTTTAGTAGACACAATCAGTAAAACTTACATTTTTTTACATGACACTTAAGCATACAGTAAATGCTTAGTAAATGGTAAGTATATTATTATTGCTGTGGTGGTTATTGTTATTTAAACAAGTACCTTTTGTCAAGGATACTTAAAGCCCCTGCTGAGAACTGATTTTTGCGGGACAAGGAGACTTTGACAGAGTGTGTATGAACTTCATCACTAATTACACTGCTTAATTGAGCCTACTTTTTTTCGTTGTAGCAAGACTTGGGGATGAAGGAAGCAGTTAGTTGACTGACATCCTGGCGCTAGCTCATTCTCTTGTTGGAGGCCAGAATAATTCACAGACAAGCACTCTGAGTAGCACGACCTGAGGTGAATTTGGCACAGGTGATCTTGGCACCATCTTTTGAGTTATAGGATCAATTGCATACCCTTTAACATGTCACATTTTGTTCTTCTCATCCACCTCAGTCTGTCATAGAACTCTCATTTTACTCTCTATCATTCTCTTTCCTTATTTTTCCTCTATTCCTCACTACTTTAGAGCAGTAAGCAGTCTAGAGAGAAAGAGAAGGGATAGAACAGTCCTCTTAAGCCATGTGATCTTATTGCCCTGGCACAAGCCTGGAAAAGGTGTGGAGGCCTTAAAGTGGATGTGAAAAAATAGGTGAGGGATAGAGTTTGGCCGAGGGCCCATGTTTAAGGACTCAGAGCAGGTAGGCAGTATAGTTCCTGATATAAATGCCCGCCTCAGCCCAGATGTGAAACAGTTTTCCTGATTGGGTTTTTATTGAATATGCGCTATTACCTAAGTTCTGAAGATTCTATTTTAGTAGGTCTGGGTGGGACTTGGTAATCAATGTTTTTAAAATGCTTTCCAAAAGATTTTGATGATTACCATGTTTGGGAACCACTACCAGGAGATCTCTTATTGTTGTAACAATGTCTTGATTTTCTTAAAAGGAAGTATCATTACTCTGATTTGACATCCTTCATTGTCTGGTAGGTGAATGGAAAATTGACACTTGGTTGTGCATTGCTTTGCTATATTAGTTATGGTAACCAATCTCAAGGGAATTGCACCCCCCCACCTCCATACACACATGCGCGCGCACACACACACACACACTTCCAGAGGGCTAATGTCAGAGCTGCTGCTTTGCTCTAACTGACCTCTCCCTTAATCACAGCTGATTGGTGTAGAGGTAACCACCTTACCCAAGCAGGACTAATAAGAGTGTTTCCTGGGGTTTTAACTTGAGACTCAGAGAGCCAAGGTTTATCCACTTATTCTTTCCTTAAAATCTGGATACATTTTTTCTGTTAGGGGAGAAAGCTCATCTCTGGAGACAGAGAGTAAAGCAGAATGCATAAAGAAACTTAAATATGAGAGACGGAGATAATCCTGATAAAATTAAAGTCCAAGTATTTTGGAAGGTCCTAGCAGCTCTGGTCTCCTTATGGGGTCAGGAACAAAGAGGTCAGGATGTCCTTAGGATTATAGGGGTGACATTGATCTTCTGCTTTGTAAAATGATTTCTCTTTAATAAAAAAAAATTTCCAAGTTCATGGAGAACTCTAAATCTATCATGGCTAATGATATCTGAAATATAACAGATGTGGCAGACAGAATAATGGCTCCCCAAAGATGTCCGTATCCTGATCTCCAGAACCTGTGAA
The DNA here is from genome assembly GCA_031878705.1 of Tapirus indicus. Lineage (NCBI taxonomy): Eukaryota > Metazoa > Chordata > Mammalia > Perissodactyla > Tapiridae > Tapirus > Tapirus indicus. The sequence goes on along the minus strand of CM062921.1, from coordinate 113,604,293 downwards.
TATGTTACCTTACATGGCCAAAGGTGCTTTGCAGATGTAATTACATTAAGGATTTTGAAATAGGGAGATTATCCTGGATGATATGGGTAGGACCAATGTAATCACAAGGGTTCTTATAAGAGAAGGTGGGAAGAAGAAAAAGAGTGAGAGAAGGAGGGAGATGTGATGACAGAAGCAGAGGTTGGAGTGATGTAATTGCTGGCTTCAAAGATGGAGGAACAGGGCCATGTGCCAAGGAATGCAGGTGGCCTCTAGAAGCTGGAAATGGCAAGGGAAGGGATTCTCCCCTAGAGTCTACAGAAGGAATGCAATCCTGCTGGTACCTTGATTTTGGGTGAGATGCATTTGGACTTCTGATTCCCAGACCATAAGATAATAAATGTATGCTACTTTAACCCAGTAAGTTTATGCTAATTTGTTATAGCAGTAATGGGAAACTAATGCACCAGGTGAAAACAAAGCATAATTGGGAATTTTTAGTGTTGGCCAGTCCCATGGTGCTAAGGACATGGCTTCCAGTGGCTGAGGACCCAGAAGCCACACTCTTGAGTTACCCTCAGTTCAGCTGCCTATAATTCCTTGAAAGCATGTCTTATGGTCATTGATTCTGTGCCCTTGCGTTGACAGGCAGAGGACCTCAGGCTCAGGCTTGGCCCTCCTTCGTTATTCCTACTCAATTACTCTCTTTGGGGAGGGAAGCAAGCAATAAAGTCCTCCAAAGACTAAAGGCATGATTTGGAACTAAGAGCAGAAAGTCGCAACAGTCTTAAAAATGAGCTCTCGCATCTTGAGTAAAATGGGCATATTTATCAGGAGAAGAAGACAGCCACCCTCAAAGGGAAATTCAACCTCATAGCTCTACTGTTAACCCCTGTCTGCTCAGGTTCCATAACTAGAGGCTTGTGAACAATCAGGCTGTGATCACTAATGTTCAGTGTTGTACAATCCGCTGCTGTCAGCCCTTCAGTGCAGCCAGGCGAAGACCATAGAACAATTCTCGTTCACAGTTTAGTGGAATCTAGTTTCTAAGGAACTTTTTTTTTTTTCTTCTGGCATTTTTTTCAATCTACTCTCACCTAGGTGTTTAGCTCTGCAAGAGCACACAACTTGTTCAACAGATGACTCTCCTTGAAGAGTGGGAGACTTTACTCAGTTTCTTGGGTTCTATTATCTTTTAAATAATTATACAAATGGACATTTTGGAGTGCACACCATAAATGTGTTTTGCAGCTTCAAAGCCATATTTTGGATGGAAAATGGATACATGTTAAAATGCATCCTGTGTTCCAGGTAGGAACACAGAGCCTTGTTCTGCTTTGATTATTGTTCCTTACTCCGAGGTGGAAAGAAACTCTGTTTTACTTGTGAATATTTCCCTTCCAGACTGATATTGATGCCTAGACATGGAATGAGGTGGTCTGTACCATGTGACTTAACAAGAAATTAGATACTGTTTTGGGTTGTTAGCTGTGGTTTTTATATGGGTATGACGTCTCACCCATGTTATGGTGGAAAGCCCACGGGTTCTCTCTTTTTAAATTTAGTTTTAAATGTTTCAAACTTACAGAAAAGTCTCAGGAATAATACAAGGAACTCCATATACACTTCACTCAGATTCACCAATCATTAGCATTTTGCCACATTTCATATTCTCTGTCTGTATGTGTGTGTATATATATAATAAAATATATAATATATAAAAAGTAATATATATATAAATATATATAAAATATATAGTATATTTTTTTCCCTGAGCCATTTGAAAAGTAAGATGTGGACATCATATCTTTTATTCCTATATATTTCAGTGGATATTTCCTAAGAAGAGAGACGTTCTCTTAGCAACTATTTTGGTTATCTATTGGTTTATAACAAACTAGTCCCAACCTAATGGTGCAAAACAACAGCTATTTTTTATTGCTTATGGATTCCGTGGGTCAGGAATTCAGAGCAAGAACAGTGGAGATGGCTTGTCTCTGCTTCATGCTGTCTGGAGTCTCAACTGGGAAGACTTAAACCTTTGGAGGTATCTCAAACATCTGGAATCTGGAACCACCTGGAGCCTTCTTCATTCACATGTCTGGTGTCTGGACTGGGATGTTTCAAAATCTGGGCTAAGTTGTAACTATTAACCAGGGCCCTTACATATGGCCTCTTTATGTGTCTTGTGTTTCTGCACAGTATGGTGGCCTCAGGGTTGTCGGACTTCTACCATGGCAGTTCAGGGTGCTAAGAGCAAGTATTTCTGTGAACAAGGTGAAAGCTTCAAGGCTTTTGAAGACAGAGTAGAACAGCTGTCTACTCTGAGGCTGTTCTGCGTAGACAGCCTCAGAAGTCACCTAACATCACTTTTGCTCTACTTCATTACTGGAAGCAGTCAGAAGCCTGCCAAGATTCAAGCAGAGGGGAATTAGAACCCACATCTCAATGGAAGAATGTCAAATAATTTGCAGCTATCTTTATAACCACTACAATAACCATAGTGTAATTATAAAATCAATAAATTTAACGTTGATACTGTACAGTCAGTCCCCGAGTTCTTGAGTTAGACTGGCCACGTTTGAATTCTGTTTCTGCTTTATACGAGGTGTGTGACATTTGGCAAGTAACTGGTCTCTGATCTTTAGTTTCTTCATCTCCATGTGAGGCCAATAATACCTATGTCTCTTAGGGTTGCTGTGAGGCTAAATAAAATAGTCACATGGTGAGTCTGCCACCTAGTAGGGCTTAGTAAGCTTTATGTCTCCCTTCCACCTTAGAGAATTAAACATGGTACTGAGTGCTCAATTGGCCTACAATTATTACTGATTCATCAGGAAGTTTTAGAGGTGACTTTGGCTTTCTAGGAAATAATGAAGAAATTCATTATAAACTTAAATTTTTGCCTTACTACGTTCCATTTCTGAAGGTTCATCTTCCCTTTGTTAGATGAAAGATAAGTATCTTCAACCAAGAGAGGGAATTCTCCATTTTTTAAAACAAGGTATAGCCATTTTAAAAGAAACACATATGCTATCAATCTATCAACATCATGAAAATATAAACCTCAAGAACATGACTGATTTCTGAATCAGGATATCTTTGCTTACAAGTAGCAGAAAATCCAACACAAAAATAGCTTAAACAATAGAGAAAATTTATTATTTTATAATAAGAAGACCAGAAGCATGGATACTCCAGAGTTGGTTAATTCAGTGGCTCAATGATGTCACAAAGGGTCCAGATGCCATGTCTGTGCTCTAGCCTCTTACATGTGTTGGCCTAGACCACAAATGGAAATCCCTTCATGGAGCCAAGATGACTGCAGCAATTTCAAACATCACATTCAAACATAGCAACGCTCAGCAGAAGAGATCATCTCTTCCTGTGAACTCTTGAAGAGTGAGAAAGTCTTTCTAAGAAACCCTCCAAAAGATGCTCCTTACCCCTCATTCATCAGATTTGCATCACCTGAACGTGTCTAAACCACATGGGGAAGGGAAATGGGACCCCACTGACTGACTTAAACCAGTTGCGATTTACTTTTTGGGTCTGGTGTTGGAACTGGGACCAGCCTCTCCTGAAATACTGGCCATTGACAGAGGGATGGTTAGATGTTGGGGGGGGAGAGGGGTGGGAGGGCAATAAATAGTACCTGCTACAATATAATAGTTAGATTTTAAGTTATATCCAAGCATTAGAAATTAGAATGAAGAATCCATTTTTGTACATCTGCACCATTAGTAAATGCCTGAAGTTCTTTAGAGTGCAGTTTTGATAAGCAATTTGTGTTAAATATAATAGGAATAATTTGGTAATCAAGAAATATGAAGCAGATTTAATTAACTTTGAAATGCTTTTTAAAATAGTAAACGTTTCTAACATTCTATAAAACTACCCAAATATAATAATGAGTTTCTTAGACGTGTGTTCACCATTTTTGCATTTATGTTTCTTTTTAGTCCTAGCAGGTAAACGCTGTATATAAGAATTTATTTTGTCTTTGTAACTTTAATTTTCCACTAATCAATTTCTCTGTAAAATGATGGATGCAATTAAGAATGTATTTAAGAACTAAATATAATCACTCCCTTTTTCTAATTTTAATTTTTTTCTGTATTTTTCCCCAAGCATGCTAATGATTATAGGCCATGTTCATAGCAATAGCAATTCCTATTTACTCAGTAATGCCCAAAGAATACCGAAAGTGTTGTGAAACGCAATTTGGGGACGTGAAAGAGATCAGTTTCTAATGCCATTAAGTCATTTGTTACAGTTAATGTCAGACAGGTAGGCTAGGTAATGATGTAACAAATAAACCACCCCCAAATCTCAGAAAGGTTTATTTTTTGCTCATGCCACATACCCATAGAAGTTCGACAGAGTATAGAAGATTCTACTCATTTTAGTGTCCCAGAGACTCAGGCTGATGGAGTAGCCACCATTTGAAATGTGCTACAGGGAAAGGGGAGCTCTGGGGGAATCTTCATGCCAGCAATTACCTGTTTTGTCCAGAAGCTAAACATGTACTTCTGCTCACATTTCATTAGTCAGAAACATGACATGGCATCCCAACCCATGGGGGCCAGGAGGTATGATCCCACCAGGTCCCTGGGAGATGGAGAGCCAGCAACACTGGGGGAGCAGTACTTTAACAACTGCAAAGATGTACCAGTGTGAATCACTGCCTTTCAGTAGAAGAGGAGTCATGCCCCAAAGCAACAATTAGTTTTCAGTTGTTAAAAACAAAGTGGAAATACTTCAGTTAGGGTGGTGCTTTAGATCCTGTTGTTATTACAAATACAGCTTCATGGAGGAAACGAATTCTGGTCTCATGGTTTTGAACTGTGATATGGCTTTACCCTCACGTTAAGGGTGATGTTTTAGGTAAAATGTAGTCTCCACCACATTGGCTATGTTGTTCCATACTGGGAGGGTGGCGCCAAGCAAGTAATCCTTGGAGTGTATTTCCAGCTACCTGGTCTAATTTTGTCTTCAGTTTCTAGCCACAGGTCTTCTGTCCACATTGCTTTGACATCATACATTGTTAGGTTTTTGATTGCAAACATTGGGCCATCTCCCTTTATTTGGCCTGAAGCTTGATTCATTCCAAAGAGAACTTAAAACCTTTATTGCTAATGTTGGTCATCGTGGTCATGCCTGCGTGAGCACAGTGAACAAGCACATTTCATCAGCTTAGTCAGATATGGAGTCTGAATACTCCAGCTCTTTCTCTCCCCTGAACACTCTAAGTAGGCCCCTGGGCTCCTTAATAAATCAGCCTTCAATGACAAGATTGGCAATAGAGGAAGTGTCTCATGTGGCAGGAAATAAAGGGTGAAGTTCAGCCACTCTCCTCCATTGGTGTTAAAAAATAATACCCAAGTAGTTGAATGCACAGTTCATTCTAGGCTCTTCAGTAGTTGCAATATATCTATTCCAGCCAATCCTCAGAACAACTAGAGCGAGTTGGCTGGTATTGTCCCCATTTTCACATGAGGAAGTTGAGTCTCAGAGAGGTTTGTCCAATTTCAAACAGCTACTCAGTGTTTCCAACTGTTATCAAACATTGAGAATTTAGGCTTGATTTTATTTTATTAACTGTCTGTACCTGTAATTTTTAATAGTAACTCACTGCTTACTAGTTTGTATAATACTGGTTTAAGTGTGCCTTTAAAATCTCCCCAGTTTGCCATAAGACCCTCCAAAATCTCCTCATGATTATAGACCTAACTCCCGTGACTTAGCAGGGATTCAGAAAATGCTTGTGAATGAATGAATGAATGCATGTGAGGCTTACAGGTCTGGCTGAAAGCTACTACCTGCCTCATGTGGGCAAGTCTAGACCAGTCAGGCAGGCTTGAACTCCGAGGCCAATTTGCCATAAGTGTGTCTATATAAGCAGAACTAACCATCTGTTCTTTTCACCTAAATAGAAAATTTTTAGAGTAAGTTTTCATGCCCCATTATAAAAAAAGTATGCTGATTGCAGAAAATCTAGAAAATGCAGAAAAATATATATAAGAAAATAAAAATGACTCTAAATTCCAGAGATTTGTTCTTCCGATCCTTGTTTTCAATGGCATTTATACACATACAATTTACATAACTGTAATTATATGTAATACTGTAGCCTGGCTTTTCATTTTTTATTATGTCCTTTCATATCTTTTTTTAAAAGATGCTTGTCAGTGGTCTCATACTGTTCCATCATATGGAGGGGCCATAATTTATTATTGGACATTTAGGCTCTGTCATTTTTTGCTATTAAAAATAATGTTGTGATGAACATCTTTCTATATAAATCTTTGTGAGCACGACTTTCAAGGCACCATCTGTTCCTTGGAGTCCCTTGATTGGTGACACATACCTCTACCAACTGACATTTGACACGTGGAACTGAAGCTGTGCAGCTAGAACTTGTCAAGAAGACAAATAGGGTAGCAGTGGCCTGTCTCACGTTCATAAAATAAAATGGATACAAGTATAATTTTGCAGGCCATTTATTTGGTTAGAAGATTGATGACTCACTGATTCCACACACAACACATTCCAAAGGAATGAAGGTGACCTTAGAGAGAGTCAGCCATTTAGAATCCAATTAATCAAGCTTCAGGGTATTTGGTGCCCAACACCAACCAGAGACATCACGGTCTGTCAGATTCTCATTACTCAGAATTTGAGTTTAGGAAGGGATGTGGATTAGGTTTAGCTTGTGGGTGCTCTTCTGGATGTAACAGAAGAGCTCAGTCTTTAAAACTAGGGAATGTTGGTTGTGGGAGTTGCAGGCTTTTGAAGAAAGAGACAAAACAGTAACGTATTCTAAAATTTAGTGAGCTTTACTGAAGACAGTCAAAAAGAAGAAATCTTTAGTTAAGCTTGAATGTCACCTCACCAGAGGACTGGAATTTTAAAATCATAGTCTTAGAACTCTGCTTCCAGGATGTCTGAGATAAGTAGCATGTCTATTTATAAAGTTCTTTAAGCTGGGGTCTTGTTTATTTTCTCAATATCTTGCAGAATCAACAAAAATCAAAATCCATATAAAAAAAAGGACCTGAATTGGTTCCCAATTACTTAAGCTTCAAGCGTGAATGCTTAGTATTCATCTCTAATAGCCTAAGACGATAAAGGTTTTACCTTTGATCTAGAATTTATTTAATCTTCTAGGACAGCGTTGAAGATTCTAGGTGCGAATTCCAGGTATTTAATATGTTTCAGTTTTGCTCTCTGCTTCATGATGACAATTTTATCACTGGCTTTTAACACTTGTACTAAATTGCTATATTAATATTAATATGAGAGTGTGAAAAATTCAACTGGCAAATGGTATGCAAATTAACCTAATGCAGACTTTAATGGATTAGTGCACTCAAAAAATCCTTTGAAACAAAGGTAACTAAAGTGGTAAAAAGACCAACTAATCACCATTCAAAGAGGAGATTGCTACAAGTAAAAGAATAAAATACTTAAAGTATACTTAAAGCAAGCATGACTGATTTTAATCAAACAATATGAATGCAATAGCTGGTATAAATCTTTGATTACGTTATAGAGCACAAACACAGTGCTATGGGTTAAAACATTCATTTTTTTTTCCAGTCACAGTGCTATGGGTTAAAATTGTGTCTGCAGAAAAAGATATGTTGAAGTCTAAACCCCTCGTACCTGTAAATGTCACCCTATTTAGAAATTGGGTCTTTGCAGATGTAATCCAATTAAGATGAAGTCATTAGAGTGGGCCTAAGTCAACATGACTGCTATCCTCATAGGACAATGCAAGTGTGGGCAGACAGACACACACAGAAGGAAGACAATGAAGACAGCCACATGATTGTGGAGGCAGACACTGGAGTGATGCATCTACAAACCAAGGAATGCCAAGGATTTCTGACAAATACCAAGAACCAGAAAAGGCAAGGAGGAAGTCTATCCTACAGGTTTCAGAGAGAACATGGCACTGCCGACACATTGATTTCAGATTTCTAGCTTCCAGAACTGTGAGACAATATATTTCATTGTTTTAAGTCACCCCACCCAGTTTGTGGTACTTTGATATGGCAGCCCTAGCAAACTATTACTCACAGCTTTCACCATGTTCTGCCAAATTTCAGTTTTCTCTTGCCTCAAATGAGTCTGGGACAGATCACATAGATTTCTGGTTGGTTTCTGTTTTTAAAAATTGGTCCAGTTTAAGTCTCTATTCTCATGTCCAATATACATCTCATCTCCTTCCCTGCCTCCAGGATCAGCCAGGCTCATGGGTCAGAGGACTTGGGGAAGGGAAGGTATCAGGGTTGCTCTTGTCTGTTTCTAACCCCTCTGGCATCATAGAAGTGATGGGGAGAAGCATGCCTCATTCTAGGACACCTCTCTCCCCTCCATCTGCTGGGTCTGGTCCTCTGGTGTTGGAAGCAAGGAAGTGGACCAGGAGAGATGGCAGGAGTTGTTTGATGTAATAGACAGAGATGCGGCATCACCTCTGGACTTGTTCTTACTAAATCTGGTTCTATGTTATTGGTGGTCCTGTGTTTCCTTGGGGTGGTTTTTGTTTTACTCCTACCCGCCCTGTCCCCCAGAACTTCCTGTGAGAGAGGCAGCTGTGGCTCCATTTGGTACTTTCCATAGGTTCACGTCCAAGACTCAGGATGGCCTCAGAGCTCCTGCCTTTCCTCTTTTCTGTGCTTCTTCCTGCCAAGCCAGAGCCACCAAAGTTCTTCATTCCTTCCCTATGCCCTGGAACTCAGATGGAGAAAGGGCTGCACCTATCTTTTTCCCAGTCATGCCCCACTACTCCCTTCTCATTATGAAAACGGTGCAGGCCACTCTTGTAAGCATCCTCCCCTCGTCACTCTTTAGGCAGGAAGTGGTCGTGTGCTCATGTAAGGTAGAATTCCACCTGTGGTATGGATCCACACCTTCCAGGAGCTCCTCCAGCATCCTGCTTGCCAACAGCAGCTCTAAGATTCCACAGCAACCAGCCAGCATATATCCTTGCTGTAGGTGACCCCACACCCTACGAATGATCCACTTGGGGCTTCGATTGGCTGGCCTCAATGGATACTTTCAGCATCATCCTCCTCCTCACCAAAGGGAGGAAAAGGACTCAGGGTGGGAGGAGGACTCTCACTATGAGCACCGCATTCATGCGGCTGCCGGTCCCCATGGCTCCCCTCCCTCTGTCCATGGTGCTGCTCTAGAGCCTGAAGAGGTGTGGAGCTGGTGTGAGAGTCGGGTAGAGCAGAGCCTATTCAGTTCTGAGGAAAGTTTCTTAACGCAATTATTAGTGGCTTTCCTTAGGATGTGGGAGTATTTAATTCCTCTTTGCCCTCAGTTTGTGGTCTTGGGAGTGCTGAAGGCTCCAGGCTTCTAAGTATGGTTTGCACCACTGTTGTAGTGAGAAGGGAGTGGAGTAGCTTGACTGGGAAAAAGATGGATTACTGACCCCTGGAAAAAGAAAAATTCCCACTCAGTTGCTGTTATACCAGGAGAATGTTTTCTGTTTCTAGGTTTTTCCTTCCTCATTCTTCTCCTTTGATATGACAAGATGTTTTAGATTTTTCCAATATCCTATGACTAATCGGACAGAAGAGGAGCTGCATTTAATGTGAAAGGTCTAGTGACGGTGCTGCCACCGTCAGGCTACAGCTCATAGCCCCCTTCCACTAGGTGGGAATCCCAGTGAGTTTTAGAGAAAGGGAGTCAGTTTCCACTCACCTGCTTAGAGACTGACTGGCTAAGGTTTTGAGATCAACGACTAAATCAGGATTAGCTGGTTGATGACTCCGTTTCTAAATTAAGTATTCTCAAAATGTCATCCCCTGATGACCCTCAGCAGTACTGCCTGGAAAGTCATTAGAAATACAAATTCTCAGGCTCCACCCCAGACCTACTGAACCAGAAACTGGGGGCTGGTCACAGGCACCTGTATTAACAAGTGCTCCAGGTGATTCTAGTATTTGAGAACTGCTCTTTCAAAGAATCTTCAATTCCAAATGACACCTTAGCCTCTCTAAGGGTAGAAATGGGCATCTACTTGAGATGGCCTCATATGAAAGATATGACTTACTTTGGAAATTATTCCTTCAAAATTCTCTGATGATTTTCCATCCATCACACACTTCAGCTTAAAAGCTGAATCTTTTTTCTCCTTGCTAAGAAAATGGAATTCCAGAAGTTTATTCTTAACGACTTTAAACAAGGTAATTTCCACTTGAGTCCAATCATCCTTAATGTGATGCTTATTACTATGGAATATTTCCCTGCATAAGATAAGGCTTAAGGATGGGACTCACCCTTCCCTGCATTATTTTCTCCATAGCAATCATCACCATCAAACATACTATATATTTTACATCTTTGTTTTATTTTTTGTAGGTCTTCTTCCACATGAATGTGAGCTTTGTCTGTTTTATTCAGCAGCACCTTAAGGTGCTGATTCCCCAGCACCTTAAACAGTACTTGACCCATTGTAGACATTCAGAACTATTTGCTGAATGAATGCATGAAGGTTCGGTTTCAAGAATGTGCTTTACAAGTTGTTGTAGATTTCTATGTTTATTGATTCATTGAAGAAAATTATGGCTTTTGTTCTTATTTCTACTTGTGAGGGTGCTTAATACTGCAGGCTTCGTAAAGTCCTCAGAAGTTCCATCATTTTAGAGCAATGTGAACAGAGGAATTTAATAGATTGACATGAAAGTTATTACCTAGGAGTGTGCTACAAGTTGTCATAGGCTGGAACTGACTAGAGGAGGCTGACAGGAGAGGGAGCAGAAAATAATTACATGAAACTAACACAAGAGAATTTGTCAGTAACTTCTGGGCCTGCCAGTCTGCTGTTGTACAAGAATGCCCTTTTGTAGGGATTATTTTTGGACAGTAAATCTGTTTATCAGTAATTGTGTTAGACCGAACACCTCCCAGGATGCAGTATTTCCACTTTCCTGTTGGCACATCTTACAGCTCCTATTTCACAGATGTTCACTGTTTTCTTACTCGTTGATGATCCAATTTTGACACAGTAGAGTTGGTTTCCACCCTTGAAGCACTGAGAGGGCAGTAGGCAGACACATTTGGAAGTGGGGGCTGCAATAAGAGAGAAAGACAGTGTGACTCACCACAGTGTTTCAGAGTTTGATTTTACCTAACTGGTCCCCAGAGTGGTGAGTGCCTTGGTGGCAATGAATGAGAAAGCTGGAACACAGGCAATGACCCAAAAGGCCCAACTGTGGTTGAATGGAGTGATCTGGATGTAAGAGAGCAGAGTGCACTAATAAGCCAGTACGATTCAGGAGTTGGGCTACCTCTGATGCCTCCCTCTTACTCACTGCCCATGTCCAACCAGTCCCCACGTCCTGTCAATCTATTTCCACAAGGTCTTCAGTCTGTCCTTTCTGTTCTTTTCTCATTGGCACTGACGGAGTACATTTATAGTTATCATTTATTGAGCAGGTACTATGAAACCACACAATATGCCAAGCGCTTTACATGCTTTATTTCATTTAATCCTTACAACAAATATATGAACTATATATTATCATATTAATTCTACAGATGAGGAAACTGAGCTCAGAGAGATTAAGTGATTTGCACATGGATCCACAATTAGTAAGCGATGGAAGCAGGTTTTAAGTCATAAATGACTCACAGGCCTGAACGCCTTAACATAACTTACACTGCATTGGTTGATTTCTTTCTAGAATATTCCTGGGTAATGCCTAGGAATCTGTATTTTTAATAAGCAGTTAAATTGGGTGATTCTCTTATGAGGCTTGGTTTCAGAACCACCCAATCACTTCATAATTCACATAAATCTTGTGTTCATGAAAGAGTTTTAAAATGATCATTTTGGGGTAAAGTTACCAAATCCAAGTATGTTAAATCAATTTTGAGTAAAGGGATATAGGTTCATTTATACACATGCATGTTTTAATCAAAGTTCAAGGTCCTCCACAGTTTGGCCTTAACATCCCTTTGCAACATTATCTTTTCTGCTCTCTCCATTCCTGGCAGATCAACCCCTTCTCTGTTTACCAAAAAAGACCCCACAGGTGGTCAATTTTTTCCTTTCGCCCATACTATCCCCCCCCCCTTTTTTTTTTTTGCCAGACTTATGTGCTTTTTCCTACTTTTCCCCACATGCCCAGTTTCTACAAGTCTCACCTCCTCCATGAAGCCTCCTCCACAGCCACTTACCCCCTTACCGATCTTCTCTTTAACTGGACTTTAATGGTGTAAATTTGTCAGTACTATATCTGACATTTTTATGCTTTCTTGTTAGCCAGCTTTTCATATGTCTTTCTCCCAAGACAATTATAAGTGCTCGGTTTGAGAGCTAAGGCTCATCCATCTGTATGTCCCACTCAGCTCTTAACAAGGTGTTGAATTAATTCTGCTTCATCAATTGATTTCAAATTCTGAATTTGGGGTGCAGGTGTAAGTATTCAAAAAGAAGTGTATTTGATGGATCTGGGATAATTCATGTTGCCAAAATATCTGAGTCAGCCTAAAAATCAGCAGTGATGTCATTAATGAGTAGCTTCTTTTAGGAAGATATCAGTTCTTTCCCACGTGTCTCAACTGATGGGAGAAAAGAGGGAAAGGAAGTGGGGAGATACTCATTTGCATAGGCTTCCTGCCTTTGGTAGGAAACGTTTCATGAAAAAGCATGCATTTCCCTTCTATGCCCTCCGTCAACCAGCTAGAGAAGATTCTAATTGTGAAAAGTCTTGTCCATTGTTGGAAAGAATAGGATTTGGTGACCTCTGGACAGGAATTCAGTTCCCTTAGTTTCTGGAAAGACCATGGTCATCACTCTTTTACTATTGTTATGGCTTAAATGCTCTTAACAAGGTTATGTTCAGACTACCAGCACCAAAAGGCCTTTCCTACCACCTCCACTAATTTATCCTCCAACACTCAGTTCTCATGCTTCCATCCTTATGAAATCCTTCCAGGCCAGAAGATATGTATCTTACAGGTCTTATCACGTATTGCCTTGCATTAAAGTTATTCATGCAATTATTGTGTAAAATTACTCCTCCAGCTACTGTGAATAATTTAAGGGTACAAAGTCCTTTATCTTCAGACTTCTCACCAAACCTGTATAGTGACTTCCACACATTGGATACCAAATGAATGTTTGTTGAATAAATCTTTCCCTCCTGTTGGTTGATGGTGGATATTTTTGAAATTCAGATGAAACATTTAATAGCCATAAAAATAGGCTCCTTGGGAAGCCATTTGTGTTCTAACATTTGAAAAGTGAATCTCATGTTACTTTGGAGTTTCATTTTAAACTCTTTCTTATTTCATTTTAGATAGAGAAGGAAATGAGTAGCAAAGTACACAATGTAATCAAGAACACAATTTAATCAAAGTGACATTCAACTCAAAATTAATAATATCCCAGCTCGCCATGAGTGGGTTGGGTATAAAATACATTTTTTAGCTTTCTCTTTCTTCGTAAATGCTGTGGTTTGTACACTGATGCTGTTCTCTAGTGCTCCCAGAACAAAATTCTCTGTGACCTTGACTTTTGCTCTCCAATTAAAGGAGGCTGGCAGAGGCTGACTATATCATTAGGGAGAAAAATGCTCTTAGTTTTCTGATTGTGCGTAAGATCAAAGAATATTTTAAATGACTTAAATCTCTTCTTCAGAAATGATCATATTTTAGTTTGATTATCCTAAGACATTCTGCTAACTCGAGCAAAACAGCTTAAGTATTCAAACTTTTTAGTGTTCTTCTTTTAGACAAACTTAGACTCCTGGAGACAGTGGGACTTAGATAGATATACAGCAAAGGGGTAATAGTAAAGACATATTTTGTTGACATTGTAAGCCACAGATTATTTTTCACTCAGACAGATTTGAAAAAGAATAATTTGTGGGAAAATACATATATAAAAAAAGAAAGAACATCTTTGCAATAGAAGGGTTCCATGAAGACTTTTTTTCTGTGATAAAGAAGGAAGAATGGAAGCTAACACTAAACACACCCGACAAACCTCTACTACATACCTATTGCAGTATACACGGGGACCATTTTCATCCTCCCTGCTGTTCAAATGCCTTTTATTTTCTGTATGTATTTTTGGAAAATGATGTTCTTATACTACAATTTTCAGAGAAAAAGTTTATATTTTAAAAACAAAATGATGTTGCATAATACTTTCATTCTTTTCTACCACAAATTATTATTTCTGAGAGGGATGTCAGTTGGGTAATGGCGTCGGTCAGGCAGCCAAAAAATGAATAGTAGTGTTTGTCTACAAGATGATTTACTACTGATTAGAATTGGGCAATGCACATATCAGCCCCTGGTTTGCTGTCTCTTATGTGGAATTGTTCTGTTCAGATATGGCAGGAAGGTTGGAAGCGCCAGACATTGACCTCCTGCGCTGCCGTCATCAGACAGCCTGCTGACCATGCCACCTGTGTCTACCCTGTGTCATGAGTTCAATCCTGCCACCTGTCAAGGGAGCAGGATCTTGATAATCAGCTTTACGTGGGTCGCGAAGGAACTGGTTTTGGGTAACAAGGCCTCTTCCTTTTGCCAGGACTGAGCTGAAGGTCAGTGGGCTGGAAAGTGAAAGAGGAGCCAAGAGGAACAATAAGGTTTTTGTCTTTGCCTTTGCAAAAGTAAGGTAGTTTTAGCAAAAGTTAGATGTAACAATTCAACAAGTTTCCATTACATACTCTATGCCTTGATTTAAGATACTTTTTTGAGGATGTCACATGGGAAATCTAGCTGCCTATTTGAGTTCTGTTAAATCCTAATCGTCAATCTATATTTATGTATTATAGGAAGCTTAGTTGGGTTTTTTTCAGGGTCAAACTTCATCTTAGAGCAAATGTACTGCAGTGGAATTTCTGCTTCTAAGCAATTCACAAATGAAATGCCAATAGCCAAAATACTTACAGAAAGCGGAAATGTAATGTCACTTCTTAAATATCAAATTGGCAGAGATGTAAAGGAGTGATAACTCCTCAAGGTTTGGTAAGGGTATGGGAGGGCAGTCTTTATCATATGTTGTAGATAGAAATATAACATGGTAAAAACATTTCTAGAAAGCTAGTTGATACATTGTATCAACACAGACTATATTTTAAAATAATATTTGACTAGAAATTCCATTTTCTAAGGTATATCCTAAGGAAATAATCTTAGATTACAGATTTTTCTGTGATAAATTTGTCTATCACTGGGCTATTTATAATAGCAAAATATGGGGACAAATCTAAATGCCTAACAGAAGATTGGTTAAATAAATCACAGAATATCCACATGGGCTTTTGCAGACATGGAAAATTATGTGGCAGAATAATATATGATGACATGGAAATAGTTTCATAATACATTAAGCAAAAAGCAGCAACACATAAAATAGGATATAGAGTATGACCTCATTTTATTTTTTAAAAATTTGTAATATAATTAGGGCCATCCCTGAGGTGTGTGAGGCCCCAGGGAAAATTTTCTTATGGGATGGCTCTCTATATAAATAATTAAAGTCACTCTGAATTAGTGTCAGCACCATACTAACAGTCCAATCTCAAGCAATCTTGAGAAAAGAATACCCTGCTGGCTGGTGGCTCACAGGCTGCTCTCTGGGAATGGAGGTCTAAATCTGAGCCAGGGATGACTCTATAGGCAGAGTCCCAGAGCTCCTTGGACCATCTAGTTGACCTCATGCATGGTGGGGGAGAGAAGCAGTCAGAGAATGTTCCACAAGGGAAC
Source organism: Tapirus indicus (assembly GCA_031878705.1). Lineage (NCBI taxonomy): Eukaryota > Metazoa > Chordata > Mammalia > Perissodactyla > Tapiridae > Tapirus > Tapirus indicus. The sequence continues at coordinate 113,588,570 of CM062921.1, read as the reverse complement.
TGAGCCCAAGAGAGACCCTGTCCTGTTCAGGTGTCCTGCCTGCTTAACAGTCCCAGCCTTAGCTGGTCCCAGGCACTGCAAGAGGACTTCAGAAAATTGAGGAAGATGTTTTTGGTGTCCATGAGCCAGTCCAGGCTCAGAGTACACTACCTATGCTGGCCCCAGCTGGTCCCAACTGCCAGAGAAACACTTAGACTGTTTTGATGAAGACCCTCCAAAGTTGGGGGTAGGGAAGGGTTCCTGAAGCACACATTGGGACAAATGCTCTTCTTACTGGGGTCTAAGGGTGGCACTGATTATATATGCATAGAAAAAAGATTAGGAAGATTTACACCACAACTGTTAGTTATTTCTAACTGTGGGTAGGTTATATTTTTCCCTTCTGTTTAAATCATTTAATAAAAATTTTTTTACAATGAAAAGGAATTATTTTTCATTAAGGAAACGTTATTTTTTATAAAGAGTGTATATATGCAAGTAAGACATACCAGCTGAGATGAAGGTTAAGTGAGAGCATTTCTAGTACGTGGTCGCCACTGGAGCTTACCTGAACATTTTTCCCAGTCGTAACAGGTGTCATAGCCACAGGATTCTTTCTTTGTGCTATTGGATGAAAGTTTCATCCTTTGAAGACCCCATTCTAACTGTGGACCATCTTGGCAGGAACCAATATGTAGAAAATGGAGTTGCTCATTATTTAAACATTTCTCACCCAAAAAATTACAAGCAGGTGAAGTAAAGTAACCATTGGTGTCTGTATCAAACACACAGAGATCTTCTGAATAATGGCTGCCCAAGAGAGGAAAGCAAGTGTTTATATATGAAGACTAGAAGAAAAGAGATGACATGTAGCCAATTTAATATGTTAACTTAGCACCCAGTTTTCTTCCCCTTGCTTTTTTCCCTCCTGGTTTCTCTTCTTTCAGTTCCTCATTTCGTCTTGCATGCTCTGGGATTCATCTTTCTAAAATTTCTCTTAATCTTAGTATTACTCCTAATTACCTTCAAATTAGTCTGAATTCTCAAATTCTGGTAATCAAGATCTTCCATAATTTGACTCTAATCAACTTTATTTTCTAGAATTATTTTCCTAATTCCCTTAATCCCTCTTTATCACCTGACAATTGTATTGATCATTTTCTAAACTGATAAGATTATTCTTCCTTTGCTGCCATCCCAGGCCCTGCTCGATCAGCATTGCGTTATCTCTCCACTCTGCCTATCTGTGTCCAGTTCAATTCTTGGCTACACTTTGAAGCTAACCCTGATCAACCTAGCCCATGGTAGGATGTACCTCCTCTGAACTCTATCACACTCATTAATTGCAACACCAGAGCCTTATATCATTATATAGCTTTGCAAATGTGTTTGTATGGTGATTAAGAGCATGAGCTTTTAAGTCATTCCCTGGATAACTTGCTTAATCTCTCTAAGTAGTTGATAGGTCTTGCTACCAAGAGGTAGCCAGTGGCCACAGCCCTTCCCTTGCTGAGAGGACAAGAGCTCCTTGATTGCTCCAAATTTGAGTTTCTTCTCTGATGTCAATTTTAGTAACTCTAAAATTATCACAGTCAGTGCACCAGTAAGTAAAATTATTTCCAGAAACTAGAGCCCATAGCTGAGAAGAAAAGGTTACTCTCTAAGTTCAGAGAACTTAAGCTATAGGGCCAGCCACTCCCACAAACACCTTCAACACTGTATAAAGGAGAACTGAGGACTATGGAAAGAGGCTAGAGAGGTAGGGAAGAGCTGAAATGGAGACAGTTCCAGAGAATAGTCTGTATTCTCATGACTTGGTATTGCAAAGATAAAGAAAGAAGTTTCCTCTTGGTTAAATGGACAATGTGAATGTTGTAAGTACTCCTCAGAAGGCCATCTGTTGAATGAAGAGGATCCAGCAGCAAGAAGCTACATGGTGGACCATCTGTAGTGAATACTGAGGAGGGTAGATAGAACCACCTTTGGGCTGAATTATGTCAATGGAATGATACAGAAAAACACCCTGTGGTGTTCTCCAAAATACATAAATAAATGTGTTGCTACAAGCAATTGTTCATCTGCAGCACAGAGGAACATGATAGCTAATCAGTGTTAAAAGTGATATATAACAACTGAGTGCAGTCTGTCGGCTTTGAAGCAGGGCAGAATAAGCCGCCCCCAAATAATCAAAATTGATTATTTTGAATTAAAGTTACTTAAGGAACAGCCAGTGCAAGAAGGACACTCTGACCCTCCTTTGTTTCCCTAAAAACAGGAAATAAATCTCCTATGTGAAAATATCCTCCCTATACTAGAAAGGTAGAGGCATCCTTATCGCCAGAGATAGAGAATTCAAAGCCAAGAAGGCTGTATAAACAAACTTTGTTATTTCTTCATTAATTTTCTACCCCAAGCTCAAAATCCTTTATTTTGTCAAATCTTCACAAATAATTGTTTCTGTGTCTACAAGGTATAAAAGCTGCCTATTTTGGTCACTTCTTTGAGTCTCATATCCTTGAGGCTCCTGTGCGTATGAAATTAAATTTGTTTTTCTCCTGTTAATCTGTCTTATGTCAAATTAATTACTAGACCAGCCAAAGAACCTAAAAGGGAAGAAAGGAAAAGTTTTCCTCTTCTACATCTTCCTAACCCAACGTTCATGCTTTCTCCTCCTCAGTAATTTAACTCTAATTTGATTTAAAATGCCTATGTATCCAGCCAGAGAACTGCATTTCATAGCCTCCCTCATAGGTACATGTAGGCATGTGAATAAGAGAAGTTTAGTGAGATGAAAGCAAGTGATGGGTCTTCCAAGAACTCTTCTTAAAAAGACAGAATGTGTCCATTTTTAGTCTTCCTTCCTTCCTGCTCCAGCAGAGCAATCTTGGACCATGAAATAACTTTAAGGACGGCAGAACAGAGAGTAGGAAGGAGCCTCAGTCCTACCTGCAATGAGAGAATCACCATACTAGTCCTAGATGCCTACCTCTGCATTTATTTTGTGAGACAGAGAAACAAAATCTTTTGGATTAAATTCAGCTGAAAGTAGCCCTTAAATTAATAGCCCCCTTGACATTCCTGGGTTTGTTTACGTAAAGAAGGGGCAGTTATAACAACAAAGAGGAGATAGCCACTTAGTCATGGCAGTCACATGAGAATATATTATTTTTCTTTTTCATGCTTCATGCTCTCTACCCCAGCATGAAAGAATAAACTAAAAAAAGGTGTGTGTGTGTGTGTGCGTGTGTGTGTGTGTGTGTGTGTGTTTGTCAAGTCCATGGCACATTAATTTCTCTACTCCAAGCTTTGGGAATCACAACCTTGCCCTAAACTTAGGGGGAAGAGGAAGGCTTTAAGATAATTGAGTCTGAAGTTTTCAAAAGGACAGGAATAAGTCTTTATAACCAAATTGAGACTGTTTTAATAAACAAAAGCCATGCAAACTTAGAGAATTGGGCTGAGAGATAATTAAGAAAGCTTGCTACCCAGTGGGGAAGGAGGAATTCAACAGAGCACAGGGCATATCAGTTAGGTGAAAAATTAATATGTTTTGTGTTTGTGCTTCAAGAAGCTCAGCTTCTCCATCAAGCTAATTACACTAGACTGGTTCTCCCAATTTCCAAATAAAGTCCATAGAATATCTCTTACCTACAGTCTTCTTCTGGAGACATGCAAACGCATTCAGATCCCACCTGTTTCTGTCCTGGTTGACAATGGCCCTTTAATTTTGTCAGAATATCTGAAACAAAGGAAAAGGGAGTAAAGAACAGTGCACAACATAGGTTCCAAGTGATAAGCTTGAATTTCAGAGAAAAAGCAATGGTAAAATGTTCTCATTTATCTCCTGGAGTTAGTGCATTCGTTTGAATTTTCCAAATATGCTGCCATGAAATATTCCATCTGAAAGGTCCTTTCGAGCTCTCAAGAGCTGTCATTTTCCAACCTAAAATTGCTATTAAGTTCAGAGAACTAAAGAAAATGGAATTGGTGAAATTTTTATTCATTTGTTTTTCAAATATTTATTGAACAACTATGATATTCCCAGCACTGCGGTCGGCTCTGGGGATGGTGGATTGAGCAAAATTTGACCCAGATCCTGTGCTCACAGAACTTATAGTCTGTAATACCAATACAAAGAGAATTGCTGTCATTATTAGTGCTATTAAAGAGAAAGCATATAATCAAGACAATTGATGTAGCTAGGAAGGTTAGGAATGGTAAAATGGGAAGAGAAAAGAGAGAGTGTTCAAAGCAAAGGAAACAGCAGGCATAAAGTGCTCGAAAGAGAAGCAGCATGTGACTTTCCTGGAACTGAAAGAAAGCCAGTGTGGTTGTAGTACAGGAAAACAAGATCATTGTGGCTAGAGAGGTGGGTGCGTAGCAGACTGTGTAGGGTCTTATAGGGCTTTTGAAGGATTTTTGTCTTTATTTTATAAGCAGTGGAAAGTCTTTGATAGATTTTAAGCAGTAGGTGGTGTGACAAAATCAAGTCTGGATTTTGAAAAAGAAATTAATTCTGGCTTCTGTGTGGATAATGGATTTGGAGAGACATGGTGGTCAAGAGGACTATGGGTAGACAATCTATGAGGTTATTATAACGAGTTAAGGTGAAAGAGGATGGTAATTTGGACCAAAGTGCCAGAGGTGAAAATGGAAAGAAGTGGATAAACTTGAGACATATTTAGCAGGTAAAATGGATGATATTGCATATTGTGGGTAAGTTATGAGAGCTGTAAAGTATGATTCTTAGGTTTCTGGTTTGCATAGGAGAATAGATATTGGTGCCTTCCTTAACTGAAATAGAAAATATTAGAAGATGCTTAGTTTTAGGGAGGGGAGAGTGATGACTCAAGAGCCCCTCTCCACATATGTTGAATTTATAGTATCTTTAAGACATCCAAACAAAATAGACATATAGGAATTTGGATATTCAGGTCTAAGCTCAGTGGAGAAGGTTTAAATTTGTTATTAGTCTGTGGAGGATCGTTGAAGCTACGGCTGCGGATGACATTCCCCAGCAGGAGAGTGTAGCAGGAGGTGAGGGGACAGATCTGAGCCTTGGGGAACTCCAACATATAATGTCCAAGCATAGGCAAGACCCTGCAAAAAAATAGAGGGTAACAGGTAGAGAGGTAAAAGCTAAACAAATGATGTTGTATATTGGAAGCCACAGAAAGAAAGTGCAGAAGGTCCACATTCTTGATTGTTGCTGAGAGGTCAAAGGAGGTGAGGAGCAAAACAATGTCCATTACATTTAGCAATATGGATGTCAGTGTCAACAATCACGCAAATGGTTTTGGAGGGTAATGGCTTGAAAGTCAGATTTTCTTACAAGAATCAATGGAGAAATGCAACTCCCAAATGTAGCTATTTATCCCTGCATGATATTCTAGGCACTAGGATATTATGGTTAGAAAAAGAAGAAAGAACAAAAACAGCAGTGGTCCTTTTTTCATGAATCTAAAGGACAGTGGAAAAACAGACATTAATCAACTATCATAGTGATGGGTTTATAATTAAAGGCTCAGATCGGTACTTTGAATAAAGGCAACATGGTCCCAGGAGACCATATAACAAAAAGACCCCAGTTGATAAACGTAAGGAAAGATCCATAAGGAAATGATGCTTCAGCTAAGATGAGCAATTGAATAGTGTGTATGTGAGGAAGGGAGATGAAAGTAGAGGGAATAATTCTTGGGCATATTACAGGAAAAGGGAAATCTTTGTTATCTCTGCTTGTGTTAAGGCCCATCCAGAGAAACTTTAGGCTTGTTGAATTGGACCTGGAGCTGACCTCCAGAGCCTGTTGGACGCAGCTATATCTAGACATCCTGACATACTAGATGGCAGAACGAGACCAAGCTCATGGTTTCTTCTTTTAGCCTATCAGGTAAGGAGGTTGGTAAGGGAAGGAGGTTTAGGTTAGAGGCAAAAATAAAGATTTTAAAAATTGGTAGGTTTTCTTTTTTGCTGCAATTTCCATTTCCTACTAATATCCTCTGTTAGGACTCTCATTCCACCTGGTGAAATTTGGCTCAGAACTTTCGTGAACATGGAGAGTTATAGCTGCTGGTAAGGTCTCAGATGCTAAGATTTTGACTGACATGGGATTGTTTCTCTTTGGTTTCTTGTATAACTATGCCTCTTTGCCCTTTGTAAATAAATCCACTCTTAGGTCAGGGAGGACCCCCAAGCTATCCATTGTTTCCAAAGAGAATCAACTTTCAAGAGGCTCAGAGCATTGCTCTGTCACCACCCATTTGAAAACGTCAATGATCACGTGCAAGGAGTCTTTGCTCCCCGACTAAGTGTCAGGTCGAAGCTGGAACTGGCCCTTAGCTGCCCACATTGCTCGCCCTGCACGGTTTGTGAGCAACATGGAAATGAGAACACCGTGATCTTTGAAGTGCTGAGGGCAAGGGAATCTTCTGGAGGTGTCGATTTCTCAGAAGAAGGAAAACAGTAACTATGGAGGAGTGCAGCATCCTCTTCAGGAAATAAAATCCTTTTTCATGTTGAAAGAATTAAAAGTCCTTCCCTGACCAACAATGGCCTGAAAATCTAATCTCACAGCTCCCTGCACACTGAGAGGAAAGAGTGTTCAAATTTATTGATGATTTTCTTGCTCTTTCTGTGACTCTCCTAATTGATCTTTCTGCCATCGTTGTCAGAGAGAAAGCATATGAGATGGGATATTTATTTCCTTTATCTAGAGGTAGAACATTTCATTATCTCTCAGTGTGGATTCTAATTTCAATTTCTTTTCCAGACACAGAGTTTTGTGTGTGTGTGTATTTGTGTGTGTGTACACGTGCCGCTATTTGTATAGAGAAGAGGATGCTACCTAACACTCTCAGAGGGTCTTAATTTTCTGAAGCCTGTGGTTCCCAAACATCCATCTCTGACATAGATGATCAGGAGTCAAGTGAAAGCAAGACAATATTAACCTGAAGTTCTCGCAAATTTCCATGAGGTCTCTTTAGCAATAGTTTTAAGGTTATTTAACAGATTAACTTCCACTCTTTCCTTCACACATTATAAAAGCCCAGAAAAGAAAAAAGAAGGCAAGATGGCAAAGAGCTTGGAGAAGTAGCAGAGCTGTTGCACAGTTCCTGTTTGACTCAAACTGTCTGAGCTTGGGTCTAATTTAGCTTCTCTGTGTCTTTGTTTTTTTTCATAAGCAAAATAGGCCTAATCATATCTGAGCTCAGATACATCCTCAAGGACTCTCTGATTAAAAATGAGACATCATTTGAACAAGCATGTTGAGAAATTTGGAAGATATGAATTACAAGAAGCTCTTTTAACTGTCCTCCAAGTAACTGACTCGCCGGGCTAACAGATGTTCTCCCATTCTTCCATGCCAGTGGCCTGTCTGACACTGAACTTCAAGGTTTACGGGCTCCTCTCCTTTACAGCTTCACTCTTCTGCTCCCACCACCCAAGAGACAGTTTTGTTTGTTTCCAAATCTATTTATGCCAGTCATTCTTGAAACTGTGTAAGTTGATTAAATATTATCAGCTGATAAAATAAAGAAGGAAAAAGGGAGTTACTTTTATAAAAATTAAGTTGAAAATTCTGAACAGTTAAAAATGATTTGCAAAAATTTTGTTCTGAATTAATTGCAGATGATACTACTGGAAAAGAGTAACGAAAAATACATTTAAAAATTTTAAAGCGTTCTCTAGTCAATTTGCTTTAAAAGTGCCTTTAAGTTTCCACCTCTCTTCAAAACAACAGTTCTCAACTCTGCACACAGTTAGATTAGCTAGGAGAGATTTTAAACAAACACCAAATAATAGGCCTTCCCCAGCTCAGTGACATCAGAATCAGGGGATGGGACCTGGGAAGAGGTGTTTTTTAAAAAAGTGCCCAACCTGGAGTTAAAAAATCATTGTTTTAGGGGCCGGCCTGGTGGCGTAGTGGTTAAGTTTCTGTGTTCTGCTTCAGTGGCCTGGGGTTTGCCAGTTCGGATCCTGGACGCGGACCTACTCGCTGCTCATCAAGCCATGCTGAGGCAGCATCCCACATAGAAGAACTACAACTCTACAACTATGATACACAACTATGTACTGGAGCTTTGGGTAGGAAAAAAAAAAAAGAAAAAGAGGATGATTGGCAACAGATGTTAGTGCAGGGCCAATCTTCCTCAAAAAAAAAAAAGGGATTGGAAACAGAATTTTAAAAAATCATTGTTTTAGAGAAACTGGTATAGGAAACATGGTAGGGGATGAAATATGTATTTGTTTTCTTTGAGGAAGAAGTCTTGAAACTCTAATCAAGAGACCCTGTAGGAAATAAAAGACCTTGTCCTTGTTTTTCATGGGAAAATTGGTGAATAAATGTGTATTTCTATGTTTTAAGTTAAAATAAAATGCTTAATTATGTGTGCACTACTTTTTTATGGTTCTCCACTTTAACCAAATTTTTAGTTAATTCTGATTTTAGTCAATTCTGATTTTGTTAGATGAGAGAGCTTGCACTCCCTCAAAATTCTGAAGTATTATATTGGAAAAGAAAATTGACCTTGCTCTCTAAAATTTGAAGATATCCACTTGACTGATAACTTCTTATTTGCTGCCTGACCTCATCATCTATACAGTGTGAAATACAACCCAGCTCATCAATCAAATCCTTTGCTTTCTCCCCCAACTTAGGATGTAGATGCTATACTACCAATCTTGGGGGGTGCCACCTTAGCAGACTCCAGAATCCTGAGCTGCTACTCACCTTTTTCACAGGTGAGTGAGTTTGAAATGGGCGGTGTCCAGGAATCCCCACTGCATGTGTACCTCGATGGCCCAGCAACGACAAAACCTTTGGGACAGGTTAACTCGATGGATTCACCAATTTTATATAATCTCTGAAATGGTGAGAGTGTCAGGACTTCCTGCAGAACTGGCTTGAGGCACCCGGTCCCTGCAGGTGGAGAAACGTTTCAGATGTACTTAATGGAGCAGAATACTCAACCGAAGTAGGCAGATTTTATGCAACCCAAGAGGCGATTTTAATACAATTAACTGCATTGGTTCAGCTCTAATGCCACCTTTTGATCAGAAAACCTGGGGGTTGAAGGTCCAAGGTTTCCACTGAGAAACTCCTTTTAGATCCATTATCTGAGGTTCCCTTGCTAAAGAACTGGCTCCAGACACTTCAACTTTCATAACATCATTAGGACTTTTTCCTTTGAAGAAATAATCTTCTTCCCTCTTCTCCCTAGCGGGTTTTCCCAAGAGAAAATCACCCCATTGTGGGTGACACAGGGGCAGGACATTCTCATTGACTCTGGTGTCAACTTTGCACTGTGATGTCCCATAATAACTCTTTGGAGTCCCCATTTGAGCCTTGTTTGAATCTCATTTTGACTTTACTGTAACACAGGCATGTGTGGAACCTACAGACTCATCCTCTTTTCCTCAGCAAAGGATGTGAACGTGCCCCAAGGAGAAAACTGCATTTCACACAAAAATCCCACTTCTGATACATAGAGTGTAAGTATCATCTTTCTGGGACTCATCAATTTGCTTCAATTTGCACATCAGGCAAAGCAGATGTCTGTAGTTAGATGTAGTTAGCAGACTTCCTGGATTTCTTCTTAAGCACATGCTTTGCAGTCCTGTGTGTCTGAGGCTAATATGCAGGGGCAGGAGAAACGAAATACAAAGATGTTTTGAAATCTAATTTTAGCAGATGAATCCTATTTTCTGCTTCACCAAACCTTTTCACTAGAGTTACTAAAAAATAGTAAAATGTACTGATCTAAGGGAATGATCTGGCTCTATATCAGGCACAATCATTCTCTAGAGTAGTCCCGCAAAATGTTTGCCCAGGTCTCACGTTGACATTCCACATCTCCTTGCCACCAGGTCCTGTCAGGTAAGCATCGGAAGTACTGGTATCCAACAGTTTGGAATCCAGAAAGGCATGAAATTTCAACTTCTTCCCCAACCGAGTACAGTTTCTTTTCATTCTAGAATTAAAATAGAAACCAGCAAATTATTAATGCTATGAATAATATCTCTGAACATCTTGGGCTCATCCTGGATTCTTTCAATTCCCTTACTCCTGTATCTTCTCAGTCACAGACCCCTTTCAATTTCCACTTCTAAATATCTCTCATAGTTTTCTCCTTTCCTTTGCCATCATCACTGCCTTAGTTCATAGCATTTATTATCTCTTTCTGGGACAGCTTTCTAACTGGTCCTTCGTCTAGTCCATCTTTCATATTTTTGCTCTAAATTGATTAAAGTGTTTTTTTACTTAAAAACTTGTCCCCCACTGTATACAGGATGGCCTACTATTGCAAGGATAAAAAAATCATATACGTACCCTGTAGTGGCTATAAATTGAATAAATAATGTATCCTGCATATGCAGCAAACATATGCAGTTGCTATGGTAACAAATTGACTACAAATCATTTTAAAGTGTTACTCAATTCCTAATAACCCATTGGTCATTATATATTTTCCCAATTAATGGGTAAAGTACAACTATTGTCATGTGGGGATCACTAAAATTTTCAAGATAAACTAGGTGTTATATTCTTAGCTTGGAATTTTAGCTTTAACCCACGTTACCATCCTCACCTCTTGCCATTTCCTCTCATAAAACCTGTGCTCTAGCAAAATAAAACCATCTGCCATTCTTTGAACACAATATTCTCTTTCATGCCTCCATGTCTTCACTTGGCTGTTCTCTCTTTCCTCAGCACCTTCCCTTAAGACCCAAATCAAAAAGAACTTCCTCTGTGAAAACTTCCTTCATTTCCCCAGCTTCGTGAGGTGCGCCTTCCTTTCAATTCTGGGGGCAACTTGTGCAAAGCTCTGTTTTTATAATATTTATCACATTTACCAGCCCCACCCCTGACACTTGAGTGGCATCTCCACTGCCAGGTCTCTGTGTCACTAATCTTTACACAGAGCTTAATAACTCTTTGCTGAAAGAATGCAAAAAACTATCCTTCTTAGGGAGACAGTAGCTTAACAATCTTTTTCCTTACTAAGTGAGAGAAAAGTACTAAGAATTGACTAGGAGAATTGAGGTTTGGAATTTTGAGAGAAGTGAAAGCTCAATCGTCAACTTTTGTTATTAGTTGGCTGCATGATTCAACCTGTCTTCTAGAAGATTATTTATTTCTTGAATACAAAATAGTATTCTACCATTGCTTATGGGCGTGGCTTTGTTTCCAAGAGAAATAGAGTGATGATTGGATGTTTTAGTTAAACGCTGCACATTTTTTCTTGCATTCCTCCTGAAATAAATGATTGCCTTAAGCTTCTGCTTCCATTTCTTTTATGAAGCTATAACTTAGTGTATATTGCAACCGTTGAGCTTGGACCAACACATCTGCTAGACTGACTAAACAGGGCAACCTTACCTAAAGTCATAGTCACTTGCCTATAGGGATAGGACTTTGTCTTGGTCATTGAACAAATATCTTCATGCGTAAAGACACGATTGTTCTACCCTAGAATTAGGCATAACTGCCCCTGTTTGATTCCATACAAGGGACCTTTTGCTACTAGAAATTCCAGTACGTGCTCATTATGAAAATTAAAATTGGGAGCCAGCCGGTGGCGCAGCAGTTTAGTTCGCGCTTGGCAGCCCCGCCGGGCGACCGCGGATGCACTGCTTGTCATCCACGCTGTGGCGGCGTCCCATATAAAGTGGAGGAAGATGGGCACGGATGTTAGCCCTGGGCCAGTCTTCCTCAGCAAAAAGGGGAGGATTGGCAATGGATGTTAGCTTAGGGCTGGTCTTCCCCCCCACACACACAAAATTAAAATTGTATTACTTTTGAGTAAAAACTATTGTCAGATAAAGATTAGGCCTTTAATAAAGAGCAAAATAAAACAAGGAGTAAATTTCTTCATGAAAATAGAAACATATAATCTAATTTTATAAAAGGAGTCATTTGAATAATGAACTACTGTTTAAACCCTTTGTTTTCTAAATTAGATTGTCGATAATTTTAACAGTTTTTGTAAGCAGCTGGCATCAATAGATTAAAAATTATTTAGATATCTGGATCTGACAAAATGTAATTTTGAGGCTAATGTTCTAGGTCAGGGACTGGCAAACTTTTCCAATAAAGGGCCTCAATAGTCAATTGCAGACCATACATTGTCTGTCGAAACTACTTACCTCTGCCATTGTTGCGGGAAGCAGCCATAGATAATACATAAATACAGAAGTGTCATTGTGCCCCAATAATGCTTCATTAAAGAAAAGAAGACAGATGGCAGGCCAGATTTGGCCTGTGGGCCATAGTTTACTGACCCCTGTTCTAAAGGATTCATTCCCAAAGTATGGCTCCTGAACTAACAGCATCAGTATTACCTGGGAACTTGTTAGATATGGAAGTTTCTGGGCCCTGCTCAAGACCTGTTGAATCAGAAACTCTGGGAGTGAGACCCAGCAATCCATGTTTTAACAAGCCCTCCTGTGCATTGTAGAGTTTGAAAATCTCTGTTCTAAAGACTAATTGACATTATCTCACTCCAAAATATTTCCTCCTCTTAAAACCTTTAGGCATGGTACCTTATACACAGGCAGAAGGCAAATGAACAGGGAAGATACATTAGTCCAGACTATGCTCCATGGATATTTGTTTGCTGGCCTTAGTGAATCAAGGGTTACTGATCTTTGATCATAAATATGATACAGTCAGAAAAAGATTAATTTAAAGGCTTTACTGAGCTTAAGAAAGGTAAAATAGAAAAAAAAAGAAAGGTAAAATTGATTAGGAAGCATGTCTTTTGTCAAGCACAGACCTATCTGACAAAAAATATTTAGTTCTTTTTAATCATAGATACATATTGTGGCTTAATGAAAAAAGTTAAAGTTAAAAGGTATTAAAACTGTATTGACTGCTTGAGAGTTCTACAAGTTTCTAATCTAATAAGACGAGCACAGCCTATTACAGACTCAACACCTCCTATTATTACAAACTAGTTCATCTCTCTAATAACATGCCTTAGATAGGGGATTAGTTTGCTCAGACTCAGAAATAATCAGATCCTAATTGCAGATTCTTACAAGTCATCCAAACCTGTATTAAGCTCAAGTTCCATTCTCCACTCACGTAAATGTACCATTAGCGTATGCATTAGCAGTGCTGAGGAGTGCAAGGAAACTGCTAGCCTTTGGTCTAACAACCAGGTGTGAAGACATCTCCAGGGAATTGAGGATGGAAGAGTGGTCAACCATCTCTAAAGACTACTTTTTTACTTTTTAAGTCGACAGAAGATTATTAAACTGGGAAAACAGTAACTTTAAATAAAAGAAAAGGCATACTTTTTAAGTTCTATTTTTTGAACTCCACACCTAAAGTGAAGGTCAGGATGCTTACCCGGATAAATCCATTTTCCGGAGGAACTGGCTGAGGACAACCTGAATCTGATTCTATTTCAGGAAGGTCTATTTCCTTCACTTCTTCATCATCACTGATACATGGTTGTCCACTAAAAGGAAAAATTAAATATATGAGTATTTTACATGCATATGTATATGTGTATATACACATACATATATGTGTGTGTGTGTATACACGTATATATTAAATAGAAAACATTAGAGAGAAAGGGGTAGCAGCAGACCCAATACCTCATTAACATGCTGTGTTGGAGTCTGTAGAATTCTAATTATTTCTTTTCTTAGCAGTAGGATAATAAATATCTGAACTATGTTAGTGGGGAAAATGACCCATTCTTTCCCGTTACCCAGCCTTACCTGTTCTCCATTATTGAAAACGTGCAGTGCTCCTCTTGCCGCCTCTCTCCCTCGCAGGGCTTCCCTCCTCGCTGGGGGGCAGGGTTGTTGCACTGTCGGGTTCTTGATCTCTTGTAAGTAGCATCGCACGCGCTCCAGGAAGACCAACACCCCCAGTGCCCGTCCACCACAGCTGAAACACGGGAATACCCACCCGCCTGTCATGGTGAGTCTGACAGATGTGGGCTTTGAAGCCAGGCCAACTGGGTGTCCTCACTTTACAGCTGTGTGACTTCCCCAGTGGAATATCATAGGACTATATATAAATCTTTGGGTACATACTGGCATGAGCCCATTTTATGGATGAACAGATTGAGGCAGAGAGAGATTAGGTGACTTTCCCAAGGTCACATAGCTGGTAGGTTACAGCTGAGACTGACACCAGGCTGGTTGATCTTAGAGTCTAACTTTTTACAGGCTTCTTTTCCTTGTGACTTTACACAAGGTGGAAGTTGTTCATAAACGTTTGGTTTTGTTTTAATTGACCAACCTATAATATCTTCCAGGAGGGAAAACCACCCACGTTGCAGTAATTTACTGATACTTACTGGATTTATAATCCAGGGAGCGTCTCTCACAGTTCTCGCCGTAGGTGCCGCTCTGGCACACACAGAGACATTGGGTCCCCGATAGTGTGGGGCGGCCGTTGTTAGGGCATGGAGCACACTGGCAAGGGTCAAACCTGGCTGCATATTCTCGAAAAGCTTTCCTGAGATTGTTCCGTCTTGTCACTGCACAGGGGATGTTTCTTACCAAGTCTGTGATGGGAGCAAGCTAAGAGCAGATGGTAGAGAGGAGGTCCAGTCACGGTCACATCCCTTTGGCATATGTTGCCATCACTGCCCAGTTCTCATGGGATGAGAGGCAAGACCTGGAAAATCCCACACTTCAAAGGGATTATTGTAGAATATAGTACATCTGCCTGTTGAACCAGTGGAGAAAAGCCCTCTCCATGAGGTCAGGGCAGTTTCTTTTTCTTCTATAAAGTGGGTAGATTAGCTGTCTGCAAGATTAGCTGGCTTCTGTTGTCCCTCAGGTATGGCAGGTGTGATGTATCTGGAGCTTACTTTCCCTGGAATTCTACTAGGAAGGAAGCCTCACATGAGGTGTCACTTACTTGCAGTTACATCACGTTATTTATTAAGCATCAAATGCGTGCATCAAAGTCCTGAGCTAGGCGACCAGCAAGAGGCAGGCAGCTCATGAATGCTCTGCTGAAACCTCATTCAGTTTGTCTCAAACCGAAAAACCCAGAGAGGCTTTCTGTGTTCTTTGTTTTTTGGGGGGATAATACTTTGACTTTTGGTGGAACCAGATGAGAAAAGGTGAAATGGGAGAAAATGGAAAAATGAACTTGCCAGTGGGATGAATGGAAGAATTACAGTAACAAATAATGGAGCTAACACAAAATCAAGGCTCATTTTATTAACATTTTAAAACCCCAAAGGAATGACTATCTAGTGGAGTGTATGACTCACAAGTGCCCAGATGGGCGGCTGGATCTCATTTTCCTACCATAACCTGTAGACTCAACGTATCTTCATTCTGCATGTAAATTACTCTACTTTCATAATGATCAAACTCCTTTATCTTCATTTAAATGAAATGAACAGAATACCTTCTTTGGGGGCTTTTTAAAACATGCTTATGTTTTAGGAAAAACTGGTTCTAAATGGCATATGACTGATATGTGGGCAAAGTATTGCATAAATAATAAAAATCATCTTTTTATGTAATTACAACAAATATGAGACTGGTAAATTTAATCAATGGTGATAGAAACAGAAAACCAAATGGATCTAAAATCCCATTTATCCCACAGAGCTATAAATGAAGATTTAAGACTGCTCATCTGATAAAGAGTTGCAAGAAAAATACAGAAATTAGATTTATCGTATACATGGGGAGATGAAGAGCACTACTCAAGGCAAGTTTGAGCAGTGTTATTCACTAAATTCCCTTTCCTGGTATTTTATGTATACGAGGAATTCTAAATACTATACTTAAGAATGCTTGTTTGAGTAGCAAAAGCAATAGATGAGTAATTTGACATTTTTAAAAACGGTACATTGTGCATGCATCCTAAAGAAAGACATTTCCTTTATCATCTGAGTGGAAAATGGAAAAGGAATCGTGTGATGTACAATTAGAGCTGCTAGAGAACCACTTGAGTTCTCTTACCCACAATACTTTTTAATCTTACCTCAAAGTCAATCACAGCAGGATTTTCCTTCACTGATTCTAACCACTCAGAAAACACCTTCTCCTCGGGACCAGAGCTCCCTTTCTCCCACACCAAAGCCGCCGCATACTCACTCCTCCCACCTCGAACCAGAGATATGGATTTCTCTGCTCCCTGCATAAACGAACCTGCAAGGTGTTTCAAGAAAATTACTCATTTTATTGCAAATTCAAACTTCAAAGAGCAGCCTATTTGCAGAGGAGGGAGAAGCAAAGGGTACAGTCATGTAGCTCCGTTAAGTAAGCTAAGCGGAAAGCAAGTGAACACTCTCCTGATCCCTACAGGGAGTTTAATAATAGAAATGACAATCACAGTGCGAACAGCTACCATTTATTGAGCAGCTTGTATATGCCAGGCACTCTGCACACATTATCTTATGTAACTCAGAACAATCCTGAGACGTAGGAATTATTACGAACATGGACATTAAAGCTAAAAGTAATTTGGCCTGGAATACGTGGTTACTAAGAGGGGGGCTGGGAGGCAAATGCAGCCCAGGTCCTGACTACTCCGCTCCCTGCTATTTGATGCCAAACCTCCTGCTTTTGATTTATATTAGCATATGTTTTGGGTCCCCAGAATAATATAAACCACATGGTTTTGATATCCAATCAGTTGACTGCCACGCTGAAGACTTCCAATTACCGAAAAAAGTTGATAGAATGCTTCTAACCTTAAAGACAGGAGTGAAAATGTAACCAATCAAAGGAAAACAAAATTAAATCTCAAGATAAGAGTTGGCACAAGGTTTCTTTAGAGGCAATGACATTTAGTGTCCACGGTACAGATCTTTCATACAGATTTTCAAAACAATTCCTATTAACTAACGGTGTCTTTAATTAATATGGGTAGGAACTGAGTAATAGGAAGTTGTAGTGAGAAATGAAACCAAATGAAAAGGAGGCTAGTGATGTGGTTGATAGTTAATGGCATTAAGTTGGTGTCTATTCTGCAATGCCAGTAAGGATTAGCCATGCCCCTACTGAGTGACATATATCTCCAATGATTTAATGGAACTAGCTCAGGGTTAGAAACATACAGATCTATGTTTCTGAGTGTGTTTTGCTCTTAAATGTGTCTTTGATTTTAGGCAAATGGTTATCATGATTAATAAACATGTGTTGAGAATCTGCTATACGCCAGGCACTGAAGACTGAGAGAAATATAAAATATGCTTTTTGTATTTGAAGGACTTAGGCTCTCAATGAGGAGACAGAATAAGTACATAAAAACACTAGCAAAACTACAGAGAAATAAAAAAGGAAGGATAAAAAGGAAGGATGAAAACGAAGGAAGGGACAAAGGGAGGGAGGAGAAGGGAGAGAAAGGAAAACAAAAAGACCAGTAAAACAAACAGCTTTTGCTAAATGTTACTGAGTGGTACAATAATGATTTCTGAGCTAAGAAAGTGAAAGAATTCTGTGATCTTTGGTACTTAGGGAGGATGACTGTAAAAGAAGGACTGACTTGGACCTTGAAGCCAAGGTAAGATGTATTAGGAAGATGAAGCCATTCCAGCATGGGCAAAGACTTGGGACCAGCAACAGATGTACCATGTTCTGGAGACAGAGCTTATGAGCATCAGTTTGAATTGAAGTTGAAGGTTCCGGTCGGGGAAGAATAGCAGAATAAAGAGGATCTGGAGGTAAAGCCAAGGAAACTGGACTTTATTCTCTAGGTTTAGAAACAACTGCTTTCTCTAGAAACGTTGAAAGGTTTTGAGTTGGAGAGTTGACATAATTCAAGAATATTAGCAATGTGTCAACTGGGTAGCAATGGAGAGTTGATAAACCAGTTTGGAGACTATTGCAATAGTCTCTGATTTTGCAATGTCCTCGTTTCATTCCTACAGGCTGAAAACTACGGGTGCATATTTGACATTTTCTCACCTCATTGTTGGATGGATTTTATAACTGAGTAGGTCTTTTTTGGTGAGTACTCAAGAATGTATATTCCCAGAACTCTCTGATGTTTTGAAATGTCTTCCTGTTACATGTACATATGACGACATTGTTTCCTCTTTCAGAAATTTGTGGACATTCCTCTATTGTCTTGTAGCATTGAATTTTGTTGTGGAGAAGTCTGAGGCCAGGCAGATTTTGTGGTTGTTGTTCTGTGGGAGACTTGTTCTTTCAACCAAGATACTTGAAGAATTCATTTTTAAAATCTTTGTATTTAGTAAATTAACTAGAATTTGTCTTGAAGTTGTATATTTGAGCAATACATCTGACATGCAATCAAGACAAATTTTTTCCTTTATTTCAGGGACATATTCTTATATATATATATATTTTTTTAAAATAGTTTTTCGTTTCATTTCTTGGGATCTCTATTTCACAGACACTATTTCTCATATATTAAATTATATTTGCCATTCCATTTCCATTAGATTTTCTTTAACTGATAATATCTGAATTTTTTTCTCTGCATTCATTATGGATTACTTCAGATCTTTCCTATATGTGATTAACTTTTTAAATTTTGTTTTCAGACAATTATATTTTCTCCTTGCTGTGTCTAATTTATTTATAACTATAAGGGTGATGTTTTTCAATGTTTGCCTTTGTACCTTAGCTTTGAAATCTTCCTTTTCACTTAATTCTTATGTTTAATCTTTTTATCTCTGAGCTCTTGATTTATTGAATTCACATTCTTATTAAATTACCGTATTGTGTGAACAACTGGTATAGAATCCGTATCCACTCTTTGGTTTATGTTACTAGGTTATCTGTGTCTGTTTTACGTGTTGTTCTCTTTTTTCCCTCTTTTTCTTTTTTTTGCTATTATACAAATACATAGTTGTCAAACCAGTTCTCATTTTGCTTATGCTTAACATGGGTATATACATGCAGAACATCTATATGTTCTGATATTTAAAATTATCTATTAATTATTATAGTAAATGCTATATTTTTACTTGTTCTTTGTATCCCCATGAGAATACAAGCTTCCTATTTTGGGAGTTTCTGTGATTCTGCTTCACTTTATTCTGAGCAGAATGAGTAGCAATCAGTCAGGCAGAGTAAGGGAATAAGAGAATTTCACACAGAGGAAGGAGTTATTTATAATAGCAAGGTACAGGAGAGAACATGACTTATTTAGGAGAATATATAAAGCTTAACTAGGCAGAGAGGCAGGAAATTATCTTTAAGGCCATGAGAAACCACGACATGTTGAAGGCATGAGAGTTTCATGATAAGATTTGCCTTGGAGAAGACTCCTATCGTAGAAAATGTGTAGAATAAATTGGAAGAAGCAAGACTAGAGGCAAAGGGACCAGTTAGGAGGCTTCTGTGGTAATTCAGGTTGGAAGTAATGCATGGGGACATGCCCATGCAAATGAAGAGATGAGATAACTGGGAGAAGTATTAACGGGGTAGAATGACTACTTATTGGATACGGAGGCTAGAAAGAGGGAGAAATCAGACAGCACTCAGGTTTCTGGCTTGGTTGTCTGAGGCTTTTTCACATACCTCTCTTGGACCTTTGTCACTCTGTATTTTTAATCATTGTTTGTATGTATCCTTACTTTGTGAGCTCTGTGATAGGAGCTTTACTTCGCAATGCCTAATATTAAGTTCGGCCCATGGGAAGAATCAATAAATGTTCATTAAGTTAAATAACCTAAGTATAAGATTAAAAAAACCCTTAAACATTTCCTCTTGTAAGTAGTGCTAATGATATTTTATGTGCACTCTCCCCCCACCACACATAGGTCTCTGAAGGAGATAAATGAAATAAATGAAAGTCAAGAATAGCAGAGTCATGTGCAATATGGTCCTTAAATTACTGCCAGCCTCGGGAGACACTGGGCAGGCTGCTAAGAGAGAGTACTGTTACCTTCATATTTCTCTGACAGCTTATTAGTGGTGCACCGGTGTTCCACGCTTGTTTTCTTAACAAAAAGAAAACGTTTCTTTGTTTCAATCCGGATACAATGTTGGGCCTCTTCTTCTGTTAAACCTGGGAAGTGGAGAACAAACAAAAAACCCTAAGGATGTACCACTGAGAATTCAGAGAAGAGGTGCATGAAGCTCTGGGCACCTTGGGAGCTATAGGTACTCTGTAAGCTTGAGTGATGAACAGCTTTTACTGCAGATTCTGTCTTCACAGGCCCTGAGATGCTCCCGAACAGAAGAAATATCTGTGAGTCTCTGCCACCTCCCCCTTCAACACTGGCCCTAAGAAGCACATATAGGGTCACTGTGGCCCATCTCATGGGGCCATATCTGTTGGCTTCTCCCTGTTGCCTACACACAAGGCACCTCTAAGCCTGCCCGTCCTACTGGCCACTGCCACCACATAGCCCTACAAATCAAGAGATGAACACGTGCTCTGTTTTGTGTCCCACTGTCAGGCCTTCTTTCTGGGACACAGCTGTTCTGTGAGACCTGAGTCCCCCGCACATTTTTCCCTGTTCATCACCGAAAATGTAAATCTTGTTGGTCATCTCTCTTTCCATGAACACTCATTCTCATAATTCTCTATGCTTCCTCTCCCTGGTTCAGCTGCTCACTTCATCTCTGCCTCCAAAATCCTTTTGTTTTGCTCTCAGAAATTCTCACTTCCTGTTCTATGAACTCCTCTTTTCAATGTCCTCACTGGCTGTTCTATCTCCTTATCTCAACTTCAAGCTGGTACTATACGTTTCCCCTGTGTCTCCAAAGGAGGTTGATACTGCCTCATTTCTAGCCCCTTCAGGTGTAGGAACTGGGGTTGTATCTTTCTAGTTTTCCATTGCTGCTGCCGTAGCATGACTTTCCACACTTTTATAAGTCTGGTAAAAACTATGATGCTTTCAGCCTCAGGCCATCCAGTTCTAATGCCTTTAGTCCTTCTTGTTCTCGTCTTTTACCAAACTTCCAAGCATCATTTGTTGAAGATTTTGCCCTCTGAATCATTCTCCCACCACAATGCTTGCCATTCTTCTCAATGACTTCAAAATCTATGTGGATGTCTGGGACTGAGTAGGACAGAGCAGGGACACAGGTCTGGCTGTTTGTAGGCTGAGTTGGGACTGCCTATTGGTGGTAATTTGAGAAGAATCAACGTTACCTTTTCCTTAATAGCTTCCCAAGCTACTTGACCTGCTACCTGAAACATCAAAATTAGAATCCAGTTTTTTTGATGTTTAGTTAAAATTTGCCTTGCAAAACACAAGCACGTGAGAGATAGAGCTGTTAATATTAGCTTTTAAGCACCTTAAAGCAAAGTAGTTTACCAAATATGGTTATTTAGGGTTGCAGGTTACAACAAGCAGGGAAGAGTGTTTTAGAACTTGAGGTACAGTTTGGTTGTGATGCTGAAACTGAAACCAAAAGGCACAGATCTCTGAGAAATGAGTTTGAGCAGATGGGGACGGGGTCTGCTTACTTCACAGTTTTCAACAGTTTGACACACTTGAAGAGATGCATTATAAGTTGGGAGTAAAAAATTCTTGGTTTGAAGCCCTCCTGTTTACTCTGCATCTTTAACCTGGTCAGGTTGAATAAATATGAGTCATTTTTTTCTGGTAGTATTTTTCTTATAAGTGGACCAGTCAAATGTTTAGGCCATGTTGGGAATTTCACGCATCTATAGTGCACAACTTCTATTCTTTTCTTATTCTTTTATTAGGTTTTTAATATTTATAAGTAAAAATTAAATTTTCAATTTAATTATAATTAATAATTAACTATAACATAATTAATTAACTATAAACTTAATTTCATTTTCTGAGGGTTGTAGAAAAATCCTTGACGATTTGAATGATGAATCCCTCTTTTGAGCCATGGTGTTGGTCATGCAGTGATTAAAATGTCATGGATTTGTCAGTGAATTTCTGTACAAGCCTTTTCTTCCCCTCAATACTGTATGTCCTGTAGCTTGCTGCCTGACCTCTATCCACGTTGACAAAGAAGTTGCTTGATGCTGCAGCACTTGGCCTTTCAAACCTGAGTGTCCCTCTGATGTGGCACAGGGATGAGTATTTTGTAAATGTCCTCAGCTACTCTAACTGGGCAAAGGTCAACAGTGTGAGTCAAAAATGTCATACTGATAAATAGTGGGGTGAATAATTTTCTCCCTCCAATTCAGAGCAGAAAATGACTTCCCAACAAAAGGAGTTTAAAATGACCATCTTGCATATTATGATATTTTAATTGTTTAATGTTTTCACTGTATTCCTAAAATTCTTTTCACCTTGCACAGTGAAGCAATGTCAACTTTTATTCAAGATTTTAAATTGACTATGGCACACTGAACAACAGAGGAATAAATCAAGGGATGCAAATAAAAAGCAATTTAATTTTGTTTCATTCTTCTTGAGGGAGAAAATGTACTATGAAATAGTCAAGTCGGGTTTTTTTTGAAATTAATGACAAAGGATCTAATTCTTATTGAATAAAGTGAACAAAAACTAAGCCTATACTCTAGTTCTGTGTTATAGCTGGGTAAAGGGAGAAGGAATAGAAAGAGAAAAGGGAGGAGGCCAGAATGTATATTCATCTAGAGAGTGGGCAAAAACAGGTAAGCACACCCACTAGAGAATTCCAGTTTATTGAGACTCGTTTCTGTGTGAATGTGCTTCATCTTAACCACAACTAAAATTCTGCACCAATATTATTATTGTGACTCAGAGAAATATATATTAGATCATATATGTAAGAATACATGTTACATATAAGAATATTGAATATAAGAATATGTTTTATTTATATACATATAAATACATACACACACTATAAATACTATATATAGTGTGTGTGTATGTGTGTATGCATGTGTACGTAGCTACGTATGGTTATATATTTCCACTTTCCTATCACATCTCAAACTCCCTTTCTTTCTCTTCTTATGAGTATCTGTTTGTCAGTCTCTACCTCTACTTATAGACAAAGAGATGGAAGGTGAGAATGTTTCAGTAGGAAGGTATAGCTCATCCCTTTTCATTTTGGTTATGGGCCTTGACTATTAAAATGCTGGATGGTTGATTAAAGATTCACATAGTTATTTAGCTGACCTGATCTCTAAGCCTTTAGAAGCTTTGCTTTGAGTGCATGATGAATATAACTCATCAAGTGAGAAATTATTCTCTGGGCTATAGCAGCAGTGACCAGAATAATTTCATCCCAAGGGTAAGACGAAACCAAGTCAAGGGCCAGAGACTCCCCCCACCCATTTTTGCTCAGCATTAATATTGATGTTATTCTCAGCAGCAGAAAACAAGTTCATCTTGCAAACATGGCTCCAGTAGAAAGGATGACTGAAATGAAACATAAGGGACAGGCAATATGGACAGCCCATCACAGCATAAATCTTTTGGATTTCAGTAACTCTGTCAAGTAAAATTTTTATAATACCTTTTTACCGAAAGTCCTTCTCAAAGACATTAATCCCATCTTCCCTCTTAGGAATCAGATCATGAGGGATACCTGGTCACTTAATGTTTGGAAGGACTCAGGGCAGCCACATTAAGCATTAGGATTTGCCATAATGAGATGTAAGAACGACAGATCGACAATCTTCTGATGCCAGGGTTGGCCTGAGGTTGTCTTTTTAAATAAATTCCTGGTTTCTTTTGTATGAAAGTTACATGATCAAGAAATCTGATTTATTTGGGGGAATTGGCCAGTTGAGTTCTGGTTACCATACAGTTTCCTCACCATGTTCTCAGGAGACACATGACAGAATCATCACAAAGACCCTGTGTCATTTCATGCGGGAATCTGAAAACAAATTTATCCAAAGGTGCTTAAGCTGCAATAACAATGTTGGCAATTTAAGAAAATACTTAAGAAACCAAGATTTATTTATAAACCAAGGTTTATTTTGGTATTTTATATGTAAGCAGAAAAATATCACTGATTATATCCAAAGATACAAAGTTGCAACCTTTCCTCAAATAAAAGTGCTTCTCATCTGGTTTCAAGTTTTATCAACAGTAGGTGCATATCTGGCCCACAGTAACTTAGTCTCTTGTCAAATCTTTAATTGTTCTTTCATCTTATGCCCTTGGCTTTTAGTTAAACTCATTAAAAGAAAAAGACTGCTAGTCAATTTGCTATAATAATTGTTCTATAAACTTATTACCTCCTATAAAAATACTATAAGTAAATTATCTTTTAGAATTTAGTTCCAGGACAAATTTTGTTTTTCTTGAGATAATGACATGCATCTCTCTTTTTCGGTTACCACTACTGTGTAGCTTTTGATGTTCCTAAGTGTCGGGAGATTCAGAGACGAAATCTGATGCCCAGTCAAAGAGGTTAAGCATATTTATTTTTCCTTCTTTTTTGGTCCTAATTTTCTATTTTTATTTTATTTACTTGAGTGTGTACTTTTTGGTTGTTTTTCATATTATTTTGGAAATAAAGCAAGGTCTAAGTAAAGTCAATAAAGAAGAAGAATTAAAATGATAGAGTAAGTGAAAAATGTATTGCATGCTATCATATCAGTTTAAAAAAATGAAGGCTGAAGAGAGCATACCTGAGTTCTTTAGTTCCTCACTGCTGTACTGATAGAGGAGGTCATACACGCCCCCCAGGGAGCCAGAGGTGAAATAGTGAGTCCCGAAGTCATCAAATATCCGGCTATACAAAGCAGAGTTGTATTCTAGAGGCAGATGGTTAAGTGCTTTCAAAAAGACATCAGAAAGCTGCAGATCTTTCGTTTTCATTGTGAAGTTTGAGACTTTTATCACTTTATGGATTCTAATAAAACTAGAATCCTAAATGGAAGAGGAGAGAAGAGGTTAAAAAAAATAAGAAGAGGATTAAAAGTAATGAAAGCTTGGGGCTGGCCCGATGGCATAGCGGTTAGTTCGCATTCTCTGCTTCGGCGGCCCAGGGTTCGCAGGTTCGGATCCTGGGCACGGACAGACGCACCGCTTGCCAGCCATGCTGTGGCGGCGTCCCATATAAAGTGGAGGAAGATGGGCACGGATGTTAGCCCAGGGCCAGTCTTCCTCAGCAAAAAAGAGGAGGATTGGCAACGGATGTTAGCTTAGGGCTAGTCTTCCTCACCAAAAAAAAAAAAAAAAAAAGTAATGAAAGCTTGAGGTATCAAGCATTTAAATGTCATCTATTTATCATTAGCTTTATTCCAACCATAGTATTGCAACAATTTTAACTCTCGATTGCATGTTCTCACATACAAAATTATAATTTTCATTTTATTTTCCAGTACCTTTCCCTGAGATGTTCTTTCAAAGTGTTAGACAAGATTATTTCAATAATGTAAACTGTGACTGAGGCATAGGTTGTTCTATGGAAAAGAGATCAATTATCAGAAAAGTACATCTTTCTCTCTTGATTGTCAATCATGGCTTCATCCTCACTGGGTTTTTATTTAGGAGCCTTGCTAATGCAAACAATTGAAAAAGGATTGTGCAAATTTTCAATGGGAAGTTATACGACTGAGATTCAAGTCACAGCTTTGTCACTAACTGGGAAACAGCATTTAAATTCTCTAGGCCTTGGCTGTTTGTGAAATGTCACCTGTGCACAGATGAGGGCTGGGCACCAGGTGACAGTTCACCCCCCTTTCAACTCCAAAATGGTATGATTCTAAATTACTTAGGGTGTAAAATTAACCAAAATTATTTATATTCTCTCTCTTCCACTCATAAGCAGAAATATTTGAAAGGTTTTTTTTTTTTTTATTAATCATTTCTTGTTATGTCAGGTTAATTTATGATTAGGTGGTTGGTATTATGCTTAAAATCTCATTCCATTAGATCGCCCTTCTACACAGCCAGTGAGTTTTATGAGTCATCCATGTGTACTATTCTTTTTTTAAAATTCTATACACTTAATCTGATAACTCAATTTGCCAATCGTAGCGTTTGAGTAATAGTAACAGAGAGAGGAGCATATTTCAGCAAAAGAACTTTACTGTAGCAGTGAATTATTCAACAGCCATGTTCCTGTATGCTATAATGATGGCAAAAATGATTGCTGACACAAAAGAAAAAAATAACCACAAGAATCGAAGAAGAGTCATCTTTTATCCTCCACCCTCTCTTTCCTTCTCTTGTCCTCCCCCCACCTCCCTCCTCCTTCCTACTTTCTTGCCTTCGATGCATTTATTGCTCAGCTATCTCAGATGCTGTGGACCCAGAAGTGAACAAGGCAGACAGAGTTCATGCCTCTGCGGAGATTACATTTTAGTAAATGTCCATTAATTCTATTTTTTAAGTTCAATATTTTAATTTTGTTATAGAATCATGGCTTTCAAAAGTTGGAGGGGTGTTGTACTTTTAGTAAGAAGCACGCTCACTCCCTGAGTATCTGAAATGCCTGTTCAGATCTGGATGTTAAAATGGGCAGTTCAAAATTTCCAGGTTGCTTTAAAAACGAAATCATGGAAAATACAAGTGAAATTCGGGTAACCTAACTTAGCACAAGCACCTCCATGGTGCTCCACCTGCCAGTGCCTGATGGCTGGAACTGGCTATTTTAGACTGAAAAATGACGTGACAATAGGTTATTAACCATGTATGAGCTATTTCAACATTTTGTGAGATCTTGCTTTATTTTAACCATCTTTTCGTGGGTTCAAGTTTGGAAAGTAATTCAGAAAAGCATTGAATTTTACTGCAAAAACTGGTATTTTGACTTTGAAACAGACTCTTTACCTAACAAATGTTTAGTCAGATCTCTGATTGACAAAATAAATAAATAAAGCATTCAGCTCCACTGAAGAGCTTGGATTGATTTTCAAGTTTGTGGTTCCTTGTTTTCACTATTTGAAGACTTAAAGTTGCAGTAGCATTTTCTATTTAACCTGAGATTTCCTTATTCTGTTCAGATCTAATTAAAGATGTTGGGTTGAACCATATGAAGTTGTCAATTTTGTAAGTCAAAATGGTTGACTATCAGCAGCTTCGTATGGTCCAACCTGATACTGTGAATAGCCCAAAGTTTGTGAAGCAAATCTTAATGTCAAGATTGATATACATATCTCTTTCAACATCTCCATTTCCCTCCCCACCTTTGACTATATTCTGAGGCAGTTATTTCCAATCCTGGATATGATATCAGAGTTAGCTAGGGGACTTAAAAAGAAAAAGCCAGAACCACATGCCCAATCCCAGATATTCTGAATCAGTAAATTAAGGGAAGGGCCTGGGGAGTGTACTTTTCCTTCTTAGCAATTTTTTTTTTTCTGAGGAAGATTCACCCTGAGCCAACATCTGTCACCAATCTTCCTCTTTTTGCTTGAGGAAGATTTTCCCTGAGCTAACATCTGTTGCCAATCTTCCTCCATCTTTTGTATATAGGCCCCCACCACAGCATGGCCACTGATGAGTGGTGTAGGTCCACACCTGGGAACCAAACCCAGGTCACTGAAGTGGAGTGTGCTGAACTTAAGCACTAGGCCAAAGGAGCTGGCCCTTACTTCCAAGTAATTCTGACACTAACTTGTCTTAAGAATATAATTTAGGGGCCGCCTGGTGGTGCAGCAGTTTACTTTGTGCTTGGCAGCCCGGGGTTTGCAGGTTCGGATCCTGGGTGCCCGCTGATGCACTGCTTGTCAGCCATGCTGTGGCGGCGTCCCATATAAAGTAGAGGAAGATGAGCATGGATGTTAGCCCAGGGCCAGTATTCCCCAGCAAAAAGAGGAGGATTGGCAATGGATGTTAGCTTAGGGCTGGTCTTCCTCACAAAAAAAAAAGAATATAATTTTGGTAAGTTTGAGGGACACTATATGGCCCATTTAAAGCTGAACTAATAACCTATGTTATAAAAGGAATCTATTTTATTCTCTCTTTCCTTTTACGTGTTCATATCACCAGAGCTGTACTTTTTCCATAGTTTGTTGAAATTATGAATAAACGAATGGATGAATAAGGAAATAGAATAAAGTGTAATGTAGTAAATAAGAATATTGGACAAAAATCAGACAAACTGACTTCAATTGCCAACTCTGGCATTTACTCACTGTAAAATCATGGGAGTCACTTAGCTTCTTTGACTTTAGTGTAGTGCCTGGCACATGGTTGATATTTGATAAATGTTTGTTGAGTTAATAATAAATGCATAGACTTCAATTTACTCATCTGCAAAATGGTGTTAAAAATATGTACTCTGATTGCCTGTCAGGGTCCTTTTGAAGATAAATGAAATGCCCAGGAAATTTATGTGTAAAGTGCAATAAGGTCTTATATTCACATAAGTGCATGAACAGATTAATGAATAAAAATCTGAGGGGCACTGTGGTAAAGGCAGGAGGAGCCACAAAATGGTGCCCTCCAGGAGCTGGTCCCATTAGTGCAAATGTTGGTACTTCTGTCTACTCTTTTCACCTCCCTCCTTAGGTTCTATGATGTGGGGCTCAGTCTCCCCATTCATCTCTTTGGAAAGAACAAATACTACTCAGAGTGCTGCTTCTAGTGAGGAACAGACACCATTTTAAAAGACACTTTTAAATGGCTAAAAATGTCTAATAGACATTTTTATGCTCTAAATGTCTATGCTCTAAATCATTTAAGAGTTGGAAGACATATCCAGGAGATTTAACATGCAAATAATAGGAGAAAAAGGAACAGATGAAGGAAGATTAACGGATGAAAATGTATCTTTACACATTGAAAGGGTTCCATAAGTTCCTGGCAAGATTGATGGGAAAAGTCCAATACTTAGACATAACCTAAATTCTAAGCATAAACAATGATAAATTTCCAGACAGAGAGAACGAAAGAAAGTCACTTCAGCATGTGATTTTTCCTATGCAACAATGGACATTAGAAGACAGTGGAACAACATCCACCGACTATCAAGAGAAGAAGACTATGGTCCAAGACTCCTATATCCAGCCGAGATACTCTTTATCTTCCTTGCTCAGGGAAAAGGTAGGCATTTTTAGATATACAAAGATTTAGGGAATATACCTTACACGTATCCTACCTGAGGAAAATACTAAAAATATGGCAATTGAATGAGAACAAGGATCTCAAGAAAGGGAAGATGACGAAGAGGAAATCGTGAGGAGTAAATGGGATATACACATATGCACACACATATAAGTATATATATAAAATACAACACAAATATAAAATACAGGCCATGAACTTCAAATTTATACGTATGTGAAGAATCTTTAAATAGAGAAGACAGGAGTCAGAATAAAATACAAATGAAGATATATAATATAAAAACAAATACAAAACAATCCCTACAAAGCTTGGAACACAAAGGTTTTGAACTATCTCAATAAAACTGAGGTTTTGGAGGCCTGTGATGATCACGGTAGGAGAATAGAGAAGCAAATGTGTTCTCAAGGAGACAGTGAGGATGGGAGGTGGGGAATAGGTAAGGAGAACATATTTTGGGGGCTACAGATATTACTTTATGTGATAGACGAAAAATACAGGTTTAATTACGCTTGTTAACTAGAGAAAGCCAACTACAAGCAGAATTTTAAAGTTTAGTGGAACTTCCAAAATGACCAAAAAGATCAAAGGGGGGAGATAGAAATGTGACAAAGACTGCAAAAGTAAAGAAAGAAGAAAAAGCAAGAAAGTGAAATGAGTAAGAAAAATTGAAGATGGAAGAAATATGATCAAGTATTTCAGTGAGTATACTAAATGTAAGTTGGCTGAATTTCCCTTGCATGGGCCTGAACCTGTCAGATTACACTAAAAAAAGGAAAATTCTGTTACATGTAGTTTATAAGAAATACACCTAAAACAATAAGACAACAAAAATTACAGTAAAGAAAGCACAATCACAAACAGAGCCAAATGCATGCAAAAAGGTAGCATGATTATACCTACATCCTCTACAACTTTTGAAGTGGGATATAACAACAACAAAAAGTAAAATTATTTAAGTCTGTGTTAGAAATCTTGTTGATTTGATATGAAAACTATCCCTTTCTCATTGCATGATTGCTGGAGTTGGTATTAATTTTCAGGAAAGAATAAAAAGATCAAGAACCATTCTATTACCTTTTTGTGGGAGGCTTGCACAGCTTGTTTGAAGGAAGAACTATGAGTGGAGCTCTGACTTCTCTTTGAGGAATAAAAAATTGGTACATGAAAACTGCTGTCCTGTGTGCCCGAACCTAAGCCTTGTTGATTTTCATTCCTTCCAAGAGGAATTAAATCCTTGTAGAAATCTGTTTCCAAATCATCTTCTTTAGTTTGTACCTGGAGAAAAATCCATATGAAATAAAACATAACTTAGCAAACTCTGAAGCTACTGGGGAGATCTAATGCAATGGTCATTCATTCATCCATGCATTCATTAAATGTTTACTGAGGACCCATTTTGCTGGAGAACAAGGAATAATGTTAATTCTTATCTGCAGCGAGTCAATAGTTTAGTTAGGAAGAAAGACAATCACAGACACTTAATTCAATGTGAGAAGTGTTGTCCTGCCATGAGATTGCCACAAATACATAAAATCAGGGGAGGCAATACCAGGAAAGGCTTGCTCAACGAAATGACTCCTAAACCGAGAATTAACAAGGTGATAAACACGGAGGACTATTTTCAGTCTGCCTATGAATTTGATGCAGTTTGCAATTTAATTTAAGGTATCTTTCAGAAAATTGAGGCCTAGAAAAGGGGAGGGCAGATCTTGTCTACCCTGCTCTGGTTCCATCCCCATCCCCTTAGCCTTATTCAGTGTTGGGCATCAGCACTCTACTGGTCATGTCTGCAAGATAGAGGACAATAATAGATTGGTTCTGCCTGGTGGGAGGTTATCAGTCTTCATTGACTTGGTCTGAGAAGAAGAGAAGAAGCCAGTGGAACTGGACTTGAGCTATGAGTGGTGCGGGGGTGTTTTCCAAGTGCATGTTAAATCCCTGTTATGGATATATTGGTAAGAAGAGAACAATGGATACTTTTTTTTTTTAAGTTGCAAAGTAAATCGATTGAAGAGTATTTCTTAATGTTAAAGATGCTTGTCTGGTTGCAATGGAAAGATTTCTTGCTTTAGAATATTCAGTAGTAAAATGCACTGCGAGGCAAACCACATGTCACAATTAAATAGCTTGCACAATCAGTCAAGGGAGGACAAAATAACCCAGCTGCGAAAGAGTCTTACTCAACAGTAAAATATGGCCCAAAGTTCAGTGTTACTTTCAGATATTGCAGTGCATGCTGGTTAGCGTTTAAAATGTCCACAAATGAATCTCTTCAGTTAACAGTGAAGCAATACAATCATATTTAAATATAGTTTCTGGCATTTCTCTACCATTTCTCTAAAAAACTCAGACTACAAATACTTTGTTTTATGAATTAGCTCTCACACAAGAAACTATGTGTTAGCTTAAAGAAAAAGATATTAACATATAAAGAAGGGGATTTGGGTATCATGGGCAGAAATTCAGAGAAAATCTGTTACTTGTAAAACTGCATCAAATAGATGCTTGCCGGGAATATAAGCAGCATGTTTTTTTGGAAATTATTGTATTTTGAGAGTAAGCTTATCAATTGGTTGTTTAGGAGCTAGAAAGCAACCTCCAACATTACAATATTATATGTAAATGTTTGGGTTTTAGCTCTGTCTACAAAGCCAATTCAATACAATACATCTTAAGAGTAGTACCGTCATTAACAGAATTTCTGATTTTATTGTTTCTTTGGAAAAAAAATATCTTCTGAGTTCCTATTCAGGATACCCAGCAAGGTCACTTCCACTTCCCTTGGTGTTGGTGGCCCCTGGGGTTAGCATCTTCTGGATCTGTGGGGAGATAGTGGGTAGTGTTTTCACCTGGTCAGAGGTACCTTGTAACTCTTGTCACCTCTACCTCCAGGCAGAGATGGGACTTCTCAGGGTAAGTCTTCCAAAAGGTGTTTGAATTCGGTAGTTGGACCCCCAAGGACATTTCCCACACTCACTAATAGATGTATTAGATGGTTTTAGATTGAATTTATCAAATTGGAAAATGCCTGTGTAGAGGTTTTTTAAACAAAATGTTGAATGACTTTTTCCGAACTCATACTATCCATAAAAATGGTCTCAGAAATCATTAGACTTTCTGAAATCCTCTCCAGCATGTCAGATTTGTATGCATGTATGTCACCATTAAAATCATGTCTTGGGCTGGCCGGGTAGCATAGCGGTTAGGTTTGCACACTCCGCTTTGGTGCCCAGGGTTCAAGGTTTAGATCTCAGGCGTGGTGGACAGGTGCACCACTTGTCAAGCCATGCGGTGGTGGCATCCCATATAAAGTGGAGGAAGATGGGCACGGATGTTAGCCCGGGGCCGGTCTTCCTCACACACACACAAAATCATGTCTTTCCTGTTTCTGTTACCATAAATTAAATGAAATAGATTGTTTACTTTAGTTCAACAAGTATGGAGCACTTACCATTTGTAAGGCACTGGGCTAGATTCTGGGAGTAGGTAGGATCCTGCTCATTACCACTTGGGAAAACAAACAGAAAACCAAACCAACTAATAAAATGTGAAGGAAGATAAGCAGAGCTACCCCCATTATACTTAGGTTCATCTTGATTTTTTTTAGAAGCCAAGCACTCTTTTATGTCTACATTTTGTGGTTACCTAAAAGAACTAGCTATGATAGGAGAAAATTCTGAATAAATCAAACCATTTATCTGTGCGGAGATATGTTACAGCTCCATGTTCACTGAAGAAGGCATGGGCTTTGGAGTTTGGGAAGCCTGGGCTTGAATCTCTAATCCACTACTTACTAGCTGTTTGACTTTGGGGAAATTAGTGACTGTAGGTTTTTCGTCTGTAAATTGATGATAATAACACTGACCTCATTGGGTTGTGGAAGGATTAAACACCAACACATAATAGGTGATAAAACATGCTCATTACATTTTTATTGTGTCCCTTCATTCATCACTAAGTTTTCATTGGAAATTTAGCTTATGATCACCATTGGTGTTGGAGTGTCACCATGATAGGCTGTCATACCTCGAAAATGACATTTTCCAGATTAGCCGGAACACGGTATGGATTACTTGCTTTACTGCTTTTGACAGTTTTACATATTCCTCCAGTGAAAGAGTTATCAAGGACTTCTCCTCTGGGCTCTCCTGCCAGCAAATGAAACCTAGAAACAAAGTAATTTTAAGAATTCAATAGATGTAGAGCAATCTTTAAAATTTACCTTACTTATATGAAAGAAATTCTTCTTTTAGACATTTTTGACTCATGACAAATGACTTGAAGGAAAGCCCATTTTTTTTCTGGTCTGTAATGAAGCATCCAGAAAGGGCTGGAAGCCAAAACTCAGCCCTTCTGGCTCTGTTAGGTTCTCCTGATTCCACTCACTTAATTGTTGTGGGCTTCAACATGAAATAAAATTTGGGTTTATAGTTATTTCATGACTTACAAAACCAGTGCAAACTTTGGAAGCAGATTATGAAATAAATTATTAGATAATTAATGCCATTCTGGGTCCACTTCCTTCAGTATGATACAATAAAGGAATTCTTATAGAGAGCTAATAATGAAATAGTAATAGCAATATTTTAATAGTAATAATATCATTGTTTTATTAGTAACTGTAATAATATTTAAAATTTACTTAATGAATGCTTACGTACTACCTACTATAAGTCAAGCACTGTTTGGCCCATATTTAATATTTATATTGTATTTATTTAATATTCATTGTAACCTTGTGATGTAGATATAATTATTATACCTTTTTACAAATGAGGAAGTTGAAGCACATAGAGATTAATTAGTTTAGCAGAAATCAAGTATTCAAGAGATTGTTTTGGGGCCGCCCGGTGGCGCAGCGGTTTAGTCCGCGCTTGGCAGCCCGGGGTTCGCGAGTTCGGATCCCGGGCGCCCGCCGACGCACTGCCTGTCAGCCATGCCGTGGCGGCATCCCATATAAAGTGGAGGAAGATGAGCACGGATGTTAGCCCAGGGCCAGTCTTCCTCAGCAAAAAGGGGAGGATTGGCAACGGATGTTAGCTCAGGGCTGGTCATCCCCACAAAAAAAAAAAAAAAAAAAAAAAAAAAACAGAGATTGTTTTGTGGTAGATGAAAAATTTCTCCAGGGTGCTAATAGTTTTCCAAATTCTTATAGATATTAATTTTTATTTTGTGAAAAAAGAAGTTTTGTGTCAAAAGTTTGGTAATACTGGATTACATATAATGAGATAATAGAAAATATATATAATGGTCTCTGGCCCCAGTTCCTGGCACAGAGCTCCTAAAATTCTTTTAATTTCCTAAATAAGAAGAGCACTAGGAGCACTTTTTATTCTAATATTGGTCTTTGACTCTGGTTCCTGACACAGGGCTCCTAAATCCCTTGGAATTTCCTGGGTGATAGCAGTGCCTTTTGTTCCAATGAGGTGACTCTTGGTGGGCTCATGGATGGGGGCAGGTTGCCAGAAAGACTAAGCCATGATTGAAGCTTGGATTTTTTTTTTTTTTTGGTGAGGAAGATTGGCCCTGAGCTAACATCTGTGCCAATCTTCCTCTATTTTGTATATGGGACGCTGCCACAGCTTGGCTTGAGGAGTGGTGTGTAGGTCCATGCCTGGGATCTGGACCCGTGAACACCAGGCCACTGAAGCGGAGTGCTTGAGCTTAACCACTAAACCACTGGGCCAGCGCCGGCCTCTGAAGCTTGGATTTTTCAGCCCCGCTCTCCATTCTCCAGAGAAGGAAGAGAGGCTGGAAATGGAGTTAATGATCTATCAGGCCTACATGATGAGGCCTCCATGAAAACCCCAGAAGTACTGGGTTCAGAGAGCTTCTGGGTTGGTGACTACGTGGAGGTACTGGGAGAGTAGTGCTCTGGGAAGAGGGCATGGAAGCTTCGCGCCCCTTGCCACATATTTTGCCTTACTCATCTCTTTTTATCGGGATGTTCATCTGTATCTTTTATCATATCCTTTTATAATAAACAGGTAAACAGTAAGGAAACTGTTTTACTGAATTCTGTGAGCCACTCTAGCCAATTAATCAAACCCAAGGAGGGGGTTGTGGGAACCTCTGGTGTGTCAGAAGCACAGGTGACAACCTGGACTTGAGAGTGGCATCTGAAGTGGTGGGGAGCAGTCTTGCGAAACTGGGCCCTTAACCCGTGGGATCTGACACTATCTACCTGGAGTTAAATTGTAGGCCACCCAGCTGGTGTCACAGAGAATTGCTTGGTGGGGGAAAACCACCCCACACCTGGTGTCAGAAGTGTCATGAGTGTGGTAGTAGTGTGAGTAAAAGAGGTACATAGGAGGAGAACTGGTATGTGAATTATGTCTCAATAAAGCTGTTAAAAAAAGGAAATGATTCCTGTGGCTTCTGTAAGATGCATCTCATACTCAAACAGCTGTGAGCACAATTCGAGGTTTGTTCTCATCCATATTTGAATTTGTATCAATGGGTATTTGAGGAAAGAACTATGAGAAGCTGGTCTGGGAAGAACTTTCTAAACTACTTAAGTTAGCATGACAGACACAAGTGTTTAAGACTCATTCATTTTCATTTTCTGAGTTAAGAGGGATCAATGGGGAAAAAAGGAACTGTTGACCTTATGCTACCTTATGCTGTATACTTGCAAGTCTGTCACAAACTAGAAAGGGCTTGAGAAAAATGGCTCCCAGGTCATTAGGAATCTGTGAAGGTAGCAGCTGCTTGCAGAGAGCCTGAAGATAGGATTTTTGTGGAGCTGGCTCTATCAGAGCATACCTGAGCAATCTTTTAGGTGCTAAGTAAACTATGCAGCAATTTTCAGCTCTATTCTTTCTCCTCCTCTCTATGGCATTTAAATTGACTTTAAATATTTTGATGTTTCAAATACATCATGGCCTTTAATATTTTAGGTTTCTAAAGTGCTTTTATCTAATTTGACACTATGTGTCATATTTTGTAACTTTTTGAATTTAATAAAAAATTACATATATATAAAAATATGCATTTGTGTGCATGTATGTATACATATATGTATGTATGTGTGTGTGTATGCATTTGCACCTTAGCTGAGCCTGAGAAAAAACAAACAGCATGCTATTATTGCCTGATTCTTGCTTCAGGTTTAAGACCTGGTGACTGGTGTTGGCAAGGTAGGAATGCTGGTTTGTCTTATTAAATTCTTTCTTGGAGAGATGCCATCTAAAAAGAGGTACAGCCACCCAGGGAGCTATCTTTTGTGGGTAGACATGTGTAGGAGAGGGAGCAGAGATTCTAAGGCCAGCAGATTAGAAAGAGATTCCAGTAAGCAGCTCTCAAAACTCTCAGTCCTTGGGGAGGCAAACGGAGGACTGGCTGTCCTCGAGCCAGCAGGTTTTGCTCATTTCTGAGAATCCTTGGGACAACAGCTCTGGTTGGCAGAGGGCCACACAGTCCTTCTGCCAAAGTACACATAGCATGTGGACCTCCCCATCTGCAACTCTAGAGTCTAGACCAACTGAGCAAGAGGTGAGTTTGGAATGTCACCCCTCATCAATCAGAACATTCGAAAACGTGATTATCAGGGGGAGTTTTTGGCTGAGGTTTTCTTTCAGGGGAAGGAAAAAAAGGAAACTATTTCTACACATTGATAAGATGCTGTTGAAACACTCTCATTGAAAGCAACTCTAATTGGGAATTCTTAGGGCAAAACTTCAGTTTGTAGTTATCCAACATGCAAATAAGGAAACTGCAGACCAGTTCAATAACCTGGTTATGTTGTAGTGAGTTAATGTAGAACTAGGTCTAGAATCTGGCTCCCCTTCCTTCCAGACTAATGGCTGTTCCATTTTACTGCTGTCCTTGAGTTTGGTTGAATAGCTTCTGGTTTTTATTCTAATTGAAAGAGGTTGTATTTGCAACTGCTGCTGTTTGTCTTTGGTGCCTCAAGGTTTCATATTATGCAAGTCTGGCAGCATAAGCGAAGATTAAAAAAAGTCCAATACAAAGCCTATAGCCAATGATTTGCTTTCTGGCCAAACATTGAAGGGAGAATTCTTTACCATGGGAATAGGAGAGTACAGGAGATTATCTTTACTGATTTTTCTTATGCTTCCAACTAAAGCTTAGTTCTTCTGTATTCATTGACATCTCTTATATTTCCTAAAGTTTTCTAAGACATTGGATCAGTCTAAGGAATTTAGAATCTTTTGCCAAACCTCCAATGTCCTCATCACCTAAAATAGGAACATTAGAATTTCTGAGCACTGTTCAAAGATTGAGAGGGTTGCATGGTCTACTGAGGTTTCTTCCAGTATGTTCCCATTTCTAAAGTGGATATAGTTGTGAACCATAATGAAATGGTGGAAATAACCTGGGTTTTGAAGTCTGGATTTGAATCTTGGTTTTACCATTTACTAGTTAGTAGACTCGCACAGGTTATTGAAGCTTTCTGAAGCTCAGTTTCCTGATTTGCAAGTTGAGCGAGTAGAACCAGATGGTAATGCAGGTATGAGCTTCTGCTTTTAAATTGTACTGATGTACCCAGGCATCGCGCAGGCCATGTGAGAGGAAGCTTGGACACCCTAGACATGTTCACTTCACCTCTTACCCTCTTAGGTTTTCACGCCATTGTTTTTTATCATCCTCTTTTTTCTGTTTGCTAACTCCTTTCCTTCTGGCTCTGTCTCCCATTATTAACTCAGAGCTTGCTTTTCATGCCTGAAGACTGGTTTTGCTTCTTTAGTATCTTGACTTTTAATACACTCACAAGCAGACTTTTCTGATAGCCTCTATACCCATTATCAGTGAGAGACTGCACATTTCTGAGTGGTTACTCACCCATTCAACACCTAGTCCCAGGAATCCACCCAGTTTATCCTAATCCACCCCAGAGCTCTCAGAAGGATATATAAGAATTAAAACAAACAATATTTATGAAGGGCCTATAACACTGCCTGGTACGAACTAAGTGTGAAAAGGCTAAGTTCTTCTCTTGCCTAGGAGTGAGGATCCTGGCCAAACGCTGCCTGAGCATGGTAGCCAAGTGTCAGAGACAGGGCTGGTGGGAGTAGTAAGAGGATAATGAGGAAGATAGACAACGATGTGATGTGTCTCGTTGCTTCCTTGCTGCTTCCAACTCATTAGTTCCGAGATGCCTTTACTCCCCCAAATGATAAAAAGATGTTACATACCCAGTGCCCATCGACTGTACACTAGGGATGGGATTATACTTCCGTGAGCATACCGCTTTTGTTCTCCCACAATTCCTTTCATCTGAATTGTCTCCACAGTCATTTTCTCCATTGCATTCTAACTTGCTGGCAATGCAGCGGCCTAGTCAAGAAAAGCAAACAACAACATTGACAACAAATGATCATTTAGGAAAGTATTGATTTGAAACATGAGTGCTTTAAATTTCAACGGAAACTTGAGGGTGAGTTTTCATTATTTTTGATAAAGATTTAGGAAATATGGAAATGCAATGGTAAACTGATATTTTCCCTTATTTTTTAGGATTACAAGAGTCACCATTGAATTATTTAGTCCCCATTGGGTTGATTGTTTTAAATAAGAGAAGTAATTCTAGAATCCCATTCCCATTACAGTGAGCTTACTGCAGAAATCATGTTTTGTAGGAGAAAACTAACAGTAGGTTTAGAATTTTGCTTTGATCCAGGATAGCAGACTCAAGGTCACTGTTTTTATTCAAAAAACTATATTTGACACCCACACACACATCCACTGGTACACATATTACCGTGGCTGAATCTCTAAAATTTTATGTTGAGTGAAAGAAGCCAGACATATGAGAGTCTTGTCATATGGTTCCTTTATCTGATTTTAAAGAACAAGAAGTGGGATTAACTGGAACTAGGAAAGAAGGAAATTTCTGGGATTACGGAAATTTTCTATATTGGGGGTTGTTTACACGGGTGTAACCATTTGTCAAAATCAAACAGCATACCTATTTGTGTTTACTATATATAATTATACATCTTTTATTGTATATATTCACTATATATAATTACTGATAATAATTGTTCTACTACATATAATTTACTATATTTAATTATTTTTTGGACAAGTTAAATGCGTTAGTACTACAGCATTAGGTAGCAGGTTAAGTGAGTGAATTTAGAAAATAGAACAAACTCCATGTACTCAGATAATTCCTATCCTTTCTAAGCTTCCTGAATTTCATAAGGATCCTTGGAATTAGTGTGTACCCATATATTACAGAACTTGAAATGCCTTATGTACTATGTACAGTGAGAGATAGCCCCTCAGCTTCTCACCTATAATCAGGGATGCTGGCATCTGTACCATTTGTACAGGTTTCACTGGCAATGATTAAATACTTTACTCAAGATTATCTGGTTAACTATTTTTAGTTGTAATCAGCATCTCACTACAGCTATTCATGACTATTTTGACCAACTGAAGTGCTGGGGGAAATTGGGTATTCTGTTGAATTAAAATGTTTTTATTAATAGAGAATTCCCCAGAAAGTATTTAGTTTCAACTCTTTTAGTTAACAATCTTCACTGAGTAAGTAGAGTGTAATGAAAGTAATTAAGTCCTCCTTTGATTATTTAAAACCTTGCGTTGTATCCGGACCATTATTATAAAGAATTTTAGTTATGAGCACCATTACTCATACAAGAGTGAAAATATGGAGGGAATTGAATTTCTGTCAATCCCAAGATATAACCTGAAAGATGCTCTGTTTCTAAAACAGCACATCTCTAATTTTGTGTTTGTTTGCTTTTTTCCTGGCAGAACAGAAAGGGTAATTTAGTTTCAAATAGAGATGCTTTTCCTAAAGAATAAAAAAGAGCAAATATTATATTTTTAAAAAGTTTTGAACCCGGCACTTACAAATTTGAGCAAAAGCTAATTTTTGATATGGTTACATTAAAAAAAATCCAATTTTATCAGGAGAGGTAGGAAGACACATACAGGGTGCAGTTCTGATCACCCTAGCTTTGTGAGCAGGGTGCCAGATTTGTTGGAATACAAGAAATTCTATCCATTTGGTACTTTTAGGGGTATTGCAGAGGACCTATTAGCAAGGGCAGGGATAAAAGCAAGAGGACATCTCTTGAGTGATGTTTATGAATGCGTGGCAGGAGTGATGTAGGTCTAATGGGACACAACTGAGAATGGTTCCGGGCTAATGGAAACTCAAAGGAATAGGAAGCACAGGAGAGAGAGACTGTAAGCCATAAATATATCCTATACCAAAGAAGGAATGGGAAAGTGGAAGGGCAGTTTGGATAGTACAGGATTTGCAGAAGTCAGCATGTTTCAGCCAGTACATGTACATGTACACTTACACCTGGAGCCATGTAATCATTTACAGGGTTACAGAAATTTACAGGGTTTTCCTATTTACTTGAACTGATTCGTGTTACTGCAATGGTATGTTATTTTTATTACCAGTGGCAAATTCTCTAGTCTTTATGCTGAAAATTAGGACTTTGAGAGAGAAGTTGGCATAGTACATGGGGATTAATCTCATGGGTAATTCTCAAAGATCCGTGTATACATTAAAATATTATATTTAGTCTTGGGGGACTCTGAACAGCAATCATGAGGGAGGAAAGGGGAGAGGGAAATGCTTTAGGATAGAGAGTTCTTTGTTAACTGAGGGCCAAACATCATCCTAAGTCAGACAAATAATGATCCATCCCATCTTTTATTCCCTTTGCGAGTGGTACTAGTGGATGTTTTTAGGAGATCACAGTAGTATATTATCTTCAGTGGAATATTTTACAACCAATAGACCATGGCACTACCCAACCACCATGCCAGGGATTAACTAGTTAATGCCCAGATCCTTGGAAGGTCTAGGGGATTCCTGGTGAGCTTAGGGTAGCAACTGCTTACCCACCATTACAGATGTATTTCAATAGTTTAGTTTTTTATCACTTGTGTGGACATATTGCTGATGAACTAGAGATCAGCTGTGCTTACTCCACTAGCTGTTCTGAAATCACTCATTATGAATTGATGGCCCATTGATGTATCTCAAGCCTTCTCAAACTTGTGAATATTTTTGGCCTAAACAAAGCTCTTTTGTGATAAATTTCATAGATTATCTATCTATTGAATAAAGGAGTTCTTCCTGGCAATTTGTTCTAAAATCTATCCTTCAAGCTTCAAATAGTTGCATTTCAGTTCTAAACCTTTATATTAACATTCTAGATGTAATGCTTAGGTCTGTATTCTCCTCGGCTATTGCCTTCAAGATTTTTCTCATATTCCCCTTTTGTCAACTTGTGACATGACCTTACTGATGTAGGCATGATGTATGTCTCCCTACCCACATCCCACACTCATATCTCAGGTTTGGAAGGGCACAGAGGGAAAACCCTGACACCAGCATTCCTGTCTGACACTCAGAAAAGATCGGCAAAGTTGAAGGCAGGAAGCAAGGAGTAAGAGGAGAAAAACATTAGATCCAAGGTCTGGGGTCAGTTTTCTGTGGGATTTGAGATTTGCTATCTAGTTATAAATACTTTACTTTTCAGTGTATTCCAGAGTACACAAAAATGATTTATTCATCTGAACTCCAATTTTATTTTAACTTCAAATTGACTATTTAGATAAGAGGTCAGTGAACTATGGCCAATGGGCTAAAACTGACCTGCCACCTGTTTTTGTAAATAAAGTTCAATTGGAACACGGGCATATTCTTTTGTTTATACACTGTCTATGACAGCTTTGATGTTACAACGCCAGCTTTGAGTAGCTGCAACATAGACCGTATGGCCTACAAAGCCTAAAATATTTACCATCTGGACCTGTACTGAAAAAATTTACAGAAATCTGATTTAGGCTATTCAAGATGGTGGCCTTGAAGAGCTATTAAGAGGCAAGAGAATACATACGATTAAGAGGTATATTCAAGATTTGATCATAATCTAATGAAACTTAAATATCAGAATTTATGAATCTGAATGAGTATTGGACTTGAAGGGAATCTTGCCATTGTTTAAATCATTTTCAATCTTCTCTTTTGAAATTACCT
Organism: Tapirus indicus; assembly: GCA_031878705.1. Lineage (NCBI taxonomy): Eukaryota > Metazoa > Chordata > Mammalia > Perissodactyla > Tapiridae > Tapirus > Tapirus indicus. The sequence continues at coordinate 113,546,720 of CM062921.1, read as the reverse complement.
TTGGAACCATTCAATGGACCACCCAAGAGAATTTGTCAGATCATTTCTAGTCATCTCGCTGACATAGTATCTTAATATTTTATTTTAATGAATTATATTGAAAATCTTTTTAATCTCTCACTCCTTTTCAATTGCTTATTCTGATTATAGGTTTATACTTATTAATAGCCAATTTCTAAAAGTATCTGCCTACTCCTCCTTTTCCTCCTCCTCCCCTCTCTTTCTCCTGCTTTAAAGCAGTGTAGGGACTTGGGAACCAGTATTTGATGAGCAAATGAATCAGGTAAGTGGTCAAGATGATTATAGCTTGAAAGCTATAATTTCACACATAAGTAGCTTGGTAATTGGTAGCATAACACCCCCATCTCCCCATGCTTAAAATATGGTGGGACTTCTTTATCATAGATTTTACTGCTAGTCAATTGGAATAAATTTATTTAGTCAAGTCATTTTTAGTGGAGACTGAACATTTTCCAAAAGTACATTACCACTGTCACAGCGGAATTTATTCTTGCAGTCAACCTGTTCAATTTTGCAGAGCTTAGATGGAATGCATGGTTGAAAGGTCGTCAGGGGCTCAGTACATGGTTCTCCTCCAAACTGACTGGGCTGCAAGATGGATCTAACCTTAAACTGAAAAGAAAGGAGAGAAAGGTGAATAACTGTGAGGCAGGGTCAAAGCCAAAATGTATCTAAGAAAACTGGGCTTCTCAATCACGGTAGTGATTTTTCCTAAGTGGTGTTTCCTAAATTAACTAATGATTTGTCCAATTCCATTACTGTGTGTGCTTAGGGAAGTCATCACTTCTCTGGGCCTCAGTTTCCCAAACTATAAAATGAGGAAGTGGAGGAAAAGGATTTCTAAGACTTCTAACTCTGAAATCATATGACAATAAATAAAATCAAAATTAAATGCAGAGATATTTGCTGAGAGTCTCCTAAGTGCAGTAAAGTCTTCCAGGTAATAACAATAGCCCTTCTATATCTCAAAGAGAGTGTGAAGTGATAAATGTGAAAGGACATGAGGGTTCTTTTGCATAAGGAAGTCACCATGGAAACCAAGGTTGACACATTTTCCACACTTTAAAATGGTGAGTAGTAAATCAGTCAAGGAATGATAGAAATATGACAGGATTAAAAAGTACTGACTTGGAAGTCAGAAAAATCCAAGTTCAAAATGTAGCTCCTCTTAGTGGTATATTCTTGGGCTAATTACTTAACCCCTAATGAGCCATAACTTCCTCATCTGTAAAATGGGTAGAAAAACAAAATGTGATGTGCAGTTTGAACAAAGTGACACATGTAAAGGGCCTAGAACAGTTTCCCTCAGAGAGTGAGTGCTCCACAAATGAGTTTCCTTTCCTTCCCTGATGTGTCAATGCTCAGCCCCCACCCTGACTGGGGTTCACATGGTCCAATGCCCTTACAGGAATGAGCAGGAAGTGGGTAAATATTGCAAGGGAACAGTAAACAAACTCAGGGACTTTCCCATGGGGAGAAAGAAATTAGAGGAAGAGCAAGGAGTCAGACTTTTTTTGTTTTGTGAGGAAGATATACCCTGCGCTAACATGTTGCCAATCTCCCTCTTTTTCTTTTTTTCTCCCCAAAGCCCCAGTACATAGTTGTGGATCATAGTTGTAGAGTTGTAGCTCTTCTATGTGGGATGCCACCTCAGCATGGCTTGATGAGTGGTGAGCAGGTCCACACCCAGGATCCGAACCTGCGAACCCTGGGCCGCCAAAGCGGAATGTGTGACCCAACTGCTACACCACCCGGCTGGCCCCAAGGAGTCAGGCTTTTGATTGACATCCCTCATTTCTGTCTGATTTTAAACTCTGGAATGAAATCTCCATTTTCTAGCACTTGCTTTTGCTTTCTGGGCTCTAAGAGAGCACAGGCAGTGGAATTAAGAGCTGGGCAGGTGAGATACCAATACTTGGGGCAGAATTACCTTTTATTGGTCATAGGACAGTAAAACATGTAAAATGAATTTCCCACAACTCCCCAAAATTGCTAATGGAAATTTCTCTTAGTGGAAGCTAGGACAGTTTATTTTCAGAAAATGAAGAAATTCAGCATTTCTGTGATTATTGAGCATGTCAGGGAATCTGAGCCATTTTATTGTGATTCAAATTTCCTGAATATGCCCATGTGTCACCTACCTGTTTTTCAACACAAGGGTCACAGTCTGACCATGGTCCATAATCTCCCAGGAGGCAGTTGACAGGACAAGTTTGCCAGTTACATTCTCTGGTCTCCTGCTTGGTGCAAATCTGGTCACAAAAGTTATCCAGATAGTACTGATCTACTACTATTTGTCTGTAACAGTGAAGGAAAAACTGCTTAGAATAGTGTATTCACTGTGGTTCCAGCCCCACAAGAAAAATATCATTGAGCATTAACTACAGTAAATAAAAGAAAAGGTTTTCGTGGAAAAGCAGGTAAGTTGGCATATGTGCAGTTCTTACCCCTTAATGAAACCCTGGACCGGGTACATAATTTGTGTGGCCCAATGCAGAATGAAAATGGGGGGCCTCTTGTTCAAAAAATTATTAAGAATTTCAAGACAGTGATGGCAGAACATTAAGCCAAGCATGGCGCCCTTCTAAAGGCGGGGTCCTGTGCTATTGCACAGGTCACATCCATGAAGCTGGCCCTGGTGGAATTCCTGGAAGGGACTGGATGGGAAATAAAAGAAAGAGGAAAGTTCCTGCAAATTGCTTAAAAGATGACAACATGATGTGATAAGTACAGTGATTGAGATAGAGTCAGAGTGCTGTGGGGCCAAAGATTCAAAGAGAAAATGACACGAGAGATACATCTTGAAAAATTCATATGAATTCTCCAGGCAACAAAGGGAAGGTCATGTGGAGGGAATGGCGTATGCAAAGATTGGAGATGGAGGAGCATGACATGTCCATGGAGGAGCTTTTGGGATGGGCCTGAGAAGTGCATGGTTGAGACGGACAGGATATATTGTACTTTATTTGGCAGGCAGTAGAGAGCTACTGAGGGACTCTCCAGTAGAGAAATATTATAAATAAATCTGTTTTTACATACTTAGTGATGATTTATTGGGGAAGTCAACTGGTGATTTGAATGAGACTCACACTACATATGCAAAGATAGTTTTCTAAAATAGGTCTCCAAATAGTGCTTTAATCGTTAAAACATATTAAATATATGCCTTTCTCCCCCAAGTCATGTGAGCATCTCCATAGACTAGAAACATCTAACATATTTAAAGAAACTGATTTAAAGAAACTGTGGGGGGTAAGTAGTCTGAACTGGTGAAAAGTCTGAATTATTAAATATTATCGAGTAAACACAGTTTTCTCGCCTTCTTGTACATGCCAACAATTAAGCTAATAGCTAGCAGTGCCGCTCTATTGAGGTCCTGTTAGACTGCGTTTAATGAGTAGAAAATTCTCTATAATTAACTCACCAACTGCAGGCAAGCAGACTTATATGCTGATTAGAAAAATTCTAAGTAAGTTAAATAGTCAACTGAAAATATTGCAGATTCTTAACTTAATTTTTTGGGAACTCCTCAATTTTACGGATAGAACAAAAGTAGACTTCATTTCAACCTTATGTGGAAAAGACCTCAAATTCCGTCTAAATTTGTGAGTTCTTTCTTTGAGATATATTGTTTTTTCCCATTGCTTAGTGCTGCACTTTTGATATTGCTAACTCTGTCGTCCAGGTTGCGCAGGGCACAGAGGAAAGCTCCATAGCTCACACCCACCTCTGTCTGCTCTGGGTTCCAGAATTGCAGGTTTTTGAGCAACTAGACCACTGAGTCCATGGGTAATGATCACAGAAACAGGCTTGGCTCTTGTCAATCAGAGCGCTCAACAGGATGAGACACAAGACGGAGTGTCCGGCCATGCCTGAGAACCTCCAGGCCCTGACAAGGAACCGTATAATACATATCAAACACTTATTGGGGGTGAAACTTTACAAATCATTCTCACTTGCAGACCCAAGTATAATCTTAGAAAACATCTGCCTCGCCCTGCCTTCCTTAAGGCAAGTTAACACCTGTAAGTTCACATGCTCATGAGTACCAATCCTATTTCTAAAGATTTTTAGGGTGGCTAGTCCCATAGTTACAACCCCTAGTCCTAGTAAGTTTCTCTGAACTGTTAGTGATAGACTATAAGACAAAATATGTAGTATGTATTTGTATCCTACTTCATTCCAAAATGGACGTTCTTATAAAATCTTATACTTTTCAAAACAACTGCTCGTTTTCTGTGGGTAGTATTCTCAGATATCTTTCAATTTTTCATACTTTTCTGGGACTGGGGAAGGAGTTTGGACCATTTCTCTGGAAGCTCTATTTAGTTTCCTGGCATCCTGGAAACCTGCTAAAGTTCACTGTCCAACTGTGCCTATAGAGTCATAGAAGTTAGAGCTGGAACGGATCTTTGAAACTTCCAGGTTAAACTCCCTTATTTTACGGATCATGAAACTGAGGCTTACGGAGGTGCAGTAATGTGGAGGCTACAAGACAAGTAAGAGCCTAAGACTCCTCATTCTTGGACAAGGTGCCTTGCTTCACCAAATCTCTAACACCAATAATTGTGTTCCCGGCTCATCTAGATGTCTGGAGCTCCACCACTCAGGACACAAGAGGGTTTATCCAGATGTGGCTGAAGACCAGAGAAAATGTTGACCAGTAATTCCCAACTGCGTGCTGTGGAGCCTTGAGGACCTGTGAATTATTGGCAGGAATTTGCAAAACCATCTCTTCCTCCAATATTGTTATTTTGGTCCTTCTATCTCTGACAAAATATGCAACATGACTAAATATATATAGAAAATGCTGCTGTAATTAATATACAACTTTTATCTGAAGAAGTAAAATGCCATTCACATAATTTCTCTGTGTTTCAGTTTTATTATCTATAAAATAGGAATAATCTTTTACCTTTTTCATAAGGCTTTTGTTAGATTCGGTAAGAAAATTCATGTAAAGTGCTTAGAATAATCCTTGACATAAAAATCATTCCTCAATAAATATTTCCTTGTCAAATTAGTAATAACACTTAAAAGTGTTACAAATTTAATTGTAGCTGTTGGTCATGCATTTTTCAAAACTAGGGGCTCCTCAAATTACAGCAAGGATCACATGAAGATAGAAAATATGTTTTGATGTTAAATAAGGCTATTCATATTCAAAGTGATTTGGAAATATGCCTATGGTTGCTTCTCGTCTTACAAATAAAATCAGATCTCTGACCATCTTATTTGAAATTGTAGTTCCCACCAGTGTTTCCTATCTCCCTTCACTGCTTTATTCTTCTCTGTTGTATATCCCCTCCTAATATATAAATTATTAAATTTAAATAAATATCTCCACTTTCCTTTCTCCTTCTTCACTAGAATGTAAACACTGCGGTGGTTAATCTTTTTTTGTCTGTTTTGCTCATTTCAGGATTTAGAAGAATGAGAGCAAGTATAATATATAATGAATAAATATTGTTGAATTGGTTGAGTCTAGGAAACAGTTTAGAAATGGGTTTTAATGAAATCTGAATAACGTAATTTGAGTCCATAATTACAGCCACTTCTGTAATACTTTTGTTAAAATTTCTGTCAGGTTAAGGATATTTCCTAGACTTTTTTTTTTTGGTGTAGACTTTTTTTTTTTTGGTGTGGAAGATTGGCCCTGAGCTAACACTTGTTGCCAATCTTCCTCTTTACTTGAGGAAGAATGACCCTGAGCTAACATCTGTGCCCATCTTCCTCTATTTTATATGTGTGATGCCACCACAGCATGGCTTGATGAGCAGCATGTAGGTCCACACCCGGGATTCGGGCCCGCGAACCCCGGGCTGCCAAAGCCGAGCACACTAACTTAACCACTGCACCACTGGGCTGGTCCCACCTAGACTTTTTAGAAATGAACTCATCTGTTCAATTGTCATCCATCATTCTAGCAAGAGTGATAGTTTGCAGTATAATAGTTTTATCTCTAGTTTGTTGTAATAGTTGATTGAAACAAAAAAACTAGACCTCTTGAGATTCAGATTTATTTTTAAAACACTTGTAATCTATTTAGTTAGTCCACTTCTTATTTATTTGATAACATTTAATGCATTCTAAAATATATAGAAATATATGCAGAAAATTAAGATGGTCTATAACCAACCAGAAAACTTCTGACATTCAAAAAATACATGCCTGTATTTGAAAATTTTAAACAGAACAGAAAGAAAAATATAAGGCCTGAGTTCTCTTCTACCTGAAGCCAGAACCTCTCCCCACACATAATCACTGTTTTCTCTTTTTATAGGTAACCAATGGAGGGAAAATCCTTCCACGCATCACCTTACACATATACATGTATGTATGTGCTTTAAATATATACACAGAAAAGAGGACATATAATGTGTACTACTCTGTACTTTGCTTTTTTCACTTCATAATATACATTGAAGATCTTTCCGTATTAATAGATGCATATCTACTTTATCTTTTTTTTTTTTTTTTTTTGTGAGGAAGACCAGCCCTGAGCTAACATCCGTTGCTAATCTTCCTCTTTTTGCTGAGGAAGACTGGCCCTGGGCTAACATCCATGCCCATCTTCCTCTACTTTATATGGGATGCCACCACAGCATGGCTGACAAGCGGTGCGTTGGCAGGCGCCCGGGATCCGAACCGGCGAACCCCAGGCTGCCAAGCGCGAACTAAACCGCCGTGCCACCGGGCCGGCCCCTCTACTTTATCTTTTTAATGGCTGCATAATTCTATACCATATGGATGTATATTAGATTTAACCATTATCCTATTTGTAGACATTTAGCATACACACACACTGCATTATGTATTATGTCTTAGCATACTTTTGTAGTATATTCATGAGACCAACAGTTGTATTCCTAGCAATAGAATGGCTCAGTCAAATGATGTGAAATTTAAAATATTGATAGATATTGCCAAATTGCCCTACTGAAATACGGCTTCCTCAAATGTCTCAGAGGGTGAGTTTCTGATTATATTTTAATGTGGTCACTTTAGGTTTCTTAGTTGTGATGAAAGGATACTTCAGTTAAAAAAATGGGCTTCATTATTTTATAAATTTTCTCTCAAGCCAAGAGTTTGAGATCAGATAGAAGAATTGTTTTTCCAAGATTCTCAGAAATTAGTCCATTTCTTCCTAATAAATCAGTAAGCTTTTTGAACTCTCCTACAGCCTCAGAGAAAAATGCTAGAATAAAAGTGACCCAATCTATTGACATACAGCTGATCATATCCTTCAGTTTAAAATGGAATCAACAAACATTTGAGTATCCATTGTGTGCCGCTAGGCATTGAGTGAGATACAAAGAAATAGAATCCTTTATCACTGTCTGGAGAGGGTGGACAGAAACTGATGATGCTTCTCATGCTTTTTATTCAAGTTTTTTAATCCAACTCATCGATAAACTGCTACAGCCCTAGGCTATTTCAGTCACAAAAATGAGAGTCTCCTTTAAAGATTGCTGCTCTTGCCTGCTGATTTTAGTTCACTGGTAAAAAACTTGCCTTTCCTGGTTTTCCTCAGCAGCACAGAACCATAGGACATTGGGGCAAGAGTGTCCAGACAGAATTCAGGCTGTGATGAGACAGAACAGTGTGAGTCCTGATCATCAGACCCAAGCTCCAGGTTGGGTATTTCTTCACTGACTTTGGGGCCCTTGGGAGCTGTGGCTCCTAAACAATGTGAAGTTTCCCTGTTAACCACTAGACAGACCATCACCCCACCTCCCACCCCCAAATTGGGATCTGCTTATACAGAAGCCACTTCAACAAGGAAACCTAAACAGAGGATTTTTCGTTGTTGTTTGTTTTTTCTTATTAGATTTTAAAGAGATAGCTATCTTCCAGAATTCCTTCAATTGTAGACAAAACAGATTCTTAAAGTATTTCGTGGAATCAGCATGTAAATGATTGGAAGAGGTTGAATTACAAGAGATTTACCAATTCTCAGTTTGCAGCAGACACTATCTGTTTTAACTTCCCAAAGCTTGAAAAGTATATGTGGTTTTTATTCTAATTATCAAAAACTGCAAGAACAGAATTCTTATAGAATATTCTGATCTCTTCTTTGGCTATAACTGTTCTGAGGCAATTTGGAAAATGCTATAAATTAAGATGATAGCATCAATGCTTCTTATTTGAGGAGATGCTAATAAAAGAGCTAATTGGCAGCTTCTCCTTTTATAACATTTTATTGTTATGAGGAAAAATTGTTTTATGTTAAAAGGATAATTTTCATTCAAATAAAGATAATTATTTCTCTAATTTTTTTATTACCATGGCCCAGCATATAATATCAAATGGTTCCTTATTTATTCATTTCCAACATCTCTAGGCATTTTGGAGATATCTAAAATCACATGTGGGCATTTTACCCATTACTATACAATTTTCATACAAACGTGGAACAAAAGAGTGTTCAGTGAATAGAGTAAGACAGGAAAAATCTTCCAAAGCAGTGCCACGGTAGGAGAGCAGCAATTCTACAGTTTTTTCATAATTGCCATTCCCTCTTGAACTCTGAAAATCAGTGATCCCACTGAAGATGGCTTTGATAACATTTAGAGAACTCTAGTGTAGAGTGAAGTCCATCTTATTCTGACCTGTCATCTTTTGACGTACTTGACTCACATGAAAGATTTGTCTATAAAGCGGTTCAGCACATCTTACCCGACAGGTTCAGAGGATGCTCTAGTTTTCCCCCAACTGCAGGTTCTTCCTTTTCATCTCCTTGTAAATGTCTTGAATCTCTTACTTCTTATTGTTTTCTTCCATGCATGCCCCAGAGGCTCAAGAAATGATATTTACTATTGCCAGGGCAGGCTGGGGAGCCCAGGCTCATGACTGGTCTTTTGGCTAAAGGTTATGTTTGCTTTACTTTTAACTGTAGTTTAGCTCATAGAAAAACTTGTTCTTAACAGCATAGCTCTCTGGAAGGACATTTCTTTAAGAAACATGAACCTTTGGTTCTTTTGAGATTTAAGCAGAGTAGTTATTTTTTATTTTAAAAGAAAGACAAAGAAATGGCTATAATCTGAGTTATGTATTTTCATGCATGAAAGAGTTTGTTGGGAACATGATCGACAATTCTGAAATGTTAAGATTACAAATGAAATCATTATGCCACTCACCTTTAAACAGAGTTCGTGGTGTCCGGCGGGCTAATCGGCAAACGGCTGTGGAAACAATAGGTACTCACAGTGAAAAGAGTTTATATGATAATCCAAACAAGCCTTCTTTCCCTATTGCTAGCTGACACAAGATAATGCCCTTGTATCCCAGAGATCTAACACCATGTAGAGTGTTGTCAAAATAAACGTTCTATGGAAACTCTGGACTTTGCAAATGATTACTTCAATCAGCAGTGATCCTGAAGCTCTAAGAGTGAGATTTTACGCAGAGGCCTGAATTTTCAATGATTTTTCCCATTCAAGGTCTATTGTAATGGATATTGCTATTGCAGAGCAAAGAAATCTCTGACTCTATTTTAAAAAACCCTTTAGAATAAATTGCTTAAAATTGCCTTTGCTCTTTAGGAATGTGATCATTTGATTAAAATATGTATAGATTCTTATTTTTTTCTGATTCTAGAATATTTATTGAGGAAGATTTAGAAAATATGGAAAAGTGTGAAAAGGAAAATTAAGATCATTTTTCATAACCAGGCACAACTACTATTAATATTTGGAGTAAATACTTCCAGTCATATAATATGTGTGTGTATGTGTCTCTCTGTGTAAGTATATACATGAACATACATATATGTAATTTTTTTAATGACATCATACTTTTTAAAAAAGATTTAAATGCACAGAATTGATCACATTCCATAGTCTACAGAACCATATCATCATTGGTTTGTGCAAGATCTTCTTTTACTTATTTCACCCCAAGACCTTGTTTCATTTCTTTTCCCAGATTAGTTACATGTGTTAATGTATTTGATGACTGTCCTTACATAGGATTATTTAGATATATGCGTATCCTTCAAAAATACAAAGTCTCATTTTCCATGTGTATTTTTTCTAATTTATACAAATGGTATTTTCCTAAAAGTTTTATTTGATTTCTTACTTTCTTCATTAAACATTATGCTTCTGAGCCTTATTCAGTGTAAATCTACTGGAGCGTAGACATTTGGTGTGAGTAACCGCGTTTTGCGTATCCACTCTTAGCGTGCACTTTTGCTGCCTTCAACTCCCTGCAACTATAAACACAATGCACTCTTTCCTTGTGAACCTGTGAGAAAATTCCTAAAGACTTCCAGGTTGTTTCTAGAAAAACTATACACGTTTACACTCTTCCCAGCAGCCCACGAGGGCTTCTCACTAGTGGGTTCTTACAGCATTTGTTGTTAGCCGACCTACTGACGTTACGTCTGAGGTGTGTAAAGTGGTATCTCAAGGGTGTTTAAGCAGTGTGTCTCTGATCAGTAGTGAACTTCAGCTTCTCTGTATTCTCGCCAGACATTCTGATTTCCTACCTGTGAACTAACAATTCATAGTTTCTGTTTATTTTTCAATTGTGCACAAAACCCAAAAAACTTATCAAAACCCAAAAAACTTATTTAATAGATGCATAAAAGCATATAGTAAAGCTTAACACTTGTTCCTGATGAAAACTTTCACCAAATTAGGAACAGAAGATAGCTTTCTTAATCTGACAAAGAGTACCTCCAAGAAACTTGTAGCTAACATCAGAGTTAAGGGGAAGATCAGAAAAGAGATAAGGATGCCTGTTATCGTGACTTTTATTCAATACTGTACTGGAGTTCCCATCCAGTGCCATAGGAAGGAAAAGAAATAAAAGACATAACATTGAAAAGAAAGTAAAAAAAAAAAAAAAATGGTATTACTTGTAGACATGATTGTGTAGGTAGAAAATCCAAAATAATCTGCAGATACATATTAGAATTAATAATTGAATTTAGTAAAATTGGTGGATACAATTTTATTATAGAAAAAAATAAAATGTTTCTATATACCAGCAAAACCAAATAGAATATTTAATCTGGAAAAATTTTAAACAGCAGTGGTCAAGTGGGTTCTTTACTTCTAATGACAATCATGCTTCTATGAAAGGTCCACAATATAGCTTGAGATTGGCTAATATAGATATTACGCTAAGGTGAAGCAGAATAAAATAGTGCAATAGAAAAAATAGAACTATAGGGTTTGAGAATGTGGAGACCTATCTTTTACTCTTGATTCTGCAACAACTAGCTATGTAATCTTCAACAAGTCACTTTGCTTCATTGAAACTGTTTTCTCATTGGCAAAATAACTGTTTCACACTTTTTTAAAAACAGTAGAAAACTTCCATTGAAAATAGTAATTATATTCTCAATATGGAAAACAGCTAAAAAGAAATTTCTCTGACAACTGAAATTTTCACCATGTCGGGGGGAATGATTATCTCAGCAGGTCTAAAGATTCTTTGAAGCACAGCTGGGACATCATTATTCTGAGGTAACATGCTTTAACATGCGTAGCAATTCCCTGCCCGTGACCAGAGTGTCAGATATCTGATTTACAGTCTTGTTTCTTTCTCCCGTGTTGAACTTAGACTTTAGAGACTGGAATTTCAGGCTAAGAAGGAAAGCAGAGTCATGTGCTGGCGACTGGTGCTGAAGGCCCTGTGGGGCTGGCGGAGCAGTTCACCCCTGAGAACCTGAGAAGACAAAAAAGGGAAAATATTAGGTGACTGGGCAAGAAAATATATCATTTAAGTATGTTCACTTCTTTTTCTAGTTGGTTCTTTGAGGCCCTAAAATTAAATACATTTTTCCTAAGGTCATGGTGTTTGGAACTAAAGGCAAACGCTAGCAGACATAACCCAGGGAGATGAAAGTCAGGAGCCAATAGGGTGAGCCTACAGGGGTTGTTAAGGTATGTGGGTATGAGGAGGACAGAGAGTGAGAGGTTGTGTGCCATGGCATGGGAAAAATACAGGTAGAAAGAGTTGAATGTGGTACGGAGGAATTCTGAGATGGAGAGCAAATGTCTGTGATCCACATACTAGAACTGATGTGGCATCAACTGAGAATCTAGCATCTTTTCAGTTATGTATTTGGGTTCCCCATCTTGGTCCTCGTGAATGGCTAAACGACATATCCCACTCAGGGTCCTTTTCTAGAGCAGAGATTGGCAAACTACAGCCAGTGAGGCAAATCTAGCCTGATGCCTGTTTTGTAAATAAAGTTTTATGGGAATAAAATCACACAATTAATCATTGTCTGTGACTGCATTCACACTACAACAGTAGAGTTGAGTAGCTGCAACAGAGACTGTTCAGCCTGCAAAGGCTAAAATATTTACTATCTGGTCCTTTACAGAAAAAGTTTTCTGAACCCTGTAACCCAGAGGGAGAGATTTCTGGTCTGATCAATACAACCACAGTGTCCAGTTGGCTTTGGGAAGTAGAAGTAGTGTTACATGGGACTGATGAATGGGTGATTGTTCCAGAGCTAGGAATCGAATGTTCGTGTGCAATTATGTTTAGGTTGGCTTCTGTGCAAGAATATGAGCACTCTCTAAACAATATTTGGATGTGTGCTGCTGAGAAACAAATCATACTACCAAGTTTGCCGGCTGAACCGTTTAAGCAACTGCAGGCTTTCTGAAGTGTTGGCTGGTGACAAGGAATACTGTTTCACACAAAATGCTCCATGCTTTCATCATGTAGAAAGTTGCTAGTGAGCTTAAATGTGGACTGACCAGTAGAAAAGACCTTTAACTGTAAAAGAACAGAAGAGTGTAGGAGGAAATTAGAGCCAGGACATGAAAAGTTAAGATGGAGCAATTATCATTTTTCCAGAAGGAGAATATGTATTCTGTTAGAAATCTTTATTCCTTTCCTAATGATGATAGATTCACAGCCAAATGGTATTTTCTGCCAAGAAAATAACTCCAAACATAAGATAACGAACAATGGAGGTTGCTGACTATCTGAAGACTTTTTCATATGCTAAGTATTCACATGCCAACTTATCATTACAGCAAAAATACTATAATTTCTCATTAGAGCCAAGGCTAATGACCCCAGTCTATTTCACAAGCCTTTTAGAGTGTGCTTTGTCAGTCAGTGTATGAGTAGATAAAGTGAAATTGCAAATTGAATTATTTCACTTGGAGAATCATAGATTAAAACTCTCGAAAGGAGGAAACAGAAGTTTGCTTTGGACCTCAGGCTACCATGTTCTTTTTCTCTTTTCCTTTGCTACTAAAATTATTAGAAGGATAGTCTAAATTGACTACATTTAATTTCTTACCATCTACTCCTCATTAACTTCACTCTTTGCAATCTGGGTCGTACATACAACCAGCCTACAAGAACCATTCTCTCAGTGGCCACTAGTAACCTCCTAATTGCCAAACTGGATGACCACTTCTCAATCCACTACTGGTTTCCTGGACATGGTACAATTCATGTTTTTCATAGGAAATTCCTCTCTTTCCTCCCTCTATGATTCTCTTCCTACTCCCATCTGGCATTCCACCTTCAGCCTCTTACCTATCATCAGATATTTTATCTGCTTCCATGGCTTTATCCATCACCTTTGTGTTGATTGCTTCCTAGTCCACCAATTTCTATATTCTAATGTTCACTAATAGGATCCAAATAGAACACCATACCACAGTGATGGCATCCTCTCTAACTAGATGCTAAGTCCTGTAGCTGTTATCTCTGAAGAGTCTCTTGTCTGTGTCCTTCCCGTTCTTTCCACCTCTTCACCATGTCTACGGCTACAGCTGCACTTCCAGACCCAATGAACTCACACCTTGAAGATTGCGTCAGTGGCTTAACTGGTCTCTCAGCCTTAGGACTCTTTCTGTAATTCCTCCTAAATTACTCTGCCAGGTTAGTCATTCCAGAGCTCACTTCCCAGTGGAACAATTCTACTCAAAATCTCAATGTTGTTCTTTTCAGAGGACCATCGAATTAGGAGTACCTAATATTTGAAACCCAAGCAATTTGATCCTACATAACCTCTGTAGATTTATTTTCTCTCCTTCCTTTTGTGTACTCCATCATCCAGCCAAACTGGATAACTGGCTGTTCTTCAAAATGGGCTACAGTTTATCCTGCCATTGTATTTCTTGAAACTTCTTCTCCAATTCCAAATTCTGAAATATTAGTGTATTGTGTATCTGTTCTTCAAGGGCCATTCCAATAAACACTTTCACCCTTAAGATCAGATACTGTATGATTCCTCCACCCTTTAAGCTTACATAGTACTTTTTACCTCTTATGTAGAACTCACCTGATATGGCCAGGTATTATGATTATTTGTATGTTGTATTATCACCTACACTCTATTAATCCATTTAATATATTCAAAGTTGCTTAATGACAGGACCTGAATAATATTCATCTTTATAATTGATTAACTTAGAAGTAAAATAAATGTTGATTGAATTGAGTTGTCTACATACAATGAATTTGCAAGGAAATTACTGAATTTTACATACCTGCCCTTAGCTAAAATTCCACTCTGTAAATTCTCACTATTTTGGCATAAGAGGCAACAACCTTTCCTGTAGCTAAGTGCTCCAAGAATTGTTTTTATTTACATATTTGCTGAATATATTGAGTGACACATAATGATGATAATAAATTGAATAAGTAAGCCCTTTGGTGCTACTTTGGAATGAAAAAGTGAATTGCTATTTAGGGTCCTAATCTAAAACTAGTTTAACATAGACATCTATGTAGTAGAAATCTAATTTGAGATTACAAAAGGCAAACCTCGGGCTGGCCCCATGGCCTAGTGGTTAAGTTCATCACACTCTGCTTTGGTGGCCTGGGTTTGGTTCCTGGGCACAGACCTACACCACTCATTGGTGACCATGCTGTGGTAGCGACCCACATACAGAAAAATAGAGGAAGACTGACTGGCACAGATGTTAGCTCAGGGTGAATCTTCCTCACTAAAAAAAAAAGGCAAACCTCTGCAAATTATTGCTTCTTCTAGCATATAGAGAAAACTGGATTCGATTTTAATTCAGCGCCTTAAAGAAAAAGGCAACAAAAAAAGCCAATTGAAGTCAAATAGGTCTTGCATAACCTCTTGGGTCAGCTTCCTAGTTTGCTTCTTGACCTCCAGTTGTCCCATGCATCTTGACCACTATTACCAAGGTAATTTTCTGTCTTATTCCATTTGGCCTGCTGAAACAAAAATACCATAGACTGAGTGGCTGATCAAAATAGAAATTTATTCCTTACGGTTCTGGAGGCTGGGAAGTCCAAGATCAAGGGGCTGGCAGATCTGGTGTCTGGTGAGAGCCCACTTCCTGGTTCATAGGTGGCCATCTTCTCTCTCTAATCTCACATAGTGGAAGAGATGAGAGAGCTCTCTGAGGTCTCTTTTATGAAGGCACTAATCCCATTTACGAGGGTCCACTCTCATAACCTAATCACTTCCCAAACGCTCTGCCTCCGAATACCATCACATTGGGGATTAGGTTTCAATTTATGAATTTTATGGGGACACAAACCTTGAATCTATAGAATTTTCCTAAATCTCCACTATGCTGAAAATAACAATCTAATATTTGGGTAGCATTTTATGGCTTGCAAAATACTTTTCAAAGTGCCATCAGAGCAATAGTATCTATTCACCTGTTCTGATCAATCCACAAATATTCACTGAGCACCCATTATGCACCAGACATTATGTCAAGACTTAAAAAAAATGAACGTTGGGTTAGTTCTTTCAAGAACTTTAGTTAAAAGATAATGACAGTTGGATAGAAAAAATGAATGTGAGAAATACTGAAAATTATAAGAATCTATCACAGGAATTATAACCTCCCTCGTGCATGCAGTTGCTTATTCTCTTGTCTGTTAGGTCATATTCACTATAATTACCACAATTATCATTATCCTTTATTATCCATTATCCTTTATCAATAGCCTTTATTTACTCATTCAGCGAAAATTTACTGCACTGAAGTAGTTAACAAAACCAAAAAAGAATATCCTGCCTTCATGGAATTTACGATCTATTGGGCAGAGGAGACAGAAAACAAACAAAATAAATATGCACATTATATAGCTTTTTAGAAGCATTTATTTAGTGTTAAAACACTGTATCTTCTAAAAATGCAGGTCATTCTCTCTGCCTCTACTTTCTGCTGCCCCTGTGGTTTCTTGGAAAAAATCAGTCCAGTCTTGTCTCAGAAAATCTAATCCTATAGGAGCTGCTGGGTTGGCTGCAGGCCTCTTGGACAAGGCTGATGGGCCAGGATTGGGTATGAGTCAGTTGGATTTCTTGTGCCACAGTTGGAGATTGGGACTCAGAGACTCTAGTTAGACGTAATGGAAAGCTTACTTAAGTCATATTCAAGGAGAAATAGAGAATGCCCTTCTACAGAGAGAGGGAAGAATGAAGTGGTAACTTGAAGAAATATACCCAGAAAGTGTAAACTTTGTCCCTTATAGGGCCCAGCTGCACTCTTTCCTTGAATTGCATAAGGTACACCTTTTCCTTTCAATAAATTATATTTTTTTGCTTATGATACTTTGAATGTATTTTTGTTACTTACAAATAAGTGACATTTAACTAAGATAAATTTTGTTATTTTCAAACAATTGCAATTTCAAACTGTTTCAAAAGAAATATTCAGACTCATAACTGTATGATATGGCACTGTTCAATCAGAATGAACCCTGTCCAGTTTATCCAAGCCATGTATCCCTGCTGATGTCAGCCCTGAGCCCTGTCCACAATTAAGTCAATGGTGCATATTGCCTGCTTTCTATTAGTTTCATACAACCACCAGCAACTGTAGAAATTAATAAATTAGTTAAATATTTACTAAAAATGATTTATTCTACCTCCTAGGGTAGTGTGGAAAGAAGAAGCTAGAAATTGTGCTTTCAAATCAGGACTGCTTCCTTCAGGTAGAGTCATCTAGGATCCATCTGTAATATGGAAGGGAAGATGCTGAGAAAGGCCACCCAAAGTTCAGATATGGCTGTTGAGACAGCTTTGAGTGGGCTGTATTGGACAGTGTTTATCCTCTGGGTTGTGAGTAGCTAATAAATGAGGCAGTAAAAGCAATGAAAGGAGATGTGAGGTCCTTGAGATAGTTCTGACAAGGAGCTTTGAAGAGAAATTTTTATTCTGAATTCTGAGGCTGTGGAAAACTACTGAGAAGCTAATGATAGCATTGATGTGATCCTCTGGGCATAGGGCAATACCCGAAGCATGGAACAAAGACAGAAATAAGTTCAGGTCAGAGATCACTGGGGTCTTGGCTAGGTTTGTGGCTATGAGGCAAAGGAAGAAATGCTGTGTTGGGGCATGTAAACAAAGCTCCAAGTTTTAACAACAGCCTGAGAATAAAAGACAGAGATAGAACACATTCTCTCTCTGAGACTTGGCTCACACAAATAAATATCAATTTTTTTCAAGTTCTTTAAGGGGGGAGTGGTTTCAGTCAAAGGCTTGGAAGCTTAACAAGCCCATTAATAGCCCATACACTGTGTATTTAGCTCAGCAGTGGAAGACAGCAGTTCCCAGTCACCCTGCTGCATATTACTAGGTCTGTGGCCAAAATAGAGAGGAAAATGAAAGAAATGGAACAAATTGAAAAATGTTTAAGGAGGTCACTTTGTAAAATAACAAACTCTGATGAATAGTTGTATTTTTTATAAATGATGACAAGAGACAGTCTTACAGTGACAAACTCAACTTCTGTTGACATGGGATAGTGTGTGTACAAGGACAAAGAGTTTCCTAATTTCTTGACATGTTTTCCAAACACTTGCAAAAGTGAAACTAATCATTTAGCCATGTTTATTCTTTTCATGACATGATAAAAAGCCACTTTTTCTTATCAGTTTATCAAAGTTCAGTCTTAAGAGAGTTGATAATGAACTCAAACTATTTCCCAACCCACCCTCAATTTGGAAGCATTTTAAAAAGCCTGTTGCCCAGATTCATTTTGGAAATATTCTTAGAGTGCCTCCTATATATTAGGGAATGGATTAAACCCTAAATATAATTGTGAATAAAACAGATACAATCCTTGTTCTCATGAGCTTACTTATAGTATACTAGGTAAAACTGATATTAAACAAACACACACAAAAAGTATATAATAACTTAAAGTATATAATATTTTTAAGTAATAACTTTAAAACTATATAATAAAATATGATAAGTACCATAAAATAATAGAGTGCTATAAGAAAGTATACGGAATTTGGGTTTGGAAGTCAGGAAAGGATGGAGGACTATCATTTGAGCTGAGGTTTATTAGATGAAAAGGGATTTAGTAAGTAGAGTGGAAGGAGACAGATGAGAAAGAGTTATAGAATTATTTTCTTCAAGCTAGAAAGGACATTGAAAGCTTCACTGTGACAGCCCTCATTTTTTTCCCCAGCTTTATTGTGGTATAATTGACAAATAAAATTGTAAGATATTTTAAAATTGTAAGATATTTTAAAATTGTAAGATACAGTGATTTGATGATGTAAATATACATTGTAAAAGAATTCCCACCGTCTAGTTAATTAGCACATCCATCACCTCATATATTTCTTTCTTACTTTTTTGGTGAGAACCTTCAAATTCTCCTCTCTCAGCAAATTTCAAGTATATAATACAGTGTTATCAACTATAGTCACCATATTTTACATTACATCCTCAGATCTTACTCAACTTATAGCTGAAAGTTTGTACCCTTTTACTAAACTCTCTCTATTTCCCCCAACTTCCAACCCCTGGCAACCACTTTCTAGTCTCAGTTTCTAAGTGTTTGACTTTTTTTAAGATTCCACACATAAGTGATATTATGCAGTATTTGTCTTTCTCTGTCTAGCTTCTTTCACTTGCATAATGCCTTCAAGTTTCATTCACGTTGTCATGAATGGCAAGATTTCATTTCTGCTCATGGCTGAATAATATTCCATCGTGTATGTGTATGCCACATCTTCTTTATCCATTCATCTGTTGATGGATGCAGGTTGTTTCCATATCTTGGAATATTGTGAATAATGTTGCAATGAAAATGGGAGTGCAGATATCTCTTGGATATCCTGTTTTCATTTCCTTTTCATATATACCCAGAAGTGGGATTGCTGGATCATATTGTAGTTCTATTTTTACTTTTTTTGAGGAAACTCCATACAGTTTTCCATAGTGGCTGCACCAATTTACATTTCCACCAATGGTGCACAAGTGTTCCCTTTACTCCACATCCTCCCCAACATGTATCTCTTTTTGACAGTAGCCATTCTACCCAGTATGAGGTGATATCTCATTGTGGTTTTGATTTGCATTTCCCTGATGATTAGTGATGTCAAGCACCTTTTCATGTACCTGTTGGCCATTTGTACAGCCATTTTTATGCAGGTATTATTAATAAAGGAGAATCAAAGGCCCTGGGTAACTTTAGTGATTAGCCAAATTAATGCAACAAATAAATGGTAAAAAGAGAATTAGAGGTCTTCTGCTTTCTAGTGGAATTTGTTTTACTTTGTTCTTTATTATCTTTCAGTACTCCCATGGCCACCCCAAATCATTCTGTTATTCTTATTTTCTGTTAACAAACTTACTAATGTTTTGAGTGTAATCAGAAAAAAAGTTCTTTTTATAAACTAGATTAGAAAAAGAGGAAGGATCTAATAAGCATTCTTGGCAGTTTAATTTTAATATTTCATTAAAACATTTTCTTTATTTTATTAAAGTAATCTATTTATATAGTTAAAAAAGTAGAAACAAAAATCTTAAGGCAGCAAACCAAACTTCACCCTTTCCCACTTCTTCAGTCTTCTCTCCAGTACCAGTCACTTTCAAATAAGAGCTGGTTTTTTTTCTTTTTTGTTTTTTAATCTCTGTATCTCTTAGTACTAGCATATATTATAGTATAAGAGTTTATTTAAAAAGTCAAACTCAATATAACTGCATTTATCCTTATCCCAGGTCTTTATGCTATAGTTTTCATGCAAACCCCATAAAACATTGTTATAATTTCTGCTTTAAACTGTGCATCCACAACAGGGATGACGTTGCCTTCAAGAGGATGAAAATTGGTTGTGGTGGGGGCAGTGAGAAATTCTTAGATATTACAATAGTCTGTGGCACTGTAAAGCTTAATCCTACCCAACAGAATCTTATTCTTTAGAATTTAATTTCTCTTTTTGGGTTTTCCTGTATCACATGAGCAGCGTTGACATTGAGTTCATGGAACATACACAAAATGTATATAAGATCAGTGCTAAAAAACTATGGTGAGTAGATGGCTTCTTTTCTTCTCTTGTTTGCTCTGTCTTCAGGATATTGCAAGTGGCCTGCTCGTGTCTATTGGCTGCCTTGTAGATGTCATTTATGTTTGATCCTCAGTGTTTTTGTGTGTGACTTGGGCTTTCAGAATTAACTAAAAATTGTTTATGTTTTATTATTCAAGTCTATAAAAGTTATTCAACCCATCGTGTCAAGTGCTGAAAAGAAAGGAATGACGATATCCAAATGAACATCTAGCAGCTATTTAAAAATTTTCTCATATCAAGCAAAAATTAAAGGAGCCAAGAACATACAATGGAGAAAGGAAAGTCTCTTCAATAAATAGTGTTGGGAAAACCAGAAAGCCATTTCAAAAGAATGAAAGTAGAACATTATCTTATGCCATACATGAAAATTAACTCAAAATGGATTGAAGACTTGAATGTAAGACTCGAAACAGTAAAACTCCTAGAAGAAAACATAGGCAGGACACTCTTTGACTTCGGTTTTAGCTGGATCTTTTCGAATACCGTGTCTACTCAGGCAAGGGAAACAAAAGAAAAAAATAAACAAATGGGACTACATCAGTCTAAAAGCTTCTGTAAGGCAAAGGAAACCATCAACAAAATGAAAAGACAGTCCTCCAAATGGGAGAGAATATTTGCAAATCACATGTCTGACAAGTGGTTAATTTCCAAAATATACAAAGAACTCATATAACTCAACAACAAAAAAATGAACAACACAATCAAAAAATGGGCAGAGGATATGAACAGACATTTTTCCAAAGAAGATATACTGATGGTCAATAGGCACATGAAAAGATGTTCAACATCACTAATTACTGAGGAAATGCAAATCAAAACTGCAATGAGATATCACTTTACACCTGTCAGAATGACTACAATTAACAAGACAAGAAATAACAAATGTTGGAGAGGATGTGGAGAAAAGGGAACCCTCATACAGGGCTAGTGGGAATGCAAATTGGTGCAGCCACTATGGAAAACAGTATGGAGATTCCTCAAAAAATTAAAAATAGAAATACCATACAATCCAGCTATTCTACTACTGGGTATTTATCCAAAGAACATGAAATGAATAATTTAAAAAGATTTATGCACCCCCATGTTCACTGAAGCATTATTCACCATAACCAAGACATGGAAGCAACCCAAATGCCCATCAACTGATGAATGGATAAAGAAGTGGTATGTGTGTATATATATATATATATATATATATACACACACACACACACACACACACACACACACACACACACACTCAATGGAATACTACTCAGCCATAAAAAAAGACAAAATCATGCCATTTGCGACAACATGGATGGACCTTGGGGGTATTATGCCTCACAAAATGACTCAAGAGAAAGACAAATACTGTTTGATTTCACTCATATGTGGAAGATAAACACACACCTAGATAAGGAGAACAGGTTACCAGAGGGGAAGAGGGTGGGGGCAGGGTGAGAGGCATAAAAGGGCACATAACATATGGTGACAGATAAAAACTAGACTATTGGTGGTGAACACTATGCAGTCTATATGGAAACCGAAATGTGATAATGTACACACCTGAAATTTACACAATGTTATATGCCAACATGACCCCAAGAAAATAATTTTTAAAAACTTAGTCATTCTGAACACTGCATTAAACAAAAGAATAAACTTTATATATTTTTTATTTTTATATATAAAGCATAGAAATACAACATATAAACAGGTATACAATATATCTTAGGTATTAAAATTTTAGGTGAATAATTAGGAAAAATGTCTAAATAGGCTCCTAGGGGGTGATAATGAAAAAAAGGTTGGGTAACTGATTTAAACTATTATATGTATTTTAAAGAACTTAGGTAGAAAAGTAGTTTATTTTTGTATATATCCACATATTTATCATTTTCGACGTTCTTTATTTCATCTGTAAGGTCTGGTTTTCCAAGCCCAGGGTCTCCTGCTGGAGGAGATGGGAGGTGGTGGTTTATCCTGACCGAGATAACCTGCTACCTCCAAGTCCTTTGTCTCCACAGGGATCTGTGGGTGAAAACTGACTCTCTCCTCTTTAACATTCACCTCTGTGTGCCTTTAAGCTTATAGCTTCCTCTGTTCTAAGCTAGGGACTATTCTTCCATCTGCTTTCTATTATCCAAAAGCTATTGAAATATTATGTCTACTGAGATCTCCTCTATTCTCCCGTCCTTTTGGGTTTACATTTTATTTCTTTCATGTTCTAATGGGAGATTGATGAAATAAGTTTACATGGTCAACTGTATGTTCAATAGAAATTTGAGTAGCCTTTTAAATGAGAATAAATTTAATCTCTTAATTGTAATCATTTAACCAGATACTTGCTCCATTCTCTTTCCCTATCTTAAGAAACCTTAACATGGATAAATTCTTTTGAATTTCGATTGTCAATTGAGCTTTCCAATCTGTTTTGATCACAGATATAAAGAATACAATTTATGAGAATGTGAAGAAAAGATTTGCATTCAGCCTGGAGCTGAACTTGCCTCAGGTACTGTTGTAATAAACAATGCTTTGGTTTTTATGGTTTCTCCTATAGCTGACATTTAGGGATTAACAGGTATTGTTACCCTCCTGGGTACTAGGGAGCTATATGTTAGAGGAGGCAGGAAAACAAAGAGAGCAGCAGAGAATTAGTCACAAAACTGTGATGACTTCATTATCCTACAAGGACTAGATGCTTGAATGAAACTGTGCTTGAGAGAGCAGAAAGCTCTGATTTGCTGCTTCTTGTTAGGACTCTGGCTTACTTAACTCATATGTCAGAAAATTCCTTAAAAGGAAAAGTGGCAGTGAATTTATCTTACCACAACGGATTTTCCTTTTCTCAGATTTCTGGGTTGCTAAAGTAGTTCTTGCCTTGGTTATTCTCTTTTTAAGTTTAGCTTTCAGAGTCGCTTTTCTAGAGGGGTTGGTCTGATGGGAATCTGCCAGAGAGAGAATTAAAAGTCAAACATACATAGTTACTAATTGGTAAAGTAACACCATGTTTTATAGAAATTTGGGAAGTCAGAAAAGTAAAAAGAAAAATTAAAAAATCATCCAACATCTTCACCTGGTTAATTCCTAGTCTTCTTTCTGTTTTCAGCCTCAATTAATTTCTTCAGAGAGTCTAATCAGCCCTTATTTATATTAAATTAGACGCTATTCACAGCACCTTGTTTTCTTGTCTACACTTTTCACAATTATATATTTATTTTTATACTTATTTGATTAGCATTTTTCTCTCTCATTCGATTATTAGTTCCAATATGGCAAGAACCATTTCTATTCCTCTCTGTAAACACAATATCTATCAAGCCTAGAATATAGCAGATATTTGATATTTATAAAATGTACTTTTCTGCCAGTATTTCTTCTTTGTATGTGATTATGTATATATTTTAATTAATGTTCTATTATGCATATAATATTTAGATGCACTTTTTATCTGTACTTTCTGTATTTTAAAAATTCATTTGACAACATTCAAACATTTATCCATATGAAGATTTTCTTCTAATACCAGCTTAGTCACCAATTATTTGATCTTGGGAATGTCAATTAACATTTTTGGGGCTCAGTTTCCTTATCTGTAAAATAGGAAAATGGTAATTGCTCTAACAATTCATTCTAATTGTCAAAAGTAAATGAGACCACTGATCTGCAAGAAAATCGTGACATAAAAGATACTGAACATGAAGTAGTTAAACAATGATGCCTTAAACTGTTGCTACCATTGTTGCTTGATGGATGGTCTATAAAAAGTGGAATTGGGCTATATGAGGTGAGAGATCCATGTTCACTTGAGATCTCTAAGGAAGGTATAACTCTTTCTATTGACGTCATAGATGGGAAAGCTCTTCACACAGACTATTTACATCATGGCGGAGGGATGAGTGTCATAGAGCAATTGAGTAAGAAAACAATATAGAGCTAAAACAAGATGCCACTATTCCTATTACAGAAAAGTAGGCAATTAGCTTTTTGTAGAGCACTTTAGAGGGAGGCAAACACATCTGCAGAAATGTAATAAACACTCAGTTGCTTCTAAGTAACTGCACGAGCAAAAAGAAATAATTGCAGTATTAATAAAGGATGAGAAGGAAAAAGAGCTCTCCCATCTTAGAATATTTGAAAAAAGAGCACTGTGAGACAAACAGCAAAACCCACATAAGACCAGATCATTTTCTCTAACTATGCTGGATCATCATCAGGTGATATGAGAACCTCATCTGTGTACACATTTATAGTTTAGTTAATTCTTTCATTATATTGATTTCTTATTCTCTTTTGGTTATAATACACATGTGGCAGTGTTATCACTATCGAATATTGCTTCAATAATTTCCAAAAATACTTCTGTTTCCTTGATAAATCTCTGAGATTAAATTAAAACCTTCAAGTATTGCTATATATGATATCTGGATGGGTAGACTTTGCTTAACCATTAGAGTCAAGATTTGGTAGCCAGAGTTTGCAAAACTAGGTGAACAGCGTCACCTATGGAATGCTGTACCACAAGCATCATTCTTCCCAAATGAACTTCACATTATTTCCTTTGAAGGCTAAAAGTAGAACACTCTAACTGCAAGATATCGATATTGCCACCCTCCAGACTAACTAGATTCTTTTTTTCAATCATAGAAATTCTACTTTCCCGTAATGTTCTGGGGAAAATTCTAGCATTTTCACATGAGTGAAACTTTGTTATTCTAAGTTTCTTTTGGTTGGAAAATGTTGCATAACTCAGGGAATTAGACTCATTTTATCAGAGAATTTGGCAATAAATATATTTCCCGAATGCTTGTTCTTTTAAATTCTATCTGGCAAAGTGGCATTCAATCAACAGATGAGAAAATAGAGATTTAGTCTAGAGCTTAATTGGACTGGGACTGAGTGTAGGAGCTGGAAAAAGCTGAAATGTTCATTAGTCTGAATACTTGAAAATATTCATAAATGAAAATATTCATTTCTCCAATTTTATAAATGATTATTAGTGACTAATGAAGCAATCTCCTACCTCCTCCATATCATTTGTGGAAACAGAAGTGCAGAGAATCCTCTGCTTTGAGATTGCTGTACTAAGGTGATTCCATTTGTTAAAGATGTCAAGGGAACACAATTACTCATGTTCATTAATTACTAGTTAAATCAAATCAACTTTATTACCATGAAAACTAAGAAAGTTATGAGGAACCAAGAATGCCAAGGTGGTAAAATATGGAGTCACATTTGCAATAGTGAATTATTCAGAACTCAAGATAGACCATTTATTGCTACTTGTGGCTATAATAAATCCTCACTAATGGAACCCTATTAATTGGAGTTTGAGATGATTTGGAGTCTTGGCTGAGATTTGTCCTTTTATTCATTATGAAGATGGGATTTGAAAAGCAAGTTAGTAGTCAAGCAATGAGGATAATACTTTTGAAAGTTCAGGTTCTCTGCTGCTCTTCTTTATTAGATGCTATGACAAGGAACACATGTTTCATAGTGGGTGTTAGCAAAAAACCTTCAAAGACCAGAATGGAAAGATGAACACCAGTTGTGGATGCTTAGTAACTAGATAGGACAAAGCACATCACGATAACAACCAGCATGGTGTGAAACAGTCTGTGGATCAGCAGCCCCATCCCGCCACCTCTATGAGTATTTGGAAGAATCTTGAAATGGAGAAGTAGAATAGAAACCCTATGACAGGGCAAAAACAATCTTCATAGGAACTTTAAATTTTGAGCTGACTGAATATTTATCTTGAACAATAATATTAATTGGAAATTTTAAGATGTTTTTCTTCAGTCATTGAGTTAGGAACAGGAAAACAAGAAGAACCCAGAAAACAAAGTTACATTTTTTGAGGTACATCTGAGTTCTAGCAGGTGAATTTCAATTCCTCTATAGTCAGTACACACTTGTAAAGAGAATGTTTCCTTACTTAAGAGAAGAAATTTTTCAAAAATCTCTCTATAAGTTATTATTTATTTAAAACAATAATTTGTAAATTATGTCATTCCCAAATAGATTTGTAGTCAAGATTTTCCATTAAATTTCTGTCTCACATTTGCAAAAACCTTAAGAAATCCCACATTTATGCTTTCAGTCAACTCCAGAGAAGTGTGTCTAAATCTGAGCTTCTTATTCTCCTTCTTTACCCCACCAACTGATTCCACAACTAATTCTTCCATATCTAATAATGGTGCCACAATCATTCCAATTCTCCTGACCGATGACTTTGGTGTAACCGTTTATTTCTTCCCGTCCCTTGATCCACATGCCCAGTCAGTCAAAAGGTCCTTTCAGTTCTGTCTTCATGGTGTCTCTTACATCTCTTTATTCCTTCTAATTTCTTCTGTCTGAATGATAATCCTGGTCCCTTTCATCTCATGTTTAAATAACTATGGTAGCCTCTGAGCTGGTCTCTCTACATTCAGCCTCTGCTCTTCCTTTATCCTTCTAAACATAATGTTGGTGTGATCTTCCTAGCAGCCTTCGTTCATGATACGGATGCTCTGCTCTTAATCCACAATGGCCCTCTGTTAGCTCTATCACTGAGTCTAAATGCTCAGCGTGGCAGTCACTGTTAGCCAGTTTGTTTGTAACAGAGCATTGTAAATTTATCCTACCACAAACTGTATTTATTGGCAAGCAACTTGCCTTTCTGTTCTATTCACTAACTCCCTACTTGTTGGCTTGTTACTCTATCCTTCCCTGCAGTTCTCCTAAAATTCCCTCGTCTCTACTCTTGAAATGCCTGTATTCTCTCAGCTAAAGTCTACATCCTCCTCTAACTTTCCTGACCTCTCCAGCCCACTGGAAGAAGTTCCAGCTCAGAATATCTATACATTACAATCTGCATCATACACATGTCATTTCATTAGACATTTTCTTGTTCTGTCCATTATTTATCTCATATTTCAGAGTAAAGTACTTGAGAACAAATGTTAGATCTCCTTTTTTTATATTCCCCATAACACTTAGCATAATTTTGGGCATATGTGTTGTTATTTTAAAAAATTTATTTGAAAAGCTAATTACAATAATTAATTAATTAATATCCATTAAGCAAATCTTATTGCCTTGGTTTATTGCAATACACATTTGAGGAATAAAATTTTATTCCTTTAAGGATATTTCATTAAGTGAAACCAGTATAAATTGAAATGTTTACGTGCGAATGGAATTTTTCAAAAAAAATCTAAAAGCATTATGTGCAATGGATTAGTGCTTAGTAGTTTATTCTTGTGATTCTGCTTTAGTCAATATGCTTGATTTTATCATTGGAAAATAAACTACTGACCCATCACCAACTTATCGACCATCCGTTTAGTTATTTTGCAATGCAGGATTGGGTTTTGACTGGTTTATTCATTCACTTATTCAGCAAATGTAAATCAGACACTTGTTTTGTGTCAAGCACGGGTCTAGGAGATAGGTATGTGGCAATGTGGATATGATCCTTTCTTTCACAAAGTTTAGAATCTTTCAAAAAGATAAACAATAAACAACATGTTTTAAACAGCAAATTAAAATAGTAAGGAGGCTGTGGAGCAGTGTGGGTAGGAGAGCAAGTTGTGGAGTTAGGCTACTTGAGTTCAAAAGTGGACTGGCTCAAGGCTTTCTAACTGTGTGATATTGACAAGTTTCTTAACCTTACCAAGCCTCACTTTCTTCATTTGTAAACTTGGAATAAATTTAGTCATCAGGAGAATCAAATTAAAAAAAATGTAAATTGCTAGAACATAGAGGCCATCTAAAGTACTGACAGTTAATATATATAGATAAATTTGGAATTTTATTATAATAACTATCATTAACAGTGTAATGAAGAAGTACAGGATGGTGGTGCAGGGGCAGAGAGTCTAGAATCAAGGAGGTTTCCCTTAGGAATGAGGAAAGGAGTGGCCTGAAAACTAAACAGTGGGTAGGAGGTGAAGCGAATCCACAGAGGAAGATAGAATTTTACAAGGGCAAGAGTTATGATCTGGAAGAAGAAGGTAAGGAGGTGAGGAGTACAGGAGAAGGAGGGGAACACCAGCCTCTATTTCCTGACCTTCTGATAAACTTGGTGAGTAGCAGCTACTACTGGGGAAAGGTCAGGAGAGAGCCTACTTCAGTTAAAGACAGCAGATTAAAGTATCAAGGCCATAAGAAGGCTTGTTTAAAGTGGAACGTATTTTACCTACAACATAAGAAGGACTAATCTTGTGTATGATGTCAATGAGTGATGGAGCAGAAAGTTGCTCAGGCTTCAGGCAAACAACAGAGTAAGTGTCATTTAAAAACAAAATATGGATTGGACGGTTTTTGTGTTGACACTTACATCTTATGATTTATGAGTGCATTGTTTTTCTCTTATTTTGTAGCATTATAGGCATTGCAAATAATTGTTCACTTACTGATCCATTATGTTAAAAAGTTCTTGTCCTTGGCCTTTTTAAGCTTATATAGTGCTTCATAATAATGCATTATGTTGCTAGGTAGAATTTTTTTAATTTAGTTGCTTTATATATATATTTTAAAGTTCTTTTTGATTTATAAAGCTCTTTTGGGAAAAACGGGACTAGTTACTGAATTCGACTATTATTTAGTATATCTCCTATCTACAATGTGGGTGTAGCAATAGCTATGGGTGGCCCGCCGTATCCCCTTAGTTCATCTCTACACACCAAAGCCTGCTTCATGAAGTCTCTGCTACTCTGTACCTGGGGGCTCTTTAATGACCCTGGGAAGACTCTTAGCCTGTGCAAAAGACTAGCCAGAAATGCCAAAGAGTTAATGCTGCTGGAGTAACCCCCAACCTTGGACAGTAGGGCAGTTGGTGGAAAGATACTCTCACTTTCTCTCCCCACAGTTGAAATAACCCTGTGATATACCACGTTCTTTCCTAGAGTTCCATGGTGGAGTTAAGTCACGTTTGCCCACACTGCTAACCAAGGTGATAATCATGTAATTACCAAGGGCAGAGTACCTTGATTAACCCATTCACAACACCTTCAGAATTATTTTAATCATTGTTCGATCGATCAGAGATTATCACTGTATTTTTAGCTCAGTGTGAAGGTTAAGATCTTCCCTTTAGTAAGGAAATCATAATGTCGTGTTGGAATAGACTTTAATCAATTTGATGACATTAAATCTTTAAGAATTTTTGACTGAATAACAGCTACAATCCAGAAAGAAAGATACATAAGGAGTAAACAGTGACTCGTCCTGTCATGGGTTTATGTAATTTCTGCTACTATGAGTCTCAGTGACAGCATCTTAGTCTCCTAGGATAATTTTACAAATGAATAGATAGGTATAGAAAGATTGCATCACTTCAGATTTTACAGGAAATTGGGGGAAACCTAGAGTTTCAATACACAGATATTCACGTTTGTCCCCTGGTTATCTCTATCCTTTTCCCAGAGAAGGGATGTTTTGAGGGGTCAACCAGAAATTACTTTAAACAAAGGATCAGTATCTTAAGATGGCACCAAAGGACCCACTTTTATTATTTCATACTCTTGGTAGAAGAGAAGTTGGACTCTTTTGGCTGCAAGGAACTGAAACAATGGCTTACTTAAAGGAAATTGTATATAATGGGTCAAGAGTGTCTCATGGAATCAACAGCAGCCATGAAACCAGTGCACATCTCCACTTCTCTTTGCCTATCATATGCATTCTTATACCTCCACCGACTGTTTTCCCTGTGTGTAGTCTATGAAGGGGAAGACAGCATTCCACAACTCAATGTACAAGCTACAAGTCTATCAAAGGTAAAGACAAATTGGCAGTCCCAGTTCTCCACAGGAGAGAATATGATTGGCCAGTTGGTGGGGAGTTCACTCATAGTCCAATGGGGGATTACATTACTGTAAAGAGCCCATCGTTATGGATTAAGTATCTGCAGAAGGATCAGTTCCCAGAGAAGGGAAAAATCATTGTGAAAAGGTGTCTAGGCATTTACAAATGGAGATGTATTAACAGAAAGGGAGGGGAGATGTTACATTACCAATTTGAAAAGTTACTATCATGAGGATGCTGTGCAGTAAAAACAAATAATCTGTCAAACGTGATTTGGGGTTAAGAATCTTAGATTTCTGCAGGCCTCAGACTGGACTACATTATATAGACTGCTAAGTCTCTCAACTCCCACCCCTTCAGTAACTGAAATCAGAGGGTCCCACTGCTGATGAAATTTTGTGGTTTGGCACCAGCTAGTCTGTGTATCATGCACTGAGGTTTCTCAACCTTGGATTTAAGTTCTCTGGCATAAAGCTTGCCTGGTTTTATGCTAAGATATCATGCCTCTAGAGACTTCAATAATCTCACCAACTGCAACATATTCCACACCAATCTTTCTTTTCTGGAACTTCTGCACCTATGAGCTGTTATGAAAGAGGCTGAAGGCCAACCAATCCCTTGATAAAATGGAACAGATTTTACAAATGGGCAAAGGAACAATTGCCTCATGATGTAATATCAGTGGGAGGTACCAATACCACCCCTACCAAGTCCACCTTGGCTTTTTTTTTTGTTATCTGTATGAGCTAGCCTTTCTGCCATTTAAATGAAGGCTTTCATTTTTGCTACACTATAAATACTACACAGGGTAATACGTCAAACTTTTAGTGGTTATTATACTTTCATATGAATGAAGTATCTGAGAAAAGTCTTCTTTAAGTGTAAGGCAGAGTTATCACCAAGAAAATAAAAACCATCAGCATAGAATGTCCACAAACAACTACCACCACCTCTACTCACCTATCTGCATCTGTTTGCACATACTCAGCCCTCCCTCCTCTTGACAGTTTTAACTGTCTATTCTCCCATCTATGGCTAACATGTGTACTGGATCCCAACTGCTCTTGCTGAATCAGGAAAATTCCTCTGACAAATCTCCCTTCCCTTTTGTTAATTATCAAACTCGCTCTCTCTGTTGGATGGTTCCCATTGACATATATGCATGCCCTCATTTCTCCAATCTTAAAACCCAAACAAAAATAAAACAAATGGGTAAAACTATTTCAGCCTCTAGCTACCCTCCCATTTCTCTGCTTATATCTTCAGCAAAACTTGAAGTCATCTATTTTTTATGACAGTTTTTCTTTTTTCATCATTTTATCTCCTCTTTTTCTTTGACAGATACAATGATTTTTAAAGAAGAAATGAGCTAACACTATCAGCCTAAAAACTTTTTAATCAAATTTAAAACTTCATATAAGAAAATATTTTTACATAAATGTTAATATTTTTTCCAATAAAGCACTATGTTTCTACCAAATCATAAAACTTGATATGACTTTCAAAAAACGAAAACAAAGAAAAACACCAGGGGATTCTCCTCATAAGTAAAAAATTAAATTGGTTTAATTCCCCTGATCACTCTATAATAACATATTTGTGGATATTGTCTCTTGATTATATCAAGATTATATTAAATCTTGATTTAAAGTTCTTTTTAATGCATTATGATAAAGGAAAGATAAACAAATTTGAAAACCATTATTTTTGTATTGTCTTATGAGTCTTAAAATCCAAAAAAGACTTGTAAAGTCAAATTTTATAAATTTCTTTATTCTGTGTGGAGTTGAGAAGAATGATTTTGACCCTTATTCAATTTTTTTTTAGGTTCAGGTCTCTGCGTTGTCGTAGTTTAATTTTATCTAATGCTTTTATTAACTAAAATATGAGGCAATCACATTTAAATGAAAATGGGAAGGTTAGTTAATATTATAGGTAAAGCTTCAAACTGAAAGGCAGATCTACCCCTTTCCAAATGTTAGACTTTGGGACCCAGTTGTAGGGGAGGAAGGCATATTCTTTTACCCTCTAGGTTCTTCTGGCTGGAATTAAAGAATCAAACTGTCGGGGCCGCCCGGTGGCGCAGCGGTTTAGTCCACGCTTGGCAGCCCGGGGTTCGCGAGTTCGGGTTCGGGCGCCCGCCGACGCACTGCCTGTCAGCCATGCCGTGGCGGCGTCCCATATAAAGTGGAGGAAGATGGGCACGGATGTTAGCCCAGGGCCAGTCTTCCTCCGCAAAAAGGGGAAGATTGGCAACAGATGTTAGCTCAGGGCTGGTCTTCCCCACCAAACAAAAAAAAAAGAAAAAAAAAAAGAATCAAACTGTCATGATAGAATAACAGCAGAAAATCAAACAAATTTAATAACACGTATACATGGGAGAAAGCCAGGAAAACTGAGTAACTTGCCAACATGACCAAAGACATCACCTTAAATACCATCTTCAGCTAAAGACAAAGGAGGATGCTGGGGGCAGTGGTTTAGGACTTCAAAAGGGAGGAAGGCAATTCACACAGAGATGGAAAAGCAAATGTCTGATAAGTGAATGTTTCCCATGCTTCGCAGAGACAATGGGACATGGAGAGGACTTTGATAGAAGGGGCCTTGCTAGGATAGGTTCGTCTCTGCCTACCACACCTAGTTCATATCATACTATAGTTATCTACGGTGATAGCTCCTTCCTGGAACAGGCCTTTGATCTTAAGTTCTGTTAGGTAGTTAGGGGGAAGTTCAAAATTTCTCTCTGAGTCTTTTGTTCTTAAAAATAATCAAGCCAAAGAGACACATTTTGGGGTGGCAAATTCTGATCCCCCATATAGTCGCTTAAGTGCTCCAATGCTGTAGTTTGGTGATAATATCACCGAACGTAGATGGTTGTTGTGAGGATTATTTAAGATAATGTCAAAGATTTTTCTGACATAAAACTCGACTGTAATTCAACCAACCATAATGTACTAGCCTAAACTAAGTCCAAAGTCAAGTAACGTTTTCTTTATTATCTACTTTACTCTCCAGCAATAACTCAAAAAGTTGAAAACAGAGAAATACATAACTAAAACTCAACCTCACCAGAGAAGATTACAAAAATGTTTTTGAAAGCTTGCAAGGGATCTATTTATATTTGACAGGTGTTAAAGCTAGAGACTTGTTGAATGAAAGTAACCATGTCTACGCATATGCAATGAGATTAACCAAGATGTTCATGGGTTTTAGTTCAGTAATAAAGAACTGGACTCTGGGTCACTATCACAGATGAGAAATTACATCTTAAAAGCTTAAAAAAGGATGTCACAAATTGGTGTTGCCTTTAGGGGATATTTCTCTAATGGACTGGAAAAAATACCTACTCAACTTAAAAATCACTAAATCAAACATTTAATGAAATTTAAAAGAAGATATGAATCTAGCCTCAGTTCTTTTCAATGCAGAAAACAAAGGATAAAAACGTTTAATTGGCCAAGATTGAACTAAATAAATGGCTTATTTTACCCTCTGTTCCTTGGTCCATGTTTGGGTTTCTAGAGTCTTTTATGTTTATTCCATCATCAATGTAAATGATGTCTGTCTGTGCTCTTAATGAGGTTAATTTTAAATCCTATTTTTCAGGTCCAATGCTATTAAACCTCCACAGCTGTCCCAGTTTTGAGAACTTGAAATTACAAGAAATTTTTTGTTTTCTGAGATAACAGCACTATTTTCCTATGATAAGATTTAAACAGTTTCCAGCACATTACCCCCTTACGTAAAACCGGCAAACCACTTGGCACAACCATTGAGAATTTAAATTACCAATTGCTTACAGTGGGTGTTAGCTATAATTTTAGGAAGAGGAAGTTTCTGTTTCCTAATTAGTTCATTTTATTATTTTATTGGCTTGAGGTTGCACTGACAAAAAGAAGAAGAAGATGACTATGACTATCCATTCTAGTTTGCTAATATATCCCATATGTCATACCTATTAAGAAATAAGGACACCATCAGTTCACAACAGGGGTGCTGTTGGCATTGTAATGTGAACGACAGTTCTTCATTAAGCTAGAACTTCTTATACGTGTAGAGGGTTATTTGGCATCTCTGGTCTACACTCACTCAATGCCTGGGGCTGTCCCCAGTCCTTATGACAACCAAAAACCTCCATACGTTTTCAAATGTCCTCCAGGGAGCAAACCACCCCCAGCTGGAAACTTAAACGTCAAAGGAGGAAGAACTAAATTTTTTTTTTAATGTATCTGTTTTTTATCCACTTATGGATAATGATTTCTAGGTTATTCACAACTTCTAGCCAAAGTTCCTTAGAGTTTAATTTTTTTTTCAAAAGTAATGCAGGCTAACATTTTGTTTTCATTCCACCACAAATTTAATATAAGCTCTAAAACTCAAATATCTTTCAAAATCTCAGTCTGGGCAAATGAAGTGGTGACCAAGTGGCAAACTGAACTGGCACACACAAAAAACAGCTTGTGACTCAGTTAAGTAACTTTCTGCAGGAAAAGGATATGCTGCAAATATTTAAGAAACTGAGTTTCAAACACATAATATCAATCAAGCCTCTTAATTAGTACCTTCAGACTTTCCCTTTAAGTAAATTCAGAATTGTTCAGTAAAACAAAACAAACGAAACCCCCACAACTTCTCTAGGCTTAAATACCAGTCTTAAAGATAAACAATATGAATAAGGAGAAACAATGAATAAATGAAAATATTAACAAGTTATATTTGACAAGACTTCAATTAGTAATGACAAGATACTACATAGAGCTTTTCTTCCCAAATGTGTAAATAAAATCTCTATTCATCTCACATAGACTTTGTCACCTAGCTATCACGAACTACAAAAGACACTGTGTATTAATGTGCTATAAAACATAGTCTATAAAACTTAATTAATGCCTTAGTAAACTTTCATCTAGAAATCTTTTTTTTAAACCAGCCATTCCAAGAAACACAAACCTCACAAGCATGCCCGCCAATAAAAGAAAAAGAATAAGAAAAAAGTGGAAAACTTACCATTTACCTATGACTTGAAGAAATACCAGCAGATAATTCAGCACAACAGCCAAGCCTGGAGTAACTAATTCCATATTTCTTATCATGGGCTCTCATTAGAAATCTTGATATATACTATACTGAATTGTTTAGGTCAGAAGCATTTCTCTTCAAAAGCATTCTAGTTCTTAAGACTAGTTTCAGAATAAAATATAATAAGTGTTAGGTTGAAAATAAAATTAAGAGAGACTCAAACATATTTTAGGGAGAAATTTCTATATACTCTAATTCTGATTTAAAATGTCTATATTTTTAAGTTTTCTTTTCAAAAGAAATTGGCAGTGCAAATAGAGGCACAACTATGTTGTTCTGTGTTTTCCTCTCACCATTTTTTTAACAATTACAAATTAAACATGAGATAACTTTCTACTTCAATTTTAAAAAAACATAAATTCAGGAAAAGAACATTGGAGTTGCATCTAAGCATTTAAAACTTATCTTACAATTAAACTTTTTAAATGGTAAAACTTTTAAAATTGTTTAATGGTCACTTATCAATCCAAAAAATTTTAATGTCTTTAATTTTTAACGAGATTTTTTAATAGCAGTTTCACTACAGCAGAAGGTGGTAGTTGTTCCTGTTTTTTCAAATGCTATGTTTCTGACAGATTTTGGAATACGTGGAAATTGAATAAAAAACAGTCCATTGAATTAAATATATTAAATGTTGTAAAAAGCAAGACATATTCTTTTGGAGTGAGAAAAACTGCTGGCAAAAAAAAAAAAAAAGAAAAAGAAATCCTGTCAATATATGATAAGTGAGCAAGCAAATTCTTTCTCTTCTTTTTCTTTCTCTCTCTCTTTCCCTCCCTCCCTGCCCCCCTTGCTCCCTCCCTCCCTTCCTTCCATCTTTCTTCCTTTGTCCTTACTTCCTTTCAAAATCTAGTTTTCCTAAAGTATGTTTCACAAAACTGGAATTGAGGAACTAAAGTGGTTGGGGAGGAGGGGGAAAGTATAAACAGAAAATAAAAAGGGATCAAATTGTAGCAAACAGACAATTTATAAATTCTATGGTCCTACTCCAAGGTGGTAGAAGCTGCTGGAAGCACTGTAATTTAAAATGGAGCCAGAGCTCAGGGTTGTTCTGCAGTGTGATAGGGAGGAAGATAGGGAGGAATTCACCACCTGAAACCAATTTGTCTTCCCATTCCACATTCTGCTTCCTGCCGCTTTCCTCCACAGGAAGGGTCTCTGTTCTATTGTTTCCCTCTCTTGGAGGACTTCCAGGTACACAGAGTGAGCAGAAAGTTTGAGTTTTCTGGGATGATTTAAAAGGCCATTTTTAAGACTGTGCATGTGTCTGGATAGGGCCTATGAAACTTATTGGCTAATTTTGGGATGAAATTCAATCTTTTTTTATGTGTCCATTCTTAGTAATCACCAAAAAATTGTAAGGCATTCTTTGATTTAGAAGAATTGAGGGTATTCAAAATTTTACTTTTCTGTGTACTGTGACCCGCTTGGTCATGACTGAACTTCATATGTCACTGCTGTTTGGAGTCACTCTAAAAACAGGATTTTGTGAAAAAACTTAATTAACTAGGTAATATGAGCATTCAATAGAAGGTACAAACGCAAAACAAATTCGTTTTACCCACTATCTGAAAAGCATTCCTTCAAACGGAGGGATTTTCTAAGTACTTGGTTCTTTATCCATGGATCATGAGGTAAAATAACCAGTTTTGTTTTTCAAATCATTTTGGCTAAAGGGTTTTCATCTTTTCTTGGCTACAACCTAAGGAAGAAAGCTATTGTAAGATGGAATGCTGGAGTATATAAGTCAGTGGGTTTTTTTGTTCTTGTTTTTGTAATTGGGATAGGATTGAAACATGAAGTTATTAACAAGGGTGTAAAGTGACCAAGATGGAAAATTGGCAGTGGAGCAGGAGGCTACTTCATAGTTCCCCAACAATCACCATGGGAAGTATAGACGGTTCTCACAGTGACCAATAGAACAAGTGACCATGTGCTGGTAATTTATATGCCCATAGTCCACTGTTCCATTTGAAAAGGACCAATCCAAACTTTAGATAAGTTTGCTACAAGATGTTTGCGGTTTACAGATTGACTTTTTAAAAAGTCTAAACACAAGTTTCAAGTAATATATCTGAACAATACTTACTCCTTTTAAGGTTGTTTGATTTCCTCACAGTTCACATTCAAATCAAAGGCTAGCTTCATTCGAGATTTGCCTTTGGTGCTATTTTACCTTCTCTCTCATCACCATCATCTTGACCAGCTTTCCCTATAGTTTCTGTCCTTCTGGGCTTCTCAGTTGTTTCTCTCTGAACATTGCCTGGGCGCTCAGACTTTGTGGGATAACTCCCTAGTGTCCTTACTTTTACAGCTTACAAAGATCTAAATTTCTAAGAAATCTTTCTTAATTTCCTCCTCTATCATAAAATCTTGTCTTTCTTTATGGTTTGGGATTCAAGGTACCTAATCCTAACCAAACCTGTTAAAGTGCTCTTTGGGGGTCAGCGTGTCTCCCTTCCAGGTAACATTCCTATGTTTTAACAGAGGTCACCTGGAGCCATAACACATAAACTCAAATACAGCTGGGAATCCCCTCCCCCAATATCATGGCGCAAATACATGCCATTGGTCTCTTCAAGGACCAACAGAGACAATATAAATGGTTCTATTTTCCATCCCCATTACTGGAAAACAGCATGAAACACCTGTGTTTTCTGATGTATGGTTGGGAAGTTGTGGGGTAGGAGTTCAGCAAAAGCATTCATAGCAACAAAAGGCAGACTATTCCTTTTCCTTTCATAACATGAACCAGAATCCAGTCGTTGGAAGCCAATTTTGAATCTGAGGCAGATAATGTTTCCTATTATTTTTCTCCCCAGCATGTGCTCCATGAAGATAAACCCTGTGAATAATTATCTGACTGCATAAAACCATTAGGCCAGGTTCCAATGAGGTGCCACAGCTGTGCTAGGGACCAGATAATAGAGAAGGAACAACGCTTAGGGCTTTTCACATCATCCATCTCCACCACGAATAATGCAGTGGAGAGAAGATAGGACCCAAAGTGGAGTGGACCCAACTTCTCAGGGTAGGCTATGAGACACCAGGGGTATGGGAGCCAGCAAGTGAAGTCATCTAAGAAAAGAGTCAAGAGAACAGTTCTAGGCTATGTATCTCCTAAAACCTGGAGATTGGGATGGTTCTTTCAGTTTCTTTTCATGAGGAAAGGATGTAACCAAGATGTTCCAGTTGACTTTAGCCTCTAAGGTAAATTCAAAGTGCAGATGAGCTCAACAGTTCAGGAGCATGCACTCTGAATTCCTTCTCCGGAAATGATCACAGTAGGTTAAACCAAACCAACTCCTTAGAACATGTGTAATTCTCTCCTAGAAAGGGCTAGGAGTTGGCTAATGTGCTGCTGCTTATATTGCCTCCTCCAATCAAACTGCAGAGTTTTTTTTTTTTTTTTTTTACTTAATGGCTTTTTTCTCAGGCTTGCTGCCACAACCAGGTGGAGATTTCTCAGTCTGCCAAAGAGATGAGTCTGGCCTGTTCACCTATGTCCTTGAGGGTGGTTTTTTGCTTTTTCTCTTTAATTTTTTAAAAGCTGTCTTAAAGACATGACTTCAGGCTACATTAGAACCAGAGGAAAATATCAGCAAATCCCATTGAGAACAGTAGGTGAATAGCCTCGGGGGTTTGTATCCTGAAGCTCAGATTTAATCCAATGCCATTTCTGTTTGGGAATTAGAATCAGGATATTTTTGAAAGATCTAGGTGTTTTCTTCATAATTAGGTCAAAAGAGATTTGCTTACTCACTGGGGGTCTATTTTTAAAATAAAGACTTCCTATCCAACTCAAAATACTGGTAGAGTTAGGCTTAGTCTATATAACATCAATATGTAGAGAATAAAAGTGAAATATTCATTCTTTCTCCAGATGATTGGTTTATGTGATATAAACATTTGTGGTGCCTAAACACTGTCCTGTCTTAGAATAGACTTGTAGTGGCACCTGTAAAAAAAAAAAAACATGAGAAAGACCATAGTAAGATAGAGGTTTATGTTTAGAGAGAAGAGTGAGCAAGAGACGAAGTAGATTTAGACAGGAAGATTCGATGGTCTTTTGGGGCTAAATGAAGAGAAATAGCAAAAAGACTGATATGCCACTACTGAGCATAAATGTGCTCACCACTGCTGTGAGGATTGGCTGTCTCCCACTGGTTTCTGCTCTGGTTTATTGTATGTTCACACAAGTCTTGGCTGAAGTTGAAGGAAGATCTAATTTGCACAAATATTTATCCTTAAAATATAATGTCAACAATTCCTTAATTTGGAAAATTTTGAGGAAACCGTCTGTGGGCGGAAAACAATAGCTCAAGGGATTTCTATAGCAAACCATTTTGATATCAACAAAAATCATTGAGGCAAACATGGAAACTTCATCCCTTTTATCTTTCGTTAAGACAGATTGAATGTTTGCCTATTACGCCAGGGCATATCTATATAGACCAGTTGAACCACTTGAGAAGAAATGTCTTTGTGAATGAGAGGGCAGGAGAGATTTCGAAAGCTTTTCTCTGATGTATAGCAAATACTAGCATTTCTTTTGGGAGGAGAATAGCTTTAGTTGCATTTTTGCATTCAT
Organism: Tapirus indicus; assembly: GCA_031878705.1. Lineage (NCBI taxonomy): Eukaryota > Metazoa > Chordata > Mammalia > Perissodactyla > Tapiridae > Tapirus > Tapirus indicus. The sequence continues at coordinate 113,506,966 of CM062921.1, read as the reverse complement.
CCAAAATGAGAGCATAATTTTCTGAGGATGCCCCAGGAAAGCTCTTTCATGTAGACATGGGCACTGCCTGGGAGTCATAAAGCTGGACTCTGGTTTAAGCTCTGGTGACTGTCTATGGATCTTAGAAAAGGCTGCTAACCCCCCGCTTCAGCATTCGCATCTGTAAAATATAGAGATTGACTTAGAGGTATTTTAAGGTATTCTAAGATCCCTTGCGGTGCCAATATTCTGGAAAACTATGCTTCTCTCTGACAGCTGAGAGAAAGAAAAGAGGCTCATAGAAACCATGTCTCTAGTACATGTCTTATTGAGTATGAGTAATAAAAAATTAGGATAATACTGTGGTTTCAGTAAGGAAGAAATTTTTGTATTTGTGAACAGCTGTTTTCTAAGCTCACTCCAATTAGGAATTATAGAGCAAATGGAAATAGAATTTGTAACTGTATGTCTTAGTGTATATATAGTTATGGACTTCCTCCATGGCCAAAGAAGTGTGTGTCAACATATCACTATATAATTTCCAAAAGTTGTGAAGTAAAGAGAGTAAAACTTCCTTCACCAAAACAGCACAAGAATTTTGGACATGGTAAACAAAATGCAGTAAAACTGACAGGGCTCTGGAATTTAGCACCTCAGTGGGCAAAGAGATGCTGGACTAAAATGTCTTTATAGGCAAGCAGATCTGTGAAGTGTGGAACATGTTGGCCTGGCCTGCCTTTGCCAGTAACAAGCTGTGTGATGTAAGACAAGTGCCTTAGTGTCTCTGTGTCTCAGTTTTCTTGTCTGTAGAAGAAAGGATTGGAGTGGATGCATTCCTAACCACTTTTAGTCCTAGAGTCTTAGGACTCTGTAAGAAGAGATTAAAATGAAGTCAATTACAAATTAATAATGTAAACAAATTGTACAGATGCATATTTTAAATCCTTAAGAGAATAAGTTCTTCAAAGACATTCATTTACATGTAAATTATTTATAAGTTAATTAAACCTCATAGAGTCACTTAACTTTAGACATAAAAGAGAACTTAGCAATCAGTACTGACTTGCTAAACTGCATCATAATTCTCTATGAATGTGCCCCTTTCCTTGTGTGTTCTTTGAGGGCATAAATAGTCTTGTGTTTCTTTGTATCATCAGTACTTAGACCAGTACAGATATAGAGTAGACACTAAGTAACGATTAATTAAATAAATTTTGTAAATAAAGAAACAGAAACCCTGAAAAGGCCTGCTAAGCTGCCCAAAGTCACACAGGTAGCTAGAATGGAGCTTCTGCCTCTTCTTAGGCTGAACCCAGGGAGGGCTAGTTCTTCTTTAAGGCCAAACTGAGAGAGCTTTTCCAAAACAGCATTACCATCAATGGCACCTATTTCACAAACACAGCCCTTCTAAGGACTTTAAGACAGGCCAAATAAAACAAAGCAGAGAGTAAGGTACACAGTAAATATTCAATAACTATTCATTGATTGATCTAAACCTGAGTCAAATTACCCTGTCTTCTTAAAAGCAATAAAATCGTATTTCTGTGGTAGCTGTCCCCAGGATGGCCACCTTTATTTCTTCTCTGCCTGTGTCACATGCCACTCTCCCTTCAAAGGATGAAGTCTATTCCTCCACACCCTTGAATCTAGCCCAGCCTGTCATTGCTTTGACCAGTAGAGTACAGCAAGAGTAACATTACATCAGTTCTCGTCCTGATCTTTAGGAGAATAGCAGCTTTTGCCTTGGTTTCCTGGAGGCTGGAGCTGTCAGATATAAAGTTCAGCTTCACTGGAGAGAGAGAGATCCTGAGACTACCTGTGGAGGGAGAGGAGCCCAGCTGAGCCCAATCTTCCAATGATCCCAGGCACCAGGCATGTGAGAAAACCATCCTGAACTGTCCAGAACAGCTCAGCTTCTAGCTAAGTATCACAAAGTGACCACAGTCAATGACACATGGAGCAAGAGAATCACGCAGTTGAATCCTACTTGAATTTGTGGCCCATAAAATCTTGAGATATAATAAAAAATTGGTGTCTTAGGCCACTTAATTTGGGGGTAGTTCATTTGTGGCAGTAGATAACTGAAACAATTCCTCGTTTAAAAAGTACATAACTCTACATTTATAATTCTACATTTGCCATAAATGAAACTCTTTTCTTGTCTCCTACTCTTATCCCAGATTAACACAAGTTAGAAATATTTAATAGTGCTGACCAATTTTGACTTTGCTATGTTAAGAATTTGCCCAAGATGCCAACGCTAGGAAAAGCTACAGTTAACTTTATTTTATAGAAAGGAGGTTCATTTTAATGGGATTCATGGTATATAAGCTATAGTATCAATCTCTTTCCCCATAAATGTAGCTCTACTTCTTTTATAGAGAAGTCAATTGAAGCAGTAAAAATTTGCCTAGCACAGGTGTATGTGTTTGGCAAAAAGCATCCAGAGAGAATAACTGTCATTTGTAGACTGAGTACTATCATTTCCTTTTTCCTCTTTTATTAATTCTTGATTTACTACTCCCGTTTACTACTACACCTCACTCACTTATGTATGGATTCTTTCAGAAAACCATTATTGAATCCCTACTACATTCCTGACATAGTCCTAAGCATTGGTGAAGAAACTATGATGACTAAGAGGTAGACATGTACCTCAAGGGACATGCATTCTATTAGGGAAGACGAATGTATTAATAAATAGGGCCCATAGGGTATAGTAACTACTAAAATGGAAGTACAAAGGAGAATGGGAATCTAGAGATGAGCAACAGTGCCTACAAAAGTAGGGAAAGTTATTCTAGAGAAGATGGAGTTGGATCTTAAAAGATAAATTTTGCAGACAAAGACATGGTAGAGGACATTTCAGGTAGAGAGAATGACCTCTGCAAAGGCATGAAAAAAGTAAGGCAAAAATGGAAAAACTTCCATTGTGGATGTAGCAAAGGATTGATGGGGGAGGGCAGGGGACTAACAGAGTGAAGAACTCTTATGCCATGAACTTACCATCAATTGGTCTTCACCCTGTGCTCCCTACAGGGCCCACTGAGTGGGTAGCATCCCACCAGCATCCATAACTGATTAGACCAGAAGTGGATACCTGGCCCAAAGTCAGTCCATCTTTTGGCTTGATTGTGACCATGCAGATTCTCTCTCTCAGATACTTGCCTTAAGAGATATGGTTGATGACTATACCTGCCCATACAGTATTGTACACTGGATCAGATAGTCATGTGGACATGGGGGTCAGCTCTGACCTCATGGCAAGCCAGAGCCACCAACAAGTTAATACTACAGGGCAGCAGAAATACTACAGGCCTTGCAGAGTCTGTGGATAGGGAAATGGAGCTGTCATGCTGAGAAAGGCAGAAATGAGGGGGCATGCAATCAGAGTGAAAGTGCGAGTGAGAGAGATGTAGATGGAGACTCATGAAAAGAACCACGGGGAGATCATTTCTGAGAGGAGGGTGTGGGATCAGAAAATTAGGCCAAATGTAGAGACATCAGCCAGATGAGGATTTGGTTTTATCCATTGGGTTTGACAATTATTACTGACCTCAGAAAGAATGCAGTCTTGGGGAACATGTGGCTAGCTCTAGACACTATTATTAGGCATTCTGAGTCTACATGGGGTGTCTGTGAAATAGGCAAATGAAGTATGATGGATACTGATGACTTCTTCTATCAACTAGTGAGGCTGTGGGAAATGGCTGGAAGGATAAGGAGATTCAAAACATGTTCAAACGGACCACTCATATCTAAGTCTATTACAGTGGCATGATCTTCCCTTTTCTGCACTCAATTTCTCCTGATCCGAGGAGGAATTGAGCTCTGTCTTCTTCCGAGATCTGTCTTCTCTTTTTTTTGATGATCACAATTAACCTGGTAATGTTCCATCAACTTCACCTATGTAAAACTCAGCCAGTTCCCACTTTAGTCTGACTACTGTTTATATATTGAAAGATTGGATGTAGGACCTCAGAAACTACCTTTCAAAGAAACTCATGTAGCCTGGGGCTATGGAGAGATGGATTGGAGCGAGTTGGGTTTTGCATTGTGATTGTTCTACCACGGGGATCCTCAGAGTGTGGCTACACTCCATGTAGGCTGTGGCCATAAATCTAGTAGAACAAATGTCCAAAACATAAGACTTTCTTGTTGCGAGCACAGCAGTTGATGCCTTATCCACAGCAGTCCTTGGTTTCTCTTTTATCCTGTGATACTATTTCCCAACAAAGAGCAAGAAGAGTGGGTGTGACAAGTAGTTGATAAGAGCATCAGTTCCCTTTGAAAGGGTCCATAAGCCACTTGAGAACCACTGCTTGTTGTAATATCACATTCCCATTAGTTCCCCTCGAAGGATCTAGGACCTAAAATCTTTCAGGAAAACAGTCCTTGCTTTTAGAACAACAGTAGAAATCTTTACTTATTTTCCACTCCAGTTTTGAAGGAGAAATGAGTAAAAAAAAATGTGTGATGACCAAAGGAAGCAAAAAACCCAACAACAAAAGAATGTCCTGTGAGGAAGCTCAGAGTTGAGTTATATTTGTTTGTTTATTACTGACTGAGATGTAAAGGGAGTTAAAACAGTAGACCTCCCTTCTATGGTTAATATATTAGCTAAATACATCAAGTCTGACCATCCTTTGCTAACCACCAGGGTGCACCAACGTACGCACGATTCCAAACTTCTAACAAGATCAGTGTTTGTTAGCTCCTAATAATTGGGCTGAAGTCACTTTGGAAAAGAATACTGGATGGAGTTGGACCTCTGAGTCAGTTCGTCATAGCACAATTCTCGAATCCTCTGGGTTTTTTTTTTTATTACATCCATAGTCTGTTCTGCTGCAACACATATTTTTCAATGCAAATCAACTCATATGCAACTGGTAATTAGAGGAATGAGGTCAACACAACACAAAGGGCAAATTAGAGTAAACACGATTTTTTCCAGTGTATTTGTTGTTTGCAGTGATCAAAAGTAAGCTTTTTCACAGTTAAATGCAACAAAATTTTAATATTTGAAGAGCTTTGAAAAAAAAGAAGCTTAAAAGTCTCCAAATGTCTTCCTTTAGTGTGAGTGGCTAGGTTAGTGGCCTTCAGACCTGCTCTACTCACCATTATGCTAAACTACCCAAGGAAACTGTAAATGCAGATTAAGAATCTGGGCAGACAGTTCCCTGTGTTAAAACATGACAATAGCAACAAAAAAAGAACAAACTTCAGAATCATATTTTTATTTTGGATGTAACTGTCCTTTATTAAAGTGACTGTTATTAAAAACCTACATCTCCATGGGGAAAGCTTGAGTTCTAGGGTTTGAGACATCAAAGGGTAGACCAACTCAGATTTTCAGGACAAAGGCCAGCAGAGATTTAACTCTGCTCATATCTTTAGGATTCTTATTGTTTTTGTTAGTGCCCTCAAACTAAAAAGCTTCTGAACAGCAAAGGAAAACATCAACAAAATGAAAAGACAACTTAACAATTGGGAGAAGATATTTGCAAAGCATATATCTGACAAATGGTTAATATCCAAAATACATAAAGAACTCATACATCTCAATGACAGAGAAACAAACAACCCAATTAAAAAATAGGCAAAAGAGCTGAACAGACATTTTTCCAAAGAAGATATACAGATGGCAACAGGCACATGAAAAGATGTTCAACATCACTAATTATTAGGGAAATGCAAATTAAAACTACAATGAGATATCACCTCATGCTCACTGGAATGGCTATAATTAACAAGACAAGAAATAACAAGTGTTGGAGAGGATGTGGAGAAAAGGGAACTCTCATATGTTGCTGGTGGGAATGTAAACTGGTGCAGCCACCATGGAAAACAGTATGGAGATTCCTCAAAAAATTAAGAAGAGAATTACCATATGATCCAGCTCTTCCACTGCTAGGTATTTATTCAAAGAACATGAAAACACAAATGCATAAAGATATACGCACCCCTGTGTTCATTGCAGCATTTTTCACAATAGTCAAGACTTAGAAACAATCTAAGTGCCCACCAAGGGATGAATGGATAAAGAAGATGTGGTATACACACAATGGAATACTACTCAGCTATCAAAAAAGATGTAATCTTGCCATTTGCGACAACGTGGATGGACCTTGAGGGTATTATGCTAAGTGAAATAAGTCCCACAGAGAAAGTCAAATACTGTATGATCTCACTCATAAGTAGAAGATTAAAAACAACAACACAACAAACAAACACATAGATACAGAGATTAGATTGTGGTTACCAGAGGGGAAGAGGGGAAGGAGGAGAGTGAAAGGGGTGACAGGGCACATGTGTGTAGTGATGGATGGCAATTAGTCTTTGGGCGGTGAACATGATGTAGTCTACACAGAAATCAAAATATAATGATGTACACCTGAAATTTATATAATGCTATAAACCAATGTTACCTCAATAAATAAATTAGTAATAAATTAATGTTTTAAAAAGGGCCATAGGTTTTGAGGGATCTGCTCCTAACCTTGTTTTTTCCCGTGAGCACCGTTATGTTTAGTGTGTGATTTTGCAAAAGGTGAAGAATGTATACGTATAGTGGTATGGTAGAAACACTTGTGCCTAGTGTTTTTTTTTTTTGAACATTTGTGTAAGACTTACAAAATGCCATACATTTTTCTAAACATTTTACATACATTTTCTCATTTAATTTTTATGATTTACTGAGGTTGGTTCTATTGCTGTCTCTTCTTTACAAAAAAGGAAACTGAGATCCAGAGAGAATACATGGAGAAGAATCAGCAGAAGAATCAGTGTTTTAAGTGGATACACATCTGGATGGAGGGCAGGGAGAGGTCCTGTTCTTTAAGTTATGCCAGTGGCAGGGCTATCCTAAAAGGTGAGTTTGCTGGGAAATAAGATTCTGTTAGAATGAGGGTGTCATGTAGAAGATAGCATATAACCTTACTTGATGAAAACTGGCTTTCAAGATTTGCCACATATGTTTATATGCATAACCAATTTTCCTTTTAACTCAGTGAGGCACATATTATTCATTTCAAGCTTTTAATCAAGTTGTCAGCAGATATTCCATATGAAAGCAATGCTGTGTGCAATGGACTATAGTTATTGCACAGGTTCATGTCACTAAAACTGGTTATTCTGGTCACTTGGAGTTGACTAACTGCAACTTCCCATTTTTTTTTCATTCCTTCCTCCCTCCCTCTCTTCCTTCCTTCCTGCCTGCCTGCCTTCCTTGCTTCCTTCCTCCCTCTCCCTTCTTTCCTTCTCCAGATTGGATTAGCTACTGAGAATAGTTCAGCACAAAATCAGGCCAGGTATGGAAAATGGAGCCCCCACCAACCTCTTGTATACAAGCTTCTGAAAGGCTCAGTTGCTTACTTCTCTACATATGAAATTGCTGCTGATAGAGAAAATTCTTTTAGAAATTGATTTAAAGGGAGTAAATGGAATTGTAATGGGAAACAGGCATTGTGTGAGCTGCCTAAGGCACGGGCTTCAGGCGCCAGCAGAATATAGTAGGCGATATTATCCTCAGCTGCGTTTCTGTGCATCTGAAGATTAGAGAAAACCATTCTAGTTTTCATAATGAGTTCATAATGCAACAAAGTCCTACAGGAGCTTGCCGCATCACCTGCTAATTGTATTCCGGGGCTCTGAAAGGAGAACATTTCATCATTGAATTAACATTTTATTTGAAATTTCACAATGAGGAGAGAATGTAGAAAAATGGGGAAAATAATGCCTGTAAATTTATAAGGAAAGAAAAATGTGACATTGCCTTTTATAACTCTCCCTTCCATTCTCTTGTAACAAAAATACTCTTCTGATTTTTTTTCAAATTTTCTTTCTGGTGCCAAGTGCTTGAGGCTTAGTTATAGCTCCTCTTTTCAGAAGAAGTTTGGATTTTAAAGCAATCCAGTAGATGCAGATCACGGATTAGCGAAGTGTGGGCTAAGGACCATGTCAATCAGAATCACCTGAAGAGCTTGTTAAAAAAATGCGAATTCTTGGACTCGAAGAATTACTGAATTAGAATGTTTGGACATGAGGTTCTAGGCCTCTACATTTTTAACAAGGTCTCTATGGCTTTTACACACACTAAAATTCAGTATGTGTAAAATTTAAGTTTAAATCACTGATTTAGAAAATTCAGAGAATTCACAGAAAGTGTTGTTATTTCAGCTAGGCAAAACAGCCAGTGATTGATTGACTGATTATTGTAGATCCCAAGTTTTTCTCTGACACTTTGGACAGGCTTTGTTTCTTCATCCAAATTGAGTCAAGAGAATCAAGTAATCTACTTGGTCAGTCGAAAACTGAGGACCAAGCCAATAAATAAAAATCTAATTGTATAACCAATCTCAGAAGTCATATTTGACTAAAAAATGACATTTAAAACACCCCATACGCAAAGTTTGTCAAGATAGTTGAATTGATTTATGAGTGCATAAACAGCCTTAAAACATTCACCACCGTCAAGATCATAGACGTTTGTGTTTATCCTAAAAATCTTCAGTTGCAAAGATTGATACATGCAAGTCACTCACGACCCATATGTTGCTAAATCTAAGAGACTCTTTACTTAACTTGCTTGACTTCTCAGCAGTCATTTGACATTGTTGAATACTCTCTCCTTTTTGAAATAGTCTCTTCCCTTGGCTTCCGTGATTCCACACTGCACAAGTGAAGGCAATGCTCCTGCTGCAGTAGATAAACCCCCAAATTTTGGTGGCTTAACTCAAAAAATATTTATTTCTCATTCATGTAAAGTCCAATAGTGTTTTCCCCAGGAGATGAGGAAGGTTTCTGGCTTCCTCTGGGGTTGACATTGAGCCACTAGATGGAGAAGAGAGAGATCATTATGGGAGATTTTTATGCATCAGTGTTGAAAGTGGCCTTCATCACTTTTGCTCCCATTCTATTAGTTAGAGCATAATCATATGGCAATACCAAACTTCCTGTGAGTCTGGGAAAAACAGTCTAGAAAGAAGAGGAAACAGATTGGTGCTCACGTAACAATCTCTGCCAAACCAACTCTCCTTGCTGTCTCCCTACCTCTTTGCATGCTCTTTCTCAGATGCATTTGTGACTCTATTCTTTCCCCAATCCTAAAACATTGATTTTCCTCACAGCTCTGTTCTAAGTCTGCTACTCTGTTTGGTCTTCAAACTTTCCCTGGTCAATATAATTCTTTCACCTGGCTTTAATGTACATCTCTAGCCAAAGGAACCCCCAAAGCAAAGTCAAATTGCTACTGAAAGTCTACTCTTCAATGTCTCAAAGATATCACAACCTCAAATGTGCAAAAGGGAACTTGTCAGCTCCATCCCGAATCTTCTTTCCTTCTAGCCTTCCCTGACACAGTAACTGGCACTAATCTCCACCAAATTGTCCAAATCAGAGACTTGGGAGTGCTCTCTGACTCCCCTACCTTTCCCCTCATCATCCAATCAATCACTGGTGCTCATGATTCCAGTTGCCAAATATCTCTCAAATTTAATCATTTTTCTCCACCTCTGTCTCTAATATCTGAGTAAAGTCCATCATCATCTCTGTCTTCCTTCTTGGTTTCTACCTACAGTCTTTCTCTCCCCAGTCTACTCTCCACATAGCCACCAAAGTCATTTTATAAAATTAAAATGTGTTCATATCTTTTTGCTACCGGCACCAGTCAGATCGGTGCGGTCAGGTCCAGGTTCTTGGTCCACAGACACAAAAGAATTTGAGAGTGGACACACAGCGGAAGTTTTAACAGAGGAGGACTTATTAGTAAAGTGAAAGGACACCCAAAGGGAGGGGTGGGCAGACTTGAGATGAGCATCTGCACTGATTGGTGTCTTTGAAGATTGGATCCTCTGGGGGCGGGGGAGGGTCTTGGAACATTGACCAATCAGGGCATTGTCTCCACCCTCAAGTCGGGAGTGGGAGATTTTTTTCCTTACATAGGTATCTCCAGAACTGTCATGGCAATGATCCCCCATGAGGGGGGTCAAGACTGCAATGCAAATGAGCATATAATGAGGCTAGGGGATACTCTTGGTCAGGGTCAGGGGGAGAGTTGCACATCCAAAGAGCCCCTGCCAGGTAATGAGGATGTTGCAGCTGGTGGAGTGGCCTTGCTCCCAGCTCATATCTAGCTTCCTGCCTATCTCATTTTCTCTGCTTTAAATCTTTCAATGGCTTCTCTATGACATCACAATAAAGTCTAAGCCCTTTAACATAGTTTATGATATCCTTGATGATTTGGCCTCTCTCCCTTGACTTCTAACTCCACCCCCCTCACTATTTCCCTTGAACATACAATGTTCTCTTGGCTATTTTCTAAAGTATACCATTCTTTCTTTTTCATCTGGACCTTTGCACATGCTGTTCCCTTTATGTAGAACATTTTCCCCTGAACTCTTTGAAAGACTAAATTCAACTCATTTTTCAGGTCTCAGCTTAAATGTTACCACCTTTTGTAGATCTATAAAAATTCCTTAGTTTAGGTTAGAAGCCCTGTTTATGCTCCTGTGACATCTCAGACTTTATTGTATTTTCTTGGTTAAAATGTTTATTTACCCAACTATTCTGCAGTCTCCATGAAAGCAGTAGCTGTATCTATTGTACTTACTACTGTATCTCTAAGGTCTTTAGTGGGCCGACAGAAATTTATTGGTGAACAGATAAAGTTTATATTAAGTAAGAAACTCAGCCAGCTGCTATCATATTTTTGCATTTTCTAGCATACATGTGGCTGCTTATATGTCACAATTAAATTCTCTATGAAACAATTTCCAGAATCCAACTTCTGGTGGCTTCTTGACATAGCACCTCCAACTGCCTTCTCTGATGGGAAGAACAGGACTGCTCTTTGTTTGCACACACTTGTTCATTTCCTTTATGCTCAACCTCCTCAACAAAATCTGGCAAAGCCAAAGAACGATTTCCATAACACCTCCCGGAGGAACACAATAAAGGAAATCAGAGAGACATCTGTGCATTGTTTATACCTCCATTAGCCTTTTCTGAGTTGTAAATTACTTGGCAACAGCTGGGCAAGAGAGAAGGGAGAGCTATTCTATTTGAACAAGGAGATATGAACATAATAACCAATTCAGCACTTTCAAGTTTTATCACCTACAAAGTTATAGAATTTTTTATTACTTAGAGTTGGTAGTTATAATATGAATCAGGAGACATCAATATTTTTAGTTCATGCATAAAGCTAGTAAAGACAGTTCTAAAAATACGGATCAACTTTGGAAAAGTCAAATGGAAAATATGTGTAACCTGTGTGGATGCTGGTCCGTGCCACTCTGATCCTCCTCTATCACTGAAAGACTTATCCCCCTACCTTTGGAGAGCTGTCAGCCCTCTTTCAGCATTGCCTTGACTGGAGACAGCCAACCTCACCTGGGGTCACAACCCTTCCCCAGGGCAGCTTGCTCCACTGACTGGTTGACTTGTGGAAGTGATGGCCTGAGCCTATTGACCCAGCTGGAAACAACTCTTAAGGACTCCCAGCTAAATGTGGAGCTTCTAGTGGTTGGCTGAGGCCTTCATTTGAATGCATCAACAGCCCCAATTCTCCCTCTATCCAATACTTATTCCTTCTCTCTCCCCACTGTTTATCCCAGGAAAACTCCCCAATAAACTTCCTACATATAAATTTCCATCTCAGATTCTGTGATGGAAATCCTCTATAATAGGCTGAAAATTTAGTCTCAGATATGAATTTTCTTACTCTGTTATCCATTGAGTTCTGGATGGTACACTTGGGAGAGTATACATGGTTTGTTCAATGAGAGCGGCAAGGGAGTAAGACTGAATTTGGGGGTGTAGGTGGGAAGTGAAACATGAGACAGAGGACAGACTGACTCCTAGAAGCTTCGGCTTTAGTTCAGTAGAATTATTTAACCTTCCTAGATGGGCTGAGAGTTTTGCTCTGAGAAGAAATCTCTGACCTGTAAAGAGTTTGTTGCTGTTCCTATAATTTTGCTTTTATGATTTCCCTTATACTGCTGGTTTGCTGTTCTTATATATGTTTACTGTTTACCGTTATATAGTTTACTGTTGTTTATCATTCAAGATTTTTTTAGGGTAGCATCCAGATTTTATATCTCATTATTCCTGTAGAGTCTCTAGCTCAGTATCTTGGATGTTCTAATAGCTTAATATCAATAAATTGTTATTGGATGAAGCTCCTTAAAAATGGATATCTACATAGTCATGCCTTAGTCATTTCTCCTCAGTCTGGCCCTGCTGTATATAACTTTTTTTTTTTTGGCAGCCAATATGATTTTGAGATGTCATCAAACTATTTTTCAAGACAGGTTAAATATAATGACTTCTCCTTTATCTACACTTTGTTTATTAGCATGCCTGAACATAACAATTCCCATTGTGGGGGATGAGAATTGGCCACCTTAAGATGTGTCTATTTACTTTGCCTGAAGGAGTCTTTGACTTTCCCTGACCCCACTAACTGTCTGAAGGGCCTTGGGATGGAAGGCCTGTCCCTGGGATGGGCATCACCATGGATGACTCTGGGTATCAATAGACTGGGAACGTCTTTGCTGGGCCCATTCTTATGAAAGTTCTGTTTACCATACATTTACATTTGTAAGGGAAATCTCCATTTGTAAAGGTATCTCCCACTCTGTACCAGGAAGGAGGGAGGATGACTTTATCTCCAGAAACTCTTACCAGCACAGAAGGTGAAGATTTAAATCTGCATAATCTTGTTTACTCTGCTTTTCTTGTAATCCCTCATGGCTGACACCCCCAATCCCCAAAATCTTCCTTTGTCTATTTAAGAGGAGAACCTCCACCATTTTGTCAAGAGATACTCAGTTTCCCTGGGTCTCTCCCATGAATACACATTATAAAGCTTTGTTTGATTTTCTCCTGCTTTTCGGCCTCATGTCAATTTAATTTGTAGCCCAGCCAGAAAGGACCCAGAGTGGGGAGAGGATCCTCTTCCTCCTCTTCACCATTAGAATAGAAAACTGATTCCAGATAAAGTTGAGGACTTCATTTGTTCCAGGGACTGGGTAAAATGCTTTACGTGCAATCTTGAAATACTTTCTGGATTTTGGAAAAATATCTGCACAATGTATTTTTTTCTATTTATTATATTTTATTGTATTTAAATTCCTTGGAAATTGGCAGTCCATTTAAGGACAAATTAGACTAATCTTTCTTAATTAGCATAACTGATTAATAACAAAAACTCGTGCCTTACAGGCGCATATGACAGGATGGCAAGTGTATTAGGGAGTCAGTTTGTAGGCCCTGGGTGCTCAGCCATGAGACCAGGTCTTGTGGGAGACAGCCATTCAAGACAGCCTGCTGAATCTTCTTTGACATTTTAATTAGCATGCTCTATTTTCATTGCCGTTGGAACTAATTTTAGTTTATCAATGAAAGAGTGAATTAGTTCCCCACTCATTCAAAGGGAGGGGAACAGTCGAAAGACCAAGAAGGACGTCAAACTAAGAAAGAATAGTATAATTAAACAAACACGAGTGGCTTGGAGAGGCGAATGTAGAGGGGGATTGTAAATCTTCAAGTAAAAGAATAGATGAAGTGTAAGTATGAGCAGATCTCTTTTTCTGTGAAGAACGGGGAACCGGCAAGACGGTCTGAAATTAGAAACGTGTTTCATTTTGGCGTTTATTGAGTCCCCGCTATATGAATCCCTGTCACTGTGCTGTAGTTCCTGCCCTAGAAGAGTCAATAGTGGAAACCAGTACTTGGGGTCAAGTACTGACCAAGGAGTGGAGAGAGGGGAGCCCAGAAGTTAAGCCACTTCTCTCTCTGGGTTTTTAAAAGGTTATTTCAGGATATTTCTTGGGGAAAAAAAAATACCCTCCCGTACCTCTACTGTGTTATGTTTTCCAAATAATCTGCTTAAGACAATCTTTGTGTTTAAGTAGAAGATTGCCTGAAGGAAATATAACTTCATTCTCCTATCGACAGTGGGTTGACCAGAATCATGTACTGTGAGCACAACTTTATCCGCCCACAAAAGAGGTTGCAGTCAGAACAATGTTCTAATGAAAATGAGATTTCTATTTTCTGCATTTATTGATACAATGTGGTGAAAATCACCCCACACTTCTCTCCAATGTATTTATACCTATAGCAAGTCCGTGCAGATCTGAGAAATTTCCAGAGTCTCAGGGGAAACAAGAGGAGCACAGGTAGGGAAGAGGCAGGAGGTATGTCAGCATCAGGTCACTGATTCCAAGATGCCGGCACCTCAGACCGGATGCAGAGTTGCAACTGTGGAATTCATATAGGTCTGTTTTCTATCTCTTCTTTCTAATTAAGAATAAACATTTTTGAAGAGGAGAGGAGATGGTGGCTGTTAGCAGATTAGCTTTTTCTTTTTTTTTTTGAGACTATGCCTTATAAATAAAATTATTTTCCACATATAGGAGTCGGCACAGACAGGAGAAAGGTTTTGGATGCACACAGACCTGGCGTTGGATCCTGGCTCTGCCACTTGCTAGCTGTTATCATAAAAATTCATCATCCAACATCAATTAATTCAGTTCCTGTAAACAGCCATGTCTTGGGTCCCTGAGCTCTGTGTATACAAAGGAAGCAACAGCCTAAGAACTACGTTTACAGTCTGAATTGTTCTTGTAAATATACATAGGTCTTGTTTGGCTTTGATTTGTTTGGTGAGCAGAGAGAGAACACCCTTCAGCTAGGGGAGACTGAATAGTTTTAGGATTTAAATATCCGTGATTTAAGTCACAGTTCCCTTTTCCTATTTTATTCCTTTCAAAAATGCAATGTCATCTAATCAGCAGATAGTACTAAACCCTGTGATTATATATTTTTAAAAACACTTTTCAGGAAGTTTATAAAGATATGCAACTGGACTATCTAAATGGAGGTAAAGTACCAGAAAATGTGGGAATGGGTCAGGCTGGAGGTGGCGGGAAGGACAGAAATCGCTAAACCAGCAGCCTAGGGCAAGAGGCATTATTGCCAACAACCACTGAATTTAACTCTGCTCTTCATGGTAGACAAGGCCAAAAAAAGCAAAGGCAGTGAGATATGAACTAAATCTAATAGGGAGGAAGTAGTCCTTCCTGGCACTAAACTCTACAAGAAATTTATATGTAATACATGTCCTTATATAAGAGACAGATGGTTAGATTTGCTGCATAAAACAGGAAAACCCCAAATGAAAATGGTTTAAACAAATTAGCAGCTCTTTCTGTCTCATGTAAAAGGTCAGACATAGGGGATCCCAAGCTTGTTCAGAGAATCTTCATGGTGTCACCAAGGACCCAGGCTCTGATTTTCTGATCCATCATCCTCAAGATTTGTGGTTTTCATCTTCAAAGTATCTTTTAGCCCAAGGTGGCTGCTGGAACTTTAGCCATCACATCTGACTTTCAGGCTGTCAGCAAGAAGGAATAAGCCCCCAAAGTTATTTGTCCCTACTCAATTAAGAAAACTTTCCAGAAGTCTCACATGACATTTCTGCATCTATTTTATTGGCTAGAATTAAGCCGCATGCCACATCACGTAAGGATGTAGGGTTGGCTGGGAAATGCAGTCTTTTTCTGGGTAGTAATGTACACCACTAAAAAGATTTGATAAGCAACTGGTAGTCTCTGTCACAGACAGGGAATAACAAAATGGACAATGTCTTCAATGACCATTTTACAAAAAATTCAAATGTGGCTTTTAAAGAAATGTGTTATAAGAGACAAGGGAACAAAGGCCTATGACCACAAAATATTGGTACATCTACATCACCTTAGCCCATGTCTCCAGGCTTTCTCCAAGAGAAGTGAATGCTGAAGCTTCAGAGAAATAACTACATATTTAATGTTTTGGCTCTAGTTCAAACGATCACTTCTCTAGGGACCAACCTACTTTAAAAATTTTTTTCTTTTAGAGAAAACAGAAATCTAGTTCTTATTCAGGAGATTTAATCAATGCATAGTCTTATATTCCTTTAGTCTTCTAACAGGCAATAGACACACATAACTTTTGCCTGTGGTTTCTGTAATAACTTAGTTGTGGGGAAATTGCTTTGTTCAAAGCAAATATTTATGCAGTCTGGATGTCTGGAGTTCTCCCTAACCTTTCAGGTTTAAAGATTGATCTGAGCCCCATTCCTTGGACTGTGGAAGACCAGAGCCCTTTCCAAGATTGCCATGAGCTCCAGAGGGACTTGTGTTCTCATGGCCACTTTTGGCTTTGGATTCCTGCTTCCAAAATCAGTTGGCTCTGAGTTTATGAATTGACCTGTTGTCTTGGTCATGTTATTCCTCTTCCATACTGTGTCAACCCCGAATAGGACTTAGATCTTTTCCTTATTTTCCATATACACACAAAAAAATGCACCCCCCCCCCAAAAAGTTAACCAACAAAAATAAACATACTTCCATACAAGGCAATTTTGTGTGAGTGGAAGACTTTCTTGAAATATATCAGAGCATAGATTTACATTGCATACACATGAACAAAGTCAAACTAAACTGTAGACCTCATTGGGATGAAAATCCTTTAGCCACCATACCACTGGGCTCATTTTCTTGGTAGCTTCATTCTTATTTCTACTCCATCTAATCCCTTCTTAGTCCCATACAACTTTGCTGGCTTCTCTGCACTCAAAATGTAGAGTAGTAAAACTCTCTTTGGCCCTTATTCCCAAATTTACCTTTGCATATTCAAGTTCCATTGGACTGCACAGCTGAATGGCAGATGTGACTGCATGTAGCAGGTTTTGTGGATATCAAACCTGGATTGGACTACGTTTGGCCCATGACTTGTTTTTAGGATTGTAGCAGTGAAAATGAGAGCCCTTGTGAGAATGAAAGGAGATGATGAATGAGTGTAAAAGGCGAATCACAGAATGTGGAATTAAGTACGTGGTAGTCATAGTAGTCATTTAGTAAGTGTTAAGTATTAGAGTAACAATCTTCATTGATACTGGTTTCCTCATTGAGAAAAATGTTGAAGCTTTCTATTCTTCTGGAGCAGAATAGTGAACTTAATATGAATACAGAGGCCTCTAAAATCTGAATTTGGGAATGAGCCTAAGTCAGGGGTGATGATGGCTAGCTAGTTCTCAGAATAGGTTGGTTCTTGGGATGATTTCATAGGAACACTGAGCTGCTATTTCTGTTACCATAATTCACTGGTGGAACATAGCATCTAACCATCAAGAGTCAAGCAGGTGAGTCCTGAACACTAATGCACAATTCATGCTAATTAATTCATCAATAAGGAAAAGCAATAACTATCTTTTTTAAAATATCAAATAGCTAAGTTGATTAATGATCATTTACTCTGAGCTTCACAATCCAAATAAACAATAAAAATATACAACCAACCAATGCCTTAGAAATCTCTACTCCTTTGTATTCTCATTTCTGCCCTGTACACTGCTTCCTCTTACTCCCTTTGGTAATTTCCTCCCTTAACCTGACCTATTTTTTTACCCTTATCTTCCACTTTTTTATTCCTCTGCCTCTTTAGATCCCTTGCTTTAATTGGTCATGATTTGAGAACTACAGTAGTTTACTTTTCCTTCAAACTTTTATGCATATTTAATAAGTAACCATTTTCACTTTCCAAAGTAGATAGAATATTTTCCTTTGTAGACAAAGCAAACCTTCTTAAGTTATTTTTTACACTCAATTGATTTTCCTTTTAAGGATACTACTAATCCCTAAGGAAATGGCTTACTTATACTGGCTCCAATGTTTCTCCTCCAGGCTGTATATCACTACCTCCTTGTAGTTTCTCTACTCTAGTTTCTCGAATTATTTAATAACCATTTCTAAAGACTTACTGTCTGTCAGATACTGAGGCAGATGCTGTGGATTAAATAAGATTTAGTTCCCATTCTCAAGGAGCATGTAGTATATTTGGATAGACAAAACATAAAAGCACACAATACATAATTTAATCAAGAGTTCAAGACATCCTATATAAACTTCCTACTGTAGGTCCTGTTAAGAGATTTAAAAGTCAAATATACCAGACCTGGTTTAGAGATATAATTTTGGCGTCCTTACTTTCCTAGTAGCAGATGAAATGCTAATAAAAGAATGCTCTTTTAAAGGAAAGCAACAAGTATATTCATTTTCTTTTAGAATGAGATCTGAAAACGCGGTACATTCATCAATTCTATTAAGTAGGAATATTTTCTTTTTTTTTGAGGATTATTATAATAGATTTTACTCCATACTCTAGATTCACTATCTCTGGCACTCACTCAAAATAAAGTATCATTTAAAAGAAAGTCACTTCTTTCCTGGAATAAATGATTAATATTTCATTTAAAATGTCATTTTAGATATAGAAGTTAAGTCCCTGGACTCAGTCGCAGTATTCTCTATAAAAGGAACTTCAGATAGAAAAAAGTAGCTAGTGTTTTTTTTTTTTGCTGAGGAATATTTGCCCTGAGCTAACATCTGTTGCCAATCTTCCTTTATTTTGTAAGTGGGTTGCCACCACAGCATGGCTGCTGACGAGTGATGTATGTCCATGCCTGGCATCTGAACCTGGGCCGCTGAAGCGGAATGCATCGAACTTAACTACCAGGCCACAGGGCTGGCCCTTTTTGTTTTTTTAATGTAGGAAGGAAAAAAATACTCTCTTAGGTTACCCACTGGTTGTCTGGAATGGGGAATAAATTACATGGCCTAAGAAGTCCTTAACCAGGAAGACAGAGCATCCTTCCTTGCTGACATCTCGGGGTCAGGTGAGAGAGGGTGACCACCTTTACCCTCAAGACAATGTGTGTTTTTATGTCATCTTTGCACCTGAGATGCTCATGGAACTGTGGCTTCATCTGATATCACAGGTCTGTGTGGCGAGAACCAGATAAGGATAGACAATGTTTTATATGTTTTTCATGTATCCACTTGGATTTCAATTTATTTCATAAGAACAATTTATTTCTATATGGTGGGCAGGGGTAGGAGTACAGGGTAGGAGGAATCAATGCTCATATACCACCTGCAGTTTCTCAAAAATACCGTTCCCCTGCTTAGTTAACGAAGACAGCTTCTCAGAGACTTTGAACTACCTTGGGCATGAGGAGAGAAGGGGTGGGATTAGGGGTGCGGCAAATGGGAAGCTGGAGATTGTAGGCATGTAAGATGTTGAGAAAGATGGTGCTGAAAAAGGAAATGGAATGAGGAAGAAATTGCTGGATTGACCAGGAAGAGGAAATAACAGAATTTCAGGATCTCTGGTTTAGAGGAGAGCTAGATCAATGAAGGGGCTTGAAACTAAGTGTAAATACTCTGTTTAGTGGGCCTGAGAAATTTCTAATCTCAAGCATACCCGCGTATGTATATGTGTGTGTATGTCTATTTAAATAGGTAATATGCACATTTCAAATGTTTAAAAGGCTCACAAAGACATAGAGTGACAATGTTCCTGCAAACACTTTCTCTAAGCTACCCAGTTCCCAATCCTGGAGGCAACCGATATTACCATTTCTTGTGTATCCTTCTAGAGATATTTGATGCATGTACAATATGACTATATTTATTCTCTTCCATTGCCAATATGGAGGAAGGATTTTTGAGTCTTCTGTGTCGACAGTTTTGCTAATCAATTAAGCCATCTGACAGTTAACGTGCCCCTTCTGTAATAAAAGACAAGCTCAGAGCCATTAGAGTTGGCTAGAAAGTCAACTCTTTTTTTCCAGACAGATAAAAAAGAAAATGGAGAAATAACTTACTGAAATGGAGCAATACATACAATTATTTTGCTGAGGTCACTGTTAGAAATCTGTGTTTGTTTGTAGTGTGGAATATATAAGGGCACTGTGCCTTGCCTCATGTTATTGAGGAGGCATAAGTGAGTACAAGGGTAAAATCTGAATGGCAACATGACCTAAGCAAAGATGGAGTATCCTTTAGAGCTATGTTAGATTATATTATATTTAGGTAATTTTTTTCAAGAATTATTGTGTAATATTCATTTTTAGAACTTCAGGAACTTAATTTCAAAGTCATGTCCAGAAAGAAGAAATGAATAGTCTTTGACCTATTGAGTTCTTGTTATCTATGGCTATGGTTTAACCTGTTCCCACTTTAAATTTCACCTCCTCAAAGCCAGAACTGGGCTTTATTTATCCTTGTATTTCTTACCTAGCCTAGTGCTTAGAACCTGGTAGATACTCTATAATGTGCTGAATGAATGAGTAAATGAGTACTTTTATAAATCAACCAACCCATCAAACAATATATAGTTTAATTTCTGTGCTTTTCAGCGATGATTATTTCCATTTGAGCTTTGATGAAAATAGAAAAAAAGGCATAACAGTCCAGTTGTTAATAGTACTTTACAACAACATTCAATGAAATATAAGGTGCAACTCTTATGTCAGTTTTGCTAGATTAAGATGTTAATGAAGATAAATTCATGAGCCTTGAAATTCTTTTTTTAGCTGCTCTACCTTCCCTTTCCAAAAGGGCAAAATGAACATCTGTTTGTCTGGAACAAAAATACAAAATAAGAGATAAATTAAGCATTAAATCCACATTTTTAAATACAAATTTTAGTGCTATAGACGTAGTGAAAACGATCATTTCAAATGTTCCAGATTGGGGGGTTTAGATTTTTTTGATTAGTTTACTTACAAGCTGACTCAGTATGAGCAATTAGAATATCAAGCAAAGAACACAGGCTTTTACATATGAAATAAGCTTTGGAAGAATTGTCCATTAAGTATTACGATTGCTGCAAAAATATTAATAATAATATGCTTTGCACAGCTTTGTTATCAGGAGACTTTACATTTGACATTTCGGAAGCAAAGAAAGCAAATGGCTTGAAAAGTTGAAAAGCCAATTCATCATGATGTCTGACATTTGGAAGCTGATATTATCGTCTGCAAGGTAAAATTTAGAATTTGTAAAGTGCAGTCACATAAGACAGCCCAGCAAACGCAGGGTCTTGCTGAAATGTCTGGACTTCTCTGGGAAAACAACAGAGTCACAAAAAACTGATGGTTTTGAATTTGAATGTTTATTCCTCTGCACCTCACCCCCAAAATTTATAAAATAATGAGCTTCTACCTTCTGCCACAAACAAAATTGTGTGTATAAGAGACTGATTTACTATAGGGGGATTTAAAAATCTATAGGATTTTTGTCGCCATGGTTAAGAGACTTTTCTTGAACATGTATCATGTGATGTTTGTTGATCATTGGTTTGCTTTATTTTCAATCAAAATATGAAAGCTCATGAAAATATGTTCAAAGCTACTCCGGAGATTCTGCTGAGAATACCAGTAATAGTCATGCTGCTGCTGTGTGCCCATGCATAAGGTTTTCTAATCCAGAGAGTCCTATCTGGTAACATCAGGAGGTATTGTCGGTAACGTGTGCATCAGAATATGTCCAACTGGAGAAACTGGGAAAGATACCTCAAAAGTCACCGCAGGTGCCCCTTAGAATCCTGGGGCCCAGATAATCTCCTGGGCCCTGAATCTGATCTTGCATTTTCCTTTTCATCAAGGGAATCAGCATGAAGACGGAGAAAAGGACAACCATTTTATGCTCAGTCCTCTCCTTGTCTGGCATTGTCAGTCTTGTTGCTCTCCTAAGGATTGTTTTGCTCTGTGTACTGTGCTCAGCTTTCTTGCAGTTACTCTCAGATCAGTAAAGCAAAATATTCCCTTTCTTCCTTCCTTACAAATACTTCCGGAAAGAGCACCCAGTGATTTGTACAATTGACAATCGCAACCATTGCTCCAGGGCAGATTGAGAAAACCTCATACACTCTCTAACATAACCCAGAAGGGCCTGTTCATCTACCTTATGGCAGAGGCACGCGTTTCGTTGCTGCTCTGTGATCTAATTCAGAGAAGAGATAGCTGCTGCATTTTCAATTGATATATAAAAATAGCTGGTTGCACTAGACACCTCTGACGTCAATGGAATCATTAAAAAGCAGTGACCAGTCTGCAGAATGTCTCCGTGGAAGCGATTACAGCTCGACATGCAGATACTTAAACCATATCAATTTTTCTTTTGACAGACAGCCATCGTTTCCTGTCGTAAGGTAATTTGCATCAATCATTTAGTGTCTTTCCACTACACCATGGCGTATAATCCTGTGTAAAGGGTCAACCACATTGGAGAAGGGTTCATAGCCTGTGGAGATGGTGGGAATGAACAGTTGAAGATATTTGGAAATTTCTTAGTAGACTCCTAAATAAACTCAAACCCACCGATTAGCTTTTATTGTATTGGTTTCCAACCACAGTCTTTTGTGCTGAAACTTCTAGAGGTGACTGATGCAGGAAGCCACTAGACAGTAATCAATATGGTGCCAAGGCCCACTTACAAATTCTTTCCAAGAGCTGGAGGTCATACCAGGAACCAGATATGTATATCAAAATTCCAGATGGGGTCAGGCTCAGGAGTTTCCCAGATCTGCTCTCCTGTAAAAAGTTCTGCTGCCCTTGCCTCCAAAATATGAGGTCCCTATCCCATTCCTCATTAGCAAGCTAAATTCTACCCATCCTGCAAATGACCCTGAAGTCTTACCCAACCACTCTGGCATCATATTATCTTTCCCCTTCCTGATCAAACTGCTCCAGCCCCTGGACACTGCCCTAGTTCAGACCTTCATCAAACTCTTTCTTTCTCTTTCACTTTCACAAAAGAATGCTCTCTTGACCCCCGTTTACTATATCTCCACCCATCTTTCACCATATCCCAGTGCAATCCTTCTGAAATACCAATCTGATTATGTTAGCCCCTTGCTTACCAACCATCAATGTCTCCCTGTGTGAGAGCTCCCCCACCTGCATGCCTTTTAACCGGGTGAGCTCATCTATGTCCTAGCCAGGGGCCAATTAAACAAATCTTTGGTTATCCGGGCCTTGGCACCCTTGATTTTACTCATCTTTGCTTTTTGTTATCCACTCATTCCTACAACCACTTGCCTTGTGATACTCTTCACCTCATCTTTAGTACTTACTCCTCACACTTAACAGACTTGGCTTTCTTAATGTTGAGCAGTTGTGTTCTTCTTTGAATATGATTTATAATAGTCCTATGACTACTTGGGGAAACATTCTGTTCAGCTAGTATCCAGACCTCAGTCTCATGCTGAAATATGGTTCATTTCCCTCTCAGGAATAGATCAGATACTCTCTCATTACCTGCAGGCACAGTAAACAAAACTCCAATCCACCATTCCAGACTCTTCTACCAATTCTCACCATATACCTGTATATCAGCCACTGAGCCCACCAAAATCTTTCATTCTTCCATTCTTTTGCCATGCTACATCTTATGTTTGCAAAACCCTTCCACTATTTTTCATTTGGCACATTCATCCTTTAATATCAGACTCAAACGTCATTACCCGCAACCAATTCAATTGATCCTATCTGCATGTTCCCGTGGAAATGCATATTTATTTCTAGTCGTTATGCTTTGTAACTGTTTGATGTTCATCTGTTTGTTTCCCCTAAAACTTGACTTTCCATAATGAAACTAATATTTTATTCATCTCTGTATCTTCAAATATAGATAAAACACAGATTCTGTCAAATGATGGTTCCTCAACAAATGTTTGTTTGGAAAAATAACCTACACCATCTGTTTGAGTACATCTTGATTTTTATATTGATACTGTTTAATAATTAAATATCTTTCATTTATGCATCATTGCCTTTGATTAATCATAAACATGATGTATAGCAAGTATTTAAAAAATACTCTATACACGACCTAGGTTGATGTGGAGAATTTACACTTGATGAACTATGTTCTCTTTCTTAATATTAGCCTTGGGTTTCTGTTTGATCTATGTTGCAAAATTTTTATCTATGAATATGTCCTTTCATACTTAAAATTTTAGCCTTTACAATCTCTTAGAGCAATAAAGTTCTTGGTAGTGTTGCTTTCACATCTTCATTCCCATTTGTTGATGGCTCAAATCCTATCCCAATAGAACTGAAACACAAGGAAGCCACTTAGATGAGGGAGGATTAAGTTTGGTTAGGTCAGTTGACTTGAGGGTCTACAAGAGAGGAGAATGCTTGTCACAATGGATATCCATTTGTGGATATCCATCCATTAATTATATCTCCTTTGATCATGTCTGCATCCTGCTGTCATCATTTAATACAACCGTAATAATTGAGAGGGAGGGAGCTTTGTTTCAATCCAGGTTCTGTTCCTATATATAGATCTGGAGATGTTCCCCTGTTCTTCAGTTTGTATCTTCACCCAGCTGCCTACTTAAGAGCTCCCCCCTTCACACAGTATCTAAAATTCATTATGCCCAGCGTTTAAACCAATAACCCACCTTTCCAAATGTGTGCATCTTGGAATCTCTTCCATTTCCATAATTAGTACAACAATTTCTTGATTTTTCTCGAGTTGGAAACATGGGAATAATCTTGGACTCCCTTTCTTCCTGGCCTGCATATTGAGGCAAACACTAAATCCTGTGTTTTTACACCCACCAAGTTTTTTCTACCTTCATTACCTTTATTCTATTTCAAATCATCATCATCTCTTTCCTGAATTCTTGCAAAATATTTTTATTTGGTGTTTCCAATTTATTCTCCATATATCATTCAGGGAAATCTTTTAACAAACAAATACGATTACTTTCCTCTTTTGCTTAAAATCCTTTAATGGCATCAGATGACTTTAAAATACAGTCCGGAATGCTTCTCACAGTCCACAAGACTTTGTATAACCTCTTTAACTCCATCATAAGCCCCTCCCTCCTCAATCTTCACGAGCCCTCCTGGAAGTCTTTGTGATACCTGAGCATTCCATGCTTCCACTTAATGCTGCTCCCCATGCTCTCCAGAACCTGCCTTCCTCTTCATCTAGCCAACGTTACTTATCCTTTAGAACTCAATAAAAGCATCACTTCTTCTAGGAGCCTGCTATGACCCCCAGATTAAGTCAGTTAATTCTTTTGTATGTACGCCCACTTACAACGCCTTACTTTCACTTCATATATCATATCACACTTGTGCTTATTTAATTATTTGTGTAATAACTGGTTTTAGCTTTCCCTGCTATAATGTAAGTTTTTCCAGGAGGACAAGTATGTTTATATCTGGTTCACCTCTGTATCTATAAGATATAGGAGAGTACTTGGAAAATAGGGGTGTTCAATTAAAATATTAATTCAGTCAATGAACAAATGTCTCTTCTCTATGAGAGTTCAGCTATTTATTAAGATTCTGAATTTTTAATTTAGGTTTGGGTGTACAATTGACATCTCTATGGCTAAACTGATGAAAACAGGTGAAACATTGGACTACACATTATTCTTTTTGACAAAATTGTCTTTCTTGTAGCTGCTTTGGTAAGAAGCTCTTTACACTTGAAAATGGCATGTACAGGAAGACAGCAAGCTCTGTCGAAGTCTTCTCAAGACAAAGAGAGGTCTTGTGATTCTGAACTTGTGTTAGTTAATGCCTATATTGGCACATCACTGGGAAGTCAGACCTTGTCTTTTTATTTAAGTCCTTCAATAAATACATGTTTATATCTTGTTGAGCAGATGCAGGTTTTAGCTAATCACTGAGAGCCACCACTAAGAAGCTGTCAATGGAAAATGCAGAGCAATCAAATCAGATCAACAAAGGTAGCTAAGAGTAATTGCAGAAAAAGGTGACATAGTTAAACTTCATTGTCTGGCCTGTTTCAGGCCACTTGGAATGTGTTTTTGGCTTAAATACATTTATTATAACCATGTTCTTATTGGTAAAAATTTCAGGGCTCTTGGGAATACAAGAGACTTTGCTCTTTCTTTCTTATACCTTCTATTTTAGTGCAAAGAACGTGAGCTTTGGAGACGAGCAGTCTTGGTTTGAACTCCTACTTACAAATTTTGCAATGCTTTGAACATATTATCCTTTGAGATGTCCTGCTTCTTCTACTTCTTGGCTGTCAAGGTTAAAATAAATAACATGTACAAAATGCTTGGCAGGTAATAGAAGTTGGATAAATGTTAATTTTGTCTTCCCACACACCATCCCTTGATTTTCCCTTTCTTTCTTTTTTTCTTTCCTCAACTTTTTTTCTTGATCTTCCTGGTCTATGAGGCTCTTGGTGACTTTCTTTAATTTACAGGATGTTGGCTGGCTAGAATATGGCTTGCAGATTCTCCAGAATTCTGTAACTTAGGGAAATATAAGCCCTCCTTAAGCACATTAGTAACTAGTGAAAAATTCTACTTTATTTTTGCCGATGAAGCATCTGTTTTCATTGATTGAAGAGTTTAGGATCTTTCTTCTATATATTCTTTCTATATGTCCACAGTTAATCAATTTCTAGTTAGATGAGCTAAGTTCATCTAGAATCTTATTACGTTGGTATAATGGTATAATTGTCATAGGGAGGGAGGTAAATGGTAGAGAGAAAGATGGGCAATTATAATGTAGCCTAGTGAAAAATCATGATATCTGTAGTAAAAGGACATCTGTAAAAATCATCCTTTGTTCATTAGCTATGTAAACTTGAATAGGCCATTTAAATTCACTGAACCTGAGTTCTTTTATTTATAAAATTGGATACTTTTTGATGAGCTTTTTGTGAGTGTTAAATGAGATAATGCACACTTAAAGTTTATTTTAAGAGAGAAAGCATTTTAAATGTTGTAATTTATGTTTTCATAAGAGAAGGCAAAGTGTAGTTTCCAATTCAGAAGGCCTTTTTTTGCACATGCAAAAGAGAGACTGAAACTATGTGTCTGGGAAAGAATATAATAAAGGATAGCCAAATGGAAGTAGAGAGAGAGGAAAGAGATCAATATTTGTTCAATTCTTAGAATTTCCTGGGGCATAGAAATTCTAACTCATACTTCTCTGGTAGATGCCCTGGAGGGAAGGGAGAAAACTTTGGATTCATCCTGCATCATTGAAATATCCAGAATCCCCTGGATGCCTATCAGAGCAAATTGGTTCAGCTTTTAAAAGGCAGGCACTCCAAGCAAGAAAAGCTCTGCCTGACCCATCATCCACAGAACTGATCTGATATCTATTGGACCACAGATTGGACATGAAGATGGACGAGTTGTTGCTCAAAAAATTTTAAGTGACAGAAACAGAGCCCACTCAGCCCATCCCAAGTGGCTCATGGAAATTGAGGAATTGACTGGGCAGAGTTGTTTACCTCACCATGTTCTACTCACTCTGATCCCCTCTCTGAATTCTTCATTCTTGTTACCAGTCAGCATTGGTAATTGGGGTAGGTAACATGAGAGTAGATGTCTTAGAATGAAAGAAACCTAGAATTTTTAAACAGAAAGGATGGTAGATGACTATTTAAGGCCTTCTCCTCTTTCTTATTACCTTCAACACCTACTCTCTCATCCTTACTCTCAGCTGATGAATTTGCTTTCAATTTCACTGAGGACACTGTGGCAATCACAGGAGAAGGTCCACAAGTTCCCACACCATGTCTACCCACTGACCAGCACCTGTGCCCTTATGTTCTGCCTTCCCTCTTGCTACTGAAGATGAAGTGTCTGTGTTCCTAGTAAGGACAGCCTCTTCAATTGTCCATCAGAGTCCATTCTCCTCACATTCTCATGGATATTGCCCCAGTAATAATCATCAATTTCCCCTCCCATTGGGTTATTCCCACTGTCTATTTATAAGCTATTATTCTAACAATCTCAAATAAACCCTTACTTCACCTCCCTTTTCTCTGTAGTAATCACTCCATTTCTTTGCTCTCCTTTACAGCAAAATCCCTCAAAAGTGTGGTCTCTACCCCCTCTAGTTCCTCTTTTCCCATTCTCTCTTAAAGCCACTCAAATCATACTTTTGTCTCTCTTATTCCAATAAAAGTACTGTTGTCAACAATATAAGTTCCAATTGCTAAATCCAAACATCAGTTCTCAATATTCGCTTTATTTGTCCTTTCAGCAGTGTTTGATACAATAAATCACTTGTTTCTTTTCTTTCACTTTCTTTTCTTTTCTTTTTGAAGTTCTTTCTTAATTAGACTTCCAGGACATCACTCTCTCCTGGTTTTCATCATCCTCATTGACTGCTCCTCAGTCTTCTTTGCTGATTCCTCTCTATCTCACTCACTTTAATGTTGGTGTATTCTGGGGCTGAGAGCCTGCACCTCTTCCTTTCTCTAGTGACACTCATTTCCTTCATAATCTCATTCAGTCTCCTGGATTTAAATCTCAACAAGACTTTGATGATTACCATCCTGGAACTTGCCCTTGAAATCCAAACACATATATGCAACTGCTTTCTGGACATCTCCACTTGGAGTTTAATGGGTTTATTGCGCTTAACATGTCCCAAACTGAAATCTTGAGTTTTCCCCTCATATTTACTCTTTCCTTGTCTTCCCCCTTTCAGCTTATATCAAATTGAGTTTTCCTTGGAGTCATCCTTGTTTCTTCTTTCTTTCTCACTCCATAGAGAAAGTCCTGATATATTTTATCTTCAAAATATAAGAAGAATAGCCCGCATCTCCTCATCTCTGCTGCAACTGGCCCAAACCATCATCATCTCTTACCAGAATTGTTACAGAAGACTCCTAACTGGTTTTCCATTCAGTCTCTTGTTAAAGGAGTGCCCATGGTGATCCTGTTAAATCATAAGTCAGATCATGTCAATAACTTCCTACTTCAAATAGAACCAAGGCCCGAGTTCTTCAGTGTCTATAAGATCTTACATGAGTGGTCCTCCATTACCTCTCTGACTTAATTTCCTTTTATTCTTGCTATTGCTCCATCTAGTCTTACCAAAATGGCCTTCTTGTTGTTCTTTAGCTTGCCAATAAGATTTCTACCTCAGGACTTTATACTTTTTTCCCCCCTTTTGTTTCTTAGCTTGAGCTACCTAGAAACAGAAGCATAAAGCTTATATGATAATCAGGGAGTCAAATCCCAGAGACAAGAAGAGAGATGCAGGAAGGAGGGAGAACCAGTGCAAGGACACATTGAGCTGGCTGCTATTTAGTGCAATTAGTTGTTCAATTCATGGGACTGCACTTTGAGCAGCAGTGTTCCTGGGGAACATAAAGGGAGAAGAATTTATCCACAGGATCCTCTCTTGCATTAGTTGACGTTTATCCCCATGGTCATTAATCCCCCTGCACTTCCAACTTGTTCATGCATTGGTTTAGGTGCCCAAGGGTCTGCAGCAGTATCAACAGGAAGCCCTGGGGCAGAAGGAAAGAAATTAAATCAGTCAGAGTCCACACAGAACTGGAACAAGACACAGATGAGGCCAACAGGCTATCAGGGATGCATAAGAGATATCTGATAAACTCTGCCTAGAGTGCTCTTCTCCAGATGTTGGCATGGCTCGCTTTGCTACCTTCTCAGTGAGACTTTTCCTCAACTTCCCATTTGAAATTGTGGTCAACGACGTATTTCCAATCCCCCTTCTCTGCTTTATTTTTTCCCATGCCACATTCTAATATACCATAAAATTACCTATTTGTTTATTGTGAGTCTCCCTCACTAGACTTTAAGCTCTAGGACAACTGTGATTTTTGTCTATTTTGTGAGTTGTATCCCCAACCCAGCACATAGTATACATGCAATAAGTATTTAACGAATGACTTATTTATAAAAATTCTTGAAACTGGTACTGTAATCTTTCTTGATACACTTGTGTTAAATATATGGAACATTCTAATCAATGCATAGATCATGTGTTTATTTTGTCAAATAATCAAATATTTTAAGCATTAAAGATAGGGTGGACTATTTCCTTGGTGTGTCCTAAAGCAAATTACAGAATGAAAAGATTCATAAATGTCCACTGATCAACAGGATGTTTGTTTGCACAGCTTCTTTATTACTCTAAGTTGCCTTTTGATAATTTCCTTCATTGATCTGTTCCATTAAATCTCTGTGGAAATAATCTTGAGGATTGGTGACAAGTTCCTTCTTTGTTCTGCCCTCCCCCAGATGTTAACAGTGAATCTCTGTGAGTCAGTGATAGCAGAAGAAGGCTTATGAACACCAGGTTCTGAGTAAAATAGAATGTGGAAACAAGAAGGTGAAGTGGAAAAAATGATTAAAGTTAGTTCCTATATGCATACGTGATTAGCATCAAAAGTTATGATGTATGTTATTAAAAATTAATCATTATTGACCTGCTTTATCTAGTCTAATTCTGCAAGAAGCAATAACATTCTCTGCTTTTGTAGTTGAAAGGAAGGGGAGCCAAGTAGTCAGTAGCAATGGTGCAACCACTTTATTTTTTCTTATCATTAGTTTAAGATTAGCTTTATTCTTATCATTTTTCTTATCATGTTATTTTCTCCAGGAGGCTTTGTGGGGGCCTGATGAGTCATTGATCCAGACATGTTACGTCGACACTCTGGTTTAACCATTTTTCAGTTTGTATGTACTTGGGAAAATGATTAAACTTAAAGTCTTGGTTTCTTTAAACAAAGAAAATGCAAATGATAATGCTTAAATTCAAAGGTAAATACTTCATAATTAAATAAGATGAAATAAAGAAAGGACTAGCACATAAAATATTTTTGATACAAGCTAGATCCTCCTAGTGTTAATATTTATCAAGAAATAACAATGTAGTCATAAAGAGTAAAAAGAAGCATGAGGTGAGAAAAAATAATTTAAAGGAGATATAACACTAATTAGACTTTTAAATTAAAATAATTCTATGTAGTGATGATTTCAACTTTATTCATATTAAAGATAAAAAACATTGTAATAGGCCAAGCATTGAAGTCCACTATGTTGAAATGTTACTCAAATAGAATACAGCAGATGTGGGTGTATTTGGCCTCCACTATTATGGTGTTACTTTAGCACTTGCACAGTTTAGAAGAACTCTCTTACTCCATAAAAGTTAGTTAATTAGTCTAGAATATCTCATTAAGTAATGAGAGTCTGCTAAGAGTTAGAAGTCCAGGATATTTCATTAAGCAGTAGAAAGATGATTAATTTCAGTTTGCAAACTAAGGAGACTGATATCTAGAAGTGCCAGTCATCAATTTGCAGCTTCAAATCTACACTTCATTACCTGTTTTGTGAAAATATAGCTGGCCCTTTAAATAGATTTCCTTTGTCAACTGGCACCTGCTAAGCTTTAGAAGTGGAGGATGTTGGAGGGGAACTGGAGGAAGAAAGTGTTATTTTCTTCTTGGTCCTTGTTCGTTCCTCTTGGCAGGCTCCTGCAGCAAGATTCCTCTAGTGCTGGGTTCCTGCCGTGTGTGGCTTCTCCACTGCCCAACTCCTGCAGTGCATGGTGCCCAGAAGTCAGAAGCTTCCCCCAGGAACTTTTGGGAAGTCTTGCGGCAGAGACTCTCTGGTGGAGGACATCCTTGTCCTTGGTTTCCCCTGCATCCACTTGTGCCACATGCAATGAGTTCTGAGGTATGACAGCTCCCTCTGGATGGCTTTCTCCAGAGGGCAGATTGCCATCAAGGTCCAAAGGCACAGCATCTCAGCAACTCCCTAGTGAGATATGGCTCTCAGTCCTGGGAACACTCTTTTTTGGATGCTCTATGTCAACCCTAAGGGTAGATACTGCTCATTTCTGCTATTCCTATATTCTTTAGAGTTCTAGTTCTCCTTACTTCATGCTAGCCAATGTTCCACTACTTCAGTCTCCTGTTATAGTTAATAATTATTTATATTAAACTTTCCCTGTTTAATTACTGTGTGGTTTCTGTCTCCTTGTTTGATTCTGATGGATACAGCAGAATTTATTATTTATGTGGGACCATGGGACAACAAACCTATTCTGTCTGGATATCATTCTGTAAACATGTTAACACAGGGCTCATTCTATTATATCTCTTGAAGTGCAACATTTCAAACATAGTTGATAAAAACCGTAAAAAGGATTATTGATCATGTAGTTGTTCTACTTGAGAAGAAGTCTACAGAGGCATGTAATGAGGGAGAAATTGTAGGAAAAAGACACACTATTTGAGCCGAGTATGCCAGAACATTATTTTTTAAAGTTACATAACAATGTGAGAACATTGTTTCTGGTGTCCAGGTCTTGCATTTCTTTGTTATATTGTCAATATATAAGAAAAAAAATGTTCCAGATGGATTTTTAGAAACTAGTAGTTTAAATTCTATTTTACACTGGTTTTGTGTGTGTGTCTGTGTGTGTGTGTGTGTGTGAGGAAGATTAGCCCTGAGCTAACATCTTTGTCAATCCTCCCCTTTTTGCTGAGGAAGATTGGCCCCGGGCTAACATCTGTGCCCATCTTCCTCTACTTTATATAGGACGCCGCCACAGCATGGTTTGATAAGTGATGCATAGGTCCGCACCTGGGATCCCAACCTGCGAACCTCAGGCCACTGATGTGTAGTGTAGGAACTTAAACACTACGCCACCGGGCAGGCCCCATACACTATTTTGATTTAAACTAAATTCACTGAACAACTAACCTACTAAACTAAAGTGGAATCTATCAAAAGAAAGATGGATAAGATGTTGATATTATTTTTTAACACACCGTGGCTATTCCAGCATTTCTTTGAGATATGGACCAATTGGTAGTCGGTTGAATAGTCAGTTGAATTCTGAATTCTCAGTCAGAATCTGAGAATGTGACCTAGTTTGGAAATAGGGTCTTTGCAGATGTAATTAGTTAATATGAAGTCACACTGGATTAAGGTAAGCCCAAAAGCCAATGAGTGGTGTCCTTTTATGAAAAGGAGAGGACACAGAGGTAAACATGGAGGAGAAAGCAATGTGAAGATGGAGGCAGAGATTGGAGTGATTCATCCATAAGCCAAGGAATGCCAAGAATTTCCTACAACCACCAGAAGCTAGAAGCCTCCAAAAATAGCCAATGAACCCTGCCAACACCTTGATTTCAGACTTCCATTCTCCAGAACTGTGAGAGAATAAATTTATGTTATGTTAAGCCATCCAGTTTGTTACAGCTGGTCTAGGAAACTAATACATGGTTAGTGTACTAGGTATTGGAAATTCACTGTAAATAAGACAAAAATCATTCATGTCCCCATGAGCTGCTAATCATCTTTTGATATTTTTAGTGTTAGTTTAAAAACATTTTTACACAGTATTTTTTATTTGGAAGAACTTTTTCTTCTTGCAGCGTCATAAGAAATTGCAGCTGCTGAGATGGCAGCCAGAATTTGGAAATGTGGCCTTGTGGGGGAGCTTGTTAGATGGGGGAACCTAATAAGTTTTCAATTCAGTTATTAATAAATAATTTTTAAGAAGAAATCCTGCAGAAAATCCTATTGAGCTCCTAAACATTAACACACACACACACACCACACTCTACTTCATCCGCTTTCTTAATTAAGAAATGCTTTCTCTCAGGGATCAGGTAGATTTTGTTCAGCCAATGATTTCAACAGTGACCCCAAGAACTGAGCTGATGACTTCTGGATCTCTTGCGATTAGCATTGATTAGGGAAAAATGATTTGGCGCTACCAAGGCTATAATTTTCTCCCATATAGAACCATTAATTTGACTACATTACCATCTTCTTCTGCAAATGGTCTCTCAGAAGAATTGC
The DNA here is from genome assembly GCA_031878705.1 of Tapirus indicus. Lineage (NCBI taxonomy): Eukaryota > Metazoa > Chordata > Mammalia > Perissodactyla > Tapiridae > Tapirus > Tapirus indicus. The sequence goes on along the minus strand of CM062921.1, from coordinate 113,473,495 downwards.
CCGTCTCTTCCCCCACAGTAAGAATTCTAGCCTACATCTTATTCAGACTAAACAGCATACCTAACGTCCTCCCATATATTATGCATCTTAGGGATTTTTCTTTCTCCTCCTTATCTATGAACCATTGGCTTTATTTTTATATTCTTTGTGGTGCTTTAGTATATTGTGCATTTTGAATGAAGACCCACTTTGTTATATGAATGGCTTCAGGGATATAGATTTTTAAAGTTTTCAATTCTGACATCTTAATTACTTCTGGAATGTGAATAATACTTTAAAACACACTATTTCTCAGATGATAAGAACCTAACATTGAAAAAAAATATTAATTAAAAAAATGACTCTGAGGAAAGTATATGTGGAAATTTTCTCCAATATTGAAATTATTTAAAATAAAAAACATGTCTATTTACTGTTGGTTTTTCCTTTCTAATTTCCTCTGGGATTCAGAATTGAAGTCAAAGTGGTCAGGGCCAACTTGATGGCTAAATAAAGGCAATGCCCCCTCCATGGCATGATTGCAGAGGTGATGGGAAAGGCTTTGTAGAGAACATCTGTATTTTGCCCAACTAGAGTATCTGCTCGCATATTCTAGTAGCAGAGCTTCGACTTTCCTTGTAAGTCACCATTTACCCGTTCTCAGTGCACCCTCAGGTGTGGACTATGAAAATTGACTTCAGGCCCAACTCAGACCAGTGAGACACAGTTCTGTTTCCTGGTTGAAACTATTGGGAAAAATAAGTACTCTTTGGTCATCTTGACTCAGTGTGGAAAAACCCTACTTAAATAGAGTCAATGCAGGGGAAAGTAAAACAGAGATGGAGAAAAATCAAACCCTGATGATATTGTGTGAGATCCCAGTTATCCCCAAAGCTGCTGCTTTTTCAGTTTCAATTAGCCTGAAAAAGTCTCTTTTCTTTTTTTTCCTGTCTTTTTTTGGCTTGAATTAATTTGAATTGGATTTCTCTCACTTACAAATAGAGAAAGTAAAAATTAGCTTGGACTGAGACAGTCAAATCTGCCTGGCCATTCAGCAGGCTGCAATAACAGACATAGATCAAGCCAGCTCTGCAAAGTTAACAGGAAACACTCTTTCTCCCAATGACACACTGAAGCTGTAAAGTGTCGTCACAGCCCCCTTCTTGAGTGACTATTGCTATTTGAAATTCTATCGGTAAGAATGAACATCGCACTCTCGCGTGCAGGATCCAAGTCACTTTGACACAGGAAAGCAGCTTCAACTCACAACCTGGGAGCAGAGCTTCAGATAAAGGGGTTTCTGCACACAACATTCCACAGCTATCTTAACTTTGTGGGCCACAGGAAACAGGACCCTAGGTCCACATCCTTGGTCTTCAGAGGGGAGTAGTGACTTTGTGAACAGCATGGTGGCTGTCATTGAAATTAATTTCTGTCCCCAGCCCAAAGATGAGACAAAGAGAGAGAGAGAGAGAGAGAGAGAACTGTATCTAAGAGTTGAATGAGATTTTCACTCCTGATCTTGGGTAATTATTGGGACACAAATGCCCCTCTATTAGAATGCAACATAAAGTGAGGAGAAGCATTTCCTTACCTACCTTCACTTGGCCACAGACCATTCACCCCTTTGACATCTGAAGATTTACCTTTGCAGTGATGATCAAGGGGGGTAAGCAGTGCCACCTGGGGAGATTGCTGGGTCTCGTGGAGAAGTAGCAAAGTCTGGAGACCAAAGTGAGCATCAAGATGAGAAAGCAGCAGTAGGCAGCAGCCAGAGGCTGTAGAATTTTTTATTAAGCACACAGGAAACATCTTTTGGGGACTCAGGAAAGTGTGAGGAAGGGAACAGTCTTCCAAAATCGCATGTGAGCAGAGGCCTCATGTGAGAGCAGGAGTCTGTGGAATTCTAATATATTCATGCAGCCCCACTTGTATCTACAATCAGATGAGGAACGGAAAATTTAACAAGATTTTGTTGAAGCTCAAAATGTAATTCCTCCTGCACCCTTTCTCAGCTCCTTTTAAATAAATGCATCATAAGCCAAGTTCCCCTGGGTGAATATTCTTCGCCAAGATTTAGAAGTGACGTTACAGCTAAGAGACAGCGTCTTTCTGCACTTGGAGAGAACACCATGCAGTGTATTTTCCACTAAATCTCCCACTGTCAGTATTTCTCCAAGGAATACAAGAGGTGGAGGATACTGCCTTTTACTTTTTTTGAGCCCTCATCACCACGTCACTGTGATCAGCATGTGCACGGCCTTTATCAAGCACTTTTCCACCATTCGATTGGGTCACAACCAGTCACAATTTCATTTCATTGTTTCCAAACATGTTTTAATAACTACCGTGTCCTGGGGATATAGAAATAGCTAAGATGTACCTCTTCCCTTCAAAGCTTAAATCAAAAATGAATAATCTTATAGTCCAATGAGGAAAGGATTATTGGTTCTAAATTAATATTTTCTGCCTTTTCCCCATGCCAAAATTGAAACCAGTCTGCAGGCACATTTTTCTTTTTTCCAAAATGAAAGAGCACAGTTTAATAATAGCTGAGCAGTTGTGTTGAGGCAAAAGATTTTTTCTTAATTATTTCTCAGTGAAATTCCAGGAGGTCACGCTTACACATTCCTATGAGGAAAAAAGTGTGAGTGGAGAATAAGCGTTCTGCCAAGGAGCACTTTTTAAGAACTGCCAGCTTTGGTGCTCTCTACCATCCCCCCTCCCTGTCACTTAGGACACTAACTCCCACTTTCTAGAATTTAATGTGGTCCACCTTTGCCTAATAGCTCCAGATGTTTCCAGGAATATTTCTATCCAGTGAACTGAAGGATGAACATGGTAGAAGGTGCCCAGTTACATGAAGTTCACTTCTTACCACTTAATTCCAGCGCGGCCATTATTTAATGGCTCGTTACTAAGGATGTATATTGAACCACACATTGAGAGCCAATAGTGAAAACTTCCATCATGCCTCAGTATTACTTTCCACTTAAAAAGAAATATTTCCTCCAATTCCAGATGATGTTTTTACTCCTTCAATCTAAGAAGAATTGTCATTTTTGCCCTGTGTAAAGGAGACACTTTGTTTTCTGGGGTCTGCTTCACTCTATGAAGTCAGCCTTATCTGTCGAGGAAAAGCAGTTTCATCTGAAGACCTGGAGGTGAGGGGAGGAAGGAGTCCTTGCTTTTGCTGTTTTAGAGCCAGATAGAATGTGGCCGCCAAGCTTACACACAGTGTCCTGTACACGGTGACAGGGAATGTGGCAGGGAGAGAGAGGGAATCCACTCTTCATTATATGGGGCCATGACCAACCTATTTCCTATTACACTTACTGTAGAAGTTGTCCTTTTCTTCTTAGGCTTTCAGGAATAACTGTGTTCAGTTTTACTATCTAGGAATATTACTTTGAAAACGTCATTGAGAATAAATTTATGTTTGTTTGTTTGTTTTGAGGACAAAATGGTGCCACCCGTTAGCTCTAGTGAGAAACTACCAAAGATGTACTCATCTATTTTCCTAAGGAACATTTTAGAAATGTTTTGTAGTGCTTAGCAGGAAGCCTGCTGTATAATAGGCATTTGGCAAATGTTTGATGTATAACTGAATAAATGAATAATGGCTCTGATGAAACTACAGCAATGTTATGTTAAGGACAAAGATAAGATTATGTAGAGTATTATTTGCAGATATACACTTTCATAAATGTAGAAGTCATTACAGCTTTATAAATGGAAATCCTCTAATGTCATAAATCTCCTGGTGTATATAACAAGCAGAGCTTTGGGGGAAACTTAGGTCCAAGTTCAACCTCAAGGATAATCTTGGACTGTATGTTTTTGCTGGATTGTCTTTATAATGCTATTACAATGCTTGAATTTTGTTTTAAGGCTGATTTGAACCCAAACACATAGGGTTTATTTGGTGAAATACAAAGGCAATTTCATTTCTGAAAGAGTGTTTCGTGCACTGGGTATAGTGGAGGTGCAGCAAAAGATTTTTTCACCCTCAGCTTTTAACCTCAAGATGGTGTTTTATGATATTAATATACTATATTAATATAATATTGCTATATTGATATTCGCTTTCTTTGTGGTAATATAAGAAGCAAAGAATATCAGAATTTGGAGATACCTAATTTTGATGTAATGGAAGCACTCATGGCATTATCTTTATTGGTGAAGAATATATTCTTTCACAGAGGCGATCCTAATATGATGATTCATATTTTTAAAAAAGAATTATATTTTCTGATGCTCTGAGTCATGTCCTATTTAAGAGATCCACTTTTGGGCTTATAATGAAGCACTGATGAATATGAAATAAAAAAATAAAGATACTGGTGCCAGGACTTTATTAGGCATTTCACTGGATACAAAGAAACTTTTGTTTACATTAAGAACACAATCTTATCAAAAAAATTCACATTTGCTAAACAGAACTGTAGGCATGTATTTTATTTACACCACATTTATTAAAGTATCAATGACCAGATCCTAAAAAGAGAAGGCACAGATCTGTCTCCCTCTAGTGAATTTCCAGTGTCTTAATGAAGGAAAAGTCACCAGCTCTGCAAATTCACATCCTTTAGAAATGAAGTAAATCAACACAAATGTGTGCAAGCATGGGCCATGAGATGGAAATGCTATATTAAGGGATGTAGATTTTCTTATCACTTATAGGAATTTCAAGAGAGGAGGTAAGTATCAAAAATGTTTCAGAACTCCACATTCAGACTATGTCAAGGATTCACTGTTGGAAACAACAGTATTTGAAAACTCTATTTTAGGAATTCCGACATGGTTCTCTTCTCTACAAACTGTTCTTGAAACCGACCTCAGCTGGTACTGTAATTCTGGGGTATCTTAGGTTTCCAATTCCTCAGAAAAAGAGCTGGTTGTTATAATTTGCTTTGGCAAGTCTGTCAGGCACTAGTTTCATTGTCAGGGTTCATATTCTATCCCCCGCCTGCTGCCCAGCTCCCACCCAAACTCAGGAGGTACCGACAGGGACGTGCCTACACTTCAGACTCCTCTCTTCTTCCAGCAGTCAAGAAAGCAACTTTCTATGTCAACTTCTGCAAGTCTGTAGATGGCCAGTTCTAATCTGATAAAAATAATTTGTGGTAAGGTGTTAATGAGGGGAATAATTGATTCATTTGTTACCTCTCTGAAAAAAGAAACTGAATTTTAAAAGAGGTCCTGGTACTGAGTTAGAAGGTGCTTCCACTTTCGAGGGGCATTTTTAATGTGTGTGTGTGTTTGCGGTTGTTCCAATTACTAGGGAATGTTTCTTAATGGATTAATGGGGGAGACTCTGGACCTCACAACAGGCCAGTGAAGGGAAATTTTGAACATGGTGGCGTTAATCTTATAAAGGTACTTGCTTGATTATTCCATCTACACTTGAGTTGGTCCTTCATAAAGCATCTGTGGGACTTGGCATGGAACATTTTCCTTCATGAAGGGTATTAGGACTCTAGATTTTCATGAGGTATCTTAACATAGGTTACAGAAAGAGGTAGGATCTCACCTCTTATAGGCAGCCCAGCCGAAAAAGATAGAGAGGCAAGATGGGTAGGGTTTCCAGATTAGAAAAAAATACAGGACACACCCAGTTAAATTTGAATTTCAGATAAACAACAAATAATTTTTTAGTATGTCTTGTGAAATATTTGGGAAATACTCATACTAAAAAATATTCGTTGTTTATCTGAAATTCGAATTTCACTGAGTGTTCTGTATTTTACCTGGCAACCTTAAGTATAGAAAAAAACATAATTGAGGATGGAGAAAAAGAGGAAATAAGGAGATTGATTAATATTCCACAACCAGATCCCAGGCCTAAGGAAGATTCCAGAGTTTTTGCGTAGAGCATGACAACCTGTAGACATCGTCGCATTAGTCATAAGTTTTCTATTGCTAGACTACATGAAGGCAGATGGCAAAAGTGTGAGTGTCGCACACTTATTTTTTGAGAAGGAACCATAATGGGACCACCTAATCCTGATGGATCTTTAGTGACTCTCACAGAGCCAAGGCAGTTCCTCTTGAGAAGATGCAACTTTTAAAGAGTAATGGTTTGGAGAAACAATTTTTCCTGGAAAACTCATTTTTATAAGCAAAATAGGTTCCATGTTTGGAAGAAGAGCTTTAGAAATGCACGGGGTCTGTTGCTGATGGAAACGAATGTGAATTTAGTCTCTGCATGATAATGAAGTTAATAAACTAATTGACATTTGAAACTTTTGAGAAGCATCAGGTGCTCCACAAGCTGAACTACTTGCTTATGGGAACTCAGCTAAGTTCTAAAGCACATTCCTGATATGATCTTTTTTAAAGGCCATTTTTAACAAAAACATAATTTCTCTTTAAATTTGAATCCCAAATTGCAACAACAACAAAAAATGGCAATGAATTAAGGCTGGTCATAATGTGCCCTTTTTCTTTAGGATAAGTTTGATTTTTGATAAGATACAATATGCTTACTCACACATACCACATAGAAGCACATACTTTTGACTCATACAAATATACAGTTAGAACTAATACCTACAAAATAGCATCACAAATGAAATAAAAATTACACAATTTTCAACAGATTCAATCAACACGTTTTACAAATGCTACAGAACATTTTATCATTGTCATTGGGAAACAAACAATTTAGAGCATTATTTAAAACTGAAAGTAACACAGGAGCCACCACTAAGTTATGGCAAATATAGCATTTACACCATTGTGTCACTGAAATCTAGTGGAAAAGACTAAAGTGCTGTAAAATAAAATACTTTTAAAATCCTTGTATAGCATATCCTGAGGGACACTGTGCATTATTTTCTGTTAGCAATTCAAAATTCAAGCACTCTACCTATGGAGCTCTCATTTGGATGAGCAACCAAAGGTTAGAAGTTTGTGTCTGTAAAAGTGTAGAACTGAAAAACTCATGAAAACATACATTTCCTGAGACTTCCAATTTTCCAGTCTGGAATCCTAACAGGGGAGAACCCGAACAGGTAGCCTTGGCTAAAATACATCAGAATCTCAATGAACCGAAAACAACTTTAATTGTAATTTGTATTCAAGTCCGTCTTCAATTCTCCAGCTTGAAGTGTAATTGACAGTGTAGTTAGAGTATTACTGTAAGACATTTCTTATTTATGATGTTTCAGTTTTCATTGGTTTTCTAATGATTTTTCTCCTCTTAAATATTTAAATATTTGAATTGTGTTTATGCCTACTAACATAGGAGATATTGATTTTAAGAGTTAAAATGACAATAGAATCAGGTTGATTGATTAGAGTGCAGTTTCAACTTGAATAATGTATGTGTGTGAGATGTGCATGCCATGTGCGTGTGACGCGTATGTGTGTGTGTTTGCGTGTGTGTGCACACACAGGCACATACATGCAAACACTTTATGCTCTAATACATTCATATTAGGTGGCGCTCCATGAAAAGTGACTTTTCCTAGTATGGCTGAAAGTGAATATTGAGGTCATCATATAGAATATCCTAAGGCTTTTAAAAGATGCCTCCTCATTCTCTGCATTCACGTGATTGTGTTGTAATAAGGGAGACATAAATGATAATGGCAGGAGTCTTCACCATATTAGTCCTTCAAAATTACAGACAGGAAAGCAAACCAAAAAATGATACTCTTTGCATATTTTCCCTCATTCCACACACTTCTTTGATTTCCTGCTGTAGATTGGGTAAAAGTTGGATCTTGTTTCTGTTTTTTGCCTTACAAGACTTGTGATGTAAAGTCTTGAGAAACAAGCAAAACAAAAAGTGCACCAAGATGTATCTGCTACCATCTTGGCACCTATTTGTAGCCCTTGTGCTCCTAGCTTTCTGGAGACACAATACTCAGCTAAGACAAAGGAGCAGAGGCTCAGGGTAAACTCTGATTGCATATCACAGTCCTCACCCCCACCTCTTTATTTAAGGCCCACCGCCTGCTCCCTCAGTGTGCTCCAGGGCAGGGTCAACTGTCCATTCTTTCAAAGGAATCCCTCCTAGCAAACTCTCCCTCGAGCTGGAAGACCCACAGTTCACTTCCACCTGTTCTCTCCTTTAGAAATTAAGGCGAGCCCATTTACTCTCAGAGCCTGCTACATAGGTACTGTACGTCCACGTGAACACCGTAACATTGGCTTGAAAGTACCTTTTTTGTCAAACAAGGTTTCTATGTGCATATCATTAATAGCGGTTAAAAGCTTTCTCCAGTTAAGAAACTGCACAATTAGTTAGTCTAATGCTTCAGCATGTTTGTTTTTTCCAGCACCCAAATGACAAATATGACAAGGCTAGTTCTAAGCAAACATTATAAGAAAGCATCTAAGTTCAAGGAAATACAACATAGTTACCTCTATATTTAATTCATTTTTCATTAATATGTTCAAAGATCTGACTTCTGTCATATTTATAAGTGAAATCCTTGTGTCATTGCAAATGTGCTTGGCTGAAGATCCTCCCGAGGGATGAATAATGAATAGTCAAAGAGATAATCTGCCCAAAAAGCAAATTTACAGGAAATAAATTTCAATAATCCATAGTCCTTTAAAAAGGATTCATATTTAATTGCACATAAAGAGCACATGAAAGAGATAGAAAGGCAATAAAACTGAAACAAGAGGGATAGCAGAAAGAAAACTATATTTGTAAATAATTAAGTCCCAAGCTAGAATATTTTTACAAAAATAGTCTGATCAGCTACTCTATTTTCAAGGTCTCATAACTCTTTTCCCATACGTTGTTAAGGGTTTTAGTCTTAAATTGTTTAATAGTATCTGTTTTCACTTGAAAAGAAGAATTGTGACTGTGTCTGTCCATGTCCGTGTGTGGTTGTGTGTATTTTTATTTGTCTGCCTGCAGGAGTGGGTATATATTGGTATATTGTGTATGGCGAGACATGGACACACAACTGGAATGAAGAACATATCTGTTGTGTGTGTGTGTATGCTACTTGGTCTACCAAGCAAACCTATACAGTTTTCACAAACATTCTCTTCAGTACAAACAACTTCTATAATCTCCCTGTAGTGGCTAATAAATATTATTTTCTGATAAGGAGTATTTATAATCTTGTAATAAACTCTGATTATTTATAATCTTGACATACATAATCTTGGAATCAACTCCCTTACCTAGGTCTAAGAGATCGAACCACATGTCTTACATTTAAATTAATTAAAAGCTGAGGTTATGCTTTTATTTTTCTATGGCTCCACTTTGCAAAACGATTTTCCCAGAAAACTATTGAGGTGTGATTGTTTCTAAACATGAAGATAAAATAATTCATAATTGTAAGAATTTCTGCAAATTTTGTAGATTTTTATAAATGCCTCACAATGTTCCTGTGAGGCACATAGGTAAGGGTTATTGTGCTCTTTTAAGATTATTTCAGAGTTGTTTAATATCATAAAGGTGACAAGGAGGGAGCCGTGCTGAAAGTCGTGTTGTCATGTTTCTTCCCTACAGACCTGGATTATCAAATGTTGGCCACAGAAACTTTCTGCAAAACTTTTGCCCTTCCTCAGTCTCGACCCTAGGGTAGGATGGAATCCACAAATGATGAGTCAGTGCCAATTTTCAATAAGTCTGCCCAGATCACATGTATTTAAGAATCTCCTAAAGATTCATGGATGCTTGTGATTTTTGGACATAGTTTCAAAAACATCGCTCTAAGTCTTGCTGCCACCCTTCCTCCTTCCTCAGCTTCAAGTAAAAAACTAGAATCAAAGCTTCTCGAAATACACTCCTCAAAATCTGGGATTTAGAATTACATATTTGGAAATTCCACTTTGGTAGGAAAGCTTGCACAATCGCTCACTTCTTTCTTTTCTTTCAATCAAGAGAATTGTTAAGAGAGCTTTTGTAAGAGTTCTTTTCAGAGTTTTCTAATTTTTACACACATCATAAGTTTTCACTTACTGAGCATTTGCCAGGCAATATTACTTAAGAGATTCCTGAATTAAAATGGCATCTATTCCCCCCAGCCCCATTTTTCACTACGGAGTTGGCACTAATAGTTCTTCCAAAAATGTTTTTACACTATATTTATAGCTGCCTTAAATAGAAATACTGTGAAACACTATTATTTTCATATAACACAAAAATCACTGATTATAGCCTCCAATATTACTGATGCAGGGAAACTGATGTGATGCATATTTTCTATGACCAAAAGTTAGCAATGATTGTCCAATTGCAGATGACTACAGACTATTATACCAAGTCCCACAAAACAAATAAATTTCAGTACAACAATGTAATACACATTATGTTGGGCATTCAATTGTTTTGAGTCCCATACAGCATCTGATTAAAAAGAGCAAGCGAGAGAGGAAGTGGAAAGCTTACGTTAGAGGATATAGACAGTGTAGGCGTCTAGGTTGAAATCAGAAACGCAATCAAGTAAACACTCATCAGTTAATAAGTTACAAAGACTAATTTTGAAAAACAAAATTCACTGGTCTTTTTTTATCCCTAACACTAGAAGTAGATTTTACTCATCAAATGGGAAGTGAAATATTTATACTAATGCAGACTATGATAACAATCACTGAAGAAATGGTTTCCTCCTTTTCCCACCCACTGTCAGCCCTAATACCCTCAGAGACTCAGTGGAATAGGAAAATCAGTGTTTATAGATAATATGCCTAATACAACGAGTCTTCTCTGTCTTATTCATGAGCATTCCAAATGGTACTATCAAGTGTTGGCTTCTCCTTCATCAAAGACATAGTTGAGCTTTATGACGGTGCTGATGAAATCACCAAGTTCTACGAAATCGGCAGTGACAATATTGATGCCACTCTCTCCTGGCTTCTGCGTGCGGACCCACTGCATCATGGCAGGAAGAGCTCTGAGAAAGGAAAGAAAAAGAGAAGTCACAGAAAGCAAGGTATTATTTTTCAAGCTCAGGCTTTCTATTAGTTTTGCACCTTACTGATATAAATGTCCCAATTGTAGGTACACGATAGAGAAAAAAGGCCAAATGGACAATGGTAAATTTTAACCTCTGAAGAGACGCTGCAAGAGAAATATTCACTATATTGGTCTATATTGGATTCTGCATCTTTGGAAATCTCAGATGCTATAAGAGTTCATAGTGAACCTCCTCCACTAAGTAAAAAACATCCTTGCACTTGTATTCTGATTTGGCAGAGTATGATTGCAAACCTTGCAAAGTTATGGGGTGATAAAGTCAGAGATGAATACATGCACTTAGCCAACATTAATTATGAACCCACTGTTTTCAGGAAATGTGTTGGATATTGTAAATAGACATAACAGCAAAAATCCCTGCATTCAAAGAGTTCACCATTTGGTGATGGGCAGATGGACAAGGTAGAAAATTTAAATATAGTACAACCAGGGCTCATTCCTTTAAACTCATTTACTGAGCACCTTTTATATCCCAGTCACCATTGAAGGTGTTTGGAAAACGTGAGTGAGCAAAACAGATAAAAATATTTACCCTTGTGGAGCTTGCACTCAACTAAGGAGAGACAGACATTAAATAATAATCATAAGTAAATTATATCATTTGATAGGAGGGAATAAGTACTAAAAAATAGCAAAAAGAGGATTAGGTGTATGCAGGTGGAGAGGAGTAGTGCAAATTGCAACTTAAAATAGAGTGGTTTCATTGATAAGGGGACATTTGTGCAAAGGTTTGATGGAGACAAGGAAGTAAGTCATGTGGATATCTGGAGGAAGTGTTTCAGCTACTGCCAGGGCCCTAAAGGGCTGGCACCTAAGCTTGGAAAAAGAAAGGGAAGGGTAGTAAGAGATGAAGTGAGAGGGATAATGAGGAAAGGGGGGAGCAGATCCTATAGGGCATTATAAGGGCTTTATGGTTTACTCAGAGAAAAGGGGAGTCTTTCGAAGATCTTCAGTAGAAGAGTGGTATGATCTGACTTTCATTACAAAAGATGGTTCATTACCATGAAAGCATAGGGGAGAGTCACTTAGCCTAGGCTGGGAGTCAAGAAAAACTTTTCAGAAGAATGCTCCCTGAATGTTGAGGGATTAGGAAGATTTAGCTAAGAAAAGGTGGGAGGAATGGGGGATAGAGGATGTATAATGCATTTTCAGGCAGAGGAAATAGCATTTCTTCATTCATTGACAGAAGTATGGTATGTGCTTAGAAGTAGGGGATGCAAACAGAGAGATACAGGTGACATTAATAATGATGCACAATATCCTATGACAGCACATTGAGGTGAAATCTACTATGACTTGAGGGGGCAGGAAGGGAGGTTTCCATGAGAAAGAGATAAATAAACTGAGGCCTGAAAGGCCCTGGTGTAACAACAAAGAAAGTATGAGGGGACACACGTGGACATTCAATTCCCAGATGAGAGTGAGAGGGAAGGAAAGAGAGAAGGGGAGAGGGGGAAAAAGAGAACAATGTGGTTAAGAATCTCAAAGAAGTTATATCAAAAAATTTAAGGAAGTCTTAAAAATGTTGGAGAGGTAAGAAGAAATCAGGTGATAGAAAGCGTTCAGAAATGTATAACAACTGAGAGCTATTAACCAGGGAAAGAATATAATTAGGTCTGTGATTTGGAGAGATTAGTTTGCCTTCAGTGCAGACAAATGAATGGGAGAGAGCTAGACTAGGGGCAGGAATAATAATTAGGGAGCTGTGGAAATAAACCAGGCCAGAGATGGTGGTAGCTTACATTGCAATAGCAGCAATAGATGCATTTGAAAGGAACTGAGTTGATAAAATGGCAACATTTGATTAGTGTGGGATGGGGATAATGCTTCGCTGCTATTCATAGGATAGGGTTTTCATGGCCAATTTTTTTGGAAGTGGGTGGCCAGGTCCTTCTTCCTAGTCTATCTTAGTCTGGAAGCTCTGCTGAAACCTGTTCATCATGGGTGGCCCTGCTGGTATTTGAAATACCAGTGACATAGCTTTCAGCAACATAGCAACATGCAGCCACTACAGTATGACAACTGACAGATGGGTGGTATGGTTCCTTGACCCAGAAATGAACCCAGGCTGCAGCAGTGAGAGCAGTGAATCTTAACCGCTAGACCACCAGGGCTGGCTTGGTAGTTAAGTATAGGTCTGATATTCAGGACACAGAGCTGGTCCAGAGCCATCACAGAGAGAGAATTAGAGCTGTCCAAGTGGATAAGATTACCTGGGGAGATTTTGTAGAGGAGAAAATTTGAAGATCAGCAGCATTTAAGGGATGAGCAGAAAAGTTGATACAATAAAAGAGAAAGAGAAGTAGACATAGAAGTAGGAGGAAAATCAGGAGCATATAGAATCAAGGAAAAAAAATGGAGCCATACTCATTTGGGTCCTTGAGGTTAAAGCATGGAATGTAGTACCTGTGCATTTCTCCAGGTCTCAGAAACTATAGTCTGAGCAAACTCAATCCATCCAGGCAAAACTGGGTCAACTGCCTGGGATGACATTAATCATGTGAGTAATACCTTAAAAATTGTGATCCATGCTTTTCAGCATATACACTTTTCTGTTAGACAGAGACAGAGGAGGATCCAATTGCTTCTAAAAGAGCATAACATGGATCTAAAAGGCCCAATGCTTTCTGAAAATAGACTGGCAGGTGGAGAAATTTGCCCCCGACAGCAACAGTTTCAGAAGAGAATTCTACTTAAAATGAAAAATCTGGATCCTCAGAGCACAGACACACGTGTGTTCAAGTTCATCAGAAAGACAGATGCTGCGGCAATTTGTGTGCAGCCACTCGAGTTTGAATTCCATTACTTTTTCTTCTGGACTTGCTAGAGCAGATGATATATCTCTGTTGTGAATACAGCATCACCTTGGCATTCTAGGGAAGGTAGACACTCTTTGGAAAGAGTATCAGAACCAGTGTATTTCCTGGGAAGAATGGTTGTTCAACAGACATAGTCACCTTGAGAGGTGAGAGGAGGAGTGGATGAGAGAGACGCTGAGGCCAGTGCTGATTCTGTATCAACCTGGTTCACCAGATCCCTGGGGTACCAGGTCCTGTGAGGCTCCTGAGCAACCAAATTCCCAACTTAGAACCACAACCATCACAGAAACAGCTCCTCAGATGCCCTCTACTACTCTAAGATCAAAATTCCTGGGCCTGAATTTAGAATAGTTAATTGTTATCCCCTTGGAGAGATGTTAGCAGAACACAAGAATGCTTTTCTCTGTTGCTCTATAAAATAGATTGTTTTGAGGATTGATGAAACATCCTTTGAAATAGCTTGTGGTCCTCAGATGAAATACGAGTTTTACATTTAAAATACCATTTCTCTGAGTGACAGGAATATTTCTATTTTTCTGTTCAGATATACTTTCCTAAAGTCAATAAGACAAAACAAGCAATAATGCCAAGTTGAATCTCAAGTCCTCAGACAGTCTTAAGTAGAATTAGGTTAAACAAAATGATTCACTATATTGGATTAAAGCTAGCAAATGCTACTGAAGTCACAATAATTATTTAGAGCAGCATTTCTTAACCTTTTTTTTCATTATTTCTTCCCTATGAAGCCTTTTAAAATATTTTTTTTCCTACTTGCCCTTCTTTATGAAATTTTAATACTACAGTTAGGCTGTGAATCTGTTTATGTACTGTTTGTATATCTGTGCTGTATACATAAAAAGAGCAAATTTTTTATTTGCCATCCCAAGAACCAATTTTTGCCCCCTCGGGGGCAATATGGACATGGGGAATGCATGATTTACAGCTAATTGGCAAGTTCTGATTATACTTGGTATTGGACAGATAATTACAGTGAATTGAAAAGCATCCTCTGGTGGTAATAATTGGCTCAACATAACAATTTTCTTGGTATAAGGCAAAGTAGTTAAAATTTGATTTTTTAAAATCACCCATTCATTCATTCAACAAAGATGTACTGCACATCTGTGGAGGACAGTGTTCTAGTTGTAGCTCCCCTGGAGCTCTCTGGAGTTCAGACCTTCCTCATCTCCCTCGGAGAGATGCTGCCACAGTCTTGCCCACACACTCCTTTTTGTGCTTTTCTACACTACAGTCAGAAGAATCTTTCTCTCATCTGAGTTCACTATTCCTCCACACGAACAACCGCAGAATCTTATTTCCCCTACAAGACACACCCAGCTCCTTAGCAGTGTGGGTGAGTCCCTCACACCATTGGCCACATACACCCCTCTTCAGCCTCATTTATTGTTACTTCCTACTTGCTAATTTGTTCCCCAGCAATACTGAAATGCTTGTACTTTCCCCCAAACATACCCTGCGGTTTCATGCCTCAGCACTGTTTCAGGCCTTTCCTCTATATGAAATACCATTCCTTCTTCTAGTACCCTTCTTGGTCTGACTAATTTCTGCTCACCCTTCAAGATTTGGCCCAGGCATTATCTCAATCCCTCGCATGCAAATCTGGGTGAAGAAACCTTTTCTTTACTCCTTAAGCTTTATACTCCTTAAGCACAGTTCTGCAACTCTACATTGCCCATAGCATTGAGATTATTCACTTCCATGCCTATTTCCATGTGCCTGCACGCTTTTTAATAAATGGATGGTTTTTTAATGATTTAAAAATCATATCATAGTCATCAATATATCACCCATCAATATATCTACCACAATCCCTGGAACCCAAAAGGAAAATAACACATTTGTTGAACTCAAATGTTGCACTAGAAATCCTGGTCTCAGATGTCTCACAGTCTAACCAAAATGGATACGAACCAATCATGACAATAGAACACAGGACAACAGTCATGAGCATAGGACTCTATGGGAGCATAGTAGATGAAATAATTTATTTCATTTGGGAGAAATTAAGGAGGAATTTAAAGAACACATCACAAAACAGGTGACTTTTGAGCTTGTCATGACTCCTTAGATAAAGAAGAAGGAAGACAGGAACAGCACATGCAAAAGCATATGGACTGTACTATAGATCTCCAGAACTTACTTATCTTGCATAACTGAAACTTTGTACCCTTTAACCATCACCTCTCCATTTCTCCCTCCCACTCAGCCCCTGGCAACCACCATTCTATTCTCTGCTTCTATGAGTTAGACTGTTTTCGATTCCACATATAAGTGAGGTCATACAGTGTTTGTCTTTCAGTGTCTGGTTTATTTCACTTAGCATAATGCTCTCCTAACAATACTGGACTGTATACTAAAATTTGCTATGAGGGTAGATCTTATATTAAGTGTTCTTACCACACACACATAAAAAAATAATAAAGGAAGTGGGAGGGAACTTTGGGAGGTGATGGATATGTTTATGGCCTTGACGGTGGTGATGGTTTCACAGGTATATACTTATCCCCAAACTCATCAAGTTGTATATAGATTTTATATGTCAATCAGACCTCAATAAAGTGGTTTTTTAAAAAAAGCAAATAGGCATGAAAGAGATGATGTAATTAGGAAGGACAAGGTGATGAGAGAGTAAGGGCCATGGAGGCCTGGGGACAGTAGGGTGACTGACTGGAGGAGGGGAGGAACAGGAAGGTATTTTGGCCAGATTGTTAGGCCTCCTTTGACAGCTTGTGGAGTCAGCTTCATTCCCAAATACATTCCATACAAAGTCTACCATCTAACGACGCTGCAACTTGTATTCTTTTCACATATAAAGAGCTCATTGTCCCCCTTTGAAAGTTCTCAGATTGCTATGAGATCCAGTAAAGCCTTCATTCATTCATTCATATTACCTCCACCTTTAGAGCTAAAAAGTTGCTAGCAGAAATTTGAATAATGTTCACTAATATTATGAAGGAAAATATTTCTAAGTGATGTTATGTAATCTGAAGAGATTACTAAATTCCTTTTGAATTTGTATATTAATATTTTAGAATCTATTTATGGAACAGTCTTCTTTGGTATAAAAAGATGTGTTTACATAAATACTGCATGTTGTCTTATAAATGCTCCCCTTTTTCTTAATCTTTCTTTTTCATTAGATGTTGGATTTGTATTGTGGATTTAGACTGTTTACTTGCAAGACCTCACTGGCTACTGGGAGAATCATTTCAAGATAAATAGTTTAAATAAAAGCATAGCACTAGTGTCAAGTCTGGAGCCAAACTCTTTCCATTCAAGTCTCAGCATCAGCATTTATTATGAGTAAGTCAGTTAACAACACCCTAAGTCCCAGTTTCGCCATCTATAGAATGGGCATAATAATGAGAATTAAAGTAGTAAGTGCATGTAAAGTGCATAGATGAGTGTCTAGCTCTCTGTATTGAATATCCATTGAGTGGCAGCCTGGCAATGCCCTGCTCCAGAGGCTACAGTCTCAAAGAAGGAAGGCAGCAGGGAATTCCGAGAGCAACACTCAGCCATAATACAGCTGTGATATAAAAATGAGCTTGAGGAATATTTTCCCAATTCCAATCAAAGACGGAAAGTGTGTGTGTGGGGGGAATGCCCCGGTGCTGTAGGGCAAGACTGGTGATGAGGCTTTTTGGAAAGTATCCTTCAAAGGGCTTTGTTTTCTGGGCACACAGTTGTGGCAAACATCCGAGTATGCTTTTCCCCATCGTAGATTTTATATTAAGTTGGTAAAAGAGCAAGTCCAGAACCAAAACTGGTACATGAAGCCTCAAAGTCCTTCTCTGGAATGTGGAGCTCCCCTGAGGAAAGGCATCTTCAAACAGATTGCAGGCTTCTTAGAAGAGAAACAGGCAAGTCTACAGGAATCAGAAAACCTCCCTCCAAGGAAGCAACAGGAGGGGAGAGATGTGGAAGCCAGTGGTCCTCTGATGCGCTGACTTTGAAGATTTAAAGGAAAAGATTTAGGAGTTGGAAGTGCTAAGTTCAGTAACCCTCAATGTGCTGACCTTGATTTATTAATTCATGTCAATCTTCTTCTCAGAATGCTTCAATCACCTCTCAGTGCTTTCAGGATAAAGATAAAAATCCTTAGCTGGCCTATAGGGATCTGAACAATGGCCATTAGTTGCTCCTCTTGTTTCATCTCCAGTCACTCTCCCCCTCATTGAATTCGAGCCACATCCTCAGTCTTGCTCATCCTGACCAGCCTAACTTTCCTCAAGGAACCTTGTAAATGCTGTTTCATTGTTGTTTGTTTGTTTTTTGCCAAGAATGGCTTGTCTTCCCTGGCCCTTCACTTGGTCAACTCACTCATCTTTCAGGTGATAGTTTAAATGTCACTTTTTAAAACACTAGTGAGAATTGTAATTATATTGATGCATTTGATCAATATCTGTCTCCCCAACTAGATTGCAATCTCTTTGAGGACAAAGACTGTTTTCTCAGTGTTGTATTCCCAGTGCTTAGCATAGTGCCTGGCATAGGCTAAGCACCCAATAAATATTTGTTAAATAACTGAACAATTTTACTTTTAGAAACAAAAGATTTACTTTTAGAATAGAGGTTTATGCAGTAACATAATTCATGAAAAGGCTGCTCTGTTTTCCTCACTGTGGCTACTGCCACAGATTTTAGTTGGTGAATTCACTGCTATTTTGCTGAACAAAAGTGTTTTTTTTTAAAACTAATTTGAAGGACTTTAACCTCTCTGTACTTGGCAAGTCTTACTTGCAAATTTTCAAATTGACCAGTCAATTTGCAAAATGACTTACTCTGCATTATACAGAGTGCTGTGAGAGTCTGTGTTAATGATAATGGTAGCAGTAATCATCATCATCTTTGTAAGAATAAGTTTATCAGAATTAAACTTAATTCATAAGATTTCTTTATTTATTGTCAATTTATTATTAATTTTAATTATTAATTATAATTACTTCTACTTAATTATATTTAAATTTATTAGAAATTCATGACAAATTCATATTCAAGTGTGTGTGTATATGTAATATTTTTACAACAAATGCATTTTATATATACTACTTCTCCAACAGCTATAAACTGTTGTATTTTGTAGCTATGAATGAATGATTGTAGATAATAAAACACTTGCATCTTTTAGTGAATTTTGTTTGAATGCATTTAATTTTCAATGAAATGTTTCTTTCATTGAATGAAATAGAATCACCAAAATCAATTCATTAATTTTTACAGCACTCTGTGATGCCCTTGGGGATAAAGATTACTATGAAAATGTTAGAGCCTTGTTACTGCCTGTCCCAAACCCAGCCTTTCTCGTGAAATAGAAGCTTAGTTAATCTGCCAAGTTTAAAATAATGATCACAGGTCTTTTTTCACCTGAGCAACTGAGTCAGCCAGGAGCAACTAATTAAAATCAAGGCTGATATGTTTTAAAACACGATTTCCTGTCAATCTGGCCATTTCTGAAAGCTTGGGAATTTCATTTGAAAATATAAAGAGAAAGACCAAACAAGAAGAACTTCTTGCCCAAAAGGTTGGCATTTCACGCACCGAAGCATACAGTGATAAAAAGCAGGGCCTTTGCATCTGTAGGTTTAAACCCTGGAAGAGGCTTCAAAATAACCTCAGGTAGACAGACGGGTATATCTCATAAGTCGTAACTTCCATAAACACAGGGCTTAACATTTTTGCCAAACTTGTTTCTGTTCAGGAAACAGCATATCTGATTTATGTCTGACGAAAATAGCTCATGAAAAAAATCCTTTTTCCCCTAAAAGCGCACTCAGAGAAGGAATGATCATACAAATTATCTGTAAAACAATGCCCTAACAAGCAACTCTGGAGATTTTGGAAGACCTGGGCTTTCCTGAATAGGAAACTAAAGCCCTCCTAAATCTTCCTATGACCTGTACTACGTACATTCAGAACTAAATTACTGCAACTATTTAGGTGTAAAACAGAAAATAATTAAGGTATGAATAAACATATAGTCAATCTGCATTTTTTCCCTCGGTGGCTGTGAAAGGGAAAAATCTCTCTCCCCTTGACATTCCCATATTCTCTGCTTAAATCAGGTTCAAACTCCATTTGTAGCTTGATAGAGGCATCTATTCAATAAATATTTATAAAGCACCTCTTATGTGCTACATATTCTGTGTGCTGAAGGCACGATGGAGCTCAGAAACAGGACAGCCCTTGCTCTCTTGGTACATGTGGTCTAGTTGGGGAGAGAGATTTATTAAAAACAAACAAACAAAAACTATCACATCAACCGGATTGGTGTTAAGAGAGAAATTTCAGTTCCGGTCCTGATTATAGTAATGTGTTTTATTTATAATCTTACATAATGTATGCAAATCCAATGAGTCCCAATTTTCCCTAACTGTAAAATTAGGAATAATAACACTCGGAGGGAGACACAGCCACACACAGAGTGATATTTATGAGGGGACTATTCAAACGTAAGGTCCAGGGTTGTTCATAATGACTTGGCCGCAGCCACAAGTGCAGACGTGTCCTGGGAGCCGCAGGATGAGAACACAAGAGCTGCTGTCACACCAGGAATATCGGGCACGGGGCCTGACCAGCCTTCTCCATCACCCTAACTATACTAGCTGCTTTAAATTTTTAAAGGGACATATTCCAAGTCCCTAGGAATATGTGGGAGCTATCTCATCTCCTTCCCATGCCAGGCAGGTTGTTAGTTCAGTTTATTTTTGTGTTTGTTTAACAAAAAGCAATGTAGTCAAATCAAAGCAAAAGATGCCATCCGTTTCCTTTGATGATGGTGACAGGAGACCTTTTTATTGTGGCATGGAAGAAAACCATTAAAAATCCATTTTCAATTAAAATGAGATCATATAAACTGCAAGAAGAATGGTGTTTAGAGTTCATAAAATGTACTGTGTCCTCAGGCTCACCGTGTGCTCCCAGTCAATGTTTCAGAATAAGCCATAAACCCTGCCAGGAGACATAATGGGAACACGGTCAGCCCTCGGATGGGGCCTCCTGCTGTGCAGGGATTATTCTGTCTGCTAATTTTCTAAGGGAGTGAAGGAAGAAAGAAAGCTTTGCAGATATTAAACAAAGAGACCCTTCAGTGTATTAAGATTTAGATTGCCAGGAGGCAGACAATGGATTTTCTTTCAAGGGTAGAGTCTCAATATAGTGAAGGCGTTTGTGTGGGATCAAGTGTTCTCACCTGTCTCCTTGGTACCAACAGACCTTCACTCAGCACAAATACTCGGGGAATTTGGCTACTCAAAGTCCAGAAGCAATTCACTTTATTCAAAGCAAACAGTTTCTATCTACTGGCACTTGCCCTTCCTTTCTCCTCTCTGGAAAGATTTTTATTTGCTAAGAAAGAGCTGCTGCTGAACTTGTGTTGAAAGGAAATTTAACATTTCTGGTTTTGCTTGGAACAGACATCTCGAGAACTATCTAGGTTTATCCCTTAGCTCTTAATAGTTTCCAACTTGGGTGTTCTGGACCTAGGAATATCAGAAGTGGTAATGTTGACAGCCACGACAGAAATCAGTCACCCATGAACTGTGGTCACACAAGTTAACTGAAATGTTACTTTATTGTTGGCAGGGTCGTTTTATCAATTCAGTTTTAGTGTTGACTACCTATTGCTTATTGGAAGTTCTTGTGGAATTCCGTATGCCTTTAATTTTAACAATAGGGAAATAACTTATTATTTATATATATTTATTAAGAGGAGAAGGGCTCTGTGAGGGAAAATGGGGTAAGAGGTCCTTGATGGTGAAATCCTGGGAAGTCTGGTCTCCATCACAGTCATATATTCCCTCATTCTGTCAACAAATGTTTATTGAGTATCTATCATGTGGCAGTTGTTAGGGCAGATACAGGGATGAATCAGACATGGTCCTTGCCTTAATTATGGGACTAATTCCAGAATTACCTGAACTGCTACAAATAGAAATTGCTTAATTACTCTGAATCACTTTGCATGGAAACATTGGAAAATGGAGATGTCCATGAAGTGTCTTTTGGCCTCATGAACCAACTGCTAGCCTCTTTCTTGGCACACATTCCAATTCCAATGGAAATATTCCACGGACTCTTAATAAATTCATGAGGCTAAATAAAAACTACACTCCAAGGACTCATAAGTTAAGTGAGTATTTATCGAGTTTTAATGGACTACCTATAATCAATACAGGGGCAGTTGAAAGAAAAAGACTTTTAGAATCAGACAGAGCTTTATTTGAGTTACTAATAATATGTGACCTCAGGAAGGTTACTTAGCCTCCCAGATGTTCATTTTCCTCATTATAAAATGGGGATAATAATGGTTCATAGTGTTTCTGCAAGAATAAAACAAAACAATACAATACAGATCAGTGTTATAACATAGAAGTTAAGAGTGAGGACTTTGGAGCAGACTCTGAATTCAGTTCCTGGCACTCTCATTCCTACTTGTGTTACTTTGGGGAAGTCACTTAACTTTTTCTATCTTCAATTTCCTCATTTGTGAAGGAGAATAAAAACAGCAACTAATGTGAAGATAAAATGGAATAACGTGCATATAAAATTTAACACAATACCTGAGAGATGAGAACTCAATAAATGTTAGCTGCTACTCCATTTTCAGTGTTAGTGCTTAAAGTGCCTAGCACATAATAGACAATAAATAAATGCTAGTTACCTTCATTTTTCCTAGTTTAAGTTTACTTTAATGCAAGGGACTGAAAAAGTTGCTCTATCTATAAACGTGTAGTGACTGCTGAGATGAGCTGCTCAGATCCTCCCTTCCAGGTTGAGGGCACTCATTCTTCCAGCTGCTAGAAGTGTTGTTGGCTGACAGCAATCAGCTGAGTTTCTATCCAAGAATTGCCCTTGGCCAGAGAGCCACCTCACTCAAGGTCACATACCCTCTCTGGGGATAACCTGCACCCAATGGCTGATCTTTGGGGAGGAGTGTGTAAAGACATGTGCTTCAAGATGGGACAACTCTGAAAGTTCATCCCAGCTCCAGGCTTCCTGTAGGCTTGGCTGAGGCCTTCATCGTGACTGCATCACAGCTCAACTTCCCCCTCTACCCAATCCTGTTTCCCTCACTCTCCCATAGGTGTTGATCCCAAGGAAACTCAGAATGAAACTTCTGCATACAAATTTCAGTGTCTTAGAGTCTGTTTATTGGGAAACTCAACCTACAAGTCTCCAACTTGATGGCAGGAAATTCTATGATCAGTATATTCTCCTTCACTCCCAGTAGGAGCCAAGGGCAGTCTTTGGCAACCGTAACAAGATAGAGAAATTAAAACCATATTTTCATTTCCAAAATGCAAACAGTGTAGGTGTAGGCTAGTTTGAGGGTGGTTTTTCTCGGTGGGGGAGAGAAGATCACCCAAGAAAAACTGCATTTATGCTTAGTGCCACGCACTGTGCAGATTCATGTTGGGTACCTCTGCTTCCTCTGGCAAAGCAGAAAGGCCACCCAAACTAGACTCCTTAGAGATAGTGACCACACAGTACTCCCTCAGGTGTCTGTCAAAATTTCCCTTTGGATATCATTAAGCTATGAAGCATGTATCAGAGGCTAAGAAAACCTAAACCTACTTCTAAAGAAAACATTTGCATGGTCACTCTAATGGAAGACTTTGCCAGTCCAAACTGCCTAGCAGAAGCTGGGGGATATTCTTACACCACCATAGCCTCTTGTGTATAGTACTTTGTGCAACTCCATGTCCCTGAAATGTTCTTTCAAAGATGAGTGTGGTTATAGCATCCAAGTCAGATGTTCAATTTTTAAAAAGCCAAATTCAGAAATTTCACATTCCTTAGAGAAAATGCTACCAGGCAGAATGAACCACACAGAATTTAATTTGATCACAATATCCTAGGTGCTAATGTATTCATGTGTCTGTGGGCCCGTGTAATTATGCATAATTATCAGGGGTGATTTCTTTGGCCTTTTCCCCTTTAATCAGTGACAACTGCAGGTGCAAAGGGTAGAGGAATATGTCATCTGTTCTGCAAGAGAATAATACTCATTATGCTGTTAATTTTATAATTTCCTCCCAACAGTGGTCTTACAAAGTCAGAGTCTTTTAATAGTACCAAAAGAGTTTAAACTTTTAAGTCAATTAGTCTGAGAAGAGTGTTTTCTATTGTGTTATCTGTTGGTTATAGCTTGGGAAATCATGTTAGCTGACACTTTTTAAATTGTCCACTTTAGCATTCTTTGACAATATGGAAAATTCTTAGGAACTTAATAACATACAATAAATATTGCCGAAGAGCATAGGTGCCATATATGTGTCTTATTTGTTAATATCCTCCCTCTTCCTTGTTTATTTCCTCCTTGCCACATTTAGGAAAGTGTCAGAGGATATCAGGTTTCAAAATGTCTTTAAGACTTTTATAAACAGTAATCACATTCTCTATAAAAATGGTTCCTAAACTGAGTTCCGTGGGACAATGTTTCATGAGCTATTGAAAGATATTCCTAAGACAAATAAATATTCCTTTTGGCCAAATACATTTAGGTAATGCTGAAGCCTCTTTGATGTTCATAATAGACATAATAGCATATTAAGCATATTATCATATTAATGACATTGAAATGTTATTGAAATAAGAACTTCCCTGTTTTCAAACTGGTTTTCCTAAATGTATTTGACCCAAGAACAGACCCACAACTACCAACAACACA
Organism: Tapirus indicus; assembly: GCA_031878705.1. Taxonomy (NCBI): domain Eukaryota; kingdom Metazoa; phylum Chordata; class Mammalia; order Perissodactyla; family Tapiridae; genus Tapirus; species Tapirus indicus. The sequence goes on along the minus strand of CM062921.1, from coordinate 113,449,047 downwards.
CACACACACCCTTTTTATTTCTTCCTACAATTACCAATGGACATCCAGTGGATCCAATGTTCTACTGTTCTGGAATTATTACTGCATAGCATCCTCTTCAAGGGCTCAATTCTGCCATATGTTTCAGGGACTTGAAATTCTCACAGCCTCCTGAGTCAGACCCTCCCATCTTTGGACTGCTCCCACTATTAGAAGGTTCTTTCTGACCACCCATTAGTCCTTTTTAGGTTCATCCAGAACAAGTCTATTGCTCTTTGACATGATATTACTTTAAATATTTGAAAATAATAGGGACTCTCCTACCCCACCATCTGTATCACTCCTTCTCCGTCCTAAAGATCCTCTTTCCTTTACTTAAATAATTCAGTTTAGAACCTTCTTAGTGTCCTTGTCACTCTCTTCTGAACACTCCACTTTGTCTATACATCCTCCAACAGAGGTATCTGAAAAATAATACCATTTTCTAACTTGGGTATAGAGTACAACAGGGCATCTCCACCCTCATTCTAGTTACTATTGTTCTCTTACTACGATCAAAGATTATTTTGACTATTTCTCTATTAATGCTTCCAAAGTCATTGCATTATCACCCTTTCCCTGGAATTCTTTAACAGCTTCTTCTGAAGGAAGCAGGAAGGTATTAGACAGTACTAGTGGAAGGGAAGCAACTCTACTTCTAGAAGAGTCAACATAAGCTTGCTACCTTATACATTCTTTTCCCTCTTCAGTTCAGGGAATCTTCTCTCTGCTGCCAAAGAAAATATAAAGCATGCAGGAGCTGAGGTCCCACCAGAACTGTAAGAAAGCCCTCAGGAGTGGTCTGAGGCTGGATAGTGGCTGGAAACTAGAGAGTGGAGCAGATGAGAAATATGGAAATTTTGATCCTCTAGGGGGTAGCTGCAGCCGGAGGTGGCAATGGCATTGTCAGGGGATGTTAGCCATTCAGGTAAGTCTCCTCTGGGTTGTTTTAGAGTTAGGTGGTCAACATCAGAAAAATTTGTACAGATACAGAGAAATTTGTAAGTAAATATAATTTTTTCAAAATTTGGAATCACATAGGCATGTGAGTAGTTGCCCATGTAAATTATCTGCCTTCCTGATTGAGTCTGCACTTATGAATACAGAAGTAGAGTTTGGCAAAGTGACATAATGACAATAATGCTGCCCTTCCTCAGGGCTGGTACTCACTCTAGCTTTAATTAAGTCATTAATTAAGTGGCTATTGATTCTAAGAGTCTCAGAATGTAGCATGTGCTATATGAAAGAGGAGCATTTTTAGCAACTGTGTCTGGTTGTATTTTAGGAAAGTGTTTGAAAATATGAACATTTGCTATACTTTTTTTCTTAACTAAAATCTCCCTTTACATTAATCTACAATGTTATTAAAATACCGACCCCCCCTCCCCCGCAAAGTGAAATAAAACGCTTCTTCATGACAGACCAGTCCTAGGATATCTCAGGGGAGGTCTGCAGGCATGTCTTTAAAAGTTGTTATAGGATTGATTCAGGCTGGAATAGAAGGAAAGACACTGGCATAGAGGAGGTCAGAGGAGCCTTCTGGTGGGGACTTGAAGAGTTGTTGACAATTCAGAAAAGAGGCTCTGGTGTGCATGTGTGTGCGCACACATGTGTGTTTTCTGGAATCTCAATTAACTTGCAAAGTTCTATAGAGTCACACCTATGATTGCATTAACTGAGTGTTTTTATATAGCTGCTGCTCTCCCAGATCCTTCCATCAGCAGTACCTCTGTGAGATAATGAAGAAGCAGTTCCATTCAGGGAATGAGGTGGCCAGTGGGCACCACAGTCTACCTTCTATCAGTGCATTGGCCTACAACTGAATTTTGAACTTGACTGCACACAGTGTCCCTGAAAACAGATAGCGTGATACTATGAAATTAAATAACTAATATACTGAAATATTAAAACTACCCTAGAAGCAACAAAATATATTTTATATATAATTGATACAATATATCAATGAACTGAAAGTTGTAAAGTAATGTGAGTGCCCGGTGTTCTCAGTTTCTCTGCTCTAGACTAGCAGTACCACTACAAAAATCCCATGTATTCTTCACCACAGTAGACCGGAAACTTTTCTTTCAAACAAGCGGAGTTCAAAATGGAAAAGGAACCCACAAAGGGAAGTCAGTGGTGAATTAGCAGCACTAGTGATGGGCATTGTCTTTGACGAATGGTGTGGGCCAGTGGCTCATCAGCTTTACCAGTCCTGCCCCCTGGAGCGGCAAGGCCAGGGAAGAATCTTCTTTCTCCCAAGGTGTTAAAGTCTCTTTGATAGGAAACTGTTTCAGAGGGACAGCAATATTTTCCAGTGAAAGAATTAATGAATACTTTTCAACTAAAAGTTGAAATCAGCAGGAAAGAACCTAAAGAATGTTGCCGTTAGTTTTATTAGGAACTTAGGTCCCACCGGAAGTCATTAAGTAGAATTTGTTTGAAAATATCTTTAAATGTGTGACTTTTTTAGCTACTAATAATAGAACGTATTTTATAACAGGTCTCATTCCTGGTATTTATTTTCATTTTAGGGGATAAAAAGGGTTTGATATTAGGACAAACAAATAGAAAACCTTTGTTCATATCCTACTGAAGTAAAGTATTTTAAATTAATGTAAAAGATGTTGCTGTTAAAATACTTGCCACTTTTGAACGCTGCTCATTACTATTTCTGATGACAAATAAAGCAAGGTCCATAATATTGATTTACTTTTCCTAGCTCCATTATACTGTTATATCTAGTGGAATTGAGTGAAAAACAAAATCAGAAAGATTGACTTGAGAATTGTGAATCTTTGATTCTAAACCTGGCTCTACTACTAACAGGCTACCCATGGAAGACAACACCATCAATATCACATTTCTACACTGCTACATTAATGCCCAGAGTGGACAGATTGATTCCTGACTATGAAGAAGTAATTCTTGAAACCAAGACTGTGACCTAACTTGAACCATGTCTGCAAGTCACTGACTCTCTCTATGCAATGTGCAGGATGGGAATATATCACCCTACCTCAGAGTTATTGGGAAGCTTAGATATAATCACAACTGTGAACACCCTTGAATATTGCAAAGTGTTAAATTTAAGTTGTTCTCATGAAATGAATTATTTGGAATTGTGTAAACTGGAAATCCTCCTGGCCTCAGTTGAACTTTTCACTTGTAAATGGGTTGGATTGCCATTGGGTTTTCACTGTTTGTTCACCCAGCCTCCCTTAACTGTGTGTCATTCCTCTTACCTTAGTAGAGGTCATAAAGGATGGTGGGGAAATAGTCAAGGTCATGGTAGAAAAGAGAGTTTCTATCATTCTTCCCTTTTACATTTCTTAGAATTTCCCTCACATTGCTAGCCTCAAATAACTTGAATCGAAAATGAAGTTGGAGAGCCAGCCCTAATGGCCTAGTGGTTAACATTTGGCTCTCACTGCTTTGGTGGCCTGGGTTCATTTCCCAGTCACGGAAGCACACTATCTGTCTGTCAGTTGCCATGCTGTGGTCGCAGCTCACATAGGTGAACTAGAAGGACTTACAACTAGGATATACAACCATGCACTGGGGCTTTGGGGAGAAAAATAAATAAATAAAATAAATAAAAATAAAAAATAAAATGAAGTTGAAGTCGTGTAGTACTAAGTACCTAAAGGTTATAAACTGAGATTTCAGTATGCTGCCTTGGGACCAAACGACTCAACCAGCTTACAAAGGAGCCCATTCTTAGCCATGTTTTCTTGCTCAAGATACAAGTCTATAGCCCTCTCTCAGTTGGAGTTGCCACAATCCACAAGAAGGCTTTGTTCCAATCACTGCAATAAATGAGAATTGATTATGGGGCTGAGATGTGGTGAGCTCCTGTCTTCTCATCTATCTGTTCAAGAATAGATCTGGGTAGCCAGGAAGGGATCTGCCCCATTTGGAAATGAGCACAGCAGCAAGCAGATGTGATTTTAAAGGCACTGTCCCTCATAGGGTAATCCATATCTCCTCCAGTTGATCAAGCATGGTAACATCAGCTCAAGCAGAGTATCCCGCTCTGGGATCCTTCCGGCTAGTGACACTGTAGTTTTCATTTGATCCTGTTAAACCAAATGCTACTGCACGTCAGGCACTGTGCTAAGCAATGGAGGCATTGTTCTAGGTGTCGAAGAGTGAGCTCAGAAGAGTATTGAAGATGAGACCCTAAAGTTTCTAGTTTAAACTAGAAAACCTGAACATACACTCAGGAAATGGCTCTAGTTTCACCATCTGTGCAGTAGTTAGATGTCATTGACTCTGTCCACCAAACTCTTTAACATGGTACAGAAAGTCTGGGTTCTAAAAAGCTTGAGCCAAAAAGTAGTTTGATGATTAAGATAAAGGTTCACAAACTATGTCTTATTAAACATACGAAATAAGATGTCCAGAATGCTTCATAAATTTAACAATGATGTTCTGTTTTCAGCTTCAACATCTTATTCTCTATCTCTGTTTAACTTACCAACAATCAACAGCAACTGTTGTAAGAAAAACTTCAAAACAGAAGCAAAACTCCCAAGTGCAGCATAAAAAATAAATGTAAATCAATAGAAAAGAAGGAGCTGATTCATTCCAAAATTCAAATATATAAGATTTTCTAATATACTTCATTATTTCAATAATCTGATATCCTTGCTTTACATAAAGACAAGAGCAATGGTGCCTCCTTTTTTTTCTTCTTTTTTGCATTTTACCTAAGAAGGATAATATCTGGACAAAAGTAAGAATAATTGTGGATGGCTAGATGGATCCTAGAAGTCCTCACGTTCTCAAAACTGGAAAATTGGCAGCTTCAAAAATCTATGCTTACTGGAATGTGAGTATAGATTTTCTTTTCATCAGAAGCATGTGAACGTTTAATGATAATTAACTCATTACCATCAACACACCTGTAATGTCAAAGCTGCTCCAACTTCACCCAAGCTGTCGGATCCTCAGAATTAAACTCGGGCAGCTCATCTTTCCTGCCCTGAGTCCTTACCCACTTACTGGGCTTCCAAGGCTGTGGGTACATGGAGACCACTTCATACACCATAGTGATATAGGGAAACTGGACTAAAGATATTAAAAGTATGTTTTTTCCTTCAAATGGGGGACTGTCCTTTATTACACAATCTGAAGATTTTGTTTACTTGAAATCTAGTTGTTTTGCTTCAAAAATCTTTTCCATAAACAGAAAAAAAAAAAAACCCAAACCAAAGCCAAAACAAAATATCTCCAAGTAGCCAATGAATATTTTGAAAATGAATTACTGTTAGACAAAAGGAAAATTAACTTTGTTTATGTGCAAAGTAAGTGCCTTCCTTTTTGCTAAAATAAATGGTCAGTTCAGTTCTAAAGGCAAAATTTCTAACCCCAGTAGGTGGTTCCATGTTGGACTACCACAAAAATCACTAAACTCGGTGTGTATCTACATCCGGAGCATTGGATTGAGATAATTTAAAACCGTAACACATGTCTAGACTGAGAATATTTTTAGTCATAACGAAAATCCAATATGCTTAAACCTGGAGAAAATAAAGAATGACCTCAGCTAATAGTGGAATCTGACATTTTTCTGATCTTAATGAAAATGTTTTTCAATGTCAAGTCACAGTCATATTAAAACGTTTTTCCCTAAAGCCCAAGTATGTATTTGCTATACACAAGGCAAACATTTCCATGAATTGTGTTATTTACTTGCTTAAGCTGAATTGGGTGATTCATGTGTTTGAAAAGAAAAATTCTTCTTTACACCTCAGGCATCTATTTCCATTTCAGATAAGTAATAAAAAACTGCATTGCTTTTGTACCATTTTGTATTTGCTCTAAGTTTTAAATGGCATCTATGGTTCTCCATTTGCCATAAAACATTACTTGGACTGAAGAAATAATCTTTCCAAATTGATGTTCTGAATTAATGGGCATGTTTAAAAGGAATGATTTCAGATGGACTTCTGAAACATGAATAATAAATTGATCATAAAGGGCAAGCATTAAGCTGGCATTTAGAATCATCTCCATGATCACAGAAGAAGGCAAAGGCAGTCTGTCCAATAGTTGATTGACATATTTGACCAAAAAATAAGTGTCAAGTCAACCATCCAGAAATGCAACTTATTTTTAGAAAGAGTAGACTCAACTAAGATTTCAGATGTCTTCAGCTCTTATTCAAATAAAATGTAGGACTTTTTTTATTTTTCAGGTTTTTTTTTCCACAGCAAAATGAAAATATGAACTCCAAATGATCAAATCACCACTTGAAGAAATATTTAAATCTAAAATGAAAAATCTATAGCCATTTTGTCACTTAAGGAAATAGTTATTTTTGTTATAAGTTTTATAGCCAATATAGTTCCTGTTAATTTTCTTTTATAACTTTATTTTGATTCATTAGTTTGCCTAGAAATTATTTTAGATGAGAAGTATTTAAATGCAACTGATGCCCGTGGCTCACATCAATTAATAGCAGATCATTTACATAAAAGAAATTACCATTCATTACTAAAAATTAAAATTCCTAAGTTCCTATTGGAAAATTTTCAGCTGAAACCTACAGCCTATGTTGGATATCATTCAGGAAAAGCTCCCTAATTCATGAAGAGTAAGCCACACTTTAAAAATCATGTCTCTTTTACTTCATATAACTAAAAATTATATTTGTGTTGCATTAAACTAATATATTCATTCATTCAGTACATATGTATTGACACCTATTCTGGGCTCTATGCACTGAGGAGTTAATGGTGAATAAAATCAATTTGTTCCCTTCTTTCACATAGCTCACAAATTTAGTGGTGGGTGTGTGTGTGTGCAGGAATTAACAAGGTAATCATAAAAATAAGAGTGTAATTACAAACTGTGGTGAGCGATATGTAAGGAAGACAATGGTTCTATAAGAGTACATAATGGGCGACTTTGACCCAGTCAAGGTAGTCAGGATACCGACGTGGGTATTTTCTTCTTCAAAATCCAAATTGTAATTGATGAAATAAGTCAACATTAGATTTGTCTCAAAATAAGATTATCTCTGCAGATATGGGTTTTCTTTGAGATTTTCCAAATTATGTCTTTGGCTAAATTTAATCTGACAAGACAAAAGAACTTGAGAGCAAGAATGGAGTTCAGAACCCATGTAGTCCCGTGTTATTGGAGAGATGTGGAAACTGAGCAGGAGGAAGGGTGAGTATCTTGCCCTTGCACTGTTTCCACTCAGTGGCAGAGACGAAATTGTAACCCTGTTATACTAAAATCCTGTCCAGAGTGCATTCCTCTCATCCATACCCCTCTGGTCTGGTTTATCCATGCACTAAGGCAATAACTGGAATAGCAACATGATAAGAGAGCCTAGAGAATGAGAATATTCATGAATATATTCAATGAATAACAATTGATTTCTGAACACAACCTGCCATTCAGCTCAAACCACTGGTGAAAGGAAAAAATAGATACCCGTACAACCAAATATCTCGGTAAGTTTCCAATTACTTATCATGTTTCATCCTTTTCCCTAAATCATGTGTATGGATTTTTGCAGGTGGTAAAGCCATAACTTTTATAGATTTTTACTCTTTTGCTCAAATCAAAACTGACATTAACTCAGGGCCAACTCCATATTTAGTTTTTGCCCTATACTGATTTGACTTTATCCAAACATATTTTTTAATAGACTCTACTTTTTAGAGAAGTTTTCAGTCTACAGAACAACTACACAGGAAGTACAGAGAGTTCCCATATATACCTTCTCTCCCATCTCTCCATATACACGGTGTCTCCTGTTATTAACGTCTTGCATGAGTGTGGTACATTTGTTACAATCAATGAATCAATATTGATACATTATTAACTGAAGTCCACGGTTTACATTAGGATTCATTCTTTGTGTTGTACAGTTCTATGGGTTTTGACAACTGCATAATGTCCTGAATCTACCATTACAGTGTCATAGTTTCATTGCCCTAAAAATGCTCTGTGCTCCACCAGTTCAACCCATCCTCCCTTCCCCTAAACCCTTGGCAACCACTGATCTTTCACTGTCCCTATAGTATTTTTGTGTGTGTGTGGTAAAATATAAATTATATAATATTTACAATTTTAATCATTTTCAAGTGTACAGTTCAGTGGGCATTAAGTATATTCATATCATTCCGCAACCATCACCACTGTCCAACTGTCTCCATAGATTTCCTTTCCCAGAATGTCATATTGTTGGAATTACACAATATGTAGCCTTTTCAGACTGGCTTCTTTCACTTATAAATATGCACTTAAGTTTCCTCGATGCTTTTTCATGGCTCATTTCTTTTTATCACTGAATAATACTCCCTTGTGTGGTTGTATCAGTTTGTCTAGTTATTCACCTGTTGAAGGACACCTTGGTTGCTGCCAAGTTTTGGCAATTATGAATAAAGCTGCTACAAACATCCATGTGCAGGTTTTTGCATGAACATAAGTTTTCAACTCATTTTGACAAATACCTAGGAGTGAGATTGCTGGATCCTATGGTAAGACTAGGTTTAGCTTGTAAGAAATTGCCAACTGTCTTTCAAAATAGCTGTTCCATTTTGCATTCCCATCCGGAAAGAATGAGATTTCCTAGTGCTCCGTATTTGGTGGATCATTTGGTTTTGTCAGTGTTTTGGATTTTAGCCATTCTAATAGGTGTGTAATGGTATCTCATTATTTTCATAAGTGGATATTTTAGGACTTTCCAAATTAAAATGTTGAAGAGAGGCCTCAGCATAAAAAAAAAAAAAAAAAGGCTTCTCTTATTTAAATGATCTCTGGTCCATTACTGGCAAAGCTTGCCACCCAGTAGAGTTGGTCTGCTCTAGATATTTACTAGATCAGTTTCATAGGTCTTTGCAATCTTTCACTCCAAGGCAAAATGATTGATCGCTTCTCCGAACTCTTACAGCACCTTGTTCATACTTAAATTACTTGCTTTTCACACTACACTGTAACGATTTATTGTTATGCTGGTCTTTCTCTGAGGTCCTAAAGGTAGGAAGCTTGATGTACTCGGGTCTGCATCCCTGTGCCAAGCAGAGTCTAGAAGCGCAGTTGTCAGCTTAGAGCTGTTCCTGACTATGACAGATATCAGCGGAGGATATGGAGACCAACTCAAACTCATCCTGGCCTGCAGCTTCACTTTCTTCTCTCTCACAGTTTTGCCCTGAGTTGCAGTTGTCCTAGGCTTTCCCTGTTCCAACACTAGATCAAAGCGGAGGCACTATTACTCAAAGAACCACCAAGTAGGGGCAAGAAAGATAAGACTAAGAGAGAAAAAACAAAATAGTTCCCAAGGGAGTCCATTAAAAAGTGAAAGTTTCTGGCTTATCACTCTTTCCCTTTGCTTCCCCACCTCTCCGGGTAGTGGACTCCAGCATCTCTGTTACAGCCATCACTCTTTTAGGGATGGTGGGCGATCCTGCCAAGACCACTCAGTGCTCCTCCAAAGCACTAAGCAAAAATGGTTCAGAGGAGATTTTTTAGAGCTGTTCTCTGGAAGCTCTAGTGGGTATTTGGAGAAACAAATACTTTTTACAAGTGATTATTTAACACTTCATAGGATTCTCTATTGTAAAATGTTTCTCACTTTGTAAGGGAAGTTAACAGTATTCGCTTCATTTCCTAAATGAGTTAGGGGAGCAGCTGTTTGGGTGCTATTTTCAAAACCAAGGCACGACTACTTGTGTGATATTATGGTCTAATAGATGATCCAACTCGACCCCAATGTACCATTATCTTAAAATACAGGTAGGAGGATGAAAAGAAGTAATCACGGTGTAGCTGAGAAATCCTGTCAGGAATCATTTTTTTGTGTCTTTATATCTGATGTCACAAGAATGAGAACAGGATTTTGAGTCAATGTGGGAAACTGGAAAAAAAATCCAGCCATCCCTCGTGGTCTTTTGAAATGTCAATATCTATGACTCTAGCTTAACTAGTTGATGAACAACACAAAGTGGTTTTTGTGAGTGTAATGACAAAGGGTCTTGCAACTATGAAACAAATTTATTTTTCCAGAAATGCCATAACCATTATATAAAATGATGACTTACAAATAGAGCAAATTACTGGGGTTTTGGGTTTGGTTTTTGTTTTTTTTGATCCCAAGAGCATTGGGCCGGAGGTGATGTTGAATACATTAGGCACTTGGCAGTCTCTCAGATGCAGGCTCACTAAGTAAAAAGACATTGGGAGAGATCAGGGCCTGCAGCTGGTCCATGAGTGCTTGGCAAAGAAGACTTTCAAACTGCCTGAGAATGAGAACAAGCCACCACTTTCAGAGAAAGTATGGAAGTACTGAGCTCTGGAAAGCCTGCCAAGGGTAGTGAAAAGTGGTAGGGATTAACGAGGTCAAATAATAATCATACATCCAAGAACTTGCTCCGATTATCCAGTAACTGGATCTGAAACATGTAATTCAACATCCCTAGATGATTATAATATGATTTACTAATCTTTCCTATGATTTATTGATAATATCTATCAGCAGATAATGACTGCTAGTGCAAAGGTATTAGATTCTACATACTGAAATGTTGCCAGTTCTACATGCAAGGAGAAGGCCCCTAATTCTATCCAATAGTTGTTCAAGTGGCCAGAAAATTGTTCTCGTGTTTGTTTTTCTGTTTACAAAGCAAAATTTATTTTTTAAAAGGATGGCTGGGCTTGTTAGAGGCTGTTAGGATACTAAACATAACTTTAGGAACAAAGGAGCAATCAGAAGTTCAAAGTGTTATGTCAGGATGAAAAACGTCCTTTTGATAATCAAACAGGTCCTAAGGAGGGCTGTTATTCTCGGGAAAATAACTTCTCCCAAATTCAGGGATGTCAAGTACTCTTGTTGGGAAAAGTGTGTGGAGTTCTTTAACCTTGTCTTGTACTAAATTCTGCACAGAGTGTGATGAAAGAACATTATCCCTGAGAAATCAACATTCCTTTAACCTGCAGCAATCAGAGTACATCTCACTTCATGGGGGGTGTGGAGTTGGAGGTGAGAGGTTGTCAAAAGCATCCCACACTTTCCCTACATGAAATGGTCCAAGGGTTTAAAGCTGTGGTTCTTGTACTTTGAAGATTTAAATGACAGTTTAAAATGCTAGAATTTTTGGCTGCAGACTCAAAAAAGCACTAAGCGAGAGAGTAATTATTACAACACAATCACGTGTATCATAAGATGTATAGATCACCTGACAGCGACGGAGCACTTGACCCTTGGTTATCCATTAGCATTCTGCTTATTTTACCTCCTGCCCTGACTGCACCTGTAAACTCCTGAGGCACAGTCCTGGAATGTCCCAGTAATCATGCAGGTTTTATTTTTTTCCTAGCGTTCTGGATCATTTTGTGGCAGAGAACTGTATCTGGCTCTACCGTGTATTGCCCAGCCTGCTCAGTTGAGCTAATATCTGTCTGCAGATGACGCCATGATGGTTCACGTTGATGAACGCCCCACTCACCTCCCATGCCAGAAGTTTCCACTGTCCCCTGTGTCACAAGATACCATAATCCTCACATAGATCCCGCCTGCTCAAGTTTTTAAGTAGTTCCACATAGGACATTTTTAACTTCAAGATACTAAGGAGCTTGAAAAGCCAAATCATTCTTCTCCGGGCTGAGTATCTGCTAAGTCTTTTCTTCTTCATGTAGTAAACATCAGGGGCAGTCTGCTGTCTGCTTTCTTTATTTTCACAACAAAGCCTAAATAAATTCTACACATTGATCAAAATTTGACAGCTCAGTGTGCAGTTTTGCAACATGCTGGTTGAATACCCTTGCTTTAAAATATTCAAGGTCATTTCCCAGTGAGAATTCTAGAAATGACTGAGCTTGAAACACCCTATGCCTGGCTTAAGCTCTCCTCTACTCCCCCTTTTTAAGAGCCCAATTCTTTCGTTCTTTTAGTTTGTCCTCTCTGTTTACTGCTTGAAAATGAATGAGGCATGTTGATTTCAGCCAGTTCTACAGCAGGCTCCATAAGAGAGGTACTGAGAGAGTTCTGTTTGCGACAGTTCCCACCACCCAACCCCACATCTACTGCACTCCCCCTCTCTCTTTAAGACTCACTTTCTCTTCACTTACCCTTTTCCTCCTTTTTTTCCCCCTTTTCTCCACCTGAAGCTGTAAGAGGAGGGGAAATAATCTTAGGATATTAGGTCCTATCTCCATTATGCAGAGGATACTATGAATTTTCATGGGATTCTATCTTTTTTCTTAGGGTTTAGACATATTCCATTACAAAGACTGTCAAGGTGATGGAGAACTGGGTAACTAAAGACAAAATTTCATCGTTCTTAAACCATGCTCAAAAGAACACTGAGGGGGTGATCTGAGCATACAACATGAATCAGAAAAATTAGGTGCAATCCTGTCCAAAGACAAGGTCAAGAAAATTTCCTTAGTATCCATTCTAGAAGATTAGTATGAGAAAACTCCCACAGAGATCTATGAAGTAAAGCAATTTTAGACAATATTATTTTCCCCAGAAAATTGCCTCTTAAAGTCTGATAAATATATTGCACAAACAAATCAAAATCTCTTATTTGTAATTTAAATTCCTTTTAAAATCTTATTTTTTTTTTAATTTTGCAATTTGGGACTGGTAACTAGTTTCGACAACTTTATGCCTTTTACCCCCACCTTGAAGTGAAAAGCTGTGCAAAGAATTGACTCCTGCTCTTATAGTGGCAAAATTCACCAAACCATACTTTATATTGTTCTTTGGCAAGGATTAGAAAAACTAAATTAGGTGATGACGTGTTTCATAAACTATCAAAGAAATCCCAGTTACTGACAACACATGCTTTTTTTGAGGCAAACTTGCTCTAACCTTTGATTTTCTTGAATTTTTAAGAAAATTAAAAAATCAGGGTAGATACCCTGACTCCCTGGGTTCCTCTGATATGTGCTTTAATTGGAGCATACACCTTTCCCACTTAGCATTTCCTACAGCTTGGCATTTTACATCAGTGTGACCTTATTAGTATCACACTAACATCTGTACTCAGTGGACCGTGAGCTTCAGGCTAGTAGGGGCCCTGTTTCCTTTTACCCAGCATTGTGTTCCCAGAACCTGGCAGAGTTCTGAGCACATGGTGGACTTGAATGTATACAAGTGAAGTGAGGCTCCCACTCTACTTCTTACTTGGGCTCCTTGCAGAACAGAGGGAGTTCAAACATTTTCTCAGTGATAGGAGGAGACATATAATGGAAAGGAGCCTCAAAGGCCTGGATTATAGGACCAACTCTGCTAAATAGCTCTTTGACTTGTGGCCCTCAGTTTTCATATATTTAAAATGAAGTTGCTATAAGCAGAGCAGTTAAGATCCCTTCCAGTTTTCAAATTCCAGAGTTTTCATTGTTGCCAGTGTAGTAAAATGTTTTTTTATTCATTCAGTGAATAAGCAATGTTAACGATATTACTCCTTCTCATTACACACTAAGGACCAAACAGATCTTGGTCTTAAGATGTTAATTCGAGTCTGAATTATTTTTCAATTAAATCATATTATCCAACTTCTGTGCTTCACTTTGCTGCTTTGAAACGTATGAGAAATATGCCATTTATTTTTTTGAGGGAACATTTGAAAAAAGCAGGAAAATAATTGCAATGTTCTGACATGGTGAATATCAAATTTCATGGTGACTATTACATTTCAGAACTAGGTCACTTATACCTAATTTACCTACTGCAACATTAAGTTATGTGGGCTTAATGAGGCCAGAAATGGCCTGTTTCCAAGAGTGGCCAGATCTTGAGAATTTTAATCAATGAACTTGGCTGATGATAAAACCAGTCACAGTATGGACTGTAGCCACAGATACACTCTTCCTTTGCATATATGTATTTAAAATTATAAAGTAAAGAACTGTGTCTCCTTTATCAATCGAAAGGCTCATCACACAAGGGACCCAGCCATTGTCTGACTTCTGTTAAACTTTGGGTTACTTCATCTGGCCCTCTTCCACATGATCTAAGGTTCAAGATCTGTTAAATGCCTTGTGCGTCTTGAACAGGAACATTCTTGCCTATTAAACACCTCCTCCAACTTGCATGCAATATTCCTTATGCCTCAAAAGTTCTTTTTCCCCGGATTCATCTGGCAAACCCACATTCATTATAATTCTCAGATCAAAAACCACTTTCTCTGTGAAGTTTTCCCGGAAATCTCTGGGTTCATGGGGGCAGAGACAGCATCTTATTTAAACTTAAATGGACAACATCTAGCAAATGCTGGCAAAAGCAGGTGCTCAAGATATGAATGAACAATTAGTGCAGTCTTACATCTCTGCCTGTTTTTCTTAATGTACTTAGTAAGAATAAAGGTAGCAATCCATCATACAAACCACCTTTCTCTATTCAGAATTCTGCACTAGTAAGTCTGAAATTTTTAGGACCCAGCTGTCTTTGAGTTATTTGAGCAAAAAACAAACAGACATAAGAACAATTTTGACAGTTGAAAAATGCTTTGTTTAAAGAGCTTAAAATGAAACAAATGGTTTTTTAACAAGCCATTCTTTTAGAACTATAGATTTTTTTAAAGTTTCAGGTAATTTTCTAGATGAATCCTAAATGAGTGAAGTTAATTTGAAAAAAGGCCCCTTGCATCATCACTGGCTATAGAATACTTCCCAGAGTTGGACCTGTTTGAAGGAGAATCCTCTTAGTGAAAAATTCCAAAGAGCAAGAAAATATGAAGATTTTCTCAGATGATTTAAAGACAGTGCACATGATGGCTAAGAAGGTTTACTAGAGGCATTGAATAATTCTCATGATACAGTGAACTCTTGGTTAACTAAAACATGGCATACTAGAACCTTCAGTCAAAACCAATATTTTGAGCACTCAGCTTTTAAGAGAAAGAGCCAAATACAAGAAAACGAATTCATTTCAGGAGTTTTATATAAGTAGGCTTTCCTACATAGGATCTGAGGTCAGTACACGTCTGGTCCAGATGTATGATTGCCATTTTATTCATTCAACAAATATTTATTGAACATCTACTAGATGCCAGGCACTGTTCTAGGCACTGGGGACACAGAAGTGAGCAAAAGAGACAAAAACCCATACTTTGTGAAGTTTCAATTTTATTGAAGGGATACATAATAAACAAATTATCAGGTAAAATACAGTTATGCTGTGCGATGAAACCACTAACTAGGTAAGCAATTTTTCAGGATTCTTCTATTTCTGAGTTTGTTTTGATTGGAGACATAGGAGTAGAGAGATTGGTGGAGGCACTTTTCCTCTGAACTCCAGCAAAACTTTCTCTACTGTGAGCATTTCTCTACTGTGGCTCTGAATTATCTACTTAATTGTCTCCTTCTTCACCAGAATTTGAACTTCTCCAGAGAAGGACTATGTTTCTTTTATCTTCATATCTTCAGTGCTAGAATTGTGCCGTTCTTGAAATCTCCTCCTTTGGCAGCTGGAAAGCCATACCCCTTGAGGTATTTTCTTCTGACCTTTGGTCCCTCCTTAGTTTTTCTGCAACCAGTTTTCTCCTGCTCAAACCTAAAATGTTGGTGATTGACAGAGTTCTGTCCACTTCTTTTTGGATTTTCATCCCCTCTCTCAATGATCTAATTATTTCCATAGCTTGAATTCCCAGCCATATGATGGTAACCTCCCAAAATACTTTTGTCACCCAGACCTCTCTCCAGAGCTCCAAACCCTTCAACCCAGGCTGCCTTATGGTCATCAGGACTTGGATGTCCTACAAATCTCTCAAAGTCCATATATTTGAAGCAAACTGTCATCTTCCTTCCCTCAACCTGCTCTACATCCAATGTTTCTGACCTCAGTGAATGGCATCATGAGTGACCCAAGCCAGAAACGTGTTTTTATTTTGACTCTCCAACTCCTTTCTTCACTTCTCCCTATAACAAGTCAATTGTCCAGCTTTTGTAGATGCTACCTCACTAACATTTTTAGAATCTCTGTCCACATCTTTTTAATTCCTACTGCCACCATATTAGTCAGTCCATCATCATATGGTATCTAAATTATTTCATTTGACAACAAACATTTATTGACTACCTATTACATACTTAGATGCTGAGAAGCAAAAATAGACAAAGTTCCTGCTCCATTGGGGATTTTGGTTTGGGAACTCCTCTCTGGTCTCCCTGCCCATGGTATTGTAACACTTGAACCCATTCCCTCTACTGTAGGGAGAGTGATTTGTCTAAATCCAAATCTGATCATATTACTTCTCTGCATAAAATTAGTTCAATTAGTCTCTTCGATTAATCCCTTCAATTAGTTCTCAAGAAAACTCTCAAATTGCTTAGCATGAAATACAAGGAAGACCTTTCATAATGTGCACCATTTTTCTTTTTCTACACTTATCTCTTGCTCTAATCCTAAATGCTATGTTACAGCACACAGAATCCCTTGCAATTTCCTTAATGCACTCTGTGCTTTCTCTTACCTCCAGATACATACCATTCTATATGTCTAAAGAAAAAACTCCCAACAGAATATGGACAGACACATAGCAAGCTTCTGACACTCCAGCCGTGTCCACGTTTACTCCAAGACAAACTTCACTGTATTACCATCTCTTCCCTCCCCTAACACTGGCCTGACACCAGGCATCAGTCTACTAAGAGTGTAGAAGCAGGCAGCCTCTTAGACCTGTGACAGACAGAAAATACCCTTGGAGTTATAGGTATCAAGTGCTCGGAGATACGAAGAGCTGCACAGCACCTGGAGTGACACCTTTCCAACTAGAACAGGGATGATGCATTCCAGAACACTTTTCAGCTTGCATAATTATCTTTCTAGGTAATAAAGCACTTGTCTGAAATAATATCACAATCCACACCTACTCCAACCTCCATGTTCCTGCTTCAGTCTGAAGCCCCACCTTTTGTTGAACTCTTAACAGAGTCATGCCATGGACTCTCAATGTCCATTTACACTCCAAACTCTTCCCCTGCCACCCCTGGAGAGGACTTCCATATCGGCTAGGAGAGCTGGAAGACTGTGCCTAGAGATTTTTCTTTAATTGGTTTGACACATATGATACACAGTTAAAGGAAATGAGCATCTTTGCATTGTTTTCATTCACCAAGTCTTCTTCCCCATCCATGCTGCCCTCGTCATAAGAGTGGGTTGCATGTAAGGTCTGGAGGGTGGATTTGGGGGGGTGTTGGTCAGGCTGAAGTTTGGATTCGGACAGGTGAGGATAATATTGGGAGAGGAAGAAAATAACTTCTGCTCACTATACCTCAGGGCTTATTTATTTTCCCACTAGTGTATCTTTTTCCTTTGGACATCAAATGGTTTCTTTTGGCTTCAATTTTTAACTTATATGAAAAGATTATTTGCAAAACCAAGCTATTTATCTTTACTACCCAATCATTTCTCCTCCAAACAAACTGAGCATCTTGATATCCCTGAGAAATTTACTACAATGATGGGCATTACTCCAAGAGATGCCTTGCGTTAATGGAAAGAAAACTGGCATGAGAATAGGAGATTTTGATCTAGGTAAAAATTAGCAAGTGACTTTGGGCAAGTCATTTCAAGTGTGTGGATCTAAAAGCATAGACATTAGCCATTGCTGAGATGCTATTATAATTCACTGACTTTTGGGTCACTCCTTTTAATTGTTCATTAACAATTCATTAACACAAATGTTAAGTTTCTTATTATTAGGCATATCAACAATTCCCAAACTATGTGGATCCCTGTTTTAAAAAATGAAAAGGGCCTTTTAGTTTAATCCAGTCTACATATAATCCAGTTTACAGGGTACTGTGTCTGAACAAACCTTTCTGCTGTTATTGTATTCTGAAACACATGCTATGAACCCTTACCAAAACCTCCTGGGGTGTGCCTCCAAGGATAAGAGGACTATTTCTCCCTGTCATCTCTCTGCTGATGAGGCTGAAGTGGGAAAGGCTCAGTAAGCCATACCATCTGGAGGGTCACGTGATGTTACTGCAAACTCCATGGCAAACAGGGAGGGCTGCATGGGGGTGTGGAAAACTCATATATCCTAGGGTCCCACCATTAGCTCCTGGAATTAGCTGCACAATTACCCCAGTCACACCAAGTTGTCACCAAGGGTAACAGAGATCCTAGAAGCAACTTAATGAACCATTTTCAGTTTGGCTATAACAACCATGTGTACACAGACACGCTTGACCTCACCCAGAGATGGGCATATGCTTACTTGCAACAGAATCTGCTGGGTTGGTTGATGTGTTTAAATAATGGAAATACGATTAATGACAACAACACGTCTTTCTCAGAACAGTGCTTTGTCAACATTATCCAGCTAGCCCAACCTGTCAATAACTCCCTGAAGGACAGGTATTTAAACTATTTGTTAACTGTGGATAGTCTTTGCTCCTTGTTATAAACCAATATAGATGTCAGAAGAACACTAGCGATTAAATTTTAGAAAGCAATATTATCAATTAAAAATTGTTATTGTCATAATTGAAGATGGCATTGGGCAATTATTAATTTGTCAGATATTAATTCATTTCTTAAAACTTGCAAGACTTGGTTTCTGTTTGGAACACGTTAACTCAATTTCTCTTTTATTATCTTCTATGGTATCAGACTTCCAAAACTACTCAGAAAATACTTAACAGCTATTAAAAGCCATTTTAGGGGATACAAAACTGAAGAGGTGGTGGTCTTTGTCTTCAAGGAGCTCACGGTAGAGTCAATCAGTGGTTCTCAAACCTGACCCAACAACAAAATAACATTGGGATCCAGGCTCACTGCAGAGTCTGCAGACAGGGGGCCTGAAATGTGTTGCTTGTGAAGTCCCATTGGTAATTCTGATGTACAGAATGACTGTAACAGATTTAAGCTTAGTTCTAAAAAAGAATTACAACAAAATAAAAATAATGATAAACATAACAGAAATCTATATTAGCATTAGAGAAAAACAAAACCCCAAGATATCTGTTGCAAGATGGTCATATAACATCCGACAATCGGTGAATGGAATTGTTCTGTGTGCCCACATCTATTGAAAAATCCAAATCATAATAATAAGCTCTATTACAATCAGGTTCTATTTATAGTAAACTTAATTAGTCTAAATAATGAAATCTCTTCCTAGGAAATTAGGTTCTTGAAGAGGATTATTTACTCTTTTAATTTAGCAGAGTACCATTGAGTGTACTTACAAAATTGTTGTTAATAGCATAATGCAAGTCAACATTTATTGATCACTGTGTGCCAGGCATTGAGTTCAACACCTGGTGTGATTATCACGTTTATGCTTCACAAGAGCCTTAGATTCCTAAGATTCCTAAGATCACATAATGGCAAGTGGCAGGGTCAGGACAAGGCCAGCTCTGTGTCCAGAGTGAATGCTACTTAAACTATACTGGAACCATGAACACATGAACGAGATGTTTAATGGAATGAACAAAAGAATCTATCCCACTCACTCTCAGGATGGAGAATAAATAAAGGAATAAAGAAATGAATGGATAGGCTGCTTTGCCATTCTCTGCTGGAAGCCACACCTCAGAGCTATCAGTTAATCTCTAGCTCTAAACTCACTATGATTTTTTTTAATCCACATGATACAAAAGTAATACAGCTAAAATGGATATTTCACTTAATTGACTATTTTAATCTTGAACTAATGATCAGAGTTGTAATATACAAACTCGTAAATCACCAAGGTTCTCACAGATGAAAGTTAAAAACTAGAGTGGAGGTGGCTGCTCTTTGGGCAAGCCACAAAACAGAACACCACACTTATTTTTATGTTGGCATGTCAGTTAGTACACTGACCAAAGGAGATAACCTGAAAATTGGATTGTCTTTTCCTCTATCCCAAAACATTGGGAATTTAAAATATTCTAGATAAGAATCAATGACACTCCTTGGAAGCCATTTTCACATGTTGGGGAAAGCTACTCTGATAGGACTTTTAAGTTGTCGTTTAAAATCCCTGAATTTGGAGGTAGATATAAACATTTTCTTCTCTTTCATTTTCCAGTTGTTAGCAAATATGTGATACTTTCATATTACTGCTTTGGGTTACATGTGAAAATAATCATATAATTTCAGAACTTAATCGAAAGCAACTCAAAAGGTGGAGTGATTGTGTAGGGGGTAAAAAAAGAAACACAGACTCTGAAGTCAGACAGACACCCCAGCTCTGCCATAGAGTCTGGGTGAGTTGGTTTACTTTGCTAAGCTTCACTTTTTCCATATATAAAATGGAAGTGAAAATATCTGCATCATTCAGTTGTTAGGAGGTCTAAAATGAGAACATATATTATGTGTCTATAGTAGTCATTCAAAATATACTATTTCTCATCTCAGTCCTTTCGTCTTACAGTTGAGAATGTTGAAATCAGAAACTGACATCCCAAAAGTCATAAAAACTTGAACCTAGGTTTATGGACATCACTTATGTTTTTTCCAATAATGCATTAATTTAAATAACAGAGGATTTATGAGTTAAGTTTTAAATATAGACGTTTTCCTTCAGTTTCCACTGATTGCCATTCCCCTGTGATAGAACTTCTGGCAAATGAAGGCTACATATAGCTCATTATATCCTTACATAGTCCAGGAAGAAGAAAGTCAGGGTAATTCATCGAGTTTGCGGTCATTTTTTAATAATGAACTACCAGTAACAGGTCAGGTCTCTCAACAGTTGATGCTCATGAACATCTAGTTGGGCATTTTTTCCTGTTTTGGAAATGATTGAAATGAAACTAATGGTTATTATTTAGATACCATAGGATTAGATTTTCCTTACAAAACAGTCTCATACATATGCCCTTAGAAATTGTCTCTGTTACCACAGAATCAGAGTATTGATGCTAGGAGAGAGGACAAAGTCTGGTCAATCATTTACTTTACAAGATCAGGAAACTAAGGGCAGGAAAAATTAAGTGACTTCCTCTAGCTTACACAGTTAGTTAGTAAACGGGTTGAGAAACTAGGTAAACATCTGCTTCTAATTTATCTTAACATTTACCAAACTGTGTTGAAATAAACTGTTCATGTAATATGTCTCCCCACTAGAAAGTAACCACCTTGAGGACCAGGGACTGTGTCTTAGTCATTTTGAAATGCAGTCACTTAGCACAGACTCAGTAAAAGTTCTGTGAATATCTGTTGTTTGATCCAAGTAACAGAAACAACAATAAACATATTTAAAGGAAGACCTTTTTTTTTAAGAATCAAGAATACTTTATCTTATGTGAATCTTATTCTATGAGGTATGACTCTAAAGTAGTGGGGTTTCCTTTTATAACAAACACCCCAGAACTTACAAGCTGAAAGTGAGCTATCATTCAGAATCGTGACCTGTGGAGATGATTGCTCACTTACCCCATCAATGGTAGGATGACTCAAAACCTTGTTCTCACTCTTCCATTGAAATTGCCTTCCAGGTATGTTCATGAGGCACAGAAGAAAAATTGATCTCATTACTGTTCCACTTGGATTTTGACTCACAATAGCAATCATCAGCTTTGCTCACCCACCTTATTTACTAAACTTGGCTCTGAATGAGTTCAGGTTGTTTCAAAAACCAGTTCACCTTAAAAGGATAAAGATTTACCCTCTACTAAAACTATTCTTAAAATTGCTTCAGGATCATTTGGATGGATGAATAAATTCCCAAGGTGACTAATCTGAAGGCAGCAGACAATGGAAATGTATAAATTTCGGCATAATCATTTAAACAGAAAACAAGCCATATAATGAAATATTTTATGTTTCCCTAATCCCTGGGCAGTTGGTATCTGTTGAACAAGTAAAGAAATTTAGTTCTAGGAAAGTGACTGTCACAAGATCTTTTGTGTAATGGCTGCTCTAGGCCAGTGGTTTTCTTTTTTTTTTTTTTTTCTCGTGAGGAAGACCAGCCCTGAGCTAACATTCGTTGCCGATCCTCCTCTTTTTTGCTGAGGAAGACTGGCCCTGGGCTAACATCTGTGCCCATCTTCCTCTACTTTATATGGGACGCTGCCACAGCATGGCTGACAAGCAGTGCATCCACAGCCGCCCGGGATCCAAACCCACGAACCCTGGGCTGCCAAAGCGTGAACTAAACCTCTGTGCCACCGGGCTGCCCCTAGGCCAGTGGTTTTCAACCAGGGGGAATTTTTTCATACCCCACCTCCAGGAGGGATATTTGGCAATGTCTGGAAACATTTTTGACTGTTATAACTGTGAGGGAAGGTGCTACTGGAATCATGTGGTGGAGGCCAGGGATGCTGCAGAACATTCTACAATGCACAGCACAGCCCTCCACAACAAAGAATTATCTTGTCCAAAATATCAATTGTGCTGAGGCTGCGAAATCCTGTTCTAGGTCGATAATTCTGACTCCTGGTCTCTTGTAGCTTTCACTAGTGTCAGTGTTAATATCCCTGAGTCCTCATGTTTCCACAAGTAAATATATGTACACGTTTTTCCTTTGGTGATGAAAGAGTAAATTTTCTCATGCTGTTTTGCCACTTGAAAATTTCTCCTTGCCTTCAGCTCCTTTACCAAAAGGTACTAAATTGTCACCGAGGTTGCCTGGAGATACATTTGGCATCTTAAAAGTCTAATTGGCAGGAAAATTAAAGCAACTTAAAATGTGTGTGCTCTTTAGGGAGATGTGCTATTCCCACCCTATATTATTAGATCCCAGAGACAGCTGGGGCAAGAACAGCTGGGACTTCCTGCACTACCATATTGCCAAGTTGCTATAAAATTGTCCCTTCTCGCTGCAAAACTGAGAAGGAAGACAGGAAAAAACAGTGTAAAGGCCAACCACACTTATCAAAAGGTTGCTTCTCAGTTGTCTTTCAGAAGTCCCAAAGGTGGCTCCCTTGTTGTCAAGTTAATTCAATAAGTGAAGGAATGTACTTCATTTGATATGTACTTTTGATAATAAAGGAATATATCTTGGCACATACACTGTGCAGGATAGAATATCAAGCCTAAAAAGCATATTTTTCCACCTCAAATTTTTAAAATAAAATATATAACATGTAGTTATCAAATTTTCTCAGGGGACTTGCTGAATTTTGCGGTCAAAAGAGAACCCTTTCACATAATGGTTTTGCTTTCCCCTCTCTTATAAATAGCTGTCACTAACACCAATAAGCACACAAAATGTTGAGTGTCTATGGTTGGGTTTTTCAAACCTCCATGGAACTCTCATTTGTTGGTCTAGTCTGAATCTTATTGTCTGGAAATGTTCCCCAAACCAAGCATAATTTCCTACTTTAGAAAAGATGCTTTTTACCATTGTCAACGGTTAATGACCGGACAACCACAAAAGTAGATCACACCTGAGTAGAGAAAATAGAGGTGCTCCTGATATTTGAGTGCAACATTATAATGTTTTGAAGGAAGATAAAGGGCAGGAAAAGTCAGTATATTATTGTCCTGAGAAGTCACTTTTGTCATCTTTCTTTGTTTGGATCCCCTATGGCACATAAAATCTGCAAGTCAAAATGTTAGTACTCAGTTGCAAACTCTGTTTTGTATCTGTAGGGGAGCAGAATTTGCCACCCCATAATATCTCTCTTTGGCTTGGGGGTTATTTGTGGCTGATTATTTTTAAGATCAAAAGACTCAGAAAGAAACTTTGATCTTCCCCCTAACTGCCTAAAAGAATTTAAGATACAAGGCCTGTTCGAGGAAGGAGCCATCACCATAGATAACTATAGCATGATATGAACTAGGTGTGGTAGGCAGGGAGGAACCTAGCAAGGCCCCTTTGATCAAAGTCCTTCCCATGTCCCACTGTCTTTGCAAGGCATGGCAAACATTTGTTTACCAAGCCTTTGCTTTTCCATCTCCCTGTGAATTGCCTCCCTCCCATTTGAAGTCCCAAACCACTATCCCCAACATCCTCCTTCGTCTTTAGCTAAAGATAGTATTTAAGGTGGTGGCTTCCGCCATGTTGGTGAGTTACTTAATTTTCCTGGGTTTCTGTCATGTATACGTGTTATTAAATTTGTTTGATTTTCTCCTGTTATTTTGTCTCATGTTAGTTTAATTCTTAGACCAGCCAGAAGAACCTAGAAGGGTAGAGGAAAATTTCTTCCTCTCCTATAGCATTATATCATGCCTCTCCTGTGCCCACTCCAAGCCCACTGCACAGTCTTAATATGTTCTTGTTGGTTGAGTGACTGGCTGCCTCAATAAATGGACGGATTCTTGTGCTGGGACTCTGGGAAAAATGACTTTGGTCCACTTTGAAAAAGAGAAATTAGAATTCTCTAAAGTCATAGCATAAATAACATCCTAGTCACCAAGTGGATTATATTATTTTCTTCCCCTCTCCATCCCACTATATGTAAGTTCAGTCTGAATTTTTAGCAAGAGTTATAGAAAGACAAAAGCCCCAAAATATCACAAAGATAAGTAATGTTGGGAAAAAAATTTTTTTCAACTAAACTGACAAAGAAATTCCTCAAGAAAAACACTAAAGAAAATATGAGGTCTAGAGCAAGCTAAAAGAATATAAAAGCATGTTCCAGGGCAATCATGAAACTAGGCGAGAAGGTACCACACTGGGTGTCTGAGCACTTTCTCTCTACCCTCAGTTAGAAGATAAGGACATACTGTATATGAACGTCTTCTTTCCTTCTTGAGCAGGAATAAAGCAATGTATTCTCATGGGTGCTGAGAGAAGACTAGATTTCACCTATTTCATTACTTTTCTCTTACTCCTTTCAACATACACACATACACACAAACACACATATACATTTTCACTCTAAAGCTGGCTACATAGTGCTAGTTGGGGCAGAAAATGGTGTATCATTGAAAATCCTTTATCTGCTGTCATGGAGACATCAAAATGTCCCTGTTCATGGCATTAAGGAGCCTCTCAGTTTTTATCAGACACAAGAGTCCTTGGCCATATCCTGTTTGGGCGCTGCTTGGACACGAGTGAAGTCTAAGCACACAGTGGCAATGAATTGTGTGTGTATGCAAAGGTGTAAAATTCTCCTCCCGTCACATAAAATGACGTAAAAATGCACGTGGCAGTCTGCTCTACTTGTGAAGGGCAATGAGTCAAATTCATTAAATAACCCTTCAACTGCTAACCAGTAAATGTAAAACTGAGACAGGAATAAAACTACGTTTCCAGGCTATTTTTTAGCAATAGATCCATCCTGTCTCCCCCAAATCCATAAATGGTCTCTGTAATAGATTGAATTTAGACTGAACTATGCACACAATCAAGTTTCCCTACAATCTATTCATTACAAGCTACTTATTACAAGTATTTTCTTTGGAGAAGCAGGCAGTCTAAATTAAACTTCAAAAATGAACAAAAAAAATCTGAAAAATGTACATTCCTGAATAACTTGTTATTATGTTATTTGTTTTCATGGTTCATTTTTGAACCTGAGCTAAATCATGTTGGCAACAGCTTTTCTGTTTTGTATTCAGATAAGCAGGAGTAACATGGTGAATTCACTCAGTTTTGTATTGGCCAAATCTCACATACATTTCCAAAGGGCAGCCTGCGCTTTTAGCATCACTAATGAAATCACACATTACAGTCTCACTGCCACATACCACTCCTTCAAGATAGGATGTCACAGCTCCAAAAACAACTTGAAAGCTTCTTTTCTTTTAACAGCTGAAGCCACAGGGAAATAAGTGATAAGGGGGTGGGAGGAAGAAATATTTTAAAGCAAAAATTCAAATCCTCTGATTTCTGCAAAAAAAAAAAATCAATTATGACAAGCTATTCTTGTCTAATTATTTTTAGTGCTTTAAAATAAGTTAGTTAGCAATAGGCTACAATCCCAGACATACAGAGCAAGAGCCAGAAGGTTTGTACCATATACAATAAAGCCAAATATTAGTGTCTGCAGTCAATGCATAGTATTTTCTTCTGGAATCCTCCGAGGCCAGATATTCTGAGAAAATTTCGTATTTCCAGCTTTTTTATTGTTGTTGTTATATTGAAAAAATTATGGAAAAAAACATTTTATCAACTGAATGTGATAAGTTAAAAGCTGAAATGTCATTGTCTAGAGCAGTGTTAGTAAGTTATTGGAGATTTATGTGATAATTTTGTTGGGGGGGCATACTTAAAGCAACTCCTCTCCCTTTTGTCCTTTGACAGAGAGGATTTGGCTTTTATCACCTGACAGAGATATTTTCACATATTGAGGTATAGGGTAACTATTTGAGTTCAAAACTGATTCGTCTTGAACTAGAAAGCCTGACTTGCGGCCCATCAAACAGGCATTGTACATCTATTTAAGCATTAAAGTAAAGAATGCAGTCTCTTAAAAGAAGAATGCATACTTCCCCTCCTACACCCTATTGGTAACACAGATATTAGTCTCTTTCCTCGACAGCAGGATCATGTTGACCTGCTAATCTGCAACTAAATACCTCTTTGAAACTTTGATGAAAATGTATCCTGGGTGTGTTTAATGTATGTTCTTTGTTCTAAAAAGATATTAAGACTGTACTGAAAACCACGCTTCTCTGGAACGCTTTCTAAGGCCTTCCTGGGTTATAATCCTCACTCTGGCTCAAGTAAAACTCACCTTATTTCTCTTACCTATAGAATGGTTATTGGTTATTTATGTCGACACACCTCACTTAAATAAGCATTTATACTTGTTAGAGTTGATATCGGCTCAAGACAAGGTTGACATAGGGAAGCCATACTGTAGAAAAGAAACCATATTGTAACTTTGAAAGACCTCTGATTAACTAGCCAAGTCATGCTCTGTGGGTTTTGTGACCCCTCCCAGCTGCTATAAATTGATAACTTTGTTCTCTTGAGTTCCTTAGGAATGTGATGACCCCCAGGCAGAGAATTGATGCTAATAGCCATCATCAATGAAACTAAAAGATCAGGGTATAGGGCATTGCTCTGGTCTCTGATGCATATCAAGTAAAACAAAAGACTCAGGAGCTAAGACTAGATGGATGCCCCCACCCTGAGACTAGATGTCTCCATCTGGAGGTCAGATGGATGCCTCCACCCTGAGACCTGATGCCTCCCCCACCTGGAGACCAGACCCCTATATAACTGGTCTGTAGTCTTTGTTCTGTAAGATGGTTCTTTGAGACATTAGTCGGCCATCTTCCCCCTTGTTAGCAAGCTGTAATAGACCCTTTATCCACCATCTTGCCTCTTGGCGATTGGCTTTTGTCTTGTGGTGAGCAGATCATGCCCTTTGTGTGGTAACAGAGTCACCCTTGGTAATCAGTAGGTCAGTCACCCAAAGCTGTATCTTCCAAGTACACCCAATACAAACAAGCCTTCAGAGGCACCCATTCAAACAAGGCCAAGAAAAATATGCCTCCCCACTGCCAAAAAAGTGTTAAAAAAAGAAATAACGGGCCCCAAATGGAGTCATTTTGCCCCCACAACAGCAAAACCAAGACTTAATTATAGTTTCAGCCTCTCCCAGGAATGTGACAGTTAAACAATTAAACTGAAATTTCCTTACTAGTCCTGTGAGGTAATCTGCATGATAAAACATGGCCATTCTCTTTCTCCCCACAAAAGAAGATGCCCTGGCCTGAAGCAATCCTTTCTTCTCTTTTGCTAATACCTTCTTGCCCCACCCTCCTTCTGCCTATAAAAACCTTCCATTTTGTACAGCTCCTTGGAGTATCTCTCTGCTTGCTAGAAGAGATGCTGCCCAATTTGTGAATTGTCTAATAAAACCAATTAGATCTTCAAATTTATTCAGTGGAGTTTTGTTTTTTAACAAAGGGCAAGAAAACAATTTGGTTGAAAATATGACAGTTGACCATCTCATCTTCTTCTTTGTGCCCTGAATGAGTTGTGAAACCTTAAGAAGGAAGTTGGAATGTTCACAAATATTAAAGAATCAGCAATTCCCTTTATAAAATGCTGTGTTCTCACATTTCTTTCCCATCCCCAACACCTTCAAGTCTCCACCACTTGGGATTCCTTATGCTTGTCAATCAATTCTAACCCTTGCCCAATGAGATAGGCAGAAACTTAAGACCACAGAAAAAAATGTCAAGGTAATTGTCAGTATGGCTCAATTTGAAGAGTTTCCATTTTTAGTAAAGTCCTGAGCTAGGGTATCAGTAACTCTGATTTGCCTCACTATCAAAATGGTCTGGGCTTCTGCATAGATACAGCCTCAATTGTTTCAACGAGAAAAAGAATGACAAAGAAAAAGTACACAGAAAGCCTAATTCACACCAGAGGCTTTCAAATCAAATGGAAATAAGTGATATTTCTTCCTTCACATTGCACTGACAAAGAGGAAAAGAAATTAGAAAGCAATCCCTGACATCTGGAAACTGGCCTGACACAACTAGGTCATGTTATTCTCCTGTCGGACATAAACAATCTCCCAGAATACCAACCTCAGACAAGGTTACTCGAGATCAGGAGAAAGTGAGATAAAAAAAGATACTTTGAATTTTGTCTAAGCACAAAACCAAGATTACCTACAAAATAATCAAATATCTACCTTTCTAGACTACAATGAATGACTGTGACTTCTTTACCAATTATAGTTTATCCTCGCTCGAGCCCTATAGCTAAGCGTTACTGAGATACCCACTTGTAGAATTGTCCTTGCTTTCTGACAGCATCCAATCTAGAGACAACCTCTGCTTCCTTAAACCTCCCTCCAAGTCGCCCAACCTAAGCCCCAATTCTATAAGAGGTCCTTTCCAACACCTTCTCACTGGGATGTCCCATGGATCCCCATCATGTGTATTCTCCTTTTCTGCAATAAGTCATAAACTCAGCATATTCAACTGTACCTATGCTCTCTCTCCCCCCAGTTTGAAATAAGAAGGTCCCTCCAGAGTGGGACTTTTCCTCCTTGGATGAGTTTTCAGTGGAATGGACTTGTGCTCCACTTCAGGAGCCCTGCCTGCAGAGGGAAGAAAGGGAAAGCTGGCCTCAAGACCTCCACTTCGGGGCCTTAGAATGTGGCCCAAGCTGTCCGGATCTGGTCCATTTTACTCCTTGAGTCAGACACTTCTTACTTGCTTATCTACTGACAATTCGTGTTATGGTTCATTTCAAATCCCAAACAAGGCTCCTTGTCCCCTTAGTTGCCGGCGGAAGTTCCCAAACTATTGTGCCACGACCTGATTGACTAAACATCCCTGCTGCCTGGACACCCCATCTTTATTCCCTCTGCCCCCCATCAACATACCTGCACTCAGCTTTTTATGAGTGCCAGCTACATATTAGGCTAGTTCCTTTTCAAACATTAAACTCAATCTTCTCAGCAATTCCACATAAGAAAACTGAGATCCAGAGAGATTCACTAAAGTGAGTGAACCTCTATCCTATGCCATGCTTTTTAGAAAAGTATATGTATCCTCTCTCTCTCTCTCTCTCTCTCTCTCTCTCTCTCTCTCTCACACACACACACACACACACACACACACACACACACACACTCACTCACCAGGCACTGAATGGGTATCTGACTTACCAGCAGCTTGGAATTCTCTCTAGTCTTTGACCCTCCTGACATAGGTAATGAAAGGTGCCTGCCCATATTTGCCTGTACTTTAATCTTAAAACATCAGAAGAATGAAGGAGAGAGAGCTTTTATGTGCACTCCTGTTTCAAAAATTCTTGGGTCAAAAGTTGTTAAAACAGAGAGAGTTACTGACAGCCCTCCCTCCTGCCATACCCCAGCAGGATTCAGGCCGAAATCACTCTTCTGTCACACGGCCTCATGGTTGGAAGTTGTTACAGAATCTTCTTTTCTACTGTTTGACATCAGGGCTGGGGAGGCCATTTGGGTTTCAAAATGCTGTAATGTTAATTGGTTTGGGGGGAAGACACTGAGTCTGGAAGTTACTAAGGCTTCTTCCATGGGAATGTACTTGAGAGCCCAGAGGAACAAAGAATCCCTCCAAGAAGTCTTTGCCTTGTGCTACTGCAGCACAATAATCCTAAAGTCAAGCTACATGACATGGGAGAGAAGATGCACGGAAGAGAACAGCAGAGGGCCATTTTTTTTGGAAATCAGTGATAGGCAGATCTACCTTAGTGATAGAACAAGCAAATCTGAACTTAAAACTGGCAGGGTCTGTGGGTAGAGGAGTCATAGCTTAGATTTAAGGAAGAACTACCTGAACCTGGGGTGGGGAGGAAACTGACAAATCTTGGGCTTGATTCTCTCTTTTCAGATTTCTTAAAACCAAGTTCAGCTGTCGGTTGGGGGTGGTTGAGGTACACCTTGTCTGCACACAGGAGCAGTGCTACTCAAAGTAAGGCTCTCCTAGAGTCTGTTAGAAATGAAAAACCTTGAGCCACAGACACATGAATCAGAACCTCTGGGGATGGTGCCCAGGAATTTGCACTTGAACAAACTTTCCATAAGCACAGGCCAGATTGCCAAGCCTTGGGCTGGGAAAAGAGTTGCTGTCTGGAGCTTCCTTCTGATTTACAAGGCAGACTCCTCTTTCTAGTGGCTCTGAAGACCACTAGATTCTGAATTGATTTAGATTCTGGATTGAAAAGACTGAGATTCTGAATTGATCCCAGCACTGGCTCACAGCACCACCTGAACAAGTTATTTATCCTTCTGATCTCAGTTTCTTAAATTGCAAATTGGGAATAACACCTGTTGAACAAATGAGGACTCCAATAAATATACATTGAAGAAATGAATTTTATGATGAAAGCATCTTGTAAACAATGATTATTCTAATACTGGTGTTGAGAGCTGGGATGTGTCCCCACCGGAGGGAAAAAATAGAGTCTATTGTGTTCATGAGGCAGAAAGAGAGAGAGCCCAGGGAAGGTCAGCTCTGCACAAAATTTATGGCCCATCCCCAGGCCCAACCTCTGACCCCTCCAGTCAAGGTTCCAAGCTGCCATGTTATGTTGTACACAGTACAGACTGAAAACCAGCTCACCCTTCCATGGTGGTCACTGCAGCTTGATATTCTCTGGCCCTCCCTGGTCTTCCTGTCCATCTTCTGTCCTCATCCCATCTGGAGACCCATCTTTGCTGCCAGTTAGCTCTGTGACCTTGGGTGATTGTTTAGCATTCCTCTGGCCTCAATTTCCTTACTAAATGGAAAACAGTTAAATGGGCACTAGGCACAAGGCAAGAAGCTTTGAGCAAGGTCACCTCCAAGTTCCCTTCCTTTCTATCATTCGATGGCAGTGCTTCCCTGGGGGTCCCCATGCCAGCATTCTACTTGGGTTTGCTTTCTTGAGGCAAAGGCACACCCTTCAGACCTGCCCTTCTCATAGCCTTGTCCACCTCACCTCTGCATACTTTACCTTCCCAAACCCCTAGACCCAACTCTGCCCTCCAAGATGATAGACAATGTATTACACACACTCACTGCTCAGAAATGTGAATTTCACATAATTTGCAGGAGTAAGCATGAGACTTGGAACCAAACAGACCCAAATAATAATCCTGGCTTTGCTAAATGAATATGGGATTTTTGAGCAAGGTACTAGACATTTCTCAGGCTCAGTTTTCCACTTTATTGGATTTAAAAATACCTACAATGCAAGTTTTCAGGGAGCATTAAATGGATACAATTCATATAAAGCACTTAGCACAGTGCCTGGCACATAAAGGGAGCTCAACAAATATAGTTGCCTTACTTTCCCCAGCTGGGTAACATTGGTGCTTATTAACAACCAATCACATCCCGAAAATCACATCATCTAAATTGTTGGCCTGTATAAACATTGTCTAAATCGGCATCAATTTACTGGCAAAGATGCATTGCTCCTTAAATTTTCTGACAGGTGGTCTAACTGAATTTTTTAACTAACAAAACCTATAATTTAATAAACTTCCACAAATTAGGGAAGGACTTGAGTCAAGTTGCACACCTTCTTTTTAAGAATGTGTGAATTCCGTGGGGGTGAGGTGCAAAAGCTGGTGTTTGAAAAATAAATTAAAAATAGGTCTTTAAGAAATAAAATCTGTGTCTTTTGGCATTGCTAAAATATAGAAAATGCATCTGCAGTATTTGGAACCAGTGGCCAGATTGGAAACTGTGGTACCTAAATCCAAGCTGGATTTAGTTTCCCTGAAAGCCACCCACACTCTCAAACACTGTTTTCTAAATGCGTGTGCTCAGTTTTGTTGACCCAAATATTAGACATAATAAAAAAATTATAGAGAAACTAGTCAAAATCAGGATCTTAGAATTGTAGGATTTAAGAAATGGAAACGATCTTGGAGACAATCTAGTTCAAACTCCAAATTTTGCTGATGAAAATACTCAAGGCCCAGAGAGGTCTTAATATTGCCCAGTGACTTCTCCTTTGGTGGCATAGGAGAGTTTCATTCCACCTTTTGTAACCACAGGCCCATTTAGAGGCAGTTCGAACAGACTCCATCTCTTATCAACAAAGTGATCAAGAATTGTCTTTCAGAAAATTCACGAAGTCAAGTAGCCAGAGCATACACAAAAGAAGAAATCTTGACCTGAAATGACCAAGGAACTAAAGATCCTCCTCCCCATGGAACCACCCTCCCCACCAAGGGTTCCAAGGACCCAAGGACCGGGACATGACCGGATCTTGAAGTTGGACTTTTGTCAGAAGCAAGGAGTCCCTCATTCAGGAAGATTTAGTGATAAAATTCCTTCCCCACCACATCAAAAATGTTTAGAACCCTATCATAAAAGTTTAGAATCTCATCATAAATGTTTAGAACCCTGTCATAAATGTTTAAAACCTTACCTTAAATGCTTAAAGCCCACCACTCAAAACCTGTCCCACCAGCATTTCCATGTGCCAGCCTGTTTTCCCTATCCTCTTAAATTTCACCCCAAGTCCTGAATCAGGGAGACAGATCTGAGGGCACATGCTCCCTGTCACCCTACAGATTGATCTCTCAGAATAAAGCTGATTTCTCCCCCAAAAGCTGATGTTGTAATTAATTGTTTTTTATTTATTTGCATTGAGCCAGAGAACCCCAATTTTGTGTGGTAACACTTTTGACGTCAATATGGGACTTTCCAAATGAGTGGTTTTGGCACCATAGCAAGAGGAAAATGGCAGAAAAAGTCTTTTTCGTGAGCTTTGTCACTTGGTGAGGACAGAGAGGCAATATGTTTGTGGGGAGTCAAGTGTTCTTTGACTCAGAGGTAAGTGAATGACCTTTGCAAGGCACTATCCAAGGGCTGACAATGACCTTTTCCTATAGGCCTCATCCAGAAAGCTGAAATATGTGAAAACAAAACAAAACAAAACCTCTGAGTTTCACATTAACACCATACTCAAATACAGGCTTTGCAGTTGGTTTAAAACGAGGTCTTTTTAGTACTTCTGAGACTAAACTCCATTCAGGGATGCTTATAGCACAAGTATCCTTGCAAGGTTCAGATACATTTGCAAATCATTTGCAAGTAATGTGCATAATCTTAGACAGAAGAGGTTGATTCTACCTATGGGACCTTCATTTCTACTTTTTAAATTCTTTTTTCCCCACTTTTCTTTCTCTTTTCAACGATAAAGCTGTACTATTCCAGATATATAAGCCAGAGGCAAGTGAGAAGTTTTGAATTAGAGTGGATGGCTGAGGACAGTTTTTCAAAATTAATTCCATGGGCTGCTAATAAGTGTTATCTGAAAAAAAAATTAAGCACTCAGAAAACATTAGTTAAATTTAAACAAGAATCTTCACTAAAATATTTGTTAGTGCCTTTTATATCCTAATGTGCATTGTGAATCTTTTGAGAGAGTTGTACAGATATATAATTTTTGGCATTTTCCTAACTTATTTGATCTTTAGTCCACAAATCTGACTTCAGTAATACTGTACTAGAACATAAGTAACCAAAAAGCAGTTCACCTTATAACTTCCAAAGTCCTAAACTGCATGAAATTCCACACGAGAGAAAAATGAAAGTCATTTATTCCTTGAGTAGATTTTTCTTCTTGACTTCCCAAAGGCTATTCCCTATGCAGGTGAAATCAGGGTATGGTTCCTGGCCAAATGCAAAGCAGACACATTACACGGAAGTGTTTTCCTAAGCACAGAACTACACAACAGAAGCTAAAGCTAGAAGAGAGGACTCTTTTCATGCCCAATATGTAAATGTTAGAAATAAAGCTTCTTTCATTAAAGGTGTAATGAGAGTGAAGAGAATTGGAGTCCCCTGATCCCTGGGCCCCTCCTGTCCCTTCCCCACCACTAGCGGACCCTCAGGGATTCCTCAAAATCTGGGTGCTCTGTGGGGTAAATTTGAAAACAACACATTCTTATGTGTATATAACTCCCTCATTTTTAAGCATGTGAAAGAAGTGGTAAATTGTTATTTATGGGAACAATTAACTTTTACAGAAGTTGGTGCTATTAAATAAAGTCTTCTTGTTCTGATGAATACTTTGATGGGACTAGCCTAACATAGACTTAGGGCCAGGAGAGAGGTGAATAGTTCGGTGTAATAATCTAGAGGAGAGTGTAGCGTCTCCAAGGCCATATGGGGCCAGGGAAGAAAAGAAATGTGAGAAAAGGACAAGGAGAAGGAGGTAGAGGAGAGGATTCAGTTTGAGTATTCGAGGCTGGGGTGAAAAGTGGTATAAATGTCAGCAGGGAAAGATGTCCAGAGCCAGAAGATTTATATTTACAGATGAGTCTAAAATTCCATTTTAAATTACCTGCATTATTATGATTATAAAACCCCCCTTGTCTCCTTAGATCTTCAATAAAGTCTAAAAACTATTGTGGAAATTGAGGAAGAAACAAGTTTCATGTCTCAGGTTATACAGAGTGGGATATGGGATGATCAATTCATAAAATGACGTAATCCAGAAGCAGCAAGGGCTCATACCATAAGAATGCAAGAACTCTAGACATGAGCAGAAATCTTAAGGAAGTCCTTGTACTTACATATGGTGTACAATGAAGGGTTGGGGATCTTATTTAAATCTTAAAGAACAGGGAGACCTCAATGAATATCTGAATAACAGAAGGAAGTAATGATTTTGCATGGAGGAGCCAATGGCTTGTGGCTTCCATTGCCAAAAATGCCAATAACCCCCAAATGAGATGGCCTATATTCCTAGGCCACATCAATTGGCCACATCTACTTGGATGCCTTATTAGCACTTTATTTATTTTATTTTATTTTTTTATTTTTGTGGGGAAGACCAGCCCTGAGCTAACATCTGTTGCCAATCCTCCCCTTTTTGCTGAGGAAGACTGGCCCTGGGCTAACATCCGTGCCCATCTTCCTCTACTTTATATGGGACGCCACCACAGCATGGCTGACAAGCAGTGCGTCAGCAGGCGCCCGGGATCCAAACCCGCGAACCCCGGGCTGCCAAGCGCGAACTAAACCACTGCGCCACCGCGTGGCCCCAGCACTTTAAATTTAACATGACCCCGAGTGTTTCTTTCCCACTTTCTCCCCAAGTCCTTGTGTCTTTGTTTCCTGCCTCTGTGAATGCCTCCATCACTAATTCTACTTTACAAGAAGAAATTTTCCTTAACTCTTTTTTCCTATTCACACCACATAGCTAAATAGTCACCAGATCATCCTAATTTTCGCTGTGGCTTATGTCCCCTTGTAGGTCCTCACTTCCTCAGTTTAGCTTGCGTTACCTTGCTAAAACAGTTCTAAGCACCTCTTAACTGCTCACTCTCTCTGCTCCATCTATCCTTTGTGCTGTGCAAGTTATCTATCCAAAATGCAGATCTAGTCAAGTCATTCTACTTCTATATTGTTTTCTAGCTCCCTATTGCTCACAGGATGAAGTTCCCTGTAGCCTGCCTAACAGCCTTCTTGCAAGCGTGCTCCTGCCACACCACAAACCTCATCCCCTGCCAATCCCCACCCTGTATGCTATGCCATAAGGACACCCATCCTGTTTTCACCTCCAGATCTTCTCTCTTCATCTTCTTATCTTTCCCTACAAAGACCTTGAGTCCAAGCAAATTATTCATGCTCTGTCTCCTTACCATCATTCAAAATATCAATTAAAGGTAAAGGTAAAAGTTCTGATAGAATTGTGTTTTTTTCTTCAGACAATGTTTGCATTATTTAATACTTTAATTCAAAAGAACAAGTAATACATACGGTTCTACCTGTTGTATCACACTCACCGGAAAGAGCTACAGAGATCTTTGGTGATTGCTCAAATTACCTCTCACAACATAAGCACCACTCTACATGTATGGCTGGGCTTGACCACGGGAATGCTCACTCTCTGGAGAGTGATCCTTGCTTATGGTATAGTGTGAAGTCATAGAATATGGCTTGAAAAGAAGAGGGTTTGAGTCTGTTTCATCGTTCATTGTTCAAGTGGCCTTAGGCAAAACATTTCACTTCTTTGAACCTCAATTTTTATCTGTAAGACAGTATCTACTTCCCAGGGTTGTTACGCAGATCAGATGGAATTGTGTATGTATAAAGACCCTACAAACAGTAGAGAAGGGCCTTTGTAATCTATAAAGTGCTACGCAAATGAGAAAAAGAGTGCTA
Source organism: Tapirus indicus (assembly GCA_031878705.1). Classification (NCBI taxonomy): domain Eukaryota; kingdom Metazoa; phylum Chordata; class Mammalia; order Perissodactyla; family Tapiridae; genus Tapirus; species Tapirus indicus. The sequence goes on along the minus strand of CM062921.1, from coordinate 113,412,608 downwards.
AGAAAAGATAACAGCACATGGAGTCAAAATGCACTGTATTATGGGTTGATCTGTGTCCTACAAAAGATATGTTCAAGCCTTAATCCCCTGTACCTATAAGTGTGAACTTATTTGGAAATAGGGTGTTTGCAGATGTAATTAAGATGATGTCATTAGAGTGGGCCCTGATCCAATGTGACTGGTGTCCTTATAAGAAGAGAAGACAGAGACACATGGGGAGAAGGCCGTGTGAAGATGCAGGCAGAGATTGGAGCGAAGCGTCTATGAGCCAAGGAACACCAAAGCTTGCCAACCATCACCAGAAGCTAGGGGGCAGGCATGGCAAAGATTCTCTTCCAAAGCCCTCAGAAGGAATCAACTGTGCTGACACCTTGATTTTAGACTTCTAGCCTCTGGAAGTAAGAGAATAAATTTCTTTTGTTTTAAGCTACCCAGTTTGTGGTATTTTCTTATGGCAGCCCTAGGAAACTAACACACACGGGTATGAGTTTTATCTCCATCACTTACTAGCTCCATGAATTTGGGTTAAATTACTTAAACTTTTCCCCTGATACCTTAAGGACACTTACCTTTCTGTGATGGTTTCTCTGAGGCCACTGGCCACCCCTTTGACCACAGTGCTAGCTTTGGGGGTCAGCACCACCTGAGATATAAAAAACGAGCCCTTCTTTCTTCTCTCAATGATAGATGCCTGAAGAAACTGGATCAATTTTTCCGGGTCTGTGGTGTTGGCCCAGGGTGCTGGCATCATCTGCCCAGGCCAGAGAAAGGGCACTTCCAGAGCCACTGGACTGTGGTAGAAAACCAGCACTTGATAATCCTTCTCCCACAGGTACTTTAGACTGACTTCCTGGGCAAAAATCGCTGGGCACATTTTATTTCCATAGATGTCTTTCAGCATTTGGACGAGTTTTTCATGGTGATATTTCTGCATCCCATAAAAATGGTTGAAGTCCAAGAATACTACCTCCTTATGGTGATCTGTGAGGAAAGCATTGATCTCCTCAAGGCCTTCGTTGACTTTGGCACTGAACAAACCATGAGCAAAGTAGAGTTCATTGTCAGGGTCTCTAGGCTTGGTGGAAATTCGAAGATCAAAATAACGGATCCCAGCTCCTAGCTGACCAGTAAAGTTCATCGTTTGAGTGGCTAGCCATTTCCGCATCAGCTTTTTGGCCACAGTTCCAAACACAGAGACAAAATTCTGGACCGTCTCTGGCTGCTCAGGCCCTACTGGCGAGGCTTCGTCAATGTAGAAGCTGAAGGAATCATGAGATCCTAGAAGAATAACAAGGCATAATGTGGTTATATTTCAGTCCTTTGTCCTTCCCAACCTATTTCCCTCTTGCAATGTCCATCTCTCTCCCTCAACTAGGCCAAAGGAAATACTAAACCATATTTACCTAGTTCATTCTCATGTCTTAGGAGGGCCCTTTTTATGCCCCAGTGCAGTACACAGAGCACTTCGACAGCTCAAACTGATTGTAAAATTATAAGAAAAATCCCTTCTGATCAATTTTAAAATTCAAACCATCATCTTCTACTTCTATAAACCAAGAATTTAATGCATTTATTAGGATTGGCTTTCCATGCCGGTGGCACTTGTCCATTCATTAAGTAGGATTTATGGAGACTTGGCAGTTCCCAAATACGTTGCCTGCAATCTTGCCCTTTCCCTTTATTTGGGGTTGATTTTAAGCCTGAAGGGCTTGTTTCCATGAATAAAGAAGCCCTTTTCACAGGTACACAATCAGTGAATTGTTACCTCATACTCTTGGGAGCACACAAGAGGTTACGAGGATAGAGAAAGGGAGAAATAAGACAAGAGGCCAGTATAATGATGATCTAGTTAACATCATTCCTGACCCTGCATTTGGGCAACTGTCAACTTAGATGAGGCCAAGTACATTTTACATATTGAATAAAGAATTATTTTTTCTTGTAAGTTAAAACAACTGACAGCATTTAAAAATTAACTAATAGACCATTTTCTTCACAGATATTTCTTCTCAACAGTGAAAGCTCTCTTTGGAGTTGGCTTCCAAATTTAGAAGACTTTCTTCCTAGGAAGAACAGGGATGAGCTACTTAATTATTTATTTGTGGCAGTTACAAAGATCAAAACTCCAGAAATATAGCAAAGAACATGTATATGATTTGCCTATAAGTATGGAGTGCCATTCAAAATATTATTGGACCCAATAAAAAAAATTACTTCAAGTTTTAATTTTTTTTTAAAGTCTTTAATTCTTGAGCAAGACCCACTGAATAGGTAAAATTAAATTAATGTATTTTTCACACATTAGAAAGGGCAGATGCCATCACTGCCCATCTGTTACTCAGGCTTCCTCACACCTTGCTGTCCCACTCCTGATCTGGGTCCTTTGAGGTGCACCTTTTTCTAGTTCTTTCACTCCACCAATCCAAAACACATATACATATACACACAATTCTAAGTGTATCAGCCATCACCTCAGGGTGATATTTTCTTTTCTTTCTTTCTTTCTTTATTTTGTGAGGAAGATTAGCCCTGAGCTAACATCTGTTGCCAATCCTCTTTTTGCTGAGGAAGACTGGCCCTGGGCTAATATCTATGCCCATCTTCCTCTACTTTATTATGGGATGCTGCCACAGAGGTGGCTTGACAAGCGGTGTGTTGGTCCGCGCCCCGGATCTGAACCTGTGAACCCAGGGCCGCTGAAGTGGAGCGTCCAAACTTAACTACTATGCCACCGGGCCAGCCCCAGAGTGATATTTTAATTTGTAGTAGGAAATACATATTTGATCTTTGTCCCCATTTCTGGCACAGAGCTCCTAAAACCCTTGGAATTTCCTAAGTGAAGAGAGTGAAAAAGTTATCTTTTGTTATGTTAATGAGATGTCTTTTGGACATCTCCTAAGAATGGTGGCTGGTTGCCAGTGGAGCCAATCATGTGATTAGAAGTTTGGAACTTTCAGTCCCAACCCCCTGATCTGGGGACGGGAGAGGGACTGGAGATTGTGTTTCACCACCAATGGCCAATGATTTAATCAATCATGACTACGTAATGAAGCCTCCATAAAAACCCAAATGGACTGAATTCGGAGAGCTTCTGGGTTGGTGAACACATGGAGATTTGGGGACAGTTGTGCCCTCAGAGAGCATGGAAGCTCCTGCCCTTTCCCCATAGCTTGCCCTATGCTTCTTTTCCATCTGGCTGTTTCTGAGTTATATCCCTTTATAACAAACCACTAATCTAGTATGTAAAATGTTTCTCAGTGTTCTGTGAGCCTCTCTAGCAAATTAATTGAACCACAGGAGGGGGTCATGGGAACCTCTGGTTTATAGCTGGTTGGTCAGAAGCACAGGTGATGATCTGGACTTGAGATTGGCATCTGAAGTGGTGGTGTCAGGGTAGTCTTGTAAGACTGAACCCTTAACCTGTGGGATCTGATGCTATCTCCAGAGAGATAGTGCCAGCATTGAGTTATGCTGTAGGACACCCAGCTGGTATCCAGAGACTTGTTTGGTGGTGTGGGAACACCCCAACCCCCCCACCCCAAGACATCGGAATTGTGACCAGACCCAGAGATAAGCCATTTGAAGCAATTTTTTTCAGTGATGAAATATTTATCTTTGTCTATTTTCCATATCAATATCAATGTATATCTACATTTATTTATCTATGTCTAGCATTAAACAGGCCATAAGAATCACAGGGGTATGGATTTCAGATACCATAGTAGGTTGGTAGGAGAAAATATTTGAAAGTACTTTGATACTTTGCAAATCACAACCTTTAAGATTTGGAACAGATAACTTCTCAGAATTATTAGATTTTTTTTCAAACAATGAAAGGTAACCCCAAAATACAGGAATGCCATGTCTAATTTAATCTGGAACTGCCTGATCTATTTATCTTTAGTAGATGCTATGGGAAGAAACTGTCAGCATTTTCTGAATAAGCAAAACTAGCAGTTTGGATTTGGCATTGGCAAATTGTAATAGAGATTTAAATTGCTGAATATTGATTTATTAGTTGCTGTTCAGGTGATTGCTATATATATGAAGAAGCTAAACCAACTGTGCCATGGCTCAATATACAGAGAGTATGTTTAAAGAAAGAAAGAAATAGATGAGTTTAAGAAGAGTTATAATTTAATGATCTAGGATTGATAGGTATAAATAAATGAATAAGCCCTCAAAATAAGAGTCAAAAAATTAATTTCCAGGCATGTGAAAGAAAGGACGTGAAAGTAATTGGTTGCTTCTGTAATCTTGTGGAAGACGTGATTGGAAGCAAGCAGAGAGGGAATTCCACACGACTAGATTTCTATTTCCAGAAATGAGTGGTTCTTTGTTTTCAACACGACTTTAGTTTCATCATTCTATCATGTGGTTATGTGGCAAATAAAAAAAAAAATCTTAGGAAATTCATCGCTGTTGAAAATTCTGTAAAAAGACTTTATAGTTTCTGGATAAATTATTTGTTGACATTTAAGTAAAATATATTATTAAGGTCAAAATAAGGTAAAGTCAAAAATAAAAATAAAAACAGCTAACAGAGGAGAAATCATTGGTGCCCCCACTAGTATCCTATCTAAGCTAGGTGACTCTGAGACGCATGGACAGCAGCTGTTGCAGAATGATGCACTGTGGGTGCTTCATACTATAAATATTATTTAGAGAGGAGAATTGCATCATCACTCGCCAGGAAACACTATCCATGCATTTTAAGAGAAAATACATAACCTAGTGTTGGCCAAAAAAGGAATATTTTCATGACTTTTAATTTCATTCGGAATAGTATTTCCTCCCCAATCTCAACCCTTTCACTAGTCCATTAAGTTTTCCATTTTTTTTAACTTAAGACAAAAATACAGCAGTATTTTAGACCTTTCAATAATTGAGAAGAAAAGTCTGGTCCAGCTCTGTCTTTAAAACCAGAGAGCCCTGCCCACAAGCAAGATAGTGCTAAGCACTATTTCTGTGCTCTTGGCTATATCCAAACCTTTCTGCCATATCTAGTCTAATATTTTGCTTCTATACATTGACTCGGTATTTTTGGGCTCCTGACCTCCTATCCTTCACTTGTCTACAGTCCCAAACTCACACCTTGGACCTGATACTTAATGTTTTTCCTCTGATTCTGAAATTAGCCTCTCAATTTTGGGTTTGATTTGCCCTCTCAACTCAGACAAGAGCTGGCCACTCCCATTATGAACTCAGTCCAATCAAGCTCCTTTGCTCTAGCTCTGAATAAGTGAATGGAAGAGGCTATTTTCTTTCATTTCTGGGAAACAGTCACTTTTATTAGTTTCTCCTCCGTCTGTTAAATCGTTCCCTCATTCAGGCAGTCGGCATGCTTCTAAGAACTGGGCGTGACCTCCAGCCAACAGCCAGCTTGGAACTGAGGCTTTCAGTCCAACAGCCCTTAAGGAACTGAATCTTTTTAACAACCACTGAGGAAGCTTGGAAGCAGATCCTGCCCCAGTGGGATCTTGATTCCAGCCTTGTGAGAAATCCTGAAGCAGAGGACCTAGAGAAGCCTTGCCTAGATTCCCGACCCATAGAAACTGTTATTTTAAGCAATTTAAGTTTGGGGGTAATTTATTACACAGCAATATTTAACTAAAATAGGCTATAACAACTCTTTGGGGTTAATGAGGGGATTTGTGACCTATAGACTCCAGCTGCCTAAGATGAGAACTTGGAATTTTAATGAAGAGAAATTAATTTTAAATTTTCACATGCATCTTTCTATGCTTGAAAACTATGTATCAAGTAAGAGAAAAAATAAAAGAGTATTGGTTTAAAAAGTCTTCTTCACACTAATGGAGCTACTCCATTCTGCCTACTGTCATGCACGATATTAGATGTCATCTAGTCTAATCAACTAGCATGCAGCATCCATTTTATTAACTCCACAGTGTAATATGTGTGATCATCTTTTTTATGCTCTCTGGTAGTATGGACTTAGCTTCTCATCCTATTATTTGGTGTGGCAGGAAGATTTCTAGGATGGCCCCCCAAACTTCCACCCCCTGGTATAGATGCCCTGTATAATCCCCTCCCCTTGAGCATGGAGAATATAATGGGATATCATTCTCATGATTACGTTCCATTATATGGAAAAGTTAATTTTTCCCAGATGTAATCCTTAATATTTGAATTAACTCTGAGTTAACTGAAGAGGGATTACCCTCGCTGGGCCTTATCTAAGTAGGTAAGCCCATAAATAAAGATGACAAGTAGAAACAGAAGTTCTTCTGTTGGTCTTGAAAAAGCAAAATGCAACGTTGCAGAGAGGGCCATGTGGTAGTCGGAGGGACTAATAGCCCACCAAAGTGGTATGAAAATTACTTTAAACTGAAAACATTTGAGCAATCAGCAACCATAGAAAGAAACATCATCTAAATTTAAGCAGAGCCTCTGAAAATACAGCTGCCATTGACCTCCACCAAGGAGGTTCTTGATAGGGAAAAAAACTGACCCTTAGCACCAGGAAGTGTGAATTCAGCTGCTCGTTAGAATCAAAAAGCCCAAAAGAACCTTCCATACTCTCCCATTGAAGCACTGCCACCCTTTTAAGTTTAGTAAATAAGCCTTTTCTTTCTGGTTATTGAGTGAGTAACTCACCACAGAGCACTCCTATGTGTACAGTGTGCATGCATAAATAAACTTTGTCTTTTCTTCTGTTAACCTATTGCCAATTAACTTGCAGACTGCCAACCACTGGACCCACTCTGGAAGAAGAAAAGTTTTCATCCCAATTCAGTGAATAATGGGCAGCCCCTAGGAGCTGAGGGCCACAGTCCTACAACTTAAAGAATTAGACTCTGCTAACAATCAACAAGCTTGCAAGAGGAGCCTCAGCCTCAAATGAGATTACAGCCTTGGCCAACACTTCGATTTCAGTCTGGTGCAGTCTGGCCTTTAGATTAAAGTAAATTAGGCAGTAAAGTGCATTGGAAGCAGCATTGAAGGGGGTGTTGGGAGACGAGGCTCAAATTCAAGCTCAATCGCTAACTCACCGTTTAACACTGGAGGGTCATTAGATTAACCACTCTGGCTTTGGGTTTTCTGATTTGTTAAATTAAAATACTTTCCACACCTACTTCATAGGATTCGTACAAAAAACAAACAAAACCATGGTCACGAAAGTTCCATGAAGGGACTACAAAACTTAAATTACTGTTATCTTCTTATGGTGATACAACCAGTCACAAAACATCTATTCACCTGAGGCTAAGAAAACACTACCTAGATAAATACACATTAGGATAGCGGTGCAAGCTCATGTGGAGGGAGGGTAGGAAGAGAAATGATTTCAGTTGCAGGATTTAGATATATTTTTTGAAAACAAGATTCTTATCCATCATTTGTCAAAGATTTAGCAAATGCAGAACAATCAAAATTACCCCATTTCTTTGGACAGCAGACAATATTTACATTCCGCCATGTTAAGAAAATTGATCTGTGATGTATTCTGAGGACTAACTCTCCTCCATTCAGTATCTTTCCAGTATTGTCTATAAAAGCTCTTCGGGATGAACTTCTGTTTGGTCTTTTGGTTTGGCCATAGTTCCATTTCAAGTTCTACAAAATTATGGGTTTAATAAACATCAAAGAAAATGTATCAAGTCAATTTCATCTGTGAGCCTTCAGAATGAAAAGGCCCGGTGGACTAAGGTTTCACATGCCCATGAGTGTGCAATTTCAATATCTATATCCTGACCTTAGAATTCAGGCTCTGATTCTGTTCTCCCCTCCTTGTCTCTGCAGAGCACTGAGGTTGCTTGCAACAGCTTATGTATGGCACATCGTGTTTCCTTCTTCTTGTCTGGTCTATTGTTATTTGGCACAGTGCTGAGGTTTTCAAGATTCCTGCTTTCTGGTAACAGGTTTCCTGCATATTTGATACACTGGTACCTTTTGTGATAATAGGGCCAACACCACAGGGGTGGAAAAGCATGCCTACCTTCCATCCGTGAACCAAAAGAAGACTGCTGGGTGAGGAACTGAAAGGATAGATTTAGTTTTTGAGGCTCTTCTCTAGGTGGAAGATAGGCAGGTGACACTATCTTTACTTTCCTTGGGAAGAGATGCAGTTCTGGAGTGAAACTTACCCCCTTGTCTTCTCCTTGCAAAAGTTTTAATCCTAGTCTTCTTTCATGACCCACATGTATTCCTTCCTCTGTGGCAAAGCCTTTTTTCACTCCTGGTAGTATTCCCTTTCCCTGAATCCATGGTTCTTCTGGTTTGCCAGCTCCCTCTCATCAACTAGTAATTGTTAGTAGATGTTGTTACTAACACATGTCATGTTCATTGAATTTTTTTCTATCTTTCTCTCCACCTGCAACCCCCACCCCCAAATATACACACTTGATTTTAAACTAGATTGTAGGCTTCCTAAAAAGCAAATAATTTCCTGTGCCCACTACTGCACCCAGTTTTGTTAATATAAAAACATTTGATTCAAGTCCATGGATCAAAATTGTTCGCATGGAAATATGCTACAAAAGTGAAATAATCATTTTTACAGATTAGGCTATTATTCACCCTCTTTTTCTTCACCTTTTTTTTTCTCAGAAAATTAGTCTATACAGCCTGGCTCTATCTCCCTAACTGGTTCCATCTTTAACCCACTGTAATGAGACTATCACTATTACAACTCATATAAATCCTCTGTGAAATATTACTGATTACTGGAGAAAACCCACCAGCCACTTCTGGGACCTCATTCCTAAATCCTAGCACAGAGCTTGGTAGGCATTCAGTTAATGTTGTTGAATAAACATATGAGTGAACCCTGCTCAGCCTTTCTGGAACATTTGATAGTTTATACTTCCTTCTTGAAATTTTTCCTCCTTTGGCTTTTGGGACATGATTCTTTCCTAGGTTTTCTACTCTCTCTGTAACTGTCCCTTCTCAGTCTCCATCACTGCCTCTTGTTGCTCTTCCAGCTCCTAAATGAGGGTGTTATCCAAAGCTCTAATCAGAACTTCAACTTGTCCCATGCTTTTTTTCTTGGGTGATCTCATCCTCTTCTTTGGCCTCATGCCTTTAATAGATGCATCATAAATTGATAGTATCTAAGCTAACCTGCATTCCAGAGCCCCTGTCTGCCTACCAGGCAACTAAATTTCATTGCTCCATGGAAACCTTAAACTTAAAATGTCCCAGATGGACATTAGTATCTTCCTCTTCAAACCTGCTCCTTTTCATGTGCCCCCTATTATACTTAATCTTCTCATAATCCTTCTATCTCATCCTTGGGTTCAACTTCAATTCTTCTGCCCTTCAAACCTTACATTCAATCAGTCTTAAAGTCCCATTGTATTGACCTCCAAAACCTCTCTCAGATATGCCTCTTCTTTTCTGTTTCATTGCCAGTGGCCTGGTTTCCTCTTAGGAGCACTGAAACAGCTTTCAGGTACTGTTCCCTTCATCCCAGCTGCCATCATTCAACCCTCCTCTACAGGCATTACTCTGCCTCGGCCTCTAGAATAGATTTAATCTTAGGGAAAAGATTTAATTGATTCCTGCCCAAAACACTGGCATTCATCAACAAGTTCCCCTTGCTTTCTGGCCCATTTTCATTAACAGGAATTTTGACTTGGTAACTTATCTAGCATCCAACTCTTCTAAGGGAATTGTTCACTCTTATAACCCCCTCCCATCCCCAGGAGACTGAAATCCCATCACTAAATGCTAGACTGGTCACTAGAACATGGTGATCTGCTGAGTCAGTCTGCCTAGTGGTATTCCTTCAATACCACTGTCTCCAGAGTACAGCTCCATTGTCTGTTACCTTGTGCTAAATCACTAAACACAACCCTTTGTGTGGACCCTGACCTTGAGAGGCTGGAAACCTGATTGACGGCGTATAGGACTTTAACCTCAGCACATGATCCTCTCTGCAGGTGGCTCTGTACTGCTCCATTCCTGATAGTATTTAAAATAAATAAAGTCCACACTTGGTTTCTAACTGTAATAGAGGAGAGAGAATACACAGATTATGAGAACAATATTAATTCTCAACTCACTTATACTTGGTTTGGAAGTCAATCAGTTCTCACCAATTGTAAACACGATGTGCACTCTGACAGAAAATAACTTTAAAATTAATTATTTGGTTCTTACCTGACAACCTACAATTAATCTCATTAATTTTTGTTTACTCCATTGATTAAAATGATCAGTTATTTGGATTTTTTGGAGACAAAGGCCAAACTTGGAAGAAAAAGGATCACTCTTTGTTCCTGGCACATAACCTTTCCTCTATCCTCCAGCACATGATCAGGTCTTTGTGGATAACACAAGGGATTTTGTGTCATCAGAGATAACACACAATATCTGTCACAAACCAAAACACTTCTAGAAGTGAACAGATAATTAAAAACCATACACTTGTATGTATACTTCGCTTGACATAATAAATGTATAGGAATACATTTTCAAATAAATAGGACATATATCCTCAAATATTAAATTCAACCTAACATATTTTGCAGAACACTGAGATTAATCCTTTTGTAAGGGAAAAATCAAAATAGACATGCTGCGATCTCTCTTTGGGTAAATCTGTCTCTTTCATATTGTGTAAAGCCTTCTCCCTCGGCATATCTCAGAGACAGTAAGCTGAAGCAGAGGAGGCTGGTTTCCTTACTTAAGTCTTTTGATCCAGGATCCCAGGTGCTAAATTTGAGAAGCCCTGTTACACTGAGGGCTCCCAGAAGTAGAGAAACTCAATATTCATCACAATTTCTTTAGACTTGCTGTTCTTTAAATATCACATTTCTTTAAACCAGTAGATGAGCTGACAGTGAATAGTTCAGAGCAGCAGTGTTCCAGTCAAGGGGCAGAAAAAAAGAGCCTGCTCCAATCACCACCCTTGGAGAAACTCTTAAACCTACTTTACGTGTGAATTTCTTTTTAAGGGCTATCTATGGGGTTGCCAGAAAAATAAGAGACCCCAAGAAATAGAGAAGTCCTAAATTACTGTCTAACTTCCCAGAAACCAGCTCTGCCATGAATTCTCCCCTTCCACTGTGACGTCTGTCTGGACCTGTCTTCTCAGCAGAGTGAAATGGAATCCTGCTCTGAGGTTCTGCTGTGCACAGGGCACTGCTAAGCCAACAATAACAGCATCACAACCTTCCAAACGTGGCCACACAGCATTGGCGAGGGCAGCTTCCAAAAAGGGAAGAATCTATACTCAAAATAGAAAGATTTAAGAGGAAAATCAGTAGAGCAGACCCAGGTGCTTCCCTAGAGCAGTGGTGCTTAACCAGCAGTGATTTTGACCCAGGGGATATTAGACAACACGTGGAGATATTTTGTGTTGTTACAACTGAAGGGGGTGATGCTGGCATCTAGTGGGTAGAGGGCCAGGAATGCTGCTAAACATCCTACAATGCACTGGACTGCTCCCACAACAAAGAATCAACTGGCCCATCATGTCCCTAATAACAAGTTTGAGAAAGCCTACTCTAGTGGAAACCACACAGACAGAAAGTAATTTCCAGAGGTAGAAACCAATCACTCTGACTTGCCACCCCCGAAATACACACATTTTCACATGCCTCTAACTCAAGTCTCACACGCCTCTCATCGTGCCATTCTACTTTGAAGCTGTTCTAAATACTTACAGCAACTGGAAACTACCACACATGAGGCATTGCTTTTGAGTTTGTTTGAAACCCAACAGAATATGTGGCTTTGGCACTTATTTCTACTGATCTCTTGGTTTTTACTTCAAAATTTCTTTCAACTGTTCTGACAAGTTCTCAAGATAATCAGTAAATCTTTCAGGCTAAAATTAAGCCATGCAGATAGGTACCTTGTATTCATTGATCTTCATTGATCCCCATTTCTACTCCAGAAACTTCTGTGTGGCAGGAATTTTGTGAGGACAAGATTTGCCTAGCTCTTATACAATTTATTAAATAAATTGAGCACCTATTGTGTGCAACACTGTGACAGGAGTTCTATGTGTGGTTGAGAAGAGGTAGAGGGTTGGGGAGACAAAAATAATAGCACTTATAAAGTAAGGGAAGGGAAGGTGGCTCCCTTCCATCAAGTATTTCTGATGCCTTATCTCCTGCTCTTTGGTATTAAGCATTTGGTATACATTTGTTGAGTATCTATTGTATGCCATGCATAGGGTGAGGGATATGAAGATAAAACAGTATACAAGACTCATCCGGGCTCTGTCCTTGTGGAGTTCATATCATAGTGGGGAGAAATAGACAAGAAAAACCACCATTATCATGAAGTATGATAAATGCTTTAATAAATCATATGAGATAACTTTTCATAAAACAGTAGTTCAGTCCTGATCGCAACATGATCTTCTAGAGGTAATTAATAAAGTTAAAGGGTGAAAACAAAACCCCAAACACACGCAATTATTAAGGCTACACTTTTTCAATGTTAACGCACATATGGATCACTTGAGGATCTTGTTAAAATCTGATTAAGTTGGTCTGGGATGGGGCATGAGATTCTGCATTTCTAACAAGCTCCCAGGCATTATCAACGCTGTTGTTTCAAGGGCCACACTTTGAATAGCAAGGTATTAAGGTAATATTGGCATCTTCTTGCTCATCAACTACCAACTACAACAGCTTTCTCTTCTCAGTTTTCTCTGCTTCCCCACTCCCAGTCCTTTTATCCTCACACATACACACACACACATACACACAGACACATGCAGACACCCATGCTGACACACATACACACTGATGCCCACACTTCTGCTTGCATGATTTCCAAGTTTGGGGAGAGATCATAATGCCTGTGTTGTGAGTTATTGATCAAATACTTTGCTGTGTCACAAAGGAAGTCTGGACTGATCTTTCTTTTTAATAATTTAATAATAAATAATTTTAATAATAAACAATTTAATAATTTTTATAATAAAACATCTATTTTGATACATTTCCTGAGGTCACTTATTAATACTCACATGAACTCTGGAAGTTAGCCTGAACATCTTAATTAATAAGCCAAACACAATTCCCTGGACATAAGAGCAGGGAGTAGCAGATCTGAGCACAAGTAAGCTTCGTTCCTCTTATCCTTGAGGCCACCAAGCTGCTCTGTCTTTCAAATGTCTGTATTTCCAGATTCATTATGACCAGTCTTCCAGAAGCAGTGAGTCAGGGAGAAGGATGAATCAAGGATGACTAAATAAGAAAGACGGGAGGTGGTGTCCGTGAAAGAAATGTGGCAAAGATTAGGGAGAAAAATGGCATATTTTGTCAACAATGTTGGCCTTGGCTATTTCACCAGAGCCTAGAGAGGAACTCAAAAGGGACATGTCTGCTGGTGAATAATCTGGGAGAGAACCAGAAGAAAACCACGCTCCTCCTGTCATTCTGCTCTGCCTCAATTTCCAAAGGGCCTCCACAGTCCAAGAAGGATAAGAGAGTCTGGACCTAAGAGAGAGATGTGCTTTATCTAAGAGGAAACATAAGAATCTGCACAGCAGACTGTCTGGTTCTTCCCCCAATCACTGCTCCCAAAGATGCTCCATAAAGTTGAAGGAAATTGGACTCCCGGAGCCTTCAGTAGTGTGTAGACCAGGGTCCTAAGGCCACTGAAGATGGGTCACTCTTCCTTTGCTGGCTGGACCTCAACTAAACTAGGCTTCTTTCTGCTTATCAATTACGCTAAGCTCATTCGAACCTAGCCCTTGCGCTTGCGGTTCCCACTGCCTGCGATGCTCTGCCCCTGGTTGTTTGCATGGCTGGCCCCTTTTCCTTCAAGTCTCAGCTTAAATGTCATCCTCTTGAGTAAATCTTCCTGTATCTAAAGAATCTAACTCATCCCAGCCTCCCCTACTGCCTGTCAGTCTCTATCACATGATCAAGTTTTATTTTCTTCATAGAATTTATCAGTAGGTTTGAGTTTCATTTTATGTCATTGCTCATTGTTTATCTCCCCTCACTAGAATTTAATTTCCGTGAGAATAAGAATCTAATCTGTTTTGCTCACTACTGTGTCCCCAGCAAAAGGCACAGTGATTGGTACATAAAAGATGCTCAATAAATAACTGTATGAAACATTTGTTGCATGAAATAATATCTTTCCTTCTCTCTAAACCTCAATATCTTAATCTGTAAATGGGACTGATAATACTCTCTACGTATGAAAATTATAAAATAAAATAAATGATAAGCATTAAACATGGATCACAGAAAATACTTGATGAATATTAGTTTTTATTGTGACTATTAATTATTATTTCTGCATTATTAACTCTGAGTTAAGAAGTGTCTGGCACATATTAGGTTCTCATCAAATATTGGCTGAATGAATGAGAATTGCACCAAAAGGTTACAAACACCTATGGCGGCCATAAATTCTTAGAACTACTCAATAAAAATATTGCCACAGCATCCAGGGGTGCTTTAGATAGATAAAAGTGTTTTAAAGTCCTCTCTCTTTTTCAGTCTCTGGACCATGAGTTCCCTCTCCTGTATGAGATGCAGCAATGCTGAGCCCCACCACCTCTGGGAGGCTCTGCTCCTTAGGCACATGCCATTCCTGATTCCTACAAGTGTAGGCTCTGCTCCTGATATCCAGAGCCAGAACCACAGCTGTCCCCCAACCCAGGCCACCTGTAGGGGGCCCAAGCGTAGGGCAGCTTCCTCTATGACCATCTCTTCCTCCAGTAGTCCTATCCTCGGGCAAGGTACCTAAAACTGAGCAGATGTTGAAGGAACAGCAAAAAAGATTCCATGTCATATTCAGGCAATGTACATCACAAGGGAAAGGAAAAGAAGGGATTAAAAAGAGAGATATGGTTGCCAAACAGTCAGCCCAGTCTTGCCCTTTCCTCTTTAGGGGCTAATTGTTTAAGAGGTTGATGTCTTTTTAGCGTCACTTCCTTCCCTGGTTTCTCTACCAGAACCTCCCTGTAGCAGCAGACTCCAGAGTTTGGGGCAGCCTTGAATGTCTGTAAGCACAGGAGCAGCTCTGGTTACCTGGGCAGACAGCATGAATGGCCTGGGGAAAGGGAGGGGGCAGACTAGATAAAACCAAATCCGTATCCCTAAAACCAACTCTTCTGAAAGAAAAAAAAAAATCTCTGTTGTGTTTTCCCTCTAAGAAAAAAACAAATAGGAAACATGGCAAATAAATAGTCCAATTATTGTATTCTCTTAGATTTGAGAGCCAGAAGGCCTCTGAAGCCTATTTAGCTTTGTTCTTGCATGTCTGGCACTATTGGTTTTCCTTTTATGAGTAATGAAAATCTGAAATAACACAACATTACCCTTAATCATGTTTGTGCTACAGAAAGAACATCTCCTTGAAATATAAGCCTTTGATTCTATGATGCCCTCACAAAACACCACTTCTTGCCAACAGCTGGATCTTTTCCTATCAAAGAAATGTTTGAGGCATGGGGATTATTTATTCCTTTGGTCTTCCTTCCAATCTCCCTTTTTTTTCCTCCAGCCTTGGGATTTGAGATCTGGATAAGCAGAGAACAGCACACCTCTCTGGTTTTCCAAACTTACAGCAGAGCTAGGGTAATAAGTAATGACCAATGGTGCACACATACAGACTGATTTCTAAAAACTAGAATATAAGTACCACTATTGGACCCAAGAAAATTCTGAACAGCAACACCTTAATGCTACATGTTATTTTTCCCTATAAATCCAAGAACATGCACACATATTACATGCCATACAAACATTCCCAAAACACTCACCCCAAAGTACATATTTATTATAAAGCATTTTTTCTTATAATGGTATTGGTTACACCATATATATATAAATACATACACATACAGTCATGCACTGCATAACAACATTTCAGCCAAAGACAAACCACATATACAATGGTGGTCCCATAAGATTAGTACCATACAGCCTGGGTATATAATAGGTTATACCATCTAGGTTTGTGTAAGTACTGCCGGGGAGGAAGAAATTTTCCTCTATTCTCCTAGGTTCTTCTAGCTGCTCTAAGAATTAAATTAACATGAGACAGATTAACAGGAGAGAAACAAACAAAAGTTTAATAACATGTATACATGGAAAAAACCCTTAAAAACTGAGTAACTCAACAAAATGGCCCAAACCTTCCCTTTAAATACCATCTTCAGCTAAAGACAAGATGCTGGGGTAGGGAGAGTCAGGGACTTCAAAGGGAAGGAAGGCAATTCACAGGTAGGCAAAAAGGAGCAAACGTTTGGAAAACAAGTGTTTGGTCACACAGAAACAGAAGAACACAGAGGGGAGCCCAACAAACTGGCTTTTCTAGGTTCCTCCCTGTCTACCACCTAGTTCGTGTTATGCTAAGGTGATAGCTCACTTCCTGAGACAGTTTTAACCTGAATTCTTTTAGGCAGTTAAGAACTAACATGAAAAACTTTGAGTCTTTGTTTCTTAAAAGTAATCATCCTAAAATAATCCTCCTGTTAAAGAGACATATTTTGGGGTGGCAAATTTTCTTCCCTCTTAATATAGTCTATGATGTTCACACAACAAAATCGCCTAACAATGCATTTCTCAAAATACATCCTCGTCATTAAGTGATGCACAACTGTATAGTATTTATCTTACTTTCAAATGAAAAACTCATGACCACATTGTACCTAAAATGGATAATGGGTGTTGCTGTTTGTGAAATGGAAAAATTATGCAATGACACTCAAATGTATTAAGTGAACACTAATTTAGTAAGTATTTAATGAGCACCTAATGTGTGTCCTGCACCAGGTAGTAGTGGATATAAAAGAAGACTGCAGGGGCCAGCTCTGTGGCCTAGTGGTTAAGTTTGGTATGCTCTCCTTTGGTGGCCCAGGTTTGGTTCCTGGGCACGGACCTACACCACTCATCAGCGGCCATGCTACGGTGGTGACCCACATACAAAATAGAGGAAGACTGGCACAGATGTTAGCTCAGGGCAAGTCTTCCTCAGCAAAAAAAAGAAGAGTGCAAAGAAAACTTGGGGAACAATGATACCAACAAGTCTTATTCAGGGACTGGTGGTCTTGCACCAACTTCACCCCATCCTCTCTTCAACACCCAAGCATACATATGTTGTTTTTATTGGCTACAAAGCAAATGTGATAACATTGTGATAGTTTAAAAATAAAGATATGCAATTTTCCTACCCTAAGAAAGCTACCCTAGAGAAAACTATCCATTTACCCATAAACCCTTTTAGTATATGTCCGTATACATTCATATTTTACATAGTTTGATCAGTGTTACCAGTCGCATTGGATTATATCATCACTGTTTTTCCATAGTATTACATCCTCTTCAAATATTGTTTAAATGATTGCATTATATTGTGTATGCTAATACATATTTTAACAATTTGTCTATTGGTATGTATTTCTGAGTTTCCTCTCATAAATTATACTAAAGGGAACCTCTTCCATTTTTCTTTTTTTTAAGAAGGATTTTATTTATTTATTTATTTTTTCGTGTGTGAGGAAGACCAGCCCTGAGCTAACATCCATTGCCAATCCTCCTCTTTTTGCTGATGAAGACTGGCCCTGGGCTAACATCCGTGCCCATCTTCCTCTACTTTATATGGGACGCCGCCACGGCGTGGCTGACAAGCAGTGCATCAGCCCGGGATCTGAACCCGCGAACCCCGGGCTCCCAAGTGCGAACTAAACTGCTGCGCCACTGGGCGGCCCCCCATTTTTCTTTTTACAATAAATTTTTGGAAACTCAGCAGTCCCATTTTTTAGATACTTTAAGAGACTCTGTCCTCCTCCTCTTCTTTATCACTTCTTCCTGTATGCTCGCAGAGTGTAACTACTTTAAGAGAAGTGAAGGACACTAAAAGCTGGCTGTGGAAGTCATGGGAGCCGTGAGTGGGAAAACGACAGTGGCAATGTGCTCCACTGCTGCTCATTCCCGATAACGACCTTCTTCCAATCACATACATTCCTCAATCTGCTCCCCCGCAGGACACACGCATTTCTTTTTCTTTTTTTTTTTTTTGTGGGGAAGACCAGCCCTGAGCTAACGTCCGTCGCCAATCCTCCCCTTTTTTGCCGAGGAAGACCGGCCCTGGGCTAACATCCGTGACCATCTTCCTCTACTTTATATGGGACGCCGCCACGGCATGGCTGACAGGCAGTGCGTCGGCGGGCGCCCGGGATCCGAACCTGCGAACCCCGGGCTGCCAAGCGCGGACTAAACCGCTGCGCCACCGGGCGGCCCCATACACATGCATTTCTTGATGCCTCACATCTCTCCTTCCTCACTTGTCTTTTTGCCAATTTTTACTTCTAGTGTCTAGTTACTCAGGATCTTACCTCAAAGATCCCCCAATACCAAAAGGCCTTGATAGTATTTAGACATGGAGGCACACTATTTAGAGCCCACACAGAAACAAACGCATTTCAAACAATTGCTTTACTTCTTAAGGAAATTCTTTTTTTTTTTGAAAAGCCCTTTTATTGTACCAAACTGTTTGTACTGTCTTCTGGTAGGAACTGTTCAGATTGGGTTAAATTGTGATCAGATATGCACTCCATGTTCTTACTCACTTTTGGTCTCTTCAGGGAAAAAGAAATAATGAGAGGTGGGATGATTTCCCATGATAACCAGTCATTTTCTAGTGATTCCAGGTTGAGATGAAAACAAAACAAAACAAAAAGTAATCATAGTAAATCCTGCCATTTATTGTATTACACTTAGAGTTTATGTTTGATCTGGGAGTTAACGCCAAACCACACAAGATTGCAAATAATTAAAAAACAACTCCCTAGTTAAAAGTTATTTATTTCATACAAGGCAAGCAAATACTTTGCAAGTGAATGAGCCCAAGATTAGATTATGAAAGTCACAAATTCTGTGCAATATAGGGAAGGGATTGCTGTGAGCTGCCTCAATTTCAGTGTCAGAACAGGCAAAACAAGAGGCAATATTAGGGCCATTTTGTTTTTGCATTGAACTTGGAGGAGTCAATTCAAATCAAATCAGCAAATACATATTGGACACCTGCAATGTGAAAGGAAATGTGTTAAACATCATGAGAGATGTAAAAATAAATAAGACAATCTCCAGCTCCAATAAACTCAGATGAATGTTTTTAAGAGAATGGTCCTTGCCTTTAAGGAATTTTAAATGAAAATGGTTAGAGAATACTGCCAAATAGCCTACCACTTACTTTCCATTATTCATTTCTAATTGTCAATGTACTTGAATCGCAGCAGATTTGGGTTAGCTGAATTAACTTCATGGCTGTAAAAGTTTTTCTATATTTATAATTAGTTTAGGCAGTAGTCATCTTGCCTATGAGGTAGGAGAAGAGTTTTCAAACTTTTGCTATGAGTAGTCTGAGTCTGAGTTCCTTGTTTCTGTACTTTACAATATGATAAACTAGATTTTCTAAAAGTCTTTTACTACAAGAGAAATGTATGAAAATATATATTTAAAATATTTTATTTAAAAAATGCACAACTGAGCTAGTAAGAAAGTGAGGAAAATCTGCAACGATTAAAGCCAAACCAAAGAGCAGATGAAATCCAGTAGACTGAGCTACCCCTGAAGACTTGAATGTCATGAGGACATTTGCTGATACAAAAACCTAGGGCTCTGAGTTTTTACAGACACACAGGAGAAAGGCCTGGGCCTGAGCAAGCAGTGTTCACATAAAGCTAAGACCCTCAGAGGGCTATAGTGTAGCCCTATACTCTCAATGAAAGTGAGGTTTCCCTACACAAAGGGAGCTGGCAAAGTACTTTGTCCATTTTGGCCTTGTCCCTAAATTGGGGTGGGTAGGGGAGAGAGGAAGTAGGAATTATCTTTGGTGAGAAAAAAGACATAGCCATTTGGGGAAGGACACACTGTGGACTTCAATTATATTGGGAATATTTCATTTTTTAACCTGTTTGGCAGATATGAGAGGGATTATTATATTATGCTTATATAGGTGTATATGTCTTTAATATCTCTGAATCAAAGGAAAAAAACAAAAGTAACCTGTAGCAAATAAAAGATAGAATTATTTTCAGATTAAAAAACTAAGGTACAGCTCATTAATGCCGATTAAGATTAGAACTCCAGCCTCTCTGAATCCTCTGCTTTTTCTACACTTTTTTAAAAAAGAATATTTCAATTCGAGAAATCCTAAAAGTTTTATGTTTTATTGTGGGATGTGGCTGAGCCCAGTCTCGAGTAAATCATGTCCAGGAGGCCTTGTCTAAGATTAACCAATATTGTGTGGGCTCTTTGGAATAGCTCCAAGATAGGCTTTCCACTTGGTACAGCCTTGAACACAATATTCATCTTGTATTCATCTTTTCAGATTAGAAAATCCACCAACAAATGGTTCTTTTGTATTGGGAAGAATTTATTGGCAGATCCATATATTTCCTTTGGCTATTCAGTTCACACTGACCTTGCCCATTTCTGAATTCTTAGAGCCCTTATTATGCATCCTAATCACTTGGACTTAGTTCTATTCTGCATTTCACACGTATACAGATTATCTCTTCAAAAAGACCTGAAACACCCAAAGAAGAGATTTATTTTGAAGTCCCTATATTGCCAAGCAAATTTAGAGTTAGAAGGCATACTAGCTGCTTTAAATCTCTCATATTACATTTGAGGTAACTAGTCCTATGAAGTGACTTGCCCAAAATCACACAATTATCTGTCAGAGTATCAACAGAAAGCAGAAGGCATAATCCAATTAGGATAATTCAAGGAGAGTTTATTTATTTAATTTTTCTTTTGGTGAGGAAGATTAGCCCTGAGCTAACATCTGTTGCCAACCCTCCTCTTTTTAGTGAGGAAGATTGGCCCTGGGCTAACATCCATGCCCATTTTCCTCTACTTTATATGTGGGACGGCTGCCATTGCATGGCTTGATAAGCAATGTATAGGTCTGTGCCCAAGATCTGAACCTGTGAACCCCAGGCTGCCAAAGCAAAGCATGCAAACTTAACTACTACGCCACTGGGCCGGCCCCAAGGAGAGTTTATTTATAATGAGACCATGGCGATGGGATGTAGAGAAATCAGATTATAGTGTAGTTTCTCAAGGCTAGCAGCAGTTGAAGAACTGTTACTACTCCCAGGCAGCAAAGAATGAGGATAAGGAGTGTTACCAGAAACTAGTAGGAGAGGGCTGCAATGAAAGTTGCCTTGAGAGGAATAAGGACCTTCAGTGAAGGGACTCAGCCATCTCAAAGCAAGCTCAGTCAGGGGTCTGGAGCAATAAATAACCTGATATCACTTTCCTATATCTACTCAAGTTACCTCCATTGTACCAAACCCAATTGTAAGTTTGAGAACACAGAAGCCCATTAATGAGTTCCATTAGTTAGCCTCTGGAGCCAAGGGCAAAGTGAAAGAGGGTGGAGAGATCTGGAGGGAAAAGGAAATAATATCTAGGACTTATAGCTTTGATTATAATAGAGTTCTCCTAACTCGACATCCACTATCAACCAGAACATAATTCTTCTCATATTGCTCAAAATGCCTAATACATTGAGTTGAGTTCGACTGAACTGAACGAAAACTCCCCAGCAAGAAGGAAGCACTGGGCACCTAATGCTGAATCGGGGCCCAGTGAAGGTGGATCTCAGACCATCTCCTATTTTCAGTTAGAATTAGATCCAAGAGCTGTACTCAGAAGCAGATGGCAAGCCAGTGTAGTGCCCAGGGCCAAGTGAGTGGAATGTTCCAAACAACCAGATCCATTCAGCATCCTTTTTGGCTAAACAGTGACACAACTTAGCATATGGTAGGCCGGACACTGTATGAAGTGTGGGATCATAGCCAAAGACAGATCTGGTCTGGTGGAAAAGAGACATGCTAGTTTTCAGAATTTGAGAGTTAACTAGTGATTTGTCTTTCCATGTGAGAAGAGATCTGGTAGAGTGAAAAAGTTCAAGAACCACTGGTATCCTTTTGCCCACACCTAAGACTCTTGCCTCAGTCAGAGGTGGAACTGAACTCCAAAAGGCAGCAGTAGATGCACATGTCTTTGTGGGCTTGAAGGCAGCTCTCCTAAACCTCCACTAGAGCAGAGTCCTAGAGATACCAATTAATCCAGTACAAACAAAAGACACTTCTCAGGACCAATCATCAGACTGAGAACCCTGAATGCATGGGCATGACAAAAAGAATAGTGGGGACATTTTGGGATGATACAGTAGATGTCTACTAGACCTCTCTCTTTACTTTTCAAATATGTAGTTAACGCTAATGGTACCCATTATTCCTTTGTAGACATACCTCACTGAACTATCACAGTAATCAAGTGAAACAGCAAAATAACACTTTGTAAATTGTAGAGCTCTCTACATATGAAAATTGTTTTTTTACCCATTGTGGGCTGCCTAAGTGTCCCAAGAGGGAATGCTCATTTCCACCTCTTAGGATGGCCACTATCCTGGAAGACGGTCCCATTGCTGATGCCTGCGTTACAGAGTTTTCCCACTGCAGTTGGGTAGATAAGGTGATGGAGCATGTCTTCTTACAAGCCCCAGCTGAATTCCTGGGTCAGCTTCCTCCTCCCCACTCCCAGGAACTAAGAGCTGAAAGCAGATGACGACACTTGGCTCAATACCAACAGAGGGGCTCTGAGTGCTGTCTTGTCAGACTGTGAAAAAGTACTCCCTTGCCTCTTGTTCTACCTAGTAAGGCAAGAAGACAGAGCTGGTGAGTGAAGAATCAGCAGGAGGAGGGCAATCAGGCCTCTGAGAAATCCTTGGAGAAATCCCTAGGGAAGAAAAAAAATCCTGGAACAGAATAACACATTAATATCAACTACTCTCTGATGAGCAGCTAACTGTTGCAAATGAGTTTACCGACCTTTTCCCTGACAATTAGGAGAGCGCTGCCCTCACAAAGTTGGCAAGCCATGACACAGATCTGTACTGCACAAACCTGTGATGACTGGACTTCTCCAAGGAGGCCTCAGACAGCTGGGTAAGGTGACCATGGATATCCGGGGAGAGGGCCAGAGAAACTTGCCTACAGTGGAGTCTGATCTGGTGCACAGGTCAGACTGGCTGAACAGGCTGAGCAGGTTTTTGCAGATTAGGATGGATGGGATAAAAAGAAAAAATATCCTCAGGTGTCATTTCATCTCACTACTTACTAACAGTTTGGAATGATCTATGTATTGGTTTTCAGAATTCAAATGACATATTAAGGTGTCTGAACGTAATACTATCAAACAATCAGACAACAAATGTAATTGCCTCTTCATTATTAGAGAAAAAAATTTGGCCAGGATGACTTGGGATAGCCTTTTCAAACTGCAATACAGGTACATGGCAGTGTAGTGTTCTAGAAACCAATGCATAAGCATGGCAAATATTTCTGGAACATCAATTTAACCTGATATTTTTTAGGAGGAAGAGATTATTTTCATATCACACACACACATGCACACTAAGGAGAAGAGAACAAAATTTGCGTTTGTTTTTAAGATAAAACATGAGGCCTCAAAGACTTTTTCCCTTGTGGTAAACTACTTTGGACAAGACACAGACTCACACACCCCCTGTTTGGGGTCTGCTGTCCATATACAGCCATTACAAGCACTTGGGTGGAAAATTCCAAAGAATTCTGGTGATGTACAGCCCTATGTAAAAGCAGAGGGATAGGCAGTGGAAAGAGATCCTAGGGTCTTTTACAAACCTAGAAGTTGAAGACAAAAAATACACAAAACTTAAATTAATTTTTTTGGTAAACTTTACTTAATAGTTATCGTGCTTGGCAATATCCCAGACACCGAGCCAAATGTAAAGCTGAACACTACATCACCTCACTCATAAGTCCTCCAGTTTATGAATTAAACTGTATCAAAGGTTCCTAAAGGGGAAGTAATATCTTCTTGCTTCCCTCTCTTCTTCCTGCCACATCCCCTCCCTACATCTTCCACCCCAGCTTCCAGCTGAAAACACATTCACTCATTAACTATCCGAAGCATTTGCTATTCCAGTAGTGACATGGAATATGTCATCACTTTTTGAAAGAATATGACCCCCAAATATTTTGTCATTTCCTATAATTCACAATGAAATGATGAACGATTACACCCCATAAGGTCACATTGTTCCTCATAAAATTCACCTTGTATGTAGAAAGCAGTAGAGTCAGAGAGAGGCCAAGGCCGAGCTGCAGGCAACAGAAAGTTCTAGGTTCTGCCATCTTGGAGGAGTGACCGAGGCTGCAGCCCTTGATTGATAGACAATGGGTCTTACTTTATGTTATTATTAGTTCCCTCCTCTCTCTCTGTGTAGATTAGAAACACAAAAATTGGAAGTTTGGCAGGAGTGGGGTTGAGGGAGAATGCCCTCTGATGGGGTTTCCAGAGAAGAGAAAATAGGAAAATGCAGTCAGCAGCAAGAGCCCCTCCCTGCTCAATTCTGCTCAAGACCTTACAGCCGCAAGTGTCCTTCAGATCAGATAAAACTCTCTACTCTCAGGTTTCATGACAATAAAAAGGACGTTACAAAAAATTACGACCAGTGTCCTATACAGTGCATTCATTATTTAGAATAATTTCCTGGAATAGGAGAATTAAAGAGATAGGGGTAGATTTAAGAGGTTTCCTAGGACATGATATTTTCTTTCTATTAGATGACAACATATATGGCAAGTCAGAAAAATCTCCATGACACTAAGACATAGTTGGAGTTGTGGAGAAATGGTAGCTAACGTTTCACTCTATGTTTACTATGAAGCAATAAAAAAATTCTGAGACTGAATCCCCCCCCCCAAGACCTAGGACAAAATCCTGTTATTTCTTTGAATAATATAATCCTATTGTCCGTTAAATCATTCCACATCAACGGTCATACTGGAGAGAATAACAAGGGTTCTAGAATTAGATTGCCCAGTTCCACGACTTCTAAGCTATGTGACAACAGGTGAAATGACTTAATCTCTTTGTGCCTCAGTTTCCTTATCTGTGAAACGGGGAAAATACTATAGATTAACCTCACTCAATGGGCTGTTGTGAGAGTTAAATGAGGTAATTCGTGTAAAGCACTTAGCACAATGCTTAAGTGCCAAAGAATTAACTATTAAGGTTATGATCATTGTCAGAAAATTATTTCTCAGAGCTTCCTTAGCAAGCTCCTTTAGTAGCTAAATAATTTCATGTTAGAAGTAAATTGTACTTCCTTTTCTCTCTTTCCCTTAATTACTAATCTTTCATTTTTTTTACTTTAATTATTCTGTCAAATGTGTTGTTGCTATCACATGCTCAAATCTTTTCAAAAAGCATGTGGGGTATAAACTATAAATTAAAATAAAGACCATAATTGTACCTATATCAAGTAGCTCACATATGAGTTTCTAAATGGACTTCTTTTTACATCTAACTCTTACCCACAGAACAAGAAAGAACTTTTGGATGTATATTCATTAGAGTATATAACTAAAGAGAATAGAAGAAACTACACGCACGTCACTAAATGTGATGTATTTGAAATGAATCCATTATGTCTGTTTGACTCTTCCCCAGCCCAGAAGTACACATCTTCTCTAGTCATACGGCTATTACGGAAATCCTAGCCCAAGCAATGAAACAATGCAAAGATCTATTGGCACAAATTCAGTGTTCCTCACCCTCCAAAACATCGGACTTCAGATGCCACATGAAACAAGATTATGATAATCACATTTTCTTTTAGGAATGTAAAGAGCAACAAGAAAAGATGCAAAGGAATTAAACTGTCAGCGCCTACCTACCAAAATCCTTCCCCCCACTAGTCAGCAGAGGGATTACATCTCAGGCTGGGCTACTGTCAAACCTGCCATGTTTAGCAATCCAGTTCCTCCTGCTCCTCTGTGCAAGTGGACCTCCAATGCTCAGGAGAGAATTTACCTTTGCACAGCAGGATAATTACAGACAATAGGCTAGGCCATGGAACACAGGTACAGAATGACATTATTTCCCGCATTTTCAGTCTTTCCTCTGCCCCCTAATTTTGTCATATCACCTCTGCATTGTCTGCAAATTATTGGTTGTTCTCACTATACTGACTCTTTCAGGCAGCTTCTCTTTGCAGTCACATGGCCAGTTAACTCCATTATATGAAGCTACAGGAAATCAAATTCTACTATTTATTAAACTCATAGATTGGGGCACTTTTCCCCTGCATTCCTGTTCTTTCAGTTGAATCCTACCCACCTAGTAGACCCCTGATTCCATTCTACTCTCTCAAGGTGAACAGAAGGCCTTTCCAGTAACAATATCTGGTCTCTGAGGCCCTAGAGAAGTGATTTTCCTACAAGATAAACATGGGCAGAAATGTTTAATATCAAGACTCCAACACTAAAAGAGAATGTGTTAAATTCTTCCCTGCTTACATTTCTGTTTGTGTATCTCTTTCATAAAATTTATTGTCAGAGTCATATTGCTCATTCTTTAATTCCTTTTCAATTGTGTTTGGACCATATCTCTTTAATTAAAATATAAGGAATCTAAGGGTAAGGAGGGTCTATGAATTATATTTCTTTTAATAGTCTACAGAATATTATAGTGTCAGATGTTTAGCAGATCTTAAAAACGAGTTGGCAGAAACCTGATGAGTGGAAAGCTTAAATACATGCACATTCTAATTTCAGCTGACTTTAACAAAAGTTCAGACTGAAGTCAACTCACACGTCCTGAGCAGTGCAATCCCATGTCCTAGTTACCCATTAATAAAATAAATTTGATGTAACAACATCCTTGTCTTCATATATTTACCATAATTCTTATTATCACTTATGAAAGGATAAACAACCTACATTCTTCCAAATAAGTATTTTATACATTTTTTCCAAAGTAGATAAAAAGTTATCAACCTTGTTCTGAGTTACATATATATATTCTTTTTAGCATGCCTATTGTATTTTTTATCCTTATTCTGTGTCTTTATAGATAATAGAAAGTATATATCATTGTTTAAAGACTTTTAGAACTCTACATTTCTGGATAATTATCCATAATGTAGATTTAATCTGATCAACAGCCAAATTAATCAGCTTGATCTTTTCTATAAATAGCTTCCTTATTCCTGTTTTTTACATGCACACTGTCCCTTTTATCAAATCCTAGAAATGGCTTTAAATTATGACAAATTTTCTTGAGGAGCATGCTATAAAGATAAGAGTGTGGACTTGTTAGCAACATGAACCTGGGTTTAATCCTAGCTCTGCCTTTTACTAAACTCTAGTCTTGGGAAATTTATCAACCACTGTCTTTGCATATCTGGTCAGAATGGGTCTCACTCTTTCTCCTTCCTTTCTGGTCAAAATTGCTTTGGTTAATGCTGGAGTTTCATTCTTTCATATGAATTTTAGAATATATTAGTCAGATTCGTTGAAAAAACTTACTGAGATTTTGATTGAGACTGCATTAATTGAGAGAACAATTTGGGGAGAACTGTCATCTTTATTATATTGAACTCTTCCCACCTTCCAAGATCATACTTCTCTTTGTTTACCAAAGTCTTCTAGTATGTCCTTCAATAGGGTTTTACAATTTTGTTCATAAAGTTTCTATGCCCCTTTTGTTAGACTTATTTTCAGGTATCTTATAGCTTGGTTTGCTATGAAAACTAGCAGTTTTATTTCTTCCTTTCCAATATGTGTGTTTTTGTTTATTTTTTAATATACTAGTGGGTCCTCCAACACAGTGCTGGAGAGCAGTAATGATAGTGGGCATCTTTGCTTTATTTAAATTTAAAGAGGGGCTGGCCCGGTGGCACAGAGGTTTAGTTCCCACTTTGGCAGCCAGGGGTTCATGGGTTCCTGGGTTTGGATCCCGGGCGCCTGTGGATGCACTGCTTGTCAGCCATGCTGTGGCGGCGTCCCATATAAAGTAGCAGAGGATGGGCACGATGTTAGCCCAGGGCCAGTCTTCCTCAGCAAAAAGAGGAGGATTGGCAACGAATGTTAGCTCAGGGCTGGTCTTCCTCACAAATAAATAAATAAATAAATAAATTTAAAGAGAAAGTGTCTCTTTCATTGTAAATAGAAAGCTAAATTTAGATATTCGATAGATATACATTATCAGATTAAGGGATCTCTTTTCTAACCTTAGTTTGTTAAAAAGTGTGCTTTTCTTTAAATTATGAATAGCTGTTGAATTTTATCAAATGCTTTCTCTGTATTTGTGAGATGATCAAGTCTTTTTTTCCTTTTTGAATCTGTTAATGTGGTAAATAACATTTACAGACTTTTAAATTTTAAAATAACCTTGCATTCTTGGCATAAGCCCTATCTGACTTTGATGTATTTATTTATTTATTTGTCTATCATTTATTTTCTCTTCTCCGGAATGGTTTATACGAAATAGGGTTATACGTTCTTTGATGGTTTGGAAGATTATGCTTGAAACACAGTCTGGTCCAAATGGTATATTTGTTAGTTAGGATAGATGTTTTTAAAGAGTTGGTTTTTATGCTTAATCATTATAGGTCTTTTGGGTTTTCTATTTCTAATTGAGTCATTTTTAGTAAGTTCTATTTTTCTAAAACATTAAATTTTTCAAACATATTGGCATAAAGTAATTCATAGACTTCTCTTTAAAATTCTGCTACACCAATAGTTGTGATTTCTCTTCATTTCTAGCATTATTTATTTTTATATTCCTTTTTTTCTTTATCAATTTTTCTAGACGTTAGTCTATTTTATCAGAAGAAATAGATTTTTATTTTGTTGTGTCTCTATTTTCTGATTTGTATTTAATCAGTTTCTGTTCTCATTTTTTCCTCCTTTATTTGGGTTTAATTTCTTTCTATTTTTCTAACTTCTTGAGTTAGATAATTAGCTTATTAATTCACATTTTTGGTTTTTTATTTTTATTTATTTATTTTTTTGGTGAGGAATATTGTCCCTGAGCTAGCACCTGTGCCAATGTTCCTCCATTTTGTATGTTGGAGGCCACCAGTGTGGCTTGATGAGCGGTTGTAGGTCCATGCCTGCGGTCTGAACCTGCAAACCCCGAGCTGTCAAAGCGGAACGTTTGAAGTTAATCACTATGCCACCAGGCTGGCCCCTCACATTTCTAAATTTTCTAATATATGCATAAGATGCTCTGAATTTCACTGTAAGGACTAGTTTAGCTTCATTATACAAATTTTGATATCTACTTTTAATGTCCATTACTTTTTCTCCAATCCAGGAAATATTTTAATTTTTTAATTCCATAATTTTTAAAAATTGTTTTTTCTGTGTTTTTGTTATTTATTTTTATTTTTTTGCACTGTAAATAAGAACTTGGTATGTATAATCTTGATACTTAATCTTGGTATTTTTTGAGAACTGCTTTGTGACCTAATATGTGGTTAATATTTAAATATATTCCAAATGTGCTTGAAAAGAATGAGGATCTTTTAATTTTGGGGAGCACAATTCTATATACCCATAATATCAAGTTTGTTTATTGTCTTGTCAAATCATACATACCCTTAATAATTTTTTAACTACATGCTCTAGCCTGGAATATGAGAATTATGCTGAAAATATTCCTCAACTAAAATTGTGGATTTAGTTATTGAAGTGCAATAAGCTATGCTTTATATATTTTGAGGCTATTTTGTTAGGTGTATGCAGCTTTAGGGCTGTTTGAGCTTCTTGGTGAATTGTTCTTTTAACCATTATATAGTAACTATCTCTTATAATAATGCTTTTTAGCTTACAGTCTAATTTGTGTGATATTAATATAGCTACATCAACTTTCTTTTATTAATATTTACTTAGTATACCTTCTCCTTCCTTTTACTTTCAACTTTTCTCTGTTCTTATGTCCCAGGTATGTCTCTTGTGAAGATCATGAAAGCAGGATTCTTTGAAATTGTCTTTTTTTTAATAGACCTTATTTTTTAGAGAAGTTTTAGGTTCCCAGCAAAATTGAGTGTAAGGTACAGAGATTTCCGATTACCCCTACCCTCACACATGCAGAGCCTCCCCGATTATCAACATCCCCCACCAGAGGGGTACATTGGTTACAACTGATGGACCTACATTGATGCATCATTATCACTCAAAGTCCATAGTTTACATTAAGGTTCACTCTTGGTGTGTACATTCTATGGATTTGGACAAATGTATAATAATGTGTGTTCATCACTATGGTATCATACAGAATAGTTCCACTGCTCTATCATCTTCTGTGCTCTACCTATTCATCCCTTCCACCATCCTAACCCCTGGCAACCACTGCTCATTTTATTGTCATCATAGTTTTGACTTTTCCAGAATGTCATACAGTTGGAATCATACATGCAGCCTTTTCAGATTGGTTTCTTTCAGTTAGTAATATGCATCTAAGTTTCCTCCATGTCTTTTTATGGCTTGATAGCTCATTTCTTTAGAGTGCTGAATAATATTCCTATTATATGAATAATATTCCTATAATATGTCTGGATGTACCACAGCTTGTTTATCCATTCACCTGAAGGACATCTTGGTTGCTTCCACGTTTGGGCAATTATAAAAAAAGCTGCTATAAACATCCATATGCAGGTTTTTGTGTGAACATAAGTTTTCAATTTCTTTGGGTAAATACCAAAGAGCACAATTGCTGGATCCTATGGTAAGAGTATGTTAAGTTTTGTAAGAAACTGCCAGACTGTATTCCAAAGTGACTGTACCATTTTGCATTCCCACCACCAATGAATGAGAGTTCCTCTTGCTCTGCATCCTCACCAGCAATTGTTGTTGTCTATGTTCAGAATTTTGGCCATTCTAATAGACGTACAGTGGTATCTCATTGTTTTAATTTGCATTTCCCTGAGGACATATGATGTGGAGCATCTTTTCACATGCTTACTTGTCCTCTGTATATCTTCTTTGGTCAGGTGTCTATTAAGGTCTTTGACCGATTTTTTTATCGGGTTGTTTCTTAATTGTCTTTTAATTTGTTTACATTCATTGTATCAATAAATTTGGATTTATTCTTACCACATTATTTGTGTCTTCTATTTGCCATACTTTTTCTGTCTTATTATTTTCTGCCTTCTTTTGTATTGATCAAGTTTGCTTTATTTCCCTCTTTTCCTTCCACTGGTTTGGAAGTTACACATTCTATTTCTATTTTAGTCTTTGTCCTTCAAAATTTAACAAACATACTTAAGTTGACAATCTAACATTAATGTTTCTATCCTTCCCTTGAAAAATATAATGATATTAGAAAACTGATTATCCCTTCCTACTTCAGTGTTATCATTTTCTAGAATTTTAGCTCTACCTTGCTTTTAATCATCTACCCATATTAATTACTGTCGTTACTATTAAGTTTTGCATTTAATGTTCATTTAGATTTACATACATATTTGTTAATTTCTTTGCTCACCATTACTTCTTGCATCCTATTCCTTCTTAAAGTTTCCTTCTTTTTAAGGTGGTTCATTTGATGAGTCTTTGAGTAATCAGTTCTCTCAGTTTTTGTTTTTCTGAAAATGTCTTTATTTTGTTCTCATTTAAATAATAATTTATCTGAATAGAGAATTCTAGAATGACTATTACTGGTATCAGTATTTTGAAGGTATTATTTCACTCTTTTCTGATCACTAATGATTTTATTGTGAATTCTGCTAATTGATTTTATTTTTTGTAACATATCAATCTTTCCTCTCTTGTTGCTATAAAGATCTTTTTCTTTCTTTGTTGTTTTGCAATTTCACTACAATATGTTTATATGTAGATTTATTTTTTGCTTTCCTACTCAAGACCCCTGCGGTTTTTCAATATGAGGATTCATCTTGCTAATCAAATCTGGAAAATTCTCAGCCATGATTTCTTTGACTATTGCCCATTCCTTATTCTCTCTATTTCTTTCAGAAATCTTATTAGTTTTACTTTGGATTTTCTTGTTCCATCCTCCATGATTCTTACCCTATTATTCATATTTTCATTTCTTTCCCTCGGTGTTTTAGTCCTGTTAATTTTCTCAGCTCCGTTTTCTAGTTCATTAAATTTCTTCAGCTATGTGTAATCTGCTATTTACCCAGTATATTGTGTTTTAAATTCAGTGATGACTCTTTTCTATATAGAAGTTTTATTTGTTATATTTTTCATATTTCCCTTATTCTTTTAAATGACACCTTACTCTTTCCTTTTGGCTTCTAAATCTTAGTTTAATCTCTTTAATAATTTTAGCTATACTTACATGAATTCTCTTCCAGACAATTTGTCTCTTATCTCAAATTTTGTGGTTGCTAATCCTTCAGCCAGCCTTACAAATTAATTATCTGCTGCCTCCTGTTTATGGTAGATAATTTCCAGGTGTGTTTTGGGACTTTTTATTAGGAGGTCATTTTAAGCAAGGATTGTTTTCCTAAGGGAATCTTAACTCCCTTTTGTAAGGGAGTCTGGGTAGTTGAAGTGTTGTACCCAAACAGTTTGGCATTATCTTCCTGAATTCACCCCACAGATATCATCCACATGGGAGCAACTTTTATGTTAATTTCTCAGTCTAGGGTTTGAAGTACTACTTAGGTAGGATAAATCTGGGCTCCAACCCCATTAAAGGCAAATGGAAACTTTTTTTCTAATCTACTCAAAACTAGAAAAGAAATAAACATCTTGCATTTCTCCCAAGCCAGTGGTGAATCCATTTAGTCCCCCTTTTGTTGGATCTCTTCAGGTCACATATCTTGCCTTCTATCCCTGGGAAGACATTCAAACCATCGCTTAAATGGAAGACAATTCCTCTAGTTTTTAGTTCCCTCTCTATCTCTGGCTCACAGGAATTGCTATATCTTTCTTCTAAGCTCAAACATGTATTTAAAAAATCAAATTTCAACCAGTATCCCTAGATATTTGTTAGGGACTGAACTGTGGCCCCCAAAAATTCATACATTGAAGTCCTAACCCTAAGTTCTAACCTCAGAATGTGACTGTATTTGGAGTTAGGGTCTTTAAAGATGTGATTAAGTCAAAATGAGGCCATTAAGGTGGGCCCTAATCCAATTGGACTGGTGTTCTTATGAGAAGAGGAAATTTGAATACACAAAAAGAGACACCATAGGTGTGAGTGCACAGAGAAAAGATCATGTGAGGACAGAGGGAGAAGGTGGCCATCTGCAGGCCAAGGAGAGAGGCCTCAGAAGCAACCAAATTTGTTGACACCTTGATCTTGGACTTCCAGCCTCCAGAACTGTGAAAAAATAAATTTTTGTTGCTTAAGCCATTCAGTCTATAG
Organism: Tapirus indicus; assembly: GCA_031878705.1. Classification (NCBI taxonomy): domain Eukaryota; kingdom Metazoa; phylum Chordata; class Mammalia; order Perissodactyla; family Tapiridae; genus Tapirus; species Tapirus indicus. The sequence goes on along the minus strand of CM062921.1, from coordinate 113,379,468 downwards.
TATTTTGTTATGACAGCCCTAGAAAACTAATACAGTGTTTTAGCACAAGAGTCTCCATCCTAGTCTACTCTGGTATTTTTTCAGAAATTGTTTAATTCTTAAAATCAATCCTCTCATTCTCCCTACTTCCAACCTATAACATTTAGTGCCTTTTTCTACACAAAGAAAATGCTGTATAGAAGCTTCATATGCTATTAAAAAACAAACAGTTGGTGAGGAATGATAGTTTTAAAAAATCGGTATCACAGGAAGATAAATGGGATGGGGTAAAACAACTGCAAATTGCAATTTCAATTCTCCCTGAGTTCAGACTGTTCCCAGAGACTGGAATAGTTGACTATGGACTGACTTGGGAGAGCTAGAAGACAGCCTTTCTACCTTGGAGAAGTACTGAATTATTCCAGCTTCCTAGAAAGTCTTTCTGTATCTGTACTACTCAGGCTTTACCCAAGCAGCCAAACCTTGTGAGTATTCAACTCTGAAAGGAGAAATTACTCATTCTGTCTATTTTATTAGGCATACTGTCAATAACCAAAACAAAAATACTATATTACCTGTGAAAACTCACACCACTTAGAGAAGTCATTGGATCTGCTAAGGATTGCTTAGGAAAGACCAAGTGATCATCCAATGAAGTCAGGAATGGATGAGACTGAAAACTAAATGGAATAGGACAAAGAAGACACTGCTACTGGAGTAGGGAGGAATGGACATATTTAGTATCTGGAGATAATCTGTTGGGGGGGTATAGAGGGAGGGAGGAAAGGGGGAAGAGAGGGGGAGAGAGAGAGAGGGCTAATGATGTTACCTTGTGTTAACTTAGCAACAACCTGGTCAAATCGAATTGCAAAGATTGATTAAATGGGAGTATATGCCCAATAATTTAAGGAAAATTTTGTGGATTTGTATCTTACAGGACTGGGATTTGTATGTCACTGAATTTGGGCTCCAAATCATCTTGAACATGAGTATGATTTCAAATAACAAGAAGAGGCACAGTTGGGTTTATTGGGAGTGGTAGCTATATATATGCCAGTGCCTTGGGAAATAAATGCCCTTGAAAAAGAGAAAGAAGGAGATATGATAAGGAAGGAGGATGGAAAAAAGAAAAAGAAACGAGGAAGAAAGGAGTTCAGCTCTGAGACTTTTCTATAAAAGATAATATCTATTCACAACCAAATTGATCCAAAAATCCATAAAAATCATTTGAAGAGTCAGATAAGTTACAGTTTTAGCTTATGTTTAATGTTCTTATTCAGCACAAATTAATTACAAGTATCATAATGTTAGAAAAATATTCAACTTTTCATCAACTTTGATGCCTCTGGAAATACTATTTTATATATCAGAAGAAAGCAATGCCAAAGATGGGCCTAATGCCAAGTTGGCATCCTAGCTTTGCCACTTGCTAGCTGTGCAAGTGCCTTAGTTGCTTAACCTCTCTGTGCCTTAGTTGTCTCACAGGGATAATAACAGTACTTACCTCATAAAATTGTTATGAATTAAATGAGCTAATATTTGTAAGGCACTCTTAACAGTTCTTTGCATATAGCAAATGCTATATAAATGTTTGCCAATGAAGTAAATACATACATTTAATTAATTTGCTTTCCATGAGAGAGGAATGAACCCAAGAAAGATTTGCTGAATTGAAGTAAATCAAACAGTTGCTTGGAACTCTAGTAGGATTAGATTATAAAACCAACATAGTGAAATCATAAAGAATTGGCCTGTCTGTAGTTTTCCAAGGTTAAATATGGAAACAGCACTAATTCAATTGATTGAAAATAGTTGCAGCTGGAAGCAGCAAAAATTTCCAGATCTTCCTCTGATGGCGGGGCTTCATGGGGCAGGAATATTTACGAAGGATGTAAAATGCTTCACAAGCCCGGCTGGGTTTTCACTGCCTCAATGCTCAAGTCTTCACCTGCCCAAAATTAACCCTGCCAGCCTGCAAGAGCAGTCTCGACCTGGGCATGCTGCGAGCCAAGGGAAAGTACTCATTTGTTCAGTGTCCTCACCTCGTTTCTCCCCAGGACACCTTTAAGGGGGCCAGAGTGGTACTCAGAGCTCACATAATTTGAAGACATAAAGTTCCCAAAAGCTTTGGGAGGGGGAATGAAATATTGAAATTATAAAATCATCCTTAAAATGTATTGTCAAGTGTAAAGAAAATAGAAAAGTTACAATGAAAGAGGAAATTTTTGCTCCTCGGAGTTCTGTCCCTCCAGCCCATCACAACCTTCCCATCTGCTGCTTATCCAAGCTGGCTCTAAGAACTATTTTCCCCCAGCTTTGACTGGCCAATCAGTTGTCCTCTAATGCATGTTTGACCCAACTGTCTTCAGTTGGAAATATGTGAGGAAAGAACTCTCTACTGAGGAGCTTATTATTTGATGGGCAAGAGTCACCTAGCAGATGCACAAAATGTGAGAGTTAGAGAAGATCCATGCCAATTCCCTGGGCTGGAAATCATCATCTATATCCATGCAGAGATTTTGTGTGTGTGTGTGTGTGTGTGTGAGGAAGATTAGCCCTGAGCTAACATCTGTTGCCAATCCTCTTCTTTTTGCTGAGGAAGACTGGCCCTGGGCTAACATCCGTGCCCATCTTCCTCTAGTTTATATGGGACGCTGCCACAGCATGGCTTGACAAGTGGTGCGTCTGTCCGCACCCAGGATCCGAACCTGTGAACCCCAGGCCATCTAAGGGGATCACGCGAACTTATCCACTATGCCACCAGGCTGGCCCCTCCATGCAGGGATTTTTATCTCTCACTGATGATGTTTTGAATTCCAAGAACCAGATTTTGGGTTATTACTCAAAATTTTATTTAACTGAAGAATGGTCATAGATCGAACCACTGGTCTATTCTCTGGTTTGAATAAAAATGAGAAAAAGAGTTATTTATACATATTCCTCTGTAAATATGAAAGACTGTGGTAAGAGTTTGCAAAGGTAAAAAATACACTGAGTATACAAAATTCTTGATATTTCTTTTTTAAACCACTTTATTGAGGTATGAGTGACATAAAAAGCTAAATGTATTTAATGTACACAATTTGATGAATTTGGAGATTAGTAAATATTCATGAAACCATCACCACAATCTATGCCATAAACACTCTGATAAAATTCTTGATATTTAGACTTACAAATTCTTACACATTACTTGGTGGTGACTTTTGTATTAGTTTATAGATTTATTCATATAATGTAATCACTTTTAAAATTATTTTTTATTTAATTATTTTATTGAGGTCATATTGGCTTATAACATTGTGTAATTTCAGGTGTACATTATTATATACCAGTTTCTGTATAGACTGCATTGTGTTTACCACCAATAGTCTAGTTTTTATCTGTCACCATCCATATGTGCCTTTACCCCTTTCACCCTCCCTCCCACCCGCTTCCCCTCTGGTAACCACTAGTTCTCCTTATTCATGTAACATGATCACTTTTGTAATAAATTTATCCTAAATTTTCTTGTAAGGTACATAATTTTACAGAGAGGTTCTAGAAATTATATAACATGAATTAGGGGGGAAATATTCATAAGATATTATATTAAATGGCTGGGTGCCTGTCTATATAGTTCACTTTTCTGTTCTTCACTCAAAAAGAAAACCAGCCGAACACAATCCAATCATCCTTTTTGTTTGATTGTTTTCAGACTAAATGTGGAGTATATTACATTAAAACCCACAGAGGGAGGTCTCATTGACCTACCTGTCTTGCTGAGCCATTACTTAACATATCTCTAATAGAGACAAGGTTTTTAATGGTGAGAAGTAGATGATTTCAGAATCCAGATGACACTGTTTTTAGAAATTTAGGAGGAGTATAGTAATGTGATTACCTCCGAATTCAACTCACTCTCCTACAACTGGTCCATGATGGGTGCTAGGCCCATGAGGTTTGTTGTATACAGAAGAGCCCAAGGCAGCCACAGGGGACCTTGAGCAAGAAGAGCAAGAGGGAGAAGCCAGTTATGGGGAAGAGGATGCAGGAGACAGAAAGATGAAGCACAGGTGAGAGATCCCTTTGTCTGGGAGATAAGAGGGACTTCTCCCAACTGTCCAGCGTCCACTCACAAAGGATGCAACTTTCCCAGGTTTCCTGCCTTTGGATGCTGTGAAATTGTTTAAATCGCCTTTATAATCCAGAGCAGATTAAGGCTCTTAGAGGCCCTCAGCCTGAATAATATTACAAGCCCCCTTCCCCCTATTATGTAACTAAAAGTAGAAACAATTTTAATGCAAAAATTGCAATTCTCATAGTGGTGCTAAAAGTAGAGGAATTTCTTTCTAAATGTTCCCAGTGTGAAATTCGGGTGAATTTGTCACGACTGAAAAACTCTCATTTCTTTGGCTACTATTGCTTTTCTGGTGTCCAGCATGAGTTCATTCAAAAGACAAAGGAAAGTAAGAAGGGAAGAGAAGGGGAGGGGAGGGGGCGGAGGGAAAGGGAGGGAAGGGGAAAGGAGGGAAGGGAAGTTGAGAAGAGGTCAGAGGAAAGACGTACTGAATTGAGGTTGTTTATTCCCTCTTTATTGGATAAGGTCTTAAAAATTTCCGTGATAAATTGCGTGTCAGTTTTTCAATGTCTGCTCCTTCAGAAATTACTTTAAAACTGTCCTTTCCAAACACAACCTGCCAGAGCAAAGCAAGTAAGACAGCCGAGTTCCATGAGGGAAGGGACCATGTTTGTGACATCTGAGCACTGAGCAGGATCTGCCACGGTCAGTTCATAATAGAAATCTGCTGAGTAAATAAATGGGAGCAAGAAGATTCCATTTATTTTAAATTAATAATGTAACTAACAGATGAAAACAAACAAAAAAAATGTAGTCAACTAGTTGTTTTGCCTCAAACAAATATTTAGCCACGCTCCAGTAGCTTTCTTGATATTTTCATTGAACTGACCTTTTCACAAGTTGAATTGACTGACGCATCTTTTCTTTTCCTATGAAAGCACAGAAGGGGCTGCCTGCTCTGTCCACATCTTACGTTGTCTTGCCTGTAGTTTTCTTTTAACCCAGAACCATTTTCTTATGTCACAAGGAACTTGACCTTATTTTCAAGGTCCCAGAGCAGCGAGCTGGTGCTGATGGTGAGGTCAGAATATTGCACACCCGAAGCTCTGTTCAATCAGCCTGCGGAGCACAGCCTGCGCTGTTCATCGCACAGAATTCGGACTCTGCTACTTACCAACCAGGTGACCTTGGGCAAATCTTTGCTTCTCTGAGCCTCAGAGCCCACACCCTAAGTGAAAGTAATCACACCGACCTCATCGCACTGTTTGAGGATTATATGATAGTAAACCCCTAATGCTCATAATCTGGAATATGGCCAGCGTTTATTAGGTGATACTTATCTCTTTCCCTTTTACCTCTTTTCCCACCTATTAGGTACCTAAGTAGTGCTAAAGAGAAAGCCAGAAACGAGGACTGCCGTTGGCTCCCCCAAACCTCCCTATTGTAAAATATCCCACTCAGTCATTGCTAAAACACCCCTTTCCTCCATCTCAAGAAGGAGGCAGCTAGAGTAACTTCTCAGTAACCTCTGAGAGCAATTTTATAGATTTTTCCATGTTTGTTCAGACACAGAAGAAACGAGACCTGAGTTCTTGGTGCCGAAGTGTTTCTTCTATCACTGACTCACAAAGATGACAGTAGAAATCGGGAAATAAAATGTTCATCCTAAGAACGATTAAAGTGGTGTGAGTGCAGCCTTTCTCATCTCAGTTGATCTAATCAGCATCCTCAGAGTAAGCAGAGAAAATTGCTGTAATATCAAGTAATACATTAAAACCTCGTGAATCAATTCTTTGATGCACAGAAACAAAAACATGAAATGACTCCTTTCCCTTGAGGTAATATGACTTTCCCCCCCTCCTCTAATCTCCTTCCATTAAAAGCCTAGGGATGGGGGCCGCCCGGTGGCGCAGCGGTTGAGTCCGCGCTTGGCAGCCCGGGGTTTGCGAGTTCGGATCCCGGGCGCCCGCCGACGCACTGCCTATCAGCCATGCCGTGGCGGCGTCCCATATAAAGTGGAGGAAGATGGGCACGGATGTTAGCCCAGGGCCAGTCTTCCTCAGCAAAAAGGAGGAGGATTGGCAACAGATGTTAGCTCAGGGCTGGTCTTCCCCACAAAAAAAAAAAAAAAAAAAAGCCTAGGGATGGGAAGGGGAAAAGAATGGGTCACTTGTGTGGCTGTGATGTGATATAATCTGACTGGAGCCCATGGGATGGAGCATTTCAGTAAAGTGGCGCACGCATTGCAAACACATTCAGCAGCAGCGCCAGAGAATTCACTCCTCCCCCTCTGCACAGGGAAACAGCAGGAGATGCTCACACAGCCACTGAAGAAATAGGTGAAGGGGAGAAGAGGTACAAACTAGCAGTCATAAAATAAATGTCATGGAGATGTAATGTTCAGCATAGTGAATAGAGTCTGCCATGTCGTAATAACACTGTATGATGACGGATGGTTACTAGTCTTATCAGGGAGAGCACATTGTAATGTAAACAATGTCAAATCACTATGTTGTACACCTGAAACTAATACAATCTTGTGTCAACATACTTCAATAAAAATGATAATGAAATAAGAAAGATCCTGGGGGCTACTTGCCAAATGCTGTGAATTCTTGTGGTTCTTCCACATATCTTTGCTTACCTCCATTTGCCCTTCTGGATGCTACCCAAGTTGCTATATATATTACAAAGCACCTCAGGCTTGATTTCTATGTGTGAGTTTGTGCAAGTCACTTGACCTCTCATTCATTTATTAATTCACCCAATGGATATTTAATGAGTATCTTCTATGTGCCAGACACTGTACTAGGTGCTGGGGATATGATGGTGAGCAAAAGCAGACTTGGACCCTCTCCTCATTAGTAATGAAGAGATGGGTATTGATAATGTATAATTGCAATTGGGACAATGGCTAATAATAGAAGGATATAACCTAGTAAAGGAGGTCAGGGAGTCCAGCTTGGTGACCAGATTGCAGCCTGGATTTTATTCTCCACTCATCCCCTCAGTTGCATGCCTCAAGCAGGGTACAATGAGCAGAGAGAGAGGCTGTGTATCTAATCCTGTGATATGAAATCTTGTAAAAGCAGAGTAAGAACACAAGCAATGGGGTGATTTCAAAGGTACTGAGACTCTGAGTTATCCAGGGGTGAGTCTTGGAATGGGCCTTGAAAGATGGATAGAATTTTGGTGGGTGGAAAAAATATGATGAAAGGGGAAGAGACAGGTATTGTGTAGAAAGTGGGAAACCGATTATCAAGGACCTGGGTCAAGTGAGCCTGGTGAGAATGGGGGCAGGAGGAATTGTCTCTAGAAGGCTCCTGGGGTTGTGCCTGGAGCTGATGTGAGCAGGTCTGTAGAGGACTAGGAGAAAGTAGGTAGGATTGAAATTGGTGAACAGGGAAGGAAAGAGGTCTCATGTTTTGTTTTTCTAAATGAAAATAGCTTCATAGCTTTTTTCTCTTAATTTTAATGGTAGTACACACTCATTATAAAACATTTCCAGCAGTACAAAAAGGAGATGAAGAAAACCAAATTAATATAATGCCACTCTTCAAAGAATTGTCCATTGGCATTTTGGCATTCAGGATTTCAAATATTTTTCTTTGCATACAGACGTGCTTCCCATGTACAAACAAAGGCACATATGATTTTAAGTGACATCATACTGAGAATATTATTGTGTAACCTGCCTTTATCACTTTTTGATATGCCCTGGGCATTTCTGCAGTTCAACCAGTGTACAACTTTGTCATCATTTTCATGAAGATGGTGGATGCCACCATGTGGTTGCACTGTAATTTATATAACTAGTCCCACGTTGATGGATATTATTTTCCAAGTTTTGACTATTATAAGTAACCTTCTGATAAACATCCTTAGAGAAGCCAGAGTATGCAAAAAAAAAAAAAAAATGTCAACCTGCCTTTGAAACCCAAGATTACTGTGTGGTTGTAGCATCTGATAGTTGAGGTTCATTGGATACCACTCACATGGACACGGGTCAGCAGTGGTGTGCAAGCAGAGGGATGTAGTGGAAAGAGCACTGGGCTGGATGGTAAAGTTTTGAAAATTCAAAGTCTCATCTCTTGCCTGAGAAACTTAGAAAAGTCACCTGGCCTCTGTGAAGCTGAATTTCCTCATATGTAAATGAGGCAGGGGGTAGGGGGTGGGCACGTGCAGGAGGGAAAGACACTTTAGATTAGATGGAACTTCCCAAAACACTAATTCTGAGCAAAGTTAATAGGTGTTCCTTGGTAAATGTAATGGTTCTGTTGCAAAATACATTTCAAAATGCTGGATAAAGTTTGGAAAATAAGATTTACGGAAATAGTTAAAGAAGCAGAAGTTCTTATTCAGAATTTAGCAGAGAAAGGAGACACTCTTTCTCCCATGAAGAAATGGGAATGACCATTCAGCATCATACTACACAGAACCCTTTATGGCCTCATGGTCTTTGAAGTCATTCTATGCTGCCTGCTGGATGGTGTCTCTGCATCTGATAGCTTGATCTTCCCTGCGGATACCACTCAATCCTAACACATCCATTCTTACTGAATGCCTGATATATATTTCGAATATTACAACTGGTTAGACTCATAAATGTCAATCCTAAAAGCTACCTTAGCAATTATCTAGGATAGCATTTCCTAAGATATGTATCACTGAGCACCATCCCTATAAATGCCCATTAGTATGAGGCAATTTAGCATTGTTTAAGAGAATGGGATCTATTATAAAACTGAGTTGGATTCAAACACCGGCTTCATCTCTTACTAGCTGTGTGATCATCTGAAGTTACTTAATGTCTCTAAGCCTTGGTTGACTCATCTCCAACCTGAGACTTTGTTACATAGTTAAATTACACAAAGTTCAGAGTTTGCTACTTAATTTGTTCAATAAACATTAGCTATCACTATTGCTGAGTCTTTTGAAAAGTTCTTATTAGGCATTTCTTTTTAACGGTCTTAGCAGGCATACTACTAAGAAATTCCAACAGTAGAAGGTTGTGACCCTACAGTACTATCTACCATGACAAGCAGCCATGAAATCATTCAATTCAATACTACCACCACTTACTAGGCACTTACTTAGCAGGTGCACAGCAAAAGGGTTTAAAGGGCCAAATTCAGAGCTCACAGAAAGTACAAAACTACTTCATATTTCTGTGAGCTGTACTGGACAAAAGCTACAAACCTACTTCAGAATAGACTTTTCATAACCAAACTTAAAGTATTGAAAACCAAAATAATTTATCTACAGAATTCAACTAAAGTTCAGTCATTTTATTTCACAGATTCTGTACTTTTGGATATTTAGTATAGTCAAAGAAAAAGTATGAACTTAAAAGAAAGTGTCACCTTAATTCTTTCTGAAAACTCTTTTACTTAAGCATCATATGGACAAGCTTTGTTACAGAATCTCATGAGGTTAGAAAGGGGAGTGATATAAAATCTGAACTTCTGATGGAAAATGACCCATTTTCTCTTTGAAAACCTTCTATATTTTTCTCTCTTTTATTTAATAAACTCATCCTAGCAGGAACTGAAAGATACAATTAACTCAGAAGACATCACCCCTGTCTTTGTGGAGCTTATAACCTAAATATAGTAACAAGCCAACATACACGAAACTAACAGAAATATTAAATACTGAGACATCAGGTCCACTGGAAAGGACTATAAGCCAGTCAGATAGGGGCTCTGGCCATAATAAATTTTCATTCTATTAAGTGGTGGTAAACACTTAGCAAATAAACATTTACTATAAACAAGTAAATGCATAAAAGAAGTCAATATCAGAAAATATTGAGTATTAAAGAAGACTATAACGACAAAGTCTTGTAATAGTAACTGGGGGCAGTGGGAAGTGGTTGGGGAAGGCCTTCTTACAGAGGTGACATTTGAGGAGAAAGTGGAATGATGAAAAGGAAGCAGCAAGGTGAGCATCTCAGGGTGCTCCATTCCAGACCCACGACAGCACATTCACAAACTTTAAAGTTGGAAAGAGCTTAGTGAGGTCTAAAAATAGAAAGAAGCCAATGTGGTTAAACCCAACTGATGCAAAAATGGAGGGGGTGGGGTGAAGAAGGGTCAGAGGCCACATGATGTCATGTCTGGAAGATATTGGCAAAAAGTTTGGACTTTATTCAAGTGTTACGGCAACCATTCAAGAGACTGGATCAGAAGAGCAGAATGATCAAATTCACTTTTTCAAAAGATTTCTTTGGTACTGGGGGAGATGATTATGAGGTGCAGAAAGTGGAAGAAGGGAGACTAACTATTGTCTATCAATGTGTCATAAATACTGCTAGCCATTCACCCAAATCCAGTTTTTCCTTCTTCCTGGACACAAGGATATCGGACATTTCACAGCTTCTCTTGTTGCCATGTGTAATGCTTGTCATTGGAATGTGAGGAAAGTAATTTGTTGGTTTGGGAAGAAATCGCCAGCCCTAGGCTTCAGTTTGTTCTGCCTTAAGTTGGCTGGAAAGGTGATCCTTAGATGAATCATTACTGAGTCCCTGAATGACTGTGTGGAGCAAAGCTGCCACCAACTTAGAACACTCACACCAGACTTTCAAGTAAGAGGGAAATTAAATTCCTCATTTTTAAGTCAAAGTATAGTTGGGATACTTATTTCAGCAGCTTAATCATTTTACCTTAATTAAGGCACAGGCGATGAGAACAACATACTGACACATATGAAAGTCTTTCCATTAGAAATATCCAAGGTTGTTAACCTGGGCAGTGTCCTTTGGAAATTATTATTTAGCAGTGAACCTAGGATTAGAAAAGCAACTTTACAAGCTGTTTATATCATCTGAAATCTGAGCATAAAAAATGTAAGTGATTGGCCAAATGTTTTTCTCCTTGGCAAAGTACCAAAGAAAGCAAAACTTTACATGTGTTCATTCTTATAACTATAAAAGTACATTTATCAAGGTAAATTTCTAAGCAAATGAAAACAGCATCATTGATGATTTATAGTGCTGCTCAGGGATATTTCCTGTTATACTGTTTCCACTGAAAGGAGACTAGGCTGCTCTCCAGGTGTCCTGTACCTCCTGGGAGCCATCCAGAGCACATTTAAATTTCTTGCATGGGTCATGAATGGAAATTTTGTCCATAAAAAATAAAAGGTAGCTGAGAAGAAACTAACAGAAGATTATTTTCACTCCTCTTGTAGCAAAACTTATAAGGTGCCTATTTATGTCCATTCTCTCCTTCCAACTTAGTACAAGAACCTTGATTTTTAGATGGGCACATTAATGGGCCAAATAAAAACCTACATTTCCCAGACACCCCATCTAAGAGTAGTCATATGAAAAGTTCCATCCAATGAGATGTAAGCTAAAGTATTATCTGAGACCTTCAGAAAGTCTCCTTAAAAGAAATTTGGGGGCCAGCCCTGTGGTGTAGTGGTTAAGTTCAGCTCATTCTGCTTCACCAGCCCAAGTTCATGGGTTTGGATCCCAGGCATGGACCTACACCACTTGTCAGCCATGTTGTGGCAGCAACCCACATACAAAACAGAGAAAGATTGGCAAAGATGTTAGCTCAGGGCTAATCTTCCTCAAGCAAAAAAAAAAAAAAAGAAGTTTGCCCATTGAGGAGTGCCCTTCTCTGCTGTCTGAAATGCAGGTGTAATACCTGACCAATACATGATCTTAAGGATAGACACCAAGTACTAAGGATGCCAGAGCACAAAGATAGGAGCCCGGGTCCCTGAAAGCATCATAAAGCTACCATTTCAGCGCTGAACTAACTTCCTCCAGACTTCTGTCAGGTGACAGGAGAAAAAAAATAATCTTGTTTAAGCTACAATTATTTGGATTTTTTTTGTTATATGCAATGAAACTCATACTCCTAAGTTGACAGTCTCTCATATATTTAAACCAAATTTCTAAAACCCTCAATATCTCAAGTTTCCATTGACTTGTGTGTTGGTCCCTTATCAAGTACTAGATTCTTCAGAGACACAAAAGAACCACATAACATTGTCTCTCTTTATATATTCACTCAGGCTACTTGGGCAGACAGAATTTGGAGAATAAAGAGTGAAAAGCAACAGTAACTAGTGTTAAATTGGATAGAAGTGACTGTGACTTTGAAGAAGTGGAAAGGAGAAGTCAGTTGGGGCAGGTGTAGAAGGGGAAGGATTCATAGACAGGTGGGGCATGCGCTTGGCTTGTACGATGGTCATTTATAAAGAGCAGTAGGAGACAGTGATTAAGTCTATGGATTCAGGAGCCAGACCACCTGGGTTCAGACCGTAGCTCCACTACCTATTAGCTCTGTGGCCTTGAGCATGTTATAGAATCTCTCATGCTGAGTTTTCTAGTTCATAAAAGAGAGGAAATAATATCTACCTTACTGAGTTATTGTAACAATTCTATTACCCAATATATATAAGTACATAGAGGAGTGTGTGGCATATCGTAAGTGCTCTATAGGTGTTAGCTGTTATGATTCTGATTTGGACCCTTTTTCTAGAAACATCACTCTCTTCATTTTGGGAACCTGCTCAAACTTCATGAATCATGGTACTCCTCTCCTGCACCACCTCACAGGTGAACGAGAGGGCCCACTTTAGGCCAAAGAATATCTCAAACCCCTGGCCAGCTGGATTATTTCAAGAAGTAGATGTGTGACCTAACCTAAGATAGGCAGGATGTTCTCTAAAATTTTCAGAACTGAAGGTGAGGAGGAGGGATTCTCTCCTTTTAGGAGACTGGAAAAAGATGGACCTAGAAATGATGGGTCTAAACTCACAGAGGAAACTGGTTTAAGAGGAAAAAGGCAATAGTCCTGAGCAGAAAGGACCCTACACCCTGGAGTGCCTTCTTTAAGTCCTCTCTGGTATCTGGGACCAGCTGGGTCTGACAGTGTCATCTGGGTGAGCCCTGAGCCTGGATGAGGACCCTGGTGTTCCTGGTACCTTTGAGGTGCTCTCAAGCCCACTAACCTTGCACATAGGGTTGACCAGATGCTCTGGAGAACTCCAGGATTTGTACCTATATGGTCACCCCAAGACCCCATGCTCAAGCCCTAGTTTCATGCTCCTTCTGTTCAGTGTGGAATTTTTTTCACAGGATAGCACAAGACTGGGCTGTGAGAATGGGATGTCTAGGGGTGACCCTGAAAGCCAATGTATAGGGAGATGCAGAGACTAAAACAGAGGTAGTTCTAGTGGTATTCTGGGCCCATGCAATCAGAGCTGCCTGGTTATTGCAGCCCTTCCTTTCACTTTGTGAACCACTCAGATATCTTGCCACTAAATCCTGTCCACTTGTCTATTCATTCATTCATTTATTTATTTGGTTGTTGCTTAAAATAATTCAAGCCAGATTTTGGTACCTGAAAAGATGACAGACCCGAAAAATGAAGTCTTGAAAAAAGGTGTAGTGAAAGGGGGGTAGATATCTGGCAAGAAGGAACAGCAGTAGCCAAGACACAGAAGAGAATTAGTTTAGAAAACTCACTTATGCAATGTCAATGTCATCAGTCACCAAATGAGCTGCAACTCTAGCAGAGACAAGGCATCCTTTCTGCCACCATTTGCGAGATCATTATTTCTCACAGAGAAAAATACAAATGCATCAGAACCCATCAGTTCTGCTCTGATTTTCACCCTTCTCTTCATTCTTATGGGAAGCCAGTTTCTCTTTTTATGGCCAAGAGAAGTTCCTCACCTGAGATAGCTTCTCTAAGCATTCTCATGGGAAACCTCTCTCCAGGGAGGAGCTCTAGGTGGATCCAAGAGATTTCTCCACAGCATCCCCATTTGCCCACATGTACCACCACTTCTCTACGTAGATTTACATAATATGGACCTCTTCATGCACTTTTAAGGTCATTTCTTGATTCTTTTGTCTCTCTACATGTCTTATGTCTTATGTCACCTGCAGGAGACGTCCAGGCCAAGTTTTGGAGATAATCTCAATTTTGCCAAATGAACATGAAGGGATCATCTCACCTCCTTATATTTCAGGCTCCCTGCATATAAATGAAAATAATAATATAGTCTATGCCATAAATACAAAGATACCGAGTGTCTCCACACTTAGGACACAGATGATAGCTTTGATCACCCTAAACAATCAGAAAAAATGTTTAAATCTATATGAGGCCTAATTTTTGTGGAGGTCTCAGTGTCTGGATTTAAATTACTCTTTTTAAAAACTCTTACTGTGTTTGTAAAAGTGAAATTTATATTTTTAATTACAGATCATTTTAGATTCTCCCCTAAGTCAACTCAGTTGTTCATGTCCATTAAAGAACATTATGCGGATCAGCAAAAGGATTAGAGTCTTAGTTAGATGATCATATTGAAATTTTAATCATCCCATGATGATTTTTCTTTTCTATGGAAAGAAAATAACTACTATTAAAAAGAGCAAAGCTTTTATAAGCCAGAATAACAGTGAATTTGACTGTTCATACATAGTGGCACACTGACTTAGCTCACAATCTCCTACAACCTTCCAACTTCATTGAACAGTTTCCATTGCCAAAGAATTTCTTTAAGATGTTCTGGTCTGTTGATGCATCTCACCCCTTTACATATAATTATAATTTATTATTATTAAAATAATAATAAATATGCACGAGGACTAGGCTACTGTCAACCTGCATGAATCACCATGTTTCTAAGCCCCAGTTTTTCCCATCTGTGAAGTGGAGGAAAAATAAAAGTCAACATTGTGAGGATTAAATGAGATGATGAATGCGTAAACCTATATAAAATATATCACTGAGGTGTTTTATGGTGTGCCTGAGCAAAGAGTCACATTGAGAAGTAATACTTTTCTAACATCCAAAAATAATTAAACTAAGCAAACGTAAAAAAATTGTGCTTTAGTGGCAAAACAATGCCAAAGGGGAGCTCCACCCACGACACAGGAGAAAACTTGATAGTCTTCTTTCCCCATCTCATTAGCTGCCCCTAAATTCCTTTTCCTCACGCAAACACCTTGAATCCAACCTGATTGTATTTATTATTCTCGTCTTACTTGTCCCTCCTTCTCTCACCTTCTCTGTCTGTATTTTCCAATGTGACTCAATCAACTTATCATGGTTTGTTTTAGTCCTTCCCTTCCCCCTTTACTCCAACCTACACAAGTCACAAAAATGAAGACATCCAAGACAGGATTCTCCTTAATATGAGGAGGACTAGAAGGAAAAGACATTCAGGGAATCCTCACACATTAATATTTGTTTGGTAATTTAGATCGATGATGGTGATGATAGATAGATAGATAGATAGATAGAATCAGTCATTATAGGACCTGAGACTTGGCAAGCATTAAATATATTGTTTATTATTATTGTTACTATTATTACTAAAAGAGGCACAGCATGGAGACTGTGCCAACCTCTTGCAAGAATGCTGAGAAGTTTAGCAGTCTGAGTGAAGAAATCTGAACTGAGTCTTCCCTTTAAGGAAACTTGGAAATGTATTCATAAAACAAAATCATTACCTTTTTTGACAAGCATTTCAGGGCAGGGTGAAGTACAGACAGACCAGACTTAGGTTTAAGTACTAGGACTGCCTGTGATAGTGCTAAAAAATAACAAATTCATCTGAGGATCCACGTATATTATTCTGCACCTTTCAGGGTTTTTTTTTAACCCTATCCTGTCTCGATACTTTTCATGAGTTATTTTGTTGGTAAAAGGTTGGCATCTGCTTTTTTTCCTAGTTCAACTATTGTAGGCTTTCTTTTAAATGGGAAAATTGGTGAAGAGCAAATCAGTTTGTGGATACATTTTCTTCTCAGGTTTTGTTACTCATGTCTAGGCCAGGATCTTTAAGTTTCACTCTATAATTGGTGACCTTACTTAGAAGTGAACATGGTGACAACCATATTTCTCACCTAACAGTCATTTGGTTATCTGTCTAGTGTTTAAAAAATTATGTCCCCTAGTCTTACCAGGGGTATCTCCCTCGAGTTAGGATTTCTTCATACATGTTCCCAAGACCCCTCCAGCTGTCTTGGGAGTACCAATATTGTAACCATTCTGTCTGAGGATGGCAAAGTTAGAATCAAAGGGAAGAAATCCTAATGCAGCACCTCAGGTACCAGGAGAAACAGATGGAGTCACATTTTTGGTTGGGGTTAGAGGGACTCCTTCAGTGCTTCTCAGATAGCACTAGCCAATATCTTCCACCTGGGCAGTCATATCAACTTTGTCTGCCAAGAACAGCCTGTTTCCCTATAATTGAACTAAATTCCTCCTGCTGAAATATAAGCCCAATTCTTCTATTTTGTCCTCATTACTTAAACAAATGATTTAGGTCCTATAATACCAGTTAAGCTGTAATACATGCTGGAAGGTTAATAATACATGAATTAATAAAAGACAACACATTTTAAGCAGCAATTTCATAGCTGCAGATAATAATACTAATAAAAATGAATAATCAAATGCCCAATTCCATTTTAAATGCGCACCATAGGCTGAAGCCCATTAACTGTTTGTGCATCAAAGCAAACAGACACAAACAAATTACTCATAGCAAAGCGATGCCAAATTTATTTTGTTAGCACCTGGTAGGTTTTTTGATTATGGTAGCATATAGTAAACTCTATATAAGGGTTTGCTATTAGTATGGGTGTTAATTTTGGCAATAGAAGTGGTAGAGTATTTTGGGGTATTATATTTTAAAAAAGAAAAGGGAGAGAGGGAAGCAATTATTGGTTCATATTCTTGAAATGAAAGGAAGAGAAACAGCCTATCCAATAAGCTTTTGTCACATAGACAGCTAGCAACAATGTATAATTATGTAACATGCTGTCCCTGGACACAGCTCCAGAAAAAATTCTCCATTGATGAGAATCTAAGTCCATGGCCCTGAAGAGAAATCTGCTTCCTTATATTAACGTGTGAGCAGAGTAAACACGGGGTAAGGTCAGTTTTGATTTGTGACTTTGAGAATCCTGCCAACTGAATTCATAACAAAGCTGGTTTATTGCATTGTGGGGAGTAATTCCTGGTGACAGACTATTTCGAGTATGAATTGATTTATATCCAGTGGTCAGGGTCTCTCATTAATCAGATCGTCCTGGATCCCAACACAGGAATGATGCTGTTTGGACATCCTTATTATGCACCTTTTACCCAGTGATTCAAAGGAAAACTAATACCACATCTCACATGCATGACAGAATTTCAACAAGTGAGTTTAGCAGGTAAAAAATTATTAAAGTCTTCAAGGCTCTTTCTATGGGAATATTGCAATGATGCCACCAATTCTCACTAGAAGCGAGGCTTGAATTCAGTGAGGCAAGCCTTTCTTGAGTCCCTCTCTGAAACTGTAGCAGAGTCTTCTTTAAGGAAAAGATCAATGAAATAATGTCTCCAAAACCTAAAATGCAAGACAAAGTATATTTTGGGGGAGACTGAGGAAGGTGAAACTATAATTCAGAACAATCAGAGAACAGTGTTTGGGGGTTGGGGTTTGAGGGTGAGTTCCACTGTTTGATTCCTTCCTACCAGTGAATTACCACATACAAACTATTTTAAAGTCTCCTTGGCTTTGTAGGATGGATTAGCCAACCCCATTCATACCAAAGCAATTAACCAGTAATGGCAAGTATGGCTTCTATCCAGCTGGCTGTTCATTCTGAAATTGATTTGGACTGTGATCTGACTCAACTAGTCAATTCCAAAAAAGAGCTTCACATGCGTGTTTCGTACTGTCAAACAGAGCCTGTATAAAAGTGCCCATGGGATGAATAAGTGCTAGTTTCAACTGAACGAGCTTTCTAATTTGGAAGCCAGTCTTCCAGATAAATGCTAAATTAACAGTATAATTGCTTTACTCTGAACCTAGCTGAGGCGACATGTAGGGGTGCTCTAATAATTGTTCAATAGTTGAAAAAGCTATTAATGTTCATAAATAACTTCCACCTACATGCCACCCATGCCAAAAGCTCTTATGCAATGGCTGTATGTCTGGGGGTGGAGGTCAGAAAACCTCATGAAGGTTGGTTTGGAAAATGGGCTGGACAATGGTTCTATTAACTTTTAGCGCTTGTAAGACTCTTAACCAGTTCCTGGGTCATGTCTGATTATGAATCAATTTGGTTGTGTTAATAGAGCTGTTGCCCTTTTCTTCTCATTGCTAAGCATTAACAAGTACCAGAAAGGCAGACTGGGAAAGAGGTGGTTATTAGCCAGGGATAAAGACTCAGTGGTAATTGAAGTGAATGGAGAAAAAAAAAATTGAGAGAAAAAGGACAAGGCCAAAATATTTAAAAAGCTAAGGTCAAGCATCTTGTCAATTTCTCTTTCTTTGGGAGGTGTTAGGTTTTCATGTCATATTATTTCCAGGATCCTAAATCCTGCTGGATTAGGAGAGGGAAGGAGGGACCAAAGAGGAAGGGAGGGAGAGAGACAGAGCCAGTACCCTTATAGACCCTATTTGATAACAGCATATTGGAATTAAGATGCAACTCCATGGCTGGGCCTGCCCTCTGGCTCAAAGGTTTAGTTTGCGCTTTGGCAGTCTGGGGTTCACGGCTTCTGATCCCGGGCACCTGCCGACGCACTGCTTGTCAGCCATGCTGTGGTGGCCTCCTACATAAAGCAGAGGAAGATGGGCATGGATGTTAGCCCAGGGCCAGGCTTCCTCAGCAAAAAGAGGAGGATTGGCAACGGATGTTACCTCAGGGCTAGTCTTCCTCACCAAAAAAAAAAAAAAAAAAGGTGCAACTCCATGGAATATGCAACTTGAACAGCCTCTTCATCTAAGCCACATGGGTGAGCCCTAGGGGATGTTGCATTTAATTGCCAAGAAGTGGGGGAGGACTTGAAATGGCCCAAAGAACAGACCAGCAGGAGGAGGCCACAACATCTGTCTCTCTCTGCAAATGGACCTGACAATATGTCAGCACAAAGCTACAATTTCTTCTTGTATCCACTTAGGTAAGGCTGACAAATAAAACTAGCATAAACCTCCAAACCTGGGAGGCAAACTGTTATCTCATTAAGGCAAAGTCCATTAACTTGCCATCATCATCTGGCTGCACACCGTGCTGTGAATAAATTAAATGTGGATTCAGAAGCATTCTGGCTGTTGTTGGTTGACATGCAATATAACAGTACAGACACCACCAATCATTCATACACCAAATTAGGCGGGATAAAGAAGGAAAGAAAGAAGCCTACCCTTGGACATGGGTGCAGCAATAAGTGACAGCCTCATAATAGCTTTTAAAAATACCATAAAGAGTTGGAACACTGACTCTACAGATCATATTTCCCCTGATTTCCAGGACCAAGACAGACATCAAAGGATTCACGAAATCAATGCATCTGACAAGGTCCTCTTGACTGGCACCCGGAGCCCATTTCTCCCATCGCTCCTGGAGCCTGCAGAGCTGATCCAAGCCAGGAACCCTGTTGATTTCAACAAGCTGAGAAGGATGAAAAAGCCACCTGTCCTTGAAGAGGAGAGGTCTGGGGCCAAGCTTAGGGCAGATTTACTTTGGAGTCTTCTTACTTCCCACATCCCAAACTGGCCACTAGCCAATACTTAAATCCTTTGAAAAATGCCTTGAGAATTGGTGCCAATTAGGTTTTCCAAAAGTAACTGAGAAAATGGATAGAATCAGAGAGTGAGAAAATTTGTAAGACCTCTCATAGGACCGGTATATGGGTTCAGCATGGCCTGCCTTAAATCTTTCTGGAAAAGTTAGTGAATAACTAAATAAATACATAATTTGTCTAACACCAAACAATCTTCCCTTACTTTTCCTAACTTCTCAATCATCCAAGTTCTGAGTCATCCTTGTCTCCTTCCTCTTCATCTTCTTTTCACCGGTTGACAAAACCTAGTGGATACTTTTAAATAGAGCAGAAGTTCAGTGTGTGTTTAACGAACAGATGAATGAGAGAAGGAATGAATGCTAGTACTTTGTTCCAAAACAAAAAAAGAAAAAGAAAAATTATATTCACCTGCCAAACTTCTTAGCCTGACATTCAGTTTCTTCTTAACCTAGGGACAGGGTATTTACATATTTTCAACTTTAGTGCTTCCCTAAAAGAATCTTCCATTTCAGCTAGACCCAGAATGCCACACAAGCACTTTCTCCTCTCTGTACCTGTAAAACTTCCTCTAGCCCATCAGGGATCCTCTTCCATGGTATTTTCCGGAGACTCTTTCCATATACATATCTTCCCCTCTGAACTCCCGCAGTATATATTGTCTCTATTTTTGTGCTACATTTTAACATTTACTCCTTGACATTCTGCATATTATTTTATCTATTATCTTTTAACTTTTTAGGTTTTCCCCTATTCTCTTCAAACATACTATCTAATATTCTTATAAATAGCAAAAGATATCACATTTACTGGTATCCTAGCAATCTGCATTGATGCCTTTCACATCACAGGTCAGAAAAAAAAAATTTTTTTATGAGGAAGATTAGCCCTGAGCTAACATCTGTTGCCACTCCTCCTCCTTTTGCTGAGGAAAATTGGCCCTGGGCTAACATCCGGGCCCATCTTCCTCTACTTTATATGGGACACTGCAACAGCATGGCTCGATAAGCAGTGCATAGGTCCACGCCCGGGATCCGAACTCATGAACCCTGGGCAGCTGAAGTGGAGCATGTGAACTTAACCAGTACGCCACAAGGCCAGCCCCCATCAGAAAAAATTTTTTAAATGAGTGACTAAATAAGTTTGTGCTAAGATCATAAAGCAGAAATCTTAGAGCTTAGGCCCTGGTCTAATTTCAAGATAACTTTCTAATTTTCTAAATGACATACAGATTTTTCTACTAGTATCGGTGACATCATAGATTTTCATATTCAAAGAATAGAATGTATTCTCTATGTTTGTAGCTTAGTTTGGATTGCCCAAAAGAAGATGCTGAGCCTAAGATTTTAATGCAAGTAGTTTATTTGGGAGGTAATTCTGGAATCACCAGTAGGAGAGTGGGGAAGTGCAACAGGGAAGGGACAGAAGCCAATGAAAGTGCATCAGTGAGCAGGATATCACTGTGATAACTGGGGCTCTATCCCACTGTGTACATCTAGGATATAAGACAGAACATGCCTCACAGCTGTCGAGGTTGGGGGGATGGTTAGGAGACTGGGATATTTATCTACCAACTTCCTTTTGCCATTAGTTAAGTCTCTGCCTGGACCCCACCACCTAATCAACCTTTCATTAAGAAGCCTTGCATTTAGAAGCCTAAATTAGAAGCCTGCCTTAGAAGTGGGCACAGGAATGGGCAGTGCCAAGGGGATATAAGTAGGACACTAATAGTGTCTGCTATACCTTGTATCTTAAAGCATAGGAATAACCCTTACCGGAGAAATGGTATCAGCACCAAATACTTTTAAATTTTTAATTCTAGAGAGGATGCCAATGGCATTCTTTGGAGGAGAATGCAAGAGAGCAATAATATACGAAATACATCTACGTACAGAAATGGTACCCTGAAAACAAACTAAAAGAAAAGAAAGTGACTCTGTTCTATGGAACTTCATCCTTTCTTCTGTCTTCAAAGTTGCCCTTGATTTTAGCTTGATTTCCCCAGGATCAAGATGTTGAGGAGCTTGGTGAAGGTAGGAACAAAGAACTGACTTGGGAAGACATCGTATAAAAGACTGATGCAAGGAGAGCAGAAAACCTGCTGGTTTTCTTGCAAGTTGCAAGTGATAGGAAATTAACATTTATAGAATCTTAGGTATAAAAGCTTCAAACCAAGTGGTAGTTATGTTATCTCTAGACAAGCTTCTATACTCCATTTTTCAAAAGTCTCTAAGATAAAAGAACATGGAATTTTAATTAGCAAGTTTCAATTGACAGAGAGTTAAAATTTAACCTTCTCTTCATCAATAGTGTAAAGATGAAGTTCCCTGGGCACTGCCTGGGAAAAGTGGCTGTCAGGAGAGCTGCTGGCAGTTTACACATACTTTACAAGACTGACAACACTGATAGAGGCAGGTGGAAAGTTTCCTGCAAAGACACATCTGACTTCAGTTCTCTCCGGAAGCAAAGACAGAGGCTATTTTACTGTTTTCCATTTAACTCTCAACTTTCCAAGAAGGCTTTACTTGTTAAGGCCTTCTGTAGAAGTTCCTTATCAGTGGCGCATTTTCTATATGCAGGTCTTCTGAATCCTTGGGCTGACTCTGGGAATGTAGAGAGGGGCAGCATCAATTCATGCTCTCCTCTTATTCAAGGGATCCCTCAGATGAATAGAGAGAAGAGGGGCTGTGGGAAGAGAAAAAAGAAGGAGATGGGTTGTGGCATGGACAGTGGGGAGGACAGAAGCAGAAAAATGGAGGAAGAGGAGGCCATTAGCAAGGCTGGACTTGGAGTCTCCTGCTGCCTTCATGCCAAATTAATAAGACCCTAGAGTGCATCTCTGTGTCCTCCTCATCAGCCCTGGTCTGGTGAAGGCCTCCAAGTCAGGAACAGGTTCTCCTTGTGTACACTTCAAATGAAATAAATAGAATCTCAGAAAACAACGTTCTTTTGGTACATGTTGAACAAAGAGTTTTACCCTAGAGGAGACTTGATAAGCTACTGATGGCTCAAGGGTTCCAAATACCTCAAGGTATCTTGAGACACCTCTGTTAAAAGCAGAAATGCACATCTAAGTTTATTATGTTTTTGACTCCTGAGATACACATGTAGAATATTTTGTAAGCACATGAATTCCTTGATAGAAGCAATATATAGAATATCTGCCCTCTCGTGATCACTGGGGAACATTATAAAAGATCTCTGCTTGAGGAGGGAAATGGTGGGATTGTATTTACAATTCAATTTGATAGACAATCATGTGCCTATGATTGCAAAAGTGAGCACAAAATTGTCACTGATATCAACAAGGTCAAAGTGTAGCAGAAAAGATAGGTATAGACCACTGTGATAATAAAGGTTGTATACCCTGAACACTTATGCAGGGAGCAAAAAGCACTGCTTTGCCAAGAACATTTGAGAGAAACACCTTAGAAGAGGAGTAGAGTGATTACTTTGTCGGGTAGAGCTGGGCTCTGTTTATTTTCAATCAGATGTCAACCCCTAATCCTTGTTATCTACAAAGGACCAGATGAACTCACCTAATGAAAGACGTTGGAGGGACACTGTGCCCTAAGAACCAGCTCTCCATGAGGTTCTTCCTTTTTTCATGTTTGTCACTTTACCCTAGAGCTTTCAGATAGCAATTTTCTTTAAACAATATAATTAACTGACTCACTGAACAGTAAGATAAAATATCATTTTCTTGTTGGTTTGGAGGTTTCCCAAGGCCTGCCTGACACTTGGTGTATAATATTTACCCAGCTCTCAGACGTGGACAATTTTGTGGGTATGTTGAGAATCAGTGATATTTTGATTGCCACACTGTCAGCCAAGTCTTGGTTTTCTCTCACGGGAATTACGTTCCTTATTGAAATAGAACCAATACTCCAAGGTACTGGTGTCTGAAGGAGGAATTGGATGGGGAAAGCAGACTGAGCTGCCCTGATTTTGTCTCTCAAGTGTGTCCTTCCCTTGGGGTTCTCTTGTTTCCAATTTTGCTGATGTTATCTCCTGTTAAATTGCTTGTCAGAGTTTAGATTAGACCACCTTCCTTTGGTTCTCGTTAGTACTTACCATCAGGATTTCAAAAATGCAGAATCTTACTAAATACTAAGGAAAAGTAAAAGGGAAATGATTTAAGAAAAATGCATATACATAAAAGGAAACTGGTTAGGTTTTCACCAAATTTAGAAGGCATGTTTGAAATGGTCTAAACTTTATAAATAGAGGCCATCAGGCTTTCACCCAGGGCAGCACCTAAAATGAGTAGGCACTGATCTCCCAGAGCAGGTGAAACTTAGTCCAAGAGACCTGGGTAACTGCTGATAAGGAGACATGCCATAGATTACAGAGAAAACAAAACAAACATCAACAAAAATAGTGTCAAATATGACCTCCAAATGAAAAATCTCAAGAGCAGACAAGGCAGTGATATACACCCGAGCTGTTCCCCGCATGGGGCATCTCTGTATAGTCTACTTCAAGGTCAGTGTGGGCAGAGAGACATTTATTTAAACAATGGTTAATGATTTTCTTGAGCAATGCTGGCCAGCCCAGCTAGCACCAGAAATTTAAAAGCATTTGCACTTAAAGAAACACACTTCTGAAACTCGCATAGCTAACTCTGGTCTCAAAAGCCTGTGCCATTCCATTTTCTGTCAGAGAGTCTATCAATATTCTTATGCCAAAGAACTGATACAAGTGTCAGACTCTTGGCTGGATGTTTTGCTACTATGCTCACTATTTTCTATTTTCTTTTCCCTACCACATGGGAATTGGTTTCCTAGACGTCTTTATTCTTTCATAGGCCTGTCCCCTCATTCAGCCACTCACCTCGAGTTTGTCCACTTTATTTTGCTTCTGTTGTATGGCATAAGCATAGACAGATGTGGGTTCAAATCCCGGTTCAATGATTCATTAGGACTATTTATCTTGGGCAAATTTTTTAAAATTTCTTAATACTTTTGCCTCATCTGTAAAATGGGGCTAAAAAATATCAGAGATGGTTGTCTTGAGAAATAAATGAGTTACTTATGTTTTATAGAGAAGCTACTATAGCACCCAGCATGTGGTAGGTGCTAAATACATTTCCTCAGTGGAACATAGATGCTTTCTCTGCATAGAGTTTTATAACCCCAGACGCTCACCCTTGGACAGGAGAATAAGTATAGGAAATTTTTATCTCAGTCACTTTTCCCCAGAAAGTTCCAGCCACTGAACTGCCCAGAGTCACTCAGCTAGTCCCTGTATTCTAGAGATCAACATCCCATTTTCCTGACTTAGTTCTATGTGCTGATGCTGGCAATGAGAAAATCCAGTTATGCAGGGCTATGGTTCAATTATGTGTCCTTTTTAGATTCTACCCAAAACAATGATCATGACTTTTAGGTTTCTATGTTTCCATATGCCAAACACCTACCTCTGCACAAGTTATCTCCATTGACAAGAAAAAAATATCTTTATTGGCATGGGTTTGGACCTCCCAGACATCTGCTAAATAACATATAAGAACACAATATAATACCAGCACTCATTTGAAAGCTAGAAACAGATCACAAAGGTGTACTGGGTTACATAATATCCTTCCCCAAATTCATATCCACCTAGAACCTCAGAATGTGACCTTATTTGAAAATAGGGTGCTTGTAGATATAAACTGTGAAGTTAAGATGACATCAGACTGGATTAGGGTGGGCCTAAATCCAATGATTGGTGTCCTTATAAGAAGACCATGTGAAGACACAGACGCATACAAAAGGAAGAGTGCCATGTGATGATGGAAGCGGAGACTGGAGCGATGTGTCTACAAGCCAAGGAACACCAAGGGTTGCCAACAACCACGAGAATCTAGAAAAGAGATCTGGAACATATTCTCCCTCAGAGTCTCCAGAAGGAATCAAACTTACCAACACCTTTATTTCAGACTTTTAGCTTCCAGAACTGTGAAAGAATAAATTTCCGTTGTTTTAAGCAAAGCAGTTTGTGGTAATTTGTTACAGCAACCCTAGGAAACTAATACACAAAATCCTTTATTTCTTTATTTTTCCATTGACTTGACTCTCTCTTTTCCCAATTTTAACAGCCTAAACCACCATTTTTTCATTTTGAATATGACGGACATGTGTAAGTGACATTGGAGAAGGATGCCCAATCCAGCTCTCCCAGAAAGACAATGAGACCAGATGTCAGGTAGAGTAAAGGGGCATGCCTTAACCACAGAGACAATGGCTGAACACCACTGGAGAATCCAACAACTGAAAAGAAACACAACTCTGATGGGAAGAGGAAATGAGAAGGAGAAAAGTTAGGTGTAAAGCCATAAGGAGTGAAGTGCAGGAACACAGACTCCAGAAAAATAAAACTAAGTACAAAATGGCATAATCCTGTGATGTGAGGGTCAATGCATGCATTCTGAAAACAGACAATGCCTGTTTTTAAATATCTGCTCAAATTTTTAGAATATTTGTTTCTACCAGATTCTCAAAAGACTTTTGGATCTTATCAACCTTGTTATAAGCCCAAGAGGGAATTTCAGGAACCTATATTGCTCCTACCACATTTTCAAGTACAACAATTTAGGTTCCAGAAGAAAGAGAAACTCATGAGGTTATTGTCCCATATCATAATTTTATTAAAAATAATGCATGTGAAATTTGTTTCAAAATATAAAAAATTTTAAGATATAAGATATTACTACTGCTACTACCCAGTCCATTATTCCTAGGTAACTAGGCAGCATGGTACATGGTACATGGAGTCTAAACTCAGGGAAATAGAGATTCAAATCCTACTGTACCCTTATTAAGCTATGTAGAATGGGATAAACAGGACTGGTAAATTCTGAGGGACAGTGACTCAATTTTATATGGGATGTCAGGGTAGGCTGATAATGAAAGTGACATTTGAGCAGAGATCTGAAGGAAGTGTGGAATCTATTCATGTATATAGATAATACACAGTTGTTTAATACCCTCAATAATTCTGGAATTCTCCTGGTATCCTAGATTCTGTCTAGTTCTGTGGAAGCTACCTGAATCCTGTTTATGATCTTTGCACAACCACATAGCAAACAAAAACATAGATATCCACCATACATCATTTAAACCTATCATTCCAAAACATTCTATGTGTTTCCAAGTATGAAATATATATATACAATGGCTGATTTTTTTTCTAAAGCAGATAAGTTCAGGCTGGAAAGATCTTTATAAGGATGAATGAAAAATAAAATGGCCATTCATGTTGAAAAAAGGAATACAAATTCTCAAACTCGGGAGTTACCCCTTTTATTAAGGAAGATCACTTTCTTACTGTCTTCTTGCTCTTTTTAGAGAGGGTGGTGTATTACGAGAACACATTAGCACTAATGGGAAAATGCACATACCCAGCACACATGAATCAATGGGACATAAGAGCTTTCTGCAAAAATATATTTGAAGAATGCTTTTTCCATTTCAGAAACATGAAAAAAAGTCAAGCTAATATAAACATTTGAAATATATAATTCAATTTCATTGGATAACCAACATAAGGGCCTACTGACATTCACATGACCTGGTAGCCATCCTTGTCCTCCCATCAGGCTGCCACTGGAAAGTGAAAGGCATGAAGTTCTGTCTGAGAACATGATGCTTTCTTTTTTAAATGATAAGAAAATTCAGTACAACTATGATAATAGCCTACTAATAATAGAGGGTGATCTTTATATATTTAAGTGACTGTGGTGGATGTAGTCAGCTATCTACATGAAGCTCACGCACCTTGGAGATGACAGGTCACTAAGAGAAACAGACAGCAGGGCTTAGTCTTGGTCAAGAGAGTGCCCATTCTCGTCTCAGATGACTGGAACCCAGGAGCGCACCCTTCCCCAGCATAACCTGTTCCTGAGGAACCGGTACTTATGACCGCTGCCTCAGGCATAATGCTTGCGGGACATTCATACTCAGGCCAGCTGTGTTCAGATGACTTTTACTCTCAGAATAGAATGACTATATTCAAAATGGTGCCCCTTAAAGTGTTTCACATAAAGTCCTTTTGCCTGTTTTCATTTCAGAACACTCCCATGGGACTAGGTCTCTTAGGAGGTGCATGAAAGCTCATAATATAATAGGTAACCCATTGGGACAGGACAATGGAGAGAGAAGGGCACTGAGGAAATTCAAGAAGACTGGTTCCTCCCCATCCTTTGTAGACCATTGTGTTTCAGCTCACTCTTCCGCCCCAAAATGATGTTCTGTAGTTCTAAGAAAGAAAACAGCTCATAAACCAAAGAAATATAGGGCTGTTTGCGGACAGAGGCAAAGAAAAACTGTGTAGATATGAGCGGAAAGAACTAATAGAAGCAGCGAGTTTAACTTAGGTTAAAGTACCAACCATCATCATACACAATGTATTTGAGATACAACAACAACTTTAAAAGGGAGAGAACAAATGTGAGTTGTCACCGGAATGTTTAACCAGCATGCATAAATTGTTTTTCCTCCTCCCTCTCCCTAGATAATGTCCATGGTGGTAAAAAGTAACTAGGTCAGAGGTGAGAGGGTAGAGGGTACTCAGTGCAATATTTTAGAAAACATATTCAGATATGACCCAAGTAGATGAAGCTTTAGGGATTTCATATTTAAAGAACTGAATATAGAAGGAATAAAGGATACAGTGAACAGCCTGAGAATCTCCAGTGGAAATGAAAGGTTAGAAACTAAAACTGAAAAGTTGAAAATAAAACCAGAAATCATGAAAATATAATTGCGGGGAGTAAGAAGGAAGGAGATATGAGACCAGGATGAATAAGAAATATAAACATTCATTTACCTTGAAGAGTGAAAGTTTACCAGTGACAAGGAAACTTGGGGCAAATGTAGGAAGTTTAATAATTTTCATTCAATAAATATTAGTTGAATGTTAATCCTGTGCCAGGCACTCTGCTGAGTGCTGGGAGCAAGCGGTGGACAAAACAAATGGTGGATTTATGGCAAAGGGCCCAGGCAGAGGGTCCAGTCATTTCACAGTAACGCTGAATTCCCCAGAAATCTGAATGCTTTTGTTTGCCCTGTGAGGCCAGAGAAAGCTAAGGCAGGAAGAATGGGCTAAAGTGAAAAACAAGGGTTCCAAGGGAAAACATTTAAAGGCATCTATGTAAATTGCATTTATTTCCAAATCTATGTACACATTTAACAGGGAAAGTTCGCTATCAGACCCTGTAAAATAATTTACACTAAAATTCAGTAGTGTTATGCAAACATATGCTACATTTTGCTGTACAGTTTGAAATAAAAAGATATATTCATATTTTTTCAGTCTCTGTTCCTACAACTTATTTCCTTATGAAAGCATCTTTTGTTTAGACATTTCTATAGAGTATTGTTTGATTTTTTCTTTCTTTCTTACCTATTTTTTCTAAGAAAAATAATTCCCTTAAATGCCAAGTATTTTTTCAAATGACTAAATGGAAGCATAGTAAAGTTATTGATTAAACATTCTCTTCTCTTTCTGAGTCTCTTCCCTTGGGTTCAAGGCTGTAAAGACAAATACAGCTTAAAAGGACAAATGACAAAAATATATTTGCAGCCGCTTTCATGTTTGAACAGGTTAGGAGAATTTCATTGTCTTGATTCTTCCAAATATAAATGGCATTCAGACTAGACAAAAGGAAAAAAAATAGTCTCCAGGATTTCAGAAATGCTGTAAAAAAATCACCCATATCAGTATGGCAGAGTAGCTTGCTTAAAAGCCCTTCAGTTAGATTTCCTTGCTATAAACGGAGGTGAGAAATCGATAACCACAACCTGGCACCAATAAATAATGCCAAGATGAATAAATACTATTAGTCCAGCTTAATCTCGATAATTTTGAAAGAATGGTAAATTCATTTGAATGAATGGGACATGTCTAACTAGCATCACACTACTTAAGGCCCTTTAGCACGCCAATGTCAAGTTAATATTCCTAAAATACCACATTTGTAAGGTCAATAACAAAATTTCATAGCCCTGGCTTCAACTCTGCCAACTGATTAGATAGCTTTATCTCTTACTGCTTCCTAACACATTCCACTCCATTCCATCAGCAACACCTCCTTATGATTTCTCAGTCTACCATGACATTCTTTTCTCTGCCAACATCTCTGCCAGCACTCTCAATCTAGATGTCAGATTCTGACCTCTTCTTACCAACTTCTTTTGTGCCCAACTGAAAGCTTGCCTCCATCAAGCATACAATCAAACAAGTGACAAGGATTGTCTGAGCATCTATTCTGTGCCTATCATTGGGCGAAGGTGTCATGAAGAAGAAGGGAAGGAGAAATGATTAGATACATAAACAAAAATCTTGCAAGGAGCTAATGCTGAAGGTCAGGATATAGCTTCAAGAAACAGGTCAAGGTTGTATGTAACAAAAAGCTTAAGTATGCAGTGCAGACAGAAAAGGAACTGCAAGTTAGAAGACTTAATTAACCTAGATTTTCCAACAAAGATATGTGTCTATAAAATACAACATAATGTGTATATAAACCACCCCAGTCTCCTCTAAAAGGTGCTTTGTTGGATGTTTTATCTTCCCATTGTATTATAAACCTTTCAGAGACAGGAAAATTCCATTTTTGGCACTCCAGTGCCTACCACAGTGGTGACCACATTGTTAGTTCTCAATAATGTTGGCTGAATTTTAATACACCTCACCTTTGCTCCTGCTGAATTGTACTTAAATTATTCAAAATGTGGGTAAATAGAAGTGCTCGGGTGCACAGGTAATACAAATGTGTTCCTCTTCTTCTGTTAGGGTATGTGCTGATATAGACTGAATTTGTGTCCTCCCCAAATTCCTATGTTGAAAACTAATCACCAGTGTGATTGGATTTGGAGGTGGGGCTCTAGGGACGTGATTAGATCACAAGGGCAAAGCCCTTATGAATGGGATTAGTGCCCTTATAAAAGAGGCCCCAGAGGGCTCCCTTCCCCTTCTGTCATGTGAGGACACAGTGAAAAAACCAAGAAGCAGGTTCTCACCAGACACCAAATCTGCCAACACCCTAATCTTGGACTTTTCAGCCTCCAGAACTGTGAGAAATAAATTTCTGTTGTTTATAAGCCACCCAGTCTATCACATTTTGTTATAACGGCCCTAATGGACTAAGACATATTCATCATCAGATTTACTTTTTTTTTTTTAAGTTGAAGAAACTTTGGAGGGAGAGCTGTCAAATCCCAGCATGGAAATTCCAGGGTTTATTGCAGCTCATCAGCATTTAGAACAGAGTGCCTGGCACATTGAAAAAAACCAAGCAGCTTACTTTAGTGCCATTTACTCTGAGTAACCAAAAAATTAAATGTGTTTTCACACAAATAATTTTACCTAGTGAGTCCTCATTACCCTGTAAGAATTAAAAGATTCATTTCTCTAATTATGACAGATTTGTTATGTATTTATAAAATGAAATTTTATTTGAAAACTTGGATAATTAGATGTCATGTATTATCATTAACAAGTGGCTTACAGTCTGCATTCTGTAAGTAATTTAAAATTCCTGTTTATGAATGTGTAAAGTTGTTGGAACTATTCTTTGATTGTTTAGGAACTGTCAGTTTTTTCTTGTTGCTATTGTTGCCGTTGCCTAAATATTTTGTCTTTGATCAAAGGGATTATAACAAGTTCTGGCTTCCACATTTGGTATAAGGTTAATTTTTTATATTTTATGAGCAAATGCATTCTGAATATTCTCAGTAGTGTCAAATCTTTGTACTCTAACAATTGGTTTGTTATTTTCTGAAAGGACCAAAATTAATCTGGACTGTGTATTGAGACTGAAATGGATAATGAAGTCATATAATACATTTTGGTATTATATTCATGTATTGGTAAATAAACTAAAGCAAAATATTCCTTCTAGATATTGGAACAGACTTTTCTATATACTCCATAAGTTGACTCAACAGACAAAACCAAAAGGGGTACATTAGTGTGTCATGCATTGAGAACAAAGGGAACAGGATTTTAAGTTAGAGAAGCCTACAGGGACAGTGGAACACATGACTGAAATAATTTCCTTTCTTTTTGGGTATCTTACAAAAGATCAGGAAATTAGCCCTCCTACCTGAAAAATCCGTAAAAGAGGAGGAGGAATAATGTGATTTTTTGAAGTGGTAACCCCCTACTAAGTCCCTACAATCTGTTTCATGAACACTTGAGCATTTAGTTTTCTCTCCTCCATAATGTGTGTTGCAAAACTGTGGTGGTTTCTTTCTTTCTAAGACATGGGGTTACAGGAGCAGTTTTCATCACTGGCTCACTTGTTAACCAACACTGATGTTTCTACTTTTAGCATTATTTTTACAGTATTTCAGAGGTGTCGATCTTTCAAATGATTAAGTGATCAATTGAGGGAGAGAAAGGGGTGGTAATACCAGTCACAGTGGTTACTTGGATGTGGGAGAATGAAGCAGCTTATTCTGCTCCCAAATCATAGCAGCAGACCAATTCGGTGTCCTGGTCAGAACCCAACTGGGTTCCACACCAACATATCAGCCTATCACAGGGACAACTCTTTAGAAATTGAATTGTGAGAATTTAGTCCCATATTTCTGTTTACCATTAACAGACTCAATTTTAACTTAGGTATCATATCCACTGAAGAAGTGTGTTGTTAGTGCCCTCTAGTTGATTCCAATTCCTAGCAATGCTGTGTACAGCAGAACTGAACCCTGCCTGGTCTTTTTGCACCATCCTCTCACCTACTATATCAGACAATGCTCCACTGCTATTCATAGGGTTTTCAATGGCCAATTTTTTCAGAAGTAAATGGTCAGTTCCTTCTTCCCAGTCTGTCTTACTCTGGAAGCACCACTGAAATCTGTCCACCACGGGTGACCCGCTAGTATTTGAAATACTGGTGGCATAGCTTTCAGCACCACAACAACACACAGCTGCCACAGTGTGACAACTGACAGACAGGTGGTGTGGTTTCCTGACTGGGAAATGAACCTGGGCCACAGTGGTGAAAGCACTGAATCTTAATCACTAGACCACCAACCGAAAAAGTAGGTGCGTCCTAGTCAATAAATTTTTACTATCCACAGCCCTGGGAAACTAACTATTAAAACTGTACCAAGTAGCCTGAGAGAGCCTCAGGGTCACATATACACTCAGACTAGTTCTTTGACAGGATATTTAGCCAGGCAGAAGCTGTCACACCCCTACAAGAGACATGCCCGGTAACAAGAGTCACCATATTCAGAAAAGTCCAAAGCTGTGAGGTCCACATCAGGTATATAGAGTTACTCCTCATCAAGATCCAGTTTAGAAATCCAGGGTCATTTTATCATAAGCTATTCTGCCTAAAAATATGGTTGACATTTTACTCTGATCGGGTTACTGGGGGAACATAGTTAGCAAGTTAACCAAAGGTCAGATTCTGGCACAGCAAGGGAAATGGCGTATGAGCAGAAGCACAGTTTTTAAGATATTTGTAATATCAATGGAGATGGCATGTTGGCAGTTGAGTAATCCTGGAACTCAGATGAGAGATCTTGACTGGAAATATAAATTTGGGAGTTATTTGCCTATAAGTGGTGTTCAATGATCTCATCCTGAGTTAGAATACGGAATGAGAAGAGAAGAGTATCAAGGAAAAAGCCTAAATCTATATTTAGAAATCTAATAGTAGAGAAGGGCTGAGTAAGAGTGGCCAAGAGGTAGGAGAAAAATCCATGAGTGCCATGTGTCACAAGCCCGTAGAATAAAGTGTCTTCTTAAAGAAAGAGGATGTGCTCAACTTTGTGAAATGATGCTGGAGGATGATTAAAAAGTATTCATTGGCTTTGCCAGCCTAAAGTTATTGGTGAATTAGAATGAACATTTTTAGTAGAAAGGAGAGGGCAGCAGCCAGATTGATTTGAGCAGGAAAACGAATGGAAAGTAAGACACTGGAAACAGCATGTGTAGAACTCTGAGCAAACTTGTCTTTGAAGAAAGTTTATATACTGTGTACCTTGTAACCATCTGTAGAAAACAACTGTGGTCTTACCTAAAGATCAGTCCCACCTCAAAAAGAATTTGTCATATGGTACTTGCTTCCATTGGTAGGAGATTCACATTTCTGGTCTTTGTCCCAGGGTTTGCTTTCCATCTCTAATCCATGTTTGCAACTTCTTAGGGACCTTCCCAGACCTTGCTATCTGGGTGCAAAGGCTCCATGTTTTCCCCAGGGTAAAATTACCATAACACAAGGCTTGTATTCCTGACCATGGGCAGGTGTCCTTATACCACTGTCCCACTATTATCTTTAAGCTTCTGTATTGTGCATCAGCATTAACCACTGTTAGGCTTGGTTTTCCTTGAGCTTCCTGCTTTTCTACCAATCATAGCATTCACTTTCAGGGCTACCCTTCCTCTTTGAACACTTGTCCTCTCAGAGTCAATTAGGCTTCCTAAATCCTTAGAAATTCAACAAAATCAGTCACACTTTTTAATGTAAATATTTTATTAGCAATTATGCTACAGGCATTGCTCTAGACACTTTCGGTCAGGTTCTTGCTGACCACCTTGACTACCATAATTGTGCTGTCCAATTGCCACTCACAGACCAGTCCAACATCATGCTCAGTACTGAGTGCAAAATGATAATCATTCCATCTTTTTAGTCTGACTGAATTCTTCACTCTGCACTGACTGTGTTTACTTATCAATTGGCTTTAATCTGAAGAACTCTGTGGTCTATAGTTTCAGGACATATGGGGGTCCATTTATTGAGTTCCCAAAGTTTTAGTTGAGCTCAATTACCTATTTATCAAAGAATTTCTAAGATTATATTCTCAAGAAATAAATATCAGTGAGTTCCAATTTTTTTGACTGTGCACCACTATCAGTAAAAAAAAAAAAGAAAATTTACCTACGGGTACTGCTTTGTATACTGTGAATGGTATAATGCATATAGTAAACAAGGAAACAAGATGAGATAAAATAAATATGGGTAAAAATTATATTTACTTCCAGCCTCCTCTTTCAAAAGTTGCTCCTTTAGCTTTCCCTGGTCATTGTTTATCCTACTCGGTACTCAAAAGGTGTTTCTAATCTGAAGACTTATGTTTTATGTTCTGGGGAACCTCAATCATCTCTTTAAACATTGTTTCTCTACCATTCTCTGTATTTTCTCTTTTCTGAATTTGTAGCACATATATGTTGGACTTTCCGAATCTTCTATGCCTCCTAACTCTTCTTTCATAATTTCCATTTCTATATCTATGTGCTGTGTTCTTCTGCACATTCATTATTTCGTTATTCTCTCCTCAGCTGTTTCTAGTCTTCTATTCAATGTATGCAATTGTGTTTTCTTTTTATTTCAATAACTATTTTACTAAGTTCTAATGGTAATTTTCAATACATCTGCTTCTTGTTTCATTATCACTTGTTCTTGTTTTATTATCCGCTATACTTTTTTTGGTGTTTCCATTTTGTTCTTTATCTTTTGTGTGTGTGTGTGTGAGGAAGATTGGCCCTAGGCTAACATCTGTTGCCAATCTTCCCTTTTTTGCTTGAGGAAGATTGTCCCTGAGCTAACATCTGCACCAATCTTCCTCCATTTTTGCATGTGGGATGCCACTACAGCATGGCTTGATGAGCAGTGTGTAGTTCTGCACCCGGGATCCAAACCCATGAACCCTGGGCTGCCAAGGTGGAGCATACTAACTTAACCACTACACCACTGGGCTGGCCCCATCCTTTATCTTTTAAAGGATATTAAAGTATTTATTTAAAATTTTTTCAGATTGTTCAGTGATCCCTAGTTTGGGGAATGTAGATTCCTAAACTTGCTAAATTTTTGGTATGCTTTTCATCATAGTGACCTTCTCAGGTACTCAGGGAGATCATCTTCTGTATAAATCCATAGTAGTTTCATGGAGGTCCCAGCATTGACGGTGTAGAGCTCACCACTAGGGTCCTGTTAAGGAAACTCAGCTTAAGAACACTGTTTTATGTTCCTATACTTCAGTTCCTACTTTCCCCATGGGTTCTTGCCTTTTTTAAAAAAAGCATTTCTACTGGCAGTCTCCAGAGAATTCCTTTTCTTAGCATTTGGAATATTTGTGTGTTTTCTTAATTTTTGTAAGTATTTACCCAGTATTTTTTATGAATTTGGAGCAGATGGAAGAGGATTCAGCATGTGCTCAATTCTCAGTTCACTCTCTTGAATTACAAGTCTTGTCCTTGGTCTTTGTCTCAGCCTTGCTTTCAACCCAATAATCAACCAGAGGATTAAAAAAAAAAATTAAGTTTGAGTGGGGAAGTGACTTAGAGTCTCTTTAGAGATATCCAACGACTGCATATTCTAAAATGATGCTCTGAGCAGGCATGGGGGTCAGGGAGCATGTGTCTGTGGTCTGAAAACTGGACCGGCCATTTCGAACATCTGTTCTTAGCTTTGCTCTTGACTTCTGAAATAGCCTGGGGTAAAAGCTGCTGTCTCAGCTCCCTTATTGACGCTTCTTACTAACCTCAAAAGACCTTTTCCCTCAATTCAGTTTGAAAATATATCTCTGCCATGAGATCGGCTAAGAGTTTTTAAGCCCCCAATTTTCCTAACCCATGAAGACGAGATCTTGAATAAGAAAAAAAACTACCCAATTAAGTCTTTTCTTCCTTTTCTCCCCTTACCCTTCTGCAGACACAAAAGGAAATCCATTTTTTTCATCCTTCTTAGATCTCATTAACCAACACTTAAAAAAGTATTGCTGTCTTTCATGACCTCTTTTTCAAATCTCCTAAAGTGTTGTAGTCTCCAAATAGAATTAAAACTTTAATAAGAATTTGACCTTAAATACTATGCAAATGTTTAATAAAAACAGATTTTAAGAGTCAGAAAATTGTTTTTAAAGATTTCATTGAAGAGTATTTTCAAATGTGTAAGAAAATTGAGCACTGGACAGAAAAGGCACAATTGAAAATCCTTATAAAGTTAATAACTGAATCTAACAACATGGGAAGAAAAATCATAGGTACTATAAAAATGTATCATAGTTACATTTTTATAACACAGCAGTAATTATTTTTTTAAACTTATCATCAATGAAATAATGAGTGAGAAAAAAATTAGAGTGTATTTTCATTTGTGCCATACCTACATATCATTTTGTAGGAAAATGTTCTTTCTGTATAACATATGCCGTTTTCATTACTTTTCTTAGCAGTGTGAGTCATAAATTCATTGATCATATTCTTTCACCTTAATGAAAGGTCTTAGGCACAAACAGAGCTTATCCACAGCCTCTATCTTCTTAAACACCTTGCATCTCTTGGGTGAGATAGAGAATGAGAATGGTGGGACTAAAAGTGATAAGACCTAGTTGAGAAAGAACTCAACAAAGCCTTCTTTGGTGTGATCCAGACCAGCATCTCTGTCCCATGATTTTGTTAGCCAAGGCATCATGTAAAAATACACAATGTGGAATGAATTTAGGAAATACAGCAGATTAAATATGTGTGTTTATCTTCCCCGTCCCCTTCCTAAACTAAAAACAGAGAGAGAGAGAGATTTAAAAATTACAAGAATAATGAGAATGTGAAAGGAAACAAAGGGACACCAACAAATATCTGGAAGATAAAAAGTGGATGAACGAATAAATTATAATTGACTTAGAAGAGCAGAGGAAGCTGAAACCTAAGGGCCTGAAGAGGAGGATACTGATGAAAAGAAAGATAATCATTCCACAGAACGCTGAAAAAGCATAGGATTTAGAAGCACTAAGTATCATGGAAGATGCAATGAGGAGACAAGCTGAAAATGAGGGAAGCATTAGTTAAAAGTCTATGAATCAGAGCAGTTAGACCCATAGGTCTCTTCCTCCATCCTGTACAACTGGGTAAGGATTCCTCCCCCAAACTGGAAGGAGAACAAAGGTTTTGCTCTGGAGAAATTGGTCTGGGAAGGGCATATGTATGATGGAAATTGTAAGTGGGCAAATGCCACTCTACAGTAGAAATCCCAGCTCCTTTATTGGCCTAGTTCCTCTTCTGGATAACCCAAAGAGCTTCTGAGAAAAAAATAAAAAATACTTCTACCAAACGACTTGGAGAGGTGTCTACCTCGGTGAACAGACACAGTTACCATCTGATTACCTTAGAGTGAACCCTAAGAGTTGATAAACTGCATCCCCAAACCTCCTCCAACACACACACATCATCATCATCGTTGAATTTCCAATAAACTATCTGATCTCACTCTTACATATGAGTGGACATCCAAGGATCACCAGATATTTCAGTGAAGCCTCCAGCATGAGAGAGACCAAAAAAAAAGAATGAGAGAAGGGATCTCTAAGGATATAGACTGATAGGATTTTTATAAGGAAACAAACAAAAAGAACAGGGAGGAATTTAGCAAAGAAGCAATAAAGAAATATTTCTGAGAGCTAAAACCATAAGTTTATAGATTGAAAGGGCCACCAATTACCCAGAAAAATAAGTGAATGAAAAGAAATAATCATCAAATTTCAAGACACTAGAGAGAACCAGGAGTTTATAAGAGTTTACAGAGGTTATTTACAAACAGGTCCTATACAAAGAATGAAATGGCATTTTATTTCTTAAAACTAACACTGATGCTAAAAGACAATGCCCCCAAAATTCTGAGTTAAAATGATTTTCAAGATGGAATTCTATATCTAGCCAATGTATCAATCAATCACAAGCATAAAATAATATTTTCTGACATGCAAAGACTCAAAATTTTACCTCCTATGTACTCTTTCATATGTAATGAAGACATATTTTGAGAACAAGAGGCAGTATGTTAAAATGATTAAGTCATAGATCTTGGAATCAGAATCCTGGGTTTGAATATTGACTCTTCCATTCTAGCTGTGTGACATTGGGAAAACGATTGAACCGCTATGTGCCTCAATTTCCTCATCGGTAAAATGGAGATAATGATGGTACCCATCTCAAGAGTGCATTAGGGTTCAGTAAACAGTGCCTGGCACATAATAAAAGCTAATTAATATCATCATTATATTTATTAGATCACAGAAGATACAGACTTAGTGTCTAGGGTATAAGAAATTCTACACAGGGTTAGAAAAGGTGAGTCCAGATGACAGCGGCACATCAGACTAGAGAGTGATCCATGCTAGAACAGGAGGTTGGAGGGCTCAGGAGTGAGGCTTCCAGGGAAAAATGGACCTGATGCACTACTCGGAACTGCAAGCATTTGGAAAAATTATTATAGGCAAGTTACAAATCTTTGTGGGCATTTGGAACATGATAGCCATAACCTAGGAGTCAGTAAGAGAGGTAAGTCCTCAAGTACTACACCAAGAAGTGAACAGATGGTGCCTAAAATTGACAAATCGGTAAGTATTAATATAAGATTATTATTTAGAGATATGGAGGTAAATATCAAAAGACACAGCTAAAAGGAAGTTGAGAGCGGTCTTCTCTATAGGAAGGGACTGCATAGGGGCAGGAGACTTCTGCTTTTCAATATAAGCCTTTTTGTACTAAATAATTTTTTAACTATTACTTTGTTTACAAATTAATTATCCTAAAATAATAAAGTAAAAACTAAAAACAGTAACTAAAGGGAATCATGGCTTATAAAAATGCAATCACTCATTCAAACATTATTGAACTCCTACCATATCCCAGAAATGTTAGATCCTGTGTTAAAATGCATAAAACCATTCTAAGATTAAGAAGCTCACAAACTAGCAAGGGAATTCAATAGAAAATTCTTAACAAGAGACAGTTTGATAAATGTGATAATAGGAATATGAACAAAGTAATGTGGAGAACAGGTTACAAATCCATTTTGTTCTGCTCAGGCAGGTGAATTTTTGAAAACAATGTTTTGAATAGATAACATACACACATTATAAAAGTCAAAAGTTGTAAAATAGTTTACACGGTGAAATTTAAATCTCCCTCTCATCTCTAGTCTCCAACAACTTTTCACCTCCGAAGAGAACAATTGTTACCAATTACTATGTATCCTTCCAAAGATGTTCTATGCGTTTTGAGCATGAATATAAATACATATTCATATATAAGTATTAAAAATATACTTGCTTACAAATGAGTGTGCAAAATACAGAATTCTGCGCGATAGTTTTTCACTTAAAATACTGTGAAGGCCATTCCACATTGGACGTATAGAACTGTCTTCATATTTTTTTAAATACTGCCATGGTATTTCATTGTACCATAAATTAAACAGACCCCTACTGATAGATATTTAGGTTGTTTCCAATGTTTTGCTACTGCAAACAATGCTGAAACATCGTAATACATACATCACTTTGCAAATGTCAAGTATATCAGTAGGATACATTCCTAGAAGTGGACTTTCTAGGTAAAAGCAAGTTTCAAAGTGTGTTCATACTTAGTGACAGTTAACCTGATGTCAGATTTTACTTGGATAACTTAAGTGGACACCTGAAACAAATCCACATAGATTTTAATAACATGAGCAATCTGACCTTGAGTCTAGTTGAATAAACAAAGGTAGGAACATTTCATTAAGCCCATCTTTGAAGGTAGATGAAAACCCCTCCCAACTTCACTAGCCAAGGTTATGATGTTGAGATCGAGCTTCAGTTTGCTCACTGGATTTAATCTCTCATTTATAACCCAGGTTAAATACCAATATGACTGTTTATCAGATCTAAAGATTATCTTTCCTCTTACTACACACAGAAATACTTGTTAGCAAAACCCAAATGTAGTTTATTTGTTTACACCCAAGTGTACTTCCCTTTCACATTGCTTTACTTCCTGTTGCCCTCTCTGTACAGCTGGGTTTTAATGATTATCACATCTCCTTCACTCCTCCCTTGACAACCAGGACTCTAAGTCCCTGGCCCAATCCCAGAATAATGCCACAGCATTAAAATCTGGATCTATTTCCCACTTAAAATGTACATTGCTAAATGTATTGAGTTCACAGTTTAAAGTTTTAAATCGAATGATATACCTAAGCAGGCCTATGGCATAAAGGATACCTATCTGGTTACAAAAGATTTATTGTTGAGGCAGTTTGTTTATTCATTTTTCAAACTGTGATGCTTCTGCGATTCCATCCATGTCAGGAACAGGCAGTTAGTTCTGTAAGCATCAGTAGCTGCATCCAATCTGTGCCTGGTTTCTGGACCGTTTGGTAAGAAAACTACGGCCTAAGAATTGGGTAATCCATTCTTTCTCTTCATTGTCTAATTCAATACCATTTTTCTCATGATTTAAGACTTCCAGGCCTACAATACTCAGGAAGAGATTTAAGGTGATGAAGAAGCATATAAACTATATTAAATTGTACATGATAGAATTGGAAATGGCTGCATTATTGAGTTTTCACCCAAGTGGATTTCCTTTAAAGTCCTTGAATAGTTAAAGCAGGCTCTTAAAAAGAAAATAATTAAACAATCTAGACCATAATTTCTATATAATAAAATAAAGGAGATCTCATCCCAGAATAGGCAGGCCAAGTTGCTCTATTTCAGAGATTGACATTGCAGTGACTTAAGGTTCTGCTTTCTAAGAAGTGATGATGGTTCAGAGGTTATGGTTCTGTCAGAAAAGCACTGGGTTATTAGAGAGTTGATGATCTTTAGCTTGGTATCAATCCCTCAATACTCAGAAGATTCATTAGCTGACCAAAAAAGGAAAAACTGCTCATTATAAATACTAACAAAATTCTTAAGTTACATCTCCATTATAAAGGGATAGTTGTTTTATTATCTGTAAAGAACAGAATAATAATTTTTTTGCTTTCCTTTAAGAACAAATGTTTTGAGAAAAAACTCATGGTTGTTACAAATATCAGCATCAACATTGTGGATAATGCAAAATAAATACAACTATAAGCCTCCCCTGTCTATCTCCTTAGCAATTTATATATTTTATGCAGAAGGTTTATTTTTAAATGTTTTACCTTCTAAAGCATTTTTACTGTCTTAAAAAATCTGCACATGAAGGAAAATATTCTGGATGGCAGGGGAAACTCTGCCTGGTATTAAACATTAGCATCTAAATTAGCCATAAAGTGGAAAA
Source organism: Tapirus indicus (assembly GCA_031878705.1). NCBI lineage: Eukaryota > Metazoa > Chordata > Mammalia > Perissodactyla > Tapiridae > Tapirus > Tapirus indicus. The sequence goes on along the minus strand of CM062921.1, from coordinate 113,337,843 downwards.
TGCATTGGTGGGTAATTGAAGATTAACAGTATCTCAGAAGGGGAACTCTGACATCTTAGGTCTTTAATGAATCAATTTACAATCACTGGGACTTCCACAGCACAACACAAAGTAATGACTTGCTCCTTCATACAAATTGCTAGTACATTTATCATCCTTTCTTGATGTCAGTTGAGCAATACGACTCAACCAGTAGTAGATCCTGTATTCAGGGTTCCCTAGTGGAAAGAAAGGCACATAGTGGAACAGTCCACAGAGGTAACCTTGTCAATTACTATTGCACAACGATTTGGATGTCCCCTCCAGTCCTTTAGTGGAAACTTACAACAAAAAGTCCCTTCTTTTTAAATTTCAAACAGATCTGCAAATCTTCGGGAGTCCATGAGCATGAGTGTCCACTATCACATGAATTCTGAACATCAGGATGATATTGTCCCTTGTGTGAGGACCTCTATGTATCTGTTTGGCCAATAACGTATAATACTCAAGATATTACTGGGGAGGTCACATTCTTAATTGCTACAGCTTGACGGGTGAAATTAATGACACTTTCCCACATGGCTGTATGAGTGTGTAATGATTCGTGACACACAACTATATCCACAAAAGAATGTGCCATATCTGCAACCCTGTGAGACTTTCTCTTTATGCCTCCTTGCCTCCTGGTTAATCAGCTGAGAGTGAAATGTGCAGTTTTGTGGGCTCATTCTCTGCCAAGCATTATTTAAGCATGATATACTATCTCATTTAATTCTTACCACTTTGGGAGAGTGTGTAGAAAAGAGTTAACATAAGAGGCCCAACAGCTATCCTTTGAAAGGCCTGCTTACAAGTTTCACTCTTGGCTGGCATCCAGGAACTTGGATTTCAGGAGGGTTCCCACCATTCCCAAAATTGATAGCACAGTTCACTGTGCCTAAACTATACATGCAGACAATATGGTTTATGTTGAACATCTGCTTTCCTACTGGGTGTCTGGGATTTGCTACATGCCAGGCAGAGGATGCCTACATGATCAGCCCCCAGTAAAAACTCTAGGTGTTGAATTTCTAATGCACTTCTCTAGTTGGCAACATCTCACATGTGTTGTCACAATTCGTTGTTGAGAGAATTAAGCATGTCCTGCATGACTCCACTGGGAGAGGACCATGAGAAGCTTGTGCCTGGTTTTCCTAGACTTTGCTCCCTGGTCTTTTCCCTTTCCTGATTTTGGTTTGTATCCTTTCACCATAATAAATCACAGCTGTGAGTATGACCATATGCTAAGTCCAGTGATTCCTCCTAGTGAATTGTCGAACCTGGGGCTGGTCTGGGGAACCTGACACAGAGAGTAAGTATCCTTAATATCCACATTATGCAGAGGAGAAAACTGAAGCACAGAAAGGTTAAGGAAATCCCAAAGTTCTAACCAAGGGTTTAATAAAGGTCAAAAATTATTCTGGGGTACATAACAGTGCTTAACATTTCAATCTTCCACTGCTTTTGAGATGGTTACAAAATGCAGTTTTTATAGATTTCCTTGTCTTATCAGTATTCAGTGGCAATGCTGTTCCCATTTCCTGCTACTATAAATAAAGAAAGATAAATAAATAAAAACATACACATGTGTATACATATGTACTGCTGGACACTAGACCAGCGGTCAGCAAACTACAGACTGCAGAACAATTTAGCCCGCCATCTGTTTTTCTACAGCTTGCATGCTAAGAATGGCTTCATATTTTTAAATGGTTAAAAAAAGACAAAAGAAGAATAATATTTGTGACGTTAAAATTTTGAGAAATTCAAATTTGAGTGTCCATATATGATATTTTATTGGAACACATTCATGCCCATTAATTTACATATTTCCAAAGCTGCTTTCATGTTACATGGCAGAGCTGAGTGGTTGCGACAGAGACCATATGGCCCTCAAAGCTCTTTACAGAAAAACTGGAGACCTGTCCTCTAGACCCTTTACGTTCAAGGTCTTCTTCCTCTCTCAGCCAACCTTCTGCCACTTGTACTGTTCTCGTCTCTCACATATCATTTTTCTAGACCTGTTATCCTGAGGAAACTCCCTCCATCTCCTAAAAGCCAGAGCCCATGTTTTATATTTCTGGTCCTATGAACTTAGAGAAAAATTACTTCTTTTCTCTGGGCTTCAGTCTCCTCGTCTGAAAAATGAGAATGATATTATTACCCTTACAGTAAAATTATGAAAATTAAATGAAATAATATAGATAAAAATCATTTAGTTCAAAGTACAAACTCAAGAAATGATACTTGCTGCTAAGAGTAGTTGCATATCCAATGAACCTTTTATCTCTTAGTACAGTACAGAGCTTACTGTAGATGATCAATTAAAAAACAACATACTTTTTATTAGCATGGCATTATAGAAGGTAATCAGGATATCACTGGGTGGTTGAGAGAATTTTAGCCAACTTCTTACCTTCTCTGAGTTTCAGCATCCTTGTTACTAATAGGCCTGTGACATTACCTGGTTCTCTTTGAAGGGCACATCATAGAATCAGGTACATCTTTTCTCAGATCCTTAGTCTGAAATGGTAGTCAGGATCAAGATATCTCTTCCACGATCCCTAAGACCCAGCTCCCTTGTACCACAGTAACTTCCAAATTCTGGATTTCTCAGCATTGCAGCTTGCTCCAGAAAAACTCATCTAGGCATTAGAAGTAATTTTGAAGAGGCTGTCCTATATCTCAGTGCAATTTCCTAATTATCCACTACAGACTATCCTCCGCTTTTATCAGATTGTAACTGACCTAATTTGTAAAGACTCCAGTGAAAAGAGTCTCATTAAAGGCCTTCATCTCTTTTGCAGCCTCTCATTTCTCCCCAAAATGATCTAGGTCAGAATGGCCCAATACAACCAGCTGGAAAAATTACAGTCACTCCAGAACCTTCTGAAGGGAGCTTTGCAAGGAGTGAGTCTTTAAGGATTGGTGACAGAGATGTACCGGCTAGGAGTATGGTTGCAGGAGTAAAAGTACTGTAAGAAATGTCTGACAAAGTATAGCACCAGGTAACTACTACTCCACCTTCCCTTACAGAAAAGTTTTAAGAATCTCTAGTCACTGTATTTTAGATTGATAATACCTACAATTCAGGGGAAGTTTTATTTTGACCATTGTGCTTCATGTAAAAACAAGTACAAAAACAGCCAGAGTTTGGAAGTTACTGTGTACAAGGAAGCTGGATCTTAGGGATCGTGGAAGAGACATCTTGATCCTGACTACCATTTCAGACTAAGGATTTGAGAAAAGACGTACCTGATTCTTTATCTGATTAAAATAACTCTCAATAATAGAATCAGGGCTGGCCCTGTGGCCTAGTGGTTAAGATTGGCTTGCTCTGCTTTGGCAGCCTGGGTTCAGTTCCCGGACATGGACCTACACCACTCATCAGTGGCCATGCTGTGGCGGTGATCCACATAAAAATAGAGGAAGATTTGCACAGATGTTAGCTCAGTGTGAATCTTCCTCAGCAAAAAAATAATAGTAATAGAATCATTTAATATTTATCAAGTCTACTATGTGCAAAACACTATAGCCATGGGGGCTGTATCAGTTAGGTATTCCCACAATAATGCTGCATAACAAACAACTTCAAAATCTCAGTGGCTTACAACAATAAGCATTTACTTCTTGTTCACAAATTTGAAGTAGCTGAGAAGACTTGACTTCAGGCAGCATGGCTTGTGTGGTTCTACTCCACATATCTCTCATCCTCCTTTTGGGACTGGCAGGCCACCCAGGAAAGCTACTCTCACAACAATGGCAGAAATGCAAGAGGGAGGTCTCTTCAAGGCTTAGGCTCAGAACTGGCATACTGCACCTTCCATCCTATTCTCAGCATGTCACATGGCCAATTCCAAAGTCAAGGGGTAGGTAGGGAAGTATCCTCTGCTCATAATGAGGCTATGCCAAGTGGACGCAGGAAGGATGAAGAATTGGGGCCAATATTTCAATCTACTACAGAATCATAGGATAAAACAGCCTCCAGGATCCCAGGGATCATCTAGTCCAACCCTCAAATTTTAAAGACAACAACTCTGAGTAACAGAAAAGTTAACGAACAACTAGCCAGAGGAAACCATGGTTTGTACCATAATGAATCACACATACCATGATCTGCCCTCTAAAGGAACAGGAGCTCAGGAAGATTGAGTGAAATCACCCACCATAAACAACATGGCTGTTAGGATTTGTTGACAGGTTATGGAGCTGAGAGAAACTCAGAAGGCAACTGGAGGGAGTTTAAATAGGAGGCAAGAAAAGAAAGCCGAGATAGTTTCTATAAAAACTTAAGCAGAGAGTGTTTGAGGGGAGAAAATTCCTTCCTCACTCCTGATGTCCCTAGCATCTCTCTGCCTACTTCTGCAGTCCTTCCCAGTATGGTGCAGGAATGACTTTCTCACATTTAGCATTCCCCTCCCTCGGTAGACCTCCCGCCCTACTAGAGAAGGTGTTATGCTTCCCTCTCTGCCAGGTGGTGACGGTTAGAGTCCCTAAGGGTAAGCCAGTCTAACTTTAGGATTCTGTATCAAGAAGCCCCCTTGCTTATGAATATAAGCCACTTTTTCCAAAAGCATCTGAAATTGTTTAGAAATAGAGTGCTATTTTAAACCCTTCCCCTTCTTTTAAAATCATAACATAGGGTGTGGAGCCTAGGCTCAGGGCACAATGCTGTACCTTGTATAATAAGTTAGAGTGAGATCAACAGTTGGATTGAGAAGTTAATCCAAAGCCTCTTTTAAACTGAGAAATTAATGCATAGGGAAATGAAGCTGAATTAATGTTAAGTAATAAGCCATCGGGAGAGATAGTCCCATTGCCCACAGACAGTCTTGGATGACATACCTGGATCTGGGTACACTATAAGGTGAAGTCTGAGTCGTCCCAGTTCCAAAGATCAAGTAATGCAGTGATACGGGATTCCCCAGACTTACTGCTGTTCTAGTATGAAGTCTCATTTGACAGTTCTCACCATGTAATAGTTTGTATGTTACCTTAGAATTGTTCCCTAAGCATAGGTGCAAGGATGTTTCTTTCTCAGCTCCAGCTGAAGCTCTGTCTCATTCTCTCCTAGCTCTTATGCACTGTTCTGTCTTAACCCCAAATATGTCGCTTTGTGTCAAACAACTCACAATTCCTTGAACGTGCCATATTACTTGACACCTTGATGCCTTTTGCACATGTTGACCCTACTGCCTGGAATTGCCCTGCACCTTTTCTGCCAAGAAAACTAATTCTTTCAGACTCAACCTTAGCATTACCTTTTATGGTAAATCTTCCCTGTCTACCCTCCCTACTGCGTACACACTGCAGAGAAGCTAGGCAGATCTTTACTTTGGTTTTTGATCATACTGTATTACCATTACTTTTTAACATGTATGCTTCCTCCAGGAAACTATGAACTACTTAAGGATAGAGGCCATCTTATTCATTTTTTTCTGTGGGCATAGAACCTAGCAGTGTCTAATAAGTTCTATAAGGTAAATGGTCATTGAATGAATGAAAGAGAGGGAGGAAGGGAGGAAGAGAGGGAGGATATACTGATTTCCTGCTATTAATCCTCAGTAAAGTAGCTTCCACATTTTAGGAGAAGGAAGTCTTTTCCATTTTGGTTTCAGTTTTTATCCAGTTTCCAATATAGATAACTCTTCCTGTTTTATTTTGCAGATGTCTATTTTTCTCTCTGTTATCAAGTGTGAGAGGCAAGTGGAAATGGAAGACAAAACCAAATGGGTCAGGATCCAAATAGACACTGGATGGAAACATGGACCCAGAGCACAAGTGGAAGTGAAGAAAAAGAACCAGGATCCAAGATAAATGTCTCGATTAGGGTTGGAGTGTGAGGTGCCTGGTATTGGCTGGGTAGCCTGGCTTGCCTAGAAGGCCAGGAGTCAGGGAAGACAATTTGCTGAAATGCTGCAGTCGTAATGGTAATCCTTCAAAAGTCTGAGGATAAAGACCAGACCATTGAGAAGTTTTCTTAGGATGACTTACATATATCATGGCTAAAGATTTGATATTTAATAATATAACAAACTGATTATTACATTCCCTTTCCATGTGGCCATGTTATTTATTGGTATTTATATATTCGGAGTGAAATTATTGGCTATTATTAAAGCCATTTGTACCACCAGTAAATTATGTTTTACTTTGTTTTTTGGCAGGTGTACAAAAGCTTTATTCATACCCTAGATCTAGACTCACTCAACATATCCACAAGCATACTAAAACTGAGCTTAGGGGCTGACACAGATATATAATAAGCATCTATAACTATACGAATTCATGAATTTCCAAAATATTTTCCACTATGGATATCATTCAATGTTTGGTCCATTATCAGAACATATAATCACATACAGTTAATATCTAGATCAAGGAATCTTCATTCCAATGACTATAATATCTCACTTATCTAGAAGTTACCACGCCTATGATCTTAATTATCTAAAACACTATCAATAACAGTTTCAGTTATATACATTAAAAGTATATAATATAAAAAGACCTTTCAGTGTTCAAATAGATGTGATAAAATTTATATACTCAAGTTGCTGAATTTTACTTAATTAAACCTCCCTCAGAGCCTATTTACTTCTATTCTAAACACAATTATAATTAACTTAGCTAAATACCTCTTGGGCTAAAAGAAAATAAACAGCAAAAATAAAGAGGTGTAACTAAGTAGGGAAAGTTTTCTGAAGGCAGGCACACTAATAGTACAAAAAATGGCAGCAAGAGATGAGGGATCAAAACAATAACAGATTCCCCAAAAAATTAAACATAGAATTACCATATGATCTAGCAATTCCACTTCTGGGAATATACCCAAAAGAAGTGAAAGCAGGGACTTGAACAGATATCTGTACTCTCATGTTCATAGCAGCATTATTCACAATAGCCAAAAGGTAGAAGCAACACAAGTGTCTGTTAACCAATGAATGGATAAACAAAATGTGGTATATACATACAATGCAATATTATTCAGCCTTAGAAAGGAAATAAATTCTGACACATGCTACAACATGGATGAATCTTAAAAATACTATACCAAGAAATAAGCCACAAGAGGACAAATATTATATGAGTCCACTTATATGAGGTACCTAGAGTAGTCAAATTCACAGAAACAGAAAGACAAATGGTGGTTGCTAGGGAATGGGGGGAGGGAAGAATGGGGAGTTAGTGTCTAACAAGGTTTGAAGAAGATGAAAAAGTTCTGGAGATGAATGGTGTTGATGGTTGCACAACAATGTGAATGTACTTAACGCTACAGAACTTACACTTAAAAATGGTTAAAATAGTAAATTTTATACTGTGTATATTATACCACTATAAAAATAAAACTGTAACAAACACAAAAACTTAAAAACATAGATGTCTGATCCAGTGAGTGTATGTGCAAACAGCTGTGTACATACCAATAGCTTCTTCCAAATATCTCTGTATGACATATAGTTCAATAATTGATGCTGATAATAGTAATGATAATAATTCTGTATCACAAAAATGATTTAATTATATTGGTCCTTCGTACTCTGCTACAAAAAATAAAAACAGAGAAAAAGTATTGTCCTCTTTTAAAAACTTTTGTCTAAAATAGTTCAAATTAATCATGGTGTCATCCTTCAGTGGACAAATTCTATAACTTAAAAAAATGACTGCTGGGCCAGCCCCAGTGGCCTAGAGGTTAAGTTCGGCGTGCTCCACTTTGGTGGCCCAGGATTGGTTCCCAGGTGCAGACCTACACCACTTTGTCATTGGCCATGCTGTGGCAGCAGCTGACATAGAAAAGAGGAAGATTGGCAGTGGATGATAGCTCAGGGTGAATCTTCCTCAGCAAAAAAAAGACTCCATGAGTTCATTACATACAAATATTAGCCAATATTTGCCGCAGTATCTAACACACTGCCTAGAATATAGAAAGCAATCATTAAACATTGGTTCCATTTGCTACGTTTTTAAACAGAGAAAAAAAATTCTGGTAAAATTTATTTCTTTCCTCTAATTTTCTATTAGAGTATTGTCTTAAAGTTTGGGAAAGTGCATTTGTTATGACTGCCAGCAAGTATCACAAAGAAATCAAACCATTTTAGAGATGGGAGCTAAAGCTTTGTCATATTCTGTTCTGAATGCTGCTGAAAAAGATCTCTTTCAGCAGGAATAAAAATGATTTTTACCCAAACATTAGCCAAGAAAAATCCCCTGAAAGAAACTTTTCCTCTGGGAAAGTTTCTAACTTCTCAATAAAAAAGCAATCAAAACCAAAATGCCATCTCCTGGGGTCGAGGACCAACGCATCACCCATTGAGACATTGAGAGCTCTTGGAGCTTCACCACACAGCAATGTCCTTTTGAATATAACATTGGGATTTAAAGTCCCACTTAGACAGTTGTGAGGCTGAGGTAGCTGCACTGAATATTTTTCTCATTTATAACATTTGCTTTATTCTCATCTGGTAGAAAATGATATGATGATATTTTGCAGCCAGGGCTAGGGCACAAAGTAAAAACACAATTTGGGGTTTAAGGCATAAAGTGAACTTTTAATTTCACTCTTGATCAATTTAAGTACCATTAGGTTTGGTGCTTTTCTTGTTTAAGGATTTAAGAAAATATCTAGGTCCATTTTTAAAGTTATAGCATAATGGAAAAGTAAGTTAGACATTAAAATGCATGAATACTGATTGTTTCTAACAGGGCTCAAATAAATATGCACTTAACTACTTAAATCAGAACCACACAGAAAAATATAATATATAATTGTCAATGAAGAGAATCCTGGAAAGATAATGAAGACTGCTATTCAAGACCTAGGAGTTTTATTCAGGATATAAGATCTAATTTTTAAAAAAAGCCTTGGAAACTTGACAGCTCTCTGTCTCCATCTCCTAATACTTCTGTAAGCCCAAGTATTTAATCTCTCTCTTTGCACATTTGTAAAATGGGAATAATATTGGCTGTACAGGGTTGTTAAAAGGATTAGAGTTAATATATGTAAGTGACTCTTAGAAGGCAGGCCCTTGGTAAATGATATTATATTTGATATTATCATGATCTCTTCCTGTGAACATACTGCTAGAGTACTTTAAGCTAAATCTCCCAGAACTATACTTCTGCCTGAGTAAGAGCTTTCCAGCCTACTGAAGATGAGTCAGATGATTCTTTTGGAATCACACACAGGGAGCAAACTCAACAACTGTCTTTCCATCACCTCCGAGACAACTTCCTTCAGACTTCTAGGGTGCAGGGTGACCCTAAAACTCAGCAAGATCTCCAGCTAGATCAACAGCTTCTAAAAGGACTAGGCAAAAGGAGAGATACTTTCTTTTGCTATTACCCTGGTCAGGGTCTGAAGTTGAGGATGCAGGTAAACAAAGAGTGTAATATGATTGCAAGCAACTGCCACCGGGCCTGGGAGGAGACTGTAAAAGAAACTGAGGCCATGTGTATAACAAGATTAAAGGGAGGGAGAGAGGCTTCTGATATGAGCACCTCAGCCATGGCCTCCCTCCCTTCTCCCACCCTTCGGCATGAAGATCAGAGAGTGAGTCCACAAAAACATCCCTGTGAAAGATGAAAAGGTCAAGCGTTCATCTATATATTTGTTACTATCTAAAATAAAGACTGAAATTTTCACTATTTAGCTGGTTATTCAGGGCCCAAGCCATGGGAATAAGACCTAAGAGTGGTTATGGGAGCATATGATGCACCCCCAACCATTGCACCCATGTTCCAAATTTTAATGTGAAAATGAAAAATGAAGTCCTCCAAGAGGACTTGTTATGACCTGGAGCTCAGATATTTCCATAAAAATCAATACGATTCCTCTGATTTAGGTGAATTCTTCCAAAGGCTCTTTTCTCTGTAGTTGTTTATGGCCTCCTTTCTATTACTAGAATGGAATTGTCTAATCTAGCTTGTTTACGTCCATTTCCAGCCTTTGGAACAGTCTGGAACATATTTAGTGTTTAGTATGTAATTTCTGAATGAATGAATCCTGATTTCGTCCAAGTGGTAATATGGTGCCACCAACTCCATCCATGAAGAAAAATTGTCTTTGGAAGGTAACTCTGGGCAATGTGAATTCTAACATGTTTACATACCCAGGAAGATGTTTCCAATATAAGGAATTTGAAAGCTTCCTATATATTATTTCATTAACCCTTACCAGCAGGATACTTAAGAGGACAAAGTACATTAGCCTGATATCACACTAAAGAAACAGAGACCCAAGAAGCTAATGTGATTTGGCCATCTTCAGTGAAACCAAGAATGAAATAAGAAAACGGAAAAACAAGATTATTAGCCTTATAGCCAGGAGCAAAGCTAAAGAAAATGCCCTTTCTTGGTGTTAGAGCCTCAAAGAATTACAAACACTGCAGAAAACTGCAAAGCAAACCTATGGGAATCATGTCAAAAACTGTAAAACTTGATCTGACTGGGCAAGTTCTTTTATTTTTTTCCAATTGTGGTAAAAAAAAAAAAAAACCAGATAATATAAAACTTACCCTCTTAACTGCTTTTAAGTTTACAGTTCAATAGTGTTAAGTATATTCACATTGTTGTGCAACAGATCTCCAGAACTGTTTCATTTTGCAAAACTGAAACTCTATTCACATCAAACAACTCCCCAGTCCCCCCTCTCCCATCCCCTCTCTTTCCACTCTTTGGTTCTATGAGTTTGACTATTTTAGATACCTCATATAAGTAGAATCATGCAGTATCTGCCTTTTTGTGACTGGCTCATTTCACTTCATATAATGTTCTCAAGGTTCATCCACTGGGCAAGTTCATTTTAAGATCAGTTTCTACATGTCATTTAAACCATAAAGGATCTCAATTAAAGGGAACATGACATGATCCTATTCAAAAAAACCACAAAAATTAGGGATTAAAAGAGAATTTGAAAAGTAGTACAAAGTTTACAATAGATTAGCACAATCAAAGAAAAGTAACGCCAGCCACTTGAGAGATCAGGTGAAACAATGAGTCAGTTTTGCATTATCAATGGGATTAAGCAGGAAAGAATACTGGACTGGGAGCCAAATGACCTGAGCTCCAGTTCTGGCTCTCCACTTAACTGAAGGAGTGAGAATTAGCAAGTTACCAAGTGTCTCAGAGCCTTGAGTCCCCATTTTTCTTAAAAGATTATTGGTGCACAAATAAGATATAGTGTATACTATATCTTTGTAATATTGAAAGTGTTTTACAGGTGAAAGAGAAAATTATTTTCAAAGTAATTTGAAAATGTTATTGTTTAATAGGTACAGGTTTCAGTTTTGTAAGATGGAAAATGTTCTGTGGATGGATGGCAGTGGGTTGCACAATGATGTGAATGTACTTATAGCCACTGAAGTGCATGCTTAAAAATGGTTAAAATGATAAATCGTGTGTTATGTATATTTTACCATAATTAAAAGAAATAAATTATTAAAAAATATATATAACAGCACTAAATCTTGAAAAATGATTGCTCAATTAGATTACATAGTTTGGAAGTAGAGTGTCATATTATTTTCCTATTTAAATTAATAGTCACGTGTAAATATTTAGATCGTAAATTGTCATTTTTTGCCCTCCTCTATCCAAAATACTATTAGCACCACAAACACACACAAAGTTAAATAGTCTAATTTTACTGATCCTTGTATTATTATACATATATTGTAAAGGCTCCAAATTCATTAACATAGAAGCCTTCTTCTTTTGAGAAAGCAATTATTGATGTCACCATCTAATAGGTGGGAAAACAAACACAAAGATGTTGAGTGACTTGCCCCACCCTGGGAGTCCAAATGGCCAGTTATTACTAAAAAGAGGTAAAGCCCATTTTAGCATGTGCACTGGGGGGGCTGGGAAGTTGGTTCCATATGTATAAATTCCAATGCTTAATCAGGTTGACTTGGTAAATTCTTGATATCAAAAAAATGTGTGATTTAAGATCCTAAAACACACACACACAGACACTACAGTATTATAAAATATTTACATACACATTCATTGGACAATTGAGACCAAAGCAGGTGAGCCATGTTTAAGTTATGTCTCCATGAATCACACACTTTTATTTTTGAGCAACTTTTTGCAAAGTGTTTGTCCTTACATTTCTAAGCTTTAAGTCCAGAGGTTTTTTTTCATTCTAATCTTTCATTTTATCAACATTTAATAAGCAAATACTGTTGCCAAATACTATAGTGCACCCCATTAAATTGTTTAAAGGGCTCTTAGATGAATTGTCCATTAACATAATGAAATGTCTGCAGAGGAAGCTGACTTTAAGGAGAAAAACATTCTTCAAAAAATTTTAAATTCAGGGTTGTCATTTTCTCCTTCAAGAACTTTTCTCCAAGTCAGGCCCTTAGGGTCATTCAGGCGTCTTGACTTCAGGAAAGGCCCAGGGGATCCCAATCTGTGTATGGTAATGGAATGATTGCAGTAGGAAGTCTGCACATCTTCTATCATAGGAGGTCAGTCTCAATAATTACATTGACACAAGAGAAAAATAAGTTCCATCTACTGATATGCCAAAATATTGTTCTTAATCTAATAGCCTTGGATATAATATTCAGGTTCTAAATTAAAATGGACTTTGTTCCTGCTGTATTCAATTTTCAGTCCATATCCCACCTGCTAGAAGAGATTGCTAAGTCCTTCTAGGCAATTAAACAATAAGTAAAAAAAATAAGAGTAAAAGATCAAAAACATGCTGTAGATGGAGGACAGGTAAAATAGAAATAGTGATTGCTGAGAAGATTGGATTTTTTTCAGTCTGTCAAGAATTCATTAGGCAGCTTTGTAGAACTCATAACTCACTCATTGAAAATCTACAAGGCGTCAGGCACTATGCTAAATGTTTCACACAGATTATTCCATTAATTCACACAATAATCATGTGAAGATGGGTACTATTCCTACCTCCACTTTCACACAAGAAATTGATGTTCAAAGAAACTAAGTAACATACTCAAAATCACACAGCATCTTAGAACCAGAAAAGACCTTAGAGGTCATCTGGCTCAAACACTGTGTCAATGCAGATGTTTGGAAGATGACCATCCAGTCTCTCTTTACACACTTCTAGAGAGGGTGAGTTCACTACTTAAAAATCACATTGATAAAAGGTTTTTTCCTTCTTTTCAGTTTGCCAAAACCTTCATCCCTTTAAATTCTATTTTTTGGTTGCTTTAATCTAGGACTCCAAAGATCTCTCCTACATGTGTTTGAAGAAAGGTGACTATATTCACATGTAATTTGGCTTCCAGAAACTTCAGAGTCAATGAGTTGGTAAAGCCCTCCCCACAATCTGCAATCCCTTGCTCCCCCAACACATTGCAGCTTTCCAGAGTCTCTCTGAAAGTTTCAAGCCCAGAACTGAGCACCACATTGCAGATGGCTCTGCCTAGTACAGGGTCAGTCAGGCTATCACATCCCTTGTTCTGTGAACTGTATCTGGTGATGCATCCCAAGCATGTATACACTACTGTGTCACACCACTGACTTATGATCAGCTCTTGGTTGGCTGTGTGCCCCAGGTCTTTTTCTCACAAACCATAGTTAAGTCAGGTTTCTAATCAACCTGCTCTTACATATTTTATATTGCAATTTTGCTTTAGTTTGACTCTTGTTAAGATTCATTGGAATAGCTCTAATTAATCTTCAAGTGTATAAATCATTTAAAAATTTAGGCTCTGTTACCTAGTATATCAATCGGCCTTGTAACAACTGGGAGTTTTCTCATAAATCACAGTGAGAGAGAGCTCAGCCAGGCACAACACATTCTGGGATTGGTTCGGAAGAATCATACAGAACTCTTCTCATCCTAGGATACGGGTATAGTCTGGGGCTGAAGAACTTAGTCGTAGAGAGAAAAGTCTAGTCTCTACGGTGGTCTCCAAAGTTGATTTGGACAAGGAAACTTCATGCTAGGAAGTCCAATCTGGCTGAAATTTTCCTGGGTTTCTGGGAAATCTGCTTGCAGATCTCCTATTATCTTGTCCCATATATTGGACCCTGTTCCCTCTGCTGGACCAGAACTATTGCTCGTCACTGTCCTCTCTGGATATGGATATTCTCCCAAACGTGTGTCACTCTGTCTACCTAGCCAACATCCTCTCCACCAATGGGAAGATCCATCCCCCTCTCTGGGCTACTCACATCTGCCCTTCCCACAACAGCTCATCTTTTATACCCAGCTGCATCAGAGAAGCTGAGCTCTGGATGCAGTAAAGTAACTGTTGAAATAGCCCTCTTCACAGTCCGTCGTTTATGATTGGACTGGTTCTGGAGCGTAGGGCAGGGCTGAGCCTGAAAGGGAAAGGGAAAAAAGTCCAGAGGCTTTAACTGAGAGGAGACAAGGAAAAAAGAGCTTAAAGAGGCAAGGAACCAGGTAGGCCCTGCCCGGGGCCCTGTTAGCAAAGTAAATGAGGTTAATTAGACATGGTGGAATAATAAAAAGAACTACATTTATTGACCCCTTACTCTGTGACAGGTATACTACATATATTATCCTATTGAATCCTCACAACAAAGGATATGAAGTTGGTACTGTCATTATCTCCATTTTAGAGCTGAAGAAATTATAACTCAGAGAGTATTTAGTGACTCCCATGAGTCAGCTGGTAACTAGCAGAGCCATGGTTTGAACCAAGTTTGTCCACGACATCAACTGCCATGCAGTTTTGCAGATTAATGCCAAAGACCCAGTGGAGTTAAGTGACTTGCCCAAGACTTGGTTGCAGATCCAGGACTGCAGTCAGGCTCTCGTATCTCCCAGGCAGTTTACTTTTCACAGTACAAGGTGCTCTCCTACCCAGGATGTAGATTATCATTACTGCCTTTTTAAATTACTCACATACCCTTCATGTATTACCCTATAAAGTTGCTGGGATCCACTTTTCTTCTTTTGGAAATTGTGACATTTATATACCTTTATACCTCAGTTTTCACAATCTCTAGATATGACTGTTTGGTTCTGTAATATTTTATCAGTTTTTTTTCTCTTAGTATGTGGAAATATATATTGCCTTGGCACAAAAGCTTAACACATTTGAAAACATTTTTCTTACTATTTTCTCACTTTTCTTCTGAAGATTATTCATCGTGATTGAAAAATCACAAATAAAGCATTATGTACACCAGGCACTGTTAGGCACTTTACATGTATCCTCATTTAATCCTTACAACAACCTAAGAAGTACTATTCCTATGAAATACACATAATGACTTATGAAGTACTATTATGATCCCCACTTTTTAGTCGAGGAAACTGAAGCACAGAGAGATTAAGTAATTCTCCTGCAGTCACAGAGCTAAGAGATGGCATGGCCAGGCTTCAAACCCAGGTATTTGAAACTAGAGCCTGCATTTTTAAACTATGCCTCCTCTACCTGAATTAGGTAGTGCTTATTTCTTTTTTCTTCTTTTTTTTTTTGTGAGGAAGACTGACCTTGGGCTAACATCTGTTGCCGATCTTCCTCTTTTTGCTTGAGGAAGATTGTCCCTGACCCAACATCTGTGCCCATCTTCCTCTGTTTTGCATGTAGGATGCTGCCACAGCATGGCTTGATGAGTGGTGTGTAGATCTGCACCTGGAATCCAAACCTGCAAAACCCGGGCCGCCAAAGAGGAACGTGTGAACCCAACCACTACACCATTGGGCCGGCGCCTTATTTCTTGTTTGTCATCTGTTAATTTCACACTATCTAGTGTGATCAAGCAGATCTAGTGTGATCTAGCACTTCCTTGTACCACTTCTAACTCTAAGCATAGCGAAGAGACATCTTGGTACTGTCTTCATTGTTTTAATCTCAGCCCTTTCTTGACTTTAGCCATGTCAACATATTTCTGCAATTAAGCTCCAGCTCTTACGTCTTTTGTACTTGGCATTTGAAATCTATCATATTGGTTCCTTAGAGGGATCCTCTTTTTTTGCCTTGTGGCTATCATATATACTTTTGTTGTATTTTAATAGAATTTCCCATATTTCTTTACAGATGCTAATAAATAATAAAAACATTATTCAAAATAATTGTGGGGTTGAGTATGATTACTATATTTTGGTTAAATAAGTTACTATATAGAACATACTTTAATTACCAACTTACAGATAATTAGAATACAAAACTTAAAAACCAAGGCAGTATTAAAAATAGCATAGTTTTTCTTCCTGAAGGCACAATCTAGTCTGATATTTTTTCAAAGTCCTTATCATGATCAAAATCATTAAGTGAATAAACTTAGAAACTATAAGAAAATTGGTTGAACGGGTAGAGCCATAATAACTAAAAACTGCTGTAGAAAACAAATTCCTATTTCACTTTGTTCAATTGTCATGTGCCTCATTCAAAAAACATGGGGCTCCTTTATTAAAGTTCATTGAGATCATCCCTTTGTTGAAATTAACCTGGTTTTGGTCAGGATTTGTTAAAGAACTTGAATAATGGAGCTGACTTGAATACTTCCTTTGGGTTGCCTTGTTTTCAAATCAACAGAACAGAAGCCTTTGTGCAAGACCAGAGTCCCTCTATACTGGCTTCGTCATTTGTTATCCACAAATATTTACTGCACATTGACTGTAGGCCAGACATATTCTGGGCACCAGAAAAGATTCAGACAAGATCCTGCCCTTAAGGAGCTTATATTCTACTTAGTTGATAGATAATAAACATATACATAAATAAAGAAGTTAATTGTTGCTACTCAAAGACTATGAAAAAGATAAACGCAGCAATTGTTTGAAAAATGATGAGGATGGAGGTAAGCTGGATTGGCTAGCATGGTCAGGGAATGTCTCCTGAGGAGAAGGCATCATACTGAAGGCTGGAAGAGGAGGAAGGCAGACTGGTAATGATCTGGAGGAAGATTCCAAACAAATTTCTAAGACAAGAAGAAATCTGGAGGGTATGAGGGCCAGAATGAACGGCTGGGATTAGTGAGTGAGGAGAAGATGGAAGGAGCTGAGGTCAGAGAGATAGACAGGGTCAGTAATTTTAGTAAGTAAATGCAGAGGGTTTAAAACAAGTGAATGATGTACTTAATTTATACTTTTGAAAGATCCTCTGTGTAGAAGGACAAAAATGAGAGCAGGGAAACTGGTTAGAAGGCCTTCAGAGTAATTCACGTGGGAGACAACAGCAACTAGATTAGGATTGTAACAGTGGAAATAGTGAGAAATGAAAGGATATGAGACATATTTTGGAGAAATATCCAACAGGATTTACAGACAGGATGGTTTTAGGGTTAGAGGGGGGAGAAAAAAGAAATATAGAATTGCTTCAAAGTTTTCAGCCTGAAAAACTGATGGACTCTGATGTAAAATACTTAGATGAGGAAAACTTGATTAGGAACAAACTTGGCAATGGATGGTGAACTCAGTAGTTCTTTCCGGGTCATGTTAAGTTTGAGATTTCTGTAAATCATTCAAATGCAAATGATGGGAAGGCATTGAGAGGAGCATATTATTTTTATCCTTTATTCCATTAACATGGTGTATCACATTTATTGATTTGTGTATGTTGTACCATCTTTGGATCTCAAGGATAAAACCCACTTGGTCATGGTGCATGATCCTTTTAATGTGTTGTTGAAACAAGAGACTCATTTTAGATTTAAGGACACATATAGGCTGAAAATGAAAGAATGGAAAAAGATATTCCATGCAAATAGTAACCAAAAGAGAGCAGGGGTAGCCATACTTATATGAGACAAAATAGACTATAAGTCAAAAACTGTCACAAGAGACCAAAAAGGACATTATATAGTTATAAAAAGTTAATTCACATGGAAGATACACAAATTATAACTATATATGCATCCAGCATGAGAATACCTAAATATATGAAGCAAACACTGACAAAACCAAAGGGAGAAATAGACAGCAACACAATAATAATAGGAAACTTCAATATTCCACTTTCAATAATGGATAGAACATCCAAACAGAATATCAATAAGGAAAGAAAGGACTTGAAGAACACTATAGACCAAATGTGGCTAGCAGACATATAGAGAATATTCCATCCAACCACAGAAGAACACACATTCTTATCAAGCACACATGGAACATTCTCCAGGATAGATCACATGTTAAGTCACAAAATATGCCTCAACAAATTTAAAAGAGTGAAATCATACCAAATGTCTTTTCTGACCACAGTGGAACAAAACTTGAAATCAATAGCAGAAGAAAATGGAAAAATTCTCAAATATGTTGAAATTAAACTATATATTTTTTAATAAACAATTGGTCAAATAAGCAATCAAAAGGGAAATGAGAAAATATCTCGAGACAAAGGAAAATGAAAACACTCCACACCAAACTAACAGAATGCATCAAGAGCATTACTAAAAGGGAAGTTTATAGTAATAAATTCCTTTATTAAAAAAGAAGAAAGAGCTCAAATAACCTAATTCTACACCTCAAGAAACTAGAAAAATTAAGTCCAAAGTTAGCAAAAGGAAGAACATAATAAAGATTAGAGAGGAAATAAAGGAAATTGAGAGTAGAAAAACAATGGGAAAAAGCAACAAAACTAAGAGTTGGTTTTTTGAAAAGATAAACAAAATTGACATAACTTTAGCAAGACTAACTAAGAAAAAAGAGAACACTCAAATAAATGAAATCAGAAATGAAAAAGGAGACATTACAACTGAGGCTACAGAAATAAAAAGGATTAAAAGAGACTACTAAGAACAACTATATGCCAATAAACTGTATAACCAAGAATAAATAGATAAATTCCTAGAAACATACAACCTACCAAGACTGAATCACAAAGAAACAGAAAATCTGAACAGATCTGTAACTAACAAGGACATTGAATCAGTAATCGAAAACCTCTGAACAAAGAAAACCCCAGGAGCAGATGGGTTCACTGCTGAATTCTACCAAACATTTAAAGAATTACTGCCAATTTTTCTTAAACATTTCCAAAAATTTAAAGATGAGGGAATACTTCCAAATTCATTTTGTGAGGCCAGCATTACTCTGATACCAAAGCCAGACAAAGGCATTACAAGAAAAGAAAACTACAGGGCAATATCCCTGATGAATATAAATGCAAAACTCCTCAACAAAATACTAGCAAACCAAATTCAACAACACTTTAAAAGGATGATACACCATGACCAAGCGAGATTTAACCCAAGAGTGCAAGGATGGTTTAACATACAAAGATCAATCAATGTAATACACCACAATAACAGAATGAAGGATAAAAATCACATTAGCATCTTAATAGATGCAGAAAAACCATTTGACAAAATTCAACATCCTTTCATGATAAAAACGCTCCACAAACTGGTAACAGAAGGAAAGTACCTTAACACAAAAAAGGTCATATGTGAAATGCCCACAGCTAACAGAATATTCAAAGCTAAAAGCTCTTCTTCTAAGATCAGGAACAAAGCAAGGATGCCCACTCTTTCCATTTCTATTCAACATAGTACTGGAAATACAGCCAGAGCAATTAAGCAAGAAAAAGAAATAAAAGACATCCAGATAGGAAAGAAAGAATTGAAATTATCTCTGTTCACAGAGGGCATATCTTATATGTAGAAAAACCTAAAGATTACACTCACACATACACACACACACAATTGTTAGAATAAATGTGTTTGGTAAAGTTGCAGAATATAAAATCAATATACAAAAATCAGTCTCATTTCTATACGCTAAAAATAAACAAGCCAAAGGAAATTAAGAAAACAATCTCATATATAATAGCATCAAAAAGAATAAAACACTTAGGAATCAACTTAACCAATGAAGTGAAAGACTTATACTCAGAAAACTGCAAAACATTTGTGAAAGAAATTAAAGAAGATTCAAATAAATGGAAAGACATCCCATGCTCATTGATGGAAGACTGAATACTGTTAAAATGCCCAAACTACCCAAGGTGATCTACAGATTCAATGCAATCCCCGTCAAAATCCCAACAGCACTTTTTTACATAAATAGAAAAAAACAATACTACAATTCATATGGAACCATAAAGGACCCCAAATAGCTAAAACAAGTGTTGAGAAAGAACAAAGCTGCAGACCTATTTAATATTTCAAAACATATTACAAAACCACAGAAATCAAAACAGTATGGTACTAGCCTGAAGACAAACATAGAGACCAAAGGAACAAAATGGAGAGCCCAGAAATAAATCCACACATATACAGTCAATTGATCTTTGACAAGAGTGCCAAGAACACACAATGATGAAAGAATAGTCTCTTCAACAAATGTGTTGGGAAAACTGAATGTCTACATGCAAAAGAATGAAACTGGACCTTTATCTTACACCATATAATAAAAATCAACTCAAAATGAATTAAAAATTTAAATTTAAGACCTGAAACTGTAAAAGTCCTAGAAGAAAACATGAGGGAAAAGCTTCTGGACATTGATCTTGGCAATAATTTCTTGGATATGACACCAAAAGCACAGACAATAAAAGAAAAAATAGATACATGGGACTACATCAAACTAGAAAACTTCTGCACAGCAAAGGAAGCAATCAATAGAATGAAAAGGCAACCTATGAAATGGGAGAAAATATTTGCAAACCATATATCTGTAATGGATTAATTTCCAAAATATATAATTAACTCCTACAACCAAATAGCAAAATACCAAATAACCCAATTTAAAAAATGGCAAAAGACTTGAATAGACATTTCTCCAAAGAAGACATACAAATGGCTAACAGGTATATGAAAAGATGCTCAGCATCACTAATCTGGGACATTAAAATCAAAACCACAATGAGATATCACTCCACATCTGTTAGGATAATCATTATCAAAAAAACCCCCCAGAAAATAACAAGTGCTGGCGAAGATGTGAAGAAATTGGAAACCTTGTTCACTGTTGGTAGGAATGTAAAATGGTGCAGCTGCTATGGAAAACAACATGGCAGTTCCTCAAAAAATTAAAAACAGAACTACGATATGACCTAGCAACCCCATTTCTGGTTATTTATCCAAAAGAATTGAAATAAAGATATCAAAGAGATATTAGCACTCCCATGTTCATCGTGCCATTATTCACAATAGCCAAGATACAGAAACAACCTAAATGTTCATCGACGAATAAACAGATAAACAAAATGTGGTATGTGCATACAGTGGAATATTATTCAGCCACAAAAATGGGAAATCCTGCTACGCTACAACATAAATGAACCTTGAGGACATTATGCTAAGTGAAATAAGCCAGTCACAGAGGACACATACTATTCCACTTATATGAGGTATCTAAAGCAGTCAAACTCATCAAAGCTAGAAAGTAGAATGGTGGTTGTCAGGGGCTAGGGGGAAGGGGAAATGATGAGTTGCTATTTAATGGGTATAAAGTTTCAATCACGCAAGATGAAAAAGTTCTAGAGATCTGCTGTACACCATTGTGCTTATAGCTAACAAT
This sequence comes from Tapirus indicus, assembly GCA_031878705.1. Taxonomy (NCBI): domain Eukaryota; kingdom Metazoa; phylum Chordata; class Mammalia; order Perissodactyla; family Tapiridae; genus Tapirus; species Tapirus indicus. The sequence goes on along the minus strand of CM062921.1, from coordinate 113,316,404 downwards.
ACTCTACACTTAAAAATTTGTTAAGAGGGTAAATCTCATGTTATGTGTTTTTCACCACAATAAAAAAGTGCCATAAGAAGCCAAAGAAAGAATATGTTTCAAGAAAAGGGGTGTGATTAACCACATCAAATGATGCTGAAAGGTCAAATAAAATGATACAGAATTAGCTTTGGCAAAATATAGATCATTGGCAACCTTGGTAAAAACAATTTTAATGCAGTGGTGGGGAAATAATGAGACTGGCATGGATTCAGGAGAGAAAGGGAAATAACAACCTGAAGACAGAAGGGATATTTTTACAAATATCAGAGAAATAGTGCAATGGATAGAGAGGCACATGTGGAGTCAAAGGGAGCTTTTCTTTTTTTTCAGAGTGGCAATATTAACAAATGTTTGTGTACTAACTGGAATGATCCAGTGGAGGTAGAGAAAAATAATGATGTGGGAGAGAGAGGGGATAAATCTGGGAGTAACCGTTGAGATCTGGGTAGATGGGATCCAGAACACAAGTGGAGAAGCTGGACGTAGATAGGAGCAGGTCCAGGACTTCTAAAGAAAATGCAGAATATGCAGAAATAGATGCAAGTGGGTTGGTGGGTTAATGGTGGGAAACTCAGGAAGTTCTTGTCTGTTTGCATCTATTTTTTTTTTCCTTAAAAATAAAGGGTGAAGTCATACATTTAGAGTGAGGTGGGAAGGAGGTGTTGTTTTGAGGAGCAACATGAGGTAGGAAATTACCATCTTAGAGAGTAGAAAAATGAATTCACTAGGGATATGCAGTAAGATTCATGGTTAGAAATTTCCAGTGAATCCAGGCATCCAGGCTGTGTGATTTTTCTCCAGCAATGTTTAGCCACTGAAGTTTTCTGGGATTGGAACAGGTAAAAAATTGAGATTAACTGAGTTGGAGTTTTTCCAGGTAAACAGAACAGGAAACAGTGAGACAAGAGAACTAATGACATTTTCAAGAGTGGGACCATAATGCTGAAATTTGGCTGATAGGAAGAGAAATGAAGACACGAGGGGCTGACAGAGACTGAACAAAACTTCACAGTCCTGCACCTTCCCTTCTAGCAACTTTCAAGTCAGGATCATTACATCCCCCTGACCACCTCTTTTTTTTCTGAGAACTTCCCAGAGCAGGTCAGGGCAGGAGTGTGTTTAGGGCTAGCTCTGTACTAAGGCAGCCCTGGTCCTCTTTTTCCTCTTCCAATTCCTCCTCCTCCTCCTCCATGTGGCAACAAGGGAGTATGGGAGACATGCATTGAGACAAGTTCCCATTTGCCCATCAGGACTCCTTTACATGCATCTTCCTCTTCAGCACCCAACAAGCCAAGGGGACCTCCAGGAAAGTCTAGCAGGCAGCTAAGATTGCCATTCACCATAGTCTACTTTCCTTCATGAAATAAAAATTCCTCAAGTGAATCAAGGAACACAACCATCATTTATAATGTTGACTAAGGATAAACACTGCTGCTTCATAAAAATTAATTCACAGGAAGAATTCTATGTGAAACATCATATTAGCTGGCATTTAAGAGAGAGCGTTAAGAGCTGTCCACTCCCAGGATCTGTGATGAAGTATAGGAACACATAACAAGAGCACATCTAACACATCAACCGGCCATCTGTTTCAGTACCTGATCTCCGGAGGTGACTAATCCTGGCTGTTTCTCAAGAATGTTTAACCATCTCCTCCTGCCCCTCTTCCTGACCCATCTTCCTCTCGTAACAGAGCATAATAAAAGCATATGGTGCTGTAGAAAGCGTCTGGCAGCAGAATTCCATCTGAACCATGGTAAATTTCTCCCGCTTTTCCCTGCCTTCTGGAATATATGATTTAGATACTTTTCTGGTCCCCCATCTTCAAAGGCTGATCCTAACCCTACCCGGAGAAGGAGCGATAAGAGAACGTATAAGCTTCTTGAGGACATCAAATCCCATGATTGTGTCTAGAAGCTCCTTGAGTGCCGCCCATCAAGGTGACGTGTACTCTAGTTTCAAATAGCCAGTGCTTATGGATAAGAAGCAGCTTCACTTGTGGTAATGGGTAAAATTTCCAGATAAATAGAGCTGACCCCTTTAACCAACAATAATTAAAATGTGCGCATAGCTGTGCATGTGTGTGTGAGATTTAACCTTTCCTTGAAGGCTCAGTGAACATCAGTTCCCTACTGACGTGCTTTAAAACAATGGCGGTGTTAGCAATTACTGTAGGTCAGATTTACGTTGTCCCAGACTGCTCACAGGGAACAATATGTACCCCAACTGTATTCCTATTCTGGACCTCTCTGGAAGAATGATTAATTAGGTAGCACTCACCAGAGGTCTACTTGCAGGAAAAATCAAGAAGCTTCTTGGAAAAAAAGTTATCTTAAGAGAAAATCAGTGTACACTATGCACGCACACACACACGTGCATCTGCACACGTACACACAGAGAGTGAGCTAACATTGAGAATGATGCAGAGTATAGAATAAAATCTGTCCTACGTATTGTCCTCTGCCCAGCCCTCAGAAAGTCATACCTGAGTCCTAGGGCCCCCGCAACAACAAAAGAATCAATACAAATGCAACGAGCTCTTTTGTTGACATCCATACCAGGCAAAAAGATTGAAAAGTTCTGGCAGTGTTGGCACTCCTGGCTTCAGCAGCAACGGCAGACAGTGTCAGCAGTAGAAGTTGGCATCGGCAGCTTGCACAGTGGGAGACCCAGCTCTGGGAGGCTATGACCACAATGGAATCCAGGGCCCTTGTTACATATTAACATCCTCAATGTTGGGCCTCTGCAGACAGCACAGGTCCTGGTGGGACAGCCAGCAGCAGTGGGGTTTTGGGTATAAAACTAGGGAAGCACAGTTTCTCTATGTGTCAAAGCAGTAAAAGTGACAACTCCCCAGAGCTTCCCCAAAACAGGAAAGAAGGAAACTGTCAGATATCATGTGGTAGCCCCCAAACTGGCTTATAAACCACACATAAGAATTTGTCCAGAGATTTACAGAACTACTTGGAAGCCCATTAAGGTGGTACTTGGAAGGAATCAAAACTGACAACAGAACTCTGATCTTACTTTTGGGCTGGCAGGGTTTAGGGAACACTACCTTTTGGGTCCCTGTGTCTTCCTTTGTTAGTCTTCCCTCATGAATATTCCCTGTTGTTATTGCTGGTGTATGGCACTCAACAGTCTTATTCCTCCTCTTTGTAGTTTACTCTTTCTATTCTGATTGGGTGGGGTTGGAATTAAATAAGAGAAAATAAGCTCTAAGTAAGGATACGAGAAATTTTCATATGAGTAAAGTGTGTGAACCTTAACATGTAAACACTGTGGTATTCATTTTAGCAATGAGGGTTTTTTTACTTTTAACTATTTTAGAACACTGATTATGCCAAACTACTAAAATTCAAACAAGCGAGTTATAACCACATTTATGCATGTTTCTATTCCCTGTAAACCATGCTTCAAATAAATGGGGCATGGTTTGCAAATATAAATGATCGATCATTTTCTTTATTAAAAATCAATTTACTGTTTACCTTTGTTTTTGATGGCTTTCTGATGCTGCTTATTACTACATTTGGCATTCATGTCACTACTGTTCAAGAGCAATATTGAAAAGTTCTAGCTGATAGGTTGAATGAATCTGCAACATGTAAATATAATAAAAGTAGCTGAGTCTATAACACAACAAAGAATGAGACCAAATGGACAAAGAACTAATACAGGGATGTTTCCTAAATTGTCATTAGTGACCACTAGCATCACCAGATGGGGTGATTTTAAGTGCTGTTGATGGCTGATATCAACGAGCAGCAGGACTTTAAGGAAATGAGGGGAAAGGTTTTACATTTATCACGGTGACCTAATTTGAACACTTAAGTAGCAATTAAATCACATTTATTGCTCAAGGTGCATGATGAACTGTTGTCAGTTATCAGAAATGTTCCCAATCTGGGCCATTAGCCTTGACTTAAATATGGGGTTCTGGCTCTAAGCCCAATTATAAATTTGAACACTCATGGATAGACTGCATGGTCGAATAGAAAGAGCTTAGTCAAAGACATATTTTTAAATTTGGCTCTGCCACTAACATCAAGGATCCCCTTAGAGATACCCTAAATCAGTGTTTCTCAATCTTTAAATGTGTACATAAATCACCTGTGGATCTTGTTAAATTGCAGACTGTGATTAAATTGGTCTGAGGGGTGGGGTCTGAGATACTGCATTTCTGCCAAGCTCCTATGTATGCTGATGCTGCTGGTCCCTGGACCAACTTTGAGTAGCAAGGCCTTAGAAGATCACTGATGGAACATGTGAAAACACTGTGTATATGAGAAAACACTTTGTAAACTGTAAAATGGCATAAGTATCACTTTATACTGATTAATAATAGTTGACGATTCAGTTCAACTCACCAAGAAAAAGTCCTAGTAGAATAAATTATGTTTCAGATAGTCTTCAATTTTTTCTTTTTAGCAAAATCAAAAACAAAACTGGGAATTGGAAAGGCAACACAAGAAACATTCATCCTAAGCAATTTCTTTGCTTTTTGATTGCTTTGAAAGATTAAGTTCCATATAACTATCCTGACTAAATGAAAAAAAACCCTGCTTTTTAAAAGAAATTTGTACAATTAGACCCTGTCTCAGATTTGTCCTGTAGATTGTCTCAACCCAATTGAAATAGAAACAGTAAATTACAAGGAAAAGGAAGAAGAGAGTTGGCTCCAGGAACACTGGCAACAGCAAGAAGAGACCACTATGAGGGAAGAAATTAAAAACTAATAAAAGCAGACACAAGAACACAGAAATCAGAGCTGTATAAATATTTAGTTATCCTAAGTGAAACTGTTCTTTTTTCACTAGTGTTGGCATTTTCTAGAAGAAATGAACAAAATCAACAGGTACAATTATTGATTTCTGAAGCATTTCTGTGTTCCTTATCTAAAGTACAATCAACAATTCTTGTTCAAGTGTTGATTCAAAAACTGGCCCCCCATGCACAGAGGGCAAGGAGAGATGGAAAAAAGAGGCAGACCGCTCCAGATGGGTAGGTGAGAGTTTTAATAAGCAAGGGAACTTACATACAAGGCTTGTCTTGGGCGGCCACAAAATGAGTAGATCTCCACACCCACCCACCAAAATCTTAAAAGTTTGTATAGAGGTCTTATTAACGGGGTTCAGGCACATATACCATCCAGGTGGTCTTAACAAAACATTGCTTTCTCAAGGCTGTCTCCTTGAAAATAGCTCTGGCTGTGGGAACGGTGGGCAGAACACACATTCCAAGGACAGGGGAGAGGGTAAGGAGCCTCTGATTGCCCGGATCCAACTCTTGGGTCAACCCGTGGTCATGTCCTCTTGATGACCTCCTCCAACATCAAGGAAACGTACACTCTCTCTGAGGTTCTAGTCCCACAACATTTTGGCCAATCTTTCACTATTGCATGGTCAATTTGCTGTATTATGTGAAGAAGGTTTTCATCACACATCAGAAAATGCATAGAAGACTCCTCCCATGGAAAAAAAAGATCCCTTCTTGATCCTTTAGATTTTGGACCGAATGACGCCCTCTCATAGATCCAGATCACCGACACCTTACCCAGATCAAGCAACAGCTTGCTTGCTCCCACAATGGAGCTCTTTAAAATGGTTCTGGAGGTGCCATGACATTAAGTTAACTCTGCTTCAAAGATGCCAGAAATGCCTCAGACTCACCTCACCTGAATTTTATACTTTGTCTTTCCGCTTCCATCCCTGTTTATCCTCTCTCACCTGCTTGGTGAAAGAAGGCATCATTCATAATCCCAAATGCCAGGATATTGTTGAACAAACACGGATGAATGAAAACTTAGTTTGGTGTCATCAGAGACAGGAAGAAACGACAAATGAAACTGAAATCTGAGTAACTGTCCATGTGTTCCGACAGTACCATTCCTTTGAAAAATAAATTGAAAGTAAAACTACTAATACCGATTACTAACTTAATTCCTTAGGCCAGTCAATACCAAATCATAAGACCATTTAAATGTGAAACAGCCACTGAGAGATTTGGTTCCGAAAGCATTCAAGGTGCAGACACTTGAGAAACGTTTAGAGATGCCAGAACTGTGCTCATGTTGGGGAATATCACACACCTGCAAATAGTTCTTTGCGCTAGCCCTGGGCAATCTGGGTCAACTGCCCCAAGTGGGTGGCCTCATAAATAGGCAGCTTTTCACTCTCCAGTTGCTTCACCTAAGAAAACCTGAAGCTTTGAGGATGACCGAGCAGCAGTTCCCTCCCACAGAAACACTTGTGTGGTGCATCAGGAGTGGTTTTAAATGGTGGAGATAATTACTTAATTCAAGCTGCAGCAACTGGCCAAATAAACATGTAGCAGCCAGGAAGCTATTAGGGTGATTTTAAGGCAATTATTCCATTAGTGTTTAATAGTCTCCAGTTAGCCCTCTCTGACTATCAAAGTTTGAATGTCTTTTTTCCTCCAAAAATTCTCACAATTGAGTAATGCAGAAAGATATCAAAGTCATTTTAAAATCTGGATTTATATATGTGGATCTACCAAACGAACTTTACAGAATCATGGGGGAATTCAGGGATGTATCTTTGGTGAAATACGTTGTTGTTTTTTTTTTCCTCAGAAGTATTGGAGGTGAGAATGGAGGGTTGGCAGGGGATTCACTTTGAGTATAATACTAAGAGGGGATGGGAAAGCAGTGGAAATTCCTGCTGTATCCAATGCTATTATCTATATCTCCACTCTAAGACTACCAGAATATCTAAGTCTCTGACCTCAAGTTTTCACTTTGTTCCATGGGGAGAAAAGGAAAAAGTGCCCTGTTCCTGCTAACACCTAATTTCTCATCCCCTCACCCTGGTTAGTACTTGTTGCAACTGAATCATCCAGATATGAACTCCAAAGCATTTCCCTCCAAAATTCCTCGGAGATCTTCCCTAAGGACCACTTTAGGGGTCAGATCACTAATCTAATAGTAGGTCATTTGCCTTCACTGAGCTGCAATTTTTACCTCTGTAAAATGGAGTTAAGAGTATCAGCACTGCCTGCTTCACAAGGTTTGGGGAAGGATTATGTGATCTGGTGTATATACTAGCGCTTTGAAAAGTGAAGTAATACAGAAATACGGTAGATTAAGACATGGTATGATACCATCTCTCAGAACTAGCAATGTGAACTTGGCTTTTAATCTCTCTGTGTCCTTGGAGAGTCACCTATCAGAAAGCTGGCATCAGAGTCCTTGCCGTTCTTACCTTCTATGTGTACAGAAATGCTCAGGTGGGACTGTGTGAAAGTAACTGTCTAAAAACCAAATAAAAAGGAAGAAAGAAATGAGGATAAGAACTCCTGTGGAAATGAGAGTGGAATTTTGCCAACAAAGTTGTGTACTTTCTACTGTCTCCTTCAAAAGAGCAATCCCCAGGCTCACCCAGGTAGCAGGGTAAGTGCAGAGTGGAGAAGCTGGGTTGTTCTTTTCCTTGGAGATACCTGGGCTCTCGGGAAGCTACCTTTTGAAGAAGGGCAAAAGGAGACAGACCCTTCCCTTCCGGGGTTGGTGCTCAGAGCCTAGCCTGTGCCTATCGCAGCAGCCAAACATCCACTTGACTAACAACCATTGACTTGAGTTACTAATCAATTCCAGCGCTGCTGGTTACAGCCTCTTGAGATTTTCAAGAGTACCCCTTTTCCATTTTTTTCTTTTTATATTTTCTCCGAGTGGCTGAGAGGGGGCGCTGAATGGGGCAGATGAAGAGGAGGTAGACCAGAAGGTTGAACTTGATAACTGGGCTCAGCTCAGGGCAGGGGGTGGACTACCTGTGGGTAATTTTCCCTCTAGCCGAGTCCTGGAAGGATCAGGCGTCTGCACCCTCAGCTCAGGTGAAAAGTCAAACTGGTAACGAAGTATGGCCGTGTCCGCAGCTGTCACCGTGGTACACTGTCCTGAAATGACTGTCTCCCCTGCACACCTGAGCTAGGGACTGCTGCCCCAGAAACCTGCCCAGTCCTCTGGTCCAAGCCGCGGGCACCATGCTGACGCCTCTGGATCCCTCCAGTCTCTTCCTCGCTTTGCCCAGGCTTCCTTCCTCCTAGGCTGACTGGACACCGCGCAATCACCTTTTCCCTACGGTTTGCCTGTTAATCCCATCCCTCAGCCGCTGTTTACGCAGGTTCCCCTGCCCGGCCTCTGCCCCAAGCAGCAAATGCACAGTCTACAAGGGTTTGCTTATCTGACCCGGGTGCTATACGTTGCTAACAGCACTTGGACCAGAATCCAGACGGTGGCCACCCGGCCGGGCCCTCCGGGTGCATGCAGACCAGAAAGCGGCGCCCTCCGCCCCTCGCCCCTTGCCCCTTCAGCTGCCTGTCAAGGGCAGCGATCACGCCGTCGCCGGTCCCTGAACTTTCATCACTCTTCGGGAAGCACTTTGTCTCTTTAAAGGAGACTGGGGACGAATATCAATGACTCGAGTAGGTTCTAACGGAGAAATCTACCAATTCCGCTCTACTCCGTAACAGGATGGAGTCCCAGGTCCACCAGCCAGAGCCGAGCCGTTAGGACGCCAGCTTGCGCTCACCGCGCAGTCACCCCACAGACCCAGAAATCGCCCCCACCCCCCAAGTCTGCGAGGAAAACCGTGGGAGGGGGGCACGAGGCGCCAGCCTAAAGCCGAGCCTTTCCGCTGACCCAGCCCGCTCCCACAGCCTGCTTCTAAAGCCCAGGGCAAAAGCAGTCACCTTGACTCCCCGTGCCACGGTCCCCAGAGGTTTGGAAAAGGCCAGGAGGCCCGAGGCTCCCAGGCACGCGCTCGCCTGGCCCAAGACCCACCCCTGGAGACTAGTTTCCCTCCCTCGGGCATCGTGGCAAGTTACCACTTAGTGGCAGATAAAGCAGGGCGGGGCAGGTAGAGCGGGCGCCAAGCGCCCCGTCGGCAGCCTCTGCGCGCCTACCTGGGATGGCTAAATTGGTGAGGGGGATGCTGTGGATGCTCTCCGGCAGAGTTGCCATCCAGTCGGCGAATTTCAGCTCATTCTTCCCCTGAGACGAGGCCATGGTGCCGGTCGGCGTGCCGCGCGCAGGTCCCCGCACTCCTTGGGCAAGCTGGCAGGTTGCTGCCGCTAATCCAATGTTTGCTCCAGCCCGGCTAGAGTTTACACTCCGCTCTGCGCCACACCCACAGGATGGCGCAGACACATGCTAATTTTAATAATTATTCAAAACACCCCACGCTCCCCTAGTGCCTCCGCCAGACTCCGCCGGAGCTTTTGTTCCTGACGTCCGCGTTCAGCTTTCTCCTCTCTCCCCTCCCTCCCCCCGTCTTATCCCTCCTATGCGTCTCTGTCTTTTCTCGCCATCCTGCAGCTCTCCTTGGCTTATTATTATTGTTTGTTTTTTTTTTTTTAAACTTGGTTTACCCAGCTGCTTTGCTCATGGTCTTACTCAGCCCTTTGATGTGACTTTCTGGTCCTGTTTGTATGAAAGACAGTCTTGTGGTTGGACCTAAAATCCTAGTAGACTTTGGGATTCTATCGCCTCCTGGGGAGCTGCCTCTCATACTGGCTTTCAGGACTTTCCATTCTTACCAAAGAGCTTTCCTTTTTGTAAGCTACAACAGGTTATGTCTTTCCTCAGCTGGAGCCCACAGCCCTGCTTATAACAAAATGGTGGTCTTTATTTACCACTTTGCCTAATTTTTGGAGTAGTTGACAAGTGTGCTGTCATCAAAGGGCAGTAAATTCTAGGTGGTTCCTACTTAATCCCTGGTATCCTGTTTCAGACATTTCAAGGTAAAGAAGCACTTCAACTCCTGCATTTTCCTGATCATGAAAAGTCTATGTTATTTCTATGGAGAAAGCTGCCAATGTCCTCTCTCTGTCATTTTCATGGCATCAGGACCAGACAGAAGCCTGATGCTGGAAGAAAATCACCACATTTCCCAGTGACATGCTGTAATTATTGCCAGTAGCATTTGGTGGAATTTATTTGGCACCATTCGAAATGATCTTTGTGATTGTCTGAATTATCGTTCCCTGGCAGACTAGAGAGATGTATCTCTCTCAAGAGAAATCACTCACTGAGCTTCCAAGGAACTGTCTTGGTCCACCTGCTCTCAGATGAGAAAGAGGAGAGAAATTGAGTCTTACAAATGTGGTGAGTCCAGGGGTAGCCTGAGTAGGAAAGATAAGTGATGGATCAAAAATGTGCTGGGTCTTTGCAACCCACAGAATGTAGATGCAATAAAGGTACCTCTGCTCTTTGATCCAGTGGTGTGTGAATCCTTTTCCTAAAGTAAATGCTATTAGGGTGGGGAAATGAAAACCAAGGTAGGAGAGAGATCTATAAAACATGGGAATGATCATTTTATTTCTGTAAACCAGATAGCATTAAAAAGAGCAACTAAAACTTGCTTATTGTGCAAGGATGCGGACCCCAAAGAATATTCACTCCAAATGGGGACCATTGTGGGAAAGATGGAGAGAGGAGAGATAATGCCTTATCCGTGTGATCAAATTTTCCATTCTCCCATAGAATCAATTCACAGCTTCAAGAGGATGTGGGAGGGTTATCTTTAAGAATGAGAAAGAGATGTACTGGGTTTTTTTTTTCCAAAGTAAACCTTAATATTCTTGCTAGCACAGTGGAACTCATGTATCCTTTTGATGAGAGTGAGAATTTAGCTCACTGTAGGATTCTTGGTCAAGAGATCCACAAAGACCACCCTTCTGGCTAAAGCTGGTGCTCTGTGGACATCACTGCAGGGCAATGAGGAGAGCTTAGACCTGGGAATCAGCTGCTCTGTCTCTGAATAGTTTGGGCAAGTCCTCTAGCCTGTGTCAGCCCTAGTTGTCTCCATTATAAAATGGTGATCTGAGTTACTCAGAGATTTGTGGTGAACCTTCCAGGAAAGAGTGTACATGACAGAGCTTTGTTATCAGCAAAGCATCATACAAAATGTGAGAGTTATATTTACTAAAACAACGTATGTGTATTTCCTTCACTTTGCCTTTTCAATCCTTATAAAATATTCACATTCAAGAGGATGAAATAATTACTTAATCTTAAGAATATTTTTTAATAAGATACACTTTAAAAACATGCCCTGTTCAAGTGTGTTGAACTTATGTGTCTCTAAAAGGTTCCAAAGCATTTTTTAAAAATGAAACCACCCTAAATGTTGAGGAAAGTTGCCTCTATAAAGAATCATACACTGTTCCTTTTGGTAAAGCAAACAAACAATCTCTCCCCTGTTTTGCCTGCTTTGAATGTGAGAATTTTTAATGTATTGGTTTTGCATAAAACTTTACATTTCTCTGCATGCAATCCACTAGAAAAGACAGGGCTGGGAGCTGATAGTTCTGAATTTCTTTCCTGGCCTTATAATCAATATTTTAGACAATTTTATGACCTAGTTTCTCCATCTTTCTATTACCAGCTCTGCCACGACTCACTAAATGATATTAGGAAAATCAGGTAATTTGTCTGGGCTTTAGTTTTCCCATTGTATTAGTCAGGGCTTTCAGAGAAATAGAACCAGTAGTAGATATGTATATATACACAGAGAGAGAGAGAGAGAGAGAGAGAGAGAGAGAGAGAGAGAGAGAGAGACTTATCTGAGGGAATTGGCTCACATGATTGTAAGAGCTGGCAAATCTGAGAGGCAGGCCAGCAGGCTGGGAACTCAGCAGGATTCCTATGTGGCAGTCTTGAAGAATAATTTTTCCTCTTCAACAAATCTGTCCTTGTTCTTAAAGCCTTCAACTGATGGGATGAGGGCCACCCACATTATAGAAAGTAATCTGCTTTACTCAAAGTCAGATAATTGTATATGCTAATCATATCCACAAATACCTTCACAGCAACATCTAGACTAGTATTTGGCCAAACTACTGGGCATCGTAGCCTAGCCAACTTGACACATAAGATTAACCATCACACCTACTGGCAAACTAAACTAAAAGTTGTTACTAATCTCTAGGGCCCCTTTTGACTCTATTATTCTATAATTCTGTTTCCTTTGTGATTCTTTCTCATACATATAGCTGCTGGAAATAGAAAAAGGAGGAATGTAAATGTTTACCTTAATTTTTTTACTTCTTCCAGACAACTCAGGATACGGATCAACATTACCACTACAACAGAGATAAGAAAACACTAATGATTTTTAATTGTGATGTCAATAGTAACAAACCTTTTAAAAAAACTCTTTTAAGTATAAATGGAAAGAGAAAAATGACTTGTTGCAGTAGTTTCCTGCTACTATTAAAACTTATTCATGTAATTCTCAGCTGTCCATCAAAATCACACTATGTACAGTTTATAAACATTGCTATTCATTTGGAACATTTCCTTACTTCACATCCTCTTCCACTTTTAGAAATACAACACTCTTTGCTATGTATTTTCCTTTATTAGTTCATAATATTCTTAATTATTGGAGATATATATGTTTTATTTTTTCAAATAAATTAATTTTGAATTATGTTCTGAAAAACAAGGATTATTATTGGTCAAAAAACATTAGAACACATTTCAGCTGAATAATATTGTAAAAGAGGAACTCTGTTTAAAACAATTCAGCCAAATCATTGAAAAAAAACCACAGTGTTCAGAAATATGCATTTATAGAGTCCAACTTAAAAAAAACATATACAAAAGGGCAATAAAGAACTTTTGTAAAATTAACTATTATAATCTATGCATTTTTACCATTCCCTACGAACTTCACCTAGATATTTCAGCCAAAGAACTTTACTGTATTTAAGTACAAAAATGCTCTTTGTACTTAAATTCAAGACAGAAAAAAGTGATAATTCCCACTTTTCTCCACCATTTTAACCCTGCCGAGTTTTCAGTTTTACTCCTGTCTTCCCCTATTTCTACACTTTGTATGCCAGCCCAAAATAAGCTAAATAATATCCAATGAATATAATCTAGTGATTGGAATCACAGGCTATGGGATCTGAAGGCCTACATTCAAATCCAGCTTTTCCCAATGAATTACTGTGTGTTTCTTGGTTTCCTTAACTGAAGTGTGAAGAATAATTATTTCTTCCTGGGCATGGGAAAATGGAAGGCACTATGAAGCTTAAATGAAGTGAAGAATTTAGTTTATTGAACAGAGTGGAAGCTCAATAAACTAGTTGATCATTATGCTTCTTGCAACCATGCCTCTGCTCGTACTATTAACTGCACATAAGATGCACATTCATGCTTTCATCTGGTGAAATTCTTTCCTTTCTAACTAACTCATCTTTGCAATTTCCCTTACTATCCATAAACAGAAGTAATCTTTCCTTTTTCTGCACGTCCATTGAAGTTTATTTATAGCAATCTTATAGGTGTTTCTAATTCCTCAGCTAGCCTTAAAACATTCTGTGGACAGGGATGGTGTTAGTTGATATCCTATAATGCCTCTCACAGTGCCTAAGATATAATAAGGGATCATTATAATCATTCATTTACTCACTTATTTCATAAATATTTATTGAGTGTCTATTATGTGCTCTATTCTAGAGAAAGAAGATAGAGCAGCAACTCCCTGAACTCACTGAGTTTATGTTTCAGGCAGAAATTGGCAAATGATAGCTTAATGGTTGAATAAACAAATGACTTGGCTGCATCTCTCACCTCAATGTCAAAAATCCTCCTTTAGCATGCCATTTTCTAGCACATCACTGAGTAGCAGAAGACTTATAAATTAGTTTTGAAAATATACTTTGAAAGAAAAATTGGTTTAGAACTGTTTTGTCTCTTTATACTGTCTCCCCTCATTCTTCCCATCCCTATTGCTATCTTGGTAAAGTCAGTGATGACATTTGGAAATAACTGATATATTCTTCTAGATTTCCAGGGGTCACTACTAGCAAAATGCTTGATTTCTCAGAGCATGGACAATGGGAAGGAAGAGGAAGACTGCTTTAGGATCATGTGCAGAATCAGAAAAATCCTGAAACTATTTTACTCATCATTGCTAAAAAGATTATGTCCATAATTACACCAATGCTCGTAGAAGTATTGTTCACAATTGCCACAAGGTGGAAACAACCTAAACGTCCATCGATAGATGGGGTATAATTGTGCAATGGAATACTATTCAGTCTTAAACAGAAAGGAAATTCAGCTACAACATGGAAGAACTTTGAAGACGTATGCTAAGTGAAATAAACCAGACGCAAAAGGACAAATACTGTATGATTCCACTTATATGAGGCACCTAAAATAGTCAAATTCATAGAGGCAGAAAGTAGAACAGTGGTATTAGGGGCTGGGGAGTGGAGAATGAGGACTCACTGTTTAATGGGTACAGAGTTTCAGTTTAGGATCATGAAAAATTTCTAGAGATGGATAGGTAGTGGTGATAGTTGCACAACAATGAAAATGTACTTAATGCCACTGCACTATACATTTAAAAAAGTGAAGGAAGAAAGTGCCAGAGCAGGACTGCATCTGAACATCAGGAAGACAAAAATCACGACTACAGAAGAACCACACAACTTCAATGTAGGCAATGAAGACATTGAAATTGTTAAAGATTTCGTTTACCTTGGCTCAGTCATCAATTTAAATGGAGACTGCAGCCAAGAAATTAAGAGAAGACTTAGACTTGGAAGGGCAGCAATGAAAGGATTAAGAAAGATCATCAAGTGTAAAGGAAGTGTCATAGAGACCAAGGCCAAGATTATCAACACCCTCGTATTTCCAATTACTATGTACAAGTGTGAATGTTGGACAGTGAAGAAGGCTGACAGGAAAAAAATTCATTCATTTGAAATATGGTGTTGGAGGAGAGCTCTATGGGTCCCCTGGACTGCCAGAAAGACGAACAAGTGAGTCCTAGAGCAAATTAAGCCTGAACTAGCACTGGAGGCAAAAAAATGATAAAACTGTGGCTGTTCTACTTTGGGCACTTCATGAGAAGGCAGGATTCTTTGGAAAAGACAATAATACTGGGAAAAATAGAAGGGAGCAGGAAAAGAGAAAGACCAAATATGAGATGGACTGACTCCATAAAGAAAGCCATAGACATGAGTCTACAGAAGCTGAGCAGGGCTGCTGAGGACAGGACATTGGGGACGTCACTCATTCATGGGGTCGCCAGGAGGTGGAGCCAACTTAACAGCACGTAACTAAAATATTTTATAACAATTTAAAAAAACTAGTGACCACTGACTTTGCTGGACAGAAGGACCATACTTGTTTTATCAATTATGAAATTCCCATCATAACCATTTAGTAATAGTTTACCCTCCAGCCAATGACTACCAGGAATACACCTGAAATTATACAAATTGTGCAAAGTCAAGGACAATGCACATTATGGGAACCCTGGGTCATCTCAGTAAGAAGATATTAGAAAGAACTTATTACGAATTTACTCTTAGGTTAGGTGATTTGGGGGAGGGTTTAGAAAGTGGGGTTTTGCTCTGATTTGGATGCTGTCAGGAAGTGGTGTGGGGGGTATTTCAATGAGTATCTTGATAAATCTTATCCAGCAGGAGTAGAGACTAGACTAAGGCTAGAGCTGTAATAAGAAAAGAAGCAAGAGTCACTCATTAGAGTGGGGGGTGTTGGATCATTATTGTGTCATGGGCAATATTAATGTTTTGTCTATTTTCATACATGATTACAGAGGGCTTCTATTTTTTTTAAATTATTCATCAAGGTGACAGAGTGGCCTTATCTGATGTTTATGTTCCATAAATGTATTTATGTTCAACAGGTGAACATCGAGGCCTGGCTAATAGCACCAGGAGAACTCCTAGATGTCAGGGACTATCTTTCTCTTTCTCACCAATAAGCAGAAGGACACAGCCCAATCTAATTTATCTGGGGTTCTAAGAGTCCTAGTCTAGTAGACCTTTGTCAATGATAGATGTCATTGGGAACTTTGATGTGTATTCCTCATCAATAAGATTTTCACTTACACTTTATGGCACAGTTTGATTCAATAAAGCAAATTATATGCCTGCGTATGCAAGCTAACGTGTGTTCTTGCACACGTATGCCCTGCAATTTTTGAATAGGAATTTTTATATCCTCCTGCCATTCTTGAATAGCTCCTCAGGTACACAGAAGCAAAGATAATTCCTGCTGCAGGGTAACTCACTCAATTTGCATTTCTTTCCAGTCTCCTCTTGCAGACCCCAAAGGCATCATCTATATCTAGGGCTGTCTGACAGGCATAGGTAATGCCGTGGGACACCACTAACACCTTAGAGAAAGAGATTCTGAGAAGAAAAGTCAAATAATGAGCTTTCAGTTTAGCCCTAGTCCTAGAACTGCAGATCAGCTGTGGAAGAGTGTGTCAGAAATCTGGGCACGGTGTGAGAGGCAGGACAGGTGTCTGTCTGTTTAGGGAGATATGAGCAATGCTCAGCGCTGGAAAACAAGGAACTGGAGACAATGGCTGTGCTTATTCGTTTTTCTGACTACCAGTCTAGCATCATTTAAGAGTACACCTTTGCCTAATAATGGTTTACTCTAAAGATCAGACAGTCATCTTCATTCAGTACTAAACCTTTCTTTATGACTGTATGCAACCCGTAATCCCTAAGTTTGAAATTTTTCCTTTTGTTTTCATCATATAAGCAAACAATTTAAAGATTGAAGCTACACTTTTTCATGCTTGAGCTCAATGGCTGAAATGTAACCATGCATTAAAGAAATGTTACTGTATCTTCTTTATTTGAAAAGCTTCATTCCACATCATTTAGAGTGCCTTGAATTTTCAAAATCAACTTTGTAATATTTGGCCACACCACTCTTGTCAAAGAGATTATAAGGGTGAGGGTAGGATGGGGGAAAGCAAAGTGGAATGCATTTAATTTTTTTCTTCATCCCATGAAGAAAGTTATCTATAAATTATTAAGATTTTCAAAAACATAATAAAGAAAGATATAATAAAATGCCCAGATCCTGCATTTGTCTTAGCAAACACATAAATTTAGGGCATCTTGCATCTAAGCCATAAACTACAGATGCTCGGAATAGCTGTTTACAACTCTAGTGCTGAACATGAATGGATTCATAATTTGCTCTGGGCACATGCGTATCATGGCCAGCTATTGTAACCCTGTGACTATACTGTCCTGGTGGTAAATACCAGACTTTTTTTGTGGTTTACAGCCACAGCTTGGCTTCTGACTTGGTGTCTTATAAAACATTTGTGATGAAAAATTTCACACACTTGCAAAAGTGGAGAGAACAGTTAATAAACCTCCACACATTAATCACCCAGCCTCAATAATTACCAGCTCGTGGGCAATTTTTATTTATTTTTACACACTTCTCCTCCAAATTTGATTATTTTGAAGTAAATTCCATATATAATAACATTTCTCCCATAATATTTCAATATATTAAGTGGTTATTTAATTTAGTCAAGCAATCAGTCAATTCAGATTTAAAAAATCACCAATGATTGAATGAACTGACTGAGATTTTTCTGACTTCACTGATTAGTAACCTAGATACAATATAAATGTGATTCCTTAAATTCTCTTATTTTAACTCAAGTTGTATGTAGAGAAATACATACAACTTGGGGATGTTATATTTCCCTACATACAACTGTAGGAAAATTGTAAAAAAATAAAATTAAAACTAAAAATATAGACTATTCTAAATTCAAAGTCACCACACCCTCTGGTTCTGTAATTACTATGGGCAAACACTGTTGAAAAGATAATCAATTTCCCTGAATCTATGTGTGTCATAATCATTGCATTTATTCTTTATAATCTAAAGCCTTTCTCTTTTAAAATGATTGAAGTTTGTGTATTTTTTATCAAAATGGTGGTCTGGTTTTTCTTGAAAAGCAGAAAAAAATGCATGCATTTCTGATAAAGAAATCAAACCTGAGACCTAGGGCTCATTTTGTCCTCTACACATCAAGTAACCCACGTGGCTACAAAATTGTTTTATTATGTAACACATTTATATAAGACATAATATTTTTTACTTTCCCATATAGGCAATAATATAATTTTACTTAATTACTGAATATAGCTTGAAAATAACACAACAAAAATACTAAGAATACATTTGCAGGTGTCTCTGCAAATACATATGTGAGGGATCAGCATTGGCCCCCCCCAAAATGTATCTCTTTGGCGTGAGGATTATTTTGGGCTGGTTACTTTTAAAAACTGCAGACATAGGAGGAGCTCTGAAAAGTAGAATTTACCCTTTGTAAGAGACATTTACATTAGTAAGGGAAATCTCCATCTGTAAAGGTATCTCCTCTCTGAACCAGGAATAAGTGGGTATGACCTTATCTCTAGAAACTCTTATCAATGTGGAAGGTGAGGACTTATATCTGCATAATAATCTTACTCTTATTTACTGTGCTTTTCTGGTAATCTCCCATAACTGACTCCCCCACCCCCAACATCCTCCTTTCTCTTTAGCTGAAGATGGTATTTAAGATGACAGCTTCCACCATTTTGTTAAGTTATCCAGTTTTTCCTGGGTGTCTCCCATGTGTCCATGTTATAAAGCTTTGTTTGATTTTCTCCTGTTATTCTGTCTCATGTCAATTTAATTCATACCCCAGACAGAAGGATCCAGAGGGTAGAAGAAATCTTTTCCTCCCCTGCACATATAAAAAACATTTTACAGTTATAGAGAAACAACATATTTCAAAGACATAGGAATGCATTCTATCTAATAATTATCTAATATTTTACTGAGTACTAAATGGCTATATTTGGAATCAGAGTATCTTTTTTTTTTTTTTTTGTGAGGAAGACCAGCTCTGAGCTAACATCTGTTGCCAATCCTCCCCTTTTTGCTGAAGAAGACTGGCCCTGGGCTAACATCCGTGCCCATCTTCCTCCACTTTATATAGGACGCCGCCACGGCATGGCTGACAAGCAGTGAGTCGGCAGGCACCCGGGATCCAGGCTCGCGAACCCCTGGCTGCCAAGGGTGAACTAAACCGCTGCGCCACCGGGCGGCCCCGGAATCAGAGTATCTTTGAAAGCTGACATAAAGAGCTCGTAAATAAATTTGCCTTTACACACACCACACAAAGTATTACAAAATTTATACAACATCAAATAAGAACAAATTATTATTGATATGAGATGGCTAAAGAGTAGCTTTCCTGGCCCCAGAACAGACAATTGTGGACGCAGAAGAGACGAATGCCAAAATCTATAATAAATCAGACAGCAACTGACAAAAAGGTCCAAGAGGAGACAGCAAGTGCCTAGATGTCTTACTTCCCTGTCTGAGCGATTCTAATTTGTGAAGCACATGGAAGGAAATAGGAGCTGAGAAAATATAATCCAAGAGGACACTTACACACAAATATCATTGTGGGATGAGAAAGTTATGGTGCTTCCTTCCTAAAGCAGAAAAATTAGTAAGCATGAAACCTCCAAATTAATGGATTTGGCAGAACAGCCATGTAGTCAGGGAAGTGAAAAATGGCACAATTCTCAAAGTGGATAATGCTGGTGTGCAGACACAAAGGGTCACAAGACTAATCTTGATTTTGCATGGAAATTCAAAAATGCAGTACTTAAAGTTATGGTTAAGTAATGTGGCCACCTGCAGCTGTTAAGCAACAAAGGAAGAATGTCCCAGTGTGTACTGGCTAATAACAGGGAAGTAATTTTCTATTTAAAATAATTTATAGCAAGAAAATTATAACCCAGCATTATCGTATACTTTGTGTAATTACAAAACTTGAATTCTTCATACATGACAATTGCTGGTATAATTTTCCACAAAGATATTACTCATTATACCTCATTATTAACTTTGATTAATGAGATTGAAAAAGAATACATCTATTATGATTATTCGTGCTGCTCTTATTTTCTTTCACAAGTGTTGAAAAAGCTGAGATGTGGTTTTTGGCTTACACCTAGGAGACACAGAATCTGGAAAATTCAGCATTTGAAAAAAATGGGTTTGAATTGACTGCAGTTCATTACAATGGCTCCAAAGGGGATTGGGAGGCCTTCATCTAGTGAAAAACAATTTTAAAATAAACTATACAAAATAGCTGTTGGAAACAATAATAAGGCTCTGTGAAGTAAGCACATTTCCACATGCAATGTGGTTAATGATGTGATTTGATGGTGGGACGTTTGCTGAAGTTAATAGTCATAGGAGCAATTAAAATATATTATAAACAATTTAGCAATCATGCGAACAGATTTCATGGGCAGAAAATATTGGCAGGTCAGCTAACAAGTAAGATGATGCAATGGTTTCAGATCAACAAAGAATAATTTTAAGTATTTCCCACTGATAAATATTAATCGTTTTGAGATTAGCCTATGGATAAGTCTGTATAATCTGTACTACTAGCAATGGACAGAGGAGAAGAAATGCAGAAACCATCATAGAATTAAAGTAGGGGAAGCCAAGAAGAGAAGACAAAAACAAAAGTCAGATGAAAAACATGGCAAAAGGTAAAAAGGGATGTCTATGAAATAAATCACAAACAATTTTTTTTTTTACCATCCTCTACAACAAAAAGAAAAATTGAAATTTGGAACTTATTCAGTTAATACAATTACTGTAGAAAATTTGACTGATTCATTTGGATCAAGATACCAAGTTTGGCACCTCTAGCTCTTGTTTATTTGACAACACTAATTAGCTTGTTCCTCTTCACTTCACCTTCTATTGTGTAGTTATGCCTAAAGCCACCCTCTCACAAAACACTGACGAAAATGGGGTGATTCATTAAATTATTCAGATATTTTGCCTGTATTTTGTCTAGATATTTTGGCAGTGTATATCATTTCAACAGATGTTAGACCTAAGTAGCAAATTTTTGTTTAATCCCGAGGAATATATACCAGGCTAAAAGGAGGTAGAAAATAACATCTTAAGAATAATTCTAAATATTTTTAAAAATAAGTATCAGAAACTACCCCTTCATCTGACTTAATAATTAAAAGAAAAATTAATCAGCCATATTTCACTCAGTGATCCAGACCCCCAACCACACATGATCTGAAAATCTCTACCAGGGAAGAAGGCAAGCACACTAATAATATTAGGTACAGTTACTGAGTCCCTAGTACACACTGTAGGCGCTAGGGTAAGCGACACACAATGTATATAATTCTGTTATTACCTTGCATGGGGATTAAGATGCATTAACCCATTACTGCCCAAGGTCCTCTCTCCAGGCTTGAACTTTCAGTTGAGTCATCAGAGAAATGCAAAGGTGCCCATGATTATACATATATCCACTCAAATTTATTTGCCATTTGGCTCACGGTAGCCATATTCCACATTTCTTTTGCTGATGTACTAAGTACCCTCAAACCTTCTTTCTACAACTATAGCCTTTTTACACCTCTCAATATATGTTTTTCCAATATTTTCACTTGTCCCATCCTCACTATCCTCTGATATGAAGGGGAAGGGTATAGGAGTCTGGGCATAGCACCAAGGTTGCCAGTTATACCTTTGCTCATAGTTTTGAATCATCAATCTAGTTTGTAAACTTAAAATTAATTTATAGGTGTGTTTTGCTCTTCTTTGATTTGATTCCTTCTTTGGTCTTCCCTTCAATGCAGATATCTTTAAGTTTGGTTTTATTCCTCTAGAATTTAAACTTCAAAGACAGTCCTTGTCCTTACCTTTATATTTTCAAATCAAAATTAATTTTTTCCTATAGAAACTCTCCCTTCTTTTCTAACTAGGATACATTATGAATCTTTTATATTGCACCATAATTCAGTCTGTTAAAGTCATTTCTATGATGGGTCAACATATTAGACAATGGTATAACTAATCTCATCATAAGAGCCCATTAAATTCTCAGTAAACAAGCCTTTCTTAGAGTATGAGAAAATTCTGTGATGACCCTGAGGCTCTGTGCTTTGAGGAGGAGGGTGCAGCTGACAGATGGGCAGTGACTCAAGGAGGCAGCCAGTGGGAAAGAAGCTACACACCTGCGCCTACATTACATTCTCTGGGTTCCTTACTATTATCACTAGGCTTCAGATTGGAACACAATGATACTGTCTACCTTCTACTCTAAACACACACACACACACACACACACACACACGCACGCACCCTACTTCAGTTTTTCCTTTTGTGGATTATTTTTCCCTTTCAACTGCCATTGTTCATTTTAACCCCACTTCAGATATATGGTACCCTTCAGTGTGGCTTGCTCCATGTCCTCAACTGTTCCCACCCACTCCCAAGGTGTTATCCTTTTAATGCATATGTACTTGATTGTATCGACTTCTGATAGATTTATATCACATCACCGCCTCCCAGTGTGTCAATGACCTTAAAGAGCTATGTAGGCCATTGAAGTTCAGCAGGAAGTAGGGGGAAGGGAGGGGGGTGGGGATCTGGACATTTAAAAAATAATGATATTAAGTCCATTAGGAGAAGTGCTCTCCTAGACAAGCATCATTCCCATCTGATGAGTAACCTCTTCAAAGATGGTTGTGGAGCTTTAGCAGGGGCTCTGGGTTGCTAATTAATGTCGGTATAAAAAGCAGATTTAAACATGATTAAGATCACATTTCCATGATTGAAACAGTATTATTTTATGTCAAGTGCATTTATCTCTGGCAAGAGTGTAATCTAAAGGATGTTCAAACATGTAATAAATGAGGTCATAAATTGTGAGTGTGGTTTCACTATAGCACACATCTAGAAATTCAAATGGATAGTTTCTTTCGGCAGCTTATTTGAAGAGTGTAAGACTATATAGCTTATAAACCTCTCTCACGCATGCATGTATACACACACGTGTGTGTGAAATTTTATTAAGATCCTCCCTCATGAGATGGACTATTAAACTACTAGTATTAGAAATTGCATAAGTATTAAATTAAATTTGGCCAAACTAAATCAGTTTTCTGCATAGTTTTAACTTTAAGCTGGGTTAAGACTTTCTAATAATCCTGTATTGCATTCCTTAAAATGAGTTTTCTGTTTCAAAAAAATCAAACCCAGTGTGAATGTCTTTTGGAGTTTGGTTGCTCTACATTAAGAAGAGAAATTTGACCTTGTAATCCTGTGAAATGATTTTTGTTGGGAAGATGGACTTGTCTTTCTATGCCACAATGTTTCCTGCAAAAGAACCAGCATCAGACAGCCTTGAGATAATTTCTCTTCCTTCACAGCTATTCCTAACCATTTCTTCTAAGGCTCTTATCACTGTAATTTTGTACCCATTTGTTGGGAGAGATGAATAACTGACCATAGTGCAAATGTATCAGGAAAACAAAAGTATACCAGGTATTTCAACCAAGAGATTTTAATGTAGGGAATTGGTTAAACAGATGTTGGAAAACTGAAAAATCTAAAAATGAACGCTATTGTAGTTATTGCAAGAAGCTGCTCTCATCTCTAGTTGGAGAAACAGAAAACAATTCGAGGTTATCAGAACTGAGATGCTTGAAGCAGTGGCTTTGATGAGTGGAGACTCAGATCTTTGAAGAGGTCCATTGTCCAGCTTATGTGGGTACCTCTGTGGTAATGAGACTGATTCTGGAAGTGTGGCTATTCTGGGAATATGGAAAAAAGCTGGGATCTGCACCATCTGCTGCTGCCAGTGAGGACCATTGCTGGGGTAACACTAACAAGAGCAGCAAGCTAAACAGCAAGAATTAAGTCCCTTCTTCCTCTTCCTGCCTTCCAGTACCCTTTAATGCCCCCTATTGGCATAACCTAAGAGAGAAGCAGCTATTAAGGCAGAAATATCGTTTGCAGAGTCTCGTTATTCCAAATTGGAAATATAGAAAAGTGGGTTTGTCACCAAGGAAAAACAGTTTAGCAACTGGCATGTGTGGTAGACAGGATTATGGCTCCCCCAAAGTTATCCATATCCTAATCCCTGAAACCTGTGCATATATTACCTTACATAGCAAAAGTGACTTTGCAGATGTAAATATGTTAGGGATCTTGAGATGGGAGATTATCCTGAATTACCCGGGTGGGCCCAATAGAATTATAAGGGTCCTTACAAGAGAGGGGCAAGAGGGCAGGAGGGTCAGAGTCAGAGAAGGAGGTGGGAAGACAGAAGCAGAGGAAGGAGAGAGAGAGAAAGAAAGAGATTTAAAGATGTAATACTGCTGGCTTTGAAGCTGGAAGGAGCCACAAGCCAAGGAATGCAGGCAATCTCTCTCTAGAAGCTGGAAAAGGCAAGGAAACAGTGTCTCTTAGAGCCTCCTGAAGGAATGCAGATCTGCCAGTACCTTGGTCTTATTCTCGTAAGTCACATTTTTGGACTTCCGACCACTTCCTCTTGTTGTTTTAAGCCACTAAATTTGTGGTAATTTGTTACAACAGTGATAGGAAACTAACACAGCATTGTAACATTTTGAAGGTAGAGAATTAAACTACACCCCTCACCCCAAGCTGAGGAAAAGTGCTGAGCAGACACTTCACGAAAGGAAATATATAAATGGCGAAAAATACATGAAAAGGTGTTTATCATTCTTAGTCACCACAGAAATGCAAATAAAAGCCAAAATGAGATGTCAGTCACATGGAACAGAAGGGCTATGCTTCAAAAAAATGACGATATCAAGTCTTAGCAAGGATGTGGAATCATTAGAACTCTCATGCATTTCTAATAAAGGTGTAAAATAATACAGCCTTTTTGTAAAGCTGTTTGCTAGCTTCCAACAAAGTTAAACATACACTTTACCTATTACTCACTCTAAGGTATACTCCAAAATAATGAGCTATATTACCACAAAGAGAATCACACAAGTATGTTCGTGGCAACTTTACTCATGGCATCCCTGTTACAGGTTGAATTGTGTCCTCCAACAAAGATACGTTGACATCCTAACCCCCAGTACCTCGGAAGATGACCATCATCTTTACCGAGATGATCAAGTTAAAATGAGGTCATTAGAGTAGGCTCTAATAAATACAGCTGGTGTCTTTATAAAAAGGGAAATTTGGACACAGAGACAGACATGCACAGAGTGAAGACACACAGGGAGAAGACAGCCATGTGATGGAAGTGATGATATATTTACAAGCTAAGGAATGCCAAAGATTGCCAAGGATTGCCTGCAAACATCAGAAGCTAGAAGAGTCAAGGAAGGATTCTCCCAGAGAGCCATCAGACAGAGCATGGTCCTGCTGACACCTTGATTTCAGACTTCTAGCCCCAGAATTGTGAGAAAATAAATTTCTGTTGTTTTAAGCCACCAAGTTTGTTGTGCATTGTTACAGCAGCCCTAGGAAACTAACACAATCCCCAAACTAAAACAATCCAACTGTCCATCAAAAGGAGAATGAATAAATACGTCATGGTCTATTTATCCAATGGAACACTACTCATCAGTAAAAACGAACACATTAAAGTTTGATCTAACAAAAGGGATGACTCTCAAAAACTTAATGTTGTGAGAAAAAGGCAGACATAAAAGAGCACATACTGTAGTATTCCCTTCATAGAAATATAGTAGATTGCAAGAATAGCCATATCACTCCTCTCCATTTCCATGCCCTTTGCAATGTTTTCTCCCACCTTCCATCAAAAGTGGTCAATTACTCATGTCCTTTAATCTGGGCTGGAATATGACTTTTGTCAGTAGAATGCAGTGGAAATGACGATGTGCCAGTTCTGAGATCAGATCGTGCACATACCCACTTGCTCTTCGAACTTTATGCAGACACCATGTGAACCAGCCTGAGATAGTCTGCTGGAGGATGAGACCACGTGAAGTAGAGGTGAAATGTCATAGCCAAGGCCATGCTAAAGCTGCAGACTTAACAGCTGATCACAGACGCTTGAGCGAGTCCTGCTGAAATCAGAGCCATACAAATGAGCCCAGCACAAATTGCTGATCCATTAATAAATTGTTGTTTTAAGTTCTGAGGTTGTTTTAATGCAGCAGCAGTTAACTAATCATGTTAGGGAACAAGCAAAACTAAATTGTGGTGATAAAAATCAGAACAGAGATTACCCTGGGGGGAGATTAACTGTAAAAGTCATGAGGGAACTTTCTGAGATAATGGGAATGTTCTATATCTTGATTTGGGTGATGGTTATACCTGTGTCAAAATGTAGTATACATTTGTCAAAACTTATCAGTCGGTGCACTGAAGATCTATGCATTTCACAGTATGCAAATTATTTCTTAATATAAAGATAGAGATGACATTGGATGCCTTCTTTTCAAGTCAATTCATTTATTTATTTTGCAAACAAGGATTTAAGAGGAATCAAGTGACTCACTCAAGGTCACAAATTAAATAGAGACAGTCCTGGAAGTGGAATCAAGAACTCAGTTTTCTGACTCCTAGTCCAGAAGCTTTTGTGCTACCTTCTTCCTTCTGGCTAATATTTTCCAAGCTTATCTTTGTTGAAATGCTTCCATACATTCTAAGGATACATGGTATCAAATAGCTTAGATTTACAAGTCTAGCAAAGGCAATTGATCATGTGAAACGGTTTTTAATAGGGGGAAAAAAAAAAGCCTAAACTGTAGTAACTAAAGAATTGTTGCATTTTATCTTGACTTGGTCACATCACTACCAGAGCCCTCGGAGTACAGCAGCAATTCTGTTAGAAGTCAGCCTTTTGGATGCTGAATAGAAGCTCACTAATTATAACTTTAATATGTATTGTATCCAAAGGAAATGAAATCACTATCTAAATAGATATCTGCACTCTCATGTTCATTGCAGCATCATTGACAGTGGAGAATGGATGTTGATAGATAAATAGCCCAGCTTCAGAGGGATAATTCTGAGGCTCACTCTTCTGTGGTTGCCCACCACAGTAACAAGCTCAATAATGTACCTTTTATCGGTTTTTCCTCCTTCCCTGCCTCCCTGCTTCCTCATTCTACTTCAAGGAGTCACCTCGCAAATAAACTCTGCGCCCAAGCTCATGTCTCAGATTCTGCTTGCAAGGGAACCCAAAACTACGTCAGACAATATTAGGGATACCTACCTGGTAGGATTTCTTAATGGCCCAGCAATCAGCATGGAGTTGTCAGGGTAAAGCCTGCAGTTGGCCTCCTGGTTTTTTGTAGGAAGAGTATTAGAAGGTAGAGTATGCAGCTGGTGGTAAAATGCCTGGCTCCCCAAAATATTTCCTCCACCACCCATCATTATTACCTAAATTCCCTCCTGAGATCCATTCCTTAGGAATAACCTCAGTCTGCTTAATATGGTTGTGGTCAAAAGAATCAACCTTTATATTTACATTTCAGCAATCTCTGGTCTCAAGGAGGGGAACCTTCTCAAAATCCATGCTTGTCTGTCATGGATATTTCTGCAGCACTCTGCTGTTTAAACCACAGGGAATTTTATTTGAGATTTGAATTAGTCAGGACCACTGGAACCATAGGTACCTTTATGGCTTCTCAAAGTGTGTTTTTGGTCCAAAAAGGAAGTATCAGACTAAATAATGCATGAGGTCCTGATTTAGCATTTCTCAACATTTGCCAATATCACTTTATAAAAAGTGGACAGTGTTTCACTGGCCTCTGTTCATGGAATTGTCCAGCTCTTTCCTTTAATTTTGTAAGTTCTGTACCTCAGCATGGTGTCCCATCCTTTCTTTCCTTGTCCAGTTGTCCCAGGTAAGCACATTTCTCTAGGGTAGTTTCTTGTCTATAGAGATCAAAGAGCATGTAGAGTGAACACATGTCTTACTTTTGAAGGGGAAGAAGACATCCCCTACCCACTCTGGATCCTTTCTGGCTGGGCTACAAATTAAATTGACATGAGACCAAATAGCAAGAGAAAATCAAACAAAGCTTTATAACATGTATACATGGGAGAGACGAGGGAAACTGAGTTTCTCCTCTTTAATAGAAAGACAAAGGAGGATATTAGGGGTTGGGGGAGTCAGCTATGGGGGATTACCAGAAAAACACAGTAAACAAGAGTATGCCAATTTAAGTCCTCACCTTCCATACTGATAAGAGTTTCTAGAGATAAGGTCATCCCCCCTTCTTCCTGGTACAGAGAGGAGATACCTTTACAAATGGAGATTTCCCTTATAGATGTAAATGTCTCTTACAAAGGATAACTTCTACTTTTACTTGAAGGGGCTTAGCAAGGACCCTCCCAGTTTATGCATACCCAGAGTTAAATTCTTTTAGGCAGTTAGCGGGGGCGGGGGAAAGGTCAAAGTTTCTTTCAGAGAAAATAATAAAGGTAAAAAGACATATTTGAGGTGGCCAATTCTGATCTCCCACACTTTCTTTTACACATCTAAATTCTGTTACAGACTAGTAAAAGCCAGTTGGAAGACATTTCTCACCTCTATTCGTAGGTCCCTACAATCTAGGATGATAAATGACTTCCTTCTATATCGTGTTTGACCCAAGTCTCCACTTACAGGTATGGTCTACTGAGGTCTTCAGGATGTATCCCACTGTCCAAAGCACCTTTGATCCCATTGTGTAAAAATTTCCCATATATCATTGGGTGTTAATTATCTCAGCTAGTTGTTTGAAAGAAAATGAGATTTTTAAACTAATTCACATCAAGTTTGAATGACTGACATTCATGTAATTCACTCAGGAATATTTGAATTTAACCTAGCTTCAGACAATGAGGAAATTCAGGGAACAAAGGCACAAATAGTTGCAGAATTTCCCATTTCCTAGGAAAATGGCTTAACACTACACTATGAACTCCACAAACTCAAAGTGCTTAGAGTTTAGAAAGATTTATACTTTTCCCACATTGGGTGGGATAATGGTTAAGCATGCAGGCTCTGGAATCAGTTTGCTTAGATTCAAATTCCAGATCCATGATTTATGAGTTCTATGACTTTGGCAATGTATTTAATCTTTTTTTGTTTTGCTTTTCTTACCTACAAAATGGATGATATCAAGTGGTTGATAATAGAAAGTACTTCACTCTGTGGTTGTGAGGATGAAATGAGTTAATACAGGTAAAGCTCTTTGCATTGTGCCAGGCATATAGTGAGTACAAAATATGTCAGCTTTCCTGAACTTGAAGTGTCCTCAGAGCATGGGCCTCTTTAGTTTCACTCCATCTTTTCTCAGTACCTGAAGTTTAAGTTCTGATTTTGAAGGAAGATGAAAAGCCAGAGAGACGCTCACCCAAGATCCTGCCTTTCCTGCCTTTCAGTTAAGCATGGGCTTAACTGCCTTTGAGTGTTTATTTACCCAGAGCAGATGGAGACCATTATAAGACTTGTGATGTTCTGAGATGCAGGAAGTTTCCTGGTGATTAAAATCTATTTTATGGAATTACCAGTTATTTACCCAAACATGACTGGCACTTTTTATTAATCAAAACTCTTTAGCTCTTTGAGAGTTACTAGTGGTACTTTCTAGGAAACTTTTATAAAAAGCAAAAATATTCCTAATTATGTACATATGTATGGAGGTACAGAAGTGATTCATTTTATATAAGCCAAAACAAAAAACTTAAGTAAAAGTTAGACTGGAGAAGAACTTGCTAACACAAGTAGTAGACAGCAATGCCTTAGGACTATAACTAATAGTATAGCCTAGATTTAGTACATATTCCAAATTATTATAATATAAGCATATGATTTAGTGAGTACCTATCATTGTCAGGTTTCCTGCTATTTATTTGCTTCCTTATTCTTTACAGTAGATTCTTCTTCGACTTCAGATGTCAAAAACTAAAGGTTGATGAAACTTCATGAGAAAGAACGAAGTATAGAAAAGTGTGATCTGGTTTGGAATAATTGACATTGGCCTAATAAATCTAGGCAATGGGCTTTTACTTCTACCAGTCATAATCAATATTTTGGAAAATACTGCACTGCAACTAGATAGACAAAATTTTAAGTGGTTACTTCAGAATTTTCCATTAAATAAAGCTGATTCCCTTCTTCAATGGCATCCCATATTTCTTGTTTCCACGTTCTTCTTCTCAAAGAGTAGTCTTATATTCTGTTTTCACAAAAGGAAGGAGAAGACAAGGCTGGCAAAGTCTGTTGAGATTCAATTAAGTGCTTGGCTAAGAAATTTACTTCTAGTTAAAGAACAAGGTATTAAATACTGGAAGTTTCTCATTGTAGCTCTACTCTGATTTGGGTATTGTAGTAGATAGCTGTAATGCTGGATTTTAGGTACACACTTCTGAGTGGTGAATAAAGTTTTTATTCTTTTAAAAACCTACTTATCTACTAATGATTTCTCTAATACTTTTGTAATCAATCAGAGCTTTAACTCAAGACAATTTAGAAAATAATACTTTCCACTCTCCTTTCCAAAGACAGGTAGGATGAAGCTTAGAGGAAATTATACAGATGCTGCCCATTAAGTGCTCAGTAAATACTGTCAACTAACACCTCTTTTTACATTTCCATTAATCCTCTAAGAAGTCTGAGTTTAATGGATTTTTTTTCAGGAGAGTTCTGCCCACTAAACTCAACAATGTTGTTCCCCACAGTTGGGAGAGCAGGGACATGCCTACAATCCCCCGAGATCTGTAGCTTGTGTGGGCTGATTCTTGAACAAACTCTAGAATACAGTCAGTTCTTAAAGAGAAAGGAGAAAACAGTCATGTGATTGCCTTGAACTTTGAAAAAAATGTGCCCATGTAGGAATGGGAGAAATGCAAGAGAATTAAAAAATTCCATTGAATAAATACGAATTGAAGCATTGAGTGATTTGTCAGTGGTCTGTGCTTTTAAAGGAGATGGGATTTCCTGTTGTTAACGCTATATTTCTTTCAGCCAAGACAGTATAAAAAGAAAGGGACACTCTTTAGATTCCTCCACCCAAAGAAAACAAATTGCTGCATTTTCCTTTTCTCCCTCTTCATTCTTGCTCCCCTACCACTGAAGTCCTGAGTGAAGCTCCTGTTGACTGTTGGGTCAATTTTCACAATCTACTTTGGACCATTTGGAGCCTGAGAGAGAATGGGCTTTCTTGTATTCACTTAGGTCTCCTTTAATATTCTAAATGAATTTTATAATTATCAATATAAATATTATATTCCCAAGGCAACAACAGGGGACTCTACCCTGTGCAGTGAATTAAATACCTATAAATTAGCTCCGTTAGTCTGCCAAGGCTGCATAACTTCATGACTTAAATCTGTGCTTTAATTGCAAATAGAATGAGTTTGAATTCCTTTGAGTTTTATTTTTATTATAAATCTCCCTATCTCCTTTTTCTTCTGCTATCCAATGGATAACTATAATTTTTCATTTCATCATTTTTATCACATCAATTTATGTTGGATCTCATGGAAATATTTAAGTAATGTATAGTTCCAAGAAGGAAAAAAATAACAGATGATATTAAATCTAATTTTCAGAAAAATTTACTGCATTTTTAATGGATAAGGGACTGTGCCTCTTTAGTACATTATAGCACTTTATTAAGTATTGTGCAGTATGCTTTTCTTTGAATTCTCAGCATGTCTCTGCAGCTTCAGGAAATAAGAGGAGACCCCACAGCAGGAATCTTTCAAAAGAGAATTTTTATTGACTAACAGTCAATTGAGACAAGTGTTCCTAGCATGTTAAAATACAATGATGCTTGCTATATACACAGCTGGATGAGTTATAAGCAGCAAATTTTCACTTGTCCGATTAATCATCCCTTCTTCTTCTGTGAAGTTTCAGTCCAGAATAGCTTCCCATTGATAAAACTAGCCATCCTCACTTTATGGTCAAGTTGCAGCTAGAATCATGGAATTGTGGGATTAAACATTTCTACAAGTACAGTACAGTTCTGTAAATTCTGTTCTTTAACAAATTTTTACTGAAAATCAGAGCAGTATTCATATAAGACAGAAAAGTCTCACACTGGGCTAAATCAAAATTATTTATGAAGGAAGGTTTGTGTTGTTGTCAAAGAAAAAGAACAACACATTTTTCCTTTTTTTTATAAGCAGGGAGCTGGAGTCCACTCCAGCAGGTCCCATTTTCCCAACAGAGAGTCTTTCTCAGGTCCATCTACATAAGGTGGGGTATTCCTTAGCTTTATATCTCCAGATCGCAACAGTGTACACCCTGGAAGAACAATAAGAGTTGAGGGGTACGACAGACATGGTTTCAACTCTAAGGAAATTATTTACCTCCCTGGGTCTCAATTTCCCAATCTGTAAATTTAGGACAAATAATGCCCAAATAGATGTATATTTGCTATATACACAATCATAATTTCCATGTTTCTTATGTCATGGTCTGTCAACACATTTTAGTAATTGTAGAAAGTCATAAAACATAGATCATATGGGATTTGGGGAGGTGATGGGACTATTCTATGTCTTGATTTGGGTGGTGGTTGTACAGTTGTACATGTTAGCCAAAATTTGCAGAACTGAACACCAGACAGGAGGAATTTTGCTGAATATAAATTATACCTTAATAAAACAATGGAGAAAAATAACATGAATAGTGTAGGACATAATGATAGTTCATGAATTATATTTTTAAACACTTCAGATGCTGAATGAACTTACAGAGAACTTTGTGTGTGTGTGTGTGAGGAAGACCAGCCCTGAGCTAACATCCGTTGCCAATCCTCCTTTTTTTGCTGAGGAAGACTGGCCCTGGGCTAACATCTGTGCCCGTCTTTCCTCTACTTTACATGGGATGCCACCACAGCATGGCTGACAAGCAGTGCATCGGTGGCGCCCAGGATTCGAACCTGCAAACCCGTGGCTGCCAAGCGCAGACTAAACCACTGTGCCACCAGGCAGCCCTGAGAACTTAATTTTTTTAATTCAGTTTCTTCTTAGGGTTAAGTCCTATAGTTTACACTCTATAAAAAAATTACGGCCACTTCTCAGGTATTTATGGCAGCTATGCTTTTGTCTCCCTTCTCTAATGATTTAATAAAAGTTTGTCTGAAATCTCTAAACCTAAAGCAAAATGTGGAACTTTATCTTTTTTTTTTTTTACAAGCTTCTTACTTTCGTCATGAGTGTCTATTAATTTGGGGAACCATAACAAAATCTCCACGTGGTCCATGTTCCTTGTATGACCTACCTCATAGAATGGTGACGAATACCTCTTGTATAAATGTCAATAATTGCAAAGTTTCGTGCCAAATTGAGAAAGAGGGGGAAAGAACACTTGCTAGTTCAAACTGTCAAATTTGAGAGCTCAAAAGTAACAGATTTGGGGCCAGCCAGGTGGCATAGTGGGTAAGTTCACATGTTTTGGTGGCCCGGGTTTTGAGGGTTTGGATCCTGAGCGCGGACCTACAGACTGCTCATCAAGCCATGCTGTGGTGGCGTCTCACATACAAAATAGAGGAAGATCGGCACAGGTGTTAGCTCAATGACAATCTTCTTCAAGCAAAAAGCGGAAGATAGGCAGCAGATGTTAGCTTGGGGACAGGTTCCATTTATGAAAGTCCAGCCTCACCAATCATAGAAACTGGAGTGTAGTGACTCAAATGTCTGAGTTCTGGTCCCAGCTCCCTCACTTAGTGAGTGACCTTGAATGGACCTCCAATGGATATGGTACCTATTTTATGGGAACTTATGAGGATCAAATAAAACAATGCATACAGAAGCATGTCGAAATTGTGAAGTCTCATATAAATATAAGAATTTTAGTAAGTTTGAATATGTGCTGGGCAAAGAGCTACCAATTACAGTGTTCTATAGCTCTTGCAGTGCCTTATCCCTAGAAAGCACTTTTTCACTTGCTTTTGAAAGCAATCTATGAGATTTCAAATGGTCAGTATGTGACTACAAATACTAATGTGCCATCCTTTACAGTTTGAGATAAATAAGAGGCTGAGACAGCCACCATCAAACAGGGCTACTATTTTAGTCATCAGGGTTTATGACATCAAAGACTAGAAGTTTACGATGTTCTTAGTTCAGCTCGGCATCTGGGCCAGCATCCGCACTGAGCACGCTTAGGGCAACAGAAAGCAGTGATTTAGACAGAGCTCTTTGGCTGTTAGTTTCCTATTTTACACAGCAAAGTTTGAGAACATGATATGAAATCCAAACACCAGGTTAAAATCCTCTTTCAGTTCCTGAACAAATTCTTCCATCAGAATGGATTACAAACAGTTTTCCAATGTCCTAAAATAGATTACCTACTGGTAGTCTGTTGACTCTGCCTAAAAACCCATCATCAAAAAGAAGGTCTGCACAGAATGAAACTGCATTTTTCATGGACAATGGACAAAAAGCAAAGGACCTGTGTCAGCCCATGCCGGAGGCATTCTCCAGGGGTCTGCTGGTGAGAAAAGGAAGGCTAAACGCCGTATTCCCTTCTGGTCGCTACAGGCTACTGGACTGCAGGGTTCAGCTGGGCGCCTGAGGGTGCTTCGTTCTCTGCTCTCTTTGAGTTATTAATGCCTATTTGGTATGAGCTGAGCCTTCAACAGAGGCTGAAGCGCTGTTAGCTCTGAAGCCTGCTGCTCAGGGAGTTAGCTGACCTCTAGTGCACCTAAGTCCTGCACAGACCACAGTACACACTGTCTGATGTTTCAGCCCAGGACACGGTAACCTGGTGGTCTGCCTATCTCAGAGAGGCGTGAGAATTTGGGACTCGTGTTCTTCCACCTGTCGGCTTATCTTTATTATTTTATCCTATTTGATTATGTTCTTTTAATTGATACTTTTCACTTTTACTACAATCTAATTTTTAACTTTGCTTACTTTTGAAATGAAGTATGACATACATCCAGTAAAGTGCATAGAATGCACTAATCTTGACCATACAGCTGGATGTGTTTTTATGTATGTATAGACTGGTGTAACCAACACTGAATCGAGGTGTAGAATACTACCAGCACCGGGGTAATTTCTTTCGTGGCTCCTCCCAACAATTACTCTCTTCCTAGAGAAACACTGTTCTGACTACTGTTACAAGTACATTGGTTTTACTTGTTATGGACCTCATGTAAACAAAATCAAAACTATGTACTCTTTTCTGTCTGGCTGCTTACAGCATAATTATTTTGATATTCTTGTATGTTGTTGATCAGTAATTGATTCTTTTTTATTGCCTGTATCTTTCCATCATATGAATGCACGGTAGTTTTTTATCCATTCTCCTGTTGATAGATTTCTTATTTTCTTATTTCTTGTTTTTAGCTATTATGAATAATAATTCTATTAACATTCTTGTAGAGAATGAACATACATATACATTTCTATTTCTTATATAACTAAGGGTAAAATTCCTGAATTATAGGAATGCAGGTTTAGTAGATACTGTCAGTTTTCCAAATCATTTTATACCAACACTCTCACCAACAGTGTATGGGAATAAGCCTTCATACTGTAAGTCCTTTAACTTTTTCCCATTTCACTGGATGTAAAGTGTTATTTTATTGTGCTTTTAATTTACATTTTCTTGAAGAGTAATAAGATTGATTAGCTTTTGATATGCTTACTGGTTATTTAGATATCCTATTTTATGAAATGCCTAAAATTTTAAAAAAATTGTACAGTTTATTTTATATTAATTTGCATGAACTCTTTATATATTCAGGATACCAGTCCTTTGGCAGATACGTAAATTACAAATATTTTCTCCCAGTATATAGCTTATCTTTCCATCCTAATAATGATTGATGTCTTTTGATGAATCAACAGTCATCATTTTATTCAAGTCCAGTTTATTAGGCTTTGTGTGTGTGTGTGTGTGTGTGAAGAAGATTGGCCCTGAGCTAACATCTGTGCCAATCTTCCTCTATTTTGTATGTGGGACACCACCACAGCATAGCTTGATGGGGTCTGAGCCTGGGATCTGAACCCGCGAACCCTGGGCTGCCAAAGCGGAACATGCAAACTTAACCACTACACCACCAGACTGGCCCCTATTAGGTTGTGTTTTATGGTGAATGCTTTATGTATCTTATTTAAGAAATTCATGTCTACCCTAAAGTCATAAATATTTCTTCTGTTTTCTTCTTGAAGCTTTATTTTTCTATCTTTCACATATAGATCTATACTCCATCTCATATTGATTTTATTATATGCTATAATATAGGAGGCAAGGTTTGTTTTTTCCATATTAATATTTAATGCTATAGCACAATAAATGAAAAGACCACCCTTTCTTCCACTGAACTGCAGTGGTACCTTTATAATAAATCAAGAGACTCTATATGTGTGAGTCTATTTCTGGACTCTTAATTCTGTCCAGTTAACCTATTTGTTTCTCCTTGTATAATACCACACTGTTTTGATTACTGTAGCTTTATAGTAAGTCTCAAAATCTGGGAGTGTAAGCCCTCCAGCTTTGTTCTTCTTCAATATTTTCTAAACTATTTTCAGTCCTTCAATTTCCATAGAAATTTTAGAATTAGCTTGTCAACTTCTACGTGAAAATCTTCTAGAATTTTGATTGGGCTCACATTGAATTTATAGATCAGTTTGGGGAAATGACATCTTAAAACTATTGAGTCTTACAATCCACAAACTTGATATATCTCTCCATTTCCTCAAGTCTCCTTTAATTTCTTTGAGCAAAATTTTGTACTTTTAATTATAGATGTTTTATACATCTTTTCTTAAGTTTAATCCATAGGTACACGGTTTTTAGGTGCTATTTTAAATGATATTGTTTTTGTAATTTTCTTTTACTTTTTGGCTGATATATAGAAATAAAGTACTTTTTCTATATTGATTTTCCATCCAGCAAATTTTCTAGATTACTTATTAATTCTAATCGTTTATAACTTCTTATAGATTTCTTATGTAGATAATTATGTCATTTGTAAATAAAGACAATTTAACTTCTTTCATTCTTCAATATCTTTATAATTTTCTCCTTTTCCTTCTACTGACTGGAACCTTCAAAACTACATTGAATAGACATGGTAACAGTGGACATTCCCAAATTTAGGGGAAAAGTGTTCCCAAAGTTATGGAAAAAGGATGCAGAGAATAGTAGATTATTTATAGATTGTAATTATTCCTGTTTCTCATTACCACAGTGACAGAAACTCTTACAAGTAGAGTTAGGTTTTCATAAAAATTCTTTGAAACTAGTCTAATAGCCTGCAGACCAGCTAGTTGTGTCCATTTCATTACTTTACACCATGTGTCTTTAAATCCATCTTTCCACCATCTCCTTCAAGTCATTCAACTTTTATTCAACAATTATTGATTGGGGATGGAGTGGTGGCCATCTCAAGTCCCTGCTCTCATAGAATTCATGTTCCAGTTGAGGAGAGAGAATAAATAACCCCACAAGAATGTAAAATGCCATGAGAAAGTTGTGATATACACCACAAAGAAAGATAAAGGAGGTGGCATTTGAGTAGAGAGAACTAAGCAAAGTGAGAAGTATACCACACAAACTTGGGGTGTGGATTTCCTGCAGAGGGCACAGCAATGATCTCACAATCTTTTTCTAAAATAACTATTTTTGAAGAGGAATACGTTTCCTGCAATTTCAAAGAAACTAGTTATTTTCTTAACCACTGTACAAGCCAAGGAAGATAATGCATTTTCTTTTTCATCACCTTCCAGAACGGCAAAGGTCATATTCTGACGAGTCTCAGGGCAGGAGAGCCTCCTTAAGCATCTAGCACACAATCTCCGGAACCATACTGTCTTTATGCCCCGTAATGACGTAACAAAAATTCTTCATTAAAACATGCCTCATTTGTTGACAGCCAAGCTCCCTGCTCAGATTGCCAGTCAAATCTCAGATCCAGTCAAGTTCCTGGTTCATTTACAAGTGGATGTTTTCCTTTAGCCGAGTAGTTTTAAATTCATAGCTGTCTAATAGCCAATCGCACCCGGTTATGGGGAAAATTGAATGCTCGGCTGCATAACCATTTGCCATGATGTGAAATAAGAGAGGTGAAAATAATAATGCTGGGGAATCAGAATTCATGATACCAGGCCTTAAAGAGGAAGATAATTAAATATTGCAAAGTTTCCAGGAGGATCTAATTGTCATGTCACGGACCCTGGCCAATTCATGCTATGGTGAAAGCTTTTCAAGGGAACTTGCAAAGAAACAACATTAGTAAGGCAATAGTAATAAGGTTAACTCCTGGAATAACCTTTCTCCTCCTCTACATGTGGTTTGAAATTTGTGGGGCTGTCTCTCTGTCTTCTCTAGAAAATCAAGGGGAATTTTCTATTCCTCAAAGTTCTCAAGTGTCTCAGTGAAAGGCTCTAAAAAAAATGGGTAGATTTGCCTAATGAATGAGTGGCTGAAAAGCACTTTGAAAATCTTATCAAAGGAACTATTTAAGTGAAAGGACCGTTAGATTATATATTTATAGTCAAGTAAGATGAAAAGGATAATGATGGGAAGTGATACAGTAGTTAATCAGGAAGGCTGTGAATGATTCCTTTTCCACAATAATAGTTGCTGTCAACAAGCACATTCAGATCATTGCCTAAAAGGAGATTCCAAGTAGCTCTACAGCAGTGAGCCGAGTCTCTCTCTCTCACTAGATGTTCTTTCACGATACGTTAAAATAAATCTCACCTACAGGTAGTAATTGCATTGGGAGACATAACGATAATGGGTACCATTTTCTGAGGACTGAGCTAAGTATTTTCCATGTGTATTTCATTTATAACCCACAACAACACTCTGAGGCAGGTATTATTGCTGGGAAATTTAGGATTAGTAGTTAATGACCACCCACAGCTATTCAGTCTTGGTACCAGAATTCAAACCCAGCTCTAACTACATAGTCTATTCCCCCATACATTGCACTACCTATATTGCCCTAAGAGCCCTCATTTTATTTTTCAGTTCCTTACTTTTTTCTCCTGCTAACATTTTCTATTTATATTTACAGATCAGGGGTGAGGTATAAGACATCGCCTGGGTGACAGACAACATTTCTTTTTGGTGTCATTCTAAATACTATAAAGCATTCTAGAAAATGCTTTGTACATTGTTCATTGCTTTTCTAACATGTTTAGCTTCAGAATTCCATAATGCATATAATATTGTGTTACAAAAATAACACATTTTTCTTTGGGGCATAGTGTTATTGAGACACTTTGAATGCTGTGGGGAAAAAAAGCTATTAAAACTAACAGTATGAGGAAAAAGCAAAGACAAGTAAATTTTGGTCAAGGTATTTTCATAACTGTCAGGAATTCTCTGACAGTGGCGTGTGTCCTTCTATGTCCAACCAATCCATCAGCATTTTCTTCATCTAATCTGCAGGCACTTGCCTAACCCCCTTCACCACTCAGGCTGGGCACATGGTGAGCATTAGACAGGAGTCCAAATGGATAACTTCCTGTGTGGTAGCACCACAGTCTGTAGAGTCTCTAAATTCTATCTCATCCCAAATTACTCTTTCACTATCCTTAGATGAGAACTAGAACTTCTGCTTCTTGTTTTGAGTTCAGTTCTTATCTCCATGAGATTGCTTTGCAGGTTCATCCATGAAGCATTAGGACTAAGCAATCTTTCTTCCTTCTTTCCTTCTCTCCTTCCTTCCTCCCTTCCTTTCTTTTTAAATTGAAGTGTAGTTTACATACAACATCCTATTCGTTTCAGGTGTACTTCATAGTGATTCGATATTTATATACATTACAAAGTTATCACCCCAGTAGGTCTAGTTACCATGCAAAATTATTACACTATTACTGACTAAAGTTAATCATTAGGCAGAAGTCATATTGGATAGAACACATCAGAGAACAGAGCAAAGTGGAACAGAGAGCCAAATCTGGTGTGTCCTCCCTGCAGCTTACCTTACAGTGTTGGGGAGACAGACAATAAATACAACAAATAAGTAGAATATGTAGTATATCAG
This sequence comes from Tapirus indicus, assembly GCA_031878705.1. Classification (NCBI taxonomy): domain Eukaryota; kingdom Metazoa; phylum Chordata; class Mammalia; order Perissodactyla; family Tapiridae; genus Tapirus; species Tapirus indicus. The sequence continues at coordinate 113,276,726 of CM062921.1, read as the reverse complement.
ATGGTGTGACACATGCTGTATTAGTTTGCTAGAGCTGCCATAATGATGTACTACAAACTGGGTGGCTTAAAACAATAGAAATTTATTCCCTCATAGTCTGGAGGCTAGAAGTCCTAAATCAAGCTGTCGGTAGGTCCATGCTCACTATAGAACTCAGGATAGAATCCTTCCTTGCCTCTTCCTACCTTCTGGTGATGGACATCAATACTTGGTGGTCGTTGGCTTTCAGCTGCATCACTCCAATCTCTGCCTCTGTCATTGCATAGCATCCTCCCTGGGTGTCTCTGTCTTCTTATGGTGTTTTCCTCTTCTCGTGAAGAAACAATAGCCATCAATAGCGCCCGCTGTGCAGTTTAGTTCACGCTTGGCAGCCTGGGGTTCGTCGGTTCGGATCCCGGGCGCCCGCAGATGCACTGCCTGTCAGCCATGCCGTGGCGGCGTCCCATATAAAGTGGAGGAAGATGGGCACGGATGTTAGCCCAGGGCCAGTCTTCCTCAGCGAAAAGAGGAGGATTGGCGACGGATGTTAGCTCAGGGCTGGTCTTCCTCACACACACACACAAAAAAGTGCACTACTCATTCTGCAGAGGAGGAATAGGAGGGCAAACTGGTTAGTCATTTGCTCAAAGTCTTACACTGTTTCCCATGGAAATAAGGGCAGAATCCAAGTCTCTCTTGACTTTTTAGCTACTTTTCCATACACTACTCAATATTTCACTGTCAGTATTGTGGCTGCCTATATCTCCAATATTCGTTATACTTATAGCATCAACTTGTAACTCTGGAAGGAGCTTCAGTGGTCCTCTCGCTCCAGGCAAATTATAATCAAACCTTCTTAAGAACTTAAAAATCTTTCTAGACACTCTGAGAGAAAGGTAACCTTGTATAATGGAATGACCACTTATTTTGATATCAGGCAGCTGCTGACTTCACTCACGAAGTCTGTGACTTAGGGCAAATTGACTAAGCTTCTAGGAGCCTCAGTTTTCTCATCTACAAAAAAAGATGATGATACTTATGCCAAAGACTTTTTTAAATGATTTTTTGATGGTGCATTTAAAGAGTGTAATAAGCACAGAATAGCTGAAAACTGCTGAATAATAATGATTTTGTTGTTATTTTCAAAGAAAAGCTGCAAAATAAAGTGGCACTCAAGTTGACAAAGAGGTAAGATGAAGTTATGAACTGCAAAGCAAAAACAAAAACCAAAAACCCTACATACAAATTGGTCATGTAAATATGGTAGTGAATGCATAACTAGAGGCTACTGTGACTACAACAGTTGGCAGAACCAGGGAAATTACCCAGCTTGGAACCTTTTCATATCTTATTTTGATGAGTATCTTTAGCAGTATCAAGAATTTTGAAATTTATCATTAATAAGAATAAGTTAGAAGAAGGTAAGTTAGTAGAAGGTAAGGGGGAAAACAGAGGGATTCCAGGAGGTGGTGGAATATACACAGTACATAGAAATATAAGTGCCCCTCAGAACTACTTGTACATAAGGAAGCCTTTTGAAATTAAAAAGGAAATACAGACACACTGTCTCCGCAGTGTTCATAAAATCGCCCATTGATCTTCTCATTTCCACAGAAAAACATGTCTGCAAATCAGTGCTCTTGCATGCAGGAGGATCTTAGTGGAATGGTAAGAGGATCCTAGAGAACTTTTGGGCCAGTCACACCCCCTCCCCATGTCCAACACTCCCATCCCCATCCCACCTATGAGAAAGCTGAAGCAGAGAGTGAGACTTTCCACCACCACAGTGGTCAGGGCTGTAGCCAAAGAGCAAACCTTCTGATCCTTTACAGTCAGTGCTCTACATGCAACATTTGGCAAAAATAACCTTTCAAAAGTTCATCAATATTGTTTCCAAATAAACAGAGACACTTATGGTAAAGGGGCCCCCTGGGCAGTGGTTTTCTTGCAGCTTCTCATTGAAGTTTCTTTTCCTTCCACTTAATGCTCCTTCCAGCCAAAGGAAAATCTAGGGTTCGCCCTGAAAGACTGCGCTCTCCCTGGAGTACATGATGCTGTTTTCCTCCGTTGCGGCACAGTTGGCCTCGTTAATGAGGCCCTAGGGGGAGAGTTCATGGTCTCCAGGGCCTCTCTCGCCCTGGTTGCTGATTACAACCCAGCATCAGAGCTGCAGAGAGTTTATTACCATATGTTCCATTTCCCTTTTTAGCCCTGTTTGGGATCCGTGTTCAGAGACAAGGTGCTTCCTATTGCCGGGCTGCAGCAGTTTTTAGAAGATGACTTGAGCTATAACAAGAACACCAGCTTTGTTGAAGACACTGTCTGGAAGAGAATGTTCTCACTTTCATGAGTAGCTATGTTTTAGCACATGATTACCGCTACATGTTAAAAGGCTCTTTCAGCTGGCCTGGGCAGGCAGAGTTTTTCTTGCTGTACTAAACTTTCCTCTCAAACTGTCAACCTCCATAATATTAAGGAAGCCTGTCAGGGTTTGGATGGAAGGAAATCTCAGGCAAGCACAATGTTTCCTTGTAGCTGGAGAAACAAAATAGATTCGGTAAATTAAGTTCTTGTTTGTTTTTCCTGGAGACGATTTTCCAGTAGGGTTGACCGCAAATCCCATGTTATGATTGTAAAAGGAAGGTTTGTAGAACTCATATCCTGTAAGCGTTGTCCCTTAAAGCACCAATGATTTTATTTATAGCCTGCGTTATAAAATGTTTTACAAGTGTGGTTTGTGTTTATATTTAAATACCCTGGCCACCCCCACATACCACCTAACGTGATGAAACTTTCTGGAAAAGACGTATGTAGCAGTATTTATACCACAGGCAGAAAAAGGCTACAGAAGCTTATAAATATTAACCTGCCAGTGTAGAAATATAATTAAACCATGTATTACATATTTTTCTTCCTCTAAAACTCTTAATAGATTTCTTTCCAGTTTGTGGTCATGATTCCCAAAGGAAAATTCCAAAGTTGCCCTGGTTTCCTTAGTAACAGAATCAGGTGTAAATTGTGCTCCCATTTTTCCAAACATCTGTATCCAAGCAACATATTAAAGTGTGTTGCCAACTGATGTATGTATAGCATATAAGAAAGCTTGCCTTTAGAGAAAGAGGTTAACAGGGAGGAAAAAGGTATAAAAAGCAAAAGCAAAATAAAGTCACAAGAAAAAGTAGTACTGTTATTCAGTTTTGCTTTATTTTTTTTTTTAATTTACTGGCTAAATCTGAAAAAAAAGATAGGCTATTATTGCTTAATAAATTACTAATTTCTAGTGGAATTCATAGTGTTGGATTAAATTATATACTTTACTAGATTCTTCTATAGGCCATTCCAGCCTGAAATGTAATTCAGGAAAGTTTCCTGGTGGTCATCAAAAGGCCTTCTTCCTTAGCAAGTAGAAGAAACTCATAGAGGCCCAAAGCTTTGATCATGAGTAAGAGAGACTGTGCAGTAGTAAACTTATCAGCTGGGACTGTAAGAGTAATATGTTAACTGTTCTAAAGGGTCTCTCGTATTCCAGACTCAGAATTATATTCTTAGCACAATCCTTCTTACGTCAATGGATCCAGAAACTTAAGGCATAGACTGGCAATTCTGTGTGGAAATCCAGATTAAACTCTTCTAGACACATAAATGCCAGACTCTAAAATTAATGACACATGCCAGCTCTATGCCCTTGGGAAATATTTTTTACTTTCTTTAAGCCTTAGCTGCTTTATTGTCAAAACAGGAATAATGTGGGCAGGGGGGTCGGAATTGGGACTTATTGTTTAATGAGTATAGAGTTTCAGTTCAGGAGATGAAAAAGTTCTGGAGATGGATGGCAGCAATGGTTGCACAACGTGCTACTGTACCTAATGCTACTTAAAAATGGTTAAAATGGTAAATTTTATGTAATACATATTTTACCGTAATAAAAAATACAGGAATAATAATAGTACCCCATGGGGTTGTTTTGAGAATTACATAATAAACAGTCTGCACAGTGCCTAGCACATAGTAAGTGTTCAATAAATGGTCATTATTATTATTATTGTGATTCACAGTAACATTAATAAAAATCGACTCTTGAATCCCTCCAGGAGTCACAACCAGTATCAGTGCTTACCATTCCCCATGCCATCCCTTTCTCCCCTCCACTGCACCAGCGCACACTCACGTCTTGGTCCCCTGTCCCTCTCTTCACGATCTCCCTATTCCAAGTCTGCATTCTCTCCAACATCCTCACATCAGGCACAGTAATCACAAAGTCCAAAATATGTTTGGGAGAGTCAAGCTCCTTTACTAAAGTTGAATATAAAAACAATACTAAAAGGAAACTATTTTAAATTCTGCTGCCAGTTGAAAAAAAAGATCTTCAGAGTGACTCTAAAGCAAAGCTTTGACAGTTGCAAGCCTAGACATGGAGAAAACTGCAAAATGAAGTTTGATTTCCATTTCCTTCCGTTCTTGCTTAGATGGGAATAGCAGCAATGACCAACACTTCTGGGTTTAGAGTGATTTTCACGGGTGTCCATTCATTCATTTCATCTCCTTACAGGTGATGCCCCAGGAACATGGTCACCCGAAGGCTATCATTCCTGACCCAGTAGTTTGATGGTGTCTTGTTGCCTTTATGTACTCTTGATGCCTAATAGGATCCATCCTCCAAGTCTTTCCCCTTCCTCCAGACACCCAAAAACATAAGTGGTTTGAGCTAGAAAGAACCTTGGAAATCTTTCGGTCAATCCCCTTCATTTCACCAATAAAAACTTGAAGCCCAATATGGTTAGATAATTAGACCTACCTTACATCTCTCTGCTCTGGATCCTACCATCTCCAGTCTTCTCAGAGAACTTGCACTATCAAATATTCACTCCGTCTTCTGTAACTACAATTTTTCTTTCAAATTTGCATTTATATATGCTCAAATGTCTCCCACCTTTAAAAAAAATCCCTTCCTCTATCTATACCTCCCTCCAATTCCTAGTCTATGTCTCTTCTCTCATGGTTCAGTTTCTCAGAGGAGTTACCTGCACTCACTGTTCTCAACTCCTCACCTCTCACTCAACTTCACAGCCCAATGTGGGCTAACATCTACTCTTACTGCTCTTCCAAACCTGTTTTCTCAGTCCAGCAACCAAAGTCTTCTAGGTCTTTAGATTCACTTTTCAATCCCATCTTGCTTGATCTTTCAACAGCATTTGACACTGTTCAAGTACTTCCCTCTGAAAATACTCTTCCCTTGACTTCCTTGCTGCCACTCTCTTGGTTTTTCTCCAACTTCTCTGGTCACTCAGTCTCAGTCTTTTGGGCCAGATGCCCATCTCTGCCCTTACAGTAAATGTTAGAAGGCCTTAGGTCTTTACCCTGGACCTTTTCTCCTTTAGCTTTCACTCTATAAACTCTTCCTGAGCAATTTTTTCTGCTTCAATTACTTTATTGGCCAATAATTCTGAAATCATTTGCTTCTAAGCTTTCTATATAACTACCAACCTGAGGCCTCCACTTTGATGATCTGTAAGAAAGCTCAAATTCAACCTGCTCACACCATTTTCTTTCCAAAACATGCTCCTTCTCATTTTTTACTTTAATTTAAAATGTACTCAGTTCTAAGTAAAAAATCTGGAAGGCATTTTTATTCCTCCTTCTTTTTCAATCCCATGTTATATGTTCATTCTTTTATTCATTAAGACAATTGAGTGCCTACTATGTGCCAGGCACTCTTTCAAGCAACAAACTCTACTCCATTCTGTTTAATCCATTCTGTTACCTAAATAGTGATCCAATTTGCCAAATCATCTCCTGCACCCCCTCCTTAGTTTATTCTCCCGGTCTTACTTGAACTACTGCAATAACCTCCTAACTGACTGGCCCACATTCACTCTTGCTTTCTTTATTTCTGTCTATCCCACAATATTTAATCCTCTCTATTACCAACTTATAATTATGAAAACTTTCAAAGAAGTTTTACAATGAGCAAGGAACATGCATATACTCTCCACTTATATTCCACTATCATCACCATTTTACTATATTTGCTTTATTTCACTCTTTTTATATGTACTATTTATATAGTATTCATATTTTTATCTGTATAATTTGAAAGTAAGGTGTAAATAACATGACACTTCACCCCTATGATTTCAGTGTACTTAAGGATATGGAGAATGTCCTCCACAATCCTGATTTTATATCTAAGAAAATTAATAATTCCATGATATCCTATAATATCCAGGGCATATTCCCACTTCTCCAATTGTCCCAAGAATGTCTTCTATGGTTGTTCCCTCCACTTTCAATCAGGGTTCTATCTGTATTAACTCATTGCATTCCATTTTCATATCTCTTTTACACCTGAGTTTAGAATTGTCTCTAATCATTTTTTTTAATGACATTGACTTTTTGTTAAGTTCAAGATAGTTGCATTATAGAATGTCCCACATTCTGAATGTGTTGGTTTATTTCCTCATTATTTAGAGATGCTATATTTTACCCCTTGGTTAAGGTATTGACTGACACCTCTCTGCTCTCTTCATTGTAACTGTACATTTTTCCCTTTTCAATTAGAAAGTGATTTGTCAGGTGACCCTCTGGCACTTTGCTAATATCCTGTTCCCCAATAAGATTTCACCCAATATTCTAGCATCTAATGATGACCACTGGCTGCATCAATTATGAAGTTGGGGTGATCTTTTCAAAATGTAAATCTGGTCATCATTTCTATTTTCTATTACTACAGAATAAAGTCCAGAACACTTAGAATGCCTTCTGAGTCCCTTCAAGATCTGCTCATCCCTCCAAACTGTTCTCTCAACTCTTTCCTCCTCACTTTACACATTCTATCCACACTGGTTTTTCTTTCTATTTCTCTGTCTACATACCCCACACATCTTGTTTCTTCACCTAGAACATTAATTCTTACTCATCATTCAGGTCTCTTCTTAGATATTATTTCATTGGGGAAGTTTTTCTGCCCTCTCAGACTAGAATAGCTTCCTCCACAATATGCTCCATTGTACCCCACACCATGATACTATCATCTCCAGAATTCCTACCCTACCAGCTATAGCACAAGCTAACAGAGGATCCCAGAGGGAACATGCACGTCAGACTGAAAGTTCACATATTCTGCCTTTAGTGGTGCATTTGACCTTCTAAATATCTGCTTCTCTGCTCTTTGTGTTTATTGGGGGGGGGGGGGAAGGGGGAAATAATGAAGCAAAGCTGAAAGTCTCCGTAATAACATTTTCTTTTAAGCTAATCGTTTTTGCAAAGCTGTGGATTCCACAGGTTCTTAGTAGGCAATAGAGAGTCTGGTTCTTTGAAGGGATAAAATGTCCAAATGGTTTCACCCTGATTTTTAGCTCAAGGGAGAAGACGAGAAGTCATCTGATGCACTTTCTGTGTAACTACTGTTGATAAAAAGATTTGGCCTGAAATTTCTGCCCCTCTGATCCCTCCAGAGGAGGATTAAAGGGGAGACAAGTGATAATGTGCTTAATTTTTCTTCCAGTAATTTCAGCTTCCACTAAATTTCACTTTTCAAGTTCTTTTAGCTTTCTGAGGTTCTTGCTGTTAACAGAAACAGTAATTGCTATTATTATTATGACTGTAATAAAGCAGCTGCACTTTTATTCGGCCACCTGGAGAACATAAAAACTTAAACAACCAGTTATTATCTTTTTAGGTGAGAAAACACATCTGTAGACTAACTGCCCTAGCAACAGTCAGGATGTGTCCCTCTGAGGCCAGTACTTTGGACCACTCAGTCCTGCATGCCAATGGGTAGCCCTCATCCAAGGTAATAACTGAGTGGCAGGCAACTTGGAAAGTATTTGTTAAAGAAGATAACACAGTTTAAAGCAAACTTACAACTTTTCCAATATGAGATTAAGTCATGTCATACTGTGTACATTAATAGCAAACCAACCTTTGTGCTGGCAATAAGCAGGATGCTCCTCTACACAGTCCTCACTTTTCCCAGTTTCCTGCTCATCCTGAGGATGGTTTTCCATTACCAACATTTACTTCTCTTTCCATTCCATTAGGCTCACAAAGAGGAGTTTCTCAATTCCTGTTACCCCTCTTCAGTATAACCCTCCTATGCCTCATTATCTTCCAGCGCAAAAATCTCAGCCAATTTTAATCATGTACTTAACACAAAGTCAGCTTCTGGGGCAAAAGAGAACTTTCGAAGGTCAACCAAAATAAGCTCTTGGTCCAAAATGACTTTCTAAGTCTAGAGGAGGGCAGTCTTTGAGAAGAAAAAGGTGGAGGCCTGAGTGTAAAGGGGCCAGAGGCTGTGGAGTTTCCTAAAAGCCATATTTCAGAGTCATGGTCTCTTATTGAATTCATGCTCCTTGCAGCCTCCTCATCTCCTCTTGTCTCCTGAGGAGAAGACACTCATTTACAGCCAGCAGATACCAGAGTATCCCTACTAAAATAATGCAAGTCTTTTCATTTGGACCATGAAATTAAACCGTCACACAAGGGACACTTCCTCCATCATACTATTTAATCAAAGGCCACATGTCAAAACCCACTGAAGGCAAAATCTATAATCAGTGAGTTAAGACATTATTCTCATTGGAATCAGGTCAGCCCAAACGCTTTCATTATAAATGGTGCATGGAAAAGTATAGATAAACTGAGTATAGAAATAACTAACTATATTCAATATTTAGAGAATACCTAAGAGGTATGTGCTTGACTCTAAGGATAAAGGTCCTCACCCATAAGGGGCCAACAGTCTTGTGGGGGGACAGATGCATCACAAATTCACAAAGCATTCACCCAGAAATAACTGTGTAATACCTGATATGGGGTCACACTGATAAAGAGACTAGCCCTGGCGAAGACAGAGAAGAGTTCACAGAAGAAGTACAATATGAATGGGTGCTTTAAAGAATCAGTAGGAATTGATTAGGTATAGCAAGAGCAATGGTATTTTACAGCAGAGGGAAATGCAGAACATATCCATTTTTCTCCTGGCAATACTTCTCTAGACGAGTTTTTAATCTTAGTCTTGTTTCCCATCCACAGCATATGTCATCTACCACACACCATCAAGTAATTTTGGCTAATAGGTTGAAAATGAAGGTCCCATATTCATTTAAATGACAAGACAGGAAGAGAAATGTGCTCCTCAGGAAAGTTAAACATAGATAGTTTTGTCAGATTGCATGTAATTCAATAAAATCATATAATGTGTAAAGGTTTGCAGTCTTTCCCTAACACCTTTTGCCTGATTATTTACTTCTTCTTTTAGTCTTCCTCAAGAAGAGAAAGGATGAAATTTCCTTCATATGTAGTTTCTTGAGAAACTCATGCAGAAGGAAGCACTATATTCCCAGAGCCCAACTACATCTGGGGGACTCGATGTATCAGAAACATGTCATTGGGCCACAGATGCACAGACGAAAGAGTTGGTCTTAAAAATAAGATGAGAGGGACTGGATAGCACAGGTGACAAAGTTCTTTGAGGTAGAAGAATAACAGACTCCCAATTTTAGGGCAGATGGCAATAGAAGCAGGTAGGAGAATTTAAAATTTTTGCCATGAACTATGTATTTGGACTTTTTTCATTGAGAGCAAAAGATGAGAAAAGATTAGAATTTCTGTTTGGGATTGACTTGTTTAGATGACCCCACCCTGACACTGAGTCAGACGGGCATAGCTCCAAAAGTATTTCCCACATAAAATATATAATTCTCTAGGGTTGATTCATGAGCAATATAGGAAGGGGACCGGGGTGAGAATTTACATTTATTGAACACCTGTTATATTTATCATAATTCAGGCCTTTTGTTAAACATTTTACGTATGTTTCTCAACATTTCTTCACCTTACTTTCAAAGCTGCCCACTCTTGGGAGCTTTTAGCTGCTATTAGCTGTGTCTGCTGCACCAGGTCTGTTTACTGAGATTCCCAATGCCAGGGGGCTCCTCCACTCAACACTGGGACCAGCAGACACAGCCCACATATATATATATATTATATATATATATATATTATATATATATATATTGGTGAGGAAGATTGGCCCTGAGCTAACATCTGTGCCAATTTTCTTCTTTTTTGAATATGGGATGCCACACAGCATGGCCTGATGAGTGGTGTGTACATTGGTGCTGGGATACGAACCAGCAAACCCTGGGCCGCCGAAGTGGAGCGTGTGAACTTAACCCCTATGCCACCAGGTCGGCACCCCCAGTATTTTTTTAATCTCCACCAAAATTTACCTGTGTGCCAGGTGCCAGCTAGAGAATTGATACACAGTTTATGTATTAATGTTTTCCCATATACCACTCCCCACACACGTGCAATATTTTAAAATGTGGTTCCACATAATGAGATTTTCCCTTGGCTGGGTTCACCCCACCCATGCGGTGGTTTTCTGCCCTTGGTCCTTCTCTACTAACAAATGAGGTGTTTTCAATGACTGAGAAGGTCCACCTCTACTTAGTTAGATTCAGTGGCCTAATGGGGATTTGCCGCTGCCTCAGACAGTTTTACAGAGTTGTTCATTCTTTCTATTAGTTTCCCAGAGAGGCCATAGTAAATTACCACAAATCATGTGGCTTAAAACGACAGAAATTCATTCTCTCCCAGTTCTGGAGGCCAGAAGTCTGAAGTCGGAAGTGTGCCAGGGCCGCACTTGCTCTGAAGGCTCTAAGAGAGGATATTTCCTTGCCTCTTCCAGCTTCTCGTGGCTCCTGGCATTCCTTGGTATGTGGTAACATAATGCCAATCTCCATCCTTGTCTTCACATGGACTTTGTCCCTGTGTCTGTGTCCTCTCCTCTTCTTATGAGGACACCAGTCATTGGATTTAGGGCTCAACCTAAATCCAGGGTGATTTCATTTTGAAATCCTTAACTAACTACATCTGCAAAGATCATATTTCTAAATAAGGTCCTATTCTGAGGTTCTGGTTAGGCATGAATTTGGGGTTGTGGGGGACACTATTCAACCCACTACACTCTTTGACATAGTTAAACCGAGGGGAGAAGGAAGGCCAAAGGAAGACAAATCCTCCCCTGAACACTCTCAGGACACTGCTTCTCCTTTTTCCGTCTACCTATCTCCTGAGGCGGCTCTGTGTCATGGCAGTTACCACTCGCCCGGTTGTTACTTCTTTTTTTTTGTGTGTGAGGAAGACCAGCCCTGAGCTAACATCCATTGCCAATCCTCCCCTTTTTGCTGAGGAAGACTGGCCCTGGGCTAACATCTGTGCCCGTCTTTCCTCTATGTTTTATATGGGACGTCGCCACAGTGTGGCTGACAGACGGTGCATCGGCGGGCGACCGGGATCCGAACCTGCGAACCCCGGGCTGCCAAGCGCGGACTAAACCGCTGCGCCACCGGGCGGCCCCGGTTTTTACTTCTTAATAGTCTGGGAAGACGCTGCCTCCTTATACGCAGCTCAAACACTTTGCCTTCTTATGGCCTTTCATCACCTTTTTCCATGAGTCTATTTTTGAGATGTCCATACCACCCAGCACACTCACAGATACTTTAAATTACCTTTCAACCTGTACCTCCTGCAGGATGGTTGATTTGTGAGTTTCTCGCCCATTGAGAATTGCCGTTTACAGTGATTTTTCTCTAGTCCAATCTGCATTTTAATAAACTGAATTATAGATGTGGCTCAGATACTAACTGTTGTGTCCGTCTTAAACATGCTCCTGGTGTTCTTTAAGTCACTTTCCACTATGTGACAGTTTTCCCATTCCAGCCAATTTGAGCTAAGCTTTCCAAGTGAAAATTGGAAAATTGGTAAAATCAACACCGCTCTTGCTGTCTGAGTGTAATGTCCCTCTTCTCTGAAACTAAGCCCAGACGCGTGGTCTAAACCAGATGGGTGCACTCACTGGAACTACATAACTGAAATCCAAAATTCTCTAGAAAGTCAATTCGTCATAAGCATAGGAGTGTTCAATAAACACTAAGCCAGGTTTTGTGAAAAACATCCAACTACAGTGCCCTTGCCTTCTGAGAAGACAAAAATACTTCCACAGAAAGAATACTCTCTCATCTCAAATCTCAAACTTTTGTTTACCCAGTTTAGAATCAAAATTTAGATAGGAAATAGAAAAGGCACTTCAGTTTTAGAATAATTTGTTAGCAAAGCAAGATCTGTCTTAATACGTGCAAACTAAATATTTATCTTAATATGTGCAAACATAACACTATTTCAAGATTTAATAGATAATTTCCAAAATCAATTGTCTTACCAGTGAAGACCTATGAAGACACTTAAGCTTTAGTCAATGAAGTGGCAAGGATGTTCTAGACAATCAATTTAGTAATGCAATATGCAAATTATCCAACAAAATAGATAGAAGTAGTCTAATTCATTGCAAAATGCAATATCCTTGTTTTTGTTTTTTAAAGCCATTTTTGAATTCTCTCAACTCCTAATTGATTTAAACATGTTCATTTTATTTTCTTAGTTAAAAAGATATTCTTAAGGTAATTAGACTATAAATTCAAAATATTTAATCTCCTTCTTGTAAAAAAAGAATATTTATTAAATCTGTTTTCCTTGTCTTCATCATTTCACACAATTATTTTAAAACAACTTCTCATCTCTTTAGCTACTTTTGACAGAAAAAAGAAAACATATTCATCTTCATTCCTACTCTATTTCAGGTAAGGGCCCTTCTTCCTGAGTCTGCTAACAAGTCAAATGAAGTCCAGCTATTATCCTTGTGGTACAGTATAAGTAAACAAATACAATTGAAATAAAACAGAATTACCTGCAGGAAATAATTGTTCTAATACCAGCAACAAACAGCTAAATCCCAAGTTTGTCCAGTCTTCCAAAGCTTATTGTTGACATTTTATTCTCAACAAATCTCTATAAATGGCCATATGGTCCAGATTGAGGTCTCTCTGAGGAGAGTCTACATTGCTCTTCCCCTTTGCTGCATTTGCTCTGAACTAAGGCACGTGTTCAGATGGGCACACTCCTGCCTTGCTCTATTCCTGATCTCCCATGTTCATTCCTCACCACTCCACAATCTCTCTCACCTGTACCTCCACAGACCACTCCCAGATGGACAATCCCAGGGGACACAGAGAAGCAAGCAAGAGTTGCAGATACAAATTGGGGCGCCTCCTCAGGTCATACACATTGCTTCAGAGGCCTTGTACATGTCCAGTCCCTACTTGGTAACAGGCCTCTCTCTTGTCACAGGGCTGGCAGACAGCCCAGGCTGAGGAGGCAGCCGTCGTCTTTACCCTACAATGACTGCCGCAGTTTGGCACATGAAATGATACTGGGAAAGAAAACCCTTCTTCCTTCTCTAGTTTCCCACTAAAAGGATACAAGCCCTGAACTCAGTAGCTTTGTTTCCTGATGCATTTATAGCAAAAGGGAATGAGAGAAGCAGATGCCAGAGATCAGGAGATAATCCTGTGGATGAGTCTCATGATCCAGTTGCCCTAGAGGACAGTCCCATTCCTTCTGTTGGATACAAAAAATAATAAATTCCTTCCTTTAGGTTAAACAGGACTTAGTTGGATGTGCGTCTCTTACAACTGAAATAATCTTGACTAATATAAAAAGGGTCAGATTATGAGAACAAAGTTGAGTGTAAGCCTTAGGTATGCTGTCAAGTGGGACCAACTGGAGATTTACCCTTTAGGAGGGGTGAGGAGGTGGTGGTAATAACTGGAGAGGGAAACAGAGTGCAAGGACGAAAGAGGGAAAGTCCAAATGGAGTCCAAACTAGGGATATTGTAAGTAGCGGTTGGTCAAGCAATCTCCAGCGCTGTATGTATCAGGGGAACCTGCAGAGGCCTGAGACAGATAAGAGACATGTGCAGCAGGTGTCACACATTTATCTTTGGGAGACTGGGGTTTGAGTCAGAAAAACATCCATTTAAAGCACTGGACTACCAGGCAATGGGTTGGTACAGGAAAATGAGCCACAAGTAATTAGGAATTGGTACACCAGAACCCTAGTAGGCCCAAGCAAAAGACCAACTAATACAGATTCCTTTAGCCATTGTATTCACTCCACCTGAGGATTTGATTGCCTCCAGAATCTGGGATGGAACAGAACAAGTTGCAGAGACAGGTATCTATAGCCTTTATCATTCTCCTTCCCCCAACCACTTCAATTGTCAATATCTTTTTGCAGGCTTGATTTTAGTCATACCCCTGAGTGTAATCTTTTGCCACTTCTTCACAGATATGAGGCTCTTTCTATCCAGTCAATTCCCAATTTCCAAATAGGTCAGGTTCCAAATATTTGTTTGTGTGAGATGAAAAAGTAATTCTTCAAAATGTGTGTGAACTTCGTAGGTTTTTGAGGGCTATTCTGGAAACTCAACAGTAAAGAAAATTGTTGCTATGGAAAAGTGGGTTCTGAGCTGACTCAGGACTCCAAGCACATATCTCCCCACCCCAGCTTCAAGCCTAAAGCCACAGCTACTGCAGGGAGAACATGGCAGGATCAAGAAAATCCCTTCCCTACCTTGCATCTCTACAGCCAATGAAAAGGAAGCATTGAATGTTCTGGTTATCTATTGCTGTGTAACAAACCATTCCAAAACTTAGTAACATGGAAAAACTATTCTACTATATTTCATGATTCTGGAGGTCAAGAATTTGGGTAAGCTTCTGCTGAGCAATTCTTCTGCTCATGTGGCATCTACTGGGGTCTCTTGTGCCTGGTAGACTGGGTCCTTAAGTCCTAGAGGATCTAATAGGGCTTCACTCACATGCATGAAGCCTCAGTAAGACTAGCTGCAAGATTGGGCTCAGCTGGGCCCCTCTCCCTCTCCATGTAGTCTCAGAGCCTCTCCATACAGTCCCTCCAGTAAGGTAGTGGGACTTTTTACATGGCATTTCAGGACTCCACGATAAAAAGTAGAAGCTACCTGTCCTCTCAAATGCTAGGTCTAGACTAGCAGAGCACAGCTTCTATCATATTTTATCAGTCAAATTGACACAAGCCAGCCCAGATTCAAAAGGAGAGGAAATAGACCTTCATATTTCCATGAGAGGAGTGTCAAAGAATTTTCAGCCATTCCTAATCCACCACAGTGTTTCTCTAGGACTCCTAAGAAGGCTACACCCTCATCATAATGGCCACAACTCTGGGGTTTCATCTTGTTTTTAAGTTCAAACTACTTTCAAACCCCATTTCTACAAATTTCTTCAGGTAGGTTCAATAAACTTTCATTTATCCACTACTTACTGGGAGAGAACAACACGCCAGGAACAGTGCCTGGGCCTGGGAATATAATGATGATCAAGGCAGAGAGATCATTTCTGCCCTTATGCAGATTATGTTCTGATAATACAAGAAAGTAAAAAGCAGTCATCATTCCCTCTGACAAGTTCTATGATGAGGTGTTTGGAACATCAACACGTTCCAGAAGAGGTGACATATAAAGGGTGACCTACAAGATTACTAGGAGCTAGCCAAATAAAGAGGGGAGGAGTATTCAAGGCAGAGAGAGCAATGTGCAAAGGACTGGAGTTTATATAGACAGCATCATGTCAATCCGCTTCCAGAATAAAGTTGGAAAGGGGTGGAGGGTATATAAAGGAAGAAGTAGTCAGGAGAGGAGGCTGGAGAAGTAATCAGGAGCCAAATCAAGAAGACCCTTGTAATCATTTTAAGAAATCAGGACTTCATTCTTAATGTGGGAACCCAAGAATAATAGAGAAATGAAGGATTTAAGCAGAGAAAAGACATGATTAGATTTATGTTTTCAAAAGATCTGCCTGGCTGCAAGAGGGGAAATGCATCAGACGTAGCAAAGCCGGAGGCAAGGAGAATATTTAACAAATTGTGCAATAGTATCAGTGAAAGATCATGGTGGCCTGAATAGGATAGTGACACTCAGTATAGAAAAAAGTGCTTAGCAGTTTTAAAAGCTATTCAGAAGGACAAATCAATTGCATTTGGTGATTGGATGTAGATAGTGAGGGAGATGAAAGAGGAAGGGCTACCACCCAGCTCGTGATTTAAGTTTTGGGGAAGATTGATGGTGCCATTCACTGAGGAAGGAACACAAGGAGAAGGCTCAGGTTTGGAGACGAGAGTGAGTCTCAGAAGCCAATAGGAGTCAATGTTCAAGACAGAGTGAGTAGAGCGATCAGCGGTTTCAAATGCACTCCCTATATGCCAGGCACTGAGTTAGAAAATGGGACCCCAAAATAACTAAGACATTCTTCCTGTCTTGGAAACAGTATGGTGTTATTTCCCAGTGTCTGATCCCTACCTTGGGTCCTTTGGTTCTGAGATTTTTATCTTTCTGCCCACAATTCTGGAATCTGGAGTCCTGGCCCAAATCTCAGTTTGTATGGCATGGTACCCAGTCATGCTAACTCTTGTTACTTCTTACAAAACATCATTGACGCGGTGCTTGACTTCCCACTGCTGAAAATTGTCTACTTTCCCTTCCCTACTTGATTGGGTTCTATTGTTTCCAGGCCCCTGTTAGGATCTGGCTCATTTTGTTTCTAATTGAGTGCAAAGACCAACCCTCCTTCCTACTACCCCTACCCAGCATGAGCCACTTGTTCTTGTATATGGAATGATCCTAAACCGGATGCTCATAAGACAGAGAGGACCTGGATTCTTGAGGCTAAGAGTTCAAAAGGAGTCTGAAAACTTGTTTTTAACCAAGAGTTTTCTCTTCCCTGTAACTCTGGCAGCTCTTTTGTGTGTTTCCTTGAGAAAGGTACTGTGAAATTTATTACTTCTTTCAGAGGACATTTATCAGCAGGGTATTGACCCTGCAGTATCTTTGGACAGGCAGCTTGTTTTATTCAATACTGGAGTTCTCAGCCTTTCCTCCTGTTATAGCCTATACATTAGACTCCCTGTGGGGTGAGGAAATCAGGGCAGACCATGGAATCATCTGTTCCTTGGTCCTGCAATATCACCTGGCAGATGGAACCTTATGGCTAGGCTTCAGAAGAAGACATTTTTTCCTGCCATTGGCAGAAATTTAGGGCAGCCTCTTTCTGGCTCATAAAGTTGTCCTTCGTAAACACTATAATTTCAGCTGTCTAGTCCTTTCTCAATTTTCCATGCTAAAAGGAGCTGAGCCTTGGCATAGACAATACACAATATACTACTTGGATAATAATTGGGGAGCATATTATAATGGATGAATTTTTTTGGTAATAGATGTGATTTTTTTTTCCATCTATGCTTTGCCTAGACTGATATTAAATAGGCACACAGCAACTGCCAGCAGATTTATGGGGAGAGGGGAGGGTGTTGAGTAAAAGCCAGGCTCCCATTTTTCAAACTTGTGGTGAAAAATTCACATACAGTTTATAAAGTACTGATTGCACTTTTAACCCAACAATACACATGGGAATTTAATTAGAGTGCAATTCAGCATCTATCAAATATTTCAGAAAAGTAGAGTCACATCATGCAGGAAGGTTACCTTCCAACGAGTATTCCATAAACCCAAATTTGCATATAGTCAAAATTATTCTTAAAATTTCTTAAATTTTGACAGCCCTTCATGCTTTTGATTTGAATGTACTTTTAATAAGTTCAGAACAGGCCCTTTTTCTTGCAGAGTTAATATAAATCACTATTCCTCTGGTTATCTAGAGCATTCTCCAGCACTCGAATTCTCACAGTTGGCTTGAATTTCCAGGTATTGAACAAAAACAGAAGTCTTTTAAACCTTAGAATAAAACTAGCCAGCCAACAAACCTGCACAACGTGAGATACACATAAGTTAGCAATCAGTGGGAGAGCATGAGGACCCTGAATATTCCTCATTTCCGGGAGACACACACAGTCATTTCTTACACCTTCAGAACACAGTTCAAGGATCTCACCAAGCCCTGTCTTAGAGCTCCCCACTGGATGGGGGAATAATCATAGCTATGTCTATGTAGCTTCCAGCCAGCTTGCTGGTCAAGGAGTATCAAGGAGTTAGCACAGAAGTCCCAGTTCAAAGTGCTGGTAGTACATAGTTGGAAACAACTGGCAGTTAAGTGAGCCTCATTTGAACTGAAACATGGTCTATATAATACATACAATGTTGTGAAATAGTGGAATGGCCTTCATAGTTGCATTAAATATGTTATGTTCTAATAACATGCAACATGACTATAGAGGAGCCAATCTGGATCTCATTCACAGTTTCTGCAAATTTTAGTTTATCAACTTACAAAGCAAAAGGAGCCTGCATCAAATTGACTCCAGCAAGAGCCTCAGAAAAATATCTCTTTTGTGGTAGGTCATTGAAAAGAAAAATATGACACATTTCAGAGAAGCTTCTCCTTATTCCAAATCCACCCCCAATCCTGGTGACTACAGCATATCATATAACTACTTCTCCTTAACTTATACAGTACTCTTTAAGTCTCAGACCAAAATAGTCAATCTTCAGATATTCCATTTTCAAATTAAACTTCAGTATTATTTTAGATCTTTTCACAGATGGTGCCAATTAGATAACGTACTAGAAGAATCTAATCCATGCTTTTTGTTTTGCTGTTGTTGCTTGAGGGAGAATAGCATAGTGGGGAAGTGTGGATGTGAAACTTCGTATTTTCTAAGTGACTTTGGGCAATTTTCTTTGCCTCCCTAGGTCCCAGTATCTCTATCAGTAAAATGGGGTTAATAATATCTATTTCATAAGATTGTTGTGAGGATTACATAATATATTTTAAGTCTCTGATATCAATTAAGACAGTGATTCTCAAACTTAATTTGCATAAGAATCACTGTAGGAATTTAATAAAAATAGCAGTGCATTCAGAGGTTCTGATTCAAAGGTCTGGGGAGGAGCCTGAGAATCCACATCTATTAACAAACACCTCAGGTAATTCTACTTCAAGTGTTCCAAAGAGCATGCCTTAAGGAACACTACATTAGATACTTAATAGATGTTAATTCTTTTCCTTTCCCTCTTAGTAAACTACTCCTAGCAAAGTACAGGCATTGGATTTTGGAATCAGAAATTGTCCCCAACCGGCAGTTATTTCAGAACTTCGCTAATGATCTCAAAGACCCAACTCCATTCCACTGTCAATAACTGACCTCACTCTGCTAAAACTCAGGAAAAATAGAAGCCTCATAAGGTAACTGGGCCAACCCTACAAACTGACCCCTTTTTGTTCATCCAGTCAATAAATATTTATTGAATGCCCGATAGATACCAGGAGCAATTCTAAGGCAGCTGTCAGCAAACTGTGGCCTGTGAGCCTGTACGAATACAGGTCTGCTGCCTGTATTTGTAAATAAAGTTTTATTGGAATGGAGCCATGTTTATTTGTTTACACATTGTCAATAGCTGCTTTTGTGCCACAATGGCAGAGTTGAAGAATTTTGACAAAGACTGTTTGGCCCTCAAAGCTTAAATTATTTACTATCTGGCCTTTTTAGAAAAAGTTTGCTCACCCTTGTTCTAGAGATGGATCTTTGGACATAGTTTTCCTTATTAGTCTGTTATTTCTCATTGATATCCCTAAACACCTACCACTTCCTCTTCACCTCAAGAAGTCCCAATATTGCAACCTTGAAATTTCTTCTACTTCAGAGTCAAAAAAAGGAGTATTCAAAAACAGAGCTCTTTGAGGGCCAATTTCAAAGTTCACCATTTATTTCATTAGATTGTGACTTAAGTAAATATGGAGTCATATCAGTTTGGATCTTTTACACCAAAAACTAACTTTGGCTAGTGTCAACAGAACATGGAATTTGTTGGAGGTATATTTAATAGCTAAAATTGGGAATAAGCCAGAATTCCAAAGAACCAAGTCAGGAATGGGGGCAAACCCTGAAGCCTTAAGCTGTAGGAACTTCTTAACTGTGGGGTCTAAGTATCAAGGTAATGAATGGCTGGATTGGTATATCCAGTCCATGTATCATTCTCCTCAAATGCAACTCCTAGAGGAAATATCTGATTAGCCTATGTTGATCCATGTCCATCCCCTAGAGGTGGACAGGGCACCTTGACTTCTTCCCCACCAAGAGTGCCTGCAATGGCAAAGAGGAAATTCCCCAGAAGAGAAAGAAGGGTCCTATTAGAAAAGGGTCATAATTTAAGTAGACAAGAAAATTTCAAAGCCCCACATCAATTCTTTGAGAAAAGAGAGGTGGGAGCACAATTTCTGTTTCCAAAATCTACTTCAGGCTTAGGTTGAAAAGGTGATAAGAGATCTGAAATGAGGCATTTTCCAAGAAGCTTAAAACATCAAAATCACACCAGATTTCATTTAAACCTTGGCTGTTTCATTTTTACCTTTCCAGAATGTCTTCTCACCTATTCCTCACGCTCTCCGGTCTATGTAGTGACTCTTAGATAGAGTAGTGCTCTTCACCACGAGCCTGTCTCCATGTTCATGATGCCATCCCACCCCTTCGTCCTAACCGGGTCCTGGAAGGCATGGGTGCCTGCCAAATATTGATAATGTATATTTACCACCTACATTTTTCTCCTAATTCCCCTTTGACCAGGAAACAAGATCACTAACTAGGGATATTAGTGGATCCAATAGCCAAGTTTGCTTTTAATTTATTTAACAAACACTTAATTCATTAATATGTGCCAGATATTATCCTAAAACCTTTAAAAATATTAATTCATTAACAACACTGAGAGGTAGGTATTATGGTCAATCCATTTTGTAGATGATGAAACTGAGTGAAAGAAAAGAAATGTTGAGTAACTTAACATCTCTCCTGGCTGCACAGCTGGTAAGTGACGGAGCCAGTGTTTCAGTCCAGGCAGTCTGGCTCCAAAATTTTTCTCCCCAAACCATGCTACCATTCTAACATTGCAAATCTGACTGATCCACAAAGAGGTTGGAGACATAACATTGACCTATCAGCAACTAAAGATCGTGAACAGTTTAATTCTCTGGAGTTCAGCTTTGTGGAATTCCATATAGCAAAGCTACAGCAAGAAAACAAAAAAAAACCTGTCTTCTCATTACCAGTATCTACCTATGTCTACTCAGTTAAGTGATAGTACAACCTATTGTTCTCCCTCTTTATTTTTTCATTTATTTATTTATACAACAAGCATATACAGAGAATGCTGTATCCAGGCAGCCCTCAAGGTGTTGGGGATACGAAGAGGCATACATTTGTGATATTGGAGGAGGGGTGTCTAATCCACACTGGAAGAGGTCAAGAGGAGGCTCTTGGAGGAGAGCCCTATAGACTCTGTGGAAGCTGACCATGTAGGGAGGAGGTGATGACGAGGGGAGAGCAGGATCCTGGAGTGGGGCTCTTGTGCCTAGACCCCGAGGCAAGTAATTGCATATCGAGTACAGACATCATATGGGAAGTGTCTCAGACTGGAGTCTAGGCCTGAACTATCCAATTTGGTACCCACTAGCCACCAGTGGCTATTTAAATTAAATTCATTTAAATTAATTACAATTAAAATTTAGTTTCTCAGTTGCACTAGCCATATTTCAAGTGCTCAAGAGTTAGTTACATGTGGCTAATGGCTACAATATTGGACAGTGTAGATAGAGAAAAATTTCATTATCACAAGAGGTTCTATTTGGATACCACTGGTCTAGACCATCAGCATGGGGTACTGTTTAGAAATGTTAGTTTTCAAGTCAAACCCCAAAACAAATAAAACAAAATCCCCAGGGATGTGGACTCGGAATCTGAATTTTTAACACATCCCCAGGTAATTCTAATTGGGAACCGGAGGTGTAAAATGTGAGAAAAGGTCCAGCAATTGACAAAACTGGTGGGAGAGGCTGAGACAGTTCACTAAAAGCCTTTGAACACTAAGCTAAGGAACCAGGATTTAAACCTGAAGACTAGGGGATCCTCTGAAAAAGGAGAGAAGGAAGAAATTCAATTACTTAGCACCATCCAAACTTTCCCCATTCTGCTGCCAGAATGGCCTTCACAAAACTCACATCTCCTCTTGTCAACAACATTCCCCTGGCCTTTCCATAGTTTTTAGCTAATCAAAATCTCTAACGTATCTTGCAGACATCACTCTCTTAAGGATCCTTCTTTTAGAGGCCTGCCCCTTGCCTCCTCCCAACTACACCAAGACCCAGATGGTGCTCTCATTCTTCCTAAACTTTGCCTTCAAAGCCCTAATCATTGTTTGCAGCTGTCCATTAAAAGAACTGTAAGCTCCCTGAAGTCAGAGGCCATGTATGCTTAGCTGATCATTGTCTGACCAGCACCTAGTAGAATGCTTAGCTCATAGCAGGTAATTCACAAATATTTGTGGAATGAATGGATGAATATTTTAGAAAGATCATTAGCAGCAGAGTGGAAAATGAATTGGGGTAGCGTTGGGGGTGGTGAGGCATGAAGCAGAGAGCCAAGCTGGGACAGTGTTGCAATAGTCCAGGTGAGCAATGACTGAGATCCAAACGGGGACAGTGGCAGTGAGTATGGAGAGACGGGGACAAATTTAAGAAAGAGTAAAAAGATAGAATCAGCAAGAACTGCAGAATCTGTGTCAAGATGAATCTGTACCAACCACCATCTTCTCTTTAATCTTATACTCCCTTTACCCCATCCCTTCTAGATGCCTATAGTCCCTTCTCTTTGGTTCACTATCCTTTGGTTATTCTTATATCCCCCAGTCTGTTTTTGGCCTCTGCTACTTTTTAATGGGTGCATTTCCTCAAATGCTCAGGGCCATTAACCATAGGGATCCTCAATGAAGTTTCCTCACTGGGTCTCTCTTAATCTATAAACTACAGTTTGATTTTTCTGCCAAGAAAGAGAATGAAACACAAAAGGAAGCTCATTTGTCCAAAAGCAGAGCATCTGACAAACTCTGGGCTTGCTTTTTCTGGAGATGTCAGATCTCTGAAGACAGAGAAGTCATGAAAAGTTTGTCCAAATAGCTATCTTCTTTTTACCCACTCCTAATTCCACTACAACACAGCAGCCTATAATGAGCTAATGTAATTTATAATTATAAATGGCACTAAATTCCAAATCCTATATTTTATCTCTATTTGCTCTGCTTTATCACTCAGGATCTGCATAATCAACCAGCCACATCAGTCACTCCTTTCTCTACAATTCTATAGCCAGCACAGATGACCCATACAATCTTATATTTTGTTGCACTACCTTCTATAGCCCTTGGACTAGTCCATGTGTGTCCCATCTAATCAGGACCTGGAAGTGCCTGCCTCTGTTGTCTCCTGCCCTCACTCCAAGCACTTAAGTAAGCAAGCAGGCTCTCAGTAAGTCATTCTCTGAAGTTAACAAAATTGAATTGCTTTGTTTTCTTTTGAACACCTCCCAATTACCTAACCTCCCTGCAATGGATAGGACAGCCATTCTCTGAAACAGCTATCCTATTAACCCATTTCGATTTACACTTTAACTTGAATAGCCAGCCTCTTCGCCATCTCCAGATCCTCCATATCTTGGCTCATTTTGATGCCCATAAACAAACATACTTCATTCACCCCTCCTCACCTAGCTTGTACTATTCCTTTAAGACGGAGCTTCTTGGTGTCTGGTTCAAGATGACCTGCGGAGGAGATTCCTGGGCTCACCTCTTCTCATGGACACATAGAATCTGCAGCTAGATATGAAACAACTTTCTCTGAAAAAAACCTAAAAACTTGGGGCCGCCCGGTGGCGCAGCGGCTTAGTCCGCGCTTGGCAGCCCGGGGTTCGCAGGTTCGGATCCCAGGTGCCCGCCGATGCACTGCCTGTCAGCCACGCCGTGGTGGCGTCCCATATAAAGTGGAGGAAGATGCGCACGATGTTAGCCCAGGGCCAGTCTTCCTCAGCAAAAAGAGGAGGTTTGGACAGATGTTAGCTCAGGGCTGGTCTTCCTCACAAAAAAAATAAAAAAAAAAAAGATAAAAAAATAAAAACCTAAAAACTGTCTGATATTTCGTATGGGGTGAGCAACAGAAGGCCCACATCCAGCGAGTAGGAGAGGCTGGGACATAATCTCACCATAAACCCCACCCTTGGCATGGCGACCCACAATCGGGAAGGAACTAAAACCCCAGAGCTTCTCCCTGAGGAGCGAAGGCTTTGAACACCACTTACAGCATCTCCGATTTCTGAGACTTGCACCAGAGAGAGGAGCCTCCAAAATATCTAGCTTAGAAAACCAATGAGGCTCGCATCCGTGAGACCCATAAGACTATAGTGATATGAGAAACAGCACTTGGAGGGCCCAGGAGCTGGGAGTCCACCGCCCCGGGCCCAGCGCAGAGGTGGCTAATTGAGAGGAGCCCAGACTTTGGCGAATGAGGCTCACTTGCTAATCTCAAAGCCTGAGCCTGAGGGGCAGGGATCTGATTTAGCACATGTCTGGGCGCCTGCTGACTGCCGGGCACCATCTTCACGTTCTCCTTCCGCCTCGCTCTAGCTGGCAGGTGCCATCTTTTTTTTTTTTTTAACGATAGACTTTTTTTTTCTCTTTCCTCTTTTCTTCTGTGCCCACCATCTATATTCTGTCCCTCTGCCTCATTCCAGCTGGTGGGCGGCATTGTGGTGCTCTGCCCTGCTGCACTCCAGAGCACCAGTATCTATCTCCTGGAGGGGAGATTGTACACACATCAGGTGCCCCAGTTTTTGTGGCTGCCACCCAGGGGTCTCGCCTTGATTACCTGGCTCTGGAGGCCTGGGGAGCTTTCCGATCCTGGGTCCCATGGGACTATAACAATCAGAAAGACAGTTCTTGGCAGACGACCACCACCAGGGCACTGCACAGACAGCAGACTGAAACACACCCCAAGTCTTTCTGGGAAAGAGGACTATTTGCTTGTCCTGGAGCTTTGGCCTGAGGGGCAAGCTTGTGCTTTGGCACACAACTATGGGGCCTATGGAGGTGCTCTCAGGGAAGCGAAGGTCAGCCTTTTGTCCCTCACTGTCAGTGAGTCATTGGCCACTGGCTTTGGTGGGGATTTTGGGGGCGGGGGCTGGATAAAAACCTCCACTGCGGTAGTTTCTTTTGGTCTAGAGCAATCCTCTAGAGAATTCCCCTAGAGCAGTTCTCACAGCAGCTGAGGGATGGGTGCACCACCAGTGAAGGAGATCTGGGTGGAACACCAACAGCCTCCACTATAGCATGAATTCTCAATGGAGCAGTGTTCCCCCAAGGGGGCGAAATTAGTTCTTGAAGGGTGTGGGAAGGGGAAATCTCAGACATTACAATGGTTTGTGTCTCTCCAAAGGGCCACAGTATATAAACAGATGTACAGTATATCTATGGTATTAAAATTTGATGGGAAGAGAAACAATTAGGAAAAGAAAAGTCTTGAAAAGGTTCCTCAGAGAGTTGATAATGGAAAAAAAAAAAAGGTTAAGAAACACTACAATATAAAGTGTAATCAACTTGTTCTCTGAAGTCCTAATCCACCGATTGTTACATCAATTAATTGTATGTGTTCATACTCATTTTCTATTCCCCTCAGTGTATAGCACAAGAGCATATACTAAATAGTAATTGTTTCCTATTTATGGAATTTAAACAGTGATACAGTGTCAGCAGCTGCCCCAGGTTGTGGGGAAATTCCCACCTGGATCTATTTAGTTCCTACCTGAATAGAAGGTGAGGTTTTCTCCACTTGCTCTTGTCTCCAACCAAAGTGTTTAAGTTCAAAACCCTCAGTTCAGGGGGCTAGAAATATCTAATGTTGGTGAGTGACCTACCAATTTCATTCATTCTACTCTACTTCCTGGTCCTGAAAAGAGATCTTTCCCACTTCCTCTGCACCTTTCTCTCTAGTTTCATTAACTCCTCCCCTTTCCCCGCTTTCTACCAGCTTCCAGTATTGACCAGTCTTTCAAATCTGAAAAACTGGCTGTGCAAACTTGCATCTGCTGGTTATTAAGCTACAGCGCTCAGCTCCAAACCCACCTGTCCACACTCTGCTTTGTGATGCTGCAGCTGGGACAAAGGACCACATCTCATCTTTGCTAGATGGCTCCCAGTTTTGATCTGGCAAAAGGGGATACACTAACTAAAGGGATGCTGGTGACAGGCAGAGGGCGAAGGGACATTCTCCTTCCTGAGTGTCTGCTATTCCTGTCATTGTCACGTCAGCAACAGCTCTTCACCTGGGCAGTGGCAGATGGTTCTGGTTTCCAATTTTTTTCCTCACTCACAGAACTAGCCTCAGAGAGACCAGCAGGCAGCCCAGCACCATCTCCACGGAGAAGAGGGAGGGATCCCAGCTCTGTGAAGCTCCTTTCCCAAGCAGAAGTTCCAACCACTTCCCTTTATTCCTTCTGTGGTTACTAGATCTATGTCACCTCAGCACTTCTTTTTTGCCTTTTCAGTTCTCCAATTCCTTATACTGAATTCTCTCTATTAAAATAACTGGTGTGATCTCTGTTTTCCTGACTAGACTGTGGGCTCCAAATGTTAATATGTTGCTCTTGGTCTATGACTTCTCTGATTCTTTGTTTTCACTTTGTAAAAACTGAGGAAAGATGGGAACCTGAGACAGAAAGCCGATGAGAAGGGAAATACACAGAAAAGGAACAGAATCAAACTTGGAGATCCAGACCACAGAATTATGTTCAATTCCCAACCCCCACTACCTGTGAATGTGACATCATTTGGAAACAGGGTCTTTGCAGATGTAATCAAGTTAAGATTAAGGTCATACTAGATTAGGGTGGACCCTAATATAATGATGTGTCCTTATAACAAGAGGGAAATACGAACACAGAGACAGAGACACATGCAGAAATGGCTATGTGATAACCAAGGCAGGGATTGGAGTGATGCATGTACAAGACAAGGAATGCCAAAGATTGCTGGTAACCACCAGGAGAGATGGAAGGAAGAATTCTCCCGAGAGCCGTCAGAGAGAGCATGGCCTTGCCGACATCTTGATTTCAGACTTCTAGCCTCCAGAACTATGAGAAAATAAATTTCTGTTGTTTTAAGCTGCCAGGTTTGTGGTAATTTGTTCCATCAGCTCTGGGAAACTAATACATTTTTTTTACAAAAGTATTAAAGCATTTGTTTCTTATGTGTGTGGTTTCAACATATCTATGCAAATAAGCCCTCAATTTAGGAAACAATTTTAACTTTTACTGAAATGACAATGAAGCTAATATTAACCCCTGCCTATCTCCTGGTTCTGAATGAATTATTCCTAATCATTATAACACTTAAATATAGGCCTTTTTGGCCTAAGCTTTTTACATCCTGGTAACAGGCTCTTATAAATTTCCTTAAGTATTAACACTGAAAATGAACTTAACTATTTCTCTATTCACAGCCCACAAGGACAATACAATGTTTTACACAGGCAGACAGACACAAATAAGCCATCTTTAGACTTTCCTAATTACTCATATTTCTTTTTTAATGAATTATTAAAAAATCATAATTAATATGCCAATGACCTCCTGTTAACTTTGTTATTCTCTCTTATCTAACGGACCCTTTTGGCAATAATAAGGTAAGAGGAATTTTGACCTTAAAAGCCAGAGAGAAACATGTTTCCAAAGTACTTTGCCATTGCTGATTAATGGGAATTTTCTTCTATTTCAGTTGAACCAAACTTTAAATAATTGAAAGCCAATGACTGCAATCAGATCCTCAGTTACACCAGGACGAAAATATATTCCACTCAGGTTACTGACGCCACTAGGAGGTCAGACTCCCAGACCATTTCTTCCCAGCTGTAACTCCATGGACTCTGGTTTCTGGCCCTTGTTATGAGGCATCATTGCCTTTGTTCTTCCACTTGCCCTACTGGCAAGTCTGCCCAAATGATAGTGACTGAAAACACTGTACATGAAGACTCTGCAAACCCTCTTTGTCCTGGGAAATATTGTAGGAATGGTTTCTTTTAATAGCTATATTTCTTATCATATTCTCTTTATCGCTTTCATTAAGGCCATGGCTATAAGCCACCAAAACATTCAAGTAGAAGTCAAAGATGTCTCAACTGTTTGTCACCTCAGCCCTCCTCTGTCTGTCAACACTCACCCTGGGTGTTCTCCAAGCCCCGTAGAGAGGAAGGCAGCTCATCTTTCCTTATGTTTCTTCATGTCATTTGTTTGTTTTGTTCTTTCTCTCTTTGTGGTGGGGAAGCACCACAGGAAGTGAGGCTTAAGTAAGTAAACTAAGCACATAGGCTTTGAAGTAAAATTAAAAAGCTTGGGTTCAAATTCTGGCTCTGCCACTTAGTTCTGTGTCCTCAAGCAAATCATTTAAACTTCTAGGAAACTTATTGTCTTCATCTGTAAAATAGAAACAGTAGTATCTATTTAGGGTTATTTTTGAGGATTAGTGAAACAATATACATAAAGTGCTTAGCCCTCTTATTATAATAAGTGACAAAAAAGAATTGGCACCTATCTTCCTTTGCTTGATATTTAGCGATAGTCACATTTAGATCAAACACAAGTAAATTCTGGCACATCCTATATTCCAGTGGGGCCTATCTACTAAATCTCAGGGCAAATGAAAACTCCAATTTTGTTCCATTGATTATATCACCTCCATACAAAGGTACTGTCAGTACATGGGAAATGAGTGATCATTGAGTGCATGGAACAATGAATAATTATAGTAAGTTGAATACCAGCTTTTAAAATACACTGTATCTACACAAAAGACAAACGAAAGGGAAAATTAAAAATAAATAGATTCAGTGAGATCCATAGCCATTTTCTGTTCATCTGAGTTGTCAGTGGGTTTTGTTTTTAGTTTTGTTTTCCCTGTAGAACAGTAAAACTGTTGAATTTTGTTCTGGAGATTGAACCACGAGAGGCAGAATTTGTTCTTTTCCTCTGAGAAATATTGCAGATTATTGTGTTCCGTGAATAGTATAATTACTTCCACTATAACAGAAGACTGAACAGTCACAGGTGTGTTTTGCATTGCACACTGTGGGTGAGACCGTCATGAAAAGCTTTGTTCTTGGTGTCACCAAAACCAGGCATCACTGTGCATCTCACAGTTGCTAACACTTGAGTGTGTTCAGAGAGTCAGACTCCCCCAAACATTGCAAAACCACCTCTCCTGGAGAAGCCCACCCATTTTAGAATATAACTTTCATCATGCCTTTCTCGCTCTCATCCACAGACCTGGTGAGAGCAGCAGGTGTCCAGAACCTCAGGACTCTTCTTAAAAGGCACATCCAATGCTGAGTCTTCATTGTCAAATGTCTCCTCCAAATGCACACTTGATAAGGCTTCCTATGGTCTTGCTGGGATGAGACTGGCTCCCATTCCATCTATGTGTATCCTCTATTTTCCTCCCATACATCTGTCAGGCACCACGTCTGTTTTGCAGTGATCAGAGGGAAGCATCACTCCAACAATTTTGACTTAAGCATATGCAGGATGGAGTTGTCACTAACTTAGATGGGGAAGAATGCCTACAAAGCAGGTTTCAGAAGGAGGGGGAGTGAGGGCAGTCAGAGCAGGAGTTCTGATGGGCATTATGACAGGCATAAGGTGATATCTCATTGTGGTTTTGATTTGCATTTCCCTAATGGAGATGCTGAACATCTTTTCATGTGTCTTTTGGCCATCTGTATATCTTCTTTGGAAAGACATCTGTTCGTAGCCTCTGCCCATTTTTTGATCAAGTTGTTTGGTTTTTTGTTGTTGAGTTGTTTGAGTT
Source organism: Tapirus indicus (assembly GCA_031878705.1). Taxonomy (NCBI): domain Eukaryota; kingdom Metazoa; phylum Chordata; class Mammalia; order Perissodactyla; family Tapiridae; genus Tapirus; species Tapirus indicus. The sequence continues at coordinate 113,247,183 of CM062921.1, read as the reverse complement.
TTTTATGTGTTTTGGATATTAACCCCTTATCAGATATATGATTTGCAAATATCTTCTCCCAATTGGTCAATTGTCTTTTCATTCTTTTGATGGTTTCCTTTGCTGTGCAAAAGCTTTTTAGCTTGGTGTAGTCCCATTTGTTTATTTTTTCTTTTGTTTCCCTTGCCTAAGGAGACATATTTTAAAGGATACTGCTAAAACCAATGTTAAAGAGCATACTGTCTATCTTTTCTTCTAGAAGGTTTATGTTTTCAGGTTTTACCTTCAAGTCTTTAATCCATTTTGAGTTAATTTTTGTGTACAGCATATGACAATGGTCTACTTTCATTCTTTTACATGTGGCTGTCCAGTTTTCCCAACAACATTTATTGAAAAGACTTTTTTCTCCATTGTATGTTCTTGGCTCCTTTGTCAAAAATTAGCTGTCATAAATGTGTGGGTTTATTTCTGGGCTTTCAATTCTGTTCCATTGATCTGTGTGTCTGTTTTTCTGCCAGTACCATGCTGTTTTGATTACTATAACTTTGTAGTATATTTTGAAATCAGAGTGTGACATCTCCAGCTTTTCCATCAGCTTTTTTCTTTTTCCTCAGGATTGCTTTGGCTATTCGGGGTCTTTTGTTGTTCCATATAAATGTTAGGATTCTTTGTTCTATTTCCATGAAAAATGTCATTGGGATCCTGATAGGGATTACACTGAATCTCTAGATTGGTTTAGGTAATGTGGACATTTTAACTATGTTAATTCTTCCAATCCATGAGCATAGAATATCTTTCCATTTCTTTATGTCTTCTTTAATTTCTTTCAACAATGTCTTATAGTTTTCAGTGTACAGGTCTTTTACCTCCTTGGTTAAATTTATTCCGAGGTATTTGATTCTTTTTTTGTGTGATTATAAATGAGATTGTATTCTTGATTTCACTTTCTGCTAGTGAATCATTGGTGTATAGAAATGCAACTAATTTTCATATGTTGATTTTGTATCCTGCAACTTTACTGTATTTGTTAATTATTTCTAATAGTTTTTGCATGGATTCTTTAGGGTTTTCTGTATATAAAATTATGTCATCCACAAATAGTGACAGTTTTACTTCTTCCTTTTCAATTTGGATCCCTTTTATTTCTTTTTCTTACCTAATTGCTCTGGCTAGGACTTCAATACTATGTTGAATAAGAGTGGCAAGAGTTACAACCTGTAATTTGAACCCCACACTTTTATTATTGTAGGTCATGTTCTATTATTTTCTTTAGAGAGCAAGTCACTTAAAACCCCTAACTCTTTTCACACCTGAGTGATTGTAGATTCAGTCCTCCTCAAAAATATACTTACCAAGTTGAATTCTTAAATCTAAATGCAGGAATTTGTGCCTATAGATTTCATATTGTTGGACTTAGCTCATCATTATTCAAACAAGATATTTTTGAACCCAGGGCTAAATATTCACTGTATCAAATTTTCCTAGCCTTGTGTTACCACATACTTGAAAACCACACCTTCTGTATCTACCCACTTCCCTCTCTCCGGGTAAAATTATATTTGCCATTAGAAATTTATGGAATCTTGGGGCCGGCCCAGTGGCATAGTGGTTAAGTTCACGTACTCTGCTTCAGCAGCCCAGGTTTCATGGGTTCAGATCCTGGGCATGGACTTACACACCGCTCATCAAGTCATGCTGTGGTGGTATCCCACATACAAAATAGAGGAAGACTGGCAACAGATATTAACTCAGGCCAATCTTGCTCACACAAAAGAAGAAGAAGAAGAAGAAATTTACAGAATTTCAAAAACCTCTACCACATGAATTAACTATTACCATCAACCAAAACTTTCTTATTTAAAGACATTGCCCTTTGTTCTGTTCTTGGCAGAAAATAAGAACTACTGACACTGAATAGACTTGCTTGCCAGTAAAAATGTTTATAGCAGTCAGAAATGCCAGATTAACAACCTTGGTTAAAATATCAGAAATTTTAGTTACCCTATGGTAAGTTTATTACCTTTTTCTTTATTAATTTTTCTCTTATTCAAGTTATACATGAACAATGTAATTGAAATCTTTCTTCTCAGATTTATTGAGGTATAATTGACAAATAAGCATTGTACATATTTAAGGTGTACAACATAATGTTTTGATATATGTATACATGGTAAAATGATTACCACAATAGAGCTAATTAACATACTCATGACCTCACATAGTTACCATTTTTTTCTGTATGGTGAGAACACTTAAGACCTACTCTCTTAGCAAATTTCAAGTGTAAGATACAGTATTATTAACTATAGTTGCTATGCTTTCAAGAATTTATTCAAGCTGCATAACTGAAACTTTGTACCCTTTGACCAATATCTTCTCATTTCTGCCCCCCTAACCCCTGGCAACCACCTTTCTACTCTCTGCATTTTGTGTGTGTGTGAGGAAGATTGGCCCTGAGCTAACATCAGCTGCCAATCTTCCTCTTTTTGCTTGAGGAAGATTGTTGCTGAGCTAACATCTGTGCTGCTCTGCCTCTACTTTGTATGTGGGATGCCATCACAGCATGGCTTGATGAGCAACATGTAGGTTCACACCCAGGATCCAAACCTGTGAACCCCAGGCCGCCACAGTGGAGCATGTGAACTTAACCATTATGCCACTGGGCTGACCTCTACTCTCTGCTTTTATGAGTTCAATTTTTTTAGATCCACATATAAGTGAGATCATGTACTTTCATTCTTATGGAAGACATAATCTCTTAGAAGATAATGCAATGTTGATACTTTACAGTTGGGATCTAGAAAGGTAAAGTAATTTATTTCTGTAGCAGAGCAGAAACTGAGATCCAGATCCCCTGAGATTCACTCTGATGACTTTATCCACAGTTGGGAACTTCTGGTGAAAATTAAAGACACTACACAGCCTGAATCTACTAGACACATCACTTTAGCTATAAAATAGTTGTTTGTCCACTTGCATTGAACAACCCAGTTAGCTGTACAATTAGTTGTACAATTGGACAACTTCAGTTAGTTACAAAGTCAAAATATGCCAGAAAAAATATGTAGTCAAGTTTCAAAATATGAGAGACCTATATAAGGTCAGCATCAACATCAGCAACAGCCTAATAACTATTGTCTTTACAAAATAAAATCATCTATATAGACATAATTGTAAAAACCAGAGGTATTAGTTAATGAGGAAAAAATAATTTATTTTCTGGCTAGATAAATGCAGAGATTACAGACTTATTTGTTACAATTTGTCAAATGGTTCTTCTAATCACTGTCAAAAGGATTTTCTCTAAGAATTTATTCTGCTGAATTTTAATACCATAGACAATAAAAATTATTCATCTTTTGGGGGTCGGCCCAGAAGTGCAGCAGTTAAGTTCATGTGCTCCACTTTGGAAGCCCGGGGTTCACAGGTTTGGAACCCAAGTGCAGACAGGAGCACCGCTTGTCAAGCCATGCTGTGGCGGTATCCCATATAGAGTAGAGGAAGATGGGCACGGATGTTAGCCCAGGGCCAGTCTTCCTCAGCAAAAAGGAGGAGGATTGGCAATGGATGTTAGCTCAGGGCTAATCTTCCTCACAAGAAAAAAAGAAAAAAAATTATTCATCTTTTTATTAAAGAAAAAGATTTTGTAAATTGCAATTAGTCATGGCAAATGACGGAATCTGTGACCAAGTTGGATGAGAAATTTCCATCATTATTCATCCGGCATCTGGCAGAGGTTGAACAAACATATATGAAAACAAACTAAAAGTGAGGAGAGTGTTTTAAAACAGTTTCAAACAAGTCTCCAAGCCAGCCAAAGCCAGCTTTCCCTCTGATAGTATCAGCTGAAACCTGGAGGCCCTGCACTGCTGTTTTAAAGGCAGATAGTTCCAGAGAAAGGAGGCAAAGCCTAGAGTCCCCTCGAGGTGAACATTCTAATAAGAGACCTAGACATAAACTCAAGCACTAAAGGGTCACACCACCCATAGAAGTGAACAAGAAGCAAACCCTCTGTGTAGAAAAAGAAAGCAAAGAAACAGGCCAACGTGGTAGTGTAGGGATTAAGCTCACACACTCCACTTCAGTGGCCCAGGGTTCGCAGGTTTGCAGGTTCAGATCCCGGGCACAGACCCACGCACTGCTCATCAAGCCATGCTGTGGCAGTATCCCATATACAAAGTAGAGAAAGATAGGCACAGATATTAGCTCAGGGACCATCTTCTTCAAGCAAAAAGAGGAAGATTGGCAACAAATGTTAGCTCAAGGCCAATCTTCCTTACCAAAAAAAAGGGAAGAAAGAAAGGAAACTTGCCTATCTTTATCTTTGTGCTGGATAGAGAGGGATAAAATGTTTCCTGAAAATTCGTAAATACAAAGACTGCCTACATAAGGTTCTGTGCTCATATTCATCCTATCCGGGGGTGGGGGGGGAACTCTTAAGCTAGGACTATAATTTAAAGTGATTCAAGACATGTAGCAGAAACAAGTACAAATTCTCCAAAGAAATGAAATTTCAATCAAGTTCTCAAAGAATTCCCAGAGATTATTTTCCAACGACTATGTGTTTACGGCCAGAAATCACAAAACAACAGACATTAGATTCCTTCTAGTGACTAAAAAAGACAACATAGAGTTAAAAAAGAAACAAACAGAACTTCAGGAAGTAAAAAGTATAACAATTTGAATAAAAAGTTCAATGCATAGGATTAACAGTACTTTAGATATAATGAAGAAAGACTTCTAGAACTAAAAGAAAGATCTGAAGAAATTATCCATAATGCAATCTATAGAGAGTAAGAGATGGATAACAATGAATGGTTAAGAGCCATATGATAGAATGAGAAGGCCTAACATAGTTAACTATGATACCAGAAGGAGACAACTGAGAAAATGGAGAAAAGATAATATTTGAAGAGATAACACTTTAGAATTTTCCAAAATTGTTGAAAGACATCAAACTAAAGAACCCCAAGCAAATTTTTAAAAAATCCATACCTAAAAACATCATGAAGAAACTGAAGGACACCAAAAACAGGAGATCTTAAAAGTAGCCAGAGAGATGATCTAAAAGGTGACTTGCAATTAGCATAACAGCTGACTTCACAACAGAAATAATAGAAGTCAGAAGATGATAAAATATTATCTTTCATGAGCTTAAAAATTTAGTCAGGAATTCTGTTAATACTACCTTTCAAGTAATATTATTTCTCATAAATTAGAGTGACAATATATTTTAAAAATTAGAATGAAAAATAATATTTTGGTTTTGTTACAAAAAGACAATAAAATTAGAATAGAATAAAATAATAGAGTTTAGCACCAATAGATAAATCTACAAAAAACAAAATTTTTATTACAGTCAGAAAGAAAATAAGCCTAGGTGGAAGATTGGGGGAAAAAGGAAGATGATGGGTAGATATGTGCGTATCTAAACAAACATCAACTATATAAGAAAATAATAATGGAAAATAATTTCCTAGTTGACCAAAAAGAAAGCTAAAACAAAAATACTGGACTACAGTAGCATTTGAGTTTGGGAGGAGAGTGAGGACAGTGATTGGAGTTAGAACAAAGTTCCTTGAATGATTTTTGTGGAGGGGAGAGATATTGATTAATTCTAGACTTCATTAAGTATCATTAAAAAATATCTAGAGTAACTTCTAAAAAGTAGACAAATTTTATTTGTGAGGTTATGAGAAGTGTTACAATTTAACATTTATATCTCAATGGCTTATCAGAAAACTGCTTCTCATTCACCTCCTACAATATGAGTCATCTGAGGACTCCGCTCCACATAGTCACTCAGGAACCCAACCGCTGGACATTCCACCATTTGTTTCTACACCATCTGAAACACACGCCCTCAAAGATTACCATGGTAGGGAAGAGAAGGCAAGAAGGTCGTGAGAGATTTTTTTTTTAATTTTTTTTGTGAGGAAGACTAGCCCTGAGCTAACATCTCTTGCCAGTCCTCCTCCTTTTTGCTGAGGAAGACTGGCCCTGGGCTAACATCCGTGCCCATCTTCCTCTTTATAATAGACTTTTTTTTTTTTTGCCAAATAGAAATCTTTATTCCAGAGCACAGCTGGCTTTTCTAGTAGTTTTCATTCTAACTTTAGTTCTTTCTCTTTTTTCCAACTGTATTGAGGCAAATTGACATATATAATTGTGTATATTTAAAGTGTACAATGTGATGATATGATATTCATATGCATTGTGGAATGATTACCAAGATGAAGATAATTAACACATCCATCACCTCACAAGCTTTACTCTTTTTTGTGTGTGTGGTGATAACACTTAAGATGTGATGCCTCAGCAACTTTGAAATATACAATACTGTACTTTAGCTATAGTCACCATACTAAACATCAGATCCTCAGTGCTTACTATTCTTATAACTGAAACTTTTTATCCTTTGACCTATACCTCTGCATTTCTTCCTCCCCCCAGTCCCTAGCAACCACCTTTTTCTCTGTTTCTATAAAGTTGGATTTTTTTTCTTAGATTTCACATATAATGATACCATACAGTATTTGTCTTTCTCTGTCTGGTTTATTTAACTTAGCATAATGCCCTCTCAGTTCATCCATGTTGTTGCAAATAGAGGGTATATATCCAAAAGAATTGAAATTATGATCTTAGAGATATCTGCACTCCCATGTTGTTGCAGGATTTTTCTCATTCTTTTAAGCCATTTGAAATCTCCATTTTTTTTCCATGAAATGGGCAGTACCAACCAGGATTACGAAAATCCTTTCAAAGACTAGAAATATCATACTAATAATTTAAATAACTCTGATCATATTAATTTAATAGTCTCTAGTTTAACAAGAACCACTAAAACCTCTTCAATTTATATTGAGAAAGTCACCAAATTATATCAAACAGAAACTGGAGCCTCAGTGAAGAGAAATACTTCAGGGAAAGAATGAAGTGCAATATTTTATATTGGCACCATTATAAAGATTGGTCAGAGCCAGCCTGGTGGCACAGTGGTTTAGTTTGCACTTTGGCAGCCCGGGTTTGTGGGTTCGGATCCCGGGCACGGACATACACACCGTTTGTCAGCCATGTTGTGGCTGTGTCCCATATAAAGTAGAGGAAGACGGGCATGGATGTTAGCCCAGGGCCAGTCTTCCTCAGCAAAAAAGAGGAGGATTGGCAATGGATGTTAGCTCAGGGCTAGTCTTCCTTACACAAAAATTAAATAAATTAATTTAAAAGATTGGTCAGTTATTTTCATACACAATTTTTATTGAATTATCCTCAAAAAGTTCTTCTACTAGCAGTTGATTTCCTCCTTATATAAATTATAGAATAATGCTCCATTAATGCTCTAGTGTCCAGGAAGTACTACCTATATTCTCTTAGGTATATGAAGAGAAGGATGGTGTGTGTGTCCATCTTCATTTCCAGCAAAATTACTTTTCACTCAACTTAGTAATTTTCAAGTAAAAGGCACTAGTTTCCAATCCTTTTTCCCATGGATGATTACCACAGCAATCAAAAGCACAAAATGTCCTCACTCTTCACAAGTTAGATGATCTGTGAAAATTGTCTCTGATTGAAATATTTTGGTAAAGACAATCATATTCTCATTGTCCAAAGAAAAATGAGATGAATCTTTTATTAAAGTGAACAATTCTTTTAAAATGAAAGGATAGGGGCCAGCCCAGTGGCATAGTGGTTAAGTTTGCACGCTCCACTTCGGCAGCCTGGGGTTCGCAGGTTTGGATCCCAAGTGCAGACCGATGCACCGTTTGTCAGCCATGCCGTGGCGGCGTCCCATATAAAGTGGAGGAAGATGGGCACGGATGTTAGCCCAGGGTCAGTCTTCCTGACCAAAAAGTGGAAGATTGGCAACGGATGTTAGCTCAGGGCTGGTCTTCCTCACACACACAAAAACGAAGGGGCAGACATGTTTCATAGGCCACTTCAACCTTGGAAGAAGAGCAGTTGCCTAAGTGCAGTCACAGGGCAGTAATTCTTCCCGCCACAGTTGAGCCAATGTCATACTCGGCCTATTTATGGACATTCAGTGGTTTCCCTGCTTTGGACCATCAGATCTTACATACACACATTGAACCTCCAATTTTCTTCCTCTCACCTCCTACCCAGACTCCAGATGTTTGTGGTGAGATCTTTCCACAAGCTGGCACAAGGCTACCTTTGCTTGCTGAAGGTCCACAATGAGCCTCCAATGCTACTGAGACTCCACTGACTTCTGAAGGGTGAGCCCCTGTCCTGCTTCTTTGTTCCAGAGGGAGGCTGGTTTAGTCAATAGGTCAAGTTACTGTGTCTATTCTATATTTGACTATTCAAAAGTAGGAGTCCCTGAAAAAGAAAGTTCTCCTCTCCTGTTTGGGCTAAAACTTAACAAACTATAAAGCAATACTGCCTCAGGTTCATGCTCTCTTGATAACTCATGAGATCATTTCTAAATAGTTTTCTTAAAAAAACTGAAAGTCTCCCTCTTTCTAAGACTGAGGTCCAAACCCTTGGGAGGGGGTGTGTTGCTGGGAGGGAGGACAATTTTTATGAGAGACCCTGTTGTACTCAAATCAACCCTTTCCCTCCAATCTTGAGGTATTGTTATTTTTATAATCTTTTGAGTCGATAGTAGTTTCCTTAAGATATATGCTTCCCCAGGGGACCCCAGCACCATTTGTGAAAATGGATAGCTGGCAAGCCCATTCCTATAGAACTCCAGATGAGGTCAGACATGCCTAAGACCCAGAGAGAATACTGCTACAGCGCAAGATGGGGCCCCTGGTATAAGAAGTTAACTCCTAATTTATTTGTTGAAACAATATGAGGTATTTACCTTCCTAAAGATATGCATGTAGATGCGTGTGTGTGTGTGTATTCCTGTTGAATGCCAACCTAAGGTAGGTGTAGGGGTGTGTGTGTAAAGTCATTTCTATACTTATTAAGTATTGAGGAACTGGCTTTTAAAATAGTACTTTGTTGACTGGGTTTTGCATTGCAAATGTTGCATGCAGCTTAATTCTTGCCCTGAACTGGATTTTTAAATGCAAGAAATAACCTTGAGCTTTCAGCTGTGAGTGTCTCATTGCTCACAAAGATAAATCAGGACAGTTTTAATCATGCTGAGATGTACTCTTAGAACTCCCTACAATTCTGTGTGACTTATTGACAGTGACAAATGAAAGTGGTCTCCACACACCCGTGGACTGTGCACCATCCTAACTGGGGCATGTTTAGTTTGACTAAGTAAGGAGGTAAAGTACTCCCACATTTCTGTATTAGCAAGTTTTTGGTGTTTGGGGGGGTTTGTTTTTTGGTTTTTTACTTTTAAGCTACAAATGATGACAAAGCAGAAGGAAAAGAAGCAGATAGCTGAGCACAAGTTCCTGGATTTGGGTGCCAACTGTCTTTTGCTATTTCTTTCCCTTAAAATTGAATTTCATGTTAATATTAAAGAAAGTCAGACATTGTGGCTCAGAGGGAGTTTCAGGTTATTAAGGAAAATTGTCTCATGAAAGAGAACTGATACCAAAATGGTATTTATGCAGTATTCTGAAATGATCGTGACATTTGAGAAAAGCAGTTAAACATGACCTTCACCAGGAGTCATAAGAGTACACCATTTTCAAGAGAAATAAAAGGACATTAATTATATCAAGCCTTCTTCTAGACTGCATTTTCAAATTTTATCTACTAACTAGCATTTCAATTTATGAGATGGTTGGAATTTGTACCATGAAATTTTGGTCAGTGTTCTGTCCAGGTACAGAAATTGTTACAGTGATTTCTTCTACAGACTCTAAATTGATGGCATCAGACATTCCAAGGAAATGAAAAGCTATTTTCCTGGTAAATAGCAAGACAACAGGTGATCTAGGATGTACAATTCTACTTTTCTCCTAGGTGACTCTTAGAATCTATCATTTGAGACTAACTTAAGACAGAATGTGTCTCCTGATCAGGTCCTTCTGGTATTTCAGGAGCTGAACATTCAAGAAAAAACTAGAAGCAGGGAGCTCAGTTAGGTAGGTAATATTATAACAGTTCTCCATATTCCTTACAACAAAAACTTGATTTCTTCGAAATTACTCTAGGAAATAAAGTGATTCCTCATCTTGTGACAACATGGAGTACTTAGCACTTTATTTCAGAAACCATTGATAATCTTATGAAACTGGGCATCTATTGGGAAAAGGCAGAAGGAGGAGCGATCTAAGAAATACACCAATACAGAAAAATGTTTAGATTAATATGTCTAGCTTTTGTCATATTTTAAACCTGAGTTCAGAACATAATGTTCTCGTCAGTTACTTCTAGCATTCTCAATCCCAAATAGCTCTTTTTGACTGAGGCCATTTGCTCCTCAACCCTTTGGATATGTTAGAAGCTGAGCAGTCTAAGCATGACTAGGGGTCATCAGAGGCCACAATCTCATAGAAAATAATTTTTTTTCCCATCTTGATCTTATTCTATTTGGTTGTTTTCCTGCCATGGGAGCCAGATTCTGAGACTATAAATTGCCTCAACCAAAGTGGTGAAAAGGCTACCCAAAAGGATGCAATTACATCACCTGGAGTGAGAAGAAAATATAGAAAGTGGGAGAGCCTTGGCATCACTGTGGACAAGGCACCACCTTCTAGGTATCAAACTCTTCAGCTGTAAGTGACAGAAAACCCAATTAAATTACCCAAGCAAATGAGGAGCATAGGCTCGTATAATCCAAAATCAGAAATGGCTCAATCCAAAAGCAATGTCAGCAGGACTGGTGTCTGTCTTTATGCTGCCTCTGCTTTCCTCCCTTTTTCAGAGAGGGGTTCTTTTTCTTTTTTTTCAAAATGTGATAACTAATTCATTTTGGGGGGAGAAGCTTGGCCCTGAGCTAACATCTGTTGCCAATCTTCCTCCTTTTCTCCCCAAAGCCCCAGTAGATAGTTGTACATCCTTCTAGTTGCTCTATGTGGGGGTGCCACCTTAGCATGGCTTGGTGAGTGGTGCATAGGTCTGTGCCTAGGATCCCATCTGGCGAACCCTGGGCCGCCAAAGTGGAGTGTGAACTTAACCGCTATGCCACCGGGCCAGCCCCCAGAGAGGGTTTCTTCATGTTGGCAAGATATCTTTCAGCAGCTCCATGCTTACGTCCTCCTAGGTGTAAACCCATGGTCAAGAGAATGACTCAATGAGCGAAGCAAAAGTCCTGGAATTAGCTCCGATTGGAAAAAAATCACCTCAGCTTAGTCCTGTGCCATTCTTAAACCAATCTCTGTAGAAAGAGAGATGTGATTCCCAAATCAACCAGTCTTGGATAACCCACTATCCCTGGTGCCAGAATGGCATCAGTTCTGCTAAAAGCACACAGACTAAAAGTAGGTTAGGTATGGTGTCCCAAGTGAACTCACATCACCATGACCAGAAAAGGAGGCCATGGATATAGGCAGGTAAAAGCAATAACTCTCCACGAAGCACTATTCCCAGAGTTTTTCAATCTTAACTATACATAATCCATTGAGCTTTATGTAAATATATAAACACACATGGGCTTCACCCCTCAAAAATTCTGAAACATTAGGTCCAGGGTGGGAACTGGATACTTGTATTTTGAAAAAGCTCTGTAGATGATTCAGTAATCAGCCAGGTCTAAATCACTAAGTGGTCTCAATTAATTCATCTTTTAAGTGAGTGTGGTACTTTCCAGCAGTGAGCCACTTAAATAGTGCTAAGAACACTAGAGCCCACCTACCTACCCGCCCACTCATACTTCACTCCTACCAAACACACCTCCCTCATCAATGTTGTTTCAATAGGATACCACTCAAGAAAATCTTTTTAAAACATTCTAAACAGGACTCAGCTCTGCCCTACTTATAGGAATGTGCTTGTCAAGGTTTCCAGTGTTCTTTAGAACATTTTTTAAAGTGTGTAGTTAATGGAAAAATTCAGTTTAAGCTAAACATTAAAATATAATATGTCAAATTCAACAAACGCTTAGCCTCTCCCTTCCTTGACCTTCTCACTTAGCCACTCTTTCCCATGATTTTACCAGGGACCTTGGCATTGCATGAAGCTACATTACCTTTAAAATAATAAAATCATATACCCCCTCTCCACTATCATCACGTTCTCCTTTCCTTCTCACTAATTTGTCTGACCATTCTTTGTTCTCATGGAGCCTCAAGTTCATTGATAATTTTATTCTATCCCTATCCATTGGCCTCTGCCTGTCTTTATGTCCTTCCTTACCGAATTAGATTCTGGAGTCAACAAGTTCAGTAACTCTGTGCTCAATACCTCTCTGTCTTGTCTTTGTACTTGCCAGCCCAGTTCCAGGACTTCTCCAAGTGTGCACTCAGGCAGCTGAGTTTTGCTAGAGAAAAATCCCAATGTGCAAGATCTGTCATGTCACTCCTCTGCTCAGAACTGGTCAATGGCTTCTCATCTCACTCTGATTAAAAGCCAAATTCCTTTCCATGCTCTAGAACACTCTTATTTGGCCCACAGTTTCCATTCTGGCTGTGTCTTCTCTTCAAGTCACTCCAGCCACTCTGACCTCATTGCTGATCCTTCTTCCTGCCTCAGGGTATTTGCGTTCACCTTTATCAGATATTTCCTTACCTGAAATACTCTTCTTCCGGATATCTACAAGTCTCCCTCCCTCATGTCATTCAGATCTCCGCTTAAATATCTCCTTCTCTGACTGCCCTGTGTAACCAATATCCTCCCACAACTGCATAATTTTTCTGCACAGCGCCTATCACCACCTAACATAACATATAATACATTTATTTGTATGATCTTTGCTTGTCTTCCTCTGTGGGAATGTAGGCTCTATAATGACATAGAAGTTGTTTTATTTGCTGCTGTATCCTCAGTACCTAGAACAGCACTAACACTCAATAAATATTTTTTGAATGAATAAGTAAATGAAACAAGTATATTTGTACCATTATAAGTTCATGGTCACTTACTTCAGCTAGGCCTCAACACTACCTGGTAATTCTACTGTTTCGTCTAGTCAACTCAGTCTCTCACTCTCTATAATGATTATTTAAAAAATCTTTGACTCTCTTTAACCATCTGACCTCCTCCCTAGCATACTTCATCAACACACACCTAAACACACACACACACACACACACACACACACACACACACACATATATACCCTCCAACCCCCAACCACACTTCACAGCAGACAACTTTACTTTCTACCTTACAGAGAAATAGACCCTCACAGACAAGAAACTCCTCTGTGTCCTGTTACAAAACATATGTATACTCATACTTTTCTAATTCCTCTTATTATAAAAGAAATGGTGTGCTTCCTCCTAAGTCAGTCCCTCCTCTTTTTGGTAGACCCTATTTCCTCCTACCTTCTCAGGAATTATCCCTGTCTAAATCTTTAAATAGCCTCAAGTCTATCCCATCTTAAAACATAAAATCAAAATACTCCCTTCAGCCACATAACCCTCCACAATCGCTCTCTCTGCCTCTTCACTGCCAAACTTTTTAAAGTAAATTTCTCCCCTTGTTGGCTCTCTCATCATTTCCCACCCACTCCTCAGGCCACTTGAATCTGATTATATACTCACCCCTCACCAGAATGGTGTTGCTAAAATTACCATTGACCTAATTCTGCATTGTTAAAAGCCATGAGCATTTTTCAGTCCTCATCTTAGGTGAATTGCCAGCAGAAGTTTACACTATTAACAACTCTTTCTTTAAAAAATCCACACTATCTTCTTTAAACTTCCTTGATATCACACCCTCCTAACTTTCGTCTTACCTCTTAGCCAGTCCTCCTCAGTTGCCTTTGTGAACTCAGCCTCCTCTAGCTGGCTTTTAAATGTTAGCATTCCTCAAGACACAGCCCTGCCTCTTCTCTTCTTACTCTATACTTTCTTCTCCGGAAATCTCACTACCACTCAAGGCTTTAATTACCAGTCACAAACCAAGGATGTTCAGATTTATACCTCTAGCCCTAACCTCTCCTCTGAGCTCCTAGCTTGACTCTTCCAATTTTTCATGTATTTCCTCCATTTTACCATCTTAAGGACACCTCAGAATCAACCTATCCTAAACTGAATTCATTTCCTTTCCCTCCAACCTAGTCCTTCACCCATGTTTCCAGTCTTAGGGAAGAGAGCATCCTGTATCCAGTAATGAAAGCTTGAGAATGGGGAGTTTTCATGGACACCATTTTCCTCCTTAATTCTCACATGTAATCCATCACCAAATTCTACCTCTTAAATGTCAAACATATTCTCCTCTTCTCTGTGTTTTCTCTCTAATTCCATGGCTACCATCTCAGTCTTAGATACTATCATCTATTATCCTACTTGGTCTCTTCATTTTCCTCTCACCCCCTCCAGTCTATTCTCTACATGGCAAAGAGATATTCTCAAAACACAACTCTGATCATTTCATGTCTCTGCCTAAAATCCTTTAATATTTGCCCAATACAGTTAAAACCAAAATCTTTAACATGCCTTGCAATGCCTGAAGGAGCTGGTCTCTGCATTCCTGTACAGACTCCCCACCCTGTACCCTTCAGATACCCTGGTCTTTAATGATAAAAGGAGCTGTGCTCCTCACTGCCCCATGGCCTTTTCCCACGCTGTTATCTTTGTAGCCATGGGCTTTTCTCATCTACCTTTGCCTAATTCCTTTGTTGTTGTTAGTGTCATTAAGTTGATTCCAACTCTTTGCGACCCTGTGTACAGCAGAGCAAAACCCTGCTCGGTGTTTTTGTGCCATCCTGTCACCTTCTGGTACTGTATCAGACAATGCTCCACTGTTATTCACAGGGTTTTCATGGCTAATGTTTTTGGAAGTGGGTGGTCAGGTCCTTCTTTCTAGTATGCACAATTCCTTATTGTGCAAATCTCAGTTCTCAACTCACATTTTTTTAGGGAAAATTATCCTGAATGCCAGGCTGAAAGAGGTTCTCCTGTTATATGTTCCAATAGCTCCCTATATTTTTCTTTCTGACACTTGTCACAGTAAATCACTGTAAACTTATGCAATTATATGATCAACATTGGCTTAATAAGGAAGACCTTCAGACAATGGATATACCTAAACTTCACTTAATCATTACTTTGCTAATTGATATTTTGGTGGTCTACAGTTTTTTGCTATTTTTTCTAAATTTTATACAATGAAGATACACTACTTCTACATTGAGGGGGAGAGAAAAATTATTTTTAAAATAAACACTCACTGATTGAACAGTTGAATGATAGTGTTTGTTTTTTGAAAAAAAAAAATATAGGCACTGTCGCTATCTAAGACATCATGACTTTAAAATAACAGCTGTTGCCTAGGTCCCACCTCTAGAGGTTTCTAATATAATTGGTCTGGAATGAGATTTGGGCATTGAGATCTTTTAAAGTTCCCCAGGTGATTCTCATGTACAGCCAAGTTTGAAAACCACTGCAGAAGAAGATGCTTATGAAATACTTACCAGTACCCGTTTCCCAAGTTGAGTACTACCACAATGAACATACTGATGGGTATAAATACAGCAAAACCCATGTCGGTTAACAGCTTTGTGTAGCACTGGGCAGAGCACTATGTAATCATAGGCTCATGGTGATTAATAATTCTAAGTGGGGAATCATCTGGGTGAACTGATTTAAGAAGCATTCCTTGTTCCTACCGATTTGGAATATGACATCTGAAAGAGACATTGCACAGATGCTCAGCCCAAGCAGCAGTGTCGAGTCCTCCAGTCAAAGAGCCAGCCAGCTCCATAACTCATAAGTCAGGACAACAGGCACTTTCATCCTGCAGCAATGTCAAGAACCCAGCTCTGGGCTCAGAATGACTGGGTTTCAATCTTGGCTCTGCCACTTGCTAGGTTGTGAACTTGGCCAAGTCCTTCAACTTTTCTAAGTCTCAGTCTCTATTTTTAATACTGCAGAAAGGATAAATGTAAAACAAAGTATATAATAGTAATGATTTTAAAGACTTGGTTTTAAGATTAAATAAAATAAGTCATGTAAAGCATTGAGCATGATTCCTGGCCCATGGTAAGCACTGAATACACCTCAGTTATTATTACTTTCTCAAGTTAAAGCTGGAGATTCCTAAAAGGATTGGAACTTGTCCATTTAATTATTTTAAAACTTATTTGTAGATCAAAGAAAATCAAAATTGAAATTGCAGGATACCTAGAATATAATAATATTGAAAACAGAACTAAAGAATACCACTAAAACTATATTCATATCCCTAAATCCTTGCGCCAATGAAGAAAAGAGACTGCAATTGTTGAAATTAAGATTCAATGGAGGCAGGCCTATTGGCCTAGTGGTTATGTTTGCGCACTCTACTTCAGGAGGCCGAGGGTTTGCAGGTTCAGATCCCGGGCACAGACATACACACTGCTCATCAAGCCATGCTGGGGCAGTGTCCCACATACAAAACAGAGGAAGATTAGCACAGATGTTAGCTCAGGGGTAATCTTCCTCACCAAAAAAAAAAAAAAATTCAATGACAAAATAAACCGAAAGAAAGCACAAACTAAAGAATTAATGCAGGAGCAAAAATTAATGAATTAGATAGAAAATTATAGAACTCATCAATAAATTCAAGATCTATTCTTAAAAAATGGACAAAATAGATAAAATCTTAGGTAATCTATTAAAAAAAGGAGGCAGAGGAAAAAACACGAACTTAGGGCTTGGAGGGAGACTAACTTTATGTTGTCTACCCTTTTTGTTTATTTTGACTTTTACATCCTGGGCATGGTTCAAACTGGTAGCATGAGATTTTACATTTTATAAGCTACATTTACTTTTTTACTCTTGTTCTTAATCGTCCATTAGTGGTTTGGGACAAGCAGCAGTGGCTCCCGGAGCTTGTGAATCCCTAGGAGATAACTGAGCTGAACAGATATTTTGGCACTTTGAGAACTAGTTGCCAAAGCATCCAGTGAATTGTTAATTGCAGTATATTTGAATCAGGTTATAGTTTAGATTAATAAATTCATCTTTTGGTGTCTGTTACTGAGGAAATCTCAGTAAGCACATGTACAAAATCTCTATAGAGAGGCTGATAGACTGAAAAACAGGGAGAAACAGAATTGAAAGATATCTTCACTGTGATGGGGAAGCAATGGAAAGGCTAAGTTCAAATTGCAACAGGCTTAAAATATCAACACCTTAAACCACTGGGACTGGAGCCTGGAGAGAAATGTTGAAGAACACATTTTTGAATTGAGAGTTATTAGTACTAATGTTTCTTTGAAGTCAGAACATCCTCTCCATCCCCTTGAGGAACAAAGCCCTGTTTTTGTGTGATAAAGTAGCACCTCAAAGTAGTCCATAAGTAGGAAACAGAAAGTGGGGAGGTCTTCCTAGTCCTCCTTGTGAAGATTTGTATTGTAGCCATTTAGCTTTCAGAATGTGTTATCAGCTGAGCAACAGCTGTCCTATTCAGACTCAGCAAGCAAACTGAGTTCAGGGACACTAGGCATTTTTGTCTATAATGTTTGGGAAAGCACAGATCACTAGACTTTGGCAGTGTTATATTTTTTAAAATTTTTATTTGATTAAAAATTTGTAATTTTTATACTTTATGAGAACCAATTGAAGTGTGACATGTTTCAGAATTTGCATTACCGATTTTTTTGCACTTTTGACAGACCTATTTACAAGCTTTTTCCTCTGGGGAATTGCAGAGCATGCATCTCTCCATACTTCTCCCCTCCTTCACCCAATCCCTCATAAACACACACAGATACACATTATAGGTGAGATTCAGAGAATGTGCTAGTAGATCATCTCTCCCGGGGGGGGGGGGGAGGGAGGAATCCCTGATTTAATAGTGTTTGCCAATTTCCATGGTGTACATATTCCCACAGTGGCTGATTTAAAGATACCAACCAACTTTAACAACTGGCTTGCAAAATTCCTAAATATTTAAAATTAGCACTTAGAGCCAGTTCCATCCAACTCCCACATTGCTGCTGGGACTGCATCTTCTCTGCATTATGCTCCTTATCCTATAGCACTTAATCATCAAGAAGTTTATGAGCTGGAAAAAAATACACAATTAAAGTTTGGAACATAAATGAATATAGGTAGCATCACCTTGCTGGTCAACTAGATTAACTCTACTAGGATGATTTTGTTTGGTGTGGAATAGGCATAGAGGATTCAAATAAGAAATCTTCTCATATCTGAAGACATGTATGGCTGCTTGCTCCAACAAGACAAGGAACAGCAAGGAAATATTAGTAGAGCAATGCTGGCTACACTTAATTGACAAGCCAGCTTTAATCTGTGAAGGCCAGGATGGTTCAAGCCTGCTCGGAGTTCCTGAGGGTATATGACAGCCATCGAGAGCTAAAGAAAGAGACTTAGAAACAGAATACACAAGCACTCTATAGAATTGTTTTGTAACTCAAGAAAAGGGATCACGTAGGGCAGAGAAACAGCCCAGAGATACCTTTGGACATAACAGATGTTGTGAGCAGTTCAGAAACTGCTGTTGTCTAAGGATGTCAGCAGTAAAGACCAGTCCATGGACGGTAAGTGGTAAATACATGACAGTTTCTGAAATAAAGCATCATGGATACAGATTAGCCCACTCACCACGTGGATCTGAAGCTTATTGGTCACACATTGGCTCAAGAGGGCAGAGAGGAGGCAAAGGGGTCCAGGGCCATGTGCAGCATCTCCCTAGAACCATCTGGCTTTGATTATTTCAGCTACATCACCTGAGAACTCTTCAGGCCACAAAATATAGGAAGTAATCATTATTCCCTAGCTTCCACAGCTGCTAAAATGGTTCCGTCTGGCACCTACACCTGCGGCTGTAACCAGGAGACCTCTGAATTTCCTTGCATGTTAACAGATGGTGTTAGCTAAGAGATGAAAGGTCTTAAGGCATGTTAGGCAGTTGTGTACTTCAGTGCTTGTTCCTTTGTGTTCCTGTCAGTGCTTTGTTCCTTTTCTCTTCCTATAATTCTTTATGTCATAGGTTTAAAGAATTAGGTTAGAATATTCCCAGACTCATTTAAAAGCTGGTAGAAGGTCTGGTTCTTTTTACCTTGCTTTCTTGTCCCCTGCACAAGACATAGAGAATAAGGCATAAATCATATGTCAAATGCTTGGTAAGTCAATATATAGCAATAATAATTATCTTACCTTTGCAAAAGTTATGGGGGCAGGGATGGTAACCAGCCCATGTTAATAGAAATGTTAGAATAAGAAATCCAAAATTGAAACAATGGAAATTGCACAATGCAGAAATGCTAAAGTGGGAGTGGAATTCACTTAAGAGAGTCTTGATGATTTTTCCTTGATTTGAAGGCATGTCCACTTAATGTTGATCTCTGCTCCACTTTTCCAGTTTAACTCCAGGTCACTTCCCATCCTCCTCACCTCCAGTAGCTTCTTGACTCCCTCCTTTCTTTTTAATTTCCTTTTCCATTATCTCCCAAATGTAGTCTTCTAGCTTCTGCTTAGAATTTCCTTTGGAACAAGTCACTTCAGAGCCACTCGGATGTAAGGTAACTATGGTTACCACTCTTCAGGATTGTCCATGAACCAGAGATAATGTGAAGACTAGATGCCCATAATCTACTTAGGAAGTACATGCTGAAGGAGCACCATCCAAGGAAGCCTAGAACTCCCAGATACCAAAGACAAAATAGCCCCCATCAAAACCATCTCCTGAGGAAGATATCACAGCCAACAAAATCTTTTTAGAAGTTGACATGAGAGGAAGGCATGGGTAGAAATTACCTTAAGATGCTAGACATCTACACTCCTTGGAGTGTAAGATCAGCAAACATTTTTCCAATCCTAAGACTGGCCCTGAGTAAAATTTTAAAACAAACCCTGCTTTAAATTTTTCATTAATTTCTATTTTTATCTATTAAATTCTATTTTTATCAAGCATGGAATTTACAAACCAAATAGTAGACGTAGTACAGTTTTGTGGGTAAGAGCACAGACTGAACCAGGCTGCCTGGTTCAAATTGTGGTTGAGCCATTTCTAGCTCTGTGATCACACAAGTTTCTTAACTGCTTTGTGCCCCCATCTTCTCATTTGTCAATAGGAATAACAACAGCACATATGTCATGAGGTATTGTGAGACTTCATATATGGGCTGAATTGTGTCCACCCAGAATTCGTTATGTTATACTTCACTTCAAAAAATGTCAAGGCTTTATGATCCAGGACCATTGCGTGTTGCTCAAAACAGGGCTTTTCCTTGCAGTTCATTCACTCGTTCGCTTTTTCAGTTCATCAGTAAATCACTGTTTACTCAACATATAATGTGTGTTAGGCACTGTGCTAAGCGTTGAGGTTAAAAGTAATAAACAACATAAAACACCTGCCCTGGAGGAGCTCACAATCTAGGAACAGAAGAAATAACAGCAAAAAAAACCCACAAAATGCTAAAATGAACACTCAGTTGCTTGACATAAATTCATGGAAGCTTCATAGCATTCCTATTGTAGAGCATTGCCTACATCTTATTTCTTTTATAAAGCCTCCCTTAATTAATAATCCACATGCTGAGTTCTGTGAACACCTTAATCTTTCATAGGGGTAAGTCTTATCACCCCAACTAAGTTGTAAGCTCTTTATGGGCAGTGACCATGGTTAACATTTTTCTATGCCCTGTAACACCAGACAACCAAAAATAATAAACTAGCATTATATTTGCAAAACATTTTCACAGATGTTATCTCATTTGATCTTCACAGCAACCCTGGGGAGGAAGTAGGGTGGATACTATTATAACCACATTTTACATTTGTTTTATAACCAAAGAATCTGAAGTTCCACTAGATTAGGGACATGACTAAGGCCACATGAACCAGAACAGAGACTAGAACCTGTGTCTTTGAACTACAAATCCCATGCTCTCTTCATGATACAGTACTTCCTTTACAAATCCTTATTGATTTAACAACTGCATATAAAAAATTCAGTGGCTTTTAACAGAGCACAGATGAAACTCCAGTTCCTGCAGACCTTAAAATGTCTAGAGAAAGATTTCCCTGTCCTAAGGGTCCATCTGCCTGCACAATCCCAGCCAGCATGCAGGAACCATAAGATGTAGTGTACCTCACTGTCCTACATCCCCCACCCCCAACTGTAGGCAGCTCATTCCTTAACCTTCTTGCTCCTCAGAGCCATTTATTGTTTCCAGAAGGCCATTCCTCCCCTAAGGATAATCTAAAGAAACAGGACCCACTGAAAGAATCCTTTAAGGCTTTACCTTCCACGATCCACCCTGTTAGGCTCCCTTTTGAAAAATCAAACTGGACACCTGGGCAAGAAATGTGAAATTACAACTTATTCTTCTCCCTGCCTTCTCCCACTGGCACGCCAGATCCCAGGTGCCACACCTGCTCATGTCAGCTTCAAAGGGATGCTTATGATTTTTCACCAGCTTCTAGATGCTCCTGGAGCCTTGTTCTAGTTCCACCTGTGAAAGACTTTACAAGAGCATTCCATCTAGATTTCAATTACCTGTGTTGTCATGAGTTGAGGAGGTTCTGCTCCCAGATATTGGTCGCATGCCTTCCCAGCTTCGGGAACGCAGCTGGAGCGTGGTAACGGCAGGTGCAGACTGTGTGCTACAGCCTCAAACTAGCCTCTGGAAAAACTGTCAAAGCTCTAACCCCTAAAGTGCACATGTAACCAGAATGTCCAGGTCTCACTAGTTTGCAAGTCTATACAAGTATATACAAGCATAGTAAAAGGTACAGTGTGTCTGACACAAAATAGATTCTTACTAGGTGTTTATTGAATAAATAATATTTATTATTATTTATTGAATAAATAAATTATCTAGGTTTGTGTGCACATGTACATGTGTGTTGAGACAGCTTATTTACTTAAGTGTCTCTCTTCTCTATTAAACTGTAAGTTCCTTGAAGGCAGGGACTGTGGCTTGTTATTTTCTTTATATCTGGTACTTAACACAGTCGGGCATTTAGTAGGTGCACAATACACATTTGTGGAATTAATCAGTGAACTTGGTTCACATTAACATCATCACTTAAATGTTGCCAGCTCTCAGTGTCATCCTGTTCACGCATTAACTTCAGGCCTTTGTAGGAGCGTTGTGTACACGTCTCTGTAAAACCATCCAGGCTGCCACTTCCCTCCTTCTGTTACTCAAGTTCAGGCATTGCTGCTGCTTTGACATAAATGTCCCTGCTTCTGTGAAGGTGTGGTTCTTGGCCCCACTGCTGCATTGATAAAGCCTTAAGTGTTTACTGATGCCTCGACTGTGACAGCCAGCCCATCCAGGCCTCCATAGCCGTAATCCTCAACGGCACCCCAGAAGTGCTTCTCTAAGAAAAGCCTTGTCACCCCCATGGACCCACTGACCCTTGTCTCCTCAAGTTATCACAACCAAAACTCAGCAGGTCATGAAAGATTTGGTATGGACTTCATCATCACTGTCCCCTCCAAGATACAAATCTACGCCCTTTCACTCTGGACACAGAAGCTCTTGGAAACCGAGAATAGTTTCCTTCTTCTATGTTGCACTCTGGCTGCAGGTTACTTGGACTCGAAAATGTTACAGAGTTACAATGTGTGTACAACCGATTTTCTTCCTGGGCACATGCATGCACCAGGACAGCTGACTGGAATGAGGGCAATAACAGCCACACACTCTCCCCAGAACTAACACGCCCCTCCAGAGATGAGTTCCCGTTGCTAGCTCTCTTCTCCCCACGGCCACAGACTTCTTCCCCTTTGTGGTGACTGCTCTCTCTCGTCTCTTCCTGCAGGCTGGCTTTCATTATTAGTCTTAACTCCCACCATGACTGATCATAGCATCTGTTCATCTCTGAACCCCTATTCAAAATCCCCTGCCCAGGAGCTTCTTAGGCTCCTGTGGGAATCAACACGTGCAAATATATCTTGGGGTAGGGGTGGGAAAGGGGCATGTTATCCCTCACATTAAACAAATCCATCCAAATCTCAGCTTCAGCCTGTCCCAGTCCCATTGAATTACACATGGCCTAGTTCTGGAATTTTAACTGAAGCTTCTGCAGAAGTTGGAGTCCTCTTTTCTCCAGCCAAGACAGGGAGAGAAAATAAAGGAGATGGAGCGCATTTCTCTCAGAGAGAAGATTCCACAACACTGCTGTGGTGCATCTGACAGTCAAGCCTAACAATTGAGAACATGGTACACCCTGATAAAGGGATTGAGGTGGACCGCTTGGCAGAGTCCCAGGCTAGCTGGGTAATACACACTCAAAACAAAAAGAAGTATTTGCAGCCAGAGCTTCCAAGGTGGCACCTGGGGATGAGAGAGAATCTGTCCTGACTTAAGCAACCAGGAATCAGACTAATAACTCTCAAAGACTGGGACTTCCTGGAGGAATTCTAAGTATCAGTAAAGAGTCTGCAACTTATTGTTTAGCATGTTGTTTTCTAATCATCACATATTATTTGCGGGGAGTGATGTTGAGGAAAGTGAATAATGCCCTGCCTGTTGACAAGGGTGCCAAGAATACACAATGGGGAAAAGACAGTCTTTTCAACAAATGGTGTTAGGAAAACTGGATATCCACATGCAAAAGAATGAAGTTGGACCATTACCTTACAGCGTATACAAAAATTAACTCAAAATGGATTAAAAACCTAAATGTAAGACCTAAAACTATAAAACTCAGAAGAAAACAGGGGAAAGCTTCAAGGCATTGGACCTGGTAATGAATTCTTGGTTACAATGCCAAAAGCACAGGCAAAAAATGTAAAAATAGACAAATGGAACTAAATCAAACTTAAAAACTTTTGTGCATCTAAGGACACTACCAACAGAATGAAAAGGCAACACATGGAATGAGGAAAAAATATTTGCAAATAAAAAATGTGATGAGGGGTTAATATCCATAATAGATGAAGAACTCCTACAATTCTGCAATAAAAAATCAAGGGCAAAGGACTTGAATAGACATTCCTCCAAAGATGATATATAAACAGCCAACAAGCATATGTGAAGATGCTCAACATCACTAATCATCAGATAAATGCAAATCAAAACCACAAAGAGATATCACCCTACACTCGTAAGGTGGCTACTATCAAAAAACAAGAAATAACAAGTGTTAGCGAGGATGTGGAGAAAAGGGAACCCTTGTTCACTGTTGGTAGGAATATAAATTGATGCAGCCACTATGGAAAACAGTGTGGAGGTTCCTCAAAAAAATTAAAAATAGAACCACCATATGATCCAGTAATCCCACTTCTGGGTATACATCCAAAAGGATTGAAAACAGAATCTCAAAGAGATATTTGCACACCCACAACACCCACATTCATAGCACTGTTCACAGTAACCAAGGGTATAAGCAACCCAAATGTCCATTGATGGATGAATGAATAAACAAAATGTGGTATATACACACAGTGAAATTTTACTCAGCTTCAAAAAGGAAGGAAATTCTGTCACATGGTACAACATGAATGAACTTTGAGGATATGAGGCTAAGTAAAATAAGTCAGTCACAAAAAGACAAATATTGTATGACTCCACTTATATGAGGCCCCTAAAGTACTGAAATTCATAGAAACAGAAAGTATAATGGTGGTTACCAGGGGCATGGGGGAGGGAGAAAAGGGGAATTGTTTAATGGCTATAGAGTTTCAGATTTGCAAGATGGAAAACTTCTGGAGATACATTTCACAACTATGTGACTATACTTAACACTACTGAACTGTGCACTTAAAAATGGTTAAGATGATCAATTTTATGTTACATGTTTTTTAATAATAAATAAATAGATATACAAACAAATAAGACATGTATGCACTGAAAGAACGAAAAGAGGTAAGTGGGATGCTCGCTAGATAGGCCATGAGCACCAGAGAGCCACATAGAAGAGCTCCATGCCTGAAAGCATTAGGAAGGGTGACAAAGGAGGGTTGGAAGGGCCCCTAAATGATTTTTTGTTTGTGATTGTGGAAAAAACCTTACTTATTTCATGGTTTTGCCTCAGGCAAATATTCTGAGTGAATATTCTGAGTGTGGGTATTCATACATTCACAGTTCATTTATTCATTCAGCAAACAGTTCTTGAGGCTCAACTACATGCCAGCCACTGTGTAGGCCCTGGGGATGCAAAAAGAAGACAAGGTCCAGATTTTAAGAAGATCAGAAGCTGAACTACAACCCCAGCTGAGACATGGGACTGTTTCCTGCACAATTGATGGATAAAATAAATGTAGCATTAAAATATTAAAGTGATGGAAACCCAGAAATCTATTAATTCAGTTCTTACCTGCTGCCTTCCCCACTCCACCAACCCTAAGTCAAAATGTACAAGAGTTGCTCCATCTAAAAACTTCTCAATAAGCATAAAAGTTCATAGGCAGTAATTTCCCATTGGAATAGAGGTTCATAGAAGATGGCTCCAGAATTGTGTACAGTTGCTTCACTAAACAGATTCCCATAAAGTCTTTACAACCAAGACAACTGGACCTTCTGAAAGTTGTTGCCATGGAGGTGGGCCTTTTGTCTCCATCCAGGTATTTGCTTTGCAGATGGTCTGTGTATGGATGCCACACCCACCCTTAAAAGTCACTTTCCATCAGCACTTACATACTCACAAAAGTGACCAAAACCTATAACTGGTAGATGGAGAGGACCAGCTCTATGAGGCAAATTTGTCAGAAACTACTGTTTGAAAAGCAGTGTTTGGTCAACCTTGCTACTGATTAACTAGGTAATCTGCGAATCTCTGAAAATTTGTGGGTCACATTTGTCTCTTTTAAAATATAAGAGTTTTTATTCATTAACCTCTGCCATTCTTAGATTCTATGTGAATGGAATCAGCGTTATGAATCAGACTTATGGAAGGAATTCATAGTTCAATAAGCCCTCCAGGTGATTCTCATGCACACTGAAGTCTGAGAAGCTGGCTCTAAAGCTTAATGGTAGTGTAATTTAAAACACCTGCTTTGGTTTTACACTTCATGGATTGCTGTTTCCAAGATACAACTTATCTTCTCTCTAAATCTGACCCCAGACAGAATTGACCACTTCCACCTTTTATTTACAACACTATTCTCTGTGCATGCATCTGTCACGGAATCTGCTTTATTTTGAAGAATTTATTAATTAATATGTCTGTCTCTGGTAGATTGTAAGCCCCTTGAGGGCAAGGACTAAGTCTTTTTCAGCTTTGTAGCTCTAGGACCTGGGGGAGATTGTCTGGAATATAGTAAGTGCTTTGTTGAGAATGGATACATGGATGGATGGATGGATGAATGGATACATGGATGGATGGATGGATGAATGGATACATGGATGGATGAAGGGAGAGACAGATGATGGATGGACAGACAGACAGATGGATGTGTACATGTATCCATGGATGACAAACTGTTTCAAAATCTATAAAGCCTTGTTTGAGTAAAAAAAGGGTCAGTACCAGGCAGCAAGAAACAGTGGGTTTGGATTTTAGCAATAGAAATTCACTATTCTTGGTCTTAGTTCCAAAGAATTTTTTTTCCGGCTGAAAATTATATTGGTGAGAGTACTGATTCTAAGTAAACAACTGAGATCTGCTCCTGAGTCACCTAATCCCCCTTGGAACAGCCTGGAGGCATCATATTGACTTCCAGTTCCCTCATGAACAAGGCAGATAACACCCCCAACCCTTGCCTGTGTCACAGGGACACGGAGCATATTAACTAATAATGGCTGTGAGTTGTTTTTGAGGTTCTGGGGGACGGCTGCTATGTAGGCATAGGAGATGTTAATAAAAAGATCAAATACTTGGCAGTATTTAAAATAAACCTCACCAACTTTGCCAAGGTCAGGCAGGAATCAGAGGGGCTGTCTTCCCCTTAAGTAGGAATCAAGAATGACCTGCACTCTGTGTGTCTGCTCCTTTCATAACAGACTTCATGTGTGTGGCTCATAGATATTTTTCCTTTAAAATGTGAATGAAAACGTAACACTGAGAACCTGGGAAGAATAGGAGAAAATAAATAAAAACGTGAAATTAAATTATCAGAATGGAATCTTTCTCTGGCATGTTGTGGTAGGGGAGAAAAATAAAACCAAGTGTCCCCTCTATGTACTTATGACCATTTTCAAAGATGATAACATAAAATCAAAATATACTTAACTATAATTCAGCTTCCTTGCCTTTAAAACTGGCCAAATGAAACTCAACCAGGGATGTTGGGAAGATAACGTGACATAATATAGAGAGAACTGCTGTACTGGCAAGGGGGCTCTTTATCAAACAAGACCTTTGGTTTTCATGTTTCACTTGTTAACACTTCCCTGTGTTGGAAAGCTGTTCCCAGCGTGATACTAACAGACCCTCCAATACATAGAGTATATTACAGTTTACCAAGAGCTCCTACAAACAGATTCTTGTTTAGTCTACCCAATAATGCTTTCAAGTGGATGTTAGCATTCCCATTTTATACACAAGAAGAGTGTCAGAGAAGTTTAGTGAATAGCTCAAGGTCACAGCTAATAAGTGGCAGAGCTAAAACTTCCACCCCGGACTTTTGACTGACCTTGAAAGTCATCTGCTCTTCCCACTACAAGATAGTATAATGGATATTAGAGGGAGAGAGAAAAAGAGAGAATTTCCTAAAACCTCATAAACCTGCATTTACCTAGAGCAATATTGTCAGGTGTCAGGTTGTGCTGATCTAAGTCCAGTTTATTTAAGACATCATTTAAATCCTCATATTCTCAACTTTGATGCTACTCAAGGAAAAATCGAAAACTAATGTTATCTTGTTAACCAGGTAACTCTGTACTAAATCTTATAAAAGCTCATATGTATCCTCAGGTATTAAAGCTAGAAGTGATTTTGATAATCAACATGTCCAATTCCCTCATTTTATAAATGTGGAAAATGAGGTTAAATGATATTAAATAATTTTCCCAAGGAGATTGTCAGTTAAGGGCAGAGCAGGCCTAAAACCAAATCTCTGAGTTTTCAATCTTTTCTTCAATCTACTTTCCCACAGTACCTCTCTCAACTTGTATTCCGGTGGTTTGTGAGAGGGGGGAGGAATAGATGATTCAGGAAGCTTCTAAAAATATAGTTAAAATTACCAAAGCATGAGTATCAAAAACATCCAGGTTAAACTGTATTCCTCTCTACTGGGGAGGAATTGTCTGTAATCACATCTGCATTCTGCATGGTACGCCTGGGACAGGAACATGAAAGAGATATAATCTGAAGGCCCCCTTTTCACATTTGAATTTTTGAGTTCTGAGAAGGCTGCCATCTTCCAGTACAGGGCATCTCAAGATCCTCATCACATTTAGAAAATGTAGTAACTTTGGGCAAAATAAGAAAAGGTACCTCTTCTTCAAGATCCTTACCTGCCGTATTCTAGACAATTGTCAAACATAAAATCTATGTGCACAATGGGAGCCCTGGAGTTATGCAATGCACAGTGTGCCCAACCACATACAGTGGCGCTGTGCCCAGGAAAGTGCTTCTTCCTTAAGGTGATCAGTGATTCTCTTTAGGCCCATCCTATTCAGGAGCTCCTAGCCCTACTAGTAACCCTAACCTAGTCTTAACTTTGCCTAAGAGGTAAATGACTTATTCTTCTTGAGGGTGATCTGTGGGTGCTCAATCTTATTCAGGTGGTCATTGCATTAAAATTGCCTCAAAAACACAGAGAATTGCATGAAAAAAACCACACCATTGTTACCAGGCAATTCCAGGTAGTAAAGAAGTCAAGTGAGTTGAGTAGGGGAATGTGGCATTCATAGGTCCAAGCAAGCTAAGTATTGGGTTGATAAGTTAGGCTTAGTCTTAAGGTTTTCCTCCTCTTTATAGATAGTCACTCCCTAGGGGATCCCACTTGGTTTCATGGCTTTAAATACTTTCTATGCATAGGCGGCTTCCATACTTTTATGTCCTAGACCGAACTCTCCCCTAAGTTGCAGTCTCTTATATAGAAGTGCCTACTCAAAGTTTCCCTTTGCATGCACAAAACGCAACTCAAACTTACTATGTCCAAAACTGAATGCTCTGTTTCCCCCGGCAAACCTCTTCCTCAAATGATATTTCTTTTCTCAGTAAATAGAAATTCCATCTTTCCAGTATTTAATCCAAAAAACTAGAAGTCATCTTTGACCTGGTTATTGATCTTCTACCACACATCCAATTCATCAGCAAATCCTATCAATTCTTTTTCAAAATATATTTGCAGTGTGACAACTTCTTAACACTTCTGTCCCTAACACCCTGGGTAGCCATCCTGTCTTCTCCAGATTATTACAATGGCTTCCTAACTGGTTTTTCTCCATCCATCTTTGCTCTCCACAATTTATTCTTCACATGGCAGAAAGAGCAATGCTTTTAAAAATATGAATCAGATCATATCACTCTTCTGCTCAACACACACAATAGATCTCTGTTTAATCAGAATAAGTTCCAAGCCATTATCATGGCCTACAAGGGCCTACATGATCTGGTCCCCTAACACTTCTCTAATCAGTCTTGTCTTTACCATTCTCCCTTCACTTCAGTTTATGCCATTCACACTGGCTTCCTTGCTGTTTCTTGAGCACATCAAGCATGCTCCCTCATCTGGGATTTTGTGATTAAAGCTCCTTCTGCCAGAATGTCTTCTCTCCTGTACAAACGCTGCTCTTGCTCCCTTATTTTTCAGAAGATTCTGTTCAAATGTACCTTTTCAGGGAGACCTTGCCTGAACACTTACGTAAAAAGGCACTATATCTTCATCTCAGCCTTCATTCTAACCTCTTACCATACCTTATTTTCTTTCATAGCATTTACCATAACTAGACACTTTTTGCCTATTTGCTTATTGCCTGTTTTCATCCTCTATATTGGCACTGTTCAATATTTTTAGCTACTAACCAAGTGGCTATATAAACATATATAAATTAATTAAAATTAAATAAAATTAAAAATCCAGGCCCACAGTCATACAACCCACACATATTTACTGCTTTGTGGCCACAGCAAGCTATGAGACAACCTCAAGTGTCCTAGATGTTATATGTAATTGGAGTCTCCATGGGTGAGGAAAAATACGAAGTGACAAAAAAGAAACAATAGAAGAATATGTTCATATTTAATGTAAACTATAAGCCCACAAATCCAAAAAGTTCAATGAACCCCAAGTACAGGAAACATGAACAAAACTACACCAAGGCACGTCATAATCAAATTCCTAAAAACAATGATAAAGAGGAAATATGAAAAGCAGCCAGAGGAAAAAAATACACATTGCATACATAGGAACAAAGATAAGAATTATTCCAGATTTTCCATAAGAAACAATAGAAGCCAGAAGACAGTAGAGCAAAATCTTTAAGTACTAAAAAAAAAAAAAAAACTATCAACCTTAAACTCAAAAATGAAGGTAAAAAGAAGACTTTTTCAGATGTTCAAAAGCTATGAGAATTTATCACCAAGAGACCTCTGTTACAAGAAATGTTAAAGGAAGTCATTCAAGAAGAAAGAAGATGATTTCAAACGTAAATCTGATCTATGAAAGGGAATGAAAAGCACTGGAAATGGTAACTCCACTAAAAAATTTTTTTCTTATTATTTAAATCTCTTTGAAAAGTAATTGCCCATTTAAAGCACAAATAATAACAATGTGTTGTGGAGCTTACAACTTATATGTAAGTAAATTGTGTGACAATAATAGGAATACATCTGGTAGTAGTGAAATGGAAGTATTCTGTTGTAATGCTCTTATGCTATATGTAAAATATCACATGGAGGTAAACTGTAATAAATTGAAGATTTATACTATAAACTAAAACAAACACTAAAATAACAAAACAAGGAGTTATAGTTAATAAGCCAACAAAGGAGATAAAGTAGAATCTTTAAAAAATTCTTAATTAATGCAAAAGAAGGCATAGAGAAAAAAATAAAGATGGGACAAATAGAAAACAAGTAACAAGATAGTATATTTAAACTCAACTATATCAACAATCACATTAAATGTAAATGAAACTACAGGTCAATATCCTTCATGAACCTAGATTCAAAAATCCTTAATAAAATGTTAGCAAATTAAATCCAATGATACATTAAAACACAATACATCATGACAAAGTGAAATTTACCCTAGAGACACGTTTGTTTTTACCAATGAAAAATTAGTGTAATTTAACATATTATTAATAGACCAAAAAAAGTCAAATATATGATAATTCTAATAGACACAGAAAAGGTATTTGACAAAAATCCAACATCCATTTCTGATAAAAAATTCCCAGCATACTAGCAATAAAAGCAAACTTCCTCAACCTGACAAAGGACACTCACAAAATAATCTACATCTAATATTATACTTAATTGTGAAACACCAAATGTCTTCTTTCTAATATTAGGAAGAAGTCAAGGATGTCTACCATCACCACTTCTATTTAACATTGTACTGGAGGTCCTAGCCAGTTCAAAGAGGCAATAGAAAGAAACAGCTACTTAGATGGTAAAGAGAGAAGTAATACTGTCTTTATTTACAGACAATATGATCATCTATGTAGAAAAGCCTATGGAATCTCAAAAAAGCTACTAGAAGTAATCAGTGAGTTTGGCAAGGTTCATGATTCACAAAAGTCAACTGTATTCTATGTATTAGCAACAAACAACTTGAAATTAAAGTTCAAAAGCAATGTGATTTATAGTAGCATCAAAAATATGAAATACTTAGGGATATATCTGACAAAAGATGTGCAAGTCCTTTGCACTGAAAATTATGAAATATTGCTGAGAGCAATGTTTTTAAAACTTTAAAAAGGAGAGAGATATACCACATTCATAGGTCATAAGACTTAGTACTGTTCAGATGCCAGTTCTCCTTAAGACAGTCTATAAATACAATGCAATTAAATTAAAATCCAAACAGCCTTTTTGTAGAAATTGGCAAGCTGATTCTAAAGACTCATACAGAAATGCAAAGGATCTACTAAAGCCACAACTTTGAAAAAAAAAGAGAAAATTTGGGAGACTTCTACAACCTGATTTCAAGACTTATTAAAAAGTCACAGCAATCAAGACAGTGTGGTATTGGTATCAAAAGGGACAAATACATTAATGGAAGAGAGTAGAGAGTTCAGAAATAGACTCTTACATTTATGGTCAATTGATTTTTGAAAAATATGCAAAGGCAATATGGAGAAAAAATTGTCTTTTCAACAAATAGTGTTGGCACAACTGTATATACAGAGGCAAACAAACAAAGAACTTGGATCCATATTCATAATACACACCAGAATTAACTGAAAAGAGATCATAGACCTACATGTAAAATCTGAATCTGTAAAACTTCTAGAAACTAGGAGGAAAGCATTGTAATTTTGAGCCAGGCGAAGATTGCTTAGATACAACACCCAAAGCATGATCTAGAATAGAAAAAAACTGATAAATCAAACTTCATTAAAATTAAGAACTTCTGCTCCTGAAAAGACACTGTTAAGGGAATAAAAAGACAAGTCACATATTGGAGAAAATATTTGCAAGTTGCCTATCCAGGGACCTTATATGTAGAATATATTAAGAATTCTCAAAGGTACAATAATAAGAAAACAAGTGACCCCATTTTTAAAAGGGGGCAAAAGTTATAAACAGCCATGTCACCAAAGAAGATGTTCAAATGACAAACACATGAAACAACGGTCAACCTAATTAGCTATTAGGGAAGTGCAATATTCAACTCCAGTGAGATACCGCTACCTACCTATTAAAATGTCCAAAATTTTAAAAGACTGATAATATCAAGATCTGGTGAGGATGTGGAACAATTGGAATTCTCATATACTGTCATTGGGAATGTAAAATAGTACTACTATTTCGGAAAACCTTTGGAAGTTTCTTAAAAAGTTAAATATACCTGCCGTATGACCTAACTATTCCACTTCTAGGTATGTAGTGGTAGTGAAATGAAATAATATGTCCGTACAAAAACTCGTCCACAAATGTTCATAGCTGCTTTCTTTGTAATAGTCAAAACCTGGAAACAATGTCCATCAACAGATGAATGGGTAAATAAATTGTGGTATATCCATACCACAGGACACTGCTCAGCAATGAAAGAGATATGAACTATTGATACAAGTGAATGATTGATACAAAATGGAGGAATCTCAAAAATTATCCTGAGTTAAAGAAGCCAGACAAAGGTACATACCATGTGATTCCTCTATATCAAATTCTAGAAAATATAAAACTAATCAATACTAACAGAAAGCAGAACTATGGTTGTCTAGGGATGGCAAGGTGAGTAGGGGTGGGGGGAGTGATTACAAAGGACCGACAGATATATTTATTTCGATTTTGATTATAGTTTTGTGTATCTGTCAAAACTTATCAAGTTGCACAATTTTAGTAAGCGAAGCTTACTGTGTGCCAATATACCTCAAAAGCTGTTATGAAATAAACAGAGACCATATGCAGTATGCAATCATGCCATTGATAGTCTTATCAGATAGCTACTTTAAGGCTGAGCAATGGATGGACTATATGGTCACTCCAGGTCACTTCTAATTTCTTGCCTAGATGATCTGGTTCCCTATGTATTTTGGTGGATAGAAGTGGGTGATTTCCAGAGTTGACAAGATTTACTGATGAATGCTGTTGAAACAGATTTATATAGTGTTTAAATGAGGGAATAGCTGAGTCTATGACTATGTGACAGGATGAGAACCCTCAGTCTACTCATTCTGGATCCTATCATTTATTCCCCATCATGCAAGAGGCAGCCACTGGGTAATGGAAAGACCATGGGGTTCTGAATCAGATCTGGACTGAAATCCCAGTTGTGCTACCTACTGTCTCTGTGACTTCAGGTAAGTTAATTAAACTCAATTTTTTGTATCCATAAAGTGAGGATAATAATAAGACATGTTTGGTAGGAATTTGATAATGAAATAAAATAGCAGACATAAATATTTAGCTCAGCACTGGATACTCAATATGTCATTTTCCTTCCTCTTCCTCTGTCCACTCCAGTAAGATCCATCTCCAGACAAGTCATGCTCATCTCTGTCTCATTTGCTCGTGACCAGTTATTCATCCAGGGCACACGCACCTGACTTTAATAGAGTACAGTGTACGTATGACCAAATTTATACGTAGGCTAACTTAGTGGATAGCTATTCATGTTACCAGATTGGTGCTCATGTTACCAATAAATTGGTTACAGGTTTCCTCAAGATAGTCAAAATCCTCAGAGTACTTAAGATGACACTTGATTGGCAACCTTTATATACATGTGAAATTAAGTTTAATCAATATCTAATTTTCCAGGAATCTCTCAGTTTCTCAGAGTGATATATTTTTTTTAAATATTGCATGTGGTCCTTTAAAGATATCACTATTGTTTTTTTGTTTTTTGTTTTTTTTTTTTGCTGGGAAAGATTCACTCTGAGCTAACATGTGTTGCCAATCTTCTATTTTTTTTTCCTCCTCAAAGCCTTAGTACATAGTTGTATATTCTGGTTGTAAGCCCATCTAGTTCTTCTGTGTGAGCCGCCACCACAGCATGGCTACTGATAGACGAGTGATGTGGTTCTGTGCCCTTTAACCTCTAGGACATTAGGGCTGGCTCCAGAATAATATTTTTAAAAAGCAAAACTTGTCCTCTGATGCAGTGGAGAAATCGATAATTTGATATTCAAAGTGTCTCTGAAAATAAACTCCACCATGAGACTCATTTATACCTTGAATGCAGAAAATCTGGTCCAATGGGAACAAATAGTTTCCTCTCTCACTGAATTAACAGAGGAGAGAAAGATACAGAGAGACAGAGGCACAGAAAGACAGACAAATCTCATAGGTTGGAGAAGAAAGTCTGACTTAGTTCATAAGAATTCCATTTACATCTTAACTATTACCAAATATGTTTTATTCTGTAGGATTTTAATATCAGAGGGGTAAACATGATGAAAATTTCTTTTTCTCTCAAGTTTTGCTTAAATCCAATCTTTACTGAAATGAAAGTTCTGGTTTGAAGTTGACTTAGTGAAGCAAAATTTAGATACCTATTTTTATGTCTTAAAAATTCACTCAAATACAGTGATAAAATAGTGGCAAGATTTTCTGGCATTTTGTATTTAGTTTGTTTTTGTTTGTTTGTTCTTTAAAATCCTGAAATGGAAAAAATAAAGTACATAAAAGTAAGGAAGCTGCAAATGGATTCAAATATTATACAGTGTACAAATATTATACAAATACAAATATTACACAAATATTCAAATATTATACTGATAACTCATCAAATTTGAGCAGCAAAGGCTAAAATAGTGCTCTCGGAATATGGGCTGAGGACCCTGCCTCACAATTCTCTGCATTCTCATTAAAAATGCTGATTCCTGAACTTACTCCAGGTCTCCTGATAATAGGTCCTGAGAATCGAGATTTTTACCAAACACCCCAGGTGATTCTTCACACTGGAAATTTTGAGAACTCCTGGGCTTTAAATTGGAATGGAGGACAGGAAGTAGGTAGGAAAGGGAAAGAAAAGAATTGAGAGAAAATTGCCCATTCCTAGGTAAAAAATTAGATGAAGTCATGTGAAGGGAGATGCTCTCCTGAGCCCCCCTTAAAGGGGCTATCAAGCTGGCTTAGAGAATTCCTCCAGAGCCTACAGAAAAACACTGTTCTCGAACACTATGCTATTGAATCACAGTCTCTGCTCAGTGGGTGTATGGTGTTTAATGTCCTTCTATAGAAGCAGGATGTCTGAAGGAGCAGTGCCCAGTACTGTGAGGATGAGCAGCCTCACAGGGCAACCCCAGGGTGCCTTTGTGTTCAGAGCACCCTGAATGGGATGAAGGGGGTGGAAGTGGAGACAGTGCTACTGGGAACTAATGGGAAGCCGTGCAAGGATGAGTCTGGATAGAGAACTGCTAGAAAAGGTCTTAGCAATGGGATAGCCAGACTCCTGTGCCCTAGGCTGGCTCTTTTCAGCCGGGTCTGGACCACTTCTTACTCATTTTCCATTGACACTTTGTATCTACAAATGCCACTGTAAGTGACCGTGCATCGGAAAAGGACAGACAGGAAGATAAGAAGGTCTTCCCCACTGAAGACCCCAGTGTTTATTGCCAACTAACAAATGTTTAACTCAAATCTCCAGAATTTAAATAAGCTTTCCTGCTGTTCTCCTTGGGCCCCCAACCCTGGCCACCCTGCCTCAGGCCACTGCAGGCAGAGGTCTCTCTCCCTGGATGCCAGCTTCCTGCCCCATTGATGAATAGTCGGAGAAGGCTGGAGCAGCAGCTCCCACAGACAGTGGTTTCCAGAGACTGATAAACGCAAATTCCCTTGTAACTCATTTCTCTCCTTCCTGTTTGAGAAAGTGAAGATATAAAGCAGACACATTTAAAAGAAAAAAAAAGCCTATTTTCATGCTTGGTGCTCACCCTGTGTGGGCAGGACTGATAACTGTTAACTTGTTCTGGGAGTGCTGCCCTTGTGACAGAGGAGGAGGAAGAGGCAACCCAAATAACACCTGATTATGTTAGGAGATGATGGTGCATGATAAGGATGTGGATGAGCTCCAAAAATTACAGCCTCCTTCCCTGGGAACTAGGACACACATTGAAAGTGGAAAGGTCAGAATCCACAGAGACTTTTCCTCCCTCTTGTGGAAGTCCTTCATCACCCCTGATTTAACATCTCTATCCTAGAGAGAGTTCGAGACACAATCACTGCAGAATTTGAATATTCACTGCTGTCTCCCAGGCTGTGTTATGTCTCCCCAAAGCTAGGAGTGAAAGGGAAATTTAGTGAGAAAGAGGTGGGGTGGCAACCTCGGGGAAAGAGCCCTTTAATCTCTCCAGAGGCCTTCAGTCCCATCTGCAATCCTACTTCTGAACAAGTACCAACTTCCCAGAGCACCCATCTCCTCCACCCCCTTTCTTCTTCCTTCTTCTCTCCCTTATTCTCATTTTTTCTCTTTCTTCCACGCAGCCCGAATGGCAGAGGATTATTTCTAGGTCCTAGCACAATGGGCAGAATACTCGGGTCCTTTTGAGACACTTCTCACTGTGTCTACACAATGGCAGCTGGCTCATTTCATGAGTTTCAGAATCTAAAGAGTCTCAGTAGGGACTGAGACCCTGCACAACATGTTAGGAATATTCTTCTTGTACAATACTAAAACATGTCTACATCTAGGACTCAAGACAGAAATATATAAGTATGAATAAAAGAAGTTAACAGATTTCAAGGGAAATCTGAAGATTGTTTTCTGTATTAGGGTTCTCTGGATAAACAGAGCCAATAGAATGGAGAGAGAAGGAGATTAATTATAAAGAATTTGTTCATGGAATTATGGAGGCTGACAAGTCCCAAGATGTGCAGGGTGAACTGACAAACTGGAGACCCAGGAGAGTCAATGGTGAAGTTTTACCCCAAGGGCTGGCAGACTGGAGACCCAGGAAGAGCCAATGTTTCAGTTTGAGTCTGAATGCAGGAAAAAGTCAATATCCCAGTTTAAAGGCAGTCTGGCGGGAGGAATTCTCTCTTCCTCCACAGAGGGTCAATCTTTTTGTTCTATTCAGGCCTTCAACTGATTGGATGAGGTCCACCCATGTTAGGGAGGGCAATCTGCTCTCAGGCTACTGCTTTAAATGTTAATCTAATCCAGAAACACACACCCAGAATAATGTTTGACTAAATATCTGGGCACCCCATGGCCCAGTCAAGTTGACACATAAAATTAACCATCGAAGTTCCCAACATCTGGGTTCTCATAAATACGACTGTTATGAAACATAATAATACACTAGGGAAGATTACAACAATCTTCCTCTTTGTCAGTATGAAATTCTATCTCAGGAGCTGTTCGCCAGAGTTTTAAGAAAAATAGTTGCGTGACATACCACTGATCCAGAGGTCACATCCAAGGTGACATCCTTTTAGGAGAAAGGACTGTTGGTTAAATGGTGAAAGTTTCCCAACCATCACATAAATGGGAGTAAAGGGTCTATTTCTTTCCTAGAGGTATTTGGAATTGAGGAATTTTGCTATTAGAATATCTTTCTAACCTCCAGAGAGCCCAATAGCCTCCAAGGGTAAGGAATGGAGTGATAGGCCATCCATCCAGTTAATCCTTATATTCACAGCTCCTAACTGGTTATATTAAACTGAGAATGTGTCTCAGCTCAGGGTTATGATTAGACCCACAGATTGTTCTGTAGGAGAATGTCCTCATGACTTTCTTATTAATGGTTGTCTATGGGGGATATTGATCTTCATAGGAACACTTCTTGCACCCTGATACATGCTGAATTTATGGCTTTTATTTTTATCCATACCCTTGGATCCCCAACCAATCAATATTCATTATGAAAACATGACAAATACACTTAATCTCTTTAACCAGTACCTTTTCCAGGTCAATCTTGGAGAAAACGTTTTAGCCTTTATGCAAACTTTCCAAAAAATGGGATCCACTTTCAATGACTGAAAAGTGTACATGGATCTCAACCTCCAAGGAAGGTGAGTAGAGGGAGCCACTCGAGGGCTTCCCTGGCCTCCAGTTGGACCTGGAAAGGTCTGGATCACTTGGACAATTTTGTCTGAGTGTATATCAAGGATGCCAGTACACTGAGGAAAAAGAGGAATCCCAGCCATTAGATGGCAGAAGGGGCATCATCACACAAGAATTCAGCTCTCAGGACAGCCCTGTCTACCAAAGACCATGCCATTTCTTTATCCCAATCAATCCAGAAAAGGAGGAAGGCCGTGAAATTGCTTAAAGTCAACTCTCGGAGCTAAACTCAAGCTCAAGGGACATGGGAAGGCCTGGACTTTATTACATTCGCATAATAAAATGGCACAATTGATCTATTTAAACATTACCTCACTGGTAATAACAAATATTCTGATATTGAAAACATTAACTTGAAGAATGGCAATAAATTCCCTTCAGAGGGATACGTTGTGGTTCTTTATATCATCAGTAAAAGCATGCCATCCGCTGTCTAATGTAATAACACACACCCAGGCTCCCCGCCACATACACTTAAACTACTTTTGGAGGATATGAGGAGCTTGTCTTCCAAACAATCAGTTGATAAGATTCCACTCTGAGAATCATCAGCATCCAGAAAGAGCAGCTCACCCTTCTTAATTCAAGTCCTAGATATTTATAGAACAAGACAGAGATTCACTGCTTAGGTAGAGAGATTTCAGTTACTTTTCAGTTACTTTTTTCCCTCTTTTTCTTTTAACTCATTTAAATCAAAAGTGGCCATCCTTCAACAACATACAAAATTATTTATTTTTGAATTTAACTTTAAAAAATAAAGGATTAAAAAGCCAAGATGCTTTTTGAGAATGTGGAGAAAAGGGAACTCTTGTGCATTGTTGATGGGAATGTAAATTGATATAGCCATTATGGAAAACAGTATGGCAGTTCCTCAAAAAATTAAAAATAGAACTATCATATGATCTAGCAATCCATTTCTGTGTATTTATTCAAAGGAAATGAAATCAGTATCTTGAAGATATATCTGCACTCCCATGTTCAATGCAGCATTACTCACAATAGCCAAGACATGAAAACAACATAAGGGTCTGTTCATGGATGAATGGACAAACAAAATGGATTAAAAAATACATACAATAAAATA
The DNA here is from genome assembly GCA_031878705.1 of Tapirus indicus. Lineage (NCBI taxonomy): Eukaryota > Metazoa > Chordata > Mammalia > Perissodactyla > Tapiridae > Tapirus > Tapirus indicus. The sequence continues at coordinate 113,207,603 of CM062921.1, read as the reverse complement.
TTATTAGCCATAATAAAAGAAGGAAATCCTGCCATTTGCAACAACATGGATGAACCCAGAGGACATCATACTAAGTAAATTAAGCCAGAGAAAGACAAATACTGTATGATCTCACTTATATGTGGAATCTAAAAGAGTAGAACTCATAGAAATAGAGAGCAGAATGGTGGTTACCAAGGGCTGAGGGGTGGGAGAAAAGGGGAAATGTTGGTCAAAGAGTGCAAACTTTCGGCTATAAGATGAATAAGTTCTAGGAACCTAATGTGCAGCATGGTGACTATAGTTAATAATACTGTATTATATACTTGCAATTTGCTAAGAGAGTAAATCTTAAGTGTTCTCACCACACACGGAAAAAAAATGCTAACCATGTGAGGTGATGGGTGTGTTAATTAACTTGATTGTGGTAATCATTTCACAATATATATGTATATCAAAACATCATGTTGTACACCTTAAATATATGCAATTCTGTCAATTATTCCTCAAGCTGGAGGAAAAAAAAGGCAAAATGCTTTTAATGCATTTTGTTATTGGGCATCAGGCAAAAAAAGGAAAAACACAGAAGTCTGCAGAATAATGCAGAGAGGAGCTTGAGGCTGCACGTGAGGTGAAGGTGTGTCAAAAGAGTGCAGGGCACAAAAAGAGAGACCACAGCAAATGAATTGGCTATGGGTGTGTGGTGGTGGAGAAAGGCAGGGACAGAGCAGTGGATGTCAGAAGAAGATGGAAGAATTAGCTAGAAAAACTGAAAAAGGAAAACAAGCACTCTAGGGGAAAAAAACCCACAGTATTTTCTAAGCAGAGAAAAAATGAGACTCAAAAGTGGAGGTTATAAATTGAGCAATTCCAATAATAAGAATCTACTCAAAAATTTGAGTCAAGAAATCTAGTATTTGCTCAAATCAATCAAAATATGAAACTGACTCAGGTTTCTTGTCAGAAATAAATGTAATTTAAAAAGATTCTGCCTTCTTCAGGGACAGTAGTACCCTGGCAGTGTTGATCCACTAAAAAAATCATCAATAAAACCCAAACTGAAATGTCACTGGTGATGAAATCAGCCAAGAAAATCATAGGTTGAAAACCACTTAATATGTCTGTTTTAAGAGTTTATGCTATGCGTAAACATGTATGGAAAAATAAAATGCAAACATGGCTGAGATTTTACTTCTAAGTCACTTCAACAGAAACATGTTGCAGAGAAAAACATATTTTCTCAACTAGAAGGATTTTTATACAAATTCAGTGTAAACCGCAGGAAGGAGATCAGATGCTCTGAGACTTAGTAAAGCAACCTTGAGATCCTCTAGCAATAAGAGAAAGGCCATCTTGATAATTATTTTGAAAACCCTCATTCTTCTAAAAATTTACACACTTTAATGGGTATGTAATATTTATCTCAGCTTAACTGTTTTTTGTTTTGTTTCATGAGGAAGATTGGCCCTGCACTAAGATCTATTGCCAATCTTCCTCTTTTTTTTTTCTCCCCAAAGCCCCAGTACATAGTTGTGTATCATAGTTTAGAGTTGTAGCTCTTCTTTGTGAGACGCCACCTCAGCTTGGCTTGATGAGCAGTGAGTAGGTCCGTGCCCAGGATCCGAACCGGCGAACCCCAGGCTGCCAAGGTGGAATGCGTGAACCTAACCACTTTGCCAGCAGGCTGGCCCTGACGCTTAACTGTTTTAATAAAGTGTTTAGTATGTTTTTTATTGAATCTGCTCATGTTCTAATCATGAATGTGACTCTTGTTATCAACTATAGTCATCATGTTATTCATTACATCCTCAGACCTTATTAATCTTATAGCTGAAAGTTTGTACCCTTTTACCAACCTCTCTCTATTTCCCCCACCACCCAGCCCCTGGCAACCACTTTTCTACTCTCTGTTTCTATGAGTTCAACTTTTTTTTTTCTTTGATTCCACATATAAGTGTTTCCATGCAGTGTTTGTCTTTCTCTGCCTGGCTTATTTCACTTAGCATAATACCCTCCAAGTTGTGAGTTTGTGGTCAGCTAATTGTAAAAGTAATTTCTTTCTGCTAATGGTTGGCCTCATAACCTTTCAGAGGTTGCAGGGTTAACCAAGGATTAAATAAGCGATGTTTTTAAACACTCCACTTGGTCCTGGTTCATATAGGTCCACCAAAAATATAGATATACTTGTTAGCATCCCTGATAAAACCCATTTTATTGTCATTTACGAGACTTCCGGTATAAGCTGAGGCCTATAGCCTGCCTGTTCAAAAGCTATCCAGTTCTTAAATTCTCATGCTTAGAATCATTCCCCTAATATAAAGTATTGACCACTAAAAGAAGGACATAAAATTCCAACTATTACACTAAAGACCATTAATGTATTCGCACATATCTTTTTTTATCACAATAATATAATGGAAAGAGTATTAGACTTAAAGCCAAAGATTGGGCTTTGAATTCTTGATTTACCGTGCACTAACTATGTAACTTGAAGCAAACCATTTAACTTCATCAGGCTTCTGAGTCTTCAGCTACAAAATAAAAATAATAGCTACCACAAGAATGCTGTAAGGATTAAATGAGATGATATATTTTAAAGCATATAGAACAGATTTTCTGGTGCCTATTATGAACTAAATTAATTGTTTTAAGAACAGAGCCTTGAACAGTCAGATTTAATAGAGTGTGTGGCAGATGCTACTATTTGTCTAAGCAGTAGTCATTTTCCTCCTCTTTTTCAGGAACATGATTTTGCTCAGGATGACATTAGGCCCAAATTAAAATAATCCTCACCAGCCATGAACTACTCACTTCTGGACCCATACTTGATCAGCCAATGTAGTTTGGGTTCTGTTACCTACAGCCAAAGGCAATCCTGACTGATGGAGGGAAAGCTAGGAAGCGAAGGGAAGCACTTGGAGCACAGGTTGCTGGCTGGAGTATGTAGGGTAATCAGGACAGGGTGTTAAGGGATAGGGAAAATGTAAAAGGGAAAAGGTAGAAGGTTATAACAGAAAAAGAAAAATCTTGACTGTGTTCACACTTATCCCAGCCCCAGCCCAATCCTTGGAAGGAAGGCCTCACGGTTACTGACCACAGTGGGGATTGAACACAGCAAGAGGCAACTCTGAGCCGCCTTCCTCCCTATACAATAGATTTCCTATTTCTTTACAGAATACTGTTCCTTGCTGCTATGTTTCTATTTTATTAGGTGCAAACTCATTTAATAACTGAAATTAATTTTGAGCCATTTATCATGTTTATGTTTCAAAAAGACTTTTTCATTGCCAAGCAAATGGGGAATGATAAAAATGACTAGATTCATTGCAATCCAAGAGCAATGGATTCTTATTTTTTTAGTGCTAAATCAAAATGTGACTGGATTTGATTTACACTTTTAAAGAAATTCAACTGATGTTAACTAAATTTCATGTATAAAAACGCCCTTGAGGAGATGACCAATGCTTAATAGAAACCTGTCACCTTACGTTGGAAAAACTTCCTTGGCTCAGATTTGATCCTGCCCTGATCCTGTGGGATGGGACAGTTGCAAAATAAAAGCACAGAGGGAGAAGGCAAGAACCATTAGAGTGAAGGACACTGACTGCTCATGGAGGCTCTGAGGCCTCCAATGGATCTTGTTAATGGGCTTCCCCAGAGAACCAGTGTCTTCTCCCACCATAGTCTCAGTTCCAGAGCCATGCTGATGTCCACTTGGCCTCTGAGTGTTCAAGCATAGCCTGGGAGATTTCCACACTACTGTGCTCTCCCCTTGGATGGGACATCCCTACTCCAGCTCCACTGGAAGTGATGTATCCCCAGGGATTCTGGGCCTGGATGATACCCAGAGGTCCTCTCCGAACCCAGGCTTTGCTCATGTCCCATCATGCCTTGTGCAGAAGCCCTCCTAGTTCTAACAGAGTGTGGTAAAAAAAGTCGAGTCAGTAAGCAAAAAGTAAGTGGATATTTTTCTGTATTTGTAAAAAGTTAACACTATGTTTTTCTTTTCTATTTTCATAAAAGTGACCCAGTGATACAACTTCCTGTTAATAGATGTTTCATTCCCCCCTTAGGCGTGTCTAGAACCACCCAGGCTGAATTGGTCTTCATTGTGAAGCCCTCATACTGCAAATGGCACAATAGGTAAAAATGGAACTCCACACCCAGGCCTTATTTTAAATATCTTTGCCATATGTGCTCACGAGTCACGCATTATGCTTTTAGGCAATCCTGCCAGCAACAATACTTGATTCAGGAAGGTGTCTGACCTGAGGCATTAACTAGAGAAAATAATTTATTCCTTCAGTTCTGTCCCAGCAGAGTACTACATTTTGAAAATGAAAACAACTCATGTGGATCATACAGAGCAGCATGCATTGCTGCAAAAGCAAATGTTTCCAAAATATCTTGCAGACCATGTTGGAGACGGTCTTCATTGTCTCCTGGTAGTAGTTCTAAATGACACAATTTGACTGTCACTAATGCCATTTGATTTAGGCAAAACTCTAAACCTCCCAGCCCAGGAGAACCAAAAGTTCTCTTTTTTGGATGTAAGACACCAGGATTTTTCATAAATTCAAGTTGAAATGGACCTTAATTTGTTGTTGTCTTCCAGTGTCTTTTTATATGGGATTTCTTAGCATCAATCATGGAACAATATGTCATATTTATAGGACTCTAAGCAATTGTTTCATAGCAGAAATGGTTCCAATGTTATGGTTGCCCTAATTTTTATGACAAATACAATGTCTATTTACTTCTCTCATATTTCAATCTTTTTCTTGCTTCTGAAAAAATGGACTTGGGGCCAGCCTGGTGGCATAGTGGTTAAGTTTGCGTGCTCTGCTTCGGCAGCCCAGGGTTCCCAGATTCGGATCCTGGGCACGGGCCTACGCCCTGCTCATCAGGCCATGCTGTGGCAGCATCCCATACACAAAATAGAGGAAGATGGGCGCAGATGTTAGCTCAGGGCTAATCTTCCTCAGCAAAAAGAGGAATATTGGCAACAGATGTTAGCTCAGGGACAATCTCCCTCACCAAAAAAAAAAACAAATCATGGACCAAATAGAGATGGAGAAGTTCATCTAATTTAGCTCATTCCTTCCTTTTTTCCTTATTCTGTACTATTATTGTTCCCTACTAAAGTACCTCAAAGAGAGGCTGGCTCTGAATATACTGTGGACATCAGATGCAGGCCCGATCTCTATATTTGGCACAATCTCAGGGAGAGGCCAGCTCCATACACACTATGGTACCTCAGGGGGAGGGTGGCTCAGTATAAACTGTAATGGTCATTTATTAGCACAAGAGGAGAGGAAATCATGCCTTGAAGCTCAATGAGGGATGAGCATTTTGCTTTTCCATCAAGCACTCCTGGGAGCCTGACTTTCCTCAGTGATGGTAGTGTTCTAAGAACTAGAGGGAGTGAGACCAATCTTGAGTCTATGTTTGTGGGTGAGGGTGAAGGTTATACTGAAGGAAACCTGAGGTTGAGGGTACAAAGGGAAGAAAAGAGTCTTTTGTTTTGCATGAGCCTTGTTTTTAACATTTGTTTTTGTCCCAGGTCTACAAGCCACTCAGAAACCTGCTTCCTTTTCCATCTCTCCTTCTGCCACTGTGCCCTGTTTTACTCTTAATTTCTTCATCTCTCTCCACCTTTATTTCTTCTCTTTCTCCTTTCAGTTAAAAGAGACAGGAGGAGAAAAGGCCAGTATCTGGGATCTAAGTGAGATGTGGGCAGGAGGGCGGTGCGGATAAGGATGGGGTGGGTCAAAGCAATCCTATGGTTTTAGCCAGTGAATCCGTTCTGCGGTCTGTCACACAGTACACTCGTTCTCTGTTACACTTTCAGCAGGAACCCTGAATGCAGAACCTGAACAAGCCTCCTGCTTCAGCGAGCAGACCTGGCCTGACAATTGTCTGGAACTCCAGGCTCACAGAGGATGCTCATTGCTGATACGCAGGCGGTCATTCACGGTTTAGCTAAGGTAAACGCCTGTGTTCGACTGCAGTCAGCCTGGCAGAGACTCATCGCCTCAGCCGGCATGAAACTATCCTCACAGGCAGTGTCTGCTCTCACCGTGACCCAGCTCCGAGATCAAATACTCCCCTGGAGCCAGCTTCTCATCCTACTCTCTCATTCAGCCTAGAACCCCAACCAATATCAAAGGGTATCCCACAGGGCACCATGAAAAAGGCCAGGCTGGCCCCTCTAATTGAGCTAGCAGGAGCCCAGGAGTGTGGAAGTTAAGACTCCTTTGGAATGTGGTTGTCACATGTGGGTGAGCGGGGGGAGGCAGGAGTCCCAGCAACACATAGTCAACTGCAACTTGCCTTTGCCAGTTTCATTCCAGAATTTCTACTCCAGAGGAAAGCTATATAAATAAACTCATTCATTTCATCAGATTTAGAATAAGGAAAGGCACATACATATTTTCCATTTGGAATATCACGCATTTGTAGGCATTTTTTGGTTTTCTCTACCCTTTAATGAAAGCACCATATCGATCAATTCATTACATATGATTGTCTTCTCAGTTGGATAGATCCTGATGCTAATCGCGTCAAAGACTTCATCGCCAGAAGGACAAGTTTGTTTTACCTCATTTCAAGGCTTCATTTCTCATGCGTTCCAAACAGCTTGGAAATGTCTGCCATTGTCACATGAAGGAAAAGAGGATGAATGGATTTGCACCTGCCTTTCATGGGAGCCATACAATCACCTTCATGTCCAAGAGACAACATTGATTTGTTGTTGTTGTTGTTGTCATATCATAGCATCACCTGATGCCCTAGAATGGCCACGAGAAGCAGCAGCCGGAAGTAGAAAGTATGAAGGATCCAGAAGGCCTCAATTCATTTTTCTTTCTGCAACTCATAGGTGTGTGACTTTAGATAATCACTCTTCCTCGGTTTCTTCACCTGTAAAATGAGGATGATAAAATTAATCTCTGTACCACCTTCTACCCAAGACTGTTCAGAAATTCACCATAAATCAAATATATGAAAGTGCTTTAAACACTATACATAATGTCTTTAAAAATTACTCAGTAGTTATTTCCATTCATCGTTTTCAGCTATAGTCCCCCATCAGTCATGGGTAGAAACCAGCTGGGCAAAATCTGAGGCAGTACACAAGAATTTAAGTTCACTGTCAGGACAATACAGCCATTGACTTGGAGTGGAGAGAAGGTGGTCTCTCATATTACATAGAATCATACTGGGCCTGGATTCCAAGAGCCCACTCCCTCCCAAAGCAGGTGAACCAGATATGGAAAAAGAAATAGGCTCTCAAAAATGAAGACAGAGTTAGGAAAAGAATTGATGTAAAGGGAAGCCATTATTACCAGTAGAGCCTTAGACCCGCAAATTAAGGAGCACCCACTGAATTTGTGGCACAGAGATATAAACAAAATACCGACTGGGGCAGATAGGAGTAGAGTGAGACATCTCTGAATGGGAAGAAACTTCTTCCATCAGCAAATCTTTGTCACAGCACTCATAAGGATTCTTTGAGGGACCCAAGCTGTCATCGCTAACTCTCATTTCTCACATCACTTATAGATACCTATCACATTGGACAGATAGAGGATTAATGAAAAAGATATGTTATGACTGGGACCGTGGGACTCTGAATAGCCTGTGCCAAGCTCCCAAACTGATGATAGGTGAGACACTGCCTGAGCCCCACCAGCACCTCACAGCCTCCATCAGGGGCTGTGAGACAGAGAGCAAGCCCAGAATAATGTGTTCAACATGGTTTATCCCAGGAGTGAAATTTGGGAAGCAGAGGTAAGTGAGGAACCCTGAGGATTTCTGACTTTAGCTTAGAATAGCTTTATTTTGTGGGTCTCTGGTCCATGGTGCTAATTCAGTGTGTCTGGAGGGGACATTCAATTTGCAGTGCTTCATTAAGTATCTGCTTACAACCTTACAAATAATAATTTTCAAATCTTTTACTAAGATATTTGAAAAACAAAACCATTAATCTGCTCCTCTCTGGGTAATTTCAAAGCACTTATCTCCATAGTACCCAAGAAGGAAGACAAAGACAAATCTATTAAGAAGGGAGGAGAAAACATCCTTGGTGTCTCCTCCAGAGACACCAGGTGAATCTAAACCAACGCATGCGTTATTTGAGTACCCTTCTGTCTGCCAAATACAATAGTGAGATATGGTGAGCCAAGCTTTTTAGGATGCTAAGGTTTTCTCCCCCTGGTTTGGTTGTTTAAATGCAATTCTTCTACTTTACTGAAAACATCAGCTAACTGATTTATTTCAATCTGTTGTTGATCAGACTTTCTGAAGTTTACACAGGTTGGAGATTTATCTTCCCACAGCTGGAGGTGACTAGTCAGGTACAAACATTTTGTATATAGGATAGAGCCCTATTTTTTTTTGTCTCCCTCTTCCTAACCCCAATTTCAGCCATATTAGGACCATATAGGAGACAACATACTATTATTAAATTTTAGTTGAGGAAACATTATGTCATGAATATTTCAGTATGTCTATGAAATCAAGATTATATTATCTGTACTCTTCGGCTCTCATCACATAACATACCTTACTTATTTGACATTATCATAAAACATGGTGTTTCATTTAAATGAATTTTCCAGGTAACCATAACTTATCACTTAGAACATTTGAATGTGTTTTATTTGAACTAATTTATTTGAAAATATTTCTAAAATACATTGAATGCTTCTCTGACTCTTAAACAGAAGTTACCTGTCATGATTTTGCCTCTTTATTTTGCTTGACAATTCAGGGTCAACGCTATGAGCATCCTATTACTCCGCGGGGTTGTAATCCAGAAATGTTTTCCAATATGACTGGAGAAGGCCACTTGCCTGTACAAAATGGCCCCAGGCTGCCGTAATGTTTATTTGTAGTTCTTGAATCTGCCTTTTCTCATTTTTCTGCATTCTCCATCACAATATGTCCGTCAGTTGTGACTTCTTGCTCATTCTAATGGGTTTTCCCTTTCTGATATATTGTTTCTAATATATTATGAGCTGGGAAACCATATTCCCAAGCTTGTTAAAATTTTGTACATGGCAAGAATATACAGGCACAAAGTGAAGGTACTATATAAACAAAGTACATGAACTTAATATCCGGTCTTGGGAAATTCATTTGGTTGCTTACAGACTTTTAAAAATGTTACTTTCTGGCTATTTCTCAGCTGCATTTCAAATACAGTCATGTGTCGCTTAACAACAAGGATACTTTCGATGATGAATGCATTGTTAGGCGATTTTGTTGTCGTACAAACATCATAGAGTGTACTTACACAAACCTCGATGGTATAGCCTACTACATACCTAGACTATAAGGTATTAATCTTATGGGACCACCACTAATCATATATGCAACCCATCATTGAATGTAACGTCTTTATGTGGCACATGACTGTATAATAAGTGACCAATGGAAAAGGAAAGTGTTCCAGCATTTAGACATGTGAGATGGCTTTGAGTCATATTTGTTCATGGCATGTTTTTTGTAAAAGTAGTCCATCAAACAGCTTGTAATTATTAGTGTGAGGCAGACGTTGGAAGGTATTTCTGTATTAGAAAAGGTCTCAAACGTTATTAACCAGTCAATATACTGAATCCTGTTTTTGATTATTTGAACATTGACAATATTAGTTTGGCCATTTTTAGCTCTTACACAAAGGGCCTTGGTTAAGGAAGGCTTGTTAATGTCATGGGCCTTGCACTTCCACCAATATCCAAAAGAGAAAGTGGCTTTGACCACACCAAGACTTCTCGTCTTCATGAGCTGGATAGAATGACCATAAATGGCCATATGCTCTGTGGAGGCAGAAGCGGGAGAGGAACTGGAGTCCTGAGTGTCTGAGTAGGATTGTCACCACCAGGGTCACCCCAGAATAATGGAAACTTGACGTAAAATAGGTCAGAAACAGCTCATTTCAAAGCCATAAGAATGGGGGTTTCTGAACTCTCTGTTAAACAGATGTCTCTAAATAGATCTTGCCTTTTCTCCCAAACATCTGATATCACAGGAAGCTGGAAATGGGAGCAGCTGAGTATAGTCAAAGGACTCTCACAGAGAACCCAATGGAAAAGGAAGAAATGTCCTTGGCTTAGCTTCCAACTTCTCCTCCTAAATAGTTAAGGAGTCCAGGCCCCCAAAAGAAAATGCAGTTAAATTTGTTTTACCTCCGGTACCTGGAAAGGCTTTTAGTGAAAATTTATGCAATTTAGTCCATTCTCTTTGTATTTTTAAGCAGAAGCTAAAAAGATTTTAAAAAATAATAATTAACAAAACCCTCTTCTCAGCCTCTGATAAGTTGACATGTTGCAAAAGTTTGAAGGAATATTTGAACCACACCCAGCTCTCTTTTAGCTGTTATATGGCCATCTATTCCAACCAGTCTATTTTATCATCTGACCCTGAGCTTCCATTCTCTCATATTTCTATAAATCAGAAACAGATTGGAGCTCTAAAGAGGGCAGTGACAGATCAGAGCCAACCAGCTTATTTTTAAAACATGGTCTCAGAGACCACAACATATTTCTTTTGATTATGTATGCAGTCCTTACCTCAGACCTGAAAAAAGACTGTCTTTAAAATATGTCACTGTTACAGCAAGGCAGGGGTCTCTTGTCAGGGATAACAGCCATTCATCCATTTAGTCAATCAACAAACATTTATTGAGCACCTAATGCCTACAAAGACTGTACCAGGATTTGGGACCGCAATGAGGAACAAAACAACCCAAACTGGGCACTTACAGAACTTGCAGTCCAGTGAGGCAGAGAAGCATTAACAAAAACTTACACAAATTAATAATTTAAATATCACTGTGGAAAGTGCCCTGAAGGAAAATGTCAAGGAATTCTGTAACTGGGGACCACAACCAAGTGTGGGAGCCAGCAAAGGCTTCCTGGGGATGAGACTCTTAAGCTGAGTCTTGAGGCTGAGCTGAGTTATGTTAACCAGGTGAAGGGGGGAGAAGACTGTACCAGTCAGAGAGAAGGGCAAGTACAGAGCCCAGGGGGAACTCTGTTTGCTCAGACCCGTCCTGTGAATCACGAGCAAGCACGTTTAGAATCTGCATGTTCATGAAGTCCTCTCACTTGTGAGTCCACAGCCTCCTCCTCTTCCCCAATCCCACCAAGTCCTGGGAGCCACCAAGTCCACCACATCTGCTCAGACCCCTCCCACCTCTAAAATATTTATTATATCCTTCACTTAGTGCTAAGCACTTACTGCCTTAAACTACTTTTTAAAATCATCTTCCTTGTATTAGTTGCTTGGGCTGTGACAACAAAATACTATAGACTGGGTGGCTCTCACAACAGACATTTCTCACAGTCCTAGGGGCTGGGAAGTCTAGGATTAAGGAGCCAGCAAGGTAAGTTTCATTTGGAGGTCTCTTCTCTTGGCTTGTAGGTGGCCACCATCTCACTGTGTGCTCTCTTGACCTCTTCTTTGAGGGTGCAGGAGAGAGAGGGGTGGGGAGAGAGAGAGAGAGAGCATGCAAGGAAGCTCTCTGGTATCTCTTCTTAGAAGGGCACTAATCCCACCATAAGGGCCCCACCTTCAGGACTTCATCCAACCCTCATTACCTCCCAAATTCCCCATCTCAAAATACCATCACATGGGGGTTGGGGACTTTAACATATAAATTTGGGGGGGACATAGATATTCAGTCCATAGCATTCCTCTGTGCATATGTATCCTGTCTCCACAACCAGACCATCAGCAAGAGGGTTTTGTGGACTTGTCCTACATATCCCTAAGTCCCCAAAGCCTCTCGTACATATCAAATGCCCATAGCAGTGAACTGATTGCTAATGAATTATTTCTGCCCCTGTGCAATGAATCAAACACACAGAGCCAGTTAAATGCACTGACTGTAGTTAAGTGACCCATAGGAGGGTAACTCTACGTGTCAAATGATTCAATATTTGACTAGAAATATTAACTTTTTTCCTTCGTGTGTGTGTGTGTGTGTGTGTGTTGGGGAGTACATTTTTTCTACCTGATTTTTTAGCTGCTTGTTACTGACATGTTCTATTCCTTGCTGAAATATTCATTTCCATACCTAATGAGGATTAGAAAAATCACGAAAAAGAACTGCTATATGAATGTGTCCTGAAGACATATAGTTAGATACAAAATAAAAGGTAGAGAACAGGATTGTATAATGTGATTCCAATTTTGCAATCTATGTATATATGGGAGTCAGCGGAGCAGAAAGATTAAGAATGGACTCAAACCAGATTGCCTGAATTTGATTCTGAGCACCACCATAGATATGTGACTCCAGACCAATTACTTAACCTCTCTCATTTATATCATAGACATAATAATAGTACCCACCTCATAAAATTGTTTTGAGAATTACTGAATTAATATTTATAAAGCACTGTTCTATGTAGAACAGTGCATAACATATTGAAATCTTTACACATAAAATGAAATGACATAAGTTGAAATACAACAAAATAAAATAAAACAAAAATGTGTCATATAAAAGACTGTGAATAGATATGCAAATATGTTGATAGAGGTGATTTTTGATGATAAGATTATTTGATTAATGCTTTCTTTAGGGAGGGAGGGGTCTGTTTTTCCAAATTTCCTATAATAAACATATTTTCAAAACAAAAACAAGAATAAAAATATATAAATATGTAATGTGTGTGTTTATCTATATAAAGATATACACACATATACGTATATATAATTGTTTCACAGTTCACAAATCAGTTTCCTCTTCTGAAAAACTGGAATAATAATTATCTTACAGGATGTTGTAAGGATTAAATAGGTAATCCATGCAAAGGGTTCTATTTGGCCTTCTGCATTTACTCCCACCTTCTCTGCCTGACCTGGATGGACTACAGCAGGGGGCTCTCTTGACCTCTGGCTTCAGGTTGGGTTTGACCATTGCAGAGCCCCAGCACAAGGTCATAGGGAGAGGAGAATGAGGTTGTGGAGTGTATTTCCCTAGCCCCTCTCTTCAAGGTCACCTCACAGGCTAGCCGCATCCCCTCTAGCTAAGGTCAGGCTCCATCAAGGCAGCCTCTGCTCAGAACTGACTCCTACAGATTTGGATAACAGCTCCTGTCACCCCTTCAGTAGGGTGGCAATGGCCCCACTCTTACTAGCCCAGGGGTACCACTTATTCCTCATGGGTTCCCTACACCCTGCCCACACCTTTGTGAATGTCCTTTTATTAGATCCTCTGTGGTTTATTCTAACTGAGCTTGCCATTTGCTTCCTGCTGGGACTGCATGATATAGAGCGGAGATCATCTGACCCAGGGTGATTGCTCAGTAATTGCAAGGTGGGTATTACTGTATAGGTGAAAAAACAAGTGCTGAGGCTAAGTCCCTGGGGCTGGAGTCTAATGATCTGATGTTAGAGCAAGTTCTTTATCCTTTCCAGAACCTGACGCCTTGTTTCAGAGAAAAGATCATATCTGTATATACGACATATACAGTGCTTACTACATGCTGGGCAATGGGCTAGGTTGGCTGATAACCAGCCTATGAGGTGCATAGTTTATAGATGAGGGAACAGAGGTTCTAGGAGGTTAATTAACCAGGTTAATTAAAACTACTAAGGAGTGTCTGGCTCCAAACTTTATCCTCTTAACACATATTCAGGTGGCTCCCTGAGCACAGGTCACACAAAGCCAGCAGGGGCTTCAGACTTTGAGGGGCTTGTAGCAACTTCCAAGGACATCAGAGGAAACTGAACTCTTCAGTGGCAACTGGCAAGGGGGCCTCTGGTCTGGAAAGAGAGGGCCACGGGAAGAGCATTTTGAGGACATAAAAATCCCTGGTTGTTAGAGGCCAGTTTTCTTTCCATCATGCAGAGTGATTGAGACAACCGTTTGCTGGGGCAGAGAGGTGACAGTTCATCATTCTCCAAGCTTGGAACCTGGTTGGTCTCACCTTGGTAGCCTACCCAGTACATTTTATTCCTTTACGTTATCGGCTCTTCCAGGGCAAGGCTGGAACTCTTTGTCTGACCTAAAGCCATCTATTGTTGAACTACTTGTATAGTCATGATGTTGCAAATAAATAAACCATGCTTGTTTTTATGATTTATTAACAACGTGCAGGGCAGGCTTCCCCCCTACATGTCTTAGCCAAGCCTCCCTTTTTACATGCACTATAATTTCATGAACTGAGCAGTTTCCACATAAAGGGGAAGGTGCTCTAACCACCGGAGAGGCCATTGGTCTCATGATTAGGAACATGAACTCTGAAACCAGATTGTCTGAGTTCACATCCGATGCTATCACTTTACTCCCTGTGGCTCAGTTTCCTCATCTGCAACATGAGGATAATCGTGGTATTGCTCTCACAGGGTGGTTGTAAGGATTAAATGAGTGAATATATACAAAGTGTGTAAAACAGTGCATGATGCTTAGGTGCACTGGAGTATTGACAACAACTTTATTTGATCAGGAACCAGAGCAAGTGTTTCTGAAATCTTGACAAGGCAGGGAGGAAGGTGTCAGGAAGTGGGGGCATGAGAGAGTGAAAGTAACTGACTTTCTTGCAAGCTTTAAAATAAATAGATCCTAAGAGGAATAGAATATCATGGCTCCCCAGACGATTCATCCATCCAATACATTTGATCACCAAATATGTGCCAGGCAGTCCTTATTAAGCATTGGAGATCGGCAGCGAGCAAAAGAGGCAACAGAAGACATGGATGTTACATGCTAGCAGAGGAAAGTCAGCAATAACTATATAATGTTATATAATATTAAATAACTAATAGTGATTACATATCACAATCACTGTGTTCAGTCAACTCACTCTGCCAGTCACTGGGATTAGGACATATAGGCCTATACTGTAAGACATTTCAGTCTCTTTGGGGACCCTGGGCAGTTACATGAAAAGGTCACATTTACTAAATGCTGGTGAGTGTTACTGATGAGTGCTGTTGAAGATAGAGGTGAAAAGTCTGAGAAGGAGGCCTTCTAGACACCAGGCATTCACAAGGGCAGGACCTTGTGGGGTCAGCCTGCTCCAGGGTATGAGCCTCATGTTTGCAGATTCAGAAACTCAGTTTAGTTATGGTGGCCACTGCTGATGAGAAAGTGGGGAACTGACTCCCAGTAACCATATTTATAAGAGATTGATGTATAAATCAGTATATGAAAGTATTTATGAGGGCATACTCTATTCCTGTGACAAAACCCAATTGAACTGGTGGGGCAGCCTCCTGCTAGGACTCAAGATACCCGAGGAGGTGGGAGAGGAAGAGAGGAGCCTGAATTTATAATCAGATGAGTACTTAGTGACGTGGGATCAAAGAAAACTGATTTAGATAGTCATAGGTCAAAGGAGTTAGGTAGTCTCAGGTGAGATTCCTGCACTATGGGACACCCCTTCAAGAGCATGCTGTTTCCTTGTGTTCTTCACATTCATGTTCTCTCTTCATGGGCTGAGCCAGATATACTTGCTACTAATTTTAACTCTTTCTTGAATTTGCTCCATGCAGACCTTCCCTTTAGTACCTTAAACTAAGCAGTTTTAGCCTGATCCTAAACATTTTTACTTCCAGATCTGGGACTACCCTGTCCCTTGAGGTAATGTCTGCTAATAGCTAATATCGCATCTTGGGTGATCTTGATGAGTTGAATACTCAGAAGCTTCTCTGAGGCTGCCCTACCAAATAGTCTCCAGCGTACTACCCACCAGCGGAGGGTTGAGGGAATCCCTGACCTGGGACACCCATAGAAGACCTGACTGAGGGCCTCAATTGAACTAGGCCTAGCAAAATGTAGGCTTACACACCCTGAAATGAAGAAAGAGAACCTTGCATGAAGGAAGAACACTTTGAGCAAAGAATGGAGACAGGAAAGAGCATGACCAGTTTGGATAACTTAGTGAAGCAAATTTCTGGCAAAGAAGGGATCACAAAGGGAGCATGACTCAGGATGAAAGAGATGGATAGGACCATACTATGAAAGGCCTTGAACTCCGAGCCAAAGAGTAAGGAATATATTATAGACGGGGTCTACTGAATGTTGTTGAAAGGAAGGTGACACATACAAAAAAAGAGTCCTTGGAAAATTAATTTAGTAGTTATGCATAGAGGAGTGTGGGGAGGTGGATTTGGAAGAAGGAAGAGGTGGTGGTAAATCACTCTTCGGGCTAGGACAAAGGAGAAGACAGGATACCAAACCTTGAGTCCATTCTTAAGCCCTACGTTCTCATCACCCTAAATAACTACATTAGCAGGAAAATACCAATATTAATACTGAAGGTAGGACATTCTCTATTTTTCACTTGCCTCTAAATTATTTAAAGTCATGGAAAATTGACCAGTGACCAAAATGCACCAGGTATTCCTTTCATCTCATTCTCAACTGCATTTCCATCAAGACTATTTCCTGACTTCTACCCAAACATGCACCAATTCTTTTCCTTCCAAGTAAATCTATATGGAACTGACCAAGTTATCTGAGGGAGAAAAGGGCTGATTGAAGAATTTGGAAACAGAGTGAGGAGGCTTGCATACTTCCTACCAAACTAATGTACCAGAGCTAATCAGCATCAGGGCACAAGCCACAGTCGAATACGTTAACTCAGTCATCAAGCTTAGGAAACTATTATGACCTTCTGTATCAATAGAACAGGAGAGTTGAGCTAAGAGGACACCAGGTCAACTTCCAGTGTCTATATTCCAGATTCTCTACATTTTAGGGATTCAGGCCACACCAGTATACTGGGTTCAGGAACATACATTCATTCATCTATTCATTGAATAAATATTTCTTGAGAGTCTACTATATGCCAGGCATTCTGTCGAGCCTTAGGGATATACAAGAGAGACCTGGCCCTACCCTCATGGAGTGTATAGTCTAGTGGGTAAAGCAGATAATAAACAGCCAACAGCTACAAAGGAAACAAACAAGGTGTAGTCACAGGGAAGGTGGGGGAGGGTATCTAATTTAGATAGGTAGTCATCAAATATCTCTTTAAGAAGGTAATATTAAGCTGAGTGTCTGAAGGATGAGAAAGAGCTTGCAATACAAAGAGCAAGGGAAAAGCTTTCTTGGTAGAAGGAATAGCATCTCCTAAAGCCTAAAAGGAAAATATTATGACAAAGAAGAAGGCAAACGAGGAAGAGTTATTAATGACATATATTTACTAGACAGTCTCCACATGCTCTGTTCTAAGTGTTTACATGTGTCATCTCTTCTAGGCCTCACCATTTTCCAGTAAGGTAGGTGATACTATTATTTCCATTTTACAGACGAAAAAACAGAGCTAGAAAATTTAAGTTGTTCATCCATGGTTATGAAGATAGTGAGTGGTGGAGCTGGGATCAGCAACCTGGAAGTCTGACTCTCATGCCCACATTCCTAACCATGGCGCTTGGAGTATTTCTGGAACTGGAAGATGGCAGTGTGCCTGACGCATAGGAAGCCAGAAAAATGGCATGAGATGGAGTTAGAGAGGTAGATGGGGGCCAGATCAGTCCCTTTATGAAGGAACTGAAGGACTATGATAAATAACTTGGTTTAATCCAATGTGTAGTGGGATGCACTGAAGAGTTCTAAGCAGGAGAACAACACATTACACTTTGCCTTCTAAAAGACCCCTCTGACCACTGGGTATAGATGGCCTTGGACTAACAGCATGGTCATTAGAAATGCAGAATCACAGGCTCCAACCCAAGCATATTAAATCAGCATCTTCATTTTATCAAGTTCCCCGAGTAAGTGTATGCACATTAAAAATTTGAGAAGCACTGGATTAGAGATTCCACCTTGTAATGATTGGCGGGAGGAGAAGAAGCCTGTAATGAGACTGGGAAGGTGTGGCCATTAACGAAGGAGAAAGATCAGGAACAAGTAGGGTCACAGAAACCAAGAGAGGAAAATATTTCACAAGGAAAGAGGTATGCATTGCATCAATGCTGCTGAGATGACAAATAAGCTACACGAAGACCCAGTGGATTCGGCTAATCAGCATCAGGAAGGTCCTGGTAAAGAATAGATACAATGGAGGGTGGTGATGAAATCAGGAATCTGAGTGTAATCCTCAGCAAAGCAGAACAGGCCTCTGGAAATCAAAGTCAGGGATGCATAAGGCTTGAGCTAAGATGATGTGTTAAGGTCGGAAAGAGCAGAGGTTTGAGGAGGAAAAAGAGAACCCCATCATGTTAGGGTCAAGGTTTGGAAGAGGCGAGATCAGAAAAATGAAGCTTCATCCACAAAAAGATTGTTTGAGGGTCTTAAGCATCTGCTGCTACACCCACCTCTCTTGATCCATGTAACATACATGGCAGTGTCAAGCACATGGGAGACATAAACCCATTCCTCAGGTAGGGTCCAGCTCAATCAACAAGTCATAATCAATTTGGGAATGATCCAAAGGATTTATTTATTCACCTACTACCTGCCAGGCATGAGTCTAGATGCTAAGGATACAATGGTGAACAAGAGAGACCTATCTGGCTCCTGCCTTCGTGGTCTTATGATGGGTGGTGAGGTGAGGAAATGGGGGTGTCCAGGAAAAGGGAGCAGAAAATACACAAACGATGTCGAGTAGTAATAGTACCATAAATGAAACCTGACCAGGGTGAGATGATGGAGAGGAATAGAGCCTGGTGTTTTCAATAGAATAATCTGAGAAGCCCTCCCTGGAGTGGTGACATTTGAGCAGAGATTTGAATAAAAAGAGAAATAAGATACAATCCCAACCAGCAACTGGATTTTTTTTAAGCACTATATGTAAGACCTATGCAGATTGATCTGGGAATGTGAGCTTTGTTCAATCAGCAATCCCTCAAGTGTGGAAGTATCTTCCAAATTGATAATTATCTACAATAAATAACAAGGACCAGGCCTCCAAGAAATTGTAACAAGTCCCCTGAGGCAGTGGCTTGAAGCTCTGTCTTTCAATGCACATCTGGAGCAGAGTGAAGCCAGCAAATCTGTAAGGCCCAGGCAGGATGGAGGAGCCGAGCCATCCATCAGCCCAGTCTAGACAGTGCTGAGCTGTGGGGTGCAGGGAAGCTGCAGGTTCCAGGTCTCTCCTACTCTCATAAACCTCTTCTCTCTCCTTCTCCTGTTATGCATTATTATACCATTTCCTCCCAGTGGGTGCTCAGAGCCACAGCCCCACCACGGTACCGCGATAGCAATTCTTTCAGCAATAGCTCCCTCACTGGCACCACCAACCACCCAAAAGAACCTATAGAGGCTGAAGAAAGATGTGATCCAGCTTCTGTTAAAAGGGCAGTCTTTTTACATCAATTTGCTCTACTGCAAAAGTTCTTTCACCTGAAGACCCAGACCTAAATATATAAAAGCCCCCAATTAGTGGAAGCTGAATTTTCTTCATGGAAATGTCTTTTCCGCCTTTAATTTTGAGCATACATGAAAGCTCTCTCAGATGCTAGAATTCCAAATCAGCTGTTTCTTTCCCATCACACCCCAATGAAAATGTAGTCTCATTTTGTGGACCTTGAAAGCTAGTAAGGGAGTTCAGTTTTCTAAATTATGTATCTCTATTTGGACTTTTTGAAAACCAGTCCTTTCCTGGATTACACCTAATTTTGAACAGGTGGGCTTCTTTATTCAGTTCATCATAACACTATTCCCAAATTGGCTAATAGAGCCCTTGATGCCCTTCTTAGATGTAACTGGCAAAAATGTCTGCCTTAATAAAGCTGAATGTCTAGAAGTGGGGTTTTTTTTCCCTTGAAAAATGCCATGTCTTTGCTGAGTTCAATATTTTTACTCCAAATTTCCTATTTCAGCCAGAAGAGATTTGTCATAATGTGACAGGCTGTACATTTCCTTATAGAATATCAAGACTATCTGAAAGATATATTACTTCAATTAGGTGTGTCAAACCATCTGCTACAGAAAATTCAAAATGCCCTCTCTGCTGCCTGATGGAACACAGTTAATTTATTCAGAAGGTGGTTGGAAAGTTGGCAAAGGCCCAGTGCTTCACGGAGGGAAGGGTTTCTGTCATGAGACACAAAAACAAAAACCTGACTCAAAATGAAAAGGTAAAGCCTGATGAAGGCAATGTGAAAAGGAACATAGCAGATGCCCTTATTAAATTAGCTTTATTTACAATTGTAGATTGCAGATCCCAGGTTGACTTAATATGAATGAATCTTGACATAATCCTTGGAACTTGGAAACTCGATCAGTTATTCTGATGGTGGCAGCTGCTTTGCCACCCCACCTGCATATTTTGAGTGCAGATGTTGTGCAGCCCCCAAAAGCCTTCTCATTAAAGGTTTCCATGCAAATTGCCACATATGGGCAACCTACAATCCCTCGAATACTTGGGTGGGAGGTGAATAGGAACATGATGGGAATACAGCATGTCATTAATTGCTCTGGATTTCTTTCCTCCTTGCAAGATTATCAAGAAGTGGAGAAGTAATCACTAAGTGCTTTATTTTAGAGAATCAGCAGGGTGGGGTGAGCAATATTAATGTGGTCCCAGGAGGAGAATGGGGGCCTTATGTCTTCCTCATAACAGGAATGCTCTGAATCATACTTTATCACCACCAAACCTCTTTTTCATAGCCAATGTGGAGTGGATCTGACTCAGGCTTGTGGTTCATTCTCCCTGTCCCCTGCCAGCTAACTGTCTCTGAAATCCTAAAAGACAGGGTTTCTCAATCTCAGCACTATTGATGTCTTGTATCTGACAATTCTTTGCTGGGGGGGTAGGGGGTGGGGATGTCCCGTGCATTGCAGAATGTTTAGCAGCATTCCTGGCCTCTACTTACCAGATATCTGCAATACCTCTCCAGTCATGACAATCAAAAATGTCTCCAGACATTTCCAAGTGTCCTCTGGAGTGGGAGCAGTAAATTGTCCCTAGTAGAGAACCACTCCATTAATGGTTTTGGGGAGAAGAGATGCCAGAGTTCCCTATGGCAAATCACAGGACAATTTTCAACCAATTGCACAGTCAAGTTGGTAACTGTCCCAATTACTAAGAAGGAGTACCCATTGTTTCTTTATGCTTGTATTGGAACTAACATTGGGACCAAATTCTTTGACTTAAGTGAAAATCCTATTCCCTAGCAGTCATGACAGAGATAAATATGCCATTTTCGTGAGCTGGATAAACTGTCCAATGTCATGAGGTATCTTATGGTCCCCCAAGTGAAACCAAGGCAGGGCATACCAAGAACTCATAACCTCGCTTCTCATTGTCTAGTTAACCACAACAAAAGCAAAGCATTATTTAGCCAGAGGACAAGCAATAATAGTTCAGACTTCAGTTATTTCTCCTGTGTGTGAGTGTTGGGAAGCAGAGAGATGGTCTTCCCATAAGCTCATGAAGGATGTGGCTGTACATACTAAGACATTCAGGATAGTAAGCAGTTCATATGGCCAAATGATATTGCAAACTGACGTGAAAACGTACCTTATGCTTTAAATCAAGAAATAAATATGTTAGTTAAAGAAACTGGCATTGATTTTTGACACACTCTCTCTCTCTCTCTCTCTCTCTCTCTCACACACACACACACACACACAACACAGAGTTGCTCAAGGCATATTTTAACCTAACGTGTGGATTCTACTTTACTCAATAAAGAATATGGCCCTCAGCCCTAAATCACTGGTGTTCATTATCTAGAAGTTATCCTTCCAACATTATGCATAAAACTGATTTAAAACAGTTCAAGACAAAAAAAAAAGGCTTTTCTAAAATTCTACTTCTCTCTTAATGAAGGGCAAAGCATATTTCTCCAACGGACAGGGGTCTCCTTACATGGCTATTGGATGCTCCTTAGATCTTAATTCTCCTAACACCAGAGCATAATGTTGCCAACTAATAACAGCCAGATCTTACATTTTTATAACACTGTTCCCTATAGCACTTAGCACTTTGCCACACATCATCTCAAGCAATCCTCACAAATACAACCATCCTCATCTGACAATTAAGAAAACTGGAACTGAAGTGTTTTTCTCAAGGTCATCTGGGGAGGGAAGGAGTGAGGAAGATTGAACACTGCTCCTCTTGGTTTTCATTAAAAAACAGCTTTAACCTCTTGCATTTTTTGGAATATAAAAGAGACACATTGGTTGCTGAAACTGTTCAATGTCATAAATTTTGATGTTTGCATCTGAATGGTGGAAGCCGAAATGTTTAAAGAAGAAATGGAAACAAACTGTAATGTGACATTCTACGCTGGCTCTTTGAGAAGATGAAATGCTTGGTGGATCATATTCTGAAAGTAAAGTGGTACCAGTGGTCAGGTGCAATTGCAGGGCATTGCAAACACAGGCTCCAGGCATTCCACACGTGTGTTTTCCTCTTCCTCCTTCCTCCACAAATTGATTCAAGTTAAATCAGAGTAACATGAACACCAAGGGCAGCCCTGCAGTTAAAGGAAAATCATAAAAAGACAAGAGAAGATATGTTATGTGGCTAGAGAAGGAACCAGTTTCCATTACTGTATCTTGGTGATGATAGGAGGGCTTGTGGGCAATTGACACCATGTCTTTTTTTTTGGCACCAGCTCTCAAAGCTGCCTCTTTTTTTCTCCCAAGACAACTGCCTTTTCAAGTCATTGCCTTTTTAGCAGCAAGCCCAGGTCAGCCCCCACGCTTATCATCCCAGCTCCCTCCCAACCGCTGGATCTATGACAAGTGCTCTTACCCAGGGGTAGTATTGACAGTGGGAGAGAAAAATAAAAAATGGCTTCCTAGTTCAGCACTCAGGGAAGAGTGAGCAAGCAGAGTATCATGGCCTCACACCCTCCTCTTAGGAACTAATTTACTGTGAAGATAGGTGTTCATGTTTAGTTGGCTTATAGGAAAATCATAATATAAGCCAGCCTCCCTTGGGTGATATGAATAGCTCATAATAAAACAATTTTGACTCAGCCGATGTTCAGTAGAAAGTCAGACAGAATAGGGCCCAGGTGATGGGCACTGTATAAACCTGAAACCGAATAGATTTGGGAATTAAAGCATTCAGAGCTTATCAGCTGCTCCCCGTGTATGAAGGCGTGGTCCTGCCAAATTGTGTTGTCTATGCTTGTTGTCTTTTTGCAGTCACTGTGCACCAATTATCTCTGCACATTTATCCTCATTATCTCTAATTATAATAACGAACCCTTAAGTTACTTCCTGATACTAGGGGGGGAACATGAACTCTTTCAAGTCTTTAGGGTGTCATTAAGTGCACAGCAACAATAGCATGCTGAACAACACCTACTGTCCAGAAAAAATCAATCTGCCTCTTTTAGAGCTTGGCACAAAGCCATGAGTTCAGTGCAGGTGATCTTAATAAATGGTGATCCTAATCTGTGCATTGAGTTACAATGAAAAACAGCCCTGGTATTATTGGCCTCCCCTTGGGTGCAGCTAAGATTTTAATTTCTCCCGAAGAGTTTTTGCAGTCCAGGCTTAGTCAAGCTGGAACCTTTTTTTGTGTACTTAATTCCATGGCTTTTGCTAAATAATAAAGGCTTCGTCCTTATAAGTCAGAATCTCTTGAATCTGATAACTCCAGCAAACACTTTTGAAAGAACTCCAAGACCTGTGCAAAGCCTGCCAAGAGAAGTAAGGTCTCTAGAATTTGGAGATTATAGAAAAATGTCATATTATGGGTCTAAAAACCAGCTTCTCCTCAGTCAAAAGTTATTAAACAAAGACTCGAAACACACCTGTCCTTCCAACAGGATCGTTTGCCTTTTCTAACCAGTTCAACTTCTTTCTCAGTGCCATGGGAATTCCTACATCTACATAAGCCCAGCTTGTATCGCAGAACATTTGTGTTCAAAATGTTGTTTTCATTATGCCCAATCCTTTAAACATAGCAGATGGCATTCCAATTTGTCTAGAAAACCCCTTTAGAGACTATGTTTTTTGCTCATTATAGTGATTTTGTTTTAGACCCTAATTCTGACATATACACCATCACTATAGTGTTTGAATATTTATCAGTGAACCAGCCCCATTCCCATCCTGAAAGGGGACACGCATTCATTTTCTCATAAACTTGATGCTTACATACCAGCTAATGAAACACAAATAACAGAATGAGAATTTTGAGCTTTTCCATTTAGTTTCTGAGCATACTGTTAGTACAAAGGATTATATTCCTATTGTTGGATAAATAAAAATAATTAAGGGAGTTTCTTCAACACAAATAATATCCTTCTTGCTTAGATTAGTGGATTTTTTTTTACATTATTATTGCAGTGTAAATTTGTATTTCTCCAGAGACCACCTCACATTTCAAATTGAGGCACTCACCTATCGTATGTACGTGGAATAATTTCCACGGCAACCTCCTTCTCTTTAATTCTTCAGTATTGTCATTTTAAACGTAAATTATTTGGTTGTTTGGTTGCATAAATCATAGGCTGAAAAATGGAATTCATTAAAAATATGCATAACATTGTGTCTGATGTCCTTAGAAATGAAAGAATGTTCCATAAAAGCCCAGTTTTTCATTATCAGGTAGCTCTGCGCTATTCTGTCACACAGCTTTAACCCCTGTACCCTTGCCAAAAAAAAAAAGGAGCCAGATGTAACAAATACTTTAAAAGCTGAACCTATCCTCGAAGTAGCTGGTTTCCATTCCTTTTATCTTACCTTATTCTAGCAGCTGAAATGGGGCTCTGGAGAGCTTTACATTCCTGAAACTGCTTCTTAATAGATTCTAAGAGAGGCACCGGGTTATTTGAAGAATCCTCGACAGATATTGATGAAAAAATACTCCATGAAACATACCATACACTTTGAATCTAGAGACATCCGTGTGAACAACTGCAATTCTATTGCAAAGTTTGTTCATGTGGAAACCTTCTCACAAGAGAGTTGCACCTCCAAATAACTCTTCCCCCAACCCTGCTCCCATCCATGCCTGCATCCCCTGCCCTTTCCTCCACCCAAACCATCAGGAAACAAGCCCTCCTGAAGCTTTCTTCTGGATGCCCAGCTGTTACACTTGTGCCCACCTGCATAGGTCATGTGTAAAAGTTCTGTATGCAACATGAGTGGGTTTCCCAGGGGCTTCTAAAAAACAGAGTCAATGACTTTGGAATTCATAAACCTCTTTTGACAATGCTTCGCCTAACTTGTGCATGAAGTTTTCCTGCCCAGGGCTCAATGCTTTAGAGAGCCCCACATATCACAAAGATACACTTAAATAAAAGTTTTAAAAAGCACATGGGTGCCTCTGTCACTTGCAATCCGATGCTCGACTACGTTAATGAGCAAATCATAACCTTAAACATCCAGGCTTGTAACTAACACCATTCAGGCCCCAGGGAAATGCTCCTTCTCATTTCTTCCCCTGTGTAGAAACAAAAACCACTACATCTAAAGACCGTGAAGGTTTGGCATTGAAGATGAACACAGCTATGGAGTCAGAGGAGCATTTAGGCAGGATATGTACTTAGGTAAAAAAATAAAAAGGAACTTAAGACAAATTAATTAATTTGCCAAATCCTTCCACTCAGATTGCATGGATGTAATAGATTCTTGCAGAATAAGGCGTCATTTCCCAGTAGTGCTGAACATCTTGCTCTTCTCTGTGTTCCAATTCATGATTCTGGAGATATTCTTCAGCCAAGTGCAAGTGTTGTGAATATTGCACCAATCAATGAATAGTTTGCAATATTAAACCATTCATTTTTCCCATAAATGTGTACATCTAGTCATAACACCAAGAAGCATAGCATTTGTTTACATTGGCAACTAGTTGGAAGATGAATGGTATAACTGCAAACACTTTTATAAGAATATTTAGTAAAATTGAATAACATTTAAAAATATATTTAAATTTCAGCTTTATTCAAATAAATTTTATTTAAAATGTGATATTCATTAATTATAGGGTTTTTTCCTTTAAATTTAATTGATAATTACAAATATTGTTTTATAAATCAATATAAAAACAATAGCTTTACACAAAATTTTCAATTTGTCATTTATGAAGGTAAAATTTCAAGGTAGGAAGATAGAGTATATTTTATTTAAAAGTTTGTCAATTGGGTCAGCCTCAGTGGCCTAGTGGTTAAGTTCGGCATGCTGTGCTTTGGCAGCCTGGGTTTGGTTCCTGGGCAAGGACCTACACCACTCGTCTGTCAGTGGCCATGCTGTGGCGGCGGCCCACATACAAAAAAGAGGAAGATTGGCAACAGATGTTAGCTCAGGGCAAATCTTCCTCAGCAAAAAAAAAGTAAAAAGTTTGTCAATTGATTTATAACTTATAAATGCCCAGAGGCAGTCCTGTTCTTTGCCTTTAGTCAAGAATTCCCAATTTTGTGTCTAGCTCTACCTTACCTAGATGGCCTCTCACCAGGCTCCTCTCTCCATACTACTTTTCTGGAGTTTTCTTGGATTCTTGGAAGGGCATAAAGATGGACCAAAGTGATGAAGCTTCTCCAGCCTCCACCCAGGATTTTATCTTCTATGTTCTCTTCCTCCTTCTAGCACTCATAAATACACAAAGACATGATCTCAAGGCTTAAGGAAATGAAAGTTATTAAATTCTCACCAGAATGTTGGGGAACCCACTCCCAAATCTATCCTAGGATATGTGTCCAAATGAAAAGAGTTTCCTTCTTGCCCTTCATCTTATGACTTTATGACCCATTCTAAAACGACATAAGATTTATTCCCATCAAGTATGTAATGCATATTCTGTGAGCAAAGCAAAATTTTTTCATCAGTGAGTCATTCTCTCAAAAAAAGAAAAGGAAAAGAAAAATTACTCATGTGGGCTACAATTATTTGGTGAAAGTTTCTGGAACATTACTTTTAACACTCCTCATATTTTTAGATATTTGCTATATGATCTAAATTTAAGAAGTTGAACAGTCCTTTGAACTTTATTTGGAATAAACTGCTCTTGTATCACTATTTTAGGAATGCCCAGGATCTAGCTAATGGAAAGGAGGCTATTTCACCAATCTGTGCACTAAAGTCTGCAGGGATCCATCTCTCAAGACGTCTGATACATGTGTGAGCTGCTATTAATAATAATTTGTCGTGATTAGGGAAAAAATTAGGTAGTCCTTTGACTGTCAGGTTGTTATCCTAATGAAAAGCTGTCAAGATAATTTTCTTTTACTCTGAAATGTCTCCATCAATTAACTGTAGCTGATTCCCAGAACATTAACCTTGGTTTGCCTTTCAGGACTGCTGTTCCCACAATGGTGTGTAAATAAAGGGACGGCATCAAACATCTCACTGTTTAAAATTGATTTGTTGGATTTTTTTTCTATGCTATAGAAATAAAATCTAAGGTCCTTATCATAAAAAATGTATTAAGTATTTTCCTGGGATTAAAAATTGTACTCAAAAGTGTCAAATGAAATCTAAATCTCATGGCAGGCATAGGTCCTATTCAGGTTTTGCAATGTCCATAGAACAACTCTATGATCACATGAAGCAGTAAAATAATTAACCTAACAAAATGACATCGATTATTATGATTAGTACCAGAGGTGACACCTGCAAGAACTCCTTGATGATGTTGGTGACAGCAGACTCCCCAGGAAGGTCAGATCCGGGTTCACATGAGTGAAGCAGGTTTAGATAACGAGAGAGAGCAGACTATCTCAGCATTTTAATGGCTCTAAGAGAAAAAAGTTTAAGCCAGTGATAATATCCTTGGAACCCCCATCTTTACCCCAGTTCTGTTCCTCAGTCCCCTTCTATTGGAGCTCTGTTCCCTCATAGAAACCAAGAAAAATTGGGGTGTTGGTACAGAAAGTGGTGATTCATGGGTCTCTTCCCACAGAACTTAGTTCTTAATTACTCCAGCTGAGTTTGGGAAAAACACAGGGACACTGCATTATAAATAATGTTGAACTTCTCTAAGTTCAGAAAACTTTTACACTGAATAGTCTTTATGCACTTCCTTCTGTGTTTAATTGTAAGATCCTCAAGGACAGGAAGAATATTCAGTGCATAACTGCTTCCCCTAACTGTCCTGCACAGTAGTAGCTGATCAATAATTGCTTGTTGATTAAGAGAATAAATGAATAGACTTCTGTTTCTGATAAAATGTTTGGTCAGGTATCCAACTGAAACCAACTAAAAAGACTGAGGAAAATGTTTTTAAGCCTTATTAGTGGTACTAAAGATCTTACAAGATTGTAGGGATTCTTCAGGCCAAATTCTACCTGTAGGAGAAAACACAGAAATTTCTTCTCATAGGAGAAAATACCTTTTTGTGTGAGAGCATTTGCTGAACCTGGCAAACTTGAGCTTCAGTTTTCATGGCCTCGTTGGCACAGGAACAGAAAATGATGCTCAGAACCTGCCGAGTGGGGGGTTTAATAGGAGACCTTCCCCTAATAAAGCTTCATTCTCAGTTTAAGTCTGAACCAGATGTAAATCACCTCTTCTCCCAACATGAGGGCACTTCATGGAAAGTTGCTTTGGTGCTAAACAAAGAAGGGAGAAATGTCTCTAAGAAGTTATTAACAAAAGCTGGTCACTACGCAGATTTGCAAACTAAATTTAAATTCACTAGGGAACTTTAATAAATGTACCACACTGGTGGGGGAGCCTCTGTGTGGGGGGAGAAGGGGTATGTTGGGAACTCTTTCTCTGAAGGAATGCATCATCAGTCTACACCTTGAAAATTCCCACAAATACTTTTGTAAGGATAACACACATAGTCAGAAACCAAAAATACCCAAGGAAACAGGCTGCACGAGTAAAATCCAGCAGAAATGTAGCTCTTAAAATTTCAAGTATTGAAATAATAAGACTCACAACTTAAAATAAATCAAATACAAGCTTGAAAATAGTTTCAGGAAATATAAAATGTGGTGTAAGAAATTTGAATGACAATTAAATAGTACTTTTAGAAATGACAAATATAATAATTGCAATAGAAAACTCAATAATTTCATTTATCAGCAGATTAGATACATCTGAACAAAGACGTTGTAAACTGAAAAATAGGCCAAAGGAAATGCTTCAAAATGCAGCACAGACGAGAGAGAGGGGAAGTACAAATGAGCAGCTAAGAGACAGAAGATAGAGTAAGAAGGTGTAACACACATATAACTAGAGTTCCAGGAAGAAGGAAGAAGGAGGCAATATTTGAAGAGTTCATGGCTGGCATTTTCCACAACTGATAGAAAACATTGATTCATAGATTTAGAATCCCAACCAGGATAAGTGTAAAGAAACTCATATCTAGTCATATCGTACAGAAATTGCCCAACAACAAAGATCACTGGGAGATTTAAGGCAGTCAGAGAGAAAAAGACGACTACTGTCAAACGAGAAACATTTAGACTAACAGTGACAATAGAAGCCATAGGAGAGTGGAATGATATCTTCAGTCTGCTGAGAGAAAATACTTGCCAACCAAGATAAAGGAGAAATAAATTCATTTTCAGGAAAAAAAAAAAAAAAAGTTTGCCACCAGCACACCCTCACAAAAGGAAATTCTAAAGGAAGCAGGACAGTGATCACATATCTGTGATACAAGAAGGAATAAAAAGCATAGAAAGTGATAAGTATAAGCACATATAAGTGAGTATAATCTTCAAGCATATGTAAGTGATAATAGAAATGTAAGAAAACCCTGTCCAAATTACATAAATAATTTGACTTATTACTTCCATTGTCACCACCATAAGCTAAACCAACATCATCTTTTGCTTTGGTCGTTGCAATGGTCTTTCTAACAGGTCTTTCTGCTTCTGCCCTCAGCCAGATTGGTCCTTTTAAAATGTAAATCAGTTCATAACACTCTATTCAAACTCTCCAATAGCTCCCATATCAGTCACAACAAAAAAACAAGGTCATTATAGACCTACAAGGCCCCCATGATCAAGCTTCACACAGTTAATTTCCTCCATTTTGTCTCTGGCTTTATTTCATAATACTCTTCCTCATTATCTTTATTCCAGTGAAACTGGGCTCCATTGTCCTTGAACACACCAGAGTTGCTGCTGCCTCAGAGCCTTTAAAAGTTCTGCTCCGCCTGCATAGAATACTCTTTCCTCAGAAACACACAACTCTCTCCCTCACCTCCTTCAGGTCATTACTCAAAATTACCTTTTCACTAAGACCTGATTGGGAAAAGGTGCTCAGAAGGGCATCTTCTAATGAAGCACTAACATGTTATTGGCGCAGCTGAGGATTAGCCCGTCACCTGAAAAACGTGATAGTTTTATTTAGGTTGTATTTAACTCCTACTCCTTTCTCAAGCTTATGACAGGAATTGGAACTAAACATGCTTACGGTTAAACCCTACCTTTGCCATTTACTAATTGTCTAGCCTTGAGCAATTCCATTAGCTTCTCTGAGCCTCTGTTTCTTCAACTTTGTAAGACTGATATGAAGATATGAAATAAGACAGGTAAGACATCTCTCACCAGTATCTGATGCACAATAGATATTCACTAAATGGAAATAATTATTATACCAAAGTACATTTGGCTGATTCAGAGGTGAAGAATATGAGAGTGGGGGTAAGAGGAAGAGTCTAGGAGGGAGAATAGACTCCATTTCTTTCTGCAAATGCTTTCTTCAAACGTAGGTAGGATTTAGGTCATTAGCCAGTTTTTGTAGGTGACAGAGATTCATCTGTGATCACAGGCACACAGAAGCTAAGATAGGAATGCGGGGTTCCAGAGAGATCATCAGGCCAACAGTCTTTCATATAAGGCTCAGGACCTCTGAGGAACCCTAGCTGTATTCTAGAGCCCTCCTGAAGAAATGAGTTGTGTTTTATCTCAGTCCCAACCTGCAGCTGTATCTGGCACCCAGGGCCTGAAAGATCTCCCGTCCCCCACAAAGGCTTCCTTGGCTGTGTCTCTGTCTAGTTCTCTTTCTGACTCCAACAGCACTTTGTGGTTATAGTTTCCTAGGGAACCCCAAAATAAGATTCCTGAGGCCATAGTTCTCTCAGCTACTAGAAGTTCCTCATTTTTTGGTCTTCTATTAGTCCTTTATTCTGTCACACACCTGTGACATTACGTATTGATACTGGCCCCCTCCTTTGTATCAGTTCAACCTCAGAGCTAATCCAACCTTCTGAGGTGATAAACAGGATAAAGTATGATCATTCATGGTAATTGTAGGTTTCTCTGCAAGACTGTGCTCATAATTTTTCCTTGATCTTAGTTTTTACTCAAATTTTTGAAAAATCTAATTTTTGCAATTTCCTAGGAGAAACAGGACCATGAATTATATTTCATAATTTATATAGCTGATTATATGTCCTATCTTCTTGTGTGTTCTTCCAACAGTCCCTTTCCCCGCCCTCCATGCTCTGTGTTTTGTCCTTTCATCATGTAATGCTTGCCCTGCTATTAGGAAGGAGTTGGCACATTGTGATACGGGTAGGTGTGCATAGGGCAATATTCTCTCTTTTACCCAAATAGTCTGCTTACCTAAAGTAGGACCTAATACAAACTTAGTTCTGTTTGTGTAGAACCTAGCGGATTTTTATAAGAGAAAGAGAAAGGTGGAATAATGATTTGAAAGCCTTGAGAAGCAAAAGCATGCTCCTTTGACAACAAAGAGAGTAATTATTTCTGGAATTGCATAAATTGGAGAAACTAATAACCAATCAGGATTTTTTTTTTTCTCCATCCTACTACATACAAAAAAATTTTCCTGTGCAGATCTGAAAGCGTGATTTCCTCTCCTGGCCTTTTCCGTTCCCCAACTCCAAACATATCTTTATTCTATTCAACCTATGAGAGGGACACTATGCATGCCCTTCACAGTGCCATAGGGATCTGATCTTAATTTTTATTGTATTTATGTCATTTTCCTAGTAGAACTCCAGTAGAAAAGATTTTAAAGTGAACACAAAATTTAAGATTATACTATTATGCTAAACAACAGAGGAGTGTACTTCATAATTTGAGACAAAACAATCACATATTCACTTATCTTTGCTTTTAAGAAATTACCATCTGTTACTGGAATAAGAAATAAACACAAATGAAGATTCAGCAGAGGAAGAGATAACATCCCACTTCACGGAAGAGACACCACTGAACTGGATTTTGAAGGATAGGCAGGATTTAAATGTGTAGAAAGACGTTCCAGAGAGAGACAGAATAGAGTGAGCAAAGGCTAAGGGGGAAGGGATCAAGATCATATGAGTACCAGCAAGGTGTTAATTGTCCTGTTATCTCAACAGCTACTCACCAAGTGGTAACGCAATTCTTATTTCCAAATGAATTTTCATTTCCCATAGATTTACTTAAGACATCTAAGCCATATCACATTAGGAAATTACCATATTAGCTGAAATTACAAATGCTGTTTCTACTGTCAAGTACTAAAAGAAAGGCTTTTCCATCATTTCAAGACATTTCCTCTACTACCATTTATTCATTTATTCATAAAGTAGTGTAGAAAGAGGCTGCAACACAACCCAATTTTCTTTGCAGAATATTTCTGATTATCTGAACATTCCAGTGACTGAGAGTACTTGATCCAGCCTATCACAACATCAGATTCACTGTACTGTGGGAGTTGTGAAAGCATTCAGAAGAAATCCAGTTCGTTGCTGAGGGTCTCAATTACCCAGGATGCCAATTTCCTTGGTCCAGTTGGACAGCTCCTTGATATTAGATTGTGTCTGTCCTGTTCACTAAATATATCCCCAATTTCTAGCATAATGTTTGATATATTTGTCAATATATAAAATATTTACCAACCAGGTGGTCTCTTGCAGTTTTGGTCTCTAACTGTAATATAAGGATCTGGAGACAGAATCAGGTATGATCTTCTCTTAATGTTCTTTTGGTGGTACACTCTAAGGTAGAGTTCGCATGGTTCAGACATGCTTTGTTTGATCTGCACACTGATCTAAAAATTTTAAATTAAATGGCAAAAATCTGGAGATTCACACAAAATATGCTTGAAAAATCAAAAGACATGTCAACATTGTGCCAAGAAATTTGCTTGCCTGACACCAGTCAGCTGGTTTAAATGAGGTTTGATCTCTCCAGTGTGCTACATCCCCCCCAACCCCCACCGCCCCGCCGCCGCCATTACTTACTAAAGCTCATTTCATCCATTTTCTTTAACTCTACGGTCTCTGTAAACATTTGACTTTCTGGTTCCCTAAGTCTTTCATAAAACATAATACCCTTGCCATTTAATACACAGGAATATAGACACAAAAATTTTGTGTGATTAAATTCAGGTTTCCATTAAATATCAAAACCTGAAAATGAAAGTCAAATCTACTGACATTTGTCACATCCAAGCCATCATATACTTCTAGCTTTGAATTTCTTCTCAATGTCTCTCATGTAAAAGCCTCCTCAAGACTCATTTGGAAAAGAAAAAATGTAAAATTCTATATAATTGTAAAGTAGTTTTGGTAAAAACTGTAGCAGCATCTATATTTTACAATTCTGAATCCATGATTTACAAAAGATTAATTTTTCTACTAAGCATTATCTGCACTTACTCATGCTGTTAAATTAGACAATTTCTCTCTCCCTGGCCCTATAGAATATTGTTGTCTGCATTGTTTGGAATGACCACTGTTAAGAGTCTGAGAGGCTTTCTAGTCCATTGTCAAAGCCATTTTCTATTGTCTACAGAAAGTTTGCTTTGGGAGGATAATGGGTGTCCACATTTTCAGTGACATGAGAAAAACAGGCTCCCAAGATTTGGGTACTTGCTCATGGTCATGGAGCAGATAAGTGGCCAGAACTAGAACAGGAACCTATATCCCTTAACCTCTGCTTGAACTCTCTCTCCATTACACCCATGCTGACAGTGCTGTTCCCATCTCCACTCTTTCCTTTTCAATGCTGCAGGGAGAATTGTTACTTTCCAGAACAATGATGATAATAAGTTAAATCAGGGCCCATTCTACTAAATATAAAGATGTCAACAAACTTGTGGAATTTCACAGTTTGCATGGTTTTTTGCTTATTTCTCTAGAATTCTTCCTATCTAAAAATTGAACTGTCACTCCCTGAAAAAACACTGGTTAAAAGTGGAATTTCAAAGACTATACTTTCAGGGATCATTTCTACAGTTTGTTAAAAGTGGAATTTCACTGGAAAATTCCACTGCTTTAATGTTGGCCATGGCTAAATTTTAGTCTATATTTGGAGAATGGTCAAATTGTCTGAGAAACTAATAATTCTGCTATCAATCTATTAACCACTTACTGTAATTAAGATTAATCACCCAATTATGGATCCCTCATTGTGTGGGGGGAAGGGAAATTATAGGGTCTGTAAAACAAAAACAAGGCCTAGGGAACAATTATTTTCCAATCTGTGTGAGACCAGTTGAAAATATAGTAGGAATTCAGTGAAGAGACTGATAGAGAAATCTGGATTAAATTGAGCAGGCTGTTTGGAAGAGAGGAAACTCCATCTGGGTCTTAAAGTAGAAGTAGGTTACAGGTAAATGAAAAGGAAGAAAGGTAGTAAAACAGGAGCAAGCATAGAGTGTCTATAGGTTGCAAACAAGTGGCTCCTTAATTACTGTAGAAGGAGTATGCAGGAAGTAATGGAGAAAGAG
The DNA here is from genome assembly GCA_031878705.1 of Tapirus indicus. Classification (NCBI taxonomy): domain Eukaryota; kingdom Metazoa; phylum Chordata; class Mammalia; order Perissodactyla; family Tapiridae; genus Tapirus; species Tapirus indicus. The sequence goes on along the minus strand of CM062921.1, from coordinate 113,173,108 downwards.
ATAGTAGGTAAGGTGGGACCAGACACAGTACTTGGGACTGAATGACTTTCAGGGAAGTGACTGAGTATCTAAATCTGAAAATAACCAAATTGAATGGAAAAATAAAATAAAATAAATAAATAAAATAAAAAATTTAATATATCAATTAAAATATAAAATAACCAAATAGCTAAAACTAAAATAACCATTATTTGTTAATCTTCTTTAATGATGGCTTTCCCTATGAATAACCTTGTATTCCATTCTAGAATAACCACGCCTCCACTACCACATACAAGTTGTATTTGCCATTACAGACCTCAGCAATACCCACCTAAAAGAACCTATGTTCTTGTAGAAATTTTGTTTACTTTGCAGGCTTTGGAAAACAAGATCCATAGATTTACCCTGAGAGCCTTTTTGCTCTTAAATTCCTTCATGACATCTTGTGCCTTTCCGTAGACTGGGGAATAGTGAAGTGGACCTTCACCCCATTTCAAGTAAATTAGCTACAATTTGCAGACCTGTTTCTAGGGCAAGTTTCCTTATTTGATTTGTTTTTAAGCACTTATGATTTATGTTTATCAGTACTGACATTTTCTGAAAAGGAGAAAAACCAAATTCTATATATAAGATGGAGAGAAATATTGAGAGGAATAAGTAGAAAGTCAGCTCTTTTTCCCTTCCTTTCTTCCTCCCTCCCTCCCTTCCTTCCTTTCTCCTTTCTATCATCTATCCATTGATCATCTATCTGTATCTATGTATTACCTTATATTTGCTATTTAAACTATAATTGATTACAGTGGCTTCATTTACTCTTAGGGGAGAAGATGGCTATTTGCTTGGTCAAATATCTTGATCAACCAGTTTGGGAATAAAACATGAGGCCCCGGACGACTATCTGGAAGGAGACAGATAAGTAAAGAGAGAACCAAAATGTTGTACAAATGCAAAATAAAGAGGAATTTGAAGATAGGGCAGAAAATAGGAGTGGGAGGGGAATGAAAAGAAGAAAGAGCTGATCATAACGGCAGGAGGGACCTCCAGAGCAATACCAAGTACAGAGAGACTTCTGGGGGCAGGGATGGCCAGATGACCATTAAGTATTGCTAAGCACCTCCCCTGTTGTTCCAAACTTAAGCTAAATCTCTGCACACAAAAATTACTTTTGTGGGTGGTGATATGTGGAAATTAAGGAAAGCAAGGTGTATCCCAACAGAGTGAAGAGAACAGCAGGTGGACATGAGGCATGAGTGAGATGAAGAGCTCAGAAGGAACAAGAAATTGCAGCAAGGTCTGACCCTAAGAATGTAAACTCCCTGGAATTGGAAGAGTGTATCAGCATTTCCAGTTGATGGAAATAGAGGTTTAAAGCAGATTTAGTGTCACTCTCAGAATAAAGTAATCTCATTGGACATACAGAAGATATCTGCACACTTATCTATATGTCCACATCTATATCTTTATCTAAAGACAGATACACCATCTTAGTGTATATCTTCCTTGCTCTGTAGATGTAGATCACGGTTTTAAGTACTTGTCGGGAAATTTAAATTATTAATATATTAATTATCTCAGAGCCGTTTACGTTGCAATTTTATTTAATTCTATGTTTCTAAATACCTACAGGTCACCTCTACCCCAGCAAATATAATTTCCCATAACTCTTCCCCTCCTCTCTTCTCCTTCTCCTTTCCATATTTATGTTTCTGGTCAGATCATTCTTCCAGTCACCTAATTAATAGATTGAAGCCTTTCTTTCTCTTTTTCTTCACATTTCTCAAGCAAGCCTTTGGGTATTTCCTTTATAATATATTCTGTATGGGTGTCCTTGCTTTCCTATTCTTATCACTAATAATTATAGATTCCCATAACTTTTATTCTAAATTGTTAAAATATCTTAACTAGTCTTTACCACCTTGATTCTCCCTTCTTCAACAACCACCTCTGCTTCCAAACCATCTGTGTTGAGTTTCTATCTAGCTAAATTGGAAGTATATTTCCCACAATTCCCTTATCTGCATGGTTCTGGGTTGGCAACAGGAGAAATTTTTGTGAGCTTGGGAAAGTGAAAGTGAAGCATCGGATATTACATTCTGAAAGTTGGTGTATGGTATGAGGTGCTTTGTAGCTCACGCATGTTGTCACTGATCTGCTGGCTCAACTTTTGGTGTGGGGAAGTAGCCAGACCTCCAGTTGCTGCTGGATTTCCTCCTTCGGTTTCTGTGTCCTGGACCAGGTGCATGTGGAGCTCCATGATGACAGGCGTAAGCTTCTTCTACAGGAAAATAATGTTATCAGATTGGAGATAGTGAGAGACAGGTGCAGATTCCAATTTGTACTCATAGGTTACAGTTTGTCCTTCCTCTCCCCTGTTTCATGTCCACATCTTCTTGACTGCTGGCCCTGCTGACCTCTAGCAACTCATTTCTAGATGCAGAGGTAACAGTCTTCCATAGGCTTCTTCACCAGCTCCCACACTGTGTCAGTTCTAATTCCTATAATAAATCCCTTGTTCCTTATCACTCAGTATGGCTCCACTCCCTTAAGTGATACAGAAATAGGCAGCAGAAGTAGTTCTAGAAGAACAGAAATTTAAGGATGGATTCTCTAACTTGGTTCTAACGTATCTGGAATTGGTTCTCTGATCTGGTTAGGTTTAAAGATTTAATGAATGTGTTGTCTACTGGTAAAGAGGACAATGGTGGTACATGGCATGCAATAGCAAAACAGTCATTCAAATGATCACCTGTAGACACCTGTCATTAAGTGCTTATAGAAAGTTAAGGCTTTGGGTGACCAAGTAGTTGCTGCCATAGACTATTTTAGTGAAAATAAGAAGTATAATGGGATTGATTGTTGCTTTTATGTATGGTGAAGAACTTGAGGGAAAAAATGATGAATTCATCATTCCCATATCAAGACTTGGGAAAGGGACCAGAAAACATTTATGACTACTCTGAAAGAAACTCTTACCTTCTATAGCCACAGGGCTGAGATTTCTGAAAAATAAACCCAGAGTCTAATCCTGTGGATAGCTGAATTACAGCACAAATTGCATTCACAACCTCACAGGGTTTCTCATACTAAAGGTAGAGCATTGATTGGTAAGGAGTGAACCTGGAATAATTGGGTTGGGACATATGAGCAGGTTCTGTTGAAGTGGAAAAGCTCTGGGTTTAGTGAATAGAAGTCTAACCGGAATCACCACAATAGAGTTGCCCTCTTTCAGCCAAATCCTGGACCTGAGACAGTTCACAAAACCAGAGCCCCTTGAATGAAGGGGAGGCTGGGCCCCATTGAGAAAGGACCTTGCAACACAGCCTAAATTTTATACTATAAATCTTCCTCCGAGCCTTCCTCAAAGGGACCTGCACCATTTACCAGGCTGACAATACTGTTGGATGATTACTGACCACTAGCTGTGAAATGACCATAATTCTCATAGACCAAATGCAATGTAGTCTAGCCGTTAGAGCAGAAGCTCATGGTGGATAGGTAATCAAGAGAGTTTTGGCTTGGATACATCACACCATGGGTCCAATGGATCAACAAACTCATTCAGTGATTATTTTCTCAGTTCTAGAATGCATCATTGGAATAGACATACTCAGTAGCTGTCAGAATCCCCACATTGGTTCTTTGGCCCATGGAATGAGGGCTAATATGATGATGATGATAGATAGATAGATAGATAGACAGACAGATAGATAGATAGATAGAGATATTTAGATGGAGACAGAGCTATATAGTAATACTATGATGATGATAATAAACAGAGGGGAAGCCACTAGAACTGCCTCTACCTGCAAAAACTGTATACTCAAAGCAACAATGCACTGCTGGAGGGATATGAGAGATTCCTGCTGCTGTCAAGGACTTGAAGGATACAGTGATGGTGATCTGTAGCACATTCCCATTCAACTTATCTATTTGGCCTGTGTAGGAGACAGGCAGATCTTAGAGCAAGACAGTGGATTATCTTAAACTTAATCAGGTAGTGACTCCAATTGTAGCTGTTGTTCTAGATGTAATTTCACTGCTGGAGTAAATCAATACCATCCCTGTCACCTGGTGTGCAGCTATTGATCTAGCAAATGCTTTTTTTCTCTTTATCTATTGATAAAGACCATCAGAAGCAGTTTTCTTTCAGTTCATAGAGCTTGCAATAGACTTTCACTTTCTTACCTCAGGGAGTATATCAATTCTCCAGCCCCATGTCATAATCCAGTCTGCAGGGACCTTGATCACCTCTCCATTGAACAGGATATCACACTGATCCATTACATTGTTGATAATGTGCTGACTAGGTCTGGTGAGCAGAAAGTAGCCACTGGTTTAGATACCTTGGTAAGACACATGTGTGCCAGAGGATAGGGAATAAATCCCATAGACATTCAGGGGCCTGCCACCTTGGTGAAATTTATAGGGGTCTATTGATATGGGTTATGTCAAGATATTCCTTCCAAGTTAACAGACAAGCTTGGCATCTGGGCCATCCTACCACTAGGAAAAGGACGCAACACTTAGTGAGCCTCTTTGGATTTTTGAAGCAATATATACCTAATTTGGGCATGCTCCTCTGACCTGTTTACCAAGTAATCCAAACGTTTGCTGGTCTTGACTAAGACTCGGAAAAAAGGGTCTGTAACTTGCCCAGGCTACTGTGCAAGCTGATCTGCCACTTGGGTCACATGACCTCAAGATTTAATGGCACTTGATGTGTCTATGACAGATAAGAATACTGTATGCAATCTTTTGCAGGCCCCTTCTCTATAAGTCAATCACAGTACAAACCTTTATGATTTTGAAACAAGCTACCCCATCCTCTGCAATTAACTTTCTTTTGAGAAACAGCTTCTGGCCTGCTACAGGCCCTAGTATAGGCTGAACATGAGCGTGGGCACCAAAGTTACCATAGGACCTGACCTATGTTTCTCAGAATTGGCTTTGGGTTAGGGCTAACCATAAAAGAAATTTCCATGAGATTAGGAAACAGAAGCTGTGTACATTGTTTCTGATCTGCCGGTTCACTTACTGGTATGGATCAACAACCAGGACTGTAGCTCCTACAATTTCTGCTGGATGTCCCTCTTCAGTTTCTCCAAGTCCTGAACCAGGGGTACACACTCATCCATGGTGGGGGGGGGTGCAATTTTTTTCTGCAGGCCTCACATGCGCTCAGGGTTGGAGGTGGAGACGCAAACAAGGATTCCAATTTATCCGCATGGTTCTGTTTTGTCCTCACTTTCCCCAACTTCACATTCAGCTTTTCTTCCCAACTGCCTGCCTGCCCAGCCCACAGAGACTTGAGGCCACCGCCAGACACAGAGGGAACAGCCTTTCATAGAATTCTGCCCCAGCTCCCACAATAATTGTGCAAGGTTTAATTCCCAAGAAAATCTCCTATTGCTTAACTCTTGTAGTGGTTCTTTTTCATTGAATAAACCCTAACTGAAACACCATCATTTTACTTTCAAACTTTCCATATCCTTATATTTAGGCTGGGTCTCTTATAAGCCCTGTAAGTGGGGTTTTATATATTCATAAGCAGTCAGAAAATCTGGAATATTAATTCTATATTTAATGCTAATTGGAATATTAATTCCAATTAATTAGAATTAATTCTATATTTAATGCTATTTTTGATACATTTGTGTTTAAGTATACCACTTAAAATTTTTTGTCCATTGTCCACACGTTCTACATTCCTTTTACTTTTACTTCCTTTTTTTGCCTTCTTTTAAATTAATCTAGTATTTTTGTTGTCAGTTTTACATTCTTTCACTATTTTTTTAGTGGTTACACTCATGAATCTTTAATTTACTCAAGTTTAATGAAAGAAACATATTCACATTTCCTGTGGTTACTGATGTATATGGATTTAACTATGCCAATGTATGATTTAATTTCCATTTGTTCTAATGTTTTACGTAACTTTTTCTTTCTTTTAATATTTTCTTTCAGATTAATCAAATTTTTTACTATTCCACTTTCCCCTTTTAGCTGCTTCTTCTCTGTTTTACTCTCCTTTAAATGTGCCCTAGTGGTTACAACATGCATCCTTGATTTATTAGAGTATCGGATAAATTTCCCAAACAGTGCAAGAATCTTCAACACATCAACTTCACTTACCATTGTCCCATCATTTATGCTATTGTTGTCGTGTGTTATATTTCCATGTACATTTTAAATCCCACAAAACACTATTATCCATTTAAGTTATTCCATATATGTACTCTTTCCACTTCTATCAGTATTTCTGTATTTTCCTTTTGCCTTAAAAACTCTCTTTAGTATTCTAATATAGGTCCGATAGTGACAAATTCTCTAATATTTTTGGCTGCCTGAAGATGTCTTTATTTTGCCTTTTTTTAAAGTGTGTTTTTACTGGTTGCAAAATTCTAGGTTGGTAGTTGCTTTCTCTCAGCACTTAAAAATAGCATTCCATTCTCTCTCTCTTTTTTTTAAGAAGTCACTCTCCATTTTATTCTTCCTCCTTTAACAGTAATGTATCTTTTATTCCTCTGGCTGCTTTTAAGATTTCTTTTTGTTTTTGACTTTTAGCCACTGGCTGCTGATATGCCTCAGTTTTTGCTTTTAATCCTGCGTAGGTTTGGTGGAGCTTCTTTAAATCTGTGGCTAAAGTTCTTTTGACAGTCTTGAAAACTCATGGCCAATATTTTGCCCATTAAAGCTTTAGCCCCATTCTCTCCTCTCCTGCGCTAACATTTTTACACAGATATTAGACCTTTTTACAATGTTCCATATGTCTCTTACACACTTTTCTGGGTTTTTTTATTTTTTTATTTTTGGTGAGGAAGATTTGTTCTGAGCTTACATCTGTTGCCAATCTTCCTTTTCTTTTTCTTTTTTTTTTTTGGCTTGAGGAAGATTAGCCCTGAGCTAACATCTGTGCCAATCTTCCCCTGTTTTGTATGTGGGTTGCTGCCACAGGCTTGGTGAGTGGTGTAGGTCCGCGCCCAGGATCCAAACCTACAAACCTGAGCTGCCGAAGCAGAGCATGCTGGACTTAACCACTATGCTATGGGGCCAGCCTCTGTATTTTTTTTTTTTATCCTTTTCTTCTTTCTGTATTTCAGTCTGGATATTTTATATTGGTCTATCTTCCAGTTTACTAATCCTCTCTTTAACTGTCTTGTCTGCTCTTACACTCATCTATTAAGTTCTTAATTTCAATTTATAATATGTTAGAATTTCTCTGGTTAAATTCTCTATCTCATCATCTATTTTCTCGAATATACTAATCTTTTTTAACACTGTGTCTGATGATTCCAACATCTGGATCACCTGTGAAAAATAGTGGTGATAATTTGAGGCTCTTTCTGAGGTCTTCTTGAGAGGGGTTTTCTTTGTCTCTCTGTTGGGTACTCAGGTTATGGACAGATCACCTTATTCTACTCAGGGACTGAGACATTTTGATGATGAGTTTTCATCTTTTCAAGGACTTGTCTATTTCTGCTACACCTTTACTTCTGAGGTGTAGCCATTCTGGGGAACTAATTGGAATCCTGAGGTGTTCATGAGGATCCTTCCTCTTCAGCTGGCCCTGATTTCTAATTTTTGTCTCCCCAAATTCATAAGGCAGTTTAAGCTCTTCTAAGCTTTTCAGACTCTTAGCTGTCACTTTATATTTACTTTCCCAGTTTTTCGGCTCCACAAATCTGATAAATTCACAAATAACTTAAGGGGAAAAATGCCACGGAATATCAAACTTAAGAATTGAAGACTAACCTCATTGTGCTTCTTTTTTGCTTCATAAAGTTTCACCTGCATTGTATGCTCATCAATACCCTCAAACATTTTTTGTGTGGTGGTGGTGGAGGTGGAGTGAGGAGGGGATTTTATCCAGCTTTCCTGGTTGCTTTCTGTGGCCATTGCTGGTATACAGCAATCTACACCACCATTACTGGAAGTAGAAAATTCCCTGCTTGCTTTTTAAAAGAGTAATTTTCCTCATTTTACCTTCAAAAAAATGCTCATTGTCTGTTTCATAGAAGTAGATGGACCCAGAAATTCACATAATTACTGATGGTGCAATGCCGATTTTTCATAACTTCTCATTACAAGTCCAGAACAATCTCTCACTGAGAACTTTTATATTTTTAAATCAACAGGTGTGCTTGGTGATAAATGAGAACTGATAGGAGACCACCATGAGAATTTATATTCATCTTTAATGGCCTAATTGTTCAGCATTTTAAATTGCCATTAATTTCAATGTTAGTAATTCTTGATTTCATATGCTCCACTTGGCCAGGAAGAGCATAGATAGTTGAAAACCACAGATAATCCAATATCTCTTTTTGGCCATTAGTTGTACATTTTCTCTCCAAACTTTTTTTCTTAAAAAGAGATTTTATGCTACATAAATGTTTTTCATGTTCCAGTGAGTGCACAAACATATAAGAAAATTCCCAAAGACAAAAGACAGCAAAAGTGGAAAAGCAGGGGTACTAAAAAATCTACAAATAAAAAATTATCTCCAATTTTTTTCAAGTGGCTACTATGTATCAGGGACTTGAGTTTTTTTTTTTTTTTTGGTGAGGGATATTGGCCATGAGTTAACATCCGTACCCATCTTCTGCCATTTTTTTGTACATGGGACACTGCCATAGCATGGCTCGATAAGCAGTGCATAGGTCCATGCCTGGAATCTGAACCTGCAAACCCACGGCTGCCAAAGCAGAGTGTGCGAATTTAACCACTATGTGACCAGATGGGCCCCCAAGAGATATTTTTAACACTTACAACAGCCCTGTGAGGAAAATATTATGCCTATATTAGAAAACAGACCCAGTGAGGTAAAGAAACTTGTTCAGAGACGTCCACCTAGTGGGTGGAATTCCCAGGTAAAACAAAGTAATCAACTACATCCTATTACCGATAGGAAAATTACAACTTTTTAAAATTCCAAGTGAAAAAAGGAAGGAGCATCCACCAAGGTTTTCAGCAAATTAGAAAGGCAGTCTTTAAACTTTTAGTTACTTTTGCACTTATTTTTTTAACATAAATTTTTAGTGAGATAATTTTAGATTCTCATTCAGTTGGAAGAAATAATATTGAGATGTCCAATTCCCTGTTATCTGTTTTCCTCTAATGGTATTATCTTGCAAAACTGTATTATAATATCACAACCAGGTTAATGACATTGACAATCCACCAATCTTATTCATTTTTCTCCAGTTCTACTTGTGTTCATTTGTATATATGTGTATGTGTATATATTTGGTCCTATATAATTTTATCACATGTGTAGGTTCATATATCCATCACCACAAGGATCCCTCATGTGATCCTGTTATAACCACACCTACTTCCCTTCCTTTCTCCCTCCCAGGTCCCTAACCCCCTGGCAACCACTAATCTGTTCTTCATTCCTAAAATTTTGTCATTCCAAAATGTTACATATGGGGCCAGCCTGATGGCATAGTTGTTAAGTTTGTGTACTCCACCTCAGTGGTCCAGGGCTTGCAGGTTTGGATCCCGGGTGCAGACCTACACACCACTCATCAAGCCATGCTGTGGTGGCATCCCACATACAAAACAGAGGAAGATTGGCACAGATGTTAGCTCAAGGTGAATCTTCCTCAAGCAAAAAGAGGAAGATTGGTGACAGACGTTAGCTCAGAGCCAATCTTCCTCATCCCCCCCAAAAAAGAAAGTTACAGAAGTGAAATCATATAGTGTATAATCTTTTGGTATTGGCTTTTTCACTCAACATAATTTCCTGGAGATTCATCTTAGTCGTTATGTGTATCAGTAGTTCATTTCTTTTTAATGCTGAGTATTTTCCATGTTTTGGATTCATCACAATTTGGTTTACCATTCACCCATTGAGGGGCTTTGGGGCTGCTTCCAGTTTTGGGCTTTTATGAATAAAACTACTATAGACACTCATGTATAGGTTTTTGTATGAACATCAGCTTTAATTTTTCTGGGATAAATGCCCACTAGTGCATTTGCTAGGCCATGTGGTAATTGCGTGCTTACTTTTATAAGAAACTGCCCAAATGTTTTTCCAGAGAGGCTTTACCATTTTACATTCCCAACAGCAGTGTGGAACTTATTCACGTCCTCACCGGCACTTGATGTTGTCACTGTTTTTTTATTGTAGTTATTCTGATAGGTGTGCAGTGATATCTCCTTGTGATTTTAATTTGCATTTCCATGATGGCTAATGATGTTGATTGTCTTTTCATGCTTTTTGCACTTATTTTAATTCTTCTATTTAGCACTGAGATTTGCATTCTTAGAGATTAGAACAGTAAAAGAAAACTTGATTTTTAAAAAGACATCCTCATATTCTCTCCTCTATTGAGATTCGAGTTCCTCTTGACTAAATTTCTTACCCCAAATCCAGGAGACCATCAGAACAGTAGCTATCATAAAGATGCTGAAATGGATATTGCATTTATACACTTCCTTTGAAAACCTTTTTAATATGAAAACTTTCAAACACACACTAAAGTGTATAGTATAATGAACTCTCATGTAACCATTGCCCCAGCTTCATTAATTACCAAAATTTTGCCAATATTATTTCATGTACCTTTTCCAATTTTTGTTGTTATTATTATTTGTCAGAGTATTTTAAAGCAAATCCCTATGTCATATAATTTCACTATGAATTAAAACCTTTCCTGACAAGGTCAAGTCATGAGATTGGGTAAGCTAGAGGACATAAATCGATTGTGGAGCAAAAGTTCAAAATGCTTTCTTTTTGTATTACGGGAAAAAAAAAATCAGTGTTTGCAGAACATGATCTATTAGGCAGGTTTACTTCTTGAAATGTTTTACTGAATTATTTTTAACATAATTACTCTTTTTATGGACTAGACACCACTGTTCTATACATATAGGTATATTGATCTTTTGAGCAACGGTCTTGGTAAGATGAAAAAGTGTTTCATTACTAAATGGAAAATCATATGAGATAAAAATATAGATCTATTCTACGTATAGGACAGCTGTTTTTCTGACTTTAAACCCTCCTTTTTTCCTTTTCTAGCATAAGAAATGACTTTTAAGTTTATAGCTGAGTTAACTTTTATAAACATGTCCAATTCTACCACAAGCTCAGCTGTCCTTGAAACATTTCTGCTTCTCCATGATATAGATGACAATGAGGTCATTTCACAATTGCTTCTTTTCTGAAAAGCACAGCTGGCTCAGTTTGGTCAGCAATATTCTCATTGCTGCATTTTCCAAGTCACCCCAGCATTTCAATTGACCACTTCAGAACAGATAGTATCTATGTAATATCCTTCCACAATAAAACATCTATAATCAAATAACTATAATAGCCATTGAGCAGTACGCCCCTTACTCTGGACCAGGATTGTTCTATTTCATATCCTTTCAATAACTCCATTGTCTCACTGAAACTTTAAAGTTCAGATTTTCTCAAACCCAGCATAAGTGATGGTTGATTTAGTCCTCAGTGGCTCCTTACCACGAGTATTGCATTATTTGTGGCAGAATTCCTTTTGATTTTGTACAGATCATAACTCATAAATTACTTGATCTCCCAGCTGTTTTGTGTTTTGCTTTTTTGTTTCTTTTTTATTTGTTAGAGTCACTTGAGCTTCTTCTTTCTAAATATGGTTACACATTTTATTGAACAACCTGTGGTATATTTAAGGATGTGCTAAACAGAGGCAAGTATGAAATCTAATTTCAAGTCCCCTCTAAATAATCTCTTATGGTACACATACTTTTCCTTCGTAGAAAAGAAAAACTCAACACAATTATAACTTTACTCTTAAGTGTGATTATTTGATTAAGAGCTATTTCTCTCCACTCTTATTGCTATAGCCCTAGCACCTAGCACACTGCTGCCTCAGCTCCAAATCCATCCTTCCTTGTCTGCTCCAAGGTAATGGAGATGGGCCCTGCAGATAGCACTCCTTTGCCAACTGACATAATGTTAAGCTTTGTCAATAGAAGGTGCTGGAGAGACACTGGAGGAGGAAAAGTTTTCTCCTCTTGGTATGGTGTTTCTCTTGTCAGGGTCTTGCAGCTCACAGTTTGTCCACTGTCCAGCCCCTGTAACACACTTCTCCAGCCCCCAGAAAATACAGCATAATTGGCTTCTCCAGTTCCCAGCTCCTGTGGTATGTGGTGGCCAATGGGCCCAGCACCAGCAGCTTCCCCCAGCACTCCCTCAGGGGGCTTTGCAGTAGAGTGCCACAAGTGAGACACATCCCTGTGAACAGTTTCCTTGGCATCTCTTCAGGTGATTTTCTGGCAACTTCTGAAATGTGGCACTCCTCCTCGGGACAGCTTCCTCTGACACCTTAGAGGCAAATTTCTAGCAGGTTCTGCTGACATGGCACCACAGTGACTTCTCTGCCATCCAGCAGGCCACAGCTCACTTTCCAACAAGGTCTGAACCTCAGTCCTGGAGGCCTCTTCCTTGGATGCTCTATCTCAACCCTCGGGGCAGTGGCTGCTCCTTATATATGCAAGGCCTATGTTGTTTAGAGTCCTCTTTCCTTTTTACTAGGCAATGCCTCATCACTCCATCCCATGATAGTTAATAATTCTTTATATTAAACCTTCCCTGTTCAACTTACCATGTGGTTTCTGTCTCCTGATTAGGCCTTGACTGATAAAGTGCTCAATAAATATCTATTGAAAGAAAATAAGAAAGGAAGGAAAAAGGAAAGGGAGGGAGCTAAGAAGAAGTAGAGAGTGAAAGAAACTATTGCTGGCATATCCCCAAACCAGTTGTGTGTTTGTTTATTTGCTGTTATTGTTTAGAATTAGAAATTTAAAAAGAGAAACTGAATTTTGTATGAATATGATCCTGTGCCACTGCATTATTTTTCATTAATTCATCTGCTCTCTAATTTATTCACTCCTTCACTAAAAATTTATCGAGCAACTAGTTTGCCAATCACATGCTAATAGATTTCTTGGGATAATAAGAGAGTTGATAAAACTGCAAAGAGAATCCAGACTATAAAGCCAGTAGAAATTTCCTTGAATATGAGATTTCAGAAAGACTAATTTCAAGACTGCCTTTAAATCAACTACAAAATACTTCTCCTGTCCCTCTCCCTCTCTCAACTCTTACCAATATATTAATAAATAAGTGAGTAAAAAATTAAATAGGTAGGTAATTTAATTCCTGTTCTTTAAAATCTTACTGTCAGGAAATGTTGCTTAATGTCTAAATTAAATTCCTCATCCCCCTCTTCTTTCCTTTTAGACCAAGGGCATTCTTCACTAGTTATACATAGCAGTTCTTTAAATTCTTACTAAATCACTCCTATAGCTTCTCTTCTACAAGTTAAATATTCCATTAGATGTATTAAATTGTTAATATTAAATATTAAAATATTCCAAAATATTTTATTCTTTCCTCTTAGTTTTTTTTCTTTTTAATTATCTTCCAGAGCTTTATCCAAGTTGATCACACTTGTCTTGGTGAATTCAGGCTGGTATAACAAATATCATAGACTGGGTGGCATAAACAATAAACATTTATTTCTCACTGTTCTGGAGGCTGGAGGTCCAAGATCAAGGTACCACCGGCAGGTTCAGTATCTGGTGAGAGCCCTCTTCCTGGTTTGCAGATGGCTGACTTCTTGCCATGTCCTCACATGTCAGTGAGAGAGAGGGCTCTGGTCTCTTCCATTCATATAAGGGCTTTAGTCACATCATGGACGCTCCACCCTCATGACCTCATCTAAACCTAATGACATCCCAAAGGCCTCACCTCCAAATACCATCACAGTGGGGATTAGTGTTCAACATATTAATTTGGGGTTGAGAGGAGAGAGAAAGAAACATTTATTCTATAGCAACTTCATCCTAAATGGCAGTGTTCTCCCTTCGACTATCTCATATCGAGTTTGATACCGTTGACTTAATGGAAGTGCCTCTTCAAGTACTTTGGCCTTCTATATGTTTATGTATTGAGGTATCCGGGATATGTTAAACACCTTTAATTACAATATTGAAAATTTTTCACAGAGAGAGTAAACTTGTGTATACCTAAGATAGAAATTGTGTATATGAAAAAGATGGGAGTTGGGGGGAAGAGACATATCTAGAGACATATCTAGAAGGCACAACATGATGGAAAGATTACATAATAAGCACTTGGACTACCTAGAAGAACTGTTTTAAAGCACTATTTACATATGCACTAATATAATTACCAACTCTTTTCTATCCAAAAAGCAGGTCCCTAAGGGTCTTTTCCTATGCAATCAGTTCTGCATGTACTTGAAAGTTATAACAGCATGTTTCTTTAAAGTATTCTTACATCAGACATTATGCTAATTTAGAATGGCCTTAGAGGAACCCCTCCTATTCATTGATTCTAAGATGAACAATTACTCACATTTTTACATCTTTGAAATTAGGATGCATTTCACAAATGATGGCATCCTACAATTGCCTTGGCTCCTTCAGCTTCTGGCAACCCCACTGCTCTGGGAGAAGCTGAGGCAGGCACCTCCGTTCCCTCCCACCCTTCTCCTGATGTGATCCCCACCCCCAACCCATTCCTTGAACAACTTGAACCACTTGTGAGTGCAAAACCACTGGATTGTAAAAGCACAAACTTTAAGACAGGTGGATTTCCTTGGGCCATTAATTGCATGTGATGTCTATCAGCTGAATAAAGATCCATTAATGACCCTTCTTTCTTTTAAATATAAAAAGGCAATGCTAGGCAAACTCACCTGAGACTGAAGGAAAGTCTAAAAAGTCTTAATATGTATACAATAAAATTTATAAGTGATAAAAAAGCAAACAAAATCATAGTGTATTTTAAAATTGATGGTGTCTTCAGACTTATACACCAATGGAACAGAATAGAGACCCCAGAAATAAACCCACACATATATGGTCAACCGATCTTCAACAAAGGTGCCAAGAATACACAATGGGGAAAGGATAGTCTCTTTTACAAAAGGTGTTGGGAAAACTGGATATACACATGCAAAAGAATGAAATTGGACCCTTATCTTACACCAACACAAAAATCAACTCAAAATGGATTAAGGATTTAAATATAAGACCTGAATCTATAAAGCTCCTAGAAGAAAACAGAGGAAAAGCTTCTGGACATTGGTGTTGGCAATGACATCAAGAGCACAGACAACAAAAGCAAAAACAGACAAGTGGGGCTGTGCATATATATATAAGGAACTCCTACAACTCAATAGCAAAAATTCAAATAACTCAATTAAAAAATGGGCAAAAGACTTGAATGGACATTTCTCCAAAGAAAACACACAAATGGCCAACAGGTATATGAAAAGATGCTCATCATCATTAACCATCAGGAAAATGCAAATCAAAATGAAGTATCACCTCACACCTATTAGGATAGCTATTATCAAAAAAATGAAAGATAAGAGTTGACAAGGATGTGAAGAAACTGGAACCTCCTAATACTGTTGATGGGAATGTAAAATGGTGCAGCTGCTATGGAAAACAGTATGGAAGTTCCTCAAAAAATTAAAAATAGAATGACCATATGATCCAGCAATTCCCTCTCAGGTATATATTCAAAGTTAGGATCTCAAAGAGGTATTAGCACTCCCATGTTCATTGCCGCATGGTTCACAATAGCCAAGATACAGAAACAACCTAAATGTCCATCAATGAATAAATGGATAAACATATGGTATATACATACAATGGAGTACTATTCTGCCGTATAAAAAGGAAATCCGGTCATATGTGACAACATGGATGAACCTAGAAGACATTATACTAAGCGAAATAGGCCATCACAGAAGGGCAAATACTGCATAATTCCATTTATATGAGGTATCTAAAACAGTCAAATTCATAGAAACAGCGAGTAGAATGGTGGTTGCCAGTGACTGAGGGGAGGCAAAAATGAGGAGTTGCTGTTCAATGGGTATAAAGTTTTAACTATACAAGATGAGTAAGTTCTAGAGATCTGCTCTATTACACTGCACCTATAGTTAACAATACTGTATTTGTTAAGAGGGTAGATCTCATGTTAATCATTCTCACTACAAAAAATAAAAATTGACGATGTCTTATTCAAAGAAATACAATCGTAACAATTAAATATTCTCATATGGTATGGCTTTGTTGGCCTTAATGCTTTCTCATGCCCACACCCAGCCCCAATAGTTCCACAGGCTCCAATGCTGTGACTAGTTTTCTTCTTTCCATGGACCGTCTTTCCCGGGGAAAGGAAGGGCACTAGATCTCACTGGATGGTGCTCTCTCCGTGTGACCAATAGCAATGTCAACCTTATATCTGGGGTTCAACTGACTGATTCTGAGCCATAACTCTGACTTTAAACATGAGCAAAGGTTAATGCCAAGGGAACCAAATTTCAGAAGTGTCCAGCCACAAAGAAGAAGCAATGCCCATCAGCCCCTCCTGCTGGTGTCAGCTGAGCATTCTTACTCATGGTTGTCTACACTGGGCCTTTTAGATGAGGAAACCCAGGGATTCCAAGTCTTCCACAGGGACATTTTGCCTGGTGGGTGCCATTATCCTTTTTATTTTGACAACTACCCATTTCTTTATAAACTGGGTTGTGCACAAGAACTGTGTGGATGGGGAGAACAAAACTTCTAGACTTGTCGCATTAGGTTGAAAGGTTTTGGACTCTGTTTCATTGCTTACCAGAGAGCAACAAATCTAGTTCTATTCAGGAGATTATCACATCTCATTAGCTACCTTGGCAAAATTCAAGATTAGCCCTGAAAGTCTAATTTGATTAAAGAATTGATGGACATTACTTCTTTCAGACCAATGAAGTTAATTTTAATGGAGGTAATAATGTCTCCCCGGCAGATTATTGTGAGAATGAAATAAACTAGGTAACATATTCTAGGTGTTTCATAAATTACAAAATGCTAAACAAATGTAGGTGATTATCACAGGTCTCTGTATTCCTTTGTTACAGCTTCCAGATTCCACCTCTTTTTCTTTCCCTACCTCTTCCTTAGAGGTTTTACCTAGTTATTTAGCTGAGGGAAATCCTAAGGCCTGGCCTACTGTCACTTCATGTTTTCAACTAGTAAATTGATTCAATAAACACATTTGGAAATCTACCTTAGGCAAGTCAGAGTGGTTATACTAATATACAAGATGTTAAAACGAACACACATAATGTGTGCTACCTTACAAAGTGAGGCCACTATGCATACATTTTGAAATATCTGCCTGAGAACCAGTTAGACAACTTAAACTCTTACTCACGTTGAGTGCATACAAGGGTTGGGAACTGGAGATTAAAGGAGTATTTATGGAGAAGATTTAGGGAGGTATTGGGCACTCTAACCCCAAGAAGGCAAAGTGGGAGATGCTACTTCCTATTCCCAAATCAAGAGAGGGGCTTCAAATCCAACACCAGGGTTTGTATGGGAGCTTCTGGACTGGTGTCTGATTTCCTCTTGAAAATTTTAAAGGGTAAGAGATGGAATGCCTAGGAATAAGCCAAAGATATAAAATGACTGCTTTGGGCACCTGGGCCTCCATAGTTTGTCAGTGGAAACAGAAGTGTTTCCTATGGACGCAGTGTGGGTCATGCTACAAAAGAGCCAAGATTGTTGCCTGAGGTCATTTCCAAGTCGACCATGCAGAGTGGCACTCATTAAGGGTAATAATGACCATAATAATAAAGCATTTTTAATCTCCACAACCAAATATCATTTGTGTTTGATCTTGGCTTTGAGGAAGGAAATTGTCTTATCAATTCGTTACCTGGATTGATGTAGGTGTCACTCTCATGGGACTTGCTGTGTGGTCTGTAAAGGGTGTCTTTAGATGATTTTACACAGACACATCTAACATTACGGAAGCAGGAAACTTCAAGTAAATGTCACACACATGTGCATTCAGATCACATGACATTTATTGATATTTATGCTTAAACTCACTTTGATATTCAGTACGGTCTTAGGTGGGAGGGCAGTGTAGACATTGAAAAATAAAAAGACAGGAACAACGGACAATTCTGTCCCAAGGTAATATTATGGCATAGCATTTTAAAAAGATGTCAATATTTTTGTAACCAGATGTATTAATCACATCTTATAGAACCACGATGAGAAAATAGTATATCCTCCCAATTTTAAAGATGGAGAATCAGCTTCAAAAACTCAAGATCACATCCTGTGAGAAAAAGGAGGTTAGTGTAAAGAAACCCATCCATTAAATGAATCTCTGCTTATATGTGAATTAGAATAATTTTTTTTTTTTGGCAGGGACAGATTCGCCCTGAGCTAATATCTGTTGCCAATCTTCCTCTTTCCCCCCCTCCCCCCAAAGCCCCAGTACATGGTTGTATATCTAGTTGTAAGTCCTTCTAGTTCTCCTATATGAGCTGCTACCACAGCAATGGCAACTGACAGACAGGTGGTGTGGTTCTGCAACTGGAGAACAAACCCGGGCCACCGAAGTGGTGAAAGCGCTGAATTTTAACCACTATACCATCAGGGCTGGCTCTCAACTGGAATAACTTTTAAAGTTGTCCTGACTATACTGAGATTGTAAAAGGAAGAAAACCTCTACCTTCAACCTTCCCACCCACTGGTAACACCTATAAATGCTCTTACATGTGTTCTCTGGGCCCAGACACAAGCAGTTTTGCTTGCATTCTGCGTGACTTCTGTAGGAGACCAGATCCCTCCCAGAACTCAAGAATTACAAAAGCTGTTTGAGTTCACACTCTGGTTGCAGAAGACAAAGACCCAGCTCAAGCAAAAAGGGAAAGCTGTGAGCTCATGTGCAGGCATGGCTAGAGAAGTTGGCCTTAGGCACATCCAAAACCAGAAACCCAAATGTTACCAGGACACTCCCTCCCTACAGCGCAATGTGTTTGTATTTCAGCTTCTTTCTCTCCAACTGGAGCTCAGCTGGTAGGGTGTGTGTGTGTGTATGTAGGGGGAGATGTGCTGTTAGTGCCAGACTCACATTCTTATGGCTCAGTGGTCACTCAGAGAGGAATAAGAAAATTGGCTTCTCTCTCATCTCCATTTTTTAAACATGGGAAAAACAACCTCATTGATATAGTCATGTGCCATATAACAATGTTTCAGTCATGTATTGCAATAACAACATTTCAGTCAGTGATGGACCACATATACAACAGTGGTCCCATAAGACTAGAACCATATAGCCCAGGTGTGTAGTAGGCTATACCATCTAGGTTTGTGTAAGTACATTTTACGACGCTTGTACAATGATGAAATCACCTAATAACACAT
This sequence comes from Tapirus indicus, assembly GCA_031878705.1. Taxonomy (NCBI): domain Eukaryota; kingdom Metazoa; phylum Chordata; class Mammalia; order Perissodactyla; family Tapiridae; genus Tapirus; species Tapirus indicus. The sequence continues at coordinate 113,153,884 of CM062921.1, read as the reverse complement.
TTCTCAGAATGTATCCACGTCCTTAAGTGACACACGACTATACATCCTGCTTCATATGCCCACCTCTAGATGTAACTACTGTCAACAGAGGAGAGCTACCAAAAGTTAGCCTATCCTGGGCACACACTCAACGCCTTGGCCGGGGGTGAGTCTGTTAATAGAAGGGCAACACAGATGCCGGGCAGATTAGCACTAGAGCCATTTAAAAAATGCAAACAAACTCAACACACCACTGGGAAATTAATTAAAGCATGTGTATCTTAAAGGAATGTTAGACAAAAGCAAAAAGAAAAAATTAACACATGAAGCCTGGAATAATAATTTTTATAGATAAATGATTGGCTCTGACAAGGACCAAAGTGAAGAATTCATTTAGGTAAACATTTCATTTGTTCTTTCATGATGAACAAAATATTTTTTTGGTAAGATAAAAAGAAAAGCAACAACTTGATTAGAAGTGGTAAAGCATGCTGACTTCATTTATTGTTGGCCATTCTACCAATCTGTTGTATCATTCCCATGTGTAGTCACACCATTCCTGAATGAGAAAAAGGACAATCACACCGATCTATAGCAACTTGGAATATTTATTGTATTTCTTAATGCATTTCTTAACATCCAGGGCACTCTTTGATCTTTAAGAATATAAAGTCATCTCCTTAGATTTTGCCACTCAAAGTCAAGAACATTCTTAGAATGACATTATCCTAAAATAACAGAATGGAATGATGAGCAAGTAAGTTTGCAAATATAGCAACCAACAATATAAATTTTTCCAAATCATAACTCTTACATAGATACACATTATTCTGTGGACCTCGCAAATTCTGAGTCCATTTTAACAGTACCGGGAGAGTATGCTTTCAACCATGCAGCTAGCCAGAAAGACTATTTTATATATGGAGTGTGCTTCTCACAAAAAAACCCCTCTCCTCCCTCTGATACCGTGCATGACACAACTGTAGCTATATCTGAAAAGAGAGTGAATTTTAATGCAGCCATCACCTAAAAACATGAATAAATTCATATACTTGGTGCCAGAAGAATGATCTATTGCACTATACCATGCCTACCTCTGTCCAGAGGACAGCCTTCTGGCCTGTCTTCAGGGTACCTGAACTTTTTTCTCCCATCTGACATGCAGTATTCTTCTGAAGTGATCCCCCTGGGCAACTGTTTGGCACTGAGGATACCCCTGAGGAGAAGTTTCTTACAAAACCCAGTCCTCCATATTTATTTTCTACCAGTAAAAGTTCACTGCTCTTCAAATCCTGGATTTGCTCATCATTATCTCCCCTACTTGGATAAAACTGAATTAAAACTACTTTGTTAAAGGAAGTAGCCTGGGTAGAAGAAAGAACACTGTTCTGTAGAAAAAGGCAACCAATATTTAGAAACTTTTCTGAGCAAAACTAAGAGCCTGAAAACCAAGATTTTTTTTTAACTCTGCTGTCATCATGACTATGGATTCATGATAAATTATGCCACAGCCCTTCTTGGCTTAAAAGGAGGAACTATGCAAGTAGCCCACTGGGCCTCAATAACATTGAGAAAGACTCATAAGGACACTTTTGGATACATAGCAATACTGCACTGGTATTTTTTGGGGGGGGGGGTGAAGAAGATTAGCCCTGAGCTAACATCTGTTGCCAATCCTTCTATTTTTGCTGAGGGAGATTGGCCCTGAGCTAACATTTGTGCCCATCTTCCTCTATTTTATGTGGGACACCAATCACAGCATGGCTTGATAAGTGGTGCATGGGTCCGCGCCCAGGGCCCATGAACTCTGGGCCACCGAAGCAGAGCGCATCAACTTAACCACTACACCAGCAGGCCAGCCCCTCATACTGCACTGTTTTAAAATGAGAAAAGTGACGATCTGTCAGGATTATAGCCCTCTTCCTATAACAAACCTTAGTCTTTGGCAAAGCACAGATGGTTGGTTGGTTAGTTTATAAAGGCAACTTCTTGGTGGGATGTCAGCACCAATAGACCCTTCACCCTTTGGTATCTTCCATGAACCAGTCATTCCTCCCACACAGAGACGTTCCTGTTTGCCTTCTTGGGCAACTATTTAGTCATAAAAAGTGTGGGAGGAGGAAGGATGCTCTAGGAAAACAAGATGTAATCACAAAATCATGGGCTCCAAAAGAGAAGTCAGAACAGGCTGATGGAAAAACATAACCATTAAGACAGCATTTTTCCTAATCAAAATTCACATATATGTTATCTTTCAGAACTAGTACAATGCTGCCTTGGATACGCTCTGCGTGGCGTTATTTTCCTCCCTCATTCTTTTTTTCTACATGTCATGATTTAGTTACAAGGGAAAGCACATCAGTGAAATTCTTTCTAAGGGCCCTTCTTGGTACAAACTGCACACAGTTCAGCATACAAAGCACAGAAGGTGAAGACAAATCCAATGTGAGTACCAGCTGTAAAAACAGCCTTCTCAGCACTTATAAAACAAATAAGATAATCATATGTATTTTCTTTTTTTTTCATTAAAATATCACAGCATACTTGAGAGAACAAAGTCTATATATGGCTACATAAAACATAAGATTCTAGAAGAAAACTAATCAAAAACTGCCTGTTAAATATACAATTCTCTTACTGATGTCCTTTCAATGAAATCCTATGTGGTTAAAATGACAAACACACAGCCTGGAACAAACGACTATTCCACATTTCAAGGTGCGATCTGTCGCATTGGCATGAGTTTTGGTGAAACCTGGTAAAAGAAAGAGAAAAAACAACCCAATTATAAAAAACCTCACGGTATAAACATCTCTCCTCTGAATTTCCAAACTTGAATGACGTAGGCAACAAGCAGCCTTGCCATGGACATCACCTGGAATTTCCCGTTTTCCATTCTGAACCACTGAGACAGCTTACTCCTTTTCTGCTTACATTTTGTGTGTTTAGTAGTTCTCAACCTTCTTGCATTACAGCTCCTAAATTAAGGATCATGAAGACTGGCAACAAGGAGGGGGTGAAGAAGGAGCAGAGGAAGACAATTAAGCATCCAGAAAACCAAGCTCTCTACTGCTTGGGTCACTGAGCTCTGAGGTTGATGCCTCTGAGATTTCACTCAAAACAGGGACACAGAGTGAGGCACAAGCCTCAAAATCCTCAAAACAGGTCCACCAATTCACAATTTTGTTAAGAGACACAATGCGGTCTTTGGATTAACTGGATACATATTAATGAAGTATGGTCAATGACAAAGTTTTATCAGAAATTTCATAATCAGAATGGAAATGATATAAAGGCAGTAAAAAGATTCCAAGTTATTACAAAAAGGAGGTAATAGTGTTAAAAATATTAAATGTTGACTATAATTATGTTCAATGTACAGAACAGCAAATGCATTCCTAGGAATCTTGAAGCAGAGAAAAACGAGGACAGGTCAACATTTAATGGAAAAACTAGTGGAAGAAGAAACCTAAATGTAAGGGGTCTGGCTTAATTTTGACAGATATTTCAAGGTGTAATGTCAAGTACAAATTTCTTCATTCAATCTGGCAAATATCCACTGAGTCCTAGTAACAATTCCCATGGAAAGCACAGTAGGGAATATTAAAATTTAGGTGATTTTTTGAGTCCTCAGGGATATGGCAATCAAAGTGGGCCTAATTAGCATTTTGCCTTCCAGAAAAAACAGTTAATATTTTGTTAAATTAATGAATGAACAAACGATTGAGTGGATCAGATAAGCTTCAAAAAACTAGAAGAAAGATTTCGAATAGAGGTTAAGTCAGTAATAAAAATAGGAGTAGGCAATTATTTGGCTTTGATAAGGTTAAATATTTTTTAGCTCATTTATAAATTGTTTCTGTATTAACTCTTCACAATGTCAAGATTTAATGTCCCCTTTTCCATTTCTCCACTAAAAGAGTGACATGACCAGAATAAAAGGGATCAGTATGGATTGGTATATAGCTTAGGATAAATGAGAGCTCATTCAGACTTGCCAGTTCCAAGGGCAGATAGATAATAATAGACATATAATAAATAGACAAAAGTCACAGCCCACATTTGCATAGATCTTCAACTTTACTGAAAAGAATAAAAGACATATGGGCTCTGAGTATTTAGAAAGTGTGTTTCACAAACAATTCATTTTCTTTTTTTAACAACAGAGCATCTGTGGAAATAATTTAATGAAATAAAACTCTTCTTTTTTGAAAACAGGTCATTTCCAATAGATGCTTTATAGCATTTCCTTTAAAAAGAAACTGAACACCTGAATTTTTTAAACTAAACATCTGATCCTTTTCCTTGTCATGCTGGCCCTATTTTGAGCTCTTAATATTATTTATAACTTCAGTGTGGAAACTAACTTTTATCAGAAAAGAAGAGGAAGCTGTATGTACACTGACTTGGCCTGTCTATTTTTGCAATGAAAAACATCCACCAAACCACCGTTTTCCATTCAGTTCTCAAGCGATTTCATCAACATTGTAAGCCCATGCAAGTTGAAGCAGATTATCCTGCCAAGGTGATCTACAGGCTTGGCACAAGACTATATGATTTAAGTGTAAAGATAAGACAACGATTTGTCTTCCCAGTCCATTAAAATCCCAAGAGTATACTGTTTAATTCTGATATAATGCCAGTTCATAATAGATATTGAGAGTATAAATTTATTCAACTTGGCAAAGAATGCCTGCAGCAGGCTTCTTTAAGATTCCATTGCAAACATATAAATAAGCAGTATTCTTATTTAATTTTTTGCCACTGGTGGTTTAGGTGTATTTCTGCCTGGAGAATAAGACCAAGGCCCCTGGGAGTAGGAACTGTACCAGTTTGTTCTATTTTATTCACATTTCATAGCTCAATATGGGGCACACACTGGGTATTTAACGAATAATCATGGATGACTAATGACCCTAGAAGTTGATTCTACCACACAATGGTTCAAATATGGATTCAATTTATTTTTAATTTTTTAAAATTAAAAAATAAAAACAAAAAGATATATTCTGTTTCAAAAAAGGTCCACAGATATATATGGTAAAGAAAAACCTGTTTTATGTGACTTAAGCATGCATCAAAAAAGAAAGAAATGAATAACCAATTGAATTAACTACTCACTGGAAAAAGATATTGTGGAGATAATGGAATTTGATTTAAGTGGTGGGATGTCACCTTTCCTTTTTCTTTCTACTTTGGCCCATCAAGTAACTGAGTGATATAAGTAAAGCCAAAAATAAAGAAATTTGACATTTTCATTAGCTTGTCACATCTTTACTGTGAGGAAATGTGCACTATCACTTTGACTCTTTGAAAATGAATTATTACCTGATAAATATTTGGGAGACAGATTTTTTTCAAAACATGATGGCCATGGGAGAAGAATAAACCAAAGGACTCCTTAGCATATGTATATGGCTCTACCAACCAACAGTGTTGAGGTGGAGCATTTATTCCCCATTTTTCATATTTCCTTCCAAGTGGAGGGACATCTATTGTGTAATACCCTGGCCTCCAACATGTCCCCTAATGACTCAATTGAAAGATGATTTGGGTGGAGGAACTGGGGTATGTGAAATTCAGCCCGACCCTTCTTCCTCATCGGGATCGGCCTTCAGCAGGGAGCATGTGCTCTGTTTTGCTCTCCGCCACAAGGAAAGAAGCTCAGTGGTAAAGGCTCACCCCTGTGTAGGAGGCCTATAGTTTTCCAAGGCTGCCTATTACTGGGAGCTGAAGTCTCTCCCACTTCTGGAGTTCATATCTGGGAACTCTGCTGTGGCTGTACACTTAAGCCACATCCTCCATCCTAGTCTTTGTAATAATGGTGATATTTTTACCTCTACCTGCCCAGCTCAGGTAGACAAAAAAAATCAGAACTCAATCCTCAAGAAACATAGAGGAAAGTCCCTTTCTTTATAACAATTGCATTTTGAAGGAGAGTGATCATATGAAATAAGATCTCTATCCATTATGGGCTGGCTTCTCTTGCTGTGAACTACTCCTGACCAGACTCTTATTTTGAGTGTGATGAAGGTTCCAGAAATATAGGCAATATTTATATTTCTATGACAAATTTCCACAGCCTTCTTTGGAGTTCCAGACATATATGACTCTTAGGAGACCTTCCTACCAATTGAAAAGAAAATTCCTCCTTTCAACTGACACAAAATCATGAATATAACTCATCACACATTTTTTTTTGGTCATTACAATTTTTTGAGAAGCTGTTTCAGGTGATATTTAAAGGACACACTTTCCTTCCACATTTTTTGTTGTTGTTGCTAAGTGCACTGTGGTATGCAGGAAAGTCTTAATAATTCTTTTTTTTAAAATGCCCAAATATTTCATTATTAACCATTATTGTTTAATACCCTGAAACCACAGTTCTGTCATGTCCTGATGCTGTCATATTTTCTCTTTTTCTTCAAAATTCTCAGTATTTTCTCAATCAGCTTATATCCAAAGTCTGTATCTTTTGCCCATTCACTTACCCACATTCTTAGGTATATGGGACTTATACCCACACATTTTTCACAATTACTCTGACCTAGGTTTTTTCCTTTTTTTCTTTATTATGCAACAACCTGGCTGTCTAACTATTCTCTTCTAGAATGTTCACTTCCAGTTATACAGTGAAGGCTGAGTGGGCCTTTTCTCAAACAGAAATCTTGAGTAACTTGTATATATACAGTCACACATAGAGTAAAACCCTACCTAGGCAGTAATAATCACCTGGAATATCATCTAGATAACATGGAGTACCTTCTGAATTATCAAATAAAGAAATGTTATCCTTAATGTAATTTTATTATTAAATGTATCTTATTGATAACTCAGCTATTAAGCAGAACATTTTATAAATCAGAGAACTCCCATCCATAGCCTTACAGAGAAACAATCTACTACATGTGATTCATCTGTCAGGGTCTAAAGAGATGCCATTGATCATCAGATCCTCAAAAGCCTGTTCTTCTGTTGAAGTGGCTCAGCTGATACTACACCTTTCCATTGTTAGGACAACAGTGACACACAAATTAACATTTCATCTTAACAGCCTAATTTGGAGAAAACAAGATTACATGTCAATGTCAAAAGAAAAGGAGGGATGGGACTATAATAAAAGAGGGACCATAGAGGTAGTTTTCAACGTATCAACACATGGAAACTAGCACTTGAAAAACAAAAGCAAAAACAGTAAAAATCTGTCTTTTTCACTTCTGATTTACTGACGTGAACAAAAAAGAAATAGATAACAATGAGGGTCTTCCTTTGTGTAGTCTCTTTTGCAGCAGAGAATTGAACATTCTGTGGATCTCAGAAATGCTACCTGCTGAAGAAGAGGTTAACTCATCCACACAGGGAAAAAGAAACAAAGAATAGCTGATTAAGTAGAAGAATTGTTTGCTTTTATCACTGGAGTAAAGAATTCTAAATAAAGTATAAACAAATCCCTTTTTTTTCCCCTGAGGTTATTGAAAAGCTAATTAAAGATGTGCTTTTCATGCAAGGTATTGCTGACAAACTTCTTTTTTTCCAAAGAGAAATTCAAAACAGGTTAATGGACAAAGACCTTCATATAGGACCAGAAACAGTTACATGTGGATAATGAATTATGCAGCAAAATTGTTTTTACAGAAATTTGTTATGCACTGGTAGGTACCAGCCAAGCATGTAGTACCTAAGGAAGAAATGTATGAAACATATGCATGATTTATCAAATACGTTTTGTTAAATTACTTTCCTCAGGATGGGTAGCTGCAACACTTCTTCTTATAAATATATTTCATTTTAACAAGTAGAACTGTTCTTTAAAAGGCATGTGAGAAGCAAATTCTTTTCTTTTCCTTTTCAGAGACATTTCACCTTTACTTCCGATTAACTTCAAATGGACTGAGCCATCCTCTCAACCCCAATTAGGTAGGTGATTGGTGATTTATAAACAAGCTCTTACATTAAGGGGCAATTATTTATATTACAGTTTTATTCTCTTTGTTTTATAAAGAAATCCGGGGATCTCTTAAACGGATACTCCCCTGATGTACTTATCTGGTTTGTAAATGAGAGTTTTTACACAGTAAGTTTTTCTTCAAATGCAGGACACACCTCTTTTGTGACTATAAATCTGGTGGTGTCAGAAGACCAACATTCTAATATCTTCAACGGATGGAACAATCAGGCATAGAAGTTTATCAAAGAGACAGTCATAAGCCACAGATAGGTTTAAAAATAACGAAGTATCATTTCTCTGTGTGGCTCACATTTTTGAGTTAATCAAGTTTAGCCAGCTGATATGTAACCCAAGAACCGAGGACTGAAAGAGACTTTACAGAAAGTAGCTTAGGGTTCAAGCTCGACCTTCTGTTTCCAGCAGCTCCTGGTGGTTCCTCCCGCTCCTGCTCTGACTCCTGAGCCAAGCCCTGGCCAGTGAGTCAGAGCCCTTTCCTGCTCCCACCTGCTCTCATCTGGTGGCACCCTTTCTTCCACTCCTGTTCTTTGCAAAGGTCAACTCCAAAAATGATCGCAAATTAGTGGTTCATGTCCTATAAACATTCATTAATCAAGCTCGTGATATAGGACAAGTGTCTGGATTTGTTCACAGAAACACTTACTGCAAAATCACACCCAGTGCTCTTTTTTATGTCATCCACTGTCAGGCCTTCCCAGAGTTCAATCAGAGTCAGCCCTTTCTTGTGGTCCACATCAAACACAGCCTGTCGGAATCAAGAAAATGACACTGACAATTCCTATCACAGTAATTATTTTATGACACAAAACAGAAATGACCTCCCAAGTTCCTAAAAGAGAGACAAGACCCAGGTAAAAGACTCTGAAAATCAGAAATGAAAAAATGTCAGCTGTAACTATTATATTTTGGTGAGAATAAATGCTAACTCCCTAACCGGCAATTAGTTGTGATGCACTGCTGATGCCAGAAATTTATGAGTGTTGACTACTGATGGCATTTGCTACTATTGTAACCAGTTTTTTAAACTACTTTCCTTTTGTTAAGTCTAACACTTTTGGTCAAAATGTCAATTAGATGATTAATAATGATTTGAAGAAAGAAAGGAATGAAGAAATGGAGGGAGGTGGAGAGGGAGGAGATATTTGGAAGGTGAAAGCACAGGGATGATGGGGGAAAAGTTGATCAATGCAGCTGGGTAAAGAGTGACAGGAAACAAAAGAAGCCGCTCTGAAGAGGCTGGGAGTAATCATAAAGGGTTAGCTGTCCTGGCCCTGAAAGACCCCCAGGCAAATACCAAAACTCTCCCTTTAAGTCCTGTGAAAACACAGAGGTCCGAGAGGATAGCATGAGACTCTCCCTCTGACATACCAACCAAATGAAAATACTTATGTTTAGGACAAACGTGAGAAGGCTACCCTCACCCTAAACGTTCCTGTACAACATTCTGGTTGGCAACACCAGGTGATGGTAGTGCCAAGTGGTACAGCCTAACCTCAGCAGATAGATTCAACCTGTTGTATCTGACTTAGAACACGTGCTGTCACACCTAGAAATATGACAACTCGAGTGGAAGGGACCGACAGTCATTTAATATAATCTTCCACCCCAGAATTCTTCCAAACATTCTTCTGAGATGGTCACTGGGGCTCTGCTTAGAAACTTCCAGTGACAGAAGGCTCTCTTGTCTCAAGGCAGATTGTGTATTGATGGGAAGCTCTAACTGTAAGAGCCAAAACCGCTTCCCTATGACTTCAACTCACTGGTTCTACAAGTTGTCCTCCAGTGCACTAGCCACTGTTCCCTCTTTCGGCTTTCATGGTTAGTTTCCTCTTTCTCAGACTTAAATATTGTACTTCCCAGATCTCTCCTCTCTTCTGGATTTACCTTAAATTCAACTATTATTTGCAGGCTTAGAATCTTTACTTTCAGCTAGTTTGGAAGTCAAACTCTAACTTGTCATTTTTAAACACACTCCTGGTTCGGAGGCTAATCACATAGAGGAAAGAACTGTGGCTTTCGAGTTGTACTGGAATTCCAGCTCTGCCGCACACTAGCTATCTTCAGTAAACCTGTCTTTGCATCTGTAAATAGAGATCAAAAAACCTATTTCCCAAGATTGTTATACAGGACAAATACATAAATAACAAACATACTCTGAGCACTCGGCATCATGCCTGGGACATAGTGGGGATACCGTACAGGCATGTTCTTTCTCCTTAATAGCTTAACTTATCATCACTTTGTGAACCCAAATCAAAGCCCTGAAATGCTTAATAGTCTCCAGTTAATTGATATTTTTCCCCAGGAGCAAAACATCAAGGGGACCAGTGATACTTGCATTCTGTTTGTTTGATGCATTCACAGATAGCCTGGTTGATTTTACTAGAGAGACTATTTAAAATTAGGAGGAAATATTTCAGCAAATTTCCTTTGTGTTTGCACATTTTTGTTTCTTAAAAAAAACCCTTTTTCAGCAGAAATATGTGTTCTGAGAGGGGAAAGAAATGGTCATTCAGGAATGTCCGTATGCTGCATTAGGTTAGTTAATTCCAAAATGACAGTGACAAATTTTTTTTAAATGAACACTTCTCCTTTGCAGAAAATATGTCTGGAGCACTATTCATACTAATTTTCTTTTCCCTATTTTTATAAAGTATAAACAAAAACGATAAAAATGGAGGTTGTGTTTTCTTAATTCCTCCATGACTCGGCCTATTTTCTTCCTTTTGTCTAGAAGGGCTTCTTGGGTCTTATTCTCATTTATAAAACTTCTACTCATCTTTCAGAAATCATCACTCAATCTATCAATTTTCTCTTCAAGAAAAGTAGAGTACATTTATTTAACAAGCATTCACTGTGTATGGGCAAGTACCATGCTAAGTGTTGGATAAACAGTGATGAGTGAGACAGGCAGAGCTTAGAGGGTATTTCAATACAGTGGTCAGTGCTAAGTTTGGGTAGGTACTAGAAGTCAGGGAAGCATCCAGCAGACCTGGGGAGGAATATGGAAGACTTGGCAGAGAAAGAAATACATAACTGAGACATAAAAGATGAGGAGGGGGGCCGGCCCGGTGGCCCAGCAGTTAAGTTGGCACGCTCTGCTCTGGCGGTCCGAGGTTCACAGGTTTGGATCCCAGGTGCAGACAGATGCACTGCCTGTCAAGCCATGCTGTGGTAGCGTCCCATATAAAGTAGAGGAAGATGGGCAAGGATGTTAGCCCAGGGCCAATCTTCCTCAGCAAAAAAGAGCAAGATTGGCAACGGATGTTAACTCTGGGCTGGTCTTCCTCACACACACACACACACACACACACACACACACACACACGCAAAAAGATGAAGAGGAATTAGCCAGACGGATGGGCTAGAAAGAACATTCCAGAAAGAGAGACAGGATGTGCAAAGTCCCAGAAGAACATGGTGGGGGGAATGCAACATAGTTCACAGCATTTTAGTACAGCTGAAGTGGGGAGAATGTTAAGGCAGAATGAGAGAAACTAAGACTGGAGGAGAAAAGGTACAGACTGTGAAACGCCTTGCAAAAAAAGTTAAAAGCTTGTATTTGATAGCACCTAGAAGCTTTTCCCGACACTCTCCCCAGGCTGTTAGGCAGCCTTCCTCTATGTTCCTAACTCAGCATCTGGCATGTATCTCGATCATGGCCTTTATCACGTTTGTTACTCTAATTGCTGCTACTGCTGGAAGCTTGATGTCTACCCCTCCTGAATGTGCTTCTTGGGGGCAGAGACTGTCCTCCTTTCTGCAACCCACTATTGGCAACAGTCTGGTTCAGAGAAGGTGCTCACAAAATGCTTAGTAATGAATGAAAGAATAAAACAACAATGTGGATGGAGAGAAAGGATATAAAAGTTTTTAATAACGGCAGTTAAGTTAAATATAATATGTTATTTCATAAGTTATGACATAAGAAAATGCAGGTATTGGATGATAAGTGCCTAAATGAATGCTGGACCGTTCTGGGGATGAAATTATGAGTGCTAAGAGGGTCAGAAACCTCTTTGTGATGAAGATGGAAATTGCATTAGGCTTTAAGGATGGGTCAGATTTCGGGGGGGGCAGAGTGGAGTGGGAGGTACTGCAGGTAGAAGCACTGAACTGGTAAGAACAAGGGTGGGAGAGGGCTTACTTGGGAGAACAGGAAGATGGGGGAAATGTTGCTGGAATTATCCGTAGAAGCTCTACCACTTCATTAAAGGAAACAGGATCAAAGACTGCTTTGTCTTTATATTCAAAGTAATGGATTCCTTTCAATAAGTCCTGTCCATAGTTTTGGAAGGGTTCAAGAAATGGTAAGACTTGGGGAATAAATGGTGAGATCAAATATTCTGCCTTTTTATCCACTTGTTCTTCTCTATACATTATCTTTATGTAAATTTCACATAAACAGTCCTCGGACAGAGTGCTCCCTAAAATGTGACTTTTGGAAAGCATTATGAACCTCCTAACCTACTTCAAAGGGCTGCTTTGGGGTGCTTCTCACCACACCTCAGTGAGGGTTAGCAAACCAGATTAATGCAAAGACGCTACAGCTATGGCTCTTGGCGAAAGCAACATCTTCAGTAAGACAAAAACAAACCAACCAACCCTGATACAGATAATTCTGTTTTATCGTTTCATCAAGATACTGAATCAAGAAAATGACACCCTCCTAGCTTATGAGAATTATGTCATTTCAACATCCTAGGTTCAAATCTGGGTCAGACAGGTGACTGTAGGCAACTGCCAGTGATGCTTCTCTCTGATCTGAGCAGCTTTCAGTTGTACCACTGGCCAATATTTTCTATCTAAGAAGAAAAAGTCTAGAGAAGCACTAAAATGGCTGGTGTGTTCTGAAATCCACTCTATAAAAGAGGGCTGAAAGCATGCAAGAGCCACAGAATAGATTTCTTGGTTCACTGTGGGATCTATACTGCAATTTGCACCCAAATGATTCAAACCCAATTTTTAGTGCGTTTTTAAAAATGAAATCCTACAATTTGTTACTCGTGATTTGGGAAAGCAAAGAAGAAAGGTAGGAATGATAAATATACTCTTAACTTTGTATATATCATCCACATTAATAGTCCAAGTATAATGATCAACAGAACTTTCTTTGATTATATCACTCTGTCAAAGTTACCAAGGACCGTAGTTCAATTTGGGTGTATATGTATATTACCAGAGGGTTGCACATTAAGAATTCTACATTTAGAAACATTAAATTGATTAATTTTCCCATTCGGTCTACCCAGGAATTAAATTAATCCTATGACTACCTACATAATATACTTTCAGAAACTAACAAAAAAATTCTAAGAATGCATTTAAATAAAAAAGGCAGTGCTAGATATTAGACGAAATAAAAAGAGAAAGGCACTTTACCTTTTCAGTAATGATGCGATCGACACATTGCTTTCCAGTCAGTGGTAATGTACATTTCTCCATGATTTTATGTGCATTTCCCTGTTTAAAAAAAGAAACATCAAAAAGAGTAGTTAGGGATCAATTCCTATTGGTATAACAACAGGACAAATAGGACTATCAGAGAAATTGTCTCCTAAGTACAGGCTGTTTCAAAATCTTTGCACAGTCATGCTTTTACTTTCTTTCTGGAGGCAGCTTCCGTCCTGAAAATAATTTAGGGAGAATGCCAAATGAATAGCCACAGGCAGAAATGATTCAGTTGGGAAACATCCTGCCACAAATTGGACCTCTCAAGCCTCAGTCCTTAGATCACGTAATGAGACATTTTACATCTAGTATTCTGGTTATTTTTCTCTTCCAGGGAATCATCTCCTTGACAAACATGAGCTATTCTTTACCAAGGGTAGGTAGCATACACAGAACGCAAATGCGTAATATCCCTTTTTGAAAAAAAAAAATTATTTTATTTATTAAAAAAGTAATATATACAAAGAAAACAATAGCCTTTGCCTCCTTTCTATACCCTTAGACCTGCTCTCAACAGGAATCAATTTCAAGTTTTTTTAGCATTTTCTTTTACACTTCTATACGTTTTCTTCTTACTTCTGCATTTTTAAATATTAAGTTGATGATGCTATTTATTTCTTGGTTAATCAATTGTAGACATTATCTGCTAACTGCTTACTGGGGCACATGAAGACTTAACTCTCTCACAAACCCCATCCTCCATCACCTCCAGTTCTCCCAGTATAGATATGTCACAATTTGTAGGTAACTCAATAGTCAGAATTTACATCATACTGATGAAATGATCATGTAAAATGGTTCATTGCTGGGCCAAGCTGTGTAGTAAACCACAATTATATTCACTTTCTTACACAGCCATGTGATTTTCCTAGAATTTGTCTGAGTCTCAGTTTGCTCGTTGGTCAAATGTGTGAGCTGACCTAAATCCACACTTCTTCAAAGTTTTCTTTAGCCACAGAATCCCTTCTTCAAACATAAAAGAGGGAGTAAGAGCGGAAAGCAGGTTTTCAACCCCTGCTCAGTATAGAGGTGGCCTGTGGAAGGAGCACATCTACGGAGCACAGTGGAAACATTAGCTCTGATGATCTGATTATGATCGTCATTAAGCTCATTCTAAGTACCAAGCACCAGGAGCCTAAATTAATATTTCCCTTGAGGCTGACCTATCATGTTCTAGATCTTATATTAAAAATGGCAAAATGCTTCTATTGCTTCTTTTGGATCTAAAAGCACCACACATAATGTCATCATCACCTTTAGCCATCTCGGTGTTTTACCTACTAAAATATGCACCTGCTGCCTGGTTTACATCTCTCAAAATTGCCATCAGACCAAGTATATGATCAGAGAAGGAATTTCAGATACTTGACCTTAATTAAGAAGATTTTACTCCTTGTGATAACCTGTCGACTTACCAAAACACCAGTAATTAAAAGGTTTTAGTGTATTTAACCCAGTGCATGGCCCAAAAGGTATTCAATATTTTTTGAATGAATTGGAAATAAAAGGAAAGTCTATGGGGAATCTCAGATGGATTTCAAAAAAAGACAAACTCTATTACTTTAATTTAGTCAAAACTAGTGCTAAATACATATAAAGTGGATAGACATTACACCTTTAATAACAAGTTATATGCTTCTAGATCTTATTGTATAAGAAAATTTATAGCTGTAGAAATAAAACCTCATTTTCACTTCACTTTTAATGATCTATTTTCCTTTCCAGGCTTCAAAGAAAGTCTGCACAAGTCACAGAAGCTTAATTAAAGAGCTGAAATGAATGATGAATATTCGAACTTCCACAGTTGTCAGGTCTCCTTACATTTCATGTAATTCAAATAAGGCATGTCACAGTGAATTCCGGGTCTGCCCGCAAACAAAGTGAACAATCTGTGGGCCTCTGAAGAACATTTTCTGCAGGGAGCTCTTATTTTCTTCTCATTATTTGAGCAAGATCTACATCTGGTGTGAAAGCAGCCACTTGGATTTTAATGAACAACTAGCTCCGTTTTAGGAGGAATCAGGAGGAGCACAGCGGTTCAGAGCGTGGGCCGGAGCCAGAGGACCTGTGGGTAAAGCCTGACCCTGCTCCACACCAGCTGTGCAGGGTTCCGGTGCCCGTGCTTCCCCATCTCCCTCACCTCATGGGGTTATTGTAAGGCTTCAGTGAGACTCAAGTGTCCAGCACTTATCAAGTGCTCAAAAAATGTCAGCTAGTACTGTTCATACAACCTACATTTAACATTTCTACAATCTACCAGGGAATATTTTAGGAGCTCTTAAGTTCCTATATGAAGTTGGACATATAATTATACAGAAAATGGCCTACACACAATTCCTGAGACCCACAAAACTAATGAAACCATGACACATATTTGGGGGCAAACCATATGTCTGGCCTGGGAAACTAGCACCAAGCGTATTCTTGAAGTGAGAACAATGTAGCTAGATGACTCCATTCACATTTAGCTCCAAGACATAACACAGATCAAGGAAAAAGAGAAAATGAGATGCAGAAAGATTAAAGAATGTCACAATTCAATATTCAACAAGAGGGTAGCTATGAAGCCAAAATATGACTAACTCCCACTTTAGCGCTCTATTCTAACCATGCAGGGCTGAGCCTTACAGTGTGGTATGGCAGCTGCATAGATTAATGAATCACAAAGAAGGAACAATTGCTGAGTTCTTTGCACTTAAAAATAAATCCTAAATAAGAGATGCAGTGTGGTGTGGTAGCAAAGAACACTATATTAGGAGTCCAAAGACCCGGTTTTTCATGTTAACTCTGCCATTTAATAGTCATTTGGTCCCTTAAATTCTTTGTGTTGAGGTTTTCTCTTCGACTGCCTTGTCTTCCTCACCTGACCACTGTAGGAATCAGACGAAATGTTCTGAAAGTGCAGTGAACTAGGAGGGGTTGAATCGACATGGAAACATCTAGGGTTAGTGGGATCTTGTTCATCCCAATCTTTCTGCTTCCTTCTTTCCTTCTCCATGGAGAAATTTCAGAAATGGCAAAGGAATGGGTACAAAGTGTAGCATTAAAAATGCTTTCACTAGTCCTAAGGGCCTCTGATTTCAATACGTATGCCCTTATTTGCTAACTTCATCATAACCTTGGAATAAATCTCTCTCCTCCACCTGCTTCTCCAGCTTTGCTCCCCCTGCCCCGCCTTCATCACTTGCAGACCTCATGCAAGACCTAGGAATTCACCATTTTCTTTTTAATGACTCGGGGCCTTAGTATTTTCTATTACTTGCTTTATGGGGATCTCTCTTCAATTCTTTAGATATCTGTGCGAAATCCTTCTAAATTCTTCAGTAATAAACCACTCTGGTTAAATGATAATAAATCCCCTTGTTATTATTACAATAAGCTTTATGTTACCACAATAAACTTAATACCAAATAACAAGCTCTCTTTTTTCATAATCTGATGATTTTTGCACTTGATGTCAACATTTCATTTACCCAAGGCAATGGAGCATTCATGTAAGGTTTTGCTTTACTACATAAAACTCCATTTTATTCCCATATTTTCTGTTAAGTGCTTCTTAAGTGTAGCTGCAATATATTTCATCTTTCAGGCACCTTTTTTGGGAAGGCTCTAATGATCTTTAGGAAAGCCCTAATGATCAAGTACAGGGAAGGCTTGAGAAATTGGTTGCTCCTTAAGGAATCAACTCTTTAATTAAGCCTTTGTTTCATGCTACCTGAAACACACACCACCATGTACCCCATCACCCCACATTCAAATGGCAACACTGTCTATTCTTCAGGCCTTGCCTCAGGTGTCATCTTCCCTGGGGAAACCATTGCCAACATCCCCAATCCGGTGCCCCCATTCCAGTGTCCCAGTGACATCCCCAGTCTGCTGCACCTCTTAGGTGCTCCTGCGCTTCCTTCACTCACCACACAGGTTATAATTGTGGACTTCCCTTCACCCCCGACTAGATTCTGAGCTCACTGAATGCTGAGACAATTTATCTTCATATCTACAGCAATTAGTAGAGCACTAGGCAAACCAAAGTGATCAATAAATGCTGTCTGCATATTATAATTCTGATCCAAGGACATCCAACAGAGTTAGAGCTGTAAAATACCATCTGACTAAGTGTCTATGGACCACTAGAGGCTGCCTTCTAGTCCTAAGATATGTACTTGTTCATTCCCAGCATCTCTGAGCTCATTAGGAGAAGTGCAACTAGCAGAAGTATGTGAAGGGGCTTACAAAATTTGGGGGAGATAGATAAAGCCATGATCAAAAGGAAAAGCGAAGACATCTCAAGACCACGGTATGAAACATACAAATTTACAAGTAAAGAGAGAAACAGAGTGAATTATGATTATTCTACCTCTTCCGCTTGCTCCCTCCTAAAGCTTCAAGGCTTGCATTAATCTGCTGAAAAGAAGGGCTACAAAGGATGAACTTGGCAAGAGAATATTCAACACTTTGTCTGGTGGCACAACGAAGCCTATGTTAGGTCTCTCTCTGAGCTTACCAAAATATCATGGAAGAAGCCTGAATATCACCGCCCCTTACCCCATCCTTCTCCCTACTGGTCTCAATGTTTAAATGAAGTGAAATAGCTTCTATACACACACACACAAACACCCCCCCCCACAGATAGAGAATACTGGGGAATGTTGTATTACAAAACACATGACTGTCAAATCACTATGATGATTGATATGGTAAATAGAAACGAAAAATGGGATTTGCTAAATAAAGAATATCAAGGTATGCAGAACAAAAGGGCAAGATGATGATCTTACGCACACTGAGTTTGTTCTCATGGGATATTTTTGGCCTTTACATAGCACCTATCTAGTAGGGATTCCAACAATCCATATAGGACTTTAGTGGGAAGACTCAGCTAGCTCTGAATACGAATGGTTTTTATATGTGGATGTAAATAACAGTTTGTGGTTACAGGCACATTCTCAAGGGGAAGACTAGCCAAATGAGATGATACATACAGCAAACCATTTCCCAGAAAAGAGTTTCAGAGCTTTGAGATCTCAGAATAGAAGGCTATTTTTCTTCAATACAATACAAAAATCCTTATCGTGGCCTTTTATTTTCTCTCCAAAGATTGCATCCTATGATCTCTAGCCTAAGGATGGCTGAGCCCAGGAATGAGCAGGACTATTTTCCCTTTCCATTCATGAATCGCTGTGGTACCTGAGAAAGCTTCTCTTAGCATTAGCTTTTCTTTTAAGAACTGGGGATACTCAAAGTCATAGAATTTAAAGTTACTAGCTTAACTGAATTCTATAAGACATAAAGAGCTTTGCTGGTTGCTGGATTCTGTTCTGCTTTTTTTTTTTTCCCATTATAACATTTATTGCAGGCATTTCCTTCATTGAGGGAGAAATAAAAAAGCAAAACCATGTACAGATTTCTATATTTTAAAGGTGAATATTTTTTTTCCAAACAGATCCTAGCCATGAAATAGTGTCATTAACATATTATAAAATATTGACAAGCCTTTAGGAATGGAAAAAAATTAAACCAGCTGAAACTATGTTAATTATTAATTATCCTAACAAAGGAATACTTTATCGTGGAATACTTTTCAATGTTGCTGAAAATTATCTCAAAAATATTTCCCAGGAAAGGATTTAAAAAAAAAATCTTTCATATTTGTTGGCTTTTGGTAACACATTTGGTCTAAAATAAATAGGATTAATAAACCTCACTTACTCTTTATAATTCCTCTCCACAAAAACTACAGACAAGGTAAAACAGCCTTCCAGATTTCTATGTGACACTTTCGCTACCAGACCCGACTGGACTTGACCAAAATACTATTTACAAAGATTTATTCTCAACTTCATAACAATATAATTATGATTCTTTCTATGCCTTCAGAATCCAGATCTCCTACTGTAATAAAAATGAAATCTAAACCAATTTTAGTAATAGAGCTCTCATTTATGTTCTCTAAAATAGGTATCCAAGCTTTGCTTGTTTCCAATAAATGACAACTATTACTGAATTTCTTTGCTTTTGTGCTCTGGAAGTTACACCCTGAGGACACATTTCTAGTACAAAATACTGAGAACAAAACACTCTCCTTTATATTGTTAGTGGTGATGGGACTTGCCAGAGAGAAAAGTTTAGTAAAAGAAAATGGAGGCCCAGAGGCAGGATACACGGATTCTCGGCTTGCTTTTGCTCTTCATTTTCTATATGACTTCTATCAGAATATTTAACCCCTATAGAATTTGGTTTGTGTGTTTTTGGAAGGGAAACAGTAAGACCTATCTCACAAGAATATTGTAATGATCAAGTGGATACGGTAAACATGTAACTGCTTGGGAAAAGTTAAAAGTGCTCTGCTCTAAATGTTCAAAGTATTATCATTATGTGAAGAATTAATGAGTTCAACAAGTATTTATTGAGTCCTAATGTGCATCAGGCATGATTCTCTTCAGTTATTATGATAGAGCCTCTGCCCTCATGGAACATAAATTCTAGTGACAAAGTGGGATGAAGGGTCACCAGAAGGGGGAGGACTTCTGTTCTATATAATAGAGCAGTCAGGGAAGGCTGCTCTGGTATTTGGATCAGAGACCTGAGTGAACTGAGGGAGCGAGCCATGCAGATATATGAAGAACATTCCAGGTATAGAAAATAAAAAGTGCAAAGGCCCTGAGGCAGGAGGATGCTTGGAATGTTCCAGAAACTTACAGGAAGAGAGTATGGCTGGAGCTC
Organism: Tapirus indicus; assembly: GCA_031878705.1. NCBI lineage: Eukaryota > Metazoa > Chordata > Mammalia > Perissodactyla > Tapiridae > Tapirus > Tapirus indicus. Next base: position 113,133,765 of record CM062921.1, on the reverse strand, counting down.
AGTGGGTGAGAGGGAGAATGGTAGCAGATGAAATCAGAGAGGGAGTGAGGTTGGAGTCCACAAACAATGGAGGGCCTTAGAAACAATGGTAAGAACTTTGAACTTGCATCTAAGTGAGATGAGAAGCCATGGAGGGTTTCTAAGCTGAGGAAGAAGTGATATGATCTGATTTATATTTTTAAAAAATCACTCTGGCCACTGTGTGGAGAACAGACCGTGTGTGCGCGCTCGTGCATTTGTTTCCACCCAACTCTTCTCCCTTTGCTCTGTGACGACAGGGACCTAATTGTAAATCCCTTAACACGCACTGCCCTCCTACACCCTAGAGCCCATTCCCTTAACCTGCAACACTCTCGTTCCTGTCAAACTCTGCCTCATCCTTCAGATCTCCATTTAAATCTACATCCCGTGGGAGGATGTACCCAACAAAGGAATTGGGTACCTGACTCTGTGCACTCTACTTTGTACACTCTTCTATTTTAATTATTGATTTCTAGGACTCTAACCCCATGAGACTGAGCCGCCTAAAGGTAGGACCATATCTTTCTATTTCTTATTTCATCTGATGCTATCATAGCGCCTGGCACATAGTAGGACCCAATAAATATTTGATGCCTGCATAAACAATTAAATTGACATACTCATATAAGGTAATTCTACCAAATTTCAAGACAAAGTATCAAAGGATATTCATTTGATTATTCATATTATCTAGAGGATGAAAGACACTAAGCCAGCAAATTCATAAAATGTTGGTTCATTTATATAGGATTGTGTAGAGGCAGGAGTGAGCCAGAAAAATGGGAAAGGGAACAGAATGTGGAAACAGCCAAGAACAGGAAACAACATGATGCATTTGTGGAAATCCTAGCAGAACTGAAGCCCTGGGAGCAAGGACGAGGGGGGATGCTGGGGAGCTGAGGACAAAATGCTGGTGGGCTAAGTGAACTAAGTAGTGTGGACTTAACACGATCCAGCTTTAGACAGGCTACTCTGACAGTGGTGTGCCTGATTACCAGGAAGGAGGGTCAGTCCAGCAGCAAGGGGACTTTGGGGGACACTGTAACAGTGATCCATGCAGATGTGACAAGGACCTTAACAAGGAGAGTAGAAATGCACAGAAAGGAGCAGATCACATGGGGTACTGTGGACACAGTATTTATGGTGCTTGGTGTAGGGGTGGGAGCAGAAAGTACCCTGGGTGCCTTTCCAAATGGGGGCTTGGAGACCATCACTGTCCTACTTGGGCTAAGAGCATGGAAGCAGATTTTTAGGGGAAATGATGATGATTTCACTTGTGTATGTGTTGTAGTTGAGGTGGCTGTGGGACAACCAGGTGGAGTTGTGAAGTTGTCTAATAAGGAAGAAACACAGTTCTCGAGCTCATCAGAGAATTCCAGTGTAGAATAAGGATTAGGGAGTCACTGAGTGAAAAATAATAATTGGTGCCAAACATTTAGATAGCACCCAAGAAAGGTGCAGAAGGTGAGAAGAGCAGAGGGCCAAGGATGGAGTTATGAGAAGTCCTGGCAGGCACCCAAAAAAGAAGGGGACAGGGCACCCAGGGATCCAGGTTGCTGCAGCAGCTCTGTAAGCCTCAGCATATGGTTTACAGCTTTGGGTCCAAGGCTGCTGCTGCAGATAATGCCTTTCTCGGATTGCCAGAGGGGGATAAAGAAAGTCCAATGAAATCGGCTTTAAAGACATGGCTTAGAAATTACACACATCGCAAATGCTCAAATCCCATTGACCCAAACTTGGTCACACGGATCCATCTACATGCAGGCAAGTCTGGGAAATATAGTCTGTCACTGGGCTACTACGTGCCCAGACAAAACTTGGAGGAAGGGAAGAAGGGGAGATGGGTACTAAGGGGCACAATTAGACTCTCAGATTGTTTTCTTTTAAGTACTTTGCTGATATCTATCTTACCAAAGCAAGGAGAACTTTGGCCGGGAGAAGTTAAAAAAGAGAAAGGCAATTCTGAAAACTGCAGCTTCCAGAAAATGGCAGGGGTGGGTGGGATGCTGGCGCAGAGGGAGCTCTGGTAAGGATGCCGCATGGTGTGGTCTGAGGAACACAGGCTGGACCAAACTGAAATCCCTAGCTCTGCCACTTACCTGGACAAGTTTCTTACCTGCCTACATCCCAGTCTTACTTCAGAGGGTCCCCGAGAGGCTAATGAGATTCAGTACGTGCAATGCCACACACAGGGCCTTGCACCTAGGAAGAACTCGGACTGTTACTCTTTATTCTCAGTTTCAGAGGGCAGAAGAAGGACATCAAGAGATGAAAAGAAGCTTAAGAAAAAAGGTGGCTGGACATCAAAAAACTGTGCCTACTTTGCCATATTGCCTGGAATCCTGATGCCTGAGCTTAAATGATAATCATGCTACAATGCCAGTTTGACACCAGTCCCTGCCATACATCTCCAGAGGCAGTTTTAAGGCAGGGGAAACATTATGATGGTTACTCTAGAGCAGCGCGAGTAGTCAGCCAGGTTTCAAATTCCAGAAGCTGCTGGCTGGCTGCAAAGGCTTGCAAAGAAAGAATTTCCTTTGTCTGATTAAACAGAAAAGCGTGTGTTTAAAGGTAAGGTAATGCTACATTGATAAGCAACTTGCATCTGTAACCCCATAGAATAGGAGGAAACAGAAAGCTGCACCTGAAAATCAGCTGACAGGTCCACCCACTTACAGAAAAAAAACTAGCAGCACAAGAATACAAGATTATATTTCTTTTCGCAGGTTTTAATCCTTCGTTGCAAACTTCTCACTCTTGTGTCTTACAAAACTCCAGGGATTTGTCCCCTAGGCTGTTCAGTTTATCATTAAGGCAGCAGAAGTTATCTGGCTTGTCTAAAAGAACAGATCATTAACTGGAGAGGCTACCAGGAGTGAAAAACATCCCTTTTCTGTCTCCTTTCCAGCCCCTACCAACTTTTAGCCAGAGCAAAAGATGCAGGAAAGAAGTGGGGAGGTCCCCATGTTCCCTTGGGCTGGGCCAGTAACAATACATAGGATCAACCACACATTCTGGGACCACGGGGAAAAAGCAAAGGTGGCAAGAAGAGAAACTTCTGTTGGTCAGTTTCAAGGTTATGTAACTATTAGCTGTGAAAAAAATCACTATTATTATCTTAATCACAAATATATATATATTTTGGTGAGGAAGACTGTCCCTGAGCTAACATCTGTGCCAATCTTCCTCTACTTTGTATGTGGGACACTGCCACAGCATGGCTTGATTAGCGGTGTGTAGGTCCATGCCTGGGATCCAAACTTGTGAATCTTGGGCCACAGAAGTGGAGCATGTGAACTTAAACACTACATCACTGCACCGGCCCCACAGATATATTTTTTGTTAGTTTATTCAAATGAAAGTATCTAGGAAAAAATACCTAACTCCAATTCTGGTTGAAAACTCAATGCCAACGTCCCCACTGAGAGAAGAAAAAGAAGAAATGGTGAAAATATTATCTTGCTTCTGTAAAAAGCTTTAATAAGAGATTTCTAATCAGAGCTCAAAGCACCATTTCTTCTCCTTTATCAGAAATTCCAGCTGAGGAGAAAGAAAAGACTTGGAGGAAAAAAAAGAGAAAGAATTTGCTAAATACAGGCTGAATGTTTTGAAAATGAATGCACAAAAAATAATCTGAAATGAGTCGGACTTCAGTGCCTATGCATCAACAGTAAAGTAACAACAAAAGGAAAGTCGGAAAGAGTTTTCTCCAAACAGACATTATGTTTCAGAAAAAATTTGGATTTGATTTGCATGCTTGGCATCCTTTTGCCTCTGAAATGAAGTATTCTGGATGCTTTTGCAAGGCATCTCTCAGAAGTCACCTGTGTTGGTTTCATTTCTATTGTTCCACATTTATGCTCCACTGCTCACTTTCCACTGTTTACAAAACAATTTATGATAATTTCATATTTATTACAGTTTTCACAACAAAACCATTTCATGGCACATATCACTCTGTAACAGAACTCCCCCACGGGAAACAAGTCAGATGCAAATCTTCCAGCTGCATGCTCTCCCACAATGCTGCATCACTAAATAAACACAGGGCTAATGAACTACCACTTCCAACCAAATCAGCAGGTCTCAAGGCGGGAACAGGTAGATTTTGTTTTAAGACTAAGAATTATAAAGAAGGAAGGAGAATGAACAAAAGGCATAGAAACTGAAGTGGGTACTATCCAATATCAACTTTGCAAATCATCAGATGCCCATGGATTCAGGTCAGGAAGGCAATTAAGCTCCGTTGATTCAAAGACACTGAGTTGGGAACAAGAAAGAAAGTTACACTGATAGCTCTGCAGTTAGAAAACTGGGCTTTGGAATCAGAGACACCCATGTCTAATCTCAGTTCCACCAGTTATGTGACCTCCGGCAAGTCAGTTAATCTCTCTGAAGCTCTGTTTCTGGAACCATAAAAAATACCTCTATCAAGTTCATGGGCTTGTATACACAAACACACACAGAGCACTTAGTGTACTGTTGGCACACAGTAAGCTCAACACATGGAAGGTTACTCAACACAAGAAGCTCAACACCTATCATTGTTGTAGGATGATAATATCATCACCATCATCATCATTATTATTAAATGTAAGCTCCATGAAGTCAATGATTTTTGTTTAGTTTTGGTCATTGCCAAATCCTAGCAGTGCCTAGCACATAATAGGCACTCAATAAATATTTGATGATTTATCAAAATAAAAGTATAATACTTTTCAGAATAAGGACATTTACTATCACCAAGTCCACCATTTTCTAACACCTTCTCAAAATGGCACCTCACAGCCTTTGTGAGAGGCCATACTGCCTACTTGAAAATAACTGTTGTTAAAAACTCGTATTCTGTTGTGTTTTTCATTTTGCACACATATAGTAACCACTGTAATAATCTTTAAACCTGAATCAACACATCTGCCCTGCCATCTTTTCACTGCTTTTGAAGACATTATACCTTTTACCTTTAAAGCACACGTGAGGCAAATAATCAAAGAACACCCTGATATTTGCTTCACTCAAAGTTAAACAACCATTAGCTGAATGACAATAAATAACTGCCTTTATTTGTAACCATTCTCTCTAAAATATAAATGCTATCAACCTGAATAAGTCAGAGAAAACAATAAAAAACACAGTCATGTGACCTCGTGTACAGGATTTCGGTGTATCATGAATTTTCAAAAGCAGCACACGTTACCTTTGCAGAATGCTCCATGGTGACCACCACTTTGGTTTTGGCACTCGACACAAGATCCATAGCACCTCCCATTCCTTTCACCAACTTCCCCTGCAAAACAGAAACAGAAAATAAAGTTATTCTCTATATTTCACTTTAGTATGTGGCAGAACAAAATTAACTTGTAATAAGCCTTTGGAATAACTAATGAGAAAAAACATCATTGACCTTCATTGCTCAGTACTTGAAGGTTTACAGCCTTAACATTCTGTTATTCTATGGTTGAAGGATAAATACTATGATGCTGCTTTTATTAAATATGGCTAACTTTTTTTTTGTTGATGATATATTAACAATAAGACAATCAGTGGATAAGAAAAATCTTAAGGACTTTTCCAGAATTCTGGCACATTAATATTATTACAATAATATGAGATTGAAATCCACATGCCCCTGACATCCATTTCTTCCTTTTTAAACACATAATGGGCACCACTGAGTCTTCAATTATAGACACTTTCTAAAGCACTCTCTTGGAATTCCTGCAGATTAAAATGCCATTAGGTAATAGGCTGAGGCACTAATGGTGTTTCCCTAGTAATGATTAATATGAAAGGTGGGTCTATCTTTCTAAAACTTGGCATTTATCTTGCTCTCAGAAAAATAAGCCAAAACAAAATGAAAAATATATTCCTGTTAAGCTAAAACAGAAGCAGAGTTCAGGATCCTTTCACCATTACCATTCTATTTTTGTTCATCTGTCCATCTCCTCATTCATTAAACATTTACCAACCACCTTCTATGTGCCACACACTCTGAATAATTCCCATTGCCTATTCTGTCTCTTGGTTACAGAGTTTTAGACAAAGAAAATGTTTCCAGAGATGATGAAAGAAATTCTTACTCAAGTATATTGAAGAGAAATGTCTTCTAACATTGAAACCTCCTTAAAATTTTATTTTTTAATCCAAGTCCTCTTGCTGATTTGACAGTAAATTCTTACAGGGCTCTCAACTCCTTTCCCATAATTTCATAGCTATATGGAGATTAGGCAACACACTCATTAGGCTTTAAAACACGGACTCAAATCCCCTGATTTCAGAAACACTTTAGAGGTCAAGGCAACACGGTGTGAACATGAATTAGATGTGCAGTATGAAAGGAAGCAGTAAGTCATCAGGATGTCTCAGGCTTTGGAGCCGGCCACTACATGAGGTGGGTAGCAGCTGGCAATGTTTGGGGGTTGGGGAGAAGAAAGGGAGTGGAAGATACAAAATGAGTCTGTCTTCAGATATGTACGTTTGAAGTAAAGCAGAATATCTATGTGGAAATGTGTAATTTTACACTTCTATATGCCATGCCTTCATCCTTAGTAAGCTGCAATTTTAATACGTTAAGTACCAGGTCATAACATTTCTGTGGAGAATACTGGTATCTTTATGGTACAAAATATGGACAAGCCAGAGATGGAAGCAATGAATGGCTATCATAAACTCTAATACAAAGGAAGTTTGAGATTTTTGAAGCATTGAAAGACACTAAAGCAAGTCCATTCTAAAATGTCTCGACCTGCTGTGGTAAGAACATCCAGCCTATCTCAGCTTCCACAGATAGTGTCCTTCCACACACAGACTCCAAGGGTGTAAGAGCTAAAACAATGAAGAAGCCAAAGAAAACCAGAAACCAAGCTAGTGTGTTAACAATTCCTTGAATTAAAAAAAAAAAATCCCTTGAATGAGAATATACCACAGGCAGTTTTGTCCCCTGTGACACAAAGATTATAGGTGAAAGCTTTAGACAGCCCCATGTGGGAAGCTTGTCCAGTTTACGTGAATCTGATTTACATACTTTAAATCACTGTCAATTATTTAAGAAATATTTATAGAGCACCTACTGGGTACAAAACACTGTGCTGCTATACAGTGAGCTATACAAAGCTCACTATATATATATATATATATATATATATGTGTGTGTGTGTATATATACACACACACACATATATACATATATACACACACATATATACATATATATATACACATACACATATATATATATATATATGTAGCTATATATAGCTATACAAAGAGCTATAAAAGTGGTGGAAGAACCTTCTCTTTGTTGCTGTCAATAAGAACATTCTTGCTTGACTCAACGTAAATCAACAGCCTTCATCACTAAAACAGATTCAAGTGGTCTGATGGTTATCCTTAAAGTACATGCCTCAAATTTCAAAGCACTGTTCTGATATTTAAATATTTGTTTCCAAGAGTGAAAAATACACAAGATTAGGTACAGAACACCTGAGATCTATTCTACTAACCCACTGTGTGACATTGGCAAAACATCAAAACTCTCTGAAATTGGGTTCATTATCTAAAACCCAGGAATATCTGCCCTATCATAGAGCTGTTGTGAGAAGTGTATGAGATAATGTATAGAAAACTGTGTAGTAAAAAAAGTTTATAAACTGATTGACTTATACCTTCTGCAGTCAAGTCAGTTCAGCCAATTCAGTTTACTGAGTGTCTAGTATGAGCCTGGCATTGTACTGGGTGCTCATGTTAGAGGTGATCAAAACAAGCTTCTTTTCCTCATAAATTTCAACATTTGGGGGAGGGAAAGTATCCACAAGTAATTAAAGAGACCTGGACCAAACTTCCTTCCTCTAAAAGAAGCATATCCCACCAATCCCTCAACCCCAAGATAGAGCTAAGTGTACTATTCAGTATGTAATTCACAGTGAATTTCAACTTTTTTCTTTTCTTTCACCTTTTTTTTTTGCACTACAGATGTTTGGATGAGTGAGTGGACGAATGGATTAAACTAACATAGGTACTTTCAAGTTCTAACAGAGAGCACTGGGGATGCAACTGCCAGCAGTGCCTGGAGAAGAAGGGACGGGAGGAAGAGGCCCAGGGGGACTTCACAAAGGAGGTGTCTCACAAAAGTAGTTTGCCAGATGGGAAAGGGAACAATAGGATCTCCTAATAGAACACATTTCTAGCAGGTTAACAGGAAAGACTTCAAATATTTGGTTTTCCTATTTTTTTCAGTATGTTCATTGTATTGGAAAAAGAAAATATAATGTTTCCCTCCAATTCAATTCCCAAATGATTTCTGAATCAGAATGAACTATTTTAAAAAATTTCATTCTATCTATACTGGCAGAAAAAAACAGAGTTATATAAGACATACTCTGATGCAAGTGGGAAATTCATCACCATCCTTCAACCCCGCTTAGCAGGCACTCTTTTGGGATCCAACTTCTTGCATGTCCCAGTTCCCTATTGCAGTTAGGGATGGCCATGTGCCTGAGTTTCAGACACTGGAAGAGAGACAGGTGATATCTGTGATTCCCAGGATCTGGCCCATAAAAACTCACATGCAATCCTTCATGCTCTTTCACCTTCTGCAATCTGGACCCTGACATCCAAGGTGACCCTGGAAGATGGTTGAGCTTCCCTCACCCTGGGTCCTTAAATGACAGTGTGTGGCAGAATCCGCATACTCAGAACCACATTGCATTGTTCAATATGAGGGAAAAATAAATGTAGAGGATGCTAAGCCACTGAGATTGGGAGGCTTTTTGTTACAGTAGCTACTGTGACTAAAATAATGATGTGGTGTTCAGATGAGTTCTATAGAAGAGTGAGAATTCAGTGTGGAATTAGAACTAACCCTTACAGCTGCAAAACAGAAAGGGCAACTGAGCAAGACTCTCAAGGGGACGTTTTACTACTGCTCCTCGAGAGAGACGACTACACCAGATGCTGTGGTAGGCACTGTAATTCACCTCTATCCAAATGTCTAACAAACTGCTTGACATTTTACGGAGATGAGACACAGACCTCAGGGCCATCTTCATCTCCCTCCCCAAAATCCAACAACCTATTTAACATACAGAACAAGAAGATGATAAAACTGAGAGATTAAGGAGCTAAAAAATATACCTTTAAATAAATCACAAGAGGAAAAGTGATACTTGGAGAAAAATAGGCCTATAATGAAGAAGAGATTCTGGGCATTACTGAAGCACTGGGCCAGAGTGACATAAAGTGTAGCTTTCTTTAAAATCTCATCAGCAAACATATATTTCTTGAATGGTGCGACTTTAGTTCTGAAATGAATTCTGGCTAGCATAATGGAGAGATGATTGCTGGATACTCATTTCAAAGCCAACTCATCTTTTTGCGGTTAAGGACTGACCGACCCTGATATCAAGTATGGAAAGAATACTGCAATAAGATGAGCTAGCAATGCTGCATGCTCTATTATGACACAGTTACACAACTTTTCTAAAAAGATCTGACTCAAGAATTATTCTCAATTCACAAACATTTATTCAGGGTCTATTACAAACCAGGCATCAAGACAGGAATTAGGAATAAAAGATGAACATGATTCTCTATCTTTTTTCTAGAAAAAAGATTGAAACTAAAATCAATATTTTAATTATACTTACTTTGATCCTATTTCCTAATATCACAATTATAAAGAAAGTAAAAGAAATTCTGTTAATATGGCATTAACATTAAAAAACCTCAATGTATCAAAGTACACATATTAAAGGCATTCCCAAAGAAATAGCAATTCAAGTTCTAAACATGACCTTTGGGGATATTTTAAGGTTTGTACAAAAAAGGTAAAATCAACATATTTAAACAGTTCTGTGCAATGCTGTTTAAAATAAAATATAAAACATACTGAAAATCATTCTTGTCATCACCTTTATCATTAGTATATATATATATATATATATATATATATATATATATATATATAGTAATGGCTTATTTCCAAATTTATTGCCTCTAAATATTCTGGTCTTAAGCAAGAAACAATTTATAATATATAGAAACAATTTTAAATCATTTTTAACTAATGCCACGTGCCCCCCTGGAAAATGTGAATTGACTAGAAGTAAAAGGGAAAGACAACTGTGGAGTGATTTTTCAATAAAACTAGGGCTTGTTGCTCAATATTAAACATGAGAAAATTAAGTACCCACCTCAATCCAAATACAAGCCTCTTTATTTCTGTCTCACTTCCTCATTATTAAAAAATGCTCTAGGGGAAAAGGGGGCCTCTAAAACATGCTCCAAGCTAAAGAACAGGAGAAAGGGAAACTCAGAAACATATACACCACATTTGTTTAAACACAAAGAGACAGGTTATAACTCCTTTTCTTAGGGGGAAAAAAAAAAGATTTACCATTTGCCTTAGTCTAGCAAAGTTAGAACAAAGTTACAGCAGAATATTTCTCTTTTCTGTGTTATACTTTGCATTCAAAACCAAGAAAAATGTGATTTTCCTTTCAAAGATTAATTGTATTTCCCAGGACAGATGAATTGATCATGTAAACCACCTAATATGGAACTAGAAATATAATTATAGTCTCTATTGCTAGGTAAATTAACAAAATTGCTTATAACAAATATCAGTTATCAATCATAATATGAGCTAAAAAGAAAAGCAAGTTAAAAAAGCAGTACTTTGATAAACTTAAAACTTCATTTTAGTAAGCTCTTTTGTTTCTGTTCTTTTGGGGACCTTGTTTCATCAATTATCCCCTGGCTCCAGTTTCTCCCTCCTCCTCTCTCTACAGGTCCTCCTGTTAATTCCTCAACGCACTGAAATCCAGTTTCGGCCTTGACCAGGCCCTTGAAGTGAGAACTACTCAATCTGGTCTCTAATACCTAATTATTTGATGCAGTAGACGGTTTGTGGGTTTATTATACTACATTTCTGGACCTTTCTACTACATTTTACAGAGTTTTCCACCAACTCCTTGAAACTCTCCACTCATGAGCTTCCAAGGTGCAATACCACCTACCTTGACGCTTTCAGGCTCCTTCCTAGCATCCTTTTTCTCACACCACCTTTGTGTGTCAGCCAACTTAAAAGCTCTGTCCTTAGCCTCCTGGCTCTTGTCTCTACTTGTTCTCCAAGACAGGATTTCATTTATTTTCATGATATAAACTTACCCGGTCTCTGATGATTCCTAAAGCCACATTTCCAGCTCAGATCTTTCCTCTGAGTTTCAGACTTCAATATCTAAAAGTTTCCCAGTTACCCAGTGGCACAATCTGTTAGCTGATTCCCCAAATTATTTCTTCTTGTTCCTGGGCATATAGTAAGACTACCTTTTCCAACCTTCCTTGAAGTTATGGTTAGTTATATGAATAAATTCTGGCCAATGGAAAGCAGGTGAAAGTAATATATAATACTTCCAGGCCTGGACCATAAAACCTTCCAGGAACTTTGCTCCATGTTCCTCCCCTTTCTGCAAACTACATGCTGAAAATTGCGGAGCCATGGGATGAAAAGAATCTTAATCCCCTAACCACTGCACAGAAGAGAGCTGCCTGCCAATCAGGGATATTCATTTGGTTCTATGTGAGAAATAAAAATGTCTATTATATTATATTATTACATGCCTCAGCTCAGTATGGTCCAAACTAAATTAAGCATCTTTATCACGGCAAATCTCATCTACCTACTAACTTCCCATCTCAGTTAGTCGCCAAGTATCCACCTGAAGGTCCAAATCAGAAACTTCCTTATCTCTCGCTTCTCCTTCATTATCTGCATACAATCAATCCATGTTTCAATCACTAAGAACTCCAATTTTCACAACATTTCTTGAACTTGACCTTTTCTTGCCCTAAGATCTTGATGATTTCTCCCAAGAGTGTTGTAACAACATCCCTACTAATCAACCTATGTCCAGCCTGGTCCTTCTCAAAACTTTCCAAACCACGGACATAAAAATAATCTCTGTAAAATGAGCATCTTATGTCATTCTTCTGCTTAAAACCTTTCACTATTCTCCAGTGCTTCAGGGTAAAGTCCAAGCACCTCAGTCTAGCATAAAAGGCCTGTGACAACCTGGCCTCAATCTTCCTCATTTCCCCACACTTCCCTTCCCATTTCCATGCCAGGAAGTGCGCTGGCTGTACACAGCATATGGCACCACACATGCCAGAAGGTCCCATCCTCATTCTATCAAGTGTTCTCCAGCTCACTCTCGATGTGTCAAATCATGACTGCTTCTTTGAGGAAGTGTTCACATGCCTCTGCCCCACCCCATCAACAAGATAAGATTAGGGACCTCTCTTGGGTGCCCTCACAGCATCCTTGCTTATCCTCATTTTAGATTCTGCCACATGACCTGCATTACGATCAGGACTGACATTCCACTGGCAGGTCGTGGCAAGGCCACACATACAGTTATAACGCTATCACTGCTAGAACGACTACCATCTGTTCTGATTGATCACACCTCATCTGACTAATCAGCGCCTGTGCACTAAAGAAATCAATTAACTTCAAACAGGAAAAATGGGTTCTGTTCCAGGGTAAAAACTACACCGATTCTTTCGTTTTGAAAAAGTATAAATATCATTCAATAGTGTCTCCATAGTTCACTTACGAACCTCATCACTCCAAGTAAAGAAAAAAATCCCAACACACATAAAATGGTAGGTCATTAACTAACTCCACCTTTGTATAGGAAATTAACAAGCATTTATTAAGTGAATAGTTGTAAGTATGAACCTTGTACTTTCTTTCCCTAAGGCACAATCAATCTGTGACGAAATTTCTTTTGGTTATAGATGAAGTACTTTAGACAGACAGGTTAACTTCCTTGTACGAGGTCAGACTAACACTCTGATCTCTCTATTTGCTGGATTAATAAAATGGAAAAGAGGAGAAAAACTCTGTTATTCTTAGCTCTGTTTTGAAGCATTAGCTTCAGTTTTCACAGAGTCTATTCATAATTCTGCAGAGAGGAAAACAAATACCAAACCATCTGGCAAAGTGAGTTCACCTTGTTTTATCAGGCCCCCTACAGAAGACATCGATGGAAAGAGTGTGGTCAAGTGCTCAAGATACAAGGATAGAGAGAAGGGGATTTGTTTTTATTTAAAATGATTAAGCATTATTACCTTATAAATAAGTTATTTAATTGAATTTATTAAATACCAGTAAGCATTGGAGCTTCTGGTCCTGTACATGATCCAGAAATAGAATAAGTACAACATTTAAAAGTCCAAGGATAAGTTATTTTCTGCATTAACAATTTCTTCCTTCCATTGGGTCACTGAGAGAAATATGTTAGAATCATGCGAAATTGCCCACATGTGGCCATGTGTGACCTACAAACACAGGAATTTCATATGGTTGGTTCAAACTCATGTTCTAATGGTGGGAAAACAGATCCCATTTACTATCACACAGAATTTTTTTAAAGGCTTAGATTATTTTTAGGAGATCCCTAGATAATCACAACAAAAATGATAGCTAAAATACAAATGGAAAGGTAACAACTAATCATTTTTATGTGTCTGTGTTACTAAAATATATCAACCCCCTCAACAACTCATTCACACGGAATATGAAATTATTACTATTTCTTTTAAAAACAAGAAATAATCATTCTCAGAAATTTTATTTTCTGATTCCTCAAAGTGGGTGTGGGTTGGTTGGGAGGAAGGGGGAGGATGTGAGAAGTAGAACCATGGGCAGAAGCACACTTGCTCCATCACCTCCACCCACTGTCAGCAAAGCTCTAAAGAGCACAATTACAAAATTATTGTAATTACACTGCCATCTCTGACAGCTGGATGGAATTTTCACAGAGAGAGACACAGTGACTGAAAGAACATTATTAAGGAATACATAGAAATCATTACCAGTGTTTTTATTCCCAGCAGAAAAGATTAAAAATAATGTAGAAGATAATTCAGAAGTTATAAAAAAAAAAGCACACACTTAAAAGCAACTGTGAAAGGGCATGCTATGTATGCTTGATGTAGGTGTCCTATTAAACAAGTATTAGAGGGTTAGGTGGAAGAATATGAAACTGTTTTGATTCTACACCAAATTAATAAGTACTCTGTTTATTCTCAAGATGTCCTCTGGATTTGGCTGATGACCCAGTTTAATGACTACTAAGTACCTACTGGGACTTAACAGTTATGAACATTCATGGTGAATTGATAACCCTTTGGTCACTGCTGAAGAGTCTTTCAGTTGTTTTCCTTTTGTGCAAATCCTAACCTGTAAAATGGAGAGCCAGTGTCTCTCATATGTGAAGACAGGTCTCACCTTTGGGTGGTGAGAAAGCATACCCCACTTTCGGGACTAGGAGAACCGTGGGCAATGCCATTCCACAGAGATTTAGATCCTGGGACCAGTATGAGATCTGAGCCCCAAGAGGGAGATGCATATCATCTTTGTGAGAGTGACACACCTCTGAGCAACGTAGAATGCGAAGGAGCCATGTCATTGTGGGAGGGTCCCAATACCACAGGCATCGGATGATTTTAGAAATCAAAAACATAATTTCTCCTTTGAAGATCCTGGAACTGAAAGTGCAGAGAAGGTAAAATAGCTCCTTCTCAAACTAGTGATGGCTCCTCAATTCAAGAGAGAGTGAGGTGGAAATGACAAACTTTTTCAAACACTGAAACAGGTTAAAAGAATTACTTTGGGTAATTTGCCATAAAGTTAACATTTTTGAAAGACACATAAAGGGAAATAGAGCATTAATTTCTGTCTTATCTTTTCATGTCAACTGTGCCAGAGCAAGCTCTTAGATGGCAAAAAGAGAGAGAGATGATGCTGGGAATAAAAATGAAAAGTGAAGTGTCTTTAGAGAAAAGAAACAAACGAAAAAAAACTTGTTGGCGAAGATTTTGGTAATGTAGAAATCAAAATACTGAGAATAGAATGAAAAAATAAAGGATACTCTTTTGAAGTAAAATAAAAAGAAAGATCAGAAGAGTTAGAAATATATATAAACATAAACTTTAACTCATTTCTTGAAATGCTAGTGTTTTAACTCCCTAAACTTCATAAGTGACTCTTTTAAGTTTCTGATCTTCATGGTTTCAAAAACTTTATCTTTAACTGTCCATAATACCAAAGACAGATGTTACATACACGCAAAACAGTATTAAAAATCATCAATGGTTGAGTAAAAAAATTTGATTATTTCAAATCCATTTTATATGGAGCCCAAATTGAGGTATGTTTTAATCTAGTACATTCTCAGGTGAGAAGAAAGAGCTTCAGTGAGAAGAATTTTATTCCTTTTACTGGCAAAACACCCTGTGGCAGATATGACTTCATTCACATTCATCTGGGACTCAAGCATTGCAAACACTTGGAGGTGGGGTGTATTTGCTAAAAATTAATGACTTTTATTCCCAAGAATGTCATTTTTTAATCCTACTAGTTAGAAGGAAACACATTCTTTTGATAATCACCTTGAGACATAGCTATTCAGGAAGGAATTACTTTTTTCCTCTCACCTCAGTGAGCAGATCTAAAATGGAAAGTTGTTTATTTTTATTATTCAAAACTGAATGAGTTTGGGTTAGCATGCATGTATACATTACTTAGTTCTATTCACTGAGAGGCCTAGAAGAAATGATGTCCAAGTAGCAACAAGCACAACTAACACCCAGATCTTAGTTTCAAAACCATTCTCAAATAAAAGAAACCAGGGCTCCTTGGAGAAACAGCTGATTCCAGGGGCAGAAAAATATAAGATGAGCATCCTATAGTAACAGAAGGTAAGGAAGTACTCAACGAAAAATTAAAAGAACGGAAGTGTACAGGAGCCAACCTGAAAGAGCTTCCAGTGGCCATAGCTGGAACAATCTCAGCATGAAAATAAATAACATGGTATTGGGTTATAACTCAAAGTATAAAATATACTTGAGTCCATACTGCTATAAACAAATGATTGAAGACATAAATAAATGGCAGGGAAGAGACAGACCTTTTCCCTGGAAGAACTGAAGATAATATATAATATGCCCCCTCCAAGAGACCTTTGAGAATGGGCTGAATCTATTGACTTGCTTCTGAAGAATAAAGGAAAGAGAAAATTAGTACTTGATTATGAACAAATCTGGTAAACACTCCCTTAATAACATGATAAAGGTTAATGTCAACAGTGATGTCATGCAGATATCCTGTGCTTCCTAATATGATGCAAAAAGACACTTTACCTCTATAATATTCTTTCCAAAAACTCATAACCCCAGTGTAATCATAAGAAAAACATCAGACACACAGATTGGGGGACATTCTATAGGACATCTAGCCATCACTTTTCAAGACTATCAAAGTCATGAAAAAAAAGGAAAGACATAGAAACTGTCACAGATTAGCGAAGATGAGGGAGATGTGACTACTAAAAGCAATGTGGTACTCTGAATTGGATCCTGGAAAGGAAAAAGGGCATTAATGGAAGAACTGATAAAGTCCAAATAGAGTTTGGAGTTTAATTAATAGTAATGTACTTGTGGACTTGTACACTGAACTACAAAAAATTGACAAAAAAAATTTTAAGGACACAAATAAATGGAAAGACATCCTGTGTTCATGGATTCGAAGACTTAATATTGTTAAAATGTCCATAATACCCAAAGTGATCTACAGATTCAAAGCAACGCCTATCAAAATCCCAATGGCATTTTTTTTACAGAAATACAAAAAACAATCCTAAAATTTATATGGAACCAATAAAGACCCCAAATAGTCAAAACAATCTTGAGAAAGAACAACAAAGCTGGAGGCATCACACTTCCTGATTTCAAAATATATTACAAAGCTACAGTAATTAAAACAGTATGAAACTAGTACAAAAACAGAGATATAGACCAATGGAGCAGAATAACAGCCCAGAAATAAATCCAAGCACATACAGTCCACTGATCTTCAACATGGGTGCCAAGAATACACAATGGGGAAAAGGTAGTCTCTTCAACAAACGGTGCTGGGAAAACTAGATATTCACATACGAAAGAATAAATTGGACCCTTATCTTACACCATACACAAAAATCAACTCAAAATGGATTAAAGATTTAAACATAAGACCTGAAACTAAAAAGAAAGAAAACATTTCTTCCTGTAGAAGAAAACATAGGCGAAAAGCTTCTGGACACTGGTCGTGATAATGATTTCTTGGATATGACAACAAAAGTGTAGGCACAAAAGTAAAAATAGACATGTGGAACTACATCAAACTAAAAGCTTCCACACAACAAAGGGAACAATCAACAAATAAAAAACAACCTAAGGAGTGAGAAAAATATTTACAAACTAAGCATCTGATGGGGGTTAATATCCAAATATAAAATGAACTCCAACAACTCAATAGCAAAAAATCAAATAACCCAACTAAAAAATGAGCAAAAATCTTAAATAGACATTTCTCCAAAGAAAACATACAAATGGCCATCAGGTATATGAAAAGATGCTCATCATCACTAATATAGGAAATGCAAATCAAAAACACAATGAGGTATTTTCTCACACCTATTAGGGTAGCTATTAAAAAACAAAAGATAAGTATTGACCAGGGTGTGAAGAAATTGGAACCCTCGTACACTGTTGGTAGGAATGTAAAATGGTGCAGCTGCTATGGAAAATAGTATGGAAGTTCCTCAAAAAATTAAAAATAAAGTGACCATATGATCCAGCAATCCTACTCTTGAGTATATTATCCAAAAGAATTGAAATCAGGATCTCGAAGAGATATTAGCACTCCCACGTTCACTGCAGTATTATTCACAACAACCAGGATATAGAAACAACCTAAATGCCCATGGATGTATAAATGGATAAAGAAAATGTGGTGTATATATGTATGTATATATATATACATATATACACACACACTATGGAATATTATTCAGGCTTTAAAAAGAAGGAAATCATGCCATATGTGACAACATGGATGAATCTAGAGGACTTTATACCAAGTGAAAAAAGCCATCACAGAAGGATAAATACTGCATGATTCTACTTATTTGAAGTATCTAAATAGTTAAACTCATAGAAGCAGAGTAGTATTGTGGTTGCCAGGGGCTGGGGGGAGTGGGAAATGCGGAGTTGTTCACTGGGTATAAAGTTTCAGTTATACAAGATGAGTAAGTTCTAGAGATCTGCTGTACAACATTGGGCCCACAGTTAACAATACTGTATTGTACACTTAAAAGTTTGTGAAGAGAGTAGATCTCATCTTAAGTGTTCTTACTACAATTTAAAAAAAAGGCAATTAACATTGCCCCCCTGAAATACTGACGTACCAGTTTGTGTTTCTTAGTTTTGACAAATGTCCCACAACAATATAAGATTGTAACAGTGAGGGAAATTGAGTGAGGGGCATATGAAAACTCTTTATACTATCTCTGTAACTTTTCTGTAAATCGAGACCTACTCCAAAATACAAAGTTTATTTTTTTAAAAAACCCGGTATGTGGCTTGTTCCTGTGGATTTTGTTTTTTCACCAAAATGAAAACAAAACAGAGATTGGTTCTCAGATTTCCCTCTGTAAGAGCCTCTCCTAATAACTCCTTAAGCCTGTTCCTAAAAGGCTTTGCAAAATCTGACTAAATTTATGACAGTTACATGAATCTATGAATTCATATATTCAAATAAAATGAATTTGCTTTCAGCTATGATTGTTTTCTTACAGCAACTGAACTTTATTCCTTTGCAGAACCCACCATTTACCAACACCGAGTACACGAGCAGAACGGAAAGTCCCAAGCTAGGACCTGAATAAAGAATAAGAAGGGTAATTCTGAGAACTGCATGTGTGGGTTTTTCTTTGTTTTTCGTTTTATTTTTCCCAGTAAATAAACTTTACCATCCAAGTCACTATTTTTTGATATGCCTGGCCCAATGCTAGACAGCTTAGATTTCTGATAGACCGCTTAGGAAAAAAAAAGAAAATCAAATGTGGTAATGAGGACCTTTTAAACCCATGTTCTGCAACCATATTACTAAAAGTTTGAAAAAATTAGGCACACGGACTGGACCTTTGTTCTATGACATACAACCATTTCTATTTTTTATTATTATTTCATTTTTGTTATGCTTTACTTTTTCCATGCTGAGCATCATTTAATAAACTCAATTTTATGAAGACAATTCCTCATTACCTAAACAGTACTTGCAGAAAGTAAGTAGATATCATAAGCTTTCCTTTACAAGAAGAGAAAATACAAGGAAAAATTAAATAAGTTGCCTAAAGTTATAGAACAAGCCTGAAAAAGAACTGGATGAAGTCTCTCCCTAGCTTCCAGAAAGAGGTAATTGAATCCTCATAGAAGATTCTTCCTATTTTAAAATGTCCATTATGTTGAACTTATTGCACCATTTTTCTTTCTTATTGTTCCTAATCTGTTGGGCAGTGTTAATTAATTTAGTTAAGAGGCAGGCAGCAAGCCTAGAGATGCTCTACGTAGCTTAGCTTTAGACAACTTCGAAAAATGCAGTCAGATCCTTTAGGACTAAAATTACAAAACTTTCCAATGTGCTTATAAACAAACCATGCATCTTTCACCAACCTGAAAGCCATGATTTAAGAAAATTGAATTTCCTAAAAACTACATGATTATGAGCAGAAGTTACAATCAGGATGGAAATATGTTAGTTGATAAAGCTTCTAAGTGCCAGAGTAATAAGTTTATTTTTCATAAAGCTCTGGCAGTAAGAAAAATGTTGTATTTTTTAAGGGAGCTATTTCTATATTGTTTGTGAATTAGGTTTTCAGAGTCTGATTATTTAGATGATATGCTTATTTGTCTTCATTCTAATGTGCATTTTTGGCCCTTTATTATTGGATAATAAGTAGATGACCTTTACCAGAAGGCGGTGGTTCCAAAAACAGAAGATAAGACCTAAATCGTAGTAACAACTCATCAGTCAGAAATTACCTTATCCAGTACTGTTAATGTTCTAGCCTATAACTATAATCCAGAAATATGCAAAACACATCATCAGTGGCTAAAACATAGCAAATCTCACATACTTGAGTGAAAGCTTATGAGCTTCCCTCAGAGGAGTCTGTGTCAGGCCTTCATGCAAAACCTATTTACTGTTTTTATGCACAATTGTAACAAGATTGGTAATCTAGTCTTCTACCCAAAATTTTATTTAGAAATTGGTATTTACACAACTAAATTTGGATAATCTGAAAAAATCATATGTAGCAGATATCTTAGTCTCTAATAATTCTCTACAAATGAAGTATTATTACAAATACTCCAATGATCTCCTTGAGTTACCAAGTGATAAGATGGGCAATGTTGAACTTATTGGGTACAATAAATTTCAAAAACTCCATCTGCCTTTTGTTTAAGAAAATTCCACCATACTAGCTGAGGAGGGAAAAGAAAGGAGAGAGAAAGCTAACTGTAAAATGCTGATGATTTTGCCTGGCATTCTATTTAGACAGTGAAGGTCTGGAAAGAGGGTAAGATGGGAGAGAGGAAACTGATGTTCACTCAGCTCATTCCTATATGCCTCTCATAATGTGAATTTATTTTAGATAACTCTAGGGTTTAAAGATACATGTTGCCATATCAATATGAGCCTCAAATGGAAGCCAACTGCTCTATCTGGTTCCTAACAACAATAACCAAGATCTGATCTAGCACTGTTCTGAGGGTCTTAACAATACACATCCCAGTTCCCACACCATATTCATTACGCTGGTAAGGAATGCAAGAAAGCTAGCAGTGCCAATTGCATGTTTTTTGCAAATAATAAAAGCATTTAAGGGCTTCCATTTTTTTCTGAGCATAATTTTAATTGTATTCCACAAGCTTGACATAAAATTCTTATTTTCATTAATTTCTAGGTAATTTATAATTTTGATTTTTCTTTCTTTTTTGATTCAATGCCCTTTGGGGAAACGATATGTGATAGATTTTATGGGTTTTCCAACCTTAGCAAAGAAGTAAAACATACTTTTAAGTGTAATTTGAATAATGTGATCTTCACCTTAGGGGTGACTTTTAGAAGCTAACCCTCAGTAAAATAACTCGCTGCATTTTAAAACCTTTAGATTACCAAAGGCTCAATTATTTAATGCAGATGATTTCTAGGTCTCATAACTTTCAGAAAGGTTGAACTGGGTACGAAAATTTTGATATGTTTACCATCTCTTGGCTATTTATTTTTCTGAGTATTCAAATTTCCCATCATATCATAGCATCTTCAGAAATATGTAAATCCACAGCTTGAAAATTAGAACAAAATTTTAGAATTGGGTTCATTTAGTATTTACTGAGTTCAAGACCTTAATTTAATAGATTAGACCTGCATTGCCCAGTGAGGTAGACTAGCCACATGTGGCTATATAAATTTGAATTAGGTAAAATGAAAAAAATTCAGTTCTTCATTCACACCAGCCATATTTCAAGGGCTCAAAAGTCATATGTGGCTTGTGCTACCATATTGTACAAAGCACACACAGAACATTTCTATCACCACAGCAAGTTTTTTTGGACAGCACTAGATTAGACCAAAGGAGAGAAAAGTAATTTGTATAAGATTGCAGTTTGCTAATAGCAAAGATAAAACTAGAATTCGAGTCTTTTAAATTTTACTCTTATTTCCTTTCTACTAAACCACACTGTCCTGAAGAACTAAGAAATAAAGGAAAGGATTTGAATACAACAAGCTACTAGCTGAATCTAAAAATTATCTTATGTTCCATGTAAAATTTAGAAAAATGAATCATGTACTTGGCCACCAAGAAAACCTAATAAATTCCAAAAAGTTTTATAAGAATAACTCCTCCAAACCTTTGAAATTTGAAGAAAAAACTCCCATTCTTCTAAAATATATTGAATCAAAACAGAAATTACAAATTATTGAGAAATTAATGAAAATAAGAACTTATGTGAAAATTTATAAAATATAATTAAAATTAAACTCAAAAAATGGAGAACCCTAAATGTTTTTATTACTAAAAGAGAAAGATTGAAAATAAAGTAAGCATTCAATTTATAAATCTAGAACAAGTATAACATAAAACAGAAGATAAATAATAAAAATAATGAAATTAATAAATTATATATTTCTTAAAATAGATCTGATTAATTTAAAAATAGACAAATTTCTTGCAAGCCTAAATAAAAGAAAGTAAATAAACATCTACAGAATTAAGAATAAAAAGATATAATAACAGTTTTTGAGGATATTAAAAAAATTTTATAAGAATATTACATGTTGTTTTGGACCAATAAATTTGAAAATCCAAAAGAAATGGTTACTTTCTAGTGAAATACAAATTAACAAAATTGCCACAGGAAAGGTCACAAAATTTGAGGTGACCAATAAGCATAAAAATATCTTACAGATTGTTAAAAACTGATAATTTGTTAAAAGAGTAACAATGATTCAACATCTATCAATTTAAACAATGACATTAACAAATTAAAGGTGAAGAACTGTATGATTAAATCGGTAGATAAAAACGCATTGGATGAAATTCAACACAGCCATTCAATTTACAAACTATAAACAAAAGGAAATTTCCAAAACAGTATAATATTAAAAGTTAAAATTCTAAGTGAATTCTCACCAAAATCAAGAAAGTCCTCAATCATTACCATTTACTCACATTGTTTCATATACCACATTAAGAAAATAAACTAAGTAGCATGAATTTTAGAAGAAAAATTATTTGCAGATAAAAGAATTGTGTAGAATATCTAAAAGAATTCTAAAAAAATTATAATAGCTAATAACAGAATTTAATAAAGTGAATACATATAAGATAAATATATAGAAATCAACAGTTTTCCTGTATATTAGCAATGACTACTTAGAAATTGAAATGGAATATTCAGCTCAAAATATTGACAAAAACTATACAATAATTAGGAATAAATGTAATGAAGGAGATAAAATGAGACCTAAACAAATGACAAAATATACCATATAACTGGACAAGAAGACTTCACTATTGTAAACCCACCAGTTCTTCCTAAATCAACCTATTTAATGTTTAGCATACAAGACGTTTTGCACAGTACCATCTCTGACCCCGATTTTACCATATTCACCACAGAAATAAGATTGTGAGGAGGAGGAATATAATAGGTTTGCTCCCCACTCTACTCACAGCAATTAATACAACAGCTAACATGAAAAAAAAAGGCTCCTAATAAATTTTGTTAAATAAAATCTATCCCACTCATCTCATTTTAAAAATAAAGAGCTGAGGTCTAGACAGGTTAAACGACTTCATAGAGACATAGAGCTGTTTCTAAGTGTACTTGAAAGAAAAATGGAAAGTTCTTTATATTGGGATGTTGTATTTCAAAAATAAACTTTTCCTCATATAATGGAAACAGCATCCCTATAAGACTATGAGACAGGAGAGATGAGTTCCGGTATTGGCTTAGCTACTAACTAGTTTTGTAACCTGGGTCAAGTCACTTCATTTCTCTAGATTCAGGTTCTCCATCAGTAAAATCAGGGTGCCATATAGCTGGATGATAATAAGGAATTATATTCTTAATTTCTCACCATTAATGAGATAACAGAATTGTGGTTTATAAAAGGAATCCTTATCTTTCAGAGATAATGCTAAAATATTTACAGATAGCATGATATGACGTATGGGATTTGCTTCGAAATTATCTGGGGAGGGGGGAAAATGCACAGGAGTACAGATGACACAGGGCTGGCCATGAATGGATAACTGTCTAAGCTGGATATATGGATTTTACTATTATATTTTTGTATATATTTGACATTTTCCCTAACAAAACTTTTTTTGTTAATAAAAGTGCTGACCAAAAATTATCTCTAAATCAAAGGAATAAAGTAAGAAGTAAAGATTTCACCAATTCGAAGTGCCAAATCCAGTCATTTAATAAAACTTAGTCTTCAAGATTCATTAGCCTTTAGCTGCAGGGTCACATTGTCATCAGCCCTTTGGCTTCATTCCCTGCTAAATCATATCAGTAGCACCACTATTTATAAAACTACTAATAATTGATTTCTAGGAGACCTCATCTACCATTTTTAATGTTTCCTCCACTTCTTTTAAGTGGGCTGTTTAATGAGAAGGGGCTGCTGCAGTCATACAAATATATCATTAGCCAAAGGGATATTTATTGAAAATATCAAACTCAGTGCTCATTTCCTCTATAAAGGGAAAGAGGAGAGGAGAGAAGAGGAGAGAGATTGACTAATTTTAAAAAAAAAGATGACCAAACTCCCATTCTATGCATAGAAGTCTGCCTTCTAACACCAGAGGAGATGGAGAGTATATGATCAGATTCTTACAAGAGTCGCTGGGAGGTCATGTAGCACCATGGCTTGGAATCAATCAGATGTCTAGCTCACCTTTCTTTCAGTCTCTAGTTTAAATATATGAGTCCAGTGAATAGTCAAAGTTCTTAGAGGTAAACAGTTGTTCACAAAGACATCATATGAAACACAGCAAGGAGAGAAACATTTCTTTTCCTCCAGAGCAAAAACAGACTCAGCAATCAACAGACAAAATCTCTTTATGATTGCTGAAAACTGAGGTATTCCAAAGAGTCTATTTCACATTCCCACGCCCCTTTGCCTACCTAAAAGATAACCATTTGTGGAAACCTAGGCTGAGTGAGCTGACTTGCTAATGAATTTGCTATTGTTCCTTTCTGATCTTAATTTTAATCTTTTAAACTTTTATTTAGTATTTCCCTTTGCAATGATTCCCCTATTTCTACAGTTATGTTTCAATGTTTCCCATTTAAAGAATATTGAAAGCTAATTTTATAAAAATCCTAGTAGAGGACCTAACTCTTCCAAAGAACTCTTCAATTGGTAGATTATAAAAAAAAAATTAGTACATCAAATGGATAAAATATTTCATACATGAGATTTATGGTAATTATACATGATTGGGCAGTAAAGACTTTGGAATTTGAGTGCTTAAAAAATGATAAAATGCAGAAGAAAGAACATGCAAATGGTCAATCCAGCACCTTTCAAAACCCCCACCTTGAACTAGCATCATATATACAAACATGTATCCCTCCAATTGCAATAGACTTTATCCCACACAATGAAACAATAATTTCTTTATCAAGTTTACAGAAGTGCTGTAAGGATATTTATTTATTTTGCAGGTGGTTTTGCTTCCATCATGAAAGGCATTAGTAATATATGCCCCAAAAGAACCTTGTAGCAGAATATAAGGCATGTAAGAGTAAAGAAGACTGTGATCAGATCCCCATTTCATAACTTGTGACATATGTAAACTTGAACAGTTAACTCTCTTGGCCTGTGTCTCTTCATCTATAATTAACAGAGATGGTTATATTTAACTCACAGTGTTCTACAAGGATTAAATGGAAATAACTATACAAATAAATAGCATAGTACCCGGCCAATGGCACGCGCTTAATAACTGTCAGTTCCCTCCTAGTAAAAAATATTAGATTTATAATTTAACTGCGGCTTTTAAACCTTAATCATAGCTTTTACTCAACAGGATCCTCCAACTAAGAGAAATTTTCCTTATAAAATTAATCTATCAAATATGTTAGTCTATAAGTATACCTTTTGTCTGAAAAATATTAGATATAAGTAATAAAACTAAGGACTACTTTTCAACATAATGTTTTCCAGATAGTCATAGATAAAAGTATTTTTGGATAACCAAATATAGTATCCAAGTAAAGAACAATAATAAACAGCCTATGTTTCTAATAGAAACCTAAATTCATAAATCACTAAAACTAAGTTGTCTCTTTTTAAAGTCTATACTCATTTGTCAAACTGCTGTACAAGAAGGAATCATTCTCTGCTCTTGGAAATTCCGCAAGCATTAAATGTGTCTCTAATTGGCATGGGAAATAAAAGTCCAACCATTGGGTCAGTACAGTTTTTATTCCCTGGTAGAATAAGCAGGGCCTGGCTAGGTTCTTCCATGGTCCTATCTTCTGTCTGGGACAGTTGGGAAATAGAATAGGCTGGAGAGGATCACCCTGATGTACAGGAACCATGGACAGAAGACACGCCTACACGTATGGAGGCTTAGCTGAATATGAGCTTACAAGGGATAAATAATGGCAGCAAGGAAACAGCAGGCTCACAAACCAAAGTGGCAGCAACTGAATGTTAGATTGGGGCTTTCTTTGTCTCACTTATGACTGATGTTCAAATATGACAGCTACGAGATGCCAGTGTGTGAGATAGATACTCAGAAGCAGAATTTACAGAGAAAATGGTCAAAAACAAGTTCCAAGACTCTTGGGACCCTTGGCAAGATCAAGGAGTACAGTATGGAGATAGCAGAGAATTTTATATGAAGGACTTTGAAGAAAAGTGTGCTGTGATCCTACCCCATCTGCCCCAGCAACTAAAGAGAGGGTAAGTGTATACCTGCCCCTCACTCAGCTGACAACTCACAGAGCCTGATTGACAGTCCTTGCAACTAGGGAATGACTTCTACCAGAGAAAGGTGAAGAGGTGGTTTGGAGGCAGTAACTACACTTTCACTGGAGGTGGGACAAGAAACTCACGAGCACTTCCCAGATGTGGGCCATATGGGAGACGGCCAGTCTCAAGATGCTCTAATATTTTCTCAACAGGATGCCCTGGAAGGAAGAGAGGGCCCTATCAGAGACAGTCTATTTGTCTAGACCACAGGAAAATCAGGAGCTGCTGGGGAGGCATCCAGCCATCATCCATCAGGCAGACCAGCTGCAGAAGGGACTCAGAAGGGGGTCTCTAAAGACCCCACACACACAGAGAAAGGGATCAGCTTTAAACATCTGAAAGGACCAGAGAGCATGGAGTCAGCTCATAGCATTACCAGTCACCAGTCACCAGCTATGCAAGAACTTTCCTGCCCTATTTCCTTGTCTTCTCTTTCTCCTGAAATTTGACCCTGGTGGGGTGGCAAACAGTGAGTCAGGAGAGGAAACCAGTGGAGAGAAAAAGCAAAGGAACACCATATGACCTTTCCTAAATGCAGGCGACCAGCCTAGCTGGGGAGCAATAGTGAGAGGAGATGCATTTGCTTTTAAATGCATATTGAAACATTGTTCACTATTTTGGACTCCACCCTTTAATTCCTTAATCAAGACTGAGTCTGTGAATTCAAGTGACCCAATGACAGTTTATCATCTGAGAATGAGCTGAAACGTCATACAGAAGGAAAGCTCTCCGAACTGAATAAAGTTAAAGGCACTACACGAGATAAAAACAGCTGTGCATTGATTTCATCCCACATGTAAAGCTTGTTCAACATAGTGGATACAGAAAACACACAGACACACACTCACACACTCTCACACACACACACATACTTTTTACAGCTGGTCTCTTAAGACACATTTACTAACAGAGAATAGTCATCACCAATGCAGTCTTTTAAAATGACCAAGATAGCAGCACTAGGACAATATTTGGTAAGAGATAATAACTGCTAAAAGCCAAACAGAAGGCCTCATATATACATATAATATATTATATAATGAAAATATATAAAATACATAATTTTTTTCTCACTTTTCAATCTCTTTCAAAGTAACTGACTATGTATAGCAAAAATAATAACAAAGTATTGAATTTATAACATGTGCAAAATAAAACGTATGACCAACAATAGCAAATAGAATAAGGGCAGGGAATAGAAGTTTACTGTTGTATGTATGGTTTTTACATTGTATGTAAAGTGATATATAACTTGAAGTAGACTCTGATAAATAAAAGATGTGTATTATAAACCCTAGAGGAACGACTAAAAAAAAAGTAAGAAAATAAGTCAATAGTGAAGATATAATGGAATCACAAAAAATACTTAACTGATTTAAAAGAAAACAGAGAAAGAAAAAAAAAGAACAGATGGGGCAAATGGGGAAAAAAATCATATGCTGATAGATTTAAACCCAACCATGTTGATAATTACATTAACTGTAAATGGCCTAAACCTCCAATTAAAAGTCAGAGGTTATAAGACTGAATAAAAGAGCAAGACTTAACCATATGCTAACTACAAAAACTCACTTAAATATAAAGATGCTGATAGGTTGCAGGTAGAACCATGGAAAAGGATATACCATGGAAAGTGACTATATTAATATCAGACAGTAGACTTCAGAATAAGAAATATTGCCAGAGACAGAGAGGGATATAATAATAAAGAGGTCAACTTTTTAAGAGAACATAACAATCTTAAATGTGTACTGTTGTAACTAGTAATGGAGCTCTAAAATATATGAAGCAAAAGTGATACAACTGAAAGGAGAAATAGACAAATGCACAATTATAGCTGAAGATTTCAATACTCCTCTCTTAGTAATCAATAAAAGGACAAAGAAGACTTGAACAACACTATCTACCAACTTGACCTAATTGCCAGTTATAGAACACTACCCAACATTCTTTTCAAGTGCAGACTGAACAGTCACTAAGATAGACCATACCCTAGACCATAAATAAATCTCAAATATAAAAGGATGGAAATCATTTAAAGTATATTCTCTGACTTCAAGAAAATTAAACTAGAAATTAACACAAAGTTTTGTGGAAAATCATCAAATATTTGGAAATTGTGCTTAGAGAGAAATTTATAGCATTACATGCTTATAATAGAAATGAAGAAACTTTTCAAATCAAAGATCAAAAAGTTTCAAAGTTTGCAGGAGTTGGCAAACTTTTCTATAAAGGGCTAAATGATAAATATTTTAGGCTTTGCAGGCCATAGAGTCCCCGTTGCAAATATTCAACTCTGCTGTTGCAGCACAAAAGCAGCTATAGGTATACGTAAATGAATGAATGTTGCTGTGTTCCAATAAAACTTTATTTACAAAAACAGGCAGTGGGCCAGATTTGTCACATGGACTATATTTGCTGACCCCTGCTAGAACATCAGCTCCATAAATGTGGAGAATTTCATCTGCTTTGTTAACTGCTGCATTTTCAAAAGGCTAGAACAGCGCATGACCCTTAATACATGCCTAATAAGCATCTGTTGAATGAATTAACTAATTTAATCCCCAGAACAAGTATATGAGTTAAATATTATCATTTTGCAAATGAGTATACTAAGATGAAATGATTTGCCACACCACCAATAACTGACAGAACCAGTGTTTATGCACAGGTCTTTCTAATTCCAAACTTCTGTACACTTTCCACCATGTTACACTGATATGGCAAAAGCATTACTAAAGAATTGTAAAAGCATCATATCATCACATATATATTTTCCACCTGTCCTTTTTCCTTACCAATGGTTTGTAGTTTCCTGAGCCTTGGGACCAATGAACAAGACATCAGTATGTTAAAACCATATCTGTATGTTTATATCTTCATCTATACTGTAATCTTTACATTTCTATAGCAGTATCTATGGATTTAATATTTAGAGTACAATTGATGCAACTAAAACACTGGATTGAATCTTGAACACAAACTCTCTTAGTTGTACAAATAGGAAGACTAGAGAGTTAGCTTATTTAAAACAGACATCATATCTAGAAGACCAAATCAATTTTATGTACTCATACATGTAGCATACAGGAGTACAACATTAATTTGTATTTATTCTTTTCAAATGCACAAAGAAATGAAAAATGTGAGGGAAAAGCAAACACCAAAAACATCCTATTCTCCTTGACTTAAGAATGCCTCATTTCAATTCTCCCCACGGGAGCGGGCCCTTGGCTGTTGTGTCACTCATATACAGCAGCCCCCTCCAGCAGACCACTGTTGCATGCTTTCAATAACCAGCCCCCATAGTTGATCATACACATCTGCTTCCCTTCACAAGTCAATAGTCTATGGCAGCTGTTTTCCAAAAATAAGCTTCAGGAAGGGCAGACCAGTTCTGAATGTAGATTCAACAGATTGTACATCTTTCCACATTTTCATAGCTTGCCTGAGGTTTTATCACCACCACAATAATCAGGGAACTCAAAGGAGCCAACAACTGTTTTGTCCAATTTTCTCTCTTCAGATGCTCAGGGCAGAATTTTTAAAAATCTGTGTACATGGAACTAATGCTACATACTAAGAAGCTATTAAAGGATAAGACAAATATCATCCACACCATTTGCCAGCCTTAAAAGTTTAATGTTCATTATAATCTGACATAGTAATGATTGATGGGGATGCCATGGTGTAGAGAAACTCAAAGCTTTACAACTACTGAAAGATTATTAAACTCAGCAAAAATATAAAAGTAAATGAAAAATAATATAATAAAACTGAACTTCTCAGCTTTTTGACTTCCAGATCTTGCAATAAAAACATATCTAAATTTTATAAATCAACATAAATCTTTGGGACAAATAGAAATAGATTGCTCACTGAAACTATATAAGGAGGCTACACTGTATCTTATCCATAACTAACAAGAGGGAGAAATGTGTCTTCAAAGGGTTTAATTTTTGGTATTTGAATACAAACTCAGGATAAGTAGGTGGTACTAGTTACCGTAAAATATAGTCTTGCTATGCCAATAGCAAGCAATCTAAGGCAAATATTCCCTCTTTAATATTAGGCAATAGAGCATTGAAGAAGATGAAAATAATACCCACTATTTATGGAATGCTTTTAGTGTTCACTTTTCATTTTCTTCTCACTTAATCTGACAAAAACATGTCCTCCAGATGTATCATCTGTAAGAGGCAGAGCTGAAATTCAGATCAGAGCTCTTCCAAACTGAAGCTCATGGTCTTGACTCAAGCTATCCTACATCCAAGAGAATCAAAATATACACCGTGCATCACA
Source organism: Tapirus indicus (assembly GCA_031878705.1). NCBI lineage: Eukaryota > Metazoa > Chordata > Mammalia > Perissodactyla > Tapiridae > Tapirus > Tapirus indicus. Next base: position 113,102,993 of record CM062921.1, on the reverse strand, counting down.
TATAAAGAAGGCAAGAAGTGATTATCAGTTACTAAAAGAACAAAAGAAATGCTCATCAGACCCCAACTTCCATTACCAAAAGAATGGAACCAGATACAAGAACACTTTTTATGCTTAATTTTTCTCAATATTCCTTCAGAACTCCAGAGTTCTCCATCACAGGGGCCAGCCTGGTGTCATAGTAGTTAAGTTTGCATGCTCAGCTTCAGCGACCCAAGGTTCGCAGGTTCGGATCCCGGGCGCGGACCTACGCACCACTCATATCAAGCCATGCTGTGGCAGCATTCCACAGACAAAATAGAGGAAGATGGGCACAGAAGTTAGCTCAGAGACATTCTTCCTCAAGCAAAAAGAGGAAGATTACAACAGATGCTAGCTTAGGGCCAATCTTCTTCACCAAAAAAAAAAGAAAGAAAATTACAAAGTAATAAACACTGATGTTTTAATCAGTCACAGGAATCTCAACAGGATATGCAAAAATTTGATATGTGTTGGAAAATTTTTCCTACAAACGACAACTACATAATGCATACTCTCACTGTGAGAGCTTCCAGTTTTCACAGCACTGTGTACTAAACCATAATACAGACAAATTGCATACTGACTTTTTAAAGATGTTCAAGTTCCCTGTAAGGCAAAAATGTAAGGAACATGTTTCTGCTCTATACACAGGACCACTGTGCAAATTGATTTCAAAACTCATTAACAGTCCAATGAAATAGACATATTTAAAACTCCATTGCTTTTGTTCACAGTAACCAATGCTATTCCCTTCTCTGCCAGGTATCCCCAACTTCTCCCTCTAAACTTACCAAATAATAACAACCTATTTATTTAGCATGTACTATACATCAAGCTCTGTGCTATGTACTTTGTATGCATTGCATCATTTATTCCTTTATATAGTCTTATAAAGTAAGTAGTATTATATCATTCCCATTTTACAGATAAGGAAAAGTAGGCAAGTGTCTCAAGTTACACTGCTAGCAAATGACAAAGATAGGATTTCAACCCAGGTCTGTCTCACTACATGTCCCTTGATCTTAACTGCTAAGCTATGAGGCCAGAAGGGACCTCTGAAATTATCTAGTCTCAAACCCTCTGTTTATAAGTGAGGATGCTTTAACCCAAGGAGCTTTAGTGACATGTTCAAGATCTCACCTTGATTACTGGTAGAGTCAGGGCTAAACCCTAGTGCTTGCTTTTCTGTGTTCCTTCAACTACCCATATTGTCTTCTTCTAAAATTTGAAAAGAGAAATACATTCTGATTTCCTACACAAATAAGAATCCCCATAAACTGTCAATCTGACTCACTGTACAATGCTCAGGAGACGCTCCCTGATTTCTTTGAGTCCTCCAAAAGTAGCCAACTGTTATTAACTATGGCTGATCTAGAATGACAAACATTTTTAAACTAAAATAACAATATAATCAATAACTTGCTAAGGGTTCTTACTATTAATGGGTCAATCATATTTTTTCCTTACATCTTAAATGTGAATTATGATCATTATTTAATACATTGGTTCTCAAATTTGGTTACATATTGTAATCACCAGTGTTGCTTTTGAAATGCCTAGTGCCCATGCTACATCCCAGATTAAATCAATTGGAAACTCTGCGGGTGGGACACACGCACCAATATGTTTTAAAACTCCCAGGTGATTCCAATATGCAAACAAGTTTGAGAATCAGGGCTTTAATAATTACTGAAACCTTAAAATAATATTTCAGGAGGTATTAGATCAAAAGAGCCAAACAAACACAATCTCTATATTAAGTATATTAATCCACCTTTCTCAAAAATTATTAGAGAAAAATCTAAAAGGTTTCAAAAAAAACCTTCAAATCATAGAATACCAGCCTCAGTTAAACAAACTGCTTTTAGCTGATGCTACAGAGAAACACACAGAAATCCTTCAACACACACATAAAGAGTAACCTGAGTTACCATCCAAAAGGAGCTCAGAATCACGAACTTGCATTCAGTGTTGCTTCCAGACACGTACCAGAAAGCAACAACCTGGAACGTTACAAACCATGCTTACAACATAACTGATTACAGTCCTTTTTCCAAAGCTAATTCTAGGAGGTTCTTTCCTTGATTTGGGTCATTAGTAAACAAAAACTGTTTGCATTTCACAAGCATATTGAAACATCACAGGTTTTATATTCCATAATGGAAAACAATGTGACTGATTACTTATGGGGTCACATGACCGATCAAGAGAGGATTTTAATCACTGTGAATAAGAAAATAATAGAATTAACAAAATTAATGAACTTACTCATTGTTCTTTCTAGTTATAACTTAGTTTGCTAAATATTTGGATTTCTTTTATCAGGGTATAATTATACCATCTTTTTTTTTTAATCTTCCCTAACTCTGTTTCTTTCTGGAAGAAAGACAAATTCTGTTTTGGTTCTGATCTTGCCTATTTTTAGTCCCAACTACATAGTAAACTTGCAAAGCTGAATATTTCTCAGTGCTTAATTAAAATTTGATTCAAGTAAGAACTATACATTAAAATATTTTTTCATAATTATATTGTGCTCTCATAGCAATTTGACAAGATTTTTCTTAATATTTCAAAAAATTATTCTGACCCAAGCATAATTCAAAAGAAAAAAATGTCTACTCACAGGTATCATCCAGTTTGCCAGGTCACCATACTTGGAAACCTGCATTGCTCCTAGCATTGTGAGATCAACATGTCCCCTGAGAAAGAAAAGAGGAAATATAAAGCAAACTTCACAAGTTTTATGTCCCGTTTGCTTGAAACTGCCAGCAATTAAAATAAATAATTCTACACCCCCAAAATACATTTGTTTTCCCCCACGCAACACCTGATTTCCAAATAGATCGGCTCAAGCTGATGCAGAGAAATAACCATTAAGAGTTCTTTAAAAAAAATTATAGCCTATATTGTCTCCAAAAACAAATTAAAAACAGGTGTACACAGTGAGTTTGTTTCCTTCAGTGAGGGAGAATGGGGCTGCATGTGAAGTCAAACCGCAGCTAGAAAATGAACACACAGTTTGTAGAAAATGTTAGGAACTTTAAAAATGTTTACTTCAGTATAGTTGGCACACAGATACATAGTCCATTTGGAGGGTTCTTTTAATAATAGCAGCTGGATGTTCCAATTCCCAACATTCAATGTGAATAATTTCACATCTTGGTGCAGCCGAACGAACCCATGACGGTTTCCTGGCTGGGAGATGTGGCTGTGTCTCACAGCCTCGCTGACACACTCGGGGTGACTCAGCTCATTCCACACTGTGTGAAACGTGAGGGGCTCCGTTATTACATACCCTCTAATCATTGCAAATGACTCATCGCTGGAGAAATAAGAGGCTCCTGGAAGAACAGTAACTGTTTCCTTGCCTAAACACACACACACACAAGAAAGAAAAAGAAAAAAAAGGAAGAAAGAAAAGGCTATTAGATTTCTAAGAGTGGAAATCCCATGGAGAGAGGGGTCTATACCTTCTCTGTTTCCTAAAGAACTAAGGTTCCCTTGACCAAAACTCAGTGGCAACAGGGATGCGGGGGACACAATGGGGACTGTCTGCCCTATGAAAAGGAGCATTTTGTCACTAACACTGTTCAGATTTGCCCTTGCATGGTGATGATAAAAACAGACCGAGTTTTAATTTTATTATTGTCTTGAAATTCTCTGCAGACAATGCACCCTACTGTTGGCTATACCCATCCCCACCTCCCACCAGCCCCACTCCCTTCCCCAAACCCCTGCTAAGTGCTAATAGGAGTGAGGAGGAAGGAGTTCCTGGGATGCACCTGTCAGAATCCAATGCGAGTGTAGTCATTAGAACAGAGAGATTGTAGAATAAACATGAAGAAATGCAACTTTGCAGGGAATGACACAGAGAGGCTCCTCAGATATTTCTTAAAAATCAACAAATAATTTAGAAAGACAGGTCCCACCAAATTCCTTAACATCATTAGGCCTGAATCTCTTCTTTCAATCTCTCTCTCTTTCTCTCTCTGCCTCATCCTTCCTCTCTTGCTCCTATAAGTTTCTACTAAAACCATAGAACTTTGATGAAATCAGGGAATAACATCCTAATACTGGCCAATATATATCTGAGCTGCTTTCTTGTGATCTATTCCCTGTCTGTTCAGGAGCTTCAGGTGCCCAGGATAAGCTTCTGGTCTCAGTCAGAAAAGTGCTCACATGCCACTTTGCCAAAGATAAATCAACTGTCTGAGAACATCCCACGCATTACCCCCAGTGTAACAGGGCAGACAAAAAGAAGGGGAAGAAAAGTTGTGATTCCAAGATTGGAATAGAGAGACGCTCCCAGACACAACAGGACCAGAGTGGTCTGATCATACCCAGCTGTGCAACACGGCTGTACCTCAGCTTCTCAGGTCTTGCCTGGAAGCTAACTTCTCCATCAGTATTCCCCTTCATTTGAGCTCAAGAATAGAGAAAGAGTAAGACTATTTATACATCCCAAAGGAGTTTGATTCTAAACAAAGGAAATATTTTCATATCTTTCAAAGTACTATAAAGCTGAAAAGCTTTGGAAAATACTTTTTGGTGTGATTGGTAGGAGCTTTTAGACAGCACATAAGATTTGGAAGATTAAATGAAATAATGCATGTGGAGTCCTTACTCTAGTGCCCGGCACAGAGAAAGGACTCCATAAACATTAGCTTTTACTACTGTCATTGCTATTATTCCTCGCTCCAAACCCACTTATAAAAGAGACAAGGCCATTGCCCCTCTAGGGTTAACGCTACAAGGCCAAGCAATTGGCTTATATGCTGGGGTGGTACAGCCAGCCTGTGAACTCTAGATTTTAGGACAAGCACAATACAACTAAATATTATCCTAACACAAATTCCATGTCCCGCAAATTTAATTCCTCACTAATTCAGGGAGGGGGAGAGGCAAGGAGGAAGAATTTGTAGGACAAAAAAGCAGAGAAACATAAAAATCTCAGTTCTTTGTTCTCAACGTGCTAAACCACAATGACTTCCAAAGGGCAATCTCCTGCAGACGATAGTACATAGAAGGCATTATTTGCCACTTTAAAGAAAGCTCTGAGATCAGTGGAGAAGCTTCGGCTCTCCTCATGTGATTTATGAAGCACAATTTTATGAAAGGGCCTAGCAAACAACTCTCATGAAAAAAAGTTATTGTCAGGCCCCTGCTAAAATTCTGACATCTACATATTACATTCTTCAGAAGCAAAGTTAATTTTCAGCATTTTTAAACATTCAATACCTGAACAAAAATAGATATCCTAAAGCTGAATCCATGCTTTTCGAATACAATGTCCAAATTTGGTGAAGAAATAACTATAACCAATAATACAATCAATATCTTTAAGAAAAGAGGCTTTCTTATTTGGCTATTCCTGATTGATTTCTGTCTTCCTCCAATTTTTCTGTGTAGGGCTAGACCCCTTCACGGTAGTTGGGCAATACAGTTATTCAATTTCACAGTTACTGAGCTAAAGGTAGCTCATGATTAACATGTCATTCACTCAATATCAAGTAAATGTCTACTATGTGCCTTGAACAGTGTTACAAACAAAACACAGATGCCCTAAACTAATGGTTCTCTAACGATAATACCCATCAGAATCACATGGAGGGCTTATAAAAACACAGACTGCTGAGCCTAGCTCCCAGAGTTTGTAATTCAGTAGGCATGTGGTAAGGCCTGAGAATTTCCATTTCTAACAAGACCCTGGTGATGCAGATGCTGATGCTGTGGGTCTGGGGACCACACTTCGAGAATCACTGCCCTAAGCAAAAGGAACGTACTATCCAGCAAAAGAGATGAATGTACACAAATAATTACAAGGCACAATGTGGTATGTTTATGAGAAACAATAGATGTGTTTTGGATTTGAAGGAGGGGCATTCCTGAGCTGCAGAAGGATTTGGAGAGGACAAATGAACTGGGACCTGAAAGATAGGCATAATGCATTTCAATAGGAAATTACTGATAAGGAGATGGGGATGAGAAAGGAAGGGGCAGAACAAAATTCTGGTGAAGGGCACAGGAAGAGCAAATGCATAGAGGAAGAAAGGCATGAGTCATGGTTCAAACAGACCCAGCAGCCAGTATGGGTGGACCCAGGCGTCCTTTGAGGGCATAAAGGTATGATAAAGATAAAGTTGGAAAGGTCAGTTGCAACCATGAGACAGATCTTGAATGCTGTACTATTTGTACCTTAGTCTGCAGGCCTGTGTTTCTTCAGATGTGGCACATAGACCACTAGAGCAGACACTATTGACATTTGGGGCTAGATAACTCTTCAATGGGAGGGGGCTGTTCTGGTTATTGAAGGATATTTAACAGCATCCCTGGCCTCTACCCACTCAATGCCAGTAACACTCCCCGAGGTGTGACAATCAAAAACATCTCCAGACATTGTCAGATGTCCCTAGGGAAGTAAAATCACTCCCCTTGCCCACTGAGAACCTCTGCTTCTAGAGGCACATGGCAGGGACCAGGGATATTTATAAGCCATGAGATTAACGGGGTGGTTCTTTCTAAAGCAGTTTTAATCAAAGGTAAGTCATTTAAAACATTATTTGTATAAGAAAATAATATTAAGAAATAGAGAAGAATACAAAATGCACATTAATATGAAAGCTATAATGTGAGACTTGTTAGAAATTTCATAATTGCATTGGAATACTGTAGGTTCAAGCCCAGATCTTACGGGACCTCTGAAATGTTTGAAGCACTGCCCTCTGCACCTTTGTAAAACTCAGCTTCTCAGAGACTGTAGCTCAGTGAACAGAGAAAAAGGACAGGGGCCAAGAGCAGGAGACTGTGTGACTCCAGTCCCTAGCAATGTCATCTTGAGCACATCACTTCACTTTTCTGGGCCTCAGTTTCCCAATCTGTATAATGAGGTTTCACTTGAGACTGAAATGGTATAATACATGTGAAAAAGTATGCTGTACACTACATAGTGCTATACAAGTGGCAATTCATCATTATATAATCATGCAAGATTGTTTAGAAAAAGGGATCCTCAGAAATAGTTCTATTATTATACACTGATTACACCCAGAAACATAACTCTTTGTATTCATTCCATGGGATTTCTATAAAAATCCTTTCAAATTAACACAAACAATGAGCTGATCTTCCAGGTAATTTCCAAATATGGGGAGTTGAGGAAACCACCAATTTATATTTTGGATTCTCTAGCTCAAAGTATTTCCTCCTTAATTTAGACAGCAGCAAAATCAAAAGCATGATAAATTTCAAAAAGGACTCTGATGGAAGTATTTGAATATTACTAAATTACTTTGCAGCTTGGTTTCCCAAAAGCAAAGAATTCTGGTTTTACAAAGTAGTTTAAGATTATATGTGGTATTTCAGAAGTTGAAGTATAAAACTGGTGGCTTCAGTAGGATTGAGCTACTGTTAAGCTCAATGGAATCAGAAACGCCTACTGCCCAACGATGTCATTGAAAGGAATAACAACTCTTCCAAGGAATGTGGGCTTTATGAACTCAAGCCTGAAATTTGGAATATGGAGTTATTCATTTTGCAAATAACTCACTAACATCATAAATTAATTAAGCCAAGCAGCAAATATTTTCACAGGTCAATGAGCTATTGCTAAAGGGTGCAGTACAATTAAATTACAGCCTTGGTTAAATGTCATTGCTTTACCACAGTGGGCCTTTCAGAGTTGAGTTGTGTTAACTAATTCAACTATTCAACCAGAAACTGTTTTACTTCCAAGTATCAAACATCATTTCTACTTGGCAGCTGGCCTCTACATTCAGCTAATATTGCTTCTCTTCTGAGACTTACACATACTGTTTTTGAACGTGAAGTAAGAATAATATTTTTGTGGGGTAGAGTGAATAGGAGTAAAAGAAGGGTAAAGAAAATCATGCTAAACATAAAAATTAGCTTCTTATAGGCAGTCCCATTATAAGAATAATCTTCAGCCCCAATATGGTGGCAGTGTTGCTTCAGGCACAGGCAGTGACGATGACCTGTTTTTCCTCCTCTAGGCTGCTACTACATGTGACTCTATGTCCCAGATAAAAGGCTAATAATAAAAGGCAAAGTATCCGAGTGCAGGAACAAAGGCAAAGGGAAGGCTAGAGTCCCCAATTCAAAGAAACTCTGCAATTATTACTCATATCACTGGATCGTACTTAGTGGTAGAGCACATCCTTAAGCACCCTTGAACTTTTGAAGGATGCTCTCCCACTCCAATGAGGACTGGAAGACAGTATCACCCAGAACAAAAACCTCAGTGCACCAGATCTTTTCTTTTTATGGATCCACTCCCCACCCCTCTCATCCTGAGAAGGCAGACCTATTTCAACCTGCGATTGGCCAAGGGGAGGCACAAGCAGGAGACCCAGCAGAGGAGATCCCCACTCCCACCCTCCCCAGGTTTCTGCAAGATGGCTACGTCCCTCTACCAAAGGCCACAGTTCTTGTGAGGTGGCCTTCTCCCACAGCTGCCCCCTAAGGCCTAGGGGTGATAAAAACTCCCTGTGGTGTTTCACCATCCTTTCCTTGTTTCCCTTAGTCCTGTCCACACCCTTGTAAATTGTCCCTTCCTGTAATTCTCCTCATTACTCCATCTGAGAGGGCTCTCTATGTATTGCCAGGACACTGACTGATTGACTCACCAAAGCTCTTGCTATTATATGTACCCCCACCGGCAATTTCTTGTTTACCTTAGTCTTCCCTAAATAAGAGGAGACCTGTAACAAGCAAGCCAGGCAAAGAGGGGACTAGGAAGGATTCTCTCTCCTCCTCAGTGAAAAATACAGTGGAGCATTCTCCAAGAAAAGACAAAGAATCAACTCATTATTGTTATTTGACACAAAACTAAATTAACAGCAAGGAAAAACATGTAATGGGTGAGTTTACCTGCATTGATTAGATCTGCATCAACTTCATTTTGTAATGGATATGGACCCTGTCAAATAAAGCATGTGTTCAGTTAGTAGAAGTTTCTTACTGAATCACACACTGAAACTGTAATATAAATAACTTCTCTAAAAACCTTAAGAAATAATTATCAAAAGACTTGAGGTGAACCTTTTAAAAATAACTCCGATGTTTTCATGGCTCTGTTTCTCATACTGATTAGTCTTTTCTACACTAATAACTGTGATTGGGTAAATGAAAAATATTTTCTAACAATTACCAAAGTTTGAAAGAAACATTAAGCTATTACAAATATAGGCCAGTAAAACACAAAGTAGTTACTTAGTACCTACTAGCTTTTTGTATGCAGTCCCTAAAGGCTCCAGCCTGGAGCTCTAACCTTCCCTCTCACCACTTCTGAGTTCTGACGCCCTTATTCCCCTTTGCCTGGTTATTCTCCGTAAGGTTTTGTTTTTCAATTTTGTATGTATTTTTTAAGGTGTCTCTAATTACTTGAATGGGGTAAGTAGTTACATAACATAACATGTATTAAACAAAAAGGGAAAAAATGGAAAAAGGAAAAAGAAAAAGGCATAAGATGGAGCCAAGAACAAGGAAATATTGGCTGTAAAATGTAAACATCCTTTCTAAAGAGGGACCAAAAGTTTATCCTTTAAATAAATTGAAGTGGCAGCTAATGTTTTAGAGTTATGTAAATTTTCCTTTAAGCACCGACCATGGGTGATTCTCATCTACTTATTTCCCTTGTCTTTAATATGAGGGAATTGGTCACTCTAGATAATCTCTAAGGCACCTTAAAAGTATGAGGCTTTGAATTCAACATGAAACTGCTTCTATCCAGACACATGCCATTTTTGTGTTTTTGAAAATGGTCATAATTATTGCCTCAATCAATCACTATTGAATATATACATACGACCATTATTTATATTTTAAATACTGGATATACACTTTCCATATTTATGATTTTTATTGCATTAACAGTTAAGATCTATTGAGAAACAATAAAAGATTAGGAATATTATAAATTGGCAAACTATAACTAATTTCTGCCATAGTTAACAATTAAATTAAAAATGTCATCCAAGGAGCAAAAGCATTCCTTAATCTTATTATAATATTGAATAAAAAGTATGGCCAAATTCTACAAAAATATTGAGCTCATCTGAAAGGTTAATCTTGAAGAAGAGAAAATTCTACCCTTTTGAACAACGTAGCCTCAAAACGAGAATTAAATGAGAAGAACATCAACTGTCAAAAAATGTTCATGCCCTAAAATAGAAACTTTATGCTTCAGTTTCTCATTCAGAGCCTTAATGATTTTTAATATAGAATTGTTAATGAGCTGCATTATCTTGTCCAAACACACACGAGTTAAAAACAGTTCACCAAAGAGGAAACTAGGAGGTCTCTCTGAACAGGCATAACAGGGGGAGATGGGAGCTGCCAAACACACAAAGGAGGAGGAATCAGTGAAGCTCACATAGTCAGGAAACTACCTTCTACCACATAAAATGCAACACTACGTGCTCACAATTACCACTGTTTCATCGGAAAAGTTAAATATTTTAATATCATGATGAACAGAAAGAAAAATAAGGTTGGGAAGTTTAAGCTAACATTCTCAGTTATAAGAATATTTCATGATACGGAATATCTCATTCTCCATCAAAACTCTATAGATAAAATTTTAATTTCTATCTTACCAAACCCAGGACTCCATTTTCACTTTGCAGATGAACAGTCATATCTGGGCTGATGAAGTTACTTGCCAGAAGAGGGATTCCTATGCCCAAATTAGCTGGGAAAAAAGATGTTAAGGTCCAGCATATAAAAGGTAGAGAGATTATGCCATAACCTTCTACGTATATAAATCTGAATAGAGTCCTTCTTTAAAGGCACTTGCTCTGAATGTAATCACTGAATACATTCTCCGAACACTTGCTAGACACTATTTAATAATTTTTTTAAAAGAAAATCTAATTAATCACAGCTTTTTCAATAACATTAATATGCTTTTTCATAAAGATATCAAAGTGGTGGCTTCAGGAGACTAGACAAGAGGTCATTTTTGTTGTAGGACATATTCTATTTTCATTAATGTGCTCAGCAAATTTGGACTGATATATTATGACTTATTATGACTGATGCATTATTAGACATGGCTTGACATTTGTTTACAAGCAACTGTCACTATTCAAAACTCCAATTAAAAATAAAGATGCTGTCATATTCTAAAAAAGGACTACCATTTTTAAATTTAAAAATGTTTTTGGACAATACCGAAATGTCTGCCTAAACGTGTATAGATTCCTTTGGGTTACTGTGATAACATTCATTGGTAACTGAATCCTCTCTAAGTTATACGGAGGAAGGGTGGGTGGGGTGGTTAAGTTTCAGCAAATACAATTGAGATTATATAAAAAGTAGCTGGGTTAAGGCATCAAAGAGCTAACTGAGGGTGCTGAGTCTTCTTTCTAAGATGATCAAAATAGGGTCAACCCTGATTCATAAGCAATGGTATGGGTTCAGCCTTGTGCCTCTCAAGACAAGCAGGCTGACCAGATCAGAGATGTTCACACTGCCTGGAACTTCTGTCCATGCTGTCCACTACCACTGCACACTGCAGACTTCACCAGAATAGTGCAAAGAATGATGGAACTCTGATGAGATTCTAATAAGAGTGAGATTTTTATGAATAAAGGCCAGAAAAAAATAAAGTTTGTATATGCTGCCATACTGTAGACTACAAAGGCCAGCAATCAACTCAATGAACGAGGTCACTTCTTGTGGATATGGTGTATCTATGAAGCTATGACGACAACTACTTGGTTCACCTCTTACCAAATCACAATCTAGTGTAGTGTTATTTGAACTTCATTTCTCACAGTGATGTACAAAACACATAGAGATATTAATTCCATTATGAGCAAGTGTTTTCAGGTAAGGGCAACCCAAGGTACAAGCTTTATACTTCAACTCTTTCATCATATTGTATAATTTTCTTGGTTCTTTAATACTTTCTAGGGAATCAAATACCAGGAAGAAAAAGTCTACATACTCTGGGTTGAAAAAGAGTAGGTGATATGGAAAGATCATTTATATGAACTGACTTGCAAATATTTTTCATAGGCAATACAATAACAGTGAATAAAGAACACCTAAAAGCCATTATTATCTAAAATTAGTGTGATCATATAGTCAGTGTTTAAATATCAACGGTAAACCAATTGACTGAAGTCGAGAAGAAAATCCAATGACTAGCTTTCACACTCTAAGTTAAGTTGGTTAACTCTATATCTTGCTGATGCAGGAGTTGGAAGAGGAGCCACTATTATATTCTTTTTCTTTATGTGAATTCCCACCATAACACAAAGAATAAATTGGAAAATAAAGAAAAATTAGGTGGTGGAGATTAAAAAAAAGTAGAAAAAGAGACTTCTCCCAGTCAATATCAGTCTGAAAGATAACATTCACGGACTAGGGGAGGATCACAGAATGGAGGCACTTGTCAAGTTTCTAGTTCCATCTAGCCTAGGTCTTTAAATATGGCTTTACTGTATTCACCAGTCAACAAATATTTATTCTATCATATGCTATGTGTATGTATATGTATTATTTGTATTATATAGATCAATGTTTGATGTATTAAATATTAGCAAAATGGCAAAGAGACTCACAGGTTCATTGAATCATTTATTGAATACCCTTACAAAAAATTAGACATAAAAGAATACACTCATGGGATCTTTGTCAAAGGAAACAAGGGGTTGTTAAGAAGTTGGATCTTATGTTTCAATGAGTACGCAAATGTCAGAATATAGAGAAAGTAAATAGCACTGGTTATAACTAGTACCTCTGAGATTTGCAACCCTCATCTTGGTTAATCTCTTTTCCCAATAATCTTTGGCTAAATGCCACATTTGGCTGAAATCCACTGTATATTAGAAAATAGCTAAGCAAATATTTGGTCGCCATTTTGTTTCAAGAAAGCAAACAGATTGGAATTCCAATTTCATATATTTTGGTATCTTTAGGTTATATGCCACATTTTGTAAAAATTGATCAACTGCTTTAAAAGTTAGCCTGATGACTATGGAAAAAGTGAGAGCTATGTCTTTGCCTGGTCTCAGGAGGATAAAGGATACCATACATGCCGTCCTCAAATTCAAGAGCTGCCCGCTTGATGATACGTTCCCTTACATTATCTCCAGGTTTACCAGATTTGGTTTTTACATCTCCCTCTTTCCGGACTGATAAACGCTTTAAAGTAAACAGAAATAAATTATTCATGGCTGAGGTGCACCTTGTTTATCACTGCTGAAATACAAAATTTTACTGAAAAAAAATTTAACTCTCTCCCATTTACTACTATGAGGCAAATCTGCAATATAACAGACTTTAAAAAAAGAATAACATGGGTGACATTTGATGACAGAAATAATTCCTTAGAAAGTAAGTGAAAGAGGTAAGATTTGTTTGAAGAGAAAGATATACTTGTTCTGTCTCTTTGAAGCAAATAATCCCTCTGTTACGGTCACACTGACTGCTACTACTGTTACTCTTAAGACTCTTGCAACCGAATTCTCCTTGGGTGCTCAGGGATTGAGCCAGAACAAAGAAGGAGGAATAGAATGGGGACTCTGTTTTTGCAGGGCTATCAGGATGTGTTTACCAGGTGTTGTTGCTGCCAATTGCCTATTTCCAGCTGCAGAGTCTAGACTGGTTTTGCTGCAAGCACATCAAAGGAATCACAGAAATATTCTGAAACCAGCCAGGAAACTATTGCTATTACTAAATTTCCCTGACACAGACTCTGGTTCCTGTTTGCAAATGTCCCCTCCTTTCTCCCTAGCCCTCTGACACTAACTTTGGGTTGCAGAATGTCTTTCCGTTTGATGTGTGCAGTGTAGAGGGTATCTCTGATTCCCAGATATCCCTATTGCATGTCTATTTTGTTGCTGATCCCTAGACACTTCTGAACCTGATATCAATTCTGGCTCAGCTGGTCATTCTTCATGCTCTTGGTAGCCTTGGAATACCTCCAATGCTCCTGGTACCCACTCCTCCCCACGAACTCATAACCACTAGCTGCCCAGAGCCTAGTGCTAATGGGAAACGATGTTCTTTCTGGACTCTATAAAGTGCAAAGCAACTTCAAGATAGACAGACATTTCTGAAAAATCAAACACTAAGAGTTTAGCAGGGGTAAAGCCACCAAAGACTCAGTTATCCTTCTCCACCCTATAGGAAAGCCAAAACCATGCATCATAAATTAGGAAGCCTGGAAGACTCGGTCTAGAGAATCACATAACTAGGTGATATATACTTTGTGAACACAAGGCACTGTTGAGCTGTACAATAACACAGATGATCATGTCCCCTTACGATCAAAAGCAAGACTTCCTGTTCAGCACCGATTGCTTATCATCTGGAATGGCCCCAGGGACACATATCTCTGATAATCAGATCTGTAAATACTAACAAAGATGCTAAGTCAATTACCTCAATTCTTTTCTCATATTTTTCTCCCTTTAAAAGGCGATGTACATAAATCTTTGGAATATGAATGTCTTCTGGGGCAAATGATCCAATATCCACAATTTCTTCAACCTAGGCAAAGAGAAAATTAAATAATGAAAGCTTAAACTGAACATTTTTCATTTAAAAAAAAACGAAGTATACGCATCTTTACCTCCAACTTAAGTTGGATATATAATCTAAAAAAAAAATTATATATATATATACACACACATATATATATAAAAGAGAGAAAATATGTGCATATATATTTGTATATATGTATATATGTGTGTGTGTAATGTATATCATACCTTCCAGATCCACAAAAAAGAAGAAATTACAATACATCTGTCTGAACATAAACACAGAACATAAAGCTCCAGAACTTAGTCTTTGCCTAAAACAGCCTCAGTTACAAATTTGTCAAATGGTTTGTCAGTACAGCTGCTTGAACTTTCACAAATTGCAGCTCAACTCTGCAAAACTTGAAAGCACATCCCATAAACCCAGATTTTCAAAATTAATGGGAAATTTATCATATCAAAGACAAAAATCTGTAACAACATCTGCTTGGTCAATTGAAGAGCTTTTTAAATATAGATACAAATGCTATGTGTAACAGTTTTTAATTGTTCCTGTTATTAGCTTCCTAGGATCACGATAGAAATCTGCAGTCACTGAAATAATTTTAAAAACATCACTAATTTCAATATGGAAATTTCAAAAAAGAATATTAACAATAACTAGAAATACTCAATGTAATTAGAATTAAAGTCACTCACAAAGCAAAGGGCATTTTATAGCAATACAAAATGCTCCCAAGTTAGTCTGCCAATTTAGAATTCACCAAAAAGAGGACAAAAGAAAGTTTTTTTTACATCAACATAAAAAACAAAACTCAGAATAACAAAGATCAAGAAAAACTAGGGTCAACGTTGTTCTGGTCAAAGAATTATCTTTCTGATGCCAAGAAAATATATTATCTTGAAGATTGTGAGTGTTTAGCTTAATAGATGCCATACCCAAAGCAAACAACTATTTCCATAAATGAACTGACTTGCACAAAGAGAGCTGTATTAAACTTTTCTCCTAAACTAATAACTGAACTCTCCGGAAGTTTTGAGGTTAAGTAGCCCTCCTTATGCTATTCTACCATGTATGCCCACACCACACACCTTCTACAATGAAAAAGTACCAGGGATTACAAGAGTCCTTTTAGTTATTGTGCAGGGTTCCCAAATAGCTGAAACAGAATAGAACATGATAGATAAAAGCTATCTTCTTTGATAAACAGAAAGATCTTGACCAAAATCAAACAAAAACTCCAAGGATGAGCTGGTAGACGTGGGCTTTCGAGCTGAAATAGTGGTTAGAGATGCATACCTACATTCATCTGAGAATGAATTGGGGGAGGCAAGGGGACTCTCCATCACTGTACTTGGTATCTTCCCCTCCAAACCTCTCTATGCTCTGGTATTTCCTACCCAAGTTGGTGACCAGGCAAAGAGGTGGTGGATATACAGAGTGCAGAGCAGCTAAGCACTAATGCTACTTCTTCAACTGGTTGGAGCTTCCAGCCAGTGGGGCTCATTCACATCTTTACACTCAATTCAAGCCTTCAAATTAGTTCTTGATTTTAAAATTTGTTTATACATGAATCCATTATCCTGAGGATATATATGAAGACATTATTCATAAAAATAATGACTACAGCATTTGTTAAAATAATGAGTTGGAATCAACCTAAATGGTCACCAACAGGATAATGGTAAAATATACATGGTGCATTCACATGATGAATCAATATCATGTTCTCATAATATTTAATAATATCTCATAATTTAATGTTTCATAAAAATGCAAGAATTGGTATAAATAAATATTTATAGATATGCTCTTTGGCCCAAACTATTATTTCCATACCTACCCAAACTGAAAGGAAATACACTGAAATGCTAATAATTATTATCTCTGGGTGACAGTACAAGCTATTTTTGCTTCTCTTTTACTTTTATAATCAAGGAGTGAAAAATCTACAAATTTATTTTTTTAAAGATGCAATAGACACCAAGTAAGTAGTTTCCAAAACTAGGAAATACATAAGTAGGGGACATGATAAATTCCTTAATTAGTTAGACATGTACCAAAGAGCACATGTTAAAAAGAAAATAGTGACTCTAAGAAAAACTGGTTTCTAAACTCTGAAAGCACTTATAACACTATGAAATAAATTAAGGAAACCCTTTTTGCCTACATTTTTGAAGGTTATAATGCAAATTATTCTCCATGCCTAATGCTGTTCCAAAAGTTCAGGCCCTCATATCTCCTGCTTGAATTATTACAGCAGCTTCCTAATTGGTCTCCCTGCCTTCACCCCTCAGCAGGGGCAAGAAATTTAGTGGAAAGGGAAAAAAAAAGTTGCACTTCTCACGTAATCCAGAAATGTTGATGGTAACCAATCACTATTTTCTTCTGGTTCCACCAAACAAAGTTTCAACAAAAAACTCCAAATTAAGACAAAGTTTCTTTACCAAGGGCAATTACATCATGATTTTCACAACAAAAAGAGTAAAAGAACATGTCCTGATAAAACAGCTCTGATGAAAAGTAAGAATCTGGTTAAATGCTATCAGTTCCATGCTTTGTCATCCTAATATGAATGATTTTCATATTGTAGAAAATGCATGTGCAGCATTTGTCAAACAATATCAACACTCAACAGTATTGAAAATTTCTATACAAAAATCAAAGCTTTCTCAGAGTTGGTTAGCAGAGTTAATAGCAAAGGAAGACAATATTTGAAGTACAAACCAAAAGAAGGAAACATATGTTTTCAGACAATCTGTGAAAAGAGTTTAAAAAAAACTGAAGAGGCAGAACTATCTTAATGCTGGCTATTGAAGGGATTGAAGGCTTCTGTGCTGGTTTTGTGTGATCTTGAGAAAGAATGGTAGGAAAGAACCAATGTGGGGGGGAACAGTCTAGCAAGATCAGGCGATCACATAAGAGTCAAAGAAAATCTGAAAGAAAAAGATGAATAAAATGAGCCTGTTAAGGAAAAAGTAAAAATAAAAGCTCACAAGAGCACTCACTAACGATGGCAGAAATGCACCTCCTAGAATCAGAAGTGGGTAGGAGAGAGAATCAAGAACCAAGAAAAAGCCCCAGTGCAAAGCAACAGGCATGTTTAAGTGTCCTCAGACAAGATCAAGATGGAGAAAAGGCGGCTAAGAACAAGCCAGACTTCTCCCTGACACTCTGCACAGTTCTTATACAGCACCATCTGGTACATCTAGAAATCCAGACACTTTAGGCTCCTCTAATTAGTACTTGTCTTCAGTCATTAGCAGGAAAATAGAGGCTAGGAAATGTTAATTATTATTGATTTGAACTTTGTTTTAAAAGGTTGTTTTCTCTGCCCTGCACCCTTCTGACTTTATAATTCTGAAAAGTTTTATTTTCAAACTTGGAGAAGGATAAAAATTCATCCTCAGGTGACCATGTTTTTGTTTTTACTTGGCAAACATTATTTATATCCCAGGTAAGGGACAAGAGGAGCTGCAAGGCAATAACTTTCTTATTTTTATTTTATTTTAGTGACAATCTCAATCCATTAGAGCCACAAAAATGGGCCCGACCCTGAAGGTGGTTGGTGAAACAGCTGCGCACCTGCAGACCTCGCTGTGGGGTACAAAGTGAGGGCTGCTGAGGGAGGAAGGGAAGGAATCACAGTGCAGACTTTTTTCCTGAGTCATTTTAATTTTCAAAAAGGTTTAGGAGGCACCTTCTTCTTTCCCCAGGAGATAAAAAAGCAGACAACAACAAGCAATAATGTCTAGAATCACAAAAAACATTAAGTAATCCCAAATTAACAAAGAGCCTTGGAAGACTAGAAAAATGGAAGAGGGAGGCAACGAACAACAGAAAAAGTTACAAGTTAGACTCAGAGTGCTCTGGCTATTAATTTAACCCAGAGAATGGGTAAGATAAAGAGGAAATGTGGAGAAAAAGGGAGGACAGCATGCAGGGCGTCTTCCCCAAAATCCAAAGGATCAAGAAGGTGCATATCTTCTTAAGCTTCATGTTGAGGGGTGCTATAACTAATACA
Source organism: Tapirus indicus (assembly GCA_031878705.1). Taxonomy (NCBI): domain Eukaryota; kingdom Metazoa; phylum Chordata; class Mammalia; order Perissodactyla; family Tapiridae; genus Tapirus; species Tapirus indicus. Next base: position 113,084,434 of record CM062921.1, on the reverse strand, counting down.
AATATATAGGAGGAAAATGGCATGAAAGCTTAAAAGGTCTGGAACAAATACATATGGGCTTAGATGTCTGTATAGAAATGAACAAAGAATGAAAAGATGAGTGGCTATTAATGAATTTGCAACCTTAAAATGGTTTTAAATATGATTGCATAGTCATTATTGAAACCTGGTAGATTGGATCTCATGCCATCACATTCTACAATGTCCAGTGAAAACAAGCTGACAAAAGAAGAAGCTATGTCAAGAAATATGCACATGCCTAGGAAGGTACCAACCTAGTGATGAAATGTGCTAAAATATATTTAAAGTGAGTTTAAAAGAAGAAGGAAAATCACAGTAACGGCTATATAATCAGAATGCTCACCAAACTAAAGATGTAGATGACATATTTTTAATAGAAATGACAAAATTGGCTCAGAAATAAGATAGTGGCATCACGAGAGACGCCAATTATTTGAACACCTTCTGTTCATCATATTCTGCTGATAAATTCTATACTGCCTTCTGACAAGTTCTGTCTTTCAGAATGAAACAGCGAGGGAAACCATGATTCCGGACTTATAACCAATAAGGATAAACTGCTTGGTAAAGTAGAAATGATGGAAACCCTGAGAGAAAGTGACAATGTAAAATTGGAATTTGTAATAGACCAGGACCTGAATCCTGGATATACAAAGAAATGTATCCTGGCCTTTGAAGAAAAGCAGATTTCAAAAAGTGGAGAGGAAAAAATAAGCAGGATCAAGTGGTCAGAAAATCTAAATGACAAATCCCTTATGAAGGATATGAAGCTCCCCAAACTGCCATTCTGACAGCATGAAAATAGATCATCTTGATGAAGAGAATGGTATATAAAGAAATGAGTATAACAAGTATAACATGGATAGCTATGTGTTTCCTTGTATTTTAAAAGGGCTCATATAAGAGGCATGCATGACTTTGGACAAATGAAGTCACATGAAGTCTTAAGAGGCATGTCAAAAGGTACAAAATTGGAATGAGATAAGTCATGTCCAAAATGCTAACAATGATGAAAGAGAGGTTTCTGCAGTGATTTTGTTCTTAATGGTGATGCAGAATTCAGAAATGACAATCACCATTGCTTGAGACAGATGCCAGAAAAAGCACAGCAGTTCATTTCCATGTTGCTCCTGACTTCCCCACTGGGGAGAAGGAAACGGCAGATCTAATATGGCTAAGGAGGAATTGAATTCCAAGAAGAGACATCTATATTCTCTGAACTAATTCTAGGCTACATGCCCACAAAAATTATATCCCAGGATTCTTAAAGAGCCTGAAAATATGGTCACAGAACTACAATCAAGTGAAAAATGGTAGAGATGTCAATAGATGGAGAGAGGCAAATACAGTTCTTTTCAAAATGGGGCTTGATTCACAACAGTGTTCTAAAATGGATTATTAAACAGATGGTCTGTGAAGTCATAAACAGGGAAAACAATATTGTTAGACACCAGTATAAGTTTCCCCCCAAACCAAACCATGCCAAATGAACTTCACTAATTTGCAGACCTAGCCGGCACGTTGGCAGGCCAGGAAAAATGCAGTGTATGATATCACAAAGCACCTGACAAAGTCCCTCACGCAAGAGTTTTATAGACATAGTGGGAAAATGTGACTTGGACTCATTCACTTTAAATCCACAAATATGAATCAAGCACCTATTAGATACAGGAATGAAGAACATAGACAGGGAGTCTTCTCTGACGTACAGATAGGTAAATGACAACTACTTGAAGAACCACAAAAGTATCTAATGGCTTGCAAAGCCTTAGAAGTCTCCAATGCTGTGGTTTTTAACTATGGTGGGGGCGGGGGGGGACTCGTACTTCTTTAAGAATTTGAGCCAGCCCTAATGCTCTAGTGGTTAAAGTTCGGCACTCTCACTGCTTCGGCAGCCTCAACTCATTTCCCGGTTGTGGAACCAAACCACCTATCTGTCAGTTGCCATGCTGTGGCGCTGGCTCACATAGAAGAACTAGAAGGACGTAGAACTAGGATATACAACCATGCACTGGGGCTTTGGGAAGGAAAAAAAAAAAAAGAGGAAGATTGGCAACAGACATTGGCTTAGGGAGAATCCTTCTCTGCAAAAAAAGAAAAAAAGAATCTCATGAAAGCTACAAAGTCTCTTCATACACAAAAATACTTTACCTATAAAATCCTTCATAAGATTTCAGGAGATTGGTCCATAAACATCTCCCTATTTCCATCCTCCAGCCTCAGCTAGACCCCAGATTAGAAGAGAACCCCTGCTCTAGTGGTTTGATGTCTTTGGTCCTATCCTGTTCAGCCTTATCAAACCTTATCAAACCTTTATCAAAGCCTTAAATGAAGACAGTGAACACACCCTGAGCTCATTAGGGTTAAGGGGCAAGGGTCTGGGTGCAACAGGCAATTCTAAACAGATGCATTCCCATCTCTGTCAGAGAAGACAATCTCAGGCTCATGACCTCAAAGTATTTAGCAAACGTTTGGGCGAGAAAAACAATAATCAAGGAGTCCAACCACTCTTTTAATGCTCCAAGAAAAGTATATCCTTGGGGCAAACCTATATCTTTATACCACAGTTATAGAGTCAGTGTCTTTTTCTTGCAACTGAGTTCTGTCTTGCAATTAAAACAGATTAAGATAAAATTCTGTCTAGTTTCAATAGCAGGAATAGTTGTACTTTACCTGATCGTTAGTTTTCTTTAAATTACGTGTACTATCAACTATATAAAGGAGTACTTTAATTTTTGGTTGACATCTGTGGTTCACTCACCTTTGCCATTAGGGCATAATTTTTTAGTCCTATCCTAGCTCCCTTTACAGCTGTACCATTGCTTTTCTTTCTTCTTATTGCCCTACTTTTAATTGATGTTATCGTGGATATTTTCTGTGTCTTATAAGCTACTTTATATAATCTCTGGCACAAAATGGGTAAAAATTAAAATGTACATTTATCAAATTGAGGAATGATACAAGGCCAGAAAGAATAGCTGATATGATGAAGATAAAAAAGGGTCTCTACTGGTTAGGAAAATAAAGTGGGACAATATTAACTGAAATTCAGCAAGGATCAAAGTTAATATCATAAAATAATACCCAGCCTAGGAATTGTTTAGAAAAGGCAATAAAAGGGTTTAGCTAACCACCAGCACAAAGACTACAATGTGACAGAGAAATCCCCCAAAATGCCCGAAGTATCTTGTTTTTCCACTTGCTGTCCAACCTCAGAGGTGATGATAATCACCTTCTACCTAATGTCCCTCATTACAAAACAAAAACAGTCCTTCCTCCCTACAATGTCTCATTTAAAAATAAGGGATAAGAAGGAAAATGGAGGAAGCAGTCTGAACTCTTTAGAAGAAAAGTTTTCCCTAAAATAACTCAATTTATTAAAACTATGACTAGCAGCAAAAGTAATAAGACATATTGATCCAAATAAAGTAGGAATATTACTTACCTCATGGACAATCCCATAGTTTTTGTAATGTGGAAGAATTGGGGTATTTTTCCAAAAAATTTAGAAGCAGTTTATGATAAGTATTATTTTCATTTCCACTGACTGTAATACCACATCCAGTCTAGTCCATGCTGATATTTTGCCAACCCTTTTTATTTGACCAAAAATGGCAAACATTACTAAATATATGATTTAAATAACATTCAGGCAGTATTATAAATATCTAATTTTATTTGTCATATCTTTTTTAAAAAGGAAATTTTCTTAGAGCTGTAGCAAATCCAGAGAAGTAATTAAAATGAGTACATTTACCCAAAAGAATTAAAATACTTCTAACACATTCATTCAAAGCACCAGTCTTATCTATAATAGTAAGAAAAAAATTACACTATTATCACATATCCCAAGGAAAACAGGGAGACATGATAAATTAATAGAATTAAACTAGGAACATTTTTCAATGAAGAGAGTTATGGAGAAACAGGGAGAAAAAGAAAGTCTGTGTTGGGTTTTATAGCCACAGAAAAACTGCCTATTAGTGACGCCAACTAAAACTTTAAAAGGTTACTCTTTAAGACTGTTTCCTTCAACTTGGGCTGTTAATCATCCTTGAAGCTTTCTATAGTGCAAGAACACAGTATTTAACACATAAACTGCAAAGGAGATTTGGCTTAAAAACGCTAACATTTCTAGCACTTGGATAATGGCTGCTTAATCTAACAGAGATTGTGACTCGAATTCAGCTTGTGAATGACTCAATAATTCCTAAATTTAAAATCGTTTAGCATGTGCAATAGAATTGGAGCTTTCTTTTCCCACCTCATCTTTCAAATGTTCTCCATCTGTTTTCCTTTCTATGAAGCAGTAAGCAAAGTGGAATCCCATTTATTTCATTAAGAAAATTAAAATGGGGGCTCGCCCGGTGGCGTAGCGGTTTCATCCGCGCTTGGCAGCCCGGGGTTCGCCGGTTCGGATCCCAGGCGCCCGCCAACACACTGCTTGTCAGCCATGCTGTGGCGGCGTCCCATATAAAGTAGAGGAAGATGGGCACGGATGTTAGCCCAGGGCCAGTCTTCCTCAGCAAAAAGAGGAGGATTAGCAACGGATGTTAGCTCAGGGCAGGTCTTCCTCACAAAAAAAAGAAAATTAAAATGCCATGTTTGTTTTCTCTGATTGAGTGTAAGAAAAGTAGGCATAAAATTCAAAAATAAGTAAACTTCAAAACAAACAACTTTTTTCCTGCCTGTAGTTCAATTTCCAAAACTAGATAAGTCCTAAAGAAATTCAAACATATTCATCACATTCTCAGCTGTGATTTTAGCATGAAGATTTAGCATAAGGCCTTCCCTTAGTACAAATAACAGAGACACACAATCAGTTTTACGGCTGGCATTACTTAGTTCCAGTTTTTTCCAAAAAACTGAATTTCAGCCTCTAGTCATCACTAGGAAAGCTGGGCCCATCCTAACTCTGAGGCTGTCACTCACAGCAATGGCTGAAATCTACAGTGAATAGAGTTAATCAAGGTCCCAATTTTAAAATGTCTTCTTGGCATACACAGCTCATCCCCAAAACTCAACACCGTGTTCAAAAAGTTAGGAATGACAATTAAAAGAAGCACCCCAATCTTTTAGATAGAATTTTCCTCATTAAGGAAAAGTGGTTATGGTTCATAGAAAACAGTAATTTATTGATGCCAATACTTTTAAGAGAGGGATTTGCCATTCACTTCACTGACTTTTCCTATACCTAAAAACCAAGGAGACAATAGAGTATGATATAGAGAACTGGATTTGGGGTCAAAAGATGTAGATTCTGGTTTCAGCCCTAATATCATCTAGTACTATGTTCTCATGTAAACCACTTTAGGTCATTTCATCTGTAAAATATGAAAGCTGAACTTTAAATCATGCCTAACACTCTTTCCAGCTCTTGCATGTTGTAAGTCTACATAGGTTCTTGGATATTCTATAACAAGACCTTAAGGTACGCACAGTAACCTGTAATACCTTTTTCTAATTATTCTGGGTTGCTGAACACTAAATCAATCCCCTTTTACTGGGTGTACTTTGTTAAATGCAACACATGATTTCAATTCCATGCCACATAGTATACCTTCAATACCCGTCTGTACTTGTGTATTTGCTACACCAATTCTTTCCTGACTAACCAGCGTGCTGTATTTACACGGCCAGTTTATTTGCCACCAATTTATAATCCTTTGCATATCTAGTCAACTACCATATGGCTTGTTCTGCTTTAGCTGAGTAATAAAAGCCTATTGAATAAGACACACTATCTATTCCTGCCAGCATTAAAAGGCACACCTTGAGATAAAATGATCCCAGAGAAGTCAGAGGAAGCTAGTCACAGTAATAAGGAAGGAAATTACAGAACAGCTGGTGGCAGATTATCCAGTCTCTCAATGCAGGGCCCCACAAAGGCCTCAAATATAAAGCCATCAGGAAGTACCACTGAGCATAAGGCATTTTTGCTTCCTTAGACCATGGCAGGATAATGACTAGAACAACTAGAATGGGCAGAACATTTCTAAGCCTGCAAAGTGATGCTTATATTTTAAAACTGCTGGCTCAGTGACTCAAACATCATTTAATGAGCATCTGTTATGTGCCAGGCATCGTGCCAGGCGCTGGGGACACAAAGATGTGTAGGACAAGGTCCCATGAGGTGCAAACAGTGTAACTGAGGAGACAGGTAAACAGCTAGTCACAATATACCATGGTAGTAAATGCTATAACAGAGGGAAAGCTTCACTGAGAAAGCAGAAAATGAGCCATGAAGAGAACGACGAGGAGGGCATTCCAGGCAGCAGGAATGGCCAGGGAGTCAGGAAAACATGTGCTCTATGGGAGAATGTGGCGAGATGGTACCTGTGAAAGGATTAAGGGTGCACAGGAACAGGAGTGGCAGAAAGAAGTTCAAAATTTTTATTTTAGGGAACAAGGAACCTAATTTTGGAAAAGTTATCAGAAATGGCAACAGCTAACCTGAACGAAAAAGAAATGTGATTTCCTTCATATTTCAAAAAACCACAAGAGAGTTCACCTTAACTAATGCTGCTAGGGCAGTTTCTTTTGATTACTGTGGCTTCCCTCCAGAAAGAAAATTTTAACACCTTGGCAATTATATTCTCTCACTTTTATTAATTTTCGGTTGTGCACCTGGATTTTCTACGGGCCTAGTAAAAGGCCACTGGGAAATTCGAATATATTCTAATTTTAGGAGGCTGCCATATGCTATGTGCTCAAACTGCAATAATGATACTTGCACAAATGTGTTTATAAGAAATATAACCAGTAACACAAAAAGGGTCAATGAGTAATGTTTATCATTTTTCCTCTCACACATTTCTTACTTAAATCATTTATGTGAGCCATGATTTTAAAATGACTTCTTTTTCAGCTATACTCTTGAACAAGAAAGATTTGGAGAGTAATTCCTAAAGAAAAAAAAATCGCAGCTAATTTTTAAAATGAAACAATCTTGCATAAGCCCTAATTATCACTTCAGTATTTGTAGACTAGATCTATATTTGAGGTGGAAAAAATAACCTTTTTGACAAGGTCTCTGGAAGAAGTGAGGAAAGCCACTATTATTTTAATAGGAGTGACTTTAAAATCACAAGCTAAAATCTTAACACCAACATGGAAGAAATCGATAAGTAGGTCAAAAGTTGTTAGTTAAACTAAAGGAGTAAGCAAAATTAGTAAATGGAATCTTTGTCCTTTTCTGCAATAAGACAATTTTGTAAGAAAGCATCCCCTCATTTTATGTCAGTCATACCGTGCCTTATTATTCAATAACCTTTCAGAAGAGAATATCATAGGTAAAGATTCCAAAACCATAAGATTATGTTTAAAAATGCCCTCTGGCCCTTTCTTCCCTTCTCTTTTTCAACAGAATCTATGTCCTCATTTGCAACAAGACAATTGTATGGGAAATCATGACCACAAGTTTTAGAGAGCTGTCTCAAAACAGTGAATCAAAAGAGCACTTGACTCATACCTTATTTTCAGAGTGGGTTTTGTGGATACAGCAGCCAGCCATGGTTACCTTCTCTCTGCGAGCCTTATCCACCTTTACTTCCATAACTGGGTTACTGCTGCAGGTTCAAGATGCTCTTTCTTTTATATCCTACTAGCTATAGCCAATCAAGTTCTTGCCTGGGGTCCAGCAGCTGGAGGATCCCCCAGAAACTGGGTTCAAACCCAGAAAGCCAAACTCCAGCGCACACATCAACCACAATCCTGCATTTTTTTCTTCTTCCCTCTTATACAACTCCTCATCTATGTTGGAGATTCAAGAACAGTTGGGAATGAAATATGAGAGACAGTCTCATTAAATTAATGATAGTAATACTTACAACAACACATAAAATCACAAAAGAAATACAACCAATAAATATTCAACTTCCTTGTCATGAAAGATATGCAAATTAAAACCATAGGACAGCCTTCCTCAATTTTCCTAGTAAATTATCAAAAAAATTTTAAGTATAATATCCATGTTGTTGAGAATGGTTCAAAAAGACACTTTTAAATATCACTATGGGGTTATAATTGAAATTACCTTCCTAGAGAACAATTTAGCAATATTTATCAAAAGTTTATAGAGGGGCAGGCCCAGTGGCGTAGTGGTTAGTTAAGTTTGCATGCTCTACTTCGGCGGCCCAGGGTTTGCGGGTTCGCATCCCTCTAATCAAGCCATGCTGTGGCAGCATCCCATATACAACATAGAGGAAGACTAGCAACAGATGCTAGCTCAGGGCCAATTTCCTCACCAAAAAAAAAAAAAAAAGTTTGCAGAATGTTGATGCACACACCCAAAAAATCTATTTCTAGTATTTTCATCCAATAAAATATTCAGACATGCACAGAAACAAGGATATTCAATAAAGCATTATTAATAATAGTGAAAGACAAAAACCAAAAAGTCCAATAGAGTTGTTAACATAAATTTGAGTATAACTATTAAAATATCCTTTTGGGGGGAACACTTACTGACCTGCAAAAACATTCTTACTGTTTTTTGTAATGAAGAAAAGAATATAAAATGCGATCCTAATTTTAGAAAAACAAATATATAGGCACGAACAGGAATTAAGGAAATCAAGCCAAGAGACATCCAATTCCATTTTTTCCCTCAAGGCCCTTGGTTCCATGCAGGAAGTGCCTCAACACCCCATTTTAGCCCATCCCCACCCAAATGTCCTTTGACTTGTGAGTCAAGAGGGAGTGTGTAAAATGCCTGGAGTCCTATCTTTCCTTCACAGTCCACCATACATAAATATCTGCAGAAACAAGGCCAAGAAATAGAAAGGTTCTGTGGGGTTAGAGCCACAAACCATGTAACCACCACCACCAAGATCCCACAGCAATTACTATCTTTATCATTAAATTTAGCAACCATCACTCTATACACAACTTCTAATTCCAGGTTGGTCCTATCTCACAAACCAAATTGTGAGACTGTCTAAGATAATCACTGTGTCTCATATAAGCAGATCCTTATCATTTGTGAGCTTAGCAATCACATTTTTTACTATATTCCCAAGCAACTCTGAAGGTGGCAATTTGTAGTTTGGGTAAACTACGAACTTGACTCAGTGTGCAGTTAGAACAGATTTCTAGCCTATCGTCCATTTCCCACATTTAAGTGAAGTATTGTTTTTATCTATACGTGGTCACACACATGTATACAGTAACTTCTTGAAAGAATAAAATTTATTTCCTTATTAAAGTTGGCACACAGGACCAAGAAAGTAGTTCTTGGATATTTGGGACAAATATAAGAAATCAAATACCAAATTCAACAATGGCTCTTATTCAGAGCATGATCAAGCCCAATATACATTCTACATGGAAACAAAAACCAGCAATTTATTAATCTTTCAAGAAGTGTTCCAACTAGCAGAGTGTGTTGATACCAAGGAGTGCAATTGCTGGATTATGTGGTGAGAGTAGGTTTAGTTTTGTTAGAAACTGCCAAATTGTCTTTGAAAGCAGTTGCATCATTTTGCATTCCCACCAGCAATGAATGACAGCTCCTGTTGCTTCACATTTTAGCCAGCATTTGGTGCTTTCAGTGTTTTGGATTTTAGCCATTCTAATAGACGTATAGTGCTATCTCATTGTTTTAATTTGAAATTCTCTAAAGACATATGACGTTCAGCATCTTTTCATATGGTTTGCCAAATGCATATTGTCTTTGGTGAGGTGGGTCTTTTGCCCATAGATTGTGCTTTTGGTGTTGTATCTAAAAAGGCATCACCAAACGCAAGGTCACCTAGATTTTCTCTTATGTTATCTTCTAGGAGTTTTATAGTTTTGCATTTTACATTTAGCTCTATGCTCTGTTTTGAGTTAATTTTTGTCAGTTATTTTAATAAAGAGAATTTAAACAAGGAATTGGAGAACTGAAAGCAAAAAAGCAGCACTGACGTGACACAGATAGAGTAACTGCAAGGAAGTGCTTGGAACTGGTGCTTGGGAAAGGGGCTTCAGAGCTGGGACCCAAACCACTGTGAAGATGGCACTGGGCAGCTGGTCCTGTTATCTCCAAAGGTCACAATGAGGCTAGTACTGTGAGTATGGGGGGAAAAAAGGAACAAGAACTGACTGCCACTGCATACACATTAAGGATTGTTATGTCTTCGTGAAGAACTGACCCCTTTATCATCAAGGAATGGCTCTCTTTATCCCTGATAATTTTCCTCGCTCTGAAGTCTGCTTTGTCTGATATTAACAAAGCTACTCCAGCTTTCTTTTGATTAGTTTTAGCATAGTATATCTTTCTCCAACTCTTTACTTTTACTCTATCTGTGTCTTTATATTAAAAGTGGGTTTCTCATAGAAACAGAAAGTAGAATGATGGTTGCCAGGGGCTGGGGGGTGGGGGAAATGGGGAGATGTTACTCAAACGGTACAAACTTCCAGTTATAAGTTGAATAAGTTCTTGTGATCTAATGTACAGCATGGTGCTTACAGTTTACAATATTGTATTATATACTTGAAAGTTGCTAAGAGAATAAATCCTAAACGTTCTTACCATAAAAAAGAAATGGTAATTATGTGAGGTGATGGAAGTGTTAGATAACACTATGGTGGCAATCATTCCACAATATATAAGTGGATCAAACCAACATGTTGTACACCTTAAACTCACACAATGATACATCAACAATATCACAATAAAGCTGGAAAAAAATAAAAGTGGGTTTCTTGTAGACAGCATATAGTTGGGTCTTATTTAATACACTCTGAAAGTCTTTTAACTGGTATATTTAGACCATTAACATTTAATGTGATTATGGATATAGTTGGATTAATATCTACTATATTTGTTAAATTTTCTGTTTGTTGCCCCTGTTTCTTTTTTGTCTTCTATCCTTCTTCTGCCTTCTCTGGTTTTATAAGCTTTTTATATGATTCCACTTTTTTCTCCTCTGTTAGCATATCAATTACACTTTTCTTTTTACCTTTTTTTTAGTGGTTGTGCTTGAGTTTGGAATATACATTTACAACGAATCCAAGTCCTCTTTCAAATAGCACTATACCACTTCACAGACACTGCAAGTACCTTATAACAGAGTATCCCATTTCTTCCTCCTGTCCCTTATAACATTGCTATCATTCATTTCATTTATCCATAAGCTATAATTATGGAATACGTGAATACTATTATTCTGAACAACCTGTTACCTGTTAGATCAATTAAGAATAAGAAAAATAGGAGTGACGTCAGCATCATGGCAGAGTGAGATTCCCTCTTTGAATCTCTGCCCCCTACGACACAACGAAAACATCATTCACATTCCAACAGAGCTCAATCAAACACTACGAAGGACTTCTGAGAAACCCCTGCTGCCATACATCGGACGGTGGAGGCGCGGGAAGCCCAGGAGAACGGGAGGAGAGGTAGGAGGTTGTACTCCCCTCCCCAATCGATCGGCAAAGACAGCGCGATGGGCAGACAGAGGGGGGAGGGGCGGCCCACAGCGGGGGGGGGGGGGGGGGAACTATCGCCATCCAGGTGCTCTCACAGACTGTCACGAGATCCCCACGGGGAAGCGACGACGGACTGTTTAGGGGGTGTAGCAAACACCCTAAGAGAGCCAGAAAGGAAACCCCCTGGGTCAAGCAGGAGAAAGAGAGGACCCCTCCCCCCACACACCCGGCGTTTCAGCATAATCCCTCTAGAGGCTGCAGCCGCCTCAGAGCAAACCGCTCACGATCTCCATCTAGTGGCAGCAGGGGGAAACCGCAGGACCAACTTTAATCATGAGGGGTAAAAATAAAGCCGTCCCCGTCGGATCCTTGCGAAATTATGTCAGGGCTACAGACCAAAAGGAAAATGGCAAACACCCAGAAACCAACCCTGAAGGCACAGAATTTGATAACCTGAATGACAGAGAATTCAAAATAGCTATCATAAACAAGCTCAACGAAATACAAGAGAACACACAGAAACAAATCAACGACTTCAGGGATTATGTCACAAAAGAGATTGAAACCCTAAAGAAAAACCAATCAGAATTATTGGAGATGAAAAACAAAATCAACGAGATAGTGGAAAAAATGGAGTCTTTAAAGAGCAGAACTGACAATATGGACGGACGAATTAGCACTACAGAGAATAGCCACGCAGAAATGCTCCAGATAGAGGAGGAGAGAGGGCTAGGACTGAAAAGAAATGAAGAAATTCTTCGAGAAATATCAGACTCAATGAGGAAAAGCAACATAAGGATAATAGGTATTCCAGAAGGAGAAGAAAGAGAAAAAGGAGCAGAGAGTTTGTGCAAAGAAATAATAGCTGAGAACTTCCCCAACCTAGGGAACGAGAGGGAAATAACAGTCAATGAAATCAATAGATCACCTAAATATATAAACAGGAATAAAAAATCATCTCGCCACATAGTAGCAAACTTGAAGAATACCCGTGACAAGGAAATAATATTGAAGGCAGCTAAACAAAAAAAGAAAATAACATGCAAAGGAAACCCCATCAGGCTCTCAGCTGATTTCTCAACAGAAACTCTACAGGCTAGGAGAGACTGGAATGATATATTCAAAATCATGAAAGACAAAAACCTTCAGCCAAGAATACTTTATCCAGCAAAAATATCCTTCAAATACGATGGAGAAATAATAACTTTCCCTGATAAACAAAAGCTAAGAGAGTTTGTCACAAGACCCCCACTACAAGAAATGCTCAAGAAGGCCCTTAGGCCTGAAAAAAAACAAATGAGAAAGGGGATACAAAGATTTCAGCAAGGAGAAAAGCAAGGAGACTAAACCAGAACAAACTACAGTTGGATAACATCAAAAATTAATTCAAGCTCATCACTGGAAACACACATTCATGACACAATCTGGAATAAAGAGATAACAAATAAGGAGGGGAAGAGGTAAGGGATTGAATCAACCCAGCCTCAGGAAAAAGGAGGCATCCGAAAATGTACTTTCTTATCCAGGAGATTGCTTATATAAACCTCACGGTAACCACTAAACAAATAACCAGAAGAGAACCACACATGGCAAATAAAGAGAAAACCAAGAGAATGAGCATGCAGAAATACCAAATTGAATTTGCAGTCCGAAACACAAGGGACAAGAAATGAAGGAAATGCAAAAGAACCAGAAGATGAACAATAAAATAGCAACATTAAACCCTCATATATCAATAATCACTCTAACTGTAAATGGTCTGAATTCTCCAATCAAAAGACACAGAGTGGCAGGATGGATTAAAAACCAAGATCCAACAATCTGCTGCCTCCAGGAAACACATCTCAGCTCTAAAGACAAACACAGACTCAAAATAAAAGGATGGAAAACAATACTCCAAGCTAATGGCAAACAAAAGAAAGCAGGAGTAGCCATACTTATATCAGACAAAGTAGACTTCAAGATAAAAAAGGTAATGAGAGACAAAGAAGGGCAATATATAATGATAAAAGGGATACTCCACCAAGAAGACATAACACTTATAAATATCTATGCACCCAACACAGGAGCACCAAAGTACATAAAACAACTGCTAAAAAACCTTAAAGGAGATGTTAACAATAACACAATAATAGTAGGGGATCTTAACACCCCCCCTTACATCAATAGATAGATCATCCAGACAAAAAGTCAATAAGGAAATAATGGACTTAAACGAAAAACTAGACGCAATGGATTTAATAGATATATACAGAGCACTCCACCCAAAAAAAGCAGAGTACACATTCTTCTCAAGTGCACATGGAACATTCTCAAGGATAGACCATATATTAGGAAACAAGGCAAACCTCTATAAATTTAAGAAGATTGAAATCATTACAAGCATCTTTTCTGATCATAATGCTGTGAAACTAGAAATCAACTGCAAGGAAAAAACTAGGAAAGGGACAAAGATGTGGAGACTGAACAACATGCTACTGAACAACCAATGGGTCGTTGATGAAATTAAAGGAGAAATCAAAAGCTATCTGGAGACAAATGAAAAGGAAAATACACCATACCAACTCATATGGGATGCAGCAAAAGCAGTCCTGAGAGGGAAATTCATAGCAATACAAGCTCACCTTAACAAACAAGAAAAATCCCAAATAAATAACCTTAAATTGCACCTAACAGAGTTGGAAAAAGAAGAACAGACAAAGCCCCGAATCAGTAGAAGGAGGGAAATAATAAAAATCAGAGCAGAAATAAATGAAATTGAAACCAAAAAAACAGTAGAAAGGATCAATGAAACAAAGAGCTGGTTCTTTGAGAAGATAAATAAAATTGACAAACCCTTAGCCAGACTCACTAAGAAAAAAAGGGAGAAGACTCAAATAAATAAAATTAGAAATGAAAGAGGAGAAATTACAACAGATACCACAGAAATACAAGGGATTATTAGGGAATACTATGAAAAACTTTACGCCAACAAATTGGACAACCTAGAGGAAATGGACAAATTCTTGGATGCGTACAACCTCCCAAAACTGAATCAAGAAGAAATAGAGAATCTGAACAGACCAATCACAAGTAAAGAGATTGAAACAGTAATCAAAAACCTCCCAAAAAATAAAAGCCCAGGACCAGATGGCTTCACTGGAGAATTTTATCAAACGTTCAAAGAAGATTTAGCACCTATCCTTCTCAAACTATTCCAAAAACTAGAGGAAGATGGAATACTTCCCAACACATTCTATGAGGCCGACATCATGCTGATACCAAAGCCAGATAAGGACAATACAAAGAAGGAAAACTACAGGCCAATATCACTGATGAACATAGACGCAAAAATCCTCAACAAAATATTGGCAAACCGAATACAGCAATACATCAAAAAATCATACACCACAATCAAGTGGGATTTATACCAGGGACACAGGGATGGTTCAACATCTGCAAATCAATCAACGTGATACACCACATTAACAAAATGAAGAATAAAAACCACATGATCATCTCAATCGATGCAGAGAAGGCATTCGACAAGATCCAGCATCCATTTATGATAAAAACTCTCAACAAAATGGGTATAGAAGGAAAGCACCTCAACATAATAAGAGCCATATATGACAAACCTACAGCAAACATCCTACTCAACGGGGAAAAATTGAAAGCCATTCCTGTGAGGACAGGAACAAGACAAGGGTGCCCACTCTCACCGCTCTTATTCAACATAGTACTGGAAGTGCTGGCCAGAGCAATTAGGCAGGAAAAAGGAATAAAAGGACTCCAAATAGGCAATGAAGAAGCGAAACTCTCACTATTTGCAGACGACATGATCCTATACATAGAAAACCCCAAAAATTCCATCGGAAAGCTACTAGAAACAATCAACAACTACAGTAAAGTGGCAGGGTATAAAATCAACTTACAAAAATCAATTGCATTTCTATACACTAACGATGAAAAAACAGAAAGAGAACTCAAAAAGACAATCCCATTTACAATTGCAACAAAGAGAATAAAATATCTGGGAATAAATTTAACCAAGGAGGTCAAAGACCTATACAATGAAAACTATAAGACACTATTGAAAGAAATCGAGGAGGACATAAAGAAATGGAAAAATATTCCATGCACATGGATTGGAAGAATAAATATAGTTAAAATGTCCATTCTACCTAAAGCAATCTACAGATTCAATGCAATCCCAATCAGAATCCCAATGTCATTCTTCACGGTAATAGAACAAAAACTACTGAAATTCGTATGGGGCAACAGAAGAGCCCGAATAGCTAAAGCAATTCTGAAAAAAAAGAACAAAGCTGGAGGCATCACAATCCCTGATTTCAAAATATACTATAAAGCTACAGTAATCAAAACAGCATGGTACTGGTACAAGAATAGACACACAGATCAATGGAACAGAATTGAAAGCCCAGAAATAAAACCACACACCTATGGACAGCTAATCTTCAACAAAGGAGCAAAGAACATACAATGGAGAGAGGGAAGTCTCTTCAATAAATGGTGCTGGGAAAATTGGACAGCAACATGCAAAAGAATGAAAGTAGACCATCTCCTATCACCATATACAAAAATCAATTCAAAATGGATCAAAGACCTGAAAGTGAGACCTGAAACTATAAAACTCCTGGAAGAAAATATAGGCAGTACACTAATTGCGATTGGACATGAAGGGATCCTTTCAGATTCCATGTCTACCCAGACAAGGGAAACAGAAGAAAAAATAAACAAGTGGGACCTCATCAGACTAAAGAGCTTCTACAAGGCAAATGAAACCAGGATCAAAATGAATAAACAACCCACCAGCTGGGCGAAAATATTTGCAAATCGTTTGTCTGACAAGGGATTAATCTCAGTAATATACAAAGATCTCATACAACTGAGCAACAAAAAAACAAACAACCCGATCAAAAAATGGGCAGAGGATATGAACAGACATTTTTCCAAGGAAGAGATACAGATGGCCAATAGACACATGAAAAGATGTTCAACATCACTAATCATCAGGGAAATGCAAATCAAAACGACACTGAGATATCACCTTACACCGGTTAGAATGGCTATAATCACAAAGACAAATAACAACAAATGCTGGAGAGGTTGTGGAGAAACGGGGAGCCTCATTCACTGCTGGTGGGAATGCAAACTGGTGCAGCCTCTATGGAAAACAGTATGGAGAGTCCTCAAAAAATTAAAAATAGAAATACCGTATGATCCAGCAATACCACTCTTGGGCATCTACCCAATGGACGTGAAATCAACCATCACAAGAGGCGTATGCACCCCTATGTTCATTGCAGCATTATTCACTATAGCCAAGAAGTGGAAGCAACCCAAGTGTCCCTCAGCTGATGATTAGTTAAAGAAGATGTGGTATATACATACAATGGAATACTACTCAGCCATAAGAAAAGACACAATTGTCCCATTTGCAACAACATGGATGGACCTAGAGGGTATTATGTTAAGTGAAATAAGCCAGAGAGAGAAGGACAGACACTGCATGAACTCACTCATATATGGAATATAAGTGAACACACGGACAGAGAGAACTGATTGGTGGTTACCAAGGGGAAGGGGGGTGGGGGGGCACAAGGGGTGATGGGTTACATCCACAAGGTGACGGACAAACAAAAATGTACAACTAAAACCCCACAGTGTTATAAACTAAGACATCAATAAAAAATAAATTAATTAAAAAAAAATACTAACAACAAAAAAAAAATAAGAAAAATAAAAGATCTTATTTCACCTTAACTATTCCTTCTCTAAAGCTTTTCCTTTATGTAGATCCAAGTTTCTGATCTACATCATTTTCCTTCTTTCTGAAAAAAATTTTTTTCAACATTTCTTACAATGCAGATCTACTGGCAACAAAACTCCTCAGTTGTGTTTCTTTGAGAAAGTCTCTATTTCTCCTTCACTTTTGAAGGATAATTTCACTGGATACAGAATCCTAGATTGGTGGCTTTTTGCTTTCAACACTTTAAATATTTAACTCCACTCTTCTTGTTTGCATGGTTTCAAAGAGACATCTGATGTAATTCTTATCATTGCTCCTCTACAGGTAGGATGTTCTATCTCCCTGGCTTTTTAAAGACTTTGCCTTTGATTTTCTGCAGTTTGAATATGATAAGCCTAGCTGTAAATTTTTTGGTATTTATCATGCTTGGTGTTCTCTGAGCTTCTTGGATCTGTGGTTAATTTAGGGAAATTCTCAGTCATTTTTCCTTCAAATATTTCTTCTATTCCTTTTTGTTTTTCTTCTCCTTCTGGTATTCCCATTACACATATGTTACATCTTTTGTAATTGTCCCAGTTTTTGTATATTCTGTTCTGTCATTTTCATTCTTTTTTCCCTTTGCATTTCAGTTTTGGAAGTTTCTATTGACATTTCTTTAAGCTCACTGATTCTTTCCTTGGCTATGACCAGTCTATTAATAAGCCCAACAAAGGTATTCTTCATTTCTGTCAGTGTTTTTGATTTCTAGCCTTTCTTTAAGATTCTTTCTTAGAGTTTACATGTCTCTGCTTATATTACCCACCTGTTCTTGCATTACCTATCTTGTCCTCTTTTTTCCATTAGAGCCCTTAGAAAATTAATCATAGTTGTTTTAAATTCCCAGTCTGCTAATTCCAACATCTACACCGTATCTAAGTCTAGTTCTAGTGTTTGTTCTGTCTCTTCAAACTGTGTTGTCTTTAAAATCCCTTATAATTGTTTTTTTGAAAGCCAGACATGATGGACTGAGTAAAAGGAACTGAGGTAAATAGGCCTCCATTGTGAGGTTTAATGTCTATCTGGTGGTGTCCTTGTTTTTGTCTCCTCTGTTGTCTTTGGGTTTCCCTAGAGACTTCTTCCTAAATAAGGTCTAAGACATGAAGTTCTTTCAGTTTTATTTCCCATTATTGTATAGAAGCCCTGCTGTGTGGTGGTAGTGGTGGGAGTCAGGGGAGAGAAAAGCATCCATAATCCTATGATTAGGTCTCAGTCTTTTAGTGAGCCTCTACCCCCAGACTGTGACCTTCACTAGTGCTTTTCAGTTTTGTGGGGTTTTTTTTCCCCCCTTAAGTGAGACAGGGAGATGAAAGAAGGCCAGAGTTGGGTATTTCCCTTCCTCCACATGTAAGGATAGAGAAAGCTGGAGTTGGGGATTTCCTTTTCCCCAGGTCAGTTAGGCTCTGGTGAAATAGTTTCTCTTGAGGGCAGGCCTTGTTAAGAAGAACAGAATGCTCTGGCTATATTTCAAAATGGCTACCCCTCTCAAAAGCATGAGGAGATTTTTCTCCAATCTTCATTGTGAGAATCTGGTAGGAATCCCAGAGGTAAAACTCACGAAAGTGTGCCCCCTCCCCACCCAAGGCTGGGCCACCCTGAAATTTTTAACTCTCAAACTTGTCTACACTGAGCCTGCAGCAATTCATCAGTTAGTTAAAGGTTAGTTACCCCAGTGCTGGTTCCCACGGAGATTTCTGCTCCTAGTCTCCTGCCCCAGCAAGCCGTGATTCTCCGTATCAGCCTGCCCGTCTCTCTAATGCTGGAGGCGGTGGTGTGCCCCGTGACCTCAATTCTCTGAGGGATCTGAGAAGCACTGTTGATTCCAGTTTGTTCAGCTGTTTTTTTTTATTGTGAGGACAGGAGTGGTGACTTCCAAGCTCCAGAGATGCCAGACCAGGAACTGGAAGTACCTATTTTTTAAGTAGATAATCATTGCCAGTATTTATTATATAAAGTCCTAAAATTTCTATCTTCGTTTCAAACTATTGTATAACACTATCTACCTCATTTTCAATTGGGGGAAAAAACATTCTAGCTTCCCAAGTGTGAAGGATTGTATAGCTTTTAGGAGATTATCCTAATTTATACATTTTAAGAGGTTAACATTACTGAATGATTTTTAATTTTGTGGTTAGGGAAGTGTTATCATTGTCCTGGAGCTACACGTAGCTGACTGAAAAACTCAGGTAGCTAAAGGTCTATGACCCTGCCAGTAAGGAGGTAGTAAATTATATTAAAAACGTTAATACTAAAAAGTATAAAGCAAAATACACCTTAAAATACACCCTCTATCCTTTGCCTGTGCTTAAGAACATAGGCTTTAGAGGCAGAAAGAAATGTGTTTAGATCTTAACTCTCCCCCTTACTAGCTTTGTTATCATAAAGCTTTTCCTTACCTTCATTTCCTTCCTCTATAAAATAAGGATAATAAAACCTATCTCACTAGGTTATTATAGTGAGTGACTTAAAGTGCTTTGCCCTTAAGTGCATAGTAGAAATAGTACTTGTTGTGTCTGTTGTTGCTATTGTTATTTTTATTATTACTAGGCTACAACTCCTTCACCTGCTATTGCCACTGTTGAAAATATTTCAATTATACAATCTATAGCACGCTGTGTAGGGCATACCTTAGCTGTATCCATTCTACTGTTCCTCCTATTTTCTGGGAATTAATTTCATGAAGAAAAGTTTTCCATTCTATTTTCCTATCGCCTTATAAAACCTAGTCCTCATCAATCCACAAACAAAATGCTACTTTGTACATTAAAAATATAAACCAACAAAGAGGAAAAATAAATGAAAACTTTCTGGGTGCAAATATTGAGCCAAAAGCATAGGGAAAAAATAATTATAAATAAAACAGCAGCTAAAATACTTCTTTTTATAGCAGGAATTGATTTATAGAACTGCCTTTACAATTCTATTTAATACTTCCTTTATTTCTAAAGCTCTAATTCCACTTCTGAGATGCCAGTTCTCAAACTGAGAGAAATTTAAATTATACCAAAACTTTCAAACTCAACAGCCTTAATCTTGTAGCTTTTTATATTTATAGTCAATCTGTATTCACCTGAGTTTGGTAATGATGAATTTTTCTTCCCTGGGTTGTCTGTGCCAGCAAACCTTTTTCAAAATTTAAAATGAAATTCTAAACTGAAAAGAACATTTCCATGATGCAAGGCAAAACTTGTATCCTTTCCCCTAATTATTAAGGAAACTAAAATAGCTTCTTTAAATGAAAAACCCTGCTTCTTTTCACAGCAAGCACAGAAAAGATACTAGGGTTCTTCAGATTCCTGTTTAACTTCCCTCTCATGGGATTTGGATTTACAATACTCTTCAAAGTAACTGAATGTGGATTTAGTTACTCAGTGACAGAAACACTGAGAAATACTGTGTATTAACATTAAATTTCAGAAGCTGAATCAGACAGAAGGTGACCTATATTCTTGGACACCTGGTCTTGGTTTCTTCACAGAATGAACCACAGAGTAGAAAACCATTACCTTTTTTTTATGTGTTGATAAAAGTGTAGTTTTATTCATCCATATATTTTTTCCAGTTTTATTGAGAAATAATTGACATACATCACTGTATAAATTCAAGGTGTATGGCATGATCGTTTGATTTACATATATTGTGAAGTGATTACCACAATAGATTCAGCTAACACCCATCTTCCCATATAGATACATAAAAAGGAAAAAAATATTTCCTTGTGATGAGAACTCAGGATTTACTCTCTTAACAACTTTCCTATCTAGCATACAGCAGTGTTAGCTGTAGTCATCGTGCTGTATATTACACCCCTAGAACTTATTTATCTTACAGCTGGAAGTTTGTACCTTTTAAGCACCTTCCTCCAATTTCCCCTCCCTCCACCCTCCTCTCCGGTAACCAAAAGTCTGATCTCTTTTTCTAAGAGTTTGGTTGTTTTTTTCAGATTTCACTTAAGTGAGATCATATACAGTATTTGCCTTTCTCTCTGTTTGACTTATTTCACTTAGCATAATGCCTTCAAAGTCCATCCATGTTGTCACAAATGGTAGGATTTCCTCATTTTTATGGCTGAATAATATTCTATTGTGTGTGTATACATATATACATATACATATATGTATACTACAACTTCTTTTTCCATTCATCCATCAATGGACACTTAGGTTGTTTCCATGTCTTAGCTATTGTAAACAACGCTGTTATGAACATGGGAGTACAGATATCTTTTTGAGTTAATGTTTTCGTTTCTTTTGGATATACATTACTTTCTAACAGTTAACTCAATCTTGGTTTCTAGTCTTTCATTATTTCTCCCAAATTAACCAACTGTTTCAAAGCATTTCATCTAAAAACAAACCGAACAAAACATACTTTTTCATGAGCCTGTGAAAATTCAATAAGGCAAAGCTTTCATAAGGAAACAGTGAAAACACACCTGCAGACTAATTTATTTATATGTAACAGTATGCTCCATCCCAAGGAAATATGGAAAGTATTTATTTTTGGACCTTAATCCCTCTGATGTTTGCAGGCAATGGTTGTGCTGTAGTTGAACACAAATCAATAAATATCAGAGGTCTTCTTTATTCATTTTGTTTCTCTTGCACCCAAAAGAATAACAAATGTTACTTTTAGTGAAAAGAAGTCAAGATGAACATTCAGCACAAGCAAGTTCATTAGGGAACAAACTTTAGTTTTCATGTCAAACCAGAAAATCCAAATCTTTTGAATCAAAGTACAAAAAGAGATAAATAGGTCATTGGCTAATGCACATTTAAAATATAACAGGAGAGAGAAGTCACCAATTTTTGAGTATATGCAATTTAAGCCAACGAAATGACAGATTTATAAGAACTTTCCTTTCTTCAAGGTGTCCATCCATAATGCTCCTCTTAAAAGTCACCATAGCTTTTGCCTGATGTAAGGGACCAACATATTTTGGTTGGTTTTGATGAGCTTTAAATATTAGGTAATTTATTGACAATTAA
Organism: Tapirus indicus; assembly: GCA_031878705.1. Taxonomy (NCBI): domain Eukaryota; kingdom Metazoa; phylum Chordata; class Mammalia; order Perissodactyla; family Tapiridae; genus Tapirus; species Tapirus indicus. Next base: position 113,062,225 of record CM062921.1, on the reverse strand, counting down.
AGTTAACAATAGATTTGAAACACAACCTTCTTTAGTTTTTTTGATAATGCACTAAGATTTTAGAAATCAGAGTTGTTAAGAAATTTTCATTCTCTTGGATCTCAAGAACTTGGAAGACAGGGAAGGGGTAGGGAGGGTGAGCTTACCAGTTGCCATCCATTGCACAGTTCTGGAGTCGTCATCACTGGGTCAGTGAGAACAACAGTAGTCATCTGAGGTTTATTAGCCAAAGCAGCAGGAGGGATCAAGGTGAGAACATAGCACTTCAGAGCTTTAGAAAACTCATTTACATGCCCTATCCCACTGGTGCTCAAAATAGACCCATGAAATAGGCAGACAGGAGATGCTATAAAGAAGCTGGGATTCTAATTTGTAAGGTCACAACACTAGTGAGAGGCAAAAATGTTACTCTGAATCTCACATTCTGTTCACAAAAAGAAAAAAAAAAAGTCAAAGAAATATACTGAGACTCCTCAGGCTTAGTCCCAGGACTTCTTTCCCTACATGGTCTTTTCCATTCCATGACTGATTTATCAAATATATATGGATTATTCCCAATTGTATAACTGCCTTCCAGACCTCTCCTCTGAGTGACTACGTAAGCATGCCCATCTGCACCTGCAACATCACCTCCTGAATGCCTAAAAAAGCCAGTGGATGCTAGTGAGCTCTTGTTTCCCCTCCTCCCACAAAACCCGTTCCTCCCAGGTTACCTCATCTCAGTAAGTGACAGATCATTGCTCAAGTCAGGTCTGGGAGTCATTTTCATCTCCTCCTTTCCTCTACCCTAACACTCCATATCCAAGGCATCAGCAAGTCTAACAGATTCCTCTTACAAAATACTCTTTCCTCAATTCTATCACCTCTCCCCACCTCCAGTCCACCATGACCTCTCCCCTGGACCACTGCAATAGGCTTCTTGCTGGCCATTCTGCCTCCCTTCTTGCCTCCATAAAATCCATTCTACATACAACATATAAGCCAAAATCATGACCCTTTCATTTGCACTTAAAGTCCAAGCTTCTATAAAAGCCCACATAGCTACCTACCTACATCTCCAGAGTTGTACAATTCTTCTTGCTGACAAGCAACTCAGAAATAAAGCCTTGGTAATGTCAAGGCACACCAGTGGCAGATGAAGCATGGAAAGTCAGGACTTAAACCAAGTCTTTCAGTGTCCTTTTCATTAAGCCCTTCAACTTCTTAGTGGTCTATTCCCAGAAATGTAACCATGTCTCAGTTTTCTCATTTGTAATATTATAATAATACTGCTTCTCCTCCTACCTTACCTAGTGATTAAGAGCATCAAATGCGACAATATAATACGAAAGTGCTTTGAAAAACATAAGGCATTATATAAACATAAAGTAATATAAAATGCACACTATTAAAAAAACGGCACTCAAATATGGAGTTTTCTGAGCCTTTGTTTACACAAAAGAGGAGCTCTAGCTAAAATAATCAACTTTTACCTCTCATCACTCGAATATTTGACTGATTTGAGCCTCTTCTGCTTCTTAAGAGGACCGGTGCTAGACAGGAAGCACAGGGCTGCCCTGGTTAACTTCCTGATTTCAGGCCTCACCTTACCAACAAATAAAAAATAACCAGATAAATCATACAAATGTGTTTCTGACTAAAAAGATAATAGGAAGCTAAAGGCCACAGTTCAGAAGGCTGAGAAAATCAGGTTCACCATCCCCAAAGTCTCTCCACTCCCCTTCTTCCTCCCTCTCTCCAGTATGCAGAGGGGACAGCTCCAGAGGAGATGAAAGCCCAGGGCAGTGGGGTCCTTCCAAACCCCAGGGACACAGGACAACTCCAAGTCTAGACCACCTCCATAGCTCCTGGAAGCTCTGCCAGCCAGCAGGAGCTGCAGCCACACGCCGGACACTGGTCAGGTTGAAGAAGTCCCCACCCCACCACCCCAGGGTGCTGACAGTCACCTGGCTGTGCATTTGTGTACACAAGAAACTGGACCTCAACTATGAGATGAGTCAAATAGGCAGGAAAAGGCAAGACGCTCCTAATAAAATTAGTCCATTGATACACGATTATACGAAAGTCAGATTTATGACAAAGGCATTGAGATATTAAAGAAATTGCAACTGTAGCAGAATAAACAATGGCTGTATATAATCTTCCTTTCTTCATGGTTGCCCCCAAAACAGGCCTACCACAGTGAATAGTCATTTCACTACTTCTACCCAAACTCATATTATTCAATCTAATTTTTCATTGATTCTTTCACACCAGTTATCATTATTTTATTTCAGCTCTTCTTAAGTTCATTGTTCCTTTAAGAAGTAATACTGAGTGACATTTAATATATTCAGACTACAGCAATGAAAATTATGCTGTAAATCAAGGTCTGCAAACCTTTTCTATAAAGAGCCAGATAACATTTTAGGCTTTGCAGGCTGCACACTTTGTCACATATTCTTCCTCTCTCTTTTTAACAACCCTTTAAAAATATTTAAAAAAACATTCTTAGCTCTTAGGTGACACAAAAACAGGCCACGAGCTGTAGTTTATCAACCCTTGTAAAGAATAATTATGAATTATGATATTATATAGAACATATATAGTTATACACAACATGAATCAGTATTTCATTTAAAACAAATCACACTGGTTCAATAGGCTTCCTTTTCCTGAAGCGGGTATTAAAACTAGGAATGCTCTATATTAGAGAGGAGGAAGAATATGCCTTATTTTTCATGAGGAAAAAATTCTGCCCAGATACTTTTTCTCCCCCCGCCCCAGGCGGTCAAGGATAAAAGATGCTCACTAAGAACTAACGAAGTGTCACTTATAATGTATGTATTTATACTGAAATTTAAAAACTTAGGTTTATACAGTGCAGGTTGATAAAACACAAATGTGTGAAGCCTTAAAAACTATAAATAGATACAAAGTCAAAAAACCAAAAATAGCTAGAATAAAATTCACCAATCCATCAAAAAAGGGGGATGTATTATTAAAACAACTTTCTTTTAGGATCTCTGCACTAATGATAAAAAATAGCACCAGAACTTTGTAAGGATAATGGCATACAAATGACTTGCTGTAATTGGTATTTCTGCCCCACAATGCAATGAAGTCCATTGTACCTGAGATAATGGAAATCTCTCACAGAGTTGCTGCATTGTTACCAAGCAACAAGAAATAAAATGTCAGGATTAGCACTTGATTTAATATATTTTTATCATCAATAAACCATATTTCTATTCTGCTATTCTTCTGGATGTAAATGGTCATTAGGCTAACAATTATATTTCATAATCTACATGAGTATGCAAAAAAAAAAATTCAGTAAAGTTAAAACTGGGCATTCACCAAGTCTATGTTTTTCATATTGACTGCTTCCTTGGTAGAAACTGCAAATATTAACATAATAGTAATTCTATTACTGAGAAGATTATTTTGCCAAAATACTCAACTACGATACGTCTTCACTAAACACATCTTCATTAGCATTCAAATATTTTCAAACCAATGTTGCATTTCATGAAAATTCAAGGAAATGAATGGTCTTTAAATACTTCAATACTTTGAAATAAACAGAATCAATCAGTTCATTTAGTTCAGTTGTGTAAGGATAGTTTCATCTTATCTGTCAAAGCATTCCATATCGAGCTAAATCTGTATCATAAGAATTTACAGACATCTCCTTCAGAGAGGTTTAGTAATCAACTAAAAAAAGTCAAATCCAAAAGCAGAAATAAAATCTTATAACTGAAAAACTGTAAGAGAAAGAAATGCAAATGAAAGGTATAAGTTTAAAAATCATTCAATGTAAATGATATCCATTGCTCACTACATCCATCCCAAAGTTAACACTAGGAAGGTGACCATATTCTGCCTTAGGATCAAGGGTTCCCAGGGTTCTTGGGGGGTTTGTATGAAAAGGGTGTTCCTTCTTTTTGTATTGTATCAAATAGCTCTCTTACCCGCCCTCCCTTTTTTTTTAAGAACCTGTGTGAAGTGTTCAACTCAACTGGCCCATGTGGATAAAGCAAAGAGAATTGGGATAAACAGTTTCTTGCTGTCCTCATTCTTAGAGCTAACTAACAGAAGTAGAGAGCTTCACCAGGTAAACACTAAAGTGGAGGGGAGGGCATCTACATACAGTGCTTCACACAGTGAATGTCAAATTTGACATTTCAGCCAAGTTCTCATAAATATCACATCTCCACGTGTCAATCAGAGATTTGTATATGTGAATGAATCCCATACAGGCATGAGCAGTAGTCACCTGTATATGTCTGTGTGCTTGAAACTGAATCTGTCCAATGAAGTTTCTCAACATGGTTAGAAATATTTGCCTTCCATGGATAGAAGCTTTAATTTTTTCCTGTTAATACTGTTTTTTTTCTTTTTACTGTCTCTTGGAAAAATTATGAGTTTCTCTGCTTTTGAAACTGTAAGATCATAAGGCATTAGCAATCTAAAGATTAAGAATAAAAGAAACTTCAGAGGAAAGGAATTATGTTTATCCCTTAGGCATTTTCATTTTCTCTAAAGCAGGAAGGAAGGTAACCAAAGTCTTTAAAACACTGATCCATTAATTGGCCTGCTTGGTGGAGATTAAATGTTCACAGGATCCACTGAAGTGATTGAGTTACATGGTTAAAATCCACTGTGTTCCCACCTTCGATTGTAAAATGAAATAACAACCAGTTTGATCACTTCCTAAGGTAACTCATGAGGAGTTATCAAGGCAAAGTTCTCCAGACACAGCCAGAGGGTCACAAAAGCCAGGGGGCTCCAATCTCAACTTCACATTCTCCATTCACCTCAGAGTTTTAAAGTCAGATTTAGGCCTAATCATCTCTTGGGAACTATTACAAAATGAACTAAAAATACAAATCATATTTCACATAGCCCAGAAGATATTGCCATTACTCCTCCAGAAAGCTACCCTCATACAAGACTCCTCAGCCCACCACCTTGCACTGAAGAAAGGAGCATATGTCATCCCTATTCCTCAAACCGACCAGAAATGCAACCACCTCAGGCCTCTCCACCTGCTACTCCTTCCGCTGCCCTGATTTCTCCCCAGAGAGAGCTACAGAGCTCCAGCTTCCTCACTTCCTTGAAGTCGTCACTCGAAAGTCATCTCAGGGAGGCCTTTTACTGAGCACCCTATCTAACATTTCAGTTTCTTCTCCTGACATTTCATGTTCCTTTTCACACCTTGTTTTTTCTCCTTAACATTGATCAGTATCTAACATACTGTATTTTACTTATTTATTGTATCTATGGTCTATCCTGACCATCAGAACATAAGCTCCATGAGGGCAGGGATTTTTCTGTTTTGTTCACACTGTTTCGCCAAAACCTAGAAAAGTACCTGGCACACTAGAATTTCTCGGCTTCAGTGAACTTTCTCTAAACTGTCATTGACATATAACTGATGCATGTTTAAAAATAACACGGGAGGAGAAAGAAGGAGATGGGGATGCAGATGGGGCAGGAGTGATCACGGATTGATAGTCACCAGGGCTGGGTGATGAGCTCAGGTGGGTTCATTATACTCTTCTGTTTACTCTTCTGTTGTGTAAGTTCATCACCCTTCATCACAAATACTGAAAACAACATTTTTAAATATCATTTACACTGCAATCTTCACCTTCCCTCACCCACCAACCGGAAACAACATGTCCTCTTGGCAGGATGGCAGGTGTACTCCTAATCTTTTCCTCTAGTTAATCTTCTAAGGAGAGATGGCATGTGCCAGGCATTAGTACAGAACACAGAAGTCACAGTTCCCAAAGCCTGGCTCCTCTGAACAAAAAATCTTAGGATATCACTTTGGAGATGATCTTCCATATGTCCATACCTTATGACTTAGAATTTTTTTTAAAGCAAAGGACTGATAAACTCAATATTCTTGATAGTGGCTGTCTCCATAGGGGAAGCAGGCAGATGAAAATGAGTATGAGCAATCCTCTAATTCTTATCTTAAGTGAGTTCACAGGTGTTGAACTTATTATTATGCTTCATAACCCACACAGGCTACATGTACATAATATTTGTGTGCATCAAATATCATGTAATATAAACAATTCTTTCATAAGTAAATATATAAATATATTATAAATATAATGAAAATAACTTTATTGAAGTCGTGATAATGAATAGATTTATTTTAACTAAAAGCTGAAATTAGCTAAAGTAGTTGAAGAGGCCTGTGTAAACCTTCCGTCTTCTCATCAGCCAGGGCACAGGCCTGATGAGAGCAGCTGGGTTATTTCGGTCACAGGCAGCCTCAACAGCCTTCGGTGGCTGAGTCAGACGACCTTTTCTGACAGCGAAGGCATGCCAGCCTGCTTGCAGGAGACAAAGCATCAACAGTCTCCTGAGTGAAGTGCTCCTGCCCCGCCCCCCAGGTTTTCTATTATAAGTTGCTTAAAAAAATGTAGAAATAGGTCACTTTCCAGAGCAACCCAAGATGGCAGGATATGCACCCAGGAGACTGGCGGAGGGGCTCATAGGGAGTTGAGGGGTTAACAAGACCCCTCCAAAAGCCAAATGAATTCCTCTTGGAAGACCTAACAGTCCTGGCTACTCCTTATTACACACACGGAATGCAATGCCAAGAGTTGTTCCCTGGCTGGTTTTGCACTTAAACTTGTGAAGTTTATCAGGGAAGACTTCACCCACTCAAAGAGAAAGGTCCAGAAATAACACTGTCTGGGCTAAAAAGAGAATTATCTCTGGCATGTGTGCCAATATGCGCACCCACTTGTACTATTTTTCCCAAGTAACTACCCAGTTTTTTAAGAGGGAGGGAAAAAGATACAGCCAGCATTCACTATGTCACAAGTTTGTGGTGAAGCGGGCAAATGGCTGCAGGTTTTAAGAAATACGAATGCAACATTCATATTGGCTTTGTTAAAGGGGAAAACAGCCATAACTAATCACCTCTTCAGTTTTACACAGCTCATAGGTTTGTTTAGAACACACCTGAAAGGGAAAAACGTTTCTGAAAAGGAGTAATGTTCCCCTTTTACAGAAACTAGAAATAATTTACATCAAGGGCAAATTTGATATTCTCTTTAATTCAAGGTAAACATACTGGTTTACTTCTTGACATGAAACATTTACTGGAAATTAATGAGAGAAGAAATTATGAGCAAAAAAAGCTTCCATGTTCCTTTGCCACCCTGCTTCTAAGTCCAAAAGTTTTCAGATGTCTACAGGAATCATCATTAATATTTTAGATATTTATAATTCTACCTTCCTTAAAACTCAAGTGACAGGATATAAACAGGGAGAAAGGTTGAAAAGATGCAGCTTGTGGAGTGGCAAGGAGCTTCAAGAGACATACTTTAACCCAGATTTTGCTGCCGAAAAGTCCTCTATTTCCTCATCTCTAAGAGAAAGGAGAGGAGCTAAGAATTCTAAAAACAAGCCTTTGTCTGAAATGTAGGGTGTAGTCACTGTAATAGTTCCTTCCGTTTAAGATACTGCAGTACTAGAATAGACATTCAATCACCATGTTTAGGGAAATTTGTGAAAAGCTGCAAAGTTCAAAAAGGCTACACAATAGAACAAACAGAGTCCAAAAGAAAGACTGAATGAACCCTTAGGGCTATCGATCATGGGATGATGCTTTTCTCAAAGTCATCTCCGAGGTAGATGGTACTGGATGAAAAAAAGACCAGAATGGAAATAATTGGCAAGGAAGGCCAGGTATAGAGGAATACATTGGCCAAAAATCTCCCTATCTGCTTGATTCTAATAGTCAGCACTGAAATGGACTACTGTGGGAGATTCAATATCTTTCAAGAGCTTGAAACGTCACCCATTTATGATGATGTGAGAGTATTTCATAAAATAATGGAAAAGAGCACACACCTTGGAATCAGTCCTTCTATGGTTCTATCCTAGCTCCACCTAGCTGTGTGACATCAGGTATGTAACTTAACCACTCTGTGTTTTAAAGTCCCCATCTGTAAAATGAGGATAATAATGGTTCCTACCTCATAGGACTATTGTGAGGATTAAAATAATAATAATGTACATAAAGAATACAGCAGTAACTAATACATAATAAATACTTGGTTAATAGTAGCTATTATTATTGTTAATATTAGCAGGCAGGAGTATATTTGGGTAATTATTGATCTTTGAAGATTCCTCTTAACATGACACTTCAGAGACCAGCTCATAATCATTCATCCCACTAGGACCACTGTAAAATAAAGCAGGACAGAGCTAGAGGAAAAGTATTACAGAATCCTGGAGGCCAATGCAGATAATGGATTGCAAAGAACACAGCACAGTAGAGGAGCTGGAGGTCCAGGATACTCACTAGACTCAGAATAGTCCAAAGTTGCGAAGTCAAAAGAGACTTCATACCAGAAAATGCCCAATCTACTCACCATCCCCAATTCCAAATTATTTTCCACTTTCAAGCTCACAGTTCTTACAATTCAACCTATGGGCATGTGGACCACTTCTACTGAGGGCACACACAGGGCACAGGCTTATAATAATCTATCATCTAAGTAGCTGTTTTGCTTATATTCCTAAACTAGAATGACAAATTAGATTTCATCTTGATCCTTCTAATTAAGCTCTGTCCAAAAAAGAACCTTTCTACAGCGACAATAATGTTCCATGCTAATCAACACAGCAGTCGCCAGCCATATGTGAAACCGAATTTTCACTTTATTTAATTTCAATTAATTTCAATTTGAAAAGTGACATGTGGCTAGTGGCTACCACGTTGGACAGTATAGGTTAGTCAATTGGGAGTGGCTGGCTGTAGCACTGTGTTGAAAGGGATCCTAATGGGAGTTTGGACTAACAGGAACGAGTGTGCTGTGTTAGATCAGAGATGCGTGTTCTAGGACAACAGACAAGGCTTTATCATATTTGCAGGCTCAGTTAGAGGATTTTATCTCCCTTTCTTTTACACCAAAAAAGAAGCTCTCTTTCTAATAACTACAGTGATTCTCAGATACTTGAGGGTCATTTTCTGCTTTTGGAAGAAATAAGATTGGCTGAAAAGAACCAGATTATAAACGGAGAAGATGAAAGAAGAAAAAGCACTTCACCCAGGATAATGCATAATGCCCCTTATTACATGGAGAAGAAATATTAGTTTTCAGTAGTTTTATAGAAGTACACAAAATCAATACAGTGTTAAACTATTGATTACTTTAAGCTATGTTATAGGCCTTTCTTCATCTGTAATGTTACAGATGCATGCCATGGACAGGTCATTAAGATAATCCAAGGAATAAAAATACAGATTACACAGACAGAGTAAGCCACGTTATCTATTTTAAGTGCAGAAAATATACTAAAGCCATTGCAAAAGAAACTAGCACGCCTGGGTTGAAAGTACCACATCCCTCAGCACTTTAAAAATAACACACTTCACTTTCCGAGAAAGGAACAGAACTCTAACATGTGATTGTTTCAAAAATATCGCTATAATGCCTCCATGAAATACCATCTTGGCCAAGCGTATGGAGGAATCAAAAGATGTTACATACAACACTACCATCATAAGAAAAATCAAGAACATATAGTCTCATTTCCAGATCCCAAGGTGGGTTCCTACAAAACCCTCCCAAGGGAAAGCTATCTCAAATTCCCATGAAAATTTGGTTCCAAGGTGATCCTCAAACCTCAATTTAAGAATAATTTTGAAGTCTCCTTTCGGGTTCATATACATATAACCAAAATGGCAGAGTTTTAATATAAGCACCTGTTTCTATCCAGAGCTTTAACTCTGGGAAGGCTCTAGAATTATTCAAGTCTCTCCCAAACCCTGAGATGTCCAAAGGAAAGTCAGTTAGTGCTTTATTTCAACTGTTGTGAATAGAACCACATCAAAGCAATTATTTGTACTACCCTCCTTCTTCCTTAAAGAATTCACACTATCTAACGAACTTATAAGATAACAAACTTCTTCTGATACTACTCACTATTTTCCTGGGATTCTATACATAAACATTCATCTTGGGATTTCACCCAAGAAGATCTAGTTAACACAAGTAGCAAAGGACTTTTATAAGTTGGTCCCATGGCTTGATTCTCAAAGAGAATAATCTAGTGAGACACTAGCTAACCAGGAAACTAATGTTACAGCAAAATTCCAACTCTTATGTATTTAAATAGAATCCTTCTATGTCCAAAACGAAAAAGCTGTCATTGTTTGTCCTCCAAAATGACAAATGAACTGTTGTACTTTTTCCTGAACTAACACATAACAACAAGTTAAAAAATTAACATCAAGAAATCAGAAATAACCTGTTCTCTTACCTCCACCACTGTGGTTTCTGCAGCTTTGCACATGGGCAAGTTGAAATTCCTGGCACTTTTCCTACAGTAGGGGTGGGGGAAATAAGAAAGTAGAGACAGAAGACCAAAAATAAAAAGCATCTCTTTCAGCTTTAATTATAGATTAACTAATTTCTATAAATTAAGAATCTGTGAATCTTTTCAAAGAAAGCATACCATATTTTCCATTAACGAAGTTTTATGACTATTTTATAAATGAAAACAATGTGATGCCCACTTCACTCCATTATATGGTTTTTTTATGGGGTTGAGGGAAGGAGGAGCTATTTTTCAATTTCAACATATAGATTATACACAGAAAAATAAAATGGATATTAATAAATCTATTTAAAACTAATTTCCCTAAATCTTTCAACAGGGGTACCACTTTATTTCTGTAGTTAAATGTTTCACTGAACTTGCTCTTATTAAAATATTAAGGAAAAGTAGCAAGTGCTTCATATGAGAAGGTATGGCAATTATATTCTCTATTAAAGAGAAGCCTATTGAAACCTATTGCTGAAATTAAATGAAATATTCATTGGTAGTTTGTGACTCACCTATAAAGATCATTCTGGAGAACCAATTTTTAATGAAATTTTTGAAAGTACAACACCCACTTCAGACCCTGAAGTGTAAAAATTTCAAGAAGGTACCAATTTTGCTAATGGTTTTGCATTCCTAGGTTCCTAAATTAATATACCTCCTCTAATCATAAAAATTAAATGTATTTTTGTTTCTGAGAGTGTTAAGTTGATAGAAAAATTTCTTTGGTGAAGGGAAACAAGTCACAGCTGTCTTACTAGTTTTTTAGGCCACCAGTGTTTATTTCACTTGGATTCAAGGGTAGGTGTTTCCTTGAGAGAGGAGTCCTTGTATACTTTCACAAGTTGTTGTGTTGGATTCCACCAGACACTCAGCATCAAAAGCTCCAAGAGCAGAGTGGCCAGAGGTAAGGGCATACAGGGCTCTCCCACTTTAACAATGGCCTAGACAGATGTCTGTACCAGTTGTCCCACTAACTGTGAAGGTGCTCCTAGAAGTCAGTATCTTAAGAATCTAGGTCACTTGACCACTGGTGATGAGCACTCTCATTTCACATCAAAGTTCAATGGTTACTGAGCATAAACCACAGGCATAAAGCCTGTGCTTAGAATAGCCCTTGTGCAGTCTTTATACACTAGAGCCAGGGAGTGGAGCACAGGATAAACTCGTGGAAATATTTTAATTCATTTCCATTTGCTACTATACGATTTTACTAATCTTTTTTAAAAAGCAACTAAACTTTGCAAACATTACACCAAGGTGTCAAATAAGGTAGATAGGATGCAAAATGTCTTCTCTAGTTGCCAAAATTAGCTGTAATTTCAAAAACTGACTGAATTCAAGAAATCAAACATAGGATTAATATTATATAAGTTCTTCAGAAATGAACAAAAACATGAGAGCTGTCACTGAGAATTTAATTGTGATTTTACCAAAGCCGCATTTGGTAAAGACAAAAAATTGCTAACTAAAAGCAGCAAATGATAATACTAAGAGGAAAAGAATGATTTCTGTAATATATTAGTGAAGTCTTAAAGACCATTTTGGAAAACTTTTATGTGTATATTCAAAGGTGGCATAATTTTACAAAAACAATTATATAATCTGTAAATCCAAGATACTAAATACTTGGTATTTAGTATGCTTAGGATAATCAAAAGAGCTTGAAATCTATTAAGCCTATGGCTTAACATCTGTGGCTATCCAGATAATGAGAATGAAAGTGTAGTATTACTAAGGTTAATCAACATTTCAGAAAGAACCTTTATAAGCATTTCCTAGTAGACAATCAGTAGGACTGGAAAAAACTGATCTAAAAGATTCTTAGCAATATCTTTCCAGAATATCAAAGTAACTTAGACATTTTAAGAAAATGCATGTAAATAACAATATCAAAATTCAATATAATTCTGTGGTTTTGTCATGTTTTCTGACCATGTCTCCACATTGTTCTGGTCTTGGTGACTGAAATACACAGGGAAAAAAATAATGTGTATGCTGACAGATATTCCAGGGCATACCTATAGATTCAAATAGTTAACAAGCAGAGCAACGTGGACAGCAACCAATCAGAACAGACTCCCACAAGTATACTATACCAGTGAGACCACATAGCAGCAGCCCTCCACACACACATATACACACATACATGTGGGTATGTTTGATTTTTAAGTCATTTTTTAAATGAATTTTTAAATAGCAAATACACAAAGATATCCATGTTATAATCATAATTTAGGAAATATAAAGTTGCTGAAATGGATTACATTAATATTTTTTAAAACCATCACATTACCTGAAAATCACGTTTCCTGCGCGGTCTGCCTTCCAGGCTTTCACCAAAGCAAAATCCCCTGTAATTGCTTCCTCCAAAATAAAATGCCGACCATTAAACTCTCTCACCTAACAGGAGACAAGGAGGGCATTGTCAGCTATTTGCACAGGTATTGTTTGATTGTGATATGTGCTCTGATAGAGGCAGATAAGAGGGATATGAGCTTAGAGCAGGTTTCTCAGAGGGAGAAGAATCTAGGCTGAGACCCGAGGATGAGTAGTGGTAGGCAACTAGGATTTAGTCAAAGTGGTGGAAGGGGTAACCAAGGGAACAGCATGTGCAAAGGCTCAGTGACAAGAGAGAGCCTGGTCAATTTGAGGAACCAAAAGTTCTATATGCCTGAGGCATAGACTGTGTATGCTAGCATTCATTTTATTATTTGTATGTATAGGTTATGTGTTGAACATGAAAAATAGTCTCTTTCCCTCTACCCCCCAAAATATTATATATATAAGTTGCATGAAATGGCCAATGTATTGTTTTTGCACCTAAAATAGTTATAAAAATCCATGCATCTCTCCCAATTAATCTACAATCATCTGGTGAGATTTTAATCAGAATTCCTCCAATTGTAGATTAATTTGGAGAGAACTGGCAAATCATATATTCCCACCCATGAGCATAATATATGCCGACATTTTTTTAAAGTCTTCTTTTACCTCCTTCAATAGTTTTATTATTTTCCCCATAAAAGCTTTGTATATTGTTTTAAGTTTATTCATTGGGACTTCTGATGCTACTATAAATGTTATATTTTATTCTACTACACCTCCTCTTCTGTCATTTCTGGTCTAATGGAATGCTATTGGTTTTTGTATATATATTATCTTTTAATTCTACTACGAATTTGTGGGGGGGGGGGGCGGTGCCTAAAGCAAAACCATGCTATGGCATTACGTTCCTTTTTCTTCTTGGGGATTTACCTCAGAAATGCAACAAAGAAAGGAAACACCACCACTTGCCACGCTCCGTCACTACACAGGATGGGAGCCATTTGAAGACAGAGCTCCATTCTCCTTCCTACTGCACCCCCTAGTGGACAACTGCATGAACTCTATAGAGAGCTTCAGTAGAGAGTTTTGTCCGTTTACTTTACTATGGTTTCAAACAGAAATCCTTTCTTAAAGAACAGCTTCCTAAAAGGCATTATCCCACTTTCCTGCTAGAAAAGATTAATGAATTCAGAGAATCACTGATAAATGAGGGTCTTATTAATATGAACTTAGAGAAATTACATGAAAGATATTTATAAGCTATACATCAATACACAAAGTTTTTTTTTTTAAGAGTCTTATGTATTCCAAAGTCATTACTGTGAATACCAATGATGACAGTTGGGCATTTTACATACAGATCTAGAAAACCAGGCTAAATATATGCTAACCCAGGGCAAAATTTAAAAATTGGTGGGTTTTTTTTCCTATTCCAATTATATAATTTCCTGATGGGTCTACATAATAGCTGTTGCTGAATGTTAGCTATTCTAAAATTTAAACACAGGGAAGGAACTGGTTTTGTCAAACTAGCTATTATACTCACTTAAAAGAGTTGTACATTTCATGGTCCCCACTTACTCATCTTTCAGTCCTTTCTTGAATCCACTCCAGTCAGATTTTCACTTCCTCTATTTCAGAAAAATCCCTTTAAGGTTGCCAATGACCTCCCTGCCTCCAAACCCAATGGTCAATTCCCAGGCCTGTATTGCTAACCTCTTCACACTCTTTGACGCAGTTGCCCATTCCCTCTTTTGTAAAATTTCCCTTGTCTTTCAAATCACCAGACTTCCTTGGGTTTCCACTTCACTTGCTAGACACTCTTTCCCATTCTTCTTTACTGCTCCTTCTCCTCTTCCCAACCTTAAAATGCAAGAGGTGTTCTCCAGCTGCACCCCAGCTCCAGCCACTCGTCTAGTCCCACAGATTTAAATGCTCAATACTGATCCCTCCAAAGTTCCTGTCCCAGCTCTAAACTCCCCCCGAGCTGGAGCCTACTGAGCTCCAGGTTGGAGTCTAATGGACATCTCAGATGCACCATCCCAGACAGCTCTCTGATCACCCCCATGCTTTGCCCCTCTCAATAAGCAGCATACTTGATTCTTATCTTTTTTTACAGCCTACAACAAAGCCATCAGTAAATCCCGTTGGCTCTACTATTAACATATATTCCGATTCCAACCACTTCTCACAAGACCCACTGTTATAACCTTAGTCTAAGTCACCTCCCACTCCCACCTGGATTAATACAACACCCTCTTAATGTCTCTCTCTGCTTCAGCCCTTGGCCCCTACCAAAAACTGACCTCCCAACAGCCACAGTGATCTTTCCAAAATGTAACCCAGATCACATCACTCTCCCACCTCTATTCAAGACCCTCTGTTGGCCTCTCACCACTCAGTCAAATCCAGACTCACGTGATCTGGCTCCTGCCTCTCCTCAACACCCAGTCGTACCGCTCTCTGCCCCATCCGCTCTGTTCCAGTCTCAGTGCCCTGCTCTTCCACACACAGGGCAAGCCTGCCTCAGGACCTTGTCGCTCTTCCTTCTGACTAGAGCACAAACCTATAATCTTCGCCCAGTTCATCCTCCTATTTTATTCAGGTCTCCACCAAATGTCACCTCTCCGGAGAGGTTTTCCCTGACTCAGTCTGGAACACCACCTCCCCGGCCACTGACCACTCTGTCTGCCTTTACCCGACTTGATTTTTCTCCATAGCTCTTCCAGTATCAACATTATGTGTTTGTTTATTCATTCATTGTGAGTTTCGCCACTACCAGGGGACTTGGCCTACATCTTCCCTTTTTCCACAGTACTTAGACCAGTGCCTGGCAAAGAGTACAACCTCAATAAACATCATTAAATTAAGGAATTCACCCACTTCTTCTTCCTACCGTAGATGAGGGAAACAAAGAGCTAACAAGAATCGTTTCAAGAAGTTATCTGTTGTATTGCCAGAGGATTCAGACAAAACGACAAAACTACTAGATTTGTGCCCCTGACTCCAGGCAGAACAAACCCCGATATTCAGGACAGATCCTAGTCTATCCCAGGTTTTCCCAGGGTGAGTTAATGCTAAAACTTCTAGCAAGCTCTCAAAGTATTAACCCAATTTTTCTGGGCATCTTGATCTATATTACTAAGATCCATTTTAATAATGAGTCTCCTGTCTTTTACTTTATCAAAAACTTTTTAAACCTAATTAGGCAGTTAAGAAAGAATACAGAATATAAAAAATGTTAATAAAAGCTTTGAGTCAATATAGGTCACTCCAAGCAGAAAGGCAAAGCTCCAGATGGAGGACACGGCGGGAGAAGAACGCTGAACAGCAGGGGACACGTTCAATGACCTTCTATCGTCCCTCAAAACATGGGGGCGCAGAGCTAACACCCCTATAAGCAGAAAGGTGATAAGATAGCCCCTGATTTACTAAGTTTTCTCTTCCCTAGAGCCACGCTCCGCATTTCTGCAACCTGTGCTAACTTTCTTGAGCCACGTGGGCAGGGAGAAAGGAAAGAGACTAAAAATACATGAATGAAATATTCGCCCGTGAAATTTTTAAAATTCACTCAAATCTGAGTGCCTCAAATATCTATATCTAGAGTTCTATTCTTTTCTAATATGTGAGTGAAGTTACCTAGTATAAAGGTGCCCATCCCATCAGCACTTCAAATAAAACTAAGTCATTCAGTCTAACGCACAAGTGTGTCCAGTGCACAAAATGAAGGATGAAGGAGACAATATGAACTCTGTTTCATTATATAATTACAGCTGCCTCCTGCTTTTCAAGATTGTAGACAAACTTGTGACTTCCTTGGCTTTCTTTTTTCCTCTTCTAGTCACATTCAGAAGAGGCCTGAGCATGAATCATTTAAAGCCATATATATCACACATCTTCTCCATTTTCCACTTAAGCACAATCAGCAATTATAAATGCTCCTAAATTTGTTAAAACCTACCATAAAACTAATCTTGACTTGCACATCTGATATTGATTGTAGTTTCTTTTCTTCTCATTTATTTATCCTGATTTTGTGAGTGTGTGAGGAAGACTAGCCCTGAGCTAACATCCGTTGCCAATCCTCCTCTTTTTTGCTGAGGAAGACTGGCCCTGGGCTAACATCCACGCCCATCTTCCTCTGCTTTATATGGGACACCGCCACAGCATGGCGTCACAAGCGGTGCGTCTGTCCGCGCTCGGGATCCGAACCTGTGAACCCCAGGCTGCCAAAGTGGAGCGCTTGAACTTAACCACTATGCCACTGCGCTGGCCCCTATTTATCCTGATTTCTCTATGTGATTTTAATTACTGGCAGGTCCTCAGTTTTAGCTAGAAATTTTATCTAACGTATTTACGTAAATGAATGAGAGTGTTTGTTCTCACGCAAAGGTGATCTTATACTTATTTACCCAATGAGTCCACCCGGAATCCTACGCTGCAAGAGGCCTCCCAGTGTTACCCAGATGCAAGCACTCCTTACCTCTCTTGGCTTGCTGGCAATGGCAATGCTGCCATCTGCGTTGTATTTGATCGGCGACCCTCCTTCTTGCACCAGGGTCCCATACCCTGTGCTGGTGTAGAACGCAGGAACTCCAGCCCCACCTGCACGAATCCTCTCTGCAAGCGTGCCCTACAAGTGAGCACCCAAAACCCCATAAAGAGTCCATGAAGCACACTCTGTGTGGACACAGAAACATTCACAGACATGGTTCCTACTCTCTAGAGGCTTATCATTCTCAGCAGCACCTAGCATTGTCTACTGGTGTAGTTCACTAATGCTGTGTGCTGGAAGATTCATTTAAAACAATTACTGCCTCGCTAGCCAACAACCTCTCTAGTCTTAATCCACATTCAAAATGTAACTGCTTATTTGTATAATCATGCTTCCCACTTCCATGTCTCCCACTGCTTTCCTGACATCGTATTCAATCTATCTGTAATATTTTTAAATCAATTTTCAAATCTGAAGTATGTAACTTTAACTGTACACATTAAAAAACATATAATTAAATTTTGTGTTTTACTGTGTGCTATATGTAGGTATGGACTGGATCTTATCATTAATAACAATAAGTCATTATTATCCAATAATAATGTAAAATGTTCTAAATTTATTTAGAATTTATTCCAAACCATTCTTCTAAGTATTTTTTCTACTACATTACCTAAGGAAAAATAAAAAAATTAGGCAAAGACTACAACATACAGGTAAACTGGTTTTTTAAAGCCAAGAATATCTCAAATTTTGTTCCATAGTAGAAACAGCTGTGTGCAAAGTTTCTTTGTGTCTTCTTTTGATCATCTTCATCTCTCTCCTAAAACCAGTGATTTCAAACCTAATTTCCCTAGCTCTTTCCCACCCTCAACTGCCCTTCCACTCAGTTTCCTGTAGGAGAAGAACCCTAGCCTAAACATTGCCTGCCACCCTCCCTAACACTGAAACCTATTGTTTCAGTCTAGCTACCTCATATTCATACGAGATAAGTGACTGGTTAATCAGCAATAAGAATTGGTTTAGGTATTAATGATAGTGTGTTAATATTGTCCCAGCCTGAAAACAATTTTCTACTTCAACTGGGGCCTTTAAATACTAAACTCAAAGAAGGGACAAATTGTTGGGATTTCACACATGGACTCACTCAAGTAGGTGGGATATTCTGGGGAAGGAGGGACTCGTGGAACAACTGAAAATCTTCCAGATAACTGGTTCTCTACGCTAATGGACAGAGATGACTGTACTTTGGTCATAGGTATTTTAAGTTAATAACATTCACAAAATTAAATCATCAAAACCACCATAATAACCCCTACTTTAAAATATTTTTTAAAGTCCACCTTCCCTGAATACTTTACTCCTTCTCTCTGTGCAACAGGGCAAGGGCCTGAAAGTTGCAGAGAGGCCTTCTACAGGTACCACCAAGCCCCCCACATCCAACCCCCAAAGGGAGCCCTAATCTTTTCCACTTCATCAACACTTCTTTCCTGGTTCTCAGGCTGCAGAAAAAGTTGCCAGAGTCAGTGTTTATTATGTGCCACTAAGATGGGGAGGGAGACACTGATCTCTTTTAGTTTAAAGAAAGAATATAAAAGAAATAATAAGGAAGTTCCTCTTCCATGTATATGCCCTTTGACAAAATAAGGGCAAAAGATATGAAAGGTAATTCAAAAGTTAATTTTCAATAGCTCCACAACCAGAAGGATAAGGTATCACAACCTATAATGTGAAGAGGAAAAGTATATGCTATGGACTGAATTGTGTCCCACCCTACGCCAAATTCACATGTTGAAGCCCTAACCCCCAGTGTGACTGTATTTGGAGACAGGGCTTCAGGGACATCATTAAGGTTAAATGAGGTCATAAAGGTACAATAGGATTGTACAACAGGATTAGCGTCCTTATAATAAGAGACCCAGAGTACTCACTTGCACACATGCTTGCTTGCTCTCTCTCTCTATTCCTCCTTCCCTCTACCAAGAACCAAATTGGCTTCACCTTGATCTTGCACTTCCCAGCCACCAGAGCAGTGAGAAATAAATTTTTGTTGTCTAAACCACCCAGGCTGTGGTATTTTGTTATAGTAATACAAGTAGACTAAGAGAGTATACCTTTTGCTATTTTCAAAAAAACTTTAAATGAAAATTGGATAAATACCAAGCATAGTACAATGCTCTGATAAGCACGGTGCAACACTGTAGACGGATCAGGTGGGACTGCAACACTGTGAAGCCTCAGGTAGAAGGAATAGCTCCCCCGCGCATGCTCTCTCTAGACAAGCATACACTGAATTTTTTTAAAATTCTGCTACATTACATTATTACCAATTTGGTGAAGTCAGTGGTAATAATATCTTCTGTTGACAAAAATAAAGCAGAGAAGTGGGTTCAGTTGCAGAGACCATGTCATAATGGAAGACCAATGCATACAACCTGTAGACCCTTATTTTACTCAACTGACTTAAGAAAGTGTCCTCTATGACAAACTCTTCCATCAGTTAGGAGATGGTGTATAAAATGAGTGGAAACTTGCTAGATCAACTGCAGTAATTGCTTGCTTTATACTGGCATCAGTTCCCTGGAGACCCGGGCTCTGACCCCAGCACTTATTCTGTGATGTAGCCAGTCTTACACTCCATGGGCTTCACTCTCCTGATATGTCTCAGCAAGAACAGATAACTCACAAATTTCTAACTCTGCGATTCATAGGAATTGACTTTGAGGACAATCTTCAAACATTTCAGCAAGTCCTTTTGCATACTTCTAGCACAATATACATTATAGTGCCAAACTTAACCATTTATCTTGTAGCCTGGATATTTTTACTAAAAATACCTCCTTTTTCAGTGCACATTGACAGAAAATATTAGTCCTCAGCAATCAGTAGGTGTGATCTACAAACAAAATTCCTTTGTTTGGCAAAATAGCATCGTCTCTGCCTTACCTCCCTTGCACAAAGAAATTCCTAGCGGGGGAAAAAGGTAAATTTTGAAATAAGCTAGTATTGTAAAAGAAAAGCAGGGAAATTTTCTTACCTGAGGTGTCAGCTCCACTTCTAATTCACCAGCTAAGAACTGCCGTTCAAATTCTGCATTTTCTCCCACGTACGAAGAGACCATGCGTTTTATCTGCTTGGATCGAAGTAAAAGGCCCAAGCCAAAGTTGTCAACCCTGGAAGGAACACGAAGGCAGCTCACAATCAAAGGAACATCTGAGAGAACACTAATATCACTAATATTCAAAAAAGTGAAATGTTATTAATTTAGAGGAATCCTCTCTACAGGACAGTTAACTCACATTCTCTCTCAGTCCCCACCACCCAAAGAGCCTTGCAAGGTGACTGTCCTTTTCTTATTTTACAGTTGAGGAAACTAAATCTCAAAATGTTTAAGTGATTGCTTCCAAGATCTTGGGCAGTAGGTGACACAGCCAGTATTCAAACCCACAGTTCTACCCAGCACCTTTTATTCTTTCCAATACTTCACAGTGATTCTGCGTTAGAAGATGAGCAAAGAGATGGATGGGTTCTTGCCCTCCGCTTCGGAGGTTTACATAAACGCAATGGCAATGCCACTGTCCTCACCTGCACTGACCCCAAAGGAAGGTTTGGATGGAGAAACTTTCTGTCCTAAAAAGGGAGGAGGGGGGCCGGCCCAGTGGCGCAGCGGCTTAGTTCCCGCTTGGCAGCCAGGGGTTGGCGGGTTCGGATCCCGGGCGCCCGCCTACGCACTGCTTGTCAGCCAAGCCGTGGTGGCCTCCCATATAAAGTGGAGGAAGATGGGCACAGATGTTAGCCCAGGGCCAGTCTTCCTCAGCAAAAAGAGAAGGAATGGCAATGGATGTTAGCTCAGGGCCGGTCTTCCTCACAAAAAAAAGGGGGGGGGGGAGGGACATTATCCTATTTAAAAGAAAGAACAGCATGCTCTTGAAATATGGACCCAATTATAAATAACTATGAACATTTTTCCTATATCATAGATATTTTGCTCAAGAAGATTTACACACAAACATTTTTAACAAGAACAACAACAAAAAAATCAGGAAATTAATCACAAACCAGTGAAAAGATTATAGGGAGCAAGAATAATCCTGTCTATCAAGTCATGTATAACACAGTTTAATATCTCTACTAAAGTGGGAGTTCAATTTATCTTAGAAATGGTGCATACAGTGTTGGCTTTTTTCACTAGGTGAAAGTCTCTAAGTTTATGCCTTTCTTATTGATTTATATTATTTTTCAAAGCAAAATACACCTAGAATTTCAAGCAAAGTCGATGTGACAAAACAGATGAATAATCAAAAGAATACTTTCCATTTTTAGTCATCTTATCCCTCGCTCCCACTCAAAAGTTTCAAAAATATTTTAACCAACCAGATAAAGAAAACATTTCTAAGATAACAAAGAATAATTGAACTTAAGCTATAAAACTATTTTTAAAAGAAATATGGTGAAAACCATAACGAGACACCACTACAGACATGAGAGAAGGGCTAAATAAAAAAGAGAGAAATACCAAGTGTTGGCAAGGATGTGGAACAACCAGAACTCTCATATATGCTGAGGGGAATGGAAACCGATACAACCACTTTTGAAAAACTATTAGCCGTATCTATTAAATGCTGAACATACTCATACGCTACATCAGCAATTCCACTCCTCATTCCATACCCAACAAGAATGCATACTTATGTTCACCAAAAGACATGTACGAGAATATTCATAGTAGCACTATTCATTATGGATAAAACCTGGAGCCTCCGAAATACCCCTCAACAGCAGAGTAGACAAATAAATTGTGGTGTATCCACACAATGGAATACTATACAGCAAGGAGAAAGAATGCTCTACGACCACTAGCAACAATAGATGACTCTCACAGACAAAATGTTGAACAAAAGAAACACAAAGAGAGTATATACTGAATTATTCCTTTTATAGGAAGTTCGGAGTCAGACAAAACTAATGGATAAGGTCAGAAGTGAAGATAATGGTTAACCTTGGTAGTGGGAGAGGAGACTAGCAACTGGAAGGAGCATGAGGGGTGCTTTCTGGGGTTCTGGTCATGTTCTGTTTCTTTATCTGGGTGTCAGTTACATGGGTATGCAGCCTGTAAATATCCATCAAATTACACACCTATGGTATGGTCACTTTTCTGTGTTACTCTGTATAATACTTCAATAAAGTCTTTTAAAAGATAGAAATGTAGTGATAAAGGCCAGCGTGCCTCCCAGGAACAGAAGTCTTCATTTATGATCTCCCTTCTAATTCCTTTAGTGCTCCGATGGCTCCTCTCCATGGAGCTGTGTCATCTACATGGTTCATTCATCCAACAATCCTTTACTGAGTACTTCCTCTCCCCCAGGGCTGGTATGTCAGGTCCTGGGCCATAGGCAGCTCTGATATTCTCAAAGACAAAAACATGGAAACCTATCATTACAACAGAGGGAGAGATGTGCTAAGAGAAGTCTGCATGAAGTGTGATGAGAACACTGAAGATTGAGAACCCAACAGTTAGACAGGAGAAAGAGGGCAGAAAAAGGCTCACAGAAGGTGACACTTGAACAGACTTGTAAGAAAAAGAAGTCTCAGAGTAGAATAGAGGTGTGGAAATGATGAGAGAACGAGGCAGAAGGGCAGCTTTGCAAAGGTATAAAATGGTGCAATGGGCTCAGGAAACTGCATGTTGAGTGTGACTAGAATATAGACTGAAAGCAGAAGCGAGGCAGGAGAGGTAGAAGGCAGGCCAGGTTGCGATCTGCCTCATAAGCCATACCAAGAAATTAGGATTTCAACCTGAAGGATATGGGAGACCCTGTGAATAATTTTAAGCAGAAAATAATAGGGTATACAATTAATTGGAGAGGTTCAGAGATGAAAGGCAGGGAGATCAGTTAAGAGGATTGAAATAGTTCAAACAAGCAGTATGAGTACCTGAACTAAGGCAGTGGCAATGGGAATGGAGAAGAAGGGACAAATTAAGGGATATTTGGAGGAAATAATTCATAAGACTTGTTGCCATCCTGACGTAGATGCAGACCCACTCCACAATTCTGGCTGTGGCAATGAAACATAATGGAAGAATGGGCTGGGGGGAAATTAGTCTAATGATCACTGGTGACATCCACTTGTCTGACCTGGAAAGGTGGTAAGTATGACAGCTTGGATGACAAACCACTGACATTTCTCCTAACAACCTCCTTTTCTCCCACCTTCACTCCACTCTCCATCCTCACACCCCACATGTCCACAAGTGGCCATTCTCACTCAATGGACTCCTTCCTAAGTCTCAGAATGTATCATTTCTAAGCCTCTAACTTCCCAGGCCATCCTGATACACTGAATACCTCAAAGTAGTCCAGGTAACAGGTAACTGTCAACCTTCTGCTAAACTTGCTTTAGTAGTCCTAGCCTTGAGTCCAATACTGAATCTGATAACATTTACCACCCACCATGCGTATAAAAGAAATAGAGACACGATCTATTCTCACTTGTTTCAAAAGGAAACTAAAGCCTAAATAACAAGTATTTTCAAGAGTGCACTTTTGAGATGTGGGGAGAATTCCCTGAAGATTAATAATACACTTGTCCACTAGAGGGCTCCATATCACTAGAGTCTGTCTCTCTAGGGCTCTGGCGTAACACACAATGCTTTCTGTTTTTCTTGTTTTTTATTGTTTTTCTGTTTCACCTTGTCCTAATTAATGCCTAGGTAGGCCCCCAGTTTTTCAGGTTAACAATTCTATTCCCCCAAACTCAGCACCACCTGTAGCCTTCCCCATCACCTGATGGCAGCCCCATCCTTACAGATCCACAGTAAACTAATGGGGTGATCTGTGACCTCTCTCACACTCCACATCAACTCTATTGGGAAATCCTGGCTCTACCTTCAAAATCTATCTAGAATCTGACCATTTCTGACTCCCTTCTCTGTGACTCGCACTATCTCTTGCCTGGATACTGCATAAACTTCTCTGCTTCTACTTCTGCCAGCTACAGTCTACTCACAAAATGACAACCAAAAATCTAAATATAAAATAAAATGTCAGATCATGTCACTGCTCTGCTCAAAACCTTGCAATGGTATTCATTTATTCAGAGTAAAAAGCAAAGGTCTCCAGAGCGGCCTGCAAGGTCCCGTGTGAGGGGACGCCCTGTTACGTCTCAGACCCCACTCCTCCCACTTCCTTTCCGCTCATTTCTCTCCCTCTGCCGGCCGCCTCACTGTCCCTCAGACGCACCAGCTGTACTACTGCGGGGCCTTTGCACTGGTCTCGGAAAGTCTCCCCTCAGGTATCTGCGTGGCTCACCCCCCCACTTCCTTCAAGTCTCAACTGTCACCTCAATGCGTGCCCCTCCATCACCCCATTTTACACCAAAACCTGCCCCTCCACTTTCACCCTCCCAATCCCCCTTTCTTGCTCTTTTTCTTTTTTCCATAGCACTATAACCTCTAACATATTGGAAAATTTACTTATTTTTTACATTTACTACTTATTGTCTCTCCCACTGTAATATAAGGTCCATAAAGGCAGGCACCTGGTCTGTTTTGTTCACTGTTGTCTCTGAGCACCTGGAAGCATACACAGCACACAGAGGGCACCTCATAAACATCTGTTGATCATTTGTTGAATGCATTTATTGCTCGATTTCACTATCCCCCTCCTCACTGTTTCTTCTCTAACAAAAATGAAAATCATCAAGTCTTTACACTGGATATTTTCTGTTTGCCCCTCCAGATCCCTTCTCCCCTGTCCAGCCTGACCTCTGCCTGAGATGGCTGACCTTGTGGAATGAGTCCAGGGGCTTCCTTGCCATTGAGTTCAGCCAATGGGAGGCACCATCAGGAGGATCAGGGGTGAGATGAGAATGATGTCAGGCTTTATATTCCTCTGGCTCTCCCGCTGCCAAGCTGCAGCCCCCTGGACAACCCTCTCCATAAAGCTTTCTTCCAGGTCCTAACAGCTCCCTCCCCTCATCCCATCAGGCTTCCAGCTGGTGGGAAGAGCTCTCTCTGTCACTAACTCCAGGGGTCTTCAATACTCACAATGCTCTCCCTCAGTCCTGACCATGAGTCCCTTTGGTAAACTCTCCTCAATTACCCAATATGAGAGCACCATTGATGTCCTCTGGAGCCCTGTCTAAATAAAGTCATAACAATAAAATAATCCATGAAGGTGGATGCAGTACATTTGCTTTCTGTAGTTTTAAATATCTGAAACTTCCTCCAAGCACACAGGTCCATGCCACAGGCCAGAATATACTTGGTCATTCATTGACTTGGGAATGTTTCTAACCACTCTTTCATGGATCTCTGTTGGCTTTTCAACCCATTACACATTTGAACTTGGCTCTGCTTGGAGATGACTTCTCTGTATTTGTTGATCTTGGCTCTGGAAACTATGTGTATTTGTCCTTTGCTTTGTGTCTGGAGTAGCAACCTGGCAGAGCCACCAAACAGTGCAGAAGACCCTCAGTTCAGGCTACCACCTGACCAGGTACAATGTTTATGCCTCAAAAAATGCTGTTAGAAAGCTTATAATAAGAGTGTCTTTCTTGCCACATACTTTCCAATTCACAAATTCAGCAAACATGTATCCCTTGTCTACTGTGTATCAGACACTGATACAAAAATGAATACACAAGGCCCCTACTAACAATATAAAGAGAAAAGACATATGTGATCTGCAAATAAGGACTATATCATTTCTAATAGAGAAACATGTATATTAAAGTATATTGTAGCTCAGTGATATTAAAGATAATTCTGATGAACTTTCAAAGAGATTATCTTTCTTGCCTTTAGTAGCCAATATTTTTCTACCATACCTAACAAGAGAGAGATTTGGCCTTTTTTCTGAAGCACAAGAAACTCGGGTTTCAAACAATTTAGTGGCTAAAAGAAGTCTAAAGCCAAGAATTCATTAAAGAGATACATTACTGTAAAGCAAAAAGATATTTCATGGAAGACATCAATGTCCTGCAAATATCTTTCATTTTCTGAATCTGAAATTTCACTTTCTGAATTTTCTGAAATCTCATTAATTGGCAATTCTTGTCAAAATAAACTCTAGAAAAAGTGAAGTGGCAACCATTTACCAAACTGTATTTCTCTTGTGTACTCTCATTTTAGACATACTTAAATCTCAATTACACAATTTATATTTACTCTGATAATATCAAGAGTGTCAAAAGAAAAGAAAATGCAGTATTTGGATATAAGGTTAATTTATGACATAGTTATATGGGATAAGTGGAATCTTCCATGAGCTGAGCAGAGAAGTTCAAGTGCACATCCCAGAATTGGTTAGCCCTTCCCAGAGAAAATAACCAAATCTTGGGGGAATGCTTATAATCAGCCAAGGTGGCCCAGATTTCTCCATTGAGCCCTTCAGAGCTTAGCTGCCTCAACAAATAAGAAGGAGGGCACAGTAAAGGGGCCACTTGCTTTTATTTCCTGGTTCAAAATCACTGGTGCAGGGGCTGGGCTGATGGCACAGCAGTTTGGTTTGGGCTTTGGCAGCCTGGGGTTCGCAGGTTCGGATCCTGGGTGCCCACCGACACACTGCTTGTCAGCCATAATGTGGCAGCATCCCAGATAAAGTAGAGGAAGATGGGCACAGATGTTAGCCCAGGGCCAGTCTTCCTCAGCAAAAAGAGGAGGATTGGCAACAGATGTTAGTTCAGGGCTGGTCTTCCTCACCACTCCCCCCAAAAAACAACCAAAATCACTGGTGCAGAACCAGAAATTTTATTTAGAGTGAGAAACTGCTCATCAAGCCCTCACAGAATTCCTATACTTGACAAGTATAGTACTATACATAAGTAATAGTATTGTAATCACCAGCACAGGTACATATATATTACCAGATAGTATTGATTAGTCTTCCACATGTAAGTGGGGCTGCCCTTGGAGTTGTCTAAATCCCTGCCTTCCAGAACTGAAATGTAAAATAATCTTGTCATGAGGAAATGAGATGACTCATATACCACACCTATTCTTCCCTTGGATCTGTGATTTAATAGGTTGACATACAGTTTATTATGAAACTTTTGGTTCATAAAGGCTCATAATTCATAAGTTAAAGTCTTCCAAAAATCAATGAAAGGCACATTCTCAATTTTTCCTACCTTCCTAATCAATCCACATCAAACTATCGATTCAGCTGAACGATCCTAAGGGAGGGTTTATCTTATGAAGACTAAAAGACTAACAATTAATACTCCATACCAAGGTAAGTGGCAACTCACTGCAACAGGTCTTACTAATTATTAAAAACAAAAGCCGACAATCAGGAGTCCTGAGCTTTGGAAAGACTTCCAATTCAAGCAGATCTTTCCATGAAAAGAGACCTTTTCTAAATGAGAAATTAGTTATTACTTCTAATTCCAAGGTTTCCCCATTTACCGAACAATCCAAACCACGTCATTGGTTCTCCAATGAAGCAATGCTAAATTTTCCTCATTCATTTGACTCTCATGGCCAAAACAAAGCCCTCATTCCTATAGACCTCTGGAATTTAAACCCCCTAATTAGGAGAATCAACTATCAACGAGGGCGTGCAAATTGCCTTCTTCTGTGTTCAGTGAAGTAGATTATTAATACCTACTCTTCATCAAGAATTTATGTTGATCTCAACCATTTCTTGTAAGCACTGACCTATCTGGAAAACCCAACGAAGTACTGATACTTAAAAGTATTTTAATAAATATAAAGTCAGCTAAAAAGGCACAAGATATGTTTTTGAAATATCAAGTGATCATGAACAAGTTACTTCTCTATTTACAGACAAGTTTCCTCTCTCAAATGAGGGAACTGGAACAGATGATCTCTACAATCCATCCAGCTCTAACACTCAGTGACTCTGAGATTCATGGGCTAAGCACAGCAGGGGACAGCAAACTACTGTAACAGGATCAGCCTGTAACATATACCGAAGAGAATAAACACAAGTCAGTATACAAAGATAGGCTAAAAGTCTCCAGAGGAATTCAGAAAAGGGCAAGATCAATGCAGGTTAGAGAAGTTCTATAATTGGACAAGGCTTCTTTGAGGATATGTAACTTGAGTCAAATCCTGAAAGATAGGAAAGATGTGGATACGCAGAGAAGAGATGGGAGAAGCTTCCAGATGAAAATAATAGCATAAATAAACTCAGCAAAGAAAAAATGAGCAAATGTAGGATCAGTTTTGTTTTCTAAATAATCCATTTATTCTAAATTGCATTTCTAATAGACTAAACTGCCAATTTAGTTAATTTTTAATTTTTAAAGCCTTTCATTGTTGAAAGAAAGCTGATATTTTATCATTTTGTATAAAAATAGCTTTTTCTTTCATAACTAAAAGCATCTTAATGTGCATGCCATTATTAAAATGTCATGGCTTATTGTTGACCATTTTTTGTTTGTTTGTTTGTTTTTCCGAGGAAGACCAGCCCTGAGCTAACATCCACTGCCGATCCTCCTCTTTTTGCTGAGGAAGACTGGCCCTGGGCTAACATCCGTGCCCATCTTCCTCTATTTTATATGGGACGCTGCCACGGCGTGGCTGACAGGCAGTGCGTCAGCGGGCGCCCAGGATCTGAACCCGCGAACCCTGGGCTGCCAAGCGTGGACTAAACCGCTGCGCCACCGGGCGGCCCCTATTGTTGACCGTTTTGATATGCAATCTTATGGTCTTAAGTGCTAGCTACATATCCTCCTCCTTCTACCAAGACCTGCAACATTTTTAATGGTTAACGTCATTCCTTATACATCATCTAGAGTAATTCTATAACCGAAAGAAAGAACTTGAAACATATTTC
Source organism: Tapirus indicus (assembly GCA_031878705.1). Classification (NCBI taxonomy): domain Eukaryota; kingdom Metazoa; phylum Chordata; class Mammalia; order Perissodactyla; family Tapiridae; genus Tapirus; species Tapirus indicus. Next base: position 113,033,248 of record CM062921.1, on the reverse strand, counting down.
AAATTGACGTCCATCTTCCTTTAACGACAATGATCTATAATAACATACAACATAAAGGAATATCTCTAAATTATAAAATGTAAGATTTAATTTGAAAACATATATTTTAACTTTAACAATACATTTGAAACTTAGAAAAATAAAAGCACGTCAGATTAAGATATAAAATTATGTAAGTCTGCTTTATTTATGATTATGAAGGATGGCACCAAAAATATTTGAATCCATGTACCGTCTGCTCTTGAGCTTATTAAACATGATCTGTTGATGCTTGAGCATATTGCTCACGTAAATGGGGGAAATTTTCACTTCACTTATAAACTGTTCTGATACTATGGAAAATTGTCATTTCTTTCAAGCCAATTGTTTTAAAAAAGCACACGTACCCTGCATTGTTGCTGACTGCAGTTAGTCCTTTTACTCCAGTCTTTAGTAAAGCTCCTATAAGATTCTCTGGAATTCCACATAACCCAAAACCTATAATAAGCCAAAAAAGGTAAACAATTTGTGAAAAGGATAATGTTCTGTCAGGGACATGTGTGTGTTATTCTTTTTAATAAAAAAGAAAAAATACAAAGCACATTATTAGACCTATAGAGCAAAATGCATAGATACATCTCAGCAACTCAATAAACAGTCACATGGCTGTATCCAAACGTTTTACAGCATTATATGGCACCAGACATCACTGCCAGGTCCTTGATTCATAAGTACAAAGCCAAGTGCAACGTGTAAATATGGCTACACATTGTTCTTCTTGCATTTAACTATATACCTATTATTGCCCCACTTCATAATTCAACCCTTATACAGTCACTTTTTCAAACATGTTTGTTTTATATGCCTGAGTAAATTTGGCAGAATTGGAAACCTAAGCCAATGACTTTTATTTCGTTACATCTTCCACAAATCTCAAATAGTATTGGGTTTAAAATGGACATTCAATGACTAACCAGTTGAATGAATGAAGAGCAGCCCTAAAAATAAGCCTTGATTCCTGTGACCAAGGCTTAGAAATCCAAAGAAATTTATAAGAATCAGGCAGCAAGTTTAATGAGTGTGAGACTGGTTCTAAATGACATTCCAAACACAAAGAAGCAATAGAACTTTGGGGGCTCAATAACAGACAGATGCTTATGTGTTCTCTACTTCATAAAATGAGGCGTAACAAAAGGAGTGGCCGGGGTGGGCTGATGAGATCAGTGCAAACTTTTTAAGTTAAAAAGAATTCCCAAGGATCTAGGGATTTTTCAAACCTACTAATAAGACATCGCCATTTGAAGCTTCAGCTCTTCAAAATAACAGAAAAAGAAAACACAAGAGGAAAAAAAGTAAAACATAAAGTGCTACACCTTGCTAAACTTCCAGGAAGGGGACACTGTCATAAAAATAATAGATAATATAATATGTAATAAATAAATAAAAATAAAATAATGAATAGATAACAACAAATTAATAAAATAACTGGAATTTCTAACCTACATAGCTTTGCCATTGTGATTTCCCTGCTTTGCTAAAAACATAAGGATGTTACCATAAAAAGGAAAACAATACTATTACTCACCACCAACCAGTAATGTTGCACCATCAGGGATGTCTTTCACAGCTTCCACTGGATCCGTATAAAATTTGGTATGGTGATGCGTGCTGGTTGAAAAGTAGCAAACATATCCCTAAAACATTAAAAAACATCTTTAAGTGAATAATCACTTGGTGATATGTCTTTACTTTACATGGTACAGTTATGCGCCACATAGCGACATTTCGATCAACGACGAACAGCATATACAACAGTGGTCCCATAAGATTAATACCATACAGCCTAGATGTGTAGTAGGCTATACCATCTAGGTTTGTGTAAGTACCGCAAGGGAGGAGGAAATTTTCCTCTTTCCTTCTAGGTTCTTCTGGCTGGTCTAAGAATTAAATTGACAAGAGACAGATTATGAGGAAAAAATCAAACAAATTTAATAACATGTATACATGGGAGAAAACCAGGAAAACTGAATAACTCACCAAAATGGCAGAAGCCCTCACCTTAAATATGATCCTCATCTAAAGACAAAAGAAGATGTTGGGGGTAAGGAGAGTCTGGAACTTCAAAGGGAAGGAAGGCAATTCACAGGTAAGTGAAAAGGAACAAATGTTTGGAAAACAAGTGTGTTTGGCCACACAGAAATAGAAGAACACAAAGCAGAGCCCAACAAACAAGCTTTTCTAGGCTCCTGCCTGTTATCACTTAATTAATGTGATGCTAAGGTGATAACTCACTTTCTGATACAGGTTTTTTAATCTGAATTCTTTTAAGCAGTTAAGGGGGAGGTAACAAGAAAAACTTTCTGAGTCTTTTGTTTCTTAAAAATAATCAGTCGAGGGGCCGCCCGGTGGCGCAGCGGTTTAGTCCGCGCTTGGCAGCCCGGGGTTCGCGGGTTCGGATCCCGGGCGCCCGCCGACACACTGCTCGTCAGCCACGCCGTGGCGGCGTCCCGTATAAAGTAGAGGAAGATGGGCACGGATGTTAGCCCAGGGCCAGTCTTCCTCAGCAAAAAGAGGAGGATTGGCGACAGATGTTAGCTCAGGGCTGGTCTTCCTCACAAAAAAAAATAATAATAATAATCAGTCGAAATTAATCCTCATGTTAAAGAGACACATTGTGGGGTGGCAAATTTTGTTCCCATTCAGCATAATCTATGACATTTGCACAGTGACAAAAATCCCCTAACAATGCACTTCTCAGAATGTATCCCGTCATTAAGCAGCACATGACTGTAGAGCAATTTGTTCAATTTTTGTATATACAAAGATAATTTCACTCTCTCCTCTTTGAAAGAGTGGGCCTGTAAGTAGTTCTTCTTAAGAGAAGGATGGACATACTCTATCCACAGATTATCACTGAAAAGCCCTTGTGGTCCATCTCTTCTACTCTGTAAGTGAAAATTCTGTGTTATTTGTGGCCACCCAAGAGTAAAAGTAGATAGTAACCTAACCTTCCATTCAATCAACAAATACTTACTGAGTTCATACTATGTGCCAACCACTGTGCTATTTACTCCAATCTAGTAAGTATTAAGACATGACTGCTGCGCTTGAGGAAATTAAGTACAGCATGACTAATAGTACAAATACTACATAGTGGGGCCCTTGATCCAATCTTGGGCGACAGTGAATGCCTCCTAAATGGACACGTAAAGAACAGTACACAAAAGACAGCCTCTTATGGGGTTTGGAGTTTATGGATGCTGCAGAAAAGTAGCAAACTATTATTTACAAGGGAGGCATGGGTAGAATTACCACAGTGTACTATTTAGTGCAAAACTCATTATCTAGTGAGTATTCATAATCAGTTTTAAACTGCTTCTCTCTTTATACTTCATCCACAATATGGACAGGAAAAAATTAGAAAGTGAATCGTGTTGCAATCAATCACTCATACTCAACATCGCCTCTCCTTTATTCTCATGATATATTCAACCTAAAAAGAGAGGGAGTAGAGAGAATGACACCTGACTCCTGGTGTGCTGCCACCTTAACGAGTCCACAATTGTTGTAAGCTCACAACCAGTGCCTATTAGTCTCCCACACAGACATCCTGAGGGGGTGAAGGTAATAGTTCAAATGAGTTTCCATCATTATTTTCTTCCTCTGAAAACTCCTTTCACAAAAAGTGTTCATTAGTACAAAGGCCTATTTAAGAGAACTATACTGAAAGTCAAATGAGATTTCCAAAGGTAGAGGTTACACAGATGACTTTTGTCCCTTTAAATTTCTACCTTAGTCAAGGTCAAGTGAGGAGGCCGGTATACTCCAGCCACTGCCCAAACACGGGGAGGCAGAGATAGGAAGGAAAGGGCTTGAGCCGCTAAGAGCTTTCTTCCCTTTCCTAGCCTCAAGTAGAAAAGATTTGTTTGATTCTGTTTTAAACACACACATACACACACAAATATATTTTTAATCTTGGAAATTAAGGTTGATAGCCAGAATAAATAGGCCAACAGACAGATTGTAAAATAAAGTTGAGGATATAATTGCAGGTTCTCCAGGACCAGTTCAACTGACCCCACCTTATCAACAGAGTGATTAAGAATTGACTTTCAAGTATGGAGATTTCTCAAAAAATTAAAAATAGAAATACCATATGACCCAGCTATCCCACCACTGGGTATTTATCCAAAGAACTTGAAAACAACAATTCAAAGAGACTTGTTCACCCCTATGTTCATTGCAGCATTATTCACAATAGCCAAGACGTGGAAGCAACCTGAGTGCCCAATAAATGATGAATGGATAAAGAAGACATGGTGTGTGTGTATATATATATATGTACCCACACAATGCAATACTACTCAGCCATAAAAAAAAGACAAAATTGTCCCATTTGCAACAACATGGATGGACCTTGAGGGTATTATGTTAAGTGAAATAAACCAGACAGAGAAAGACAAACACCATATGATTTCACGCATATGTGGAAGACAAACAAACACATGGACAAAGAGAACAGATTAATGTGACAGATTAAATGTAATGTAATGTAACAGATTAAAAAAATGTGTTTTCTGCAGTACTTAGATGAGTTATTTTTAAATGTCAGTTAAGATGATTGATATCATCATTCAGATTTTCTATGTCCTTACAGAGGTTACCAGAGGGGAAGGGGGTTGGGGGTGGGCATAAGAGGTAAAGGGGTGCATATATATATGTATATATATGGTGACTGACAAATAATAATGTACAACTGAAATTTCACAGTGTTACAAACTATTATGACCTCAATAAAATAAAATTAAAAAAGAATTGCCTTTCAGAAAATTTGCCAAGTCATGTAGCCAGAGCATGTGCAAAAGAAGAAATCTTGCCCGAAATGATCAGGGAACCAAAGATTCTCCTCCCCAAAGAACCAAAGGACCAGGATGTGATCGGAACTTAAAAGTCAAACTCTTATCAGAAGCGAGGGGTCTGTCATTCAGGAAGATCTGGTGTTAAATTCCTTCCCCACCTTACCATAAATGTTTAAATCCTCATCATAAATGTTTACAAGCTTATCATAAATGTTTACAAGCTTATCATAAATGTTTAGAACCTTACCATAAATGCTTGAAGCCCACCAATCAAATCCTGCCCCACCAGCATTTCTATGTGCTAACCTTCTCCCTAATGTCTCAAATTTCACCCCAAATCCTGAATTGGAAGACAGATCTGAGGGCACATACCCCCCGTCTCCCTGCAGATTGATCTCGCAGAATAAAGCTGATTTCTCTCCCAAAGTTGATGCCATAATTAATTGGCTTGTGTATGTGCATCGGGTAGGAGAACCCCATTTTTAGGCAGTGACAAAGATATCTCCTAGAAAAGAGAAAATAGAAAACTACATAGATATCTAATCCAACCAACTCATTTTACAGGTCACATTCCTGAAGCTTAGCAAGCTTTCATAATTTATTCAACACTATGCGAAAGCAAGACCAGATCCCAGGTTTGACTTTCTATCACAGAGTCCATCTACCACAATATGCTTCTCTCTGTGTTACATAAAAGCCCTCTATTTTATTCTACTTCAATTTCATTATTCATATACAACAAATCTTTATGAGTGTCCTACTTTTTCAGGAAGAACTCTGCGGTCATTATCTCTACTTAAGGGTGAAGAGTTAGGGCCTTAGCAGTAGGAGGAAGAAAATGAAAGAATTTGTCTACACCTAAGTAGGCTGAGGGGGTGAGGCTGCTCTGAACTATTTATCCAAAGACTGAGAAACACCAATCCTAGAGAGAGGAAGTCAGAAGAAAAATCACTTCTCCTACAAACCAAGAGAGGCTTTTTAGATTTATGAGGAGAAAAAAAGCATATTAAGTACAGACTCGTAAGGAATTCCATTCCTTTCTTTCAGCTGACAATTAGTGTCTTCATTACAAACAGTCAGAAATTACTGAGATGCTTGCCCTACAACCCCCAAAAATACCTCATAAGTATTTTAGAAAAGACCTAAGTGTTTCACATTTACCCAGATAACCAAAAGTTAAAAGCAATAAAAGTGATTCATGTTTCCAGAGAATGTGAAAAGGGCTCAAGATAATTTATAGGCACTCAACTTTGGTTTTTTCATTTTTCATACGTTCAGTTAACAATATTTGTTAACATTTATTACCTATGTGTTATACTGACATTTGATATCTATTGGCTGGGAAACCAATAGTGTGGCATAATGGGCCACACTCCAGTAACCTTGGGGTCAAAAATAATCTTGATTCAAATCTCAGTTCAGTCACAATAGTATTGTCAAAACTGACTACAGTGAAGTCGTTTTAAAATGGAGTTGGAGCTGCCTTTCCAGAGAAACTACTTTACTGTCTTGAAACTTGGACTGGACCAAACCTTTGAACTAGGCCAAAACAGCAATTGTTTTATAAGCAATTGTTTGAGAAGTCAGCAGGAGACTGGACATCCTGATCACAAAGACTGAGGATTGTGGACTTTCTGAAGATAGAATCAAGAGTCAATCAATGTTTAGCCAAGACTAGCTCTCTGCCTCAAACTCCAATTAAGATTCTTTGTCATACAACCTCCCTTCTTGGCCTTTAAAAGCCCCTGACTTTTACTCCCTAGTAGAACACTATTTGGGTTGCTACCCGAATCTGTGCTCCTTGAACTGCAATTCTTGAGATCCCAAATAAACTTTTTGCTTCTCTTGCAGTTTATGCCTCTTATTTGTTGACAGTATGAACCCGAGAAAATTACTGTACCTCTGAGTCTCTCAGGGGAGGTGAGGAAGGGAGGTTGATTTTAAATTTACAAAAGTATGATAATTATTTTCCAGGGATATAGTAAGCATTAAATGATAAGGTAGGAAGAAGTACTTGGCCCTCTGCCTGTACTCCAGGGGATGTTAGCTTGCTTTGGGGGAGTGCAACCTTTCTCCATTCCCCACCAGGGCAGTAAGATTAACTTGTCATTTACTGGAATTTAGTTTTCATTTTTAACCTCCTCACTCTACCCTATACACATGCACATGCACATATTACTGATTTTACAAAGAATTTTTTAACATGGCCCATACTGTAGCAAATTAATCCATGTGACCTTTGTTGAGGGTTTTGAAAAAATGGGTCCCAGCTTTAAGGTTACTTTATCATGTTTATTTTATGTGCAATCAAGTTTGCCAGTCTAAGTATTCAAAGATAATTGGGCAATCCAGCACTATGAATGCAGGCAGTGGGGCAAAGAGGAAGCAGGACGGTTGAGGCCGGCTGCACCAGAATGTTCTCTGTGGATCTTCAAGGCCTGAAGCCCAGATTACTGCCCAGAGCCTGGGAGGCAGCACCCCAGAGAAAGCCCTTGGGTTCGTTCTCCGATCTACTTCCTCCCTGCCCACTTTCTCTTCCCACACTCCATGCCTCTGGGAGTCAAGGAACATCCACACAACACCTTCTAAGATTAGGCAGGGAGGAAGGGAAAAGCGTGTCTCTAATAACATCTACCTTTTTTCCTTCAATCACTAAATTCAAAGCAGAGCTTTAAACTGCTCACAAATTGACCTCTACCTTCTAATATATTTTAAATACTAAAACAATGATGTGAAAAGACCCAAGCACTATCTGCTACAAAAATAAATAACCTTCAAGTTTGCAGAGGTTACCTAAAAGAATGACGAGTAATGAATTGTACAGCTTCAACATCTATTTATTCTGGGGATCATTTTTTTCACTGAGGTCTTCCTTTACATTCACATCATGTATTTCATTTTGTTTTTCCACTCTACCTTCCACAGAATTCCATTTTATTGTTGCCAGTAGTTTCTGCTATTACTATTGGGGGAAAGAAATAATGATTCAGTACTGAAGTATAAGAAATAATCAAATTCTTACAGCACAAAATTTTTTATATTTAATCTATTTCTTCTTTTAACATCTTCTCCATCTTCACCCTTTGTCCTCCACTTCACACTCTTACACTTAACCTTTGAAGTCTGATTCTACTGGTGAACCTAAATTTTATCTCATGACTTCACAGTCCAAACTCTCCTTCTTTTTTAACCACTTCTACTATGATTTCTTTCACCTAAATTTCTTTTTCTGTCATTCAACAGTCCAGAACTTAATGAAAACGTGCTTCATTGTGAAAATCTTTCAGGGAAAATCCACAAAGCATACTGCTTTTTTACTTTTAAATACGTTTTATCTTAACGATATGGAACTGCACACCCAGGAGATATTTACCTTGTCATCTTACAGTTAAATCAATCAGGACACAGAAAGATTGACCTTGCCCACTTCAGCATCAAAGTTTGGTAAACAGAAGTGAGGAGGAGAGGCCATATGGAGAGAGATGAAGAGAACCACGTTAGAAGGAAAAGGCAGTAATATGCAGGTGGATACACACACTTACAGACTTGCAGGAGTAAGGCATCACCGCCAAGAGGAGGTGGTCACAAGTGTTGAAATGCTTTAGCTGTCCAGCACTGGACCAGGGTCCACCAAAGGTGGAAAGTTCATCTTGACTAAACACTGCCAGTTATGCACTTAGGACATGAATAAATCACAAGGAGCTCACATGGAGTTGCTGACACTAGGCAATTCTCTACAGCAGTGGCATACTTTGTTTTCGAGAGAACACACGTGTTCTATTCCAACACTGGAGGGATAGTCAGCACTGTAAAGGATCACAGATGAAGGAGAGGTGCACTCTGCCTAGCGAGTCAGAAAGCTTGAAGAATTTGTTGAGTTAAAGTACTAATGAGGATGGGGAATCCAGAAAGGGGAGCTGCATGACTAACGGTACAGAGATGTGAAAAGACTCGGTGTGTTCAGGGATGTGTGAGATCAGGTCCCACAGAAAGAAGCTAATGTAGATCAGGCTAGAAAGGGATCCTGGGGCAGGTTGTAAAAGGCCTTAAAGACCACACTTCATCCTTCAACAAGGGAGGGATAGCAAAGATTTTGAAACAGACAGATGTCACAACTCTCATACCACACCCCAAGTAGGAAAGGGCCAGGTGAATTCATTCTTTCATTCATCCATCCATTTGTTCAAAAATATCTATGTTATAGCAAATATACTAAAAACTCAGGATATAGAATTAAAACAAACAAAAAACCACAAAGCCATAGTCCCTACTCTAATGAAACTTACAAACTAGCAAGGATAATAGTCACTAAATAATTACAAAATTATTACACATGGCACTGGTGATCAATGAGAGGTGGAGAAAGGAGGAGAGGAGAGAATGGTTCCAAGATTTCTAGCTTACGCATTGGATGGATACTGGTGCTGTTTCATAAGGAAAACAAAACAGGGGAGGGAAAAGCCACTTTATGGCCGGTTTATTTCGGATCAGAAAGAGCCTGAAGTGCTGAGTAACATCCAGCTGGAGTCGACCAGTAGCCTGTACTAGAAGGACTGCAGCTCAGGAGAGTCTGGGGTTGGAGATAAATCTGGGGGAAAATCTTTTCAAGGAAGAGGTAAGTAAAGTGTTAAGGGTAGTTTAATGATTTTTTTCCAGTAATAATTTTCTATAGTGAATGGAAAAATAGTATTAAATGCTCCCTCCAAAATAGTAAAGGAGGAAGGAAGATACCTTCAGATAGTCTATTTTAATCTAAGTCAATGCCAATGGCTCTGGAAGTGTAGTCCTCAGATCAGCAGCATTAACATCACTTGGGAATTTATTAATGCAGAGTAAGGGGCCCCACCCAGCAGCTATTAAATCAGAAACTCTGGGCGTGAACACAGCAAAATATCTGATAAAACCTCCAGATAATTCTGATAAACTCTCAAGTTTGAGAGACTTGCCTACCATAAAAAACAGAAAAACCTACGTCATTTTATCTGTTGGTCATGTTTAGCAGAAAAGTTCTCAAGGTTACCACTTAAGTTTGCCCACAGGGTTCTCTCATCAATGTACTAAACATGTGTTGAGTGTCTATTCTATGCAGGGTAGTGTGTAATGTTGAGAAAGAAGAGAATAAGGCATACGTTTTGGTCCCTGCCAACAAGAAATTAAGGAGACAATACGTACATTTGAAAAGTTAAACAAGCATACAAGTGTTAACAGTTAAGCCAGAAGCAGGAGGTGAGGACTTAAGGACTAAATGAGCAGTAAGAGCACTAAACATCAAGCGCTGGAGGAACACTGGAAAGCAGGAGTTGGACCTATCGTAATCAAAACTGAAAGGCAAAAGCGCCGGCCTGGTGGCGGTGGCGTAGTGGTTGGGTTCGCGTGCTCCGCTTTGGTGGCCTGGGGCTCGCAGGTTCGGATCCCCGGCGCGGACCAGCATATCGCTTATCAAGCCATGCTGTGGCAGGCGTCCCACATATAAAGTAGAGGAAGATGGGCACAGATGTTAGCCCAGGGCCAATCTTCCTCAGCAAAAAGAGGAGGATTGGCAACGGATGTTAGCTCAGGGCTAACCTTCCTCACCAAAAAAAAAAAAAAAACAACCTGAAAGGCAAAAGTTTGAATCCTGATATGAACTTTCAATGAGATACAGCAAAACCGATAATTTGTAGCTCGGCCATCTAAGAAGGTTTGCTGGGCTTCTGTAATGGTTTAATGATAATACCTTAGGCGGGAAAGTGAGTAAATTACACTTAGGCAAATAAGTAAATGCCAAAAGAGGGGATGCTATTGACCTTGCCCAAGGATATCGCAGTGCCCCAGTTTGCATTAGTTTCAGCACCCACAGCAATCTCACCGAAGGTCAAGTTCCCTTTTAATAATGCTTTATATATCCAAAGCTGTCTGTAATTAGCAAAATGCTTCCTAAGAGGCATTTATGAGTAAAATGTTCCATTTCTCAATCATCTCCTAGCTCTTACCTAAAGGGCTTAGTGGCCCCTCTGGGTTCACTGCTCTCGGAGATTGGATGCCAGAAAGAGCGAGCAATGGGACGGGGCAGGAGTTCCCTGTGAGTTCGCACGGCGTGCAGGGCCTGCTTTCAAGCTCAGAACTACTATTCGATACGCTAAGTAAAAACATCACTTTTCGTTTTCCTTTCCAAAGAAGAGGCTCCGCGGTTACGGAGGTAGCCGAGGTAAGTCACCCTCCTGGACCTAGCGCTCTGGTCCGTTACTCGCCTCCGAGGGCTCGGGACAGAAACCCCACTGGAGCGTGGGCTTATAGTCGGGGACAGTGCATGGGGCAAAAAACACACCAACCAGCAATCGGGTCGAGAGTGCCTTGGGATACCACTCGGTGGAGAGTTGGCTGTTAAGAGCGTAAAAAGGTTTTCAAAGGGTTTTGAAAACGGAAATCCTCTAACGCGGATCCCCCGAGGGGACCGGGCGCAAGCCACGGGCCAGACCTCATCAAGTTTCTCCGCTTGGCAGGTAAGACGCCCAGGCAAGCGCTCCAGTCCGACTTCCCTCTCTCACTGCCGCGGTGCCGCGCAGCCAAACAGGGGAGGAGGGGAGGGGCGCGCCCAGCATCCGCCCCCTTGGCTGTGAACCCGCGCATAGCCGGGGCCAATCCGGCCCTGGGTTCCCGGCCTCCAGAGGTGCCCCTGCCCGAAGATCCTCAATGCGGGACGCAAACCTAGCCCCTGCTGCCTTCACCCCTTCCCCTCCCTAAACTGGTGCGCCCTCCTCGCCCCATTCCGGCCACCAGAGCCCCTTCCCAAGCCCCTCCCAGGCTGCCGCGAGGCGGGGATACGTGCCCGGGAGGATGCAAGCGAGCCTCGAAGGGCTCTAGTGGCGGTGTCACGCACCCTCCCGCCGCTTCTCAGCCTCTCCGCGCACTTCTTTGCCTCGTCTCGCCCCATCGGGGGAGCAGATGCAGAACCAAGCCAAAGCAGTCACGAGGCAAGGAAGGCGTCGGCGCGTCTCGGTGCCCGGGGTGCGGCAGCACTGATGCCAGCTCCCAGGATGGAGAGGGTGGGTGCGGGACAGGAGAAAACACGGGTTTCGTCCGCGTTCTTCTAACGCATGGCCTTCCTCCTTACCCGCTCTTTACCTTGGGCCAGACGCCCCCGCACCCGCGGGCGGAGGCCTGGAGCCGTTGCCAGGAGGAGAGGAGTTTGAGGGCCGCCATGTTCGGGTCCGGCTGCAGGAGGCGGCAGGCTGGTGCGCGCGTGAGTGTGTCAGTGAGCGCTGCCCGGGCCGCCCCCGGGCCACTGGGAAGAGAGGGAAAGGAAGGCGCGCAGAGGGCGGGCCGGAGGCTCGATCGCGCCGAGGTGACGCCCTGGGGCCCCCCCTCTGCGCCTCCGCCGCCCGCTGAGGCTGAGCCTCATAGAGAAGCGAGGCTGGGAGGGGCCCCGCCGGGAGCGTAAGCTCCGCGCAGTCGCGGGATCGCAGGGAAGGTGCCCAGCTTCCAGGCTGCCGTGGTCGGGCGTGTTCCCCGCAGCTGTGTTGGCGCGCACTTGTCCCTTCAGCCCCATAGGTTTGAGGGGGCGCCGGTGTCTGCCTTTCCCAAGGTCTGAGATAAGTGTAGGGGCGTGAAACTTTTCCCTTCTTTCCTTCTAGGTTCTTTGGCTCGTCTAATAATCAAATTGACGTAAAACAGATTAACAGGAGGAAGCAAAAGTTTAATAGCATGTATATCTCCTGAATACGAGGGAGATACCAGGAAAACTGAGTAACTTGGAAATGGTAGAAGCCCTCACCTTAAATACCATGTTCAGCTAAAGACAAAAGAAGTTGGGGTTGGGGAGTCAGTTATGGGAGGTTGTCAGGAAAAGAACAGTAAACAAGGGTGAAGTGGTTATGCAGATTTAAGTCCTTGCCTTCTGCATTGACAAGAGTTTCTAGAGATAAGGTCATCCAGCTCTTTCTGGTACTGGTTTGGGAGACACTATTACAAATGGAGATTTCTCTTATACATGTAAATGTCTCTTACAAATGGGTAACTTCTATTTAGTTGTTTTGTTTGTTTGTTTGTTTGTTTTTGGTGAGGAAGATCAGCCCTGAGCTAACATCCACTACCAATCTTCCTCTTTTTTGCTGAGGAAGATTAGCCCTAAGCTAACCTCTGTGCCCATCGTCCTCTATTTTGTATATGGGTTGCCACCACAGCAAACCTTGATGTGGGATCGGAATCTGTGATTCCTGAAGCAGAGGGCCCTAACTTAACCACTATGCCACCATGCTAGCCTCACTTCTACTTAGTTTTTATAGCTTTTCTTATGTCTGCTGTTTCTTAAAAATAATCAACCTAAAATAATTCTTATGCTAAAGAGGCATATTTTGGAGTGACAAATTCCGCTTCCCTTCATAAGCTTTGTCCTAGCATTCCATAGCGATCTTGGGGGCTTGTTGCTTTTCCAAGTCAGTGTCTGGCACGTGTGTGGGCTGCAAGGGGGTACCGGTCCAGACCCCGTACTATTTTTCCCCAGCCTGGACAACTTCCCATTTTTTCCATATCTCAGTCTTCTCTCTCCACACCTTCCCCTGGCTTGTGTAGAGTAAGTTTGCTCTGAAAATTTGCCATGAGCCATCTGCCATGAAGTGTGACCAGGCAGGCAGGCCTGGTCAAGAGTGACAAGATTAAGGCCCCTGGGACCTGATCTTAGCACACCTTCTCCCTCTTCTTCCCCATCATCCAAGTCAGTATTTTTCAGGAACTCGCTTTCACTGGAGTCCCAGAAACACCAGATTACTGAGCCAATGCAAACATACAGGTGTGTATCCCTCTGAATGACCTTGGGCAAGTTCCATAACTTTCCTAAACCTAAGTGTCCTAATCTGCAAATTAGGATTGCTTACAGTACTCAGAACTGTCATAAAGTTTACATGAGCTAATTCATGCCCAGTTTCTGGCCCCATTATAAAGATTCAATAAATTTTAGGCATTATTCTAGTTTATTCAAGTTGCAGTGGTGAATTGGCATGGCACAACATTCTCTTGAAGACTTAGCTTTGACCAACTCCTTAGGGACATGAGTCAAGTCTGAGTTTTTCAGAACCATCTATTCACTTAGCAGAGTGAAAGGACCAAGTGGAAACTCAATAAACATTTTATTTGATTAAGGGCTAACCAAGTCCTGTGAATATGGCTGTTAGTTTTGAACCAAAGCAAACAAGAAAATTAAATGAGACCTTAGCTTCCTTGGCAAATACACTAAGGCAATGAATAATCACAGTCCTGTTTAAAGTCTGTCCATAAAAGCATTTGCCCTTTCATGGTATTCTTTCAACTCTGAACTCTTTCTTTTTCTCTATGAATATTATAATTTTAATCAAAATCAATGAGAGAACAGAATATTGTGGAGGAGGAAGAAATTTTCCTCTACCCTTCTAGGTTCTTCTGGCTAGTCTAAGAATTAAATTGACATAAGACAATTAACAGGAGAATGTCAAATTTAATTTTGTATGTATGGGAATCCCATATACATCAGAGGTTCAGAGACAGAAAGATAAAATGAGATATTGTTGACAAACAAATAGACAGCCAGTTATTTCTCTGGCAAAAATGGGTTTATTCAAGATCAGCAAAGGATTGCAATTCAGGGTCTACAACCGTGGTGAGCCATGTGCAAGTCCCCCAGCAGCAGGGGAGGAAGTTTTATAGAGGGGTAGAGGAAGTTGGGAGGGCTATTGTAAACAGAGTCCATTGTAGGAATTGAGAGTTCTATGTGTAGTGGCTTTTCATTGGCTGAGTTGTGACAGACTCTCATTGGCTGAGCTTCTTGCCAGTCAAGAAGAGAAAGTCTCTTTTCTTTCTGTTGGGCTCTGCTATGAACATACGGCAGGAGAGCACCACCTCTTGGCCTTGTGACTCCAATTTAATGAGATTTCTGTTTATTAATTTGGCAGTATTCTTGCCTCTTGAGCCAAGGATTGGGATAGAGTCCCAGAGCTTCAGAGGAGAGGAGGGTAATTCACAGGATGATAAGAAGAGCAAATGTTCGGTAGTTAGATGTTTGTCTTGCCATATAGATAGGCCATAAAAATTTATTTCTGGTAATAACTTTTATTATGGAAAGGCCTCCAATTTAAATTCTTTAAGGGAGAGGTAAAAATTTCTCCTGAGCATGCAGGGTGTCCGTCGCCTTTAGCTTAAAATATCCCACATGCCAAAGTGGCACATCTTGGGGAGGCTTGTTCTGAATCCTTTAATACTTTAGACTTTAATCCTTTAATAAGTTAGACTATCCAATTACATAAGGAGAAATTAGCTTAGAAATGCTCTATATTGTCAACACAACTTAACAGGTGGATAGAGGGGAAATTCGGGTATTAGAATTAAATCTCTTGGGGCCAGCCCAGTGGCATAGTGGTTAAGTTCGTGCACTCTGCTTCAGCAGCCTGTTTTGCAGGTTCAAATCCAGGGTGCAGACCTATGCACCGCTCATTGAGCCATGTGTGGTGGCATCCCACATACAAAAATAGGGGACAGTGGGCACAGATGTTAATTCAGGGCTAATCTTCCTCAGCAGGAAGAAGAAGATTGGCAACAGATGTTAGCTCAGAGCCAATCTTCCTCACACACACACAAAAAAGAATTCAAGTCTCATTACTGGTCCTGTTATAGCATGTAGCAGCTGTTGGACTGTAGTTTACAGAACGTGAAAAAGTTAACATTCACAGTTGAGTCTGCTTTTCCACTTTTGCCATTCCAGAAGACACGTGAAATGGAAAATAGCACTGGCAACTTTGTCTAACTGTGGTCATATGACTCACTGTCCTTGGCTGGTCTCACTTGGTTGCTCCTGGCTGATGAAAAGACACACATTTTAAGTCTTGTGCTCTCTGTGCCTCTAAACCTCATGAAAAAAAGCAGCCTCATTACTCTATGCTCAAAACACACTGTACTGTTTTTTCATGACTCTATGACTTCGTTTTATATTCTTAAAATAAAGTATGAATATCTTCAACTTGAACAAATTACAGAAAAGTTCTTCTGTACAGATTTCCCTTTTGGTTCCACAAAGCCATTTCAATTTTTTAATATCTGAATTTTTCTGAAAGAGTTAGAATAGTTTCCCCTTGCTTTGAAGGGCAGTTTGTGGCAAATTTATCATATTCTGGAAACTTTTTGTTGTGTAATCTTGTAGACCTTAACTTCCACATTCTCAAAAATTGGGAGAATTAAATCAATTTTAAAGCTTTGAAACAAAAAGTCTGATTCCAGACAGGCAATAAGGGAAGTTTATTTTGTCTATTATTTTATATATATAGCATGTTATATACGTATAACATATATATATTATATATATATATAATATATATATATATCCCCTTTCTATCAAATGAATGAGACAACATGTTAGAGTTAGATTGTAAATTGTCATTCTCTGCTGGAGGCATTTTGATTTAAATTCTCCTAAAATATGATGCATTAGCTTCATCTCTCATTATTGAAAGATAGGACATCCTGCCCTCACGGCTGGTGGAGTATTCTTCCAGGATGATCATCAGGGGCATCTGAAAACTTGTTTTTCAAAAGTCATTTGACTGCTTTAACTAGTGATAGGAGTTTTTAACTAGATCATTTGAATCAATTTTTAAAAAGTATGCATCCTTAAGTTTATACAATGTTCTTTTAATATATGAAAAACAAATTCCTTCAAACAAATAATCTTCCTCTAGTGGATTTGAAAGACATAACTTTGAAATTTTACATAAATCTGTAAATTTAAGATTATTTTATAATGCAAATCATCCCCTAATTTACCTAATTTATAAGCTTGTTATTTTCATAGATTTTTTGAAACAGTGCCTTGTATTAACTAATGTGTACTTAAAATTTGTTCAATGGATAAAAAATGAATTTTATTTAAAGTGTAGTTTTTTCTCAGAAAAAAGTAAAATAAATGCATGAGATGGGTCAGAGATAGCTCAACTTCTGGAATGAAAATGAAAATTATGTTAAGGAAGGAAACGTAGAGGAGCAAAACACACCAGAGTGATCTCATGTGCATTCAAGACTGATCATGTTACTTCAGCTTGAAACCTTTCAATGGTTTTCTCCACTGCCTTTAAGATCCAAAGTCCACACTTTTTTGTGTGTGTGTGTGTGAGGAAGACTGGCCCTGGGCTGACATCCGTGCCCATCTTCCTCTACTTTATATGCGATACTGCCACAGCATGGCTTGACAAGCAGTGCATCTGTCCGCACCGTGGATCCGAACCCTCAAAACCCCAGGCCGCCTAAGAGGAGTGCGCTAACTTAACCACTATGCCACCAAGCCGGTGCGGCCCACAGACTCCACACTTCTTAACTTAGCACAGAAGGGGATCATCTCTTCTGATTTTCCTCTCCACTGCACATCACCTTTATATTTCAAACTATATTTGCCTCTTGACTTTCACAGGATGAATTCGCACGGCCCCAGAATCAAATGTTAATAGCAAAATGGTAAAGAACATGGACTCTGTAGCTAGGCTGTGTGGGTTCAAATCTCAGCTCTGCTATTTCCTAGCTATGTGGGCTTCCTTGGTGCGATAGTTAATGAGAGCTGCAGAATAGCAAGATGCAAGGTCATGTCTGGACCAGTATCTGCAAGTTGAAGTGCAACATCTGATTACAGCCAAAATCTTTCTAATCCAGCCTCAGCAAACCATCTAACCTTAAGGTCTCTGCAGAACTGCTTCAGGGGTTCCACAAGCATTGTATTTTGAGATTAAATTTTAAGTTATATTTTAACTATTCTATCAACTCTAACAAAGCAGTAGCATGTACACTCGATTGTGGTATATCTCTGATTTTAACATATTGAAGATAACCAGATTAGGCAGGGGGGATGCAGCCCTCAGAATAATATATGGCAAAGATGGCCCTTTTAATTAGTAGAAAAAGATGAACTATCCCCTAAATTGGGGTTAGGACTATTTGCTGTAAATTTAGAAAAAACAGTAGATCCCTATATCTCAGGGTATATATAAAATACTACCCAGGTTGATTGAATTACCAAATACATTTTAAAGACTATTATGCCACCACTAAAAAGTAAAAATTTTAAGCGTGTGTGGAAATGTTTAGGAAAATTATAAAAGGCACAATTCAAATTGTATTATTATAATGATCACAGCTGTGTGTTTTATATTTTTGCATCAGGTCAAAACCTGAAAAGGACTACCCAAAAAATGAGGAAAAAATAAATATGATGAGGGCAGGACTTTGGGTATTTTCTCTCGTTATTTAAAATATTGTACAACTTTGAATTAACTTTTTTGTGTGTGTGTGAGGAAGACCAGCCCTGAGCTAACATCCATCACCAATCCTCCTCTTTTTGCTGAGGAAGACTGGCTCTGGGCTAACATCCGTGCCTATCTCCCTCTACTTTATATGGGACACCGCCACGGCGTGGCTGACAGGCAGTACGTCGGCAGGCACCCGGGATCCGAACCGGCAAACCCCGGGCTGCCAAGCACAGACTAAACCGCTGCACCACCGGGCGGCCCCTGAATTAACTTTTGAAAGCACTATACATGTAGTTGTAGTGTGAGAGTTCAAAATAAACATTTCAGGATCTCAAAGACATATTTGCATTCCCATGTTCATTGCAACGTTATTCACAATAGCCAAGATGTGGAAGTAACCTAAATGTCCATCCACAGATGACTGGGTAAAGAAAATGTGGTATAATTTTACCTTACAAAAGAAGGAAATCTTGCCATATGTGACAACATGAATGAACCTGAGGATATTATGCTAAATGAAATAAACCAGTCACAGAAGGACAAATACTATATGATTCCACTTAAATGAGATATCTAAAATAGTCAAACTCATAGAAGCAGAGAGTTGAGTGGTGGTTGCCAGGGGCTCAGGGGAGGGAGAAATGGGGAGTTGCTATTCAATTTCAGTTATATGTGATGAATAAGTTCTAGAGATCTGCTGTACAACACTGTGCCTATAGTTAACAATACTGTATTATATAGTTAAAAATGTGTTGAGGGTAGATCTTATGCTAAGTCTTACCACAAAATATATACACATATATATTATGTGTATATATATATGTATATATAAATATGCATGCATGTATACATTTCCAATTTGGTTACCAACTTTTGCCTTCTCCACTCTCAACCTAGTAGTCCAAATCCAGGGGAGTGTTTCAGGAGACTAGATGCTGTTTTTCACATCACACACTAATATTTCCTTTGGCTGCCTAGAATGGAATAATAGTAATAATCTTCCAATATGTACTTCTCTATAGATGAATGAGAGTGGTAGCCTTCAATGAAATAAAGTTATTAAGTTGGGAGATGAAAGAATCAACAACATAAATATCTGTTCACTTGTAAATCACTTATGGACATCAGCTAATTCTCAGTATTCTTGAGCTGTGACCTGAAACATTGCTGTTCTCCAACCTTCTCTACACTTGTGGGTTCTCTACCTACCTCAGGTTTGCTCTGCAGCTCCGTTTGCTGATGTCTAACAAAACACTTCTGAATAGTAAGAGGATAGAACTGACTAATCTACTGGCTAGTCCTAGAATATAATCAGTCTAAAAGCGTTGAAGTGCTAATCACTGGAATACAGTAGGGAAGGTACTGGGAAAAGGAAGGGTCACTGAATTTACTGCTAGCTTTTAGTGACCACATGCGGAGGAAAGGCAAAGTAGATTTTAACAGGCAAGCTTCATTTCCCATTTTCAATAAGAACCTTGGAAGAAAAATTGGTTTTCTTTCAATATTTTGTGATAATTATGATTTTTTGCTATCTTTATTCTCAATATGTTCTAGAGTAGTGATCTACAAACTTTTTTGTTTGGGTGATCCATATAACTAAAATTTGAAGTTGTACCCTCCAGGTACATACATACGTGTGTGTGTGTGTGTGTGTGTGTCTTTATTTCTTTATAAATTAAATACAGCAATTTTTATAACAGCAACAAAAACAATATTGTTAAATGTGTCAATAAGGGGATTGTTCCGTAAAAGTATGCTATACCATTACTTTACAAACTAATTAGTCCATGGACTAATCATTAAGTGCTTCTTTCTGTGGGGCATTGTGCTAACCTCTTATGAAGAGATTAAGACTCTGAACAAGAATGCATGCATCCTTGTGCAGGGTATTGATAAATAAGTGGCAAGCAATAGGGTGTATTGGAGTATATGAAGAAGCCATTTGGTGTAAAACTAATTCAGCCTGACCTTGTTTTTTCCAAAAGGGCCAGACGTGGCCTTTGAGCATGCATTGTATATCTGCTTTAAGCATTTACTATGTCACAAAGACAAGAACAAATGCTTTTAAGGTAAAGTAGCTTCCCCCACATCACCATTTCCTTAAGGATAAGCATCTCTCTCTCTAGGCTAGGGATTGATTGCTGACCTGCTGTGACCATCCAGCTGGAGACTACAGACCTGCTGCCTGCTGTGTTCATCAATTGCTGTGTGAATCGCTGTGGCTGCTAGGCTGGCTAGGCAATCTTGTAGACTGTTGTAAAAGGGACATTCCAATCATATGTGATATATGTTCTTTGACAGTATATTACCGCTCTGTACACACCACTTCTTTGGTGCCCTTTCTTTCTTGGGGAAGGATGGCCCTGGGCTATATGGTCCTCACATTTGGCTCATAATAAACTCACCCCAATTTTGATTTATAGATTATTTGCCTCGACAGTATTCTCAGTGACAGATGCAGAGTGTTAAAAGACTATATAACAAACTAACATAAGAGGGAGAGGGATGTCAAGGAAGACTTTCTGTAACAATTAAATTAGGACCTTAAGGATCAACAGAAGTTAGCTAGTTGAGGGGGAACAAGGTAGTTAGAGAGAACAATGTATGCAAAGCCCTAGTGAGTATAAGAAATAAAATCCAGAATGAGTAAAGGTGAACAGGAGACAGATTGTGTAGGACTTTGATAAGTGTGCCAAGAATCGTGGTCCTTTTCCTACAGGTCCTTTTCCTACATTGAAGATTTGAATCAGAGGGGTAAAATGATCAATTTCAAACTTTGTAAAAAGATCACTCCAGTTGGAGTGTGAAGAATTTATAAAGTTATCAATTTGTGTGATTTTTTTCATTAACACCATTAAAGTAGTGATCTATGTTTATTAACACAGAAAATTTTCCACTATTGAGTGAAAAATGGGCTACAAAAGAGCATATATGGTATGAGTCCACTTATGCAAAATTATTAAAATGTATATGTGTATATATGCACAGAGAGATTCATGAAGGTGTGTTCAAATGTATGTGTTTAAATGTATGAATGTATATATGTATATGTGTGTGTGTATATTAAATATACACACACCAAAATGTTAATAGTGGCTATGTCTTGGTAGTAGGAAATTGAGTAAAATTTGCTTTCCTGTTTACATTTCTGAATTATTTTATTCTAAACACAAATCATATTACAAGAGCAATAAGTGTATTTTCTAAAAATGTTTATCTCTACCTAAATATCTCAAAAAAGGGTAGGAACTATGTCTTTTCTGTGTTTTTTTTAAATTTAATTTTTTGGTTTTTGGTAAGGAAAAGTGGCCCTGAGCTAACATATGTTGCCAATCTTCCTCCTTTTGCTTGAGGAAGATAGTCCCTGAGCTAATATCTGTGCCAATCTTCCTCTACTTTGTATATGGGACGCCGCCACAGTGTGGCTTGACGAATGGTCACACCCGGGATTCGAACCCATGAACCCTCGGCCACGGAAGTGGAGCACGAGAACTCAACCACTACACCATGGGACCAGCCCCTTTTCTGTGTTTTTTAAAACCCTTTGGGTCGCTAATGTAGTACTTGAGCTCCCCTAGGAGTGATGCGAGCCAACTTGCAAGGTAAGTCAGTAGAATAATTTACAAGAAATCATTTTGGAGCTATCTGTGATAAGGTGATAGTCTAATAGTTCAGGTCATCTGTATGAATGAATATTGGTTCAACAACAATAAAAATCAATTACCTCAGAAATCAGCTAATGATTTTGTACACAGAGTATCCTTAAAAACCCCTAGGACATCTAATTGAAAACACAGGAAAATGTAAAATAATAATTTTTTCCCCTGTGTTCTGATATCTTTTGTGTGTGTGGCAAAAACCATGAAAGCATTTGGAATCAAAAAATATACATGTCCTATGAAAATAGTGTCACTTAAGCAGTAGGAAATTTCTTATCAAAGATATCCCATAAAATGCATGTCAGTTTGAACGTGATAGTGAGAACTGCAAAGAAGCCTGGGCACATAAGCACTCTGTCCAAACCCCTGCACTGAGACCTCAGCAACTCTAACACGGCTTCTACAGCCTAAGGCCAAGTCCTTGGGATGACTCAGCCTCCTTTTGAGTTCCTGTCCAGAAAAGATCAGGACTTTCAGAAGAATTTACTGTTTGTTCTAGCCAATACCTGGCATTAGGCCTCTGACCTCCCTTTCTTAGAGCATTCATTTACAATTATGAATCCTTCCTCTGTCCCTTTGAGATGTATGTATGTACCTCCTACTACTCAAATGGACCTGAAAACTATTCCTTTGAAATGTAATTAACAGGAAGGATTGAGCCTCACCTCCCAGGCTCAATGGGAGGATAGAATCCTAACTTCCTTAACTGCCTGCTGGCAGACACAACTGGCCTAATCACTTTTACACAACCCTTTGTAATTTTTCACTCCCCTGACTCTACTTGAGCACCCTCCTCCCACTGCCGACTCCTCCCTACACCCTCATTCTGCCATTAAAATGCCCAGTCTCTGCACAAATCGAAATGGAGCTCAGCTCTTGCCTCTACTGTCAGTAGTTACTGAGTAAAATCTGTTTTCAACACTTTGACATCTGGCTTTGTTTATCTTTGACACTGGCAATATAGGAACAGGATTTTCCATATAGTTCCAGTGTCATTAGAGGCTTAGCAAACTAAATATAATTTTTGTAAACATGCTTTAAAGGCATTTTGTACATACAGCTGTAAAAGAAATATGAAGAATTAACATTTCCTAAATAAATACAAAGAATTAACAGCTTGGAAATAAACAACATGGAATTAGCATGGGATTATACAGCTTGAGGGAGTAGAATAGAGAGTTCAGAATCAGCAATTCAAATGTGTATGAATTTAAGGTATGGCAAAGATGGTCTTTTTAATTAGTAGAAAAAAAGATGAACTGGTTCCTAAATTGGTGGTAGGACAATGTGCTGTAAATTTAGAAAAAAATAATAGATCCCTATGTCTGAGGTATATACAAAGTACAACCCAAGTTGATTGAATTACTAAACACAATTTTTTGTGTGTGTGTGAGGAAAATTAGCCCTGCGCTAACATCCTTTGCTGATCCTCCTCTTTTTGCTGAGGAAGACTGGCCCTGGGCTAACATCCATGCCCATCTTCCTCTACTTTATATGGGACACCGCCACAGCATGGCTTGACAAGCAGTGCATTGTTCCGCGCCCAGGATCTGAACCCTGGGCTGCCAAAGTGGAGCGTGCAAACAACTGCTATGCCACTGGGCCGGCCCCTAAACACAATTTTTAAGTATGTAGAAGTAAATGTAGGGGAATTGTATCCTAGAGTGGGAAAGGCCTTTCCAAACAATTTATAAAATCCAGAAGCTACAAAGTAAAAGACTGATAGATTCAACAAGCCACATAAACTTTAAAGTTGTAATCTCACACACCTGAGCAAAAATAAAAGACAACTGATTGGAAGATAGTATTCTCTACACAGAATTCTGACAGTTAATAGCCATAATAATTCTAATGCCTACAAAAGAAAAAGACAAACACCAAAAAAGAAAAATGGATACATGTGATGGAAGGATGAATGTGAATAACCAATTATTACATGAAAAGATTGTCCAATCAAGCAAATGCAATTTCAAATAATGAGATGTCACTTTTTGTTCATTAGGTAAAAATTAGAAAGATTAGTTATAATCAGTGTTGTCCAGGATGTGGAAGAAACAGATCCTCTCATATTGTGGAAGGCAAAATGTCAGATTTTAGATTTCCAACTCCTGCAACATATGCAGCATCTTCACTGTGGGATACTTCACAGCAGTTGAAAAGAATGAAAGGAATCTACATGTAGTTATAGGAAAACTTCACGAGGATATATTGTTAGATGAAGGAATCAAGGTGCAGAATAATGTGTATGATGTGATTCCATTTATGTAAAAAGGAACAGGCCAAAATTATGTATTTGTGGTGTTTGTATGGGAATGCTTAGAAAAATATCTGAAAGGAAACCAAGCTGTCAATAGTGGTTACTCCAGAAGATTAGAGAGAGTAGGAGTCCAAAGTGAAAGGGGATTTTTAATTTTCCATCTGTATGCATTGCATTGTTTAATTTTTACTATATTTAATTCATATTATATGTGTAATTTTAAAAAGTTAAGAACCAACAATTTCCAGTAATTTCTTAAACTCTTAACTTTATAAACTCAGCAATATTAAAAAGAATGACACATTTTAATGTCTTAAAAACACTGAGAAGTCAAAAAATCAGGTTAAAACCCTATGTTAGTACAGTTCCATGAAAAAAATTCACTTTTGTTTGTGCATAGATATCTGGAAGAATGTTTATAAAAATTTTAACAGTAGTTACTTCTACTTCAAGTGATTTTGATTTTATTCCTTATCCTCTTATAATCAATACTCTTTTTTTATTTCATGTGGATAAAAAGGGTCATCATCTCCCCTTCCTTTTTTTAATATCTGTGTAGATATCTGTCCCTGAAGAGGTGATAAAAGTAGTTTTAAAATTTTAAGTCATCAGACATTTGTTCTAGAGCAGGCTCTCTTCTACACAGCAGAAGTATAAGAAGGAATGATATTCCCTTCTTTCGAAGGACTAGCAGTCTAGTTTTTGTAAGAAATACTTTTTGATATATGTCTAGAAAAGAGATAGAATCTAATGATTTGCAAGCAAGAGTCACATTCTTGCTGTTTAAAACAATGAAATGGACAGAATCAAAAATAAAGTCTTGGGGCCTGCCTGGTGGTATAGTGGTTAAGTTCACATGCTCCACTTCGGTGGCCCAGGGTTCACAGGTTTGGATCCCAGGCCCAGACTTACACACCACTTGTCAAGCCGTGCTGTGGCAGGCATCCCACATATAAAGTAGAGGAATATGGGCACAGATGTTAGCCTAGGGCCAATTTTCCTCAGCAAAAAGAGGAAGATCAGCAATGGATGTTAGTTCAGGGCTAGTCTTCCTCACAGAAAAAATAAATAAATAAAGTCTTTTGGGACCAGCCTGGTGGTGTAGTGGTTAAGTTTGCACATTCCACTTTGGCGGGCCAGGGTTCTCTGGTTCAGATCCTGGGCATGGACCTACTCACCACTCATCAAGCCATGCTGAGGCGGCATCCCACACAGAAGAACTACAACTCTACAACTATGATACACAACTATGTATTGGGGCTTTGGGGAGAAAAAAGATAGAGGAAGATTGGCAACAGATGTTAGAGCAGGGCCAATATTCCTTTAAAAAAAGATATTTCCACCAAGAATCTCATTATAAAAAATAATAATAAGGTCTTTTGTGTTTTAGAATAAATAATCTGTGGCCCTCCTTTCTGACAATAAATGAATAGCTGTGCCAATTATTTATGAAAGCCAATCCTAGTAATAATAAAACCAGACTCTGCATGTAAGAGAAGGCTTATTTTTTTTATCCTCTTAGTTGAGGGGCACAGAGAGGGAATAGGGGCATTCCCCATAGCCAGATCATTCATAAGTGTACCCATCAAATCATGATAAAAGCAAATTCCATCAGGAAGATATAACAATTATGAACATATGCACCTAGCATCAGAGTACCAAATACATGGAGCAAAAACTGACAGATATGAAGGGAGAAACAGACCATTCAACAATAATAGAGACTTCAATATTCCACTTTCAATAATAGACAGAATAACTAAGCAAAAAGATCAACAAACTTATCGATTGATTTTCAGCAAGGGTAGCAAGACTATTCAATGGGGAAGGAATAGTAT
Organism: Tapirus indicus; assembly: GCA_031878705.1. Lineage (NCBI taxonomy): Eukaryota > Metazoa > Chordata > Mammalia > Perissodactyla > Tapiridae > Tapirus > Tapirus indicus. Next base: position 113,007,424 of record CM062921.1, on the reverse strand, counting down.
TTCCAACAAATAGTGCTGAGACGACAGGATATGCACATGCAAAAGAATGAAGTTGGGCCCCTTCCTCACACCATATGCAAAAATTAACTCAAAATGGATCAAAGACCTAAATGTAAAATGTGCTAAACTGTAAAACTCTTTGAAGAAGACAGAGATAAATTTCATGATGGATTCTTAAATATGACACTAAAAGCATGCACAGTAAAAGAAAAAGTAGGACACCATTAAGAAAGTGAAAAGTGACCCCAGAATAGGAGAACATATTTGCAAACCATACATCTCATAAGAGATTTGTATCTAGAATATATAAAGAACTCTTACAACTCAATAATAAAAATATTAATAACTCTATTTAAAAACTTTGCAAAGGATCTGAATAGACATTTCTCCAAAGAAGATATACAGATGGCCAATAAGTACATGAAAAGATACTCAACATCATTATTCATTAGGGAAATCCACATCAAAAATACAATGAGACACCACTTCACACCCACTAGGATGGTTAGAATGAAAAAGTAAAATAACAAGTGTTGGTGAGAACATGAAGAAACTGGAATGCTTGTATACTGCTGGTGGGAAAGTAAAACAGCAAAGCCAATTTGGAAAACAGTCTGGCAGTTCCTCAAACAGCCAGCTCTGGTAGTCTAGTGGTTAAGATTCAGTGCTCTCACCCTCACGACCTGGGTTCATTTCCAGTCAGAGAACCACACCAGCTGTGGTGACTACATGTTGCTGTGATTCTGAAAGCTATGCCACAGGTATTTCAAATATGAGCAGGGTTACCCATGATGGACAGGTTTCAGCAGAGCTTCCATACTAAGACTAGGAAGAAGGACCTGCTACCCACTTCTGAAAGAATTGGCCATGGAAACCCTATGATTAGCAGGAAAGCATTGTTTGATATAGCACTGGAAGGTGAGAGGAGGGGGCAAAAATACTGGGCAGGGTTCTGCTCTTCTGTACATCGGGTCACTAGGAGTCAGAATCAATGGTACTAACAACAAGTTCCTCAAACAATTAAACATAGAGTTGCCATATGACACAGCAATTCAACTTGTACCCGAGAGAAATGAAAACATAGTCTCACAAATACTTGTACAGGAGGGTTTATAGTAGCATTATTCATAAAAATCAAAGGTGAAAATAAGCCAAATGCCCATCAGTTGGTGAATAGATAAACAAAATGTGGTATATCCAAGCAATGAAACCTTATCTGGCCGTAAAAAGGAATGAAGAACTGATGCATGTCACAAAAGTGGATGAACCTTGAAGATAATAAGCTAAGTGAAAGAAGCCAGTCACAAAAGACCATATACTATATGATTCCATTTATATGATATGCAACACAAATATAAACCATATCCATTGTCACAGAAAGTTCTATTGGAAAGCACTGGTCTGTCCAATAGTAATGGAAATGCTGATTATCCTTTAGGCATGAATAGTTTCTAACAAGTCTTATAAGACTTGGCAGCAAACTATTACAAGTCAGATTCTGAGGCAATAACCTGGGACGTAGGGAGATTTGACTTTAGAGAGGAGAAGATGATGTGATGAAAGCAGAAAGAGATTTGTAGATGCTACACTGTTAGCTTTGAAGACAGAGGAAGAGGCCCTGAGCTGAGGAATGCAAGAAATGCAGCTCTAGAAGCTGGAAAAGACAGAAAGTGAATTCTTCCCTAGAGCTTCTGGAGGGAGTGTGGCCCTGCTGACACCTTGACTTTAATAAAGTAAGACTGATTTTGGAATTCTGACCTCCAGAGCTATAAGAGAATAAATATGTGTTGTTTTAAGCCACTAATTTTGTGGCAATATGACAGAAACTAATAGAACTAATACATGGAGGCTGTAAGGGAGAATCAGTTTCCTTGCCTCTTCCAGCTTCTAGAGGCTACCCACATTCCTTGGCTCATAACCCCCTTCTCCGTCTTCAGAGTCAGCAATGGCAAGTCAAGTCCTTCTCATATGGCATCACTCTGACCTCTTCTTCTTCCCCTTTCCACTTTTAAGGACCCTTGTGATTACATTTGGCTCACCCAGATAATCCAGGATAACATCACTATATTAAGGTCAGCTGATTAGCAACCTCATTTCCATCTGCAACCTTAATTGTCCTTTGCCATGTAAGGTAACATATTCACAGATTCCAGAAATTAGGATGTGAACATCTTTGTGGGGCCATTGCTCTGCTCGCACTGGGTTAATCATTCTTTTAATAAAATTGAAGATATTAATCAAAACTCTGGCTTGGATAGTTGCTCGCCTCTACCTAGAAATGGAAAAGAGGTGAAATATTCAGGACTCTGTGTCTGATTGGATAGGACTGGAATGGGGCTGACTGAGTGATAGGATTCAAGGATGATTCCAAGATAGGAAGTGGAGGATGCACAGAAGGGGGATGAAATGATGATTCCAGTTTTGGACATTTTAAATTTGAAATGCCTATGGCATTTGCAACTGAAAATGCCCAATAAGCAGTTTAATATAACAATATATGGAAGTGTGAAGCTCAGTTAAGAGGTTTGAGTTAGAGATAGATTTGGGAGTCACTAGTATAGGTGGTAACTGAAACCATGAGAGTGAGATATGTTAAGAGCAGAAGGAGTGTGAGAAGTAAGCAGAGCAGTGAGCTGAAGACAGAATGGGAGGGAACTTCTAACTGTAGAGGAAGCTGTAGTGCACCTCCTAGTTCCCCCCTTCACAACCAGGGACACTCATTCCTGCGGCTGCTGGGAGCACTGCCTGCTGATGGCTCTCAGCTGTATCACTTCTCTGGAATTGCCCTCTGCTCAAGGGAGATGCCTTGCCCTACATTGAGCCCATTCTCTGGGGAAATCCCTCAACCAATGAATGATCAATATAGAAGTACAAAGACTTAGCCCCTTTGCCTCAATTTGTGACATCAATTAAGGGCCATCCTAACTGAAGAGTGCACATCCTAACTCAAGATGCGAGCTGCATCACAATTCAGCTTCTCTCTCTGCCCGATCCTGCTTCTCCCATGGGTAATCTTCCTGATAGCACTTTAATAAACCACCTACACGTGTCTCCATTTTAGTGTCCGTTTCCAGGGGACTCTAACATTAATACACTCACATTTAGTGGGAAGGTAGAAAAAGTTAATTCCATGGAAGGGACAGTAAAGAAATGAATTATCACAGAGGAACAAAGAGAATCAATAGAGTATAGAATCATTGAACCAAGAAACTCTAGAGAGTTCCCAGAGGAAATTGTGATAAACAGTGTCGCATGCTGTGGAGATGTTCAGTACAATGATGACTGGAAAATGATGAGGGAAGAAGCCAAACTGAAGTGCATTGATGATTCAATAGGGGATATGAAAGTGGAGACAGGAGGCAGTGAGTGTAGACTACACTTCTGCAAAGTTTGGGTGTTGGGGTTGAATTCAGAATGGAAAAGAGCCAGAGAGAAACACAGAGACAAGGGTTGGAAGAAACTCAAGCATTTTTAAGGTGCATGCATTCATTTAATAATAAATATTTAATAAATAAATTGACATTTAATAAGTTAAATATTTGTGTCTACTATACACAAGTCAATGGTATATGCAAGGGATGCAACCATCCATGGGGCACTCAGTCTGCCCTCAGGGAGCTTGTCATCTGAGGGAAAGTCCCCAGAGGAAGCTGCCTAAGGACAAGTGAGATGACTGCCAGGCAGCATGAAGGATCCAGCTCAATTATAGCAGCATCAATCTGCATGGCAATAAGGTTGTTGTGCTGCAGAGTTTAACACCTGAGTGACAGGGCAGAAGAACATTCTTTAAAGATTGGTTGGATTTTGTAGAGTGAAAGGATAGAGAACTAAGAGTGCTGGTTGGTGATTAATCTTATGACTCAGGCTACAAAGACAGGGGAAAGAGACCAAAAGGGAGCTAAAAGGATTGACAGAAAATTTCATCAAAGGATTTTTTCTAGATCAAAGATGTGTTATGGTGTGAGATCATGAAAGACCTGTAAAGGATATATGAGATGTAGTCAGAGATTGAGTTTTGGAATTTAAGACTTCTGAGGTCCACAGCCCACTTTGCTGGTCTACCAAGATGTTGGGCTATTTTAGGATTATGGCAGGGTTTAAGGTGAAGATGTAAAACAAGATTCAATGTCTTTACTGAATGTGAGAGAAGCATCCAGAGGTCAGTAGAGGGGAAGAGAGGTATGGTCAGGGATCTTGACCTCAAGCAGACAAACTGAGTGTTAATAGTCAAATGTCCACTGAAATGAATGGAAATTTTGAGAAGATGGGGGCATTTATTAACATTGGAGCAAGAGTTCCAGGGTGCACAGTAAAAAAGTTGGGAAGAAGGTGATTGCTGGGAAGAATCTTGGGAGAGGATGTTCAGGATAGTAAGGAGTCAGGGCATGAAAGCAGATTGGAGATTGTAGGATTTCCCTTCCCTGAGGGCCATAGGGCTAAGAAGTATGGTTGGAGGTGACTGACTTCAAATGACCTAACTAGGGCATAAGTTGTTTTGAGCCAGGAAAAGTACACTGCATTTGCCAGAAGCAGTTAATTATTATAGCCAATAAAGTCAAAGGGATCAAGTAAAAGAAATAAAAGTATATTAAATTCTGGAAGCTCTTTGACATTGTATTTTATTGTCTGTTAATTTTTATTCATAAGTTGAAGAGAAAAACTAAAGCTGCTAAACCTGTGCTTGGCCGCGGTACATTAAAATCATTTTTTTAATCTCCAAAGTTAACATAAACAACATTATACAATGGAGTAGGGAGAATTTTTACTTCAGTAAAGTATTTAGAAATTAAATGATGGATTTTTCTTATTAACAGTCACAAAGTAATGCTCTTGGGCTTTAACTCTGTGCTAAGTTAATGACCAATTTTTGCTGATTTTACCTTTTAAATATTTATCTTATCACTCCCGCCTCCCTTCCCCACCCATACTAATACCCTTGTTTATGTCATCACTCCCTCTCTCCTGGATTACTGTAACAGCCTCCAAACTGGTCTTCCTCTCTCCAGACTTTAACCTCCCAAGTCCATCCTCTTCACCATCAGTATATCTATCAGAAATCTAACCATGTCATTACGCTGCTGAAAACCATTCTGGGTCTCTCCGTTGTCTGTAGTCTAAGGAGTCCAAATTCCTTATGGCATCCCAAGGGCTCCATCATGTGTCCCTGCCAGCTTTTCCAGTTTCATTTTTTGTTCATTGCTAACAGTAGGTTCCCGTCTAATCAAATCCAGAATACAATATATTCTAGTTTTTAAAAGAGGAACCCTCCACTTTCTAAAAATTACTAGATTTCCATCTAAAATACATGCCTGTTCTGTGCTTGACAAATTCCAAATCTAATCTCAGAGTAATGAATCTTAAATGAGGAGGAGGTGGAATTTAGGCATGACTATTCCACTGTTGACTATGGTGTTATTTTAGAAATTTCATAAAATTATGTTACGCCCTCAGCCTTTGAATTTGTGGGTAGGAATTGTTATGGACTAAACTTTAGATGCTGAACACAGGAAACACTTTTGTTTTTTTAAGCAGCTTTATCGAAATATAATTCACATACCATGTAATTTACTGATTTAAAGTGTACAAGTTAATGGTTTTTAGTATATTCACAGATATGTGCAACTATCACCACAATTTTAGAACATTTCATCACCTAAAAAAGAAACCCTATACCCTTTAGCTATCACCCCCAAATCCCGCTTCCATCCCAGCTCTAAGCAACCATTAATCTACTCTCTTTCTCTATGGATATGCATATCCTGGGCATTTAATAAAATGAAATTTTAATATGTGGTCTTTTATGTCTGGCTTCTTTCACATAGTATAGTGTTTTAAGGTTTATTCATGTTCTAGCATTTATCAGTACTTCATTCCTTTTTTATGGCTGAGTAATGTTCCATTGCATGGTTATACCATATTTTGTTTTTCAGTTGATAGACATTTAGGTTGTTTTCACCTTTTGGCTATTATGAATAATGCTGCTATGAACACTGGTATAAAAAATTTCTGTGTGGACATGTGTTTGGATATCTCTTGGGTATATACTTAGGAATGGACTTGCTGGATCATATGGTTACTCTTTGTTTAACTTTCTGAGGAATTGCCAAACTGTTTTTCAAAGTGACTGCATCATTTTTCATTCCCACCAGCAATGTATTGGAGTTCCAATTTCTCCACATCCTTGCCAACACCTTTTATTATCCAGCTTTCTGATTATAGCTATCCTAGTGGGTGTGAAGTGGTATCTTATTGTGGTTTTGATTTGCACTTCTCTAATAACTAATGATGTTGCATGTCTTATCATGTGCTATTTGGCCATCTTTATTTCTTCTGTGGAGAAATGCTTATTCAAATTCTTTGCTATTTTTTAAATTGGATTATTTTTCTTTTAATTGTTTCATTGTAAGAATTCCTTATAAAATTTGGATACTAGTCTCTTATCAGATATATATATGTTTTGCAAATATCTTCTCCCATTTTGTGAGTTGTCTTTTCACTTTCTGGATGGTATCCTTTGAAGCACTGAATATCTTAATTTTGTTTCAGTCCAACTTATCTATTTTTTCTTTTGTTGCTTTTTTGTTTTTTGGTGCCATAGCTAAGAAACCATTTTGGCTATTATTTCTTCAAATGTTCTTTCTGCCCCTCTCTCTCTCCTCCCCTTCCGGGACCTCACTATGCTGCTGTCAGCATGCTTGATGGTGTCCCACAGATGGCTGAGGCTCTGCTCATTTTTCTTCATTATGTTTTCTTTCTGTTCCTTAGACCAGATAATCTTATTTAACCTATCTTTGAAGTTTCTGCTGCTTCTTTTTCTGGCTCAATTTTTTTTGTTAAGCCCCTCTGGTGAATGTTTGATTTAAGTTATTGTATTTTTCAGCTCTAGAATTTCTATTTGGCTCTTTTTAAACAATTTCTGTCTCCTTACTGAGATTCTTTATTTGGTGAGACATCTTTCTTATATTTTCCTTTAGCTCTTCAGACATCATTTCCTTTTGTTCTTTGAGCATCTTTCAAGTAACTCATTTAAAACCTTTGTCTAGTAAGTCCAATGCTTGGGCTTCCTCTAGGACAGTTTATACTGACTGCATTTTTTCATTTGTATGGACAATATTTTCTCTTTTCTTTGCATATCTCATAATCTTTTATTGGAAACTAGACATTCTAAATAATATAATGTAGTAACTCTGGAAATCAGATATCTCTCCATCAGGGTTTGTTGTTGTTACTGCTGTTTGTTTGTTTACTGATTTTCCCGAACTAATTCTGTAAAGTCTATTTTTCATCATATGTGACCCCTAAAGTCTCTACTTGGTTAGCTTAGTTCTCAGGTAATGATTGAACAGAGATTTCCTTAAATGCTTTGAACCAATAATCTCCTAGCCTTTGCCTAGAAGCTCTGTGTGTGTGCTGAGCACACCTTCCATACTCCAGCATGCCCTTTACACCTCTGTCTTAGCCTTCATTTCCTGCTTACACAGAGCTGAAAGGTCAGTCAGAGGTGAGAAATTAGGGCCTTCTCAGATCTCTCCTGAGCATGGGCGCAGCCCTACACATGTGTGTGGCCTTCTTGATTCTCAGAATATGTTGTAATTTTTCAAAGCCGCTGTGGGCATCTCATCCTCCAGCTTTTCCTTTAATGTGTTTTGGTCAGCTTCTTGTATGCCCAATGGCTGTCACCACCTCAGACATCTTCAGTGTTAAACAGTCACTGATGATTATTTTCAACAGATACTCCTGGGGAAAACCTATTTGTAGTGAGTGAGGTCTGAGTCAAGTCAAGTCAAGACAGGCCTTGCAAGTAGGTGTTTCCAGGGAACTGCTAGACAGATCAGATAATGACAGTTCTTTAGGGATGGGGCTTTTAGGGAGCTTTAAATCCATTCTGACCCCTCCAGTGGCCATTAGTCTGCTGGTTTTCACAGCCACCATGATTATGAGGCTGTTGGTTTTTAAGGGTACTGCAGAGCTGGGGAGAGGGGAATGGAATGAGGACAAGTAAAAACACCACAAAGCTTACAACTTTAAAAGAAAATGAAAATGTTAGTTCATGAGACTCTGTAAGTTACTTTTTGGGCCAGTTTTACAATACATTATGAGGAACTCCATTTTATTCAACAATTTGCCACTAATTCTGAATAAACATAATTTGAATTTCAAGACCTAATCTGTTGGCATTCCTAAGTGAAGTTCTCCAGTTGTAGGGAGAAGGAAAACTCTTGAATGTATTGCATTATTTTGAAAGTAACGTAAGTTTAAATTCTGGCCACCTAAAGCAAATGTTTTAGGAATAGATCCCTCATACTTCCTTTTGTTATTTCAAAATAGAAAATGTTTTTTACAATAAAAGTAAAATTTTATTAGGGTTTAGGGAATCAGTAAATAAAACCCTCTATTCCCCACCCAGGGTCAGAATCAATTGAAAGCTAGATATAGAAATCAGAAAGATGAAAAATATTTTAAATCAGTTTTATGAGTATTAAAGCTCATTGGAGAACTTGTCTTTATATCACTGAATTTGACAGCTCTACCCACCACACACAAGTTCAGGTGAATGACATTGGGCCTCTTCCTCCAGGGGGATGCTCCTGCTAACTTGGCAGGGGGCAGACCGGAACACAAGTGTCTGGCAGGTGTGCTGGCTTCCAATGAGATGAAGCCTAGTTCATTTCCTCAAATTCAGATGACCCACTTATCCTTCTTTGGGGAGAAATGTGATAGGGGCTGGGAAGGGCCAAAAGGATTAGTTTCCTGTGGCTGTTGTAACAAATTACCACAAACCTGGTGGCTTAAAACAACAGAAATTTATTCTCTCACAGCTCTGGAGGCCAGAAGTCCAAAATCAAGGTGGCAGCAAAATGATGCTTTCTCTGAGGCTTGAGGGGAATATCCTTCCATCAGTGTTGTCCTAGTCCATTCAGGATGCTTTAACAGAATACCACAGATTGGGTAGTTTATCAATAACAGAATTTTATTTCTCACAGTTCTGGAGGCTGGGAATTCCAAGATCAAGGCATCGGCATGGTCGGGTGAGGGCCCTCTTCCTGGTTCATAGCCAGCACCTTCTCCCTGTGTTCTCATATGGTGGAACAGGCTCAGGACCTCTCTGGAGCCTCTTTTATGAAGCACTAATCCCATTCATGAAGGTTCTACTGATGACTTAAGCACCTCCCAAAGGCCTCACCTTCTAATACCATCACCTTTGGGGGTTAGGATTTCAACATATGAATTTGGGGGAGCACAGACATTCAGACCATAGCAAATATCTCCTAGCTTCTGGTGGCTGCCGTCAATCCCTGCCATTCCTTGGCACATCACTGGTCTCTGCCTCAGTCTTCACATGGTCATCTCCTCTGGTGTCCCTATCCTCCCTTCTGTCTCTGACAAAGACAGTATCAGTGGATTTAGAGTCTACATGGATAATCCAAGATAATCTCATCTTTAGATAGTTAAATTAATGAGATCTGCAAAGAACCTTTTTCCAAATAAGGTCACATTTACAGGTTCTGAGGGTTAGGACATGAACACATCTTTTTGGAGGTAACAATTCAACCACTACAATTACTGTCATGATAGTCTCTCCACATGGAAACCAGAGGATAGGGAGAAGAGCTGTGCTTTAACTTAATACTATTGCAAAATTTTTTAAAATAAATAAACAGTTAAAAATATGTCATCCATAAACTCACCTCGAGTATGTTTACTATTCATAATTTACATCCTTTCAAAATTTGAATGCATAAATGCATATTAAAATAAGGAAATACTCTACTTACTATGATCCTTATTTATTACTTAACAATAAATTATGTTCATCTTAATCTGTCAGTAAATATGGAGATAAAATACAATTTTTAATGCTTACATTATGTTCCATTGCATGCATGTACCAAAACTTATTGAACCAATCTCCTGTGATAGATATTTGTCCTGTTTTCAAATATTCACAATTATGAACAAAACTGTGGTGAACCTCCATGTTATATTCAGCATTTCACACTTGTCTAGTTATTGCCTTAGGATAAATTGCTGGATCAAACATTTGAAAAGTTATAATAATGTCGGATTGCTGTCCAGTAGTTTGTAGACATGTACATTCCTGACAACAGGATATGAGAGTGAGTGCTCATCTTCTCTTACTGATTTTGGGTATTACCTATCTTTGAAGTTAATTTGTTACCATCCTAGTTAGGATTTTTACAAATATATTCATGATATTTGTCTGTTATTTCTTCTTTTGGACCATTTTGTCACAAAGTGCTTATTATACAGAGGTCTGAAAATTGTAGCACACTTATAGCTAGAGCAAAAGGTTTTATAAGTAGTCTGGGAAAGTTTTGGTGTTCATCAAATTTGAAAGAGTGCTGATATCAGGACTGGATGCTCCTTAGGTAGTTTCAGTTTAACCAGACAAGCCTGGCTCAGCCTGATAGAACCAGAGGAAATGCTGCAGGGTCTGAAGAGATTGAGAAAAGATGGTCCAGGAAAAGTAACGGGTGAGGGTGGTTTCAGTATATTTTGGTATTTTAAAGTTTATATAAACTATGCAATAAATGAAATGCATTAATACTCATGAAATTTCTGTACTGGATCACACCAACAGGTATGCTCTTGTAGGGAAAGGAACCTTATTATGAAGGAAAACAAGAAAAAGACTTAGAAGTATTAGAAACACACTGCATTAAAAGGTTTTTAATGACATTTATGGAAAGTGAACAGAAAAAACAGTGGTTGTAATGAAGAATTTCTTGCATGTTTGACTCTGTTTTTTTTTTTAGCAAGGAACTCATCCGTGACTCAAGTGGTAATCCAAGATGACTTCCAATCATGGGCAACATCACCCAGACCAAAATCTTATGGCTAGAAAATGGATCCCCTGGTTACGTAGACTTCAAGATATCTTTTACATGCCTAAAAATCTGAGAAGAAGAATGGAACCAAGAGCAAAATACTTATGCAAAGAGAATTTATAGACACATAAAGAAATATTTTAGTTGTGCCCTTGTCTGTTGGCTATGTGGATAAGTAATTCCTTTTAAGTAGTTTAGAAACTACAAATGGTAAATTTTTGAGGGAATTCTCAAAGGTTTAATTACTTTCTGAAATTATTTTTGGAAAAGTTTAGTATAAACTACTTAAGGTTTTATTTAGTTCTACAACCCATAGAAGATTCAGAAGACATGGGTGTAACCTTCTGCTCTTTTCTCTATCCATTATTAGTTCTCTACCTTTGTTTTAAATTTCTCCCCACTAATTTTTATTTTTTCCCCTTTGTTTACAGATATGATCCCTCCCTCACACTATCTCCCAACCTCTCCTACTCACTCCACCCCTTGTCAAGAAGCCTTCCCTCAACTCTACTTCCTGTTTAAGCTTAGGCCTATTTTTCTTCTCACCTTCAATGTCCAAACTACTGAACAATTGTCTACTCTCACATAGCCATGCCATGTCTCCTTGCCATCTATCTTGTTGGCTGACAACAAAATTTTCTGTCTGGCAGTGGACTGGACCTTTGGCTTTTCAAACATTCTACAGAAACTGCTGAGAGGAAAGTCATTAATGATGTCCTAATAGTTCAGAATGACACAATGGTCTGTCTTTAGTTCTCTTCTTTCAGTGGTGTGCTTTTCTGGTTCTCCATCTACATCACTGTCTCCTTCTTCAGTCTATCCAAAATGTTCAAAGGTAGTCCTAACTTCTCAATTCTAGGAACTCCACTGTATGTTTCTAAGCTGCCTTTCCAGTTTTATTTTATAATATTTACTTAGTTGTACTCTAGGTCCCCATTAAACTCAATCATTTGCTTTTCCTTAAATATACTCTTCACTTCCTTCTCTCCATTGTTTTGCTTATTCAAGTCCCTCCAACTAGAAGATTACCCCCAACTCTGTATCCCTACCTCTATCTGTGAAAGCCCACTTCAAATGATGCATCAGTCATTGGAGTGTGGTCAAGTTAGTTTTTTAAATTAAACTTTATTTTGAGAAAATTATAGATTCACGTGTGGTTGTAAGAAAAATACAGAGAGATTCCATTGTGCCCTTCCCTCGGTTTCCCCAATGGAACATCTTACAAAACTATAGTATGAAATCACAACAAGGAAGTTGACATTGACATAAACCATGGACTTTTTTCAGATTTCACTAGTTTTACATGTACTTTATGTGTGTGTGTGTGTATGTGTGTGTGTTTAGTTCTATGTAATTTTATCATGCAAGTTCTTGCATCTACACCACAGTCAAGATATAGAACAGTTCTACCATGTGCTGCTCTTTTATAACCACAGCCACATACCTCCCTCTACCCACACTCCCCCATCCGTAACCTCTGGTAACCGCTAAGCCGCTAATCTGTTCTCCGTCTCTATAATTTTGTCATTTCCAGAATGTCATATAAGTGGACTCATACAGTATATAACCTTTTGGGTTTTGTCTTTTTCATTCACCATAATTCCCTTGAGATTCATCCATGCTGTCACATGTCTCAAGTTATTTCTTTTTATTGCTGAATCCGTGCTATGGATGTAAGTGGTCAAGTTTTAAAATGCCCTTGTGGGAAATAGAGGAAGGAAATGAGTACAGATCTGAAAAAAGATTGCTAACTCAGCTGAGGGTGGGGGTCATTAATTTATATTGAATCCATCTCCTCTATTGTATACTTTTTATATAGTAGCATTCAGCAGCTTTGGTGTATGATCAAAAGAGCAGATGATTGGATGGATTAGGGTTGGAGTTTTAACCAGCATTAGTTACCATTTATTCATTCTTATTTACTGTTTACTGTATGTTAAGGAATACACTGACACTCTACATAGCTAATTTAATTCAACCTTCAACACAACCCAAGGAATAGTTATCATTATCTTCATCTGACAAATGAAGAAATTGAAACCTAGAAATTTTATTAATTTTTTCACTATCATACAGTAAATGTAAAAGAACAGATAGTATTTGAACCCAGGTCTCTCATAGTCTGAAGCCTCTGTTGGTAACTAGTATGATATAGAGCCTCCCCAAAGGGCCAATGGGAAAGCAGTTGAGGTTTTGGGAAGTGGAGAGATGGGGAAGAAGGTGAAGGTGGTAGCACACTTGTGGAATGATCAGAGATCTAGGAGCAGAGAGAAGGAAGGTTGAAATATCTACTCTGCCACTAGCTAGTTGTGCTAACTTAAGCAAGTCAATTAAGTTTTCTGACCCTCAGGTTTTTACTTGTGAAATGTGGAGAACAATCTTTACATCAACCTACTTCACTCTGTTGCTAAAAGGATTTAGAGATAAGATCCAGGAATTCCCTGGGAAGTTAAAAGTGCTACACAAATATAACTTATTTGATCAGTAAAGTAATTCTTTTCCGATACTACTACCACTCTTACTATGTGAGCTATAAGTCATACTCTACGGACCAAAATGTGTTTTTGCCTTACAGAATCTGAATTACAAAAATAGTAGAAGATTACATATGTTATATTAACATATATACACACACATAAGATATTTCATATGTATGCATGGATATATGTGTGGATGTGGAGGAGATATATATATATATATCTATACATATATAGATAGATAGATATCTCCCCCGTTGGTTCTGTTCCTCTGGACAACCATGACTGATACAGACTTGATCAGTATAAGGGTAATTTTAACTATATGTCAGTAATTGGTTCTGGACCAGGCATATGACCCAGAATGAACCAATGAAATGAGAGGAAATGTTTGATCTGAAATTCTGGAGAAGTTCTTCCTTATAATTCTGTGAGAACTTCCAGTAGTAACTTCCTCTCTTCTCTGACAGTAGTTTCCTTAAATATGAGGTCTGGAGTGGCCACAGCCTTTTCACTGTCAGGCTGAGGATGAAGCCAACATACAAAGAAGGCAGAGCCGAGAGACTTAGAGAGAAATGGAGGTAGGGCTGCTGGTTTAAGTCATCAGTGAAGCCTGTCCTACCTCTGGGATTCGTTTGCCAAACCACGTATTTCCTCATTGTTTAGGTTGTAGCTGGGTTTTCTGAGAACTGTACTAAAATTATTCTACCTAATATGATGTTTTCCCTTAAGATAATTCTTTAGGATTTTAAGAAGCTAGTGTGGCTGATCTGTCAGCTGAAATTTATGGTTTGTGTGGATATGGTTTTAAAATGTTTGCTTACTAGGGATTAAAAAACTGGTAATATAAATCAAAGTGTAGCTTTTAATAGAATCTTTGAAAGTTAAATAGTAATTATTTGTAAGGTTTCAATATGCTCTGTTAATTTGTTTTAGAAGAATTAAGATTAAGATTCCAATGAACTTCTTATAATGTACTCTTTTTTTTTTATGAGGAAGATTGGTCCTGAGCTAACATCTGTTGCCAATCCTCCTCTTTTTGCTTGAGAAAGATTGTCACTAAGCTAACATTTGTGCCCATATTCCTCTATTTTGTATTTGGGATGCCGCCATAGCATGGCTTGATGAGCAGTGCGTAGGTCCATGCCCAGGATCCAAACCCATGAACCCCGGGCCGCTGAAGCAGAGCACACAAACTTAACCATCATGCCACCGGGCCGACCCCCAATGTACTCTATCTTTGAATGTCATGACCCCGACAAAGCACAGAACTTGGAAATTATCTGATATTGTAGCAATAGTGCATGCTTATTAGTTTATCTAACAGATGTATCTTGCCAGTAACAGGGATATCATTAAAAATGCTAAAGGAAATAGTAAAACAGGGCTGCCCACAGAATACGGAAAATGATTAATTACCTTAGGGAGTTGAGGAGGAGAAATAGTTTCTTGTAAGATAAAATGAGACCTAGAAAACCTAAATGACACAACAGTCTTTCTGTTCTGTTCCAGAATGAATTTATTCTAGAGCTTAAATTATATAGTTATGCTCTTATTATTTAAGTCTCCTCTAATTATCAAGTCTTTAATTTTTCAAGTCCTTTCACACAGAACAGCTCTTAATTACCATTATGCCTATAGGGAACTCTCTCTCTCTGCAAATGTAAAATTCAGAAATGAATTGCCAGTTGCTTTTTTAGATGAATGTAAAAAGTTACATTAGATAAAAGTTTTATTCAGCTTGGGTTTACATAAAGACCTCTAGAAATCAATGAGACAGAATTCTTGCTCTTGCTCATCAATCTGCTCCTCCTCCAGATTCGTCGGAGTCAGTAAATGTCACTGCCATTGGTCAAGTAGCTCTTGGCAGAAACTTGAAGGCATCCTGATCCCTCCTTCTCCTTCACCTCTCACATCCAATCCCATCACCAAGTCCTATTGATTCTATTTCATAGTGCATCAAGTTGAATCACTTCTCTCCATTTCCACTGTCCCCATTCTAGTATGAATTACTTTATTTCTCATCCAGAGAACTAAATAGTCTCCCAACTGAATTGCCCACTTCTCTTTCATACTCCTGCCACTCCATTCTCCTCACAGCAGCCAGAGTGAGGTCATTAAAACACAACCTGACCATGTCACTCCCTTGTTTAAAATACTCCAACAGCTTCTTGTTCCACTTAAGATAAAGTCTGCAGTCTTTAACATGGCATCAGAGGCTATGCCTGACCTGCCCCTCCTAACATATACCCATACTGTGTTGTGTTTTTTTGATTGCAAGCAACAGAAACTGACTCTAAGTAGTTTCAGGATAAAGATACAGGAGACTATTAATGAAAGGTTGAGCAACCAAGACTTAGGGAGGTAAAGAAACCAAGACCTCCCCCAGGAACCTCAGCAGCAGGAGGTGGATTTGTCTCTCTGGAGTGTTGGCATTAATGTGATTAGTCTTGTCTCTGTGCTTCTGTCTTCAATATTTCAAATTACCAGAAGAAAGAATCTAATTAGCTTGGCTTCTCTCAGATTTTTTACCCTTCCATCTAGCTATTACCTACTCTTAGGTCTATCTCCACAAAGACAGGTCTGTCTTGTTTATTACCGTATAACTCTGCCTGGCATAGAGTAGGTGCTCATTAAATGTTGAATTAATGACCACCTAATTGAATAAATGAATTGGCCATGGCCAGAAGACAGGGTCAAGTAATATAGGTGTGGCCAATGGGGGCTCACTTGAGGGTTTGGAGTCCATTTCCATGGTTGTGAGTGAGGCATCGACTTCAAGAGAGAACCTCCATATGTGCTCTTCAGCCTCACCTTGCTCCACTTTCCCCTTCACACAAGGAGTCTTTGGCCTTCTTTCATCCCTCCAAACTGCCAAGGTCTTTCCAAATTCAGTCTTTGCATATGCTCTTCACTGTGCCGCATATGTTCTTCTCCACTGTGCTGGTTTTAGATTGATTGCTTCTTAGCTCCAAATTTATCCTTTTGGCCTGTTTTGTGAAAATATATCTGGGCCCTTTAAATATTCTTTTCTTTGTCAGCTAATACAGTGTTAAACTTTGTCAGCAGAGGCAACTAGAGAGAAATTGTGGGAGACAAAAGGTCTTCCTTTCCGGTTCTCATGTCCTTCCTTGTCAGGCTTCTGCAGCATGAGCAGCTTCTGTAGTCCCAAACTCCTGCCACACATGCAGCTTCCCTAGCACCATAGCAGCCAGCAGCTTCTCCTGATACCCATTTTGGGCAGTTTTGTAGCAGAGTGTTTACTGTGAGATACCTGGCAATGAGCAGCTTTCCCCAGCACCCTAGAGAGCAGATTTCTGGCAAGTTCCAGAGGGTGGAGTTCCAGCAAGTTCCACTGGTGTGGACTACAGTGACTTTCCTGCCAGCCAGCAACCCATGGCCTGGAGCTCTCCAACAAGATCTGAAACTCTATCCCAGGGGTGATGGCTGCTCCTTTTCTCTACTATTTCTCTTTTCTTACTTTTTACTAGCCAATCATTGTGACTCCAATCCCCTGTCGTAGTTAATAATTCTTTATATCAAACTTTCCCTGTTCACATTACCATATGGTTTCTCTCCTAATTGGATCCAGGCTGATTCACACGCCCACTCTACACCTGGTTAATTTTATTCATCCTTTAGGTGTTAATATCATTTCCTCAGAGAAGCCTCCTCTGATACCTCAAACCAAATCATATCCTTTTACTTTTTCCTCATAGCATCTTCCACAATTTTAAAATTACACATTCATTTGTGTGATTATTATGTCTCTGTCTTCCCTCCCTAGATAATAGGCTCCAGGAGGACAGTGATCATGTTTATTTTATTTACTGCTATAATCCCAGTGCCTATTATAGTGCCTAACCCAATAATGGGTCATTAAATGAAAAAGGGAGTAAATTTTTAATGGGGTCCTATTATATGCAAGTCACTGGTGGCAACTGAAAAAAAAATAGAGCTCAATCCCTGTTCACAGGGGGATGGCAAATTTATATGAGGAAATAAGACCCACACAAAAAATACAAAGCAGTGACAGGAAGGTTCCAAAAGAATGGTACAAGTTATAAATACTAGTAATTCAGAGGCAATCAAGAATTTCATTTTTAAAACAACTTTATGTTTTTTATAAACATACCTAGAAATTAATTTCTTCTTAGCTAATTGGATTTTATCTATTATGTTTCAATGGGGAGGAAAATGGTACAAGTGAGATCAATTATTTATTTTAGAAGATACTTTTTGGTAGATGCATGAGTTATTAATTTATCTGAGAAGTTTTTAAAATCTAGCATTATATATTTTTTTCTATTCATGTAGGTTTTCTAAAGTAAAAATAATGATAAAATTGGAAAAAATTACTCATATTTCCTCTTTTCTAAGACAAGGTCTCTCTTGCTTTAAGCACTTTCCTCAGTGTGCATTGGTGAGGGTTGGCTGTTATCTGTTTATATGTATTGTGAGATAGTCTCCTACAGGTGCTTACTTTGGTATGATCTTGGACAAACCACAGAATCATGTATTCTAGGTTTTGGAGTGGTTTATAGTCAAATTCTGTCTAGTTTCTTCATCTGGAAATGAGGGGCTGTACTATAAGCTTTGAGATCTCTTCTAACTGCCTCTGAAGACATGCAAACACGAGTTATCAGTTGAGCAATAATTATCAATGTCAGGTATGTTTCCTGCAGAAAGTCCATGGTTGTTTAATGAATCTTTGGAATGTAGATTTTATTTAATATATACACTCTGTGAGGTTTGGCATTATGAGTTGTCAAATGCTTTATTAGAGTTTCAATTCTTTAGCCCACATTGACCATATAATGCAACCTTCCTGGCCTTCAGCTTCCTGATTAGACAGTACTATATTAACAAGATAATATGGAGTTTTTGTTCAATTAATAAACATTTTCTGAGTACTTATTATGAGCCAGGCACTGTAGGAGGCACTGAGGACACAGAATTAATACATGATTCTGGTCCCCTATGTTTAGGAATTGAAGGAGGAAGAAACTGGTGTTACAAAACCATTGTGGTAAATCACTCATAAGCCCTAACACACTGTTTCCCTATTTTCAGTATTTCCTATTAAATAAAAAGCTACCTTCCGTAAGAAGTAAGATAGCATGGAGATCATTCAAGATGTACTCGGTCAAACTGAAGAACGAAAAAACTGAATTAAAGATTTGTTTGACCAGAGGCAAGAGAATAGAGAATGCAAAACGGAAGTTAGACTCGTTGACTAAGTGCTTTGAAACACAGTTGAGACGATGAACTCACACACAATGAGTGCTTTAGGGAGAGTCTTGAGACGGATGGCAATAGAAATTTTGGTAAATGCAAAATTTTGGTACTCTTGGATGCGAGATGGTTAGAGTACGTTAACTGTGAGCTGCCCAAAGCAGATCTGAAATAAAATAAACTCAGCTGCTAAAATTAAGATTTTAAAAAAGCGACAATCCACCACGTAGACTGGGAACTCCCACTAGCGTTTAGAGCTCCCCACCCAGACGTCTGCACAATAACCTCTGGAAGACTTGGATGTGCTACAAGGGTGCCGTCATGCTTTCCATTTCTGACCAGGAGATTATAATCATTTTATTTTGGGCAACCTCCTCACTACAAAGCCAAAACCGGACAGTCCTATTTCCAGGCCTTCCTGTCTGCTCTACTGACTACAGCTGTAGCGCGTGATAGAGACGCATGAGCGGCGTTGCCTGGCAGCCGTCCGCCGGCCACCTGTTGCCGCGCCCTTTTCCCCAGCGCCCGGCGGAGAGAGCAGGCTTCCTGTTGGATCAGCATGGAGGCATGGGCGGCTGCCGATTGGTTTAGAGGAAGGGGCGGGAGAGAGGCGTGCCCTACGTCACGCCCGTCCCTCAAGTCCCCTTGCTGCTCAGGATTATGGGAGGGAGGGGAAGCGTGAGAGGAAGCAAATAACCCGGAACAACCTTTGCGGGCCTGGGCCGACCCTCTTCCGGAGCTGGGGTCCCCTCCCACTAACCAGGCGAGCTCCGCCCCCACGCCCCGCCCGTGCCGGGGGATCAGGTGACCACGGGCGTGTGCTGTCACGTGGCTGGGGCGCGCCCGCCGGTTGTGGCCATGGCGGCCGCGGTCTCTGGTGTGGTGAGGCGAGTGGAGGAGCTCGGGGACCTGGCTCAAGCCCATATTCAGCAACTTAGCGAAGCCGCCGGCGAAGATGGTGAGGGAGCGGAGGAGAGGGAACGGGCGGGCGGACGGTGGTTCCGAGCTGGCGCTCGAGGGCCGTAGGGGCTGAAGGCTGCGGCCTGCGGTCCGTGTGGAACCCAGGCGAGCGTTACCTAAGGTGTTGGTTTCTGACCCTCCAGCGCGTCGATTGTCCACCCCCAAGAACTCACTTTGCCTTAAGCCGAGGCGTTTGCGTCGAAACCGCATTTTGCTTAACCCAGAAAAACGGCTTACGTCTCAGACAAATGAGTGCTGCTTGTCTTGGAACTGTCTCGGTAGCGATTGGGAAGAGAGAAAAATCTGGATTAAAGTACACACAGAAGTTTAAATGAGTGGTTAAAGCTGAATGATAGTACGGAAATAAGTAATGGTGGTTTTGCATGCAGTAAAGATAGCTAGGTGTGTATAACACTTCCACTTTTTCATTGCTGCGTTGTGAATTTCCGTCTTGTATTTTGGATTCTAAACTCAACTGTAAACAATATTCTACAGAAGAACTTTACATTGGTATAATTTAGACGGTTCTTTCACATGCATCACCTCAATTCTTACAAGGGCACTGTCAGTATTAGAATATTTCTTTTGGAAATGTCTAAGCGGTTTCCTTCTGAAAAACTGGTTTGGAGAATTACCTTGACTTTTGATTGTAAGTTCAATTCTCTTTTATTACTTTTCAGCTGCCTATCGGTTCTACGTTATTTCTTTTTGAGTTTTAAGCCTTTAGTACAGATGAGTTTTAAAATTCTTGTGGACTGACTCATTGTCATCGGACTCACAGGAAAATAGTAGTGGAACATTTTCCTAAACGATTGAATAGTTGGTGAATTTGTTGAATAGGGTCCACGATGAAATGGCTCTACTTCCAGTGAAGATTATTTGCTGGATTATCTTTTCTTAGGAGTATGTTCTTCAAAACCCACAGACCACCCTGAAGTCAACTTCTTTTTAGGTTTGTGGTAAGTGAATTCCAGGATTCATATGAATAGTTAGTTCATGGACAGTAGCGGCTATTACCTGGAAGTGTATCTAAGTTACCTGTAAATAAGCTATTCAGTGAGCTCTGCCCCACTCCGGCTCCATTTGAACCAGTCTAAATAGATCAAGGAATGTGGGGTTTCTTTGGGTTTTTTTGGTGAAGAAGATTAGCCCTGAGCTAACATCTGTGCCCATCTTCCTCTATTTTATATATGGGATACCTGCCTCAGCATGGCTTGATAAGTGGTGTGTAGGTCCACGCCTGGGATCTGAACCCGTGAACCCTGGGCCACCTAAGCAGAGCGCGAGAACTTGACCACTATGCCACTGGTCTGACCCAAAGAATGTTTTTTATTCACTTATCACTGAACCCAAAAGCCATTCTCATTTTCCCATGGAAGAGTTCTTTAATTCAGTCTAGAATGAGGGCTGGAAATAAAAGTAAAGTGGTATACATTCTTGTTTGGAGGTTTTAAAGTTCTGAAAATTTACTAAAAATGATAGAGGTCCACATTGTGAGCTGTTAATAAGGATTACTAGCAAGATTTTCTTATTTTGTGAAGTTTAATTAAAACATGGTTGCATGTGTTTAAATTGAACTTGGTATTTTTTTCCCATGCAACAAAAATAAACACTCAAAATGTGTCCTTTAATGTAACAACTGTGTATTTATATTAGGTAGTGGGGATTGTTAGTTCCTGTTGCAGTCTTCAAATTAGATCAGATACAGCCAGACATTGTTCCATTTAAGAATGCTCTCCTTTTTATTTCTGATCAATTTTTGTTCTTTTATTTCTCATTGTATAAGTACAGTATGTTTTCTATATGGAAGTATGCCATGAGAGAGACTTTTTCCAGGGATTATGTAGAAATCACTTTTGTCTTTGCCTTGACAATTGTTACTTTGACTGAGTGGTTCTAGTAAAAATAATGCATATTATAAAAATTTTCTAAAATGTGAGCCATTATCCTCCCCCGCACCCCCTGTAATTATGTCATGATTTCATGTGAGGTACTCAGTGGGGGTCTTTTTTTTTGCTGAGGATGATTAGCCCTGAGCCAACATCTACACCAGTCTTCCTCTATTTTGTATGTGAGTCACTGCCACAGCATGGCTGCCAATGAGGGGTGTAGGCCCGGGAACCGAACCTGTGACGCTGGAGTGAAGCGTGCTGAACTTAACCACTAGGCCACTGGACCGGCCCCAGTGCAGGTCTTTACATTTAAAATAATCCTGCAAATTAAGGAAAAAAAAAATAATGCTGTCTCTAAAGAAGCACATTAAGGAGTGCCACGTTCCTTGCAATTTCAGTTCACAACAGAACCTTTTTTTCTGGGTTGTGTAGATGATACTTCTGGGCTGAGGAGAGATGGGAGGGCAGTGCTAAAGAAGGAGCTTTCAATTCAGGTGAGTAGTGGACCTTAAAGCAATCCGAATCTGGTCTAGATACAGATTAGGCCTTGCCTAGGAAAACTTAAGGTCATCATATGATTGCCATCAGACATAACTTAAGCTAGTGGTGCTTTTGTTCCAACACTGAACAGTTTATCTATCTGTGTAAGTGCTGAGGCTGGATCAGATGGGCCCACACCACGTGCTGCATTTTCTGTCCATTGGCCAATGAGGAGGAAAGAATATGTGATGCAGGAGGGGAGCACAGAGGGGCAAACTCGGGGACTTGAATGTCTTGATGGTGGGCATATCTAAATTGGACTACATGAGATGGGTGCAGAAGGGTGGACAGGACCTTGGTATGGACCCTTTGAAATTAAGGCAGGAAAAGTCCATAAGAAAAAGTGAAATCATTGAAGCAAAGGGAATATGACATTAGAGAAAGGGAAGAAATTAGACACTGTAGAGGGGAGGGAGGGTGAATTGTTCTTAGAGGACATATCAGAAGTGTTTAATTCAGTTTCTTCCAGGTTTTGAAGGAATTAGGTAATTTGTTGCATTTCTAGGTTTTTTTTTTTTTTTTTTGTGGGGAAGACCAGCCCTGAGCTAACATCTGTTGCCAATCCTCCCCTTTTTGCTGAGGAAGACTGGCCCTGGGCTAACATTCGTGCCCATCTTCCTCCACTTTATATGGGACGCCGCCATGGCATGGCTCACAGGCAGTGTGTCGGCGGGCACTCGGGATCCGAACTTGCGAACCCCGGGCTGCTAAGCGCGAACTAAACCTCTGCGCCACTGGGCGGCCCGCATTTCTAGGTTTTTAAAGAAATAAAACATGCAGATGGATTATGTAATTTTAATTGTAACATCTATTTACATACATAAACACAATTCTGGTAAAGTTATAATTGCTTAGCGCTTACATTTTATGAGGCATTTAATTTAATCAGTGATGTTCTTTTGGAGGATACATGTATGAAATTACAAGTTTTCAGTGGAAACCCTTTCTATAGATTTATATATATTATTTGTACTATTCCAATAAAAGTTTAAATTCATTATTTAAGCATTTTGGGTGCATCAACATCATAAAAGAAGCATTATGAAAATACAGATTGCATTTAAGAAACGGCAACTGAACCTAGAAAGTTTTCAGTCTAGCTTTCCAGAATAAATTTTATTATAAATTTAAGTAGGATTAGACATTATGATATACTTCACATTTTACAAAAGATATTATTACTACTATGCTGCTTCACCAGTGCCGTAACATCATTTCATCATTTCAGATCATTTTTTTCTGTTTAAATAACACTCTCAAACCATGTGAAGTAATCTTCATGTTTTTATCTGTTACAGATCACTTCTTAATTCGGGCCTCTGCAGCTCTAGAAAAATTGAAACTTCTATGTGGAGAAGACAAAGAATGTTCTAATCCATCAAATCTTCTAGAACTTTACACACAGGTACTGAAACAGGTGTGGTTTCTGACATGTTACGGAGGCAGAATGCTTATTTAAGATGGTTAACTCCAAAGTTTAGGTGTAATGAAATCAGTTTATTCTGTTTTTTAACAGTTTATTCTCTATTTAAAGTGTTTAATTTTGTCCAAAAAACTATGTGCATAAAACATACAGACTTGAAACTTTGAGAAGTATGCAAAGAAGCAAGATTTATTAGATGTGTTGATAAGAAAAGTCAGGAAAACATCTTGCAGATAACAGAATTGCTTCCCTTTATAGATAATGAAGCAAAACACTAATATATGCAATTTCCAAGTTCTTGAAGGTCATTCAGAGGGACTGGAGGTCTCTATAAGGGCCCTGATATTTTTTTCCTTGAAATTCACCTTTCCGTAGGATTCTCAACATGATTCCCCCAGCTATTATCATGCAGGTCCATAAGATTTTTCTGTTCCCTATTTTTTCTTTTACTTTCCTTTCAAATTCAGGCCTCCATATGGACAAGGCCTGTTTTCTTGGTTTTCTCAAACAATAATGAGGCAAGATGACATTAAGAAACATAATTTCATTTTAGTACCTAACATTCCTGTAGCACTTTATAGTTGATAGAGTAATTCATATGCCCTTGCTTGATTGCTAAAGGGTAAAAATGAAGTGGTTATAGAAAGTAGAGTAAACTTAGTTAGGCTTCCGAAGTGCACATTTATAGCTCTTATATGCCTGGCACTCTGCTTTCTCTTAGCAAACCTGCAAAGGTCATGGTTGAATGGGCCTATAGCAACTACTCACAAACTCCAAAGAGCTGTTGTAGTTTGGCAGAACTTTGCCTGACTTTCTTTCCTTTCAGAAGGCTCCCTGCTTGTCTTGTTTCTTTCACATGGAAAAGTTCTAAGTATTTTACCTTATTTCTAAGAATAAGGCAAAAGACTTAGAAATAAAGATTTAAATTCCCCAGACCCCACTTTGACCCTGCTTATGGTTCTGAATCAACAGGTTGTTTTCCATAGGATGAAGATCTCACCCTTCCTGGCTCCGGCCTTCCACACAAGAACACTTAGCACTTAAGTAGCACTGTGTGCTAGGTAATGTTTTAAGTGCTTTACATATGTTAATTAGTTTTCTCCTCAGAACAAGGAAATTTGAAAGGCATTTAAAGGCTCCAAAAAAAGATAAAATTGACTGGTTCTTGGTTAGTTAGGTGATTAGTGGTAGAACTGTTACTAGAACTCAGTTTCCTTAGTCTTGGTCCAATAGATTAAAAAAAGAAAAAGGATTGCGTACTTGTAAGGTGCTTCAACAGAACGTCTTGTATTTAGGAATGCTGGGGACTTAGTGTTGGAATTGCATAATGTTGGTGGTATGCTGCCTTTATTGGATGGCAGGATACACCCCCACCCCCAAATGCTGGCTCTGCATTTGGGGAAACAGATAAATCCTTTGAAGATTCAATATACAAAAGTAGAGGTAGTGACCTTAACTTGATATAGTGAGCATTTAGAAAATGTTCAGGAAGTATATATGTATAAATGGCAACGAATAATTTTACTTGTATTATTGTACTTTTCATAATTATATTGTATATGACTAGCTTAACTTAAAGCATAAATCTCCATTTTATTTTTTGAGGGAAGCAAGGTTATCATTAATTCAATATTTTGGTAAACTACCTATGAAATGTTCTATGAAATCCATCTCAGACTATGCTTGCAGCTAGACATTTTGCCTGTTTTTCAAATTTAAATACTGTGCTAGAAGATTTAAATGTCTAATAAAGCATCGGTGTATGTAAGGTTAAACTATAAGTGTTATTCATTCAAGTTTAAATAATTTATAGGTGCTTGTTTTCTCTTTTACTTCAGGCTATTTTGGACATGACATATTTTGAGGAAAACAAGCTAGTAGATGAAGATTTTCCTGAAGACTCTTCACAGAAAGTAAAAGAACTGATCAGTTTTCTTTCAGAACCAGAAATTTTAGTTAAAGAAAATAATTCGCATCCAAAAGTAAGTTTTGTACTTCTGTGAATTATGGTGGAATGCTTCTGATTCTTGCTATACTTCTCTTTAGAATCTGTATTTTCTTCTTGAATGTGTCTTTGTCTCTGTTTTAAATTAAGATTGAAGGGAGGATATATGAGAGTTTAACACTTCAGATCAACATCACAACTAAAGTATTGTATTTTACTAAATATGTTTCTGAATATTTGCATGATGGAATTGTATTGTAATTACAATGCCTAATCATTTTCTAAACACAGATATTTGCTATTTCCGCTCTCTTACTTTTACAGATGCTGTGTTTTCTTGAAGGTCTCCAGTAATCTATTACCACATCTCTTGTCCTTTTTACAATCCTCATTCTCCTGGACGCTTGCTGCCTTTCTTACCATTGCTCACCCATCCCTGCATGATGAGGCCCTGCATGCTCCTCTTCTTCATCTCTGAGAAGCCTTGCTCTGCTTTTTCCTGAGCATCTCCCCTCCCTCTCATTCTGGATGCATAGGCACTCCCCAAGGATATCTCCTTAATCCTTGTTAGTCTCTATTCTGTCTTTGCTTGACAACCCGTTCACATGTTTTTTACTGCCATCTCTATTTATATGATTCCAAGATTTTTGTCTCTAGTCTTTGCTACTCTTTCAAGCAAATAATTTCTCATCTTTCACTATCTGCTGGCTGTCTCTACTGAGATATCTTTTTCGCTCTGTGTGTTTATCAGGGGATGCTAACTGTGGAAACAAAAACAAATACTCCCAAGTTTTAAATGACATGACACAGTAAAAGTTTGATTTATTAAAATTGTGTATATCTTTTCATTATTTTATTCTAATAATAGTAGAAATAGGTATGATCTTGTTTCAAGTGACATTTCTGAAGTTATCTTTTTAATCAAATTATGAAATACTTACATTTCAAACATATTAGGAGAATTGACTACTAAAATACTTAAACATTATTTTCAAAAACCTTTGTATATTGGAGTAGTTTTTAAAATTTTCATGTAGCAGTAGATTTCTATATTTCTAATTGATTCAGAGTAAGGCATTCCTGTTAAGTATTAAGTAAAGGGCAAATTTTGTGAAATGAGACTGTTTTTACTCAATATTGAAATTTAATTTTGATTTTTACAGACGTGAAGTTTCTCTTTTTTTAGCTCTGTCTTTGTTGTATTTCAGTACTGCAACTTGCTTGGGGATGAACTTCTGGAGTGTCTTTCTTGGAGACGAGGAGCCCTACTCTATATGTATTGTCATTCTCTGACCAAAAGGAGAGAATGGCTCACGAGAAAATCTAGTTTTCTTAAAAAGGTAAAAAGGCATTTCTCGTGCATTTTTGATTGTTGACATCTATAGATTTCAAAAAGCTGTCTTTGGTATAGTATTAAGAGTAGTGGAATCAAAGGATCTGAGTGTGCATTCCAGGTCTTTGACCTACTAGCTATGTAATCTTAAACAAATTGGAATTACTGTGAAGATGAAGTAAGATAATATGGGAAGTGCTTTGTGCTTTATTTTAAGTTCTGTACTTCTGTTTTTTAAAATATAAGAGACAGTCTATATTAATTTCTAAGCGTATGTTTTGGCCTGAAGAAAATAGACTTGATTATGAGCCTCTCTCTGTCAGCAAATCACTCCTAAAGAACCCACATGACTCTTCTGACCAAATCAATAAATCCAAAGACCTCGTCTTAGTATTATATCATTAAAGAGTCTTAACGTGGGTTGATTGTACACATGATTTATGTGGGCCTGGAAGTGAGAGGTCGCACTTTTTTCGTAAGTAAAAGTTTGATGATGATATTTCTAAATTATGATAAGTATATATGTATTGTTAATAAATTGTTATTGAACACATTTTAATTTATTCTTTTCTTCCTCTGATAACATTTTTGACAAGTATATTACTGAATCATGTGTCCTTGGTTAATCATTTCTTTTTTTTTCCTTATTCTTTTACTAATTGGAGCATTTGGAGGGTTATACTTGTTAAAGTTTTTGGGTGATGGGTTCTTATACCATTGTAATGTTACAGCCATAGGATATATCCGTATATTAGCTAATTTTTTCTTGAGTAAAGAATGGGGAAAAATTAGCATTTGAAGTTTGTACAGCTCTGCATATAAATATTTTCATTTCTTTGACTTTGACTTTGATTTAGTACCTTGTTGATGGAATCAGTTACTTGCTACAGATGTTAAATTATCGGTGTCCTATCCAGTTAAATGAAGGAGTTTCTTTCCAAGACCTAGACACAGCTAAATTACTGAGTGAAGGTAATGTGATCTCTTTTTGAAGTTTTCTAGGTGTTTTAAAGCTTTTTAATATTTTAAGAAATTTATTTGATTTAACTCTAATTTAAAAAATTTCAAGTCACATTATAGACAAAAAAAACAAAAGTGCTTTTAAAAAATTCAAAGATCTTAAGTAAAATACTTCTTAAGAAAAATACTGCTAATCTCTGTTCAGTAATTTTGGGAGAGTTACATATCGTGTTACTTTTACTTACTTTGCATCCCCACATAGCCCCGATCAGGCACTAGGTTCATTCAGCTACTTGTAACAAAGACTGGAAGTAACTTTTAAACAAGGTAGAAATTTACTGCTCTTTCCCATAAAAAAGTCCAGAGCTGGTTATGGTGGTTCCATGGCATCATTAGGTTCCTATCTTTTTCCTCCATCATCTTTAGAACTGAGCACTACGGCTTCAGATGGAGGCACTTTATATAGAATACCATGTAAACAGTACCCAGAGTTGTGCAACGTGCATCCCTGTTGATGATATTGCTTCCGTTCTCAGTATCTCAAGATGCTTCTGGAGCTCCTTCCATCTCAGCTATGTTTTAGTCTATAGGAATGGCAAAAGGATATTTCTTTCAGTCAAGTCTGTTCCTTTGGAGCAGTCTTCTCAGAAGTTTCTTACAACACTTCCACCTACATTTCACTGGCCAGAATTTAATCACATGGCTTCATATAGCTACAAGGGAACCTAGGATTTATAGCTCTTTAACTGATACATTGCCATCCCAAATAAAATTGTGTCTTTACTAAGAAAGAAGGGAAGAATGACTATTTAGTGGCAGCTGTTAGTTTCTGTCATAAACATCTGTGCACTTAAAAATGTTAGGAACTGGATATAGAGCATCATTTGGGTTTTAGACTGGGGTATAAAAGAACCATGTATTTTTACCATCTCTTTATAAATGGAGGAACTGAGGTCCTGATAAGCCAGATGGCCTGTTCAAGGTCACATAGCTGGCAAGTGACTATTTGTGAACTTTCTTTTGTGCTTAATCTGAAGTTTTTTTTTTTTTTTTTGTGAGGAAGACCAGCCCTGAGCTAACATCCGTTGCTAATCCTCCTCTTTTTGCTGAGGAAGACTGGCCCTGGGCTAACATCCGTGCCCATCTTCCTCCACTTTATATGGGACGCCGCCACGGCATGGCTGACAAGCAGTGCGTCGGCAGGCGCCCAGGATCCGAACCGGCGAACCCTGGGCTGCCAAGCGCGGACGAAACCGCTGCGCCACCGGGCGGCCCCTAATCTGAAGTTTTGATGGGAAAAATCAAATATAGGAAAAATGAAAACTTCTTAGGGAAAATTCTGTATTTTAATTTTGTTAGTTTATTTTAATTCTTCTTTCTTTGTTAGCTTCTGTAGGATTTTCCTTTCTATTCAAAAACATTGCATATAAAAAAACAGCATGACTTAAGTGTCATTAACGTATGACTGTCTACTGGTGTCCAAAAGTTGTTTCTTTCAGTTAATTCAGGCAAATAGCTTGTCCTAAAAAATCTCATTGTGAATACAAAGTGCTCCTTCAGTGGGCATGACGTTTGGATAACGATGAGTTGTTTTGCTTTATTTGTGGGAAGTATTTATTCCAGATAACTAGTGAACTGATTAGCTGCATTGAAAATGACCTTTCTAAAATCTCCTCACCCACCCAAATGGATTGATTCAATAGAAAAAGCCAGGATAGGCACTAAAGCCTATTTAGAACCAAAGAAAGTGGCACGAGTCACCAGTTGCCCTTATTCTCCCATTTCTAGTCAAAGGTAAGATACTCTCATGGCCTGGATTTTTTTCTTTAGCATGCTTGTGATACTGGTGTCTTCTCTTAGATCATATTTGATTGCATTATCCCCCAGCTTCCCTTGCTTCTTCAGCAGGGGAATCAAAAGGGACAGATAGGGTCTCTTTTTTTCCAGGAAAAAAGAAAACAACATCAGCTCCATAGCAGTTTGCCACAGGACTCAGTCCTCTTTTGGTGTGGACTTGTTGCTGTCAGCTCAAGCAGTTTGCTCCTCCCAACTTCACATCTCTCAAGATGTAGATTAGAAACCAGGAAGCCTACTTTTGATAGGCTAAATTACTCCTAAGACCCCATTGGAGAGGTTCTAATTATTTTTTGTGTGTTTTGTTAGGCAACATAAAACATAATTCTGGATAATCCTTAATACTAATTAGAAAAGTTATATGAATCATCAAAATATTTTTGTGGCTACATTTTAATGATAATTCACCTAATTTTAGATAAAACTCAAAAACAGTGTATACTTAGTATGATTTTTGTTTCTTTTTCCAAGGTGAGATAATCATTTTGTCCTTTGAACATTACCTGTATGCCATTAAATTTTCAGCTTTTAAAAATTACCAAGTAATGTTTTCAGTAAACCTCTTTACCTCATTTCTGAGCCTCATTCTTCTATGGGCCCTTATAAAAAGCCTTGTCAGAATAACCCTGGAGTCAAGTGAGTTAAATCAAAATACTGTTGAGTTTTACATACCTTTGGTTTATGCCCTTTTTATATCCCTGAGGACCCACCCCCACTTCCCAGCAGCCTTTTGGCTCATTGCTTAACCCAGATCCCCTAAAGGAGTAGCTCTGAACTGGCATCACTAATTGCCTGAGTAGCTTGTTAAAAATACAGGTTACTGTGTGCTATCTGCAGGTTCTGATTCAGTATATGGAGTCTAGGAATGTACTTTTAATAAGCTCCTGTATTATGATGCAGCCAGATTTAGACATCACTGCTCCTAGGGGAGGTCAATCTGGCTACCTTTTTTTTTTTTCTGTGAAAGTCATCTTTCTGCCTTCACTCACTTCATGGCTTATTCTACCTCTCCCTGCCTGAACCCCCCACTGTCACATGTGTGTTCACCAAGGACATGCACAGTGCAAAGTGAGGTATTTTATTGAAAACCATGCTGAGCATTAGTAGAAAAAATATCAAGGAAAATTTGTAGCTGCAGAAAGACTATAGCTACAGAGTAGTCAATTCTTGGGGAAGTAGAGAGGGAGAAGGTGCCGAATTTACACCTTGCTCATCTCTTCCTTTGATTGTTTTAATGTAGTAGTTTAGCATGGTCTGTGGACCAGCAGCATCACCTTAGGTCCTAGAGCTTTGTTAAAAATGTGGATTCACAGGGGCCAGCCCGGGGGTGGTGGCATAATAGTTAAGTTCATGCACTCTGCTTTGGAGGCTCTCGTTCACAGGTTCAGATCCCAGGTGTGGACCTACACACTATTCATGAAGCCACACTATGGCAGCATCCCATATACAAAGTAAAGGAAGATGAGCACAGATGTTAGCTCAGGGCTAATGTTCCTAAAAGAGGAGGATTGGCAATGGATGATAGCTCACCGTCAATCTTCCTCACCAAAAAAAAAAGTGGATTTGTAGACCCAACCCCATACTTGAATCTGAGACTCTGCAGGTGGGGGCCCAGCAATTAGCATTTTAGCACATCCAGGTAATTTTAATGCAAGCTGATGTTTGAGAACCACTCGTTAGGATACAGCCATTCATTCTCTCCCTAGTAACACCTTCCCAAAGGATATCTGTACCTTGTTCAGCAGTCACTCCTTGTTAGTATAAAAAATGAGGCTGACAGAGTTGGGCATACATTGGATCCCAGATCTCCCTTAGGCAAACACTTCTTATTCTTCCCAAGTGGATTCACTTTGTGGGACATACTTCAGCTCCTTCTCCCAAAGCTCTAGCCTGCTTAAAAGTTCACCCTTCCCTCCGTTTTTGCTTCTATCTCCTTACTCCCCTCCACCATTCTTTTTGAGACTAACTAGACAGGGTGTAGGATCACAAAAATAAAAGGATAATGCATTAACAAAATGCTGTATATAGTACGAAATACAATTCTGAATAATATCTAATGCTGTATCCAGCTTTTTATCTGAGGTTTATAATCTTCTAACTGTGAAGGAATAAAGTGAAAAGAGATGAATATACTTGTTAAATGAAAGGTGTTTTATACATAGAAAACATAATTAATTTTGTGTTGCCTGTCATATTTTCCTGAATGCAAGCCTCAGATTCTGCTGTTTAATGATTATTTCTTTTATCCATATAACAGTTTAATGAGTCAGCTCTTCTGCTACTCCTGTTCTTCTCGCTACTATTTAGAAGCTGAATGTGAAGTGAAGGGATAGCTGTAAGGACAAATTCTGAGATGAAAAGCTTGTGGTAGATTTAAGACTACAGAAACTATAACAGTTTTAAAAGTTGAATTTTTCTTCTATTTTTATATCTCTAGTACCATCATAGTCATTTCTGATGAGCCACATTAGGTGAGCAACTGAGGTTATGATGCTCACTTACTTGAGGTAAACTTCTCTGATCGCACATTAGAATGTCATTTATTTGTATTCAAGTGGCTTTAAGAAGTTAAATAGTCATATATTTTAATAATTTTAGGTCTGTTTGTCTTTCTACCAAATTAATATAGTTTGGGTGCCGTAAATGTTTAATTATATAATATAATTGCCTTATTCCATAGTAAGAATGCTTTCAACTTTTGTAGAAAATCCTGAAGTGTAGTCCTGTTTGCTGGGAACATAAAGCATCTTGAATTTAATTTAATGTCTTTGATAGTTTAGAATTACATGGCCTCTCAGGGTCATGTTTATGCCTGATAATTTGTGTAGACTTGTAGAAATATGGGAGGTGTAGGATACTTGATTGGAACTATATCATTGATCCTAGAGTATACCCTAAAATAAAAGTTGTGTTCGTGGATGGGATTCAGGGAGTCTCTGAGTACTCCAAAATTATTTGCAAAATTTGGGGTGCATGTTCTGGGAGGGGTTCCATTGATTAGATTAGCTTCTCAAGGAGGTCCTAAAGAGAATCCGAAAAAGCTGAAGAACACGTTGACTTAAATGAGTCTTTAAAAAGGATTCTCTGACAATACTCTGCTTTTGGAGAGGGGGGGCAATGGACCTCTTTCATAGGTAAAATAGAGATAGAAGTGCCAATTAAATGAAAATTGTATTAGTGAGTGATAATTTGGCTTTTCTAAGTGTAACTGTTAAATGAGAAAGAAAAACGCTTAATGACGTAAAAGGAATTTATTAGAGTTTTAATAACCAGGATTACTTTTTAAACTTCTAAATCCTAATCTCTCAATCTAAATAACTTTCCCAGGAATATTTAGTGACATTCATTTGCTGGCTATGATGTACAGTGGAGAAATGTGTTACTGGGGATTGAAGCATTGTGCAGATCAACAGCCAGAAAATCATGACGTCGATAGTGGTGTTTCTGGAGCAAGCTACACTACACACGAAGAACCTTTGGATTTCCGAGAAGTAGGAGAAAAAATTTTGAAAAAGTATGTATCTGTGTGTGAAGGACCCCTGAAAGAACAAGAATGGAATACAACAAACGCAAAACAAATTTTAAACTTCTTTCAGCATCGCACTAACTAGTAAGTTTATCTAGTCCTTTTCAAACAGAAAAACAAAAAGACCCATGAAATGGAAAAGTTCCAGAAAAGAAGACATAATGACACTGAATTTAAGAACATTACACTGCATAAAGATATTCAGCGTGGTTACCCTCTTTCAAATGCCATTACCATCTTTCTCATTATGTATTCTTAAATGATTCTTTAATTTCTAAAATGGCATGTATGTTATTCTAACAGTCTGAATTACAGATATCCTGTAACTAATACTAAGGAGGAATTCAATTTAGCTTTGTAATGATTTTTTTCTATTAACTTTAGATTATTTTTTTTATTGTGGTAAAATATACATAACAAAATTGACCATTTTAACTGTCTTTAGATTATTTTTTAATCTCCCTATTTTGAAGTTTGCTGTGCTTCAAAGATTTAAAATCAAGTCATCTCATTGGCTTTAGACATATGCTATGGATATAAAAACTGGCAAAATAAAAAATTGTGACTAATGGGGCCTCCTGGTGGCCCAGCGGTTCAGTTTGCGCTTGGCAGCCCAGGGTTCGCGGGTTCGGATCCCGGGCGCCTGCCGATGCACTGCCTGTCAGCCCTGCCGTGGCGGCGTCCCATATAAAGTAGAGGAAGATGAGCACGGATGTTAGCCCAGGGCCGGTCTTCCTCAGCAAAAAGAGGAGGATCAGCAGTGGATGTTAGCTCAGGGCGGTCTTCCGCACAAAAAAAAAAAAAAAAAAATTGTGACTAATACTCAGATTTGATTTCCAGAATAAGATAAATAATGAAAGACTCCACAAATGAATTAATTAGTTTACCATGTATTATTAATGGCATTTAAAATTCTAATTCTATTAGGCATTTTATAAACATTCAAAAATGATTTTCCTGTTTTGTTTAAAAGAATATGCATGGTTCATCAAATGAG
This sequence comes from Tapirus indicus, assembly GCA_031878705.1. Lineage (NCBI taxonomy): Eukaryota > Metazoa > Chordata > Mammalia > Perissodactyla > Tapiridae > Tapirus > Tapirus indicus. The sequence goes on along the minus strand of CM062921.1, from coordinate 112,973,432 downwards.
TAATGAAGATAAAACCAAGTTAGGTTAGTCCACTGTTAGCTCATATGTTTTTAGGGTACATCTTTTCATACATATTGAAATTTTAATATTTTTGTCTTTAATAGTAGGGGTGAGTGATAAAGGCCAGAGAGCCTAACTTGCTGTCTTGCTTACAGTCTTTCTGTCTACCTCAACTTCGGTTGTTGTCTTGGGGTGATCTGATACCTTGCTGATATATCCTTGACTTCTGTGCCCGTGACTTCATCACATTCCAGGAACATGGAATTCCCATGGGCACACCTTGAATATCACCCTCCTAACTTTCTTTTTCTGGAATCTTAAATTTCAGTAACTGATGACAATTCTCATCTTTCCAGCGTTTTACTTCATTTTAATTGATTTATTTGTATTCAGCTATTTCTTTAGCTTCTTCACAGCCTCCTCCTCTTGACTACTCCCCTTTCTCCTAAACCATCAGCCCTTTCAGACTTTCTTCCTTTCCTGTCCAGCCCCAGCCTTATGGGGCACCTTATGAAGTGCTCTCCACAGTCTCTGCAAGCCGGTCTTCCCCTTGTCCTTCAGCCTGATCATTCTGCAGGCCCTCAACATTGAATTCATCCTGTCATCCACCCTTCCTGAGAGGCTGAGTTCCATGTGAAGTACATGCAGTCCTTCAAAGTGGAATCGCTGTAAGTATCTTGCCTTCAATTTTAGAAGAGCCCTCAGTATAAGCCTCTTGTTTGTACTGGTGTGGCCCCTCTCCCTTTCCCACTGTGGCTCATCCAAACCTCAAACTTTCCTCATCACTTTCCTCAGGCCCTCTGACCCCTCCCCTAGCATATGGCTCTTGTTTCTATCTTAGAGAAAATTGAGACCATGAGGAGGTCAACTTCTGTTTACCAGCTTTGCCCAACTCATTTTCCCTTTTTTGGAGGAAAAGATGTAGCCTGTTTTCTGTTGAAGCCCCATCTCCACCTTTCCTCTTTGCCATCTCCCTCACTTCCCCAGGGCTTCTCTTTTTCCTACCTGCCCTATAGGTATTGCTCTTCCCTAGAGTTCTATCCTTATTCTTTCCACACCGCCCCGCCTTTTCCTTCTTTTTTTGCAGCTTCTCTTTTGCTCTCTAAACCTTCTTTCTGACTGCCTATTAAATATGTTCACTTAGACTTCCCATAGTAATTTTAAATTCAGTATGTCCAAACAACTAATCCTCATCTTTCATCTAAAATCTTTTCTGGTTCATATTTTCTCTTTTTTTGGTCTTCTACAGAGCAGGACAACACAGAATGTCGTAACCTAGTTTCTGCCTACCTGCCCAGCCTCGTCTCTGCAGTTCATCCTGTGTAATCATATTCTAGTCCAGTGTTCCTCAAACATGTAAAACCCAGGCTCCTTTCTGACAAACATAAACATTCTGATAGAGCCTCTTGAGACAAGGAGACTCTCCTGTCTCTGCCCATCTCCTTGCTTATCCTTGCACAGCTAAGAAGATTTTTATTTAACTTAGCTTTTAACAAGTGTTACTGTGGAAATATCTTTATGCTTTATAAGTAGAACGATTTAAATCATTTTTAGTATGATTTTTGGAGCCACAGACTGCCCACCCTCACTCCACCCCTTTTGGAGCATCACGATCAATTGCAAGTACTTCCAGTTCTGTCCCCAACATGCTGTGTGCTTTTTCCCTCAATACCCTTTGCAGACCTCATTACTTCTGCCTGGAATGCTTTGCCCTTCTTTGTGGCCAAGTGAGTACCTACTACTTATCCTTTAGGACTTAGCTCCAGTGATATTGTATCCTTAGGGTTTTTTTCAACCCTTTCTAGTCAAAGTTAGATGCTCCTGCTCCCTTAATCTTCCCTTCCCATGTTATCATACTGATCACATTGCTTTATAGTTATTTTCTTTATGAGTTGGTGAACTCCAGATTTAAAAAATTTATCTTTATACATAGTGCTTAATGAATGGTAGGCCCTTAGTAATGTTTTTGAATTAATAGACATGATTCTTAAGTGCTAAAATTTGCACAAGAGGGTTGCTGCTGTCGGATTCCAAACTGCCATGCACTCTACCCCAGGGGTTGACAAGGCGAATAGGGAATTACTCCTCAGAGGAGTAAAGTATTGTTTAGATTTAGAACCTGAGAAAACAAGAGAACTTGCTCTTCAGATGCTGGGAACTTCCATTTTGCCTTCATGACCCTTGTGACCCAGGTCTCTCCCTGGATAATACAGTTTTGAGGGTACTGCTGGGTGCTTTTTGTACAACTTCTCCATCCCTCACACAATTGGAGAATAAGTTGTAGACCATAACAGTTATAATACTTTTTGCTCTGGTGTATTACAGAACAATGAACCACACATTTTCATATGTATTAAAGCCTGCTAAGTGAATTCTCTTTCATTCAGAATGAAATAAATCCAAGATATCAAATCCTCCACATAAGAAAAGTACTATATTCACTCATCAACAACTCTTACGTGCCTACTATATGCCAGGTTTTGTCGTGGGCACTGAGGATATAGCCTTGTAAAACACCCTCTTTCGGAGTTTGTATTCTAGTGGAGTAAGTTAACACATTTTAAGAAATAAATGTATGGTGTGTTAAGTGATGAGTGCAATGGAGAATAAAGCAGGGTAAGGGGCTAGTGTGACTCTGGAGAGGAGTGCTGTCTCATTTAGGGTGGCTGGGAAGGCACCTCTAAGCATCTATCTACTTTAGCATTTGTGTCTTCAAATTCCACCCCTTTGGTTAAATGCCTTGCACATTCAGTACGTTCATAAAGTTTCTCTTTCTTATGGAAGCTCTGATCCTGAAGTAAGAAATGAATCACTCACTGCTGAAGACCTCATTTTGATTACATTTAAAGGGTTTCTCTCCAGTGTGGGCTTTACTAATGGGTAAGTGATAACCTCAAGGTCTTCTTGCGTTTATTACACTTGGGGCTTCTCTCCATTTTGAGTTATCTGATAGTTACTAAAACTTAAACTGTGTTTAAGGATTTTTCATAATCCTTAAATTTGTATGGTTCTTTCCCAGTATGAATTGTCCGATGTTAACTAGGCTTTGAGACTTAGTTAAAGGCCTGTCCGCTTTGCTGCATTCACAGAGTTTCTGACTGCTGTGAATTGTTGGATGCTGATTAAGGTGCAAATCATGACTAAAGACTTTCCCTTATTCCTTTGCATACAGTAGAGTGAGGTGAGAGTCATGGCTAAAACCCCACAATAAAATTACATTCCTACCTTTACAATCCCACTGTGAATTTTCTGATGTTCATTAAAGTGGAAACCGTGTGTAAAGGCATTCTCAGCTTCATTTTAATGGCATTTTTTTAAACCCACAGCTGGTTGACATGCTAGTTTTAGATTGCTTGTCACTTTTCTCTCTCCACCTTCTAGGGCTCTTTTTCTGGCTCCCATAACGATACCCCATCTGCCACAGAATCCAGGATTCTATAGTTCTCTAGTATCACTTCCTAGTATTATTTTTTAACACAATGTGAGATACCATGTTATGGAAGTATTACATTAAAATACATTTGATATATCTACAGTTAAGGTATGCATTACGTATTCATGCTGGTGTTCTTTGGTGTTTTTTTGTTTTCCTACTTCTAGTGAAAATTTTTAAGTAAAATGTTTTGAAGCACATGAATTTTTTTAAAAAATAAAACCATATTCCCATATTTGTATCTTGTTCTTTGTTTTCGTTTATATCTGGGTGTTGTATCAGAACGAAAACTTTTATCATCTCAGTTTACTGATTACAACTGAATCTTCTTTGTTTTGAATCTTTCTTTCAGACAGGGTATCACAGCGGTTAGGAATATAGGCCCTGGAGCCAGAAGCCTGAGGTTAAATCCCAGCCCTGTCATTTCCTAGCTGTGTGACTCTACATAAATTACTTAACCTTTCTGTGTCTTAATATGCTATTATTTAACACAGGAATAATAATAATAGTACCTATCCCACAGGTTTTTGTTCAAAATGCTTATTTCAATGCCTAGCACATGGAAAGAGCTCAAAAGAGATACTATTATTATCTTTCTTAATGCCAGTCCTGGTAGTCTAGTGGTTAAGATTAAGTGCTGTCACTGCATGGGCCTGGGTTTTCATCCTGGGTCAGGGAACCACACCACCTGGCTGTCAGGTATCATACTGTGGTGGCTGTGTGTTGCTGTGATGCTGAAAGCTGTGCTACTGGTATTTCAAATATGAGCAGGTCACCCATGGTGGACAGGTTTCAGCGGAGCTTCCAGACCAAGACAGACTAGGAAGAAGGGCCTGGCCGCCCACTTCCAAAAAATTGGCCATGAAAACCCTGTGAATAGCAGCGGAGCATTATCTGTTATGGTGCTGGAAGGTGAGAAAATGGTGCAAAAAGACTGGGCAGGGTTCTGCTCCGCTGTACACAGGGTTGCTGGGGTTGGAATTGACGAGACTAACAACAAAAATCTTCCTTACTATCTAGTTTTGTGTATTGACACCTTGTTTATCGTGCTAAAAAATGTAATACTCATCAACCAGAATAACTGAGTGATAAACTGTTCTGGCCAGTGAGCACTCACTGCCCTGTCCTCAGTTCAAGTGGTGCTGGCCATTCTAAATGGGAAGCAGGTTTGGCTAGGCATCTCAAATGTTTGTTATAGATATGGCCGGAAGAAAACCTACAATTTTCAGAAATTTTTCATCATCAGACTCCAAATGTATAAATATGCACTTCTGCATTTACCAATCAGTTTGATTGACTTGGCCTCTGGTTCCTTTTGGTCTTAACTCACAAGTCAGAGGCATTTAATGAAATATTAGTCATCTAAATATATATACCCTGTTTACAAATAGATTAAGCTGTGGTAAATCCACATGACTGAATAGTATGTAGCTGTGAGAAGCAGAGGAATATTTGAATAATGCTATGGAGTGGTCTTATCAAGTGAAAAGGTGGAGAAGGTGTATAGTACTATTTATTTAAGAAAGAAGGAAAGTAAACGTGTGTTTAACCTTGTTTGCTTATATTAAAAAATCTTTAAAAAATGGTTACCTATGATGGGAGGTGAAGGAAGAGGAACCAGATGGCCACATTGAAGGGGACTAGGATAGAAGCTGGACTTCTCTGAATATACCTTGAATTTTGTACATTTGCCTTTAGAACCATATAATACATTTTTATAAAACAAGATTACATCAAAATTAAAGAAAAGCAACCTCTTAAAAATCCAAAGTGAAATGAAACAAATGAGCTGTATTGTGTATTAAGTTGGTGGCTTAAACACACAAGAATGTTCCAACTATCTTTAAAGCACAGTAATCTGTCTGCACAACTTCTAGTGGGATATCCCCAAGGGCAAAAAGAACTGGAAAGAAATCAAACTCCTCAGTAATTATATTGCTAATAACTATGCTAATGAAATTAGAAATGAGAATCTTCAGTGTAAGAGAAAAACTAATATGAAATTGAAGAAGGTAAGTAAAAATTCTGTAATTCTAAATTTGGGAAATAACAGTATGAAGTAATATTTTCTCTTTATATAAAAACCATTAAAGAATGTCCAAATCCGTTTCCCATTAAAATGAACCAGAGCTTCTTGGAGAGAAGGCTGATTCTAGATCTTGGGTAGGGCAATCAAATGGTTGATGAGGGACAATTTTTCTTTAATCTAATAAAAGAAATTATAAAATTAGAATAGTAACATTTTGTAACTTATAAACAATCACTGGTAACTGCTAAATCCTTGAGGTGAAAAGCTTATGGGGCATTTGATAATGGATCAGGCTTTTGAAACCATTGATCAGTTTGAACATTAGAAAACAATAATGACTTGTGGATCCCAATCAACGTACACAATACCACTTATGAAATATTGTACAAAACCAACCTAAATTTGATCAAGCCTGGGACAGAGGAATGTGTTAAAGACACCATTGAAATGCCATCAAGAAAGTCTAGAACATAGTCCTGAAAGTCCAGAAAGACCAAATTAGTTTCTTTAACAAATTGTAAGGGAAAATGAAGGAGAGAGGACCCAAAGAATGAAAAAGTTTTAGGAATGTGTCAACCAAAGGCAACATGTGGATCTTGTTTGCATCATGATTGAAACACCAAATCTAAAAAAATTGTTTTCGGGGCAGGTGGGGAAGTTAAACACTTAGCAAATATTTGGTGAATTTAAAGAAAGTTATTTAGGTGTGATAATGGTACAGTACTTATGTTTCTTAAAGGTTACCTTACTTTTTAGAGACATCATAGCCTGAGATATTTAGAGATGATATATCTGGGATTTGCTTAAAAATAATCCAGATTTGGAGATGTGTGTATTAGGTAGAGATTGTGATGGAGCAAGATTGACTTAAGTGTTGATAACTGTTGAATTTTAGCTGGTGGATACAAGGGATTTCATACTATTCACTATCCTATATATGTTCAAAAATTTCTGTAATAAATTATTCTAACCCATTCATTTACAAATATTCACATTTCTTTGTAAGAGAGCTGAAAACCATTTCAGTACTTCCTACTTAAACTGACTTGTTTTTTCCCTGCACTAGTTCTTTCTTTGTCCTAGAGAGGGAGGAGATAGGCCATATGATTAATTAATTCATGGTTCTTTTTCTTGTCCAGACAGCCTCGCAGAACTAAGCCTGCAATTGGGTTGGTTATTGGCCCCTAGCAATGGCATGCAAGAAAAATAATGAAACTTTCAATTAGATCTCACAGAACCTCAGTTATTGGGATTTATTGGACCTCTATTTGACTTTTAGATCCCCAGATAATTACTTTTGAAGTGTAAATTCAAGCTAGTAAGCATTGTGTCCATTATTAAGAGTTAAGCACTCTGGTATGTGCAGATTACATATATAGAGAGAGAGAGGTGAAGATATAGTATGTTAAATATATGTATGTACTTCAATATTTGTATACATACACACAATTTATGTATATGTTCCCTGTAGCTATGATCCTTAAAGACTTTGTCTTATGAGGTTGCTGATCCTATTTTCTACTTAGAAGACTATAAAAAAATAGGATCAATTTTTTAACAGGTGTGAGGCTATTTTGACAACTGAGATAATAAAACAATGGTAAACAGGTTGATTATGAAATTTAGAATTCCCATATTTGAGTATCTTCACAAAGAGAATGGATAGTTGCATGTCCTGGATATTGTAAGCAATCACTGGTTGACAATGAGTTTAAATCAGATTATGTAGAGACCTATTAAGTCCTGCACTGTATTTTTCTGATTGCATGGTATAACAGATAGTGCTGTCTTGCTCTTTATTGAATAATCTTAGAGATTTTAAATTATGTATAACATTAAAGTATTCCTTTAAGGAATAGAGATCTAGTTTTTGAGTGGAGTGTTCTTTGGATTAGATTAAATGGGGTAATCTATTTGAAAATGACTGACTCACAGTACTAAATAAGCATTTGCGTCCTTCCTACCAACAGAGACACTACCCAGTTCAATATAGTAATAGATTGTAATGTGGGCTATGGTATAGTTTCTTAAAGTCCTTTTAAAGTAAGGCTGGACAAAGTGAGTAAAATGGACATCTGGTTTGAGAGACAAAAAGCCTCACTAGTGGGATTTCAACAATACCATATCTGGTTTCTCTTATTCTAGCCGTATTTTGCTGCCCTTTTATGAGACGCATACGTTCAGCAATTTTTAAAATGTGCTTATATTTTTGTATATTGGACCTAGTCTCCTCATTTGGGCATAAAGTCCATTATGATTGGGCTCCTGACCGCCTCTCTAGTCCCAGTTTTTGCTCACGCCCAAGAAAACAAACGGTAAATTGGAGACTGAAAACCCCCAAATCCCACACCTGCTGAGAAGGAAGCAACTGGTTATTAAGCCCCCAAAAGTGGAAGAGGGCCATCTTGAATAAGTAGGAGTCGCCTATGCCCAGGCAAAGTGGAAACTGGTCCCAGACAGAGGGAACATCTTGGCGGAAGTAAGTTATAAGGGGGCAAGAGATTTTATAGCAAAGGGTGAAGTTAGCATGGCTGAGGTTGAGGCCTGAGGTGAACGTGGCAGTGATTGTGGGCGGGAGCTTCAAGCTCGGCTCGGAACCACCCCCAACAGGGCCATCTCTCCGTTCCCTTCCCGGCTCCGGCTGCTGACCGGCCCGGAGACGCGGCCCAGCCCGAGAAGTGGGAAGCGGGAGGCGGGAGGCGGGAGGCGGGCCGGCCCGGGAGGCGGACGTGCCGGCGTGACCCTGCGGCGCGTCGCGCGCGGCGCCGTCAGCCATGGCGGGAAACGAGCCGCGCGTCAGAGGCAGCTCGCCTCAGCCGCACCACAGCGACTGGGGCCGCCTGGAGGCGGCCATCCTCAGCGGCTGGAGGAGCTTCTGGCAGTCGGTGGGCAAGGAGAGGGCGGCGCCGAGGGCCTCCCCAGAGGAGGCGGATGAGGAGTCCAGTCCCCTGACGCGGCTGCCGGTGAGCGTCGGCCGCCGGCCGTGGAGGAGCCAGGGTCGGGGCCAGGAGGGGCGCGCCGCCCGGGCGGACTCTGGGGACCCGGCGGCCTCCCCGCACCCCGGCCTGTGGCTCGGCCCGTCCCTGCAGCCATTCCGGGCGGTGTCGTCACCTGAGAGCAGCGGTTGACCAGAAACGCCCTGGCGTTGAGCCCTGGTGCTCCGCAGCCAGGCCGAAGGTCGCAGCGAAACACAAAACCAGGGGGCGCCTTGGTAACCGGCCCGGTCACCCTCAGGGTTTCTACCCCCAAATCAGGTCTTAGGGCTGGGACCCCGAACGTCAGGTTGAGGAAATAAGGAGACCATTCCAGACTTTCTGGTTTGCTTGGGAAAGCTTCCAGCGTCTGTGCTCTCAGCCTCTTTCATCCTAGGCTCAGTGTAGCCAGACTCTTTGGGGTCACCAAAAACACTCCCCAGGGATACCGCGGCTGTTATCTTACCGTACGTTCCAAGTAACAGAACTTCCGCTCAGTTGAAAATGAATGGCTTGAGTTACAAGTGCATCAAGTTACAACAGGCCACAAGAATTGTACACATCGTTCATTGTTAAACTTTTCAGGTAGATGGGAAAATGGAGAGGGGGGACATTCTTAGAAATTCTTAAAATTTTATATCTCACCTGAATTATTGACACTTCCCTTTGACGTTTACCAGAGATTGAAAATTGCAGCTCAGAATGTCTCCAAGGTTCTCCCCCTTGCTGAGGTTCTTTGAAATAACTTAATAGATTTTATAGAGGAACTCACATGACAGATTTACTCTTTGATTTGATCTAATGATAAAATCAGACACTTGTCCACTTGATAAAGGTTTTACTTTGAAGAATAATTTCCTTAAGTAAGTTATTCAAATATATGGTGTGGCAAAATATCCATGAGGAGAAATGCAAGGAACTGATTATTTTGCTTGAAAATGCCAGAAAGATGGTTTTTCAGGAATGTTTCAATGTGTCAGAAATTAAGTGTTCAGTTATGATTCTTTCCTGATGGCAGGAAAATAGCTTCAGAATGATAGATTTAATTAGTAAAAACACTGACAAGTTGGGGCTGGCCCCGTGGCCTAGTGGTTAATTTCCATAGGCTCTGCTTCTGTGGCCTGGGTTCAATTGCCAGGCGCCAGACCTGCACGCCTCATTGCTGGCCATGCTGTGGCAGTGACCCATATACAAAATAGAGGAAGGTTGGCACAGATGTTAGCTCAGGGCGAATCTTCCTCAAGCAAAAAGAGGAAGATTGGCAACAGATGTTAGTTCGGGGAGAATTTTCCTCAGCAAAAAAAAAGAAAAGAAAAAAACACAAATTGATCTTTGGTTATATAGTATAATAATTCTTTGTTAGTTTTGTAATTTATGATAGATTTAATTATTAAAAAGACAGATTATGCAGTTGACCTCCAGTTTCCTAGTATAATACTGATTTATTTTGTAATTTATTATCAAAAAACAATTTTCCAACATAAATTATTCATCCCTTTTACCTACCTCCTTCCATCTGTTTCAGATTGACGTACAGCTATATATTTTGTCATTTCTTTCACCTCATGATCTGTGTCAGTTGGGAAGTACAAGTCATTATTGGAATGAAACTGTACGAGATCCACTTCTGTGGAGATATTTTCTATTGCGGGATCTTCCTTTGTGGTCTTCTGTTGACTGGAAGTCTCTTCCAGATCTAGAAATCTTAAAAAAGCCTATATCTGAGGTCACCGATGGTGCATGTTTTGACTACATGGCAGTGTAAGTATCTATGAATTAAAGTTTTATGAATTAAAAAGATATTCAATTTGACTGTATTACAAATCAATAGTCTGAGTCTTGGCCCTGCTTACTAATTTGTTTCATGGATTTTGGGTCTTAGTGTCCTTTTGTAAAAATTGGGGGTTAAGTGACTTTCTTCATAGGACTCTTTCAACTTTCCATTTTGTTTTTTCCTTGTGGTGCCTGACTAGAATATTTGAATAATTATATATAGTTCATATGGCAAGAAGTAAAACATTTCTTAAAATTTTCATTATCTTTAGAACACTGGTCATTTTGTTACATAGTAAATACTTTTCCATACCCAGAAAAGGAATGGCCAGAGATCAGAGAGCAGTTCTTTGGCAGAGAAGATTGAAATAAGATTTTCTTATCACCCCAAAGCATTGACATTTTCAAATATCATGTAGGTGAGAGAATTAATGTTACTGAGCAACTGTAATGTATTGGATTCTATGAAAGATGCTTTATGTATGTTTACTTATTTAACCCTCACTCAATAAGAAGGTATTATCCTTTGTTATGGAAGTGGAATTGAGGTTCAGAGTGATTATGGATTTCCCTTAAGGTCTTGTAACATAAGGGACTGTTCAGAATGGAATGCCATCAATCTACCTTAAGAATATATAATGTTGTTGGATCTAGATATAACCTGCTTGATTGAGAGTCCCAGATTTAAGGCATTATAAATAAAAAGAATATTTGTGCTTTAGGTAAGAATTGTTTTGCTGTGCTAGATTTAGTAGCTACATATAGAACTTTTTTTTTCATATTTTATTGAGAATCTTTCCATATTCCAATCCAGATGCCATTACATCAAGTATTGTGAGACTACTTGATTAAAACATTTGTGATATGTTGTATATAACTTCAGCAAGTGCTATTGTACTCTCACTTGCTGGGCATTACCTCTACATTGTCCCACAACCAACCATAGCATCAAGTATCATGCTATGGAGCCAAATTTTCCCCAGGGATGGTAATAATCGTTGTAACTACCATTTGTGATCATATAAATTATTTCTGATCCTTACAACCCTGGGTTGATTGTTATGGCTAAAATAATGCAGATGAAAAAAACTGAAGTTCGGACTATAAGTGGCTTACATAACTAATTAAAGTGGTGAGGCTTCGCCAGATCTGCCTAGTTTCAAAATTGTTTTTTTTCTTCTTGAATTACAAGGTTCCTAAATGAAGATGGTTATTTTGTTAGGTTAGTGATTATCTTAACCAGCCTGATTTAGTTAAAGGCTTTTAGGTTTTATTTTGATTTGGGTAACTTTGTTTTAATTTTTGATGCTGTAGAATTGCTAGTTTAGAAATTTATAGCTATTGAAAGAAACTGAATTGTTAATAGAAGTACCTAAGAAATTTGGTTATATTGGTGCCTTAGTAATTTTTTTTTCACCTCTAGGGATATTTATGCTGTCTATATAGTTTACCTTCAGTGCAGACTTTGTCAATCTTGGCACTATTGACGTTTTGGACCAGATGTTATGGGAACTGTCCTGTGCATTGTAGGATGTTTAGCAGCATCCCTGGCCTCTGTCCACTAGATGCCACTAGTACTGCCCCTCTACCCCCCGAGTTGTGATGGCAAAAATGTCTCCAGATGTTGCCAAATGTTCCCTGAGGGGGCAAAATCTCCCCAGGTTGGGAATCACTGCTCTGTGTAGTGAATTTGTTTGTGTGTGTGTGAGGAAGACTAGCCCTGAGCTAACATCATTGCCAATCCTCCTCTTTTTGCTGAGGAAGACTGGCCCTGGGCTAACATCCGTACCCATCTTCCTCTACTTTATATGGGATGCCGCCACAGCACGGCTCGATAAGCGGTGCATCAGTCCATGCCCAGGATCTGAACCTGCGAACCCTGGGCCACCAGAAGCTGAGCACGCAAACTTAACCGCTACGCCACTGGGTCGGCCCCTATGTAGTGAATTTTAACCACTGAAACAAGTGTTAGACCAAGTGTTCCGTGAGATTACAAAGTAAGTAATCACCTCCTGGGGAAGACTTCCTCAGCCTCTGGACCACTACTCCTTGTGCTTTTTCCTGTCATGGCACCCAGCCTACATATATAATGGTGTCTGTCCTCCACTGCCCTCTATGAGGCTTGGGACTATATAATCATTGTATCCCTTGTATCTAGCAGGTTCTCAATAAATTATATATTGCTGAATGAATAACTGACTAAGTAAGTTTTTTTCTGTGTTAATTTTCTAATTGTGACGATTTTATACAGCTATAAAATGTGCTGTCCATATACAAGAAGATCTTCGAAATCTAGCCGTCCAGTCTATGGAGCTGTCACCTCATTTTTACACTCATTGATCATTCAGAGTGAACCACGATTTGCTATGTTTGGACCAGGTTTGGAAGAGTTGAATACATCTTTGGTGTTGAGCTTGATGTCGTCTGAGGAACTCTGCCCAACAGCTGGTTTGCCTCAGAGGCAGATTGATGGTAATTTTCATTGTTAATCTACAGTACATAATAATTTAAACACTTTGAGCTTGACACTAATATTAAATAGAAAGAAATTCATTTGTTAATTAATTAACTCTTTGATGTAATGAAATATAGTGATTTGGTGAAGGGGAGCCCCCTGGTCCTAATGGACTGAAAGAATTAATTTACTTTTTATGAGAGGTGAACTTCCTCTTATTTCCTCAAGTTTGTGTAAGAATATAAGATTATGTGAAAGTAAATTATATGTTGTCAAGATGTTGTGTTTGTACAGTATTTGTCATATTTTATTTTATTTTTTTCATATTTTAAAAGAATGTTAACAGCAAAAACCATTCAGCATCTACTATGTGCAAAGTATTTTGATATATATTGGAATTTCAAAAAAGAGCCAAATTATCACCTTCCCTTTCTTTCTATGAAAAAAACAACAGCAACCATGTAGTTAGTTGGTAAGCAGGATCTATAATAAATGTAAATAGCAGTATAACCTAGCTTATGCTTTACTTATTCATTTGTTGAGAGCATCTATTAGATGCTAGAGGTGCAGAGATTTTAAACAAACAACATAAAACATCTCTGTCTGCCCTGTAGATACTTGGTGTAGGTGAGGGTAGAGACAAGTATACAGGTGATTAGACTATGGGGTAATTAGCTCCTGGGCAGAAAGGTAAGGGTCAGAGAAGTCTCCGCATTGAACATGATGTCTCACGTGAGTCATTAGGATGAGTAGGAGTAGGCTATCCAAAGAAAGATAGGATAAAGTCTTCTAGGTAGCGAGAATTACATTTCTAAAAGCACAAAACTCTGGGTGTGCATGACACATTTGAAGTAGCACTGTGTGTCTAGAGTAGGACTAGGTGAGAAGCCATTTTACACCATGCTTAAGCATTGGGGAGCTGTTGAAGGATTTTAAGCAGAGGAGTGAGATGATCAAGATTGCATTTTAGAAAGATCACTCTGGCTTCTGAGTGGAGAATTGATTAGAAGGCGCTATAAAGACGTGGAGACCCATTAAGAAACCACTATAATATTGTGATAAAAATATGAAGGATATAGAATTGACTGAATGTGTCTTAGCAGTAATAAGGATAACTCCAGGTTTCTGGTGAGGTTTTCATATTGGATGTTGGTGTCATTCACTAGGATAAGGAAACATAGGAGGAGGAAGAGAAACTTTTTTGAGGGATCTGTATAGGGAGAATGACAGCCACTCTGGAATATGTTGACTTTGATAATTCTGGGAGATACAAGTAGAGATGCCTGCTATGAGCGATCCACTTGAATGGAAGCTCCATTAGGGCAAGGATCTTGTCAGCTTTATTCTTAGTTATATCTGTGGTGCCAGACCCATAGTAGGCACTCAATATATATTTGATGAATGAATGCATGAATGACTTTATGGATTACTTTATGCATCCAGATCTCAAGAGCAAGATCTGGACTAGAAATCAAGATTTGGGAATCATATGGAGTCCACATGGACTTGGAAGTTTCTGAGGATGGACAGGAAGGTTGTGAACCGGGTGCTGAAATCTTCAGTGAATGTTTGGGGGAAGGGATTATCAAAAGGAGATTCATAAATGACAAGGTTGAGGAAGAGAAGATAGTATTACAGCTGAATGGTGTGTCTCAAAGAGATGGAGTTTTTCAAGAGGGTTGGTGAGTAATGGTTAGGACATGGCATTGGGGAGTAAAGAGAACATTGACCCCACTTCTTTACCCAGAGATGTGAGAGAATAAACAACTTTGTTACTCGAGAGTCCATTGCAAGAAAAGCAGCACCTAGGAGTGGGCCGGTTTCAGGTAAGGCCATGAGATAGAGGGAACACTTCAACAAGAGGTTGGGGATATGGGGAAATTTGCTGATTATGAAATGGCAATTTCACTCTATAGACAGCAGCTGAAGTGATTGTTTGAAAATGCCAATCTAATTATGCCTCAAACCCTGCAAGATCAGGGAAGAATAAAGAGATGGGTCATTGGCAAGGTGGTGCAGAATAGCGTGGAGATCACATTGGGTTGAGGTTAGATGTGTCAGGAGAGTAATCTCTGGAAGTTAAACTGATGGAAACAAAGATCAGAGACATGGTAGAATTTGTTTCTATGATCTCTTTGGGAGTTGTGCAACAGACCTGGTGGCCAGAGGACTAGGGTCTCTTGGCCTGGGATGCTTGCATTCCCAGCCACCAAGATGTTTGTATATCTGTTGCCTGGAATGGTGACATAAGATGGCATAGTGTGACTTATTTAAACAACTCCATTGGTTATAATGCAGGGATTAATGAAAGGTGGAGTTGTCCTAATGAGCTAAGTAGAGGCCAGATTATATTAAGAATTTGTTTATCTGAAGAGCATTGGCTTTGAAGGGAAGAGATGTAATTAGATAGGCATTTTAAAGCAATCTCTCCAGCTGCTGTTAGAAGAATGGATAGTAGGGAGCAAAAGTGGATGTAGGAGACTGGTTAGAAGTGATTGTCCAGGTGAGAGATGATGATAATTTTTTTAAAAAAAAATGTTAGGAGTGGAATGGAGAGAAATGGACAGATCTAAGAGGACATTTATATAGCAAAAAAAAAGTAGAGCCATGGAAAAAGAAAAGGATCTTTCCAGGAGGCAAGAGGAGAATCAGCCCCTTAGTGTTACCACAGCTAAAGAAAGGAAGAGATTGAGAAAGGACAAATGACAATGTTAAATGATTCAGATATAAAGTAGTAAGAAGCTAGTATTTAGCACCTGTTATTTACCATTCACTCTACTAGGAGTTTTACATATGTGATCTCATTTAATCCTTACAATAACTCTAAAAAGTATGTATTATTTCTATTTTTTGATGTCAAAATTGGGACTTACAAAAAAATGGCTGTATGTGGCAAATTCAGGATTCTAACCTAAGTCTAGTTCCAAATTTCAGTATCTGCCGCATTTCCTCAATTTTCTAAGGTGCCATTGGTTACTCCCCATCAATTTAAAAACAGCTTTTCAGAAGGGGGAGAAAAGCCATTTCATTGACTGTATACATGGAGTATAAGACTAGTGAGAAGTGTAAAAATATGAAAATGAGTCTTAGTCTTGAAGATAAATAGTAGTAGCTGTTATGAATCAGCTTCTACTGATATGATGATGATAACATTAATGATGGTAGTGATGATGATATGAAAAGGAATGTTATAAGCCTAGAAGTTTTTTGTTCTTTATCCATATTTTCATTGCCAGGTGAATGCAAATTGCATACAGCATCTTTTCTTCAGCACAAGCATTTCATTTTATTCCCAAGCTATATATGACTTGTCATAGAGTATTTTGTTTGCTCTTTTTGCTAACACTGGGTAATTTTTTTCAGTCTGATCTTTTGCTGTCCTTTTTAATGACTTGTTTTGATAACTGTAATTTTCTCCCTTAGGTATTGGATCAGGAGTCAGTTTTCAGTTGGGCAACCAACATAAATTCAACATCCTGATATTATATTCAACTACCAGGTAAGGCTACCTGCTAGGCGGCCTACCTGAGACATCAGGACTGGAATATTTTAGGGGGATGGAGCCTGTTTAGTGTCTGTTTGTGTTTTATATTTACATTTTTCTTATAGAAAGGAAAGAGATAGAGCAAGAGAAGAGCATACAAGTGCAGTTAACAAGATGTTCAGTCTACAGAATGAAGGCGATGATCAACAAGGAAGCCGGTACAGTGTAATTCCACAAATTCAGAAGGTGTGTGAAGTTGTTGATGGGTTCATCTATGTTGCAAATGCTGAAGCTCAAAAAAGTAAGCATTATCTTATTTTCTTTTAAAAGCACTTTCTTTGCAAAGCAAGTAAGAAAGTACGTTTTTAGGCTTTACTGTGGTTTAGGAATATGATGCTTAATTTTCTCAATGTGATTCTATGAGCATTACTGTTAATAGTGGGTTCTCAAACCTTGACATGCATTACGATCACCTGGGGAGCTTGTTAAAACACAGCTGTGTGAGTCCTACCCTGGATTATAATTTAGTGTCTTGGGCATCTGTTTTTTTAACAAGCATCTACAGAATTCTGATACATACCAAATAGTATTTTTTTGTTGTATGCTTCTGCATTTTTTATTATTGATGTCTTGTCTTCTTCTGGCCTATTCAAATAATTTCTGCAGATAACTGAAAAGTTTTACCTTTGTTTTAATTACCCAGATGGTAGAGAGCTATGTGGGGTGGAATGTTTACTTTAATTAAGTAGATTAGTTAAGAACACTCTCCATATATTCTAAATAATTGCCATTCACAGTGCTATATAGGCATGAAATCAGAATATTACTGGGCCACAAGCCAATGTTGTAATTTTTTCCCCAAATCCTTTGTGAACAAAGTAAGGTATGTATATATAATAGATATTGTTCTCATTCAGAACAAGGCAGGAGCAGCCCATTGCTGAAAGAACTTCAAGTTTATGATTCACTGAAGTTAACCATAGCAACAAAAGCCAAATCCAGCTCAATTACTGACTAGTTGAACTCGATGCACTGCATTAATGGCCAAACAGAAGAAGAAACACTTCTATTTCTGGGAGTAAATCCTCTTTATCTCAGTCTCTAGTGTTCTTCTACATAAAATATCTAGCATTAAATTAAAAATTATAAGACACAAAAAAATCAAAATGAAATGACCCATTGTCAAGAGATAGAGCAGTCAATGGAACTAGACTCAGAGATGGCCTGGATATTGGCATTCTCAGAAAGGGACATTAAAATAACTATGATTAATATGTTAAAGGATCTAGTGGAAAAGGTGGACAATATGTGTGAACAGATAGGGATTTTCAGCAGAGAGAAGGAAAGTATGAAAAAGTAAAATGGGAATGCTAAATAGAAAAATGTGATTACATGTGAACAGTTCCTTCAGTGGTCTTTTCAGCAAAGGAAACCCTCAGTGAACCTGAAGATAGATCAGTTGAAATTATCCAAATTAAAATACAAAGAGAAAAAAGAGTAGGAGTAGGGAACAGAGCAAGAGCTAGGGGAACCTATCAAGTGATCTAACTTAGGGGTCAGGAAACTTCTTCTTAAAGGGCCAGATAGTAAATGTTGTAGGTATATGAGCCATAAGATATCTCACAGTTAACTCAGCTCTGCTGTTATGGTGCAAAAGGAGCTATAGACAATTTGTAAATGAATGGTCATGGTTGTTTTGCACAAAAATTTGTTTATAAAAACAGATCCACAGAATGTAGTATACCAACCCCTGGTCTAACTTATGTGTAATTGGAGTCCCAAAACATGAAGGGAGTAAGAACAGGGAAAAAGAAATTTTTGAACAGGTAATGGCCAAAATTATTGCAAAATTACTGAAGGACAACAAACCACAGATCTAGGATGCTCAGAGAGTGCCAAACCTGACAAATAAAAAATACATTTAGATACATCATAGCCAAACTGATGAAAACATACAGAGAATATCTTGCAGGCAGCCAGAGCAAAAGGAAACATACATATAGAGAGCCACAGATAAGGACAGAGACTTCCTGACAGAATTGGTGCAAGCTAGAAGGCAATGAAGGGAAATCTTTACAGTATTGCCAAGGGGGGAAATCTCATACTCAGCAAAGATATCTTTCAAAAATGAAGGCAAACTCAAGACTTTTTCAGACAAACAAAACCTGAAAAAATTCTTCATCACTAAATTTGCCCTATAAGAAATATTAAAGGAAGCTCTTCAGGTAAAAGAATATGATACCAGATGGAAAATTGCATCTACAAAAAGAAATGAAGGGCCCTGGGATGGAAATAATATAGCTATATAGAAAAGATTTTTTTCTAATTTTAAAATATTTATAATTATGTAAAGGAAAAATAGTAACAATGTATTGTGGGGATATAATATTTTTTTATTTTTATTTATTTATTTATTTATTTTTTACCATGTTTTTAATTGATGTCTTAATAGTTTATAACACTGTGGGGTTTTAGTTGTACATTTTTGTTTGTCCGTCACCTTGTGGATGTAACCCTTCACCCCTTGTGCCCCCCCCACCCCCCTTCCCCTTGGTAATCACCAATCACTTCTCTCTGTCTGTGTGTTCACTTATATTCCATATATGAGTGAGTTCATGCAGTATCTGTCGTCTCTCTCTGGCTTATTTCACTTAACATAATACCCTCTAGGTCCTTCCATGTTGTTGCAAATGGGACAATTGTGTCTTTTCTTATGGCTGAGTAGTATTCCATTGTATGTATATACCACATCTTCTTTAACCAATCATCAGTCGAGGGACACTTGGGTTGCTTCCACTTCTTGGCTATAGTGAATAATGCTGCAATGAACATAGGGGTGCATACGCCTCTTGTGATGGTTGATTTCATGTCCATTGGGTAAATGCCCAAGAGTGGGATTGCTGGATCATAAGGTATTTCTATTTTTAATTTTTTGGGGACTCTCCATACTGTTTTCCGTAGAGGCTGCACCAGTTTGCATTCCCACCAGCAGTGAATGAGGGTCCCCATTTCTCCACAACCTCTCCAGCATTTGTTGTTATTTGTCTTTGTGATTATAGCCATTCTAATGGGTGTAAGGTGATATCTTAGTGTAGTTTTGATTTGCATTTCCCTGATGATTAGTGATGTTGAACATCTTTTCATGTGTCTATTGGCCATCTGTATCTCTTCCTTGGAAAAATGTCTGTTCATATCCTCTGCCCATTTTTTGATCGGGTTGTTTGTTTTTTTGTTGCTCAGTTGTATGAGATCTTTATATATTACTGAGATTAATCCCTTGTCAGACAAACGATTTGCAAATATTTTCTCCCAGCTGGTGGGTTGTTTATTCATTTTGATCCTGGTTTCATTTGCCTTGTAGAAGCTCTTTAGTCTGATGAGGTCCCACTTGTTTATTTTTTCTTTTGTTTCCCTTGTCTGGGTAGACATGGAATCTGAAAGGATCCCTTTATGTCCAATCTCAATTAGTGTACTGCCTATATTTTCTTTCAGGAGTTTTATAGTTTCAGGTCTCACTTTCAGGTCTTTGATCCATTTTGAATTGATTTTTGTATATGGTGATAGGAGATGGTCTACTTTCATTCTTTTGCATGTTGCTGTCCAATTTTCCCAGCACCATTTATTGAAGAGACTTCCCTCTCTCCATTGTATGTTCTTTGCTCCTTTGTTGAAGATTAGCTGTCCATAGGTGTGTGGTTTTATTTCTGGGCTTTCAATTCTGTTCCATTGATCTGTGTGTCTATTCTTGTACCAGTACCATGCTGTTTTGATTACTGTAGCTTTATGTTATATTTTGAAATCAGGGATTGTGATGCCTCCAGCTTTGTTCTTTTTTTTCAGAATTGCTTTAGGTATTCGGGCTCTTTTGTTGCCCCATACGAATTTCAGTAGTTTTTGTTCTATTACCGTGAAGAATGACATTGGGATTCTGATTGGGATTGCATTGAATCTGTAGATTGCTTTAGGTAGAATGGACATTTTAACTATATTTATTCTTCCAATCCATGTGCATGGAATATTTTTCCATTTCTTTATGTCCTCCTCGATTTCTTTCAATAGTGTCTTATAGTTTTCATTGTGTAGGTCTTTGACCTCCTTGGTTAAATTTATTCCCAGATATTTTATCCTTTTTGTTGCAATTGTAAATGGGATTGTCTTTTTGAGTTCTCTTTCTGTTGTTTCATCCTTAGTATATAGAAATGCAATTGACTTTTGTAAGTTGATTTTATACCCTGCCACTTTACTGTAGTTGTTCATTGTTTCTAGTAGTTTTCCGATGAAATTTTTTGGGTTTTCTATGTATAAGATCATGTCGTCTGCAAATAGTGAGAGTTTCACTTCTTCATTGCCTATTTGGAGTTGCTTTATTCCTTTTTCTTGCCTAATTGCTCTGGCCAGCACTTCCAGTACTATGTTGAATAAGAGCGGTGAGAGTGGGCACCCTTGTCTTGTTCCTGTCCTCAAAGAAATGGCTTTCAGTTTTTCCCCGTTGAGTAGGATGTTTGCTGTAGGTTTGTCATATATGGCCCTTATTATGTTGAGGTACTTCCCTTCTACACCCATTTTGGTGAGAGTTTTTATCATAAATGGATGCTGGATCTTGTCAAATGCCTTCTCTGCATCGATTGAGATGATCATGTGGTTTTTATTCTTCATTTTGTTAATGTGGTGTATTACATTGATTGATTTGCGGACGTTGAACCATCCCTGTGTCCCTGGTATAAATCCCACTTGATCGTGGTGTATGATCTTTTTGATGTATTGCTGTATTCGGTTTGCCAATATTTTGTTGAGGATTTTTGCGTCTATGTTCATCAGTGATATTGGCCTGTAGTTTTCCTTCTTTGTATTGTCCTTGTCTGGCTTTGGTATCGGGGTGATGTTGGCCTCATAGAATGTGTTGGGGAAGTATTCCATCTTCCTCTATTTTTTGGAATAAAGGTTTGAGAAGGATAGGTGCTAAATCTTCTTTGAATGTTTGGTAAAATTCTCCAGGGAAGCCATCTGGTCCTGGGCTTTTATTTTTTGGGTGGTTTTTGATTACTGTTTCAATCTCTTTACTCGTGATTGGTCTGTTCAGATTCTCTATTTCTTCTTGATTCAGTTTTGGGAGGTTGTACACTTCCAAGAGTTTGTCCATTTCCTTTAGGTTGTCCAATTTGTTGGCATAAAGTTTTTCATAGTATTCCCTAATAATCCCTTGTATTTCTGTGGTATCTGTTGTAATTTCTCCTCTTTTATTTCTAATTTTATTTATTTGAGTCTTCTCCCTTTTTTTCTTAGTGAGTCTGGCTAAGGGTTTGTCAATTTTATTTATCTTCTCAAAGAACCAGCTCTTTGTTTCATTGATTCTTTCTACTGTTTTTTTGGTTTCAATTTCATTTATTTCTGCTCTGATTTTTATTATTTCCCTCCTTCTGCTGATTCGGGACTTTGTTCTTCTTTTTCTAATTCTGTTAGGTGCAATTTAAGGTTATTTATTTGGGATTTTTCTTGTTTGTTAAGGTGAGCTTGTATTGCTATGAATTTCCCTCTCTGGACCGCTTTTGCTGTATTTCTTATGAGTTGGTATGGTGTGTTTTCCTTTTTATTTGTCTCCAGATAGCTTTTGATTTCTCCTTTAATTTCATCAACGACCCATTGGTTGTTCAGTAGCATGTTGTTTAGTCTCCACATCTTTGTCCCTTTCCTAGTTTTTTCCTTGCAGTTGATTTCTAGTTTCACAGCATTATGATCAGAAAAGATGATTGTAATGATTTCAATCTTCTTAAATTTATAGATGTTTGCCTTGTTTCCTAATATATGGTCTATCCTTGAGAATGTTCCATGTGCACTTGAGAAGAATGTGTACTCTGCTTTTTTTGGGTGGAGTGCTCTGTATATATCTATTAAGTCCATTGCGTCTAGTTTCTCGTTTAAGTCCAATATTTCTTTATTGACTTTTTGTCAATGATGTAAGGGGGGTGTTAAGATCCCCTACTATTATTGTGTTATTGTTAATATCTCCTTTAAGGTTTTTTAGCAGTTGTTTTATGTACTTTGGTGCTCCTGTGTTGGGTGCATAGATATTTATAAGTGTTATGTCTTCTTGGTGGAGTATCCCTTTTATCATTATATATTGCCCTTCTTTGTCTCTCATTACCTTTTTTATCTTGAAGTCTACTTTGTCTGATATAAGTATGGCTACTCCTGCTTTCTTTTGTTTGCCATTAGCTTGGAGTATTGTTTTCCATCCTTTTATTTTGAGTCTGTGTTTGTCTTTAGAGCTGAGATGTGTTTCCTGGAGGCAGCAGATTTTTGGGTCTTGGTTTTTAATCCATCCTGCCACTCTGTGTCTTTTGATTGGAGAATTCAATCCATTTACATTTAGAGTGATTATTGATATATGAGGGTTTAATGTTGCTATTTTATTGTTCATCTTCTGGTTCTTTTGCATTTCCTTCGTTTCTTGTTCCTTGTGTTTCGGACTGCAAATTCAATTTGGTATTTCTGCATGCTCATTCTCTTGGTTTTCTCTTTATTTGTCATGTGTGGTTCTCTTCTGGTTATTTGTTTAGTGGTTACCGTGAGGTGTATATAAGTGATCTCCTGGATAAGAAAGTACATTTTCGGATGCCTCCTTTTTCCTGAGGCTGGGTTGATTCAATCCCTTACCTCTTCCCCTCCTTATTTGTTATCTCTTTATTCCAGATTGTGTCATGAATGTGTGTTTCCAGTGATGAGCCTGAATTAATTTTTGATGTTATCCATCTGTAGTTTGTTCTGGTTTAGTCTCCTTGCTTTTCTCCTTGCTGAAATCTTTGTATCCCCTTTCTCATTTGTTTTTTTTCAGGCCTAAGGGCCTTCTTGAGCATTTCTTGTAGTGGGGGTCTTGTGGTGACGAACTCTCTTAGCTTTTGTTTATCAGGGAGAGTTATTATTTCTCCATCGTATTTCAAGGATATTTTTGCTGGATAAAGTATTCTTGGCTGAAGGTTTTTGTCTTTCATGATTTTGAATATATCATTCCAGTCTCTCCTAGCCTGTAGAGTTTCTGTCGAGAAATCAGCTGAGAGCCTGATGGGGTTTCCTTTGTATGTTATTTTGTTTTTTTGTTTAGCTGCCTTCAATATTATTTCCTTGTCACGGGTATTCTTCAAATTTGCTACTATGTGGCGAGATGATTTTTTATTCCTGTTTATATATTTAGGTGATCTATTGATTTCATTCACTGTTATTTCCGTCTCATTCCCTAGGTTGGGGAAGTTCTCAGCTATTATTTCTTTGCACAAACTCTCTGCTCCTTTTTCTCTTTCTTCTCCTTCTGGAATACCTATTATCCTTATGTTGCTTTTCCTCATTGAGTCTGATATTTCTCGAAGAATTTCTTCATTTCTTTTCAGTCCTAGCCCTCTCTCCTCCTCTATCTGGAGCATTTCTGCGTGGCTATTCTCTGTAGTGCTAATTCGTTCCTCCATATTGTCAGTTCTGCTCTTTAAAGACTCCATTTTTTTCCACTATCTCGTTGATTTTGTTTTTCACCTCCAGTAATTCTGATTGGTTTTTCTTTATGGTTTCAATCTCTTTTGTGACAAAATCCCTGAATTCGTTGATTTGTTTCTGTGTGTTCTCTTGTATTTCGTTGAGTTTGTTTATGATAGCTATTTTGAATTCTCTCTCATTCAGGTTATCAAATTCTGTGCCTTCAGGGTTGGTTTCTGGGTGTTTGTCATTTTCCTTTTGGTCTGTAGCCCTGACAAATTGTCGCAAGGATCCAACGGGGACGGCTTTATTTTTACCCCTCATGATTAAAGTTAGTCCTGCAGTTTCCCCCTGCTGCCACTGGATGGAGATTGTGAGCGGTTTGCTCTGAGGCGGCTGCAGCCTCTGGAGGGATTATGCTGAAACGCCGGGTGTGTGGGGGGAGGGGTCCTCTCTTTCTCCTGCTTGACCCAGGGGTTTCCTTTCTGGCTCTCTTAGGGTGTTTGCTACTCCCCCTAAACAGTCCGTCGTCGCTTCCCAGTGGGGATCTCGTGACAGTCTGTGAGAGCACCTGGATGGCGATAGTTTTCCCCCTGCTGTGTGCCGCCCCTCCCCCTTCTGTCTGAGAACCGCGCTGTCTTTGCCGATCGATTGGGGAGGGGGAGTACAACTTCTTACCTCTCCTCCCATCCTTTTGCGCTTCCTGCGCCTCCACTGTCCGATGTATGGCAGCAGGGGTTTCTTAGAAGTCCTTCATAGTATTTGATTGAGCTCTGTTGGAATGTGAATGATGTGTTCGTTGTGTTGTAGGGGGCAGAGATTCAAAGAGGGAACCTCACTCCGCCATGATGCTATGACTTAGTTTCGGGGATATAATATTTTTAAGTAAAGTATATGATAACAGTACAACACAGCATGGAAGGGAGGAAATGTAAATATACTGATATAAGGTTCTCCTGTATGTGAAGTTGTATAATACTCTTTATAAGGAAGACTGTTGTAAGTTACAAATGTACATTGTAAATGCTTGAGCAACCAGTAGAAAAAGTCTAACAGAGGTATGATTAAATAAGCTAGTAGTGAAGATAAAATGGAATCATTAAAGAACTCAATCCAGGGCCAGCCCTGATGGCCTACTGGTTAAAGTTCAGCGTATTCCACTTTGGTGCCCCAGGTTTTGTTCCCGGGTGCGGAACCACACCTTTGTCTGTCAGTAGTCATATTGTGCTCGTGGCTCACATAGAAGAACTAGAAGGACTTCCAACTAGAATAAACAACTGTGTACTGGGGCTTTGGGGAGGGAAAAAAAAAAGAGGAAGATTGGCAACAGATATTAGCTCAGGGCAAATCTTTCCCAGCAGAAAAAGAAAACAAAAAACACAAAAACTCAATCCAAAAGAAGGCAGGAAAAGGGGAAAAGGAACAAAGAAAGATGGGACAAGTCAAAATCCAAGAGGTATGTGATAGATTTAAATGCACCATGCTGATAATTATGTTTACTGTTTATTCATTTTCTATTAATATATAACAGCTTGCCTTCAGCCTAGTGGCTTAAAATAACGCCTGTTTATTGGCTCATAGTTCTCTGTGTCAGAAGTCTGAGCACAGCATGGCTGAGTTCTCAGCTTAGGGTCTCACAGGCATCAGATGGATTGCATCCCTTTCTGGGGTCTCTGGGGAAAAATCTGTTTCCTAGCTCACTCAAGTTATTGGCTGAAATTACTTCCTTACTGTTGTAGGACTGAAGTCACTGTTTCTTTGCTAGCTGTCAGCTGGGGGCTGCTCTCAGCTTCTAGAGGCCATCCTCATTCCTTGCTATGTGAAAGAATCCAGCAATGGAGCATCTCTCTCACCAGGAAGAACCTCATCCCTTTTAAGGGCTCAGCTGATTAGATCAGGCTCACTGAGGATAGTCTCCCTTTCTTAAAGTCAACTGTTTTATAGCCTGATCATGGCAGTGATATCCCATCATGTTTGCATATTCCTCCCACACTCAAAGGTGATGGGATTGTACAAGGGTGTGAGTCATTGGGGGTCATTTTAGAATTCTGCCTACCACAAAATGTCAGTGATTTACACACTCCAATGAAAGGCAGAGATTGTCAGTTTGGATAAAAAAGCTGGACCCAACTATATGTTTAAATTTTTGAAAATAAGGCCTTTTAAAGAAAGGGCAGTGATGGCTACAGAATTTGTGAGAGGAAAATATCCATATCAAAGTATTTTTGCTCTTAAACTATAGAGACATTTGAATGGTACTGTGATTTTTTTCCCCTCTGATTTTGCCTAAATTCCTATCCTTGCAAGGCTACTTAATGTAATTTTATGACAGATCAGTAAAAAACCACAGCAATAGAGGCAGTTTATGTTTGGATCCTGGTAATTTTTGGTTTCCTTGTTTTTAATTTAATTTTTTTGAAATCTTTATAAGCTATGCAAATTAAGGGTTTTGAATACATTCCTTAGGACACGAATGGCAAGATGAATTTTCTCGCATCATGGCAATGACAGATCCAACTTTTGGATCTTCAGGAAGACCAATGCTGGTTTTAGCTTGTATTTCTCAAGCGAACATAAAAAGAATGCCCTGTTTTTATTTGGCCCATGAGCTGCGTCTGAATCATCTAAACCACCCATGGATGGTAAGGTCCTATCTTCTCTGGTGAGAAAAATCTTATTTTATTTTTTGCTCTATTTTCTATTTGATTTTATTCTTTCCTATTCATTCTCTTTAATGAAATAGGAGTCTAAAGTCAGTTTTAGTAGCTTAATTGATGGGAGATACTTGATTAGTGTCAATAAGTTTCAGCTGATCATTTGCTCTTTACTTGCCTCTCCTGTCATGGATGTAGTGAGATGGTAATTGGGGATTGTTTTTTTTTAGATGCCACTATCATGGTTTTTTCAACATTAATGTATTATGCTTTAAGGACCATCAAAAATATAGATTCCATCTTATAATGTCTCGTTTTCCAAACTTTAATTTAATCTTGGAACCCTTTCTTCAAATGAAACCGTACATGAAAGCCCCTAGGTAGAATAGATAAAGAAAAATTGAAATGCTTTTGCTGAAAAAGTTAGAGGATTTTCTTCCTTCCTCCCCCATCCCTTCCATGGAGCCCTGAAGACTCTTTGGAACATGGTTTGAAAACTGCTGATAAAGGTGTACCTTCCTGAGTGTGGGAGTTTTAGCTTCCCATGAGGAGTGGCAGTTTTAAAGACACGTTGGCAACAAGATGTCACGTTTATCAGCTGACTAGCTGGGTTCACTTAAAAATGTTTTAGTTTTCAAAGTGAATCCTTTGGAGAAATTTGTTTTTCCTCATGAAGGAAAATGAGGTCATGAAATGGTAGTTCTTCCCATTCCCAAAGCTGAGTTCCAAGATAAGTAATAAACCTCATATTGGTAATAATTATACATAAGAGATCATATTTCTTTTATCTGAGCTCTCTAGAAGGCAAAACTTGAGCAACTTACCCAAAGTTTATTGGGATTTTTTTAGTCCTTGTCCTTTTTTTAGTGTCTAGAAAAATGTCCTGCATAAGCATAAGATTTTGGACTCAGGTTCTTACTGACAATGGTCTCTCTTATCTGCTCATAGGTCCAGGATACGGAGGCTGAAACTCTAACTGGTTTTTTGAATGGCATTCAGTGGATTCTTGAAGAAGTAGAATCTAAGCATGCAAGATGATACTCCTTTTAGACCCTGGGAACTGAAACCATTTGAAACTTATTACTAAGGTCGTGATGTGGATGTTTGCTCAGTCAGCTCACTTTGTCCTGTCTTTTTGCAGCTGGGCTTTATATTGGACAGCGGTAGCTGCTGTGTTTTTTTATATAATTCTTACTTTTTACCTTAAATCAACTATAAGAAAAGTTTCAATGCTAGCATGTAGCCCCAAAATGAACCTTTTAAGATTTTTTTCTATAACTTTTATATTTTTTGTCTTTTTTAAAATAAATTCTGGAAAAAAACATGTTTGTGCTTCTCTCATTCCTTGTGGTTTTTGTTCTTTTCGGTTCAAATACTAGCGGGAAATAGCAAATTTGCTAAGCTTCCTATAGGTTCTTTTCAAGTGTCCTTAACTGGTTATCAGAAAAGAAGTTTTTATCTATTTTTAATAAATATACTGTTTAAGGACTGGAATATTCACTGGAATTGCACTTAATATTATGGCCAAACAACTTCTGTTTTTTTCTGAAACAGTAGAAATTAACTTTATATCGTTTTTAATACTATTTCAGTGAAAATAATTTTTCCTGGAAGTTCTTGCTATTTTCAAATAACTTTGAAAGCTCATAGAGAAAACATTCCAGAGACTCGCATATGTGAGTCTCTCCTCCTAATTGCTTGCACTTTGCAGAGGAAATGTTAAGCCCTCCTGTCTCAACTTGATTTAAATTTTTTCTATTAGCTTATTAGCATATGTCTGCATTTTTTAGAGGTTGCTCTTGTGATTGCAACATACATCCTTAGCTTTTCAAAGTTTTCTTATAGTTAATATTGTATTAATTTATGTAATATGTAGGAATGTTGTAACTGTGTAGGTCCTATTCTCACCACTCTTTTTGCTACAGCTGTTAAATGTATTACACCTACATGTGTTATAAATCCCAGAAGACAGTGTTATAATTTTGCTGAAAGTCATATATATTATAAAGACTATAAAAGAAGAAAAATTTTAAAAATAATGAAAGTGGGGCTGGCCCAGTGGCGCAGCGGTTTAGTTGGCGCTTGGCAGCCTGGGGTTCACAAGTTCGGATCCCAGGCGCCTGCCGACGCACTGCTTGTCAGCCATGCTGTGGCGGCGTCCCATATAAAGTAGAGGAAGATGGGCACAGATGTTAGTCCAGGGCTGGTCATCCGCAGCAAAAAGAGGAGGATTAGCAATGGATGTTAGCTCAGGGCTGGTCTTCCTCACCAAAAAAATAATAATAATAATAATAAAATGAAAGTAGTCTTTATTTTTTCAACATATGTAAAATCCTAGGTTGGCAATTTTATTCTTTCAGCCCATTCAAGATGTTCTTTTGTTCTCTTAGTCTCGCCTCTGTAATTTCTAAGTCATTCACTAATGCATCTTTATTCTTTTGTGTGTAAATTTTTATTTTTTCTTCCTGCTTTCAAGTTTATTCTTTATCTTGGTTTTCACCAGTTTCACTACAGTGTACCTCAGTATGGCCTTCTTCATATTTATCCAGCTTGGGAGTTATTGAGCATATTGATTATAGAAATTTATGTTGTTTACCAAGTTTGGAAAATTTGGAGTCTATTTCTTCAAATATATTTTCTTCCCCATTCTTTCCTCCTTTTCCCCCTTGGGTTTCTATTGTGTAACATATGTGTTAAACTGTTCATTACTATTTCACCTGTCCCTGAGGCTTTGCTCATTTTTTTCAATCTTTTTTCTTTCTGTTCTTCAGTTCGGATTATTTCAATTGATTAATCTTCAAGTTCCTTTTCCTCTTACGTCTCTAACCTCCTGTTAAATCAGTCCCATGAATTTTTATTTAGATATTGTATCAGTTCTACAATGTCCTTTTGTTCTTTTTTTATTCTATTTTTCTTCTCAGAGTTCTTTTTATTTCTTTGAGAGCATATTTCTTTTACATCACTGAGAATGGTTGTAATAACAGCTTTAAAATCCTTACCTGCTAATTCCAATATCTGGGAGGGTTGGTTTCAGTTGATCTTCCTTTATTAAAGGAATAAGTGTCATTCTCATTTGTCTTTGTATGTTGCAGAATTTTGTATTGTATCCTGAAAAATATGAATATTAAGTTGTGGAAACTGGATCCTGCTGTTTTTCTCCAGTGAGTGATACTTCTTTTGTTTAAACAATTAACATGGTTAGACATAAATTGCAAACTCTATTCCTTGGGCAACAGATCCACTCTCAGTTCATATCTTTTTTTCTTTAAGTGTTTGGCTTGAATTGGTTTTGTACAAAAGGTTCAGCCAAAGATATAGACAGAGAATTTGGGGATTCCTTCCTGGTTTGTCTTTTCTAAAACTCTCCCTTTTTTCTCTTCTGGCTATAATTGTCCTGTGTCAGTACTCATTCCCCATGCCAGAAAGGCTGTGATTATTGTACCGGTTCCCCATGCTGTGATGTGTCCCAACAATGCCTATTCCTGATCCTCAAATTTAAAAAGTGGGAAATTACTCGATAGAACTTTCCTCCTTTGAGTATATACTCTTCACCAGAATTTGCTTGGATCTTTTCACTATTCAGTGGTATTGGGTAGCTACCTTTTAGTAGTATGTCCTCTGCTGAAGAGTTAGTCCAGTAGGAAATTGTTGAGCCATTCCTGGGACCAAAAGCATTTTGGCTAGATCTCTGTATTACTTTTTGTAGTGGTTCCTCTAGGGATTATAATACACATTTGGAAATAGAATCTTAGGTTGACTTTTTTCTTTCAGCACTTTAAAGGTATAATTCCATTACCTTTAGCTTCCATTGTTTAGACAAGAGTTAGTCATTTTCTTCCTTGAATGTGTCATGCTTCCTTGGTTGCTTTACGTTTTTTTCTTTAATTTTTAGCAGTTTGACTTTGATGTGACTAGGTGTGATTTTCTTAGTTTTTGAAACTAAGAGCTAAACTAAACTGAAGAACTGAATCTCTTGGATATCTGGTTGGTTATCTTTCATCAGTTTTGGAAAATTTTTAACCAATATCTTTAAATATTTCCTCTGTCCAGTTCTTTCCCTTTGTAGCTTCTGGAGGTCCAGTTGCACATATACTCAATCCTTGATATTGTCCTATAGGTCTCTGATGATGTTATTTTTTAATTTCATATTTTTTTCCTCCATATTTGAGTTTAGATATTTTCTATTGACCTGTATTTGAGTTTACTGTTCTTTTTTTCGTGTTCTGTCTAGTCTCTTATTATGGCCATCCATTTTTTTTTTTTGTGGGGAAGACCAGCCCTGAGCTAACATCCGTTGCCAATCCTCCCCTTTTTGCTGAGGAAGACTGGCCCTGTGCTAACATCCGTGCCCATCTTCCTCCACTTTATATGGGACGCCACCACGGCATGGCTGACAGGTAGTGCGTCGGCGGGCGCCCGGGATCCGAACTCGCGAACCCCGGGCTGCCAAGCGCAAACTAAACCGCTGCGCCACCGGGCGGCCCATGGCCATCCATTTTTAAGAATTTTAGTCATATTTTTTAGTTCTAAAATTTCCATTTAGTTCTCTTTTAAGCTTCCCTTTTCCTGCTAAAATTCTCTATCTCTTCAGTCATTCTATCTTTTCCACTACATTCGTTAACATATTTAAATAATTATTTAAAAAAATATTTTCTACTAATTCCAACATCTAGATCATCTCTGAGCACACCTCTATTGACTAATTTTTCTCTTGATTTGGGGCTACATTTTTCCTATTTCTCTTTTTTTTAATTGAGGTAACTGATTTATAACATTATATAAATTTCAGTTGTACATCATTATAATTTGACTTTGTGTAGACTACCTGTGTTCACCGCTAAAAGTCTAGTTGCCATCTGTCACTGTATAAATGTCCCCCTTTACCCCTTTCATCTTCCCCCCACCCCCTTTCCCCTCTGGTAACCACCAATCTGTTCTCTGTATCTATGTGCTTTTTTTAATCTTCTATATATAAGTGAAATCATACAATATTTGTCCTTTTCCATCTGACTTATTTCACTTAGCATAATACCCTCAAGTTCCATCTATGTTGTCACAAATGGCAAGATTTCATCTTTTTTATGGCTAAATAGTATTCCATTGTATATATAGACCACATCTTTATCCATTCATCTGTCGATGGGCACTTAGGTTGTTTCCAAGTCTTGTCTATTGTGAATAATGCTGCAGTAAACATAGGGGTGCACATATTTTTTCAAATTGGTGTTTCCTGTTTCTTTATATGTCTCCTATTTTTTTTGTTAAAATTATACACAGGGATTTTTTTCTTTAAGAGAATAATAGACTGCGAACTAGATAATCCTTTTTTTTTCCTCTCTTTTTTTTAGGGAGGTTATCCTTTCTTTTTTCATCAGTTAGCTAGGGTGACTTGGAGCTGGGCCATATCTTTATTTAATTTATCTCTTTTTCAAATCAGATTATATCTCTCATTTTCTTTTATGCCAATCCCCAACATGCTGTGCCACCACCAAGGAGCTGATCTTACTGATATTATCATCTGGAAAGGGGTTAGATTGCCTATATAGTCAGTTTCAGTTCATCTCTAGATGTAATTTCAGCAGGGCCCTAAACCTAAGCACTGAACAAAACTGTAAGACATTTTTCTGCTTTTCTGGTCTGCTTTCTTTGTTTCTTACCAAAATTCTTGTGGGGGAGAATTGTTGGGCTCAACAATTTATTTTCACATTTGGAGTTCTTCCATTTACAATCCATTATACCAGTCATATTGTCATTAAAAGCTTCAGTGGTATTTTTCTCATTCCAGCAAAATCTCTCTTCCTATGACAGGCCTGCTATTCGCTCTGCAGATACCCAGAATAGGCACTTGGTCCCATAAAAGCAGTGTGGCTCTTTGATGACCAAAAAAAGCCTGTTTCTCTGTGGAATTTAGTTTATTTAGACTTATTTGTATCTACTACTCTTCAATGGCTTAAAGGAAAGTATAATTTTCATTTTATCCAGTGTTTTCTTGTTGTAGTAACAATCTTTTGTGACCTTCTGCATTCTATCTGAAAGCAAAACTCTTAGTGGTTTCTACACTGTCTTTTGAACACCTTATGATCTCCTAGATCACAATGTTCATTGATTAAAAAGTTTCTACCTTTATGAACTACAGTAGCTGAACTGTACTTGTTTAATTATTGATCATCGTTATATATTGTGAAAAGTTCTCACATAGTCTCATTTTCCCTGTGATTTTCACAATTTCATTTTTTTAATTGATGTCTTAATAGTTTATAACACTGTGGGGTTTTAGTTGTACATTATTGTTTGTCCGTCACTATGTGGATGTATCCCTTCACCCCTTGTGCCCACCCCCCACCCTTTTGGTAACCACCAATCAGTTGTCTCCATCTGTGTGTTCATTTATATTCCATATATGAGTGAATTCATGCAGTGTCTGTCCTTCTCTCTCTGGCTTATTTCATTTAACATAATACCCTCTAGGTCCATCCATGTTGTTGTAAATGGGACAGTTCTGTCTTTTCTTATGGCTGAGTAGTATTCCATTGTATGTATATACCACATATTCTTTAACCAATCATCAGTTGAGGGACACTTGGGTTGCTTCCACTTCTTGGCTATAGTGAATAATGCTGCAATGAACATAGGGGTGCATACGCCTCTTGTGATGGTCGATTTCATGTCCATTGGGTAGATGCCCAAGAGTGGGATTGCTGGATCATAAGGTATTTCTATTTTTAATTTTTTGAGGACTCTCCATACTGTTTTCCATAGAGGCTGCACCAGTTTGCATTCCCACCAGCAGTGAATGAGGGTTCCCCTTTTCTCCACAACCCGTAATTTCATTTTTACTGTATAGTATAATGACTTTTTACTGTTTTATTTTTATGGCGTTATGTTTGCCTTCATATTCTTTGACCCTTTGAATAAGTCGCAAGCAAATTTGCATAACATGTGAGATCTGACCTTTGCTACAGTCTCAATAAATTAAATTTTCTATATTTAAAATTTTCTAGCTGCTTAATCTTTCTACACATCTGTATAAGAAGTTGTTAGAGGGAGCATAGCTAAGTCATTAACTGCATTGACCCTAAAACCAGAATAGTCGGGGTTCAAGTCTTAACTTTTATCACTATGTGATCTTGGAAACCTTTCAGTAGATAGATCTGATAAAATAATTCAGGGGAACTATAAGGCTCTGGGTTTTTCACAGAAATATAGAAGTTTTAGTTAAAATAGAAATTTGGCAAAGAAATATTTAATTTTTCAACTTTGCTGTGAATAGCACTATCAATTTGACACCAGAGTACGTTGAAGGTCATCTTCTATTTACTACCTTCTTCTTACTGCTTTTCTGCATCTTATTTAAGAAAAATGCAAGAGTGATAAGTAAAATGATTTGTCTCTCATTTAACACACTTATCAAGATCAGTCCAATAATTTTGTTTTCTGATATTTTTAATAGAAAAAATAGCTTATCAATACATTTGTTAATGGTTATTTAGTTCCTATCTGGTTATTGGAGTGATATATCAATGATGGCATAAGAATAAGATTTTTTATTTTGTCTTGATATAAGGGGATGTAAAAGTACAAAGTCTTAGCTTGTTTGTGAAGTGACGCTATAGCTAACAGAAGACTGTTCTTAAATTTTGAAAAATATGACAGTGCTATCCTTAGATTTCCAGAAGGTGGTACTGTTGCTACATACAGAAAGACAGAATTGGTGACCAAAACATAGCTATTTCAACTTAACTTTCTTTTTTATTGTGGTGACATTTGTTCATAACATTACATAAATTTCAGGTGTACATCATTATACTTCTATTTCTGCATAGATTACATCGTGTTCTCCACCCAAAGATTAATTACAATCCATCACCACACACATGTGCCTAATCATCTCTTTGGCCCTCCTCTCTCCTGCCTTCCCCTCTGGTAACCACCAATCCAATCTGTCTCTATGTTTGTTTGTTGTTGTTTTTATCTTCTACTTATAGTGAGATCATTCAACTTAACTTTTACAATGTTGATCAGATTGGATTTTCAGTAGCATTTTCTAAAGTGTATTCTAAAGTAGAGTAATTTTCTTGATAACTGAGTCAACATAACACTAGTTTTTAGTGGGTTAATTAGAGTTAGCAGGTTACACAGAGTTTCTCAGAACCTTTAATACGCTGATATAAAATATGAATCAAAGAAGATCATTTACTCTGGGGCATTTCTCATATTTATTTCATACTTAATCCCCTTTTCACAGAATATATATATTTATTAAATTATATATTAAATATTTATATAATTTATGCAATTACATATTATGTAGTTTATATAATATAATAGTAAATATTAATATTTAATTGTATTAAATATAAAATAAATACAATATATTTATTTGTTAAATGTATATTTATTTATATGTATATTTGTGAAACAAACTGAGGGAAAATAGTTTTAGAGGAATTCAAACTCAATAAAATTTGATTTAAAAATATTGTCATGACAACCCACTGAACGGGAGAAAACTTTTACAAATGGTATATATGATAAGTGAGTTGTATCTAGAATATATAAAGAACTATTACAAATCAATAAGGAAAAGACAAATAACAATTAAACGAAGAATCTAAAAAGACATTTCTCCAAAGAAGATACACAAATGGCCAATAAGCACATGGAAAAGTACTCAACATCATTAGACATCAAAGAAATGCAAATCAAAATCATAATGAGATTCCATTTTACACCCACTAGGATGGCTATAACCAAAAAAAGATAGATAATAACAAGTGTTACCAAGGATGTGGAGAAATAGAAAACCACATACATTGCTGGTCGGAATGTAAAATGGTGCAATTACTTTGGAAAATGGTTTGGCAGTTCCTCAAAATGTTAAACATTGTGTTGCCATATGACCCAGCAATTCCAGTCCTGGATATATACCTAGAAGAAATGAAAACGTATTGAGCATACAAAAACTTGTATATAAATGTCCATGTCAACATTATTCATAATAGCCAAAAAGTGGAAACAACCCAAATGTCTGTAAACTGATGAATGAATAAATAAAATGCTGTATATCTGCAATGGAATATTATTCAATAATAAAAAGAAGTACTGACACATGCTACAACATGGATGAACCTTAAAAACATTATGCTAAGTGAAAGAAGCTACTCACGAAGGACCATATATTATAAGATTATATGTATGTGAAATATCCAGAATAGGCAAGTTCCTAGAGACAGAAAGTAGATTATTTGTTGCTAAGGGTGGGGGAGAGGGTGATGGGAGCATGGGGGTGGATAGCAATAAGATTTATTTCAAACATGTATGAAGATACTTGGATCTCTTCTTGAAGATTTACACCATATATTGCTGAGTTTCAGCAGCCCATCCTGGGGCATGCATGCTTTTTCCTTTCATGTGAAAACAGTACATTATTAAGTCAGAAATCTAGACTAATAATTTACTAAGTGAAATAGAAAGTAGTAGCTAGTAATAAATTATTTGACACATTATAACTGTATAGACCAGTATTACTTCAGCCTGATTTTTCTAGGTTATTATTATGCACATTATTATGTTCAAGAACTGTTTGAATATTTTTTTTCTGTGAGCTTTTTGCCCATTTTTCTATTGGATTGGTTTTTTTCCTCAAATTTTAAAGGACTCTTTATGTATCAGGGAGACTAGTCTTCATTTATCATGTATGTTGCAAGTATTTTTTCCCAGATTATCTTTGTCTTCTGGCTTTCCTTGTATTTTTGCTATGCAAAACTTTTAAAAATGTAGTCTAATTTATTAATGTTTTCTTTTGTTGTATTTATATTTTGAGTCGTAATTAGACGTACGGTTACAGCCTTATCTGTAACCAGGTTATGAAGGAATTTACCCTGTTTCTTCTTATATTTGTGTGGTTTCATATTTTACATATTAATCTCTTTATATTTTACACATAAAACTCCATTTGGATCTAATTTTATCTTTCTCCAAATGGATATTTGTTTCCTTATAATTTATTAAAATGTCCATATTTCCCCCAGTGTTTTGAGATGCCATCCTTATTAGATACTAAATTTCTTTATGTAATTGAGTCTGGCCTTTCTGTTTTGTTTCTTTGGTCTGCTTCGCTATTCACGCTCTAATGCCACACTGTTAAACTTATAGAGGGATTTTAATGTTTTAACATCTGATAGAGCTTGTCCTCCATCATTCCTCTTTTGAAAGCTTTTCTAAGACATTCTTAAATATTTATTTTTCAATATGACCTTTTATATTAACTTATTAAAAAAACTTGTAGATGTTTTTGTTGGGAATGCTATGTATACACACATACATATATATATACACACATATATTACATATATATGATACATATATATACATATATATATATATATAATAGCTTGGAGAGACATTTCATAGTTAGGATGTTGAGTCGTCCTATCCAAGACAATGGATCTGTTTCCATTTATTCAAGACGGGAGTGTTTTCAAATTTTCCTTATACACATTTTGCACATTTCTTGTTAAGTTTATTTTTGAGAATTTTATCTTTATTCCTGCTACTATAAACTGAATCTTCCCTTACAGTATTTATTCTACTTGATTATTATTTATAATTATGAAGGTTATTGATTTATTAAATCAAGGTTATTGTATATTAAATTTGTATCCTTCTACTTTATTGATTATTTTTTATGATTCCTTAGATTTTCCAGATTTACAGTTATATGATCTACTAATAGGGAGTTTTACTTCTTTTACAATGCTTAATCTTCTATTTGATTTAGCTTTGCTAATACCTCCAACATAAAGTTAAAGAGTACTGAGACAATGGACCTCTCGCCTTGCTCATCATCCTGGTGGGAGTGCCTCTCGTCAGAGG
Source organism: Tapirus indicus (assembly GCA_031878705.1). Taxonomy (NCBI): domain Eukaryota; kingdom Metazoa; phylum Chordata; class Mammalia; order Perissodactyla; family Tapiridae; genus Tapirus; species Tapirus indicus. The sequence continues at coordinate 112,936,296 of CM062921.1, read as the reverse complement.
TTTCCCATTATGTAAGATATTGGCTTTAGGAGTGATGTTTAGTACTCATGTTAAGGAAATATGTGTTAAATACTATTTTATTAAATCCTTTTTAAAAATGAGAGATGGGTGTCAAATTTTGTCAAAGGCCTTTTTAGCATCTATGGTGATAATCATATGATTTTTTTTCTCCTTAAATTATTAATAGGGTGAAATATACTAAATTAATATTGAACCGTCCTTACAATTCTGAGATAAATCTCTTGCCTCATACTGTATTATTTTCATGTAATGTTGAAATCTTTTGCTAATATTTGTTTAGGATTTTTTAATAAGTGAATTCATAAGAATTTTTTAAATGTGTGATGTCTTTATCAGGTTGATGTATCAGTGTTATAATTGCTTCGTAAAAATAAAGGTTTTCAGGTCTACCCGGTGGTGTAGTGGTTGGGTTCACACTCTCTGCTTTGGCAGCCTGGGGTTCACAGGTTCGGATCCTACACATCGCTCATCAAGCCATGCTGTGGCAGGCATCCAACATAAAATAGAGGAAGATGGGCACAGATGCTAGGTCAGGGCCAATCTTTCTCAGCAAAAAAAGAGGAGGAATGGCAACAGGTGTTAGCTCAGGGCTGATCTTCCTCACTAAAAAATAAAATAATAACTATAATCATTTATTATTTAAAAAAGGGTTTTTTTTAGAAGAAATGCATATTTTTCTTCTATTTTTTATTTATTTTACTGAGGTTACATTGGTTTATAACATTGTATAAATTTCAAATGTACATCATTATATTTCAACTCCTGTAGAGACTGCATTGTGTTCACCACCAAAAGCTTAGCTTCCATCCATCACCATACATATGTGCCCCTTTACCCCTTTTGCCCTACCCTCACCCCCTTCCCCTCTGGTAACCACCAGTCTGTTCTCCGTATCTATGTTTGTTTATCTTCCACATATGAGCAAGTCAAATGGTAATTGTCTTTCTTGGTCTGAGTTATTTCACTTAGCATAATATTCTCAAGGTCCATCCATGTTGTCACAAATGGCACAATTTTGTCTTTTTCTTATGGCTGAGTAGAATTCCGTGGTGTATATATATGTATATATATATATATATATACACATATATATATACCACAACTTTTTAATCCATTTGTTTGTTGATGGGCTGTTAGGTTGCTTCAAAGTCTCAGCTATTGTGAATAATGCTGCAATGAACATAGGGGTGCATATATGTTTGCGACTTAGTGTTTTCACGTTCTTTGGATAAATAACCAGAAGTGGAATAGCTGGGTCATATGGTATTTCTATTTTTAATTTTTTGAGAAATCTCCATACTGTTTTCCATAGTGGCTGCACCAATTTACATTCCCACCAGTGGTATATGAAGGTTCCTTTTTCTCCACATCCTCTCCAACACTTGCTATTTCTTGTCTTTTTAATAATAGCCATTCTGATGGGTGTAAGGTGACATCTCCTTGTAGTTTTGATCTGCATTTCCCTAAAAATTAGTGATGCTGAACACCTTTTCATGTGCCTGTTGGCCATCTGTATATCTTCTTTAGAAAAATGTCTATTCAGATCCTCTCCCATTTTTTGATCAGGTTGTTTGTTTTTTGTTGTGAGTTCTTTATATATTTTGGAGATTAACCCCTTCTTGGGTATATGATTTGCAAGTATTTTCTCCTAGTTGGTGAATTATCTTTTTGGTTTTTTCCTGATTTCTTTTGCCATGCACAAGCTCTTTAGTCTGATGAAGTCCCATTTGTTTATTTTTTCTTCTGTTTCCCTTGCCAGAGTAGATGTGGTATTCAAAAAGATGCTTCTAAGACCGATGTCAACGAGTGTACTGCCTATATTTTCTTCTAAGGGGTTTTATGGTTTCATGTCTCACCTTCAAGTCTTTAATCCATTTTGAGTTAATTTTTGTGTATAGTGAAAGAAATGGTCTACTTTCATTCTTCTGCATGTGGCTATCCAGTTTTCCCAACAACATTTATTGAAGAGACTTTCCTTTCTCCATTGTATGTTCTTGGCTTCTTTTTTGAAAATTAGCTGTCCATACAAATAAAATTCTTCTTCTCTTTTCCTTTCTCTGAAGCAGTTTAGGTAGTATTGGGAACATGTGGTTTTTGAAAGTTTGGTAGAATTTATTCTATGAAAACATCTGGTTCTGATTCCTTTATTTCAGGGTAGTTCTTTGATAACTTTATTTATTCTATGGAAACTGGTCTGTTTAATCTGTGTATCTCTATAGAGACCAATTTTTCCTAAGAAATTATTTCATCTAAGTTTTCCAGTTTATTTGCATAGATATTTATGAACTATCTTACAATTTTTAAATAAATCCTGTTTCAATGATAAATTCCTCTTTATCATTTCTTATTTTGTATTTGTATGCTTTCTGCTTTTTTCCCTCTTGACTCAGTTAGCTAGTGCTTTGTCTCTATTATTGCTTATTTTTTCAGGAACTCATGTTTTGATTTATTTAGTATTTTGCTCTTCTCTTTTTTACCTCATTAATTTCTGCTGTTATTTTTGTTCTTCTTTCTTCTACTTTCCTTATGTTTATTTTATTATACTTTTTCTAACTTTCTTTTTTGGGAATGTGATTATTTTCATTCTTCCATTTTATTGATGTATTTGAAGCTATGAATTTTCTTCTGATCACTGCTTTTATTGTATTCCAGAGATTTTTTAATGTAGTGTTTTTATTAGCATGATTCTTTAGAAGTTCTGATTTGTATTTCCTCTTTTCCAAAGAATTGTTTAATAGAAAGTTTTAAAATTTTCATTGAAGGGTCTTTTTGTTTTCTGTTTTTAACTAATTGCAAGTTATTGTTTTGTAATCAGAGAATGTGGTATTAATTTTACTTTATGAAACTTACATTGTTTTTGTGGTGACCTCATAGGTCATAGGTGGTCAAATTAACTGAATGTTTCATGTACATTTGAGAAGAAGGTGTGTTCTTTTTGATATGTGTCAATAAGATCTACCTTATTGATTACATTATTTAGGTCGTATATATCTTTACTTAATTTTTTTGTTCTTTTGATCTGTTTTTGAATGTGAGTGAAGTATTAAAGTCTCCTGTTATTACTGTATTTCTGTCTATTTCTCCTTGTGTTTTCTGTAATTTATTGCTCATTAAGGAAGTTACTGCATTGTTTGGTGAATATATATTCATCACCATAATTTCTTCACTGTGAATTATATACTTTAGCATTATGAAGTAAACTCTTCGTCTTAATATTTTTAAGCCTAAAATCTCCTTTATGGAATATCAAGATTTCTTATTTATTTGCATTTACCTGGTCTAGCTTTTCTGAATCAGTTCATTTTAAGTTGGTCTGTTTATTTAACAGTTGGGTTGGTTTAGCACTTGGGTTTTGCTACATGAGTCAATCTGAAAGTTTTTATTTAATAGGTCAATTAAGTCTTTTTATTTATTGATATAATTATTACATATTATTTTCAATTTTACCGTGTATTATATATTTATTGCATTTCTTTTTCTGTTGTCTATGTTTCTCTTTTTATATGTTCTCTACCCTAATATTTTTAATATTATATGTTATATATAAAATATTACATATTTTATATGTTCTGTGTTTATGTTTTTGTTCTTATGGTTATCTTTGTACTAATCCTTTCCTAATGCCCATTTCATTACTTAGATTTTCCCCCTATCTTCTCTATCACTTTCTTGCTGATCTTTTTTTACTTCTCTCTTTGTTTCATTTTCATTATTTTATGTGTTTTAATTTTTGCTTATGTCCTTTATTATACTCTCAGTCTAGCTGTTCTTCCTTGAATGTTGTCCAATTTAGTCTTTATTTCATAAATGATTTTTTTTCTTTATCTTCAATTTTGTTCCTGAATACAGTTAACTGTCATTTCACATCTTCCTGTTTTTCTGTTCATACCTATTTTGAACTTTTAAATATATTCTTTGAGATTTTTTTCACACCTGCAAATGTTTGTTTAAGGATTTTAATTTAGATTAGTATAATTTGTTACAGTTTTTCTCTGTTTTGTGGTTATTTTTTGGGAATAATTTTCATCGCCTGAACTGTTTTGCTGTTCATTGTTTTTGGTGAGAAGGATTAGCCCTGAGCTAACATCTGTTGCTAATCCTCCTCTTTTTGCTGAGGAAGATTGGCCCTGGGCTGACATCCGTGCCCACCTTCCTCTACTTTATAGGTGGGATGCCTGCCACAGCATACCTTGATAAGTGGTGCATAGGTCTGCACCGGGATCTGAATCCGGGAACCCCGGCTGCAGAAGGGGAGTGCACGAACTTAACTACTATGCCACCGGGCTGGCCCGCTTTTCATTTTTTTTTTGTTTTTTATTATAATACCTTTAGTATGGATGCTGTCTCCTATTTTCTGTTCATTTGGGAATATCTTATATTTTTGTAGGCCAGCAGTAACAGTTGTATGTAGAAAAGGATTAGTTTGGTGGCTTATTCCATTCTTTAGCTCAAGAGTGCCCTCTTCTGTTGGTATGATGCAGTGCATGTTCTTTAATTAATGTCCATATTCTTTGGGGGGCAGTGGAGAGAGGATAAAGATGTCTTCTGAGGTTTCGATTTTTTTTTTCTGTAGAACCTTTAATTTCTACCACTTATTTCCTTCTTCCCCCTCCCCCCCCCCCCAATCCATGAGAATCCTTCCCCTTCAAAGCCATTTTCCCTTCCAAGCCTTTCCCACTCTTCTGGAGAAGGGGTCCAACTCCCAACTCTGATTACATGCGCCTTCAAGGCCCTCTCTCCCAATTCCCCATTGCCAGAACTCTGAGCATCCAGATATCAGTTTTATTCTCAGCATTTTTGCCCTCAGGGTGGGACTTTATCTTTTGGAAGATGATTACATCTGTATTTCACACCTCAAGCACCCACTCGCTGCTCTACAGGGGGCTCCAGAGGTGGCTCTGCTGGTTTCTGAATGTTTATTTTCCTAGTTACATGTAAATTAAAGTATTATTCTGTTTTAGTCATGCTGTAGGCATGGGTTATTGGTGGTTTTATTCATTCTTTTTGGTCTGTATGGTATTCAGAAGATGTATGGTGATTCTAATTTAGGGGGTCCCATTATCCTGCGGGATTCCAAAATCAGATCATTTTATTTTTGAACAAATATAATTGTTAAACAGGTCTTCCTTTTTCTGAGCTGCAATTTCCTTCCTTATAATTTCTACATATCAATTCTAGTTGTGTCTTCTGAGACAACGTAGAGTAAATCGAATTTCTCTCTTATGTTTTAACAAAAGCTGTTTCCCAACCCGTAAAATCTTCTTTCCTCTGGAATAATTATCCGTCGATTCTTCAATCATTACTCAGCTTCAAGTCACTCCTCCCTCCATATGATCACTCTCTTTATCAAAGATGCTAACTTCTCAGGTGCATAGTTTTCTATACTGTACTCACCACTATAACTTGAAGATATTACCATTGGAAGAAGCTAACAATAGTATTTTGAAAGTTCACTCTTAGAACGATTACTTTCCTTTGTCCAAACACAATGACTTACATAAAAAAATAAAGGGAACTTGAAAATGAGAACAAAACATGTTTTTATATTTTGCTTTTAACGAAGGACAGTAATCAGTTGACTTATCTACAAACACAGCAAGTATTTGTTCTGACTGGAAGAACAGTTAATGTGTCTAAATTTTTCTAACCAAATGTAGCAAATAGAATGTAGAATAGCCTGAATGAATATGAACACTTATGAATCTCTTAATTAGGAGTCTAGTGCTGCAAAGTGAATGCTAATGAAGTAAGAGAGTACTGCTTTGCTTGTTCTCATTAATGTGGCACTGAGAGAGTTATGCCTTGTTTAAATAATGATGCAAGCAAATCCTAGAGTTGCTAAAAAATTTCAACACGGAGCACAGTGTACTTAGTGGGGTCAACTAGGAAGATGATAGGAGAATGTGGGGAGGGATGTGGATGTGTGAATGAGGCAGTGGAAGTTGAGAAGGTACAGCGAGCATAGGATTGGTAAGAATTTTCTTATCATCTCTGGTGGTGGCTATTGGTGAAAACCAAAATGAGACTAAATGAAGCTAAATGATGCATTTTCCTTGTGTGACTTCCCCACCTTCACTTCCATGTGACGTCATATCTTTATTAAACAGCAAAGAAATAAATCTGAAGATTGGGGTATAGAAAGAAATATAAACTTAAGCCTAGAGGATAAAGTATAAGCAACAAAAAAAATGTTACTAGCTTACTAGTTTGGGACCATGGGAACAAAACAGTGACAAAAAGACATAAATATCACTACTACTTACTTCATGATTTGGGGTAATAATATGGAAACTCTCATATTTGTGCATAAATTTCTAGTTTATTCACCACATTTCTCATATTATCTCGTCTTTAGAGAAACTGTATGCACAATGTGAGACTTATCAAGATTACATGACTTGTCCGTAGACACCCAGATAGTAAGTGACAGAGCCAGTACTCAAACCCATGTGTTCTGTAGTCATTGGAACACAGCATAATATAAAAGTACAATGTACTTCATCATTATCCTCAATACTCAAGTGCTTCTAGACTTTAGACTTGTGGCTTTGTAGTAGTAGAACTAGGCTAATCAAAAATTTAAGTATGGGGGCTGGCCCGATGGCACAGTGGTTAAGTTCACGTGCTCCGCTTTGGTGGCCTGGGGTTTGCAGGTTTGGATCCCAGGTGTGGACAGACACACTGCTTGTCAAGTCATGCTGTGGCAGTATCCCATATGAAGTAGAGGAAAACGGGCATGGATGTTAGCTCAGGGTTAGTCTTCCTCACACACATACACAAAAATTTTAAGTATGGGGCCAGCCCCATGGCCTAGTGGTTAAGTTTGGCATGCTCCGCTTCAGTGGCCTGGGTTTGATTTCCAGGCATGGACCTACACCACTCATTGGTGGCCATGCTGTGGTGGCAACCCACATATAAAATAGAGGAAGATTGGCACTGGTGTTAGTTCAGGGCAAATCTTCCTCAAGCAAAAAGAGGAAGATTGGCAACAGATGTTAGCTCAGGGTGAATCTTCCTCAGCAAAAAAAAAAAAAAATTATGTGCAACACATACACATACGCACTTACATGTACAGCCACCCACATTTACACATATGTGAATGCATATGCAGTTATCCATACCCATGCTGCTCCCACTAAAATGTAAGCTACCAAAGGGTAAGGTTTTTAGTTTCTTTTGTTCAATGTCATTTCTCCAACACCCAGAAGAGTCACTGGCACATGATAGATGATCAATTAATATCTTTTAAATACAAGAATGATCCACTGGTGTGTTAACAATTATAGTTATTTTGCAAATAATATTCATGTATATTTGCTGCATTATTTAAGAATAGTCTTTCTTAGATAAAACTGAGTAAGCATGTAGCTCATGGGACATTTTAGGCTATTAAGTACTACTATGTGTGCTGAACACATACAGGGAGGGATGGAAGGAACAAGTAGGCACTTGACATTAATGAGGCATGGAAAATTCAAGACAGTTATGATATCCTTAAATTGGCTACCTATTATTGACATCCATTCTGGCCACACGTGTTCTTGGCTGGGGCTGGTCAGAAGGTTATTTTCAAGCTACTGACCAGAAATACTTACTCCTGCATCTTCTAATAGAGCAAGTGTGTTGGCTTCAGGTACCTTCCATCTGCTAAGTCCCCTTTCCCACCTTTAATTCTAGTCCTTATAACTACCTTGTGAGCAGAGAAGGCTGAAGTAGCAGAGAGAGAATGAGAGAGACAGAGAGAAAGAGAGAAGAAGGGGTTGCAGGAAGAGAGAGAAGGAGGGGCAAGCAGAAGGAGGGGAAGGGAGAAGGAGAGGCAGAGTGAGAGAGAGAACATGTGGACATTGTGGAACACAGGATTCAGGTAGCATCATACCTTCATCCTGCTTGAACCCTATTCTGGTGCTTGACCTCTATTCTGGGTGTATTAACCTATCTCATTTTTCCCCCTTGCTTCTTGCTGTAGGTTTTCAATTGATTCAACTGACTCTGCAATTCAATTATGTATCTTAATTTGGTCTGTGAGCCCTTCTGTTCTGTTACCCTGGGAGGGCCTGCCTAGTCGAGTACTTGGAGACTACCATATATCAAGTCATCTCCTACCATGATGATGATTTACTTTAAAATAAGTTAGATAAGATTCGAGTTTAATCCTATAATAAAGTCACTTTTTTCACTTGCCTCCCAATATTTCCTTAAGAAAGACAAGTGGAATTACAGGTGGCAAGTTTAGATAATGCAAATACCTTGTGCTATGCATGGGAACATAATCCTTCCGGTGTCAAAGCTGAACAAAAGTTGAAAACCTCTGAACTAGAAAACTAGCATTCCAGGTCCAAGGCTCCTAAATTCTAATCTGACATTTTACCAACAGGCCAGACTATCCTGCTAAATGCAGAGGTCAATTGCAAAATATGGCTAAAAAGAGAATGAAGTGAAGAATTCCAGAGTTACAGCATTCAATCAAGTTCTTTAGCATAGAAGCCAAAGATTATTCAATTCCTATAATTTTTTCTTCAAATGCTACAGAGGAAAGGATTGCCTGAGTTTATCCAAATAATCTTCTCATTTTTAAACTGTATTTTGCTTTAATAGGTTCAAATATAGTTGAGAGAGGCAAAATTAAACTGCTTGACTTGAGAAAAATATTTGAGAATATTTAAAATGTGCTATTATTCTTACTTTAAAAAATGATAAATTTAAAGACATTTTGAAGAGTAAAAACTTCATGAGATGCTGTTAACATATTTTTTTAATACGAGAGATGGAAGCAATAGAAAAATATTCTATTATGGATGTTATGCAATCCTCTTTTTCTTTCTATTTCATTGGCATGCAACATGTAATATGAATTTCAAATTAAGATGCTTAGTCATTGGAGCTGTAAAACTCCTCTCCTCAAAGCAATAACCCCTGAGCATAGCACTGAATCATGTAATCATGATGCATCATCCACATCTAGCCAATCCCTCTATTCTGAATTTTCAGTAAAAGGATTTAGTTACTTGAACACCAGCTGGTGGTCTATTCTCAATATTGCAAATAATAGAAGCATTTATAAACTACTCATGTTGCCTTTTTTCAGTGTACTTAGGGAGACAGGATGTTACTTTTGATTTTAATCAGTTCATAATCATTGATCGTGAGGAATATGTTTGCTGAAGTGAAGAAGGGATGTCCAAAAGAGAGACATCAGAGTTAATTAAATTCTTAAATTACATTTCCAGCTGAAAGCTAAAACATAGACACTAACTTAGTATGAAATTGATAGATGTGTGTGTGTGTGTTGCATATGTTTGTATTTCTTCATTTATAGAGAAATTCTAGAGAAAGTGGGCAAGGCTACATTACCTAGACAAAACAGTTTGCAAATTCGCAAAATGTTTGGGATCTAAAACTGTTTTTAGACATTCCATGCTACTCCCTCCCCAGAGTAGAAAGTAATCACAGGGAATGCAGGGGCATCTGGATAAGTAGAGTCAGAGATGAATTTTTAAAAGGAGAAGGAAGTAGGTAAACAGGGGTGAATATCACAGGGTCAATGTCCTTTCATCTGCCTTTTTGTGTGTGTGCTTCTGCTTATGGATAGTTTTGCTCACTCCAAAGTCCATACTTACTATTTATATTGCATTCTAAATTTGATATCATACAGGAGCTAGAAGGATTCCTACTTGAATAAATCTGAAAGGAAAAATCAGCATTTCAGTCATAACGTACAGATTATGTAGATTTAGAATATTAAAAAAAAAAGGATGATACAAAGATTTCTGTTTCTAGCCAAGACGGAGGGTAAATTCAGAGGGACAAGACTTACTTTCCTACTTTTCTAAACAACAAAAAACTGAATAAAATATATGAAGCCACAGTCTTCAAGAAATTGAACATTAGGCAGTGAAGGTTAGTGATTCCCTTCACTCTATGAACAAATGAGATGAGACCTATAATTGTCCCAGCTTATAGACCACAGATTTCCCAGGCCAGGAGAGAGAGAGAGAACTCAGAAAAAGCCTGGTAGGTCGTCTCCCTGAGTTGAGAAGATGAAGCTGGGAGTCTGGGGAGGCCAAGGAAGCCAGAGATCACAGGGCAGAGTATCATAGAGGAGAGAGCTGTGCAGAAAGAGGGAGAGAAATCTCTGGAGATCTGCAGAGTCCTCCATGAGTCTTCAGCTGAGTACTGATCAATACATGAGGGTGAGAAATCTACTTGATGCTGGAGAAAGAATCACCAGAAAGGATCAGAGAGACTAATACCCAGGGCTTACAGAGGGTACCAGCCAAAATGGGGAACCTCACAATTTATGGTATGAATACTCAGAAGTGTTTTACCTCAGCAGTAACAAAATTAACCCTAAACTAAATGCTGCTCTGCTTCCTCCTAACAGCGCTTATAAGTAAGACTTGAATGGATCAAACTTTCTAAATAACTTAACAGCACTCTAGAATAAAGCTCAAGAATATTTATAGGAATGCAAAGATATAAAGCATCCAACAAGATAAAATTCATAATGTTTAGCGTCCAATAAGGAATTATCAGCATACAAAGAAACAAGATATGATCCATAAGGAAGAGAAAAATCATCAGCTAATCAAAACTAACCTAGATGTGACACAGAAGGTAGAATGATTAAACCAGGGCAGTAAACAATTACTACAGCTATATTCTGTGTGTTTAAGAAGCTGGAGTAAATATTGTGCATGATAAGTAAAGACAGAAGATGTTAAAAAGACCCAAATTGGACTTCCAGGGATGAAAACTACAATGTGTAAAATGAAAAATATACTAGGTGGGATTAATGATAAATTAGACACTGCAGAAGAAATGATCATTGAACTTGAATACATAGCAATTGAAACTATATAAATAAAACACAGAGAGAAAAATGACTGAAAAAAAACACAGAGCATTAGTGAGCTTTAATATTTCTTTTTTTGTTTGTTTTTTGGTGAGGAAGACTAGCCCCGAGCTAACATCTATTGCCAATCCTCCTCTTTTTGCTGAGGAAGATTGGCCCTGGGCTAACATCTGTGCCCATCCTCTCTACTTTATATGGGACGCCGCCACGGCATGGCTTGATAAGCAGTGTGTCGGTCCGCACCTGGGCTCCAAACCTGTGAACCCAGGCCATCAAAGTGGAGCTCGTGAACTTAACTGCTATGCCAGCAGGCTGGACCTTAATATTTCTTATAGTGCAAATCTACTGGAGATGAGATGAATCCTTTCCATTTCTGCTTGCTTCCAATGTCTATTTTTTTGTCATTTTTAAAGGATATTTTTACTGGATATAGAATTCTAAATTAACAGTTTTTAAGTACTTTAAAGATGATATTCCATTGCTTATCCCCTTCATTTTTTTCTGATAAGAAGTCAGCAGTCATTCTCATCATTGTTTATTGCATGTTATATTTCTGTTCTTTGATTTCAAGATTTTATCTTTATCCCTTAGATTTCAGCAGTATGACCATGATATGCCTAGGTATGATTTTCTTTGTATTTACTCTTCTTGGGTTTCACTGAACTTCTTAGATCTGTGGGTTGATGTCTTTCATCAATTTTGGAAAATTGTTCGTCATTATCTCCTCTAATGTTCTTTCTGCCTGGCTCTTTTTTTTTTCTTCTGGGACTCCAGCTACACAAATGATAGCCTGTTTGATATTGTTTCACACTTATTGGATGTTCTGATCCCCCTCCTCTTTAAAATATTTTTCTCTTTGTGTTTTAATTTGGATAATTTCCATTGTCTTCAAATTCACTGATTCTTTCACCTGCTGTGTTCAGTATGATAATGACCTCATCAAAATAGTTCCTCATATTTTATTTTTCATTTTTAGGATTACCATCTGGCTACTTTTTATAGTTTTTATCTTTATACTATAATTCCCCTTCTGTTCATACATGCTATCCGCCTTTTCCATGAGATTCCTTACTCTATTTATCATTGTTATTTTAAAGTCCCTCTTTGACAATTCTAATAGTTGGACCATCTTTGGATCAGGTTTTAACTAACTGTTTCCTCTCTTGAGAATGAATAACATTTTTTTTCTTTTTTCCATGTCTCATATTTTTGATTGATGGTTTGATATTGATAATAGAACAATAGAAACTGAGGCAAATAATATTTACATCCAGAAAAGGGTGTACCCCATCTGTCAGGCCACTAATGCGAGGAGGTGAGTCAATCTAGTTTGTAATTGAGTTGGATCTGGGTTTGGCTATTTCTTTAGTTAGGTTTATTTCATCACAGGCTTCAAATAATTTGTGCAAAGGGCCAGAATTTTTTTTAGCCAGACTTGGGACCTGAGTGCCTGTAGAGTTTGTTTCCATTCAGGCTTTGCCTGTAGCCTTCCTCAGGCCCTGCTTGTCTGCATCTCAGAGGGATATCTCTTAGCTTTCTTGCCAAAATCAGTCATTGCTTTGTACCCACTTAGGACTGTGAGTACCTAAAAGTTCAGTTCAGTTCTCCTGTGCTGCCTTCAGACTGCAAGAAACTCCCTACACTCATGCCTCAGGGGAGAGTCTCTCTCAGCTTTCCTGCCCCTCTTCCAGTCATAGATTATCACTTCCTCTTACTCAGTGTATGGCCCAAAGAACTATAAAACTTGACTCAATTCTCCCTTCCTGCCGTCAAAGTGCATGAAGTCCTGCACACTGTATAAAGTAGAGCAGGTCTCTCTCAGCATTCTTGTCCCTTCCACTGAAGTTAGCTGCCTATTGCCTTGAATTAGTGTAAAGCCTGAGTGCTCGAAAGTTTCTCTACACATTCCTACCCTAGCCCAGTGTTTCTCATGACCCCTCTGTGAAGGCCTATGAAAAAGTGTTGGTAGGTATGTGTATTCTATGTTCTAAGGATTCTAAACCATGATGCCAGCCCACACTTGGTCTATTTTATTGGGTCTCTTCACTCTAGAGAGAGGTTTGTAACTTTCCAGTTTTTAATTCATTAGATATTTCCCCCCATCCTTAGCTTTTTGATGAATTTTTAATGAACTATGATTTTATAGATTATCTGACTTGTTATTGTTGGAGTAGTAATGACATTCTTTTGTAACTTTCTACATTCTAAGCAGAAGCTGACACCTGACAGTTTACATATAAATGAATATTTTACCTTCCAACATATATATATATATATATATATATATATATATATAATAATTATTGACAAAAGTTATAGTAATTGGCAAAAAACCCACAACCTTTTTGGAATTCCTCTTTTGGAATGTCTTAAAACCATTCATCATATTCTTTTGAATACCCTCAGTGGTGGAAAATCTTTAGTTCCAAAAAATCATATCTGCTCTAAAATAAGAATGACATTCACAATTAAGTTTGTAAATAATGCTGGCAATGAAATTTAGTAATGATTTTAGCAAAAAAATGTAATTATAAAATAATTATATTGATCTTCTTATGTTTCTTTTAAACATCTTTTGAAGGCAATTTTATACAGCAGTTCAAAACTGGTTTCAAGTCATGGCAGCATCATTGGAATAATAAAAACTGTTTCTTATGATGGCTGCTTGATTATAGAATAGTAATTCAAATAAAATATTTAGGAACATGTAATTTTTCAATCCATTTTCATTGCTCATATATCTAGCCTCGAACACATTGCTTTTAAAATTACTTGAAAATATTTCAGATTTTAATTTTTCGTGTACTCTGAATAATGCAACAAAATTGATAATATATAGTTTATCATTTTATGGTTTTCTTTGTAAATACAAAAATAAATAAATTTTTTCTTAGTTTACTTGAAATCGTATTATAGCCATTTTCACCTTTTTACAACTGACAGTAATTTCAAATGAAGTATTTTTTTTTTTTTTTTGTGAGGAAGAGCAGCCCTGAGCTAACATCCGTTGCTAATCCTCCTCTTTTTTTGCTGAGGAAGACTGGCCCTGGGCTAAGATCCGTGCCCATCTTCCTCCACTTTATATGGGACACCGCCACGGCATGGCTGACAGGCAGTGCATCGTCGGGCGCCCGGGATCCGAACCCGCGAACCCTGGGCTGCCAAGCGCGGACTAAACCGCTGCACCACCAGGCGGCCCCTCAAATGCAGTATTTTAAGGGGAAGATAGTTACATTTCATTCATTAAAATGAAAGTGGAAATTTTTACAAAAATCAAGTACCACAGAAAAGTGGTATTGGTGGGATCAGATGTGACACAGCTCTTCCAGCAGAGGGCAGCACTCTGTGGAAAATCAGAAGTCACTAGGAGAAAGCTTCTGAACTATTTGCCTCGTGTGCCAGACCCTAGTCAAAGTGTTGAGAAACATTTATTTTAACTGAATTTTAAACAATTATGAAATGATGGAACACTTTCTTTTGATGCTGAATATTCTAACTAGGTGCTTATTTATTAGATTTTTTTTCTGTCACATACCAAAATTTAAGGACATATAATAATAATGACTTACTGCAAATTTACTGCCACCTGTGTAAGATATAATTGCTTTTAATTGTTGAAAATGACTTCTTTTGAATTTCACTGGCGTCCTCGTGTTTTGAAAATTGCAGGATTTATTGAGCAAAGGCATGTTCACAGAATGGTACATTTTATGATTTTATGAATGCTTATATGTCCCCATTAAGGTATTCAGTTTTTATCTTCTAGACTGGTTTTTAAAGCACTTTATTCATATGGAAGATTTTTCATCCAAGTTCTAATCCAAAAAATGTATTATTTTTTGAGCATTTTCTAAGTGCAAGCTTTTTTGTAAATGCTTTTGTCTCTGGCTTATTTTAGTTGTCCTTTTTATCTTCTGCAGTTCAGTTATATATGTGTTGCCACATGGTCAGATACAGCAAGCAGAGGCTGGTGCCCTTCAGCAGCATCCTGCAATCGTATCTCCTGTATTAACGCCTAACCCAATTATTTCATTCTTTTTTTTCTTTTATTATTATGAAATATATACATACTTACAAAAGAGTTCATAAAATATGCCCATACTGTTTAATGAACACTTAGAAAACAAACACTGGTGTAACCCAAGTCAAAAAATTGAACTTTGGCAGCATCCAAGAATACACACCTAGTTCTTGGCTTCCTCCCTAATTATAATCCTACTCCTCTATGCTGGAGGTATTCACTATTCTGGCTTTGTGACAATCATACCTTTCTCTTCTTTTATGCTTTTACAACCTACATATGCATGCCTAAACAATGGTCTGGTTTTGTCTGCTTTGAAGTTAATATGGATGGAATCACACGGTTGGAATTATTTTTATCCTTCTTCTTTTGTTCAATATTGTGTTTGCAAGGTCATGCATACTATAGCATTTGGCTATATCATTTTCTTAGTGATATACTATTCCACTGTGTCAATATCTCACAACTCATTCACGCTACTGTAAGTGGACATTCAGATTATTTGCAGTTTTTGGTTACTATAAATAACTGCTACAAATATTTTTACACTTTTATGCTGGTGCATATGTTTACATGTTTTTAGGGTAGGTACTGGCATTCTTTAACATTTCCCTGATGAAACATCTCTTACATTTTAATATCCAAACTTTGAATATTAAATTACAATGTAGATGTCTTTGCAATACACTTGTCAGGTGATGTTTTGTATGAAAATTTGTATTTATGTCCCCCAAACTCAATATTGCATTTTAAACAAAACAATGTGTGTGTGGGAAGGTGTGGGGCTAAGGGGAAGTCTTGAATTATATTCCAAATAGAATTGTTAAGTGTTAATGTTTTGAAAGGTGCAGCCAGAATCAACAAAGGACATGTGTGATAGTTAATTTTATGTGCCAACTTGACTGGGGGGGTGCCCAGATCTTTGGTTAAACATTATTCTGAGTGTATCTGTGAGGGTGTTTCTGGATGAGATTAACATTTGAATGGATAGACTGAGCTAAACAGATTGCCTTCTCCAATGTGGGTGAGCCTCATTCAATTCACTGAAGGCCTGAATAGAACAAAAGGCTGAGGAAAGGAGAATTTGCTCTCTGCCTATCTTCTAGCTGGCACATTGGTATTCTCCTGCCTTCAGACTTGGACTTGGACTGGAACTATACCATTGGCTTTCCTGGGTCTTCAGCAGATTCCTGGGTCTTGACTGCAGATCTTGGGACTTCTCTGTCTCCATAATCACATGAGTCAATTCCTTATAATAAATCATGTCATATGACATATCAATTGGATATTATATATTTCCAGTTAGTTCTGTTTCTCTGGAGAACCTAGACAAATACAGCCTGTTGCTGCATACAAAGCAACTGTTTGAAATATCCATATTAATCATTTAATGAGCATTTTAGTCATTTTACATCTTAACATGACAGCTTGTATTTTTATATATATAGGCATTTTCCCGTGAACTAGTTATAGTTTAGGAAACTGGTTGAGGTCTTGAGTTGATATATAAGACATTATAATTTTCCTTATATACAATATTGAGAAATAGACTCTCTATTAGCATTTATTTTTAAAATGTCTAATTTACAAAAATAGATTTCTGATTTTAAGTGGAGAATACCTAAAGTGAAAAATGCTATACCTAAAATGGAAATGCTGGATCATAAATTGTGTGTATCTTCAACTTGGCTAGATAATGCCAAATTGTTTTCCAAAGAGGTGGTACAAATATTCCCACCAAATGTCTATGGGAATTCTGTTGCTTACATCTTCACCGACAGGGTAACAAAATGTCTCAATTTTTAAAGGAAAGTGCTGTTTTACAGAAAAATGGCAGTGTGAAAACATAGAAGGAATCACGGAATTAGAACAAAATAATTTCACAGACCCAAATGATATAAATAGATTAAGGGAAGGATTATTAGTTGGTGTCAAAATCATTGAGTAAATGGTTGATGGGAAATTGGACATTGGTTAATTGCTAAAAGAAAACCTCACACCTTGCTATTTTTTAATCACCAGGGGAAAAACTTATTTGTATAGTGGAGGGGAAAACAAAATAACTCAGTATAAGAATCAATCAATCATAGCATCACCAGTGGTTGTTAATCAGATATTATGTGCCTTTTGACATAATGCCACATGAAGTACACACCATTGCCTAAGAACTATTCTAGGCAAAAATATTTAAGTTGGATTTACTAAGCCTCTAATATAATATGCAATTCACAAGAAATGCAGGACATAGACTAATAAGTTAAATGATAGCATAGCAAAGAAACCAAACAAATCCGGGGATATTCTGCAGGAGATAATTGGCCTGGGTTCTTTAAAAAGTTATTATTGTAAAAAAGAGATTGTGATTGGTTGCAAGAAACTTAAGGGACATAAAAACCAGGTATAAGTTTGATTCTACATTTGATATTTGAATGGAAAAACCAGCTGTATGTGATATTTTTAGATCAAATGGGGAATTTTGAATATAGTCTCAGTATTAGATGAGATAAAATGAACTGAAAGATAAAGTAGAGATCATTTACTGAAAAAAGTAGGTTGAGGAAGAGTATGTGCAAAATGATTTTATATTGAAGTGAAACTACAAAGGGGTGTGTGTGTGTGTGTGTGAAGACCTGGAAATATGGGCATTAAGGTAATTAGTAGTAGTGGTGGTGAAGGATTGATTTAATTATGATTTTCTAATTTTCTACAGTGCACATGTGCTGCTTTTGTAATAAATTTTAAAATACACAAACTAGATAATGAAAAGTTACTCAGTCTAATGGATTGGTTTTTTTTAACTGATTAATTTTTAGGGGAGTGTGTTTCTAGTAAAAATTAAGATATAAAAGACAAATATTTTCTGCCTAATAACAATTGTATACATGACTAGCATTTTATATGATAATCTTCCTAGAAATAATGGTTGTCTTTATTATTAAAAAGACCACTCCATAGGGGCATAAATCATCTAGTGTTGTCTTCTTCCCTCTTGATTATGTGTATTTTAATATGGATTTAAAGTAGGTAGAATGTGTCTTTCTCTAGTCTTTCAGCATTTTATAGTTTTGGGTCCATCATTTTCATCTCTGTTATATTATATTTAGTTTATTAAAGCAGAAATAAGTTGATTAAAATAAATCATGAAGAGTTTATACATAGATGGCTATCTGTAATTATGAGTAGTTTTTTATGCTCCCAGTTACTTCATTTTACATATATGTATTTTTAAAAGCATGCACCTCTTCTTTCTCCCACTGTCTCTTGGAAGCCTGGATTATAATCTGTCAGTTTTATTATATATTTATCTACATGAGAAATTCTTCTGTTGATTGATTTAATTATAAAAAAACAAGGATCAGACAATTTTGGTGAATGAGTCAGGGAATATAAAAGTGAATAGCATATACTTGAAAAGAAATCCAATCTGATAATTTCTGTTTTTAATTGATGTTTTAGATCATTCACATTTTTGTCACCATCGATACGGTTGGATTAAAATCTACAGTCTTGCTATTTGTTCCATCTGTTCTGTGTTTCTTTTAACCTCTTTTTGTGCCTTCTTTTTGGTTAATGGAGTGTTTTTCTTATGATTCCATTTTATCTTCATTATTGACTTATTATTTGTACTTAAAAAATGTTGTTAGTTGCCCTAGAGTTTATAATGTATATTATTAATTAATCAGAATCTGTCTTCAAATAACTTTTTGCTTCATGTGTAGAGTTTGTTTTCTCTTTCTTTATACAGCACTGACTTTGAAAGAGTGTACAATCACACCTACCACTAATTACATTTTTAAAAATTCTGAAAAATATACACTTTAGTCTGTGTTTAGCAAATACTTAACAGCAGCCTATCGGGGAGTGGGGGGAAGCCCTAATTTGCACCATTTGATGATTTCTGCGATTTAACGACTCCAACCATGGCCAATTTCTTTCTTTTTTAAAGCAGACAAACTAGTCAAGGTGGTGTAAGAAGTCAAGGATTGATCACTCTTGGGGAGCGTAGTGACTGGAAGGGGACACAAGAGTGGCTTCCAAGATGTTTGTCATGTTCTATTTTGTTTTGTTTTTTGGGTTTTTGTTTGTTTGCTTGCTTTTGAGGAAGATTGGCCCTGTGCTAACATCTGTTGCCCATCTTCCTCTTTTTTCTTTTTTTCTCCCCAAAGCCCCAGAACATAGTTGTGTATCATAGTTGTAGAGTTGTAGCTCTTCCATCTGGGATGCTGTGCCACCTCAGCATGGCTTGATGAGCTGTGAGTAGGTTTGTAATAATTTTTAAAATACACAAACTAGATAATAAAAAGTTACTCAATCTAATGTGTTAGTCTGAACCTGCGAACACTGGGCACCAAAGCAGAACACGTGAACTTAACCGCTACGCCATCAGGCTGCCCCCGCCATGGCCAATTTCAAACTACCCCTGTGACATCACTGAATGTGGAGTTAGGAAGATGAGCACAATCGTTGAACTGAGCCAGTGCGAGCCAGCTCCAGCACACACTGCTTAGACCATAAGGTCTCCTGGTGTTGCTAAGACATGTCTTTGGCTCTTGTTTACTATTTATATTTCTAAGACCTACAACTTTAAATTCTGTCTTTCCAGTATCCAAGGAGTCTGCAACTACAACATGTTTCACTCTTTTACAATTTTATCTTCTCGTTGCTAAAGACTTCAGGTTCATTAAGAATGATCCTATCCCTTCACAGGATTTCTTTCTACCTTCAAAAATACCACCAGAGCCTCCCATATACCAATTTGTATTAATTGTACCAGAATCAATCTAAAGACAAAACAAAACAAGGAGCTGCGTCAAGCCATTCTGCAATAAAAAGTTGTTTGTGACAGCTAGCCAGGAGTTGACTGCCCAACCTTCGGTTTAGAGCTGACTTAATTTGGGGAAAGGATCTGGGAGGGTTAGAGAGCAGCTTTTGCATGTTTTCTTACCAAGAGAATGTGAATCTTTTGATTGATATAAGTTAGCCAGAAGGTCTGTGTTTTAAAGTTCTAAAAATAGCTGTCTTGGTGCTCATAACCAGCTACTAACTCTCCCAGTGTGAGTCAAGTTGTGATTATGGCCTAACAAGACGAGATCATAAGTTGTTCTTTACAATAGGATTGGGCAAACAGAACAAATAATGAACATTTGGAACCTTCTGGGAGAGTCTATTGTGAAATAGTCTTAAGAGTGTTTTAATTCCAATGTCTCTTTATAGAACAGAGAGTCTGACCCATTCATGGTAATGTGAAAATAAAGATTTTGTCGGGGGGTATGTGCTGAATAGAAAAATTACAGAAGCTATTGCTGAAGACTTTTTACTGAGAACTCAAATGCTAAGAGACCAGGAAGGGTCATAAAGTGACTATAATCTATATTCAGGACATTTTGAATAATTGTGAACTTTATTGAGCAAACACATAGGTTAATAGTTTCTTGTGTTATCATCTCTTCACATTCCAGGATGAAAATCGTAAAAAAAAAAAGAAAGATGAAAGAATCTTGAAGCTAATTTCTCATTTCTTACTCCGTTTTCTTTAATCTCCATATAGCACACCATCACCAATTTATCAACAATCTTCTAAAGGAGGAAACTGGAACATAAAACACATCTTTATGATAAATAAAAGCATATAGGCAGGAGTTGTAACTCGTTTAAATTTCCTTAGGGACAGTGATTCCAAAACATTCCTTAGTGAACTACTATTGCTATTAATCACCTTTATAGCCAAGAAGTTCAGATATTTTTTTGCCAAATGTCTGCTTTTCTTTTCCTATGAGTTAAAGAATACTTACTTAGATTTATCTTAATAATAACACCTTAAATACATGAGAACCATTTTAAGTTACACTATGGCTACTTCCACATTTTTTTGTTTCTTTTAAATCATGTATTTTTTTCTGTGATGAAAGGAATTTATACTCATTATGTAAAAAACTGGGAAATATAGTTAAGACTTATAAATAAAACAGAAAAATTGACCATAACCTTAACAGTCAGAGAGAACTACTGTTAACATTCATAGTGTTTCGCCTGCATCTTTTTATGCACTTAATTTTTGTCAGGAAGATTAGCTCTTAGCTAACATCTGCTGCAAGTCCTCCTCTTTTTTTTTGCTGAGGAAGATTGGTCCTGGGCTAGCATCCATGCCCATGTTCCTCTACTTTATATGGGATGCTGCCACATCCCATATAAAGCCCAAGCCACAGCGCAAGTCCACGCTAGGGATCTGAACCCACGAACCCCGGGCCGCTGAAGTGGAATGTGCGAACTTAACCACTACGCCCCCAGGCGGGCCTCTGCACTTAATTATTTAAAAAAAATGGAGTTATACTGTATACAGTTATACTAATACCGTATACAGTTTCAAATACTAAGATTTCCACCAAGTGTATATAAAAGAGCCTTTCCCTGTCCTATAAAACATTTTGACTCTGTAATTTTTATTTGCGGAGACATATTCTATCATATGGATGCTTCATAATGTAATGATACTTCAAATATTCCATCAATGCAGTTCCTTTCCTATAATTTCAAAATCCAAACAGCTGTGAAAAGAAAAATGTTTTTGTCACTCATTTGAGAGCATTGGAGCTGGCCTGATCTAATTTGGTGGCAAGACTCATCTAAACTGATGTGAGACTATTTAGTACCTGTGTTTACCCCACTTAAAGTGAGGTATTTCACAGCAGAAATATTAATGGCTTATAGGATGTTGCCCCAAACCCTCAGGGGTTTAGTTTATGCCTTCTAAAGTGAAAAAAAAAAAAAAAAAAAAGAATTCCAAAAAATTCTTTTCCAAGGGTTTTGGATAAGAGATTATGGATATAGTTTAGATATTTTTGTTTTCATAAAAAATATTGCAATGAGCATTCATGTGCTTAAGTCTTTTGTGTGCTTTGTATCATTTCCAAGGGGGTACCCTTTACTGAATAAGAAAGAAATGTGTGAGCATTATTAAGTCTTAAGTTTTTCAATTATTTCCCAGAAAGTTTTTTGCCACCAGCAGTGTATGAGACTGCTCAGTCTGTGACATCCTCACTTGGCTTAGTAATTAAAAATTGTATTTATTCAGTAGGCATCCCCCAATTTCATTGCTGATTTAATTTACATGTCTTTGATGAATAGCAAGCTTAAAATTTCTTCATTTTCTTAGATAAATAGTATTATTTCTGTGAGTAATCAGTCCTTTGCTTATTTTTCCAGAGTTGCTAGTGTTTTTCTTAATAATTTATGTTTTTAAAAATAAAAATTAATTAATTCCTTTTCTGTATTATTCATGCAAAATATTATTCTAATTTTTTCCTATTAATTTTGTTTGTGATATTTCATACAGTCAAATTTATTGACTTTGCAATTATGTATTTTATTTTTAAAAGAGTGATACTTGTAGTATACAACATCATCTACATTGTCTATATAACATGAATTAACCTAAATGAATATATAATTAATATCCCCTATGGCTTAATTTTTGCCTACTAAATTTGCCAAAATCCAAAGGCGAGAGTATTATAGACTTCTGATACTACCATTTCTGTCGATCTCTTCAGTGCATTCTAATTTTCCTATTTGATATTGTAAAAGAATATTATCCAGCACAAAGGTAATGATAGCCATTATTTTATTATGAATTGAAATATTTTTCAATACAAAATTATCTTCCTTATGTAATTTAATTATTTACCTTGATTTTTCCTTTGCCCAATTTTACTGTTGCCATCTTTCTTTTTATTTCCCTTCTTCTATATATCTTGGACTATTATTTTTCTTTTTAACTTATTTGTGCCATTTTGTTTAATTTTCTTTAGCTAACCTGATTTTATGGTGCAGAATTTAAGCCATTTATATTTACTCTTACAATTGGTGTCTGCTCTGTTGTATATCTCTGATTCTTTTGTTAATTCATTGATACTTCTCTTTTTTACATCTTTTTAAATGTGTGGTATATTTCTTCAACATTTGTGATGGTAAATGCCCTATTTTAAAATTTCACTAGTATATTTAAATTAAAAGTTTTTTTAGTCTGTATCTAATTGTCAGACTCAATAATTAAATATTGTGCTTTGAGTCCCCATGATTTAAATCCCATAACTTAAATCACTTCCTTTTCCTTCTATCATGCTTCTCTCTATCATTGTTAATATAATTTAATATATCATTTTCATATTATAGCCTATCAGGAGAGAGGGAGTAAACAAAAAAATTAGGTAATATGGGATTGCCACCCACTGATTCTCAAATTTTACCCAGGGATTTGTAATAGATTGTAACAATTGTCCATCAATTTTAGTTTTCAATGTTATGATTTTATATTTTTGTGTTTTTGTAAGTATTTTACTTGGAAACTGGAAGAAATGATTTAAAATTAAAAATGATATAGTTAAACTGATAGTTATTTAAAGTGAAACCTTTTAAATTAACTTTTTTGCAGACTAAATAAATCATCCCCACTTCTTTAAATTAACTCTCTAGAGCTCAGAGAATAATGCTAAATGTGGCAGAAGTTTGGGGGTAGCTCAGCTAGAGTTGTGGTCATTTGTGGCAGTTGGACAGGTGTCCGATCTGCATTACAAGAACATCAGGGCTCATTCGCCTAAGGCTAACTTACTCTTGGCCTTTAGATCATCTTTTCAGAGGGAGATGTCATGGAAACTTCCCTTAGGGCAGAAACAATCAGCCTCGTGGTTTTCTTCCCCTGTTTTTCTTCCACTATAGAGCAGAGGTTCCCATTCCTCTTTTGGCCAGGGGAGTGTGAAGATGAGTGACATCCATGTTGCTAGGTTGAAGTGAAGGTAGGAGAATGACAAGTGGCTCTTATTTTCACTTTTGTCTTCCAACCTGCTAAATCCCTGTTCATAGCAGGAAAAATTAGCTCTGAAAAATTGCACTCACTTCATCTTTCTTGTCCAGCTTTCTTCCCAGGCATGAAAACCCAAAGTGGTAATATGTTCCTGCCTTGTGTTGAGACCCTGAGCTGTATGGAAGGACTTTTATTCTTGAGATGTATTTTGTATCTTTCCTCTTCACTGTCAATATGTGGGTTCAGTCTGATTCTCTCCAAGTTGGGTTCTCTTCAGTAGATTTTTATCTACCCTACTTCTCAATTCCTCTTACCAAGATATAGATCTGATCTTAATCATTTCTTGCCTGGATTGGATTGGACAGCCAAATTTTCTTAAATGATTTGCCTGCATCCAGTCTCACTCTTTTCCAAAATCCACCCCAAACCTCCACCCTTGTGATTTTTTTATTATCAAATCAGAGTATGCCATTACCCTACTAAATACTCTAAATGCTTCCCATTGCCTTCAATGAGGTAGTTTAGCAAGATATGTAATTCCCTTTACAGTCTAGTAGTAACTCATCTCTTTATTGATTTATTAATTTGTTCAACAGAGCCTAGAACATTATATTTGCTAAATGAATGTTTGCAGACAGTAGGAGTAAATCTTTCTGGATGTTGCTGAAGATGATGATGATTGGTGCAACATTGAAAGTACTGGAGGGCAAAGGCAACCAAAGCTAGTAATAGAAAATCAGCAATATCAGAAACTATTCTTCAATTTATTTACTGGAATTTTTACAATTACTAAGGGCTGATATAGTTTTGAAACAAAGTTTAAAGAGTGACAAGATGTTTGATGGGTAGTGCAAAGGAATGATATAGGCTTGATGTTATGGGATATGCAGGAGAGAGGTTACGAGTGCTCTTGAGGATGTCAGCCTGGGTTATAATTCTGACTTTTCTACTTAACTAACTTGAGAGAGTTACCTGACTTCTCTGAGATTTGGTTTCTTTGGCTAAATGGATAATACTAATGTATTCCTTATAAGCTTTTTGAGAGAACTTGGTTAATTCAAGTAAAGAGCCTGACATAGTAAGCTTTCAATAAAACTTAGCTATTATTGTTAATAGTATTATTATTAACCTTATTTGTCAAGATGAGAAAACAGAGCCTTTTGCTAACTTGGTATAAGACAGTTAGATGACATAAGCCATCAGCTGCTCCCTAGTTTACAGGAAAAGTCCAACTCTTAAAATATAAATAAGAAAAATAAATATGTTGCCACCTGATTCTTAGTTCAAAAGGCTGAATTCTTTGTGTTTCCTTCATCCTGCACTCAATTATTTCAAATATTCCATTTAAAATTTCTGACTCATCTTTTTTCCTTGAAGAGTAAAAGGCTACACATTTGACTCATATATTTCAAACTCAGCATTCAATTGTGGTAGTGATAGTCCTTGAAACTGTAACTTTTGTTTTGGTAAATTTAGAAGGCATTACATAAGGTTGGATGAGAGCAGTCCCCAGTCCTTGAGATAGTTTAGAGAAGATTTTAGAGCACTGAGTGGTTAAGGTGTAATATAAAAGCCCTCATTTAACTTGAAATGATTTTCTTATCCTAGTTTCTATTTCTCTTACCTCTTGGCTCCATTGATTGGCATAACTACCCAATGCAGGGTTTACTCTGTTTCTGACTAAGAGCAAAAAAAGCTATTGACCATAAGATTGCTTTAATTTGGGGGGGACATGTGTGGCGGACAGGGGAGAGGGGAGGGAAGATATGAAAACAAGGAAAGACTGAGTCATTTTCAGGGAATTTACTTGAATTATTTAAGGACAAATGTAGCTTACTATTCATTTTCTTCCATTCTGAAACAAAATTGAACTTTGATGAGCTTAGGTCCAGGGAACAAAATGTGATGCTATGACTTGTATTCACGTATTAAACTAAAGGGTGCTACAAAGGAATGATCCGTTTCTCAGAATTGTGTTTGTTTGGGATGTTTGTGTGAACTTTTTGAACTCTACTCTTTTAGTCAAGTGTTAACCATAGGCAAGATAGTCCACATACCCCCAATTATGATGTTATTATTAGCTCTCATAAGGCATAATGCCACAAAAATACAAACATGTTCTAAGTACAAGGAGGAGGTCTGTGAGTTCTTAAATACTTCTGTTTTTTTATTTTCTCATACAAGAAAATAACATAGCTTTTGGGTAGACAAAATAATAAAATTCTAATATTTATGTAAATTGTTGTGATTTATTTTTTTATTTTCAGTGCTCTTTGCCTTAATATGGAGATGCAACAGTCTTCCTGCTATTTATAGAGAACAAAATGTCCACCAGTTTAAATCCATTTAGCTTTAATGCTTCGGTTCAGTTTCATGCAAGCAAATGCTACATTCTCTCTAACTACAGAAAAATGAAAGAAATAACACACAGGAGTTTGTTTATGAATACACTGTAATCTAAGAATGAGCAGTGTTTTTATGGAAAAACCAGACCTTTATGATTGCAATGTAAATGGGAGGTAATTAGGCTTGTTTTATTGGAGATTAGTACATCACGTTAGTTTAGAAGGTTTTTTTTTTTTTTAATAAAATGGAAGTCATAAATATCAGCTCCATCTTAAAACAAAGTGACCATCACTGTTCTCAACCTCACTTCTCTGTTTGTGGCACATCACAAACTCCTTGAATTACTAATGTTGACCTGGGGAGTTGAATACTATTTTCAAAGGATTTTATCAAATGTCTATCAATGCATGCTTATGTATGTTCATTTTTTGTTAGAGGGTCCCCAAATTTCTGAGTTCAATTTAGGCACTGAAATACTATAGAAATAAAAAACTATACAGGGATGTGGATCAGCTTCTTGTGAGGGCTATTATTGTAGAGAAATGACCTTGAACCATGAGGAAGAGGGAGGGGGATAGAGGAAGAGAAGGTGACAGCAGATGTGCAGGAGGATGTTAAGTCATGTGAGGTAACTCCTTTTCCTTTCTTACTTCTCCACCTCATTTAATTACACTTATCCTTCCCATTTTGTTTTTGTTGTTAATGCCTTCAAGTCAATTCCAACTCCTAGTGACGCTGTGTATAGCAGAGTGGAACCCTGCCAGGTCTTTTTGCATCATCCTCTCACCTTCTGGTGCTGTATCAGACAATGCTCCCCTGCTATTCATAGAGTTTTCATGGCCAATTCTTTTTGGAAGTGGGTGGCCAGGTCTTTCTTTCTAGTCTATCTTCCTCTAGAAGCTCTGCTGAAACCCGTCCACCATGGGTAAGCCTGCTGGTATTTGAAATACAAGTGGCATAGCTTTCAGCATCACAGCAGCATGCAGGCGCCACAGTATGACAACCGACAGATGGGTGGTGTGGTTCCTGACCGGGAAAGGAACCCAGGCCATGGTGTGAGAGTGCTGAATCTCAACCACTAGACCACCAGGGCTGGCTATTCTTCCCATTGCTCAGCCAAAAATCTTGGAGACAATCTTGAGTACTCTCTTTATCTCACACCCACTACTGATTTCTTAGAAATCAGTTGGAAAGATATAGATGATCTGAACAACAAAATTAACAACTTGACTTAATTGAACTATGTAGAACACTGAACCACCAATGACAGAATTTATCTTCCTTCTAATGCACATGAATGTCTAGCAAAATGGACCATATGATGGGTGATAAAGTAAGTTGAGTAAATTTCAAAGGATTGTAAACTTTTAGTGTATCCTCTGACCACAGTGGAATTAAATGATTTAAGAAAGAAAAAAAGTGAAGCCCCTATGATGCCAACACTGAGCACAGTACCAGTGAACCTGATGAATCTCATTCATGCTAAAGAATTTTCAGTTTGCATTAGCAAGTCTCCTTGAAACTTAATTAGATATTATCATTGGCTGTCTTTAATAAGAAATGCTTATGAAAAAGTAGGTCCAAATGTCAGCAGTTAAGAAATAGCTCAAGAGGCTGACTGATTTCTGTGTAAATAAACACATTAGACATAATTAATGTAATTAAATTTGGAGTGGTATTTTAAAGCCAAAGTAACTATTAATTCAGAATTTAGCAGTCTAAATTCCCTTAAGACCTTAGCAAGTTACTGTAGAGACAAATGGGAAGACATTAGTTGCTAAGTGATTACTGTAATTTAGATAACTCTCTTTAAGACTCCCTTTTCATACATTAAAATATATTTACCTTGGGGTCTTACTGCAACCTGACCCAATTAAGCAATATGAAGATCAGAGTGTACACCCAAGTAAAACAGCAGCAGGAGTCAGGTGCTCTATGTGCCCTGTGTTGTTTCTTTGTTGTATTTGTTGAATTGTTCCAGTTGGAGATGCCTACTCAGTGATGATTTACTAATCCAAGAAGTACCTCTTCAAAATATCTCCCCATTGCCTCTCATGTCAACCCCTGTTCTTCATTCATCCTAGCGTAAACATTCCACCGTTGATTCAGACCAAAGATTACTATGAAAATGCTCAGACCCAGGAAGCATATCTACTGATGTGACTCCTCCGTCTTGGCAATCTAGGCTTTAGCATTAATTTCTCCAAGACTAAGGGAGAGGAAATATGGCAGGGACAGAATGTATCTGCCTGGCAGGTGCACACTGGCTCCAGAGGGACCTGGTAGGTTATAGTAGTTGTGTCTAAAGTGGGTTTTAGATCTGGGTTAGCATCTTGATTTCTTCATTTATTTGGTACAATAATGCCATCATCATAAAAATGCATTTATAATTTTAAGATATTACTAAATAGTTTTAAATATTACACAGTTAAGTGTCTGATTTCAGTGATCCTCCCTTGATCTTCCCACTCCTTCTGTGACTGCATTTTTTAGATTCTGTATGTCCCATGTAACAAATCTGAGTGTTAAAACCTTGGAATACTGCCTAGTTTAGGATCCTAAGGGAATTTAGCTACATATGATTCATTAATTCACTCAAAAAATATTTCAGTGTGGTGAGCAATCTGACAGACATTGGGAATATATAGAATAAAATGATGTTGAGCTGAGATCTGAAAAGTAGGAGCTAACCAGGAAACCCCCTCGATATCTAACTAATTCTCTAGGAATGGTACCAATTCCTTAAAAGTCTTATTGCAATTTTAGTTATCATTATTTTGAACAGGTATTGTAAATAGTTTTCTCTTTTTTATGATTATTCTAAGTTGAGAAATAACATCATTTTATAGTATTTTTATTGGACCATGGAAAGAGAAGCACAGGGGAAAAATAGTAAAGAAAATGTGAATGGCTACTCTTCATTTTCTTGGCTTTTGGACCCATTGATTTTAATATCAGGCCAGGCATTTTCTTTAACCTTTTATGGGAGGAGTAGGGCTCAGAGTGTCCTTGCTCTTCACTACTGAGGAACACATAGTTTCTGTCCCCACTGAGTATCCTTTCCTTTTGAAGTCTACATTTATATTGCTTTTTCTCCTCTTTATTATCATGAACTCTATCCCATCACATCTCCAGCACAAAACCCAAATTCTAGATGAATTAAATAGGTGGCTCAGAATGTAGCTCTCTGCCTCATGACCATCCTGGATGCGTCAACATTCATCTTAATGTCCCTTCTGATATCTGACCCTTACAGTTCCTCAGCCCCTACTGAACCGTAGACCTTCAGCTCTACGTAAGCCTCCTATGATGACACCCTGCAGCTTAGCATCACTAAAACTCTTCTTCAATAACTTAAAATATAAACTTTGTAACTCTGACCACAACCTATTTACTGTTCACCAATTCTTTTACTCCTACAGAGGTGGCAGTTTAGTTACTATCCCTTTACATTCTCCTAATTACCTAGCTCCCTTCTGTTAAAGCTTGAATCTACTCCTAGCCTAGGATTAGATTGATGATATCCCCTCAAAACTTTCTAGTTTTTTCCCTGCTTGACAATCTTCCTGGCTCTCCTTGTAAAAGCTTAGGCCTGATTAACTTACCCAAAATACATTCTTTGCTTGCCCTTCTGGGCTCCAGAACATTGGTTGAGAAGTTGCTAAACCATGCTGATTGGTGTCTTCAGATTCCTGCTATTCAAACTCAAATGGGTCTTCATTGCTGCTTGACAGTTCCTGTATTCATTCCCTTTGGACACTGGTAATTTCTAGTTATTCTAAAACTTTTTGCTTTCTCCTGAAATCTTTAACTTATCTCCAGCCCTCCCTTCTCACTTTCAGCAGGTGACTTTATCTCCTAATTCATGGAATATTTAAGAACATACATTGTTTGATCTTCGTCAATATTTTAAAATATTCTACATACCTTCATTTCCCATTTCCTCTTAGGAAGAAATATTCCTCCTCTTATATAATAAACAAACACGATGTTTTATTTAGATTTTTCTCTGTTTATGTACTGTTGGAATATAGTACACAGTTGGTTTATTTAAACTAATGTTAGATGTAGCAGTCAATCCAGTCCTTACCTGTGAAATGAAAGTATAAATAGTCTTTGTTTATTGGGGGTTTACGAGTAATGAAGGTTTATAAACTTTTAGTGGATCTGAGAACTCGGAGGCTGAAGTCAAGGTTCTGCTGTGGCTCTATTAGGACTCTTAAGGAACCCATACTCTCTCTTACCCTTACCTTACATTGTTAAAAAGGAAACGTGAGGAGAGAAAAAGAGGCAGAGTGGGGTCTCCTACTCAATCCTGTGGTCCTGGAGCAAGTATTTCTCAACTTTATTACTGTGAAAGGAAAACATTGGTGGGTCTGTTTGGAGCCAGCCTTGATCTCTGGGAAAACTCTTATCTTGGTAAGATAGCCAAAAAAAAAAAAAAAAAGAAATTCATTACAATGGCAGCTTGATTCATTTGGAGAATGTTTTCAGATTTGAACTGAAAGTGTTTAGGGATTATTTCTTTTCTTTTTTATTTGCTTTTAATTGACTGGGACTCTTGAAGAACCTTCATCACACAAGTGGTTTCTAGAATGGAAAATTGCTCAAGGTGAGGTCTTTTCAGCAAGTAGGGTGCCCTACTCTTTCTACTGCCAGATTTGAAGACTTCTAATTTAATCCTTCTACCAGCTAAAATATTTTTAGTATGTTGATTTTTAAAAAGCAAATGCATTCTTCAACTGTGAATCATGTTCTTTCAAGTGGAGAACACAATAAAATTGAGAGAAGAAAAATTGTGATCACACCATAAACAATATTTTGTAACCTGCTTTTTTAATGTAAAAACACATTGTGAAAACATTTTAATGGATTTAAGTATTATTTAGTAGCATTATTTTTAATGACCACATTAATACCTTCCCTTCTTCATGAATTCATTCAAAAATATTTATCTAACATCTACTGTGTGTCAGATGATGGGAATAAGGCAGTGAACAAAATAGACAAAACTTCTCATCTTCATGAAGCTTATGTGGTATTTCTTTATACAGTTGTATTATAACTGCCTTAACCAATCATCTCTTTTTTGGTCTATTAGATTCTTGCTATTTTTTTTTGTTATTATAAATTATAAATCATGTTTAATCGAACATCATTTTCTTACCCCTTTATATATGTCATGATTGTTTCATGAAGCTAAGTTCTTAGAAATGAAATTATTAAGTCTCAACAGTTGATGTTTTTAAGTTTGTTTATATCTATTGCCAATTTCTGTCTGGAAGAACTAGGTCTTCGCAAACTCTTACCACTGGTTGTTATCACTTAAAATTATTTTTTTATTTCTTTGTTAATTAAAGCAAGCACCTTTCTTTCTTGGCTTCCTATCAGATGAAGGTCTGTTTGGTTGTATCCTATATTTTCAGTTTGCTAGCTTACACATCACAACAAGATAGTGGCAAACCCAACCATAACCTTAGTTGAAAGAGCAAACTACTGAAAAAGTAATTGGTGCTTATATTGCTAAGCTTGTATTATTTGTTTCTGTATCACCAGAAACTGGTACAAGGCCTGGACTATAGTGGGCATGCAATAAATGTTGAACTTAATTTTTTCACACATTCTTCTTGTTATTAATTATGGTTTCTGTTTTAAATGAAAGAAGCTCTCGGTGTTTATCTAGTCTCATTCTTTTGTTTGCTTTTCTTAGGAATGATTTATGAATAGAGTTTGATATTGCAGTTCATTACCATGGCAACAATCATAATCTCACAAACATCAGACTTTTTAAATCACAGTTAATAAATGGCAAAAGGGCTGAAAAAGTTTTTCATTTGTATAGTGACATCTTGATGGTTAGCAGTGATAGAAAAAGAAATAATGTAGATATTCAGATAAATATATATAATTTTTACTACTTTTTGAGCCATAGGAGAGTTTTTGAAGTCACTGGAAGTCCCCTCTGCAATGAATTAATGCCATCATTTAATATTTCTGAGTTTTAGTTTTCTCATTTATAAAATATGGACAATATTCCCCTGACTACAGCACAGGGTTGCATCAGGAGTACCAAAAAAGTCATACATGTGAACGCATATTTTAAAGTATGACGCAAATTACAAATATAAGATGTTACTGTCCTGCTTATGAAAGCTGATTTACTGTGATTTTCCATGACCAAAGCATGATGGAGATTGGATCCTTGATTTGCAATATATGTCACTCTACCTTGGAATGGAGTTTCTTTTTGGTGTATGAAAATGTTCTAAAATTGATTGTGGTGATCATTGTGCAACTCTGTGAATATAATAAAAACACTGTATTGCACACTTTAAATGGATGAACTGAAAGGTATATTAATTAAATTTCAATAAAACTATTTTAAAAAAGCCCATCAGTCATACCTGCCATTAAAGAATTTTAGCTGGACATCTTTTCACGTGGAGATCAACGGTCTGGCCATATTAATGGGTTTCCATTCTTACCCTTCCTCTCTGTTGTCTCTCAAAAAATCAGACCCTCTGACTTGATAAAACAGAAGGATCCTCCTCCCTCTAGCCCCTAAGGAGGTAATCCAATGTATTGGTTAAGAGCAAGGTGCTGGAGCCTAGGTTCAAACCCCAGCTTTGTCACTTTCAAGCTGTGTAATGATGATGCTCTGGTTACTGTCTGTAGTGAGGATGATAGGAGTAGCTCTCATACAGTTGTGGTGTGCATTAAATGAGTTAATGTAGTGCAGGGCTTAGAGCAGTGCCTGCCACACAATGGGTACCATTTAAGAACGGTTCTTACTATGACGATCCTAATCTAAGCTGTGGCCCTACTTGTCATATTTCCAAACTCATTAAAGCGTCCTGATAAACAAAGAGCTCTCCTTTGAGGACTCTATCATTTAGCAGTAGAAAACATGGATAGAAACTTTGAAATTAAAACATTTCCTTTTATGATTGCCCAAGTCAGATTTTTATTCAAGGATTTCTTTCCCTGATATGATTAATTTCCTATAGAAAGAAGAAATAGCTGTAGTCCTTTAGATATTATATACTTTTGAATATATGTGATGGGAGAATGTGTGTATATGTTAAATAACATTTTTTTCTTCTTGATACATAATATATATTATATATACAAAATCTCCAGTACCCTTGGAGGTACCTTGCAGGTACCCCAATGAATGTGCCTGGAACAGAGTGGTGTTCAATAAATTCCTGAAAAACTAAATGGATGAATGGCTCAGATAGTAAGAGTTTATCTCCAGTTTCAGTGAACTCATGCCGTGGTGCTTGGCAGCAAACCAGCTGTGATGTTATCATCATCACCTTCTGTTTATATATTGCATTTTGCTTTCCAAAGCACGTTTACATCTTATTTTTACAATAGCATATCTTACAAGTATTTTGTGATTCCAATTATACATATCTTAATTGCATATGCTTTTGTAATGCATCCTGCTTAGAAACATTTTCATAAGTTCTGTATTAACTCATTTCATTCCAAGAATAACTTTATGAGATAGATGGAACAGATAATACAGTCCACCTTTTCAAAGGAGAAAAAAATAACTGCACAACTTTAAAGAACTTAAACAATAATAGAATTAGACAAGTCATGGAGTTGAGACAAGAATAGAGACTTAACACTTCACTTTGTCTTGAGTTACATGCCCATCTGGGTACCAACCTCTGTGGCCTGAAGGAGGCAGTGCTTTATTTGGCCAGCCCTGGAACACAGGTTCTCCATGGAGCTTTTGAACTACATGGAGTGAGGGTGAAGGAGGGAGAGTTCTTCAAATGAAAATGTGGTACTGTTTTCAGAAGAACAACTGGATGCCGGGTTGGCCAAAGCAATAGCTGAACACTGTGTCACGTATCCAGATTTTTACTACAGTTCCTTGTAATTTGGCTTTCCATATTTCTATAAACACCTGTTCGTGAAATGGTCAATTCCAAGTTGTTTTTATCACCCACTCCTTTCCTCTAATGTCCCTAACAGACCATACCCAGAGCATGCAAAACATTCTGAAAGATTTGGAGCAATTATGCTTGCTGAATCCTTTTTTGTAATTTAAGAATTTTATTTTAATATTTTTGGAAAATTTAAATTTTGCGACCAATAAATTTATTGTTTTTCAGTTAAGAAACAAGCAAACAAAATAACATCTGTGAGAGCAAATGGGTGACTTTTTAAAATGGTGAACAGAGTAGAAGTACAATGGTAGGGATCTTTGAGAAGGAAAGAGAATTCCAAGTCTGTTTAAGAGAACTAAAGATTCTAAAATATGTGTAATACTGGATTGAATAACCATTAAAAATAGCAGAAATACTTTAATATATAGGGCTATAAAAATCACACATATATATTTAAAAGTCATTAGGACTGGAAAAAAATTATCTGCTCTTGGAAAATTGGTCACTTGTATAGATTCAACCTCCATCTGTCTCCCTGAAATGTAGGCTGGCTTTTCTACTTCAAATAAGAAGAAATTAGAATGGAGTAGAAATAACCTTAAGCAGTCAAGAGTCTTGATTCCAGTTCAATTTCTGCCTCTTGGAAAAACCATGAAAGGTTTCTGGGCTTTGAATTGTCGGGATGGGGTGGATTTGGTTCTCCTTGAGCTCTACGGTTGTAAGCACTGTAGTGATTTTGAATTTACAGTTGGAAGGGATGTTAAAGACCATGTATTCCATCCTCCTCATCTTGTACACATAGAAATTGAGGCACAGAGGCATTAACTGATTTATCTAAGAGAGCATATAGCTGGTTATTTTCAAAAATGGCTAGCAAACTGCCAAAAACAATTGATGAAAACTTGGTGCATAGTGGGAGAACAAAATGCTCCTGTCTCACCTGAGCTGTGTCTGAACACACCACAAATGTTAAACCATATATGCCTATCACTTGTAGAGGGAAGGGATCAAGTATAAAGGAAGAGGAGGGCAATGTAAGGAGAAAAGACACAGCCGGAGAATGTGAGGGATGCTAGAAAGGGCTTATCCTCTGATGTGATATAATGATGAAGCTCTCGCCAAGGAATTGGACCAGAGTCTTACCTTGCTCTTCCTTGTTCAGGATTCAAGTTAAAAGCTTTGTTTGCCTCAGAAGTATACTTTCTGATGGTGCTAGAGAAAGCTCTTAGGAGATATTTGAGCTGCGCTCTCATATAGTGCTTCCAACTTGGCTTATCTTGAAAGCTTGTTGGAGTGAAAGGCCAGGTGTTTAAATGAAGGTGTTTAAATGAAGATTTATACTTTTCCTTTCTCCACAAGTTACTGAATCACTGAGCTGATGTTTTCTAACCATGGAAGAAATCTCTTGTTCTCAACCCTCCATCTGAATTTGTATTGAATATTGGCTCCTTTTCAGAAAATAATGCTCTCAATTGTTGGAGAAGTTTTAGGATATTTTTATTATTTCATCCTAAGCAAGAGCATTTCCTCCATGGTTATTTCAGCGGCAGAGGAATCGATCAAATATTCCTTCTGTGCTGTCATCTCTTCCTGACCAGTAGGGGGCACCTGAGGATTTTAACCGAGGCTTTTAATACATTTCTATTCCCAGGAAGTCACATTGGCTAAATTGTGTTTGGTTTTAGCCCTTCTCTTCTTCCACCTAAGCAAGCTTTTGGATTCCTCATTCAAAAAATATCAATTTATAAATGTATATATAAATGTGACTCTCTGTTGCCTATCAGTACATTCTCAGACCCTTAGCCTGGAACCCCGGATCCTCTGTTGTCTAACATTTCCTGGTGAAGCCCTGCTTCTCTGCTCTTCTACGCATATCAAATGCTATCATGTAACTAGTGTTCCAAATGTTTGGCACTTTTGTGTTTCTGGACTTCAATGTCTTTCACCTTAGCCTGAAGCACTGCCCTGGGTTTTCATGAAATCAAGTACAAATGCAAGATGATGTGAAGAGACATGGGGAAGATAGCCATCTACAAGCCAAGGAGAGAAGCCTTCCCTCACAGTCTTCAGAAGGAAAAAGCCCTGACAATCTCTTGATTTTGGACTTCTAGCCTCCATGACTGTAAGACAATAAGTTTCGGTTGTTTAAGCCACCCTGTTTGTGGTACATTATTACAGAAGACCTAGCAAACTAATACAGTGCTCTAACAGACTTAAGGCCAGTTTACAATGAAAAGTTTCTTATCTTGTCATATCAAATATGACACTGTGGTGTCTCTCAGGCACATATGTAAATGTGATTTTGATGCCCTAGTTATTGTATTTGAATGTAACCTGAGACTTTTTCAGCACATCCTTTAATAGAAAGGTTCTGTTGAGTTTTGAGGATGTAAATATGAATTTTTTCCTATGTAAACATTTTCTAGAATAGAGGTTGGCAAACTTTTTCCATAAAGGGCTAGATAAATATTTTAGGCTTTATGACCATATGGTCTCCATTGCAACTACTCAACTCTGCCACTGTAACATGAAAGCAGCCATAGACAATACACAAATGAATTAGCCTGACTGTGCTCCAATAAAACTTTATTTATGGACTCTGAAATTTGAGTTTCATATAATTTTCATTTGTTCTTCTTTTGATTTTTACCCCCCCATTCGTTTAAAAATGTAAAAACCATTTTTAACTTGTTAGTTGTACAAAAGCAGATGGCAGGCTAAATTCGGCCTGTGGGTTATAGTTTGACTGCCTGTCCTATAAAAACCTTCTGTGAAGTTTGGTGTGATGGGTAACTTTGTGGGTCAACTTGGCTAGGCCGTGATACCCAGATATCTGGTCAAACATTATTCTAGCTGTTTTTGTGAAGGTATTTTTAAGATGAGATTAGCATTTAAATCAGTAGACTTTGAGGAAAGCAGAATGTCCTCTGTAATGTGAGTAAGCCTCATTCAATTAGCTGAAGGCCTGAATAGAAAAAATGACTGACTTCAGAGAAAGAGGGAATTCTGTCAGCAGACTGCCTTCAGACTTGAACTCTCACTCTTCGTTGGGTCTCCAGCCTTCTGGCCTACCCTGCAGATTTTAGACTTTCCAGCCTACACAATCGTGTGAGACAATTCCTTAAAATAAATCTCTCTCTCTCAATATCTATACACATATCCTATTGGCTCTGTTTCTCTGGAGAACCCTGACTAATACATTTGGGTATTAAAAATGAACAAACATTCTGCTGGGAAAATGTTCACTAGAGAGTTGATTTGAGGGGTAAGTCCTCCTTCCTCTGAATTTTTGTAACTCGTGCCTATTTTATAACACGAATTTCCTGGAGTAGTGTTGCATCATTTAATTTACACAAACTAAACAGTGGACATAATTTAGCAGCAGTTTTACAGTAAAATTTTACAGAAAATCAAAGTAAAAGGACATTTTTCATGTTTGCTCTTTTTTTTTTTTTTTGTGAGGAAGACCAGCCCTGAGCTAACATCCGTTGCTAATCCTCCTCTTTTTGCTGAGGAAGACTGGCCCTGGGCTAACATCCGTGCCCATCTTCCTCCACTTTATATGGGATGCCGCCATGGCATGTCTGACAAGCAGTGCGTCGGTGGGTGCCCAGGATCCGAACCTGCGAACCCTGGGCTGCCAAGTGCGAACTAAACCGCTGCACCCCTCATGTTTGCTCTTTATTATATTCCATACATTATTGTGTACAGTATGCATTTAAAAACACTGTAAATTAAACAATTATATTGTACTTTAAGATAATTTAAGAGATTTTCAAGGTATATTTTGACTACCCCCTTTTTTTTTACTACCTAGGAACTGACTGTAGATTCTAAATATCTTGTGAGCTATAAAGAACTGCAACTGACCTGTATTAAAATTATTTGAAAAGTATTATTCACCCCCAAGGTTGTAAATTTGCAAACTCCTCAGGGGCAGAAATCTATATTATTCTTTCTATTCCTCAAATGTAGTATTCATAACTATTTATTTATTTAGTCATAAATAACTATCTACTAACTGAATATAGTCCATGGATAAGTGTTATACCTGAGAGAAATTTTTTTTTTTTTTTTTTTGTGGGGAAGACCAGCCCTGAGCTAACATCCATTGCTAATCCTCCTCTTTTTGCTGAGGAAGACTGGCCCTGGGCTAACATCGTGCCCATCTTCCTCTACTTTATATGGGATGCCGCCACGGCATGGCTGACAGGCAGTGCGTCGGCGGGCGCCCGGGATCCGAACTCGCGAGCCCCGGGCTGCCAAGCACGGACTAAACCGCTGCGCCACCGTGCGGCCCCGAGAGAAAATTTTTGTATTGCAAACACTCCTAGATTAAGTGAGTCCCCAGTTACTTCCTTTTTATCTGTCTAGCTTTCATAGGTGGGCAATGCAAATAGTTTTAATGCAACGTTCATTTTCACCTACAGCTAATAAACTTGATTCTTAGATGGTCTAACTCATTAGGCCTTAATATTCTTACTTATAGTACACTTAAATGTTATTGCAAAACTATATAATGTTTTATCTTTTTACACTTTAACAGCAAGTCCATTCCACTGGTTGAGTGGAATCAACACATAGTAGACTAATCTCAAATATTTCTAGAATTGAGTGGGAACAGGCACTGCTCTTTGGTTAGTAGTCACACATAAAACAAGATCCACCCAAGACAGTTTCCCGTTTCTAGACATTTGGCTGTATTTGATACCATGACAAACTTAATAATTTGCAGTAGCCATGGAGAAGGGACAGAACGGCCAGAAGGAAAGGAAAAGAATGAATAATGGACTTGGGATCAATCACATGGAGATCACTCTTACTAGAGAACAGTGAGACATTGTGATATTACTGTTATCACTAAGAGATTTCAAATTCCAAGAAGCTGGAGTCTACTGGGTAATGCATGAATAATAAGAAAGAAATTGGTCACATGTTGGCTCAGGGATAATTTCAGTTCGTGATGCAACAAAGTCATTAAGTCATGGGAGCTCCATTATCTTACATTCAGCTGACCTCTTTGTTTCTTTCTACGTTTTTAAAATCGATGTCATAATAGTTTATAACATTGTGAAATTTTAGTTGAACATTATTGTTTGTCAGTCACCATATAAATGTGTTCCTTCACGCCTTGAGTCCACCCCACAACCACCTTCCCCTGGTAACCACCAAACTGTTCTCTCTGTCCATGTGTTAGTTTCCACATATGAGTGAAATCATGTGGTGTTTGTCTTTCTCTGTCTGGCTTATTTTGGTTAACATAATACCCTCCAGGTCCATCCATGTTGTTGCAAATGGGACAATTTTGTCTTTTTTTATGGCTGCATAGTATTCCTTTGTGTATATATATACCACATCTTCTTTATCCACTCCTCAGTTGAGGGACACTTGGCTTGCTTCCACTTCTTGGCTATAGTGAATAATGCTGCAATGAACATAGGGGTGCATAAGCCTCTTTGGATTTTTGATTTCAGGATCTTTGGATAAATACCCAATAGTGAGATAGCTGGATCATAAGGTATTCCTGATGATTAGTGACGTTGAACATCTTTTCATGTGCCTATTGGCCATCTGTATATCTTCCTTGGAAAAATGTCTGTTCATACCCTGTGCCCATTTTTTGATCGGGTTGTTTGTTTTTTTGTTGTTTAGTTGTGTGAGTTCTTTATATATTATGGAGATTAACCCCTTGTTGGAAATAAGATTTGCAAGTATTTTCTCCTAGCTGGTGGTCTGTCTTTGCATTTTGATCCTTGTTTCATTTGCCTTGCAGAAGCTCTTTAGTCTGATGAAATCCCACTTGTTTATTTTTTTCTTTTGTTTCCCTTGTCCAAGCAGACATGGAATTCGAAAAGATCCCTCTATGACCAATGTCAAAGTGTGTACTGCCTATGTTTTCTTCCAGGAGTTTTATAGTTTCAGGTCTTACCTTCAAGTCTTTGATCCATTTTGAGTTAATTTTTGTGTATGGCAGTAGAAGATGGTCTACTTTCATTCTTTTGCATGGGGCTATCCAGTTTTCCCAGCACCATTTATTGAAGAGATTTTCCTTTCTCAATTGTATGTTCTTAGCTCCTTTGTTGAAGATTAGCTGTCAGTAGATGTGTGGTTTTATTTTGGGGCTTTCAATTCTGTTCCATTGATCTGTGTGTCTATTTTTGTACCAGTACTATGCTGTTTTGATTACTATAGCTTTGTAGTATATTTTGAAGTTGAGGATTGTGATGCCTCCAGATTTGTTCTTTTTCCTCAGGATTGCTTTAGCTATTCAGGGTCGTTTGTTGCCCCATGTGAATTTTAGTATTCTTTTTTCTATTTCCATGAAGAATGTCATTGGAATTCTGATTGGGACTGCAATGAATGTGTAGATTGCTTTAGGTAGTATGGACATTGTAACTATGTTTATTCTTCCAATCCATGTGCATGTGATATTTTTCCATTTCGTTATGTCATCATTGATTTCTTTCAGTAGTGTCTTATAGTTTTCATTGTATAGGTCTTTCATCTCCTTGGTTAAATTTATTCCCAGATACTATATTTTTTTTGTTGCGATTGTAAATGGGATTGTTTTTTGAACTCTCTTTCTGTTAGTTTGTTATTAGCATATAGAAATGCAACTGATTTTTGTAAGTTCATTTTATACCCTGCAACTTTGGTGTAGTTGTTGCTACTAGTTTTCCAATGGATTCTTTAGGGTTTTTTATATATGAAATCATGCCATCTGCAAATAGTGAGAGTTTCACTTCTTCATTGCCTATTTGGAGTCCTTTTATTCCTTTTTCTTGCCTAATTGCTCTGGCCAAAACCTCCAGTACTATGTTGAAAAAGAGTGGTGAGAGTGGGCACCTTATCTTGTTCCTGTTCTCAGAGGAATGGCTTTCATTTTTTCCCCATTGAGTATGATGTTGGCTGTGGATTTGTCATATATGGCCTTTATTATGTTGAGGTACTTTCCTTCTATACCCATTTTGTTGATAATTTTTATCATACATGGATGTTGGATCTTGTCAAATAGCTTCTCTGCATCAATTGAGATGATCAGGTGGTTTTTATTCTTCATTTTGCTAATGTGGGGTATCATGTTGACTGATTTGCAGATGTTGAACCATCCCTGTGTCCCTGGTATAAATCCCACTTGGTCATGGTGTGTAATCTTTTTGACATATTGCTGTATTCAGTTTGCCAATATTTTGTTGAAGATTTTTGTGTCTATGTTCATCAGCAATATTGGCCTATGGTTTTCCTTCTTTGTATTTCCTTTGTCTGGCTTTGGTATAAGGGTGATGTTGGCCTCATAGAATGAGTTAGGGAGTGTTCTATCATCCTCTATTTTTTGGAATAGTTTGAGAAGGATCAGTATTAAATCTTCTTAAATGTTTGGTAAAATTCTCCGGAGAAGCCATCTGGTCCTGGACTTTTATTCTTTGGGAGGTTTTTGATTACTGTTTCAATCTCTTTGCTTGTGATTGGTCTATTCAGATTCTCTATTTCTTCTTGATTCAGTTTTGGGAGGTTATATGAGTCTAAGAATTTATCCATTTCCTCTGGGTTGTCCAATTTGTTGGCATATAGTTTTTCATAGTATTCTCTTATAATCCTTTGTATTTCTGTGCTATCTGTTGTAATTTCTCCTCTTTCATTGTTAAGTTTATTTATTTGAGCCTTCTCTCTTTTTTTCTAACGAGTCTGGCTAGTGAGTCTTGTCAATTTTGTTTATCTTCTCAAAGAACCAGCTCTTTGTTTCACTGATTCTTTCTACTGTTTTTTTGGTTTCTATTTCATTTATTTCTGCTCTGATTTTTATTATTTCCCTCCTTCTGCTGATTTGGGGCTTTGTTTGTTCTTCTTTTTCTAATTCTGTTAGGTGTAGTTTAAGGTTGCTTATTTGGGATTTTTCTTGTCTGTTAAGGTGGGCCTGTATTGCTATGAGTTTCCCTCTCAGGACTGCTTTTGCTGCATCCCATATGAGTTGGTACAGTGTATTTTCATTTTCATTTGTCTCCAGCTATTTTTTTATTTCTTATTTAATTTCATCAATGATCCATTTGTTGTTTAGTAGCACATTGGCTAGTCTCCACATCTTTGTCATATTCCCAGTTTTTTTCTTGTAGTTGATTTCTAGTTTCATAGCATTATGGTCAGAAAAGATGCTTCTTATGATTTCAATCTTCTTAAATTTATAGAGTTTTGCCTTGTTTCCTAACATGTGGGCTATCCTTGAGAATGTTCCATGTGCACTTAAGAAGAATGTATAGTCTGCTGGTTTTGGGTGGAGTGCTCTGTATACATCTATTAAGTCCCTTTCATCTAGTTTTTCACTTAAGTCCATTATTTCCTTATTGACTTTTTGTCTGCATGATCTATCCATTGATGTAAGTGGAGTGTTAGGATCCCCTACTATTATTGTGTTGTTGTTAATATCTCCTTTTAGGTTTGTTAATAGTTGCTTTATGTACTTTGGTGCTCCTGTATTGGGTGCATATATATTTATAAGTGATATGTCTTCTTGGTGAAGTGTCCCTTTTATCATTATATATTGCCCCTCTTTGTGTCTCATTACCCTTTTAATCTTGAAGTCTACTTTGTCTGATAGAAATATGGCAACACCTGCTTTCTTTTGTTTGCCATTAGCTTAGAGTATTGTCTTCCATCCTTTTACTCGGAGTCTGTGTTTGTCTTTAGAGCTGAGATGTGTTTCCTGGAGGTAGCATATTGTTGGGTCTTGGTTTCTAATCCATCCTGCCACTCTGTGTCTTTTGATTGGAGAAATA
This sequence comes from Tapirus indicus, assembly GCA_031878705.1. Classification (NCBI taxonomy): domain Eukaryota; kingdom Metazoa; phylum Chordata; class Mammalia; order Perissodactyla; family Tapiridae; genus Tapirus; species Tapirus indicus. Next base: position 112,893,578 of record CM062921.1, on the reverse strand, counting down.
AATCCTCTTACATTTAGAGTGATTATTGATATATGTGGGCTTAATGTTGCCATTTTATTGTTCATTTTCTGGTTCTTTTGCATTTCCTTTGTTTCTCATCCCATATGTTTCAGACTACCATTTCAGTTTGGTAGTTCTGTATGATGATTCTCTTAGTTTTCTCTTTGTCTTACGTGATTCTGTTCTGATTATTTGTTTAGTGGTTTCCACTAGGTTTGTATAAGAAATCTCATGGATGAGATAGTCCATTTCCTGATGGCCTCTTATTTCCTTAGACTAAGTTGATTTGATTCCTTTCCTCTTCCCCTTCTAAGTTATTATTGTCACTACTTATTCCATCTTGTGTTGTGAGTTTGTGTTTAAAGTGATGAGGTAATATTCATTTTTGGTGTTTTCCTTCCCTTAATCTTGATTTTTATAATTAAGCATTTGCTAACCTATTCTGATAGCTGCAATTTTTCTGGTTTAGTCTACTTATTTTTCTCCTTGCTCAAAGCTTTGTATCCCCTTTCTCTCTCTCTTTTTTTTCCAGGCATGAGGGCCTTCTTGAGCATTTGTTGTAGTGGGGGGTCTTGTGGTAATGAACTCCCTTAGCTTTTATTTATCAGGTTAAGTTATTCTTCTCCATCATATCTGAAGGATATTTTTGCTGGATAGAGTATTCTTGGCTGAATTCAGAATTTTGAATATATCATTCCAGTCTCTCCTAGCCTGTAGAGTTTCTGTTGAGAAATTGGCTGAGAGCCTGATGGGAGTTCCTTTGTACATTATTTTATTTTTTTGTTTAGCTGCCCTTAATATTTTTGCTTTGTCATTGACTTCTGCCAGCTTTACTACTATATGCCTTGGAGTTGGTCTTTTCATGTTTATATACTTAGGAGATCTATTGACTTCATTCACTGTTATTTCCAGCTCTTTTCCCAGGTTTGGGAAGTCTTCAGCTCTTATTTCTTTGAACAAGCTCTCTTCTCCTTTTTCCCTTTTTTCTCCTGGAATACCTATAATTCTTATGTTGCATTTCCTAATTGAGTGTAATATTTCTTGGATAATTTCTTCATTTCTTTTTAGTCTTAGTGCTCTCTCCTCCTCTATCTGGAGCATTTCTGCATTCCTATCTTCAACAATGCTAATTCTTTCCTCCATATTGTTCGTTCTGTTCTTTAGACATTGAAGATTTTCCTTTATCTCATCCATTGTGTTTTTCATCTCCAATATTTCTGATTGTTTTTTCTTTATGGTTTCAATCTCTTTTGTAAAGAAATTCCTGAATTCATTGAATTGTCTATCTGAGTTTTCTTGTAATTCATTGAGTTTTTTATGATAGCTATTTTGAATTCTCTGTCATTTAGCTTATAGATTTCCATGCTTGTTATTTTCCTTCTGGTCTGGAGATTTAATATACTTTTGCATACAGCCTGCAGATTTGGGCTTACTATTTCTCATTATGAGGATATCTGGTTGCAGTTTCCACATGCTGCCACCAGGTGGGGGTCAAGAGCTGTGTATTCTGAGCCTGCCATGATCCACAGGCACTCTGGCTGACTGGCTGTGCCAGTGCTCTGGGCGGGGGGAGGGGTCTTTCTTTTGCCTACCCCATCCTGAGGGCTTCTCACTCTTCCCTCACTATCTGCTCTCCTGGTGTGCTAGCTGGATGAAGACACCCCTGCAACAGTTTGGTCCCTTCCATATGGGAATTTCCCACTGGCTGTGAAAGAACTTGGAGAGCAATGGTTTTCCCCCTGAGGGCTGCCCCTCCCCCTTCTCTCTCTGAAAGCTGCGCAGTTCTGGAGTGTGGGGCCTCTTTCTTTCACCTGCCCAATCCTGAGGGCTTCTCATTCTTCCCTTGCTATTTTCTTTCCCAGGGTGCTGGCTTGATGAAGACACCCCCACAACAGTTCAGTCCCCTCTGTATGGGAATTTCCCACAGGCTGTGAGAGAACTTGGAAAGCATTGGTTTTCCCACAGAGGGCCACCCCTCCCCCCCAGAGAGCCATACAGTCTTGGTCCCAGGGTCACTGTCCTTGGGGAAGGAGAGGAGTTCTCCTTATTTCCTTCCACTTCCTTCAGGGGTACCAGCACCTCTACCTTCAGATGTAAGGCTGCATGGGTCTAGCAGATGTCTTTTGTGTTGTGTGAATGTCCTCTGTTGGTATTTGAATGTCCTTTTTATTTTATCTTGTGGGGAGAGTCTGAGGGGGGAAGCTCACTCTGCTATGATGCTGATGTCACCTCAGCTTACCTCTTTTAATGAAGAGCAAAGTATTGACATAGGCCTATCAAGGATGCATGACTAACACTTTGTTGGAGTTTTTAGGGACTAGACATACGAGCTTGATTTCTTTCTGTTTTCCCTCCTAATCCCAGAAGAGGCAAGTCTGTAACTAGAGGTGCTAAGAGTAGATTTGGGCTGACTGATTGAAAATCTTTTCAGGGGATTTGTTTTGATAATGCAGTGTGGTCAGTGCTGGATCCCCTTCCAGACCTCTGGCCTCCAGTATTTGTCCTGATTTCTTCCAACCCCTTCATGATCATGACTGTGACCTTGCGCCTTGGGACTTTGTGCTTTGTATCTATAGACATGTTTGGCTAAGTAAGAGTCTTATAGGAACCACGAGTATGGTCCAGGTAAATTATTTGTTGTGGGGGTTCTCTTTTAGTCCTCCTATTCAAAAGATACTTAGCATTGATTTCATTATTTAAACATTAGTATTATTATATTTTTTCTAAACAATTCTCCACAGAATGTCTGCTCAAATATCTAATGTGTGATACTCAGACTTTTTGCTTTTAGCACTTTAGATTTCTAATTATGTTGTAATAGCTATAAAACTGAGCTATCGTTGTTCCCACACTGTCCCAGATTAATGAGAGATCTTGAGCTGGTTCCATCTATCATGTGGTAGCTCAGGCAGGGGGTTTCTTTCCTTCCCATGTCACCAGCAGTTGCCCAGAATTCTGCCTTTTCTTCTAGGGAAATACAAGGGCCCTGAGCCATTGAAAGGGAGATTATTCTCTATAGGGTGGGTAGGATGGTGGTTGAGCAAGATTTGAAAGCTTATAGACATCCTTCCTGCTGGACTCCCAATGGGTAACCAGCTGTCTTCCATCAATGAGAAGGGCAACGAAGACAGTGCTTTACGGCATGTGTTGTACAGTTCTCAGTAAATGCAGATTAAAATGTCTCCAAGCACTAACCTCTGATCTGGCCACTAACTTTGTTCCCAGCTGCTCCCTGTTTCTCCCTAATCCGTGTGACAATCTATGCCCTGCCAAGGATTGTCCAGGACAATTGTTCAGTGTGGAGACTTCAACTCCTGTAATCCAATTGCTTCCTTTCTCCTATCCTCCACCCTGTGGAATCTTTACCTAGTTTGGAAATCTGTGTGTGTGTGTTGGGGATGGGACTTAACTCTTCTAAATATTTTCTGCCCTTCTTTTGTACTGTGGCTTTGGAACTTGAAAGCCAAGAATTTGTTACCTTTGTTCTCTCATTTTGAACTTCCAGGGCTAGCGATACAAGTAGTTGAATCATAGCAGTGAATGGAGTTCCATGTTTAACATTTCAAAATGGTAACACCTCCTCTTGTTTATTTTCCAACTTTAAATAAAAGGACTACTTGTGGAACATGTTTAGCATGCATACTTTCTGAATGCTAGATGCAGCACATCACTGTCTCTGCACTCACCAGACCATTGTATAATGCCTTGTTTATCAGTCTTTCTCTCAACCAGACTAAATGTTTCTTTTTTAAAATCTAAATTTAAATTTTAAAAATTGTGGTAAAATATACATAGAAAATTTACCATTTTAACCATTTTTAAGTGTGCAGTTCAATGGCAGTAAGTACATTCACATTATTGTGCTACCATCACCACATCCCTCTCCAGAACTCCTCCTTCTTCCCAAACTGAAACTCCATACTCATTAAACAACAATTCCTGGTGCCTTCTTCCTCTTAGTCCCTGTCAACCACCATTCTGTTTTCTATCTCTATGAACTTGACTACTCTATGTACTTTATATAAGTGGAATCATACAATACTTGTCCTTTTGTGATTGGCTTATTTTTACTTAATATAATGTCTTTAAGGTTCATCCATATTGTCACATGTCAGAATTTCCTTCCTTTTTAAGGCTGAGTAACATTCCATTCTATGAATACACTACATTTTATTTATCCATTTATTCATCAATGGACACTTGGGTTGCTTCCACCTTTTGGCTATTGTGAATAATGCTGCTATGAACATGGATGTATAAATATCTGTTCAAGTCCCTATTTTAATTCATTTGGGTATATATCCAGAAGTGGAATTGCTGGACCATATGGTAAGTCATTTTCAATTTTTTGAGGACTGCCATATCACTTTCCACAGTGGCTATACCATTATGCATTTCCACCAGCAATGTACAAGGCTTCCAATTCTTCCACATCCTTGCCAACACTTATTCTTTTCTTTTCTTTCTTTCATTCATTCGTTTCTTCCTTCCTTTTCTTTTTTAATGATAGCCATTCTAATGGGTATGACAAAATGATTCTTGATGGCTGGAATAGTGTCTTCATCTTCATACTCCTATCATCTGGCACAAATGCCTGGCTCATGCAGGTATTTAATAAATGTTTATTGACTATTATTAGATGATTCTAGCTGATATTTATTATAATAAGAAACTATATTATTCATGGATTTAGGTTAACTTTAAGAAGGATTTCCTATTACACTGTGCTGGTATACTCTCACTTCCTACTTAAATTCCATTCTTAGGTAGGGTATGCGCAGTAAGGGAAAACTTTAAGAATTATTTGCTAATTAAAGAAATGACTGTGTCAAATTTGCCAATGACTTCTTTCAACTATGGGTGAACATTCTTTGTTCTGAAAAGAATCACTTGAATGGTTCCTTTTATGTATGTGGATGTGAAACAATTAGTCACTTTTTGTTCTGGGGAACAAATATCATCCTTCCTCAAACTACTTAATATGCTTAAGCACAACGTAAGTTGGGGGGAAGTTAAGGAAGATGAGCAAATTTACATAGGAGTCAAGTAGGCCTCAGGAGGAAAGACATGGAGACATTGGATTGCTTATTTCTTGAAATTCAACATTATTAGAACCTCTGATGGGTTCAGGGACCCTAACTAAGAGCAACTGGCAAGAATTAGACACTACGGTCCCCAAGGGGAATTCATGGCAGTATGTTTAATAGGTGGTCTAGGCACAAAACCAGGGCCTAGGTTGTCCTGGGAGAAGGCTGGAAATCTTGACTCTGTAGATGCCCCTGAAGTAAAATGACAGAGTATGTGTGTGTATGTGTGTACTGAAAGATCTGTTACTAAAGAGCTGTGATATTGGATGCCCAGGCTTGATGCAGAGACATACTCTGAGAAACTTGTGTTGTTCCAGTGAGAGTGGAGAGGGGAATCTTTTATTAGGCACTGTCTTCAGTGAATTGGGACTCCCATAGACTCTTGTCCCCTAGATTTTGGTGGCAACGAATGCCTCAGTCATTATGAGTTTGAACAGCAAAGTAGAACTGTGTTGAATTTCTAGAATGTGCAAAATAGGAATGTATTGCAGGTCAGGCAAGCCTTAGGTACCACTGAACTTCTAGCAGGGAACAAGGATTGCATCAGTTTGCTGTGCTGCTTCTTCCCAGCAGCTTCACCAGGTATCAGGGCTGTCCGTGAGGACAGAGGCAGCAGGGCGCAAGGAACAAGGAAGGACGAAGTCCCTAAATCTAAATGGGTTGTATGTAACTCCTGGCTCTGGTCTTCACTGTCTTCATAAGCAAAATGGATATGATGATATCTCCTTCTCATAGGTTTATTGTGAAGATTAAACACACTAATAATGGTACCTGTTACAAAGCAGCACTCAACAATATTAGGTAAGACAAACAAAGAACAGAAACCATATAGGGAACTGAATAAATTTTTCACTTTTTCTCCATAAGTATCTAGAATCACACCTGAGACTGAGTGGTTTATTATGGGATTCAAGATTGTGAAGGGAGGGAGGACTCTGTAGTCATTTGATTTGAATATTAAAAGGAGGGTGAATGCCACTTTTTACCCTAATTTTGTGAAGTTGAACATATTTTTTTTATATGTTTCCATGTAGGTGCCCTTATTAGTTTATCTAAAGTACTTCTCAAATTGTCTTGTTGGCTGATATTTCTATCAAGCTATAACCATTCCCAACCCCCCAGGCTAAAAAATCTGGATCCAGCTTGAATCCTTTTTCTTCCTTGGCATCCACGTCCAGTCAGTCACCAAACACTCTCAATTTTTCCTTCATAATGATCCTTCAATTCATCCCCTCCTCTCCATTCTCACCTTTATTTGTCCAACTAGTCCAGACAAATTCCTAATAATCTGCACATGATCAAGTGCTACAGGACAGAAATAGGTTTTATGAGCTTGTGTTGAGTTGGAAGCAAACAGGGCTGCACCCTGGCAAAGCTTGAAGTAGGCAAAGTTTGGCTTTGATGCCTCGTTCTTTGCCAGCCTTTCCCCAGAAGTAAAAAAAGCTGACGTGGCTTCTGGCCAGTCCTTCACATCAGCAAGGAAATTCTCCATGAATTCACTGCTAGCAAATGACTTCCCACTCAGCTGCAGAAAGAAGGCAAGAATCTGAGATTGGTCTATGAGCTTCCCTACAAGACTATATGCTTCATGATGATAGGGTATATAGCTATCTTTTTACTGCTGTAGCCTAACCATATTATAGGACAACCAGATAGAATTACAAGAAAGATAAAAATATCAAGAGTGCAATGTCTTTAGAAAGACAGAGATTCGACTTACTTGGCTGAGGCAAGCGTGGTTTCTTTCCTCAGGAAAGACATTCAATGAGGAGGCTTCCCCACGTCGCCCTCACCCTGCTTCTGTTCTCTCACTTCATGTTCAGGACTGGAACTTTGGATTTGTTCATTGTGATTTTTAAAATTCTGAAAAGAATTAAACTTATACTCCCCTCCAGCTTCTGACCCTACATATGTCGACATCCCCCTTATCTGTGGATATAACAGTTCAGAATCATTTTCAGCAATTTGTCCTATAAAAACAAGTGTATTGTGAAATGTGAGTATAAAATAATTTTATAATGTTCAATATGCTTTAAAAAATTCCATGCTTTCCCTCGGCATATTCTGACATGCATCTCTAACTGAGAACAATTTCCTTAAAGCATATAGGCATTTTAGGTTATGTGTCCTCATGAGCCAGACAGGTCTGAATTTAAATCCCATCTCCACCATTTGCCAACTCTAGAGTTCCTCCAGCAAGTTATTTAACCTCTCTGCATCTCAGTTTTCTCCCCTACTTCACTAGGCTTGTTTTTAAATAAATAATATATGTAAAATGCTTAGCTCAATGCCTGGTCCATAGAGAGCACCCAAAAAAGTGAGTTCGATTTTTTTATCTAAAAATGGTCTTAGGTATCAGTTCACCTGAGCCGCCCTTTTTCAGATTAGGAACATGAGGTTTAGAATCCAAGTCTCATGATTCCCTATAAGCTAGTTGGTATCCATTAGAAAGCATGGATTTTGGAACCTGATGGAACTGAGTTTAATTCTGGATTTTTCTGATAATCTGACAAATTTTGTTTTAACTTCTCTCACCCTTAGTTTCTTCATCAATAAATCAGGGATAAAAATATCTTATATAATACACATAAAGCACTGAGACAATTCTTGGCACAACGTGAATATACAAAAAGTCTTAGTGTTCCCCAGTGGCATACCAAGGATGGGGCAGTAGGCATGATCTGCTCCAGGTATAGGCAATAAGAGGGGGCATTATCTGCAGAGAATTTAGAAATAGGAATAAAACCAACTAAAAGTGGTCCTATTTTTATTATCATCATGCACAACAACACTAACAATGTCACAAAGTCATCAATAAATACTTATCTCTGAAAAAGTCTTTTGTTGGCCAAGTTCTAAACAATTGTTGAGAATACTGTTGAGATTAATTGTGTGTGTATGGAATTCAAACTGGCATATTTTTATTACTTTTCCTTAAAAAAATTGTATTCTACCTTGAAGTTAATTCAGAGAAGTGTTGACCCTTGACACATACAGATAATATTACAGTTGTTCATTGTGAGAGTGATTTTATATGGAGCAGCCTGTGCCTTTTCCTCCATACTCAAATCAACCCATGCCTTCAGGCTGGTGATCCTCCCAGTTTATCAGATACACCCATATTTGTCTAAATCCAAGCTTAGTTTCTATCAGAATCTCTTTTATCTAAGCATAAATGTGCAATATCACACTTTCCAAATGTCAGTTCTGTGGCACTCAAAGGCTAGAAAGAAGATTCAGTCCTTGACTCTTTCTACTCTGGCAGGGGAATAGTCAGAGGAAATTTGATGAATCTGATATTGCCAGGGGGAAAAGTATGCCATGGAAACGTGAGCACTAAAGTATGTTTTTGGAAATAATAGGAGAATGGAGAGTCTGACCTCATGAGATTCTGTTTTGAAGCTAGTGACTGAAAACACCTCAAGTGTGATAAACCATTTGGAATGTGGTGACCACCTAGTGTTTATATTAGAAACAGAGACTGAGATTTGCCCTCAGAGTAATGGCACAAAACAAAGCCAAGCAAGTTAAAAGGAATGGCTGGGATGTACTCAGTGAATCAGGAAAAACACTAAAAGTGTGTTTGGATAGAAATATTAAGTCCTGTAAAAGGAACTGATATCAACTTGGGTAAGCACAAAGGAGAGATGAAAAAACAAACATATTAATTAACTGAAAGAAAAATAGAACAGTGAGCTGGGGAAGTGTTAGTGTCCAATCTGTTAGCCATTCCCAATCCCCTTTTCCACACCTACCTCCAGCTATAGAGGCTAAAAAAGAGATATGTACTTTCTTAACCTCTCTTGCAGCCAAAGGTGGCATATAATCCAGTTCCGAGCAATAAGATACAAAGAAAAATCAGTTGGAGGTTCTACAAAACATAATCTATGATAAAAGGAGAGAAATCTAAGAAGAAAACTCTATTTCCCTTGATCTTTATCTTTTCTCCCTGGGATGCTGTTATAGGATTGCATGATGCTTGGAACTTCAGTAGCCATCCCGCAACCATGAGAAGAGATATAGCTGAAGCATCGAGGGTAGCAGAGTAGAAAACTAAAAAGGCCTGGATCCTTTTAGCATAATCAGACCACAGACCAACCTTGCAATCACCTATATAGGGACTTCTTTTTTATAATTTTAGATAAACAATATTTTTATTTTGTTTTATTAGTGACACAGAAACATTATGTTCTCACTAATATGTTAAAATTTTAATACATAATATTTTAAGAAATCAAATTTGAATGTGCAACTTTTTTAAAAATTCTTTTTTCAACACTTTATGATACAAAAACTTAATGGTCTGGTTGTAAAGTCAGATTATTTTAATATTTTGTTCTAATGGCTATTATATTTGAAAAAAATAACAATGGAAGAAATGTATGGTTGGCTTTGGTTACTAAATCATGACACTCATTTTTTAATTCTATCCACCAACAGTGCAAACTTTTTTTTTTTTATCCAACCCTTTTTGTTGAAATAAAAGTCTTTATATTTCAGTAGTGCCAGTCTGATAATCTATTACTTGCAGCCAAAAGCATTCTAACTGCTAAAGAGAGGGATATGAAATCAAAGCAGGAAATTGACTAAGCAGCAATATTTAGACACTGTTTCAAATGATACTACTATTTTCCTCTACACTCCGGGCAATAGAAAGAACAAAAGAAAATGTGTCTTTTATTTCAAGTTCATATTGGGAGCCATGAAGATAGAGATTTAGGATCTTTCCACTCACTAAATAAAGAAGCAATTTATTCTAATTTATTTATGTCCATGAGAGACTGAAATAGCTGTGCCATATACGTTTGAGGGAAATCAAGGCAATCATCTGAGAAGAACACAGTTTGTCACCACATCTTTCATCTGACATGGGGCTTCAGGTCATGCAATTCTTAAAAGCCTGCAAATGGTGTCAGGGCACACATCAAATGCTAAAAACCAGGCATGAATGGCACAGAAAAATAAAAATACAAATAAGTGCAAAAATATTGATGAAATATTAGCAAATTAAACTGAGCAGTGTATTAAGGGAATAACATGAAGGAATAAAAATAAAATATTAGTAAAACTCTCAATGCAATTAACTAGGTTAACAGTTAAAAGGAGGAAAATTACATGATTATCTCAAGAGATGCCAAAAAAACTGTCTATTGTTTCCAGTTTCTGTTCTTTTAAAGTGTAGCAAGAATTTAAAGGAATTTACTAAGCAAAGGGAGTACAGAATTCTTCTATATTTTTACAGTGTTTTCCCAAACATTTACAGTCATCTTGCCCACCTCCAAATCAATAGGTTTTTAAAGTGATTTTCCTTTAAGTTTTTCCAAAGCAACAAATATTTTCATATTCATTTTTCATCAATATTTTGTAATGTTGATTGAATTGCACAATTACAATAAAAACAAGGAGATCAAACATTTCATAACAATACAAGGTCATCTTTGTAAATATAAAACTCAACTGGTGGGAAAAATGCTGCTAGTGCTGCCAGTTTCCGAGCTGCAAATATTCAACTTCTTGTCGGTCAGTATGGTGAACAGAGGGAGTAGAAAGCTTTGGTTAATCTGGTTAATTTATATCTGCGCTGTTCAATACCATAGCCATTAGCCACACGTGACTATTGAGCACCTGAAGTGAGGTTAGTGTAACAGAGGAACTGAATTTCTTATTTAATATAAATTAATTTAAAGTGAAATTTTAAAACAATTACTCAATTTAATCATTGAACAACTTTTAAGCATATTTGGAGCAACTTGGATATGTGAATCTACTTTTACAACTATAAATTTATGAAATGTATATGTAGATCAAGTATTTCTAACAAACATTTAGCATCTGAACTAAGATGCACTGTAAGTGTAAAATACATACTGGATTTTGAAGACTTAGTGTGATAAATGGAATATAAAATATCTCATTAATAATTTTTTATATTGGTCACATGCTGAGATGATAATATTTTTGGTATAATGGGTTAAATAGAATAAATGCTCAAAATTAATTTTACCTGTTTCTTTTACTTTTTTTCATGTGGCTACTAGAAAATTTAAAGTTAGATATTTGGGTCACATTATATTTTATTGGACAGTACTGATCCAGAAGTTTAGCTAGAAGAGTTTCTACTATATCTTTTAAAATGTGTAATGCACATATGTTTTGACTAGAGAATTTTATCCCACAGAAACACTTACTCATGTGCCTTTACAAATGTAACATTACTGGGTGTTCATTTTACTAATGTTATAGCAAATGATAGGAAACGATCTCAATGGTCTTTCAATAGGGTTAAAGAAATGTTGTTTCAAACATATATGGAATCATTGATTAAAGAAAATAAAATACGTATATACATGGAGAGATGGAAAGATGGCCATAATACTGCAAGAAAAAAAGGTCATAGAACAATATATATAATATGTATGTATAACAATAACAATATGTATAAAGACATCATTTCTAGTAAATAATTAAAACCCTATAAAAAGAGTGTGCACACTTTCACTATTTTCTATAGTCTTCTATATTCTTTTCATTTTTCCAAAAGCATGTGTTATAATTAAAAAATAATTAAGTGACACAGGGCTAGTGACATAGGACAAATTTTCTCTTCTACTTGTTGATCTATGTAACCCTGTCCAAGAATAAATAATAGCTATAAAAATTATAATTTTCAAAACTATTGCTGATTTGTAGAATCAATCTATAGTTAAAGTATGGGTGACTTAATTTTAGGTATAGGAAAGATTATGAATATTAGAAATCCCACCAATGTAAAAGTCATGGAATTCAGATAGTGAGAGAGGAATGCAGAATTGCTGATTTCTTCATCTTGGATAATGGAGAGTCAATAGATAGTGCCTAAAAAATTACAATATAAGTGCTATTTAAGTTCAAAAGTTTACCACAAGGAACTAAATGTAGTATAACAACAAAATTATTGGGGGGTGGTAAGCTAAAATTTCATCCTTCATAGCAAAGAGTAAAAAGAAATTATATCAATCAAGTAACAATTATTGAGATTCCTTTATTTAACAGTTATTCAATAATTATTTGTTGACTGGGATAAATATATAACAAATGGGTAAAATTAGTAAACAAAATAATTCTGATGCAGATAAAAGTTATAAGGTAAATAAAGAGGGTGATGTGATAGAAAGAACCAGTGTGGATGTTGTATCACTTAGGATTATGTTTACCTTTGATTACCAGAAAACTTGATAAATAGTGGCTTAAACAATAAAAAAAAGTTATTTTTCTCATGCAACAAGAAGTTTGGGTTTTCAGTTCATGGCTGATATGATATCTCAAGATGCTGTCAAGGAACAAGTCTCCTTCTTTCTTCCTGCTCTGCCAGCCTTAGCAGGAATTGCTGCACAACTAGCTTTTAGTCTGCATTCCCCGGAAGGAAGGATTGAATAGAAGAGACCAGAAGCTGGTTTATGTTTATGTCTCCTTGGCCAGAACTGAGTAGCATGGCCTCCCTTGGCTGCAAGGAGGCTGGGAAACGAAGTCTTTATCTTCCCAACACCTACATGAGAAAGCAAGGGGAAAGGAGGCTGGAATGGGTTAGCCAAGGAATACTCCTTTAGGAAGTGACATTTAAAGTGAGTATGCGAAGGAAACTACACAAAAGCCAGGAAAGTGGCATTCCAGGCAGATCCCTCTTGGTGCGCTCAAGAACAGGAACAGAGGCCAGTGCAGCTAAAGCATGGGATGCAAATAGGAGTATGGTAAGAGTTGAGGTTAGAAAGGCAGGCAAGAATCACATCATGCAGGCACCTGTAGGTCACAATTAGAGATTTTGATCTTATTCTAAGTATAGTAGAAGTGTTTTAAACAGAAGAGTAATAGGACCTGACAACATTTTAAAGACTTACCTGGGTGCTATATAGAAATTGGATTGAAATGGAGCAAGGGTTGAAGCAAGTAGACCAGTTAATACCTGTTCTAGTGGTTCAGTCAGGAAACAATGGTGACTTGGAGTAAGAGGAGCAGAGATGTATAGAAGGGGAAAGATTCAAGATATATTTCAGTCAGAAAGCATTCCTGCAGCTTGCTGATTGATTGAATAGAGAGGAAGAAGGAAAAGGAAGAATGAGGAATGACCCCTGGATTTTTAATACGAGCACTCAAGTAGATCATGATGCCATTTACAAAAATTGGAAAGACAAGTGGTGTGACTTAGTTTGGGGCAGAAAATAGAGTGGAATCTAGAATTCTATTTTAGACGTGTTAAGTTTGCAATGTTCATTACACATGCAAGCTGGCAGCTGACCCTATGAGACCAGAGCTAAGTCAAGAAGTCATGGTTAGAGTTAAAAAAGTTGGAGTCATCAACATAAAGACAGTTTTCTAAGCCATGGATTAAGCATATCATTTAAAATTGTGGTGATAACCACCAGAGGATTAAAAGCAGAATTAGTTAAATGTTATTTTTCTCCAGGGAAAGAGATTGGGGTTTGTGGCATTGGGTGGGAGACTTTAACTTTTCATTTGGTACTGTGTAATTTTTTAAAGTGTTTATTTTAATTTCATATATATATTTTAAAAGAAACAATGTGAAAGAACAGGAATAGAGAAAGAATAAAATGTGATATAAAAGCCAGATAAAAATGTATGCTTTGGTGTATTCATTTTACACTTTTCTTACATTGATCTTATTTGTGATGATGGCAGGAGCCAGTTATTTCACAAGGACAAACTAGAATTTTTGGTTTTAACAAAAGTTAAGGAAAACTCATAGATATTTGAGTGTTCAGTACCCTACAGTTAGCAATTTGGTTTCTTTCACGGTCTGGGTTAATTTTGGAAACGCTTTGGCTACATCTTTCTGAACAAGGAATTTTGGTTTCGCTTTTAGATGATCTCAGTGACACAAAGAGTTTAAAGGAATTCCCTGGGGCCCTGGGTCCACTGTATGCTTCAGACTGTCTCAATTCACTCTTCTGACATGCCCTTCTTTCACCTTCTCAAAGTGACTCCTGAAAACCCACTGGAACTTCTAAGCAAATAGATGCAGGCTTTGGGGAAAAATAGAAAATCAAGATCTGAAGAGACATGCCAATTCATAAGTATGGAATCAGCTGATTTTATTATTGAGCAAAGCAAAGACCCTGAAGGCACGCAGGTAGCCAGCAAGCGGCTACAGAGCGGTAGTGGATTTTCAGCTCTATTTATGCGGAATTAAAGCTATAGATGTTATACATCATCCTACTTCCAGTAATAGCACGTATTCAATTGGCATCAGTAGTTACATTGAGCTTACTCTAACGTTCTATATTTCACAGTTCTTAATCAAGTTTACTCTGATATTGTTTTTTTTAGTAATTCTTTATCAGATTTATTCTGATGTCCTGTTTTTCATAATTCTTCATCAGTACCTCCTATGGTTGTTCCTGACAGCATATCTTACATACATGATTAGTTACATGCTTCAGTATTCCTCAGTGAGGTTAGATTGTTCTGTTTACCCACATGGGAGAAGAGAATGGAAGGAAATTGGAGAATAAAACCACACAGTCTTCTGACACTCTCCAGAGTGTTTTGGGTGATAGGTATAAGATAGCTAAAATGTGAGAGGTGTGGATGTGTGTAAGTGAGGGAGGAGAGAGAAGCTCAGATTATTTGGATATTCTAGTTTTAGGCCTCTCCATGAGAAGAACATAAGCAAGCAAGAAAGACTCAGATTATTTTGCAAGTAGATAATTAAAAACAAATATAGTATTTTTTAAAAAAAGAGTATAAATGTCAATTTCCACAATGATATCCAAGTAACTGCCAGTATCAAGTACAAATATAATAAAATCTAATCTTCTTATCTATACGTTTGATACACTCCATTGGCTGAATATAAATTATCTTCCCAGATTTATTCCCCTATAATAGTGATTTAGGGTGAGAGGAGGAGAGTACACCCACCTTCTAGGACCACGTAGTGGATCACTTAAGGAACTCTTCAAACTTCAAGCATCATCCTGAAAATTGTCATACTAGAATTGAGTTTCATAGTTAATAAACAATATATACAGTATATAGACATAGTATACCGCTCAAATATTTTGCTGTAAAAAACCCCAGGAAAAGGTTGAGATCTATTATTACAGGGGAATCTTGTTATTTTTTGCCTGTTGAGCATATTACTTTTGGGAAACATCACTCTCCAACTCCTATGCACCTCTTCCCCACAACATCGCAGGGTGTGGGCACATCATGAAGGCTGAAGAAATGAAATAGCCTCGTTCATCTGGCTACGGTAGTTAGTCCTTTGGGTGCATGATCTGCAGTAAGCTAATCATTCTTCCTTGTGTTCAGGTGCTGTGAGAAAAGTTCGTTTTTTCCATGAACTTTCTTATCTAAATTGATATGAACATGGTAATGTCGGTGGCTGTTTTTCCCACCATGGGCAGACAGCCAATTTGCAGATTGAAGTCAGACCGTACAGGGGAGCAAAGCAGAGAGATGGAGAATGGTAGAGAGCCCTGAAATAATAGTATCAGCCACTAGTCCTAATCGTGTCTGAAGCAAGTTCCACCACTGAGTCTGTAGTTAAAGGAATTCATCAGTCCCTCATTTGAGTTGGGTATGTGTCCCTTGCAATAAATAAAATCATGACAACTGTTGCCGTGCTCCACACACAGACCCTCTGCTTAGATCGAGTTTGCTTACCATTGTCTGAATAAGTACCTGCATTCTTCACTCTGAACTTTGGCTTAGGTTGTGACCTAACTGGTTCTTCAAATTTATTGAGAAACTCCACAATCTACAGAAATTCTGTTAATCATTTATGTCTCAGGTAAAGTCCTTTCTTCCACAGCTTTCACTGACAGCCTTCCTCTGTCTTAGATAAGTGTGCTTACTTCTTAACTAAAATAAGGAGAAAATCAGTCATGACGATTAACTGTGGGAAAATGAACTGAAGTTTAAACATTCACCAACAGGCTTTGAGTAGCTTCCATTTGCATCTAGCCCTGACATAAGGCACTTAACTTATAATATTCAACAAGGGGTCGAGGAGGGGTCAGATCTGCCTTCTTTGGTGGGGAAAGCTGGAGTTTCCACAGGATAGGAGTGAGATACTGGATTGGAGACACAAAGAAGGGATTGGAAGGTTTAAAGAGGAGACAGAAATATAAGCAAGAAACATAAGATACAGGCCAGTAAGCTCTTCTCTTCTATCACAGGTAGATAAAGTTACAAACATTTTTTTTTCTTTTCATACTGTAATTCTTTTTTAGATATACTTGATCCTTGAGGAGAGAATTTCATCTTTCCAGTGAGGTGGTCTGATATGTCTTGGGTCTGGGGAATGTTTGGGAGGAAGAGGGTACTAAAGAAAGGTGAATCTCACTCCTCAGTCATCCGTTGTTTCTGCTGGCTGTGAAGAAGCTGCCCTGAGTTCTACAGCTGCGAGGAACTGAACTCTGCCAACTTAGAAGAGTTCTGGACTTGAAGAAGACTCCAAGTCTCAGAGGAGACCTCAGGCCTGGCCTACTCCTTGACTGCAGCTTTGTGAGATCCTGAACAGAGGACTCCCCTAAGCCATGCCTGGACAGTGGATGTTGTTTTAAGCTTCTAAGCTTGTGATAATTTCTTGTGCAGCAATAGAAAACTAATACACCTCCCTTAGGTAAAAGGTACTCCACCTAACTTCCTGTCACCTTTCCCTGCTTTGTTTTTCTCCATTACCCATGTACATGTTATATTCTAAATAATTTACTGCGTGTGTGTGTTTTCATTGTCAGTTTCTGCCACTTTGGTGTAAGTGCAGGTATTTTGGTCTTGTTTGTTTACTGTTCTCCAGTATTTAGAAGAGAACATAGAACAAACACTTAATATGTATTTGCTCAACGAATGAAGAATGACATTATTCTGATTTCTTGTTTCTCTCTGTCACTCAACTGACTTCCATATTTCCAAATTTCCCAAAGGAGAACTTTTACCTCTTCAATTTCTTTCTTAAGAGGAACTTACCTCTCAGCAAAAGAGAAAAATTTGGCAGTCAATACCTCAATGGTGGAGGTCTACAAACAATCTCACTTCCCAAAGGACAGAAAATAAGAATGAGATTGTCAGGTTAATTACTACCTATGGCACAGAATAATTATTAAAGAAAATAAAAGAATCAGAGTGAATAAACTCTACAGTTTCAATTTTTTAATGCTTTTCCCAGAACGAACAGAAGATATAGAATCTCTTTACATACACACATCTATATCTACACACACTACAAACACACAGAGCATGTGATTGTAGGATCTAGAAATATCTAGAGTTTGTAGATTGAGATACAACTTTTGAGGTTTAAGAATGAATCTGAATTCCTTTACCTACAGGCTTTGTTTCCCTCTAATCATGAGTAAGCACTGATGTCCTTAGCCTGACTAAGCCAGTGAAGTTAAGAGTACAGTCATGCACTGCATAATGATATTTTGGTCAATGATGGATGGCATATACTATGGTGGTCCCATAAGAATAGTACCATACAACCTAGGTGTGGAGTAAGCTAGACCATCTAGGTTTGTGTTGACATGAGACATGAATTAAATTGACATGAGACAGATTAACAGGAGAAAAACAAACAAAAGTTTAATGACATGTATACATAAGAGAAACCCAGGAAAACCAAGTAACTTGCCAAAATGGCTGAAGCCCTCACGTTAAAGATCATTCTCAGCTAAAGATAAAAGAAGATGTTGGGAGTGGGAAGAATCAGGGACTTCAAAGGGAAGGAAGGCAATTCACAGGTAGGTGAAAAGGAACAAACATTTGGAAAACAAGTGTTTGGCCACACAGAAACAGATGAACACAGAGGGGAGCCCAACAAACTGGCTTTTCTATGTTCCTCCCTGTCTACCATCTAGTTCATGTTATGCTGAGGTGATAGCTCACTTCCTGAGACAGGTTTTTTTAATCTGAATTCTTTTAGGCAGTTGAGGGGGAGATAAGAAGAAAAACTTTCTGAGTCTTTTATTTCTTAAAAATAATCAGCCTAAAATAATACTCCTGTTAAAGGCACACATTTTGATGTGGTAAATTTTATTTCCCTTCAGTACACTCTATGATGTTCGCACAATGACGAAATCACCTAACAATGCATTTCTCAGAACATATCCCCGTTGTTAAGTGATGCATGACTGTATTCTCATCTGGTTCCTCTTCCTGGGACAAGGCTGATACTGAGATTCAAGGCTATTAACACAAACTATTAGATTTGAGTCACTGAATTTAATTGGGCCCTGTCTTTGAACTTGCGGGAGGAAAGGAAGCAAACTCACGAGCAGGTCTTTCCTGCCCTTCTCCGGGCTGTGTCTCAGAGAGATTTGCTAAATCTCTATGGTGTCTCACAATTGTCTTGACTCCATGGGTGTAGAAGAGTGAGGGACTGTGGGCAGGCCTTTCAGGAATCAAGTTGCCAGGAATAAGAGGCTTTTGTTTCTTCCTGAAAGCATACTTTTGAAAAAAGAATGTTGTAACCATACTTTGAACATGTTGCTTCCTCGTGTTCTCAAGTGTTTCCATGCATATAACATCCACCCCCCTGCCCCCAGTGAAAGAACCAGATGGGAGGGTTATAGACATGACCATCTTCTGGGCAGTGGTAACCCAAATTGCCCTGGACAAGTGGAGTGTTTTAACTAACTAGTCAAGTCCAAGGACAAAACATTTAGCTAGCACTTGAGTAAAATCAGATTTGAATGTGTATGTTTTCCTATGTTTGAGTAAGTTCAGAGAAGGGGAAGAAGCCATTAGTGGAAATGTGACATCTATAGATGACATATGTGTGATTACACTGTGGCGTCCAGTTCTCTATATTACTCTCTTAGGCTACTATTGCACTTGTGGGATCTGTTAGTTCCCACAAAATACATATTAGGAGAGGGCTGTGTGTAATTCTTGATATCTACACAAAAGCATTTCATGAATGTGAAAATCTACCTCTAACTCTCCTGCAAATTGATTGATTGCTTTGTAAGCTGTCCATCCATCCTTATTTTTCTCTTTTTCCATTTACTGTAAACTTGCCCTGAAGGTGGACCAGCTTCTTATTCCTGAACATGGGCTGGTGGCTAGGAGTTGCACATGATAGCAGGGCTTTTGACACAATCTCTGAATATGTGTAGTTCTTGTTCTACCCCAGTAAACAAAGACTGACTGACCCCAATGTGGGGTGAGAAATGACCTTGCTAATCTTCAAAAATTTTCATTCTGCTTGTGCCCAACACTAAACTTAGTTTGGAAAAAAGTAGTTTCCCCAATCAGTATTTTTTCTTATTCTTCTCTTTAAAAAAATAGCATATTTCCAAATCATTCCAACTATGAAAATGGTGAAATATTCATTTGTGAGAGGAATGATTCTATTGTGCATAGTGAATAGATAAATTATGCCTAAGTAATTTCTTTTATTTAGCAAGACAATGACATTTAAAAAATTATAATTAAAAACTCTTGTGTACAGAGGCCAGTCTTAGATTTCCTAAAAGAAAAGAAATGTGTAAAAGAAACTAATTACTTCTTTTGTATAACTAAAAATATATTTGTTGGTAAATCAAACATTTTTGAAAAGGTTAACTTCCATTTTATTACTTGCTGCTTTGGTTTTCTTTCTGCATATAAAACCCTTTGAATAATGAAGCAATATTAATAAATTATATTTTTTGGTTAGAGGCCATTATGTGATGTTTAGATTCATAAAATGTAAAAAGAAAACAATTTAAAAAACAGAAGAAAAACTCTTTTTAAAGTTACATAATTATATTTATTTATTTAATTTTTTATTGAGGTAACATTGATTTATAACACTGCATAAATTTCAGGTGTACATCACTATACTTTGCCTTCTGTATAGACTACATTTTGTTTCTCACCAAAAGTCCAGTTACCATCCATCACTGTACCCATGTTCCCTTTTACCTCTTTCACCCTTCCCCCATCCCCTTCCCCTCTGGTAACCACCAATCTGTTCTCTGTATCTATGTGTTTGTTTATCTTCTACATACGAGTGAAATCATACAGTATTTGTCTTTCTCCATCTGACTTATTTCACTTAGCATAATACCCTCAAGGTCCAAACGTGTTGTCACAAATGTCATGATTTCAACTTTTTTATGGCTGAATAGTATTCCATTGTATGTATGCACGTACGTATCACATCTTCTTTATCCATTCACCCATCAATGGGCACTTAGGTTGTTTCCAAGTCTTGGCCATTGTGAATAATGCTGCAATGAACATAGGGGTGCATGTATCTTTTCAAATTAGTGTTTTCATGTTCTTTGGATAATTACCCAGAAGGGGACTAGCTGGATCATATGGTAGTTCTATTTCTAATTTTTTGAGGACTCTCCATACTGTTTTCTATAGTGGCTGCACCAATTTACATTCCCACCAGCAGTATACGAGGGTTCCCTTGTCCCCACATTCTCTGCAACACTTGTTATTTCTTGTCTTTTTGATAATAGACATTCTGATGGTGTGAGGTGATATCTCATTGTGGTTTATATTTGCATTTCCCTAATAATTAGTGATGTTGAACATCTTTTCATGTGCCTGTTGGCCATCTATATATCTTCTTTGGAAAAATGTCTGCTCAGATCCTCTGCCCATTTTTAAATCAGATTGTTTGTTGTTTGATTGTTGAGTTATATGAGTTCATTATATTTTAGATATTATTTTTAATATTAACCCCCTATCAGATATATGATTTGCAAATATCTTCTCCCAACTGGTAAGTTGTCTTTTCATTTTGTTGATGGTTTCCTTTGCTTTGCAGAAGTAAAGCTACATAATTATTTTTATTATAATGTATGTGGAGAGACTACTGTGTGCTCAGCTTTATCATGATTGCAAAGACAGTTTTTCTATAACTTTTACTGTTTAAGAAAATATTAAATGACTGTCAGATCCTTTGAAGTGTTAAATTCTATGTTTAGGGCCATACAGGCAGTACTGTCTTCAGCCTAGGGAAACCTGAGATCTCATGTATATCTCATGTATATCTCTCTTGTATACATACAGTCTGAATATTTTATGACTTGCTTTTAAGAAACAAAATTATCAGGAAATTTTAAAATTCACTTTTGCATCAAATTTGATAAGTCATTAGATACAGAGTAATAGAAAAATAAAAGCTAAATATCATTATTTAGTGTTTTTCACAATATGGGTTATAACTCAATTTGTAAAATCAGTTTAGTAGGTTGGTAATGTTTAAAAAATAGACTAGAATAAACTAGAGTAATATTGAGACTATCAGTGCATTGCATATAGTAAGGTAGTAAGGTTGATTATTGGTTTGTGAAACTTTTGTTTAGTTGTGTGTGTATGTGGGTGCTTGTGAGTAAAATGTATTTCTGACTTTTGCAAGTTACTACATTATTCTACAAATTCTAAATATTGCTGGAAGTAGTATAATTGATGCAATCAATGGGCAAATTCTTATACAATGAGTTAAGGGTATCAGAGGATAGGGATAAAGAATGCAGGTTTTTAGTTACACTGCCATTATTTGCAGTCCAGCCTTGTCATTTACTATCTGTGTGACCATGGTAAAGTCATCTTAGTTTCCTAACTTGTAAAATGGGATAAGAGTAGCATCTACAGCACAGGATTGTTATCAGATTTATATGAGCAAATACACACAAAGTGCTCAGCATAAGTCTGATCCAAAGCATATAGAAACCAGCTATTATTACCATCAAGCTTTTAGTTTTCAGATACTATATCTTCTAATGAGAAGAATATGAAAGATATTCTCTTTGTTTCAGGAAACCAATGACTTAGAAAAGAAAGACTTGTGACAAGCCTGTGTGTGTGTGTGTGTGTGTTGGTGGACCAGGATGGTAATGATAGAAATTTTACAGTTATTTTCAGAAATGTAATCCAATAGATATTGCTTTATAAAGATTTTAAATTGTAGACGTCCACTACCTGTCATCCAATGTCAGTCAAATAATTTCATACACAAAATGTGAAATTAATTGCTTAAGCTTTTAGCAATTTTAATACACGAGAAATTAAGGGCTGGTTTCCCATTTAGATATTGTAAGAGGGATATCTGGAAAACATCATGAGAATGGATTTGGTGTGTGAGGATATCAGTAACTCATCAGAGGTATTTACCTAAGATATGTGATGTGTGTGTCTAAGATGTTGGGAGGTGAAGGGAGATGAGGGAAGAGTAGAAATAGGCACCATGTTAGGTTCAGTTATAATCCCTCCTGATGAACTCTTACCCTGACTTAAAGTTTTCCTGTACAGTGGGCCTGACTATCAGATGAATGCATATTGGCAGCAGGTGGGAGACACAGTAAAGCGATTAGCAAGTGAATATTTTGGGACCTGCTGTCCAGTTTTATCACTTGATGATTGAACTTGTTCAAGGTGACAAAGCAAGCGGGGGCTGTATTAATGTTATATTCCACAGGGCCATACAGGCAGTACTGTCTTCAGCCTAGGGAAACCTGAGATCTCATGCCTTAGAAGACCCACTTTGGCCCTCCTATGTCTAGATTCCTCAATACAGTTGAGAATTCATGGGGACAAGGGGACATACACAGCTGGAACCTTTACGTACTTCCCCTCTACTCCCCACCTCACCAGTATCACCACCATCAAAAACTGGTACACAAGAGAAAACAAACAAAAGAAGCCCCATGTTGTCTAGTAAGGAGCTCCTTAGTTCTAGAGTGATTGGCTCTCCTTTAGATTTTATGAAATGATGGGAAAGCTTTCACCATTCAGAAATATTTTCAGCCAATAAACACCCAAATTCAACTTGGATCTGGAATAACCTTTGAACTTGTGGCTGAGTAGGGGATGACACAGCAATATGGCAATGCTCATTCGCATGCTAGAAGGGAACAAGAAATGGGACACAAGTTGAGATTTCATCTATTTTAAGAGGTGCTTTAGATCCAGCATGCCACATGATGATGTTCTTATCTGATAAAATTGGCCAATTTTCTATACCGTAACTCACAGGATCTATACATGTCAAACTCTGATTGAATTGGAAAATCCAACATTGTAAAGTCATAGCATCCTAGATTATAAAATCCAAATGACTGTTTTTTTTGTAACTCTGAGAACTTGTTAGGATATACCTCATATTGAATAATCTGTTATGCCTATATGAAAACATTGTGTATTATAATACACACACACACATATACACAAAATGACCCTCATTTTCAAGCTTCTTTCTGTGTTCACTCAACAGTACAATTAAGTCTGGACAAGTTGGGGACATAGTTTGCTGATCTCAGTTAATATCCAGATGATATTTTCTGAATTTCTCGCACAAATAATAATGGGAGCAAAGGCACAGAAACAGTAATTTGAGGAACAGAGATTCAAACAGAGCTCTTCACCTCTGTTATTCTGCTTTGTATAATAGAATTTTCTGAGTAGAAGCCAAGGGGCAGAAAAAGAGCACTGGGCATTTGACATGGGATGGGAAGAAAGGAGAAGGGAGGAGATGTAGCTAAATGAAGAACGAGGTATGCAGGCAGGAAAAGATGGTGCAGTGAGGAGGGGCAAAGAGACAGATTTTTAACATGTTATAAATCTGTACATGACTAACTGTATGCACTGGGAATTCAGGGATATGTTTGTTGGTTGCCATCCAATCTTTCAATAGATAATCATTGAGCGACTACTATGTCTCAGGTGCTGTTCTCTGTGCTTGAAAAGATGGTGCCCTTAAGGGTCTTGTATCTTAGTGGGGGGATATGAAATAAATAATGAAATCTAATAGTAGTTTAAACTGCTGTGGGCAAAAAATGTAGAGCAGAGGCAGGAGGATCAGGTTGTCTAGGGTCAGAGAGAGGATCAGGCTGCAGTATTAAAAAAGGCAGTCAGGGCAGGACTCATTAAGATGGCAATATTTGAGCAAAGACTGTAGGCCATAAGAAGGTTAGCCAAGTAGCTCTCTGGGGGATTATTCCAGCAGAGACAACAGCTGGAGCAAAGGTCTCCATGGAGGAAGAGTAGGAGTTCAGTTTTGGACATATTGAGTTTAGTATGCTATTGGACATCCAAGTAGAGATGTCAAGGCAGCAGTTGAATATAAGAGTCTGAAGTTTGGGAGCAAAATCTGGACTTGAGATAAGAGTTTGGGAGCATTAGCACAGAGAGGGTGGCTCAAACCTCAAGCCTGAATGAAATCACCAAGACAGTGAGTGTAGCTAAAGAAGAGGACTGAGGCTGTCTTGAGATGCCCCAAAATTAAGAGGCTGGGGAGACCTGGGAAAACAAACAAATGAGGTGCTCACTGAGGGAAGGAGGAGGAACATAATTACTTTCTTCTCCCCATTGGCAAAACTGGCTAGTGCTGGGGAGTCTCCCACAGTATTTGATCTATCTAGTAAAAGTCATATCCTCCCCTATAGGAGGCAATAGAAAGTATGGGACTCTGGCAAAAAAAAAAATAATAATCTTGCTCTCAAAAAATGTACTAAAGAGAAGACATGTTTTAAATTCACCTAGAAATTTTAAAAAAGGTGTTTTAAATTATAATGCTAGGGATACTACCATCAGAGCTTTTATCTGAAAAACCCATTTTTCTTTTTATTTATTTATTTATTTTACCATTTTTTTTTATTGATGTCTTAATAGTTTATAACACTGTGGGGTTTTAGTGGTACATTTTTGTTTGTCCGCCACCTTGTGGATGTAACCCTTCACCCCTTGTGCCCACCCCCCAACCCCCAACCCCCTTCCCCTTGGTAACCACCAATCAGTTCTCTCTGTCCGTGTGTTCACTTATATTCCATATATGAGTGAGTTCATGCAGTGTCTGTCCTTCTCTCTCTGGCTTATTTCACTTAACATAATACCCTCTAGGTCCTTCCATGTTGTTGCAAATGGGACAATTGTGTCTTTTCTTATGGCTGAGTAGTATTCCATTGTATGTATATACCACATCTTCTTTAACTAATCATCAGTCAAGGGAAACTTGGGTTGCTTCCACTTCTTGGCTATAGTGAATAATGCTGCAATGAACATAGGGGTGCATAAGCCTCTTGTGATGGTTGATTTCATGTCCATTGGGTAGATGCCCAAGAGTGGGATTGCTGGATCATACGGTATTTCTATTTTTAATTTTGAGGACTCTCCATGCTGTTTTCCATAGAGGCTGCACCAGTTTGCATTCCCACCAGCAGTGAATGAGGGTCCCCGTTTCTCCACAACCTCTCCAGCATTTGTTGTTATTTGTCTTTGTGATTATAGCCATTCTAATGGGTGTAAGGTGATATCTTAGTGTAGTTTTGATTTGCATTTCCCTGCTGATTAGTGATGTTGAACATCTTTTCATGTGTCTATTGGCCATCTGTATCTCTTCCTTGGAAAAATGTCTGTTCATATCCTCTGCCCATTTTTTGATCGGGTTGTTTGTTTTTTTGTTGCTCAGTTGTATGAGATCTTTATATATTACTGAGATTAATCCCTTGTCAGACAAACGATTTGCAAATATTTTCTCCCCGCTGGTGGGTTGTTTATTCATTTTGATCCTGGTTTCATTTGCCTTGTAGAAGCTCTTTAGTCTGATGAGGTCCCACTTGTTTATTTTTTCTTTTGTTTCTCTTGTCTGAGTAGACATGGAATCTGAAAGGATCCCTTTATATCCAATCTCAATTAGTGTACTGCCTATATTTTCTTCCAGGAGTTTTATACTTTCAGGTCTCACTTTCAGGTCCTTGATCCATTTTGAATTGATTTTTGTATATGGCGATAGGAGATGGTCTACTTTCATTCTTTTGCATGTTGCTGTCCAATTTTCCCAGCACCATTTATTGAAGAGACTTCCCTCTCTCCATTGTATGTTCTTTGCTCCTTTGTCGAAGATTAGCTGTCCATAGGTGTGTGGTTTTATTTCTGGGCTTTCAATTCTGTTTCATTGATCTGTGTGTCTATTCTTGTACCAGTACCATGCTGTTTTGATTACTATAGCTTTATAGTATATTTTGAAATCAGGGATTGTGATGCCTCCAGCTTTGTTCTTTTTTTTCAGAATTGCTTTAGGTATTCGGGCTCTTTTGTTGCCCCATACGAATTTCAGTAGTTTTTGTTCTATTACCGTGAAGAATGACATTGGGATTCTGATTGGGATTGCATTGAATTTGTAGATTGCTTTAGGTAGAATGGACATTTTAACTATATTTATTCTTCCAATCCATGTGCATGGAATATTTTTCCATTTCTTTATGTCCTCCTCGATTTCTTTCAATAGTGTCTTATAGTTTTCATTGTATAGGTCTTTGACCTCCTTGGTTAAATTTATTCCCAGATATTTTATTCTTTTTGTTGCAATTGTAAATGGGATTGTCTTTTTGAGCTCTCTTTCTGTTGGTTCATCATTAGGGTATAGAAATGCCTATAATAGAATATGCCTATAGGGTATAGAAATGCCTATTTTTGTAAGTTGATTTTATACCCTGCCACTTTACTGTAGTTGTTGATTGTTTCTAGTAGTTTTCTGATGGAATTTTTTGGGTTTTCTATGTATAAGATCATGTCGTCTGCAAATAGTGAGAGTTTCACTTCTTCATTGCCTATTTGGAGTCCTTTTATTCCTTTTTCTTGCCTAATTGCTCTGGCCAGCACTTCCAGTACTATGTTGAATAAGAGCGGTGAGAGTGGGCACCCTTGTCTTGTTCTTGTCCTCAAAGGAATGGCTTTCAGTTTTTCCCCGTTGAGTAAGATGTTTGCTGTAGGTTTGTCATATATGGCCCTTATTATGTTGAGGTACTTCCCTTCTACACCCATTTTGTTGAGAGTTTTTATCATAAATGGATGCTGGATCTTGTCAAATGCCTTCTCTGCATCGATTGAGATGATCATGCGGTTTTTATTCTTCATTTTGTTAATGTGGTGTATTACATTGATTGATTTGCGGACATTGAACCATCCCTGTGTCCCTGGTATAAATCCCACTTGATCGTGGTGTATGATCTTTTTGATGTATTGCTGTATTCAGTTTGCCAATATTTTGTTGAGGATTTTTGCGTCTATGTTCATCAGTGATATTGGCCTGTAGTTTTCCTTCTTTGTATTGTCCTTGTCTGGCTTTGGTATCGGGGTGATGTTGGCCTCATAGAATGTGTTGGGGAAGTATTCCATCTTCCTCTATTTTTTGGAATAGTTTGAGAAGGATAGGTGCTAAATCTTCTTTGAATGTTTGGTAAAATTCTCCAGGGAAGCCATCTGGTCCTGGGCTTTTATTTTTTGGGAGGTTTTTGATTACTGTTTCAATCTCTTTACTCGTGATTGGTCTGTTCAGATTCTCTATTTCTTCTTGATTCAGTTTTGGGAGGTTGTACACTTCCAAGAGTTTGTCCATTTCCTTTAGGTTGTCCAATTTGTTGGCGTAAAGTTTTTCATAGTATTCCCTAATAATCCCTTGTATTTCTGTGGTATCTGTTGTAATTTTTCCTCTTTTATTTCTAATTTTATTTATTTGAGTCTTCTCCCTTTTTTTCTTAGTGAGTCTGGATAAGGGTTTGTCAATTTTATTTATCTTCTCAAAGAACCAGCTCTTTGTTTCATTGATCCTTTCTACTGTTTTTTTGGTTTCAATTTCATTTATTTCTGCTCTGATTTTTATTATTTCCCTCCTTCTGCTGATTCGGGAGTTTGTTCTTCTTTTTCTAATTCTGTTAGGTGCAATTTAAGGTTATTTATTTGGGATTTTTCTTGTTTGTTAAGGTGAGCTTGTATTGCTATGAATTTCCCTCTCAGGACCGCTTTTGCTGTATTTCATATGTGTTGGTGTGGTGTATTTTCCTTTTCATTTGTCTCCAGATAGCTTTTGATTTCTCCTTTAATTTCATCAGTGACCCATTGGTTGTTCAGTAGCATGTTGTTTAGTCTCCATATCTTTGTCCCTTTCCTAGTTTTTTCCTTGCAGTTGATTTCTAGTTTCACAGCATTATGATCAGAAAAGATGCTTGTAATGATTTCAATCTTCTTAAATTTATAGAGTTTTGCCTTGTTTCCTAATATATGGTTTATCCTTGAGAATGTTCCATGTGCACTTGAGAAGAATGCGTACTCTGCTTTTTTTGGGTGGAGTGCTCTGTATATATCTATTAAGTCCATTGCATCTAGTTTTTCGTTTAAGTCCATTATTTCCTTATTGACTTTTTGTCTGGATGATCTTTCCATTGATGTAAGGGGGGGTGTTAAGATCCCCTACTATTATTGTGTTATTGTTTATATCTCCTTTAAGGTTTTTTAGCAGTTGTTTTATGTACTTTGGTGCTCCTGTGTTGGGTGCATAGATATTTATAAGTGTTATGTCTTCTTGGTGAAGTATCCCTTTTATCATTATATATTGCCCTTCTTTGTCTCTCATTACCTTTTTTATCTTGAAGTCTACTTTGTCTGATATAAGTATGGCTACTCCTGCTTTCTTTTGTTTGCCATTAGCCTGGAGTATTGTTTTCCATCCTTTTATTTTGAGTCTGTGTTTGTCTTTAGAGCTGAGTTGTGTTTCCTGGAGGCAGAAGATTGTTGGATCTTGGTTTTTAATCCATCCCGCCACTCTGTGTCTTTTGATTGGAGAATTCAATCCATTTACATTTAGAGTGATTATTGATATATGATGGTTTAATGTTGCTATTTTATTGTTCATTTTCTGGTTCTTTTGCAGTTCCTTCATTTCTTGTCCCTTGTGTTTCGGACTGCAAATTCAATTTGGTATTTCTGCATGCTCATTCTCTTGGTTTTCTCTTTATTTGTCATGTGTGGTTCTCGTCTGGTTATTTGTTTAGTGGTTACCATGAGGTTTATATAAGCAATCTCCTGGATAAGATAGTACATTTCCAGATGCCTCCTTTTTCCTGAGGCTGGGTCGATTCAATCCCTTACCTCTTCCCCTCCTTATTTGTTATCTCTTTATTCCATCTTGTGTCGTGAATGTGTGTTTCCAGTGATGAGCTTGAATTAATTTTTGATGTTATCCAACTGTAGTTTGTTCTGGTTTAGTCTCCTTGCTTTTCTCCTTGCTGAAATCTTTGTATCCCCTTTCTCATTTGTTTTTTTTTTCAGGCCTAAGGGCCTTCTTGAGCATTTCTTGTAGTGGGGGTCTTGTGGTGATGAACTCTCTTAGCTTTTGTTTATCAGGGAGAGTTATTATTTCTCCATCGTATTTGAAGGATATTTTTGCTGGATAAAGTATTCTTGGCTGAAGGTTTTTGTCTTTCATGATTTTGAATATATCATTCCAGTCTCTCCTAGCCTGTAGAGTTTCTGTCGAGAAATCAGCTGAGAGCCTGATGGGGTTTCCTTTGTATGTTATTTTGTTTTTTTGTTTAGCTGCCCTTAATATTATTTCCTTGTCACGGGTATTTTTCAAGTTTGCTACTATGTGGCAAGATGATTTTTTATTCGTGTTTATATATTTAGGTGATCTATTGATTTCATTCACTGTTATTTCCCTCTCGTTCCCTAGGTTGGGGAAGATCTCAGCTATTATTTCTTTGAACAAACTCTCTGCTCCTTTTTCTCTTTCTTCTCATTCTGGAATACCTATTATCCTTATGTTGCTTTTCCTCATTGAGTCTGATATTTCTCGAAGAATTTCTTCATTTCTTTTTAGTCTTAGCTCTCTCTCCTCCTCTATCTGGAGCGTTTCTGCATGGCTATCCTCAATAATGCTAATTCATTCCTCCATATTGTCAGTTCTGCTCTTTAAAGACTCCATTTTTTCCACTATCTCGTTAATTTTGTTTTTCATCTCCAATAATTCTGATTGATTTTTCTTTATGGTTTCAATCTCTTTTGTGATGAAATCCCTGAATTCGTTGATTTGTTTCTGTGTGTTCTCTTGTATTTCATTGAGTTTGTTTATGATAGCTATTTTGAATTCTCTCTCATTCAGGTTATCATATTCTGTGCCTTCAGGGTTGGTTTCTGGGTGTTTGTCATTTTCCTTTTGGTCTGTAGCCATAACAAATTGTCGCAAGGATCCGACTGCCTTATTTTTTCCTCTCATGTTTAAGTTGGTCCTGCAGTTTCCACCTGCTGCCACTGGATGGAGGTCACGAGCAGTGTGCTCTGAGCCCACTGCAGCCCCCGGAGGGATTATGCTGAAACGCGGGGTGTGTGTGTGGAGGGGTTCTCTCTTTCTCCTGCTTGACCCAGGGGTTTCCTTTCTGGCTCTCTTAGGGTGTTTGCTACACCCCCTAAACAGTCCGTCATTGCTTCCCGATGGGGATCTCTTGACAATCTGTGAGAGCACCTGGAGGGTGGTAGTTTTCCCCACTGTGGGTCGCCCCTCCCCCCTCTGTCTGCAAGCCACGCTGTCTTTGCCAATCGATTGGGGAGGGGGTGTACAACTTCTTATCCCTCCTTGTGTCCTTTTGGGCTTCCCACGCCTCCACCATCCGATGTATGGCAGCAGGGGTTTCTTAGAAGTCCTTTGTAGTGTTTGATTGAGTTCTGTTGGAATGCGAATGATCTTTTCATTGTGTCTTAGGGGGCAGAGATTCAAAGAGGGAATCTCACTCTGCCATCATGCTGACGTCGAGCTCATTTTTCTTATTTTTAAGGCAGTATCCAATTTCTAATGCTTTTAGTAATAGGACGGCTCTGGCAGCTAATTTTTTTTTTTTTTAATTCTCAGACTCTGATGAAAAAAGGCATTTGTCATCCAATGACTGTTAAATTAGCTGGAAATGAAGGCTGACACTTCTTTTATGCCTGATAGAAATGTACACATAAAATTAGTAGTAGTCCAGTTTCATCTATTGGTAAAAATGGCTAATAATTTGTATTTACATACCTTTTAAATGGAAAAGGCTCAGGTGTGTATAAATGCAACTCCAGTCATTTTATTGCACTGAGTATCAAAAAGCTTAGATTAATTACAGATAGAAGCATTTGGCTCACTGCTAATCAGAGCTATTACAAATGAATAGCAAAAACTAGATAATGGAAATTATCTTAATTACCATTGTCAAAAGAGAAAATATTATCTCAATTTTTTTTTATTTGTTTGCCCAAATTTTAAAGATCCCACAGATAGCTTCAATTAAACAGCTCTTTACATGAAACAATTTCTATACATACATTTAGAAATCTATGGCAAATATCTCAAGGAACTGCAGGCCGATCCTTTTACCCTACTTAATTAGTCCAAATAAATGTGTCTACTATTTGCAGTGAAGCAACTCACGATCTAATGTGCCTAGGAGGTTGAGTGTAATCTGAAGTTGGTTTGGAAGAAAGCCTAACATAGATCAGAGAAGCTGACCTCATTAGACACAGTAATGTTTGGAGAAATTTCATTTAGGTTTAACAGTTATTCTATGTATAAATGTCATAGGAACTCATAAGACTATTTGTAATAAGCAAGATCCAGAGCAGAATTAAGAATAAACTATAAAAAGATATTCTTCATTTGGTTTTAGAGCTAGAAAAATATTTGACCTGGCAGCAAACATAGTCAAACAGTCATGACTGAAGAGCTGAATGACTGAAGAACTAAATGACTGAAGAGTTGCTGAGAGATTCCGGATGACTGCTAGTGAATGATATTCTTGGTCGACTCGGATAGTTCTTCATTTTTATTAACATTTGAGAACTAATATTCATAGCCAAAAGGACTGGGAAATCTTTTCCAAGGTGTTTGTTGGCTCACACTATAAATGGCTTTGATTGAAATGCTAGTTCCCTTGATCTGTGTCAAATGCAAACACAGCTATTTCATTCATAATTGTCCTGTATTTATTGACCTTACATGTTTCCATGTTCAGTTGCTATTGGTGTGTTTACTTACTCCAAGCTGATGTTTCATTCAGATTTTTAGTACTAAATACCCCAAACAAAATAAAATAAGTAAAATAAAGAATGGTTTTAATTTTGGACTCTGACTAAAGCAGCTTAAGGACAAGAAGTCTTGTTCTGTTTTTGTCTATGCATGGAAGCAGGGCCAGGGCTAGGGTCAGGTGAGTGAGCCACTGGCTCAGGTGCACTATTTAGGGGGGCTGGGCCAGAGCATGAAGGATATTTCTGCTATGGAGTTTGAATGTTACTCTAGGTGACGAGTTAGCTAGGATATCTGCAGCAAAGGAGTGATGTGGTCAAATCTTCCTTTCAGACCTGCTCTTTTCCCAAAACTTATTGAAATGATAAGTGAGTAACAAGAGGAGGGAGTAATAGCAATGACATGCCATGAATGTGTAATGTCAGTGGATTTCTCATAGATAAAGTACAGATGAGACTAGATTAAAGAAGCCATCAGAGACTCCTAAGCTTCCTAAGAAGGTAGTGAGGTGTTGCAGCCTTTGCAGGAAAAGAGGCAATGCTTGCCTATCCCTTTAAGATCTCTTAATTTGGACAGATTCGAGTTAGTGACCAAGATGAGCAGGGGCAAGATAGGGACTGTTCCTCTTGGAGCCCCTAACAATAAGCAGCACTTGAAGATGAACTCAGTCAAATAAGAGATACATCAAAATAAAAATTCATCATTTATGTCATGATAGGAAAGGACTGACGTTGAACACTGAAACCTTTTAAATAAATGAAGTATAAATGACTGTTGTGTGTTTACAAAATGAAACAAACATAATTTTTGAAATTAATGATATAAACTTAAAAATAATCCCTGATCATAATAAAAACATTCCAGATTATAAACAAAAAGCAAAACACCACCAAAGAGAGGATATAGGTGTTGAGGAAGGTACAAGTATACTAATTATTTCTTTTTATCATTGAAAGAGCAAATAATGGCTGTTTCATTCATGACATTGATAATTAGAGACTAATGGTTTGATTGTAGGAATTACAAGTAAAACAGCAAGTATACCTTCCAAATTACTGGAGCTAAAAGACATCAAAGACAATATGTACCATATAGCACAAGACTGAAAGCAAACAAACAAAAAAACTGACAAGGAGACAAAGCATAAGATGACATCTCTTATGATATATGTGAGTGAGAACCCCCAATGAGGTAGGATGGGAAAGAAGCAGTGATTAGCAAGTTCCGCTTCCACTTGCCCCAAATCTCAGACACTATGTCAGGTGAAATGTCACAGCTTCTTTTAGGTTCATCTGTGGGCACTCACTTTCTTATGAAGGTAATTTGAAGGATGTCTGAAAAATAATTTCCTTCTCATGATTCAGTTTCTGAAGTCCAAAATTCCACTAATAGAATATACTCCCTCTTTCCTTTACTTTAGAAATTCTTTCTAGAAAGCCATTAGACACTTTCCAATTTCATCTTAAATCAATCACCCAACTTCTTTTTCTTTTGATTTCAAATGTATATTTTAGTGTTTTTATCCATTTATCAACTACCAGTGCCCTAGTGGAGGCAGTTTATCAGATCATTTCTCAAGATTAAAGGAGAATAAGACAGCATTCTGGCATGGCCCAGATAAGCATTGACAGCCAATGTATTTGGAGCAGTGATTTTCTTGCTGAAGTTTTCACTAGTATGAAATAAGAAAAATATAGTGACTATCTAGAACAGTTTCTGATGTAATGGACTCTTAATGGGTTTTGGTGTTAAAGATTCCTTTGTTTTAGGAAATGAGTCACTATTGGGTAGCAATTTTTAAAGTGTCCATACTTGGCAAAATAGACTATTACTCTTATTAACACTATGCGAGGCTGCATTTTTTTCTTTTAATATTTTACTGATAATTGAAGTCAGAGAGATTCCCCTTCATTCATTTACTTATGCACCAAATATCTGTTGAGATCCTACTATGTATCAAGCAGTGGTCTAGGTGCTGGGAACGCAGCAGGGACTAACAAAAGTATCTGTTCTCATGGATCTTGAACACTGGTGAGGGCAGAGGCAAGCTATAAGCAAATAAATATGTAATATATAGAGTGGACATAAGTGCAAAGAAAAAAGTAAAGCAGAGTAAGGAGATAGTGAGTGGTGGGGCACTATATTTGATAAGGTGTGTTTAAGCAGGTATCTGAATGAAGTGAGGGCACATTCCAGGAAAGGGGGGTGATGTCTGTTTGGCATATTCAAGGAACAGTGAGGAGGACTTTCAGGCTGGAACACAGTGAACTAGGAGGAGGTAGTATAGATAAGATCTAAGGAATAGCTCATATCTCTTAGCACAATGCCTTGCATATAACATAATTCAATAAATTTTTGTTTTCTCCCCATACTCCACACCTATATTTGTTCACCAGAGAGGACACATGTTGATAGAAAACTCAAATTATAAGAACTTTGAACAGTCAAGGAAAGAGGCAGTAGGGTGACTGTGCTAATTAGGTTATTTGACAGACGTTTTCCATAACTTGAAAGAATTAAATCTGTAGTGCCAAAGTTTTGACAAAAATATATGTAAAACACACGATAAAATGAAAATAAATGACTAAAAAATCATATTGGCCAATGTGTATTGAAATTAGTGATATTTTGAATTTTGTCCAACTCTTTTTGAGTATATCAATTTAAATAAGTTGCTTCTAGGTGAAAGAGTAAAAGATACAATTAATAATAGGCATTGTACATTCTTGATAAATACATTGGGTGTACTCTCCAGAAGTTGAAAAAGTACATTACTCTCACGACAGTGTAAAAAATTTCTTTGCAAGTCAGGTCAATTCTTCTCTTTTAACAATACTGAAGGAGCTCATATTGAATTGTCATATGATAGATCATTGAAAATAATTTTCGATGATGGGTCAGTGTGATGGTTTACTAATACAATCAGCGGATGATTTTTACCATATAACTTGGAAGGAGTTCAAAGAATTGGGTGACATTGGTACACAAAACTCCTTCCATTTCCATCTATATAATTTCTCAACAACTGTGTCTACAAAAAATGAATAATAGGAATGGAATGTCTGTTAAATCCTCTCTCATCCTAGAAATAAGTAATATTTATCCATAGTGAACCACCTGCAAAAAACAACCATACCCATTTACTTATGTTTCTGATAAAATTTTACTTTTCTATTTCTAATAATTAATTATCAATAGTTATAACATTTATGTCATATTGATTAATAATAATTGAAATGATAATTGAATCTAGAAGAAATGCTTTAACACAGCCTTATGGTCTCAATGCATTTAAAAATAGCATTTTAATTTATATACAGATTTTTGGGCCAGAAAATTAAGATAGGTTGATTAACAAAGCACTTCAAATATAAAAATAGATTGGATTAGGGTAAAATTCTATGGGGGAAGTGAAACAGACATACAAGTTTCAAGCAGAAAAGAAAGCAATGTAAAATTTCTGCCTTTTAAAGAAGAACTAATTCAAATATTTAATTAAAATGGACAATGATGTTTATTTCTTTTGGATATATTTAGAAGAAAGATGTAACAGTTTTACTTACATATCAATATTTAAACATACTATAAATTATATTGTTTCCAATTATTTAAGCTTTTGATAAAAAAATTGTAGTTAAGTTAAAGATGTACAAAGTACATAGATTGCCAAAATTCTTTCCAGTAGTACAGGAGTAAAAAAAAAAATTGGAGGTCATTGTCCTGTGATATTTCTTGGTATAGCCCTCCTATGTAAACACATTCCAGTTCTCCTCTGCCTCCACTGCAGTAAAAGAGCTGAAATAAAATCAAATCCTAAGGAAGCTCCAGCAGTTATAATAAAACCAAAAGGGATTTCCACTTCTCTCATTGACAATAAAGTCAAGCAAACTATGTGCTCTTGAAACTCTGGCATTCTTTAAGTTGGAACAAAATGTTCTGAGGTTAAAACTGAATAATATCTATTTTCCCACTTTTTAGAAAAAATATGATCATCAATAGACTTTTTCTATTTTTAATTTTTCCCTCCTAAAACTTTATTAAAAGTTTTGGTGACAGCTGGTTCTTGTCTGCTAGTAACCTTTAGCTATTGAATTACCCTAGTCTTATTTATTTATAAGTAAATATAAATATTGTGAAAGATTTTAAGTCTAAAATAGAACCGCAGGATATAAAATGGAGAATCTCACTCATGTGCCCTTAAGAAGAGAAAATTTAAGGACTATGAGACTGATTTCCCATAAATGCCTAATTTACAGAAAACTGATTGTGTTGGAATATTTCTTGGATGATGGGAAGTTGATCAGAGGTTGTCTCGCATCAACCTTGAGAAGTTTTGCCAGAGGCATGAACGAGAGATGACCCAGGTCTGATTGGTCTCCCAAAGTGGGCTGAATTGAGTTTTGTTTATGTGACAGGACTGATTGTGTCTGCTCGGGACATTTTCAAGGCTGTTCGTTTGTTTTTGATCTTAAATGACTCTAACCGAACTCTCCCGTCTTTACTTCCCCGCCCACAGATACAACCCAACCAAAATCTTCAATGGACTCGCCTGTAGCTTGCTACAGTTTGCTTGTCCCTAATTGCCATTCCTCTGCTATTCTCTAATAAACTCATTTTTTTTTAATTTGCTTTAGTTTACCTCTTTATTTAGGTCAACAATTTATTATTTATATATTGCTTATTATTATTATTGAATTAAAAAGTAGCAAATGAATATTTATAGGAAAACTTGAAAACAGTTCATCATATTTGATTTGATAATTCATTTTTCTTTTCAAAGTATGTGTGCTAATGATTGTGACTTTATATTGCATGTGTGTGTACATACTATTTATATATATATATATACATTATTTGGTATTTTTTGGCTAAGAAAGTAGTTCTTGATTTGTGTAAAGGAATTAAATATCTAGATTTCAAAGTGTGGTACAAAGATCACAGTATTCTGAAAGATCCCTGTGAGGTCTCTACCATCTGAACAAATTTGAGAACCATTAAGATGGGTTACTGTAAATTATTAAATAATCTGAAGAAACCAGCTAAACTTTTGTCCATATGCACAATACATTTAATTTAAAACAATACTCAGTTTCTTTATAAAATTATTGTACAATAAATAGAATTTCTCCAGGAGGACTTAATCTCCAAACATGATTCTCATTTTCTTAAATAATTATAAACACTACTCAAGATGAAATTCTGGATTTTCAAGGGCCTCATTCAATAGTGTTTTATGGAATAAAGGCTCCTATAATAATGAATTATTATTAAATATATTTCCCACTAACTAGTAAAAAACCAGAATCATTACTTTGTGCCCCCCAGCATGTGCATTTTAGTCCTGCCAACGGATCAATAGTTTTGTTTAAAACTTCATGTCTATTGACAGGAGTTCCTGACAAGCTAGCTTTTGGCATTAGCCTGTTCCAGAAGCATCTTCTTTTCTACTATATTAAAGTATCTTTAGAGTACCAGCTGCATATAGATTTATACTGAAGATGAGGCTGATTTGAAATCACTTAAGAAAAGGCTTGCTTATGGAATTTATGGAAACCCCCCAAGTGTTCCAATTTTCACTTTCTCATGAATTTTGCATGAGTAGTTTTCTTATTTGAGTTACATATGCAGTTTTTCTTTTTTTTTTTTAAACGGTGTGTTAGGTATGATATGGATTTACATGAATCTTTCTTTTCTCCCCAGCTTCCATTAATGCCCAAGTTCCAAGTTCTACATATGAGACTATTTTTAGGTATAACACATTTAATGGCTCAATTTTCAGAGTACACCTTGATCAAGTTTTACGTACCTATATGCAGAGACAGAACTTTTCTAGCCCCTTGAAAGTGCTCTTCCCAGCCTGTGTTGTACCCTGAGGTAACCACCTCTTTGTGTTCTGTCACCATCGATTAGGTTTACTTGTTCCTGAACTTTACAAATGTTATCATGCAGTATGTCATCTTCATGATGTTTTCTTTGCCCCACATAATGGCTGTGCACAGAGATAGTTCATCTCTTTAAAGGCAAATATGAGGCTAATAAATTAACGTGAGGAAAGATTAAAAGGAAGATTTTTTTTCCTAACTGAAAACAAGATAATCTTGACAAGATTCTGCTGATCTGTCACGGCCTACCTCCCAGAGGAGTTAGTCTTAGGGTGTGGTAGTTTGTGCTGGTTCCACAGCTTCTGAGCACAGGGTAGGATGGCGCTGCTTGCCACCTTGTGGTTGGGTGGGGCCACTAACTAGTTTTGTGAAATGTATGTCATGTGCAAAAATGAAACGTTATTTTTGAGCTGGAGCATTTCATGGCTGCTGTCTGACCCTCCAGAGCTCTCTCGCTGTGTCGCCAGGGTGACCACCATACACCAGACAGGAGATGCTTCATTAGCCTGGGTCTTGAGTGAGGATGACGCAGAGCAAAACCACCAGCTGGTAGACATTCATGTGGGAATGAAAGAAACCTCTGATGTTTTAGGCTGCTGGGATTTGGTGGTTCTTTGTCACCAAGGCATAACAGTTGATGCTGATGGATTCCAAGGATGAGAAAGAAAAACTGGGTAGGAATGCAGCTTATATTCCTGGCTGATAAAAGTTTCAGATATGGTATTGGGACTTACAGACAACCCATAAAGGGGTCCATGTCTCCTCCGTTGCTTTTTGTGTAGTCCCTAAGCAGATGCCTCATCAGGAACCAGTTATTTAAAGCTCAGTGACTTTCTTGAACTGGTTCTTTCTTCAGCACAGCTCTCTGGTACTCTCCTTTCACTTGCTGTAAAGCATCATCCCCCAAGATGAGAGGTTGAGATGACAGTCTGGGAAACGAACACTTGCTGGTGGACTGATTCACATTCTCTGGGTTCCCTCAGTGAGCTGTCCTCACTTTTCTCCAGGATGCCATAGCCAGGCTGGTTTCTGCACATTACTCTCTAGCTGTGTAGCATTGATGTTTTTCAACTAACTGCATGAAACGAATTTTTGAGTCTTCTGACTGATGAGAGTAATTGTTTCTGCCTTTCTATTAATTATTTAAATAAATAATTTGACCCTTTGTTCCCTAGACATTTATTGAATGCTTTCTATGTGCCTGGGACTAAGCCAGGAACTGTGGTTTCACTGATGAATAAATTATAGACCATGTCCTGAAGGGCCTCACTTTCTAGAAAGGAAGATCAGAAGATGATAAAAGGACAGTGGAATGTGATAAGGGCTATAAAGGTCATTTACAGAGGAAGCGACTAACTCTGTTGTTAACTGTGGTGCTGTAGAGGTCAGGAAAAGCTTCACAGGGTTGGTAGTTTTTTAACCAAATCTTGAAGTTATGAACGGTATGTTAGGAAAACAAGCATAAACAAACATTAAGTTTGACACGTGCTTCAATATTGGCAATATAACACAACTCAATTTCTCAAAATTCTCAAATTCTCAAAATGAGTAAGATAGACTATTTTTCAAGAAGAACCTTCTTGAGAATCTCTAGTTTGGGCTTGAATTACTTTTATTATAATAATGCTAAAATATATATTAAAACCTGGAATAAACTACCTCTGGTTGTAACCCTTTTACTACTTTAAAATCAAAGCAAATTTATAGTATATCATACTTTAAAAAAAAATTCTAGACAATTTTGAGGGGTTTTATGTGAGTTTATTAAGATGCAAGAAATAATCATATTCCATATTCTGCTTAAGTTTAAAATTATTTTTCCTAAAAGTATTAATGAAAATACCCAAATTTATCAAAGGATACTCCAAAACTAATAATATTCAAATTAATTTGATATGAAAGACACTGTTTTAATTAATTGCTAAAGTTGATTTTAATGGTATAAAAATGTGCTTGGATATTTTCTATTTTACTTGTGGTTACCTTGATTCCTTAAATTTTGCTTATGATAGGCCATCTTCTAAGTCATTGTCATTAACACTGTTAATTTTTTTCTTTTAAACAGTAAACTGTTTTTAAACTACTCATGTTATTTTGATGGCCCAATCATTTCAATGGTTGCACTCCAAATTATAGTACTGAAAAAGGTTTAACAATCTATTAACAAAATATTCTTCATATTCTTACTATTACACTTACTGCTAATGAATGGTTTGCAAGTTGTTATCTTTAGAGATAGAATCAGAGTAGTAATCTATTCTCAATATATATATGGATTGATTACCATAATGTCAGTCCTTTTGAGTAGAGCATGCTTATGCTACTGTGTATCCTCTCATCATTCAATTCTTCTTTACTGAATTCTGTTCATCTCTATTTGAAATTCTCTGAAAACATTGTTTTAACATCTGTCATTTCATTTGTTAAATACTCATTAATAACACATGAAGGTTTCCTCTGTTTCTTACCCACCAACCCAAGACAATTAACACATTATTCTGTTGCATTTGTTGATTCATCATGGCAAATCAAAGTCTAAATTTATTAAATAATCAGCAAAACTCTTACTCAATGAAAATGTCTTCCAGTTGTAAATTATCACTGCAAAAGAGAAGTTTAGCTTCTATATCTGGGAACATATTTCACTATGAGTGCAAGGTCAGATATGGAATGTTTATTGTCATTTTTGCATTAGGACAATGTCTACTATTGAAAGACTTCTTAGGGCTAAAATTCCAATCATGTAAATTAGGTATTTGTTCACACTGGTAGCTTTGTCCTTTTGTTCTTCATTGCTGAGCAACCAAGGAAAGTGGTTAGGTACCCTTAAGAGTATGGTATAAACCTACTTGGCTTTGTTTTATTTTAATTATGCCTAGAAAATTGTATATGTGAACAAAATAATTGTGGTTACAACTTAATTAATGTATCACATAAGCCAGAAACTTTACATACATTACTTTATTTAACCCTCACTTTTACTTATGAGGATTAAATCCCACATCAATATCTTACTAGATATTTTATGTTCAAAAGTATTTAATAAAGCTTAGGAACCCTGGTGGACCAATGTAGAGGATGCTATAGTGTGCCACCACGTCCCCTTTCAAGACTGAGGCACTCATTTCCCCGGCTGCTGGGGCTGTTGGCTGCTGACAGCTCGGGGCTGCATCCTCTCAGGCTTGATGAAGGGAGCTGCCTTGCCCAAAGTTACATCTCTTTCCTGGGAAGACCTGTATCCAATATTCACTGAAGCAGATTGGGGGCAATTCTAAAGAGCCATCCCAGCTCCAGAGCTCCCCAAAGGAGCCAGTGAGACCTCTATTCTAACTGCATCACCGTTCTACTTCTTTCTTAAACCAGTGTTTCTCAACTGAGGGTGATTTTGCCTTCCCCACCTGCACCTGGTGGATAATTGGCAGAGTCTGGAGACATTTTTTTCGATTGATGTAGGTGGGGGAAAGGTTTGTTACTGGCATTTAGGGGGTAAAGGCCAGGTAAACTGCTAAATTGCCTACAATGCACAGGACATTCCCCTACATCAATGAATTATTTTGTCCAAATATCAGTAGTGCTGACGTTGAGAAACCATGGCTTAAATGTACAAGTCTTGTTCCTATTAGCCTTTACTGATAAAGCCCTTGCACTCAATTCTGAGTCTCAGAATCTTAGAATCAGATATGAAGCCATCTTATGTCTGAGAACTGTGAAGCAATTCCAGTGCCCTAGTTAGTATATATTTATGACGTCACTCGCATCCTGTGTTCTAAGCGTATCTGGCTGGTAGGGAAGATGTTTACTATCGTAGTACGTATTGGCACTTCCTAGAAGCTAATCAAAATAAACCAGAAAAAGAATCAATGGAAAAGTAATGATACACATCAATGCCCTGAGTACATCACTTATGTGACTTTGAAACCTTAAGAGAACAAATTCTGCTCAAGATTAGTGGGGAGGAAAGTGTTTTAAACACCTTTTCTCCTTAAATGTAGCAAAGTAACATAAAGAAGGACAAATGGAGAGAAAAAGACTCCTCACTGTCAAGGAAACTAGCAACTAAAAAACCATGGAAGAATGTGTGCCAAAGCCAAAGGAGGGAGGACACTGATTGCAGATAATTTGTTTTTCAAATCTTTCAGCATATATAAGGAGAAAATGGGTTGTTATTTGGCTCGGAAGAGCCTGACCACGAATCCCCTACTTGGGATGCCAAAGTCTGAGGCTGTGCCTGGGCTGTATGAGAGACCTTGGGCCAATTTCCATATTTCAGAGTAACACAAATGACAACACAGAGAAACTATGCAAACAACTCAACTTTAAAAGAGGCAGGATGCCAATGGGTTAATGAAGAGGAAAGATAGTGGTAGCAATCAACCTAACGGCAGTCAGTTGAAGAGAAATAAATAAGTTAAATCATTACAGCTACCCTCCTCCTCCAAAGAGAGAAAAACAAAATTCCATAACCTACAGTTCTCTACAGTAAGCCAAGAAACCTCCTTGCTCACCCTGAAGTGGAGAGTGTGAATGTCTATGCCACATTGATTTCTGAGAACACAATCAGTGTCCTCATTGGTGTGGACACAGAGCGGCGAGATGTCCCAGGGCAGAGTATACAGTAGAGTTGAGGAAAGTGTTCTGAGTCCATATACCGAATTTAAGCTGCTTGCTATCCTGTCTCACCCCCCGCCCCTTTCTTTCTAACACTATTTTTCAGGTATTGACTAACCAAGAGAGAATAGTTGCCATTCAAAACAAATAATAATTGGAAATTAACTAGGATATGAAATCAACATTGTAAATAGGCCAAAGGGCCAAATATTTTTCTTTATGAAGTTTTCCTTTTTATTTGGGAAGGGGAACCTTTCCCAAGAATTCATGTCAATTCTTACTGGCTAGAGAAGGGTCACATGTCCAGCTTTACATGTAAAGGAAGCTGAGAAGTTAAGTATTTTACTTCAAACCTACATACTAATGGAAGGTGAGGGAGAAGGAGGTTAGAACAAGTATATATCTGCCATACAAATCCAAACAAGACACAGCTGGGATCAAATTCCAGGTCTGCCATTTACTAGCTTTGTGACATTGGACAGTTACTTAACTTCTCTGTGTCTTAGTTTCTCTATCTTTAAAATAAGGATGGTGACATTACTAGTACCTACTTCAGATGGTTGTTGTCAAGATTAAATGAATTATTGCACAGAGAGCACTTAAAACAGTACCTGGCATATACTGTTAGTTATTGTTATCTGCACTCTAAGGAACTCTTTGCCACTAAAATATTGTAATTCCATAAAACGTTCTTTGATGATAAAAGACAGGATTTACAAGAATTACAAATAATTTAGCTTTGCAGTTAGATCATCTGCTTAAAAAATATTGAAATGTTCACTTCTCATAGAGGTGAACCAATGCCAGTAAATACTTTCATTGGCTTAAAAGTGTTTTTATTAGAAAAGAAATATGACTTGTGTAGTTGGACAAACTCTTTAGCAAGGAGACTAGTGAATATTGAATGATTATAAGGATTTAACTTTACTTTAAAAACATCTGGAAAGAATCTCTTAA
Source organism: Tapirus indicus (assembly GCA_031878705.1). NCBI lineage: Eukaryota > Metazoa > Chordata > Mammalia > Perissodactyla > Tapiridae > Tapirus > Tapirus indicus. The sequence goes on along the minus strand of CM062921.1, from coordinate 112,850,280 downwards.
GGGAGTTGTTCTACCTTATTTTCTTTCAAGTTTATAAACTATATTTAAGTTTTCCTAAGGAAGGAGCAATGTGTCCTGAGGGGAATTGTCACAGCTCCCTTCCCCATCAGCCAAGGTTAACTCACCATGAACTGCAAATTTGTGAAGACTCTCTTTGTCCCATGACCTAAAACTAAGGTTTATCCTAAAGAAAGAAGTCAGCTAATAAATAGAAAGGAGAGTTCATTCTGGATGAGAATTTACTGATGACTGAAATGAAGGCTCATATCTGGGTTAAAATTTTATCTTTCAAAGTGCTTATAGTTCACTCAGAGGAGAAGGTAATTCACAAATAACAAAAATACAGTAGTTGAAGTCTTAAAAGAAAAGAGGAATATTGATATTGATAGCCATGCTCTGAGAAGGAGAAATTACATGCTATGGGATGATCAAAGAAGGTCCTAAGGAGGTGACATTTGAGTTTGTCATTAATGGACATGCTGGTTTTGGACAGGTAGCATTGAGAGAAAGGGTATTTGTGGCAGAGGGAAAGAAGGAGCAGGCACAGGGCAAGGAAATTGTAGGACAGATACTGCACTAGACATTGGGAACAGAGAGAGTTATGAGCAAGCCATGAATAATCCTTCTCTAAGGAAGATTAGCTTCCATAGGAAAGACAGAAAATAAGTAGGAAGACATAAATACATAAACAGAATGAGGGTTGTGAGTGATGGTGGCTGAGGACAGGTCCAAGCTGGGGCAGAGGTGGAAGCTGCTGTTTTATGTGGGGCTGCAATCACATCGGTCTTTCTGAGGAGGTGACATATGAGAAAAGACTGGAAAGAATTGAAAACTGAAGATCTATACTTCCCAGTTAAAGGGGACAGCAAGCATAAAAGCTTTGAAATGAGAAAGGCAGAGATACCTGTGGTGCTGGAATACAGTGAATGAGAAGCATGGTAGAAGATGAGGTTAGAGAGAGAGGCAGGATCCAGATTAACCAGGCTAAGTAAGCCTAGATAGGAGTGTGGATTTTATTCTTAGTGTAATGGGAAACCGCTGAAGAATTTAAAGAGGAAAGCAATATGATCTGATTTACATTAGTAATAATCATAAAAATCACCCTGCCTTCCTGTGGAACGAGGCTCGGAATGGTAGCAAGGAAGCTGCTGCAAGAGAGAGCGCTGCACTGGCGTAGGGCAGATCTAGCTTCCCCATGTTACAGGTACTGACCAGTCTCAAGGATCAAGATTGGTAGGAACCCTACTGTGCCAGGTGTTAACCCTTTAGTTTCTCTATCAAGGGCAGTCATAGGGGGTCTCAGAGGAGGGTTCAGAGTGGCTGGCAAGGGCACCTGGCAGGCTCAGGGCAATAGCTAAGAGGATATCCACCAGCTGGTCAGAAGTGGTTCAATATTTTAACAACCAGTACAGTTGTATATGTGTGCCCTGGCTGTCTCAGCCCTGGTCTTGGGTGGAGGTTATGCAGGTGGTAAGAAATGATCAGACTCCGGTTTTATTTAGAACATAGAAACTAAAAATAGGCTTGCTCATGAATGTTGTAAATAGGACCTAGACCTTATAAAGGTAAGTGTGGTACGACTTGATGCTTAACGTTTGTTATAAATCTTTCTAAAATATAATGCTTCACTTTACAGTCTCAGTATAGGAAATAATTTAAAATATAGTTTTCCTTTGCTGATCTGAATGTCTTACAGGGCTTCAGGGTTATTCTCATTGGATAATCATGTAGGGGCACAGATCTGAGATAGTGGGATAAGCAGCATTTGATTTCAGGACAAAAACAAAAACATTATTTTAATTATTTTATCGACTCAATTTCTTCTGATTAATCTTTTTCTCTTTAAGTCAAATATAGGAAGGAACTTTGTTTATCGAAGACTAGCTAATTATTTTCTGGTTAAAAGATAGAATGTGAACTCGAATCTAAAGAACTTTAAAAATGGTGTACAAGTCTTCCTGTATTTCATAGCTTTAAATAAACCACCTATTTCTTTAGGATTCCACTTCTCTTCTTTAATTTAATGTGCATTTTCACATTGCAAACCACACAGCACCAGAGTGTATACCAGACCTTGGCAATGAAGTAGAGGATATAAATCAATCTGTAAGTAAAACTGAAAAGCTTCAGAGCTTCATAAAGAAGCTATTTTCCAAGCTAGGCTAAGAATTTGAAAGGCACTTTGAAACAAACTCTCCTCCTTCAAACTTTTTCCTCATTTAAATTTTAACACTTTATTCATTGATTTCCTTGGCAATATGACATCATGAGAGCAGGATACCAAGCCATGATAAGTAATTCCCTCTCAAATTAGTCACAAAATTTCCTTTGCTTCAGAGGTTGAGAGAACTCTAACTAGTCAGAATCCGATCTTGTTTACCAGTAGATAGCATTTAAGAGAAGTCACACTACCAGCTTTTTTGCTGTCAATTAACTTAGAGGTCAGTGTCCACATGAATTTGAAAACATAAAGCCTTGTTGATGGTTACCAAGAAAAGTATTGAAAACTTCTTAATAGTTGTGTCTTGTTTTATGTAGTGGATATATACCTGAAAATTTGCATGTAAATCAAACAATATTAATCAAGTAATAGTCACAATAAGAAAGGGAGAATACTGTTCAAATATAAATGCTGATCAATCCTTTCTAAAGCAAATAGATAATCTCTAGTATAGTTTTTCTGAGTTTGTGTAAAACTTGGTTTGGCTTAAAGTTGAGCACATCTCTAATAAATGGTAAAAATCCCCAGGAGATAGGTCATGAAAGACTATGATGTTGTGTTTGAATAGTCAGTTAAAAAGTGGAAAGCAATTAAATAAATCATTTAATATCTTAAAGATAAAAGTAATGGGGGTTTGTGAATTAATTCAGATTAAAAAGAATTGATTTTAGGGCAGATTGAAGCCAGGAGTCTACTGTTTTTATTTTATTTTATTTTGTGTTGCTAAAAATAAATTCTTTATTGGTGACATGGATGACCACAAAAGCCACTGTGTTAATATTCTAGGTTCGGGGAAGAACATCGCTGAAGGTTCTGTTATCAATTTCAGTTTACTCATCTCAACAGTAGGAAGAATGTAGAGGACATACACTGCTGCGTTCTATTAATTTTTCTATTCCAAGTGTTACCCATTCTCCTATGGTCTAAGCAATACATCCAGAAATGTGCACACAGATTATACTTCATTTGAAATGTAGTAACTTTATTGAGCATTAACTATGTGCTAGGATGGTAGAGTCATTTATTCATTCTCAAATACAAATTAAGCAAAAACTTTATAAGTCATTGTTCTACAAGGCAATACAGTATGTGAGCAGTTCACATTCTGTAAAGAATGTAAGGACTAATGGGGAGGGAAGACAAGTAAACTGAAATTACAAAACAGCATAATAAGAACTTTGATAGAGAAAATCCAAGGCAATGAGAATATCTAAACTAGTTGTAGGTGGGTATGGGGTTGAGGAAGATGTCAGGGTGAGCTTTCTAAAGATAGTGACAGCTTATAACCTAAAATATGAATAGGAATTAGCCCACTGAAAGTTTGGTGAGCCAAATGATTTTAGTGATTCAAAATGATAGAGGTAAAAATGAATATTTCTGGTTCAAGGAATTATAATAAGTTTATGAATGAAAACATGGTGGAAGGAGAGGTGAGATGGATATTGCATAATAAACAATGTCTCTGTGTAGATAATCTAAGGCAATATCATAAAGGATCTTGAATATTTTGTGTCGATTTTATTCTGAGGGCATTGGGGAGCCGTAGAAGTTTCTAAGAGGAGCATGATATAATAAGGTTTGCACTTTAGAAAGGTTTCCCTGGCTGCAATGGAGAAAATAAATTGGAGATAGAAGAAGACTTCAAGACAGAGACCAAAAAGAAACCTGTTCAGAGATTATAGCAGTCATTTCTATTAGGGATGTTGGTAGCCTGAACTAAGGTGGTAGTAAAGATAGAGAGAAATGGATGGTATGGAGCATTATTAAAGAGATTGGACCAACAACAATTGTTGATTTGGATGAGGCATGAGAAGGGAGAGTTAGGAATAACACAAGAGGAGAATTAGGCTTAGGGTCAGGATGTTAGACCAGTTGTGAACATATTGAGTTTGAGTTAACTCTGGACATCTATATGATGATATTGAGGATAAAGTTATGTATATGCATCTAGAAGTTAGGAAAGGAGCCTGGATTGGAGGTATAAATTTGGAAGTCATCAGCATTTAGTTGGTAACTGAAGTCTGGATATGGATGAACCTGCCTAGGGAGAATGTGTAGACCAAGAGAAAAGCACCTAGCACAAAACTCTGAGAAAGACCAAGAGTTAATCATGGGCAAGAAACATGAATTTTCAAACAATATTGAAGATAGCTACAAGTAGGAGGAAAATCAGAAGAGTTTAATTGCAGGGAATACAAGGAAAGAGGAGAAGAGGGGTAAACAGAGTCAAATGCTGCACACTGGTCAGATGAGATAAATATAGGAAATTAAAACAAGGAAGTAATTGGTGAGTTTGGAACCAGCAGTTTTTGAGAAATGGGTATAGGGGTGTCAGTGGGTAGAATCAAGATTCCAACGGAATGAAAAATGCTCAAGAAGTAAAAAGACAATGTGGCTCTTGTTTGTCTGAGGGCAATTCTTCTCTGAAGGAGGCAGCTATGAACTGGTATGAGACAAAACTCACAAAAGCTGCAGGAAGAGTGCACTGGCCAGGTAAAGGGGATCTAGTGGCATCCACCTCAGTTGTGAAGGGAAAGAAAAATTGGTCAGTCACTTAAGGGAGATCTGGGTTAAAAAGTTTTTTTGACATCATTTTTGTTTGTTATTGTAATTGTTGTCAGTTTTGTTGATAGTAGGTATGTGTGTGTGTGTTAAGATGGTGATTCTTGTGCATTTGTTCTCAACCTTAGATGCCCATTAAAATCACTTAGGAAGCTCTTTAAAAAAATCCCAGAGATTTAAATTGTTCCTAGGTATGGCCTGAATATTTTGGTGATTTTGGTGTACACAAATGTTAAGAATCACTGATCTGAGCCTCTGTAAATACTGATGAGAAAGAGCCAGAATAGAGTTTGCAGATAATTGAGAGGGGTAATTAATTGAGGGCTATCCCTGGGAAGAATCTGAAATACACAATACAGGTGGGGAGATGGGGCACAAACAGTAAGAGGGAAGGCAAGAAAGGATGTAAATCAAAAAGAATGGATGACTATTCTGGTGACTTGGAAGGTTTAGTGTCAAGAGGTTGACTGAGTTTGATACCAAACCTCTTAATCTTAAATTTGTGTGCCTGATGGGCAGTAAGCCAAACACGGAGATATCAGTGCTTGGAGATGGAGAAAGTTTTATTCAAATCAGGCAAGATGAGAAGGTGGGAGCATGGGTTTGCTCAAATCCACCTTAACACGAGCAGAAAACAGGGGGTTTTATAGAGCTAAGGGGCTTGGCAGGAGGAGCTTTGGAGAAACAAAGGAGTCACTCCTGACAAGCCCCTGGAGGCAATCTGCAACAGCTGCTGGGGGCTGGCCATCTGGAGATTGCAACCTCCCCAAAGGCATTCTCTTTCTTCTGTAAAACAAACTCACAAATCCTCAAGACCTGAGTCACCCCTCGAGTTAAACAAAAAACAGCAAGTTGACAAGATTCATCTACGTCTGTGTTGGGAACAAGATCAAAAGGCAATTATGTTCTAATTGGCCATCTACATTAACCCTCAGCTACCCAGCTTCAAGTTTGTTTCTCAGTGTTCTATTTTCTCTATGAAGTAGAAAGGGTGTTATGGGATAGGAGTTTTGGAAAGAATACTTCAAAGAAAATGCAGATGAGTTAATTTAAGAGTGGGAAGTGGCAAGTTAGGTTTGCTTTGAGACCATGCCACTTCCCCTGTAATCAAACTCATTCTATGATGACTGAAAGGACAATGGCTATGAAAGAAATGACTATATAGAAGACTGCCAACTACAAAGCATTGACCCATATAATTAGGACCTTTCTAAACTAATTTTCTGAACTAACAAGCCACAGCCAGTTTTCTCTGAATTTTACTAGAATTGATGATTGCCTATAACTCCCATAGGTACTCTTATAAGAAGCAAAACTTCCTTTGCATTACACTAGTATTTTTATCTGAACTAATTTGATATAATACCAGCTTTTCTAGAAAAGGTACTAAGTATAGTAAAAACTATCTAACTTAGATTTCCCAAATTTTCAACAAATCATTTCTTCATAGAGAAAAATAAATTATATTTACTTTGGATATACTACAGCTTGAAATCTTGAAAGACAGAGGTAGTTTAGGATAGTCTGAAATTAAACCATTAGGGTTTAAACCCCAGCTGTTTTAGTTACAAGCTATGCAACATTGGGTAAATTCCTTAATCTCTCTGTACCTCAGTTTTCCCATGTATAAAAATGGGATAATTATATAAAAATAATGCCTACCTCCTGAGTTATTGTGATAACTAAATATAATGAATACATGCAAAGCACTTAGAATAATACCTGGCACATATTAAAGACCATGTAAGTGCTAGCTGTTATTTTTTACCAGAGTGTGACACATACGTTCCTTGTGGCTGTATAATCATGATGTATCTCAAATCACTCACTTTTCTGTTTCATGAAGACATTTAAATTGGGCTTCAGCACTTAAAGGGAATATCAGCATCAAAATGTTTACCCTTGGAGTTAAGGCCCAAGAGTGAACTCCTAGGGATGGAGCTTCTAGAATGGTGGAGTCAGAGCCTGGCAGAATGTCTAACTAGCAAAACAACAATTTAACTGGTGAATATTATAAAATACAGTCATTTAAAGTCTCTGAAAATTGTCCTAAAGACATATAGCAAATGGAGAAACATTCATTCAAGAATATCTATTAATTCTTGGTAAGAACAGAAAGGTTCTGTGGGATTTGACCCATGACCTACTCCCTTATCCCACCCCCCATCACCAGCTCCATGATTGCTCTACCCTGGACACTGTATTCCAGGTGCAGCCAAGAAGACAGGGGTTCTCTACTCCTGGCTCTTTGGTTTCACCTGGGGAGGGGGAGGCTATTGGTGTTGACCATCCCGCTCCACCCCCACCCTGTGCTGCAGAAGCTCTATTCCAGGCAGGTACAACTGAGAGGATCTGGTCTCCCTCCAACCCGGGTCTCAATTGTAGGGTGGATCTCCACTCCTGGTATGGCAGGATGAGAATACTGGGACCCGGATTACCCCAGTCACTCATAGGTGGAGGTTCCATGCCAGGAGGACAAGACAAGAAGACCAGGGGAGGTCACCTCCCAACACCTTCTTGTATAGCAGGGATCTCACTCTGGGAAAAGCAGGTCCACTCCCCCAGCTCTGCTGCAGTGGTGCAGGAGTTCTGCCCTGGGAAAGGAGGAAATAAGTATGCATGAAACGCTCCAAAACTGCCTGAGAGGAATGACTTTGCTTGGAGCAGAGCTTGAAGAACTGTATGCCTAAGAGTGTTGTCCAAAACATTGGAGATATTGGTGAAGAGCAATTAAGAGCAGGGCAATAGCTCCATGATGTGAACAAAATGGCACAGCAGCCAGAAGCTTAACACACAGAACCAAAGAAAGAGACAGCCTCCTGGGATCACTGCTGTATTAGTTTGCTGGGCTGCTGTAGCAAAACACCACAGTTTGGCTGGCTTAAACAACACAAATTTATTTTCTCACAGTCTGGGGGCTAGAAGTCCAAGATTAAGGTTCTGGGTAGGTTTGATTTCTTCTGAGGTCTCTCTCCTTGGCTTGCAGAGGGCCTCTTTCTCTCTGTGTCCTCACAGGGTCATCCCTCTGTCTGTGTGTAAATTTCTTCTTTCTATAAGTGTTCCATACTGCATTAGGGCCCACCCTAGCAACCTCATTTAACCTTCATGATCTCTTTAAAGGCCCTATCTCCACATACAGTCACATTCTGCGGTACTGGGGGGAAGGTGGCAACATATGAATTTGGGGGAGCATAGCCCCCCAAATACTCAGCCCATAACAACTGCCAGCCATGGGGTTTGGGGAGGCTGTGTGTATGGCCTAGCCTTCACCCACTCAGCGGCAAGCAGAGCACAATGTGGGGCAGACAAGTTAGCATTCCTAGAGCCATGCACAAATCTATTAACAAAGGAGGAAACCTCTCTGACAAAAGGAGCTTAAATGCAACCTCTGACCAAACACTGTCTGAACAATAAGCTGATCTGATGTGGGACAACTCCTAAGAAGCCGGGCTCAATATTAAAGTCACACTCATCCCTGGCAGTTGCAAAGACTGCTTGCAGTTCTTTCTCAGGAGCTAGCAGAGAGGGATCACCTGAATTCCTGGTCCCTGGTGAACCTTGGCAAGCAAGGTAAACTCCCCGAGCTGTGAGAGCCACCTCCGAGCAGCAACACATTCAGTGGTAAAAGGGGAAAAATCTAACTGGCTAAGGGAACTTGAACACAACTTCTGACCTAGTGATGACCGTCGGGTACCTGAAATAAAGGGAAAATATCTAAGTAGGGACAACAGAGGCTACACTCAGTGGAGAAAATAGACGTCACTAAACAAACTTTCAGCTATAGGGTGAATAAGTTCTGGGGATGTAATGCGCAGCATGGTGACTATAGTTGACAATATTCTCTTGTATACTTGAAATTTGCTAAGAGAGTGGATCTTATTTGTTCTCAACATACTCAAACCCAGAATGGTAACTATGTGAGGTGATGGAGGTGTTAATTAGCTTGACTATGGTAATTATTTTACAGTGTATTCATATATCAAATCATGTTGTACATCTTAAGTATACACAATTTTTATTTGTCAATTATACCTCAATAAAGCTAGAAAACAAAATGAAACAAAAACGTGTACATGGTTGTTCATAGATATTCATAGCAGTTTTATTTTTACTGGCCAAAAAGTGATAACCCAAATTCTCATCAACTGATGAATGGATAAACAGGATATATTAGATCTTTGCAATGAAATATTATTTGGCAATAAAAAGGAATGAAATATTGATTCATGCTACAGCATGATTGGACCTTGAAAACATCATGCTAAATGAAAGCAGCCAGTCACAAAAGACCACATATTATGTGATTTAATTTATATAAATTATTCAGAATAAGCAGATTTACAGAGAGAGAAAGAAAGTCAGTGGTTGCTAGAGGCCAAGGGGAAGAGGGAATGGGGAGTTACTGCTAATGGGTATGGGATTTCTTTTGGGAGGGACAAAATGTGCTAAATTTACATTATGGTGATATTTATACAACCCTGTGTATATACTAAATACATTGAATTATACATTTTAAATGGATGCATTGTATGGCATGTGAATTATATCTCAATAATGCTATTATTAAAAATGTGAATTACAAAATAGCACATAACAAGTTTCAATATTAGAGTATATCTCAAAACTTCAACTCCCTTTAAAACTTCCTTACACATTTGGCCTTCACTTTAAAGATAAGAATACTTTAGCTTTATTTCAAATGCTATATGCCCTCTCTAACACAAGTAAATTTGTTTCTTATGTTTGAATCCTGCCATTCTGCTTTCCCAAAGGGTAGTGGAAATAATTTTGAAAGATTTGGGTATTTTAACATCGTCATTGGAATGCTGATTATTATTGAATTGATTGTTTAACAAGCTAGTCCAATATAGTAAGATTATTGGAGCCTATCCATATTGCAATCTATTGCTTGTGTAGTTTTTGCCAAACAGTGGCAAAGACTCTCCATACTTATTGCCCAATCAGTAAGTCAAGTAATCTTCAGACTGGGTTCAACATTATGATTCCCTTGTGTACTAAGTCAAGTGGACACCTCATTTTTCACTATGTTCATATTAAAAGCCCACCATGCTGTGAGCATTTATTTACTTCCTCCATTTCCATAGCTGAAGGCTTCAAATGAATTTAACCTTGAAAACAGCCATTAGAGTTAAGTGAACCAGTTCAGTTCAACAAACAAGATGTACAAACCACTAAATGTCAAAAATCAGGGTGATGTTGACCAGCTATTTGTTCCATTTCCTGCTAAGTTAACCAGCAATGTTCCCTGTTTAAAACCCAGGACAAATAATAATGATTTTAACCGTAAGATCTACCCTGGCCCTGAGATTCATTTTGCACGTATAAAATTCAGCTTTATTAGCTATTAGCAAGAAGCCTCCCTACCACGCTCTATTCATCTTAATGAATGAAGTCAGTCAGAATCTAAACTCAGAAAAATTACACAAAAAGCAAAGATTTAGTTTGCTACCAAATGAATGATTTAGATATTCTAGTCTTTCTGTGGGAAATGGCTAAAATACAAAAAACAAACAAAAGTGACAGGAACTGGTAATGATCCTCCTAGTATGCAAAGTCATGCCAGTATCATCTAAACTGATAAACAAGCACAGAAAAGGAATAAAAATTATTTGGGAAAAAAGGGCTGATGCCAAGGGAAGAGATGTGAATAGATGAAAAATTAAAAGGGATATATGTTCCCATTTTTTCTCATATGTAATTTGTGAATCCCAGAAAAAGGACAGTGTGTTTATTTGATGTTCTTGCCTCACAGAGTTTGAAATATCTCTGCAACAGAAACAGAGTGGTCTTCTGTGAGGGTTTGGACAAATTAAGTCAATACATACACATGGCCGGCCCTTAGCTAAACTGTGAAGGACTTATAATTTGTTTTTGCTTTCCTGCTTCCTTCTCATTCTTGACCTTCTCCTTGAGGCAACGGGGTCCTGAAGACCCCCTAATATGCTCTCATCAAAACCAGAAAAATTGCTTGACCTTCATCAAGATGTACATTTATTGCTTCAGAACTTGATAATGTCTGGAAATTGGAAGTGATTTTTGGATTCAAGGTTAAAGAGTAAACATAGGAGAGCCCACATTTGAAAACAGTAAATTTGTCCATGGGAAATAGAGAATTACTAAAGATTTACACATCAGTAATTGAAATGGGGGTGAGGGTTGAAGACTATCTTGGAGGAAGCCGGTCTGCTATTACCCCAAGGCAGCACTCTAGAAGTGAGTGCGGACACCACTTCTATGAGTTAGGCTTTGAGCATCTCTCTCAGTTTAGTCCCTTTTATGTCAAATTAAGGAAGATACTTTAGAGATCATCTAGTTCCATGGGTTTTCATACTTTTCTCTATGGACAGAAGCCTAGAATTTCAAGGTTGTTCCTCAGGGATCATTTTGAATGCTTAGAAATAGAGAGACAGAGCAGATGGAGCTCCAAGAGGCCCGCTTGTGCTTCGGGAACTTTGATCCCCCTAAAAGATGTGTTTGATATGTTGACAACCCTAATGGGATTTAGTCCGAAGAAAAAGTTGATAGATATTACTGCCAAAAAACTTGAATCTGAATTTAATCAGGACTCTCATGTTAAAAGAGACCCTAAGGATACTGTTAGTCAAATTTAGAAAGTGGAAATTCTGTGACAAAAGAAGATTCAGATTATTCAAGAAATATATGGCTTCAAAAGGGGAAGTGGAGATGCTGAAGACTGAAAGAGTTAGAGAGACATTGCAACTAAGGACAATGTATGGACCTTGTTTGGATCCTGATCTGAATAAGCCAATAAACCTCAACTGAAAGAACAGAGGAAAATTGCGCAGACTGTACACTATAAAATATTAAGGAATTGTTGATTATTTTAGGTTCTGATAATGATATTGTGATTTTGTTTAAAAAGAAGTCATTGTCAGTTAAATATCCACACCTGAAGTAATTTTGGTTAAATAATATGATGTTTGGGTTTTGCTTTAAAATACTTGAGTTAAAAAACTCCAGGAGAATAGATGAGATAAGAATGGTAGAATAGTGACAATCACGGAAGTTGGGTTGTGGTACATCAGTGTTCATCGTGCTGTTGTGTTGACTCGGTGTGTGTTTGAAAGTTTCCATAATAAACAATAATGAAAGTACCACTGTGCAAGAAACAGATCCAAGGATCACGTAGTCTTAGTTCACAGAAAAAAATATGTTAGTTTTGTTACTCCAATACTTTGATTTTAGACATCTGCAAAAACAAACATTGTAGAATTCAAATATGTGTTTTGAAAGACCTTGCTTCTTTGTCTTATTTGAGTTGTTTTTAACTATAAATCTGAAAGCATTTCCATCACAGTTTCTCTAAATTTACTATTTGTGCTACTTGTAGTACTACTTATTATTTCAATTTATAAATAAGAATAATGTGGCAGTATGTGAAATAAAATAGCTCTTTTATTTAAACCAACCAACAGTTGAATTTTTTAAAAAAGAATAAAACAATGTGACAATGTTGAACTTTATCTGAACCCTGTGCTCCCACCCTTTTGTGTTCTGAGAAATAGCTAACTTGAAAGGACCACTCTGCCCTCCCGTAAGACTCACTGCCACTCTTCCTCAGTGACTCAGATAGTACGCATCTCCATCCTTTTTCACGAATCCCATGACTCACTGGTGACTCTCTTGTTTACCTGCCTCTCTTTACCTGCAGGCCCTCCGCCCATTTCTTTTTAGATGTTTCTCATTAATGAATATTCTCCTTATTGCAATAGCCTGAATAAACTCATTTCCTTAATGGTCCCATGGATTTTGTCTTGCACAGCGTCTCCGCTTGTTTGATAAATCTCCATTACCCTGGGCTCCTAGCTATTTGCACATTAATTCTGGTTATTATCCGCCATAAGAAAGGATGGAAAGCAAGCCTTCTTTATGATCCCATCAGCAGCAATAGCATAAAAAGTGTCCAGGTCCTTTTCCCTTTTCACCAGACCCATACACTGCTGATAAATTATAATGGATTAGACTTTTTCAAGTAAACTGAGCCAACGGTGTAAAACACCTCTACTTAGAGATTAAGGATTATTGTCTCTGATTTCAAGCAAATTGATTGCAACATGGTATGAATTTTAAAGACCTTTTCTTTTACTGTACCTGAGCTTTAATTTTAAAGTGGTTATTGTTTTGATGGGCAAAAGTTAACCCACAGGCAGGGTTCTAAAGCCATGCTGATTTCTTTAGTATTTTTGGTTGACTGGGGAGTTTTTCCAAAGTTCCTAAAGAAGTAAGATTTAGAAAAACCTACATGGTCCATATTTACTTGACCCTCTTTCCATGTCACTTGTTAAATCTGTTTTTCCTCACTCCAGTAGCCCCCCAAAGCCCCAAAGTGCATTTGTTGAGTGATTTATTTGAGAAAGATTTCTCTTGATATGGTAGGATTGAATTCACTGGGATCATTTCCCATCCGAATTGCTTTTCTACGTTATAGGAATGATATGAACTTGTATGAATATGTTTCTATTTTAGGCAGTAATCAGCTATATACATAAACTTTTGCTTCTATGTACAGAGTACACAGTGTTTAAATCTTTCATTCTCATGAGATGAAATGCTATGCATTTGTTCTAGATTTTCATTACTAAATTCTGTTCATTTGCATTGCTACACAGATTATCTTCAGACTTCAAAGGGTAACATTTTTGGACCAATCTTTTGGATTTATAACAATGTATAAGGGAGAGGCATTTTGATTTTTTTCTCATCAACAGACGTGGTTAGCATCCTGTCACCTTAGGTCTTCACTGTTTTTAGCTGAAGCTAAACTGATCTAATGCATTTTTTTTTTAAGTACCAATGCCTTCCAGATTGTGCTCAGGAAAGTTCTTAAATAGCACTGTCTTGGACATGACATTCTCCTTCTTGGGGAGATCCTCCCTGAAGACTCAGACCTTCAGAGAGAGACTGCACCTTTGACAACCCCAGCAAATTACCTCAGTCTGACCGGAACTATGGTCAAATCCTATTTTGTTCTGATTTAGACTTTATCCATATCTTCCTTCTCCCACTGGAATCGTCAGTCCTTGCTGACGAGTCACTGTGTCTGACGGCGTACGGAAACCACCAGATTCGCTAAGCACAATTGACACCAGACTGTATTCCTAGCCCGGGTTCACTACAACCCTGTCATTTATTTTTTGGTCCAATTTGACCCCAGTGATGCAGTCTCACTGGCAGCCTTATCCCTCACTCCTGGACTCTTGTCAAGTGACAGAGAAGCTCACCTGAGGCATCTTCCATCTGGACTTCTCTCTGCTTCTTCCTGATTCCCTTCAGTGTCTCTATACCTGGGAGCTTCACACTTCTGGAATTTGTTCCTTACTGCTGGATTTTTAGGAAAGATCTAGTATGTTAACAATCCTATCCTTCACATATTCAAGTTTTGTTGATTTTTACATTTATCATCTCTAACTAAGATGCCAACTTCACCAATTAGGAATGCTCTGACGGGTTCCTGAATATAAGCATAGCTCATGAGTGCTCTAGTAGTAGTATTTCTTAGAAAAGTGTCAGGAGGAAATCTAGATTGCCATCAGGTGTAAATTAATGTGAAACAATTATCTCACGCAACAGCGTTCTCAACAATTGTGTGTTCTTGTCCACAAAATATTAAGGGATAATAACAGCAGCTAATGATTATTGAAGACTTGCTGAGTATTACATCCTTTACCATATTTGACATTTGTTAACAGCCCTATTATCTGGTCATTATTATCTTCATTTGACATATGAGGAAACTAAGAATCAATTAAGTAACTTGCCCATCGCTACCCAGAAGCACTGGAACTCAAATTTAGAAACTGGCTGATCCCAAGTTCAAGTTCTTAATGCCATACTGCTTCAAAAGGAGATAACAAGGATAAAAATTTCATCTTGTTCATGAATTCCCAGTCAGTGTCTAGCATGATGCCTGCTTCAAGAAGTTACCAAATGACTAAGAATTAATTGCAGTACAATGGGACTAGCTTATAAAGCCCTCTAATTGCTGTGGGCAGCTCATCCTTACAATAATCATTGAAACTACAGTCTCTGACTCTAATCATTACCTTAGAATATGCTCTGGTCTTTAGATTGTAAGTGCTATGACCTAATGTACCCACGGTAGAATTTGCTGCAATGGATTTCTTTGTTACCTGGAATTAGTTACTAGGGCATACATTTCCCATATACTGCCATGGACCTAACAAAGTCCATCTATCCAAAAAGTATTGGTCATTTCCTCCACCCTCAGCGCATTGGAGGATTACTCTAGGATTGTTCAGTGTCAGTTCTGTTTCTCTGCATCAGACAAGTCTACTGTCCAGTTGGATCTGTGCAGTTTTACAATCCTAGCTCTATATTTTAGGCTCTGCCCATGTGAAATCAACAACCCTGTGACTACCTCTTGTCAACCACAGCTTCAGACCCAACACTACTTCCTTAGACTCTCTCTCACACCACATGAGTAGCCTTTAACTTCCAGCTCTGACCTGGACTGCCTTCTCTTTTGGACTATCCGAGGTTCTTGCTGCCGCTCCCACACCATTACACCTGTTGCCCCAGTAACCTATGGCTCTCTCTCCTGTGTCTGCTCTTTTTTCTGCACTCTTAAGAGCCTTTAGTTCTTTTGGGATGAGGCAAGGCAAAAATATCCAAGTAAATGAAATGTGTCAATTCCATAGGTAGATTATGTATGACGTAAATATCAGTTCAGTTATAGCCTGAGTGCCTAATATAGAGCCTGACTCATACTAATCATACAAAAAATTTGGAGGAGTAAGTGAATGAATGCAGAATTTCTATCCAATAATAAGCCTATCCATCTTGTATGCGGAAGAATGGAGCACAGTTCTATGCAATTAGAAGTGGCTCACTTTGGTGTTATTTCTATGTGTTACACAGGTAAAATTTTTCTGAGTACTTAAAATATGTACCCTTTCTTGTACTTGCTTATATCTGAAATGTCCTTAACCTAAAAATCAGAGTTGGCTGTAAATCCACAATATCATCTTACTTCCTGGGAGCATATATTTCTTTCCTTTGAAATAGAGAGCATAACGGGCCTAGGTGCCTGTAGGAAAGGGTAACCAATGCAAAAATGAGTAGTTTGGGGAAATAAAAGTAGATTTTGCTTACTTCTCAATTCTGCCAGTGACTGGGGCAGACAAAATTCTCTCCTTTTGTCCTTGGCAATATTTTGGGGAATCTCTAACAAAATGACAAATGCCAAGAACTTTTTATGTAGGGCCTGGAGATGATTATTGAAGGCAGATGGTAGTGAGGAATGAAACCGTAGAACCCAGTGAACTTCTCTTATTTAAGTCATGTGGTTTTTTGTGTGTGTGTGAGGAAGACCAGCCCTGAGCTAACATCCGTTGCCAATCCTCCTCTTTTTTGCTGAGGAAGACTGGCCCTGGACCAACATCTGTGCCCGTCTTCCTCTACTTTATATGGGATGCCACCACAGCATGGCTTGACAAGCGGTGGGTCTGTCCACGCCCGGGATCCGAATCTGCGAACCCTGGGCCACCGCTGAAGCAGGCCACTACAACACCTGGCAGGCCCCAGTCGTGTGGTTCTTAATGAGATCAATTTCTTAAAAAGCATATATCTAATTAAGTTATACACAAACACTCTTTCAGCAGAATATTATCATGTTAATTTTCCTTTGCCTCTGAATTATATTAGGCCTTTTTAAAATTTATTATTTACTTTCCTTTTAAAACACAATTATTTATAATTCAAGCAGAGTTTTATTACGGCTCATGAAAGCTTTTACATACAATTTAACATATTCATTATTCCTTATTACCATTGCCATGGAGGTCAAATTATTAATTTTAGAATCATCAGGTAGCTTTAGAGTATTTTGTAACATATTTGTGCTAGGGAAATTTTATTTGATGTGTTCTTTATGAAATCAGTAGGTAAAAAGGACTAATCCCTTTTGAATTTTTATATCTGTTAGCATATTTACTGAATCTATTCAGTGTTTTACATAAAATTAGTGAGGAATGTTTAAAGTATAGCATATTCTTAGGAACTTTTTGAATTTATTATGAGTATCTGAAGTTCCAAATAATAGAAAAACATTTCTTTGAGATGTTGACTTAATTTGGCAGATTGATGAAGCTCCCTTAATCCCAGATAAAATAATGAAAAGGGACAGACACCTAGACATAGTTCTGGTAAAATTATTGTATTTCTAAACTGAAAAAGAAAATTTTACAAGCTTCTATTCAGAAAAATAATTTATAGAAATAAAAAGTCAAGATAGCTGAAAGCTAGTAAACAGTGAAGTAATACTGATACACAATGGAGAGGAATTGATGGGGATGAGCAATCCTGAAGTCACCCAAAATTTCAGTCCTCCATCATGATGAAAGAAAGGTGTTATTGAACGAGCAAAGAATCAGGGGGAATGTTACCCATTTACCCTTACTGTCGAAATAGTCACAGCAGGGCTCTGACTGAACAACGGATCAAGCACAACAGAGATCATTAATGGAGAGCAATGCATATGCACAGTTAACCCTAAAAAGACAGTGTTAGAGTGACTGAGCATTTGCAATATAAATGCTAAATAAGTATTCTTGAAGTAGAAGCCACACTGTACTTGGGGAAATGTAATGGCTAACTGGATCACAACATGATGAAATGATAGCATATCCTGTGGTTTAGGATGAGTGTTGCTGAGGGTGGGAGGTGAATAGTCCTAGGGGAAATAAACCATTCTCAAGGGCTCATCGTTGGGTCAGGGAAGCAGTGAAGAACTAGAATCTATTGCTGAGAAGAAAATAGATGGTACTTTAGTAATATTTCCCTTTAATATGCAGAATTTGCTTTAGCATTTTTCTGTAGCATGGTTTTGCTGGCAACAAATTCTCTCAGCTTTTGTTTACTTGAAAATGTCTTTAATTCACCTTTATTTTTGAATGAAAGCTTCAGTAGATATAGAATCCTAATTTTTTCCCCAGAACTTTAAAGATGTCTTCCACAGTTTTCTGGCCTGCATTGTTTCTGATGAAAAGTATATTTACATTCTTATAATTGTTTCCCTATACATATGGGTTTTCTATTTTTCCCTCGGCTTTGTAAAATATTTTTTTCCCCTTAATCTTTGACTTTCAACAGTTTGACTGTGATATGTCTAAGAGAGTAGTCAATATTCATAAGTGTCTCAAGGGTGCATGAGAGCAATTGTTTATCCCTTCATTGTTGGGTGCAGTGTTTTATATATACCACAGACATTTTCCTCTGTCTAAACAATTACCAAAAGAGACAAGCTGTGCTTTCATCTCCTTAAAGCAGGAATATTTTTTTTCACCTTTCACTGAAGTGTGGTCTTTCAATGCTTCCAGCTTTATTTTGAGAACTCAGTTCTAACCATACAATTTATATGGGCCTTTTTCTGACCCAGTGGAGCCAATAAAACCCAGGGCTCTAGGTTCCTTTTATCAGATAATATCCTCAAGGGATAGATTCAGCTATTATGTATCCCTCCTGTTTTCAGCCTCTGAGGAGTTCCTTTAGATTTTTGAAACTCAATTATACAACTGAAATATTTTCTGATATTTTATCCAGCACTTCTAGGTGTTTTTTGTTGGGAGTTTTTTCAGAAAATCTAATCTGCCTTTTTCCACCCCTTCCAGTTCCTTGTGTAGTTCTTGCTCATCATTTAGGTCATAGATCAAAATTTGCCTCCTCAGTGAGGCCTTCCTAAATCACCCTAGCTCAAGTAGCCAATGCCTTCCATCCCACTCACTTCATTTTCTATCACTCGCTGAAATTAAGTTATTTATATATTGATGTTCTTATTAATTAATTTATTAAATTTAATAAATATAAAAATAAAACAGAAATTTATTAAATTAATTAATTTGTTTATTAACATGGCCATGCTTTTGGTCACCCTATTCTACTCAGAATCCTCAAAGTACCAGGACTTTGACTCATTCGTGATAGTATCTTTAGGATTTAAAAAAGTGCCTGATATGTGTTGGTATTTGTTAAATACTTTTTTACTGAATTGATTACCCAACAAACAAATGAACACAGTGATGGTTGTTTATCAAAGGGTTTTATTTGAGACCCTCAAATAAGACAGATCATTAGCTATTTGACAAACATTAGAGTTAACATAAGGGTTATGATTAAAGCTTAAATGTTAGGAATAGCTTTATTAATAAATTAGAAATAAACATGTCAATCAGCATTAAGGAGCCAAGCTTAAAACCACGCAGAATTAGTTCCATACTAATAAAACACCAATAAGAGGCAAAGTTATGGTGGATCAGAAATTGACAACTTTGCAGAGAAAGTCAATCTGCAAAGTGAATTGAGCAAAAGTGCAGAGAGAAGCACCAATGAGATGCTACATGGAGAGAGACTGAGAGAAGATTAAGAGAAATACCAGATGATTTTCCTTTTCCACTGGACTTGGAGTTACTTCTTACATGTGGGTTCCGTAAGTGTTTCCTAGTATGTTTTCAATAAAGTAGTTTGAGAGTTTCTGTTTCTTGCAACAGAATATCCTGTATTTTATAAAAATCGAGTTACATAGTTTGCAAAATTTGGCAATAATTGAAGAAATGGCTTCAGGTGTCTTTTTGTTCTCAGGGCTGATTGACATGGCTTGCATTTCATGGTAAAATGTCACTACACAACAGAGATGGGCCTGCCCTAGCAAGAAGAGAGATCTGTGTTTGTTTCTCTGTGCTTGTATTCCTAATTAAGATTATGAGCCCAATTTACATACTACCAACAATGTAAGACGTGGAAATGAGATAAATGGGCTAAAATTTCCAATTTATTTTAATGATATTTTAATAGCACTTCTGCTGTTCAGGTGGGGCGGAATCATGCAATGCTTCGCAGGATTTTACCTACTTGAAATGAGACACCAGTGAAGAGTTTTAAGTTGGGAGTGACATGATCTGATTTATTTTGTAACAAAATTACGAGAAGTGGAGAACTGATTGGAGGAAGACAGGAGTGGATGCAGTGAAATCAGTTGGGGGGCCTTTGCAGTAGTCAGTGCCAGTTTTATAGTTTAGAGTATGATTGTAGCAGTGAGATGGAGGTATATTTTGTAGGTAGTACAAAGAAAACTTGTTCTAGAATTGGATGTGAGGAGTGAGGGAAAAAAGGAGTCAAGGATGACTCTCAGGTTTCTCTTTCTAGGAACTGTGAATTGTGGTGGCATTTATTAAGAGGGGGAGGAATAGAAGCCTAGCTTGGGAGAGAAATAGAGTTTTAAAGAATCAATGAGGTTGTTATATAGGTGTTATGGTTAATTTTACGTGTCCACTTGAGTGGGCTAAGACTAAAACATTTTTTCTGGGTATGCCTGTAAGGGTGTTTCCAGAAGAGATTAGCATTTGAATCAGCAGACTGAGTAAAGAAGATTGTCTTCACCAGTGCAGGTGGACAACATCCAATCCACTGAGGGACTGAATAGCAAAGACGTGGAAGAAGGACAAATTGACAATCTGCTTGAGCTGGGACATCCACCCTCTCCTGCCCATGGATGTCCGCGCTCCTGTTTCTTGGGTCTTTGGCCTTGTGCTGGAACATACACCATTGGCTCCCCTAGTTCTCAGGCCTTTGGGTTTGGACTGGAACCAACCACCAGCTTTCCTGGGCCTCCAGCTTGCAGATGGCAGGTGGTGGGATTCCTCAGTCTCCATAATTACGTGAGCCAATCCCTCAAAACAAATCTCTTTCTATATATCTGTATATGTCCTCTTGGTTCTGTTTCTCTGGAGAACTCTGACTAATAGAATAGGCAAGTGGATATTCAAGTCTAAAACTGAAAGACCATGCTGAAGCTGGGTAAAAACTTGGAAATCATCAGTATATAAATGATACTTAAAGCCACAGACTAGATGAGATCACCTCAGAGTCAAGTCTAGAGAAGAGAAAAAGACCCAGGATGAGACCTGATGATATTATTCAAATCTCTCTCTTAGCTTTCTTCTCAGTTTCATTGATATTATTATTATATTAGTAAGATAATATTTTAATTATAATAGCTCTATAGTAAGGCGTTATACCTGTGAAAGCAAGTCATTACGTTACTTTTCTTTTTAAAATACTTTTTGCTTCTTCCTATCTATATTTTCTTACATATAAACTTTTATATCACTTTACAAAATCAAAAACTTCCTTTTGCTATATGACATGAGTTATAATTGTGAAAGTTGAGTGTAAAAAGCAATGACATTGATATTTATTTGATATCACTGACAAATAATTTTTGAGCTAGACAAGATGTTAAAGCTTGTCCAGCCTATCAAGATGAGGGTACTTATGGGGACTAGGACTGGCTGAGTGGTGAAGAGATAACCCAGAGAGAGGGATTTGGTTCTGGGGGTGGTGAAGGGGAGGGAGCACAGGGTCACACAAGTTGGGAGCCCTTGAATAGACATTCTGGCAAATTACTGGCAGTTAACACTGCCCCACTCCCGATAGTGCCAAAGCAAATGGAATATTTGGAACCATTGAAGGAAAAGTCCATAATTTACATTCAAATTAGAAGGATCTTGGTTAAATTTGTGCACTGTGACTACTTCTGACAATAGGTTTCAATTTTTACTCTTACTTTTTAAAATCCCCAAATGTCATCCAAACTCAGTGGATTAGAAAATATTGAAGCTTTAGAAAAGTGATGCAGTCACTTTTTAACTCATTATTCTTAATCTATAGTATTGTGTTCAGGTGACCTTTTCTCTGCTCTGAGAAGGGAACACTCCTTTTCCCACCTCATTTCTCCCAACTTGAAATTGGAGTGTGATTTTCAAAGAGCATGAAGCTATTTGTGATTTTGCAAGTTCTTCTTGCTCTCCCTTTCAGTGCCTTTGTGCTTGCAGCTCTCTCTGCTTGCCTTACTCCATTCCCCTCTTTTGTCTAACTAACACCTACTCATCTCTCAAAACCCAGCTCAGAGATCACCTTCTTTAAGAAGCTTCTATGCCTCTTTCTGTTCAAGTGACTTTTTTGTTTGCTTCCCAACTGTTCTGTACTTACCTCTATGACAGCATTTATGACACTGTATTGCAATGTCTATCTACTTCCCTGTGACCTTCATTAGAGTGTGGTGAAGGTCTTAGAAACTCCAGGAGGGTCTCTTTGATCTCTGTATCCCCAGCACCTAGTCCAAGGCCCAGGACAGATCAGACATTCAATAAATATTTGTTGAATCAATACACAGCCAATCTATCTTCCTAAGAAGAATTCCACTTACAAGAAGAAAGAGTTAAAGCTTCTTCAAATTTCACACTTTAAAAAGACACGTAACTCTGAAATATGAAAAAGAGATTTATGAATGTAAGGGTTGAATACATTAGCTTGAAGTTTGTCTTTTCCTGTCATCAACTTGGAAGCATTTCTAAGAGAAGTAGATGTCACAAACTTATGGAGTGTGAATAGGACAGCCATACAAAAACTTACTTCTTCCAGGTTCTGAAGCTGATGATAGATTTTAGAACTGAGAGGCTTGGAGCAGTGGAAAGAGGGCCACGCTCTTTAGGTAGAGGTAGCTCGAAAATGTGGCCCCTGGGACACACTCCTTGCAAAAAAGACATCTCTTTCACAATCTGGAAAAGATGTTCTAAGTAGTCAGAGAAGCCAAAGGTGTGAAAAAGAGCCTCCAAACAGAGAGAAAACAAACGATCTGCTTCACTGTTATATCTAGTGTTCTCAGGAACTTGAAACTTGAATTTTGTCTAAATGTAAAACACATGGCAGAGCAGGCGTTGCTTTTCTTTCTCTGGCTTTTTGTCAGGTTGTATTGGAAGAGAGCATCTCCCATTATGTAACAGAATTTCCCCTAATGGAGCCTGTGGCACGGATGAAACCATACTTTGGTATATTGGAGAAGAATAGGAATCGTATTTTTTTTTTAACTCATAAAAACTAGTACTTTGTTCCAATTAAGTTCATAGAGTATTAAGGCTAGAAGGAAATTTCAGTATCTTTTAATTCAACTTGTTGATTTCACAAATGAGGAAACATGTCAAGTATAGTGAACTAACTTGGTCTCAAAACCTTGATATTCTGAAGGCATAGATAAGTAAACAAATAATATAAAGCATGGTAAAAATACTTGATATAATTGATAAAAAATAAATCAATGTTAGTTACTAGCACTGTACTTTTATTTTGTGAGGGAAATATCTCCTTATCTGTGATGGCAATCATCAAAGTGTCCTTACTCATTAATGATAATGATATTTTGGTACACGTATACATGGAAAGCAGGGTTCTGTTGAATTGCATGTCCAGTCTCTTGAAAAGTGGATAAAGGCAGTGAGTTAGAAAAGGGGGAAAATATGCATATGGCCAAATTGTAAGTTCCAAGGAGCACTGAGAAGTCATCATATAACCCCTACATTTGGGATGGATGATACTTAAAACAGTCCCAGAGAGTGACACTCTTGTTATATTTCCATGATGACTAGAATAAATGTCATAGCCTCCTCCAATCAGGAAATCCTCCTTATACTCACCATGTATGTAAAGCCATTTCTTCTTACAGATAATTGTATAACTGCTAACAAAAGAAAAATATTATTAATGAATAATGATGATAAAACTATTTCTTATAAAACTCTTTCACATAATTGCTCTTTTTGATCCTCATAAAAGCCCAGCATAGTACTTACATTTTCCTCATTTTACATGTGGAATCCTAAGGCTGGTAGGTTAAATGACTTGCCTAAGAGTTGGTGAGGGCTGAAGTCACTGGCAGTGGAGATGAGGGGAGGGTGGGTTAACCAGTACTCGCCCATGGGAAAGAAAAGGGAGACTTGGCTTCCAGATGAGGACTGGTGTTTGGCAACACTGGCTACTAACTCTCCTAAGATGAATTTTTAAAAATAGGAATGAATTTTTGTATTTAAATGGGAAGCCTATTATAGACCTGATGTTTTCCTAGGTATTTTGCGTGTTATTGTATTTACTTCCACAGTGAACCTTCCCTGTAATACAATTGGGATGCTGATACAATTTCAGCAATAGTTCTTGGCTTAAAGAGCCATGAACTGAACAACTTGATTCCATGGAGATTTGGGTTAAGTAGAAAATTAGTTATTTGTTTTTATACACACACACACTATATATACACGCATAGATATATGTATATATATGTATGCACATACACACACATAAAGGCAGCCTAATGAAGTTGTTGTAAACACAGGTTCTGAGCCAGGTAGACCCGATTCAAATACCAGCTCAGCTGTTTACTAGTTATTGGGCCTAACCAGCTGTGACCTTGGACAACCCCTGAGTCTCAGGTTCTTCATTTACAAAGTAGGAGTAAATATAATTCTTATAATATTGTAGTGAGAATTAAATGAGATAATCAATATCTCATTTATTTAAATGGATAGTCAATATCCACAGAGAAATAATTAATTGCATTCCACCGGGCACAATTAGCATTTCCATGAATAAGAATCATTTACATTACTGTCAGTTTCTGTGAATTAGTTGTAAAATAGCTCAAAGACAATGATAGGCTGAGACAACCTTGAAGTATGTGCTAGACAGGAAAGTCAATAATCTTTCTGGTCTGTTTCACAATTTTTCCCTACAGTAGGCACTCCAAAATATTTTTAATGAGCTAATCATACATACTGATGAAATAATATATTTAAATTGGATGTATCATACAAAGAAATATTTAAAGAACTACAAATACAAAGGTATAATTTTTACCTTTCCTCACTATTAGCATTGTGAATATAAATTCTTTTCTTAACTTGGCTTTAAATAGATAAGCTTAGTCCTTCTTTTTCTGACCTGTGTAAAAATCTTCTGTGCCTTTCGTTATTTCTTTGGGCCTTTAGAGTCATTTCTTCTTTCTGCTACAGGTGCTCTCAGAGGAGTATATTACTTATTATATGCTTTCTTTAACTGCTGACAGTATTTAGCTCTCTTTCTATCTAACTACTCAATTTCTGCTTACCTCTTTTTTTCAAAACAGGAGAAACAAAAACAGGGGGGGGAAAGTCAAAAGTACCAGTGGCCTGGGGACTCACAGTTGGTGTCCGAAGTGAGGGCAGTCCTATGGGCCTAAGCCCTTAAACCTGTGGAGTCTGAAACTAACTCCAGGTAGTTAGTGTCAGAATTAATTGATCGTTGGACACCCTGTTGATGTCCAGAGAATTGGAGAATTGGTTGTTGGTGTTGGAAAACACCCTAGATAACTGTTGACCAGAGAGTGCTGTGGAGAAGCCAAAGGAGTTAGAAGAAACCCAGGAGATCATTGTGTGGTGGAAACTAAGAGAGAATTTTCTAAGGACAAGGAAATGGTTACCAGCGTCAATGCTGCAAAGAAATCAAGTAAGGAAAGGCTTGAAAAATATGAATTGTATTTAGTACTGATACTGGACCTGATATTGATTTCCCTACATTAAACCCAGCATATACGAGGTTAAAACCAAAAGCACCCTCTCCCTGCTTCTCTAGTTATATTCATATATAAATATCTATTTCTTTAACCTTTGTCTCCCTAAGCTTCACAAGGAAAATAGAAGTTACAAATTGTTAAAGCCCAGGTGGCCTCACTCTGGGCTCACTCTAAAGTTTTGGCTAATTACGGTCCTTGAAGTTTAACACAGGGAAACTGATGTCCAGAGAATATCAAGAAACCGAAGCTTTCCAGACCTCAAATCCTTAGCTTTCTGGTGCCAGAATCCACCATCCATCATGGAGGCAGACAACTAATGACACTTACCTGCAGATTCCCTTATCTCGCCATCCTCCCTCCCTGCAAGCAGCCTCACAAGGCCAAACACAGGCTGGTGGGAAGGTGCCAACCAGCAAGGGCACATGCTCCCCCTCCCCTTCCTAAAACCCTAAATAAAAACCTCTACCTTTTTCCCTTCAATGAGGTGGATCTGAGTTTTAGCTCCCATCTCCCCATCTGGCTGCCTTTCAATAATGAAAGCCCCTTTCCTTGCCATAAGCCTGGTGTTCCAGATTTTAATTTTTGGTTCCTTTTGTGTAGTGGGTAAAGGAACCTGTGTTTGTGCCTGGTAACAGTACCACCTTTTGAAAACAATTCTAGGGAAGAGCCAGGGCAAGAATGGGGTAAGGATGAGGGGCAGTACATAAAAAGGGGCTTGAGGAAAACCAGATGCAGTGAATTCAAAAGTGACTGCAAAATGAGGAAGTTAAATATGCATAGTGCATATAAACTTTTTGACTCTTCAATTCCAAGTTGTTTACACACTTTGTCATTCTAGTAAAACTCAGCATCTTATTCTTGCTTTTTAGATGATGGTGACAAAATTACACAGGTAGCACAAGGCAGAGAAGATGGAATATGAACCTAGGTCTGCAAGACTACAAATCTGCTCTGTTTTTAACCACAATAGAAAAGCTGTATTTCTCTGTCCTAGAAAATTCTCTGATTCAGAACCTCTTATTCCCCCAAGATACTGGAAAACGAAGATAGTTTGGTAGGGGTCTCTTGGGTCAAATCACAATAATCCAATTTGGCCAGGCCTAAATGGTGGCACCTTTATATACTTGGGACCAATCTTTTTCTTTTCTTCAAGTCACTTCTTATAACACTGTTTTTGAGTTAGCTTTGAGAAGAAAATCGACTCTAAATGTCTAATGTAGTTTCAAAATTTCATAAACTTCTAATAGACTTCTAAAAACAGAATTTTGTTTTTTTTTATTTTTATAAATGTTCTGTCCATGAGATCACAAATGAGAGGTTAGATACAGCTGATACATGAAGCACAAAAGTTTAAGGCAGAAATAATTTAATGAAGAAAATTTTCTACAGGGATTGAAAATCCAGTGGCTCATGGCTATACACAAGTTTACTAAAAGAAGATGTAAAAACACAAAAATAATTCATTGTCACAATTTTCTTCTTTATCTGAATTCACCTTCATGTGCCAGAGTAGCAATTAATGCAGAGATCACAGAAATTTCCTGTTACACGGCAGCTCTCCTATTCTTTGAGCTAATTAATTGTTAAAAAAAAGGCATTTGATTAACATCCATTGTTCACAAATGTCAAGTTACAACAGCCACTTTATTTATATGCAAGTCATCCATTCACAGAGTCACTTGAGATGGAGAGGATATTTTTATTCCTTATTTAATATGAATTGGTGCCACTGAGGTTTAATTAGCTCAAAGCAGGCATTTTTTTTTTGTGAATAAAAAATGTTGTTTTACCATTTTTAAATCATGAGTGGGTTTCATCCATTAACCTTTACCACTTGGAAAGGAAAAGGGAACCTTAAAATTCAATTGAGAATTGAGAATATGTCTTTTAAAGCCAGAGCACTAATATGAGAGAAAACCAGTAATTATTTTAACTCGTTTAAGCTAAGGCAGTGTCTTCTGGTGGGAATGCAAAGGCAGCATATTCTAGTGGCTAAGCCATTTTTTATTTTTGAGATGAACCACTACACTTTATGGCAGTTTTTGGGATTGGCAAAATGCATATAATTTTAAAGTAGAAAGGATTTCACAATCCTTTTAGTGCATTGCTTACCAAAATAAAGTATGTAAACTGAGGGGGTGGTGTGTGTAGTATATCAGCACGGGGTATATGAATTCTCTAAGAGAAATTTTTAACTTCATTTTCATTTTGCTGATGATCTCTAATGTAACATAAGCATATTTAGGATCATGCAAAGGCCTTCAATAAGCTTCCTAATTTCAGTGATCGCATTTGCCTTTATGCTTCTGATGCAATTCCCACCAAAGAAATCTTTAATGATATGATGCACCCATGAATGAATGTGGCACAGCAGAACAAACTGATAAAAGTAGTAGGACATTGAATCTTCATGAGGAACGCAGAACAGATGAACCAAACTCAAAAGTGCCTGCACCATTTTATTCTGAACGATTCAAATTCTGAACAATTACCTAGTGAGGGAGAAAGCTTTAAAAAGATATCAGTGAGAACTTACTACAATTGCCACTAGAGGATTGTTTGCCAGCTGGGTTTTAGTTAAGAATGAGAGCTGATTGTCCTGCACTAGCAAAAAAGCCTTGAAGTTATTAACGGCATTTTGTAGAACATGCTTAAACAATAACAACGGCATGCTCTGGATTTGTATTGTTGAGGTTAACATAGAGGAACAGACTAAATATAGAACCAAGTCTGGGGCTATATCTTTCTGCTTTTGAATCCGGCATCAGCACTTCAGCTTCAGAAAAAAAAAATGTCACATTACATTAATGTTGTAAATTTAAATTTTATTTTTGCTTTGGTTAATCTAATTGGTGAGTTTGTTCCGCTTTCATTTATTGGAGCTAATCAAATAAGGAATCTAAAAGTGCCTTTACATCTGAGCATATTTAATTAATATTAAAAGTGATTTTGGTCAACAAGAAGTCTGGAAGAAATGTTTTCCTTTTAAACGCATCTGTGGCTGAGACAGGATTGTCTGCCAAATGATCCATTCGTTCCCTGTCTTAGAAGGGGTTTCCCACAAGCAGAGCCAGGGACTGGGATTTTTGTGCAATGATTTATTGAGGAAGTGAGTCTAGGAGAAAAGGGGGAGTGTGAGAAGAATAGGACAGGGGGAGGAGCTAAGCAAGGATGTGGTCTCAGCTGAAGACCAGCTGGAACCAGTTTGGTTCCACTGGAAGATAGGGAGCATGAATTTCATCACAGTTTGTCTGTCCAGTGTCAGCAGGGGTTGCTGCCCCCTGGAGTTATTATAGTGGCTCCCATTAGGAAAAAGGAAATAGCTGTGAGCTGCTAACAGCTGCTAAGGCCGGAGAGCTGGAGGCTGGATGTTCCAGCCCAGTAAAGTGTATCTGGGCAGAGCAACCATGAGGCCCACTACAATGCTCAGGTCCACTTGTTTCTCAAATTAAGCTAACTCCATCCAGACACAGCTTTCCCAGTGTTCTGAATGGTCAATGTTCTGGGAAAACTTATAAGAAGAAGGTTATTTAGACAAACTACAACACCCACTGGTGCAATTGATCCCGAGATACTCATTATCTGCCTCCTCTACCACCATTCTAGACACTCCTCTCCCTTGGCTAGCACCTCTGCTGGAATAGTTGGCTTGCCTGTGGCATCTGAGACCCTGGTTACCATGATTTATCAGCCTGTGGTTATTAGACTTGCTCATTATAGTAAAATTGGTCATGGAAATACAAAGAGACAGCCCAACGAATCACCCTGCTTGCATTATCTTGAAGTACTTTATTTCCTCATGATGAACATGGTCGATTACCCCTGATGGTTTGGTAACTGCTTTTTGTCTGATGGACTACTGGCTAAAGGAGCCCAAAGTGACCAGGAGTTAGTCATAGCTTTAAGTTTATTGGGACTCTCCTGTATCTCCTGGTGGAAGCATCCACCCTCTAAGAACCAGGACTCACGCAGCATAAAACTGCAGGAGTGGGGAAACACAAATTCCCCAAGTAGGTGACTGGGAGTGATGATGAGTGGGCCCACTCCTATTTCCACTCCTTTGTTCCCAGACTTTGCATACTACTTACTGGGGACAAAGCACCATTAATGTCCACTGGTTTAGGGTATATACTGCATCCTGAAGAAGAGATTTCCATCCTTACAAAGTGTCTTCTTCAAGGTAGAGCTTCAACTGAGTCCTCAAGAGGACTTTCCATCATCCTATCAAGTCAGCAGCTTCTGGATGATCCAGTATATGGTGGGATCAATAAATAAATCCATGGCTATATGCCAACACTACACATCTTTTGACATAAAGTTTGTTCTCTTGGTCCCAAGCAATGGATTTGGAGTCTTAGATCAGATACTCCAAGCCCTTTGGGTGATGCTAGCTGGGCATTGTGGGCAGGGATGAGAGTTGATTGACAGTCCAGATGAAACATTGCCTTTGTAATCTGGAAGGGGTTCAATGTAATTGCCATCTACTGGCCAAGTTACCCTATCAACTTTGTTATTTAGTTCCTCTTCCATGATGGATGTTTTCTTTTGAGCACTGATTTGTGATACAAAGATCATGATATATTGTATTCACTCCCATACCTCCAACCAAATGCTTCTTCCTCAGACTTCCTTGTCCTAATCTAATCTTGCTTCTTCTAGGCTTCTAATTAACCAGAGGAGCCATTTATCACTGAGTCAATTTTTGCCCTTACCACAGAATACTTTGTGATTCTCAAAGTGGATGACCAGATGTGTTGCTCTAAGTTCCTCCCAGCGGAGGATTTCCATTCATCACTGTCTTTCAGGGCCAACCTTGAGCGGACTGTGGTTCAGTAGCAGTTCATTTTCAGCTTACACCAACATACCAAGTCAATCCACCTGTGCACCAAGCTCAGGCTTTTTCCTCCACCAATAGGTATATATAGAATCCTCTTCTAATCCCCCTTTCTGGTGGATATGGAAAATAATGCTTTTGCAGATAAACACACAAATACTAAACACCATAATTTGTTCTGGTAAATATACCACATCTGGCATAAAACTGCAATTGGGGCTACCCTTGGTTAAGCTTTGGTAGTCCTCTGTCATGTGTTTTGCTCCATCTAATTTTTGCAGGGATCACATTAGTGAATTAAATGGGGGAAATGATGCATATCATCACCCCTCTATTTTGACCTTGCCCACTACAAATGCTCTTACTCCACAGGTTAGGGCACCAATGTGAAGATTTTGCCAATTGCTAAGGACATCCATTCTGATTACATGTTCAGAAACCAGGAAAATAACAACCAAGTGGGCTCACTGATCTAGTGGGTCTACTGTGGGATGGACCTGGGCAAGGGCTCTATTTATTACCTGAGTACCATATGCCCTTGCAGCAATAGAGGCTGTGATAGTTCCTTGGGTCCTTAGGTATTGATGTCAAAGCAAATGCTGTAGTCAACAGATTTCTAAAGATCTGGGTATTCCCGTATTTCCAGAAGACAATTATTCAAGTAAATGGCCTTAAGTCTCTTTTAAATCTCCCAGTCATGTCATGCTGGAATTTTACCTTACTTATGGATTTTTGTGACCAGGAGGGAAGGTGTGGGCAGATGCTGAGGAGGGCAAGCATTGTCTTATTAGGCATGTACCTCAGGTAAGGTCACAGCAATGTCTTCAAGTAAGGTAAGGGCCTTTATTTTCTAGCAAAGGAGAATGGATCACTTCTACACACCCAGAGGTTTCAGGGAAATCTGGGGGTTCAAGGTTTTTAAGTGCATCTACCCAGGTATTCTCATCTCAAATCTCAGGGTTCCATTGCTTCCTTATCAGAGCCTAGGCTATCGCATAGAAGACTGTCCAGGCTGAGAATTCAGCTTTTTTTCGATGTTCTGCCACTCTTACAAAAGTATTATGCCTAGTATTTAGCTCTGTCTGCCCTTAGCTGAGAGTGCTTTCAGATGAAATTACCTTTAAATGCTGTTAAAGAGGCCTCTAATTCTCGCATTTTGCTTTATATTGACAATAGGTCTGAGACTGCCATTTTCTCTCTTCAGTGCATTAGTGGCACTTAGCAACATTCAAACAATTCCAAAGTCCTCATAGCTACTATTTCCTCTCAAAAGCCAGAGGCATTGCACCTGTAACCATATTCCATTCTACCTGTATTCCACTCAAATTCACTACAGGTAAAAATCTTAGTGATTGGACTGCTACAGCATGCCAGGGCCTAGCAATACTCCACTTGCCACTAATGGTGGGATGTTAATTGCTATACAGCTTTGAATGATCTTTTCCCAGAATCCCATCCTTAGAGTAAGCTTCCAAGGACCAATCATGGTACAAACTCTCTTAGATTGAGTTCTCTAGAAGCAGAGCCTGAGGTTAAGATTTTTATGCAAGTGATTTACTGAGGGAATACCCTCAGAAGAAGCTGGAATGAGGGAAACTGGAAAGAGGAGGGGAAAAACCTAGTCAAGGATGTAGCTCTCAGCTGGAATCTACCTTCAGCCTGATCCCATGGGGAGTTCTGGAGCATGAATTTCACCACAGAGGTGGTCTCACTCTGAGGCAACGGGTCTGACTTCTTGTACAGCAGTGTCAGTCAGTCATTGTGTGCTGTCCCTAGGAAATGGGGAAAACTTCCCAGTTAAGATGGCTCCTGTTTAGGGACAATTCTAAAGAGAAAGGGGGCAACTCTGAGCCCTTAGCAATCGACACTCATAGAAGCTTGGGGATGAGTTCACCAGGCCAATAATAAGACCTAGGGCACCAACAGCTTCCACCACTCACCCTTATACCTTTTTTTCTTTCAGTAAGGCTGGGATATGTGACTATTTCTGGCCAATGAAGTGCACAAATGTCCAATCCTTCTTTTCCTGCTGCAGTAATTCGGGATTCCACATGTTCCAGTTGACGTATCTATGAGATGATAGAGCCTTCGTCATCCTGGGTCTTTAAGTGACTACACAGAGCAGAGAGCCCTGGAAATCCCTGGTGAGCATGGAGCATGAATGGGAAACAAAATCTTGTGTCAATGCACTGGAATTTAGGTATCGATTTACCATTACAGCATAACTCAGCCTACCATGTCTAATATAGGGATAATTACTTACATTTGAGAGACTACTCTGGAACCAATTCTGTTTTGCAGATGAGGAAACAGGCCCAGAGATGTGTGATTTTCCCAAGTGTAAACTAGCAACAGAACCAGGAATGAAAGTCAGGCTTCCTAAATCTTCCTTATACCAGTCAGTAAACACCAAGTTTCCTCCACTAATATTATTTTACCACTATATGAATGGCAGAAAGGGTTTCAGTGTAGTCAAAACTTAATTCATTTACTCAGCAGATATATATTGAACACTTACTGTCTGTTAAACACAGTTGTATTTGTTGCGGGTGTGACCAAGAACAAGACAGAGTCTTTCATCTCATGGAGCTCACCTTTCAATAAATGCTGAACCATAGATCCCATTGATTGGTCTTTTCTAAAATGAGTTACAAACTTTACTTTTAACACAGTGTTAAAGTGTTGTTCCACTTAAAATAGATTATAATTGTGTTTTTAAGCAAAAATCTGATACACTAAAACATATATATGCAAATATATGTATGTATGCATTTACATATATGACAAGTCTTTTTGAGATGCTATCACATGTGAAAATTGTTTCTATTTACTTTTCATCTATGCTCTCACCTGCAGTGAGGGCAAATAAATAAAACTTTACCTTGATAGGTCATTGCCATGAATTAGGCCTGCAACTTGGCACATTGTTTAATACATTAAGCTGGGTTGTGAGTCCTTCCATCTCAAATATCTGAACTTCAAAAAGTTTTCTACCATTGCACTTTAGAAGTGGCTTTATGGGAGTTAACCTCCTGGCATTGCAGAGAATATATGTCTCAAGTTGATTGAAAGAAGAAATCCACCTGCTAAAGTCTCATTTAAAAATTCCTCAGGCTGCTCTTAGGTGTGACTGGCACTCCATCATCATCATCATTCATTTATTCATTCTATCAATAAGCAACTAACATTTACAGAACTCTAACTTAGCTACAGGTTGGAGATAATGTGAAAAGCAGACATAGTCACTGTCCTCATGGAGTTTAGAGTCAGTTGGCATAGACGGACATTAGTCAAATAGTCACACAACCTAATGGGAAATGTCAACTGGGGATGAGTGTGTATTGATTACAACCATGTACACTGTCATCACCATTGTCAGCAACAGCAGCAAACACGAGAGACGTTGAACACCCTCTTTCATTTTCTGGAGAGTCTCAAGTGAACATCTTTTCCATATTTTAACATTTCTGAAATAATGATGCACCTTTTATAGCATCTTGATGTGAAGAAGTTTTAGGAAGACCCTAGCCAACTTACTCATTTGATATGAGCAATGAATGAAAAATCTAAGTCTTACACAGCTCTTTCACTAGGAATAAAACCACTGGTGTAATTGACAGCATTTTTTTCTTTCTTAGTGGTATATAAAAATACTGGTGCATTCTAAATCAATGGTGTCTTAGAATATATACAACAGTGACTTCCACCTACTATGTGCTGGGAATACAAAGATATACTTCACAGCTTCTGTCCTCAGAAAAATCATTTAAACTTCAACTAAATTTAAATGCTATCTGACAGGAGTCATTGAGCGTTCTTTAGGCTGGGCTCCCAAAATAGGAAATGGATAATAGCACTATTTCATATGCTACACATCAGGGTTATTTGCTCTTACATTTTCAGCCCATCTTCTCTTGCTAAGTGTTCTCCTTTTTTTTTTTTTTTTCCAGTTTTCCTAACAATTTGTCTCTGTAGCCAATAATGCTTTGAAACAGCAAATACCACAGGCTGATTGGCTTTATGATAGTTTTACATAATTAAGTGACACTGTCTGAGATTTTAAAAGCCAAGTGGGAGATAAGGGAAAGAAAGGACACTCTGTGCAGATATTGCAATGATGATATGAACCAGTTTGGTCAGAAGCACATTTAGCCCAATATTGGTAACACTGCCTCAGAGAGGACAGCTTGAAGGCTTGATTCTGGCTGGAAGGGATGCTGACCAAGAATGGAAGAGTGGTTAGCCTGGGTGGACAAGTTTATTTTTCAAATGTGAAGATGATTAAAGAAAGAGCATGTGGGTGTGTCCATGCATGAGTGGTGGGGAGAGAGGGGACATGTATAGCTATGGTTGAGCATTTCATCCCTTTTTAATTAGCTTTCAGAACATAGTAGATCGCCAGTGAGTTTTATTTGATGTGTGACTGATAAGGAAGTCTGGATGCCCTTCTGAAACCCAGGTTATTCTTTACTGTTCACCAGTCTAGACAGAATACCTGGTAGTGTTTACAAGCATAGTTAAATTTTAGGGACAGAGAAATCCTAAATGCTTTCATTTTCTTGTTTTCAGTGAAGTTTTTACTCTGGAACTTCATCATACCCTTGGTTTTTCTTTGTTTGTTCTTGTTTTTCTTGGGGGATGCACACTGTGAAAAAGCTTAACAGCTAAAGCTAGCTACGATAAGATACTTCCGGCATGTCAACAAACTCTTGAATCCAAGCCAATATGGAATTTTCTAGTGTTGTCCACAACATTAGAACAGTGTTTGAGAATATATTCCTTTATTTCTGTTAGGTGAATGCAGTGATAATCTGAACACAGAATTCCTGGTTACTAAGGGGTTCTCTTACCCACCTACATTTATTGCAAAATTGCCAATTTAATGGATTTGGATAAGCAATCGATTTGGGGGTGTTTTCCCACACTGTCACAGTATAGGAAGTTTTGTTTCTTTATTAGCTTTTGAGACAGAATTGTCCTCATGAAATGACTTCTTTCTTTGAGATCAAAACAAAACCAGACAGACAGGTATCAAAGGGAAGAGAGAATATTTGGCATTCTAGAATTCTACTGCTGTGAAAAAGAAACACTGTGATTCTGAGTCAGCAGTGCTACCTCTGGAGTCTGAAAACAGTTCCAGAACCAGCATCACACACTCTCCAACACAAATAAACAAACAAAAATACAATGGAAAAATCTCAAGCCCAAATTCTCAAGGTCCAATTTGTCATTTCTTTAAGGCAAAGAGGAAGATTTCAATGAGAAAGGCATTGTAAAAGGCTCAATTGTTTCTAATCTTTTCTGAACTAGAAAAACATCTGTAGGGAGGCACCAGGGAATATGGGTATAAACATTGACTGGAGACCTATGATCTGGCCCTAAAATTCTACCTCTCGTCAAGGATGTGACCTCACCTCTCTGGGCCTGTTTCCTTATGTGTACTTAGACCCAACTGAAGAATATAAAACCATTGAAGGTTGGAGTAGATAATCTCTAAGATAATTTTTAGCTGAAATATTCTTTGATTTTACAAAAAGGATGATGGGTGTAATTAAAGAAAAATTCTCTGAAAAGATTTGTGCAGGGAGAAATAATAAGCTGCTGCTAAGACCAATAATTATAGTATAGTAGAAAGGCATAACTAGCATTTATTCAGTGCCAGCTGTATGCTAAACATTATGCTAGATAATTATTATCTTATTTAAGATTCATAACAAACATCCGGGCAGTATTATTATCCTTATTTGACAGATGAAGAAAATAGGTAGAAGTTAAGCAACTTACACAGCTAATAAATGGTGGAGTCAGAATTTGAACCCAAGAGAAGTTCACCAAAGCCACTATTCTTTTGAAGAAGCAAGGAAGAAGGAAAGTAAAAAGAATATGTACCTGTTTGAGAATAATCATGCTATTTTGGGGAAACAATTTCCCAAGTGAGTTTATAGTGCATATAGGAGCTTCAGTGGTGTGCTACTGGCTTCTGAAACCCTTTGCAATATGCACATTTTGTTTGGGCAATAGAACTTATGTGATATCCATGCTGTTTATTTTCACCGGGTAACCTTCACACACACACACAAAATGCGGTTACTTTTTTATTCATTCAAATCATGAGGCTTTTTTGTTATTTTATACTTTAGGGAGAAGGTAAATATTACTAATGAGAAAAAGGAACAAGAGCAAAGCTTCAGCTCTGTGTCCATTACATTGCCAAATACTCTCTTTCCCCAAATACCTTAAGAGCCCGGAAGTCCTGCATTCTGCCTCATCTTCTACATGTATTACAGGATCTGCCAATAACAAGCACTCAGTAAATGGAGTCTCTTTTCTACTTATAAACTAGATTCATATTTTAACCAAAAAATGAAAAATGGGGATGAGAAATGGTCCATGTACCTCTCAAGATAAAATAATTCAGTAGCTCTTCAAAGGGCTTTGAATTAAAAATTATGAGTTATACAAGATGAATATAAAAGCAAATCATGTATGTTTGCGTTTTATGTAGAGCATACTTCTGATATGAAAACATATGTGCCAATTTTAGCATCTGGAATTTTCAGGCAGGCTCTAGCCTATTTGAAATTCCCCAGCAGTGTTAATCAACACTGAGCATCCCCATAAATTGCCAGGGTTGTATTCCCCATTTAAAGTCAGGAATAGCTCCCCAAGTTATTTTCTTGGCTCACATTTCGAAAAGAGACCAGAGCAGCTGCACAGGAGTGTTGGGTGTCCACATAGTTCATCCCTTGAGTTCATCCCTTTCTTCCATTTACTGCTGTTTGTTCCTATTTTTAAATCATTGTCAGTATTTTTTCCTTGACTCTTCTCATTGTCTACACTTTCCTGGCTCTTCTACACAATTGGTTTCATGTCCTTTTTCTCTTGGATTTAGCTTAGTTGAACTGATTTGCACATTTTTGGTCCAAGATGTGTCAAAAATTCTTTAAAGCAAACAGCAAATGTAGATCCTAATTGTACTCTTATGGTTACAAACAATGTAAAATATCCCATATGTTAAGTTATTGCATGTTATATTCCAAATATTCTTTTTAATTTGTGTTCTTCATATAGCAACAACACAGGATTCTTGAAGGGATTTGTTTTCATTTTTTTCCTCTCCTTTCTTTCATTAGAATAATTTATGTCTGCAGGGAATACTTCCTTTTCTTGGGTTTCAGTGCTGTCTTGCGTTTTGTGAATTATCAATGCGTTAAAGACATAGAGAACTTTTTCCTTTTAGCTATTTAAGTTGTAGATTAGGGCATAGTCCCCTCAGGCTGGTGTTAATTGGGAGAAAAAGACATCAGCTAAATTAATCAAGCGAGGGTTTAGAAACAAATCAAGTGAGGCATATACTTATTAGCCTCTTTAATCCCATCCACATTCATGATCTTCTACTGCTACTGCTAAGATTCTTTCTACACCCAGGGAAGTTACAGCTTTTACCAAAACATTTCCACCAAATCCAAATTCCAGATGACCTATGGGCCATGGCCCTGCAATAACAGCACCAGTCTCAAAAAAGACCTAAGACTACATAGCTGGCCACGTAATGTAGTCTTAGGTCTAGTAATGTGAAAATAGAGAACTACTAGTTTCTGTTTTTGAAAGATTTATTTTGAAGGTTCATTTTTGAAACGAGGGGAGACTGGAAGCCATTTTAGGTGTGTGTGATTAAACTTCTCAGTTGCAGATAAAATGGACCATACTTGGCAGTAAAGCTTCACATTGACAAGAGATTTGAAAAACTGAGGTATATGGGGTAACTATTCGGGTTCAAAACTATTCCATTTAAACTAAAGAAGCCTGACTTATGGCCTATCCAACATACATTGTACATCTGCTTTAACTGTTAAAGTAGGGAATGCACTCCTTTAAGATAAAAATGCATATTTCCCCCTTAGGCCCTATTGGTAATTCCCGTATAAGTCCCTTTCTCCATCATGGTCATGTTGACTTGCTAATTTACATCTGAATACCTCTTTGAAACTCTGATGAATATGTATCCTGGGTGTGTTTAATGTATGTTCTTTGTTCTGAAAATATATGACTGTACTGAAAACCATGCTTCTCCAGAATGCTTTCTTCCTTTCTGGAAAAGGCCTTCCAGAGTTATAATCCTCACTCTGGACCAAGTAAAAGTCAACTTATCTCTCTTATCTATAGAATGGTTATTGGTTATTTTGAGTCAACAACATGTTTTATGTATTGTAGACATAGAAACAGATGCTTCTTGGCATCATACTAGAAAGTAATCTCTATAGGCTGCAAATTCTTTTGGGAAGGGACTATCTCTCACTCATCTGTGTTCTCCCATCACTTAGTATATTTCCTTGTGTATAATAAGGGTTTGATGAATGAGTGAGAGAAGCAAAAGAAAATCAATGTGTAACTTAAAGTGTTTTCTTTTTTATAAAAGAAAAGCAAGCCAAATATTTTTTAGGTGGCCCTTTAAAATCAGAGGAATTATCTGTACAGTAGCTGATGTCATAGGGATTTTCTGAAATCAGCAAACCCACATGCAGAACTTTAATTGCTATGTGTTTTAAAGACATAATTATACCTTATCCTTTCAAATGGTGAAAAGCCACTGTGAGTATAATCGATTTGGCTATGTATCCAAACCAGCAAAAGAAATCTTAACTTCATTTTAGTCTATGGAGAATCTAATATGGACCAAACTGACACAGTTTTAATTTCATGCTTAAGTTGTATCAAAATAGAAAGCTATCCTCACATTAGCAGTTAAACCTGTTGATATACAATTAGACAGTATTATGGAATTGGTCCAAGACTCCAAGAAATTGCTGAATTTTACTTTCAACCAACAATGCCTCACCTCAAGGTCACCACCCTGAAAACAAAGCCTGAAAAATGTTACACTTTATTGCTGGCAGAGGCCTTGGTTCCAAATGGCAATGGAGAACCCTGGAGAGCTGCACTAATTTTTGTGGAGAAATGCTTTATCTAATCCTGGCTGGCTGCAAGTGATTTGAATGAAGTGGCAGAGAATCCTGCTTAACCTATTTAACTTCTCAGCAAAGCCTCTGATGTTACCACTCTTAGAATGTCTTAAAGAAGCAGAAAAGAGTCAAAGAGACTATGAGAATTTGTCTGAATGCATGGGTGGTGTGGAGGTATGCACTCAAAATGAGAATGACCTCCATTCTATCTGCCTTAGATGAGTGTGAGAAGAGAAATTACCTCAGTATTAGTGTAAAAGGGAGTTCAAGTGAGAACTCTGCCTGTAACTCTACCCACTCAATGACCAATTAATTGTCTTTAATCCAAACCAATAACAGCCCATTCCTTCTGAATATAGAAGGAGAAAGATGGAAAAGATAGGAAGTCCTCCTAGAGACCAACACGAAGCAGAACCAATTGCCTGCTGCAATACAGTCATGTACTGCATAACAACATTTCAGTCAATGATGGACCACATATACGACAGTGGTCCCATAAGATTAGTACTATATAGCCTAGGTGTGTAGTAGGTTTGTGTAAGTACTCTCTATGGTGTTCACACAACTACAAAATTGCCTAATGATGCATTTCTTAGAATGTATCTCCATCATTAAATGACACATACTGTATTTCAAATGTTGTATGGGAAAAATAAATCAGCTTGCAAAGAAATAAAAAAATATCTGCTCGATATAATAAAGGTATTCCCATGCTCTGCTGCAAAGGAGATTATAACTGCATTCTTTCCATATTATTCTAAAATTCTAGTTAAGGTAGTGTGTTATTGGTGAAAGAATAGAAAGTTAGATCAAAGGAACAGAATAGAGAGCCCAGAAATGGACCCACACAAATACAGTTAACTGATCTTTAACAAAGGAGCAAAGACAATACAATTGAGAAAGATAGTCTTTTCAACAAATGGTGCTGGTACAATTGGACATCCACATGCAGAAATGAATCTAGACACAGACTTTACATCTTTCACAAAAATTAACTCAAAAAGGACCACAGACCTAAATGCAAACCAATAAAACTCTTAGAAGATAAAATAGGGGAAAATCTAGGTGATCTTGGGTTTGGCAATGGTTTTTTAGATACAACACCAAGAGCACAATCCATGAAAGAAAAGATTGACGTTGGACTTCATTAAAATTAAACCATCCACAGGGCCAGCCCCGAGGCCTAGTGGTTAAGTTTGGCTCACTCCACTTTGGCAGCCTGGGTTCACAGGTTTGGATCCTGGGTGTGGACCTATACCACTCATCAGCCATGCTGTTGTGGTGACCCACAAACAAAATGGAGGAAGATTGGCACAGATGTTAGCTCAAAAAAAAAAAAAATTAAAACTTCTTCTCTGCTAAAGACACTGTCAAGAGAATGTAAAGAGAAGCCACAGACTGGAAGAAAATATTTGCAAACCACATATCTGTTAAAGGACTGGCATCCAAAATATACAAAGAAACCTTAAAACTCAACAATAAGAAAACAAACATTTTGATTATAAGATGAGCAAAAGATCTGAACAGGTCCCTCATCAAAGAAGATATACAGATGGCAAACAGGAATTTGAAAAGATGCTCAAAATCATATGTTGTTAGGGAATTACAGATTAAACTAACAATGAGGTACCACTACACACCTATTAGAATGGCAAAAGTCTAAAACACTGGCAGCAGCAAATTCTGGTGAGGTTGTGGAGCAAGAGGAACACTTATTCATTGTTGGTGGGAATGCAAAATGGTACAGCCACTTTGGAAGACAATTTGGCGGTTTCATTCAAAGCTAAACATAAACTTACCATATGATCCAGCAATCAGGCTCCTTGGCCTTTACCCAAATGAGTTGAAAACTCATGCTGCGCAAAAACCTGCACATAAACCTTTATAGCAGCTTTATTCATAATTGCCCAAATTGGGAGCAACCAAGAAATCCTTCAATAAGTGAATAAACAAACTGTAGTATACCCATACAATGGAGCATTATTCATTGATAAAAAGAAATTAGCTATCAAGTTATGAAAAGACATGGAGGAAACTTAAATGCATATCACGAAGTGAAGAAAGTCAGTATGAAAAAGGTATAAACTTTTTATGATTCCAACTATATGACATTCTGGAAAAGGCAAAACTGTAGCAAAGTGAGATCAGTGGTTGTCAGGGGTTCAGCGGGAGGGAGGG
The DNA here is from genome assembly GCA_031878705.1 of Tapirus indicus. NCBI lineage: Eukaryota > Metazoa > Chordata > Mammalia > Perissodactyla > Tapiridae > Tapirus > Tapirus indicus. Next base: position 112,809,088 of record CM062921.1, on the reverse strand, counting down.
AGGAATGAATAGGTGGAGCATGGGGCATTTTTAGGGCAGTGAAACTATTATGTACGATACTGTAATGGTGGATACACGACATTTTGCATATGTCAAAACCCACTGAGCTGTACAACACAATGAGGGCACACTAAGGTCAACTGTGGGCTTTAGTTAATAGTAATATATGAATGTTAGCTCATAGATTGTGACAAATGCACCACACTGAAACAAACCATTAATAATGGGAGAAACTGTGTGTTAGGGGAGGTGGCAGAAGGGGCAAATGAGGACTCTCTGTACGCTCTGTGCATTTTTTTCTCTAAACCTAAAACTGCTCTAAAAAAACAAAATCTAGTTAAGAAAATCCATAAACAAATATTATTTATTTTGCTTCAGTCCCTGCAATAAAGGTATCAACTTCACATTCATATTTATTATTGTTCAGCTGTAAAACAATGTGCTATTGTGGAAAGAGAATCAGACAGACCCGATCTTCACTTCCCAGCTACACCATTTACCATCTAGGTAAAATTTGGAAAATTGTAAGACTTCTCTGAGCCACTGTTTCTTTATGTGAAACATAGACATCATATATAATTTATAGGGTTATTGTGGATATTAAATGTGATATGTGTGAAATGACCTAGTAGAGAAACTGGCCTATATGAGGTACTCCAAAACGTTGGTTATCTTCTCTAGATTTTAAAGACGTTGTTCTAGGTTCTGCCCTAAAACTTAAGTCCTACAAAAGGTGGCTTCACTGATTTTCAGAGTTGGGAAAGACAGAGTATTTAATGTATTTAAAATGTTACATTTTTATGGAATGAAGGAAATGAGAAAGAATCTTCGTTCTCAAAGAAACAAGATTTGACTGTTTTCATGTGGAGAATATGGTGAGTATTACAGCCAGTAGAAGAAAGTGAAGAGAAAGCGAGAGTTCTTAAACTGAGCATAAGCAGTAATTAATTGAGCAGGAAGGCTGGTAGATGAGGGAGAGAATAGAATCTCAGCTGGGTTCTTCACTTACAAATAAGCAATGGAATAAGAAGTTAAATCTATAAATGTCAAATCCTTTCTATAATGCCTGAGAAGACCTGCACATCATCAAAATTCAAATATTACTAAGTTGTTTTATATGCTGTGAACCCAGTCAAGACAGATTCTCTTCATAGCAAATGCTGGAAGATGAACTTTCTCCCAATTGAGCATCTTTTCCATTCCATACCTGATTTCCTCTAAGATATCTAGAGCTCCTAAAGTCACAAGCCCAGACTTGAAAGTTACTGTCTCCCCAGAAGCTGAAGCATTCTCAGTGTTCAAGATTCTCTATGATTATATCATTATCATCAAGTCTAATACAACCAGAACAGGTCAAGCATTGCTCAGATGTTAGGGATAATTAAAGAGAAACAGGAAACAGTCTGAAAGTTCCCCTCCATTGGAGAAAAATTCAAGTTAAATTTTTAAAATACTAAAAGATTATTTTACTCTGAAAGGGAGAAAGGAAAATACATAAATATTTAGATGAATGTATTAGTTTCCTACTGCCAATGTAACACGTTACCACAAATTTTGTGGCTTACCACAACACAAATTTCTTATCTTATAGTTCTGTAAGTCAGAAGTCTGAAATGGGTCTCACTGGCTAAAATCAAGATGTTGGCAGGGCTTTGTTACATTCTGGAGGCTCTAGGGAAGAATTAGTTTCCTTGCCTTTTCCATCTTCTAGAGGCTGCCCACATCCCTTGGCTCATAGCCCCTTTCCATCTTCAAGGCCAGCAATGGCAAGTCAAGTCTTCACATTGAGTTACTCTGACACTGACTCATCTGCCTCCCTCCTCCGCTTTTAAGGACCCTTCTGATTACAGTGGGCCCACCTGAATAATCTAGGATAATCTCTCTTTCTTAAAGTCAGCTGATTAGCAACCTTAATTCCATCTGCAAACTTAACTCCCCTGCCATGTAAAGTAACATATTCATGGGTTCTTTGGATTAGGATGTGGGCATCTTTGACAGGGAGCACCATTCTGCCTACCACAATAAATAAGTCAGGAGTTGCTGCCCATATCAGTAGAGATGAGGTATACTCCAACACCTCAGATCTTCATGGGAGCAGTGTAAATGAGCTCATTACCTTGATTGGGGATACTTGTAAAAAGGTCTTATGGCAAATTCTTTCCACAGAAATTCCGTGAAATTCTTTCCAAAGAAGTTTGTGGCAGTAGGCAGGGGTAGACAGAGCTCTTTAACATCAGCTTATATTTACCGATCTGCTCATACCTCCTAGCGAATTTAGTGTTCTGCTTTAGCATTCTTTTTTCTTTTTTAAAAGTGAAGGAAATCTTAAAAAATAATTAAGTTTATTTCCAGGAGGCAGGTCTCTCTTTTGCATAGACGTTGGAAGGGAGCACAAATAGACAAGAAGACATACCAAACATTCTTACAAATTATCTGATGACACGTGAATTATGTTTTATATGGCTGTGGATCTATTCCCAACTTCCTTAGAAATGCTTTGGTGTCAAAACAATGACCGTCCAAGAAACACCTGAGCCTGAGCTCTAGGCAGAGACAATTTCAGAGGTGAATGAAAGGAAAAGAAAAAAAAAAAAACACAGAAATTTTGATTCCCTTGGGATTGACCAAATTGGGAAAGGATTCCCTGGTCTCACAGACACACCCTTCTGAGAATAGTAAACGACAATACAGTATGTGAAGTCCCCACCCTTCCCCAAGCCCGCCTAGACCAGGGGATAGACAGGCTCACTTTGAACATCCTTTATCAATCAGAAAGCCTTAGAGGTGAAATTTGAATTGCCCTATAATTTTGAAATTTATCTTCTCATACTGAGGTTGAGTCCTTTTGGTTGAAAGGAGGAGACATTCACTGGGATGTTTCAGATATAGAATAATGAAGTTTTAAGATATTTACTAAGTGCAATGGTATAATATGCTTCTTAATTGTATCCAGGACAGAGTTGTTATGATTATGCAATTGTTTTCCAATTCTCAGCTTTCTGAAATAAACATCTGGACGGGATTATAATTGTGGGTAGAGGCTGGATCCCATATTGCTGTTTATTGATGATGTGCTTCAGGTTCCAGGCTCAATAGCACTGCCCTCTCTCTTCCGTAACCTCTATCCTTATGTAAAGGTGACTCAGGAGAAATGTTACCCACATTCTCAAACTTTAGAATGTTTCACAATCACCAATCTCTTCAATACTTGTTCTAACTGCTGATTCTCTAGCCCCATCAGCAGTGATTCTGATTCTTGTGGTCTGGATGGGTACAGGGAATTGACATTTTTAACAGGCTTCCCAAGATAACTCCGGTCATGCAGTTTTCTAAGCACGCTTTGAGAAACACGACCCTAGTCCCCTGAACCATTCTGGATGAGCGTTGTGTGTATCCACTTTGCACAGCCATCTTCATTAAAGAACACACTCTCACATCACACTCTGGGTCAATTAATCTGATTTCTCTAATCATGAGTGTTCTAATCGTTCACTCTTCAAAGTGGCAAGAGATTTCTCAGAAACCACTTTGGTGTTTGGAGAAGTGGAGTGACTGCATCAACACTGATTTTGTTTTTGTAATGTGTGCAGAGGACAAAATTAACCTTTTGTTTTCTGGTTTGAGGCAATCATTTAGTCCAAAAACGAAAGCCATTAAAATACTCACTGGATCATTTTGTTTGCTTACAAACCAGATATATTTAGTAATTGAGGTTTTGATGAGTCTGGATAATTCCAGTGTCCAAGTTGGTGGGAGGTGTTGCAGGGGAGGAAAGGGAAGGAGTAAGAGTGGGTGAAGAGGTTATTCAAGACATTTTATTTGAGGGATATCTGCCACTACTTCTGACAGCAACTTGAGCATTCCACGAACAAGTGGGGAGAGTCATGGACTCCCTCGGGGATCTGATTCAAGATCTAAAACCCCTCACCAGAAAAATGTATGTAGACACACTTACACACAAAAATTTTCAAGCAACTTTAGGTATGTCATGGACTCCCCTCCCACAAAGCTCACCCAGATTTAGAACTTGTTTTCTGAGAAGATTGCCCTCTGCCCCTCCCTTTAGGGGAATCTTTTAGCTGCTACCACAGACACTCTTGCGTTAGCCTTTATGAGTTATGTAAATAAGAATCATTTGTGGGTAATTGTTAAACTTGTAGATGCCTGGCCCCCGCCTTCAGAGATTGACTTAGCAGGTCTGGAGTCCAGCCTAGGGCACTGCAGTTATTTTACGAGCCTTAGGTGACCCTGATGCAGATAATAAATGATAACAATTTGAGAAACTGAGCAGCGACTCAGAAAAAGGCAGCTCAACTGGTACAAATATAGTCAAAGCGATCAGACCACTTCCCTCTCCCAGATAGAAACCTAGATTTTAAAAAGTGGGGTTAGGGCTGGCCTGGTGGTGCAGTGGTTACATTCGCCTGCTCCGCTTTGGCACCCCGGGGTTCACAGGTTCAGATCCCGGGCACGGACCTATGCACCACTTATCAAGCCATGCTGTGGCAGGCATCCCATATATAACGTAGATGAAGATGGGCATGGATGTTAGTCCAGGGCCAATCTTCCTCACTGAAAAGAGGAGGATTGGAACAGATGTTAGCTCAGGGCTAATCTTCCTCACCAAAAAAAAAAAAAAAGTAGGGTTAACTTTTCCCATTCCAGACTCTACTATATCTGCCCTTCTGTTCAGCTTGGCTATTCTAGGAAATTGTTTTCATTTTCTCCAATGAAAGTTGCCTACACACCCATTTTAAATTCATATTTTCTGTATAAAAGATTGAGAATGGGGGTGAGTAGGCAGAATGATTTTTCTCTCAACTCGAACTCTCACAAGGGGGGTCTTGGGCCCATCCTTTCTCTTCAAAGGGACTTCCATTTCCTTGTGTTCATGGAGCTGTACTGCTCACGGCTCAAAAGAGGTAAGGGCAGGGTGTACTGAGTAGAAAGGCTGGAGCAACTCTTCATCATCAGCCTCTAGAAGTTTCCAGAGGGTAATTTGGCTGGATATTTTGAAACACTGTAGAAGACCTTCCATAGGTTGGCAACAGCCACTGATGAGCAATTCTCTACATCTGTTAAGAGTTATACTTGTACCAGTGGATAAGAGTACTATAGAAGGAAATGAATGAAGTTCAGACTCTGTCCTGCCTCAGAGGACAGGCTCATCATTTGCTTCACTGACGTATCAAAACACTGGTCAGAATAAAAGACAACCCCATCCACCTCAGTCTGATCAAACAGGACACATAGCCAAAAATTCTATCAAAATATCTATATATCAAATTTAAAATTTCCTTTCCAGAGGCAAAATGCAAGTTGTTTCTATGGCATTGACCTCAGCTAACTTTCACAATCCTGACTGGTCAAACTCCATCTTTCATCCCTTAATATAAATAAATGATTGCTTTCAGATTGTACGAGAAGAAATGGGAGAAAAGATTGGCACTTGTGTTCCGATATGAGGACAGTTCAGTGGTTCTCATCAAGGCAAAAGAAAAAAACAACCACATTTGATGAGTCTTTTATTGTTGACTCACTGAGATGGTTCCCTTGGCAACTAACATGGGAGGTGATTGAACTGGAAGAACTGAGAGCTCCTCTCCTATCGAACTTCACCCACAGCTGATTAAAGGGCTTTCAGACAAACAATATTGATGGCACAGGATGCTGAATGCAATGGTGGGGAGAACTGGGGGTGGCAGATTGAGAAAGCAAGGTAACTGCTTAAGTGTCATCAAAGTTTAACTGAAACAAAACACACTGGAGGCACTGTTTAACATTCGTATCAATTAGATTCAATCAAACCTAATTATTTTATGTTGCTGTTTGTCTACTAGGTGATTCCTTGTGGTGAAAAGAACAAACTTTTTGATTAGAAAATGAACAAATATTTTGTTAAACATCTAATGAGACTTGCACTGTGGTAGGCTGTGGAGTTTCAAAGAACAGAAAAGATAGTTTGGGGATTTGAGAAACTTGGGTAGTATGAGCTTCTAATGGAAGTGGTATGTGAGAAGGTGGGGGGCACTCTCAATTTGGCACTGGAAAATTTGAGCTCACTGCTGGCCTTTCATTAAGATGTTTCTGAGAAGAAAGAATAAATAAATAAAGTGTAGATGTTCTGAGATGTGCTAATAGAGATAGAAATAAAATGCTCAGAGTCCTCCATTCCCCTGTGTCCATGACAGACATGGGAATTTGAACATGAACTGTTTTCTTGCTTTTCCAGAACTCTTTCCATAAACTTAGCATATAAATCTTGGTAAAGCCGTCAGTTCTATAAATTCACATCCTGCCTTGTCCCTGGACTTGAGGCACTGGCTGCACCCAGACAACTTCACCCTTGGAAATCTGTACCAACAGCTCTGTTTGTTAGGTGGCTGCTGAAGAAATACAAAATGCATTGAATTTAGTGAGTGAAGACATGAGTTTCCTCTATATGAAAGCAAAATCCATTAAAATGCACATAATTTTTGATTGAATTTAATGTCAGATCTGTGAAATCATAACAACCTAGAGAAATAAACTGAAATATGGTTAAGGACTTAGGTACAGCAATGTTCATAAAATAGAGTGACAGTGTAAAATTGAACATGATATACACGTCTAACTATATAAAATTATAAATTTATAGATAACCAAATTATAACACCTCCATTACAGCTCTTAAAAATCATGTTTGCAAATATCAAAGGATACAGAAACATGCTTAATATTATACATACTATAAAGTAAGAAAAGCAGATTGTAAAATAGGATAAAAATAGGATATAAAGATGTGTTTACTCATAAAAACCTGGAAGGACATGTCATTTAAAATCTTACTTAACAGTAATTATCTCTAAGTAGTAGGATTATGAGTAAATTCTACTTTCCACTTCATATGTCTGTGATTTCCAAACATTTGACAATGAGCATGTGCTATATTTGACCATTTAAAAAATTGAGTTGTTTTCTTATTATTGAGTCCTCTATATATCCTGGACAAAAATCCTTTACCAAATGTGGGTTTTGCAAATATTTACTCCTAGTCAATGGCTGTGTTTTCATTTTCATTTTCTTAACATTGTCTTTTAAAGAGCAAAAGTTTAGGGGCCAGCCCGGTGGCGCAGCCGTCTAGTTCGTGCTTTGGCAGCCCGGGTTTGAGGGTTTGGATCCCGGGTTGATGCACTGCTTGTCAGCCATGCTGTGGCGGCGTCCCATATAGTAGAGGAAGATGGGCACGGATGTTAGCCCAGGGCCAGTCTTCCTCAGCAAAAAGAGGAGGATTGGCAATGGATGTTAGCTCAGGGCTGGTCTTCCTCACACACACACACAAAAGTAAGAGCAAAAGTTTTTAATTTCAATGAAGTACAATTTACGAAATTTGGGGGGGTGGTTTGTGCTTTGAGTGTCACATTTAAGAAATCAAACATACAGTGGAAGGGTATTCTAGTGTGCTAATTTTAGGGAAAAGCTTCCAAAATCAACCATTTATTGTTAAATTTTGTTAAATAAACATGTTCATAATTTTTAGCATCACATTTCAAGATATAGTTCTATAAAAACTTTTGTTCCATAATCTAACAAATAATTTTGGTCCTATTTTGAAAGTGAATTCACCTTAAGTGGGCTTGGACCTATCCTTGGACAATGAGGACTTTCCATAACAGAGAGAACCTGCTAAGGGATCTTCATGAGAAAGAGAATAGGCAACGCCAACAAGGAGGAGATTTTCTCTGCCTTTTGGGCATCACTTCCAGGCCCCTCTGTCTCACAATACTAACCTTAGCCTCACCATTTAGAAATACCTGCCACTAATATGGACCTCTTGACCCCTCCCTCACATGCATGCAACCTATAGTTTTGATTTAGTCTGTTTGTTTAAGGTAAAAGGGAAACATCTAACAGCCTCTCAAAGCACTTGGAAAGAGTATAGTTTTGAATCCACCAACATTCGAAAGTAGGCCGGGAGAATCATGGACTGGATTGTCCTTACTTAGTGCGTCAATGATGCCGTAAAATTATTTAGGCCATTTCTTAAAGTGCCTCAAAGACCCCTCAAAACCCTAAGGCATTTGGCTCTGGAATTCTGGTGTTGGCAGGAAGCTGGTCACCCCATCTGCTCTCCCCACCACCCTCGCACAGTGAATAGTTGAGAATCTTCTTGAATTTTTTGGAACAGGAACCAAAATGAGCACTAGAACAGAAAAGATCGCTGGGCTCTACCTCCTTTCTGCTGATGACAAAATGGAAAGCCCAGCAGAGACATCAACATATTCCACCAAGACAAGACAGCACGGCCACAGGAATGCCACACGGAGCCCAAAGTGGCCCCAAATGTGGGTTGGTTGGTTCTGAGGGCAGTGTGTGTGTTAAGTCAGAGAGGATGCTGTGCAAATCTCAAACAGTGCATAAAACAAAGTTATATCTATCATCACTTTTTGCTTTTGTTGTGTATTCACTGTTCCACAGATAAGAACAATTCAAACAGTAAGGCTACAGTTTCAAGACAAATACTTGTTTTACTTTTCTCCAACTCTTTATTGGGAAAATGTTCAAACCTACAAAAATATTGGAAGAGTAGTACAATGAACATTCAAATACACTTTGTCTAGATTCACCAATTTGCCACATTTGCCGCACTGTCTCTCTCTTTCTCTCTCCCACTCATTCTCTCTCCAAACTACTTGAAAGTAAGTTGCATACAGCATAACACTTCACCTCTAAAATTTTAACACGGCCTCGTTAAGATTAAGAACATTTTTTAAGAGAAGCATAATTCCATTATCACGTCTAATTTTTTCTCAAAGATTCAGCCCAGGTGCAAAAATTACATTTAGCCATTTTTGCCTTAACTTTTTTTTTTTCTTAATTTAGAATAGTCCCCCTGACTTTGGTTTTGTTTTTCATATTGACTTTTTTTAAAAAAAGAGTCCAGGCCAGTTGTCTTCTAGAATGTCCAACATTTTGGATTTGTCTAATTGCTTTCTTATGCTTAGATTCAGGTTAAACATTTCTGACAGGATTAATTTATAGGACATGTATATTTAGTGCATTACATCAGAGGACATATAACGCCAGGTTGAACTATTACTATCAATGCTAAGTTAATTACTTGGTTAGGTGATGACCATTAGCTCTCTTTATTTAAAGTTATAGTTCCCCCTTTATATTTAATAAGTAATCTATGAGTGATACTTTGCAACTGTGTGAATATCTTATTTCCCCACAATTCCACATCCCAATTTTAGCATTTATTGATGATATTTACCTAGATAAATTATTACACTGGAGATGGCAAATGGCTAATCCTGTCTATTAACTGGAATTTTCTCAAAAGAAGAACCACCCTTCCCTCCTATTCCTGCTCCTTTTGAATATCTCAATGGACTCATGAGTTATTTTTAAATTTAATGTATTATAATCTATTACTATCTTTATACTTTTTGATGCTCCAACTATATCAAATTTGGTCAAGAGGAGCCCCTTTATGTATACTCCTCTGTCTTTTTAATATGACCCGATTAATCTTTGAACATTACTTTGCTTTCTAGATCAACATACTGTCCCAGGTTCACCTTAAATTTTTCCTGTCCCAGGTCTGGATTCAACCATTTTTCCAGGTTGCTTTATTCCTTTTATTAGGGAATGGTATTTAGAGACTAAAATCTGAGTGCTAAGTATCCTCCTTGTTATTGGAGTATCATTGTTTCTAGGCTACTCTAATGGATAGAGCTAGGAAATATGCTTTAAACATGAACTCATACTGATATTTCCAATTCAAATGTAACATTACATCATTTTTCCTTAGCTTTTAAAATGCTATATTTATATTGTTTTTTCTCTCATAATGAAAATCTTGATTCCTTATATTAATGTATTTCCTTATTTGTCATACTATAAATTCAACAATTTAAGAATTAAAATAGTATTATAATTACCAACAAAGCTATTAGATAAAGTTTAACATTTTTTGCAGTTCTCTTTTCTCTTAGAATTGCTCCCACTAAGGATTTTATAGTTAAGACACTGTTTCCAAAGGTACTTGAATTAATTCCTGTCCCTGCATGGCTTTATTATCAATTGAATATACAGTTAGATTCATTTGTTTCTCTTCATGTTCAATTTTAGGATTTGCTTTCCTGTTTTGTAAATTTATCTTTATTTTTTGAATATATAGAGCATTTGCATAGGTCAACTTATACAAATTATATTTAAAAATTCTTTACCCTTCTACCTACTCCCATATACATCCAATGGGTAACCATTTTCAGTAGTTTTTGTCTGTCCTTCCTATTATTTTCTTTTTGCAAAAATAAGCAAATATGTGGCACCTATTCCTATTCCTCCTTTTTTCCTTTTTAAATTTATTTTTTTATTGATGTAACATTGGTTTATAGCATTACATAAATTTTAGATGTACATCATTACATTTTGATTTCTGTGCAGATTACATAATGTTCACCACCCAAAAACTAATTACTATCCATCATTATACACATGTGCCTATCACCCCTCTCACACTCCTCCCTCCCCGCTTCCCCTCTGGTAACCACCACTCCAATCTTTGTCTCATGTGTTTGTTTGTTGTTGTTGTTATCTACTATTTATAAGTGAGATCATATGGTATTTGACTTTCTCCCTCTGACTTATTTCGCTTAGTATAATACCGTCAAGCTCCATCTATGTAAATGGCAAGTTTTCATCTTTATTTGTGGTTGAGTAGTATTCCATTGTGTATGTATACTACATCTTCTTTATCCATTCGTCCCTTGATGGGCACCTGTGTTGCTTCCATGTCTTGACTATTGTGAATAATGCTGCAACGAACACAGGGGTGCATATATTTTTACAAATTTGTGTGGGTTTTTTTTTTGCTGAGGAAGATTTGCCCTGTGCTAACATCTGTTGCCAATCCTACTCTTTTTTGGCTGGAGGAAGATCAGCCCTGAGCTGACATCCATGCCAATCTTCCTCTACTTTGTATGTGGGTCACTGCCACAGCATGACTGATGAGTGGTGTAGGTCTGCACCTGAGATCTGAACCTGTGAACCTGGGCTGCTGAAGCAGAGATCGCCAAACCCAACCACTACACCACGGGGTCAGCCCCTATGCATTCGTGTTTTTATGTTCTTTAGATAAATACCCAGCAGTGGAATAGCTGGATCTTATTGTAGTTCTATTTTTAATTTTTTGAGGAATCTCCATACTGTTTTTCACAGTGGCTGCACCAGTTTGCACTTCCACCAGCAGTGTATGAGAGTTCCCTTTGCTCCACATCCTCTCCAACATTTGTTATTTCTTGTCTTGTTAATTATAGCCATTCTAACAGGCATGAGGTGATATCTCATGGTAGTTCTGATTTTCATTTCCCTAATAATTAGTGATGTTGAACATCTTTCCATGTGCCTGTTGGTCATCTGTATATCTTCTTTGGAAAAATGTCTGTTCAGATCTTCTTGTCAATTTTTACTTGGGTTGTTAGTTTTTTTCTTGTTGAGATATATGAATTCTTTATATATTTTGGATATTAACCCCTTATCAGATATATGGTTTGCAAATATCTTCTCCCAACTGTTAGGTTGTCTTTTCATTTTGTTGATGGTTTCCTTTGCTGTGCAGAAGGTTTTTAGTTTGATGTAGTCCCATTTGTTTATTTTTTCTATTGTTTCCCTTGCCTGGTCAGACATGGTACTTGAAAATACGCTGCTAAGACTGATGTTGAAGAGCATACTGCCTATGTTTTCTTCTAGAATTTTTATGGTCTTAGGTCTTACATTCAAGTCTTTAATCCATTTTGAGTTAATTTTTGTGTATGGTGTAAGAAAATGGTCTACTTTCATTCTTTTGCATGTGGCTGTCCAGTTTTCCCAACACCATTTATTGAAGAGTCTTTCCTTTCTCCATTGTATGTATTTGGCTCCCTTGTTGAAAATTAACTGTCCATAGATGTGTGGGTTTATTTCTGGGCTCTCAATTCTGTTCCATTGATCTGTGTCTGTTTTTGTGCCAGTACCATGCTATTTTGATTACTCCTCCTTCTTTCTTATACAATAAGTAGCATACTATATGCAATTTTGCACCTTGATTTTTTTCACTTAAAACTATATCATGGAAATCATTCCATGTCAGTTCATGGACATGTTCCTCATTTTTTTTTTAATGGCTTCATAGAAACCCATTGTGTGGATATAATACAGCTTGTTCTACTCTTTTCCACAAATAGGCATTTTGATTATTTCTCATTCTGCTATTACTAACAATGTAACATTGAATATCATCCATTTTCTCCTGAGATGTAGAGGTGTATACTCAGGATAAATTCCTAGAAGTGACATTGCTCTGGACTATGAGTTTCACAAGTGTTCCTCAGTTTTTTTTCTCCCCCCTCAGGTGGGGCAAGATGGCTAGAGTGGGCTGGAGTTGGGTATTTCCCTTCTTCCAGGTCAGTTATGCTCTGATAATACCGCAGTGGGGTAGGCTCTGGTTAACTAGTTTCTCTTGAGGGTGGGCCTTGTTAAGAACAGAGTGCTCTGGCATATTTCAAAATGGTTCCTTTTCCCCTTTCTCTCCAGAAGCATGAGGGGATTTTTCTTTGATATTTACTATGAAATTCTGGTCAAGCTCCAGGAGCTAAATCTCACAAAATTGTGGGTGCCCACCTATGACTAGGTCCCCCTAGATTTTTTAACTCTCAGAGCTGTCCACACTGAGCCTCCACATTTCATCAACTACAGTTCAGACTGGATGCTCTGTTTTGTTCTTTTGATCTATGTTTCTACTTTTATCCCCAACACTATATTACTTGGTTTTGTCAGCTTTATAGTTAAGTATTGAAATCAAATTGTGTTAAGTCCGTCAACTTTTTCCCCTTCTTTTTCAAAATTATTTTAGCAATTTGAGGCCCTTTGCATTTTCATATATATTTTGGGATCAACACATCAATTTCTATTTTAAAAGTCTCTGAAAATTTGATTGGGATTATCCTGAATCTGTAAATCAATTTGGGGAAGTGCATATCTTAACAGTATTAAGTGCTTCAATCCATGAACCAGGTATATCTCTCCATTTATTTAGATGTTCATTAATTCTTTCAGTAATATTTTATAGCTTTTAATGTAGAAGTTTTGCACAACTTTTATTAAATTTATTCCTACATACTTTATGTTTTGGGTGCCACTTTATGTAAGTGGTATTTTATTGCATTTTCCAATTGTTTGCTCCTAATATAGAAATGGAATCATTTTGTATACTGACCTTGTACCCTGCAAACTTGCTGAATTTATGTTGTCATTTTCTCTCTCTAGATGTGTCAATTTTTACTTCATGAAATTTAAAGCTCTATTGCTTGGAGCATACATATTTAAGACTGTTAAATTTTCCTGATGATTCATTTTATCCTTATTAGATGACCCTCTGTCCTTTTGAAAACTCTTGGTCTTGATGTCTACTTTGTCTGATATTAATATAACCTCCTAGTTTCTTCATTCTTTCAATATAGTTGTGTCTTTAAATTTAAAATCTGTCTCTGTTAGGCAGAATATAATTTGATTTTGCTTTTTTTGTCCAGTCTGACAATCTCTACATTTGTGTTGAAGTGTTTAGATCATTAATGTTTGCTGTTGTTATTGATATGCTTTGGTTTATATCTACCATCTTGCTATTTGTTTCTCGTTTGTTCCTCTTGTTTATTTGTTTCTCTCTCTTGTTCCTTTCATATTCTTTTGTATTCATTCACTTTTTTCATATTTCATTTTATTTCCCTTGTTAATTTATTATCTATATCTATTTTTATTATTTTTTAGTGGTTTCTCTAGGATTAATGATATACATCTTGATTATCCAAGTCTATTTACAGTCAATATTTTACCATTTTGCATTTCACACTTCCCAGTTCAGAAATGGAATAACCTTACAACAGTATAATTTCATTTACACAACCCACATGGCCTTTCTGGTGTCTCAGCTGAATGCCTGTGATGTTAACAATATGTTGAAGCTTGCTAACACTGTGGCTGGGCCAGGACTCCAATGTCCCTAGCACTGCTAAACCACTAGTATCTCTGTTCCATTCTCCACCCTTTGGTAAGCCTCACACAGTCTATCATACTCATGTCAAGCACAGCCTTTGGCCAAGAACTTGTGCAGAACTCCCCCCTCCAACCCAATGTCTACAAAAACTTCTGAGGCTGTGTTGTCTGCAATCCTCTCTTCTCTGCCCTGCAGATTCCAGCCTCTTCAGCTTCCTCAAATCAGCAAGGCCATCTTGCTCTGCTGATTCTAGTTCACTGCACTGCAGTGCAGAAACTCCCAAGCAGAGAAGGAGGGCTAACATGAGGCTCCCCTTGTTCATTTCCCTTCTTTCAGAGATTGCAGTGTTGCACAGTCTCTTGTCCAGTCTCATGTTTGTACACTGTGAGAGGGCTAGTCCAGTACCTGTTACAGTTTAGTCAAATCCAAGAGGATTTAGGCTTTTTGTTTTTTTATAATGAATAGAATACGTTTAGGGGGAATAGGCTCATGGCATCTATAAGGTAGAAACTTGTGGAGTTTAATTTCACTTTGCTTTCTATAGGACTTGTCTGTTTGAGAGTCTCTTGGCGTCACTTGAGTCTAAGAAGATATCACATAGGATCTTGAAGCATTCTGGAAGAATCTAATTTCATTTTATATATTCCAACCATTTCAGAATTCTCTTCATAATTTTCGTCTGCTTGCTTCTCTCCTTTTGCCTTCTTCATTCTCTTTTCTGTCCTTCCTGAGATTCTTCATTTTTTTTCTTTTATTTATCAAATATTTGTATAGGGCATAGTATGGGCCTGACATTTTTCAGGCTTGACAAATATTAACTCATTTAATTGTCGAGTGCAATGGATGAAGTAAAAAGCAGAGTAGTGGATGCAAGGGAAGTCCATGTTCCTTACCACTTATTTTCCCTCTATAAAGTAAAGTGAATTGTCTTGCTCTCCCTACATTTTTGCAGCTATTAGAAAATAGTGGGAAAACCTCTGGTAACCTTTGTTTTGGAGAAATGTAGAAAAATTATGAGCAACTTTTTTTTGTGAAATATTAGGCAATTAATTCCCCTTTTTGCATAGAGACTTGGAAAAAATCTTCCCAATCCCCATACTGTATGACTAATTTTGATACAGGAAGAAACTCTCTGTCAAATATTTTGTTTCAAAAAACTTCCAAACTGGGATGATCTGGCAAGATAAGTTTCAGCTCAAATAATAGTTACCTAGAAAAAAAATTTTTTTTTAATATAAAGCTAATTTAACTGCTTACCTGCCTACCTGGATTTATTTATATTTTCTGGCTCTGGAATAGCAGTTAAAATGCCACAAAATAAGCACAAAAACATGGATTTCAGTGTCCAACAATCTGGTCTAAAAAGTGAAGCATATTGAGGGGAAAAGAAATAAGACAAAACAAAACATTACCTCCATCCTTTCTTATGTTCCACAGTTAAAACACCCAGGCATTCATGTTTTTCTTTTATGAGGACAATGCCCTCTTCAGAGAATCTGGCCCCTTAGTTTCCAAAGGCCAGAGTGATGAAAAATCATTTTACCTACAGCAGCAAGGACACCAAACTGTAAGAGGACAGAGGGGAGCCAGGATCACAGAAGGTTTGCAGTGCAGACCTTCCCAAATGGCAATCCCAAATGTTTAAGTTCTGACTGTGAATATAAAGCCTCATTCCTGGCCCATGTATATTGCTGTGAGACCTTCATAAATAAATTAATGTGCATATCTCACCCCAGGTGAAATGGGGAATTTCTCTTATATGAGACCTTGCTCTGGGGGCAGCCTCCCTCTTTCCTAGACTGGAATTTTTATTTATCTGTCAATGCTACTGTGCCTATTTAAGAGCCAGAGAAGGCCCTCACAGGGGAGCCAGGGTCACTGTTCATATCAAATGCCACTTCAGGGACTACACTCACACTTTTCCCTCTGCCTGGAACACTCATTCTCCTTGCTCCTCGTGATTGACTCCTCATTCTCAGGTCTCCATTTAAAGGTTGCCTCCTCAGAAGTGCCTTCCCCTCACCCAAATGTAAATGGGTCCTTCAGATACATTCTCTTATAACTCTGTGTTCTATTCCTTCAAAGCATTTGTCACACTAAGCAAATTACATCATTTGTGTCTATTTGTTGCTTGTCTCTTCCACTGAACTTGATGCTCCATGTGACCAGAATCATTTCTATTTGACCAACCACAGCAAACATGGTCTCTAGCATGGTCAGGCTCATAACAGTCATTCAGTATATATTTGTTCATTGAATGAATGAACCACACCACCTTCCCTCCACCCGCATCCCCACAGGGGACTATGGCAGCCATGTGGAGAGAGCTTCAGCGACCAGACAGAGGAGAAGGAAAATTCATCTTATCTAAAACTAGGCAGAGAATTCATGAAAGTGCCCTGTGGCAGAGGTCACAGATATGCAGGGTGAATCCTGAAAAGCAAGGTCTCTGCCCTCTGCAAGCAATCAAAGAAACCAGAACTAACACAGGCCACATTTAACTAGGCACCTTGTACAAACCCAGGGGAAAGAGCAGGGCTTTTATTGCTTATTTTACAGATTGTATTTTATTTTAAATTTGTACACCAGTGTCAATATCTTCCTCCCTGTGGGTAGGGTGATGAAAGTAGCACAGGGAAAAGTAACACCAAGGAAATTCAGCTAATTGGGATAAGAGCTTCCAGAGCTAGGACACAGAGTAAAGCGTTTGGCACCATCTCTCAGACAAGTGGGGAAATACTTGTCTCAGTAGGAGCAAATGAAAACTGAGTATTCAACTAAAAGGAAAATGTTAAACAAAAATATCACACCATCTTTCCAGTGTAAGAAAGAACTTTTGCAAGCAATATGTCCACCTTTAATTCTAATCCAGGGATGGCAAAGAAATTGTATCTGATGGGCTAAATCTGACCTTTGGCAATGGCTGCCCAGAGTGTTAGACTGTGACAAATTTTAAGGCTGAGTCTGGGCTCGGCAAGGAAATGAGCCATGCCCAGGTAATGATGTCTGGTGGACAGAGAGTAGATAATGAAAATATTCATGCCACGTTGTTGTCATTATGAGTTAAATTTTTTTTAAAAAGTTTCTAATAATAGGGATTTTGAGTCAGACTATAGATGGGGGTAACATGAAGGCCAGCTTGAGGGAAATACCACAGAGCAGGGAGAGTCTAGTGGTAATATTAACATCAAACCTGAAGAGGTGCCATTTTTCCCCATCCATTAAAGAACCAGTTTCTTTCAAGGTCCATGGCCTTCAGAATGCCCCCTTTTCTCACCCTTCTTGGAGTTCCTTTCATCTGTGTGATCCTTGCCCCTCACCTAGACCAACTAGCTCATTCCAAGTCTTCTGCAAACTCTTAGTGTAACTATACACAAAGCATCACTCTCTGGCCCTCAGATACAGTGTTCGAAGGGAATATTGACTCAGATAAGCTGTAAACTTCCATCTTCAAATTCTAAATTCTTTGATTGCAGGGCTCTCATATCTCTAAGATAGATTGCGTTTAAGAATTGTTGGGATCTCTCCATTTTTTTCCTCAAGAAACCAGGACAACTCCAGAATCTAATTCTAACAGAAGCTGAGTCACAGAAAGGCTGCTGCTTTTCGTAACAGTAAGTGAAAAATCAGCTGCAGTAACAGGGCTCAGTTCCTAATTCCTAGTCCTGAGGCCAGGCAACTGGACCATTCTTATATTTTAGGACAGTACATTTCTTGATTTATAAATAAATTTTTAAAAAGTTAACAATGAAGCAATGAAAAATGTGTGTATGGTTTTGTTTGATTTTTTTCCCCTTGAATATAAAGGAGTATTTTACAGAAGTTGAAAAGGCTTTTTGTCTCTCTTTAAATTGTATCCCCAAAGGGAACTGGTTCATCCTGTAGGGATATATTCATCCTTCCTTTTCTAGATAAGTAGTTGATCAATACCCCATAGGCCTTTATAATCACTTGCTGGTTTATAGTCCTCCTATGACATAAACAAGCCCAACTCAAATCTTGGTAGAAGGTAAACAGGTATCATGTGTCATATTGAGGGCATTTAATCGTGTGCTACTAAATTTCTCTAAATTTTCCACTAATGAGTTAAAAGTTGAGGCCTTGACAAAGGAATTTGCATAAACTTTATAAAGTTCATATTGTTTATTTTTTAAAAATGAAAAATATTTTTCCCTAAAATCTGCCGAAATGTTTTGGGTGTTCTTAGAAATGTATAGTATAGTAATGTGTAGTATAGAATAGTATAGTATAGTATAGCAATGTTGTTACTGATTACACTACACATGCCCTGCTTTAAACTCTTTGGTGTATCTCCATTGTCTGTACAGACTGAAGTTCAAGTTCCTTAAAATGGGTTACAAAACCCATCTTAATCTGTTAATTCCCATCTCCCTGACCTCATCTCCTCTTTGCCTTTCGCGGTGATCTCTGAAAGTACCAAACTGCTAGCAATTCCTGGCTCACCAGCCTTTCCTTATGTCCTTAACTTTGGCCACGTGGCCTCCTCTGACTGAAATTGCCCCTCCTCCCTTCTTTGCCTGGTAATTTCAATTTATCCTTATCTTGCTTCTCCTAATATCACATCTCCATCCATGCAGGGGTAAGTGCTCCTCCTTTATCTCATAAATTGCTGAGTTTCCATCTCTATCATTATGCAAATAACCCTTAGCAGTTTAAATGTAGGTCTCTCCCTCTGGAAAGGAGGCACTTTCAGGGCAGTGGACAGTGTCTCATTACGCTTTGTATACTCAGTGCCAATGTTTGGCTCATTGTAGACCCAAAAGAGTTATTGGCTATTTGAATCAGTTAATCAACGGAGGAAATTCATCGTCTCAGATAATGAAGGAGAAAAGTGTACAATAACTGTAATTCATCGTGATGAACCACAAAAAACTCCAAGAAACAAAAACCAAGAACTACACAATAACTTACTTGTGACTAGGTAACTTATATTAGAAATAGGGTGAATGAATCTCCATGCAGATCATAGAAGAGAATTGAAGCTGGTTTGTTGTCACTTCTGCTCATTGGTTCACTCTTCTCTTCTTCCCACTGCAGTCATGTCACCGTTCTCCCTTTCCCTATTCCTTCCCTGATAACCAGATCATCATTTCACAATCACCTCTGCTCACAGCTAATGTTCCTTCTTCTCCACTTTTCTAGCATTTTCTGTCTACACTACTGACTTGGCATTTAAATATGATCTTGTACTCTTAGACAGTTTTTCTGTGTCCTGTTTCTTCTATTAGGTCATAAGCTTATGGAGAACAGAAACCATGCTTTTGATATATTTATTTCCTCTATAATTCCAGGATTGTGTCTTGCACATTATCTAACATTATGTAACAATGTGAGAGAAGAAAGAGCTTGAAATGAGAATCAGGAAACCTGCGTTGAGAACCCAAAGTTTCAGTTAAAAGCTTTGTGACCCTGGGAAGATTAAAATTACTTAACTTCTCTAAGCTTCAGCTTCATGATATGTAAAATCAAAATAATTATACTTCTGGGGCTGGCCTGGTGGTATAGTGGTTGGGTTCGTGTGTTCCACTTAGGTGGCCTGGGGTCCATGGTTTTGGATCCCGGCTGCGGACCTTCACACTGCTAGTCAAGCCATGCTGTGACAGGTGTCCCACATATAAAATAGAGGAAAATGGGCACAGATGTTAGTTCAGGGTCAATCTTTCTCAGCAAAAAGAGGAAGATTGGCGATGGATGTTAGCTCAAGGCTAATCTTCCTCACAAAAAACATAAATAAATAATTATACTTCTCTAATGGAGTGGTTGAAAGGGTAGCATGAGATTATGTCTGTAAAGTGCTTCATCAACTGTAAAATGCCCTTCAAATATTAAGTAATATTATTGTTTTAGAAGAAACACATCATTTTTCAGGATCCCTTTTCTCTGTTAACTCCTAGGGCTATTCCCTATGGCTATAAATAATTTCTTGGTTCCTGGTTGTCATCTAGTTTCTCAGGAAGGAAGAGAGCCATATGCCTCTGCCAACTCCATTTTTTCCTTTGAGGTTTCCAGAAGTGCTGGTTTCTTGCTTTTCTTCTGGGTCCTATATCAGCGTTTGGACTGGTAACCATTGCAAGAAAAACATGCCTTCGTAACATAGGAGGTTTATGACAAAAATATATTCTTTGTTTGCTCCAACTTTTAAAAGCACGGTTTTTTTTTAAATTATAAAAGTAATACAAGTCCATGAGAGATCATTTGAAAAATGTAAATGGATAGAAAAGAGTCAGAATAAAATTGTCTGACTTCAAATGTGACAGCAACAAAAGCAAAATAAACAAGGGGGATGATATCAAACTAAGAAGCATCTGCACAGCCAAGGAAACCATCAACAAAATGAAAACTCAACCTACTGAATGGGAGAAAATATTTACAAGTCATATATCAAATAAGCAATTAATATCCAAACTATATTAAGAACTCATACAACTCAATAGCAAAAAATCAATCTGATTAAAAAATGGGCAGAGGAACTGGATAAACATTTTTCCAAAGAAGACATACAAATGGCCAACAGACACATGAATAAATGCTCAACATCACTAATCATCAGGGAAATGCAAACAAACCACAATGAGATATCACCTCACACCTCTTAGAATGGCTATTATCAAAAAGACAAGAAATAACAAGTGTTAGTGAGGATGTGGAGAAAAGAGAACCCTCCTACACTGTTGGTGGGAATGTAAATTGGTGCAGCCACTATGGAAAACAGTATGGAGATTCCTCAAAAAATTAAAAATAGAACTACCATATGATCCAGCAATTCAAATTCTGGGTATTTATCCAAAGAAAATGAAAACACTAATTCAAAAAGATATACACACCCCTATGTCCAGCATTATTTACAATAGCCAAGATATGGAAACAGCCTAAGTATCGGTTGACTGTTGAATGGATAAAGAAATTGTGGTGTGTATATATATATATTATGTATATATATTGATATACATTATATATATAATGAAATATTATTCAACCATAAAAGAGTGATATCTTACCATTTGCAACAAAATGGATGAACCTAAAGGGTATTATGCTAAGTGAAATAAGTCACATAGAGAAAGACAAATACCATATGATTTCACTTATATGTGGAATCTAAAAAAGCAAAAATAAACAAACAAATCAAAACAGAAACAAACTCAGATACAGGAAACAAACTGGTGGTCACCAGAGGGGAGCAGGGTGGGAGATGGACAAAATGGGTGAAGGGGATTAAGAATTACAAACTTCTAGTAATAAAGTTAGTGTCACAGAGATGTAATGTACAGCATAGGGAATATAGTCAATAATACTGTAATATTTAGTATGGTGACAAATGGTTACGACAATTTTCATGGTGATCATTTTGTAATGTATATACATGTCAAATCACTATGTTGTACCCCTGAAACTACTGTAATGTTGTATGTCAACTATACTTGAATAAAAAAAAAGAAAAAATAGTTTATGGTATTATAAACTATAGTCATCATGCTGTACATTACATTCTCATGATTTATTTATTTTGTAACTGGAACTTTGTACCTTTCATCTCTCTTCACCCATTTCTCCCACCCCTTACCCTACTCCCTCTCTCTGTTGGTAGGCACCAATCTGTTCTTTGTATCTATGAGCTTTTTTTTATTACAGCCAACATATAAGTGAGATCATATGGTATTCTTCTTTCTCTGTCTGACTTATTTTGCTTAGCATGATACACTTTAGCTTCATCCATGTTGTTGCAAATGGCAAGATATCATTATTTTTTATGGTTGAATAGTATTTCCTTGTATGTATATATATCACTATTTCTTTATCCATTCAACAGTCAATGGACACTTAGGTTGTTTTCTTATCTTGACTATTGTAAATAATGCTGCAATGGACATAGGGGTGTGTATATTAGAGTTTTTGTTTTCTTTGGATAAATACCCAGAATTTGAATTGCTGGATGTTATGGTAGTTCTATTTTTAATTTTTTGAGGAACCTCCATACTGTTTTCCATAGTGGCTGCACCAATTTACATTCCCACCAACAATGTAGGAGGGTTCTCTTTTCTCCACATCCTCACCAACACTTGTTATTTCTAATCTTTTTTTTTTTTTTGCTAAGGAAGATTCTCCCTGAGCTAACGTCTGTGCCAGTCTTCCTCTATTTTGTATGTGGGTCACTGCCACAGCATGGCCACTGACAAGTGGTATAGGTCCATGCCTGGGAACCAAACCTGGACTGCTGAAGTGGAATGCACCAAACTTCACCACTAGGCCACAGGGCCATCCCCTCTAGTCTGTTTGATAATAGGCATTCTACCAAGTGTGAGGTGATATCTCTTTGTGGTTTGATCTGCATTTCCCTGATGATTAGTGATGTTGGGCATCTTTTCAGGTGTCTGTTGGCCATTTGCATGTCTTCTTTGGAAAAATGTTCATTCAGTTCCTCTGCCCATTTTCTGATCAGATTGCTTGTTTTTTTGCTATTGAGTTGTATGAGTTTTTAATATATTTTGGATGTTAACCACTTATTAGATATATGACTTGTAAATATTTTCTCCCATTCAGTAGGTTGCCTTTTCATTTTGTTGATGGTTTCCTTTGCTGTGCAGATGCTTTTTGGTTTGATGTAGTCCCACTTGCTTACTTTTGCTTTTATTGCCTTTGCCTGAGGAGACAGTTCAAAAAAATATTATTAAGACTAATGTCAAAGAGCATACTGCCTATGTTTTCTTCTAGCAGTTTTGTGGTTTCAGGGTTTAACATTCAAGTCTTTAATCCATTTTGAATTTATTTTTGTATGTGGTGTAAGATAATGGTCTACTTTCATTCTTTTGCATGTAGCTGTCTAGTTTTCCCAACACCATTTATTGAAGAGATTGTCTTTTCCACATTGTACATTCTTGCCTCGTTTGTCATAGATTAATTGACTATATAACTGTGGGCTTATTTCTGGGCTCACTATTCTGTTCCATTGATCTATGTGTCTGTTCTTGTGCCTGGGGTTCGCCGGTTTGAATCCTGGGTGAGAACCTACACAGTGCTCATCAAGCCAGGCTGAGGTGGTGTTCCCACATAGAGCAACTAGAAGCATGCACAACTATGACATACAACTATCTACTGGGGCTTTGGGAAGTAAAAAGCAAAAAAAAAAAAAAAAAATTAAAAACTTTTCACAAGAAAAAACTTCTATAACTCTGTGTGGTGACAGATGTTAACTAGTCTTATTGATGTGATCATTTAGCAATACATAACTTCGAATCATTATGTTGTATACCTGAAACTAATATAATGTATGTCAATTATACCTCAATAAAAAAAGAATAAAATTATCTGTAGTCTCTTACCCAAATATAATCACCAATAATACTTTGGCATATATATTTCCAGAATCTTTTTCTTAATCTCTATATATTTTAACACAGTTCTAATATTAATCATTAAGTAATTTTTGTCCCACAATAATTCGTATGTTTGATAACATTTTAATTTTATAAAGTTTCCATGTAGGAGTTTTCCTTAACCTTTTCCTGATTCTTGGATGTTAAATTTTTTTTCCATTTTCATCATTATAAATAGTGCTGTGATTAGGATCTTTGTAAATATCAGTTTTTCTCA
Source organism: Tapirus indicus (assembly GCA_031878705.1). Lineage (NCBI taxonomy): Eukaryota > Metazoa > Chordata > Mammalia > Perissodactyla > Tapiridae > Tapirus > Tapirus indicus. Next base: position 112,785,459 of record CM062921.1, on the reverse strand, counting down.
TTTCTTTCTTTTTCCATGTAAGATGACTTGAGGAAAAATTAACAGAAGTGGCATTCCTATATCAAAGGGTTCAAACATTTCTAAGCCTCTGATGGCCTGTCTTAATTTGATTTTTCTTGAAGAATCCTATCTTACACTGAGTGGGGCAGCCTGGATGGAGGACATATAATGGTTTAGGCAATTCAGTGTGATGATGGTTAATGTCAATAAGATGAAAATAGAGAAGTAGGCAGATCTCAGGCCATATTATTTAGAAACAGAAATGGCTGTAGTTCTACTCTCCAGTATAGGAGATATTATGGCAAAGAATAACTCAGGATTTTTGAAGCATTTTTTCCTTACATAAAAACCATTTTTTAAATTAAATTGAATAAGATTTCACTTTGCTTCCCTAATGCAGAACTCTTGACTTAAAGGCTCTCTATCAAATCCTTTCATGAACTTTAGGAATTGCTTTATGAAAGCATACCAAATTCCAGCTGGATTTGAGGCTCAGAGTAGAGGAATACAGGGGAGGGTGATGTTTTCAGAGAAAGGCTGAGTTGAATCTTAAGGAGATGAGGCCAGTAGCTGAACTGTATCACTAGAACTACTTCTTCACTGGAACTTTCTCCCTAATCTTGGAAATAGTAAGGCCCTGGCATAACTAGCCTAGAACATTATTTATAGTTATTTGTTTAGTTAAAAATGAGAGAGAAGCATTTCCACCATTACATTTAATATTTTGATAGGGATTTTCTACTGAAAAACAAACAACATGCATTTTATTTGGACTCACTCTCAAGGAGATATTTGGAAAGAAACTTTCCAAGAAGGGACATGGTGTTTTCTTCATCCCTAAAAATGGTGAGGGAGCTCTAAGATTTCCTCTCTTCTTATTCCAAGGTAAAATTGTTGACAGATATATGCAAGTCACCAGCAGGTTTGGTGATTTGCTGTGGTGTTTTGTTTGTGTGTTTGTTTCTTATAATGAGAGATACAGGGGCAAGAAGAGAGAAATTTGGCATTTTTCTCAGCAGTGATTTGGAATTGTGCCTTCTACCTATCCTTTGGTCTATTGTTCTGGAAAGGCAAAAGCAGCTAGCCAGGAAGACATGCACCCTAACTCATTCTTGGCAGCAGCTGCTGCAGACCCTGAGTGGAAAGAAATTTTCATTTCTACACTGAATTTTGATTCAAGGAAAAACTAAGCCATCAAGGACACCTGTGAGAGCTCATGGTTGGGTTAAAATGTCTATTTAATTATATTCTGCAATGTACATGGGAGGATTCAGGTGTTGGCTTCAGTATGAATGAAACCATTTTATTGTTCCCTTAGCCAATAATTTGTTAGGACTGAAACCAGGAACTAATAAAACATCCTCTTCTTTGATAGCCTCTCCCATGTTTTTCCAGACTTAGCAAGGCAAAGATTTCCACAGGGTCAACTGCTAATAGTCAGCTCAGCTGTTTGAGGGTTCAGGGGAGAAGCCAAGAGGCTCACTTAATATTATGTAAGTTTTCTTCCCTTGTATTTTTAAATTAGCATTTTTTTCTTCAAAATCTTGCTAATGTGATTTTTTTTCAGTTCTTCACTTTTTGTTTTGTGATGTTCTCATTTTGACAACAGCTGACAGCCAAAGCGAGCAGTAAATGAGAAGTCACATTAGAGAAGAGTGAGGTTTTCTGCTACTGGTTTCTTCTAATGAATGTTTCTTCTCTTGCCATAATGGCAGATAGTTTGTTTCTTAATCTATTTATTTGAAAACTAAAAGGCATTATATGCATATGGGGAAAAATTCAATTAGTAGAGTAAGTTATAAAATAAAAAATCTTCCTGCTGTATTCCCCACACCCCCATCCCTCTCTTCAAAGATAAACTCCTTCCTGGCATTTGTTTTCCTAAAGGACAAAACTATTGAAGAGATTATTCTGAGTGCCTTTGATGACAATTAAAAAGAGAGGTGACACCTTTGAAAGCAACAAAATGGTGGAAACGTGGAAGATGGTGAATTTTCCCAGAAACAAACACAAACAAAAAGAAACAACCCAAATACAAACAACCCAATTACAAAATGGACAAAGTATCTGAACAGACATGTCATCAAAGAAGATATACAGATGGCAAATAAACATGTGAAAAGATGTTCAATGTCGTATGTCATTAGGGAAATGCAAGTTAAAACAACGATAAGATACCACTACTGCATATGAGAATGGCTAAAATCCAAACACTGACAACACCAAAGGCTGGCAAGGATGTAAACAAAGGAACTCTCTTTCACTGCTGTTGAGAAATGTAAAATGATTCAGCATTTGGAAGTTTGGAAGACAGTTGGGCAGTTTCTTGCAAAACTACATACTCTTACCATACTACCCAGAATCGCACTACTAAGTATTTACTCAAATGAGTTGAAAGCTCATGTCCACACAAACCTGCACGAGAATATTTATATCAGCTTTATTCATAATTGCCAAAACTTGGAAGAAACTATCTTCAATGGGTAAATGGATAAACAAACTGGATAACTATCCAGACAATGGAATATTATTCAGTGCTAAAAAGAAATGAGCTATCAAGGAAAGACATGGAGGAAACTTCAATGAATATTGCTAAGTGAAACGTGGCATGCTAAGTGAAACCATGGGGTTGGGTGGGAGAGATGAATAGGTGGAGTACAGGGCATTTTTAGGGCAGTGAAATTATTTTGTATGATACTATAATGGTAAATACATTTTGCATTTGTCAAAACCCATAGAACTGTATAACACAAAGAGTGAACCCGAATGTAAACCATAGACTTTAGTTAGTGTATCAATATTGGCTTATCAATTGTAACAAACATACCACACTAATGTAAGATTCTAATAATAGGGAAAACTGGGTGGGTGAGGGGCAAGGCTGTATATGGGGACTCTCTGTACTTTCTGCTAATTTTGGTGTAAATCTAAAACTGCTCCAAAAAAATCTATTAATAATATAGAAAAAAGCAGACCATTATGGGCTAGAAAAGGACTGTGGTAAATTATGGAGTAGAATTGGAAGGCTTCTCTTCCACTTTCTGAGCATCACATAAGTGTCCCAGATGCTACTAGACCTTGGAAAGGGGAGGGACCTAATAATGATAAAGATTCACTTTCCTACCTGCCTCTTGTTATGAAGGCTTTATCAGATTCAACTTGAATGAAAGAAAAGAGAAAAATATATGTCCTAAGTTTGTGACATATTCATGTCTACTACATGTGAGTTAGGTTTTCTATCTCTTTTATCATTTATGCTTAGACATCCAGTTTTTCACATGTATTTTAATAGTGTTTTGAAAGCAGTTTCTTCTGATTCATTTTTAAAACTTTTATGGTTATTTCCATTGTTGATTTATAATTTTCCAAAAGTGTACTTTCCCTTTGTTTCTTGAATAGACTAGCCTTTTTATACATTTTATTTTTCTTGTAAAGAAATGCTTTCATCTTGAGTTTATTTATTTTGCTATTTTCTTCTTTACTAAATCTATGGTTTTCTAGTTTTATTTTATTATTTGCCTTCGTGTGCTTTTCTTAATTTAATTTTGTTGCACCTGAGTTTAATATTTAATCATTTAATACTGTTCTTTCTTCTTTGGTAATACCTGTTTCTAAGACTAAGTATTTTATTCTGAGCCCATAGATTTTGATATTCACTATTTTCCTTGTCACCATTTTCTAGTTATGCCACAAGTTCTGTTTTTTCTCTTTTGATTCAAGAGTTATTTCAAAAAGTGATTTTGTGGTTAATTTCCTTGGAAAGTTTTTGGTCTCTATGTTATTTTCTACTTTTGATGCATTGTAGTCAAAGAAAGTGTTTCATATTATTTCTATTTTGGGGGAGCTGTTTAAAGTATGTATTCTCTATTATCAGAATATAGATTTCTATATTATATCAATCATGAGTTTTATTCCCTGGCAGTTACATTATTAATTTTATATGAAATATGTAAACTTCTATTTCTTGATTTAACAACTTTAGACAGTATCTATTAATTCCCAGTAAGAAAAAAGAAACTTAAATCTTCTAATGTGTGTTTATTACAATATTATTTTTGCATTGTCTGGGCTTATGGAATTTATCTGTGAAGACTTTCCTATCACTGTTTAGATCAGTTCTATATTTTATTGGAGTCAGCATTCACCACTAGTTCTTTAATTTTGATGTCTCTGCTGGTGGGAAACATCAGTTAGCAGGGTGCTGTCAACCAGATTTTTTATAAGCAGCTCATACCTACTATATTTTCAGAGTTCTTTGTGTTTGTAATGTCTATCTGCTTCTTTTTATGTGAACAGCTGTGTGGCTGTCCAAAAACAAAAGTACTTGAATTATATTATCTTTCCCTCAGGAGTTTAGAAATATTACTCCATTATCTTTGGTATTTACTGTTCCTGGGGAGAAACATGAAACCAGTTTACATTTTTTCTCCTTATAGACAACTTACTTTTTCTGCCTAGATACCTAAAGAATTTTTTCTTTATCTTTAAGATTTCCTTACATTACCAGGATATGTCTTAGTGTCAGCCATTTTGAATCATACTCTCCTTCAACACAATCTGCCCTTTGGCTCTACAAATTTTGTTCTACCTTAATTTCAGAAAATATTCTCATTATAGCTTTGAAAAATTTTATCCTTGGGTTTTCTACTTCTTCATTGCCAATTATTCTTTTATTTTTTCAATCATCTATCGTTACTTTCCACTAAGTGCTTCAGCTTTTGTCTTTTTGTTCTTAATTTACTATGACTCCCTTTTTTCTCTATATCATTAATTCGGTTTTCAACCTTGTCTTTTTGTTCTTTCTTTCTGATTCTTATCTATTAGTCTTGAAATGGCATACTTTTGTTCTGAATTTATTTCTTTGGCTCTTTAGTCTCCTTTCTTATCTCATTCGGCTGTTTTGTCATCTCATTTTTGATACCTACTTTATTAGATTTACATTTTCTTTCAGCTCTTCTATAGAAAAAGGATTATGGGGATGTTTTTTCTCCTTCGGGATTAATTTTGTTTTGTTTTACTTTGCTTTCCTTTGTTTTTGCAGAATGGATTTTTCTTTCTGTCTTTTTTATTCTTCATTTCTTTTTTTTGGTTGGTTGTTTTGCTGCAGTAGTTTTGCAGAGAGTCATACTGTACCTGTTAAACTTATTTACAGTAAATAGCTGTATCAGGACCTTGGTTTGTGATATAGCATGAGTAAATTCTTCAAATATATGTTAGCTTTAGAGAGATACATCAGTGATTTAGGTTATAAGACCATAGCCCTCTAGAACGCAAAAGGACCAGAGAGCTAATGTTTTCAAAAACTCAAACCCAGAGAAGCAAACTTCATGATACTCTTGACTTTACCACAATTTTCTTCCCATTGTAACAGTGCTTCTCAACATGCTGAAAGATGGGTGGTTCAAAATCTTGAATGTACAAAAGGGCTTAAAGAGACATTGATCACATACAATGCATTGAACCAGTATAACCTCTAGCCTTGGTTTTTCCTGTCCCTAAAATCACCTATCTAAATCCAAATTCATCACTCACCAAATTTCATTTCAAGCAAACCTTTCTCAACTCCAACTACTCATTTCAAGGAAAACTTGTGCAACTGCAACCATACTCTTGCCCATATCTAGCTTTTGGATACCCTTGTTATTTCTCACATTTGTTTGACATTTACTCAAACAGTGATGATACTAATAATAATAATAGTTATTACTATTGTTTGTTGTTATTGATAGCATTTATTGAGCACATGTCAAGTACTGGCTTTATGCTTTCCAAGTATTATTTCATTTAATTCTCATGGCAACTCTAAAATGGATGAACTATTATCATCCTCACTTTATAGAAGAGGAGACTGTAACTAAGAGAGTTTAGATACATTTTAAAGGCATCTGCTAGAGAGTGTTGGAGCTGTAGCTCAGGTATCTAACCACGAAATTATGTATTCCTAACCACAGTGCTACTGGTTTCCACACACAATTATATGTGGGAATAAGCTGTGTAGATAGCTTATGTAGATATGTAGAAGGGTTACTTCATCTATCTGTATATTATTCTCCTTCCCTCTTTCTTTTTCTTTGTCCTGATAGATCTAGTGATTAAAAAGTTGAACAGTCACTAAACAGTCCCCCAAACACTTCAAACTAGTCGACTCCTCAACAGTCTTTATTCCTTTGCATGAAGTCCAGCTGGTGCCATTATTAGTCACCTGCTCACAAATCTCGAATGACTTCCCATTGTTGAAAGCTCACTCTCCATTCTAGAGGCATCATCCTCTAGTTCATTTTCTTTCTCCAGATTGGAATCCCCACCTTCCTTTCCCCTCTCAAAATACTTAGAATTTATTTATGTTTCAAGTCATATATCTATTCATATTCATTGCCAATAAAATTTCCCTGGTTACCTGGCTTCCTGAGATTAATTCTCTAGAGATGAATTTTATCTTTAAGCAAATAAATGGAAAATCCATGAATGAGTCATAAGGTTTTAGAGCCGAAAAGACCTTAGATGTTTTCCAGTCCAACCTCTTCACTTTACAGATGAGGACATTGAGGGTGAGAGAAGCTCACTGATTGGTTCAAGTTTGCACACTAATTTTCCTCATGGTAACTGACTTTCAATACAGCTCCTCAACTCCTTTTAACTTAAGTAAATGTAGATATTACATGTCTTAAAATCCACAAACCATCTAAAATTTCTCAATATTATTTGCTATTTTTGTATTGCTACTCCATTAATGGAATGTCTAATACTCAGTGTTTTGGAAAGAATGACTGACTGAATGAATGAGTGGATGAATATTCAAGTACAGAATTTCCATATACCTCACAGAGGTATCTTATTATCTTGATACTTTTAATAATGGCCTTCTTTCAATTTAATGTCCTTATGAATATAATATCTTTATAAAACATTATTTTACTCTAAATTATAATATTATACATTTACTGAAAACAATATCCTGTAAATTGTGCTTTATTAAATTTTCATTTCTCAAAAACAGAACAAATTTTAGATGATAAGCTTAAAAGTAGTTAAGATTTTACTAAAAACTTCAAGTTCTTCAGACCTAATATTGTATAGCAGTTCTACTTCTAAGTAAATATCCACCTACCCTGTTATCTATGTTCTCCCCTTTTTACTTTCATTTCTATTGATAGTGGTGACCTTCAAATGAAAGAATAGCTATCAGATGTCCTAGCCAATAAAGTCATCAAAGCCTGCTGTCTTCCTGGCAGACTAGAGGGCCCAGATATAGTCCACGCTAAGGTCTTACCCGTCCTTTAAGACAAGACATTTGCTGGACTGATAGGATTACTGTAAGCATACTCATCTGCACCATTAGACACTGTTCAAAGGTCTAAATGTCACAAGTAGGGGGGGAATAGCCATTGGATATGGAGGGCATTGCTGTTTATAATACAGAGCTGTGGTGCCACCTGTCTCCACACCGCGCTATGAGGGTTCCACTCTGTAGGTGGAAGTTGCGGTGAAGCTCCTCAGTGGTGCCTCTTGAATGAACCAGAGGCAGTATAGCATGGCAGTTAAGGGCATGCATGGGCCTTGCACTTCGTTAGACCTGGAATTGAGTCCTGCCTTTGCCACTTCCTATTGGCCACTCCTTGGGAAAACTTGAAGCCTCAGTTTCTCATTTGTAAAATGAAGATAGTTATGAGTACTTACCTCATAGGAAATTTGTGAAGATTAAATGAGATGATGCATGCAGAGAGCTTAGTGCACTGCCTCAGTCCCAGTAAGCCCTAATTAATAATAATCAAATTATCAAGGCTAGAAAAGGCCCTTGCTGGTGATCCTGCATTAATTCTTGCTCCAGATTTTAAAGGCATGGCTTCTGATGAAATGCTAAGCTCTTGCCATTAATCATCAAATCTCTGGATTGCCTGCATCAGATATGCGGAGGTGAGGTCCATGAATTTGAGCATTTCTCAGACTGAAAGCTATGCCCTGCCCTGTCTACAGATCCTAGATAGGATGACAGGTTTTTCAAAACAAGTATTTTAAATGAATGAGTTGACATTCAAAATATCCTACACAAAATGTCCTGAAGTCCAGGAACTACCTTAGTATGCATTGCTTGGCACTAAGGAGTTTGATTATTTATCCTGAGTTGTGACCAGTTCAGAAGTTTTCCTCCAACAGTGCCATGCTCATGTCTCTATCGAGGCCTAACAAATGGTATGTGATGTAGCTATTTACATGCCTGTGCCCCTTCATAAGTAAGTAGGGTTTCACTTACAATCATATCCCTAGTACACAGAGAATGCCTGGAACCTAGAAGGTGCTTCATAAAGGCTGTTCGACTGCCTGAATAAAATATGAATTCCAGCTATGTTATTTTAATACTCCCTAGATAATTTCTACGATGCTTTTTTCACACTGACTTTGTCAGTACGACAGAGGCTGCCAACTAGTCTTCAAGGATAGATTGAGCACACAGTTCATATTCTGTAGAGTATGATTTCAAAAATTCAGAGACACGTCCCTTAAAATGGCAACGTAGTAAGAGGGTAGGAGCATGATCTTCAGAACCAGCCTACCTGGGTTCAAATCCTGACTTTGCCACTTGCCATCTTGTGACTTCAGGCAAGTCACTTAGCACCTCTGTACCTTAGTTTTCTCATCTCTAAAATAGGGATAATAATTGTACCTGCCTTAATAGAGTTATTGAAAGGATTAAATGAGTTAATATACACAAAACACTTAGATTATTAACCAGCATATAGTAAGTACTATATATAGTGTGTATCATTATTAATATTTTCACAGAACTGTAATAAGTTCATATTGCTAACCTTAAAGCACTAAAATAGCCAACTAGTTTTCTGAATAATTAAAGGAGCATTAAGTGATGTTGTAATCACAGCTGGAAGAAGCTCTTACTTGTCCCACATTTGGACTATATTGTACTCTGTATCTCATTGTATTATACTTCCTTGAAAACAAAGCATTCATGTGGCATTTATATTAATTAAATTTGACTAATCCAAATACTGACTTATTCAACCATTAGGACAACCCCTTCTTTCAGATACCTTGTCTTCTTAGGTAGTGTGACAGATGCTAGTTTGACACTAAATGGTAAATTTTGCATAGTTCTCAGGTATTGAATAATAGAATCAGAAGATACAATGAAAGAAATACATTAAACAAGTTATATGCTTAATCAGATAATTACAGAGATTTGCTCTGGAAATAGAAAAGCAATATTATCATCCCAGCTTCCAATATAAGTGCTGGTTCCACTGTGCCCACTGTGTCCAATTCAAAGACAAAATTAGATTCCATTTGTATGCCTAAATATCACTCTTAAAAGTAACATATTCTGCAAAAGTATACGCTTTATATAAAAACATCCATATTTGCTTAACAATTTTCTTTGTTTTAATAAAAAGAAAGACATTTTTCAAAGTGAATAAGTAAAAAGGAAAAAAATACCAACCCTCAGATAGAAGATTGCAGGACACAATATTGAACACAATAGAAAGAGGGCGGTGGGAATTGGTGGCTTTTACATTCTGTGTACCAAGCAGGTCATTTTTCTCCAAATGTCAGGTACAAAATCAGTGAGCTTCATGTACTATGACTAGATAAGATTTGCTCAATACATAGATAGACAGACAGACAGATAGGTGAAGGGCACCCAATCTACAATAACACTCGACTTTTCTGAAGTTTAGTCTCCCAATCTCAACAGATCCTCCAATCCGAATGTTAAGGAAAACATCCTTCTAGACTTAGAAAAAGTTGCCTATAGCCGTTGTCAAGCTGACAGCATTTTATTCCCATCGAACAAATGTAGTTGCTGTACTGGGTTAAATAGTGTCTCAACAAAATTCAAGTCCACCCAGAACCTATGAATGTGACCTTCTTTGGAAGTAGGATCTTTGCAGATGTAATCACATTAAGATGAGGTCATACTGGATTAGGGTGGGCCCTAAATCCAATATAACTAGTGTCCTTATAAGAAGAGGGAAATTTGGACACAGGGATACAGACACACAGGGCAAACACCATGTGATGATGGAGTGATGTGTCCACAAGCCAAGGAATGCTAAGAGTTGCTGGCAATCACCAGAAGCTAGGAAAGAGGCACGAGATTCTCCCTCTGAGCCCCCAACAAGGAACCAACCCTGCCAACACTTCGGTTATGAACTTCTGGCCTCCTGAACTGTGAGAGAATAAATTTCTGTTGTCTTAAGCCATCTAATTTGTGGTAATTTGTTACATTAGCCCTAGGAAATGAATACAGTTGTCTAGTTACCTGCTTTCCCATCCCATGATTGACTAAAGCAGCTAACGAGAAGGGATAGGAAGATGCATTTTGAGATAGTCTTTAATGCTCAAAATGGGTTAACCGTTGTTCCAGTTCAGCACAATTGGGAATTCCCTCTTGGCTGTTGGGACTCCCCCAATATCTGTTTGCAAGTTGGTATAAATGAGAACTTTTGATTTTGGTTGATAGAAAAATTAGAACAATCAGAGCAAATGTATGTGGGGAGAAAGAAGAGAGAGGTGGACAATGGAAGGAAGTGACATGGTAATTCTCCCCCACTCCTGGCCTGCTAGATTATTCATCAGTGCTTGTGGAAGGAGGGGCTTAAAAACAGAACCCAGATCAACTGTTTTCATGAGCAATTTCATGAAACATTGGTGTTTCTAGGATCAGGTAACAAAGTTGAATCAAGGTGGAGGAAAGTCTTTTCTTCCATATTTTGTGCTGTAGTTGTTATGAAGACAACATAGGTGAATTAATGTTTATTAAGTGCTTAGAACAGGACTGAGAAACAGTTAAGTATAAGTGTTTTCTATAATTATAAAAGAGAAGAACATAAACAGAACATTTCCAAGTATATGGAAGGCTCCCCTGAGGAATCTCCAAAATAACTGGGAAGGATTGCTGGTCATATATCTGTAAGTAGAGGCAATAAACCAGATGAATTTGTGTCATTAATTAATATTCATTAATTTAATACATGTTTTGAGTACTTTCTAAATCAATAAACTCAATGAAGGGAGAGACCATGTTTAGTTGCTGCTACCCCAGAACAAAGCAGACACTAAGCTGTGACAGACTGAATGACTGGATGTGCCATGTACAGGGCTGAGTGTCAAGAATACAGGGGGAACAAGACACCATTGTCCCACAGGCCAGTAGAGGTGAGAGGTGTTCAGATTAAAATGATGAACTTGATCCATGTGAAACATTTTTTAATAAAGTTTTTATTTTTCCCAGTGTGACCAAAATAAACAGTTTTGCTATAATTATCTGGAAAATTAATTGATGTGGAATAGCTCATTTCTCCCAGACTCTCAGTTAAATCAAATGAGAATGAAATTAGGAAAAGCAACAGAAAATTAGTCATTTCAAGCAACTGCACTGAAATGAATGTATTTCCATTGAACACCCTGGGAACAGCAATCCTTAACCGCTCAAGTAAATAGAAGCCAGGCCTTTCTTTTACTAATACTAACACTTTTCCATGTATTTTACTAAACATAGGCAAGGCATTTCATTCTTATAGTTCTCTTTGAAGATAGAAATACATAGTAGCACACTCAGTCACAACATTGTTGTTAAAGAATTTATTTCTTCCTGTAACTTTATAGCAGAAATAGGATCCCTTTCCAAGCAGTGTGATTAAACTTCTTCAAAGTAATTTTGAAAGTAACCTCTCACCTCTGCTGGCCTGTGGGACAATGGTGTCTTGTTCCCCCTGTATTCTTGACACTCAGCCCTGTACATGGCACATCCAGTCATTCAGTCTGTCACAGCTTAGTGTCTGCTTTGTTCTGGGGTAGCAGCAACTAAACATGGTCTCTCCCTTCATTGAGTTTATTGATTTAGAAAGTACTCAAAATTACTTTCTGATCTCCCCATTGTAAATATTTAATGTTGCTGGTTTCCTGTAATGTAAATGCACTGTTAGAACAAGATGACAGCCATGTGTACAGAAAATTTTGACAGGGCTATGTGGGGGAGCAGAATTCTCTGAGCAAGAGAGATAAATTTCCTAACAGAGTTTTAATGATGAATAGAAGGGGACTGAGTCTCTCAACTCCCACATCAATGAATGATAACATTTCCTTCCAGACTTACTATAAAGCAGAGCTGGGTTCTGAGGTCCAGGAAGGGCATGCCCAGTGCCAATCCTTATCTTAAAGAAGGAAGATAGGCCCATTGACCCAGTAGGGGGTGTGATTCAAACCGATTTCATTGTCCATTTTATAGTGGAGATGTAATCTTAGTAGGAATATATGTCACTATGATACAGGAATGCAATAGCTTACCATGACACTGCTCAGAATTCAGAGGGATCATCAAATAGTTCCAGAGTGAAAAATGAAGTACAAAAAATTGTAACAAACAAGAGAAAAGAGATTTGTCAAACATCTAGCATACTTGCCTAACCAAAGTACTTGATACGTATTAGATCCTTTTCCTACTTCCTACTTCTCATCCCTTGTCAAACTTACAAAATGTGAGTATTTATTTCCAAGCTTTAAAAAAAAAGCTTTTATTCTCTTTTGTACCGGAGAAGTGAAGTGATGGTGAAGGGAGCACATTTATGATTAATGCCTGATAATTATTTTAGAAGAGCTTGCTAGGTAGTGGGACAAGTAGGTAATGTCATAAGTGTTAGAGTTGAGTATGAAGTTCAGTGGGAACACAAAGGAGGAAATAGCTATGAGTCTTTAAGAATAGACTATTTTAACTGTGTTGTTTTAGGGATGGGGCTTTTAACACTTACGATCTCTTACGGATATTCAATTAGTTAAAAAATTTTAAAAATGATTTCCTCTGCTTCTTCCATCCCTTTCCCCAGACAAATACACTGTCCTTTGTTGATTTTCCTTAATTCTCCCGAGACCTATGTAAATAGACCTTTATTAAATTGTCTTCCATTCACCTGTTTGCACCATCTGTTTCCTCTCAGGACTTTGGTACATCCATCCTTTTTCTTCCTTTTGTTCAAATCTACTTCAGGAATTTGGAGGGAAATCACTACATCTATAATCATATCTATCATATATCTTACAGTTCATTGGACTGACTTTGGCCAACATTCACTATTGATAAGATATGGAGAGTAAAATGGGGACCGAGAAAATATCTGATTTTTAATTCAAGTTTTTGTTAAATACCAATACTTTACAGAGGAGCATGGCATAACCACACTTTATTTCCATATTTTCCACAAAAGTGAGAGGGATCACATATTGACCTTGCTTTCCTTTTTGCTTCTCATTAGTGAATCACTTTTACTCCCATGTCATTTCTTTGTCCAAGCCACATGATTTAGATGAAGGCCTTGTGCTTGCTGTGACTGAACATTGCATATTATGGCAAAAAAAGATGAGCACAGGTTAAGTTAAGGATACCTAGGGCCCTGGGAGGAAGAAAGACATCACAGGAAATGGAAAAGTATAAAAGCAGTGCATGCAAATCTCACTTATCCATTTTGGAGGTGTGCTGTCTTTCTGGAATGAATATGCACTCCAAAAGTCTTGCCAAGATCTACCGATTTGATGATTGCTACCCACTTCCATTGATTCACATGGGGATTGATAATATGAGGAGAGAAGAAAAGAAGGAAGCTCCCTTTGGCACTGGAAAATCTTGGGCAGGAAAATGAGGGACTCTCAAGCACTTAAATGCTATGTTTCACTCCTTCTTCCAATTGAAGAATGAGTCTACTTCAATAATCATTATAATCCTCAACAGGGATTGAGGAGTATACTATGTGCCAAGAGCTAGACCAATTACTTTAAATAAATACATTAACTTTATTAATCACCACAACTCCATCTATGTAATAGGAACTCTATCTCCTTTCTGCATGAGGAACCTGAAGCACAGTGTTCAAGCATGTTATATGAAGTTAAGGTGAAAATGCAGAGGACTCAGGATTTAAATTCCAGCCACCTGAATTCCAAACCTGTGGTCCAGTAAGCTATACTGCTCCCAAGAGGTTGGAGGATTTGTGAAGAATAGTTGACCAGCCAGGGGATAAAATTCATTAGAATTTATGGAAATTATGACTGCCTATTTTAGTGAAAGGAATGTAGTCGATTATATTTGAATGATGATACATATATGACTTAAAGTCTAGTTATTAGAGAAAGTATTGGCTAAAATATTGTGGCTAAATTTATTGCTCCACACTCTGGGATTATTCAAACAACCCACAGAAAACTAAATGGGTAACCATGAAATTAATTAATCTAACGGTAATTTTTTATTTTAAGATTTTAATTGCTGCAAGATTAATCTCTCCCTAACTACATGGACAACAGTTCTATCCTCTCACTCAGAAGAATATTGGATTATCACGTTGGTTTTTTTCCTGTTCAGAAACTAGAGTAATTCACTCTATCCAAGACTTTGACCAAGCCCAAAATATAAAATGAGTTTAATTTGAAAACTTCTGATCTGTCTGAAAAGAGAGGGATGACTACTCTTTTACCTTGGAATCCCCAGAAGCAGATCCTAAGACAAGGATTCAAGCACAAGTAAATCATTTGGTTGGGGATCCCAGTAAGCACTATTAGGGGAATGGGGACATAAGATGGTAGGAAAGGTGGTCAGTAAAGCATAAATTATCAAGTTAGCTACCACTGGGGCCACCAGAACTTTGGTTCATTAAGGAATTCTGGAAGTTGATAAAGAATACTACTCAGAGTACTCCATCCAGGCTGAGGTATTTATTCACCAATTCTTTGTCAGTCAGAGCAATGACAACAAAAAATCCCTCTGCAGAGAATCACTGGTGTTTACAGAAAGTAGCTTTTGGGTTGGGCTACAGTCATCAAACTTAGAAGTCACTGTTGTCTATTTGTTAAGTAGTGATAGGCCCATGAACACAATCTGAAAACATAGAATAAACAAAGGAAAACCCTTACCCCTGTACATTGTATTGTCATGTCCAGGGACGACTGTACTAATTGTGTTGTGATTGATTAGTAAAATGTTTTTCTACTTCAATGAGGATTTATACTATAGTCTTTCTAAAAATTAACATTTATCCTAGGAAGATGTTTGTGGATGTGTGTTTTTGATCAATTTGGATTATCAGGAAGAATAAGAAGACATGTCTGCAACTGAAAGATTTTGGAGTTCCATATCCCATTCTGTAATTCACCCATCCTTGTCCTCCAACTCTTCAATCTTCCTGGTGTTGCTTTGAGATAAATAACTCAGAATTTAGGATATATACCACTAGTGGATTGTGGAATCCAGAGATTTCCTGAGAGTGAGGAGTGGATGGTTTCCAGACGCAGACCAACCTAGAAATAGGGGTTGACCCAATAGGGAATGGGGTTGAGCACAAGAGAGGTGGAGACTCCCTTTGGGAAGTTTGAAGGAGGGATTCTGAGAGAGGAGGGAGGATCTAAACATAGTGGAGCAACGAAGAATTGGGGTGTAACCATGAGAAAACTTCCTATAAAGGGCTTAATACTTTTGTGTTTTCCTTGGATTATGGAAAGAGCTCTATTTGGTATAGTCTTAATTGCACCTGATCCCCATTGTAATTTCTTTTATTGTCTTGTAATCTTCAATAATGGTTGATACACCATACAGACTTTTCTGTGGCAATCATGGAAATTATACCCCATCTTGTATTTATTTCACTGCTAAGAATGGCAGAGAGGTAGCTGCATCTCCTTATGGATGGGAGATTTTTGTCCAAGAGTTTCAGGGCAAGACTAGCAGCAAAAAGAGGGGCAGCCCATGGGATACCTGGGACCGACGGGAGGAATATATGATAAGTGACTCAGGGTGGATATGAAACAAACTCACATTTTTCCTAAATATACCAGAGAATGGAATGGGGGAGCTTGATACTTGCCTTATAATTAGCAAGCAAGAACAGCTACGACTAACAATCGTGACCAATTCAAGATCCAATAATCATGCTGCCCTGATAGCTAAGCTTGTTATTGTCTTCATTACTAAGCTTTGCTTGAGAGCTGGCTCTATAATAGAATATTCAGTGAGAGCTCAGGGAACTCCGGTAATGAGTTAACTTTAGTTTATAAACGTAAACTTTAAGAATCTTTAATTACTCCCTTAGTACTTATCTCAGTAAATACCCCTTATACGTGCATAAAAATTAATTCCCATGGAATTGTGTGCCATTTTCATGTATGATGTTGAGAAAGCATTGGCTTTATGTGATCACTTCTCAATCAAGCAGCAACCCAGGAGGCATGACCAGATTTTGACACACACTGTTATAGATTGGGAATCAGTTATTGTGACCATTTTCTAAAACATGAAAAAGAAGCATAAAGTATGGGAGATAGTATGAGAAGATGAATACGTCAAAGTATTAACATATTTGGAAGTCACAGATCCTGAGAAATAAACACAATCAGTGGCAATATAAATTGTAAAAGAGTAGTAAATAGGATCTCATAACTATTACTACATATTAAGTAGAATTGTTTGGATAAAATAAAAATGGGAATAAGAAGGAAGGGTGCACCTTGTTCAAAATAATCAGATCTATTAGAAATGAAGATGGAATAGCATTATATGTCAAAAAGATATAATTTTAAATAGCTTTATCACTTTTTCTGTTTATTAAGGTAATATATGGTTCTTGCAAACAAAAACAGCAAACCAAACACCCCAAAATTAGGACGAAAAGAATAAAAATCCCACCAATGTCACCATCTCATATTTATTTATGTTCTAGAAGAAGATACCTTCACATAAACCTCCATATTTAGGAAGAAAACATGATAGCAAGTATTTGCATAGAGACAAAAACAGAGGCCAAGAATGGGAACTTTGTCGTTAGAGGTGACAAGCTGATGCCTAATTAAAGGAACTGGATATGAGCACTGACAGTTCACAAGCTGGCAGAAGCAAGATATGATAGTAATGGAAATAGTCACAGAATTAGTAATAGAAATTGTAACAGTAACAATAACAGCTACTATTTACTACAGACTAACTCCATGCCTGGCACTATGCAAAGCAATCTACATAGGTTTTTTCTTTTAATACCACAAAACGATGAGCTAGATACTATTTCCCTCAGTTTACAGATTATGCTAGGTAATTTACCCCTGTATGCACAGAGGTAAATTCTATCAGTGATCAAGGACTTCAACTCCCAGATATGCACTAGAAGTCTCATTCAGCACAGTACATTAAATGCTCACTAGACTGCTGACAGTCTCATGACTCTTAAAGCAGGTGAAATCATTGGGGAGCTTCTTTCATGACCAGGCAGTAATTAGGTATTGAAGTGATGGAAGAAATAGTCATCTTAGGAAAACAGGTCATTTCTGAACTGCTCTTATCATCACTATAGTAGCTTCTCCACCACACCTACTTTCTTGGATCACGAGCATCTTACATCTTATTCTGAGTGGGAGAATGCATATCTGGCTGCTTGGGACTGCACTCCAGCCATGGGAAGTTTGGGGAGTAAGCAAGCATCTGACCTGTTTGCCTTTCGGGTTAGAGGCCATCTATGCCTCCCACTATGGCACAGATTGGAGGACTCCAAACACAAGAAGGAGGTCAGATCCTGGACTGCCTAACTACAACAAATGTCCAGTAGACATGGGGAGGGAGAAGGCTCCTCTCAGAGGAATTCTCCATGGAGGGAGGAAATAAAGGGAATAGAAAAATTTTAAAGAGAAAAGTAAAAGAAAAAGTTCTGCCATGCATTAACTCTTTTCCTCTTGTAATTTCTTTTCTTTCTTTCTTTTTTTTTGGCTGAGGAAGATTAGCCCTGAGCTAACATCTGTGCCAATCGTCCTCTATTTTTGTATGTGGGTCACCCGCCACAGCATGGCTGATGAGTGGTGTAGGTCTGTGCCTAGGATCCGAACCTGTGAACCTGGGCTGCCAAAGAGGAGCATGCCAGACTTAACCACTATGCCATGGGGCTGGCCCCTTTTGTAACTTCTTTTGTTCTCACTTCCACTTTTGTTTTTTTTAAAGAATCCATAACTTAGTTATTTTTCACACATTTTTTTTGGTCAACGTGTTTTAAATACCTACAACTTTTAAAAACATTCTTTTTTCCCATCCCTTTATAACAGTGGTTTGTAAATTGTCCTGTATGGAGTTTCACAGAGTCCTGAAGAAGTATCCTCAAGAGATGAGAGGGTTATATGCCATTTTATTTGTATTTATTTATTTATCAGCTGTATTGAGTTATAACTGACAAATACAATTGTAAGATATTGAAAGTGTGCATCATTGTGATTTGATATACATCCATCACCTCACATATTATCTTTCCTTTCATTTTTATTTATTTATTTATTTTTGTTGAGAACATTGAAGTTCTACTCTCTGAGCAAATTTCAATTATATAATACTTCCATTTTTTAAGTTTACCCAGATTACTCATGTAGGTGGTGACTGTAGAAGCAATAAAATGCTTTTTGCTCCCACCAACGTTAAACTATCCTGTTGCTCTGAGGGTGAAGATAGGAAGTAAGTAGTTATTAGTTGAAAGAGCTTAGATTCTGTTCAGTTTCTGCAACCAGGAGATAATGCCCGTGTGTCCTTTTGAACTCCAAAGCTTTTCAAAATGGAGCAGGGTGGGAACAGTTTAATTGGGGGAAGAGAGAGGGCCATAGAGATTGGGTTTATTTGTTTATGGATGGGTCTGGATCCAGATGGAAGTTTGCAAGAAAGCTAATTCTTCTAGGAGTAAACCAGAGGAACAGCCCATGAGCCCTCCCGTCTTAGTTCGGGCAGACTCAGGCAGACATCAGCTTCCTGATGGTTTTTGCAGGGAGTGAGTTACAAATTTAGGATTAAAACCCATTTTCAACTTGTCCAGGTGTCAAAGAGTTCTTATAGACATTCCTATGTCTTGCATTTTCAGCTCTTATTATAGCTGTTAATGTGTCTATAATTTGTTAACATCTTAATTATAGAGTTTATATTTCACTCAAGCCATATTTAATTGTTTTGAGGCAGATTAAAAAACATACATATATCCCATGGAAGATTTGACATATTCTTCAAAACTGCAACTTAAACCACTGTTTTGTTCCTTCTCTACTCATAGTGATATGGTAATTTTTCTCTTCATTTTCCATGAATACCTACCACGCTGTCAAACAATTTTGTACAATAGTTCCACCTGAAAGAATAGACATTTGATGAAATGCCTTTACAATAGGAAATATCTTTCCCAATAGCTATTCAGCTCTTTGTTATACTACTGAATTTTCCAGTGTTTTGTTAGTTTTGTTTTTCAGATAACAGAGCACTAGTGCAGCTGTGGACCGTTCTATACTGAAAACCCTTTTGATCTGGGTCCCCCACTGGGCAGAATTCACATACTCTATTTTATTTCCTTTGTAACAATATACATTTACAGTTTACTTGATTGGTGCCATACACTTTTATGTATATTGCTTAGCCTCTATGGAAAATACCTTTAGTATCATTAGAATTCATGTCATGTTTCTTGCTACAGTTTTCTCCCTGGTTGTTCTGGCACAAGCCTTTTTTTATAAGTATATTAACATTATTAAAGCATTTTTAGGATTTTACCACTAGATATTCATTTGAAGAATATAAAAGCATGCATTAGATTGTATGTTCTTTTCTCATATTCACAAATAATATATTCCCTTAAAATATGACAGTTTACATTGAATTGCAAATTACATTCTTATTTCTTTCTGTTCTTCCTATCTCTATGAGGCTCAAGTTTAGCTGACTTGTGGGATAATAGACTTACATCATGTGTTGGTGAGTTCAAGTTCACTGGTGAGATATTTTCATCTATTTATTTAAAGGGGCCAATATTTCAGTGGCACCAATATTTCAGGGACAACTGAAAGCATTATGCATATCCCAACCATCTAGAGAAATTCCAAATCATTGCTAAAACAGCCATTTTAATGCAGGAGGTCAAATCATATAACACAAATGAGTTTCTAGCTGTGTGGTTTGGTAATGATGATGATACAGAAGTTGATTAACTATAAACAGTTAAGAAATTTGCATTGCAGGTGGATACGGCAAGCTTCAAGAAAGGCAAAACCTCTGTTCTTCCTATATTTCAAGATATTTTAGGTAATAAAGCAGCAGAGGATATTTTTATTTGGAAAGTCTAAATTCAAGGTAAGAATTGAAAGGAAATAAAATTTTATTTAGAAGTAAGCCAAACCAAAATCAGATAAAGAAAAAGCACACGTATAGTAGAATATAAAAATTTCAACACTGCCTAGAGATACACCATGAAAACATTTTTAAGGAAAAAGATCTACTGACTAAGCTCCTTATATCATTGATGGCTTTTGCCAGCAACTTGCCCATTGGCACCTACAGATTTCTGCATGTGTTTGTTCCACTCTGTATCTCTCCCTTTAGCTGCCAACTTATATGCTCATCATCCTTCTGTCTACATCATACTGAAAAGGGCAAGAGGAACCTCATGGTCAGCATCTCATAGTGCAGAGAGTGAAGAAATAATCTCACACATATTGTATTGATCCAAGCCATGACATTTACGTTGATAAATCTACTCTCTTTTATCAGAACTTTAATGTAAGTGGCAGAACATTTTAAATTTCTCTTTTTAAAAATGTTGAAATTTCAAACTTTCAGGAAAGTTACCTTCTTTTAATATTTTTTGTTACATAGAACTTTACAGAGATTCTTCTCCAATATGCCATCCAGAATGTTTCTCCTAGAGTGGTTTTTCTTCCTCTGCAGTCTCATTCTTTGAAACAAAACAAAGTTTGATTTTTGTTCCCAATTTATGGCCAACTTTTTGTATGATATTGACCAAACCATTTTGATTTTATTTGTTTTGTTTCTTAAATAGCAAATGACTTGGAAAGCTATAATGAAAAACAAATTTAAAAAAACTTTTAAAATCAAAATAACATCATCCTATAATTTTATAATAAATCTTTTACATCTAAAATTCAAAAGGATTTCCTCACGTATTTTTAATGCCACATCTTTTGTAATAAATGGATATCCAAAAAATTATTTAAAAATTTTTTCCAAATATAGTACAAAGTTTTTCATCCCTTTTTTAAAATTTTAAAATCTCTCCTATTTAATTTTTTTTTTAATTTTTGTTGAGGTAACAATGGCTTATACCATTATATAAATTTCAGGTGTACATCATTATGTTTCGATTTCTGTATTGTAATAACATGGACCTTGAAGATATTATTCTAAGCTAAATAAGTCAGACAGAGAAAGACAGATACATTATAATTTCACTCATTTGTGGAAGATAAACAAACAAACACATAGATATCCACTTTTGACTATGAACTGATCCCTTTGGGTTGACTATCAGGAAGTTTCCAGATGGCCTTTCCCACTTTACCACTTGGGTACTAAGTGGCTGGAGGAGAAATTTGGCAACATGAAAAGTTAAGAAAATTTTGTATTACCGAAGCTGGAGAGCTGGCTTTCATCCTTGACTCTGTCTGATTTGTGTCATTATGACCAAGTCAAATCTTCTCTGGATCTGTTTCCTCATCTATTAAGTAAAGGATTTAATACATCATTTCCAGGAGTCATCCAATTTTTAAAATTGCTTTTTTCTATCCCTTCATTGATGATTTGGAAATATTCTCAATCTGGATTCAGTAATAAGTCTATGAGGAAACTACAGTAAAATATTGTTCCAATATTGTTCTGTTTTAGTTTTACTTATATTTTTAAATTCTTGCCACATTTTGTCAAATGTTCATGATACTTTAAACAAACTGGAAACCAATGTTCATCTTCATGAGATAAGTAAAATTGTGATATATTCATACCAAAGAATACTAACTACAGCTAAGCACAACAAATGAGTGAATCTCACAACAATATTAAATGAAAAGAACAGGACACACAAAAAATATTTATAGCTTAATTCCTTTTGTAGAAATTTTAAAACCAGGAGAAACTAAACTCTATTGTTTAGGGATGCATGTGTAGGTTGTAAAACTATTTTTTTTTAAAGCAAGGAATGTATTATTTCAAAGGTCATGTAAGTGTAGGAAATTGTCTCCCATTAAGACTTTTGATTTAGTCTGAGTAATATCTGTGGGTTATGTCCACACCTTAGATAATGTTGCTTATTTTACTAGGAACACCATGCTGCCTCACCTAAGGGTGTACCAATTTGTCTTGGTACCTGAGTAAATGACATGGAAAGAACTAATCCAATAATCAATATTAGCATAACTATGTCTGTTAGACTCTGTCCTTTCTTATAGGAGACAGATACTGATTGGAAGTCTGTATTTCTCCTAATTTCAATCTGATGATTTCATTTAGAAGATATGAGATTGTAAGTTCTGTTTGATTAGATAGGAACAACTCAAAGCAAATTTATCTTTTGAAGATTTTAGGCATTGACTGACAACGTATATTGCAGTGAATTTGCCCCCAAGATATATTCAACTTCAGTGATCTCATGTTACATAGTGTGAAAAAGGAATTTATAATTCAATCCCTACCTTCTTCTCTCCCTTCCCTCTAAAATATAAAGATAGATATTGGAAAGTTCAGAGAAAATAAAGAAAGGCAGCTGAGAAATTACCCATGAGACACTTATTATATGGGGCCTGTCTAATTTGTAATTTTGACAAAGTGATGACAAAAACTGCACTTTTCCTCATGTAATCATGACTTTAATAAAGCCATTAAATGATGGCCCACATTGTCCACTTTGATATCCTACTTATCCTGGTGGGTCCATATTCCTGCTCCAACTCCCTTAAAAATGAATATTCTACATCTTATTCCTTCAGGAACCTAATGTCTTCTGAGACTATATGATCAGTTAATTTGCACCGAGGTGTTAATAGATAAATAATTATATATCATTCTATTTTTCCCAGGTTGCATTTCTATTTTGATATATATCTTCAGTACCCAAACCAAAGGATATTTTGGGAATTCCAATCTCTGAGGCTGGATGGTAAGAGATACATTTTATCAGAGTGGGAGAAGATATTCTTTGCTCTAATAGCCAAAATTCTCAGTGGATTTTTTACATGATTTTGAGGTATATATTTCCATATATTCAAAGCACTATCCTACCCAAAACTTTCTTCAGTGTTGACACCATCTATACTTGCATTTATTCAACAAAATTTTATTTAGTTCTTTTTTTTTGCCACAGACCTTGTGTTGAACACTAGAGACATAAAGATGAAGACATGATCTCTATAATCAAGGATTTCACTGTGCTGTGGAATTCACAAATAATTGCAATGAAGTATAAGTACAATTGTACAAATAAAGCAAAGTACTATAAAAGCACTAACAACCCGAGAGAGTGAGGAAATGAGGTCATCTGTAAAGGGCCTTCACTATGCCTACCTAGCACCTAATAGATCCTTCAGGCTACTACCCTTCATCCCACTTTCTCCTTGTTATTAATTTGCTGAGAGGGCTTAGGCAAGCAACTTGCACCCACAGACTTTAAGGGGCACATATATAAAATAAAGGAAATGGAAAAGCCATCTCTGAGGTCTCTATCACTTCTAATACACAGCATAATAAGGTCTAAGAGGAAGGATTATATGAACAATAATAACCTTTATCTTACTGAATCTTAACCTTCCTCTTATTTACATATCTCTAAAGTCTCTAACAGGTATTCTAGAAATCTCTATAAATGTGTCATGAATGCATTTTTTTGCCCACTGTGTGGATCTAACCTTTTCTTTCCTTCTATTGATATAGTCTCCTTATGTCAGGATAGGGGAAGTTATGCTACAGTAAAAAACTGACCCTGAAATCTCAGTGGCTTTGCACATAAAAGTTGAAGGCTTTGCATATTCTTAGTCAAAGATCATGCCAAGTTCACTGAGGATCTGACAGCCCTCCTGGGCAGCTCTCCTTCAAGTTGTGACTTGGAGATCCAATTTAACAGAAGTTCCACCATCTTATCATGTTTCCAACTCCACAAGTGGCCTGAAGGGTCATTAAGGCAGGGAAAGAAATACTGGAAGCACTTGCGTTGGCTCTTGAATGCTTTGGCCCAGAAGTAAACAGGTCACGTCCTCTGACAGAGCATTGACCAGAAGTAGTCATATAGTCTCATTTAATTGCAATGAGACTGGATAATGTGGGGAGCACATAGATATTTGGCAAGAAGTTAGTATCTCTGTCTCCATCTCCATAATTTCCATGGCCATTGCTGCTATGGATTCTTTGCAGCCTAGAAGTGCCAGCATGGTGCTATATTTTCCAGACTCAAAGCATCAGAACCAGACACTATTCTATCTTGCAGTATGGAGCACCCTCGTCCCAGCTTTTTGCTACACTTTCTTCCTGGAGACCAAAGCAATGCTACTTGTGAACCAGTCACAAAGCTTTTAATGGGAATGTTTTTCAGTTTCTGCTTGTAAGCCCACACAGATGTAAATTACCTGATGGTTATTCAGAAGATAGAAACCATTTTCTCCCTTCTAGGTCATACACTCCTTCTACCTCTAACTTTTCTTTCAATCATTCTCCTCTTTCTAGAATCCCACATTCAGGCCCTCTGACACAAGGCTTGTGTTTCCCTGTAGAGTTCTATCAATAAAAATATTTCAAGGTTTTATTAAAAGCATGAGCTGGAAAATACATACCAGCCCTTAGCCCAGTTGGAGGCTTAATTCAGACAAATTCAGGGGAGACATCAGCATGGAGAGCAGTGTTTGTACTATTTCTAGGCAAGTTATATTTGAGGACATCAATGTAAATAATTTCATGATCAATTTATGCCTGGGAGGGGCCACTATTACACCTTAGAGTTCTTTTCCACTTACCAAAACTTCTCACAAGCCATTTGAAGGCAGTCCCCTTCCTTTTGCACAGAGAGAAAGTGAGGGCTACATGCCACATCATTCTACCTAGGTGGTTTTCTCTCCATTGCTTCTCTCCCACCAGGGCTAACTTCACCTTCAGTATTCTTTTCACATTTCATCAACATTCCAACTATAACTTTTAAAAGATTGTTAGCAAGAATTTAAATAATCATGCTCTATGAAGCATTGGACAAGTTTCTTTTTTTTTTCTCCGCCGTGGAGCCTGAAATCTATTAGACTCCAGTGAATCCATGTCAGTCTGAACTAATATTTCAGCTGTTGGAGATGGGTTTATCTCAAAGCTGCCTCTGGAAAGTTCCTGTGATGTAGGTCACAGGGCAGGATCTGAACTCCTGTCTGTTTGAGACACTTTCCTGATGGGAAGGCCACCCAAGATGGGACTGTCCGCAGGCCTGAAAGAGACAAAGCCAGGATAAGTAGATTTCCCAAACTGCCATGATTTCATGCTCCAAAAATCTATTTGTACAATGGAGTACTACTCAGCCATAAGAAATGATGAAATCCAGCCATTTGTGACAACATGGATGGACATTGAGGATATTATGCTAAGCAAAATAAGTCAGAGGGAGAAGGTCAAAAACTGTATGATCTCACTCATAAGTAGAAGATAAAAACAACAACAAACAAACACATAGAGACAGACTGGATTGATGGTTACCAGAGGGGAAGTGGGGAAGAAGGAGGGCAAAAGGGATGATTAGGCATGTGCGTGTGGTGATGGATTGTAATTAGTATTTGGGTGGTGAACATGATGTAATCTATGCAGAATAAAAGTATAATGATGTACATCTGAAATTTATACAATGTTATAAACCAATGTTACCGCAATAAAAAAAATCACCGTGTACATCTGAAATAGATACAATTTTTATTTGTCAATTATATATCAATATAGCCATGAAAAAATTAAAAAAAAAATCTATTTGTACACAACCAGAGAGAGAGAGAGCAGAAAAGAAATGATAGTAAAGGTAGTTTTGCTGAATTTGAATCTATGCCTGTCTATGTTCGTTTGTGTTCTTTTTCTCTCTCTTAGCTTTCAGATAGTAGCTCTTTGAGGACAGAACAGAACTTTTTAATATTAGATACCCAATCTATCCTGATGTGACTACTTAATAAATGTTTAATATATGATTAGGCCAAATTGTTATTATAGTTTAAAAATGAGAAGAAGCCATTCTTTGAATAGCACGGTCTCATTTAACTAAAGAAGATAAAAAATTTTACATTTTCTTTGAAATAATCAGTGCTTTTAACTATGCTCTGTGTGTGTGTGAAAACTCAATTTTGTTAGTACAGATCAATTGAGCTCTCTCTTCCTAAGTACTAATGTCATTATTTCTACGTGAAGTAGGTAATAAAATTAAACAATATAATTATTAAAATTCAATATTCTCAATGATAGAAGCAGCCTCAATTTGGGGAAAATACTTTGACATTTAAAAATGTACATAAATATATGAAAATAGGAATTTGGGCCCATATGAAGCAAAAGATCTTGAAAAGAGGAAGAGGATCTAAAGAAGGGAAAGACATTATAAGATTTTGGTAGTGACTAGAGTAATCCTGTTAGTTTACAAATTAATTATGCTACCCTAGTAATAAACTCAGAGAAACTGTCAATTAGTGAACATTCAAATATTTTCACCACTTTATCTGAAGGTCCTTTGGATTTTTATTCTCTTCTTCTTTCCTTCTGTGCTTTTTTCCCTTGAGTTTAATTCAAAGAGAAACAATTTCCAGATCTATCTTAAATTAGGAGTACTGATGAAGAAATTAACCAATTCTTAAGGATATAATGCCAAAGAGCATAGTTTTTGAAATTTAAGATGCAATCAATGTAAGAAGACAATATTGCCCATATACCCTGGGCTTTGAACTTTAGAAGGTCTTGCTACAGTCCTCCAGCTATGGCCCTCTCCATGGGGTGAGAGTCTGCAGGATCAAGCAGTATGTTCACCTGTACCTCTCTTAGTCCAGATGGTTCTCTGAGTACCCGGGAGCCTGAAATTCCCTGCCCTACAGCACCTGGCCCACCAGGGCCTGTGCACACCTCATTAACAAGTCTCCCAAGGGCAGACTACATTGACGGTATGTATATGCTTCAGTCCAAAGAGTATATTTTCGCAAGTATACCACATGAAGTGATATAATATTATTTGAAAATAGACTATAATAAACTACAGAAGCTTAATATAAACCCAAGACTATCCAATAAAATATAAAATAAATATATCATAGTGAAGATAAAATGAAATTCTAAAATATATACAAATAATCACAAAGAAGCAAGAAAAAAGGAAAACTGGAGAAAGTGCAGATGAAACAACTAACACATAAACTGCAAATGGTAGACTTAAAAGCAGCAACCATACTGATGATTATTTAACTATAAATGGTATGAACATACTATTTTAAAAGGCAGAGATTATTGAATAGGATTATTATACACAAAAATAGACCCATACGACATGCATAAGAAAATCAGACAGATTACAGAGAAAAGTTAAAAAAGAATGGCAAAAGATATATTATTTATTCAGTAAGTGTAAACATAAGAAAGCTAGAATGGCTATATTAATATCAGACTAAGAGGACTTCAAAACAAGGAAAATTACCTGGGATACATGTAGCAAAACTTACAGAACTTAAAGAATAGGTAGATTAATGCACCATTACATTTTGATATTTCAACACTCTTCTATGGTTGATTGATAGAAATCAGAAGACAGAGATGACCTGAACAATACTATCAACCAGCTTGATCTAATTAATATATATATAGAGAAAAAGGAACTCAGCAAAGAATAATGTATATTCTTTTCAAGTGCATATGGAACTTTCACCCAAATATATGCTGAACCATAAAAAGGCTCAATAAATGTAAAAGGATTGAAATTATAATAATTTATAATTAGTATAATTAGTAATTTTAATTTCATGACCAAAAATAAATTAAACTAAATATAAATAACTAAAAATATTTTTTAAAATTCCCAAATATTTGTAAATTATACAACACACTTCTAAAGAAAAAATTAAAAAATACTTTGAACTGAATGATAATAAAAACATAACATCAAAACGCATACTATGAAGTTAAAGTAATGTTTAGAGGGAAGTTAAATGTTTGGATTGAAAAAGGAGAAAGGTGAAAAATAATGATCTAAGTGTCTACCTAAAAAAGCAAGAAAAAGAAGATCAAATAAAAGCCAAAGTAAGAGAAGAAAGGAAGTGATAATGCTATTAGAAATCAGTAAAATAGAAACTGTACAAATACCAGAGGAAAATCATTGTAACTAAAAATTGTTTCTTTGAAAAACTTAATGAAATTGCTAAATCTCTAGGGATGTTGATCAAGTGGAAAAGACACAAATTATGAATATTAAGAATAAAAGAGATCCTATAGACATTAAGAGGATAATAAGAGAATACAATGAACATACAAATAAATTCAACAGAGATGAAATGGACAAATTCCTTGTAAAACACAAATTGCCAAAACATACACAAGAAGAAATGGAAAAGCTGAATAACTCTATTTGAGTTAAAGAAATTGAATGTGTAATCCAAAGTATTTGAACAATAAAAACTCCAGGCTTCAATGTCTTTACCAGTAATTCTGCTAGACATTTAAAGAAGAAATAATACCAATCTTACACAAACTCTTTTGGAAAATAAGGATATAAATGAACATTTTCTACTTCATTTAGTAAGGCCAGCACCAACTGATAAAAAAGCAAAATCAAAAAAAGACATTAAAAGAAAATAGAACTACAAACCAAAATCTCTCATGAATATCAATACAAAAATCCTCAAAAATTTTTTGTTAACTTGAAGGCAGTCATAAAGGATAATACTTCACGGCTAAGTGGGGTTAATCTGGGAATTGAAATTTGGTTTAGCATTTGATAATCAATCAGTGTAACTCACCATTTTATCAGAATAAAGGATAAAAAATATGATTGTATAACAGATGTAGAAAAAACATTCAATACAATTCAACATCCATTCATGATTAAGCAGAAACAGAAGGGAGTTTTCTCAACCTAATAAATTGTGTCTACAATGAAATACACAGCTAACATTACACTTATTAGTGGATGACTGAATGAACACCCCGTTCCCCCTAAAATCAGAAACAAGGCAAATATATTCATGTTCATCACATTTATTCAACATTGTACTGAAGGTAGCCATTGCAATAAGATAAGAACATACAATTTAGAACAAAAGAAGTAAAACAGTCTTTGTTTTCAGATAATATAATCATGTATGGAGAAAATCATAATGAATTTACAAAAAAAGCTCCTATAAATAATGAGTGAATTTAGAAAGATTGTAGGCTACAAGGTTGTTATACAAAAAACAACTATATAGTAGCAATAACCACTTAGAAAATAAAAATTAAAAGCAATACCATTTACAGTAGCAGCAAAAAAACCTAACATATTTAGAGAAAAAGTTTTAAAAATATGTGTAACTTCTGCATGCTAAAAGCTATGAAACATTACTAAGAGAAATTAGACCTAAATAAATGTAAAGATATACTATATTCATGCATTGGATGACCCCCATATTGTTAAGCTGTCATTTCTTCACAAATTGGTCTACAGTTTCAATGTTAACCAAATCAAACCTCCAGAAAGCTTTTTCTTGTAGAAATTGACAAGCCAACTCTAAAATTTATATGAAAATGCAAAAGATCTAAATAAGCCAAAATAACTGAATAAAGGAAAAAAAGAATTTACTATAAAGCTACAGTAATCAAGACCA
Organism: Tapirus indicus; assembly: GCA_031878705.1. NCBI lineage: Eukaryota > Metazoa > Chordata > Mammalia > Perissodactyla > Tapiridae > Tapirus > Tapirus indicus. The sequence continues at coordinate 112,755,837 of CM062921.1, read as the reverse complement.
TAGTGTCTCTCTGTATATGCAGGAATAGACCCTGCATATATTTAGTCAATCAACTGTTGGGCTTTCTCGGTTAGGCTGTATGCATAACCCATCTTTAATGTGTTCCCCAGACAGTACCAATTTTGTCGAGCTTAGTCTATGGTACAGCCTTTAAAAAGTACAATTAAAAAAAAAAAAAACACTTGCTCCAGATTTCTGATTGTTTTCTGTCAACAACATTCCCTAACAATACGCTCATTGACATTCCCTCCTAGACACACCAAATATAATAGGGGAGAAAATGCAGAGTTTGCAGAACATTCCACTTTTGTGGAAGGCAACAGGTTGGAGGGCCAAGTCATTTTTACTGGACTGACACTTTGCTCTGAATTACACCTAAACTGCCAATGAGAAAGTGGTGAACTTGATCCATTCTATGGGTCACTCTGTCAACCTCATGAGCCCTGATGTGATTTTCTTCAGCTCTTGTGATCATTTCAGCTGGGTCTGTTTTCACTTTCCCATTGGCAACTTTCTATCCTGAGTCACACTGACCTCTGTCTGCCCTGAAACAAGGAGGGGGCCAGCTTGGCTGTTTGGGCTCCCGCTGTGAACATGTGGGGAGGAAGTAGTGACATACTTCAGAGGGCCCAGCTTGCAGCCTTCCTGAAGCATCTCCTATACATCTCCACCAGCATCTTTGCATTCTGTCTTCCTTAGGTCTTGAGTTTTATCTTACTAATGGAAAAAAGGTACAAAGAAATATTTCTCGTGTAGAGCCTGAACTATCAGCAGGTTTCCTGACACTTTGAAGTATGTGTTTTTTTAAGCCTTTAGAGTATGTGTTCTCCAGTTCAGGAGAAGAATTTGTAGCCTCGCATTTGACCAAATTCGTTATTCTATAGGTCTAATAACCAGCTCCAGTATGCTCTACAAGATATCAATACCTTGTTATCCTATATATATGCCTTTCCCTCTGGCCAAGACTTCTGAAGGATTTAGCTAGGTCACCAGCTGTTCCAACTACGCTGTCAAACCACCATGGCTTAAATAAACAAAGGCTTTTTTTCTTTCCCTTTAAAAATGGTTTTGGGGGGGGGGCGGGGAAGATGATAAATAAGATTAGTCAAGTCACTAAACTTATTTGTCTCTTTATTCATCCCATATGTTTGAAGGAAGAAACAGAAGTTGGTTGGTCTTAGGATCTAAATTCATAAAATCACAACCATTCTCTCCTTTAACAAATGATTCCCAAGAAAATTTGTACTGCCTTCTTCTGAAGGATCATGCTCCAATTCGCACAGAGGCCAGCCAACAAGCAGCTGACTAGGAGGGAGATTTCCAAAAGAGCAATCTCTGCCCAGCTTGCAGGAAATAGCCTGTGAAGTGTTTCCAAACCAAGGCTGCCAAAGAAGAACTTTGCCAGGTAGTTGTGGTCCCCTCGTGTCCAGGATACTCAAGGTCTCTCCTTCACAGCTGGCTAAATGCACAATGGAACCTCTAAATTTCCCAGGGACAGGTTTAGGCATACACAGGATGGGGTATGGAATAGAAACAGGGAGGAAGGGGGAAGACATAAAGCATGTAAAAGTACAGGAAATTCCAGATTAACTGGAAAGTGTTGCATAAATGTGAACAGTTTGCATTGGGACATGAAATAAAGCAATGTTAGCTGTATTTGAGACACATTTAGGCTGCAAATGGAGCATAAGTAAGGGAGACTGAAGGTTAATCTTGCAGGACAATGTAGGCTGGAGTGTCTTTAGGTGGTGGTTATAGCTTTATAGGTCTGAGGTGAACATGAAAAAGCAATAATACAAATAAGAGAAACACTATGGAGAAAACAAATCCAAAGTGCTTGGGGTTCATTTGGATATAGAGTTTGAAAGGTATGAGTGAAAAAAGATTTAGGTACTGAACAAATGCAACAGGCAATGCTGGTTTTACTGGACTTTCCTCTAATTTAAGTTTTGGAATGTATAAATGAAAGTTTGTAGATATTTGCCTAAAAACTGTATAACTTGAGCTGAGTTTCCACCAAATTAGTATCATCTTAATGTAGACTGTTATATTATAATACTATGACAGTTAACATTCCTAAGAAACTTTATGTTATGAAAATAATAGTAACATTGGAGAAAGAGGGATAAGGACTATAGAGTTTTCCATTCTCGAATGAGCTATTTCTAATGCATTTACTATCACTTTTTCCCTTAATCTGCACATGTACTTAATTTCCTCCTTATCCAGTTTAGATCCCATAATCATTACTCCTCTTCATACACTGCTAATTCTGCTGCTTTTCTCTCCTGTCATCATACTTACTGGCAAACCCAATCTTGGTTAAATCCAGTTGTCTCTTTTCTCTCCGCCGGTGGCTGGAGGACAACACAGAGACATGCTACAGTTCCCCAGCACTATATAGCAATACTAAATTTTCCCTAGTCAGTCATTCTCCCACTGTGCAAGACCGCTTTTCACACCTTCTCTTCTCCAACCTCCACCTTCCCTTTCCTCCAAATTACACTGATGACTTTTCTTCTCGTTTCACTAATAAAATAGGAAGGAGCAGAACAGATTTTCTTCATCTTTTTACTATCAGAATTTACAAAACTATCTGCATCTGTACCAGTGCCCTCTGCCTTCTCTCCTATTACAGTGGATGAATTATCCATGCTTCCAACTATGGCCGATACGTCACTTGTATGCTTGATGCCATTCTTCTACTCAAGGACTTTGCTCCTGGAGTTATTCTTCCTTGCTTCTGTACCATTAGTTTTTCTCTCTCTACTATATTATTCTCAACAGCATACAGACATGCTGTACTATATCTCATGATTAACAAAAGAAACCAAATCAACTTAAACAAATAACAAACAAAACCAAAAAGCTTGACCCCATATGCTTCTATTTCTCTGATCCACTGTGAATACAGGTGTTAGAACTGGTTGTTTGTCTTCTGTTTCCAGTTTCTCACTTCACATCTCTTCTCAAGTCATTTCAATTAGAACTTTATTTCCAATAGAAATTTCATTTTTTAGGGTCATTAACGAACATCGTATTGCAAAACCCAATGGTCTAGTGTCAGTCATCTTATTTGAATTCTTAGTGGCACTTGATAGAATTGATCATTATTTTGGGAATTCGCCTTGAAATGCTTTCTTCTCTTGGCTTCTGGGGCACTATACTGTATTTCTACCTACCTGTCTACACCATCTTTTCTATGGGCTCTGGTTGACTCAGTGTTTCCAATTCTCAGTCCTTGGAAATCTTCTGGTCCTGAACTCTCCACCTAGTGATCCCATTTAGTTCTCCTGCCACCCAATTGACTCCCACACTTCTGGCTCTAGCTCTGACCACTTCTGTGGAGGCTTAGTCTAAGATATATAACCGCCTATATAATATCTCCACCTAAATGGATAGTAAGCATCTTAAACTTAATATTGTCCAAAACAAATTCTTTATTTCTTTCCCCTAATTCCACTCTTCCTATTTTCCTCATCTCAGGACATGATTCCATATTCACCCTTCTGCTCAGACCCAAAAGTTGGGATTTAGTCTCTGTCTTACACATAATTTATTAGCAAAACCTGCCAGCTCTACTTACAAAGTGTATCCTAAACCCAGTCTCTCTCACCATCTCCATGACTACCACTAGAAGCCAGCTTTGCATTGATTTATAAGCAGTATTCTCTAGTGAGAGCTGGCTGATTGTACGGTGTAATTGTAATTTTCTTTGCAAGAGTGTATTCATCTATTTATTTTAGTCTTATTTCTCTTTCGAAGTTAAATAATATCTTCAAAGGATATCATAGGTGAAAATTTAAACTTTAAAATCATTAAGAGCACATCTTAGGTAATTAGGGCTTTTAGTCATTAGGAGAAGGAGCTAAAAAAATGCTTGCACATCATAATTTAAGGACCTAAATCAGTCCATGTGGTGATGGATGTTCATGAATATTTTAGTGATTAGTAATTAATACTGTTTGATAGAAAAATGGTCTTAAGCCACATGGTGAGAGATTCAAGTGCCAAGTGACAGCAGTTCTAGTTCTGCTCCTGCCAAGTAGGCAAGTCACTTAACCTCTGTGTGTTTTTCCGTCTATGCGCTGTGAACAGTAACTGCCCTTTATTACACAGAACTGTTGTGCAGATAAATGACTATGTGTGGAAATGTTTTGCACTTCTTAAAGGAAAGAAGAAATTTTAAAACCTCAATTTCCTAAAACACAACTAAAAGTTGCCCAGCTAGTTATTTATTTATTACTTTTTTCTTGTTTTTATTTTCAAAAAACTGTGCAATAAATATTGAAATCTTTATAATAGAAAAAAATAAACGGGTTGAAAATAAAGGGAATCTTCAATCACTTAATAGTCTTTCTGCATTCCACTTCACAATGGATGGACCAATCAGGATATCAATAGTAATAGTAACTTTACATGCACAGAGCTTTTTTACTGTGGGCCAGGCACAGTGCTAGTGATTTATAAAAATACCTGTGGCAAGTCAGAAATTTCTTTCTTTGAAAGCACCTTCAATCATAACAACTATATACTGTAAAAGATTATCCCCTACTACAGTGAAAATTGATTCCCAACATGCTACATTATATTTATTTTTAGCTGCAAAGAGTTGAAGCAGAATGGATTAATTGGTGAACTCTTCATTAATAGAAAAATTAAAAGCAACAAATGTAATTATTCCCTAAGAATTCTAATTAGTTGAGATTTAGGAGAGATTTTAGTTTTACTTCTGCATTGGTCTATATAGATCATCTGGGAATTTCCAGACTATTAAGTACTCTTAACTGAGGCTATGTTTTATGATGTTTCATATATTTCCAAGGAGAAAATTTGGGAGTTGATAATTTCTGCATTAAGTGACAGAGTTCTAATCTAGTCAAGTAGAATTTAATATATTTGCTCAGTTACTTTGCATTTACTCTCACACTTTAGTTTTTACATTTTTACTGACTTTTTACAATGGCTTATTTTACAAAAAATTTACATAAATAGGAATAGTCAAAACCAGTATGAACTTCCACCCTCCTATTTCCCAACATCAAGCATTTTGCTTCTGCTGTGTAAGGAAATAGTTTACTTGGCCATTCTTAGCCACTCTTGGCCTCACTTTAATGGGTTGCATGCTTTTCTCAATGTTTAAATCAATCTGCTGTCTTCTGTCACATGCTCTTACTCAATATTTTATTTTATATCTATTGACTTACTTTGTGATATATTCCTGCACCATGACCTGATATGAAATAACATATTATTTCCATCTCTCCCACCTTGCTATTTGAAATTTATACTATACCTGCTTTCAAAGAAGAAACTTAAAATATCAAAACTATATTAAAGCAGAACAAGTAAAGATTTAAAAAATGACGTGCCATGTGCAATCCTTGTACAGATATAATATTTTATCAGAATCTGGGAAGAAAATTGTTCCCATTCTTGAAACTAAATTTAACTTTATGCCATTCAACAGCTAAGGAAACATGATGGATTTTTTTCCTCTTTGATAAAATGATGCATTCCAGATCATCAGGCGGGATTTACCTTTTCCTTTGGTTCAGTTGGCGAAAAAGAATAAAATGTCGGTGAACATTTAGTATAATTTAAAATATATTACAAGAACTAAAATATGACTTGATGTGCCACAGCAAGCCAAGTGTCCCAATAACAGCCTTAGGCAGTCCCAGGCTAGTGACTCAGTTCTCCTGTCAGTCACTTTAGAGCTCCTGCCCCCACTCTATGCCCAGCCATGTATATGTGTGATTCACCCACTCATTACCTCCTTTCTCTTTCCACTTCCATCTATTGCTGCTGTTTCTATCCTTTGAAGACCTCTGCTTACTGGCTTCTGTCTGTAACTCTGAGCTTCTACTTCTGACTCTGTCCCTTTTGTCACATTTAAAATATTCTTATTTGATTGATTAGCCGGTATTCAGAATAGAGCATCACTGGATAGATTTCTCATCTAATGCCTCTGCTAGCCCACTGGCCTTCCTCATGTCTGGTCTAGAGAGAGCTGCCTTTGAGTCCAGTGTTTATTCTCAATGCAATCGGTTGTGAGCCAGGTGGTAGCCTAACACAACTTAAAGAGAATCTGTGTTTTTCTTTTTTCACTAGGTAAGAAACTCTAGAGTTTTACTGCCTGGGTTCAAATCCCAGTCTGCTATTAACTGTATAACCTTACCCTCTCTGTGCCTCATTTTCTTCATCTGTAAAAATAAGTGTAATAATAGTATCTCCATCATAGTGTCGTTATAAGGGTGAAATTAGTTAATACATATAAAAACCCTTATGGGAGATGAATGCCACATAGTAAGCACTACATTATAATCATCATTATCATCATCATTATAGCATTCAGACCATGATAGACTGCACAGTATGCTTTCCCTAGAACTAAATTCTAGGAGGAATTTAACCCATGGAAATTATACGTGAGTGTTGCAGAGGCTGTCGTAGTACTGTTCAGATCTCAGGAATCATTTTTATTGCTTTGATACTCCCCACTTCTAGCTGTTGCAGGTGTTGCTGCTAGCAATCTTTTCTGGAGGGCTGCTCATGGGCAACTGGACCCATTTCTCCTAGTTACCTGAGAGGTACACGCCTTCCCCATGGAATGGTCTGCTTCCAATGACTGACAGATACAGGGGTATAAAAGCCCAGCGTCCTTGTCTCTAGGCAGAACAGATTTTGTGGTACAATTTATGCTTCATATCTCCAGATAGGATCAGGCTGAGACTAGACCAAGTTCTCCTGTTGGACATAAATGTTCTCACAAAATACCAACCTTGGACAAGTTCACTCTAAGACCTTGATAAAATGAGGCAAAATAAAGCTACTTTATAATTTTGTCTAAGTGTAGACAAAAACCATCACTGTGCAACCCACAAAATACCAAACATCCCCCTCTCCCAGCTAATATAAGTGACTGTTGCTTCTTTCTCAGTTACAGCTTTATGCTCTCTCTAGTAGACCCTTTCTATAGATAAGATTTATTGAGATACCCAACCATAGAATTATTTCCACTCTCTAACAACACCCAATCTGGAGCTAATTCCTGCTTCCTTAGACCTTCTCCCAAATCACCTATGATGTGGTTCCTTCCTCACTTCCATGAGTAATAAACCCAACTTGTTCAGCTGCATGTATGTTCCTGGTCTTTGGCTGGAGGTAATTGACAGATATTACTGTAAAAGTACATCGAGTACAATGATGTTCACTGCAGCCATAGAAAAGCAAAATACAGTAAAATGAACTAAAGGTGTGTCAGCTGGGGACTGATAAAATAAATTCCAGTATCCCCTTTTAATGGAACACCATATAACTATTTAAAAGAATGAGGCAAATCTGTGTATGTTGATATAGAAAGATCTTTAAGTTATCAAATGATAAAGCTAAGTACAAAAAAAATTGGACATTATGATTCACTTTTAATGTCTTTAAATGTTAAAATAGTTATATGCATGATAGCATTTTGCTGGTCCCAGGACCCTTTGAGTGCTCTCATTTTTGTGCATTATATCTATTGATACTTACCATTTTAGAAATGTAAATTGAAATTTAAAAAATATTTAGATATTATTTAACTTTTAAATAACAATATTAAGCCCAATACTTGTTAACCTACATATTTTATGAAAATATTTATTTTTCCAAAACAAAAAAAAATTAGTGAGAAGTGTCATCAATTTACATTTTTGTAAATTTTGTTAATATCTGTCTTAGAAGACAAGTGGATTCACGTATCTGCTTGTCATTAAATTTGTTACAATATAATATTTTGTTTGAAGTGTTGGAAGAAAACTTGGTCCAATAGAGATATGTTGTTAGAAAAAGTTAGAAAGTTAGAAAAAGTTGTTAGAAAAAGTATTTTAATAACCATTTCAGATAATTATGATATGTTTGATACCATTCCAAAACTCAATAGTTTTCATACTATGTTACATTAAAATCCACTGATCTATCCTGCACTGCGAATACATCCTTCATACATGTGAGATTCTGTCAAATCAAGCTCATTTGGGAAATATTCACTGTGTCATACAGATCTTCCAAATGTTGACATATTTTATACAACACACAAAAAATTGCTGTGTTCATTAATATCAGCACCAATCTCATCAAAAAACTTCTTAAATATTGGGAAGTTGTCATGCTCATGAGGGCAGATACACATTTTCCAAAATTCCAATTTTCACTTGTGACTTTGAATTATATCAGTGGCAATAAATGGTATCAGTTGTTATCTGTGAAGTGATTATCTGAATTACCACAGGGTTTTTTGGTCATTCTTTTAAGTAAAAGTATTACGTGAAAAAGTGGCTTGTTCACTTCAAGAATCAAAAACTGTATAAGGACTTTCCTTGAGACAGTCTTCATATTTTGGTATGTAGCAGAAATGTTTTATGTGTACTGCCCATTTTTTTGACACAGAATATTAAAAATTTGTGTGCTCATGGATCAAGATTTAATCAAATTAATTTTGTTTTTTACTATTTTATCAAGATCATTCTTAAATAAAACTGGCTTTTTGTGTGTGTGAGTGCATGACAGTGAAGAATATAATTACTACTATTACCTTAGGTACTTCCACCTTGACTCATGCTGAGGTGCCAACAGTTTTACTAACCACTGTTTTTGCACCATCAGGGCAAGTGTCAACACAGCAAAAAAGTTACATAGTCTTTTAGTATTATCATGAAAATAATTTTGACCTATATGGGTCCCGGAGAGCCCCAGAGGTGTGTGGGACCATACTCTGTGAACTGCTATGGTAGAAGATCAATTAAAACTCGGTAATAGACATAACTACATCACACTGTTTAAACTGAAGTATTCAAAAGTAAATAACAGACCATACATCTGATTAAGTAGGTAGAAAATTATACCATACACAGAGCTTCTTAACTTTAGTGAACCCCTGAAAATACACACAGATGCAAAATTTGCATACAGACTCCTCTGAAATGATCTGTGGATCCGAGGTTAAAAACCCGTCAGTGGGTACTGTGCATTACTCTTCATAATTTTAATTGTATCTGTCCATTTCATTTCAGCTTATACCACTCTGCCTCTGCTAAAATTTAAAATCCCAGTGTTTCACAAAGGTTGTTAAAAATGTACTTAACCTTTGCAATCTCTCCTTTTGTTTAATCAACTTCAAGCAGGGAGAGGAAGGCTACTTTTGTGTTCTCCCAACCCCAGTCCCCCTTACTTAGCAATGATGCTGCTGTGCCTTTCTTTACTGTCATAATCATTGAAAAGAGTAACTCCCCACTGCCACAAATCATTACAAGCCCTGTCATCAGCATTTAACACTAATCCCTAAATTTCATTTCTCTCACTCGCCCTACTGTTTCACCTCAATACCTAAATCCACTCCATCAGGGTTAAAACTGACAAACAGTAAGTCTGTATTCAGCCTAAGGCATAATTGTAAATTAAGAAATAACATTTTCTAAGAGAAGTCAGTAACGGCACGAGGCATAAGCATGTGCATAAGTAAGGATTACAGAAATTACATGTATAAAAGTTAATGGCCATGCATCGTGCTAATCCTTTGCAGTTAAGAGGGCATGTTGCAGAGCCAGCCCTGATGGCCTAGTGGTTAAAGTTTGGCACTCTCACTGCTTTAGCAGCCTGGATTCGTTTCCCAGTCGCAGAACCGCACCACCTGTCTGTCAGTTGCCATGCTGTGGCAGTGGCTTACATAGAAGAACTAGAAAGACTTACAACTAGGATATACAACCATGCACTGGGGCTTTGGGGAGGAAAAAAAATAAAAGAGAAAGATTGGTAACAGATGTTAGTTCAGGGTGAATCTTTCCCTGCAAACAAAAAAATTAAAAGAAAACAAAACAAAACAGGGCATGTTGCAGTGTCTAAAGCTTCCACAAGGTTCTCAGAAATACTGGGGAAAAAATTTAAACCAGAGGACTTTATGGGCCTCAGGATGAAACGAATTCTTCAAATATGTTTGTTTCTCTTTCACTTTTCTCTATTTTCTAAATGTTTTATAAACAGCATTTATTTTTACAGAAAAAGTTACTTTATTTATAAGATATCATTTTTTTTTGGTAAAAGATTGAGATCTTCACTCACACTATTTGGGGTTTTCCAAAATATTGTAAGAATATGCCCCCAAAAAGTAAGAGGTTCTTATCTGAACTTCATGTGGCATAGTTCTTTAAAATAAAGTTTATCTTTACAAATATTAGGAAGCTATTTGGATTCTGTCTACAAGGCTACATAGTACCTTTTGCTGTTCTCTACTGCCTTTAAAAAAAAAATCTTAAAAAGAAAGAAAACAAAGGGATGCATTCACCTTTTCATTTTCTAGAAGCCTGGTGTTAGTGAAATTCAATAAGAATTTATTGGACACTGACTAGACATAAGATCTATATTAGGCCCCATGGGAAATGAACAAGATATGATTCCTTCCATCTAGCAACATACAATTTGGAAAGGGAGAAATGTATGTAAAAAAAATTATGAGGTAACCTGGAATATGATAAATGCTAATAAAAATGTAAAGTTCCTGGAAACAGAGAGTAAGATTAATTCTGTTTGGAGAATCACTGAAAGATTCATGGAGAAAATGGAATTTGAGCAGGACTTCGAAAACTGAATAAAATTCAATTCAATTCAACTCACTTCCTATTCTTAAGGAAGTCTTTCCTGACTCATCTGCCTGGGTTAAATCCCTATGTTAAGTGTTAAAACACTTAAATGTAAGTTTATAAGTGTGTGTGATGTTTCCATCAATGCCTGTCTTTCATCAGACTAAAAGTTCCAAACAGGAATGGTGACCACTTGTGTTCACCCTTTTATCTCCAGATCAGAGCACAGTACGTGGCACATAGCAAATATACAATAAATACTCATCGAATGAATGATGAATGAAGGTGGAAATGAGTTAATGATATACAAAAAGAAGCAAGGTAGCCAAGGTGAGAGAGTTTGCCCACTCCTACCAAAATGATATGAATATGAAAAACAAAAAAAGTTGCTCTTGGGTTGTGAATTCAACTAAGTGTTTTTCAAGTGTTTATAACTGGTTTCCAGTGTTCCCTTGAAAAATTCATATTTTGCAACTTTGAAATCTTGCTATGATGCAAGCAATTTGGGTCAAATAATTAATGGGTACCCTTGGGAGATAAAATCCTGTGGCATAATTTTAAATTTTCACTTATTTTGAAGCAAGTTTAGAATCACTTGATTGACAAGAAAACACATGTCAAGTCTTTCCCACCTACCCGAAAGAGCACAGGGCAGGCACACCAGGGATGTTCAATATTTGTCAGCTGGAAACAAACGTGACCAAAATCCTTTGTCCACAAAATTACTTTTGTTCTGCACTGTGAGTCATTTAAGTGGTGACAGGGTGAATAATCACAAAGCTTTGTTCATTTCATATCAGATGGAGAAAAAATGCCAAGTTTGAAAAATGAACAGAATAATATTTGGTGTTTCAATAATAAAAGTTCTGTTTGATAAAATTTCCCACAGAATCTGGAACACTCAGTGATACAGGAATTATTTCTAAGGAGGGCAGAAATTATTGTAGCCGTGTTTTATTAATAGCAGTGGTACCAGAAGAATCCATTACATATTCCCAGCTAAACCAATTCCTCTCTTTCTAGTCATCCTTCCTATGTCTCTAGGCTTTTAACCCACCCACACCCAGGCCTAGGGCTTGTTCAACAAGCCATATGAACACCTGGTCCCCAGCTCGGGAGTGTCCTGGAGTTTGCCAATGCCTTGTAATATGTGCCAAGCATGGCACTGCCTCCCCTTCTTTTTCCTCCTCCTGAATGAGCCCCTCAGCAACTCTTAATTCTTGACCTGCTTGATTTTTCACCCATTCCATTTCGTCACCAGCAGATTGGGTAACACTGCCTCTCAGCTGTGTGCTCCCCACCCCCAGAATGAGGTGTGGAACTTCTGCATGCAGCCCAGGGCTGGAGACCAGGCTCGTGAACCAGAAAGAGATTTACTGCTCCAATCCAATATCACAATTTGCTAGTATAATCCAAGACCTAGAAAAATGTGATTAATAGTGTCCTGCTTGGTCTATGCCAGTCCACTTAAAAAGAGAGGAGGTGCAGAGAGGTGATCCCTGTCTTTAAGAACCATTTGAATACGGCAGCCAAGAATGTAAGAGAAACAGCTGGAAACATCTAAGGGCTGCACTTCCACAGTTTTAGGAAATGAAATGTTTTGAAAATATATATCAAGGCAAGCCCAGTTGCCCATTTAGTGCACCTGGGTCCCACCCAATTAGTTTAGAGACTTAAGCAGTGGCTCTGAAACATTGTTATATATGTGACTAGCCTACAGTTTTTCCAATTACACATGCCTGAGCCTAGCCTGAGAATAGAACCTGATTCTCTGAGGATGGGGGCTAGGTATTTATATTCTGAAAAAGCTTCTCAGATCTCAATCCCATCCCTGCTTAAATAACCAGACTTGAGCAAACTAGAGTTATTGAATATAAATGTGACGTTTAGCTGGTCTTATCCACCTGCCTGGGGAAAATAGCCTGGACTGTGTTTCCCAATGGGGGGGAAATGAAGATCTGTATCATTTGGATTGCTATGTAAGGGACTAGGAAAAAAGGAGGAAAAGTAGGATTACTACAGAGATCCCCTGAGTGGGGCCAGGCATTGAAATTATAAGGCTTTATGCCCAGATATTTCTCTTGTGGGAGGGGGTAGAATTGAGGCAGGTGGGAGGCAAGGGAATGGCCCTTACTGTAACCCCAGTTTATACTTCCTTCTGGAAAGCAAAAACAAAGAAAGGTTGTTTCAGAGTTCAGATGGGACAAGGGCTTTCTTTGTGGTGGTGGCAGCAGGGATTCTGTAGCCATCAGTAATGACAACAACATTATGGTAACAGAGCATCTGGGTTTTTACCCATGGCCACTCCTGGTCCCCAGATCTTAGGGAAGCTAAAGTGGCAGTCAAAGCTTCTATCCCAGGAACACTGCGAAGCAAGGTTCTACACTGGGTATTGCAGAACTGATTCCCTGAAATTGTGGAGTTGTTCTAAGCTTTCCCAAGCAACTCAGTTTTCTCATATTCTTCTTGGTAGAAAAAAGTATCCACCAATAAAATTAGAGGTGGTAGGGATTATTCCTCCACAATCCTGCTACCTGATTTATAATGAAAGCCAGTATCAAATAAAATTTTCCACACATATAACATTTATTTGACAAATATTCATTAACAAAGCAGGTGCTAACAGTTAATAAATCTATTCTGTAAGCTTGGTGACATTCCATTTCTCTGTCCTTTAAGATGCTCCAAGCAGACCTGGTACTAGAGGTTCATTTTAAGTGGATTCCCAAGTCTGTGCCCTTTAGTGCGCATGAGGCAAACAGATACCCCCATACCAATGGCTGGACCAAGGATCTATTAGAGATCAAACCTTGGGTGGCATTACTAAGGGTACAAGATTCAGGCCTTGGTGGATCCTCATGCCCACATAATGCAAAATTGGGAACGCCTCTCATTTCACCCACTAGAGCTACATGTAACATCCGTTATGTTATTTAGCAAGACATTAGTTTCAGCAATAAAATCTTTTTTTTTTTTCACACTTAGTAGGTTAAATAGATAAGCGTCAGTTATTGACCAACATATGGATAACCAGCATGGCTTATGGTACTTGACACAAGGCTGACTGACAAGTACATTCTTGCTGGCTGGCTGGCTACAGTACATTCTTGATGATATGCTCACAGACTCCCTCTAGATGTAAAACTTTAAATATCTGGCCACTATATAACATCATATTGTCTGTAACAAAGTATTTTAAAATAACTTGCCTATATTGATCCAGTAGTTTTATTTTTCCAGTGAAGAGTAAACCTACAGACCTAGGATAGAGGCTTATTTTACTCAAGACACTGAGAGACATAAAATCCTATGACCAAAAAAAAAAAAAAAACCACTTAACAATAATAATTATAACAACACATTTATCAAGAATATAATATGTTCCAACACTGTGCAAAATATTTACACTTACTTTCTGCTTTTAACCCTTACAATAACTCATAAGGTAGGTACTATTATCTCCATTTTACAGATGAAGAAATTGAGGCAAAGAAAGTGTACATAACCTGACCACAGTCACACCTCAAGTATTTCACAGAATGGTTCCGAAGCCCAGACTCTTCTGTATTACTCTATCAGCCCAAGGAGACGAAGGTTATTTTCTTTTAAGGGAGATATATTCTCTTTATCTAAAACAGCCCTCAAATTTGGCCACAGCTCTGCATCTCCACCACCACTGGCCCTGTCCAAGTCACCATATCTCTTCCCTTCAATCCTTGAACATTCCAAGTTCTTTACTCCCTCAAGTTCTCTGTAACCTGCTGTTCCTGTGACAAGAAAACTCTTCTCCCCCCCATTTGGATGACGAGCTCCCTCCTCCTTCAAGTGCCAGTGCAGAGGCCTTCTATGAATATCCTATGCAAAGTGGACACCTGATTCCATTCTCACCAAATTACTTACTATCATATCATCCTGTTTGTGTCCTTCATGGCACTTATCTTAATGTGTAATCATTATTTTTCTTTGACTGTTAGTTTATTATCTGCCTTTCCCCTTCCAGAAGTAAGTTCCACAAAGACAGAAATTGTGTGTATGGTGTTCTCTTCTATCCCCAGTGCATAAGACAGTGCTTGTCATAAAAAAGCCTCTCGGTGACTTCTTGTTGAATGTTGAGTGGATGATTTTAGTCAATGTTTAACCAACACGTGTCACATCTACTCTTTCTTCAATATGTTCTACATGAGACATTTGGTAAACTGGCTTTAACATGAAAAACTCTTTTAAAAGTTTCAAACTGTGCTCTCAGGCAAATCTTCTACACGATTGATTTTCTAAAACTTCACAGAGGTAAAGATTTGGAAGGGAATCTTAAAGATCCTCTTATCTAATCTTCAAATGAGCAAACTGAGACCCACAGAAATTTTAACAATTTAAGAACTCCTAAATAAGTAGGAGTACAACAAGGGCCCTTTTCACATTTCTGGAGCTTTCAAACCGGGGTGATCAAAAGTGGAACTTTCCAACAGTACAAATTTCTAGTCCCCTCTCCATCCTCAGCAGATTTGGGTCTGGGGATGTGAATCGTTAAAAATCTCCCCAGATAATCTAATGATCATCCTGGTTTAGGAATCTGTCTCTCCAGCACTATTTATCTCTGAAGACCACACTATTCATAATAAAACACACAGCAGTTCTGCCCATTTTACCTCTTGCTACCTCCACACAGTCATCGTGGAGGTTTTGGGGGATGTCATGGTTGTGGCATCAGCCAGAGATATACTTGACCTCACATAAAGTCTTTGTTGCTCTACCATCAGGGCCTCGTGTAGGGACATAATATACATTTTTTTCTTACCAATTTTCATACCTTGTTTCATTTAAAGAAAAATCTTACTGCATGGGTTAGAACAGTGGTCAGCAACCTTTTCTGTAAAGGGCTAGATAGCCAATGAGAAAGAAGACCCCTCAAAAGACCTACACATATACAACCACTTGATTTATAACAATGGAGACATTACAGAGCAAAGAGTAACATGTGGCATTTTTCTATAAATTATACTAGGACGATTTCCCTGTGGGGAAAAAAGTAAACAAATGAATCAATCACTGCCTCATACCATCACAAAAATCAATTCCAACTGAGACTTGAATGTAAAAAGCAGCAAAATAAAGTTTTTAGAAGATAATAAAAGGGAATAGTTTCATTATATCAGGTTAGGAGATTTGATGAAAAACGACACAAGAAATACAGTAAAGGATTAACATACTTGATTACATTAAGTTTTAAAAGTTTCTTTCATCAAAAGAGAGTGAAATGGGAAACTGGACAGTGGTAAAGGATATTTGCAACATATGTACTTGACAGAGAGCTTCCATCATATTTGTATCCCCACAAATCAATAAGAAGACAGACACCAGTAGAATTCAGTAGAAAAATGGCAAGGGAACTTAAAAGACAATTCGTAAAATAGGAATACAAAATAACCAAAAACACCACATGAAAAGGTGCTCATCCTTATTAGACATCATGGAAATTCAAAATAAACTCACAAGAATAGATTGTTACTCACTCACCAGGATGGCTTAAATTAGAAGACTGAATATCAAGTTGTGGTGCAAGATTTAACAAAAAGAAATACATCTGTGTACCAAGAGACATGTGCAAGAATGTTCACAGTGATATTATTCATAACAGCAAAAAACTATAAACAACTCTCATGTCCTTTGAAGTATGATAAATAAACAAATTTTCGCTATTGAATTTTATTCAATAAATAAATTAATGAACTACAGCTATACGGAACAATGTGGAAAAATCTCATAAACGTGAGAGAAAGAAGCCAGATAGAACAGAACACCTAAAGCATGATTCCATTTACGTAAAGTTCAAAATCAAGTGAAATTAGACAATAATGTTTAAGGACAAATACTTGGCTGGTAAAAGTTTAAAGACTAGCAAGCAACACGATACACCTGGGCCAGAATCTTTTCTGTCTTACTCACCAGCTAGGAATTTAGCTAGTCACTAAAATTTGAATCATCATTTGTAAAATGAGAGTAATAATATCTACCTCTCAAGGTTGTTGTGACAGATAAATGAAGTAATAGATATAGAACTCTGAACATAGGGGCTGGTGTTAGAGGTTTCAGTTTTTGAAGGGGTAATTTTACTGTTATCCCTCACAATTCTGAACCAGCTGACATTGGAAAAGAATCAAAATATGGGCTTAATGACTGATAAATCTGATAGCCGTGGTTAAACCCCAATGAAGCTTCATAATCCCAGCCCTTTGGGAGATGGAGTTTCTGTAGGCAGTTTTAAAGTCCTTAGAGCTTGGTGAGGGGGAACAGAGAAAGCGAGGACACGTATTTAGGGGTTTGACACCTTCATTCCATCTAATGAAGAAACATCAGCCCTAAGATGTCAGAATCTTTCCATCTCAACCATCATACAGATGCATACTCTTCCCAGAGAGGAGGGCTGACACGTTATCTCATTAAGGTCCCTTCCTCTCATGGAAACAGGCGGGCATTTTCCCCAAACACATGACACATACTCAAGACTCAAAATATGAATATGTTAGTCATGGTATTGGAAGTAGGAGTAGTAATTATTGTTGCTAGGATAATGATGATATTGATAATTTAAAAAATTATAACATGCAGCCATTGAATTAAAGACGTATGTTATAATTCTACAATTTAATTCAAAAATATTGAATCATTAAGTTGTACACCTGAAACTAATATCATGTTATATTATACCTCAATTTAAAAAAAAAAAACAATCTCGGGAGCCAAACTGGCAGAGTATTTCACAAGTATAAACATTCTTGAGTATTCTTAGGAAAGAGCTTTACACAATTGGTGTCAACAGTCATCTGGTGGCTATGACTTGCGAGTTTCAAGAAGGAGCCCTACTGAAAATTGTATACTAACTCCTAACCCAACAGCATATGGCTGTGTGTAGGAATGCCCTTTCAAATGTTCATTTCTTTGGGTTTGAAGACCACGGCACCAGCAAACTCCTGTTGAAAGAGTCACTAATAGTGTTCATTCATTGTTGTACTTACTTCAACTTGAAACTTTGATCAGTGCACCAAGAAGTTAGCCACCATCTTAGAAAAAAATGAGCCAGATCCAGGGGAGCAGAGAAGAAGGAGTAGGAAGGTTTTGGAGCTTGGGAAGTTGCCTGTTGGGAGTAGTATCAAGTGTGATACCCAAGGGAGGACATCCTACAGGGAATCTGGGGCAAAGGGGAGACGAAGGCAACTTTTACTTACTTCATGATTTGGCCACGGTCTATTCCCATTTTGAGTTATCGGTTTTTAATGCCTTGACGTTAATAATGACGTAATCTGTACATAGACAATAAATCCTGTGTGAACCTAAGGAGGCAGGAACTTATAACATCACTGGCTGGGAAATATATGGGACCCTAGAGACCAAATAACTCATTTTTCCAGAGACGCATAATGGCATGACTCAGTGGGTTACATGTCTATTTATTTAAAGCCTTTGTTTTGTATTTGTTCTTCCTCCCTTCTTGCATTCCCCTCAGCTATGCCCTATCAGAACAGTTTACCAAGCATCACAGACACAAACCTGACAAAACTCTCTCTTCGGCATCTCTGCCATTCTTGACATTGTGGGCAGGTGAGAAGAGTTCTCATTTCACACAGAAAAGACATTTTGAAACACGTCTAATTGATTTAAATCCAAAAGACAAATAGGAGAGGTTACCATTGTGTGCATTACATAAATTCACTCAACTCATGGATTTGGAGGCACAAGAATGAAAACAACAGCAGCAACATTAGAGCAAACAAAACCCCCAAATCAAAACATGGCTGAATTTATTTACTTGCCAGGGAACACACACTGTGAAGAAATTCACTTAGTAGTTCTCTAAGAGGAAAATGTCAGTTTTTTAAGTGCTAGCACATGGGTGGTCTTTCATGACGCTTACACCAATTAATTGAAACTAGCACTCTGGATAGAATAAAATGAATCCCGACCGCTGTTCATAGTTGGTAAAGATAAATTTCATTGTTTACTTGACACAAAAGCGTCTTCTGTTAGTTCCAGTAAGAGTCCAATTTTCTGGGGTAGCTCAACATCCATAGTCATTTTTCAGTTTCAGCTTATCAGAACCAGTTATTTGAAACTACACTGGATTTGACATCTGCTAGGAAACCATTGCTATAAATGGGTAATTTTTGTTATATACAAGTAATTTCATCTTTATGTTCCTTTTAATTCTCCTGTAAGATTAGCCCCAGACTAGATGAAAATGTCTGCTGCATTTTTTATCCAAGGCAGAATTTCCAAAAGTCTGCTTCCCATTGAAGAGCCTTTCATTTTACCAGGGACATACTTCCATATAAACCCTTCTTCCCTTCCTTCCAGTCATTGTCAGGGGCTGTTCCCACTCCCAGTAACTCCACCTTGTTCCTTCTCTCTGCCTGGAGATATATGGAGGCAAGTATATAATTAAAACCACCAGTAAAACAAATTAACTCTTCTTTGGTTTCAAGAACATGTACAAACGCTTTTAGTATAACATTGAGTTAAAGAATAAGAAAAATTTTATTAATAGTATGATATCAACTACACGAAAAAATATTACATAGTAAAAAGACTAGAAGGAGTAAAGCCCTGAGATTAACAATGTGAAAACTGGTTCCTTTGAGGTGTTTAGGTGGCACATGATTTTCTTCTGCTTTTTGTATTTTTTTCCTGAAATTGATTTTAAAGTTTTTTTAGTACTCTGATAAGCTGAAGGAAAAAAAAAAAACTGTTCCAAAAGACTAAGATCAATGCAGTGAACACAGGTTGAAATATCATTATTCACAATTCGGAGTTTTATTTAGTGACAATTATTCTACATAATGGTAAAAATTATAACAAAAGCAACTAACATTAATAATTCTTCTTCTTAAATACATTTATGTAGACTTCTAAAGGTTTTTTTCATTCAATATTCTTAACAAATAAATGAAAAGAGGAATTTGCAATGCAATTTTTACAGGTATTAAAAGATTTCAAGACTTTTGTTGGTTTGGGTCATGGTTTCACACAATGGTTGGTCCTCCTCATAGTTGTCTAGACCCGTCTCACTTTGAATATTCCACTCTGAGAAATAAATGTATTAGTCTCACCAGCTCACCACAGCCTCTTATAAGCTCCCTATATTTGATATTCTACCACATATTTTGTTCCATTTTGGCCATTGGAGACACTCTCTTTTCCATACCATCCCCACCCATCTGGGAGTCCAGGGTCCCTAGGAAATTATAACATCCTAGGCTCTTAAAAGTGGAGTCACTGTTGGGCCAACCCCAGTGGCCTAGTGGTTAATTTCCACGCGTTCTGCTTTGGCGGCCCAGGTTTGGTTTCTGGGTGTGGACTTACACCACTCATCAGCGGCTCACATACAAAATAGAGGAAGATTGGCCACAGATGTTAGCTCAGGGTGAATCTTCCTCAGGAAAAAAAAGAGTGGAGTTGTCTTCAGGATGTGAGCTGTTTAAAGACTTAAGCACAGTTTTAGGATACAAGAGGGCCTTACTCCTATTGGACAATCAAAGGGGGATGGCATACTGTTGATAGATCTCACTAGTTGGAAACAAGAGATTCAGGGTCAAGGCACAGAGATAGGGTGGTCTCTGGGTTCTGTTTTGCATCCACTTAGCTCCCTATCTCTGGAGACTCCCAGTACCTTCTTGGGGTTTGAAGATTTCTTCTGTCTACTTGATCTCTTTCCTCTCTCCTTCTCCTAGAAAACCATTTTTATCTAGACAAGGAGCAGACATGTTCTTTCTGTACATATACATCAGAATATATCTGGTTTATACCTAGACCAGTGACTTTTAAGCTTAAGAGGTAGACTTTGTCATCTTTGTTTTCTTGGTTATTCAGTGATCCCTTGTCCCCAACATCAGCAAATAAATGCTAAATAGGAAGAATATACATAGGTGAATTCTTCATTGTTTTGACCTAGTAGAAACTGCATAATGTGCTGATCTGGCATCCACTAGCCTTGTAGCCTTGTCTCACTACTATCCAATCACACTGGGCCATTTGTAGTTCCAGGAATCTGCTGACTATGCTGTGTCCTTCATGCTATTCCTCCTTACCTCCTCTTCCCTTTACTCGAGTGCTCTTGCCCTTCCTTATCTTGCAAACCTCTTCAAAATTTGGTTCCAATGCCCTCCTCCTCATTCAAAGCCTTCTCTGAATCCTCATGACTTTATCTGGGCTTCCAGAGCAAGAAGAAGCAAGTTCAGATGACTTTTGCAGTTAATATCCTTCCCCTTTGTAGCTTGGCAAGTTGCTGGCTCAGCAAGTCTGAGTAACTCACCTGAAGAACAGGCTGATCCAAGAACCAATCTCTGTAGGCTCCTCCTCTATAACAAGCCATTTCCTTACAGAATATCCCGTTTTTATGTAGTCACATAGATGACCTCTGACTTTCTCTACAAATATGGAGTGTTTCAGGGGCAGAGTCCCACCATCTGTCCCATCCCACTGTGGCTGGCCAGAGGATCATGTGGTTCTGCTACTTCTCTGCTAGTACGTTTGTCACCAGTAAGTTCTATTTTATATTTTGACCACGTGGTGGCTGTGGCATATGTGTCTGGGTGCCCTTGTGCCTAGGTCTATTATGCGAGCACCTTGCATGTTATCGTAATCAATTTATGTGGTTGCATCCCCCACTAGGGATAAGTTTCTCGAGGGAAGATAATGCTTTATTTGACTTTGTATCCCTAGAATCCAGCACAGTTCTTGTACATAATAGGTGCTCAAAAAAAGATTAGTGACTATCTCCTTTTATTCATTAAGCCACACACACATGGCTGTCATTTTATTGAGCCAAAGATTCCCCAGTGCTTTTATTGGATATCATTCTTGAACAAAGAATGATAATCCTTAATCCAGGAGATTAAGGCCCTATATGTGGATAATAAGGGATGACACTAAATCAAATTGGAAAATTCAGAGATGTCTCTAGTTACATAGTTAATAATTATTCCTCATATTTTTATATCCAAGAACCATTTCACCTTAAAATTAATTACATGGTCCAGGTTCAGCCAAAATGACCTCTGCAATACCCAGAAGAATTTTAGGGTTTTATTTGACTCTATAATTGTGTGTGCATATGCTTGTTTTCTTTTCCCTTATTCCAGACTGAGGCTGCTAAAAATCAAATCATTTCATCTGAGATAAACATTAAACTAAATTATGTCTACACAACTTGGCGTAACTTGACAGTTGTGTCAGAAAAAGTACAACACCAACTAGGAAAATGTCTAAGTGGCCTCTATTTAACTGGTCATGGGAATCCACAGGAATTCTGATTCTGATAAGTTTCATTCTAATTTAATGGTACATCAAGTGTGGTTTTCTATATATAGTAACATTGTGCCGAAAACAGTTCTGTGGTATCCACATATGTCTTTGAATATTGGAAAACAATAAATATGAGCCCTTCTAAAAATCAGGGCTTTCCTACTAAACTACTATTACATACTTTGGAGAAGGACACAGGGAAGTAAGTTCAAGTTATATGCAGAGATGTCAAGTAGATCTGCTTGGTAGAATCTTGTGAGATTAAAATTAACTCATGGGTAAGGGACAGTGAGGGGAGAATAATGTTAGGAAGAGAAAACAACTAACATTTATAAAGAGTGTAATTTGTGGCAAGACTTTATGTCATTATTTAAATGAATTGTCACAACAACCTGAAGTATGACACACATATCATTGTCTTCACTTTGTTGTTAGTGTGGTCCAGGCAATTCCCGCTCCTAGCGCCCCTGTGCACAGCAGAGCGGAAACTTGCCTGGTCTTTTTGTGCCTCCCGGAGCTATATCAGATAATGCTCTGCTGCTCTTCATAGGATTTTCACGGCCAATTTTTTTCAGAAGTGGGTGGCCAGGTCCTTCTTCCTAGTCTGTCTTAGTCTGGAAGCTCTGCTGAAACCTGTCCACTATGCTGGTATTTGAAACACCAGTGACATAGCTTTAAGCATCACAGCAACATGCAGCTGCCGCAATATAATAACAGTTGGTGTGGTTCCCTGACTGGGAAATGAACCTGGGCTGCAGAGGTGAGTGCACTGAATCTTAACCACTAGACCACTGGGTCTTCACTTTACAGATGTTAAATGTTACCTAGCTAACATGTGGCAGAGCAGAGATGTAAATCCAAGCTGATGATTGTTCTTCTACCCTGCCTGTAACATTTTTCACTTATGCTGATAGTAAACCTGGAACATGGCTTTTGAAGTTAAGTAGTTCTAGATTCACCTCTGCTCTACCACTTACTAGTTGTAGGATCTTGGTTAAATTGCTTAGTGTCAGCTTCCTTGTCTATAAAATAAGTAATAATACTCATCTCACAGCATTGTTGCAAGGCTTACATGGGGTGGTATGATTCAAATTCACATTCTACCACTTGGTGGTAATATGTCATGAAAACATCTTCCAACTTCTTTTAGCCTGTTTCCCCATCTGTAAGTGGAGACAATAACAATCCCTGTCTCTCAAGGTATTGTGAGGATTAAATGAAATAATCTATGTAAGGTACTAAAAATATAGTAAGTGCTTGATAATTATTAGCTAACATCATCATCTTCTTCTTCATTATAGTGTTCAGTAAAGTATAGTACATGAATCTAGCCATTCTTAAGATAGAAGGAAAATAAATGGTTGAGTAAATTATTTTGGTAGCAGGGCACTGATGGGGTACCTAACTGGTACCAAAAAGTTTATACTTCTTTCTTCTGTTATACTAGAATAAAAATTAGATATTTGTTTGCTATTATAAAAGAAGGATTATATTTTAAATAAAATATACTGGTTAGAATGCTCTTTCCTGTCTGTCTAGGTCTATGACTATCTCACCATTATTTGCATATGGAAAACTAACCTAGCTGATGAGCTGAATTGATAGGCTCCAGTTCACAGAGGATTGCAGAAGTGTCCCGTGGAAGTATGGAGAGCAGAGCCAAAGAGATCGACAGTTGTTTATGGGAGAAAAGGTCAGAACCTTCTCTTTTTTGCTCCACACTGATCAAACTACCAACCCTGCTCTGATTTCTCCACCTCTTCCTCCTCTTTGCCATCCTCTCTTATATCAAATTTTGTTGAAGAAAATAGTGTTCTACTAGATGTTCCTTATCAGATACATTCCTAGACTGAGCCTTTCAGAAGTTGAGGCAGGTCCTTTTGTTTTTGAGGCTCCTATTATGTTAGAAACTGAAAAAATTGCTCACAAAAGGTTTAGTATTATGTTAAATGTTCAATATTGTCAATGTGACTGTATGTATACTATCATTTGGAGAGAACACCAAAATGCTAAGTTTGAATACCATTGTGAACGCCCAACTTTGATAGGTCCTGGTCCTAAGTAAGATTTGATGCTGTCAGTTGGGAGCTCATAAAGTGACTGCACATTTTAAGATAGGACATGGAAAGGATGCAGAAAGAAGAGACTTAAGGTATCCCAGACAAATCACCTACTTCCAAATATGATTCTTCACCTACTTCCAAATATGATTCTATCTGGTTGACTCTGCAAGATTGTTCTCTAAATGAGGACAAACTTCTGCATTTCCAGATTGTTTCTGAAAAAGCCCTGGATAACCTAACCTTTATTACTGCCACCTCCTCTCTCATTATGTCTATTAAAACAATTCTTCTTGATACATTGTGGCAGATCAGATTATCGTTCCCAAGTATTCTCTCCCTCCCCGTGATAAAACTATTCACCCACACCTTTTGCAGTGCCTTTCAATTGGTGGAATATGCATCCTCTCCCATTGACTTTGGGCTTGGCCATGTGACTTCCTTTGACCAATAGAAAGTGGGTAGAAATGTCAGTGTGTGAGTTCTGAATGGAGGCTTCAGAGGCATCACATGTTTCCGCTTGCGCTCTTCTACAAATTTCCTCCACGAGAATAGCATGTCCTAGATGGTAGTTACTCCATTAGTCTTGGTTCCAGAATGAGAAAATGCATGAAGTTAAGCCAAGCCAAGCCCAGGCTGGTTTATTTGACCTGTAGCCTGTATGTAACAAGAGCAAGAAATAAATATTTGTGAATTGTTGAGGTTATTTGTTATTGCAATGAAGCTGACTAATACACACGTTTTCTGCTATAAGTGTTTCTGAGCCAACTCTCTGTTTCTCTAATAGACTTGGAATATCTTTCCACCCCTGTATATTCATTCAAGGTTCTCTTTAAGTCCAAGCCTCTTACAAATAATGGGAAGGGAGAAAACTTCACTTTCCACAAGGCTTCCAATGCTATTCAAACCAACAATTGCCCCTCCACCCCCAGATTCCCACCAATGACTTCACATAATAGAAACACATTATTTAATAACTGCCATATTCAGTATCTGTACGAATGCCCTTTCATATATCTTTCTGGATCAATGTTAATCTATTTCCATTTGCAAACCCTCGGGCTGTGAGATGACATATTTTTGTAATGAATTGATGCCAAGCTTTGTGTACAGATGTTAAATAAATTCTTTATTTAGAAGTAAATTTAATCTCATCAACTGTTGCTACTCACTTCTTTTTTCTATTGAAAAATACACCTGGAAGAATTTCAGATGGATTAGCTTTCACCTGCTTGTCTATATCCAGGCACTTACCTTCACTCTAGTCTAGACTCTGTAGAACATATTAGGTTCCAATTATATGTCAGAAATTTCACCTTTTGTTCTGAAATAATGCCATTGATAATGAGTCTTCTAAATTCTCAGTTGAATGGAATGAGTTCTCATAAATTGGACTAGCGAGCAGAACAGTTATGATTTTTTTTAAAGTTAATTCCATCTTGTATTCCCAAAGGTACAGGAAACTGCCAAGTTAAAAAAGACCAAGTAATCTTCTAGTGAGATTATTATTCCAAATCACAATATTCTTTTAGAATTTGGGTCAAATTTTGAAGGATTAATCATCCAAAAAGTGGTTGAAAGGAGACAACAGGGATAAAACTTGTGACTAGGTGGTTGACAGATTTTTAAAAGTGTATACTTAGTTCACAACAGAGATTCAATGTGAGTTAAGCCCTGGAATTTTACTCTATATGCGTCTTTTCTTGTCTTGTTTTTTCTTTCTTTCTTTTTTTTTAACAAACCTAAATGTTCCTCAGCTTCTAGTTCAGTAAATAAACCCTGATCCCATCTGGAATGCATTCAGATCTACTTAATCTACTCAAAGAATCATTTTAGACAATAGGAGTATCATCTGTGTGGTGTTTAAACAAACCCCAGCCCAAGATAAGCATATTCCTTTATATTATTTCCAAGTCTCACTAAATAAGCAGTACTGTGATGATATCATCTCTGGTGGATCGCCTAATTTTCCCTCAGAAGAGAACATTGTAACCAGGAAGTCTTCACTGACCTCAGACAAGCTTTTTCAACTCTTGTCTTTTCAACTCTCTCTTCTTACCACGAATGATAGGAAGTTCAGGTAAATACATCAAAGCTGGGAAAACAACAACAGTGATAATGGTGAAGTTGGCTTATTATTTTAATTTTAAAAATATGCTCCAGGTTAAAAACCCATCCCTCAAATAAAAAGGTGCCTGTTTAATCAAACAATGTCATTAGAAAAATTTAATTGAATTCTTGGGCAAATGCAACACGACTGCTAGTGACTATTTCTATTAATGAAACAGGAACCTCTCTAGACAGAGGCCTTTCCATTGCACCATAAAAGGCATATTTTGTGAATGTGATGAGACTGAGAATGGGACATACTTGAGGGCTACATGTGGGAGGCCCCTTCTATGACCCAGGCCACAGAGAAGAGGTTTTAATGACTCAAGAGAAACTCATGGTGAGGTTTCATGGCCCAGAACCACAGTCTCTTAGGCGCCATTAGTTTGTGCTTTGAAGAATCATGCTCTGTGCAGAGGTCTGGAGGTTGTTGTGGATACCTTCTGAAAATGACAGTTAACTGCCCTGGAAGCCCTAGGGACCTCTGAAGGGAGCCCTTTCACCACAATGAAAGTGGTTCTAGTGGTTGTACAGGGAGGGGATCTTTGTTCCCTGTGCAGTAGAGGCCTGGCAGATGGAGGGTTTAAGTGGTGTTCGGTGGCAGCAGGATTTTTATTAGAATAGTTTCTCGTCTAGAAGGCATTTTTCCTGGCTTCATCATTTCATAGCACACAAGTCTAGCTGTGTAGCATATAAGCCTAGTTCTCTGGTCTTCCTGGAGGTTATATGAGCTAAGTAATATTCTGCAATAAAGTCCTTACTGCTTAAACCTGCCTGCATCAGGCAGAATGGATGTTATCATTTGCAAACCAGAAACTTGACCTATGCAAGTTTCGCCTCTTCTACTCAACGTTCTCAACCGTCCCCCCCAAAGCAGAGATTTCTTTAAAGAATGTTTCCTTGAACAAAGGAAGATGAATGGATTTTGCAAAGAAATCAAAATTCAAGTAAAGAGACTAGACAGGCACAGCACTCTAGTACATAGACACAAAAACAGGAGAATGCCAAAGATTGTAGCTCATTCAACATGTTGCATGTCAGCAACAGGAATGTATGGAAAAAGGCTTTTGCATAAAGCATTGCATTATATCAAGAAGCCAATATGAAGAGAGAAAATAAAGGCACAGAAATTTCAGTCCCTGATGTAAGGTAAAGAACTCTGGGCTGGGAGTCAAGAATCCTGAGCTTTAGAATCACCTCCTTTAGGAACTGTGTGACTTTGAGCAAGTTGCTTAACCTTTCTGAGCCTCAGTGTCCTCTGTGGTTCAATGTAGTGGTTGAACTAAATGATTGCTGAGATCCCTTTGACCTATATATCTCCACAATCTAGAAGGAAAGAGGTACATTGTGTGAAAGATAGAGAAATAGAAGCAGACATTTCCATATTATTTCCACACACATTGCCCTTTAGTCATATATTTGCATATGTTATGTGCACACAAATTATTAATTTTTCCTCAATTTGAATTTTGAGAGGCTAAGAAAAAAAGTGAGAGGCAAGCAAGGTTGTTTGCATATCAATTGTAAAAGCTCATCCCTTAAAAAATATACATCTTAGCACATAGTCTTTCCCCATTCTTCCACCACTGCCCCTTGAGAAGAAAAATCTTTCCAAACATTTGGAGTGATGAAAGCTAACTACTGTTTGTTGAAACGCTTGTGGTTCACACTTGGTGATGATTACCCAATGTAGCCTCAGTATGGCTTTCAATGGATTTATTTGATTGTGAAAACACTGTGCTCATCATAACATCTCCACTTGTTTCCAGACTTGAATCTTAAAACTGATAACATTTTAGAGACTTATAGATCTTTCATTCTTATGACCCGCCTGAGGTTTGAATTCTTACCACAACATCTCTGCCAAAATGTTGACTAATTTATGCTTAGATGTCTATGGCGGAGAGTCCTTTCAGGAAGATTTGTATCACTGAATCAAATTATTTCTCTCCATAGTTTCTACCTGTTAATACATACGGAATTCTTCAAAATATCAAAGAATAAGAATACTCTTTCATAAGCTAGTCTTTCATGAATTAGCTTTGATTCTTTAAAAATCCTAGTTTCTCTTCTCTGAAAGCCTTTGAATTTGCATCCAGAGCTAAAGTCAAAATTCCAGATGTGGGGGGCTGGCCCAGTGGCTTAGTGGTTAAGTTCAGTGCACTCTGCTTTGGTGGCCCAGGTTCACAGGTTTGGATCCCAGATGTGGACTGACACTCTTGTCAGCCATGCTGTAGTGGTGACACATATAAGCGGAGGAAAATTGGTACAGATGTTAGCTCAGGGCTAATCTTCCTCAGCAAAAAAAAAAAAAATTCTAGATGTGAACTTTAGAACACATGGGGATTTCCTCATTTTGACATTGTTAATACAGCTTAATATTTTATTAAGCTTTTGAACCACACTCATTAAGCTCACTTTTATCTATAATAAAAGTATTTTTTAAGCTTCTTAGCCTTTCCTTCCCTATCTTGTAGTTATGATATGCATTTTTGACCCAAATGAAAAATTTTACATAATCTCATTACATTTATTTTAACACAGTTGATTTGCTTCTTTAAAATAATAATTCTTGTTAAAAAGATACATGCATGTGACATATATATAAAGCAAAAGAGCTCTAAAAAACAGCTACAAATTACCTAAAATTTCAATGCCCCCGTATAACTTTCTGATATTTGTTGAACATGACTCCAAATATATCTTTATGTGTATGTGCAGTTGGGTAAATGGACACATAGATATATTCAGAAAAAAATTAATAGAAATATGATCATACTATGCATACTATTTTAAAATTAATGGTATAAAATATTTCTCTTGAACTTTATCAAAGAAAAGAATTTAAAACTGAAGTTAATTGTAAACTTCAAATAAGTGTTTATTTATACAAGATAATTTTTTTCTAAAGTTTGGAAAAGGAAATGAAAACTATTAGGGATGGAAGACATATGGATTTTTTACTACATGTTTCTATTTTATACAGTATCAATTAAATTACAGCTTCAAAATATTATGTGAAAAGGCAAAACTATGGAATAGTAAAAAGATCAGTGGTTGTCAAGGAGTTGGGAGAGGGATGGAAGGACGGATAAGTAAATGGAACACAGGGCATTTTCAGAGCAATGAAACTATTCTCCATGATACTGTAATGGTGGATATATGTCATTATACATTTGTCAAAACCCATAGAATGTACACCAAGAGTGAACTCTAATGTCCATTATGTACTTTAGTTAATAATAATCTATCAATTTTGGCTCAATGGTAACAAAATGGACCACACTAATACAACATGTTCAAAATAGGGGAAACTGTGTTTAGGGGGAGGGATATATGTACTTTCTGCTCAATTTTTCTGTAAACGTAAAACTATTCTTTTTAAAAGGCCATTATTTAAAAACAAACACTAAAAAACAAAAATAGATCCAAAACATTTTAAAAAATAAAGAAAGATTATATATCCTCCAAATTACAATTATGTATCTTTTCCCCTGATTCCAAACTTTGTATCTTATTTTCTTATGTTTAAAGAGTTTATAACATTTAATTCTATCTTCAACCACCAATGTATTATTCAGAAGTTTTATGTTTAATGAAGTCAATGCTCACTCTCAGTCCTTTCTCCATATATTCCCAAATTGGGAATGATTCTTTAGTTGGTTGGATTTTATTTTCAAGAAAAACTCAGAGGTGTGAGTTTTCTTAATATCTTTCATGTCTGAGAATGAAGGTTCTCTACCTTTATACTCATTCAACAACTTCACTGGAAATAAAATATGGGGGTCACTTTCTTTTCCTCAGATTTGGGGACGTGTCCTTTGTCTTTGAGAACTGAGTGTCACTAGATAGAAAACTGAACCAGCCTGATTCTTCCCACTTGATGATGACTTACTTTTTTGGAAATTCAATAATTAGAATATGTCTTGATGTCTAACTTTCTGTTGAAATTAACCTTGACATTCAGTAATTAGAATGTGCTTTAGTGTTGAGCTTTCCTCTTCAGTTTTTCCTGGCACATACTGTAAAGAAAAATTTATCTCCTCATTTCAAGAAAAATTGAAATGAAGTTTGTCTCTCTTGACTCCTTTCACTCCCTTCCCACTCCCCACTCCCGCCAGCAACCACCAATCTGTTCTCTGTATCTATGAGTTTTGTTTTGTTAGTTTTGTTTTTTGGACTCCAAATATTAGTGAAATCGTAAGCATTTTGTCTTTCTCTGTCTGATTTATTTCAATTAGCATAATACCCTCAAGGTCCATCCATGTTGTCACAAATATATATACCACATCTTTTTATCTAGTCATTCTTTCATGGACACTTAGGTTGTTTCCATGTCTTGGCTATTGTAAATAATGCTTCAATGAACATAGGGGTGCATATGTCTTTTTGAATTAGTGTTTTCAATTTCTTTGGATAAATATCCAGAAGTAGAATTTCTGGATCATGTTGTAGTTCTATTTTTATTTCTTGAGGAACTTCCATACTGTTTTCTATAGTGGCTGCACCAATTTACTTCCCACCAACAATACATGAGGGTTATAAAATAAATAAGTCATGGCAATGTAACATACAGCATGGTGACTATAGTCAGTATTGAATTGCATATTTGAAAGTTGCTAAGAGAGTAAATCTTAAAAGTCCTCATCACAAGAAAAAAAATTTTATAACTTTGTATGGTGATGGAAGATAACTAGACATTGTGGTGAACATTTTGCAGTATATATAAATATCAAATCATTACGTTGGACATCTGAAACTAATATAATGTTGTATGACAATTATACCTCAATAAAAAAATTGAAATGAGCTATATACTTTAGCTCTACATATTTTTCCTTTTAGATTTGTCAGCGCTTCTACTTTGAGGATAATATTATTCTTATGTTAGATATTTTAATCTGTTATCCATATATGTCATCTTCTTTCTAATGGCTTTGATTTGTCTGTTTCCTTATAGCCTGTGAAAATCTTTGAACATCCTAAGTCTGTCATTCAATACTCTCCATCCCTCTGGATTTGATATTCTTCATCCTTAAGTTGGATGAGCGTACCTTCTATATCTTCTCCAAATCATGATAAACATTGGCTAGAACAGAACCCTGTTGCAAGCTCAAACACTCCAAGAAAAAAATCAATTCAGTTGGATGAATTGTTCTTTAAAGAATACTATATTATCCCATCTTTTGTTTATGTACAATGTTATAATGATAGATTTTGTCAAGTGTCTTGGTAAAATTTAAATTTCCATCAATTGCTTTTCTCTGCTCTGTTAATCAAATAATCTTATCAAAATAGGATTTCATTTCTTTTTGGTGAATCCCTAGTGATCTCTGCTTTCACCTCTAGGTGCTCACAACTATTTCTTCAACAATGTTTCCTAAGAGCTTACTTGAGATTGATAGCACACTTACAAGTTAATATTTTATGGAAATGACATCTTAGTCTTTTTGATAACCTGAAGATATTTCCCTGATCCGAGTCTTCCAGTAATTTTCCCTTTGTCTGTGATTCCCAAAGGTCACCAGCAGAGGTTAATAGTTTCACAAATTTGTTCTCCATTTTCTCTAAAAAGCAATGAGCTTGGGCCAGGAAAGGAAGGAATTTTGATTAACCATGTCAAAAAAGTAGGAGAACATCCAGATTTTGAATCAGCCTCTGAAACACAGTTTATCTTACTATCCCCCAATTGTCTGGTACTTGTTTCCCTAGTAAACAGTAAACTCCTCAAGGACAGCAGTAGTTTTTTATTAATCATAGTATTCTCAGTGCTCAGCACAGTGCCTGATCCATCACAAACACTCAATAAACGGTTGTTGATGGAATGAATTACTAAAGTAGTTTGGAAATATAAAAAGTAGGTTTTTGTGGATTGAGCTAGCTACTGACCAACCAACCATCACAGCATTATTTCTCTAAATGAATTACTTTCTCACTTCTCACCAACCAATTTTCAGAAAATAACATCTTATGAATATTTTCTCTCATTTGTTTGGGGGATATTCACAGGGGAAATTCTGTTATTTCATAATTGTCACTTGAATCAGGGACAGACCAGCAGTGAACCAGTGACACAGAGGAAATAATGAGAATCAAGAAAATTACGGGGCATTGTTTAGTGAAAGATCATTCGGCTTGCATAGAGCTCTATGCTAACTTTGAAGACAACCCAAAACATGAAGCTCGGTTCTAAATACATTCACTGGGCCATCAAACTCCCTCAGACCAGGGATTTGGAATTGTGTGTGACTTTCCACATCCAATATTACATTTTCATGACATTTAATCTTAGCATTATTAATCACGGCACTATTAAAAACAGGACTCCATGTAGTGTCCAGGAGTGCCTTTTGGTGAATACAAATTGCAACAATGATTCTAAAGAGACATAGCTGTGGGTACCACGGGTGTGTCTTCTGGTACTGCTGATTGCAGCCATTGGAATGAGGTTTCAGATGGACCTCATTTTGTCTAGAAAATGAGGCTAGCTTGCTGCAGATTGCCTTCTTTCTCTCTGGATTCAAAAAACAGGGATTAATCTGGAGTCTTCATCATTTGTATCTCCTCTAATGATATCCACACAATTTACAAGTTCCAAAGTTCTGTCTTAACAGGCATGAGAGAAGAAAATAAACCACAGGAAATTAGAACAAGTTCCCAATTTACAACAGCCTTAGAGAGAAAAGGTTAATGACTAGCAATTCAATAGAAAAGCTGCAGGACTTAATTTTTCATTCCCATTCAGGTGCTCATTTATCTCTCAATAGCAAATGGAAAATAAACTTCATGCCCAACCTCAGCTCACAGCTCCTTCTTGCATTGAAATAATCTGTTCTGCAGATTTTAAAACCAAATAGTTGCTGTGGACTATCTCTATGCCAAATGGTGAAGAATATTTTGGAGCTTTAAGAGTCCAATGTTAAAAGGGAATCTTGAAGCCAGCCATGGGCACCTTCATTATCCCACGTGAGGCCTATTTCCAACTGTGAGGAAACGGAAGCTATCTGTGGAACTCAGTGAATGGGGAGGAATTATTTGGAAATGCAGCTGCAAGGAAAAGAAATCAGCCTGATGACACAACAAGAACTCTACGTGGGAGTGTTAAACTCATTGGAAACGTTAAGAGCTCCAGACAAGTTGTTGAAAGAGGTTGTCCACAGATTCTGCCAAAGCTGTATGAAAAAAAAAATCCGTTCACAGTACCTTGTATCGTTATTATTATTGCTATTTTTGTGTTCTGGAAAGGCAAAAAAAGCCAGACTCAGTGGCAAAGTTGGTGAATTATAGAATATTCTTAAAGAAATGAAACTTTGTTTCTTTCAGAACATTTAATTTCTTAGCTGCCAGGCCTGCTAGTGCGAGCAGATGAGAGCCATTTACCATTCCCACATGAAGGTACCATGAGCTTCCTTAAGTTCATATATTGTTCCTCCTCTTTGGCTCCACAAGTCATTTTTTTTTCCCATCAACATGGACTTTTCCCTGTCTGAATGATCACAAAGTCCAACTTAAGAAGGCCTAAAGCATGAGATGGAGCTGTAGCTATATAGGGTGTCATTGTTGCCAATCCTCACATATTTTAACATGTTACAGGGAAAGTGTTCCAAGCCTGATCTTCCACCAATTTGCCTTGGATTAGTTACAAATTGAGATCTTATATTTGAGAGATGCCTTGATTCAATCTTAACTCATACAGGTACCTGATGCAGGACTGCACACTCAATCCTAAATAGCAGGTATCTCACTTCTCTTCAGATTTCTACATATTTGTGCCAGGAAATGTACTCTTCTCTTTTGATGAACATTTTTTCTTCACATTGAGACAGTGTTGTTTTTATAAGCAAGACTTTCTAAATATTTTAAAGATAGATCGTTTGATCTCCTCACGACTGTGAGGTAGATAGTAGTAGCTCCATTTTAATGAGGCACAGTGAGGTTAAGTAACTCATCAGACCGTACACAGCAAGCAGAGACCAGAGCTGGGATTCGAAACAGGGTGTCCTAGCCTCAGAGTCTATGCTCCTAAGCACCATGCCTATTGCCAAAATTTATCACCCTCTATCTTTGAGATGCATTGCCATGGTGCTCTTCATATCACTATCTGGCATTGTTTTTAAAGAATTCTGTAATTGCACAGGAGTTGCATGCAAATTAAACAATTCTATAAGAAGTCTAAGGAGAAGGAGAAAGCACAAAAGAACCTTGCTTATATTTTTGAAAACTAGACAGCATTTATTTTCTTGTGGAGATTATAGGATAGACGTTAGCAGGAGGAAGGTCTTAGCTCAACGTGAATGAATAAATAAAATTTACCTTATTAATATTTATAAATTTATGTTGTTAATATTCTCTGCTCTACAAGAATACAATGACTCACTTGAGGAGTAAATAAACTCTCCTTCACTGAGGTATCTAAGCAGAAGCTTGAAAACAATAAGTCAAGAGATACTGTTGAGGAGATCCCTGAATTTGGTTGTAAGTTGGGCTCAGTGACCTCAAAGGTTCATGTGATATAGTTTTCACTGATTCACGCATCCTCGTTGGGGAGCCCAGAAGGTATCCCTCATTTATCATCATGCTCCAAACCTGCCAGATTTGATATGGCCTCTGTAACATTTTGTCATTCAGGGTTTGCTGGGATACCAGAATGAAGACAACAAACCAAATTACTCCACAAATTACAAAAAGGTTGAGGCAAATTAACTGTAATATTTTGGTACTCTTTTGAGCACAAGAAATTGGACAGACTTCAACAGTATCTTAGATTTATGAGACATAGTAAAACTCTTTTGCAACTCCATTTTTAGGAACTACTACTGACTCTATTAGCAACAGCTAATATAATAATATAATAGCTGGGCATTTTAGTGACCCAAAGCTCTATTTCAGGAATTCTTCATCTGGGTTCTGAGAGGTTTCAGTCATTTTAACTTTCTGAACTTTTGGCAAATTATTGTCTAAATATGCATTCTTATTTTTACCCCCATTACACTCTCAAAGAAGAGGCTCAGAAAAGTTTTGGAATCACTATAGGGTGTTAGATTTTTACCAGGATTTGACACCAGTTTCAACATTTCCAGGGTAGAAAGAGCTGTTCCTATTACTACAAAACTTTATCTAGAAGGAGAAAAACTTAAAATGAATGTTTCAAGTTAGTCACACTTATGATGTGGTAGTGTCACTGACTAGGTGCCTCCAGAAACTCAAAGGCAGTATCGGAAGCAATTAACTGTTTTTCCAAGTTGTTTCTTTTCCTTTTGTATGCTAAGGAAAAGTAACCACCACCATCCTGAAACTGACCAAGTGAGAAACTCAAGGGAGGTGTAACCACCAAACATCCTGAAACCAACCAAGCCTCACCACAAGAGCTATGCCCATGATCTTTGCCTTATTTTTAATGCAAAGATCTCTCCAGGAGGAGCTTAGTCCTCATTATGTGGAAGCATGTTCTCCAGCTGAGCCTGTGCAGGCAAATACCCGCCTCTCGCTTTTGAATATTCATTTCCCAACCGAAATAAAAGTTCCTGCTTTCCTTTATGCAGGAATGCCATGACTTTGGAAGTGATTCCTCATGGCCTCCTATTTGCTGCAAATACACTTTACTTGGTGAGACAACTTCCACTGGCATAGAGTCTTATTTAACTCACCAGGAGGTGAGCCCACTTGGTTTGGTAACAGTAGGGGCGCAAGTTCAAGCCCTACTTCCTCAAGTTAATGGGGAAGTGTAGCAAGATAACCAAATGAATCAGGAAAATGTGTGGACATTGGTCCAGAAAGACTGAGTTGCTCTTAGAGATATGAGTGAATTTAGAAAGGTCAGGGGTAACTGGGCCAAAGGCACAAATTCCTATCTTTAATTGAAATGCTTCTGCAAAGGAACACTGAGATTCCAACTCTCAGTTGAAATTAACCTTTGAAAAGAAGGATTTGAAAAGAGAAGTCCTAGTTTCTAGTAGCAGGTTTTGATTAGGTCTTATTTAAATGTTAGGGTTAATTTTTAATTGCTATCATTCACTGACTGCTCACAGATGTAACATTTTCTATTTGCTGAGGAATTAAAGAGGG
The DNA here is from genome assembly GCA_031878705.1 of Tapirus indicus. Classification (NCBI taxonomy): domain Eukaryota; kingdom Metazoa; phylum Chordata; class Mammalia; order Perissodactyla; family Tapiridae; genus Tapirus; species Tapirus indicus. Next base: position 112,719,692 of record CM062921.1, on the reverse strand, counting down.
GAATTCAAACCACTTTTTCTCAGGAGCAACCGTCTTCATGTTATGATCAAGATCAAAATAAGGGCTCATTTATTTTCTTAGTTTTCTCTTTATAGTAATTATCAAATTTTCGTTACTCTTAGATTTGGAAACTATTCCTTCCTCCCGTATTTTTTACCTCTGAAAAAATTTCAGTTTGCTAGCTTCATAGTAGCACTGCATCTAGCTACATTTCAGGATCTATTTTTGTGTCCGTGGTGTCACAGCATAGATAACTTTTCAGAATCTGCTTTGAAAACCAGAAACATCATAGACTCCTTAGGATTCTATAAAATGACCAAATTTTACCTAAGTGCTAATTTTACTTTATAATGGACTATAATGGCTACCATTGTCCATAAGCCTAAAAGAGATATTTCTTGTGCTAGAGACCTCTGGGGAGATATTCATGGGTAATTAGGTGCAGCTTCTACAATCCAACATGTATTTCATTTAACTCTGTCTCTTATTATTTTATAGACTTCCACTGAGTGCCTGAATGAAGATGACTAGATGGCATTTATGAAAGGATCTGATGCTATCATGCCTCCAAAAGAAATAATGTACTGAAAGTTCTGGGCATAAAACTCACCCATTTTACAACCTACAGGCAATAATAATAAAAGAGAATGTCAGAGCTCAGTCCTTAAGCTCCTTACGGCCACGTGACTGTAACTGGATACTGGCTGCAATAAAAATGACCTAAAAGCTAAGTGCCTTTGCAAAGACAACCACAAGTAGCCTGGTTCACATTTCTCTCTGGGTCCCTTGTGCCAGCTTGTCCTAACATATGCTCCTTTCTTTGCCAGCTTGCCTCTAAAGTCCCATCATCCCTTGAGGTTGAGGTTGCATGTGTTCCCACAATGACAAAGTCAACTATAAATAATGCTCTCTCCTTTCCTATAATTTAAACCTAGGAAAAGTTTGACTAGCAATGGGAATGAGAAATTTGGATAGAATTGGTTTTATTTCTAAGTTTTCTTTACAAAATTGATATTTCAACTGGATTAGCATTCATCCATGTCATCAGTACAACATTTTCATTATTCTCAAAAGAGAAGAGACTTGGATGTGAACTGAGGGGGGGAAGTCTTGGGAGAGCTAGTGGTAACGCTGCTCTTTAACTTTTTCCCTCTTTTGACCATGTACACAGCATTCCAGGATATTTTTCCCAATTCCTCCCTCTCTTCCTTTCCCTCTCTTTTCTCCTCTCTCCATCATCCTCCACTGCTCAAACATAGTGAAATTTGAACAAAAGAGGAATAAGAAATATTCCATTCTTCAAGTCCCTGGTTTTATCTTTCATAATAACCTTGGACAGGAGCTCCTCACAGGGCATGGATCATAGAGAAGCTTCTAGAATTTTGGTCTCTGAAGTACATTCATGCATATGTTCATATATTCATGTTTTCAAACATTTATTGAGTACCCTACTAGTTCCTGGGGATAGATAAGGATGCATGCTACTTCCCCTAAGGAACACATTGCCTAATATCCCTCCCATAAAATGAAAACCAGGACTTACAATAAGGAACAAATAAACAGATAACAACAAAAAAATAGAATTGGAATGATTTCTTATTTCCTCTCCTTACAGATATCAAACCTCACCATGTCACTATCTAGTACCTTGAAGTCTGGAGGAGCCTCAATGGATAGACAGATACATGGATGGATTAATGAACATTGACTGTTGACTGAGATTCAAGAGCTTTAGCACGTAGCTCTGGGTCTTCCAAAGAGGGAGCCTAAGCTTGCAAAGAAACGATATAGAAAATTTGAGTTTTCTGATGGCGAAATATACATATAACATTTTGTGTGCATAGTCATGTGTTGCTTAATGACAGGGATATGTTCTGAAAAATGTGTTATTAGGCAATTTTGTCTGTGAGAACATCATAGAGTGTACTTACACAAAACTAGATGGTATAACCCAACACACACCTAGGCTATATGATACTAATCTTATGGGACCACTGTCATATATGCAGTCTGTCATTAACTAAAACATAGCTATGTGGTACATGATTGTACACACATGTATACATACATATACATACACACACATATACTCATTGTATACACACATATATATGCATATATATTCACATAATAACTTCTAATACTCTATACAGAACCAATTCAACTCAATTTTTCAGGGGTTTTAGATGACTTTGTCTAAGAAGACAGAGTTAATGTCACAGTTGGGACTAGAATCTGATCCCTGGACATATGATGCAATGTTTTTACTTCTAGATGTTTCACGTTTGCCCTTTTAGATATATTTTCTCCTTTCTTCATTACTGAACATATTTGAGATAATTTAATAACTATCATTCTTCTAATTTGGCCTCAGAAAGCCAGCTACTGATTTTCTCAAAGGCATACAGACAATGTAGGATCAGAATTTCTCATGATGGAAGAAGTGGAAGACTATTTGTCATATTACTTGTCATAAAGAGAGAAGACCAGTGGCTGGAACATCTTCACATTTTCACAAGTCTAGATAAAGCTGGTCTTTGCTATGTCTCAAAAGGATTCAGTGTAGAATGTGAGCAGAAAGAAGTGTCTGTCATATTGAAACATGGGAATTGCTGACATCACATAGACTTTTTCCAACCAGCTACAAAAGCTAAGAAGAGAAAATTATATAGATCTACTGAACTGTATCCGGAAAGAAGTCATTTTAATGTTAGCAAGATTTGAGATCCCAAGTCATCAGAGTGTTGCAATTGACAAAAGAGTGCTTGAAGCATAGTCTGAAATTACACACACTTACCCCAAATTCCACAGAAAAATTAAATAAAAAGTAAGGTGAAAAGCCATCAAGTTGTTTATGCAGACCTAATCCTGAGGTATGCAAATTTATTGACATATAGGCCAAAACAATGGGCTCTGATTGTCTTCCTTAGTCTCAGTCACCAGACAGTGTCCTGTCCAGATATCAGGGCTTCAGCTCTTTCCCTAAATTCCTAGCCAGGTCAGTCTCTCTGTTTCTCTCCTATGCCCCAATGTGAGAGGTCACTCAAAGTTATCATGTTCCCGTGTGAAACTAATGCTGATATAAGTGGTTCAATTAAAAAGAGAAAGGCCCAAACATGTTTACTTTTCCGTCTGTTGCCCACCCTCTGTGGTTTAAAGGAATCTGTCTCTCCTGGCACCCCTTGTTCCCTGAGCAGCCATTTTTGAATCATGTGGCTGGTCCCCCCACTCCATGTTCTCACCCTCTCCCACTACGATTGATTGGATCAGTGGTGGCAACCTGATCCACAGGCTGGCCAACTTGAAGAAACAAACACACCAACAATTGGCTTAGCCAATTAGATTCCCAGGTGGGAAAACTGAATGGAAATCAAAGAAAGAAATATTCATTTTAAAGCAGAAAAGCTACAGTAACATGGGTGGACCTTGACAACATTATGCTAAGCAAAATAAGTCAGACAGAGAGACAATTACCATATGACTTCACTCATATGTAGAAGATAAACAAACAGGTTCAGAGAACAGATTGGTGGTTACCAGAGGAAAAGGGGGCAAGGGAGGGTGAAAGGGGTAAAAGGGCATTTATGTATGGTGACAGATGGCAACTGGACTTTTGGTAGTGAACACAATGCAGTCTATAAAGAAGTCAAAATATAAGGATGTACATCTGAAATTTATATAATGTTATAAGCCGATATGACCTCAATAAAAATAAAAAGGAAAGCTAGAATACTCCAGGAAGGTGTAAAGAAGCTGAGCATTGCTAATGGCAGAGCACCAGAGTGACAGTCTTTAAGTTCTTGTTTATAGGCATTTAGAGCCTCCTTCAGTCCAGAAATACCCTCCATCTCTAACACTGAACTCTTGCATCTTTTATTTATTTATTTATTTATTTTATTTTTTAATTTTTTTTGTGGGGAAGACCAGCCCTGAGCTAACATCTGTTGCCAATCTTCCCCTTTTTGCTGAGGAAGACTGGCCCTGGGCTAACATCCGTGCCCATCTTCCTCCACTTTATATGGGACGCCGCCACAGCATGGCTGACAGGCAGTGCGTCGGCGGGCGCCCGAGATCCGAACTCGCGAACCCCGGGCTGCCAAGCGCAGACTAAACCGCTGCGCCACCAGGCGGCCCCCTCTTGCATCTTTTAGATTTCATCCGTTTTTCACTTTTTGAGTGTCCTTACAGTAAACTTCCCTTTGTTTGAACTAGCCTGAATGGTTCTCTCTACCTTCCAAACCAAAGAGCCCTGATTAAGACAATGACAAGAAAGATAGCTCAGAAAATTCATCTCATTATCCTATGACTAAACTGTGATTCTGAAAGTGAGCCCTGCAGTTTTGAATTTATCCTGTGCTCAGATCACAGCCCTTAGAACTCCCCAGAGAGACCTCTGTGTCCTCTTCTCAGCCTCTTGCTGATTCTCACCATTTGCCCCTTACTATGGAGTAAGCCTGTCTCTCATATACCTACCTGCTCTGCCTGATCTGAATCTTTGACATGTCTGATAGGACACCCAGTCCTATAACTGGTTTTACTTTAACTTTGATCCTTTGTTGCTTTACCATGAACAAACTTAGTTTTCCAGTATATTCTCAGACATCAGGGTCAGAGCTGGTTAAAAAATGTTTTTTATAGGCCTCATCACAGAGAGTTTGAGTCCATAAGCCTGAGATGGAGCCCAGAAATCTACATTTTATCTAGCTCTCAGGTGGTATTGATACAAGTGATTCTTAAACCAACTTTAAGAAACAGGACCCTGGAGAACTGGATCCCAAATCCAGTAGGAAACCAACGGATTTAAAATGATCTCTGGGAGCATTTAAAATGATCTCTTTTGGAGTCATACACATGGATGTTCTGATTCAATCACTCTGAAGAAGAGGATGGAATTGTGCTAATTGACCTAAAAAATTGAATGGAATAGCAAAACATATAGTCTTTGGACTATTTATACCAGATAGAGTTTCTTCTGATGTATCTCAGAGTGCGGACCATTTGCGTCAGAATCATCTGCTGTGCTTGTTGCATATGAACTTGCACCTTTCTATACATAATGGTTATAATTTCTGGCAGAAGGTGGGGAATCTGCTAATTTGAAAAGCTCTTCAGGTGAGACTTATAGGTTCCTGCCTTTCCCTTCTTCTAATCATTGATCATCATCCATGCATGAGGATTATAGTGTTTTACAGATTGTTCACAGATTTGAAAATGCATTTCTTGGCCATGTGAAACCCACTGAATTAAGCTTTCTCATTTCATGAGGTATAATTCATGAAGGATCCATCTGGATCCTCAAAAAAGTTTTCATTTAAATGATTTTTCAACATTAATAATGTGTAACTAGCCCTCTCTAGTTTGAAAGGATACTTTACTCTTTCACAAGAGTCTCTTGGAAGTGTGTAAATTTATTGTGTCGTTGTGGCTCTCCCTTCTTCTGCCCAGTGTTTGGGGAGAACACCTGGTGTTCACACCTGGTATATTTGTGAACAGAGCCAGAACATGTCACTGGGCAGGAGTAGCAGTGGAGTACTTCCTCAGAGAAGGTTATACTTGGTCAAATATTGCCAGTTTTTCTTTTTTAAACTATTTTAGGGGAACCAACAGCATAAATTATCTATCAGGTTTTCACAAATTACAAATGGTCTCACCTTCCAAAGAACATATAATTGGTATGCCACTGATTTTCTGCTGTATAAATCACCCCCAAATAAAATTTTTCTGTGTGTTCCTCCCTTCCATGAAGCTCCAAAACCTGCCCAAAGTCAGGAGAAGGAAAGAAATAATAAAGATTAGAGGAGCAATACGTGAAATAGAGAATGAAAAAACAATAGAAAAAAATCAATGAAACTAAGAGTTGGTTTTTTTAAAAGATAATATCAACAAACCCTGAGTTAGACTGATCAAGAAAAAAAGAGATAATCAAATAAATAAAATCAGAAATGAAAGAGGAGACATTATAACTGATGCCACAGAAATAAAAAAGATCTTATGGGACTGTTATGAACAATTGTACACAAACAAATTGGACAACCTAGAAGAAATGGATGAATTCCTAGAAGCATACAATCTACCTAGACTGACTGAAGACGAAACAGAAAGTGTGAACAGACTAATAACAAATAAAAAGATTGAATCAGTAATGAAAAACCTCCCAACAAAAAAAAAGCTTGGGACCAGAGGGATTCACAGATAAATTATGCCAAAAATTTAAAGAAGAATTAATATCAATGCTTTTTAAATTCTTCAAAAAAGTAGAAGAGGGAACACTTACAAACTCATTTTATCAGGCCTTCATCACCCCAATACCAAATCTAGATAAAGACACCAAAAGAAAAGAAAACTACAGGCTGATATCCATGATGAACATAGATGCAAAAGTCCTCAACAAAATATTAGCAAACTTAATTCAACAGCACATTAAAAGGATCATACATATGAGCAAGTGGGATTTTTCCCTGGAAAGCAAGGATGATTCAACACACACAAATCAGTACTGTAAATGTGATACACCACATTAACAGAATGAAGAATAAAACTCATATGATCATTTTAATGGATGCAGAAAAAGCATTTGACAAACTTTTACATCCATTCATGATAAAATCTCTCAACAAAGAAAGATATCTTGCCATACTTGTCAATGTGGATGAACCTGGAGGACATTATGCTAAATGAAATAAGCCAGACACAAAAGGACAAAAACTGCATGATACCACTTATAAGAGGAATCTAAAATAGTCAAATTGATAGTAACAGAGAGTAGAATGGTAGTTGCCAGAGGCTGGGGTGGGGGGAATAGGGAGGTGTTAGTCAAAGGGTACTCAGTTTCAATTACGCAAGATGAAAAAACCCTAGCCATCTACTGACAAAGTGCCTATGTTAACAACACTGTATTGTATTCCTAAAAATTTGCTAGGAGGGTAGATCTTATGTTATATGTTCTTATCACACACAGAAAATAACAATAAATAAAGAGTGCAGGAAGAAACTTTTGGAGGTGATGGATATGTTAATGTCATAGATTGTGGTGATGATTTCATGCTTGTACACTCATCTCCAAACTCATCACATTGTATATATTAAATATGTACAGCTTTTTGTATGTCAGTCATACCTCAATAAAGTGGTTTAACAAAATAAAATAAAATGTGGACGGGGCTGGTCCGGTGGCATAGTGGTTAAGTTCATGCATTCCACTTTGGCAGCCTGGCATTCACCGGTTCAGATCCTGGGCACAGACCTACTCACTGCTCATCAAGCCGTGCTGAGGTGACATCCCGCATAGAAGAGCTACAACTCTACAACTATTATATACAACTATGTACTGGGGCTTTGGGGAGAAAAAAGAAAAAAAAAGAGGAAGATTGGCAACAGATGTTAGCATAGGGTCAATCTTCCTTAAAAATAAAAAAAGAATTTAAAAAATTGTGGAAAAAAAAGAAACCAGAATCTTTAACTCTGAAAACCCTTACTAAGTGACTGCTATGAGTCTGTTATTATTTAACACTCATCTGTATGGTTTGAAAAACATGATTTCATTATGTTATAATGTGAGAATAAAATTTTCATAAAAATTTTTTCTTAGTTACAGCAATTTTTTTCCTCCATGAATAAGAGAAACATAACAGAAATGTGAAGGATAAGGAAAGAGTAAAGAGATATTTGAGGAAGGGGAGCAAGCCAAAGAATTGTGTGTACCATATCATTTTAATTTAGGGTAAATATGCTAATAGTAAGTATGTATTTCATAGTCTTTTTTTCTCAGTTTTCACCAGAGTTCCTATCCTGGAAAGAGCTGACTTTATTTATAAGACTAGACTGAGATCATAGATATGTGGTCATGGTCTGGAAAGAGATGGAATACAGTGACTTGGATCTGTAGTGAGAGAGGAGAGGGGAGGAGATCAGCATGGATCACAGAGGGAGGAAACAGAGTACCATGGCAGGCAACTAGAACCCAAGGAAAAATGTTATTCAGTGAGAAATTCCCACTGTTAGGATGGCAGAAGGACATTTAAGAATGGGAACACATTAATATTAAATTCAAAGTATTTGGGTTTGTGAGAAGCATAACCCCTCCCATACCAAATCTTCATTAAAATCTATTACCGTTTGTATAGGTCCCCATAGGGTGAGCCATAGCATGGAAAAGGGACAGTATTTGAGGACAAGGCAAGATAATTGTCAAACTCAATTGATTTAGCAGAAGCAGGAACTTAGGACCAAGTGCCTCCAAGAATTGTAACCCTCCTCTCTTTCAAGGAATCCCTGGAGAGAACAGGAGGGAAGTTGTCTCTTAATGCACATATGATTGAGCTAATTTTATTTGAATCTTAAATTATAAGGTGGTATCAGGGGCTCAGTTTTCTCTGGATATTATCAGTTTCTTTTTCCTATTTCCCTATGATCCATGTTCTCCAAATCTCATTCCTGTATTCTCCTACACTCCATCTAAGAATTTCTGTGTAAAACTTAGCAAATTTGATATTTTTGGTACATATCTCAAGAATGGGCACAGCATTCAGTAAAATCTCATTTAACCAGGTCCCAGGTAACCAGTAATTGCATTTCACTTTGATTTTCTTCACTTAACAGGAGGAGGAGGAGGATACTCAAAATTAAAGCTATAAAAGTCAAAGATTTGGTTAGAAAAGCAATTCTTCCTACTGTATGCCATGCACTGTGCAAAACCCTAGGGAAACAGTCATGAATGTGATAGATCTGGTTTCTAGACACGTGAAGTTCACTGGCCATTCCAGAAACACTCGTGCTATTTTATACATCTTCAAACCTAGGATTATAACCAATACATCCAAGGTCCTCCATCAACAAAACAATTCACTTTATATCTACTAAGACAGAAAGTAGTTGAATACATCTAATTCAAAGAAAGTAAATTAAAAAAAAAAAAAAGCTTTAGAGACCAAATCTCAACTCTAACATCCCAATTCTCAATCATTCTTTAATTGGAGTTTTACAAAAGAAATATTTTTAATATTTATTAGAATTGTGAAGAAAAGATAATAATTTGATGGTGTTTCAAATTACTTCTAAGACTGGCTTCTTATTTTGTGGGGCCCAGCACAAAATGAAAATGCAGGGCCCTTGTTAAAGAATTCTTAAGAATTTTTAAGACAGTGACAGCAAAGCATTAAGACAAGCACACAGCCCTTCTAAACATGGGGCTCTGTGCAAATGCAGAAGTCTCATGTCCAAGAAGCCAGTCCTGTCTCTAAACTTACAATTCACTTAATTTGTTCTAGAATCTTATTTGATATTTGACAAAGCAAACACCAAATAGAGGGGAAAATATAGCTGTACCCAAGAAAGCAAGTAAACAAATTTTATCACAGTATCACTTAAGAAACTGCTATGGAAACTTACATTATAATATTTTAAAAAATGTTTTCAGCTAATATTTACAACTGTTAATTACTAAAAAATTTCAAAAATCAGATTAGTAATACATTTCATGGATAGGGAGGATTTAAGGTTTAAAGGGTAATCAGTTTGCAGATGGGTACTTTAAAGAAAGAATAAATCATCAAATTTTCCCTTAAATGCAAATGAACCTAAGATATTTTACTTTCTATTGAAAAAAAGAAAAATTATTTAGGAAATGGAAGATTATCAGACAAGATTTTTAACCAAAAGAAGCCATCCTGTAAGATGAGGTGCTTTTTAACAAGCAAGATTCCTTAATTAATTATGGGCAATTTACTTTCTAATCAGTTGTAAGTAATTGAACAAAAACAGGAAATGTTATATTTAAGTTCTTAGATTTTCTCATTTTAATTAGTGCATATAATGTGGTTTGTCCTAGTTAGCCCTTCCATAAATAATTTATTTCCTACTCCTCAGAGCTTCAGTTTCTTCATCTCAAAAAGGAGAAGTTTCAGCTAATTGAGTTCTGAATGCTTTCCCAGACCTAATTAAATTCAGCATTTCTTACTGGCAACACACTGCTTACAAATTCCTGTGCAGGGTACTTCAGGATACCAAACAGAGTAAGCCATGGTTCCTGACCACAGACAGTTTACAGTCCACAAGGCAGTCAATAATTATAACGGAAGACAGCTCCAAAATTCTGAATCTTTGGTTCTAATAAAAAACCTCAGCAAAGAAACACAGAAATTTTTAAGGTTTGGATATGACACAAAATTAATGGACTGGGAACATGTAACACAAATCAATCTCCTTAAACATTAGATGTAGTTGCTCGAGGCCTGAGTGAGCTTTTATGCTATCTTATAGCCAGTATTGGGGGCGTTAGGCTGACATCCCACCAGACAAATGCTCAGCTACCACGCTTACCTTGTAAGTGTGCTTCCTCCGTATCAGGATGTGTTGACTGAATGCATAACGTGGACACAATTTCAGGCCACATTTACCTTCATCACTGACTATTGCAGTCAAGTGACCATGAGGCAAACTTTGACTTCCTTAATCCACATGTTTTGTATCCTGGAAAATTTTATTTGGTCAGCAGCCTTTTCAACATTACATGGCTTTTATCTCACGTATTTGGTCCAGCTGATTGAATCAAGGCTATGGTATATCATTCATCTTTTAGTAAACAATGGAAATCAGGAAGATTAAAAAGTGACAGCTTGAAACAGAGCATAAAATACAACCAAAGTAACAGAAATTGAATTAATGCGGCTTTAACATGATTTTCAAAGGTCTCCAGTCTGGAGTTTGAGCCCAATTTCCTGGATGGTTTAAAATGAGACCAAGGATCTTAAATGATGTGCCTGAGGAGAGGCAGTGACTCAGTGGCTGAACTAGCTGTGCCTGTGAGCAGAGAGGCTGCAATAGATACGAAGCATCCTAAGTTTTGAACTTCAAAAGAATCAAGAGCACAATTTTAATTAATAAAAAATGTGCTTACTTGATTTTAAGACTTGAAATGCTAACTCCCTAGTTATCAACCTAGAAAATGTTGTAATATTGGATGTCATAGGTTGGAATCCCAGGGAAACACATAGCATGGAGATTTGCAAGTGGATGGCTTATTGTGGCATGTCTTCAGGAATGACACCTGTAAGGGAAAAAGGGAGGCAGGATTGGGCAAGGGAGAAGTTGAACTGTGATGTATTTGCAACAAAGGCCTCAGCCACTCCCTCAGGGAGCCCTAAGACTGGTTTGGTTCTTTAGATACATCCCAAATTGAAGCAAGGGAGCTAAGCTTTTCTATTCTGAGGAGGGCCTCAGCTTGGAGCAGTCAGCAGGCAATACCCTGACAGGTGGGGGCATAGATGCCTTAGTCCTGGAGAGGGGATTTGGGCCCTGCACCTTAGCATCCACTAGAGTTCACCCCTTGCATCACTCAGATTCACTTGCTTCATCCCATCTGAGAAGAGCTCCTCCAGGCTTCTAGATGGTCTCTTTTCCAGAGAAAACTTACATAAGGAAGGTTAGCAGAATGAACTACAGCCTCCATGATTACAGCTAGTCTCAGAGCTGCAACTAATGCCTATCATTTCCATGCTCAACTACCCATTCTAGATTACTCTCACCCTCAGCTAGCACTTCTGCTTGTCTAAGGGGCTCAGCTGAGGAGGTGACGCTGACTCTTATCCCTGAGTTTTAGAGTTCCATGACCTAAAAAATATGGCTTCTGCACTTGTCCATTACTGTCATAATTGGGCAGTAGAGAACCTGGCTTCTGCACTTGTCCATTTACTACCAAAATTAAGAGAGAAGCAAGAGGTACCCTAGTGAATCATCTAGGTGCCAAATATATTCTTCCCTGTCTCCATTGTGTACCAACAGCCCTACTGTCTTCTGAGCATTAGGGCCCATTACCCCTTCTAGGATGGTGCTTCTTCCTAGCCTAACTGATGGTCTTGTTACAAGGAAGCAAAAGTGACCTGGATGCACCTCGTTGTGTTCCCTCGTGAAAGCCTTCTCCTTCTTGGAAGCAGATCCTTTGAACCAGGAGAGTCTTGCAGAGAAGGAAAGCACAAACTCCCCAGTGTATCTCTGAAATTGATGGTAAACATAGCACAGAGAATACATAAGAGCAAGGGTTAGTATAGGGATCATTAGTATATCATCATATTATGTTAGTAGTAGCGTGGGGTAAGGTCAAAGATTGGGAGAAAAGTTAAAATGATCATAGTAGCAATTCAGGCAAAAACTGATAAGGGCCTAAAGTAAGGCAGCAGCAATGAAGAAGAAAGATCAGCATCTGAAACATTAGAAGTATGGCATGAGCCAGATGAATGGAAGGAGGGCCCTAAGGGAGAACAAGAAATCTCAGACAGTCCCCACGATTCCAGCCTAGGTTACTGCTAATGATGCTTGAGGATACAGGAGAAGGAGCAGGTTTGGTTCTTTCTTTGGTTTGTTTTCAAGGTGCCACAGGAGACAATATTTTAGAGTCTGACACTGACCAGTCAGTGACATTGAGGGGGGACCCCTGGTTCCTTATTTGGTAGTTTCAAACTGCAGGCCTCCTTTCAATGACATACACATGGAAGTTAACTGTGCTCTTTGAATTCTGGAAACTGTAACAAGCATAACTTTATGTCTTTTAAATGTTTTACATAGATTACACTCCTATAGAACTTAGTAATTCAAAGTAAAACTAATGTATCAGCCCCGTGATGATGACTCCTAAATCTGTATCTCCATCTTGCTTTATCCAGCTGTATATTCCAAACTGTCTGCTGGACAATTTCACATGGAAGTCATGCCAGCCTCGCAGACTCAGCACATCCAAATTCAACTAAGCCCCACCTCTGCCAGTTTTCCCTCATCTGAAAGCAGGCTTCAGCTCCTGGAGCTTCTATTTCTGATAAAGGAGTCACCATCAACTCAGTCAGGTTCACAAACTACAGACCACAGGCCAAATTCAGCCCACCACCTGTTTCTGTAAATAAAGTCTTATTGCAACACAGCCACACAAATTCATTCATATATTGTCTATGGCTGCTTCTGTGCCACAGAGGAAGAGTTGAGCAGTGGTGCCAGAGACTCTTTGGCCCACAAAGCCTAAGTATTTATTCGAACCTCGACAGAACAAGTTTGCTGACACCTGCTCTAAGTCAGCCAGGATCAAAATCTCAGAGTCATGTTAGACCCACTACCTGCTTTTTCTCACCTCATCTTCTCCCTGTCCTTTAAATGTTGCTACTACAGATGTCTCTCACTCCTCTCTCAACTCTCACTGAACCTAACATATTTCAGCACTCTGCAGATCCTTCACATGCTCTCTTATAGCAACACCTTTCCAGATCTGCTGGCTTCCATCTCTACCGTTGCCAATATGAAAAACTAGAAAGAGTCCCTCACTCTGTTGTCTGTCAAGGGGGAAGAGAGGAGGAGCAGGTGGGGTGGAGGTTGGTCAGGAGAAGCTTCACAGAAGAAAGAAATAATTCAACTGATAAAAGACAAATTGGCATGTTTCAGAGAAACAGAAGACCAAGAGGAGGTGGCTAGAGATGTGTAGGTGGGGATACTGCATGATTTTAAAGAAGGTATGAGAAAATCAGGTGTGTCTGGGGAATAGCAAGTAGCTTGGTATGGTGGGAATATGTTGTGTATATAGAGGAAAAAGGAAAATGTGGGCATAAGAAGATAATGAGCCTAGAGACAGAAAAGCCCATTCCAGAACCTTTGTTCAAGCTATTATTTCCACCTATTGTCAGCCCCAGCTCCCCCTCACCATTCTAGGCCCAGCTATGACACCTTCTCTGGTTTCTCCCAATCAAGTCTTCCCTCTTTCCTCTGGATTCGTATAATAATGCACCCTAACTTCTTCCATTATCACTTTCTAACTTGGGTGACAGTATGGCAGAATAGAAGCCCAACATAAGTAGACTTGATAAACTATTAGTAGGCAAAATCTTCCATTTACTGCCCAACTGATGATCAGCAGTCCCCTCCTTTTCCTAGGCTGTGGCTTCCTCATTGATAGCATGGTAGCACCTTGGAAGCACATGAGGCTTCTGTAAACTGTAAAGTGCTAAAGAAATGAAAACTAACATTTGTTTCATACTTGGTAGAGATTTATAGCTTGAGGAAACAACTGATGTTCTACAAGTTTTTAGAGTGGAAAACCATTTGTTTACTTAATTATGTCCCCAACTGGACTATAAGATAACCTGAGGTCAGACCGTGACTATGTCTTGTGCATTTTTATATCAGCAGCACATAAAGGGTGTTCAGTAAGTGTTTATAAAATTAAGTTGTCCCATTGAAGTGGACACAAAATCTGATCACAATAGCACTGATTATTTGTAATCTACACACTAAAAATTATGGCTCAGCTCATATTATCCCTCTCTAAATAATCACGTTGGATTATTTAAGTTTTTTTGATATTCAAGGTGTCAAAAGAAAATTTACAGAGTTTTACTTGATATGAATATTTTATTGAGCGAAACTCAATAAAGCTGAAACTAGTATGAAGCTGGAGGCATGCTGATCCAGGAGGGCTTATAAAGTGAAAATGAGGAAGTTATTTAACCTTTACAATAATTGGTTATTACAATGGGGGTTTCAAGAGGGCAAGGGATTCATTAAAAGTGGCTATCTTATACCATTTTAGGAAGATGATTTAACTTTTATTTATGATTATCAGAGGCACTTTCAAGAAATACTTAAGATTCGTTTACATTCATGAAATAAGCTAGACTAAGTTTTGCTTATGTGACTTAACTGGTTTCACCTGCTAGGGACACCTTCAAGCTTGATTTCCATTTTATTTTATTTTGACAAAGGATATTAAAAATAACAAAGGTGACATTAAATTATGTTCTCATTGATCAAAATGATTGTGAAACTTTTCTTTGGAGTCACTTTAACGATGTGCTATCTTTTTATAAGACTATCCTAAGAGTTGGAAAATATTCCTTCTTTGAGGATGAAATTATTTTTAGGAAAACAACTGAAATTATTATAAGGCAAGTATAATAATAATTTCATTAGAAATGACATTTTAGAATGAAATAATGAAAATTATGTTATTTCTTGTAAGCTTACTTGAAAGGCAAGTCCATAGGAGGAAGTATAGAAATGCTGGAGCAACAGAAACAATGTTGGAACAAGCATCTGTTTTGAAGAGTTCAGGCTTCTTTGGAAGCCTAAATACCATCTTTGTAAAAGTCCAACCCATTCCTTTATAGTCACTCATCTTTCTGTTAACAGATGTGTGATCTACCATGGCCTGCTCTGACTGGAACAATTGACTGAGCTGGGAATCAATTTGCATAGAAATTTTGGTAAGCAATCTAACCTACCACTACAGAACTTTCAGATAAATTGAAATTAGGCAAATATTATTGGTCTTTGTTTCTAATAGTTATTATAATAGAGTTTATTGTGGTAAATTAGCACATCTTTGTGCTTATTTCTCAGATCAAATCCCCTTCTCCATCAGGATTCCTGTGAGATCTAATAACCATTTGACAGCGTTCACACATTAATTTCTATCTCTGTAACTAGAAGTCTTTGACATACCTCTCCTTGCTTTCAATTCTTCCAGATTTTTTCCTACCTGCCTAATCCTAACTTCACTCTAGAGCCATACTATTCAATACAGTAGTATAGTAGACAGAATACTGTTCCTCCTCAAAAAAGTCAACGTCCTAATCCCCAGAACCTGCGACTACATTACCTTAGATGGCAAAAGGGACTTTGCAGATGTGATTACAGACCTTGAGATGGGGAGATTATCCTGGGTTATCCAAGTGGGTCCATTGTAATCATAAAGGGCCTTATAAGAGAAAGAGGAAGGCAGGAGAATTAGAATCAGAGAAGGAAATGTGACAGTGGAAGCAGAGGACAGAGCGAGGCAGCCATGACCCAAGGAATGTGGGCAGCCCCTAGAAGCTGGGAAAGGAAAGGAACAGATTATACCCTAGAGTCTCTAGAAGAAAACACAGCTCTGTCAATACCTTGATTTTAGCCCCATAGGACCCATTTTGGACCTCTGACTTCCAGAACTGTAAGATAATAAATTTATGTTGTTTTAAACCACTAAGTTTGCAGTAATTTGTTACCACAACAATCAGAAATTAAATCAGGTAGCCACTAGTCTCATGTGGCTATTTAAATTTAAATGAATTAAATTTTAAAAATTTAAAATGAAATTTCTCATTCTAGCTATATTTCAAGTCCTCAGTAGCAACTTGTGACTAGTGGCTACCATTTTGGACAGCAGATTATAGAACGTTTCCATCATTGCAGAAAATTCCATCCAACAGCATTGGATTGTATTGCCACAGAGGGATTGTTGACTTATTCCAGATATCCTACTACCACAGTAGATTTAATGAGGCTAAACTAAACATCCTCTCTTTAATTCCAAACCTTCTTGTCAATAGCAGCGGCCCAAAAGATTATCCAAAGCAATAGATGTGATTTTGGCTCAAAAACTTATTTTATACAATTATTTCAGGAATCAAATGGCAGCCCCCAGATAAGGGAAGGGAGAGACAGTCCCACTATAAGTCCTGCTCTTTATTAGTGTGCCCTGCATGGAAAGCATGTTATAGAATCATAGAGAATGTTCAAGTGGGGTGGAAGTTTAGACATCCCAGGAGGAACATCTCCTTCTAAGTTCTCCACTGCTTATAAGAGTTAGGTTGTTTATTTTTATGCTGACAGTGTTTTCATACCAGAACAGTAGATTGCTCATCAGTGATGTCTTCCATTTCTTGATACCCTAAGACTGAAGAGAGACTTGTTGGACTTATCTAATTATGTTCTGAGTTTAATAAAAACTGGAAAAATAAATTCTGCAATTATTTTCCACTAGATCCTACAAGAGAGGAACTCTGTTGCATTGGATCCTTTCACAGTTTAAACAGTAGCTAACTGAGAAGCACTTCAGTAGGTAGAAACCAGCTAAATTTTATTCTCATTCAAAATGTTTCTGCCACAGGAGATTAACTTTTTCCATACGGCAAATATAAACCAGGTGGATTCACTGACTTAAGAAGAATAAGGCAAATTCATGCCCAAAGACTCAGTTCAACATGATGTGCTAAGCAATGGGAAATGTTTTTGAAAAGGTCATAAAATATCTGAGTAACACAGTTGTATGAAAAATGTGTGAAAATGCACATCATAAGCATTATTAATATGACATAAGCCCAACACACATATGATTACTAAAGAAGACCATTACTGTAGGAATGTGCTCCTGGTATATCTATTTTCATATAAGTATCTCACTGTCTTGTGACATTTAAATTTTTTACAACTCAGTGTCTAATTCTGGAGAATCCACCCTCCAACATCAATTTACCTCTCCTACCCAAAAAACATAGTAAAAACAAAACTTACTCTTCTGAGACTGCTCAGACTGTCTGCAGATTTCTCCTTTTCTCTCTTCTTATAAGTCTAGTTTTTGCCTTTGTTAACAACGGTCTAATGACAGCTTTCACTTCTATGTATGTTAGTAAAATGTTTCTATGTCAATGCTAACTAAAAATCTAAGAATTGTTCTTTGACACTACAGATTTGGAGAAAATAAAACAAAACACATACATAAAGAACCCTAACAAATCTAGAGAAGAAACATTTAACGCAAAAGAAAATAGGCAAAATATTGATTAAGCACTTCACAAAATAGTATAGCAAAAGATCGACAAATATGAAAAGGTACTCAAAATCATTAGTCATCAGGGGCCGGCTCGGTGGCGCAGCGGTTTCGTCCGCGCTTGGCAGCCCGGGGTTCGCGGGTTCGGATCCCGGGCGCCCGCGGACGCACTGCCTGTCAGCCATGCCGTGGCGGCGTCCCATATAAAGTAGAGGAAGATAGGCACGATGTTAGCTCAGGGCCAGTCTTCCTCAGCAAAAAGAGGAGGATTAGCAACAGATGTTAGCTCAGGGCTGGTCTTCCTCACCAAAAAAAAAAAAAAAAAATCATTAGTCATCAACATAAATTGAAACTACAATGTAATACCACTAAACATCCAACCAAATGAATAAGATTTAGAAAGTCAACAATAGCTATGTTGCTGAAGATAAAGAAACTAGAATTTTCACACACTACTAATGGGAGTATAAATTGGTTCATATATTTTTGAAAACTCTTTGGCAATATTTGCTAAAAATGAGCATATACATACCCTATGACCCAACTACACCACTACTGGGAAAAATACCAAACAGAAATGTGTGCATGTGTTACTAAAATACATGCACAAGGATGTTCATCGTAACCTCATGTATTACAACCCCAAACTGGAGTCAACTAAAATGTCCATCAACAATAGGATGACTAATATATTTTACCCATACAATGGAATACTACAGCATTGAAAATAAATGAATGAATTCTACACAGACACAGTATGAATGAATCTCTCAAGTATGATGTTGAGCAAAAATTTAGACATAAAATAGTACATACCGTGTGCTATGGACTAAACTATGCACTCCTCACCCTCCAAATTCGTATGTTGAAGCCCTAACTCCAAATGTGACTGTATTTGAAGACAGGGCTTTTAGAGAGGTGACTAAGATTAGATGAAGTCATAAGCGTGGGGCCCTAATCCTATAGGACTGGTGTCTTCATAAAAGGAGGAAGAGACATCAGGAGTGGGTGCACACAAAAAAGGCTGCGTGAGGACACAGTGAGAAGGCAGCCAACTACAAGCCAGGAAGAGTCCTCGCCAGACACCAACCCTGCCAACACCTTGATCTTGGACTTTCAGCGTCAGAGCTGTGAGACAATACATTTCTGTTATTTAAGCCACCCAGTTTGTGATACTCTTGTTATGGCAGCCTGAGCAGACTAATATGATTCCACTTATATGTGAAGTATTTTTAAAAACCCCTAATCCAGGAAATTGGAAGTAAGGTTAACTCCTTTCAAGGAAGGGAGTTTGTAATGACTAGGATAAGGCATAAAGGGGACTTCTGGGGTGCTGCTAGTGTTCTGTTTCTTGATCTTAGTGGTGAATACATGCGTGTTGTTGTGAA
The DNA here is from genome assembly GCA_031878705.1 of Tapirus indicus. Classification (NCBI taxonomy): domain Eukaryota; kingdom Metazoa; phylum Chordata; class Mammalia; order Perissodactyla; family Tapiridae; genus Tapirus; species Tapirus indicus. Next base: position 112,700,747 of record CM062921.1, on the reverse strand, counting down.
AATTTATGGAACTTTAGACTTATAGTGTATGAAGTTCATTGAGTATTATACATCAATTTAAAATTTATTTTAAAAATACACAGGAAAATTCAGACTCATTAGGGAAGGGTAAATGATGGACACCAGAGAGGTTCAGGGGGACTGGGTAAAATAAAGCCTCTAATCCCTATTTCACCATGGAAACTGATACAAAACAGGTTTTCTGGATTCCTTTTCTCATCTCTTTTTTCCCCCTCTTATCCCTCAGAGCATACATTCCTTTAGGAGAACCTAAAGAAGCAACTGTCAATGGGGCTGGTTATAAAAGGATGAGCAAGAAAAGACAGTGGGCTGGCTAAAGGTTGCAAGTCAAATAGATGTATTTTGGATCCTAATCACGTTTCCAAAAACAATTTGAAAGACTGCAAGACTGAGCTTATATGGATACTATCCAGCCTGGTTTAATGAACAGCGGCCTTTAAATAATTTCTCAATAAAAAATTATCTTAAGAAAGTACAAACTAAGAATCTATCCTCACTTTGGATTCTACATGCCTTGTATATTTTTTTCTTTTGATAAAACTCTGGGAAAAAACATCACCTTTTATTTTTTTTCCTGAATAGGTTTCAGGAAGTTTGGGCAAGAATTCGCCCAGATCAGGCAAAAAATGGCATTTGGATTTGTATAACCGTATATTTTGGCTTTAGGAGAGCATCTGCTCTTGCCCACACCTACCCTTGAAGCTGGATTCAGCACTTCCCCACATTCCTTCCTGAAAATTGACTCCCTACAAATCATCATTAAGCAATATATATTTTACTGAAGATTTGGGAAAATATTTGGGGAGAGTAGTTTTATGGTAGACACCATAGAGCAAGGATTCAATAAACATCCCATTTAAAGTATCTTTTCTGCATTCAGGCCTTTTTGGCTTCATACCAATCCAAAGTCTTCTCACTTTGATCTTTTCCCTCATTTTCCTGGCTAAATCCTTTTCTGCTCCACAGTTTTCCAAAATTCCAACCCCAGACAGCCAACCCTCCCAATGCATACACAGTGCACCGGGAAAGGTAGTCCAATCTTTGCCCTCCATTTCTTTCTGAGAAGTCCTGTGGGCTTGACCAGTCTTCCATACCCCACTGGAACTTTGGGGGATAAATTTTTGTGCAAAGCATTACATGCATAAGCAGAAAGGTGGGAAATAGCCTTTGCATGCTTTCTCTGATTAACAAAAATTTAGCTTAGAATCAGGACTCCTTGAGCCCATAATTTCTCCGTTCTACACATTTCCCATAAATTTGAACATCTGTGGAAATTCTGGGGCACTTAAAAATTGTGGTGATATGAAAATACAAGGTGGTGTTATTCTTCCATCTTGCTCCCATGATTCTGGCCTAAATGCAGAAAAGCAGTAAGAACCCTAGCCTATAACAGTTGGCTATGGTTAACAGCATAACATGTGCATACTGTGCAGATAAAAGAATCTCCTTTTCCTATGACATATATCCAAGAAATATCACCTTCACAATTTGTGTCAGTTCTTTGTGATGACTCCCAAACAAAACAGTGACCAAGATGATAAATGCTTTTACTTTGGATAGATCAAAACGCCCTGTGACAAAACTGCTCTGGTCTAATGCAGTGCAGAGTAATCCACACACTGCTGTGTGAAAACTGCCATCCTCAGAGGAGAAATGTCAATACCCGAGTTTCTGTCACTTAATCCTATTTTGAAGATTTGGGCTGGTTGTATTGCATTCTTTGGTTCTGTCTATGTACTAATTCATTATAGCATTTACTTGCACTTATTAAATCAAATGCATAGTCAGACTTGCTCTGTCATTTCAACCATATATCCATCTAGTCATATATTAAAAAAATGATTGTTAACTAGCTATTATTTGCAAGGCATCTTGTAATATAGTGCTTATAAAGATAAATAAGGTAATTCTCCATCTTCATTAAGTTCACATTTAATCAAGAAAGATATACAGAGAAAACAAAACCAAGCAAACAATTATAAACAATAAGGACAAAGTAGAAAAAGGTTGTTTGTTGCCTGAGGGAAGAAGGAGAGCCAGAATGATCTTCTCAAAAAGCTAATCTGATCACATCTCTTTTCTGCTTAAGTCCCTCTAATGGCTCCCCATCACATTCAGAATAAAAAACATAATGTGAACATTTCAAACCAATCACCCGTTTTTTTTAGCCAGTCTCAAATCCTACTCTTCTCTCTTATTCACCGTGCTTCAGCCACACTGGTCTTCATCTCAAACAGGAGGTGCGACACAGATTTTTTTATTAAATTGCTTACTTGTTGCGTGTCTTGTGTTTACTTTGTCAAAGGAGTCCCTCCTGTGACATGTCAAAAAGAGTGGAGCCACCATAAAATACTTTTGGTAAAGAGTCAAAATTTCCAACGATAAATGGTAGGGGAAAGAAGGAAGGATTTATGCTACGATTTTTCATCACATCCGTGGCATGGTGCTTTGGTTTTAGGGTAGTGTTCTTCCACAGTAGCCCTAAAACTCAAATTAGGAAACAACTCCTCTGGAAAAACCTTCTCTGATTAAATGTCCTTTGGAAGTTTTATGAGTTTATAAATGAAAGAATGCTTTCAGTAGTAGTAATAATAGCAACTAACATTTATTGAGCCTTTTGTCATGTATTCAAGCCAAACTAATTCTAATTCTTTACACATATCATTTAGGTTAATTCCCCCAAAACCCATGAAGTAGTACTATTACTATTATTATCTTCTAGATGAGAAAGTAAACCCGAGAGAGGTCAATACCTTGTTATTTAGAGTGTGCTTTTAAAACTATATCATGTATCACTTAATGTCAGTATAATGAATTTTTGTTAAACCATAGCAAAGCTTTCTGGATTCCCTATTATTCCAAGCAGCATTTGCACCTGTGATATGTTTTGAAGACCTAGAAATACAAAACTATTGCAAATGACAGTTTGTTCCTGTGCCTGGGCCTGGAGATGAGCACAGCAAAGAATGTATGGGCAAATTATTCCAATAGATAAAACTTATACCTTTGATTTTTTTTTTTACAAATTTAATTAAATACGAGTATATATTTTGACAATTTCTGAAAGGCATTAGAAATAAATACTGTTATTTTAAATAATTGATAACATGATAAAAATTCAGTAGTCTCTCAGTGTCATCAAATCTCAACACTTCCACCGTGGCTTCTGTGGCTCAGACCACCATTCCTCAAAGTAATACATTGTGCAGTGAGAAAGGACACTCATGTCAGGCTTTAACTGAGGTCCAAATCCTAGAGGCCATTTCTTCTCATACTTACAGGGCAGCAGACTCTCCTTAGGTGCTTGAGAATCTGATTATTAGGCATGACTTAGGTGGGACTCACAAATTGGCATTTTAACCAGTATCCTAGTGATTTAATTTAGTGATCAGGAAGAACATTTTGAAAAATACTGTTCTAAGACATAATCAAAGTACTTCTTTGCTAAAAAAAAAAAATAAGGAACCAAGCAACATCTTATTTGATTAAAGGAATAGAAAAACAGAGATAGAAAATCTCCATCTCTGACAGAGTAAGTTTGCTAGATTTAGCAAATAAAAATATAAGACTTCCAGTTAAATTTGAGTTTCAGATAAACAATGGATAATTTTTACTATAAGTATGTCCCATGTGATATTAGGGATACACTTGTAGTAAAAAAATTTTCATTATTTAATTGAAATTCAAATTTAACTAGATATCTGGTCTTTTATCTGGCAACCTTATTACAGAGAGGTCAATCAAGTTTCAGTTCAGTGGGTTTTGAGATTGTGCTCATGCTTGTCTAGGATTGATTGGATATTATAAAGGGGAATAATAAAATGTTTATTATAAAAATTAAAAAAATCCAAAAACAAAAGAAAAAAACACAGAAAACAAGAATAAAAGATAATTCTGCATCATTCATAGCAGACATGTTGCTAGGTGCTCCTTTCCAGTAGAGTATAGCTCAGTCTGACAAAGGGCATTGAGATGGAATCCACCAGCGTGCTCTATATTACCCAGGAGATGATCTGTTTCCTGAGCCATGCTGGGCTGCCATTCTCATCACCATGAAGATACTAAAATTAGCTCCCAAGGGAGGAGACCTGCATGCTTTTCAGATGGTAAATTTGAAAGGGATTTATTTTCTGATTAAAATAAAATCTCACTCATCTTGATATCAGACTTTCAGCCAATTCAGTTATTCAAGCCAAAACAGTTATAAATTCACAGTTAAAGGGGGAAAGCCTCAGACGTAGCAAATAGCTGGCACCAGGCACAAGTTCTGTACCTATTGGCATGGGATCATGAGTAAGCTTACCCTTCTTGCCTTTAAAAGTGTGTTTATGATTTGTTCTGGCCTGTGGATTAGATACAGTAGGGAGGTTGGCTATGAGAATCCAGTGCACTGGGAAATTGTGTTAGCGTGGAAAATTCTACAAACTGAAAACCATTCCAGGATGGTTGGGCTGGGAGCATAAGGCCCTCTGACATTTAATGGTTCCGGAGGACTCCACTCCCTGACAGTAAGATAGACCTTCAGCAATGGGGAAATGGCTACCTGCATTTTTGGGCTTCCCAGAAGCTAATTCAGGCCTCGTCTTCTGATCTATCTAACCTCCTATTCCTCTCCTTGCCAGGTGTGAGCAGGAAGGGAAGCAGAGGTGCTGCATGATGACCCAACAGGGTCCACCTGGCAGCAACCCACTGTCCTCACCTTGCCTAGTCCCCAGCTACCACAGCCCTCAGTTGCTGTTGGAAGTAACTTCTGTAGACCCTGGCCAGCTTTAGCATCACCACCTGCTCTATCTGTCTCATAGCATCTTTGTAGGTGTATTAGCTTGCTGGCTCCCATAACATACTGCCACAGACTTGTGCGGCTTAAACACTAGGAATTTATTATCTCATAGTTCTGCAGGCTAGAAGTCTGATATCAAGGTGTCGACAGGGGCATGCTTCCTCTGAAGGTGCAAAGAAGAATCTGTTCCATGCCTCTCTCCTAGCATCTGATGGTTTGCTGGCCATCTTTGGAATTCCTTGACTTCTGCTGTGTCACCCTGATCTCTGCCTTCACATCCACTTGATGTTCTCCCTGTGTGTGCCTCTGTGTCCAGATTTCCCCTTCTCACAAGGACACCAGTCATATTGGATTAGGGGCCCACTCTACTCTGGTATAACCTCATCATAACTAATTATATATGCAATGACTCTATTTCAAAACAACGTTATATTCTGAGATACTGGAGTTTAGGACTTCAACATAAGAATTCATGGGGGGGACAACACAATTTGATCCAGAACAGGGTTCAAGAGAAATGGCAAAAGCACCGTAAAAACTTAGACATTATATACAAATACTGCTGGGGGAAGGTGGGGAGAGCCTTCTCTGTTTTCTTGACATTTGCACAAAGGTAGAATTTTCACCACTATCCCTACATGATGAATGTTGAAGAAAATGTTTCTTGCTTTTCTTTCTCTATAGGGTTCTTTCTCATCCAGAGAGGACGGGAGAAAGAGAGTGATAACGATTTTATATGAGAAAATGAAATAAAAATTTGAATATAAGATTATATATGAAAGTGAATATCTGTATATATGAGGCAAATGAAAATTGAAGCTACATGGTAAGTTTTTTGAGTGGTAACTTTTATATAGTCACTGTATTTGGGGGCACTTACTGCGTATCAGACACTGTGCTACGCATTTTAAGTTTGTTATTGTATCCTCATAACAACTTGGGGGAAGTGTTATTATGCCCATTTTAGAAATAACATGATGACCTTGAGGCTCAGACACTTCAAGATGGAAAGTTACTCAGCTAAGAGGCATCAGAGCTGGCAGCAAAGTCTAGGTGTCTGAGCTTGAAGCCCGTGCTCTTAACCACTATGCCCTGAGGAGGATTTAAAGTGGGTGGATGGGAGTGAAAGAGAAGGAGAGACGGAGAGAGACAAGGGGATGGGTGTAAAAGACATTGTACAAAAGGAATCAAGAAGATTGGGAACAGGCTAGATTTGAGAGGGAAGAGGGAGCCGGCAAGGTTCACTCTGAGGTTTTGAGCTTGTGTGCCTGGAGAACGATGATAACTGACAGAAGTAAGGAAGTCCAGAGAGGGAGCAATTGGGGGCAAGAAAGGAAAGGGAAGGGGTGAGGTCAGGTTCAGACATGCCCAAGTAGGGCCTCATAATCCCAGGAGTAATAGCCAGGGAGACCACAGTGCCAGCAATCCAGTAATCCATGGGCACAAATGCAGGGGAAAAGTCAACTGTTGCAACAGACACGGGAGAAGTTGGAAGGAAGTGAGAAACATCAGGTTTAAATTTCCCCAGTTCTGAATTTTTAGAAGTTTTTCTTACAAGAAGCACTTCACTCCTGTTTACTGATGACTGGTGAGAGGGTGGGGTGTGAACTGTATCTGTTCACCACTGTTCAGTTCAAATTTAATGTTTTAAGATTAAATATCTCCCCCTTTTTTCCTCAAGAAAAGGAAAAACAACTTAAATTACAAAGTATGCAAGAAAAATAAACCTCTATTCCTTATTCATTTCCATTAATGTCTGCCTTGTTCACTAAGGATCAGGGGAACCTCTCATTTTTCTTTATCTTATTAGTGGTTTGTTGTGTGATGTTAGGTGCTTAACATAATTTCTGTTTCTTGTTTTTCTAGTTGTAAAAGAAACCTTGACCATAAAGGAATTTTGTGAATTTATCAACATAAGGCTAATTGAACTCTTCAATATAAAATCTTTATGGAATAAATATTTCTGTAAACCTATATACATACATCTTAAATTAACTCAAATTTGTGTGTGGGGGCGAAGATAGTACTAGAAGATCTCTCACAAGGCAAATTCTATGATTCACTGCCTAATGAATCACATACTTAAAAATGCTGAGAACATATTGACATCCCGACACCTTATAATGTCTCATACCTTCTCCTACCCTCACAAACACTCCTACTTTCTACTGTCAATGGCTACACACTCAGAATGAATTTCAGAACGAAAACTTTCTATATTATTTGTCCGTTATATCTGTCCCTGCTCCCTTCCAATAGTTTGATAACTAAGACTTGATTAGTCTCATTTGTTCTTGTTCTTTTTTTTGCTTTAATTGGCATAACGCAATAGTGTGAAGTAATCACCTTTAAGGAGATTGTTGCTAGTTCTTTGTTGATTACCGTGCTCTAATAAACCATGAGCAGGTAGTGGTTGTTTCAGCTTTAGGGCAAAGTGCCTACACATAAGAGGGACAGAAATTAATCAGATTCGGTTGTTCCAGCAGTGGATCTTAAAGGTGGTTTCTAGACCAGCAGCATCTGCATCACCTGGAAGACTTGTTAGGAATGCAAATTCTTGAGACCACCCTAGACCCACTGCATCAGCAACCTTGGAGGGGAAGAAGGGATTAAGCCTATAACCTGCCTTTTAAGAAGCCCTCTAGGTAACTCTGATGCACACTGAAGTTTGAGAACCATTTTATTAGAGTAACTGAATTTACTCAGCATAGAATAGAGGACTCTCCTTGACAGAACAAAGTTAATATTCCCTGACTTTCATCAGAAGGGACTGGGCTTCATTAGAAGAGCTTCCACTGTTTGTTTTAGGAGAAATGGTATCCCACCTCTGCCATGAACTGAATTACTGTGGGCAAACCTCTTGACCTCTCTGGGTCTCATTTTCCTCATTTACAAAATTAGAAACTCTATGGCCTGCTCCCAATTCTAATAATTTACCTTCTAATTTTTGGTACGTTGATCTCTGTTATGGCTAATAGCACTTATTTGTAAGAGGGCAGACCAGAATCAGTATCATGAGGTGATATGAACATGTGCACATGGCAATGAAACCCATATCTTTGGTCTCTAGGTAGCAGTCTACTAAGCATATTTTGTACCAAAAAAAAAAAAATTGTCACATTTCTGTAACAGAGGTGAGTAAAGTTTTTCTGTAAAAGGCCAAATGGTAAATATTTTAGATTTTGGGGGCCATTGATCTCTGTCACAACTACTCAACTTTGCCACTGTAGTGCAAAAACAGCCCTAAACAATATGGAAAAGAGCATAGCCAGAATTCCAATAAAAATTTACTTATAAAAACAATGGTGGGGGCCCAGCCCAGTGGTAGCCGTTAAGTTCATGAGCTCCGCTTCACCGGCCCCAGGGTTTGTGGGTTCGGATCCTGGGCATGGACCAATGCACCGCTTATCAAGCCATGCTGTGGTGGCATCCCATATAAAGTAGAGGAAGACGGGCATGGATGTTAGCCCAGGGCCAGTCTTCCTCAGCAAAAAGAGGAGGATTGGCAACAGATGTTAGCTCAGGGCTAATCTTCCTCACACACACACACACACACACACACACACACACACACACAAATGGTGGGCTGAATTTGGTCTACAATGCCTCCATTTTTTTTTAATTAAAATAAAGAGTTTAACAATTTCGTAGTTGATTGCTTACTCATTAATCAGCTATTTAATTGCCAGTCCACTAACAAGCCATTAACTGATTGCAGTCACCAAAAGCAGACAAAAAAAAATCTAATGTCCCTATTCTGCCTTGATGGTGGTTGATCTGTAGATAATCAACCAAAGCTTAGTGTTGATCAGACCCAGCTTTATGACTAATCCTCCATCTCTGCCCAGTGGAAGTGAATGTTCTGCTTTCCTATACACATTTTTAAATAGTTTGGGTTTACCATTCCTGCTGTACCACAGGGCATACCAAAAGAGACATTAATTTACCTCCTCAGCTGTGGATCTTACAATGCTCATTTAGCTTCTATCTAACAAACAATTCTTATCCAAAGGCTGACTCTGCAGAGTAGGTTATTGGTAGTTTGTCTCATCAAAAGTTATTGATAAGACATTCTTAACAGGGCTTTCTGTTTAAAACCTTGACTGAAAAAGGTAAAGATACCATTGAATTGTTATTACAGTGAGTCATTACATGCAAGTAAATTCAATACATGCTATTAGTGTCTTTTCCTAATTAGTAGGTTAGTGAGACTGGATAGAGAAGAAGAAAGGCCCAAGATAGTGCTCTAATTCTTAGTTGTATGAATGCATCCCAGAAACACAAGCAATTGGGCTCATTTCATAAATGGAAAAATAAAAGAAAAAATGCTAGACATCTTTCCAAGTACAATAAGAAAACATGTTGGGTAATTTTGAAATTTCCCACCCTTCCCTCTGGTCCCAAGTGAAAGCGTATGCCAGAGCAACAGCTTGAACTTATTCTGAACTTTGAGTTAGATCCACACTAACTTTCCTTATATTGTTATTCTTTCGGCGTTATCTGTATTATCCTTCTGTGCCCACTTATAATTAGTCCTCAACTGAATTTTTGCAAAACACAATGGTTAGTGGAGAGCCACGTCTTGGACTGTTGATGTTTCCACCAACTTGATAAACATCTTGTCACTGCGAACTGAGTGGAAAACGGGCACCACAGAGATAATGGCCTATTGTTGTGTTTTAGAACAATTTCTAATAGCCCATATTTCCAAAAAGTATTAGTGAAATGAGGAATGATGATAGGATTGAAATGACGTGAGCTTAGGTATATGCATCCTCATGTGCAAAAGGGCACCTGTTGTCCACCTTCCCCTGCCTTTTCTAAGGAGGATGTGATATGGTCTATGACTCCATTTCTTCAAGGACATTTCATTAGATAAATACATGAGATTCTTCAGTTTCATGAATCACATTCTAGGATTAAATGCTTTCCAGTTGCTATTGTTTTTATCATCAGACATGCTACAGTGGACACCCCCCATATTCCCTTCATACTCACTGATTAAGTTCATGCCAGCAGCGTTCTATTGCAATACCCTGCCACATGGCTTTCTCTCAGCCCCTGTATGGGACGAGCTGGAAGTATCAGGGAATTAAATCTCTCAGGAACAGCTCTCATCAGGGATGGCTGAAGTTGAAGGATAAATATCCTAGCTTCTCCACCTGCCAGGTATGATATATCCAGCTGTGTTCTATATCTAGTTCCCCAGAGAGATGGAGCCCCAGTTGCCCACAGAAATAACCTGCTTGGTAATGCACATCATTTCCCTTCTCTGTCTCATTTTCTGCTCCCCTACCGATGCCTTCTGAGATCACTTCCTAAATAAACTACTTGCATGCAAATCTTTGTCTCAGCGTCTGCTTCTGGGGGAACCCAAAACACACACCTGGGAAAGATTTCCTAGGTGTGTGTTTTGGGTTCCCCCAGAACCCAAGTGCTACAAGCGTTCAGTAAATTTAGGTTGACTTTCTTTTTTCTTGATGTTTTATTAGTGACATAAACTAAGAAGAAGATAGTGATTAGAGCTCAAAAATGGATTCACTATAGGGCTCTCAAATCTCCATCCCTGGAGATGTCACATGTTGACATAGACGCTTTGCTGCCTGAAATGGTTGTGGTAAAACTTGTCTGAATCTCTGGGAAAGGACTCAGATTTCCAATTTATACAGCCTGGCTGGATTTGACAAATCAAGACAATAGGACTAGTCTGTTAGTCAGAATTGATTTGGCTCTTCCTACCCTCTACTTATTGAATTCTGTTCTCTGAAGATAAAGAGATAAAGCTTTCAATGTTAAAATTACTGAACTCCACTCATGGTTATCAAAACCAGGGTTAGGACACTTGTTCTGAAACGGAATAATATTTGTCAGGGCCTCATTTGACCCTTACAATGACCTGTAAATTTAGTGACATTATAAACTCCATTTTACAGATGAGGAAACTGAGGCCAAAGAGGTGAATTAATTTGCCTAAAATCACAGTCAGTACAGCCAGTTTTCTAAACCGGAATCTTCTCAGTTTAGGACCCAAACTCCTGCCCACTAAGATGTTCTGCCTCTGCAGAGGCTCCTCCCTTAGCTACCAGCACACCTGGTGGTGATATGTGGCAACAGCAGTAATATATGGCACAAGCATGGCATAGGGAGACCAACTTTGGATGCAGAATAAAGAAACATAGGTTTTAGGACCAGCTGGTTGTGTGATAGACAAATTTTTCCATTCCTTTAAGTCTTATTTCTCTTATGTAAAATGAAAGTGTTGGATTAAATACTTCTATGGTCCCTTGCAGTCATGCAATTGTACTGCTTTTTCTTGGAAAAAGTTGGAAAGAAACTTTCCAAACTGCTGTAGTTTTATTAATGTACTGTAACTGTCAGTAACTACAGATTTCAGAAATCCAACCTGAGATGTACCACTGAGTCAAAGAACTAAAGCGTATGTTAGTTGTATTAAAAATGCCAGGATGACCATAGGTTAGTAAGAAAACTTTAGGTATAAAAGACAATTTAAATAGGCATTCAGATGGAAAAGGAAATTATTCCAAGTGTCCTTAATCAAGGATAATTCTACACTTTAATTATCTCTATTGAACTACTCTACATTTGTCACACTTTACAGCCTACTTCAATTTTAATCTCATTGGAGAGGAGATGGTTGCAGATCTAGCTGAGGGGCTGAAATATTGATACAGAATTCAAAAGTCTCATCACCAGCCATTTAATAGTGTGGCTTCTACCTCTTTTAACATGTGTCAAAGATGAAAAACAGTAACAACAACAAAACTACCAAGTGCTAGCACCATCCAACCCTTAACCCTTCAGATAGAAGTAAAAGGCTGTCCCCTAGTAAAATAGTAAATCTATTGTTTAGATCATGCAGCCCCTACATGGAAACTTCTGTTGTCTCATAACTCAGATATTTGAGGTTGGAATCTGAAAGCTCAAAGGGTTCATTAACATAAACACACAGATGAGGCAGTAGGCCTAGTGTGAATGATCACATGGATACATTTTCACTAAGGAGGATCAGGAGAACTCACATTTTCATTGTCACATGATAATACAGACTTGTGCTTCATTTTATAATCACAATACCATCACCATTTCTGAATATGGAAGAATCATAAGGTGGTAGAATATCAATATTTCCTGAACCTCTGGCTCATTATATCTCTGAGGACATGGCAGAATGAAACTTCTTGGTGGACCAAACATTACAACCTTTTAAGAACAAGTGGAAGTAAGAAAAGTAACTTCAAGTATTCAGTTGTGAAACAAAGCTCTATAAAGACCAACACCAGCAATTTAACTGATAATAAAGCAATATTGCCACTCTGCTGAAGAAGCTTCTTTCTAGAACCTTCTATAGCCACATTCTGGGGCGATCTTTTGACTCCCCTAACAATTCTTTGGATCACCTTCTCTGTGTTCTCATCAGAGATATCCTTGATATCAAAAGCATGCCAACCCATCTTCAAGTACTGAACAACCCCAAGCAGCCATGCCCAGCAGAAAGACTATGCAACTTCAGCTCATGGCTGGTAGATCCCCCCATTCCTTCTCATTTAAATATGTACTGTCCCCAATTAAACAATTTATAAAAACTTGTGGTGTTAGCTGACTTGTTTCAGGCCTGATTAGCATAAGTTTCAATAAACAATGGACCTTGAATTCTTTTATTGAAGAGCCAAGGATATTTTAATGTAAATTGATTAGAAGTATTAGGCTATGTTAGCAGTTACCATTAAATGAATGTAAGTTGTTTTTAGATTAGGCAATAGTACAGAATCTGGAGAAATCAGACCAGAGCAAAGGGTTTGAAGGGAAAGTTGGAGGGGAAAAGGAGAGGGGGCAGGAGTCAGAACCTGAAGAGGAGAGTGGCTCTAGGAAGGATTTATTGGACTCCTCTTTTTCCATCCAGCTGGGAAGGGAGCCATTGCAGGTAACTGCACAGGATGGTACTTATCAAATCAAATCAAAGTATTAAAGTAGGAAGTAACTTAGTCTTTCTAGGCTCTTGTTTGGCTATTTGACATGGAGGTGACCATTTTAAGATGGTTCACATAATTAAGTTTTTTAAGGTTCTTTGAGGATGTAAAAGTGACAAGATTAGCAGAATTGAATCATTTTGGTTTATATCAATGACCCTTAATGCATATAGAATATACATATTCCTGAAAGGATGATCTTAAAAACAAAGTTGTGTATAATGAATCTAATCTTACCAAGGAAAATTTACAAGTGTGTTTCCATAAAAAGCAGTATCTCCAACACATATTAAATAGGGAAATTGATCAGCTCACCGCCAAAGAACACAGCCTGTGTTTGGTGTGCTCTTCCTAGGATTAATTCAAAGGCCCTTCAGTAGGAAATGGATACCCCAGCACAGACTGCTTGGGAAAGACACATCACGGGACACAGAGACTAGGATTTATATCAGACAAGGACACTGAATATTCTCTTGACCATGCTAGTTATGAGTTATTTCTAATTCCTCGGTTAGGAAATAGATATCAAAATACATGAGAGAGGGGCTGAACCCATGGCATAGTGGTTAAGCTCATCACCTTCTGCTTCAGCAGCCTGGGTTCATGGTCTGGATCCTGGGTGCAGACCTACACCACTCGTCAGCCATGATGTGGTGGCGACCCACTTATAAAAAAGTAGAGGAAGATTGGCACGGATGTCAGTTCAGAGCTAATCTTCCTCAACCAAAAAAAAAAAAAAATACATGAGAGAGAGAGAGGAATGCAGGTAAATATACATATACATAGATCCTTAGCATTTTGTTGAGGCCAGTAAAATGTACAGTGTGGTATCATTGTGTTGTCTTTAAAGTCTCAATCTAAAGAACTTCCTCCCAGTAGTGATATATACGGTGCCTGGGGATGTTTAGAACCTTACCTATTATACTTAATTCTGGTGCCCCAAATGGATAAAACTAGATAAGCAGTATCTCTTACAGAGCTCTGCTTAATAAGGCTACTTTCACGTTGGGTCAGCTGCAGATTACACCGGTGCCTTGTCAATGGCCACTCTACTTGCTAGAATATGAGTCACTTTAAATGGTTCCACCACAATCAATCTCCAACGATGTGTTTATAGGGCATAGTATTCACTAGTGGCACTTGGGGGAAGCTCCTGGTAATATTCTGTCCCCACTTTCTATCTTCTCCATCCACCTCCTCCCCAACCTTTGTCATTGTTCACTCTTGAACACTTGCCAAATAATTTACGTATATCCAGACATGCAATAAGTCAAATTAACTAAGTAACTAAAAAATCCAGGTGTGACCTCACCTGGATCTATTTACCACCCAGAGCCTGAGGATCAGAGCACAGGAAACTAATGCTTTTTGCAGGCCTCCCAGAACTAAAAATTGTTTTGGCCTTTCTTATTTTGGTATCAGATCGCAGAATTCCTTCTGTGTGCACACTCATGGACTTTTTTAGCAATATTACTGGTCCAGGTGTGTTTTACCATCAGAGTGTGGTGTATATATTTTTTAAAATGCATTAGCTAATATTTTGTCAAATGAATTTCAATTTATTATTTTCTGCCTAGGACACTTCCATGTATGTCTGGGGCTCAAGCTGCATGCTGGTCTAGCTGCAGATTTTTTGTTAGGACTACTATAATACTTTTCAGCAGTCTGCTAGTGAGCTGTTAAATGAAACTAGCTTGCTCACTGCAACCTGACCAACTCCAGGTCATTAGACACACACATTGTCTTTTTATTTCCTGTTGTTTGGAATAATTCTCCTTTCCACATACTTAGATAAGGTCCGAGGGAGGTGAATTTATTCTAGATTAGGCATCTTGTTTAAAAAAAAATCCTGATAAAAATCTAAAGACTGAACAAAGATCCAACCCAGGACAAAATGATGGCAGAGGAAGCTTGGTGTTTTGGTCCCAGCTTCCTCTTCAGTGCCCTTTCTCCATTCTCAATGTCCTTCCTGTCTGTGACATCCTGGTCCCCATAGCATGGAGAATGATCTAACCAATGCTCATTTACTCTAAGGGCACTGGTTCTTACCCAGGGTAATTTTGCCACTCAGGGGACATTTGACAATGTCTGGAGATCTTTTTGGTTGTCACTCGTGGCATCCAGTCGGTAGAGATGAGGGATGCTCTAAACACCCCACAATCTCACAATGCACGGAACAGCCCCCACCACAAAGATTCATCCTGCCCAAAGTATTAGTGAAGTTACTCTTTTTAGAGTTTCTTCATCTTGTAAAAGTCACCAGGAGAGAAACATACATAACGCGATAATGTTATCACCTATGGTTTCAGATGTAAAATGGGACACAAGACCCATCAGCTTTCAGAGATTCAAACACATCCAGAAATTTCTATCACATACCCACCCAACCTTCACACACATACACATACACACAGAAACACATGCACAACAGTGTTTCAACCCCTACAGAGGATAGTAATAGGGAGCAGAGCCCAACAGTGGAACTTAAAACTTTCTTGTTCTTCCTTATAAACTCCTCCTCTCAATCCAGAAAGGAACCATCACCTCCTCTCCCATGGTGGGGAAGTTTTCTCTTAAATTAAGGGATTCCTCCAGACTTTGTGGTTCTTATTGTAAACTCCAGGTTCTATATCTCTGTATCTGCCTATAGCTTTTAATATTTTAAAAGAAACTTTGAAATGATAAGTAAATTTATAAAGAGATAAATATAAATGGATAGATACATAGATTTCTCTCTTAAATGTTTTATAATTGAGGCAACTTTGCAATTGAAGTCAGGGCTTTTAAACTGTTGCCTGTACCATAGGTTACAGAACACTATGAAAGAATTCAAAAATAAGAATTTAGATTATATCTTTCTCTGTGTCACTCCCATCCTGACAGTCCTGGCTTCAGGATGAAAACTTCACCACCATTAAATGGTGGGAGGAATTTAAAAAAATAAGTGGGAAAATATGTAGCTTACCAACAAAATTTACTACACAAATTTTCCCATCTATTTTTTCCATAAGCCACCACAAAGAATGTTTATCTTCATCTAAATTCTTCCCTTCTAAGTAGGTGGGACCATGACTGTTTCCAGAATCTTTTTCTTTAGAATATCATGCCAAGCTCACTGAGATCTTACATCAGGGCCTGGATACTGGATGAAATGTTCACCTCCTTCCATCTAGGGCTTCACTGCTTCTTCCTCAGTGGTTCCCATCACCCCCTCTTCCCCAGGGCTCCAGCCTCAGAAGCACGGGGAGCCTCCCTATGTGTGAGTTCGACTTCGAGGGCCTTTACTGCCAGGGAGTGAACAAATCGCTTCTCAGATCCTGGCCTTGACCTATGAGGAGAGTAGGCACCAATTGAGCCTGGTCTGACCCTAGGACCGGGGCTCCATTCTCCAGCCTCCCTCTGACATCCAGAGAATTCCAGACCCCCATTAACTTCTGCTCAGCTGCCCATCCTCTTCATGATAAAACTACTGCCAAAGTTTCATTTTCCTACCAAAAGAAAACCAGAAAAAAGGGCATACTACTGCTTTAAACTCTTAATTCTCATCATGGAAAGATTCCCCCTCAAGATGCTTCTGTCTTGCATTTTGAGCTAATAAAAATCAGTTAGGAATTTAAAAAGTCTTTATTCAGTCCTTATTCTTAAAGAAAAGCTTCAGTTCTTTCCAAATATCACAGTCCAATATAGAATCCCTAATTTTTCATGACTCTGCCCCCTCCCCTCACTTTTTTTACTTCTGCAGATTATTTCCTGGGGGATTTAAAGCATTCTGCAATATACTTTCAAGCTAAATATTAATAAGTTCACACTTCTAAAACTGAAATCTGGCTCCTCTCTGCATACATCATCTCTCCTAGGGTCAAAGTCCTGGCTGCAAGCTGACTTGTCCCAGTTTTCATGTAGGACTTGTAATAGTCCATGGTGCACAAGAATTTTGAAATTCTGGGCTGATGTCCCCAAAAGAAGTAAATGTGAAGTGGGCAAAAATAAATGAGGTATTTTCCTACAAATGAACTATATCTAGTACAGAACTTTCAATCCCTCCCCATGGGTCCTAAACAATGAGAAAAGGAGGAAGCCCAGATGAGAATAAAAATCCTTTGATGCCAAATGATACTTTAATGATTTTGATTCTAAATATGTCATTTTCTATTCCTTTTACTTTATATTCTTTTCCTACAATTCTTTTATACTTCTCCCACCATTTAATTATCAGTGATGGCTTTCTTCATTGCACTGCCCACAAAGGGAGAGTGAACACATCTAAAGCCAAGGGATAGACTGAATTTCTGAATGGACTTTTGTTGAACACATGGTATGGAAGCAAAAGAGCCAAGTTTTACTGGAAGAAAAAGAATTTTTGTTTGATATGCTTGGTTTGGAGATTTTGTTTTCTGAAATTCCCCAAATTTGACTTTCCTAAGCAAGAAGAAAGCTAAAAGTTAGAGTATGGAGTTTCAAAAATAAACAATAAAATTGAGGTGTTTATAGAATGATAATGTTAACAATTCTCCCACCCAAATTAAAGTTCAATTAGAAAGTAGGAAGAGGGGAATTGGAAGAGATTTAGATCCTAGAGATAGTATCCCTAAGAAGTAAGGCAGGAGGATTAAAATCTTAGTTGTTCTAAATTGTTGTAGTCCTAGACTTCCAAGAAACAGATGCCAAGATAGGATTAGACATGAAAGAGTCTTACTGGGGGCAAACACTAGGGAGGGAGAGTGGAGAGGAAGCCAAGAGAGCTGTCAGACCATGATGAAGGTCTGAATCCTGTGAAGGAGGGAGGGAAGGGAGGGAGGAAGGGAGAGAGGACATAGACTGCAGTACAGTTAGAAGATTCTGATAAGCCTACAGGGAGTCCTTGAGCCAAAGGCATCCATCAGATGAGCCCTGTGCCTCCGAGGTGATTTTCTGACCTTAATATCCCAGCCATGCTCCTCATTGACTGGGAGCAGTCCCTGAGATTGAGCAAGTGTGGGCTTGCTCAAACACAGTGCTGCACTTCTGAGCATGGCAGGTAGAGTTGTGGATCAATTATACTCCCCAGATTCAGAGGTCTGAGAGGTACATTTTCATGATCACCACAGAAATCCACATGGGATTAGGGTAAATCTCACAGCAGAGAGGACTTGTGCCTTGCTTCTAGCCTGGGAGAGTGCAGGCCTAGGAGTCAAGCCTTAAGTCCAATAAAGCACCTGGGTGGTCAAAAACCAATGACAGACAAAGGGATCTTGGTAGACTGACTTAGTGTAGTATGGTAGAGCATCCAAAAAGCTGGCTGGGAATGAGTTAGGGAACCCACAGGATTCTTGTGTCACTATGACATTAAATGACCTGAGACAACAGCAGAGACCATGGGTATTAGTCACCAATGCCGGTACACAGTGTCTGAGAACTGGGTGGGACTAACTACATCTCAGCTGATATCAGCACATCACCCAACGTGCAGGCTAGAAGAGGAGCTACATCACAGCAGAGACCAGTGTGGACAGGGGACACCTTAGTACTTGCCACACTCAGCATTCAGTGAGTGGTAGAGACCCGGTAATTTAGGATGGAGTGCAGATACAGATGTCTGGATGTGGAGGGTAGGGAAGCTAAACCAATGTTCTTCTCACTTGGTGCAGAGCAGCATTTGTGCTTTTACATCTCTAACCTTGGACATACATGAGTGTTATACAATTGTTGGATGAGTACTTGATTACTTAATTTTGGGGTCATATATACTTAGACCATCAGAATGCTAAGATCAGCATGTTCATCTGACTTCATTAATGAATAAACAAGGAATGAATTACAATATTTATTTGCTTTTTCACACTATGTATGTTTCTAATTAGTTTGAAACTAATACATCTGAATCATTTGCAAGTTGTTAATAGTGAACAGATTTGATTTTAAGAAAAAAATTGATTCCAACAAAAGCTGACTCAAGTGTTTGCAGAAGAAGCTAAGAATTAACCCTATGGCAAAGTGCTAGATTTCATCAGCTGGGGAAGGATTCCGACATTTCAGGAACTGCTATAACAGTGGAAATGAATGGAAAATGGGGAGACCAAGGTTATTCCTTCGGGAAGCAAAGCTGTGAGCAAGTCAAGGCAGGATGGCCAACTGTAGCTCGTGTTTCTGTGGGCCACGCCATTCTCAGGGTAACAAAAAGGAGCCAAAACAGAACTTCTCATCTCCTGGTTCCACTCTATCCACAGTCCTTAGGCCTTCACACCCCATTCAAAGCCCAATTCCTTCTGCTTTGATTGTGTCTTCCAAGATAAGCACTATCTGAGCTATCATATGGTACCTGATGTTCCTCCACCCTCCTCCCTGCACTGAGGTGCTTTTTTGTTTTTTATGCCTCTGATAACAGTGAAATGGCCACCTGTGCTCCTGCCTCCCTGTCTGAGTCCAGAGGAGCAGAAAAATGTTTCTACTCGAGAGGTGAGGAAGCTACCGCTGCTCTGTTTTGCCTCTCTTCCTCATTAGTATTATAAAAAGTAACATTTACATTGATTCTTGAACAAAGAGGCCCCCCCAGCTTTACTGAGGTATAATTGATAAATAAAAATTGTATATATTTAAGGTGTACAGTGTGATGCTTTGATATATGTATGTATACGTTGTGAAACGTTTACCCCAATCAAGCTAATTAACACATCTGTCATCTCACAGTTCTCTCTTTTTTGTGTGAGAACAATTAAGATCTACTCTCTTAGCAAATTTCAAGCATATGATACAGTATTGTTAACTATAGCCAATCTGCTGTACATTAGACCTCCAGAATTTATTCATTCTGCATATCTGAAACTCCAGAGGAAATGAAATCAGTACCTCAAAGAGATATCTGCACCTCGGTGTTCATTGCAGCATTTTCCACAATAGCCAAATATGGAAATAACTTAAGAGTCCATCAAAGGATGAAGGGGTAAAGAAAATGTGAGATATGTATATATAATGGAATATTATTCAGCCTTAAAAAAGAGGGAAATCTTATCATTTGCCGCAACAAGGATGGACCTTGAGGACATTATGCTAATGTGAAATAAACCAGACACAGAAAGATAAATGCTGCATGATCTCAATTATATGTGGACTCTAAAAATGTTGAACTCTTAGAAGCAGAGAATAGAATGATGGTTACTGGGGATGAGGGGTGAGGGAAATAGGGACATGTTGGTCAAAGAAAAGAGTTTTAACAAACAATCTGTCTCTGCTAAAGCTGCCATTACCCAGCATTGAGAGCTTGGCTCTACTTGAGCAGAAGTCTTGAGCAGGTCCCATTGTGACGATACAGCAGTCTCTGCCTTAGAGAAGCTATGCATAGGACCATCATGTGCTATTGGATCGAACATGGGCCCCAGAATGGGGCTGCACTATGTTACCTACTCTTGTAGGGATTTTCAGGAAACAGTGCTTTTCACTGGCATTCCGAGTCCTTTCTCCCTAGTACTCAAGACAGCCCCAAAGGGTAGACATTGCACTGTGCTCAGTCATTCCTAACCTCAAACCCATGGCATACTCCTCACATCAGAGTGGGTCACTATCTTCCTTCCCCTTGGAGGTGAATGCCCTGCAGGCAGGGATCTCTGTTCTCGGGCCTCCTGCATGGAACCCCCAACTGTGCCATGTGCTCCTGAGACCAAGGGTGAACATGGGCTCCAGAATGCTTTTATCCTTTCATTCAAAACTATTTAGTGAGTTTCTTCTCCAACAGATAGTAAGCTGTGTGTAATGCAAGAACAAATAAGTAAAAGACCTTGCCCTCAGGAAATCTACAATCTTATCACATTGAGTAGCCCTGAATACAAATGACTTCTGAAAGTGAAAATGTGCAATGGGATATCAGAGGAAGCAAAACTAATTTTCCATTAGAGACATCTGAGAGGGTTTGTGGAAAATTTGGCACTTAGGCTAGGCCATGAGGGATAGGTAGAGTTTGGACAAATATTATCATTGTTGATGTCATCAGAACTTTTCTAGTAAGAATCTGTTCATGTTTAATGTGAAGAGAAAAATCATGTGGGACACGATAACATTCTTTAAATATTTGAAAGACCGTCAACATTGTAGAAGGTGTTGTAACTCCAAAGAATAGAAGAATATTACCGGGAGGGAGTTACAGAAGACAGATTTTTTTTAAAAATGGGTTTTAATTTTATCTACTTTTTTTAAAAGGCTGCCTTGTGAAGTACCTTATCAAGCACAGGCTACCTATTAGGGGTATCATAGAATAATGGTTCTCAAAGTAGGATCTGGGAGCCCCTGAAAGTCTCTGAGACCCTTTCAGATTGGATGCAGAAGTAGATATTAGAATCCAGCTGTCTTCTATTAAGCTGACATTAAACAGTTTTGTAAATATGTAAAACTGTGCCACTCGTCACACAAATTTTTGGAAAATACAATTATTTCTCATAAAAATGTTACTTATCTTAACATGTAACAGGACTAGGTTTAAATTTCTAATATGGTAAATCTGGATAGCTATAACCCACATAAACAAAAGCTCTTTGGGATTCTCAACAATTAAGTGTATAAGGGGGATACTGAAACCAAATACACTGAGAACCACTATCATAATGGAACTCCTAATATGGTGGATGGTTGTGTCCTTCCATTTCCAACATTACATAAATATATATAAAGAACATAGCAGAAATAAATTTTGATGAGAGAAATGAGCAAGAAATGTCATGAATTCATGAATAAGAGAGTCATGTTAGGAAGAGCAGGACAGAGAGGTGCACCACATGGATAACTCTGGAAGCACGTGGGTCTTAAAAGATGTTGGGGTTTTGTGGGAGTGTAGGAGGCCTCAATAGGGATGGAGGAAGCAGAGAACACACTTTTACGTATGTTTTATATATGTATGTATTTGGTATCCTACACCACTTTCTCTGCTAGAAAATGAAAAAGAAACTCCAAATAAAATAACGCATACATACA
Source organism: Tapirus indicus (assembly GCA_031878705.1). Lineage (NCBI taxonomy): Eukaryota > Metazoa > Chordata > Mammalia > Perissodactyla > Tapiridae > Tapirus > Tapirus indicus. The sequence continues at coordinate 112,679,021 of CM062921.1, read as the reverse complement.
TAATATCCATTTGGACTATATAATATCTGTCTGGATTTACCCATGGTGTTTGAAATGAGTAAGTTAGAGCTGGGTGGAACCCAAATCAAAGGTCACCTGTCTCCCTACAAAATATAATCGATAACTTGAGGAAATGCCCTCTCAGGAGACATGGGAGGGTCAAAAACTTTTATTCAGTCTAAAATTTTTATTCCAAAAAACTTAACTCACTCTTGAGAGCTGCATCATCTCTCTACAATACTACTTTACTCAGGTGGAAAAGACAAAAGAAGTTTTTGAACAGCCTAAATAGATATCAAGGATTGCAAGCATTAAAGCTGATACAATTTGCCATTAGGACAGCCTCTCAACTGCTGTTAACTCTAATTCTATATATGTCTAACACACTTGCTGATATAATACCTGGGCCACAGAAGCCACAGTGGAAGCAGAAAAGTTAGAATTAGATGGTCAAGAAAAGGAAGCACCTAGGGCAGGCACCCTAACAGAAGGTGGCATTTATTTCTTGCATTCTGTATGCCTTCATATATATTTCCTCTAATCTTGATAATCCTGAAAGATAAAGGCTATTCTTCCCATTTTATATGGGAAAGACATTCAGGCTTAGAGAGTTTGAGTAACATGCCTGACATTACGCAACACATCCTCGACGTGGGTAGGAATCCACACTGAGTACAAAATGGCAAAGGTCAACTTTTAGGTCCATACATTACAGCATTTTCTGCCTCCCAAATGGGCTTCTCATAAAAAATTATTTAGAAACAAAATATATAGATATGTTGTCTCATATAAGATATATACAGCAAGGTTTTTGGATAAAAATATCTTGAAAATTGCATTTAGTGCCAACACGTGTGGCTCCATAAATTCTAATTACCAAAATAAAATATATTCGTTAAAATGTGTTCATTCTTTCCCTCTGATCTTTTTCTGTTGCATCTTCCCTCGTAGAAGGAATTCAGAGAAAAGGTGTTTAAGTAAAGAAGCAGATGTGTTTCATCAAGCTGTATTTTTAAAAAGGCTGCTTTTATTTTAACTAATTATATCTATTTCAGAATTAGGTCAAGATAGTTTTCTCCCCAAAGACTTACAAAGCCAGAATTTCTAGAATTCATTCACAGGAAGGGTAAAAGCCTTCAGTAAGATGCTCTGGAGAAAGGTCAGGCAAGTGGCCTGAAGGTACCTAAGCTTCCTGGAAATGACTCAGACATGAGTGGGGCTGGGTGGGGTGCCTGCCAGGGAGGGGGCAAGATTGAGGAGGGGATGGCTCTGTGGCCTGTTTCCTTCTTTAAGGAAAAAAATCTCTTTTAGTGGCAATTTTTCTTCCTTGGGTCTCAGACAACCACTAGACATTTCTGAATCCTCTTTTCTTCCTAAACCTCTCCCCTTCTCTCCCTCCTCTTCCCCTTCTTTCCCTCCCCACCGCTCCCCTCCCCTCCAATCCTCCTCCTTTTCCTTCCTTTCCTCTCCTCTCCTTCCTCCTCTAGCTGTCCCTTTCCTTTCCTTTAGCCCATCCTTTTATTCTTTGTACATTTTTCTCTTTATTTCTACTTTCTTTTTATTACATTATTTTCTTGATATCTTTATTATTTGAGGAAATACTCCAAAGACAATGCTTTCCCAAGAAATGTCTCAACCTCCTGGAGTTTGGTTAGAGCTGGAGGAAGGGGCCTGAGCTGCCTTCTGCTCTTCTCAAAGGAATAAGAATTTCATCATGGAACTATCACTTAACTGCTTTCATCTTATAACATTCTAGCATAAAATTCATCTTTATCCTTCAAAGCTACAGATCGTACATTTCAAATATAATGACTTCCTTTATAAATGTAGCAAATCCAACTCTTATTTTTGCAAAGAGTCTGAAGAGCACAAATAACTAATGGATGTAGCTAAACCTAAAGACTGTAAGTTCAATAAGGGCAGGGACAATGTCATTTCTTTTATGTGTTTATTTTTCTGAGGGTTGTAGATGCAGAGCCTACACCATACCGGGCACATAGAAGACAATCCATATTTGTGGACAAAAGAATGAAGGAGTGCAAAACTCTATAATCTGGCCATCTTCAATTCTTAATTCAGATCAAAACACTAAAGGAATTTTAAACCAAAAAGGCTTTAAGGTGGATAATAGTTCTGAAAAGGAATTAATTCAAACTTGTGTTTCATTTACTATTTCTTTGCTCTTCCTTTCTGAAGAGTCTAAATGGTAAAAATTATATATTGTAAGACCTCCCCTAACCAGAATAGATAATCACTGAGACTTTTTAATTGTACCTTTAGTAGGGAAAAAAGCATGTAAAAGACAAAAAGCTAATAGCAGGATATTGAAAAAATATATCTGAATTCTAAGGATGTGTTAAAGTCCACATGCATTATGTAAACCAGTCTGCTATTCCGATCTACGTCTATATCCAGAGATTGCTGGCTAATGCACTGGGAAGTAAAGGTCTCTGTAGGTAAGTTTCCTGCCCTGAAGAATCTCCTCCTCTGGTGTATGCATGTACGCACATGCACTGACTTGATTCATGGCATGAATATATGTGTGTCTCTTTTGTCAAAGAATGTTAAAATCTTCACCCTTACATTATATCTCTTTGTTTAAAAAGGGTTTTTCCTCACCCCTAGCTCTCTGAATCCACCCAGAAAAGTACATAAATCTAAAAAACAGGAAGGTGCTTGCTGCCTGTGAAATCTCCAGGTCAAGGAGAACATTGATCAATATTTCTTTTTTTGTCCTCAGGGATGAACACAAAACCAGCACACTGACATAGTACTTGTTTGGTCATTTTCAACTAAATCATTCAGGGGAAAAGACACATGAATCTGTCTGCCAATAAGTTCACAAACAGCTACAGAAATTGTTACTACAGGTGCCAACATGAAGAAAGAGGATAATTTGGCTAGTGAAACAATGGGGTTTTGTTTTGGTTTGTTTTTTTTCCCAGTCATTTTATTGAGATCATAATGGTTTATAACATTGTGTAGTTTCGGGTGTACATTATTATTTATCAATTTCTAAATAGACTTCATCATGCTCACCACCAGTAGTCCAATTTTTGTCCATCACCATACATATGTGCCCCTTTACCCCTTTCACCCACACCCCAACCCCCTTCCCCACTGGTAACCACTAATTTGTTCTCTTTATCCACATATTTGTTATCTTCCACATATGAGTGAAGTTGTGCAGTATTTGTCTTTCTCTGTCTGGCTTATTTCACTTAACATCATACTCTCAAAGTCCACCCATGTTGTTGCAAATGGGACAATTTTGCCTTTTTTATGGCCGAGTAGTATTCCATTGTACGTGCATATATATGTATATATACACACCACATCTTCTTTATCTATTCATCCATAGAGAGCATTTGGGTTGCTTCCGCGTCTTGGCTGTTGTAAATAATGCTGCAATGAACATAGGGGTGCATAAATCTCTTTGAATTGTTGATTTGGATAAATACTCAGTAGTGGGATAGCTGGATCATATGGTATTTCCATTTTTAATATTTTGAGAAATTTCCATACTATTTTCCATAGAGGCTGCACCAGGTTGCATTCCCACCAGCAGTGTGTGAGGGTTGCCTTTTCTCCACACCCTCTCAAACATTTGTTGTTTTTTCTCTTGGTAATTATAGCCATTCTGACTGGTGTAAGGTGATGGCTCATTGTAGTTTTGATTTGCATTTCCCTGATGATTAGTGATGTTGAATATTGTTTCGTGTGCCTGCTGGCCAACTGTATATCTTCTTTGGAAAAATGTCCATTCATATCCTCTGCCCATTTTTTGATTGAGTTTTTGTTTTTCATTGTTGAGTTGTATGAGTTCTTTATATATTTTGGAGATCAACCCCTTGTCAGATAAATGATTTGCAAATATTTTCTCCCAGTTGGTGGGTTGTCTCTTTGCTTTGTTCATGGTTTCCTTTGCTTTGCAGAAGATTTTTAGTCTGATGTAGTCCCATTTGTTAACTTTTTCTTTTGTTTCTCTTGCCTGAGTAGACATGGTATTTGCAAAGATGCTGTTAAGACCCTGTCAAATAGTGTACTGCCTATATTTTCTTCTAGGAGTTTTATGGTTTCAGGTCTCACACATTCAAGTTTTTAATCCATTTTGAGTTAATTTTTATGTATGGTGTGAGATAATGATCTACTTTCTTTCTTTTGCATGTGGATGTCCAGTTTTCCCAACACCATTTATTGAAGAGACTTTCCTTTCTCCATTGTATGTTCTTGGCTCCTTTGTCAAAGATTAACCATAGATGTGTGGTTTTATTTCTGGGCTTTCAATTCTGTTCCATTGATCTGTGTGTCTCTTTTTGTGCCAGTATCACACTGTTTTGACTACTATAGCTATGTAGTATATTTTGAAGTCAGGAATTGTGATGCCTCCAGCTTTGTTCTTTTTTCTCAGGATTGCTTTGGCTCTTTGGGGTCTTTTGTTGTTCCATATAAATTTTAGGATTCTTTGTTCTATTTCTGTGAAGAATGTCATTGGGATTCTGATTGGCACTGCAGTGAATCTGTAGATTGTTTTAGGTAGTATGGACATTTCAACTATGTTGATTCTTCTGACCCATAAGCATGGAATATCTTTCAATTTCTTTATGTCTTCTTCAATTTCTTTCAAAAATGTCTTATAGTTTTCAGTGTATAGGTCTTTCACCTCTTTGGTTTTAGTTTATTCCTAGATACATGATTCTTTTTGTTGCGATTATAAATGGGATTATATTCTTGATTTCTCTTCCTGCTAGTTCGTTGTTAGTATATAGGAATGCAACTGATTTTTGTAAGTTGATTTTGTACCCTGCAACTTTGCTGTAGTTGTTGGTTATTTCTAATAGTTTTCAGGTGATTCTTTAGGGTTTTCTGTATATAGACTCATGTCATTTGCAAACAGTGAGAGTTTTACATCTTCCTTTCCAGTTTGGATTCCTTTTATTTCTTTTTCTTGCCTAATTCCTCTGGCCAAAACCTGCAGCAGTATTTTGAATAGGAGTGGTGAGAGTAGGCACCCTCGTCTTGTTCTTGTTCTCAGAGGGATGGTTTTCAGTTTGTCCCAATTGACAAATTGGCTGGGGGTTTATCATATATGGCCTTTAATATGTTGAGGTACTTTCCTTCTATACCTATATTATTGAGAGTTTTTATCATATATGGATGTTGGATCTTGTCAAATACTCTCTCTGCATCTATTGAGATGATTATATGGTTTTTATTCCTCATTTTGTTAATGTGGTGTATCATGTTAATTGATTTGTGAATATTGAACCATCCCTGTGTCCCTGGTCTAAATCCCACTTGATCATGGTATATGATCCTTTTAATGTATTGCTGTACTTGGTTTGCCAATATTTTGTTGAGGATTTTTGCATCTATGTTCCTCAGTGATATTGGCCTGTAATTTTCCTTCTTTGTGTTGTCCTTGGTTGGTGTCTGGTTTTGGTATCAGGGTAATGTTGGCCTCATAGAACAAGTTAGGAAGCATTCTGTCTTCTTCAATTTTTTGGAATAGTTTGAGAAGGATAGGAGTTAAATCTTCTTTGAACATTTGGTAAAATCTCCAGAGAAGCCATCTGGTCATGGACTTTTGTTTTTGGGGAGGTTTTTGATTACTGTTTCAATTTCTTTACTTTTGATGGTCTATTCAGATTCTCTATTTCTTCTTGATTCAGTTTTAGGAGGTTGTATGAGTCTAAGAATTTATTTATTTCTTCTAGGTTATCCAAATTGTGGACATATAGTTTTTCATAGTATTCTTTGTATTTCTACAGTATCTGTTGTAATTTCTTCTCTTTCAATTCTAATTTTATTTATTTGAGACTTCTCTCTTTTTTTCTTGGTGAGTCTGGTTAAGGATTTGTCAGTTTTGTTTACCTTCTCAAAGAACCAGCTCTTAGTTTCATTAATCCTTTCTACTGTTTTTTTAGTCTCTATTTCATTTATTTCCACTCTGATTTTTATTATTTCCCTCCTTCTGCTGACTTTGGGCTTCTTTTGTTTTTCTTTTTCTAGTTCTGTTAGGTGCAGGTTAAGATTACTTATTTAAGTTTTTTCTTGTTTGTTGAGGTGGACCTGTATTGCTATGAATTTCCCTCTTTTGTTGTATCCCATAAGAGTTGGTGTGTTGTATTTTCATTTTCGTTCATCTCCAGGTATTTTTTCATTTCTCCTTTGATTTCGTCATTGATCCAATGGTTGTTCAGTAGCATGTTGGTTAGTCTCCACATAGTTCTGACTTTCCCAATTTTTTTCTTGTAGTTGATTTCTAGTTTCATAGCATTATGGTTGGAAACGATGCTTGAGATGATTTCAAGCTACTTAAATTTATTGAGGCTTGCCTTGTTTCCCAACATATGATCTGTCTTTGAGAATGATCCATGTGCACTTGAGAAGAATGTGTATTCTGCTGTTTTTGGATGGAATTCTCTGTATATATCGATTCAGTCCATCTGATCTAGTGTTTCATTTAAATCTACTATTTCCTTGCTGAATTTTTGTCTGGATGATCTGTCCATTGATGTAAGTGGGGTGTTGAGGTCCTCTACTATTATTGTGTTGCTGTTAACTTCTCCCTGTAGGTCTGTTAATAGTTGTTTTATGTACTTTGGTACCCCTGTGTTAGGTGCATATTATTAAGTGTTATGTCCTCTTGGTGGAATGTCTGTTATATCATTATATGCGGCCCCTCTTTGTCTCATGTTGTCTTTTTTAACTTGAAGTCTGCTTTGTCAGATATAAGTATGGCAACACCTGCTTTGTTTTGTTTGCCATTAACTTGGAATATCATCTTCCATCCCTTCACTCTGAGACTATGTTTGACTTTAAAGCTGAGATGTGTTTCCTGGAGGCAGCACATTGTTGGGTCTTGCTTTTTAATCCATCCAGCTACTCTGTGTCTTTTGGAGAATTCAATTCATTTACGTTTAGAGTGATTACTGGTAGATGAGGGCTTAATACTGCCATTTTATCTCTTGTTTTCTGGTTGTTCTATGTTTCCATTGTTTCTTTTCCTTTGTATTTCTGACTGCCATTTCATTTTGGTGGTTTTCTGAGGAGGTGTTCTCAGCTTTCTCTCTTTTTGTCAGTTGACTCTGCTCTGATTTTTTTGCTTAGTTGTCACCATGAAGTTTGTATAAAAGATCTTGTAGATGAAATAGTCCATTTTCTCATAGCCTCTTATCTCCATTAACCTGAGCAGGTTCCATCCCTTTCCTCTTCCCCTTCTGAGTTATTGTTGTTAGAAATTATTCTGTTTTTAATGTTGTGAGTTTGTGACTAAGTTGAAGTGTTTGTAATTACTTCTGATGCTTTCCTTCCCTTTATCTTTTAAGTTATACTTGAATATTTGCTTCCCTGTTCTGATAGAGGGCTGCAGTTTTCTTATTTTGTCTGTCTATTTATCTCCTTGCCTAAATCTTTGTATACCTTTGCCTTTTTCTTTCTGGTGTGAAGGCATCTTTAATTATTTTTCAGGGGAGGTCTGCTGATGATGAACTTCCTCAGCTTTTGTGTATCTGTGAAAGATTTATTTCTCCATCATATCTAAAGGAAAGTTTTGCTGGATAGAGTATTCATGCCTGAAAGTTTTTGTCTTTCAGTATTTTGAATGTATCATTCCATTCTCTCCTAGCTTGTAGGGGTTTCTGCCAAGAAATCTGCTGAAAGCCTGATAGGGGCTCCTTTGCAGATTATTTCCTTCTGCCTTGCTGCCCTTAATATTTTTCTTTGTTATTGACTTTTGCCAGTTTTAATATTATATGCCTTGAAGAAGATCCTTTAGCATTGACATAATTAGGCATTCTATTAGCTTCGTGTATTTGGTTTAGGAAGTTCTCAGCTATTATTTCTTTGAACAAGCTCTCTGCTCCTTTCTCCCTCTCCTCTCCCTCTGGAATACCAAAAATCCTTATGTTGATTTTCCTAATTGAGTCAGATATTTCTTGAAGAATTCCTTCATTTTTTAAAAAAATCTTAGTTCTCTCTCCTCCTCCACCTGTACCATTTCTATATTTTATCCTCTAAATCACTAATTCTTTTTTCCATAACATCATCTCTATTCTTTAAGAATTCTAGATTATTTTTTACTTCATTAATTGTGTTTTTCATATCCAGAATTTCTGCTTGATTTTTTTTTTATAGTTTCAATCTCTTAGGTTAAGAGATTCATTTTATTCCTAAGCTCGTTGAACTGTCTTTCTGTGTTCTCTTGTAACTCACTGAGTTACTTTATGACAGATATTTTGAATTCTCTGTCTTTGAGATTGTAAATTTCTGTACCTTCAGGGTTGTTTTCTGGAGAATTGTCATTTTCCTCCTGGTCTGAATTGTTGCTGCAGTTTTTTATGGTGTTTGATGAACTAATCTCTTGTTGGGGCATTTGTGGTAGTATTAGGTCACAGATTCCACCTGCTACTGCTAGGGGGAAGCAGGAGAAGAGTTTCTGGTCTCACCCCATCTGCTGGAAATTGTGGGGGTACTATGGGCACCAGCCTGGAGAATGTTCAGGCACTTGTGTGGACTGTGCTTGGTGGGCAGGGCTTCCTCACTGGACAGAGATAAGGCCACTCCTTGGGGCCACAGGGGCACAGTGGGCTCCCCCACTGCTAGGAAAGTGATCACAAGCAGGCTAAGGGCTGCCACCACCTCTTCCTACAGTTGCCCTGGGGCATGCTCACTCTTTCAGAGCTCAGAGGTACTATGGGGACTCGCACGGGCCTGGAGTGTGCTTGCCCCAGCTTGTAGATCTGCAGCAGTTTTTGCTTGCAGTCTTGTCAGCTGCTGTGCTTGGTGGATGGGGCTTACTAGTGGGGACAGAGTCAGTGCCACTCCTTGGGGCCACAGGGGCATGGTGGGCTCCCCCCCACAAGGAAAGCAATAATGAGTGAGCTAAGGGCTGCCACTGTCTCTTCCTACAGTCACCCTGAGGCACATTCCCACTTGTGGGGTGCTGGCGCCAGGCTGGAAAGCATTCATGCACATGCACTGGGCTGCCAGGGGAGGGTAGGGAGTGTTCACCTATCTCCACCACTCTCTGGAGGGCCAGTCAATCCACCCTCAGATGTATAGCTGTGTGTGTCTCTCCGACATCCTGTTGTGCTGTGTGGGCTTCCTCAGTCGGTCAATGAATACCCATTTAGTTGTAGTTCAAAGAGGGGAGAGACAAAGGGAACAGCTCACTCTGCTATGTTGCTGACATCACTCCCTGAGGATTCTTTTAAAACTAGTGGAAAACAGTGGTTTTAAAGGTAAATATTAAAGCCTGCTGGATTCACAAAGACATAAAAATATATTCCTTTCTCTTTTTAAATCATTAAAGCTAAGGCATAGTACTGGAAATGGAATACAGAAAAAGTTGCTTTGAATAGTGCCGCAATAAACATGGGAGTGCAGATCTCTTCAAGATAGTGATTTCATTTCCTTCAGATGTATACCCAGAAGTGAGATTGCTAGATCATATGGTAGTTCTATTTTTAATTTTTTGAGGAACCTCCATACTGTTTTCCATAGTGACTGCACCAATTTACGTTCCCACCAACAATGTATTAGAAACACATTTTCTCCACATCCTTGCCAACACTTATCACTTGTCTTTTTTTTTTGGAAGATTGGCCATGCACTAACATCTGTTGCCACTCTTCCTCTTTTTTCTTTTTTTCTCCCCAAAGCCACCAGAACACAGTTGTGTCTCTTGGTTGTAGAGGTGTGCTCTTCTATAGGGGAAGTTGCCTCAGCATGGCTTGATAAGTGGTGAGCAGGTGCATGCCCAGGATCCAAACCAGTGAACCCTAGGCCGCCAAAGTGGAACATGTGAACTTAACCACTATGCCACTGGGCCGGCCTCTCGTCTTTTTGATAATAGCAATTCTAACCATTGTAAGGTGATATCTCATTGTGATTTTGATTTGCATATCCCTGATGATTAGTGAAGTTGAGCATCTTTTCATGTGCCTGTTGGCCATTTGTATGTCTTCTTTGGAAAAACGTCTATTCAGATCCTCTGCCCATTTTTAAAACCAGATTTTGGTTTTTAGCTATTTAGTCGCATGAGTTTCTTATATATTTTGGAATTTAACCCCTTATCAGATATATAGTTTGCAATATATACATGTATCAAATCACCATGATCTACATCTTAAACTTACACAATGTTATACATCAATTATATGTCAATAAAGCTGGAAAAAAATGAAATTAAAAAAATTTTAAGTTGCTTTGGCTAGGGATCTTGGGATGCATTCATACCTTTTAAGTCCATGAAATATTCAAGATTTTCTGCTTCAATTCTTTCCCCATAAATACAGATACTGATAAACCTGGTTAGTCCAGGTAAGCTCAGGTGACCTGAGGCCTGTGATAGGAAGCACACTGTAAAGAATGTGAGCCCCCTGAAGCCAGAGAGCTTTTTCTGTCCTTGCCACAGGCTGCACCATTCCTTGATAACAAGTTCAGTGTTCTTTCTAAAACCTAGTGTTTTGTTTTCCTAACTTGTAGAGGACAAGGGCCAAAATGAGGATGAGCACTTAGCTTTTAAGACAGCCACTGCAGTCATCTTTATTAAAACTTAAATTGTAACCACTTTTATTCAAATTCAATGCTATTAGTCATGATGAGATTATGTCTTTTCTCTGAATAACTCTAGAACTATGAAAATAAGCGCCAGAAATGAAATTCAAGTTTAGTTCATAATACAACAGAAGACTAGATGAATGAAAATCAGAGAAAAAGAAGAGGACTGTCAATGGTGGAATAGCTGCCTGCTGTCCAGAAGACATCAGACCCCCAGGATTAAAGAAATTCTGTGGCTCTGGCAAGTTTCCTCTCTGCTTTAGGACTCTGGATCCCAGGGTGAAGTCTTCAGGGAGCCTTGTCCATAGGATTTTAGGATTTGGGACCCACAATATGCAGTATAGATGTTCTCCTCCTTAGAAAATTATGGTAGCCCTATGCCAACACCTGTACCAAGGGCTTCTAATAAGAATAAGCACTAAGCAGTAACAGGGCACTCCATACGGAAGCATGCAGCAGGGATTATTGGTAGTCCCCCAGCCCAGTCTCCATTTCCTCTGGAGTATTATAGTCCCAATTTTTAGCTAAGCAAATGGCTATACTGCATAATGACTCTAATTTTCAGCCTCTTTCCAACCTAGCAGTGGAAATGCAGTAAAGTAATTTGACAAAATTTCATAATAATATGTCTTGGTATAGACCTCTTTAGGTTGAACCTGTTTGGAGACTTTTGAATATCATGTATCAGCATGTTCAAATCTCTCCCCAGATTTGAGAAGTTCTCAGCCATTGTTTCTTAAACTTTGGCTCTTTTTTCCTTCTGGGACTCCCATAATTTGTATACTAGTTCTTTTTATGGTTATCCCATAAATCTCATAGTTTTTCTACATTCCTTTTCATTCTTTTTTCTCTTTCTTCTGACTGGATTATTTCCCATTTTTTGAAGACTCTCTCTGACAAACAAAAGCTAAGGGAGTTCATCACCACTAGACCTGCCTTACCAGAAATGCTAGAGGGAGTTCTTCAAGCTGCAATAAAAAGATACTAATCAGTAGCATAAAAACATATGAAAGTACAAAACTCACTGGTAAAGATAAGTACATAGTCAAATTCAGAATACTCTGCACTGTAAGTGTGATATATAATCACTTTTAACTCTGGAATAAAGGTTAAAAGACAAAAGTATTAAAACTAACTATAGTTAAAATAATTTGTTAATGGATACACACACAAAAAAGATGTAAGTTTTGACCTCAGAGGCAAAATGTGGAGAAGGGAGCAAAAGATAGAGTTTTTATACACAATTTAAGTTATTATCAGCTTAAAACAGACTTTTGTAACTATAAAATGTTTTATGTAAGCCTCATTGTAACTGCAAAACAAGAACCTATATAGATACACACAAGATAATGAAAAAAGCATCAAACCATACTACTACAGAAAATCATCAAAGCACAAAGGAAAGCCTCAAGAGAGGAACAAAGGAACTAGAGAACAGACTGAAAACAATTAATAAAATGGTATTAGTAAATCCTTACCTATAAATAATTACTTTAAATGTAAATGGATTAAATTATCCAATCCAAGGGCATACAGTGGCTGAATGGATAAAAAATAAAAACAACACCCAGTTTTATGTGCACTATAAGAGACTAATTTCTGCTTAGAGGACACACATGGGCTGAAAGTGAAGGGATGGGAAAAGATCGTCCATGAAGATGGAAACCAAAAGAGAGCAGTGTGACTATACTTGTGTTAGACAAAATAGACTTTAAGTCAAATGTAACAAGAGACAAAGAAGGCCAATATATAATGATAAAGGGGTTAATTCCACCAAGAAGAATTAAAAATTATAAATATACATGCACCCAACATGGGAGCATCTAGATATATGAAGCAAATATTAACAGATCTGAAGGAAAAATAGGCAGCAAAACAATAAGAATAGAAGACTTTACTACCCCCCTTTCAACAATGGATAGATCATCCTGACAGAAAATCAATCAGAAAACATTAGACTTGAACTACACTTTATACCAGATGAGCCTAACAAACATATGAAGAACATTTCATCCTACATCAGCAGAATACACATTTTTTTAAGTGCACATGGAACATTCTTCAGGATAGATCACATGTTAGATCAAAAAACAAATCTTAACAAATATCAGATGGCTGAAATCATATCAAGTATCTTTTCTGATCACAATGGTATGAAACTAGAAATCAATAACAGGAAGAAAGCTGGAAAATTTACAAATGTGTGAAGATTAAATAACACACTCCTGATCAAGCAATGGGTCAAAGAAGAAATTATAAGGGAAACAAAAGACATCTTGAGACAAATGAAAATGGAAACACAACATACCAAAACTTAAGGGATGTAGCAAAACAGTCCTAAAAGGGAATTTTATAATGAAAAAAGCCTATATTAAGAAAAAAGAAAGCTCTCAAATGAACAACCAAACTTTATGCTTCAAGGAACTAGTTGAAGAAGAATAAACTGAGCACAAAGTTAGAAGAAGAAAAGAAATAAAGATCAGAGGAGAAATAAATGAAATATAGACTAGAAGCACAGTAGAAAAGATCAACAAAACTAAGAGTTGTTTTTGAAAAGATAAAGAAAATTGACAAACCTTTGAGTAGACTAACTAAGAAAAAAAGAGAGAAGACTCAAATAAAATCAGAAATGAAATAGGAGACATCACAATTGATACCACAGAAATATTAAAAAGCATAAGAAACTACTATGAATAATTATACACATACAAATTAGATAATCTAGAAGAAATATATGAATTCCCCGAGACATCTTACCTACCAAGACTGTAACATAATGAAATAGATGATGTGAACAGACCAATAACAAGTAAGGAGACTGAATCATTAATCCAAAAAATCCCAACAAAGAAAAGTCCAGGACTAGATGGCTTCACAAGTGAATTCTACTAAACATTTAAGAAGAATTAATAGCAATCATTTTCATACTCCTCCCAAAAATGGAAGAGGAGGTAATACTCCCAAACTTATTCTATGAAGACAGTATTACTCTGATACCAAAGCCAACGAGGACACTAGAAGAAAAGTAAACTACAGGCTAATCCCTGGTGAATATAGATGCCAAAATCCCCAACAAATACTAGGAAACTGAATTCAACAGCATGTTAAAAGTATAGTGCACCATGATCAAGTGGTATTATCCATGGGATGCAAAGAAGGTTCAACAGATGCAAATCAGTCCATGTGATACACCACATTAACAAAATGAAGAATAAAAATCATATGATCATCTCAACAGATGAAGAAAAAGATTTGACAAAATTCAACAATCTTTCATGATAAAAACTCAATAAATTAGGTATAGAAGGAATGTATCTCAACATAATAAAGGTTCATATATGACAAGCCCACAGCTACTATCATACTCAATAGTGAAAAAGCTGAATGTTTTTCCTCTAAGATCAGGAACAAGACAAGGATGACCATTCTCATCAATCCTATTCAACATAGTACTGAAAATCCTAGCCAGAGCAATTAGGTAAGAAAAATATATAAAAGTCGTCCAAATCAGAAAGGAAGAAGTGAAATTGTCTCTGTTTGCAGATGACATGATCTTATATATAGAAAATCCTAAAGACTCCATCAAAAAATTCTTAGAACTATTAAATAAATTCAGTAAATTTGCAGGATATAGAAATCAACTTACAAAAATCAATTGCATTTCTATTCACTGACAATGAACTATCTGAAAGAGATATTAAGAAAACAATCATATTTATAATAACATCAATAAAAATAAAATACATAAGAATAAATTTAACCAAGGAGGTTAAAGACCTGTACACTGAAAACTATAAAACATTGATGATAGAAATTGAAGAAGACACAAGTAAATAGAAAGATATCCCGTGTTTATGAATTAGAAAAATTAATATTGTTAAAATGTCCATGCTATCTATATGGAACCACAAAAGATCCTGAAATGCCAAAGTAATTTTGAGCCAGAAGAGCAAAGCTGGTGGCATCACACTTCCTGATTTTAAGTCATATTACAAAGTTCTAGCTATCAAATAGTATGTACTGACATAAAAATAGACATGGGACAAAATAGAGAGCCTAGAAGTAAACCTACACATATATAGTCAAATGATCTTCTACAAACATGCCAGGAATACACAGTGGGGGAAGGATAGTCACTTCAATAAAGGGTGTTGGGAAAATTGGATATCCACATACAAAAGAATGAAATTGAACTCTTATCATACGTGGTACACAAAAATCAACTCAAAATGGATTTAAGACTTAAACGTAAGACCTGAAACTGTAAAACTCCTAGGAGAAAACTCTTTGACATTGGTCTTGGCAATGAGTTTTTGGATTTGATGCCAAAAAGCACAGACACGATAAACAAAAATGAACAAGTAGGACTGCATTAAAGGAAAAAGCTTCTGCACACCAAACGAGACAATGAACAAACTGAAAAGGCTACCTACGGAATAAGAGAAAAATATTTGCAAACCATATATTTAATAAGGGGTTACTATCCAAAATATATGTGAAACTCATACAATTTAGCAAAAAACCAAATATTTGGATTTAAAAATGGGCAAAGGCTCTGAACAGACATTTTTCTAAAGACATACAAATGGCCAACAGATATATGAAAAAATGCTCAACATCACTAATCATCAGGGAAATGCAAATTAAAACCCCAAGATGCCACCTCATACCTGTTAGGATAGCTATTATCAAAAAATTAAAAGATAAGTTTTGGTGAGAATGTGGAGAAAAGGGAATCTTTGTATACTGTTCCTGAGAATGTAAACTGGTAAAGCCATTGCAGAAACAGTATGGAGGTTCCTCAAAAAAATTAACAATAGAACTACCATATGATCCAGAAATCCCACTTCTGGGTATATATATCCAAAGGAAATGAAATCACTATGTTAAAGAGGTATCTGCACTCCCATGTTCATGGCAGCACTATTCACTTTAGCCAAAATATGGAAACAACTGAACCGTCCATCAAGGGAAAATGGATATAGAAAATATGATATATATTACATATAAATAATCATATAAATATATATAATTATTTATAAAATAGACTATTGTTCATCCTTAAAAAATTATATGTGGAATATTAAAATGTCAAACCCACAGAAACAGGGAATAGAGTGGTGGTTACCAGGGGCTAGAGGTGGGTGAAATGGGGAGATATTGGTCAAAGGGTACAAACTTTAAGTTATAAGAAGAGTAATTAATAGAGACCTAATGTACAGCGCGGTGACTATAGTTAATAATAACACATAGTATACTAAAAATTTGCTAAGAGAATAGATCTCAAGTGTTCTCATCACACAAAAAAGGTGAAGAGAGATGTTAACTAAACTATGTTAACCAATGTGAGGTGATGGATGTTAACTAAATTTATTGGGGTAATCATTTCACAATGTATACACATATCAAAACATTATGCTGTAGATGTTATTTATAAACAATTTTTATATATTTATTCATTTTTTCGTGTGAGGAAGATTAGCCCTGAGCTAACATCTGTTGCCAATCCTCCTCTACTTTATATGGGACGCCACCACAGCATGGCTTGACAAGCGGTGATTTGGTCCGCACCTGGGATCCGAACCTGCAAACCCTGGGCAGCCAGAAGCAGAGAGGACGAACTTAACCACTATGCCAAAGGCCAGCCCCTACAATTTTTATTTATTAATGATACCTCAATAAATCTGGGAAAAATAAACAAATGTAGAATGAATAATGGGGGAACCCACTATTTGGCAAACAATATAGTAATCATTGTTGCAAGCAAGAATCATAAATGGATGCTAAAGTAATCAGCAAAGGTATGATGAGAAGCAGGATATTTACACAGTTTCATAGTGTCTCCCCATAAGATATTTATTAATTACAAAGAGAAAAATGGTAACATCACAGTGGAGAAAGCTGGCAAATGACACCCTAATCAAGTGATCAAAGTTTACACTTTTAAGTAAAGAGACAAATGAGACATATCAACATCATGTACCTCCTGATATGATGCACTGAGAAAGACAGAACATCCTTCTGTAGTATTGTTGCCCAAAATGCATAACCTGGTGTTAATCCTAAGCAACACTAAATAAACTGAAATGAAGTGATATTCTACAAATAACTGGCCAATACTCTTCCCATGAGCCATGGTATGAAAGGCAAAGAAAGAAAAGGAACAGTCTCAGGTTTGAGAACTAAATGTAATAGTGGATCCTGGATCAAATTGTGGACCAGAAAGAGGACTATAATGGGTCAGTGGACAAAATATGAATAAGATCTATGGATTAGTTAAGAATATTATAAGAATGTTAATTTTCTCTTTGGATATTTGTACTTTACTTGGATAAGAATGTCAACATTTTAGGAAAACTGGCAAAGGATATACAGAATTTCTTTGCACTATTTTTGAAACTTTTTTATAAGCCTGAAATGATTTCAAAATGAAAAGTTAAATGAAAAAATTGAAGAGAAAAACTGAATTAAAATGCAAGCAATAGTCACTTCTAATATGAACTCACTTGTGAACAATACTAAATTTGTTGAAATCATACAGACAAATGAAATGTAAAAAGAAGTTGGAAAAATACGTAAAAGCTTCTCAAATGTTTTAAGATGAGGCAAAATTTGAGAAATAAGAACCATTGATCTACTGCTGCTACCTTAGCTTAATAAAACCAGTAGGATAGCATTTCTTCGTTTCTATTTTCTGGAACCATTTTGTAGACATGGAATATCTGTTCCTTGAATATTTGATCTTGCCTATGAGATCATTTGGGGCCACAAATCCCCATCTTCAAAAGTAGTGCTGCAATGAGCATCTGTATAGACGGGTGTGAGGTTTTCTTTGGGCTACATGTGCAGTAGCATAGCTCCTGGCTCATGGGATATCTGTACACTTAATGTGACTAAGTTCTCCCTGTCTGCTTTCTGGAATGGCCATTCCCATCTACATCCTACCAGCTGTGCATGAGGACTATGAGAATCCCCATCCTTACCAATACTTTATAGTAAAGAACTTTCAAAATGTTGCTACTCTAACAAAAGTTATACCTCTATTGTTCGACTTGTGTTTCTCAGACTACTACTAACACTGAGCCTCTCCCAATATGCCTGTTAGTTTTGAGGAGTTCTTCTGTAAATTCCTTCATCTAGTTTTTTTGAGGGAGTGGCTGTCCTTTTGTTGTTGTTATTGATCTGAAGATTGTATATTGTGTATTCTAGATATTACTCTCACATCAGTTTTGATATTGCAAATACATCTTCTCATTCCAAATCTGTCTATCCCTTTGACCATGTCCCACCATTTTTAACAGAAAAACCTTAATGTTAATTTAATCAAAGTCGTGAATCCTTTGCTTTATGGTTTGTGCTTTTGAAGTATTATTTAATAAATCCTTTTTGATTCAAGGTCATGAGAATATTCTCCTACACCCTCCACCTATGCTACCCACTTTCTCCATGATGATTTTGAAACAAATCTGAGACACACCATGAAACACATAAATATTTTAGTATATATCCTCCAAAAGTGAGGACTCAAAAAAATAAATTGACATTACCATGATCAAACCTAAAAAGGTAAGAATAATTCATTAACATCATCAAATAAAGCAGCTTATTTTTCAGTAGGAATGATTAGGAAGTTTAGACATCCACAGAGGTTACAACATAGGACTGAATGGGGTAACGGCCTTAGGACTGAGCAGTGGGAGTTCGGGGAAAGGGGGGATGATTTCCAACATTAAAGAACAGCTCACCCAGGGGAAAGGATCAACATTTAGGACATTTTACAACTGTTTGTTTTTGGCTTTTCTCAGAAAACTGGTTCTGAAATAGTACACAGGAGGAAGTCCCTCTTCTACACAGAATACTTGTGGATTTTGTGTTCTTTCCCTTTCCTCTAGTAAGCAGGAAATAACAGGAAGAGGGATTCAGTTAGAAGCAAAGTTGTACATTTACAATTTAGACATTTTCTGAGCATCCACAGACAAATTCTGAGGATTCCAATATGGAGTTCATCTTCCCATTCGTCTGCCTAATTGAACATATTCTCTTTTTCCTGGTTTAAAAATCTTATCTCTAGCCATTGAGGGTGTCTTTAAATCGCCTGCTTGAGACAAGGCTCTCTAGAGTTTCGTGTTACCAAAATGTATCAAACATTTTCCTGTGACTTCCAGCCTCTCTTTAGTGTTTCTGAAAGATTCATTCAGTTCTAGCACTAAACTTTAATATCCAAAGATAGGTGAGAGTATCTTTTTTTACTTTTAGGAACTCAAGATGCAAGAGGATAAAAAAACAAAACAAAAAACCCATATTTCAGCATATAATGATAGTATTGGATTATAACCTACTGCTTAAAAAATCTATGAGTCCATATAAATAAATAATCAAATAAGTAAATAAATGGGGGAGATGGGATAGCTCCTCCTTGCAATAGAATTCCAATGAGTAAATGTGAAAGGAATGATAGAAGTAGAAAATCACCTTTAGGTGATTATTATAGTAATAGTTGTTGCCGAGAAAAGCCATTGACGGATGTTAAAATTAATGGGTAACATATAATGAAAATAGAATATTTGCAGAGCCTCAAAAGCGTGTCAGTATAATATATTAATTACAAAGGGAAAACTAGTAACTTTACATTTGGGGATCCTGGCAGACACCATCCTAACCAAGGTTACCATCATTAGTAATAAAACATACTAACATCATAAATCCCCAACATGATGCTCTGAGAAGGGCACAACAACATTTCTACGTATTTTTGCTCAAAATGCATAACTTCCAGGAGGGAGAGTCTTCAAAATACTGACCAATACTCCTCAAAAGTGTCAAGGCCATGAAAGACGAGGAAAGACTGAGGAATTGTCACAGACTGAAGGAGACTAAGGAGACATGACTACTAAGTGCAATGGGGGATCCTGGCTTGTTTCCTGGAATAGGAAAAAGACATCAGCGGAAAAACTAGGGAAATCTGAATAAGATCTGTAGACTAGCTACAGTATTGTGGCAATGTTAATTTTCTGGTTTTGATAATTGTATCACAGTTATGTAAGATGTTAACACGGAAAACTCAATGAAGGTTACATGGGAACTTTCTGAGATATTTTTACAACTTTTCTTTAAGTCTAAAATTGTTTCAAAATTAAAAGTTAAACATTAAAGAGAAAACCTATTCCAACAATTCATAAGTACACTCCAGCTTGGGCCAATCCCGCTTACAGACATCTTATCCTTTGAATGGCTAGACTGGGCCATATCGGGACAGAGGAGAATTGCTATGGAGAGAAAAGCATTTTCTTGGAGACTCCAAAGTCTCACTAAATGCTGTGCAGTCCTCAGAACCAGCAATAGAATATTAAAGGTTGGGAAATGTCTTTTTATGCTCCATGGAGGGTCCAGAGCACCTCTCGGAGGAGTTTTTATTTGCTCTCAAACAGTTGGAGACATAAGGAGCCATTCTAGAGGGAGCCTTCTATGCCACATGCAGACTTTTTCCAGTCTCTTAAACTTACCTTGAGCATCTTGAGCATCCCTTACTCTTCCCTCCATCCTGCCCTTAATAACACTCCCTAGACTCTACCCTCTGAAGTGCAAGTAAAGCAAGCACCAGTCAGAAAAAATTCCTATTAAATGTGCACGCGTGCATACATGCGTACGAGTGTGTGTCTGTGTGTGTGTGTGTGTGTATGTGTGTCTGTAGTTTAGGAAGTTCTCATGGCACCAATCTCCCAACTTCTATTTGTCCATCCACAGGAGAGCAGCAAAACTACTGTCAGGTAAGTTGTATCTGCGCCTATAGTCTCCATTTCTGCCCCTCTTCTCTTTAAATGGCATCCCCCTCAACTGCCTTTCCATTTTTCAGGACTAGCTCTTCCCTGCTTTGTCTTTCACATCCCCTGCTAAAGCAGAAAGAGATTCAATAGCATCAATTATACTGACAGAGTCTCTGTTAGGCTAATACAATCACTCCTTTCCATTCACAGACAGCATGAATTTTTTAAGGGCTTAGGAAATTGCACATCATGCCAAAATGGTTCTAAATCTTACATGACCCCAGTGAGCGGGAAATGCTCCTGGCTGGCCAATACCTTGGGGGTGGGGCAGGGCTTTCGGGTTGACTGCCTTGGAACAAGACCTCTGACTTAGAAAGTTAATAAAGAAGTCTCACGGTAAAGCTCCATCCCACCCTGAACCCTCACAGACATGGTGGAGTCTGGAAGACAATTTCATCTGCCTCTGGGGAATGTCCAGTTCAAATGTATGGACCATCCAAAGAAAGCCCTTTCTACATCAATCCCCAATCACTTCCAGCTTCACTTCAACATCCCTGTCTCCACAGATGGCAGATGTGGAAACAATATCAGGAGCTCCTCTTGTCTTGTTAATTAATACAAGGATGTTTGAGAAGACTAAAATTGATATGAGCACAGATTTTTTTAATAGTTTAGTTTTTAGCATGGGCTTCTGACCTCCTCACTCCTCTTCCCCATCCCACGATTGTCACAATGCTATAACTAATCTACACTCTTTTTTAGAATTTCACCAGTTTCCCCACTAATGTGCCTTTCCTGTTTCAGAATTCAATCTAGGATCCATGTTGCATGTAATTATCATGTCTCTTTGGTCTCCTCCAATCTCCAAATACTTTGGGGTACTTTCTTTCCTTCTCCGTCAGCAAGATGATAATTTACATTTTACTTATTTATTTTTTTGGTGAGGAAGATTGGCCCTGAGCTAACATCTGTGCCCATCCTCCTCTATTTTGTATGTGGGACACCACCACAGGATGGCTTGATGAGCAGTGTATAGGTCCATGCTCAGAATCTGAACCTGCAAGCCCTGGGCTACCAAAGCAGAGTGAACGAACTTAACCTCTACACCACCAGGCTGGCCCTAGTAATTTACATTTTAGGTAAAGCTGAGTTTCATTAATTGCTTAACCTGGCTGGGGCCAATGGAGTCTACTTCAAGAAGCCACCATGCTGTAGGTAAACATGGAGCAGTGCTGACCTGCTTTGCTTCTCACACATCTCCAGTTCCCGTAATAGGAGAGCTCTGACATCAAGGGAGTCTGAGGACTTAGACCAAAGCTTCAAGCACAAGATACTTTTGAAGTTTCATGTTTTATCTTTAAATTTTTCAGGGATTTTATATTTTACTTAATGAATTATGCATACTTATTTTTAATTCAGGTAGAATATTTTCCTAAATTTTATAACAAAATTAACATGCCAGGAAGATGCACCATGTTTATTCCATGGCTTGAATTATTCATTGTCATGTCCTTGCATACTTCACTCTGAGAGGCTCCAACAGTTATGTTACTGTTTTGAATGTGTGACTCTGGATTACACAAGCCATCATGAATAAATTCCAGAGTCTGGTCACCACCTACAACACTGTTCCTATAGGCAAATGCCTTCCAAGTTAGAAACAGCAAACAAACTTTTGGCTCACAATCCATTATAAGTTGGGAACTGTTTGTACTAATACAATGTCCTTGCCACAAGGTTTTTATGTCATTGCAACAAATTGTTCTTTTAATTTCTGTGAAAATCCACCACTTCTTCAAGTTGTATGTTGTTGTTGTTTTCTCTAGATACCAAATTGCCTTCAAGCAGAACTTTCTGGTACGAATATCTAGTTGGGATAATAGTCTGACAACAACAAAAAGAAGATAAAATGAAAAAGCAAGATTGAACAGAACTCATTTATAAGCCAGGGCCTTTGATTCTGTACTTTGTCCTTCGGCTTCAGAATTCAATTTTCCTACTCAATTTTCTGCTGTTCAAATGATGCGGTCATTTCGTTGCTTGGATATAGATGGTAGATTCGAGCTCTGAAAGCAACAAAGTTGTGGAAAACCTCATAGGAAGCCAATTTCTTCTTTTCTTCTTTTGTCGAGGACCTTTGTATTTTCAAAGTGATCAAGGGTGAGGGCAGGTGAAAAGCAGAGTGTTGCCAGTGAGCGCTACAGAGAGCATGCTCTGGACATTTCATTCTCCTTGGAGGACAGTTTTTACAGAAGGGGGTGTGGGGAGGGCAGTATTGTACAAAAATTCTAGAGGTCAGTGGAGTCCAAGTTTGAATTTCCCAGCGCCATTTTAGATTTGAGTCACTGCTGTTTTGGGTTCTGGATATGGAAAATTTTCATTAATGGAGTAAAAATCTTTTTTTCCCCTCATGTGATTTTTTCCTAATCCTGCTGCTTCCCCTCCTTCAGGTATCAAGCTTGGAGGAGAGTGACATCATTTCTGCAGCAGCCCTTTCCAGGTTTCCTCCAGATGGAGTTAATTACAGATGGAAAACACGCCATAGGAGGAGACCACCTGTGGTCATGAGACTTTAAAAGGTGACATGTGTAGATTAATAATGCTCTAAAAATCTAACTTCCTGAGTAATTTTCAGTTCTTTCAAGATGGAATATTCTATCTCCTCACTGATGATTTGGGATAATTGGATGCCGTAAGGGAGCCTTGAGACATCACATTTAAAGAGCCCCCCTTGACTGCATGATTTGTGCTAAAATAGAAGTAGATTAAACTTCATGCCACTTGCATAAAATTCCTAGCCTCTGAGAGCTTATCTTTATATTAGGGCCTAAAAACTACAGTCCTCAAGCCATATCTGGCCCACGGCCTGGTATTTTTTTGTAGTTGTTGTTCAGTCTACCAGTTAGGAATGTTTTTGTACTTTTAAATGATTGGGGAAAACCAAAAGAAGAAGAGTATTTTGTGACACATGAAAATTACTTGAAATTCAAATTTCAGTGTACATGAATATAGTTTTACTGGAACATAGCCATGCCCTTTCATTTATGTATGACCGCTTTTGTGCTACAACTGCAAAGTTGAGTAGTTGCAACAGAAACCGTGGATGGCCTGCAAAGCTTAAAGTATTTACTATTTGGCCCTTTATGGAAAAAGTTTGTCAATTCCTGTTGCATATCCACTGAGAATTCACTTCTGCTCAGTGATGCGCAGCAACGAGATGGGGCACGCTGAGGCAGGTGACAAGTGTTATAAGGGAGTTGGGGAGGCAGGTCAGGAGAAGCAGGAGGAAGCTTTAGAAGGCACATTTTCCAGTGTAGCAGGTTGTCTCCTGCTAAAGTTTTTTTGTTTTTTTTTTGCTTTGCTCTGAAGAATTTTATGCATACTTTTAATAGAAGGAACTAAGATCCAGTAAATGTTGGACAAATGAGGACACAGAAAACAAGCAGAGATTCGCTGTGGCTATACCATAGATGAGCACTTTTCTCTATCTCTGCTCTCTGCTCACTGTCTTTTGTGGTTCCACTTGAAATGAGAATTAGAGGAGGAGGAGAGACAGAAGGAAGACAGAGGGAGAATTTTAGATGAAAGCAGAGTACTGGGATAATGGAGTAACGGACAAAGTAGAAATCAAAGCGAGAAAGATAGAGAACAAGAAAGAAGATTATGGAGTAGTGAGAAGGTCCTCATACACAGAGTTCTGAGGTGTAGGCAGTGCCCCCCTCTATTCCTATTACAAATTAAGCTTTCTAAAAGAAGACCATAGAGGTTTTTTAATGGATGGATGGATTGATTGAGTGGAATAAAGATGAAGAAAATAAGGATGCAGAAAGAGGGTGGAAGTAAGACATGGTATCAAAAATTAATTTTTCCAATTGTAATATGCTAAAAAGTAGGTTTTTTTAAACTCTTTGCCATTAGACTCTTAATTCAAATAAAAGCTTATACCTGAGCCTAATATATAGGTGATGTAAAGATAGACCAGCTGTGGCTGAAGCTGGCCTGATCTCCAACCATGCACACCCCTCTCCCTTCACAAGGGATTTCCACAGAGTATAATTCAAGGATCTCTCACTCTCTCAAAAGAATAATCACCAGTTTCTCATGCGAGGGATGTCATTCTGACTTTATGGGAGTCCCTTTGAATCTAATTGCCGGGAAGAGGGAGGACATAAACATGTGTTTGCAGTCTCTGTCCACACCGGACTTGTATAACTGCCATAAAATGGTTTATAGTTTGGTAATCACATAGATGAATTCACAGCTCACACATATTTAGGCTAAGTTGTAATTCTCCCATGAAATGCAAAAACACCAAGTAAAAGGTTAGCTTACAATGCATATGAAGCCAGCCTTAGGTTTGTTTTGTGTGGTGCTGGGCAACTTTTTAGGGCACCAGTCACCTAGAAGAGGAGGACTATTAATCCTTAATTTTAAAATAACAACATTAGCAGCACAGGGACTACCAACTCTTGGAGTAAATAGGATTCTATGTATCCTCAATCCCTGGCAGATTTGGATTTATAAAGGCATTTGCCATTTATGTCGAATGAGTCAGTACAAACAATTAAGGATCAACTTATTGACAAAGTTGCCAAGATAATAACTGGTTTTTCTTTAAGAGTTTTCCATCCTTGTTCACTCTGTGGCACATGGGTCAACTTGTTAGAAGACCAGAAGAAATGAAGTTTTCTGCCATTTACTTGTTCAGACATAAACCAACCGCATTAGAACACACACACAAATTGTGCCAAGCATGTCTGCCTTTCTCTCCATCACATTTGCAGCCACGTTTTCCTAATGGAGCATGGCATTCCATGGCCTCAAGGCACATCAGGACTACTGCAAAACATCCCCAAATGTCCTAATGAAAATGGATTTGGACCTCGCCCATTATTTTGCCTTGAGAAATGCATTACCAACATTTGTGATCAAAAAGGATGTTCTACCCTGAAACATTGCCTTGGAAATGTACAGTGAGGAATATGTGAATGAAACCCTCTACCCATCCACACTCACCTCTTTCTTGTGGCTAGAGTAAGCATTATGTTTCCCGTCAGCTCTACCCCAAAATCAACAGGAAGAAAAATGTTAAGCACAAAGTACAAATTATCTTCTATTTACATAAAGAAGACTCCCCTAAGGAGCCTATTAACATTTAATGTGAGTTTTTCAAAAGAGAACCACATGCCTTCTGGGTAGGCAGATATCGAAATCAACAGATGTTCAAGTTAATACAGGGAATCACAGCCTCATGCTGAAAACAAGACCTGTATAATTCATCTCCAGTGTGAGCTAAAATCATGAAGCCCACATAAAACTCTGCTAAATAAATCAATCAGGATGATCATTAATGACTTGTAGGGCTTATGACTTCTGAATAACTATTCTTTGTGAAGGGCAGAAATTAGGGGGAAATGTTATTGCTCTTGCACAGGTTGATAAAATTGAACACAAATCTAAGAAGTAATATCAGCACGAGACGACTGTTTTTCTTGTGCAGAAACTCTCAAAATTGAAGGTATGCTTTGGAGCAATAATAAATCTTCTGATTTTCTCCATCTGGGGTTTGAACAATTGTCAGATGATTATGCCTCAAATAGATTTTCAGGGTTCCATTTCCCTGTTCCAAACTACAGAGAGATTTTTCATGCTTTACTACTTACTATAACTGAGCATTGTGTTGCTACATGGAAGCTTACGAAGGTCAGACAAATTTAGAAAGATTAAATGCATTATGATTCTGGAAATGAATTGCTGGGTCAGAGAAATGATTAGGAACCTCATGATTCTTTTGCAGTAATGTCTAGTTTGGGGGTTGGTTGGGGGAAAGTGTTGAATGTTTGAGAGGGAAGAGATGTGGAGGAGGGAAGAAAGTTATAATGTACAAAGTTGAATGATGGCAGGTTATTACTTGACAGTACATTTGAAATGGTTCCAAAGAATAGTGAATGAAAAGGCTAATGTGAACAGGTGGGAAAGATTTGACATCCCCATTAGTGAATGTGATAACTGAAGAGAGGCTCCCTCCAGTAGCGCCTATACAATACACTGGATGTAAAAGCAGGCCTGTGTGTTACACAGATGAAGTGAGTGAGAGCTTAAAGAGGCCATTAAGATTTTCAGTAATAACTAGGCAGCAAGACTCATAATCCACTTGACAATGATATACATACATATATATATATGTATGTATAATGGTATTTTCATAGTCTGTAGGAGGACAGCAACTCCCAGTGCTATAGTCAGGTTGAAAATGCAGAGAAAGGCTAAGCAAAGTGCAGAATGCAAAAAATTCAGATTCCAAGTAATCATGACTCTCCAGTAGCTGTATGTTTCTCTCTGGTAAAGTCTCCAACAGTCAATTGATAGACATGTGTTTGTGGAAAATAAAGCACAGACGTAGTACTGAGTGAAGTGCTGTGAGAGAGACAAAAGCCCAAGGAGTTTAAGGTCTAGCTCAGAACGCAGTGTTTATCCAAAGCATCATTTAATGAACTAAAATGTATGCAATACTATATCAGATTATGTGTTACTAATAATTCGAAGCTGGAATAAATATCATTAAGTGTGAATTATTGTTATAGACAGAAAATTCAAAGAAGAAAATGGGCTGGATTCACCAGGGAAGGCTTTACAAGGAGTAATTTAGGAAAGGTTTCTCAAGAGTGGGTGTGGGGGTTCAGCACCCCCTCCACAGTGTCAGGGGGAGAGGGTGCAATTGCAAATATGTAGGGGTCTTTTTAAATTTTTGTATCTTTATTTTTAATTGTGGTAAAATATATATAACATGAAATTTATGATCTTAACCATTTTTAAGTGTACCGTTCAATGGCATTAAATACATTCACACTGTTGTGCAACCATCACCACCATCAATCTTCAGAAATCTTTTCAACTTGCAAAACTGAAATTCTATACCCATAAAACACTAACTCCCTATTCCTCTTTCCCCAGCCCCTGGCAACCACCATTCTACTTTCTGTCTCTATGAATTTGACTACTGCAGGTACTAATATAAGTAGAATCATACACTATTTGTCTTTTTTGTGACTGGCTTATTTCACTTAGCATAATGTCTTCAAGAGTCAGCCATGTTGTAGCATGTGTCAGAATTTCCTTCTTTGTTAAGGCTGAATTATATTCTATTGTATGTGTATATACATTTTATTTATCCATTCATCTGTTGATGGACTCTTGGATTGCCTCCACCTTTTGGCTATTGTGAATAATGCTGCTATGAACATGGGTATACAAATATCCCTTCGAGGTGTGGGGGTATTTTTGATTTTCATAATGAGTATGAGGGTAGGTGAGAGCATAGGCGAGGGTAGGAGCAGTGAGAAAACCATTCGTCACCTTGGGATCAAGGAAGCAAAATGTCTAGCAATGCGGAAGACATTCTCCCACAGTGAAAAGCTTTCCTATCTAAAATGTCAATGGTGCCTCCATTATGAAACATCGCAAAAAGAAGAAATATCAAGAAATAAGCCATTGTAGTAGATCAGGGACAAAGTGATGAAGCCCTAAACTTTGGATTATGGATACATAAAAGAACACTTTGACAAGATTCAACATAACATTATAACTAACTGTGAGTGGCAAATAAGAATGGGAGATAAGATTCCTCTATGTGACTTAGGACAGGCCACTGATCATTGCTGGGCCCCTATTTCTTCTTTTTCATTTTCAAAATGAAGGTGTGAAATCTCTAAAGTTTCTGTCAGCTCTCACATTCTGTGATCTTTTGGAACTATGTGTTTGAGCCTAAAAATGACTATCACAAACATAAATGAGGATGTTTAGATACTTGGCAACACCTACAGAAAGACCAGGTCTTTGAAGAGCTTGTGAAGTTGGTCAAGTTTGACTTGATAATTCCTCAACTGTCCTTATTTCAGCATTTTCCCACCAAACACTGTCCAGGAGCATTCTCACGGGTTCCTGGTTGCCTAAACTTCCTGAGTTGCTTTGGAAGGACTTGCTTTTCCAGAGCCATACTCCTTACCCACAACTATTTTTCATATTTCTATCAGTTAGCTACTGCTGTATAACAAACTGCCCCCAAATCTAGTGGCTTACATTTTAAGCCTTAAAACAAAAATCAGTTATTACTTCTCATGAGCTATGGGTGAGCTGGGGAGTGTTGTTGATCTGGAACAACATAAGCTGATCTCAGCTAGGTTCACTCATAATTCTGTGGTCAACTAGCCTATCAAATGGGGCTGGCTCATCTAAACTACCCTGGGCTTGTTCTCATGGGTATGTCAGTGTTTCAAGAGAGAGAAAAAGCACACAAAGTTTCTTAAGGCCTAAACTTGGAACTGGTATGCTGTCACTTCTGTCACATTTTAGTAGCAAGTAACAAGGTCAGACTCCATCTCTTAATGAGAGGAGCTAGAAAGTCACATTGCTAAAGACATGATTACAGAAACGAATAAGACCTTTGGGACATTTTTTACAATCAATATACTATCAAACTTAATCTGTCCTCTAATCTACCCTCTTAAGATATAGCTAAGTGACAGCTAGTAATAGGCTGCTAGTCAAGACAATGACTTCTTCAAGGATGAGGATAAGTTTTTAATCTTGGTATCCTTGGTTAGTACAATATGAGAGTTAAGGCAAGTCCTCAAGAAATGTTTGTTGAAATGACAAGAAACTAATTTGCAAAGATATTTTAATGCTTACCATAGAAAATGTCTTTCCTACCTTTTCTTCTCTGAGTTAAGTAGGCAATTTGAGGATATGTTTTATAGAATGCCATTGTGTTGATTTGGACTATTACATATCACTGGAAAACTCTAAAGCTGAAAAGGTACTACATGGTATATCAAAAAGATCTTATTTAGCTTGTAATTCTTTTATATGGTGCTGGGGATTCAATGTGTTTCTTCGCTAATGAGCAATGGAATGCTTTCATATTAACTGGACAAAAGCAGCTAAACTAACATTACTATGGAATTCCCAATGTGGAGAAATGGAATTATTCTGAATTAACATATCTCATGATTTTAAGTTTCTTTATTTTCTACATGGTTTAAGCTGAAAACTGGTTTATTATTCCTCCCTGCCCTGAATATTTTTAGAGTATTTCACACAGTGATGAAATACCTATTGCAGTTTCCTCTACATGCATCTGCTCTCCACTTATGACACAGCCACCCTTAAAATCTCATCCACCAACTGGCTCTTACTGTCGGGGATTGGACTAATTAGAGCTTGCTACTTTGATTTAAAAAAACAAACTATCTAACTAGCAATGCCTCTTGTCTTTGATGTATCAGGAATTATTCTCAAGGGAGGGCAAAACATTAGGTTATATGGAACAACTTAATTCTTGGGTGATTATGGACATAATCATTATAAAAGCTGAATAATTTGGACGTATACTTCTATTTCCCATTGGTTTCACAATAAGCATTTCCCTAAGTAACAGTGAAGACAGTGGGACAAATAGGTTTTGGTCACGGTCAAACTGACAAATGCTCAGACTATTATTAAACCTCTTCTGCATCCTCGGAAAAACAAGGATAATAGAACTTATCCCAAGGAATATTTGTGAGGGTTAAATTACCTAATTCAAGTAAAATATTAAGCATAATGTCTGGCACATAGTAACTAATCATCATTATTAGCTGAAGCCCTGTTAATTTGAGTAATGGAAATAAATCCATTACTCAGAGCAAGTGATGACTTTATTGCATTCCAACTGAGCATAGCTTGGTACTATCGCTAATAATAGTAATAATAATAATATCATGAATGGAGAGTGAGTGTGAAAAGGGAAAGATCACTTTTCCTAAGGAATAGACCTCTACAGAGGAAGATGAAACATAAACATACTATTATCTAAAAAATAAATATTTAACACCAATGAAAACTGATTATGGATAAAACTCAATATTCAAAGATGTCGATCCCAAAAGAGACATAAAATTGATTCTTTGCATGGAAAAACAAAATTAGATATCTACGTCACATAATGCACACAAATAAATCCCAGATGGAAGAAAGTCTTTATGACATTGGAGTAGAAAATTATTCTTATTTCATTAGTAAACAAAAAGCACAAGCCAAGAAGGAAAAGACTAATATATTCAATTCCTTTCAATTCAAGAACAAGCAAGAACATTTTGCGTGAAGCAAAAGTTGCCATAAATAAATTTTAAAAACAAACTGTTAGCT
Source organism: Tapirus indicus (assembly GCA_031878705.1). NCBI lineage: Eukaryota > Metazoa > Chordata > Mammalia > Perissodactyla > Tapiridae > Tapirus > Tapirus indicus. Next base: position 112,648,506 of record CM062921.1, on the reverse strand, counting down.
AAGAAAAGATAATTGCAACACAAATAACAAGACAATAATTAGTATTCAAGTATAAATAAATATGACTACAAATGAATATGAAAAATTCAAACTACTTAATAGAAAAATTAGCAAAGGATATGAATATATAGTTTACAGAAACAGAAACTTGAACAACCACTAAACATCAGAAAAGATGCACTACTTTCCTGATAACAATGGAAGTACAAATTAAAACAATAGTGGCAAACCATAACATATCCAACAGTTTGGCAAAAAATGTTTAAATCTGGGAAAATCAACAGATAGCAAGGAATTGAGAAAATGGAACTTAGGCATTGCTGGAGAGAATAAAAGTTGGCCCCACCTTGAGAGTGCTTTGCCATATCTAATACATGTGAAGATGTGCATATTCTATAACCTAGATATTCTAACGTCTGTTATATGTCCTAGAGAAAAATATCCCACTTACATACTAAGAAATAATGTACATAATGAGGCATGTATAGGAATGTTTATAGCAGCCCTGTTTAAAAGAGTGGAAAATTCATATAAATTGTATTAGAGTCATACAGTGCAATGTTGCATAGCATTTAAAATTAACTAACTAAAACTACATGAGTCATGTAAATCAACCTTGAAAAAGTAAGTTTGAATGAAAAAATGCATTGCAAGATGCTGCACAAAGTACATTATTTATATAAAATTTAAAAACATATAAAGCTATATTGTATAAATGAGCTATGAGTACATGTACACTGTAAGTGTATAAAACTTTGGCCAGAAAGGATACCTGTCAATTCGGGCAAGTGACTACACCTAGGAAAGAAGGAGAAGGGAATCTGTGAAGAATATAAAAACTTCAATTGTTTCCCTAACATTTTATTTCCTTGACAAAAGTTCTTAGTACAGGAAAATGTCAACACTTTATATAATCTGGGACATATGCACATCTTTAAAACAACTTTTAAAAAAACTTCTTTTTGGTATTTTTTGCATTACTAAAATATCGCACAATAAAAGTGAAGGAAAAATTTACCAATCACTTAAGAACACTTACAAAGTCATTAGTAAACCAAAGCATACTATGATAACACCTCCCCTCTCCAGCTGTCACTCACTGGGTAATTTTTATCTCACAGAAGACAACTGAGACCAAGAGGCATCTAAGTTGCCAAACCAAGCTCCAAAACTATATGCTCAAACTCGTAATTATTATTCCCAGAAGGAATCCTCAGATCTTTATTTAAAGCCTATTAAATGTTTCTTTATGAGATTGGTTAAAAGTAGTAAAGTGTAAAGTATTATTAGAAAAAGAAAGAGAAGAAATAAAAATATATTTAAAAAAGCATGAAATTTGTATAAGTTAAATGGTCGCTATTAAATATACATATAAGTAAATCCATAAAACCCTATATCTATACTTCTTCAGGCCCTAAGAGTATTGTACCAAATGGCACGATAATATATGCTGGTAGTGATACCAAATAATTAATACATTTGTCATTATGTCTGTATACTCTATGAATGGAGGAACATGAAGAATATATTTTAGAAAAACGCTCCTCAAAAAAGTTAACATTTTTAAAATTTTGAAACATAATAGGCTTCATTTCTGTTGCCTACATTGTAATAACAGTTAAAGGTATGACTCAACATGGGACAGAGTATAAACCTGTAAGTTTTGTGAGGGTGTGAGACAAATATTCATTTAGATACAACTTGTTACTTTTATTCATACAGCTTCCCTGAGAGTGTGCTTGAAAGTAGAATATCAAAAGGGAAGGGAGAGAGGTCTATTCTCAGAGAACAAAAATAATTCTAAAATTCTTTATAGACAGAAAGAATACTGAAGATTTTTAAACCCTGAATGTCATACAAATATCTATGAATATTCAAAATAAAGATTAAACATTAGTAATGTGCAATAAAAATTAATTTTATAAATTTATTTCTTACCTCAACTAAAGTCACATTTAAGAAACAGAAAAAGTTTTTTAATGAAGAAAATGGAATCTCTGATGGCAATTTGCAAGGGACGGAAAGGAGATTATAATGATTATTTTGGTAATGTTTTATAAATTACTTTTAATAGACTATTTTTTAAGACTTTATTATTTTAGAGCAGTTTAAATTCACATAAAATTGAGAGGAAGGTACAGAGATTTCACATATATCCCTGCCCCTATACCTGCATAGCCTCCCCACTATCAACATCCCCCACCAGAGTGGTATATTTGTTACAACTGATGAACCTACATTGACACATCATAATCACCCATAGTCCATAGTCTGCCTTCAGGTTCTCTCCTGGTGTTATAGCAATCCACATATACCTATACATTCTATGGATTTGGACAAATGTGTAATAACATATATCCACGATTATAGCACCATACGGAGTATTTTCACTGCACTAAAATCCCTGTGCTTCACCTGTTCATCCCTCCTTTCCTCCAACTCCTGGTCACCACTGATCTTTTCACCGTCTCCATGGTTTTGCCTTTTCCAGAATGTCAGATAGTTGGAATCATACAGTATATAGCCTTTTCAGATTGGCTTCTTTCACTTAGTAATGTGCATTTAAGTTTCTTCCATGTCTTTTCATGGCTTGACAACTCATTTCTTTTTAGCACTAAATAATATTCCAACATCTGGATGCGCCACAATTTATCCATTCACTTACTGAAGGACGTCTTGGTTGCTTCCAATTTTTGGTAACTGTGAATAGAGCTGCTACAAACATCTATGTGCAGGATTTTGTGTAGACATGTTTCCAAATCCTTTGGGTACATGCCAAGGAACACAGCTGGTGGATTGTACAGCAAAAGCATGTTTAGTTTTGTAAGAAACCACCAAACTGTCTCCCAAAGTGGCTGTACCATTTCTCATTCTCACCAGCAGTGAATGAGCGTTCCTGTTGCTCCACATCCTCGCCAGCAGTTGGTGTTATCAGTGTCCCGGATTTTGGCCATTCTGATAGATGTCCAGTGGCATTTCTTGCTTTAATTTGCATTTCCCTGATGACATATGATGTGCAGCATATTTTCATATGCTTATTTGCCATCCGTATATCTTCTTTGGTGAGATGTCTATTAAGGTCTTTGGCTCCTTTTTAAATTGGGTTGTTTGTTTTTTTATTGTTGAGTTTTAAGTGTTTTTTTGTATCTTCTGAATAATAGTCATTTATCAGGTGTGTCTTTTGCAAATATTTTCTCCCAGTCTGTGGCTTGGGTTTTCATTCTTTTGACATTGTCTTTTATAGATCAGAAGTTTTAATTTTAATGAAGTTCAGCTTATCAATTATTTCTTTCATGGATCATGCCCTTGGTGTTGTATCTAAAAAATCATCTAGGTTTTCTGCTATGTTATCTTCCAGGAGTTTTACAGTTTTCACATTTAGGTCTATGATCCATTTTGAGTTAATTTTTGTGAAGATTGTAAGGTGTATATGTAGATTCATGTTTTCACCTGTGATGTCCAGTTGTTCCAGAACCATTTGTTGAAAAGACTATTTTTGCTCCATTGCATTGACTTCGCTCCTTTGTCAAAGATCAGTTAACTATATTGATGTGGGTCTATTTCTGGACCCTCTGTTCTGTTTCATTCATCTATTCATCTATTCTTTCACCAATACTACACTGTCTTCATTACTATAGCTTTATAGTAAGTCTTGAAGTTGAATAGTGTCAGTCTTCCAACTTTGTTCTTCTCCTTCAATATTGTCTTGGCTATTGTGGGTCTTTTGCCTCTCCATATAAATTTTAGAATCCAATTGTCAATATCCATGAAATAACTTGATAGGCTTTTTGTTGGCATTCCATTGAATCTATAGATCAAGTTGGGAAGAACTGACATCTTGACAATATTGAGTCTTCCTATCCAATAACATGAAATATCTCTCTATCTACTTACTTCTTCTTTGATTTCATTCATTAGAGTTTTGTAGTTTTCCTCATATAGATCTTTTACATATTTTCCTAGATTTGTACCTAAATTTTTCATTTTTAGGGATGCTAATGTAAATGGCGTTGTATTCTTAATTTAAATTTCACTTGTTCTTTGCCAGTATATAAGAAAGTGATTGATTTTTAATATATTAATCTTGTATCCTACAACCTTGTTATGATTGCTTATTAGTCTCAGGAGGTTTTTTTTTTGTCAGTTTTTCCAGATTTTCTACATAGATGATCATATCATCTGTGAACAAAGACAGTTTTATTTCTTTCTTTAAAATCTGTGTACTTTTTCTTTCCTTTTCTTGTCTTATTGCATTAACTAGAACTCCCAGTATGATGTTGAAAAGGAGTAGCAAGAGGTGACATCCTTGCCTTACACCTGATCTTGGTGTGAAAGCTTTGAGTTTCTCACCACTAAGTATGATGTTCGCTGTAGGTTTTTTTGTAGATATTCTTTATCAAGTTGAGGAAGTTCCCTTCTATTCCTAGTTTACTGAGAATTTTTATCATAAATGGGTGTTGTATTTTGTCCATTGCTTTTTCTGCATCTATTGATATGATCAGATGACATTTCTTTAGCCTGTTGATGTAATGGATTACATTAATTGATTTTCAAGTGTTGAAACAGCCTTGCATACCTGGGATAAATCCTACTTGGTCACAGTGTATAATTCTTTTTGCACATCATTGGATTTGATTTGCTAATATTTTGTTGAGGATTTTTGCATCTATTTTCATTAGAGATATCAGTCTGCAATTTTCTTTTCTTGTAATATCTTTGTCTGGTTTTGGTATTAGGATAATGCTGGCCTATTGAGTGAGTTAGGAAGTACTCCCTCTACTTCTATATTCTGAAAGAGATTGTAGAGAATTGACATAATTTCTTCCTTAAATATTTGGTAGAATATGCCAATCATCCCATCTGGGCTGTTTTGAAAGGTTATTTATTATTATAATTTCTTTAATATATATAGGCCTATTCAAATTATCTATTTCTTCTACTGTGTTTTTCAAGGAATTGGTCCATTTCACCTAGGTTATCAAATTTGTGGGCATAGAATTGTTCATAGTATTCTTTTATTATCCTTTTAATGTCCATGGGATCTGTAGTGATGTCCCCTCTTTAATTTCTGATATTAGCAATTTGTATCCTCTCTTTTTCTTAGTTAGCTTGGCTAGAGTCTTATAAATTTTACTGATACTTTCAAAGAATCAACTTTTGGTTTCATTGATTCTCTCTATTGATTTCCTGTTTTCAATTTTACTGATTTCTGCTCTATACAAATTATTTTTTTAAAGTCGACAGGAAGAAGGGTATGTCTGAGCTTCTAATTCTCTTGATTAAAAGACTGAAGAAAGCTGTATCTGTATTAGATGATGCATAAGCCTGTGAAGTTCTGTATAGGATCAACAGAATAATTTATTGATATGGAATCTCAATCTATAACTTTTTAAACTCTCCGTTTCCTCTATTATAACACTTTACCTTTTGGATATATAATCTTCAACAAATCTTACTAGTATTGCATAGATATTTTATTCATTTCTCTTCCATTGGAATTAAACATATAATCAACAAGCTTACTTGCAATTTGCATCCAAACCAGACCGAAGAGGCACCTCCTTTTGTGTTGGAGGAGGTCATTGAGAGACATGACCTCCGGTTGACCCGTGATCTGGATCTGAGCAATTGGAGGATCCTCACCCCCTCCTCTGTCCTTGGAATGTACTTACATCCACCATTCTTACACTAGGAGCTGTTTCAAGGACATAGCCTTGAGACAGTAAGGTGTTGTTGAGACTATCTGGACTGAATACATGACAGAACCCAGGTAAGGCCCATAGATGAATTCTTAAGATTCTGGCAGGTGGGTGTGGAAATTTACTCATCTTGCAGCCACCCAAGATAAGCCTTATGTGTAGGTTCCCTCTCTGATTAAAATACCAATCTGAGTGGTCTGCCTCTTCCTTCTATCTCTCCTTGCTCTTGGTATATGGGGGCCAGTCTCAGATTTCACCCAGGGAACTTCCAAGGTTGTGAACCAATATTTGGTACTTCATGCTCTTTCCATCTTTGTCTTAATTGTATTATTACTAATATTAGCATATTAAGTTTCTCAATCTTCCATTTATTTTAAACAATGCAGTAAAATGTAGTAAAACACTCAAATGGCTCTACAAACAAGTACCATTGTAATACAAAAATGTTGTTTTATGGAAACCAAACAAGTTGATTGGTAGACAGAGATGGATGGCAATACTTAATATTCTGTTGCTTGATGAAAGTCTAAATCTGAAATAAGAAAAGTCATATAAGGGTAGCAAAGTAAAAGTTGAGGTCTCATAGAACATACAGATGTGCTACAAATAGCCTGACTGGCTGTTTTGATTAAAACAAGAAATACTTAAGTAGCCTGGATATTAAAAAAGAAAAATTACACACATGTGCACACTCCAGCTGGTGAAAGATGTGGAAACCTCTGGTCCAGAATTTGGTCTAAAGTCAAAGAATGGTGTCTCTTACTGGATACTAGCAAACTATATCACTTAGTTTGATTCTGAACTTAGCATAGATACATGACATGGAGTTAAATGTATTCTTACAGACCAGCATATTTGAAGAGGTAACACAATCAGATTTTCTGACCAACACTACCAACTTTTGGCCAAAGGCCAGCTGCCCTTTCCCACTTTCTTTTAATCCAATGTTGCCACCTTATCTTGGTTCCTCAGTCGGGTAGACTGTGGTCAGTAATAAAATACTGTCACCAGACAGAATTCAGTGAAACCTACTTCAGGTAGTAAGAAAAAAAAGAAAGATATCCTTAGTTACCAGAGCTCAGGAGCAGTCAAGTGTTAAGAATCCAGAAAGGATCTACTGTTGAGTCAGTCAAAAGCATCAGCCATCAGTACATTAAAAAGGAGTGAAGGAATCTGGCTGATTCTGAGTTCACAGGTGAAGTGACAGATAACATGTAGTTGGCCCAAAAGAGAAGTGAAGGAATAGAAATGGCAGGCAGATTCTAATACCCTCTCTGCTATAATACCTCACAACTTCTCTGTTGCTTTTATCACTACACTCTCATGATATGGCTTTTGTAAATTCTTCTATTTCCATTCTGGCTGCAGTTCAGACTTACAATGCCACCTTATCTGTTCCTCTAACACAGCTATCCCTACAACAGAAGAATCACATTCAGGGTTTTGGTGGCCAGAGCAACTGGTGGAAGACTCCTGCTATATCCAAGACTCCTTTGCTTTCCTCTTGACTTTTATAGTAATATCCAACCCACTGTCAATACCTTCTATGTAGTTTGTGGACATCATGCATGACTGTCCCTCCTCTGGATCTGCCTCTAGGTTATTGCATCTTTTCTCTTGAGTCATATGATTCCTACCTATAGCTCCGAGATACAAGCTTTCCCTGTCTCATGGCCACCATCACACATATGTCACTAGGGTAGAGCTCACTGACAACAGGGACTATTTTCTTATTTATCTTTTGATGACACTCAACTGTCTAGGACATAGTAAGTTCTAGATTGCCAAATACGTGTTTCTTGACTGATTGAGTGACATATCTTTCAGTTACTTTAGCTTTTCAGAAATCAATTTTCAGTGGCTTTCTTCTCTAACCAGCTCCATTGACAGCCTTCCCACTGAAATAATTAGCTATTGCCTTGGGTGTTGGGAAGAAGAAACAACTCCCAGACCCTGGCTATTAATTTAAGAGTGTTCATATTAGATACAGAATTAGCATCATGCTTGATTCAGTCCTTCATGCCTTAAAAAATGCCTCAGGACACATCTGGATATATCAAAATGCAGCAGTAATTCTAGAGCTGCTATGAACCTTGGTCATGGCCATCAATGGAGGAGAACACACAGAGTACATGATCTCATGCTAGACACTGTGAGGGTGAATGGAGTAGGGAGAAGGCTACATGCAGCCCTTGAGATGCCTATACTAAAAGGGATAAACCAGATGTTAAAACATACCTAAAGTTTGAATAAGGTTTTGAGCTCCCCAACCAACTGATTTTGACAACGAAATGATTTATGTTCTGTAACATAATAGAGACAGCTATGCAAGTAATAAAGGACGTGTCTACAGTTGTCTCTACCTCTTCCCCTACTAAGTTCCAGTCTCTGTCCCATTATCTGCCCTAAATCATTTTAACTATCACTGATGCTTCCGCCAAACACATACACACACACACACACACACACACACACACGCATATACTCTTTCCCCAACTATATACTAATCTATCTTGACTAAAACATTTTTTTCTTAATTCAGTCAAACTAAGGTGAAAGTTTTTAAAAGAAAATTTAAGGGTAAAACAAAAAAGCTAAGACAACACAAAAGAAAGAGTGTAGAAGCCGATGAGTTTAAAAGCATATGTTTAGGAGCCAAATTTAACTTAATTTACTAAATTTAATAGGTTAGATTGGCTAGCACCACTTACTTTCCTTCACTTCACGATGAGGGAACCCTTCCAGCACTGAGAACCTTTGCATATCAAAAGTGACTGCTGCGACTAGGACCTGCTCAGTGATGCAACCAGCTCAGCTACCTGCCCCTCCCTTTTCCCTAAGATGATTTACAGTGGATACATGTCCTCCCACCAAAGAAAACAAACCAAAACAAAAACTAAAACACATTTTTTTGTAACTCCATTCACCACCAAACTTCTTGAAAAACAAAGCTGAACTCACTGCCTTCCCTCCACTTGATCACCTGCCACTCACTCTTTATCCCACTGCACTTTGGCGTCTGCTTCCAGCACTCTCTACAGCTGTTCCCAGAAGGCCAGCAACAACCTCCTGATTGCCAAATCCTATTCCCAGTTCTCTTTAACTTGTTCTTTGACCCTCTTGACCAATTCTGCATTCTTGAACCTCTTTTCCCTCGGTTTCTGTAATTCTTCTAGTTTAACTCCTACCAGCGATTATTTGTGTTTGTTCGTTTCAAATTGGCTTGAAAGGGCTGATAAATAATATGAGTTTCTATCACATGCCCTCTTCCTTTCTTTCTCTCTCTCTCTTTCTGTCTCTCTCTTTGGTGGTGACTTTACATTTACCTATTTCTTAAATGTAATTACTTATTCTACTTTCCTTTGTATCACTTTCCCTCTTCTCTCCCCAAACTGTTTCCACTTGCATAGCTCCAAATGTCACTTAATGAGCAGAAGACTTCTTAATGACCTCACAGAGCCTGTGTCTTGGCTCCCATCTCCCCCTGTTTGCTGTCTTCTGCTACCTTTGCTGGTGGGCTTCACTCCCGCTGCTCCCTGGGCCTGGAGGGGTAAATGGAAAGGGCAGTCTACCCACCCATTTTGCAGCCACAGGTTTTTGCATTTTAAAAGTTTACTCACCCTTTAAGGCATAATTTGATTTATACTATTTTGACCTCCTCAGTCAGAATTCATCAGTCCTTCCTATGAACCACTCTAACACAGCATTACCCTTGTTTTTTAAGACTTCTTATGGTATGTCATGCAAAGTCACTCCGTTACGCTCCCTAATATGACTATTACTAGATTATAAACTCTCTGAAGACAGAAATCAATCTTGAACACTTGTTATGTTGCTTAGTACAGTGCCTTGCATCAATTCATTCACACATTCCCTTATTTTCATCAAGAAGTATTTATTAACCACGTATTTGTGCTAACACCACATTGGGCACTGGAAATATAGTGGTGAGCCAGACAGATACAGTTCCTACCCTCAAGGGACTAGCTGGAGAAAATAGCCATATGAAAGGAAACAAATAGGATAATTGCAGAAAGTAGCAAGTGCTATGAAGAAAAACTGTAATGAGATAGAGATTGATGGGATAGAGTTAACTTTATATATGAAGTTCAGGAGGGATTTCTGACATCTGAGCTGAGATCTAAATGATAAGAACAAGCAAACCATTCTATTAACTAAAAACCAGGACTCATTCGAGTTTTACCAGTTTTTTCCACTAACTGTCCTTCTGTACCAGAATCCTACATTGCATTTAGATCAGAGCTCAGCAAACTATGACCCCACAGGCCAAATCTGGTCTACTATCTGTTTTTGTAAATAAAGTTTTATTGAAACATAGTCATGATCATTTACTTACATATCACCTCTGCTTTTGTACTAAAATGGTAGCAATGAATAGTTGTAACAAAGACTATGTGGCCTACAAAGCCTAAAATATTTACTCTCTGTCCCTTTACAGAAAAAGTTTGCCTACTCCTAATTTAGATGTAATGTTTCCTTGGTCTCCTCCAACTTGTGACAGTTCCTTTGTCTTCTCTTATACTGCATGACCCTGACATTTTTGAAGAGTTCTGGTGAGTTATTTTGAAGAATGTTCTTCAACTTGGGTTTGTCTGATGTTTCTTATGATCAAATTGAAATTATGTGTTATTGGGAAGGCTACCACAGACATGATGTGCCCTTTTCAGGGTACAATATCAGCGATCATGGTGTCGCTATTATTACTGGTGATGTTTACCTTGATCACTTGGCTAAGGTGGAAACTTACTATTTTTCCCTTTGTAATTAGTAAACATTTCAGCAGAGATACTTTAAGATTATGCAAATATCCTGTTTTGATTAAACTTTAGCCAACAGATTTGAGCATCCATAATGGACCTTGCCTGCAGCAATTCTTACTGTAATATTCTAATGATGATTTTCCATTTCCTTCATTTCTTTTACATTTATTAATTGGAATTCTTCTGTAAGTTGTCACTTCTATACTATTTATTTACTTACTTATATTTATATCAGTATGCACTTATAGATATTTTATTCTTTGAATTATACTCCAATACTACTATTACTTATTTTGTTGCTCAATCTGTTCTAAATTTGGCCATTGGGAGCTTTTTTAGAGTGTCTCTTGTGATCTTTTGATATGTCCTCTTTTTTTTTTTTAGCATTTCCTTTATTTCAGACACACACACGATGCTCAAGCTAATCTTTTGTTTTCTCTGGCTCAGTCCTGGAATAAGCCAGTTCTCCAAGGACTTCTTGTTTCTTTTATTGGAGAATGGTATTTGTGTGCTAGATGTGCTTATTGCTACAGGGGTGTCACTGTTCTAGCCACTCTCAGTGGATAAAGCGATTATACTAACTCTTATTTATATATTTACTTATTTATCTCTATACATATTGAAAGACAAACATGAGTCCATTTTGATGCCTCTGACACCAATCCAATCTCTATAGGGTTCATTCTACTTTCCTCCTTTCCTTATTTGTAACTGCTTTCTCTGACAGTGAGAAACCTGGCTCTTATTATCTATAATATGTATACTTATTGATCAACTATAGTGTAAAGACAAAGTGGTTTCAGAATTCCTAACCCATATCCCTGTGAGAAACAAATTTGCCAAATACAATACAGTCTTTGTATATAGTTCTTTTATCTTTAGCCTTACATTAGTCAATCAAAACATTGTTTCTCAAAGTTATTTCTGTCAGCTCCTTTCCTTCCATCCCCTTCAGTATGGTTTTGTGATTTATCTGCTGTATTCTATTGTTTAGAAGCAAGTCACAGTTCCCACCCTCTAGGGAATAAGGCCTTATTCCCTAGGAAGGAATAAGAACTCCCAGGGGCAAACTAATATATCCTATAGTTTCCAACTAAGCACTTAGGATTAATAACTCCACAAACTTGATTATTAGGTCATGCTTGTTACATTGGTTAATTTTTTTTTAAATTTATTCAGCCTGATAATAGAAAATCAAAATGACAACACTATAGCACAGATATCCAGTCATTTCAACCCTTTTGACCACAGAGACATTTTCCTAGACAACCGCCTTGACTCTGCTAAAACTGACTCAAGCACTCCCACACAGACAACCCCCAGGAGGCTCTAACTGCCTTCCTATAGCAGATAAACTCTGTGTAGGTCTTTCCTTTAGTATCAATTCCTTCTCAGGTCAAACTGAGGGAGAATAGAAGAAGGCAAGCCTTCTAAGAGCTACTGTCTGGTTTTTATGCAGCTTACTTTTTTTTTCCTGGCCCACATTTGCTTCATTTAGGTACTAGATATGTGAACACAAACTAATTTTCATAACCATATAAGCTGGGACCATGATGAATTTTAATATTCATACTTTCCACATTATACTCTAGGATAGATGTGGTTTTCCTTAAATTTGTTTAAGTCTCTCTCAGTCCTTATGGGAAAACATATGCAAAGTATTTGGGGATTATTGCCAAGTCTTCTAGAATTGGGTCCCTGCCAGAATGAAATGAAGAATAAATCCTCTTAGAAAGGGCAACAGGCTCACCATGAGCCAAGAAGGCCAAATAATGGTGCCTTGCCTTGGGGCAGAGCAGAAGAGGGAGGAGGTTTACCCCATTAAACCTGAAGTAGGTTTAAATGAGCTAGAAGAAGCTGTTGAACATCAAGTCTGCCATTAGACAAAGAGAGTCACTGCTACAATTTGCTGAGTAGAGGCCTTGAAAACATAACTCTAAGTGGTTCACTTACTCACTCACTGATCTGGCACCAGGCCCATGACTAACTCTGGGCTCAGCCCTGCACTTTGAAGGATGTGAAAGAAACATAAGAGAAAGCCTTGCTCTTTAAGGACCTTGGGGACTCACCATCTACTTTCTTCACGGTCTGCCAGCAGATGGGGATAAGGAATAGCCTTGATCAGAAGGCTCAGCCTCTCTGAAACACCAGCAGTGTTAACCACAAGTAGAGTCTAAATCAGTGCATATTTTTAAACTGGAATCTGTGTGGAAAGTAAGGTAAGTCAGTACTGCTTGGGACAGTGGAGATGGCTGGGGCAGAGGAAGAGAAGAAATACAGACAGACTGTTCAATTGCTGATAGTGTTTCTGAAAGTATATGATCCAAACAGCATACGAACCAAAAGGGCCCTAATGCTTTACTGTAAAGTAGAACCAAATCTGACCCTGAAGGTGAGGCAAGCAAGAACTTGCTAAGACTAAACAGCTGAGAAAGGAGTACTAGAACAAGAAGCAGTCTTTGAATGTTTTTAATGTGTTTTCAGTTGTTTGAATTATAGATTGGAATAAAAAGCATAAGAGTGAAGAATCTTAGAGCTTTGAAAAGGCTAAGAGGACAAGAAAAGGAAAAGTGCCAGAAACTCAGGGGAAACGCATCCTTAGAGTGGTTTTTAACAGCTGCAAACTGGGACGTGGTTCATCTGAAATGGATGAAACTAGGATAATCAAAATGAGCAGAGCTTTAGAGGAGTGGTAAGAAATAGTGGATGAAAGCCAGCAGAAGCCAAGATCAAAGCTGAGTTCATGGCAGACCTTCAGAAATGGATAACTTCCCTGTTCTGGGTAACAATAAAGGTTAAAGCAGAGAAACCACTTTAAAAGCATACAGTAAAACTTCAGTGATCTCTTATATGTCTATAGTGAGTTATGTTTTCCAAAGCACTTTTGGTTCCCACAACAACTATGGTAGTTTTATTATCTATGCTCTATAGGTAAAGACGAAGTCTGTGGAGGCCAAGTAGCTTACCCTGTATCATGCAGCTAGTTAGTGGTAGAACAGAGAAACAAATCTCTTCATCTCTCTGGAGTATTTTTTGTACCATATCATGCTGCATCTTCCTAGAAAAACAGGTCATCATCTACAAGCCAAATTTTACAATCTGAGAGAATGTCTAAAAATGTCCTGTAAGCCCCATGTGGCCAAACTCCCTCTGCCTGTGCACCACAGACCCTCTCCCTGCTGTAGTAGTCACACAGGTTTCTGCTCAGTTCCATGCATTGAACTGGCTACAGGGCTTAGCATGTGACATTCCTTCTGCCCGGAAAGAAAACCCTCTTCCGTTTTCTCCTAGTTCGTGTTGACTCCTCCTAACTTAAGTGGGACTTCCCTCCAGGAAGACTTCCTTGAACTCCAAGCTGCCTTAAATCCCTTTATTATGTTATATCGCTCTATATACACTACTTCATAGCATAACACGGTTTTATTTTACATTAATTTAGATAGTTAACTGACCAATGTCTTTCTCTTCCATTAGTCTGACATCTCCATGAAGGCAAGTCAAAGTTGGCTTTGTTTACTATCATATCTCTGTGCCTAGTCCAGTGCCTGGCCCATAGTAACTGTCCATTAAAAAGTTGTTGATGGGGGCCGCCCGGTGGCGCAGCGGTTTAGTCCGCGCTTGGCAGCCCGGGGTTCGCGAGTTCGGATCCCAGGCGCCCGCGGACGCGCACTGCCTGTCAGCCATGCCGTGGCGGCGTCCCATATAAAGTGGAGGAAGATGGGCACGGATGTTAGCTCAGGGCCAGTCTTCCTCAGCAAAAAGGGGAAGACTGGCAACAGATGTTAGCTCAGGGCTGGTCTTCCCCACAAAAAAAAAAAAAAAAAAAAAAAAGTTGTTGATTAAGGGAAGGACTGCTGAGACTGCTTGTCAGCTGGAAATCACTAACTTTCTGAAATCATTTACCCGTGTTGAGTACCGTCTAACTCATGTCTCTCTGCATGAGATTCATCAGGTACGCTTATAAATCAGGATTCCATTTTTACACTAACTATCTCAGGTGTTTCCACCGCAGATGGGCCATGAAAGACACTTTGAGAAACACTGCCAAGATAAGGATGTTCCCAAAGAAAACGAGTAGAAAACTATTCTACCCTTAGGTTAGATCCAAATTAAAGACAATTGATAGGACGGCTAAAGCATGGGTATATATAGAGATAGACATAGAGATGAGATAGAGATAGAGACACACGGTCAAGATCTAAAAGGATGCAGGATAACTCTAAATAAATGAGGCAGTGAAATCATAAATCATAACATAGTGTATCTTCTTTGTCTCCTCAGTTTGATTTGATTTGCATGGGAATCCATGTGCATATCTTCTTGTAGGTATCTTGAACACGTTTTCTTCTTCTTAATGAAATGCAAGGATCAGGGAAAATGTGGTCAAAATTGACAAAATGTGAGTTTTTCTGGAAGCAGTTCCAATTCGAAGGGCTATATAGTGCCTTCATAGGTCAGGTGATTTTAAAAATAACAGTAATTACATCAACAAAAATCCTATTTTTATAGCTGAAATAACAGAAGAAAGAACAATTGCCTGTGGCAAAAAGCAGGAGTAGTAGTCAAATTTAGTTAGCTCCTGGATGTTCTTGTGCCGAATGCTGGGATGCATTATTTCTACCACCAGTAGCTTGATTTCGATGTAGTTCTCTGACCTTTACATTCCTGTCCAGCTGGTTAAGACCTCAGCTTCTATTTCTTCCCACAGCCTCTCTGCCACACAGTCCTGACCCAGAGGATTAATATCTGTGCAAACTTTCTTCCGTTCATGAATGCTAGTGAAAAAGAGATTAGAGACCTATAAAACAATCATCTCCCACCTCCAAGAAACATTTTCTTGCCACTCATTTTTCGACTGATTTTAGTCATCCTGGAGTCACACAAAAAAGACTCAAGAGATTTTACCAAATAACTTTTCATGTGCATTTTCTAAGTCTGACAAAAGATCTCCTAGGATTTCCCTAGTAAAAGCCCAGAGAATCTCCACTTCTAAGGGATAATTCTTCATCACCATTAAAATTTTTAGCAAAAATACTTTATATGTTTATTCTGAGCCAGGCATCTTCCCTTAGAGAGAGTTTATGGAGGAGGTCCATCAGAACACTGATGATACAAAATGCCTCAAACTGAAAAGGTTCATATTTGCTTGAGTTGGTATGATTTCTCCATACAAATGGCTGCATCAAAGATTTGTTTCTGCAGATGACTCGAGCTAACTTCCCAATCACTATTCTCTATCAGCGCCCCCGTAATATCTCTATCCCCTTCCTGTAATCAACAGCAATGAATTAAAATCCACTGTTGCAGTTAACAACTTTTAGAAAGTGAGAGTTGCTGAGCAAATGTGTCCCTCAGGAATCCCCAGCTAAGGGAATAGTTCATTAGAACTGGTTAGATCAGAGGCCTTTAGTACCATGGTCATATACAGTGAAACTCCTTCCCATGTTCTCTCCAAGGAAGGGATGCAAAGTTCAAGCATTTAACACCTGTGGAATAACAATTGTTGAACATTAAATATGTTGGCAATGATCAGATGATTGAATTTTCTTCCTTTTTCTCTGTAGAAATGCAAATAGATCTTCATAAAGGTTTGGCATTATGCTCTCTAGAGCAGATAAAACATAATTTGGCTAAGAAATTAGTGGTTAAAGTTTCAGGAAGGGATCATTTTACCAGAGGAAAAAAAGTATGGAAAAATGGTGATATAGATTACTCCTACATGTAAGGGGTGAGAGAACATATCAGGGGGCATCCCAACAGGAATCAGATGGCATATTTAAAAGAATGACCGAGAAGACTATTTACAAAGATGTGGGACAGGTTAAGAGAAATCATAAGAGAGGGTTTCCCTGCCAGGTATGAAGGAGAAAGCAAGAGGGTAGGTGAGGGTTGCAGTGACCAGAACCCAAAAGGAAGCTGAAATCATGGAAGACTGGTCACCCTCCGGGTGGCATGGAGGAACAGAGCCACTGTCAGCCCAACAGAGAGGAAGGGGGGCGGGGGTAAATAGCCAGAGAATTCTCTCTTCTTGGCCTCCAGTCTCTCATCCATGTCTCCCATTGGGTGACTCCAACTGGAAGCCAGAGGATCAGGGAACCTTGTTGATGCAATCCATACAGGTCAGTTTACTGGGCTTAGAGCATGGTGGAGAAGAGTGAACAGTAGTAGTCTTGGAGGTGCAAACAGAAATTATACTGCACAGAGGAGAAAGAGAACAATCCCACTCTATCTGAATTTAGCTTCCCTCTTGCTAAATTCCTCACTTTACACTCTCCCGAATGACATAACTTC
The DNA here is from genome assembly GCA_031878705.1 of Tapirus indicus. Lineage (NCBI taxonomy): Eukaryota > Metazoa > Chordata > Mammalia > Perissodactyla > Tapiridae > Tapirus > Tapirus indicus. The sequence goes on along the minus strand of CM062921.1, from coordinate 112,631,735 downwards.
TTACTGCACACACACAAACTTAAGTGCTATTGGCATCTTTTGAAAGGATGGTATTGGTGTCTTTTTTCAGGATTGAGTTTATTTTTAAAGAAAGAATATATTTCATATTCAACCTCATACATGATAATTTTGATTCTACAAGAAAATTTTCTCAAATAAATAAAAAACACTTTAATATTTTGTTTAAAGTAAATGAATAGGTGAAATATAAAATGTGTATACTAGAAACAGACATTAAAAGTTTGGTAACTTCAAACATTTTACATAATGAAGTACTTAAAATATTTAGTTTTTACATAGTCTGAAATTTATCTTAGATTTATTTCAAAAGTGAAAATTATTGGACTAAGCGAAGAACAAAAAATATGGAAATCATTAAGTCCCTCTGCCACCAGCACTCTCTCACTCACTATTTCCTGAAGTAACCAATGGTAATATCATGGTGTGTATCCTTGTATACATTTCTCTACTGTCATTTAAATGCATACATACAAATATATATTTTTTTAAATACATATTTTTCCTCAATTTGCTTTTTTTGTTTTTTCCACTTAAAATGTAGGTATCCTGTCAGGTCAATACACGTAGATATGACTCTTTTTTAATAGTTGCATTATATTCCATACTATTAATGTGTCACAATTTAGTCCACAATTCTATTATTGATGATGATTCAGGTGGTCCACAGTTCTGGCCATTTACATAGAACTCTAATCAAGTTAGAGTTTTTGAAGAACCAGTTGTATCAGCACTAGAGAGTAATATTCTACTGAATAGAAACACCACTCTTTTCATCTAATAAGATCCTGTTTGCTGGTGAATCCATTTCTAGACTCTGTTTTAGGCCACTGGTTTATTTGTTTTTGAGAGGCTGAATAATCTACTAATCGCAGGCATGTTTGAATTGAGGTTCCACTATGTACTGGCTGTGGGACCTTGGGCAAGGCTCTCTGACCTCAGTTTCTTCACCTGTGAAGTGAAAATAATAATAGTATCTCTCTCATAGAGTTGTTTAAGTATTAAATGAGTTAATGTTTGTAAAACACTTACAATGGTGTCCATAACATGATAAGAATTATATGTTTTTGATAAGTAAATGAAAATAAATTCCAATGACATACCATCCCAAACAGCAGCTTATGATAAAAGATTATAGCAAATTTTTAACATCAGATAACATTAGATCTTTCACCAATACTCCTTAATCTAAATTGTCTTGGCTATTAATAAACAGTCATGCTTCCATACACACTTTAAAATGCTTTTGTCCCAACCCATTGGAATTCTGATTGAAATTGTGTTAAATTATTTTATTAATTTGGGAAATATTGATATTTTGTGATAGTAAATCTTCCACCCAGGAACGTAGGTTTCACTTCCTTTATTGAAGTCTTATTGTATGTTTTTGAAGTATGTTTTATAGCTTTCTTCATAAAAGTCCTGTCCCTTTCTTGCTAAACTTTATTCCTATGCATGTTATAATTTGGGGAACTATTTTGAATAGGACTGTTTTTTTCATTTCTATGTGTTTTTAAATTTTATTTGTTTTGGAATAGATGATGTATATACATAGCTCAAAATTCAAAATGCACTCAAGAATATTCAGTGAAAGTCCCTCCAACACCTTTCCTTGGTTCCCTCTTTCCTTTGGTTTTTAAAAGGTCCTCATACAACTTTAAAACTGAAGAAGTTTCATACATTATAGAAATAAATTACATACATGATGCAAACAACTACATACGTGATGCAGAAAGATATCACCTAAGGCTTTCAACTTCTTGCCATTTAATTATATCTAGATTTCAATGTAGACAACATCTCTGGTGGTTCAATCTTTTTCTCTAACTCATTGAAAATGCTTGTTACTTAATGCAAGATGTTTTCATAAACTTATCTGATCTTGATAAATAAATAACATTTACTCTTTGATGAGTAAACAAGAGCTTTAAAATGTCATTATAAAGTGTCATTCAATGGTGGTTAAGAAGAACAAGGTAAATAAGCAATGTTTACATCAATATCTATAATGGCTTTAATGAAATAATACTCCTCAAAACTGTCACACATTCTAAGCTCTCCATTACATCTCTATCCTCTATATCCTTCTATTCTATTGAAGAATGCTCTTTTGGGTTCCTGTCTTTGCAAACTCTCTTCACACATACATAAGGCCACTTGGCCCCATTTACACCTATACCAGAACAGCCCCTCTGCATCTCGGGGCCATTCCTTACCTAAATTGGAGGTTGTATGCATTTCAGCCTCAGGTCTCCCTCTCCCCTCAAGCAAAACTGTCCTCTTCCACCTCTTCTAGGTCACTTAATGACTTCACCATCTACCGGTTACCCAGCTGGGAAATTCCAGTAATGGAAGTCCAATAAACAGTGAGCCCAGAACCAAGAGAGACCCATCAAGCTTTATGTTTCTTCTTTGTTGGTGGTGGGGAAGGAGGGACGGAAGAGCTGCAATAATTTGGCTTTTACTTTGTATGGAATAGCCATAGCAAGCCACTGACCGTGGATCCCTGGGACCTTCACCGAATGGCAGATACTTGAATATTCATAAGGTTTATCTTCCACCTTCTACAACGTGTGTATCTTTCCAAGGCTTCCAGCATATTAGTCACCTCTTGCTTGTCTTGCCCAAATAGCATGAAATCATTGATGTAATGGATCTGTTTGATGTTCTGTGGAATGCCCAGGCCATCCAGATCACTTCAGACCATATTATGGCAGAGAGCAGAAGAGTTAACAAAGCCCTGAGGCAAAACTGTAAATGAATATTGCTGTCTGTCCATACGAATGCAAACAGTTTCTGATCCTCTCTCCTGATTCAGATTGAAAGGAATGTTTTCTCCAGATTAATGGCAGCATAACATGTACCTGAGGCATTATTAATCTATTCTTCTAATGGCAATACCCTCCTGGCCACCCAAGCGCCCCTGCTGTGCTGGGGCTAGTCCTTGGTTAAGCCACAGTAGTCCTCAATCATTGTCTAGGATCCATCCAGTTTCTCCTGAGGCTGGACTGGCTAACTGAACAGAAATATGATAGGATCACTACCCCTGCATCCTTTAGGTTTTTAATGGAGGCACTCATTTCTGCCATCTCACTCAAGCATCATATTGTTCTTAACTGATGCGGGGTGTAGTTTCAGTTTGGCCTTCTCTTTTATGGTGTCTCTTACTGCAGAGGCAAAGGACCAATTTGTGTGTGTGTGTGTGTGTGTGTGTGTTTGGGTGTGACTCCAATGCTGGGTATAACAATTGCAATTATACATTTGGGGACTGGGGGAAATAATCACAGTGGACCCACTAGGAGTTGGGCTTTAGCCAAAATTCCAGAATTCTTTTTTTTGGTTGTAGATGGCAAGCAGCAGCCTTGCTGGCTGCCCTCTAATATGCTTCTTGGGATGTTATGCTCTATTTACCAACTCTGCTGCTCCTTGCCAGTCAAGCCCACTTGGCTACCTTTGTAAGCTTGCCAGGCATTATGATTATTTCAGCTGCCTGGCTCCTATCATTAAGCACTGCCAACCGGCATTTATTACTTCAGGTTCCCGTCCCCTGGAAATTAATGAACCTAGTTCCATGACCACCTCATCTACTATCAAAATTGGCCTGCAAAGGAGAGCTACTGCCATTTTGGGGGGGTGATACTGGCTAGTGTCCTTCTTACCAGTGCATTCTTACTGGCCTTGGTGAATAGTGTGTTCTCTGAGCTCTCGGGGACCACAATCCTCTGTTGGCTTTTCTGGCCTTGTACAATATGTCCATTCTGGATGCCCACTTTTCTACAGCCTCTTCGTTCCTTCCTCTATTGTCTTCCAGGGAAGTTCAGGCATTTCTACTTTGCCCAGCGTTGGCTGTTGCTTCTTCCAAATCTCTAAGAGCCACCCTAACAGTGAGTTTGCCCCATCCTCTGAGGCCTTGCCAGGTTGGTAAATCCTGTGTCTTGAGAAACTGACCATAAGTCAATACATTCTGGTCCTGTTGATCATGCACCCTAAAAATCCAATCCTAGTGGTACTCCAATGGCTTGTGCCAATACAGCCTAGCTAATTCTTGTAGCTCCTTCTGTGTATAATCTTTGCCTTCCCCTTTCAGATCCAGCACTTCAGCAAGGCTTTGCTATTTATTAGCCTAGGAGCCAGGAGAGAAGGTGGGGACAACTCATAGGAGTGGGCATCTGTTACCTTGTGGGAGAGGGACCTCTGCAGTATTCCTCAGCATAGGACAAGTGTTAGCTCTTACTAGGGAGTGTGTTACCACTGTAAGCTGTGAGGGTTCAGAGGAATCTTTGGAGCCAGCATCTTCAGGGGCATCCATGCAGATGTCCCCATTCAATATTTCAGGTTCCCACGTTTTCCCAACCAGGGTCTGTCAGTGTAAGTGTTCTGCCCTGGCTGAGCATTTGAACATCTCTGGAGCTTTGTAACTCTACCAACTGTTTACTGCTCAACTGTGTCAGAAATCCCACTAAAGGAGACATGGGTCTCTTTGTTAGTTACCAGAGAGGAAGGAAAAGCCATACTGTACTGCAGTTCTAAGAGTGTTTCAGCAAGGCTTATAGGGAATTCTTGAGCCAAAGTCAGCTGCAGGTAAGTCTTACATTTCACAGAAATGGGCCTGCCTTAGAATCTTTGCTGTGCTCAATCATTGGCTCAGAGCAGCCTATGGGAAGTCTGATCTTAGCGTGAAGGCAGTGATGGATCCAGAGAGCAGTGTAGGAGCCTTTATGGCCACCACAGGTATATTGTTTTGAAATTTTCACGACTATAAACAATTCTGTAAATTAATATCCTTATACATGTTTTCTTTTATACATATATAAGAGTTTCTCTAGGATTTATATAAATAGTTGCAGGATTACTGAGCCACAAGGTAAATGCCTTTTCTATTTTACTAAATCCTCTAAAGTCATTCTTCCACATGGTAATTTAAGCTCCCAGTAGCATTTAATAAAACTTCCATGCTTTGCCAGAAATTGATCTTATCCATTTAAAATGTTTAGCTGATCTGATGGGTAAAATGGAATCTCATTTCTGCTTTTACTTTGTATTTCTCTGATTACTAAAGAAGTTGAACATCTTTTTACATGTTTATTGATTTTTTGAGTTTTTTTCTTCTGTGAATTCTCTGTCCTTGTCTTTCCTCCATTTTTCTTTTGGTAGTCTTTTTCTTTTTGATTTTTAAAATTTGCTTTAATATACTCTAGATACTGACCCTTTATCTGTTGTATACATTGAAAATATATTTTCTGCCAACTCTAATGATTGTGTTTTTACTTTGTTTGTGAGACTATTAATTATGTGGAAAGATTAACTCTTGACATAGTCAAACTTCACTGTCTTGATTTGTGTTTTTTGGACCCTGTTTAAAAAACCCTTCTCCAGCCAAAATACATAAAGATTTGCAGCCATATTTTCTAATGGCAGACTAAAAATTTGTTCTTCATGTTTAGTTCTTTTTGTCCATGTGAAATTCATTTTTTGTGTGTGTATGTACAGAAATATAATTTTATTCTGTGATATGTCCAAGGTTACATATCTAATCCTTGACAGTTTCCAGACTTTGAGTAAGTACTCTTTCTACAACCTGAGTTGTTACCTTGAAACAAATGCACCACATGGGCACTCTGCAGGAGAGAATGGGTAAGAATATTTCACAGACAGTTTACTTTATTTGGGGACTACTCAAATTTATGGCAAACTGTCAGGTTGCAGACAAATAAATGGGTAATGAGCTTTAGATTATGTGTAGTGAGAAAACTTCTTTTTCAATGAATTATTAAAAGGATATTTGACTAAAATTCTAAGAGAACCAATAGCATTAGCTGTCATACTTTTTAATTTGATTTACAAATATGAACTTCAAAATTATATTCATTTGACTTTAAATCAATTATTTTTTAGAATAATTGCATAATGCTAAGTTAATGGAATACATTCAAAATGTTAAATCAGTTTGTGTCCACAAAGTGAAAGGAAGGGTTTCTAGGTAAGAGGATATCTTGAGCTCAGCTTCCTATCTCTGAGTCTATCAATCCGGAATCTTTCAGTTGCAAGTGAAAGAAAACTCAATTCAAATTGTCTTGAGTCAGAAGAGACATTAATTGGCTCCCATATCTGAAAAGTCTAGAAAGTAGACTTTCTATAATCCAAGGCTCAGATGAAAGTGCTAGGCCTCCAGTTGGAGGTTTTGTCATTGACTATGCCAAGTCCACTCTTAGACAGCCTGTCTCCTCATGATTGCAAGCAACACTGATGGCAGCATCTCCAGCACCATATCCTCCCAGGTGCAGATCCATGGGAGAGAGCAAGGACCTCTTCCCAGAAGGTACAGCAAAAGTTTTGGTCTGTCTCACTCACTGGTCCTAAACCACATGGACTGAGATTTTAGGGAATTTGCTCCTCAGGGGAAAGGGGATTTATGGTTACAGCAAAAAGGTGACTGGATACAGGGTCCCCAAAACAACAGATGTTCACTATACTCCCTCATGTCCAGACTCCCATTCAAATAACCATCTCATATAATAATTAACCAAAAGCCCCCTCGGTCCGGAAAATCGGTAAGCAGTAATGTTCTCAAGTCAGAATATTTGAGGGATTTCTCCAAATGCTGTGTAGTTGTAAAAAGATTAAAAGAACCTACCCAACAGCTTGTTTTGGAAGGGAACAACAGAAAACCTGATAGAAACCTTCCATGACCCTCTAAATCAAAGAGTGAGGAGTGGAGGGGAAGCAGGGAGTGAATCCAGAGGAGGACATCATAGTCTCAAGAAGCATAAGTGAGATGCCCACAGTGCCTCTGGCCGGTTTACCCTCTCTATAGATCACCAAGATCGACAGAGAGTGTGGAAACAACAGCTCTCAATAAGGGAACCTCCAGGCAAAGAATGGAGATCCTGCCTTGACTAACCCCTGAATACCACAGTCATGACAGAGAGATATTCCTTACATAGATGAAGATTCCTGTCACTATTTCATCCAGCTCTGTCTCTCCCCACTCCCTCCACACTTCTGGATTTCTGAACTAGCAGAGTTAGCTTCAATAATCTCAATTTTTCTGTTCTCTCTCTGGACTCTAAAAAATGAACAGAGATTCACATGATATCTGAAAGAGTCCATTTTAACTCTCAATTCTGACAATCATAGATCTCCCTTTATAAGAATGAGAAAAGAATTAAAAAAAAAAATCCTTGGACATGTGAAAGAACATATGCATTCAAAAAAGGTTTGTTTTTTTTTTCCTGAGGAATCAGCAGATAATCACCATTCCCTATAAAATAAATTCACTACAAGCAATAAAAGCTTAGCATATTCTACTATATTCTGTCAAGGTTCAATTGAGCATTATGTTCATGAACTAAGAATAGGAAATCATGAATAATAGTACTATGAGACTAAGAAAGATTTTATGGAAATTAACATTTAATTCTTGAATTTAAAATTGTAATGGAAGCAATGAAAAGCAGATTAGAGGGATTCTATAGATTCCAAACCCCAAACAGGGATCAACCTAGCTATTTCTTTTTTTCTGTGACAGCACCCAAACAACTAGGGAAAATAAGATTGTATAAGCGATTACCCTTTAAATTGGTGATTGAAAAACTTCACTTGGGCCTTCAACATTCCCCAACTTTCAAAACAAATGTGATTTCCCACTAGGTGAGCTGACTATTTCACACCTTCCCTTAAGACATTCTACATCAGCAAGGACTATACTAAAATCAATGCAGAACAGGAAATGAGGGGGGCAGTATCTAATATGATTCCAAAATTTCAGAGGTTATACAGTGGCCAAGAGGCACACATATCACATTAGTAAGTGACTGTGGTTAAGAATGAAATAAAAATATTATTTTTTCATTTAAAAGCAATTCTACATCTCCTCCTTAGGGAATAATTTCACTTCATCATTGTTAGAATATAGAGAGCATCAGCTTGGGACCTCCCACATACTCTCACCGTGAAACATACAAACCTCCCTGCATTCTTTCCATCCTTTCTTTCTTCCCTCTTTTTATAGTGGAGGACATATCCCTGCTCTCATCGAAGATCAATCCCTCAATCCCTCCACCTATGCTCTGCCTTCTATCCCATCTAGCCAAATCAAGGACTACACTCATACAAGTTTCTCCTTTCTCTCCTTCATCATTAACTTTTGTTTTTATTCTGGATTATTCCCCTAAATCTAAACACATACTCTAGTTTCTCTAATTAAAAAAAATAATAATAAAGTAAAATCCTTTATTTTACAACACAACTTCTGAATCCAGTTTCCACACCATTTTTATGATTTTAATAGCAACACATCTCAAAAGGGTTACTTAATTCATTTTCTCCGGATCCTCACCAAACATACATGCTTATGTACCTCATCTGGCTTATGTCCCAACCTCTCCATTGACACAGGTTTTATTAAAAACAACGATGACCTACATATTGCAAAATCCAATGGATACATTCTTCTTCTTCCTTGATCTCTTGGCTGCATTTGATATAGCTGGTCACTCCTTTCTTTATGAAAATCTTTCCATTCTCTACTTTAAAAAAATATATACTCTTTCTTTCTTTGTTTTTTTTTTTTTTGCCGGGAAAAATTCACCCTGAGCTAACATCTGTTGCCAATCTTCCCTCTTTTTTTTTTTTCCTCCCCAAAGCCCCAGTACACAGTTATATATTCTAGTTCTAAGTCCTCCTAGTTCTTCTATCTGAGCCGCCACTACAGCATAGCTACTGACAGACGGGTGGTTTGGTTACACGCCCAGGAACGGGGCCTGGGCCACTGGAGCAGAGTGAGCCAAACTTTAACCAGTAAGCCATCAGGGCTGGCTCCATTGTCTACTTTTGACATTATACTCTACAGGCTTTTTTCCTATACTGACTGTTCCCTCTCCATCACCTCCACAGTCAGCTCCTCTATCCAACGTCTTGTGAAGTTCTTTGAGGATTGAACTTGAGCCATTTTCCCTTCTCTATCTAGATTTTCCCCTGCTTTAAATATCATCTATGTGCTAACAATGCTCAAATCATATTTCCAGAACAGACTTCTCCTCTGAGATTCATTTCATTGAAAAACTCTCTTAACATTTCCAATGATTTATTGGCTTATCTCACAGGTGCTTCTCTACTATCTTTCCTATCACTATAAAAGGTTCCATTTGCTCAAGCAAGAGACTGTGGAGTTGTTTTCTTCCTTTAGCCTCACATATAATAAATCAGCAAGACTTCTCAGGAATAATGTGCTGCTACCACCTTCGTCCAAACCACATGTCTCACATGGACAATAGCCAACTATCTGGACTGTCTATTTTTGCTTTTGCCTTAACCCACTCACCCTCCACACAGCATTCAAAACAATCCATTAAAAACATATATCTCTCCCTGCCAACAAGTGTTCAAAGAGCTTTCCACTGCACTTTAGATCCCTGTCTTCTTCGTCTTCGTCTAATGCCATGACTGCCCTTTCTCACTATGCTCCAGGCACCTTGGACTTTGTTTTCATTGCTAGAACACCTAAAGCTTTTTGTTTTAGAGTTCCCTCTGTTTGGAACACTCTTTCTTCAGTTCCTCATATGAGTGGTCCTGTTCATCTTTAAGTTCAAGTGTTACCTCCAGAGAGAAGGTTTCCTTATCCACCCTCTCTGAGCAGCCTCCTGAGGGTATTTTCTACCACAACCCCCATTTATTGACTCAGAAAATATTCTAAATTGTAATTATTTAATTTACATATTTTTATATTACATTGTTTATTGTCTTTCTCCTTCACTAACTATGGAAGATGTGCCACCCAAAAGGAGCTGTGACATTTGGTATAGGAATGCAGCCTCTACCATAATTGAGGCATGTTAGGAAGGGAGAAGGATGAATAAATACTCCAACCTCACTTCTCATCACTTCTGATTTCTTGTTGGTTCCTTTTGACAACTGGAACCAGAGGGTAAGAGAAGCTGGGTGATACAGTCTATAGATGTCTGAGAAACATAGCAGGACAGAGAAGTGCACAATTTGGTACATTTTAACATATGTATATGATGATGATGGAGTTATCAACACAATCAAGATAATGAAAATATCCAATATACAAAAAAATTTCCTCATGTCCATTTGTTATCCCTTCCTCTTGCCTCTTTTCCCTCCTCCATCCACAGAAAACCACTGATATGCTTTCTGTCACTATAAATTAGTCATCATTTTCCACATTTTTATAAATATAGAATCATAAACTATGCACTTTTTTGTCTGGCTTCTTTCAGTAATTATTTCACTAGTTATGTAATTATTCTGAGACATCTATGTTGCTGTATGTGTCAATACTTTGTTCTTTTTTATTGTTGAATAGTTTTCCATTGTATGGATATACCACAATTTGTTTATTCATTAACATGTCAGTAGGTATTTGGATTCTTTCCAGCTTGAATCAATTACAAATAAATGTTATTCTATTTGGTTTTTTATTTTATTTATTTATTGTGGGGGGGGGAAGACCAGCCCTGAGCTAACATCTGTTGCCAATCCTCCCCTTTTTGCTGAGGAAGACTGGCCCTGGGCTAACATCCGTGTCCATCTTGCTCCACTTTATATGGGACGTTGCCACGGCATGGCTGACAAGGCAGTGCGTCCGCGGGCGCCCGGGATCCGGGCTCGCGAACCCCGGGCTGCAAAGCGCGAACTAAACCGCTGCGCCACCGGGTGGCCCCTTGATTTTTTATTTTTAATCTAGTAATGGCTGATTGCACATTAATGGGACATGTGCCATTGAGTGAAAAACAGTGCCTTAAAACATGGACTGTATATCAAATATGTCATGACATATTCTTGCCTCCATGAGAAGAGGCAAGAATAATAGGAAGGTTCTTCCTGCTGTACCAGAGTCCCTCGTTCCACATAGATCCACCTCTCTACAATCCCAGCAGATGACCAATGTTAGTAGTTTACTTTCAACACTCCTGCTAATTAACTATTAATTCTTAAGAGGGTATTTGTAGAAGTCAAAAAAAAGAACAAGAATGGAACATGGGAAGATGGGGTTGGGGAGAAGAATGATCAGGGGCAGGAGTGAGAATAGAGATTATAGAAGGAGAGAAGTGTGGACGAAGCCAATTGACAAGACGCCAAGGACAAAACTCACCTATGTGCCAGTTTCACCTAAACCATCTCCCTTGACCTTTTCACATAAGTGATGTAAGTCCCACATCTTTTCCTAGATTTCTTAGTTTCTGTCAATTAATCTATCTTTGGTTTCTTAGCATAGATTGTGTTCAAATAGCAATTTTTCATTTTTACTACTATTTTCAAAAAACATCTAATAGGTAAAAAATTTAATCAGTGCAAAATGGAACTGTGGTGGTTGGGATTAGGTTCAACCATGTATGACAGATACCTCACAATAGCAATGGTTCAAACAAGATAGAGTTTTATTTTTCTTACACTTGAAAATGTCTGGAGTAGGCAGTCCTGAGCCAATACACTGGCTGCATGGTGTCAGGGACCCTGCCCCTTTTGTTTTATTGCTTCCTATCATCAGCCTGTGACATTTTGTTCACAGAGGCAATCAGCATCTTGGTTATCTTTCTGTAAATATCCAAACATATAAGGATCTATTTGTGTTTGTGTGCTCACACACACACACACACACACAGAATATGGTGTGGTAATATACTCTACACACTATTCAGCACTTTACTTTTTAACTCAGTGATTCCAGATGAATACAGATTAATTTGTCTCATTCTTTTTTAAACTACACACACACTCACACACATCTTTTTTCTTTTAAGTAGATACATATTTCATGACCTACATCTCAATCACCTTCTTCCTAGAATCAACGTTCCTTTGACCTCAAGAAATCTGCAATCCCTTTTTGATGTTTTCATGGTTAGTCAAGGTTCTAGCCTGTGATGAAAGTAGCCTCCATAAGACCCACTAGTTCTTTAAATGCATGAGAAGCTTTGCTTACAGAAAAGGAGTGAATTTCAGTATGTTAGAGGGAAAAAAGATGAGAGGGTAAAATAAAATTTATTTACTGCTTCACAAACTGACAGTTATTTACACGTGTTACTTCTTTTAATATTTTTTTTATTTTATTTTACTTTTGTGTGTGTGTTTGCGTGTGTGTGTGTGAGGAAGATGGCTCTGAGCTAATATCCACTGCCAATCCTCCTTTTTTTGCTGAGGAAGATTGGCCCTGAGCTAACGTTTGTTTCCACCTTCCTCTACTTTATATGTGGGATGCCTGCCACAGCACGGCTTAATGAGTGATGTGTAGATCCGCACTCAGGATCCAAACTTGCAAACCCTGGGCCGCCAAATCAGAGCACACAAACTTAACCACTATGCCACTGGGCTGGCCTTGTGTGTTACCTCTTTTAATTATCATAACATTCTTATTAAGTAAATATGACTATTTTCATTTTGAGGATAAGACACAACCTCTAGCATGGCTTTTCTGGATAAGTTTTTATTGAAGGATAACATATACAGAAACACAAACAAATAATAAGAGTATGAGTCAATGAATTCTTACATGCCCATTTAACCATCTCCCATATCTAGGCTTAGAACATTCCCAGCACCGCAGTATCCTCACTCTTGCCCTCTCACGATCAGTAGAGAGGTCTGGCCTGGAAATGGAAGTCATGAGTTTGGATGAAATCATTAAGGGAGTGGCCACCATGGTAGGAGAAAAAACATTTGAGTGAAGAGTTCTGGGAGTAGTTGATAGCGAAAGGGTCTCAGGCAGACACTACTTGTGAGCACCATGTCACATACAGAATAGATCTTATTGGGTAAATCTCACAAACCAAGTAGTAGAGCACACAGGGTCCCCTGAGCTCTCATCTCCACAGATAGGACTCCAGAAGGACATTACCCTTATAACATGCTATGTTTGTATAGGAATAGGCAAGACTATCTAGATTACTACACAATAGTGGAAACTTCCTTCCTGGGAAAGTGACTCTCAGCAAGTTCTCTCTGGAGCTCAGCAGCTAGTATTCACCAGTTCTTCCACTGAGCTAATTCAGCCTCACTAAACTACCAAAAGAAAAGAAATGAGCCCCCAGAACCATCTGGATGTCTCTCTTTGCATAATGAAGAAGGAATATCAAGGAGTTGAGTGTGATCAATTATTTTAAATGCTACTGATATGTCAAGTAAGATGAGGACTAAGAATTGACATTGGATTTAGCAACCGGAAGTTCCTTGATCACCTAGACAAAGCCAATATTAATGGAGTGGTGGAGGAAATTCCTGAGTGGAATGAAATTTAGAGCAGTTGGAGAAAAGGAATGGAAATAGTGAGTATAAGGAACGCTTTCAAAGAGTTTTGCTGTCAAAGGCAGAGAAAAAACCTGGATAACAGCTGGGAGGGGAAGTGGGATCAAGAATGTTTTTTCTTCTTAATATAAAGTTATGACAATATGTCTGTCTGCCCTCAGGAACAATTCAGGAGAGAGCAGAAACTGACAGGAGAGAGGGGAGACAGCAACATCCTGAGTGAGAAGACATGGAATCTTATGCACAACAAGAGAGTCTGGCATAAGTAGGAGGGGGAAAATTGATCTATCATAACAAGTATATGTAGACAGATGCTGGAAGGTGGGTAGATGTAGTAATGGTGATGGTGGAGGGCGGGTCTGTGGAAGCTTTCCTCTGATTACTTCAATTTTCTCAGTGAACTGAGAAGCAAGGTCCCCAGCTAAAAGTGAGGATGGAGTGGAGGTGTTGAAGGTTTGAGGGGAGATGAGAGATGTAAAACAATCATCTGGAATAATATACCCTTGTATATAATTGGTAAGTCATTCTAAATGGGTTCAAACTGGGAGGATAGCAGCATTAGTCAGAAAATTAAACAGCTACAAACTTAAGCATTATTTACCCAGAAAAATATGGGCATGCCTGGACTCATTGCTCTCAGAAAACCCAAATCCTGACGGTTATCTTCTATGACTTAACGTCAAGACGTTGAGTTACCACGTTTGCTGTGTTTGCCTTTCATTATAACACTTCACTTTGGGATTGAGAACTATAAACCAATTTCCTTTTAGACACTTGACATTTTGCTATTAGTTACTGTTTAACAAGAGCCATATCAGCTGTGTGGCACCTCCAGGGAAGGGGTGGGTATGCGTGTTTCTGGCAAGATAAGAGAGAAACTATCTTTAGCTTGTTTCTTCCATTTTCTTTTGTTAATTCTTTGTTTCACCTAGGAAGAAAAATCTAGATCTCTCTGCTTCATTTTGGTTACAGTGTATCAAAAGGAGACCATCCACACAAACTGAGATAGCTTAGTTTTGTTTTACAGGCACAAATGCCAAATAAAAATCTGGGTTATATCCTCTCATGGGGAAAAGACAAGGAAATTATTTTTTCAGGTCTGTCTTAATGCATGCATAAAAAGAAGTAGCAATTTTCCTCTATTCCTGAAGACCATGAAAGAACCTCTTTTCTAGCTGCCTGGAAAACTGTGGAAAAAAATAGGAAAGACTGAGCTTTACAGAATCATTTTATTTTGATCATTCAATATGTTTTCAATAGGATGCTAGATTTGATTTTTAAAGAAATAATAGAAATGCAATGGCAGGCCCACTGAGCAAAAGCTTTGGCTTGAACGTGAAGTGGATGATAAAATAAGAATAAGAGATGGGGAGAGAAGATGTGAGAAGAGTAAATTATATAAAGTAAATCCTGGGCTCAGTATGTTTTAGGACTCTCTGTGCTTTGACAAGTTAAATATTGACTTCACTTTTCAGTAGTCCTATTGTTTGTCTGCTAATCAGAAGTGGAGGATGAACAGGTTATTCAACAGTAACCTAGTAGAGCCAAAAATGCCAGAGAATCCACACAAGGCTTCCTATAATATACAACTATGGGAATAAATGAGTAAAACTGAAGAGAACTCTGAGGAGGAAATTATATGATTGTGTCATAGTGCCACCTGGCCTATATAGTAATACTCTGCCCGCATGGCATCAATTTGCTAATACAGACATGAAATTAACTATTTTATATGGAAATTGTATATTTTCAAGCACGAGATAAATTGGAGATGCCAGTCCTTCAAAGAGGACAAACAATTTATATCATTCTGAATACAGGAGATTTTTCCTTTTGGATCATTCACTGATTTTCAAACAATTTTGAAGTGGCCATTTCTAGATCCACCTGCCTTTATCTCAGACATTAAAACTTGCTAGCATTATCAGACTAGAAACTTTAGGATGAGTATAGGTGAGGAAATGTACATATCAGAGACCTAGCACCTAAATTCCATTGACTAAATTAGCATTTATAATCAAGAATATTAATTTAGATTTTGTAGGTAAATTTTTGTGGGTAAATTCAGTTGCATTTTTATATATAGTTTACAGCTACTCATTTGTTTTAAATTATGATGTCTTGGTTTTGAGATTTTTTTCATGGCTTTAAACTTAAACATACTCCCCAAAAAGAGCACAGGACACCCATTCATCAGCGCTATAAACATTTTTCTTTTCTTGCCATATATACTCTATTTTAAGGTAGAGTGAGGAATAGAAACTTAAAAACACTTCAGAAGACTTGGCACACCCGATCAGCATGTGCAGAGGCTTGTACCCTACATTGTATATAATTTTTTTTTTCAGATTATGTTTTGGTAGGAGCTTTTCCAGACTAGCTGTAGAGTAAAGGAATGTTAGAGTAGGAAGGGACCCTAGAGAGGTTCTAGGGCTTGAGGCCAACCCAACCTACCTGTTTTATAAATTCTCCTGGAGAAGTTAAAGAGACTTGTCCAATGTTACATTAATGTGCAGCATGGGCCCTGTCTTCTACTGTGTAGGACATTTGGGAAGGATGTATCATGTGTATGTAAAAGTACTAATCCACACTAAAATCCCTGCTAAACTGGTAGTTAGCTATGTAACCTTGAGCAAGTTACTCAGTGACTCTAAAACCCAGCTTTTGTATCTAAAATTAGAGAAAATAAATAGCATACCACATAGGGTTGTAATGTGAATTATGGGAGATAGTCAGTGTAATAGGTCATGGGACATAGAAAATAATAAAATGACACAGGAAATATATAAATCCACTATGCTAAAATTCTTGATGGTATTGTAATACATAGTGAAAATAATCTGCTTTAAATAGCTTAAAAATTATATTGGAATGGAATTTTATCAAGAAATTCTTCAGGCTGTTTAAATTATATTCATGAATCTCATTAGCTGCACAGAGTATAATATTGAACCCAGAGCACTTATGCACCCAAAGTGCCTATGTAAAACCATGCCACTTTGAAGGAGGTCTATGAAGCAAAAAAGTGGATGATCTTATGCACCCATCTGCAGGGCAAATGAACATATTATAGACACATACATACATACATGACTGAAAAATTTAAGTAAACTGGCCTTCTTGATTTGTCCTTTTTTATTAATTGAATCTGAATCTGGTTATGTTAAAATCAGCTTTTGATATCCTCAATGAATAGGTTATCATTTTAAACTGGACAAATGTAAGAAAAATCCCATATCATACTCTTATTCTTTAGAATTTGATGTATCCAGTTGTTTGATTCCTGCATGTAAGAATTCTGAATCTGAACATCAAACATATTTTTGCAAAGTATAGCCAATGAGATGCCAATCAACACTTATGGCCAACTTGCATTGAAGCAACTCTTTCTGGCTGATAAGCAAATTGTATTTGGGTCAGAGAGAAAGCCAAGTCTCTGAAGATTCTCTCATAACATTCTAAACAGCAATAGCTCTATTTTTCAGATAAAGGGCCCCTTACTCAAAGCCTCCTTGTAAATAAATCATCTAAAACACATCCAGCCAGCAATGACTCTCATTGGAGCAAGCTTTTCAGCAGTGCTTAAAAGTTTTTCAAAAAAGTCCTTAAAAGTTAAAAGAACTTTTATCTTTATTGCAAGTTGGGGTCCACTGAATTCAAATACTCTATTATTTCAAGTCGTCTAAGGAGCAGATGCCAAGGTGTTTGAAAGATTTATTGGAGGAGTCACCTGTGAAGGAGGTAGGGGAGAGGGAGCAGAATAGTTCAGGAGAGCATCACATGATAATGCAGTTCTAGCATCTGTGTAAGGAGAGAAGGAAGGAAGAATGATCATGTAGGAAGAGCTTTAGACTATTATGCAGCTCTGAGAGTGCCTCAATTAGAACGATGGGGAGCCCCAGAGCACGGAGTGCTCTGTAGAAGAGTCTGGTGTTGGGCAGAAATGGCCCAGCTCTAGTAGCCAGTCACTGGCTGGGAGTAGCCTGAAGAAAGTGTCTTCTTGGCATGAACAGCATGGTGGATCCAAATGTGGGGCCACTGGAAGCTGCCTGCCAACTCCAGTAATTGCACAAAGTTCTCTGGAAGGGAGATCTGAGGATCTCCATGACTGCCACAGATGGCTTCCTAAAATATTACCCACAAAGTGTCTCTAACTGGGCTCCTTAAAAAGACAAGAGAGTTAGTTAAGAATGATTGAAACAAGAATTATACTCAGTTTACTATAGATAGTATTGTATATAATGTAATATAGATGATAGCTGGGGCTGAGTATTAACTTTCAATTCCTGTACACAGGAATTGGTAAAACCTTTGGCCTAGCATGGCTTAAATAATTGTTTCTGTTGTGGTAAGTTCAGATTTCCTTCTTAGCTATTTTATGGCTCAGGTTTCTTTCATCCTCTTCATCTGAGTTTCATGCAGTTCTAGGTTGAAATGGCTTTTCCATCAAATAATTGGCCATATTGCTAATAATACCACTACAAAAATTAGTCTCAACTGCACAAAGTTCCTATTTCATGATTTCTGACTCCATACACTACTTCAATAACTTGATGACTCTTCTTTATTTCATAAGACTTAAAAAGGATTCTTCTTCCTTCTTTGACAATCATCATTATGTGGGAATGATGACGTCGCATATAAGATCCTGCAAAGTTCTGCTGTTTCTGAGTTGCTTCTGCTGTTCTATACAGAGAAGGTAGGGTGGTGAGGCGGTGGGGTGAGTTTTATGTTCCTGGCTTTTGGGAGGAAAATTAACTGTAAGGATTGAGTCTAAGAAGAAACTATAGTCTGTCACGCTTTGCTTCTGTACAACACTGCTAAACCTCTCACTGCAACAACCCGGAGGTGTTTCTATCGATTTCACAACTACCAAACGTAAACTGTACCAGCACCACCCCCAGACCTTCTGACTAGCTCAGCCTCCTGTCTGGAATATCTAGAATTTATATTTTTAAAAGAATCATCTCAAGCTTCCAGCTAAAACTTTTCCTTTTGGGTAGAAATTTTAGGATGACAGAGCATTCAGATGCAAGCATTCAAGCAGAAAATCTATTTTGTCTTCTTCGAAATCCACTAAGGAGCAATAATTACAGAGTTTTTTCTTGGTAAATCCTATGCCTGGATAAATGAACAAAGTACAGATTACCTCCTGAGCTAAACTTTTTACCATGATAGCATCATCCAACCTTAACCTAGAAAGTCCTAAGAATTCTGACTACTCCTCCACAGGAAAGAATGCACGACTCCTCTCTGACTTACCCTGAGATAATACTCTGCCAAGCACAGAGAGGGTGCCAGCACTCAGAAAAAATAAGCAAAATCGATCTATAGTGGGAGCTGGAATAGTGACCAGCCCTATTCCACTTTGAATTCGTCTTTCCCGCCAAGAATACAAATCAGTTGGATCTCTGTGAACCAGGGGGAGGCCTTCTGGGGACTTTTAACACAACTATCATTCTCTGTGACTCATTTTTGCTTGAATGATGTTAGGACCTCTCAAGAAAGTTGGGTTAATAACGATGCCAAATTTTAATGTAAACAATTCTTATTGAAAGAAAAGCCCTGTAATCTGCTGCTTTGTGTTGTTAATGGAAGTCAGCTTTCAGCCTCAGCTTGCTTCAAGGATTTATCCTGGCACATGAACTACACAGTTTGGCCACATTATCTGCTTCTTAAATCAAAGCGAATGTATTACTTTCATCTTTATAAAAATCATTACTTCTTAAAAAATTACAGTTGTCCTTGCTCACTGAAAAAAAAATCTAATAAAACAAAACTATATAAAGAGTGAATTTGTGAAAGTTTTACGTACTCATTGGGAAAAAAATGAAACAGTACACAAAACTATATGAAATAAAGAGTGAACATTTACCTTTTCCCACTTGCCCCTTTCCCCATTTCCACTCCCTGGCGGTAACCAGATCTTTTGCTATGCATTTTTTCAAAGGTTGGCTCATACTTTAGATATTTTTCTGCAACTACTTTTATTTAACATATATCACTGATGGCAGCCCATATCAGTGAAGATTGGTCTGTCTCATTCTTTGTATAATTGCCTAGCACTCCATTGTATGAACTTCTTATTTAATAGATCCATATTAAGGAGTATTTTGTCATCAAATTTTCCCTATTACCATTAAAGATGGAATAAATATCATTGTCCATATATCTTTGTACTCGGGTAAATGTTACTGTAGGGTAATTCCAGTAGAATTGATGGTTCAAAGGGTATGCAGAATTGAATTTTGATATATATTGCCAAATTGCCTTTTAAAAACATTGCTAACCGCACATTACCATCATTATACAGGAGTGCTCCTTTCCCCATGCACTTGCATCTCTAGATGTTATCAATCTTTTTGATATGTTAGTTCCCCATTTGGAAATCTCCGAAAACATTACTATCATCTTCAGAGATATATTTCCAAATAAGGAAATGTGACTTCATTTATTCCAACATTCTAAGGTTGAGCAAGATTTGGATGCCTCCTTGATATACCAAAAACTAAAAGGTGGAATAAGTGACTCCACTAAGTAGAACTATGCGTCAACAGCTAAGAGTAGTTTCTTCCCATCTGGTGGTCCCCAAACTGATAGGAATTCAAACAGTGGTGGTGATCCCTCAGCTACCCTTAAGGTTTCAATCTGTTCAACTTTTCAAGATTGAGTCTGATGCGGTGAAAATAGCATAGGCTTTGAAGTGAGTTAGAACTCAGTTCAAATCTCCATTCTCATTCTGAATAGGTAAATGCTCTGAGCCTCAGTTTCCTCACTGAAAAAGTATCAGTGATACTTTGTTGTATCTCACAGCAGAGTTAACTATGTAAGGCAATAAATAGTGTGCAATGAACAAATGGATAGGTATGATCATATAAAAATTAAACATTTCTACATAGAAACAATATGCCATTTTAAAAAGTCAAAAGACAGATGAAGAATGTAGAATCATTTAAAAATTGCCTTCATTCATATAATTTCTCAAAATTTTGTGAGTTTATCTATAGGTATGCATGTCTAAAAGTGGAATTTTTTGGTGAAAGGATATATGCATTTAAAATTTTATAGATATGCCAAATTGTCCTGAAAATAGATTTTATCTATTTACATTCTCAGTTGACACTGAATAAGAGCATCTTTTGTCCCCACGCCCTGACTAATAATGTATACATCTTGTATCTTTCCCAATCTGACAATTAAAAAATGTTCTATTGTTTTGATTTACGTTTTTGCAGTGATGAATGAATTTGAGCATTTTTCATGTTTATAATAATTTATTTTTATTTTTCTGTGAACTGTCTCTTCTTAACTATCTTTGAAATGTCTATGGGGTTATTCATCTATTTTAATAAATCGGTTTTTAAGATTGCCTTATATGTTAATTAAATTCTCCTGTTTTATCTGTTGCAAATAACTTTTCATTCTATACTCTTTTCTGTCGTTTGACATTTTTTTACCATGAAGATATATTATGTTTCAAAATTAAAACAAAATTCTAGTATATATATATTCTAGAATATATATTATATTATGATATATCTATATCTAAGTATAATCACTTTCTTCTAATGCAAAATATACATTGTGCATAATAAAGCTAGATAGGATATAAAAAACACCAAATTCCTTCCTGTTGAGTGAAACTGTGTTAACTCAATATTATCTCATGGTGATTGGCAGCTCAATTTTGTATTTTTACAGATTAATAAAAATGGGAATATAAATGAACTTAATATTTGGCATACGATCTCTTTCAAAATATGGAACTCGGGGAAAAATATAAATGAAACAACTACTTTGTTTTAAAAATGTATGACCACTTAATTCATCCCTGTGAACATGTCAATAAGTTCTAGTATATTAATTTGCTGCTCATCTCAAATAAATATTTGAATTTTCACAAGACCATTCTACAAACCAAGCCTTGACCAAAAGAAGGGATTTTTAAAATTGGAATTTCATGCTCAGAAAGCTGAATTGGGGGTAGAGCAGCATGAGGGGTCGTGGGGAATTTTATCAGGGAAACTTTGATGACCTTGATTCACGATACAAAAATTGGGCAGCTGATTCTACCAGTCCTGTTATGGCCACTTTTAATAATTTAAAGTTACTAATGCTGTGTATTTCTGCAAACTTACTTTCAGAGAGTGACCTAAAGGGGAAAAAACAGGCTCTAAGTTGTGTTTTGATAGTTTTCAGTTTAGAATCAACATCCATCATGCATAAGGCATGCAAATGTGGTTAAAATTGTTTATTAACTTTTGTGAGTCATAAACATAAGTGAAACAGTCGATGTATTTCTAGTAAACCTAATAAACCCCCAGATAAGGCAGTAGTTAGGTCAATCTTTTACTGCAATTAATCCCAGGAAAGCTGGGAACTGTAAATAAATCTCAACTATCTTGCTCATTTTGGTTTTTGTTTATCTGGATGGATTTTGCTCAAACCCTGGAGCACATAGTTCCACAGACTCTTTAAGATTTTCATGAACTATGAATGCAATTAAATTTTTAAATACCAGCATTCTCAAACCTAAGATATTACTAAATTAAAATAACTTTTGAAAAACTTTCTGCAGTCACTATGAAATAAATATATTTCTTAAAATTAAATGTCACTAATGACTTTGAGTAAAAAGGGATTCAAGGTGAGCGTGAGATTACCTCTAATTTCTGGCAGCATTTTCCCATTTGGGTAGATACAAATTTCCCCACCAATTTTCAGAGGGAGAGAGGGCCCCTCAGTCTTGTCTTACACGATATCACCAATACATCATGTAGCCCACCACGTCGCGTCCCTGTATGGTGATCTCCAGGAACAAGTTCTTGGACTTACTGGTTTCAGAAGAAGATGCACTTTTAAACAATGCTTGGCTTTCCCCTTATGGGTAGTGTACTTACTGGAGAGGATCATTTTTTTCTTATTTGTTATAGTCACCAAGAAGCTCAGAGCCAATATTATGGCCCACTTCCAGCAAATGAACAGGGCGTTATGAGATGCATTTCAAGAGCTAACTATCCCTACCTATTATCTTAGTTTTATATCCTATTTTCCTTTTTTCCCATTTATTTATTCATCTTTTTGGCTAATATATTTCTCCAAAAGCCACGTCAAATCTTATTTTAGAAGAAGGGGGTTGGAAAAACATTAAATAGATAAATAAAGCAAATAAATAATAAAATAGACACTAAGGCATGTAGACAGATTAAAAACTGTGACATCATATGTTGGTTTAGAAAATTATCAGAGTCAACAGAAATAAAGTGATTGTTATGCATCAACCACTTTGGTTTATCCATACTTTTTATTATATAAAAAGTTAATAGTAAATTAATTAGAGGTGTTACCTTATCTCACATTGTACAGTGGATGTGTTTCTAGAATGTCACTTATGAAGCAAATTATTGTAAAGCAAATTATATATTTAATCTACTAGAGGAATTCGCCATTCAAACACTTCATTAAGCACAGAACTTTAGTGTCATAGGAATACTCAACTTCTGATACAGATGAGGTTTTTGTTATGCAGATTCAGGTTTTCTGTTTCTTGATTTAAAAGAAAACTAGAGCGTAAAAGAAAAGTATAAAAGTCCTTGTTCTTTCATACATCCACCCCCTCCCACTTTCCAAAACTTTTCACTCCCTAGAGGAAATGACAGTTAATAATTTAACGTAATTTTTCCAAATAATTTAAAAATAAATATTCAGGTATATATATGTACAAACAAAATGGACAAAAATTGAACAGACACTTCCAAAAGAGGAGATTCAAGTGACCAAGAAACATGAAATGATGCTCAGTTTCCTTAGAAATCAGGAAAATGCCAATTTAACTTACAGTGTAGTACTATTCCACAGACACCAGAATGACTAAAACAAAAAGATGAAAAATACCAAGTGTTGGTGAGGATGTGAGCAATCAGAACCCTCATACATTGGTGGCAGAAGTACAAATCCATATGACCACTTTTGAACATGTTTGGCTGTATATACCCAATAGAAATGTGTACAAATGCTCCCCAAAAGACACATGCCAGAAGGTCCATAGGAGAACTATTTGTAATAACTAAAAATTGCAATCTATCCAAATGCTCATAAATAGTAGCATTTTTGCTATCAGGTAGTTGTTGTCTTCCAGATATATATTTCAAATATATTCCTTTTCTTTTAGCTTTATTTTCAATATTGAGTGTCAGATTGCCTTAAAAAATGAAATTCAACTTTTTCAACAAGCATTTGCTAAGTACTTAATGTATGTTGAATTATGTACTGGGCTTCTTGATTGAAAACCCAACATGGACCTTCTTTCCAAGATGCCCTTAGGCCAATGCCTCCCTTCCCACCCTGCCTCCACTAGAAATGTACATGGGTCTAAATGAGATCATATAATAAGGACTGCCTCAGGCCTATGAAAAAGAAGCTCCCCCCACCCCCACCCCCAGCCCTGGCTGTCTTCTAGCCATGCCCCAATTCACAGGACAAGAACTTTTGGGTGAATGAGATGTGCTCATCCATGGGCTTCCTTTTTAGACCATCCTCTGGACATCTCAGACGTTGGAGTTTCCAGCCTAAATGTCTTGGAGTCCTGAGGTTGGAGAGGGAGAGGTGGATAGAGCTTGAACATGTGAGCTGGGGTTCCACACACATGTATAGGAGACCCTCTCTATGTGTAGGGGGAGCCAGGAGTGGGAAGAGAAGTAGGGAGGATTGGAGACAGGATCAAGCTGATCTCCTTGCATCCCCACTTTCTGGTGCAGAACTCTGAGAAATCTAAGTTCAAACCTGTCCAACCGGGTCATTATGAAGGTACATTTCTCAAGATAAGAAGCTAGAACATATTGTATCCAACAGTTTGTTAGCTTGACTATAACTATGAAGTGTTTAGACCTATGCTATATGGGCTCCATTTGTCTTCTGGCTCTGGACTCCAGAAATGTTAGAGCTGAAACTGCATGTAATGGTATTAAAAATGCAAAAGACTTTGCTTATCTTCACCCTGCTCCCCATCCCTCCCCTCCCAATTAGTTTGGTTCCTGGAAATTGGAGGAAAATTTTAGAGCTTTTGCCTCAGACAGATACTTGTGGTTTGGTGGTTTAAAAACACAAAATGGACAAGATGGTAGATGTGGCCACCTGGAGAGGCTGTAGAGGAGTCCAGAGAATGGACTTGGCTCAAGAATGCTCTGGGTCCCCATCCAACCCTTATATAACTGTCACTGATAAAGCGAGGATAATCACACCTTCTTCACAGGACTGCTGTGAAGAAAAACTGATATGATTTATGTAAATGTGCTTGGAATACTGGATAGTGTTAAGAAAACATACCATAAACACATTTTATGAAGCAAATTTAATTTGGACAGACATTCTGATTTATTATTTATCTACAATAGCGGGGGCCTATCTTACTTAGTTCTCAAATTCTTTTATTAAAGATATCATGATTTTGTGTGGTAAGATGTCTCAACATCACACTTGGTTCAGCAAGTGCTGCTTAAGGCCAGTGACCTTGAGAAAAGTCCTGTTACTCTGCAAGCCCTCTCCCTCCTCAGTACAGTCCTTGACCTACCCAAGGGGTTTTTCCAGCCAGGAATTCTCTAGCAGTTCATCCTCTCCCCTGACCTTGCTTGGCTTCACTGAGTGGTAAGCAGGTCTGTTCCTTTCATGTGCGAAGGGTTCAGTGTTCTTCCTCTTGGGCTTTCACGATGTCCTTGAAGTGTGATTAGCAAACTAGATTGACAGTTTATTTAGTAATTAGAAATATTCTGTGGGCCTAATTTCCACAAAGGAAAGTTGCTATGTGAAACTTTTTCACACCTGCTCAGATTCCTTTCTCAATCACATCTTTTTTTGCTTTTATATTTCCAATTCTTTTAAAAATAAAGAAGAGAGGGGCTGGCCCAGTAGCGTAGCGGTTAAGTTCACGTGTTCTGCTTTGGCCACCCAGGGTTTGCTGCTTTCAATCTTGGGTGCAGACCTACTCACCACTCATCAAGCCCTGCTGAGGAGGTGTCCCATATAGAAGAAATACAAGGACCTACAACGAGGATATACAACTATGTATCGGGGCCTTGGGGAGAAAAAAAGAAAAAGAGGAAGAGTGGCATCAGCTCAGGGCCAATCTTCCTCCCACCACATCACCAGACTCCAGGGTTTCTACCATATCCATTACTCCAGAGTACCTAGTTGGAAGCACATGGTCCTCTTCCATCTTGTGGTGACCATAATGGAATTGAATTTGAGGCTGGGAATAGCAATTTATGAAGGATTTTGATGAACTGGAGCATACACTAAGGTGGAGGCCCAGAATGGTGTAGGATCTGGAAACCACATCACATGAGAAATAGTGGAAAGACCTACATAAGTTCCGCCTGGAGAAGAGGTAACCTGCAGTGTGACATGTGAAAGTGTGTCTCATGAAAAAACAAATTTAAATTTCTAATTTTTTCCCTATGAGCTCTAGGGATAGAATCAGGTATAAATAATAGAACAGCAGATCTGACTAAAGTACTTTCAACAGATATTGCAGTCCCGAAATGGAACGCGCTTCCCATTGAGGGAGTGAGTGGGTTACTCTTCAATATAATTATCCTGGCAGAAGCTAGATGACTGTCTCTCAGATGTTTCTTAAAAACAAGCTTTTGCTTTTGGTGAGAGGATAGGGAAAATAATCTCAAAAATGCTTTTTAATTTTTTTTCTTTTGTGAGGAAGACTAGCCCTGAGCTAACATCTGTTGCCAATTCTCCTCTTTTTTGCTGAGGAAGACTGGCCCTGGGCTAACATCCGTGCCCATCTTCCTCTACTTTATATGGGATGCCGTGACGGCATGGCTGACAAGCAGTGTGTCTGTCTGCGCCCGGGATCTGAACCTGCGAACCCCAGGTCGCCAAAGCCTAGTGCATGAACTTAACCGCTAGGCCACCGGGCTGGCCCTTTATTTTTTTTTAATCTTTACACTTAAATGATTTAAAGGAGAACATTCATGAGTCCCTGTTGAGACCTATCTTATTTTGTTCCTTCCCACCAGGTGGCTGTATGGAGTCTGGCATTGCCCAGGCCCTGAGCCGTGGGTGGCTCTGAATCCACAAAAGAGAGTCAAGGCAATCATAATCCTTTTAGTTTTTATAAGCTCTGAATTGAAATACCTATTTTTTGGAATTCATAAAATAAATGGTGATTTGAAGCTGTAATTCTGGCTCTGAGGCCTCCTCGTAATCTGGCTAAGAATTTCCAGATCACAAAATAGTTTTTCCCCTGTTGCCTTTCAATAGAGGAAAGAAAAGGTAAATACTTTCCTAAATCATTTTCTTCCCTTCATGATTCCCTTTCCATCCTCTCAACCAGGGCAGCTGTGGGCTGGGGATGGGGACTAGGGTGGAGAGATTATCCTGGTCAAAGGGGCACTTACAGCGTGTTCACAACCATCACATGCTCAATTCCATAATACAGTGCTGAGTCCTGGGCAAGGCAGGAATTCCCAGCATTCTTACATCTGTTACTTGGCATTCCTGAGTCCCTTATCCTGGTATAGTTCATTTCAATCAGCACTTCAATGATTTACTCATTTATTCTGTTTATCGTTCCTTGTCTCTCCCAACTAGAATGCAAGCCCCATGAAGACAGGGTCTTTGTGGGTGTGTCTTGTAAGCTTTGTTCCTTGATGCATCTTAAGTTCCTAGAACAAATCTGTCATAGTGTAGGCTCTCCAACATTTGAAGGAAAGAGCCTGGTGGATGACAATTCAGTGTTAGTTAAAAAAAAAAAATCCTTTAAAGTGTTCGTGTGTTATTGTTAGAATCTTATTAATTTTACCAATAATTATATTAGTCAGGGTTCTGCAGAAAAACAGGACCAATAAGACGTGTGTATATCTCTATATATCTCTATGTATCTCTACCTCTCAACTATGGAAGGAGATTTATTTTAAGGAATTGGCTCATGCAACTGTGGAGAATGTCAAGTCCAAAATCTGCAGGGTAGTCTGGCAGGCTGGAGACCTAGGGAAGAACTGATGCTGCAGTTCAAGTCCTGATCTCTTTGTTTTATTCTGAGAAAAGGTTTGGCACTTCATAGTACAATAGAGCAACTCAAGCAATGCTCTAACCCCAGTTAACTGTAGACTTAAGGAATTTATACTGTGGATTGCATGGTTTGGGGAGATATGATCTGACCTAGATATCTACACTTGAATATGCATAATCTGAATCATGTTATAATTGTTTTTATTGTCTTTAAAATGCAGTTTATATTTTCACCCAAGCTGTAGTGGAGATCTTCAATGGAGTGGGGGAAGGGTGGGCTGCAATAGAGTAAAATAGGTCAGTCAAGATAGGACTCATTGACAGGGTAATAATGAGCAAAGACTTAAAGGAAGTAAGAGAGGCTATCTGGGAGAAGAGATTTAAGGCAGAGGGAAGAGCCAGCGCAAAGGCTCTACATGAGGAGTATGCCTGGCCTGCTTAAGAAACAGCACAGAGGCCAGTGCGCCTGGGGCAGAATGGGTGATTGAGTGATGGGAGAGTAATAGGAGACAAGGTGGAGGACAGAGGTAGAGGCTCATGTAGGGCCTCATGGATCATTTTGAATTTTACTCTGATTTAAATGGAGAACAACTGGAGAGTTTAGAGCAGAGGAATGCCATGATATGACAGTTTGAAAAAGAATCCTTCTTCTGGCAAGTGAGTTTAGACCAAACTTTGGGTTGGGGGGGAGGGGGAGGGCTGATGCAGGGAGACCAGTGGAGTTGGGAGACTGCAGCAGTAGTCCAGGTGAGAGATTATGGTGGTTCAGACCAGGTAGGTGCTAGCTGTGGAGGGGTCAAGAAGTGAACAGATTTTGAAGGTGGAGTGTGAGAGAATGTGGAGTGTGGCAGTCTGGAGCTCTGTACAGAGACCTGGGTTGGAGATACAAATTTTCATTCAATTTGGTTAAACATTTATCTGGCACTCTACTATTTGCTGGGCACTAACCTAGACATTTCAGGTACAAATATTAAGACTATATAGTGTCTCCCTCAAGGATCTCATTATTAATGGGGAAAGCAGACATATCAATAAAAACTGAAATATTTAATAAAAGTAGGTAGAAAGGCCTATGAGGATGCTGATGCAGGGATAGTTAATTAATTAATTTTACCTTTGGGATAGCTTTGGGAAGAACCAGGAAGGGCTTGAGAGAGGAAGTAAATAATTGAGCTGAAACTTGAAGGTTAAGGAGGATTTCCTTCCTCAGCAAAGTAGGATATTCCAAGCAGAGGGTAAGACGTGAGTAAGTACTACTTTACGTTTCATAAGGTAAATGCGCTCTGGCATGCCTTAACTTGTAACAAATTAGTCAACTCAATACGTGATACGTTTTCCCCCATAATCTGGAAAATAAAAAGAGGCACACACCACTGTAGATCTATACATGGTCATATATGAGATCGAGGGAACTTCATTCATGGGTCTTAAAAATAAAGACTGCTCTTCATGTAAGTTGCAAGTTTATATCTGGTTCCGTAATATTTTATATTAACAAGTGTGTCTTTTCCTGTGCCTTCTGTGAATGATGACCTTTCTACCAAATCAGAGTAGTCTACTTTCCTGTCTCACAGAATGAAGGCTACAGCTGAACCCAAAGAAGAATAGAAGGCAATCATTCTTTTATAAGTATGGCTCTGAAATCATCTCAGGCATAAACAATGGAACTTAGAAAATATTTTGTGAGTCCCTCTGGCACCTCCTAGACTAAATCAGAGTCTCTGGGCTTGGAGGGCGTGGGAGTGACAAAGGGTGAGAAGTCACAGAGAGAATATAAAGAGAGAATTTGGTGATGCCGGAGTCTGAAGAGCCAACCTGGAAGGTCATCCCAGACAGGAATGGAGTCAGCATTTGAGGATGGCCTGGTCGCCACTCCTGCCAGCACTGCCCTTTCAGCTGGCTTGGCATGTATTGCCCACCCAGCAGGAGTTCTGCCTGCCTGTGCCCTAATCTTTCTCTATGGCAACTCCCCCTTAAAAACTCCAGACACTGGTAGGCACTCCTACTGCTCTAGCAAAGCGTGGAGCCCCAGAAATCCAGGGCCTCCAGAGGGTCTTAGAGAAAGAAAGCCTCATTATACTTGGGTGGGATAGAACAGGACCAGTTCAAGGTCAACATCCCCCCGCCTCCTGCCCCAGGATGGGACAGTGATGACACACACCCCTTCCAGAATCTATCCTCCTCCTTTCATTCTGGGTGTTTTTGCCTGGAACAGTTGGGTTGTTGAGCCACAGCTGAGCCTTGAAAAGGACTCTAAGGAACAGAATTTTCCACTTTGATTCCTTTAACAACAGGGGTATCTCATGTGACATCTGCTGCCCCAAAGTCTTTGGTCCTGTGTTCCTTCCCAGTCTTGGCCTCCCTGCACTACTCTCCAGCCCCAGGGATCTTTTATTCTAGTGCTAGGAAGCTTGGTTTCCTTAAATTGTTGTTTAAACATTTCTTTCTGGGTATAATCTTGGCGTTGTGTCTGGGAGCCCTGTCAAGAAACGTCATTTAGTAAGCCGAAGCTGTTAGATAAACGACGTTACAACTGGTATCAGTAATAAAGTAAATAGTAAAAAGATTGCATGACCGGCTGCTCCTTCAGATCTCAGACGACCTGGCACTGGACTTTTGTACTTTCTGCTTAGAAAAGCATGTGGCGACTGGGAGTTTGATGCTTTACAGAATGACATGCTTATGCACAACGATGTTAACTTTCTGAAGCACTTTCACAATCTCTCCTCTCACTTTCTTTTCCCTTCAGTGGAATGAGGTGGGCAGGCCCACATTTGACAGAAGAGCTACCTCCAGCGCATTCCCTAGGTCACACACAGGGACAGTCCTCAGGCTGAGGCCTGTGTCTGGACACCCTGCAGCCCTGTGCTCTGGCTTCTGGACATACCTCTCTTCTAACATGCCTTCTGTCCTTGGTAAATTACTTTATCTGGCTGTTTCCATTTTCTAACCTCTAAAATAAGGTCCTTCCTACTTTTAACTATCTTTCCACCATGCCCCAGTGAGCAGGAGTTTGGAAATTGGTTGCAGGTGGAGAGAGGCCATGTTTGGCTGACGCTTTCCAAGCTAGCTTGCTCGTTCTTTTCCCATTCCTGCAGATAGGTAACTTTTCTGTAAGCGTTCCTTTGAATTTGTCGACTGCACTTAGGCTCTTTTAGGTCCTGCCTTCTTTTTGGGAACAGTGGTGGGCGGAGAGGAAGGAAGTGTCCTGCAACTACCAATATTTTCCTCTAGGAGGAGCCGCGCAGCCCAGATGAGAGTGACACGCACCAACTCCAACTCCTCGCCGGGGAACGCTTCATCCCAGCTCCTCGGAATGCGTGGCCAGGAGGTTGCCGCTCCGCGCCACCGCAGCGGGTCTCGAACCGGCCGTCCTGAACTCCCGCTTCCCCTCGCTTCGGCAGCCCGGGTCCGGGGGACCGCAGGCCGGGCCCGGCGTGACCTCTGGTGAACCGTGGCCGCCGTTTCCCACCCCTCCCCTCCCATCCTCCCTTCCCGTTTCACCCCGCCTCCTTCCCCCTCCCCAAGCCTGACAGCCCGCGAGCTGCCAAGCAGGGCGCAGCCATGGGAAGAGGAGGCGGTCTAGGGAGCGGCGGCGGCGGCGGTGGCAGCGACGGCTGCTGCAGCGGCGGTGGCGGCGGCTGCTGCTGAGCCGAGGCCGCGG
Organism: Tapirus indicus; assembly: GCA_031878705.1. NCBI lineage: Eukaryota > Metazoa > Chordata > Mammalia > Perissodactyla > Tapiridae > Tapirus > Tapirus indicus. The sequence continues at coordinate 112,600,765 of CM062921.1, read as the reverse complement.
CGGGGACCCCGGAGGCCCCCGCGCCCTCGGCCCCGGCGCGGATGCGAACCCGCGCTCTCTCTCCGGCGGCGGGGCTTGGAGGTACTGGAGGGGGACTCCGGGAGTCGGGCTCTTATTTTCTCCGTGTTGTGCCAGGGGGCCTGGGAGTGGACCCTGGGACGCCAGTTGTTTATGAAAGTGGGGATCTGTCTTATGTATTTACACGGATAATTGTTTTCCGGGTGACTTGGGGGTTGGCTGTGCTTCCCTCCTCCTCGCGAAGTTGTTTTCTGCTGGTGGGTTGTTGTAACCCGATGCACTCTGTGGACGTGTGTGTATGTGTATGTGTCTGGAAGTTGGTGGGGGACGTCAGGGAGTTGGGGGCGACAGGCGAACCATCTCACGCCGGCGCCTGCTCCAACCAGTGTTTGTGGTGCCTGGAGGGGCGTCCTCCGAAGACAGTTTTGTTCAAGTCGAAAAGTTTTGCGAGTGTTTCTGTTTGACATCGTCAGCCGGGCTGGGGCAGAACTGCTGAGGCTGCCGCTGCTGAGCGGAGAGAGGTCTCGGGCGGCGCGACCAGAGGAGAAGGGAGGTCGTCTGCTGTGCTCGTCGACACCGCGCTCCTCCCCAAAGCGCACCGCCCTTTGCGCGTTTGTGCGGGCTGAAGCCGCGCATTGGCACCCGCGGAGCTGGAGTCAGTAGTCACCGCCACCAGTCCCCATGAGCTGGGTTGGGTGGGAATCGTGGAGAGCCCAACTCCCCCAGCCCAGGACACAATCGTGGTTATGAAATCAACCAGGCTCAGAGTTTTGACAGAACTGCCCGAGACTTGAGAGCTGCGGGTGAGTGGGGCAGCTGCGTGTCTGCGGAGAGGCCGCCGGCGGCGCGCAGAGGGTGCTGGGCACGGTCACCCACTTGCGGGTGCGTGGGGAAGTTTATTTTAGGGCAAGTGCTTTATATATAACCCAAGTGGGGACGCCTGCTGGGGCCAGCCTGCGGGAGTTGGTGGCCTGACGCGGGGTATATGTGCTGAATGGGTGTACGTGCGCGCTGTGTGTGTGCGCGCGCGTGTGCTCCTGGGGAGGCGTGTCGGCGCCTGAGCCAGTAGAGTGTGCGGTGGGGGGGAGGGGGGCGGGGGAGGAGAAGGCCAGAGAGGTGCAGCCCGCCTGTTTATGCCGACAGGAGACCTTGGAAGGGACAGGGAAAGGTAACGGAGGCCAGAGGGTTGGGAAGTCGCAGCAGTTCCTGCATAGGATTTAAGTACCACGGACTTTAAAATACTAAACTCTTTGCCTTCAAGGGACTTAGGGCTGGAGGGGAGATTTCTGGAGATCTCAGGAGACCTGCATAGGAGGACAGGGGCTCTAGGAGATGTGTGTATGTGTGAGTAAAGAACCTTGGAGATCTAGACCGAAGTTGGAGCTGCAGATCTGAGATTCCTGGGGTACTCCTGTCCACAGTCCAGCGACTAGATGTTCTCTGGGGTGTTTACCTTTAGACTCCCTGGCGTGGGTGCCTGGGAAGGCACTCACCTTTCCTCACAGATGTTGTGACAGCTCTGTGCCCTGAGCAACCTAGTGTTCTAGGCTAGTTTCTACCTGGGTCACCCTAGAAGACCTTGGAGGTAACTAGTATGGAAACATTTCCGGAAATTAAAATGCTGGATAGAAATGAAATAAAGTGATTTAGTAGACAGGGTTGTTCGTTCCATTTTTTGGTGATTGGGGATTCTGTTTCCTTTTAAGAAAAGCAAAGCTCAGTGTTCCCAGATTAGATTGCAAGGGATCTCCCCATATTTATGGTTTCCCTTCTGATGGACTTTAGATGGAGCTGGATGTGTTTTAGCCCAGAGACCCTTGGAAAACATCATTTGTAACTTAAGCATGTCCCATCCCTCTTCTCCTTCTTCCACTCTTATAAACTTTTTACTTCACATTAGTCTAAGGAAAGTTGATGAGTCAACATTCAGCTTTTCTTTTGGAGTAAATATATCACAGTGAAATTATAGTTTTGGTTTCCTGAATGCCATGGAAAGCCAACACTTAATGGGCAAAGGTGTGAAATGAGAGTCTATAAATGTAATGACAAAAGTCATGACAGGAGCACATTTTTTTGTTTTCAAACTGAGCATAACTTTGCCTTGCAAATATTTGTTCTACACAGAGTTTGGGGCTGTGTTTTTGATGATTAGTCTTTTAAACAGCAAACTCCATATCATAAACCACTTAAAAATGGATATTAGACGCCTTCTCTGTGCTATCTTTGGTGCCTGTGTTAACAGATGTTTACGGTGCTTAGTAACCTATGGGATTGTCATGTAGAGTATTTTGTTAGCTCAGGACAGAATGTTTATAGCATAATGTAATAAATGGAGCCCTAGATGCAGCCTGCTTCTGCCAAGCGCATGAAGCAGCCCAGTGTGGAAACAAATCTTGAAGTTGGTCCAACTTGGCGAGCCTTTTGGCTATCTGCTGATAAGCATTGTTAATGTAAAGATAAATCTGAGTGATACAGTGAGAATGTGGTGCAGCAAATTGTTTAGCTTAGAAAATAAGGTGTGGGTTATATTTTTAAAATCGGTTAACTGGAAGTTTAAGCTTCTCTGGTCATTCCACTGGTAAATTACACAACTATGGAGACTTGGTTTACTTTTTTGAGAATAATTTTTTGTGTGTATGTGAGGAAGATTAGCCCTGAGCTAACATCTGTTGCCAATCCTTCTCTTTTTGCTGAGGAAGATTGGCCCTGGGCTAACATCTGTGCCCATCTTCCTCTACTTCATATGTGGGACGCCGCCACAGCATGGCTTGATAAGCAGCACTTAGGAGTGCCTGAGATCCGAACCCGCAAACCCTGGGCCACCAAAACGGAGTGGGCAAGCTTAACCACTATGCCACAGGGCCGGCCCGGACTTTTTTGAGAATAAATTTTAAAAATATATGTCAATAATGAAATTAACTTCTATTTCTTAGTGTGTTCACATGTATCCATACAGACTGTCATTTTTTTCTTCTTAAAAGAGAAAACTATAATCTCTGTGGTGATATTTTAACTAATATGAATATTCAAATCACCTAATCACTCTCTGAAACTTGAATTGATAAGAATTGAGGTTTGGTAAGGCTGGAGTCAGTCCTCTGCTAATTGTGTAAACAAGGGAATATAGAATGCCTTTTTGACAAGTGATTTCTTTCAACCTGGAACAGCATAATGTAAATAATGTGCCCAATAAAATGGTTAATTAGTATGACAACCAACTTTAGAGGTGATTATCGGGTGCATGAACTTCCACTTCAGTATCCCTCCCTATAAATGGGCCAGCCCACCTCTTCTTGGAAATAATCAGATGGAAATCTTACTTCCTTGAAGGCCAATCTGTTGTAGGAGAGATTCATTTTTAGAAAGTTCTACCTTATACTGAATCAACATTTTCTTTCACCCATTGGCCTACCATTCAGTTGCTGCAGCCACACACAGTGAGTCTAATCTCTCTTCCCTTTAAGTGCTATATTTGAAAATAAACATTATGCTCCTTCCTGAATTCTTTCTTGCCTATTCTTGCAGCTCTTCCTCACTCACTGTGGGGTCCCACCCTTCTCTGCCCTGACCATTATGCCCTAGATTCTACATTCTTGCCATCCTCCATAATATATGTTGTCTAAAACACGGATGTGAAATCCATAGTTCTCGACTTTCTATATCTATTAAGGTAGCTTAATATTCATGAGCTATTTTAGCCATCCCATTACACTGTTCACTAATTTCAAACTTGTAAACAAGATAACAACTCATTCTTTTCAGATTATTAATCATCCATAGTCAAAACATTATGATAATTTCAAACATTTTTCATGCCTGAACTTCCTATAAATCAATGGAAAGTGTAACTCTGTGCAGGTAAATAGAATTCTACATAAAATGAAGATAGCTATTTGGTTTCTTCCTCTCAAGGAATACCAACCCCCAAAATACCACATGTAGAATGTTCTGAAGACAAGCAAATTGAAGCTGCATATTATAGACAGGTAGGGACTACAAGGTATTCTTTTCATGGACCTATTGAGTCTGCTTCCACAAGCATGAGTCAGTAATAGCAATCAGGCATTTATTGAAGGCTTGTTCTGTCCAAGTCCCAGAGAGTATGCCATCTGGCCCTAAATGAGGCGAAAGTACTACATCAGACAGAAATGCTTCCTCAGGCAACTGGGATTTAAGATGTACATACAGGACACGACTGAGTCAACAACCTACTCTTCCTCTGGAGGTAAATGGCTTGCTAATGCTGCAGGGAAGTCTGACACAGGTATATCAGGACATCAGTACTAAGGGAGGATCCTGCCTCCTGTTGTGTGTCTGGATCCAAGTCGGACAAAGGCTCTGGTGCTCCTCACTTACCAAGTCCTAACAAACAAACAAACAAAGCTGGTCTATACAGGGGGAGAGGGTGTGATTCATTGTAAAGTGCTTTGGGGCCCGCTGGACCTCAATTTGCATCTGAGCTTTACCACTGACATGCAAATTAGCTCCTTTTAGATTCACTTTTCTCCTCTGTGAAAATTATGCCTACCGCCCAGGGCTGAGGCATTTCCACACAGCCTCTGTAGCATTTATGGCCTGTACTTTGCATTAGACACCTACCTGGTGTGATTGATTACTCTTTTATGTATCTGTCTGGGGCTTCCCAACTAAATTATGAGTTTCCCTTGCCACCAGCTGAGAATCTGCCACAGCTGAAAATCTTCTGTCTTCCTCCAAGAAATGTTTATGGTTGATGATGATGACAATGTTTTTTATTTTTTCAGCATGACTGGATGTGAAACAAATGACTGTTTTCTTGGCAAAGAGAAAACCAAACTGTGATAGAGACTGACATCTGGGCCAATCAGAAGGCCCTCCTTTGCACAGACCTTCAGTCAGGACAAGGAGCCAGTCTTGTGCTCTTAGATGAAATTGTCCATGCTTTCCCCTTCGTGTGTGTGTGTGTGTGTGTGTGTGTGTGTGTGTGTGTGTTTGCAGTGAGATTCCCACTCATTCCCTTGCGTTATGGTCTCCATCCAAATTACATTTGCTTCTTTACTGACGAGTACTTGGACATGCGATTTCCAAATCAAAGTTCTACTTTGATGGAAGAAACCCCCAGGTTAGGATGGCATAATGTGAAATAATAGTAAACTAGGTGTCAGGAAACCTGGGTCCCCTCTAAGTTCCTTCCTCTAATGGGCTTTGTAATTTTTGCAAACTACTTAACCTTCCTGGCTTCATATTTCTTACATGTTAAAAACAAATAGACAACAAAAGAGGAGTGAACAAAATGACTTAGGATTCTTTTCAGGGCTATGATTTGAATCCATTTACTTATTGAATTTCTCTCTTCTCTCAGCTCTTTAGGCACTTTGCTTGAATCTCTCTGATAATACCTATTTCATTCATTTTTAGTTTCAGGTCTACTTTTTACATATCTGTCTTCCTTGCTAGGCTGTGGGTTCCTCAAGAATAGGAAGTAAATTTTATTCATTTTTATATTTTTCCCACTCTTTGTTGAATGCTGTAAATATGGCAGGTATGGGAAGAGTGTTAGCTGAATTAATGTGGAATGCTTTGGACAGTTGGGTGATAATTTATATCACTTATTTAACAGTATACAGCAATTTTGAATATAAGCATCAAGAAATAGTGTTTGCAGGGGGGCGCCCGGTGGCGTAGCGGTTTCGTCCGCGCTTGGCAGCCCGGGGTTCGCCGGTTCCGATCCCGGGCGCCTGCTGACGCACTGCATGTCAGCCACGCTGTGGCGGCGTCCCATATAAAGTGGAGGAAGATGGGCATGATGTTAGTCCAGGGCCAGTCTTCCTCAGCAAAAAGAGGAGGATTAGCAACGGATGTTAGCTCAGGGCTGGTCTTCCTCACCAAAAAAAAAAAAAGAAATAGTGTTTGTTTATTTTATTCCCTCATCATTAGTTTTTTAATCAATTATGTAAAACAGATAAAAATGTAATCACAACTGTGCTTCCAGCTCCTGTTCTAAAACAATACCAGCTCATCCTGGTCTGATGCAGACAGTCTTTCTGAAACAGTTTTCTTTTCTTTTGTTGTTGTTTTTGCTTTGAGCTAAAGAGAATTCCATGATGAGTACCAGTTTCTTAAAAGAATGAAGAGAGGATCATTTTTTAGTCTCAACTTCTTTCTTCAATGCTTCTCACTACCTTTTAATACAGGCAAATGAAGCCTTAGGTCAGGCACCAATTTTACTTAATAATGATTCATAAGAAGGCAGTGATTTTGTCAGAAATTGTTGGGCTGAGTGTTTTTAATTAGCATCTAAACTTACCTTCAAATACTCCATTCCAAAATCAGTAGATAATTTCTTCACCAGAGTCCTTAAAACTTCCAGATGTGTTTACTGTTTTGATTAGGTCTTGCTTCTTTTGTTATTGATTAGACTTCAGTCTGTTTTCTTTAGAATAATATCATTATAATCCCAATGAATTATACTTCTTAGACTGTGAATTTGTTTACATATAAACAAGTCTACCTCTAGCCGGCTGGGCTTCTAAGTGAAAAGTATATCTTAAGGAAGAAGCTCACTTCACGGAGATTCAGCACAGGTGGTGGAGGATACTCTGAGAAAGCCCTCAGTCAGCATTAGAACACCAAAAGATTTTGCAAATTGAACAGGTGCTTTTATGTCTTTATCTATGGTAGATAACCTGTTATGCTGGACACATGCTATAGTAACTCCTAGATTGTTTCCTCGGTTGTTTATAAAAATGAAACATTTAAAGTAGTATATAATTTAGAAAACTTAAAAGAGGCATCCCCCTCTGTTCCTTTAGTATACAGTATATTAGACATATGAGGAGGCCATTGGTCCAAAGAAAAACTATTTTTTTCCTGCTTAAAGTATATACTTTATCATAATAAGCATCATGTCCATCTTCTTTATCTTTGAGTTGCCATATCAAAAAAAGGAGAGTGTGACCATTACAAAACAGTCATACATAGTTCTCTCCTTGTGCTTATTGAAACAAAAGGTGATTAAGTGATACGGTAAATAGCTCATCTCAAGTTTGATGATGGCTGGTGAGAAACCTCCATCAGGCTTCCAACTTTGATTGCCATTGGTCAGGAAAACAGCCTTTGTCCTTCATCAGTATGATGTCACATGATCCTCATTCACCCTGTCAACTACTTCTCTGGACACCTTCGAGCTATGTTATTATTGTCCCAGAAAACCTCGATTTGGCAAAGCAGAGAGAATAGTCTGTCAAAGCATATGTGAATGGTAATTTGTGAAAAGGGTCCTGAAGACAGAGCCTCTACAATGGTAAAAGAAGATACCAGAATCTCTGGGCAAGATGATGATGATGAATGAAGAAAAGACAACATTTTTATACCTAGTAAATCAGAAAGATTAAAGAAAGAGGAGCAAGAATGAAGAGGAATGATTTCTTTCATATTAGTAGCCAGTGTAGCATCTTATTTCCCTTAGAGACACTGGCAAAACAATGCTTTGCTTCTCATAGAATAGATGTTCAATAAATATTTTTATTGATGACCTTAGTATGTCATAAAACACAGAAATTGCAGTGTTGCCAAGAAGTATGTGGAGAGTTGGGGGTAAAGGGATGTGGAATAGGATCAGGTGATAACCAGGATCTAAGCTCGGAAAGCAAATTTGGTATTCTCAGGTTAATGGTGGCACTCAAACGTGATGACCACCTTTCCAAGGTGGATCCTATTCAGGGCCTTCGAAATGTCTAGAAGTTTTTAATATTTGAAGCAAGATGGAGACATGTTTCGAATTTTTTTGTAGGACTCAGTAGGACTTGGGAGACATATCCAGTTTGCCAGCTGTTGGTATACCCCTCATCACAGAGCCTGAAATTTTAATTCTCTTTGCTTTTGTCCTATAAAGTTTGGTGTTTTTATTTATTCCTTACAATATGTAGGTAGGGTATGTGAGAATTAAAAAACTACTTGGGAAAAGATGCTGAATAAATAAGATTTTTTATTAGCCTACAGGATGTAAGTTTGGCCAAGTTAGTGGTATTTTTGGGATTACTGTGAAAAATCAAAGACAGAACACATACTTACTGAGCCATTACTGTGTTCCCAGGAATGTGCTAGACACTCTGGGGAATATAAAAGTAGTGTAAGACATGACTCGTGACTCTGGGACCTAGCATTCAAGCTAGGAAGGCAACATTAATAATGTACATGGTGTGATTATGAAAAAGTTGACAGCTATACAACTTAATGAAAAATACTATTACAGGCTGTAAATGCTACATTTATTTAGAGAGAAGGGAGATATGTTTGGGCTGAAGTATTTGGGGAGAGGCCTTATGGACAAACTGGCTCCTGAGGCAGGCCTTCAAACATGGTCAATTTTTTTGATAGGTAGACATTTTGTGCTGTGGAGGTTGGGAACTGAGCACCAGGAGGCATATCTGGAGCTCACTGGGGTTACTTGTAACAGGAGAGCAGGCAGGGTGTACCAGGCCCCTTCTCATTGCTTATTATGGATGCTGCATATAGGTCCATCCCTTGGGTAGGGCTGTTGGAATGGCCATGCTGAGCCTAGTCCTTGCTGGGAGGGTGGGGGGCGGTGACTGTTGCGGGGTGTTTCTGCATACAGTTATTCCTCAGTACCCATGGGGGGTTGGTTCTAGGACTTCCCAAAGATACCAAAACCCATCAATGCTCAAGTCCCTTATATTAAATGGCTGTAGTATGCATATAATCTACACACATCCTCCCATATACATTAAATCATCTCTGGATTACTTATAATACTTAATACAATGTAAATTCTATGTAAATAGTTGTTATACTGCATTATTCGGGGAATAATGACAAGAAAAAGAAGTCTACATGTTCACTACAGATGCAAGCATCGTAGGCCTTTCAGTTCACAGTTGGTTCAGTCTGTGGATTTGGAACCCACAGATCTGGAACCTATGGATACAGAGGGTTGACTATATTTCTCTTGTATGAGCGTTATATAAATTCAATTTTAAAACTTCTTCTTTTACCAGTATTCCAAGAGGTCTATCAAAGATGCCAACAGTATGGCTTTCTTTCAAGAATATGGTCTTGGAAGGACCCTGCAGTGGTAGAGTGGGAGTGAGATTCCCTCCTCCACTCCCACTTCCCTGCCATATGCTGATACTGACAGTCTCAGCTCATTAGACCCATAGGGACTCATAGAACTTGAGATCATCCACCAGTGATTCTCAACCAAAGCACTGCCTGGGGGCATTTGGAAGTATGGTTGTTACAAGGACTGGAAAGAGATACAGTCTTTTAGTGCCTAGAGTCAGGATGCTAAATTTCTGTAATGCCAGGGGCAATCCTACACAGGGAAGAATTGCACCTCCTCAAATGCTGGTAGACCCCTGTTGAAAACGGAGTCCAACATCCTCACTTTATTTATAGGTGAGGAAATGGAAGTCCCTGAGAAATGACAAGACTTCCATAGGATTAAACTCCAAAGTGACAGTGACAGATTTATAACCCAGTTCTTCTAGCTTTCTGTCGAGGGCTCTTTCTGCTACACCACGTTCCCACCCATAAACATTGACTATAACCATGAAATACCATGCTGTTTATCTCTGTCATTCATTTGTGAGGGTGACAGCTGCGTTAACCATCTGAGTGGATGGGCTGTGGATTGAGACAAGTGACACCTGATCAACCGTTCTTTTCCCTGGGAGCACACTGAGATTTGCCTGTGAATTAGGGCTGGCGAATGCCCTGTGAGCTGTCAACCACTGTGAAACCCTAAAGGTAGGTTGGCATTCTAGAAAGGGCATGGAGTAGGCTTTGGGATCACACAAATCTGGCTTGTCTTGTGGGATTTGAATCTACGCCTGCCCTTTACTATATTTATGACTCTCAGTAAGTTAAACTCTCTGAGCTTTATATGCAAAATGGGGGTGGTGATTCTTACTTCACAAGGCTATTGTAGTTTAAATGAGTCAAAACAGTGCCTGGCACATATTGGACACTGCAGAGAGAGATGACTCGCTGCAGCACCCTTTTGAGAGGCTCTGAGAGGGGAAACTTAAAACCTTCACTCATAAAAGATCCACTTGATACCAATTGCTGTTGTTTTTTTCCTCCTCCTTTCCCAGTTGTCCAAAGTTGGGGCTTTAATGAGTCCCTGAAGTGTTTCTTTTGTTTGAACTGTTGAACTTTTCCTCCTTCAGAAGGGTACTGCTGGCCAGAAATGACTTTCTTGCGACTTCTCAGTCAATGTGCCTAGACTATTGTCATACAACAGAAATGGAAGATATATCCAGATGATTATCGGTGACTTATGAAGTTTGGATTTAAAAACAATACTAAGGGGCCGGCCTGGTGGCACAGCGGTTTAGTTCGTGCTTTGGCAGAGCCGAGTTCCTGGGTTCGGATCCCGGGCGCCAGCTGACGCACCACTTGTCAGCCATGCTATGGCGGTGTCCCATATAAAGCAGAGGAGGATGGGCACGGATTTTAGCCCAGGGCCAGTCTTCCTCAGCAAAAAGAGGAGGATTGGCAACGGATGTTAGCTCAGGGCTGGTCTTCCTCACACACATGCACACAAAAACAATACTAAAAGCCATTCCTGGATATATGTTTGTCAGAGAGATTTCTATCTGCCAGTGATGGGAGATCTTCCTTAGGCGAGGTGATACTTTTGGCAAGTTAAGGGACAGTTGAAAGTTGGCCAGTTGGGGTGGTGAGGGTTGTGGTAAATGGCCTTTCTGGGTAAGGAACAGCCTATGATAAGATGTTGTAAGACATGAGAACTTAGAGGAATGGACACAAAAGCCTAAGAGTGTTTCAGTCCTTGACTTTGAAGAGATATGCACTTTGACCCATACATGCACACTTTCCCATGATTGGAACACTTTAAAATTGCTTATCTTTGTTAAAGGGTAATTCTCTAAAAAGGTAAAATCATGTTTCTCCTACAGATATAAAAATAACAGAGGTAAAATAATACAGATATTAATTAATGAAGGAACTTGAAAAGATGTTATAATTATTTCAAAGAAGAACTCAAAGAATCTCAAATATATATACAATAAAGGAATGTTGAAATGAATTTGCAAAATCCGATCTATCCATAGGGGAATAATCAATTATGTTCCACTGGATACAACTGATTTGCATTTGTAGAGACAAAAGTTATTTTTATGGTTCATTTCAACAAGTTGGCTTCTGACACCTCAGAACTGTAAAATAGCCTAGTCAAAGACAAGGGCTCAGACTCCTATAGGATTAGCTAATCCCTGGAGGCCTGAGCATTCCATTGAAAGGATATCCTCTAATCTCCTTGGCTCATTTCAAAGTCAAAAATTTTTCCTTACACCTTCATGATTCCACTGGCTACCATTCTTGCTTGAACTCTTAGTTTACTGGTGAAATTTTGGTGAGGTGGGATTCCTATATAGCCTTGGGAATTCTCCATCTTTCCTAGATATATACTTTATTTTAAAAATCTTTTGATTATGGGAAATTTTAAGCATATACAAAGTAAAGTGAATAGTATTTTGAGCCTCAGATACCCATAACTCAGCTTCCAGAGTCATCAATATTTTGCTAATCTTGTTTCATCTTTCCACCCTGTTTTTTAAAGCAATCCCCAGACATCTTATCCTTTCATTTGTAAATGTAAATACTTTAGTATGCATATCTAACAAGTAAACCCTCTATTTTTTTAATAACCACATGGTCTATATTTTATGGTGATAGAGAGATAATACTTTATGAAAGGACATTATATTCTTTAGGCTTGACTTTGTGATATGATGGAGGGAGGGTTTCAACAGAGTAAAATCAGTATATATCTAGATCTAGAATAGATACAGATATTTATATCTTCACGGGACTAATTCTCTTTTGTCATTCAGGCTCCAGCTCAAATGTCACCTTTTCAGAAAGGATTTCTCTGACCTCTATGTAGAGTAACCTTCCCTCAACTAGATCATGCTATCATATGACCCTGTTTTATCTTCTTCACAGCACTTATCACTATCTAATATTATTTTGTTTATTAATTTGTTTTCCTGTATTTTATCCATCTTCACCAACAAAAATGTAAGCTCCCTATTAGTAGGGATCTCTTCTGTCTTGTTCACTTTATATCCCATGGAAAATCCTCAGTAAGTTTTGGTTGAATGAATGAATGAATGAATGCATTTTAGTAGTTAATGGAAGTTTTTGTTAGCATTCTTCCAAACATGTATTTCCCTTCCACATATCCAAAAATATGTGGCTTTCATGTGCCAATCCCTAGTGTATTAGTAATTTGGTGAGATTTCCTCATGGTCTGGAGTGAGGAGCTCTTTCCAGGGACCAAAGATAATCCAGGGCAGCTATAATATCTCCCCGTAAATGACCTTGAACTGATATACTCGGTAGTGATTTCACTTGATCAGCAGATATAGTTAGGAGAAATGTCTTGGTTTGCATTTCTCCCAGAAGCAGACCATGAGACAAGGATTCAGGTAAAAGTTTATTTGGGAAAGTGAATTAAGGAAGGGAAAGGAGCTGATAAAGGGTGCCTTACGAAGCAGGATACCACCATTGGTAATTGGAGTTTGTAATCTTCCTAGAGAGATTTTGGGAGCCCAGGCAAAACACTCATCTTAGAGTCCTCTCACTCAACGTTGAAAAAGTTTGAATATTTACCTGCCAACTTCTATCAGTCATTAATTCCTGGGTACTAATGCTGTGGAGGGCAAACCTGTCTCTAGATGCAAGAGAGAACCTTCAGGCAAAGAAATGCAGGTGCTGGCAGTTAGAAACTAGGCAGTGTATAGTAGGAGGGTGAGGGGATATGCCTGGGAAGGGACAGGCAACTTGTATTGGATAATACAATATGATTTTTTTAAATAACCTTTTTATTTGGGACTAATTTCAGATTTACAGAAAAGTTGCATAGATTGTAGAATTCCCATATATTCCTTGCCCAGTTTCCCCTAATGTTAACATCCATAATCATGATATATTCATCAAAAGTAAGAAACCAACATTAATGCAATATTATTAATAAAACTCCAGACTTTATTCAGATTTTCTTGGTGTTTCCATTAATGTCCTTTTTCTGTTCCAGGGTTCAATCCAGAATATCACACTGCATTTAATTTTACAATTTTTAAGTACTGTGCATACACTCTTTTATTTGGGTCCTCTCATGTGTTCAACTAACTCGTCTTTGTAACTAGATAGTAAGTTCTGTGAGTGAAAATACAAGGATGTTGACGTCCAACAACATGTTGGACATAGGATGTATTCTCAAAACAACAAATATATCAAAACAACAAAGAGAACAAAGCTTTATTCAGTAGACATATGTATCTGAGCCTCCACCAAGAAGCTAAGAAGTACTCATAACAGTGTGATGACTTGGAAGAAATTTGATTTTGAATCTGTGTCCTGAACATCAAATGTGAAGCAGGACCCCCTAAATCAGACACGGCCCAGTACCTCCAATGTGCTAGCCTTGTATATGCCTGTCACACTTAATCCTGCTGACTGTGAGTCACATTGCCTTGAGTACCTTAGACAGACGAGGGAGTAAGAATCAGGGAAATTAAGTTACTTGCCCAGAGATTCACAGGTGGGAAAGGACACAGCCAACATACGTTTTCTGGCTTCAGAGCCTACACTCTTAATACTATACTCAGTTATTCCCATTCTTCTCGACTTGCCCATCCCCTACCCTTGGTGCCTTTTTGCTAGGCGTGCAGACTTTGACAAGTCTGTATTATCAAACTGCAACAGATATGGATGCATGGTATGTTTCTTAGTAAACTGGATTAAATGTCAGTCTTGAATCTGTGGATTATTTTCAAAGCCTACCTAACATTTGTAAAACCTGTTATCTTGATGACCACAAAGCTCTTCAGAAAGTCACCCCTACTCCAATAATAAAGTTTTAATACAGGGCTAATAACAGCAGGGAAACATTGATGTTGTATAATAATTCAAATATTTTATTATTTTGTAATGTGTTTGAGTTACTTAGTTGACCTCCATTTCTCAGTCTTTCCATACTTACTGTGTTTTTTTTTTTTTTTAAGTATTACATGAGGGATGTGGAATATTCAGTGAAATCCTTAATCTTTATACTTGCAATGACCCAGTGGCCCAACTGAAAATTACCCTTAGTTGCCTTGAAACTTGGGACATGGAATTCAGAAGAAGAAATTCTTATAAATTATTCGAGCTTTGACTCTGGGAAAATAAACAGCATGAGTATCTAGGCTAACCAATGCCGAAATTCCTCTAACCTCTAATTCTAAATTCAGAAAAGAATAGGCTTTAAGGTTTTTTTGTTTATTTTTAGTTTGATTACAAGTTGTGGGAAGCCTAGAGTTAGTATCTAATAATACAATCTAATGTAAAACACAAATTTTTGGCTCAGAATGAGATCTAACTTCTAAGAAGATATGTAGGGACAATCATATAAAAATGGGCTTTGTTTCTTAGAAGGAATAAATAGGGACTGACTGAAAGGTAATCCTTCAGACTCTAATGTTTAGAGCATTGCACATTTTTAAAGGAGAAAAAACATCACCTTTCTGAACATATGTAGGAAACTGTTTACTTAAATGGCTGCATTAGGTTGGCATGGTTTTAAACCATGACCTTTGATCCTCTGTGCCTGTAATTAGAGGCACAATCTGTTAATGCATATTTGCAAACTGTGCTCCAGCAAGCCCCTCAGGGGCCATGGGATGTTCAGAGGAGAGGACCAAGCTGGCTACACTGTATGTCTTCACTCTACAAAGGGCTGGACTTTCATGTGCTTTTACACCCAGTGCTTCTGAGAAAATTTAAATTGAAGGAATAGCCGCTCATTAAAAAAAGCAAGCAAACAAAAATGTTTAAACCCATTATTTATTTCCTTATGTTGTATAGACTGCTTTTCTGACTGCCTCTTTTGGAAGCCCTCAGATTTCTAGAGAAAAAAATCACATTAGTTTTTTATGTCTAAATTCAGATTTACTTGATAGCTGCTAGATTGTAAACTCACACAGGGCAAAAGACTGTGTATTCTCTATTTAATGGGCACTCAAGAAATAGTTTTCTTCACCAATGACTGTTGTGCAGGTGACATTAAGAAAGTGCTTACTATGACCAGGGCCTATACTACATCCTTTCTTCATGCTACAGTAGTGCCCCCTTATATGCAGGGGATATGTTCCAAGACCCCTAGTGGATGCCTGAAACTATGGGTAGTACTGAACCCTGTACATACTATGTTTTTTCCTATACGTGTATATTTGAGATGTGACAGCAAAACTAGAATGAATTTCTTTTTCCTTTTTCACAATTTGACGGATAGATTTGTTCTTACTGTAGATCTTAGCAACCTCAGCATATGATTTTTGTTCTTTCCTTGTTAAGTCAAGAACTTTCATCTTTTCACTTAAAGGAAACATATTACAGCTTCTCTTTGGCATATCCGAATTGCTAGCATCACTCTTGTGCTTTGGGGCCATTATTAAGTAAAATAAGGGTTACTTGAACAAAAGCACTGAGGCAATACCTTGACAGTTCATCTGATAACCCAGACAGCGACTAAGTGACTAATTGGTAGGGAGCATATACAGTGTGGATATATTGGACAAAGGGATGATTCACTTCACATCTTGGGAGGAACAGAGTGGGAAGGCACAAGATTTCATCATGCTACTCAGAACAGTGCATAATTTAAAACTTATGAATTGTTTATTTCTGGAATTTTTCCATTTAATGTTTTCAGACTGCAGGTAACTGAAACCATGGAAAGCGAGGTCACAGATAAAAGGGGACTGCTGTATATTATTTAATCCCACACAAAACCCCTTTGATCTGCCTAATTCTACATTTGGTGAAACTGTGACGTAAGGAGGTTAAATAATTTGGGAAGTACCTATGGTTGGTAAGTAGCACAGTCAAGATTTAAACACATTTAATTCCAAATGTGTCTAACTCCCATGCTCCTAACAGCTGCCTATGTGGTGGTTTTAAACATATGTCCACGAATTCTTTGATAGTCCTTCTTTAAAGAGGGGGAGTCTTTGGGGCCTGCCCAGTGGCCCAGTGGTTTAGTTTGCTCTTTGGCAGCCCAGGGTTCGCGGGTTCGGATCCCGGGCGCACGCCCACAGATGCACTGCTTGTCATCCATGCCGTGGCGGCGTCCCATATAAAGTGGAGGAAGATGGGCACGGATGTTAGCCCAGGGCCAGTCTTCCTCAGCAAAAAGAGGAGGATTAGCAACGGATGTTAGCTCAGGGCTGGTCTTCCTCAACAACAACAACAACAAGAGGTGGAGTCCAAGTTCCCACCGCTTGAGTGTGGGCTGGACTTGGTGACTCATTGCTGAAGAATAAAGTAGAAGAGAATATGTGCAACTTGGATTGCTCTGTCTTTTGGATCATTCACTCTGGGGCAAACCAGCTGCCATGTTTTGAGCTGCCCTATAGAGAGGCCCGCACGGAAAGGAAGTGAGGGAGTCCTACGGCCAGTGTGGAGTGAAGAACTCAGGCCCCCAGTCCAATAGCCAGTGTGAAACTGAAGCCTCTTGACAACAACCACCATGAGAGTGACCTTGAAGGTGGAGCCTTCAGCCCCAGTCCAGCCTCAGAATGACTGTAGCCCCCTGCCCGCCCCAACAGCTTGACCGCAGCCCCATAAAAGACCGGAGCCAGAACCACTCAGCTAAGCCTCTTCTGGGTCCCTCCCCCTAGACTGTAAGATAATAAATGTTTGTTGTTTTAACCTCTTAAGTTTGGGGTTAATTGATTATGCAGCAATAGATAACTAATGCAGCCTAACATTGCCTTGATCATTTTTTTTAAAAAGAAATTGTCTTAATTTCATTAAATCTTGAATTTTGAAATATTGATATAGCAAGGAGAAATTTTTCAGAAAAAACATGCTGCCAAATGTAAGTAGTAAAATATCAATGCCCCAATAACATAATAGTTATAATGACTTCTCTGGGATTTGGGATTTTGTAATTCAAAGGACAACTGTTATAAAAATCCATGATTTAAAAAGCAGGGATATTAATAATAACCACATTGCTGAAGATAGCATTTTGAACTTTAAAAAAATCCTCGTGGGAAAACTCAGGAAGTATTCTGTTTGGTAAGTTATCATTCATAATCTTAAATTGTCAGGAGCATGCATGCACTTTATGTGATTTAAAGAGGGATATAAAGTGAAGTTGAATTTTAACCTCTTCCCTGGTGATTTCACTCAGCTTTTCAAGGGGGGTCCTAAAAGCTCATAGGTCAAGCCATTTCTTGGTTTGCTCTGCCTGACAAATTGCATTAACTCTGCTTTATGACCATTTGCAGTTTAATAAATGACTTGGACTTTGATTGATATCTTTTGAGCTTAAGCCCAAGAATTTGTATAAGACTTTGGGATATAGTACTGTAAACTTATTTAAAGATGGACTCTGAAAGCTGGAAGGACATATACTAGTATTAGCTTTAGTACATGTATAGGTACTGAATTTGGAGCATTTTAAGTCCTTACAGAAGATCCTAGATGATTTGCCTTTAAAAAAAATATGTGAAAGTGATTTTTTAAAATATATTTAGAAAGTGATTTAAGTGAGTTAAGGAATTTATTCATGAAGTGGATATGGCTAGTTCTTGATTGGTATTCAGAATGAATATAAAGTAGAGATGCTAGTTTCCCTTGCCTAAGTTGGAGAACACAGACCATCCTAGTCCTTCCCTTTCAATGTTGTTTCCTCCATGCAGCTTGCACCTTGAGTTCTCAAAACCACTTTTTATATTGAACTGGACTTGGTAGTATATGCTTGACCTTGATTCAAGGGTTTGTGCTGCAGGGAAGGATAAAGATGAATATTGATAGCCTGAGTATAGAGATCCCTCATTACCATAATTCATTCATTCACTCATTCACAAGCTCACTCAATTCATTCTACACTTTACCCAGCAGAGCAGTGGACTAGGTGCTAGAATACAATGATAAATAACTCAGAACAGTCTCTGCCTCATGGAAGGAAGTTCATGGTCTAGGATGGAGTAAGACATTAACCAAGATAATTAGAAGCTGTTGTAAGTAATATGAAATAAAAGTGTAAGGGGACCTGATCCAGGTTGGGGGTTGGTGGTTAGGGAAGGCTTTCAACAGAAGATATTTGAAATCTAAAGGAGTAGAAGTGGAGGGAGAAGGAAGAGCAATCTGGGCAGAGGAAACAGGAGCCAGGAAGATACCCAGTACTGTTGAGAACTGAAAACGGTCAGTGTGGCCAGAGTTCAGAGAGCGAGATTGAACATGAGCTGAGAAGAGGCCAGAGAAGTAAGTAGGGGCTATATCTCATGTTGTGTTGCAGGCTGTGATTTATCATAAGAGCAGCAGAAAACCACTGGAGGTTTGAAGCAAGGAAGTGACATAATCAGGTCTGCATTTTTAGGAGGTCACCTGGTTCTATAATGAAGAATGGATGGAGGAGGAATGGAAAGTATTCAGGGAGATGGATTATGGATCTGTCGTAGGCCAGAGATTTTGGTAGTTTGGACCAGAGTGGTGATGGTAAAGATAGAGAGAAGTGAACAGATTAACCATTATTTATGGTGAATAGATTTATCAATTATTTATGAAGTAAAGTAGACTGGACCTAGTGCTGACTTGGATATGACTAGGGGAGGGATGCCATGGTTAACTCCTGCATATTTGGCTTCTTCAAGTGAATGGGGAACACTTGAGGGACATAGGTATAGGTTGGGAAAAAGTAGTTTAGTTTGGGAACATTTTAAATTGGAGGCCTTTTTAAGACATCCACAAGGAGATGCAGTGCAGTCTTGGGTCCTGGATCAGAGGACATATCTGGAATTTGGAAGTCAGTGGTTTACACACAGTATCGAAGCCACAAAGGTAAGTGAGAACACAGAAAGAGTGAAAGTGGAGTGAGGGCAGAAAGCATAAAGCCATGAGGAACTCCAACATTTAAAAGCTAAGTGGAGGAGAAGCTGACAAATACAAGTGAAAAATGTAACAGAGTAGATGCTTGAGGTGTCATCTAAGAGGCCAAGGAAAGAGAATAATTTAAAATGCTGATGAGGGGTATAGTAAAAAAGGTCCTGTAAATGGCCTTTGGATTAGTAAAATGGATGTCTTGAAGGACTTTAAGGAGAGCTATGATAATGTAGTGATGGAGGCAGAGGCCAGAATTAAGTGTCATGGGAATGAGTGGGAAGTGAAGAAAGGGAAATGGTGGATACAGATAACTCAAGGCATTTGGCTGTCAAGGGAAACAAAAGGATAGAGCTTTAACTAGGGGAGGAAATAGAATTAAGGGAGGAGATTCTAAAGATGGGAGACTTGAGCATGTTTAAAGGTTGATGGGAAAGAGCAATGGGGAGAGTGAGGGGGTGGCTTGAACATAGAGAGAGGATAGATGATTAATCATGTAGGATTCTTGAGAAGATCCAGAGAGCACAGCTGGAGGAATTGGAGAAGAGAGAGAGTTCCTGCCCTTCTGTCCTGGGGGCGGGGAGGGAAGAAAGGATGTGTGCAGATGCTGAGGTGTAGCTGCAAGTTAAAGGACTTTCTGTTTGATGGCTTCTGTTTGCTTTGGAAAGAGAAAAGGATGAGATGAGAGAGAGAAAGGGGATGGCATACTGGAAAAGAAAGGAGGTAATTTCAGATATTTGAGGAGGACAGAGAAAGCTTGAAAGTGAAAGGGAGTAAATTAGTAAAGCTTAGTAGGTTAGCTAGTCATTACTTGAAGGCCCAGTTGAGGTTGATGATCATGAATTCATGGTGGTACCACTGTTAAAAGTATTATGAAGTATTAGATCCTTTCCAGAGGTGCTCAGCAGTTTACCAGGCACAGAGAAAGTGGGATCATCTAGGCCTAAGTTTTTGTCAGAGAGGTATGATTAAAAGATGGCAGCCGTAAGGGACTTTAGGATATTGGCATCAGCAAGGGAGCCATTGAAATGATAAACCAGGATTCTGAGCTGGTTAAGAAAGAAAGTAAGAACAGAAGAGGGAGAGCATAGAGATCTGTGTGAAGCTTGTAGTCAGAGTAGTTGATTAAACGTATTAGAAGATCAGAAGTCAGTGATCAGAACAGGATGGTACACCCCAGAACAATTAAATCCAGATCTCTAGTGGTGGGGCCCATAGATTATTTTAAAGCTCCCCAGGTGATTCCAGTGCTTTTTTAAAAGAGGGAACATGAGGATATAATGTAAAAAAAAAAGGAATATGCTGTGATTGTTATTAAGCCCATGATAATAAAAGATAGTAGCAGTGTGAAATCAGGATGAAAACACAAATAAAGAAAGCAGTCAAAGAACTGTGCTTTTAAAATAAAACAAAAAAACAAAACCCCAAAACTATACATTCCCTTCTTAACAAACTGAAGTCATAGGCCTTGCCCTCCTGCTCACTCTCATGTTAGAAGTCCAAAGAAAAGAAATAGAGATTGTTATAAGAAAGATCGTACAATTCAGGACAAATTACCTGGGGGCTAGATACTTTGACATTTGACTGATAAAAACAGGAATTAGAAGCATGGTAACTATTTGTTCACTACAGTCTCTTTGGAGGGACAACCCTTTGGCTCACTTGGCATAGTATGGTGTCAGTCTGACTACAGAGGTCTGAGTATGGGGCTTGGGCCCCTCTGAGGGGCCTGGTTGGCCCTCAGTTAGCCTGGATTCTTGGACTTGGTGGCTATATCATGGTCCACTCATCTTGGAATGGTGCCGAAATTCTATTCATTGAAATCACATAGGAAAGTGTGTTAATATTTTACCTGGTATTCGGTGACAAGGCTCATCACTGCCAGGTTATTCAGTTAAGCAAAATTACCTCTGTTCTTTTCACGTTAAATAAGAGGCCATTGTATAGTTAACTTCTTTCTAAGTGGAGTGCTTATGAAATGTGTAGGGCTCATAGGCATAACTGTTGCTAAAGAAAGCTCAACAAATCTAGACACTCCCACCCCCAGCCCATAGCCCTTGTCTGTCATCCCATAAATTTAATGTCAAGGACATTTTATAGACAAGACAATCATAAGAGGATTCAGGTAGACATGGAGCATGTTGTGAAAACCCTGGCATGTTTTACCAGTGTATTAGTCAAAGTTCTTCAGAGAAACAACCAATAGGATATGCATATATCTAGAAAGACTTATTTTAAGGAATTAGCTCACACAAGCAAGTCCAAAATTTGTATGGTGGGCCAACAGGCTGGAGACCCAGAGAAGTGCTGATATTGCAGTTCAAGTCCAAAGGTCATTTGTTGCAGAATTCCCTCTTGCTCGGGGGTGGTCAGTCTTTTGTTCTATTAAGGCCAACAACTGATTGGATGAGGCCCACCCACATTATGGAGAGCAATCTGCTTTACTCTAAGTCTACTGATTTAAATGTTAATCTCATCCAAAAATACCCTCAAGAAACAGATTAATGTTTGACCACATATCTGGGCACTGTGGCCCAGTCAAGTTGACACATAAAATAAACCATCACACCAGGGGAGGTCATAGCACTGTCTTCTCTGGATTCAACAACAAAATTTGAATTCAATCCAATTCGTCATTTGTTGAGTGCTTAATATATGTCAAGTGCTGTGCAGCATATAGCCATTATACTACAAGTTTTGTCTTCTGTGGGGATGATGAGCATTTTTTTCTGTATATGTTTTTTGGCAGACTTATAACACTTAGAAAGCATGCAGACTGCTCAGTGCCAGTGACAAGAGAGTTCATCATGATGTGTTTGAAGCCAAAGCTTTGTGAAGCAAGACACCACAAGCGCTTAGTGGTTTCCTTCTGACAGTAGCTGTAAACATTAATCAGAAGGTTCACTACTGTTTTCAGCTCATATCCTTGGGTTGGAGCAGAAGCAACAGCCAGAGCAACCCTTATTTATCCTCCTTTAATTCCATCTCACCATTGCCAAATCTTAAATAATTGTCATTCTGACCACTCACTTTCTCAAAAATCGTCTTATTAGCCTATGGATTGATTTGCAGATTCCTTAGCCTGGTAGTCACACCTCTGTGATATTAACAAACCTGCTTATCCATTTGTATTTTCTGCTGAGCTTCAAACTGAACTATTCCTTTGCCATCGAAATATCTCATTTGTTTCTGCCCAACAACTTTTGTTCATGTTGTTTCCTCCACATAGCCTTTCTCATTCTCATTTTTGCATCCTCTCATTCTACTTAACCTTCAAGGCTGAGCTCAAACACCACATCGTCAAACTCCACAATGTCTGCTCTGATCCTTCCCCTGCGCCTGCTGCCTTTCCAGCTACAAGTCCTTTTTTCCTTTCCCTTAGCACTTCATTGATAATGTTTATTGAGACTCTCACACTTTCTCCCATCTAAGTTTCTTGTGGGCCTTGTCTCACTGTATTTGGCCTGCATTCAGGATCGATGTCTGCAGTCTCCCCAGTACAGTACCTTGTACAATGTCTCATTACAGTACTTTGTAGATGGTGAGTAGTCTGGAAGTTTTTGTTGAGAAAATTAAAGCAAGGGACCTAATGTGTAAAGCCTCATTATGGTTTATTAATTTCATCTAAGGAAAGAATTTTTTGCATATCCTCCACCGTACTTAGTAATGTGCTGGTGGTGGGCCGTAGTGGGCATTGAGCAACTAGATTGATGGATTTATTCTGTATTTGATAAAGTTTTTTTGGATGCTTTCAGACTAAAGGAGGATTGGTCTGATGATACAAGTTTCAAAAGGCAATATTATTGCTGATGCACACTTATGAGGGAACTATGGTATCTTTTAAAGTCCAGCAAATAGAAAGATGAATCTATCATGAGTCAGATTCATTGAGAGAATTGTGCCCCCATCAAGCTCTAAGGTGTTAGTACTGATGCTGATAGAAAATATCCCGCTCTGAGAGCCCCCATAGCTTGCTTTATGTTTTAAGAGAATAGTATGAGTACATTCTTCTGCTGGGGAAGAAGACTTGGTGGTCCAGTAATCACTATGGTTTTTAAAAAAAATTTTAATTTGTAAACTTGACATGACTGTGCTTTTCTGTTTCCTCCAATCTCTGGTAGTGAGTTTTCTGAAAATATTCCTGATTTAAATCACAGCAAAAGAGACTTAGCTAAATACCAAGAGAGACTGCCTGTGGTACCTGTCTTCTGATTTGAAAAATGTGCTTCAAGGCGATCAACACTTACTTCTATGTCATAGATTGTGCTGAATAAAGAGGGTCTGACTTAAGCTCAGTGTGCTTTAGAGAAGGGAGCAATTTTTGTTCTTTGGTTTGTTTTAATGTATTTTAAGGTCTTTATTGAGATATCATTGACAGATAACATTGTGTAAGTTTAAGGTGTACACCGTGATCTAAGTATATATTGTGAAAGGATTACCACATTACAGTTAGTTAATATATCTCTCACCTCACATGTTACCATTTTTTTTTTTTTTTTTTTGGTGAGGAAGACCAGCCCTGAGCTAACATCCGTTGCTAATCCTCCTCTTTTTGCTGAGGAAGACTGGCCCTGGGCTAACATCCATGCCCACCTTCCTCTACTTTATATGGGATGCTGCCACAGCATGGTTGACAAGCAGTGCGTCCGCGGGTGCCCAGGATCCAAACCCATGAACCCCAGGCTGCCAAGCGCGAACTAAACCGCTGCGCCACTGGGCCGGCCCCATTACCATTTTTTTGTGTGTGGTAACATTTAAGATCTACTCCCAGCAAATTTCAAGTATAAAATAGATCATTGTTAATTTTAGTCACCATGCTGTACATTAGGTCTCTAGGACTTATTCATCTCATAACTGAAAGTTTATACCCTTTGACAAATATCTTCCCATTTCACCCACCTCACAGCCCCTGGTAACCATTAATCTACTCTCTATGAGTTCGACTTTTTTAGATTTCACACAGAAGTGAGATCACGCAGTATTTTCCTTTCACAAGAGAGACTTATAAGGGGGGAATTGAAGCCAAAACACTGATAAGCAAAAAGTTACAAATACCAACAGGCTCATGTGGATAGAAGCCATAGTTGCCACAGGAGGCAAGGCTGCCCAGGAAACCCACCTTTGTCCATTTCCCCACACAGGTGGGGCAGCAGCAGCAGTTAGTTGAACTCAGTAAACCTGTGTTCCATACTGAGCACCTGCACGAGTCAGGCGCTAGGGATGTGATGAAGAGCAGACATGGGCTTTGGGAGCACACAGCCTAGAGGCCTTTAACTGCACTCACAACTAACCCAATGGGAGGCAGGAGAGAGGGAGGCAGCAGAGACTCGTTACTCCTAGAGGAGTCATGGAAGGCTTCTCGGAAGACGTGACATTTGAGGTGATTCTTGAAAGGTCTGTAAGAGGCCATCAGGCAGAGAAAAGGGGAAAAGGTGTTCTTAAAAGGGACAACCCAGAAGCATGAAAATATACAAGAAGACGGTGTGTTAGGGAAATGATAAGTAGTTTGAAGTGGCTGGACCAGAGGATGTCTGAGGGTAGGTAAAGGGAAATGAGGCTGGAAAGTAGGTAAGGTTCATACATTTTGTTAGAGATCTTGGACTTTTTCTGGCACCCAGGAGGTAGCTGCACCAGAATTTATTGTATAGGTAAGTGGCACGATCAGATTTGTTATTTTAGAAAGACAATTCACTATGAAGGAGAGAGATTCTTGTATTGCGTTGGTTGACAGGTAGGGCGGAGGCGTATTTTTTAATAATAAACCAAATGAGCAATAACTTGTCTTATTCTTGCACAATGAGTAGGAATTTGCCAACATCTTCATAGGATGAAAATAAGCCTGGTATTTATCACAAAATCTTTTGAGATGTAAAAATGACACTGACAATGCCGTATCCCATTTTTGAGGACAGTCATCCCCTATAGTGTGTGAAGAGGAGTACTTCAAGTGCAGACAGACAAGTGAACACAGCAGGTTTCTGTCACATGCAGTCAAGAAACCAGACAGGATATTTAAACTATGGCTATTGGTACTGGCAAGAGTTCAGTGCCGGGGAAAATAAATACACTGAGTTAGCGGTGATGAGAGTGACAGAAATAGAGTTGTCTGTTCCTCTTTGTACTGTTGCAGGGGAAAGGAAGCTTTAAACCTAATGAGATGGGTTCTTGTTAGCAGATTGCTGTTCCTTCACTTACTATTTATGGCTCTTTGTCAACAGTGATCTAAGTGAACTTTTCCTGAGATAGCTGAGACCTCATAATTTGTTTCCTCTGAATTGGACATTTCTCTGTATGCGATTGATTTTTGAGCTTTCATTGGACCCTATTCCCAATTTATATGGGAATAGAACTTTGAAAATCCCGAAGTCATTCATTGACTGTGTATTTATTGAGACCCTGACTCACCTCACTTATGAGTGAGGGAGGGACTGACAAGTTCTTTGCCTTCATGGAGTTTACAATCCAATATAAATGTGGCATGATAGTCACTGGATTTAGGGAAAAAGGACTCTAGCATTGAAAACTAACACTTCTTCTGGGGAAGCATTTGAAATATTTTATAGACTACATATATTGAAGGCCAAACTCTGGTTCATTGGCAAAAAAAGTAGTGTTTCTATTAGAGTTTTGCAACAGCATGTTGGGATAAGACTTGGACCTGTGTTCTTTCTCTCTGGCTTAGCTGCAGGTTGCTTTCATCTCTGGGCCACAGTTTCCTCATCTGTAGAATTAATAGGTTAGACTAGATTAGTGGTTTTCAACTCTGGCTGCATATTAGAATCACCTGAAAGCGTACCCTTGCTCAATTAAATCAAAATTGCCGTTGGAAGAAGAAGCAGGCATGCGTATTTTTAAAGCTTCCAGGTGATTCTATGTTTTTTTGAAACCAGGGCTGAAATTCACTGGACTAGGTCGGAAGTCTTAACTGGAAAACTACAGGTGAGTTTTTCTCTGCACGTGGGTACAGGGCTTAATTATTTTTTAAATTAGTTGCCATCATTTAAAAAATAAAGATTTCTAATTTCTCTTGAAAAATGGAAAGATCAGGCAGCAACTGGGCTTATATTTCTGAGTGGTAAAAATTCAACAAAGCAAACCACAGTTTCTACCGGGCCCACTTCATTTATTTGTGTTACCTTCTGGCCCTTGAAGGCATTTTCATTTGTGAAACTGAACTGGATGGTGTTTAAAGTCTCAAATTTCTTGAATTGCTTGTTTCCAAAGCCAGAAGACTGATGGCAAACAAATGACACCTTTATCTATAAGCTAGTTGTTATATGAAATCAAAGGGAACTTAATCTTTCAAGGTGGAAAAATCCCAGGTTCCGGTGGAAGGGAGCTCTGTCTAGTTAACAGCAGAACTCCACATACTACCATGTAGAGGACACCTGCTCGGGGGCAAGAGAGGGGGGCGGAAGAGGATTAATTCATTTTCTGGAGACTTTTAATGAAGCCCCCCCCCTCCCCTTTTTGTTCTTTCCTGTTCGGGAGCTGGATCATTAGTTGAGATGTGACTGGCTTTCCCTAGGGAGCAAAGAGGCAATTATCAGAGATTTTGCTCACTTCTTCCTGTGCTTTGCTGTGGAAGGCTCTTGAGTCTTGCCCTACTTCAGCTTCCTTGTGGCTTCTTGCTGTGTCTGCCTAAGAGAAGATACCTGGGCAGGGAAGAATTAATTTGTGTGGTTAATTGGCAGCTGCCTGGCATGAGATTTAAGTGTGTATATTTGAATTAATAGGATTTTACTTTTTACAGGTTGAAAATGTGTACTTGATTTGTGGAGGACCTCTTACCCAAGGTGAATAATCCTTTGTGCCTTGGCTTTATATTAAAAAATACACTATTAACATTATGATATATGTTACATATGATGACAGTAATAAAAATAACATTTAATGAGCACTTTATGTGCCAGGAATGTTCCAGGTGCTTTACATAAATATCTAATTTATTCCTTACAACTATCCTGTGAACTATGTGTTTTATTATTCCTGTTTTATCCATGAGTAACACTGAGACTCAAAGCAGTAATTTGATTTCCCATATTTCAAAGCTAGGGTGAGATCCATTAACTGTACAACCAGACCTCTGTTAGCAGTTTTTGGTAAATTCAAATGTGTATTGGTTTTGACAAAGACAAGGCACACTGTTGTATTTTAAATATTAGTTTTTTTCTAGTTCCTCTAGTTACTTCACTGGATATGTTGTTATTGTCTGTTGATGTTGTTTGCACATAGTGGATTACTGAATTCCATGTAACTTCAAAAATCTTGAATTTAAGCTTATTACCTCTATTTCCCGCCTTTAACTTAAAAAAAAAAATGACACTAGTAACTCAAGCAAATTGCTTATTAACCACATGACCCTGGGCCTCTCTGCCCCACTTTCCTTGTTGGGAAAATGGGGCTTATAATATATACCTAACCTCAGCCCTCAGGGATATTTCCAGGATCAAGTGTGGTAACCAATGAAAATGTATTTCATGAACCCTAGAAGATGCCCCTGTGTGTCTTAACTACTGTTGTATTCATTGTGAGGTAAGCTATAAGATTAACATCTTTTGCTTAGAGACGACTAGCCATGGAGAGTTTTCCATTTTAGAGATTTAATCCCATTAAAGGTTTTTAGATTGATTGGGCAATGAGAATTTTTTGTCTCTGAAATCCAGGCTGAAAGTTGATTCATTTTCCCACTTGTTCCCGCCAAAGTTTCCTTCCCGTGCTGTCTTGAGGCAACTGCTGTCAACTCTTTTCAGTGCAAATGGATAATACGATGGATTAGCTTCTCTTGTTGAAGCTAGGTCTTGGTTGCTGAAAGGTTGCTTATATGTGTGCTCAACCTCTGCAATAAGTTGACAAATGAAGTGAATCTCTCCTTGTATAGTTCATCCTAACTTGTCAGGAAAAGATTTGTTGGGAGCAGGGGCAGAATGGGGCACAATATCTCTCATCTGCTAAGTTATTTAAATTATGAATTGAGCCTTTCATTCATTGTTTTGTGTGGTTGTGTGCTTGTCATAACTAATTATATTTTGATTTTATGGCAAAAAAGTCAACAGAAAATGAGTCCACACTCTTCTTGGGTCCCATTCCCTCTGTGAGTATATACACATGTATGTATGCATAAGTATACCTATATATGTGTGTATGTATAAATATGAATTTTTGTATATATTTAGGTGGTGTGTGTGCATACTTACTATAACTAATGCTATCCGTAATTACTGCAGTGAATTCAAGAATGACAACAGTTATAAGAAGGCCAGGAAATATAATCGTTCCCAGTAAATACTTTAGCTGCCCAAGACACTTCTTTGTTTTTTATATTGTGTGATAAAATAAACATTTGTTTTAGAACAACTTTCTCATAAAGTTCTCCATTTGCAACATACAAAACCAATATTTGTTAACTCAGAGTAATCTCATGAAGATAGTGAAGGATAAATGCTCTGAGCTCTATAATCTCTCCTACTCTATTTAAAGATTTATAAAACAGAAATTTAGGAGTTTTTAGTTTTAAATTAGTATGTATTTGGGGGTTTTATGTTGCTTTCAGGATAATTTTAAGGGTTACTTATTAATATAAGTTTTAACTCTTACTTGTTCAAACTCAGTTCATGCAGATTCCTGCTTAAAGGAGAGGATTTTTACTTCCAACCTGTTCAGTAATTTCTCACTTGAAAGAAAATGAAGCCAGATTAGAGAAGCTATACAAATCACACCATCAAATACCTGTTTTCTGGCACTAATAAATTAGTCTTTTGATTATGTCCGATATAGTAATGAATTATCTGTTTATACTTCAGTTTCAAAGACTAAATGCCAGTTGGTGTTACCCTGTGTTTCAGTCAAAGGTTTTTACTAAAATTTGCTCCCTGATGCAAAATAGAAGACAGGGCAATTGGCAGTATAATCATGAAAAATTTCAATCAGTTTCATTTATTAAGAGCCTGTAAGCAAGGTAAAGACGGTTAACTGAAGAAATTGAAAGATGAATGACTATGATACTAGCACAATGTGATGAATGGGCTACTCCTTTGTGTTTGCTGGCTGGGCTAAAAACTTAATAAATAAGTCCCATTGTCTTAACACACTAATGATGATCATGTAGCTTTTTGAAATTCAAACTGCTACACCTCCCTTTTTGAGAAGACAGCATGAAAACTGGACTGATCACCAGCATTTGAGGCCTCTGTTTAAATCCTGCTCTCATCATTTTCTAGCCACATGTTATGCATGGACTGGATGCTTGTGTCCTCCCCAAATTCACATGTTGAAGCCCTAACCCCCAATGTGACTATATTTGGAGATAGGGCCTGTGAGGAGGTGATAAAAGGTTAAATGAGGTCGTAAGGGTGGAGTCCTAATCCAATAGGGCTAGTGACCTTATAAGAGGAGGAAGAGACACCAGAGCTCTCTCTCTGCCATGTGAGGACACAGGGAGAAGGTGACCATCTGCAAGGCAGGAAGAGAGCTCTCACCAGGAACCAAATTGGCTGGCATCTTGAACTTGGACTTCCGGCCTTCAGCATTGTGAGAAATAACCTTCTGTCGTTTAAGCCATCCAGTCCATTGAAGCCACCCATTTGTTATGGCAGCCCAACAGGCTAATACATCATAAAGCAGATTCCTTAAATTGGCTAGATAGGTAAGAAAGTTACTTAAAATTTCAAGTCCTGGCTCTACCATTTACTAGCCGTATAAGCAAGCATACTACTTTTTCGTCAACCTGCAAAATGGTTTTGTTGTGAGTTTTAAATGAAATTACATATGTACCTTGCTTATAGCACTGACCTGCAGTCGGCACTTAAAGTTAGTTTTGTTTCCAGGAAGGTTGGAATGGATCTTAATTATGCAAGTGTTTGCCTTTGGTAGTGCTTATTCCTCTCTGCAAAGGGTTTACCTCCTGTTGGAATAGTCCTATCACTGATTGCAATAGTTTTGCATGTAAAACTTACATTTTTATTTGCAGGGCATTAAATCTGCAAACACCATTGATCAACCCAAAAGCAATAAAAAGTGTTTCTTAATAGTTGATAGATTAATAGAGAATCTAGAAGAAACAATGTTTAATAATGAAGGCTATATTAATAATATTCATTCGAGTGCCTGTTAGTAAGGAAATAGTAATCAGTGAAGACCAACTGGCATAATTAGGGCTCTGGTGTGTTTTCTTCAAATGGCCTTCTAGGACCTTATTCAGTATTATTTGAGAGACACAAAAAGGCTCCTATGTTCCCAAATACGTCCTAAGGTGTGCAGCACCCAACATCCCACCATTAATCATGCTTTGTAGCTGAGGAATAAAAAACTCCTTGAGTATCCTAATATCTGAGATATGCTTCCATTCCTAGGATGAGCATTTTCCTTCTTTGTCAATAAGGAAAAAGAAGGGACACGAGTGATTTATAAGAGTGGACACAGGTTATTTATAAGAGCAGCCCTAGTGAGTGAAGGGTGGGTCCTGACCAAGGAGGATGCAGCTGGGGAGGGAGGAAGGAGGCAAGTGAGCTTTGCTTGGCAAGCGAGCAGGCTGGCTGAATTTTGCCTTCTCCCCACCCTGTCTGTTCACTACATTTGGTCAGTGACATTTTTCTAAACTCAGACCTTATTATTTCATTCATTATCTGTATACAGCTTTTCAGTTGTCCCCTTAGTGCTCTTAGAATAAATCTTTACCATTTTCCTTAAAAAGCCACATGATCTGGTACATGCCTACCTCTCCAGCTTCAGATCACAATCCTCCTTTTCAGCAGAGGCACGTTTATCATCTGTCAGGTCATGAGGCTATTTACTCTCCACAGTGTCCTTCTTACATAATGACTGTCAGCTCAATTGTCATTTCTTTAGAGAGGTCTTCCCTCACCATCCTTGGCTGGCTATATGTTATCTATACTGTTATTTGATTCATGTTTGTCTTCCCCTCAGTAGTCTGTCAGCACTACGAGGGTGGGACCATATGTGGTTTTGGTTTCAACTCTACCTCCAGCTCAGTGCTGGGTTCATCAGCAGAGCTTTCTTAGTATTTACAGAAGGGAAAGTGAAAAGAGGAAAAGAAATGCATGAAGGTTTTTCCAGGGAGAGTGAGGTGTGGGCATCTAACCTTATGGAAGCGGTGTGCTAGTAGGAGACATTGGTGGGAACTAATTGAGAAGAATGGAAAAGCACAGAGCATGTGTTACCTTCTTCAAGATTTTGCCTCTGGCAGACCACCTCCAAGTCAGATACAGAGGTTAGAGAAATAATTCCTCTAGTGTGTGGATCTCCTCTACCTTTCGGAGACATGGTACCCAGGGACCAAGAGCTGCCTCATGAGAAGCAAATTCAGATGAAACTGTTCAGTGCCACCTTTTGGAAGGGGAGTCTTAAAAATGACTGTCAAATCTAATGTTCACATCTCCAACCCAAATACAGGCACTGACTTTAACAAGGAAACTGGGAATTACTCTGTTTAGGGCTTATCTGAATTGTTGGTTTTCTCTTGTCAGTCTGTTACAGGTCATAGCTCTGTTTTTATCATTAGAGTGATTTTAATGCTTCTCAACTCAGACTATCTCTGAGTCAGGGATCAGTTTTATTTTTCAGTATGGCCATGGGAATTATGAAGTCGCTTCTTATTAAAAATGAAGCTAAATTAAGTTTAATAGTACTTATTTGGGATTTTTTTTCTTTTGCACCCAAAAAAGATGCAAGGGGGAAAAAAACTTTAGATTTTAATAATTTTCTTAATTCAGATATAGACGTAACCACTTTGTCATAATATGTAAATTAATTCCTTTTTTTAAGGAGGTCATCTATTTTCAAATAGAAATGAGATTACCCAAATATTTCCCTCTGTAAGTTTACAGCCATTACTCATTATTGAAAGCAAGTTTTTCTCTGTCTCTGGTTTGTTATGGTTATGAGACTGAGTAATTTGTTTTAGATATTTGACAATAAAGTACTTGTGTGTCTTTTTGAGAACACACACATATGGGAGGCCCTCACATCCAGAAATATATGATGAAGATTGAATTGTCAGCACTTCTTATTACATAGTTTTATATTGGGGAGGTATAGCTATGCATTAAAATGCATTACTGAAATGGAAAACTACAATGTGTTTAAAAATGTAATACTTAAATTAAGATGTAAATGGGAATTGGCATATCATCTAATTTAAACTTCTGAAAAAGAAGGAAATTGGCAGAAAATAATTAATAACTTAGTTTCAATATGGCACTGACAAATATTTTAAGAATAAGTTATAAGAAAAGTAAGGGGGAGATTTACAATTTAAAGGCTTAGACTGCAATCCCTGAAAATTGTAATATTTATTTAACCTTTTCTTTAGTTACTTTAGAATAAAATTACTGTCATTTCTAAGCATTTATGTAATAATGTTTCATTTACTTTTCCATTAAAAATTACTAAGACAAATAAGGAGTGCTGGTGAGTGAGATATAATTTAATAAGCATGTACTTCTTGGTAGAAAACTAATCAAGTCCTGCTCAAATGTATATTTAGAGAGAAGCACAGTAGACAGACTTAATGATTTAGTCAATGATACGACTTCAGGGAAAATGTTTTTATGTCTCATTGGCCATATCTTTTAATACTTGCATTGGAAATAAAATTATATTCCAAGATTATAAGGATTGTGGAATTTTACAATTGGATAGTTAAATCCTAAATTGATTAACGGCAGAGTAAACATAGAAATGGATTTTCGGGTAAATCTGAGAATGATTTGTTTTTTAAACTAAAATTTTAGAGTAGATGACAATAGGAAATTCAAATATTTTCCTGGCAATTTTCCAAACTGGAATATCAGTCATCTTTCTGGAAACATGAAATAGAGGGGAGAGATGGGTGGCTAGACCACAGAAGTCTTCATAGACCTTTCAACCTTTAGCTGTAATTCATATATTTTGTCATCATAGAATTTTTAAAACAGAAAATATCTTGGGAATAATTTAGTGCTACTCCATTGATTTTTTTTTTTTACCAAGGAAAAAATTTGCTCATAGCCACAAAGTTTAATTCAGTCAGAGCTAATACTAGATTCCAAGTCTTCTGACTTCTAATGCAGTTTGCCTTTATTGTCTTCTACTTGCTGATGACTGGTCCTTGGAGCCCCTCAGGCATCAACACCTGTGTGTTCATTGAGCACTCACGATGTGCTAGCACTGCTCTAGATGCCAAGGATGTAATGGTGAATGGGAGCTCACATTCTGACTCAAACTAGTTTTTTTCTTGCTCCAATTGAAACTGCTGTTTTGCTTGATCTGCAGCATTGGGTTGTATGTTTCTTTTTACTTTCGAATTTTTAGAGAATTGGCAGTGGGGACATGTCATCAGAAACACCTACGTGAAAAGGTCAGATGCACTGTGGAATGAGGTCTCTGGAAGGTGGTAGATGCTGGGAAGGCATGCAGCCCAGAAAGAGTGGACTTAGTCAAGAGAAAAGAGGAGGCAAGTGTGAAGCAGAGGAAAAGTAGGAGGGTCATGAATCCATTGTGCACATGTGTGCTGAGGGACTGAGGAAGGAACAGAACCAGGGAAATCTCGGCCATGTTACCTCAGTTTTGTTAAGTATATAATGGGGATCAAAGAGGGTTGAGCTAGGGGATCCCTAGAGTCCTTGGTAGAGCTAATATTCTCAATTATGGGTGGCTGCATACCTACACGCACACACACAGAATGCACTTGCTAATGTCTATCACCAAGCGTCTTCTGTTTTCTTCATTACAAATAAAGGAAGAGAATCTGACTCTTTCTAGATTAGAAGTAACTAGGCCATAGTGACCCTAGTGAGTGAATTAAAGTGAATGAAAATGTGCACTCGAATATATTTATTTTGAGGAAAACAATGAAGAAATAAAGTAGGATAAGATTCTCTTTCAAGGAATAATTGTTTCCTGTTGCCAACTGAGCAACTCTTTGACTTTCTTGAAAAGTAGGGAATGATCATTCTGTAAAAAGTGCTTGCGTTGTAGGTCCTGTGTGTCACAGAGCCTGGTTCCTTGTGGTCTAAGTTAGATATAACGAAAAGCAGTGGGATACGCTGGTTAATAATAAGCATCTGAATCAAGAATTAAAACAGAACAGCCAGGCCCAGAGGCTGCCGTCAGGTTGGCAAAGCCAGAACAGTAACTTTGAACAGGGTTTGTTTTTCTTATATTGAATGTGATGATTTTGAAGACCAGATTTTTTTGAAAATATGCCTGTAAATGTCAGGCAAGGTAAATTTCAATATGAATTTTTAAAGTCCATAAAATGGAATCATATTTAATTATGACTTTATGATAAATTGTAGTTCCAAATAAGTTTATTCTAGAAAGAAGCTTCTCTTGTTCTGGGAAGGAGGCAGTTTGGGAGCTTGAGACAAGACAGGTATTGTCTATTTTATTACTTGCTGCTAACAAACTGCATTTTCCCACTTTTCACTGGGAAAGATAGGTCCAGGGAACTTATAGCCTGATGAGAAGTGAGGAAAAAAAGGAAAATTATTTCCTATATTTGTATGGTCTATAAACAGTAGATAATGGAGGAAACGTAGTGATAGAGTATTGTCTTAATCCATTAGGCCTGCTATGATGGAATACCATAGACTGTGTGGCTTATAAACAACAGAAATTTCTCACAGTTCTGCAGGCTGAGAAGTCCAAGATCAAGGTGCCAGCAAAATCAGTGTCTGGTGACAGCCTGCTTTTTGGTTCATAGACAGCCGACTTCTCAGTTTGTCTTCATGTGGCTGAAGGGGATAGGGTGCTCTGTGGGATCTCTTTTGAGGGCACTAATTCCATTCATGAGGGCTCCACCTCTGTTACCTAATCACCTCCCAAAGGCCTGACCTGCTAATACCATCATATTGGGCATTAGGTTTCAGCATACGAATTTTGGAGGAACACATATTCAGTCTATAGTAGGTGGATCACATACCTTTCTCCTTTTGAGATAGGAGAGAAAGTATAATTTGTCCCACTTTATAGGTAAGGAGTTTGAGGCTTAGACTGTTTGTGTCTAGTATATTCCACTATGACAGACCAGTCTGTCATTTGCCTCAGCCTGTACTGGAGGAGATGCCAGAAGAGAGAGGAGAAACGAGAGTCTCGTGGTGACAGGGAAAGGTCTGCTTTCTCCTTGCCATTGCTCCTGCCTCCCTTTGCCTCTGCAAGGCATGTCCAAGCCCCTTGTCTTAGAGCCTCACAAGACCTTTCCCTCTGACCAGTATTCAGGCATCTTTCCAGAACCCTAATTCCCATGACAATAGGACCAGCACCCACGAGTCCTGAGAGGAGAGCAGACTCCTCACACCTGGAGAACCAGGACATTCCTGGACTTGATTCCGTGATATCTGTGTCACCTACACAGCTGGGAAGTGGAGCCCATGGTACCAGAACATAAGCATAAGCTGTGTTTGAGTTCTCAAGTTTGGACTTTACCTGGGCACTTGCTTCATTTTCTAGCCGTTTAGTAATTTTTACAGTTTAAGAGTTTCTTTCTGAAAAGCTCCCAGGGACACTTACTCAATGGGGGCAAATATTCATTTTATCTTTCAGAAAAGCATGTCAAGAGTTAGCCTATCAACAATCTATCTCACCTCCTAAAGGGGGGGAAATATACATGTGTGTGTTTATGTATGTATATATGTTTGTGTGTATATGTACATGAGTATACATATATATTGCATTATTTGCTTAAAAATGTCTTGCAATTATTAACTCCTCTTTCTTTCTGCCCTTCATCTAATATGTCAGAAGAATATTTCAATTAACCAAAGGTGAAAATCCAAATTCCTAATATATTCCCCAAAGATTTCCTCTGGAATCTTGGGGGATCATTCTGTCTAGAACTTTAGTTGAGTGCACATGTTCTATTGCTACATCCAGTGCTGCTTTATTGAGATGAAATGTGACTTTTGGTCATTCAAAAGCCCATCAGTGCCTTTCTGATAATTAGAGCTAATCACCATAAACTGCTTTCAGAAATAAACTTTCCAGAGAGAAATCCTGAACTTAGGGACTAGTTTGCCGCAGACCCTAACTCTAGACTGAAAGAGCTTGCCTTCTCTGAGGTCCATTGTGAAACAGAAGCCTCCCCCTTAGGGCTCTGCTCTATGCAGTGCTGGTGTACTTCTTATTCAGGTGAAGGAATACTGAATTCAGTTTGAATCTAAATTGGGAGTAAAAAAATACCACTTGATAGAACTGCTTCTGTGACCATTTGCCTTCCAAACTCTCTTTTCCTTCTTTCCCTATCACCCCGCATTCTTAAGGAGTTTGTTTCCTTACAGCTTTTGTGAGCTGGCTTTAATTGTTTTTAAAAATTTTATTGTACTGAACCCATCAGGATAAGTGCAATGAGAGCATCGAGCGTTGAGGAAATCCTGAACTCCGGCAGACGCAGTGACTGGGAATGGGTGTGTGGAGAAGCCTGGAGCAAGGTAGTAAGTCCTGAGAATTTTCTTATTTGTGAGGGTAGAAGTCACCATATATACTATTGTAAACTGCCTGCAAGTATCTGAGTCCTTTTCTGTTCCTGCCTTCAGTTGGGCCCGTACTTAGCTCTGGAAGAGTCTGCTCCTTGATGTTTTTCTGAGGAAATGCGTTTTTCCTTTTCCCTCAGATTCCTGGTGCCTGGTGTGGCACTTTTTTGATTTGCTGTTGTTCTGGCAATAGGTCAACTGGCTCTCATGGTCCTTAACATTTTGGGTAAATACTGCGAACAGTTGTGACTGGAAGGAATCCAAATCAATTTAAGGCATTTGCATCTACTCTATGTTTAAGGCACTGTATTTTGAGTGATTTTTCCATTGGTTAGTGTCTTTAAAAAAATATAACTCAGGAGAAGCTACTGTGTGAGGAACCTAATGGAAAATCAAGCAGTTTTTGATATACTGAGATTTACTTATTATGTAAGGAGTTTGATCAATGATCTTCCCTACTACCCAGACATTATGCCATCAAAGCATGTGGAGAGTGTGGTGTAGTGGTTAAGCACACACATGCAATAAGCCAGACTGCCTCTCTTCAAATCCCAGCTCTACCACTTGCTAGCTATATGATTCTGGCTAAATTAGTTAACCTTTCTGTCTCTCAGTCTGGTTTTCCTGAGGAGTAAGTGAATTAATATTTATAAAGTGCTTAGAGCTGTGCCTGGTCCATCACAGGTACTGCATGTCTTTGTTTAAATAATACATGAAATATTGGGATTGTTGTTTAGATGGAGAAATAAGGGTCCTGAGAGGCTTATGCATATTTCTAAAGTAACAAAATCAGTCAATGGCAGAGACAAGAATATTATCACTGCCCAATGTCCTAGTGGAGAACTATGGCTCTTAAGAGTGATGTGGGGAATGAAATACATTGATGAAAACCAAGCAACATAATTAAAGGGAAGATGGGAGCATGGGAACTAATCATTCATTTAGCCAATGGCTTAGTCAGTAAGTAACTGTTTAATGCTTACTATGGGCCTTGGTACTATATTAATGTTGTGGAGATAATGATAAAAATATAAAAGAAGTTTATAGAACATTTACTTGACATGGGTTAGGCAAGATGCCTGTTTTTAGAGCTGATGACCATTCCACTGAGGACCCTGTAGTCTTAAATTGCAGGAGAACTTTTACATACAGCATGATACCATGTATACATTAGACAGAATTTGAAGATGAGTTTGCTGACCTTAGGTTGACAAACTATGCAGAAGGTCAATGGGGGGATTATTATGGGATTCCATCCTTTAAACATTTACTGGAAGATAATGCTTTAACTAATTCTGGAGACATGTGATATTGTCTTCTTAGAGAATCTGGTTTAGAGACTCTTTTGGTTTTAAATGTAATTGGCCATGAGCTTAATTTGAACAAAGGATTTGGCACAGTTGCTCCCCAAAGTTAACTCAATTGTGGATTGTATAAACACTGCTGTACAAAAATAGAAGTGTCTGGTACAAATATGCATAGTCAGACCACATATAGGTTGATGGTCTCAAGTCTAGGTGAGATGTTTTAAGAGGGATATTGACCAATTAAAGAACATTTAGAAGTGGGTGCCAGAATAGTAAAAGGGCAAGAAACCATGTCAAATAGTAAAGAGTAGAAAGAGAATTAAATGCCTAAGTGGAACATGGTATATTGTCCACAAGAATTTGAAGGTTATCATTGGTAGAGTAAGAAGAGGGTTATTCTTGACTGCTTCAGGGTAGGGGTGGTATGTGGGGGACTAAGGCCTGGAAGTAGGCAAATATAAGGAAGAGTTTCTAAACATTAAAATCAATCCTCAGTTTTCTCTAAACATTAAAATTCCTCCCCTGTAAGGAGAGGAGCTCTGTGTGCGTGGATCTGTTCAGTTGTAGCCAGATGAACAAGCTTCTGAGCTCTAGGGACTGGAGTCCTGCTGCATGTCAGGTTCAACCAGATCACCTCGGAGGTTCCTTATGTCCCAAGAATCTGTTCTTTGATTTCATGATTTGGATGTCACCTCCAGTGCTGCTGTTTTGCTGGTTACTCTAAATAATGTTAAAATGACTAACTCAGTGAATGACTAAGGATCGGGTGAATTGCCCGATCTGCATGGCCATCGGGCAATGAAAGGCCATCAGCATGATTTTTTGCCATATAAGCAGTTGAGGCTAAGGACGAAATTGTTCTTTCTAAGTGGGAGAGGTATGAATGGCTCAGAGGTAAGATTTCTCTGTGGCTAGAAAGAATTTGCTTTCTGGGCTTGTGTTGGATACATAA
Source organism: Tapirus indicus (assembly GCA_031878705.1). Lineage (NCBI taxonomy): Eukaryota > Metazoa > Chordata > Mammalia > Perissodactyla > Tapiridae > Tapirus > Tapirus indicus. The sequence goes on along the minus strand of CM062921.1, from coordinate 112,562,123 downwards.
TAGGTCATAACCAGAACGGTGAATTGTACAACATACGTTCCGAGGATAAAGGCTTCTTCTTAGGCAAGACTCAGGAAAGCTGGTAAATGAATTAGAATGGTCTATTGAAACCTGTCTGTCTGCCTGTGCTTCTGAGAGGGCCCCTCTTCTGACTGTGGAAGTACCTAGTCCAGGATGGCCATGGGCTTTAGCTGCAGTCTGGGGAGCCAGTCACTTGCTGGAATGTAGTCAGGATTGGACTTTTGTAAGACGTCTTCTGTGAGAGGCATTGCAAATAGACCCTGAAGCAGGCAGAGGTCTTTGGCAAATTATTTCGGAATGAAGCATATTTCTCTGGCCTGAGCCTGGAAACATGATGGAAGATCCTGTTTGGACTTAAAAAAATGGTGGGGGGAACTTAAGAGAGGAGTGAATTTTGATCACTAAAGATAACATTCCATAAAGAGGAACATTACGGAAATGTGCACCCTATGAAAACAGGATGCTCAGACAAGACAATCAAGGAGGTAGGGGTAATATTTTGAGGATGGGAAACCTGTATTTTTAGGAACAATATTTTAATTTTCTACAATATTTGTTCTCTTTTTTTCACCCTTGATTTTTAACTGTGTCTATTTTGAGAATTTCAGTCTTTCTCTGGGTTAAGAGGAACCGGTAAAGGGAGTTAGGCTTGTTCTTGGGCTGGAATTTTCCCCTCAGTTTGGCTGTGATGGTGGCAGTGGAGATCTGGGTGAGCGCAGAGGCAGGTTTGTTTTATGAAGCTATAGAAACGGAAGTCTCAGGGTCTCTCACTTGCATAGGTCCCTTCTAAATTCCTGGGAGGGGTCCTAGCCATGTGTTGTCATGGTTTTTTGTAAAAACTGCAAAACATAGTATGTTTAAACCATAATTGATTAAAATCACTGTCTCCTTCCGGTTCAACTTTCCCTTCTTTGTGCTTCCACTTCTGGTGGGTGGCATTAAAGTAATCATGGGCATTTTGTATTTGTAACTGTTTTTTTTCCTTAAAAGGATCCGCTCAATTGCATATGTTTCAGGCATTGCAAACATGGATCTTCCTCTAGGTATGGAAATGGAGTGGGTAATGAATCAGGAATTGCCTGTGTAACTGAGTCACCCAAAAGGTCAGAGTCAGAAGTCAAAATGGACAGATACAGTGAGTGAGAGTAGATTGGAATCCATATTCCTACCAGGATTTGACAGTGGGAAAACAAGGCTCTTTTACCTCATCTTCAGAGTCTGTTTTGAACAGGAATACCCTTTGCATGGTACAATTTTATATAGTATTTAAGAAAAATACATCAGATTAAATAATTTTTATTTTATTTATTTGTTTTTTTTTTTTTTTGTGAGGAAGACCAGCCCTGAGCTAACATCCGTTGCTAGTCTTCCTCTTTTTGCTGAGGAAGACTGGCCCTGGGCTAACATCCTTGCCCATCTTCCTCCACTTTATATGGGACGCCGCCACGACATGGCTGACAAGCAGTGCGTCGGCGGGCGCCCGGGATCCGAACCTGCGAACCCCGGGCTGCCAAGCGCGAACTAAACTGCTGCGCCACCGGGCCGGCTCCCTAAATAATTTTTAAAAATCGTGAATTCTTAAGAATGATGCAAATGGACAATGAATTAATGTTGAAAATAATGGTGAGAAACCTGACTGGAGAGAAAAATTGTTTGAAAACTGTATTCTGCTTTTTCTCTGCTACTTTACATTAATTATAAGGCCTTTTCCCAAAGTTCCCTTCTGAGGGAGAATTTCAGCAGAAATTCAGCAGAATTGGAGGCTTCTGAGGTTCAGGCAATTTACAGTGCTTCAGGGTGTTACTGACTCCAATAGGCTATCAATGAAATCCTGTTAGGTGATGGTCTTTTCTGCCTGCTCCCCCGTCTCTCCCACACACACTGTGCTTCTCGGTGGCATTCACATTTACTCTTTTTAATTGTCGGCTTACACAGCTTGCAAATGAGAAATCTACCTGAGGAGCCTGAGCTTGGTGAATAACGGTTCCTTTCGGCCCCATCTGTGAGATCTTAAAAATATATTTTACTTGGACATGTAAAAACAAACAAAAACTGTTTCTTCATAACATCCAAAATAAATATTTTATTGATGGTGATAAGGATTATGGAGGAAAGGAGTAATCATTCATGATACCAACTATTTACCGAATGATACCTAGTTAACATGTTAGCAGAGGAAATAAAAATTAAAGTGATGCTCATTTAATGAGGCCAAGTGATGTAGCAAGAGCTAGGAAAAAATTGTAAAGGGAATTCTTAGCCCTTGTCCAAAACGTTATCATTCACATAAAGACAGGCTGCAGGGGAAAGAGTGGGTGTGTGATCAATTCATCCAGAACTGAACTCTCAAAACTCAAACACTGTCATTCTGTCATTGAAAGGATTAAAAACCAACAATTGTAACATTCTGGGCTATATTTCAGGGGTAGGATTGGACTCAGATTTTTAACTTGTGTTCAGAACCAGCATCTGTTGTCTCTGTGCTCAGCACAAAGTAGGTGCTTAATAATGCTTGCTGGCCAGCATGTGGACTGATAATGGTAGTAAGTGCATATCCTACACACTTTGCTCTGGGGAGATTGTTTCCCCTTTGGAGTTTTCATACTGTGGATGTCCTTAAAAAGCCCAGAAACAGCATCTTTATAGACAGGCATGGACTCAGTCCATGTGAGCTTAGAACCCTTTGTAATGCTATCCCTTGGACTAAACTTTCAAGGCCCATGTGTATGGCATACAATTCATTAAGTAAAAATATAATTCATACTTTAGGTAGGACCACAGGTGTCCACCGTTAAGATGTCCTTTAAGTCTGGTAGTTTGGAAGGTTTCCAGAAGTTGTAAAAAGCGATTGATCAGAAATAAACATTTTCCAGAAGAGGGAGGTACGATATTGTGATTGATCAGCCTGCTGCTTAATCCTGGAAATGTTGAAATCTGATGAAAATGAAAAAGATGCTTTCTTTTCATTCTCTCCCAGAAATAGAGCACCTGCTGCTCTTTTGTCTTAAGTGTAACCGTGCTGCCCTGAGGAGAGCCCAGAACTGCTTTTAAATTCAAGAGGGCAACTGCTTTCTGCTCACTCAGGTCCTCTGAGATATGACCCAAGACAGGAAAAGGGTGCTTAACAGGGGCTCTTTGCCAGAGATTCAATATATGAACTTTACTACGAGAATAAAAGTTGGCTCACTTATAAAAGATTAATCAAAAGTTCATTGTACTGTGTTCTTCCTTTCCTATCATGGAATCTATTTAAATTCTGGTCTCTGAGCAGCAATATTTTTACAGAGGCAAGCAGCCCTTTGCCAAGTGGCCCCAGCAACACCTGTAATCCCCATGTTAGGGGTATGGAAAAGGGAAAGCTGGACTCTCCTTTGACAGTTTACACCCCTGGTTCTTTTGTTTTAAAGCCAGCCGGAAGAATTCTGAGAGAGGCTTTTACCCAAAGTTCAATATTTATGAACTGTTGAAAATGAAACGAATGTCCTAGTACTGGGTTGGTTGATAAAATTACATGATAGAATTTGCCCATTATTTTCAGGCTGCTGAAAATTGTTTGAAAAAGTAATCGTAGAGCTAAAAGAGACCTGTCCCTCCCTCAACACAGTCTCGCTTTTACAAATCCATGCTGGGCTGTTTCCATTCCCTATGCTTGTCCTGCACTTTCTTACTCTCTACCTTTATGGCCTTCTGTCGGTTGAATTTTCTCTTGCTCTTCGTGGTCTACCTTAACTGACTCTTCAACGTGAAGGCTTCCTTGTTTTCCTTCTGTAGAGTTCATTGCTAGTTCCTCACTGTTCTCTAAGCATTCTGTATATAGCAATACCCCATCATACCCTTCATCACAATATGCTTTGTGCTGTGCTTATTTATGTACTTACCTATTTTTCCCCTCCCTTGTTGTTTGAATAAATGAATGCTAGATCCCAATTTTACAGGTGAGAAAATGAGCTCTGAAGAAGTTTAAGAACTTGCCCAGGGCCACACAGTTAGTTGGAAGAGTTATGGGCTTCACTTTGAGTTTGCTAACTTTTGTTCCAGTATATTTTCTCCTCTATGTTAATGCAGATGAACCTTTTCTTTCTCTTTTGCTTTTTTGCTTCATTCTATACATACATAATATAGACACACATAATATGTACATACACAATACATACATACACACATAATAGATACCTACACGCAACACATATATACACATATAATACACGTATACACACATACAGTCATACACACGCACGTACGTGCACTTGTACGCACCTATAAACATACACGTATATACACATGTATATATACACATACATATATACATACATACACATATATAAAACAGTCCCTAAATTATAATCAAGCTGTCTTTGCAGGGTCATAGTCAGTTATATGAAAATCAGAATGCAGTTTTACAGAAATGCACTGTTACAGTGCACGGAAGTTAGACTCAGAAGCCAGCTCACAAGAAGCCTTTTAGTTCAGAAAGTCGTGATAACTAGCTTCATGTGGGCCTGGTGCAACTCGCTAGCCTTTCATTAGTTCCTCACCTCCATCCAACCTTCCTCCCTGCAGCTGTTGTAAATCTCTGTGTCTGAAGTCCTGACCCCAACCTCTTGTTCTCAGCAGATGATCTGGTTTACTGCTTTAACTGAGGTGATTTAGGTAAGTAGTTCTCAAACTTTAGTATGTATAAACATCACAGGAACAGGTTGTTATAACAGTTTCCTGGGCCTTATCCCCAGGGATTCTGATTCAGTAGGTCAGGGGTGGGAAGTTGCCTTTCTAACAAGCTCACAGGTGATGTCAGTGCAGCTGGTCTGAGAGAACTTTGAGAACTACTGATTTAGGCCATCCTATGTGATAGGGTATCTTCTCCAATACAAAACCTCTCTGGATTTCGATCCTTCCTTTCCTTCTGTGAGTCAGAATTCAGGGAAGAGTTATTCTCTTCTTAGGCCAAATGCTTTTACCACCAGTTTTTATCCCATGTCATTTCATCTGTTTCAGGACCCTGCTCCAGCATTTAGCCCATCTGTCTCTGTGCATCTTTTATATCACCCACTCTATTGCCTTTATTTCTCTTCTTCTTTACTAACAAAACTGCTCAGATTTCCTCTCTCAGATGTACTATTTAGGATACATAGCTACATCTAATGATTGTAAACAAAATTATTTCTATAAGATTATATGACCATTTCAGATTCAACTTGGTTAGCTAGGACTTGAACTCCTGTAATTTGGGAATTGGCTTGCAGATAGTAGAATTAAGAAACCACGTCTAACTTTTTTTTATGGAGATGGATGGAAGAGACTATTAATATCACAAAAGAGAGTTAACTTGTATATTTCTATATTCTAAGAAGGGATGGTTCCTCTGGGTATTTAAATAGCACACTTGGTTTACTGACTTGAATTTGTTCCCTCCTAAGGCACTGCAGTATTAGCATGCCGGGCAAAGGCACTCCAGCCTTGTATTAAGCAGTTGGAGGTGGGAGAAGGGAGGACTAGTGCACTCTGAAATGTTTCACAATGAACTACTTTGCATTCTATTGATTGTTCTCCTTGCTTTAGAACTCTGTTGCCTAAGGATGGTTTAATTCTTCAATGATCCCTTACAGTTTTCATTTGTGTTCATATTTCATTAACCTTGATTACTTATAATCAATCATAATCTTACCCAATCATACTTATGTGACTCCTTCTTACCTGGGTTCTTACTATTAACTCTTTTCCTAATTCAGTATTGGTATTCTTTAGATACACAGGAATCAGAAAAAACATGTAGGTAAGACATATAAAAGAAATAGAAACTTTTCTGCTTTACTATTCATTTTCTAAAAATTGGTTATTCCTATAACACATGCAACTTCATATTTATTTGTCCATATATAACTCTACATTATTTTAAATTATCTGGCAGAAGCCTAATGAAACCTAATATTTCCTACATAGGGTATGTATTCCTTGAGATCAAGGACCATACCTCTTATTCCTTTTGAACTTAATAACATTTCAATACAGGACTCTGGACTTAATCAGTGCCAGCTGAATGAATGATTGGTAGTTGTGAGTGAAAGAATGCAAGCCTCCAACTTCATCCTTCCAATTGTTTTAATTCAAATGATGCTGTTTAAAAAAATGTTAAATGTTTTGAGATTGTTCAGATTTTCCCATTTCTCCTTTCTCTGCATGGTTTATAAAAATACTTGGCTATCATTATTATTAATAGTTTTTTCTTAAATCCAGGAGGTAGGTTCTAAAGCATCACTTTATGAATTTGCAGAAAGCAGTCGTCTACATAATGATTTCCTTAATAGGCTCAATAATTCAGCCTGGATAATAAGTCCATTTTTCTTCTCCTTCTTTCAATGTGCTATTACTATTGTGACATTGATTTTCTTCAGAAAATTTCATACAATTAGACTATCATTTCTCATGGTGAATCTCAGTAGTCAAAATCCGATGACTGAACTCTCCTTCACATTGCTCCCTAAAGGGCCAAAGTGGTCTGGATTCCAAGAACTGTGGAAGGATTCTCTCCCAAGTGTAGCAGTTTTATCAAATAAAATCTTGTGAGTATTTTTTAGTGTATTGGTTTAGTGTATGGGAAACATTTTTTCTTTGTCTAGTAACTCATTGGCAACTGACTGTTATTTTTAACTTTAGCCTTGGCAAACAGATTTAGGCTGAGAAAAGCTCTATCTTCTGTGGTTATTTTGGACCTCTAATTTAACTTCCTTGTGCCTCAGTTTCCAAGTTTGCTAAACAAGAATTGTGCCTAGCTGTCACTGTATGGTTCATCAGTAGGATGAAAATGAACAGAAATCATGAAATACAACACCAAAAAAGAGACCATTTTGGACCACATTGTGACATTGCTACAAATGATGAACACAAGTAACCTACTATAATGCCATATTCCTAGATGTGGTTTCTCCAGACAGTGGATCATATTTGTTCCTCACTCTTTCTTTCTTCCATGATGCCTAACAAAAATAATCTCAACTAAGAGGCAAAAGCCATGTGTCCTCTAGTGTAGGAAGACCCTACATCCATCAGCCTGTAGGCAGAATTGTATTTTAGACACTAATAAAGATTACTGCCTATTTATCTTAAAAACCCTCTAATGAAGCTTCTACTATTGATGATACTTGTCAATGGCTCTGAACATTTGCAAATCATGAAACTTTTCTGTCAACATTTAACTTAAAACTCTTTCTGGCTTATCTTGGCCACAGTGGAAAGTGAGAACAGATGCTTTCCTTTTTTGATACAACTTTTAATGTACTTTTCTTTCTGCTTCCCCCTGCCCACCACAACATGCATACCCAGTTCGACCTGCTGGTCTACTTGCTGTGCCTGTGCTCTGGCTCCCGTGCCTTTTCTTCAAGCTTACTTCTATACTTGCAAAGCATTCTCTCAATCTACTGTGAGCTCTAACTATAGTCCCTAAGCTATAAAAGTTAAACTATAAAAAAAGTTAAACTATAGACTAAACTCTAATAAGGTAATAATGACATCACATTTATCAAAACACTGTGCTAAATTTATATATTTCCTCATTTAATCCACATAACAATCTTATAAGGTAGGGATTTGCATTCTCCTTTTATAGATGGGAAAATAGAGGTCCAGGAAACAAGTGATGTGTTCAAAGTCACGTAGTTAGTAAATGGCTCAGCTGGGATTTGAGCCCAGGTCCATAGAATTCTAAAGCCCACCCTTTTAACTACTATGCACACAGTTACCATATTCCATTTTCTCTCCAACTATAATACAACACATTTCATCTGCTATTGTAACTTCTCCATCTTCTTTTATTTGGCAGAGTTTCAGTGTGTTGGTGTTCTGAGTTCTTTAGTGTGTGTGTTAACATTGAAGATCCACCAAATACTTCTTTTTATGTAATAGAGATTCTTTTGTGTACATATTTTATCATCCTTCCTAATGTAAGCTTCTGGAGGAGAGAAACTGTAACTTGCTCATTTAGGGACTCCCCATTGAGCCAAACACATATATATCTGACTCAAAGTAGTTGTCATCTTCATCACCACAACTAACATTTTGGTAGTGCTTGCCATGTACAAAACATTTGCTTGGATTATTTCAATTAATCCTCACAATAACCCTGTAACCCTATATTGTTATTCCCAAGATTAAGCAACCTGCTCAAGTTCATCCAGTTACTACATGGTAGAGCCTAAGTCTGTTCAACACAAATTCCACATACTTAACTACCCCACATTTCTCTCAGTGGAATCTAGGGTTCTACCTGCTTCCAGTTCCTTCCATTCTTTACCATCTGTCTTCTGTGCCTCCTTATCCTGTCCTCTCTACTCCTCACTTCTCTCCCTACCCATTACCACCTGCCTGCCCAATCTTCTCTGCTTTCCCCTTCCCTTCTCAACTTTGTTCTCTTTCAGTCCTATCCTGCCTTCCCAGTGCCCTCCCAGCTCATTTGTCTGGTACTCTGTAGAGCATTTTTTTAACCTCTTACCTTTCTTTTTTAAAAAACAGCTTCAAGACTGAAAATGGACCCTCTAACTCTTTTGGCAATGTTTGATCATAACCACTTAAGATAATAATTAGCTAGGTGAAAACAGAAGTAAAATATGGGCTTGAATAAACAAAGAAGAATCTCTTTACTTTTTCTGTTAGAAACATAAATAATGAGTGACTACAATGTCTTGACTCCATAATTTGTAAGTAGCTAAATAGGTACTATCTAAACACACACACACTTGTTTCATGTATTGATTGCCATTTTACTGAGCAGCATATTTTTGGCAATGCAACAACAACTACAAAAGACTTTGAGTTATCATACTCATGTCATAAATGATGAGATAGGCTCATCATTTTGCCTCCTTTTATTCTATTGTGTAAAGAGTTGCTTTGGAGATTATTGTGCATTGCTGTGGATTATCATTGGAGTTTCATTAGGATGTCTGGGCTTAGGCATTTTGCTTTTCTCTCCAAGTTCAGAAGTTATGGCCATTCATAAATAAGACTTTTAAAATAGGACGAAGCCATAAAATAAACATTTGAGAGCTGTGTTGGATATGCCCAGCTGAATAAACTGCTCTTCTATTTAGCTTTGAACTCTAAACCTCATTTAAATACTCTCCCTTTTTTTCCTCTCTAAAGAAGAAGAGACAAGAAAACTACAATTACAATAGATTCTAAAGAAAAATATAGCAAGAACATTTTGGTAAGAGATAGTCCTACATGGAAAAGTACAAATATTGGGCAAGTATTTGCAGCTGACCAGTAGAACTTGGAATAGGAAACATGAAATGAACCTCTTCTGTTATAGAATGGTGTGGGTAAGTTTTGATTACTGAGATGTTCAGAGATCCAGCATTTACCTGTTGAAACCCTGGAATGGCTCATATGGTCCCCTGTGGCTTCTACTTTATTTCTTCCAGAAGGATTGAGTTGCCTGCTGCCTAAGACCACATTGACTTTCAGTGACGGCATCCCCCCATGAATTATATTACGAATACTGTGTACCAATGTATAGATGGATCTCACTAATTTCTCATAATTGCACAGACTATAAGTATAATCCCGGCCTAGAAATGTGAGCGATCTTGGCAGAGCTATGTTGTGCAGTCCAATCCACCGGCTATATTTGCATTTGTGACAGCTGAGATGGCCTTCATTGGCATATGCCACTTTGCTTTGCCTAGGGCTGTGAATGCAAAATGAAAGATCAGCAAGACCTGGTCAGAAGACCCATGCTCCACAGATGTAGTTGCCATAGTAAACAGTATCTCAGCTTTCACCTGGCCCCCAATATCCTGCCTGGCCTCTCTGGACTGAAGTTCCCATGACAGATTTGTTCCTTTAAAAAAATAACTTACACATTTTTCGTTTAAAAAAAAAAAAAAAAAAGGCTACCTCCCATTCCCTACCAAAAGCAATGTGGTAGTATCCATTGTACTACGTCTTGTAACTGCACAGATTCAAAAATCACAATCACAAACTTGTTTCCTGAAACGTGACTCTGGACTGTGAAACACAAATATAGCACAGCCTGTATAACATGGGGGCTAGTTTGACGTTAGAAAGCCGTTTTTCTGTGTTTTACATCATCAGAAAATCCAACTAGTGAAGAGAAAGTGAAGGTTTTAATTTTGAAGTGACCTGAAGGTACTCGAAGAGAATCACATGAATCTTACTTGGGGAAAAAAAATGGAAGTTCCATTTTGGACATTGCAAATGACAGTGCCAGCTGTTGTCATAATATTTCTAATATCCATGGAGGATTAAATACAGCCCCAGCAAGTTCACATTCGATGAGCAGAAACAGCAATGGAAATAAACACTGGTGCTTATTCTCTGACATGGTGAAATTAGGCAGGAGACCTCTGAGGAATTGGATATCTAGCCAACACTGGATTATCATGCCTGTGGATCATTCACTTTGTGGATTATCTGCAGAAATTTTAATCCCAAACTTGCTTTCTTCTGCCCCTTGGCCATCTTCCTCTATAGTGGTACACTCAGGAAATGCAATCTCATTTGAATGTAACCTTTCCGTGAAAATTCATTAAGTGCTCATAGAGTACAGACTGAGGACACTGAGAGGTGTAAGACGCAGGCCTGATTTTAAAGCATATGCTTTCACTAAAGTATTTACTTAGCGTAATGAACCAGACATGGGTTTCAAAGGCAGGTAGCCCTGGATTCAAACCCTAGTTCTATTACAGTATAGCCTTGGGCCCATCATTTAAATTTTATGAGGTTCAATTTCCTTTTCTATAAAATATGGGTCCTAATACCATGTTACAGAATTCTTTTGAGAAATAGAAATGTTTATACAATCCCTAGATCACTATGTGATAACTGTTTTTCCGGAAGAGATATGCCTTTTTATATGTGTTCTATGAGGCAGAATATGGAAAGTGCTAAATGAGGAGTCCAGTCAGAATTCCCTGTTCCTGCAAGGAAGCAGGGGGCAGGAGGCATGGATGAGGAGGTCTGCTATCCAAGGGGTGGGCTTGAGCTAAGGCAGGTCATGTGGGTGGGACGTCACTAACCAGGCGGAGAGAGAGGGAATTCCTGGCTGCAGGTGTGGGTCATGCCAAGGCATGAAGACAAGAATGCATGTGGCATTTTCAAGGCAAAAGATTAGGAAGTTTTAGAATAAGACTGGATGTGGAGACCATGAACAGCCAACAGACTAGGAGTTCATGGTAGAGTGCCTACTAGCTAGAGTAAAAGAAAAATCACAAAATCGTTCTCCCTTACCTCCCCTCTTGCCTGCATCATGTCCAGGCAATTCTGGCTTTTCCTTGCATTCCATTTCTGTAAGCGATTTTAAGAAGGCAAAGCTGCAAAAAGGGATCCCTTTTTGTCTGCACTTGTGTAACCACTGTGAAGCTCTTCAAACTACTAGATGGTGACTCTGTAATGATCAGGCAAAAGGCCAATTGAGTTTATAAGACCATATAGTGGATAGTGGTGGGGAAAAAATGGCTGGCTAATATTGAGGAATGGGAGGATTAGGATAAAGAAAAGTAAAATATAGTGAAAATAAATAAAAAGTAAAGTGAAGTAGGGGGGAGGGACTGTTTAAGATTCAGGTTAAAGCCATATAGAAATTATATTGATTAATGGAGCATTGTATGCCATATGTATCGCTAAAAACTGACTGGGGTCTGTTTCTGTTGTTGGTCTGAGAATAGGAATGCATGTTCAGGAAGATGCTGAAGGGGTTTTTCTGCTGTAGGTGGAAGTGGGTAGTCGAGGTGAACCCAGGGGGGTGACACTGTAGATAGGGCTATGGTTGTACTTGACATAGGGTTATGTTTATAGGTAGAGGAAAGAGTGGTTTTAAGCATAATTAACTAATGGTAAATTATGAGCTAACACCTGCAAATGTTGATTATAATCCAGATTTTCTTTTTGCTGCTGATTTGGAAAAAAAAAATCTTTGGAGAAATATATTTGGAATGGTTAAATATTAGGGTACACATTTTGGTGTCACAGCTTAAAGGTACTCCTAAGAGAAAGCTTTACAAATGCAGCAATCTGAAAAGACATGTTTTATGTGCATTCAAATTCAAGATAAGGGAACTAAAAATTCTGTCCCCTGGGTAAAGGCTTTGAGACTTAAATGGGAATTTGGCAAACAATGGGCAAAAATTGACTTAAAACACAGATAAGCCTGCAAGTATTTAAAGGGTGGAGGCATTAAAGAATGTAAGAAATAGTTTAGATCACCACAAATAAAGTAATGGAATGTGTAATGGGAAGTCAGAATCTGAGCTGTCAGGAAAAAGTCATATTATTGTGTAGAAACTGCATTATTTGGTGCATTTTATAGAAAATGGAAATGGTGTTTTCAAAGGGTTGGCACCCCCCTCTCCCCATGAGTGATTGGGGCGTTTTCTAGTTTTAGTGATTCTGTAGGCAGAAAACAGGTTTTGCTGCCAAGTGTGTCAGTGGAGGTGGGGAGATAGAGGGCTTACTGTGTTAATGAAAGCTGTTGCTTAGAATAAAGCCAGCCTTTCTTCAGAACAGAGAAGGAATTTCATATATCATATTATCAGGAAAAGTGTTCTTTTAATAGTAGATTTTTTAAGGTTTTGGTTATCGAGTATTTTTTAAAAACCACTGCCTAAATATTTAATCATTTTCAGGCTCTGATTTAAAAAAAGAATGGAAACCTGTTTCTGTAGAGGGTTGTGTGCCTAAAAATTATTTTTTGTAGTTAGTGGATAGATAAGATACATAGTTTCAAACCTGTGTGTATGGCTTTCTAGGGCTGTGGTATCCAATAATAAATGATTTTGTGTAAGGATCTAACATACTTAGAAGGATCGTGCATTATCTATTTCCTATTAATGGGATCCATATACAATGATAGCAGAAAAGAAAGTAAACTTTTAGAGTCTGTTAATGCTTATAAATTTAGAGCAAAAGAAATATTTCTAAAAGCACTGCTTTTATATACATATGCCCAATTACCAGTTTTACACACATTTTATACATGTGTTAGGCTTGAACTATTTTTTCCAGCTTTCATTTGCCAAGACAGACTATGTATATTAGTAAAATACAACCGGGGTGGGTAAGTTTTCCTTATCTTGCGTCCACCACAGTCATGCTGCAAACTCTCCATCTTGGTTTTTTGGCTGAGGTAGGTCTAGCTGTCTAGAGGTCAACTAATATGGCTTTACAAATTCCACATAGGGAATCCTTTTAAGAGACTGACACTGAGCTCTTGGAGGGCAGAAAGTAAATCGTAAAGTTTCTTGAGAATATTCCTCAATACAGCAGAGGATAGGTGCTCTAATGGATGCCTAGTAAGTGCTTGAAAGAATATAAGTCCTGTAGGCAGCATATACTTAATTCTACTTATCATGGCAAAACTCTCCATGAACCCTATAGCTTAACCATTTTAGGAACTCAAAAGGAATAGGAACTAAAGGGAACATCATCACCAAGATTGGGCCTTAAGGCTCTCTGGCTGATATAACACGTCTCTTCCTTTTGGAACCGTTGGCAACCATACCCTTGCTGATTGGAAGTGGTGGGATGGTCATTTTCAGGGGGAAGGAGGAGGTCATACCTAAATTCTTGCCTCCCCATTATCCCTCTTGCTGGGTACTGGTAATATAGCTCAGGAAGTCACGGCGCCCTATTTAAAACTCCTAATATTCAGAAACCAACTCTCATTATTTAAGACTTGTTAGGGGAAAAAATGTCTCCTTATGTCTTCAAAAACTCCTCAAATACCATCAAGCATGGATGGATATCTATGAAAGTGGTAGTATCCAGGAGACACACTATCTATGTGACTAACCCTAGAATCCTAAGCATTCACTAAGCACTCCGTCTTCTGGAAATTTGGTTTGAGGTGGTCACAGACATCTCTGTGACACCTTCAAGCACAGCTTAGCATGAATAGGGGGACAAGAGAGAAAGCATATTGCCTTAAATGCAGCTATGTATAGCAAACTGATTCTTAGGTGCATGATATCCTCACCTGGAATTTAAAAGCCTAGTAGAGAATCTTCTTGAGATATTGGATTTTTATTTCTGCTCATTGCTCTTTATAGATGAGTGAACTGCAATGAAGGTAGTCACCTGCACTATAAAAATGCTTTCTTTCTTTCTGGTGCTTGGCTGTCAGAGCCAAACGTGTAAGTGATTGGAATTAAGTTTCTGATTTAGCATCCCCTTTAGATAGGTGATGAAAGCACCCTTATCTTGGTGTTTTTGTTTCTGAATATCTGGGGTAGTGGGTTCATTTGGGCTGGGGTGGAGAGCTGTTCATGTAGATAACTGAAGCCTGTGTACACATCTTCTAATTTCAAGAAGAAACACTTGCCGTCGAGGAAGCTGAAAGCCTTAGCTTGTAGTGGTCTGATGGAGGTGGAGTTCAGGAATCTCAGAGGTGTTTAGCTCTGTATGTCTTCGTTATGCAGGAGATTATGTTGAATATTTCATCTCTTGCTACAGATTAGTTTTGGGGCCATCAACAAAAGCTTTCCTGAAGATCAAGTCAATCCTATCTGTGCTTGCCTTCACTGTATATGTAGATCCACCCTTGACAGCAGCTCTAAGTCACCAGTAATTCTACTAATTGTGTCAAGTAGGACTGATCCTTTGTGAATGCACCTCTTTTTATTTTTTTGAAAAGAAAAAAGAAAAAGCTCCCTGTATCTGGCCAGCTGTTATTTAGCCCTTGGAAAAGAGTTATTACAGATTGAGATGGTGCCAGGCTGCTCCTGTGATTCACCTCTTCTCTTGTCAAGACCAGTTGAGGCAATACAGTTGAAAACCTCCCTGCTTTGTGAAGAAGGATTTTGTGTCGGAAGGGGAAGCATAAGCACAAAAATAATTAGGCTTTGTGAGCAGAGAGAATTAGTTTTTCTTGATTACTGAATAATTCCTGCAATTTAAGGTCAAAAGTGTTGTCAACTAATTCAATATACTGGGCTTCTTCATCATTTCCAATTATTTGTTCTCTCTTTGAAGGTCATTTTGCAAACTATACCAATTTTCTTAAAATCTTGTTGCAGAGCTAATGACATGCAGAAAGTTTAAGGCCTGTGTAGTGGATGCATCTATATCGAGATGCAGATCTGGTGCTGTGCCTGATCTCAGGACACCAAATGGAAATCCATGTGTTGCATTGTGGGAGCCTAGTTTCTGGAAGCTGAGGCAGTATTATTTGGTCTGTGAGGTTTGTAAGTGTCAGGTATGCCTTGTCCAGTAGAATACTGATTACAGATGCCTTCAGGACAATAGGCACCCATGGGTGGTTGAATACCTAGAATTAGCAGTGTCCTGACAGAAAACTCATTTACTTTTATCTGTCATTTTCATCCATAGTTTATCCCCTTAGTTGAAACATTGATCAGTAGGGCATATTACTTTTCACATCCCATTTTATGCAACAGGGTCTCTTCCTAACTTCACTAATGTCACCTTGTTTCTTTGTCTTGCCAAAAACCCAGGGCTCTGTGGCTATGTGGTTACCTTTCAAAGAAGCTTTCACTAGACTGGAAAGGGTAATCTATTGGGGTCTAGTGTTTTCAGGCTGGCTCTCGAGAGCATAAATCTTTAGTTTTATCTCTTAAATTATGGATCTTCCTAGAAATTTTAATCCAAATCTTTTAACTTACAGATAAAACAGTTGAGGTCTGCAGTTGTAAGTGACCATCTAGGATTGCTCAGCTGATCGGTTGTAGGCCTAGGATCAAAACCTAGGTCTCTAGACAGTGCTTTGAACATGACATGATGTGGCCTTTACCCTGTCATGTGTGTAGCTGTTCCATATTCTTCTCCACTGAGTATTTCCTTTTCATCCTCCAATCCTGAGACGTCTGGGTGTGATTTTCTTCCTCCTCTACTTTCCAC
The DNA here is from genome assembly GCA_031878705.1 of Tapirus indicus. NCBI lineage: Eukaryota > Metazoa > Chordata > Mammalia > Perissodactyla > Tapiridae > Tapirus > Tapirus indicus. Next base: position 112,546,235 of record CM062921.1, on the reverse strand, counting down.
CCTGAGCTCGTCAACAGCATTGTGAAGTATTGGTGAGGGGGTTACAGAGGGTGATGGTTCATTGCTATGAGAGTACTTTAGTGCCATTCAAGAAATTCATTCATTAAGAAATTAAGTTGCAGGTTATCCCAACATCTCCAAGGCTTATCTTTCAGGAACAAGAACAATTTACTCCCATACTTGCATTGCCTCTGAACTCTTCCTTAAGCTTTAAAATATCTGCTGAAAGGGGAAGAAACTATGCACATACATACAGATGAAATGCTGATAAATCTAGAACCTCCTCCTTGCCTGAAGTCTTATTTTTAAACCCTGCTATGTCTTTCCTTCAAACTTTTATAAAGCTCTTGTTATATAAAATTTTCAACATTTATAAAAGTAGGTGGATGAATATAGTGAACCCTCCAATATCTGTTACCCAGCTTCAATAGTTATTAACTCATGACCAGTCTTGTTTCATCTCTGCTCCACCCAATTTCCCCCTCCCATAGTATTTGGAAGCAAATCCCAGACATCATGTCATTTTATTCATTAGTATTTCAGTATAAATCTCTAAAAGATAAGCATTTTTCCCTCTCTTTTCCCCAGCTTTATTAAGTAAAATTATAAGATATTTAAAGGGCACGTTGTGATGATTTGATATACGCGTACATCATGGAAAGATTCCCCCATCTAGTTAATTAACATATCCATCACCTCACTTATTTAAAAGATAAGCATTTTTAAGGTGTATTTATAACATCATTATTATATAAAAAATTAACAATAATTCTTTAAATCATTGAATATTCATATAGTGTTCAAATTACAATGGTCTCATAAATGTCATAATTGTTTTTCATAGTTTATTTGTTTGAATCAGGCTCCAAATAATTTCCACATATTGCAATTGGTTATAAGTCTTTTAAGTCCATTTCAATCTGTAATCTATTGTTGAAGAAACTGAGTTGTTTGTCCTGGAAAGTTTGCTATAGTCTGAATTTTGCTGATTGCCTCCCCATGTATCCTTTGACATGTTTTCCTGTCCTCTTTATTTCCTATAAATTGGTAATTGTATCTGAAACTTGTATTAATTATTTTCTTGAGAAAATGAAAAAATACATACTGATATACACTGGAGGCTGGAGTGGATGTTGGTGTGAGGTGCCCAGTCTGGGCTGGGTTTTTGGATGTGGAGGAGGAAGACTGTGTGAACTCAGGATAATATGGTGGTTGGGAGCGTGGACTCTGGAGACAGACCATCTGGGTTCCAGGTTCAGTTTTGTCACTTCTTAGCTGTGTAGCCCTGGGAAAATTACCTGAGCTCTCTGTGCTTCAGTTGTCTCATCTGTTCAATGAGAACAATAATAGAACCTACCTCATGGGGTTGTGAGGATCCACATATGTGTATATAATGTGATTAGAACATTGTCATGATGTAAGTATTTCATAAGTGTTGCCTGTTATCTATGAAAGAAGTTAGAGGGGAGTTCAGGGCAAGAATAATAGAAACTACAGTACATTTGTGGGAGAGGGCAACATAGCCACAGAACAGCCCAAGGATCAGCCTTCCTGAAAGCTGCTCCAGGCCTGATGATCCTCCCCTGACTCTAGTTTTCTCCACTGAGTTCTCTGTTTTTTTTCATCTGTCTCCGTGTCCCATCTCACATAAGTTATTTGCATCATATGAACACTTTGCATATAAGAAAGGAAGAAAGCAAAGCAGTGACACCAATGCCGGGTGGTGTTGGGGCCAGGAGTGAGGAGGCCCCAGGTGTTTGGAGGGCTTCTGTTTGGACCTTATGTTCTGCTCTTGCCCCAAGCCCTTACCTCCTATCTGTCTCTTGTCCTACTTTTGTGCTTATAGTCAAAGGATGAAATTCTTATTGGTGTTTCCCATTCATTCCTAACAGTTACCTTGACCTTTCACATGGAACCCCATGCTGTAGTCCACAGATTATTTTACTCTAATTTATTTATCTTATCCTTTTTATGTAGTTGGGTTGCATTCTCTGCCTTTCCTTGCTTATCACAATTTTCATTAATCTTGGAACATTTGAGTCTTTGGCTTTGCACGATAAGCACTGCTTCTAATGTTGTAGGAATGCCTGCCTCTCCCATTTCATTCCTTTTTCTCTGTTGGTTTTTACTTCAAGCCCTCTGGTGTGTTTCATGGTAATGATGATTGATGAGAGAGTCTATTCTATTACCTACAGTTTCTTGTTTGGTTTCGCATGTTTCCAATGTCCTTTAAAGCAGAGACTGCCAAACTATAGGCCACCTCTTTTTGTAAATGAAATTTAATTGGAACACAGCTGCACCCATTCTCTTATGTCTTACCAGGGTTATCGATGGCTGCTGTCTCACTACAATAGCAGAGTTGAGTAGTTGCAACAGAGACCCTATGGACCACAAAGCCTAATATATTTACTCTGTGGTATTATAGTAAAAGTTTGCTGATGTCTGCCTTAAAGAGAAGGATGCTATCAGATTCATGTGATGCCAAAGAACTGCTGGCTAGAAAAGAGAAATTGTGGAATTCTATAATTTTCTTAAAAAGAGGAAAACACTGGAAAAGAGTCACCTGTTCACAGGTGACTTGCATGCACATAGGTATCAAAATAGTGTGTGTGCTTGTACATTGGGGGAGGGAATGGCAGGCCTTCTTATTGTGTCAAGGTCTCTAGGCCCTGAAGTCGTCCAATGGATTGATCTTCCTCTTTGCTTTTCTGTTTTGCCATAATTTTCCTGAAGGATACATGTCTTGAGCTGTCCGGGGATTTGAGATACTTCCTGATGGTTGCTTTATCTCGGATTTCTTAGGTTCCCTACTGAACAAGGCCACACCTCTCTGCTTCAGTCTGGCAAGGCTCAGTCTGCTATGTACCTTGCCTTCCTGCTGCTCACCTTGAAGGGGATCTCTTTCACTTGCCGGGGGCCTTGTTGACTCAGTAGTATCTGTGTCAATTGACACCAAGTCAAAAACCACTTTAGACAGAGGCCTCCTTTGAAAGTGTTAGCTAATAGCAAGTAAGCCTGGCTTAATTTCTCCTTGAGTCTGGAGATCTAATTGGAACGGAGAAAGGAATGATTTATTTCTTGATTGGATTGACTGATTTATATCAGTCATTGTGAGGCAATTTCACACACGTTATCCCATTTAAATCCCCATAAAAACCTTGCAAGGGAGGTAATATCATACTTCAGGAAACTGAGACTCAGAAAAGTTAAGTAATTTGGAAAGTCCCCATCCTATAAGTATTATAGTCTCTATCAGCAAATGTCATGAATTTCTTTTGGATTTCTGCTCCATAATCCTCACCTTGTTGCCCTCTTCCTCGTGCTCACAAAATGGTTGTGGGAGATCCAGGCACCATGTTTTCAAGCAAGAAGAAGGTGAAGGGTAAAGGACAAAAGATAAACAAACAGACAAGCCAGCAAAGTTTGTTCTCTTTCCTACATGTCCTACTTGACTTCAGCTTACATCTCACTAGTCAGCATTATAAGGCCATCCCTTTCTGCAAGGGAACCTAGAAAATGGGGAGTTTTGTTTGTTTTAAGCTGGGCACATTGTCACCCCCCATAAAAATGTGTTTTGTAGGTACAGAAGTGGGGGAGAATTGTTATTAAATTGGCAACTGACAGTCTTTTTTTCAAGAGGTCCTACCAATGCCTGAAGGATTGAAAATCTCTGGTCTAAACGCCTATGGATCTTTTCCTCATTTCAAATGAATTTGATAGAATAAAGGTTATTATCCCTCTCTAATCTCCTGGTACAGGAGAGAGATCCAACAGATAGAATGATTTCCTCTGGCTTCCACAGCAAAACAAGGCACATGCCAGCGAGGAGTGGTGACTGCTAGATGTCTTCAGCCAAAAGTGGGGAAGGGTGATGATGTCCCAAGTCTCTTAGCTGCGTATTGGCAACAGGTGTCCCTGTAGACCAGCCAGCAATCCCTTGGTAAGGGTGTAGGGAGGCCGCTTGGGACTATTGGATCACATCAGCTTGGCAGAGGCAAATGTATCATGTACTGGAGCGCTAACTGGGTAGGGAAATGTCTGGCACCTGCCAGTTGACTACTGTTCAGTCAGCAGTGACTTTTATCTTCCAGTTGCCATTCCCTGTGGCTCTTTGTTGATTGCCCACAAGTTCCAGACCTGTGTGAGGCCTGCTGTGATGTCAGGAGAAGCCATAGTGTTGCCTCCAAAATGTAAACACCCCATGTGCAGTTTTCACCTTGATAAGGAAGTGCTCTAAGGAGAATAGTTATCAGATGCCTGAATCCTTGCCCCATACCTGGTCATCCACAACAAAATTTTTTTTTTTTTTTTTTTTGGCTGCCAGGCATAGAGCCTTTAGAGAACAGTATGTCCTAAAAAACAAGAATTTCAGCCTGCAAAGGAAAACAGAATCCACCCTGCTTGGTACCTGAAGGGAATAATCCTCTCAGGAGAACTGGACTTGCTTTTTTTGCTCCGCAAAGGGGCCTGAAACTTAGTTGAAGCACCATGACTAGACCCCTTTTTGAGAGGAGAAGGGAGAGGATTTTAAAACAAAATGCCAGAAGTGTAATGTAGTACACAGGTCACAAACTTGGAAAGCCTATAGTGTCTTGGCAGGTCACATAAATCCGTGAAATGAGCCAGTTGCACACAAGCAAGCACTTGCCCCTTCTAGCGAAATTGTTGCCACAGAGGAATGTTGGCTCTGACTCCCTCCCTCCTTTCCTCTTTTTCCTTCCCTTTCTCTTATCCCTTCCCTTCCCTGAGAAGCCAGAAACGTGGAATTTTGTGTGAATAACCCAATTTGTTAGGTTGACAACCGGGGTTGCCACTAGCTCACCGAGCTCCTTTGTCCAAATTAGGAGATGGCGGCCCCCTTCATGCCAGGGCCCATGGCTGTGCAAGTCAAGTGCAGATTGGATTTCAGCCCTCCCTTGCCACTCAGCTGAGCCTTGGTGCCACGCCCAACTTTAGACAGTGGCCCCAAAAGGTATAAATGTTATATGAGCCAAACAAAACATATCTGTGGGCCACACTTAGCCCATAGGCTGTCATTTTGCAGCCTCTGGGGTTGTGGTTAAAACAAAGCTCTTGGTTCAGACTGCCTGGCTTCAAGTCTGGATTCTGTCATTGAGGTAGATTACTCAATATTTCTCTGCCTCAGCTTCATCCATCTGTAAAATGGGGATGAATACTTGGACCTACCTCATGGGGTTGTTATGAGGATGAAATTAAATAATGCATGAAAAACACTTAGCCATTCACAGTGTAGCTGATAGTCAGCACTTAATTAGTGTTAGTTAATATCAAAATCATGTGAAAAACTGATTTTGCTTACTCACTGGCCTATCTCTGCAAGTCCAGTTTTGTTGGAGAACTCACAGCATATGAAATGGATGAGAGAGTGCATGTCAGACCTTCGTGATTGCTTTCTACTTTTAGGGGAAATGCTTATCCTCTGTCTCTGGTGACTTTGTGAAAGCAGGGAGCTCAAAATAGCAAGCATTACTTACCAGATGGCCTACTAAGGCCACAAGAACCTTGGTGAAGTAAACACTTTGCTTGAACCACTGCTTGGTCTCCCTACATATAGCAGTTGTACAGATTGACAATTGACATCCATAACAATGATATCTTATAACCATTAAGAAAAGATTAAATTCAGTTCAGTATTATCTATTGCAAAAGGTAAAGATGTGTGGGGAACATTTTAAAATAATTTACACTGAAAACAATTACAAATTTTTAAATTTTTAAGTGGCAAGTACTCAGTTATTTGAGTTCATCTTCTAAACTGGCTCATTCTCTGGGAGGCAGGCTGCAGAGCTAATACTCTCTCATTAAAAACTGTCACAGTTGTTTGCATCCAGCGTGCATCAGGCTCTGCATAAAAGATTGATTCCCATCACTGAGACTGTACTGGGAGGAGGGTTTTGACTCAGTAATGACTATAGTGAATCTGTGGTTGGCTGCAAGGATTTGGATTAAAATTAGACTAGACACAGCCGTGTTGCTCTGGTGGATCCAATCATATCAAAGTGCTCAATCATGTTTTATAAAGTGGCAACCTATCAACTTTAAAACATGCCAGAAAAAGGCATCCAGGAAACAATTTGTTTAGTTCTACCTACATTTAAATTAACTCGTCCTTTACTTCCTTAATATCTAAGCTTCCTATAAATGCTTATTAAATTCTAAACAAATGTGAAGAATGTCCATGAGACTTGAAAAGACAAGGATTGCCCCAAGAATTCTATTCTTATTTGCCCAACACAGACTTGGCTGGGCTGCCATCAATCGAAAGCATCTCTCTCTGGACCTGGGTTTCTCAATCTTGGCACTATTGACATCTTGGGCCAGATAATTCTTTTTTGGGGGGGTTGCCCTGCACATCATAGGATCTTTAGCAGTATCCCTGGTCTCTATCCACTTAATGCCAGTAACACACCTCTCCTGACTTGTGACAACCAAAAATGTTCATCCCCCTGTCATTGCCAATTGCCACTTAGGGGAGAAAATCGTCCTGGTTGAGAACCACTGCTTGAGACTAAGAAAAGCAGCCAGATTTGTAAACACAACAGTTTTTTTTTCAGTGACAAGAAAAGTCCTAAGGATGGAAAAGTTTTGACAGTAAGCTCATCTTCAAGCTGTACTACAAAATGCTTAGAAAAAGATCCTATAATCACCCATGTTTGGCAAATGGGTGATTTTGCTAAGCTCCAGACCAGCTTTTCCATGTGTCATGTTAATTGCTATCAAACTAACCAGTCTAGAAGGGTGGGTCATCATCCAGAACATCCGTATCCACCCTTAAAGTATTGTCCAGACTTCTGAACAGGAGTGTTGCTTGTCGGTCAGCATCAGCAGGTGGGAGTAAGAGGTTCATAAAGCTGAGAGGGTCCTAAGAGATCTTTAAGTCTGTTTCTCATGTTTTATAGGATAAGACACTGAGGTCCAAAGAATAGAGTTTGCAGCACAGATTGCTATGATAAACCTTAATGATTCAGACCCTAGCCTGGAATTTTCAACCATATAGGCACAGAATTATTACTAAATCAAATGTCAAAATGATACTCTTATGGCAATTTTTAAGGTTTTAGGAATAAGTAAGAGAAACCAGAGACAAAAAAAAAAGAAAAAAACGTTTTTTTAAATTGAAGGCTCAAAAAATTAAGGATACCATCAAGGTACCTTTGTTTGAGGATCCAGAAACTTATATTAGTTTTCTCTTTATAACACTTGATTGCATAATATCAACAATTGGGAATAGTAGATTTCCATTAATTTGCCTTATCCCACTTATAAATTTTGCCTACTAAATAAATTATTTGGAACTTGAACGGAATAATGGTTTAAAATTGATTTGTTCTTAAATCAGACCAAATATTCTCATTCTCTCTCTTCCCACCTCCATGCAGCGTTATCAGCTTCACCCAGGTTACAACTCTAAAATAAGGTGATGTGAATGAATTTATCCCACTGGTGCAGGATACCTATTCCTGTATTCAAATTTCTTTGTCTAATTGGAGGAAACCACTAATTGTGTATTTCTAACTGGAGATGTTTTTAAAAATATATAGTATTCATGTTTTCTACATGTCGTTCATTCCTCATCTAAAGGAGAAAGAGTAAGGCAGGAAAATTGTCAGATTCAGACGGTGTTCGACTAGAAGATAAGGACATCACAGAGAGAAAGGTACAGCATGTTCTGGTATGTACGAGATTTGATTACAAGGTGTACTCTTGCTGCACGGTATGGTGCCTCAGGCTCTGTCTAACTTTAGTTTGTGATTATCAGGGTCTCTGAAACAACTTCTTTAGGGTCAGTTATGGATCTAACTTTTCTCCTGCCATGTTTCAAATATCTTCCTGTGTCCGAGCAATAAAAAGAAAGCTTCCTGCTATGACCTTGTATAAAGCTTATTGAAAGACTTCAGGAAATGCCTTTGACCTTGTTTTGGACTTAGAGGATGATCTTAATCAGAAATGGTTTCAGTATCAAAATATGGAATGTGCTACTAAAGTAAGCACATGATTTGCTTTTTTAAAAAAATACTGTTTGGAAGGTGAGGATACAATCCATTTGAGATTTTAAGGTGAGAAATGATTGAAAGAGATGTGGCATTTTTACCTAAAATGTGGTGTTTTTACCTCAAACTGTCACCTTTTGGCAATGATATGAAATGAAGAATCCTTTGAAGATTGTTAATGCATTTGACAAATATTTATCATGAGCCTGTTGTGACCTAGTCACTGGTATAGATGGTAGATATTCCACAATGAACAAAACAAAGTCCTTTCTCACATTTAGTGAAGGGAGGCAGTCAGGAAACAAATATATGATACATCATGTAGAGATAAGGGCCATGGGGAAAAACAAAACAGAGGAAGGGTTAGATAGGTGGAGTGGGACTAGGCCAAGGTGTTAGTGTTTCTTATGAGATAGTCATGGAATGCCTCTCTAATAAGGTGATGTTTGCTCAGAGAACTGAAGGAAATAAAAGGGAGAGCCTTAAGGATATCTGGGGGAAGATAGCAGAAACTGTTAGAAATGTTCCAACAGGAATTTATTAGGGCTGAGGACAGCAGAATGAAAAGGAGTGGGATAAAAACAAAAAAGAGGAGCTTTGGAAAAGCATTAAGGATACATTGAATGTATACACTGAATTACTGACTGCCACCTCATTGATTGGACAAACCATAAAACTGGATTATGCGTTTACAAATCTCTTACATGGTTTTTAAATATGAGACCCAGAGCCCGTTAAGCATCATGGTCTTTTTTTTTTTTTTAGTTGAGTTGCAGTGAACATGGGATTGGCTTTTGGAGTTGTCCTGCAAAGTTTAGACTAACACAGAAAGCAGTAGTTCCTATACATTACCTAGGTTGATTGATGTTATTAGCCTGGGGTAGGAAGTGATACAACCAGATTGTGGCTGACTATGGGCCCTGGTCCAATTCACCAGACTTTGTGCCCAATTTTTCATCAGAAGAGAGCTTGCCAGGCCAGGCAGGAAGGAAGAACGGGGGCAGTTTCAAGGAGGAAATGCGGAAGAGTTGAGTATAGGTAAAGATCCCATGTTACTTGGCTTCACATTGCCTTCACATCCCTCAAATTCTACCCCTGTCTTCGGTATGAGTAATATGTTCTTCTAAAGGGTGTGGCATCTTCCCCAGGCCAGGACACAGATGCCAAGGACTTCAGTCATGGCACCTTCCCAAGAGAGTCTTTTAGGAAATTTTTACGTTGTATTCTGGGTCTCTTTATTATCTCAAGAGGGGCTTCATTTTCTTTAAATGAGAAAAGAGAGTCATCAGCTGACTCTGCCCTTCTCAGCTAAGAATTGCTCCAGGTTTTTGAATGCCTAATATTAAATGGGGTCACATGTGCCTGGTGGAAGTGATTTCTCCTGTTCTCAAGGACAGTCAGGTTTCACCTACACACCTCTCAGACTTGCCCTGTCTAGGGGGTTGTTGACTGTTAAAGAAAGCAGAACTGGCATAGGACCAGCAGGAGAATACGCTAGAATTCTAGTTAGAGCTAAGGAGAGTTTCTCTTCAAGCCCAATCCTTTGACTGATGAATCAAAAGTGATTAAGGAAGCAAGGAAGCACATCCTGAAAAGGGATGGCATCCAAGTTCGAGTCGTTACTTGAGCAATTTTGTCCACAGTTTGCGTGTTTCAGGTGCTTCAGATTTTTTGCTTTTACAAGTCATAATTTTTTTTAAAAATGCTGTCATACACTCAGCAAACATTTTTTGAGCATCTATCCAGGCCTAGTCCTGTGCCACGCATGTTCAAAAGAATAGGTAACATTGTCCTTGCATTTGTGAAATTAATAGTTTTGTTAAAAAGATGAGACTTCCAGCAGTTAAACCATCCAAGAAGGAGCAAGTGAGAAACCAAGTAGGAGGCATTAGCTCAGTGGAAAGAGTACAGGCTTTGGAATCAGGTAGACCTGGGTTTGAATCAGAGCTCTGACTCTTACCAAGAGTGTGCTGTTTGAGATTCTCTTATCCTGTGTGGGCCTCGGCTTCCTTTTCTGTAAAATGGGATAATAGTACCTATTACCCTGTCACATTGGATTGCTGTGATGACTCAATAATATACATAAAGCAATTAGTATTGCCTGGCACATAGTAAGCACTTATTATCTTATTATTCTCATTAATCAGACAAATAATTAGGAAATCTGGGTTCTAGTTTTGATTCCGTAGAGAGCTTTGATAAGTCACTTAACTTTATCACACCATCCATATAGGTCATCTATAAAGTGAAGGGAACAATATATTTTACCTCTAAAATTTACCTCTCTAGAATATATTTTACTTCTAAAATTCCATGGTATTTTGAACTGAAATGTATTGAGCAAAAGCCTCAAAGGATGCCTCCCCTTCTTAATAGTAATGCTAATGCTAACAGTAAAACATCCACATTTACTGAGGACTTACTCTGGAGCCAGGAGCCCTGATGGGCACTTTCCATTCTTTATGGTATTGACTCCATGTGACACATTCAATGAGATGGGTAACCTTGTCCTATTTGCTAGATTCTAAGCCATATTTTATCTAGTTCAATATTTCTGAAGTCAGGATGCCCTATGGAATTGATAAGTAAATTGAATGAAGTAATGTTTTTCTTTTTTTCTTTCCCCAAAGCCATTTCTAAGTGAGATGCGGCATCTTATAACTGATGGTATCTTTGAAGCAAAGGAAATGAATATTTTTTCATTTATTTTGGATGATAAAACGGGCTTAGAAAGGTTAATTTACATGCCCAAGATTAATGAAGTAACAAAGGCAAAGCCAGAATTTGAACTGAAGTTTGTCTGGTTTCACTCACTACCATACTTTTGGGGAGCTAAAGATTAAAAAAGTTGCCAACATATAGTCCTTTGTTCACTTCATCAAAATGGTTTTGAAACATCACTAGATTGAACTGTACATTGTCTATTCATTAGTCCTTAACAGGAAAACACTTTTGTCCTTCTAGCCAGACTTTTTAGACTCCGTATCCTGTGCAATGTAATGTTGACGTCTGTTTCATGTTGATATCACCAGTGATATTGGTCAGTCTGAAAAGTTACTTTCCTTAAGATAAGAACCTGTGGGATCATAGACCTCCTTTAGAAATCTCACCCTAACCTGAGTTCACCTGGGTAACAGTGGCAGATTTTTCCCTAGACTTTCAAGATCCTGGGTCCTTACAAGGAGATAGGGATGTAGTCTTTAACAGTTGATTATTAAGCAAATTCATTGAAAATTAACAGCAGTATTCTTTGACCTCAGCCTTTATAGACAAACTGCTAATCTTGGGTAAATATAAGATTATATTACTAATCTGTTGACATTTAGCACAAGTTAGCTTTCAAATGGGCCAGTTGTTACTATTGAAAACTTTTTTGAAGTATATTAAAATTCTTCTCATTTCCTGTGTGTTTCTTTCTCTGAAACAGAATCTTAGGGCCCTTTATTAGGCCGGGAGAACTTCCCAAACAATCTAATAACTAGCTGATTAATTGTCTGTGATATCAAATCAGCTCTGTCATCAAACCGATTACAGTTTCAGGGTCACGGTTAATAGAAAAAGATTTCAACAGAGGTGACTGCTAGACTTTGTAAGTATCCTCTGATTCAGAAAGTGAAACTTCTGAAAAAGCTATTTGCAGACCTAGTTCCCTGTTGTGTCATTCTGAAGTTCTTAAAGTAAAGGGTTCTGTCTCTACTTTTAAGAAGACATAGATGTTAACATATTCACCTAGATTGAATGAATGAATGAATGAACATATTTTATATGTTTGGGATTTGCCTTTCCTTCCTCTGGTCTAGCAGCTTCAGCACTGAAGTGCAGCTGTAAAATTACACATGGTAGAATTTGAAATGGTATGTCTCTCAGGGTACTAGCAAGAAACAGAATCCAGCTCTAAAGGTTCAAGAGACTTAAATGAAGGAGAGATGTACAGAAGTGTGGGTGGGGTTAAAGTCACCAAAAAGGCATGTTGAGATGCTTGGATCCTAGCCACAAGGGGAAGCTGTTACCACCCCTAGATCTAGAGCAGCCATGAGAGGAAACGTGTTGCTGTAGTTCTGGGAGAGCAAGAGCCACGGAGGAGGGGCCCCATGCCAGAAGCTAGAGTCTTGTAGGGACGTAGGCTCTGCCAGATCCGAGGGATTGTGCGGAAATCATCCCTGACCTGTCTTTCAACTCTCTAATCTCTATTGTTCAAACCCAGTAGGAAGTCAGCCAATGAAAGGAGTTTGGAGATTCAGCTCACAGCAGTCAGCCTCCCGAGGTGAGGTGTAGAGCAGGGAAGGGAAAGACCTAGAATGGGTCTGTTAGGGGAGGAGGGCCAAACAAAGAATAACAAGCCCAGATGGGAAATGCTATTTTAGAACCCACAAGCTGCCAAGAAAGAATGGTATATTCAAGGAAGTCAGGACCCTGACCTCATTTGATCTTGGGTCAGCATCCACTTTCTGATACTTTCTTTCAATATCCTTGTAAGTGCCTGATAGCTGCCATAATTCCTGGTCAGTTCAGCCTGTCCAAATCTCATCACTCAGGTCTATATGTGATTATGGGGCTGAGAGGGCTGGTCCTATAGCTCACTGAAGCGGGGAAGGTCCAAAGAGAGAGAAATTAAGAGGAAAGTCATTGAGAATCTCTCCAGGAAGTATAGTAAGTAGGGGTAGAATAAGAGGGTAAGGAAGCCAGGAGGACATGTGCATGAAAATGACTTGCAATGATTTCACAGCTATGTGGTCATGTTCTGCCCCCCACACCTCCCAACCTCCACTATCTTCTAGGGATTGCGTTTGAGGGCAGGGTTGGTGGACGCTTTATTATAGATAGTGAACCTCAAGAGATGATTACTGTCAGTATGAATGGGGATCTTGCCCGTCTGCCAACAGGAAGTTTGTGTTTGATGTTACTCTTGTTTTACCAGCTTGAAAGGGAAAAAGAATATCTTAGACAGAAGGGGGAAAGATATCACCATGTGATGAAATGTATATCTATGGATTTTCATTTGCTCTGTGACGATTGCTTAAAGCCTGTATTGGTTAACTTTCCATTAGCAGCTGACAAGAAATAACATCCTTACCTCACCCCTTATTCCGTGGTTCATGTCTTAGTCCTTTTGGTCTGCTATAACAAAAGACCCCAGACTGAGGAGCTTAGAAACAACACAGATTTATTGCTCACAGTCCTGGATGCTGGAAATCAAACATCAGGGTGCCAGCATGGCCAAAAGAGGCTCTCTTCCAGGTCTCAAACTTCTTGTTGTATCCTCACATGGTGGAAGGAGCTAGGAAGTTCTTTTATAAGAGTATCTCATCTCTTTTATAAGAGTACTAATCCCATTCATGAGGGCTCCACTCTCATGACTTACTTACTTTCTAAAGGCCCCACCTACTAATACCATCGCTTTTGGGTGTTAGGATTTCAACATATGAATTTGGGGGATGGGGGCAGTCGTTCAGACTGTAGCAGTTCATTATCAAAATCTTTTGTGCTTCTCTTGCTTCATCATGCTTTTGTTTGGCAAAATTCCAACCCAGATTAAATCTAACTCTCCACCCACACCATGCCTGCACCTGAGAGCTCGATGTGACTGGAGAAAAGCACACCATGCAGACTGGTTTCACTTTAAATGCACAACTCCACTAACTTCATTAAGCCCTTAGTAATGACTGGCAGTGCTCCCATATTTCCCCAGTCCACTCACTTTCCTACTCTTCTAAACAACTATTGCACCCCTTCTCTTCTCTAAGACTCTAACACTTACTTCTCACATCCTACCTCTGTGCAGATAACTTTTTTCTTATTTTATTGCAAAACACCCAGAGGCAATCAGAAGAGAATCCACAAGCTCCCACCACCACAGCTACTTATCTCCCAGAATCAGTGCCCGTATGCTGTGCCTTCCTCCTGTTAACAAGACAAACCTCTCCACTTAACACTCACTTTCCCTCTTGCCTTCTACTCAAGGACATTATCCAGCAATGCTCCACCCTCTCTGTGTATTACCTATTTTCTCTCTCCACTGGATCATTCTAATCGCCATAAAAACATGCTGTAATGTCCCAATTTTATAAAAGATTCACATTCAAATGTTGATCCTGTGTCTTTCTTTAGCCATTGCCCCATTTTGCTATCCCTCTTTTCAGCAAAACTCCTTGGGACAGTTGTCTATACTCCATTGATTATGGTGGGATAGCAGATGGAGACTGTGCTTGGCCACTGGGTCAATTGCACACCCCACCCCAGTTCCTAAATTCAGTAGCAAATCCTCAATCCTCATCTTCTTTGACCTGTTTGATCACCCTTCTTTAGTTGGTCTCCAGGACACTACACTTTCCTGATTTTCCTCGCACCTCCAAGTCTTCCTTGTAAGCTCTCTTGGTTGTTTTTGCTTATCACTCCAACCTCTAACTGTTAGAATGACCCAGAAACCAGGCCTCAGACCTTTTTTTTTTCCTTCGTACCCCTCTACCACCATAAGTACTCCCTACTCCCATTCCAAGAATCCAAGCTCTTATGCTAAGAATTAAAAATGAAGTCCACAGGCTTTGTAGATATTAGCCTGTGCTCTAGCTGCGAATGGGTTGCTGGAAAATCTTTTGGAATTTGATGGGAATTTACATACATGTACTCTTGTGGCTTTAAATAATATCTATTCACTGAAAACTTCCAAATTAACGTCCCCTGAGCTCTGGACATGTCTTTTCAACTACCTAGTTGAAATTTCCACTTGAATGCCTTATAGGCACTCAGAATGGACCCTACCAAAACTAAATTGGTGACCCTTTACTGGATCATCCTTCAGTCATCCCCATCTCAGTTGGTGACACCTCCATCCTTCAGTTGTGTAGGCAAAAAAATATTGGAGTCCTCTTGACTCCTTTCTTTTGTTTCCCAAAGTCAATTCCTCAGCAAGTCCTAACCATTTCACACCATTTCCACTGCTACCTTCCTGATCCAAGCCACCATCCTGTCACCTGGATAATTGCAAAGGCCCCGAACTGATCTGCTTTTGCACTTGCTCATCCTCTCTCCCTCATTCTCCCCCACCAGTTTATTTTCAGCACATCATATCGTCTTATGCCTCCACTCAAAGCCCTCCAATGCCTTCCTATTTCATAGTGACCTGTAAGGTGATCTGGTTCCCTGTAATCCTTGACTGCACTTGGGCAGATGTTTCTGCTATAATGCTATATGTGTGTCCTGTAAAACTTTGTGTTCTGCGAAACGTACTCTAAAAATAACAGGGCTTATGGGAAAATTAGACTTAGAGCAGACCTCTCCTATCTTATACAACTTAAAAATGCCAGCACTAACCAAAGCAATAATGGATACCTTGGGAGAGCTGTGCAGGTGGGAGGGGGCGCATTTCTGGGAAGGCAGCTCTGGTGCAGGTGCTCATTTTTAATTCTCATAAGTGGAGCTGGAATCACTCCAGCCTGTGCAGCAGTCAATCTGAGGGCTTTCTCCTTTCCTGCTAAGGTTAGAATTCTACTCCTGCTATTCTGGCTCCTTTTGCCTAAGAAAAATTTTGTTTCCATTGTGATACCAACATTGTCCTACTATTTACCAATAGCCTATGAGCTCATTGCTGTTATAGAAACACATGTTGTAACAGAACAGCCTGTGCTCACTTACTGTCATCTTGGCTGTTTCTCAGATGTGCTGGGCAAGCATCTACCTTGAGGCTTTTGCATTTGTTCTTCTCCCCACCTGGAGTGCTCTTCCTCCAGAAATCCTCCTGGATTTCTTCATCTCTTTCAAATCTTTATTCAGATTTTTCCTTCATAGTGTCAGCTTAAAAGTCCACTGACAGTCCGCTTAAAAGTACAACACACTTACCCCGCTCCAGACATTCTCTCCTGCATTCATTGTTTCTTTTTCTCCATAGTTCTGTCATCATCGGACATATATTATTCATTTATTGCCTGCCTCACATCCATGAGTATATCAGCTCTGTGACGGCAAGGATTGTGGGGTTTTTGTTTTATTTGCTTCCTATATTTTTCTCTGCTATATCTTCAGTGCCTGGAATATGGTTGCGCATGTGCAAGGCATTTCATAAATATTTATTGAATGAAATGAAACTCAGACTCCTTTAGAATTCATACTGATTTCCTTCTTACCTAGAGAATAGTTCATCTTTATTTCTTTTTTGATTTTGTGTGTGTGTGTGAATGTGATAGGGGAGAGTGGCTTTTTATCAAACTTGGTTTCATATCTTCCTTGATATACATCAGACTTTCATGCTGTTTTATACCTAAGATACCGTCCCCGGGGATGTTCAGACATTCAAAGCCTTGATATTTCAGTAATTTATTATAAGGGCTGGCCTGGAAAAAAATTGTGATGCAGGCTATGTATATCTTTTTGTACCCTTCTACCATCCTAAGCATTCCACGCTTCCATACTAGGAATCTGAGCTCTCATGCTAACAATTAAATTACGTCCATAGGCTTTTCAGATATTAGCCTGTGCTTTAGCTGCTAGTAGGTTGCTGGAAAATCAATTTTTGATGGCAGTTTGAATACGTAGCCTTTACACCCACTATCAGTTTCGGTGTATGGTCAAAAAAAATAGGTTATTACATTACTCCACAGTGGTGGCCATGGCACAGGTTTGTGCTGATGTTATAAAGGGGCAGGGAGATGGTGATTAACTCCCCTTAGTGCTGGGTGAGGCTTTACAAGAGTGGTGATGAAAATGGGCATAAGTATAGAGAATGGTGGGAGGTGGATCCAGGAATCCACATGTTAAAAGGCACAGAAATGGACAGGTTCCTGGTGTGTTCAGAGAACAAATAGTATGATGAATCATTAAACGTGGGGTAGGGGTGTAGGGTAGGCTGAGGAGAGAAGTAGGCTCATATGCCATAAAGAGTTTGGATTTGATCCAACTAAGGAGCTGTCAAAGGTTTTAGGTGATATGACTAGGTTAGTCTTCCCACTTCTCACCTTTCCCAACCAATCTCTGGCTTCTCCAGTACTTAGATGAGTGCCTGGAATACATAGAAAGATCTATTTGTTTCATGAATATATAGATTTCTTTCATATATATATGAATGAACTATCAATATTCATTTCTGCATCTTTTCTAAAGCAAAACTTAATCTGTATCCAACTCCTTTAGGGCCCTGCACTTGACTAGCAAGCTGCCTATTGGAAACTAGCTTTATAAGCTATTAATTAATAAAAGTAATGGCACAGGTAGACACTTTGTCACATTTTTGACTTGAATTAAAAGCTTTGACACATCCTCTTTCTCAGGTCTGTCTTAGGTTCCTTCTGCTAGTTCTGACTTAGCTCTCAATTTGTGGTGGTATCGCCCCCCAAACATGTTTGAACACCCTGAGCTTCTTACTTTGGTGTCCTGAACTCATGGCTCTGGGAGAAAAAATTTTTTAATGATCAAGGAAATAAGGTTAAATTAGATCCTTAGTGAGGTTTATGATGAAAACAATACCCCACCGTAAGCCAAGTCTTAGCTCTGCCTTTGACAGGTTATTATGAAGTTACTCCATCTGCATCTCAGTAGACTACTATAGCCAAATTTTGATAATCAAATGATTACTAGAGATGTGATGCTTTTTTGTTGTTGTTTTTTGTGAGGAAGACCAGCCCTGAGCTAACATCCGTTGCTAATCCTCCTCTTTTTTGCTGAGGAAGACTGGCCCTGGGCTAACATCCGTGCCCATCTTCCTCTACTTTATATGGGACACCGCCACGGCGTGGCTGACAAGCAGTTCGTCGGCAGGCGCCCGGGATCCGAACCGGCGAACCCCGGGCTGCCAAGCGCAGACTAAACCGCTGCGCCACCAGGCGGCCCTGAGATGTGATGCTTTAACCCAAAGAAATGTACCTCTTTGGTGAGATTTCAAATGTAGGGGCAGTTATTTGGGAGAAAAATGCCCTCTCAGCCTCTTAAATCCTATTTCCCAGGGCTGGAATAAGAAGTACACAGTTTCTTGCATAGTATCCAAATGACTTTGTGGATTATCCAACCTTTAGTCTTCTCCCTCCCTTGTAGAGGCCAGCTATCTTTGGCCACTTCACAGCTCATTAGCGGCCCAACTAGAGGCTAGGGAGAGGAAATAGATGAGATGAAGCTTAAATATGTCACATTGGTTATTTCTTAGCAGCTCTGATAAAAGGCTTAGCAGGATGAGGTTAAAACTTGATTAAAGAGGTTTGGGGATTATCTGTGACTTTATGTATGTTAACTTCCTCCTTACCCCTCCTCCCTATTTCTAGCGATTAAGCATGAGTTGGCTGCAAACATTAATGAAGCCAATCTAAAAATTCTTTACTATCCTGAAGGTCCTTTAAAAAATCATTTTATCACTTACAAGAAGAGCAAAATAAAATGAAACTTACTTTGCTCAGAATGTGTTTTTCCTAGTCAAAATTGGGCAAGGTCTTGAACCAGAACTCATCTTGAAGACAAATGGCTAAAGTACAAGATTTGCTGAAGTCAGTGGATACATCTTACACGTATGTTTTGGATTCAGCATGGGCTACTTACAAGTCACTTCTGGGTATAGGTTCCCAGACCAGATTTGTTCCACAAATCTCCCATGAGCAAAGTCACCTCTTTGGATAGGCAGACCCAGAGATTCCACTCTGGGATGATAAATTTGCACTGTACTTCTTAGTGAGATCTCCAGCCTTGCTTTTCTGATAACCAAGCTTCTCTTTCCTCCTGTTCAAATTTATGATTCTCAAAAGGCAAGTTTTATCTGGGTTTGTGCAGACTCCTAGCTGTCTATGATCGTGGACATAAATGGATCTAGATGTAAGAAGAAAAAAACTATTCAGAGATATAGGGACACTCTGAGACCAGCATAAGTGGAGAAGCCAGCAGAACCAGGTGCTGAGTTTGAGAAACAGATTGGGACATGGCCTGAATAAGAGAGGGGCTAGGGCAGTGACCAGACTTGGACCTCTGGTGAGGTAATGCCTAGGTCTGTCCCTGGAACTCTGCCATGGTGGAGACATTGGTGAAGGTCTGTGATCATTACAGAATGTGAGGGGAAGATGGAAAGAAAAGATGTGGGAGGGTCTGTGGAGGGTCCCCCACAGTATTATGATCCCAATTCCATTTGATAAAGGAGCTCTGTAAGGTTTCCTAAGTTTAGTCTCCAACATCTGAAAGATGATTGGACCTTAAGGACCAATGAGACACTCCATTTCACTGGGAGTTTGTGACATTTCAGAGGAGGTAGAATGCTTTAGGAGCAAAGTCTTAAAGCAAACAGTCTCATAAAAGGCAGCCAGGAGAGGGCAGTCACCTTTTATCAAGAGCACAGACTGAAATTGCAAAGAGTACTTAGGCTACAAAGGTCATAAAGCATGATTCAGGCTTAACCAAAATTCAATATCTTACACACAGTAGGCACTTGATATGTGTTTTCTAAATACACCTTAGCTGCTGCTTTTCCCCTAGATCTCATCAGAGTTCCACAGAGACCTTGAACCTGGTCCCTTCCAGAAAACCAAAGAACAACTTTAAAGGAAAATGATTGCAAATCCAGAAAGCTGTTTTGCCTTACTGGTAAAAACAGAGTTTTCTTTTCCTTGTAATTTGTTTTGGCATGGGCTAGTGTCTCCTTCATGCAGACGGCTACTGTTTACAACTGTTGTTATCATGTTTTCCCTTCTTCATCTTCTGGTGTACTCTCTTCCTGTTGTTAAATACTCTTAGTTTACTAATGGAACCCGCTTTATAAGCTACTGCATTTTTCTTTTTCCATGGCATCAGTGTTATTCTCTGTGTCATCCAAATAACATTGGCTTCTCTGTACCAGGGAGTTGTTCAGAGGAAAGAAGAGTGATGGTGGACACAGGTTGAGGACTAACTTAATGATTTCATGCATTTGGCAGTGAGGCTTAATTAAGATCCCAGTTTCATTCTGTTGGATTTAGTCTGTAACCTACTGGAACTCAGTTTTGAATTAACACTGGGTGGATATAAAAACAGTAAGCCAAGAAGTTTGCACTTCTCTCAACTGTAGCTGTTTATTTAGCTGGAGAAAATTTAGTGGGTGGCCCAGCCTTCACAACCAGTGAGAACAGAGTTGAGTTGTAAAAGCTCGGGTAAAGGGGGGCAGTAGCAATCCTGCAATTTCTTCAGTTTTATCACAGCCTATAAATTAGTTCATTAGATATGTTGATCTTGCAGGAGCTAATATTTTAGCTTTCTCTCCATCAAGTTGTTTAGTTTAAACCTAAGAACTATGCTCACTGAAAGCTCTTCCCGACCCATGAAATGAATAACAATAATAAATGTTAATAGAAACAAAGACTTCATTTAGATGAATTTTGGAGTGGGTACAGAGAATAACTGTGACATTATAGGGTAGATTTCTGTTACTTACTTTTTGTTTATTCATTTGGGTCATTACAACATCTAACTGATATTTGTTCCTAACTTTTGTCAGTGTGCTTCCATGTGGCAAAAGGTCTGAAGCTGGTGCAGTTGACACTTAAAACCTTAATAAATTGCCCCATTAATTACCACCTTAATTATCACCTTTAAAGCATTTTAGTAAAGTGAGAGTTTGTTAGATTTTTCTCAAGCATTGCGGAGATGAATAATTTCTTATGTATCACTGCTAACTCTTCCACTTAATGTCTAAAAAACAGTTCATCTTTATCATAAACACTTAAGCCAAAAATCACTTAAAAGGCAGTATGGCACAGTGGGTGAGGACTCTGGAGTCAGATGGGCTAATTGAAATCCTGGTTCAGCTACTTCCCAGCTGTGACACCTTGAGCTTCAGGGTGCCCTTCTGCTACATAAGATGATTGCAGAGCTTCTTCACAGGGTTGTGTAATGCGGTGATACATAGAAAGAGCTTAGAACAGCATCTGACCCAGTAGGGAAGGTAGAGGAGAAACAGTGGAAGGAAAAGAGACAAGGCAGCCGCGGGTGGGAGGGGAAGTGAGAGAAAGTTAAAGACAGAAAGTAGAAGAATCTCAAATATAAAATGGCCATTTTTTAGTTTTTCTCAAGAAGAGCTATTTGGGCACGCTCCTTTGGCTTTGAAAACCCTTGGCACTCATCAGCAAAAGATTGCAGCTTATACTGAAGTGGAGGTGTAGACCTGTGTGACTTATGTCCTGGCCAATTGCTTGGTGCCCCTGTGGTCAGATTGATCCCATTGGCACAAAGGATTTATGGATGAGTGGTGGGAGCAAACTTTGAAACCTGATTATTTGCACTTGATTGCCAAAATGTGTAATTATTTACCGGTGCTTGCTAAGGATGACAGTTTAGGTTTTTTGGCAGAGAAAAGATTAAGTTTAATATTTGGAGGCATCTTTTTCAACTGGCCTTCCCTGGCTTTTGTTACAGCACTTAGTTTGGCAAGTAGCGACTGAACCTACTGGTTAACTCATTAGACATTTATTATTTAGAAAATCATCTTCTCAAAGCAAAAAAGAACCCTTTATCATGGCATAGCTCTTTCCTCTAAGAATGACAATAACTGTGAGTTTAATATCAATGGACTAATTGGAGGGTTGAGAAATAAGTTTTGGAAAGACAGTAATAACTTAAGAATTTTCCTTTAAAGGTTTCCTTTTTGAAACCTGAACTGAGCTTTATCAAAACAAAACTGAACTTTGAAATAAGACCTAACTACTGGGTTAGAAGTTCCAGGGGGGCAGGGATGTGTCTGTGTTGTTTCTAACCTTTGGGCCTAAATCAGTACCCTGCTCATAGTAGGTATTCAGTAAATGCTGAATGAATGAGTACAATATTTAAATTACCATGACTGTCCCCTGGAATAATAATAAGTCAAAGGGGAACACAATGCATTTGTAAACCAGAACATAAGTCCTTATGCTTGAAATGTCATCACTTCTTTATCGTCAGGACCAGTTTCATCTGTTCCAATTAACAAAGAAAATCGTGATATAAAGGAAACAAAGTGAAATGCTCTGCATTCATATTGTGTTTTGACGTCTGCAATAAGTTTCAAGTAAAAATTTCCCAAATCCTATTGTATTGAAATTGTAATGTGTTTCTTAGTGGTATTGTTTAATCAGAACTGAAGTTAGGTGGCTGCCATTCTTAGTGGACATATGTTTTATGTTATTAAAATGGCGTGTCTTCTGGGCATTGTCGTGTACTCCAAAAGCTTGCATGTTTTCTTTTGGTGCTGTGCCCTATTGCCATTGCAGAGTGTAAGGAACAAATGAGGTCTTGTTCCCGTCTTTATTCCTTTGGCCATTTTAGAATATGCTGGAGCCATTCACACAATGAACTGGCTCAATTCTCTCAGTTCTCTGGTCTGATCATATTAGATTATCCACCAGCTAGAAATTTAGACATTAAAAAGAATGGTTATAATCCTCTCCTTTCACTTCCCTCCTTCCCTTCCATTCCTTTCCCTAAAATTGGTCTCTTGATTTCATGATACTACTAATAATATTTATATATTAATATATTCATAATCATTAGCACAATAGTATTAAGAATTAATAGTGTGTGTGTGTGCACACACACATACAGAGAAACAGAGAGTGATTGTGGATAATATGGCTATTATATCAATACTGAAACTTCTTATTAAATATATTTTGTGTGTGGCGTTGTTGCTTGTTTGTTGCCTTTGCAACTCAAATAACATAGTCATCTTGAGATGTAGGGAAAACATGTGCTTAGAAACAGAGCCTCCTTTTCCTCTTTTGGTATGGAGGACATATGCAAAAGGAATGAAGGGACGTGTTTTCTGTAGCCAGGGCTCTGGGAGAAATAACACTGGTAAGAAAAAGGCTCAAAGAGAAGTAAAAGTTTATGGCACTTTCTCCTGGCAGATTAACCTTGTCTTCCTCAGCTTTTCCCCTGCCTCAGAGAGGCACACTGGGATGACCAAAGAAGAGTGCCCAGCTTTTCTGCTCAAGTTAGCTAGCCTTTGAATTGCCACCTTCCTCTTCCCAGTGTGAGTGGAACATTGCATGACCATTTCTGACTTTTCCTGCCACTAGACACTCAGCCTCAATGAATAAATCCCAGTTGAGGGGGGCAGGAAATTTTGGCATTCACAGGGAACCAAGTTGTTATCTGATCTGCCCAATGGAGAAAAGTGAGAAAGAATGATTCTTCGGGACTCTGAAAATATAAACACAAATAGAAAATTAAAACTAAGAATACACTTGGAGTCAATAAAAAGTGTTAAACTCTCTGTTGGTCATGTGACTTATTCTTGGCATTCAAGGAGCTAGAGGCTCTTGTGGTCTAATCTGGAAAGAGTCACTAACTCGCTGTGTCACCTTGGCAAATTGGTTGATCTCCTGGTGCTGTAATGCTCGGTCCAGCTGCTAGATGGGATGAAAGCAAGACCTCACTGAAACCAGATGCTGCCTCTCTGAAAAGCTTTCAGCAATAAATAATATCGTATATACTTTGTTCCTGGCAGCAAGTACTGAACTGTTATAACCCCCTGTTTTCACTTGCTTCTAAACTTCTGGAAATTTCTCCTTTGAGCTAGAATTTTTCCATGCTTGTCCTCAGCCCAAAGCTTTTTGGAAAGTTTGACCAAAATTTCACTTAGCTGTTTTTCCTGAATGATGGGAGAATAACGGCAATGCATTGTTTTTCATCTCATAAAATGAATCGCAGTCTTTCCTGGGATACTTCAGAAAAATAGCTGAGCTGCTACATTTAGAGTGTTTAGTGAAATAATCATGGTACAGTAAAGAATGCCTGCAGAAGACAATTTTAGGTTGCTGAGTATGTGCTTCTGTCTGTAAACAAGACCACACACAATCAGGACACATATAAAAAATGCTAGTCTAATTTTAAAGATGACCAAAGAGGAAGATTCCACATATTCTCTCAGTAACCAATCTCCAGTTACCAAGAGGCAACTTCAGCTACCATCAGTTGTCGTCTTTCTTGACCACTTGCTCTAGTCTACAGGCCTGGTTCCTAAAGAGACTTCATGATTATCTGTTGGCATTGACCCCTTGTCTACATTTTGAATAAAGTTGACCATGTCTTTAGGTGGCCTTCAAAGAAGACTTCTCTGATTGTCAAACTAGATCATGCATCCTTTCATAGCACTTATAATTACATATGCGTGGGATGACTTCAGTCGGCTTCCCCACTAGACAGTAACTCCATTACAGCAGTGTCCATGTCTGTTTTCCTCACTATTTTCTCTGCTGTGCTTAGCTTAGTGCCAAGCATATGGTAGAAACTCATTGCTGAATGAATTAAATGACCCTGGGTACAATTGTCCTTATTGGAATTTGTTCATAGATTTGTCCACTCAGACACACATGCATGCATTCAGCATCATTGAGTATCTGCTTTATGCCAAGGATTGCTGGGACTCTCTCTGCCTGTTGGTGGATAGCACAGAAATTCTTAAGCATGTGTTACTCACACACCAAAACAAAACAATTATATTATTTGGCTACCATTACAATACCTGTAATTGGAATATTGGGCTAATAAAGCCAAAGCGAATCCTGGAGAATTTATCATTTAATGAGCATCTATTATGTGCCTGGCACTGTGATAGGTACCAAAAAGAGAAGAATTAGTAAGACACAGTCTCTGCCAGGAAGTTGCTTATAGGCTAACAGTGGCAAGAAGACAAATCTTGAAATAACTATTATACAAGGTGGAATATAATAGAGTCAGGTGGGAGTTAAAAGCCAGAGAGATCACTGTACCAAAAGATACCTTGTGATCTTATGCAATCTCCTGAAGAATCAGGAAAAGCTTTATGGTCAGAATTCCCATGAGGATAGGCAGCTAGTTGCAATTCCTCTCATAGCCACATCCTGCACTCCTTTACCCTACTATTCTTGCACTCTCTGTGCCTTCAACTGTGAGAAACTGGTCAAATCTATCAGTACTGGAAAATAAACTGGAATGAACCTCAAGCTCTTGACATCAAGGTCATTAGGGTCATTATTGTGTACACAAGACCCCAAGACCTCTTCAGGTTTTACAAGTATGGGTAGGTTTTGTCTCTAGATTTCTCTGTTTTGTCCCTGGTTTGAAGAACATGCTACAGTGACATGTGTGCACAATTATATGTGACTGAACTGAGGACAAATGGCTCACTAAGCTCCAGCCACATTGACTTTCCTTCCCTTTTTCCTAACTCATCAAGCTAACTATCGGTTGTCTGGAATGCTTCCCTCTCAGATTTTGGCATAGCTGGCTCCTCTTGTTCTGCTCTCAGCTCAACTGAAAGGTCTTCCATGACCCCAGTGACATGAGCAACCCTCACCACTCCCACCCCGTTTCCATCATTCTCGATCAAATCAGCCTGTTATGCTTCCTTTATAGCATTTATCCCATCAGATAGTTCCTTTTTCATTCACTTGTTTACTTTTTATTATCAATTTTCTCCCACTAGAATGTCAGTTCCATGAAATAAGAACCCTTTACCGCTGGTTTTGAGTGCTCTGGAAAGTGCATGGCATATGATAGGTGCTCAGACATACTTATTGAATGACTAACTGCATGTGTGAATGGTGAGAGGCTGAGGGGAATGATCAAGGGTCTTGCCTGAAGAAAACCTCTTGTAAGAACATCAGCTGTTCTTGAGGTGCCTTTGCCTTGGCACCTGCCCAGACCTTCTCTCTACTTGTGCAGCAATGGGCACTAGGAACGTACATATCCATGCTTTTCAGATTAACGGATGGTGTCTCTGAAATAGGCTCCCCTTGATCTATACTGTGGCGCTACAGTCGCTGAGGCCAGTATCTTTTTCAAGGTCTAATCCATATTTCCTATCCTAGGCCTTTCAAGCATCTGATGCACTGGCTTCCGGGTGTAATTTAGAATGTGGCTTCAGGTTTGTAAAGCTGTTTATGCTGCAGATCTTCTCTGAAACTTTTCCAACACATTTTAAAAGCTTTACAGTTTTTCTTGCTAATGATTTGCAACTGCCAAAGAGCTTGTCTAGTTAAAAATTTTGCACATCACCAAAAACACTTTTGGCACATATTTTTCTTATTATTTAGGCTGATTTTGTTTTAATCTTTTTGCTTCTCTGGGAAAACCTGTTAATAAGGGAAAACAAAAAATTGACTTCTCTTTTCAGAAGAGATGTTACCTGGGTTGACAGTTCTTGTTATATAAAATGTATTTCTCTAGTTCTTGTCTGTTTGATCCTTTTCGATTTAGCTAAGTTTTGGAGATAGTTTGGGGTGAAAAAGTTTTGGCATATTCCTAGGTTCTCTCAGCTATTTAAAAATAATTTTGACTTATTTGCATTCTCCAAATTAAAGATTTTGGCCAAAAGGAAAGGCTAAAGTCATGGTTTTTCTTAGCTTGACTTTTTGGGTGTTAGGAATTTATAAGCAGGATTTTTTGAAGTGGGAACATAGATGGGACCTTTGTACAAAGTCACTGGGCCAAAATAAACACTCCATTGTTCCATAGTTTTGTATTGCACATAGGAAAACATCCCTATCATTATTCTATTAAGGGGACACAGATTACCAGATCTCTAAGAAAAGGCCAGTGGTTGATTGAGCCACTTTGTGTGTAAAGGGTGGTGTATGTTGACTGCCAAATTTCTGTCAACACAAGAAAAAAAATTCATATATCAAAAAGAATTTTTTTTCCTCATCCATTATGTAAGAAATTTATGCATGTTAGTACTTACCAGAAGAAATGGCACCGATACTTTCTGTTTTCGGCAGTCTGTTGAAATATCTTGATCAAAGTCATTTTCTGTTTGAAGCTTAAAAGTGACTATGTAAATACAGATAAATTCAGTTTCAATAAATTAGCCTTCTCATCGTTCTATCATATTTTTCACTCTGGCAACAATATTAGTTCTGCTAATCAACCTAAAACTGCTAAATATAAATACATTTTTCTCTGATCTTGAAATGACAGGTCAAAAAGCCCCCACCACTACTCCAAGCTCATCTTGAAAAAGAGATTAATGTCTAATCATCACTCTTCTCTGCTGCCAAGGTGGGTTGCCATTGTGGTTGCTGGGTGGGCAACTTTTCTTACTCCCCAAATAATTTCTCCCTTTATAAGAAAGAGGATCAAAACCCAAAGATAGTGCCTTGTGGTGAGGTGTTGGCTGTGCTTCTATTCAGCCAAGACTCATTGACTGGAGAAGGAAAAGAATATTTTACTAGGCCCTATAATTTTCCAGGCATTATGCAAGATAATAAAGGAGATAAAGATGAGGTCTTGCTTCTGAAGTGTTAGATCTATTTCCCTTTGGGCACTGGGGCATGAGAAGGCAGGGCTGCAAAGCTCTGGGCGATTTTTTAGTGTGTTTTGTAAACCACTTGATCACATTGATCAGGCACCCTTTCCAATATGAAACAGTGTCAATTTAACACCAAATATATTTATTAAGGCTCTACTGTCCTAAGGGAATTTATAATTTGGTAAAGAGAAGACAACTTACCCCTCACTGTCGTAGACAGGCTGTGATAAACTGAACAAGAGAGTGACAAAGCATCGTGTAGCTTCAGAGCACAGAAAAATCCCAACTGATTCAGTGACTGAGGAAGGCTTTGATGAAGGAAGAGACAGTTGGAAAGAGACCTGGAAAGCTTGATAGGTCTTACAAGATAAGAAGAGCTTAAGTGTGGAGAGAAGGGAAACTATAGAGTACCCCAGGTTACATTGAACATATCGAGTAAAAGTTTGGGCCTATCCACGTAGCAAATTGAATGAAGTTGAGAGTAAAAGGGGAATACAGCTTGAAAGATAGACCAGTTTGGATGGGGCCTTGATTGCCAGCTAAGCACTCAGGTCCTAAGCATTAGGGAGTCATTAAAGAATATTAAACAAGAATATGTCATGTTCAGAGATGGACTTTGGATTCCTGGCAGCAGAGTGCATGATGGATTAGAGACAGAAGAGTTGGAAAACAGGGAGACCAATGACGACTGTTTGGTAATAGTCCCTAACATGAGCAAAGAGAGATCCATTCTTGTATATGATTACAACAAAACCTCTTCACAGATTAGTGTCTTTCAAAGAAATAGAATCTGTTTAGGACACAAGTTAAGTGGAACAATTCAATAGAGTTTCACTGTAATGGGATTTAGTCTAGATGATCCAACAGGGGAATTAGGAGCAATATCTAATGATGTCACAGATCACAGCTGATAAATACTCTAAGACATATTCAAATTTATGCACTAGTACCAATCCTCCTTTACTTGTTAAAATCCTGGCCATCTCATTATTATCTGTGATATTAGAGATTTGCAACGCAAATGGGCAACTTTGGCCCATTTTTCATTGTTTTACAACTACACAGGTGTCTGAGTCCTGAAGGTGAATCTGGCCAATTTTCAGCTTGACAGCCTGCATGAAAGTGGATGTTCCACACCACATATAACTGAATCCTGCTCTCACAGACATAGCTTAACTCTTGGGTGCGTTACTTAGTTCCTGCTCGGTTGAGGCTTCAGTAGGTTTAAGTTCTACAATAGAAATATCCTACTTGCCTAAGGTGTGTTTATGAAGTATACTCACTCTTGTCGTCCCTTCCATCTCTACGATATAAGATCTACGACTTTTTTGGATCTACGATTTTTAAATATCGCATTATTAACTAAAAGTGGAGCTGAAATCCATTCTCGGGACCAAAAGGAAAAGGAACAAATGGAGGGATTCGTTAGTCCATCTTCCTTAACTATATTACACTGGCCCCATCCTCTTCACCGGAAACAAGTTACATGTAGAATTGGCACTAAAGAGAGAGAGTGAATATGTTCTCTTTTGAACACTGACTACAACCTACAACATAAAATTCTGATGGAAGAAGAAAAATTGTCTTGTGGCTCTTCAGGTTTAGAAATGTTAACTGACAAAATCCGAGCCTTGTGTGGAAGACTCAGACAGTCAAACGTTTGTGAAGGAATGGAAGCACTTACCTCTGAAATTATTGTCATGGAAGAAAAGGTTCACGCTGTCTTACAAAATAATTCACATCGCCAATTTGGTGAAAGGGGCAGGATGAGCCATGATGTAACTCAGAGTAGCAACTATGGTGTTCTTATCTAATCTGTTGCCAACTCTGCCTTTTTGCTCTTAAGTGGGGCCATGTTAGAAATCAAGAATAAAAAGCCTTTCCCTTTTCAAGGGGAAGAAAGTAATTGGAAGTAAAGTCACAGGACTTTTAAATTTTCTGGATGCCGTTGTAACTCAGTGGGGGCACAGAAATTACTGCTAGTGCCAGATCTTTTCTTAAATGAAAAGTGTGCCAGGGGCTGGCCCCGTGGTGTAGTGGTTAAGTTCGGCGTGCTCTGCTTCAGCAGACCGTGTTCGTGGGTTCGGATCCCAGGCTCAGACTTACACCACTCGTCAGCCATGATGTGGCAGTGAGCCACATACAAAATAGAGGAAGACTGGCACAGGTGTTAACTCAGGGCTAATCTTACTCAAGCCAAAAAAGAGAAGATTGGCAACGGATGTTAGCTCAGGGCTAATCTTTCCAGCAAAAAAAAAGAAAAAAAAAAGTGTGCCAGTTTTACATAAACTGTGTCATATTCAGCTAGATTGTTGGCACAAACTGAGTCACCTATTTTCTTGGTTTTTCACCTCTTTCAATGAAAAGAACAGCTAAATAGAGTATTTCTAGATAAGCAGTTGAAGCTGCTCTGATCTACTCTTTAAAAATGTCTGTGAAGGATATTACCATATGACAAGCAGAATAAATATATAAGGGAAATACTTCTGCATACATTGAAATATAAATGGAAGCCTATTTGGAATAATTATATTATTTCTTAACAATAAAATCATTTAAGTTACCAATTCTGTTTCTAAGGAAATCTCAGCAGGGTCTTCTGAGTCCATTCTCAATGGTTACTGCATATTAATAGCAGAAAAAGACAAGTAATTATGGACTTTCTCAGGATATTCTCTGCAATCATTTGTGACAGTGAGTGTGTCATTCTGGTGCATTTGCACGTAGGAAGTGAGATGACCACTGGTATATGAAGTTCACCCTGGATCATTATGTCCTTTACAGGACTTCTGCCTGTGCTGTCCTTTTATGGTTACTATATTATTATTTTGATGTTTCTCAATCAACTGAATCATATTGTGGTACGTGAAATGTTTTGGTTCTTGTTTAAATGGGTATTTGCTGACAGGTTTCACAGTGGTTCACTTGAGTAAAATAAACCAGCCCTTTCATAGCCATTTGTTGCAATTCAGGGGACTGACTAAATGAGACCCCTCCTGGTCCAGCTTACCAAGGTCTTGTCGGTGTATTTGTAACTTCCAGGGAGGGAGATTTAGAACCATTTGTTAATCATCCAGTCCCTAAATCAGAGTTTTTCATTGGAGTACTTAAGCACTCAAATTAGCATGCTTCTTGAAGCCTAGTGAGAAATACGAGTTTTGGGTTTTTTTTTTGTTTTTGCATTAATCAGACTCTGCTGGCGTAGACCTCTGGGAAGCCTTGTGACAGGACGTAGTCTGTACAATATCACATGTGATTCGCTTTTCTTCTTGGAAGGTCCACTCTGTGGCTTTTCTCTGGAATCTGAAGAAAATGTTTCTCAGCTTAGAAACTGGGGTTGAGAAAGCTCCCCTTCCTCGTCATACAATAAGTCTGGTGAGGGCCATCTGTTGAGCCATGGGGGTGAGTGGGGTGGAAATGGGGGTGAGAGTCATGGCTTCAGTGACTGGAACTCAGCTGAGTGACCATTCTAGCCCTCCCCTCTCAGTATTATCCCAGGGATAGACGCCCTACACATGGAAAGCCGTCCGAACCTCTCTTTAGCTTTCTATCTGTATAATTTTTTATGGGCTTGCTATTTTTGCCTCTGGGCAGGGATATAGATTTGGAGCTTTCTGACTTACTTTGTTTTATATTGTTATTTTTTAATATTCTAAGGATGCTACAATAAATGCCCATGTGTCTGCCACCCAGATGAGTACATCAAACGTAAACATTTTTCCCATATGTGCTTCATAACTGTTATTTGTAAAGAAACAAATGATACAGATAAACATGAAGTCCCCAGTTTTACCTTACCCAGTCTCACCCTGCTCCCTGCCACCCCAGAGGAAACAACTGTCATGCATTGGCATTTGTACAATCCTGTTTTTATACTTTTAAATTTTACTACATATATGAAACGTGCTTATTACATACATGAAACAAATTATTTATGTATTTTTAAATGTACATATATTTTACTTTAAGTGTAGAATGTGGTGTTCTGGAAATTGTTACTTTTACTACAAACATTTTGTTTTCCAAATTTACCCTCGTTATTATATTACTCTAACTGATTTTTCAAAAATTGCTATATACTACTCTATCTTATGAAAATATCACAATTTATTTATCCATTCCTATACTGATCAGAATTTGAATTGATTCAATTGTTATACTGAAATAAATATCCTTATACATTTCCCTTAGGACACGTGTGATAGTTTTTCTGGAGTATGTATCAGTGGACTTGCCATGTCATAGAATATGTGCATTTTCGTGTCTGTTAGATATTGTCAAATTGCTCTTCGAAGTGCTCATACCAATTTACACTCCTACTGGCAATGTGAGAACTCTTATTTGCCCGTGTCCTTGTTGACACTTGGTTATTATCAGATTTAATTATTTGCAAGTTAGTGGATATAAATCACTATCTGATTTTTTTAATTTTCATTGCTCTGATTATTTATAAAAATGAACATCCTTTTTACAGAGCCATTAGAATTTCCTCCTATCTGAATTATCTATTTTTACTTTTTGTCCTGTCTTTTATTGTCTGTTCTCTTTACTGGTTGATAGAAACAGGTGTACATGTGTGTATAATTCTTATGTGTATATATCTTAATATCTATGTTTATATTTCGTATGTGTATAACGAATCCTTTGTGATATATGTTGAAAAATCTG
Organism: Tapirus indicus; assembly: GCA_031878705.1. Classification (NCBI taxonomy): domain Eukaryota; kingdom Metazoa; phylum Chordata; class Mammalia; order Perissodactyla; family Tapiridae; genus Tapirus; species Tapirus indicus. Next base: position 112,514,357 of record CM062921.1, on the reverse strand, counting down.
CCTCCCATCTGTTGATTGCACTTTAATTTTTTTCATGACAGGTTTTAACACAGATAATTTTGATATAGTTAAATTTCTTTTATTATTCTGCTTTTCGGGCCTTACTTAAGAAATCACAATCTCCTCCATGGTTGTATTATATCTAAACTGCTCCTATACTCTAAATTGCTTTAATTTACTTCCAAAAGTTTTGTTTTAAATATGTAGACTTTTAATTGATATGGAGTTAATTTATGTGTATGGTGTAAAGCATGGATCTATTTTTTTTCTATATGAAAAACTAGTTATCCAACACCATTTACTGAATAGCCCCATTCATTATCCATTTTGTAATGCCTTCTCTGTTGTAAACTAAGATCCCATATATGCTTTAGACTTTCCTAGACTTTTTTTTCTCTGTTGATCTCAACTTTCCTATCCTTACAAGGTACCATACCATGTAAATAGTATACCTTTATAATAACAATTTTTACATATTTAAAAGTTGCTAAGAGAGTAGATCTTAAAAGTTCTCATCACAAGAAAAAAAATTTTATAACTACGTATAGTGACAAATGTCACCTAGACTAATTGTGGTAATCATTTTGCAATATATACAAATATTGAATCATTATGTTGTACACCTGAAACTAATATGTTTTATATCAATTATACTTCAATTGAAAAAAAGAATTTTTATCTTGTGCTGTATAATAGTGGGAATGCTTCAAAAGTTTCACTTTAAGTATGCCATTAGGTGTAGGTTTTTGGTTGACGTTTTTGTCAGAGTAAGAAGACTGCTCTCTATTTCTAGTTTATTAAGAGAGTTTATCATAACTAAGTGTTAAATTATAAACAGTGGTCTTCTGCATGTTAGAATAACCATTTGATTGCCTCTTTAAAATTATTAGTGCAGTAGATTATATTGATAAGTCTTTCTGATAATGAACCTGGTCTAAATCTTACTTGAACAAGATATTTTATTGTATTATCTTTGGGTTTTTTTTTTTTTTTAGAGTGTCTTAAAGCATATTTTGGTAGACTTCCTTTTTATAGGTATTGATTTAAATAATTACTTTCAGAAATGTTTCTTTGAAAAGCTAAAAATGCAAAGGTTTTCCTTTCATTTTATTTCAAATATAGTAACTACCTAGGAATAAGGATTCTCCGTTTTCTGCCTATTGAGAATGAAAATATCCACAGAACATAAGCCTAAAATATCTCATTTTCCTGTTTCTAAACTCTGTGAGGCCTATCACTTTTCCATGCGTTATGATCAGGCTCAGCTTCTCTCTCCCTTCCTAGGCTCCATGGTGGGGTGTGACCTCCGTCTTCCTTGGTATGGGTCTCCCACCCCCACCTTGCTGATTCTTCAGGCATCAGAAGCCTGCAACAACCACATTGTCAGTGTTTGCCCCATGCCTATTATTCAGGCACCCCTCAGTCGGGCTGCTCACTCCCACATCAAGCAACAATAGTGTTCCCATTTCACCTGCATTATCTATCCTTCTCCCAAATAAAGGAGAAAATCTAGCACATTTTAATGACCCTTTGAGATAATCTCACTTATTTTCCTTGTATAAAATTTACTTTCACATTTTTTGATCAATAGAAAAGGTGGTCCATATTGTTTTTACAGGCAATATTTAGTTGGATTAGCTATCATTTTCCCTTTTTTTCACCATTTATTTATTCATGGAATAAATCCTTATGGTATGACTTCTATTGGCATGCCATGTTATAGGTGCTTGGAAATACAGCAATGAACAGAATAGACAAGTCCCTGAACTCATATAGTTGACATTCTAGTAAGAGGAGAGAAAGAAAAAACCCAGTAAACAAGTAAATATATAATATATCAAATAAAGACAAGGGCTATGGAGAAAAATATGAGTATAAGGGTTATTATTGACCTAGTTTGTCAGATAAGAGCTCACAGATGAAGTGATATTTGAATGGATACTTGAAGAAAGTCTGAGAGAAAAGAATCCCACAGGCAGAGGGAACAGCATATACCACATGGAGTCTTCAAGAAACATCAAAGAGTCCAGTATGGTTGGATCAGAATGAGCAAGAAATGTATGGTGGTAGATGGACGCAGAGATGGTGGGTGGGAGTGGGGGGAAATCACGTAAGACTTTCAGACCACTGTAAGCACTTTGGCATTTACTCTAAGTGAGATAGGATGCCAACAGAGGGTCTTGAACAGAGAATTATCATATTCTTGTTTTAGTGAGGCCAAGATCCTGATGGGTGGTTTATATATTTGGAGATAAGGGAATTTTAGAGCAGAAGCATGTAGATCAATTAAGAAACTATTATAATAATCTAGATAAGAGATGTTAGTGGCTTGAATGAAGGAGATAAAGATGGAGATGGTAAGAAGTGATCACATTCTGGATATAATTTAAAGGTATGTCTGAGAAGATTAGTTGATGGATTGGTTAGGATATGAATGAAAGGCCTGAGAATCTGGAAGGATGAAGTTGCTATTGACTGAAATGGCCAAGACTGTGAAATGAGCAGATTAGGAAGCCAAAATCAAAAGTTTGGTTGTGCATTTATAAGTTTGAGATTCCTATCAAACATCTAAGGGAATTATTAGTCAATTTAGTTAATTGGATATATGAGCCTGTAGTTCAAGGAAGAGGTCTGGATTAAAGTTATATATTTGGGGAACATAATCATATAGATGATATTAATGTCATAATACTGAATGAGATCACCTAGGGAGTCAGTGTATATAGAGAAAAGAAAAAAGGAGGATAAGTCTTGGGGGTATTCCAATGTTACAGGGTTGGAAAAAATGAAGAGAGCACAGCAAAATAGACTAAAATGAAGTGCCCTGTCAGTGGGAATCGATAGAGAATGGTGTCCAAATAGCAAATCAAGATATTGTTTCAAAGAGTGACCCACTGTGTCATATATTGTTAATAGGTCAAATGAAATGATTAAGTAACCACTAGATTTAGCATATGCAGGTCATTAGTGACCAGGACAAAAATTATTTCATTGGAGTGATGGGAGCTAAAGCCTGATTTGAATGAGTTTAAGAAAATGGACAAAGAAGAGTGGGAGATAAGAGTATAATACAGTTCCTTCAAGAAGTTGTGCTTTAAAGTGGAGCAGAGAAATGGGTCAATAACTACAGAGATAATAACTGGATTAGTCAGAAGAAAATCTTTTTTTTTTAAGTGGGAAGAATCTCAGATCTATTTAAGATGATTCTTCTGGCAAAAGTAGCTTCTTTAGTAGTTATTTAAATTAGAATCTTTAGGCAGTAAACTCTCAGTTTTTATATGCCCCCCCATACACACACACACACACATACACGCGTCTTTAGTGATAGTTTAGCTGGGTATAAAATTCTAAATGGATGGTTATTTCTCTAACACTTTAAAGGTCCTGGCACCTATTGTTGCTGAGGAAAAAATCTCCTACTGGTCCATTTGAGTTCCTTAGTAGGTAATCTGCCTCTTATTTAAAGTACCTTTAAACATTTTTTCTTGATTCTGATGCCCTATTGTGGATTTACTTTTTATTTATACTAGTCAGTGATTACTGTGGGCTTTTAATCTGAAAACTCATTCCCATTCTTTAATTTTGTAAAATTATTAATAATAACCTTTTCCAAAACTGATTCTTTGCAGTTGAATTCTGGAACTCCATCATATGTGTGTTGGAGCTTCTAACTCTGCCCTCCTTGGCTTGTAATTGCTCTTTCACATTTTCCACTACTACTGTCTTAATTTAAAAAAATAATAAGCCTACCATTGCAGTATTTGGCACAGAGGAGGAAGTTCAAAGTGTAAATTTGCAGTGCCACATTGACCAGCACTTCTGGCATTGGTTATTTTTTAAAGTTATTTTTAAGGCTAATAACGCAATATCAGGTAGCTGGTCTCAAAATCAAGTGAAGCATAAAAGCCTAATGGCAGTCTGATATCAGCCTGGCAAAATCAAACTAATTAAAATGCTGTCTCCCATTTTCCTGCTGTACCTTCATCCCTAGAGAATAATGAGGAAGCTTTCCTTAAAAACATATGTGTGAAAAAGCAGAAAGAAAAAAGGTAGGAGTTCCAACAAAGAAAGGAACCCAACAAAAAGTGGGAGGACATACATAGGTAATTCACATTAAATGTTTCAAAAAATTACCCTCAGTAATTCTCAAATAAATGTAAATTAAAACAATGGAAGATCATTTTTATCCATTAAATTAACAATGATGGAAGGAAAAGAAAATTTTTGCTGACAATTGTTCAGTGAACTTGAAGTTCTCTGCTGGTCTGGTCTGAGTCTAAAATAGGACAGTCTGAAAGCAATTGAGTTATATCTATGAAAAAAATCTCATAAATGTTCTGCCACTTCATGCAGCAACATCGCTTCTGGGAATCAACCACTGGGCAATAAATGGAAATACAGGGCAAATCCCCTCCCCTGCAAGAGATTTTTATTGTAGCACTATTTATGATATTGAAAATCTACAAGCAGTCTATATTAGTAGGCTACAAACGTTTTTGACTGCTACCCACAGTAAGAAAATATTGGGTCTGCATAGTGAGTCAATAGACCCATATATGCACTAAAATGTTTCATGTAAAGAAACTATCTACTCCTTTCCATTCCATTGCATTCTTCTTAGTCTGTCCTGGCTGCTATAACAGAAATACCACAGACTTGAGTGGCTTATAAATGATAAAATTTATTTCTCACAGTTCTGGAGGCTGGAAAGTCCAGGATGAAGGTGGTGGCAAATGTGATGTCTGGTGAGTGCCCATTTCTTGGTTCATAGTTGGCTGTCTTTTTTGCTGTGTCCTCACATGGCAGAAAGGTGGAAAGAACTCTCTAGGACCACTTTTATAAGGTCATTTACACATACTCATGAGGGCTCCACCCTTGTGATCTAATCACCCCAAAGGCCCCACCTCTCAATACCGTCACATTGGGGCTTAGGTTTCAAAGTGAATTTGGGGGAGCGGGGCACAAATATTGAGTCTATAGCACCATTTCATTCATTTAAACAAGCCAATGAACAAAGCTGGATTTGACCCACTAAATTGATCCCACAGCCTAATAATAGGTTGTGACTCACAGTTTGAAAAGCACTGACCTGAATGGCCAGTAATAGGAATATGATAGAATATTAATTAATGCAGCCATTAAATTTTATGTTCAGTTTTTGGGGTGGTTGGGGGGTGGTATTGGATGGAAGAGGAAGAGGATGTTTCTATATAACTCGGTGTAATGGGGATATACGTAATGATACCAGGTCTCTGTTGCTTTGCCCAGCCATTCTCATGTAGCTGTCTGTCAATACATCATGGGTCCTTCATGGATTCTTTTATGATGTCCTCAAGCTCCCTGTCCTCTCGCTTGCAACTTGTCCAAGCTGATAAAATCTTCCTGGGTCATTCAACATTTAATTTCAAGCATTTCCTATTGGTCTGCCTTTGGTATTAGAACTTCATTCTCAATCTAATCAATTAATATCTGCTGACCAGGTTGATTTCATTTGAATCAACAAAGAATTGCTAAAAGCTGCATTTCCTAGAAAAAGTGGCAGTCTAATTGGCAAGTGCTTCAGAGACGCTAACATTAAATGGAAAAAGAAAAGTCAAAAACAAAAAAAGAGACAGCTTTTTGTGTGGTGTCTGTTTTCAACTTTCTTTAGAAATGTTATTAGAAAGTGATAGAAAAAGAATCCAGAATTTGTTTTACATTATATTAATACTTACCAAATTTCTACATAGCAAGTATTGTGCATTTATAATCAGAAAAAAAAAATTAGAATTGGCTCTGGGGAAGACGACTGTTTTACGAACAGTATCATGTACTCCTACTCTTGATTTAGCTCATCTTCTTGGTATAAATATGAAGTGACTGTGAATAAAAATCTGTTTGAAGCAGAAAGCCTCATGTTTGTCCCACTAACACACGCTCAATATACAAATTGGTTTTGGGGCTGGATACAAAAACCTGGAAAGATATAACCCAGTAGTAGGCTAGGCTCCTTTTCCTAATGTGCTGCACTTCCCTTTCTCTTTGTATAACCATTATTTATCACCTGTTCTTATTTAATTGATAAATTCCCTAGTAACTTGAATTTTGGACATTTGGTTTGGGATAGAGTGGGGCAGAGTGTCACTTGCTTTCTTATTAGACCAAAATAATATTTGTATCTAACTAGGATGGTCATTTCTGGGGGCCTTAATAATTCCCCAAATACAACTACTCACAAGTTCTAAAGTTCTGAATATTTCTGGTTCCAGCAAACTAATAGCATTCATAACTGTCTAAGAAAAGAAAGGAGTATCTCTTAAGGCTCATAAAAAAGCCGTATCAGAATGCCATGTGTTCAGGTAAACTTTTCTTTCTTTATAGGTATTGAGGATAAAATTTCAGCTTGTGTTTTTACACAATTATTGTGTGATTACTCTTTCCTGCGACTCTTTCAGTGGAGCCTGAAAAAATTAGGTGAAAAAGATCTTTCAAGGATAAGCTAGAAAGATCTGGGCTGACTGGTCAGAAAACTACTGACTAGTTGGTCCTTTGCCAGTGTTTAAACCTTCATTATCTGGGATCCAACTTCATAGTGAGTTCCAGAAGTGTTCCACAGATCTAGGTAGCCTTCATCTATGTGTTTAGTGATCCAACCCATCAACATCCACACCAGTAGGAGTGGAGAAGGGGATATGCATTTCCCTGAAAGATGCATATGCCATTCTGCTCATATCCTGCTAGCCAGAACTGAGTCATCTGACCACAATTAGCTGCCGGGTTGGCTGTGAAATATCATCTCTCCCTAGATTCTATTACTAATCGAAAGTGTGGAAAATGAATATTGGGAGACAACTAGTAAATTATCATATTATGGATTGTGGTGTTAATCCTATGAACAAGGAAAGTCATTTATTCAGAGAGATATCATGATCATAATTGTCTTTCAAAATATAATTTTTGTGTAAAAAAATGGATTTGGAGAGAGCCTGAGTGGGTGTTAGGAGGCCATTCCTGAAGTCCAGGTGAGAGATGGTGGCTAGGACTTGGGCCATAGCAGTAGAGGAGGTAAAAGGAATGGAATGAATTCAAGAGATACTGAAGAGGTAATGATGACAGATGAAACAGGGCAGAGGAAGTAGAGATGCCCAGATAACTCCTAGGTTTCTGGCTTGTGTTGCAAATGCTGGATGAAGCCCAGGTTTGGGGATGAGGTGTTTGTGGACCCCTGAGTTTAGCTTTGGAAATGTGCTTTAGAGGCATCTGTCAGACAGGCTGTTTCTACACATCCAAAATATGATTTCAAAATAAACTAAACACCAATTCATAGTCAGAGAAAGTCTCAAATCTAGTCAGTGTTAACTAATCTAGTCAAATGAATGTTCCCGTCTGAGGGTCCCTTATATTAAAGGGCTTTGTATGTATTTCATGTCACAGAATGGTTTATGGCAAACAAACAAAGGAAAGTCAACCAGGCAGAGGGAGTCTTTTAACCAGCAAAAGGCCTTGCTAATTCTCGCTGTGGTCATAAATCACGAACAGTCTTCTTGTGTTGATAGTATAGACAGGACCGTTGGTCACACATAAGAATATTAGTCACATAGCCTTGCATGTACAGCTACTCAGCCCCACTCAATGATGGGAGTCATCATGATTGTTCTAGACATGTAAGGAGCTACAAGAAATATGGCGAAGTTCCAGAGCTAGAAAGCAGTCTTTTTGTTTCTTGTGTTGCTTATGTACATAATTCGCTAAAGTTTAGTGTTTTTCACCTTTTAGTTGAATTATGATGTTTTTTCTTAGAAAGACCTACTTCCCTTTATTATGAAGTAATTAAAAAGAGACAGAAACCACATTATCTAAACGCTCTGTCCTCCTGCCCAATTAACCAAGATATCCTTAGTTGATTAGGACTTTGGTGGGTTGGGACAAGGGGACTAAACAATATGTAGGAGGTACAAATGATTTTCTAATCAACTACTTGTACCACTAATACTATGGTTAAACATTTACAGTTGTATTAACTATGTTATGATTTCCAACAGGCATTAATGTTTTGGAGTTTACTCATTTATCCTTCATTTAACAAATATCCAACGTGCTACACTCTGGGCACTTGGGATACTTCAGCGACATACCAGTGAATACAAGGAACGGACGCCTCTGCCCTCAGGAGCTTTCCTTCTTGCACTCCTTAGAGAGGCTGTGGGATTAGATTCAGATCAGCCTGTCACTGTCTTCAACCCATCCAATCCATAGCCAGATTTGTCAGATTCTAACACTTGGCCTTCTCAGCTGGTCTGGCTGGCTCTGTCGTGATGCGTCTCATGAGACTCCAGCCCAGACCTGGCCTTCACTTCAGTTGGCAGAACCCAAAGGAGGACTGGGCAAAGGTCGGGGGGTTCATTATGTAAGACAATGGGCTGTGTGCCTTCATCTACCCTTCTAGTACCAGGAGTGTTATGTGTGATAGAGGGAGGGAGAGAGAATGTAATTGATTTGGGGAGGATTTTGCGGAGGTTTACATATAAAAGCAGCAAGACAGAGAAGCTAGAGATTAAGACATGCCAAGCGGTGACCAAGAAACTTTCACCATATTCCACCTTCAACCCCACCGTCTCTGCCAGATTTTAACCAAATTACTGTAATGTGGTCCGCTTGCATACATAACCGAATGAAAAAGGCAACTTGAAAACTTCTTGCCATAAAGCCTGGAGGAAGCCATTCAAGAATCCAGCCTCTATTCCAGGAATATTTGCCGGACTTTTGGTTAGTATTCCCTTCTTGTTAACTTTGATTAAAAGGTGGATAGTCAGGTTGCTTTTTTTTTTAACTTGCTTTTGCATTTTTGGATGTAAATCTCCAACGTGGCTGAGGCCAGTTGTTTTCCTTCTTCTCCCACCTCATTCTTCCTTCTGCTGGCTTAATTTCTCCTTGCACCCTCTCTCCTTTCTACTCTAAGCAAAACTTTTTCTTGTCCTGGTGGTTATAAAATATTCTTATTAGGCAAAGCCTCAGACTGCCTTCCCTCTTGTCTGATCACATTAAGATATAATTTGGGTTTCCAAAGTTTGTTCTCTGAATGAAGGGCTAGTTTTCTGAGTATTTAAGGAGCTGGTACGTTTTGAGAAAGTCAACAGAGATTATAATTTGCTCTCAGGAAACACTTCAGGGTTTTAATTATGGTCCATGTTTTACATTCCAACAGTCAGTTTATATTTTAGAAGAATATTATAAAGAAGTAGTGATGCCACAATTGCATGTTGGTTTTGCATTTTCTTCCAGGTTTTCTAAAGTCTTAGAGATGGTCAGCACTTTGAAGAAAAGGAAAGTCAGACTTTGTCTTTTTGTGCTTCTAGCCATCCCTCTTTGCTGATATTCTCTGATGCTTTGGGTTTCCTACTGATGCCTGATTAAAACTGTCCCATCATGACTGATGTGATGGGAAACACCTCTTACTCGATCTCATTAAAAAGCATTCAGATGAACTTTCAACAGAAGGACATGCTCCCACCCCCTCAAATCACCCATTTTAAGACAGTGTCAGAGGGTCTCTGTTTGTTCCTTCAACAATTCATTTAAAACTGAGTGTGCTAGCACTGTGCCAGGTAGTGGTGAATACAAAGATGACCCTCAGGAAAGAGATGAGAAAATCACGGTTATCTTATATTGCTATGATAGAGGTTTGTCAAGGCTGTTATGGAAGTAGAGAGGAGGGGCACCGAGCCTCACCTAGTAGGGAGTTGAGGGTGTTGCTAGAAATGTGTCTAAGCTGATATGACCTTGAGCTGAGGCATGGGGGAATGAGTATCAGAGATGGATGAAGTGGGAAGAGGACAGGAGGCAGAGGGGCCAGAGGTATGAAAAACCTGGACCCTTCTGAGAAGATTTCTCTATGGATGGAGGAAAGGGGAGGTTTGGGGAAATGCTGGAAGATAGGAATGGAAAGGTAGAAAGAGGCCAGATCAGATCATACAGGGCTGGATGTACCTTCCTAAGAGTTTGTCATTTGACCTGGAGAGTCTGAAACAGAGGGAACTGATCTGCAGTTTAAGGAAATTACTGTGGTGTCAGTGTGGAGAATAGATTTTTGCAAGGTTCTAACCAGGATTATTTTCAGAAATTTAGGCTCTGCTTGGTCCAGATTTGAGGGCTGGTTGTGAGTAAACTCCTTTCTTGGATTACTCCAGGGCTCTTGTCCTACTTCAAAGAAGGTGGCAAGGGGAACTTGGCTCCCATCAAGCGTGGGCAGCTGGCCAGCTGGGGCAGCCAGAGAGCCCAGGTCGCCTCAAGCCTGCACTTGTTATGATTTGTTTGTACTGAATGCCTAGTGATAAATGACACTGTGTGTGATGGCATGTGTGATCCTGAGAGTAAGTATGGCTTTGTGCTCCTTGAAGTGCTCCTTGAAAATAGAGCGACAGCTTGAAGACAACATGGTGTACTGGGAAAGCCCATTGGACCGGGGTGGGAGACCTGGGTGCTGCTCTCAGCTCGGCTGTAACCAGTGGTGGGGTCTTATACGTGTCACTTCATCTCTCTGGGCTTTGCTTAACTCATCTATAAAATGAGTCCTTTAGACTAACATGGTCTTTAGGGCCCTGTCCAGCTCCTGGGCCCTCTGATTGTGATTCTGACTTCCTACTGGTCCCCTGGCCCCCATCATCATTAACCTCGGGCTTCCAAACATTCTGGTTAATAGAGAAACTAGTAAAGCCTTTATCTTTAAACTATTTGTAGCTTAAGGAATCTAATCTAGTGAGCATGGAAAATAATTGTCAAAGGAAAACAATTGTGATTCATGTTCTGTCCTATGCCAGTGATAAAAGAGAAGTAGAAAGTCACTTGCACAATCTTTCTTTGTTTTTTCCTTCTTTTTCTCCTGACTTTTTCTGCTTGTCCCTCCTGCAGAAGTAGAAAGAAGATTAAATGGGGATTCTGAGGGGACTGAGGGTGAGGCACTGATGGGGAAGGCTGACCTGTGGGAAGCTGAGTTCTGCCACCTTCCAAAGGAGGAGGGCAGTCTTTACTCGGCCTAAGCAGCCGTTCAGGTGGGTCCTAGGCAGAACTTTGACCCAACTATGACCTTCCTTGCCTTTGTGAAATTCTCTTGCACCTATATCCAGCACCCTCATGTTGTGTTCTAGCTGCCCCAAATTCAGCCCTAGGCCCATCCTCTAACCCCCAAAGTACCCTCTACTCTCTTTTACCTAAACTAACTTCTCCTAAAGATCCAGAAACTATAAATAAATAATGTTGTGGCTATTCATGGGTCAGGGGAAGGGGGAGAATTTCTAGTGCCTCTGGCCAACCTTATACCTACCAGCACCTCCCTCCCTCCCCCACCCGAACCCCCCCCCCCCACACACACAGAGCACCTACCTGTTCTCTCATCAAATCCTGCAAGACACTTTGGTGGTGGGGTAGAGTGATAAATAGATGGGGTGGGTCTGTGTCTTGCCCCGAGGAACTTTACAGATAGCAACACAGGCACTGAGGACTCATTTATTCCACAAACAGGGGTTCATCATCTTGTGACTTCAGGACTGTGGCACATTTTTTAGTAGAGGTTAAAAAAAAATCAGTGTGGAGGTACAGAGGAGTGAACAGTTAAGTTTCAGAGGAGTGTAGAAGGCTTCATGGAGGTGATGATGTTTGAATATAATTTTGAAGAGCATATAGGTTTGTGATTTGTCTGGCAGCAGGCTTGAAAGTAAAGGAATGAAGACCATGAAGGAGGCTGTTTCAAGTCTAGAAAAGAGAAGAGGCAGTGGGGCTAGGATTCGGGGAGGAGGATCTACATCCCAGAGAGAACTCTGGGGTAGAATCACCTCCTTACAGTGACAAGTAACATACGAGAGAGGATGGCGTTACCAAGGCATCTAGTTCAGGTATCTGGGGAACCCTAATCTCATTAAGCAAGATAGGAAACAGAAGAGATGAAGCTGTTTGTTCATTAGGTAGGGGCGGGGGCAGGTAGGAGATGCTGAGTTCAGCTTGGACAGGAGTTATTTCAGATGCTAATGGGCAGCCAGGTAAATTATTTCCACGTGTCAAGCACCTGCCCTCTGGTTCTTGAGCATCTTTACATGATGTTCTGTGTAATCTGCCATCCTGGGGATTCCCTGTAGCTTTTCTTCCTCATTTGGAAGTAAAGTTTTAACTGGTAACATGATCACACATAGTTAAAAGTGAAAATTTCCTTTGAATCCCTTTTCAGTTTGATGGGAAGATGAATGTTTTCTTACTGTTCTACAAGTTGTGAGATAACTGATTTCACTCAAACAGATTGCAACAAAAAAGCATTTAATTGTCTGTTCCTCTGACTTCTTGTTAGGTAGACAGTCTCCATGAATCAGTAGTGGTTCAGGGTTTGGCTCAGCCGGCTTGTTCCAACCCTCATTTACCAGCCAACTGATTTAGGAGAAACATGACCAAGTCACTGAATTCCAATTTCCTGAGTTATGCTATGATGGTCCCATTGGGTAGTAAACATAAGGCTCCTGGGAATCAAACATTTAATTCAGGAAGACTGAAAACAAACTCTCCTGAGCCAAGATGTTAGGTTTTCAAGGACATGTTACAAAGATAGCCTGTCCTTCCCCCTTCCACACCACCTTTTCCTCCATAAATACATGCTCATTTTCTTATCTTCACCCTACCCTAGTATGTCATAGATTTTTGACCTTGGTTTTGATTTACCTTCTCATTGACACATGTTTTTTAATTTCCTGGTTTGACCTGAGGCTACGATGAGAAGCAAGACCAGCAAACTGATTTAGACAGGCTTTCTCACTTTCCCTGGGATCTTCTCTTGTCCAGATTTATGTGTTCAAAAAATAAATTGCATCAGATGACCCAGAGCTGATCAGACTCTAGAGGCCTGATTCATGCTAGCCAAATTCAAGAGATGGGCCAATATACCAGAATGCCAATACATTTGTTTATTCTCTATTTCAGCTGTCAAACAATTTCATTTCAGCTGGTTATTGTATTAGTTTTCAAGAAAGAGAGCAAACCCAGAAAAGATAAGATGAATTAGAAGGTGACTTGGCAATTGTCGAGTTGGAATAGAGAAAACTGAATGACTTCAGGGGAGAGCATCACCAGGTTCTGAAAGATTATTGTACCAGTCTCTGTACTGGGGCATTCTTGTTGGTCCCAGGTAGTTGGAGGAGACAAAGCCATGAATTATTTATTATCTAGTTTTTTTCAGCATTCTTCATCAATCATTAATTGATTAGACTAGATTATCTCTAAAGTCTCTTCTGCCTCCAAATTTCTATGTTCTGTTAAAAATCCCCTCTCCACGTGGACATGTTTCAGTGGTAAATGGGTAAATATCTTCCTGATGATGTTTAGGAAGTCAACCTCAGGCTCTATAACAAACTTGCAGAGACTGTATTAGTTTTCTATTGCTTCTATAACAAATTACCATAAACTTAGTGGCTTATAAAAACATCCATTTATTATCTCACCATTGTGTAAGTGAGAAGACTGGACACTGTGGTGTGACTGGATTCTCTACTTAGAATTCACAAGGCTGAAATGAAACTGTCCTTAGGGCTGCATTACCTTCAGGAGGCGCTGGGGGATGAATTTGTTTCCAAGCTCATTTGGGTTGTTGATCAAGTTCACTTTCTTGCCGTTGTAGGACTATCTTCCCCATTTCCTTGCTGTCAACTAGAAGCTTGTTTTTTGCTCCTAGAGCCTGCCTGCATTACATCTCATGCTTTCTGTGCGGTCCCCTCCTGCAACAGCAGGTCAAGTCCCTCTCAAACTTCTAATCTCTCTGACTTCACCTTCTGCCACATCTCCCTGACTGACTTCCTCTTCTGCTTTTACAGGCTAAGGTGATTACATTGACTTGCCCAGATAATCCAGGATAATCTCCCTACTTTAAAGTCAGTTGATTAGTAACTTTAATTGCATCTGCAAAGTCCATTCAGAGCAGTACCTAGATTAGGGTTTGATTGAGTAACCAGAGGTGGTAATCTTGGGAGGGACCTTTTAGCATTCTGCCTACTCAGTCTCATCAGTAGCACTTTGAAATAATGTTTTGTCATTACTGGAGTGATCATATCTGTGGATGGCTGATTTCATCTATTTACATATATTCTTTTGCCATTTCATAGGCTAATATTTTCTAATCCTACCTTCATATTTCAGTATTTCAATCATTTGGCGTAGAGGGTTCTCTGTTGCAAAAAGTACATTTATTGGTTGGTTGAGTGGGGGAGAATGATATTGCTTCTCTTTCCCTCTACTCAGCTGAAAGGCTCGTTGGGGCAGAGGAGCTCTATTTTCACAAACTTCAAAATCATAGCACATTTGGTTTGCGCTAGGTCAGTGATTCTCAATTTTTCTATGGTAAGGCCAGGGCATTGTTTTTAAGTTCCCCAGATGGTTCTAATATGCAGCTAAGGCTGAGAACTGTTGATATGTTCTGAACATTCTATTTTGGATATAAGGAAGCTGAGGCTAAGGGTGAGAAATGACTCACTTAAAGTCCCATAACTAGTGACAGATCTGGTGCTCAAATTCCAAGTTCTGTGCCACAAACAAAAGTTTTTTCATTTAACTGTATGTAGAGTTCAGCACTCAGTGATTATGTGCAAAATGAGTGTTGCAAAGGTCTAGGACACCCTGTTTCTTGCTTCAGTAGCAAGACTGTTTCTTTCTAAGACTTTAAAAAACTATTAGACCTTGCAAAATAACTGTTTAAAGGTCTCTTCTCAGCAACTTGGGCTGCTCATGAGCAATAATAAGCACAGATACGTTTGGCACTAGCCAGAGAGCTGGCCCATGGACTCCACAATCTCTCAGTGTTCCAGAGCTGCACAGTCCAGTGTAGTAGCCACTAGCTACATGTGGTCATTGAGCACTTGAGATGTGGCCTGTGCCAATTGCAGTGTGCTATGAGTGTGAAGTACACACCAGATATATAGACTCAGTGTGGAAAAAAAGAGTGTAAAATATCTCATTGATACTACTTTTCATATTTATTACATCATGAAATGATAATATTTGGGATATATTTGGTTAAATAAGATATATATGTATATTTTCCATATTATTTAACCATCTTCATCGTACAGTCTAGCCCTTAATAAGCTACTGTATTATGTATTTCTTCACTTATCAGATGGCTAAGTTTCTATCACAGAAACCTAGTGAACCATGAACTTTGTCTTGGACTTCTCGATTCTGTTGGGGGAGGTGTTGGGGAGAGAGGCTAGAAGAGTGATAGATATGTATGAGCCTACAGTGTAGTCTATGGGGATATAGACTAATAGACTTTTAGAACTGGAAGGGAGCTTAGAGACCAGATGCTAGTACTCCTTTCATGATTTGGGTGAGAATATTGAGGTCCAAAAGAA
The DNA here is from genome assembly GCA_031878705.1 of Tapirus indicus. NCBI lineage: Eukaryota > Metazoa > Chordata > Mammalia > Perissodactyla > Tapiridae > Tapirus > Tapirus indicus. Next base: position 112,499,001 of record CM062921.1, on the reverse strand, counting down.
TTAAATGAGTTAACTCAAGTCTCTCCAAAAAGTTGGGACTAGTACCTGAGTCTTCTGCCCCAATCTGTGTTCTTTTCCTGCTTCTTTATCCTTTTACTTGACTCTCCAGATAAATAGCAGTATTCTCTAGAGTGAGAATGTCTCTAAATACTCTTAGGTCATCAGTTCTCAAACTTTTTTTAAGTATTATTAATATTTATAATAACTTTTATGAAAAACCATCTAATAAACGATATTGTTGCAAGAGTAACAAAAATAAAAGGAGAGAAGGAGGGGAGTAAGTAGAAAAAATCCAGAATCCCACTCCTCTAATAAACCGTTTTCATTTACAATGGTTATTTTTTATTGAGGTAACATTGATTTATAACATTATGTAAATTTCAGATGTACATCACTGTATTTCGACTTCTGTATAGACTACATCGTGTTCACCACCAAAAGTCTAGTTATCATCTCTTCCTATAAAAATGTGCCCCTTTACCCCTTTTGCCATCCCCCACCCCTCTTTCCCTCCAGTAACCACCAATCTGTTCTCCTTATCTATGTGTCTGTCTGTTTATCTTCCACATCTGAGTGAAATCATATGGTATTTGTCTTTCTCCATCTGGCTTATTTCACTTAGCATAATACCCTCAAGGTCTCCCCATGTTGTTGCAAATGGCAAGATTTCATCTTTTTTATGGCTGAGTGGTATTCCATTGTATATCTATATCTATATCATCTATCTATCTATACACATACATGCCACATCTTCTTTATCCATTCATCCATTGATGAGCACTTAGGTTGTTTCTAAGTCTTGGCTATTATGAATAATGCTGCAATGAACATAGGTGTGCATATATCTTTTTGAATTAGTGTTTTTGTTTCTTTGGATAAATACTCAGAAGTGGAATAGCTGGATCATGTGGTAGTTCTGTTTTTAATTTTTTGAGGAATCTCCATACTGTTTTCCATAGTGGCTATACCAATTTACATTCCTACCATCAGTGTAAGACAGTTCCCTTTTCTCCACATCCTCTCAAATGCTTGTTACCCATATTTTAACTGGGTTGTTTGTTTTTGTTGTTGTTGTTGTGTTGTATGAGTTCTTTATATATTTTGGATATGGATACCTTATCAGATATATAATTGGCAACTATCTTCACCCAACTGGTAGGTTGTCTTTTCATTTTGTTGATGGTTTATTTTTTATTCAATTTACTTAAACTAAAAGAAAAAAACTGTTTACCCATTTCTCCCACTCCCCATCTCCTGCCTCTGGCAACTGCTAATCTAGTCTCTGTATCTATGAGCTTGATTTTTTTTTCTACTATATGTGTATACTTTTTTTAGATTCCACATGTGAGAGTTAATATGGTATTTGTCTTTCTCTGTTTGACTTATTTCACTTAGCATAATGCCCTCAAGGTCCATCCATTTGGCACAAATGGCAAGATTTCATTCTTTTTTATGGCTGGATAATATTCCATTACACACACACACACACACACACACACACACACACACACACACCACTTTTTTTTTCCATTCATCTGTTGGTGGACACTTAGGTTGTTTCCATATCTCGACTATTGTAAGTAATGCTGCAATAAATATGGAGGTGCCTATATCTTTTTGAGTTAGTGTTTTCATTTTGTTCTGATAAATACCCAGAAGTGGAATTGCTGGATTATATGGTAGATCTTTTAATTTTTGGGGGGACCTCCATACTGTTTTGCATAGTGGCTGCACCAATTTACATTCGCACCAACAGTGCACAAGGGTTCCCTTTTCTCAACGTCCTTGCCATCACTTGTTATTTCTAGTCTTTTTGAGAATAGCCATTCTAACAAGTATGAGGTGATATCTCATTATGGTTTTAATTTGCATTTCCCTGATGATTAATGATGTAGAGCATCTTCTCATGTACATGTTAGCCATTGGTATGTCTTCTTTGGAAAAATGTCTATTCAGATCTTCTGTCCATTTTTTTAATTGGATTTTTTTTTTTTTTTTTTTTTTTGCTATTGAGTTGTATGAGTTCTTTATATGTTTTGGATCTTAGCCCCTTATCATATGTATAATTTGCAAATATTGTCTCCCATTCAGTAGGTTTGTTTTTCAATTTGTTGATGGTTTCCTTTGTTGTGCAGAAGCTATTTCATTTGATGTAGCCCCGGTTGTTTATTTTTACTTTTGATGTCAGATTCAAATAATCATTGCCAAGACCAATGTCAAGGAGGTTGAGACCTATGTTTTCTTCTAGGAGTTTTATGGTTTTAGGTCTTATGTTCGAGTTTTGAATCCATTTTGAGTTAATTTTTGTGTATGGTGTAAGATAATGGTCCAGTTTCATTCTTTTGCATCTGGCTGTCCAGTTTTCTCAGCACTGTTTATTCAAGAGACTGTCCTTTCCCCATTGTATATTCTTGGTTCCTTTGTTGTAAATTAGTGACCATGTATGCATGGGTTTATATCTGGGCTCTTTATTCTGTTCCATTGATCTATATGTCTGTTTTTATGCTAATACCATACTGTTTTGATTACTATAGCTTTATAATGTGATTTGAAATCAGAGAGCATGAGGCCTCCAGCTTTGTTCTTCTTTCTCAAGATTGCTCTGCCTATTTGGAGTCTTTTGTGGTTCTATACAAATTTTAGGATTGTTTGTTCTATTTCTGTGAAAAATGCCATTGGAATTTTGATTTGGGTTACATTGAATTTGTATATTGCTTTTGGTAGAATTGACATTTTAACAATATTAATTTGTCCAATCCATGAGCACAGAATACCTTTCCATTTATTTACATCTTCTTCAATTTCTTTCATTAACGTCTTATAGTTTTCAATATACAGGTCTTTCACTTCCTTGGTTAAATTTATTCCTGGGTATTTTTTTTATGCAATTGTAAATGGGATTGTTTTCTTAATTTCTCCTTCTGATAGTTCATTATTAGTGTATAGAAATGCAACAGGTTTTTTGTGTATTGATTATTTATCTTGTAACTTTACTGAATTTGTTTATTAGTTAACAGTTTTTTCGGTGGGGTCTTTAGGGTTATCCATATATAATATGTCCTCTGCAAATAGTGACAGTTTTACTTCTTCCTTTCCAATTTGGATGGCTTTTATTTCTCTTTTCTTTTTTCTTTTTTTTTTGCCTAATTGCTCTGGCTAGGACTTCCAATACTATGTTGAATAAAAGTGGTGAGAGTGGGCATCCTAATCTTGTTTCTGATCTTAGAGGAAAAGCTTTTAGCTTTTCATCATTGAATATGATGTTAACTGTGGGCTTGGCATATATGGACTTTATTATGTTGAGATATGTTCCCTCAGTGCCTGCTTTGTTGAGAGTTTTTATCATAAATGGATGTTTAATTTTGTCTAATGCTTTTCTGCACCTATTAAGATGTTCCTATAAAGTTTATCTTTCATTTTGTTAATGTGGAGTATCAAATTGACTGATTTGTGGATGTTGAACCATCCTTGCATCCCTGGAATAAATCCCACCTGATTGTAGTATATGATCTCTTTAAAGTATTGTTGAATTTGGTTTGCTAGTATTTTGCTGAGGATTTTTGCATCTATGTTTATCAGGGATGTTGGCCTGTAATTTTCTTTTCTAATGGCATCCTTGTCTGGTTTTAGGTTGAGGGTAATGCTGGCCTCGTAAAATGAGTTTGGAAGAGTTCCTTCCTCTCCTACTTTTTGGAAGAGTTTGAGAAGGATTGGTATTAACTCTTCTTTGACTGTTGGGTAGAATTCACCAGTGAAGCTTTCTGGTCCTGAACTTTTTTTTCTTGGGAGGTTTTTGATTACTGATTTAATCTCCTTACTGGTAATCAATCTGTTCAGATTTTCTATTTCATCATGATTCAGTCTTAGTAGATTTTATGTTTCTAGGAATTTTTCCATTTCTTCTAGATTGTCCAATTTGTTAGCTTATAATAGTTCATAATAGTCTTTTATGATCCTTTGTATTTTTGTGTCATCAGTTGTAACGTCTCCTCTTTGACTTCTGACATTTTTAATTTGAGTCCTTTTTTTTTAATTTGGTGAGTCTACCTAAAGGTTTGTCAATTTGTTTATCTTTTCAAAGAACCAGCTCTTAGTTTTGTTGGTCTTTTCTGTTGCCTTTTTAGTCTCTATTTCATTTATTTCTGCTCTAATATTTATTGCCTTCCTTCTGCTAACTTTGGGCTTCATTTCTTGTTTCTTGGTGTAGGCATTTATCACTGTGAACTTCCCTCTTAGAACTGCTTTTGCTACATCCCATAAATTTGGGGATGTTACATTTGCATTTTCATTTGTCTTAAGGTATTTTTTTATTTCTCTTTTGATTTTTTTCTTTGACCCATTGGTTATTCAGGAGCATGTTCAATCTCCACATATTTGTGAAGTTTCTAGTTTTTTTCATGTAATTAATTTCTAATTTCATACCCTTGTGGTCAGAAAAGTTGCTTGATATGATTTAAATCCTCTTAAATTTATTAAGACTTGTTTTGTGGCCTAACATATGATCTATCTTGGAAAATGTCCCATGTGTACTTGAGAAGAATGTGTATTCTGTTGCTTTTGGATGGAATGTTCTGTAAATATCTGCTGAGTCCATCAAATCTAATGTGTCACTTAAGGTCAATGTTTCCTTATTGATTTTCTGTCTGGATCATCTATCCATTGATGTAGTGGGATAGTAAAGTCCCCTACTAACACTGTATTACTGTCTATTTCTCCCTTTAGATCTGTTAACATTTGCTTTATATATTTAGATGCTAAATAAGATATATTAAAATTAATTTTATCTATTTCTTTACTTTTTTAATGTGGTTACTAGAAAATTTAAAATTACACATGTGGCTGGCATTTGCTGGCTTGCATTATATTTCTGTGACACGGCACTGTTCTAGAGAGCATTTTCTATTAAAGCTATTAACAATGAGTGGTCCAGATCCAAGCTATTCTACCTCCTGTGATCTTAAAGAGTGAAGTGGTGTATTATAAACTTCCTGGAGATGAGATGTGACATTGATCTGTCCTGTGTTTGCCATCTTTCTGGCAGCCAGTCAGTCTGGCCAAATAGACTTCTTTCTATTTATATGAATAAACTTAAAGAAGGTGGGAGGATGCCCCCAGGTCATGGAAAGAGCACACTTCATAGCTCTTAAGTAATGTACCCAAAAGTAGCCCAGGTGCTCTTGGAGGCTTGAAGGCATAGAGATGAATATTATATCCCTTGAGCAATACTGCTCTTAAAGAAACTGCTGTGTCAGCATTTATAAATTATCACCGTCCTTGACAGGCCCTAAGCACTGGAAATACTGTGGTGTCTGCCCCTGTTCGTAATTCAAATCCAAACTTTGCTATCTTTTTCTTGCGCTCTGTAGTTTTGCCTCCCTCACTGGTACCCTACACATGTGTTTAGTCTGTCCGGTTTATCATTTAAGAAGCATGGGAAGGCAAAGGCAGGCCTGGGAGACATTAAGCACAGTTCCAATCTCTACTCAGAATCATTCTGTTTGAGCTTGGGGGATTCCCTTTACCTCTCTAAGCTCCTCTAAACTTTCACTTTCTCAATCTTAAAATGAGGCACTCCCTTGCCGGGTCTGTGTGAAAGTTGAATGATATAAGAAGTTGCCTGGCACACTTATTCACTGGGCAGATTTGGGGGAGGGCGTCTCCTTTGCGTTGGGCCCAAGGCTAGTTGTTAGGGATACAGTAGTGAATGAGACACTGCCCCTAGTTTGCTCACAGCTAAAAAAGGAGGACAAGGAGCCTGGCAACATCTGGACATGAGTGGTCCTCAGTGAATGGCAGCTATTCATTATATCGCACAACCCAGGATTTGGCTTATCACCAAATCATGGAATGGTATGCAGGTGAGGGAACTGAGGCCCGCAGTGGTTAAATAACTGCCCAGGTCAGTATTGGGCTGGCACCAGGGCCTGGGATTGCTGACTCCTTCCTAGTAATGCTTTCCCCAGGAGATCATATTGCCTCACTCTTGGTTTCCCAACTTGTTTACCTTAAAAAGAACAACTTCATAATTTTGGACTTGATAAAAGGAAAGAAGAGTTTCTCCAAATTTTTGCTCCATATATTATCGGGGTATGCTAGTAACTCCTTTAAAAACCTGCATTTCTGTTAACCCCCAAGAAGGCAGTGACATGCATTTCTCAACTATGTTTAAAGCATATTCTCCATGTTCTGTATAATCTATCACAGTAATAAAAAAATTAGATTTTAAAAAGAGCCACTTGTGGAAAGAGAAAGAAAAAGCAGAAATCCAGTAGGAAGTTGGCTTTTTCAAATTCTGTTTTGGAAAAAATGACTTGGAGGTACAATAATGTAAAGTAAGATGTGAAAAGAAACATATTGTTCAAATAAGCACCTATGTGATTGATTTTCTCTTCCATGTAAGAGCCACACCTGCATCATGAATCAGTGGATACACCAAGTAAACGAGGCTGGGTGAGTCTGAAAACCATCCACAGGGATAGTTGTTATGGTGAAGTGTTCCAAAGTACCACTGGGGTCTACTGAACTCAAACAGAATTTTGCACCAGTAAAGGTCCACTCCCAACAGAATACCCATGCATACCAAGATAGGAACAGCACTAAGCATTTAGTACTGAAATGCCCCTTATTCTTTCACGCCTCCAGAAAGGAAGAGGTAGAGACCCAGCCTCCTGTAACCCAGCTGCCTTCTCTGTGTTCTCACAGGAAGAGACCTGGCTTCAAGCCGAGCCTCTTATCTTTGAAATTCATCTACCCAATTTTCAGCTCTAAACATCCATGATTCGCAAAACAAATGATCTGGACCCAGTAACAACAGCATAGAATTTTCTTATAGTAGATGAGATAGTGATTAGGGATGATTATAATCAGTGTCTAGATTATTTTCCACACAATTGAGCCTCTGTGTCAAAGGTATGTAATTGTGCATTTAAACAAAAATGGGCAGCATTCCTGCCTTATCCTAGGAGATGCATACATTACATTATGATGATCCTTCCCTTTCCCTGGACCCTCATGTGATGTAAGTGTGCTTGACTAAGAAAGGAGTCTTATATATTGTGGGTGCCCAGGGACACATGTGCTGATTGCTTTACCATCTCCTTAGGCTTCCATTTCTTGATATACAAATGAGGGCCCCAGTCTTTCCATGAAAGCATTATAAAACATAGTCTATTTATTTCTAGTATTGGAAAGAGTCTAGTAAATAGCTAGCACTTATTGGATACATTCAGGGGGCATGCCAAATGGTTTGAATAAATGATTTCATTTAATCCCCTCCTGATTTTCCTCTGAAAAAAGGGAATAATATTATCATTTCCATATTAGAGTTGAGTAACCTCTATATCTGAGGTTTGGTAAAGGTAGGATTTGAACATAGCTCTCTCTGACTCCAGAACACATGCTCTTAACCCCTAAGCTCACCATCTCTGTAAGTGGAGATCAAGGGTAGCATCTGTGATAGAGGCTGATGGTAATTTCTAAAGACCTGGGAAAGTATCTATCAATGATTATTAACTAAATGTTATCAGCTGTATTAACTAAATGTTATCAGCTGACAGTGGAACGGATGGCATCAAATCAAGTGTCCAGGGTTCACTCAATAACACTGTCTCTTACATCATATGTCAATGTCAGCAGGTTGCTTGATCTTTGTACCTGTTACCTCACATGGAGCCTAGATAGCATCATTCACTTCCCCAGCCGGTGGTGTGTTGGGTCCAGTTCCTACTGGCTCGTGAATCCACATTTCGTAACTTCAGTGAATCCAGTGACTCAGGGAAATCCACCTTCAGTGACTTGGTAGCTTCAAATCAGCCTTGGGGAAGGTATTTATACCACAGAAATTAGCAAATGCTACAAATCATGGCCCTATTTTTTATTCTAAAGAGACAGTTGTTAAATATTCATCAGTACACCACTGTCCATGACTCAAACAGAGATACAGTGTGAGTAGTCACACTTATAAAGGTAAACAGACACACACTGGGTACCCTTAAAAAACCTTCTACAAATACAATCGTACCTAAGTCTTCAGTGAATATTCTGTCCCCATCATTCTGCATTTGGGAGGATCTCTTAAAACACAATCATAATGATTTTATATGTCATTAGAAATATAAAATTTTATTTTGCTGTTGTTTTTGTCATGAAAGCAAATGTGCTCACTGTAACAGTTTAATGTTTCTGAATGCAAGTATAGACATACAAACCATAAAATGTATATATCAGTGTTGTCAAATAGAAATATAAAATATAATGCAGACCATGTATGTGATTTAAAATTTTCCACTAATCACATTTAAAAGTAAAAAGAAACAAGAGATATTAGTTCTTAATAATTTTATTTAACCCAACAAACCAAAATATGGTTTTAACATAGAGTCAAATAAACATTATTAAAGTATTTTGCATCTTTTTTTGGATACCAAGCCTTCAAAATCCATGTATATTTTACACAGACAGCACATCTCAATTTAGATGCTAAATTTTCATCAGAAATAATCTGTGCAAATTTCATAAAATGTATATCTGAAAAAGTAGATTCACATACCCAACCTGTTCCAAATATACTTAATTTCTTAATTGACATTTAATTAATTAAAATTAAAATTTAGATTCTTTAATTTTTCAGTCACATTAGCCATATTTCAAGTGCTCAGTAGCCACAGGTGACTGGTGGTAACCGAACTGGTCAGCACAGGTACATACCCTGTATGCTTTACTTGTTTTATAAAAATGGAGACCTACTGTATATACTACTCCCAAAGGCCTTTTTTCCCTCTTACCTTGCACATTTAAAATACTTTCCCATCCTGTATTCCTCATTGGATTCCTGAGAAGAGAGAAATCTCAGCAAAAGTAGTTATATCAATAATGTCTGTGAACATTTTCTTCCTCACTAATGGGAAGGAAATAAATTGACCTAAGGCATTTGGGGGCTGAGCAATTTTCAAACGACCACCACCATGAGAAGTGTGTAGTAACATGAACTCCAAATGCAAACTGGTCACATAAATGCCTGCTTAGTCGGGGTCATTTCAGATACCCTTTTGGATTAGCCTCTTCCTTTTCCAGTGCTGAGTTCTTGGGAAAGCCTCACCAGAAAATCAAGATTCAGTTTTGCAATATTTCATTAGTAATCAACACCAGCATCAGAAAGTACACATTTATTGGGTTGTCTACCTGAAATCTTTGTTTTGCAACATAAGCAATTCTGTTTCTGTGGGGATTTTTTAATCAGCCCCAGCTTTTTCAGTATCAGAGTAGCTAGATCGATAAAACAAAAATTGGGGGAACTTATTATTTCTGATCGATTCAGCTGCCATTTTGGTATTTTGCTTTAACAGGACTATAAGCTTCTAAATCTATTATTTTATCCCTCCCGTATATTAATATGCTAACATCATACTTCTAGGGATGTTTCTGACCACTTCCTTTTAAATACTTGATACAAATCACAAGGTGTAGTGATTTGGGTTGGTGGTTTGTTTTGTCTCTGCCAAATTAGAAACCAGATATGAGCACATTTTTCCTTATATGGCTTAATATACTTTTTAACATTACTTTTAATAAAGATGATGTGGGGGTTCTTCACGAAATAGTCTAGTCTTCACATTAAATTCGTCTGATAGTCATCATCTCTACGCAGATATCTCTGAAATCCAGTAATGACTTTCTCAATCTTTCGTCTCCTACCTTCAGCTTCCCACTAGACATTTATAACATTCCCATGGGACTCATAATCACCTTAAAACACCAAGTATCCAAGACAGTCATGTGACCTTTTCTTCCCCTATACAACTCAGATCCCAAATTCCTGGTTTCTGTCAATAGCACCATCTTTCATCCACACATACACTATATATTCAGTCATTGGTGATTGACATGTCTGTATCGTCTCCTGTATCTAGTCATCACCAAATCTTGTTAATATTTCTCAGTGATATTAAGATGAGAAAGTATGAGGGGCAGATTTATCCTAAGAAAAATCCACTTTTGCACATGATTTACCTATACCAAATCTTCTAGTGACTTCCAATTAATATGAGTTGAAAATGCTGTTTCAGTCTGGTCCTCCCTTGCCAGTCCAGTTTTATTGCCCTTTATTCATAGTTCCAAACCTTGTTCTCTCTCTGTCACCAGCCTCCTCTCACTATTATCCTCAACTAATCAGAACCCAGATAGGACGTTTGCACTGTCTGAGTTTTTACCCATAATACAAGTTCACACACCCCTTCTCACTTTTCCTTACCTATCACAGTCTTATCTGTCATTTAGGTCTAAAACTGAGCCCCTCAATAGAGTGATTAATCTTTCCCTACTCTGACCTTACCTTGTTAGTTATGCTCCTCTTGCTCAGTTGCACGTGCCTGTCTTGCCTGATTCTCTAAGTCAAGAACCATGATTGCTTTTGTATTCTCCATTGTGCCTTGCACAGTGCTAGCAGGCACTAGTAGTTCAACAAATACTTCCTAATTCTAAATCAAAGGGAATTGATTCAATTGCTTTCTTTGCCTGAAGTTGGTTTTAACATGTTGGAAAAAATATTATGTTTAATCTCCATCTCTTCTCATGTGTTTATGGACTGTTTTATAGTCGAGGTATAAAAGTCAGTATATCGTAGGCCTAACTGTAATTTAGAGGCCTCCTCTGCTGGACAGTCTACAGAATTAAAACTCACGCCAGCTGGATCACACTGCTTTTCAGCTGACTCTCCCTTGGGGTGGGGGGAGCAGTCAAAATGCCTCAGGCTTTGAGAGTGGAAATTATGTGAGTTCTATTATGCAACAATAGAAGCTTCTCTCCCCCGCCCCACCCCAAGGAAAATCTTGCCATGAGGCTATAGCCAAAGAATGCATAAATATCATTAGAAATTTAGAAAGGGATTTTCCCTAGAAAAATATCACAAACTTTAAAAACCCAATAGGCTAAGGTACAATTTGGTAGATTCCTCTGGACAATGCCGGCCTCTCCTTAGATTATTATATTGGGGAAGGGAAATAATGGGACTTTCTCCTGCTCACATCTGGTACATCATTGATAGATTACATTCAAGTTCCAGACTTTGTGTGTTGACTCTCTGTCCTCTCCTAACATTTTATCTCAGCTAGAACCCAATAAAGAAGGATCCTCTCCTCCAGAATCTGCTACATGAAGGGCTGCAAAGCAGAAGGGAGCAGCTTACAATCAAATCCAACAGAATGTCATTGGCCTGGGCCATGTGGTGCTCTAGGGAGAGTTCACTAGGAAAGTGCAACAGGGCCTACTTTCGGAGTCATCCCCACTGAGCCAGCAACAGTGGAAGGGGGCTGTTCGTCTCTCAATGAAACACTTAGCTTTTCCTGAATCCAGCCACATTTCTTTATCCTCTTCTTCACTCCCACCCCTAGTTAGAGAGTTAGAATTGGGTCCCTGTGCAATGCTCTCAGTGGCAGTGAACTGTTCTCGTCTCCTATTTGGGGGAATGGCAGTTTTAAAGACCTCCTTTTCTGCTATAGGAGTGTGCAAATAGATTTCTGGTTAATTTTGCTTTGGGGATTCTGATTAATTTGTTTGTTTTGTTTTGCAAGATAGAAGGTGCTCTATGGAGGTATGTTCGGCATGTAAAGGAATTGTGATCATCAGTTCCTTATGTGGGAGAAGTGAAGTTCATTTGCAGGCAGCAGTTTTCAGAAGTTTGGGGATCGGAGGGGGTCAACTACTATTCATCTGAAGCAAAATTCACCTGTTTCTGGCATCTGCCAAGTCTCTGAGATGTGTGAAGAGGTGACTTCCAAACCAGAGAAAGAACCCTTCTGAGAAAAGCAAACCTGTTCGTATCCTTATTCAGCTGGGAAGCAAAAAACACTGCCTGGGAACTGGGATTCTCTGTTACAATCTGATATCAAGAGAGCATGTGCCAGGGGAGGCATCTTTACCCGACACTGTGTTGGGGATGGCTAGTAAATCCAACACTATATGCAGAGTCCAGTTCCTCAATGCTTGCCTACTTAAAAGAATACTTTAAAAATAAAATTTAAAGGAAATATCCAGTTACCAATAGAATATTTTATGTATTTCTGCTGGAGGCTTCAAACTGTGATTACGTAGCCTGTTCACCTAGGAGTAAAGGACCTAGGGAGAGATGCTCAGTGGTTCTCATTTGCAGAGTAGATGAGGATGATGCAAGGCCATTAGCTCAGAGCCTTCCAGGTTAGAAATTTAAAACATGGATGTTATGATAACTGCAACTTGCATTTGTAGGAAATCTCACAGTTGGCAAAGTGTGTCGTCTGCACTATCACACTGACCCTATCAGTGACTCCAGGAGGCAGTGTGTGATGCGTGTCGGCATACACATGGCTATTCAGACACAGGAAGATATTCAGTTTATGTAGAGATGTGTTTTCTTAGAATTTTTTAAGAACATAAAATCATATAGGACAAGAAAAAAATGATGGGTCATCCTCTGTCTAGAAATGAAAATATAGAACATCAGGCATTTTATACTTATTCAGAATTATCCAGCCATTACCAGGGACCAAATCATTCCATTACCCATGAAAACAAGCATTCTTGTTCATCATTTCAGCCTGATTAGGGGTAGTGTAAGGGCTGTTTCATTATTGTCAAGAACATACAATAATAAAAATGAGGCCAATAGAGGCCCCGATGGGGCTCCCAGTGTGATGATCAGCTATGCCTGAATGACTTGTAAGTAGTGTCATTTTATGGAAATATTGGAGCTAAGCTTTCAAGTAGTTGGCATTAGTTGTCAAATGTAGCATCAGTTCTCCAAAGGGCAGTCTGCTGAGTTCGTTTTAAACCAGCCCAAACTTGTCTCTTCAGAGATCTTCGGTGTGGACACCTGGTTTACTTATTCCAAAGAAGCGTATTTCCTCTAGGTAAAGGTGTGTGCTGACTGAGGCATGTTGACCTGCTCCCCCATTCATCAAACTGAAGGGTTCAAGGTGTGGCCACACTTGGGATTCCAAATGGATAGCAAGACCACAAATTGACCCTTCCTTGAATCTGAGGTGTTCATATTCCTGGGCCTTTCTTAGACCACGTTCCTCCTAGAACTAAAAACCCACGAGGACACTAGGAAGCAGAGATGTTTTGTTATCTTTGCTTCTCACCTCCTTTCTGCTGCCTTCTAGTCAAACTTCCTTCTGATAGCTCATTAGCACAGTATTTTGAGTGTTAATTGAGCTCTTTTGTTCACTGGGAAACACACTGGAGAACTTTTACTATTATAGTGGGTTGTTTTATTTTTCCTTTTATGGCCTGCCCAGCTCCAAGCCCCATGCTTGGTGACACTGATGACAAGTTTTTCTATTTCCAGATCAAATTAAAGTGAACCACACTGGCCCTGTTACAGCGCGTGGGGGTCATTTGTTGTGAGGTGGTTCTATGGCTGTCGGCCAGGATGTGAAAATCTTTAGTGTCCATGTTATTCCTGAGGCGAGCACCCACAGGAAGTAGAATTTATTACAACCTGCTGTTTGCTCTCATGAAAAGTATGATAATATGAGACTGGGGCAATAAAAGATTTATTAGGATTCCTTCTAGATCTGACATGCATGTCGGCTCATTCATGATTTAGCCAGGCTTTAAACAGTATTTAATGATAATGGTCTGGTTTTAATTGGCTTTATCGTATTCTTTTTTGTGTGATTGCAGGTCCTACAGGTATGGATCTCTGGCAGCTGCTGTTGACCTTGGCAGTGGCAGGCTCAAGTGATGCTTTTTCTGGAAGTGAAGGTGAGTTCTGCTTTCCCATTCCCACCCCCAGTGTTTTAAAATACCACTGAACGTTATTTGTTAAATCTAAGTTCCTTGGATGATTTAATTGAAAGATGTAAGTTTTAAGTAGTGACAAATAAGAAACTTGTCTTAGCTTTAAAATCATAAACTAGGAGGACTTTTCCATGGATGTTTTAGGAGGAATACAGTAGCCAGCTTTGGCATCTCATGTTTTCACATCAAAAATAAATGCTACAAATCACGCTGAGGGCATTTATATGAAAGGCAAGCCAGGTCTCTTGGTCCTCAGGCTTGGGGAGAGAGATTGAAATTGCACTGAAGGGTTATTAACCTGCTGATCACTGAGCTCATCTGTGACTAAGAATGTCCTAGCCTATTTCCAGAGCTCAGAATTAAGGCCTCTTAATCATATTCTCTGGGACCAGGAATTGCAGTTTCAAATAAATTTCACCTCTCACTCTCTGGGTGATTACCATTGGGCTAAGTTTAAAGGAAGAGACACCTGGAACAGATAAATGTACTCAGAAGTCATGAGCTTCCTTGGCCATGTCTATAATTCTCCTTCCTTTTTTATACCCTTTTCTAGTGGAGAAATCTCAATATATTCAAACTCATGTCTCATAGCAGATATAACTGGAACAAGAAAGAGTGATGAAAGGGAGTAAAAAGAAGGACTTTTCTGTCCAGAAGGAAAACTGAGCTCATAAAAGGGTTGGGAGACTTTTTAAAAGATTGTCTTGTTTATTTCATTTCTTTTCTTGCTTGGGCTCCAAGAGAGGTAACAACAGTCGATTTCTCCTATGTTATAGCACCATGTTCAGTTGTTGCTTTAAGAGTAGCCGACTCCTCTACTCACCGGGCACTCATGTTGGAAAACACAGTTGAACAGCAGAGGTAGTGCCTTAAGATGTCCTCCCTGACCTTTAAGCCAAAAATAAATCCATAGTAGTGAGCTGCTGAGGGCGACCAGAGTAACTAAGAAAACAAGAAGGGTAAAATATGTTATTTTATCTCTTCGAGCAATTTAAAAATATTTATAGAAAAGAAGTCATAATTGTTTGAAATATTTTTGGTTCTCTCTGGTGTTATAATGTCAACATTATGCAAGTCAAACATGGAGAGAATTGTAGGCTCCATTTCAGCAGCTTTTCCCATGGCTGGTTTTAGACCCTGGTTCTGAGCCAAAGAATTACAGCTGAGATCCTCTGCTATTCCAAAGTCATGGTGGTTTAATCTCTACTTTCTTCATTAAGGTGACTTTCACTCCACTGGGCAAGGCTTGAGGAATTTAAAAAACCTGTAAAATGACAAGTATGGCAAAGGAAATCTTTAAAGAAAATTAAAAATGTATCCCCAGCTGAAAGACTGGAGCTCAGGTTAAATTTTAGACCAAGAGAGTCTGCAAAGAGCATCTATTTAAGCTGCTTTGACATTTTAGTAAACCTTTAACCTCACAAAGAAAGTGTAGAAAACAACACCATTAGCTGGTTTTATGTTTGCTTTTTTTTTTTCTTGATGAGGAAGATTCTCCCTGAGCTAACATCTCTGCCAATCTTCCTCTGCTTTGTACGTGGGATGCCTCCACAGCATAGCTGGTGTGTGAGTTTTTCCATGCCCAGGATCCGAACCCACAAACCCAGGCCGCCGAAGCAGAGCACATGGAACTTGAACCACTCAGCCCCAGCCCCTTATGTTTGCTTTTTGAGAGTTTGTTTGCTTTGTTTGTCTGGGGGGAGCAGAACATAAGAAAATGCAACGGTTTATAGTAAACACAAGTCACATAGCCTACCAGTACTTATAGATAGTAAGTAATTTAGCAAAGGAAAAAATTTCTTCTTCCTCCTTTTTTTTTTTCCTTAGTGGGCTAACCAAAATTCCTTTGGAATATGTGGCTACCCCAGAATTCTACCTTAAAATGGCCTGAGGATTGTTAAGGATGGGGTATGGTGTTTACATAAGAAGGTGTAGATGAGCATGTTTGAACATGAGCGTGCACACATGTGTGTGTGTGTGTGTGTGTGTGTGTGTGTGTTTGCCAGTTCTGGCCATTTATCTGATGGGTTCAGCCAAAATGATCACATGACATGATCTGGGTTGAATATCAGATGACATTCATGAGCCATGTGTTTCTTTTTCTGCCAGGTCCAGATTGTAAGCAAATCATTTCATTTTTATTTTCTCTCCCATTGTTTAAGGCAACTAAAAATATAGATGAGGACCAAAGGAAATAAAAGCCACTACTGTAGTTTCACCAGCCATTCATTTGAATTGAGTTTGGTGAGCGAAAGATGGGGCACTGTTGAGTAAAGGATCTGGGAAGCGTCACCTGGAGAAAAGTTGCTGGTAGCAGATGACAGATCTGTATGCCTGGGGAAGGATGGCACTTGGCGCCTCGAGCAGGGTTTTTCTTGCTTGGGCAGATGAGCAATTAGAAATATACTGGCCCTGAGAGGATTTTTTATTAAGTCTAATTGCCCCATGGGAAACTTAATGAGAACTAAATAGCGAACAGTGCCACGATTGTGTTAGCTAAAGTGTTGTAATAGATGTTCTCATCCTTAATAGCAGTCTCCACATCTGCTCCTCAAGGCAGGTTACATAGTCTCAGGGAGAATTTCTCATTCCAGAATCAGCAATGACTAACAATGCCTCATTTCCAGAGGTCTTCACAAGGTTGAACTGTCCCTACCTCATTGCATCAAAACTGCTGCCCCTGAGATGATGATTTTAATGAGAAATGTGCATAAAGATTCAATGGATATAAATATTTTCCAAGGAGTGCCTGATATAAATTAGATCATAAATCTCTACTATTTCAGTCAGTCCACAACTGAGCATCCTCTCTGACCTCAGCAGCCTCAGGTGATATTAGGCAAGCCTCTGCCCTGAAGAAGTTCAGTCCACTTGGGACATGAGGACCTTCTAGAAATTAATGAGAGACTATATAGCTTTAGCGCCTAGATTGTGTGATGAATACAAGTGGTCAAGATGCTCTGAAAAAAAATAAATTGAGGTGGACTGGAATAGTTAATTCAACGTACAGATATTTCTTTAGAGCTTTTATTTTCAAAGATTGAACTTGGTGCTATGAGGAATACAATGATTCTTCCTTCAAGGAATTTATCATGAGTTAAGAGATCAGGAATATACACAAAGAATTACAGTATGAGTCAGTGTCTATTACCTATCGAAACAGTGGCCCAGACTACACTCTTTAAGAGGATTGAAGAGGGGAGGGTCGCTTCTGGCTGTCGTGAATTAGAGCTTCACGAAGGAGACTGGTGTCATTTCAGCAGGAACTAGAATACTGGGTTAAGATTTTAAAAGGCTGAGAAGAGCATGAGGGGACTACAGGAATAGCTGATGTGATAAAGGAGCAATGTAAACAGAAGTGCACTGGTGTAGATATGAGGTGTACATGCAGAAGAGGTCATGCAGCTACTGGGTTTATACCATGTGCTAGGCAATGTGTGGTTCTATTTCACACATTTAGCACTCCACAGGTATTTTTTGTGCACTTACTTTGTGGAAGGCATAGGATTAATTTGCCCAGCGTGTGTGGTACATGAGCACTACATTTGTACTTATTCTCTTTGGAAGTAGACTTAGGTCAGTAGATTTGAGTTAAATTATAGAAGGCTTAGGGATGGCAAAAGCTTCACAGAAAAGGCAAGTCTTGCTGGGCCTTGAAGAATGGATAGTATTTGGAAAGGAAGAAAAGAGAGAGGAAGCATGCCATATTCAACAAGTCATGGTTCTTCTGAAAGTTGTAGGTCAGAAAAAGTGCTAATGATGGACCGTTATTTCTGTGTGTAAGTGTGTAATATCTATATATCATATATAATATTTATGTATAACATATGTGTATATGTGTGTATATATACACACATTTTATTCATGGATGTGTGTGTGTGTGTGTATACATATATATGATGTAGCTTGCAGGCAAAGCACATAATTAGTATCTTATCACTCTAAAGACTAAAATGTGTAACATTCTATACCAGTAAAGTAAGAAACTTACATTAGGAGTGAGAGGCCGTGTCCTAAAGGAACCAGGATCTCCAAAATAATGTTCTCTGTATATCTTTGAACATTTTCCATAAACATATACAAACTGACACAGCACTTAGGTGAAAGAAAAGACATCTCTGTTTTCATTGCTAACAGATAGGAAATAATGGCACAGTGGAAGTAACATTTTGTTTTTTAAATAAACCCTACCCCCTTACAACTGAAGCTCTGCAGAACCCTGAGAGGTTGCCAAGACATGTAGGATATATTCCAAGAAGTGTTGGAGTTATGGTTGTGGTTGGTAAGCAGTAAAGGATGTACCCGTTAACTGTTTTCAAGAAGGAACAATTCCAGGCTTTCTGTTCGCGCTGGAAGTGAGAGAAAGGGCCGTAGAGCTTTAGATTGCTGCTGTCTTTACTGTCACCAGGAGATAAGAAGAACTCTTACAGTCTATTCAGTGCCATGGCCTAGAGTCCATGTACATCAGCAACCCTATGTCACTTGGTCCTCTTGGTATCACAAACAGCTTTGATGCTTGAGTGCAGCAGGTCATAGCAGGCTATGTTAAGGAACTCCTGGTCTTGTCTCTCTAGATGGTGCCAAATGGAAGATATGAGCGCAGACCTTTGCAGTTAATGATGCAAAACAGTCTTTCAGCAAGTTTTTATAGAGCACTTTTATGGATTTAAGAGTGAATTTTAAATTTATGTTCCTGCCTTTCAAGAACTCATGGTCTGTTAAAGAGAAGACAGACAAGTAAACATCATTTAATCATGGTCCCCTTAGGTTATTAAAGAGTTTTAAGCAAAGTAATAATACTGTTGGTTTTTCATTTTGGAAATAATACTGGTAACAGAATAAAAATGAAATTGAGAGAGATGAATGTAGAAGAAGATGATTGTAATAGGTCAGGAGAGAGATGATGTAAGTGTGACAGTTGTATTAAAAAAAAAATAGATGGATCACAGAGAGATATTCAAGAGATGGAATCACCAGTGTTTGGAATCCTATTACATGTGGATTTTTGACTTCAGAAACTGTCAGAGCTTTCTTACTCCATCCTTTTTTTCTTTTTTTGCTGAGGAAGATTAGCCCTGAGCTAACATCTGTGCCAGTCTTCCTCTACTTTATATGTGGGTTGCCACCACAGCATGGCTGACGAGTGGTATAGGTCTGCACTCAGGATGTGGACCCAGGCTGCCAAAGCAGAAAGTGCCAAATGTAACCACTATGCCACAGGGCCAGCACCCGCCATCCATTTTTAAATTTCTACATTTTTACTTAATGTTATCAACATCAGCAATGACTCACTTTTAATACAGTGAAATCCTGGAACACAGCTCAGCCTATTAGCAGTGAATTGGTACTTGTACAGAACAGTTCTGTGGGGGAAGAAACATTCTGAAACTGATGACCGCACAGTATCTAAGCCACCTTTCTTTTGTACAATTTTCCAGAACTCCTGCCTGTTCCTTGCCTGGGTCCCACAGCCATCTGCTCACCTCCACAGTATGGCTGTGGTATGGCTTAGGCTACTGTGCACTTGAGGGTCCACAGTGGGGACAAAGGCCTGAGCTCCATCCCTGTGTAGTCTCTGGACATTCATAACTATATCCTGAGACCTTGAAATACCCCCAGATATTTACCATCGCTAGAGCATGTGCTTACCTCACGGAATCCAATAAAATATATGCAGGGTGAGTTGAGTGCAGCAACGCTATGTGCTGGGCAGAATCTGGGAGGTCGATGAGGTTACGCAGTAGCTAAGTGACTCAGCCCTGCAAAGCAGCTGGCAGTGTGAGTGATTAGGTTTGTGCCTCAGCTAATGACTAATGAAAGGCTAGGACCACCCAAGGGTAGCCCGAACCTTGAATGTTCGATTCACACATGCCAATGATCGACTAGACTTCTAGTCTTCCACCTTAGATTCCGACTGTTACAGGACTAGAGCCAGTCCTGGTATGAAAAATGTTGCCACACCACTTTGGTTCAGTGGCCTAAACTGGGAATCCTGTTATGGGGTAGACAGGAATGAAGTTGACATTTGATGTGTGGTGCTGGCCAGAGCTCCTGTTTATGGACACACCTGGTTTTCTGCTTCGGCTGGAGGCTAACCCAGGTTCAACTGTACAGAATTCCACGCCGGCTTGGACTGGCCCAGCTAGTCTCTGCCTGAGCTCATCCTCTATAACCAAGGGCCCAGGGTCCCTCAATCACCCAGCACCTTTCCTCTAGGAAATCCCTCTTGGGAAGAGCCTGTGGTTGGTAGTTTTTCCTCACTGTGAATTTAAGTTATTGGGTTATTTTAACTGATTCAGTTTAAACCTTAACTTTAAACTCTACATGATAAAGAATTTTAGGCATTTCAAAGCCATCAATGCCATCAAAGGTATCTTTTTGAGGCATAGCCCCTGCTTCTTGTAACTGCCTGCTTATCCATAGTACTGTGTGCCTAACTTGTCATCAGGCAGAGTCACCAGAAGCCACAACCCCAAAGACCATCCTCATCTTTCACAAGCAGCAGGCATGAGCCCTCCCAGTTTGGCTTTCCCGGCAACACTCACATGGGCATTTAAGTAATGCTGTCAACAGTGTCATCCACAAACCCAGAGCGAAGCTTCCCCATCATCTGTAGTTAGCAGCATAAAGGCAGTGATGATGTGTCACATAAACACACTTTGAAATCTGATGCAACTGATCATAACAAAGAGAGGATTCCGTGGTGCCCTGTCTGGTGGCTACTGCACAGACCTGACTGGGAGGCCCAGGGACTTGGATCTCTTCTTCAGCCTCAGCTGCAAATCAGAGGATTTTTTGGTCTGTATTTCCCAAATCTGTTCAAAATGAATCTATGTTATTTCTCTAGATATATCTATCAGGAATCTCTGTTTCTGTTTATATAACAACTCACTGGCCTTAAGCCTTAACTTGAACTAATTATAGTGTCTGCGTTACATTTCCACAGCAGACTTGCGGGTATTAGAGATGGTGGATCATGTCCCAGCCACAGAGGAAATGTTTCAGGATGTTGTTATGGAAGCTTTCCCCAAGAGGCAGGACACAGGAGAGGCAGGACCCAGGGACAGGCAGAGGGGAGTAGGATCAGGAGGTGGGAGAGGTGACATTTGTTGTGTGTCCGTCTCTTAAATGAAGTCATTAATGACATCTGTGTTTCAAGTTGTGTGGCAAGTCTGGACTGAACTTGAAATATATGCAATTTAATTGTTTTCAAATGATTGACAAAATGATCATTGCATACTCTGTGTAATAGAGTGTTATGGATTTAAAACTCACTAGGTCTGAAAATCTGTGAAGGATACTTTGTTCATCTCTGTGTCCCCATCCTCTGGCATTCAGACACATAGAGGAGATCTTCATTTATTTGTTGAGGGAATGAATGAGTCAGCGTCTAAATCCTGACCTGTGACTTCCCCGGGCATATGCCACAATTGTCATTAATGCTCTGTTATCTCCAGTCCTAATCAGGGAAGGGGCTCAACTAGGACCCCCTTCCAAGTGGGAGAGGTCTAGAAATAGCTGTGCAACTATAGACACCAGGGCTAGTGGTCTCCAAGAAGCCCCAAGTATCTCTGTGCCCTATGCTAACCCCTGATTTGTGGGCTTTCCCTGTGGATGGAATGATCTTATTTTCCTTATATAATGCCACCAGGGCCAGAACTTTGCCCTCCACACCAATGCCTGGGAGCCTAATGCCCTTCCTAAGTCTTGCCAACCTCTTCCCAGGTGACTGAACTCTATAACCACATGTACCAGCCACTGGCCAGCATCTTGCACTGAATTAACCATCACCCAGCACCAACCCCCTGACACCACCTTTATCTGTGCTCCTCAAATATTGACAGACAGAGAGGTATAATGAGGCCTGCAGATCCCAAATCCAAGTTTTCTCTGCCCCTTTGGACATTGAACTTTAGATTATGAAAGACCCTAATTAGGGATCATCTGGAGAGCTGGATCAATTTTCCCAGCCCCATTACTTAAATATCAGGTCTTTCCAATTTTCCAGTGAGAGCCCTTCTTGAAGTATGAAACTCTCAAATTAAAAGTCAAAGTTATATTGATAAAATCCTTAGTTTCTTGATCTCTGAATATAATAAAACTACTATTTTGTGTATCCTCTAATCTTATAGTAAAACCTTGCAAATCTGTGGAGGGAAAAATAATAATGTTTAGAATATTTGACTTCTGCATAGCCATATGCTATGTATAAGTATTAATAGATTCACATCAGTGGAGATTGAATTGGTGATGTTTACCTTGCTATATTTTGGTGAGCCTTGGCTACCCCCAAAAAGAGAGGTCGTTTTTTAGGAAAGGACCATTTTGTGGCTGCCTGACATTTAGGACGTATCCTCCCTCCTCCTCTTCCCAGCTATTGACCCAGCTGCTTTCTTGGTTGGAGCAAGAGGCACTATGCTTTTTGTAACAACAGCTAACAATGAAAGGATGTGTTGTGATGAAGGCTGGGGAAAGTTAGTCAAAGAACCCTGCCCCTTGTCACAGCCCAGTGTGGCCAGATCAGCTTGCAAGGAGTAGAGTGCAGTGAAGTACCCAAGAGGCCATGCTCAGACAGCCCCGGCTAGGTTTACAAGCTGGTATATGACAGTGCCCGCCTTCTCTTGTGATCCGTGCCAGCACCATACTCTCTGGATGTTTGCTCTGAACTTCATAAGCATGGTTGACTAGCTTTCTCCCCCTTCACAGCTATCACTAACCCTGAATTCCTGGAGAGCTCTCATTGAGGAACAGAAGGAGCTAGATTAACTTCTCTACATACCCTGGCCAGATCTGAGTGTCCAGTTCATGTTTATATAACAATTATGGATGTGAAAGGCACTTTAAGGAGAAAATAGAAGAATATTAAAGAAAAAAATAGGATATTAAGCACTTTCATTAACATGAGCTGTATCTAAAATGAAACTATCCCATGTTGAATTTGGGGGGATGATTTCTCCAACATGTTGGTTGGGAGTGGGTTGCTATTAAACCAGTGAGAAGCTTTTGATGTGTGGAGTGTCAACTGATGACTTAAAGCAGAAGGTAGAAAGAAAAGACTGAAATTCCGGGAGGAGGAAAAGACTGAAATGAGGAGACTGTGGCCGCCGCTGAGCCCTCAGTTGGCATTCAGTAAATACTATGTAGATTACTGATTGATTTCTACAGTTATTTGGTAGAAGCTCAGTTTGATCTGCATTTGATTTGGTCATGCATGATGTCCCTCTGGTGCTGTGATTCCACACTTGGCTATCACTTCCTGGGGGCAGCCAGAAGCTTAGACTGTCAGAGGGTATAGGGAGCCTGTGGAGGAGCTCCCTGGGAGGAGAGGAGAAGCTGGTCAGGCAGCCTTGGCTGGTACTCAGAGAACCTACAGAGATGCTGAGCAAGTAGGACCAGTAAGGAAATCTCTGCACCAGTCACATCTGATTCCTGTTTCCTTCTTCTCTGCCATGGTCAGGAGAAATGGTCTAGATTAGGGATTTCAGAGCATTGATCTTAGACTTTGTCAGAATTGGATTTGAATCCCAACTCTGCCATTTATGAGCCAAGTGATTTTTTTTCAGGTTGAGTTCTCCAGAAGCCAGATGCTGAGACAAGGATTCAAATGAAAGTAAATTATTAGAAAATGTTCCAGGGAGAAACTGATAAGGGGAGTAGGGAAATGAGATAGGGAAGGAAACCAAGCAAGGATGCAATATCAAGGACTGTCCCATGGTGGACTGGGTGGTAGGGGTGAGTATCTGGCTCAGTCCCCTCCAGAAGCAGTGTTTCAAGTTGTCCAGATCAGCCCTCAGTTGGTGGTTAAAGGCTAACCTCAAAGGTTGTAAATTCCTGGACACTATCAGTCCTCCAAGTACAGATCAAGTTGGCTCCAGCAGCCGGTGGGCAGCCGACAAAGAGACGCAGGTGCTAGGTGTTGGGAGTGAAAGCACACAGAGTCTGTGTGCACAAAAGTGGTTACGGGATCTACATCAGCAAAGCATTGACAGCATCTGCTACAATGGCTTTGGGAGTTTCTTATACTCTCTGAGCCTCAGTGTTGTCATCTGTTAAATGGGAGGAAAATAACTTGTTTCAAGTCTAACACAAGTAAACCACCTATTGAGATTGCACAGGAAAAACGTAAGTTTTCAATAACTGGTAACTTTTATTGGCTTCAAGTTGCATTACTGCAAACTCTGAGGCCTAAATAGATGTGCAAACAGACAGATGTGTAGAATTCAGTAAATGCCTAAAAGAAGCAGTTAGTTGCATAAGGAAATTTTGGAAGCTAAAGATTATTTTAAGAATGACTCCAGAAAACTGTCTAGAAGAAGATTCTAATGTTTAAGATGTTTTCAACAATAGAACTAAAAGCATGATGGCATAAACTTTTCTAAAATGAGACACTGTTCTACATTTATAATGTTCAGAGGATAAGTTTGATAAAACCTTAGTGCTCTAGTTCTTGTTCTTTTAATAAAATTAAATCTGCTGGATACAGCAAGTGCGTCTGTAATAAATTGACTGATGCTGGGAGTGATACTGGGCGAGTCAATTCAGTTCAATGCACGTTCATGGAGCATTTGCCCTGTAGCAGACACGATACCAAGAGGAGTGAGTCACGGTTCCCAGATTAGTCACCAGGTGGACTGGGGATGTGGAGGAACAGCATTAAAACCAATTCATTGCAATAGTAATAGAAGCATTTAGTGGATCCAGTTTTAAATACTTTATACTTATTACCTTGGTTAATCTCCACAGCAATGCTAAGAGGAAAGTTCCATTATTACCCTCTTCTAGGTAAGGAGACCAAGAATAATTATGTAATTAGTTTACATAGCTGGTGAAGGCAAAAGGAAGAGTTCAGCCCGGGCAGTCTGACCCCAGAGTGCGCCCTACACCACCTCTTGTGCCCTAGGATTCCCATAGTGGCTAAGTAACTGAGATACTCACCTCTATAGGAATTGCAGCTGATTTCTGGAAGTTGTATTTGTTTTACATGATCAGCTTAGCTAAAGAATCATAGTTATATTTTATCAAAAAGGCAGGAGGTGATTCCATGAACTCCTTCTGTAAATCCTTTGAGATTCAGATTCATTAAGTTTAATGTAGTAATCTTAGACTTTCAATGTTGGACCTCATTATATAATATATAATGTATATGTGTATATGTTATATATGTACTGTGTAGTATATGTGCCATATGTGTTATATGTGTGTTACATGTGTTACATTTGTGATATATGTGTTATATATATGCAAATAAAACTTCCGATGAGGTGTGGATAATTTCCTCAGAGCAAATAGGCATCTCTTCCTGAGGCTAAATCAGTGGTGAAAGTTTGTGGGGATAGGAGCCACTTCTTCTTTAAAAAAAAATCTCCATGAAGGGTACCTCCTGGGCCACTGAACAACACCCTCTGGTACTGTCCAGCACTGTTATCTATAAGGTTTTCCCCTGTTGTTTTAGGGAGGTGTAAGGACTGTCTTATGGAATCAACTCTGGGTTTTCTTTTCTGTATAATTCATGGATTCTTCATGAATGCAGAAGCTGTCAAGGTAAAGGAAAGCCATGCCCCCTCTCTGCTAATATGTCTATAGAATTGTACTACACACACACTCACTACTGTACCATGTATTTTGCCTGTTTCTAAACCTATATCTCCTTACCCAAAGCTTTTCCCATCCTTATAGGATTAACATTCCCTATTTGGTATATAGGACTAGTGTTGGGTATAACGTTCTTTTACCATTTTTCTGATGGAAAAATGGTATTTTTATGAGAACAAGAGTCTTCCATTCACTGGAATTTCTTGTGTTGCTCTTTTAGGAGAAAGAGGCAAATTGTCAGAAAAGAAAATTGTATCAAGAAATTATTTAGAAACAAATTTGGGATGTCTTCTTTGCCATTAATTAATCTAATGGTGTGGTGGGAGAAACAACCAATCAGCAACTCTGGGTACTGAATCCAATTCTGTCAGGAATCAACTCTGTGGTTGTGGACAAAAAGCTCTTAATTTCTCTCAACTAATTGCTCATCTATTAATAAAACTTTCCACAGAGAAAAACCTAGTCTGTTGCTTTCAGTTCCAAATTATTTTTCTCTTATTTCTTAGATATGGATGTGGTACTCTGCAAGGGATTCCCTCATGCCATGCCCTGTCTGCAGGCCTTCATGATAGACCTTCTTTTCCTGGGCATTTTAAAACAAATAGGTTACTTGAGTGAAGACAAGGAAGGCAGGCTAACCAAATATACAGATGATGCAAAGCTAAGGATGGTTAATGTGCTGAATGACAGACATAGGATTCAGAATATCTTGACAGCTTACCATAGTGGGCCAAAACTACCAAGAAAAAATTGGATAGGGATAAATGTAAAGTCCTGTGTCTAGGTTTTTAAAAAAACCAACTTCACAAATGAAGGAAGTGGGAGTCCTGGCTTACAGCAAGTCCCCTAAAAGACTTGAAGGTATTTAGTTCATTGCAAGTATAATGTAACTAACCTCTTAGGATGTAGCTGCCAAAGCAAGCTAGCTCAGGCTGCCCTAATAGAAACAGAGGGTCTTCAACAAGGAAAGCACTAGTCCTCTTGACTCTGCACTGGCCGCAATATATCTAGAATAATCTGATGAGTTGCAGCCATCAATATTTAAGAAGGATATTGACAAACCAAAACAAAACAGACTTAATGCTGAAGACTTGAAGTCATGTGAAATGAACTGGAGGTGTTTAATCTGAGGGTGATGAAGGGGCAATGACAAGATATTTGTTTTAAAAATGTATCATGCTGGAGGGCTTTAACCAATTCTTTTGAAATAGCATGGTGAAGTAGTATAATATCCCAAAAATGTAGACTTTAGGAACCAAACATAGGCATGTATGAATTTCAGTTCACTCAGTTTCAACTCTGTGACTCTGAGCAAATTAACTTCTCAGCACTTCCATTTCTCATCTTCAAATAGAGACGGTAATTCCTTGCTCAGAAAGCCATCCATGAGAGTTAAATGAGATAGCATGTTACGTACCTGGCATAGTTACTGGTAAAAGTTAGGTTTTCAGTAAAGACTGCTCTCCTCTTTGTTGACCTTCTCTTCAGGAGGGGAAGAACAAAGACAATTAGATTACTGTTCAAGAAAGTACTTGATGCCAATTACAATTATCCCAAAGTGGAATGAATTGCTAGGTCAGACAGGGTTGGGGTTGAGATGTGGAGTGTGGAGCTGACTTGCCAAGGCGCTCTGGTGCCCCACCCTTGTCCAAACACAGCTTCATATAGTAATTGTTTTGATTTTACACAGTAGGTTTCCAGGTATGATTTCATGTGAATAAATAATTTAGCAAATTTAAAAAAAGAGGCAGAAAATCAGTGATAAGATGATCCCTAAGATTCCTCTGTTCTCCCTATGCTGTGTACTTCAGCATTGTTAGAATTGATGGTCACTGGAACATGTTATTTACTGCTGGAGACTGAGTTATAAAAGACCCAAATGTGTTACCCCCATACACCTACTAAGTTAGGGAATCATTTTTATAAGTTATTGAAAGATATTCAGTTGTGACAAATAAAAGAGATTTTGGCTACCTCCTTATAGGTCTCTACTTTACTGCAGTATCATTGCTTACTCCCACTCACTCATGTACGATTCTCTCAAAGGCAAAATATGGAATTAACTTGCCAGTATTTTGACTCTGGGGTTTCTTTTCAATGATTGATATTTAAATGCACCTAGTCCTCTCTAGTTGTCCTCCTAGGAGCTTTAATCATCAGAAACAGCCGAACTTGTGAATGTTCTAAGATAGCTCAGACAATAAATTCATTCTTCTTGAAATGCATGGAAGTACCCAGGTGCTAGCTACACCCAAGTGCCTTTGATAAAGGAACAGGATTGGCAAACCAAACATTCATCCTGGGTCAGCAATTTGAAATCAAACCATGAAGTTGCTATTCTCATGCTTTTTGGTTAGTTTGTATGTTTCTGAGGAAGATGACTGAATACAAGAAGTAGTTTATGTGGTACACTGAGTAATTTCTTATAGGATATACTTAATCAGAAAAATATTGTTGGACAGAAGCTCACAGAACATAGGGTTACAACAGTTTTCAGAGATTGAGGGCCTAGATGAGGGTTTCTCAGCTTTGGCACTCAACTTTGACATTTTAGACCAGATAATTTTTTTTGTGGTAGGAGGTGTCCTGTGCATTGTAACATGGTTAGCAGCATCCATGACCTCTACCCACTAGGTGATACCAGTAGCACCTCCTTGGTTGTAATAACCAGAACATCTCCAGACATTGCTAAGTGTTCCCTGGAGGGCAAATGAACCCCAGCTGAGAATCACTGGTCTAGATCTGGTGATTGCATGTTGAACTGACAGTGCTCAGGATTGTTGTGGGGGTCAAGTTATATACGACCTGTTTAAGTACTTTTAAAAGGAAAATAAATATTTATAATATAGTTCCAGTACACCCCTTATCTTTTCACCAGTTCATTTTTTCATTAGTTCATCTAAGATTTTTTTGAGCCAGGTGCTGGAGACCTATATATAAATAAACCTTGAGAGACTTAAAGGTTTACTAGGGAAACAAAGATGTTAGAAGAAGAAGAGACATCATGTGAGACATCCCATAATAAATGTATATAAATAACATACACAAAATGTTGTGGGAGCCCCAAGAAATGAAGGGCTGTCTTTGAACCAAACCACAGAAAACCAGCTGGACTATAAACTGAAGCTCTGTAATAGCAATTACCAGTTGACTAGTTGTGACTAATTCCCTTTCATGCATGCCATATATTCATGCCATTTTGCCAGAAGTATTTAAGGTGCCTGCTGACAGTCAGTATTCAGCACAGATTAAGGTATTATTTTTTAGGGCTACTCTTAAAGTGGTCTGAAATCTGAATGAGCAACTTACAATCTGAAGTTTTCACAGACACCTGTTATTTTCTCATCTGTTTTCATCGCTACTCCAATGATAGCAAACAATCAAACAAAAATAATGAAGACAAAAACTCCAACCAGATTTCCTTAAGTAGAGCCATGAATATCAGAGGCACTAGAGAATAATGGCAGGTCAAAGCACAAGCTCAGTCCTGTGTATATTCTTCACGTGGACCTTTGTCAATTCATTTTAGTTCTGTTGATTCAAAAAGAAACATTCTTAGCATTGTGAACTCTGAATCTGACATTGTGTGTTTAGATAGAAATAATTCTTCCTAAGTAATTACCTGCTAGTACCAGCGAGATTGGGTTGACTGTCATGAAAGTACCAGAATTTCCAAACTTTATTCCTGCGTGTTCTACATTAAATATTCATTAACAAGGAAACTCCATTTCGGTGTCTGCCTGATAGAGCCACATTTACTTTAAAGGCTGCAGCATTTTCCCCCTTTAAACCTTCCCTGCGATTTTACCTATTCTATGTTCCAGAGCTACTCATAGCTTGAATAGAGCAAGAGTTGTTAGCTCTAGCGTGTGCTGCACTAATGACGATGAGTCACATTTGTTTGGGAAGATCACCCTTAAAGCCTGTCACTCATGCTTGTTTACGAGGAATGCAACAACTTAAACATCAGTTAACAAATCCCCATGAATGCACGGTCACATCTGAGTGCTTCCAACAAATGCTTCCTGTCACTTCTCCCTCAACAGCTTCAAGAATTAAAGGCTGGTGGAGTGAACTGGGAAACACCCATGAACATTTATTAAAAGAAGCATGGGAGAGTATAATAACTGCAAAGCCATCTGTTAAAATTAATATAATTGGTGTGAGATTAAATTTCATCAGTCTTAAGACCTGCCTTTTATCACCAGAGGAGTCAATCTCCATATTTAAGGTTACGTTAATATGGAACATTCCACATACTGAACTATCTGTCACGTACCTTTAGAATAACCATGCCATGCTGTTTTTCTAAGCATTACAAGTGAAACAAACAGCTGACGGGGACCTTGTGGTACACTCAGAATCCTTGTGAAGAGTTCCTCAACATTATTTTTTAATCTCAATTTGATGATATTTATGAGAAACAAACATACTATATATAGGCATAAGCATATATTGACAGCCCTTGTTTGGCAGTTCATTATGAAAACCAGGTCTATATTATGATTTATAAATCAGGAATATATTGGATATATTCATGTCTTATCTCTTGGTTGAGCTGATTGTCATCAGCTTCCCTCACTTGAAAAAAAGTATACTTTTCATAAAGTTACCAGGAATTAGTTCGTTGAACAAACAACTTTTGAGTACCTACTATATACCAGGCACTATTCTAGGTGTTTGGAGTGCCTCAGTGAACAAGAGAGAGAAAAATCCCTGCTGTCATGGAGCTTTACTTAGCAGAATGTGTGTGTGTGTGTGTGTGTGTGTGTGTGTGTGTGTGTGTGTGTGTGTGTGTGTTTTGAAGAGGGC
Source organism: Tapirus indicus (assembly GCA_031878705.1). Taxonomy (NCBI): domain Eukaryota; kingdom Metazoa; phylum Chordata; class Mammalia; order Perissodactyla; family Tapiridae; genus Tapirus; species Tapirus indicus. Next base: position 112,468,821 of record CM062921.1, on the reverse strand, counting down.
ATGTGGGTGGGTGAAGCAGATGATAGGCTATAAAAATAATAATAAAGTTATCTAGTATGTTAGAAGGTGGAAAGGGCTGTGGAAGACTTTATTTGTTCCTCATCAGAATATACCCAAAAGTTGATCTTGAATATTTTGTGTGAATTTCCTAGGTTTTAAATGTTAGAAACCAATTCCAAATAATTTGACGCTGAACATGTCGTTGTGGTCTCCCTGGCTGGAAGCTGTAGGACCAAACCTCTCTGTTTATTGATGAGGAAGCCCAGGGCCAGAAGGGTTAAATGAGTCACCCAAGATTCTGCCAGTTCCCGGCAGGAGCTGGGCCAGGATGCAGACTCTTGCTATAGATTAGCCTTTAACAGCAAGCCACCTAGTTGAAGGAATCTATTTGAAAATCTGTTTCGAAACATTGCAAAATAGGAAATGCCATAAGGTGCATGCTGAGTGGCACCCTCATGGCACGATGGTCAACAGCAGAGAGAAGGTTTTGAGATGTATGAATTAGGTTAGACAAGACCCTTATGAAATCCTCTGCTCTCCCATGTGGCAGGCCAGACACAGAAGCGTGACCCCTCACTCATGCACCCTCATTCATCTTTCTCACTCACAGTTACCACTGACTATTTCCTTTCTGCTTCTTGGAGCACAAAAGACATGGCTAGAGATGGGTCTATTGGCCTTACCATGACAGCTTTCTCTTCTTCCTGTCTCCATTTCTGTTCTATGTATAACTTAGACTTGGCCATCATTCCTAGAGTTCCACTAAATCATGTGATGAAAAGATTGTTTATAAATTCAGGTTAAGAACGGAACTGAAAAGGCACCAAAAATTATGATGGAGTGGAATAAACTGGTCAACAGTCATGGCTTCTAGACTTACCACCAAGTCAGACATCCTTATGAGACCAACCTTGGCTGTTCCTCGGAAGAAGTTAGGAGTTTTTTGAAAAATACAGATTCATAAGCTCCATACCTAGAGATTCAGATACAGAAGACCTAGAGTGATGCCCTGGAATTTGTTTGTGTGTTAGGTGTTTGTGTTTGTTTGTGTTAGGAAAACTCCAAACGTGAATCTGAAGATTAGCTGGTTTGGGAAACCTTGCTCCAACTTCCCACTAAGGCTGAACTCCTCCTTCCATCCCTGACTTCACTTAGAAATGGAAAACCACTAACTACTCAGGCTCTCATCTTTCTCACTCAATCAACTTGCCCCCTTTAACCCCCATTGCTTTGCACCCCACCTTGACAGCCGCTATTGCCAAGCATTCACGTTAATCCATTTTGACATCCTCTCCTTTCCACCTGCTGCCCTCTAGTGGAAGTGCTGACAAGCAGCAAAATATTTAAATGGGAGCACCAGGGGGTGGCCAGTCTGAGCTGGCGTGTCCCCAGGGGGATATCCACAGACCACAACTATGAGAGAAATCATTAGGATAACCTCAAGCTGCTTGGACACTGTTTGCACACAGCTTACATTTAAAGCAGAACTTTATAAAGACCCTGGCATCTATTTATGGGCTTTTTCCAGGTTTCAAAAATCTATCTGGAAAGATTATCCTTGGAATATTTTTGCTTCTTTTTCCCTCATTTCTGTCTTCTCTCATTTACCTAGATTTGACTTCTTGCACAAGAAGATGGTTCTTCCCTACCTCCCCCAAACTTTGGGTTTCCCAAATCTTGCAAAAAATGAAAGGATGGCTTTTTTTTGAATCCTTACAATTTAGAAGCTTCCAGTAAACAGGTGAAAGGGACTGACATGAACTCAGCATTAACAGTGTAAGGGCACTTAGGTGATATGTCCACCTGCATCCCTCCAAGACCCTGCAAGGTGCCTGCAGTAGTCCTCTTTACCCAGAAGGTACTGAGGTGAAGGGAATTTGAGAAGACTGTGGTATGTCACATGGCAAGGGGCAAAGCTAGAACTAGGACACAGGTGTGGCTGAGAGAAAGCCCTCACATGTTCCTTTAATGTGCTGTGCTACTTCCACACAGGGATTGTTTAGTCTTCTACTTAGTCATAAAGTTATAATAACTTTCATGGTAAATGATTTTGGGGGTTGGGTTTGGGATGGGTTACATCCCATGGTATGTATTTACTGTATTCATAGTAAAATCATTCAACTTTTCTTTTAATGAATGTTTACTAATCAGTGTATCTCTGCACAATCCCCAGTTCCTCATTTTAATACTCCTGCATCCAGATTGTTTAGCAGAGGAACTTGGCAGGTGGGTGAGTTTGGGTAGGAGGTGAAGACAGTAAAAGCCACAAAGCTGATGCAAAGTTGAGACTGGATATCACAGGATAGATGCCATATACTCCTGCAAGCTTTGGTGAAACTAGGTAGTTATTTGTATTAACCGGCAGAGCAGAACTCATAGGCCAAACACTGATAGAAACTCTGTGTGTTGGGGGGGGGGGTGTCCATCCCCCACAGGATCCTACATGATTGCTATATCAGCATGGGTTCACCCTTTTTGTGGTGGTGGTTTTTCACTCTTGTTTTATCCTTGATTGTTAGTATCTTGGTAAGTGATTTTTCATTAATATTTTTTCTTAAGGAACATAAATAAGATTTCATTTGACTGATTTTTCTTTTCTTACCTTTGTATATTATTATCGGAATACTGTCATACAACCTATTTAACTTCGTAACTGGAATGTGTGTCCACACACATGCACACACACCCCTGAACTGCCTTTTCTCCTGTAATGGTAGAAAACACATCTCTGTGTAGGTAAGAGAATTTGTTTTGAGTCTCAGACCCACTCTTTACCCTGTACGTGGACGGTGTAGTGTGGAAAGAATACTTAGGATCTGGATTCCAGTTCCCTGCTCTCCTGTTTTTAACTTTGTTACCTTAGCCAGGTGAGTAAACTTCAATGAACCTCAGTTGCCCCTGTAAAACCAGGATTATATTACATATGTACCTCAATCAAGCAGGCTCATCCGAAGGATTCCTCAGGGCCTTTCCAGCTCTGTGAGCTGTACCTTTGTTTGTGTGATAGTTGAAGCCTCTGAATAATTAAATGAAAATTGTGTTAATTAAAATTAAATAACTGTTGGTTGAATCTGTTTTTCTGCTACCTTGTATGAATGGTGCTTTGCCTTCCTTTCTGATAGGTACTCAACTGAGAGGATTCCTTCGATCTAGTTTTCTCTCTTGTGGTTTTTCTAGTTCACAAAAAGCCTATAAACAAATACTAAACTGCATAGTTAGAGGGATCCTAGATTAAGCTTTTTATAAAACAAATACACCTATGTAAATAATGACATCTTACTTTTAATTTTATTTTGTTGTGAGTTCGAGTTTTCTGGTATAGGGCACCTCTGGCTAGATAGCTGAAGGCTGAACTCCAGGCCATCAGTCATTATGCAAACTCCTCCGCCTGGAATGTTCCAAACCATTTGCTGTGCTTCTTTCCTACAGCTAAGCACTGATGAGCTTGCAGGGTGTAAGAATTATAGCCATACAACCTCCTGCCCCTTTTTGCTGCATACTTTTTTAGTTTTTTACTGTTCTCATAGCTTACTTGCTTAAAATCAAAATTTTAAAAAGCCTTATCCCTCAAATGTTGACCCCCTTGAAGTTTCAAGATTCCAAAGAATAATCATCTCTTTATTTTTTGATGAATAAAATAGTAAATAAATACATGGATTACATTTGTACAACAAACTTGAAAAAAGAAAAGGAGGGGAGTTAATAAGGTTGAAAGAGAGAGAATCCTATCTAAGTTAGCAATGCTAACCTGCCCAGTATTACAGGGGGCTGTGTAACATGGAGACAATAAAGCAGAGAGTAGTTCAGAGTAGACTATATTTGAATCCTGAGTCTACCACGTATGTGTTTGTGACCCCAGGGAAGTTACTTTGCCCCTCTGTGCCTCAGTTTCCTTACATGTAAAAGGAGAAAATAATAGTGCCTAGCATACAGGGTTATTATGGGAATTAAGTTAACACATGTAAAGAACTTTCAAAACTATCTGGCATATAAATGCTGAGTGCATGTAAGCTATTATTGTATAAAACTAAGAAAGAGAACCCAGAAGTCATACAGTTTGGTGGGATACAGATAATGTTTTCCTTTTTTCCTCCTCCTCTGCTGTCTCTGATCCCATTTTGCTTACCTCCCAATCCACCCCTGCCTCCTATTTCTTTCCCTTTCAACTTAAGAATTTTCAGTGAAAATGTTTAGAAGAAAAGAAGAGATGCATACTTTGGAGGGTACCAAGCTTTTCAGTAGTCAAGTATACTTTGCAACTAAAGGGACTGTATCCAATAGTAATGGGCTTTATGACAACAGAAAGCTTATTTCTTAAGAAATGGGTTTAACTTTTTGATGGATGGATCTCTTTGTATGGGTAGATGGAAATTGGCTCAATGACAAAATAGGACAGTTGGATTCAGGGATCTAAGGGATGAACATTAAGGGGATGTCATTATGCTTTTAGGAGAGAAGTTTCCTCTGCAAAACCCACTTGTCTTACTTCCCCAACCTTTGGTTTTAGTTGCTGCATTTTGTACAAGTGATACTCATGAAAGCTTAATGGGAGGCAAAATCTTAAGAGCAGAGTTATCCCTCAAACCTTCAGTGCCTTTGATGTGTCTTGCCAGACTCCCTGTTCTTCACCCCTCCTCATCAAGGCCCCAGTGACCTCAAAGGGCCCTTCTTGCCAGGCCATGAAACACGTCTAAGCCAGAGGGCTGGGATTACAGCCAAAGCTGAATGAAGGTGCAAAATGTATGACTAAAAAAAGCCCGAACACGTGGCACTGGGTATAACAGATAAGTTTGTTGGAGAAATGGTTTATAAATAACATGGAAAAGGGTAGAGGGTCAACATATTGAGTTGTGTGATTCTTGAGTCAGTCTCCCATTTCTCATACTGAACCCCAAAGTGATACACACTAAAACAATGGGCTCCCTGAATAAAATTAACTCCACCTAGACTTATTTTTCTTATCAAGATGTTTGTAAGTTTGGCAGTAAATGTTTTTAAACAGGATTTCTTTTATTTGGAATGCATTGTAAAACCTGTGTATAATTTCAAAACAAACAAATGAATAAAAATAAAAGCAAGGAACAAACCCATGAAGGCATTATGCTTTTCTAAGGATGGTCTAAGGCTGGGATGCTGCAGAAATTGGACTATTTAGGGATCATATTGAAATGGTTTCCTTCTCCTTCAAATAAAGCACCATCACAGGGGGATGGATGGACTAAAGACAGAAGGAATAAGGAGAAAAGGAGATCAATAACTTGGGAAAGTTTTCTTTTTCTTTTCCCCTTTCTGTCTGTGGTTTTGTTTTGTTTTGTTCTTGTCAAAGCCAGAAGGGATCTGAATTCTGGTCCAGAACTGCCAAGACCAGAGGGTCAGGGAAAGCTACTCAGAGGCTGGAAGCTGTGATCTTATCACTAGCTTCAACCCCTCCTCCATCCTCCCTGGGAACCTTGTGCAAACACAACTGCCTGGTCTTCCTGTTTAGTGGCAAAGGTTGTGCTCTCTTCTCTTTCATATGGGAATATGAACTTTGGGGGATATCTTTTGCTGTTGTTTTTCTAAAAGAAACGGAGACTTGACTTGTTCTTCTCACAAACCCTTTTCCTGGCGCAGGGAGACCACAGCTAACTAAAGAACAAGATGAGAAGCTTAGACAAGTGGGGCCACATGCCTTCCCCTGGAGCTGGACCCATGTTCCCTGTCCACCAGTGCCCCTTCTTCCCACCCTACCATACTTTGTGGTCATGTGTCTACCCCTTACTGTGAGTTATAATCTCCCAGGAAGGGTAACCTGTTGGCTCAGGGCCAGTCTTCTGATATGTGAATTTTCTTGTTTTTTCTCTTTGCCAGGATGTGTCTTTCCAGAGAGGGCTGAGTAAAGGAGACTAAGATTTTCAGTGTTAGAGTATGCATTATTTAAAATTGTGATAATTTTCTGTCTGCTTTGAATTTCATTTTCAAAATCAAAATGATGCCTTGAGTCAGATCATACCGATGGCAGCTTCTGGGGGTGTCAGAGAAGCTTCTGTGATCAGGTGGCCTTTGCCAGCAGGAGGTCATGCAGTGGTGCATGGTGATAAGGAGTGCCCTGTACTTTTGCAGGAGAATTTCAAATTCAAACTCAGGACTTTACATTTTCTCCAAATTAATTTTGGTGAATTTTAGTTCATTTTAGTCCATTAGTTGAATCTAATAAGATCTTTTAGATCAGAAATTGTGCTCTTCTTTTTTTCTCCATGACAGAATTAACGTTTTCTTTCATCCATGAATTTGATAAATCCATAAGCATGCCTTTTTTTTTTTTTTTTGTCTTCTACCAAAGCCTTTATAACAAAACCAAATTCAGAACCTTGCAACCTACCCTTGAAGATCATGCCCCAGGCTGTTCGGGATTCTGTAATTAACTTATTGGGTCATTTGTTTAACCATCAATGAATTCACTCATCTTTATAATTATTCAGGCCACAGTAATATATTTTACTCACAACATATCATGAGAGACTACGTCACCTGCCTCACTGAAATTGAGAAATATTAGATGAACAATGCTCCCCTAAACAAATCAGATAATCCTTTGATGAAAGGAAATGAAGCACGTGTCCTATAATGATTTGTTCTGAGTGAATCCATGCTGGCTCTAAGTGACCTGTTTCCTTTCTAAGTACTCAGAAACAATCTAACAATTCATTCTAGACTGTTGCTGGGAATTGAAGTTAAAGGTATAGTTTTAAGAATCCACCTTTTAACCTATTCAAACATTGGGATATCTCCTATTTTTGTCCTCGAAAAAGCCTCAGAAATAACTAATAGCTTATTGGTCCATTTATGCTTTCAGGGTCTGGGATAAAACTCGTCTGCTCTTGAACCTGTGAACCCTTCATTAGGTTTGAGATTGTGCTTATTGTCCTCTTGGCTTTAGACTTCAGGTTTATTAACTACATTTATTCTGTACTCTCCAGTCTTCATGCTATTACCCTTGACTGAGAAGAAGAAAAGTCTGTAAGTTTCCTTTTGCTTTCCCTTTCTTCTCTGAGTTGAATCATCTTTTCTTGTTGTTTTTGTAGTATTTTAGAGTTTTTTGAGATGAGACAAAATGTATCTCAGCTTGTAGCTTTACCTTTTAAGTGTAAAAGTTCTGAACTATTGATTATTGCATCATCTTTAAAAAAAAATTCTCTCTCTCTCTCTGTCTGTGTGTGTGTATACTTGTGTATTTTTTTTTCCAGTATTAACTTGGCTTCTGTCAGTGCATCCTGAATATTTAAAAACCATTTGTGCTACATATGAAAGAACTGAGCAGCTACCCATGCATGAGGTTTAATTTGAGGTGGAGATAATTGCTTTGAGTTATTACTCTTGGAATAAGTAACAAGTCTCAAAATTACAATCTAAACATAGCAAATCATCAGATTTGGTACAAATTATCAGATTTCTTGGCAAGACCCAATGAAACCCAAGACCATTATGTTCAAGTCGAGAGGGATGGTGATGAGAAACTGAGAGCCTGAGAAGGCCAGGTGGGGGTGAAAACACGTGTGAATGTCTCTGGGACCCTATGAGTCGGCAGGAAGTCATTGGGAGGGGAAAGGCAACATTAATCAATTATTTCATTCATTCATTCACGTTTGTTGGGGGTATGCTGCATTCCTGACATCATCCTAGCCTCACGGAAAAGGATGCGAGAAAAACAAAATGAGAAGGTGAGAATAAATGAAAACTAATCACTCTCCACCCTCAGTTACAACTGGGCCAGTCCATATAAGGATGTGCTCTTCTGTTCTGAACACACAATCGAGCACTTAGTCAGAGTCATAGGCTATGGACAACTTCTATTTTGACACATAATGTTAGAAAATAATAGAAAGACCCCAGCAGAGTCTATCTGTAACCATTTAAAGAGGTTTAAGGTTAAAATCATAAAGGAAGGAGAAGTGTTTCTGTGGGGAAAGCTTTTTAAGACTAGTGTTTTCTACTCATCTACTAAATCTGCTATTTTTTAGTTTTCTTCCTTCCATTGCTTATTGACTCTCAGTCTGGGGAGGACTGCTGTGTTGGCAGCATGGTAGGGATGTGAATCAAGAAAATGGAGGGGCCAGCCTGGTGGCGTAGCAGTTAAGTTCGCGCTCTCCACTTCGGCGTCCCGGGGTTCCCCGGTTCGGATCGTGGACATGGACCTACTCACCACTCATCAAGCCATGCTGAGGCAGCGTTCCCACATAGAAGAACTAGAACGACCTACAATTAGGATATACAACTATGTACTGGGGCTTTGGGGAGAAAAAAGAGAAAAAGAGGAAGATAGGCAACAGATGTTAGCTCAGGGCCAATCTTCCTCAAAAAAAAAAGAAAGAAAGAAAAGAAAATGGAAACATAAATCTATTCAATATTCAAGGACTACTGTCCCCCTAAAAGCAACCACAGATCATCAGATTTTGCCACTTATTCAGATTGCAAACCAATTACAGAATGTTAAAAAAGTGTTCTATTACAATCAGTTATCCTGGGTTTCTGCTATTTAAACTCTGCTGGGGGAAATGTGACTATAAACCAGCATTAAAAATAGTAAATTTGATATTAAGCAGTGTTACTCATACCAATAAGTATATGCTTCTTGACATTCTAATGGGTGACTTACGGATTTGCTGGATCAGAAACATAGTATGTGTGCTTAGAACTGACAGAGCTGTTCACAGGGCGTATAGGAATGAAGTGACTGCTTGCCTTCCATATTGGATTTCTTTGTACAGCTATGTGTGTGTTGCAGGGACTAGGGTTAATTTCCCTGATGTAAGCCTAGCAACTTGTTTTTCAGTTCAGCACAGTAAAATCTGAGCAGAAGAGAACTCCCTGTTGGCCACCCACCTCACAGTCTCTAAAAGGGAGCTCTGTGTGGAAGCGTTCTACGCTAGGCAAACGTACAGTCCTGCAATCAAAATGAAAAACAGTGGAGCTGAATCATTTACCGTTAGCTATAGCTTCCAACCCTGATTTAAAAGAATGCAGGGAGCCCTGCAAGTTTAAGCAGTTTTGGCAGGCGAGGAAACAGCTGTAACATTGTCAGGGGTTGTCTGTGGGAGCTGTGCGGGCTGTTGACAGCACTTAGAAGGCCCAGGAACAGGGCAGACGCTTTCTGCATTAGGTCAAAGGAGTGGCAGTGGCTTGGTTCATGAAGTGAACTTTTGACCCCGTATGAGGCAAATGGCTCTTGTGGACCTTATTCTGTCCTTTCCCAGAGTAGTTTTCTCTTTCAGAACCAGTGGGCGAGATCTTTGGCTTTTAAATTGTTTTTATCACAAGTTAGATGTTCTGATAGCCGCAGCTGAAGGGAGGGAAAATGAAGAATGAGAACAGATATTTCTGGCTGTCAAAGTCTGCCATCTCCCCCAGGGGTGGGGAAATCATATCCAGACTGGTGCACTAGACCTTGGAGGTGCTATCTAGGAAGAATTGTGCAGTGGGCAAAGTTGTTTTCAGCATCTAGAGGCCTCCACACCTTGCCCTCTGAGATTCCCTCTTCCCTGTTTCTTGCTCTCCCCATGCCTGCCTTCCTCAGCACCCTCCCACTGTCCTCGATGCCAGGGCATCCCTCTGCTGCTCCCTAACCAGGGCTGCTCTCCCAAAAGAGCTCCAGACCTTGGCCTTTCTCTTGCACCTCAAAACCTATTTGTTTGTGTTTCAGACCCATGAAAATAATTAGACAAAATAATTTATGCTGAGGTATGACTAGCATAAATATGTGATAACTCTCTCAGGGGTAGGTGCATTCTAACAGAGGACCATGATACATCCAGATGAATAAATCTCCATTGGTATAATTTCTCTTCTCCTACACCAGCTGGTATGGATGTTTTGGGGAGCCAAGGGATTCTTCCCTCAGCCCTGTGGGTGAATGCCTAATTCAACTCCCCATATTTTCTGTTTAAAGATGTAGAGTTCAGTCATTATGCCTTAGAAAATATTTTAAAACATTTATCTTAGCACCCTTGCCAAAATTCATTGAAATCAGTGAAAATGAAAAAGAGATATTTTATTGGCTGCCATTTTATTTCAGGTTGTTAAACCGAGTCTCCAACTGAACTGAAGATTCCCCTTGACATCCTTACCTATAGATTTTTAGAACTTCAGAAAACTTCTATTAACCAAATAATAGGAAGTAACACCAGGTGTGTGAATTGATAGAGAGATTGCTTAGTCTGGTTAATTAGAAAAGGGTAGTAGTTGCCCTCTAAAAGCTGACAATCAGAAGGAAATGATTTCTAAGATTCTCCATGATGGCCAAGTAATTTCCAAGTGAAAACCTGGCCTCTACCCTCAAAGTTCTATTATAAATTTGTAGTTTAGAAGCAATGAATACTGGGGACATCATTCTTATGAAAATACTAGTTAATTATGCAAGCATTGTTTATTGTTACAAAACAATAGACCTGTAAAGACATTTATAGAAGTCAATATTGGACTTAAATTCTCAGCTGTGTGAGTTCATGTTATTTTCTTGGATGCAAATGCCTAGTGTCAGGTACCATATCTCATAAATCTACGTAACATCTAGCAATGTGCTTTGTGTAAAGTAGGCAGTTAGTAAATGCTTATTTAATGAGTTGATATAGTTTTGGTTTTCTTTTATTTTGCTTTCTGTTTTCCTTATGATGTGGGGGTGGGGAAATCCAAGGGAAGCTCTCTTAGAAGCTCTTATATATCAATATTGATGTCAAAGTAACTGTTTTTGCATAAATAAACAAACTCATTCCACTGATTTGGTGAACATTATATGTCTACATGGATACATAGAGATTTATCTATACAGCCTGCCTATATTCAAGGCTCTGAGCACTGGGCAGCTGAAGTATGAGGCACTGTTACTAGTCTTCCTTCTCTAATTGGATCCTACACCTCACATTGGTAGCGCTACCTCCTAAGGAGGCCCCTCTGTGCTTAAAGGGCCGCGAAAGGAGTGCCCCTGCTGAGGGTATTTCTGAAGGCAGTGGGCTGGAATATAATGCCTGGGCCTAGAATTTAAAGTGAGGCCCCAAGGGATGATACACATGTTCCACTTGTGGGGGAATTCCCTTGGCTGGAAATAGACGGTGATTTTAGATACTTGCTCCAAACCCTGCTTCCTCTTTTGAATTGAGTAGGCTAATAACCATCCTTGAGGCTTTGAAATAGTGATGGATCTTCCTAATTGGGAATTCAGCAGCTTGTTATCTTAAGCAGAGTTTTGAAGTTGAAGGATGAAAAGAGCTGAGGACAATAAACAAAAGCTTAGACCAAGGGGCCACTTACCGGAATCATCCTTAGAACATTAAAAGAAATCCCTTGGGGCCGCCCGGTGGCGCAGCGGTTTAGTCCGCGCTTGGAGGCCCGGGGTTCGCGAGTTCTGATCCCGGGCGCCCGCCGACGCACTGCCTGTCAGCCATGCTGTGGCGGCGTCCCATATAAAAGTGGAGGAAGATGGGCACGGATGTTAGCCCAGGGCCAGTCTTCCTCAGCAAAAAAGAGGAGGATTGGCAACGAATGTTAGCTCAGGGCTGGTCTTACCCACAAAAAACAAACAAACAAACAAAAAAGCAGAAATCCCTTGTAGTCTCCAAACCACCTGTTCCTATTTGAAACCCTTGTCATTGGAGAATTTTCCTATGTATTGAACCTAAATGGCTCTTCATGAATGGTAACCATATTTGCATTGCCAGAATTTTGTCAGCATCTTGCTCATGAAAATATCTCATATCTATGTGTATTCTATCACTTTAGCAACCTTGTCTTTTAGACCAGAAGTTCTCAAACTTTTCAGATGTGATCCCCATTTAGTGTCAACTTCTACAGCCCTCACACCTCCTTGTTGTACCTTTACTTATTGAAGTATTAGACAATCCTCGGAGGTGACATGGATTCTTGGATCCAAACAACTCCCTTCTCCATGCTTACTCTCAGTCCCACACGGGTGAATGTAGTCCTGAGTTTGAGAATCACAGTTTTTGGATTAAATAACCCTAAACCTTTCCATCTTTTGTTGTCACTCTTCTCTTACATGTGTTCCTTTCATCTTCCTTAAAATATTAAGACTACATTGCATATACTATTAAAATAATGTCACAACCAGTGCTATGTTTAGATAAAGCTAATGTCTCTCCCTAGCCACTGAGGTAGCAGTGCCAACTGTGGACTCTCTTTAACAATAGGTCCTAGAACACACACACTGTAACTTTTTAAACATTTTTCTATACTTAGTAAGTAACCTACATAGTAGAACAGCAATTTCCAGACTTTAGTGCCACAGGGCTACTTTAGGTATTCTTCCAAATTATTGAAGACACCAAAGAGCTTTTGTTTATAGGGGTTGTATTGATATTTACTATGTTAGAAATTAAAACTGAGAAATATTTAAAACACATAGTCATTAAAGCAAAGACATCATCACATGTCATGTAGCCTCTGGAAAACTCCACAGTACACTCGTCAAAATGATAGTTTGCTAGTGTTATAAGAATAGTTTTGACTTGTGGACCCACCAACACAAAATATATCCATGACACATTTCCTCACATTTATAAACTTACAATCAAAGGCCCAAAACAAATATTAATAAGTGATGCTAAATTCTGGTTTAACAATGCTTCCTGCAATAACCCTAAAAATATGGATTAGATAGGGGCTGGCCTGGTGGCATCATGGTTAAGTTTGCATGCTCTGCTTCAGTGGCTCACAGGTTTGGATCCCGGGCACAGACCTACACACTGCTCATCAAGCCAAGCCATGGTGGCATTGCACATACAAAGTAGAGGAAAATTGGCACAGATGTTAGATCAGTGACAATCTTCCTCAAGTAAAAAAAGAGGAAGATTGGCAACAAATGTTAGCTCAGGGCCAATCTTCCTCACCAAAAAAAAAAATATATATATATATATATATATATATATATATATATGGATTAGATAGAAGCCAGCATATATTCGTCAGCTACTTGGTATTACCTACTTTCTTACTATCTACCCTGGAGAATTGCTTTGGCCGATCTTCGTTTTATAAGCAACAGCCCTATGAAATGTTTTACTGTAATCTTAGCAATGATGTAGTGCACACTCTTCCCTTTTATAATGATCCATGGGAGAAATGGTACAATGATCTGTGGGAGAAATGCCGAATGCTGTAGTAAAAACTCTACTCCTCCTCAGAATCTGGTATATTTTTATCTTATGGCCACTGTGAATCCCATACCTGTGCTTTCTGGTCTGCTTTGGCCACCAGAAAGACAAGGCTTGAAAATCCAACTTCTATTTATTAATTATTCAGGGCCCAATGGCATTTTTTCTATATGAAATTTTTCCTGGAGTTATCTTATTTCTTGGATCTTGTTTTTCCTTTGCTCTGATTTATTTTTCTTAATATGTTCCATTGTGTATATTTCTGATTATGTTTTATTGTGTGTTTTATCTCCAATGGGAATGAATGAATGCATAAATGAAAAAGATATGTGATCCAGGTCAGAGGGATTGTTGGAATACCAGAGTGATGCAGACCAAGTCAGGTTAGCTGTATAAAGTTTCATTAATGAAATGGATCTTAAGTGGAGCTTAGGAGGAAAAGGAAGTGGGTTGCTGAGGCACGGAGTGTTTTATGTGAGATTGGCTGTAACAAAGATGCAGCTGTAGAGCCAGTGAGTGATGTCCTGAGGGCAGTAAGGAGATCTGTCTGACTGTGGTACCGGAGCTGATTGCCTTATTATGTCTTTATTTGATTGAAGAGGCAGCAGAGGATAGAAGCTGTGGAAAAGTGGAGTAACAGTTTCCTGTTAAGAAAGGATTCTCACTTCAGTTTCTAAAATAAATGAGAAAGCAGAGAATTAAAGGCCAAGAGGCCAATTAGGATAAAGTTCTGATGGTTTATATAGAAATAGAAAGACCTATCTAAACACGAGCATGGAAGAAGCCGATGAGAGTATGAAGAAGAATCAGTGAATTACAGTCAATTTTTGTAGCGGGTTCAAGTTAAAATTAACTCACTATTTTTTGAACCAGGTCTGCTTTATTCATCACTATATGCAGAGCCTACCACAGTATATAGCACATAGTAGGTGCTTCATAAATGTGGTAGATGAATAAAATAGGTCCCTACCTCCAAGGAAAATTAAGAGAAACAAATAATAAAAACAAGGAAAAGCAGCATTCTCAGCAGAAAGGCTAGAGCAGCAGTCCTTAGGGAAACCCACGGAGACAGCAACAGAAGCAGATGTGCAACCCTGATTTGCCTTTGCACATTCTGGAGCAGCACATGAACAGTCTGGCAGGATCAGGGCTCTTGGACTGTGGGATTTTTAAGTAACCTGAGGAGGAAAGCACTGGCTCCTCCCCTGGTATGACCAGGAGCCAGGATACAATAGAAATATATGTCGGAAATTTGGCTCCAGCCTAATCCTGCCAGCTTAGTGTTTGTGGTTGCAGGTAGCACCAGCCTCTCTCCTGGCATGACCAAGCATCTGAGGTCCAAGCCTTCAGGTTGAACAGAACTGATTGCCGTAAGCACTGGGTTAGAACTCTTCCATAGAGCTTTGCAGGGAGCCACTTTCTTCTGGAGGCCAGCTGGTAGGGAGATCAGTATTGAGCAAATGAGTCCTTAACTCTCAGCTCACCAGCCTAGTTGAAAGGGTGGCCTCTAAGCATTGCACTCCACTCTGCTGGTAACCTGTTCCGTTTAGTAACCTGTAAGACCTGTGAGGCTGGTCAGTGACATCACCATACGATACAATGGAGGATGGTTAGAAAGGCTGTGTGATCACTCCAGGGTGCAGGTTGTGCTCACTTAAGGTAGATTGGCAAGGACTGTTTGCAGTAGTATGCTGGTAAATGTTTAACACCTGCTCTTGGTGGTGGTACAGGTGCGGGGAGGGGAAGCACTGATTTTTGTGGTATTTGCTGATTTCCATGGTATAAATACTTCCACCATTGTCAATTGCAAGCTACGAGTGTGGCTGAAAGTAGCATTGAGAAAAGGTGCACAGCAGTCCACCATTATATGGTATTTTCACCATACAGGTATAATAGACATAACCTCAAGATCATAGATAATAATTAAATGTAATAAAATAATATGAAGTGATGGGCCTTAATTATTACATTTGTTTTTAATATAATTTGTTTAATTTTAAGTTGATATAATTTAATTTTTAATAGTGACTATGTTTGATGACCAGCTCATAAAATTCCTGAAAATTTGACAACCAGCTCACTCCCATGAACTTGTAAGCGGTGACTCCAGCATACTACTAGGTAAGAACAACCTGGAAGAAGTACTTTGTCCTGCCAAGAAAGGTGCCAACACTGGCACCCATGGTTCCAATGCCATGGTTGAGGAAAGACTGACTAGGTCCTGCAGCATTGTTCCCAAGTCTCTTCCCATGGCCAGGGAAACTGTTATTCTGAAGGAAGAATAAGTTGTCCTGAATGGCTTTGTTAGCTTCAGGTCCTGGTATCCATGATTGAGAGTGAGTTTCATTGGCAGTTACTGGATGGTACAACTTCATAAGGCTTGCCAGCAGGCTGGGAGGCTCTGAGAGCAGAGTGATATTGTTAGGAGATATTGGAATGATTACCAGCTCTCCCTCTGCTGTGTCCAGTATTCAGTGGGAAACCTAGTGACATATTCACTGAGGAATTTGAGACAGCCTGGGTAACATTTTTCTTGGAGGGATTCAAGTGTAAGATAATCCATATGCAGAAATCAAGGAAAAATAATTATAGCATTGAAATGAGTCAAAGAAAAGTGAAGAAAGGAACATATACTTGAATTGGGTGTCTAATGTTGACTACTGAAGAGTGCACATTCCTGGCAGAGGAAGCAAGGTAGACAAAGCTTAGAAATGTGCAGGAGCATAGTGTTTCAGTATTGTCCAGGTGACTACTTGGGTACCTGGGTAGTGGGCTGCTACGGTCCAAACATTTGTGTGTCCTCGAAATTTGTATGTTGAAATCCCAAACACCAAGGCGATAGTATTAGGAGGTGGGCCTTTGGGAGATGATTAGGTCACAAGGGCAGAGCCCTTGTGATTGGAATTAGTGCCCTCATAAAAGAGGCCCCACAGAGCTCCCTAGCCCAGAGAGCAAGCAGGTGTAAGAGTAAGAGGAGATTCTGGGCCAAATTGTTGAGGGCGTTTTATGCCATACTAAGGAATTGGGAGATTTTTCCTTTCAGTAATAGAAAGACCTTAGAATAAGCAGGGGACTGAAAGAATCAGGTTTGTGTTTGTGAGAGAATTTGTTAAACACTCCTGGGCACCACTCCATTACCTGGGGATTATGAGTGAAATTTCCCAAGTCAGTGCACAGGCTGCTGGATACTGCTTGAGGCTTTCTCCTTGCCTCCTATTTCAACACTGGGGCCTTTCAGGGCTTGGCCCTAACCTGTTCTTAAAGGGAATGTTTGCTCACTGCCAAACAGTAGTCTTTGTATTTAAAGTTACTCTACTCCTTTCCAAAAGGTAAATTAGAAAAGCAATATACCTTTAGTCAAGAGTAACTGTCCACTACCCTTCAGTTTTAAAGACAGTTCAATGCACATAAATGGCCATGAGCCCCCAGAACTCTTTATACTTGCGTCTTGCATTGACCAGACCCTCCTTCTGCCTATAGTTCTAGAATTTTCTTTGTCCTCTTGTCTTCAAAATATGTATTTCTGTAAATCCACATTGAGAATTTGCAAAAACATGCATAGCCAAAGCCTCTTAAAACCTTTTTTTTAAGTTACTTGAAAACATCTTAAAAGCAAAAACTTAAGAGAACAGGTATGTCAATGGAGTGTGCAGATATGAATGTAAAATATGAAAAGCATCTGTAGGCAGGAGCATCTCAGGAGAGCCCTACTTCATTAAAATCAAATTATTGGGGACCATTCCAAAGATTTGGGTTGTTCAGTTTTGCAGTTTGAAGAAAAAATATAAAGTTACTGAACTCTCTACATGACCACTGCCAGGGGCAGTGGACGGAGCTATTCTGTAAGAGATAAATAGCTTTGGTGTCAACTTGGTCAATGTCAAATACCTCATCAGAAGTGACTATCTGAGATGGGTTTTAGGTTAAATTCCTTGACTCTAGCCTGGTCTTCTGACTTGGTGTGTAAATTGCAGGTGTTTCCACATTTCCACAGATGCTAGATCAGGCAGAACTTAGAAAAACCATCCAGCTACCAAACATCCTACTGGAACTGGCCTCCTAGAGCCAGGTGGATCAGAGAGATCTTATCATGGAGCTCACAAACTGATGTCCGTGGGCCAGACCTAGCTCATGGGCATGTTTCGTTTGGCCCAGGCCAGCAGTTTTTTAAAATAAACTTCGTTATCATTTAAAATGTGAAGGATTTGACAAAAAAAAAAACTTTCTTATTTATGGCTTTTCTTTGACTAATTGGACAAGCCTGGGCCTGCATTCTTAAAATGGTTGGAATTAAGTAGCCCTTTCAGATGGGGCAAACATTCTCTACTTTTCCACTGTCCCCATTCCATGCTGCTTTAGACATTTTTACTACCCACTTGGCTTCAATAGACCAAGGTCATATTTAAAGGATTGAATAACAAGTATCACACAGGTACTGACCAGTCAGAAGGAACCAGGCCTGAGCACCAGAACAGTCTGGAACATGACTCTGCTGGGCTGGACATTACCCCTTTAGTTCCTGGATCATGGAAATGTCCAGAAAGTCCCAGGGAAGGGACTGAGGAGGCAGTTTGGGGAGTGGGGCTCTCAGGGGCTTGAGTCAGTAGCTTTTTACCAACTAGCATGAGTATTTTCAATATGTTAAAAACCTGTGTCACAAGTGGGGTTCTCCAGGAAGCTGACTCTGAGATGGAGATTGGCATACATGATGTTTATTAAGGAGTGCCCTTGAGATCGATACCTGTGGGAGAGAGAGAAAGGAAGCAGGAGTGGGTAAAGGGAAAAGTTGAGCTGCAGAACAGGCCCAGTAACAGCCTCAACTGACCCCATGAGAAGCTCTGGAGCTGGCATGGACCTTCATAATTGTTTCCCAATGGGACCAAGATGGCCAGGCCATTCTACCCCAACATGGATCACTCATTGAATGTGGGAAGGGTCTTGTCCTTGGTTGAGGCAGCACTCTGCTGCTGAGGCCATCCCTCGAAGGGGCTGAGAACCGAAAGTTGTTGGGTAAAGCACCTCCAGCATGTGGAGCAACAAGTACTTCACTGAAGGGGGTCTGGGCAGCACATCACAGTGGCCACATGACCAACGATGATAACAGTGATAACAGATGATTATCGACTGTGCCTCTAAGCAAGGGGTGTGATCCTGTCCTACAGGTTGCCCAAGGCTGTGCTTAAACTCTTTGGACTGATTCAGAATCAAGCAAGTTCTGGGCCTAAAGAGAATAGTATGATGCTATGATACTCTCTACCCCATTTACTGATTTATCATTCAGTCACTACAGAAATTGTTTTCGTCTTCACATAGTATTAGATGGTCAAACTGTTACCAGAAACCTGAACTGTCTAGAAATCTGAATCAACTCTTACATCTTATTGCAACCCCAAAAAAGAATGTTTTTTGAGAAGGACCGGAATCGTCTTTCTTTTGATGTCTTCCCTTTCCTCTTCTCCAAAGCTATCACTACTGTGTTAACCACACAGTGCATAATCAGATGTCTTCAACTGTGGTTTATATAATTGCTGGTGCAATTTTTTACCTTCACTTATTTATTCATTTTAATCTATTCATGAAGATTGTTGCCCCAGGCATTAGAAAAAAAACTCACTTCATTATAAAAGGGATTTTAGGGACCTTGACACAATAATGTATTTTTCTAAGTGGTTCTGAAGCAATTGTGCCAAATAAGAAATTACAGTCTTAAACACATTGTAGATTTGTTATTTTCCAAAATCTCATTAAAGCATTAATGCAAATGGAATTTTCCTACTACTCCCCTCCCTTATCTCATCACTGACAGTAATAATGTCATTAATTGCTAAAATCTAATCTGATTTATTACAATTTTGTATTATATTAAAGATCCATAATGTAATTCCCCTTAGATGTCAAATACTAAAGAACCTGCCACTATTTTAGTTGTGCTGGTTCTTATCTTTCCTGTCTTTCATTCAGCTTTTTATTCATCTCACACACACTTACTGAAAACTTATTGTGTGTCAAGGATTGTTTTTAATAGAATTTATAGCTCAAAAATCTTCCTTCCTACAGGATTTATAACTTCAAAAATTGTCTCTGGTCTGAAAATTTGAAAACTATAAAAAGAAAAAGGAAAGAGAATAAATAGAGTGTAAAATTAAGTCTGGCATTTATTAACAGTTAACCAGTTTCTTAAACATATTAAGGCTGGGAAAGATACAGCCATAACAGCCTTTGTCGTCCTTACTCGGAGAGCGCTTACAGTCTCATCAAGAAGAAAAGGCTGACACATTTAAAATAAAAGCAAAATAACTGGCACTGTAACCAATTGCTAAGTGTTGTGGTAGTATGTATGTGATGGTAGAATTCAGAAAGCTAAGAAGGGGGCAGGGTAGAGAGGAGTTGGTCAGGAAGACTGCGTGGAAGAGAAGGAACTTAATTTGAGTTTCATAGAAGGGGTTGGCGTTTGGAGAAACAAAAGGAAGAGGCTCATTCCAGGATGGTAACAATAACAGAAGCACAGAGCATGTATAAAGGTGGGAATAGCAGAGGTTCCATGTTAAGAACTTACTACTAACTTTCTTCTAAGAATCCTGCGTATTGGAAACATCCACCACCTCAATCTACTGTCAAGATTTCCTGGCAAAATGAGAGAGGCAATTATTCTTATTGTTTTACAATTGGGGTTGTTGACTTGCTCAATTACAGTTTGAGCTGATTCTAATGACCTACTGGTAACCCAGAAGAGTCAAAAAGAGTTAGGAGTTCAGCGGCAGAAGATGGAAATCTCTGCACTGTTTGGCAGTGAGAACGTGAGCAAATTGTTTAATCTCTGTGAGTCCTGGTTTTCTCATCTAGGAATGGAAATGAGAGCTTATTTCTCTTACTGGGTTCTTGTGGCTACTAAATTATATTAACAAATGTGAAAAAAAATTTGAAACTATTAAACAGTACAAATTTTAGTTAACATTTTTGTTACCCTCTCCACTAGATTACACTTCTATGTCATGAATTTAGATTCTTTTCATTAAAAAATTAAGTATATTCAGCAGTGTTTTCTATACTACTAGCAACCATCAGACTGCCATGAAATTTATTTAGTAAGGCTCAACTAGCATTTTTAAATTAAATAGCATAGCACAGAAGAGTAAGACATATCATACTCTAGTATGGAAGATCACTTCGTTCATAGTAATGGTAAGTATTGTTTAGTGACAGAGACATAAGTGATGTACATATGGGTCAAATGTAAAGCATATTTCTTCTTGTGGATTGTTGTCAAAGAAGATTGAAAGGCACTGGTTAATGGTATGTATTGTCCTGCAGGAACAAAACAGTCTGTCCTTATTTTGTGAACCCTCAAGTTAAAATATCCAAGAAGATGAATTTCAGAGATAAGTTACACTATGTAAAGAACGCGAGGTTCTGATGAAATGGGGCATATTACTACATATTCTGCATTTTTTTCTTATGTTTGTTGCTGAAGCTCAAATTCTATCTCCACTTCTACTACCCAGTGTAAAAAGTAAAGGATTTGTTTGTTTCCATTAAAATCTACATGCCTACAACTTCATCCTACCCTACTTTTTCTGGCAGTTTTTAAGTTTTTTTGAAAACTCTCTATCAGTATTGTGGAATCAAAAAGATAGAATGCAATGTGTGTAGAAATCCATTTTACCAGTCTCAGCCCAGGGAAGAAAGAGATGTCATATGTCAAGAGTTTAACTGATGAGAGTATAATGATGCCTCTTTACAAAAGGGTCCCTAGAGTTAACAAAATCAACCAAGGGTGGTGAAGGACCCAGAGCTAGAAATAACTGATAGCCTTTATTGCCTGCATGTCTGAAAGGGCAAGAGGAGGAAACAGCCTTCTAGATCCCAGGTGGGGCTCGGAACGGTGGGTAAGGAGCCATGTGACCGGAGCTGTCATGGTGAAACACAGTCTCTGTCAGTAAAAGAGGCAGAGAGGGGGCTTTAAATTATCTTTGGTGCAAGTGACAAAATATCCCATTAACAGTGGTTCAAGCCATATGGACATTTACTGTTTACTTAAAAATAAATATATATAATTTAGAAGTAAGCGGTCTCGGGTTTAGTTAGGCAGCTTAAGGATTCATCAAGATCTCAGGCTTTTTCTGGATTTCTGCTCCACCCCTAGTGTGTCAGCTTTTTCGCTTCATGCTCCTCACTGCATGATGGCTAGGTGGTAGCTAAAACTCTAGATATCACAAACATATTCAAGGCATGAAGACAGAAGAGGGAATGGTGTCAGCAAGCTCTTCTCTTGCACCTGTTTGTTTTATGAGGCATCTAAAGGTTTTCCAGAAGTCCTCAGTCAACTTCCACCTAAGTCTCTTTAGTCAGAACTCTGTCACCTGGCACCTCTAGTTGCAAAGGAGGTTGGAAGGGTGAGCATCTGGCAAAGGTGAATGGGATACTTTAACTGGTTTAGACTAATCCCAATCTAGCCATGAGCGAGGCACTTTGGTTCCTGGCTGTTGGGTAGCCAACAAATGGTGTCTTCCCACAGGAACTTCTTAGAAGAACCTAAGGTAATGAACAAAGTGTCCTGATTGATTTCATAGACACAACAGGTTCTAGATCATGGGTTCAAAGAAGGAAATAAATTAGTAGAGTAGAAGGGCACAAAATTGGCCAGATTCATTTCTGCTCTATTATGAACAGCCATCTTTTGCTTTCTCAAGATTAAATTTTTTCAGGTATCATTTGAAACCTCAACCTCCTTTTCTATAGTTCAAAATCACTTTAACATCTATGTTCTCTGTCATTTAGTACAGTGCTCAAGAAGGGAACATAATGGTCCAGTGACTAAGAAAAACCTTGGGAGATGAAGTGACCTTAGTGACTGTCACTAAAATGCAAACGTGGCTTTGAATAGTAAATCAGGAGGCATGAAAGGCTCTTGACAGTCAAGGCTCTCAGGAAGGCCCTTGAATGGCAGGAAGTGGAATTTTATAAGTGTGTGATAGGAGTTACTCTTCTTTCTTTTAATTCATGTGTCAAAGGAGGGAAAGGAAATTTCTAAAGGAAGAAGACCAGACAGAAATCACAAGAGTGTAGAGGAAATGTGAGGATAGCGTGTTCAAGGAGAAAATGAAAAGTAAGAGAGAAAGTCTTGGATGCCGAGATTAGCCATGTTCTTCCAGTCTCTGAATCCTCCTTGGCAGGCACACCACTGGCAATGAACCTAATCTGAGTCTGAACCCCTCTAAGTCCTTGAGACTGTCTTTTTATTTCAAGGCTTGCCAGCTTCTTTACCCTGTGCAGGCACTTCACTCTTAGGAGAAGAAACAAAGCTAAGTGGCTCATAAGCTGATACAGTGTTTTCGGGTCTCTTTAGCAGCTTGCTAGTGGCTGGCCAGTTGAAATCATTTATTTTTCTCAAGCTGTTGTAATTCTGGGAATGCAAGGTTTGGCTGCTATGTTAGCCTAGGTTTTCTGAGATATAGACCTGCAAGAGATTTACTGGGAGATTAGATGTGCAAGAGATTTATTAGAGGCAATGCCTGTGAGGAAAAATGGGGAAGGAAATAGAAGAGACTGGGAAAGCTGTCAGACTACAGTGCAGGTCTGACCCCTGTGAAAAAGAAAAGAAATGAAGGAAGGAATGCAAAAATGGAAGGGAGGGAGAGAGGAAGAAGAAAGAAAGGAAAGAGGGAGAAAGGAAAAGTCTTAGATGGCAGTACAATGCTAGGAAAGTTTTGGCAAAGCCAACAAGGAGTCTTCAAGCCAATCACCTGACAGAGGAATCCCCCATCTCTCAGTGATGGGCCTGCCTTGGTGTCCATTGTCATGCTAAGTCATTGGCTGGATGGATTTCAGAGCACAGCAGCTGAGGCCATAGGCCAATTTTGTTCTCTGCAGTAGTAGGAGATCCAAGAGATGCATTTTTATAGCCACCACAGCTGCCACTGAAACCTTTCGGGAGCAATGGATTGTGCAGGCAAGATTGGGAGATGTCATATCTTTCAGATGAAGAAATACATTGATGAAGGCCCTTCATTAACTAATAGATTCATTTTCAGTATCCCAACTATCATCTCATTTTTTTCTCTCAAAGAATTTTCTGTGCTTTCTCCTTGTCTTTGCATATGTGATTTTATACCCCAGGTTTTCCAGAATAGTCCTTTTTTCAGATAGTCCTACTGGCCCATGAGTACATAATATATCTAAATGTATGGTTAGAAAAATATGACTATGGCGTCTAAATAATAAAGTCCAAATTTTCTTAGCTTGGAGTTCAGTCTCCCACAGTCTAGTCCCAACCCACCTTCCAACCTCAATTACCACTTTATGAAGTTACATAAAGAGTTTAGTCTCTGCAGGTTCAAATGGCATCATTTTCAAAATATTTCCGTGGTCTTCATGAGTATTTCCTGACTCCCTTCATCAGATTTCAACCATTTTAGCCCTTTGTTACGTACATCTTGCATACATAATATACATATATACATGAAATGTTGTAGGTAGTACTATATTTTTGTGTTTCTCATCTTTCCTATCAGACTATAAGCTTTTTGAAGTTTTGATAAATCTTATCTGACTTGTCTCTGTGTCTAGCATGGTATCTCTGGATGCATCCAACAAACACTTGTTGAATGAACGAACAGTGTCCCTGTAAGTTTGCCCTATGTGACATTTATCTGAATTATACAAGGAAATGGAGACTTCATACAATAGTTGAAAAATACAATTCACATAGCCAGAGAGTTCTGAACTTCAACCAGAAGCAAATCTATAGCAGATGAGATATTTCTACTGAGGAACTACACAGTAGATGCCTTCAGGACAGGATTTGTAAATTTATCATTTATTTGAAAATTTATTATCATATACATGAACAAGTTTTAGGAAGAAAACCTGGTGACAGTAAATCAGTCACTATTTTGAAACAGCTCTTCAGTAGATAGTTACCAATGGCTGCTAGAATTTTAACAGGTTGTTTGTTTGGGGGATTTTTTGGTGAGGAAGATTAGCCCTGAGCTAACATCTATTGCCAGTTCTCCTCTTTTTGCTGAGGAAGATTGGCCCTGGGCTAATATCTGTGCTCATCTTCCTTCTACTTTATATGTGGGATGCCTCCACAGCATGGCTTGATAAGCGGTGTGTAGCTCTGCACCCGGAATCCAAACCTGCAAATCCCAGGCCACCGAAGTGGAGCACACAAATTTAACCACTACACCACTGGGCCAGCCCCAACAGGTTGTTTTAATACAGCAAACTACCAGGTGTGTTCAGACACAACCTCATCTTACAAATGAGTGGCCTCCTGACTTAGATCAGTCCATAGCAATGTAGATAGAGATTTTTACAGTTGTTATAATTTTTTATCTCTTATATCTATCTTAGAAACAAAAGGTGCAAACAAAGAGAAGGAACATGATGTGTTTTTGATAGGCTACCATCTCAGATCTTCATTTCAAAGTTTATTTGGGGAAACATTTTTATTTAATATAGATCTTTCCCCTGTATGAGGAATATTTTAATAATGTCATTTCTTTTCCTACAGGAATCTCCAACTGTAGGCAGAGTTTCATTAAGGCAAGAACTGCACATTTCACATTGTAGTGCCTTGAAACTCCAGTATGTGAATGTTCCTGATGCTAAATTCAGTGTCATTATATCTAATTTTACAACCTCAAAAGTTGCTTACAGTAGAAAACTTGGAAAGATGTGTGCTAGCATTAACCTAGAACTAGAGAGGCCACACACATTATTATTATTTTTTTGGTGAGGAAGATTGGCTCTGAGCTAACATCTGTGCCCGTCTTCCTCCACTTTTTATATGTGGGACACTGCCACACATGGTTTGAGTGTGTAGGTCCACACCTGGGATTCAAACCTGTGAACCCCGGGCCGCCAAAGTGGAGAGCATGAACCCAACCACTATGCCGGCCCCCATACATGTCATTTTAAAAGAACAAAATGAATGTTACTTACCCAACTTGTGTGCTGGTTTTTGTAACCTTAATATTTCCCAGGAACATGTTTTTAGGATATCATCCATTTGGGATCAGAAATGAATCAACATCAAATTAACTTTTTTTTCCTGTCTCTAAACACTGAATGCTTTTTAATATCTGCTAGATTTTTAAAATATTTTAGAATTTGACCCTGTATTTAGAAATCTCCATTCTATAGTAAATACTAGAAATTCTACCCAATTTACCACTTTGTTCATCTGCTAGGCAAGAGGTACTTGTTGCCTCTTGAACAAGTATCTCTTGAACAACGTTGAAGTTCATTCCTGTCACTATTCCATCACTATCTCCCATCTGCTCAACCTCTATCCTCCCCACACACACAAGCAATTCATATTGCCTAGATTAAGGCTATATCTTTCAGAACAGTGAAAAAAATCTCATTTAACCAATTAGTCCAATACATATGTATATTTGTATATGTTCCTACATTTTTGCTTCTCATTGAAATGTTGTCTATCATAGATGGAATCTGTAATTGGTGTCTTTTATCGAGAAATGTATAAGGTGTACACCAGTTTAATTCTGCATTATTATTTAATTTATAACTCATACTTCTGTCTTTATGATTTGAAACATCTTTGCACCCTGAGCCTTGCTTGGAACAGAGGAATAACGTGGCAGAGGAATGATAGATAAGGAGTCAGGGAAGAAAAGAAGAAGGAGGAAGAGAACATGGCACAGTAGAAATAGCCCTTACAGACAAGGCTGGAGACCTAGATTATACTTTCAGTCCATCTAACTAGTTGTGTGGTTTCAATCAGTCTCTTAACCACTCTGGGACCAAATTATTTCATCGAGAAAATTACAGCCTGTTTAACAATTAGATCCACTCCAACTCTAGCTTTCAATGATTTTATTTTGTTTTGTTTGTTGCTTTCATTTACTGCTGTCTGATTCTGATGATGATCTAAATGAAAGGATCTATAGACAGAAACACTCAAAGAAATACTAACAAGACTGTAGGGTTTAAGCATGTGAGCTCTAGAGCCTTTGCCTGGCTTAAAATTCCAGTTCCATTACTTACCACCTTGTGATTTGGGGTAAATTACTCATCCTGTCTGTGCCTTATTACTCACATCTTTAAAAGGATAGTAAGAGTACTCACATCATAGTGACATGATTTTCTCATGAATTAAATGAGATCATTTTTGTAAAGCGATTAACATGCTGCTTGGCCCATGGAAAGTGATTATTAAATGCCAGCTAGTATTATTGCTTCATATTAAATATCTATGTGCCCAAGGGACTGTGCAGAGTGATGCCACAAAGTGTCCCCATTTCTGCCTATTGTGAATTAAAAATTTCCAAAGCGCCAAAGTTCTAATCCAGGGAGATGATACATGGAAATGCAACAAAGTCATTTATTTTTATTATTTTGTTATTTTGTTGGAGAAGGAGATGTTCTACTTGGCTGTCATAAGAAATTATTATTCTGAATGAAGGATGAAGAGCAAAAGAGCTAGAGATAAGGTAAAAATAAGAATAGTAAAGGAGGCAACAGGAATAGGAAAAACATGGAATGAAAACATGCATGTCTTTACTAAGGTTCACAGATCGTGGTAATGGTCTACAAATTCTTAGTATATTGGTTTTATAATGGCTACTTCTGAGATGCCAGAGAAACAGTAGCTTATCATTTTCCTTTAGAGTAGTTTGACTGAAAATGACCAAATTTAGATATTTAATTTCTAAAACAAAGTCTGGAGCACATACACATAGAATTAGCTCTTCTGCCTCAACAATGAATGAATGCCTCTTAGTCCCACTACAAAAGTAGTTGTGGAACAAAGACATCAGTATGACTTTTCCATAGTGTTTATGATTTACATAAACTCAAAAAAAATAGGCATTCTACTTAAGTCTCTGGGAAGATGAACTATGACATTGATTTGACCTAGAGTTACAGGCATAATATTTCTCAGAAATGTTCTGCCAGTAAGCCTGCTAGGAGAGCCATTTAATTTTGTCATAACATTAATAACTTTCACAATGATAGGTGATTTGCCACACATGGAGGATTAGTATTGGAAACTCTTCATAACTGTTCTTTGGTTCTTTCACAAGACATAGCCCCATAAAGAAAGATAAAACTCTTTTCTGACATTTTGATTTTAAAAAATTTAAAAAACATTCCTGGGATAACGGCCAAGAATTTGTAATGACTTTGACTGAGTGCAGTGTCAGATGGAGATTCCATCAGGCAATGTTAACTGATGAGGAATAATAATGGGAAGAATGGAAAGACCATGCTGAGGATTGTATTTGGTAACAACTAGGTTCTGGTTTCTGGACCAGGGCATCTCTGAGGTTGTATAATTATTTCTCAAATATTTTTCTGATGTTGACTTACTAGGTGGTGTTATTTTTATTATTTGTTTTAGATTTTTAATAATATTATAAAACTTTTGGCTGTTTAATTTCAGCTCAAGACATTTGATTGAATGAAGATTTAGGAAGCTGTTTGTCTTTCCTGGATTCAATTAGAACTGCACTTGCTCTTAGAGTGAGACCTGCACCTTCCAGGGGAGATTTCCATCTGACTCTAGGGTCCTGACCCTCACAAACATTGTTGTTAGCAATGGGCCCTGGTCAGAAATTTTCAGCCTACCCAGCATGCAGTGAAGCCCCTTTAGTCTCCCCTACTATGTGTATAAGATTGGGATCTAGACCTTCTGCAAATCAAGCAAACTTTACTCACAAAATGCAGGCATTTATTTCCAAATTGTTCTTCCAGAGGAGAAATTGTTTTCTTTTATAGTTATTTCAGGTAGAGCTATTTCAAAGTAAAAAAAGTGCATAATATTATCTATGATGGTACCCTCTTGGCATTTCTCCTCTCTGACTCCTACCTAGCCATCCTCCAGGATCCACTTCAAGTCCTACTTGATCCGTGTAGGTTTCCCAGGCTGCTCCAGCTTTCAGGGATCTCAACCACGTCACTGACCTAGTTAGTAACTCATCAGGCAACATTTTGGGAAGGCCCTCTAGAAATGCTTTGTTCATTCTGACTCATCCTTGCTCTGTTTCACTGTGTGTGTGTTTCTATCTGGCTTCTCCAAGTAAACTATAATCTACTTGAGCATGGGGATTTGTCTTATACTTTTACTTCTCACAACCCTGGTCTCTTATATTGCTTAAGCTATGTTTGATAACTAATTGGACACATAATAGCCACTTGATAAATGTTTTTAAGAAATGAACACACCGGGGCTGGCCCAGTGGCGTAGCAGTTAAGTTCGTGCGCTCCGCTTCGGCGGCCCGGGGTTTCTCAGGTTTGGATCCCAGGCATGGACAGATGCACCGTTTGTCAAGCCATGCTGTGGCAGGGTCTCATATAACGTAGAGGAAGATGGGCACAGATGTTAGCCCAGGGCCAGTCTTCTACAGAAAAAAAGAGGAGGATTGGCAACAGATGTTAGCTCAGGGCTAGTCTTCCTCACAAAAAAAAATGAACACACCAAGTACTTCTTGGCAGCACTATATACCAGGCACCACTATGGAAAGCTGTGTAATTTGGAGAGCATCATTTCGAAAGCAGGAAATATCACTTGCAAATTATTTCAGGTATTTGATTTTTGACATTATCTTGAAGACAAAATTGCCTTAAAAACAGCTACTTGAAAGTAGACAAAAATGGAAATGAATGAATGAATGAGTGAATGATGTACCTAAATGTCATGAAATGTGAAAATGATAAAAAAAAATGTTAACCTAATCTGTTTTCTTCTCTAATTAATCTCCAATGGGGATGGGGAGTGGGAAAGAACTGGGTATTTTAAATAGGCCAATATTTCTGATCCTTGGCTTATTAAAGTTAAGGACGTTAGGAGACGGGGATATCTGGTTGGAAAATAAACTGGCATTGCAAAGTGTAAATGATTGAGCCAAGTGTAAATTTTATAGGCCAAATAGAATTTTTGCAACTCTAATGACTTTTGAAAACTACATGTACCCTGGCTCAAAGGACGTTTTTCTTGCTCTCTGTAGTAAACAGTCAGTAAGCTGTGTTTGGGACTTGGACCAAATGCTGGCCTTTCATTTCTCAAATTACCATTTAGTGATCCCAGCTCAGAAGTCCCTCCATACACAATTTAGTAAAATTAGCAGCATAAACATAGAACCAGAGCATAACTTGCCTTGTTCCCACCAGAAGAAAAATGTGAACTTCCTTCCCATTGGAAGTCTATTGATTACCTAACCCCAGATGCTGTGGCACAACTTTCATCCAAGTGCTGCGGAACGGGAAGAAGCACCCTTTTAAATCTTGATTTTCATTACGCATCTGGAAGGTTTTTGAGGGGGTCCGTAAGAAGTTCAGGGATTATACCTTGTGTTTGAGAAGTAGAAAAGGAAAAACCACCTACACCAGTGCTTCTCAAAGTTTAAGGTCACCTGGGGAGAACGTGTTAAAAAGCAAATCTTATTCTGAAGGTCTGGGATGGGGCCTGACATTGTGTATTTCTAACCAGCCCCCAGATGATACTGATGCTGCTGGCCCACAGACCACACTACTTTGAGTAGCAAGCTCTATAGGACATAGAGAATGGTTTTTTGCATGGAACACAAATTACTACTCTATTCTAGGTTACAATTCCAAGGAAATAATGATTACAAAATGCTGCCTTTCGACACTTCTGAGTCGTTCAGTAAGAATGGAAGGTGAACACTAGCCACTTAACATTTCAAATGTTGCAGGAACATTTATTGATGCATTAATTTGTGTTTTGTTCCAGCTCCCATTCCAAAGGCAGCCAAGTCTTATTCTCTTGGCTCCAAGGGGTTGGCAGGTCTAGGACAGAACTTCTCTTCCTACGTTTGTTTCCAAATATTGGGAAGAGAAGTGAGCATCTTTGTAGATAAGGAGAATTGGGACCTGAGGAGAAGAAAGAGAAGACTATGGATATTTTTTTGGTAAATGTTTATTTCTGTGTAATATCTCCAAAGAATCTCCCTTGACCCAGCACTAGGAAATAGAGATATTTCCTATGGACATAGGTGAAATTGAATATCCCACCAACTTGATAAGAGTTGTGGGGGGAGCTCAGAGTCAGACTGAAATCAATATCAGAGAAGTACAGTAATGTGGCATTCTTTGCACCCTGATGAATTTGCAAAAAATTCATACCTGCTTCACATGAAATCTATACCTGGGCAGTTTACAAGAAGATACCCTTAAGGTTTTTTAAACTTTACAGCAAAAAATGCTAAAGAGAAAATAAGAATATTTTTGTGAACATACAGTGATGTGCAACTGGTAACTGAGAAATGAGTAGAGGAGGGATAAATAACCCACCGTGTAAACTGAACCTTTAATTGGTAGTAACATGCATTCAGTACATAATGCTGTCACGTCTAACATTTTCTTAGGTTAATACATTGCATATTCCCCAGAAACTATTCCTACATCCAACTTATGACTGTGTTGGTTGAATTCTGAGTTGTATAGGTAAAAGAGATTTAACTGTTTAAGATTTGGTTATTTCCCAAATTCCCTAGTTTTTTCATCATCATAATCTCATTTCTCTGCTACTTAAAGATATTGGATCACTTTTTAAAAGTCATAAGACAGATATTGTCTGGGGCATTTTTAACCAAATTGATACTGTTGTGATAGGGAAGCAACAGAATATAACCTTCACAAGGGCAGGGATAATTCAGTGTTGTATCCTTAGTGTTGGAGTTGTGTCAGTCATATAGTAGGTGTAGTTGTCAGTTATTATTTATTGATTTAATGAATAAGTAGAAACAGTTCTTTATTCTACTATCATTAGTGCCTCAAATTTTCAGGTATTTGTACAGATATCCTCTGAAATATAATTTAAATCAAATATTTTGTTTTTTTAATTTTTGTTTTCTTTTTTGTGAGGAAGATTGACCCTGAGCTAACATCTGTTGCCAATCTTCCTCTTTTTGCTGAGGGAGATTAGCCCTAAGCTAATATCTGTGCCCATCTTCCTCTATTTTGTATGTGGGATGCCTCCACAACATGGCTTGATGAGTGGTTCATAGGTCTGCGCCCGGGATCCAAAGCTGCGAACCCTGGGCTGCCGAAGCGGAGCACGTGAACTTAACCATTACACCACCAGGCCAGCCCCTGTTTTAATTTTTAAACTTTTTGCTAGAGGCTATTTGATCAGTGGTTTCTGCAAAGAGGAAGTGAGTATATGCTGCCTCATGGACAGACTTAGGCCTTCTACTCTCTCTTCTGCCAGAGCAGGCCTACTTTAAAATGAACAGACTGTCTTTAATATCAGAATGAGATTATTCTATTAAGCAAAAGTGTCTGAAATTTTCTAGAATCTTTCCAACGTGACAGTAAGGAGCCCCAACTCAAGTGGAAAGGGGAATTTGACATAGCCCACTTTCCAGGAAAACATTTAATAGAAATTCAAATATTTTATTTTTATTCCTTAGCAAGTTAAAACTTTTCAAAACAAACATTTGTGTTAATTTTTGGACCCTTTTGGGTTTGAAGTTTCAGCTGAATCATAAGTTTATGATCAGTTATCTGTTTTAGCACTTTATAAAATCATACGTTTATGATCAGTTATCTGTTTTAGCACTTAGACGTCATGTAGGTGAGGGTGGTGCTGAAGAGGTCACCATCCACTGAAGGAGGGAAGCAAGGGGGATGGTCCTTAGAAGACTTGGCAGATGTAGAAAAGGAAACTTTCACGCAGAAGTCAAGTCATGTGGAGAAAGCCTTATTTTGTCAAGGTCTTCTGAACAAGTAGGAACAATAAAAAATAATGGATATAATTTCAGTACTCTCAGAGGTCATTCCTGGGCCATTGCAAGAGCCTCTTGGATTCCCCAATCCCTCAGGCATGCAACTGAACAGAGCCCAGCTTCCTAAAACAGCCCTTTTGTCCTACCATGCTCTACCTCGAGAATCTTAGTGGTTCTCGTTGCCAAATGCTTCAAGTCTGTGTTTGGAGGCCATCTGGCTCCACACTAAATGTCCAACTTTTCCTCCATCTCCTCCCAGACACACACCCCATCATGGCCATACCTGTCCCTAGTAAGGCTCCTGTAAGACAGTCTTGCCCTTTTATCATTGCCCTGCGGCATATTATTCCCCTTAGCTGCCCTAATCTCTGTATCCTGCACTCTACAAGCCCTCAAAATCAATTCCAGTTCCATCACTTCCTTTAAAAGTTATCAAGCTCCTCCTCCTTGTGCTGCTCTCCCATTTCCCGAACTCCTTGTGCATCAGCAAGTTCTTAGGAGCCTCTGGTAGCAGCTGGTCTGTTTGTTTTGCTCCCCAATTAGACTGTAACTTCTAAGCCCAGGAACCATGTCTTCAACTACTTTTCCTTAGCCCACAGAACCTAGCAAAGAGCTAGGCTTTTAAGCAATGCCCCTTATAAATGTGTTGACTGAAATGATTATGTATAATCAGTTTATCATTTCAATATTTTTAATTACCAATAAATGGATTTAGGGAAAACATTTCAGACAGTATGGATATGTCATCTACTTACCTTTATACATGCCACCAATTATGAATAATAAATAGATATTGTGGTTAAGCTCAAGAAACAGGAGATTACCTGCTAAAACTGCACTCTAGAAGTAGAAATTGAAAAAAAATAAACATATTTAGTGGGTTTTAATTAGAGAAAATTATATGACTATAAATTTTAATATTTCTAAAATATACCTATTTGTGCCAATCTACCCTACGAAAGTGTCCAAGGAAGAAAAACAATGTAAATTATTTCCTAGAAGCTTTGGACAGATTCTAATTATTGGAAATAAGTATTACAAATAGTCCACATTCCAATGTGACTTCAAGAACTTTTTTGGAAGTCTCCGTGTCCTCTAACACTGTTATGCTTCTTGTTTATAGCGTACACTTGGGTCACATTTTCTTGTTTGGAGAGATCATCCTAATGATAGTAGCTGTATACAAATAGTTTGCATTCCATGTTCCTCCTCAGCAATCTTTTCAAGAAAAACCGCTGATTGAGAACTTTAGTGTCCAGTTCAAGGGGGAGGGGTGAAATGTCAAAACTGTCAGAATGGAGGCAATTATTAGGGAAGGTTGAGGTGTGAAGGAGGGGTGTTCTCCAGGGAGTTGGAGATTTTGCTTAGGGAGGGGAGGATAGATACTTTCAGCAAAAAAGTATAAAAAGAAAAGGTTAAGGAGAGAGAAAAGAGGACACAGGCTGACAATCATAAGGACACTCTTGTCTGAAGCACATATTTGCATTAACAAGTTGCGGGAAAGAAGTTGGAGGAATAAAGCAATGACTTCTGAAGAAACGCTCTGAATATTGGGCTAAAGAATTTGGACTTAATCCAGCAAGTGAGAGGGTGCCATTTGAGTCCAGAAGCAGGGGCATGGCAGAATGAAAATGATATTTTAGGAAGATTAATCCAGCAAGAGTACGAAGAATGGACTGGAATCCCTGCTCAGGGCAGAGATAACAGGAGACTTTGGAATGAGGCATGGGTGAAGAGATGAGGCCTCATTAGGAAGCGTTAAATGGAAAAGAGAGGAAGGGGGGAGCCTAAGGAACACTTAAAGGAAAGAAAGAACCAATTACATGTTCTGACAATTAGTAGGAAAAGGAGGAATCATAGACAAGTCCAAAATTTTAAGTCTAAAAGTCTAAGAAAATAGTGATGATGCTGGGGATAGGGAAAAGATATTAGCTACTCTTTAGATTGCCAACTATGCATTCAAAGATTCTGCCTGCTGTAACAGCCTTTTATGCCCAGCTAAGCAAACTAGCAACCACTTATTTGTTGCTAATTTTAAGGAATTGTCATAGGATTTCCAGGAAAATGTTTACAGGCGCATCTTTAGAACACATAGCCTACAGCTTTTAAGTCTGTTGCAGATAGGGTAACAAGCGGAAAGTAGATAAAGTCCCCATTATTATAGGACTGAGGGCTTCATTCATGCATCTATTCATTCAACAAATATTTATTGGATCCCTAATTTGTGCCAGGAAAGTTGATTCTTGCTTTTTCAGGCCTTATATTCTAGTGGGGAGATGATAGGAAAATAGACAAGAATACAAATGAATGAATAAAAGAACTCAGCACAAGAATAAATAAGGGCTATGAAGAAAATAAAACATGATGATGTCCTACAAGTGACTGGGGATGCCTCTTTTGGATTATTTGGTCAGAGAAAGCATCCCTGGGAAGATACCATTTGAGCTGAACCTAAGCCAACCACACAAAGATCATTTAGGTGCTAGGAACAGCAAGAGCTGAGGCTGGAAAAGCTTGGCAAGTTTCAGGGCTGGGGCATAACAAGAAGAAGACATTGGAACAAGAAGTAAAAAAGGAAAGCAGGGGCCACTCTTGGAATATATCAGTCAGGATCAGGAGCAAGTAACAAGAAGCATCATTCAAACTGATTTGAGTAATAAGAAAACTCATTCAAATAATTAGAAAACCAGAAATGGGGCAGGCTTGAGGATTGACTAAATCCAGTGACTCCAAATTCATTTCCCAAAAGTTTTCTTATCTTTGCCCTCTTAGGTCTATCAGTTTTGTCTTCAGGCTTGGGATGAAATCGATGAAGTAAGGAAACTGTCATCCTGTAACTTTTTTTCCCTTAAATTTTCTAGAATCCCCCCAGTAAGATTCCCTTGGGCCACATCCTCCTTCTTGAATTTCAGAAGAGGATGGGGATACCCTCTATCCAATTATACCTACTAGTGGAGCTGGAGTTGGGTCAGCTTCCCTTGAGACACATCAGCTGCTTGGGGAAGAAGTAGCTCTGTTAGGAAAGAGGAAGGGGGAAAGGCAGTCTGGGTAGGCAACCAGCCAGGTTTACTATATAAGGGATCTTGGTGGCCATTATAAGGAGTTTGGACTTTACTCTGATTACATGGGGAGCCACTGGAGGATTTTAGACATAACATTTAGAATTTTAGAAGTAACACGATCTGTCTTATGCTTTAACAAGATCACTCTGTTTAATCTTTCAATAGTTAATTGAAGGGGGACAAAAGTGGAAGTGGGAAGACCAGTTATGAAGCTATTTGACAGTCCTGGCAAGAAGTGTTGGGAACTTGGGTTATAATAGTAGCAAAGGAGATGGAGAGAAATGAATTGAGAGGGAACTGATATAACATGTTGATGGATTAAATGAGGGGGTAGGAGTTAGGGAAAGTGAAGAAATGAAGAAGATGTATAGGTTTTTGGCTTAAGAACCAGGGTAGATGGTGAAACAATATATAGAGATAGGAAAGAGTTGAGAAGGAAAAGCTTTTGTCAGGGATTACTCAAGAGTTCTGTGTTAGGATTGAGATATCTACTGGACATCTAGTGAAGATGCGAAGAGGCTGAGTTCAATGGAGCAGCTCAGGTTGAAGGTAGAAATTTGGAACCATCAGCATATAGATGACATTTAAAGCCAGGAGACTTGATGAGATTCTCCTTGCAGGGGGGGGAAAAAAGGAGGCTAGGGAAGCAAAGAGTCTCTGACACTACAATATTTAGGGGTCAAGCAGAGGAAGAGAAGCCAACAAAGGAGACCAAGAAAGAACAGCCAATGAGGTAAAAGCAAAACCATGCAAATTTGGCATCATGGAAGCTAGGCAAAGAGGATATCTTTAAAAGGCAGTGGTCTGCTGGGTCAAATGCATCTGAAAAGTGAGTAATATAAGGAATGAGAAAGAACCGTTGGATTTGACAAGAACAAGTACTAGGCAATTCAGATTTTCCAGTTTAGGGCAAGGGACTAAAAGCAGACAAGACTTAGTTGGGATCTAAATGTTCATACATTTTATTTTGGTTGCTCTTCAGCTGCTAGGAAATTTACTAAATATAAATAATATAAATATAAATAAAATATAAATATATAAACATATATTTGCATTTGGCGCAGGTCCTAAATTTGAACTATATAAAGTCCCAGATCTTCCTTTGCCCCATCTGCCCAAAGGTGTCTTTCTCAGCCTTTTTAACTTACACCCACCAGAAAGTAGAGCAGAGCAGAAGTTGTGTGAGTCTCGTCCCTCTCCCTCCCCCTCGCCTCCTGGCCTCAGCACAATAAAAACTCTGTTCAGAACTTGGCTAGCTGCTGCTTTTCCCACATTCGATCAGGGAACACTTAAAG
This sequence comes from Tapirus indicus, assembly GCA_031878705.1. NCBI lineage: Eukaryota > Metazoa > Chordata > Mammalia > Perissodactyla > Tapiridae > Tapirus > Tapirus indicus. Next base: position 112,432,603 of record CM062921.1, on the reverse strand, counting down.
CCATACAGTGTCCCTGTCCTGCCAGAAAGCCTATGGGCAGGGTGCCCTTTCAGGCTGACACAAAGACACACTGTGCAAGGCATCTATGGCCAGAGCAGTGGCCACATATGGATTATCAATAAGGCTTTTGAATTTTTTCTTTGTTATATCATCATCACATTAAACATAATTCAAGCAAGGAAACAAAACTTATATTCTGGACTGTAAGACTTTGCAGGCCCTATAGCTACAAAGAAATGGAACTACTTTTTGTGTTAAACATGTTCCTTCCAGAAAAATGTCATAAAAATTTTTTTTCACACCCAGTATAATTTTCTGCTTTAAACTGATGTTATGTGATTTGATTGGCTGTTTTGACTCTAATTTTAATTGTCCATTTTGGAAACTCTAACTAAAGTTAGATTTAGAGTTAAGGTTCAGCACCCATAAAGGTTGCTTCTCACCGGAGCCAAGAACTACAGAAGGCACAATGAAAAGGACAAAGTTCCAAAAGATAAGCATCAGGTACCTTGCTGCCAAGGTTTCTGTCTATGGTGGATTGTCACCTTATCCATATCCATTCACTTTTTGGTAGAGCTTCCAGTTTTTACTGCAGAATAATTTTTGGAATTGATCCCACGTTAGCCACAAAGCAGAGTTTTAACAATTTCTTTCCAAAACTGGCTTTTAGAAAATGAATCTAAAATTTTTGAGTCAAGTACTATATCTGAGAGAAGCTGTGTCAAAGTTTTCTGCTTTCTTTTACTATATACAAATGTGACAAATGTGTGTAAAATGTACATGACCTTCCACTAAGACTCTTTCACTAACAAACTTATAATCTAATAGATACTTGTCAAAAAGAGAGGTGGTTAGAATAAAGGCCAGATAACCATTGTACTACAGATATTTATTGAGGGCCTACTGTATCGGGGTTGGAAAGGATAAAATGTGGCTCCTACTTTCAAGGGACTTATAATCTAATTGAAGGGGCAAGAATATAAACATGTACAAACTAAATAGTGCAAGAAACAGCATAGGACCTAGGTAACTATCAGATGAGTGGCATATATAATAAATGCCACTAATTGAGAGGCAATCATAATCATAAACACTATGTGCTAGACATTCTGTGAAGGACTTTATGTACATTATTTCATTTTCTGAATTATCTCCACTCTGTAGATGGGAATATCGTCTGATTTTCTCCCCATTCTGGAGAAAGCAAGGAGAAGGATAGAAAGTGAGCAAAGACCTAGAATCAGGAATGTGCCAGATGGCAAGCAGATGCATTGTTCTGGGGCTAAGGATCCATTTAGGGGAATAGAGAGATATGAACCTTGGGGACTGTGTTGGTCTGTTCGCCACCATATCCCAATGCCTAGCATAGTGCCTTACATATAACAGGTGCTCGGTAAATATGTCTTGAACAAACGTCCCTGTGGTTTGTGTTCATAACCAGACCAAGTACAGTGGGATAAAGGTAATTAGTGAATTAAAGCCATACACCAAATAGCCTTGGGACCCAATGCCAACACCTTCCAATTCCCAACTGTTCCAGTAGGAAGGACACACCATTAAGGGACAGGTCTGACAGCAATAGCAGCTCCAGCTCGTTGCGGTCCCTTTCTTTGAACCTGACATTGTGAGCAATCCACAAGTCCTTACCCTGGCCTGCAAGTCCATGCAAGACCTGGCACCTCTGCAATCCTAAATCCTTCTATTCTCCCCTCCTGGCCCTCTGCTCTTGCCACACTAGCCCCCTTGCTACTCCTCAGATTCATCTCAGGGCCTATATTCTTCCACACTGCTTTCAGGTCTATAGTAGCCACTCTCCCCACATCTTGCTAGCCTACCCTGCTACCTGGCATTATCTATTTACTTATCTGTTTACTGTCTACCCCCACACAAACCAGAATGTGGGTCCAGAAAGCCAGGATTCCATCTGCTCTTTCACCAGTGTATTCCCAGCATCTAGGACAGTGCCAGGCACATTGGAAGTGCTTATACACTGCAATTCTGACTGAAGACCACTTTCTCGAGCTCTCAAATCCTGACTTCCCCAGGGAATGAGATTTTGCTCAAGAAATGCTACATGACAATTGATGAGTGGAGCTTGGAAACAAAAGGCAGAGTGGCAGGAACCCAGACCAACCTGTTTATAAAAGATGCCTTTGCCCAGAGAGGGGAAAACACACCTTAAAGCCTCTGGCAACGTATTTGCTTTTTTAGGACACCCTTGACATGCTGTGCTTCTGAAATGCTGCCTGGTCTGAACAAGAAGATCCATGAGTTTGCCAAAACAACCAATTCCCTGGAGTTAAGAGTCACTACTACCAGTCTCAGCCTAATAAATGGGCAGCAAGTACTGTCCACCTCAGTATCAAAAGCCTGGCTTGCCGCTGTAACCCAAACCAGGCAGATGTATCCATCCAGGTGTCAGGAGGGGAGGGGAGGAAATTAACCAATCTTATTTTCATTATTTCTTTCCCTCACTGAACACTAGCAAGGGTCTAGATGCCATGAGAAGAAGTTAAAATACGCTGACTTTGCCTCAAGTTTGAGCATTCATGGTTCCAGGAGGACAATTCTTATAGGATCTAATGATGGGCTTTAGAATCTTCTTTTATGCAATGAGTCTCAATAACTCCAGAGGCCACAGAATGTCTGATAAATTCAAAATAATAATATAAGTAAAGTCATGATGCTCCACAACTTTTCTTGAAAGACTTTCTTGTGAGATATTCAGTAATTTCATGAATATGTATTAAGTATTCACTACATTTAAGGGCTGTGCTAATGCTATGGTGAATTAAAAGGAGAATGAGACATGGTCCTTCAAATTTCAAGGAGTTTATCACTCATTGGGCAAGTCAGATAACTGAGATAGTAGGGAAGGAATAACAAGTGTCATGGTCCAGGTATTTAAAAAAACATGTTATGAAAGCATGAAGGATGGAGAGATGGATTCCAACTGGGAGAAAATGAAAAATACTTCACAAAGGAGAAGACACTCAAACTGATCTTGAAAGGTAGATGGACTTTCCACAGGCTTAAATGGCAGAGAGCATTGATTTGTAGCATTGGCCAACTTTTATGGTGTAAATATTCCCACTATGACTGATTTCAAGTTAATGACGTGGTGTCACCGAACACAGAGCTGAGAAGAGGTGCCAGCTCCAGCACACAATCTGTGAGTCACCATCTGAGCTTTGGACTTTATTAAATCAGTCTGACTCGATTGCCTTAATGAGTGAATTCACAGGTATTAAAAACATCTAAGACAACATCATAAGGGAAGAGACACTTCTGCTCTTCTCCCCACACCTCAGCCTAACTTTTTAATACTCTTTATCTATCCTTCCGGTCTCAGTCCTGTGCCCCTGACTGGCCTAGCTAGAATTGATCTTGGCCCAGTGCCACCTTGTGATTCTATTTGCTCTTCTTAGCATGGCTGTGATTACTCTGGGCCCCTGCTATCACATGGCGTAGAGGGCTGGCTTACTGCCCATTGCCTGCTGCTGACACCCCTGCTGTTCTTCATAATGAAAAGCAGCTTTAGGGGTGGCTAGCTGGGCAGGGTGTTTCACTGTTCTTTTAGCAGCTGGAAGAGACAGCCAGAGGGATTGCTGGGAAGGTTTACTGAAGGAAGATGCAAGCCAGCTGAGACCTAGCATTCATATTAACTGCTCCTTTTAGTACTCCTTAAAAAAAAACACACGAGTACGTCCTCCTTAAGTCACTGCACCTTTAAATGGCCTTAGCGCCCAAAGGGCTACATTTGAAAACTCGGTCCCTAGTATCTGTCTTTAATTGCAAGCAGATGTCCTCAGTACGTGCATAAGTTAGTGTCGGGAGGATGTTTTTTAAAAAACTCGCCAAGGAGAGTGCTGCCAAACAGGAAAGGAATATGTGAAGCTTGAAGTTACTAGGAAACTTCCACATTTGTTCACTAAGCCAGAAGTAGACCTGTGAGAGAAGGTCTTTATGATCTCTCATTGCACATGAATTCTCCTTACCTTGAGGCCCAGCTACTCTCAAAATACATTTACAGCAAAATATGGCTGCTGCAGATTTATTTTCAGCGTGTGCTTCTTTTCTTGATGCTGGTTTCTCTTCTGAGATTGCTGTATATTGTTTGTAAAGCAGCTTTTTTAACATTAAGAGATGTTTGAAACCACCAGCATCATTGCATGGTTCCTTTTTCTCGTTTGTTTAAATTATCTCACATAATGTTCTCTATGATTTGCTGTTCAGATATAGAAGAAACACACTGCCCCATGGAGATCTGGGGAGGTAATACTGTCTGTTTGAAAGGTCCAAAGATTTCCTGTTCAGATTACACAGACTTCTTTAGAGCCGCCAAGAGTCATACGTGTACAAGATAATACACTTTAGCTCAGGAGAAACTGAGGATGGGAATTCAGTTAATCCAGGTAGCTGCAAAAGAAAGGAAATTCCAGCTTAGAATTGTCACTGCACGCAGGCCCAGGACTTGGTGTGCCAAGCGGTAGCCGTGACGGAGATGACAATTGTGGCCCCAGGATCTGCTGTGTAACAATCACTTGATGACAGAATAAAAGGAGGAGGCCCAGCTGCCAGGGTGTCACGAGTCTTACCTGGTTCCTGGTGAATTGACCCTTGAAGGGTATTTCTGCCCAAAGCCTCAGCAAGCTCGCCCCATCAGCATAACTGTCCAGAATGTCTGCAGCATTCACATGAATCAGCATGTGCTCTAGCAAGTGCCTCCTAATGAGCACCCACTGTGGACACATAGTGGGGAGGCCCTAGAAGTGGAGCCTGCAGAGGACACAGTGACTCTGGCCAGAGCAAGAGAGTAGTGTATAGTGAAGTTTCCCAAACATGTATTTTTTTTTCAAAAAACTTAATGGACAATGTTGCGTCTTCCTTTGAATTTGCTAAAGAACTCATCAGGCACATTCTGGTGAATAATATTTTCTTGTCTTGACCGACTTGAGTCCTACCCTACTTTGACATATCACAGCAGTTAGAAAGATGAATGAGGGGAGACAGCAAATATTCCTCTACTCCAAGTGAACTTCTTGCTGTGGAGGAGAGACCAAACGTGTCTTGTCATAAGAATCACCTGGCTGGGGGAGGGGAGTGCCAGGCAAACATACAGATTCCCAGGACCTTGCCAACATACAGACTGACCCGGGCCCTAGAGATTCAGATTCTATAAATCTGAGACAGGGCCTTGGAATCTGTGTGTTTAACAAATGCCACAGTAGATCTTGATGATCAGGCGAGTTTGGGAAACAGTAGGCTGGGGTGGAGTCAGAATCTGGCTCCAGTTCCAATTTGGCCTCTGCCATGTAAATGCTGGGTAGCCTTAGACAAGTTACTTAACTTCTCTGAGCCTCCAATCCCTCACCCATAAAATGTAATTAATAATACCCACTTTAGGGTGTTTTTGTGAGAATGAGAAAATTCATAAAATGTGCTTAGTACAGTGCTTCATACATTTTAAGTACACAAGAAATGTAAGATATAAACAACACACACAATCATTTTTACTTTCTCATCAGCCAGCGCCTTCAGAGCCCCAGGAGAGTCCGGGGCATGGCATCAATGTGCTCAGACGGTGAGCTTGAACCTGAGGCTCATTGCAAGGGCAGGTTGGAGGGAGATGAGGTATTTAAACTGAGTGCTCCTCGGTGATGGTGATCCTAGTTCGACAGAAAGGCAAAGGTGGGTCTGGAAAGAGCTACAGAGGTTGAAATCCCAGCAGGGAAAATTTCTGGATTATGGTCAAGGATAAACAGAGTTCAAAAAGACAGAAAAAGTGATCAAGCAAACTTGGGATTTCTAAGGGGAGACACAATTTCCTGAAAATAAACTATTTTTACTTGATTCCCTTTTAGCCCAAAAGCCAATGTTTAAAGCATTTGTAATCCATCTTCATCTGCTTCATTTATTTAGCAAACTTTACTGTTCTACTACTACCAGGTGCCATGCCCTGTGCTCCTAACACAGGTTACAAAGATGAAAGCAGCAGTGCCTGCCTCCAGAACTCACCGTGTCGTAGGGCACAGGCCAAGAAGCAGTTACAGCAAAGGGTGTAGGAGCGTCCTGGGTTTGTTGGGTGGAGGGCAGCTAGCCTGCCCAAGGGACAGAGCAAAACCTCTCAGAGGAAGTCTTGAAATAAAGATTTCACAACAGGTACAACATCATCATTATCATCATCATAACCATAAGCTAATAGCAATAACAATAGCTAACGTTAACCATGCTTATTTTATGGCAGATGCCATGGGAGGCCCTTTACGTTATCCCCTGTCATCGTGTAAAATGGTTGCCATATGCAGTACCTTGTTTTATGTACTTGTGTTTGCACTGTCTGTCCAGGGCTGGTTCTAAATGCCATTGCTGCACAACTTGTAACTTACGATGCTCACCAGAACACTGATTCTCCCCCTCTAGCTCCCTTACTAATACAGTAAAGAATTCACCAACTTACAAGAACTGGAACTGACTGCATGTTAGTCCCAGGCTGAATCTTTGACACAAGTCGATTCCCATCCTCTACCCCACTGGTATCTCTTCCCCAGAGTCCCACTGCTATATAGCCTGCACGAGTGGACCTAAATAGTGAGGATCTTGCTGGCTCAGGACAGCATCTTGTTCTTAAATGTGCAAAGCCCTAAGGGCATGAAGTCTTGTGAAAAACATTGTCAAGATCTCTGTGAGAAAAGACATGCCCTTGCTTTCAGGGTAGTGGCTACCAATAATAACAGTGACAATAATAACTGTAAGAATATCTAACATTTACTAAGGACTGATTATATTGTATATTTAATATAGTGCATGTACTAACTGATTTAAACCTTACATTTGTAGATACTGTTACTGTCCCTATTTTACAGACAGAGAAACCGAGGTCCAGATACATGCCGTAGTTGGGAAGTTGAGTGCAAGGTTGGACATAATAGGAAAGGTCAGATCGCAGTTAGTTCTCAGGCAGGTCCACCATGAGGAGCTCTTCCTCAGGGCACTGCAAAACAGTAGTTCTCCAGTGTTTGCAGGATCAGGATTAAGTTCTTTGGAAAGACCATCCCCAGTGTGCCTGACTTCTCCCCCGTCTCAACACACCCCAGCTCAGCTGTGCTCCACCCGCTCTCCCGATAGATTGCAGCTCCTTACAAACCCTTACCTCTCGCCTTTGTGCGGTGGTTCCCTTGGCTCCAACTGCCCTTCCTCTTCCTCTTCATTGCTTATTCATCCCACATTCAGCACCCATCTCAGGGAGTCACCTTCCCCAGGAAGCTCTTCCACACTTGTTAAGGGCCACTCCATTGCTCCTCTAATGCTGTACCACTCCTTCCTTTCTAGATCCCTGCTGGGAAGCTGTGGGCTCACAGAGGTCAGCGACTGTAGCTGATTCGTCTTATAATGCCAGCATTTAAGGCCCTTGTATAAATATATTGGAGTCATGATTCTGTGCTTATTGTCACCCTTTATTTGTTTTTCCCCATCACCCAACACTTCTAGACATTAAGGACAGCTTTGAAACTGACAACTGAGCCTGACACCTCCATTTGCTAAGATGGGACAGTTTTGTTCCTTGTGCTTTACTTTTATAACTACCACCTTCTGGGCACTGGCATAAATCTGTGGTTCTTCAAGATGCCATTTGTTCCTTTTATGTGTTGATTCACCACATATTGTGGAGGGTGTTAGCTGAGTAAGGCTTTTTGCTTCAAAAAAATGTCACCAAATCCTGACATGATAAAGAGGAAAAAGCACCAGATGTCTGTCTGCAAGGAAAGCAAGCCCTGGTTTGTGAACAGTCAAGGATGGCCAGGGCTCCCCAAGCATTTCCGGGCCTGAGGTTTGGCTCTGCGCGCTCCCTTGGGCCTCATAACTGACCCCCACATTCCATTTCAGTCATCATTCTGGAGAAATTCATCAACTTTACTGCTGATCTGAGCCTGGAAATTGGTGTCCATTAGTGCTCTCAGTTTCAAGCTGAAAATTGAGACAAACTTGCTGGATAATTTTGACCAAAATAACACACATGATTGTGTGTCATCCCATGGTTGCCTTAATTTCGCTCTTCCTTTGAGCTATCAAAGCTTTCTCAAGGCATTTATAGTTGTCTGTAAAACAGATCAGTCACACCTGGAATGTTTTAGTGCCCAATTTAGGGCAAGGGGTAATAAAACAAAGCGTTCTCTGATTTGTAGCAAGGAATTGGGAGGGGAGTCTAGATAATGGTAATAATGAAAACTTAGGCTATCAAAGCAGTGAGTAGACTTAAGGGGATTTTCATAAAATGCAATTTTCCTTTCTGGTCACATTAAAATCAATGTGTAGTATATTATCTACTCTAGGAAAATGTGTATTGCTTGTTTTTTGTCATAATTCGTTACTGCATTTGGGAGTAAATGAGCTTCTACAGGTGAAGTTAATATTAAAATTTAGAGAGAATTAAAAGAAACACTTCCAGAACTAATAATCATACAGAATTTAAAATATTAATTCACCAAAGCCTAACTTCACTTGGAAAAATATTCTCCCTGATAGGTCCAATCTGAAAAAACTTACAAGGGTTAGAATTCTGCAGCGTTTAATGAGAGGATCTTAACATCATCTGTTGGCTTCTGTATTATGAACACCAGACCCAACAGCTGCTTCCTACTGATTAGCTAGGTAGGAGGAGTTAGTGAAAAAGGACATTGAAAAGTGGATCAGGACAGGCAGACAGGATTCACCCAGCTCTGAAATTCAGGGAGGTGGGAGTGGATCAGCTCACTGCCCGTGCATCTTCATTTTCTTCCTCTTCCTTTTTTCATATCAAAGAAAGATTTCTTAGCATTATTACTACAGGTTTCTACTGAGAACCAAAAGCATCAGCAGTTTCACAGCTTGAGGTAATGCTTACTGTTGTGGGCCTGGACCACGCTGACTCTCTAAGAATAACCTGGAGATAGCATGATCTGATGTGGAGCATCCTGATGTGGAGAAACCCCCTTCTCCACGAAGCCCAGATAACAGTTGCTTACTTTTGTAGCTAAGATGCTTACAAAGCAACCCAGTTCAACAGTTCAGTGACAGCTACATTGATCATTTTCCATTTTTCCTGTTTTTAATACAACCTAATCCTATTATCAATAAAATTATAACTCTTTTATAATAGATGACTCATTGCCCATCTCACATCATTAAATTCTATATCCCTCTTGTCCAGCTCTTCACTTCCCCTCATTCCTTCCCCAGTCCCAGGATTGCTCACATGTTTATTTCTAAGAATAAACTTTTTTGACTGAATCATTTTTAATATGGTTTTGAAAAAGAATTTATGTTCCTCCTTGATTTCACAAGCAAGACTCAAGTTTGGACTGAAATGATGTAGGAAGACATTTTTTCATTGTTCTTGACTATGTCTAGGCATGAGACCAGAGATGACTAAGACCAGAAGGTTTTCATTTGCTCTGATCTTTATGAGCTCTTTTTAGAGGGTAGGTGCAATTTTAATTTTGAAAAGAAAGAGAGAAAAAGAGGGAGAGAATTCTTGTGAGGTTGGGCCGGGTCACATTTTGTCATTTGCAAGTAAGATTGTAACAGGTCCACATCAGACCATTTTTATAGAGATGACTAAGGTTTTCTTCTCTTTCTGTTCCAGCCACACCAGCTACCCTTGGCAGAGCATCCCAGAGTCTGCAAAGAGTTAATCCAGGCCTAGGGACAAGTAAGAATTTCAGTCCTTTTTCTGCCTTCAGTGATATGGTCCATGCTTTACTGTAATTCAAGCTACTGTCTTTTCCCTATTTTATTTGGAGTATGGTAACTGGATGAATGACTGATTGAAATTGTACATGCAAGCCAAAAAATTTTTCTCAGAATTTCTTTTTCAACTTTTCTGCTAGGCTGCTGCTTTATTTCTCTAATTTGCTTATCGTTAGAGGTGAAGCAAGGCCAAATTAATGAGAAGAAAAAAAAGATGAAATAATTTATTGTGGACCAAAAATCCATTATTGAATTTAGGAACTTGCCTCTTTTTACAAATCCTGAATTATATCATCATTATTATTTTGAGATTTTTTTACCTAGGGATCACACTGACAGACAGTTAAACTTGTCCCTTCAACCAAATCGCCTTATGCTGCAATCACTAGAGCTATCTCTTCTCCTTAAAATGCCTTTGTGCATCCCCCTCTTGTCCTCTGACAATCTCCTCTTTATCCCCAAGACTGAATTCAAACATCAGCTCTGTGGGGAAGCTTCTTCAAATCCTCAGGCCCAAAGACTTGTTCTGCCTCTGTGCTTCCTTGGAACTTTGTCCATCGCTCCATGATAGCATTTACCTCACAACATCTTAATGTATATGTTAGCACCAGCGCAGAACTCAATGAGTTGTGTGGACTTCGTGAATTAATTACTTATATTGAGCTTTAAGGCAAAGCCCATGTTTTCTGCTGCTTCTAAATTCCTCACATTACCTTACAAAAATCCTGATCACATAATAGGTACCTTTGACTAAATTCCAGGGATGGATTTTTTTTCATCTGTTGAAGTATATGCTAGAGTCTACATTATACAGCAAAGGAAGAGAAGACAGTATACCTGAGCTTAATCCATTGGAGTTTCATTGGTAATTCTGGTCTCATGAATTTGATAATAAATCCATAATTTGGATTTTATGACTAAATTGAAGAGTAAATTTCTAATGTGAGATGTAAACATCATTTCTTTGGAGGTGACTCAAAGGGAGGGTTGGTGCTGTTTTTAACAAATGTCATCCACTTGTCAGTTGTGCCAGACTACAAACCCTTTACAACTCTCCTGTTTTAGAAGCATGTGACATGTTAATCTGCTCCCTCATTAATGTGAGGTTGTAACAGGGATGGTTGTTTGGTTATGTTGGGTTATCCCAGCCGATATATTCCAAAACCTTCACTCAGTAGATGATGTGACTTATTGTTACTTTCTATAAGGAAATGAGAAGGAATCAGTTAAGAATATTTTACTAATGGTACATGCTCTCTCCCACACTGGAACCCTCCCAAACAAAAACAAACATAATACACTGCACTCCACTTTCCCCCAAAATGGTAGTATGATTTCCCCAAGCCATTTTCTTTGTCAGGTCACAGGTCTGAGGAGTCTAAATGTTCAGGCTTGTTGAAATATAACCTCTAGGTATGGCGGATGAGTTGAAGAAATTCCTGCCAGTCATTTGGTGTACGTTGATTTTCTGTTTTTTTTGTGATAAGTAAGAATACTTGCTAATTATCCTTCATCTGTGGTATATCACAAAGACACTGACCTCCCCACACAAGGAAGAATCCTATCCTTCCAGCTTCTCTTTTTATCAAAAGTTACCTGCCCTCTGGCCCAGAACTGATTGGATAAAGCAACCCATGTCAATGGATGTGTCTGTATGAGTGGGCACCTTCCACAGTGCACGTGCTTGGACATGTGGCCATCTTTGTCATCTGAGCGTCTCATTGAGATATGATAGACCTTAGTGCTCACATCACCTCACCGTGTCACTGTGTGTATCACAAATGTTAACTTTGGTGTAGGCCCAGCACTGAGGTCTGCACCCTGGAAGAGAAAGAGATGAGTAAGATGTTGTCCTGACATCAGGGAGCTCATATTCTCCCTAAGGAGATCATTGTACACAAAAAGCTAGTGTTCAATATGAAATGTTCTGTCAATACACAGTTATAATTTACACATTTCCTATGTGCACTTTTCTAAATTCTCAGATTCAAAGCAAAACCCCATAGAAGAATAAAATAAAAAGCCACTCCAAGCAAGTCCTAGACAGAACTGACCAAACATAAGTGCCACTACCCCCTCCAGGCCACCTCTACTTTATCCTCGAACTAGTGCAATAACCCCTTAGGAGCTACATCCCTCCTCTCTTCTGCTCCCTACACCATCTCTCCTTCTTGGTATCCATCTTCCTTTGCCAGTAACAATTTTAAGAACCCAACATATCCCTCTGCTCTAAATGACCGTAACTATCTTTAGTGACCTCTCTGCTGCCTAAATTTTACGCTGCAAACCTATCCCAAGACACTGAAACTCACCGTCCGTCATCTCACCCCAGCTTGTAGGTCTAGACTGCTCACTACTCCCCAGGAACACTGTGCTTCCCTTCATCTGGGACTTTGCTCGTGTCATCCCATCTTCTAGAACTATCCTCCTTCCACCTCACCCTGCATTCTGTACATATAAATCCTGCCCATACTTAAAGGTTCAGCCAAAACACCTTTACCCTTGGCCTGAAGCAATCCTTCCCTTTTCCATGCTCATCTATGAGAAAGGTCATGCTGTTTCATTCCACTCTTAAGGAATATATTAAATACTGCTTTGGAGTATAGTTACTTGCATATTTCTCTTATCTCTCCATGTGGATTATGAACAGCTGTGTCTTATTCAGAGTTGTATAACTCGCAGTACATAAAATGGTACCTTGAACACAGTAAGTAATAAATGCTGTTGCAAATGACTTAATTAAATGGAAGTATTCTTAATAGCTTCCTGGTTACTCACCCTTCTCCACACTTAGCAATTCCCACCAGCATCCCTTGTTATCGTGGAGCCTCTTGGCTCACCGGTGCCATTCATGGAGGATGAGATCTCCTCACTTGTGTTAATTACACATTTATCACCTTAAATGTTCCATTGCTGAAAGGACTCATAGGAATCAAATGATTTATATTCAAAGGACAGCTTTCTTACAGGCAAAGGATGCTGCAGAGCAACAGTAGAAGAGGTGGGTATGCATTGACCAGGGTCTGGAGAGCTCAGGTGCAGACCTCTTTGTCCACCACTGCTCAGTCAGGGTACACTTTGTCTCCAGGTCTGGAACCACTACCCATGTGCCTGCCAAGCACCTCGGTACCAGGAAGCCCAAAGTCTGCTCGTGACAGGGTTTCCTATAGTGAGCTGTTCATGTAGGCACATTCTAGCTATGTGGACAGCCTTAACTATCAGCCCCCTGGTTCCACTGAATTTAGGTGCAAATCATAAATCTAATTATATCTAGGTAGCTTTGACAGGCTGATAGATCCTGCCCTGAAACAACACTGGGACCTATGACTACAGCACATCATTTATCTTTAGTTAACACAGTTAATACATAGCATTGCTAAGCATCAGTAACTTTGGAGAAAAGCATGCAGTCAAACCAGACCAACTAAGATTAATCCATGCAATGCACCACCTAAAGAATCACCCCTTGCTCTAATCTTCTTTTCTTTCTCTCCCTTACCAAAAGTATCTGTCCCATTTTCAAGGTTTTGCTCTCTGTGTGGCAAAAAGGCCTAAACCATGAGAATGGGTGTTTGTGTGTTAATGGGCACATGCTAACATATCTTCCACAGAGTAGATTCTTAAGAAATGTGTTCTGGAAAGAAAGAGCTATTTTTGCTTAGTAATCCCATGAATGACCTTTCAGCTCACAGACATGGGTAGCACCATACTTCACCTATGCAAGGGCATAAATATGAGTAAAAACCCACAATCAGGGTAAGAGGGCTATTGAGGGAGTTTACAGTTTAAAGAGATATACAAGTATCTTTGTTATACTTTAAAGAAGTAATGGTACAAACTTACCACAAAGAAAGCTGTGTTCTGTTGCTGGGGAGAGCAATGATGATGGTTAGAATCTTTTAGAAAAAAGCAAAACTTTTTAGTACTCCTGAAGAAGGCAGATGCCTCAGTTAGGGTACTGTGGTTCCACATTCTTTGTGTTATTTCAGTAATTTTGTTTCTTATAGTCAATTATTGGTAGAGGAATTGATCATTTGGGCTAAATACATAAGACTTATTAAACACATAGAGAAATTTTTAGATGATTGCACATCTTTCTGAGGGGGATTTTTCCTCTCACTTTTTAAAGTCATTCCTTTTCACTTAATTTATACCATATTACTATGAAAGTGTAAATTTTATGATCAATGGCATTTTCCACCTCAAAATAAAATGAAGAGCCAACTGGAGAAAAATATTAAAGTTTCATTGGCTGCCCTTGGAGCATAAATGAGTCCAAGATTTTATGAAAGCAGACATTCTGAACATAAATATCAATGACTAAGGTCAGAGTTAAGTTTGGAAAGGATTCCAAAAGATTATTATATTAGATGGGCACAGCAAATGAATTGCTTAAATTTTCATAAGTTCACAAACAACTTCCTTCACAATCATGAGTTACTTTCACTTTTCAATACAAAACACTTTTATAAGACAAAAATTTAATGTTGTAGCCATCATCTTGCTTGTTCAGGTCCTTATTCTATGTTCTCAGCTAGACTCCTGTCCTAGCCTCCTAATTTTTCTTCCCTACCTCCTATTTTTCCGTATTCCAAGCCATCCTACTGTCTGCTTCCAGATGCATTCTTTCTGCCTACCTCTGATCCAGTGATTCTTCTGCCCAATCATCTTCAGTAGCTCCCTGCCATTTACTATATTATGAATAAATTCACCTCCCTGGAGTTCAAGAAATTCCACAACATGAATTCTATGTGCTTTTCTAGCCTTATCTACCTTGTGTCCTATGTATGCCCATGTTTACATCCCCTGCATTCCTGCTTCATAATATCCATTTGTATTGACCCCCTTCACCAGAAATCTCCTCTCCTTACCTACCAGTCAGGAACAATTCTTAATGGATTTTGTCTTTAAGGCATATTTCAAATATCACTTCACCCACAAAGCTTTTCCCAATTCTCCCAAGAGAATGCATTCGTCCACCTTGGAATCTCTATAGCCCTCTCTTTCTCCCTCATGAGGAGAGAGAGTAGATAGCACAGTACTTGAAGAATTCAGCCTCTAGAGTGAGACAACTTCGGTTTAAGTCCCAGTTCCACTGCTTACCCCCTGCATGATCCAACCTAAGTTTCATAACCTCTCTGTACCTTGGTTTTGTTTTGGTTTTTATCCCTAAAATAGAAATGCTAATAATACCTATCTCGTGAAGTTGTTGTGAGAATTACAAGTGTTGATATATTTAAAGTAGTTACAATGGTATGTGGCCCATCATGTGTATTGTAGTCTCTCATGGCTCTTATTTTATTCCAAAAAGTATTAGATTGAACTGTATGAAATTGCTCATACTAAACTCTACTTTGGACATTAATATCATTATGTCATTTGTTTTAACCTAATGGACACTTTCATGTGCTTTCTATTACCTCTTAATAGACTGTACTATCTTTAAGGATAGAGGCTATATCTTTAGACATCCTTGTATCCTACAATACCTGGTGAGTACCTGGCATACACCAAGTGCTTAATGAATGGTTGCTGGATTTTTCACACACATAATGCAAAAAATGGAAGCCAGGTTTTCCCCAATGTCTTAATTACTCTTGGGCTACCACAGAGTACCTTATGCCCTTCAGCAGTCATTTATGAAAGGGGAGGGATAAAGATATTCAGGAGGAGAAATTTCTCTTGTCCGTTGCTGAATATAAATACTTACAGTCGTTCCCAGAAGCGTTCTATAGAATCTTAACTTCAGGCCGTAGGACTAGTTTCATGCTGTCGCCTTGGGGTACAACGCAGGACATCTCTACGTCATCACTGTGGTATCACTGTACTATTCCTGCAGCCCCACTCCTGCCTGAGACCCATCACTGCCCCCATAAGAGCTGAAGGACCCTCTCAACTTGAAGCATTCTTTTTCATCAGCTATTTTCAACCTTAAGGGCTTATTAGCTGACAATATGGCTAAAATAAGTACAACCTAAGGGAAGTGTGCCTGTGCAGGGACGGTGTCTTAGAATGTGAGGCATTTACTTGTTACGGAGAACTTGAGCCTGGGACATGCGTTAGAGAGCGGTGCTGACATTGGGTTCTGACACTGAAGCTGACATGAATTCTTGACGGTCTACTGTTTATAAATGATTCAGTAAACGATTCGGTAAGTAAACACAGATTATTTATGATCCCTTTTAAGGAAACAGTGTTTATGTTGGCTCTCTTTTGCACCCAAACTAGTGGTAAGCCCTTCCTGACTCACATACAGCACTAATCTCCAGATAATGCCAAGCATCCTACCGATGCTATTTATCCCCCTTTCTTGCTTCTCTGAAATAGGAGGAAGGCAGGTAGAATTACACAAGAAGAAACAGAGGTACAGAGAAAACATCTTTCCAAAGTCTCTTAACGGACCAACAAGAGAGTAAAGAAGATACTGTCAGTGCAATCCTTTGTATTTCTCCCTAGATATGCAAACTAAAGTGTAGATGATGCATATTATTGCTAATTCAAACAATAATGTTCACTTATCTCAGAATATGGACTTGACAGTGACTTTTTTCCAGCCTGCAATACCGGATATGCCTGCCATTAGTTTCCCAGTGTTTGTGCTTTATTATACACTACCCTGCATGCACATGTACTGGTTGGGAGATAAGGATTCTTTGTAAGATAAATATTAGGTCTCAATTTTTTTATCCTCCTTCAACTTCCAGAAATTTGCTGAGTCATAATCAGTGGTAGGTAGATATTTAACACTTAGTTTACAAGAGATGTTCTTCTCTGTGTATGCTTAGGCTGGTGTTAGTGAAACCTCTGGAATAGGGAATGAGCCACAGCTCAAGGCCAGCCTCCTCAGGTACCTGCAGGTCCTTTCTGGTTGTCAACATATATCAAGATCTTCTATTTCTTCTGGAACCCAAACAATGAGAAAATAATTAGAAATCTGTGGGCATAGGCCTCTAAAAGCCTTGATCTTAGAAGTGAGTACTTTTTTTTTTTTAAGTCTGAGAAGGATTATTAAGCATCTCCCTAAAAACTCCATTGGGCCTGTGTGTACTCTGTATACTGATTCCTACTGTGGTTTCTCTTCCAAAGCATAACACACATTTTTCAAGGATGAAATCCAAGACATTCTTTCACGCTGGGGACCCAGTGGGTGGTCAACACTTCTTAGTGACTCTAGAAAGTTAAAGCATCCCAAAGTTGGTTGTGACCTTTGAGTTCTTCTAGCCTGCAGCCTTCTGATTTGCTGCTGAGTTCTACAGCTTCGGAACCAACTCTGTCATCACTGCTCTCGAGAGCTCTTTCTTCTGCACACAGAAGCCTTTCTAGGGGGAGGACCCCTGACTGTCATTCCAGAAAGGCTGCTATGCACACCAGCTCCTACTTGTTATGAGCAGTCTTTTCAGATAATGTGCACTTGTGCATTGAGAAAAAAACTTGAATTCATTATATAGGTGTACCCTGATTTTGATAGAAGTTAATCTATACACTGAGAAGGCAGACTATACATCACATTTATAAAAAGATTTATGGAATTCATAGGTACCATTAAGTAGTAAGTCAAGTAAAGTGTGCCTTATGGCAAATTATACAATATGAGATCACATGTATTTAAACCAAAAATAAATGAAGAGGTGGTTAATTACCAAATAAAGAACTTATCACTCAGAAAAGAGTTTTTACAACTTTCAAAGGTCTGTTAAAAATATGTGATTTATAAGAAATTGATTTACATGTAATTCACAATATAGAATACAAAATAAGCTCCTTTTTTTTTCCAGGTCAACAATTATTTAAACCAAGAGTTGGCAAACAATAGTCCTCAGACCAGATGCTTGTTTTTGTAAATAAAGTTTTATTGCAACACAGCTATGCCTATTTGTTTCAGATTGTCTATTGCTGCTTTGGGGGTACAATGGCAGAGTTGAGTAGATGAAACATGGACTATAGGTCTGCAGACCTAAAATATTGACTATCTGGCCCTTTATGAAAAAGTATGCCAATCTCTGTGATAAACAGAAAAAAAGTTATTTCTGAAATAAGGTATTTTGTGGAACTAGTCATCATGTTTGTGTTGGTTGTTGTCTTTTAGTCTCCCGGAGAAAATTATCTTCAATTTGGTAGCTGACATTATTGAGAATACAGGATTCACTTTATGAATTACTTCACGGTCAACTCTTCTGAAATACACTGTATTGTAAAGTAAGATTAACAGTATCTGCCAATCAGTGTGGACATGTACATTTATTATTATTATTATTATTATTATTATTATTAAAGGCACTCCATCAAATGAAAACTGAGCATCTGTAAATGCTTGGTGATGGATGGAATGGGCAATAATTTGCAACTGAACTGTCTGAGATGTGTCATCATTATCACATAATATTATCTTATGAAGAGTTATGGTCACTATAACACATGGCTCCAGTTGAGGGCAGACTTGACTTTACAGGTGTCTAGATTTTTCATAAACTGACTGCTGCCACTGAATTCATGCTGAAGAATACAGACAGACTCTCCTGTTAGGAAATTGTGCACTGTAAAAGACTCATAAATCCAAAACCTCACAACATCATAATAGATGTTACAATTCAGATGAATGGCCTTCATGAGTCATCGAGGTGTTCTCACGTAGCTCATGTCTTATCTGCCACAGCTTATCTTTTAATTTTTCATGTGTCATGGAAAAACAGCCTTTACCTCTTCTTTTTTCTCTCTCCACATTCCTTAATAAATAGAATTTTAAAACTCCAAATGTGGATTAATGTAAAAGCAAATATTTGCAGGAGAGCCCATCTGTGTTCTGTGTTGTCAGCACAGATGGCTTTGTGCACCTGCCACCTTGACGTGCCTGCCAGGCAAACCCCAGGGAAATGGAGACACCTGGATAGCATCCTCCTTACAAGTGAAGCACTTCTTTTTCTGAATTCCAAAAGCTTTTGAACTTGTGCATCTTTTGCATTGAACTCAAGTGCCTTCTGTACTCGTGGTAACTTCCTTTCTAGATTGTAGAAACTCCAGATGGCCAGAGGATGAGACGTGGGCACCAGGCCAAGCAAAACAGACACCCAAACAAATTGGTGGTGAGCAAGAAGAAGGAAGGGCAGGCTGAAGGCTGGCTTAATTGCTTCACAGTCTTGCCTCAGGGCTACCCTTAGGCAGGATTAGGTAAAATGGTTATCACTGTGCTTGGCACCTAGTAGAATGTTGTCCCCTTTTCTTTCTCCTTCCCTGAAAAAGACTGTCCTTAGGTGTAGAAGAGATGAGGCTGTACGGATAGCTAAGAGTTGTGGCATCAAAACAAACTTTTATTACTTTTCCAAAGGGCAACTTTACCCCCTACAGAACTAAATTCAACCCCAAGCTCTTTTCTCTGAGCTTTTAGAACATTTACTGCCTAGACGAGTCATTTGGCAATAATCATGTACTGTTTTATTTGTAGGATTCTTTTATATGTATCCATTTATAGGGCCCTGGAGTCCCTAACTTGAAATTTGTTTTTGCTTCAGATGTTCAGCTATAAGGAGGCTTACCAGATCGAATTTAACAGCAGCAGCAAATAATATATTAACTAGTAATTAAGTACCCAGGCTTAGCCTATGATGCCCTATTTGACTCGTGCTACAGGTGAACTTGGCTGGCTCTGCACGTTGGATCTGAGCTCTATGGTACATTAACGAGGAGGAAAGTTTCCTACACAGTTTCATCCCTCCCTCACTATCTCTACTCTCTGTCTCCTCATACATTCCACTCTAAATACCCTGCCTTTCCTGTGTGAAGGGCTGGATGGGGCAAAATTTTTAAGTGAAATTTTTCTTTGGTACCTTCCTAAAAACTTAATTTTTGACTAAATAATCTTGGTTAAACCATGAGTAAATAAACTCATAGCGTATAGCTAGCCTCAGTGTGAGAAACTGTCAAACCAGAAAACCAAAGTAGTGTACACCAGCTCCTTCTTGCCTTGCAAACCTCTCCTTGCTGAGGTATTTATGAGAGCAGGTGCCTTATTTATTAGTTGTCAGTTATTGACAGGACTAGAGAGACATCCCCTGCTCCTCTTGGAAAAACCAAAGACTGAGAGGGAAGACGTACATCAAAAAGATACCCAGGGAAGCTAGGCTGCTAAAAAGTGAACAATTAGGAAAAGAAAGAAAATGCTTTCAGATGAATAGAATCTGGGATGAAAGAAGCAGCCTTCTCAGGTAGCTGATGGAAAGAAGGAAACTGAGTTCAAAGGATTAGAAGTGCTTGAGATACTTTTGGAAATTTGAGCACAGACTGGGCATTGGATGATATTGAGTGGTCATTATTAATTTGTTAGTTGTGATATTGGTATTCTTTTTTAGAAAATGAGAGAGTCCTTAGCTTTTAGAGATACATATGTAGGTAGTTATGGATGAAACCAGATGCTTAAAAAAAAGGGGAGTATGCAAAACAGGATTTGTAAAATGCTGATAATTGTTGAAGCTGGGTGAGGAACGTATAGTGGTTCATTAAACTATGCTCTCTATTTTTGTGTATATTTGCAAATTCCATAATAAAAATAGAGTAATCCCTCATGAACAGATGGTCTCAACGCCCGACCCCAAGTAAAGACAATTCACATCCCCAGTGGAAACTGTGAAATTAGCTTTGCTAGCGATCAAAGTTTTATCTTTGAAAAGTGGGAAAGGACCTTATATGAACACATTAGTTTGGAGATTTGCTGTGGGAAAAACGAGAAAATGTTTGAGTTCTAGCTAACTAGGCATTGAATGAGTTGTGCTGAAGCATATGGTCCTGAAGGGTTGATGCTGAAAGACATCCTTGTTTTCAAGTGGCAAGGAAAAATAAATGATCTGGCTAGAATTTAAGGCTATGGCTCTAGCTCATATTTCAGCTCAATTTGGGCTGAAAATTTCATTGCTGCTGTTATCTAGCGTGATGATATTTGCTTGCACACAGACTCTGCTACAGGTCTAATGTTGGTGCAAGCAATTTCTTAGAACTGAAATCACATTATAGTGAACACTACTGTGTCCCCGTAGAGACTCCAAGACGATGTGGCCATAGAGCATTTACATTCCGCCCCCTTGGATTAGCCTTTTACCACTCCTAAAACAAGAAACAAAGAAAGGTAACCAACAGGCTTTTAATTAAATCACAAAGCAAAAAGAGAGAAAGAGAAAAGAGAGAAAAATTGCAACCAGTTAGTTGCAATTTTCTAAATGTAGGCTTTTTCTTATTGCTACTTTCTAGCTATTTGCTCTTAAAGCCACAACTTGAAGGCTTGCCATTTACCAACCTACAGAGAATATTTGAAATATGGCCACCGCTGCCCTTGTCTATGCCATGTGGCCTGCTTTCTCCCCACTTACCTCTGCCCTGCTGTCCCAAGCCAGGGGCTTAGAGGCTGAGAGCACTACAGATAGCATAGTCATTCAAGCTCACATAAATAACAGGAAATGCAGATGATAACCAAAAATAACAGAATTTCATTTCAAAGACTATTCTGTTCCCTTAATTTTGCTGACGGATTTCCAGGAGGCCTAGGCTCAGCTCTTGAATGTCTCAGAACCAAGGAGAGGGATCATTTGCACTACATGCATTGGCTTGTCAGACCAAAAGCTATCAAAGTAGTTCATAACTTGGCTTACTCCAAAAAGAAAGAGAAACCCCGTACACTCGAGAAATAATTCCTAAAATACAACCACAAAACACGTACCTAGACACGTCTTCCCACCACGTCATCCTTTATAGTTTCCTACAATGTTATCTTCTATTCTTCCTGTCCCTAAAGTTCCGTGGAGCAAGACAAGTCAAAGAATTTCAAGGTTTTATGAAACATTTTAACCCAGAGGCTTCGGGCAAGCAGGTGAGAGGTGCACTAGAATGAAGTGTCTATCTCTGCCCCATCAATGTCGGAGAGCTGGCAGGTGCTCTCTTGCAGCTGATTACAAATGAACCCAGCAAATGGAATCCCAGCATGTTCCACTCATTCCTCATTTCTCCCGTTGCCAGACTGGGTCCATGCCCATATGTCAGGAAAATGGTGGCTTTCAGTCTATAGCTGATTGGGTGAGCTTTTGGCACACAAGCTAGTAATAGTCAGTCTACTTCACCCATAATAAAAGTAAAATCTTTCTTTTTATTCGCCCAAGTAAATAAGCAAAAGACAGGCCTAAAACACATTGAGGTTCCGTGAAAACAGAGATTTCTGCTTTGTTCCCTGCTGTGTACTTGGTACCTAGAACTGGCCCATAGTGGATATGAGTGAAATATGTCTTAAAGAAATGAGTAAGCCTGCAGGACAGAAGTTCCCTGTGCTTGAATGAGTCATTATCTTATAGGCTCAGAGCCTAGATAGAAAATATTGCCATGATGTTAGTCTCGCAAACTGACTTGAGGTGCCGCAAGCCAAATTAAGTGAGGGTCTCCCGAGGCCCCACAGTGGCCACCGGCAGGCTAGCCTTCATTAGCTCGCCCATCCTAGATTTTCAAATGAGGAGTCACTGTGGTTACCAGACTGGGAATTGTGTCTCCCATATTTTCTCATGTTGGGGTTTGGGGATTTTTTCTTTTTTGGCTTCTTGGTATCTGAAATTGTTGTTCAGAGAAGCATATTAAGACCATGACTCTTCCATTACCACATATTTCTGTTACCAACAGAGGAGGTAAATGAATCACTTAAAATGAAACAATTCCATCCTCTTTAGTACGCTATAAACATAGCCTTAGTTTTGCCTGTAATCATAGTATGTGGGTGATGCTGCTGAGAAAATGGTATAATTATAACATATGGTTGAGGACTGTCTGAGTAGAAAATATTGAGCTGCACTGTGCAAAGTTTAAGATGGGATTATGGTCCTTTTTCAGTATGAATAAGACTAATTAGCCAACTGCAGCTGGGAGCTTTGTAATATAATATTAGTAGTATAATAAAATCAAGAGCCAAAGTAAAATGTAGGGAAAACTGATATCTTTCTTTAATTTTCACATATTCCTAGGAGTCTTACACGAAAGTGTAATGCAGAGCAGAGAATGAATGAAATCACAAGAAGCTAGCTTAGAAAAATCAGCCCTCTAGCTTGCTTTTCTCCCCTCCCTCCGGGCAAAAGGACTTACAACGTATATCAAGTGCCTAAAGTTTTATTTCCCTGAACATGGCTTTTAAAGTTTTTACTTTAAAATATTAAAATAAAAAAGTTTATTTATTTCTCTGAATGTGGCTTTCTTTACTCTTTAATAGACTTGTGCAATGTTTCTAGATTTTATGCTACCATAAATTAAAGAAGACGATGTTCTATATTTTGATTGGAGTGTTGATGACAGTGTGCATTTGTCAAGTCCCTGAAATGTAAACTTAAATTTGTGCTTTTCACTCTCTGTAAAGTTTGTCACAATTTAACATTTTTTTTTTTAAGTTTTAAAGACCAGAGATTTCTGGCAATGAGAAATAGAAAAGGCATAGTCAGAAAGCCTGGCCTAGAGTTCCTATCCACCACATAAAAGCCATGGACCTCTTGAAGCCTGTTTCCTGCTTTTCAAAAATGGGATTATTGAGGCCAGCCAGTGGCACAGCGGTTAAGTTCGCGCGCTCTGCTTCTGGCAGCCTGGGGTTCGCAGGTTCAGATCCCGGGTGTGGGCAGACACACCACTTGTCAAGCCATGCTGTGGCGGCATCCCATATAAAGTAGAGGAAGATGGGCATGGATGTTACCCCAGGGCCAGTCTTCCTCAGCAAAAAGAGGAGGATTGGCAACAGATGTTAGCTTAGAGCTAATCTTCCTCACACACACACAAAAAGGGAATATTGAGCCAGTCCTGGTGAGCTAGTGGTTAAGTTTGTCGTGCTCTACTTCGGCAGCCTGGGTTTGGTTCCAGGTGCGGACCTACTCCACTCATCTGTTAGCTGCCATGCTGCGGCAGCGGCTCACATAAAAAGGGAAAAAAGAGGAAGATTGGCTGCAGATGTTAGCTCAGGGCAAATCTTCCTCAGCAAAAAAAAAGGGGGGGGAATATTTACATTTACACTCCCACCTTTACAGGGATCAGGTGTGACAAAGATATGCACATTCCTTGCAAGTGTTCTAGGACTCTGTACATCATAAGGAGTTCTGAGGTTTGCTCTCAAAGGAGATGAAACTGTGGGTTGCTCCAAACAGTGAAATGGGGTGGCAGAGCATCTTAGTCACGTAACAGGCTCTTGGGTTATTTTCTTGGTTGAAGGGGGACCTGGCCGGCAAAGGAAGGAGTTTATATATATGTTTATGTGTTTTGGAGGGTGAAAGGGAAAATTATTTGTCTTCCTGACTTCATCTCTGTTCCTGGCTTTTCCTAGAGCCTTATTCCTGTCTTTACCCCAAACCTCAGAACAGGGACTCCTCACCCTCCTCTGTTCATAAACATCGGAGAGCTGAGGTTTCACTTACCTTGTCATACCCTACTCCCTTACCACTTCTGAGTAAGGAGGAAGTGGAGGAGGAGAAAGAGAAACATTTCCTGTACCTGACTGGCAGCTTGTATGGCAACTGCCTGCAGATTTGAGTTGTGTCACTTTGCTTATTTTGCAGCATCTTCAACAAACTATGACAACCTGCAATACCTTTAGCCCTTAAGATCCTGTCTCTTAAACGTGATCAATATTTCTTATTCCTGGAATCAGTAATGATAATCATTTCTGTCTGAGAGATTCAGAAAGCACAACCGATTTTCCTAAAATTTCCCTCAAAGAAGAGTATTTGCAAAATGAAATTCAAAGGAACAGCCCTCCCAGAAGCCTTGCCAAAGCGCTCAGACTCTGAATCACAGTAGCTTGAATTCTGTCACTGCTACTTACTGGTTGCAGGATTTTGGATAAGTCATTTAACTTCTGAGTCTTAAGCTGCTGATCTGTAAACAAAGATAAATACTACCTACTTTATAAGCTTGCATGAAAATTTCCACTGAACATGTTAGTTTCTTTTCTTTTACTGTCCAGCTCTGAAGTACATGGTGTAGGGAAGTCATTAACATTTCATTAACACAAAAGTATATAAATATACCAAACCCAAGATCTGAGATATTTCAGAATATTTTTTTAATATTTTTTAAATATCTAGAATTTTATAAATGGAATAAGGAGTATTTGTCAAATAATAATAATTTATTTATTATTAACAAGCAAACTAACAAAATACCTTAATTAATGAATCTGGGGAAAATAAGGCAAAGATAAATATTCAGTCAAGAGGAAATTATCAAAGTGAAAAGGTACAGAGCACTTGATATTTGCAAAGTAATACAGAAGCCATAAAACCCCGTTTAAGAGGAGGCAAAGCCAAAAAGACTGATTCTCTTTGAAGGGCTCTTGAAAACAGACATCTGGAAAATTATGGTCTACTCCCTGGGCCTTATTTCCCACTCCGGAAAAGCAACCTCCTCGTACACAAGAAGAACAGCCAGAGTAACTAAAGGAGATGAAATGATTTATCAGAGCTGGTTAAAATAATTAAATCCAAGAAGCATGATCCTGGGCGTGTAGTAGGGTGATTTCTGCAGACATTTTGAGACTAAAGAAGCCCAATACAAGGATTTGGTTTGACTGCTATAAAGCAATATGACAGGTTGAGAAAACTGAGAATGTTCTGAAAGTCCTGTTTACTTTGGTGGTGAGCCAGCTATCCAGGGGAGAAACCAGAGTCCCTTCCTTTAAGAAATGTAGATTTCGGTTGGAAGAAAAATTAGAAAGATGGGTTTCAACCTTCAACCTACTAGTGAATTGGGAGAATTTACTGAGCACCTATTACAAGTGTAAAATTATCTTAAGTGACCCAGGGAATGGATGGTTTAGCGGGCAAGGAGTTAGGAAGAAAGCAGGTATGGCCCCTGGACCTGAGTGCTTACAATTTATTGAGGGTTCTTTGTCCCCATTTTCCTTTCACCGTGATGTTATTCAATGTTATATAAGAGGCCACATAAATTTACTAGGGATAATATTACAGAGAGCAACAGTGACACTTAAATCCTTCCATTATATTCACCACCCCAGTTATCTGCAGTTGCCTGGGGGAATTGCAAGCAAGGACAGGAAAATGCCAGTACCAGACAGTTCCAGATAGTGAAATTATTTGCTCCAAAAACTTTCACTGTATTATTAAATTAGATTGGTTAGGACTGAAACATAATAGTCTAATTTTCTTATGTGGTTCATGAATTAATTTAACTCTAAAGATAATTCCCAAGGAAGAGTTGTAAAAACCCTTTGAGCAGTGATGACATCATTGGAATTTATTTAAAACTTCCCAAGTTACTCATTTTTAGAGATAAAGTTATTTAAATATATGAGTGCTGGTGTAATGATTAAGTTGTGTTTTATTACTTAGTTATCAAGTACTGATAATTGAAATAAAACCTGTGAGATTAGTGAATGCAATAATAATATATAGCATATACAAGTCTCTCTGTTAAGCACGCGATTGCTATAATTGTGATTGTCCCTTTGCGACTCCGATCAGATTCCCCAAATAAGTGGGTAATATAGCCTTTATCTTGGGCAACTGTCCAAGCATTGTAAATTCATGAGTGCAAGTAGCCACTGTCAGCTTACAGCTATAAACTCCAAGGTGATTTTAAATGGTTATAGGTCTTCATTAGAATAAACTGGACTTTTGATCTAACCTGTTCCATGGGGACTTTGCTGGAAGAAAGTGGAAAGATCATGAGAATAGGGTTTGCCTGATTTCTCCATCCTAGTAAAAAGTCCCTGCTTGGGTATTAAGGAACCCTAGAATGATTCTGGGAGACTTTCAGGAATGTTGACAAGGCTTGGGCTTCCTGTGATTGAATGCTAAAAATGCCATACTGCTTATGTGTTCCCCTAAGATGTGCCTGGTTCTCATCTGAGAGGCAAAGTTTCTATTTATTTTATAATGGTTTGGTCCCAAGTAACCTCCCATCTCCACCCAACCACATCTCTAATCTTTCCATCACTTTCCCAGCATCTTGTAAATCTCAAGGGGTGTAGGGAACCTTCAGATTCTCAAGGCTGGGCCACGTTTTGAGTGGATACCCTGTGCAGTGTTGAGAATGAAACAGAAAGCTTGATGCATGGTAGCCTTTTGTCAGTAGAGAGCAGGTCAGGACCCCAAGTTGGTAGACACACATGGACCAAGAGATGAGCTCTTTTCTCAGTTGGACCATAATCTATCCTAGAGCAATGAGAAATGAGAGAGGACATACTTAGAGTGACATGTTGAACTGTTTTCAGTCTCTCCTCTCTGCTCCTCCATTTCTACTTCCCCCATCACATCTGTCCAGTAAATTTGTTTACTTAGAAATTTTTCCAGACTGATATTACCAGTACCAAAGATAGATGGTAGTTTTTTATTAAAAAGGGAAGTTGTATTAGCTGATTTCATTTGGTGAAACTTCTGCTATATTCTCAACTTCAGTGTTATGTTCCAGTACAAGTATTTTTTAAAGTGTGGTTTTAAACCTGATAGTATATGTGCCTCACTCTTGAATTAAACTCCTGGTTAAAAAAAAATTAGACAAAAAAGTACAAAAGAAAAAGACACTATATTAAATTCTATAAATGTGCTATATATTAAAATATTTGGAAGCATGATTCAATTGTGTTTATTTTTATTTAGGATCATTCAAAAAGGAAAATGTGTAGGTGCTACTTTATTGTATAGCTGTGCTGGTGCACCATGTCCAAATTACAAATCATAAACCAAGATTTGTGGGAGCAAAGGAAAGTTCAAAATTAAAATAAAGTTCAAAATAAACTCTCTACTGCAAGAATTAAGTAAAATATTGCACACGTCCCACTCCTTATACCAAACAGATGAAATGAAAGTGCTAGATTTTCTATCACAGGTAGTTGTGACAACTATAGGGAATTCTGAACTTTCAAACTTTCAAATCCTGAACTTGAATTTTTTAACTTTGAAAAATAAAACACGGTCTTTAAAAGTGATGACAATGGTACTGTGTGAATTGTCAAAATTACAGTCTGCATGTGGTGGGCGTAGGGTGTCAGATGGGGTCTCTGGTCTGATGAGTGCCTAGTTTTAAAGACCGTGTTTTTATTTCTTCTCTTTTTCTTACCCTATGATTTCACTGACCTAAGTGGGTTTTAATACTGTTCATATCACAGAGAAACCAAAATGGGTTATTGTGTTAAGAAGAAAGGGAGATATTATTTTAGTGCATAAAACACTAGCAAAGTTATTATTTGCTGCAGAATTGTAAGGAAGGTTTGTAATCATTGAAAGGAGCGAGAAAAACAGATTACTTTCAGTGCCAGTGTTGAAGACATTCATTGCCAGACTTACCACCTGAAAATACTTTTTTATTATAATAGTATTTCCATCGTGTTTACCCTGTACCAGTCTAAGCACTTTAGATATTTTAAATCATCAATAGTCCTCATAACAATCCTATGAGGTAAGTACTATTATCCTTACATAACAGATGAGGAGACTGAGGCACGGGGAGAATAAGTGACTTGTTCGAGGAACACGCAGCTAAGAAATGCAGAGCCACATTCAAACCCGGGCATCCTGACTCAAGCACCCTTGCTCATTATCATTGTGTTATGCTGCCTCTCCATCATCTTGATGTAGAACTTTTCTTCTAGAATAATGGGAAGCGGGGTTAAAAAGAGTTTGAGTGTATGGGCTTTGAAATAGGACTTCCTGAGCATGGTGCTTCCCATCTCTGGGCCAGTTTTCCCATCTCCTATTACTTGTTGAAAGAACTGGATGAGAGAATACACCAAAAGCTCTGAGAACAGGGCCTGACAGATGGCAGTGCCCAATAAATGTTAGTTCATTATCATGGTAAATATATTAAAATCAATGTTAGTATGTGAATTATGGTAGCCAAATTTCCTGAGTGAAAGATGATAAATATTTATTAAGCTGGCACTTTTTAGAGCTTATCTCACAATAATTCAGTAAGATTACTCTTACCATTCCCATTTCACTGAATTCGAGGAAACTCAGACTACAAGAAAAGATATTTTCTAAAATCAAATAAGCAAGGATGCAAAGTCAGGGCACACTGGCCCCAAAGCCTCAGCTCCTTCTACTACCCTTCTTGTTCTAAACCCCAGATTTGTTCAGCCAGTCCTTCTTCAGTGATTAAAAAACACCAATGCAAAACAAAGGAGAAAAAGTAAATTATGCTTGTGAAATTGCATCATAGGCATGGTAACAAATAATAATGCAGCTGTATTGGCTCAGCAGATAACAACCATGTTGCTCTGTGCTAAGGACTGTCCAAGCCCATAAATAAAGTTACATTAATAATTGCAGCATGGTAAGAGACCACCCAGGAAATCTTGGTTGATATAGGAAGCAGCAGCTGTGGCTCCTAATTGAGAGCTATTGCTTCTTGAATCAGTGCTGACCATTGCTCCAGGGGGACATTAAGCCTGCTCAGTCCATGGAAGATGTGAAACTCAACAGCTGACCTGACCACTTGTCACTGTTGACGATCCTATAAAATTTCTCTTGAGACAGGAACACAGGAACTCTGTGTTCTAGTTCAAACCAAGTAAATATTTCCTGTTTGTTGACCTACAACTTCAAAGATGCTAAGTCATCAGTTTGGAAAGATTCCTTTACTCCCCTCTGTTGTAACTTATTGTAGTTCTATTAAATGGTTGAAGGGAATGTCTGCATATTTCCTTTTTGCCAGATACACTAGCTTTTCTCTCTTTTTTCCTATCTCCTCTGTACATGTACTTTTTCTCTCATCTGTTTCCCAATGGTACTCTGAATTTTAGAACCGAAAAGGTAGTAGTTCAAGGACAGTGGAAAATGCACTGGTTGTGAATTTCAGAAATCTGGTGCAAATCCCACCTCTGCCTCTTGCTAGCTGGATAAACTTAGGTAAGATATTTAACCTCTCAGAGTCTTACCTTCCCCATCTACAAAATGGGAATAATACTAATTGCTTTCTGTGGTTGTCTTGAGCATTAAATGTATGGGTTTCTGGAACACGGTTGCATGCAGTGTGAACTAAATCTGTCCCAGTGCCCTGCCGCCTCCTCTCTGCCCATGTAGGCAAAGCCACATCCCAAAACAACTGTGCTTTTCAAGATGAAGGTTTACAATCTCTCCTTAAATGTATCCATTTCTAGTGTTTAATTTCCTGTATGAGCGAGAGTTGTCTTACATCTTACCAAAGCTCATAATATGAATAAAATACTGTCTTTCAAACATAAGCCCCTAATGACCTCGGGCCAGTGGGGGAACCTCTGATCTTGTCTTTTCTCTTTTTCTGGTTGCCAGATAACACATTCTGCCTGAGAGTTGAGACCCAAAAGTATACAGATCAACCAGGGGAGTCAAAAATAGTGATTCCTATGGCCTTCCCAGAGAATTAGACTCAGTAGGTCTGGAGTGGAGCCCAAGAGCCTGGATGTTTCTCCGGTTCCGCAGGTGGAGAGCTCACCAATCTCCCAGGACCACATTTTCGAAACACTGGCCTGTAAGAAGGGCATACCCATACCTTCTGTAGCAGAGCTTATGCAGACTGTTGATTATGGCCTCTCAGCCAATCTCTACAAAGACAAGGGAGCCAACATGGAAGAAAACCATCGGGCCCCTGGAAACCCCTCTTCTGGGAGGGAAACTCCCCTCGTGCCTGCCCCAGAATGCCAGCCTATTTTCTCCATACCCACGTCATCCTTTTATTTTTAAGCCATTCCTCATTCTCCTGTACAGTTCAAAATAGTGAATACATTTTTAGTAATTCTCTTGCTTATGAGTGTTCATTGGAAAAGATTTAATTATAGGAATAAGCACTTAGCTTATTTTGTAGAGTTTTTCTGCTCCAATATCTGGGTCCTTCCTTTGCACATAGTTGCATTTTACCTGTTGGGCAGATTCTCCTCTTTAATATTCCTGTACCTTTGTTGGTGCTTCCAACAGAGCAATCGTTTAAGGATGAAGGCACTTGGAGAGTTGTAAGACGACAAGGAGCCCAGTTCTGTCCTCTGGATCTGTGTACCTAAATGTACACCTGATAAGTTAAACCTGAGAAAGGTGTGAAAGCAGAGTAGAAAGAAACGGAAAGAGTTTGGATAATAAGAATTTGGGAATCTATGCTCTGTAGTGACGTTGGCACTCCCTAAGCCTCTTGCCTCATTTTACTCATTCATCTGTACAGGGATTATGCTCAGTCATAGGTCACTGAAGTTTGGATTGTATATCCTATTAGTAAAATAATTTTTGAACACACAATATACATGTTTACATATTTGTAAGTTATATGTATGTACAATGTTCAGTGTCTTTTGTTCATTGTAAAACATATATAAAAATACAAATTTTAAAGTCTTGATAAAGTTGAACCAAGCAACATTACAAAATATTTTAATGTTTAATAGAACAAAGTGCTTCCTGCAATGTGTTTGAAGAAGTTTACTTCTCTTGGAGGGGAGAGTCTTCATTTAACAGTTTATGAAACACAGTTTGAAGGTTGGGTCTGTGTTTATTTCAACATTGGGTTTTAATTACTATCTCAGTCTCCTATCTGAAAAGGGCACACTATACACCAAGTTAGAGGTTCACAAAATGAATAACAGTTATAGTAAGTATCAATCTATATTTCAGATAGTCTTTGGGATAGTTTCCCATTTTGGAAGTCAACTTCCTATCAGATTTGGTTAGAGCTTATTCTAGGGGTGAGAAAAGTGTCAGCTCAGCCATTTCCTTACTGTTGACTCCCTCGCGTTATTAGAATACCCTCAATATGAGATTTCTTTACATGACTGCTTTTAAGCCACTTGTTACATCATGATTAGTTAAAACAGCATAATATCAGTATAATCTGCTTATCCATTAAATCAGCCATGTAGAACCTGTGAAAACTGCTCTACCATGTTAAGTGAAGAGACAACTAAATGTACTAGTAACCACCCCTTGGAGCTGTGGCCCTTCCACACTTCATGCAGAATTCCTCTAATACCAAATGTGACATGTGACTCTGACACAGAGGCTGAGTGAAGGCTCCATGCGACTCTATATGTACAGTATTAGTAAACCTTAATTTTTTTCCTATTTTATATAAACAACACATACAAATAAAAGTTTTAGTGTTTTCCTTCCCCCATGGATCATCTTGGGTGCTCATTTTGAAGACAATAACCTAGATAATCTTTCAGTCCTCTTGGTGATTATGTAGCTTCTGATTTATCTTAATTTCAAATACCTCTGCTGCCAAGTATTCACAGCCTGCTTTCATTAATATAATTTTTTGTCCTGGGAATCCTGATGTTATATTCTGCAACATCTCCTCTCAGACCTGTCTTTTTTACTTCTGCGCATCCACTATCCTCTGATGATTGCTCTGCCTCTGAAGGCCGAGAAAAAGATTCTGGAAATGTATAAAATGTTGCCCTACCTGCTCAAGAGTCAGCAATTGTACAATCCAACATTGCAACGTTTCACCACTGTTTTTAGCACCCTACTATGTGTAAGGAAGAAATTCGGTAAAAACATACAGGAAGAACTATAACTTCTTCAAGAATGTTCGAGAGCATGCAAGAGCTTAGTGCCTGTGGAAGCTTTCACTTTATTCAGGCAAATTTAGACCCAATCTGTATGTGCTTTCATTTTGTTTTCAGTTTCCTAGTTAACTGTCTATACACCTGGATACCTATTTGCTGCCATCTAGTGTAATAAAATAGGTTGATTACATGGAATTCTGAACTCATTACATGGTTGAAGGTTAGTACTTAAAATAATTCTTCATGTTGGTTTCTTATAGGCTTTCAAAATGCCTAATCAGAGACCTGTTTTTCTTATCACTGGGACCCTGAACATGGTCTTAATATTGTCATAGAGTCTAGGGCTCAGGATCAAGATTGGTTCACTCTCTATAAACGTGACACGTGGAAATTTGGTAGGGCCTTAGAGGTTGGTAGATCTGAAGTAAATACGTAGTATTAATTATCAAGAGGTCATCCAAGTTTAGTGACTATGAATTTTACTTCATGGAGGCAGTGGAACACATAGCCTGGGTTCTTACTGCCTGTGTTACCTTGGCCAATTCACTTCTCTTTTTTTGGACATCATTTTCTTCATCTGTAAAATGAAATGGTGGTCCTAGCTGACAGTCAAGGTCTCTTCCAGCTCTAAGAGTGTGTGACTGCATATAAACTATTGTCTCTTTGAAACTGCTGAAATCAAGTTCCCAGAATCTTCTTTTATGTCTGAAATAAATGTTGCTTCTCTAACTCTTCTGTGTGTTAATCTATTGGTTATGGTTAGAAGTGAGCAGAAATCCTGACTTGGAAGAAAGAGAGGCAAATGTAGACCATGATTTTATGCCCTTTATTGTGGAAAGTTGTCCAATGGAATGTTGTCCACCAGTGGATAAGTAGATACTCACCAATATGCATTTAACTTCTCTTAACTCACAATAGCAAATTCAGAAGTATAATACCTGTTATAAATGATCAACTTCCTGAACTGCACTCCCATTTTTTTGTCTCTCCATTTTGTATTAGAACTTCTCTATGAAGTGTTCTAGGTCTACTGTAACTCATACTGTTCTTCCCTTTCTTTATAAACTTCTTAGTACCTACTCCAGTATATCCTAAAATGTTTTCTTTTTAGATCATTTCATATGTGTAAATCTTATTTCCCCAAACAGACTGAGAGCTTTACAGAGGCAGGGACTATTGTTAGTTTCTCATTTTCATGAGGGGATCTGGCACTGTTGTTTAGGGAATACATATGGTTCTGATAATAAGGATGCTTTTCCTATTTGCTTCATATAAATGAGGGTAAAAGGTGAAGTACAAGACCTTCTCAAATCAAGAACAGGACAGTTAATCTCTAAGCTCTAGTCTCTACAAGCTATCTAACAGCTCAAAGAAGCCGATAAATCTGTGAGCCTAATGCCAAAAAAGCAACCTTACCATAAAGGTTTTAACTGAAAGAGGCAGTGCAGCATGCTGGGAAAAAGCTTTGAAGTGACAAAAATCTGGATTCAAATCCCAGCTTTGCTACTTATTCATTTGTGTTTTGGCTAAAAATTATCTACTTTTTCTGAAGTTAAGCTTCCTTATCTATAAAGTAAAGATTATAATACTCTCGTACAACATTCCTCACAGAAGAGTTATGAAGATGAAACGAGAAAGCATATGGCAAGAATTTAGCACATAGTTGGAGCTCAGTCAATGTTAGTTAAATCGATGCATTGTTTAAGTAAAATGCATTTACATATATACAATAAAAATTATTCCATTTCAATGTAATTGTGCAATTTAAAGGTAATCGGAGCATCTGGAATTGAGGTATTGAAGTGAGTAATACATTCCCATGGAGCAGTAGTTCTTACCAGGGGTGATTTTGTCCCCTAGAGGACATTTGGCAATGTCTAGAGACATTTTGGTAGCCATAGCTTGGGGAGAGGGGACTGCTACTGGCATCTAGTGGGTAGAGGCTAGGAATGATGCTAAATGTCCTACAATGCACAGGACAGCCTCCCGCAGCAGAGAATTATCTGATCCAAAATACCAATAGTGCCAAGGTTGAGAAACCCTACCACAGAACCTAGGGAGTCCATTACTTCTGATCTAAATTTGTTTTACATTTAAGACTGACTGGGTGCATGGTAGGGAGCTTCCATTGGTGGATTATGAAGAGATTTGCCTAGCCCTAAATATCTTTTTAAGTGAATAAGTCCAGTGCTTCAGATTCTCATTGTGAGGCATACTTTTAGGCTAAGGCATTGCAATATATAAGGCCCTGTTATATTTCAAAAATTTCCTTGGAGGTCAATAGATGAAGGAGTCGGGATCTACCAAGAATTGATGAGTTTGTTCCCTGTAATAACAGTGGTAGTTCTCTGTTGAAAACCAACCACGTGCCAGTACTTTCTATAAATAATCTGATTTAATTTTCAGCAACTGTGTAGGTATTTTGCTTTCATTTTACACATGGGAAAACTGGGGCTTAGGAAATTTATACAATATTTCTAGTAAGTCATACATCTGGGATTCAGACCTCAATTCAGCTGGCTTTCAAGCCTGTGCTCTTTCTACTACTCCATACTGCTCCTACCTACCAAGGGTCTAAGATTGGAAAAGGGAATTTAGAGGAAATAAGGTAGGAAAGAAAATTCTAGAATATTAGGAGCTCTGCTCAGGCAGTTTAGGTTGGGTCTCCTGCTGAGGGGCCTTTGAGTGTCCATGACCTAGATGAAAACTCTGAGCTCTCTCAGGATAGTAGACCAGAGGGGATAGAGTTATTAAAATGGGGTTAGCTGTATACTATGATACACAATTTTCCAATTTAGCGACTTTTTTTAGATCTTCTGTTTTTAAACCTGACAAAATATATTTTCTGAAATCTTCCTTTTTAATTAAATATGTTTTTCCTTTGAAATCAGTTGTACCATCTAAATCAACACTGTCAAATAGAAATAGAATGTGAGCTACATATGCAATTTTAAATTTTCTAGTAGCCACGTTAAAAAAGTAAAAGAAACAGGTAAAATTAATTTTAATAATATATCTTATTTAGCCCAATATATCCAAAATATTATCATCTCGACATGTAATCAATCTAATAAAAACATTGTTAATGAGGTATATTTTACATTATTTTTTCATAATATTCAAAATCCAGTGTGTATTTTACATTTACAGCACATCTCAATTGGGATATTAAATTTTCAGTAGTTAGAGTGAAATGTAGTCCTACTGAACATTAAAGTTATATTTAAGGAGGGGCCACCCGGTGGCGTAGCGGTTTCATCCACGCTTGGCAGCCCGGGGTTCGCCGGTTCGGATCCCAGGCGCCCGCCGACGCACTGCTTGTCAGCCATGCCGTGGCGGTGTCCCATATAAAGTGGAGGAAGATGGGCATGGATGTTAGCCCAGGGCCAGTCTTCCTCAGCAAAAAGAGGAGGATTAGCAACGGATGTTAGCTCAGGGCTGGTCTTCCTCACAAAAAACCAAAAAGTTATATTTAAGGAAAAGTATTTTGCACCACTTTCATTATTTTAATTTGAATTTAAATTAATTTAAATTGAATAAAATTATAAATTCCGTTCCTCAGTCCCACTGGCCCCATTTCAAGTGCTCAAGACCACATGAGGCTAGTGGCCACCATACTGGACAGCACAGATCTAAATTCTTGCTACTGAGAATATGGTCACCAGAAGCAGTAGCAGCATCTGGGAACTTGTCAAAAGTGCAAAATCTCGGCCCCCACCCACTGAATCTGTATTTTAACAAGATCCCTAGGTAATGCCTATGCATATTAAAGTTTGAGAAGCGTCTCTCTAAAAAACACAGATCTCTCCAACATTTGCTCTCCAGAAAGAACTGTGAGGACTTAGGAAATTTGCTGCAGAATAGCAATGCCAGGGATTGGTATGATGTGTTCTGTTGAGAAGTTGTAAGTTTCCCACAAAGGCAACCATGGTTATTCTGTGTGGACTGACACAGGGCCATCCTGGAGCCTGGAGTTGGCTCTGCTCCCAGCATCTATGGCAAAGAATCTAACACTAACTTCCATGACTCCCACAATTAAGGCAGCTGCACTCTCATCACCATATATTCTTGAAACTGCAACTTTAGAACCCTTGAAACACAGCTGTGAGCATATGTTTCTGCTCCACGCAAGTGGAATTTATGGCTGGACCTTCCTGGGAGATCCCGGGAAGGTCACCCACAAGAGGGGCTTGTGCTGGCCACCACACTGCCATCCCCTGGGAGCCAACGCAGACACACTTAACATATGGGGACTGGTCCAGTCACCCCTGGAGATTCAATGCGTGCTGCTTCACCTTGCCAATCCTTATTTTTTTTCCACAGGGCTCAACATTTGAGGGGCCTTTCAATATAGTTGCTTAAGGAGTTCATTGTACTAATCTAACTAGAAGCTCGTTGCTCTAATTCAGTGGTCTTCAACCCCGATTGCACATTAGAGTCACTTGGGGCATTTTAAAAACTACCAGCTCCCAGGCCTCACCTCCGTCTTTTTTTTTTTAACTTGGAACGTTGAGAATAGTGTTAAATTTTTTTTTTTTTTTTTAGATATAGTTGACATATAACATTCTGTAAGGCATCACCCAATCAAATTAGATCTCTATAAGGTAGTTTGTTAAAGATCCCCAGGTGATTCTAATGCGCAGAGTTGAGAACCACTGGTCCAGTTAGAAAGAGCCCTTAGCTGGCAGTCAGGTGCCTTAAGTCAGTGCTTCTCAATCTTTAGTGTGCATACAGATAACCTGGGATCTTGTTAGAATGCAAATTCTGATTCAGTAGGTATGAGGGTAAGTAAACCTAACTTTGTGTATAGATGTGTCCCTGGTGGCGTTTTGTCGGTGATCCTCATCAGCGTTTCTCCATCTCAGCAAACAGATGAGTTCATCATCCTCTCCTTACTCCTCTTTGAAACCTTCCCGTCCCTCCACCCTCAGCTCTTAATAATCACTGCTTTTTCTGAGTTCCTAAAGCAGTTATCTTTCACTGCCTTTTATTGCTAGCTACGTCTCATATGCACGTGAGTTGTTTCCTGTACTAGATTACAGCTCTTCAAAGGCAGCATCCCTGTGTCATGTTATTTTTGTAATTCCTACACCTGAGAGAGTGCCTTACACATAATAGGTGCTGCATAAATGCTTCTTGATTAATTGAAACATGGAATATCTGACATGCAAAAAAAATCCAAAGGACTTAAAAATACAAAGTGTTTTTCTTTGTTGAGTAGAAAAAAAAGTTTTTAGGCAGACAAGGGGTAGAGGAGATTGAGGATTTAGATTTTTATGTTAGTTTTTTTCATTCTGTGTATATTTTTAAATTTTGGAGAACTATTTTGTAATTTAATGGTTTTAATTATTTGTTTGGAACAGG
The DNA here is from genome assembly GCA_031878705.1 of Tapirus indicus. Taxonomy (NCBI): domain Eukaryota; kingdom Metazoa; phylum Chordata; class Mammalia; order Perissodactyla; family Tapiridae; genus Tapirus; species Tapirus indicus. Next base: position 112,395,027 of record CM062921.1, on the reverse strand, counting down.
GCACTATGGACATTTGGACCAGATAATTCTTTGTTGTAGGGACTGTCCTGTGCATTGTAAGATGTTTCACAGCATTCCTGGCTTCTACCTGCTAAAGGCCAGTGTCACGCCCTCCCGCAGTTGTAACAATCAGAAATGTCCCTAGACATTGCCAAATGTCTCCTGCCAGAGAGGCGTGCCCTCATCCCTGGTTGAGAATTCTTGGGTTTAGAAGAATGAACTGTGACACAGCTGCCTTACTGCAGCAATAAATACCTAAAAAACATTTTTTAAAAACCACACACACATAAGAGAATGACAAACTATGTTCCTGAGAAATATGTATATTTATAAATATTTATAGAAAAATGTTCTTTGTTTCTGTATTTTGGAGGTAATGTCCATGTATACCATATTTATCTTTGTATTTGTCATATTGGTCATTCTTTTATGGAAATAGAAATATATACATGAAACATTTTTTAAACCTGAATAGTATAGACTTGGAAATTCAAACATGTGGTGGTAGTAATTCCACCAGGAGAATGTACAAAGAGCAAAAGTTATTAAGAAAGAATGACTGAGCTTATTCTCTTCCTCAGGGAAACGGCCCAGCCTCTTTACATAAAATAGTCTGTCTAGTGTGCCGTGATCCTTGGACCAAATATGCTGTTTCTTTACTGTATACTGTAAAAAAAATACTGTACAAGCAATGGTGTTAAGCTGAAACCTGGTGCATAAACAGGTGTTCAATGATTGTTTGTTGAATAAATGAACAAAAGAATGAATGAATGTTGAATTTAGCTGTAGATCCTAAAACTAAAAAGCTTTGGAGTGCTCGTTACAAAAGACCCTGTTTTATTGCATGTCGGACTCCAAACCTTAGAAATGAAATTACATGAAAGAGTATATCATCCATCAGAATTAAATGGCCTCAACAAAATTACCAGATGGGGAAAATAAAGTCTCATTTGTCAGTTGGTTTCTTCTGGCAATAGAAGGCTCCCCTTAGACTTCATTAAGTTCATATTTTTCAGCGACAGAGATCTAACGTTGGCAAAGCATTACCATACTTTTAGGCTTGGATTAGAATGTTCCCACTCTTACTTTTTCCTCTCATTTTTGGCTAGGAACTTGCATGTGAGAACCAGACAAGAGGCTCCAGTGGTAGAAACAAGCAGGATGCCTTCTGGGCTCAGAAGGAAAAAGATGATATAAGTCAGTGGTTCTTAAATTCTGCTACACTTTAAAATCACCGGGAAGCTTTTAAAAATCCAGTACCCAGACAATTAAATTGGTGATTCCATAAATTACCAATTAAAATAGAGTCTCAAAGGATGGAACTCAGGCATCAGTATTTTTTTAAATTCCCCAGGTGATTCCAGCATGCACTATGTTAACTCTGTCTGTAGTCCCTCTGCCAGCTACTAATTTTCAGGAATTTGGAGCATCTCATTAAAAAGAATCTGACAACCCCATTCACAAGTGCTTCAGCTAAGTTTCATTTAGGACGTTTTCATGTGGCCAAGAGATCCAGTAGTGTCTTTTGTACAGTAAGTTACAAATCCCTGTGGGTTTTTTGGTGAGGAAGATTCGCTCTGACCTAACATCTGTTGCCAGTCTTCCTCTTTGTTTGCTTGAGGAAGATTTTCCCTGAACTAACATCCATGCCAATCTTCCTCTACTTTATATGTGGGTCGCCCGGCACAGCATGCCGAACTTAACCACTACGCCACGGGGCCGGCCCCTACAAATCCCTGTTTTTGTGACAGTGACATGCCTACGGTAATGAGCAGTAGTTTTTAAATTGAAAAGGTGACTGCCCAATAAAGGCTAAGAAGAAAATAAAAATTAACTTATATTTAGTAAATTTTAGTAAGTATAATTTCTTGCTTTATATATTTTAGGTAACTTTTTTACTGAGATAAAATTCACAAAACATAAAATTTGCCGTTTTAACTATTTTAAAGTAGTTTTTAACATATTCACAATGTTGTGCCACTACCACCACTATCTAATTCAAGAATGTTTCCATCACTTCACCATGAAACCCTGTACCCATTAGTAGTCACTCCCAGTTTCCCCTTCCCCTCATTCCCTGGCAACCACTAATAGACTTCCTGTCTCTATAAATTTGCCTATTCTGGGCTTTTTATATAAATGGTGTAATACAATATGTGACCTTTTGTGTCTGGCTTCTTTCATTCAGCAAAATGTTGTCAAGGTTTATCCATGTTGTAGCATGTATCAGTACTTTATTTTTATGGCTGAATAATACTCTATTAAGTGATTATCCCACGTTTTGTTTATCCACTCATCAGTTGATGGACATTTGGGTTGTTTCTACCTTTTGACCGTTATGAATAATGCTGCTGTGAACGTACTCGCACAGGTGTTTGTGTGAACATGTTTTTCAATACCTAGAAGCGGAATTGCTGGGTTACATGGTGACTGTGTGTTTAACTTTTTGAGGAGCTGCTAGACTGTTTTCTACAGTGGCTATCCCATTTTATATTCTTACCGGAGGTTCCAGTTACTCCACATCTGCTTGCTTTGTATTTTAATTATTTGATCATATTATGCAGGACATCCCTTACATAACCAAACAGAAAATAAATTTTGCTGAATTGAGTGCTGTTTCTTTGTCTTTGACATCTCAAAACGATGCTTCACAGAATAAATTTTTAAAAAACAGTGAAACTGTGACAATTCTATTTCCTAAGTCAGTTCCTCTGCAGGGAAGTGAGTATGTGTCTTTGAGGGGATGTTCCTGATTCTGTCTTCCAGCAGCCTGTGCTATTGGAACTTGGGGCTGCTGTAGCTGCCTTGGCACATCCCCCTCTCTAGACAGAGAAAAGAACACCAAAGAGCCACTCAGGAAGCCCTATTAGCAGTCACAATAGTTTTAAGAGAATTGATGGGTAAAGAACCTAATATCAAGTGAGAAGAGAGAAAATTTTAAGTCAGAGAAGTGTGTGATCACTCTGTCCAAGACAATTAAGCGAAATAATGTGAAAGCACTAAGTAAGCTAAATGCACCAGATTCATGCTATGGAGGAGAAAGGAAAGAGGAGAAGGAAGATGATTGATTAATGCCCCTGATTGTTGAAAACCAGGGTTATGTTCAACCACAACTATTTAAAAGGGAAGCAAAGCAATACATTTTATAAAGAAAGTGTTCCATGAAAACTAAATAAAACAAAAAGCAAGATTTGGTGATACAATAAATGCTTAAATGCTAGTGGTAGGACATGCACAGCTCTCTGCTTCCTGACGTAGCCATACACATGAGCTGTCTATGTAGGCTGTGTCCAGTTCACTTCCCTGCCAGACCACATGTGCAGTAAATACGTTTCCAAGACTCTACAAGGTTCAGTTGACTTGACATTTATCTTAAAGTGACTGGATGTGTTCACTAAGCCTTTATTTTGGTCAACCCTACAATTTTTTAAATGCACCAGGAGTCCATTTTTAAAAGCGTACTAGAGTTTAAAATAATAAAAAAGAAAGAAATGAATGGTTCAGGGGAGATCTTGTGAACTCTTATTCTCAACTCTAAGCCAGTAAGTGCCTAAGCAGAAAATTTTACGGCTGTGCCTTCCTCGATTCCACAGAGAACTGTAAAGGAAATCAAGTATGAAGGTGAATTCTTTACATTTGATATCCAATACAAAGTACTTCATTAAATTTTTTGCCAATTTCCATCATTAGTTTAAAGCCTTTTTTGCCAATAGCCTATACAAACTGAGTATTTGTGGTTTCATAACCACTTGACAGTTCCATAGGTTAAAAAAAAAAAGCCTACCAGTCTTTTTTAAATGTGCCCCTTGACACTATATTATCTATAAAGCAGTTCAGTTACTTTTGACAATAGTGATCAACCAGAAAGTTTTCAGATTTCTTTTACCATCTTTTGACAGACCAGCATCCATCAAGGACATGACCTTCAGTGAAAAGAGGTGTAAGGTGAGGGGCTGGCCTGGTGGCGCAGCGGTTTAGTTCACGCTTTGGCAGCCCGGGTTCATGGGTTCGGATCCCAGGCGCTGGCCAACGCACTGCTTGTCAGCCATGCTGTGGTGGCGTCCCATATAAAGTAGAGGAAGATGGGTGCAGATGTTAGCCCAGGGCCAGTCTGCCTCAGCAAAAAAAAAAGAGGAGGATTGGCAATGGATGTTAACTCAAGGCTGGTCTTCCTCACCAAAAAAAACGAGGTGTGAGGTGCTCTTTGGTGTAGGAATCACTGAATTCTAGAAGCTCTTCAAATAGAAGAGCACTTTAGACAGGAGTACTTTGGAGAAAGATGTCTGGCCTCAAAACAGAGCTTCAAAAGGGAAGACCAGCAAGCTAGGGGAGGGGTTCATTCCTCTCAACCTAAGTGTTCACTGGGGGCCTACTGGGCACCAGGCACTGTGCAAAACTCAGTAGCCTTCGCTACAGAACCTAGTCCCCAGGAAGTCCCAGCAAATTTTTAGGCTGAATTTCCTTTACAAAAAAATAAAACATAAAATTTAAAAAGTGTGATTCAACCACCCAGCCTATTCCATTCAGAGTGTCATTGGCTCAGAGATGGAACAGTTGGATGGTCGATCTGTGAGAGAAGCAGAACTCCTCAAACTCCAGTCAGCACTCTTTCCATTTAATATGCTTCTTCTGAAAAGATCATTGCCAAGAAGCTGATAAAGCTTCTGCTGTGAGTCCAGAGGACGCAGGTTAACAGGGAAAATCATCAAGTAGCATTCTAAATGTTCCAGAGAACCTTTTAGGGCCAGTCCTAGAGTGTCTCCATGAGTCACTGGTAATTCTTCTCTCCACATGAGCCTCTTTATAGACTTGTAGCATTGTCTTTTAATTATTACTCAGGAAAACACAGAGAAAGCCATTGCTTGAATTTTTTTTAATTTTAATACTAATATGTAATAATATGGCAACATCCTCCAGTTACCTAGAACTCAGACTTCTATAGCTCTGACTGTCTAGAACACAACCCCAGAGAATCACCTCTGAACAGTGAGGGAGTGGCTGTCATAATATCACCACATATACTTCAGATGTTTCACCTAGCACCAATGGACTTATAATTACATGTAAAATGAGGATGAATTTCAGGTTTAGCAAAGTTCATCATTTGCACTTCCTAGGTAACAGCATAAATTGACAGTCACAGCTGACTGTGAAGATGGAAATAATAACAACAGCAAACACTCATATGCTTACTCTGTACCAGGTACTATTCTAAGAGCTTTACATATTTTATTAGCTCATTTAACCTTATGAGATATTTAACCTTATGAGATATTATTATTATCCCCATTTTACAGATGAGGAAACTGAAGAGGTTAAATATGTTGCCCAAGATTATACAGATTGTAAGTGACAGAGGTGGGATTGGAACCCAGGAGTCTAGCTTCAGAATCTGTGCTCTCAGCCACCACCCAATATTATCAAAAGTTATTTCCCCTACCTTCCATCAATTGTCAAGGCACCTCTCAAGATCAAGAATTGTTATCGTTTCTAATAAGTTATTGTATTTAATAAATTATGTCATTCCAGGAAAATTATGTCATTCCTTGTGAATTAAACAAAGCTAAAGTGAAAGCATGAATATTACCAGCAATGCTGCTTACTGTAGGGGCAAGAGGCCAGCCTCTGCCAGTAGCCCTACATGCAGGGTTACACCATAATTCAGTATGATAATCCCTGACCCCCATTAAAAGGTCAAATGACACTTGCCAGACTTTGTTAATGATTCAGAAAATCTTAAAATATATTTTGGAAAAAATAACGTCAAGAATAAGTTTCAGTTACCTGTAAAATGCAGTTCTGTTGATCATCTCATAATCCATGCCAGATAAACGAAATGTTCTTGCCCTGCTTTGAGGGAATTACAAACCAGCATTCATATTAATTTTCAGCTTTCATAGGGGCAGAATAGTTTTGTGGGCAATGTTTTTCAAACTGAAAGTGGTGACCCATTAGTAAATCGATTTACCCAGTTGTGAGCAACATTGTTTATAAATTGAAATACAATAGAATAGATCAGAGTTCATTGCAGGCAGTAAGAGTATGTTTTGAGATATTTTATTATATATAAAATGTGCATACTGGGTCATGATGTAAAAAAATATTTCTTCCTGAGGGTCACTTTCAAAGACTTGGAAAGTTAGGAGTGTAGTGGTTTAGATGACAGACTCTGAAGCAAGACTGCCTGGTGGAAGTCAGGGCTCTGCCACTTAGTAACCAAGTGACCTTGGGCAAGTTATTTTACTTCTCTGTGCCTCAGTTTCCTCATCTATACAATGGTGAGAATAACAGTACTTATCTCATCCTGTCGTTGTGAGAATTAAAGCTGATACATATAATGCACAGGACAGTGACTGGCGCGTGGTAACCCCCAGGAAATCTTAGTTGCTATTATATTGTCATTTCCCTTTCAATTCTGTTTTCGCCTATGAAGAGGACTTGGAAGAGCAACTATGTTGAATGCAGTAACTTCGTTCCATCATGGCAGAATGACATCTTCACATCTTCTCTCATCCAGACTTTGAGGATGATGAATGTTCTGTTCTGTGCTTTACCCTAATGTAAAGGCTAAATTCAAAGATGTTCTTAAATCACTGACACATTTATAATGTATAATCAGTCACCCAAAGCCTGTGTAGGCGAAATCTAGGAAGTGGACTGACGCTGCTCGAATCACTATCTCTTGTTTATTATTTATGGAAGGAACATTACAGTTTCACCATACTTGGCCTGGACCAGTGTGTTTGTGCAATCTTCAGAACATATGAAAGCTATTTCGATTGACAATAAGTATTTCCTCACATTGGCTTATGTTCAGCAGTAACCATTCTTTATGCAGATCAGGGTGACTAAGCAAGCTGTGACTATTCTTCTCCTCTAAAACTGACCCGTGATTGACTGCATATGCAGATTTCTTAGCAGAACCCAGACCCACCAGAAAGGAGCCAAAGTCATTCGGTCCAGTGTGCCTCCTGCTTTTCTCTCATTACAATATTTCCTCTTTCATTTTTCATGCACTTATAACCACATACTCTGGTTATAATTTCTTTCATCTTTTAGGATTAAAATCATATTTGAAGTTTATCTATTTTAGAAAATTGTTTTTTTTAGTATGCCTACAAGTTTTAATTCTTAATCATATTACTGACTATTGTTTTATTTTCTTCCTTTCCTTGTTTGTCTACTGCTGCCCAACTCAAAAGGAAATTCTCAACTGGTTGTATTTACACTTTGGTCAGAGGGCAGGATTTTTCCTTCAAGCCCCTAGCCCCACACATGGCATCTAAGTGCCCACCCTCTGTTCCGGGGTGATAACATGTGTCCAGGACTGTTGACAGCAGATTGTCCACATGACATGGTGCAGTGAAGGTTCTACATTTAAGAGCATATGGCTGCTGAGTGTCTTCTGCTCCACAACCCAGATCTCTGAAGAAGGTTATCCTTTCCCTTCAAAGACTCCTTTCCCTCCAGCCTTCCTCTCCCACTTCAGTTGCTCCTCTTCTTTCTCCCCTAACCCCAAACTCCAAGCAGACATTGAGAACCTGTATGTAATTTCATTTGGTTTTGTTTCTGCTTTATCATGTGTTGAGGATAGAAAAGCATGTCTAGTGAAAGAACAGAGGGTAAGAATGCAAGTGACTACAATATATAACAGCTGCTTGATGTCCTCCCTCTGTGTACTGTCTGGGAAGATCATCTTCCTCCAAGGGGAGAACCACTGGGCAGTGAAGGAGGAAGCCAACTTCCGCCTGCCCAGCCAGTCTGACTAGAAAATCAGCCACGATCACTGTCAAAGGTGATGTGTTGCAGCCAACAGTGCCTCCCAGCTCCCTCTGACACTGTCCCTCTATCATTGCGGATTTGGACACAATAGCATTCCATCAACTTTTAAAAACTTAAATTTAGTAAAACTCTCTTCAAGCTTTCTAAATGATAATTTCAGTTACAATACCAGTTTAACTTATTCTTAATTAATTGATTCCTATTGCCAGTTTATAGTACTCCAGAAGTTTAGGCAGGATTCACATTTAGATATGTACCATTTTGTACATATATTTAAAATATCTCGTAGTTCTCCAAGCATTCATCATGAAGCATTGTTATACTCTACTGAGGTGATAATTAATATTCATATCCTCCCCACACTCTCCTGAACTAGAGTCACAGGAGTTTACACCAAGCATTTCTCTGTATACATAGGTCTGTTAGAACTGACCAAAAAACCTAATAATGTGGAAAGCCAACTTTTCCGTGCTTACATATAACTTTATTTCTTTACAGCAGTGGTTCTCAACCTGGGCTATACATGCAAGCACCTAGGGAACTTCTAAAAATCGCAATACCCAGGCTGCACCCCAGATAAATTGACTCAAGTCTCTGGGAATAGGCCAAGACATCAGTATGTTTTAAAGCTCCCCAGTTGATTCAGCTGTGTATTCACAGTTAGGAAATGATGCTCTTAGGGCTTGCCAGGTTACCAATTTCTGAGAGTTGAATTAACAGCACATCTGAGCTTGTCATTTTTCCCTTCAGGGAACTTTTCTGAGAAGCAAGAGAGAATTGTCTAACAAAAAAAAAGCTACTATTTTCTGCTAGTGCTAAGACTTTAGCCTTGAAATCACACCGACCTGTGTTTTAATCTCATCTCTGCTACCTACAGAAGTATAAACATGCAACTCTCAACTTCTCTAAACATCCAACTTCACCTATTTCTAAGTGGAAATAATACCTCCCTTCTGGAGTTGTCAGTATTAAGAGAGATAATATATGTGAAGTATTCAACATGATGTAATATGTAACATGTATGTAACATAGTAGTAATAACTAAAATGAATATGTACTACAAGTCATAATCCTCATTTTCAAAATGAAGGCTCCAAAGAGAAAATAAAAATGAATCCCAAATCTACTGTCAAGATTTTTGAGTGCTGATTAGTGTTAATACTATCATTTCTTCAGAATTTGGGACCACTTGAGTTGGAACACTCATTTCTCTTAGAATTAACGTAAGGCCAACGGTAGGCTCTCTTGTCAGTTGCAACATTCTTTTCAGAGGTGCTATAAATGAATATTGAACTACACTGTCTCTAGATTTAGGTTATTAAAAAGTCACAAGAGAGCAGGAAGTATGACTAGTTCAGAAATGACTCTCTGTTGTGGCTCATGAGAGAGGAACTGAGAGTGTATGGTAGCCATTTGCTGTCTTCGTAATGAAATAAAAAACAAGTTTCTACTAGGATTTTCAGACATTGTCGGAGAGGTGCTAGTTTTAAGGTAGGTCAGTACCTCTCAGATTTGGAAAACCTCAGCATGAGACTAAGGAGCTGGACTTTAGGAATGTGGGGTGTCTTCGGCCATGATGGTGATAGTTGAAGCAGGAGATGACTGAGAAGGAGCTAAGCAGCCAGCTACGCTACAGTTCTTCTTGCCTCCAAAAGAGAAATTACCCACTTTACCACACTCACTGTGACACATTCCATTTGCTAAGAAAAGTGTCTTATGCCATTCTTGAACCTGCTTTGAAGTTCCAATATGTTGGATTTGTTTATTCTGTATCAACAGCATTCAGATATTGGCTGCAGTTAATGTTATTCCCTATTCCTCCTCCAAATTCACCCATCAGCTGGGTCCTCTGCTTCAGAGTCTCTCACAAGGCTGCAATCAAAGTGTCAGCTGGGGCTGTGGTCTCATCTGAAGGCTGGACTGGGGCAGGATCAGCTTCTATGCTCATTTACATGTTTGTTTCCAAGGATTCAGTTCTTTCAGGTTGTTAGACTGAGGGCCTCAGCTTCTTGCTGGTTGTTAGCCAGAGACCACCGTCAGTTCTTTTTCATGTGGTTTTCAGCAGCATGGCAGCTTGCTTCATCAAAACCAGCAAGAAAGAGAGTGTGCTAGCAAGATGGGAGTCACAGTCTCTTGTAACCTAATCACAGATGTGACATACCCTCTATGTTGCCATATTCTGTAGGTTAGAAGCAAGTTACTCAAGGGGAAGAAATACATAAGTTTATGAATAACAGGCAGTAGGGATCATTGAGGGCCATCTGAGAGGCTGTCGGCTACAGCACTTAACAGCACATACCCAGCCATAAAAGAAAGAAAGAAGGAGAGAAGGAGGGTACAAGGAAAGAGAAAGAAAGGAGGAAGGTAGGGAAAGGAGGGCAGACAATGAAAGGTAGGCATAAAAGGTAAAAAACAATCTTTGCTGCACTACGTCTATTTCAGGGTTCCTGCGTGGGCACACACTTCATCACACTAGCACCAAAAGCATGAATTTCCTATTTCTTATTTAGAATAAGAAGATGATATGGGGCTTTCTATACATCTGGAGTTAAAAGGAAACAGAATAAATAAGAATACTAAGTTTAAGCAAGGAAAATGTGTTTCAAATTAATTCTTTTTTTTAAGTTCCTTTTTTCCCCGAGCTAGCAAAGTTTTTTTCCTTTCTGTTTCAAGTTTTGGGGTTGGGTTTATTATTCTTGACATTATGTGGCAGGCTTATTATACAGGGAATATGGGAACCTGAACGGCGTTTGCATTTGGTATTCTCTGGTTGTTTCAGCTCAAATGCCAAAATTATGTTTTGGTCCTGTAGATTATAATTAATGGTTGTATATTTCACTTAATTGTAAAAGTGAAGTTGTAAAGTACCTTGGATCTCATCTATTCCAGCCTTTCTATTGAGGAAACTGAAGCCCAAATGGCTTGGGGAGATCAAGGCTAAATAGTATTAGAGCCGGGAGTAGAACACAGATCTCTCAATTTGTAATCCATGCATTTCCTTTTCTTACCTTCTCTGTGAAGGAGCAGTCAGAATGTGAAATACTCTCCTCAAACCTGCAGACATTAAAATAGATGTGGTTTAAATATGTTTTATTAATCACTGATTTTCTGGAAGGACCTAAAAATATTGTTTTCAGTGCTTCAGCTAATGGAAAAAGGAACTTTTCCAGGTACTCTACTGTATAATGGGTGCCTGCCTAACGAAATGTACACTTTTTTTTACTGTATTCCTTTGTAAGAGATCATGCAGGCCCCTACACTTCAGTGCTCTGAGAGGGGTTCTTAAATGCCGACCACCCGGAAAGGACCATCTGCCCTTGGTACCAAGGCAGACCCTATCCATGCCCCCAAAACTCTTGTAAATCTCTTAATTCACATGAGAAAAGGAATATTTCTTAGAACAGTATGACCATGGAATTTTATTAAGAAAAAAATTCTGCCATCCCCAACATGGGCTCCCAAGGCAAAGGAGCCATCTGGCAGCTCAGAATTTCCTGAAGATACATTTGCTCACGGCCAGACTGTTCAGGGCAGCAGGTGTTCTAAAACAAGGATACATTCCCCAACCCTGAGCTTCTTCACTGCATGAATATGGGTAGTAGTGGAAGGAGGGTGGGGTCCCTGCTTCCCAGCCTTATCGCCTCCTCTTACTCTGCTTATTTCTCTACTTAGAATCCCCACCTCCCCCAAGCCCCACTGAAAGGAAAACTCCACTCGGACCAGGACATTATCAGTTTTATTTACTGCTCTGTCCTTGGAGCAGGGCCTGGCACAAAACAGATGTTTAATAAGTGCGTGTTGAATGGTGGCTGAATGATGGATTTGTTTAGAAGGTTTATATCATCCCATTCCTTATGAGTTTGTTGACAGAGGAAAAATAGGCATGTTTCAGTTCAGAACACGAGCTATGTACCTGGAACTTGGAAATTTTTATGTATTTGTTTGCATGCTATTTACTTTTAAATTATGTTTTAAAGGATTTATAAAGATAGTTTAAGATTGAGAGCCTCCCTATTGCCCAGGAAGGGGGTTTTAGGTCAGAGAACAAATATATTAAGTTTACAATTGAGTTGAAGATTAATCATATAAGGAGCAAAAAAAAAAAAAAGAAAGAAACTTGACTGTCTCCAAAATGGCCATGGACATCAGAACAATGAGAATTGCTACAAAAATTGGTTTTGCCTTAGACTTGTCTGTTGCACATCTATAACTGCAGATGTCATAGGTGAAGAGGAGTTTGGGCTAATATCCTAACATATGGGAGGCATTCTCTACTTTCCAAATTAAAATTGACACTTGTGTATGCATAAGTTGTTTCGAGTCAGCATCTATTTAATGAGTTTATTGGCTGGATCTTTTAAAAGAATGCAAACATAAGTGACTTTTTATCAAAAATCTATAAAAAGAGGAAAGGCCCTGTAGTGGGTGCTGTGGTTTCCACATCACATCACTTTGGCCCACCTGAGGTCAGTGCAGCCATCTGTGGTGGACAGTTTCTACCATGCACATTGCTGGGCACACTTCAGCTGCCTGCCTAGGTCTCTCAGAAGTCAGGCGAGGATCCTCAGCCCATGTGCAGGTGCAGCCTAGAAGTTTATGGGCATGAACACCTCCAGGGCAACCCTCAACCAGTGGGTGATGAGAGTTGGTGGATAAATGCGCCAGCCTCCCATCCTTGTCTAGGACACCAGTAAAGCACACTCTACACAGCTTCTCCCAGGGACCTCTGTGGGGTTGGGCCCCAATTGGCCACTTTGGTGACCTGCTGAATAACACACACTTTATTAGCTAGTCTCCCTCCCCTTCCCTCTCTTTCCCTCACTTCTAGTTCCAGGGATCACCTGCCAAATAAACTACCTGTACCCAAATCCTTGTCTCTAGCTCTGGTTTCTTAAGCAGGCCCTAAGAAATAATGTTTGAAATAAAGGCAGAAAAAACTGGCAAGCAATAGCTCTGAACCCATGACACAGGAGAACAGCTTTTCTAAAGAAGTGGTTCTTCTTTACCGCTTTAAATATGTGTTTCATTAGGACCATACATGACCCTCCTGATTTCATGCCTTGCCTTTTCTTTTCATTCTGCAGATTCTTCTGGGAAGCCTAAATTCACCAAGTGCCGTTCACCTGAACTAGAGACTTTTTCATGCCACTGGACAGATGGAGTTCATCACGGTTTAAAGAGCCCAGGATCCATACAGCTGTTCTATATTAGAAGGTGCAGCCTTCATGCCTTTCTGACTTTTCTCTCCGTGGATTTTCTGATTAAATTATACTGAGTTGCATGCGGTGGTAGGAATGGAAATGATTTATTTTGATGACCTAGATGTATTCATTCATTTATTCAAAAAAATATTAATTAAGCGTTATTACGTGTTGGGTACTATTTTAGGCAATGGAGATATACCAGTGAGTACAAAAAGATAAAGTCCCTGGTCTCATGGAAATTTGTTTCCAATGGGGGAAGACAGACAATAAAAAATAAATAAAATGTTAGCTGATAATATGGGTTATTAAGAAAAATAAAGCCAGAAAGAGAATAAAGAGTGTCAGCACTGTGTGTGAATATGTGCATCTGTAAATTAGTATGTGAAGAGTGAGTATGTGAAAGTATGAGTGAGTGCGCAGAGTGTGTGTGTGTAGGGAGCTTCGGTGATATTTTAAATGAGGAGGTCATAGGAGGCCTCTCTAATGTACTGAGAAAAGGCCATGTGAATGCCTGGGGGAAAGGCTGTCCAGGCAAAGGAAATTGCAAGTGCAAAGGGCCTGAGGCCGACTTGGCATGTATGAGTAAAGCAGGAGGCCAGCATAGTTGGTGCAAGGTGGGAGATACGGAGAGTGGTATGAGAAGAGGGCAGAGAGTTAGCCGAGGCCACACTGTGCCAAGCCTTGTAGGCCATGGCAGGGCTTTGAATTTTACTTTCTCTGTGGTGGAAAGCCAGAGGAGTTTTTTGAAGAGTGTATGTTTTAAAAGACTCAGTTTGGTTTCCATGTAGAAAATAGACTATGTTCCTGTTAAGTTAGTTACATTCAGTAAGAGACTGTAGTATTTTTCTATTCCATTTTTACCAGTGGTCCCATAAAATAACAGGAAGAGTGAAATAGAGATCTCTCAATATAATCACCACCCAAGTTGTTTATTTCTTACCCCTTGCTTGGCATTATTTCCATTTCTGTTTACTCTTGTGTTGTACCTTTTGCTCTTTTAAATTTTAGGCTCAAACACTATCATGTCTTCTTTTCCACCCAACCCTTAAGGAAGGCCTAAGCCAAGATGCAAGGTTAGTGGAGGCCATTTATCCTAGGCTGGTGGTGGTCATCAGTCCACAGCTGCTGCTGTCTACCCCCCAGAGGAGCGGGGAAAGAGAAGGAAGATGCAGTGAGCAGTTAAGGACATGGGCTCAGGGCCAACAAACTGGCATTTCAGCCTGGCTCCGCACTCGCTCGCCAAGTCATGCCAGGCAAATTAGTCTGTCCACAACCCAGCTGCCTCATGTGCAAATAGGGAGTGATAGACCTTGCCTCCTGGCTTCTTATGTGGATTTTATTAGATAATAGTACATGAAAAACACTTAGCACAGTGCTTGGCACATAGTAAGTACTCAATAAATGGTAGCTGCTATTCTTATTGGTAATGTAGTAATAATTTAAAATAATAGTGATATAAAATTCCAATTCCTGGACTACAAAAACGATTTTTGATTCTTTACTGTTTGCGATTATTGGTATGCTCTAAGACCATTTTTAATGAAGTGCTGGGTGCTTAATTTGCAAATAACAAATACTTTGAGTTAGCAACCAGGACTGGCCTTACCCACCTTCCAGGCATGAGAGGTCTCTCGGATGTAGCCCAAAGGGCACACAAACATGAGATGATTGCGCACCAGCTGCACTTTTTTTTTCCATTAAGCCTGACACTGCAGAGAGGCAGGGACCAGTAGACAAAGCTTATTTGTATAAATACATTTGGACAGGAAACTATTGTGTTTGGTAACGCTTTTGAATATCTATTGAATTGACTGTTAAATGAAGAGGGATTTTAGTAGGTTCCTTTTTCATGCTTTTGCTTCAGCAACTTGTCGAGTTGGCTTAATCAAAACAAAATAAGTTATTTGTACAGCCACAATTACCTAAACTGAATAGAGAAATAGCAGAGTTGGGCCCACTTTACAAAAATGGGTTTTCACCCCCCTAATATTCACCAAATGTGAACCTGAGCAAAAAGATAAATCCAGAAGAATGAAGGTGTCACAAATATATATTTGTACCTTACCCTCATCCATCAGGGCCACATAACTCTCCTCCAGGCCTCCTCTGCATACCCCAGGACTTGCAGCATTTCTAGTCCAAACCCAGGCTCTGTGCTAACAGAGATGCCCCGGTAAGTGTGACCAGGTAGAGGGAAAATCTCAGACATATTCAGAAGGATGTCATTGGTTTTTGCCCTAGTGGAGTTTGGGATCCCAGGGGAAAAAATCATCACATCTTCAAACCTCCTAAGTACAACCTCATGATTGGTGCCAACCCAAACTTGCAAAATCAGTATTTTGTGTTTTCTCTATAAAAATATAATTATTTTGGATATCTTGGCCAAAATAGCATAAGCCCCCAGCGCGGTTTATCTGGAAAGGGCAGAACTGAAGGGGTCAGGAATATCAGGACTAGACTGCACTGATTAGTGTACAAATGTATTCAACTTCACATTGCCCACCCACACAAAGAGGACGTTACAAATGTACTTTCTGACTTTTGTCGTTGTTTCTTAGAATTCAGTTCCCAGGCAACACCTGGAACCATAGAATCATGACTCCCCATCATGGCACACAAATAAAACTGTGACGTGATTTCATCCAGAACCAGAGCAGTGGAGGCAGAAGTTGCAGAGAAGGGGCCAAGGCACTGGACTTGCAGTTCAGTGGCCTGGCCTTGGTCACTAAAGCACAAGGGAATCTAAACACGTCAGGCTGTCAGCAGGACAGGCCCACAGGCAGCTGCACGCTTGGCTGGCTCTGCTCCCCGCCAGGTGAGCTGGCAGGAGAGGCAGCCAGTTCAGAACAGTCTCTGCCACCCTGTGACCTTGCCAGATTCAGCCTCTGAGCTTGGAGGGGACTCAGCATGAATGCAAATCACAGGCACAGCAAAAGGAGACTCTGGGGAGACTGTCAGAGATGCTCTGCTCTCAGCTCCTTGCCTGCAAATGCCTTTTTTCAAAAGAAGTGCGCCTGTGAAGACTCGGTCCCTAAGGCTGCATCCCCCACCTCTGCCATCCCCACACTATCCCCCCTCCACAAATTACCCTGGCCTTTTAGGAGAAAGTTTATTTTCCATGCGAGGTTGTGAGGGAAATTAGAAAGGAGAAAGGGCCTTGTTACTTTCTTTTCTTTTTTGAGGAAAAGGTTAAATTTTAAGCCTAAAACACGTGAGCTGTATGTAATGAAAAACAGCTGCCCTTAGAACATAAATGATGTTTTATTTTTATGATTTCTCTTCCAATTGGTTACCTTTAGATGGAAAGCATTTCTTCTGCCCTTTATTCTGATGTTTATTGATAGTCTCTTTCTATAGTTCTCACTCCTATTTCATAAGATAGTTTGGAAACGAACGTAAAGTATTTAACTCTAAGAGGAGAGAGTAGCTCAGATAACCTGGCTTTGGTCATCTGTATAGAAATTCAACCCAGTGAAGGCAGGTAACAGAGTATCTGTTTTGTGAGTCCATTTAGTTTTTTTGTCTAAATTTAGTAGTTTAAAAATGTTTTAAATATTTATTTAATATAAAATTCAACTTCAGTTAATGAGGGAGGGGGTTGGCTGTTGTATTTTGAAATAGCTATTCCTGATCCCTCATGATTAAGATGAGTGCTTTAAGTTGTTTGTTCTGTGGAGCTAATGGATTTGGGATAATCTAAATAGGGTTTTTCGTACAGCCCCCGTGGGGACCAGGGCACCGACGTGCCAAAGTTGAGACACTGTGTGAAACACACAAAGCTAACCTCTCTTACAAATCCAGACCTGCTAAGCACTGGCCTACATCTCGAGGACATTTTAATGCTAACTTTAATACTATCAATTACACTAAATACGTTTGCTCTCCCCTCTACTATTATAGGAAAGCCTCACTCCCTGGGCAATTTCTTTATTGCACTCTTTAACCATTCTCTTTAATGCACTCTTATTTAGTTTGAAATTAAAGATAAAATAAACCATGCTATAGTTCAATGGCCCACCTATCCCTAATTTTTTTTTTTTTATCTTTTTCCTACTAAATACACACACACACATACTGTATCCTTTCTTCTACCCTCTACCTACTTGCTTTTCCCATCACGGATGAATTTCCCTCTCATCCAAGGGTATGCAACTTTTAAGAATCTCAACCAGAATTTAAGAAACAGTTCACTGTCTCAGACCCTGGTGTTTCTGCCATGTTAATCCCAAGTTCTTTCCAACAGCTGATGAGCAGCTGTCTCAAGGACCCCCTGATACTGCACAAGTTTCCTCCTAGTGCCAAACAGACCAGCCTGAGAAACAGCTGTAAAGAAGGAAACATGTGTCTTCTCCCAGCTCCTCATCCCTTCCTTCTAGTCCCTGCCTTCCCCACAGCCTGTGGTGTCCTCACTGCCCACTGCTGCCCAGCACCCATCCCCCAGAGGGATGCTCTAGACTTCCACAGTCTGGCTGCCACCCCCAAGCACCTTGGCCAGCACAGGGTCATTCCTACCTTCTTCTTCCTCAGCCGCAGATTACTTGGTGATATCTCCTTGACTTATAAACCCTCTTCTCAGCTGACAGCCTAGTGAATAATAAGGGAATACTGAATTACCCTGCCCAAGTAGCAATTCTAATTTAAGAAAATGCTTCCCTATCATTCCATTGCCTCCTGCTCCCCTCACCACACTCAAGCCCATACTTCTTTACCTCAGTGTCTTTGACCACTCTGTTCCCTCTCTTTCTTTCCCTATTGCCTTCTATTAAACTTTTATGCATCCTTCCAGATTGGTAGAAACACCATCTCCACCTTGAAGCCTTCCATGAACAGCCAGAGCAATCATTCCCTCTTCTGAACTCTTAGGGAGCCTAACGAGCACTACCTGTGAGCACTCACCCGTACTGCTTTGTAATACAGTGTTTTAGTCCTTCCCCTGAGGCAGGACTAATTCCCTAGACACATGTGCATCCCCCATAGTGCCCAGTACAGTGTTTTATATAGTCAACACTCATTAAATATCAATGGAATGAATGTGAGACCAAAAAAAAAACTATTCAGATGGTAATTTCTGAGTCTTCTTCTAGCCAAAGGTAGAGACAAATCTTATTAATCACATCCACACAGTGCTAGTGGCAGATATAATGTTTATATAGTGCTTTTATAATAGGCACCCAAAGATGGTTTGCTGAATTCAGTCATTCAGTCAGTCAGTCAGAGGGGACTTTGAAGAGCTGTGTCACGTTGTCTCACATTTGCTCTGTTCCTGCTATGGTGGACTTGAGTCGGCACGATCTTTTGATTACTCTGCATTTTTGTTCAAGTCCCCATGGCAGCTGACCAGAGAATTTCCTTTCCCAAAACTGACTTCCTTCCTGGCATCTCTTTTCCATTCAATACACATCTTGCTGTTGTTTTCAGTCATCTGGGTAAATGATGCTTTCTGTAGGGTGGGATGGAGATGAATAAATCTATGGTGGAACATATACATGGAGATGTAGCTTTCCTGATTTCTTCAATGTTCTCCATGTGTCCATCTATCCTCCATGATTTGTTTTGTTTGCTTGTTTTTATCTGATCCAAGATACAGGAAAAGATGAACTTGTTCTTTGTAGAGAAACCAAAAAAAAGGAACTGATAGGCAAACACATTATTCAATTCAGCTCATTTTAGTTTTCCTTTTTTTTAATACTGTAATTAAATGTCCATTCCTGTTTACAGAATGGGAAAGAAAAATGCTTTCTGGGCTTGGAAAGATTCTTAAATTTCTGGGTTCATGCCTTTTCTCTTTCAGAGATGGGGGAAAAATGGCTAGGATTCCCATGTTTCATAAATGTCACCTGGATGTCCAGCATGTTTGAAATGGTTGCATGGCTCTTCATGTAATTAAGAAAAAATCAGGAGTATGGGAAGGGGTTCAAGGCATTAGGAAAACTTTTCCAAGCATAGGACAGCCTTCGGGGGATGGACACAGGATGCAGTGGTTAAGAGTAGGGTAGCCAACTTTCCACCTCAAGGCCACCCAGACCTTAGTGTCACCAGCCTGGAGAATGCCATCAGTGTGCCTCCTTGTTTCTCCCACCATGAGCTGGGGAAACACCCAGGCCCAAAGACTCACTGTTGTCTGAGAACCTGTGTAGTTTGGGAGTTGACTCTCTGCAGTGTTTTAATAAAGTAATACATTTAAGCCTCCGAACCCTCATCTATAGAGTGGGGATACTCATGTACCTACCAATAAATCACTTAATTTAGGAGCTGGCACATTCTATGCAGCCAATGAATGGATGCTTTTACTACAGGCAGAAGTACCAAATGACCTCCTATTGCTCTGCAGACCTTGTTGATGTCCACAGATGTGATACTTCTTGGAAATGGCGCCGCTAAAATACTTGCTCACAAAGTATTGGTGTTCCAATTTATTGAATCTGACTGTCACACACCTTGCTTTGACTTAAGCTATGGCATCATTTTTGGAACAATTCATCCTTTTTTGCCCTCCATTTCAGGAGCACTCAAGAGTGGACTCAAGAATGGAAAGAATGCCCTGATTATGTCTCTGCTGGAGAAAATAGCTGTTACTTTAATTCATCTTATACCTCCATTTGGATACCCTACTGTATCAAGCTAACTAGCAATGGTGGTACTGTGGATCAAAAGTGTTTCTCTGTTGAGGAAATAGGTAAATCACAGGTTTGTGTTTTATTTGACATGGCTCTAGATTAAATAAGCAGGGAAGCCTGCAATGTCCAAATATATTCGAGTAGGAAGACTTTGTCATTTTACTCTCTAGGTGGATGGAGGTCTACTTTACAGCACATGAGATCAGCTGGTGAACAAGAGGAAGAGGGCAGAGGGAACTTAAGTTAGCTCTAGCATAAAACAATCTAGTAGTAAATGTTGTAAAGAAAAGAATGGGAGCCTTGTGGAGTCTTTTCCTCAAGGAGACCTTTAAAGCTGGATTGTATTCTTGTGTGCCACTGCAAGGGACAGACTCAATGTACTCTTAAGATTCCTTCTCTCTTAATTATTTGATATGATTATTCACATCTACTGAAATATGTTGGCCTTTGATCTCTATCATTGTTGTAATAAAAGCCTAAGTTTTCTTTATCACAAAGCATAATAATTCTGGAATTTTACATTTGCGAAACAGCCAAAATCAGTTTAAAGACATGTTTATAAGATCTCAAGACAAACATTGTAGATAATCAGCTCAATGAACTAAGTGAAGGTCCAAACAGATTATCCTTTGCCCATCATGTGGACACAACGGGAAATGAAACAAAACAAAACAAACAAGCATAATTGGAATATTCATGTTTGTATTATAATAGTGTAAACAGCAAAATAGGAAGAATCAAAGGAGGACTTTGAGTAGCTGACATTGGTGACTCAAAATCTATCCACAATAGTTCATTTGTTGTTTATAGGAATTCCCTGGAGCTTGTCTCAGATGTGCTGTTCTTGTATGTGGTTTCCCAGTCATCAGCAGACTGGAAGAGACTAAGAGAATGTAGCTAGAAGCTGCAGACAGAAACAAGTAAATTTGATGGCCTGACTTTGAGGGAGAAGATTGAGAAAACTGTAGCAAGCAAAAAAAACTTTAGAGAGACTAGTTTAGTATGTGTCCTAACGTCAATAGGTGTAGCTGTTGAGTGGCTAAATGGGTCGTAGTAAGAATACTGGGTCAAGACCTGCATTCTAGCCCAGTCTCTGCCAATAGCCAGCCCCACTCATTTACCTGGCTGACTTCCGCCGAGGACCTGCCATGTGTTGGGCACTGTGCTAGACGTGGTGGCTACAGAGTGAATAAGATACGGTCAAGGAGGGGAGTCAGGTGTGTTACAATACAGCACAGAGGGTGCTCAACTCAAGGTATGTGGAATGTGTCATTAGCCAAGGTGGTAGCTAAAGGTGCAAATGATTGACTGGGCGTGAGGGAGGAGGAAGGGCTACACAGAGATGGTGACACTTCAGTTACTTCTTAAAGCAGCAGTGTTGTTGCCAGATATACAAGATGGACTGTGTCTTCCAGCAACTGCTAAGTTTCAAAAGTGACAAACAGCACAGAATATTCAAGGACTCAGGAGCGGTTAGGCAGGCCCAACTGGTCGGCCCAAGAAATCATCAGTGGTCTTGTGTACCCCACAAAGAAATTTGGACTTTACCTTACTGCCAAGGGATGCATTTGAGGATATTTAAGCAGGGAAATTACCTGAGGATATTAATAGCTAACACTTACAAAGCACCTACCGTGTGGTAAGTATAATAACTGTGTGAGAGAGGTTCTACTATAATCCCCATTTTACAGACGATAAAACTGAGGCTCAGAGCAGTTAAATGCTAGTTCAAGGTCAAACAGCTAGGAGGTAGAGCTGAGATTTGAACTTAGGTGGCGTAGCTTCAGAGTCCACCTCAAAGCTATTGCAACACCTCTCATGTTACTAATCTCTCAGGGAAATTCATCTTGCTGTAGTATAGAGGGTAGATTGGAGTAGCACAGACTAGGAGTAGAGAGGTTAGAAGACGTTGTGATAATCAAGGCTAAAGATGATGACGGGTAGTTACAACAATAGCAGGGAGGGAGGGACCGGAGAGTGAGAGACAACAAAGAACTGAGGTGACCCTAATTGATCTTAAGATGTCAATCACAAGCCTCAGCTTCCTCGTGTACTATACATGTACCCTGCTACTGTCTCAGAGGGCTATCCTTTGGATTTAAAGTAATTTGTTAGTTACACATTTCTTGTTCATTCAGCAAACATTTATTGAGTCTCTTCCTGGGGCCAGGCAGTGTTCTAGGTGCTGGGGACAGGAAATGTCTGCCCTCGTGGGATTTTATCCCAGGAGGGTAGAAAGAGACGATGCTATGAAGAAAAATAACAGGGAAGGAGAACAGGATTGCTGGTTGCAATTTTAAATAGAGTTATCAGAGTTGGCTTCACTGAGATAGTGACACTTGAATAAGAAGGAAATGAGAGAACAATCACGTGTATTGGCGGGAAGGGCATTTCAGCAAGAGGGCACAGCAAGGGTAAAGATTCTGAGGTGGGAGCGTGCCTTTGCTCACTCAAGGAACAGCATGGGGGTGGGGGTGGAGCTGGCACAGAGTGAGCAAGGAGGACAGTGGTGAGACCAGGTCAAAGCTATAGTGCCCTTTAGGCCATTGTAATGACTTTGGCTTTCACTTGGAGTGAGAGATGGAGCCTTTTTAGGGTTTTAAACTGTAAGTGGCATGATCTAACTTAAGTGTGAAGATAATCACTGTGACAACTGTATTGAGGATTGTATTGAGACTAGACTGAAGGGGGACAAAGACCGCAGGAGGAGACCAGTTAGAAGGCTAATGTAGCAATATGGGCAAAAAATTATAATGAGGTTATAGCTGAGGCAAGGATGAGGTTATAGAGGTGCAGGTGGTGAAAAGTAGTTGGACGCTGGAAATATCCTGAAAGTTCAGCTGACAGAATGTGGGGTGGCGAAAAATAGATGAGTCAAGGAAGAATTCACCATTTTTATCCTGAGCAACTGGAGGAATGAAGTCACCATTAACAGAGCTAGGGAAGACAAAAGAGGAGCAAGTTTTGGGGAGAAGACTGGGGTCTTGTTTTGGGATGTATTCAGTCTCAGACACTTTTTAAACACCTCAGGGGAGTTGTCGAGTACAGCTCTGGAAGTATGTATAGGGGTAAGGGAGAGGTTGTTATTATGCTTATAACAGTGAATCTGAGCCTTCTCAAAAAGAACTCTGTTCCATATCCTCTGTTTCGAGTAGAAAGGGACACTTTTAAGATATAACATGAGTAATAAGTTTTAGAAAATTTTGTATCAAAAACATTTTTAGAGTTCGGTCACTTAAAGGGTTAAGCTTCAGTTATCAGAATCCCTCAATCCCCAACAAATCCAAGAGGGTGAGGTTTTACTGTCATTATTGTGACCATATGAAGCTTAGCAATTGTGCAGATCCCTCCGATTTAACTTCCAAAATGTGGTCATAATTAATCAAATTTGAACTCTCCCTGTCTCAAAAAGTTGTGTCCACTCCACAGTGGCCAATGGCATGCTCCTTCACAGTAAGTGCTTCCACCCTGGGTGAATACAAGAGCTTCCCTCTTTGGCCACCAGATTTTGACAGCCAGTGAGAGCTCCTCACAGCGTGTATTTGTAGGCTTAGCTCTGATCAACCCTGGAGACCCAGACTTTGCAACACTCTAGGTGACCTTCTGCATATGGCAGAAAAGGAAATAAATTTTGCTCTGTATCTGCAAATGATTTTTGAAAACCTCAGTACTGACACCTAAATAGCAATAATTTATTGGGGACTATCTAGAATATAAATTTAGATATAGTTCCTAGCTTTGGAATCCATATTTCTTTTCATCAACCTTTGAGAAATTGTGGTCTCTGAGGTCCTAATAAGCAGAATACAGCAGATTTACCTGAGAATGTGCAGTATGTCAGTAGAAACCAAGCAAAACACTATTTCAGATTGTTCACATACAGTTAAGTAAAGGACAGAAAATGCTGAATTGTCACCATTTGAGAGAGCAGGGCAATGCCTTCCTTCTTATGTCTGAAGAAATGGTCACAGGTGGCTAGGAAGACAACGCACTAAGGAGCATTTCCTGAGTGTCAGCAGAATTGTACTAGTAGCAATACAGAAATGAATAAGACAAAGTCCTTGCCCCAGTTGGAAGAAAAAAGATTTCTTTACACCTAGCTCCCAAACAGTCACATGTTTAAATACTGTAGGTCTTTCTGACTCTCTGTTCCTTCAGTTGTGAGTTAAAATGAATTCCTTTGCCAAAATTCCAAAGCATTAATCCTATCAGAGCTAAAAGAAATGTAAAACATGGCAGATCTTCAATAAAAGTTGTAGATCAGATTTTAGACTCAAAAAGGAATTTCTTTGTAGGGGCTTTTTTTAAAGTTAAAAACAGATCATCCTTAAAAAAATGACATCCAGTAAAAAAAAATGACAATCTCTCATAAGGTGAGAGTATAATAATAGGAATATTGGAAGAATTAAGAGTATGAATAATAAAAACGTGTGAAGTTATTTGGTCTCTTCAAAAGAAAGCACCCCATTAATATTGAGCCGTGTCTCTCTGTGTACTAATTCTCTGTTGAAATGCACAGTGCAACCAGACCCACCCATTGGCCTCAACTGGACTTTACTGAACATCAGTTTAACGGGGATTCATGCAGATATCCAGGTGAGATGGGAACCACCACCCAATGCAGATGTTCAGAAAGGATGGATAGTCCTGGAGTATGAACTGCAATACAAAGAAGTGAATGAGACCCAGTGGAAAATGGTAAGATATCAGTACCTCTCACATTTAAAAATCTTTGACTTTTCTTTTTATTTCAACGACTCCCTCTCATTTATATTAGACTTCCTTTTGACCTAATACCACATGCTTGTGTTATATGCTCCATAATTTCTTATTTGAGGAAAGCTGATGTAATCAGTAAAATATCGTCTTGGAATTCTGTCTGACAGCAGATACTTACATGGAGCTTATATGGAAGGAAACAAAAACTATTTCCCCAGTCATCCTTGGTGTCCAGTTTAACTTTAGAGCAAAGTCATATACTCTAGCCATTTAGCTGTCTTTGGGGCTGTAGCTAAACATGGGAAGGGTTACGATCAAGGTCAACAGTGAGCTATGGCTAAATATTCTCCCATGATTTTAGTTGCTACTACTCACAAGACCCCCATTAAAATAAGTTCTTAGGAGAGAAACAGAGGGAGGGAATCTGTCCCTTAGAAGTTGCAGAAGGATGTTTTGTTACATACCTCAGGGGAGAATTAAGCTAAGAAGTTTTTACATAGGCAAGTAGCATGGTACTGGTTGACCTCTGAACTCCTCACTTCCTTGCCAAATGTATGGGAACTCGGCCCTTAGATAAATTCCACATGGCACACAACAAGAAGAAAAACAGGGTTATCATGCTGCTCCCAATATAACTAATTCTCAATCGATCTAACCACAGCCACAGCCCTGGCCAAGCCAAGTGGTTTCTGGCCAGTCATCAGGTCGTGCCCAGCAGCCTGGTACAGCCTCACTCCCAGAATTTTGAGACACCAGGTTCTGTCCATTCAGTGAACTGCTGAAAAAGAAGCCAATTTTGTCATTAGAGGAAAGTTAAGTTTGGAGCAGCTTTGAACAGTTAAATATTGGGCTTCTGTTTTCGGCATCATTTTAATTTAGATATCTGTTCTGTAACTTGGTACAAGAAAGCCTGGTTGGATGCTGAGTCAAACAAAACTGTCTATGTTCAAGCTATAATCAAACATTTATTCAGCAACCAGGTATTGAAATAACTACTGTGCACAAGACACTGTGCTAGGTACCCCAGGGCAACAGTTCTCAAAGTGTGAACCATGGACCCCTGAGGGTTTCTGAGACCCCTCTTCAGGGAGTCCACAAGGTGAAGACTATTTTCATAATAATACTAAAATGTTATTTCCTTTTTTCACTGTGTTGAGATTTGCACTGATGGTACAAAAGCAATGGTGGGAAAACTGCTCTCACCTTAGTACTAATCAAGGCAGTAGTTCCAATCTATACAGATAAGTCACTGTCTTCTTCACCACCATGTACTGACAGTAAAGAAGTGGGGGAGCGAGTTTCATGTAAGAATGCCCTTGATGAAACTGTAAAAAATTATTAATTTTATTAAATCTCAACCTTTGAGTACTTAGATTTTTTTATATGCTGTCTGACACATGGGAAATACACATAAAGCATTTCTGCTCCATACCAAGGTTGTGTGGTTGTCTTGAGGAAAAACACTTAAATGGCTGAGCTGCCAGCTGAACTAGCTGCTTTTTGCATGAAACACCTTTTTTACTTGAAAGAACAACTGATAAATGGTTATTCGTATTTGAGTAGGCAAATATTTGGCAAATGTTTCTTGAAAAAGAATGTGACCTTATCACTTCAAGAAAAACAATTGATAGTATTTGTTGCCAATGAAAAATCTGAGCTTTCAAGGGAAAATTAGAATTTTGGAAAACTTGCATGTATCTGCAGCCATGAGCTTGATAGCTTTCCCAATCTTTGAAGACTTTCCTGATGAGATCAATGGTGATATTAGCGAAAGTGATTTATTTATATATTGTATACTGAAATGTGTGAACACTTAGAAAATCTGCATAACTCAGTGAACCAATATTTTCCAAATGACTAATACATGCTGTAACCAAAATCATGCATGAGGAATGATCAATTCAAAGTAAGAGATGGAACAGGGGATTTTAATCTAACAAAGTATGAAAGATTTATTGGTAAGGTTTCAGATTCCACATTGGAACTAACCCTTAAGAAACTATCACTTGTTAAGTTTTGCTGTTCATTTTGGTGTTAAAGAAAAATTACCACAATTATATGAAAAGGGTGTTAAAATATCCCTGCTTTTCCTCACTATATATCTGTGTGAGACCAGATTTTACTCATGCACTTCGACCAAGAGAAACACATCCTCACAAATTTAATTCAGAAGCAGATGTAAAAATACAGCCATCTTCTATTCAGCCAGATATTAAAGAGATATGCAAAAATGTAAAATAATGTCACTCTTCTCACTATAATTTTATTGTTTTGGAAAGTACAATAACTTTTATAAAAATATGTTAATGTAAAAACCAATTCATTGTTTGATTTTAAAATTAGTATTTTTAAATATCTCAATTTCAATTCCAAATATGGTAAGTAGTGATAAGTATAACCAAAATAAACCAAATCTTTAGGATTCTCAATAATTTTTAAGAATGTAAAAGAGTCTTGAACAAAAAAGTTTGACAACCTAGAAAAAGCAAAGATGTAAGTCAGAACATTAGCATTCATAGATTTACTAATCATAGTTTCAACCCTGAAAGTCCGTGGCATATAGTTATCTCAGTTGAGGCACAGATATGAAACTCACACCTCAAGCCGGGTCCATGGGAGCATGTGACCCAACCGACCATTCAGGGCTGCATCCCAATGTGGTTTTGTTGCACTTTTCCTTGCACCCCTGCTAAATCTCATGAGATAGTCTCATGACTAAGTCTCATGAGGGGTCAGTTAACTTTTCTTTACTTACGTTTTATGAGTGAAGTTATATTTTCATGGTATTTATAAATTTGGTAACTTGGACAGAGTTGTCATGGATATCAAAGACGTATCTATAAGAATTGACCTCTCTCTTGAAGAAACCCACCATCTAATTTGTTATTAGCACAGAGTCATAAGCATAAAAAGAAGAGAGGTTTGTAAGTAGAGGGGGAAAAGGGTAGGGTTTATTGCTTGAATCAGGAATTCATGTTACCATTTGACAATATTGAATTTGGTATTACTGTGCCTCTGTTTTTTATTAAATATATTTTGAGTATAAAAGTAGTACTAGTGACCATGTAATTTCTTACAACTGTTTACCTACTAAACTAAGTTAATAATTTATGGTTTTTTAAAGACTGGATGGGTGGCATGGAATTATCCACAATGTATGACCCATTTCTTGAGCACCCACTGTATACCTGCTATTGTGCTGGCCTTTGGAAATGCAAAGATAATAAAGGCATTGTTTGCCTCCAGGGAATTTGCACTGTAACATAGAAATTTGAGCAGTGAAATATAAGAAGTAATATAAGAGGTGTGTTATCTAGCAGGATGGAGTAGAGGAAAGTGCCAGGAAAGACTTCTTAGGATATCAGCAGTACTTGCACTGAGGATTGGCCAAGAATAGGCATTCCCTCACAGGCAGGTGGCAGGGTTCAGTGTGACAGTAGCAGCCATGTGAGCAAGTTTGAGTTTGGTGAGGAAGGTTGGGGGAAGATGCAGAGGGGGACATAGGTAGAATCACTGAGGACCCCGGTTTTGTTTTGTTATTAAGGAAATATGTAAAGAAATAATATTGGTGGCAATAACAGAGAAATTAGAGCTTTAAGAGTAGAAACATAGGCTTTAAAAAATACTTTAAAAACTGACATTGTTAAAAAAATATGATGTACTTGATGTGATCTTGGTTTTCATTTCGCAGTTACAAAAAAATTAAAGCATAAAAAAAATACTTTAAGAAAAATAGTAAGTTTAATAGTCAGAATCCTGACTTTAAAAAAGCATTTTAGGCATGCAGATATTTCATATATTAAGAAGCTTGCATAAAAGACACAAACTAACCATCCCATGTATGTATGGGAAGAAAGAGGTACTTTGTGAATAGAAATTAACTGAAGTGAAAGGAAAATTTGTTTTAGAAGCTGAAGGCCCAGCTTCTGACTTACTAAAACAAATTATAAGAATCTTATTTATGTGAAAAACCCATGCTGTTGAAAAAGGGAGTATTCCTAGTTTTCTACAAACAGAAACAAGATGTTCTACCTGAAAACATGTGAAAAGCACATATTGAATACCTGCTTTGAGTATTTGACTTGGAGGAAAACACCATCATTAGTTGGCTCTACCTCTTTGATAGCAACATGTCTTAAAGGTCTAATAGCCTCACTCACCCTTCCCCAGGAAGGTGAAGGATATCCCAACTTTAAGGGTTGTGGGGCTCTGATGTTCATTACCAAAGGACTCCAGTGGCTTTCCTCCACAGATTTTGAATAGCAAGCTATTTTAAGGTGACTTGAAGCCTTCTAGAACAAGCAGATTAGGTATGTAGTTGCTTCTAATAGAATTATTTGAAAGTTCAATTAAGGTAACTGATTTTTTAGGACACTTTCCAATTCTGTGATCACATGAATGAATACCCAGAATTTCCACAGAATAGAGCTAGCTAGATAGATAGATACATATGTATATATGACTGTAATTTGTTTCAGTGTGAAAATATGTTTGTTTTTTCTTTTCTTATGTCTTCATACAAAACTATAATATCCCCCAAAATAGGCAACATATCTGTAGTCTTCTTTATAGTTCTGTCATTGTCTGTAATAATTCTATTGTGCTTTGATCTTAGTAGAATATTTGACAGCGTAGTGCAAAGATATGGCTGCATTTCTTTTTGTGTGTGTGTGACGAAGACCAGCCCTGAGCTAACATCTGTTGCTAATCCTCCTCTTTTTGCTGAGAAAGACTGGCCCTGGGCTTACATCTGTGCCCATCTTCCTCTACTTTATATGGGACGCCGCCACAGCATGGCTGACAAGCAGTGCGTCAGCAGGCACCCGGGACCTGAACCTGCGAACCCCGGGCTGCCAAGCGCAAATTCAACTGCTGCGCCCCTGGCTGCGTTTCTTTAAACAAGCCTATCATATCTTTGGGTTTATACCAAAATAAATTTGTCTGTTTAACAAAATGATTCTTTATGAAGTTATTTGTCTTGATCTTTCTTTAAATAACGAACTCTACGAGTGCATTTTAAAATATTACCTACTTAACAGAAATTTATTTTGAATACAAATGCCAAAACACTTTGTAGAGTTTATTGCATTGAGTTGTTGACTCTCTAACCAGTAAGTTTTATATTTTATCTCGAAAGATGGACCCGGTATTGTCAACATCAGTTCCGGTGTACTCGTTGAGACTGGATAAAGAATATGAAGTACGTGTGAGATCCAGACAACGAAACTCTGAAAAATATGGCGAGTTCAGTGAGGTGCTCTATGTAACACTTCCTCAGATGAGCCCATTGGCATGTGAAGAAGGTAAAATAAACGATTTAAAATGGCAGCCAACATGGCTTTTGTCAATACATGGTGATACATTCCCTATATTGTTAGGATGTTGTCCAGATCAAGATACATTAGCATCAAATGTCAGGGTAAGAGCTTGAGTTCACTATCTATAACAGGTATTATCCATTGCAAAAGTGGAAGGAGGATTTAGTTTTCAAATTATTTAATTCAGGAAAAGTCCTGGGGTGGGTGCAAGTTAGAGAAGGGAAGATACACTAAGATATTAATGGAAGGTATCTCTGGATATAGCAAAATTTCAGTGATTGTTTTCTTTATATGTTTCTGTATTTCTAAAATTTTCTAGAAGTTCGTTTTGCATTATAATCAGAAAATTCTTTCCAAATGCATGGTGAAGAAATTCTATATCTATATGGATGGATGTATATGTGGCATCTAAGAGAAAGCTTAATATCAAGTCAGCATAGGTGGTCAATGGAAGGCACATACTGGTTTTAGAAAGTTTAAGTGTGGCTTTCACCTGGAGGAAGACTTAATAAGTAGTGTGCCAGTTATGCTCAAGAGTAACACGGAACATTTGAAGATCCTACATAAGAGAAATACAAAGATAATTAAAGTTTAAAGAAATGAGATCTATAAATTCAGAATAAAAGAATTGAAGCTTTTAGGTACAGAAATGGAGAAGACTGCTTAACAATGAACAGTAAATGTATAAAGTATTATCGCTTCCAAATGGGAATTGGCCATAGCTCACCTCCATTAAAAACAGAAGGCTTACAGGGTCATATGAGGAGCTGAGGTTTGTTATATGAAATAATCCAAAGCTACAGAGAAATGAAATTTATATTTCTGCATTTATGGTACAGGTAGAGTCCATGATACTAAATAACACTTCAATAAAAATGTCGATTTTTTTCTAAGCTCTACTTAACAGGCTTATTGTTTCACACAATATTCGATATAATGAAATTCTGGTTTAAAAACCACACTTGCGACACACCCTTTAAGCTTGTCATGATGGCATTTAATTCACTTAACATAGATTTTTTTAACTGGCTTTTTCTTCTGTGTTGAAAAACAAAAAGAAAACAATGAAGCTCTAGCTTTCTGTTATGCTCCTGAATGTGTCATTGATATAAAAGTATAGATATCACAAGATACAAAATGGTATTCTCCCCCCACTAATTCTTATAATACTCATATTATCTCCCTTGGGGATTTTAATAACTGAAGAAGAAAATTAAAATAAGAAAAGACTATTACAGCATAAAAGCCTACTTTTAAAAAGCAACATGAAGGTCAATTACACTTGTCTAACCTCTGCCAGTATAGTAAGAATACTGGGACCCAGCTGCAAGGCGGTTAGCAGGCACTTGTTCTGAAGGAATGAAATAGAAATTTTGCAAACCGATTCCCCCAAATCTGCCGTAAATTGTACGAAAATCTGAAGATGGGAGCCTCAGCAGTGATCTTCTGTCAAAGTATATATTTTTTTAACCTGTAACATATATATTCTGCATGTCTAAAAAATTTGTTATGCAAATAAAACTCCGCCCCAATCTTTTTGATATATCCTCAGTGTGGAGGATAAAAAAAAAATCACCACACCTTAAATAAAAAAGAACCAAGTGGACATTATTTAGGTAAAGGAGTATGTTACCAAGCAGCACTTTTTCCTAGAGTTGAAGCCTTTAATGACACACTCTGAACAGATAACATGCTTAAAGTGGTTTGGTTTTTTTTATAAACATGAATTGTGCTTAAACTGTGTGCTGCTTCTTTATTTTGATTTTTGTGTGTGTGTATGTGAAAGGATTTGAAAAGTGCACAGAAGTGTTCTTGGAACAGAAAATACTCCTATGCTGTTGCACTCTATTTCAGTGGTTATCAAATGAAATCACTGACTTGACTAGATGAATACAAATTAGAAAATATTTTCATGTGAAAAAGGAAAGTGAAATGTAAACTTCAACTATTCATAATTGAGTGAGATATCTCTGAGTGAGATATTGTTCTTGTGTGTTTCAGATATCCGGTTTCCATGGTTCTTAATTATTATCCTTGGAATATTTGGGCTAACAGTGATATTATTTTTATTCATATTTTCTAAACAGCAAAGGTGGGTGTGATATCATCTACTTTGATATGTTTTTGCCAGTTGTTTAGCAAACGTATTTCCATTTGTTGTTTGATATTTCCTTGTAAATCACGAGTGAAAGTTTTAATTAACCCAGTAAAACATTATCTCCAGTTATACATTAACTGCTTTGTTGTATTTGTCATAGAGAATTCACAGGTTACAATTCTATCTGAGAAGTTGTATAGAACATCAAGAGGCTGAGGCTAGTGACTGCACACCTTGTCATATGCACCACTTTAACAAAACTGTTATCTTACAGCTACCTCTTCACCTCTTCAAACTCCTGAATAAGTTGGCCATTCATTCCAGGACCATAAGATAGCACTGAGCCTTTGGCTGAGTTTGACACAGTCCTAATGTACAGTCATACGTCACTTAGCAACAGGGATACGTTCTGAGAAATGTGTTAGGCGATATCATCATAGAGTGTCTTACACAAACCTAGATGGTATAGCCTACGACACATCTAGGCTACATGGTAATAATCTTATGAGACCACAGTTGTCCATGTGATCCATCATTGACTGAAACCTTGTTATATGGCACATGACTGTGCAAGCAAATTTAAGTGGCAAGCTAAAGCTACCTAGATAATTCAACCTAAAAAAACCTTTTGGGTTCATATGATGACAATTTCAAATAAATTCAGGTTTTATTTAAATTATTTGGATATTTATGATTTGGTATTTTACCTGCTTTTGTAACCACAGCTAAAATTCTAAGTTTGAAGAGGTTCCATTCCGTATTCTCTTGGAGTGAAAAGACTTGAGTTCCAGTTATTCTTCTGCCACTGCTATTTGATCTCGTTTGAGTCCCTTAACCTCTCTGGGCCTCCATGTTCTCATGGGTAATTTTGAGCATGTTGGATTATATGACATTTAAATTTTCCTTAAGCTGTAAGAGCTAATCATTCTATTTTTCTTTTTAAAGGAAACTCAGTACAGACCACAGGAAATTTTAATACAAAACATAGAAAAAATTATTGGTATCGATTACCAGTTTTCTTAGATTTAGAGTATATTTTAAGTTCCCATGGGTTAATATTGCTCCTTCCCCTAGGATCAGGGTGACCAACACTTCCAGTTTGCCTGGGACTTTCCTGGTTTTAGCACTGAAAGTCCTGTCCCGGGAAACCCCTCAGTTCCACTCAGTTCCAGGCAAACCAAGATGGTTGCTCACCTTACCTAGAACTGAAGACAAGTTCTCCATTTACAGATCAAAATAGGATCTACGTGAATACATTTAATTTGTTTTTTGAAGTTGTATAGCATTTGTAAACATCAAAATAGAATTTTAGTAAAAAGAATTCTCAGAATTCTAGAGTGTCAGTCATGCTAAAAGTCTCCAAGTGAATGCAGAGAGGGTTATTTTTAGTAGAGTTTCATATCCAATTTTATAATGTAAACCAATGGGAAAGCAAAATGCACTCTGCAGAATTTCATTTTGCACCTAACTTTCTAGCAACATTTCTGTTTTACAAACTCAACTATTATAAAATAGAACAGCACAGTTTTCAATTGTTTGGGGGAAAATTAGTAAATAAATAAATTTTTAGAATTTTTAAGTAATTTATTTGATTAAGTAATGCCATCAAAGGAGGCTAATTATTCTGTTGATTAATTTGAATTCATTGATCTGTACAGTTGTTGGGCTAATTTATATATAACTGCAGTAGACAAACCCACTATGTCTAAAAACTAATGTACTCTTAACATTAGCTGTCAGTTTTGAGTCACTGTGAAGGCCAAGTAAATTTGTCATGTTGCTTAATTATATTGGCTAACAATATTTGGAAGAAAAAGTAATCCTCTGAACAAATAGATTTCAAAGAAAATATATTAACCTTTGTCTAAAAGAGTGTTTTCTGTGAATAATAAAGTTCTTAACTTTGACACTTGGTCAAAATCACCAAATTGTAGAATTTTTTTGAAATCTTTTTTGTACTTTCAAATTTCCTGTGCTAAATTAAGTTCTTTGTAGAAAAGAATTAATTTTTCTCTTTCGTTTGCCCATAAAAATCTTTATTATTGTCTAAATTTCCATTTTCTAATGAAAGTAGGAAATAGTAGAAAATAATTGTCAGCAGGGGTGGGAAGAACATGTGTTCTAATAATTAAAATGATACTACAAAGAATGACGTGCTGTGTCAACTTTCCCCAAATGTTAGGGCTATAAAAGGCTTCGGGTCCTGCATGTCTTTGCTTGAAGTTTTGTGAGTCCACAATCTAAGCTACTTCTCCCTTTTTTAATCCAGATAATTAAGAGTCAACTGTAGCAAAATTGATCATGTAATTTGGATTTGAATAAAATGATAGCAAAGTCACATAGTTTCATGCCAAGTTATCTTTACTCTATACTCTGTTGTTCCCACCATTCAAGCTGTTACTAATCAGGAAAGAAATACCTGAATCAGCATAAAACAGGAGTGGGAAACTGGCAACCTGAAACCTAAATTCAGCCTTCAGATCTGTGTTTTGTTATTTTATGTTATTTTCACTTTGGAGTAAAGGTTTTTGCTACAAAGTGTTTACAAAATAGGGTATTTTCACACAAAAATCCAGATTTCCAGATTCTCTTTAAAAACTGAAAGATCTAGTGAAACTGGGTTGACATTCGTGCATGGCAACATGCGCTGAAGCAAAGGACCAGCTGTCCCATTCGAGAAGGGTATACACCCTCTAGTTTATCACCTTTCCCATCTCTCCCTATGATATCACAACTGGCCTGCTTCATGTATTTGCATGACCTGCTTGGGCCCTATAGGCTGCAGAGTCTGCCACCCTGGCATAAAGTCAACTACAACTCCTAGAAAGTTAACTACTACCATGGGCCTAAATGCATCTTCCTCTTCAAAAAGGAGAGGCACCCATAACAAAGTCAAGCTTTAGACATTTGGGAATCTTTGCTTCCTATAATTAGGGTTATGTTGCATTTGTGTATGTTTTTGAACATTTGAAATATTCATTTAGAGATGCAGAACCAAATACACAGCAGCATGACAGAAGGCAAAGGGCCTGGGTTATGGAGTCAGGTACTTTGGATTTAAGCCCCAGCTGTATCAAGTATTAAAGCATGATTTGAACATGTTCCTTAAATCTCTGAATCTTTCCACAGATAATATCATCTGCCTCCCTGGTAGTTATAATGATTAAATAAAATATTTAGTGCAGAGGTTGACAAACTTGTTTTATAGAGGGCCAAATAGTAAGTTTTTAGGCTTTCTGAGCCATGCATCTCTGTCACAACTATTCAACTCTGCCACCGTGGCGTGAAAGCAGCCATAGACAACACATAAACTAATATACATGACTGTGTTCCAATAAAACTTTATTTACAAAAACAGAGGGCAGGCCAGATTTGGCCCATAGGCTATAATTTGTCGACCCATAGTTTAGTGCAAAATACATGTCATGGTGTCTGATTTATCAGAGCTAGCAGTTATTATTAATAATTTATATTTTTTCTGTATCTATTCATCAGTAACAATTTGTTTTAATACTTATCCCACTGAGTAAACCTAGTGGAGGCTACTCAAAGCAACTTATAAAATGGAATTTGGCTTATTCCTTGGGTTAGGTAAAAAGGCAGTAGAAATATCCAGAGACTAGGTTCCCTGTTGAATAGACTACACTGTCCATTCACATTGAGTGGAATATCAACTGATATCCAAAAGTCAGATCACCATCCCTGCTCAACAGTGGCATCTCTGACATGTAGGTTTTTTTTTTTTTTTAAGAATAAAATGAGTTGGTTGGGGTGAATAATCTCTGAGCTTTTTTCTTGAGCTACAATGTTGATTTTAAAACATAAACTCTAGTTAAACACTATTAACAAAATAGATAAGTGATTTATTCAAATTTACTCAAGAAATTTTTATTGAGCACCTTCTATGTGCCAGGAATAGTTCTAAGTGCTGGGGATACAATAAGGCACAAGACAGGGAGGATAGACATTGAAATGAATTATGGTCAAAAAATAATTTAAATATTTGGAACAGAAAATATAAGTTCATCGTAGGATTGTGTATATAAATCCACACTGATTAGTTAGAGATAGTTTAAATTTAGTTTGTCCCAAAGGAAATGAACCCTGAAGTGACACCCTGGTTGATGAGAGCATCTTATATAATTTTTAATTAATGTGAGCTGTGTGATGTGAACTTATCCCAATCCACCCTTTTCTGAGGGTGCAAATAATTTTGGCTCCATGTGGATTGGCTCTTTTTCCTTCCCTCTCCCTCCCTCCCTCCTTACCTCCTTACCTTCTCCCCCTCCCTCCCTTCCTTTGTTCCTTCCTTCCTCCACAAATTACTGATGAGATGTATATTGAAATTACCTTCCTTATAACTGAAATGGAAATTGGCTTCACATGGAATTAAATTTCTCACTCCCAAATACTAATGCTGGCTATCAATAAAAGACATTATGAAAAAAAGATTATAGGAAAACCATGTTTTATTTAAATTGACTTCAGATGAGGGCTTTTATGGTTTTTTTTCTTCTGTAGTTTTTCCTTATCATTTACTGCTTAATATTTTCCTTCTCTTTCTCATATTCCACTTATATAAAGTACCAGAATATTTGGAATAAGTAATAGTACTGCCAATACAGTTGTCCCCCCTTATTCATGGGTGATATGTTCCAAAACCCTCAGTGGATGCCTGAAACCACAGATAATATCGAACCCTGTATATATACTATGTTTTTTCCTATACATACATACCTATGATAAAGTTTAACTTATAAATTAGGCACAGTAAGAGATTAACAACAATAATTAATAATAAAAACAATTATAACAATACACTATAATAAAACTTATGTGAATTTTGGTCTCTCTCTCTCAAAATATCTTATTGTACTGTATTTTTGGAGTGCAGTTGACCACAGGGAACTGAATCCACAGAGAAGGGGAAACTTTGTTATTAGTGCCATAAAGTTGATTCTGACTCCTAGCGACCCTGTGTACAGCAGAGCACAACCCTGCCTGGTCTTTTTGCCCCATCCTCTCATATTTTGGTGCTATATTGGACACTGTTCCACTGCTATTCACAGGCTTTTCATGGCCAGTGTTTTGGAAATGGGTGGCCAGGTCCTTCTTCCTAGTCTGTCTTAGTCTAGAAGCCCCGCTGAAACCTGTCCACAATGGCTGACCCTGCTGGTATTTGAAATACTGGTGGCATGGCTTTCAGCATCACAGCAACATGCAGCCACCATAGTATGACATCTGACAGATGGGTGGTGTGGTTCCCTGACCAGGAAACCAATCCAGGCTGTGGCAGTGAGAGTGCCAAATGTTAACCACTAGATCACCAGGGCTGGCTGGGGGGACTACTGCATTTTATTTCTATCTTTTGAAGTAAGAGATTATGTAACTTTTAAGATATGTCAAACCAAAATTTTATTTGTTTTCAAGGATTAAGATGCTGATTCTGCCCCCAGTTCCAGTTCCAAAGATTAAAGGAATTGATCCAGATCTCCTAAAGGTAATTAATAAATTATCTAAATTATAGATAACACTCATTAAATGACACCTGAATAACATTGTTGTATGTGGAGACCTTTTGCAAGCTGTATGTATCACATTCCATTTTTTATACCTCTTCTGGAGAAAAAATTTTTTAAATATTACATCTCTTAAAATTATGAGAATGTCTCATGCATTTAAAAGTTCTTCACTAGTGTATTATTTGTTATTCTATGGTTTTGTTACTATGGTTCTTATTGTAACCATAATTAGTCTCTGAACCTTATTTGTTAAATCACTTAATCATTTGAGTTTCTTTTCATAGATCTTCATTTTCTTTCTGTTTCCTAGGAAGGAAAATTAGAAGAGGTGAACACAATCTTAGCCATTCATGACAACTATAAACCTGAATTCTACAATGATGACTCTTGGGTTGAATTCATTGAGCTAGATATTGATGACCCCGATGAAAAGACTGAAGGATCAGACACGGACAGACTTCTAAGCAATGACCATCAGAAATCACTTAATATCCTTGGGGCAAAGGATGACGACTCTGGACGCACCAGCTGTTACGAACCTGACATTCTGGAGACTGATTTCAATGCCAGTGACATGTGTGATGGTACCTCAGAGGTGGCTCGGCCACAAAGGTTAAAAGGGGAAGCAGATCTCTTGTGCCTTGACCAGAAAAATCAAAATGACTCACCTTCTAGTAATGCTACCCCTGCTACTCAGCAGCCCAGTGTTATTGTAGCAGAGGAAAACAAACCAAGACCACTTCCTATTGGTGGACCTGAGTCAACTCATCAAGCTGCCCATATTCAGCTAAGCAATCCGAGTTCACTGGCAAACATCGACTTTTATGCCCAGGTAAGCGACATTACGCCAGCAGGGAGTGTGGTCCTTTCCCCGGGCCAAAAGAACAAGGCAGGGATATCCCAGTGTGACATGCACGCTGAAGTGGTCTCACTCTGCCAAGCAAACTTCATCATGGACAACGCCTACTTCTGTGAGGCAGATGCTAAAAAGTGCATCACCATGGCCCCTCACGTTGAGGTTGAATCACGTGTAGAGCCAAGCTTTAACCAGGAAGACATTTACATCACCACAGAAAGCCTTACCACTACTGCTGGGAGGTCTGGGACAGCAGAACATGCTTCAAGTTCTGAGATGCCTGTTCCAGACTATACCTCCATTCATATAGTACAATCCCCACAGGGCCTCGTACTCAATGCTACCGCCTTGCCCTTGCCTGACAAAGAGTTTCTCTCATCATGTGGCTACGTGAGCACAGACCAACTGAACAAAATCATGCCGTAGCCTTTCCTGGATTTCCCATAAGCTACATATTTAATGGCAAAGAGTTGGCTGGGGCATGAATGCTTAAACCAAAACAATGTTTAAACCCTTTTTTGGGTGGGTGGGAGTGTGGATTCTAAATGCCTTCTCTTGAAATGTTGAAAGATGATATTAAAAAAAAATAAGAAGAACGCTTAATCAGATAGATATTCCTGTTGTGAATTGTAAATATTTTAAAGAATTGTCTCAAAGACTGTTTAGTGGCAGTGATTGTTTTGTTATTGTGGGTGTTGATTTTGTGAAACTTAGCATTGAATGGCTATGTTTTTAATGTATAGTAAATCATGCTTTTTGAAAAAGCGAAAAATCAGGTGGCTTTTGCAGTTCAGGAAAATTGAATGCAAATCATAGCACAGGCTAATTTTTTTTTAAATTGGGAACTAAAATTATAGGTAAGAAGATAAAAAATAGTTTGGATATATAAATGTTTATTTTGACATAAAATTGATAAAGATATTTTTAATAATTTACACTTCAAGCATGGCTATTTTGTATTCTACACACTGTGTACTGTAGTTCACGGACCCATCTAAAGAATGTTGCAACTACAGTCTAAAGCTGGCTTAATGCTTTGGTCAGTGCACCTAAAGAAAAACAAATAAACAAGTTAGTTTTTTACAAGGCCCTTTTTATACCTCCCAAAACTCCTTAAACAATTCTAAAATGATTGTAGTTTCCTGCATTATTGGGACATGTTCATTTTATCTGAATTCTTAAACAAATATTTGTTAATTTAGAAAACCTTAAAATGTTTGCACAGGTCAACTTATCATGAACCAAAAAACAACCAACCAAACAAAAAACCCTGTCTTACCCAGATTTTGGTTCATGTCAGAGAGCTACATACTAAAAGAAGTAGAAAGTATAGCTGGTCCCTGTTGACCAGGATGCTTGAGTGTTGCCGTTGCACATGGAGTGAGTTTTTTCATGATCTGAGTTCACACAGATCATGAGAGATAAGCCCTAGAACCTCTGCAGCAGTATCTTCAAACACGACTTGATTTTATTTCATAGTTCTAAGAAGGGAATAAGGTACATGAAGCACTTTGTAAGTTGAAGCAGGTCGAAATGAAGTTAACCAGATAATGGAATAAAAAGTTCAAGAAATAGGTTTTTGTTTCACAGCCTATAGCCAGACACATCCTCATTTTTCATGGTAACGAGAAACAGAAGGAACAAGATTTTAAATCCCCACAGACAACTCAAAATTTACTTAAACCAATAACAAAACCTTCCTCACCAAACCTTGTATAGGATTTATTTAAAGTATTAAAAGAAGTTTCATCATTTTTTTATTCTCCTTGGACTGAATTGGCCTCAAAGCAGGAAAAGAGGATGTCTGAGTAATTTATAAATTAATGTTCAATCCCTTAATAACCTAAACATCATTCTTAGGAGCATTGGGATTGCTCCTCAAAAGGTTTGTCAAAAAGAGAAGAATCTCATCTCACTGAAGAATACTTCTCACTTTAAGTATTTTTTTAAACATTAATAAAACTTTAAAGTTAGTTTTAACTTAAATAGTATTTACCATTTAGCTCAGACCGTTTTAGGAAACAAGCTTAATGGTTGGTAATTTTAAATTCCCTCTTTCTTGCAGGAAGGACAGTGAAAAGCTAGAATTGGGTGTTTAAAGTTCAACATGTTACTTTATAATAGATGTTTAGTAGATTTTCTGCTACCTTGCTGCTATGGTTTTCTCTAAGAGCTACATAATTTAGTTTCATATACAATTTCATCAATGTAGAACCTAATTCAACTTAAAACTGTGTGTTTGGGAAAACTCTTACTGTTTCACAATAGGCTGACAACATTTCTATAGCCAAAAATAGCTAAATACCTCAATCAGTCTCCGAATGTCATTTTGGTACTTTGCTGGCCACACAAGCCATTATTCACTAGTATGACTAGTTGTGTCCTGCAGTTTATATTTAACTTTCTTTATGTCTGTGGATATTTTTCCTTCAAAGTTTAATAAATTTATTTTCTTGGAATTGTGTGGTATGCTTCTGTTGTCAAACACCTACATGAAAAGCATCCTAAACCAGACTATGTACTATGAATTCTTCTCACTGAAAGGGGACCTTAGAACATTTGGTTAAACACATTGGCAATGGGTGTGAAGATTTTTGTTATGTGCTGGAACATATAGAGGCAGAGTAGGCAACTCCCTACCTCTCTTTCCTGGGGAGACAGGAACCCAGCTCAAAAATATGCTGCTGGGGGCCGGCCAGGTGGCATAGTGGTTAAGATCTCATGCTCCGCTTTGGCCGCCCGAGGTTCAGGTTCACTGGTTAGGACCCCTGCATGGACCCACACACTGCTCATCAAGCCACGCTGAGGGCACATCCCACATACAAAATAGAGGAAGATTGGCACAGGTGTTAGCTCAGGGACAATCTTCTTCAAGCAAAAAGAGGAGGATTGGCAACAGATGTTAGCTCAGGGACAATCTTCCTCACTAGGAAAAAAAAAAATCCCACTGGCTTGCCTGGACTGCACCCTCTCCTCAGGCTGCAACTCCCCATGGGCGGAGGCTCTTACAGCCATGTTTTATTGGACACATCATAGCTTGCTTGACATGGGGGAGGGGGTGGTGAGGATGGGAGAGTGGTGCTTGAACCTTGTCTTTAAGTTGAATTCCTAGCTTCAGCATGTTGCCTGGGAGAAGGAAAAGCAGATCCTCCTCTACCATTCACACATTAGCACAAGCCAGTTTGTCAGAATAGCTACTTGTCATTGAGAAGCTACATGTCTTGAGAAGCAGATAATAAGTCATGCCTGGGAGGGAGGCCAGTTAGGTAGGTTATATAGGAGCCTGAGGAAGCAGTGAAGCCATAAAGCATAGATTCCTCCACAGGAGGCTCCAGGTGGGTTAGCTACTAGATCCCAGGCTCCTGTGCAGGTGCTGGGTCCTGAGAGGTGGGAGTCTGCGATGGCATTGAGAAACCCACTGAACAATTATTTATTGCTTCAGCAAGTTGAATGAAAACTGCCACAACTTTTCATAATACTAGAGGGTTTACATTCAATACAGATAAAAAATTTCTCCACCCGCTGCCTTCTGCCTTTCGAGCTGCCATTACCTGAAGGAACAATGAGTGAAGGCTCTGGGTTTCCTACTTCCTTATTTGGAAATAAGGTTTGGAAAATCTTGTCTCTTTTGTCACTAAGATATTGGAACATACACTGCCTTAACATTTACAAAACAAAAAATCATTGTTTTAAGCATCAGATATTTATTTTTTACACACGAAATACCGGACTCAGCCTTAGATCCAGGCTTATCACTCGTGGGGTGCTTCAAGGTATCAAGCATGAAGGAGAACAAAGGCCTGCTTACTTTCATGGATTGAAAGAGCACAATCCTTTCTATTTCGAAAGATTAATGTCATGGTGAAGATGGCTACACATGTGTTCCTGTATTTAAAGTTCTTAATGGTTCTACTAAAACATAGTAACACTGAAATCTATTCATGTGTTATGATATTTACATATTTATATAGTTTTACAACAAAATACTAAATGTCTTTTCATGTTCTCTGTTTAGGGTAAGGAATGGGAAAAACTAGAAGTCACTTAAACCCAGTCTTTCATTTGGAATCCAAGATCCCACATAATTTGCCCAATCTCCTTTGCTAGATTAATATTTAAGAGCTGTGTGTAAAGGGCACAGCTTCTGAATAAGAATTTGACCTTTGGTTAACATTCAAGCTCTGTTCCCTTGGAAATCTAATGAGTATTTGTCAATTATGTTACACAGGTAAAACTGCTCATGGTTAAAATTGTCTCTGACTGATAAATCACATCTGGATAGGGAGAAACTCTAAATATTTGGAGATAAACCATATTTTGGACTTGAGTATGGCAACTCTTATAATTGAGCATGGAATTATACGGGGATGCTGGAAGCCACCTATGGAGTTGTAACAAGAGCTCCTGGCTCCAGTGGAACATAGAGCTTCTAAACCTGGGGGACTCCTTTACCTGCCCAGTATGAGTCTCCTTCCCTTGTGCTTGAGCTGTCACTTGGGGGAGAAGGAGAAAGAAAATACTGGACAGCTGTATAAACAGCTGTATAGACAGCAGCCTGGACTGTTGCCATGACTACAACTGTAAAGCAGAAAGCCTGATGCTTCCCTGTCCTACATCCTTCCTGTCCTACATTCTCCTGAGTAGACTGGAGCCAAGTGTGGTCTGTGGTTGTCTGGGGAATGTTTACTTGAACACAAGAAGATCTCCTTGCAGATGTAGCAAGAGACACTTGCCACTCCTTGAACAGTTTGTGCTTTCCCATCTCTATGTCCTCGCTCATGCCTCTTCCTCCACCTGAAAAGCTCCCACTCACCAATCCTACCTGTTGAAAGTCCCCTCATCCTTCATGGCCCAGCTCAAACACCTCCTTAATGCAGCTCCCCTGAATCCCTCCAGCCTTAAGTGATCATTCCCTCCTCTGAACCACTTTTAATAGTGTTTATAACGCTCTGGTTGTTAGCTCACCTAACAACTACCTAGGATGGGTTTACCAACATGTATTCTGGGGCATAGCTGTTTCCTGAAATGTTCTTAAATGAGTGATTCTACAGTCAAATAAATTTGGAAAACACTTCATGCTATACTTCCCTCTGGGAGCCAGAGTGCATCTTAACATTTTAAAGCTTCTACAGTGAAAAAAAAAATCTGTTTAAATTTAACATATTATTTCCTAATTTATTCAACAATGAAAAATATAACAGTAAACAAGTACCCATTATTATATCTATTAACACTTGGGAGAAGCTGCTTTAAGAAGAGTAACTAGGGGCCGGCCCTGTGGCCTAGTAGTTAAGTTTGATGCACTCCACTTCAGTGGCCTGGGCCTGCAGGTTCAGATCCCAGGTGCAGACCTACACCGCTTGTTGGCCATGCTGTGGTGGCAACCCACATACAAAATAAGATTGGCACAGATGTCAGCTCAGGGCTAATCTCCCTCAGCAAAAAAAAAAAAGAAGAAGAAGAGTGATAGCATGCCTAACACAACATAAAGTTATACTAAATTTCAGATGAATGGGAATCTGAATAAAGCATCTTTATGTGATGCCATTAAACTTAATAAAACTTTCTAAAAAATAAAAGGCAAAGCAGCTGTGTGATTAATAACCACAGATCCTTCTCATCTCAACTCAGGTACGTTACTTTTTTTCACATGTGGAATGACATTTTTCTAAGGGCCCGGAGGTCTTTGAGCATTCATTGTCTTCTCTGAGACAGTGACTTTCTGTCTCCTTGCTGAAACAGACTTTGAATCTCCCCCCGTCTTCAGCCAGGAGACTGGAGGAGAATGATGAACACACGGGACTCACCAACG
Organism: Tapirus indicus; assembly: GCA_031878705.1. Lineage (NCBI taxonomy): Eukaryota > Metazoa > Chordata > Mammalia > Perissodactyla > Tapiridae > Tapirus > Tapirus indicus. The sequence goes on along the minus strand of CM062921.1, from coordinate 112,351,099 downwards.
TTAGCAAGTTCTCAGTCTTCCTCAGTGCACCTAGCTCTCCCTGAAATCTGAGGCTTACAGCACCAAGAAATGAGCATATTTTGCTGTGAAGCTACAAAATAATATGTATCTGGTTTTACCCGAACAAAAGTCACTCCTTACTGCTGTCTACTCAGTTAAAAAAAAAATTCATCCAGGCAGAACTTCAAACATAATAGATTTTTGCACAATAGTCCCAGGAAGCAGTCTTTGTGAGAATATATAGAAAAGCAATTTTCTATTGATTTAAAAAAAAAAAAAAAGAATCTCTACGTGATTGCTCTGTGGGCATTAAGAGATGTTACCAGCATTTTCTGTAAGGATGAAATAATTTGTCAGGAAATTGTATGCACTTTGGCTTTCCCAATGGTACTGTAGTCAAAATCCAAAGTAGAAAGATGCTTATTGTTAGCTTTCCTTTAGATGATACTATAAGATAAAAATAACTTGTATAGGATTTTGATTTTATAAAGCACTTTCATATATTTTTTTAAATTCTTTTTGTGTGTGTGTGTGAGGAAGATTAGCCCTGAGCTAACATCTGTTGCCAATCCTCCTCTTTTTGCTGAGGACAATTGGCCCTGGGCTAACGTCCATGCCCATCTTCCTCTACTTTATATGGGATGCCGCCACAGCATGGCTTGACAAGCCGTGCGTCGGTCCGCACCCAGGATCTGAACCTGCAAGCCCTGGCCACAAAAGTGGAGCACACGAACTTAACCGCTACACCACCAGGCTGACCCCCATATGTATTTTTTTAAACATAACAAATCTGTGTTGTAGGCAAGTCAGACATTACTTTTAACATTTTACAGGAGAGAAAACTGAGGCTTGGAAAACTTAAGAGAATTTTCCAGAGTTAATTAAGTAGTAAGTGATGGAGCCAGGACAAAAATACAGACCTCCTGACTAATCCGGTATTCTAAAAACAATGTAGGCTATAACATTACTTGATGGGGGAAAAGCTTCTGATCCTATACACAGTGTGGAGAAAATGGAAAATTAATAGTTTTATAATATCCATGGATCCAAATAATCTCCCACTAAAGATGAAAGGTTCTTTTTCTGATAAATATAATCAGTGGTGTGCTAGTAAATGTTTAACAATAGCTTCTCTTTGGGGGGCGGGTGGGTCCAGATTTGTAGCATTTGCCAATTTCCATGGTGTAAATACTCCAAATGTGGCTGATTTTTAGCTATCTATGTTTCATCATTGAACACGAAGTTGAGAGGGGGTTACACAATCAGCTCTCATGAGACTGTACAAACCACTTCAGCACACCACTGAGTCTACACAACCTTACAATTCCATCTAATGGATGACATTTTTCACAATGGCTAGATAGCATTTCTAGCTAACATTTAAGCACTTATCACATGTCAGACACTGTTCTAAGCACTTTACATACATGAACTTATTTTATCCTCACAACAATCCCATGAAGTAAATTCTATTATCTTCAGTATACTGATGTGGAAACTAAGACACAGATAGTTTAATTAACTTGACCAAAGTCATGAAGTTAATAAATACTACAGCAAGGATGCAAACACAAGCACTCTGGCTCCAGAGCCCATGCTCTAAACTCAGTGCTATCCTATTTCCAAATAATAATTGAATGTACATAATGATAAAAGTCAGCCAACTCCTGAGCACTTACTAATCCAGGCCAACAGTTCACTTTCAGTATTGCTAATCTTTACATAACACTGCATCATCCTCCCATACCTTCAGGGATAACCATCTAGATTAATATCTGGGAAAAACAGCGATTGCCAAATGTCTGCCTCTGAGTCTTTCACGTGGCCATCATGATTTCTTCTTGTGCCTCCCCTCTGTGCTCCAAGTTTGCTGCTGGCCACTGAACAGAACTGGATCATAGACCTCCTTGAACTAGTGGTGCAGTGAACTGGGGTAAGTCAAACTTCTTGATACTCTCTGCTCCCCTTATTCATAAAACACCTCCAAGTCAGGCTGTGCAGAAAGGTTGTGATTGATTCATGGTCCCATTCCAGGCACCCAAGTGTGGGTTGTAAGAGAAGGGGCAGACCCCAAGCATTCCCTCTCTGCCTGTGAACCCAATGCTTCCAGCTGATGCTCCATGATCACGGGCCAGTAGGTAAAATAAGAGGCTGTCCAGGCCACCTCAAGCCTGATCCGTGTGTGGGCAACACCTCCTCTGGGAGGCCGGGGAGGGGAACTGTGCTGGGGACCACACTGCAGGCAGTGGGGAACCTTGGATACCTTACATGGCAGGGTGATGTGGGATAAAGTCAACAGCCTGCATTCCCTGGAGCCTGTCACTGCCCATCTCTGGGCCTCACTTCCCCCATTTGTCGAATGAGGGTTCTGGGTAAATAATCTAGAGGTGTTCTGTTCAGTTTGGTAGCCACCAACCACATGTGTCTTGGGAGTGTAAAATACACACCAGATTTCTAAGACTTAGTACAAAAAAGTAACAAAACATAAAATATATCATTAATAAATTTTTATTTTGATTACATGTTGAGATGATATTTTGGGTATACTGGGTTAAATAAAACATGATACTAAAATTTTTTTAAAGGTGATTAACTAGAGAGAAGTACAACATTACCAGGAAAATTTTATTTTTACTCGTGGGAGTATGTGAACACACATGTAAAAAGTAAATCGTTAACAGGCATTTTTCTCATGGACACCCCCAAGCCCTTGCCTTCCCCACCTCCCTTCCTGAGGCCCACGTTTCTCTCTGAGAACCCTTCCATCTTCAAACTACCAAAGTGTGATTATCTCACTTCTTTAGAAAAACCCTACCCCACCTCCGTAAAGGTTGATTTGTCTCATACCCCCACCCCCACCCCAGATAATCAGTGAGCCAGTACAAGGTCAGTGTTCTCCTCCTTCACGGTTGAAAGGTAAAAGACATTGAGCTTCAGGAGTTTCCTCGATGTGTCAAAAAATCACAGTGCCAGTGAGAGGCAGAGGCAGGATTCTCCCTCTGTCTCCAAAGCCAGTCTTCTTATTACCTCACAATGCTTCCTGTCATACCTCCCTGATCCTGGGGACAAATACATGCACAGATAGTCATCTAGGAGCCAACACCATAAAGAGGTTTTAAAGAACAGTTACTGAGCACCTACTGTGCACCAAGGATTTTCTAGACAGAGAGGATATGAGTGCAACATAGGCTATACCCTCAAGATCACCCTTGAGATGGGGTCAAACAGGTAGACAGCTGTGAGACAGTGATAAATCAATCTTAGCAGTACACACAGGACATTACAAGAGCACAAAGAGGGGAATAATCAGCCTGGAGCATTTCAGGAAGACTTTTGTAGGCAAAAAAAAAAAAGACAACCAAATGTACTGCTCATATTTCTGCCCATTAGAAGGATTTTCCTTCACTATTGTCTTACTAAGACACTCTTGATTGTGACTGTAAATGTCATGGTTGGTGCCACCATATCATGCAAAACCATTTGTACCAGACCTGAATTTTTCCCTCTTTAGTCAACTGGTTATAAGAAACTGCTCATGAGACTACACATGTAGATTGAGGGAGAGGAAAAAATGCAGGAAGAGAAGTTGTTGTAGAAGTCTGAACTCCGTTCATGCAAATTAATTGTGTATTCAGTGCCTGCTTGAACCCAATCTCTTATACCCCTTCCACTTGATGATGGATTGCTGCTGCACACTCCCAACCTTACAGCGTGATGGAATAGTTAACACATAATTCATGATTGGCAACTTAGTTGCATGGTCACTCGATGTCCCATGGCTAGGCATTCAGACTCTGCCAGGGTCCAGTATCAACCCAGGAACAGTTTCTCAAAGAATGGTTATCAGCAGGAGAGGATATGGTTTGCTCCAAAACCCTAAGGGTCTGCGCTCTGATTCTCTTATTGACACTATTCAGAAACTCCATACAGCATTCCCATTTGCCACAGAAATTTTAAGTACTGTTGAATATGCTATCATAACTCCCAATGGGCAGAGCTGCTTGTATTACAACATGGACTTGCTGAAGTGCCTTTTCTTACTCTTGGCCCACATAAATCTATCAGTCTTACGGATTACTAAACAAACATTTCAGAGCAGCACACTCAAATGTAATATACGTTGTCTCCAAAATGTGAAGAATCCCATCAAGCATTTTTAGTGCTCACAGTTCAAGGCACAATAATTGGTTTTATACTTTGGAAAGGATAGTATGACATATTCCAGACCACCAAACACCCAAAATCGGCATCTCTTATGTCCTTACTCAGCCCATCCAGGCTAAAGAATAATGCAAAGTGATGTGGAACAGAGAAGGGACAAAGAACATTTTCCTAACACACATTTTAGTCTTAAGACTGTTTTCTGGATTCTTGACACCACGAATTATTATTTGATCTCTTCATATACCTTTTACAGTAGGACCCCCTTATCCATGATTTTGCTTTCTATGGTTTGTTTCAGTTACGTGGGGTCAATCATGGTCCGAAAATAAACAAATCATAAGTTTCAAATTGCCTACCATTCTGAGTAACATGATGAAATCTCTCGCCACCTGGGTCGGTCCCACCGGGGACATGAATCATCTCTTTGTCCACCATAACCACACTGCATATGCTGCTATCTCATTAGTTAGGAAAAAATATAGTATACGTAGGGTTCGGCGCTATCTGTGGTTTCAGGCATCCACTGGAGGTCTTGGAACATATCCTCTGTGGATAAGTGGGGACGACTGTACTTCCTTCCCTCTAATCTTACCTCATTGGTCCCTTGTTTTAGTTAAAACTCTTGATCGCAAGTAACAGAAACCAAAAGCTGGCTTAAGAAAGAAGGAGAATTTATCTATAAAGTCACAGTCGTGGCTCACAGAAATCCAAGAACAGGAATGAAGAGCGTCATGATGAATTGAAATGAGAAATTGGAAAGGTGTCAAATCCTGGAAGAAATTTCACTCCATTGTTTGGTTTCAGCCTCAGGCCTCTCTCTCTCTCTCTCTCTTCCACTCCTCCTGCACACTGGATTTTCTGTTCCCTGGTGCAATTGGGAGAAAGTGGCAGTCTCCACACAGTTCCTCAGTTGATATCATTTCACTTCCAGCCACTCCAAGAGAATAATTGATGATGTCTGAACACCCCTTTCAAATTCAGGAGGGAGAATTGAATTTGTCCAGTTTGGGTCAAGTTTCCATGTTTATCCATGTGGTGTTGTCTGTGTGTGGGAAGCGGGGAGGGAGTGGACACTCACATACCATAAACAGCGATGCTGAAATTTTCAGAGGAAGTATGTTGGATTGAGATCAAACAAAATTATCTGCTAAAATCTTCTTCCCTCAGTAAAGAAGTGGTTTTTTTTCTTTTATTCTGGATTTTCTTTCTTCTTTTTTTTCTTTTTTTACTTTCCTCATTGCCTTTTGGTATTAAACAGACATCAACGCCCAGCTTCTTTTAAGTTTATTACATTCTAAATTGACCCTTTTGATATTTACAGAAGGAATTTATGTTGGAAGAACAAATGATTACTAGGGTCAACATGTGGAAAGAGGAGTTAGCCACTTGGCAAGTTCGGGCTACTGGTACCGGACCACCAGTCTAGAAAACAAAATCCAGCCAGTTTTCTCTGGTGGTGCAGCCAAAAGGCATTGATCAAAGTGTGTTTTTGTTGTTTGCATCTGTTCAATTCTAGCTGACTGAAACATATGATGAAATTTTTTTTCCTGATTAATTTTCCAGAAGTTAAATTCTTTACTTAAGAATAATCTTAATTTCTGTAGTTTAATTTACCACAGTAAGTTTTTCACCTACCAAGAGTTCCACATCACTACTTAGTGTAGCGAGAAGAAAGAGTTTCAGGAGGAATTGTAACTCTTACAAAATCAACATAGCGATACACAAAATCAAAGGAAAAGTTGGTGACTCTTGGCTAAATGTCATATAAAAAATAACCTAAATATTTTTGATGGTTTGAGTCCATGTAAGGGAACTGGAGTGTTCTCCCTGTCTTCTCATCCTTGAAGAGCACATATCTGAGAAACTAGATATAATCACAGATGAAGAGAATGACAAACTTAATCTGGCCCATGGAATGACTGACACATTTTGGACAGCTGCCAAATCTGTTTGACAGTCTACAAACAGTTTGAATCTCTGAAGCACCCAAAGCAGTGGCTGATGCAGGATAACTCACTGCTATAGGCAAGACCTCCTAAACTACAGTAAATAGGAATATTTTCCTGAAACGTTACCTATATTTTTATAGCTATAAATTCTTATTGTAATTAAGTGACAATATAGGTTACTAAATTTCTTGTAGTGACTAGCTTTAATATTTTAATTCACTTTATATAACTACTGAACTTTGTAGTCCTAAGAGTACATAGTATTTTGTAGTCTAAAAGCTTAAATTTTTAAAATGACAACTAAGTATCATGGCAAAATTAATATAATAACACCTTATACATGAACATTAACTTGCACTTATTTACTAACTTTAGCCAAGTGTTTTCACATGAAGTTTATCTTCCACTTACTTATGAGGTAGATAGAAGAGATATTATATTCCTATCAGAGTTGAGACAGAGAATCTAATTAACTTGCCTAGGGCCACAAAACTAATTAGAATACATGGTACTAGAACTCACATCTCCTTACTAAAAGATCTGTGTTCTTTCCTCATTTAAACTATATGGACTTGTTCAGATTGAAACTGGAAAAATTATGACTATCTCATTAACAACAATGATCAAATGTGAACGTGGACAGAAAATTAAGTAATTTCTAAATGAATTATTAATTTCAAACCTATATTAATTGAATTATTCAAAGTTATGTATATTGAAAAGTGTTAATCTGAAAATAGGCATTATAACATTGTATGAGATGTTTGATCTCTGTTCTGATTTAAACTGGAGGAATAAATTAAATTTATATGTCTTCATTCTTTTCCTTTCTAAGTAGAATTTTGTATACCTTCATAATGCTGTTACTAAAATAATGCTAATAGGTAAAATAAATTGGGAAATTTGACTTTATTCTCTGGAATAATTTAAATAACAAAGGACTTCTTTAAAGTTTTGATAGACTTTGATCTAGCGCATTTATGGAGATAGATTGCTAATAAAATTTTCAATTTCTTATACTTTGTTGAACTCTTGAGTCAATCTCTATTGTTTATGCTTTTCTAGAAGTAATGCATTTCATCTAAATTTCATCTAAATTCATCACAAATTTTATCAAATTTATTTAGCTGAAGTTATGTACATTGCTCATTCTATCAGTATTTGTGTTTTTTCTTTCTCTTTTTTCTACACTGAACTCATCAGATGTTTGTCTATTTTACTGCTCATTTCAAATATCCATTCTGGGGTTTAGTAACAATTCTAATTTTAAAACATAAAACTCCTAGAAGAAAACATAGGAAAAAACCTTCTTGGCATTGATCTTCGCAACAATTTTTTAGATATGACACCAAAATCACAGACAACAAAAGCAAAAATAGTCAAGTGGGATTATATCAAACTAAAAAGCTTCTATACAGCATAGGAAAAAAAATCGACAAAATGAAAAGGCAACCTATGGAATGGGAATAAATACTTGCAAACCGTATATCTAATAAGGAGTTAAAATCCAAAATATACAGGGAATTCATACAACTCAATACTAAAAATACAAATAACCCAAAATTAAAAATAGAACTGCCATATGATCCAGCAATTCCACTGCTGGAATTGAAAACAGGATCACTAATAGATAACTACACACCCATTTTCATTGCAGCATTATTCACAATAACAAAAATATGAAAACAACCTAAGTGTCCATTGATGGCTGAATGGATGAAGAAAATGTGGTGTATATATGTACAATGGAATATTTTTCAGCCTTAAAAAAGATGGAAATCCTGCCATTTCCAACAGGAGGGATGGAGCTGGAAGACATTATGCTAAGCAAAATAAGAAAGACACAGAAAGAGAAATACTATATGATCTCACTTATATGTGGACTCTAAATAGTCAAACTCACAGAAGCACAGAGTTGAATGGGGCTGAAGGAAATGGGGTGATGTCGGTCAAAGGGTACAAAGTTTCAGTTATGCAAGATGAACAACATCTGGAGATCTGATGTACAGCATAGTGACAGTAGTTAACAACACTGTATTGTACACTTGTAATTTGCCAAGAGGATAGATCTTAAATTAAATACCCCCCACACCTCCACACACACAAAATGGTCACTATTAGAGGTAATAGATACTTAATTCGCTTGATTGCAGTGATCATTTCACAATGTATATGTACATCAAAACACCTGTATATCTTAAATATATACAATTTTTATATGTCAATGATATCTCAATAAAGCTGCTTGAAAAAAAAACAAATTATTTCAAGGAATCCTGTGTGCAAATACCCAGGAATGCAAATACAAGCTGTTTTTGAGAAAAGATAGAAATCAACCTATGAAAAGAACTAAAGGTCCTGAAAATGACATTCTAACTTCAAAATTACAAATAATTCCTATCACTTTATTCAATCCAAAATCCTAATCCAGGGTGTTTTTGACCCCCACCCCCACCACTTGCCCCTCTGTGCATAACGAGCGAGACTATTCAACATTATCTCTCTTCCCTCCTTCTCCCTCAGTGTTTTGGCTGCTTGCTACCGCCATTGCTGTGACATTTGTATTTCTACTTCTTTTCTCCACTATATCCCTGAAGCCAGGATCACTTACGTAGTTTTCCACTTTTCTTCCCTCTGCTTCACATTTATTCCTTATCTATTCTTCTGTCTCCTGCTGATTGTACAGCAGCCTTGGATCTCAGGCAGAAAATCTGGACTTTAGAGACAGAGCCAGACCACTAGTGTTCCTTCTGATCAGGAAATAACCGTTCAGATTATCAAGAAAGCTAGCTCTGGTTCCTCTCGTTTGTTATGATTGTTCTCTGCTCTAAGTTTCTTGTTCCCTGTCAGAGACATTTTGGTTTACTGTCTCCTTTCTGTCTATATTCAGAGTGATTGAAGATGCTTGTAGTTACTGGAACACCAGTTTCTAGATGATTTCAGTTTTACTGTAAAAGCAAGGGGAGACAGAAGGGTAAACCCTTGATTAACTAGAATGCCCAATGATTGGAATGCTTGATTATACTTTCTGTTGAACATTACCAAATATCTTAGTTCACTTCTCTGATGTCTCATAAAGCATCAGGGTCATTACTCTGGATTTCAACTCAAATTGTGCTGCTCTACGCCTATGGATATAAGTGGTCTAACTGATCATAAATATCCTGAAACTCTTACTTTACCCAATAATTGCACAACTAGAAATTTAATTATAGGACTAATCAGAGATATACACAAAGAATGATGTGCCTAAATGTCTATCACATGTGTTCTGGAAAAGTTAGAACATTATTACCCAACATTAGTTAGATATATTTTGAAAATACCATGCAACCATTAAAATTTATATCTTAAGGGATAGGAAATGCTCATAAGAAGAGAAAAAGGGAATGTATAAAGCAATATAGTCAGTATGGTCTAAATTTGGTATATACACACAAATATACGTACACATGTACTTGTATGTATGTGTGTGTGTGTTCCATGGAAGATTTATGATATATACATCAAAATGTTAATATTAGTTTTCTTTGGCAGGTAAGAATATGAGTATTTAACTTTTCTTATTTTTACTTTGATGTCATTTCCTGCATTGTCTCTAATCAATGTTTATTATTTTAGCGTTATAAAATAACGTATAACATATTTTTAAATTTCTATCGAAATATATTCCTATCATATACCTCTTTCTCCCAAAAGTTAAAATGTAGGGAAAGGAACTTGAGAGTTCTAGTTGTGGTGTTTTTCTCAATAGAGGTTTTCATATTTTGTTGTTCCTATTATTTTGTTTTAACTTTCTTTGAAATTTCATATGCACAAACTTATTTGAATTATTGTCTTCACTCATATGAGCAGTACTTTGAAGGCTAAAACCCAAGTTATTGCAGAATTTAGGATTTTTCCAGCAGCTTCAATTATTGGGATTGCTCAGGACAATCATTGGCACACAAATCTGTAATTATTCACAATAGTGGGAATATTTGTAAAATGAAAATGTCATCTACAAGGCTCAGGAATGAGACTTGGAAGTCTTTAAATACCCATTAAACTATTCTCTTATGAACATCCTCACTTCTACTACCAATTCAGTTTCTGATTATCTCATGCCTTGGTCTCCTAAATTGTCCCCCTGTTTGCATCAGATTAGGAAAGCTACCTTTTATCTAATTTGAAAGAGGATCATTTCTGAAAAATGGCAATAAATGAAAAAAATAGTCAAACTCCTTTCCATGGCAGATATATTACGCTCTTTCATGTTTCAAATAATAGCAATATACTCAGGCTTTGCTGCATAAAATACCACTCCAAATCTTAGTGGCTTAAAACAATAACCATTTATTAGCTCACAAGTTGGTAAGTTGGCCATTTGGGCTAGGCTCAGCTGGGCAGTTTTTCTGCCTGTCTCAGCTAGGCTCACTCATTCATCTACTGTCAGCTGATAGCTTGACTGGGGCTGGATGGTCTAGGATGGACACACTTACCTGTTGGGCATTTGGTAGGCTGTCAGCTGGAAAGCCTCTTCCACATAGTCTTTACAGCAGGATAGTTCAGGCTTGTTTACAGGGTGGGAGAGGAAAAAAAATGAGACTGAAAGGTACAAATTCTCTTGAGACCTAAGCTGGAAAATCTCACATCTCTTCTTCTGCAAATTAACAAGGCCAATCTAAATTAAAGGGATTAGGAAATAGACCCACCTCTTGAGTGCAGGAGTTCCAGTGAATTTTTGGCCATTTTTAATCTACCACACTATGTGATGGGTCTCAAGCATCAAGTGACAAAACTAAAACAATTTAGTAACAAGTTTGATGTCCTTTATTCAAGGGAAAACAATCCATGGATTGGGGAAGTACAGTGCCTCACAAGCAGTGGAGCACTCTTCTCAAGGGATTTTGGGCAAGGGCAACTTTACAGAGTGTTACAAGAGGCGTGGAAACAGGGCAGGATTGCTAGGAGGTCGGGATTTCCTTATATGGCCGGCAGGTCCTATCTTCTAAGGTAAGGTGAGCTAGATAAAGCTGAGTTGGAGGACTGCAATTGATGTATGTTAGGTGTCCTTGACAGGTGTTTCCCATAAGTGCAGATTGATTTAGGATTAAATTTGTGATGTGGGCCAGGACACTGCTGGGGGTGGGGGGGCTTCATTTTGTGTGTCCCGATACATAAATTAACTTTATCAGAAGCAAAGGAAGTCACATTTTTGGCTACACAGCCAGGCTCCAACAGTGGCCCAATGGTAACTCTTATTAACTCTTATTGCTCCTCAGAGGCATTCATCTGATGATCCCTCCCCTCTAATCATCCTGCTCTATTCCTGTGGCTCTGACTCTTTTTCTGTATTCCCCCTTTTACTTCCTGACACAGCCTAAGAGAGAAATTCTGATTAGGTTGGGTAATCTCAATCCATGTAGATCATCCCTATCAGGCAGAGTTCTCAAACTAGATCACCTCCAGAGGGCGCCGGTCTGTTTAAAGATTTCTGATTCTCAAGAGGGAGAGGAGAGCCAGCAGGAACTTCCTACAAAGAGAGAAAACCAAAATCACCTGCTGACATTATCTTTTCACTTATTCAGTCTGAAAAACTCTTATCCATCCTTCTAGAATAGGCTCAAACCTACAAGAATTACCTCCACTGTAAAACATTCCCCAGCATCCATAGGCAGAATTAGTGGCTTCCTCCTCTGTGGTCTTGTGTTATTTCAATTTTTGCAGTGATTACATTTTATAGTAATATAGTAGACAGGGCACTGGAAAGGGTGGGCAAAGTTATAGAAAGATCTCTGGTAGGCAAAATGGGCTCAGAGTGAAATTTCCTGGAAGGTTGCCTCACATAGTGTTTACCTCTAAAGGCCTTGAAGTATAGTTATTGACTCAGCCTCATAGTTCTCATACTGCTGGCAAAAGACAAGTCCTATTACAACTGTTAAATTAATTAAACAAGGAGGCCATTAGACTGAGGTGGCTTTAATGCTGCAGCAGCCTACGTAAGCAAACCAAACTCTAAGCCTGTAAATGCCTCAAGGTTATGAAATCAAAACCTAAGGACAATCAATCACAAACAGCCAACTAGGCTTTAACCTTTAGCCAATCAATGGCTACCTTACTTTGCTTCTGCTTTCTCTCTATAAAAGTCTCTCCCCAGCTCCTATTGGTCGAGCCCTCCTAACCACTTCCAGCTTGGTGCTGCTGGATGGAATTGTTTTTTGCTAAAATAAACTCTTAAAATTTTTACTATGCCTCAGTTTACCTTTTAACAACACCAAAGTAACCTTGGAAGTTAGTTGATTGCCTAAGATCACACACACACAAGGGCAAAGGCATATCCCAATAAGATGTATTTCTGAGTGGTTCTCAAACGGGCTCAACTGAAAGATGACATTTAATAGCCTTTAGTTTCATTATGCTACTATTCTTTGACACATTCCTACTGAGTCTAAAATAATGGGCTATTTTCTTTTAGATTAGTATCAGAAATATAATTCATTGACTTGTAGCTGACTCATTACAAACAATGAATTTCAGTTCTAATTAAAAATGTACCTTCTCTAGAGTAAGAAAATCAGTTTTCAGCCTGTTAATATTGTTACTGCCCAAGGGGGGTTGTCTGCCCACCACAAGACTTGCCAATAATCAAGAGGAAAGGTGGTAGGAGAGAAAGGACTTTTTATTACAGCTTGCTAGCAAGAGGGAAGATGGCCGACTAATGTCCAAAAAAAACATCTTACAGAGCAAAGACTACAGGCCAGTTATATAGGGGGCTGGTCTCTGGGTGGGGGAGGCATCTGGTCTCAAGGTGGGTCATCCATCTGATCTCTGGGAGAAGGCAGATATCCAGTCTCAGGGTGGGGTCATCCGTCTGGTCTTAGTTCCTAATAGTCTTTTATTTTACTGGATACACATCAGAGACCAGAGACCATAGCAATGCCCTATACCCTGATCTTTCTGTTGTCATTGATGATGGCTATCAGAATAGGCTTTCTGCCCAGGAGTCATCACATTCCTAAGGAACTCAAGAGAACAAAATTATCAAATTATAGCAGCTGGGAGGGGCCATAAAATCCACAGAACATGTCTGGGTTAGTTAATCAGAGGTGATTCAAAGTTACAGTAGGGTTTCTTTTCTACAATATGGCTTCCCTCATGTCAACCTTGTGTTGAGCTGGTATCAATATTGTAGAGAAGAAAAATTTTCCTTCTACCCGCCTAAGTTCTGTGGCTGGTCTAAGAATTAAAGTGACATAAAATGGACTAAGAAGAGACAAAAACACAATTTTAATTATGTACATACATACAGACCACAATGTTATGAGACTCAAAAGGTGTCCAGACAATTGAGGCTTATATACCTTCCTGAGCTAAGGAAAGGGATAGGGGTTTGGGGCTTCAAAGGGAGGGGAGAGAACTCAGTTTCTCAAAATAATCCTTATGCCAAAGAGGCATATTTTGGGGTGGCGTATTCTGCTACCCTTCAATATTTTACTTCCTTTGATATAGCTGTAGGGAAGAAGTAACTAATTTTTCAAAAATAGAGAAAGCAGAACAAAATGAAGAACAGAATGTATTTTCTTAAAAACAGCCATTTCAAAATTAGGTGGCCTTTCTCATAGGTGTGTTGTCTCTATTTATTGAGATCAAACATTCAAACAAGTTAACACAATTTAATTGTATAAAATTATCTGTGTTTTAAAATTCAGCTGAAAAATAGCATGGAGTCTCAGGTTGGGTTCTCCAGGAAGCAGACTCTGAGCAAAGTTCAGCACGCAGAATATTTATTAGGGAGTGCCCTTGAGATCAACATCTGTGGCAGGGAGAAAGAAGCAGGAGTGAGCAAAACAAGAAGTCAAAATGCAATGCAGACCCCAGACAGCCTTGGTTGATCCCACAGGGCATTATGGATCTGGAATGGTCCCTCAGAATTGTCCTGAATAGTCCAAAGATGTCCAGGCCTTTATACTCTTGCCTCAATTAGGTGGGAATGTAAATTGCTACAGCCATTTTAGAGAGCAATTTAGCAGTATTTAGTGGATTTGAGTAAGCACACACCCTTGACTTGCCCGTATTACTTGTTTGCGTGTGCTTCAAAGAAACTCATGGATAGGTTTATAAGGAGAAATGGTGTAGCAGGGAATTGCAGTCAACGTGTTGTCCATCATCAAGGGACTGCATCCACAGAATGGGGTGGATGCATGTGACGGTCTTATTCAGTGGTCAGAAACAATGAACTAGATGATGATGATGATATAAATAATAAGGTAATTAACTAATGAACTATAAATTTATAGTTTTTCATTATAAACTATAATTTAAAATAAATTAGTGAACTAAAAGGTAATGATAATAATACTAGCTAACATTTATTGAACACTTACTGTTTGCCAGGCCCTTTGTTTACCTGCATCATCTATATTCAACCCTGTGTTATCTCCATTACAGTATCTCTGAAGATGGAAACTGAGGTATGGAGAGGTGAAGTCACTTGCTCAAGATCACATAGCTAAAAAGTAGCAGAGCCAGAGTTTAAATGCAGGAATTCTGGCTTCCAGAGGTCATGCTTTTAACTACTACCCTAAGCATAGATCTTTGAGATAGAATGTTGAGTGGGAAAAAACAAGGTAAGAAATAAAACAAGATCTAACACATAATACTCTTTATGTAAATATAAAGCACACCTAAATATAAATTAACATCATATATCATTGAATGATACATACCTGGCCAAGGACCTATGTTAGGCACTTTAGAGTAACAGCCTTTGGTAGAAGAAGAGAAATGGAAGTAATAAGATGAAGGGGAAGAATAATAAAAATATAAATAAAAGAGGAAAAGGGTCTAGCATGTATCACTGTTGATGCTTGCTGTAAACTGATTATGAATGAGTCAACTCTCTGCACCTGGGGCTCAAAGGAAACAAAGAAAAATACAATAAAACTTCAGATCTGATCAGGACTCAAAACTTCCCTGATAAAAACATTTGTCATTTCTTTTGGGATAACTTGCAAAATCCTTTAAAAATGGTACAAGACTCTATGACATGGGCCACTTCCGCCTCTCAATGTCCAGCCATACAGCTCTTTTCTCTGTTCCTTGAACATCTTGTACTTTCTCCCTCAGAACCTTTCCAGACCATCTTCCTTCAGCCTGAATGTCTGTCCTTCTCTCCCAGCTTGGCTATACTCTGCTCATCCTTTAAGTCCCTGCTGAAATATCCTTTTTACAGGAAGATCTTCCCTTGGGCCCCAGACCAGGTTAGCACTTCAGAGCAGTTATCACAATGTTATTAGTTAGTTTTTTGTACCACTATCTGTTTTCATGACTCTCTTTCTCCCACCTAATATGAGGGCATGCATTTTATTTCCTACGTTCACCATTCCTAAACCCAGCAGAGTGTTTAGCACATTTTAGGTACTTAATTAATATTAAATGAATAAATGAATTCCAGAGTTGAAGTTTTTAAAAATGGCCACAAATTTTTTGACACTTCTCCCTTTAAGAGATAGAAATCTATGCTCTCTCCCTTTAAATCTGGTGGGTTTGTAACTGCTTCAACCAATAGTATGTGATAGAAGTGATACTGTATGGTTTGGGACACTAAGTCATAAAAGGTGATACGCCTTCCTCCTGGCTTTCTTGGGATACTCTTCTTGGAGGAAGCTAGCCACCACATAGGAACTCCACCAACACTGAGACTACCATGCTGGAGAGGCAATGTATAGGCCCTCTAGACAATAGCCCCAGCTGAGCCCAGCCTTCCATTCATCACTGCCAATAAACCAGAAGAGCAGTGACATCAGCTTGGGCCCTCTACACCAGTCCATCCATGAGATGAGTACCACAGAAAGACTTCATTTGAAGGCACAAGGAGCAAAAGAATTGCTCAGCCAAATCCTGTCCAAATTTCTAATCTACTGATTATGTGAGCTATACTAAAAAGATTGTTGTGAGCATCACCAAGTTTGGAGTAGTTGTTTTGCTGCAACAGCAACTGGAACATCCAGAGACTAGAGAGGAGAGATATAAAGAAACCCTGAGTCAGACAAAGAAAGACAATTACCATATGATTTCACTCATATGTGGAAGATAAACACACAGATTCGGAGAACAGATTGGTGGTTACCAGAGGGGAAGTGGGTTGAGGGGAGGGTGAAAGGGGTAAAGGGGCATACACATATGGTGACGGAGGGCAACTAGACTTTTGGTGGTGAACATGTTGCAGACTATACAAAAGTCAAAATATAATGATGTATACCTGAAATTTATATGATGTCATAAACCAATATTATCTCAATAAAAAATAAACAAATAAGAAGAAGAAACCCTGAAAACTAAGAGCACGTGTGTACCAGTTGCACAATAAAGCAGGGTTACACATACATAATGCAGCTACACATATTCTGGCAAACTTTTCAAATTTTTAAAACAAAGAATCCTACAAGTACCTGGGATATCACATATAAGTCTCTCCCCTGCATTATAGGATGTTCAGCACATGTGGTTTCCAGATACCAATTCTAATAAGGTCTCCAGGCATTGTGACAACCGAAAAACATAGTTATGCATTTGAAAATGCATGAATAATAAAACCAATTTCTCACTGACTCATCACAAATTAAAGTACAGTCTTTCTATAACCACAAACATTTGAAAAAGAAATTATAGGAGTATCACAGGATTGAATTTTCAGGCCATCTTAATGAAAAGCTTTATTCCAATTTTGAAACTTTTAAACTTTGAGAAACTTCTTAGAAGAATTTAAAAAGTATACAAGTGAAGTTGGGTTTATCAGTGTATGGGTTCAGAATTACAGGCTCAGGCAGCTCCCTCCAGGAGATGAAGAGGGAAAAGGAAAGTCTCCACCATTATTAAGGACGTTTTATGTTTCTTGAGATCTCAAATCCTGGTAATTTGCCTCTCAGGCCCACCTTGAAAAAATAATACACTCTTATAACTACATAGCTTTGTATTCCAAACTTGTGAGATTCCAAAGCCATCAGAATGTTCTGTAAAGAAAATCTCATTGCCACTACAAGGAATATGCAATTATAGCAGAATTCAATCAAATCTCTTTTACCCAAATTGAGAAAATAAGCAATTCTGGAAAAGGTTCTCTACATGGTACTATGAATAGCATAACGCCTTACATTGTCACAACTTTTATCAGGACTTTTTGGTATATTCTAGTTATTTTGGCCTTATTTAAAAAGAGCTTATTGGACAATGTCTGTTTAATTTTGCTTAATAATTTCAAAAATTATAATGGACTACATCTCTAAACATGAGGCTGCAAATGGTAGAAGTCAAAAGGATAAATGTCTTGGTTTGTTACTGTCTTATTATGTAGAATGGAGACCCCCCCTCCTATACCTACCCCCAATAGGAATTTTACTGGCCAATTTGTTCTTTCTCTGGTGCTACCTATACCAAATAATGACATCAGCATTTATAATGATCTAAGTTACAAAATATCTAAGCCCCAAATATCCACTCTTTCTGACCTCTAAACACCCATTCCATCACCAAGATTCAACCTTCTCATATCTCTTGACTTTTCTCTTCTAAAAAAGTTCGGACTTTTACTGCCCGATTTCCCAACTTCCCCTCCCATAAGCTCTGGCCTCACCAGAATTATCTTCCTAAAACACACGTGATCATGCCAATCCTTTGGTTAAAACATTTTGATGCCATCTAACTGCCATCAAAGTAAAGTTTATGCTCCTTAGCCTGATATTTAAGGCCCATCACAAACCTGTCCTGTGGCCCTAACCTGTTGTAGAGTCTCCAGTTAGGCACTTCTAACTCCTATCTCAACCTAGAGCCAACCCTTAATCAAAGCGCTGAGCTTTAACTTTGGCCTAAAGATTTTGATGGCCCCTGTGGCTTTTAGTTTTTGACAAATTGACTTAGCGGTCTTAATGCTGCCTTGTATCCTGACACTCCCTGACTCCATCAAATCTAACCAACAGAAAGAGCCAAGCCTCCTCCCCGACCATAACAAAGAAATTTTTGGAATAACCAAATTCACCTGTAACCTTTTGAATAGCCCAACATGATGTTTTCTGAGCTCATTTTAAAGAATTGTTTACACTGGTCCATGGCCATAAAACAGTGACTGTCAATGACAAAGCACACATGACAAATGCCTACATTCCTTCTAGGAAGTGAGCAAAGCTTGAGGCAGTCAACAGGAGGTGCGGCATCTCCCTCCACTTCTACTTCTCGAGCATTCCCAGCTCACAGACTATAGGCCCTAAACGTCCAAGCCACACAAACAAGCAACAGGGGAGCTAGAAAAAGTTAAAAAGTGGTGGGGTGAGAATGCAGGAGTCATAGGCAGGGCCAGCTTCATGGGTATATGTGACCTGTGTAGTAGCACAGGGCCCCACTTATGGAAGGACCCATACTTGGTTTAATGCTCTACTGTTCTGCCTTGAAATTCTTTTTTTGTACAGGGTCTCTGCATTTTCACTTTGCACAGGGCCCCACAAATTATGTAGACAGTTCTGGTCAGAGGATTTGGAGTCTGGCACTTCCAGATACATTTAACCTTCCCCAAGGAAAGATTTGATGTTGGATTTTCATCAACTTCTTTCTACAATCCACATCCAGCCATAAAATCTTTCAATCTCATCTTCCCCTAAAATTGATTACAAGGTATTTTGCCAGTGTTCATTTTATTTTACCACTTGCTACCCCTGGGCAGCTGATTTTCTGTGACTCCTTCAATGAGCAAAAAGATCCAGGTGGAATTTAATTATCTCCTTTTGTTTCCCATGTGCTTTTCACATTCTTCTTCTTCTTCTTCTTCTTTTTTTTTTTTTTGGCAATGTTATTTTCCAACAGCCATGATGGAATCAGCTTCATTGTTAGGAGCTGGTTTTGAGTGTTTTGGCCTAAAGATTCAGGTAGAGAGGTTGGTGGCTTCAGTCCAGCAGCTTAGAGGTGGTGAACTCTTCAGCTGAGTCTGTGAGGCCACTGTAACTTAGGTTTCAGTGGTAATTCAGATTCCTGAAGCTGAACTTAGTCATGTTGGTTCTCAGCAGTATTTTATTTCCCATTGTTGTCTTGCTCGTTCTATAACAAGGCTTTGAGAGGGTTCAATAAAGTTTGGCAAATAAATAATGCAGCTCCTGACGGAGACCTAGTTGCAAGATGAAATTACCCAGTGGGCTCCTGAGCAGCTGCTGAAGGTGGCAAGGGGTCAGGTTACCATTTCTTTCTGTTTGGCCTAGATTCTCTCTTTAAAATTCTAACACAAATTCTGTAGGGATTACTATACCGGTTTAAATGGAACTGAAAATTGCCCTCTGCAGCAATATCAATTATAAAGTGGACATGACGTCTTCTTAATGCATGCCATGCAGCTGAGGAGACAGTGACACTAAGCAAATTGAGAATCACTGTCATGTGAAGCTAATGGATAAATTATTTTGTAGGAGTTATAAATGATATTAAAGTGCTATTTATCTCCTTAAGTCTCTTTAAATTATACTCACAGTTGCTTTACCATCACTGTTCTTGATGCTTCTCAGTAAAAATGGGAGATAATAAACAGATCACAGAATCTCACCACCCTGTAACCTAGCAAGATGAACAAAAACTGGATGAAACCAGTCAGAAAGTTCAAAAACAAAATAAGAACCAGACAAGAGAAAAGCCATGACCTTTTATCATAAATTTAAAAGATGACAGCCAAGGGAAGAAACGGAGAAAGGTTAGTGAGGGCTCCTCTACCCACCGTCACCCGCCGCAAGTGTTACAGTTGAGAGAAAAGTCCTGTGACTTCTGCTTATGCCTTCTAACTATGGAGAGAAATAGACTAAGCAAATGTCGTTACTTTCTTGTGACTGGGGAAGGGTTGGGTGGGGGAGTGCAAAAAGCTACTAGGTGAAATGGAGGAAGGGAAAAATCTGGACTGACTCTCTGATGGAACACAGACTCCAGAACTCCAGGCTCAGTTTGAGAAAGAATCTATGTCATGAAGATATTCTCCCATGGAGTAAAATAGGCTTTTATTAAAGAGGTAAACTCCATCAGTGAAGATTTAACACAATCTCAGAGGAGATAGCTGAGTCCAACAAAGCCAAAAACAGCTTTATCTGAGATGTTTCCACATTCAAGATACAGGAAGGCAGTTAGACCTCAATTCCCAGTCTTCAAATATAATTCAGAGGCAAGATAGATTAATGAACTAATTTAAGACACAATATGAAATTTATATTTGAATTCATAATAGATATTACTTGAAATGACAGTGCTTCAATCTCCATAAAGCAGAAAGCTGGACCATGAGATTCAAAGAATGAAAAGTGCCCTAAAACCCAGGAGGCCAAGAACCAATCCCCTTTTCAGTGCTGAGTGCCATGAGACTTTCTGATGGGAGATCTAGAGGCCACAAAGAGGGATTAGTGAAGAATGAAAAGTAAGAACATGAAAATGGATTAGGGAGAGTGAGCATTAAGAATAAAGTGGGCAGAGAAGTGATGAAGGGAATGAAATTTCCAAGGTGATCCACCGAAGGTGGGAACAGGGTCTGCCTGTACCACCACAGCATGGCCAAGTTAAGAGGCAGCCACCTGGAGCAGCGTTTGAGTACCAGTCTATTAGGAAATGTAACACGAGGAAGAAAAACACCCAGAACTCTCCAAGAACAAGCCTGGGTGAGCCTGCTAGAGGATGAGAGACCAAGTGGCAGAGTGACGCGTCATCCCAACCAAGGCTCCCAAGATGTGAGCCCAGCCAAGATCAGCAAAGCCACTTAAGCCGCTTGATCCACAGCTGACCACAGATACATTAGGAAACCCAGGCAAGACTAGAAAAATTACTCACCTGAGCCCAGTCTAAATTTCTGACCTGTAATAGCATTACCTAAATAAATGGTTATTTCAAACCACTAAGTTTTAGAGTGGTTTATTATACCACAATAGCTTACTGATACAGGAGCTAACATTGTTCATTGGTTTATTCTTTTATTCATTCAACAAATACTTATTTCTGTCCTATTCTGAGCCACCCCCAGGATAGATACACATAATGTCTCATTTTGTCCCTACTATAACCTCAGAAGTTTGTTCTCCTTTAGTAATGATGAAACTAAGGGGCAGACAGATAAACTGACTTGCCTAGAATCACACAGCTAGTAGGGGCAGAGCCAGTATTTGAAGGTAGAAATGTCTAAAAGCCTATTTACTCCCTCTACCCCTAACCAAATTATCACCAAAGAAGGTATGTTATGAAAAAGTTGATGCTCTCTGGGAGCAATGGAACATTTTAGACCCAAATCATCAAACTCATGCTCTGTTATGATATTGAAACCACCATGGATCATTTGTTTATGTACTTGTTCAGACTTAAAACTGTATTTTGAGGAAAAGTCTGACTTCTCCTGAGAGTACCTCCATAGCCACCTCCAAGTAACTAAGGAATGCCAGGCCACTAAGAGTTGGTTAGACTCCTTAATTTTCACAAAAATATGACACCCTTACCATATGCTCACTAAAGTATACTGATTTCTTCTTGATAAATTAAATAGAATACTTGCACTTCCTATTCTCAACCAAAAATACAAACTCTGCCCAGTTAGCAATATGATCCTACTTTTAACGGAAGCCTGTTGAGAGATGGAATATTTACACACCTAAGGATAATTGTTTTAAGAAAAGCAGTCCAAGTATTCCATGGTTTAAGGTTTATCCTGGAACCATGTCCAAATTCCTCTCTCCATATGGGGAAAGATGAGAGTGAGTCCAACCAACACAGCTCCATGTGGTCACAGAACTGGTGCATGGGTGTCTTTTACCTAACTACTGCTAGTAATGCTAAGAGCCAGGGAGCCACAGAACTGGGATCTGAAGTTGCAGCTGAAGCCAAGACAATATGGTTCATAAGCAGATATTGAAATATGGGGATCAGATACAGAGAGAGATAAGGGCAGGGAGAAGTGTGCCAAGAGAGCAAGCAGGAAGTAAAAACGGGCAACCCTGGCATTGATCATTGCCCACAGCTAGCCTTTGATGTACCCTTCAGGTCTCACTTTCATCTTATCTGCTCAGAGACTTTCTCTGACCACTACATATATCCAAAGCAGCTCCCATTTACTTTTTAAATCAATATCATGGATTTGTGATTCTTTCTTTGATCTTATTACAATTTTTATTTATCAGTTATTTACTTGTTTATTATCTATTTCCCTCTCTAAACTGTAAGCCCTTTGGGGTCAGGGACCATGTCTGTTTTTTTATTCCTAGTGTTCTCACAGATCCTGGAACATGGTTGGTGCTCAACAAGTATTTCTTGAATAAATAGACGGGTAAGTGCTGATGGTCTTAAAAAGGCAGTCCTGCGAGACTGTAAGCTCCTAAGCAGGAGAGTGTCTTATTTGTATTGCTCTCCTTAGTGTCTAGACTCTCAATAGCTGGTATCTTGCAAGTACTTAACAAATATTTTTGAATGAATTAATAAATGAAGTTGGTCATAAAAAAATCAATGTGTCACTAATCTTAAGATCCTTATATGCATAAATCAGTAGTTTCTGATTTTTTTTTCATTTGGGCAGGTGCGTGTGTGTTTATTTTCCAAATCAAGGTACTTTGTAAAGGATTCTAACATTACTTTCTTTATACTCCCTTTGTTAGTATGGCATAATAATGTAAGTTATTTCTCTTATGGTTTTCCAAGTAGCTCCTGAGCAAATATTCAATGAATCCTTTCTGTTTCTCAGTTGGATGGTATTTGATGGATAAAACTGTGAATACAACTGTGAAAGGCATTCTCTTTTCAAAGATGAAATCATGGGAAGCTCATATAGTTTCTCATTAGACATATTTGGAACTCACTAGGATTCTTTGAAAAAAAATTTTAACATCTATAAACTGGAAGAGAAGCTTGTGACTCACTTCAAACTAGAAAAACCGAGCTAAATTTTCCTGATTTATTTCTGATGTGTTGGTTCATTTCTACTTATTCTGACTACACTAGGCCTATGGAGAAATATCTATATTTATATTTCTGTATGAATTATCCTATTACAGTTTACATTA
This sequence comes from Tapirus indicus, assembly GCA_031878705.1. Lineage (NCBI taxonomy): Eukaryota > Metazoa > Chordata > Mammalia > Perissodactyla > Tapiridae > Tapirus > Tapirus indicus. The sequence continues at coordinate 112,327,956 of CM062921.1, read as the reverse complement.
TTCTGCTTGCCAAATTTTGGATTTCATAAAAAAACCAAATTAATAAAAATAAATCTCCCATCTCCCACTCAAAAAGAAAAGTAGATAGGGCACAGTTGGCAGGATACACTTTCAAACTGTTATTGAACAAAATTTTTAAATTATAATAATTAATATTTTTGAACACTTACCTTATGCCAGGAACTACATTAAGCACTTTTAAAATACATCATTTCATTCAATCATCACAACAGCCCTATGAAGTAGGCATTATTATTAATGTCTATTTTACAGATAAAGAAGCTGAGGCAAGTATAATTAAGAATTTGCCCATGATCATCCAGTTGGTAAATAGGAGTTCAGGCTTGAATCCACACGGCCCATGCCCTTAACCACTAAGCTACCAAGACAAAATTTTCCAGGTGGGAGACTATATCTCTTAACTCTGGACTGCACAGACTGCATTATATTCACGCTTTCATTCCATCACCTACCACGGTTTCTGGTACTTTAGAGGACTACTTTGTAAGTTACTCAAACAAATATGGATTATTATTTATTCAATGGTGCTGACTCACTAATCAAAACTTAAACCGATAAGATTTATTCTTAGGTTGGGAAAATAATTATTGATCTGACAGTCACTGGATGTTGAGTCATGTTCTAGAAACCATATGAAAATACCCAAGAAGCACTAGATGCTGAGGAGAGCGAGGGCCAAGTTGGTAAGGACAACTGAAGGTGGAACACAGCGCAGGGCACAAGCGGGGCCAGGAAAAGAGCGGGCCCGTGGTCGGGGGAATCTGCTTCCCAGGGAGGGGGCAGCAGTCGGGGGCGGACCTGGCACCCGCCGAGGAGGCGACGCGGGAGACTGTGGAGAACCGTGAGCTACAGCAGGTCGCTACAGACCCTTTGTCGGCAAGTTCCAAATTCCCACTTTTCCCGTGGATGTTCTTTTCCTCATACCTCCTCGGTCTCCCGGGTCGGAACAGGGTTGTGACCCAGCCGCTCCTCTCAGGCCTGCGCGCGCTCCCGCAGCCTCGGAGGTGGGCTCCTGAGGACGCCGGGAGGCGGGTGGAGGGAGCCGGGAACCGCAGGCTTCGGACTGGGAGTGAATTCACGGAGGGGCGAGGAGGGGAGAAGGGTAACCCGAGCCTGTCCTCGGTGGAGCCGGGGCCCAGCTGAGCGCTGAGCCGGCTCGTAGAGAGGGCGAGGCCCAGACGCATGTCTGCGGAAGGGCCAAGAAGGGAATGGAACTGTCACCCACCTGTGGGGATGGCTGAAGCTGGGCCGTGAAGGTCACAGATAGTCTCTGCTTCTCACCAAAGAATCTGAGAAGCACAGAATCACCAGGTTGTCACCTGGTTCACTGGGCAAGAAGACCATATCCACCGAAGAGATCTTGACCTGGGAAATTGGAGGAGCGGCAATGAAGACGCCTAGAAATGAACCGGACCGGCCTGGCCAGTGTGACAGAAGGGATAGCATGCAATAACAGCCAGTGAATATTAGTGATGATTTTATAAGGAAAACCACTCCAAGGGTTTCATTAGGGGAAAGGAATTGGGAGAAAAACAAGCTCAAATTAAAATGAATTTAGTTCAGGAGTCAGGTTCTAAGACAAAACCCGAGTGAAACCTTTTTTTATTTAAAATGGTAGGAACTAGGGGCCGCCCGGTGGCGCAGCGGTTTAGTCCGCGCTTGGCAACCCGGCGTTCGCGAGTTCGGATCCCGGGCGCCCGCCGACACACTGCCTGTCAGCCATGCTGTGGCGGCGTCCCATATAAAGTGGAGGAAGATGGGCACGATGTTAGCCCAGGGCCAGTCTTCCTCAGCAAAAAGAGGAGGATTAGCAACGGATGTTAGCTCAGGGCTGGTCTTCCCCACAAAAAAAAAAACAAAAACAAAAATATAAATAAAATGCTAGGAACTAAAAAGAAAAGTTGAAAGGGGGGATTTTGCATTAACTACTTCAGATTATCCTCTAGTGCTATTAAACAATAATAATATATCAAATACTGATGATTTTTAAATTTTACCCCAAAAGGAATTTTACTGTACTTATCATGGGATGCTATTACAATTATTCTCCTGCCTTTAAGGTCAAATTTTTAACTTTAAAGGGATTTTATATAGAGTTTTACTTGTATATGTGATACAGAGAATAATAATTCAGTAAACTGAAAATATATAGCTAAAATTTTCTCTTAGATTTAAAAACTACTAATAGTTGCTAATGTAATATAATATAAAAATGAGGAAGGAAATGGAATTTCTTTATGAAGTAACAAGTTGTCAAATTACTTTGAGTAATTACTTTAGGAATTTTACTTACCTTTTACTTTGGACTAGTTGCCACAGCCAACTTGCACACATCATGCATTGGCACATGCTGTTTCCTCAATCTAGAATGTCTAAATTTCAAATTTGTATTTTCCCCTTCCTCTTTGCTAGGGAAAAGTCTAAAGACAAGTGTCTCATACTTGTAGATTGTATTAGTCCTGATTCTTCTAGACACTCTTCCACCCCCAAATGTAAATGCTGGCTGTTTTGCAAAAGTCAATTTCTCCATCCTGACTGGATGAGTTTACCTCTGGAATTCTGTAGAATTTCTTATGATTGGTTCCATAAGACTAAAACTGAACTCTTATTATTCTTCACTTCATCAGTTAGCTGTCTATACCCAGAGGTTATTTTTACACAAAATAACAAGAGAGTAGAAATATTGAGTGATTGCTTTGAGCATATTAATTTCCATATGTCCTTTATTTACCAAACAGGTTACCATAAAAACTATGAAAAATAAGTGTGTCTACTCAGGCTGCTATAACAAAATACTACAGACTGAGTGGCTTAAACAACAGAAATTTATTTTCTCACAGTTCTGGAGGCTGGGAAGTCTAAAGTTAAGGTGCCAGCAGGGTTGGTATCTGGTGAGGGCTCTCTCCTTGGGTTGCAGATGGCCAGCTTCTCACTGTGTGCTCACATGGCCTTTCCTCAGAGCGAGCAAATGGAGAGAGCAGATCTCTCTCCCCTTCTCTTCTTATAAGGCCACAGTCCTGTTGGACTAGGTCCCCATCCTTATGACCTCATTTAACCTTAATTATCTCCTAACAACCCTATCTCCAAATACAGTCACATTGGGGTTTAAAGCTTCAACATATGAATTTGGAGGGACACAATTCAGTCCATAGCAATAAGCACACTACCAGTAAATACAGCAAAAAAAAAAAAAAAATTGTGTCATGATAGTTAAACAAATACTTTAAACATCTTAAATTGAGAATATCTATATTTAAAAGTCATGTGTCATACTTAGTAATGTATCAGATTTTAAGTCCAACCATACTGGTGGCAAAGAGATAAGTGTTGAACAGTGGCATAATTAGTTTTTTGCGTAATAGGGACAAATAATTCCTACATATCTTTGCACTAATTTTAGAATTGTTTAGAGAAAACTCATTTGGGGTGGGAGTGGAGAGGAATTCAGAAGCCTTAGTGCATCTGACTACTGTTATTAATGGGTACAACAAAAATTCTCTGAGTCCAAATGAGCTCAAGTAGGTGCTCTATGAATGGAGTACAGAAACTTTAGTATTTGAGTTATTACCACTATTGTAATGCTTTAGATATTATTTGTTTGTTTGTTTTAACACTATTTACTCTTCACTGGTTTAGACATGAATCAAAGCAGCGAAGGATGTATGAAAAGGATTAGCAGTGTGAATCTTGACAAACTTATAAATGACTTCTCACAGATAGAAAAGGTATGTAAAGATATCAAACAGTTGTAGTATATAAGGAAAAGTGGAACAGATTTTGCCAATGGAAGGAATTGGGAAGAAAGAAAAATATACAAAAAATGAGCAAGATAAAGATAATGGAAATGTATTTTGCTAAGCCCTTTCTCTCTCATTTTTAAAATCTGTATTTATAATATATCTGGTTTGGGCTCATTTGTACTAATACATCAAAAAGTTTCTGGGGCAAGGGAACAAATAATTGACATACTTTTGCTAAAGTTAAAGTAAAATACATGCTTAATGCATGTCTATCAATTCAGGAATGGTTTAGTAAGAATTGAAGTAGACTCAGTCCTCAATCTCTTGCCATTATGACTAACTCTAAATTTTTTTAGTCTTTTCTATTCTATCTGCTCTCTTTTCCTTCTCTTTTGCCTAAAAGTAGATACATTTGAAGTCCCTCTCCCAACTCTGGACAAATTACATGGTATCCAAAATCCACAAGTAAATATTAGGTTTTTCTCCCCTCCTCTGACTGGGAGATGAGTAGGAATAGCTGTTGAGAAAACATAGGTGAATAAATTAAATATTTGGGGAAGGGGTTTGTGAAGCGAGAGTGGGAGCAGGAATAATACCTGTCTCTATTTTCTCTCCTTTTCTTTTTTTTTTTTTTTTTGTGAGGAAGACCAGCCCTCAGCTAACATCCGTCGCCAATCCTCCTCTTTTTGCTGAGAAAGACTGGCCCTGGGCTAACATCTGTGCCCGTCTTTCCTCTACTTTATATGGGACGCCACCACAGCATGGCTGACCAGCAGTGCGTCTGCGGGCTCCCGGGATCCGAACTCGCGAACCCTGGGCTGCCAAGCACGAACTAAACCGCTGCGCCACCGGGCCGGCCCCCTTCTCTCCTTTTCTTATCATTCTTCTCTACTCCTTCTTTTCCTCTGCACAATGTAGCACTGCCATAATAAAAGAATTTTCATGATAATGGATATTTTGAGGTAACATTATGAGCTTTTTTAAAACAATGAACTTGGATTTTCTTGACCAAGTGATTCTTGCCAAAATAAAAGAGAAGAAAGAAAGAAAGAAGGACTGTTGGAGGGAGAGAAATTGGTACAAAGTTTTTGGAGATTAAATTATCTATCATATCCTTAAACATTTTAAATAAAAAATATTTTTCATTTTTTGACATGATAATGTTATTGTGATTATATCTTTTAAGAGTTTTCTCTCTTAGAGATACAAATAGATGGTAATATTTATGGATGAAATAATATAATGTCAGGGAGTAGCTTTTAGATAAATTCAGAAATGGTGAGACTAGGGAATTGGGTAGAGGTATAGACGATTCAAGACTGGTCATGAATTGATGATTTTTGAAGCTGTTTGAGTGGTACATGGTGGCTATTATACTATTGACAAAGATACCAAAGAGATATCATTTGTTTATTCATTGTAGCAGTAAAAAAGTGTAAACAACATAAATTCTCCTTAATAGGGAACTAGTTAAATAAATTACAGTATATTCATAAACGAAACTCAATGCAGCTGTTAAAAAGAATGAGGTAGACCCATACATGCTTATATGACATCATCTCGAAGATAATAGTACTAAGTGAAACATTCAAGGTGCAGAACAAGAGTATAATATGATCCTTTCCTATAGTTGCATAGTCATAAAATATTTTGGAAATATGTATAAGGAATTGTTAATCACAGGACTGAGGATTAAATAGTTGGAAAGAAGGTGGTTCAAGTTAAGTCATATTTTTACTTTTCATAACTTCTCACAAGCATTAGTCTGTTTAATTTTTTACTACATTACTTTTTTTTTTTATTTTGCTGAGGAAGATTCACCCTGAGCTAACATCCATTGCCAATCTTCTTCTTTTTTTGCTTGAGGAAGATTAGCCCTCAGCTAACATCTGTGCCAATCTTCCTCTAATTTATATGTGGGTCGCCACCACAGCATGGCTTGACAAGTGGTGCAGGTCTGTGCCTGGGATCTGAACCCATGAACCCAGGCCACCAAAGCAGAGCATGTGGAACTTTAAACACTTGGCCATGGGGTCAGCCCTTATTACATTACTTTTAAAATTAAAAATAAATTGGGAAGTTGGCTTATTTAAAAATGTATGCCAAACTTAATTATTAGACTTTCAGATATTAAGTGGTTTGTATTTTCATTAGTCTTCATATCCTTAGGTTAAAAAAGATCAAAATTGCAACATTGTTTTGGTAATAATATATATACTGTTTCTCCTACAGAAAATGATAGAAACCAGTGGAAAGAACAATATACTGGATATGCAATTGGAAAAAACTAACTGCTTATTAAAAGTAATGCAAACAAAGGAAGTCTCAATTAAAGAAGGTTAGTTCTCTGCTGCCTAAAGAAATCCTAATTCTAATGAGAGTGCTTTTTGGTACAACAGTGATTAATATTACACTATACATTTGTAAAATATTTTAAATTCACATAGAACTTTCCAAACTATCATTTCATTTTATCCTTAATATAGCCCTGAAGGACGGGTAGAACTGGTATTATTACTCTACCTCAGTAATGAAGAAACGTAGAATAAAAGAAGTTAAATAATCTGTCTGAGGCCAGTCAGCTAAGAAATGGCAAATCCAAGGCTCAGTCCAGGACTTCAAAACCATGAGAAAAAATACAGTTGAATTCCTGGCTCACAATACCGAAGAAATTTCAGATGGGTCAAAATTTTAGTGTTAAAAATGAGCTGTCCTACTCCGAAACTCTCCACTCACTTCTCGGACACCCATGCCATGTGTGGCGCTCAGCATCCAGGGCCGCCTTCCCTGCTGTGGCCCCACGCTGGTTCTATGCCTTTTCCCTGCACCCATGAGCTGGCTGGGAGCCGGGGAGCCTGGGCTCCTTGCCTTGAGGTCCTTCTTGCTGAGAATGTGGCCTCGCTCTGAGCACAGTGGTCCCCAGGTGAAGGAGCCGCAGCAGCGCCTTGGCAGTGAGGTCTGGCCCTGCTGGGCTTCCCATTCAACCAGTTCTGGACATCAGGAGAAGGCCAAGAACAAAGACAGCCTGAATTCCCTCAAGTACATCTCATTTGGCTGCGGATTCAAGCCCAACTTCATGCTTTTCGAGAAGTGTGTGGTGAATTGCACACAGCCACACCTGCAGAAGACCCTGTTGGCACTCGGTTTCTAGGCCACTGAGCTCCTGATCAATCCCAACCTCATCACTTGGTCTCCAGTGTGCCACACGATTGCCTGGAACTTCCAGAAGTTTCTGGTGTGCCCCGACCCATGTGCCTGTGCCTGATATCAAAACCCTGCTGTCCTAAGCGCCCAGCTGTGCCTAGGGCGCTCCTCCTACCCCTGCTACTTGGCAGTCACAGTGCTGCCTCTGTGGGTTTTCCATCCATGAGGGTGTTTCCTCTAAATCTGCATGTAGGAAGGCCTGATGTCCAGGAAAATCCCATGACATGGGCGCTGGTCCTGTCCATCCCAGCCTCGCCTGTCCCAAACCAAGGCCCTTCACTAATAAAGTGCCCAGTGTCAGGGAAAACAAACAAAAAGAAGCCATATATATGTATTTCTTTGCTATGTCAACTGAGAAGGCCTAAAATCGACCAGTAGCGATGAGCACATCTAGTACCCAGATCTTGTTTTCTAAAACCATTTTACAATAAAGGGAACCAGGGCTCCTTGGAGAAATGGCTGATTCTAGGACTGGGGCAGGAAATATATAAGATGAAGCATCTTGTAGTACCAAATAGTAAGAAAGTGCTCAAAAAGAAAAAAACACATCCCATGATGATGGAGATATGTCAAAGGGATACATGAGCCAACTGAAAGAGTTCTCAATGGGCAAAGCTGGAACAATTTGAGCAACAAGATAAGTAAAGTAGTATGGGATTATAACCCAAAGTATATAATAAATATCCCTGAGTCCATACTGATAAAAATAAATGATCGAATAAATAAATAAATGGTGAAGAAGAGACAAATCTCCTCTGTGGAAGAGTTCCGAATAATTTATGTAAATGATTTTCCCTCAAAGACATAAATCTTAACATCCCACTCATTAAGTGTGGGCTGTGTTTGGTGACTTTCTTCACTATAGTAAAATATACAGTATGGAAAAGGGAGTGGTGGAGAATGTACAGTGGAGAAACCTGACATAAGCTACCTAAGGCAAGTGATCAAGGTCAACTTGATGTCATGTTGATAGCGTGTACCCTTGATATGATGTGATGAAAATGGCACTTTACCTCTATAGTTTTCCTCCCCAAAACTCATAACCCCTTCTAATCATGAGATAAACATCAGACAAATCCCCATAGAGGGACATTCTACAAAATACTCTGCGAAACTGTCAAAGTCATCAAAAACAAGAAAACAGAGAAATTATCACAGCCAAGGAGACCCTAAGAAGACATGACAACTAAATGTAATGTGGTATTGTGGATGGATTCCTAGATCAGAAAAAGGATATTAGGTAAAAACTAAGAAAATCTGAATAAAGTATAGATTTTAGTTAATAATAATGTACCAACTTTGATTCATTAATTACAAGAAACATACCATACTAATATAAGGTGTAAATAATAGGGTAAACTGGGTGTATAATATGTGGAAACTCTCTGTAATATCTTCCTAATTTTTCTGTACATCCAAAACTGTTCAAAAAATAAAGTCAATTAAAGGTCAAAAAATTAGGCCACAAGAAAACTAGAAGAGAGTATAGGTTGTTTTTGTTTCTTTTAGAATGAAGAAACCCTTTCCAAGTGTGACATCCATCAGTGGAGTTCTGATTAAATAAATTATGGTATATTTGTTTAATGAAATACTATGTGGCTAATAAAAAGAATGAAGTAGATCTATATGATATAGAATAATCTCCAAGATATAGTAAATGAAAACAACAATGTACACTATAGTATGCTGTCATTTTTATAAAAATATATCTTTAAATATACACAAACACTCTTTCCCCTGTATATTTGTATATCTCTGGAAAGATAAATAACATCCTGATAATAGTGCTTGCTTTGGGAGACAGGAAACTGGTTAGTTTTGGGACAGAGATTGGACAAATATTTACTTTCACTATATTTGTGTTTCATGTGTATTTATTATTTGAAAAAAACACTTTAAAAATCCAATTCTACTTATTCTAAATCTAATGGCCTTTTTGCTGGATAATACACAGCAGAAGTAAAAGAACAAGTGAGAATTAGAACTTATAGAGCCAACTGTGTACTAATTCACTTAGAAAAGAAGAAGAAACTACATATATGATTGGATTTGTTCAACAATGAAGAATAAGATCTTGATATTTTATTTTCTATGTTTGATACTGGATAAAGAATTTTTTTGCCATTTCAAGGTGGTAATAATATTAGTATTGAGGACCAAGTACTGTAAAAAATCCTTTTCATACATAATTGTATTTAATATTTCCAACTGATTTATGAAATAGATGTTAATGCTAAAATTGCTAGTTAATGGTAGAGCCTACATTTGAGCTCAAAATAATCACTGATTTACTAAATTATATAGTATAAGAAGTAGCTTGATATTCTGAGCTCTAGTTTTTTAAGAATTGGGTAGGATAGTATTGTTCAAATGACATTGTAAAGTTCAATAGAAATGATAATGTGGATAAAGGTTTACAAAGAGAATTAAAAGCCATTATTCTAAAATAATGAATGCAGGGGCCAGCCTGGTGGTGTAGCAGTTAAGTTCGCGCGTTCCACTTTGGGGGCCCAGGGTTCACCAGTTCGGATCCTGGGCATGGACCTACTCACCTGTCATCAAGCCATGCTGAGGTGGCATCCCATATAGAAGAACTATAACTCTACAACTATGATACACAACTATGGGCTGGGGCTTTGGGGAGAGAAAAAAAAATAAAATAAAATAATGAATGGTATTATACCTTTTGAAGAATTCCTTATTGAGCCAGTTTCCCTTGTTAAAAAAAAATGTGTTGAGAGAGCCACCTTGTGTTTAATTTTGAAAATACACATTTTTTTCAGTTTCAGTGCTCTGTTTTCAATTTGCTGATTACTGAGGTACCCTCAGCAACCATATTTCATGAATTGCTGGATTCATGCCTCTAAAAGGCACAAAGACAGTGATGGCAGAGTCTATACCTCCATAATTTTTTAATTATAGCAGCTAACACAGTAACATACATGAACTAGATAATGTCAAATGTAATTTAACCATCATTCTATTACTGCAAAATAGCAAGAGAGAAAAGATGGAGGATTTTGGGAACTTTGTCTGAATGGCAGGGATGGTAGAGGGGGTATGGGAAGGAATGAAAAATCATAATAGTAGAAACTTATATCTGCATAAACCTTTGAATGTCTGCAAAATACTTTCATTTCTCTTAGCATAGCTGAAGAAAGTATATGGAAACTGAGTGCAGGACCTCTAACTGAAAGGTGAAGTTTCACATTCTCCCCACAGCACTGGTTCTTTCATTTAGTCAGTAAATTAAAAAACTATTGAACACCTATGAAATATTCACCACATTAGATGCAAGGGATATCAAAATAAATAAGATATCATCTTTACCTGAAAGAGTTCACTGTCTAGTAGAGAAACCACAAATAATTAAAATGCAATGTGATAAATGGAGAAAAGAGACACATACAAATTGTTGTGGGGCATAGAAGAGAGAAGTAATAACAACAACAATAACAATGTTAAATATTTGTGAGTGAATTTAGAAAGTGTATTTTCTCATTTGGTTGTCAGAACAGTCTTACATGTAAGAATAGTCTTATATGTGAGGTAGGATAGGTATTACCCACACTTTTATTTTGCAAATGAAAAATATAAAGCTCAGAAAAGTTAAGTAGCTTACCCAGGGTGTCACAGCTAGAAAGCAGAGAAGCCGAAACTCTAATCCAGTTCCTCTGACTCCAAGTTTCATGGTTTGATCAACATATCCTACAATTCCTGAGGAAGAATTAGACAGCAGATTAAGAGCACAGGATTTGAAATGAGAAAAACCTATGTTCAAGTCTGTACCTTCCATTTACTAACTGTGGAATCTTTGGCAAGTAACCACACCTCTGTGGATGACTTCATCCTTTGTAGAGTCAGGATAATGTTACCAACTTCTCAGTATCATTTTGAATATTAATTGGGGTAATGTTTATAATGCACTTAGGGTAATGCCTGGCAGAGTAAACATTCAATACATGGTCCTATTATTATACCTAGACAACTTGTTATTATTAGAGACAAAAGTGGTGTTTAATGTTTAACCATCAAAACAGATGCCCCATTAGAATGGAAGCTAGTCAATATGTCAAACTAGTGCATACTGGCTTAATGTCGGTCATGGGCCTCTAAAACTGAAAGAAAGAGAATAAGTCTCAATATTTGTTAACTGTTAAGCCAAGCACAAAAACGTGAAATTGCCCTTAAACTTTAAAGTTATCTTTCTTTTTAAAAATATTGTTATTCTTTTATGAAGTTTTCATCACTATATATTTAGCTAGTAAAATTGCAAACTTAAATGAGTACAACCTATGTTTCCTAACCTTATGATAAAAAATATGACAGCAATAACTATCACAAAGAGCCTTTCTCTGTTTCTGTTCTTGCTCTCCTTCCAGGGCCCCCACCTACCCAAATTGCTCTGAAGAAGTGCTTCTGAACTGGTCTTCTTGGTAGTAGTAAAGTAGTTAAAATCATAGACTTTAATGCTGGACTGCTAGGATTCAAACTGTAGCTCTACCACTTACTTGTTATAACAAAAATGCGACTTTGGGCAATTTCCTAAACTTCTGTGTCAATTTCCTCATATGTAAAATGAGGCAAATACTAGGATCAACCTCATAGGGTTAAGAGGGTTAAATGATTTAATATTTGCAAACCAGTTAGAATAGCAATATAATATATGTTATTATTTTCAGGCCATAGCTTCTCCACTTACCCCTTTCTGGCTTCAGCTTACTATGATATTGTCTGTCTATTGATCAATCACTCAACAAATATTTATGGATTGCCTACTATGAACCACAATTGCTCTAAGTACTAGGGAGAAATGGTAAACAAAACAGAAAATAGTCCCTGCTACCCTGGAGCTCGAAGCCAAGTGGACTGCTTAAAGTTACTGAAGTTTCCACCACTGTTGCTATCCACCAAAGGTTTAGTTGTTGCTGGTGATAACCAAGAGTATACTGAAAGCTTAGATGCACATGTCAGGGCACTAATGCTCACAATAAAGTCTCCATTTCTCGTTATGGAAGAAGTCATTGGCACCAAAGTTGCTGATGCCTTGTAACTCCAACACATTGAGTTTTTACTCCTTTTATTGTTACTCCCTTACCCTAAGACTCAGGCGTGAGTACTAAGAGGACAGGTTGGAGAACAGTGAGGAAGAAAAGCATTATCTTCTCCCAAATGGCACCTCTCACCAGCTCTGACTCTTTCTTTGAGCAAAACTTAATGTACCTTAACTCTCCTTCCTTGGGATGTTCTTTCATGGAAAACTCACACGGATATACTCGTCATAGTTCCCTAGAGGTGTGCCTTACTTCTAGGGCAGATATTGCTAAGGCACGTGGGGGGAACCCCTACTATATTGGATTTATTGTGCCTTAGAAAACTCATTACTAAATCCTGGAATGCATTTGACTTAAAGGATGATTAAAAAATATTTATTATATAATTTACTTGGAAATAACTGGTTGCTTTATTAAATCTCATAATTGTCAATTAAATATTATTTTATTTTAAGTATTTCAACTTCGAGAGAATAATTCCAAAATGAAAGCAAATGATCTTCAAATAAATTTATCTTTCATGTTTTAGAATGTGCTACTCTTCATAATATGATAAAAGGGCTACAACAGACCATTGAATATCAACATAATTTGAAAGGTAAGTTAGAAAAAAAATAAAATCTAAAAAAAAATCATATATTTGAGCACCTTTAAAAATAGAGAGTTTTTACATCATTGACAGTAAGTAATTAATCTGGTCTTGTTAAATTCATCAGCTAAGGGCAGGACTCCTTACTACTTAATATACTTTCCTAAATTATTATGAAGTAAGAAATGCCATGCTGAACAGAACAATTGAGTCATATTCTGACAGGGACATTAGGGGAGGTTTTATAATCAGTCATAATAATTCTCTTTATTAGTTTGAAAAGTTTAGAAGTACACTTATTTCAATAGTACTCTTGGTCTTTCATAACCCTGTGTTCAGTTTTGAAGGGTGGGTGTTTACTAGTAGTTACATGTTGTATACTTTATTCAAACTGTAGTGACACTTTATTATTTAATTTTTTTGTCATAGACTAAGGCTATGTTTGTATAAAGGAAGCCAACACATTCAGCTTATCTTGTTTTTGCTACTCATGCCAACCCAATAGGCCTACCATCGACAAAACAGACAAAGCAACCAAGTGTTTTGTCCTGTTCTGATTTACCTGTAGTGCAGTGTTTGTGGGATTTTCCTCTACTATATTGGAGATTAGACTCAATTGCCTTCAAGATCCCTTCCAACATAAAACTCACATTAAACAAGAATTTCTCATCTTAGTCCTCTGATTTTATCAAAAAGAAAGTACCTTACATATGTAGGTGAGATATAATAGTGATCTTATATGCTATTTATTTGATTTGGCATGTTATACCTTACTGTCTTTATAATGTCTAATCAAGACTTATCTTTTTTTAAGAATCACTATTAGTTCTTACTTTTTCCCCATTACTTTACCTTAAAATATTTCCTCAAGTGTTGATGAAACAAATATAGAAAGCGTATTAGAAGACTTCACACACAAACAGCATCTGCAGTACAGAGAATTCATTTCATTATCAGTACACCACTAAATGCTGTTCTGGAGATCAAGAAGGGTATTAGATGGGGAACCATATCATTTCCAATGCCTTTTCTTTTGGCTAATTCCTTCTGATCCTCATATGTCCCATAGATTTTCACTTTACTTGGTTCTAGCATTCTGCTCATTTTTTTCCCAGCATTTGATCCCCATTCCACACCTGTTTGGGGCATTCCTTTTCCCATTTCAATGCTGATGGCTCAGAACAACTTTTCCCTTCTCTGTGACTAAGTACAACATCTAGCTGCATTGAAAAAATATGTGAATGTTCATAATCCTTTACAATCGTCTTATTCTAGGATTCAAATGGTATTTAATTTAACTCTTTCAGGATTTTGTTCAAGTAAAACATCTCCCAGAAATTAAAGTTAAATACTTTGAAGTCCCAGAAAGTCAATTATAGTTCAATAATGAATATATGAAACATTATTTCTTTGTAGAAGGATATCCAATAATGACTAGTAGTCAAGAATGCCATCTTTTCACAGATATGGTAGGACAAATTTTTAAATATCCATTCCTGAAAATGGATATCCTACAGTGCTTCTCAGAAAGAAATAATGACTCATTGATTTCATGTTTCCAGTTATTCTACAGGCCTTGGTTTGGGCAAAGTGATAGATGTGAACTACCTGTCTTTCACTTCTTTCATCCATTTGATTGTCAAGATTCTATGGTTAATTTGCTTATTTAGGCTACAGAGTGGTTACAAATGTTTACCTCCCCAGAAACTATTTCCTCTTCTTCTTAATAGAAACCTGATTTTTTTCTGACATTCCTTCTTCATCCACTCAACTACATGGCTCAGGGGAAGTTAATTACACCCCAACTCCAAGGAACAGCTTCTGGAATAATTTCTCTCTCTCCCAAAAGATGGACTGTGTTCTAGTCATTGATAAGTCTGCATATAATGCCTAAAATTACTGCAGACTTCTTGCTTCCAGCCTGAAATTATGACAGCATTGAGGATAGCAAGAAGAAGAGATTAAGAGGACATGGTTTCTTGATAAAATTAATGAACTGGTGATCGATTACTCTCTGGGCTTAAGAGTTTCTTCAGCTACTATAAGAGAAATTATACCTTCCTTTACTCTCATCTGTCAGTCTTTTCAATAGGGGCTTATACGGTGTGTAAAAGATGTTCCATTGAGATGCAGAAAGAAAACATTGGAATTCTCACTTACATTTATTTTTATCCAAAAATCAAGGCAAATAATCTGATGAAAATTTAATAATGGAATGTTATTCCTTACTATCTGTGTATGTCAGTTACGTGTCATTTATGATACACAAGATTCGTCCTCTCCCAAGGAGAGTAGGAGTTCTAAAACTGAACAGTTGCATCTTTATTTTTTTCTCCAGTCTCCAGTGTATTGACATGTAGTACAGTTTACATGTATCTGGTTAAGAGGGTTTATATATTATATTAGCTACTTACAATCAAACTAATCCTTTCAGAATGTACAAATGGCTTTAAGAAATAAAACACAGATTGACAATAATACTCATAATGCAAGCACAAGTCAATAATAAGAAAGTAGTAAAGCTGTCACTTCTCCTACCCCTGTACAGGTTCTTCATCAGACATATTAAAAAGTTAAAAATAATAAACATCTATCATGCCTGATGAAATGTCAGCCAATGGTGGCCAAGTAACTGCTTTGGGGAGAAAAGTAATCTATAGCAAGACTATTTTCAAATGGATATTTAGAAATGATTCCATCTCTAAGTGATTTGGAAGCTGAAAATGTGTCAACTTCAAATATTCTCACCTGCATGTTAACTTGGCATAAGACTAGCAACCTACGAAAACAGAAACCAGGTTAAGAGGCAAAGCACTTATTTGAAATCAAAGAATTGCAATTCAGGGAGCACAGACTCATGCAGAAACCCATTTGTCCCACTAGGGAGTAAAAGTCAGGGGCTTTTAAAAGCAAAGAAGGGAGGTTGTATTACAAAGAATTTTAATTGGAGCTGGAGGCAGAGAGCTAGTCTTAGCTAAACATTGACTGGCTCTTTTTTTTTTGAGGAAGATTGGCCAGGCGCTAACATCTGTTGCCAATCTTCCTCTTTTTCTTTTTTCTCCCCAAAGCCCCAGTACATAGCTGTGTATCATAGTTGGAGAGTTGTAGCTCTTCCATGTGGGACACTATCTCAGCATGGCTTGATGAGTGGTGAGTAGGTCTGCGCCCAGGATCCAAACTGGCAAATCCTGGGCCGCCAAAGCTGAACCTACTAACTTAACACTACGCCACCGGGCCGGCCCCTGATTGACTCTTGATTCTATCTTCAGAAAGTCCACAATCCTCCATCTTTGTGATCAGAATGTCCATTCTCCTGCTGACTTCTCAAACAATTGCTTGTAAACAATTGCCATTTGGCCCAGTCCAGGTTTAATACACCAAGGCAGTTTCTTTGGAAGGGCAGCTCCAAATCCATTTTAAAATGGTTCCACTATAGTCAATTTTGACAGGAATGCTAAATTCAATAAGAATTCTTCAGACGATGATTCTCAGTGATTGTGAACATTTCTGTTAAATGTTTGTTTGTTTTAAAAAACATTGTGAGAGATTTATAAGAACAATTAACATCATGGAAAATAGATATTTGACAAAATTTCAAAAATAATCACCTTTGCGTAATTGATGTTTGGGATTAAAAAATGAGTATCATGATTTAGTAAGTACAGCCAATGATGCATTTGTTCCTTTAAAACCAAATATCAAAACGATCTGAATATTGAAACCAGCCTTCAAACTTCTATATCAGAGTTAAATCAACATTGTAAAAATTACTGATGCATTTTCGGTTCCATTGTCTCACTAAAATTTATTAATAATAATTCAATAATTTTAAAGTTTTATAACAATACTTTAAATAATATTAAAATAATTGAACATTTCCTCTTTAGTTCACCTTGTTAATTTCTACTTTTATCTGTTTTGAGAATTGTGTACAATTAGAACGTAGTATATATATACATACACATACACATGATTTATAAACAAATAGAAATGAATTGGGGAGTACATGCTCATTATTTTTATTAAGGGCATACAATTATAAAAGTTTGGAGATTATTAGTTTAGAAAACCATATCTGTGGGTTACTACTTCTTAGATTTTTTAATTTATGTTAGCCAGTCTATCTCCTCCTAACTTCTTGTCAGTTATATATGAGAAAGTAGTTGGTCCTTCTAGCCAAGGTATTAAACCATTTTTGGCAATGGCATTGGAATTTCATAGCTTACAGGAAAACTTGAGTCTTTCTCATTCTCATGAGTGATTGGATGATCAAATTAAATGTATTTTCTGAGATGTTGTCATTGCCAAGGACCAAAGAAGCTCTTCCTTTTATTACTGCTAACCTAACACTGGCAAGGAAAGTCATGAAGCAATATTAATGAATTGCATCTGTTATGCTGTCTATCAAGGTGGAGAGAGGCAAAGGCACATCATGCAGGTTATGCAAAAGTGTTGGCAGCCCTTTATACTATGGGCTTTTTTTCTTGTTGCTTGATTCCCCTGTTCTCTACCTCCAAGGATTCTCATGGGCCATTCCTGTCTTTGAAGTAATGTTCATTTCGAGTTCAGGGTATGGACACAGGTCCTTAGAAATGGAGTATGATTCTTCACAATATATCAAATGATAGGAACTTTTCTTGTATTATATCACTGTATATTATTCTATATGGTAGTTTAGGAGAACCCCAGTAATTTACTGTATGAAAGATAGTGGCATTATGCCCTCTAACTTATGGCCAATGGTTACTACCAGAGCAAAGAAACAAGACTCAGAGACTTTTCTCCATTAGAGAATTATCACCATGTAACCTTTCCCAGATCAAATGAATTTCAGGAATTTAATTTAGGAATTCAAACACATTGGCAGTGTGTCATTTGGAGAAAAGAGAGAGACACATGAAGTCAGCTGCAAATACAGAGCACCTCCAAAATCAGTGGAATTCAAACTTATTTTTGCCAATTATCTCTAGATAATTTCTCACAACTTGATATTGGTTTTTTCTTGTCTGAACTGAATCTGAATAACTTGAATTTATTTAGGTCCTTATACTCTATCAGGGTAGATTTCAAAGAAGACACTGTTATGTATAGTACAACTTTACTATACAAAATTCTAGTAAGCAAAATCGTTTAATCAAAATTGATTATTGATCAGAATGTTTAAAAAGGGGCATTAGCACATAGTTCAGTGCTATTCTATAAGAGAATTATCTGGGGAAGTAGGCTAATCCATGATCAGTTACTCCTTAAGAAAAAAATATTGCTTAAATTAAAAGTAGTTTGAAAAATGTAGAAATATTTCTTTCAACATAATTGTGAGAAAGATTTCCTTACAATAATTTGACATGTTAGCTTCTAGTATATCCTTGGAAGACTGCTATATTTATATAAGCATCTCATGTATGGGGAAATGATCTGTTATGAGTATATACTTCAGAATCTTCATTATTTAAAAATTGCCCCCTTCCAAAAGACATTTGCTAAAGGAGCATTAAAAGGAAGCTAAAGAACAAAACCTATAAACAAGGCCAGCTACATAATTTGCAGGGCCCAGTGCAAAATGAAAATGTGGGGACCCATGTTCAAAAGACAGGAATAAAAGTAACATTAAAGGTTCTAAAATATAAAGCTTTTTCCTTTCTTCCATGGTCTCTCTCAACTTGTCAGGGTTTTTTTATTTGTTATTTAATGTTGCTCTGAGTAAAAAAAAATTAATAATTTTAATTATGAGTTTGAATTTTACTACTCATCTTTACATTGTGCAAACCAGTTTTAAATACAAAGATAAGAGCATTTAACTCATATGCAGAATCACAGAAGTACACAATTAATACTTCATAACTTGTATATGCATATCTATTTCATTCTTACCAGAATAGTGAAAATGCTACACAAAACTACCACAACCATTTTTTATTCATTTTACTTCTTGGTACATGCACATTCTACTAACACTCTGCCTTTAGCCTACTGGTGAGTAAAGAAAGACTGAAAGGAAAAGGAATTGTGAATTTCCCTGCCTTTCCCTTTCCTTCTATGTCATCATTTTCAGCATAATTGGTTAGCTAATAGAGGGAAGTAACAGAAGTAAAAAAGGATATGATAGAGTTGCTTGGTCATTCATGTTTCCAAGAATATCTTTGCATTTGAAGTGAGTTCTAGTTCAAAGGGAAAGTGCAGCCTCTCAGATCTGTCATGGTACTAGCTTACTTACTAACTGGAACATGATTATCTTGTACTTGTACTTGTACTTATCAAACGTTTGAGTCTTGCTGAACTCCCAAGCATCAAGAGTCCATAAGAATACTGTGTTCATGGGGCATTGCAAATGCTGTGTATGAATGCGGTGACAAGGAGCAGTAGGCATGAATATTGCTCATCTCTTCTGTGCTCACATTCATGCTCCATTGTCCTAATGCAATTTACTTACAAATATAAGTTCAAAGACAAAATTATTAAGAATTTCAAGATATTGATGGCAGCACATTAAAACAAGCATGGCACCCTTCTGAGTGCAGGGCCCTGTGCAACTGCAGAGATTGCACACCCATAAACCCGTCCCTGCCTACAAATGAGTAGGAAGAGAGTGGGGTAGATACTTTAGAAGCCTAACCTAAGGGGTAGTTGCTTTAATATAGCACAAAAGTTAACTCTAAATTTTCTAAAAAAGGCAAAATAAGACAAAAACCAACTTGGTCAGTTAGATAACTATCAATATCTTATTTTTGAAAAATAAAATAAAAACACTCAGTTTATTAAAAGAGAAAAACTTTTTTAGGATCTGAGTAAATGCCGCTTGAAGACAATCTCAATCTAAATCAACACAGCCTTTATTCGGCAACCAAGTAAGAACCTTTACTGTAAAATGATCTAGATCATTATAGAATAAAATTATTACAAAGCTAAACAATCTAATTATCAATGATACCAGAGAAAGCCAACTCTGTAAGTATATAATGAATCTAAAGACAATTCACACTTAAGGACTTTCAGTTGGATACCAAAGGAGAATAATGAATTTTAAAATACATTGCAAACTTATTAGAGTCCAAGAGATTAAAAAGGATTTTGGCTGAGTCAGAGAAAGATTACTTGTCAAATATCAGAACCAGGTGGACTCTACAGTGATGCAAAATGCTTTCTGAACTTATAACTGCTCCAGCCAGAGCATCAAGAGCCTTACAACATAAGGAAGTAGCCAGAGTGGGAATATGTGTTTGAAAATTTAATGTAGAATCTGGTAGGATGATGAAAAAAAGCAGTGCCAATAATAATCATATGTTGATTGTACTACAGATGAAAGTCAACATAGAGCCAACTGAAATGTAATATAAAGTATTAAGGAGGTTAGCTATTTCTTCAGTAGATGACTTTAGTTCACAGATAAGTTATGTGGTTCTATTTAGCATAATTATGGATGTGCCAAAGCTAGATAATATGCAGGTATAACATTTAAATAAGTTGATCAATTTTTCTGGCAGAGGGAAGACTTATCATCATTAAAAGGTCAGTTTTCCTGAACTTAATATACACATTTAATACAATTTTTATTAAAATGCTAAATTGGGGAGGGAGAAAATTCTATAATATAATCTTACATTTCATTTGATAGAAGAAACAAACCAGAAAACTGTGAAAAATAAGAAGAATGTGGGAGAGGCGGATTTCCATTACCAGATAATAACATGCTCCAAAGCTGTTGTAATGAAATCAATATGGTATTGGCATAGAAATTGAAGAATATATCCACAGAAAGAATAGAGGACTAGATTCTAGAAACAGGTCCTAATATTTGTTAATGTAATGTATGACACAAGGAATATTTCAATTTATTGGAAAAAGAATAGCATTTTAACATATAGTATTGGTACAACTAGCATTCCATTTGGAAGAAAAGAAAGTTAGACTTTTCCCCACCACATCAAAAATAAATTCCAAATGGATAAAAGACTTTAGTGTAAAAAAGAACAATAAAAACTCAAAAGAAAATCCAGGATACAACATGTGCAACCTAGAGCTGTGGAATATATTCTTAACCAATCTGGCAGGCTCAGATGCTATATAAAGAAAAAACAGACCTAATAGACTTTCTTAACGACAACACAAGCACAAACAACAACAATAAAAAAAGAACTTAGATATTTTTTCAAACAAAAGTCAAAAAAACAAATAATTTGAAAAAGTTTTTTCAAATACCAATGTAGTTTATATCTACAATATACGAAGAGCTCTACAAATTGACCAGCAGAGTTCATAGAATTTTTTTAATGGGCAAAAGGTATGAATAAAAATATAGAAATGCGTATGTGTGTATACATATGTTTGATCCAGAGGTTAAGAGCATGGAGAGAAATACAGAAGGATACACAATTACCCCAGGGGTGTGGATATGGGGGGTGAAAGAAAGAGGAAAAAAGATGAAGACGAAGAAGGCAGAAAGAAAGAGAGAAGGGAAAAGTGTCCTAAAAGTTTCTCAACATGTATGATATGATCCTATCCACGTAAAATTATAAAATGTATGTACATATATGCATATAAAAATATGTGGTATGTTGATATATAATTGTATAAGCTGGGAGAAATGTAGGGAAGGGATACAAAGCAGGCTGTTAACACTGGTAACTTCAGGGAGGCGAATGGGTCGTGGAGGTGTGGAGAGAGAATTAGCTTCCCTTTACAGATGCTTCACTTACTAAAACAAGCAAATATATTTTTATAAATTGGAAAACATCAAATTTCTTTCATCTTTCAGTGATAGATGCTTCAGCATTTCCAATAGGTACAAGTGGTATTTGTTGTCTAGTTAGCACAATCTCTTTTTAGGCAGCTCCCAGCCGTTAATTATCGTGACCAAAACAAAACAAAAACTTAGACTTGAAAAACATACAAAGCTGAATGATAAAAGAAAGTAAAGCTCATTTGTTATATAGAGATCAAAATCCTCTACAATTTCCAGTTTCCTAATTCTAGAATATACACATTCTACTAACAAGACACATTTTACCTTAAAAACTTTCAGGTTACATGACTATTAATGAATTGTGTCCCAGTGGATTGAAAATCCCATTAGAATGGGGTGGGGAGGGAGGAGGGCAGAAAACATTTCTCAAGTCTTTTGTTCTAAAGAGAATAGTATATTTTATAGATAAATGTTTTCGTTGAAAATGTTTTTAAATTATTGATGCTTTCCTTTCAGGGAAATATCAAATTTTCCACAAAATTTTTGTAAAACTGAAGGCGTCAAGATTAAACTCTGTATTTTAAAATATGACCTTTTAAAATATAGCACTTCCCTGTCTGATCATAATCTTTGAAAGCAAATTAATTTAAAATTTTTACTTTCATTTTAATGCTGTGATTTAATGGATATTCACTCATCATCTTCCCCAGTAATCATAGTTCTGGCTTTTCTCTTTCTGCCCCAAATACCTCTATTCTCCCAATTAATAAGACTCCAAACTTTGCAGTTACTGTTTACTCTTCCTCCCCAACATTATCAGTTTTTACCCACTAAACACATACTCATTGCCTCTTACCCATGCCTCTGCAATAGTTTCATAAGTGGACTTCATTTCCAAGTTCTCCTCTCAACATTACTATACTTATTGCAAGACAAACCTTCCTAAAGCATTGTTCAGATACTGTCAAAAATCATTAATGATTTGTTGTGTTGTTTTGACTAGTTCTGGTTATGTTATGTTAAGGAGGAGGAAAAGTGTAAGAAGATGTTGAGAGGGATTTTTTTCTATTAACTTGAAACTGGTAACTAGGGCCCAAGATTTTTAAAAAATGTAAGCAAAATATTCCCGCATTCTAAAGAGAGCTGCTAACATGTTACCAAATGTTGAGTTGAATCCAGACTCCCCATTATGTTAGCCCACAGAAGCAATTCACAGCCATCAGAGAGAGATCTAGAACCCCAGAAGTTATTTAGAGAATCTCTCCACATTCCCTGACCCCAACCCCCAAGGGCTAGACAAGAAAGAACAATTAAAGAGAAAACTAAGACTCTTTCCCCACTTCAAGTCCTTCAAGCCACAGATTTAGTCAGCGATAAGGATTATGAAAACTTTCAAATTTGGAATAGAAATTCAGAGTTTTAAACCGACCTGGATGTTTAGTAATGAAAATCACTGCAGAGTTTTTTAATTTGCCCAAAATGTCATTAAGGTATTGGCAACTCAGAGATGAGGGAAATTCAACATAGCACTGTTGAAGGCACTGATGGGGAAAGGGTGTGGCAGGAAGATTTCCATTTTATATCACACTGAATTTAAACTGATTAAAAACCAGTTTAAATTTAAGTGTAGAATAAAAGCCCTCTGGATAAATTAATGCTAATCTATCATATAATAATTCAATAATGCACAGACAAAAAACCAGCCTGCCCCATTTGTGACCAGCTTTCTCAGCCTCAACACCAAAGAGAAAACACAAAATGATTGGCCATTTATATTGTGCCCATTTTCCCTGAACTATAAAGTCCTGTAATTACTAGCTTTAACAATCTGATGAAATTTTTGGAAACTATTTTTTAAATGAAGTACAATTTGCATACTGTGAAATGCACAGATCTTACATGTACAGTACATTGAGTTTTGACTATTTTAGACACTCATATAACCCAATCTTCTATTGATATATAGAATACTTCCATACCCTTACAAAGAACTCTCATGCCCCTTCCCAGTAAATCTCTGCCCCCACCCCACAGGTAACCATGTACTGATTTCTTTCACCATAAAGTAGCTTTGCCCATTCTAGAACTTCATATAAATGGAATTATACTATTTGTTCTCTTTCACATCTAGCTTCTTTTCCTCAGGAAAATGATTGTGAGATTTATTCCTGTTGCTGAGTGTATCAGTAATTCATTCCCTTTTATTCCATTGTATGAATATACCATAATTCATTTATCCATTCACCTGTTAATGGTCATTTGGGTTAGTGCCAGTTTTTGGCTATTGTGAATAAAGCTGCTAGGAACATCCATGTACAATCTTTAAGTGAATATGTATTTTCATTTCTCTTGTGAACGGAATTTCTAGATCATAGGATACATCATGTCTAGCTATCAAGAAAATATCATAAGGCCTACTAAAAGGCAAAAAATACAATTTGAAAAGACAGAGCAAGCAACAGAATCTGACATGGCAGACATGTTGGAATTATTAGACTGGAAATTTAAAACTATGATTAATATGCTAAGGGCTCTAATGGATAAAGTAGACAGCATGCAAAAACAGATAGGCACTGTAAGCAGAGAGATGGAAATCCTAAGAACCAAAAAGAAATTCTAGAGATCAAAAACACTGTAACAGAAACAAAGAATGCCTTTGGTGGACTTATTATACACCACAACAAAGTAATATTTATCTCAAGTATGCAAGACTGGTTCAACATTCGAAAGTCAATTAATGTAATCCAGCACACCAACATGCCAAAAAAGAAAAATCACATGATCATATCAGTAGATGCAGAAAAAGCATTTGACAAAATCCAGCACACAATCATGATGAAAAAAAACTTTTTTTCAGTAAACTAGGAATAGAGGGAACTTACTCAACTTGATCAAAAAAAAATCTACAAAAAACTACAGCTAACATCAGACTTAATGGTGAGAAACTAGAGGATTTCCCACTAAAATCAGGAACAAGGCAAGGATATCATCTCTCACCACTCCTTTTCAGCATTGTGCTGGAACTCCTAGCTAATTCAATAAGACAAGAAAAGGAAATAAAAGGTAAACAGATTGGGAAGAAAGAAAGAAAACTGTCTTTGTTCACAGATGACATAATTATCTATGTAGAAAATCCAAAAGATTTGACAAAGAAAACCTCCTGGAACTAATAAGCAATTATAGCAAGGTTTCAGTATACAAGGTTAATATACAAAAGTCAGTTGCTTTCCTATATACCAGCAATGAACGAGTAGAATCTGAAATTAAAAACACAATATTGTTTACCTTAGCACCCCCAAAATGAAATACTTAGGTATAATTCTAACTAAATATGTACAAGATTTATATGAGGAAAATTACAAAACTCTGATGAAGTAAATCAAAGAACTAAATAAATGAAGAGATAGATAGTTCATGTTCATGGATTGGAAGACTCAGTATTGTCAAGATGTCAGTTCTTCCCAATTTGATCTATAGATTCAATGTAATCACGGTCAAAATCCCAGCAAGTTATTTTGTGGATATTGACAAACTGATTCTAAATAATACAGAACTTGGAATTAGTGTTACCTAGGTCTAGGTCTCATTCAGCCTTAGCACTGATCCCAGTTAGCCACTGAACTTAAGCCCTGGCCTTTATTTCATACTGGTTTCCAATTACAGTCCTGGCTCCATGCCTACTCCTGGCCTAATTTTATCTCTGGCACCTTTTACGTCTGGCTCAGGTACAGATCTTGGCTCTATTTCAAACGCTCACCACACACTATATACCAGGACTGGCTCTTTCCTGATCTAAGTATATGTTTTTCCTTAAAACACTTAGAGGTTAACAAGAGTGAGAAACTGTCAAGTTTTTACAGAAAACTGTCAAGCACTACTCCTCTCCATCATCTTTTGTCAGGAGAAGAGTTTTGGTTATATACAAAAAGATGTCAATTATGGTAGGTGTGAAATAGTAGGGCAAATCAAAGATGCAAAATCATATTTTAATTCATTTCACTTCATTTTTTTCTTAAGTTTTACATGAAAAGGTATTAAGTAAATATAACTATGGTTCTCAATAATGTTGCTATAGGACAAAACCTCCCTTCCCTTTCTAGCTTAAATATCTAGCTTAGGATATCACTCATCTTCTCTTTTGGCAGTAGTTTTGTTTCTCTTACCCATTCTGCAGTACCAACTATACTAATCCTCAAATATGGATCAATCCAATCTTACACTTGCTTTACTTGTAATGCTAAAGCTACCGAAGGCTATTGGTGAAAAATCATGCAATGCAGGCTCATATTAATTTATGTGTCTCAGTTTCAACTATATCCTTAGTTTATCCTGGCTTTTCAAACTTTTACCTCTTCAAGCCCTCAACTTTAAATCTGTTTCTTTCTCTTTCAACTTACTTTACATTCTATTACACAGAAAAAAATGAAAGCTGTCACACATAAACTACCTCATTTCTTATTATCTACCACCCCTTCTTCCCACTACACCTCCTCCATATATATACAAATCTGGACATGGGCTTATTTCCTTCCTCCTTAGCACAGAAAAAAGAAAATCCTTCTTCCTATTAGAAGTTAATTTCTCCACTTGGGTTTAACTCTCATCTCTCTTCACCTCTCTCTTCTGGGATGTTGCATTTTCAATTGTCCCTTCTTTTCTCTGTCTTTCATTTCCCTCTTTCTATTGGCTATTCTTCTCAGCATTTAAACAACTCAGATCTCTCCCATCTTTTAAATGAACAAGAAGGCAAAATTTCCTTGACTTTGGGTTTATTCCCTTCATTTGCCCTCACTCTTTACCTTTACAATCAAACTTCACGGGAATAGTCTGCATTCACTGCCTCCATTTTCCCACTTACATCTGGTCTTCAACTTAGAACAATTGGGCATTTCCCATAGTTTTCAGATTCAAAGTAGTTGCACTTGATCTTTTTATTGCATTTATTGCCATTGATTATAACCCCTTTAACTTCTCTTTTTTTAGTACCACTCTCTCCTGTGTTTCTGGACACTTCTTCTCAGGCTCCTTTATAGGATACTTCCTTTGGCTACTTCTAATCGTTTTCGGCCTACCAGAAATATTCCCCTGGATATCTCAAGTATTTCAAATTTAGTGTGGTAAAGATCTAGATTCATCATTTCACTCCTAAAAATTTTCCCCTTTTAATTTTTCCCAAACTGATGAACATTTTTCAGTTACCTAAACCAGAAACCTAGAAGGCAAAGGTTCCCCTTTCTCTTTTGCCTCTGCTATCCAGTCAGTCACTAAGTCTCCTGGTAATTCTATCCTCTAAATAATTATCTTCATTTTCCTTTTGTCTCTTACTTTCACTGACCTAATTTAGGCTCCTGTTTCTTACTTGATCTATCTTTACAGATATCCATTCCTCTAGGGTCAAAACCCTCCCATTCATCCTCTACACTGCCAGATAATCTTTTTAACATGTAACTAATTATTTTCACTTCACCGTTCAAAATTCTTTAATGACTCTGTAACCCATAAAATAAAACTCAAAGTCATTCATATAAAATATGTCCACTTCCTATTAGGATATGACCCCAACTTATTTAACACATCCTCCTCACAATTTATACTCTAACACCACCATACTTGAATTGTGATTTTCCCAAACGTGCTATACTCACTCAAGCCCAAAGTCTTCTATGCAGCTTTCTGTATCTGGCATGCCCTCCTCCAACATGAGGTAAGCCTTATAATTTAAGTCTCAGCGCAAGTGGTGCCTCTTCTGTAAATCCTTTTCTGACTTCAGGCTAACTTAGGCTTTTCTTCCACAGGTCCCCATGGTATTTCAGACATACTGCCATTACAGAACAATTATCATAGCATATCAAACAGCTACTTATCAGACAGCTACTTAGACAGCTGTCTCACCACTAGGCTGTAAATTCTTTGAAGAGCAATAATTTTTTGTTGTTGTTTCAATGTTCCCAGCTGTCATGCACAGAGCCTGATGTGTAGTAGATGCTGTATGCATGCGTTGAGTACATACACGAGTGGAAACTTGAAATGTTAAATATTCCCATATTAATTGAAAAGTGCTATATATTAGGATGCTTTTTGATGATTTTTACACAGGTGAAAATGAACAACTAAAAAGAAGTGCTGCTCTTATGAAGGAAAAGTTAAAAGACCATGAACAGGTAAGTTTATGTATCTTTATATTCAATCAAATCCCTATAGAGCAGTCTTCTCACACTAGAAAAAAAAAGTGGTTGTTTTCATTAATAAAGACAGCCAAAATTTGCAGAGTATTATATATGTGTGTGTGCCAGAATTTTTAATAAATAAAAACTTTTAAAAAAATACAAGTTTTGAGGACCCTAGTCTTTTTGCAGACTGTAATGCACTAATAGATCACTTGCATTACTTTTTCTTTCTACCAAAGAGAGATGCAAGTATTTTGCTACATATTTTTAAATTATGTTAATAGAATTTTTACTCTAGAGTATACTCTATTAGTATTTTAAACTTTTTTTTACTATAAAGTAAATGAGTCTTTACTCTTTATGACTTGAGTAATCTATTGCAATTTTATTGCACCATCCAAATGAAGGGAGCATTTTATTTGGATTACCAATTAATTCTCTCCCAAGAGCCACCATACTCCCTGCTAATTTTTGTTTTCTTCTATAGGAACAGCGTAGTGATAGCAATCATAGAACATGTAACACAGCACCTAGAACATACAAGGTGCCCAATAAGTGTCAGTTCCCATCCCTTTGTCCTTTGGAGGTTTATTATACTAATTTTTTCTCATCTCCCAAGAGCCAATATGTCAAACTCTGGCAGAGCTAAGATTTCCAAAACTCAAGTTGGATCTGTATCAGGCTTAGAACTTCAACTTGAAGGATCATCTCTAAATTCAATCTGGTTCCTCACCTGAGGAGCCTCTGAAGAAACACAAGCGAATTCTAAAACCTTACCAGGGCTTCTGGGAAATACTCGGGAGTAATGAATAGCATCTGGCTGTGCTCTTAGAAAATGTAGCTTATCGTCACCAATTTTTAGATAATTTAAATATCTCTGGAATATATCTTATCTTTTATTTTTCCTTTCTTTATCCCTTTCCTTTATTTTTTCCCATCCTTTCCATATCTTGTCTCTAGAGCTCAACAACAGATGGTGAAGTCAGGGTGTAATCGGAGCAGGGAAAATGGGGAGAAATTTTTTGCCTCCCTTCCCTTCTAAAATGTCAAGCCATAGAATGCTGATTTGTCTAGAATACTATAGGAATTTTCAGAGGGGTGAAAATTAAAGAGAAAAAATCACAACCCGAGATTCTGAACTTTTTAATTAGATGCTGTCCAAAGCAAACTAAAGATGACCTCAATCCAGTGAGAATTCTCTAGTACAGAACTTCCAGGTACATTCAAAACATACGAGAGGAGGCTGGCCCAGAAGCGTAGTGGTTAAGTTCACATGCTCCACTTCAGCGGCCCGGGGTTCACTGGTTCAGATCCCAGGCATGAACCTACACACTGCTTACCAAGCCAGGCTGTGGCAGGCATCTCGCATATAAAGTAGAGGAAGATGGGCATGGGCCAATGTTAGCCCAGGGCCAATATTCCTCAGCAAAAAGAGGAGGATTGGCAACAGATATTAGCTCAGGGCTAATCTTCCTCATAAAAAAAAAAATATATATATATATATATATATATATGTGGAGAACCACTCCCTAGAAACAAACTCAGGAGCTACTTAATGGCCATATTTATGGGACTGGAGAGGTTTTGTAACTTGTATGCAGAGAATCTTTAAATTTTATTTTTAAAAACATGCAACCAGAGGCTATCCCTTGGAATTTAAAATTCCCAGAAGGCAAATGAAAAGAAGGCAACAAAGAATAACTTGTTGGGATTTTGTCCCTTTAGAAAGAGGAAAGGGTTATATTCCTCAGGGCTAGCACAGGCTAAAGTGGGGTAGAGGAGCATAGTGAGATACAGCCTGGCCCCAGCCCAGACATTATAATTGCCTTCATGCCTGGAGCCTGGAGTGAAAATCCTGGATCTTACTGAATTAATGGAAGTATTCTACTTTAGTGGTAGCATCTTCGGGTGGCAAAGTCAATAGGGAATGAAAAGATACATAGATTTGTCTCTTATGGTTCTTCAATGCAGCAACTGCTTAGTGCACGCAGTTGAGTCAGGAGTAGTTTATGAAAGCCACTCTGTAGTTGCCCATCTAGAAATCTAGATATATGCATATGAAAAATAGCAATTTATGAGATTCACCCCTATATTCACCTGCCCAACTTTAATCAAACCCAATGGTTGGAGAGGTTTGGCCATTCCTGCAAGTTGCCTGGCAGGATAAGTAGCACAAGTAGGAATCCAGACAATATCTCCTTGAATTTATGCAACCTGGAGGAATGTATCTTTATTTTAAATTATAGCCATCTAAGCCAGTGAATCTTGACCTTTTTTTTTTTTTTACCTCTTCAATACCACTGAATATCTATTAAAATCTGTGAACCCTCTCTCAGAAAAATGCTCAAAAGTACACACGCACACAATTTCAGGAAGTTAATGGACCCTTGAAAACCCATTTACTGGGTCTAGGCTAAGAACATCTGACTTAAATAATTCTTATTAGCTCTCTCATTCATTCAACAAATACATATGAAGAGATATACACTAGATGTTGGGAACACAACAGTGAGTAAAACAAAGTTCCTGCTTTTATGGTGTTTAGAGGCTTTTCTTGACCTCTTGCCTTCATTATTGTCTCTTTCTTACTATCCTACTTCACTTTTATTCTTCTACCTTCCTTTTCTCCTGCCTACATCTTAAGCCTGTGAGTGGTTTCTTTATGTAGGAACATACCTCTGGATAAATTGTAAAATTTATCTTTGGGAGCTTTCTCTTCCAATACATTTCTCAATGTCTGTCTGCATATTAGCATAATAAATCACTTCTATGCTTCAACAACCTAAGAAACTAATCTCAGGCAGCTTCTCAAATCCCAAATCCATCCTTCTTTAGCCTCCTTCTCATAAAGCTAATCCTTACCATGGGTAGTGCTTAACCTCCTTCTGGAAATTAGAGATGTTTATATAATTTTCAGAAACAAAAGTTCAGCCCGTGTTCAAAGGGATTCACTTCACGTTGGGGTAAGCTTGCTGGCTATCGAACAGTGCCTAAAGTTGGTTCTAAAATATAGCTTTGGATTTTTTTGGACATATTTTAATTCTGTCATGGCATTTATTCATACAATTAAACAAAATATTTTGACCATCTATGATGAGTATTCAGGAAGCAAAGATATTAAAGACATTGTCTCTAGATGGTCTCTGTTTCCTTGGACCAGAAATTCGTCCTTCTCAAAGCTGATTATTCAAACAACGGACAATATCTTCCCCCTCTAGATATGATTACATATCAAAAATTAATATAAACTTTGAGAATTTTACCTTTCTAAGTAATCAAAAGTTGTGTACACATATTTAAATTGAAAACTGAAAATATATTTTAACCTTTAGGAATATAAGAATAATGTTGCCAAACTTATGAGTGAAATGAAAATCAAAGAGGAGGGACATAAGATAGAAATAATGAAACTTTATCAGGATATGCAGAAAAAAGGTAAGTTTTTATTTTTAATATACTGAATTCTAAGATACCATAAAACAATTTAAATGCATATGTAAACATTTTTCAGTAGTTGCCAGTATTCTTGAATGAACATTGCCTTGATGCATTTTGTGTGTGTGTGTGTGTGAGGAAGGTTCACCCTGAGATAAGATCTGTGGCCAACCTTTCTTTTTTTTTTTATTTGGTTGAGGAAGATTAGTCCTGAGCTAATATCCATGCCAATCCTCCTCTAATTTGTATGTGGGTCACCACCTCAACATGGCTGACGAGTGGTGTAGGTCTGCACCCAGGATCTAAACCCGCAAACCTGAGCCACCAAAGCAGAGTGTGCTGAACTCAACCACTACACCACGGGGCCATCCCCCCCACTGACGCATTTTAATTTAGGTTTTTTTCCCTTTCTACATATTTATGTAATATAAATTACAACATTTCTAAATTAGATTCATTGTGTTTGCACTTAATATTATTTAATATGAAAGTTAATGTCCTTATAAAATTAATATAAACAGTATAATTAATAACTTTGGTATTTATATATTCAGTATATTGAATATAATTTCACCAATGAAATTTTCTTCCTTCAGTAAAGCAGGTCTCATGAACTTATGTTGAGGGTTAACTGGTTTTATAAAGGTGTTAACCTTTCTTAATGAACCAATATTTATGTACACTATATGCAGAAATTGACTGGATATGGATGATAGATCTGAATGTAAGCCTACATCTATAAAACTGATAGAAAAAAGCATAGAAGATAATCTTTGTGACCCTGAGTTAGCCACAACTTCTTAGAAAAAAACAAAAACACAAACAATAAAGGAAAAAAATTCTAAATTGAACTTCATCGAAGTTATTAACTTCTGTCCTTCAACACTGCTAAGAAAATGAAAAGATAGGCCACAGGCTTGGAGATAATACTTACAAATGCAAAGCGGATAAAGGACTTAAATCCAAAATATATGAAGAACTCTTACAATTCAGTGATAAGTCAAACAACCCAACAAGGAAATGGACAGATTTTTTTGACAGACACTTCCCCAGACATATACAAATGGGAAATAAGCACATGAAAATGTCTTCAGCATAATTGGTTAGTAAGGAAATGCAAATCAAAACCACAATGAGATACCACTTTACACCTTTTAGAACTGCTAAAATATTAAAAACTATCAATGCCAAATGTTGGTGAGGATGTGGAGCAATTAGAATTCTCATACATTACTTGTGGGACTTTAAAATTATACAGCCACTTTAGAAAAGAGTTTTGCAATTTCTTTGGGTCCTCTGAGAAGCAGATGCCAAGTCAGGATTAGACATTCAAGAGGTTTGTTGTGGAAAACATTTGTGAAGGTAGTTGAGGAGAGAACTGGGGAAGCTGTCAGTCTACAATACAGGTCTAACCTCTGTGAAGAAGAGAAGAGTGGAAGGAATGTTGGGAAGGAGAAGTCTTAGACTGTGGCACATTTATAACAAAGTTTCAGTAAAGTTGCCCATCAAGGAGTTCTGCAACTCTCAGAAACAAGTCTGCCTTAGTATTCCTGCCATGTTCAGTCATTGGCTGGGAGCAGCTCTTGGGAATCATGGTCTCAGCATAATGATGTCATGAAGACAATGAGTCAGTTATGCTCTCTGAAGTTGGAGATCTGAAAGGTGCATTTTCATGACCATAACAGTCCACTTCTTGTACTACACACATCTACTTCTCCAAATGAGTTTAGGTAGTAGGTAGCAGCTTCTCCATGGTTCCTGTGGACCTTTCTTCCTCAGGAGAAACCTAGAAGAGGGATTGTTGAAGTGTACTTCCTCTAGGGACCTAACCACATATCTTCAGCCAACAGGTTCTAGATCTAAAACTTGGTTCAGGTTTGTGAATTGAGTGAAGAATAATGATTTTTAGTTGGGGCATGTACCATTAGCCTCCTGCTCCTCAGTACTTGATTTTTTTCGTAATAGATGTTAAGCAGCATTGGCTGCTCATCTATTAACTACCTCTACAACTCTGAAGACCAAGCCCCTTGGGCTGCTCTCTGACTTTCCTGGTCATTATGATAATTGTGGCCTCCTGGCTTTTGGAATTTAAGCACCGTCATCTGGGTTCTATAACTTGATGGGGGTGGGGCACCATCCCCATGGATATTAATGAGCCTAGCTACATAACTACTTCCTCTACTGTCAGCTCTAGCTTGCAGGGGAGAGTGACCACTGAACTCCTTGGTGATACTGATTTGCCTCTCACCAGCACGTTCCTGGTGGCCATGATTAATAGTGTGCCCTCTGGGCCCTCCTGAAGAACATAATCCTTTGATGGGTTTTTTTGCCTCACATAATATATCCACTCAAGCATGCCAACTTTCCATAGCCCCCTTATGCCTTTCTCTACTATTTGCCAGGGTGGCTAGAGTATTTCCACTTTACTCAGCTTTGGCCATTACTTTCTCTAGATCTCTAAGGCCACTCTGACAGAGAGTTTGTCCTATCTCCTGGGTTCTTGCTAGGGTGTTAAGTCCCCTGTCCCTAAAGAGTAACTTCAAGTCAATGAATTCTTGCTTACACAGTCTTACTATCTATCTTCTTTTATCCAGCACCCTCAAAGTCCATTCTCAAGGGTACTCACATAGCTCTTAACAATACAACCTAGCTAATTCTTGCAGCTCCTTGGGGTATAATCACGCCAGAGGTGCTGGGTTCACAGGTGTTGCTGTTGCTTCTGGGTTCTTGTATGTAGCCCTGCCACTGTTAGAGCCTCTGTCAAGGGTGCTGCCACTGGGGGGTGGGCCTCAGGTTCTGCTGTGTTTCCTGAAGCCTCGGATTGCAGGTGCTACCTGCCACTCCTGGGGAAGAAGTAGGGGTCACTGGCACCTGCTGGTGTGCTTTTTGAGACTTCAGGTCAGGGCATCCTGCTCCTGCCAGTGAAATCTGCATTTTGATTGCTGTCCCCACTGCTGGAGAGACCAGCACCACTGCCAGGGGAGGGAGCTAGGTAACCGGCATCACTTGTATCCTGAAGCCTCAGGACGTGTGTGACACCTGCTCCCACTGGGGGGGGGGGGGTGGTGCCAGTGCTGGTGTGCATGCTGGTGGCCTGTTCTAAAACTTCAGATCAGGGTGCCCCATCCCTGCTGGGGAAATTTACACCTTGGATGTACTTGTCACTGCTGGAAAGACCAGCACCACTGTTGGGGGAGGGGGAGGCTGGGTTGCTAGCTCCACTGTGTCCTGGAGCGTCAGGATGTGTGCATCTCATCACCACTGGCCGGGGCGGGGGAACGGCAGGGGCCAAGCCATGGCTGCCGTGTTTGCCCTTGCAGCCTGTGGTCATTGGCATGTGCACCAGTGTGAGGATCCACGTTTTGGTTTGCCACCACGGGGGGAGTGGGAAGGGGCTGCTCCCCCAGTTTCACTGCCTCCTGGAGGTCCAGCCCACCCACCTTCAGATGTATAAATGCATGGATCTACTCAGGCACTCTGGTCTGCTTTGCGGGGAGTCCTTTTTTGGTCACTGGATGTCTGACTGGTTGTAACTTAGAGGGGAGAGACTCCCTCTGCCATGATGCTGACATCACTCTCCCATGATGTTGAACATCTTTTCATGGGAATATATTTATTTATTATAGTTTTCTATTATATATATATTTCAGTTCTCCATTGAAATTCTCCATCAAGTCCTATAATCCCTTGATTATATTAATCAAAGTTATTATAAATTCCATATTTGATAATGCCATTTTCTGGATCATAATTGAATCTATATTTATTTCCTTTCTAAATTTTTATAATTGACCTTGCTTAGGTTTTATTTTTAAAGTTATGTTTACTGAGGTATAATTTATATACATCAAAACCCCATTTGAAGTGTACAGTTAGACAAGTTTTGACAAACATATACAATCCTCTAACCCACCATAAGCAAGAAATAGAATTTTTTCATCACCTCAAAAAGAGCCCTTGGACCCCTTTGCAGTCAGTCCCTCCCCCCAGGCACTGACAAACATTGATCTGATTTTTGTCACTATAATCTTCCCTTTGCTCAAATGGCATATAAACAGTATCAAACAGTATGTGGCCTTTTGGGTCTGGCTTCTTTCATTGAGCATAATGCTTTTGAAGTGATCACATTGTTTTATGCATCAGTAGTTCCTTTTTATTGCTGAGTAATTTTCCATTGTATAGATGTACCATAATTTGTTTATCCATTCATCTGTTAATGGATTTGCTTGATTCCAGTTTGGAACCATTATGAATAAGGTTGCAATAGACATTCATATGCAGGTCTTTGTGTGGATGTATATTTTCATTTCTCTTGGGTGAATACCTAGAAGTGGGATTGCTGGGTCATATGATATGTGTTATGAGGTGGTCATGAAAATGAACCTCTCAGATCTCTGACTGCAGGGTGCCTAATTGATCACTTGCCCCAGCTGCTGCACACTGAAATCCATCACTGCATTTGAGCTGAGGCCATGCTTGCATGGGCTGCAACCAACGACAGGATGTGGTAGGGATACTAAAGGAGATATTCCTGGGACATGTGGAACTCTTTTCACAGATGAATTTGGATCAAGGACTCCCCATTGGTTTTGCCTAAACTTTCACAGAACTGTGTGCAGTCTAAGACTCTTCTACCCATCCCTCACTCCTTCACAGGTGTTAGACTGCATGTAAACTAATAGCTAACCTAGCTTTCTCTGGTTCCCTCACCATTTCCCCTCAAAAGAATTTTACCCAACAAATCTCTTGTGTGTCTAATCCCATCTTGGTGTCTCCTTCTTGGAGATCCTGAGTTAGCACAAGAAAATAGTTATGACGGGGTTCTGAGATTGGCTCACTTACCACTTTGTGAGAAATGAGTAAGCCATCCTTAGTGGTACATAGAGTACTGGTAGTTTCGAGTACAGTCATGTGTCACTTAACGATAGGGATACATTCTGAGAAATGCATCATTAGGTGATTTTGTCGTTGTGTGAACATCATAGAGTGTACTTACACCATCCTAGATGGGATAGCCTACTACACACCTAGGCTATATGGTACTAATCTGATAGGACTACCATCATATATGTGGTCTGTTGTTGACTGAAATGTTGTTATGTGGTTCATGACTAAGATTTTACCAGGAGAAATCTGGGGGAAATGTCCTGGTGGAGGGGAGTGCCTTGCAGGTATGATAATTCAGGCATTTGAAAGATGGAGGGAAACAATGCCCACAAAGATAGTAAAGTTGGCTGGTCAATGCAAATCAAATTGACACCCTACTGAGGGATAATGAGAAACTGAGGGCTATTAGCAAGAAGTTAAAATTTAAAGAATAAATGTGAGAACTAGAGGGACTCTTTGGTAGTTTACAAACAGGGTCTCACTAACTCTAGTGGAAGAGCAGACACAGCTGAGCAACAGAAAGTCTAATCATTAAAGTTGCAGAACTCAAAGATATTTAAATGCTCAGCCAAAACAGGTCTGCTATGCTAAAATCAGGGCCCTGTTTGGGAACACCTAAGATCCTGAAAAATAGGATAGGAACATCTGAATGGATGCCTCTGAGGATGCTGGCTTTCATGACTCCCCTAAATGCTTAGAATTTGCAGAGGTGAGCTACTCTTTCCTAGTAAGAACTAGTACTTCCCCCCACAATGAAAGATGCTTCAGAAGCTCCTCTAAGAAGCTGCCCCTGCCTCCTCTTTTCACTGCTGGCCAATAACTAGGGTTAAAGCCAAGTATGACCTCGCTGGTGCTGGTAAGGGATTATACCAGCACCCCCAGATAATCCAAGAGCAGCAGCACAGGTGGTACACAAGGCAGCAGCACCCGAGCCCATGGAGAGCCCACAGAGAGCAAGTGGGGGAACACAAGACCCAGGAGACCCCAGAAGAAGCAGAAGTTCTCACAGCCTGGTAACCCTGGTGGCAACACCTGAGACTGCAGTGACATTGAAAGCAGCAAGGAACCAGGAACCTCAGAGTCACAAGCAGCACAAAGAGGGCACTGATGACACCTCTAGCAGAGGCAATGGAGGGTGGAAAGTGGACGTTCTCAGATACAACCAGAAGCAGCTCAGAACCAAAGTAAACAAAGCCATACCCAAATAAGAAAGGTGGTTACTACCATAAATGCACCAGCAGAGGATCAGTTCATCAAACACCATGAACTAGACTACAGTAACAAGAACTACATTAACGCAGCAGAACAGAAGGAGAATGACAGCTCTCCAGAAACAAAACTTGAAGTCACAGAAGAATACAATCTGACTGACAGAGAATTCAAAACAGCTGTCATAAAGAAACTCAACAAGTTATAAGAAAACTTGGAAAGATAGTTCAATGAGCTCAGGAATAAAATTAATAAACAGAAGAAATACTTCACCAAAGAGATTGAAGCTCTAAAAAAAAACCAAACAGAAATTCTGGATATAAAGAACACAATTAATCAGACAAAAAATAATGTAGAAAGCATAAAAAATAGAGCAGACCTTATGGATGAGAGAATCAGTGAGCTCAAAGATAGAAACCTAGAAAAGATCCAGGTAGAGGAGGAGAGAGAACTAAGATTTTAAAAAAATGAAAAAATTCTTTGAGAAATATCTGACTCAATTAGGAAAAATAACATATGGATTATAGGTATCCCAGAGGGGGAAGAGAGGAGGAAAGGAGCAGAGAGCTTATTCAAAGAAATAATAGCTGAGAACTTCTCAAACCTGGGGAAGGAACTGGACATGCAAGTAAATGAAGCTAAAAGAACTCCTAATTACCTCAATGCAAAAATACCTTCTCCAAGGCATACAATATTAAAACTGTCAAAAGTCAATGATAAAGAAGAAATATTAAGGGCAGCAAAAGAGAAGAAAATAACCTACAAAGCAACCCCCACCAGGCTTTCAGTGGATTTCTCAGCAGAAACCTTACAGGCTAGGAGAGAGTGGAATGATATATTCAAAATACAGAAAGATAAAAACTATCAGCCAAGAATACTCTATCTAGTGAAATTATCCTTCAGATATGATGGAGAAATAGAAGCTTTCCCAGACAAACAAAAGCTGAGGAAGTTCGTTGCCAAGAGACCTGCATTACAAGAAATGATGAAAGAAACCTTCCTACCTGAAACAAAAAGGCAAAGCCTTACAAAGCTTTCAGCAAGGAGATAAATAGACAAAATCAGAAAATTGCAGCTCTATATCAGAATAGGTTAGCAAACACTTAATTATAAAGTAAAGGATAAAGGGAACGAAAACACCAAAAATAACTGTAACCGCTTCAATTTGGTCACAAACTCACAACACAGAAAAGAATAATTCGTGACAACAAAACCATAGAAGGTGAAGAGGAGAGGGATGGAACTTGCATAAGCCAATGGAGATAAGAGGCTATCAGAAAATAGACTATCTCATCTATGAGATCTTTTATACAAAGCTCGTGGTAACCACAAAACAAAAAGTCAGAGCAGAGTCACAAATCATACATAAAGAGAAAACTGAAAAAACCATCACTGATAAACACCAAACTGAAATGGCAGACAGAAATACAAGTGAAAAGAAACAATAGAAATATAGAACAACCAGAAAACAAAAGATAAAATGACAGTATTAAGCCCTCGTATATCAATAATCACTCTAAATGTAAATGGATTGAATTCACCAAGCAAAACACACGGAGTGGAAGTTAGGGGAAAAAAAATCAAACTAAGCCTAAAGAAATTAGAAAGAAGAAAGTCAGATATTAATGAAATTACAAACACACACATAACAAAGAGAATCAGATCCAAAAAACTTTGAAAAGGCTAATAAAATTGATTAACTCTCATCAAGACTGATCAAGAAAAGTGGAGAAAGTACAAATAACCAATACTAGAGATGAGAAAGAGTAAATCACTTCAAATTTTAAACAGAGAATGAACTCCATAATGAATGGCATAAGTAAACATTTTTATGCCAATAAATTTGAAATTTTTGATGAATTAGACATCTTTGAGGGAAAAAGGCACACACAGGCACAAGAAGAAATAGAAAATCTGAATTGTTCTATGTCTATTAAAGAAATTAAATCTATAATAAACATTTTTCCCACAAAGAAAACTCTAGGCTCAGATGACTTTCCTGGTGAAATTCTATCAAACATTTCAGGAAAAATAATGCCAATCTTACACAAATTCTTTCAGAGGATTAACAATAAAAGAGAGGAAATATTTTCCAGTTCACTTCACAAAGCCAACATAATCTTACTAAGAACACCTTTCAGAGGAACTATGATAAAGAAAATCACACACCTGTCCTCTAACATAGTATCTGAAGATCGACCCATTTCAGTGCTTTAGTTCCTCTCCATATCTTCAACAGTGCTGCCTCCAGGCACATAAAGGGTACAGACTAAGACCAGATGGAAGTCAATTTCTCTAAGGCTTTGGACAACTAAATATATTCTTCTGGCCTTTGCCTCATCCCAGGCTAAGATGGGACCTTAGTTCTAGGCCCTGATCTTAAATCCTGAATGTGGGTAAGGTTGATTGGTGAAGATGGAAAGAAGAGCCTCTAGGCAGAGAAAATAAAAGCTAAGACATAAAGAGGGGGAGACATGGGACATGCTACGGAATAATAGTCCCTTTCCTATCTTTTCTTTGCACTACACAGAAAGGTTCAGCAAGAGAAAGGCCAAAAACTGAGACTAGAGATGGATCCTTTGACTTCTTGAATTGTCAGGCTGAGGAAATGGGAACTGAAGGTTTTTGAGAAAGTGATGGCCATACTTAGAGGTAGGCTTTAGGAAGAATAACCTGGCAACAGTGTGCAGGGGCTAGAGACTGGTGTTAGAGAGCCTAGACACAGAGTCCAACTGAGGAAGAATGAGGCCTGAAACTAAGAAAGTAGTGGATTAGTCATGGATGGAGTTTCCTTATTTGTGGGGCTTGAGAACTAATTGACTGTTTCTCTTCTCCCTAAAATCAACGATTTCCTTGAGGCTCCCATCCTGGATGACATGGTGTCATTAACAGGAATAGGAAAGTTGAGAGAAGAGGAAATTTTATGAAGCATAGAGACATGATGTGAATATGAGAGAGGCCCAATCCTATGGAATAGAGTGTAGCAGGGGCTTGTGTAGCTTTAGAATCATCCAGTAATTTGGGCCCTCTGTATCTAGGAACCCAGGCTTGTGTCCCTCTTTAGCCACTAAATCCCTTATTTATTCTCTAGGCATTGATGTTTAAGAGTACAAATTAGTTTATTCATTCGAGAGCATTCGGCGGATAACCTTTGTGTTTCAAACATTTTGCAGGGGCTTGTCAAAAATATATAAAAGCTACACTGCACATAAACAGTTTCTAAAATATATGTTTTTATTAATAAAGTTTACTTTCTTGTGGATTGTTTAAAATACTAAAGAAATATAAGCCTAGATTTTTGAAATGTCAAGATGAATTAATTTTATTTATTTTTGTTTTATTCAGTTAAATTAAATGAAGAAAAAAATAAAGAACTGATAGAGAAAAAAGAGGTGGAAATTTCAGAGTTAAATGCAAAGTTAAGAACTCAAGAAAAGGAAAAACAAAACGAAATAATCAAACTACAGCTAGAGGTATGTGTTTAAGGCTCTGCTGAATTTGAGGATGCATCTTTTAGACCATACTTTGCTTATTTTTCATCACAGTGAGATAAATTTAAGGAGTAGAAATAACCCTGTGAGAGGGCTTCACACACGCTCATTCTCCATCACATGCAGTGCTCAAACCTCATACAACTGTTAGCCACACTGCCTTTCAGCCCTTGGCCTGAAGGTGGGACTCTTCAGTCATTCAAAAGATCCCGGCTTCCAGAGAGGGTATTGTTTCCTTAGAATGGGGCAGATAACTCAGGATTACCTGCATTTTACAGCTGTCTATGCAGGCATAGGACTACCATTCCAGCAGTGGGGAGAGCGTTCCCAATCCTTAGCATTACTCTCTACTCAGCAGAAACTGTGGAACCCTGAAGAACCAACTAGAAATTCCTTTTGTTTTATTTGGGACAAAGAGACAAATTTCTCCCTAGTAAATACGTACAAAAATACATATCATAGGGGCAGACAAACTGGATTTTTAAAAAAATTTTAAAGGGACTTCAAATAGGACTAAGGTTCCAGTTCTTAGCTTGAAAGTCTTTTCAGTTAGTTGTTTAACCAGATGTCAGAATCTCAAAGATATTGATATTTTGACAGTATATTTGTCCTTTAAAATTTTTTCTACATTCTACCAATCTC
Source organism: Tapirus indicus (assembly GCA_031878705.1). Taxonomy (NCBI): domain Eukaryota; kingdom Metazoa; phylum Chordata; class Mammalia; order Perissodactyla; family Tapiridae; genus Tapirus; species Tapirus indicus. The sequence continues at coordinate 112,286,837 of CM062921.1, read as the reverse complement.
CTTTCCATCATTCTTTCATTGCTTTCCCCCAGCCTGACTGCCACTTTACCTTCCGTTGTCAGAATTCACTGGCTTAGTTAAGATAACTTACCATTCATGTTCCTGAAAGTTTGGTATCCCAGGGGTGCTTGGTGAGGTAGTGTTGAAGACTGTGTCATCATTGAGTAAAAGGGGACTGATGTTGACTTTAGAGGCTCCTTGCTGCTGCTACTGCCTTCTGGTCAAGTGTACCCGCAAACCACAGAGAGGGCTGGATGTCCAACTGAGCTACAGCAGGTCGTGTTTCAAAGTCTACCATCAACTTCTAATCCAATGAATGGAAATGTGCATTTTGTTTGCCATCCAGGCCCTGCCACTGGTCTAGCCCAAGTCTCTTGTTTCACTGACATACAGAACTCTTTTTGTTATTTATCTTCATTGTAACTATCCATTTTTCTCCCCAAACCAGAACACAGTCTCACAGAGAGCTTATTATTAGTCCACAGAGAAACTACATTAAACTTAAACTGAAAGGAAGAATTATAATGGAAGATTTAGCAAAAAATATGGCATGTAAGAACGGCCTATGAGAATTTTTTAACCTGATTCAGTTTAATGTCAAACCAGCAAGAGTTCAACAAAATCATATTCAAATTTTACTATTCAGCCTCAAGTTTCTACAGAAGGGTATATGAGTTTTTCTCCCACGACTATTGATTACACTACATTTTCGTTACAAAAGCACACTCATAGTAATGTGAAAATATTTTTATCTATCTTTAAGTTAACTGGATTCTCAACTCTGGTCAACTAGATTCTTAACCCTGCATGATAGAATCACCTGATATCTTGAAAAAAAATATGATGCTGACCCCACTCTGGAATCTTTAACGTAGTCCCCAGGTATTTGGTACTTTTGAAAAGCTCCCCAGGTAATTTTAACATTCAGCCAGAGTTCATCTTGTTTGGCTGTTCTTTGTTCTTTCTTAAAAATTGTTTCTTAAAGACTTTCCTATCTTCTGTTACACAGAGAATACACTTAAATTACAGATTATATGTCAAAAGATATAATGAATTATACTTATATTTATAGAAACAATTGTTTCTAATTGTTTAACTAGAATGTTCTAACTTTCTTTTTAAACTTGATTCAGTTTGATGCCAAACTAGCAAGAGTTCAAACTAAATCAAAATCATATCCAGATTCTACTGTTTTGCCACAGAGTATCTACAGAAGGGTATGTGAGTTTTTCTTCCATGGCTGTTGCTTAAGAAAATAAATTTTCTTAATGTGTTTCTATAAAAGTAATCTAATATTTATTAACAATATACTTAATAGTTTTTCTTAAAATACATCAATCAGAAATTCTGAATAATTTTTACAAGTCACTATCAATTTAAACTAGTAAATCTTAGTAGTAAATTAAAACATTAGAGAAGTCCTCTGACTCTTTGGGCCATCTAAGGAATTCCATAATATATTTTGAACTAAGGCTGACTTACTATTCAGAAGTTATTTAGGCACTCAGAAAGTAGATTTCTTTTTGTTCAACTCCTCCTTTATTTATGGTTTACAACCTCAAGCTATATAGGGAGAAGGGGACAAACTAAAACAAATGATGCTAATGTGTTTTTATACCCTTATACCAATTTTATCCCAGTAAGCCCCACAAAAATAAAACTATAGACCTTTCAAGATAAGGTATCTTTTTAAATACCTACTTCCACTTGAACCAGAAACATAATTTGTTGTTGTTGTCGTTGTTGTTTCTTTTTTGGTGAGGAAGACCAGCCCTGAGCTACCATCCGTTGGCAATCTTCCTCTTTTTTTTTTTTTTGGCTCGAGGAAGATTAGCCCCGAGCTAACTTCTGTGCCCATCTCCCTCTACTTTGTTTGTGGGTGCCTCCACAGCGTGGCTGGTGAGTGGAGTAGGTTCGAGCCCAGGATCCGAACCCGCGATCCTGAGCCGCTGAAGTGGAGCACGCAGAACTTGAAGCACTTAGCCGTGAGGCAAGCCCCCAGAAGCATAGTTTTTATTATTGTTTGGTTGTTCCTTATACTTAATCTTATTCTTTCTGAATTGCAATAACAAATTTTTTCTGCCTTATTTAGAAGCTTCAACATCTTCAAGAAGAAAAAAACAAGGAGATTGCAATTCTTCGCGATACCGTTCGTGATTTAGAGCAACGCCTCTCTGCTGGCAAAGATTCTCACCTTAAGCGTAGACGGTTTTGAATATAGCAGTAATTTCATTAGTTACTATTTAATTTCTTTAAAAGCAGTTGAAAAATTCACTTCTATTATCAATATAACATACTGCTAAATAACAATGAGAAAAATGAAATGAAAGATAGCTTTAAACTTTTTTTGTTGAGTTTATTTGCACATTCTTGCTTAATAGTATTAACCATAAAGGAGTTATGAAAAAAAAGACAGCTTTAAGCTTTTTTTATTGAGTTTATTTAAACAAATTCACACTTTGGCCAATTGTGTACTGCATTCTTGCTTAATAGTATTAACCATAAAGGAGTTCAGGTTTATAGGACTTAGTTTACCTATTGAACCATCATTGACTATGGAAATACTTTCTAAGCAATCAAGAGATAGACAACAGTCTTTTATCTTTCCTCTTATATCTTTCAAAAGGCAATCTCAAATTTCAAAGTGTGATACAATGCTAGATAAAGAAAACAAGATATAAAGACTTCATTCATATGTGATAGTAAAAATCAAGAGATGAGTCAGATATAAAAAAGTATAAATGGATATTTAAAATGTAGACATAGTAAACACATTCATGTGTAAGTATTTCTAGATCTTAAAAGACAGAATTCACTTCTTTCTTTAAAGGTTTAATCAGTTAAAAATGTAAGATTAAAAAGACAAAGATAACATGTTTTGAGAAATAAGTAAAGAAAAAATGGAAAACATGTCTTTGTTGTTCTTCCTCCATTCTAAATTGCTAACTATCCAACAGAAACCCCTAGGTCATAGTTTATGTTTCTGTTCTCATTAATGCAAGTAGAATGCTGGAAAAAGAAAAAGAAAGACATATTAACCAAATGCTGCAATCACCTTTCAGTTGCCCCGTAATAAAAATTTGATTTGGGTCAAAATTTCTTTGACATAATTTTTAAATTTGGAAGCCAATATAGTAGATTTCTCCATGTTTACACAAATCCAATTTCTATTTTTGTGTCACGATTAATTAGGTAGCTTATAAAAATGCTGGAAATGAAACTGTATCTAAACTGTCTTGGGGAGTATATCCTATTTTAAATATTTAGTTTGAAGGTCATTTTCACATTTCTGCCTTATTTTTGCAGCTTCAGTTGGTGCTGGCTTCGGTGGGCTTGAGCTGCTGACTTGGCTGTCAGGCAGCTGGAGGCAAACGTCACTGTCAAGATTCAATGACGTTCTCCTCTCCCCACAGTCCCTGTCAGCTACATAAAGAGGGGAGGTTTTCTTTACACTGTCAGGTGATTGCAGACCCTGTTTTTTCAAATATCAGATGTCGACAATGTCAGCATCAGCTACTAGGAGCCAACTTTGAATCTTTGGGCAACTTGCAGAGTAACTGATTTATACATCCCTTTCGACAGAGCTTCTTTTGTGGAAGAGAAAGTTGTGAACTTTCCCTTCCTGGCATGTCTCAGTTCTCTGGGTGACCCTGTCTTTGTTGGCCCTTGTGCTTATGGTGGTGATGAAGGCCTAGAGGAGGGGGGTGCTCAGGAGCATCTGGTGCTTCTGGTTGCTGATTCTCTGAAAGCTGACTGTTTCCAACATGCTGATGCCCATGCTTGTGATGATGATGCTGGTGATGGTGATGTGGCTGCAAATCCTCAGTTGATTTTTCCACAGTAGCCAAAGATACAGTTTTACAGAAGTCTTCATCTTCCAGTGTCTGGAAGAAATTTATAAGTCCCTTATCAACAAAATTATAGATTTAGCAGGAATGCATGAAAAATGATTTGTAGAGCTAACATATATGAAATTCAAACCAGTTAATTAGGATTAAACTGGCTTTGTTTTTCTAGTATTATATTAATGAGAAAAAAAATTGATGTCAGTCTCAACCCCTAGACTTTTAATAAAAATTTGGTTCCCATCCATATATAAAGTGCTTCTAGTACAAAGTTTGCATTTAATCAAAGAATCCTCAAGCATCTTACAAAGGAATTAATATTAATGTTTTGAAAATAGATAAAATAGGGTGTAACACAAATAAAGTTCAACAGTTCACCTAAGCTTCTATACTGGTTAAATCAACAGCAGAATTCAAATTTTCCTTTTTTTATCAAGAGCATTTCCTAAATTTTTAAGAATTCTGAAAAAGAATTTGAGAGTTACATAAGGCTTAAAGAGGAAGCCAAACCACAGCATTATATCTGCAGAAGCAAAACTAAATAAAACTGGCTAAAAGAACTTAGTAGCAGTAAAGTCAAGCAAATATCAAATCCTAAAATCAGTTGATCTACATGGAACCCTTCACTCCTGTGTCAACAATGCATCAAATCTAATATTATATTCTGAAACAAACTAATTTCTCTCTGATAATTCAAAAATCCCAATAAACTCTGCTCAAAATCAGCAGTTTTTCATACCTCAGCTTATGCTAGGAAACATTTTGAACTTCACCAAAGTTTTGTTAATGTAGCCCTACTGTACTGCTGTCAGCTGAAAGTAGCAAATGACTTCCCATTTTCCATTGAGCATGATATTCCGTTCTGCATGAATCTAGTTCTTTAATTTGTTGCAAGTCTTTCTTTATTGTTTTGTGTGCCCACGAATCATAGGCTCAAAGCAATGTAATATTACACCACGACCCAAATTTATTTGTAAATAAAGTTAAAAAATCAACTTGAGAGACCAAAAACTCACTAAGTGGTATGGTCATGTGCTTTGAAAGTTTTGAAAGGTTATAACTTCCATTGGATTTTAACATAAAACTACCAAGCGGTACATTTTTTTGGTTATTTCTGAATTACTTTTAAGAACTTAGTATTTTATTAAAAATTTATAAACAATTTGATGAATGTTTAAAATATACCATGTAATGTTCTAAATGTTCAGTGATTAAACAAACACAAATAACTCTCTCACTAGTCTAATTAGTTTAAAAAAATCAATGACTATATTTCATTGCTTCTACAATGTATTTTTTTCACATTTTAATATCTTTAAAACCAGAATTTAATAGTACATAAAATAATGTGTCATATAATTGATGGCATCTAAGATCCAATGAAATAGAAAAACTCCAATTTGATTTGGCATATCAGATACATATGGTATATTACTCCTACTTACAAATGGTTAGTAAATTTTAAGTGTGTCTTGGGAATTGTTGCTGCCTTTGTTTCAATATAACTAGGTATATTTACAACTATTAGGCATTTGTGCAAATGCAAAATACTGAAATAACCCCCAAAATATGAGGAATTAATATAGCTAGCATTTATTAAGCACTTAATGTTAGACATTGAGTTACTACTTTATTTGCATTATCTCAGTTTCCTCATTTTAAAAGCAGTAAAACAACCCCCATAGGATTAATACAAAGATTAAAATGTGAAAAATGACATAACTAGAGTAATTAACCTGTTATGCTCCTTAACAACTTAATTAATTAAATGATTCATTAAAATTTGAGATGGCTTTCTTTAGATCTGGGAAAAAGTTGAAGAAAGTAGAGCTCACAAATGAAATTCAGAATTGCTTTTAAACCTGAGTTCAAATTTTGCCAATTTTCCATATCAAGGAAACATTGTTTGGGATTATTTTACTTCTCAAGATGAGAGGGGAAGAAGTCTAGTTAATACAAATTAAAACAATTCCTTGAGTATCTTTTTAATAAACAATATTTAAATATAATGCTTCTCATTAGAAAGAATAAATATTCTCATGATTGTTAGGAAAGAAATATCAGTAACGAGTAGAAAACTTATTCCATTTTATAGGAAACGCAGTAATTCCACCTGCAGAATGGGCAGACACTATAACGGATTCCCAGAAAAGCTGACAGTCTTGCACCCTTGATAAATTAGTTATCTGGGCCCCAATTCTGTTTCACGTAAAGCTATCACTATGCTCTTGTGTGAATGCATTCAGGATATTAGAATAATGTTATTTTATGTTGTCTGAATTCTTTGAGCACTTATACTCATGCAACATCATTTGGTGGTAATTGAAATATGTTATCTACATTGATTTTTATTTTCTAAATCTTCTAGATAAAAGCAGCAATATAGATCTTGAAAAGATGTTTTAAAGAATATATTAGGTAATAGGAAGTATGTGTAATTATAAAAATTACTGTTGTAGTTCATTTTTAGTACACTAACAGAAATATTGATTAGCTAATTGGTCATGAAACACTAACTGATTTAGATAGCTCTTAAAAGATTTCCTCTTTTCTTACAGTAAAAATAATTGAGAAAAATACCATGAGAGAGCAGTTTCCACATTTCTTTTCACAGTAAGCACTCTTAATGGCTTCTTCTACATACGGGAAAGTTAGGAAGGAGTAAGGCAAACCAAGATGATATACAAGACGGCCACATCTGAAAAAAAGGACACGTACAATGTCATTATAACATTTTCTCTATTGTGATCTTATTCAAGCACAGTCTGGGATAGGTGTTATAGGTTCAATGGTCTTATAAATAAGACTCTTTCATACCTTCAGTAAATTTCCTTGAATGGGGTCTCAAACAAGCTCCCCAACTGCATACCAGGTCAGGTCATGGCAAGACTACAGTGAGTCTAATACTAGCATTTTGAAATTTATACACATGTCACTATAAATAATATGAAAACTGTGTAGTACAGTCATTGTGACTTGGTCAAATACAATTTTGTAATTGACTTACAAATTCTACCAATGCCCAAACCACTGATTTATCATAAATTAGGCTCTGCAAATCACATGAGCTTTTCATAACTGCTAAGGCAGCACAAATTCCACACAACAAGAAATCACAGCATAACAAAAAGATCCTCGAGTCTTGGCCAGTAGCCCATTTATTTAAAAATATATCTGATGCAACAAAAATTCCAGCACAATGAAAGAAACGGAATTAATAACACTTGGCATTCTCAGAAATAGTGGAATTGAAATGGCTTCCTTGCCCAGGTTTTACCCAGTATGTATGATTTTATGTGAATATCAAAGGGTTACTCTCTGCAACTGACTAAATTAGAAGTTTGCAGTCCTAAAAGAATGACACGTAATGTTAAAAATATTTAGGGTAAGGCCAAGTAGGGCTTAGGCCTAGGCAGAGTCTGGCTCACCATTTCTGAAGAGCCAAAAGAAAACAGAGCACCAACTAGGAATGTTGATAATATCAAATAATGCATGCATTGAGGTCCCCTCAAAAGCAGATTCATGCCAATTATACCTAAATTATTAGCATACTTTATAGTTCAGAAATTCAAGTATGTAGCCTTAAAATTATTAATCAGATTAGTGTGGTTATTCATCTGCAAAATTCTTAGGTAGAATTATATGTGATATACAAATTGATCCTTTTTTTTTGTTTGGTCAGAATGCCAATTTAGAGGGGGAAAAAAACTATAGTCAATTTTCATTTCCCTACTGGAATGGCAAATTCTTTTGTGTGCAAGTCATTTCAAAAATACTAAAACCACGGAGGCCAGCTCAGTGGCGCAGCAGTTTAGTTCGTGCTTGACAGCCCGGGATTCGCGGGTCCGGATCCCGGGCGCCCGCTGATGCACTGCTTATCAGCCATGCTGTGGTGCCGTCCCATGTAAAGTAGAGGAAGATGGGTACGGATGTGAGCCCAGGGCCAGTCTTCCTCAGCAAAAAGACGAGGGTTAACAACCGATGTGAGCTCAGGGCTGCTCTTCCTCAGAAAAAGAAAAAAAATACTAAAACCAAACATTTTAATGGGCCCACTATGAACTGAGTATTTGGTAATAAAACAAGAGCAGATGTCTTATTTCAAAGCATTTACTATTAAATTAAATACAAAGCAGGTATCTTTTAATTTGGAGTGTGTGTGTGTGTGCACATGTGTACACACCTGTCATATACGAGAAAGTCATCTTTGTTTCCATTTAAGAGAGTCCAGACATCTGTTTGGTTTTCTTCTTGTTGATAAACAGGAATATACTCTGAAACCTTATTTTTAAGATGTATGTATTTTAATTGAGAAGAGATTCCTTGATGATTAACAACAACAAAGGAAATGTTAGAATATCCTTCTTTCTCCAGTTTTACTCGCAGGTCTTCTAACCTAAAATATTTTGGAAAAATACCAAAAAAAAAAAAAAAGGAAGAATATCATTTAATTTTATTAGTGACTTCTCTCTTTCTTCTCACTCCCTACTTTTTTCTACATGAAACTCTGTTTTTTCTTACTCGTACCTCTTCTTTATATTGTTGTAAAAGACTAAAACTTTCATTTCTTAATTATTTATTGAGTGCTTGTGCTCAGGTGAAACCTTTTCCTAAATGCTTGCACAAACATTAGCTCATTTAGTCCTCAAATTAATCCAGTCAAGTGTATATTTTTTAATCTATTCTACAGTTACAGAGAATTCTGCCCAATAAATATTTGGCAAATAATCCAACAACCATTTTTACATATATTTGTTGTATTTGTTATATCTATCTATCTATCTATCTATCATCTATCTAATCTATCTATCTATCTATACACACGTTTGTTAAATGACCCAAGATCTTTGGTGGCAAGTCTAGTGTTCATTCTACTCTGACAAAGCTCTCCTCTTTGCTTCTTGTATTGAAATAACTAATTAATTCAGGAGTACATTTTAGAACATTTTCATTACACAAGTAATACATATTTAGTAGGACATTATAAAATATAGGTCCACAAAAAGAAGAAGAAATTTCCATAACCCCAGGGAAACCACTGTAAACATTTTGGAGTATATCCTCCTAGTCTTCTTTCTTCTCACATGTTCTAGGCAAACGTATATAGTTTTTCCAAAATTCTGATTTAATAAATTCATCATTTCTATTTTTACTTTATGTATGTATATATTTAATAGCTTTCTCCTTAAGAAATTCTAGACCACAGAAAGACTATCTTACCTAGATGCCTGCAGAATGCACAGGTATCAACTGGCTTGAAGAAGGGCAACCACAGTCACTGAACCATAGGAGTTCAGCATTGGATCTTGATCCCTTATGCTCCAGGCTGGAGGTTGCTTACAAAAGGAGCTTTGTCCCTGGCTCTCTGTCCCTCCCCATGGAAGGAGACAGAGAGCCAGGGCAAGCCCCAGGCTTCTCCACATTGCTGGGGTTGTTCTGTAAAAGAGAAAACCTTTTTGTCATCTTCACAGATGACTTCACAGTCATAACCAGGAATTTCTATCAATCCAGCAGGTATCATTCTACTTCCTATAATACCTAGCCCCTGGAATCTGTCTCCATGTTGTTGGGCTCATTATCTTGGCCTACCTGCACCAAATCTTTCTATAAAGAGGAAAAGATCAGCCATAGGCAGGGGAGTCGTCAAAGCACCTCTTTAACTATCTGGTTTAGCAAGATACTTTAGTAAGCATGCTATGGAGATTTGCCTGAACAGGCAGCCTAATACTTCTCTAGGAGAAGATACATGTTTAGAAAAATTTTGAGACTGTGGCCTCTACAACCAAGTAACAATCTGCAAACACAATTTGATTTTTATCTGAGACAGACCTTAAGAAATCCTAGTTCTGCCTGCTTCTTTCCATCCTTTACCAATCCAAGGCAGGCAGGGGTAAGTAAGGGATTCTGCACAGAAATGAAAAAGAGCCAGCATGGAAAGAGAACCCAAGAAGAAAGGAGGTGGCAGTGAGGGCAATCTACCAACATGAAGGTGGCTCCAGTTGGGCCCTTAGCTCTTCAGGTTCAAATCTTCTATATTTATCAATCTCTTGGGGATGCCTCCCTTTTTTTCCTCTTCTTCTTTAAAGTCTAGCTCTATGTTAATATTAAAGGATTTGGATCTCTTCAGGTATAAAACTGGCTGCCAAAAGTACTACCATATCCAAGATAAATATGGACTAAGGGAAAAAACCTGACCAAGGAGAAATGTCACAAATCGCTGCCCCTGTACCAATTAAGACTCTCTGAAATCTACACCCAGTCTAATTGGTCACCACTACTTTCAGGAAGTTCCTGTGACTCAGGGGCATATTCTTGGGTAAATACCTGCCCCCTCTGAGTAGGAAGGTTAATGATTTGACCAGAAATATTCCCCAAATTAGGGCTAACTCTCTCAGCAGAGAGGTACAGATAAAACAGGTGAATTGCAGAGAGGTGGCAAAAAAAAGAAACACATTCAGTAGAGATGAGCAGAGAAAGAAAAATCCACGTGGGTAATCAGGCTTATTTTCACATAAGAGTCTGTGGAGAGCAATCAGGACAAAATTCCAGAACTAGAAAGTTGGCACATTTTCAGGCACTGATCTAGTATCAAAAAGTAAAAGCACTTTAGGGGAAGGGGATGTAGGCATAGAGAGGAGCAGCTAATGATAAGTGACCTCGAGTGAGCCGAGAATTAAGAGGGGAGTAAGTAGAAAGACTAAAATTAGGATAATCTGGGCTCTGATACACTGGTAGATATAGACAGAACTTTTAAAAACCTGATTATCTTTCACATTACTTAAAACTACAGAATTTCTGCCTATACAAAATACCATAAGAGCCTAACTAAAGCAAAAGAAAAAAATAGAGAGTGAGAAAGAGAGTTTAAGAGAAGATAAATGATTTCTTAAGGCCATTCCTACCATTCTAGTATTTTAAAATTTTTAAATTTTTTTTTAAAAAGGAGAGGCTATATCTGGACTAAATCTAGGGAATTTCTCTAGAATAGTATTTCTATTGATGTTACAGTTATCCTAGTTACAGCTCCCATTTATTGAGCATTTATAGAACTACATGCAGGTGGTGCTAAGCACTTTTATCTATCACATCAGTTAATTATGTGACCATTAATCCCCTTTTGCAGGGGAGGAAACTATGACTAAGAGAGAGTTTAGGCATCTTGCACAAGTCCACACAGGTAGTAACAACAGAGAATGGATTCAAACCAGTTCTGCTAAATCCAAAATATGACCTCTTAGCTACTGCAATATATTGACAGTTTTTAGATGGGTCACCTTTAATAACTATAGCAGCCAGGGTTTTGTTTGTTTGTTTATGCCTTAGGATGGCAAAGAGAAGGCCAAAATTAGTCTGTTTTGTTTCTTTCTAGGATGGGTAGATTTTCTCCACTTTCTAGAATATAAATTCAGTAGTTATAGAACCTTCAGCATAAATTCAGGACTTGGCACCCTCACTTTGCCATATAGCATATCTTTCCAAGTATGTAGTGACTATATGTGGCTAAGTAGTGACTATAAATGAAAAGACTATTTCACTCATTTTCCTCATTCAGTTTTTTGATGAAAAAATAACTAAAGCCATTGGCGGGGGGTAGTGGATTACAGAGTTCACACTTTCAGATTTTCCTCTGCCATTAAAATCAATAGGCTGTTTAACTTTGTTTTCTTAAGATCATTCTTTACATAATAAACTTTGGACTTTAATTATAGCTGTCAGACAGTCATATAAAAATAATGAAAATAAATAACAAAATTGGATTTACTGGAAGCTGATCCAATAACAATTAGAAAGTAGTTGTAAATTTCACTAATCTCACCTCTTTTCAGTCACAAAACCTAGATTTGTTGGCCATATACAGACCTATATTTGTTTAAAATTCCCCATTAGAAGGCAGGATATGCAGAAACTTTTTCCACCCTCTTTCACTGAAATTCAGACCAGCATCTGAGGGTCCTCCCTCATTCACCTTGAACACCCACTCACCACCTAAACTGCAAAACTTTGCACTTAATCACAAGCAATATCACTGGACATTTCTACAACACTGTAAAATAGCCATATTTCAGTCTCTTGCTTTTCAAATCCATGGGCTGTTTTTTTCCTTAGAGTTCTCACTCTGCATTTCAGTGGGAAATATTTAAGCTTGAACATACAGTATTGCCTATATAGCATCATAACCTTTTGCAGAGTAGTGTTAGATTTCTCCTGCCTCCCCTGCTCCCATCTTCATCCTTGGCTGTGCAGAAGGCAGGGCAGAAATCAGCAAAAACTATCAATGTGGCCACTGCAGAACTTCACACAACACACCCAACTTTAGACTCTTTTGTATTATTTTTATTTTTTTACCAATCTCTTTTTTTAAAGTCTATTCTAAGTAAAAAACATTTTATGACTCAAAATTAAATTACTTACCAAACTCTAAAAGAATCAAGTATTGGAAAACACAGTTCTTACCTACACCACCCCCTCCAACAAGACTGCTTCCTTCCTCTTTGCTCAGCTCAGCAGCTCCACAAAGCCAAGCGAGAAACTCTATTTATAGTCCTGTTGTTTACCTCACCGCTCAGCTATAGTCCAAAGTTCAGGGCCCACACTAGCTGTGACCTTGCAAGCAGAGCAAACGCACGAACTGCTTATTAAAATCAAAATAAAAGAAAGTAGCAAGTGCTGCCGTGCATAAAATGAAGGAAAAGTTTTTGGCAATTAATTACTAATTTATTCCCTATCCTTTTTAGTCACCCCAGTATCTAGGATTAAATGGTACAGTCGGAGGCGGGAGGAAGGGCTAAGGGTAAAGAGGGCCTCCAAGTCATGTTCTTTTCCAAACTATAATAGGGAAAAACATTTGCTGAGCCAGCAAGTTAGCTGCTGCTTTAAAAAAAGGAAAAAAAAAAAATTGTTTTCCTCTTGCTTTGTAGCAGCCAGGTGCTAGCCTCACCCAAACTGTGTGAGGTGTGTTAGAAAAGTCACCTGCTGTTTCAACTCTTTCCGGTGCCTTGCTGTTACAGACCTGCTTGAATTGTTTTGCTATGTTTAAAACTTGCATCTGCATGGGATCTAACTGGACTTCTGTTCTTTTCTTTTACATCTATGGAAAAGAATAAGAAAATAGGTCTCCTGTCTGCGAGAAACTAGGCTTCATTTTCACTATCACAGAAGTCCTACTCCCCGGAAGATCTATGTATCCCACAGAATTTTTTTAGAGTCTAGTGTAAAATCTTTACAAATATAAGTACCATACAAATAAAAGTTTGTAGTGGTAGTAGTTAGACATGGAAAAGGTTATGGAAATTTCAAATGTACAAATAAAATAGAAAATTTCTACTCTTTCAGAAAGGAGTAAATTCTTTCTACTAGTGGGTAAGGAAGGAGCAATGTCAAACGATGTCATCCCTGGTGAGTGATGTTCTTCAAGTAAGCCTTGCTTTTATGACTGATGCATTTTGTCCAAACAAACTCTACTGATTGCTGTGTGCCGGGGACTGTTGTACCAGGAAGTAGTAAGAGGCTCAGATGTTACCCTTCCTGTAAAGAAACTTACTATCAAAGTAGAAATTTGACATTTGAAAACCAAATTCTGTTTACTCACCTTAAGCAGTAATGGTTAAACCTTTTTAGGTCCCAGATCCCTCTGAGAATCCTGTTAAATGCCTAATATCTCCCCAGGGGGAAAAAATGCACCTATACATATTTGCTTTTTAAAACAATCTTGTGAAAATTTTTGTATGAAGTAGATAGTCCCCCCTGGAGTTCATTTACCTGGTAAATTTAAATAGTCATATTGGGTCTGTCTGCAGCAGAAAATCGAGTATTTCACCATCACCTCCTTCCTTTACACGTGGCTTAGCAGCTACCTTCTGCTCCAAAAGGATTCTCTCCAAGTGTGCAGCTAGCCTCAAACCAAAGTACTCAGGATTGTGTGTGTTCAGGCCATCATATGTCTATAACTTCTGGACGGCAAAAGGAGATAATAGGGAGCTTCTGATGTTTGAAGGGAATCCATTCGTGTGTGTGTGTGTGTGTGTGTGTGTGTGTGTGTGTAAGATTAGCCCTTAGCTAACATCTGTTGCCAATCCTCCTCTTTTTTTCCCTGAGGAAGATTGGCCCTGGGCCAACATCCATGCCCAATTTCCTCTACTTTATATGGGATGCTGCCACAGCATGGCTTGACAAGCGGTGTGCAGGTCTGCTCCCAGGATCTGAACCCACAAACCCCGGGCCATCAAAGCAGAGCATACAAACTCAACCACCAGGCTGGTCCAGGAATCCATTCTTAGTAGTCTCTTCTGTGCTGGGCGGGCTGGGACCAGTTAGCATTTTTAAGAAAGCAGAATTTTTAAGCAAACTTTCATTGGGTATTAAATCAAATTACATTATAGCAAACAAAATCAAACATTTATTACATGCTTATGCTAGGCACAATCTGAAATTCCCTTGTTCTTGAGGATCTCAAAACCTAGTAGGATAGACAGACAAGTAAGCAGAAAAAAAACACATGTAAAGTGTGATAATGTCTAGGATAGCTGTAAGCACAAGTTTCTGTTGGAAACTTGGAAATGAAAAAGGGAACATTTTAACCCAGCCTGGAGATAGGGCCAGCATGATTGGTTAGTATACTCTCAAGCAAGTTCAACGGGTACTTTATCTTAGGTTTTACACTCTAGTAAGTGGGTTCAAACCAGGCCTCCCCAAAATGTGCCACTTTGGCATGTGGAATTGTTTGACCTAAAGGCAATTGAGACCCTGCGAGCCCAAGAGAAATTTTTATCTCTGCCTTAAAGAATTTAAATTGGAGACCTTGCCCATAAGAATTATTACCAGAAATAAGTTTTATGACCTATCCATATGGAAGGGCAAACCTCTAATTACTGAATATCTGCTCTTCTTATCATTCTGTGAATTACCCTCCTCCCCTATGAAGCCTCAGGCCCCTATCCCATTCCTTAGCTCAAGATGGCATATATACCTCATTCTACCTTTTTGTCTCTAAACCTGTCACATATGTCTCTAATACTCCACATATGTGGGCTGACTCTCTCATGTATGTGGGTTTTCTGTACGTATGCAGTTAAATTTGATTTTCTCCTGTTAATCTGTCTCGTGTCGATTTAATTCCTAGCCCAGCCAGAAAAACCTAGAAGAGTGGAAGAAAATTTCTTCCTCTCCTACACTAGCTTCAGAGCACCCAGCAAATCTAACCACAGCACTGTCTAGAAAGTTATTTTGTTTCAGTTTTTATGAATGATTAAAATCTCCTAACAGGTTGCTTCAGCCACCACCACACAATCCAACCTTATGATTACTGATAGTAACTAACTGACTGTATCATATCAAGTTGAACTTTACCCTAATGATCTCTTCTCTTATCTTACAACTTCCAACCTTAGAGTCAAGAACTATCTTTCTTCATACTGTCTCATTTTTCCACACCCATATCCTCAGAATGTTTCCACATATATTTAATCCACATTTTTAATAAGCATTCTCTCCTTTTTATGGGTTGGGTTGCAAATGATTTCTATGGAGAATAGGGACCTAAGAATCTGTGAGTCCATTATATCCTTAAAATAGAGACAGGCTATGAACTGTGATTTTATAAATCAGTTGATTAGCTACAGCAGGTGATCATATGGCATTGATCCATTAATATTTGTAAAACATTGATGTCTCAGAATATTAGAAAGTGAAAGAGTATTATTATGACATGAAAGTCCATGTAAAATATTGACCCCTTTTAGCTTGATTAAGTGGTGTTTTACATGCAAAGACAAATGAAGATTTTTCCCAATATTTTGAAAAAAAGTTTCTTTTGACCTAAATTATTCTTCGTTCCCCTTGCATATACAAGAAAGTGCCCTAGAACTCATCTTATGCATTGTACCAAATATAATATTGTTTGAGCATCCATGTTGAAAGATAAGCTGCTAAGTATGCAAGGGATGCCTCGGAAAAAGCAAGATGTTTTCAAAGTGAGCAAGACAAATAAGAACAATGGCCAAGAGGAAGCCATGGCAACAGCAGCTTAGATTAGATAAGGACTAATTGTCCTTTGAGATTCATGTGAAACTGAAATATGCTTTGAAGGGAGCTTTTCTTCAAGCCCACAAGCTAACAGATCTGAGAACCATTTGATATCTCAAACATAAATGCAATCAAGGAGGTAACTATATCCAGTGCCAAATTTCATGTGAGACTGAGCACTTTCAGAGAGTAACAAACATCAGAAGAATTTTTCTTGAAATAGGATATTAATTTTTAAAAAATTGTCAAAACCAGAGCTAGTGCCTGCAGCTCCTCATGGGACACAGTGTTGACATCAACATGCAAGAAGCATATAAGGGCATCAAATGGCCCCCAAATGACATTAATCCCCTGAATTAATGAAACACCCACATTTATAGAGTATGTCATTTGTGTTTTGACCTACAGCAAAACCAGGTGCATATGTAAGTATTTTAACACATTTGCCAATTGGTAGAAGAATTTTGACAGTTTCTTTACAAAAGAGTAGCTTTTGTTAGTTGTTTTAAAACAATGAGGTTAATAATGATTTTCAAAACATTCATTGTTTAAAAAAGAGAGAATAAAATATTTCAGCTAATATTTAAAGTATTTTAATTAACTTGAATCTTTAGCATTATAATGACATTTTAAGAATTGCATACTCTAAAAATGTTCTATTAACTTATTTTTAAGTTGTCTTTAAAAATATCAGTTCAAGAGTTTCTCATTAGTTTTTTAAGCCTCAAAGAAGTATTTTTTTGTGTATTAGAGCAGTGTACTTTGTAGCTGCATTTGGGCTCTAACGCACACAGCTGTTGTGCTGAGAGAGGGGATAGGAGATTTTTTTTTAGTCAATTGCAGCCACATTAGACAGAGATAATGTGGGAAAGCGGTGTCCTGATTCATACCATCTTCCCTGTATTACAGGTAGGTTGGGTCCCAGTCCTCAAGGAAGAAGAAGCAAATTGATGTCATAGTTAACCAGCACTCCAACCAAATGTGTGGCTTTGATAAGGACTCCTTATGTGGGTTTAATGATTTTTAGAAAACTGCTTTCATAAAAAGAATATTTCTGGCAAATCTTGTGCCATTGTTCAGATTGGTATTTGGAGTGGATTTTTTGGAATTTCTTCCTAACTGTCCCATCTGGTTTTCCCCAAAGTGAAAATAAAATGCAACTGTGGTTCCCGTTCTTGTATTTTCTAATAAACAGCCATCGCCTGTCAACATTTTTCCTGTACAGGTGAATTGGCTAGCCCAGCACATGAGGGTTCCTGAAGGTAGGGCTGACTGGACTGACTCTGACTCAAAGCTTCAGGAGACACTCACGTCCAAGGAGCCTATAGAGCTAAAAATCTGAGTCAGACGCTGAGGTTTGTAAAAGCCTAAATAAGTCAACAAACTAAGGGGAGGTAGTGGCAGAGCTCAAATAGCCAGGTATGGAACACGAGAAAAAGGAACAGAGAGATCTTTTTGAGCAGAAGATCAGGGAGTTTGGGATCAAAAGAGTAATCTGGAAGCCATGCCTGGTTGGACACCTGGACAGGCACTGTTGACAGTAATTGTCTTGTACAAACTTAACAGGGCAGTGTGAGAATGACCAGAGATGGGTGCCCCTGGACAAGCACTAGGGACAGGTCATAGCCATTCTCAAGGCCCTTGGGGGTTCTGAATCACAACAGTGGGGATTCACTGGACAGTTTGATACAAATTATTGATTCTTAATAAATATTTGCTGAAAGAATGTGTAAATGAATGATGAATTTTTCCATGAGACTTATGAACTGAGAAGTCCAAATTCTGGAGTTAAGAAATTCCATTGAAATCCCTATGAAATTCCTTGTAGCCCAAAGAGTGATCCAAACTTAGTAAAGTAAATCATTTGCTTGAAATTATTTTCATCTTGGACATTTGCATGGTCAGAGCTGCCATATTGCTAATGAAGCTCAAATGAATATTCATTTCCTCACATATGCTAGACATGGACAACATAAGTCTGTCTGATGAATTCCTTCTCAAAACTAATAATGCCTTAGACTAGCTTTTAAGAACCATTTATGACCCTTTTTCTTAAAACTTAGAGAGATTTCTGTTGTGTGTCTAATATGCTATCTAGTTTGCAAAGAGGCCAGATTTATATAATTGAAACATTTTTTCCGGAACCACTCCTCTGATCTCAGTTAAGTGGATATCCCAAGGCAACCTACACTAATTTTCTGGTGGTCTTAATTTGCCACTTCATTTTACATATGTATGTACTACCAAAAAGTCTTCTAGGACTTGTGTTGATGATTTCTCAAATCTTCAGTGTTTTCTGACAGAATCTTAAGGCAAATCTTATGAGTTTTCTCCTAAAATAACCAGTTAAGTATAATAATTTCAGACCAGGTGGCTTTATATAATGTTCACTAAAAATAATTCTTTTGGGCTGGCCCGGTGGTACAGTGGTTTAGTTCACTCTTTGGCAGCCCGGGGTTCAGGGTTCAGATCCCGGGCGCCAGCTACACACTGCTTGTCAACCATGCCATAGCGGTGTCCCATATAAAGTGGAGGAAGATGGGCCCGGATGTTAGCCCAGGGCCAGTCTTCCTCAGCAAAAAGAGGAGGATTGGCAACAGATGTTAGCTCAGGGCTGGTCTTCCTCACACAAAAAAATAATAATAATTCTACTTTTAAAAAAGGGGAATATGGTCTTAATTTGTATCTCAAACTGATGGAAAAAGATATACTGGGTATAAATAAATATAGTCATTCTCTACATATTGCTTCACAACTATTTTTAATTTAATAATATATCACAGATGTTTTTCCAAGCCATAGACATCTTTTTATGTCAATGTGTATAGACTTACCTCATTCTTTTTAAAAATTCCACATTATTTAATTCTATGAATGTGTAATCCATAATGTGTAACTCCTTTTTTTTTCTGTTTTTAGTGAGGAAGATTGGCCCTGAGCTAACATCTGTGCCCATCTCCCTGTACTTTGTATGTGGGGTGCCAACACAGCATGGTTTGATGAGCAATGTGTAGGTCTGCTCCTGGGATCTGAACCCGTGAACCCCAGGCCACTGAAGCAGGGCACACAAACTTAACCACTATGCCACTGGGCCGGCCCCTATAGTCCCTTTTTAATGTAAATTGTTTCCAGTTTTCAAAATTTAATTGACCATATTTATACATATCTTTGTGAATGACCTATAATTTCTGCTTAAAGTAAAACTGCTGGTCAATGAAGAATGAATATTTCAGATTTTGATTGTTATTACCAAATTGCCCTTCAAAGTGTTCTAAGTTATACTCCCACCCTAAAGTACATGGCAATTCTTATTTCCATCATCAGATTATTAATTTGAGTTTATTCTTTGCAAGTTTGTTGACTGTATTAGTTTGCTTGGCTACCGTAACAAAATACCACCATACATTGGGTGGCTTGAGCAAGAGAAATTTATTTTCTCACAGTTCTGGAGGCTAGAAGTCAAGATCAATATGTCAGCAGAGCTGATTTCATTCTGAGGCCTCTCTCCTTGGCTTGTAGATGGCCATTTTCTCTCTGTGTCTTCACATGGTCTTCCTCTGTGTGGGCCAATGTCCTAACCTCTTCTTATGAGGACACCAGTTGTGTTGAGTTAGGACCCATCTATCTGACCTCATTTTACCTTATTACCTCTTTAAAGACCTTATCTCCAAATATAGCCACATTTTGAGGAACTGGGGGTTAGGCTTTCAACATACGAATTTGGGAGAACACAATTCAGCCCATAACATTGACCATTTGTACTTCCATTTCTATGCCAGTTTATAGCATTTGGCTATTTTATAATTAACTAGTTCACTTTTTTAATTTATTATAAACATTATGTGTTTGTTAAGGAAATTATGCTTTCTCAGAATGCTTTTCTTGCTTTTTTATGTATCAACTTACATAAATGCATCTTTTAAATTCTGATTTCTTAGCAATGTAAGGCTAGGCGCAGAATGAATTTTACTGTTCTTATGCCCTTAAAATGCCAGATAAAGGCATGACACCCCAATTTCTCTTGGGGTTTTCAGACTACGTTTTGTACAACTTAGTTTCAGTGTAATGCTGGTAGCATGGAGACATCCTAGCTATTAAATATATAAAGCCAGCACTCATATTTAGCTCTAGATTCTCCTCTATTATTGCCGCACTATTAATCCTCTCAATAGTGCTGGTACAAGCAGTTATTAAAATGGTCATTCTAAAAAGAAATAAAAATAGAGCAGTTGTTTGTAGAACCAGCTGTCTTTGTAGACAGGTAAATAATCATCTATATAGTTTAGTTCGAGGGGCACAAAAATAACTTCTTCTGTGCCTTAAGTTCTCCCAATAATATCTTCCTTGTCTCCAGAAAGCCCTGGAATAAAGCAAATGATTATCTGAGAGGGAAGTGTGCCATTACCACAGTTACGCAGTGCTGCAACAATGTCAAGGGCCTAAGGAAATGAGGCCCAGGAGGGTCAGATGATGAAACATAGAACTTAGAACCATGGAGAATATAAGTAGTTGCATTGTCATCATCACACATTATTTGCCATGTCCTTACTGGTGATGTTGTTCACCAATGAGACACATCGTCCTTGGCCCTGCGGGAATCACCATGAGATGAAGGGAAGAAACGGGGTAGAGAATGGTCCTTCTAGAGGATAGAGAGTAAATAAGAGATACACCACTCCTCAGTTCTCCCTGGAAGCTGGAACTTTATCACCCTCTGTTCCAGTTTTCTAATTTGTATAACAGTATCTATGGTTTTTTACCACATGAACCTAGAATCACAAACTGTCAGAGAAGGGAGAGATCACGCTAGGCCAGTTCACCACCCCCTCACTGACAAATCAGTGAGCAGAGGCCCACATTAGATCAAAAGACTTCTTTACATGGGGAAGGAAGGAGAGGAGAGCAGGAGCAGACCAAGGTGGGAAAAGGGACATGTTAGCTATTGGCAATTCATCAATAACTTACGATTAGAGCTAGTGGTATGCTTATTTTCCCTTTTGAAATGAAACACAGGTTGTGTAAATAAGGCATTTGTTTCAGTTCTAAGGTCTTCCATGTTTATGTAACTCAAAATTATAAATATTCAAACAAAGCAACCAATAGTAGAATATATACTTTCTCTGATTAGAGAATTAATGGAAAAATAGCAAAATATTTGTTCTTTTTGAAAAATGACTCCATGATAACTATTAAAGCAAGCTTTGACCTTTTAGTGCATAGCTTAATTCTGAATGCATATTTGTGCAGGATTATCTAACCATTAAGGCACATATTCTAATCTTTACAAGAAGCATAAAAAAATGTGTGTGTGCATGTGTGCGTGCACACGTGTGCTGGAACTCTAGACACTGGAGTGTGACTCCAGACTGACAGTAAACAGAAGACAAGCACATGAAAAAAGACTGGGGAGATATACTCAGAATTAACAGTGATTCTTTCAGTGCAAGGGTGACTTTTAGTTCTTCTTTGTGTTTATGTGCTTTGTTCCTAAAAATTCTACAATAATAATGGCTATCATTTATTATGTGCCAGTCATAATCCTAAGTCTTTTCTAAGTAATAGCTCATTTAATCCTCCCAACAGCTTACTACTCTTGCTTCATACATGAGAAAACGTAAGCAAATGAATGTTAAGTAACTTGCCCCAGATTCGGATCTAGAAAGTAGAGGAGCTGGGACTCAAACTCAGCAGTTTCAGGGTTCAAGAGTTTAACTGCTACAATAAACGTGAATTTACTTTTCTTCATAAACGTGAATGAATGTGTATACGTAGATATGCTTTTTTTTAAGGCTAGGCACATGTGCGCTGAAGCTTGGTACGTTTAAATAAATGTGTAGCACCTAAAGTTGAATTCCATTCTCTTGGTGGCCGGAGAATAGTTATTACAACTATTTTCCAAAATATCTTAACTGCTTAGGCTTTTTCAATTGAAGAAAGAAGAACCTTATGCTAGGAGGAAGAAGGCTCTGCAAATCCTCTCCCTCTATTTTGCTGGCAGCCAACTCAGGACGGAATGCTCTCAAATTACTACTTGGAGCCTAAAACTCAGATTGATTTCAGATGAGCATGCTGTGCAATTATAAAAACACAGATTTGAAATCCTCAAACTTCATGCTCAAACTCCATGCAGGGAACAATTCTGAAACCTCTCTCCTCAACAATCTTTAGCCTCTTCTTAAACACTACCAGTCAGGAAAGCTCTCCACTCAGAGAGGTGGTGTGTTCTCTTGCCAAGCCTCCCATATAATAAATAATGTCTCTCCACACAAACCTGAAATCTCATGGTGCAAGCTCCCGGGAACTACACAGAAAAACATATAATCTAAAACTGATGTGGTTAGCCATTTTGCATAGCTTCCTCCTTATGAATTCTACCTTTTTCTTTGTGTTCTCATTCCAATTTCCCTGTGACATTACAAAAGAAGCTAATATTTGACAGAAATAAGTTCCAATGGAAAACATCTCTCTCCATGTTGCTTTGGTGCTCTGAGAGTCTGGTGTCATCACATCCTCTTAAATGTTAAGTGTTTAACTATAGAGGCTGAAAGCTAGTGCTAAGTAATGTGCCAGTAATGTTCCAAAGGTGCCGGAGTGGACAAATATTGCTGTAAAACTAGTAAGGCTTTAGTTATATAAAATCGCAGGTTTTCATTTCCTCAACTCTCTGACCCCAAACCATCAGACCCAGACCCTGGCCTCCAGCTCCTATGTCTTTAAGACTGTTGGAGGCATCTGACCTTCAGAACAGGCCTAGACCTGACCTTGGCTGCTTCTTTAGAGTCCTCCAGCTTCAACCTTGGATTTGCCACAAACTGTGGGTTCTGGCTCTGCTCACATTTGGCATCTCCTAATGTGCTGACCCTGGTCATGTTAGTTGACTTGGCTTTTGCCTTCTGGACCAGATTTTCACTTCGTGCCAACACTTGCCTATTGATGTCCTCATTATTTCAACCTCAGGGCTAACAAGGCTCATGACCCTGAGGGCTTAATCAGGCAGATGGAATGAACCCAAACCACCTCTCCCACCTTATTTCCCACCACTGCTCGGTGTGGCTCCCCTATTCCAGCCTTAGGGCCTCACTTGCACATGGTCCTCCCCACCTCTGCACCTTTGTCAACACCATGCCCCTGCCCCAGAGTCTTTCCCTCTACTCTCCAGTTCAAACCCTAGCACAGGGCTAAGAGTTCAGGCTCTGGAATCAGGTTGCCTGTGTTTGGGTCCAGCTTTTCTACTTATTAACTACATGACCTTGGGCAAGTTATTTAACTCTCAATGCTTAGTCTTCCTCTTGTGTAAAATGAGTAGTACTACTTGTGGAGGCACTGCTAACTGTCTACCCAATATCCACTTCCTTCCTTCTCCTTCAGAACACAGCTCTGAAGTTTTGGGCAACTCTGTGCTCAGATTAAAAAATAAAAACAAGAAGCTTTCATTCCTCAGCCAGTCCTGCAGCTGGGGTATCCAGATGACACAGTTCTAACCAATGGGTTGGAGTAGAAGTCTGAGGTCTGCTGGGGGCCCCGAGGGAAGTTTTCATTCCATTTATTAGCACTTCTTGTTTTCTTTATCTTTCTGTTGGCAATGCCAATGCAATGCCCAAAGTGGATCAGCCATTTTATACCATGGGGATAAAAGCCATACCTGGAGCCTAGAACTTTGATGATTTCCCAAGCACCTGCTTCAGCCCCGGACTACCTACTCTGGGGCTTCTTCTTTCTTTATTTATATTTTTGTGTGAGGAAGATTAGCCCTGAGCTAACATCCGTTGCCAATCCTCCTCTTTTTATGGAGGAAGATTGGCCCTGGGCTAACATCCATGCCCTTCTTCCTCTACTTTATATGGGATGCCACCACAGTATGGCTTGACAAGCGGTGCATTGGTCCGCGCCTGGGATCCGAACCTGCGAACCCCAGGCCACTGAAGTGGAGCGTGAGAGCTTAACCACGATGCCACAGGGCGGCCCTGGGGGTCTTCTTATTATGTGAGGAAGAATAAACCTCTACTTGATTATGCCTCTGTGGTCAAGTTTCTGTTACCTAACAGCTTTGTACGGTTGCGTGAGGACTAAATAAGAAAACATGTGTAAGCGCCTGACACGATGCCTGACATAGTAAGTTCTCACAAATAGCTGTGAGATTTCAAACCCCAACTTAAGTCCCAATGGCTCCAAAACCCACTAGCCTGCTGTGAGATCTCGGAGACCTCCTTGAAGTGCCCTTCAAACTTAATGGCCCACGCGTTGGGCACGTATAAGCCTTAAGTCTCTTCTATTGC
Organism: Tapirus indicus; assembly: GCA_031878705.1. Taxonomy (NCBI): domain Eukaryota; kingdom Metazoa; phylum Chordata; class Mammalia; order Perissodactyla; family Tapiridae; genus Tapirus; species Tapirus indicus. The sequence continues at coordinate 112,262,698 of CM062921.1, read as the reverse complement.
TATGTAATTTTTGTACTGTTGTTATTAAACTTGTATTTCCTAACTCTGCAGAAAGATAATAAGTTGAAGGGGTGACATATGATGCTTCAAGGTCTCCCCACAGTGCTTAGCCCAGTTCTATGCATCTAGATGCTACTCAATAAATAAATGGTTGTTTGTTCCTTGGAAAGGTTGTTTTCTCACATTGCCTGTTGTACTTTGTGGCCAGATTCTTTAAAACTAAGGAATTGTCTTGATGAATTATGAAAGTTTTTATGAAATTATCTGGCTAATAAACTTCTTTTTCTTTACCTTTTGACTACTATAGAACTGATACTCTATCAATGGCAAGTTTTGAAAGGCTACTAATTCAACATAGATTTTAACAGTAGTGTTAGCTATAAATACAAAATTTCTTATCAAATGATATATTTGAACAATCCATCTTCACTCCAGGAACTGAACTATAAATAGACCTAAGACTGGAAGAGAAAAGGCACTATCCACAGTGACCTCTTCCTAGCTTGTCCTCTTCTTCACTTGCCGAGATTGGCCTGTGTGGCCCTGGAAGGTGGCAGGTCCCTGCCCCCTCCATCCTGGGATTGATGCAGGAATCAGGGAGCCAGGAAATCCTTCCCTCCTTGGATCCTTCACAGCATTTTCTTGACACCTTTTCCTCTTGGTGTTAATCCCATCCCATCTCTACTCTAGCTACTTGTGTATTTTTCATCACCCTTCCAGATTATGAACTCCTAAGGGCCTAGAGAGTGTCTTAGTGTGTATCCCCTGCAGCCGCCATCACAATACCTGGCATATAAAAATTCCTCATTAGTATCTACTATACTTCATTAAGCTAATGCTCTGAAATTGGCCAGTAACAAGGACCAGAAACTGATGTGTTTCATAGTCAAAGGAAAACATGGTTCAAATAATTAGTCTGAAACCTGGCTTCCTGTCACTTGCTGATCGTGTGAAATTTGCTTTCTTTATAGCTCTGCTCTCCTAAATAAGATTTGCTTCCCCCTATTATCCAGAAGTGCTATAAAAAAAAAAGTATGTCAAAAATCCTAGGGAATTCCAAGAAGGGAAGATATGGTGTTTGTAATGTCTTGGTCACTGTCCTTAGGATGTGTTTTTTCTTAATTCAATGAATAGTTACTGAGTATCTAAATACTGACATTGTTCTAATTGCTGGATATACACTGGCAAGCAGAAAAGAAAAAAGTGGAAGAAAACCCATTCCTTATGGAGTTGATAGTCTAGTGGCAGAACAAATGTCAATGAGTGCCATGGAGCAGAGAGTAGAAAAGGAAAATCAGCTGGTTCATAGAGTTGACGAAGGCTTCCCTGAGGAAGTAACAATTGAGCTGCAATCTGAATGAGGTGTAGGAGTTAAGCGGATGAAGCTGCAGGAAGACAGAAGAGCGTGTGCAAACACCTAGATGTGAGGGAGCATGGCAGACTGAAGAAACTGAATCTGTGTAGCTGGAGCCGAGGGTGAGTGATGTAACAGGAGACATGCACGGAGGCCAGACCGTGCCAGGGTTGTAGACCCTGTGGGAGTTTGTGTGTAACGTGATCAGATTTGTATTTTCAAAGATCACTTTAGGGTACAGTGAGGAATAGATTGGAAGGCAGCAAGAGCAGCAGTGTGTAGCCTAGATAGTCCAGAAAAGCCTCTTCAGAGGCCCATCTCTGCCTTTTCAACTGTCAGCCCCCTTCTTGCAAGTGCCCAAGGACTCAAAAAGGAGTTTGGAGGGGACATTTATACACTTGGCCAGAATAGTTTGGGGTTGGAGGAAGGGCCAAACTCAATTTAAAGTGTTGTTCTAAGGTCGTTGCCAGACTCATATCTAACCTCCTAGCTTTCAAGGGAGACTCAAAACTCGTGCCTTGCCAACTCAGTAACCACAATTGCATATTATGTGTGGTTTGTTGTCCTGAGAAAAGGGAATCATTTTTTTTTCCTAAAGTAATGCAATTTAGGGTCACTATAAAAAGTAGTGACTGATATAAGCAAGAGTCAAGAGTCTTAGGAAGGTTGTGTTTGTGTTGGGGAAGGATGTTTAAATTAGGAATTTGTGAGTTGGCATGACAGCCTGAGGGAAAACAGCTGCATGACCGTTTTTCAGGCAGATTCTCAGCAGGCTCCCATCTTCCTGGGTTCCACTGGCAGCACCCAGCCACAGCCCCTGAGACCTGAGGCTAGGTAATCATGTATTTTGGTGAGAGTAAACACAGCATTCCTTGGAGCTGAAGACTTCAGTCAAAATCTTATTTGCATTTACTCTGAGAAAAGCCTGGAGTTTTCTTTTCTTGATCTTAGTCCAACGGCAAGGTTTTCTGGCAAGTATGAGAAAAAATTTATGCCTAGCAGTTAGAGGCCTACAGTGAGGGAAAAAAATATGTTTCTTTTTGTTTTTGTTTTTCTTTTTTTTTTTGAAGAAAGCTCCAGAAGCAGCCTTGCAATCAATTTCTCTGGCATTTCTGATCCCTTGGAGGATGCTTTTTGTACTCACACAAAAAATATCACTTGGTCTAATACTAACACCATGAAAGCTGGGTCTACCTAAGATAGTAAAAGTTACTTAGCAACAAAACTGGCTATATTCCTTCATTCATTTACATGTTTATAAATAATTGAGTATCAGTTAAGCAGCCATGTTCTGCAAGATGTTGGCAATTACAGTGGTGTGTCCAGCATCTTTGATTTTACTAGGGTGCCACCAGGGTAAATGTCTTGCCAGCTCTGAGATCTGGGTCCCCAGGAGTGGAGGCCATGACATTAGTCTGAGCAATCAGGTTAGACTTGCCTCAGACCAGGTTCTCCCAGTACTTTGGAGAGATAGGTCTTCCCTGGGTCCAGGCAGTCTTCCCATCCTGCAAACTCCTGCAAAATACATGTTGTGGGTCACAACAGTGTGAATATACTTTACGTTAATGACCTGAACACTTAAAAATGGCTAAGATGGTAAATTTTATGTTTTTTACTACAATATTGTGCCTGAGGTCACACAGCTAGTAAGTGGAAGAGGTGACTCCAAAGTCCCCGCTCTTAACCACTACCCACTACTATCATTCAGACTTCAGCTTCCATGTCACCTCCTCCAAGAGGCTCTTCTTTACTTGCTTCTAAAATAGTTGTCCAGTTACTCTGTCACTTTGTCTTCCTTTCAACCATGGCACAGCTCATACCATGACAGGATTTTCTGGGTGCTTATTTATTTGTGTATTTGTTTATTGTCTGTCTCCCCTTCTAAAATCAGGGATCATGCTGTCTTATTTACTTCAGCAGCCTCAGTATCTAGGACAGTGCCTGGTACATGGCAGACATTCAATAAATATTTGCTAATCAATATTACTAAATTGCATCATTATAGACAGCAATATAGAAAATTTATAAAAAGCACATATTTTAGTTCCAAACCTTGTTTGAGCCCATCTCTGCCACATTGTTGTTGTGTGAACCTTGGCAAAGTAACCTGACCTCTTTAAGTCTCCATTTCTATATCCTGAAAATGAGAATAGTAACTACCTCATAAGATAGACATGAGAATTAGATAATGTTTATAAAGCTCTCAGTTTTACATACTGTTTAGTGTTACCTACTAATATTATAGAAAATAAAAAAGAACTAATAACATATAGCCTAATGATACCCTTCCAAATTTACTTCTATTCTTTGCCTAAAGGCTTGCACTCATATATTGTTCTAATTTATGTGCACGTAAGAAAACTAACTTTTGTTGAGGACTTACTATGTATCAGTTACCATTTTAAGCACTTTTATATCTATTGACTTATTTAGTATCTGTTGATCATATGAGAAAGCTACTATTACTACACCCGTTTTACAGATGAGAAAAATTGAGGCATAGAGGGGTTGAGTAATTTGCGCAAAGTCATACAACTAGTCAGTTGGCTCAAACTTGACAGTTGTGCTCTATAGACTTTGTTCTTAACCACTACTGTAATGGGCCTCTCAATATTTTGGTTAACTTTAAAAACAACTTAATATTACTTCATGCCATTATTTTCATATATATCAAAAAAGTCCACATGATCGTCATTTTAAAAATTAGCTTATCCAATCATGATGATAGAAGGCAGTTTTTTAATCTGTTGATGTATATAAATTGTTTTATTTGATCTTCAAAATAGTGCTATAAGGTCACTATTTTTAGCCTCACTTTATAGCTGTAGAAACCTCCAGGGAGAAGTTTCAATGATTCTCCCAACATCTCACAGCAAGTGTCACAGCCAGGTCTTCAATATCCAGTTCTAGTACTTCTGGTCCTTGGGTAAGAGTCACTAACTGTCTACATTAATGGAGTGTTACATGCTTAATATGGCATATCTTGGTCAGTTTTGAATTAACAACCGGTGGTAGGAATTTGATATTTCAAGCATAAACATTTTTTATCCAAACTCTAAAACTTCCTTCCACCTAAATCCAGATCATGCAATAGCATTCTACAAAATCAAAGTTTTCTCCTTTCGGTTCCTGGATGGACTTAAGAGTTTGGCCGATTTAAAATCATAATGGTCTTCATAATGACATAGTGGAAGGAATCCTATTTAAGGGTAATGGGTCAATAAGAAACCCAGAATTATGGTTTGGCCTACAGAGTAAAGAAAGCTAAAAATCCAGAACAATCACTCAAAATAAAAATGAAAGGGGCCAGCCCAGTGGCGTAGTAGTTAAGTTAGCATGCTCTCCTTTGGTGGCCTGAGGTTCATGGGTTCAGATCCCAGGCATGGACCTACACGCCACTCATCAAGCCATGTTGTGGTTTTGTCCCACATACAAAATAGAGGAAGATTGGCAACAGATGTTAGCTCAGGGCCAATCTTCCTCACCAAAAAAAAGAAAAGCCTAATCAATGAAATGAAAATGAAAGAGGAGAGAGAGCAAATGTTTGAAGCTTTCTTAGAACTTCTTATATTAAAGCAATGATTATTCATTCAGCTTTTGGGTTTATAGCCAGCCCAGAGTTGGGGCCCCTGGAAGCCTGTTACACGGGTTTATAACTGACTTCTTGGAGGGAAAAGTACCAAGTGCAACAAGAAAAAGTTCAGATTGATAGTGGGACTAGGGTGGGAGCTTCTAAGCTGGCCCCCAATGATCCTTTCCTCATTGTACTCATGTCCTGTGTAATCCCCACTCCTTGAGCGTCAGTGGGACATAGTAGCTCACTTCTAAGGAATAAAATATGGAAAAAGTGATGGATGTCACTTCTAATATTAGGTTGTAAAAAGACTCTGATTTTTATCTTTTTTCCTCTCCCACTTGCTCAGTGGCTTTGAGGGAAGTCAGCTTCTATGCTGTGAGCTTTCCTATGAAGAAATCCATGCAGCAAGGAACTGAGGGAGGCTGTCAGGGCAGCAGACAGCAAAGAAATGAATCTTGCCAACAACTACACAAGCTAGTTTGGAACCATATTCTCCCCTAGTTGAGCTTTCAGATGAGACTGCAGTCCCAGCCACCACTTTGCAGCCTGGTGAGTGTCCTTGAGGCAGAGGGACTCATATAAGTTGCTCCCAGATTCTTGACTCCAGAAACTATGAAATAATAAATGTTTGTTAAGTGACTAGGTTTCAGGGTCATTTGTTATGCAGCAATAGATAATGAGTACAGAAACTGTGCCAAAAGTGAGGGCCCCATTATCTGAGACTCATTCATTTATTCATTCCCTTAGCACCTATTTATTGAGTTACTAAGATAAAACAATTATAGGGACAAGAAGAGTTCCCTGTCTTCTAGGAGCTTCATTCTAGAGAAATCTACAAACATCTAGAAAAGGCAGCAGTATTGAGGTTCAGTCCATGAAGGCATTCCAGAGGAGGTGAGCTGGGTTCTTGGCTAGACCTCGCTGGGTAGACAATATTCAACAGGCAGGCAGAGATGGGGGTAGGACAAGTCAGAGAGTGAGGTGGATGGTGGCAGGTGGGAAGCAGGGCTAGACCTCTTGAGAGTCTATGAGTTACTGGAAAAGACATGAGGAAAAGCCACAGGAAAGAAAGAATAAGGTTTTACTTTCTGGTCAGTTACGTGGTAACAGGCATCAGGGACTCTGGAGAAAGGGGCCATCCTCTTCCTGGCCCTAATACTGTGTACACACCTTGTTGATCTTGTCAAAGATGGGGGCAGGGGGTGGAATTTCTTCTCTTCAGTTTATTGTATCATCTATGAGGTCATTGTTATACTGCTCCATTGTTCCTAAGCTTGAGTGAGCCATTCATTACTGAAAATGACCAGAGGAAAACAAAACAGACAAAAGGCATTTTCAGATGCAGCATCCTGGGTACTTATATCTCATCTGTTGGACTCTAGAAATCTAGCTAAAACATTGCATATGTCTCATGAAATGTGGAAAAGAGAAATTTTTGAGTCACAAATGCAGACCACTGGAAAACATGACATAATGATGATTGTCATAGGGTTTTAAATTCCTGTTGTATGACAATTGCACATCTATATTATCAATATCAGACCTTTCTTTGACTCCACAGCTGCCAGTCTTTGGAAAAGTCTTATAAGATTTACTCTAAAAATATTCTCTATTTCAGAAATGAAGTATTTGAGGAGAAGATACAAGCCACTCTCAAACTTCTGTTAATATTATTTTCATCACTTGTATTAATTTTTAATTTCTTGAGTTACTTAGGTTAGACATTTCTGTGATGGAAGCTGTTACAGGCTGAACTGTGTCCCCTCCACCCCCAAGTTCTAACCCCCAGTACCTCAGAATGTGACTGTGTTTGGAGACAGGGTCTTTAAAGAGATTAAAGTAAAATGAGGTCTTATGGGTGGTTCCTAATTCAATATGACCAGTGTCCTTAAAAGAAGAGATTATGACACAGGCACACACAGACACAGGAAGAAGATGGGCTTTTGTTAGCCAAAGACAATGGCCCTCAGAAGAAATCAACCCTGCGAATACATTGATCTTGGACTTCCAGAACTGTGGGAAAATAAATTTCTATTGTTTAAGCCACTGGTCTGTGGTACTTTGTTATGGAAGCCCTAGCAAACTAATACAGAAGTCTTTAGAGTTTCACAAACAGAATAAAGAGAATTTGCTCAAAATTTTTTAATCATCCTTTCATGGTAAATATATTTAACTCATCCATAAACTATTTGGTATAAGTTTCTCACTTAAAAAATAACTTTCTGAGACAAATACTGTATGATTTCACTAATATGTAGATGATAAACAAACAAGTAGATAAGGAGAACAGATTGGAGGTTACCAGAGGAGAAGGAGGTGGGGGAAGGGTGAAAGGGTAAAGGGGCACCTATGTATGGTGATGGATAAAAACTAGACTATTGGTGGTGGACACGATGCAGTCCATACAGAAACTGAAATATAACGTACACCTGAAATTTACAATGTTATAAGCCAATATGACCTCAATAAAATAATAAAAAATAAAAATAAATAACTCTAACAAAAGATATTCATTGGAGATAAATTAGAACATATACGTAAGCAAAATGAAGAAAGTAAAAATCACTCATTATCCTTTATCAATTAATATTATGATCTATCACCAATTATTTATCTTTGCAGATATATACAGTAATAGTTCAAAATATTCCAATGGATCAGGGACTTTTCTAACGTATTATCAATGTGACTTTAGTCGTTTGGTCAAGTTGGAACCTCCATGAGGTTCTGTTTTCTCATCTATAAAATGGGGATAATAAGAACCACTTCCTCAGATTTTGTCGAGTACATATAATAAAATACCATGTATAAGCACTTAACAAAGTGCCTGGCACATAGTAAGCAAACAATAAATGTTCTGTATATTTTCATATAGCCTGTATTTTACCAAAATAGTGTCACTTTGCACATGCTATTTTTGCAATCTGATTTCTGGGTTTTTTTTGCATTTGATATAGGTTCATCACTAGCTATTTATTAAATTCTGTTTCGGGACATGTAAGTGACCCACACATAAGAATGTGTTTTCCTGGTCTCACAATGCTTTCATTTGAACAGCTTTTCTTCAGGCCTCTTGGTGTAGAATTTCATGCCTTTTTAAGACTCCTGGTCTTTTAGCAGCCTCCTTGTGTTTGGGAAAACTTCCAAAAGCACAGTGGGGTTGAGAACTCGTTCAGATTTGAGACATTGCCAGACGGCAAAGAGAAAACAGAACTGTCCCTGCTGACTCTGCACCACAGCTGCCAGATGGCTTGGTTAACTTGTGGGAAGGAAAACAAAATGGAATGGTGAAATGAAATGCTTTGAAGACCACAAAATGGTGGCGGCAGAATGGAGGTTTGTTCCTCTGGTGCTTTTAGCAGCAGTTCTAAGGATCAGCTGTGTCCCAAGTTCACATGTCTGAGCCAGAGCCAGGCTGCCACAGGCTGGGATAAGCCCATAGCAGGAGACTCCAGGAGGGGTGCCAAGGATACCAGAAGTCACCCCCTCAGTGCCCCCGTACCACCACTACCACCAAAAGGCAACCTCCTCCCACCTGAGCTTTGTTCACCGAGCTTTCCTAAAATGCAAAGAAAAAAAGTTCTTAGGGTGAATGAGCTTCAAGTCCTTTCCGAAAGCTGGTTTTGATGATGGAAGGGGAACAGCTTGAGAGAACATGTGGCATGTGTGGGTAAGAAAGACATCAACTCCAAAGGGGAGGCTGGGGACTGAAGTTCTTAACCGGCAGTTAAGTGCTGTTTGCCTCCAACCAAGCAAGGGCCTTGGAAGCTGTGCTGGAGGGATGGGGTGGCATGAGAGGTACTCAAGGTTGCTCACAAATACCTTTCATCTATCATGAGGAAAAGACAACATCCTAACCGGGCATCAGGATATCTCCAAAGGATTTGCAGGCCAAGACTGCTTCCATATAGAAAACAGCTGCTTTTATCTGAGTGGCACTTTATGGAGCTGCCTTGGGCTCTATAAAAACACAAGCATGGGGGGTGTTGAGCTCCCCACTGTCAGCAGCAGTTCTTCCTCCCAGTAGTTCCATTATCACATCCAGTCAACTCAACAAATATTTGCCAGGCATCCACTGTGAGCAGGACATTACATTATGAAGGCTGCTACAGCGAGCTGGGAGCTTTTTCTTGCAGAAACTATCAGAGGGCTTTGCCTGGAGGCTGTTAGGAAGCCAGTGACAGGAAACCGGCAGAAGACCCCACCCCCCATCCCCCAAAGGTCAACAGCTGGGCCATCCTGCACTGAAAGCCATGACACCACAGGCTGGCCCAGTAGGCCTTTCCTAATAACCAGGGTTTTTAAAGACAAACTAAGAATCTCTCTAATGAGGATAAACAATTTAACATGGATCTTGAATAACCCTGAGAAACAAATGTGACTGTTTATTTCATAAGAGAGAGATTTTGTGGAACAGTACATTCAGGAATGTGCTTCAATGGCAAAATATTACTGCAGTTGGTTATTTATATTTTAATGCATTTTTTTCTGCTTGTTTTTCTACCAGAGTTCAGAAGCACAGAAGGTTGTCAGCATAAACTGTATGCTATGAAGATGGCCTCAGTAGAACCCCTAAAATGATGCAAGTCCCAGAGTATTGCTTACATGTACAACTAAGCAATCCCATTCATTTTTCTCAGGATGCCTGAAGACATGGGTTCTTCATTTCTTCACATGAAAAAATGTGCGTTGTACTGGCCAGATGAATCACAACATCGCCCAAGCCTACAGTCATCTTCTAAAGGAAATTTCCTCCTAGAGCCCTGTGAATGAAAATTGCTCCAGACCGTTGGTCCCAACTCTGGCTGTACATTAGAATCACTAGAGAGATTTTAAAACATGTCACTATCCAGACCTCACCCTCATAGACTCTAATTCAAGATTCTAATTAATCTTGGGTGGGGTCTAATTTTTAAAGCCATCACGGAAGATTCTGTTTTGCAGCCTGGGTTGAAAACCACTGCTGTAGACCATTCCATAAACTAGAGTGGCCAGGTTAATTACGACTCCACCCTCTCTCCCTCATAGGCAATTAATTGGACCAGTGTTGAACACTTGGCCCAAGGACAGCCAATATCTAAATTGGCCTGAGTTCTTTGAGGTGGCCTCTATTGTGGTCCTCAAGAAAATCCCCATATTTGGAGAAATGCTAGAAGGACTCATGGGACTTAGCACATAAGTGGACTCATGGTTAAGATTTATTACAGTGATGGAGTAAGAGTACACAGTCACATCATAATGGAAAAAGACAGAGGCAGAATCTGTAGAAATCCATGTACAGGTTTCCTATGCTCTCTCCTTCGGTGAGGGGATAAACTTGAGCATGCTACTTTCTCTTGCAATGAAAAATGCAATAACATGTGTGTGATGTTTCTGCCCAGGAAAGCTCATTAGAGGCTCAGCGTTCAACATGTTTACTGGGGGCTGGTCACATCTGCACCCTCTGCCTAGCACGCACCAAAATTCCAGACTCCCAGAAGGAAAGCAGGTGTTCAGCATAAATCACATTGTTTGCACAAACAGTCTAGGCACAGAGAACCACTCTTATCAGTTTTGAGAATGGTGGGAACACCCAGATACCAGCCAAAGGCCTATTTTGCGAGCAGGCCCTTCTAAAGATTGCAGTCTCAGGCCTGCCATGTTAGCTCTCTTCTGCACACAGCCCAAAACTGAGACAATAATTATCAGTTCAGACAGATAAATTCTGTCTCAGGAATTTGACTTGGGAAATAAGAACAGCGTCAGGCAGTCAATTTTAAGAGAAAAGAACAGACACAAAAAGAAACAAAGATAAGAGCTTGGTTGAGTCAGATTTATGGCAACGCTCTAGTGAAGAGAACTCCAGTGTTGTGACTCAACAAGGTAACTCAGCTATTAGAGCTCTGTTGGTTCTTCTGCTTCCTAAATACTGTTGTCCTTCTTTCCCTGAAACCTATTGCCCCAGTCATTCCTGGCTTTCCATGAATTTTCTGTGTCCCTTAGAGCTACTTCATAAGTTTACCCTCTCTATATGTGGTTTGTCCTCTGTATAAACCTCAATCACTCAGCAAGGGCAACTCTTAATGTCCTTTAAGTAAAAGAGCTAACAAGCTCATTCATCACATGATACTGACCCAGGACCACCTCAGACGTAGGCCGAGGAAGAGCAACAACCAACAACCTCAAAGAAGGGGAAAAACAACACGTGATCTTGCCACCCAGACTAGGCTTCAGAAAGCCACAGTTGTCATTCTTAGTAACATGCTGCCTTTCACATCAACTGGACTTTTGGCTGAATTAAGGGATACCTTTGCAGAAATGATTGAAAAGTTTTGGTCATGGAGACCATGAAGATTTGGTCTTTGTGGTCCCAGAATACAAAACAACTAACTGAGAATTATGGAAGAGTTCCTAGATCATGAAACTCATCCACTTATATTCTGGTCTCACTCATTCATTATTTAGCTGGACATATCTATGGACTTCAAAGTCTTTTTAAACAGTAAAATAATCACATAAATATTCAGTTCAGATGTTTTTAGGTGAAATTCAAGCTTTTAGATTGAAGGGTGAAGTCCCTCCTCTATCAAAAGCTCACTAGTTTATTCCTCTCCATTCTACAGCCCTTCTTTCCAGTGCTAATACTTTCTATCACCATTACATGGTCTTTCTATCATAGTGGTTGTTGATTTAAATAAATAGTAGAATCTTAGAAATAGAAAAGACATTACCAATCATCTGAAATTCAATCCTCTGGTTTTAAAGAAGAGAAGCTGTAGGCCCAGCAAGATTTTTAGACTTATCCAAGGTCTCACAGCTGGCTTGAACCAGAACAGATTCTGGTTCTAATGTCCTGACTCCCTGGTTAATTTATTGCCACTCTTGGCTCTTCATCTTGGTCTTTTCTTATACAATAGAATTCAGACTCCAAAACTGTGCATAACTTCTGACTATTTTTGCAGCTTTTATCTTTCAAAGTCTGTTGTCATTCCCAGAAAATATTAACATTCACAAGGCTGTGCATTTGTGATTGTGCAATAAGTAAATAATACATCATTCTCAAATGTGCTAATGTTTGCACACTAAGATCACATGTCCCTAAAGAACAGGAAGCCACACTCAGCTTGTACTTTTGAGTCTCTAAGAACAAGTCAGCACAATGTATTGTTTGCTATAGTTACACTTAAAAAAGAATTTAACCTTCACCCACTCATTTACTTTTAAAACTATGTCATGTGACAGTATTCAGTTCAAAGAAGTTGTAGAACAACTTTACTCAGAAGTCAGGCATCAGTTAATCTATCAATAATCAATAAAGAAGAACTTAGTTAACCATAATTAGAATTCCAACACTGATCCAGAGTTGGGTGTGCTGGAGGGAGGCAAATCAATACAAACTAAGATTTTCTCAGAGCATTTAATGTGCAGAAGACAAAATGCAAAAAGACATTAATAGTGTGCAGAAAAATATTTAAAACAATAAGCACTACGTCATATAGTAAATTAACTCAAGAGAGATCCACAGAGATAGGACAGTTCCAATTAATATTTTCTGACTGGGCATTTACACTCAGAAGTAGTTAAAATAGAGTATTTTTGTCCCTTAGGCATAGTAGAAAGGCAAGCCAGCTTAGGTATCCACTTGATTTTTATTTCTAATTCTTCATCCATAAAATGTATTTATTGAGCACATTTTTATGTACATAACACTTTGCTAGCCATTGCAAAGGATCCAACCACGGGCACATTGCTTAAATCCTCAAAGCCTCAGTTTCCTCATCGCTGAAATATGAAAAATGGATCCGATGATATTAAATCCCTTCTAGTTCTTAACTTTCTATGAGTCTAACAGCTCCAAGATAAGGAAGAATTCCTGCTAAGTTCTTACAAGCTATTTGAAGAATGGCAGTGGGGGACTATATAGGTTTGAAAACTTCTCCCAGGTGATTCAGACATGAGCCCCTCCTTCTCAGAGTGGCTCTGCCACCTCTTTGCTTAATTAAGAATCATTGGATTAAATATTCAAGCAAATGGAATAGTTGAAGGAAGGAATAATGAGCAGAAATGGTAAAAAAATAAAAACTTTCCTCTTTCATTCAAGATAAATGTAAACACTGGACACTGGACACAAATGTAAACACTACTGTGTTCCAGTCATTATGCTAGAATTATAGATTAAAAACAAAGAAACAAACCAGGGATCCAGCCCTTAAGGGACTTGCAGCATTATAGACTATATCAACCCGGAAACCAGAGATCCAGCCCTTAAGGGACTTGCACCATTGTAGACTATATCAACCCGGGACACTGTAGACTACAAATATCAGAAAATCTGATGGGCCTAAACACTAATGCCTGTTATTGGATGATGCAGAGCAGGCATCATAGTTGGCTTAATCTAGTGATCCCAACTAGTTCATTGCAAAGAACCTTGGCTTCAAGTTCCAGCTTCTCCGCTTACTAGCAATACGACCTGCACAAGTTCTTCAACTCCTCTAAATCTCAAGTTCAACATCTGTAAAATAAGGATAATAGTAGTTCCTACCTCATACTGTTGTTATGAGGATTAAATGGTAATAACGCACTTAGCCCAATGCCTAGCATTTAAAGGGCTCAAAAGAGTTACTATAGTCACAATCATCATAATTAAAGTGGCCAACTATGGGCAACAGTAAGATTTTTTTTAATTACAGAATTTTACCACCCACAGCTGAGCTTGTGAAAGAAGATAAAAAGTTGGTTGAAAAGTGATTTGAGAGCAATGATTTGCAGAATGCAGTAGAAGCCCCTTTTAAAAAAAAAAAAAATGGGGCAAGAAAGAACAATAAAAGGATGGTAGCTGGAGGGAGCCCTTAGGATAGAGATAGAACTTTTTATTTTAGAAGAAAATAAATCTGAATATTTTTATAGCCTGTGAAATAGGGTCTAATATAGGCAAAGAAGTTGAAAATACTAGAGAAAAAGAGAATATTGCAAATTGCAGAGGAGATGGACACTGAACACAGGTGCAGGAATTTGCCCTGAGCAGATGATATGATGATTATTTTAATTATTCCATTTTATTAAATGCTTACTAAGCCAGGCATCAGCCGAAGTATTATGTATGTATGCAACATATTATTTATAACATTTAAACATATAAAATACTTTATCCTCACAACAACCTTAAGAAGTAGATACTCTTTTTACCTCCATTGAGCACCCTCTGTTCAAGTCTAAAACTGAGGTTTGGAAATTATTAAATAACCTCTAGTAAGAACGGAAAACAACTGTGAACCTGAGTTTCAAACCAAAACCTGTGTCCTTATACCTATGCTGAATTGAGATAAAGAAAGGAGAAGCGTGCATATATTGAAACATCTGTAGGTATTGGGTGGGAATTTGTGGGAGTTTGTCCTGGATAGAATCCATATTCTCCATGAAGTCTGTGAATACCTAGATAGAGAGGAGTTCAGACAAAGTCTAGAAGTTACAAAGGAAGGACTAGAATGACTAGAGGAGAGACAATATTCAATGAGAATTTTCCAGAATCATGAAAGACTTAAATTTTCAGATTCAAGAATCACAATGAATACTAAGCTAAACAAGTAAAAATTAATCCACATCTACACTCATCCAAGTAAAACTGCAGAACACCATCGATACTGAGAAAATCTTAGGAATCCAAACAAAAAGATTACTTACAAAGTAACGATTAGACTAAAGCAGACTTCTCAACAGAAGAAAACAAAAACCATGAAATAATAGAAAGTGCTGAGGAACAATATCAACTAAATTATTATTCAAGGGGACAGATAAAACAAAGAAAGTCCAAGTGCGTATGCCATATGCAATGAGTGATATATGTTTTCAAATAGACTTTGAAAGAAGTACTAAAGGATGTACTTTAGAAAAAGGAAAGTTAACTGATAAAAAAGAGTGGAGTGCAAAAACCAGTATGGATCAAAGAATTTGGTAAATACTTAAGTAAACACTCATTGTCTATTTGAAATAACAACAATAATGACTACTGCAGAGAGGAATTTAAATGAGATAAAACGGAAATACTAAACAAAAAATGGAAAATAGGGAAAGTGATTGGAATTAGAGAATTCTAGACATTGTTTTGTTCAGAAAAGTATAGATGTATTAACTTTTGACCTCAGAGTATGTATTTTTTTTAATGTAACAGTAACCATTATAGGAAGAAAATTACAATCTCGAATTTCCAAAGGATAGCACTTCAAAATCATGGTTTAGAGTGGACGTAGGAATGGATGTGACCAACTGTAGGTGTAGTTAATTTCCACAGATTAAAAGAAGTATCTAAAGGAAATATGACAAAATGTTAATATTTGTTAATTCAATAGATATGTGTCTATTATTTTCTGTATTTTTGAAATATTTTACGATTAAATTTATTTTAAATAAGCTTCTGGTGCTTTTAATTGACAGGTTTTGCTTGATCACATATACCACAATCGCTGATAATAAAGAAGCTGAACTAGCAAAGCTCAGTTCTGTCTAGGTAGGGCCTCTCCTCCTGCAGAAACGAAAATAGATGGTATGTTCCTTTCTATTTCTATAAGGGAAGTGTTCTTGTAAGGAATTTGAACTTTGAGCACATGAGTCAGGCTCATAGCAACAGTTACAGCCTGTTACACCAGGTCACAGTGACCTCCATGTTCTAGTTTGTGATTATCACTTAGATTCTCCCGGAACAGTCATCTTAGTAGTCTTTCAAAGTCCCTTCTAAGCTTCTATCAGTCTATGTTTATCATTTTCATGGTCTGGTCAATTTTCATAAATCGATACACAGTGTGTCTGCATGATTAGAGTCATGCTTTACAGCTGTTATAAAGACAGATTATCACTCTAACTCTGTCTGGCCATAGGTGTGTTGATTTGTTTGCTTTGATGAGCTATGAGTCCTTTAATAGGACTCTAATCCCTCCAATTTACAAAAAAAATGAGGGCCAGAGAAATCGGTATTTTTGCCCAAGGTCTTACAACTGGTAAGTAACAAAGTTGCAAATCGAATTTTGGACCCATCACTACCATCATTCTGTGAGATAATATCTACATTCCTAAGATATTACAGCATGAAATATGTTATCTATGAAGATCCTAAAAGTATCAGTCACTAGGATGTCATGATTTACAGCCACCTGATTTAACTCCAGTGGAATAGCATAAGAGTAATACACCTGGCATAGAGGCCACATCCCTGGGTGGCATTCATGTCC
The DNA here is from genome assembly GCA_031878705.1 of Tapirus indicus. Lineage (NCBI taxonomy): Eukaryota > Metazoa > Chordata > Mammalia > Perissodactyla > Tapiridae > Tapirus > Tapirus indicus. The sequence goes on along the minus strand of CM062921.1, from coordinate 112,246,563 downwards.
AGCCTGTGCCTGTCCACTGTAGCCATACTCCTGAGATCTTCAGAGATAAATACTCTTGCATGACTCCAAGGTTTGAAGAGTTTAAGGAAAACATGTTTGTTGACATCGTACCCTTAACAACAGCCACACTATTGCCAACATAGTTAGGCACAACCCATTGGAATGATCAAAGTCGCCCAGCTCATCTGCTGTTGGGTTAAAGGACAACTAGACTAGAAAGGACTTTGCAAAGTCACAAAGGACACCTTGATCTAATAGTGCTTCTCAAACTTGAATGTGCACACGAATCACACAGGGATCTTGTTAAAATGCAGATTCTGACTAAATAGGTTTGGAGTGGTCTGAAATTCTGCATTTTGAACAAACTTCCAGGTGATACGCACACTGTTGGTCCCATGAGTAGCCTTCTAGTAGCAAGGCTTTCCCTGTTCTTAAAACTCTCCCAGGGTCTACAAGGAGGAGGACTTGCTTCTCTAAGGCAGGACTTTGGTGGCCAGAGAGGGTTGGAGGCAGGTGGTTGTATGAGCAGTACGCACAGGGCTAGCCAGTGCTGTCTGATTGCTTATCTATGCTGGTCAGAAACAATGACTCCTTGGCAATGCCAAGGTGCTTGGCCCTGAAGTTTGAGTTGGAGCTTCTAGAGACTCAGGGCACTACCAGCAATGAGGCAAAGAGCAAATCCCCCCACTCCTTAATCTAGAAAGAATATTTCATGGGCTATGAACCTAAAGAAGCAGATTAAAGAAAAAAATGGAACTTAGAATAAGAGGGTTCAGATCTAGTATCAAACTAAAACTCTTCTATTTACCACTCGTGTGACCTTGGGCAAGTTGCTTAAAGTCTTTGAGTTCAGTTTCCAAATCCCTAAAGGGAGAATGATATTAATAACAACTGAGTCACATTAAACAAGGTCATGATTTGAAAAGTGCTTTCGTACAGGATCTCGAAGAGGTGCCTCCACTCCCATGTTCATTGCAGCATTATTCACAATAGCCAAGATATGGAAACAACCTAAGTGTCCTTCTATAGATGAATGGATAAAGAAGATGTGAGATATATATATATACACACACACACACACACACACAATGAAATACTATTCAGCTGTGAGAAAGACAGAAATCTTGCCATTTGTGCCAACATGAATGGACCCTGATGGCATTATGCTAAGTGAGATAAGTCAGAGAAAGAATGACAAACACTGTATCATCTCATTTATATGTGGAATCTGAAAAAGCCAAACTCATAAAAACAGAGAGTAGAATAATGGTTACCAGGGGCTGGTAAGGGAATTGGGGAGATGATGTTTGAGGGTACAAACTTGCAACACGTAAATAAATTAGTCCTAGAGATCTATGGACAGCATACCAATTATAGACAACAATACTGTATTATAAACTTCAAAGTTGCTAAGAGACTAGATCTTAATTGTTCCCACTACAAAAATGATAATTATATGATGTGATGGAGGTGTTAGCTAACGCTATGGTGGTAATCATATTGCAATATATAAATGTATCAAATCAATACTTGCACACCTTAAACTTACACATTGCACTTAATGTTATGTGTCAATTGTATCTCAACATAAAAAAGAAGTAAATAAAAGTGCTTTTGTAAACTAAGTGCTCTGCAAGTGGTAATTTTATTAAAAACATAAAAATTGAAAGGAAAGGAATAGACAGATCCTAATGATATCTCCATTGAACTTTAAAAGCTTCAGCAACCGTACTTTAAAAGACAGCCAGCATTTCACTCTTCAAGTGTCCGCAGTGAATCTAATGTCCTAGAGAGGGCAGGTGGGCAGGCTTCTCAGGGCCTGAGCCAAAATGGGCCACAGTTCTTCTCACAATATTCCTGCCAGGAACCTGTATTTGTACCTGGAAGAACACCCCTATGCTATTTAAGCACAATGTGACACTTATTACAAAATAATGAAGTTCCCCCAAATGGTCTTTCAATCCCCCTAACCTTATCAGGTACTCTGTTCACTACCATCTACCCTAACCTAAGCAGGAAACAAACAATCCAGTTGCTGATATTATACACTAGTGAACTTAAAAATCTTGCAAGAAAAACAAAATATGTGCAGATATGATCTAATGTTATATAAATAATAGTACATACACACTATATTTGTAGGGTTTTATGCTTTACATTGTACCTTTGTACATGTACCTCATTTGACTCTCTAACTTATCTGTAACTTGCTTATTATAAATTATAATAAGGATTATATGTTATATATATATAATAAGGATTATAAGTTACCCTGAATATATATCCAAACAATTTGTAAATCTAATTTGTTATAAAGTGTGATGCTTGTATATTATAATGGACACTGCAGTTGCCTCCCCATCTCTTGGTAACTACTCCATATTTCACTTGGTTAGTCACACCTCCTCATGGAATCTCTAAGAGTGGGAGTTCTCACCTAGGAGCTATTTTGCCCCCACTGCAGGGACACTTGGCAATGCCTGGAGACACTTTCAGTTGTCACAGTTGGGATAGAGGTACTGCTGGCAACTCATGGGTAGAGGCCAGGGATGCTGCTAAACATCCTACAATGCACAGGACAGCCCCTCACATCAAAGACCTACCTGGCACAAAACGTCATTGTCACTGAGAGTGAGAAACTCTGACATAGAGAGAAGTTGACTCCACTGCTGGTTCTAGCACTGGGGCCCATGGTTTAAGTCTAGCTTAAAAATCACAATCCCGTCTTCTTGAAAGAGTTATGGGTTCAGGCTGAGCATGTGACCATTAGTGATCAGTGAACCTAAAGAAGACACTTCCTGAGGGTTTCTGAGAAGGAGAACCTTCCTCTTTTGAGAGAGGTTTTGAAAATGACTCTTGATGGTTCACCTTCCAGCCAAGACGGAGCAGCAGGGACCAGTTTTACCTTCTTGCTGGCAATTGCTAAAAACCAGGAAAAAAAATATGAAATAATGGCTTTAAGACATTGGATATCAGGTTGTGGAGGACAGTAATCTCTGAGAAAAAAGAAAAACTGAAAAAAATAAAGTAGCAGTAGTTGTGGAATAACTTTAAGCAACCTAATTACATGTGTTACTGAATTAACTAGGGTAAGGATGGGGATAGAAAAAATATTTGAACAAATGACTGAAGGTTTTCCAAATTTGGTTGAAAAAGTACCCCAGCAACTCAAGATCCAAGAATCTCAATGAGCCCCCAGGACGAGAAAAAAGAAGAGAGAGAGAGAGCATATCGTTAGAGTAAAAGTAATTTGTCAATAGTCAAATCTGTATTTTCCCTTAAAAAGAGGTCTGTATGTTAACCAGCCCTGAAGAATCTGTATTAAATGAATTGCTTTTCTCCCCTAAGTCAGTACTGCAATGGGAATAGTTTGACTTGTTTTATCAGTACTCAAAACCAGCTTGACTATGTGAATAGATCTCATTGTTCCGCTAATGTATTACTCCTCTCGGTCACATGTTCAGGCCAGACAAAGCTCAAAAGGCAGCCAAAAACTCTGTGCCCATTAAATCATCTGTTTCACCACGGCTACAAATCTTGTACTCCTTTAATGTATGTGTTTAGGGGCTTGATTCCCATCCCATTCTTCATTTAGATAGACTCGAGGCCAACATAGTCTATATGACCTCCTGCAAACTATTCTGAGTAAAAATATGGTGACAACTTTATTTATTTATTTTACTTAACTGTTCCAAGCTTCATATACCCTTCATGTCCAGAATCTCCTCTCAAGCACTGCTTCCTCTGACTCCCACAATACACACCTCCTATCATCCAAGAGCACAAAGAGCTTCCAAGAGTCAAGTGATGAAAGAAAGAGAGAGAGAACTGGAAATTTCCATCAGTCCACTGGCACCAGTGCCCCTCTTGGCCCTGCTCCGTCTAATGATTGCTTGTCCCTTGCTCTGGGTTATAGTCCCAAGGTTTCAGCTCTTTCATTTCACAAGCACAGGTCCACCCTCTGATGCCCAGATATTTTTTCTGCAAAGGCTTGAAACTATGCCAGGGTAAATGTGTTACCTAGAGGGGTCCCTGTCTTCCACACACACTAGCCTGAAACAGGAGCTCACCCAAAATCCTTAGACCCTTGCACTGAGCCTAGAATCCCCTGTCCTCCTTTACCAGGTCCGCTTTAGACTCCATGCTGTCCTTGCTGTCAACAGACGCCAGTTCAACCTAACAGGTTTCCCTAATCTCTGTCTCAGGAAGCAGGTGGTGGGCAGCTGCATTCTTTTCTTGTAGGAAGGCCTGATCTCTTTAGGCAATCGATCTCCCCCTCTCCAGAACTCTGCATACCGAGGAAAGGGCTCTCTTCATCGTATACAAAAGATTCTGTTCCCTTTTCCAGGATATCAGTGTGTTCTAGTCTCATCTTTGGTAATTAAGAGGAGCCCTCTCAAGTGACCTCATCCACAGAAGTGAAACAAATGTTTATACTAAGGGGATTTTCTATCTCTTTCTATAAATATGGAATTTGCTCACATACTATTTCAAAATTCTGCTTCAGCCTCTCACCCCATTGTTCAGAATGTCCATCAAACTAAGAAAGCTAAAAAAATTCCAAAGGACATTTATCGATAGGTAGGAGAAATCACATGGCTTTGTTTGTTTGTTTCAATCCACAATGATCATTATTAGACATCAAGACCTTCAAACAGATTCTAATTCCAAGGAATCCCAAGTTCCCTGTAAACCCTTCTGGCTCTTTTCTCACCTGTCTTTACATGAAGGAGTAAACTGTCCTCTCCTACCCACCCCACTTGGGTGTATAAAGATTTCCTATTCTCCCCTCTCCCAGCCAGGCCTCTCAGCCAGGGAGCTGTGCTGCAAGGGGTGAGTCCAGACACTTGTAGTTGGAGCCCTTCCCAGCTATGATTGAGGAATAAAAACTAGGGAACAGGCACCCCAGAAAGTGGAAGTTTCTCATTTAGATCTAAAAAAAAATCTCCATCCCACTAGACAAGCCATTCACACACTACCAATCAGAAAAACTGTCAGTCCCTCTAGCATCTAGCCTATTGCCTAACACATAGTAGGTGCTCACTTAATACTGAATGAATGAATAGATGGATGGATGGATGAATCTACACATTTCCATGTGTCTCTTATCATTAGATCCTCCATGCTTACTGAATGGTTTCCTAACCAGTTGTCACCACTGACCTGCCTACCATCTTTAGAAATTTCCGGAAAGAAGAGGATTCTATTGGCAAATTCTCTTTCTCCACTCCCCAGTTAGCTGCCTGTACTCACGGCCTCTCTCACCCCCAAGTCAGTGCTCAGAGGGCCTTGGGGAAATCCAAAGTGGATATCAGCGGGAGGAGCAGAGATTTTGCCAGCATTGCTGAGAACCTACTGTCGCTAGAGGCAGTTCTAAGTGCTTTAAATGGGTTATCTCAAGGAATCCTCAGAACCCCTGAGGACTATTATTAGTTCTTTTTTTTTTTTTTGAGGGAACCTGAAAGTTAGGTAACTTGCCCAAGTCACCCACTAACAGTTGGTGGAGCAGGCATCCAAGATCAACATTGTATAGTGGTGTGTGTGGCTGCTCCAAAAGGAGGGAAACAGAAGAGGATATTCGTCCCTCTGTTCTAGTGGTGGGACAATGGTGTGAAGATCATTGTGGGCAGGAAGACACTAGTGCCTTGCTTTTCCTCCTACTTGCCCTGCTGGGTTCTACCCCACCTCCTGCCCTGTCACCCCCCTTAGTCCGCTACCTACTGGTGCCCAGAGGCAGTGGCTCCCTGCCTTCCTCCCTCTCTGGCAGGCCCAGCTACATTCCCACTGGCTCTTTTTCAACTCTCAGTACCTAAGTGGGTTAACTCAATTCAAAGGGGAAAAGAGAAGGAAGCTGTGTTTTGGCATTTGGTTCACACAGCATTCTTCTATCCAGTTTTTCTATTAATAAAACTAGTACTTTAAATCTCCAATTTTTAAAAACTATGTACCATTTACACAGTCACAAAAAAGAAAATCAGCAAGCCTTAAAGTATGAACATGCTGATTCTGATTACTAGCTAAGGAACCTCAGAAGACAAACTCCAGACAGGTTCATGAACTATTTCCTCGGGAACATGGAGTCCTGATTCCTGTCACGTCCCGGTGACAAGGAGGAGATACAGCTCTCTCCACACCGAGCGGCCGGAAATGAAAGTTGAGCAGCACCATTGTCTACCCTTGGAAACCACACTGTCACCCTTCACATTCCTGGTTACGCTTACTTGTTTGCTTAACATGTGTATATTGATGTATCATTTGCCAACTCTCAGGGCTCTTTTCCCCTACTTCTGGGCACTTTTCTATAGCACACATTTAAAAAGCACAGTCTTAGGTGAACGGAAACACAGCAGCTTCTGAAAACAAAGTCAGACTAGAACAGTCTGTGTTCAAAACAGATCTTTCTGATCTTTTTGTGTTACTTGCTTTTCAGAAAGGAACTTGTAAACACCACCTCTGTCAGGTTTTGCTTTGCAAAGGGAGCCAACGTGGCCCATTATAACCTCCCCACTTTCCCAGGGGCCCAGGGGTGGGAGGGATGTTGCCAATGTATGTATTGGCGCCTCCTTTCCCTTTCCCTTGAAGAATTGATTCTCAGAGAGGCTCAATTAACCACTTCCTTTCTTCTGCAATGAAATGATTTTGTTTTGTGGGGACTAGAATTGGCCACATCAAGCACTGGAGGAGGCTTTGACCTTCCCCGCCCCCACTAACTGTCTGAAGGGATTTGGGATGGAAGGCCTGTCCCCAGAACAGGCCATCACCATGGATAACTCTGGGTATTGATAGACTGGGAGGGCCTTTGCTGGGCCCATTCTTATGAAAGTTCTGTTTACCAAACATTTACATTTGTAAGTGAAATCTCCATTTGTAAAGGTATCTCCTTCTCTGTACCAGGAAGAAAGGGGGATGACTTTATCTCTAGGGATCTTGTCCATTGGGAAGGTGAAAACTTTAATCTGCATACTCTTGTTTACTGCGCTTTTCTTGTAATCCCTCATGGCTGACACTCACAACGCCCCCCAAAATCCTCGATTGTCTATATAAGAGGAGAACCTCTGCCATTCTGGTGAGAGATACTCAGTCTCCCCGGGTCTCTCCCATGTATAAATGTTATAAAGCTTCGTTTGATTTTCTCCTGCTATTCAACCCCATGTCAGTTTAATTTGTAGCCCAGCCAGAAAGGACCCAGAGTGAGTAGAGAATGCTCTGTCTCCCTTTCAGTTTCAAATTCTTAGAACAATCAAGTCAGAATCATGGAGTCTTGCAGTCCTTGTCATATGTTTTGTTCATGTATTTGCTGGTATTTTTAAAAATTAACGGATCTTTTTTGAACAAAAACAATTCTTTTCACCCTTTTATTTGATTAAGAATTTTTTTCAATATTTCTGAACAACCAAAGTGGAGTTTCAATTTGAGATTGAGCTACAACAGTTAGGATGAAATTTCTTGTCCACGCTCCCTGGGCAGGTGCTCTCACGGGGGTCAGAGAACCAGCAAACCCCTGGGTTCCTGGGACCTGCCTTCTCACAGTCAGCCACTGCAGAACAGGGGCCACCAGAGCTCAGGTGACAGGAGCCCTGCCACTCCAATCTTAGGGGAAATGTGCACCCACCTCCACATCAGCTTCCATCAAAATGGAGACTTACTGAGAAGACAAGGGAAAAATCTAATGCAAGAGTGGATCCACACAACCCACATAATTTATCTTTGTTTTCAGTGTTTAAAATCACACCGACATGCACACACACGCTGATATTTAATCTGTTGCCAAACACGTAGAGCTGTGACTAGATTTCACAATTTCACTAGCTGATGTCCTGTACTATCTTATTTTACAGTTTATCATGTTTTGTAGTTTTGCCAGTTGCTAATTATTTTGCCCCCTCTGAGATGACAGGACATTATGAGTTGGCACGCCACATGGGGTGGGGGTGCAGTCGGGGGGGTGTCCCTCCTCCTTACTACTAAATTACCGCAAGCACCTTTTAATGGTATTAACAAAATAGTCTATACCGACAAAGGGGACCAGGTTGCTGAATATCTAAAGCTTAGGGTCTGCATTTTCCTGACAGAATCCTGTCAGAAAAAGAGACAAGCAAGGTGTTGCATATCAACAGTAAGTTTTGGTTCAGAGGCTACTGTTGCATAAAAGCCATTTTGCATGTAAGGATTTCAATCTCTAGATAGTTTTTGAATTTTCATTTGATCTTCGTAAAAAAGACAATCACTATCTGCCCCTGATTCTAAGCTACCTATAGTCTTTATCACTCCTTCCTGGAGTTACTAACTTGTGCTTTTCCAGAAAGGGGCTGGGGCTCACCCATTTTGTATCTGCAGCACCTTGCATAGAGCCTGGCATGTCGCAGGTCTGTCATGGATTTTCTCCATTTGCCTCTCCTGATCTACTCTCCAACCTTCTCCACCCTTCCCCACTCTGCTCTGTGCCTGCTTCATGAGGGGTCCCTTGCGTTCAGCTTCTGGTTGGATTCCACCAGTGGAAAGCACTGGCAAGAGATTAAAGGGAGGGAGGAGGCAGAGATCAGAGCCCCTTCTGACCAGGCTTTGGGTTGGCAGGGGCTACATTCCTCTGCTGAAGACACAGTGGCCTTCAGGTGGCCTCTCCTTTGGCCACAGCTCTCCCTCAATCTCACTGATGATGACTCCCTCCCTTTATCCTGCAGGCCTAGGGTATGGAGGCTCCCCTCTGCTGCTGGTCTCTGGGTGCCTCAGCAGCCTTTGTTAGTTTCCTTTTATTAGTCCCCCACCTTTATAAATGCTCTCCATTAAACTCTGTTCGCTTACCCCTTTTGACAAATTCTCTTTCACGTATTTTATGATAGGACCATAACCAGTGAGTTGCTCCACCTCGAGGCAAGGGAAGGAAGTGTCCCTTAGCTTCTCTAGGCAAGGAAGTTCCCAAAATCAAGGACAAAGCTCTGGATAAGGGGTCAGCTGTGAGCTGCTAGTGGCCAACACTCATGGCGGCAGAGGTGGGACGAGTGCTTCAGGGTCTGGGTGGGCACCAGCAGCATCTACTACAAAGAGTATTTGCAAAGATGGGAGTCATCATGTCCTCAATCTGTATCTCTTGCGTGTGTGGAGAAATTTCTTGAGATAGTTCTCAAGCAGTGTTCCCAGAGTCCACTGGGAAACTGGGACTGGGATAAGCAAACAGAACTTTAGTCCCTGCTCTCATTTCCTTTGTACTTATTTTACTTATTGGATTTCCAGGTAAGATTATAACTGAACAAAAGATTATTTAGTTTAAAAAAATAGGAGGAAACTCAATTTCAGAGACTTGACCAAACGCAGGTCACCTGTACCCACCTGAGCTCTGTGTCAGTGGTTTATTAAGAGTCATTATGCCCACACATGGAGACTGTGCTGTGTTCATGCCCTTTCTCCCTGCCCATGTTAAAAGGTGCCCAGAAATGAGTAAACAGCAAAAATGACTTAGAAATTTCTAGTACTTCATGCATTAGAAGATCAACAAATCTAAAGTTAGTAACTTGGTGTAAAATTAAAATAAAAACCTCTCATTGACTTAAGGGCACCCTCATGGACCAGAGTGCAGGGACAGATGTCACCCTCTTCACCCGCTTCTGAGTCTGAGACACAGGTCCCCTAACTGCAATGCTGTGACCTCTTTTACAGATCCTATTGGTCTGATGGATTTCCCTTTGTCTCCCATACCCTTGCTTCTGCCCCCAGATTCCCTATCATTTAAGAGTCAGAACCTATCATCAGGATGTCCATTCCCCACCCCAGTGAGAGGTGCTGAACCAACCACCTAAGCCTCTGGACTACTCAGCACAGCTTGTTTCCTCTGGGGAGTCACCCTTCCTCTTCCTGGGTTTCTTTTTGCTCAGGCCACAGAGGAGAAAGAGGAAACAGAGGCCAGGGGTCAAGCTGAAAATAGGAAGTGGATGGGAACAGGTCTCGGTCTGCAGCAGGGTCAGAAACCAGAAGTCAACACAGGGAAAGCAATCTTGTGAACAGACCACCAAGCCTGGGCTGCCTGCCTCATGTATAATCCAGCAGGGAGGTAGCATCCCTGTATTTGTTACCTCCTCCTCCCCTGGGGAGATCATGGGCTCTCCTCCTCCTTCACCCAGAACTCACTCTACTCACTCCCAGAGCAGATGGATGCCCACCTAGTGTGTGATTTCAAGTAAATCAGAAAACCCTCCTAGCCAGAAACACCACCAACTAGAGGTTCCTTTTGGGTTAATTACCTTCCTTTCAAAGTCTATTATTAAAGGGAAGAAAGAAATTAATGGGCAATCACCAATGCCAATGGTGCTTCATTGGCAAGAGTACAGACAAACGTAGGCTGTGAATCTGTTGGGGGAGGCAAATAAGAAAACTTTTGTGGCTCGCTCAGGAAGAAAAAAGAAAGCATGCTTGTCAAATTAGCAGTCACATATGCTAAAATTCCACATAAAAACAGTGACAGAGAAAACAGGAAAATTCTCAAAGCACTCCATATTTGAGGTCTTTCACTGATCACACCACAGAAGAAAACAAAACATAACACAACAAACACAGCAGCCTGATCGCAATGATTTATTTCATCATGTCACTTCCTTCCTAAAGGCCAGTTGATATCTACCAGTTGGAGCAAACAGGAGTTGTGACAAGAGGTCATTGTGAAATATAGGTTCAGTAAACACGTCTCCCAGTTCATTTGAGGATGATCATGACTTCAGATATTCTATTAAAGGGCCTGTTGCACACCAAATCTGATCAGAATGTGCGTTTTAACTTTTAGCTAAGAAAGCAAGGTCAAGATAAATAGCCTTGGAAAGGCAATGTTTGTCTTTCTATCAGGAAAAAAGGATTTGAACATTTTCTCTCCTTTTACTAGCTGAGTAACTGGGCAACTTGTCTCTAAGCAACAATTTTCTCATAAGCAAATGGAGTAACGCTAGCTGACTAACAGGATGGTGAGGACTAAATCAAGTTAGATAAGTTACCTAAGGCTGCTAGTAAAATGCCTGGGACTTTACGGACCTTCAACAGATGGTAGCTTTTACTGTTATTTGGGCATTCAGAAAGCATCCCAAAGGCATGGGACACAGGCCTTAGGAAAAAGTCCTACTGGAGGAGTTGTACAGATGGATGCAGAAAGGCTTAGATATAGGTAAGCCCCCTGCACTGCCCTGGAGAAGTTCAGGTAACAAGGCCAGGAATGCTGGGAAGGGTGGGAAACTCAGCCTTGTGAACACAGGAACATGAGACTCCAAATAGCAGAAGGATCTGGCTCCCAATGGCGAGTAGGAGAATCCATTTGGGTGGAGTCCAGAGCCCAATCCTTTCCTTCCTTCCCCACCCACACCCTGCCCCTGACATTGGCAACTCCCATGTGAGGGGTACAGAGGCCTGTGGGGATCTCATGGCAAGGCCAGGTGCATTAAAGGGGAGGAGAAGAAGGACATGGGGAGGGAGTACACTGGAGAGACAGATTTGCAGTGAGCGCTCAGAACAGGGCCTCCAGCACAGGAAAGGAGAGGCAGTTCTCACTCCACCAACTAGAGCCAAAAGGGCAATGATCCCTGGAGATACAGTCAGACTTGTTCCCTTGCCTCAGGCACACATCATTCGTCTACATGAGCAGATTTTCAGAGTCCAGGCCTGCCTGCAGCCAAGCCTCCAAGGATGCAAGAAAACCTGATCAGCCTTCTCTCCACTGATCACACCACAGAAGGAGGTTACTGATGGAATTCCTCCTTCCTCCCTTTGTCTAGAATCAAGGGACACCAGAACCTTGGCATGGCAGGGGGCCTTAGATGTGACCAAATCTCTCACCTTGTAGAAGAGGACACGGGTGTTCTAAAAGTTTAGGAGACTTTCCCAGTCACATACCTAAGTGATGGCACAGCCTGGAATGCAGCATTTTATTCTATTCTATTATGCTGCTTGTGGATACTTGTCCTGCAATCCCAGGAAAAGTCATTCTCACAGTGTCCATACTTCAAACTTCTGGAATTAGGTAAGCCTCGGTTCAAATCCAGGCTCTAATGGCTGAATGATCTTGGACAAGTAACTGAACTTCACAGGACCTCAGCCTCATCATTCATAAATTAAAGTAATAATCTGCACAGGTTACCTTGAGGATGACATGAGATAGCATATAACATAGCTCATGCGTGCCCCCAACACGGTGGATGCTCCATGCTGCCTGCTGTTACCATGAATTAAGTTCTGATCAGTCATTGAACTTCAGATTGTGGGAGAAAGCTTGAGGGTCCAGGGACCTTGGGAAAGAGCATCCTTCCGAGGAAGAGAAAAAGAAGGCCTCTAGCTTCACGTCTTTGGTAATTCTATCTGAGGCCTGCTAAACTCCAGATCACATGAGAAGCTGGGTCAAAGGTCAGAGAACAGAGAGTGCAAAACTTCGAGTCCCTCTTGGCCATTTTATCAAGTTCTCTCAAGCATTTGACCTTCTAACATAGGAGACTCGGGATCAGTAGGAAGAGCACAGAAAGTGACAGGCACAGGGCAGCAGAGCTGTCCTTGGGATGGAAGCAGAGTCCCTGGGATGGTAGCATCCTTGCTAGGATAGTAGGGGTCTAATCATCCTCATACAATGACTCCAAACTTAAAAAAGAAAAATTAAAAAAAAAAAAACAAGAGGAAGAAAATTAACCCTGAAAATTATTCAATATCAAATTATAGCAACTGACCTTTTGTCAACAGCCACAGAATTACCAAAACAAAACAAAAGCTACTGAAACAAAATGGTCTCTGCCCCATTGACAGGTTTTATGCTGGAATTCAAGCTGCCACTCTATTGACCAAGATACATATTCACACTTTTTTCTGAATTATTATAATCCTAAATCTAACTACCCAAAACGCAAAAAGAACTCTCTTTTGAATGTTTTCTAAAAGGAGGATTAGAAGGAAAAAAAAAACCTCACAAATTTTATTTTAAGGACCAAAGCCAACTACTTAAAAATATGGGTGTTGGATCTAGAAAAAGATAACCTGGCTTCACCATGAAAACTGTGAATTCAGTATTTAGTCTTTTCAGTGAGAAAGAAGAGATTAGGAAAGAGAAAAGAGAATATTTGTCCTAATATTTAGCTCTTTTCCAGAGTAACCCACATCTGGAATCAGTAGATGTCAAAAATGATAAAGTACTTTCTATGCCTGTGCTTAGTGAACGAACTATATCCTCAGGTCCATTTTCCCGCTCCTAAGTACAAAGAATGTGTGTGTGTGTGTGTGTGTGTGTGTGTGTGTGTGCACGCGCACGCACATGTGCACGCATGTTGGGAGAGAGAAGCTGAACTGATTCTGGGCTTTCCTGTTGTCTTACTTCCCTATACTGGAGAGAGACGAGCATGTATGTGTGGTGTGTACATGGCGGGGACCAGGTGAGCATGGGAAGCTGGGAGTGGGCTTGGGGGTGGTTAGAGTGGAAAGCAGAAAACTCAAATTTCTCTATCTTAGAGTTTGAAGTCAAGCTCGTTTATGATCTACCCCCAGCTTATGATCAGGCCCCAGCACAGGCAAAAGCAGCAGAGAGGCCAACTCTGACCTCACAAAGGAAAACTTCAGTCTAGAAATGCTAATCAAACATTTTCCCTGCAAAATCCTCTGGTAAAAGAGTTACCTCCAGAGTGGACTTGGCTATGAACTCATCTCCCAGCGGTCAAGGCCCTCTCTCTGAGACTGTTTTATCATCTCTAGGTGATAATTTTGGAAGGGTGATAATTTTGAATTACCAGGGCCCTAGGCTTGATTTGCATCAAATGACCCAGATAGACTTCCAGGACATAGAAGAGTGATCTAAACCAGTGACTCTTAATCTAGGGTCTTCAGATACTAAAGTTTCCTTGAAAATAGTAGTAAAAGTCTGAGAAGATTTTTACAATTGTATTTCAAAAAAACTCTATCTTCATTTGCCAATTCTAATGCTGCAAATACTTACTAGACTCCCAAGTTTTTTTTTTTGCTTTCAGCTAAAATTATGTTGATTCATTTTGGTAACATGGGTAATTTTTGATTCACCAGAAAATCCACTATGTGAAAAATCCAAACATAGAGTGGTTCCTTACATGATAGAAGTATTTTTCACTTTGCCAAAATATTCACAGTATTTAAATATTAGTGTTTTTTATACATTTCAACTTAACCGTTAATATATATTGAATCACAGTAAGTTTATAACTATAGTCCTGCCAAGTCCCTTGGGAATTGTGTTTTCAGTTAAGTACAGACACAAATATTTTAACAGACAGCTGTTCTGAAAGACTGGCTAGCATCCTTCTTGAATATTGAGAATTTTAATGAGGATAAACTCTAAATCTAAAACTACCCTGTCTCTGTATGCGTCAATGGACATCCTCCCTCTCCATTTTTATAGCGATTTTTAAAAATTTTTTTACATACAAAAATCTGTACGTAATTAATGTATACAACCTGTTGAATTTAGCGATAAGGATAGTAATTTTAAACAGTGATAATATGTTGATTCACTCAGAATTTTTTCACGTAGATTTCTATTGCATGAAGTAAAGTATACTCATAATTTGTGAAAATATGTACAAAGAGGATGAGGGCATTGATGGAGCAGATGCCTTCTGTCCCTTCCCCTCGCATGCCCAGGGTGATTTCGGTCTGATTTGAAGCCACCTCCCCAGCAACTGGATTCTGCATGAAGTGGTGGGGTTGGTACACGGCCAGGCAGGGAGACTTCAGCTTGTTCTTTGTACTTGTTTATTAGGATTGACACGTCAGCCTGCTGGAAATCCTGAGAAGGATCTTTGGCATGTTCCACGTCTGGGCCAATGACGACTATGGTCAGGGTGAACCCTTCTTGTTTAACTGGTGACATCCCATTCCCTGATGGGCCTGACGTGCTGAAGGAGCCAGGGTCCTTGATTTCCCAGGAGAGAAATGCTACATATGGTGGATCTTAACTACTCTCTTTTTCTTGGAGGAAAATCCTTTGTGATATTTTGAAATATATAGCTTAGAAAACTCTTCTCTGGGAAGCAATGTTTTCTATTAACATCTCTTATGCAGCTTGTTATAATGTGTTTTGTAAAGGAACTAAGGAAATGATGGTTCTTAACTGTAAAATGTAAAAGCACAATAAGGGGCTGTAAAAGCACAACACGGTGGCATAATGGTTAAGTTCTCACTCCGTTTTGGCAGTCCGGGATTCTCAGGGCAGGGACCTATGCACCGCTTATCAAGCCATGCTGTGGCAGGCGTCCCCCATATAAAGTAGAGGATGTTAGCCCAGGGCCAGTCTTCCTCAGCAAAAAGAGGAGGCTTGGCAACAGATGTTAGCTTAGGGCTAATCTTCCTCACCAAGAAACAAAAAAGCACAATAAGACAGAGTATGTACACAATGTCCTGTGTATTTCATAGGATAGCAAAGAAGCCTTGGTCTTTTCTGGGACTTCACAGTTTGGTTCAACAGGATGATTGCTATATAATTATAAAAGTATGCTCATTTCTTTAGTATTCCCTTGAAATCAGACCCCGAGTTAAGCACTTGGTGCAAGGAGTTTACTTGAGAGGTTATACCAGGAAGTAGGAATGGGCTGGCTTCGAACGTGAGCCAGGGAAGGAAGGAGATTTCGTGTCAGGGTGCATTATTGAGGTCCCTGCCACAGGCAATGGATGTTCAGTTCTGCTGGGACTTCTCAGTAGGGTACAGAATTTTCCCCTGAATGGTTCACCTGAAGTACATACTCTGATGCCACTCACCCAAGGGTTGCCCCAGGGGCTTTAAGCATTTTGCACTTCTGAGCTGCACTTGTGTGAGCCAAGCAAGTTCCCAGTGCTTTGGAGAAGGCTGGGGGGCAAAATGTGAAAAGACACAAGGCAGAAGCAAAACATGAGCCAGGCCTGTCCATCTCACCTGCAGCTGCAATCAGAAGTGGGCTGAGAGGAGGTGAGGGTGCCTCAGAAGCACTGCCACACAGTGAACCATTTGTACACCTTTCTTTTGCATTTTGTAAGCTCTTTGGAGCAACAGGGAATCTCCTCTTTTGGCCAGGATATGATTTTGTTTGTATTAATCATCAGGGTTCTCAATAAGTCTCTTAATTCTTTTAAAATAATAATAATATATTTTTCCTAATTTTAAACATAATGCTTGATAGAGTAAATGTTTATTATAGTATTATTTAAACTCTTGACAAATTGTAACCAACCTAATTATCTGACAAAAAAGGAAAGGGATCTGTGGTAGGCAGCCCGTAAGATGGCCCCCAGTGATCTCCACCTCCTGGTATTCACACCTTTGTTATCCCCTCCCACAGTGTCCCAAGGTGGGTTTTTTTGGTTTTTGGTTTTTTTGAGGAAGATTGGCCCTAAGTTAACATCTGTTGCCAATCTTCTTCTTTTTTCTCCCCAAGCCCCAGTACATAGTTGTGCATCATAAGTTGTAGAGTTGTAGCTCTTCTATGTGGGACGCCACCTCAGCATGGCTTGATGAGCGGTGAGTACCTCCGTACCGAGGATCCAAACCCACGAACCCTGGGCCACGGAAGCAGAGCACGTGAACTTAACAGCTATGCCACTGGGCGGGTCCCGCCCCAAGGTGGGTTTATATGACCCATGGAATAAATCAACAGTGATGATATTTCATTTCCGAGATTAAGTTATTTAAAGATTGCATCTTTCTTCTCTCTCTCTCTGTCCCCTTTTCTCTCTCCTCTCCTGGATCACTCACTTTGGGGGAAGCCTGTGAACACAGCCCTATGGAGAGGCACACACGGTGAGGAATTGAAGCCTCCAGCCAACAGCCACGTGAGTGAGCTTGGAAGAGGATCCTCCAGCCCCCATCAAGTCTTCAAGGATTGCAGCTCCAGCTGACAGCTGACTGCAACCTCATGACAGACCTGGGGCCAGAAGAGCCCAGCTAAGCATCTCTGAGATTCCTGACACTCAGAAACTGTGTGAGATAAGTATTTTCTTTTTGTTTTAAGCTGCTAAATTCGGGGGAAATTTGTAATGCAGCAATAGGTAACTAATACAGTATCCATATAAAGTAGAATTCTATGTGGTAATAAAATATCAGACTTTCGAAGAATACTTAATGACATGGAAAAGTGATGAGTATGCAATATTAAGTGAAAACAGCAGGAAGCAGAACTATCTGTGTGGGTGTGTTGCATAGTTGCTGTTTTCCTCTGATCAGCATATGTCCTTCCCCTCCTTCTGCTAACAGAACTTCCCTTTCTCACAGGGAAACAATTCCACGTTTTTCAAGTGGTGCTGACTCCAACCCATACAGGTCAACGAAGTGAATCAGATCAAATTCAAGTACTTCATTCCCTTGGTACATCATGAAAGCCAGGCTAATGAGGACAATTCCTTGACATTTTCTTCCTAGAGTTGTTAAGGGAGAGAGGGCCTTAACTTCCAAATAAAGTTAAAGATGGTAAAAGTATCAGACACCCTGGATTGAGTAGTTCTTAAAGTCGGACCCAACCTTAGACTTCGCAGTTATCAGTCAATAAACTCTCTTTGTGCTTAAGTCATTGGGGTTGGGGTTCTGTCCTGAGTAATACACAATATTATCCCAAATTTTTATAAAAATAAGCAAAATTATTTGCAAACAGAAAAAATGGTAGATGCTACCAAATGTTAACATGGTACTGTCTAGATTTGTGGTTTCAAATTAGTGAACTTGCTGCATCAGAAGTTTTTAAAACACAAATTCTCAGGCCTCACTTGGAAACTTTGATGACAGTACTTCTAGATTAGAGACCAGAAATATGTATTCTTAACAAGATCTCTACATAATAATGATGAACAAATGGCACTGGAAACCACTGAGCCTAGGTGAGTAGATCATAAGTGAATATTTGTTTTCCTCTAAGCATATTTTCTCATTTTTAAATGAATAGGTATTATTTGGGTAATGAGCACATTTCTTAAAAGTACAACTGTTAGTAATTTAGAACACTAGTTTTCACATTGATTCTAAAGGAAGAAATTACTCAAGTTTCACTTAGAGGTTATATTTCTCCCTGAAATAAACTATTAACTTTTAACACAGCTCCTCTATCCCCATTGCCCAGGTCAGTCAGTTTCCACATTGGGAAGGGATAGACATGAGAGCCAATGGAACAGAAAGATACTGAGTGGCAAAGGAGAAGTGGATTCCCGAGAGGATGGACCTAGCCTTCTGTGAGGCAGGTGCTAGGGGCCTGGAGGTTGGGGGTACAGATCCAATCCAGGGGGCACAATGTCCAGAAGGCACTATGATACTTACTGGGAACACAAGCCTGAGGCCTGGCTATGTCCTGAAAGCCTTATGATGATAACAGGGTTGGGAAGGGGCCTTCTGCAGAGGACCTGGGAGGAGCATCAGGGCTCTGCAGCACCAGGTAAAGGGGCCCAGACCCTGGACAGGGGTTCAAGGGCAAGCTAGTAACTCTAAAGTGGGTGCCTAGGTTTTAGAGCAAGTAGAGTCCTGGGTAGATTATAAATGCAGGTGTTCAGGCAAAGCAAGTTGGGCAAGATGCCAACCTAGTATGAGGTAGGGGCTTAGATTCAGGAAAAACCAGAAGCCTGGTAACAGGAACAGGGCACAGTGTCTGAGCAGGACCAGCTGCCAGCCCAAAATAATGCTCAGCCACCGTGCCATGGCCTAGGAATCCTAAAATTCCTGAGGATGTTTTGGATTGCCTGAGGCAAGCGTGCATGCACAGGTAGGAACCAAGTGGGTTTACATCTTCAGGGATGGAAGGATTTGGGAGGAGGGAAATGGACAGATGGCATCAATGGAGCTACAGTGAAAGGGGATGGGGTGTGGGAGCCGGGGCTTGAGTGGATGGGGCGTAAGCAGCTTCTGGTTACTCACATGAAAAATGTGGAGATTTGGGGTCAGGGACATACCCAGAGAGAGGCAGGGGACTCTCAGCAGCAACCTTGAGGCCCTTGATGATTTCAGCTTCCACTGGAAGCAGCAATAGGGGTTCCGGAAGAAGCAATGCCTCTGCAAATGTGAAGGCCATTAAGTTCTAAGGCCACAGGAATATGTGGGTTATACCGGAAAACATCTGTATGTTTTTGAATTGAGTTTACTGATTCACCTGCCAAACAGTCCCCACAGCCCCTTTGGAGTGTGTCTCCTTTTAGGCTCCAGCACTGAGGAAGGGACAGAAATCTTGCAATCTGCCCCCCCCCCCACCCCGGTATCTAGAGGCTACAATTTGAGGTTGCACTACTTCCACAAACCAAAGACGGGCAAATTCCCTCAGGGAATTCCAGGTCCCTTGGTCAGGCCTAGGCTGGATCCTAGTGCCTGGAGCTTGCCTCTCTCCATTGCTGGGGTTACCTGAGCCTCAACCGTAAGCTCAGCCTACCTTCAGGCTCTAGGACTTACCATAGGCAGAGGGATTTAAGCAGTTTTGGCTTCATACACTGCGATTCTACATATATCAACTCCCAGAGCTAGTGGCTGATCCATGATCCCTGACTCCCTACCTGACAGAACCCACTGGTTCCAGCCACTTGCCACCTACTTGGACATCACCTTTGCCTACCTGTCAGAGCTCCCTGGTATTACTGGATTTCCTGGATTCCCCACTGCTTTGAGTAGCCCCTTTGCTTGCATGACTGGCCTTCGTCCCAGTCCCTGAGGCTGGGAGCATCCTCCAAGTGTATGGATCTAATTCCCAACCCCAGGCTATTCTAGCCTGTCCTAGTTCACTCCAGTTAACTTGCCCATATGGAGCATTACTCTATGAAATAACAAACTAGTCGAATTTTATTTTTTAATCAAAGTACAAAATATACAATAATAGATTTCACCCGTCCCTTTTACACTTGAGTCCTGCTTCCCAGATATGACCATTTTTAAATCTTTCAGCTTTTAGTCCTTCTGGTGGTTACCTACAAATCTGAATAATAGGCTTAAGTACTAGAGATCTTTTTTGGAATTGTGAATTTTAATTGATGCCTGTTCTACACTATGGAGATTTAGCATGCCTACTTCTACCTCTTCACCCACTCTAAACTTTTGGTAGTTATATAATGACTTTTGGATCTTTTATTAACTGCATCTTTAAATAATATATTTAGCTATTTCTTATTATTTCAACTATCTAGAGTATGCAGAATCCCCAGGGTGAGAAATTAGGATATTAGAATTATTGCCTTTTCTCTCTACTTTCCCTTCTCTTCTTCTACCTCTCAAGCTTTTGCCAGAAGTATCTTCATCTTTACATTCTCAAGCTTAATAATGGTTAAATTTAATCCAAAACTTCTATTGTGAGGAATCAAATGCCCCACTGGTTAGTAGATCAGCAAAAATAAAACACTCAGGCATGTACTCATGCTGACAGTAAGCATTTTCTTATCTCTGGTAAAGAATATGGTCCAGCTATTGGGGCAAAGTGTACAGTAGAAGACAGAGAGAACCTGGTTCCCTGGGCCTTTCTTATCTCTCAAAAAGTGGGTGAGTTTCACACCAGGTCAGAGGAGGCCTGAGTCTCTTCACACTCAGGTTTTTATTCCCTGCCAATGCCAGAAACTTCCCTGTGACTGTCACACAGACTTACTAACCTTCCTGGTCAGATTTCATCTTTTGAAGAACTCACAAAAGAGTTATCCTGCTGTCCAAGGGACTTCTTGCCTAAGGGCTGTCCAAGGCAGCCGACAAAGCTAAAGCCCATCTCCATCGTATTTAAATCTTCTGTGTTTTGTCTACATGTTGACTTTAAAAGCCAAAAACAAATAAGGAACACTTATATTATGTCTATGTAAATACTGATCACTACAGAGCCAAGCACTGTCCCACGATTGCATTTCCTTCTCTCACACCCAAATGATCCTAAAGATTAAATCTAATATTCTCTTCTTACATTCCACTCATTCCTCAAAATCATGAGCATTTTGTTGTTGTTGTTGTTTGCTTCGGATTTGGAACTTGACTTTGGAATATAGACTTTATTTGCTAGTTTTTTTATTTTCATATTTTCTAAATACCGCTTTTGATTTTTCCTGAGTTCCAATCTCTCTTTATCCCGCATATGCTGCCTACTTGCTTCTCATCTCCGTTTCTTTCTAGTACATCCTCAAGTATCTTCTCCAGAAATAGTACCTAAGAAGAAAAATGTCTGAGCTCTTGAATGTCTAAAACATCTTCATTGTTTGTTGACAGTGATTCATATTTTGCCTGGCTATAAAATTATAACCTCAAAATCATTTTACCACTAGTTTCTCCTTGAATGGGGAGACTGAGTAAGAGCTCTGTGTATACGACAGAGTTTATTCACTAACAAGCTTTAAGGGTGAAAAACATTAGCACAGACCCTAAGAGGCCCCAGTTTTCCTTGGGTGTTCAACTTCTTTACAGAGAAAACCTCCCAGTTTTTATTCAGGAGGTAAACTCCAGTCACCTGCTCTCAAATGGGGACATAAGAGAGGGAATGTGAAGCCAATGAACACAGGTGTTCTATAGACAGACTTAAGCAAACACTCTGACTTAGCACCCCCCTTTTCTACCTGCCAAAAATCCCCAAATTCTTGGGGTTTGGAATGGTAGGAAACTCCCTCTATCACTGCATTTTCCCACCCTGGGCTGCAAATTCTTCCTCTTATCTTTTCCAACTTACAATATTAATTGAAATTTTTCATCTGCTGATGCCTCTCTCCTATTATCTTTGCTTTTATTTATTTGATCTTTTTAAAAATTTCTTTGCTATTAGTTTAATGAGATAATGAGAGAAGACAAACATATGTGCTCAGTCTGCCATCTTGAATAAGAAGCTGCCTTCTTAGGAAGAGCTTCTAAGTTTGGCAAAAAAGGGAGCATCTACTATATAAATTCTAGTGACTTTTTTTTTGGCTTTAGCAAGACAAATGTATTATTTTACACTTCTGAGGTTAGAAGTCCTAAAATCAAAGTGACATTAAGGTTTCTTTCCTTTTGGATGCTTAGATAGAGTCCATTTCCTTGTCTTTTCCAGCTTCTAGAGGCTGTTTGCATCCCGTGGCTAGTTGTCCTTTCTTCACATCATTCTTATCTTTGCTTCCATTGTAGTGACACATCTTATAATCAAGTACACAGCTCAGATGACTTAAGGCAAAGGTGAGGAATCCTCTTTAAATTGAAGATGGAGCTGAAGCCCAGGAATTAACTCATACTAAGGCTTATACATATACACTCTGAGTCCACAGGAGGTGTTAAATGATTCCGGCCATCTTGGCCTATCCAAGAGCCTGAAGCCATTTAAGCCCAGCTTAGATGACCAACCAGCCATCACACTGACCTCTTTGACTCCTGTAAAAAGAAGAGGGGAGTTTAAGATATTTGAGGAATTTCTCTAGAGCTTGCAAAATATTTCTTTTTAAAAAAATAAATGTTATTTGCTTAAAATAGACTTTATAACTATAAGATGTTTTATATAAGCTTCATGGAAATCACAAAGAAAAAGACCTGTAGTGGATACACAAAATATAGAGAAAGGAATCATATCATACCACCACATACATGGAAAAAATCACCAAATCATAAAGGAAGACAGCAAGAGAGGAAGAAAGGAATAAAGAAACTACCAAATAGTCATAAAATAATTAACAAAATGGCAATAGTAATCCTTACCTATCAACAATTACTTTAAATGTAAATGGATTAAATTCTCCAATCAAAAGACAGAGAGTGGCTGAATGGACTTTACAAACAAGATCCAAGTATATGTACCTACAAGAGACTAACTTTAACTTTAAGGACACATATAGGCTGAAAGCAAATGAATGGATAAAGGGATTCCATGCAAATGATAACCAGAAGAGAGCAGGGGTGGCTATACTTATATTAGGCAAATGGATTTTAAGTCAAAAACTGTCACAAGAGAAAAAGAAGGTCATTAAATAATGATAAAGGGGTTGACTCATCAAGAGGCCACAACAATTGTAAATGTATATGCACCGAACATAGGAATACCTAAACGTATAAAGCAAATATTAACAGAACTGAAGGAAGAAATATACAGCAATACAATAATAGTAAGGGACTTTAATACCCCACTTTCAACAATAGATAGATCATCCAGACAGAGAATCAATAAGGAAACAGAGGACTTGATCAACACTATAGACCAAATGGACCTACCAGACATATACAGAACATTCGACCCAACAGCAGCAGAATGCACATTCTTCTCAAGTGCACACAAAACATTCTCTTAGATCATATGTTAGGCCACAAAACAAGTCTTAACAAATTTAAGGAGATTGAAATCATATCAAGTATCTTTTCTGATCACAATGCTGTGAAACTAGAAATGAATAACAGAAAGAAAACTGGAAAATTCACAAACTTGTGAAAATTAAACAACACATTTCTGAACAACTTATGGGTCAAAGAAGATATCAAAAGAGAAATTGTAAAAAATCTTAAGACAAACAAAAATGGAAACACAACATACAAAAACTTATTGGATGCAGCAAAAGTAGTTCTAAAAGGAAGTTTATAGCAATGGAAAACAGTATGGAGTTTCCTCAAAAAGTTGAAAATAGAACCACCATATAATCCAGCAATCCCACTTCTGGGCTTTAATGCAAGGAAATTCAAATTAGAATCTTGAAGAAATACCTGCACTCTCATGTTTATTGCAGCATTATTCACAACCAAGATATGTAAGCAACCTAAACATCCATCAACAGATGAATAGATAAAGAAAATGTGGCATATAATTACATGAAATATTATTCAGCCTTAAAAAGGAAGGAAATCCTGCCATCTGTGAGAACATGGGTGGAACCAGAGGACATTATGCTAAGTAAAATAATCCAAACACGTAAAGACAAACACTATATGATCTCACTTATATGTGGAACCCAAAATAGCCAAACTCATAGAAGCATAGAATGGAATGGTGCTTGCCAGGGGCTGGGGGATGGGGAATGTGGGGGTGATGGTCAAAGGGTACTGTGGGAGAGGGGAAAATCCCCTCTTTTCCCTCTTAGCTCTTATGGCTGGTCAAATAATTACAATGATATGAGGCAGGTTAACAGGAGAAAATCAAACAAAGTTTAACATGTGCACATGGGGTAATATGTGTGTATGAAGAATTCACATAAGCATAAAAAATGCCAAAGACAGTCAGGCAAAATGAGGTATATATGTTATTCTGGACTAAGAAGGGGGCAGGGTCTGGACCTTCAAAGGGAAAGGAGGAAATTTACAGGAAGATGAAGAGTTAATGTTTGGTAAACAAATGTTATCTGGGCCATCTAGAGACAATGGGACACAGAAAGGACTTTGATCAAACAGGCCTTGCTAGGTTCCTCCCTGTCTACCACACCTAGTTCACACTATACTATAGTTATCTATGGTGATAGCTCCACTCTGGAATGGCCTTCTATCTTAAATTCTTTTTAGGCAGTTAGGGGGAAGATCAAAGTTTCTCCCTGAATCTCTTGTTCTTAAAAGTAATAGGCCCAAAATAATCCTCAAGCCAAAGAAACACATTTTGGGGTGGTAAATTTTGCTCCCCTACAGTATAAAGCTTGAGTTATGCAAGATAAATAAGTTCTGGAGATCTACTTTACAGCATAGTGCCTATAGATAACAATATCATATTGTATGCTTAAAATTTGCTAAAAAGGTGGGGGCCGCCCGGTGGCACAGCAGTTAAGTTCGCGCTTGGCAGCCCGGGGTTCGTGAGTTTGGATCCTGGGCGCCCGCTGACGCACTGCCTGTCAGCCATTCCATGGCGGCATCCCATATAAAGTGGAGGAAGATGGGCACAGATGTTAGCTCAGGGCCAGTCTTCCTCAGCAAAAAGGGGAGGATTGGCAACAGATGTTAGCTCAGGGCTGGTCTTCCCCACAAAAAAAAAAAAAAATTTGCTAAAAGGGTAGATCTTATGTTAAGTGTTCTTACCACAAAAAATAACAATAATGATAATAATAAAAAAGGGAGTGAAAGGAAACTTTGGGAAGTGATGTATATGTTTATGGCCTTGATGGTATTGATGGTTTCACAGGTGTATACTTATCCCCAAACGCATCGAGTTGTATACCTTAAATATGTATGGATTGCTATATGTCAATTTTAGCTCAATAATTTTTTTAAACAAATAAATAATAAACAAGAACTTTGTTGGGTATTCATCTATTATGATTATTGGATCATCTAAAACAAAGGGGATAACTCTGGCCCTGAGGTAGGAGGGAGTGGGGGTGTCACTTTCCTAAATGTGGTTTTTAGAGAAATCTCTGTCTTTAAAAGTCCATCTATCAATGAAACCAAGAGCTGGTTCTTTGACAAGATAAACAAAACTGACAAAGCTTTAGGTAGAATCACCAAGAAAATAAGAGAGAAGGCTCAAATAAATAAAATCAGAAATGAAAGAGGAGAAATTACAATGAACACCTCAGAAATACAAAAGATTATACGAGAATACTATGAAATGCTATATGCCAAGAAATTGGATAATCTAGAAGAAATGGATAAATTCTTAGAATCATATAACCTTCCAAAACTGAATCAAGAAGAAATAGAGAATTTGAATAGACCAATCACCTATAAGCAGATTGAAACAGTAATCAAAAACCTCCCAGAAAATAAAAGTCCATGGCCAGATGGCTTCCCTGGTGAATTCTACCAAACATTCAACGATGGCATTTTAATACCTATTGTTCTCAAGCTCTTCCAAAAAATTGAAGAGGAGGGGAAGCTTCCTAACTCATTCCACAAAGCCAACAGTACCCTGATACCAAAACCAGACAAGGACAACACAAAAAAAGAAAATTACAGGCCAATATCACCTATGAACGTTGATGCAAAAATTCTCAGCAAAATACTAGCAAATAGAATACAAAAATACATTAGAAAGATCATTCACCATGATCAAATGGGATTTATTCCAGGGATGCAGGGATGGTTCAACATCTACAAACCAATCAACATAATACACCACATTAACAAAATGAAGAATAAAAACCACATGATCATCTCAATAGATGTGGAGACAGCATTTGACAACATACAACATCCACTTATGATAAAAACTCTGAAGAAAATGGGTATTGAAGGAAAGTACCTCAACATAATAAAAGCCGTATATGACAAGCCCACAGCCAATATCATTCTCAAAGGTGAAAAAATGAAAGTTATCTCTCTAAGAACGGGAACCAGACAAGGATGCCCACTTTCACCACTCCTATTTAACATGGTATTGGAAGTCCTAGCCAGAGCAATCAGGCAAGAAAAAGAAATAAAAGGGAAAAAAATTGGAAAAGAAGAAGTGAAACTGTCACTATTTGCAGATGACATGATTTTATATGTAGAAAACCCTAAAGAATCCAAGAAAAATCTTTTAGAAATAATAAATGAATATGGTAAAGTTGCAGGATATAAAATCAACATACAAAAATGAGTTGCGTTTCTATACACTAACAACAAAGTAGCACAAAGAGAAATTAAGAATACAACCCCATTTACAATTGCAGCAAAAAGAACAAAATACCTAGGAATAAACTTAACCAAAGAGGTGAAAGACCTGCACACTGAAAACTATAAAACATTGTTGAAAGAAATTGAAGAAGACACAAAGAAATGGAAAGATATTCCATGCTCTTGGATTGGAAGAGTTAACATAGTTAATTAGGAACTATTTCCAAATAATAAGGAAGTATGTCCATACTTCCTAAAGCAATCTATAGATTCAATGCAATTTCTATCAAAGTTCCAACAGAACTTTTCACAGAAATAGAACAAAGCATCCTAAAATTTATGTGGAACAACAAAAGACCCAGAATAGCCAAAGGAATCCTGAGAAAAAGGAACAAAGCTGGAGGTATCACTCCCTGATTTCAAAATATATTACAAAGCTATAGTATCCAAAACAGCATGGTACCAGCACAAAAATAGACATGCAGATAAATGGAACTGAGTTGAGAGCCCAGAAATAAGCCCACACATATATGGGCAGCTAATCTTCGACAAGGGAGCCAAGAACATACAATGGAGAAAGAAAAGTCTCTTCAATAAATGGTGTTGGGAAAACTGGACAGCCACATGCAAAAAAATGAAGTAGATCATTATCTTACACCACACACAAAAATTAACTCAAAATGGCTTAAAGACTTGAATGTAAGACCTGAAACCAGGAAACTTCTAGAAGGAAACATGGGCAGTATGCTCTTTGACATCAGTCTTAGCAACATATTTTCAAGTACCATGTCTGACTGGGCAAGGGAAACAATAGAAAAAATAAACAAATGGGACTTCATCAAACTAAAAAGGTTCTGCACAGCAAAGGAAACCATCAACAAAACAAAAAGACAACCTAACAATTGGGAGAAGATGTTTGCAAACCGTATATCTGATAAGGGCTTAATATCCAAAATATATAAAGAACTCATACACCTCAATAACAAAAAAAACTAAGAACCCAATTAAAAAATGCGCAAAACACCTGAACAGACATTTCTCCAAAGAAGATATAGAGATAGCCAATAGGCACATGAAAAATCTTCAACATCATTAACTATCAGGGAAATGCAAATCAAAACTACAATGACACATCACTTCACTCCCATCAGAATGGCTATAATTAACAAGACAGGAAATAACAAGTGTTGGAGAGGATGTGGAGAGAAGGGAATTCTCATACACTGCTGGTGGAAGTGCAAACTGGTGCAGCCACTAGGGAAAACAGTATGGAGATTCATCAAAAAATTAAGAATAGAACTACCATACGATCCAGCTATTCCACTGCTGGGTATTTATCAAAAGAACATGAAAACATGCATGTGTAAAGATAGCTGCACCCCTATGTTCATTGCAGCATTATTCACAATAGCCAAGATTTGGAGGCAACCTAGGTGCCCATCAAGGGATGAATGGATAAAGAAGATGTGGTGTATATACACAATGGAATACTACTCAGCCATAAAAAATTATGAAATCCAACCATTTGTGACAAAATGGATGGATATTGAGAGTATTATGCTAAGCAAAATAAGTCAGAGGGAGAAGGTCAAATACCATATGATCTCACTCATAAGTAGAAGACAAAAACAACAACAAACACATAGAGACAAAGATTGGATTGGTGGTTACCAAAGGGGAAGAGGGGAGGGAAGAGGGTGAAAGGGATGATTAGGCACATGTGTGTTGATGATGGATTGTAATTAGTCTTCAGGTGTTGAATGTGATGTAATCCACAAAGAAATAGAAGTATAAAGATGTACACCTGAAATTTATATAACATTATAAACCAATGTTACCGCAATAAAAAATGAATAAATAAAATAACCTCTCAGCTCAAAAAGAAAAAAAGTCCATCCATTGTTCCCTACTTCTATGAGCATGTCCAGATTTTAATAATTCTTAACTCAGCATTTCATTTGGTTAAATCACTCTGGATAAAACCAAAGTCTTATTGACTTTGTTTTAGAAAGAAAAACATAACCCCATAAACTACTTTGGGAATAATTCTTGAGCTCTACATAGGAAGTGTTTAATGTAATTTATACTGATGAAATTATCAAATCTTAGAGTGGAATTTCCCTCTCATTTTGATGCCTAAGTTTAACCTTTTTTGTCTGTAATACTGAGTGGTAAACATTAAAGGTATTTAATTCATTTAGTATTTTTAGGTCACATATACCCAATGATAATATCTGATTTTATCTGTATATATTTTATATTCATAAATCAGAGGAAGCTACTTCATGGCTCTATTGTTAAGTAAATTAGTGCAATATTAGAACACTTGCCTTTTTAAAATATTTCTTTAATTAATGTTTTAATTTAAAAGTAAAGTTTAAAGTTATATATGGACAATAAAATAAAACACAAAGAAATTCTAAATATGGTATTTGAACTATAAATGGATACTGTAGATTGTATAGAAAATGGAGAATATGACATTTACACTGTAGGGTTGTTGTGGGCATTAGAATAATTATAGAGATGAACGTGCTTCATCAATTGTAAAGTGTGACACAAATGGAGAATATTATTTTTACATACATGGTGACTGGGCTTATAATTGACTGGGGTATTAAGCCTATCTGGGTTCAGTGGAGGTAAGAGAGCTAGGGAGAGGCTGAGCAGAGAGGTAGCACCCCTAGTTTGGGAGGTGAAACACATCTACCCCTCACTTTCCCTGACCTATTTACCTTTACAAGTAAAACTCACCAAACTCAGTTAAAGCCAATGGGATGGGAAACCCCGATCAGGTATCAAAAGGGCCTCCAGTGGTGTAATCAATTTTTTGGAGGGGTCAGTCTGGTGAAGGGGTGGGGCACAGGCTACTTACCAATAAACAGGAGCCTTCAACAGATCTTCTCACAAAGGCCAGTTAAGGCTATGGGCAATGTGAAGACAAATGCAAATTAAAAATAAGAGGCTTAATTCTTCCATTTGAAAATGAGGGAAGAGATATCCTTCCCCCCTTCTCTTTTCTTAGAGCATTTACTTTAGAAAACTTGTCACTGAAAGTTCTTTCTCTGCCTCTTTCAAATGTGTGTAAATCTTTTAAAAACTAAATAAGCCTCCCATCATTTTTTCAACTGAAGAATGTCTTTCTCAAGTACTCAGGAGCTGTCTCTTTGAAATGTAAACACCAAGGAAGATAGAGCCACAGTCTCTGTAGGAGGGTAG
Source organism: Tapirus indicus (assembly GCA_031878705.1). NCBI lineage: Eukaryota > Metazoa > Chordata > Mammalia > Perissodactyla > Tapiridae > Tapirus > Tapirus indicus. The sequence goes on along the minus strand of CM062921.1, from coordinate 112,216,958 downwards.
AAGCCCAACTTCAGTGGGTGCTTTGCTTTAAATTTAAAACCTACAACTTGGAACTTAAATTGTAAAACCTTCTGTCATAAAGACATGAAAAGTTTATTTTTCCTTTGTATAAAGCCAATTAGCTAATACAGATGGTCATCCCAATTACCAGGTGAATTTAGGATGAACCACGTGTGACAAATGGTGTTAAGTCCTCTTACTTCAGGACTAGTTATTTTTTGTCTAGAGAACAAATGTATATATGTAATGAGTTGTATCTGTTTGACCATATAAAAGGGTGAGATTTCCTTCTATCCTTGCAATGTCTTAGTGGATTGCCTGTGTGGGGGATCAGAATTGCCTACCTCAAAATATGTCTCTTTACCTCAATTATTTTCTCTGAAAGAAACTTTAACTTTCTCTCCCACTAACTGCCTAAAAGGATTTAAGATAGAAGACCTGTTCCCAGAACAGGCCATCACCATAGATTACTCTGGGTGTCAATAGACTGGGAGGGTCCTTTCTAAGCCCATTCTTATCAAGGTTCTGTTTACCAAACATTTACACTTGTAATGGAAATCTCCATTTGTATGGGTGTCTCCCTCTCTGTACCAGGAAGAAGGGGGGATGACCTCATCTTTAGAAACTTATCAATGTGCAAGGCGAGGCTGCATAATAACCTTACTGTGCTTTTCTGGTAACCTCCCATAACTGACCCACCCCCAACATCCTCCATTGTCTTTCTATTTAAGAGGAGAACCTTCACCATTTTGTCAAGAGATACTCAGTTTCCCCAGGTCTCTCCCATGTATATATGTTATAAAGCTTTGCTTGATTTTCTCCTGCTATTCAGCCTCATGTCAATTTAATTTGTAGCCCATCCAGAAAGGACCCAGAGTGGGAGGGGATTCTCTTTCTCCCCTTCAAAGGACAGGAGACAAAAAAAGTTACAAATTCTGGGTTGTTTACGGGGGGGGGGGGGATAGATTAAATTACAAAAGGATGTGTTTATTATAGAAACATTTTGAAAATAACAGCAAAGTGTCTACTACTCATGGACAACCATAATTAACATTTAGAGGTGTATCTCTTTAATTTTTTCTCCTTGAATAGTTTTGGACTTGCTTTTTATGTTTTTTGTATAGTGGTCATCAGACTGCGTGTACAAATGCACAAGGGTGAAACTTGCCTTTTTTTAAAATAAATATTGACATGAGTCTTTTTTCATGTATTCAAAACCTCATTGTATCTGCTTGAAAATCCATTGAGTGAATGTAGTAATAATTTATTTAACTATTCTCCTATTGGGGAACACTTGAGTTGTGTCTAATTCTGGTGTTTTTCAATACCAGAAATTAAACTGGAAAGAAAATGTGCATGCAGAAAGCAAGCTAAATGTTAGGATATATTTACAGAAGTCAGATGCTTTCCTCAGCAATTTTCATTCTTTTCTAGCAAAGGGAATAAATTGAGTGTGCTTCTTGTATTCACTACTTATTCTTGAGAAATGCATCATCATTCCCTTAGGCATTGTCCTCAGGGTTCACAAAGCTTGTTCTTCACAAATTTGACTTACTACAGTGAGACCTGGTGTTGTCATTACATTTAACAACTCATTCCAGGGAACTTAAAATTTGCTGCCTCCAGTAGATATTTGCAAAGTTCTAAAGCAGCTTCTCCAACATTCCTGTGCATGCGAATCACCTGGGAATCTTGTTAAAATGCAAATTCTAATTCAGTATGTCCATGTGTCTAATTAGCTGTCAAGTGATGGGGAGAAAGAGCATTCTCTACCCACTCTGGGTCCTTTCTGGCTGGGCTACAAATTAAATTGACATGAGGCTGAATAGCAGGAGAAAATCAAACAAAGCTTTATAAAACATGTATACATGGGAGAGGCCAGGGAGTGTCTCTCAATAAAATGGTGGAGATTCTCCTCTTATATAGACAAATGAGGATTTTGGGGGGGAGTTGGGAGTGTCAGCCATGAGGGATTACAAGAAAAGCACAGTAAAGTTATGCAGATTTAAGGCCTCAGCTTCCACATTGACAAGTTTCTAGAGATGAGGTCATCCAACCCTCTTCCCAGTACAGAGAATGAGATACCTTTACAAATGGAGATTTCCCTTACAAATGTAAATGTATGGTAAACAGAACTTTGATAAGAGTGGGTATAGCAAAGACCCTCCCAGTCTATCAATACCTGGAGTCATCCAAGGTGAAGGCCCACCCCAGGGACAGGCCTTCCATCCCAAATCCGTTTAGGGAGTTGGGAGGGGGGTGAAGGTCAAAGCCTCCTTCAGAGCAACGTAGAGAGAGACACATCTTGAGGTGGCCAATTCTGATCCCCCACACAAGTGATGCCTATGTTGGTGGTCCATGAAGCACACCGGGAGTAACAAGGCTCTAAAGCTGTGCTTCTCAACCTTGCCTGCTGTGCATCGCAACCACCTGGGGAGCTTTATGAACAAAGGATGTGATGCCTGTGTCCTGGCCTCAGGAATTTTTAAAGCTCCCCTGGATGATTCTAATGGGCAGCCAAGGTTGAGAACCACAGTGCTCCTTACATAACAACTCCAAATTTATACATCACAGAGCTGTAAACTGTTGAGCAAGCGAGACTTTAGATATTGTCTTGTCCTCCCCAAAATATCATTTTGTAGGTGAAGAAACATAGGCTCCAAGATGATAACACACATAATCAAGGTCACACCATGATTTTAGTTTAGTACAATTTCTGCCACAATACAAGATAACTGGGATATTCTATTCTCATACATATGCTTTAATCATACTCACGTGGGATTCTTATGGCTACTACCTCAGATGAGGTCTGTCCATGTTAACTTACTTTTCTTGTGGGATAGGGATGTAGAGAGCCTACTTGAGCACCTCCCCTTCAAAAACAAGGCAGAGAAGTTTAAGAGATGGAGAGAATAATGCTAGTAGGTCCTCCCTTGTTATCCTCATCTTGAGAAAGACGCACATGGATGTGCCCTTTGCCCTTTGCCCTTTGCCCTTGCATGGTCCCCCAGAATACAGCTCCACTGACCTGTAATAGTCTGTAGACCTCAAAACCATGCATCAGCTGCTTAGACTCCGTTTCACCAATAACTGGGGGGAATGACACACGTGAGGTTGCTGAAGGCTACATGACTGGGCCACCCAATTAAAAGTTCACAGTGAAACTTCAGGACAAAATGGAGATCTGAAGATCAGCCCAATATGCCCAGCAGTGTTGACTATGCTAGCCCCAGCCAATGGGCTCCATCTCTTCTATCCAAGCTAAGTTCTCAGGCAAAAGTCTTCTCTGAGTGCCCCTGCCCAGAGCAGAGAACAAGCTCTGTCCTCCAAGTCCTGAACCTTTGCCCTTAAAACTGAGCTCTGAAAATGGAACCATGCTGCAATATCCTTTATTGTAAGAAAGCAAAGATCCCTTTGTCACTGGCTAGTTCCCCAAGGAACTCAAGGGTGGGTTTGGAAACATTTAATTGTTTCTCCAAATTGTTTTTTTATGTTAAGGAGACACAACCAGCAACCACCCTGAAGCTAACCAAGCTTCCCTACAAGAGCTATGCCCATGACCTTGCCTTATTTTTAAACAGAAGATCTCTTCAAGAGGAGATTAAGCCTCATTATCATAGTCTACAGTGTACCCACCTCTCCCTTTTGAATATTCATTCCCCAACCAAAACAAAAGTTCCTGCTTCCCTTTGTTCCGGGACATCATGACTTTGGAAATGATTCCTTATGGCCTCCTATTTGCTGTAAATACACCTTACTTTGTGAGACATATTCCACTGGTGTACAGTCTTATTTAACTCACCAGGAGGCAAGCCCCCTTGGTTCGGTATCACCTTCTTAGGTCCCTCAGCCCCCTCCAACTGCTGCTTCATTTCTTGGCTCCCCTTTATAGCAAATCTTTGAAGTGGAGTTGTCCATACTTACTATCTCCACTTCCTTACTTCTCATTGTGGTTTCAATCCACACCAACTGAGTGCTCACCCTACCACTCCCCTGAACTTGATCTCATCCAGACACCAGTGATCTCCATCTTAATTGACCTATTGAAGTTGGTCATCTCTTTTCCCTTGAAAACTCTTCAGATCTCACTGGAAGTCTCCTCTCCGTCTCTACTGATGGCTCCTCCTCTTTTTTCCAACATCTCAAAGCTCAGTGTCCAATCCTCTTGTCTATCTACTTCCCTCCCCTTGGATCATCTTACTCAGATCCAGGGCTTTAAATACATATGGATACTCAAATATCTCAAACCCACATCTTTATCTCTGAACTCCCGCCTCATGTCTCCACCTGTCTATGCGTGGTGAACCCCTCATCCAAGTCAGCCCTCCCTATAACCTTCCTCATTTCAATAAATGGTCCCAATATTTACCCAGTTGTCCAGACTCAAAATATAGGAGACTTTTTTCATTCTTTTCTTCACACCCCACATCCAATTCATCAGAAATTTCCATTTACTCTACCTTCAAAATTTATTTCAAACCCACCACCTTTCACCACTTCCACTGCTATCATTTAGACCAAAGAAACCATTGTCATTCACCCACTTTACTGAAATAATCTTGTGCCTGTACTCCCTGACTCCTTTTTCATTCCTCAGTGGTTGGGTCTCCAGATAGCAGCCGTAATGCTCTTCTGAAAACATAAATCAGATCTTGTCTCACCCCTGCTTCAATGGCCTCTCATAACACTTTGAATAAAACCCAACCTCCTTACTATGTTTTATAAGGTCTAAAATATCTGGCTCTTGCCTATTTCTCCAGCTTTATCTCCTTTCACTCTCTGCCTCATTCCCTTCAGTTTGGCCAAACTGACCTGCTTGCTTTTCCCACAATGGGCCAAGCTCACTCTTGTGTTGGTTGGCCATTCTGTCTGAAACATCCTTCTTAGATATTAACAGGGTTCATAGTCACCCATCATTCTAATCTCTGCTCAAATGTCACCTTCACAGAGAGACTTTCCCTGACTCCTCTATCTTAAATCACAACCCCCTCTGCCTCCTTACTCTCCATCCCATTCATGTGTTTTTATATTCCTTCTAACTTTTCCTTACATTATATTGTACAAACGGTCCCCAACTTATGATGGGTCAATTTACAATTTTTTGACTTTAGGATGGTGCTAAAGCGATATACATTCAGTGGAAACTGTACTTCAAGGTTTGAATTTTGATCTTTTCCTGGGCTAATGATATTCAGTATGATCCTTTCGTGATGCTGGGCAGAGGCAGCCAGCCGCAGCTCTCAGTCAGCCACACAATCAAGAGAGTAAACAACCGATACACTTACAACCATTCTGTACCCATACAACCATTCTGTTTTTCACTTTCAGCACAATATTTAATAAATTGCATGAGATATTCGACATCTTATTATAAAATAGGCTTTGTGTTAGATGATTTTACCCAACTGAAGGCTAACATAAGTGTTCTGAGCACATTTAAGGCAGGCTAGGCTAAGCTATGATGTTTGGTAGGTTAGGTGTATTAAATGCATTTTCAACTTACAATGGGGTTATTGGGACGTAACCCCATTGTAAGTCAAGGAAGATCTGTATATATATTTGTTTTTTGTTTTATTGTGGTAACATTGGTTTATAACTTTATATAAATTTCAGATGTACTTCATTATATTTCAATATCTGTGTAGATTACATTACGTTCACCACCCAAAGACTAATTACAATCCGTTACTATACGCATGTGTCTAATCACCCCTTTTTCCCTCCTTTCCACCTTCCCCTCTGGTAACCACCAATCCAATCTCTGTCTCTATGTGATTGTTTGTTGTTATTTTTATCTTCTATTCATTAGTGAGGCCTTATGATATTTGACTTTCTCCCTCTGACTTATTTCACTTAGCATAATATCCTCAATGTCCATCCATGTTGTTACAAATGGCAAGATTTCATCCTTTTTTATGGCTGAGTAGAATTCCATTGAGTATATATACCACATCTTCTTTATCCATTCATCCCTTCATGGGCACCTAGGTTGCTTCCAAGTCTTAACTATTGTGAATAATGCTGCAATGAACATAGGGGTGCATGTGTCTTTACACATGCATGTTTTCATGTTCTTTGGATAAATACCCAGCAGTGGAATAGCTGGGTCGTATGGTAGTTCTATTCTTAACTTTTTGAGGAATCTCCATACTGTTTTCAATAGTGGCTGCACCAGTCTGCACTCCCACCAGCAGTGTATGAGAGTTTCCTTCTCTCCACATCCTCTCCAACACTTGTTGTTTCCTGCCTTGTTAATTATAGCCATTCTGACAGGAGTGAAGTGATATCTCATTGTAATTTTGATTTGCATGTCCCTGGTAGTTAATGAGGTTGAACATCTTTTCATGTGCCTGTTGGCTATCTCTATATCTTCTTCGGAGAAATGTCTATTCAGGTGTTTAGCCCATTTTTAAGTTGGGTTGTTAGGGGGTTTTTTTGTTGAGATGTTTGATGTTGAGATGGATATTAAGCCCTTATCAGATATATGGTTTGCAAATATCTTCTCCCAATTGTTAGGTTGTCTTTTCATTTTATTGATGGTTTCCTTTGCTGTGCAGTGTATATGTATTTGTTATCATTCTTTTTCCCCTGCTAGGATATAAACTCCATGATGACAGGGAGATTTGAATTAAATTCTACATGCCCAGCACCTAGAACTGAGCCTGGCACCTAGTATGTACCCAATAAGTATCTGTGAGGTGAATGAATGGAGTGCAGGTGACTGACTGAGAGACTATCAACAGGTGAAGGTGGGGCTTGGAAGGTAGGTCCCAGAGAGAAGTGAACTCATGGACAGCAAGTCTCCCTTTCAGGAACTGACCTCTCCTCTGATTTTCAAATGTATTAAGTCCTTTCACTGAAATTTCATTTGGGGATTTCCAGTGAAATGTGCTTTAAACCAGTCTCCGAATGGTGGTCAAAATCCAGGATTTCACATACCCTTTTCAGAGAATAATAGGAAGTAGAAGAAGCAGACAGATGACCAGGACTGGAACAGCTCAGTAGCAAAGGGGCTGCAGGAAAAGGGACCATGTATGTTCCAATTTGAGTTCATCCTAGGATTTAACAAAGTGAGGAAAACTAGCAACCCATCACAGAGAGAAACACAAGTGCACTCAACACAGAGGGACTGTCCCAGGGGGTAATAAACAAAACCAAAGCCAAGTCTGTGCTTAAGTTTTTAAATTTGCATTAATATTTTAAGTAGTAAGGTTGACTTTTGGCATCTATGTCATATCTTGTTGTATCTTGTCCACATGGAGGTAAATCAGATTGTTACTAAGCAAAATATGGGGCACAGAATGGTGTCTCTGCTCCCAGACAGTCACTGGTGACCTGGTAGCTGCTGTTGATTGGGTCACAAGAGACAGGATGATCATCATAGTGTCTTTGTACAGACAGGGGGTGAGCTCACCCGAGTGGAGACCAGACTCCAGACTTTTCATCTCCATCCCCAGTGACCTCTCCTCCTCACCATCCCCCTGCCTCTTCCTGCCAGAACCTCAGGGCTCTTATGTAGTATCTGGCCCGTATCGCCCTTCTTTATCATGACTTCTTCAATGCTCTGATTCCCCATGCAAAAGGCACAAAATTCCTTTTCCTAATTTTTCTAATATAATAACTCTTCCACAAAGTAATGAATACCTCCTGGTGTAGATCTGTCTGGGCTACTTAGTACAGCAGCCACATGTGTCTATTTAAATGTAACTTAATTAATGTTAATAGAATTTAAAATTTATTTCCTCTCTCACACTACCCACATCTTAAGTGCTCACTATCCGCATATGGCTAGTGGCTACTGTATTGTACAGTGCAGACAAAGAATATTGCCACCATCTCAGAAAGTTCTATTAGACAGCACTGCTGTAGATTAAATGGCAGTAAATGTATGGAGTGAAAAAAGACAAAAAATTAATGTCAAAATGTTATTCTGCTACAGTGAAGGATAAAAAGAGCTGAAGATATTATCCTCAAGAAAGCCAGAATTTAACAACTAGACCCAGAAACCTAAGATTAGTGAATGACAAAGAAGAACTAGTGGGATAGAAAGAAAAGCATAAGAATGTGATGTCACAGAAGCTAAGGAAAGAAGACATTTCAAGACAGACAGTGCCCAATAGTTCCAATGCTGCTGAGAAGTCAAGTGAGATAATGATTGCGAAGTATGCACTGCGTACAGTAACTAGTAAAGGAGGTCAGTGATACTGTAGACAGAAGTTTTTGAGGAGTTGAGGGACCATAAGTTGGCATATAGACAACTCTTTCAAAAAACTGGTTATGAATTACAGGAGAAATGGGAAAGTTGGACAGTGATGTGCAGTCCAGAGCAATCTTTTTTTTTTTTTTAAGTTCCACCCATTCTTTTTTTTTTTTTTCTCAGAAGATTGGCCCTGAGTTAACACCTATTGCCAATCTTCCTCCTTTTTTCTTTTTTTCTCCCCAAAGCCCCAGTAAATAGTTGTATGTCATAGTTGTACATCCTTCTAGCTGTTCTATGTGGGATGCTGCCTCAGCATGGTTTGATGAGCAGTGAGTAGGTCCGCACCCAGGATCCGAACTGGTGAACCCCAGGCCACTGAAACGGAGCATGCAAACTTAACCGCTATCCCCACCAGGCCAGCCCCCAGAGCAATCTTTTAATGAATGAATTTGTGCATGTTAGAAGTTAACATGAGAATTCTGCTTCTAAGCAGAGCATAGTAAATCTTGCAGGCCAATGTTTCCACTGTAAGAATTGGAAAGGGCTGGAAATTTAAAAAAAAAAAATTATAGGGGATTTGGAGAGCTGTAGAAGCAAAGAAAACTAGATGAGCTAAAATTCCAGGGAAAAAAGAATTGTTCTGAGATGAGCCGACAATTGTCAGCCACCACCCCCATCTCCACCCCACCCCACCCCACTCACATACACCCCATAGGGGAATTTATCAGTTCTGATGGAAACAGGAGGCTCAGTCTTGGTGAAAACAGAAGGACTGGAAGGACACATGGAAAATGTGATGTGCCTGAAATACATAGCCTGTTCTCACCAGGCGACATTTCCTAAGTTGTGCGGCTACAGGAGAGGCTGGGGAGCTAGCCTGAAAGCTTCTAAAGGCAGAGTGATTCATCTCGTTCAGGAAACAAGACCCATGAGCAGGGAAGACCAGTCTTGAGCCCATGGCCACTCTCTCCCAAGATATCTGATGGGAGCTTCATGCAGCAGGAGGCTCCAGAGCTGGGATGAGAACTCCTGAAGAAGAGAACTGGATCCCCCTCAGTCTTTTGGGCAGAAGATGGAGACAAGCTTGGCTCTCAGTGAAAAGGACAGAGGGGCCCCTCCTGAGAATATGGGGCAAAGACAGATGGCAGCCCAGCTTCAATTTTCCTCAAACCCTGATGAACCCTCATTCTCTCTGCCTAAGAGAGGAGAGAGGGAACCCTCTCTGGTGGAAGATCACATCAAATGGAGGCTCTACCTGCCTTTTTTTGTGCTGTTTGGCATACAACAAATTGATATGTAATAAGGCAAGAAAATATTCATAATTAAGTAGGAAAAAATAGATAATAGAACTAAACCCACAGATGATCCAGATGTTGATGTAAAGGAAAAAATGTAAAATCAATAATATCTATTAGACTAAGTAAATCTAGTTTGAATATTTTTGTCCCTAGCATAATCACTAAAAGAATAGTAAAATAATGTATAAACAGTAAGTCAATAGAAGAAAAAAAGAATAAAAATATTTGGATATTCCAAAAGAAGATAAAAAACTAGGAGAAATGGAACATAAAACCTATGGGCCAAATAGAAAACAAACAGTAAGATGGTGGATATAAATCAAATTATATCAGTTCAACTCCAAGGCCTAACTATTTCATGTGCTATATACTCCTGTGGTCTCTCTCTACTCCCACTAATATTGCCCAAATTCAAATCCGCATAACCTACCACCTAGACTATTTCAATAAGCCCCTAACAATTTTCCTTACTTCTCCTATGGCCTCCTTCAATCCATCCTCCTTAGAAATGCCACTATATTTTTTCTGATGTGAATTTGACCATATCCTTCTTCTATTTAAAATGTTTCAGTGGTTCCCATTAATTTAAGGAAGACATGACAAATTGAAGATTTGCTGAATATTCTACCTTCCTGAAAAGAAAAATGAAGAGGGTCCAAAAATACTTTTGTTGAATTATTTCATGACAATTTCCCAAAGAATTGTTTTTAGACAGAGCAGGGGACTTCCACTTTGCCCTTCCCCATTAGTGTCTGTTTTCTGCCTGGCTCTGGGGCCAAATATCAGTTGCTTTTAGCATCACTCCTATACAGTTTTTTTAGAGTCTGTGAGAGGAGAAATATTGCTCTGGATTCTGCCCCTAAAGGAAGTAGTCAAAAGAGAGAGAGCAGTGTGTTTTGAGAACAAATGGGAGACTGTTCCTTCAAACAAAGACTCTTCCTACCAGTATAATGTGTAAACTGTCAGCCTGCTTTCCTCATAAGAAACATTGTCTGCCTGCCCCGGTAGGCATGGCTCCTTAATACAACACACAAGGATCTCAGTAATTGGACTTCTGCCTCTGTGTCCATCTTTGTCCTCTGCCATTCCCGGCCTGGGTCCTTATGCTCCCTGAAATGACAAACTTTTCATAGGAGGTCACCTGCCCATCCCATGTTGTTCCTTCGTGTCTTTCCTATGCTATTCTCAATTATATGATAATCAATTCAGATGTTATCTGCTCTGAGAATCTTCCTTGAGTGCTCTCCCTGAAGCTGGGTTTCCCTTCTTCATCTTTCCCAACATCTACTTAAAATCCTTCTCAGCATTCTATACGGTAACTGCCTTTGTGCGTGTTCTCTCTCCTTCTGGCTTATGAGCACCTTGATGTCTTGCTTGTCTTTTTAGCTCCAAGGCCCAGTACAGTTAGTACAATTAGTATGTACTAATTACATAATCTTGTAATTAGTGTTGTTGAAATGACGTGAAAAGAAATACTTTTCACTCAATAAAATTTTTGTTCCTGTCTCACCCCTCCACAAAACCTAAAGATTCTGAAAGTAAATACTTTGTTAATAACTTACTAGTTAGTATACTTCTAATTGGAAACATTTTCCAAAGTTTTCTTAATACCAATCATGTATCTCATAACTTAACACCGTGCATCCACCATCCTTACTCAGAGCATGTGGAATCTGGCCTGATCCAAGGGCTCCACCTGGTGGCAGCTTTAGGGAACTGTTTGACGCCTTGAGACCAGCCATAAAGGTGGGGAATGTTGTTTTAACTCTTGCCTTCCTCTTCTAGGCGATTGTGATTAGCTGCCCTAAAGAAGAGTCTGTGTCTGGTTGGCCTGAACCTGTCCTTACAAAGAGTTTTGTTCCCAAGGAAAAAAAGGGAAGCCCCATTGTGATTTGGGAGTGGATATATTGGGAAGATATGAGTGGATCTGAGTGGGAAAAGGGTAAACAGTTTTAAGACTCAAACTTAGGCATCTTCTTAGATACCCTCAACTACCCCTCCTTTCTCCTTCTTAGTTGGCCTGCTGCTTCGGGTCTTAGGTGAAACACTGGCCCACCAAGTATGGGATCTAACATTCTGAAAAGCCTGGAAGACTGGATGAATCAACTCAAAGTACATGAGAGTTAATTCCCCGAAAGGAAAATTTGACCAATGAAAAATGGGAATCAGGGAATCAGGCAAATAAGCTACCTCTTCTTTCTTTCTTCCGCAGACTATCCAAGGTATGGTTTCTCCTCGAAGTTCAGCTGGAGAAGTCACCACCCTGCTCAGTCATCTGCTGCCTGTCTTCCTGGTCCCCTGGCAATCACCAGAACTTGCACAACCCGAATGAACTGTTGGCATCTTAATGCCTGCTTCAGCCTCTACTCTCTAGAGAAGCTGGGTTAAGACGGTGTGTCTCTTAACTCTCTCTCTCTAAATCTATAACAGCTTTTCTCTTTTCTCTTGACATTTACTAAAGAAACCCCATCATAACTTCCTGTGAAATATCCCACATTCTAGATTTGACTAATTACATTCCCAGGATGCCATTTTCTAAACTTGTAGTTAGATCTGAAGCTGGATCAGATTCTGGTTTGTCTTTTGTCAAGAATACTTTATAGACGGTGCTGCATACACCTGTTGTATCACTTCAAGAGGCACGGATTGTCTGTTTGTCCCTTTGGGTAAAGTTACAATAGATTAGTAGTTTAGGCCAACCCATTTATTACAAAGTTCCCCATCAGACTTTTACCTAATGGCTTTAGAACCCATCGATCAACGTTGCCTAGATCCATTATTTTAGTAGGAATGGCAATATGGCAATATTGTAATTTCAACACTCCACCTTTATTAGTTTGACTTCTGATAAAAGGAGGAACGTTTCCTTACCAACTATTTGTTTACCCCAAAATATAGCTTGTGAAGGAAAATCAGGACAAACTTTTAATATTTTATTTACCAGTTTCCCAATAATTATTTGGTGTGTTAAAAACTTCCAACTGTGTGCACTGAGTTCTTTTGTAGTATCATGCTGGATTTTACTTGATTATATTTGATATGTTTCAATCCATTGCCAGGTACATAAAGAGGAATCAGCAGAGAAGACTGAATTAAAGAGCTATCAGAAAGGTCAGAGAAAACTAGTATGCGTATTTTCAGCAAGTGAAAATATTTCAAGGAGGAAAAAGTAACCAACTGGTTCAAATGCTAGAGAGGACGAGTAAGATGAGGACTTGAAGTTGGTGATCAGGAATTCAAAGTGGGGTCAGTGGGCACGGTGGGGTGTTTTTCTTCAGGCATTTTCAGTTGTGCAGGTGCAGGTGTGGGTCAGAGAGATGGACTTAACCAGGTTGTGTTTTCACCAAGTTCAAGCTGAGAAAGGGGCAAGGATGTTGAGAGTTTATGCAAGAATGCAGATATAATAATTAAATACGGAATTTAAATTGGGTAAAGACGACATGAGAGGGATGAGAGAAAGTGAAAAAGTATAGTGTTAAAGATTAAAGACCCTTGTGGGGTGAAAATTGTAGGATTCGGGGTACTGAGAAAACGAGCTGGAAAAACAGGAGATGGCCAGAGGGTGGGAGTTTGAGAGTGTGGAGGCGTTGAAGTTATTGTTAATGAGAGCTTTAGAAATGGCCAGGGGTGTGACTGATGCACGATCATGAGAAGAGCAGGTCAAGGAACTGACCAGAGTGGATTAGTTTCCTATCACTGCGGTGTCAAACTACCACCAACTTAGTGGCTTAAAACACCACGAATTTATTACCTTAGTTCTGGAGGTCAGAAGTCTTAAATCAAGGTGTCAGCAGGGCTCTTTTCCTGCTGGAGGCTCCAGAGGCTGCCTGCACGCCTTAGCTCCTGGCCCATCCTCCATCTTCCAGGCCAATGGTGTAGCATCTTCAAATCTCTCTCTGGCTCTGACCCTCCTGCCTTCCTCTTTTAAGGACTCTTGTGATTAAAATGGGCCTACCAAATAATCCAGGATTACCTTCCATCTCAAGATCCTTAATCACATCTGCAAAGTCCCTTTTTGCCATATTAAGTAACATATTCACTGGTTCTGGGGATTGGTACACAGACATCTTTGGAGGCCACTATTCTGCCTACCACACACAGTGTCACAGCTCATGACACATTAATACAGAGACTTCTAAACCCCTGATACTTGTGGAGATAATTCTCTCACCTGCTCTCCACCCAAAAGATGCTGTCTGGGTCTAGAATTCTAGATCCTTCTACTGAGATTGGATGTAACTTGTCTGAGGGAAGTTGGGGATTTTTAAAGTTTCCAAATGAAATTTTAGAAGTTTTATTAATATGGTCTCTCAAATTTCATTTTTGTCAATATAATTACAATTACATTTTCAACTATTGATGTAGAAAGAATTATTAGATCAGTAAATCTAACTTTTTTTAAAACCACTTTATTGAGGTATGATTGACACACACAAAAAATGTTTTTTATTTAATGTATACAACTTGATGAGCTTGGAGCTAAGTATACACCAGTGAAACCATCACCACACTCTATGCCATTAATATATGCATCATCTCCAAAAGCTTCCTCCCGCCTCCTTTATTTATTTATTTATTGTGACAGTACACTTCATGTAAGATCTACATTCTCAGCAAAATTTTAAGTATAAAATACAGTATTGTTAACTATAGGCACTATACTGTAGAGTAGATCACTAGGACTTATTCATCTTGCATAACTGACACTTTGCACCATTGGACCATCATCTCCCCATTCCCCTCTCTCCTCAGCCCCTGGCAACCACCATTTTATTCTCTGCTTCTAGGAGTTTGACTATTTTAGAGTCTACATATAAGTGAGATCATGCAGGATTTTCTCTTTCTGTTTCTGGCTTATTTCACTGAGCATGATGTCCTCCAGGTCCATCCATGTTTTTGCAAATGGCAGGACTTCTTTTTTAAGGCTTAAAAATATTCTATTGAATGTATATACCACATTGTCTTTATCTATCCACCATCAATGGACATTTACGTTGCTTCCATGTCTTGGCTATTGTGAATAATACTGCAACGAACATGAGAGTGCAGATATCTCTGAGATCCTGATATTAATTCCTTTGGATATATACTCAGAAGTGAGATTACTGGAGCATTTAAAAAAATATTTGGTTTATAAATATTTGGAAAAAATGAGAAATTGAAAAATAAAAATGAAGGGTACAAATAAACAATCTGATATAAAATATAAACTGCAACATGGAGTCTCATCAAATTTTCTATGTATCAGGATCTTTCCACTGAAGCCTCAAAGATCTGAGTACTAAACTAAAGACAGCATATAACTGTTTATTCCAAAGTGATACTCTAGATCACCTTGTATAGAAATATTGACCATATAATTTGTCACCCAAAGCAGAACATATCTGAGTGAAAGAGGGCTATAGTAATACTTATACTTCTACCACAGGCACAAAACTGGACAGTCCCAAACCCACGATGACATATGAGCCATATTGCCCTGCAAGTCATAGGATACTTCTCACTGATTAATCACTGGGCCAGCTTCAAAGAGATGGGGTCAACATTTTTACAAATTATAACAGATTTGCTCATAATGTATTTAGTCTAAAAAATAAAATTATAATTGCCATATTGTAAACAAATCTTAACCACAGTTTGATTACTATAAGATTTCTCTTTATTGAAATTTACAATATGGCTCAAATCATTTAGGCACTGAATCTATACCACACTGCATCATTGGTTCCTAGTTATCTTCGGTGTTTTCACTCAAACTTTATTGAACTCTCTAGGAGCAAGACGTTTGTTTTCCATTCCTTGATTTCATTACATATAAGCAACTACTTTTTGTTTCATTTCAAATAGATAAATAATTCCTACTTTGTCCTGTAATTTTTATTTTTAGTAAGAAAATCTAGATCTAGGTGAAAGAACTGAGATCTGAGAACCAGCCTTCTTTACAAGTTAACTAGCTCCTAGATGTGCATCTGGGTCTGCCCTCACTTAGGATCTGTGGCCAATTATTCTAAGATTGCTTCCAGCTCCCGTGATTCTGTTATGACCTATCATATGTATTTGCTTATTTTGAAACTTCACACATCTTTGTGTTGAAATAAAGCAAAACAGAACAATGGAAAAGCCCCATGGAATCAGCTATAAACCGAAGTGATTCTACATGGCTCTGTGGAACCAAGTCACCACTAAATACAAAGCTCAGGTGAAAGGTTAACAGTCTTCAGGCTGCCGAGCCAAAGACTTGAATGTCTACAAAACTCTGACCTGAAACTCCAGGCCAAAAGGTGACCAACAGGCAGTAAAGAAAGAAGTGGGTTCCACCATGGTTACAGGAAAGTGAGGTATTAAAAATTAGTTCAGATTTTACAAAAGTAATGTTATATTAACTGTAAGGGGAACATTAAATTGATATGTAGAATTCTGGGGAAGGATACTGTCAGGACATCAGAGTTTTAAAAAGAAGGTGATGAAGAAGTGGCCATGCCCATTCTCCATTAGAAACAGAACAACAAGGGAGGCGTCAGACACAGAACCCCTTAACCTCTCCACTCTCTCTCTCTCCTCCATGCTCCTGCATCTTTCTCCATACTGTTTGGTGAAGGGGCTTATAGCTTTAGGTGAGTGGGGCCTGTCCGCTGCCTGTAATGAGAGAGGACATATAGCACCAAACAATTATACAACTTCACCTGGGGTCCCATGAGGCTTCTTCCCCAGCATTTTCTCCTCCCAATGCAAATGGAGCCCATCTTGTACCAATGAGAGTCACTGTCTTATATAAGCAATGAGTTGAAATATCTGTTATTATAATAAGGTCATAAGAAATGTGGTAATGTGCCAACTAAAAGGCATAAAAGAACCCATTAATACAACGTAGACTTTTGTTGAAGTGAGGAGAACAATCCTGTCTTTTCCTGCTGGTCAGATCCAAAGTCATTTATAAGAAAAAGGATACAGGAGAAGCATTTAGTCAATCTGTCAAAGGTGGGCTGAAATAAGAATTCGGATCTTTAAACTGAAGTCAAGACCTCAGGATTGCCAAACTAGGTTTGGCTTAGAGGCAAGTCAGAAAAAGGAAGGGAGGCCTCAAAAACTACCAAAGGCCAGGGCTGGAGAGGCAAGGAGAAAACACAGAGAACTTAAGTGTCAGCTCTCTCAGTGATAAGAATTATTTCCCTTGTCTTCATGCCACCTGCTCTGTTCTTCAGCAAACATTGTACAATGCTTAAGTGCCAGACATTTTGCTAGATGCCAGCAATCTGAAGATGACGAAGGACAGTCACTGTCCTATAGTTGCTCACATTCTGATCAGGGAGGCAGACGTGAGAGAAATGATTATGTCATCCACGGCACCTGAGGTGTTAGGTATGACCACTCATGCAGAGTGAGTAGCGAATACAACCACTAGTATCCACTCCCCCTTTTCTTCATTCCAATTCCTTTGGGGAGACAATTAATGAGGGAACATTATATAGGTTGAAACAGATCAGCATAAATGTCAGTTTTAATCAAATGGAGACATTTCATATCAAGAAGCAATAAATGATGGGATAATTTGATTTCCATATGAAAAACAATATTTTTAATCTCTACTTCATACCCAATACAAATATAAACCATAGACACATTAAAAACCTAAATATGAAAATTAAAATTTCATAACTAGAAGAAAATATAGAAGAATCTCTTCATGACATTGAAATCAGAGAAATTCTTAGGTGAAATACAGAAAGTAGATATCACAAAGTAGATGTCAATGGGAAATATTGATAAATTTGACTTCATTGAGCTGTCAACTACATCTGCTGAAAAGATATGAGAAACAAAGCCAGCGTCATTCTTGGGGGAAACAGATATATATCACAAATGGCTAATATATAGGATATGTAATAAAGGATCAAAATGCATTAAAAATACTCCTACATTTAAGGAAAAAAACTACTCTATAGAATACTAGGCAAAGAATAATGACAAGAGGCTTTTTCTTACCTGCATGATCCTATTTCCCAGCTGCAGAAACAACGCCCCCTGCAAAGTGTGCTGCCTGCAAGCCCTTCAAGTCTTCGCTCCACAGTCATTTACCCACCAAAATACTGCCTACAAAGGCTCCAAGAGAGAAACCACAGCCGTGCTGTGGAGCCAGCCTTGCTTCATGGCAGAAGCCAAAATGCTTACCTGGAATCTGTGATGCTCAAAATCCTAGATTAGAAAAAAATAATGATAATCGCAATAATAATATCAACCCGACATACCCCCAGGAAGGCAGCCTGGGCATGACTTATTCTCCGTTCTTTCTTAACCTCTTATCAGGGGAAAGGAACCAAGCCTAGGTAGTGCTCAAAGAGTGAGCTGATTTTACCTTTTAGTCTGTTTTGCCCCATATATAATGGATTAGCGCTTTACAGAAGAGAAAATCCACATGGAAGTAGGTTCAGCCTCACTGATAATCAGAGCTGCAAGCATCAGGTTGACACAAATTTAAAATCCTGACAAAATCAAGCATTCTGTAAAAGCAGCAAGTTATAAATCCACTGACAGTAAGATACCGTTAATGTAAATTCCAAAACACTAAAAGCACAAAACATACTTTTATGGTGTGCACACATAGTGAAGATATAACAACTATGGGAGGATAAAACCAAATTCATGATACTGGTTGTCTCTGGGGAAAGAGATAAGTGAATGAGAAAAGGAAGAGGAATATAAGGGATTTCAACTTTATCATGTTTTATTTATTAAAGGTTAATAGATAAATGTTAAAAAAAACATTTAAAGCGGAAATAAAAGAAGAAAATGTAAACAATCGCCAACAAGAAATTCTCCAATAAAACATTTTGACTAACATTTCTTACTATAAGACAACGTTCCTAATTCCCCAGAGAACATGTCAATTCATCCCATGATTAAATACAACTACAAAAATCTTACCAAGGTTCCTCTTGGGTCTGAGAAAGTAAAATTACTTCCCCTGTATCCAGCGCAGAAGAAAGAGTAGCTTGGAGTGGCGGGGAGGGAGAGCCGCCACCTCACCTTGTCATCAAACTTACCACACTGGGCCACCAGCCAGGCCTCTGGGAACTCGGCAGTCTCCTGTGGGCGCAGTCGCGGGCCGCCCTCGGTGGACAGAGCAAGACCGAGCGAGTGGGTCCACGAGGGTGGACTGGAAGCAGGAAGAGAAAGAAAGGGAAGCGGGAGGCACACGGGCTTCTCAGGTGGTGATAACCTTTGCGTTTTAGCCTAAAGCCAGTCCCCTACCAACGGCTTCCCGTCAGGACATTCCAGTTCCTTCCTCTCTCCCCAGCACCTCTATTACAGCCACATCTTTTGAAATCCCCATACACACTCTTACCCCAATCACTCCAGCCAGGGTGTGGAGAACAAAGCTCATATAACTTGGGGGGTGGAGGGTGTCTTTAAGAGACAGAGAGAAAAATTTTAATCTTGCCAGTTTTACACTCCCTGAAAGCTCAAGTCTCGTTAGCTTCACGGTGAACCTTCTTCTGACTCCAATCCATGGATATTAAACTATCTGAATGCCTGTTTCCCATGGCACAGTCAGGGCCCTTTTACAGTGAGGACAGACGACGCCAAGGGGACAGATGGGGGGGGAACACGCTCACTTGAAGAGAGTAAAGGAGGCCGTGGGGAAGGAAGAAGGTCAAGACGACAAGCTCCCGCGGCGCTTAATTTCGGCCGGAAGGTGCCCCCCATGAGGAGCGAGAAAGGCCCTTCTCGGGAAGCCTTGTCGCCTCCGACTTCACCCGATCACCCTCGCTCAGGCCTCCCGGTGCTGCGACGCTCGCTGCCCACCAGGCGGCCCCCGGTGGCCGCAAATCTCGGCGACTTTTGGGAAAAGGGCAGCGCGGAGCCCACCCCCGCGCCCTGGGCCAACGGAGCCCCCGGCAGGGCCCAAAGGGGCGAGAATCCCTCTTCCCGCCGCGCTGCAGAAGCTTCTTTGGGCCCCTGGGGGAGAGAAACAGGCTGCTCCAGGCGTTGGGGCGGGGGGCGGGGCAGACGGGGAGCTGGAGAAACCAGCGGAAAGAGCGGCGCTGGGCCGCAGCGGGCGGGCGCAAAGCCGGATACGCGGCCGCGGCTCCAGGCTGAAGACCCAGATCTGCGCCGCCGCCCACCCGCTTGCGCATCGTTGGTGCCCCCGGTCCTGATCGTGGCCCGGCCACCTCCCGGCTCCAGCTGCTGCTGTCTGGGGCCCTCCAAGAGCGAAGGAACTTTCCGGGCCCTTGTAGACCTCTTGGCGTCGGGCGCCCCGCCAACTCCGAGGTTTCCTGCTCGGGTTCCCGGGCAGCCCACCCTGCGTACCCAACCCCAGCCCGCGAGATGCGGGCTCCTCACCCGACTTGCCCTTGCCGCGCCCAGCAAGCCGGCCCGGGAGAGTGGAGCGCAGCACCTGGTTCCCAGTTACCTGGTGCCAATCCCGATCTCCACGCTGTACCCACCAAGAATTCATGGAGCCTGGGGAAGGATTGCACCTCATCCTTCCCAGGCCCGCGGGGACAAGGCGAAAGGAGACGGCAGCTCACCCCCGGGCAGGAGAGCCAACGCCAGGGGCCCACGCCGGCGGGAGGCCGCTGTAATTGCTAGCTGAATGAACCCGCGTCAAACCCGATGTGTCAACACAGCCTTGTAATGAGGGTCGAACTCCTAGTTCGTTTCGTTGGCGGAGGAAAGAATTGTTATTGAATGTGAGTCCCTACTTGTGGTATCATTTAATCCTCATTAGGAAGAAATGTTATCATTCATGTGTACCAAGTGAGAAAATCTGCTCAGAGAGGTTAGCTCATTTTAATTTACCCAAAGTCCTACAGCTGGTGAGAGGGGGAGTTGGAATTTGCAGGTCTGTTTCCGAAAAATATTTATTATATTTAACGCATGTTAATCCCTGTGGTAACCCTTTTAGTATTACAAAAATAGTATTCACTCATGGAAAACATGGAAAATGAAGGCAGACTAAAGAATAAAAGTAAATCTACAGTTTCAACAGGTAGCTAACACCACTGTTAGTTGACATTTTCATATATTTGTCTCATATATATGTATATTTGTGAAAATACATGTAATGCATATATATTTACAAAATTGGGCTCATTCTCTTTTTTGTACCATTAGCACTTAACATTACCTAAAGGGTCAGTTTTGATCTTTTATATTTTTCTAGGAATTTTTAATTTCAGACTTACTAGCAGCAGCAGAAAAACAGTTGAGAGATACAAATTCAACATTCTTTAAAATGTGGATAAGAATACTCAATGAAAACTGCTCAATAAACTAAAGTATTAAAAGAAGCAAGTAAATATGGTAAATTGGCTTCCAGCAATCTGACTACTTAGAGTTTCATTATTTAGTGATTTATCTTTCATTAGGCAAATTCATCTAGAGGAAAAGAATAAAAGATGGAGAGTTTTAAATGCCTATTCTTCGGGTATATAAACAAAGGTGTAATGGAGACAAGTCTTGGACAGTGTAAGCCACATTTTGATTTTTAATTTTCGACTTTTAGATTTTCCTATGAAAGGGACTCCAGGGATTGCAGCTAGTAAGACTGATTTGTGTGTATAGCTTTGAGAAGTAATGTTAGAAGATAACGATAAGTAAAGAGAGGTCAGTCATTCAGCATTTTTTTTCCTACATTAATGAACTTGGTGATTATGCTTAATGCTTTTGTGATACAGTGAAGAATTTATCACAAGAGTGTCATGATCTGCTTTTCATTTTAGAAAAAACATATTACGGGCAGAGTGGAAGGAATGGAAAAAAGTGGACAGAAAGAATGGGATACAGAAATGAGAATTAAAACTTTGCAGTATTTTAGGGCAGAAACCATGAGGGCTCAAACTAACGCAATAGCAGTAGGGACAAGAGGAGAGACCCACTGAAGTGGTTGTGTGGCAATGGTGAATGTCAGCTAGTCTGGGTCCAAGAACAAAGAGACTCAAGGTAGCACTGAGAGTTATGGGGTTACAAAATAATACCACTTAGACTCTAACATGTGTGGACAGGGCTCCTAAAATTCCCAGCCAGCACTCAAGAGCAACATTGTGTCCCTATGATCCCATTCCAGCCCATGGAATTCCACTGATTCCCAGGCGTTCTTAGAACATGGAAGTCAGAAACATTGTATGATAACCTGTTTAATTTCCCTGGGTGGATCATTATATTCAGAACTTTGAACTGGAATGCAATATTTCTTGTGTGTCAATTATCATCACAAAAGAAACTATTACATAAAATGTTACATATAAATATAGTAGCAATCTAGCTACAACTAAACATATAGGAAGACAGCTTTTGGAACTGTGCACTTTCTAGGAGAGAGAGAATATGAGGAGGATGAGAAAGGATCTAGTGTTGAAAACAAGTATATCTAGGCTTACTGTTGCTAGAAGCCACAGAAACTGTCTTCCAGTCAGGGAACAATGTCGATTCCACCTCTCTGCATCTCCATCTCACTGGCACCAACCTGAAAGCAAGCCACCACCTCTCACATGGTCCTATACAGCAGCTTAACTCTGTGCCCAGCATCTGCAGCTGAACATGTCACCTATTTTCCACACAACAGGCTGAATTTTTTACAAAAACAGTTCTATTTAGGTTACTCTCTTGTTCAAAACAAGAAAAAAAGTTTTGTGTTTTTCCATTGCTCTTAGGATAAAATCATAAATCCTTAATAAAGTTTACAAGGCACTCCAGGATCTGGCTCCTGAATGTCTCTCTCCTCAGGTTAGGGCACTCTCCAACTTGCTCTCCAAGGCCCAGGCACCAGATTTGTTTAAAGTCCACTAATCAGCCAAACATGCTCACCAAACTCCCCAGAATGGGCTGTTCCGCTGCCTGGGGCTTCTTCCCTTTTCTATTCATCTCAATCACTCCCTCTCTTCCTTCAGGTCTCATCTTCAACATTACTGGACCTGAGAAGCCTTCATTGACACCTGTGCAATCAGGTCACTTTTCTGTTTCCCATTGCACCTGTATCTCCCTGAATGATTTTCCATGTCTGTCTATCCTCCTGGATGCTAGGCTACATGAGAGCAGGGATTTTATGTGATTTGGTGACCATTTTCTCTCCAGCACCTAGCATAATATTCAATCATTTAATTAATTAATTAATATGAAGTTTGGAAATCATTAAATTGGCTTCCTAATCTTTAATGCATTAATCATTGCAAACATGATAATGGGACATTATTGGACATTTTGTTTTACATTTTTGACAGATGCTGCCAAATACATGTTGAATATATGAACACTATTGAAGAAAGAATTACTTTGATGTGAATTTTTTGGACTCAGTCAAAACAAAAAGCATACAGGAAAAAAAAGTGTCTCCCTTTCATGCTTGCATTCTCCCAGATGATTTATTGAAAAATAATTAGTCAACCTCTCTGAAAACTCATTCAAACTCTCATCACCTTATTTGGGTCTCCACTGTAAATTAAACTGTTTATTGTTTTATTTAATATTTTTGCTCAATGATATGCTCCATGAAAGCAGGACACTTGTCTTTCTTGTTCACTATATTCCTAGAATGTAGAAATGTTTCTGATACATAGTAGGTGCCTAATAAATAATAAATGAATGACTGCTGTAGCAATATAATTGCATTTAATGGGAAGCGTCTGTCAATGCTACTCTCCATATTAGGATGCTGGGTGGGCACTAAACACAACCCTAAATGAGGTATTTTCTGAGAGGCTTCAAGCACTCTCTTTAATTCTCTATGAACTTCAAAGACCAGCTCACTACTGCTGAGGCTTTTTCTTCCTTCTGGCTCTACATGCTAAATCAACCCCAGCTGTAGACTTTAGCCTCTGTTCTAGAACAAACAAGGATGTGAGGATGAGAAGGGGGAACCTTGGCTTAGAGAAGCAGGAAAACTTGGAAACTGCTGAGCTCCCAGGCTCAGGGGCAAAGCTCTCTCATCCAGAGTTTATAGCCATCAGTCACCCAACTCTGCAAAAAGCCTGGAGCAGAATTCTCTACTTTCTTCCAGGTCCCTGGGGCTTCCCTTCCAACCCTGCTTCATGCAAATCAACTCAAATTTTTTCACCTAGGGGTTTTCCAAACTGCTTTTCATAAAATGATGGTGCTAAGGTCTGAAAAATATTCAATCTGAACAGACCCTTGAAAGATCAGAAGTGAGTGTCTCTCTCGCATCCAGGTGGCTGTGGTCCTGAGTCACCCGGACCCCTCCTCATCTATACACTGGAAGTGATAGAACGTTGTTTCCAGGCCACAGTGGGAATCCCCTTTCTTTATAGGGGCTGTTAAAGTCTGTTTGTCATTGATATTTTTATGGGTTAATGAGAATGTTTGAGGTTAAAAAATGTGGATTCTCCCAGCAGTCAGGATGGGTGAGTGGTTGATGCCCCCAGGTACAAATTTGGGGATATTACTGATAAGCCATGTCTCAAATACAGTGTACATGTCCCTGCTGAATTTATATAAGTTTAAAACACAATGTCCTCTAAAACTTTTCATGGTGATTTCATTGAAGTGTCTACTAGGGAGGGACCAAGCACTCTTCTAGGTGCAGGGGATAAGGCATTGAATTAGACAGACATCTACTTCATGAGGTTGACTTGATAGTGGGGGAGTCAATAAACATACAAATAAACAAGAATCAGGTAATGTTAAGTCAATGATGAAAATAAAGTCATGTGATAGGGAGTGATGGGATACTTTTGAGTGGGTGCTTAGTCAGACCTCTTTGAAGAATTAATATTTAAACTGAGGCAGGCATACAAGGCTGCTAAAGGGCTAGAGATGGATATAGTTATGGATATAGTTAGTTGTACAGTAGGTTAAATGGCTGAATGTCAGCAGTTATTGCTCTGGAAATGACAAAATATAAATCTAAAAAATTTAGTCAGCCTTATTAATAATTAAAAGAGAGTATAGGTTGTTATGGTATTAGATGAGAAGCCTTAGCAAGAAGAAAAGTATTTTGAAATTCCAATTTTATTCTTCTCAGTAAGATAGTGGATACATTAGGAAATATTTACTTTGTGATGAGTTAAAAAGAAAAGAGCAGTTTATAGATCTAGACAGGTAGAGAAAGATTCTTATTTAAAACTAAGCGTATGTGGGCTCTGTCTTAATCTTCCAGAAATGTAACCTTTAATATCAAAGCATAGGATGACTACAAAGCTTATAAAACATTCCATTGTTTACCTATAAATTATATTAGTCATAAGAAATAGAATCTGTTCAATTGCATTGTAATTCAACTCACCAGTCTTGTGTTAAATGACTGTTTGATGGACTCATCTTTAGTTAGAAATTGTAGACTTTCTGGGTCTAGCTTTCCCCTTGCAGACCTTCAGAAAATAAGTTGTCTCCACAGATTCATATCTAAACATGCCAAACCTGGTTTCTTCAATATTCTTCTCTATGTATAATAAAGATCTGCTGTATAAAAATAATCAAGGGGATAAAATTAAGACTGGGCCAATAAGGATATAAAAAGGTGCTCAGATTCATTAATCATTAGGGAACTGCAAATTAAAACCATAATTCTCTACTTCTACAATCCACCTAAATGCCTAAAATGACAAAAACAGAAAATGCCCAATATTGGCAAGGATACAGAACAACCTTCTCAACAGCAAACTCTCATACACACTGCTGGTGGGAATGATGGTATAATTTTGTGGAAATCTGTGCATCAGTAACCACTCAAGCTGGACATATGGACTAAATGACACCACAATTCTACTCCCAGTTATATAACCAACAGAAGTGTGGTTGCCTAAAGACACCTTTGGTAAAGTTCAAGTAACACTATTCAGGATAGCCCCAAACTAGAAATCATGTCCCTTAATAGTATAATTGATAAATAAATTGTGATCTAGTCACAAAATCAAACATTCAGTAATGGGAATGAACAAACTACAGTTTCCTGCAGTTTGCGGAAGGGAATCTACCGAGTCCTCTCCCTTCCCCTAAACCCCCTGATCCCGCTAGGCCTCCAGCGTTCACTGCCCACCCCCTCCCTTCAGTCAGACAGTAAAAGGAAACTCAACAACAATTTTGATTTTTTTTTTTTGGTAAAATTTTATTGAAAAGCTTTAAAGTCGTCTAGGAAAAAGGGAGGCATAAAGAAAGAGATTAGTTCTCCGAAAGACCCCAGGTCCTCCATGTCGAGGGGGCAGTCCTGCCGCTCAGACCACTGCAGTCAGGCTCCCGACTTGAGCGCTGTGCGCCGGCTGCCAGCGCCCTCGCCTCGCCTCGCCCCTTAGAGTGGGAGCCCCAGGGAGGGCTCCTCCGGGAGGAGCGCAGGCAAGTCCCCAATGTCGCGGGTCCCGGTCTCCTGGGACGTTCCCAAGGTGTCAGTCTCTCTGTTTGCTCCAGGGCTCAGATCTTCTGCAGGGTCAGCCTCTTCCGCGGCTGCCTTTAGATCCATCAGGGTCCAGGCTGTGGGCTGGGGCTCGGGACACTCTGGGTAGGGGTCGCGGCTTTCCTGGAACAAACGTCCACATCCCGAGCAGTTACCGCATGACAGCCCGCAAAAACAGGGGAGCGAGTCCAAGGAGAATTCAGGGCTGTGCAGAAAGGGGTCGCCTAGCTTGGGGAAGTAGGGCAGCGCCCATGGCCCAGAAAGTTCCTGGAGTAGGACTAATGACATCAGGGGCTCTTCCTCCTCCGATGCAGAATTCCAAGCCTGCTTTCTACAGGAAAAACATGGGTGTGCCATAGCTTCAGTCTCCAGGCCTAAAGAAGTGTGTATATGGGCTAAGATGTAAGGGGAAGTTTGTTCCAGGACTGTTAGGATTTCAGAAATCAAAATAGGGCAGAATGGTGCATGTTGGCATTAACTTTTGGTGCACATTGATTCAAAATGCCCGAACTGATGGAACTGAGGGGGAAATTGGACCATCCTGAATGATATTTTTCCAAGTTGAATTGATTGTAGAACGGGTTGGAGCCGAAGCAGTTTGGATAAACTACAGAAGAGGACCTGGTAAAGAACAGTCATTTGGGCTAGTTAGTTTCAGCTTCTAACCATCACGGAAAGTCTGCTCTAGAAAGTTCATGGTGTCTACTTCTCATGGCATTTCTACCAGGGAGGAATTCTCTGATTTTATAGATGAGGTTCAGCTCACAGTACTAGTTAGTGCTGGGGCGGAGTGGAATTCGGGTCTCCAAGCAGCCTTATGCTAGGAAGAGGGAGCAACCTGGTATTTGGGGTGGGCAGTGGGGAGAGGACAGAGGCAGGTGGAAAAACACTAATCCCTCCCTTTCTAAGATCAACTTATTTACCTCTTTGTAAGATCGACTTACATCTGCCTATTTTCATATTCTGCATTTGAACATCCCAATCAAAGTGCACAGACTTTTTTTAAGAGCAAGTGAGCAAAAAGTACGAGATCATGAACTCTGGGATTCAAACTATCTGGGTGCAAATATGGGTCCCAACATTCACTAACTTTGTGTCAATATCATCTCTAAAACCTTAGATTTTTCACCTGTAAAGTGAGGGGAGTAAGAGAACCCGCCTCAAAGAATTAATATGGTGCAAGAAACAGGTAAAGTGCTTTCCAAAGTACCTACTACAAAGAAAGTACTCAGTTACGCATATTGTTATTCTTTAAGGTAGAAACTTACTATCAATGAAGAATAAATGCAAAAAAAGTGACTGTTAAAGTTTTAGTGTGTTCTTGCTGTGAAAAGATAATTTTGACTCTTTAGATCAAATGTACCATGAAATTACTTTATAATTTTTATGGCAATAGTCAATGTCTGATCCTCTGTTTTCAGAAACATTGGTGGAAACAAATGTAGTTTTCCTCCACCTAGCATGTAGATTGATCATGCCTTTTTTTATGTTTAATGGACTCATTCTGTCCATTAAACAGTCTATTTCAATTAACAGACATTGTAAGTCTGCTTTGTCCTAGGCACTGTGTTGAATGCTGGGCACACAAAAATGAATGAGGCCAGGCTCCCAGCCTCCTTACACTCTCAGTCTAGTTGGAGAGCCAGACAAGAAACACCAGGACCCCACAAGGTTGACTTGAAGACCAAAAAGAACTTGCTGAATGCTCATGATATCTTCTATAATGGCTCATATTTTATGATGGTTACTGAGGTGAAATAATAAAAGACATTTTTTAAACCCAAGAATTTACAAAATGGAGGGAATAAGAAAGACAGTTTAGACTGCACACATGGCAGCAATCAGAAGCTTATGCAATAGCAGCAGATGGTGGACACTGATGGAAATGGAAACAATAGGCTATTCACACAGCTGAGTTGAGGCTGCCGCTGAGATATTTACAATAGAATAATTCTGCTGGAGTGGAAGGGGATCAGGGAGATCCATGTACAGAACGATGTAGTCCTGATGACACAGCCATAGAGATCCTCTCTCCTGGGCAGGTGTGGATACCAAAGGACTGGGTATGTCCCAATGCTGGCATGTCACTCATCTGAATTCAAGGGCAGGGGAAGTTAGGGGATCAGAAAGGGATGGCTATAAACAGAGCAATGTGGCATATCTATCGAATGGCTCAAAGAATATAGAAGAGGAGAATTAAGAGGAAGGGAAGATGATGAAGGAAGGAGCTAAAAGGAATCATTCATGAAGTCATTCATTCATGAAAAAGGGAAAACAGGCTAGTCCTTGAAAGGAAAGCATGCCCAGCCCCATCTCTAGCTATTTCCCATTTGCCTGTAGATCATTTTCCTTTCAGACAGTGTTTATCAAATCTAGTAGGCATATAAGTCACTTAGGGATCTTGTTAAAATGCAGATTGTGACTTAGTAGGTCTGGGGCTAAAGAGTCTGCATTTCTAATGAGCTCCAGGTGATGGGGATGCTGTTTGTCCTCAACTTTGGCTACACATTAGAACCACCTGTGGAGCTTTAAAGACAACACCAGTGCTCAAGCCTCACACCAACCAATAATTGAATCTTGGAGATGGTGCCTGGGTATCAATGTTTTTTAAAGCTCCCCTAGATGATTCCAGCCCCAGCTAGGGCTGAGAACCAGCACTCTAGGGAAATATAGATTTCCCGAATCTCATTACATCTGGTATAAATGCTCCCCAACCTCCTTTCTCTTTCCCTACCATTGCTTTCTATGCTAGTTCTCCTAGAAGCCCATCCTCTCCCCTGCAAGACTGGCTTCTCTTCCTCTGTTCTCAAGCCATCAAGTTTGAGACAGGTTGGGAGCCAAGACAGCCCCAGTCCCTTATTGTCTCCCTCACCCCAGCCCCACTCAACTTCAATGGGTTTAATTAAGGGCCCCCCTACCTGTCAGGATGACCAAGGATGGGTGCCCAATGCTGACTCCAGCTCCCAACTTGCTCTTGCGGCTCAGCTCACTCTCCCATCTGCTCCTTGATGGGGGATAATAAGCTGCCACAGGTAAGTTTCTAATCACTTGAGCCCCAGCCCTAACAACCTGATCTTCTTCCAGTTCCTCACCTAATTCAGAGGTTCCTTCTAGAAATTTATTTGGTGCTCAAAGAGTGAGATAATATATGAGGAGCCAAGTGGTGCAGTATATACCAAGAATCTATGGAACAGCATCTTCTGCTCCCAAAGGAGCCACCAGAAAAAAACATTGAGAAAGCATCCTGGTCCCTTTCCATAGTCAGTTGAATTACAAGGGATAGTGGCTGACAAAAGAGTGAGCTGCCTGAGGACAGAACCATATCTGTATTGTTCTCCATTGTTTCCCACTACATAGCACTGTGCCTGGTATATGATGTATAAGTATGTGCTTTATGAATGGATATAAATGTTCATGATTAGAGAACTGAATTTCTAATCTCTGACCCCCAGCTGATTGAAAAACAAATGGTAGACAGGTGGTGCTGAATATTTGTTTTTGACTTGTTTGTGGCAGAAGTTGTCAGATGCAAATGAAGATCATATATCTGGTACCAGCCCTGATATCAGTTCCCCTACATTAAACCCAACATATATGGGGTTAAAACCAAAAGCATCCTTCCCCTTTCCTTGCTTCTCTAAGTTACATTCATACGTAAATATCAGTTGATTTAACCTTTGTATCCTTGAGCTTCAGAAGGCAAATAGAAGTTACAAATTGTTAAAAGCCCAGGAGGCCTCACTGGGGTCACACTAAAGCTTTGGCTAATGCCAGGTCCTTGAAGTTTATTACAGGGAAACTGATGTCCAGAGAATATCAAGAAGCTGAAGCTTCCCAGACCCCAACTCTTTGGCTTCCTGGCTCTAGAATCCACCATCCACCACAGAGGCAAACAACCAAGGACATCCACCTGCAGATTCCCTTTTCTCAGCATTCCCCTCTCTGCAAGCAGCCTCATAAGACCAAACTGGTGGGAAAGCATCCACCTGCAAGGATGCTCCCCCTCCCTTACCTAAAATCCCCCCAAAACCCTACCTTTTTCCTTTTGAGGAGGTGTATTTGAGTTTTAGCTTCCATCTCCTCATCTGGCTGCTTTTCAATTATAAAAAAATACTTCCCTTGCCATAAGTCTGGCATTCCAGATTTTATTTTTGGCCCCTCTTGTATGGCAGGTAAAAGAACCTGTGTTCATGTCTAGTAACATATATATGAGCTTAGCAAGAGAAATTCCTTGCTTGAAGATGAGTGAAAAATATGCAGAAATAAATTATATCCTTTCAGTGTTAACATTCACTGGAGAAGCTATAGAAATTTTATGGAAAATTTGTTAGCAGTGAATGAAGTGCTTTTACAAATATAAAATAAATTTTGGTAATTTTTAGAAAGACCCTCTAACTTGTTCTCTCATTTCTCTACCTTTCCTGCACACCAGAGACCTCCAATCCCATCTTTGTTAGATGATGCAGATTCTGTCCAGTACAGAAAACTGTGTGATGACTGGAGGGAAGAAACTGACTGGGGTGGAGGAGTGGGCATTCGAAAATGAAGGGCTGGGCTAATTCACTGTAGAAAGGAGCTATTAAGGAAGGAAGATTTTTTGTTGTTGTTGTTAATGCTTTAAGGTGTTTCTCCAGAGCTTGAGAACAACAGGAAACCAGCCTCCAAAAAGACAGTTGTACCCCCATGACTCCACTACATTTTTCTGCTGACTCACTAGATAACTGTCTCTGCCTCTTCTAGGGCTCTTCCATTTGCAATCCCCAAAGGAGATGATGCTGAGACCTCAAGACCCTTATCCTTGGTGGTGGTAATGCTCACTCAGATCTGACTGATCCCATTCCCGGGGTGCCTCTTGACCCCATCCCTGGTACTCTTAAATGTGAGGTAATAGTATCTGTGCTGTGGTGGGAATTTCCTTTTGAAATTGAGCCTATCAAAGCTTGTTTATGTTACTGACTATTCTTTGGTTGCTAGGAAAAAATTGCATTGAGGAAAAAGTCATCTGGCAAACAGTAGGTGGAAAATGTACTAGAAAGGGAAAATATGAGACCAAGGAAGAGGGAAGAGAGAGAGGCAGGAAATGTTCTGATGAAACTGTGGCCCAATTAGGATTCATATGTTCCTTCTGACTTTTTCTGAGTTCAGAGGAAAATGCTTCAAATTTGTCTTGATTATTTCAACTATTCTTGTAGGACTGGATATCTCAGCACATGGAACCACGAGAGGTGTGGGAAGAGAGCTAAATGTTAACTGCTACCTTCACGGACTTCTGGCCAGAAGTGAAAGCCTCTTAAAATCACTAACTACAGTATTTTTTAAATGCTTCTACAGTCTAAAGTGACTTTATAGTTTATACCTTGGTAACAGTGCAGTTACCACAGAAAGCATTACTGGAATACAAGCATGCGTCCTTTCTTGCAGAGATTCAATGTTTTCATAAAAACCGAAATGGGTGAGGCTTCTAAAATATCAAACATTTGTTTTCCTAAGTCAGATAAGTTATAATTATATGAACAGTTTTGAAAAATATGTAATATAAATATAGTTTGTAACTAAGTTGTGCTACAATTTTAAGCAGGACTTTACAATGTTTTCATATCATGGCACACATATAAGATGAAACTATTTGGCCCCCAGGATACAGTGAAGAGGACTGGGGAGAGTTTTATAGGGCTTGGTTTTACAAATCATTACTTTTTAATATTATTATTATGATAAAAGCACAAAAGTATTCAGGAAAACAGTAAATATAGAATTTGGATAAAATTTCCAACTACACTTTCAAAGCTTTATGATAAATTTGAGTTTGTTTCCTTATATCAGAAGAATGATATTGTAACTCATTCTTGTTGATAGAGAAAAAAACTTGAGTTAATTCTGAATTCACTGTGCAATGATTCTAAGTCACAAAGTATATTATAATACCATGCTTCTTGATGGTTCTTGACATTACAGAATTCGCCATGTTGACATTGGTGGTTCAGAATGTATCTACCCCTACCTTGGCAAGATCTGGGGGCTGGAATCCAACCAAGCCTTGTTGTAAACCAGGATCGATTGCCTTCAACATCAACCCTCTGGGAAGCCAATTCTTTTAGTGAAGAAGTAACTCTACACTTGCACATACTCTTCCAGAGAATAGAGAAAAGGAACATTTTTCCAACTCGTTTTGTAAGGCCAGAATAACCTTGCAATATTCTTTTCAGGTTTTTGTATCAAACAAGAAAAAACACTGGCCCATATCATTTATGAACAGTAATGCAAATATTCTAAACAAAATATTAGGAAATCAAAACCAGCCATGTATGTAAAAAAACAAAAGGAATATACTAAGACAAATTTGGGTGTATTCTAGGGATAAATCAATCAATGTAGCTCCATGAATTAAAAGAATAAAAAAAAATTTTTATGATCATCTCAACAGATGCAGAAAAAGCATTTGATAAAAGTTCAATACTCATTCATGCTAAAGAAATTTTTATCCACTCATAAGGATCTTGCCATCTGCCTCTGGATCCAACCTCTAAGTCAATCTGCCCAACAAGAATCAAACGATTTTAATTTGTGTGTAAAATATCATGGACTAGCAGTCCCACAATAATCCCAATAACACAAAGGCAACTGTCCTCACGTTTAGAGAGAAAGGAGAGGAGGGAGAAGAGGAGAAAGAGAGATACTGTGGTACTTTAGGCCACAGTCGCCTGAGGTGTCCCCTTCTCCAGGCGGTGACTCTAGCTTCATCTGGCTGGGAATCACGGGGGCAGTTTGGCAGCTGCTCAGCAGAAGGCAGCACAACTGCTCCCAGGACAGTGGTTCTGGGCTGAGCAGCAAGTGCACCATTTGCTTTAGAGCCGGTGACCAAGGGTCAGATGACTGCATCCGGCCTCCGCGTCCCCAGTCCCCCAGGTCTCTCACAAGGAGCTGGTTCCCAAACCCCCAAAACCCAATCTTGCAGAATGCTTCCCAACTCCACTGTGAAGACGAATCACCTGCTGATGACTTTAAAATGGGATTCCGATTCAGTAGGTTGGGGTGGAGCCTGGGATTCTGCATTGCTAACAAGCTCCCAGGTGATGCCCATGTTCTGTGTGCTGGCCACATGGTGAGTAGCAAGGTGGAATACAAATCCCAACTTACATCTGGTTCCACTGGAAGGGAAAGGTGAGAAGGGGAAAAAGTCTTTTCTGTTTTCCATTAACAGATCAGACCCTCTTGTTGGCAGTTGCATCGGGATCCACCTGCCAGAGCAAAGGAGGGAAGGAAAAGTCTTTGCCTGGGGAAGGATGAATAGATGTATATTGAGTGTGGCACTTGGACATGGAGAGGTGGATAATATCTACCTATAAGCAAAGCTGAGCACTGTTTCTGCTATGAATTGGTCAGAAACACTGTCTTCAGGACTGTGGTGCAGAGTCAGCAGTCAAAACAATAGTAAACAATGGGAGATCAAGAGTGTCTTTATCTTTTCATACCGAATAGAAAGAAAACAGAAGAGTAGGTCCATTTATTTGAATGCTTTTGATTATGAATCAAAATTAATTTCCACTCCCTTTTCTCAGGTTCCATCCTCTGTCCTGTAGCCCTCTGATTTCTCACTCTAAATAAGACAGGTGCGGAGGGCAGGGGGAAATCTCAATTCTCCGTCACAAATTATGTCCTTTACCAATAAGAAGATGTAGTAAGAACTCCCTTACGGAATCTTGAAAGATGGGGGAAGAATTGTAGCCAAGGGAGAAGCTGGTGCTGGGAATATATTGAGTGAAAGAAGCAAGAGGAGAATACAGCAGGTTTCAATGTCTCTTGCTCTCTCTCTCTCTATGTATACATATATACACACAAGAACAGAGTGGAGGATGCTTGAGGAGAAGCTAAACATCTCTGAATATAATTTGTAGATTTGGTTTAGGAAAATTTTAATACTTTAAAACTTGTTTTATAATTATGTAAAGTAATTCTTAAAAATTGAAACCAAAATGAACAAAAAAGATCCTAAATGTGTAACAAGTTGGTGTCATAACCATACAAAGAGGAACTATTTTAGGTAACTTTAAAAGACAGTAATTTTACTCTCTCTGTCTCTAGTGGGATAGACCTAAGACAAAAAAAAAAAAAAGCCCCCAAATTATAATGATTTTAGGTAATAGTATTATTGGTGTTGGAATTGTTATTCTGACATGACTGTGTGTGCATTGTGAGATAAAAGATAATTAATTGTGTTTATGTCGTTGGAAAGTATTGAGTGATAGGAAGGGAGAGAATAGGGCGGGAACTTCCTCTTATCTGGAGGAAGCTTCTCCCTCTGGTTCAAACGTCTTTCTAGACTCCTCATTCTTTTTTTTTTTTTAATTTATTTTTTGAGATGTACAAGGGAATGATTTAGTACACTGTATACATTGTGAAGTGATTACCACAATCAAGTTAGTTAACACATCCATCACTTCACATTATCTTTGTGTGTGTTTGTGTGTGTGTTGAAAACACTCAAGATCTACTCCCTTTATGCTCCTCCTTCTTGTGTTAGGTTTAAACTTTGTTCCTTTAATGGCTACTAGCTGCTTGCCCGCTTTTAATGTGAATGTCTTTTGTTTCTTATCATTAGCTAATAATGCTGTGCAGTTGGGCCACTAGTCTTATGTTAAGCAAACTTAGATTTGAAATGCAAGTTAATACTTTCAAATATCTGGTCAGGGCTTAACCTGGAAGGGAAAAGGTGGGTGCAAAGGACTTGCATTTCCCATTAACTGAGGTTTTTGCTCTCCCGCTTAACATCTAAACGAATAAATTAATGAAATGACTGTTACTTGGAAGCGGGGGGTTAAAATTTCATTGAGAAACATTCCCTCACGTCCACAAAAACAATTCTTCTTACGTTGTTATTGACCAAATGCGGGTGGTTTAATTCGGAAAACTTTTTGAGTGCTAGAAAATGAAGGGCACGGAAAGGAAATGGCCCCCGCGCTGAGGCCCTCCGATCGCTGTGTATCTAAGGCGCACGACCTCGGTCGCGCGCTGCGCCCACCTTCCGGACCCACCACAGGAGAAGGAGGAGCTGGGGAGCCGCAGCGGGGCTCGGGCGCTGCGCGGGCTGCCGCGTGGGCGGGCAGCTCTGAACACGCGATCGGTTTCGCTGATAGCGAGCGCTCGAGCGCGCTGCGGAATTCCCCTGCGGCGCACGTCCGGCCGCGAGCAGGGCTCTGCGTCCCTTTGGTGCTTGCGCGCCCGCTGGCCAACGCGGACCAGGACTTCTCCCGGCGCTACCTCGGGCTGTCGGGCCCGGGACAGAAGCTTGGGCCCCAACTGGCCAGGCAGAGGTCACCGATCCGTTCGTGTCGAGTTCATGTTGACGACTTTAACAATCCAGCGCGGCAGCCCGCAGGGAGGCTGGCTCGGGTTCCTGCCTGCTCAGCGCTTTCCGGAGAGCGGGTCCCCAGCGGGGGAAATCCCGCAGTGCCTGGTCCCCTTCCAGCTCGAGCCCTGGGGCTGCAGAACTGCACCTGCTTCAGGCGGGAAGGAGAAACGGGCCTTAGTTGTCTTTGTCAATGTAGCTCTTTTCAGAACACCTGGCAAAAGACAGGCTCCCAACATCTGCTTTTAAATGAATGATTATGCAGAGTTTAGGACATCTAGGGTAAAAGGATCATTAAACACAGAGTAAACGCTGGTCATCTAAGATGCTAAATGGAGGACGTCTACACTTGTAAACTACAGTTTTACTGTGCATCTGATACAAGAATGTAAAAATCTACTCATAGCAGAGAGGTTGTTTTAAAAGCCACGGTTTGCGTTTTTTCTTCATTGGGGTTATGCTTTCACCATAATAATATTGATCAAATAATAAAATACCTTTACAAAGGTTATTACTTGCTTTATATGTCGGTAACTGTCACCTTACCTATATTGTTTCATTATTTCCTCAAAGCTACTTTTTGAAATTAGTAATTTTTGTCATCACTTCACAAAATTTAAAAAAAAGATACCTGTGGCTTAAAAAGGTTAAATGTTACTTACATTTAGTAAAGGATGAAACAAGAATTGGAACCCAAACTATTTAACCATTAAATATCTAAAGTGCTTCTCTCTCTCTCATTCTCAATCTCACAGTCACCTCTCAGTCCTTGTAATTTAGGAATTTGAAAGTAGAGGAGCCAAACAGGAAGTTGAGAGTCCAAATCAAGACTGGAGAATTGGTCAATTACTTCGGCCTCTACCTCCCCTCCAAACACTCCTCCGAAGGAAATCTCCGTGGAGACCCAGGTTTCCATCTTAGCTCCAGCATAACCTGTGCTTTGATTGGGGCTAATGACTTAAGCCTTCATACAAGCGGAGGATACTCACCCGCAGAACTGCTGTGAACATCAGGCATCACCTATATAAAGGAAACACAGTATCTGGCTTTTCATAATCAGTAATCCCATATGTGGCCTTTCTTATTTTTAACCTTAATCCAATTAATCACTGATACCAATTCAATTTTATGTAATTGTGTCCAAGATGATTAAACTTTCAGTTTAACAACATCAGACTCAGCCTTCTGAATCAATTTGTCTCAGAAAGTAAGGTCATCACTGTACCGAATACACTCTAGTTTGGGACTGCACACGCTGAGCAACTGCTCAGTCCTTTGCCTCCTCTCTCAGCCCAGACACTTTATTTCTCCTGATCTAGAGGCTGAAGTC
Organism: Tapirus indicus; assembly: GCA_031878705.1. NCBI lineage: Eukaryota > Metazoa > Chordata > Mammalia > Perissodactyla > Tapiridae > Tapirus > Tapirus indicus. The sequence goes on along the minus strand of CM062921.1, from coordinate 112,180,436 downwards.
ATGAACCAGCTTTTTTGCCCCTGTGTGAAGCAGGCTTGGGATTCTGCAGAGACGGCGCTGAAATCCCAGCTCCCTTTGTCTCTGAGCTCCAAAGATTTGGGGCCATGGCCACTCTCTTTCTACCCCAAACTGGGGGAGCCCTGGTAGGACAGTTTGCATTTCAACTGGGAACTGCTTTCCAATTCTTTGTGGGCTACTGAGCTGAGCCTGCCCTCGACATAGACACTTGCCTAGAGCCCAGAGCACTTTGGAGCCAGACCTGGACCTGCCTGCCTGGATGCACACCCTGGAGCAGAAGGAGACAGTTATCTCCAGGAGAGCAGGCCCTTGCAGAGCACTGGGGCAGGCTCCTGCCCCAGCAGCCTCTCTTGGCCAGCTCCATCCAGCTCTGAATACACGGCTGGAGACTGGGATCTATGGCTAAGGGGACTTCCAGAATGATGCCCTCCTCCCACACCCCAAATACACACTGCTTTTGAACTCCTGAGCCATGATCACTGGCTTATAAAAGTCTCTTCATTTACTCACTAATAAGATAATAAATGTTGTTTTTATAGGCCTTTGTAAATGTTTTGTTCTCTTTCTCAATAGCAGACAGAATTAAGAGAAAAGAGGGAGGAGAGAGAAGGACAGTGCATGTGTGAGAGAGCGCCTTTTCTCTCCCTTCAATACTCTGAATAAAAGTACTGAGCTGGAGAAGGGCAAGAGGTAGGGGACAAAACTCTGATGCTGAGCTATGCTGTGGACAACTAGCAGGGAATTAAGGGAGGTGACCTTTCCTTTTGGTCCTGGGCATGGTGTTGGAAGGTGTTCAAAGTGGCAAAGATGCACCAATTGTCAGCCTCACACAAAGTCAACGTTAAAATCTGGGCAAGTCTAGGAGGGGATATGCAGTGGGGCAGGAATCTGGGTGAGTGGGAAATATTTCTGCTTGGACAATTTTCCTTCTGGGTCTAGCTAAGGAACAGCTCTTAGGTCTTCAGTTTCTCTGCTCTCTCAACCCCCCTACTCATGACCACCACCACCACTCCCAAGCCCTAATTACATGCAGATTCCAATCTCTGGTCTAGATCAGCAGTCACCCCATCAGGATCAGAAGAAGTCCTGGAAAGCAGCCTTCCTGGCTCCTGTATTAATGAAATTAACACATATGGAAGGGATCCAAATGTCTTTATTTAAATACCTTATCTAATTCTTGATGGAAGGGCTTATAAGAAAGGAACTCTAAAAGTTCAAGATGAAATATTGAGGGGAATTTGTTCTTTTTTTTTACCTTTACCCTTTTCTCATCTAAAAATCACGGGCAATGTCAAACAAGCATTCTCAAAATATCCTGAAAACAGAAGGAAAAACTTTCAATACTAAATCTTTTATCAAGAAAATCTAGATTTATCCTATCAAAGTTCTTAAAAAGAGATGAGATTACAAAAGCTAAAAAAAGTATGAAGTTGAATGTGATATCACTGTTGCATTGCTCTTTCTGGTTTTTAGCAACAGAAACAGAACACACTCAATAGTTTATGTACACAGGGATTTATTGGGGGATAAAGAGAACTTAAGATCCAATAGTAAAATAAACACAGATTTTACACTGAACATCAGAGAATAACCCTCAGAAGCTCACAGCAAACTGACTCACCAGGAGAGACTGTCAGAAATCAGAAAACACTGAATCATGCAGCCACCACCAATCGTGCTCTCTTCAGAACTTCTCAGCCCCTGGCAAATGTTAGAATACTCGGTCAGTCCAAGTGCTGGTGGGGAATGTGTGCCTTGAGTAATCCTCATGCACTATTGTTGGGGGATAAACGCTACACTCACCCCAAAGAACAATCTGCCAAACCTCAGTAAAATTAGGTTTATACATTTTCTATGTCACAATTCTGCTCATGGGTATATATCCTAGAGAAATTCTCCCAAAGGTCCATAAGGGACTATTATATGTGATGATGGTGACTAAGTGGCAATCTGAGTATCCACTGGGGACAGCAAATAGGTAAAGTGTGGCAGAGACTCATCAGAGGCTAATATGCCAGACTTGGAAGCAGCAGATCAAATATCCATGTAAAGATCTTAGAAATTTGCAAATGAGTGGAAAATATAAATAAAATAAGATACATAACCTAACGCTTTTTCTGTGAATTGAAAATACAAGCACACAAAAGTATACATCACATTTTACAAGACTGATTGATACAAAAATAATACTAATGGGAAGAATTGCAATGGATGAAGAGAAAGGAAATGAGGAGAATAACTAATAATAGAATGCATATAATTACATAAAAGAGGATAGGGATCAGCAAAAACCACTATTGAAAATGTGACATTAGCTCAACCTATTTGCCCTTTAGGTGTGAAAATCATAGCAATGTTGAATGTCCCTTTGATTCAGGTAATCTAGTGTAGACAAAAATAGAAAAATTACAATTCTAAGTAGGCGTGGGACTTTCCCTCTCCCACCCCAACCTAATTACTCCCTTACTCACATCCCTACTTGATCCATGTGCTTGAGGACCTAGCTTCTCAGTCCAGCTCCAGCGTGAACTCGCTTTGTGATCCTGGATTCTGATCTAAGTTCACAGAACCTCATCTCTACAATCAGGCAGTGCCTCTCTGATATGGGAAGAGAATTAAACACAGTAACTGTAATTTGTCTGAAATATGGAAAACTTTCTATATCCAATGGAAATTATCAATAACTGGACCCTTCTCCTCTCCCCCTAACCCTTCCTCTGCCTAATTCAGTCATCAAAACCACACAAGTTTCAAGTGTCTTTCAGAAGTGAGTTGATCCCTTCTGCTTCATTTTCCTCATTAGGAAGACTGAGTTTAATTATAGTCCCCACCATACCAATGTCTTTAATGCATGCACTTCCTTAGGCGTACATCTAGCACAATGTAAACTCGAAAAACGTTAACTAGGATTTTGTTCTAACTGCTCCATTCTAGAAATTTTGGGGGACACGATTTTCACCAGCACTAGTTCTGTGGCTCTTGAAAGCTTTCTTCCCTGAGTTATTTCCTAAACCCTTTTCTCCTCACCTCTTTATTTTCTGAGATCCCACACCACCCATTCCTTCTTTCTCTGCTGCAAGATTCTCTGTGCCACCCTCAGGGAACCTGAGGCTGTAACTAATCCAGGAAATAAACATTGACCTTTCTATGGGGAATCGGTAAAGCATTGTTCATGTACATCTATTGGACCACAGGATGATATTCTTGTCATTTCAGTCAATTCTGATTCCTTGAGTTAGGGTTAGCCTGTGAAACATCAATCATACCACCTGAGAAATTGACGTATGTTGGAGAAATTGGTGTACCTTTATGGAAATACTTCGAATTTTTGGTTTGATCTTTATTTCTAAGTTGCCTATAAAGAAAGAGATAATTGTTGAAGATAAAGATTGCCAGAAATTCCATCCTCACTTTTACTCTACCTTTTTTTCCTCTTTCCAAACTAATAACTAATCACTCAGAGAGGGGGGATGAAAAGTGGATAAATAGTCACTGCATGGACTAAGAGAGGAAAGTATTCTACAATCCTCCTTGCCAATAATGACAGAGATTGGAGTACAATTTCTTATTAGCAGTTCTAAAGTTCAAAAATTTTTAAAACCTACTCTTTTTATTTCACAGTTTGCCCCCCAAACTATGTGACATCAAAACAGACTTGATCTGAGATCTGTTTATTCCAATACATTATGCTCTTTATTCCAATTTGCATGAGTACTCATTCTTTTCACACCATAAATGTCAATGATATGTTACAGAATGCTACCCCAGACTAGGATGGTCAATGTTATATTATTTCAAGGTATGCACCTTCTAGTCTGTCTAAACTCCTCTGCATTCTGAGTCCTAAAGCACCCCGTCCCTAATATTTCATAAAAGCTACTGAGGTTCTGTATTTTGCCTAGTTACATATAAGTATGAACTCATGATATACATACCATTATGTAACTATCTTTTTCCTCTTGACATCCTGGCCAGTTTTGTAATGACTACATAATGAAATCCTCTCTTATACCAACATATACACTTCATGGAATATATAAAAATATTCTATTTCAAATTTCCTATTATTAGACATTTTCCAGTTTCTACTGTTTGGCTCAAATAATCTCCATCCTGGAATTTTTTGGTAGAATATATTGCTAGAAGTGAAATTTCTATGTTGTACAAACTTCTGTGCATAATTTAATTTATATAATTTAATGTTCTTCAAAATACAGCAGCAGTAATTTCCTATTTGAAATATATGAGAGTGTCTACTGCCCAACTCTCAATCGCATGGGGTATAATCAACTTAAAATATCTTTGATAGGCAATATATATATAGAGAGAGAGATAGATCATGATTTCATTATTTCTTTGTAGGTACTTCTGCAGCATTAGGGTATTATAAGCACTTGAGAATTATTATGTAACTACATTTTCTTCATCTGGACTAAACTTTAAAGTGATGTTAGCCAGCCTCCAAGATGGCCATTAATGATCCCTGTCCCCTTATATTCACACCTTTGTGTTGTCCTCTCCCACACTGCTCTGGGATTGGTCTGTGTGACCCATAAAATATGGTGGAAGTAGTGATATGTCACTTCTGAGTTAGGTTATAAAAGATGCTGCATGTCCCATTTTGGGCACTCTATCATACCCTCTCCTGCTTCTTGGATCATTCTCATTCCCTCTGAGGGCAGCCAGCTACCATATCATGAACAGCTCTGGGAGAAGCTCTTACGGTAAAGAACTGAAAACTCCTATCAACAATATGGTTGAGTTTGGAAAGTGATTCTCCAGCTGCAGGCAATGCTTCAGAAGACAGCATCCTCCTGAGAGACACTCAGCAACACCACTCAGCTAAGCTCCTCCCTGATTTCCAGAAACTATGTGAGATAATATATGCTTGTTGAGCTTTTCCCCCATTTTTTTATTGTGAGTAAAATACACACAACATAAAATTTACTATCTTAACTGTTTTTAAGTGTACAGGTCAGTGGTACCAAGTACGTTCACATTGTCAACCATCACCCCCATCCATCTCCACAGTTCTTTTCATACTGAAATGTTTGCTGTTTGAAGCTGCTAAAACTTGAGGTAGTTTGTTATATAGCAAGAGATACCTCATATGAGTGGGTCTTACATGTAATTGTGTATCATATATAATATGTAGGTTTTGGTGTGTACACATTTGTAACATACATAAATATGAGGCTGGTATAGGTCTCTTTCTATTTGATTATTCACTCCTAATTATGATTTTAAGATTAATCAATTTAGCTATATATACAGCTTGTTTGTTACATCTACCTGCTATAGAATATTTCATAGAATGAATACAGGACATCTTACATAAGCACTATAGTTGCCTCCAACTTCCCTAACTCACAGACAATATTGTGATAAATGTCATCATGTATGTACCCTTAGGGATCTGCATGGGATGTTTTCTGTGATATCAGTCCTAGGAGTGGGGTTTCAAGGGATAAAGGACAAAAGCCTTCCACAAATATTTCCATAATGCTTTTCAGAATTAACACTACTACTAGCCTTCTTGAGAATTCTATTCACCTCAAATCCTCACCACCAACTCAATGAATTATCCACATTTCTAATTCTCATCCTTTGACAGTTTCATAGTTTTAATGATCATGTATCTTATGAAGAATTATTTTGAGCCTCTCTTCATATACATTTCAGCCATTCTATATTAATCCTCTACTAATTGTCCATGCATATAATTTTTCCTTTGGGTTTCCTGCTTTATCTTTTTTGATTAGAAGAGATTATGCATTCTTTGTACATAGATATTCATTACTTATGAATTTTGACCTTTAAGATTATCTTCTCCCAGATTGTCATCTCTCAGTTTTTTGCAAGTAACCTTCAATGAACGGAAGCTTTTCTTGATTCCATATACTATCCCTCTTCCCAACCATTTCTGATAGTGTATTATGTCAAGATTTCCAGGTCATATAACAATTACATGTTACCCTAGCAACCTTTTCCTCATCGTTCAGTTTTAGTTGTATGTAGTCCTTATACTGAGGCTTATACTGAAGCATGGTTCTCACCCAGAAGCTTCTCTAATAATTTCTTAATCTCACTAGCAGTGGGATCTCACTCACAGTGCGATAATGCAGGCTATGTGCCTCCTAATTAATAGGAAACAGCATCATCTATGAAGTATTCTTGTTTATAAGAATTCGATCTGAATCTAATCATACCTCTACATCTAACAGTTTACAAGAGTTATGAGGATAAAAGAACAAACAACACATAGCAATCAATCAGCCAAGTCCAGAAAGTAGAAAATTCCACGGAATATATTACCCTGCTTTTTCAGAGACTGAAAGGCAAGAAAAAGGGGGGAGTAGGAATTACCACCAATCAAGAGTTTTAAGAGACATGTTCAACATATGCAATGTATGGACTTTCTTTGAATCCTTATGTAAGGAAATCATGTATAAAAAGGTACTTTTGAGACAACTGGGGGAAATGTAACGAACACTGACTACTAGATGATATTAAAGAATTATTGTTAAAATTGTAAGATGTGATGATGGCATTATGAAAAAGATCTGATCTGTTATACACTGATGCTATAATATTGACAGGTGAAATTATATAATGTCTCTGATTTGCTTTAAATACTCTACCAAAAATTTGAGGGGGGATAGATCAAACAAGGTTGCCAAATGTTGATAATGTTTACAGATGGGATGATATATGCTAAGGGTTCCTATCATTTTTTTTCTATTTGTGTGTGGTGTATGTACTTGAATTTTTTTCAAAAATGTTTGGGAGTTACTAATATCCAAATGCTCACCAATTTGGGGTATAATAAAAAGTTTAATATATGCTAATACACTAGCTAAAATTATATGCATTGTTTTATTAGCATTTATTTGATTTTAGTGAGCCTAAACTTACCTTTCCTATTGGGTTGAAGGAGCATTTTCTATTTATGGAAATTAAACTGCTGTCTCAAATTAAAATTTTTTTCTCAATTTTTCATTGATTTTCAAAATTAATTATGTTTTATTTTAAGGGGAGAGGGAGCAAAGAATATTTAGCATTTATATATTCAAATGTGTCATTCCTTTTCATTTTAGGTTCTGAGTCTACATTCAGTCTTCTTCCATTAAAAAATGCACATAACATAAAATTTACCATCTTCACCATTTTTGAGTGTACAGTTCGGTGCCATTAAGTGGCATTAACAATCACATTGTTGTGCAACCAGCAAAACTGAACTTCTGCACCCACTAAAAACACTCCCACATGGCCCCCTTTCCCAGCCCCTGGCAAACACCATTCTTCTTTCTGACTCTATAACTTTGACAATTCTAGGTGCCTCATATAAGTGGAATTATACAGTATTTTTCCTGTTTGGATGGATTATTTCACTTAGCATAGTGTCCTCAAGGTTCATCCATGTTGTAGCATGTGTCAGAATTGCCTTCCTTTTTAAGGCTGAAAAATATTCCACTGTATGTGTATTCCCTGTTGTGTTTCCCATTCATCCATCGATGGACACTTGGGTTACTTCCATCTTTTGGTTATCGTGAATAGTGCTGCTATGAACATGAATGTACAGTTATCTGTTTGAGTCCCTGCTTTCAATTCTTTTGTGTATTTACCCAGAAGGGGAATTTTGCTGGATCCTATGCTAAGTCTATTTTTAATTTTTTTCAGAAACTGTCATATTGTTTTCCATTGTGGTGGCACCATTTGACATTCCCACTAAGAGTGCACAAAGGTTCCAATTTCACTTACTTTGAACTTAGTGGCTGTTTGGGCCTGAACTTGTGCAAAGTACCTCACCTCCTCCACAGGAAACTGTGGCTCAGAGACTTGCCTCCTCCATCTTGACAAAGTTACACAGGAAATAACAAATGGGGAGGAGGAATAAAACGCCCAGTTGTCTGTGGTGTTTATATGCTTGCTTTGCAACAATACAGTATGTTCTGCCAAGCATACAATTGCCAAATTCCTTACATTTTATTCCCTTTTTTCCTGCTTTGTAATTATTTTCAATATGAAAATGATATAAAACATTTATAGGGTTTTCCTTTAAAAAAAAAAACCTGGTCATTAGAAGCATTACATTGAGAGAGAAAGTTATCACAGTCCCTAAAGACATGTTCATAACTCATGCATGCATTTATATTTATTTACCCATTCACTTATGATACTGTTCTATACACTGAGAAACCCATCACTCAAAACCTTGACACTGTCTAATTATCAACAATTACAATTTCAGAGATGTGGTATCCAGTCTGTGTTCAATTTCTCTCATTTAAGCCCCCTTTAGACCTTATTTTTTCTTCTCCCCAATCCATTCTGTTGTTTTAAACCATCTCAGCCATATTCTCAAACCTTTCTGTCCCAGCATCATATACTCTCTGATGTCATTTTAAAATTTTCTTATCTTTTTCCTGTGACTTCCTTTCTTTGCAATTTCTTGCTTGTAGGAATAGACAGGGTAGCAGTCTTCTGATTTCATTTACATTGTGCCTGCGATTTCTAAACCATTTCTCATGATCTGATTCCACTGGGCCCCTCATCCCTAATGAGGTGATAAACCCCTCATCCCTATGGCCAACATGGGAGATGAGAGCTCAGTCCCCAGAGTGACCCAGACACCAGCCCTCTGCTCCAAAGTGCTTATTTAACCTGCACCACTGAGCTGTAGCTCTGAAAATTGCCCAGGTTACCTCCCCAAGATGGCAAGATAGGAAGAAATGGCCAGCGGGCATTGGAAACCTATTTTTCCAACACTGATATCCTTCCTCCGAACAACCACAGTGACTTCTACCAGGTTCACAATCATCCATGACCCTTTCCTTCCTTCATCCTCACATATTTCTCCTCAGATATTTATGAAAAGTGGACAAGGGCTTCCTTGTGGGTTGTAATTTATGTATTTCTTATATTAAATTGGAGTTTGCACAAAACTGGATTATGAATTAATCAAAATTGTTCATTCATGAAATATTCTCAACATTCATCTACCAGCATGTATATATTATATACACAATACATATTATTATATATATGCAATATAATATATATGGTATGAAACTCACAAACTACCCACCAAAAAGAAAATCAGAGATTTTGAAATGATCTGATTTTCAATGACAATTTCAGAAGCACATGGTGTCTAGTCACTGATGTCCAATGACTTTCTTCCCTATCTCCATCATTTCCTCTTTTTTCTCCCCTACTGTCCATCCCACTTTGTCTTCTTATTGATCCCTTGTGTGTCATGTCCCCAATTTTTCATTTCCAAATCATTTTTAATCCTGACTCCAATCATTGGTCCCCATCCATGCACTGAGGGAGGCTGTGGGCTAAGGATCAAAAAGGAAGGGAAGAGTAAAGACAGTGAGGACTGTAGTGTGAGGACAGGGTAGTGAAATGTTGTTATGGAGGAAGAATAAAGCAAACATACCAGCTTGCTGCTGTTGTCACAGTTGTTAATATTTGTCAAGTGCAATATTTTCTTAAATCCAAGATGCTCTTGACTGTAATATACAGGTTTTATTATGAATTACTAGGGGAAAAATCTATTACTAAACAATGTCAAGGTAAGATATAGGTCTCCTAAAAGCAAAGTCTGACCGACACTTGGATGTAGTTGGTTCATTTTGGAGATGATCTCAGGAAGCAGAAATGAAGGAGAGGGAAGAGCAAGACATGCAAGGGAGACAAGAAAAATAGTGTTCAGTAATGCGGTGGTTGTCACAGTGGCATCTAGGCATAATCCCATTGGACTGTCAAAGAATATGTGTAGAGTGAACTTCAACATTGTCCCAGTGTAGGACAGGGAATATGGGTCATTTATCCATCACGTTCCATCTCCCAGTGCTTGTGGCTTACATCCAGGGGTATTAACTCCTCAACACTGCGCATGGCTGAGTGGCCTTCCATAGTTCAGAAAAAGCAGAACACCCGCCAAGACACCTGGGATGCTGTCAACATGGATGGAACTATTCACCACAGCTATTCTGAAATCAGGTGGTCCCACATGTCACAAGCATCTGCTGCAGTCCTTTCTTTGCACCATGAAGATTCACTTGTGTCATATTAAGTCCATTCTGCCACTAAATTTTCAAGGTCATAGCTGATAGCAACTCTATAAAAAGATTATGCCCATAGGATTAGTGGAACATGGAAAAAGTTCCCACTATATTCAGGGAAGCAGCAGCTTCAAAGACCGTCACTGACACTCAACTTTTCCCTCCTCTACCATTCAGTCTAGATTCTCCTCACCTTCAAGCAGCATGTCAGTAGAATATGCTACTGGTCTAGTGGAAAACATTCAATCTATCTCTGGGGATTCGAACTCTTTGTAAGCTCTGTTAGCTTATGGTTTCTGCAATTGCCTGGTTATTGTTACCACCTGGATGAATACCCCAAATTCCAGACATAGTCCTCTATGCCTCATTATGAAGCTTATCACAATAATCCAGTTGGTTATCAGTACAGTGGTTCCTTTTTTTGCCTATCAGTCCTCCATTATAGAGACCCAAAGTGACCAAGCAGTGCCCATAGCATTAGGTTTAGTGGAACTCATGTTATGTCCCCAGGTGAGAGGGACTCCATCCTCTTCATCACAAAAACCAAGAACTCCCCCCAACCCAGCTGAGTGTAGAGATGCAGAGACACAAATCACAAATTCTGGACATGTAGGTCATGGGTAGTGATGTGAGGGAAGCCAATTCTATTTCTACCCCTTGGTTTCCAGATCTATGGACTCTAACTATTAGTATATCAGTCTGTATATCAGTCATTATTTCAATACATAAAGCACATCCTGGAGGTTAGTGTCTAGACTCCACAGGGTATTGTCCCAAGACAGCACATCAGCAGAGTCTTCAATAGGCATTAACTTGTTCTATGAGGTTAGTTGCTTCCAGTATGAGGTACAACCAATCAATCCCACGGTGCACTTGCTCTAGCATAAAGTAGGTAAGTTAAGACATTGTTGTGGGGGAACTTCATATCACTAAGTCAGACACTCTGCAAGTCTCTGGAGACAAGAACTGAGGAATGGTGTGCAGGAAATGCAAACCTATATCCAGAGAGGTTGTCAACTTGGGTAAGATTTAATCCCTAACCACTCCAAGATGAAAGAGATTTGATATAATGAAACTGCTTTTAACTGGTTGGTTGTTCTCCTGGAGTGTTGGATGGAGTACTGAGGACTTAAACAAGTCTCTGAGATGGACAGGTTGGTTATTCAGTAGCAGCAATAGCTAGATTAGCTCTTGTGAGAAGGAACACATGCTTTTGAACCCCTGCTTAACCTCTATTTCTGCCAGTGTGGCTATTCCATTCATGGTTCCATTGCATAAGCATTGATATGGCTATGAATAAAAGCATTCTGAGATCTACCAGATGAGTCATCTGTCCACCTGGTGGTTGAGCGTCTTCCTCAAATATTGATGTGAGACACACCTTTATACCCAAAGATCCATCCCTGTGCTTATTCCCTAGATACTTTGCCTTCTTTCCCATCTTGCTATTTTAGCATCCTGAGAAACTACTCAAACTACTTCCATGTCTCAGAAATTTGTGCATATTTTTTACCTCAGGTCACTTCTCCTTCTATAAAAAGTTTGTGATCAAGTGTACTTCTAATTTCTACCCACTGAGCAGGTTTATTCTGATCACTGTCCTTTAATGCCACCTTGGCCCAAACTACAGTTTGGCTTCAATTTGGCAACAGCCAATTATTGAACCTACCCATCTGTGAAATAGGTCCAAATTCATTTCTCCTCCATCAACTGGTCATAGTTAACTTCTATGAATTCATGTGAATTCAAGCAATAGAGGAAAATGACATTGGAGTCTAGACCACCTGTTCATGATATTTTCTTCTGGTTTCTACACATGCCTGGGCTCAACTGTGAATGCACCATATGCTGGAGTGCTGCACTGCCTGCTCAACTTTATGACTTGGTAGACCTCATAAACCTCATAATGACAGGCAGTTCCAAATGCACAGTCACTCAGTGCCTATATTAGTTTCCTATAACTGCTGTAAAAAAAACACCATAAACTTGATGAACTAAAACAATGGGAATTCATTCTCTCACAGTTCTGGAGCCCTGAAATCCGAAACTAGTATCACTGGGCAGAAATCAAAATGTCCATAGACGCACACTCTCTCCAGAGACTCTGGGGCAGAAGCTGTTCCTTGCCTCTGTGAGTTTCTGGTGGCTGCTAGCATTCCTTGCTTTATGGCCATATCACTACAATCAAGGCCAGCACTTTAAAATTTCTCTCTACTCCATCTCATATAGCCTCTCTTTTGTGTGTCTGTCTATGAAATCTCCCTCTTTGTTCTTACAATGATACTTGTGATTGCATTTAGGGCCCACCCAGGGAATCCTGGATAGTCTCACCATCTCAAGATCCTTAACTGAATAATGTCTGCAATGTCTTTTCCATGCAAGGTAACATTTACAGGTTCCAGGGATTAGGAATGTGGATATCTCTGGGGTGGGGTGGTTATTTGCATCCTATCACAGTGCCCATCTCATATTTTGGCTATATGAGATCATATGGCCCCAATGACATTTTCTTCAGTCTTGTCCTGCTAAGTGGCCCTTTCTTCCCTTGGAACTCATTCAAAATTTGGGGCATCTTCCAATTTACAATCCAGGATGTAAGCAGCTTGGAAGTCACCATTCCATCCTAACAACAAGTAAAAGCTGAACAAACTGAAAAGTCAACAACTCTTTCTAGATCTGTCAGAGAAGTGAGGTCACAGGGCAAACCACTGCCCCAAAATGAAGAGACAGATAGGCAGATACAGAGAATAACAACTCACTGGAGCAGAAACCTCTACAGGAACCAGTACTAGGGTAAGGAAACCTGAACTGTAAAAGACAAAGTGCTGGAGGCTCAGTGTGGACAAGTCTGAGAGTTAAAACTCCAGGGTGTCTCCCACACTTTTGTGAATTTTACCTCCTGGAGCTCTACCAGGTTCTCTCAGGGACTAGCAGAGAAAATCCCCTCATGCCTCCGGAAAGATTTATGCATCCCCATAGCTTTAGCCTCCAACCAGACACATCAAAAGAGCTAGACTAAGAGAGATGAAAAAGCACGTAGTAGTGACCACGCTTTGAGCTTTGAAACCTTTCTGTCACCTCAGATGTTAAGACAAAAGTCCAGAAACTAGGTGTTGGCACTCATTTTGTCTAGCTGGGAGGACATCATTCCTTTCATGCAGCAACAGTTCTAAATTTGGTGAGCTTAGGTGCTATAATCTAATTGGAACATAATCTAAGCTTGGTCAGTTTAGGTGCTATAGTCTAATTGGAACATGGGAAAGCTGTTTGCCTCGCACTTCTAGTTAGACTGATTAAACGTCAATGATCTGCATCAGAAAACAGGATAGATGGTCAAGAGTACTTGGAAAGTTTTTAGTGGTTTGGATGTGGAGCGGCCTTCCCATCTATCAGCCCTACTCTCTGTTCTGAACTCTCACAGGCTGCTTTTCTTCCCTTCTTTCTCCTCATTGATTCCTTCAACCACAAAGATGAGCAACAGGTTAGCATCCAAAGTAAAGAAAGATGTGGTTCCCCCAGAGCTCTCTGGAGCAGAGAGCTGATATTTGGGTCACTCCAGAGACTGAGTTTTCATCTCCCACATCGGCCATAGGGATGAGGGGTTTGAGGGCCCAATGGAATCGGATTGTGAGAAATGGTTTAGAAATCACAGGCACAACGTAAACAAAATTAGAAGATTGCTGCCCTGTACAATCCTACAAGCAACAAGTTGCAAAGAAGGGAAGTCACGGGAGAAAGATAAGAAAAATTTTACATGACATCAGAGAGTCCAGGATGCAGGGAAAGAAAGGTTTAAGAATATGACAGAGATGGTTTAAAAAAACAGCATGGAATGGGGAGAAGAGAAGAAAAAATAGGATGTAAAGGGGGCTCAAACGAGAGAAATTGAACACAGACTAGATACCATGTCTCAGAAGTTGTAATTGTTGATAATTAGACAGTGTCAACGTTTTGAGTGGTGGGTTTATCACTATTTAGTACAGTATCACAAATGAATGAGTAAATAAATATAAATGCATGCACCACTTATGAACATATGTCTTTAAATAAGGACTATGATTACTCTGTCACTCAATGTCATGCTTCTAACGACCAGGTTTTTTAAAAAAAGGAAAACTCTATAAATGTTTTATAATATTTTTATACTGAAAATAATTACAAAGCAGGAAAAAATAATGGAATGGAGGGTATAAGGAATTTGGCAATGGTGTGCCTGGCAGAACACGCTGTACTGATGCAAAGCAAGCATATAAACACCACAGACAACTGGGCGTTTTATTCCTCCTCACCATTTGTTATTTCCTGTGTAACTTTGTCAAGATGGAGAAGGCAAGTGTCTGAGCCACAGTTTCCTGTGGAAGGGGTGAGGTACTTTGCACAAGTTCAGGCCCAAACAGCCACTAAGTTCAAAGTAAGTGAAATTGGAACCCTTGTGCACTCTTAGTGGGAATGTCGAATGGTGCCACCACAATGGAAAACAATATGACAGTTTCTGAAAAAATTAAAAATAGACTTACCATAGGATCCAGCAAAATTCCCCTTCTGGGTAAATACACAAAAGAATTGAAAGCAGGGACTCAAACAGATAACTGTACATTCATGTTCATAGCAGCACTATTCACGATAACCAAAAGACGGAAGTAACCCAAGTGTCCATCGATGGATGAATGGGTAAACACAACAGGGAATACACATACAGTGGAATATTTTTCAGCCTTAAAAAGGAAGGCAATTCTGACACATGCTACAACATGGATGAACCTTGAGGACACTATGCTAAGTGAAATAATCCATCCAAACAGGAAAAATATTGTATAATTCCACTTATATGAGGCACCTAGAATTGTCAAAGTTAGGGAGTCAGAAAGAGGAATGGTGATTGCCAGGGGCTGGAGGAGGGGACAATGTGGTTGTATTGTTAGTGGGTGCAGAAGTTCAGTTTTGCTGGTTGCACAACAGTGTGGATGTACTTAATGGCACTGAACTGTACACTCAAAAATGGTGAAGATGGTAAATTTCATGTTATGTGCATTTACCACATTAAAAAATTTTTTAATAGAAAAAGACTGAATGTAGACTCAGAACCTAAAAAGAAAAGGACTGACACATTTGAGTATATAAATGCTAAATATTCCTTGCTCTGTGTCCCTTTTTAAAAAAAAAAGTAAGTAATTTGGCAGCTGAAGAAAAATTGGGAAAAATTTTTTTAATTTGTTGACAAAAGGTTAATTTCCATAACCTTGATTTCCAGAAAAGTCTCCTTTAAACCTATAGGAAAGGTGAGTTTAGGCTCACTAATCAAAGAAATGCAAATTAAAACATTGAATATAATTTTGGCTAGCATAGTAAACTGTTTTTATTATACTCCAACTTGGTGAACATTTGGAAATTCCTAATTCCCAAACCCTGCTGTGTTCTGTGCCCTGGTCTTAATTTATAAAGGTGACTGAGTGACAACACGGAGAGGTCAATGCCATTGAAAGAGAAGTATAACGTTACTCGTACTTCCCCTAGAAAGGAGAGGCTCACCATGCAGGGCCTGAGGAGAAGCACCAGGTTTTGGTCAGGAAGTATATGGATATATTTTGGAGTATTTTTATAATTTTATGCAAATGAAAACATACGAATTTTATCCCCCTCCAAAGACATCATGTTATATACAGAAATCAACAACTTGACTTGTCACTTATGAATATTTTCGATATCTTCTTACTTTATTCAAAAATAGTGTCTTTTATTTAAAGCAGCATGACAATCCAATTTATGGACTATAGCATAAGTTCCTATATGTAAAGTTATCATTGCTGAGAGTACCCTATGATCCTCCAGAGAAAATGAACCCCTTTAGTATTAGTCTACTTAGGGGGCACAATAAGGGTTCAAACTGGAATCAGAACATTTACTGACTGCAGTAACCAGTCCTAACTAGATTTCCTGCAAGCTCTAGACCATACCCCTCCCTTAAGTCATGTGGGCCCACAGCAGTCACCTACTTGTGCTACTAGGGGTGAGAAACACCACTGTGGTTTTCTCCGCTGAGGAGCCTGCATTTTGTCTGACCTACTTTTCAAAAGAAAAAGATTAGCAGTAAGGAGGCAGTCAGTCAGCAAGGTCTTCTCACCAAAGCTGTCAAGGTAAGATCTGGGAGATAGGACAACAGGCTGGGAGAGCCCGTATGGGAAAAAATACAATTAAGAGACAAATATTCCTCGGGTAGGCTTCGGACGTTTTATATCTTACAGTGCCTCCTAGGATCTTCAGATTGCTTGTCGTCTGCACCAGGGTTTTTGAACTTCCTCTCCCCCACTAAAAACACGTACAAGGTTAGGTCTCCCTGTTCAGCGTCTCCCTGGAACTCAGAGGAAGTCCAAGGAAGAGGCACGTCTGGGGTTCCCAGTCCTGGAAGTGGAGGTGAGTGTGGGAGGGAGTCCAGCGACAACCAACGCTGGCAGATAGGAAACTTAAGGCTGGGCAATTACTGAATCCTTTGCGTTATCGCCCTCCACACAGAAACTATGGGGAAGGTGCGGTGGGGTTGGAGTGGGGCAGGGTGTTAGGCTTAGAGGTGACTTGAAGTTCTGTGGGTCTGAGTACAGCCCAGAGCTGCCAGCACTGAATAGGATGAACCCAGGGCGGGCGTGCCCTCTGCCCCCAGCCTGGGGCCGCTCCAGGGCAGAATGCCTGGAGTAAGGCTGGACGTGATACAAAGTCCCTGCGAGCTCACCGGGAGTGAGCAGGTCAAAAAGACTGTCTCAAGGTGGAAAGGAGCCGCGAGCCCTGCCCAGATCTGCTGGGATTCTAGTCCACATCGGACCGGAGCCTGCGGCAGCGCCAGAAAAAGAGTGATTTGGACCCCGCGGGCGAGTGGGATTCTCAGGAGCCCAAGGGAGCCACAGCCTGTAGATCCGACCTCGTGTGCGCCCAGGGAAGGCGAGGGTGCCCCTCACAGGCTGCCCCCCCCCCCCGGCTGTGTCCCGGAGACTTGTCGTGGGAATGCTCCAGCAGCTCCGCAGACTCCCGGGCTTCTGTGTAGTCGCCCGGGAGGAACCCTCGCAGGCGAATCCACCCCGGGCATTGCGATGCGAGGGGACAGTGCGGGCGCGCAAACCCAGGCTGCCTTCCGGGGCCCTTCTTTTCCTAGATATTTTTTAAAGGTTTCAACGCTAAATCACCTTTGCTTGTGCTATGATAATTTTATAAGATTCATCTTTACAATTAATTGGCGTTCAGGGAACTGAGGAACTGTTTCTCAGTTCATGTACAAAATACCAGACTTCAAAAAATCATTCTTACCAACGTAAATGCGAATTTGGCCACGAAGCAGAGGGGATGTCACCCCACTGGGGGAGACGAGAACCAAGGGGGAGCAGGAATGCGTCGCAGAGCTGCGGAAGAGAGAGATCTCCAAGGGCCCGAGGGGACCCGGAGCCGCCAGAGGAGGAGATGTCCCAACGCGTCGCGGCTCCTGGTGGGAGGCAATAACGGGGCTGGGGCTGAGGCATAACGTCGAGCAGGGGCTGGAAGGGATTTGGCAAGGTGTGGAAATCATAAATGGTCCTTTAATGGTCTAGACTTTGAAAGGGAAGAGCAGAGGAAACAGGTTAACCAATTAAGGCGAGATGGCCCAGCTTGCGCGCCATTTGCGCCCACAGTTTACCTGGGCTGAACACCGAGCTAGCGCTTCCGGATCCGCCCCAACTAGTTACCCCGTTCGCCATTTTCCGACTTCCGGGGTGCTCTGGCTTCTTCCTTTTTTTTTTCTTTTTCCCTTAGGTCCTTGGAACGTCACAGTCCCCGGTCGTAGGCGGCATCAGACTACGCATCCCCGGAATCAGACCAGACCGACTGCGGGTGTTTGCGCCTGCAAAGAGTGCTGGGTCTGAGCCCCCTCTCTGTCTCCTTCAGAGGCATGGGTGATGCCTTTTCTCCAGTCGCACATGCAGCGCCTGAGATGCCTGGGCAGCGGTTCTACCCGTTCCTGGTAGAAGTGTCAGGTGGGTTATTGATTCCCTTGGCTTTCTCCCACCTGGGTCTCAGGGTGGTAAATTACTTTAAAGCCAAAGCTGTTGTGGAGTGGCCATCTCTTCTAGCACTTTCTTTCTATAACACCAATCATACTCCTGTCCTTTCTGACCTAGGCGTAGTAATGCGCCCTTCTCGTGCCAGCCCTGGAGTGCTTCCCTATCCATTGTTGGTTTCCTTTAAGCCGCCCACACTTGCCCTTTGTAGATAATCACTTTGTTAAACTCTTCTCGGTTACCCTTTTAGTGCACATTTGTTTTATGTGACAGCATTGATTCATATAGGCCCCGCTTACAAGTATATATTCACTCCAAAATATTTAGTAAACCAAAATATTTAGTCCTAGTATTTCAGAAGTTGGGCACAGAAAGAGGTTTCAGCAGAGCAAACTGAGAAAGACTGTCTGCTGAAGTAAAAGGAAAACAAGGAGAGCAGGATATCATGGAAGCCAAGGAAATATGCTAACTATGAGGCCTGGGAGGATAGAAAAGTCGATTGTGGGAATGAAAGTCTCCTTGCAGAGGTTTAGGAGAGGCTGGGAAGTGAAAGACGGAGATACTGAATATATGCAGTTAAGGTGACTTTTTTTAAGCTTTCGCTTGGAAATAATTTAAACTTTAAAAGAAAGATGCAAGAATAGTCCATAGAAATCCAGCATACCTTTTATCCATATGCCTCAATTTTCAATAATATTTGGTGCCTCTCTGTCTCTCTTCCTTTCTTACTCTATTTCTCACAAACACAGAGTTAGGGACTAGATTGCATATATTATGTCCACCTAAACCTTAATATTTCAGTGTGTATCCTAGGAACAAGGCTTTTACTTAGGCACCATACAGTTATCAGATTTAGGAAATTTAACCTATGTGCAATAGTTTTATGTAGTCTGAAGTCCATGGTCCAATTTTGCCAATTCTCCCAATAATGTCCTTTACGGCATTTTTACTCCTCCAGTTCATGATCCAGTCCAGAACAAATGTTGCATTTAGTTATCCTGTCTCTTCAGTCTTGTTTAAGATGGAAGAGTTCCTCACTGTCTCATGACTTTGACATTTTGAAGAATATGGGCCAGTTATTTCACTGAATAGTCCTCAGTCTGGGTTTAGTTGATGTTTCCTCATGATTAGATTGAGATTATGCACCTCTGGTGGGAATGCTGTGTAAGTGATGTGTAATT
The DNA here is from genome assembly GCA_031878705.1 of Tapirus indicus. Classification (NCBI taxonomy): domain Eukaryota; kingdom Metazoa; phylum Chordata; class Mammalia; order Perissodactyla; family Tapiridae; genus Tapirus; species Tapirus indicus. Next base: position 112,161,146 of record CM062921.1, on the reverse strand, counting down.
TCAAGGCATCACATTTCGAAGTACACAATGTTTGTCTGCTTCCCACTGGTGATGTTAACTTTGATCATGCCGGCAAGGTGTTGTGTGATGTCTCCTTTGCAGAGTTACAATTTCCCCCCTCACAACTAATAAGCAATCTAAAGGAAGAGAAGTTGGGATAATGCCATATTCTGCTTCTAATTAAAGTCCTCCCTCCCCATATTTAGCCTCCATTGGCAATTCCTGCCCAGATAAAGTTTTAAAGTATTGGTTGCAAAATGATGATTTTCCAACACTACCACTCTCTACACACTTGTCCATTGGAATTCTGCTGTAAGAAAATCCTCCATTCTCTTTTTAATTGTCTATTTTAGAATTTAGTATAGACTAACAGACTTCTGTCTTAGCAAGGTATAATCCATTCTCTTCCAATTTATTTTGATCCTCAAGTTCTTAAGTGCTTTTGCAGTGGAGTAGAGAAATGAGGTAGCTGAAGATAAATGAGGGATTTTCTAGAAATTTTTTTCTTTAAAAGTGATCTGTAAATGTATGTTTGTATCCCAAAGGGAATGAATTCATAGTGAAGAAGAAATTCTTGATGAAGGACAGAGGGTATATTTCCCCTTTAAGTAGGTGAAAGGAGATATACAGACAGGGTTTGGGCTTAAATGGAACACCTTTAAGGAAAAACTTTCTTTGAAATTCACCATCAACTTATAGCTCATCTTTATTTTTCCTCTACATTTTACACAGTGTGAAAGGCAATCTCCTTTTACCATCTGATGGTGGAAATTTAATTTGATCATATTGCTGCATTGTTGGCCCTGTTGACAGAGGCAGTTTCAGCCATCTTTTAGACTTGACATTTCTCCGGGCAAAAAGCAGGCAAGAGGTCTGTGGTTTCTTTTTCTTAGGGTGGCCATTCTGAGCTGATTCTATCCTTTTCTGCTGTTGACCTTAAAAATGAAATAAGGTCTTAGCTAGCCAAAATGAGTTTATTTGGGAATAGCAGAAGAATTGCAATTCAGGACAAACAAACTATGGTGAACCACAGGCAAGCCCAAGGAGACAAAGCAAAGGTCATCTTTTACTAGGTTTTCAGAGGAAATTGGGGAGGGCTGTGTCCGTTTTTCACTGGCTGCAAGCGGTGGGCAGCTTGTTGTTGCTGGGTCAGAAGGAAGTCTTTCTTCTTGCTGAGGTCTGTAAACTGCAGTGAGTGAAACATGGGTGAGAGCCCTCCACTTGTGGCTTCCTGACTCCATTTTGATTTAGGTTTTCTTTGTTCATTTTCACACTGCGCAACAGGCAGCACCCAGTCAAGCAGTAGAATGTCTCACCTCCTTATAAGTGCTTCCTAAATGTTCTGAAAATTGTTTATAGGACTGCACAGCATCATTTGGCTTCCAAGAAGTACACCTTGGTTCCCCTCCAGATGGGATGTGGATGTGAACACCACAGATTTCTCTACTGTTAGGAATTCCCTTCTATGAATCTCCTCTAATTTGTTGATTTCACTTATATTGCCTGTAGAGGATAATTAATTCCAGGGCATGTTGAGTTACTTCCTGGTAATTCTATAGGGATGTTTCTAGAATCTATAGTGCCTGTCATACATTCATATTCTTTTGAGGGCTTCTCTCATAATGGGAAAAGTCCATTCCATATAATATAAGCTCTCCTAGAACTTAAAAACAACATGACCTTGAGCAGAGGGAATAGTAACAATTTAAAGATAATATTTGCTGTGAAATTTTTAAAGAGGCAGGAAAACGTAGGAATGCAGAAGTCAGAAAAAACATATGTCACCCAAACCAAGACACTTGAGAATCAAAGGGGGCACTATTAATGGCTTTACCAGGATAAGAAACCAGGACTATCTCAGGCACAATGGAAATGTGGTTGACCTAGTTTTGACAAAAAATTGAATTAAAGATGGTAAGAGTGAAAATTGACAGGAATGTGGTGCTTTCTAGTTGAACAGAGTTTAAAGTAGCATATGGGTGAAGAAGGAGTGGGAAGACGGGTCAAGTGAGGCTATTCTGGGTAGTTCTGAGTAGTTTGGTCCATTAGAGAACTCAGCTGTATTTCAAGTTATGCTAGGCATATTGCCAGCATCATTTCTAATTCTTCCATGCACTGGGCCCAATAAACCATTATCATGTACATGCTGTTATTACGTTTGTACATATGAAGCTCAGATCGGTCATTTGATTCAAATCCAGATTAAAACTCACAGTTATAAGCAAAGACACAGTGGTGGATTAGACACATTAAATGTTTGGGAGGAAAGTGGATAAAACAACCATATCCTGGGCCTACAAAGCTTAACTGAAATAAAAAGAGAAAATTACTTTGTCTATAACTAAGCTGCAGTCCAAGTTAGCACCTACAGTGTCAAAGGAGATGATTAAGCACAATTTAGTTTTCTTCAAAAACAAAAAGATAACTAAAAAATATTTGTTAAAATCATTAATACCCTAAAAATCAATGAAGCGCCTGTGACAGAATAGAAATACGCAGCTTCCTAAATCAAAGAAATACAAGTTAAAAGAGGGAGATACATATATATATATTTTTGCCTCTCGAGATGCAAAAGATAATTTAAGTTGATTATGCCCAATGTTATTAAGGGCTTCAGGCAGAATACACTCTCCTATTAGGCAAGTAGTTTTTTAATTTTGTACAATATTTTGAAGAACAATATAGAAATGTCAAAAAACAGATAACACGCAGATTCTTATGAATCAAATCTTCTGGGACTGTCTCCTATAAAAATATTTCCACATGTTGAGAATGGTGATAATTTAGAGTGTGGAATATATAATAATAAAAAAAATAATAAATAAGGGGCTGGCCTAGTGGTATAGTGGTTAAGTTCACGTGTTCCACTTTGGTGGCCCAAGGTTCACAGATTCGAATCCCAGGTGCTGACCTATGCACTGCTCATCAAGCCATGCTGTGGTGGCGTCCCATATAGAAAATAGAGGAAGATGGGCACAGATGTTAGCTCAGGGCTAATCTTCCTCAGCACAAAAAAAAAAAGATAAATAAGAACTATAAATAGCCTCATCAGAAATGAGGCCAGGCTTTCTTTACCAATGAGTTTAGATACATAATGTATACTCCCCAAAAGAACAGAAACAAAACCATAAGGTTTCAAAAATCTAGAGTTGTCAAGTTGCTAACGAGGAAATGTAGAACCATACTGCATACTCTACCAGACCTTCAGTTTTCAGTAATTATGGGAATATTTGACATCCCTCACCCGTATGATGAAGTTGTTATAGTTTGCTAGGTCTGCCATAATGAATTACCGCAGACTAGGTGGCTTAAATAACAGACGTTTATTATCTCACAGTTCTGGAGGCTAGAAGTCCAAGATCAAGGTGTTGGCAAGTTTGTTTTCTCCTAAGGCCTCTCTCCTTGGCTTGCAGATGGCTACCTGCTGCATGGTCCTCACGTGGTCTTTCCTCTGTGCACCCCCATCCCTGGTGTCTATCTGTGTCCAAATTTCCTCTTCCTATAGGACAGCAGTCAGATTGGAGTAGAGCCCAGCCTAAGGGCCTCATTTTAACTTAATCACCATTTTAATGGCCCTATCTCCAAATACAGTCGCATTCTGAGGTACTGGGAATTAGGGTTTCAACATATGAATGTGGAGGGACCAATGTAGCCCATGAAAGAAGTATTACTCTTGAAATCTAGAGGGGACAGTAAAGATAAAAACAAATTCCTGGCAACTCCTCCACTTCAACTTTATGTCTTTCCTTTCTTACATACCTTCATTTGAAATAAGGGCCAATTGGGGGCCGGCCTGGTGGCGCAGCGGTTTAGTTCCCGCTTGGCAGCCCGGGGTTCGCGGGTTCGGATCCCGGGTGCCTGCTGAAGCACTGCTTGTCAGCCACGCCGTGGCGGCGTCCTATATAAAGTAGAGGAAGATGGACACGGATGTTAGCCCAGGGCCAGTCTTCCTCAGCAAAAAGAGGAGGATTAGCAACGGATGTTAGCTCAGGGCTGGTCTTCCTCACAAAAAAATTAAAAAATAATTTTAAAAAAAAGCAATAAGGGCCAATTGGAAAATCAACATACTTAAATAAAGAACTACTAATGTCCTTGGTATATGTCAATTTCATTAATTCCTCAAGTGTGTCAATGTGCTCCAGGCAAAGACCACCAAAAATACACTTGCAGTTGAATAAGTTGGTTTATCACCCATCACACAAGAGTGAACTTACGCCATGGGGAACTATGAGGTGTCTCAATGTGAGGGTTTGAACATATGAGGATTTGGGCTTGTTTGCTGATTCTGTTGAAGGTTTAAGGAAGTGACCTTTGTTCTGCATTGGATCCTGTAAGGAGTTGGGTAATTCTGTGGCTTGATATCTTTTTTTTTATTTTATTGAGGTCATAATAGTTTATAACATTGTGAAATTTCAGTTGTACATTATTATTTATCAATCACCATATACATGTGCCCCTTTACCCCTTATGCCCACTCCCAGCCCCCTTCCCCTCTGGTAATCTGTTCTCTTTGTCCGTGCATTTGTTTATCTTCCACATGTGAGTGAAATCATACAGTGTTTGTCTTTCTCTGTCTGGCTTATTTTGCTTAACATAATACCCTCAAGGTCTATCCATGTTGTTGCAAATGTGACGATTTTGTCTTTTTTATGGCTCAGTAGTATTCCATTGTATACATATACCACATCTTCTTTATCCATTCATCAGTCAGTGGGCTCTTGGGTTGCTTCCATGTCTTGGCTATTGTAAATAATGCTGCAATGAACATAGGGGTGCATAAGTCTCTTTGAATTATTGATTTCAGCTTCTTTGGATAAATAGTAGTGGGATAGCTGGGTCATATGGTATCTCTATTTTTAACTCTTTGAGAAATCTCCATACTGTTTTCCATAGTGGCTGCACCAGTTTACATTCCCACCAGCAGTGTATGAGGATTCCCTTTTCTCTACATCCTCTCCAACATTTGTTGTTGTTGTCTTAGTAATTATAGCCATTCTAACAACTGTAAGGTGAAATCTCATTGTAGTTTTGATTTGCATTTCCCTAATGATTAGTGATGTTGAACATCTTTTCATGTGTCTGTTGGCCGTCTGCATATCTTCTTTGGAAAAATGTCTGTTTATATCCTCTGCTCATTTTTTAATTGGGTTGTTTGTTTTTTTGTTGTTCAGTTGTGTGTGTTCTTTATATATTTTGGAGATTAACCCCTTGTCCAATGTATGATTTGCAAATATTTTCTCCCAGTTGGTGGGTTGTGTTTTTGTTTTGTTCCTGGTTTCCCTTGCCTTGCAGAAGCTCTTTAGTCTGAGGAAGTCCCATTTGTTTATTTTTTCTTTTGTTTCCCTTGCCCAAGTAGATCCTTCTAAGACTGATGTCAAAGAGTGTACTGCCTATATTTTCTTCTAGGAGTCTTATGGTTTCATGTCTTACCTTCAAGTCTTTAATCCATTTTGAGTTAATTTTTGTGTATGGCAAAAGACAATGGTCTACTTTCATTCTTTTGCACGTGGCTGTCCAGTTTTCCTAACACCATTTATTGAAGAGACTTTCCTTTCTCCATTGTATGTTCTTGGGCTTTCAATTCTGTTCCATTGATCTGTATCTCTGAATTTATGCCAGTACCATGCTGTTTTGATTACTACAGCTTTGTAGTATATTTTGAAGTCAGGGATTGTGATGCCTCCAGCTTTGCTATTTTTTTCTCAGGATTGCTTTAGCTATTCGGGGTCTTTTGTTGCCCCATGTGAATTTTAGGATTCTTTGTTCTACTTCCATGAAGAATATCATTGGGATTCTGATTGGGATTGCACTGAATCTGTAGATTGCTTTAGGTAGTATGGACATTTTAACTGTTTATTCTTCCAATCCATGTGCATTGAATATCTTTCCATTTCTTTACATCATGATCAATTTCTTCAATAATGTTTTATCGTTTTCATTGTATAGGTCTTTCACCTCCTTGGTTAAATTTATTCCTAGATATTCTATTCTTTTTATTGAGATTGTAAGTGGGATTGTCTTCTTGAGTTCTCTTTTTGTTAGTTCGTTATTAGAGTATAAAAATGCAACTGATTTTTGTAAGTTGATTTTGTACCCTGCAAATTTGCTGTAGTTATTGATTATTTCTAATAGTTTTCTAGTGGATTCTTTAGGGTTTTCTATATGTAAAATCATGTCATCTGCAAACAGTGCGAGTTTCACTTCTTCTTTGCCAATTTGGATATCTTTTATTTCTTTTTCTTGCCTAACTGCTCTGGCCAAAACGTCCAGTACTATGTTAAATAAGAGGGGTGAGAGTGGGCACCCTGTCCTGTTCCTGTTCTCAGAGGGATGGCTTTCAGTTTGTCTCATTTGAGTATGATGTTGGCTGGGGGTTTATCATATATGGCCTTTAATATGTTGAGGTACTTTCCTTCTATACCCATATTATTGAGAGTTTTTATCATAAATGGATGTTGGATCTTGTCAAATACTCTCTCTGCATCTATTGAGATGATTATATGGTTTTTATTCCTCATTTTGTTAATGTGGTGTATCACGTTGATTGATTTGTGGATATTGAACCATCCCTGTGTCCCTGGTCTAAATCCCACTTGGTCATGGTATATGATCCTTTTAATGTATTGCTGTATTTTGTTTGCCAATATTTTGTTGAGGATTTTTGCATCTATGTTCATCAGTGATATTGGCCTGTAATTTTCCTTCTTTGTGTTTTGTCCTTGTCTGATTTTGGTATCAGGGTGATGTTGGCCTCATAGAATGAGTTAGAAAGCATTCCGTCTTCTTCAATTTTTTGGAATAGTTTGAGAGGGATAGGTATTAAATCTTCTTTGAATGTTTGGCAGAAATCTCCAGAGAAGCCATCTGGTCCTGGACTTTTATTTTAGGGGAGGTTTTTGATTACTATTTCAATCTCTTGTGATTGGTCTATTCAGAGTCTCTATTTCTTCTTGAGTCAGTTTTGGGAGGTTGTATGAGTCTAAGAATTTATCCGTTTCTTCTAGATTGTCCAATTTGTTGGCATATAGTTTTTCATAGTATTCTCTTATAATCCTTTGTATTTCTGTGGTATCCGTTGTCATTTCTCCTCTTTCATTTCTAATTTTATTTATTTGAGCCTTTTCTCTTTTTTCCTTAGTGAGTCTGGCTATGGGTTTGTCAATTTTATCTTCTCAGCTCTTAATTTAATTGATCCTTTCTACTGTTGTTTTTTTCAATTTCATTTATTTCTGGTCTAATATTTATTATTTCCCTCCTTCTGCTGACTTTGGGCTTTCTTTGTTCTTCTTTTTCTAGTTCTGTTAGGTGTAGTTTAAGATTGCTTATTTGAGATTTTTCTTGTTTGTTAAGGTGGGCCTGCATTGCTATGAATTTCCCTCTCAGGACCACTTTTGCTGCATCCCATATGAGTTGGTATGGTGTATTTTCATTTTCATTTGTCTCCAGATATTTTTTGATTTCTCCTGTAGTTTCTTCAATGATCCATTGGTTTCAGTAGCATGTGGTTTAGTCTCTACATATTTGTCACTTTCCCAGCTTTTTTCTTGCCATTGATTTCTATTTTCATGAAATCAGTTGGAAAAGATGCCTGATATGATTTCCATCTTCTTAAATTTATTAAGGCTTGCCCTGTTTCCCAACATATGTCTATCTTTGAGAAAGTTCCATATGTACTTGAGAAGAATGTGTAATCTGCTGTTTTTTGATGGAGTGTTCTATATATATCTATTAAGTCCATCTGGTCTAGTTTTTTGCTTAATTCCACTATTTCCTTGTTGACTTTCTGTCTGGATGATCTATCCATTGATGTAAATGGGTGTTGAGGTCCCCTACTATTATTGTGTTGCTATTAATGCCTCCTTTTAGGTCAGTTAATAATTGCTTTATGTAGTTTGGTGCTCCTGTGCTAGGTGCATGTATTTGTAAGTGTTATGTCCTCTTGGTGGAGTGTCCCTTTTATCACTATATACTGCCCCTCCTTGTCTCTCACTGCCTATTTTATCTTGAAGTCTACCTTGTCTGATATAACTATGGCAACACCTTCTTTTTTTGCTATTAACTTGGAGTATCATCTTCCATCCCTTCACTCTGAGCCTGTGTTTGTTTTTAGAGCTGAGATGTGTTCTCTGGAGGCAGCATATTGTTCAGTCTTGTTTTTTAATCCATCCAGTCACTCTGTGTCTTTTGATTGGGGAATTCAATCCATTTACATTTAGAGTGATTATTGATATATGAGGGCTTAATGCTGCCATTTTATCACTTGTTTTCCAGTTCTATATTTCCCTTGTTTCTCATCCTGTGTATTTCGGATTGCCAATTCAGTTTGGTGGTTCTCTATGATAGTTTTCTCACTTTTCTCTTTATTTATCATTTGTATTTCTGTTCTGATTTTTGTTTAGTGGTTACTGTAAGATTTGTATAAAAGATCTCATAGATGAGATAGTCTGTTTTCTGATAGCCTCTTATTTCCTTAGTCTAAGCAGATTCCATCCCTTTCCTCTTCCTCATCTAAATTATTGTTGTCACAACTTATTCTGTTTTGTGTTGTGAGTTTGTGGTTAAAATGAAGTGATTATAATTATTCTTGATGTTTTCCTTCCCTTTATCTTTAATGTTGTAATTAATTGTTTGCTAACCTGTTCTGATAGAGAGCTGCAATTTTCTGATTTTGTCTGCCTGTTTATCTCTTTGCTCAAGGCTTTGTAACCCCTTTCTTTTTTCTTTCAGGTTTGAGGGCCTTCTTGATCATTTCTTATGATCTTGCGGTGATGAACTCCCTCAGCTTTTGTTTATCTGGGAAAGTTTTTATTTCTCCATCATGTCTGGAGGATATTTTTGCTGGATAGCGTATTCTTGACTGAAGGTTTTAGTCTTTCAGAATTTTGAATATATCATTCCACTATCTCCTAGCCTGTAAGGTTTCTGCTAAGAAATCCACTGAAAGCCTGATAGGGGTTCCTTTGTAGGTTATTTTCTTCTGCCTTGCTGTCCTTAATACTTTTTCTTTGTCATTGACTTTTGCCAGTTTTAATATTATATGCCTTGGAGAAGGTCTTTTTACATTGATTTAATTAGGAGTTCTATTAGCTTCTTTTACTTGTAATTCCAATTCCTTCCCCAGGTTTGGGAAGTTCTCACTATTATTTCTTTGAACAAGCTCTCTGCTCCTTTCTCCCTTACTTCTCCCTCTGGAATACCCATAATCCTTATGTTGAGTTTCCTAATTGAGTCGGATATTTCTCAGAGAATTTCTTCATTTCTTTTTAGTCTGAGTTCTCTCTCCTCCTCTATCTGATGCATTTCTATATTTCTGTCTCTAAATTGCTAATTCTGTCCTCCATAGTATCAGCTCTTATTTAAGGACTCCAGATTTTTCTTTAACTCATTCTTGTGTTTTTCATCTCCAACATTTCTGATTGGTTTTTCTTTATAGTTACAGTCTCTTTTGTGAAGAATTCTCTCTGTTCATTAATTTTATTCCTGATTTCATTGAACTGTCTTTCTGAGTTTTCTTGTAACTCATTGAGTTTTTATGATAGCTGTTTTGAATTCTCTGTCATTTAGATCATAAATTTCTGTTCCTTCAATTGATTTCTGGGTATTTGTCTTTTTTCTTCTGGTCTGGACTATTAATATACCTCTTCATGCTATTTGATGGGGTGGATTTGTGCCTTTAAATAGTGATAGTATCTGATTGCAGATTCCACCTGCTACCACTGAGGCGTGGGGCAGGACCTGTGTATTCTGAGCCTGCTGAGATCCCTGGCAGCCGTGCCTGTCTGAGCCTGGGCCACTCCATGGGACCACAGCAGCACTGTGGGCTCTCCCACTAAATGGGAAAGTGATCATGTGGGGGCTCAGGGCTGCTGCCACCTGCTCCCACAGTCCCACCAAGAGGTGCTCCCAACTTCAGGGCTGCAGCAGTACTATGGGCATTTGTGGCAGCCAGGAAATCATTCGCCTGAGTGCACAGGTCCACCTCTGCCTCTTCCTAGGTCACACCAGTCATCATGCTTGTTGGGTGGAGTGTCCCCACAGGGTCTGAGCCTGGGCCACTCCTTGGGACCTTGGCAGCACTTTGGGCTCCCCACTGGATAGGAAAGTGATCATGCAGGGGCTCAGTGCTACTGTCACCTGTTCCTGCAATTGTGCCGAGGTGCACTCCCACTCTCAGGGCCACAGTGGTACTGTGGGCACTCCAGCCAGGAGAGCAGTTGCACACGTGTACAGGGCTGCTGGGGGACTGAAGAGTGCTTACCTATCTCTACCACCTCCCTGGGGGTAGTCCATCCACCCTCAGATGTATAGCTGCACAGTTCTCTCAGGCATCCTATTGTGCTGTGTGGGTATCCTCCATTGATCAATGAATGTCCATTTACTTGTAGTTTGAAGGGGAGAGATACAGGGAACAGCTCACTCTGCCATGTTGCTGATGTCACTCGCTTGGTATCTTAGTAAATCTTTTCTGGAAGGATGAAAGCCTAGACAAAGGATACAGCTATAATTGGCAAAGAATCAGCAGTCAACTGATATTATCAAGGACAGGCATGTTTGGTTATTTTTGTGATTAGGATAATGTTCATGTTTTTGTCTTTGATCAGATATGATTACAGGGTGGTCTTGTTTTTGTATTAATCCAGCATTGGCACTGGGTCCCTTGTCTTGTGTTGATGTTCTGTAAAACTATTTATATTCAACTGGAGAACACCAATGCCTAGCTGTGTATCCCAGGCCAGCTCTTAACAACAGTAAGGCATAGTGCATAGTACCAACCAGGTCTTGAATGTCAGGGCTGATTTTCTCTTTCTTGGTATTATACTAAAATATAATAAAATAGAGACTAGGCTTGAAAATCCCCCAAGCACACATAATGATTTAGCCACATAAGCAAAACGAAATCTAACTTACTGCATGAACATGAGCAAAACATGTTATTTCCTGTAAATGCCTCCAATTTTCATAAATGCCATCCCCAAATGGTATAAGAATCACTTTTAACCAATCAGTCCCCTGCCATCTGGAAATCCCCTTTTTAATAACCAATCATTGTAAAGGTCAAATTCCTCATTTTCACTTTATAAGCCATTCTGTAACGTCATGCCTCTGAACTTCAGACCACCTTTGCATTTGAATTTTCCCTTTTGTGAATAGTTTGCTTCTTGCTCACTAAAATATTTATATCAAGTAGAACTCTCTGAATTTTGTTTGTACAGTTACTGGTGTCAGAAGTGGGATCCGAAGAAGACCCCTGAGAAACCCTGAGTCTAGTGAGTAACCAGATGCTGGTACCCACGAAGTCCATTGCATTCACTGCTTTCTCACTGACCATGGAGTTCCAGGCTAAATCTTTCTCAGATCTGAGCTCCATTCCCTTTATGTTGACCTCTCAGATTTATCAAGCAACCTTTGTTGAAGCTTCTTGGTAAGTCACACTGCTGTCGGTAAGGAGAGAATACCCATGACTTCCTGGGTTTGGGGCAGTGGTAAAATTACTGGGCTCTCTGTAGATTTGTCATTTTAGGGAACCCAAAGGCAAAGATGGGTTTCACCCAAAGATGGGTCCAAGTTTTGGACCAAGATTTTGTGCCTTTTTAGAAAACTGTTGGATAATTTGGAATTACAGTGCCCACTTGGGGGCAACTTTTAACTTAGATAAGATAGTCCACCCTAAGGGTGTCCTTAAAAAGAGAGAATCCCAAACCTCTCTAAGACAATAGAATGCATTCTTTGATTGGTATGCAGCAGTTTCTAAAAGACAAAATGACTCGAAAAATAGCTTCTCTAAAAAAATCCTTACAGCCAGTAAATAAAAAAGCTTTAATGAAATGCTATACCCATCTGAGCGGGTAACCTTAACTGAAACCATCTGCCAAATACACAATTTGGGTCCTAGCTATTCTTTTGAGTTATGTAATATTGTACGTGACAAATGGCTAAAATTTTTAAATGAAAGCTGTAACATCTCTATTTGTGCCTGTGTGTTTATGTATATCTATGTATGGATGTATGTTATGAATATATGATATCTTTTAAAGAATTCTATTTAATTGGCATAAGGAAAACTAAACACCTATATAAATTAAGTATGTCTTAAACTCTCAGAAATGTAGAAATGAATCCAAATCTTTTTCAAGTACACATAATCTAGGATAATCTTCAGTAAATCAAAGCTAGTTTAAGTTTGTTGGTTAATAAAAACAGGCATGTCTTTAGGGTTTGACAACATTAAATATAATACAAACATACAATGTTTTCTACCTGGATTTACTAGACAGATAAGTTCATGCTATATCTATGTTATAAAATTTGGCACCAATAAAAAGAACTTAAGATGATAATCAGCTGTTTAATGTCTAATCCAAGCATAAGTGTTAAAAACAAGTAATTTAAATAGATGTAAATAAGGTAAAAGTTAATATTAAGTTAAATTAAGTGATAGATATTCATTGAAAATCTAGGTCATTTCCAAATAAGATAATGTACTAAAATATTAATTGCTAAACATAAATTTAAGTTTATCTACTTTTGGCTTCTCAAGTTTTTACATAGAGACAAAAGACAGAGGTCTATTAGTGAACATATCTTTCCCACATTAAAAAATTGTACTATGAAAAATGTGTCTCTAAAACATTATAAATGTTCAAAATTATGTATTGACAAATATGCTAATCTACTACAGGATGCTGTTATATGACAGTTCACAATTGCCTGTCCTAGGTTTCACTGGAAAGTAAATGTTACTCATAATTAAAATTTATAATCGATGTGTACAAATAAAACTAGTAGAAACAATAAGAGCAAAAGGAAAAACTTTGTATACAAAGTTTGGGAAGAAATGGGATGTGTTTATTAGAGAAGAGCAGGCAGGAAATATAGGATGTGTTTTTGTTATGAAAAAAAGAGTAATTTTGTCCTAATGTAAAATGACTGGTTGTTCCACAATGAGAAAAGAAAAATAAGGCAAAATCTAAATAGATATGGAAAATAGTGAAAGGTTTGCAGAAAAGAAGGTTTAGGTTTTGAGGTCAAAGATAGCTAAAATTAAATGGATTTATTTATAAGGGTTTTCTAAATGAGCTCACTAATATACTAATACAAAACTAGAGTTCCCTTTCCCCTCTATCCAAACAACAAAGTTTTTAAATTATTGGCAATCTCTCAGTATTGCTTTGGCTTTTCAGGGTCTTTTGTGTTTCCATATAAATTTTAGGATTTTCTACTTTTGTAAAATTTGCCATTGAAATTTTGATAGGGATGGCATTGAATCTATATATGGCTTTGGGTAGTATGGACATTTTAACAATATTATTTCTTCCAATCCACAAATATGGGATACCTTTCCATTTATTTATATCTTCTTCAATTTCTTTCATCAATATTTCTAGTTTTCAGTGTAGAGATCTTTCACTTCCTTGGTTAAATTCATTCCTAAGTATTTTATTGTTTTTGATGCTATTGTAATGGGATCTTTTTGTTAATTTATTTTTCAGACAATTCGTTGTTAGTGTATATAAACCCAACAGATTTTTGTATATTGATTTTGTATCCTGCAACCTTATTGAATTCATTTATTAGTTCTAACAGTTTTTTGGTGGAGTCTTTAGGGCTTTATATATATAAAATCATGTCTTCTGCAAATAGAGAAAATTTTACTTCTTCCTTTCTTCTTTGAATGCCTTTTATTTCTTTTTATTCCCTGATTGCTCTTGTTAGGACTTCCAGTATTATGTTGAATAGGTGTGGTGAGAGTGGGCACCCTTGTCTTGTTCCTGATCTTGGAGGAAAAGCTTTCAGCCTTTCACCATTGAGTATGATGTTAGCTGCGGGCTTGTCATATATGGCCTTTATTGTGTTCAGTTACATTCCTTCTATACCTAATTTGTTAAGAGTTTAATCATGAACAGATGTTGAATATTGTCAAATGCATTTTCTGCATCTATTGAGAGGATCATACGGGTTTTTTTCTTTCATTTTATTAATGCGATGTATCACACTTATTAATTTGCATATATTGAACCATCTTTGAATCACAGGGATAAATCCCACTTGGTCATCGTGAATGATCCTTTTAATGTTCTGCTGAATTCAGTTTGCCAGTATTTTATTGAGAATTTTTACATCTGTATTCATCAGGGATATTGGCCTGTAGTTTTCTTTCCTTGTAGTGTCCTTTTCTGGCTTTGGTATCAGAATAATTGTGATCTCATAAAATGAGTTTGGGAGTGATCCTTCCCTTTGATTTTTTTGGAAGAAGTTGAGAAGGATTGGCAATAACTCTTTTTTAAATGTTTAGTGAAATTCATCAGTGAAGCATCTGGTCCTGGGCTTTTCTTCTTTGAGAGATTTTTGATTACTGATTCAATCTCCTTAATAGTAATTTGACTGTTCATATGTTCTATTTCTTCCTGATTCAGTTTAGGTAGGTTGAGTTAAAAGATAAAATGATGCATATTAAAATTTTTAAGGGGCTGGCCTGGTAGCATAGTAGTTAAGTTTGCGCACTTTGCTTCGGGAGCTCAGAGTTCACAGGTTTGGATCCCGGGCACAGACCTGCACACTGCTTATCAAGCCATGCTATGGCAGATGTCCCACATATAAAGTAGAGGAAGATGGGCATGGATGTTAGCCCAGGGCTAATCTTCCTCAGCAAAAAGAGAAGGATTAGCAACAGATGTTAGCTCAGGGCTAATCTTCCTCACAAAAAAATTTTTTTTTAAGTTTATTTGGGTAAAAATCAATTCAAACCAGGCAGCATCCAATTTAGCAGATAGAAAGGAGCTGTACAAAATGAAAGAATGTTATAGGCAGAAGGGAGCAAGAACAAAATAGTTACACTATACAAAAAAAGGAAGTTGGCTATTGCAAGGTTACTTTCCTTTAGGGGATGGCAGGGGTCTATCAGGCAGATTACCTCTCTAGTGCTGATCAGGTGATTCCTGACTGACTGGCTTAAGATTCCATTTCTGGGAGAGCCAAAACTGTAATCAAGTCTTGGTTTGGAGACAATGGGGCTTAGCATAGCAACTCCATTTGGGGCCTGTTGTTTTGTTTTTAACAATTTACCCCTTTTGATCAGACTCTCATCCTGAGAAATTTGATCAAAAATCAAAGGCATAAGCACTATTTCTAGCTACTGCTCTGGAGTTCTTCCAGTTTGCTGAATCTCTGTGTGGCATTCACAGATCATAACATCTTGTTCACATTCTTTAAGTCAGTTATTCTCTTTGATCCTTTCCAACATTCTACTCTTAGAGAAATGGTTTGCTTGGTGGTTAGGGGCTTTAAATATTCATTTAAAGCTTTTGAGAGAATACAGTACATGAGGGAGACTACTATGATTATTGTAAACAGGATAACTCCCAATGTCTGGAGCACACTTTGGAGCCATGGTCCCTAAGACTGAACCAATCAGAATCAAATAAGTCAAAGAAATACCCCCTTGGAAGGAGTCACTTTCTTAAGCTAACTGACTTGTTCAGTGATCTTATGTAGCTGAGTCTCAACTTCCCCAGAAGGCTTAATCCAAGAGCAGCAAGAGGTGTTGGCCATAGCACAAACACCTCCTTGCTTAGCTAAAATACAATCAAGGGCTATCCTACTATCAAGAACAACTTTGGCCAGAGAGTCTAGGGATTTTTGTTGGGCAGCTATTGCTTTAGCAGATTTTGCAATATCTTCAAGAGTTAGGGAGAGGTTCCTGACCATAGCCTCATTTACACTTACTCCCAGCCAAGGGAGTAGGAGTTTGCCAAAGAAAGTGAATTTTGAATCATGAATGATTCCTGGTAATTCCCATTTGAATCTGTGGCTCAGGACTAGAAAGGTAACAGCTATGGAGATTAGTAAAATTTAAGGGTCTATAGAATGCACAGGTGGTTTTATTTTGGTTACCCTTGCCTTGTGTCCCTTTCTTTTTACAGAGCCTGGACTCGAGGTTCCCCCAGTTTGGGGTTGTTAACCAGAGACAGGGAAATGGACCTCCAGGGTTAGGTAGTCTGACGTTATTGAAAGACGGGGGCTGAGTTTGTCCCATAGAAACTAAGGCATTGGAAATCAGAAGTTTGTGATGGGCAGAACTGCAGGATCACCAGCATCCCAGCAAATTCAACACTTGTTTGGAGGTTGGATTACCACCTCTCTGCAATGGCCTAAAATATGTGAACAATGGCATTATCTTTCCAGGCAGGGCAAGGCAACAGTTATATAAAAGAATCATAAACAACTTCATGATGTGAGCATTAGGAAAAGTATGATCAAAGAGAGAAGGAGGAATGGAGAGAAACATTTTTGATCTGAGGTCTTTGGAGGAAGCAGTCTACCTCAATGTCAGCTACTTCTCTTCCTAGTCACTTTGATTTTGAGATCTCCAGTATTTGCACAGGACCAGATGTCGCATAAAGCCTTCTTCAGTTGTGAAATATGCACCCAAGTTTCCACACCTTGTAATTTGACAGCAGTGTCAGTGGTCAAGAGTACTTGGTAGAATCCTTTCCATGAATCTCACTTTTGCAAAGGCATCAGAGTAAACAGTATATGTGAATTACAAAAGACTTAAAAATGCCTATGGTTAAAGATCTAATGAGAGTTTGTTATAGAATTGACAAGGAAATTTGGTTATGTCTATGACATACACCATTTTAAGATAATAACTGGAATTATGACTAACAACATTAGACCAGGACACATCAGATTTCTAGGAATTTCCTACAATTTCTAGAACACATATACTAATAACATGTATTCATACAAATATAACCTGAGAAGGTTAATCATCACTTACGCTGAAAATGATTTCCACATAATTCTACACACCATATAAACCTAATTAGTTTAACAACTGTCTTTACAAGGTGAGAAATAAGTCCTTTGAGATTCTCCAGGGCCTGTTGAGATTTTCCAGAAATCTCAAGGTTTTTTGAAGTCAAAAAGACACCATTTAGAATTTGATTTGGGGAGTTGCCAAAACTTCAAAAGGTTTGAGCATTTGACTAAATAGGATTGCATATCATTATGAAGTGATACTTAACTATCTACTTAACCAGAGAATAGAAGATTTTAAAGTCAAATAGAGAAAGATACATACTTGTGAACAAAAGTTATCTCTTTAATATTGAGAAGACTGGGTTTTCTTAAGTAATAAAACACCTGAAAAAGACAGTATGAAGCTTAGTAAATTATTTTGGTAGGATACAAAATCTTTATTATCCAGATTACCAAATTTTTCAATAGATTGCCAAAAAGGTTAAAAAAAAACTTTCACAAACAATTATCAAGAACAGACCAATAGTCCAAGAAAACTTTGTCCTTTTTAGAGAGAAAATCAGATTCTAATTTTGCACCAGTGCACTTTTCAAATTAAAACTCATTCTTTAAAAACTTAAATAAATTCATTACAACCTTTGTCACCTTAACCACACACAATTTCTTTCTCAAGATTCCTTTTCCACAAACCTTCTACAATTTTTTATATCCATTCAGATTTTGTCCTATTTTTTATTTTTTATTCAGTAATAACCAGTCATTTTACTTTCTTTACTAGTTTTCATACACAGTTGTTTCTTTTCACTCTTATTTTTTCTAAGTAATTTTAATAACATGAATTAATTAGAATTCTTAACCCTTAGAATCCTATTCCTAGTGAAAACTAAGAAGTAAGCAATTGTGGACTGATTGTTACACTAGCATTCTGTGGATTGACAGTTTATGAATCCATTTCATAATTTCTAGAAGGATATTCTTCCTCATAGCAAAGGTTTCTATGTGGCACAAAATATGTTAATACACAGACCCAAATATTTTTAGTTCCTCTATAAAAGGAAGCCAAGACTGGATAGAACTATATTCAGTAATTAATATTTAAGTATGTTTTGTCTGTAAATCATCTAGACATTAAGTGAATATTTCTCATTTAACTTATTACACTAAAACATTAGAGTTTCAAGTTAACAAAACAAGTTTGAAAGTTCTTTTTAGTAGACAAACTATACAGCATAATTGTTTAAAAAGCAGCAAGAGAGAAACAACTTGTTATGTACAAGTGATGCCATAATTATCAGCAGATTTTTCAGCAAAAAGTGCAGGCCAGAAAAAAGTGGCATTATATATTCAAAGTGCTGATAAAAAAGAGAAAAACACTGCCAGGGCCCACCTGGTAGTGTGGTGGTTAAATTTGAGTGCTCTGCTTCAGCAGCCAAGGGTTCAATGGTTTGGATCCTGGGTGCAGACCTATGCAATACTCATCAAGCCATGCTGAGGTGGCGTCCCACATAGAGCAACTAGAAGGATGTACAACTATGACATACAACTATCTACTGGGGCTTTGGGGAGATAAAAGGTAAAGAGGAAGATTGGCAACAGATGTTAGCTCAGGGCCAATATTCCTCAAAAAGAGAAAAGTGCCAACCAAGAATACATTATCCAGCAAAGTTGTCATTTCAGAATTGAAGGTGAGATAAATAGTTTTTCGGACAAGCAAAAGCTAAAGGAGTTCGTCACCACTAAACTGGCCCTACAAGAAATGTTAAAGGAACTTCTTTAAGCTTAAAGAAAAGGACACTAGTTAAAAACAGGAAAACATATGAAAGTAGGAATCTCACTGATAAAGGTAAATGTGTAGTGAAATAAAGAATGATCTAATGTTATAAGGTGGTGGGTTAATCACAAAGCTACTATGAAGGTTAAAAGACAAAGCAAGTAAAAATAACATTCAAACCGGATGCGGGGAGGTCCAGCCTCCAGTCACCCTAAGTGCTGACTGAGGTCCTCCCCTTTGGGACATTGACACCAAAGGAGGTCTTGGCACACCCTCAACTACTGGGAGCAACTAAAAATAAAGTAGGTTGCTTAGACAATCACAAAGAATTGAGAGATAAACGAGAGCTATGGCAGTGTTGAACAATGAGTTTCATTTCCTACACAAAGGCACTCCATCAAGACTAGGAGAGGTGGGTGTTTTACCTAATGCATAGAAAGCAACACAGAGAGTAAAGGAAAATGAAGAAACAGAGGAATATTTTCCAAACAAAAGAACATGTAAAACCTCAAAAGAGACCTTAATGAAATGGAGATAAGTGATTTACCTGATAAAAATTCAAAATAACAGTCATAACAATGCTCACTGAGCTCAAGAATGAATGAACAAAGTGAAAATTTCAACAAAGAGAGAGAAAATATAAGAAAGTACCAAACAGAATCCTCAGAACTGAAGAATATGATAATTGAACTGAAAAATACACTAGAGGGGTTCAACAGAAGACTACAAGAAGAAGCAGAAAGGATCAGTGAGTATGAACATAGGGCAGTGAAAATCACCCAATCTACAGCAAGAAAAAGAAAAAAGAGTAAAAGAGCAAAGATAGCTTAAGGGAATTATGGGACAACACCAGGTGTCTAATGTTCACATTGTAGGGGTCTTAGAAAGAGAACACAGAGAAAAAGGAAGAGAACACTTATTTGAAGAAATAATGGCTGAAAGGTTCCCTAACCTGGAAAAGGAAACAGACGTCCAGATCCAGGAAACCCAGACAGTTCCAAGTAAGATGAACCCAAAGAGGCCCACAACTAGACACATTATCATTAAAGTGTCAAAAGTTAAAGACAAAGAGAGACTCTTATAAACACCCAAAGAAAAACAACTTATTATATATATGGGAATCCTATAAGGCTATAAGCAGATTTTTCAGCAGAAACTTTGCAGGCCAGAAGAGGTGGCACAATATATTCAAAGTGCTGATAGAAAAAAACTGCCAACCTGCATTTATATGGTGACTGACAAATAATAATGTACAACTGAAATTTCACAATGTTATAAAAAATAATAACTGCCAACCAAGAATACTCTACCCAAAAAACTTCTCATTCAGAATTGAAAGTGAGATAAAGAGTTTTCTATACACGATAAATCTAAAGAAGTTCATCACCATTACTGGACTTACAAGAAATGTTAAAGGGACTTCTTTAAGCACAAACAAAAGAGCACTGATTAGTAAAAGGAAAACATAGGAAAGTAGAAATCTCACTAATAAATGTAAATACATAGTAAAACTCAGAATAATCGAATGATGTAAAGGTGGTGGGTTAATTACTTATAAGGCTAGTATGAAGCTTAAAAGACAAGAATAGTAAAAATAACAATAACTACAATAATTTCTTGAGAGACTTTAGATAAAAAGATGTAAAATGTGACATCAAGAACAGAAAATGTTGAGGAAGAGTAAAAATTTAGAGCTTTAGAATGCAGTCAAACTTAAGTTGTTATCAACTTAAAATAGACTGTTTTAAATATAAGTTGTTGTATGTAAGCCTCATGATAGATGCAAAAGATAGAAAGACAGGAATCTGAGCATACCACTACAGAAAATCATCAAGTCACAAAGGAAGAGAACAATAGAAGAAAGGAACAGAGGAATTACAAAACAGCCAAAAAACAATTAACGAAAGGGCAATAACAATATACCTATCAATAATTACTTTAAAGGTAAATGGACTAAATTCTCCAATCAAAAGACACAGGGTGTCCGAATGGATAGAAAAAACACAAGACCTACCTATAGGCTGCCCACAAGACACTCACTTCAGCTGTAAGGACACACACAGCCTGAAAGTGAAGGGATGGAAAAAGGTATTCCATGCAAATGGAACCAAAAGAAAGTGGCAGTAGCTAGACTTATATCAGACAAAATAGACTTGAAGACAAAAACTGTAATAAGAGAGGAAAAAGTCATTACGTAATGATAAAGGGGTCAATCATACAAAATGATACAACATTTGTAAATATTTATGCATCCAACATAGGAGCACCTAAATATGTAAAGCAAATATTCACAGACCTAAAGGAAGAAATAGCAATACAATAATAGTAGGGGACTTTAATCCACACTTTCATCAATGGATAGATGAGCCAGACAGAAAATCAATAAGGAAACATTGACCTTAAATGACACATTAGACCAGATGGACTTAACAGACTTATACAGAACATTCCTTCCAAAAGCAACAGAATTCACATTCTTCTCAAGTGCACATGGAACATTCTCCAGGATAGATCATATGTTAGGCCACAAAACAAGTCTTAATAAGCTTAAGAAGACTGAAATCATATCAAGCATCTTTTCTGACCACAATGGTATGAAACCCAAAATCAATTACTAGAAGAAAACTGGACAATTCATAAAGATGTGGAGATTAAACAATATGCTACTAAACAACCACCTGGGCAAAGAAGAAATCAGAAGGGAAATAAAAAAATGCCTTGAGATAAGTGAAAGTGGAAAACATACCAAAATTTATGGGATGCATCAAAAGCAGTTCTAAGAGGGACATTCATAGCTATAAACACCTACATCAAGAAACAAGAATGATCTAAAATAACCTAAATTTACACCTCAAGGAACTAGAAAAAGAAGAAAAAAAGAAAGTTCAAAGTTAACAGAAGGAAGGATATAACAAAGATCAGAGAGAAAGAAACGAAACAGAGATAAAAAGGCAGTAGAAAAGATCAATGAAACTAACAGCTGGTTTTGTGAAGAGATAAACAAAACTGACAAACCTTTAGCTGGACTCGCCGAGAGAGAGAGAGAGTGGACTCAAATAAAAATAGAAATGGAAGAGAGACGTTGCAACTGGTACTACAGAAATACAAAGGATCATAAGAAGCTACTATGAACAATTATACATCAACAAATCGGACAGCCTAGAAGAAATGGATAGATTCTTAGAAGCATACAACCTACCAAGACTGAATCATGAAGAAATAGAAAATCTGAACAGACTGATTACCAAATTAACTTCCTTACTAGTAATCAAAAACCTCCAAAAAAGAAAAGCCCAGGACCAGATGGCTTCACTGATGAATTCTACCAAACATTTAAAAAAATTAATGCCAATCCTTTTCAAAGTTTTCCAAAAAGAGAGAAGAGGAGGAAATGCTTCTAAACTCATTTTACAAGCCCAATGTTACCTTGATACCTAAACCAAACAAGGACGCCACAAGGAAAGAAAATTACAGGCCAGTATCCCTGATGAGCATAGATGCAAAAATCCTCAACAAAATATTAGCAAACCAAATTCAACAATACATTAAAATGATCATACACCATGATCAGGTGGGATTTACCCCAGGGAGGCAAGGATGGTTCAACATCTGCAAATCAATCAATGTGAAAATGGCACATTAACAGAATGAAGGATAAAAGTCAGATGATCACCTCAATAGATGCAGAAAAGGTTTTGACAAAATTCAACATCCATTTATGATAAAGATCTCAATGAAGGGGGTATAGAGGGAATGTACCTCAATATAATAAAGGCCATGTATGACAAGCCCATAGCTAACATCAAAGTCCGTGGTGAAGGGCTGAAAGCTTTCCCTTAAGATCAGGAACAAGACAAGGATGCACGCTCCTGTGACTTTTGTTCAATATAGTATTGGAAATACACCCATAATGAAATATCTGAAAAAGAAATAAAGAAAACTATCCCATTCACAATAGCATCAAAAACAATAAAATACCAGGAACAAATTTCACAAAGAAAGGGAAAGATCTGTGCCACAAAAACTACAAGACACTGCTAAAGGAAATCAAAGAAGACACAAACAAATGGAAAGACATCGTGTTCACGGATCAGAATTAATGTTGTTAAAACATCCATACTACCCAAAGCCATGTGTAGATTCAAAACAGTCCCCACCCAAATACCAGTGACATTTTACACAGCAATAGAAAAAACAATCCTAATATTTGTATGGAACCACAAAAGACACTGAATAGCCAAAGCAATACTGAAAAAAAAAGGACAAAGCTGAAGACATCACCCGTCCTGATTTTAAACTATACCACAAAGTATACTATTAAATACATGGTACTGGCATTAAAAGAAAGGCACTGTCATAAATATAGACAAGTGAAACAGAAAAGAGAGTGTAGAATTAAACCCCAGCATATATGGTCAACTGATATTTGACAAGCGAGCCAAGAACACCCAATTGGGAAAGGATAGTCTCTTCAATAAATGGTGTTGGAAAAACTAGATAAGCACATGCAGAATAATGAAACTGGACCTCTTTCTTATCCCATTCACAAAAATCAATTCAAAATGGATCAATGAGTTAAACATAAGTTCTGATACTTTCAAACTCCTAGAAGAAAACATAAGGAAGAAGCTCCTTGATATTGTTCTTGGCAATGTTTTTTGTACATGACACCAAAAGAACAAACAGGAGCAAAAATCAACAAATAGGACTACATCAAACTTAAAATCTGCTGTAGAGGAAAAGAAACAACAAAATGAAAAGGCAACCTATAGAATTAGAGACAATTTTCACAAACCATATTTTGGATAAGAGATTAATATCCAAATATATAAAGAAGTCATACAACTCAATAATAAAAATATTTCAGTTAAAACATGGGCAGAGGAAAAAGATAGACATTTTTCCAGGTGACCAAGAGATACATAAAAAGATGCTAGCCATCACTGTTTATCAGGGAAATGCAAATTAAAACCACAATGAGATATCACCTCATGCCTCTTAGAATGGCTGTCATCAAGAAGTGAAGAGCTACAAGTGTTAGTGAGGATGTGGAAGAAAGGGAACCCTTGTATACTGTTGGTCAGAATGTAAATTGATTCAACCACTGTGGAAAATAATATGAACTTTCCTCAAAAGATTAAAAATAGTTCTACAATATGATCCAGTAATTCCACTGCTGGGTATATAACTGAAGGAAATGAAAATGGAATGTCAAAGAGACATATGCACTCCCATGCTTATTGCAGCATTATTCACAATAGCCAAGATGTAGAACCAACCTAAGTGCCAATTAATGGATGAAAGGGTAAAGAAGATATGATATATATATATATATATGAGAATTTATATACACATATGAATATATGTGAATATTATTCAGCCATGAGAAAGGAGGACATGCTGCCATTTGCAACATGTACAGACCTTGAAAACGTTATGCTAAGTGAAATAAGTCAGAGAAAGACAAATATTGTGTGATATCACTTATATGTGGAATCTCAAAAAGTCAAACTTGTAGAAACAGAAAGTAAAATGTTTACCAGGGAATGAGAGGTGGGTGGATAGAACAGAAGAAGTTTAAGGGTATAAACTTACAGTAAGTAATAAATAAGCCCTAGAGATCTAATGCACAGTAGAGTGAATATAGGCAACAATATTATATTAGTTACCAAACTTGCTAAGAGACTAGAACTTAATTATCTCAACCACTAAAAAAAAAAAAAATGGATGATTATGTAACATGATAGAGGTGCCATTATTGCTACAATGGCAATCATATTACTATATATAAATATATAAAATTAACATGTTGTACACCTTAAATTTACACAATGTTGTATGTCAAATACATTTCAGGGCCAGCCTGGTGGAGCAGCAGTTTAGTTCACATTTTGGCAGCCTGGGGTCCGCAGGTTCGGATCCCGGGTGCTGGCCGATGCACTGCTTGTCAACCATGCCATGGTGGTGTCCCATATAAAGTAGAGGAAGATGGGCATGGATATTAGCCTAGGGTGAGTCTTCCTCAGCAAAAAGAGGAGGATTGGCAATGTTAGCTCAGGGCTGGTCTTCCTCACACACAAAAAAAAGAAAAAAATACATTTCAATAAAAAATAAAATAAGTAATAAATTACTCTTTGAAAAAAAAAACATAGTAGAAGTCCTAGTCAGAGCAATTAGGCAAGGAAAGGGAATAAAAGGCATCCAAATCAGAAAGGAAGAAGTAAAACTGTCATTATTTGCAGATAACATGATGTTATATATAGAAAACCCTAAAGACCCCACCAAAAATAGTTAGGACTAATAAATTCAGTAAAGTTGCAGAATACAAAATCAATATACAAAAATCTGTTGCATTTTTATACACTAATAACAAATTATCAGAAAGAGAAATTAAGAAAACAATCCTGTTTATAATGGCATAAAAAAAAAACCTCGGAATAAATTTAACTAAGGAGATGAAAGACCTGTACACTGAAAACCACAAACATTGATTAAAGAAATTGAGAAGACACAAATAAATTGAAAGATATTCTATGCTCCTGGATTAGAAGAATTATTATTGTCAAAATGTCCACACTACCCAAAACAATCTACTGATCCAATGCAATCCCTATCAAAATTCCAATGGCATTTTTCACAGAAATAGAACAATCATAAAATTTGCATGGAACTATAAAAGACCCTAATAGCCAAAGCAATCTTGAGAAAGAAGAACAAAGTTGGAGGCATCATGCTTCCCGATTTCAATCTATATTATAAAACTATAGTAATAAAAACAATATGGTATTGACATAAAAACAGACACCCAAATCAATGGAACAGAATAGAAATCCCAGAAATAAACCCACCAAATATTGTGAATTAATTTACAACAAAGGAGCCAAGAATATCCAATGGGGAAAGAATGGTCTCCTCAATAAATGGGGTTGGGAAAACAGGACAGCCCATGCTAAAGAATGAAACTAGACCACTATCCCACACCATACACAGAAATAAATGCAAAACAGATTAAAGACTTGAACATAAGTCCTGAAACCATAAAACTCCTCAAGGAAAACATAGGCAGTTAGATCCTTGACATCAGTCTTAATTTTTTTTTTTGATACCAAAATTAATGACAACAAAAGCAAAAATAAACAAATGAGACTTCATCAAACTAAAAAGCTTCTACACAGCAAAGGAAACCATCAACAAAATGAAAAGGTAACCTCCAGAACGGGAGAAAATACTTGCAAACTGTATGTCTGATAAGGAGTGAATATGCAAAATATATAAAGAACTCATACAACTCAATATAAAAAAAAAACAACCTGATTTAAAAAATGGGCAAAGAATCTGAATAGACATTTTTCCAAAGAAGACTACATTTGGCCAACAAGAACATGAAAAGCTGCTCAGCATGACAAATCATCAGGGAAATGCAAATCAAAACCACAATGAGATATCACCTCATACCTGTTAGAATTGCTGTTATCAATCACACAAGAAATAACAAGTGTTGTCATGGATGTGGAGAAAAGAGAACCTGTGTACTGTTGGTTTGAATGTAAATTGGTGCAGCCACTATGGAAAACAGTATGAAAGTTCCTCAAAAAAAAATTAAAAACAGAACTAGCATATGATCCAGCAATTCCACTTTTGGGTAATATCCAAAGGAAATGAAGACACTGACTGGAAAAGATATATCCATGCCCATGTTCATTACAGCATTATTTACAATAGCAAAGGCATGGAAGCAACTATCTACTGATAAATGAATGGGTAAAGAAAATGTGATATATAGACATATATGTGTGTACATACACATAATGGAATATTATTCAGCCATAAAAAAGAAGGAAATCTTGCTATTTGCAACACCGTGGATGGACCTTGAAGGCATTATGTTAAATGAAAGAATCCATACAAAGACAAATATCATTTTGTCTCGCTTATATGTGGAATCTAAAACAAATCAACACAAAACAAAAGGAAAACTTCAAACTCATAGATACAGAGAACAGCTTGGTGGTTGCCAGAGGTGGGGGGTGAAGAGTGAGCAAAATGAGTGAAGGTAGTCTAAAGGTACAAAGTTTGAGTTATAGAAGAAATAAGTTATGGGGATGTAATGTACAGCATGGTGACTGTAGTTAATAATACTGTATTGTACATTTGAAAGTTGCTAAGAGAATCTTAAATCTTAAAAGTTCTCATCAGAAGAAAAAAATTGTAACTATGTATGATGATGAACATTAACTAGACTTTTTGTGATGATCATTTACCAATATATACAAATATCAAATCATTATGTTTTCCATCTGATTCTAATATAATGTTACATGTCAATTATATCTCAATAAAATTAAATAAAAAGTTTATTTATAAACTTTTATATTACATCTATTTAATTTACTTTTTCTTAACAATTATGTTTAGATTACTCATGAAAATTTCATGAGATTTTAAACAGCTAACCATCATCTTAAGTTATCTTTCTTATTTACAAACTCTATAACAGAGGTAGCATTAGTTTATTTGACTTTCAGTAAACCTAGGTAGGATAAAAGTTGTGTGTCCACATTAATGCTAAAACATTAAAAACGTACCTGTTTTAATTAATCCAACAAACTTAGAACATTATCTTACACTACATGAACTTGAAAAACTTTTGGGCTGTATTGGTGAGGAAATCTGGTTACTTCTATGACAAACACCATTTTAAGATAATAACTGGAATTATGACTAATAACATTATACCAGGATATATCAGATTTCTAGGAATTTCATACAATTTCTAGAACACATTAATAACATGCATCCATAGATATAACCTAAGAAGGTTAATCATCACTTACTTGACAATGATTCTTATGTAATTTAACATACCAAATAAACCTAATTAAACTTCTCTCTTTACAAGGTGAGAGGCAAGTCCTTTGAGATTTTCCAGGGGCCCTCTGAGAAATCTCAAAGTGACTTTGAGGTCAAAGGGGCTCCATTTAGAATTTGATTTGGGAAGTTGTCAAAACACCAAAAGATTTGAACATTTGACAAAATAGGATCACAGATCATTATGAAATGACACTTAATTATCTATTTAACCAAAGTTGAGAGTGGAGTGTTAAAGTCCCCAACTATTATTGTACTGCTGTTTATTTCTCCTTTTGGCTCTGTTAATTTTTGCTTTGATACTGGGTATATAAATACTTCCAATTGTTATATCTTCTTGGTGTATTGATTCCTTTATCATTACATATGACCTTCTTTGTCTCTTTTTTCTATTTTTGGTTTAAAGTCTATTTTGTCTAATATAAGTATAGCTACCTCTGTTTTTGTTGTTGTTGTAGTTACCATTTACTTGAAATATCTTTTTTTATTCCTCCAGTCTAAGTCTATGTGCATCTTTAAAGCTGAAGTGAGTCTCTTGTAGACAGCATATTCTTGGATTTTGTTATTTTTATCCATTCAGCCATTCTGTGATGACTTGTGTATTTACCATAGATGGCTTGTGTAACACCATTGTGTATTGACTATAGATTTTTCCCTTGAGGTTTACATAAAATGTCCTAAACCTATTTTAAACTGATCATATACTATTTTATACTGATAACAACTTAACTTTGATAGCATTCTGAAACTTTACACTTTTACTTATACTCCCCCTCACATTTTAGATTATTGATATTACAGTTTGCATCTTTTATATTGTGTGTCCAAAACAGACTATTGTAGTTAGGTTATTTTAATACATTTGTTTTTTAACTTTTAAATTAGAGTTGTAAGTGAATTATGGACCACCATTACCATATTATAGAATCTAACCTTGACTATATATTTACCATTGCAGTTTTACACTACCTTCTTATGTTTTTATGATGTTAATTAGCATCATTTTACTTCTACTCAAACAAATCCCTTTAGCATTTCTTGTAAGACAGTTCTAGTGGTGATGAACTACCTCAGCTTTTGTCTGTTCAAGAAAGTCTTTATCTCACCTTCATTTGTGAATGACAGATTTGCCATGTATAGAATTCTTGGTTGACAGTTTTTTTCTTTCAATATTTTAAATATGTCATCCCATTTCTCCTGGCCTGAAAAATTTCTGAGAAATCTGGCAGTACTCTTAGTTCCCTTCTATGTAACTTGTCTCTCTTGTTTTCAGTTGAGAGAAAATTTACATATAACATTAGTATCAGGAGTACAACATAATGATTCAATATTTGTATATATTGAGAAATGATATATATACATCTTCCTTATTCATTCATCAGTTTATGGGCAATCAGGTTGTTTCCATATCTTGGCTATTATAAATAGTGCTGCAGTAAACATGGGAGTGCATATATCTTTTTGTTATCCCATTTTGACTTCCTTTGAGCATATACCCAGAAGTGGAATTGCTGGATCATATGGTAGACCTATTTTTAATCTTTTGAGGAAAATTCATATTATTTTCCATAGTGATTGAACCAATTTACATTCCCACCAACAGTGTAAAAGTGTTCTGTTTCCTCCACATCCTCACCAGCACTTGTTAGCCCTTCTCTTCTTGATGATGGCCATACTAACAGGTGTAAGGTGATATCTCATTGTGGTTTTAATTTGAATTTTTTTCCTGTGGAATAGTAATGTAGAGCATTCTTCTCTTGTACCTGTTTGCCACTTGGATGTCTTATTTGGGAAAATGTGTGTTTAGTTCCTCAGCCCAATTTTTAATTGGATTTTGTAAATTATGGAGTTGTATGAGTTCTTTATATATTTGGATATTAACCCCTTATCTGATATATATGGCTTGAAAATTTGTCTCCAGTTCTGTAGGTTGCCTTTCCAATTTATTCATTCTTCTTTTGCTGTGCAGCAGCTTTTAAGTTTGATGTAGTCCCACTTATTGATATTTTCTGTTCTTCTTTGTGCCTTTGGCATCACATGGAAAAAATCATTGCCAAGACCAATATCAATGAACTCTTCCCTACATTTTCTTCTAGGAGTTTTAAAGTATCAGAACTTATGTTTAACTCATTGATCCATTTTGAGTTAATTTTGGTGAGAAGTGTAAGATAGGGGTTCAGTTGCATTGTTCTATGGGTGTTTATCCAGTTTTCCCAACACCATTTATGAGAGAGACTATATTTTCCCAGTTGGGAAAGTATAATGCTTTTTGATATAACTTGGGGTATAGCTTAAAATCAGAAACTGTGATGTCTCCAGATTTGTCCTTTTTTTTCAGTATTGCTTTGGCTTCAGTGTCTTTTGTGGTTCCATACAAATATTAGGATTGTTTTTTCTATTGCTGTGTAAAATGTCACTGGTATTTGGGTGGGGACTGTTTTGAATCTACACATGGCTTTGGGTAGTATGGATGTTTTAACAACATTAATTCTGATCCGTGAACACGATGTCTTTCCATTTGTTTGTGTCTTCTTTGATTTCCTTTAGCAGTGTCTTGTAGTTTTTGTGGCACAGATCTTTCCCTTTCTTTGTGAAATTTGTTCCTGGTATTTTATTGTTTTTGATGCTATTGTGAATGGGATAGTTTTCTTTATTTCTTTTTCAGATATTTCATTATGGGTGTATTTCCAATACTATATTGAACAAAAGTCACAGGAGCGTGCATCCTTGTCTTGTTCCTGATCTTAAGGGAAAGCTTTCAGCCCTTCACCACGGACTTTGATGTTAGCTATGGGCTTGTCATACATGGCCTTTATTATATTGAGGTACATTCCCTCTATACCCCCTTCATTGAGATCTTTATCATAAATGGATGTTGAATTTTGTCAAAACCTTTTCTGCATCTATTGAGGTGATCATCTGACTTTTATCCTTCATTCTGTTAATGTGCCATTTTCACATTGATTGATTTGCAGATGTTGAACCATCCTTGCCTCCCTGGGGTAAATCCCACCTGATCATGGTGTATGATCATTTTAATGTATTGTTGAATTTGGTTTGCTAATATTTTGTTGAGGATTTTTGCATCTATGCTCATCAGGGATACTGGCCTGTAATTTTCTTTCCTTGTGGCGTCCTTGTTTGGTTTAGGTATCAAGGTAACATTGGGCTTGTAAAATGAGTTTAGAAGCATTTCCTCCTCTTCTCTCTTTTTGGAAAACTTTGAAAAGGATTGGCATTAATTTTTTTAAATGTTTGGTAGAATTCATCAGTGAAGCCATCTGGTCCTGGGCTTTTCTTTTTTGGAGGTTTTTGATTACTAGTAAGGAAGTTAATTTGGTAATCAGTCTGTTCAGATTTTCTATTTCTTCATGATTCAGTCTTGGTAGGTTGTATGCTTCTAAGAATCTATCCATTTCTTCTAGGCTGTCCGATTTGTTGATGTATAATTGTTCATAGTAGCTTCTTATGATCCTTTGTATTTCTGTAGTACCAGTTGCAACGTCTCTCTTCCATTTCTATTTTTATTTGAGTCCACTCTCTCTCTCTCTCGGCGAGTCCAGCTAAAGGTTTGTCAGTTTTGTTTATCTCTTCACAAAACCAGCTGTTAGTTTCATTGATCTTTTCTACTGCCTTTTTATCTCTGTTTCGTTTCTTTCTCTCTGATCTTTGTTATATCCTTCCTTCTGCTAACTTTGAACTTTCTTTTTTTCTTCTTTTTCTAGTTCCTTGAGGTGTAAATTTAGGTTATTTTAGATCATTCTTGTTTCTTGATGTAGGTGTTTATAGCTATGAATGTCCCTCTTAGAACTGCTTTTGATGCATCCCATAAATTTTGGTATGTTTTCCACTTTCACTTATCTCAAGGCATTTTTTTATTTCCCTTCTGATTTCTTCTTTGCCCAGGTGGTTGTTTAGTAGCATATTGTTTAATCTCCACATCTTTATGAATTGTCCAGTTTTCTTCTAGTAATTGATTTTGGGTTTCATACCATTGTGGTCAGAAAAGATGCTTGATATGATTTCAGTCTTCTTAAGCTTATTAAGACTTGTTTTGTGGCCTAACATATGATCTATCCTGGAGAATGTTCCATGTGCACTTGAGAAGAATGTGAATTCTGTTGCTTTTGGAAGGAATGTTCTGTATAAGTCTGTTAAGTCCATCTGGTCTAATGTGTCATTTAAGGTCAATGTTTCCTTATTGATTTTCTGTCTGGCTCATCTATCCATTGATGAAAGTGTGGATTAAAGTCCCCTACTATTATTGTATTGCTATTTCTTCCTTTAGGTCTGTGAATATTTGCTTTACATATTTAGGTGCTCCTATGTTGGATGCATAAATATTTACAAATGTTGTATCATTTTGTATGATTGACCCCTTTATCATTACGTAATGACTTTTTCCTCTCTTATTACAGTTTTTGTCTTCAAGTCTATTTTGTCTGATATAAGTCTAGCTACTGCCACTTTCTTTTGGTTCCATTTGCATGGAATACCTTTTTCCATCCCTTCACTTTCAGGCTGTATGTGTCCTTACAGCTGAAGTGAGTGTCTTGTGGGCAGCCTATAGGTAGGTCTTGTGTTTTTTCTATCCATTCGGACACCCTGTGTCTTTTGATTGGAGAATTTAGTCCATTTACCTTTAAAGTAATTATTGATAGGTATATTGTTATTGCCCTTTCGTTAATTGTTTTTTGGCTGTTTTGTAATTCCTCTGTTCCTTTCTTCTATTGTTCTCTTCCTTTGTGACTTGATGATTTTCTGTAGTGGTATGCTCAGATTCCTGTCTTTCTATCTTTTGCATCTATCATGAGGCTTACATACAACAACTTATATTTAAAACAGTCTATTTTAAGTTGATAACAACTTAAGTTTGACTGCATTCTAAAGCTCTAAATTTTTACTCTTCCTCAACATTTTCTGTTCTTGATGTCACATTTTACATCTTTTTATCTAAAGTCTCTCAAGAAATTATTGTAGTTATTGTTATTTTTACTATTCTTGTCTTTTAAGCTTCATACTAGCCTTATAAGTAATTAACCCACCACCTTTACATCATTCGATTATTCTGAGTTTTACTATGTATTTACCTTTATTAGTGAGATTTCTACTTTCCTATGTTTTCCTTTTACTAATCAGTGCTCTTTTGTTTGTGCTTAAAGAAGTCCCTTTAACATTTCTTGTAAGTCCAGTAATGGTGATGAACTTCTTTAGATTTATCGTGTATAGAAAACTCTTTATCTCACTTTCAATTCTGAATGAGAAGTTTTTTGGGTAGAGTATTCTTGGTTGGCAGTTATTATTTTCTATAACATTGTGAAATTTCAGTTGTACATTATTATTTGTCAGTCACCATATAAATGCAGGTTGGCAGTTTTTTTCTATCAGCACTTTGAATATATTGTGCCACCTCTTCTGGCCTGCAAAGTTTCTGCTGAAAAATCTGCTTATAGCCTTATAGGATTCCCATATATATAATAAGTTGTTTTTCTTTGGGTGTTTATAAGAGTCTCTCTTTGTCTTTAACTTTTGACACTTTAATGATAATGTGTCTAGTTGTGGGCCTCTTTGGGTTCATCTTACGTGGAACTGTCTGGGTTTCCTGGATCTGGACGTCTGTTTCCTTTTCCAGGTTAGGGAACCTTTCAGCCATTATTTTTTCAAATAAGTGTTCTCCTCCTTTTTCTCTGTCTTCTCTTTCTAAGACCCCTACAATATGAACATTAGACACCTGATGTTGTCCCATAATTCCCTTTCAGTTCAATTATCATATTCTTCAGTTCTGAGGATTCTGTTTGGTACTTTCTTATATTTTGTCTCTCCTTGTTGAAATTTTCACTTTGTTCATTCATTCTTGAGCTCAGTGAGCATTCCTATGACTGTTATTTTGAATTTTTATCAGGTGAATCACTCATCTCCATTTCATTAAGGTCTCTTTTGAGGTTTTACATGTTCTTTTGTTTGGAAAATATTCCTCTGTTTCTT
The DNA here is from genome assembly GCA_031878705.1 of Tapirus indicus. NCBI lineage: Eukaryota > Metazoa > Chordata > Mammalia > Perissodactyla > Tapiridae > Tapirus > Tapirus indicus. The sequence continues at coordinate 112,127,761 of CM062921.1, read as the reverse complement.
CATTTTTCCTTTACTCTGTGTTGCTTTCTATGCATTAGGTAAAACACCCACCTCTCCTAGTCTTGAAGGAGTGCCTTTGTGTAGGAAATGAAACTCATTGTTCAACCCTGCCCTAGCTCTCATTTATCTCTCAATCCTTTGTGATTGTCTAAGCAGCCTACTTTATTTTTAGTTGCTCCAAGTAGTTGAGGGTGTGCTAAGTTCTCTTTTGGTGTCAGTGTTCTAAATGGGAGGACCTCAGTCAGCACCCAGAGTTAGGATGACTGGAGACCAGACCCTCAGGCAGCTTTGAAAGTATGCCAATATACCTTTTCAGGTGAAGACTGGAGATGTCAATTTTGTCTGCCCCTTCTATGCTGAGCCCTAGAGTGATAGCTCATTGAGAACTGTGTATTTCTTTCCTACTGTCCCTTTGAAGGCATGAACACAAGCCCCATTGGTCACCAAAGCCAAGCAATCAAGTGGTATCCTCTGAGCATCAGCCAGAAAAACTAGGGCACCAGAAAAGCTTCCCTCTGGGAGATACTAGTGCTCTGGTGCACAGCAGAGAGAGAGTGCAAATATAGTACCTACCTTCCAAGGTCTCTGGAGAGGATTACAATTGGCCCTTAGATAAGTGTTTAACTAGAAACCTGCCCCTCAGGCCACTCTCTGAAGATTAGCTAATAGGCCTCTTTCACAGAAAGGCTGGATTCCTCCATTTGTTGCTTCTCTGATGTGTCCTGGGGATGGTAGCCAGTTAAGAACTCTTTCTTTGTTTTGTGGTATCCATTATCATAAGACTTTTTAGACACCAGATCCAGGTGAACTAGAGGTGTCCCCTGGGTGGCAGCCACAAAAATTGGGGTGGCAGTTGAGGGTACAAGCTCCTTTCCAGGAGATACCAGCACATTGGAGCAAGGCAGAGGGAGATTGCAAGGATGGCACTTGCTGGCCTCTGTCTTTGGAGAGTATTTCAGTAGGCTCCTAGATGTGTATTAGATTAGATGCTTGTCCCTAAGGTTGATGCTTGAAAGTAAGCAATTAAGCCTCTTTCACTGGAAGTCTGGGTGCTTCTGTCGATTGCTTCTGCACTGGGCCCTGGGGTGGGTGAGTCCACACTTGAGCCCTTTGAGAACTGCTTCTCAATTCACTATAGCATTGTGCATCTTGTGGAAGTAATCCCCGTTTTGTTTCAAAGCTAGGTATTTTGGGGGTTTGTCACTCAGATGCAGGTCTTTAATTTTGGGCTGCCAGATGTAGAGTTCAAACCCTTCAGTCTTCAGGGAGTATCTTGGGTTTCTGAGTTCTCTCTCCATTATGGGTCCCTACACCAGGGGTGGGGTTTATAGCAAGATTGTGTCTCAACCTCTCCTACCCCCTTAAATATGGGTTTCTTCTCATTCACCTGATGCATAAGAGTTGCTCAGCTAGTTTGGGGGTTTTTTTCAGAGGAAATTGTTCCATATGTAGCTGTATATTCAGTGTGTCCATGGGCACTTGGGCAGTGCAAATATGAACTCAGTCTGCCAAGATCCAAATGCTGGTTGCTACAAGCCCCTTCCCCCTTCTCTGTCACAATCTGTTTCCCAGTAGTCAAGCTCCGCACATTCCCCCTTGATCCTTGTGAGGCGAGACTGGAGTGGGACTCCCAGTATGAAACCCACAATGCTGGGGGAGCTGGATGTCCACCCTGGGCTCTCTTTTCCCACTGGAGGAACCATAGACTCAGGGGAGCCCTCTTGGTTGGTGCTGCACTGGCCTGGGGGAGAGGCAATGCAGTCAGCATGTAGCTGCAACTCTTACCCTTCTAATTCAGTCCATCTCAGTCTATGTGGTGCAGGGGAGTGCTTCAGCCTCACTCCTGTGTTCTAGGATTTTCACAGTGGTGTTTTGTCCATTAATGTCACTTGTTCTTTTTGTGAGGTGAGTGAATTCAGGAAAGACCTATATCATCATCTTGGTGAGCTCCTTAAAGCTTTTGACGTTTTTGACAAACTTCAAAAAATCAAATTCTAAATGAAGTCTTTCCGATCTTGAACTAACTTTGGGGTTTTTTCAGGGGGCCTCTGACAGATCTCAAAATATTTGTTCTTTCTTCTTGTAAAAAAGAAATGTTAATTAGGTTTCTTAAATATGTTAAAGTGCATGGGAAACATTGTCAAAAAGTGACGTTCAACCTTCTTAGGTTATATTTGTATGAGTATGTGTTACTAATGTAAGTGTTCCAGAAATTATAAAAAAATTTCTAAAAATGTATCAATGTCCTTACTGTCCATTTAATCAGTCATAATTCTAGTTATTATTTTTAAGTGTTATATGTCACTTGAATACTAAAATAACCAAATTTATTTGTCACTTAAATACCAGAAATAACCAGATTTATTTGTCAGTTGCATTATAGTGAACTCACCAGATCTGTAACCATGGCCATTTTAAGTCTTTAGTCATTTATAGACAGTTATTGTTTTACACTGATGCTTTCCAGAAAGAAATGACGATACATCATTGCAAGAGATTAATGAAAGAGACCCTGACAGGTACTCTAGACTACAGGTTTCTGATAACTTTAAGATCATAACACTGAACTGGGTAAGAATTTCTAATACTCTAAGGGAGAGACTGATTGATTCATAAAACTGCTAGCCCAAGATCAAGCAAAACAAAAATTAATTATATGGGACTGAATGAACTGGTGAAGATTGTAATTTTTATGACTTTGTCTGAAACATTGCTGATTCTTTACTGTTTTGTTTCCCAGATTTAAAGAACCCTCTTTCTCTCTCTTTCACTCTCTCTCTTTTTTCCTTTGGTTATCTATAACTTGCAGCCACTTAGTAAAATATACCTTTATAAACAAAGGTTAAAACATTTATCTTTTTGATCTTTCCAGAATTCAAAAACACTTACTAAATATTCTTATTTTTCATAATAATATAGGTGTTTGCATAAGTTGAAAAATAATCTGTTCTCCTTATAACAGAACACAATTAGGCAAGTCCTTAGCTTGGCTTCTTAGCCTAAAGAGACTTTTAAAGATCTAATCTAAGATTCTTTATTAGCAGATGGTTTTAAGGAATAAAAGTTGACTTTATGGAGCCAATAAAACCCCTCGGAGATTACCAAAGCTTTGACTGGAATATCATATTTGAGAATATGCATAAAAAATATTCTTACATTTATGTAAATAATCAGGCCTAGTTTATTGAGACTAGACTGATTTTACAAACAAATTAGTATTACTGTGATTATCTTTGGTAAAAATGGATGATGACCTAAGAGAAAAATTTGTTTCAATAGAAAATTATAATGTTCCCATGATCAGATTCTAGTCCTATTCATTGTCTTTGAGTTTTTGTTATCTACTTATAAAGTAGACTGGATCCTGAATTCTTCTAGTTTCCTCCAGTATTTGGTTGCAACTCTTCAAACTAACACTTCCAATTTTCTCATACCCTTCTGACTTGGAATCACTAAAAACTAAAACAACCCTTTTCCTGAAGTCCTAAAACTGGAACTAGATGACTTAATATAAAGTTTAGAGAAATCACCATAACACATCATGGATGGACACTCTACATGCCTGTTTCTGTGTGGGCCAATCAGAGAGTTCACGAGAACACCCATTGATATCATCAAGGACAGTCAAACTGCAAACTAGAAGAATCCATCAGATTGAAACTGCCATCCTCATTTCACCATCTAAAGGTGCCTTGAAATTAAATCTAGACATTTTCTCAACTGGCTGCTTTCTGGACTCAAAAACTGTTTATAATTTGCTGCAACTATTAACCTTTTGTTTTTCTCTTGTTTCCATAGATTGCTCTTATTAAATGTCAGGTTACTCACACCATTTAGAGGCCTAACTCAGATGGAAGCTCACCTGCAATACTGTCTCCTGAAATGACATCCTTATGTTTATCCTGTCCTAAGTAATCATGAGTATATGTTATTGCTAATACATCATGTTGTGCCTATGTAAATCACTCAGAAAAATGAAACCCGATTACACATTATCAAAAAAAAAAATGCAGGTTGGCTTAGAAAGGTAAAACCTGAATCTGATTATAACTTTTTGGGTTTTTTGGTTGGTTAAATCTTGGCTCCTGGAATCTCTGCTCCAGGGAACTTTTAATCCTTGGCTATTATTCTCCTTATAGTCATCATATTAACTTCCCTAGTGCATTGTATCCTCTCAAGGGTTTTAAATGCCTTTTGGAAGCCACTCACACATAAAATGATGCACATCAGGATTAGACAACTCAACTCAGCGATGGTCATAGTTATTGGCTACAATCCTATATGACCATCCCTCCCAATGACTCAACTGTTGGTAGCAGCAACTATGAGACTGTCCTATTCACTGACTACATCAATAGCGGTACCTAAGAGTAACACTATACTAGTTGGCCACACTCTCAGCTGCTGAGAGAATTACCAAGAGGGGGGATTATTTAAAAAAAAAAACAAAGATGGAGACCAGGCTTGAAAATCCCCTAAGCAGACAAAACCATTTAAGCCACATAAGCAAAACTCAATCTAGCCTATTTCATGAACATAAGTGAGACTTAATTTAGCTTATTTCTTTAAATACCTCTGATAATCATAAACAAAATTTATCATCTTCCCAAAATGATATGGGATAATCACTTGTACCCAATCCTCTGCCATCTGAAAACCCCCATTGTAAAACCAAATCATTGTAAAGGTTAAAGAACTTTCTCATTTTTACTTTATAAGCCATCCTGTAGTGTCATGCCACTGAACTTCAGACCACTTTCCGGTCTATGATCTCCAAAGTTCTAGTGGATCATATCAGGTTATCCCAGGATCTCTATTAGGATGCCTCACCCTAGTGGCCATTCTGAGGTAAGTCTCCCCATTTCTGCTGAACAGGCAGCATTTTTGTGGTAAGGTAATGTTCATGTTTTTGTCTGTGTTCAGATGTCAGTACAGAGTGGAGTTGTTTTCATCTTGATCCTTCAATGGTATTGAGTGGCCTTGTCGGATATTTTCTCAGGCACTGGTCACAGCTCCAGTGGGAAGCTAGAAAGATGGCAGCTTTGGTCAAAACAGCTCTACCAAGTGTAAGCTTGGATTGAAGCATCAAGAAATGTGGGTGGATACATCAGAGCCAAAGGAAGTTGCCAGGTGTGCTTTGGAGATATGCAATAGCTCAGGAGGGAAGATTATCCAAGAACATCAAGTGGGTGCTCAAGAACTTTTTGCAGGTCAAGATCTCTCCACCACTTGCATACTACCCAATCTGCTCAGATGTTAAGGCTTTTTTTTTTTTTTTTTTTTTGAGGCCTTAAGTGTGGCAGCAACTTTTGTTAGTGGCCATGCTCACCCCCAAACTAGCCCCTCCTTAGGGAACATTCAGTCACCATTCTTCTAAACCCCGGGAAACACTTCTCAAAGCCTTGGGAAGAGTCAGGCTAGGTCCTCAGCTGCTAGGGATCCCTTGCTTCCTCCCTATACTTTCCACACCGCCACGCACAGCTGCCATGGTGGTACTCACAACGAAAGCAAAAAAGATAAAAATACCCCCCAGGACTGTGATGTTTCTCTGTAATTTGGGAAAGACAACCAATATTTTGCAAAGAGATATGAAGGCAAAACTTTTTTTTTCTTTTTTAGGAAATGGATAGATGTTATTGTAAATGATAATCTTTTCGAGGAGGAAGATCCAATAGAAGCTGTGAGCAGAAATCTCAAGGCTCCTAGACCCCTAAATCCCCGGACACTGCTGCCGGGTGAGGGAAGAGCAAGCCGCATTCCTCTCTCGGGGGGAGGAGAAAGCCGGCTGCAGCGTCCTGGGACTGCGAAGGGCGTGGCTGTCGAAGGTCCCACCCACCAGGGTCTCGAGGGGCACAGGTCTGTTGTTTTTGCAGGGCTACCGGGCCAAGGGAGGCACCCTGGGTGGGCATATGTCCTGCAACTCCGCGACCCACGAACAGCCGCTACGGCGCCGTAGCTCTGGCTACACTCTGCTAGGAGAGTGCTAAGGAGAAACGGCCGACTGGACCTCCTAGAGGTGATGCCAGAGAGACCCACTGGGCTTGGAGGAATGAATGGTGCCGCCCCAGAGAAAAGGCCGACTTGGTGCAAATAGGCGCTGTGACAGAAAAACGGCGATCCGGCGCTACTAGCCAAGGCACTAATGGCCGTCTGCGTGCAAATGACGGTGCTACATCCGTAAACCGGCCGGTCGCAGAAACAAGCGGTGCTAGGACCGAGAAAGCGACCGCACAAGGAGCACCTACCGTCCTGCGAAGGAGAACTTTCTGCTCCTCTCCAGGAGCGCTGCTGCAGAGGAGGAACCGCCGCTCGGCGCTGCTGGAGAAAATGCTGCTGCGACACCGCAGGCCGGGCCTGGGGAGCGACGCCGCCTGCTGGAAACCGCGGATCCGCTCGCGGCGGGACCGAGTCGGAGCTGAGCTCCTCCTCAGTGAGCGAAAGCCGGTCAGAGAGTAGGCAGCTGAGACGTGACACACGTCAAAGATGAAATAAGAAAAGTTAAAATAATAAATAAGTATTCATCGCTTTCCCAGTAAACTACGACTTCTCCGGGGTTGGCAAACACAAACCTAAGTCGTGACTTCTCAGAACTTGTTGGGAGGAAGAAATCGTTTCATCATCATAACGACTTCCACTGGGTTGGCAAGCACAAAGTTAAGTCGTGATTTCTCAGAACTTGCTAGGGGGGAGAAATGTTTTCCCCAGTGTGCACCGACTTCTAGGAAGTGAAGAAACACCAAAAAAAAAAAAAAACCAAAAAACAAACCTAAGTCGTAATTTTACAGATCTTGCTAGGAGGAAGAAATCGTTTCATCATCATACAACGACTTCCACTGGGTTGGCAAACACAAAGTTAAGTCGTGATTTCTCAGAACTTGCTACGGGGAAGAAATGTTTTCCCCAGTGTGCACTGACTTCTAGGAAGTGAAGAAACCCACACATACAACGCTAAGTCGTAATTTCTAGACATTGCTAGGAGGAAAATATCGTTTTCATCAATATACGACGGGTTTCTCAGAACTTGCTAGGAGGAAGAAGTCATTTATCATCATACAACGACTTCCACTGGGTTAGCAAACACAAAGTTAAGTCGTGATTTCTCAGAACTTGCTAGAAGGAAGAAGTCACTTTCCCCAGTCTATGCTATGCCACCTTCTAGGAAGTGAAGAAACACGAACAAAGCTAAGTCGTAATTTCTAGACATTGTTAAGAGAACGATATCGTTTTCACCAGTATGCAACGACTTCTCTGGGGTTAGCAAACACAAACCTAAGTGGTGTTTTTCAAAAATTTGCTAGAAGGAAGAAATCGGTTTTTGTCTGTACACACCGAGTTCTACGGGGATTACAAACACAAATAAAATTAGTCGTGATTTCCCAGAACTTGCTAGGAGAAAGAAATCTTTTCCCCCAGTATGCACCGACTTCTAGCAAGTAAAGAAACACACACATACAAAGCTAAGTCGTAATTTCGAGACATTGCTAGGAGGAAAATATCGTTTTCATCAATATACGACGACTTCCTGGTGTTGGCAAACGCAAATAAATCTAAGTCGTGGTTTCCCAGAACTTGCTAGGAGGAAGAAGTCATTTCATCATGATACAACGAATTCCACTGAGTTGGCAAACACAAACCTAAGTCGTGATTTCACAGAACTTGCTAGGGGGAAGAAATGTTTTCCCCAGTCTATGCCGCCTTCTAGGAAGTGAAGAAACACAAACAAACCTAAGTCGTACCTTCCCAGAACTTGCTAGAAAGAAGATATTTTCAACAGTATACAACGAAATTGCAAGCCAACCTAATCCAATAATTGGTTTTGAATAAATGGGGACATGCCATGACCAAGAAATCTCGTTCACTTAGATATAACAGGCGTGGGTTTACCCGGACTTCTTACGACTGGAATCTCAAGCAGGACTAAGTGCATCTTGTAACACTAAGAAATCGCTAAACCGGGATTTGGTTAGACTAAGAAATTTGGAAGGCAGGATTAAATACTGATTTGCTACAACTCTACATTTTCTTCCTTCTAAGAAGTCGCGGGCTGGGCTAAACCCTTGATCCGCCTAAAATGGGACTTGCTACCGCTGAGAAATCTCATTCATCACTGTTCCTCCACTTGTCACAAGGTATAGAAATCGCAGGTGCGGCTAAACCCGACTTGCTACAACAAAGAAATCGCACGCAGCGCTAAATCGAAATTTGCAAAGAGGAAGAAATCAATGACACGGCGAAATCGAGTGGTCCTGCAACAGAGACACCACTGTTACAGACAGCTGCCGTTCTAACGACAGAAAAAGAGGAGTTGAGACATCCCTGTCCTTTCTGGGAAAGAGAAGCGCCGGCACAGCTCTACTCGCAAAGGGGCTAAAGAGAAGCGGCGGTCTGGACCCAGCCGCCTTGTCGCCAAGAAACCTTATGCTCGACGTAACTCGGGAACCTGCAACGTTTAAACTGTCCGATCGGTGTCATTAGAGGTACCGTTACAGAAAAGTGACCGGCTGGGCGAAACTAGCGGTGTTGCCCACGACAAACATCCGTGTCGGCGAAGTCATTGGTGCTGTCACTGAGAAATGGGCGGTGCTGCGAAAGAGAGACTCGTGACAAACACGTACTGTGACAGAAAAACGTCCCCTCAGATCTACTGGCCAAAGTGGTAACCGGAAAGCCGCGAATTGCAACGAGGAAAAGGCACTAGCGGTCCGAGGACATCGAGAGCGGTTTTGTCGAATCTAGTGGGACTGCGAACGGAACATCACGCTAGCGAAAAGGGGGGCGCTGCCAGCGGAACACACCCAGCTCTGCCCAACGGGTGCTGCCACGCGGAGAGCGCGTCAACCCGGCTCTGCCAGAAACCGCGACCGGACACCATCGGCCGGTGCACCTAGTGGAGCCGAGGCTAACAAATGCCGACACCGAGCACCCAGCGGTGCTGGGACCAGCAAGGGCCAGCACGGAGCACAGAGCGGTGCAGGGTCCGGGAAACATCGGCTCTGCGGTGCTGCCCCCAATCCACCGACTGGGGCTCAGTGCTGCCAGAGAAAGTGCTAACGAGAAACGGCTTCCTTGGTTCACCTGTTGGAACTGCGCGCGAGATCCGCAGCTCGGAAGAAGAAGTGGTACCGGGACGCATCGAGTCCGGGGGCGGGGTGGTGGGGTGCGTCATAAACAAACATCCGTTTTCGCTGGATCAGCTCTGCTGCCAGCGAGTAACCAGGAGCTCCGACGACGAGCGGCAGCGCCAGTGGGAAACCGTCGGTACCGGGAAACGAGCGGCGCTGCTACCGATAAACTGGCAGCTTGGTGCTACTCCCGAGTGTTGCGGTCCCACTGCCCCCACTCTCCATCCCCAAATTAGTCCAAGGGGCATAAGAAAACCTTTATTAAGTTTTTCCTGGCGAAGTCCCGAGGATCTCCCTCCAACAAATTTCCCTCAATGGAAAGGGTTCCCCACTTCCTCCCCAACCGGCCCCCCCATCTAGTTTTGCCCCCATAGGTATTAGTTTGGCTCCAAGAGACCCAAGGCTTAGCTAAAGCTGTTAATGTGCAATAAGGTGAGGTTGTTTCTTTTGTCTTGTGTGTCTTGAGTGCTTGGCTTTGTGACCTTTCTGGTCTCTGCCATGGGAGGATGCACTTACCAGCGTGCATCTTGTCAGCCAGTGAAACAGACTGGGATTCTGAGTCCCACTCTCTTTGTCTGGCTGTATCAGTTCTCAGGGGAGTTTGTTGTAAGGGGTCCCAGTCCATAAGGGGCCTTTCTTGGCTCAACCCTCCTTGCTTATTACTGCTGGAAAAAAATCCCATGCCAGTAGCACCTGCCCAGTGTCACAGATTAGTGGGTATGTGATTGTAGGCGTCCCATGTTCCCATTTCCGGATCTTGTGTAGGCTGCTGCTTTTGCACTCTCTTTTGGGGGACGCCTCTTGCATCCGTGGTTAAAGGCTTATGGTTTGGCTTGCTGTTAAGATTCTACTTGTCAATGGCCCTTAAATTACAAAAACTTATAAATTGGAAAAATTTGTAGAGCTCTCTTGTCATAAACAGCTGTTTCATTGGTACCTCTGGAAAGACCAAATTAAAAAGAAATACAAAGAAATAATGGTTAGCCTGAAGAACTTAATCGAATTTGGGATCTCAGCTTCCTCTCCTGGTCTTATAGATGCTAATGAGAGCATTAAGTTAACAAATAATGGAAATAAACTGAGGGGAGGGTCAAGGGACTCTTCTCAACAAGATGGAAATTTTTAAAAGAGTTTTTAGGAAATAAGGTAAATAAAACAAATATTGACAGGGAAAACAGAGGAATCAGAAAGGGAAAAGTCACAGGACTTATCCCAGCAGGATAGTAATCTTTAGATGGTTGTTTTTAAAAATGGGATAAATGAAACAGACATTAATGGGGTTAAAACAAAGGTTTTAATACAGCACTACTTGAGATTGGGTGGGCCAAAGGGATGCTACTGGCTCCCCTCCCTCCCCCCATTAAAGGGCCCCAAACAAGTCTGCTGTATTTACCTTAGTCTGGAGAAATTTAAAAAGCTGGAAGGCAGAAATCACAGTGAGAAACCTGAACAACAATCGCTTGGGGCAACTTTTAGGCCAGTTAATCAAGTCAAAAATTGACAAAAGGGATGAGGTCCCTCGGCCCAGTCTCTCAATGGAGACTCAAAGCCTTTTGCACAGGATTGGGTAAAATGACCGGAAGATGGAAAGGAAAAATTTCAGGGGCTCCTTGATGCAGGAACCCCACAAACTGTGGTACCAAAATCCATTGGTGGGACCCTGACTCAGGCTACAATTAGACTGAGAAAATGTTAAGTGTAAGGGTTGATGGGATTATAAAGGTTGGAATTTTGAGCTAGTATTATATGAAGAAGCCACATCAACTTTGCCTGAGTGTTTTTTTGGAAGTAAATGTTATTTCTGGCTGGCTTCCCTTACCCAATATTATAAGACCAAGACTTATTGAAGTCCTAATGGAAGCTATGATTAGACATATAAGAGTTGATGGAATTAAGATAAAATTTTGTAGAAGAATTGATGTTACCATGCAAAATTGGGGTTCTCTGCCAGATGTGCATAAACAAGCCAATTAATTATGGCATCAGCCTTTGGGGGAGAAATCAGCTTTTATTCTGTGAGATCAATCTGCAGGGAGAAAGGGGATGTGTGGCTTCAGATCTGTCTCCCCAATTCAGGATTTGGGGTGAAATTTAAGAGGTTAGGGAGAATTGGCTGGCACACAGAAATGCTCGTGAGACAGGTTTTGATTGGTAGGCTTTAGCATTTATGGTAAGGTTTTAAACATTTATGACAGGGTTGGAAAGAAATTTTAACACCAGATCTTCCTGAATGAGGGACCCCTTGCTGCTGGTGAGAGTCTGACTTTCAAGTTACAGTGATGTCCTGGTCCTTGGGTTCTGTGGGGAGGGGGATCTTTAGTTCTGAGGTCATTTCAGGTCATGATTTCTTCTTTTGTGTATGCCCTGGCTGTGTGACTTTGCAGATTTTCTGAAGGGCAATCCTTGATTACTCTGTTGATAAGAGATGGGGTCAGTTAAACTGGTCCTGGAGGGCCCATGGCTACATTGGTATATTTAAATGTGCTTTATATGAAATGATTGCATCTCTTTTGCCTGATTGTATTGTGGGAATGGATATTGTGTCACTGGGGAACATTTCCCCAGCCTGATATGGTAAAACAGAGGCATATAAATCAGGCTATGTTAGTTAAACATGCTAAAGGAAGTCAATAGCCCATACAACCTGAGATGGAAACTAAAGGCTGATATTGGGTGCTAATAGAAAAGATAATGGGGGGCCGCCCAGTGGTGCAGTGGTTTAGTTTGCACTTGGCAGCCAGGGGTTCGCAAGTTCGGATCCCAGGCACCCGCCAATGCACTGCTTGTCAGCCATGCCTTGGTGGCGTCCCATATAAAGTAGATGAAGATGGGCACAGATGTTAGCCCAGGGCCAGTCTTCCTCAGCACAAAAGAGGAGGATTGGCAATGGATGTTAGCTCAGGGCTGGTCTTCCTCTCACACACACACACACACACACACACACACACACAAAGATAATGGAACTCACCCAACTAGGGTGAATTGGTCTAGGGTTGAATTGTGCACTCAGAAAAAGGGGCTTTGTTAAATGCTTTGTGCAGACTTTTTAAAGTTGTGGTACATTGTCTTGAAGTTTTAGAACATAAAATCTTTTGACTTACCTCCTAGTTAAAAATCTCCCTGATATAAAGAAGCAAATTAAAGAAAATGTAGTTGGAATGAATGCATCAGCCTTTTGATATCAATTAGACTACAACCCAAGTGTTTGAGAAATTTAAATCAACTATCTTTGCCTTACAAAAAGGGAGAGGAAATATTTGGAAATTTAACACACACACAAAAAGATTTTATTTATTTGACAAAAGGGATGAGGTCCCTCGGCCCAGTCTCTCAATGGAGACTCAAAGCCTTTTGCACAGGATTGGGTAAAATAAAATTTGGATCCAACTATTCTTTTATAAACTAGTGAGTTTTCTATTGTACCTGATTCATACCTAAAATTTAATGAACGCTGTAAAGTCTCTGTGTCTGCCTGTGTGTTCATGTATGTCTATATGTATATGTTGTAAATGTGAGAATTTTTCTATCTCCAGATGGTATGGCCAAAATTAAGAGCTCTGTTTAATTGGCTTAAAGTAAGCACTTACATAAATTTTTTCTAAATGTAATAGAAACTAACCCAAATTTTTTTCAAGTTAATGTGATATAAAATAATCTTTGGTAAATAAAAGCTTATAAATTTGTTGGTTTGGTTGAAATAGGCATGTCCTCTGAGTCATCAGCATTGGATATGATGCAGACATGCAGCCTTTATTCTACCTGGGTTTATTAGTCAAATAAGCTCATGTTATTTCTGTTACAAAATTTGTCAGCAAAAATAGTAACTTAGAATGATAGCTAGGGGCTGGCCTAGTGATGTAGCAGTTAAGTTTGTGTGTTCTGCTTCGGTGGCCTGGGATTCGCCAGTTTGGATCCTGGGCATGGACCTACTCACCACTCATCAAGCCATACTGAAGCAGTGTCCCATCTAGAAGAGCTACAACTCTACAACTGTGATACACAACTATGTACTGGGACTTTGGGGGGGGGGAGAAAAAGGAGGAAAATTGGCAACAGATGTTAATACAGGGCCAATCTTCCTCAAAAAAAAATTTGTAATAGAAAAATCGTTCCTTTAAAAAAAAAAGAATGATAGCTAATTTTGTCTAATGTCTCATGAAGTTTCCATGGGTAATCTAAACATAATTGTTGGGAGAAAATGATTTAAATAGATGTAAGTGAGATAAGAGTTTATAGATAAACTTTTAGCTATAATTATATTTTATGGTGTGTGTATTTAAAATAGCTTTCAAAAATCTCTTTGGTAATTTTAAACTTGAAGTTTTGCTAGGTTAAATTAAATGATGGAAAATTCATTGAGTATCTAGATCATTTCCAAATAAGATAAAATATTAGACATTAATTATTAAATATAGGTTTATCTACTTTGGGCTTATTACAGAGAAACTAAAAGATGTTTGGGTCTATTAGTAAATATGTGTTATATTTTATTAAAAGGCTGTACTATGAAGTAACATATATTTCTAGAAATTATGAAAAGTGTTTATAAATATGCCAAGCCACAGAATGCTAATGTAAAAGACAGTTCATAATTGCTTACTTCTTAGTATTCACTAAAAATCCAGGTTTCTAAGGGTTAAGAATTCTAATTAATAAATGTGATTAAAGCTACTAGAAATTAATAAGGAAAATGTCTCTGTATACAAGGAAAGTAAGATGTATGTTTTCAGTAAAGAAGGCATAAGATTGTTTGTTTTGTTAAAAACATAAATTTGTCCTAAAGTAAAACTGGTTATGAGAAAGAATAAAAGACAAATTATGAATGTTAAAAAAGAAAGTTATAGGTTTGTGGAAGGGGAAAAGGTTTTGTGCATAGTCAAGTTGGCTAAGATTGAAATGATTTTAATTAAGGAAATAAGTTGCAATATCATCTTGAGCTAATGCAAAATTAGAATTTGGTTTTCTCTCTCTTAAAAGGATAATTTTCTTGAACTTTAATTCTGCTCTTGATTAAAAGATCATAAAATGTTTTTCTCTATGTTTAAGTTTGCCTAAAAGGTGGAAATTCTATGTTCTGTCAAAATAATTTCCTATGTTCAAAAAGCTGAGGGCTCTCTTAAGAGAGCTAAGGTTATTTTTAACTGTTTAACTCTCTGCCTTTAACATCTTCTATTGTCACTTTGGTTAAATGGATAACTAAGCATTACTTCACAGTGACCTATGATCCTATTTGACCAAGTGTTTTATAACCTTTTGATATTTTTGACAAACTTCCCCAAAATTTAAATCCTAAATTAAGTCTTTCTTTTGACCTAGAATTAACTTTGAGAATTTCCAGTGGACACCTGGGACTTCTGAAAGAATTTGTTCTCTCTTCCTATAAAGAGGGAGATATTAAACTAATTAGGTTTATTTGGCATGCTAAATTGCATGGGAAGCATTGTCAAATAAATGATGATAAACCTTATGTTATATTGCATGAGTGAATGTAATTAATATGTGTTCCAAAAGTTATATAAAATTCCTAAAAATTGGATATATCCTGTTATAATTCTAGTCATTATCTTAAAATGTGTATCAAAGAAATAACCAAATTTTCTTGTCAATTGCATTGTAATCAAATCTTTAACTATGTGATTTAAAGTATTTTGTCATTTATGGACAGTATTGTTTCCTCTGATGCTTTTGCAAATGTTTCATTTTCAGAGAGATTCATGGAAAGGACTCTTACACTTACTCTAGAAAACAGGTTTCTGATCAACTTTTAGATCATAAAACTGAACTGGGTGAGAAATTACAGAACTCTAACAGTGAAACAGATGGCTTCATAAAACTGCTAACAGAAGATCACGATCAAGAATTGATTACATGGGACTATATGAACTGATGAGGATGATTCTAATTTTTATGACTTTTGTTTAAAATACTGCTGATTCTTTTAATGTTTTGTTTTTCCAGATTTAAGGGACACTTTTTCTCTTTTCTCTTAAGCTAACTATGACTTATACAATTTGGTAAATTATACTTTTGTAAGCAGAATTGAAACATTACCTTTTTCTCACTACCCGAGCCCTCCAGAATTTGGAAACTCTTAGTGAGTATTCTTACTTTCATGGCAATATAGTTGTTTGCATAAGTTCAATAAGAATCTGTTCTCCTTACAACAGGACACAATTGGAAACATTGGCTATATTACCAAGGCTTTGACTGGAAGGTCATATCTGAGAGAGATGTGCATAGACTCAGATATGACCAGACAGCTTTAAGGAACAAAGGTTGACTTTATGGAGCAAATAAAGCCACTTGGAAATATCAGCCTGGTACCTTGCTTACAGGGTTCCCAGCAACCTTGCCAGGTGAGTAAAGAAGGTCACTTCCTGGCAGGTGCAAGAGCCTCAGGATAATTTGGGGGACCTCGAGAAAAGAGGAATTCACCCGAATCTGTAGGTATTGCAGGCGGAGTCTGATGACTAGTCCTTGGCTTGGCTTTCCTGGCCACATGAGGCCTTTAAAGTTCAATCTGAGATTCCTTATGAAAAGTTCCAGCAAAGCAGATGTAGAAGAACCTATATGATCCCTTGCTATCCTTGCTGTACTTATGTAAATAACTTGGCCAAGCTTATTGAAACTAGACTTATTTTGCAAACCAATTAGTCTTCATTTGCCTATCTTTAGTAAAAATGAGGGTGATTTTAGAGAGAAAAACTGTTTCAGTAGAAACTATAATACACATTTGTGGATATTAGAGTCTACTTCTGTTAATTGTTTTGAGGATTTTTTTCTACCTCTAAACTGGACTGGATCCTGAATTCTTCTAGAGTCTTCAGATATCTGGCTACAAATCTCCAAAATAATGTTTTCAATTTTTTTCCATCCTTTTCATTTGGAATCATTGGGAAGTGAAACCATTCTTTTTCCTGAAGCCCTGCAAACTGAAGCTTAACAACTTGATATAAACTTAAGAGAGATCACCACAATAGCCCATGTTTAGACAATCTTCATGCCTGTTGCTGTGCAAGCCACTCAAAAAAAGTTTACCTGAACACCTGATAACATCGTGAGAGACATTTCAAACTGGAAAAGATGCTTCAACCCTGACATTTAGAAATCTTCTTGACTGACTGTCCCCCCAGGTTCAGAAATTTGGTTATAATTGGCTCCAACCATTAACCTTGTTTTTGTTTTCATAAAAATGCTTCTTATTAAATACCTGATTGCTTGTTATTCTGTCTTGTGTCAATTTAGTTCTTAGACCAGCCAGAAGAACCTAGAGGGTAGAGGAATATGACTTCCTCCCCTAGAATGTCTTCTCCACAAATATTAGTAAAAAAACAAAAACAAAAACAAAAAAAAAAACAGCTTAGGCATCTAAACAGGCAAACTTAATTTCTTCCATCTGCCAGAAACAAAACTTGGATCAAACTATTCTTTCATAACTAGTGAGCTTTGTATTGCTGTAGCTGGTTCATGGCAGTAATTTTAAAACAATAGCTATGGGTCTCTATGTATGTGTGTTTATACATATGTATGCTATATACTTGTGATATTTTTCTACCTCTAGATGGTATAATTTCTAAAAGAGCTCTATTAACTTGGCTTAAAGTAAGCACTTATGTAAATTATTTCTAAATATAATAGAAACTAACCCAAATGAATTTCAGGATCACATGATCTAGGAAAATATTTGGTACCAATTTGAATTTGTTGTCTTTTGAGATATAAGCATTAAATATAAAATTTTTTGTTCTACCTAGGTTTACCAAAAGCCAAACAAATTCATGTTCTCTCTCCTAGAAAATTTGGCAGAAAAAAATTGATGGCTGACTTTGTCTAATGTCTTATGAAGTTTTTGTAGGTAATCTAAATATAATTATTGGGAACAAGTAAACTAAATAGATGTAAGTAAGATTAATAGGTTTTTAGGTGAACTTTTTTAACAATAATTATGTGTTACAGTATATATACTTTAAAAAATCTTTTTGATAACTTGAAACCTTAGAGTTTTGCTAAATTAAGTTAAATGACAGAAATTTATTGAGTAGCTAGATAATTTCCAAATAAGAAAATATTAGACATTAATTACTAACCATAGTTTATCTACTTTTGGCTTCTTATTACAGAAAACGTTTAAAAATATCTGGGTTTATTAACATATTTTGTGCCATGCTGAGAAATTTTCTATGAGAATGCCCATGTTTCTAGAAAGTATTTTATAAGTCTGACAATCCACAGAATACTAATGTAAAAGACAGCTCACAATTGCTTACTTCTTAGTTTTCACTAAAAATTAAGCCTTCTAAGGGTTAAGAATTCTGATTAATTTATGTGATTAAAGCTACTAAAAGTTAATAAGGAAAACATCCCTGTATACAAGGAAAGTAAGGTGTATGTTCTCAGTAAAGGAATGTGTGAGGAATGGAGATGCGTTCTTTGTGAAGGAAAAGGAAAGTAATTTTTGTCCTAAGGAGAGGCTAGGAAGGACAGAAGGCTTGAGACAAATTCTGAATGTAAAAAAAGGAAGTTATAAAAGGTTTGTGGAAGAGGAACCCTGAGAAAAGAGTTTTGTTTATGGTAAAGTTGGCTAAAATTGTAATAAATTTAATGAGTTCTAATATCAAAAATAAGCTGGTGCAAAATTAGTATTTGGCTTTCTCTTTCTCTTAAATAGACAGTTTTCTTGGGCTTTTAGTCTGCTTTTGATAAAGAGATTATGAAATGGTTTTCTTTATCTTTGAGTAAGGCTACCTAAAAGGCAAAAATTCTATGTTTTGTCAAAATAGTTTCCTATTTTCAAAAAGCTGAGGCTTCTCTTTTAAGAGAGTAAAGGGTTTTTTTTTTTTTACTGTTTAACTCTCAGTTTGCTTTTAACACTTTCTGTTGTCACTTTGATTAGAGGTATAACTGAGCATTAGTTCACAGTGACCTATGATCCTTTTTGACCAAGTGTTTTAAAACCTTTCAATATTTTTGACAATCTTCTCAAAATTCAAACTCAAGCCTTTTTTGACCTGAAAGTAACTTTGAAAATTTCTAGTGGCCCTTGAGACTTCTCAAAAAATTTGTTCTCTCTTCTTATGAAAAGGGAAATGTTAAACTAATTAGGTTTATTTGGTATGTTAAACTACATGGGTAGCATTGTCAAGTAAGTAATGTTAAGACTCCTTTATGGATATCTTTGTATGCATGTATGTTATTAATATAAATGTTCTAAAAATTATATGAAATTCCTAAAAATATGATATGTCTTGGTTTAATGTTATAATTCTAGTCATTATCTTAAAATGTTATATGTCACAGAAATAACCAAATTTCTTTGTCAATTGCATTGTAATCGGATCTTCACCCATGCCACTTTAAGTCTATTGATGTTTACATGCAGTTACTGTCTTACTCTGATCCTTTTGCAAATATGTTTCATCTTCAGAAAGATTCATGCAAAGGACTCTGACACTCACTCTAGGAGAAGATTCCTTTACAATTCAAAAATGGTAAGAAATGGGGTACAGTGAGGCTGGCTGGCAATGTCAGGTATATGCAAGTGTCAGGTCCCAGGGCTCAAACTGGGGCAAATTATGAGGCACAAAGGACAAGTCACGTGGAACCTTTCATATTTTCCTGTTTTGTCATCTGAAAGAAGAAATAATAAACAGTAAAGACATATTTTTATAAAATTTAATTGTGACAAATCTCACCTAACAAAGATAAGCCTAATGACAAATCTTGTTAAAGTATTATTGACCAAAGGAAGGTGATACAAAACATAAAATGTTCAAACATTCAGACCATGGAAAGAAAAGCCTCTGACACGTGGGTGTCACAGGTGAATCTTCTTGCCATTATGTAGGTTGCACAGAGGCTGTACAACTAATGAATGAAAAAGACAAGAATACACATCCTTATTTTCCATATCCAGGGAAACTCCCAGTTTTAACAATCTTCTGCTCCTTTGGCAGACACTGGCATTTGATTTCAGCCTCATAAAAGGTGGTAACTGTGACAGCCACTGGACCTAGGAGAGTAGTGAAACAAAGATAATGGCAAAGGATAGGCAGAAAGTCAAAGAGAAACAGCTGCAGAGAAAGTAACCTGGAATTAGAAAGCGAAGAATGCTCGTTGCCTTTTGTAGGAATATAGGACTCCACCATGTCACCAGGTTGATTCCCCAAAAATGAACTATTTGCCACTGGTCTTTTAGACTGAACATTCGCTCTACCCCCTCCCCATCTAGTCTTAGTTTTGCATCCTCTCTTCAGCTTCGAGGGGTTTCCTTTTAGACAGTCTCCACAAAAGATTGATAGTTCATAAACCCCAGGATCTACTAGTCCTGCAGGGTGCACAGGGGCGTTGTGGCTACCATTCCCAACGTACCTCCAGACACTTTCTTCTTCTTGGTTCCTTTATTTCTGGTGCAGTTGCTTCTAGTAATGCAGGACTGTATTCAGTGACTGGTTCTAAGAGTCCATCCAATTTTGGCTCCTGATAAACTCTTAGCTAAAAACTGTGCATGAGTCTCTCCTGTGGGAGGAAAGTAGTATTACTTGGGGACAGTATGAACCCGGTCTTGCAAAAGCAGAGTTCAGATTTCACAGCATAACCCAAACCATGAATGCTAATGTAACTAATTGGAACCATTAAGAGGTTTTAGGAGAGGATTCTGCTTTTCCCAAAAGTAGGGAACACAGGGAGAACCTTTCTGGATGGACTTACCTGAAACATCTGCTCAGGAAAATGAAAGAAAAGATACAATCTCTCCTGGGAAAGGGGAGAACTTATCAAGAGGGTGACAAATAATATGGAATAAAGTATTCACTCACCTGGATGGATTTTGAGTTACAGTTAGTGTTAAGTAGGAAGGGAGGAAGAAAGGAAGAAAAGATGAAATTTGTCTTATATTTCTGAATTGCACTAAACTAAGTCATTTTTCTGGATGTCATTAACCAAGATAAGGAATACCCAAGGAGGGAGAGAACTGATTTAGACTTGTCTGAGGACATCCAAAATTGCTGGTCAGTAAATATGGAGGAATTTAGGCCTGGAGCATCCAAGTCTTACCTGGAGCTACAGATTTATGTCTTTGATACTGTCTTGTATTTCAAACAGGGGAATGAATGTGCCCATCTAAGGTAGACTGTATGGCATGAGAAGAGTGCATATGCTGAGCCACAGTGAATTCAAATTGTTTTGAAGACTTGACTTGAATCTTTCTAGGCTGGACAACCTGGAATGGGGAAGATATATCTAGTGTACCTTCTTTCTACTTTAGAGTAGGCCTATGGAGGACTTGAGTCTACTTCAGAGTGCATCTGAGAGGTGTTCTGTTTCCAGAATGAATTAGAATGCCTGAATTTGACCATAATCAGATGGGCTTTAATGGGTCAGATGATTACATATGGTTCTTAAGTTCATCCCCCTGAACTCAGCTGAATATCATATGTATTTGCTCATGGAGTCATACTAAGGAAGCACTTGGGGAAAAAATGACCATGCAGGATTAAAGGTAGGAACAGGAATGCAGAGTCTGGATTTTTAAAAAGTGAATAGAGCATACTTTTAGGAGCCCCTGATATCTGAATATCAGATAGCTTTCCTCTAATTACTGGTTAAAAGTTATGTACTATCCTCTGATAACCACTTTTGAAAAAATACATTTAAAAAAAATCTCAACAAAGATTAACCGAAATGTCCCATGAGCCAGGCTCTGGGTTCCAAGAGCCCACTCAAAGGATTAAGCTCAAAGCTAATCAGATGTGTGGGCTTGGGGTCAACGGAGAGAGGGACTGTCAGCAGGAGGACCATTTGGCCAAGGCCTCAGACTCATGAGGATCCTCAAATTTAGAAAGATATTTTTTTGAACAGACATTGTACCTATAGCCATAAAGTTTCATGGACAGGAATGAAAACAGCCACATCTCAACTTTCAGACTGTGATCAATCAAGAGGACCTCACTGCCTATAGGTTAGTATCATCTAATAAGATGTTTAAAATTCTGTAGCCTTGTATTTAGTACAGTGATAATGCATTGCATTTTTTGTGTTAAAAGGAGATATTTGTTAATGTAATCTCTTAACACTCACCAGTTTTTTGTTTTACTGTGTAGTTTTGGGTACTGTGCATACTCGGCCGCATTTCACTCTCCTGTCTTCTCCCTTGAACTGTAAGGCTGGAATGCCTGAAAACTAAATTTCCAAGTTTCCTTTGCCAACAGACATGCAGTTAGTCTTTGTCAATGGGAAGCACCTTGCTTGGATACGAGGCAGGAAAAAGATAAAAAGCCATGCCAGTGATGGCTGTGGCAGTGAGATGGGAGCACAGTTGGCCAGGTTCTCACAGCATGGGCTGCTTTAGTTTCTCTTTTCCTGACTGAACTTGACAGGGAGAGTACATGTGACCAGGATTGGTTCCAGAAAACAATTTAAAAAGGAGAATTGGGGATTGGTTTTCAGACCTAGAAATAAACATAACCCTGGATGACGAGTGCTTGTAAATTTGCTAAACTTGAACATGGGGATTGTTTCATTTCTACTGAAACACGATTATAACCTTTTTTGGCCTGGTGTGAAGAATCTAACTGAAGTAAAAATATTGGATGTCTAAGTGGTTGCTTCTATAGACCATCATGGTGGGATTGAGGGTGACAATAACTGCAGGGTGTGAAGGCTGCTTCCACTGAATTGCAGGCTTTACAGAAAACAACATAACATATTTATGGATTAAAATTTTTTGAAGCAAAGAGTTTCAGAAATACCCCTAAAAGAAGTCTTTCTTATAAATATAGCAATGACACAGCCAAAAATCAGACCCACAATTTGATCCTGTTAGAGGTAGAATTAAAATATAAGATGAATTCACATTTTTACCACACCTCTCATGTGCAAGCAGTCGGACTGATTAGCAGTAATGTGACTTTGTGGATTGAAATGTGTTGATTTGGGTGGATCTTTATAAATATAAGAACCTTGAATCCCCACATCTCTCTGAGCTTCCTTAGAGAAATAGTCACTCTGGCTGAGGAGGCTAGCCCTTCCTTGATTAAAGACCCTGAGAAGATCTTCACCCGAGAAAGTTAGCTTCTAGGAGAATGCCAATTCACCTAAAGTCATAAACATCATCACTCATTCCAAACCTGTAACCAGACACAGACACTAGAATGCCCCAAAAAGACGACTACAAAGTCTGACTTTGGATCCATTGCTCACATGTCAAAACGACACAAGAAGTAGTTAACTGATATTGGCAGAAAACTCTGTAAATGAATTCTAAACATACTATATCAAGAAGGTCAGAACACAACATGAAATAGATAAAAAATTATTTATATGGGTGTAGATAACAGAAATTCTAGATTCCATGTACATAAGAAGGTAAGAGAGGCTCCAGTAGGCATGGATGGTTGATCAAGCCTTTATTCAATGGTAGACTACACAGAATCAGATTAAGTTGCCAGAACTTTCCTCTGACATGTAGAGAAAGGATGTAAAAATCAGAAATATTTCATAACCCACCAATTCTAATATAAGGTCTACATCCAAGAGAAACTCTTGCACATGTACACCAGAAAACATAGAAGAGAGTGTCCACATCTGCATTGTCTACAGCAACAAAATTCTGCTAGGGAGGGAGGACGAAAGGTCCATCAATAGACAAGTGGATGACAAGATCTGTGGTATATTTACAGAATGGAATATTTCACAAGAATTCTAATAAATAAACCACAACAATACTCAAAATCATGGCAGCATCTTAGCAATATAATACCCAGAGAAATAATAAGATTCAAAGACTACGTAAAGCATGGTTGTATTTTATAAAGTCAAAACAACAAAAATAATATTTAAAATACATGGATACATATTGATAAAAAAATAAAACTACACAAAAAGGAAAGCAGTGAATAAATCAACTCATAATTCAGAGTGGTTATCTTAAATTGGTGTTGGGAAGATGAGATACATGAAAATCACACCCACAAAAAAATAGATTGGAAGATGGGCCTTATATTTACACCAAAAATGGATTTCTCAACGCTGAATAGCAAAATTACGTCTACCCATCCAGCCACAGGCAGAGTTATACAATCTCAAACCTCCCTAAGTGAGCCTGTTCATCTATGAAATATAGAGCATGGAGAAGCAAGCATACCAGAAAATGTGTTTTCCATGGGCAGCTGGCTGAAGAAAAGAGACTGGGATGGGAGGGGTGGAATTTTTCATATTCTGATCCCCTTCCAAAGTCTACTAACGGATAATTCACTCATGCACTGTGGAGAAAACTAAAAGATGAGGCAAGAAACAAATTATTCATGGAAAATTGCACCTTACAGAAATAGGAGGAGTGGGGTAGATGATTTCCCACTAACACAATCATTTCAGCATATTGAACTACCCTGCGAAAAGGCAAATTTCTGTCCCCAGTCTGGCAACTGCAAAGCTGAATATAAACTCAAAATCTAGGAAGAAAAAAGAGTGATATTTACTACATACAATGTTAAATATATCATCCCCTCACCCAAAAAATGCCCACCATAAACTAAGTTGAAAAGGAAGGAAAATTATGGGAAATAATGAAATTGTTAACAAAGGGCAGTTGACATACACACAAAGAGCCCCTCCAACAAGAACAACAAGCTGAAATCACAGACTTCATCGCGGGTGTTCCTAAAATTGACCTCCAATAGTAAAAATTGCCATTTTGGAGGTTTTATTTTCTTTCCTTTTTTTTTTTTTTTTTGGATGAGGAATATTGACCCTGAGCTAACATGTTAGCGGAGAGCGCAAACCTAACCACTACGCCACCGGGGGGCCCACTGGAGGTTCTATTTTCAAGGGGAGACACTAAAAGACGTTTGTAGCCTAGGAGCAAATAATAAAAGGCATTTGGTCACATGTTCCCTACAAAATTAATGAAAATTTCATATAAACTGAAAGACATAATACTCAACGTAACCACTGCAGTTTGAGTTCTGTATTTTCATCTGAAAATACATATTTTCTATATACTAATATATATGCATTTTTTACACAAATCAAAAATTTACCATATCTTTATTAACGTTCTATATTAGTACAATACTTATTTTCCTCTCAGCACTCAGAGGAACCATACTTTATTATTGTTGTTGATCCATCACAGTGGGTCCCAGGAAAATAGGCTGTAGAAAGAAAGAAGGAGAATTACTGAGAAAGGGGAGGGCCTCCTCTGCAGTTATAAAGGATTAGATGCTGCGCATTCCGTCCTAACTCCCCACTACCCCCACGGCCCCACCCCAAGTCGCGGGCCAGGCGCGGGCACATTCAGGAGCTGTTGTGGAAAAGCTACTGAATAATTTTTCTTCCCACTTTGGACTCCAAATCAATAACAGGAAAGTAGAAGCTATTTTTTTCTACTTTCCTTTGCCATATGAGGACCCTTACCTGGCTCCAGTGATCTAGTACGGCCCAGAGAGGGTCAGGTGGGCAAAGGTTATTAACACAGGGAAGAGAGAAGGGGAGGGATGAACAACACTTACGCCGGCGCTCGACAAAGAAAAGCAGAAACGAGCCCGATGCACCTTTTACAGCGGACGGGAAACCAGTCCTAACTGGGTAAGAGAAGGTTTCTGGACCGAGGAGGACTCCGACGCGAAGTCTCCTCCCTCTACAAGCACTCTTATTTTAGTCCCTTCTGCCCTCCTTCCAAAAAGCCCTCCCATCCTTTCTTTTGGAGGGCTGACGTTTTGTGCACTTCAGTGTAACGGGTTACACAAACACAGCTTAAAACCCAAGGTTCCCTGGAGATGCCTGCCCACACCCCATCCTAGAAATCCTGGAGGTGCCCACTACGAGGAAGGAAAACTGCACAGCCTGTAGGAGGGGGGACTTTTCCCATCTCCCCCAAATCTGCTCCTCCGCAGCCGGTCTCTCCAGGTGACAGCTCGGCCCTCCGAGGTTCCTCCTCCCGCATTTTCCCGAGTCGGCCTAGACCAGAGGCCTGACCCGAGGCCCGCCGGTTGCTCGAACGCCCAGAGGTCGGCTAGGCTGATTCGGAGATTGGCTCAGCGTCTTGTCCCCGCCCACAAGCGAGGTCTCAGCTCCGCCCACCGGCTCCCCAGACCGCGCTCCAGTCCCCGCGCTGCCCGCGCCTGGCCTCGCTTCTCGCCCCCTCACCCCCCTCACCTGGACGCTCCAGGCCCCGCTGTTTCAGGAGGGCCCGCCTCCGCGGGAACAAGCCGCCCAGCTGCCTTCACCCGACCCCCATCCTGAGAGAGACCCTCCTGCCACCTCCGCGGCCAAACTCTCAACCAAGCAAATCTGTAAAACGAAAGGAAAAAGCTCCGACATGTTGTACAATTTCATTTCGAAACAGTGCCCTCAAAACCAATGCAATGTTTGGCCACTTAATATAGATGATTTTGGGACATTTCCATGGAAGCAATGAAGGCGATTTCATTTTGAAGAGTTAAATAAACCTCGAATAAGAAGACGTAAGGGAGGCAGAGTTTCCAAGCTCTAGGCGGGCGGGCGCAGCTTGGCAGCGTCACAGCACTCCGCGCAGGGCGCAGGCGCCGGACGGGCAGGCGCAGGCGCAGTTCCCGGGGACTGATTAAAGCTCAGGCTCCCAATTGTACTGTGCTTCTCCCGTCACAGCGGTTCCGCCGGTGGAGAGTTTGAACAGCGCCCCCGCACTTTGCATGATTATATTGTGACCGTCGTGAGCCCTAGGCACACTTTTGCCTTTATCGGCCGCTTGCTCCATAAGAAAAAAAAAATGCTATTTCATGACTGCAGGGGTTTCGAGACAACATATTAATATTATATATTAAACATTTTCTTTGACCTAGGATTGAATTCTTCTCTTCTGATTTTAAAAGAAATTAAAACAATTTTGTGGACCCTTAAAAGTATTGTGGGGCCCTAGGTATTTTGCCTGGTGGAAAAGTCGGCCCTGCTTGTTCTCTTGATTCTTGGTGGAGGTACTTGGGGCTCTTTCCCAAGACGCAGAGAATACCAAACGTTCTCCAAATGGGACTTTCCTTCCGCCACTGCAACCGCCACAGATTTTGTGCTGAGAGATAAGGCAAAGGATTCAAACATTGCCCAGCCTTAAGTTTTCATGCTGCCTCCATAAAGGAGTCTATATTTTTGTGTGAATAAGCACACATCCCAATGATGAAAATTATCCCTCCTCAGATCATTTTGCTAACATTAGAACAGTAAAAACAATAGCATCTTTCATTCAAGCCAGTTATACAGATAAAAGAAAAACAAGTCCTTTTTTTACTCTGCTCAAAACACTTCTGAAACCAGGTGTGTGAGTTTTCCACACCAAGCAATTCTCCAATTCTCTGGACACCAACTGGGTGTCATACAATTCAATTTTGACACTATATTCATGGATTTAGCATCAGATCCCACAACTTAAGGGCTCAGTCCCACCAGACTACCCCACTTCAGATGCCAATGGAAAGTCCCGATCTCCCATACTTCCGCGTGACTGGCTATAAACCGGGGGTTCCTCCACCCAACCTCCGATTCAATAATTTGCTAGAATGGCTCACATAGCTCAGTAAAGCATTTTACTTACAAACGCTGGTTTATTACAAAGAGTACAACTCAGGTCCAGGCAAATAGAAGGGATACATAAGGCAAGGGATGGGGAAGGGGCAGGGAGCTGCTTCACATATGCTAACCTCAGGGCACATGAATGGGTTCACCAACCCAGAAGCTCTCTGAAACCTGTAGTTTATGGATTTTCATGGAGGCTTCATCACATAGGCAGATTAATTATTAAATCAATCTCCAGACCTTCTTCCTTCCCTGGAAGATGAGAGGTGGGGCTCAAAGTCCCAACCTTCTAATAATGGCTGGGACTTTCTGGTGACCAGACCTCATCCAGGAGCCCACTAATTGTTGCCTCATCAAAACAAAAGATGCTCCTATCACCTAGGAAATTCTGAGGGATTTAGGAGTTCCTGCATAAGACACTCCTATCACCCCATCACTCAGGAAATTACAAGGGTTTTAGTAGCTCTGTGTCAGGAACTTGGGGCAGATACCAATGTATATATTTCCTGTTATTTACTAATAGAGATTTCTTCACCATTCAATTACAATTCAAGGTCATCAGGCTCTTGGTTGCACCAATACAAAAACACTTTCCCAAAAGACATGTCACACTTATTTTGAAATTCATTTCTATATGTGGAAAGTATTGATGAAGAGCTTTCTTTGACTTGAAAAGACAAAAATCACCCGAGAGTTTCTAGGAAAGAGTAAGGTTTTTTCTAGATTAACCAATGGATAATTTGGTTGGAATCTCATTCTGCAGCAGGCTTAATTACAACCCAAGTTGAACTCCTTGCCTTGTAGAGTGTTTACTGATAAAGTAGGGCATTGATTGAGAACTAATGGGATCCTGTAAGTTGGGATGGGAATGTATGGGAAGACTCTCATGATGCTGTGGACACTGCACTCCTAAATTCTGAAGATTCTTCATTGCTAGTGGAAGCAGCCTCCCCACCCTCAGTGGTATATGTCATTCCATCTCCATCTGAGGAGAAAAAGTGCATTGACTGAGGAAAATATAATGGCCTCCCCTGAGGCAGTTGGCATCCAAGATAATGATGAGTTTCCTCAGGACCCACTCCCACCATTCCTCATTGCTTCTAGACCTATACCTAGACTCAAGTCCCAGCAGGCCCCTCAAGGTGAGGTGCAAAGTGTGACCCATGAGGAGGTGCACTACACTCCAAAAGAACTACTTGATTTTCTAATTTGTACACCCAGAAATCCAGAAACGGACACTAAGGATGTGGGATAATGGTGGAAAGAACATGAAGTTGGATCAGGCCAAATTTATTGATATGGGTTCACGAAGCAGAGATTCTGCATTTAATGTTGTAGTTTGGGGGATTAGAAAAGGCTTGACCTGTTTGTTTGATTGGCTGAAAGAAGGTCCAAAAAGTGGCCCATGGTGAGGGAATTAGAAATGCCAGATCAGCCTTATTTTAATGTAGAGGGAGGGATTCAAAGGCTTAGGGTGATTGGAACCATAGAGTGTATTTGTCATTTAAGACCTACTCACCCATACTGGGAGGGTTCAGAAGACATCCCTTTCATCAATACTGGGAGATATAAATTTTTGAGGGGAGTTCCGGCAACTGTGAAGAGCTCTGTGACCACTCTTCTCTGTAGGCCAGAACTTACTATGGGCACTGAAGTCACTCAACTGGGAAACCTAATGCAAGGGGAGTAATTGAATCCCGGGGTGGCGAGTGGTGGCACTCAACTGCCAAAGGCAAGTGGGGGTGTTACCTTAAGGAACAGCAGAGTCATAAGAGCAACCAGAATGGTCTGACTCCTGCAGACCTATGGCTATGGCTAGTTGATCATGGTGTTCCCAGAAGTGAAATAGGAATTCTACTAAATTATTACTTGATCTGTATAAAAGTTGATCTATAGAAAAGTTCTAGATCAAGTGAACAAAAGTCTAATCTGCATCATAAAAACAGAGAGTCATGGCCCTTCAATCAGTTGAGCCAGTTTAAAGACCCAGAACCCCTTGAATAAATGGGAGGCCAGGTCCACCTGAGAAAGATCCCCAGTATACTACCAAAAATGTATGCCATTAATCTTTCTTCCAGCCTTCCCCAAAGGGACTTTTGACCTTTTACCAGGGTAACTGTACATTCAAGAAAAGGAAATAATCAGACCTTTTGTGGACTACTGGACTCTGACTCTGAAGGGACACTAATTCCAGGCGACTTACAATGTCACTGTGGTCCAACAATCAGAGTCAGGTATTATAGAGCTCAAGTGATCAATGGAGTTTTATCTCAGGTCTGTCTCACAGCAGGACTAGTGGGTTCCCAAACCTATCCTATGGTTATTTATTTCCCCAGTTCAGAGTGCATACTTGTATCAGATATATTCAGCATGTGGTAGAATCCCCACATTGGTTTTGTGACCAATGGAGTGGTATTATTATAGTGTGAAAGGCCAAGTAGAACTGCCTCTATTTAGGAAAATAATAAACCAAAAGCAATACTGAGATCTCAGAGGGATTGCAGAGATTAGTGCCACCACCAAGGATTTGAAGAATGCAGAGGTGCTGATTCCCACCACACCCCTGCTCAACTGGCCTATTTAGCCTGTACATAAGACAGATGGGTCTTGGAGAATGACAATGGATTATCATAAGCTTAACCAGGTTGTGACTCCAATTGCAGCTGCTGTACCAGATGTGGTATCATTGCTTAAGCAAATGAACATATCCCCTGTTACCTGATATGCAGCTATTAATCTGGCAGATGCTTTTTTTCTCCATACCTGTTAGAATCAACCAATAGACATAGTTTGCTTTCAGCTGACAAGACCAGGAATATACCGTGGGGGTATACCAATTCTCCAACACTATGTCTAATTTTGTTCACAGGAACCTTGATTGCCTTTCCATTCTACAAGATACCACAATGGTCCATTACATTGATGACATTATGCTCATCAGACCTAGTAAGTAGGAAATAGCAACTACTCTAGACTTATAGACTTATAGGTAAGACATTTGCATGTTGGAAGTGGGAAATAAATCTGACAAAATCCAGGGGCCTCCTACCTCAGTGAAATTTCTAGGGGTCTAGTATTGTGGAGCATGTTGAGATATCCCTTCTTAGGTGAAGGATAAGTTGTTGCATCTGGCTCATCCTATAACCAAAGAAAAGCACAAAGCCTAGGGGGCCACTTTGGATTTTGGAGGCAACATATTTTTCATTTGGGTCTGTTATACTGGCTCATTTAATGAGTGACCCAAAAAGCTGCTAGTTTTGAGTGGGCTCTAGAACAACAGAAGGCTCTATGTAATCAACCTGCCACTAGGTAGTTAGCTAATGGTCCCCACTCCTGCTACACTACTTTCTTTCTCCCAGCCTGCACCTATGGCCTCAATGGGAGTTCCCTATGATCAATTGACAAAGGAAGAGAAGACTTGAGCCTCATTTATAGATGGTTCTACACAATATGCAGGCACCACCCAGAAGTGGACAGCAACAGCCTCTCTCTGCCTCATCCCGAATGACAGTGGTGAAGGAAAATCCTCCCAGTGGGCAGAACTTCCAGCAGTTCACCAGATTGTTCACTTTGCTTGGAAGGAGAATTGGCCAGACATGTGATTACATACAAATTCATATACCGTGGCCAATGGTTTGGCTGGTTGGTCAGGGACTTGGAAGGAACATGATTGGAAAATTGGCGACAAGGATATTTGGTAAAGATATATGTAGATAGACCTCTCTGAATCCATCAACAAAAACCATGAAGACATGCGTGTCTCATTGAGCATGCACCAAAGGGTGACCTCGGCAGAGCAGGGTTTTAATAATCAAGCAGATGGGATGACTTTTTCTGTCAGCCTCTTTCCCCAGCCACCCCTGTCATTGCCCAACAGGCTCATGAACAAAGTGGCCATGGTGGCAGGGATGGAGGTTATACACGGACTCAGCAGCATGGACTTCCACTCACTGACCTGGCTAAGGCCACTGCTGAGTATCCAATCTGCCAGCAGCAAAGACTAACACTGAGTCCCCAATGTGGCACCATTCCCTGGGGTGATCAACTAGCTACCTGGTAGCAGGTTGATTACATTGGATTGCTTCCATCATGGAAGGGGCAGCATTTTGTTCTTATTGGAATAGACACTTACTCTGGATATGGATTTGCCTTCTATGCTTGTAATGCTTTTTCCAAAACTACCATCTATGGACTTAAAAATATATAGATATTTATCCTACTGGCTCTGTTTCTCTGGAGAGCCCTGACTAACGAAGCTGGTAACCACTGAAGGACCAAATGAAGAAGTGAACCATGGAACTAACCAACATTTTAAATTATGCAAAACATACTGATGAACATTGTGCCTGCATTTGATTTAACCTCTGTGAAAATTTAAGGCGCTATAATATTTTCAATCACTTAAAGCAGAAGGACTTAGGTAGATTTCCTTCTTCTAAAGAGTATTGGTTGTGTGATATAATCATAGTTCTCTATTAAATATTTGAGTATCTTCAATATTTAGATAGTGTATTAGCAGCATGGATAATCACAAACTTAGGCTGTTTCAATTATAAAACTGAATAGTAATGCTGGACTGGATACTGCAGAAGTGGCTTTGCTCAGTGTAATCTTGGAGTCATTGCAATATTTGATCATCCATTTGATCATTACAGGAAATTCCTTTTTGGAATTGATGGCTGTTTTCATCACCCATAATTCTACCTCTAGTAATCCACTTTACATGCTAGGATTTTATATCCTTGAGCTTGTGCAATTGCACAAGTTCTTTAAAATGGTTTTCTTCCAAAAGAACTATCTTTTTTTTCATTGAAGTATATAGGTATACAATACCCTATTAGTTTCAGGTGTACATCATAGTGATTAAATATTTGTATACATTACAAAATGATCACCACAATTGTCTACTTAAATAAATAATCTGTCAATATACAAAGTTATTACAATATTATTGACTATATTTTCTATGCTGTACATTACATGCCCATGACTGACTTATTTTACAACTTCTAGTTTGCACCTCTTAGTCTCCTTCACCTATTTCTCTAGCCGCCCCCCCAACCACTCCCCCTTCTGGTAACCACCAGTTTGTTTCCTGTATCTATAAGTCTGTTTCTATTTTATTTTGTTTGTTCATTTCTTTCGTTTTTTAAGATTCCACATATAAGTTAAATCATACAGTATTTGTCTTCCTCTGACTTATTTCATTTAACATAATACCCTCTAGGTCCCTCCATATAGTCTCAAATGGCAAGATTTCATTCTTTTTTGTTGCTGAGTAATATTCCATTGTATATATACCACATCTTTATTCACTTTTCCATCAATAGGCACTTAGGTTGCATCCATATCTTGACTATTGTAAATACTGCTGCAATTAACATAGGGGTCCATGTATCTTTTTGTATTAGTGTATTCATTTTCTTTAGATAAATACCCAGAAGTGGAATTGCTGGATCATATGCTAGTGCTATTTTAAATTTTTTGAGGATCCTCCATACTGTTTTCCATAGTGGCTTCCCCAATTTACATTTCCACCAACAGTGTGCGAGGCTTCCCTTTTCTCCACATCCTCACCAACACTTGTTATTTCTTGTCTTTTTGACAGGTATGAGGTGTGAGGTGATATCCATTCTGACAGGTATGAGGTGGTGTCTCATTGTGGTTTTGATTTGCATTTCCCTGATGATTAGTGATGTTGAGCATCTTTTCATGTGCCTGTTGGCCATCTTTATGTCTTCTTTGTAAAAATGTCTACACAGGTCTTTTGCCCATTTTTAAATCAGGTTGTTTGGTTTTTTGACATTAAGTTGTATAAGTAATATTTTGGATATTAACCCCTTATGGGATGTATGATTTGCAAATATTTTCTTCCATTCAGTTGGTTTCCTTTTCATTTTGTTGATAGTTTCCTCTACTGTGCCAAAGCTTTTTAGTCTGATGTAATCCCAATTGTTTATTTTTGCTTTTGTTGCCTTTGCATGAGGAGACTGGTCCAAAAAATTATTGTGAAGGCCAGTTGCAAAGAACTGACTGTCTGTTTTCCTATAGGAGTTTTATGGCTTCAGGTCTTGCATTCAAGTCTTTAATCCACTTTGAATTTATTTTTGTAAATGGTGTGAGATAGCGGTCCAGTTTCATTCTTTTGCATGTAGCTGTCTAGTTTTCCCAGTATCAATTATTGAAGAGACAGTCTTATCCCCATTGTATATTCTTGCCTCCTTTGTCATAGCTTAATTGGCCATATATGCATGGGTTTATGTCTGAGCTCTCAATTCTGTTCCATTGATCTATGTGTCTGTTTTCATGCCAGTACCAAACTGTTTTGATTACTATAGCTTTGTAGTATAGTTTGAAATCAGGGAGCGTGATACCTCAAGCCAAAAGAACTATCTTTTTTGAAGTGGTTCCATCCAGAGGACTGAAAGTATCTCCACATATTAAAATCATCTTCTATGACATTTACTAGGATATTAATATTTACTCCATGGATACATTCCTAGATACAATAAAGAAACCCAATTTTATATCAAGTATAATGCTAAACACATTACAGGCATGTGTAATTCTCACGTCCACTGGGCCCCATGTACAGTACTATCATGTTTTTCATAGGAAGCTGAAGATCACATGACTAGCAAATGCCAGGGGCTTTGAATAAAACACAGATACATAAGCAAAGACATAGTGGTGGGTGAGAATACCTGAATATTTGAGGAGAGGGGTCATAATGGAAATTGCATAATGTAACTAGTGGATTCAATTGCATCATTTACATCAATTAAAAGTTGAATATAGAGAAAAATTTTGCTTACTTTGTAACTAAGTTGGTCTATCTATTCACTCAGTGCTACAGTGTGAAAGGGATACGAACATGTAAAATCTACTTATACATAATCCAAACCAAGAAAAATTTAGCTACATAATGTTTGTTGAAAGCATAATAGCATTAACATAGCATGAGATTTTTTAAAAATATGGTAAAATGATGTTCAAAATCACCAAAATAAAAAGTGAAAAAATTTTAAAAGATTTATAAGTATAGAGATATAATTTGCCAATTCAAAACACTAATTCCCAGTCCCTGAGGGCTTCTGCGCTGGGACCGTTGGAGAAACCGACACTTGCCTGGAAGCTGGAGCGCCGGGTCGCTCGGCTCCGGTGATGAGCAAGTGCAGCGGAGACCGCTGACGGCGGGGACCCGTCCAAGTGTCGCCCTAGCCCTGGCCCGAGAGCCTCCACTGCACAAGGCAGTGGATCCGAAGCGCTGTGGTCGGGACGACCCCAGCCAACAAGGAGCCCTGACATTTTCCCTGAGACCCTTCCCCGCACCGTCCTCCGCGCACAAGTGACGTTACAGTAGCACCTCTGCGTTTGCTCCTTAAAGATGGAAGCACTTTTGTCTTCAGAGTCCTTAGATAATTTTCCTTTCGCTGCTCAAGGAAGGTGACGGAAAACAATGCCAACGTCCTGTATTTCTCCCGGGTGTTCCTGGTTTGTCTGTTGAGGAAGGATGAGGCGCAAGGGCGGGGGTGGCCGGTGCAGGTTCTCCCTTGGTACCCTCGGTCGCACCTGGCTTTGCTGGGCGCGGCCGGGCCGTGGGGTCTCCTGAGCACTGGGGCAGGAGACGGCGGGCGGCAACCAGGGGTCGAGCGTGGCCTGTCGTCCGACGTGCCCACACCCACTGGGTCTCCAAGAGAAACAGGAGACAGGCAGCCAGCAGCCCTGACCACTCCACTTAGCCTGGGAAACGCCCCTGCTCCGTGGCCCTGGCCCCTGCCTCGCGGCATCTGCGCCTGGCTCAGCCACCGCCTCCACCGCTTTCCCCTCTCCTACTCCCCACGCTCGCCCAAAAGGTCAGGTTTCCTCAGGCCCAGATATTCTGTCTCCCTCAGGCGCTGACCTAATGCCGGCGCCAGGGGTCTCTTACCCCTCCGACTCTCCCAAACCCCTTTTTCCAGCTCCTGTCAGCGAGCCACGAGCCGACCTGCTGCAAGATCCCTGGAGTGGAAGGTGAGGCAGTCATGACCAGGGCGCGGAGCCTGGGATATCAGCCCAACTTCGGAGAGCGACTGGGCTTAGCGCGCTCTAGGATCCCGGAGAGGGCGTGCTCGCTTGCCATTCCTACTCCAACTGGGTGACTTTTCCAAAGCGCCTTACTCCTCAACACCAAAGGGACTTGGATTAGAGTGTCCACCCCATCCTGGGGTGAAAGGGAGCTCTCCTTGGAGAACAATGCCTATCAAGATGTTAATCACTGTACCAGGCTCCCTTTTAGAATTCCTGAACTAAATGAATTCTAATACACATCTGGCCCCCAGTGTTTCTGAGAAGCTATTATGGACCTGCCAATTTTCTAGTTACATATAAATATGTAACACAGAAATGGAACAATTATATACACACCCTTCTGTAACTAGGTTTTTTTTCATTCCACATCTCGTAGCTACAGAATGAAATTTCCTAATTTCATTTTCCCACTGGATATATTCCTTTTGGGATTTAAAATGATTTATTTCAAATTTCCCATTGTTACACTTTTCCCAGTTCTTAGTTAAGCATGCTGTCTTGTGGGCATATTGTGTGTGTGTGTGTGTGTGTGTGTGTGTGTGGTGGGGAGATGTGTGCTTCTTTGTGTGTGTGTGTGCTGTGTGTAATAGGCTGCCAGTAGTTAAAGTTCTGTTTTTCAAGAATGCGTGCTGTGTAGATTTAACTACATCTTTATCTTACTGTATTACTGTACAAAACACAGCCCCACTCGCAGTATATGAAATGTGTATGACCCTACAATGTGAAGATCATTGGTAAAATCCACGTACCATGTCTTCTGAATTTGGTAGGTGAAAGATACATGCCCTTGTTTTAATTTCTGTGCTTTTTATTTTTAGGAGATTGAACCTTATTTAGTAAACTTCTTAAAAAAAGAGATTAATGCAATGTGGATAGTATTTTGCTTTCAACAAAATTGTGTAACAAAATTTTACTTGTTTAGGATTAAGCTGAAGTTCTGTAACAGGTAGATCTTAAGCTAGCATGAGGGAAGCCATCGTAGGGGAAGGAAGCAATATTGTTACTGTGATCCTGACTCACTAGTCTCTAAGAATGCACCCTGGCCTGCACATAGCTTAGATGATTAAGCACCTCTCACTTTGGCACCTCTCACATGATCTGCTAGTTCTATGACTCTTGCCTATGTATGTCTCCCAGCTGTGATAATATGATAACTTTGTTCTCTGAGTCCCCCAGGAACATGATGGCCTCCAGAAAGAAAGACTCTGCATTGATACCCATCACAGATGACAGAAGACAGAGGTAATGAGGCCCCTTGAAGTCCGTCACACCAGATGGTTGACATTCCTAAACCCCCTCCTTCCCTGCCCATTTCCCTTATATAAATGCCTCAAGATTCTGTATGATTTTTAAGATGGTTCTTTAGGACACTTGTCCACCATCTTCTGATTATGCTAGCTAATTGTATAAATTTTCCTTTCTCAACCACCAGCTTGTTTGCAATTGATTGGTACCAGATTGTGGTGAGCCGAACAAGCCCCTTTTTGCTCAGTTACAGTTCCTATTGATGCTGGCTGGGTGCTGCCCCGAGCTCCTCGCTGAGTTGGGCTCTACAGAGGGCAGCTGGCCACAGGCATCCTGCTTCAGCAGAGCAGGCCTGAGAGGAGAGCTGTGGCCAGCAAGACACAGCCTGGTGTGTAGAACCTCCTCCTGAAGGCGACACCCAGGACATTTGGTGTGTGAGTGACATCTTCCTATTGCCCTGTGAACTTTGCTGCATGTGCCCTGCTGTTTAATGATTTGTTTCAAATAACCGTGCCGGAGGATGCTAAGGATGTACCTCTCCTCCTTAGTTACCCTTAGGTCATACTAGTTTGAACTTAGAGAAAATCTTCCCTCCCTGTGGTGGGCAGTGGGCACAGTGAGGTGTTTCCAGAAGGCTAATGGTACAAGAACTCTATTTCTCGGTCTCAAGGAAAGTCAGTCTTTAAATCTGCAATTTTAGAGTGTGAGTAGGGTGAGGCAGGAATCAGGTTGAGCACGAGGTCTTTGTCTTGGATCATTTTCCTGCTTGGTCTAGCTAAGGAGCTACACTTTGGTCTTTAGATTCAGGGTCCTCTCAACCCTCCACCCTCACTGCCATCACCAGTCTCAGCCCCTAAGTACATCACATTCTGGATGCCCCAACCTCTGGGCTGCTTCAGTGCCCAGCAGGGATTGGAGAAGCTACTTGCTCCTGTCCCAGGACCCCTGGGTCAAGAAAATTGATAGTTACAGAAGAGATTTAAATGTCTTTATTAAAATAGTTTATTTAATTTTTGATAGAAGGACATGTAAGAAAGGAAAGATGTAAATTTTCAAGATGAAATATTAAGAGAAAATTTTCTCCTTTTAACTTCATGGTCTCATCTACAACTCATGATCAATATAAAACAAACATTCTCAAAATATCCTGAAAACAGAAAGAAAAACTTCAAATATTTACATATGTTATTAAGGAAACCTAGACTCATTTCTCTAAGATTGTTTGAAGAAAAAGATTGCAGAAAGTTAGTAAGTAAAATGTTGAGTGTAATGTCACTTTTGTATTTCTTTTTATGTTTTTTAGGAACAGAAATGGAATACAGTCAAATTGTCTAAGCATAAAAGAATGTATTAGAGGATAAAAACTAACTTAAAATTTGATGGAATAATGAACACAGAGTTTTGCCTGAACTTCAGGAATGACTCTCAGAACCACCCAGCAAAGTGGCTCCCAAAGAGCCACTGTCAGAAAGGAGAAAACACTGCATCCTCAGCTGCCAGCACAGCTCCTCTTTTCAGAATCATGAAGCCCCTGGCAAATGTTACAATACGGGGTCATTCCAGGTGTTTGTGTGGAATGTGTGCATTGAGTAATCCTCATGCATTGTTGTTGGAGGGTAAATGTCACCTGCATCCCGAAGAACAACACGGCACTACTCAATAAATTTAGGTTCATGCATGTTTATGGCCTAATTCCACCCATGGGTATACGTCCCAGGGAAATTCTCTCACAAGGGGACTGTTACATGAGGTGAAGGTGGGCACCTGGCAATCTGTGGGACAGCAGAGAGGTAAAATGTGGCAGGGGCTCATCAGAGGTTAATATGCCAGCGCTGAAAGAACAGATGAAATGTAATATAACAATCTTAGAAACTTGCAAAAGAGTTAAAAATAATGAACTAAATTAGATCTATAACTTGAGAACCTTACATGTATTGAAGATATATGCACAGAAAACAGTATCGCGTATTATAAGACCGACTAATGCAAAAACACACATAAAATATTAAATAGCTTCTAATGGGAAGAACTGCAATAAGAAGTACGGACAGCAGAGAAAGGGGAACCACTAATAATAGAATGCACATAATTACATGAAACAGGATAGGGCATTTGCCCACTGGGTGAGAAGAGCATAGAGAATTGGAAGTGTCTCTTTGATTCAGGTTACCTAGTGTAGAGAAAAGTAGAAAAATTACCATTCTAAGTAGGCATGGGACTCTACTTTTCTCACCCCAACCTAATTACTCCTTTACTCGTTCCCCCCCACCCCCCCCCCCCCCGATACTCGTGCAAGAGGACTTGGAATCTCAATCCAGCTTCAGAATGAACTAGCCTCGTGATCTTTCAAGGATCTGATGTCGGGGAGTCTCATCTTTAAAACCAGGCAATCCTCTCTGATAGGCTAAGAGAAAAGACAGAAGTGTAATTTGTTAGGCATGCCTGACGAGTAGAGCGGCTTTCTACAGTGAATGGAAAAGGCCAAGGACTGGACTGTCTCCCCAGGGACTTTCCCTGCCGTCCCCGCCCCTTCATTCAATCACGGAAACCCCTCAGACTTTCAATAGCTCCTCCCAGAAGATGACGGTTTTCTCCTTAATCACATCAGGCTCCGAGGCAATTTGCAAGGCAAATGAGGATCAAGCCCCACGTGTTTGGATTTGGTTTCTGACGTCCTACACAAGATAGAACAGTATAAAAGGGCACCCTCAGTGCCAGACTGAATCATTCGCCCTTTTTCCTAGACTGGCTACAAGTCCCTGCCTGGTCAGGAGACTGAAGCTATGGAACCCCATCCATCTACCCTGGAGGAGCTGTCTTGGAGGTGGACCTGTCCAGAGCCCAACATGCCAGCCGGCCTGAACCGAGAACAGGCCTGGGCCTGGGCACTGGATAACTTCCCAGCGCTGAGCCGCCGCTCCTGCCAACGCCCCCAGTTCTGCGGGGACTGGAACTACGGTGCCTGCGGGATGCTGCGCCAACCTTGCACATGGCACAGAGATATTCCTGGAGTGAAGAGGGGCCAAAAACGCTGTCGAGACCCACATGTCCAGGAGCCAATGGGTGAAATCGAGATGGAGCGACAGTCACTTCAAGAAGAGGCAGATGCTGCAGACCGCACAGCCCAGTGGGGCCTGAACCAGCCAGGGGATGCCAGCGCCAGCAGAGGTGGACAGATCCATGGTGAGATCGCCCCCAGGAGCCCAGGCCGCCCCCGAAAGCTGCTGAAAACCGAGACTTAAAACAGGGTGGAACCCGGAATGGAAAGGAACCCTAGCCTTACACCTGACCCACAGCACTGTCCCCTTCAACCGATGTCCTGGTCGGAGCCCAAGACACCACACTGGGTCTCTCATTCTGTCGCCGTGGACTTCGCTGCCACAGTGCCCTGCGTGCCTAGGAGGCTTGAGGAGTCTGTGGTGGAGAACGTTATTTTGTTCTTCCTCCCCTGAGTGACTTAATGGCTTTTCAATGAGTAAAACTCTCCTCGTAATAAATAATATGCTAAAGAGCTTCTTTTGGGTCTGCTTAGAGTTGTCAGGATCTTCTCTTATTGAAAATGTATACAATGACTAAAGCCTGTTTCCTTATTCTCTGCCAGTGGAACTGATTTTGACAGCGCAGAGGCAGGACCAGAAACAGTGTAGATGGGCCTGGGGCAGAAAGGGGAGCAGTGACCCAGGTCACTACTCATGACAATCAGTGAAATGCAAATTAAAACAATGAGGTATATTTTTGTTTTGCATAAGGGCATATATGAAACTTTTTCATGACCTCCTTGGTTGTTAACATTTGGAAAGTGTAACTCCCAAGCACCACTGGTAGGAATGAGTTTGGAAGGATCTTTGGAAAGACAGTATTTACTATTTAAACATTTAATGTGAATACTCTTTTGACCCCCAAATTCCATTTCTTCTATAAGCAAGAAATTGTAGTTCATAAAACTAGTGTGATCTTGTGAATGATTAGGAATGAATAAATTATGGTATAGCTGCACAATTCCAAACTATGAAGCCCTTAGAAATAAAATGGAAAACATGATTTTATAAAGCTATCCGAGAAAATGAATGCATAGTAGGAGGACCAGACACTAGGTGGGCTGGTGGCTGTAACACCAGGGCTTGGAGAGCGGGGTCCTACTAGTTGAGGGAGAAAGCACTAAGACTCAGCTGACCAGCTAGGGTTAGAAAAGGCAGATTTCTGAGATCTCTGCCTACTTGGGCCCTAGGGTATTCTGACCTTTCTGGGTCCCACACATCCATATGTCTACAGCAGTCCCCTCTCCTGGGGTTGACCTTTGCCCAGTGGGGAACCCAAGTGTCAGGTCCCAGCCAGGTGGGTCTAGGCAGCTCTCCAAACTGTTCTTAGTGCCAAGAAAGTCTCCGAGTCCTCCTCATTTCCCTGCACACACAGTAGTTTGCCTCCCAGCAGAACCGGGGCATTTGTCTGAGCCTGGGCTAAGCCCCCGGAGGTTGTCAGACCCAGGATTCTGCAGTTGGAGGGAGGGTGGTAACCAGTGCTCCCACCTCTTGCATGCAGACAGTGAAACCCTCTCAGCAAGACAGGGGAGACTCCAATCCTTCAGGCCCCCAGATGGTGAAACAATATGTCTGGGCCAAGAGAGAGGAGGATGCAGCAGTCTTTCACCCTTGGACTTTTAGATCCCTCTGTTATCAGAAACCAAGGTGCTGAAAATTGGATGTTGATGTTACCCTTCTGTGCAAATTGTCTCAGAAACTCTGACCTGGTTAGAGGAAGCATGTAAATATGCTCTTCTTGAATGACATGAAACAAGATTGAGTTGAGTGTGGTTTTGGACAAGTCTGAGTGATTGGGTATTGCTAGCATTAGAAGGTCATAGCAAGTTTGCTCTCATTTTCTGAGAGAGAGGCAAAAAGAAAAAAAAAAAATCAACCCTTCCAAAGACATATTTTTCTTTTTCAGTGACATCTGCCCTTCCTCTGTTCAGCTCACGACTGGAGAATATTTGGTATGCATTCATTCCTTCTTCATTCATAAATATTCACTGAGTGCCTTCATTATGATGCATAGTGATCCTGGCCCTGGAGATAAAGCAACCAATAAGCAGGCATGGGATCTGCACTAAAGTATTAACACCTTCTTGGGAGGAAATAGTAAACATGCCAGCAAATGAATATGATAAGTGCTATCAAGGAAGTTATGTAAGTAATTGGACAGAAGGTAACTGAGAGGGTGCTACTTTCATCCTGGTTGTCAGAATAGAATGATCAGAGATGTGGGGGTATCCTTTCAACCTACATCAGAGTAGGCCGTGGAGGAAGCCAAGCAAAATCTGGGGGAGGAGTTAACACCGAGACAGAACAACAAATACAAGGGCTTTGAATTTAGAAGAAACTTAACACCATCACGGACAGAGGGAAGGCAGGCAGTGGCTTTCTGTGGCCCAAGTGGGAAGTGTCTGGACTAGAACAATCTTGGAGTCCTCTGTCCAAGAGGGCCTGATGGCCTCCAGGCAGACGTGATAAATAATTTGGAAAAAAAGATGGGAGGTTTGATGTAGTTTTGATTGAATGGCTTAATTACTGACATCAAAACTGCTCAAATAGGGGCCCGCCCGGTTGCATAGTGGTGAAGTTTGCATACTTCTCTTAGGCGGCCCAGGGTTCGAGGGTTTGGACCTATACACCACTTATCAAGCCATGCTGTGGCAGGCATCCCATACATAAAATGGAGGAAGATGGACGCAGATATTAGCTCAGGGCCAATCTTTCTCAGCAAAAAAAGAGGAGGATTGGTAACAGATGTTAGCTCAGGGCTAATCTTCACACACGCAAAAAAGCTCAAGTATATGAAATGACCCCATAAATTATGAGATCAGTCAGAGATGTAGCCAAAGGATTTTTAAGAGAGATCCAACTTGTGATTGAAGGTGTGTTCACACTTTCTTCCTAACCTTCTCAGATTATATGACCCATGTATCAGCTGAGCTCTTTAGTTCACACTATTTTTTTTTCCAGGATAGAATAGAAAATAAAATATAAGAGCAAAATTTTAGAAGTGATTCTTCAAGGAGCCTTTTACAAACACCAGAGTCCAGTAGAATTTTGATGAAAAAATAGTCTAATTTTGGATTGCGTAAATTCCATATTCCCTACTAATTCACTTCCTTCCTCAGTTGGCAGTTTCTGTCTAGGGGAGTTGTAGGGAACTAGTACAATCCCTGGCAAGGTTTTCAGGGAGAGGCATGTTGGCAGGATGGTTTGCTCAGCAGGTCTTTGCCTGGTCACGGGGCTCCCCATTGGGAATCTCCACTCTTCTGAGTGTTATAGCCACTTGGGCACCCCTCTCTCTGCAACTCGAGCATCCACTCACTGTTCACACCTGGAGAGATAGATCCCTGCAACTTGGCCCAGGAACGGCTGAAGCTAGCTTCTTGGGATCACCACCGAAGTACCCCCAGTAGCCGCTGCTCAGTGGAGGCTGCTCCTGCTCCCAGGATCCATCCTCCAGACGCCTGGAGCCCACTCACAGGGATCCTTTATACTTCTCAAGAGAGTTCCCATTCTGGTTTCTAAATAAGGCTCTACATTTACTAGTGTGAATATTACTTACCTCCGGTTTCTCTAGATTTGATACTACAGTGGAGGGTACAGGCTCCTTTCTATGGATTTGGCTCTGGGTAAAGACTCTTTTGACGCCACACTATTTTCTCAATATCTTACAAGACATGTACATCATTTTCATCTTCTTTTACTAAAAAAGGTAAACTGAATAGATTGTGTAGGCAATCATTAGTTGTGTGACTTTGAGTGTGTCTCTCCTGGTGGGACTGTGAGTGTGGATGCTTGTGTTGTAGAGACTATAACACACAGAGGTGTGAAGTTTCCCAATGTCTAATCGAGGAAATGTAGGCTTGGATGCACCGACGCATTTGCCCACAGCATGTTTGAAACATTTGAGGAAGGCTGTAAGGAAATGCAATTTCACTATAGATATGATACAAAAACCCCCAATCTTCCAAGAGTAAACACACACAAAAAGACAACAGCTGAAGTTGCTATTCATTGATGTGATGTTTATACCCATAGTCATATTACCAAAACGACAATGGAAATACTAACAATTGTAATTGAACAACTCATTTTCTGCCGTGGAATATCTAATTACTTAGGCTTTATTATCCAGTTTAGTCATAAAAGCTCCCTTGTAAAACATTAAGTTTTGTCTCTAATCCACAGATGACAATATGAGGACCAGCGATGTTAGGTAAGTCGTTGAGTGTTATGGTATATAGAAATGATGGACCAAACTTGAACCCAGTCTGCATCTTGCTCCCTAGACCTTGGCCTCTTCCTGTCATACATGTTGGCTGAAATTCTGAAGCTACTTTCACTTGGAAATTGACAAGTAGAAGACCAGGGCGGGAGTCTGACTTCTGTCACTAACCAGCAGCGTCATTTCACACAAAGGAGAGCCACTTCTCACTTTGATCATCTGGGTAAATCAGATGGTATGTTCCAAGCCGAAGAGCCATGAGAATCAATGGACATAAAGTTCTCTAAAAGTGCCTGGCACCCAAGAGGTTTTTAATAAAAGATTAACCTTCCCAAATAGCTTGTCTTGACCAAGCCTCTCTACTTGCAGTTTTTCTAAAAATAAACAAACAACTTTATTCCTATCAGTGAACAAAATCAATTCAACTTTGGAAAAATCAGTCCAAGATGATTGGATTTTCTCTTAATCTCATCCGGTCCTGCCTTCAAAGCAATCTGCACCTGAGAAAAGGTCACCGCCCAGCTAATATCCTTTAGTTGGACGCCTAAGAGCCAGGAGAGTGTAAATTGGAAAGGAAGGGGGTCCTTGAAAACATCACCATTTTCCTCCTCTCAGCAGCTGAAGCGATGGAGCCCTACTTTCCCCGCTGTGTGCGCCAGGCCTGGGATTCCACAGAGGAGTCGCAGGGGCCAGAGACACTGGGAACCTGGAGCTCAGCGGACCCTGGGCCCTGGCCGCTCCCTTTCTACCCTAAGCTGGGCCACCTCTCTTGGGACGACCAGGACTTCAACCGGGAATTGTTTTCTGCTCCGTGTGGGCTTCTGCGCCAGGACTGCCCGCGACACGGACCCAGAGCGGAAAGCACCTCGAGGCGGGGCGCAGAGCCGCCCTCCACCTCAGACACCCCGCGACACAAAAGGAACCAGAGGCGCCCCCAGGAGAGGCGGCCACCGCCGACCAGGAGCCCAGCCGACGACCGTCCCCAAAGCCTCCCTAGGCCGGCGTCACGTGGGGACGGACCACTGGAGCCCAAGACCTCCTGTGATGGGGACTCTTCAAAGCGTCATCTTCCTCCTGCCAGGGGAGCCACCGCCAGACTTCCAAAGGCTGCTAGGATTAGGTCTCACACAGTGTGGCCTGGACTCCCGCTGGATGCAAACGCCGCCCACTGAGCACTCAGAAACCCCTGAGACTTCCTCTGGGAGCATTCACTGGATGATGCTCTTGGAACAATGGTGTTAGAGTAACACCGCTCCGTTTATATAATAATCGTGATAAGAAGTTTTGCCTTCGTAGACTTTGGGAAATTTTCTTTAGCTTTCTTAATAAAATTATACGAAAATGCTCAAATCCTCTTTTCTCACTTGTGTCCCTGGTTGGCTGTTGGGAAAGGACGGGAAACAGGGCCAAGGGTGGCTGGTGCTGGTTCCGGCCGGGGACCTTAGGTCGCCTGCTTTGCTGAGCATAGGACAGGCAGTAGGGTATCCTGTGCACGAGGATGCCAACAGGGGCG
The DNA here is from genome assembly GCA_031878705.1 of Tapirus indicus. Classification (NCBI taxonomy): domain Eukaryota; kingdom Metazoa; phylum Chordata; class Mammalia; order Perissodactyla; family Tapiridae; genus Tapirus; species Tapirus indicus. The sequence goes on along the minus strand of CM062921.1, from coordinate 112,083,013 downwards.
AGCGTGGCAGGTTCTGAAACTTGCTCAGGCGCCCTGGGCTTCCAGGAGATCCAGCACGCAGGCAGCCCGCAGCCCTGAGAACTCCATTTAGCCCAGGAAACGTCCCTGCTCCAGCACCCTGGCCTTTCTCCGCTTGGCTTCCATCAGGGACCCTCTAGGCATCTTCACGTTGCTCTGCTGCGGTCTCCACCACGTGTCCCTAGCGCCAAACTCACCTACAAGCTTAGGCCTCCCATGGCCCAGAGTTTCTCTTGTCCTCAGAAACTTCCCAGGAAGCTTCTCTTCTGCCTCTAAATCTCCTGAACTCGGATTTCTAGCGCACTCACTGGAGCTGATCTGCAATCGCTCCAGGTGGTGTGCACAGGCAATGTTGTCATGGACATGGGAAAACCAGCCAATTGTCCATGAGAGTGTGGGGTCTACACGCCTGGATTCTGGAGTGGCCCTGCTTGGTTCCAATCCCCACTCCAACTTGGTGACTTTCCAAGGTGCCTTTCCTCTCAAAAGAGAAGGTAAGCGAATTAGAGCATCCACCATGTGTGGGGTTGAAACCAACAGTGACTTAGAACAATGTCCAGCAAGATGTAAAAGCTCAATAAATGTTAATTACAATTATTCTTATAATTGTTCTCCTACTGTGACTTCTCTGGGGTAAAAAAATTATAGGGATTGAGCTCAGCGGTGTCTGAAAGTTTGGACACTCTTCCCTGGGAGCTATTTCCTGTAATCCCTTCACCTGTCCTCTCCAGTATCTGACACCCCACCCTTTCCCCCCTTTTCTTGCCGGGATGTCGTGTGACACCACTGTAGACATGAATTCTGTGACTCAGCTGTTATCAAAACCCTGGTCTGTCCACCGTTGCAAAAGTATTATTTTCACAATCTGTTGGACCGGAGTGATATTTTACTTTTTCAGACTCAAAAGGAGTCTTTCCAGAAAGGGCTAGCTTGTGAAACATATGCTTTGTAATGAGAGGACTGTGAATATGTGTGGTAGACACTGATATGCCTTTATTTAAATAGTTTAGTTTTCTACTTTGTCCGTTGTTACTCATGAGTGTATGTAAGAAAGGAAATCAACAAGCATAGGAAATAAATGACAGTCCTTAATTTAATTACTTCTTTCTTTCAGCCTCAGCATTTCCAGCCAATATTTCAAAATACTTAGCCTTTTCTGAGGAGTAAATGAAATATCCCTTGAATTCATGGAGTGATAGACTTGTATTAACTGCTCGCCATTAATCACTGGTAGAATTTGGAGTAAATTCTACAGTTATTTTGAGCAATTCTCAAGTCCAAAATCGTCTGCAAATATACTCTTTTGTGTGTACATTTCGGTGCAAAGCACATTTGGCAGCAAAATCTGACCTGGACTAAGGTGAGGCTAGAGTGTGCTCCATATCCAAATAGCATGAATACTCATAGGAAAGGGTGGTTACTGGACAGGGTCCTTGACCCCACAGGCAGGGTCACACTCTTTCAGGGCAAGCATCTATTATCACTTTATAATTTCCCACCTTCTGAATTCCAACCGACATCTGGCCCCCATAATTTCTGAGAGGACTTTGTGGACCTGTAATTTTTCTAGTTATATGGAAGTATAAAATAGAAATGGAATCATGATATACATACCATTATGAAACCAGCTTTTATTCACTTAATATCTTGTATCCACAAATTGACATTTTATTTGTCAACTGTGTATATTCTGTTTTGGATTCAAAATTTTTTATTTCTAATATCCTATTGTTATACATTTCCCAACATCTATGTTTGGCTATGATCATCCTCAACTTGTCGAAGTTTTGTTTGTTTGTGAAATATATTAGTCAAAAGTTAACAATTGGGTTTCATAAGTATACGCATTATAAATTTAATTCATATTATATTTAGTGTAATTCACTAAAACTTGTTTTGAATTGACTAGGCAAATTATGTCTCTATACCTATAAATCTTAGGTATTACACTAAGTGTAATACACACTTTAGTGTAATACACTAAAACTTGTTTTGAATTGGTTAGGCAAATCATATCTCTATATCTATAAATCTTAGGTATTATACTAAGTGTAATACACTAAGTGCAATACACACTTTAGTGTAATACACTAAAACTTGTTTTGAATTGGCTAGGCAAATCATATCTCTATACCTATAAATCTTAGGTATTATACTAAGTGTAATACACACTTTAGTGTAATCCACCAAAATTGGTTTTAAATTGGCTAGGCAAATCGTATCTCTATATCTATAAATCTTGGGTATTACACTAAGTGTAATACACTAAGTGTAATACACACTTTAGTGTAATACACCAAAAGTTGTTTGAATTGGCTAGGCAAATCATATTCTATACCTATAAATCTTAGGTATTACACTAAAGTGTAATACACACTTTAGTGTAATACACTAAAACTTGTTTTGAATTGGCTAGGCAAAATATATCTCTATACCTATAAATCTTAGGTATTACACTAATGATCTTCACATTGTAGGGCAACATACATTTTCATATAACATGAGACTACATTTGACACAGTAATTTAAAGGGCAATATAATATGAATTAAATTTATAATGCATATACTTATGAAACCCAATTGTTAACTTTTGACTAATATATTTCACAAACAAACAAAACTTCGACAAGTTGAGGATGATCATAGCCAAACATAGATGTTGGGAAATGTATAACAATAGGATATTAGAAATAAAAAATTTTGAATCCAAAACAGAATATACGCAGTTGACAAATAAAATGTCAATTTGTGGATACAAGATATTAAGTGAATAAAAGCTGGTTTCATAATGGTATGTATATCATGATTCCATTTCTATTTTATACTTCCATATAACTAGAAAAATTACAGGTCCACAAAGTCCTCTCAGAAATTATGGGGGCCAGATGTCGGTTGGAATTCAGAAGGTGGGAAATTATAAAGTGATAATAGATGCTTGCCCTGAAAGAGTGTGACCCTGCCTGTGGGGTCAAGGACCCTGTCCAGTAACCACCCTTTCCTATGAGTATTCATGCTATTTGGATATGGAGCACACTCTAGCCTCACCTTAGTCCAGGTCAGATTTTGCTGCCAAATGTGCTTTGCACCGAAATGTACACACAAAAGAGTATATTTGCAGATGATTTTGGACTTGAGAATTGCTCAAAATAACTGTAGAATTTACTCCAAATTCTACCAGTGATTAATGGCGAGCAGTTAATACAAGTCTATCACTCCATGAATTCAAGGGATATTTCATTTACTCCTCAGAAAAGGCTAAGTATTTTGAAATATTGGCTGGAAATGCTGAGGCTGAAAGAAAGAAGTAATTAAATTAAGGACTGTCATTTATTTCCTATGCTTGTTGATTTCCTTTCTTACATACACTCATGAGTAACAACGGACAAAGTAGAAAACTAAACTATTTAAATAAAGGCATATCAGTGTCTACCACACATATTCACAGTCCTCTCATTACAAAGCATATGTTTCACAAGCTAGCCCTTTCTGGAAAGACTCCTTTTGAGTCTGAAAAAGTAAAATATCACTCCGGTCCAACAGATTGTGAAAATAATACTTTTGCAACGGTGGACAGACCAGGGTTTTGATAACAGCTGAGCCACAGAATTCATGTCTACAGTGGTGTCACACGACATCCCGGCAAGAAAAGGGGGGAAAGGGTGGGGTGTCAGATACTGGAGAGGGCAGGTGAAGGGATTACAGGAAATAGCTCCCAGGGAAGAGTGTCCAAACTTTCAGACACCGCTGAGCTCAATCCCTATAATTTTTTTACCCCAGAGAAGTCACAGTAGGAGAACAATTATAAGAATAATTGTAATTAACATTTATTGAGCTTTTACATCTTGCTGGACATTGTTCTAAGTCACTGTTGGTTTCAACCCCACACATGGTGGATGCTCTAATTCGCTTACCTTCTCTTTTGAGAGGAAAGGCACCTTGGAAAGTCACCAAGTTGGAGTGGGGATTGGAACCAAGCAGGGCCACTCCAGAATCCAGGCGTGTAGACCCCACACTCTCATGGACAATTGGCTGGTTTTCCCATGTCCATGACAACATTGCCTGTGCACACCACCTGGAGCGATTGCAGATCAGCTCCAGTGAGTGCGCTAGAAATCCGAGTTCAGGAGATTTAGAGGCAGAAGAGAAGCTTCCTGGGAAGTTTCTGAGGACAAGAGAAACTCTGGGCCATGGGAGGCCTAAGCTTGTAGGTGAGTTTGGCGCTAGGGACACGTGGTGGAGACCGCAGCAGAGCAACGTGAAGATGCCTAGAGGGTCCCTGATGGAAGCCAAGCGGAGAAAGGCCAGGGTGCTGGAGCAGGGACGTTTCCTGGGCTAAATGGAGTTCTCAGGGCTGCGGGCTGCCTGCGTGCTGGATCTCCTGGAAGCCCAGGGCGCCTGAGCAAGTTTCAGAACCTGCCACGCTCGCCCCTGTTGGCATCCTCGTGCACAGGATACCCTACTGCCTGTCCTATGCTCAGCAAAGCAGGCGACCTAAGGTCCCCGGCCGGAACCAGCACCAGCCACCCTTGGCCCTGTTTCCCGTCCTTTCCCAACAGCCAACCAGGGACACAAGTGAGAAAAGAGGATTTGAGCATTTTCGTATAATTTTATTAAGAAAGCTAAAGAAAATTTCCCAAAGTCTACGAAGGCAAAACTTCTTATCACGATTATTATATAAACGGAGCGGTGTTACTCTAACACCATTGTTCCAAGAGCATCATCCAGTGAATGCTCCCAGAGGAAGTCTCAGGGGTTTCTGAGTGCTCAGTGGGCGGCGTTTGCATCCAGCGGGAGTCCAGGCCACACTGTGTGAGACCTAATCCTAGCAGCCTTTGGAAGTCTGGCGGTGGCTCCCCTGGCAGGAGGAAGATGACGCTTTGAAGAGTCCCCATCACAGGAGGTCTTGGGCTCCAGTGGTCCGTCCCCACGTGACGCCGGCCTAGGGAGGCTTTGGGGACGGTCGTCGGCTGGGCTCCTGGTCGGCGGTGGCCGCCTCTCCTGGGGGCGCCTCTGGTTCCTTTTGTGTCGCGGGGTGTCTGAGGTGGAGGGCGGCTCTGCGCCCCGCCTCGAGGTGCTTTCCGCTCTGGGTCCGTGTCGCGGGCAGTCCTGGCGCAGAAGCCCACACGGAGCAGAAAACAATTCCCGGTTGAAGTCCTGGTCGTCCCAAGAGAGGTGGGAAAGGGAGCTTAGGGTAGAAAGGGAGCGGCCAGGGCCCAGGGTCCGCTGAGCTCCAGGTTCCCAGTGTCTCTGGCCCCTGCGACTCCTCTGTGGAATCCCAGGCCTGGCGCACACAGCGGGGAAAGTAGGGCTCCATCGCTTCAGCTGCTGAGAGGAGGAAAATGGTGATGTTTTCAAGGACCCCCTTCCTTTCCAATTTACACTCTCCTGGCTCTTAGGCGTCCAACTAAAGGATATTAGCTGGGCGGTGACCTTTTCTCAGGTGCAGATTGCTTTGAAGGCAGGACCGGATGAGATTAAGAGAAAATCCAATCATCTTGGACTGATTTTTCCAAAGTTGAATTGATTTTGTTCACTGATAGGAATAAAGTTGTTTGTTTATTTTTAGAAAAACTGCAAGTAGAGAGGCTTGGTCAAGACAAGCTATTTGGGAAGGTTAATCTTTTATTAAAAACCTCTTGGGTGCCAGGCACTTTTAGAGAACTTTATGTCCATTGATTCTCATGGCTCTTCGGCTTGGAACATACCATCTGATTTACCCAGATGATCAAAGTGAGAAGTGGCTCTCCTTTGTGTGAAATGACGCTGCTGGTTAGTGACAGAAGTCAGACTCCCGCCCTGGTCTTCTACTTGTCAATTTCCAAGTGAAAGTAGCTTCAGAATTTCAGCCAACATGTATGACAGGAAGAGGCCAAGGTCTAGGGAGCAAGATGCAGACTGGGTTCAAGTTTGGTCCATCATTTCTATATACCATAACACTCAACGACTTACCTGACATCGCTGGTCCTCATATTGTCATCTGTGGATTAGAGACAAAACTTAATGTTTTACAAGGGAGCTTTTATGACTAAACTGGATAATAAAGCCTAAGTAATTAGATATTCCACGGCAGAAAATGAGTTGTTCAATTACAATTGTTAGTATTTCCATTGTCGTTTTGGTAATATGACTATGGGTATAAACATCACATCAATGAATAGCAACTTCAGCTGTTGTCTTTTTGTGTGTGTTTACTCTTGGAAGATTGGGGGTTTTTGTATCATATCTATAGTGAAATTGCATTTCCTTACAGCCTTCCTCAAATGTTTCAAACATGCTGTGGGCAAATGCGTCGGTGCATCCAAGCCTACATTTCCTCGATTAGACATTGGGAAACTTCACACCTCTGTGTGTTATAGTCTCTACAACACAAGCATCCACACTCACAGTCCCACCAGGAGAGACACACTCAAAGTCACACAACTAATGATTGCCTACACAATCTATTCAGTTTACCTTTTTTAGTAAAAGAAGATGAAGATGATGTACATGTCTTGTAAGATATTGAGAAAATAGTGTGGCGTCAAAAGAGTCTTTACCCAGAGCCAAATCCATAGAAAGGAGCCTGTACCCTCCACTGTAGTATCAAATCTAGAGAAACCGGAGGTAAGTAATATTCACACTAGTAAATGTAGAGCCTTATTTAGAAACCAGAATGGGAACTCTCTTGAGAAGTATAAAGGAGCCCTGTGAGTGGGCTCCAGGCGTCTGGAGGATGGATCCTGGGAGCAGGAGCAGCCTCCACTGAGCAGCGGCTACTGGGGGTACTTCGGTGGTGATCCCAAGAAGCTAGCTTCAGCCGTTCCTGGGCCAAGTTGCAGGGATCTATCTCTCCAGGTGTGAACAGTGAGTGGATGCTCGAGTTGCAGAGAGAGGGGTGCCCAAGTGGCTATAACACTCAGAAGAGTGGAGATTCCCAATGGGGAGCCCCGTGACCAGGCAAAGACCTGCTGAGCAAACCATCCTGCCAACATGCCTCTCCCTGAAAACCTTGCCAGGGATTGTACTAGTTCCCTACAACTCCCCTAGACAGAAACTGCCAACTGAGGAAGGAAGTGAATTAGTAGGGAATATGGAATTTACGCAATCCAAAATTAGACTATTTTTTAATCAAAATTCTACTGGACTCTGGTGTTTGTAAAAGGCTCCTTGAAGAATCACTTCTAAAATTTTGCTCTTATATTTTATTTTCTATTCTATCCTGGAAAAAAAAAATAGTGTGAACTAAAGAGCTCAGCTGATACATGGGTCATATAATCTGAGAAGGTTAGGAAGAAAGTGTGAACACACCTTCAATCACAATTTGGATCTCTCTTAAAAATCCTTTGGCTACATCTCTGACTGATCTCATAATTTATGGGGTCATTTCATATACTTGAGCTTTTTTGCGTGTGTGAAGATTAGCCCTGAGCTAACATCTGTTACCAATCCTCCTCTTTTTTTGCTGAGAAAGATTGGCCCTGAGCTAATATCTGCGTCCATCTTCCTCCATTTTATGTATGGGATGCCTGCCACAGCATGGCTTGATAAGTGGTGTATAGGTCCAAACCCTCGAACCCTGGGCCGCCTAAGAGAAGTATGCAAACTTCACCACTATGCAACCGGGCGGGCCCCTATTTGAGCAGTTTTGATGTCAGTAATTAAGCCATTCAGTCAAAACTACATCAAACCTCCCATCTTTTTTTCCAAATTATTTATCACGTCTGCCTGGAGGCCATCAGGCCCTCTTGGACAGAGGACTCCAAGATTGTTCTAGTCCAGACACCTCCCACTTGGGCCACAGAAAGCCACTGCCTGCCTTCCCTCTGTCCGTGATGGTGTTAAGTTTCTTCTAAATTCAAAGCCCTTGTATTTGTTGTTCTGTCTCAGTGTTAACTCCTCCCCAAGATTTTGCTTGGCTTCCTCCATGGCCTACTCTGATGTAGGTTGAAAGGATACCCCCACATCTCTGATCATTCTATTCTGACAACCAGGATGAAAGTAGCACCCTCTCAGTTACCTTCTGTCCAATTACTTACATAACTTCCTTGATAGCACTTATCATATTCATTTGCTGGCATGTTTACTATTTCCTCCCAAGAAGGTGTTAATACTTTGGTGCAGATCCCATGCCTGCTTATTGGTTGCTTTATCTCCAGGGCCAGGATCACTATGCATCATAATGAAGGCACTCAGTGAATATTTATGAATGAAGAAGGAATGAATGCATACCAAATATTCTCCAGTCATGAGCTGAACAGAGGAAGGGCAGATGTCACTGAAAAAGAAAAATATGTCTTTGCAAGGGTTGATTTTTTTTTTTCTTTTTGCCTCTCTCTCAGAAAATGAGAGCAAACTTGCTATGACCTTCTAATGCTAGCAATACCCAGTCACTCAGACTTGTCCAAAACCACACTCAACTTGGTTTTGTTTCATGAGTGTATTTATGTGCTTCCTCTAACCGAGCAAGAGTTTCTGAGGCAATTTGCACAGAAGGTTAACATCAACATCCAATTTTCAGCACCTTGGTTTCTGATAACAGAGGGATCTAAAAGTCCAAGGGTGAAAGACTGCTGCATCCTCCTCTCTCTTGGCCCAGACATATTGTTTCACCATCTGGGGGCCTGAAGGATCGGAGTCTCACCTGTCTTGCTGAGAGGGTTTCACTGTCTGCATGTAAGAGGTGGGAGCACTGGTTACCACCCTCCCTCCAACTGCAGAATCCTGGGTCTGACAACCTCCGGGGGCTTAGCCCAGGCTCAGACAAATGCCCCAGTTCTGCTGGGAGGCAAACTACTGTGTGTGCAGGGAAATGAGGAGGACTCGGAGACTTTCTTGGCACTAAGAACAGTTTGGAAAGCTGCCTAGACCCACCTGGCTGGGACCTGACACTTGGGTTCCCCACTGGGCAAAGGTCAACCCCAGGAGAGGGGACTGCTGTAGACATATGGATGTGTGGGACCCAGAAAGGTCAGAATACCCTAGGGCCCAAGTAGGCAGAGATCTCAGAAATCTGCCTTTTCTAACCCTAGCTGGTCAGCTGAGTCTTAGTGCTTTCTCCCTCAACTAGTAGGACCCCGCTCTCCAAGCCCTGGTGTTACAGCCACCAGCCCACCTAGTGTCTGGTCCTCCTACTATGCATTCATTTTCTCGGATAGCTTTATAAAATCATGTTTTCCATTTTATTTCTAAGGGCTTCATAGTTTGGAATTGTGCAGCTATACCATAATTTATTCATTCCTAATCATTCACAAGATCACACTAGTTTTATGAACTACAATTTCTTGCTTATAGAAGAAATGGAATTTGGGGGTCAAAAGAGTATTCACATTAAATGTTTAAATAGTAAATACTGTCTTTCCAAAGATCCTTCCAAACTCATTCCTACCAGTGGTGCTTGGGAGTTAACACTTTCCAAATGTTAACAACCAAGGAGGTCATGAAAAAGTTTCATATATGCCCTTATGCAAAACAAAAATATACCTCATTGTTTTAATTTGCATTTCACTGATTGTCATGAGTAGTGACCTGGGTCACTGCTCCCCTTTCTGCCCCAGGCCCATCTACACTGTTTCTGGTCCTGCCTCTGCGCTGTCAAAATCAATTCCACTGGCAGAGAATAAGGAAACAGGCTTTAGTCATTGTGTACATTTTCAATAAGAGAAGATCCTGACAACTCTAAGCAGACCCAAAAGAAGCTCTTTAGCATATTATTTATTACGAGGAGAGTTTTACTCATTGAAAAGCCATTAAGTCACTCAGGGGAGGAAGAACAAAATAACGTTCTCCACCACAGACTCCTCAAGCCTCCTAGGCACGCAGGGCACTGTGGCAGCGAAGTCCACGGCGACAGAATGAGAGACCCAGTGTGGTGTCTTGGGCTCCGACCAGGACATCGGTTGAAGGGGACAGTGCTGTGGGTCAGGTGTAAGGCTAGGGTTCCTTTCCATTCCGGGTTCCACCCTGTTTTAAGTCTCGGTTTTCAGCAGCTTTCGGGGGCGGCCTGGGCTCCTGGGGGCGATCTCACCATGGATCTGTCCACCTCTGCTGGCGCTGGCATCCCCTGGCTGGTTCAGGCCCCACTGGGCTGTGCGGTCTGCAGCATCTGCCTCTTCTTGAAGTGACTGTCGCTCCATCTCGATTTCACCCATTGGCTCCTGGACATGTGGGTCTCGACAGCGTTTTTGGCCCCTCTTCACTCCAGGAATATCTCTGTGCCATGTGCAAGGTTGGCGCAGCATCCCGCAGGCACCGTAGTTCCAGTCCCCGCAGAACTGGGGGCGTTGGCAGGAGCGGCGGCTCAGCGCTGGGAAGTTATCCAGTGCCCAGGCCCAGGCCTGTTCTCGGTTCAGGCCGGCTGGCATGTTGGGCTCTGGACAGGTCCACCTCCAAGACAGCTCCTCCAGGGTAGATGGATGGGGTTCCATAGCTTCAGTCTCCTGACCAGGCAGGGACTTGTAGCCAGTCTAGGAAAAAGGGCGAATGATTCAGTCTGGCACTGAGGGTGCCCTTTTATACTGTTCTATCTTGTGTAGGACGTCAGAAACCAAATCCAAACACGTGGGGCTTGATCCTCATTTGCCTTGCAAATTGCCTCGGAGCCTGATGTGATTAAGGAGAAAACCGTCATCTTCTGGGAGGAGCTATTGAAAGTCTGAGGGGTTTCCGTGATTGAATGAAGGGGCGGGGACGGCAGGGAAAGTCCCTGGGGAGACAGTCCAGTCCTTGGCCTTTTCCATTCGCTGTAGAAAGCCGCTCTACTCGTCAGGCATGCCTAACAAATTACACTTCTGTCTTTTCTCTTAGCCTATCAGAGAGGATTGCCTGGTTTTAAAGATGAGACTCCCCGACATCAGATCCTTGAAAGATCACGAGGCTAGTTCATTCTGAAGCTGGATTGAGATTCCAAGTCCTCTTGCACGAGTATCGGGGGGGGGGGGGACGAGTAAAGGAGTAATTAGGTTGGGGTGAGAAAAGTAGAGTCCCATGCCTACTTAGAATGGTAATTTTTCTACTTTTGTCTACACTAGGTAACCTGAATCAAAGAGACACTTCCAATTCTCTATGCTCTTCTCACCCAGTGGGCAAATGCCCTATCCTGTTTCATGTAATTATGTGCATTCTATTATTAGTGGTTCCCCTTTCTCTGCTGTCCGAACTTCTTATTGCAGTTCTTCCCATTAGAAGCTGTTTAATATTTTACGTGTGTTTTTGCATTAGGCGGTCTTATAATATGCGATACTGTTTTCTGTGCATATATCTTCAATACATGTAAGGTTCTCAAGTTATAGATCTAATTTAGTTCATTATTTTTAACTCTTTTGCAAGTTTCTAAGATTGTTATATTACATTTCATCTGTTCTTTCAGCACTGGCATATGAACCTCTGATGAGCCCCTGCCTCATTTTACCTCTCTGCTGTCCCACAGATTGCCAGGTGCCCACCTTCACCTCATGTAACAGTCCCCTTGTGAGAGAATTTCCCTGGGACGTATACCCATGGGTGGAATTAGGCCATAAACATGCATGAACCTAAATTTATTGAGTAGTGCCGTGTTGTTCTTCGGGATGCAGGTGACATTTACCCTCCAACAACAATGCATGAGGATTACTCAATGCACACATTCCACACAAACACCTGGAATGACCCCGTATTGTAACATTTGCCAGGGGCTTCATGATTCTGAAAAGAGGAGCTGTGCTGGCAGCTGAGGATGCAGTGTTTTCTCCTTTCTGACAGTGGCTCTTTGGGAGCCACTTTGCTGGGTGGTTCTGAGAGTCATTCCTGAAGTTCAGGCAAAAATCTGTGTTCATTATTCCATCAAATTTTAAGTTAGTTTTTATCCTCTAATACATTCTTTTATGCTTAGACAATTTGACTGTATTCCATTTCTGTTCCTAAAAACCATAAAAAGAAATACAAAAGTGACATTACACTCAACATTTTACTTACTAACTTTCTGCAATCTTTTTCTTCAAACAATCTTAGAGAAATGAGTCTAGGTTTCCTTAACAACATATGTAAATATTTGAAGTTTTTCTTTCTGTTTTCAGGATATTGTGAGAATGTTTGTTTTATATTGATCATGAGTTGTAGATGAGACCATGAAGTTAAAAGGAGAAAATTTTCTCTTAATATTTCATCTTGAAAATGTACATCTTTCCTTTCTTACATGTCCTTCTATCAAAAATTAAATAAACTATTTTAATAAAGACATTTAAATCTCTTCTGTAACTATCAATTTTCTTGACCCAGGGGTCCTGGGACAGGAGCAAGTAGCTTCTCCAATCCCTGCTGGGCACTGAAGCAGCCCAGAGGTTGGGGCATCCAGAATGTGATGTACTTAGGGGCTGAGACTGGTGATGGCAGTGAGGGTGGAGGGTTGAGAGGACCCTGAATCTAAAGACCAAAGTGTAGCTCCTTAGCTAGACCAAGCAGGAAAATGATCCAAGACAAAGACCTCGTGCTCAACCTGATTCCTGCCTCACCCTACTCACACTCTAAAATTGCAGATTTAAAGACTGACTTTCCTTGAGACCGAGAAATAGAGTTCTTGTACCATTAGCCTTCTGGAAACACCTCACTGTGCCCACTGCCCACCACAGGGAGGGAAGATTTTCTCTAAGTTCAAACTAGTATGACCTAAGGGTAACTAAGGAGGAGAGGTACATCCTTAGCATCCTCCGGCACGGTTATTTGAAACAAATCATTAAACAGCAGGGCACATGCAGCAAAGTTCACAGGGCAATAGGAAGATGTCACTCACACACCAAATGTCCTGGGTGTCGCCTTCAGGAGGAGGTTCTACACACCAGGCTGTGTCTTGCTGGCCACAGCTCTCCTCTCAGGCCTGCTCTGCTGAAGCAGGATGCCTGTGGCCAGCTGCCCTCTGTAGAGCCCAACTCAGCGAGGAGCTCGGGGCAGCACCCAGCCAGCATCAATAGGAACTGTAACTGAGCAAAAAGGGGCTTGTTCGGCTCACCACAATCTGGTACCAATCAATTGCAAACAAGCTGGTGGTTGAGAAAGGAAAATTTATACAATTAGCTAGCATAATCAGAAGATGGTGGACAAGTGTCCTAAAGAACCATCTTAAAAATCATACAGAATCTTGAGGCATTTATATAAGGGAAATGGGCAGGGAAGGAGGGGGTTTAGGAATGTCAACCATCTGGTGTGACGGACTTCAAGGGGCCTCATTACCTCTGTCTTCTGTCATCTGTGATGGGTATCAATGCAGAGTCTTTCTTTCTGGAGGCCATCATGTTCCTGGGGGACTCAGAGAACAAAGTTATCATATTATCACAGCTGGGAGACATACATAGGCAAGAGTCATAGAACTAGCAGATCATGTGAGAGGTGCCAAAGTGAGAGGTGCTTAATCATCTAAGCTATGTGCAGGCCAGGGTGCATTCTTAGAGACTAGTGAGTCAGGATCACAGTAACAATATTGCTTCCTTCCCCTACGATGGCTTCCCTCATGCTAGCTTAAGATCTACCTGTTACAGAACTTCAGCTTAATCCTAAACAAGTAAAATTTTGTTACACAATTTTGTTGAAAGCAAAATACTATCCATATTGCATTAATCTCTTTTTTTAAGAAGTTTGCTAAATAAGGTTCAATCTCCTAAAAATAAAAAGCACAGAAATTAAAACAAGGGCATGTATCTTTCACCTACCAAATTCAGAAGACATGGTACGTTGATTTTACCAATGATCTTCACATTGTAGGGTCATACACATTTCATATACTGCGAGTGGGGCTGTGTTTTGTACAGTAATACAGTAAGATAAAGATGTAATTAAATCTACACAGCACGCATTCTTGAAAAACAGAACTTTAACTACTGGCAGCCTATTACACACAGCACACACACACACAAAGAAGCACACATCTCCCCACCACACACACACACACACACACACACACACAATATGCCCACAAGACAGCATGCTTAACTAAGAACTGGGAAAAGTGTAACAATGGGAAATTTGAAATAAATCATTTTAAATCCCAAAAGGAATATATCCAGTGGGAAAATGAAATTAGGAAATTTCATTCTGTAGCTACGAGATGTGGAATGAAAAAAAACCTAGTTACAGAAGGGTGTGTATATAATTGTTCCATTTCTGTGTTACGTATTTATATGTAACTAGAAAATTGGCAGGTCCATAATAGCTTCTCAGAAACACTGGGGGCCAGATGTGTATTAGAATTCATTTAGTTCAGGAATTCTAAAAGGGAGCCTGGTACAGTGATTAACATCTTGATAGGCATTGTTCTCCAAGGAGAGCTCCCTTTCACCCCAGGATGGGGTGGACACTCTAATCCAAGTCCCTTTGGTGTTGAGGAGTAAGGCGCTTTGGAAAAGTCACCCAGTTGGAGTAGGAATGGCAAGCGAGCACGCCCTCTCCGGGATCCTAGAGCGCGCTAAGCCCAGTCGCTCTCCGAAGTTGGGCTGATATCCCAGGCTCCGCGCCCTGGTCATGACTGCCTCACCTTCCACTCCAGGGATCTTGCAGCAGGTCGGCTCGTGGCTCGCTGACAGGAGCTGGGAAAAGGGGGTTTTGGAGAGTCGGAGGGGTAAGAGACCCCTGGCGCTGGCATTAGGTCAGCGCCTGAGGGAGACAGAATATCTGGGCCTGAGGAAACCTGACCTTTTGGGCGAGCGTGGGGAGTAGGAGAGGGGAAAGCGGTGGAGGCGGTGGCTGAGCCAGGCGCAGATGCCGCGAGGCAGGGGCCAGGGCCACGGAGCAGGGGCGTTTCCCAGGCTAAGTGGAGTGGTCAGGGCTGCTGGCTGCCTGTCTCCTGTTTCTCTTGGAGACCCAGTGGGTGTGGGCACGTCGGACGACAGGCCACGCTCGACCCCTGGTTGCCGCCCGCCGTCTCCTGCCCCAGTGCTCAGGAGACCCCACGGCCCGGCCGCGCCCAGCAAAGCCAGGTGCGACCGAGGGTACCAAGGGAGAACCTGCACCGGCCACCCCCGCCCTTGCGCCTCATCCTTCCTCAACAGACAAACCAGGAACACCCGGGAGAAATACAGGACTTTGGCATTGTTTTCCGTCACCTTCCTTGAGCAGCGAAAGGAAAATTATCTAAGGACTCTGAAGACAAAAGTGCTTCCATCTTTAAGGAGCAAACGCAGAGGTGCTACTGTAACGTCACTTGTGCGCGGAGGACGGTGCGGGGAAGGGTCTCAGGGAAAATGTCAGGGCTCCTTGTTGGCTGGGGTCGTCCCGACCACAGCGCTTCGGATCCACTGCCTTGTGCAGTGGAGGCTCTCGGGCCAGGGCTAGGGCGACACTTGGACGGGTCCCCGCCGTCAGCGGTCTCCGCTCCACTTGCTCATCACCGGAGCCGAGCGACCCCGCGCTCCAGCTTCCAGGCAAATGTCGGTTTCTCCAACGGTCCCAGCGCAGAAGCCCTCAGGGACTGGGAAGCGTTTCCCAAACTTCGTCTTCCCAAGAGAGCTCGCACAGGTCGGGATAGAAAGAGAGCGGCCAGGGCGCAGAGCCCGCTGAGCTCAGGGCTGGCGGTGTCTGGGGCCCTGGGGCCCGGTCTGCGGAATCCCAGGCCCCCTGCTCACAGCCAGGAAAGGGCTGCGCCATCGCGTTCATCTCACACCAGGAGACGCAGAGTATCCGGGATTCAGAAGAACCCAGTCAGCGGGTTTTTACGCTCCTCTGTTCTCTTGGCGGTCCTAACCAGATAGGAAGAAGTTGGGTGGTGCAATTAATCCTACCAAGTAATTGCATCAGAAGACCTGATAATTTAAAATATAAAACCAATTATCCTGGATGAAATTATCCAGGGTCAAACTCTCTTCATGATAGATTGGATTAAGGTTGAAAATAAAAAGTACTAGTGCACCTGAGAAAGAAAACTGTTTGGGGGGACACAGGGTTGTAGAAAGCCCCAAATCATACTGCTAGTGTTGGAACAGAGACTGAAAGCCAGGTCTCGAAGCAGAGGAATGCTTCGGGGCGGGGGAGAATGCCAAAGGATGATTTGTGATATAAGGAGGGGCAAGGATGGTGACTTAGTTCTTAGACTGGACTTTCACGTTCCCAGTGTTGTCTTCTCCTGGTGAATTGCTCAGTTCAAAGAACTTCAGAGTGTGTTCCCACCAGGATCACTGCAAGAAGCTCCAGAAAGGAACTGCTTGGGTGAAGGGACAGTTGCCCCCCTTTCTAGATGAGTGACCCTCAGCAGCTTATCTCACCTCTCTAGGCCTCCTTTTGTCCTCTCTGAAACGGAGGGCAAAGTAACTCCCAGATTACAAGGTAGCTTTCATGAATGCCTTCAATAATAAAAGTGAATGTTTAAGATTACCTGGCAGAAATTAATTTGCTCAATCATTGTTTTGATGGATAGAATTAAAATCTTAATGAGAACAATTGTCAAGTACTGCCTTCTGGGGAATTTTCTTTCTCTAATTGGATTATTTTTTTTTCCTCAGCATATCATATCCGTGGTGTACTACATTGTAGTACCTCTTTCTTCATCTGTGTCAAACAACCTGTTGACAAAAGCATCCGTGGATACTTTTTAGATTTCCTCTACTAGATATTTATCTTTCTGTAATAAAGTCTAGTCATTCCCAACACTTAGGAAGCACATTTTGATATCCTGCCATGTTTCAGGTGCTGTGATGGGAGCCACACCCACAGAGATGAAGAATTGGTTACAGCTTTGAGAACTTACATTGTAGTGAGAAAGCAAAGACACTGTCAAGAGACTATTCAGAATACAGCCAACTCCATGAGCATTGCCATAGCTGATTTGATGACCAGAAAGAAATGTTTTAAACATGTCTCCCTTCATAACCAGATTTTTATTTTTTGCTTAACTGTAGGGGAACAAAAGACTATAGTCAAAATAATAAATGAAAAATAACAAAACAGAAAAATTGAACAACAGAATAGACAGGAAAGACGGCAGATGATTGAAAGCCCTAGCTGGTTAAAAAGTTTATGGGAGCAACCCGAGACATTCACAGCTGAGTTCCGGATTGAGACTAAGATACTCAGAACAGAAGAGCTCTGCCTGGGTGGTTAGAAGGGCGAGGCCGACTCAGAATTGTCTGATCCCAGTCTCAGCTGAAATCCAAGGCGGTGGGGGGCACAGTTAGCCTGTGTTGGAGGTGCACCAGAAAGAAGTCACTACAGTGAGAACCAGGGGTGGAGTCCACCAGCAGACGCTCAGCATCAGTCACTAACTAGGTGCAACAGCAAAGTATCTGACAATCACAGCAGGGCAGGAATGAAGAGGAATGTGGGCTCTCATACTTGGGTGTAAATGTTGACAAAAAGCTTCCTGTGGATTATCTAAGGCTCTGAAGTTCACAGAGAAACCTGAAGCATAGTAACCTCAGCACATTCATACTAGAATTGGTCTACCCCTTGGCCTGGCAGAACCTTGTCAGATCTGCATAGCATTCTAACAGCTTTCCTTGTCAGATGCTGCTTTCTCTTTTTCCCTTTCATAGGTGTTACTCTTCCGTAAACATTTGGTGCCTAACTCCATCCCTGCATCCTCTAGAACTTGACCAAAAACACTGTTTAAATTAATTGTGCCTGTCATTTTATTTGATGCTCAAATTTTACCTTTGGTCAATGACAGCCCTTCAATCTCATTCTTTTTTCTCTTTTGGCGTGATCCTAATAGTCTTTTACAGCTTCCTTGTTTTCTGGTACAATAAATCGTCTCAGATGTAGCTTTTACTTTTCTTGCCCCAGACATGCAATCAGCCTTTTCCCCAAGGAAACTTGGTTCCCTTTATTGGGAAATGGTATGTGCAAACCACAATTTTTTGATCGATGTGCTCCATACTATATCGTTGATAATTGCATCTAGTCCTTTTAAGCACACAATACTAAGATATGCATTTTTTAGTAAAGAATTATAACTTATGATTTTATAATGACCTTCAAGTTTAAATGCGACAGATAGTTTTGAGCATGGAAGAACTCGGGGGATAAACATGAAAGAAATTACTAGAGAAGCTTCTGGGTAAAAATCATGCTTCAGTGTAGTTTCCACTTAAGAACCACGTAGAACTAAAATTAAACAATGGGAAAACCATTGCCAAAAGTAGTATGTAATTGTGGTATGCCCTGGAGATAATGACATAACACACTATCAAAAAGGGGATGAGGAGGATGGTACATAGAAGGAAGAAGGATTTCTGTACCTTGAAGGACACATGGGTAAAACTGATAGAAGACAACTGGGAGAAGATAATTCAAAGTCTAAAATCCACAAGTAACCAATATCTATATAGAACATATAAGCTCTGCAAATAAAAATAATAAAGCAGGGAAATGTTCAAAAAGTAGGAATAGGCAATTCACAGAAGAATAATATAATAATACAACTGGCTAAACAGTGTACAAAGAGAGGCTCAAAACCATCATAGATAAATAAATGTTAATTAAAAGTATGAATCTGTTAAAAGAGCTAACAGTAGAAATGTGGAAAATTCAAAGAGTTGGTGAGGATTTGAGAACAGACCTCTCATCAGGACTGGAATTAGAGTTAATTCTGAAAAGCAATATGGCAGCATGTGTGGAAGCTATGTGTGCTTTTGTTCTTTGTCCCTACAAACCACACTCCTGAACTATATCACAAAAGACATGCCCTTCAGGTGCATAGAGTACTTACTTGATGAAATTCATCACAGCATTGTTTGTCAGATAGGGGAGCTGGAAGTAACCGTGATATCCATCACTGGGTAAATATCTTTATAAAATGTGGTGGATTCTTACTATAAAATATGTTGCAGCAGTTAGATGAAACAAACAAGTTGTATGGATAGAGATAGTGATCTTAAAATCCTAATGATGAGTGAATAATGAAAACAGAAAGATATATACCTGAGTACCATTTCTCTACATAAAAAATGCATTCACACACCAATATCCTACAAATTTACATGGATGCAAATATGACTTTTTTAAATATGGAAAAATTAGAGTGGGGCAGGAGTAGAAGTAGTCATTGAGGACCAGAGAATAGAATATAATAGAACAAAATGAAATGAAATAGGAGCATGTTTTTACAAGGATGATAATTTGCTAAGAACTCTGCATCTGCAGTAAACAGTAAAAAAAGGTGGGGGGAGATCAATTTTACAGACCGGTTTTCAAAAATATCGTCCAATAAGTCCTTCTAATGTGTTTATTCTTCTATATAAAACGATTAATCTTTCATTCATTTACACATTAAGTGTTTTCATTTAAATCTTCATTCATATACACATTAAATCTTTTATTCACCCCAAGTTTGTTTTTGAATAAAGAATGAGGTAGGATTCACCTTTGTTTATCCCTAGCAGTAGCTGGTTGGATGTTCCACAATATTTACAGAATAATTAATATTTTCCTATTCACTTGAAAAGCTATCTTTATCATATACTAAATTCCAATATGCCCTTGAAATTATTTCAACAGATGTCACACAAAAATTAAGTTAAAAATCATTAACAACAAATTACTACAGTATGCCAAATATTCGGAAATAAAACAGCAATATACATCTAAATACTCATGAGTCAAACAAGAAATCACAGTAGAAATTCTAAAATTTTTAAACTGAATTATAATGAATATCCAGCATAAAGCTTGAGGGATACACTAAAATCAAGCTTTGAGGTCAATATTGATCTTTTAGTTACCGTATTAGAAAAAATGACACCTGTGATATCAATTAATTAAGCATTTGTTTCAAGAGATTAGAAAAATAATGGAAATTAAGTTAAAGGAATGTGGAAGAAAGTAAATAATTATAAAAATAAATATTAATGATGTAGAAATTAAACAGACATTAGAAATGATCAACAAGGCCAAAATAGATAAACTGTAATAAGGCTGATCAAGAAATGGAAATGATGAGGAAGAAATTAACAATATCATAAGGTCAGGAATAAAAAAGAGAACATCACTACAGATTCCAGAGACAGTACAGAGATGATCATATAATGGTATAAATAACTTTATGTCAATAAATTTGAAGATTTAAATAAAATAGACAATTCCTACAAAAATACGGTTTACCAAACTACTGATCTATATTCCAGTAAATACTGTAAATTCTCCAGAAATTTAGGAGATGACACTTTGATAATGTTTTTAGGGTTCCAGTGGCCCGGGACATGCCAACTAAAGGGAAAATTATTGTCCCTTGAACCCCTTACCACAAACAGACACAGCACTTGCGGCCTCTTTCAATTTTGAAGACAACACAGATCACTCTGGACATAGTGCTCCAACCCATTTAGTCAGAGGCTCTGAATGTTGAAGGGGGACCAGAGGAAGAGAGGGCTGTTGTCCAAAGCAGGACAAGTTTGCAGGAAAAGCTAACATGCCACTTAGTCGATATGATCCAATATATCCAATACACAGCATGGGCAACAAAGGCGTGCAACTGGAAATGCCTATCATAATTAGGTTTATCAGATCCACTAAGTCATAAAGTTGAGCAGGCACTGCAGCATCCACTATATGGTGCCTTCAGAATTGAGCCTTCCCCACTTTAACTTCTGGCTGAGAGTGTGTTGCGCTGTGTTAGTTCCCAGTGGTGGCTGTAACAAAGTACCAACCGGGTAGCTTAAAACAACAGAAATTTATTCTGCCATAGTTATGGAGGCCAGAAGTCTGAAATCAAGGTGTTGGCAGAGCTGTACTCCCTCTGGAGGCTCTAGGGGAGAAATCCTTCTTTGTAACTTGTAGCTTCCAGGGGCTGTCAGCATTCCTTGACTTGTGGCTACATCACTCCAATTTCGGCCTCCATGGTCCATGGCCTCCTCCTCTGTCTGCGTCAAATCTCATCTGCCTCACTCTTATCAGGGCACTTGTCACTGGATTTGGGGCCCACCTGGATAATCCAGGACAACCTCCTCATCTCAAGATCCTTAAATTAAGTACTTTTGCAAAGGCCCTTTTTCTTGATAAGGTCAAGTTCACAGCTTCTGGGGATTAGGACATGGACATATCTTTTGCAAGGACACCATTCAACCCACTACAAACATTGTGCCATTTCTTTGTGTATTCAATTCTTTCTGTGTATTTTCTTTAAAAAGAAAAGAAAATATCGAATAATCTCATGCAAGAAAATTTAAATAAAGAAGTATAACAGGTATATCTGCTTATTCCTATACTATTCAGAATCCAGTCAGGTGACAGAAACTACTCCAGTTATTTGAACAAACAGAATTTAAAATATAGAATTGGAAACTACATAGAAAGCTATCAATTAGGTAAAACGAGAAGGGTAAGAAGAGACATCTAAGATATCATAGAGATAGCAACTGCAGGAAGCAGTTGGGGAAACAAAGGGAAAAGCCTGGATTCATTAAATTTTGAAGTTTGAAGGAGAGGCATTGCTGAGCTGAAACCCAGATTGGGGAGGCAGGGGCAATACTGGGCCAGGGCTGTTTCCTCTGAGCTCAGAAGAAGGCCTGTGGAGTGGGACCCACATCTTTGAAGAGAGGGCTGGCTGGTGCTGGTGTTTCTAGGAGGACAACATGAAGCTAGTTCTATATGTGTTAGGAAAAAACAGCAAACTGGATCCCGCTGCTGCTGTGAAAAGATGAACTATACCCCAGAGGTAAAAGTGCTGCTGCGGGGGGAACCAACAGGAAAATCCCCAGGAAGCAGGAAGTCCTTCCTCTCACCTCCGTTCTGCCAGTATCCCTCTAGCATCTGCTAAGGGAGAACCAGCTATGGAGTCAACTGGCAAAGCAGAAATGTGATTGACAGAGTCCTAGCTCCAGCATCACAATACAGAGTAGAGAAGAGTGGGTTTGAAGTCGAGAGAGAAAAGTACCTTAATAACTGACCCATTTCCATATGTCAATTTCATTAATTCCCCAGAAGGATACTCCCTGTTTTCCTACAAATCAATCCGGGCAGGAAAAAGCAGATAAGGAATTGTGTAAAACTAAAGACATCCTCATTTTCCAACCTATGAATTTTTAAAAACACCATTTTTATGAAAATCTAGAAAATCCAAATTAATCTATACGGACAGAAAAGCAGTCAGTGGTAGCCTAGGGGAGGGCAGGGCAGGAAGGGACAGCGTCAAGAGAGTACAAAAGAGCACAAGAAAACGTGATTGTGGTGCTAATATCACATATATGCTGTAAATTATACACTTTAATTGTGTGCAGTTAATAATATATCAATTACACCCCAAAAAACCTTTTTAAAAAACCCATCTGGTTTTCTATCTCAAGTCGGGACTTCAAAAGCAGGAGGGCCAGGAGGGCAGAGGAGCTCCTAAAAATGGAAGAAGCAAGCAGGAAGGGGAAGAGGAGAGAGTGTGAGAGGAAGAAAATCAAAAGTATTGTCCAGCTCCCAGAAAACTTTAGACGCCTCAAAACATGGTATCTTGCTCTAAAGTCTCAAGCCAACCACTTCCACTCCCCACTCCCCCCAACACACACACATATACAAACACCCTCCATCATTCTGTGCAGGGGTTTTGCACTTTGCATAAAATGACCACCCTGGAGCATCAAATCCCTCAGCAGCAGTTCTTGAAAAGAAGAACCCGATGTCCTCTCGGCAGGAGGTCAGAGACTCTAGAAAGTCCAAGGAATCACCCTTCCATATGTGGAAGGAAATCATCGGGTCCAGCCCACACTCTAGAGAAGGAGATAACAAGAGGGACATGAATATGAGGAGGTAGGGGTCCTTGGGGGCCATCTTAAAGGCTACCTGCCTACTAGCCAAGGTTCTGAGCCCAAAAGAGCATCCACTCACGGGGAGCAATAGGATGTCAAAGGCCAGGGCTTTGGGAGGGAGTGGGAGTGCCATAGAAGATTGGAGATTGGTTATATTCGGAGGGATTCTAAGATTTCCTTTTTAATTTTAACATATTGAGAATTAGGATGTCTCCCAAATGGTGGTGTTTATATTCTATGAGATACTGTGACTTTCATATTGTGCAGAGTTGTTTTTAGGCTCAATATTGTGTTCCGTTGGACTGTTGGTCTATCCCTCATAAGGCATTTACATCACTGAGTCTACTCTCCCTCTGTGACAATGGACTCGAATGTATCTGTGAGAGGCAGAGACGAATGCTGGGGAGAATTGGGCTCATTTTAAATACATCTACATTCATGCCACACCCTTCAAAGGCTACCTGAGTCTCGGTTTTAGGCTTGGAAAAGATGATGACGGCACATTGGCTCAGAGCTATCAGAGCAGCTGAATCCAGGGAGAAAAATAAGGTGGAAGAAAGAAAAAAAGTGAGAGGGAAGGAAATCATTGGTAGGGAATAAAAAAACAAACTTGTAGAATTGAAAGACAACCAAACTGTGACAGACATGTCCCCTTGTGTCCACTAAAGACACCTCCCCCACCACCCAATTGTTACTAAATTCATTTGCCAAAAAGAATTTTTTAAAAACCACAACAGTTTGACCATGGTTATCTGCAGGAAGATCCACTCTGTCCTCTTTCCACAGTGCGTTCCTCTTACATCCCTGCAAGCAGGGGAATGGCACTGACGAGGACAAGCTCTCAGATCCTGCACCTCAGTTGAGAGACCACATCTCAGCCCGCCCTCCCCGCGCTGGGCCTGACGATTCCTCTTGCCTGACTCAACTATTTCAGGAGGGTTGAGGGGAGGAGATGGACTGTGGCTGGTTTCAGTAGCCCAGCAATGTTGGCGTTTTATAATCTTCTGGCTGGAAGTTTGGGGCCCACTCAGGTTGGGAAAAAAGCGGCGAGTGCTGCGCCAGCTGAATCACCACTAGGGGGCAGCAGCACACTAAGTTCTAGCGGGACATTGGGGTTCAGGTGCGAACCTGGACTTTGCATTGCAGTGGCCTAATGTTGCACCCTGGGTCCTGAGAGGACTGATCAACGTTCTGTTCTAAATTCATCCGCTAGGAGGCGGTGCTGCTTTCCCCAAAAAAGTGGAATGAAAACTAATTTTGTTTTTGTGGACTTTTCCCACCATTATTGAGATGTAATAGACATATAACATTGTGTAAGTTTAAGGTGTACAACATGTTGATTTCATACACTTGTATATTGCAAAATCGTTGCCACCATAGCATTAGCTACCTTACATTTATCTTACGTCACTTTACATGATTAACCTTTTTTTTGTAGTGATAACATTTAAGATCTACTCTCATCTTGCAAGTATAAACATTATTGTTAGCTATAGTCACCGTGCTGTACATTAGACCCCCAGAACTTACTCATGTCCTAGCTGGAAGTTTGTACCTTTTGACTGAACATCTCTCCATTTCCCCCCATGCCCTAACCTCTGGCAACCATCATTCTCTCCGTTTCTATGAGCTCAGCTTTTTACATTCCACGTGTAGTGAGACCGCGCAGTATTTCTCTTTCTCTGTCTGACTTATATCACTTAGCATAATGCCCTCAAGGTCCATCCATGTCCGTGCAAATGGCAGGATTTTCTTCTTTCTCATGCTGAGGATTCCTTTTAGTACTTTCGCTGGTAGCGCTGAGCCATGGTGTTGTGTTTTGGTTTTGTTCCCTTGTTTGTGTCAGAGGCCGAAATTGCACAGAATGGGAGTTTTCTAGGGGGCAGCACCCTTCATTCCTCCAACTCCCACTGGGTCCTACCTCCGCTGGTTTCTCCGGAACGGTCTCACAGTCCCATCCCAGCGGCTTGCACCGAGCCCCGGTTCCCCTTACTTTCGCTCCTTCGCAGAACCGGTGGTATTCCTGTCAGAGAACACATTTGCATCCAGTGGGCGCCTTTTTCTCCTTGTCAACACCGTTCATTCTTCCCAACCGGCTGTTTCCCAGAGCCGCCTGTCCCTCGGGCGGCACCGCCCTTTGCTCCTGGCCGCATTGCTGGGACCCAGCCGCGTGAGGCGCGCGCTGTCAGCGTCTCGTCGGCCGCGGCTGGGATGAGAGCCCCGGGGGCGGGTCCTCAGTGGCCGCAAGGTCGCCAGGAGAAAGGAGCGGGCGCTGTCGGTCGGGACGTGTGTTTCGGTGGCCGCACGTCTCCTTTCTTTCCTCGATGCGGGTGATTTTCGGTCTCAGCCCCGACGTTTCCCCAAGAGAGCGAGTTCTCCCTGGAGCCCCGCCACCTCCGCCAAGTCACAGGGTCTCAGGGGCGGCCCCGCTCCCGGCAGCGCAGCCTCGTCCGCACTAGCGGCCCGAGTCGGGGTTGTCGCGTCCCGCTCTCTGCGCCGGATCTGCGCTGGGTCCTCGCACCGCTTCCGTCTCCTAGAGCGCCCTTTGACGGTGGCAGTTCGGGGATGTGCCGGGAGCCGCTGTGCCCCTTTGCAATTTCCATAGTAGCGCTAGATGGCGCTTTTTCTCTCACAGTACATTTGCACCCAGTCGGTATTCTTTTGTTTTGGGTGAAGAAGTTTGGCCCTGAGCTAATACCTGTTGCCAATCCTCCTCTTTTTGGTTGAGGAGGAGTGACCCTGAGCTAACATCTGTGCCCATCCTCCTCTGTTTTGTATGTGGGTTGCCACCACAACATGGCTTGATGTGTGGTGTAGGTCCCAGCCCAGGATCGGGCCACCGAAGCTGAGCGCGCCGAACTTAACCACTAGGCCATCGGGCTAGCCCCTGTCTGTGTTTTCTTTCTCCGTGGGAGCACCTTTCATTCCTCCAAGCCAGACTTCTCTGGGGCGCAGCACCGCTCCTTTCTCAGACCCAGCACTTTCTCTGTGGCAGCAGCTTTGATAACTCCAAAACAGATGTTTGTCTTTGGCAACAGCACCAGGGTTTGGCGCCTGCCGCTTCCCTGTCACTTTCTACTCTTCCATGTAGTGAAAGCACATGACTCCCGTTTGTAACTTGTATCTTTGCACACCCTCTTGTGGATTTCTTTACACCAAGTGAAGAATTCCAAGAATGGGTTTCTGTTTGGCATCTTAACCTAGAAAGCATCTCCCACATCCTTGGGGAGGCTGGATATGAAGAATTGCTGGATTGAAGTATTTGGGCTATTATTTGTCCTGATAGGTATCTTAATGATTTTTGCTTTAATGCACACAGTAGGAATTCTTAGACGGTGGTAAAAGTCTATGAAATCAGAAGAACTTGCTGCTATTATATTGCTTATTGCCTTATAGATGGAACCTGTTGCTTAATTGACATCAACTAAGTCCTCCTTACAATGGCTTTTGTTATTAAGGGGTAATTTGGTTTCTCAGGTTGTCCTTTTATTTTCTCACCCTCTTGTCCCTACCCTGAAGAAACTTTCCAGTTCCACAAAACTCAAAGATTGTTGGATCCATGCTAAAACAAATAATACTCTTGATACACCTGACTTAGAGATTTGGCCACTATCTTTACAAGAATGCAGAAATGTATCTGGTCAAAATGCTGGCTTCTCCTTTGGGGTTTTTGAGTTCACCTGTGAGTTTCCCTCTGGGAAACAAGCCCCCGATGTTACCACCTTCCACTGGGTACCTCCTACTCAGAAGGAATACACCTTACTCAGACTTAGACACTGACCAAAAACCTTACCCTTTCTTTCAAAAATATTAATGGGACTGGCAAACCTTTAGGTTCCTTTCCATTGAATGTTTGTAACTATACACTCTTCTATGATTTAGATGATCATGAGTTCACTCCTTGTTGGAGTCTATATGACTTCAATGTAATTTCTCATGATGTAGCCTTATGGTGGGGCTGTGAGATCTATAATGGAACTGGACACTGGAAAGGAGATGTGCTCACCCCTTTACAGAACAGTGTAGAGAATTGATCAATAGTCTGCAGAAGAGTGGGAGCTTAGTTCTGCCTACCTGTTCCCTGGAGACTCCCCATATCTTAGCCAGAATTTCACTTACAAGAATCAACACTGCTTCAAGTAAATAGAAATATGAGATGCTCTTACAATCACTTACACAATTCCAGTAAAACAGATTGTCATGTACTCTGTGAAGATGATTATATTTTTGACCATGAAGTTTCTTCCTTTAAAACAAATAAATGAATCTGGGCAAGGGGATTTACTTATGCCTTGTCTTTCTGGCCATTCCGTACATTGCACAGAGGCTGTGCAACTAACGAGTGAAAAAGACAAGAGTCTACATCCTTACTTTCTAGATCCAGGGAAACTCCCAGTTTTAACAATCTTCTGCTCCTTTGGCAGATACTGACATTTGATTTCAGGCTCATAAAAGATGGTAACAGTGACATCCACTGGACCTTGTAGACCAGTGAAACAAAGATCATGGAAAAGGATAGGCAGAAAGTCAAAGAGAAACTGCCCCAGGGGAAGTAACCTTGAGTTAGAAAGTGAAGAATGCTGACTGTTGCCCTTTGTAGGAATACAGGACTCCAACCATGTCACCAGACTGATTATCCAAAAATGAACTCTTTGCCCCTGGTCTTTCAGACTGAACATTCGCTCTACCCCCTTACTATCTAGTCTTGGTTTTGCATCCACTCTTCAGCTCGGAGGGGTTTCCTTTCAGACAGTCTCCACAAAAGACTGATAGTTTACAAACCCCAGGATCTACTAGTCCTGGAGGGTGCAGAGGGGCTCTGTGCTACCATCCCCAATGTACCTCCAGACACGTTCTTCTTCTTGGTTCCTTTATTTCTGGTACAATTGCTTCTAGTAATGAAGGACTGTATTCAGTGACTGGTTCTAAGAGTCCATCCAATTTTGGCTCCTGATAAACTCTTAGCTAAAATCTGTGCATGAGTCCCTCCTGTGGGAGGAAAGTAGTGTCTCTTGGGAACAGTATGAACCCGGTCTTGCAAAAGCAGAGTTCAGATTTCACAACATAACCCAAATCCATGAATGCTAAATGAACCCAATTGGAACCATTAAGAGGTCTTAGGAGAGGATTCTGCTTTTCCCAAAAGTGGGGAACACAGGGAGAACCTTTCTGGATGGACTTACCTGAAACATCTGCTCAGGAATGTGAAAGAAAACATACAGTTTCTCCTGGGAAAGGGGAGAGCTTCTCAGGAGGGTGACAAATAATATGGAATAAAGTATTCCCTCACCTGGATGGATTTAGAGTTAGGGTTATTGTTAACTAGGAAGGGAGGAAGACGGGGAGAAAAGGAAGAAAAGATAAAATTTCTCCTAGGTTTCTGAATTGCACTATACCAAGTATTTTTCTGGATGTCACTAATCAAGGTAAGGAATGTCCAAGGAGGGGCAGGACTGAGTAAGAGTTGTCTGAGGACATCCAAAAGTGCTGGTCAGTAAATACAGAGGAATTTAGGCCTGGAGCATCCAAGTCTGAGCTGAGGATATAGATTTATGTCTTCGGTACTGTCTTGTATTTCAAGACAGGGGAATGGATGTGTCCATCAAAGGTGACTGTATGACATGAAAAGGGTGCATATGCTGAGCCACAGTGAATTTAAATTGAAGACTTGACTTGAATCTTTGAAGTCTTGAATGTGCTAGGTTTTTATATCCTTGAGCTTGTGCAATTGCACAAGTTCTTTAAAATGGTTTTCTTTCAAAAGAGCTATCTTTTTTTCATTGAAGTATATGGATATACCATATTCTATTAATTTCAGGTGCACATCATAGTGATTCAATATATGTATACATTAAAAAATGATCACCATAAGTCTACTTAAATAAATAATCTGTCAGTGTACAAAGTCATTACAATATTATTGACTGTATTTTCTATGCTGTATATTACATCCCCATGACTTTTTAATTTTATAACTGGAAGTTTGCACCTCTTGGCCTCCTTCACCTATTTCTCCTGCCCCTCAACCTCTCCACCTTCTGGTAACCACCAGTTTGTTTCCTGTATCTGTGAGTATGTTTCTATTTTATTTTGTTTGTTCATTTGTTTTCTGTTTTAGATTCCACATATAATTGAAATCATACAGTATTTGTCTTTCTCTGATTTATTTCATTTAGCATAATACCCTCTAGGTCCTTCCATGTTGTTGCAAATAGCAAAATTTCATTCTTTTTTATGGCTAATATTCCAGTGTGTGTGTGTGTGTGTGTGTGTGTGTGTGTGTGTGTGTACACCACATCTTCTTTATCCACTTATCTGTCAATGGACATTTTGGTTGCTTCCATATCTTGATTATTGTAAATAATGCTGCAGTGAACATAGGGGTACATATATCTTTTCAAATTAGCCTTTTAGTTTTCTTCAGAAAAAATACCCAGAAGTGGAATTCCTGGATCATATAGTAGTTGTTTTAATTTTTTGAGGCTCTTTCATATTGTTTTCTATAGTGGCTGCCCCAATTTACATTCCCACCAACAGTGTACAAGGGTTCCCTTTTCTCCACATCCTCACCAACACTTGTCCCTTTTTATCTCTCTGATAATAGCCATTCTGACAGGTGTGAAGTGGTATCTCATTGTGGTTTTGATCTGAATTGCCCTGATGATTAGTGATGTTGAGCATCTTTTCACGTGCCAGTTGGCCATCTGTACATTTTCTTTGCAAAAATGTCAACTCAAGTCTTCTGCCTATTTTTTAATCGGGTTGTTCAGTTTTTTGATATTAAGATGAGTAAGTAATAGTTTGGATATTAACCCCTTATTGGATGTGTGATTTGCAAATATCTTCTCCCGTTAAGTAGGTTGCCTTTTCATTTTGTTGATAGTTTCCTTCACTGTGCAAAAGCTTTTTAGTTTGATGTAATCCCATTTGTTTATTTTTGCTTTTGTTGCCCTTGCCTGAGGAGACTGGTCCAAAAAAATATTGCCAAGACGAATTGCAAAGAACTGACTGCCTGTTTTTCTCTAGCAGTTTTGTGGCTTCAGGTCTTACATTTAAGTCTATAATCCACTTTGATTTTATTTACAAATGGTGTAAGATAGTGGTCCAGTTTCATTCTTTCACATGTAGCTGTCCAGTTTTCCCAATATCATTTATTGAAGAGACTGTCTTATCCCCATTGTATATTCTTGCCTCCTTTGTCATAGATTAATTAGCCATACATGCGTGGATTTATTTCTGGGCTCTCAATTCTGCTCCATTGATCTATGTGTCTGTTTTCATACTAGTACCATACTGTTTTGATTACTATAGCTTTGTAGTATAGTTTGAAATCAGGGAGCATGGTATCTCCAGCCAAAAGAACTATCTTATATGGAAGGTATCTCCACTTATTAAAATCATCTTCTATGATATTTACTAGGATTTTCATATTTACTCCATAGGTACAGTTCCTACACACAGTATACAAACCCAATTATGTATCAAGTATAATCCTAAACACATTACAGGCATGTGTAATTCTCACAGCCACTGGGCCCCATGTGCAGTACTATCATGTTTTTCATAGGAAGCTGAAGATCACATGACTAGCAAATGCCAGGGGCTTTGAATAAAACCCAGATACATAAGCAAAGACATAGTGGTGGTTGAGAATATAAGAATATTTGAGAGGAGGGTTCATAAAATGGTTATTGCATAGTGTTAGTAGTGGATTTAATTGCAACATCTACATCAATTAAAAGTTGAATATAGAGAAAAATTTTCTTTACTTTACTTTGTCTGTAACTAAGTTGGCCTTTCTTCTCAATGCTACAGTCTGAAAAGGATAGGATAACATAAAACCTATTTAAACATAATCCTAACCAAGAAAAATTTAGCTACACAATGTTTGTTGAAAGCATAACAGTATTAATACAGCATGAGATTCTTTAAAAATGTAATAAAATGATGTTCAAATTCACCAAAATAAAAAGTGAAAAAATTTAAAAGGATTTATAAATATAGATATATGTTGCCTAGCAAATTCAAAACATGTTTTAGGGCCGGCCCCGGTGGCCTAGTGGTTAAGTTCAGCGCGCTCGGCTTCGGCAGCCCAGGTTTGTTCCTGGGCATGGACCTACATCACTCATCTATCAGTGGTCATGCTGTGGTGGCAGCTCACATACAAAATAGAGGAAGACTGGCAACAGATGTTAGCTCAGAGCAAATCTTCCTCAGCAAAAAAGAGGAAGATTAAAAAACATGTTTTAATGTATTACACTAATGATCTTCACCTTGTAGGGCAACATACACTTTCACATAATGTAAGTGAGGACTACATTTGGTACAGTAATTTAAAGGGCAATATAAAGATATGAATTAAATTTATAATGCACATATTCATGAAACCCAATTGTTAACTTTTGGCCAACATATTTTCCACACAAACAAAAGTTCCACAAGTTGAAGATGATCATTCCCAAACATAGATGTTGGGAAATATATAACAATAGGATATTAGAAATAAAAAATTTCGAATTCAAAATAGAATATATGCAGTTGACAAATGAAATGTCATTATGTAGATATAAGATATGAAGTGAATAAAAGCTAGTTACATAATGGTATGTACATCAGGATTCCATTTCTATTTTATAATTCTTTATAACTAGAAAAATTACAGGTCCACAAAATCTTCTCAGAAATTATAGGGACCAGATATTGGTTGAAATTCAGAATGCGGGAAATTGTAAAGTGATAACAGGTGCTTGTCCTGAAAGAGTGTGACCCTGCCTGTGGTGTGGAGGACCATTCCTATGAGTATTCATGCTAATTGAGTATAGAGCACACCTTAGTCCCAGTCAGATTTTGCTGCCAATTGAGCTTTGCACCAAAATGTACACACTAATAAGTATATTTGCAGGAAATTTTGGATTTTGGAATTGCTCAAAATAACTGTAGAATTGCACTCCAAATTCTAACAGTGATTATTGGCAAGCGGGTTAATACAGATCTATCACTCTCTCCGTGAATTCAAGGGATATTTCGTTTATTCCTCAGAAGAGATTAAGTATTTTGGAACATCAACATGAAATGTTGAGGCTGAAACAAAGAAGTAATTAAATTAAGGATCGCCCTTGATTTCCTGTGATTGTTGCTTTCCTTTCTTATATGCACACTTGAGGAACAAAGGACAAAGTAGAAAACTAAAGTACTTAAATAAAGGCATATCAGTGTCTACCACACACATTCACAGTACTCTGGTTATTAAAGTGTAAGTTTCACAAGGTAGCCCTTTCTGGGAAAATTCCTTTTCGGTCTGAAAAAGTAAAATGTCACTCTGTGGTCCAACAGGTTATGAAAATAATACTTTTGCAATTCCCTGTGGACAGGTGAGGGTTTTTATAACAGCTGAGCCACAGCATCCATGTCTACAGTGGTGTCACATGAAATCCTGGCACAAGAAGGAGGGAAAGAGTGGGGTGGGGTGGGCTGTTAGAAACTAGAGAAGTGAGGTGAAGGGATCATAGGAAACAGCTCCCAGGGAAGAGTGTCCAAACTTTCAGACACCGCTGAGCTCAATCCCTATAATTTTTTTACCCCAGAGAAGTCACAGTAGGAGAACAATTATAAGAATAATTATAATTAACATTTATTGAGCTTTTACATCTTGTTGGACATTGTTCTAAGTCACTGTTGGTTTCAACCCCACATATGGTGGATGCTCTAATTCGCTTACCTTCTCTTTTGAGAGGAAAGGCACCTTGGAAAGTGACCAAGTTGGAGTGGGGATTGGAAGCAAGCAGGCGTGTAGACCCCACACTCTAATGGACAATTGGCTGGTTTTCCCATGTTCTATGACAACATTGCCTGTGCACTCCACCCAGAGCGATTGTGGATCAGCTCCAGTGAGTGCGCTAGAAATCCGAATTCAGGAGATTTAGAGGCAGAAGAGAAGCTTCTCTGGGCCGTGGGAGGCCTAAGCTTGTAGGTGAGTTTGGAGCTGGGGACATGCGGTGGAGACCATAGCAGAGCAACGTGAAGATGCCTAGAGGGTTCCTGAGACAGAATTCAGTGAAGAAGGGCCAGGGCGCTGGAGCAGGGGCGTTTCCTGGGCTAAATGGAGTTCTCAGGGCTGCGGGCTGCCTGCGTGCTTGATCTCCTGGAAGCCCAGGGAGCCTGAGCAAGTTTGAGCACCCGCCACACTCACCCCTGTCGGCATCCTTGTGCACAGGAGACCCCACCGCCTACCCCGCGCACAGCAAACCAGGCGACCAAGGGTCCCGCGCGCGGGAACTAGCACCGGGCACCCCCGCCCTACTTCTCGTCCTTCCCCCAACAGCCAACCAGGGACACAAGTGAGAAAATAGAATGTGAGCATTTTCGTATAATTTTATTCAGAAAAGTAAAGAAAACTTCCCAAAGTCTACGAAGGCAAAACTTCTTACATGATTATTATATAAACGGAGCGGTGTTACTCTAACATCATTTTTTCAAGAGAATCATCCAGTGCCTGCGCCCAGTGCAAGTCTCAGGACTTTTGGGCGCCAAGACGGGCAGCGTTAGCATCCCCCTGGAGTCCAGGCCACGGCATGTGGGATCCAGACCTAGCAGCCTTCGGAAGTCGGGTGGTGGCTCCCCTGAGCAGGAGGAAGACGACGCGCTGAAGAGTCCTCATCACAGGCGGCATCGGGCTCCAGTGGTCCGTCCCCTGGTGATGCCAGTCGAGGGAGGCTTCGGGAGCGGGTTTCGGCCTGGCTCCTTGGCGGCGGCCGCCTCTCCTGGCTGCGCCTCTGGCTCCTTCTGGGTCGCCGGGTGTCGCGTGGGGCGGGCGGCTCTGCGCCCCGCCTCGAGGTGCTTTCCGCTCTGGGTCCGTGTCGCGGGCAGTCCTGGCGCAGAAGCCCACACGGAGCAGCAAACAATTCCCGGTTGAAGTCCTGGTCGTCCCAAGAGAGGTGGCCCAGCTTAGGGTAGAAAGGGAGCGGCCAGGGCCCAGGGTCCGCAGAGCTCCAGGTTCCCAGTGTCTCTGGCCCCTGAGACTCCTCTGTGGAATCCCAGGCCTGGCGCACACAGCGGGGAAAGTAGGGCTCCATCGCTTCAGCCGCTGAGAGGAGGAAAATGTTTTCAGGGATCCCTTCCTTTCCAATTTATACTCTCCTGCCTCTTAGGCCTCCAACCAAAGGATGTTAAGCTGGGCGGTGACCTTTTCTCAGGTGCAAATTGCTTTGGAAGGCAGGACCTGATGAGATTAAGAGAAAATCCAATCATCTTGGACTGAGTTTTCCGAAGTTGAACTGATTTTGTTGCTGGATAGGACTAACTTTGTCTGTTTATTTTTAAAGAAACTACAGGTAGAGGGGCTTGGTCAGGACAAGCTATTTGGAAGGTTAATCTTTTATAAAAGCCTCCAATGTGCCTGACACTTTTAGGTAACTTTATGTCCAGTGATTCTCATGGCCCTTCTGCTTGGAACCTACCATCACATTGTATCCAGACGACCAGAGTGAGAAGTGGCTCTCCTTTGTGTGAAATGACACTGCTGGTTAGTGACAGAAGTCAGACTCCCACTCTGATCTTCTATTTGTCTATTTCTAAGTTAAAATAGCTTCAGAATTTCACCCAACCTGTATGATTGGGAGGGATCAAGGTCTAGCGATCCAGATGCAGACTGTTTGAGTACAAATTTGGTTCATCATTTCTATATATGGTGACACTCAACTACTTACCTAACCTCTCTGGTCCTCATATTTTCTTCTGTTGATTGGAGATGAAATTTAGTAATTTACAAGGTAACTATTATGATTAAACTGGATAACAAAGGATAAGTAATTAGATATTCCCTGGCAGAAAATAAAATGATCAATTACAATTACTAGTATTTCATTGTCATTATTGTTAGTACAACCGACTATGGATATAAACATAATATCAATGAATAACAAATGTAAAATGTTTTCTTTTCTGTGCTTACTCTTGGTGGATTTTTTTGTTGTTGGTATCTTACCTATAGTGAAATTGCATTTCCTTACATCCTACCTCAGATGTTTTAGACATTCTGTGGGGAAACACGTCAGTGCACCCAAGCCTAGATTTCCTTGATTAGACATTGATGTAGCAAAGTCAGATTAATTCAAAGAGTTTAACAAGCATGATTTGATCATCTGCCTTGAGCAAGGTGCTGTGATGCATGCTGCATATGCAGAATTGAAGAACTGGCTCCTGCTTTTACCGAGCTCACATTTTAGGAGGAGAGCAAAGTCACAGTTAAGAGACCATGAGAACATGGCCAACTCTTGTTCCCTATGGTGACTGACTCAATGTCTGGACAGAACACTTCTAATGTTTGAGATGTCTGGCGTCAAAGCCAGTCTTTTTGCATGAACTGAGGAAAAAAGACAATGGTAAGAATAAAAATGAGAAATAAGAAAAAAGGAAAGAAGGGGAAAAAAAGGAAGATAAAATTAAAAAAATGAGAAATAAGGAAATAATAAAAGAGGATGAAAGTACGGACAATACAAGAAGCAGAGAATGAGAAGCTCTCATCAAGGCAGCCAATAGTGGTAAATTGGAGGGGTTCACTGGAGCCACACGGAATCTTTACAGCTGATTCGGGGCATGGGATAAGGATATTGAAGACAAAATGCTCTACTGGGCTGGGTTTAAGGATGACACAAACATGGGTTCAACAACTGTGTTCCCTCTGAAGGCTCAGCATGGAGCTTGCCAGCTCTGGCGGTGTAGAACCTTCCCAGAGAATTGTTTGAACCCCAGTGACAGCTGATTTCAGCCAGAGAGGTTAGGGGCAGCTAACCCGTGTTGTAGATGCACCAGAAAGAAGCCACTGCAGTGAGAACCAGCAATGTGGTCAGACTGCAGATGATCAGTGTCAGTCAGCAACAAAGTGGGCATCACCTGACTGCAGACAAGGTCTGACCATTACATATAGTTGGGATGTCTTAAAATCTCTTTTCGTCTATAAGAATTGCCCAACTCTTTTATTTTTTGAAGAAAAGGGTATGTCATGTACAAAGTCCTACTTATCTTTTAAAGTTTCATTCAAACAACTTTTCTGAGCATCAAGAATAGGAAAGTTCCACTGACCCTGTGTGCCAGCATGGAGCAAGTTCATCCTTCAAAATGGGCACGTGAAACAAAAATATATCTGCCAGGTAGCTATTTTCTCAAGACTAGAAATGGGATGATTTCAAAGAGGGAAGGCAGAAAGAATATTTTACAGATTTCACAAATGATCCTGAAATTGATGTGAAATAAATGTAGATGGATTTCAGAATAAAATAGGCTCTGTTTCTTTACCCACATACACCAAAAATAAGTTTTGTTCTCCTGTTAAGGAAAAGAGTAGCATGAAAGAACACACGTTTGTGAGAAGAGTTAACAAGAACATGTGCAGGCGGGGATTGTGTGTTCCCTGGGGAGAGAGTCGGGGACTGTCCGAGTGCGGGACAAGTCTTCTCAGGGATCCTGCCTCTGGCTGGTTAGAAAACAAGTTCCTTTCTTTAGGGTTTGAGTTCCCAGTTTTCATGTGAGGAATCCTTGCTCACTGGCAGCTTTCTTATAGCCAATCATTTCACTTTTGAGAAGTAGTTCAGAAAAAATACAGGCCCTTTAAGGGTAACCACAGTGGTGTCTCTCACCCCTCATAGCACAAGTCAGTGACAGCTGTGGGAGGGGTAGGATCTGGAGAGTCCAGGAAACCTGATCAGCACTGGTTACAGCACAGTCAGTAAATGTTCCGATTCTAATTTGAACCCTTAGTGTGCCCTCTAAGTGGACGAATTCTGAAGAGGTTCATAGTCTATAAAGGATCATAGGTTACTCTCAGCAATGATAACGTTACTTCTTGGAACTTAAGATACAGTATAGTCCATAAACTGGATGCCATGCTGTTTTAAATAGAAGGTAATATCTTTGAAGAAAGGGAGAGAGAAAGCTGTCTAAAATAGTAATAACTGACAGTCAAGTTATTGAATCCTGTATATAATGTATTGGAAGATAATGTTACTATGTTTGTATTTGAATTGATTTGCATAAAAATGTGAATATACTCCAAAATATCAATAGAGGTTCTTTATCAGTTGGGAGGTTGGGAAAAGGAGAGTGTAAGTTCCATTTTTACTTTACATTTTACTGTTCTATTTCATTTAAAAAGAAATGTTTATTTTGATAAATTATTTAGAGACAATTTAAAAGAAATAGGATTCTAATGTCTATTTACTTTACCATTAATATTATAATAACCAATATTTGTTAAAAATTTACTATGATAGGCACTGTGCAAAAAGTTTAATTTTTTATTTTTATTATCCCTCTAATTAGATGCTATTATTAAGTGCATTTTATAGGTAAGAAAATGTAGGGATGCAGAATTTAATTTGTTGGCATGAGGGCTGCTCAGCAAGTGATTATTTGGGCAATGTGTCTCCCCACTGGGAAATTCGACACCTCTGTGTGTTATAGCCACCTGGGCACTGCCCACTGTCTATGACACAAGCGTCCACACTCACTGTCCCACCAGAAGAGACATATTCAAAGTCACACAGCTAATGATTGCTTGCACAATCTATTCAGTTTGCTTTTTTTAGTAAAAGAAGTTGAAAATGATGTACAAGTCTTGATTAAGAAAATAGTGAAGCTTCAAATGAGTCCCTGTCCAGAGCCAAATCCATAGAAAGGAGCCTGTACCCTCCACTGTAGTATCAAACCTAGAGAAACAGGAGGTAAATAATATTCACATTAGTAAATGTAGAGCCTTATTTAGAAACCAGAATGGGAACTCTCTTGAGAAGTATAAAGGAGCCCTGTGAGTGGGCTCCAGGCGTCTGGAGGATGGATCCTGGGAGCAGGAGCAGCCTCCACTGAGCAGCGGCTACTGGGGGTGACTCAGTGGAGATTCCAAGAAGCTAGCTTCAGCCGTTCCTGGGCCAAGTTGCAGGGATCTATCTCTCCAGGTGTGAACAGTGAGTGGATGCTTGAGTTGTAACGAGAGGGGTGCCCAGGTGGCTATAACACACAGAGGAGTGGGGATTCCCAATGGGGAGCCCCGTGACCAGGCAAAGACCTGCTGAGCAAACCATCCTGCCAACAGCTGTCTCCCTCACAACTGTGCAAAGGATTGAACTAGTTCCTTACAACTCCCCTAGACAGAAACTGCCAAGTGAGGGAGGAAATGCATTATTAGGGAGTAAGGAATTTACATAATTCGAAATTACACTTTTTTTGTGTGTGAGGAAGATTGGCCCTGAGCTAACATCTGTGCTCATCTTTCTCTGTTTTGTATATGGGATTCTGCCACAGCATGGCTTGAAGAGCAGTGTGTAGGTCCATGCCTGGGATCCAAACCTGCAAACCCCAGGCCACCAAAGTGGAGCATGCAAACTTAACCACTATGCCACCAGGCCGGCCCTAAAAATGACACTATTTTTAAATCAAAATTCTCCAGTGTCTGTGAAGGGCTCCTTAAAGAATCACTTCTAATATTTTGCTCTTAGACTTTAGTTTCTATTCTATCCTGAAAAAAAATAGTGTGAACTAAAGAGCTCAGCTGATGTATGGGGCATATTATCTGAGAAGGTTAGGAAGAAAGTGTGAACACACCTTCAAACACAAGTTGGACCTCCCTGAAAAATCCCTTGGCTACATCTCTGATCAATCTCATAATTTATTGGATCATTTTACATATTTGAGTATTTTTTTATTGAGGTAACATTGGTTTATAACATTATATAAAATCAGATGTACATCATTATATTTCAATTTCTGTGTAGATTACATAATTTGAGGGTTTTGTTTTGCTGAGAAAGATTCACCCTGAGATAACATCTGCTGCCAATCTTCCTCTATTTTGTATGTGGGTTACTGCCACAAAATAGCTGACAGGTTGGTGTAGGTCCACACCCAGGATCCAAACCCACGAACCTAGGTCTCTGAAGCAGAGGGTATAGAACTTAACCACTATAGCACGGGTCCGGACTCTATTTGAGCATTTTTAATGTCAGTAAATAAACCATTTAATCAAAACTTCCATCTGTTTTCTAACCTATCTATCATGTCTGCCTGTAGGCCAGCAGGCCCTTTTGGGCAGAGGACTCTAAGAATGTTCTAGTCCAGATACCTCCCACTTGGGCCACAGAAAGCCACTGCTTCCCCTCCCTCTGTCCATGATTGTATTAAACTTGTTCTAAACAAAGAGCTCTTATACTTGATGTTCTCTCTCGGTGTTAACTCCTGCCCCAGATTTTGCTTGGCTTCCTCCATGGCCTACTCTGATCTAGGTTGAAAGGATACCCCCACATCTCTGATCATTCTATTCTGACAACCAAGGTAAAAGTAGCACCCTCCCAGTTATCTTCTGTCCAATTACTTACATAACTTTCTTGATAGCACTTATCATATTTATTTGCTGGCATGTTTACTGTTTCCTCCCATGAAGGTGTCAACACTTTAGTGCAGATCCCATGCCTGCTTATTGGTTGCTTTATCTCCAGAGCTTGGATCACTATGCATCATAATATAGGCACTTAGTGAATATTTATGAATGAAGAAGGGGTGAATGCATACCAAATATTTTCCAGTCATGGGCTGAACAGAGGAAGGGCAGATGTCACTGAAAAAGAAAAATATGTCTTTGCAAGGGCTGATTTTTTTCTTTTTGCCTCTCAGAAAATGAGAGCAAACTTGCTATGACCATCTAATGCTAGCAATACCCAATCACTCAGACTTGTCCAAAACCACACTCAACTTGGTTTTGTTTCATGAGTGTATTTATGTGCTTCCTCTAACCGAGCAAGAGTTTCTGAGGCAATTTGCACAGAAGGTTAACATCAACATCCAATTTTCAGCACCTTGGTTTCTGATAACAGAGGGATCTAAAAGTCCAAGGGTGAAAGACTGCTGCATCCTCCTCTCTCTTGGCCCAGACATATTGTCTCACCATCTGGGGGCCTGAAGGATTGGAGTCTCCCCTGTCTTGCTGAGAGGGTTTCACTGTCTGCATGCAAGAGGTGGGAGTGCTGGTTACCACCCTCCCTCCAACTGCAGAATCCTGGGTCTGACCACCTCCAGGGGCTTAGCCCAGGCTCAGACAAATGCCCCAGTTCTGCTGGGAGGCAAACTACAGTGTGTACAGGGAAATAAGGACATGGAGACTTTCTTGGCACTAGGTACAGTTTGGAGAGCTGCCTAGACCAACCTGACTGGGACTTGACACTTGGGTTCCTCACTGGACCAAGGTCAGTCCCAGGAGAGGTGAGTGCAATTGACACACGGGTGTGTGGGACCCAGAAAGGTCAGAATACCCCAGGGCTCAAGTAGGCGGGGATCTCAGAAATCTGCCCCTTCTCCCCCTAGCTGGTCAGCTGAGCCTTAGTGCTTTCTTCTTCAGCATGACTAGGACTCTGCTGTCCAGGCCCTGGTGTTAACAGCCAGAAGCCCACCTAGTGTCTGGTCTTTGTACTATACGTTCATTCTCTTGAATATCTTTGCAAAATTATGTTTTCCATTTTATTTCTAAGGGCTTTGTAGTTTGGAATTGTGCAGCTATACCATGATTTATTCTAATCCTTTACTGAAAAGCATGTTAGCTTTATTAACTACAATGTCTTGCTTATAGAAGAAATGGAATTTGGGGGTCAAAAGAGTATTCACATTAAATGTTTAATACATATTGCCATACTGCCTTTCCAAAAATCCTTTCAAGTCCATTCTTACCAGTGGTGTTTGGGAGTTACACTTTCCAAGTATTTACCAACATAGGATATGATGAAAAAGTTTCCTATATGCCATTGCACAAAATAAAATTATATCTCAATGTTTTAATTTGCATTTCACTAATGGTAATGAGTAGTGACCTGGGTCACCACCCTCCTTTCTGCCCCAGACCCATCCATGCAGTGTCTAATCCCGCCTCCACCACCCACTCAAAATCAATTCCACTGGTGGAGAATAAGGAAACAGGTTTCAATCATTGCATACATTTTCAATAAGAGAAGAATCATGACAACTCTGAGTAGACCTAAAGGAAATGTTCCTTAGCATATTTCTTTTTACAGGAAGAGTTTTATTCATTGAAAAGCCTTTAAGTCACTCAGGAGAGGAAGAACAATATAAAGAATGTTCTCCACCACAGAAACCTCAAGGCTCCTAGACATGCAGGACGCTGTGGCAGTGAAGTCCATACAGACAGAATGAGGGACCCACTGGGTGTCTTGGGCTCTGTCCAGGACGTTGGTTGAAGGGTGCAGTGCTGTGGACCAGGCATAGGCTGGGGTTCATTTTCTTTCTAGGCTGTACCCTGTTTGAGCCTCAGTTTTCAGGAGTTTTCAGGGGGAAGCCTGGGCTCCTGGGGGCGATCTCACCATGGATCTGTCCACCTCTGCTGGTGCTGGCATCCCCTGGTTGGTTCAGGCCCCATTGGGCTGTGCGGGCTGTAGCATCTGCCTCTTCTTGAGGTGACTGTTGCTCCATCTTAGTTTCAGCCATTGGATCTTGGAAATATGGGTCTCGAAAGTGTTTTTGGCACCTGTCAACTCCAGAAACATCTCCTAGCCTAGTGTGAGAATGGCACAGCATCCCACACGCACTATAGTTCTTGTCCCCACAGAACTGGGAGCGTTGGCAGGAGTGGCAGCTCAGTACAGGGAAGTTATCCAGTGCCCAGGCCCAGGCCTGTTCTTGGTTCAGGCCCACTGGCCTGTTGGGCTCTGGACATGCCCACCTCCAAGACAGCTCCCCCCAGGTTGATGGATGGTTCCATAGCTTCAGTCTCCTGACCAGGTGGGGACTTGTAGCCAGTCTAGGAAAAAGGGTGAATGATTCAGTCCAGCACTGAGTGTGCGTTTTTATAGTGTTCTATCTTTTTTTGTGTGTGTGTGGGGAAGACCAGCCCTGAGCTAACGTCCGTCGCCAATCCTCCCCTTTTTGCTGAGGAAGACTGGCCCTGGGCTAACATCCGTGCCCATCTTCCTCTACTTTATATGGGACGCCTCCACGGCGTGGCTGACAGGCAGTGCGTCGGTGGGCGCCCGGGATCCGAACCAGCGAACCCCGGGCTGCCAAGTGCGGACTAAACCGCTGCGCCACCGGGCGGCCCCTATAGTGTTCTATCTTTTATAGGACATCAGAAACCAAATCCGAATACATGGGGCTTTATCCTCATTTGCCTTGCAAATTGCTCCACAGCCTGATAGGATTAAGGAGAAAATTGAATGCTTATGGGAGGTGCTATTGAGAGTCTGAGGGGTTTCCGGGAATGATGTAAGGGGTGGGGGGAGGGAAGGGAGGAGTAGAAAGGTCCCTGGGGAGAGAGGTCCTGTTCTTGGCCTTTTCCATTCACTGTAGAAAGCCTCGCTACTGTAAGACACACCTGACAAATTATACTTCTGTCTATTCTCGTAGCATATCATAGAGGATTGCCTGGTTTCAGGGATGAGACTCCACATGGTTCAGTCCTTGCAAGATCATGATGCTGTAGGTGGATTGAGATTCAGGTCCTCAGGTAGCTGTATCAGGTAAGGAAACGAGTAAAGGAGTAATTAGGTTGGGGTGGGAAGAGGAGTATCCCATGCCTACTTAGAACTGTAATTTTTCTATTTTTGTCTACACTAGATTACCTGAATCAAAGGAACACTTCAAATATGCTGTTTTTCATACCTAATGGGCAAATGCCCTACCTTGCTGCATGTAATTATGTGCATTCTATTATTAGTGATTCCCCTTTCTCTGCTATCCCTACTGCTATTGCAATTCTTCCCATTAAAAACTATTTTATTTTTTATGTGTGTTTTTGTATTAGTCAGTCTTATAATATGTGACATTCTTTTATGTGCATATATCTTCAATGCATGTAAGGTTATCAAGTTATATATCTAATTTAGTTCATTATTTTTAACTCTTTTGCAAGTTTCTAAGATTGTTATATTACATTTCATCTGTTCTTTCAGTGCTGGCATATTAACCTCTGATGAGCCCCTGCCACATTTTACCTCTCTGCTGTCCCACAGTGGACACTCAGATTGCCAGGTGCCCACTTTCACCACGTGTAATAGTCCCCTTGTGAGAGAATTTCTCTGGGACATATACCCATGGGTGGAATTATGCCATAAAAATGCATGAATCTAAATTTATTGAGTAGTGCCATGTTGTTCTTCGGGATGCAGGCGACATTTACCCTCCAACAATAATGCATGAAGATTACTCAATGCACACATTCCCCACAAACACTTGGAATGACCCAATATTGTAACATTTGCCAGGGAATTCATGATTGTGAAGAGGGCAGCTGTGAGGTAGCTGTGGATTCAGTGTTTTCTGATTTGTGACAGTGGCTCTTTTTGGGAGCCACAGCTGGGTGGTTCTGAGAGTCAACCCCGAAGTTCAGGCAAAAATCTGTATCTTCATTATTCTACGGAATTTTAAGGGTTTTTTTTAATCCTCTAAAAATTATTTTGTGCTTAAACTATTTGAGTCTATTTCATTCTCTTCCTAAAAACTATAAAAATAAATTCAGCAGTACAATACAACAAACATTACATTTACTAACTTATTACAATCTTTTTCTTTTAACAATCTTAGAAGAATGAATCTAGATTTCCTTAATAACATATGTGAATATTTAAGTCTTTCTTTCTGTTTTCAAAATATTTTGAGAATATTTGTCTTATGATCATGAATTTTACATGAAACCATGTAGTTAAAAGGAGAAAGATTTATTTCAATATTTCATCTTGAAATTCTCATCTTTCCTTTTTACATGTCCTTCCACCAAGAAATAAATAAGATAATTTAATAAAGATGTTTTAATGTCTTCTGCATGTGTTAATTTTGTTAACACAGTGATCCTGGGGCAGGAGAAAGGAGCTTCTCCAATCCTGCTGGGCACAGAAGTAGCCCAGAGATTGGGGCATCCAGAATCTGATGTAGTTAGGGGCTGAGACTGGTGGTGGCAGTGAGGGTGGAGGGTTGAGAGGACCCTGAATCTAAAGACCAAAGTGTAGCTCCTTAGCTAGACCAAGCAGGAAAATGATACAAGAGAAAGGCTTCATTCTCAACCTGATTCCTCCCTCACTCTACTCACACTCCAAGATTTGCCCAGATTTAAAGGCTGACTTTGCTTGAGACGAAGAAATAGAGTTCCTTTACCACTAGCCTTCTGGAAATACCTCACCGTGCCCGCTGCTCACCTCAGGGAGGGAAGATTTTCTCTAAGTCCGTGCTAGTGTGACCTAAGGGTAGCTAAGGAGGAGAGGTATGTCCTCATCATCCTCCAGCTCAATTATTAGAAACAAGTCATTAAACAGCAGGGTACACATGGTAGAGTTGACAGAGCCATAGGAAGATGTCACTCAGGACATCAAGTGTCCTGGGTGTTACCTTCAGGAGGAGGTTCTACACACCAGGCTGTGTCTTGCTGGCCCCCGCCCCGGGTCTCCTCTCAGGCTTGCCCTGATGAAGCAGGATGCCTGTGGCCAGCTGCCCTCTGCAGAGCCCCCTTCAGCGAGGAGCTCAGGGCAGCTCCCAGCCAGCGTCAGCACGAATGTCAACTTCCTCTCTAACAAGTAAAATTTAGATGCACAGTTTTGTTGAAAGCAAAGTACCCTCCATATTGCATAAATTTCTTTATTTCAAAAAAGTTTATTAAATGAGGTTCAAATTCCTAAAAATAAAAAACACAGACATTTAAACAATGGCATGTATCTTTCACCTACCAAATTCAAAAGATATTATACACTGATTTTACCAGTGATCTTCATATTGTAGAGTCATGCACATTTCATATACGGCAAGCAAGACTGTGTTTGGTACAGTAATGCAGTAAAAGATAGACGTAATTAAATTTACAAAGCACATATTCTTTAAAAACAAATCTTTAACTAATGGCAGCCTGCTACACACAGCTCTCACACACAAAAGCACACATCTCTCCCTACACACACACAATATGCCCACAAGACAGCATGCTTACAACCAAGAAATGAGAAAAGTGTGACAATGGGAAATTTGAAATAAATCATTTTAAATCCCAAAAGGAGTGTGTCCAGTGGGTAAATGAAGTTAGGAAATTTCATTCTGTAGCTACAAGATGTGGAATGAAAAAAGCTGGTTAAATAAGGAGATATATATATATATATATATATATATTATTCCATTTCTGTGTTGCATACTTATATATAACTAGAAATAATAGCTTCCCAGAAACATTGGGGGCCAGATATGTGTTAGAATTCATCTAGTTCAAGAATTCTAAACTGGTAGCATGTGCAGA
Organism: Tapirus indicus; assembly: GCA_031878705.1. Taxonomy (NCBI): domain Eukaryota; kingdom Metazoa; phylum Chordata; class Mammalia; order Perissodactyla; family Tapiridae; genus Tapirus; species Tapirus indicus. The sequence continues at coordinate 112,038,075 of CM062921.1, read as the reverse complement.
GCCTGACACAGTGATGAACATCTTGCTAGGCATTGTTCTCAAGGGAGAGCTCCCTTTCACCCCAGGATGGGGGTGGATACTCTAATCCAAGTCCCTTTGGTGTTGAGAGATAAGGCACCTTGGATAAGTCACCCAGTTGGAGTAGGGATGGCAAGCAAGCACGCCCACTCCGGGATCTAGGAGTGCACTAAGGCAAGCCTCTCACCACAGGGCGTTCATGTCCCAGGCCACGTGTCCAAGTCACCACTGCCTTTACATCCCACCACAGTGATCTTGCAGCAGGTCTCTTCGAGAGTCGAGAGTCGCTGGAAAAAGAGGTTTCAGAGAATTGGAGGGATAAGGGACGCTTGCTGAAATTAGGTCAACGCCTGAGGGAGACAGAAAATCTGGGTCTGAGGAACCCTGACCTTCTAGGTGAGCGTGGAGAGGGGGTGAGGGGAAAGCGGTGGAGGCCTCAGCAGAGCCACACACAGAGGCCAGGAGCGCCCCTGAGATGGACACAGAGCCAAGAGAGGCCAGGGCCTCCCAGCAGGAGCTTTCCCGCGCTAAGTAGAGTCCTCAGGGCTGCTGGCTGCCTGTCTGCTGTTCTTGGGGGCCCAGTGCTTGTGGACAAATTAGAGGAAAGGCCACGCTCGACCCCTCGTTCCCCGCCCCCCTCCGCGCCCCTGTGCACAGGAGACCCCACCGCCTGTCTGCGTCCAGCAAAGCCAGGAGAACAAGGGTCCCCTGCGCGAACCGGCGCCGGCCACCCCCGCCCCTGCCCTGGTCCTTCCCCCAACAGACAAACCAGGAACACCCGGGAGAAATAAAGGACTTTGGCATTGTTTTTCGTCACCCTCATTGAGTAGCGAAAGGAAAATTATCTAACGACTCTGAAGACAAAAGTGCTTCCATGGTTATGGAGCAAACGCAGAGACGCTATTGGAACATCATTTGTGCGCGGAGGACGGTGCTGGGAAGAGTCTCAGGGGAAGCCTCAGGGCTCCTAGGTAGCCTCGGTCGTCCGAACCACAGCGCTTCCGATCCATTGTCTTGTGCGGTGGTGGCTCTCGGGGCCAGGAGCAGGGCGAAGCTTAGAAGTGTCAGCGATCTCGGGCTGCATTTGTTCGTCCCGGAGCCCGGCGACCCGGTGCTCCAGCCTCCAGGCAAGTGTCGGATTCGCGAACACTCCCAGACCAGATGCCCTCAGGGACGGGAAAGCATTTCCCAAATGAAGTGTTGGCGATCCCAGGAGAGCTCGCACAGGTCGGGATAGAAAGGGAGCGGCCAGGGGCAGAGTCTGCTGAGCGCAGGGCTGGCGGCCGCTGGGGCCCTGGCGCCTGGTCTGCGGAATCCCAGGCCCCCTGCTCACAGTCGGGAAAGGGCTGCTCCATTCGGTCCATCTCACACCAGGAGACATGGAGTAGCTGGGATTCAGAAGGCCCCAGCCAGCGGGTTTTTATGCTCTTCTGGGCTCTTGGCGGTCCTAACCAGATAGGAGGAAGCTGGGTGGTGCCATTAAGCCTAGGATGTAATTGCACCAGAAGACCTGATGTTATTTGTATAAAACCAGTCATCTTGGATGAAATTACTCAGGGTCAAACTCTCCTCACGATATATTGGATTAAGGTTGAAAATAAAAAGTACTGGAGCACCTGAGAAAGAAAACTGTTTGGGGGGACACAGGGTTGTAGAAAGCCCCAAATCATACTGCTAATGTTGGAACAGAGACTGAAACCCAGGTCTCCAAGAAGTGGAATACTTGGGAGAGGCGTGGGAAGGGGAAGGAATGCCAGAGGATGATTTGTGATGTGAAGGAGGCAAGGATGGTGACTTAGTTCTTAAATTGGATTTTTACTTTCCCAGTGTTGTCTTCTGGTGAATTGCTCACTTCAAAGAACTTCAGACTGTGTTCCCACCCTTGTCACCACAAGAATCGCCAGAAAGGAACTGCTTGGGCAAAGCAGCAGTTGCCCCCCTTTCTAGATGAGTGACCCTCAGCAGCTTATCTCACCTCTCTAGGCCTCCTTTCGTCCTCTCTGAAACGGAGGGCAAAGTAACTCCCAGATTACAAGGTAGCTTTCATGAATGCCTTCAATAATAAAAGTGAATATTTAGGATTACCTGGTAGAAATTACTTTGCTCATTTATTATGATGATTATCATCATTATCGATATGATCATGGATAGAATTAGAATCTTAATGAGAACAAATGTGCCTTCAGTTGGAATTTTCTTTCTCTAAATGGATTATTTTTTTTCCTCAGCATATCATATCCATGGTGTATTGCACTGTAGTACATCCTTCTTCATCTATGTCAGACAAACTGTTGACAAAAGCATCTGTGGATACATTACAGACTTCCTTGACTAGATATTTATCTTTCTGTAATAAAGTCTAGCCATTCCCAACACTTAGGAGGCACATTTTGATATCCTGCCATGTTCCAGGTGCTGTGATGGGAGCCCCACACACGGAGATGAGGAACTGACTGCAGGTTTCAGACCTTACATCCTAGCAAGAGAGCAAAGACACAGTCAGGAGATGATTCAGAATACAGCCAACTCCATGAGCATTGTCACAGATGATTTGATGACCAGAAACAAATGTTCTAAACGTGATGTCTCCCTTCTAAACCAGATTTTTATTTTTCACTTAACTGTAGGGGAAAAAAGACTACAGTAGAAATAATAAATGAAAAATAACAAAACGAAAAAATTGAACAACAGAATAGACAGGAAAGATGGCAGATGACTGAAAGCTCTAGGTAGTTGAGAGGTTTACAGGAGCAACCTGAGACATTCACAGCTGAGTTGAGGATGGGGACAAAGATACTTAGAGTAGAAGAGCTCTGCCTGGGTGGTTGGAAAAGTGAGGACAACTCAGAATTGTCTGAACCCAGTTGCAGCTGAAATCCAAGGCGGTGGGGGACACAGCTAGCCTGTGTTGTAGGTGCACCAGAAAGAAGTCACTACAGTGAGAACCAGGGGTGGAGTCCACCAGCAGACGCTCAGCATCAGTCACTAACTAGGTGCAACAGCAAAGTATCTGACAATAACAGCAGGGCAGGAATGAAGAGGAATGTGGGCTCTCATACTTGGGTGTAAATGTTGACAAAAAGCTTCCTGTGCGTTATCTAAGGCTCTGAAGTTCACAGAGAAACCTGAAGCATAGTAACCTCAGCACATTCATACTAGAATTAGTCTACCCCTTGGCCTGGCGGAAACTTTGTCAGATCTGCATAGCATTCTAACAGCTTTCCTTGTCAGATGCTGCTTTCTCTTTTTCCCTTTCATAGGTGTTACTCTTCCGTAAACATTTGATGCCTAACTCCAACCCTGCATCCTCTAGAACTTGACTGAAGACACTGCTTAAATTAATTGTACCTATTGTTTTATTCGATACTCAAATTTTATCTTTGGTCAATGACAGCACTTCAATCTCACCCTTTTTTCTTTTTTGGCATCTTCCTACTAGTCTTTTACAGTTTCCTTGTTTTCTGGTACAATAAACCACCCCAGCTGCTGCTTTTCCTTTTGTTGCCCCAGAACTGCAATCAGCCTTTTCTCCAAGGAAACTTGGTTCCTTTTATTGGGAAATGGTATGTGGAAACCACAATTTTTCCATCAATGTGCTTTATACTGTTTTGTTGATAATTGCATTTAAGTCCTTTTAAGTAGACAGAGCTAAGATACACATTTTTTAGAAAAAAAACATAAATTATGAATTTGTAATGACCTTCAAGTTAAAATGCTACAGATAGTTTTGAGCATGGAAGAACTTAGGGGATAGACAACAAAGAAATTATTAGAGAAGCTTCCAGATAAGAACCACGCTTCAGGGTAGCTTCCATTTAAGAACCACGTAGAACTAAAATTAAACAATGGGAAAACCGTTGCCAAAGTAGTATGTAATTGTTGTGTGCCCTGGAAATAATGACATAACACTATCAAAAATGGGATGAAGAGGATAGTACATAGAAAGGAGAAGGATTTCTATACCTTAAGGACACATGGGTGAAACTGATAGATGGCAACTGGGAGAAGATAATTCAAAGTCTAAAATTCACAAGTAATTAATGTCTATACAGAACATATAAGCTCTGCAAATCAAAACGATAAAGCAGGAAAATCAAGGAACAATGTTCAAAAGGTAGGAATAGGCAATTCACAGAAGAATAACATGATAATACAAATTGGCTAAAGGGTGTATGGGAGGCTCAAAATCATTATAGATAAATCAATGTTAATGAAAACTATAAAACTGTCAAAAGAGCTAATAGCAGAAAGGTGGAAAATTGAGCTGGTGAGGATTTGAGAACAGACTTCTCATCAGGACTGGTATTAGAGTTAATTCTGAAAAGAAATATGGTAGTATGGGTGGAAGGTTTGTGTCCTTCTGTCCTTTGTCCCTACAAACCACACTCCCGCACCATATCACAGAATACATCCCCTTTAGGTCCATAGAGTATATATAATGAAATTCATCACAACACTGTTTGGGAGTTGGAAGTAACCATGATATCCATCACTAGGTAAATGTCTATATAAAATGTGGTGGATTCTTACTGTAAAATATATTGCAGCAGTTAAATGAAACAAACAAGCTGTGTGATAGAAATATTGATGTTAAAATCATAATGATGAGTGGATAATGAAAAGAGAGATATGTACCTGAGTACCATTTCCATACATAAAAAATGCACTCACACACCAATATCCTACAAATTTACATGGATGCAAATATAATTTTTTAAAATAGTGAAAAATTAGAGTGGAGCAGGAGTAGAAGTGGTAATTGGGCCAGGAGAATAGAACATAATCGAACAGAATGAAATAAAGAAGGAGCATGTTTTTATAAGGATGATAATTTGCTAAGAACTCTGCATCTGCAGTAAACAGTAAACATGAAAAAGGTTGGGAGAGGTCACGTTTACAAATCAGTTTTTAAATATCACCCTATAATTTGTGTTTATTCTTCTATATAAAACCATTAATCTTTTATTCATTTACACACTAAATATTTTATTCACCTGAAGTTTGTTTTGGAATAAAGAGTGAGGTAGGAGCTACATTTCTTTATTCCCTAGCAGTAGCTACTTGGATGTTCCACAATATTTACTGAATAACTAATATTTTCCCATTAATTTGAAAATCTATGTCTATCATATACTAAATTCCAATATGCACTTGAAATTATTTCAACAGGTGTCATATTAAAACCAAGAAGTCGTTAACAACAAATTACTACAGTATGCCAAATATTTGGAAATAAAACAACAATATACATCTAGGTACTTATGAGTCAAAGAAGAAATCACAGTGGAAATTCTAAAATATTTAAACTGAATTATAATGAATATTCAACATAAAGCCTGAGGGATACAGCAAATATCATGCTTAAAGATAAATATTTATCTTTGAATTACCATATGTGATAAAATAATACCCGTAACAGCAATTAATTCAGCATTTATTTCATGACAATAGAAAAATAATGGAAATTAAGCCAAAAGAATATAGAATAAAGTGAATAATTATAAGAATAAATATCAATGATGTAGAAATTAAACAGATATTAGAGATGATCAACAAGGCCAAAATAGATAACTCCTAATAAGGCTGATTAAGAAATAGCAATGATGAGGAACAAATTCACAATAACATAAGGTCAGGAATGAAAAAGAGAACATCACTACAGATTCTAGAAACAGTAAAGAGATGATCATATGATGGTATAAGTTACTTTATGTCAATAAATTTGAAGATTTAAATAAAAGAGACATATTCTTGGAAAAATATGGTTTACCAAACAGCTACTGGTCTGCAGTCCAGTAAATACTGTAAATCCTCCAGAAATTTAGGACATGCCACTTTGATAAAGCTTTTAGGGTTCCAGTGGCCTGGGGCATGCCAACTAAAAGGAAAATTATTGCCCCTTTTACCCCTTACCACAAACAGGCACAGCACTTGGGGCCTCTTTCAATTTTGAAGACAACACAGATCACTCTGGACTTAGAGCTCCAACCCACTTAGTCAGTGGTGCCAAATGTTGAATGGGGCCCAGAGGAAGACAGGGCTGTTGTCGAAAGCAGGAGAAGGCTGAAGAAAAAGCTAACATGTCACTTAGGCCATATGACCCAATATATCCAACATTAGGCACCAAGAGACCATGCAACTGGAAATGCCTATCATAATTAAGTTTATCAGATCCACTAAGTCATAAAGTTGAGCAGGCACTGCGGCATCCACTATATGGTGCCTCCAGAATTGAGCCTTCCGCACCTTAATTTCTGGCTGGCAGTGTGTTGTGCTGTGTTAGTTCCTGGTGGTTGCTGTAACAAATTACCAACCGGGAAGCTTAAAACAACAGAAATTTATTCTGCCATAGTTATGGAGGCCAGAAGTCTGAAATCAAGGTGTTGGCAGGGCTGCACTCCCTCTGGAGGCTCTAGGGGAGAAATCCTTCTTTGTAATTTGTAGCTTCAGGTGGCTGTCACCATTCCTTGACTTGTGGCTACATCACTCCAATTTCTGCCTCCATGGTCCATGGCCGCCTCCTCTGTCTGTGTCAAATCTCATCTGCCTCACTCTTATCAGGGCACTTGTCATTGGATTTGGGGCCACCTGGATAATCCAGGACAATCTCCTCATCTCAAGATCCTCAATTTAATTATATTTGCAAACAGCCTTTTTCCAAATGAGGTCAAATTTACAGCTTCTGAGGATTAGGACGTGGACTTATCTTTTGGGAAGCCATCATTCAACCCCCTACAAACACTATGCCATTTCTTTGTGTAAATAATTCTTTCTGTATATTTTCTCTAAAAAGAAAAGAAAGTATAGAATAATCTCAGACAAGAACATTTAAATAAAGAAGTATGACAGGGGCCGGCCCGGTGGCATAGTGATTAAGTTCGCACACCCCGCTTCAGTGGCCCAGGGTTCGCAGGTTCGGATCCCGGGCACGGATCTATGCACCACTTATCAAGCCATGCTGTGGCAGGCATCCCACATATAAAGTAGAGGAAGATGGGCAGGGATGTTAGCCCGGGGCCAGTCTTCCTCAGCAAAAAGAGGAGGATTGGCAATGGATGTTAGCTCAGGGCTAGTCTTCCTACCAAAAAAAAAAACCCCAAAAGAAGTATGACAAATATATCTGTTTCTTCCTCTAATATTCAGAATCCAGTCAGGTGACAGAAACCACACCAGTTATTTGAACAAATAGAATTTAAAATCTAGAAAGCTATCAATTAATTTATGTAGAAAGCTATCAATTAGGTAAAAAGAGAAGGGTAAGAAGAGAAGTCTAAGATATCACAGAGATAGCAACTGCAGGAAGCTGTACAAGAAAAAAAGGAAAAAGCCTGGATTTATTAAACTTTGAAGTTTGAAGGAGAAGCATTGCTGAGCTGAAGCCCAGATTAGGGAGGCAGGGGCAGTACCTGGCTGGCGCTGTTTTCTCTGAGCTCAGAAGAGGGCCTGTGGACTGGGACCCATGTCTTTGATGAGAGGGCTGGCTGATGCTGGTGTTTCTAAGGAGATGACATGATGCTGGTCCTACATGTGTCAGGAAAAAACAGTAAACTGGATCCAGCTGCTGCTATGAAAATTGAACTACCTCTCTAGAGGTAAAAATGCTGCTTCAGGGGGGAACCAACAGAAAATCCCCAAGAAGCAGCCAGGAAGGAGCTAGTCTTTGCTTTCTTCTCCAGCCTGGTAGTCTCCCTCTAGCATCCGCGAAGGGACAACCAGCTACAGAGCCACTTGGTAAAGCAGAAATATAATTTGCAGAGTCCTACCTTCTGCATCACAGTACAGAATACAGAAGAGTGCGTTTGGAATCGAGAGAAAAATACCTCAATAACTGACCCATTTCCATATGTCACTTTCGTTAATTCCCCAGAAGGATACTACATATTTTCCCACAAATCGATCCTGGCAGGAAAAAGTAGATGAGGAATTGTGTAAAAGTAAAGAGACATCCTCATTTTTGAACCTGGGAATTTTTGAAAACACCATTTTAATAAAAATCTAGAAAATGCAAACTAATTTTTATGGACAGAAAGCAGGTCAGTGGTAGCCTGGGGGAGGGTGGGACAGGAAGGGACAGTGTGGAGGGAATAGAAAAGAGCCCAAGAAAACTTGATTGTGATGATAATTTCACAAATGGTGTACTTTAAATTATGTGCTGTAAATTATACACTTTAAATGTATGCAGTTAATAATATGTCAACTACACCCCAATAAAGCTTTAAAAAAACCCCACCTGATTTTCTACCTCAAGTCAGGAGTTTAAAAGCAGGAGGCAAGGGGCCAGGAGGGCAGGGGAGTTCCTAAAAACAGAAGAAGCAAACAGAAAGGGGAATAGGAGATAGTGAGAGAGGAAGAAAGTCAAAATTATTGTCCAGCTCCCAGAAAACTTTAGATGCCTCAAAAGATGGAATCTTGCCCCAAAGTCTCAAGCCAACAGGCACTTCACATAAAATACTACTCTGGAGCATCAAACCTTTCAGCCTCAGTTCTTGGAAAAAAGGAACCAGATATCCTGCTAAGCAGGAGACAGAGAATCTAGAAAGTGCAGGGAATCACCCTTCTACATGTGGAAGGAAATCATCAGGTCCAGCCCACACTCCAGAGAGGGAGATCTTAGGAGCGACATGAATATTAGGAGGTGGGGATCACTGGGGGCCATCTTAAAGCCCACATGCCCACTGGCTCGGGTTCAGAGCTCAAGAGGTTTGAAAAGAGCATCCATTCACTGGGGGCAAGAGGGTGTCACAGGGTAGGGGGTTAGGACGGAGTGGGAGTGCTATTGAAGATTGGAGATTGGTTATACACAGAGGGATTCTAAGATTTTCTTTTCTTATTTTAACATTTTGAGAATCAGGATATGTCTCACAAATGGTGTTTGTATTCTATGAGATACTGTGGCCTCCATATTGCGCAGAGTTGTTTTGAGGCTCAATATTATGTTTCAATGGTCTATTAGTCTATCCCTTGTAAGTCACTTTACATCACTGAATCTACCCTCTTCAGTGACAATGGACTTGAGTGTATCTGTGAGAAGCAGAGAACAACGATGAGAATAAAAGGAAATTAGGGCTCATTTTAAATACATCTACATTTATGCCACACCCCTCAAAGGCTGTGTGAATCTTGATTTTAGGCTTGGAAAAGATGATGATGGCACATTGGCTCAGAGCTATCACAGGAGCTGAATCTAGGAGAAAAATAAGGTGGAAGAAAGAAAAAAAGTAAGAAGGAAGGAAACCTTGGGTCAGAAAGTAAAACAACTTATAGAATTGAAAGGCAACCAAACTGTGATGGACATGTCCTCTTTTGTCCACTAGAGACACCTCTCCCACCACCCAGTGGTTACTAAATTCATTTCCAAAAAAACTCCCAAACAGTTTGGCCATGGGTTCCAGCCAGAAGATCCACTATCCTCTTTCCATGGTGCGTTCCTCTTACATCTCTGCAAGCAGGGGAATGGCGCTGACGAGGACAAGAGCTCAGATACTGCACCTCAGTTGCGAGACCACATCGCAGCCTGCCCATCCAGTGCTGGGCCTTAGGATTCCTCTTACCTGACTCAACTATTTCAGGAGGCTTGAGGAGAGGAGATGGACTGTGGCTGGTTTCAATTGCCCAGCCAATTTGGGCGTTTTATAATCTTCTGGCTGAAGTTCGGGTTCCTCTCAGGTTGGGAGAAAAGCAGTGGGTCCTGCGCAGGCGGACTCACCGCTAGGGGGCAGCAGCACGCCGGGCTCTGGAGTGATACCGCGTGGGTTCGGGGACGAACCTGAAACTTGCAGCGGCCTAACGTTGCACACTGGGTCCTGAGAGGCTTGATCAGCCTTGCCATTCTAAACTCATCCGCTAGGAAGCGGTGCTGCTTTCCCCCAAAAAGTGGAAATGGAAACTAATTTTGTTTTTGTTGGTTTTTTTCCACCTTGATTGAGAGGTAATTGACATGTAACACTGTAAGTTTAAGGAGTACAACATGTTGATTTGATACACATATATTGCAAAATGATTGTCACCATAGCATTAGCTACCTTACATCACGTTACATGACTACCATTTCGTTTTTGTAGTGATAACATTTAAGATCTTTCTTAGCAACTTTCAAGCATAAACAACATTATTGCTATCTGTAGTCAACAGGCTGTACGTTAGATCCCCAGAACTTACTCATCTTCTAACTGGAAGTAGAAGTAGTAGTGTACCCTTTGACTGACATCTCCCCATTTCACCGGCTCACCCCTTAGCCCCTGGCAACCATCATTCTCTCTGTTTCTATAAATTCAGCTTTTTACATTCCACATGTAGAGAGACCATGTAGTATTTCTCTTTCTCTGTCTGATTTATTTCACTTAGCACAATGGGCTCAAGATCCACCTGTGTTGGTGCAAATGGTAGGCTTTTCTTCTTTCTCATGCGACGGTCCTTACACTTTCGCTAGTAGCGCTGAGCCCTGTGGTTTTTTGTTTCCTTTTGGTTTTGCTCGATTATTTATATCAGATCCCGAAATTGCACCGAATGGCCTTCTTCTAGGAGGCAGCACAGTTCATTCCCCCTAGATCCACTGGGTCCCAGCACCGTTGGTTTCCCCGGAACGGTCTCACAGTCCCAGCACCGCGGGTGGCAGCGAGTCCTTGTTCCCGTTAGCACTTCCGCTCGTTCGCAGAACCGGCGGTATTGCTGTCACGGAACACATTCGCGCCGAGTCGGTGGCGTTTTCTCGGTGTCAACACCGTTCACTCCTCCAGACTGGCTGTTTCCCAGAGCCGCCTGTCCCTCGGGCGGCACCGCCCTTTGCTCCTGGCCGCATTGCTGGGACCCAGCCGCGTGAGGCGCGCGGTGTCAGCGTCTCGTCGGCCGCGGCTGGGATGAGAGCCCCGGGGGCGGGTCCCCAGTGGCCGCAAGGTCGCCCGTAGAAAGGAGCGGGCGCTGTCGGTCGGGACGTGTGTTTCGGTGGCCGCACGTCTCCTTTCTTCCCTCGATCCGGGTGATTTTCGGTTTCAGCCCCGATGTTTCCCCAAGAGAGCGAGTTCTCCCTGGAGCCCCGCCACCTCCGCCAAGTCACAGGGTCTCAGGGGCGGCCCCGCTCCCGGCAGCGCAGCCACGTCCGCACTAGCGGCCCGAGTCGGGGTTGTCGCGTCCCGCTCTCTGCACCGGATCTGCGCTGGGTCCTCGCACCGCTTCGGTCTCCTAGAGCGCCCTCTGACGGTGGCAGTTCGGGGATGTGCCGGGAGCCGCTGTGCCCCTTTGCAATTTCCATAGTAGCGCTAGATGGCGCTTTATCCGTCACGACACATTTGCACCCAGTCGGTGGTTTTTTCTCCGCGGTAGCACCGCTCATTCCTCCAAGCCAGATGTCTCTGGGGTGCAGCACCGCTCCTTTCTCAGAGCCGCCAGTTTCTCTGCGGCAGCACCTTTGATAACTCCAAAACGGATATTGATCCTTGGCAACAGCGCTAGGATTTGGCGCCTGTCGCTTTCCAGCGCCTCTAGTTCCTCCGGTGTCTCTAGAGCAAGGTCGCTAAATGAGTCCCAGCGGGCAGGTTTTCGGTGGTTGCACCCCTCATTTCGCGGAGACAGATGGCTTCGTGGTCTCTGCAATACAGCTAATCCGTCACTGCGTTTTCTAGGGTTAATTCTACCATTTGGTTATCGTTGTGTTTCGTTTTGCTCCTCCCGCTCCCCAGAGCGATTTCTTACTCCTTGCATGTCCAGACTTAGCCCAAAGCAGTACCAGTTTAACCATGACTGCAATTCCTTAGTTATTTTAATTTTTAATTTCTTAATTTTAAATTACGTTGAAATTTTATATTTATAATTTAAATATATTTTAACAAAATATTAAAAATCAAAGGCGACAAATAAAATGAATAAAAATAAAATAAAATGAAGATTAAGATAAAAAATAATAAAATACAATAAAATTCTTTTAATTTTTAAATTTAAAAATAAAATTAAAACGTAAAATACTCAAACTATAATCAATAAAAATAAAGTAAAATAAAATAATTGTACATAATTTTTTATTTTAAAAATTTTTTGAAACTTATTTTAAAATTTTTTGAAATAAAAAATTTCAAAACAAAAATACTGAAATTAAAACTAAAAAGTTTTAATTAGCAATACTTCAAAAGATTAAAAGATAATGTATAAAAGAACAATTTTACAGATGAAATAACATTTAATTAAGAAATTTAAAAATTTTAAGATTTATTTAAAAAGTAAAATTAAATGAAAATAGTAAAATATAAAACTTTGAAAAATAAAAGAATAAAAAACAAAAAATCAAAATAAGAATTAAATATAAAGTAAAACAAAATTTTATAATTTAAAATTAAAAATTTTAAATGAAAAAGTAATTAAAGTATTTTTGAAAATAAAATACAAAATAATGTAAAACAAAACTTTAAAAATGTTTAAAACTTTAAAAACTAGATATAAAATAAAATTTAAAGTTAAAACATTAAAAATTTAAAAATTAAATGAATAAAATGATTTCAAATTTAAAAATTTTTAAATTTAAAATAAAAAATAAAATTATAAAACTAAAAAATTTAAAAATTAGAACACTATTTTTACTTCGTGTTAATTTTTTAAATATTTAAAAATTTTTGAATATTTTAATTTTTCACTTATTTTGTTTTTATTTTTTAGTTTTTAAATTATTTATATTTATTTTATTTTATTATTTAGTAATCTTTTAATTTTATTAACTTCTATCTTTCATTTTAAAAAATCATTGCCATTCCCTTTGTAGCATTACAGGCTTTCTTTCGGTCACACATAGTGCCTCTTTTCTCCAGAACAACCTCAGTGATTCCTCTAAGCCGGACGTTTTACGGTGGCCAACTGCTGGGTTCTCAGAGCCGGCCTATTTGGCAGCACCGTTGATCACCCCAAAATGGATGCTTATTTTTGAGAGCAGCACCACCCTTTGCTCGCTGCCGGCGCCTACCGGGTCTCAGCGCCGGGAGTTCCCCTGGTTTCCCTTTTCCACTGCTCCTTACGCCCCGGCGGCGGTTTCTCATCAGCACTTTCAACAGCACCGCCCAGCCTGAGGTTTCTCAGTTGGGCCACCCCCTAGCGACAAAGAGAACATTTTTCATTTTTCGTTGGCAGGGCACCTTGGTACTCTGTGCCGTCGCTTTCTCGGTCCTACCACCCCTAGCTTCCCTGGCCAGCCGTTTTATGTGGTAGTGAGACAGGCAGGTTAGCATAGGGATCTGGCATTACAAGGGAACAGGAGGGTCATGCTGTGGTGGGGGGGGGGGGTGCAGGGAACATTGCTAGGACATAGTTCTGTATTATAACTTAAGCCATTATAGCTTAGGTAACCGCAAGTTTCCTGAACCTCTTTTGACTGTCCGTAGGGGGACCGAACTGCTTGATTTATGGCAGCTGCTGCCCCGCCCCTCTTCCCCTGGCTGCTGCTGCTGCACTGACACAGCTGCCTTCGCTCTCACTTCTGCCCTACGCGGAAAGACACCTACCCAAAAGCAAGCATATAAAAGATGCAATGGCAAAACCGCTCCAGGCAGCTCCTCCCTTGGAGTGTGCCCGCTCTGTCTATGGAGTGTATCTTTCTAATAAACTTCTTACTCTTTGTATCGGTCCTTGCTGTTCTGTAAATTCTTTTACAACAACGACATCAAGCAACCTGGACGCCCAGTGCGGTAACAGTAGCGCCCTTATTTGCACCGAGCTGAGGTTCCCTCGGCGCTCTCAGCAGCACTGCTGGGCAGCCGTTTTGCTTTTGTTTTACTTTTAATCATATCGTGAATTTGTCCCTAATGGATATTTTCTAGGAGGCAGCACTATTCATTCCTCTCAGCTAGATATTTCTCGTTTGCTGAGCAGTCATTTCTCAGAGCAGGCAGTTTCTAGGTGGCAAAAACTTAATTACGACAAAAAGAATGCTTGTCCTTGGCTGCAGTGCTTCGTGCTCCTTGTTGGGACTTTGTCCCCAGAGCCACTGCTAGTTCCTTGAACTGGATCATTTGACTTTGAGAGGTGAAAATACACATCATTTTAACTTGCATTTCTCCTATTTCAGAAGCATTACATTCTTACTCCTTTCTAGGAGCTCATTGGATTTTGGGAATATTATGGTTTCGACCAAAATATTTTAATTATACATGTCATATGTATATTGTATATAATTTAAAATATAGTTTTATATATAATATATATAGGGGACTCAGATTACATCTTACTTACAGACAAAACAAAGTAATTCATTTTCCTCTGTACATCACCATCATATTTCAACTGTTTTACTCCCTTAACGATAAATGTTTTACCCACCTTCCTTTCAAACATTTACTTTCTCTTGTCCACCACTGTATCCTTGGGTTCTAATCTGGTTTAAAATCATATGACCTACCTGAGCTTCAAAGGTAAAAACATGGAATGTATTTGATAATGGCGTATCAGGCCCAGTTTCCAAGAGAATTATACGTGATGACGTGATGTAAGCAATGTGCCTAGCATAGGACTTGAAACTCAGCTGAGTTTCTCTAACGGACCAAACTACTCAGAACTCTTAATGGTCTCACTTGATCAGACCCTCTACTCCTTCTTTCCCCAGACTACTTTGAAATTGATCAAATATAAAGTACCACATCCCTGTCAATATTGATTCTTATCACTTTTCATTCTCTTTATGTCATAACTAAGGCAACCATATAGCCAGTGTTCCTGGGACAGTCATAGTCATAGTTTGTAATCCGGGTATAATTAATAGTGCCCCCTTTAATTCCCAAGTGTTCTGGTGTACATGATAAATTATATGTTTATCCTGGATTTGCATTCCTACTATTCCTTGCTTCCTTAAAAATTTAGTGGCAAAGTTGCCTTTAAGGAGTTACCATTCCTCTGCACTTAAATTCTAGAAGAGGTTCTATTGCACGGAATGGAGTTTTCTTGTGATGAGAGGAGCTCTCAAAATTAGATCAATGAGGGATAAGCACTGTAGATTCTAAAGAAAGATTCTAGAAACACCCCCACAGACTTGTTAAGTAAGACAACATGCCCTGGACCATTATCTTCTACAGGCTATAGAAGTAAAATCTATGGCTAAGAGAAGATTCATAGAAGGAAATTCCAAGGAGTAGAGAAAACTGTGGTGTTTACATTCATATCCCATCCAGCGGGGATCAAAGTTGTACCTCTCTAAAGCCTAACGATGTTGAGTCCTATAAATAAATTTCAGGATGTTCAGCAAGCACTTGTTAAGAAGGTGAGGTCAACATATGACACCTTGACTGGATGCCTCCTGCTCAGCAGAAATGGGTCCATCTACCTCAGAATGGCCACTGGGGTAAGCACTCTAAGAGAGATCTTAGGAAAACCTGGTATGTTTCCCGAGACCTGTGGAGATCATTGACCCTGATGCCTGCTTTTTGCCCAGAGACGTCTCAAGGCTAAAGGATGGCCAAACCTGCCTGTCAACAGGGCAGACAGTGCAGCAAGGAGACCAAAGGAAATTTCTACCATTTGGTGGTATAGGAAGGCTGCCTTTCACACTGTGAAAAAATGTAGAGAAAAATAAAGATGATGTAGGATGATGGGGAATTTCAAAGAAATGTTTTCCTTAAAAGCATGCCATCTAAGTCCAAACCGTCCCCATTATATCTCCTCTCACCTACTTAAAGTGAAATATACCCTCCGTCCTGCACTAATGATTTCTCCTTCACTGTGGATTCATTCCCCTTTGGATATAAACATACCTTTATAGAACACATTTAAAGAAAAAAATTCTCTGAAATTCCTCATTCTTCGGCTACCTCATTTCTCTGTTCCACTTCAAAGTCACTTAAGAATTTGAGGATCAAAATAAACAGGCAGAAAAATGGAATATAACTTGTTAAATAAGGTTAAAAACCATGGGTGTATACAAATTTAAACTAAACAAGTAAAAAGAGAATAGAGGATTCCTTCTTATAGTAGAATTTTAACTGACAGATGTGTAGAGAGTGGTAGCATTGGAAGATCATCATTTTGCAACCACAATCGTAAAACTGTATTTGGGCAGGAACTACCAATGGATGCTAATATGAGGAGGGGATTTTAACAAGAAGCAGATTTGCATGACCTCAACTTCCGTTCTCCTAGATTGCTTATTAGTTGCGAGGGGGGAAATTATAACTCTGCTGTGGATACATAAGACACCACCTTGCTGGCATGATCAAAGTTAACATCACCAGTGAGAAGCAGACAGGCATTGTGTACTTCCAAACGTAATGTCTTGAAGTTAGACAACATCACTTATGCAGCATTCTAGCCAGAAATGCGTAATCTGAATCTAATCATGAGGAAACTTCAGACAAACCCAAATTGAGGACAATTCAATGAAATAACCAGCCGATATTCTTCAAAAAGTTAATGTTATGAAAGAGTGAGGAACTCTTCTACCTTAAAGGAGACTAGAGAGACATGATAACTAGATGCAATATTTGATTCTGGGCTGGATCATGAACTGGAGGAGTAAAAATACTGTAAATGATGTTATTGGGAGAATTGGCGAAATTACACTATGGAATTTTAATTACATAAAAGTATTATTTGAGGTTAAATTTCCTAAATCTGATAACTGCACTGTGATTATGTAAGAGAATCCTTGTTCTTAGGAAAGACACCCTGAAATATTAAGGTATAGGTGGCCATACCTATACCTACTGTGTGCAATCTACTCTCTGTTGAGAAACTGAGAGAGAAGAACAAAATGTGGCATATTATTAAAACTTGGGGAATACGGTGAAAAGGCAAGCTGTTCTGTGGACTATTCTTGCATCTTTCCTGTACATTTTAAATTATTTCTAAATAAAAACCTAAAACCTACTAACTGCATATATCCACTATCCCCATATTTTACCTCTCAATGAATCTTCTACAATGAAGCGTTCATTCCCACAATTTCACTTTTCTATCCCCACACTCCTCAACCTCTCATCAGCATTTGATAGAGCTAACATATTGCCTAGACTTCCATCAGATCTCACGCTCCTTATATTCCTTTTGCTTCAGCAGACACTCATTCTCAGTGTGGTCTGCTGGATTCTGTTTCTATGTACAACTTCTAAAATATCCCAGGATTAAATATTTTGGTTTACTAAATATTTTGGAGTAACTTTGCACTTGTAAGTGGAACCTACATCATCAACATTGCCACACAAAGCAGACGCACATTCTAAGGAGGTAACTGAGAAGAGTTTAATAAAGTGAGTATTTACAAAAGGCAGGTGTGGGCAGCAAAAGGCAACCAAGAAGGAATGGAGAAGCACTCCAGAGCTGGCACCAGAAGGGGCATGAGAATGAGCGGTGTTGTAGAAAGCAAGAAAATGCTAGAAGAAAGGGCCATCCAACAGCAGCTTTGCTTTGATAAAACAATCCACCACCCTGAGGCTCAGATGGAAGAGATCCAGGGGAATAAATACTCCACCTCATATTCCAGATCTCTGAACAACTGCTCTCTTCTGGTGGCTGAGCCCTCCCAGTAGCCTGGGGGCAAAGTTAATCCAAGGGTGCAGTCAATACAGGTTACTTCTTCTGCACAGAGCAGGCTGAAGATGGAAATTTTGAATATATGCAGTTAGTAGGTGATAATCAGGCTGCAGGAGAGTGATAAGAGGATCTGGAAGGGGAAACGGACAATACCCAGTAGTTCTTTTATGTTGATCATCTTACTCACAATAATAGCCTAAAAAAATGGACTAAGAATAACTCTACCCACATAAATTCAACAACTTACTAAAACAGATGAATTCCTCAAAACCCACAATCTACCTAAACTCATCCAAAATAAAATAATCTGAATATTCCTATAACTGTAACTGTGGGCCCTCCAGGACCAGTTCAACTGACACCATTTTATCAACAGAGTAATTAAGAGTTATCTTTCAGGAACTGAGACCCCCTGTCCAGTTCAGGCTGGTTGAATCACCGACCAATCAACTAGGCCTGCGCAAATGCCCAATAAGTGATCTTTTTGATGCCAAGGAGGTAAAAACTCCACCCTCAGATCATGGTAACACTGCCATTGTGTGAACATGCATCCTATGAAGAGGCATGAAGCTTGACTACATCTGGGCAGATCATCAATTACCTCACGTCTCTTTACCTCGAATCATCAATCTCCACACTTCAGACCACCCTACATTCATCCCATAAATTGTGCCCCAAACCCTAGATCGGGGAAACAGATCTGAGGACACACGCCCCCTCTCACCCTGCAAATGGATCTCACAGAATAAAACTGATTTCTTTTTCAAAAGTTGATGCCATAATTAACTGGCTTGTTTATGCATATTGGATAGGAGAACCCCATTTTTGTGTGGTAACATAACCACTAAAGAAATTTAATTCAGAGGCAGGCCCTGTGGCCTAGTGGTTAAGTTCAGCGTGCTCCGCTTCAGCAGACCAGCCCAGTTCCTGGTAGCAGACTGACACCACTCGTCAGCAGCCATGCTGTGGCAAACGCCCACATACAAAATAGAGGAATATTGGCGCAGATGTTAGCTCAGGGTAAATCTTCCTCAAGCAAAAAGAGAAAGATTGGCAACAGATATTAGCTCAGGGTGAATCTTCCTCAGTAAAAAAAAAATAAATTTAATTCATAGTTTAAAATCCTACAAAAATGAAATTTCCAGACTCTTATGATGTCACCTACTAATTCTACCAAACAGTTAAAGAGGAAATGACATGAATTCTACTCAGTCTCTCCTAGAAAATAAAAGAGGATGGAACACTTCCCAACTCATTTTATGAAGCCAGCATTACCCTGGCAAAGACAATACACTAAGAGAAATCTACTGACTAATATCCACCATGAACAGAGATACAAAAACATTCAACAAAATACTAGCAAATAGAACCTAGCAAAATACAATAATAATAATATACTATGCCCAAGTAAGGTTTATTCCAGGAATGCAAAGCTTGATGTAATCCACCATATTAACAATCCAGAGAAGAGAAAACATGTGATTCTATCAATTGATGCAGAAAAAGAATTTAATACAATTTAACATCTATGCATGATTTAAAAAAAAAAAACTCTCAACAAACTAGGAATAGAAGTCAACTTCATCAAACTTATAAAGAGCTTTTACAAAAGCTAACAAAAAGCTAACATCATTCATAATGGTAAAAGACTCAATGCTTTTCCCATAAAATCAAGAACAAAGTAAGGATGTCTACTCTCACTGCTCCTATTCAGCAGAGTACTGGAAGTGTTAGCCAGTGGAATAAGGAAAGAAAAGGAGATAAAAAGCACATAAATTGGAAATGAAGAAATAAAACTGTCCCCATTTGTGGAAGATGAATATCTATGTAGAAAAATCCTAAAGAATCTAGAAGAAAACTCCTAGAACCAATATATGAGTTTCACAAGTTCACAGGATAGAAGGTCAACACGTGAAAATCAATCCTATTTCTATATTCTAGCAATGAAATATTGGACACTGAAACTAAAAACACAATACTCCATTTACAATAGCTCAAAAAAGGGGCCAGCCTGGTGGTGTAGCAGTTAAGTTCGTGTGCTCCGCTTCGGTGGCCTGGGGTTCACAAGTTCGGATCCTGGTCACAGACAGACGTACCGCTTGTCAAGCCATGCTGTGGCAGCATCCCATATGAAGTAGAGGAAGATGGGCACGGATGTTAGCCCAGGGCCAGTCTTCCTCAGCAACAAGGAGGAGCATTCGCAACAGATGTTAGCTCAGGGCTAGTCTTCCTCACACACACACACACACACACACAAAACAGCCCCCAAAATACTTAAGTATATATGTAACAAAACACATACAATCTCTTTATGCTGAAAACTACAAATTTCTGTTGAAAGAAATCAAAGATCTAAGTTTATTGGGAGACCCACCATGTTCATTAAGGCTCAACATAGTAAAGATGTCATATCACCATAACTTTATCTATAGGTTTAACTACTCCCTATCAAATCCCAGGAAGATGTTTCTGCAGATATAGACAAATTGATTGTAAAATTTTTGTGGCAAGGGAAAGAAACTAGAATATCTCAAATAATTTTTTGAAAAAGGATAAAGTTGAAGGAATCACAGTACCCAACGTAAAGACTTCTTATATACCTACAGTAATTTAGACAGTGTGGTATTGATGGACAGATAGACACGAAGATCAATGGAACAGAAGAGAGAGTCCAGAAATATACCACACAAGTATGGCAAGCTGATTTTTGACAAATACATAAAATCAATGCAATAGAGAAAGAATAGTCTCTTAAACGTTTGTAATTGGAACAACTAGACATCCACAGCCCATGATCCACCAAAAACAAAAAGAAAAAACAAAACAAAATGAGTCAAATTTAACTTCAAACCTTAAACAAAAATTAAATTAGTCAAAAATCTATATATTACAGATAAAACTATAAAACTTCTAGAAGAAAACAGAGGAGAAAATCTTCAAGACTCAGGATTAGGCAAAGAATTCATACACACGGCACCAATAGTGAGATCTATAAGAGAAAAGAATTGATAAATTGGACTTTATCAAAATTTAAAACTTTGGTTCTGTGAAAGATCCTGTTAAGAGGATAAAAAGACAAGCCACAGACTGGGATAAAATATTAGCAAATCAAACATCCGACAAAAGATTTATATCTAGAATAGATAAAGAACTCTCTAAAATCAATGGTGAGAAAGCAAACAATCTAGTCAGAAAATGGCAAAAGATTTGAACAGATACTTTGCCAGAAAGGATATATGTGTGGCAATATGCAGTTGAAAAGATGTTCACCCTTAGCCATTAGGGAAATGTAAATGAAAGCTGGGGTGAGATACTATCACATCCCTATTAGAATAGCTGGATAAAAAACACCAGCAATACCAAGGGCTGGTGAGGATGTAGAACAATGGGATCTCTCAGACCTTGCTGGTGTGAATGTAACATGATACGCTGCCACTGTGGTAAACTGTTTGGCAGTTTAGTATAGTTAAACATACACTGGCCATACATATTAGCTTTCTATTGCTTCATAACCAATTACCACAAACCTGGTAACTTAAAAAAGCACCCATTTATTGGCTCACAATTCCATAGGTAAGAATTCTAGCCACAGAGCAACTGGGTCCTTTAGGTCAGAAGTCTACAAAGGCTACACTAAGGGGTTGGCCAGCTACATTCTCATCTGGAGCTCAGGGTGTCCTCCAAGCTCATTCAGATTGTTGGCAGAAAAAAGTTCTTTGGGTTGTAGGACTGAGGGCCCCATTTTCTTGCTGGCTGTCAGCCTAAGATCACTCTCAGCTCCCAAAGGTCACTTACTGTTCCTTTGTCAAGAGGTCCTGACCATCTTCAATGCCTGCAACATTCCACGAGAGGAAAATTCTCTGGCAAATCCCTCTCATGCTTCAAATCTCTCTCTTCAGTGAGAGCCTGGCCCCTTTTAAGGCCTTATTTAAATTGGCCCGACTAAGGAAAATCACCCTTTTTTAAAGTCAACAGTGCTCTACAACATAATGAAATCATGCCACGACTAGCCTACCATATTCACATTTCACACCCACACTCAAAGTGTGGGGAAAGGAATCTTGTGGGCCACCTTGGAATTCAGCCTACTTACTATGTGATGCAAGCAAACCTTCTACGGGGTGTTTATCCAAGAGAAACGAAAACCTAAGTTCACACAAAAACCTGCACGTGAAGGTTGATAGCAGCTTTATCTGTAATAGCTGGAAACTGGAAACAACACAAATGTTCTTCAGTGAGGGAATGGATGAACAACCGTGGCACATCCATATAATGGACAATAGAATTGGGCAACTAAAAGAAATGAACTATTTGACACAGAAACGTGGATGGAACTCAAGGTCATCATACTTTGTGAAAAGAGAAAATCTCAGAAAGTTACATATATATGATTCCTTTCATATACCACTCTTGAAATGATCACATCATGGTAGAGAACAGAAAAGTGGCAGCCAGGGTGCAGGACTGAGGGAAGGATGTGTCTATAAAGGGATGACAGGAGGCAGTTTCTTTGTGTTGGTGGAACAGTTCTCTATCCTCAGGGTGATGATGGTCATTACATGAATGTAAACATGTAATAAAATTTCATAGGACTGTGCATTCCCCCCCGCCCCGCCACCTCAAATAATGAGTGCATGTAAAAACTGGAGAAATGCAAATAAGGCTTGTAGTTTTGTTAACAGCATTGTGCCAAGGTCCATTTCCTGGACTTAATAAAGTATAATGGTCCTATAAGATGTTATTGGGGGAAGCTAAGTGAGGGGTACACAGAAAATCTTTACTGTTTCTAGAGGTTCTTGTGAGCTTAAAATGATTTCAAAATAAAAAAGTACTTAAAAACTAAAACACAAAGCAAAACAATATAGTTAATCTGGACAATGAAATACTTTATAACAATTAGACAATATGAGATGAATCAATATATATTGACATAGGAACTTAATAGAGACATAGTACATATTTCAAAATCAAGTTGCATATAAGTAATTTTGTTTAAAAGTGTACATATACATTAGCATATGCACAGAAAAATATCTGGAAATACGTAATTCAAACCATGTGCAGCAATTACCCTGGATTGTGTAGGGCTATCAATTGATATGAAATTTCAGTGTTTGAAATTTTTCAAAAAATTGAATTAATTTGTAAATTAAAAAATGTGATTAAACTCCTCTTACCATCTGCTCTTAAGATTGAACCTCCTCTTTTTTTCTTTCATTTGCTTCCCTTGAAAATAAAAACCCCAAAATGTTCCTGAAGTTTTTACTATTGGAAGTCAATTTCAGGATCTCCTTCAGAACAAGGCCTCAAGTTAAACCCACGGGCATAACCTTTCAGGCAATGCCTTAGGAAACTGGGAGAGTAAAGAGACTCTAGAGAAGTGGACATAAGCGGAGCAGAGAAGAAAGAATGCAGACAGAGAATGGGCATTAGGAGAAACCTCAGTGATGGCCAAGCTTCGGGGCAGAGAGTTTCCATAACAACTAAAACCACAACTGCACAGCCTGGGGGAAGATAGACTTTCCTAGTTCCCCCCCAAATGGGCTTTTCTGGAATTAGCTTCCCTGGGTGACTGCTTGGCCACACTGGGTTCTACTCCCTGATCCCCCCAAGACGAGAAGTCAACAGGGCTGATGTGGACTTATACTTAGGTCAGTTTTTTCATGGGGCATCTGAGACCAAGGCTGGAACCCTATATATAAAAGGGAAGGTTAGTTAGACTGATTCCAAATTCTCCTGGCCTCTGAATTTCCACCCACAACTGAGGATTCCAGCTCCCAGCTCTGTCCTGCAACACCCGGCCCCGGCCAGGTTGACCAGACCAGCAACCCTGGCTCCTCTCTTTGCGTCCCTGTGCTGCTCCAATCAAGCCGACCAGGGACGGTACAGTGTGTGGAACTGACAACAGCGACTCCTTTTTGTACCCTGGACTCCATCTTGTTAAAAATATGAAACTGTGCTGACCTTGCTAACTTGCCAAAAGGGAGTTATTTGCTGAGAAATGACTTTCGGAAGGATTGTGCAAAAATATACTTTTTCTGGTAACAACAAGATGTCCTAGAGCAAGCTAGTGAACTGTAACATAAATTTAATCTCCCTAACAAACAACTAAGGTGACTGTTCTGGGCTCCCCTTGTTGCTAATAAAAACTCCTGACTTTTACTCCTCAGGGGGTCACTTTTCTGGCTGATGCAAGCACCTGTGTTCCCCAAATTGCAATTCTAAGCCCCCAAACAAATGCTCTCCTTTTGTTTTGCAGTTGTCTCAGTTTTCTAAGTTGACAAGTGTGAGACGCAGACTTCCTGTTCCCCAAGGTTCCGGCTTCAGTGAAGCCCAAGTGGGAACCTGCGGAACGGCTGCACACACTTCTCAGCCGCTGTGTCTGCGTTGGGCGGAGAAAAGGGGTCATGGCTGCCCAGGAGGGGACAGAAGAGGGGCGCAGTCTCAACTTTCTTTGCAGGCACAGACATCTGGACTCTGATTCCAAGGATGGTAGTCTGATGCCCCAAATCCGGGAACCGTGGCCTAAAAAATAGAAGCCATATTATGTTATAGGTAGGCAGTAAATCAGACATGAGCAGGGGAAGGGGTAAAAGCTGGCAAGCCAAAAACAGAAGAAGTCTCCTCAGATAGCCACCCTTCAACACCCACAACGTCCTGTTTTGCAGCCCGACACGCACATAGCTGTCTTCCACCTGCTGCACCCTGACCTACCCTCATTATGCTTAAATCATAATAAATTTACATTGCGGTTTTAACCCCCCTTGTGCAGTATAGAAGCCATGACAGTTCTGCCAAGGACCATCAAAGGAGAGAAACTCCCCCTCCCAACACGGAGGAGGAGACAACAAGCCGATGGGTAGAATCCCTTCAACCAAGGATCCTTCTTTTCCCCCTCCTCACAAATGAACAAACCTATGTAATCCACAAGCCACTCAAACCTCAGCGCAGTCACTCACCTTGAGCCTGCCTGCTCCCTCTCTTGGAGTGTACTTTCACTTGGCAAATAAATCCCTTCTTGCTTTGAACTCTTCTTTGTGTGTTCAGTCACAAATTCTCTTGCGACGTCGAACCAAGAACCTGGAAACCGATCCACTCACCTTTGGCGAGCCAGCCAGGAGTGCATAAACGACCAAGAATCAACCAGTGGTAAGTCTACATTCCTCGCCTCCCTTGAGCTAGAGGAATTTCCCCTTCTCCGTTTCTCCACTTCACCTTTGGTGGTCCTTTCGTCATGGGGGAACCAAAGCTTCCCCCTTGCCTTGTCTCTGCTGCTGCTGCCCATGTTTATTCTGATGTCCTCTTTGACTGGTGGTGGGGATCTGAAGTTTGCAAACTTTTCTTCAAGTTGTCTCTCTGGTCCTGTTCCTTTTCACCTAAATATTGCATCTGTGCTGGCCAGCAGAGGATGGGATGTGAGCCTTTCTTTGATCTAGTCAGGGATCCCCAACACCAAGCCTTTAGTCTCTGGGTCTGCTTAATTAGACACCTCATTAAGTGCTACCAGGTTAAAATTCTCTGTGACATAAAAATGACAGTCAGTTCCACTTGGACATCTGATAAACTTAGGGAAATCCACAGATTTTTATGGATCCAACAAAGCCAGGCCAATCTGACTCAAACACCCCTACCTTAATGACCATTGCCAGCCACCAAACACTAAGAAGACTTATAGATCAGGCTTCATGGGACTGCTTAAGGGCAATGTTCCATCAGGATGCTAGGTCCTGAGGGATTCACTCAGGAACGAGGGGACTTACAACCAGCCATAGGTTGTACCATAAACCTCAGGAAGGTCCTCATCTCCCTTGGGCGCCCATGGAGGGCAGGACACGGCCTTGAGACATCGGGCCCACTGGGGAGATCACTCATAATGGGCCAAGCCCCCACACTCTGGGTTAGAGGCCCAGAGTGCCCTGGGTTAGAGTCCCAGGGCCCTGCACAGGGATGATGGGGACGCCCACTTCCCTGGCAGTGCAGCAATCTCGGTCAGGGCGGGAGCATGATGAGGACGCTCACCTCCTCCAGCAGCCCAAGCTCGGGATTAAACTCCCAGAGTTCCTTGGGTTAGAGTCCCAAGGTAACCACCGCCCCTGAAGGTTATGAGTACTACAAAACCAGACTATCAGGTATAGCATCCATACCTCTTTTTTGCAGGAGGAACCTCTCCCTGAAGAGTATGGTTTCTACAGCATCCATCTCAAAAACCTCCCCTCTAGGATGCATCCTTAAGAATTGGGAGCAACTGTCTCTGGACAGTCTAAAAATGAAAAAACTCTTCTGCCATGGTTAGGGGATGGAGAAATCTGGCCAGAGAATGGAAGCCTAAATTATAATACCTTACTGCAATTGGACCTGTTTTGCAGGCATGAGGGGAAATGGTCAGGAATCACCTACATTCAGGCCTTCATGGCTCTAAGGGAAGACCCTGATAAATGCAGCACATGCACAGAAAGGTGTCGGCCCATGACCCGAAATACACCTGGCACTATGGTGGCCCTCAAGACTGAGGCCCCTTCTCAACAAAAAGACCCAAAATTGGGACTCACATCTACCTGAATGCCACCGCCAGCTTATCAGCCTCCCTTGTTCACTGCACCCCCTCCAAACAACAGGGAAGTCCCATCCGGACCACACCCCCTCCAAGAAGTGGCCAATGGCCAGGCAGAGACCATATGAGTGCAGGTACCCTTTTCTATGTCTGAACTGGTACAATGCCAGCAGAAACTGGGAAAATTTTCTGAAGACCAGATAAATTTATCGATGGCTTCAGAAGCTTAGGTTTGCCTTTTGACCTGACCTGGAAGGATGTACAAATAATATTGTCTCATTGCTGTTCCCCTGAGGAAAAGGCCACAATTTGGGGGGTAGCCCAGGCCTATGCTGATAATCAACATGCTATAAACTAACACTTTCCCCCAAAGGACTGCAGCATGCCCACTGGTGGATCCTAACTGGAACTATCAGGTCGGACAGCAAGGGATGGCCAATTGCAACCTCACACTAACTTGCTTGATGGAGGGGATGCAAAGTTGCCACAGAAAACCAGTAAATTACTTGAAGTTAGGAACCATTATCCAGGAACCATTTGAGAACCCAGCTCTCTTTTTGGAGCGCCTATCTAAGGCCCTCCGAAAGTATACTGACCTAGACCCTAATTCAGAGGCAGGTCAAGTGGTTTTGGGGACTCACTTCATTAACCAGTCAGCCCCAGACATTAGAAGGAAGTTACAAAAATTGGCACTGGGGCCACAAACCCCACAGGGCCAATTGCTGGAGGTGGAATTTTCTGTCTTCAACAACTTGATCAGACAGAAGAAAATAAAGAAAAAAACCCACAGACTTCTGGCAGCAGCCATCCAGGCAACCGAACCACCTCGAGGTCACTCCGTTGGCCTTCCCCAATCTGGCAAAGGAGGATGCTTCTCTTGCAGGAGTGAGAACCATTGAAGCCGAAAATGCCCTCAGAGAGACCAACAGGGCCTAAGCCGGGCCCCTCCAAAGACACCATGTCCTCTCTATAAAAGAGAGGGACATTGGAGGAGGGACTGCCCCCTACCCCAAAGGGAGAAGAGAGGCAAAGCCACCCTACTGGCAATGATGGAATGAGGGTGCCTAGGGTTCCCAGAGGCTCCCACTAGAACCATTTCCATCTCAGAGAGGGAACCACAAGGTGATTCTGGAGGTGGGAGGTAAGGCTGTCAAATCTTTGATCAATATGGGAGCTGCTTATTCTGTCCTAACTTCACACTCAGGTCCTTTAACTACTGAGGCCTGTTCTATTGTTGGGGTAGATGGAAAACCAACCCCAAAACTCTTTACAAAACCTCTTCCTTGTCTATGGGGCAACATCATCATAACTCACAAATTCCTAGTGGTACCTGAACGTCCAAGCCCACTGCTGAGTAAAAACCAATCGCACCCTAGCTTATGTTACTAATCTGGGAGCAGTTCAAAAGGCCCTTCAAGAGTATGGCCACAAACTTTCGTCAGCCGCTTCCATTGAAACACCTACTCCCCAAGTCCGACCCGAAGACCTAGTCCTCCTCAAGGCCTCAAGAGAAGGATCCCCAGGAGATCAATTACAGCCTAAATGGAAAGGGCCATATCAGATGTTGCTAAGCACACCTACAGCTATAAAATTATAGGGCACCTCCAGCTGTGTACATATGACCAGGATAAAACCTGCACCCTTCCACTCTCCACAGGACCCCGAGGCAGACTCCAGCCCTGAGTACTCTTGTGAGCCCCTCGAGGACCTGAAGTTCCTCTTCAAGAAGAAACAGCCCACTGAGAGATAAGTAAACCTGCCCCACATGCACCTCTTCCTACTCCCGTTTCTCATTCTTTTCACTTTTTACATTGTCTTGACCCACAGCCAACCTCTCTTGGAGACATAACTCTACATGGCAATGGGTACAAGCAGTGGCCAGAATATACAACCTGACAGACTGCTGGGCCTGTTTCAAACAACTGGTATTTACTCCCACTACCACGCTTAAGGGCTAGCCTATGACCTATAATCACTCATTAACCCTAACCCTCACGTGAAGCAATCTTACCGAACCTAACCCCACTTTCCAAGTTCAGGGAACGCCCACCATACCATGGGGAACAACTGCCCATCCTAACCACACCTGCGTCCGGACTGAACAACTCTCCTGGTACACCAACATTTGGTCACCGGTTTTCAGTAAGCCCTGTTTGCTCAGTTGCTGGGATGAATGGGATGAAGATGGAGGAGGGGGAAGTCCATGCACCCTAGCCTGTCCCAAGGGAGCTCAATATACCATTGAGTGCTTAGAGTCATCCCTGGGCAGTAATGGAATTTGCAATGGGACCCCGTTGGACCTCACCTCCCATGGGTGCAATAAAACCTCTGAGGTGAAGGTCTCTTTCTTCACAGGCCTAAACTGCTCCACTTACAGCCACCTCCATAAACAATGGCAAAAGATGTTCCCCAAGTGGGCATTGGCCTGGGGCCGACCCATCATCAGCCAGTACCCAGGTTGTAACTTTTCTGTTGAATTAGAAGAATGGCTTTATAGGCCACACACAAATGGCACCCCAACAAAGAACCTCCATCTACATCCCAACACCACCTCAAGCTCCATAGGAATGCTTTGCCTTGAATCTGGCAGAGTCTTCCTGGGCTCCATCGGGCCCCAAAATAAAACAGCAGCAGTAAAGTGTTTGGATCCAACAGTTATGTGGGGTTACTGGGCAATAGGGTATGCAGCCCCTCCTGAGTCCCAGCTTCAGTTCTTCAATGCCACCCATAACCTCCAACAGGGCATACAGTCCCGCCGTTTGAAACCAGGAGTTGGACTCTTGGTAGCAGGAGTCACCCCTCCGATGGGGTCACTCTTGGGCCTGGCAGGGGGAATCACCTATAATGCTATCTTGGCCCATAACTTAACCAACACTCTGACCCAAGTGGCACAGGAAACTGGAGCTGACTTCTGACTTCTACAAATGTCCCCAGATTCCCTGGGAAGAATGGTCTTAGACAACAGATTGGCCTTAGATTATCTACTAGCTAAACAGGGAGGCGTTTGCACTTTGGCTAACACATCCTGCTGCTTTTACATCAATGTTACAGGACAAATTGAGGAAAGTGCCCAACGGTTGCTGAACATGGCTAAGTGGTTGAAAACAACACGGGCCAATCCAGAGATCACCAGTCAGAGGCCATCAGACTACAGATAATGCTACAACAGGGATACCAACCCGTTCAACAGCCCCATCCACTGGACGCGGCGTTTGCCTCCTTCCACAACCAACAAAGATCAACACCAACGGTGGCCAAACCACAGAGAGAACCATAAGTAGCACCGCAACCGGTATAACCCTCCCTGCCTGACAGAGAGCAAGAAATTCTGGTGCCCTCAGGTAGGACAACGCCCCCTGTCAGCTGGAAGAAGCTACAGAAGATCTGACCTCCGCCCCTGCTCCCTTATAAGCTTCCAAGGGCCCAGATTTCTTGAGGGGGGAATGGTAGAGTAGGCAGGTAGCTAGTTATGAGCAGCGGGGGCGGTAAGGGAAAGCTGTGAGCACATAGATACAAACAGGTGAAACCTGGTTGGTCGAGGCCACCCATCAAAACCTCACAATATCCTGACACAATATCCCTATCCTAGTCATGGGGAACTAAAAGCCCCGGCGGCAGAGCAGGCGCACAAAGAAACTCCGCATGCCCCGCCCTGACCTCACCCTCATTATGCTTAAATCATAATGAATTTACATTACGGTTTTAACGCCCCTTGCGGGGGATAGAAGCCAAGACAGTTCCGCCGAGGACCTTCTAAGGAGAAAAACTCCCCCTCCCGACGGAGAGGAGGGGACAACAAGCCGATGGGTAGAATCCCTTCCAACTCCCTTCTTTTCCCCCTCCTCACGAATGAGCAAGCCTATATAATCCACAAGCCACCCAACCTCGGCGCAGTCGCTCACCTTGAGCCTGCTCGCTCCCTCCCTTGGAGTGGACTTTCACTTCGCAAATAAATCCCTTCTTGCTTTGAACTCTGTGTGCGTGTTCGGTCACAAATTCTTTTGCGACGTCGAACCAAGTACCTGGAAACCGATCCACTCCCCCGGTAACACTGCCACCTAGAAAACGCCCACTCGGTGCAAATTCGCGTTGTGACAGAAAAACGGAGTCCCAACGCTTCTAGAGAAAATGCTGACGGATCGCCACATCTGTGCAAATCACGGTGCTGCAAACCTGGAAAGGCTGGCCAGGGAAGCGAGCGGTGCTAGGAACCAAGAAGGTGATGGCACAGAGAACCTGTGGGTCCTGGGAGTGAGAAATATTCGCCTTGGCGCCAGGAATGGAACCTCAACGAGGAAACCACCGGCTCCGCGCTGCGGGCGAAAGTGCTGATGAGGAACCGCAGGCTGGGCTTAGGGAGCAGTGCTGCCCGCCAGAAACCGCGGATCCGGTTACTGGCGGGACTGAGACCCGAAGAATCGGCCGAGCGGCGAGCTGCGCGCCTCTGCTCCCGGGCGAACGCGGGTGCCAGAGCGCGCAGCTGAGCGCGCATACAGGAAAATCAGTAGAAAAATTAATAGAACGTAAATAAGAATAGTAAAATAAGTAACAAATACTAAAATTCAAGTACAACCCAAAAGAATAGAAACCGAACATGTCGATCCCAGGAGACACACTGAAAGAAACTTAAAACGCAAACCGTGCAGAGAAACTACCCCTACAAAAAAGAAACAGCAAACACCGTTGAGCAGCGCAGTCCTACGATTTTCCCGGTCACGCCTAAGCCAGGGCCTGTGGCTCCCCGTAAACGGGACTTCTGGGGCTAAGAAATCAGTCACTGCTAAACCGGTGTTTGCAAGGCCTGAAATCGCATTCACCGGGTACCCTGACTTGTGTGGCAGTGAAGTCAGAGGCAGAGCTCAAGAGGCTCTTGCGAAATCGAAAGCGGCTCCACCCAAGTGCCCTGGGGGCCCGCAGCGGGCTGAGAGCCGGGCACCACCTGGCTGGGCGCCACCGCCAGCTCGGCTCTGGGAGAAACTGCGTCTGAGAAATCGCAGGCCCGGGCGCTTACCGCCGCCGCGACAGAGAAAACGGCCACGACACGGGGCGGACTGAGGATCGAGCGGGCTCACACCGAGGAAGATCGGAGTTCCAGTAAAATGTGGACCAGGCTGGAAAATCCTCCTAGCCCACAAAACCACTTAAGCCACGGAAGCAAAACTAAATTGACCCTATTTTAAAACATAAGGGAAACCTAACAGGTGATTTCTTGGAAATGACTTTGATATTCTTTGAAAATGAAAGAAACTTAAGTCATCTTCCTCAAATGGTATAAGATAACCACTTTTAACCAATCCCCTGCCCTCTGGAAATTGTAATAACCAATCATCGTGAAGCTTAAACTTCCTCATTTTCACTGTATAAACTGTCCTGGGTTGTCAAGCCTCTGCGCTTCATACTAGTTTTCGGTTTGAAGTCTCCCTCTGTGGGAACAGTTTGTTTCTCGCTCAATAAAATATTCTTATCAAGTAAAGCTCTCTGAATTTTCTTTGAGCAGTTATTGTAGTCAGAAGTGGGATGGGAAGATGACCTGATGACCCCCGAGGCTGGTGAGTAACTGATGCTGGTATCAGGCTTACTGCTTTCCCCCTGGTCTTGGAGTTCCAGGGTAAATCTTGGATGTGAGCTCTACTCTCTTTGTGTTGAGCTCTCTTGGTTTTATTGAGCCACCTTTGTAGAAGCTTCTTGGTAAGTCACTCTCTTCTGTTCAAAACGGTGGGGGGGGAGGGGTGACCCTGTGTTGTGGAACAGCTGTTGAAAAACAGGATTCCTCAGAGTTTGGAGTTCCTCCTGGTCCAAAATGGGAACGAGGATCTTGTGCCTTTAGGGAAAATGGGTGAACTTTTGGATAATTTGGAATTGTGGTGGCCACTTTGGGGAACCTTTAACTTACATAAGATTGTTCACCTTAGGGGTACCCTTAAAAAGAGAGGATCCCAGAACCTCTTGGAGCCAAGAGAATGCATTCTTTGATTGCCATGCAGAAGCTTCTAAAAGACAAAATGACTCCAAAAACGTCTTCTCTAAAAGAATCTGTGTAGCTTGCAAATAAAAAATATTTAGTGGAAAGCTTTAGCCATCTGAGAAGGTAACCGTAACTTATATCATATCCCAGAAACACAATTTGGATACAGCTATTCTTTTGAGTTCTATATTATTGTACCTGACACATAGCTAAAATTTTTAAATGAAAGCTGTAATATCTCTGTGCCTGTCTGTATGTTGATGTATATCTATCTATGTATGTATATTATGTATATGTGATATTTTAAGAGCTGTATTTAATTGTCTTAAAGAAATGCTTATGTAACTTAAAAATGTCCTAAACTTCAGAAATACAGGAAATAACACAAATGTTTCTCAACTTCACATGATCTGGGATGATCTTTGATAAGTACAGTTAAAGTATTTTGTAATTAAAACAGGCATGTCTTCAGAATCGTCTATGTTAAATATAATGCAAATGTACAGTGTTTTTGTACCTGGGTTTACTAGTCAAATTAACTCATGCTATTTCCCTCTTATAAAATCTGCCATCAAGAAAAATAAAGATAGTGGTTATATATAAATAAAAGTTTACACTAAGTTAAATAATTTTCATTGAATTAGATTAAATTAAATAATATTCATTGAATTTCTAGATCATTTCCAAATAAGCTAATGTACAGCAACGTTAATTGAAAAATGTAAGTTTAAGTTGGTCTACTTTTGTCTTCTTGATTTTTTTACAAGGAGACAAAAGATATTTGAGTCTACTAGGAAACATGTATTTTTCCACACTGAAAAAATTATACTATGAAAAACACTAGTCTCTAAAAATTATAAATTTTTATAATTTGTATCCACAAGTTTGCTAACCTACTGGAGGATGCTAATATACGAGAGACTTCACAGCTGCCTGCTTCTTAGTTTTCACTGGAAAGAAAAGGTAACTATTAGTTAACATTTGTGATCAATATGTAAAAATAAAACTAACAGAAACAATAAGCGAACGGAAATAACTTTGTATTCGAAGTATGGAAGGAAAATGCGATGTGTTTTTATCTGAAGAGCATGAGAGGCATATAGTATGTGTTTTAGTTAAAGAAACAATAGTGTAATTTTGTCTTAAAATAAAATAGTTGTTTCTGAAAAAGAAAGCGGAAAAGAAAAAAACCTCACTGGATACACAAATTGCAGAAAGTTTGCGGCGGGGCGGGGGGAAGACGAGATAAAAGCAGTGCTAGGACCCAGAAGCGCAGACCTGGCGCAGAGAGCAGGACCACAATTCCGGGACGGGCTATAAGGCAAGTGCAAGTGCGGACAAGATCGCGCTGCCAGGCGCGCTGCTGCCTCTGAAACACCCGTGGCTTGGCGAAGGTAGCCGGGCAACTCTCTCTCTTGGCGAAAATATCCGGGCTGAGACCGAAAATCACCCGGATCGAGGAAAGAAAGGAGACGTGCGGCCACCGAAACACATGTCCCGACCGACAGCGCCCGCTCCTTTCTCCTGGCGACCTTGCGGCCACTGGGGACCCGCCCCCGGGGCTCTCATCCCAGCCGCGGCCGACGAGACGCTGACAGCGCGCGCCTCACGCGCTGGGTCCCAGCAATGCGGCCAGAAGCAAAGGGCGGTGCCGCCCGAGGGACAGGCGGCTCTGGGAAACAGCCGGTTGGGAAGAATGAACGGTGTTGACAAGGAGAAAAAGGCGCCAACTGGATGCAAATGTGTTCTCTGACAAAAATACCGCCGGCTCTGCGAACAAGAGAAAGTGCTAAGGGGAACAGGGGCTCGATGCAAGCCTGGGT
Source organism: Tapirus indicus (assembly GCA_031878705.1). Classification (NCBI taxonomy): domain Eukaryota; kingdom Metazoa; phylum Chordata; class Mammalia; order Perissodactyla; family Tapiridae; genus Tapirus; species Tapirus indicus. The sequence continues at coordinate 112,004,228 of CM062921.1, read as the reverse complement.
GCTGGGACTGTCAGAAACCAGCGTCGCTGAGACCCAGTTAGCTACGGGAGAAGGTAGGGTTCTTCTTACCGAGAGCTTTGACACGACCCGCACTACTAACGAACTTGATGCGAACCCAGCGATGTCGGTGCAGCTACGCGCTGTTGACTCAGAACAGCAGAGCAAATGGCGATCATTCCAGTGAGAAACCGCCAGCTCCAAGCGGGAGCAAGAAACAGCGGGTTCAACAGGATTGGCACTTGCTCCGAAACACTTGCGAACAGATAGGAAAACCGCCTGCACGTTGCCCCACAGATGCAACCCACGAAACGCTGTCCCGGAACGCTGAAAAGGACTGGGATGGAGCAAGTGCCCACAAGAAGCAACTAGCGATGCTGCCAGCGAGAAACACCCGGCTCGGCCAAACCAGCGGTACTGCGGTGGACAAACCACCAGCTCGACGAAAGAAACACACATACTTTGATTTCCTGGGCTCATGAGCGAAAAAGAAATTGCAAGAAATAAACGACAGGAACTTCAGGGGAAACTTCAGGCGCAAGAGAATCAAAACTTGACAAGGGACACTAAAGGGACATCTTAACGCATTTTTATTCTGTAAGTGGACAGGTTTTGTAACCCTGAGTCTTTTCCTGGGGAAAGTTCAAAAAAAGCTCTTGCTGCGTCTCAGGGCTCCTTAGCGCCAAAGACGGTCGGGCAGCAGCCACAGCTCAGGGTGGACACTGCGCGTCCAATCCACTCCAAGCAGCCCGAGAAAAGCCGGTGGTGGCTCCACCAAGCGGGGACCGGAGGTCGGCGGCGATCTGAAATGTGCCCGCTGTCACAGTTCCCGGTGTCCTGTTGTCTGTCGCCGGCGTCTGGCGGCCTGGCCCAGGGAAGCTGCTGGAACGTGAGTCCGTCGGGTTCCTCTGCAGGGTCCATCTCTCCTAGGATTGCCTCTGGCTTCTGTGTCCGGGGCCAGAAGCCCGGAGTGCGTGGAGCTGGGCTTGTTTCCCAGGCGCTCTGGGCTGTGAGAAACAGTCCGTTTTGCAGGCCAACCCAGGGCAACCGCGTGCTAGGACTAGAAAGCAGTTCCCAGTGGAAATCACTGCTATGGCATGAGGGCTCCCCCAGGACCGGGTAGAAGGGGAGCGGCCCCGGCCCAGAATCTTCGCAGCTCCGGACAGACCTAGGCTGGGGCTCTGGCGCCACCTCTAAGGAATCCCAAGCCTCCTTCAAGGCGTCGAGAAAATGCTGTTCCATCGCGGAGACTCGGACCAGGAGCACACAGGCCTTTGCACTGAACCGGGAGGCACCTTCAGCAGTACCAGCAGCCCGGGTATTTATGCTCTCCAGGCCTCGTGGGCGGAAGGAAGCCAGCGATCGCAAAACCGAGTGGTAACAAACTCAAGAAATCAGTAGACAGAATGAAATACGAACAACTGTTAGCACAGAGAACCGACACAAGTCATTCCGATATAGAAACGATCGAGAAGAAAACAAACCGCAACGAAGGGCACAATAAGCAAACCGTACAGAGAAGCGACCCTGCAAAGCGCAGGAGCGGTTAGCGGTGCAGAGACCAGGACACCAAGCGTGACCTCCGGCAACAAAACGGTGCAGTCACTGGCCACTAGGGGCGCTGCGCAGCTAGAGATGCTGAGGAAGAGAAACCCGAGAAACTAGCGGCGCCGGCACGCGGCAAGGCTGGACATGCAGCAAACGATGCTGTTGCCGAAGACAAATACCGGCTTTGGAGCGATCAGCGGTGCTGCCAAAGAGGAACTGTCGGCTCTGAGAACCGTGCAGTCTGCGATGGAAAACAAGCGATTGGGTGGAAAGACCGTTGCTGCCGCGGAGAAAATACGAATTTCGTGGGAAATAACGCAATACAGCACTACTGAAAGACTGCTAATGGTTTACTTTAACAAATAATAAAATTAAAACATGAAAAACAATTGAAAACAAAATAAATTCTTTTATAATAAATCTCTAATTAAAATCTTTAATATATTTTACTTATTATTGTTTGTATTATTTTATATTTGTTTAATTTTTAAATTTTCTATTATATTTTAATTCTAATTCTTAAAAAATTAATTTTTACAAAATTTAAAATATTTTTTAGTTTTGTTCCATTTCACTTTGTTTTTATTCATTTAAATTTTTATTTTATTTTCAAATTTTTTATTTTAAAAGTTATTTTGTGAATTTTGTTTTCTTTTCTATTCATTTTGTTTTATATAAAATTTTATTTATATTTTTAACTATTAGATATATTTAATTTCATTAAAAAATTTTTATTTGGTATAATTTTTTAGGTTTTAAACTTTTAAAATGTTCTTTTTAAACTTTTACTTTAATTTATTATTCCTTTATTTTTATTTTTAAAGTTGTTTTATGATTTCATTTAAATTGTAAAATTTTTTAAATAAAAAATTTCTAAATTTTAATATTGGTTACTTTTTAAAAATTTCTTTTATTCTACCCTAAATTTTTATTTCATTTTAATTTATAGTTAGTCTCTTTTTATTCACTTTATATCTCAGTTTATTTTATCTTTTGTTTATTTTAAACATAGAACAAATTTAAAAATTTTTTGTCATTATATTATATTTATCTTAATGTTTTATTATTTTATTTTGTTTTTAAAACCTTTCTTGTATTCCTCCATTATTAATCTTTATCTGATTTTATTTTTGAAATTAAAGAAAATTAAATTTTTATCTTCCTTTTGAAATTAAATAATATTAAATTTTTATTTTATTTTACTTCATTTTTATTTAGGTAATTAATTGTATATTTCATTTTTAATTTTAATTTAAAAATATAATTTCCTATATTATGTTATGTTTTAAACTTAAAATGTTAAGTAAATATTTTATTAATTTTTATTTAACATTATTTTCAGTTTTTCATTTATTAAATTACTTTTAAGTTATTTTAAAAAGTTTTAAATTACATTTTATTTTAATTTTGAATATTATTTTAAAATTTATTTTATTGTTATGTAAAATTTATTTTACTCTCTAAATTTTATGTATTTTAGTATTTAAGTTTTTAAAAATTGTAAAATTTTAAAAATTGTTAAATTTTATTTTAGTTTACCTTAGTTTTAATTTATTTTATTTGCAATTTTATTTTATGATTGTTTTATTTTTAAATTTTTATTAATAAATGAAAAATAATAAAATGAGATATTTTCAATTTAAAAATTAAAATTAAATAATAAAAGAAACAAAAGTAATCTAAAATAAAATAAAATCTAAAAGTTAAAGGTTAAAAAAGTAAAAAATAAAAACAATCAAAATAAAAATGATGTAAAATAGGGCCAGCCTCACAATCTAGTGGTTAAGTTCCTTGCAATCTGCTTTGACAGCCTGGGTTTCAGTTCCTGGCTTGGACCTACACCATTTGTCAGCAGTCATGCTGTGGCAGTGACCCACATACAAAATAGGAGAAGATTGGCATGGATGTTAGCTCATGGCAAATCTTCCTCAAGCAAAAAGAGGAAGATTGGCAACAGATGTTATCTCAGGGTGAATCTTCCTCACCAAGAAAAAAAAAACATAAAATAAATTGTACAAATTTTTTTAAATCGAAAATATTTTTCAAAGTTACAACATAAAATAATATTAAAAATTAAAAATTTAATATTTCAAAATAAAAAGGGAATTAAAATAAAATAGACCAGGCTAAAAACCCCCAAGCTGAGAACATCATTTAAGCCCCTAAGCAAACTAAATGCAGGTTACTTCATGAATATAAGCAAACCTTAGGTTATTATTTTGTAAATGTCTCTGTTGATTGGGAAAGAAAGAAATCATCTTTCTGAAATGGTATAAGGTAACCACTTTTAAGCAAACCATGGCATCTGGAAACCCCCATTGTGATTGCCCATCACTGTACAGGTTAAACAACTTCCTCGTTTCTACCTTATTAGCCCTCCTGTAACTTCGTGCCTTTGACTTCATACTAGATTTGGTTGAAGTCTCCCAGTTCAAGAACAATTTGTTTCTCGTTGAATGAAATCCTCATATCAAGTAAAGCTCTCCTTATTTTCTTTTAACAGAGAATGAACTGGTGCTGTCATGGAGAAAACACCAACTAGGTGCAAATGTTGTTGTGACAGAAACAGCACCCTCTAACTCTACTACGGGAATTGCAAACAGGTACTGGAGGCAGCTTGCTGCAAATCACAATACCAAGCTCTTCAAAGGGAAGTCTAGGAGTTGCTAGCTGTGCTACGATCCAGAAGGGGATGATTCAGATGACAGGTGGGGTCTGAAAAGGGGAAACTTTGACTTTATTATTATTTGACTTTATTGTTGGAGAGGTGCCTTGAAGGAGGAGACCAGAGAATTGTTTGAACCCCAGTGACAGCTGATTTCCACCAGAGAGGTCAGGGGCAACTGTGTTGTAGATGCACCAGAAAGAAGCTACTGCAGTGAGAACCAGCAATGTGGTCAGACTGCAGATGATCAATATCAGTCAGCAACAAAGTGGGCATCACCTGACTGCAGACAAGGTCTGATCACCATGTATAAGTGGGATGTCTTAAAATCTCTTTTCATCTATGAGAGTTCCCCCTCTCTTTTAATTTTCCCTTCTATTTTTTTTGAAGAAAAGGGTATGTCACATACGGTGTCCCGCCTATTTTTTAAGGTTTCATTCATAAACAAATTTCTGAGCATCAAGAATAGGAAAGTTCCATTGACCCTGTGTGCCAACATGAAGTAAGTTCAATCTTCAATATTGGGCATGTGAAACAAAAAGATATCTACTAGGTAGCTATTTTCTCAAGACTAGAAATGGGATGATTTCAAAAAGGGAAGGCAGTAAAAAATTGTTTTTAATATTTATATATATATTTTTTGCTGAGGAAGTTTCACCCTGAGCTAACATCTGTGCCAATCTTCTTCTATTTTGTATCTAGGTCACTGCCACAGCCCAGCTGACGAATGGTGTAGGTCCAAGCCTGGGATTCGAACCCACCAACCTGGGCCACTGAAGCAGAGCACACCAAACCTAACCACTACACTGCCACTGGGCCGGCCCTGGAAAAATATTTTATAGATTTCATAAATGATCATTGAAATTGATGTGAAATAAATGTAGATGGATTTTAGAATAAAATAGACTCCATTTCTTTATTTGCCTGTACCAAAAATAAGTTTTGTTCTACTGTTAGGGAAAAGAGTAGCATGAAAGAATGTAGATTTGTAAGAAAAGTTAGCAAGAACATGTGCAGGCAGGGATTGGGTGTTCCCTGGTGAGACAGTCAGAGACAGTCTTAGTGTGGGGCAAGTGTCCTCAGGGATCCTGCCCCTGGCCTGTTAGGAAACAAGTTCCTTTCTGTAGGGTTTGAGGTTCTAGTTTTCCGGTGAGGAATCCTTGCTCACTGACAGCTTGCTTGCTTTTTTTTTTTTTAAATTGGTGTCATAATAGTTTATAACATTGTGAAATTTCAGTTGTGCACTATTATTTATCAGTCACCATATATATGTGCCCCTTTACCCATTATGTGCACCCCCCAACCCCCTTTCCCTCTGGTAACCACTAATCTGTTCTCTTTGTCCATGTATTTGTTTATCTTCCACATATGAGTGAAATCATACATTGTTTGTCTTTCTCTGGCGTATTTCACTTAACATAATAGCCTCAAGGTCTATCCATGTTTTTACAAATGGGCCTATTTGGTCTTTTTTATGGCTGAATAGTATTCCATTGTGTGTGTGTATATATATATCTTCTTTATCCATTCATCAGTCAGTGGACACTTGGGTTGCTTCCTCGTCTTGGCTATGTGAATAATGCTGCAATGAACATAGAGCTGCATAAGTCTCTTTGAATTGTTGATTTCAAATTTTTTGGATAAATATCCAGTAGTGGGATAGCTGGGTCATACAGTATTTCTAATTTTTTGAAAATCTCCTAATGTTTTCCATAGTGTTTCCATAATGTTTTCTGCACCAGTCTGCATTCACATCAGCAGTGTATGAGGGTTCTTTTTTCTCCACATCCTCTCCAACATTTGTTGTTTTTCATTTTGGTAATTATAACCATTTTAACAGGTGGAAGGTAATATGTCGTTGTAGTTTTGATTTGCATTTCTCTAATGAGTAATGATGCTGAACATCTTTTCACGTGCCTGTTGGCATCTATATATCTTTGGAAAAATACCTGTTCATACCCTCTGCTCATTGTTTGACTGGATTATTTGTTTTTTTGTTGTTGAGTTGCATGAGTTCTTTATATGGTTTACAAATATTTTCTCTCAGTTGGTGGAGTGTCTTCATTTTGTTCATGGTTTCCTTTGCCTTGCAGAAGCTTTTCAGTCTAATGTAGTCCCATTTGTTTATTTTTTCTTTTATTTTCCTTGCCTGAGTAGACATAGTATTTGGAAAGATGCTGCTAAGACTGATGTCAAAGAGTGTACTACCTATGTTTTCTTCTAGGAGTTTTATGGTTTCAGGTCTTACATTCAAGTCTTTAATCCATTTTGAGTTAATTTTTGTGTGTGGTGTAAGATAATGGTCTACTTTCTTTCTTTTGCATGTGGCTGTCCAGTTTTCCCAACACCATTTATTGAAGAGACTTTTCCTTTCTCCATTGTATGTTCCTGGCTCCTTTGTTGAAGATTAACTGTCCATAGACCTGTAGTTCTATTTCCAGGCTTTCAATTCTGTTCCATTGATCTGTGTGTCTGTTTTTCTGCCAGTACCATGCTGTTTTGATTACTATAGCTTTGTAGTATATTTTGAGTTCAGGGATTGTGATGCCTCCAGCTTTTTTTTTCCCCTCAGGATTGCTTTGGTTATTCAGGGTCTTCTGTTGTTCCATATAAATTTTAGGATTCTTTGTTCTATTTCCAAGAAAATTGTCATTGGGATTCTGATTGGGATTGCATTGGATCTGTAGATTGCTTTATGTAATATAGACATTTTAACTATGCTTATTCTTCCAATTCATGAGCATATAGCATCTTTCTATTTCTTTATGTCATCATTGATTTCATTCAATAATGTCTTATAGTTTTCAGTGTATAGGTCTTTCACTTCCTTGGTTAAACTTATATTTTATTCCTTTTGTTGCCATTGTAAATGGGATTCTATTTGTGACTTCTCTGTCTGCTAGTTCATTATTAGTGTATATAACTGCAACTGATTTTTGTATGTTGCCTTTGTACCCTGCCACCCTGCTGTATTTGTTGATTATTTCTAATAGTTTTCTGGTGGATTCTCTCACATTTTCTGTATATAGAATCATGTCATCCACAAACAGCAAGAGTTTTATTCTTCCTTTCCAATTTGGATACCTTTTATTTCATTTTCTTGCCTAAATGCTCTGGCCAAAACCTCCAGTACTATGTAGGAGTGGCAAGGGTGGGCACCCTTCTCTTGTTCCTGTCTCAGAGGGATGGCTTTCAGTTTTTCACCCTTAAGTATGGTGTTGGCTGTGGGTTTGTCATATATGGCCTTTATTATGTTGAGGTACTTTCTTTCTATACTCATTTTATTGAGAGTTTTTATCATAAATGGATGTTGGATCTTGTCAAATGCTTTCTCTGCATCTATTGAGATGATGATCGTGTGATTTTTTACTCCTCATTTTGTTAATGTGGTGTATCATATTGATTGATTTGCAGATGTTGAACCACCCCTGCATCCCTAGAACAAATCCCACTTGGTCATGGTGTATGATCCTTTTCCTGTATTGCTGTATCAATTTGCCAATATTTTGTTGAAGATTTTTACATCTATGTTCATCAGCAATATTGGCCTGTAATTTTCCTTCTTTGTGTTGTCCTTGTCTGGTTTTGGTATCAGGGTAATATTGGCCTCATAGAATGAGTTAGGAAGCATTCCATCTTCTTCGATTTTTTTGGAAGAGTTTGAGAAGGATAGGTATTAAATCTTCTTTGAATATTTGGTAGAATTCACCAGAGAAGGCATCTGGTCCTGGACTTTTGTTTTTTGGGAGGTTTTGATTACTGTTTCAATCTCTTTACTTGTGATTAGTTTATTCAGATTCTCTATTTCTTCTTGGTTCAGTTTTGGGAGGTGGTATGAGTCTAAGAATTTATCCATTTCTCCTAGGCTATCCATTGTGTTGGCATATAGTTTTTCAGAGTATTCTCTTATAATCCTTTGTATTTCTGTGGTATCCATTGTAATTTCTCCTCTTTCATTTTTACTTTCATTTATTTGAGGCTTCTTTCTTTTTTCTTAGTGAATCTGGCTAAGGGTTTGTCACTTTTGTTTATCTTCTCTAAGAACTAGCTTTAGTTTCATTAATCCTTTCTATTGTTTTAGTCTCTATTTCATTTATTTCTGCTCTAATTTTTATTATTTCTCTCCTTCTGCTGACTTTGGGCTTTGTTCTTTTTCGTGTTCTGTTAGGTGTAGTTTAAGATTACTTACTTGAATTTTTCTTGTTTGCTGAGGTGGGCCTGTATTGCTATAAATTTCCCTCTTAGTACCTCTTTTGTTGCATCCCACAAGATTTGGTATGGTGTATTTTCTTTTCTCTCTATATATTTTTTAATTTCTCCTTTGATTTCTTCATTGATCCAATGGTTGCTCAGTAGCCTGTTGTTTAGTCTCCACACATTTGTCATTTTCTCAGCTTTTTTCTTGTAGTTGATGTCTAGTTTCATAACATTGTGGTAGGAAAAGATGCTTGATATGATTTCAATCTTCTTAAATTTGTTGAGGCTTGCGTTATTTCCCAACAGATGGTCTGTCTTTGAGAATGTGCACTTGAGAAGAATGTGTATTCTGCTATTTTTGGATGGAATGTTCTATATATATCTATTAAGTCCATCTGAACTGGTATTTCATTTAAGGCCACTGTTTCCTTGCTGAGTTTCTGTCTGGATGATCTATCCATTGACGTAAGTGGGGTGTTGAGGTCTCCTATTATTATGTTGCTGTTAATTTCTCCCTTTAGGTCTGTTAATAGTTGCTTTATATACTTTGGAGCTCCTGAGTTAGGTGCATATATATTTATAAGTGTTATGTCTTCTTGGTGGAATGTCCCTTTTGTCATTGTATACTGCCCCTCTTTGTCTCTCATTGTCTTTTTTATCTTGAAGTCTGCTTTGTCTGATGTAAGTAGGGCAACATCTACTATCTTTTGCTTTATGTTTGCTTGGAGTATCAGCTTCCATCCCTTCACTCTAAGCCTGTGTTTGTCTTTAGAGCTGAGATGTGTTTCCTGTAGGCAGCATATTGTTGGGTCTTATTTTTTAATCCATCCAGCCACTTTGTGTCTTTTGACTGGTGAATTCAATCCTTTTACATTTAGAGTGATTGTTAATATATGAGGGCTTAATACTGCCATTTTATCTTTTGTTTTCTGGTTGTTCTATATTTCTATTGTTTCTTTTCCCTTGTATTTCTGAGTGCCCATTTCAGTTTGGTGGTTTTCTGTGGTGCTTTTCTCAGGTTTCTCTTTATTTATGATTTATGACTGTGCTCTGATTTTTTGTATTGTGGTTACCATGTGGTTTGTATAAAAGATTTCATGCATGAGAGAGTCCATTTTCTGAGAGCCTATTGTCTCCATTTGCCTAAGCACGTTCCATCCTTTTCCTCTTCCCTTTCTATGTTTTTGTTGCCACAAATTATTCTTTTTTGTGTTGTGAGTTTGTGACCAAATTGAAGTGGTTATAGTTATTTTTGATGCTTTCTTTCCCTTTATCCTTTATTTTATAATAGTGTTCACTAACCTATTCTGATATAGAGCTGCAATTTTCTGATTTTATCTATCTATTTATATCCTTGCTCAAAGCTTTATAAACCATTGCCTTTTTGTTTCAGGGAGGAGGGCTCCCTTCATCATTTCTTGTAAGGCAGGTCTAGTGGCAATGAACTCCCTCAGCCCTTCTTTGTCTGGGAAAACTTCTATTTCTCCATCATATCTGAAGGATAATTTTGCTGGATAGAGTATTCTTGGCTGATAGTTTTTGTCTTTCAGTATTTTGAATATAGTGTTTCACTCTCTCCTAGCCTGTAAGGTTTCTGCTGAGAAATCTGTTGAAAGCTTAAAAGGAGTTCCTTTGTATGTTATTTTCTTCTCTCTTGCTGCTCTTAGTATTTTTTCTTTGTTATTGACCTTTGACAGTTTTAATGTTATATGCCTTAAAGAAGGTCTTTTTGCATTGATATAATTAGGAGTTCTACTGGCTTCGTATACTTGTAATTCCAGTTCCTTCCCCATGTTTGGGAAGTTCTCAGCTATTGTTTCTTTGAACAAGCTCTCTGCTCCTTTTTCCCTCTCATCTCCCTCTGGGATACTGATAATCCTTATGTTACTTTTTCTAATTGAGTCAGATATTCTCAAAGAATTCTTCATTTTTTTCAAATCTTACTTCTCTCTCCTTTTCCACCTGGATCATACCTAGGTTTCTATCTTCAAGCTCACTGATTCTCTCCTCCATAAGGTCTGCTCTATCTTTTATGCTTTCTACATTATTTTTTTATCTCATTAATTGTGTTCTTCATATCCAGAATTTCTGTTTGGTTTTTTTAGAGCTTCAATCTCTTTGGTGTATTATTCCTTCTGCTCATTAATTTTATTCCTGAGCTCACTGAACTGTCTTCCTGAGTTTTCTCGTAATTCATTGAGTTTCTTTAGGACATCTATTTTGAATTCTCTGTCATTTAACTTGTAAATTTCTGTGACTTCAGGATTGGTTTCTGGAGACTTGTGATTTTGTTTCTGTTCTGAAGTGTTACTGTAGTTCTTCATGGTGTTTGATGAATTGATCCTTTACCAGCACATTTGTGGTAGTATCAGCTTGCAGATTCCACTTACCACCTCTGGGCTGGGGCAGAAGCTGTGTTTTCAGATCCCACCCTCTCCGCTGTAAATTGTGCTGGTAGGGCTGCTCTGCTTATGCAGGCACTGGCCACAGCTGCTTGTCAGATCATGCACGCATGCACAGGCAGGGCCTCTGTGTTCCACTGGTGGGTTGCTCTCATGTGTGCTGGAGCTGCTGCAATCAGCAGGGAATTGGCTGAGCTGCTGCACTTGGCAGGAGGGGTGCTTGCTTTCCCATGTTGGCCAGCTCTGCATTCTCCAGAAATTTAGCAGAGCTGCTGCACTTGGTGGACAGGGCTCCTCTGCAGGGGTTGAGCTGCCGCCACTTGGTGGTGAGGGTTCCCACAGATGGGGCCACCACAGCATGGTGGGCACTCCTGTGGGCTGGGCTACACTACAAAATCATTCACACGCAGGCTAGGCTGCCTGCACCTCCTCTTACAGTTTTACTGGCCACTGTGTGAGGACCCGCAACCTGGATCACTGCTGCTGGGCAGTGGGAAGGGTGCACTCACCTAGTTCCCCTACATCCAGGCGATCCAGTCCACCCACCTTCAGATGCATGGCTGAATGGATCTCTCAGGCGTCCTCTTGTGCTGTGTAGGGAATCTTCTGTTGGTTAATGAATGTCTGTTTAGTTGTACCTTAGAGGGGAGAGACAAAGGGAACGACTCACTCTGCCATGATGCTGACTTCACTGTAGACTGTTATTTTAAAGCCAAAATTCTATTGGTCTTCAGTGTATGTGAAAGGCTTCTGAAGAATCACTTCTAATATTTTGCTCTTAGACTTTAGTTTCTATTGTATCCTGGAAAAAAGTGGTGTGAACTAAAGAGCCTATGTGTGGGGCATATAATTTGAGAAGTTGAGGAAGAAAGTGTGAACACACCTTCAAACACAAGTTGGATCTCCCTTAATAATCCCTTGGCTACAACTCTGACCAATCTCATAATTTATAGGGTCATTTCATATACTTGAGCATTTTTAATGTCAGTAATTAAAGAATTCAATCAAGACTTCCATCTTTTTTCCACATTTTCTATTAAGTCTGCCTGGAGGCCAGCAGGCCCTCTTGGACAGGGGACTCTGAGATTGTTCTAGTGGGATACCTCCCACTTGGGTCACAGAAAGCCACTGCCTGCCTTGCCTTTGTCCATGATTGTATTAAACTTGTTCTTAATTCAGAGCCCTTGTACTTGATGTTCTTTCTTGTTGTTAACTCCTCTCCCATATTTTACATGGCTTCCTCCATGGGCTACTCTGATCTAGGTTGAAAGGATACCCCCACATCTCCGATCATTCTAGTCAGACAACTAGGATAAAAGTAGCACCCTCCCAATTACCTTCTGTCCAATTATTTACATAACTGTCTTGATAGCACTTATCATATTTATTTGCTGGCATGTTTACTGTCTGTTTCATCCTATGTATGTGTTAACACTTTAGGGTAGATCCCACACCTGCTTATTGGTTGCTTTATCTCCGAGGCCTGGATTACTATGCATCATAATGTAGGCACTTAGTAAATATTTATGAATGAAAAAGGAATGAATGCGTACCAAATATTCTCCAGTCATGGGCTGAACAGCAGAAGGGCAAATATCACTGAAAAAGAAACATACTGTCCTTGGAAGGGTTTATGTTCTGTTTGTCTGTTTTTTCTTTTTGCCTTTCAGAAAATGCAAGGAAACTTTCTATGACTATCTAACACTAGCAATACTCAATCACTCAGGCCTGCCAAAACCACACCCAACTCAGTTTTCTTTCATGTCATTCAATAAGACCATATTTATGTGCTTCCTTTAACCAGGCCAGAGCTTTTGAAACAATTTGCACCGAAGGTTAACACCAACATTTAATTTTCAGGAACTTGGTTTCTGATAACAGAGGGCTCCAAAAGTCCAAGGGTGAAAGACCACTGCATCCTCCTCTCTCTTGGCCCAGACATATTGTTTCACCATCTGGGGGTCTGAAGGTTTGGAATTTCATCTGTCTTGCTGGGAGGATTTCATTGTCTGTATGCAAGAGGCGGGACCACTGGTTACCACTCACCCTTCACGTTGCAGAAGCCTGGGTCTGGACTGCCACCAGGGGCTTAGCCCGGGCTCAGGCAAATGCCCCAGTTCTGCTGGAAGGCAAACTACTGTGTGTGCAGGGAAATGAGGAAGACTTGGTGACTGTCTCTGCATTAAAAACAGTTTGGGAAGCTGCGTAGACCAACCTGGCTGGGACCTAACACTTGTGTTCCCCACTGGGCCAAGGTCAACCCCAGGAGAGGTGACTACTGTAGACACATAGATGTGTGGGACCCAAAAAAGCCAGAATATCCATGCACATGGATTGGAAGAATAAATATAGTTAAAATGTCCATTCTACCTAAAGCAATCTACAGATTCAATGCAATCCCAATCAGAATCCCAATGTCATTCTTCACGGTAATAGAACAAAAACTACTGAAATTCGTATGGGGCAACAAAAGACCCCGAATAGCTAAAGCAATTCTGAAAAAAAATCCCAAAGCTGGAGGCATCACAATCCCTGATTTCAAAATATACTATAAAGCTACAGTAATCAAAACAGCATGGTACTGGTACAAGAATAGACACACAGATCAATGGAACAGAATTGAAAGCCCAGAAATAAAACCACACACCTATGGACAGCTAATCTTCGACAAAGGAGCAAAGAACATACAATGGAGAGAGGGAAGTCTCTTCAATAAATGGTGCTGGGAAAATTGGACAGCAACATGCAAAAGAATGAAAGTAGACCATCTCCTATCGCCATATACAAAAATCAATTCAAAATGGATCAAAGACCTGAAAGTGAGACCTGAAACTATAAAACTCCTGGAAGAAAATATAGGCAGTACACTAATTGCGATTGGACATAAAGGGATCCTTTCAGATTCCATGTCTACCCAGACAAGGGAAACAAAAGAAAAAATAAACAAGTGGGACCTCATCAGACTAAAGAGCTTCTACAAGGCAAATGAAACCAGGATCAAAATGAATAAACAACCCACCAGCTGGGAGAAAATATTTGCAAATCGTTTGTCTGACAAGTGATTAATCTCAGTAATATACAAAGATCTCATACAACTGAGCAACAAAAAAACAAACAACCCGATCAAAAAATGGGCAGAGGAGATGAACAGACATTTTTCCAAGGAAGAGATACAGATGGCCAATAGACACATGAAAAGATGTTCAACATCACTAATCATCAGGGAAATGCAAATCAAAACTACACTGAGATATCACCTTACACTGGTTAGAATGGCTATAATCACCAACACAAAAAACAACAAGTGCTGGAGAGGTTGTGGAGAAACGGGGACCCTCATTCACTGCTGGTGGGAATGCAAACTGGTGCAGCCTCTATGGAAAACAGTATGGAGAGTCCTCAAAAAATTAAAAATAGAAATACTGTATGATCCAGCAATACCACTCTTGGGCATCTACCCAATGGACATGAAATCAACCATCACAAGAGGCGTATGCACCCCTATGTTCATTGCAGCATTATTCACTATAGCCAAGAAGTGGAAGCAACCCAAGTGTCCCTCAACTGAAGATTGGTTAAAGAAGATGTGGTATATACATACAATGGAATACTACTCAGCCATAAGAAAAGACACAATTGTCCCATTTGCAACAACATGGAGGGACCTAGAGGGTATTATGTTAAGTGAAATAAGCCAGAGAGAGAAGGACAGACACTGCATGAACTCACTCATATATGGAATATAAGTGAACACACGGACAGAGAGACCTGATTGGTGGTTACCAAGGGGAAGGGGGGTGGGGGGGGCACAAGGGGTGAAGGGTTACATCCACAAGGTGATGGACAAACAAAAATGTACAACTAAAACCCCACAGTGTTATAAACTAAGACATCAATAAAAAAAAAAAAAAAAAGAAAAAAAAAAGCCAGAATACCCCAGGGCCCAAGCAAGCAGGCATCCCAGAACTCTGCCTTTCCTAAACCTAGCTGGGCAGCTGAGCCTTAGTGCTTTCTTCTTCACCTTGATTAGGACCCTGCCCTCTAGGCCCTGGTGTTTCAGCCACCAGCCCACCCAGTGTCTGGTCTTTGTACTATACTTTCATTCTCTCGGATATCTTTCAAAATTATGTTTTCCATTTTATTTCTAAGGGCTTTGTAGTTTGGAATCGTGCACATATACTATAATTATTTTCCTAATCCTTTACTGAAAAGCACATTACTTTTATTAACTACAATTTCTTGCTTTTAGAAGAAATGGAATTTCTTGGTCAAAAGAGTATTCACATTAAATGTTTAATACATATTGCCTTATTGCCTTTCCAAAGATCCTTCCAAATTCATTCCTACCAGTGGTGTTTTGGAGTTACACTTTCCAAATGTTTACCAACCTAGGATGTCATGAAAAAGTTTCATATATGCCATTATGCAAAACAAAATATACCTCATTGTTTTAATTTGCATTTCACTGATTGTAATGGGTAGTGACCTGGGTCATCTCTCCCCTTTCTGCCCCAGGCCCACATATGCAGTTTCTAATCCTGCCTCCACCCACTCAAAATCAATTCCACTGGTGGAGAATAAGAAAATAGGCTTTAGTCATTGTGTACAATTTCAATAAGAGAAGAATCATGACAACTCTGAGTAGATCTAAAAGAAAAGTTCCTCAGCGTATTACTTATTACATGGAGAGTTTTATGAGTTGAAAGGCCTTTAAGTCATTCAGCAGAGGAAGAACAAAATAACGTTCTCCACCACAGAATCCTCAAGGCTCCTAGGCATACAGGGCGCTGTCCCAGTGAAGTCCAGAAGTCCAGGTAGACAGAAGGCAGGACCCAGTGGGGTGTCTTGGGCTCTGTCCAGGACATCGGTTGAAGGGGACAGTGCTGTGGCCCGGGCATAAGACTGAGGTTCCTTTCCTTTCCAGTTTCCACGCTGTTTTAACTCTCGGTTTTCAGCAGCTTCCAGGGGCGGCCTGGGCTCCTGGGGGCGATCTCACCAACGATCTGTCCACTTCTGCTGGTGCTGGCATCCCCTGGCTGGTTCAGGCCCCATTGGGGTGTGCGGTCTGTATCATCTGCCTCTTGCTGAGGTGACTGTCGCTCCATCTTGGTTTCAGTCATTGACTCTTGGACTTGTGGGTCTTGACAGCATTTTTGGCCCCCCTCCACTCCAGAAACACCTCCGTGCCCATTGCAAGCCTGGTGCAGCATCCCGCATGCACTGTAGTCTCAGTCCCCGCAGAACTGGGGTCGTTGGCAGGAGCGGCAGCTCAGTGCAGGGAAGTTATCCAGTGCCCAGGCCCAGGCCTCTTCTCGGTTCAGGCCTGATGGCATGTTGGGCTCTGGACATGCCCACCTCCAAGACAGCTCCTCCAAGGTTGATGGATGGGGTTCCACAGCTTCAGTCTCCTGACCAAGCTGAGACCTGTAGCCAGTCTAGGAAAAGGGTGATTGATTCAGTCCGGCACTGAGTGTGCCTTTTTATAGCGTTCTGTCCAGTACAGGACATCAGAAACCAGATCCAAATACCTGGGGCTTGATCCTCATTTGCCTTGCAAATTGCCTCAGAGCCTGATATGATTAAAGAGAAAATTGAATCCTTGTGGGAGGCTCTATTGAAAGTCTGAGGGGTTTCCAGGAATGAATATAAGGGGTAAGGGGAAGACAAGGAAAGTCCCTGGAGAGAGAGTCGAGTCCTTGGCCTTTTCCGTTCACTATACAAAGCCTCTCTACTCATTAGGCATGCCTAACGTATTACACTTCTCCTGTGTATTCTCTTAGCATATCAGAAGGATTGCCTGGTTTTAGAGATGAGGCTCCACTAGGTTAGATCCTTTAAAGATCACAAAACTAGTTCAATCTGGAGCTGGATTGAGATTCCAGGTCCTCTCATAGGAGTATCAGGGAGGGAAATGATTAAAGGAGTAATTAGGATGGGGTAGGAAAAGGAGAGTCCCATGCCTACTTAGAATTATAATTTTTCTACTTTTGTCTACACTAGGTAACCTGAATTAAAGGGACACTTCAAATGTGCTATGCTTTTCATACCTAATGGATAAATGCCCTATCCTGTTTCATGTAATTATATGCATTCTATTATTAGTAATTCCCCTTCCCCTGCTCTCCCTACTTCTTATTGCAATTCTTTGCATTAGAAACTATTTTATTTTTTATGTGTGTTTTTGTATCAGTCAGTCTTGTAATATGTGACAATCTTTTGTGTGCATATACCTTTAATTCACATAAGGTTATCAAGTTATATACCTAGTTTTGTTGATTATATTCTATTCATTTGCAAGTTTCTAAAATTGTGTTATGTACTTTTCATCTATTGCATCCAGTGCTGGCATATTAACCTCTGATGAGCCCCTGCCACATTTCACCTCTCTGCTCTCCCACAGTGGACACTCAGATTGCCAGATGCCCACCTTCACCACATGTAATAGTCCCCTTCTGAGAGAATTTCTCTGGGACATATACCCATGAGTGGAATTATGCCATAAAAATGCAGGAACCTAAATTTATGGAGTAGTGCCATGCTGTTCTTCAGGATGCAGGCGACATTTATCTTCCAAAAATAATACATGGGACTTAGTCAATGAACATATTCCCCATGAGCACTTGGAATGATCCAATATTCTGACGTTTGCCAGGGACTTCATGATTCTGAAGAGAGCAGCTGTGGTGGTGGCTGTGGATTCAGTGTTTCCTGGTTTCTGACAGTGGCTCTTTGAAAGCCTCTTTGCACTGTGGTTCTGAGAGTCATTCCTGAAGTTCAGGCAAAAATTTGTCTTCATTATTCCATCAAATTTTAAGTTATTTTTTGTCCGCTATTAAATTCTTGTATACTTAAACTATTTGAGTATATTTCATCTCTGTTTCTAAAGTCCATAAAAAGAAATGCAACAGTGACACTACATTCAACATTTTACTTAGTAACTTATTATCTTTTAACGATCTTAGAGGAATGAGTCTCAATTTCCTTAATAACATATGTAAATATTTGAAGTTTTCTTTCTGTTTTCAGGATACTTTGAGAATGTTGTTCTATACTGATCATGAAGTTTAGATGGATATAACTTTTTAGATGGAGACCATAAAGTTAAAAGGAGAAAAATTTCTCAACATTTCATCTTGAAATTTTACATCTTTCCTTTCTTACATGTCCTTCTATCAAGAACTAAATAAACTATTTTAATAAAGATGTTTGAATCTCTTCTGCATGTGATAATTTTGTTAATACAGGGATCCTGGGACAGGAGCAAGGAGCTTCTCCAAACCCCACTGGGCACTGAAGTAGCCCAGAGATTGGGGCATCCAGAATCTGATGTAGTTAGGGGCTGAGACTGGTGGTGGCAGTGAGGGTGGAGGGTTGAAAGGACCCTGAAACCACAGAAGAAAGTGTAGCTCCTTAGCTAGACCAAGCAGGAGAATGATCCAAGAGAAAGGCTTCATTCTCAACCTGATTCCTCCCTCACTCTACTCACACTCCAAGATTTACCCAGATTTAAAGGCTGACTTTGCTTGAGACCAAGAAATAGAGTTCCTTTACCACTAACCTTCTGGAAATACCTCACCGTGCCTGCTGCCCACCTCAGGGAGGGAAGATTTTTTTCTAAGTCCGTGCTGGAATGACCTAACGGTAACCAAGGAGGAGAGGTATGTCATTATCATCCTCCAGCACGATTATTTGAAACAAGTCATTAAACAGCAGGGCACAAGCAGTAGTTCACAGAGCAGTAAGAAGATGTCACTCAGGACACCAAATGTCCTGGGAGTCACCTTCAGGGGGAGGTCTAAACACCAGTCTGTGTCTTGCTGCCCCCCACCCCTGGCTCTCCTCTCAGGCCTGCTCTGCTGAAGCAGGATGCCTGTGGCCAGCTGCCCTCTGCAGAGCCCCACTTGGTGAGGAGCTCAGGGCAGCTCCCAGCCAACATCAGCAGGAACTTCAATTTCATCCCAACAAGTGAAATTTAGCTGCACAGTTTTGCTAAAAGCAAAGTACCATCCAGATGGCATAAATTTCTTTATTTTAAAAAGGTTTATTATATGAGGTTCAAATTTCTAAATATGAAAAACACAGACATTAAAATGAAACAAGTGTCTCTTTCACCTACCAAATTCAAAAGATATTGTACATGGATTTTATTAATAATCTTTGCATTGTAGGGTCATACACATTTCATATACTGCTAGTGGGACTGTGTTTGGTACAGTAATACCATAAGATAAAGATGTAATTAAATCTGCACAGCACATATTCTTGAAAAACAAAACTACAACTATTAGCAGCCTATTACAAGCACACACAAGCACACATCTCCCCCTACAAGCAATATGTCCACCAGTTCAGCATGCTTACAGTCAAAACTAAGAACTGGGGAAAGTGTAACAATGGGAAATCTGAAATAAATCATTTTAATCCCAAAAGGAATGTATCAGTGGGAAAATGAAATTAGGAAATTTCACTCTCTAGCTACAAGATGTGGAATGAAAATAGCTAGTTACATAAGGATTTACATATATTATTCCATTTCTGTGTTACATATTTATATACAACTAGAAAATTGACAGGTCCACAATAGGTTCTCAGAAACACTAGAGGCCAGATGTGTGTTAGAATTCATCTAATTCAGGAATTTTTCATGGCACCTGCCGAGCCTGACACAGTGATAAACATCTTGCTAGGCATTGTTCTCAAGGGAGACCTCCCTTTCACCCCCAGGATGGGGTAAATACTCTAATCCGAGTCCCTTTAGTATTGAGAGGTAAGGCACCTTGGAAAAGTCACCCAGTTGGAGTAGGGATGTCAAGCGATCCCGCCCAGTCGGATCTAGGAGCCGGCTAAGCCCAGCCTCTCACTGCAGCGGGCCTGGTTCCCAGGCCACGTGCCCAGGTCATGACTGCCTTTGCCTCCCACCCCAGCGATCTTGCAGCAGGTCGCCTTGCTGGAAAAAAGGGATTTGGAGTCAGAGGGGTAAGAGTCAATTGCTGGGATTAGGTCAGCGCCTGAGAGAGACAGAACATCTGGGCCTGAGGAACCCTGACCTTCTGGGTGAGTGTGGGGAGGAGAGGGGAATGCGATGCAGGCGGTGGAGGGTCCCTCAGATGGACCCGGAGCTAAGAGGGGGCCAGGGCCACGGAGCAGGGGCGTTTGCGGGCTAAGTGGAGTCTTCAGGGTTGCTGGTTGCCTGTTCTGCTGTTTCTCTTGGAGACCCCGTGGGTGTGGGCATGTGGGACGAAGGGCCACGCTGACCCTGGTTGCCACGCCCCCCCCCGCGCCCCTGTGCACAGGAGACCCCCACCGCCTGGCCCCGCCTACCAAGGCCAGGCGCGACCAAAGGCACCACCCGGGAACCAGCTGCGGCCACCCCCGCTCCTGCGCCTGGTCCTTCCCCCAACAGACAAACCAGGAACACCTGGGAGAAATGAAGGACTTGGATATTGTTTTTCGTCACCTTTATTAAGTAGCGAAAGGAAAATTATCTAAGAACTCTGAAGAGAAAAGTGCTTCTATGGTTATGGAGCAAACGCAGAGGTGCTACTGTAACGTCATTTGTGCGCCGAGGACGGTGCGGGGAAGAGTCTCAGGGGAAATCTCAAGGTTTCTTGGTGGGCAGAGTCATCAGGACCACAGCGCTTCGGATCCACTGCCTGGCGCGGTGGTGGCTCTCGGGCCAGGGGTAGAGCGACGCTTGGAAGGGTCCCCACCGCCAGAGGTCTCGGGTTGCACTTGTTCGTCCCCGGAGCCGGGCGACCCAGTGCTCCAGCCTCCAGGCAAGTGTCAGTTTCGCGGACAGTCCCAGTGCAGAAGCCCTCAGGGACGGGAAAGCATTTCCCAAATGAAGTGTTGGCGGTCCCAGGAGAGCTCGCACAGGTCGGGATAGAAAGGGAGGGGCCAGGGGCAGAGTCTGCTGAGCTCAGGGCTGGCAGCGTCTGGGCCCCTGGCGCCTGGTCTGCGGAATCCCAGGCCCCCTGCTCACAGTCGGGAAAGGGCTGCGCCATCACGTTGATCTCACTCCAGGAGACACGGAGTATCTGGAATTCCGAAGCCCCAGCCCGCGGGTTTTTACGCTCTTCTGGTCTCTTGGCTGTTCTAACGAGACACGAGGAAGCTGGGTGGTGCCATTAATCCCACGAGGTAATTGCATCAGTAGACCTGATGATATTTACATGAAACCAATCATCCTGGATGAAATTATCCAGGGTCAAACTCTCTTCATGATAGATTGGATTAGGGTTGAAAATTAGAAGTTCTAGTGTACTTTGTAGAGAAAGAAAGCTGTTTTGGGGAACACGGGGTGTAGAAAGCCCCAGATCATACTGCTAGTGTTGGAACAGAGACTGAAACGCAGGTCTCCAAGCAAAGGAATACTTGGGAGAGGAGTGGGAAGGGGAAGGAATGCCAGAGGATGATTTGTGACGTGAAGGAGGCAAGGATGGTGACTTAATTCTTAAATTGGATTTTCACTTTCCCAGTGTTGTCTTCTCCTGGTGAATTGCTCAATTCAAAGGACTTCAGACTGTGTTCCCACCAGTGTCACTGCAAGAAGCTCCAGAAAGGAACTGCTTGGGTGAAGGGGCAGTTGCACCCCTTTCTAGTTGCACCCTCAGCAGCTTATCTCACCTCTCTAGGCCTCCTTTTGTCATCTCTGAAACGGAGGGCAAAGTAACTCCCAGATTACAAGGTAGCTTTCATGAATGCTTTCAATAATAAAAGTGAATGTTTAGGATTACCTGGTGGAAATTAATTTGCTCAATTATTATTGTTATTATCATTACTATCAATATTATCACGGATAGAATTATAATCTTAATGCCAACAAACGTTAAATATTGCCTTTTGGGGGGTAGTTTTCTTCCTCTAAATGGGTTATTTTTTCTGTAGCATATCATATCCTTGGTGTATTGCACTGTAGTACATCCTTCTTCATCTGTGTCAAACAACCTGTTGACAAAAGCATCAGTGGATACATTACAGATTTCCCTGACTAAATATTTATCTTACTGTAATAAAGTCTAGTCATTCCCAATACTTAGGAAGCACATTTTGATATCCTTCCATGTTCCAGGTGCTGTGATGGGAGCCGCATAAACAGAGACGAGGAACTGGTTATAGTTTTCAGAACTTACATCCTAGTGAGAGAGCAACAACACAGTCAGGAGACCATTAGAATACAGCCAACTCCATGAGCATTGCCATAGCTGATTTGATAACCAGAAAGAAATGTTCTAAACATGCTGTCTTCCTTCAAAGCCAGATTTATATTGTTCACTCAACGGTAGGGGAAAAAAGACCATAGTAGAAATAATAAATGAGAAATAAAACAGAAAAATCAAACAACAGAATGGACAGTAAAGATGGCAGATGATTGAAAACTCTAGCTAGTTGAAAAGTTTATGGGAGCAACTGGGGCACTCACAGCAGAGTTGAGGATGGGGACAAAGATACTTAGAGTAAAAGAGGTTTGCCTGGGTGTTGCAAGGGTGAGGCCAACTCAGAATGTCTGAACCCAGTCACAGCTGAAATCCAAGGGAGAGGGGAGGCACAGCTAGCCCGTGTTGTGGGTGCACCAGAAAGAAGTTACTACAGTGAGAACCAGCAATGGGGTCCATCAGCAGATGTTCAGCATCAATCACTAACAAGGTGCAACAGCAAAATATGTGACAATAATAGCAGGGCAGGAACAAAAGATATCTGGGCTCTCATACCTGGGTGTAAATGTTGACAAAACTCTCCCTTTGGATTATCTAAGGCTCTGAAGTTCAGAGAGAAACCTGATGAATGGTAACCACAGCACATTCATATTAGAATTAGTCTACCCCTTGGCCTGGCAGAACCTTGTCAGATCTGCACAGCCTTCTAACAGCTTTCTTTATCTGATGCTTTCTCTTTTTTCCTTTCATAGGTATAATTCTTCAATAAACATCTGATGCCTAACTCCATCCCTGCATCCTCTAGAACCTGACTGAAGACAATGTTTAAATTAATTTACCTATTATTTGATACTAAAATTTGTTATCTTTGGCCAATGACAACCCTTCAATCTCACTCTTTTTTCTCCTTTGGCATGATCCTAATAGTCTTTTACAGCCTTCCTTGTTTTCTGGTACAATAAACTGTCCCAGCTGCAGCCTTTACTTTTCTTGCCCCAGACCTGCAATCAGCCTTTTCTCTAAGGAAACTTGGTTCCTTTTGCTGGGAAATGGTATGTGCAAATCACAATTTTTTCATCAATGTGCTTAATATTATTTTGTTGATAATTGCATCTAATCCTTTTAAGTAGACAGAGCCAAGATACATATTTTTTAGCAAAAAATTAAATCATGAATTTATAATGACTTTCAAGTTTAAAGCTATAGATAGTTTTGAGCTGGAAGAACTCAGGGGATAAACAACAAAGAAATTATTAGAGAAGCTTCTGGGTAAGGACCTTGCTTCAGTGTAGCTTCCTTTTAAGAATCATGTAGAACTAAAATTAAACAATGGGAAAACCATTGCCAAAAGTAGTATGTAATTGTTGTATGCCTTGGAAATAATGACATAACACACTATCAAAAATGGAATGAGGAGGATGGTACATAGAAAGAAGGATTTCTATACCTTGAAGGACACATGGGTAAAACTGATAGAAGACAACTAGGAGAAGATAATTCAAAGTCTAAAATCCACAAGTAATTAATATCTATACACAAAGAGCATATAAACTCTGCAAATAAAAATAATAAATCAGGGAAACCAAAGGAAAATGTTGAAAAGATAAGAATAAGCAATTCACAGAAGAGTAATATAATAATACAAATTGGCTAAAGAGTGTGTGAAAAGAGGCTGAAAATCATTATAGATAAATAAATGTTAATTAAAACTATGAAACTGTCAAAAGAGCAAACATGAGAAAGATGGAAAATTCAAAGAGTTGTTGAGAATTTGAGAACAGACCTCTCATCAGGACTGGAATTAGAGTTAATTCTGAAAAGCAGTATGGCAGTATGTGTGGAAGCTTTGTGTGCTTTTGTCCTTTGTCCCCATAAACCACACTCCTGCACCATATCACAGAAGACATCCCCTTGAGGTCCACAGAGTATATATGATGAAATTCATCACAGCTTTTGTTTGTCATATAGGGGAGTGGGAAGCGACCATGATATCCATCACTAGGTAAATGCCTATATAAAATGTGGTGGATTTTTAACATAAAATATATTGCAGCAGTTAGATGAACCAACCACCTTTATGGATAGAAATATTGGTCTTCAATTCATGAAGATGAGTGAATAATGAAAATAGAAAGAGAGATACGTACCTGAGTATCTCTCAGGCATTTATATATTTCATTTATATAAAATAGATATTTTTTCATTTATATTCCACATATATACATCAAAAACATATTCACACACTGAAATTCTACAAATTTACGTAGATGCATAGGTAATTTTTTAAAACATTGAAAAATTGGAGTGAGATACGAGTAGAAGTGGTAATTGGGGGCAAGAAATAGAATATAATAGAACAAAATGAAATAAAGTAGGAGCACGTTTATACAAGTATGAAGGATGATAATTTGCTAAGAAGTTTACATTTGCAGCAAACACTAAACAATAAAAAAATGGTGGGGGGAGGTCACTTTTACAAACTAGTTTTCAAAAATATCATCCTATAATTACTTTTAATGTGTTTATTCTTCCATATAGATCTTTAAATCTTTTATTCATGTACACATTAAACATTTTACTCAACTGAAATTTATTTTGGAATAGAGTGAGGTAGGGATCCACCTTTGTTTATTCCTATCAATAGCTAGTTGGATATTCTACAATATTTACTGAATAATTAATATTTTCTCATCCATTTGAAAAGCTATCTCTAAAATATAGTAAGTTCCAATGGGCACTAGAAATTATTTAAACAAATGTCACATTCAAATTTAGTTAGAATCATTAACAAAAAGTTATGCAGTAATTTACCAATATTTGGAAATATATAAAACAGCAATATACATATAAATACCTATGAGCCAAAGAAAAAAATCACAATGGAAATTATAAAATATTTTAACTGAATGGTGGTGAATATTCAACATAAAGCTTGAGGGATACATTTAAGATCACGCTTAGAAATATATATTTATCTTTGAATTCCTATATTAGAAAAAGCAATACCTGTAATATCAAATAATTAAGCATTTATTTCTAGAGATTAGAAAAATAATGGAAATGAAGTCCAAAGGATGTAGAAGTAAATAAATAATTTTAAGAATAAATATTAATGATGTAGAAATTAAACAGACATTTTAGAAATGATCAACAAGGCCAAAATAGATAACTCCTAAGAAGGCTGATCAAGAAATAGAAATGATAAGGAACAAATTAACAATATCATAAGGTCAGTAATAAAAAAGAGAACATCACTACAGATTCTAGAGACAGTAAAGAGATAATCATATGATGGTATAAATAACTTAATGTCAATAAATTTGAAAATTTAAATAAAATAGACATATTCCAAGGAAAATATGATTTACCAAAGAGTTACTGGTCTGGATTCCAATAGATACTATAAATCCTCCAGAAATTTAGAGTATGCCACTTTGATAAAGTTTCCAAGGTTCCAGGGCACCGGGCATGCCAAGTAAAGGGAAATTTATTGTCCCTTGAATCCCTTACCACAAACAGGCACAGCACTTGGGGCCTCTTTCGATTTTGAAGACAACATCAATCACTCTGGACATAGTGCTCCAACCTATTCAGTCAGAGGTTCTGAATGTTGAAGGGGCCCAGAGAAAGAGAGGACTGTTGTCCAAAGTAGGACAAAGTTGCAGAAGAAGATAACATGCTACTTAGGCCATATGACCCAATATATCCAATATCAGGCACCAACAGACCGTGAACCTGGAAATGCCTATCATAATTAGGTTTATCAGATCCTCTAAGTCATAAAGTTGAGCAGGCACTGCAGCATCCACTATATGGTGCATTCAGAATTGAGCCTTCCCCACTTTAACTTCTGACTGGCAGTGCATTGCACTGTGTTAGTTCCCTGTGACTGCTGTAACAAATTACCACTAACTGGGTCACTTAAAACAACAGGAAATTATTGTCATAGTTCTGGAGATCAGAAGTCTGATATCAATGTGTCGGCAGGGCTAAATTCCCTTTGAAGGCTCTAGGGGAGAAACCATTGTTTGTCTCTTGTAGCTGCTGGGGGCTGTCAGCATTCCTTGACTTGTGGCTACATCACTCCAATTTCTGTCTCCATGGTCTATGGCCTCCTCTTCTGTCTGGGTCAAAATCCCCTGCCTCACTCTTATCAGGGCACTTGTCATTAGATTTGGGGCCTGCCTGGATAATCCAGCACAATCTCCTTATCTCAAGATCCTTAATTTAATTATATTTGCAAAGACCTTTTTTCCAAATAAGGTCAAATTCACATGTTCTGAAGATTAGGATATAGACAAGTCTTTTTGGGAAGCCACCATTCAACCCACTACAAACACTATGCCTTTTCTTTGTGCATGCAATTTTTTATTTGTATCTTCTTTAAAAAGAAAAGAAGAGGGGAGTGACGTCAGCATCATGGCAGAGTGAGTTCTTCTCTTTGTCTCTCCTCTCTAAGTTACAACCAGTCAGACATCCAGTGACCAAAAAAGGACTCCCTGCACGACACGCCAGATCGCCTGATGCATCCACACATCTGAAGCTGGGTGGGCTGGACCTCCAGGAGGCAGTGAACCAGGAGATCAGGCCCCTCCCCATCCTCTGGTGGTGGCAATCCAAACTGCATATTCTTACCCAGGCATGCCTGCCAGCAAGCACAGGCTGCAAGGGCAAACATGGCACTCATGGCTTGGCCCTTGCTGCTGTCAGTGGTGGTGGTTGGTGCACTGCAGGGCCAGAAACAACACTTCTGGCTTAGTCCCTACTCCTTCCCCAGGTGTAGCACCTCCTATAGGTGGCACCTAAGACCTGAAGCTTCAAGAACCACAGCAGAACCTGAGACCCAGTCCTCAGTGGCAGCACCCCTGACACTGACTCTACCAGCAGCAGAGGTTGCATACAAGAACCCAGGAGCCCAACAGCAATAGTGACTGTGAACCCAGTGCCTCTGGCAGTGGTGCTGCCAGCAGCCCCAGATAACCCAGGAGCACCAACACAGGTGGTGCATGGGGCAACAGCACCTGAGCCCATGGAGATTTCGTGGAGAACAAGTGGGGGAACAGAAGACCCAGGCGACCCCAGAAGCAGCAGAAGTGCTCACAGCCTGGTGAGCCTGGTGCCAACACCTGAGACTGCAGCAACATCGAAAGCAACAAGGCACCAGCATCCTCAGAGGCACAAGTGGCACAAGGAGGGCATGGACGACCCCTCTGAGACAGTGGAAGGTGGAAAGTGCAGGCTCTCAAAAACAACCAGAAGCAGCTCAGAACCAAAGAAACCAAAGCCATCCCCAAATAAGAAAGGTGGTTACTACCACAAATGTGCAGGCAGAGGATCAATTCATCAAACATCATGAAGAACTACAGTAACACAGCAGAACAGAAATAGAATGACAGCTATCCAGAAACCAAACTTGAAGTCACAGATTACAATCTGACTGACAGAATTCAAAATAGCTGTCATAAAGAAAGTAAAGTTACAGAAAGCTCAGAAAGACAGCTCAATGAGCTCTGGAATAAAATTAATGAACAAGAGGAATACTTCACCAAAGAGATTGAAGCGCTAAAAAAAAAAAAAAACCAAACAGAAATTCTGGCTATGAAGAACACAATTAATGAGATAAAAAATAATGTAGAAAGCATAAAAAATAGAGCAGACCTTATGGAGGAGAGAATCAGTGAGCTTGAAGATAGAAACCTTGGTATGATCCAGGTGGAAAAGGAGAGAGAATTAAGATTTGGAAAAAATGAAGAAATTCTTTGAGAAATAGCCAACTCAGTTAGAAAAAGTAACATAAGGGTTATAGGTATCCAAGAGGGAGATGAGAGGGAGAAAGGAGCAGAGAGCTTATTCAGGGAAATAATAGCTGAGAACTTCCCAAACCTGGAAATGGAACTGGATATACAAGTACATGAAGCCAGTAGAACTCCTAATTATGTCAACGCAAAAAGACCTTCTTTAAGGCATATACTATTAAAACTGTCAAAGGTCAATGACAAAGAAAAAATATTAAGGGCAGCAAGAGAGAAGAAAATAACCCACAAAAGAACCCCCATCAGGCTTTCAGCAGATTTCTCAGCAGAAACCTTACAGGCTAGGAGAGAGTACTCAAAATACTGAAAGACAAAGACTATCAGCCAAGAATACTCTATCCAGCAAAATTATCCTTCAGATATGATGGAGAAATAAAAGTTTTCCCAGACAAAGAAGGGCTGAGGGAGTTCATTGCCACTAGACCTGCCTTACAAGAAATGATGAAGGGAGGCCTCCTAACCTGAAACAAAAAGGCAAAGGTTTACAAAGCTTTGAGCAAGGAGATAAATAGACAGACAAAATCAGAAAATTGCAGCTCTATATCAGAATAGGTTAGCAAACACTATTATAAAATGAAGGATAAAGGGAAAGAAAGCATCAAAAATAACTATAACCACTTCAATTTGGTCACGAACTCACAATACAAAAATGAATAATTTCTGACAACAAAAACATAGAAGGGGAAGATGAAAAGGATGGAACCTGCTTAGGCTCATGGAGATAAGACACTATCAAAAAATGGACTATCTCATGTATGAGATCTTTTATACAAACCACATGGTAAACACAATATAAAAAATCAGAGCAGAGTCACAAATCATAAATAAAGGGAAAATGCAGTGCCCACTGACTGATGATGGGATAAAGAAGATGTGGTATATACATACAATGGAATACTATTTGGTCATAAAAAAAAACGACAAAATCGTCCCATTCACAACAACATGGATGGACCTTGAGGGTATTATGTTAAGTGAAGTAAGCCAGAGAAAGACAAACACCATATGATTTCACCCATATGTGGAAGATAAACAAACACATGGACAGAGAGAATCAATTAATGGTTACCAGAGGGTAAGGGAATTGGGGGGGGGGGTGGGCATAAGGGGTAAAGGGGCCCATTTTTATGACTATGGACAAATAATAATGTACAACTGAAATTTCACAATGTTATAAACTATTATGGCCTCAATAGAAAAAAAACTATAAAAATCAGAGCAGAGACACAAATTATAAATAAAGAGAAAACCATCACAGTAAACCACCAAACTAAAATGGCAGTCAGACATACATACAAAGGAAGAGAAACAATGGAAATATAGAACAACCAGAAAACAAAAGATTAAATGGCAGTATTAAGCCCTCATATATCTATAATCACTCTAAATGTAAATGGATTGAATTGTCCAATCAAAAGACACAGAGTGGCTGGATGGATTAAAAATTAAGACCCAACAATATGCTGCCTCCAGGAAACACATCTCAGTGTAAAGACAAACATAGGCTCAGAGAGAAGTGATGGAAGACATCACTCCAAGCAAATGGCAAGCAAAAGAAAGTAGGCGTTGCCATACTTATATTAGACAAAGCAGACTTCAAGATGAAAAAGATGATGAGAGACAAAGGGGGCAGTATATGATAAAAGGGATATTCCACCAAAAGGACATAACCCTTATGAATATATAGGCACCTAACACAGGAGCACCAAAGTATATAAAGCAACTACTAACAGACCTAAATGGAGAAATTGACAGCAACATAATAATAGTAGGGGACCTTAATACCCCACTTATGTCAATGGATAGATCATCCATACAGAAAGTCAACAAGGAAACAGTGGCCTTAATGAAATACCAGATCAGAATGGACTTAATAGATATATATATAACATTCCATCCAAAAACAGCAGAATACACATTCTTCTCCCAGGCACATGGAACATTCTCAAAGAAAGAGCATATGTTGGGAAACAAGGCAAGCCTCAATAAATTTAAGAAGATTGAAGTCGTATCAAGCATCTTTTCTGACCACAATGCTATGAAACTAGAAATCAACTACAAGAAAAAAGCTGAGAAAGTCACAAATATGTGGAGACTAAACAACATGCTACTGAACAACCATTGGATCAATGAAGAAAGCAAAGGAGAAATCAAAAAATACCTGGAGACAAATGAAAATAAAAATACACCATACCAACTTTTATGGGATGCAGCAAAAGTGGTACTCAAAGGAAAATTTAGAGCAATACAGGCCTACTTCAACAATCAAGAAAAATCTCAAATAAAGAAGCTTACCCTATACCTAAAAGAACTAGAAAAGAATAAACACAGCTCAAAGTTGGTAGAAGGAAGTAAATAACAAAAATCAGAGCAGAAATAAGTGAAATAGAGACTAAAAAAACAACACAAAGGATCAAACTAAGAGCTGGTTCTTTGAGAAGATGAAAAGTGACAAACCCTTAGCCAGACTTGCTAAGAGACAAAGAAGATTCAAATAAATAAAATCAGAAATGAAAAGAGAAATTACAACAGACACCACAGAAACACAAAGGATTACAGGAGAATACTATGAAAAGCTATACGCCAACAAACTGGCTAACCTAGAAGAAATAGATAAATTCTTATACAACCTCCCAAAACTGAATCAAGAAGAAATAGAGAATCTGAATAGATGAATCACAAGCAAAGAGATTGAAACAGTGATCAAAAACCTCCCAAAACACAAAAGTCCAGGACCAGATGGCTTCTCTGGTGAATTCTACCAAACATTCAAAGAAGACTTAATACATATCCTTCTCAAACTCTTCCAAAAAATTGAAGAGGAAGGGAAGCTTCCTAACTCATTCTATGAGGCCAACATTACCTTGATACCAAAACCAGACAAGGACAACAGAAACAAAGAAAATTATAGGCCAATATTACTGTTGAACATAGATGCAAAAATCCTCAACAAAATATTTGGAAATCAAATACAACAATACAGTAAAAGGATCATACACCATGATCAAGTGGGATTTGTTCCAGGGATGCAGGGATGGTTGACATCCGCAAATCAAACAATCTGATACATCACATTAACAAAATGAGGAGTAAAAATTACACGGTCATCTCAATGGATGCAGAGAAAGCATTTGACAAGATCCAACATCCATTTATGATAAAAACTCTCAATAAAATGGGTATAGAAGTTTCCTTCTATACCTCAACATAATAAAGGCTATATATGACAAACCCACAGTCAAAATCATACTTAATAAGAAAGACTGAAAATCATTCTTCTGAGAACAGGAACAAAACAAAGATGCTCATTCTCGCCACTCTTTTTTTTTTTTTTGTGGGGAAGACCAGCCCTGAGCTAACATCTGTTGCCAATCTTCCCCTTTTTGCTGAGGAAGACTGGCCCTGAGCTAACATCCGTGCCCATCTTCCTCCACTCTACATGGGCCGCCGCCACGGCATGGCTAACAGGCAGTGCGCGTCTGCGGGCGCCTGGGATCCGAACTCGCGAACCCCGGGCTGCCAAGCGCGGACTAAACCGCTGCGCCACCGGGCGGCCCCTCATTCTCGCCACTCTTATTCAACATGATACAGGAAGTTTTAGCTAGAGCAATTAGGCAAGAAAAAGAAATAGAAGGGATCCAAACTGGAAAGGAAGAAGTGAAACTCTCACTATTTGCAGATGATGTGATTATTTATATAGAAAACCCTAAAGAATCCACCAAAAAACTATTAGAAATAACCAACAAATACATTCAAGTTGCAGGGTACAAAATCAACATACAAAAATCAGTTGCACTTCTATACACTAATAACAAACTAGCAGAAAGTGAAGTCAAGAATACAATCCCATTTACAACTGCAACAAAAAGAATAAAATACCTCAGAGTAAGTTTAACCAAAGAAGTGAAAGACTTATATGCTGAAAACTATAAGGCATTATTGAAAGAAATCAAAGAAGACATAAAGAAATGGAAAGATATTCCATGCTCATGGATTAGAAGAATAAACATAGTTAAAATGACCATATTACCTAAAGCAATCTACAGATTCAATGCAATCCCAATCAGAATACCAATGACAATTTTCACAGAAATAGAACAAAGAATCCTAAAATTGATATGGAAGAACAAAAGATCCTGAATAGCCAAAATAATCCTGAGAAAAAAAGAACAAAGCTCAAAGTATCACATTCCCTGAACCAATTATACTACAAAGCTATAGTAATCAAAACAGCATGATACTAGCAGAAGAATAGACACACAGATCAATGGAACAGAACTGAGAACCCAGAAATAAAACCACACATCTATGGACAACTAATCTTTGACAAAGGAGCCAAGAACATACAATGGAGAAAGGAAAGTCTCTTCAATAAATGGTGTTGGGAAAACTGGACAGCCACATACAAAAGAATGAAAGTAGACTATCATCTTATACCATACACAAAAATTAACTCAAAATGGATTAAAGACTTGAATTGAAGACCTGAAACCATAAAACTCTTAGAAGAAAACATAGGCAGTACACTCTTTGACATCTATCTTAGCAGTATCTTTTTGAATACTATGTCTACTCAGGCAAGGGAAACAAAAGAAAATATAAAGAAATGGGGCTACATCAGATTAAAAATCTCCTGCACAGCAAAGGAAACAATCAACAAAATGAAAAGACAACCCACCAACTGGGAGAAAATATTTGCAAATCACATATCCAACAACTCAACAACAAATACCTGGACATCCAATAAAAAAATGGGCAGAGGAGGGGCCGGCCCAGTGGCGCAGTGGTTTAGTCTGCGCTTGGCAGCCCGGGGTTCGCTGGTTCGGATCCCGGGCGCCCGCCGACGCACTGCCTGTCAGCCATGCCGTGGCGGCGTCCCATATAAAGTGGAGGAAGATGGGCACGGATGTTAGCCCAGGGCCAGTCTTCCTCAGCAAAAAGAGGAGGATTAGCAACGGATGTTATCTCAGGGCTGGTCTTCCTCACAAAAAAAAAGAAAAAAATGGGCAGAGGATACGAACATTTTTCCAAAGAAGATATGCAGATGGCCATTAGGCACATGAAAAGATGTTCAACATCACTAATTATTAGGGAAATGCAAAGCAAAAGTACAATGAGTTATCACCTCACACCCATAAGAATGGCTACAATTAACAAGACAAGAGATAAGTGTTGGAGAGGATGTGGAGAAAAGGGACCCTCATACACCGCTGGTGGGAATGTAAACTGGTGCAGCCACTATGGAAAACAGTATGGAGATTTCTCAAACAATTAAAAATAGAAATAACAAATGATCCAGCTATCCCACTACTGGGTATTTATCCAAAGAACATGAAATCAGCAATTCAAAGAGATTTATGCATCCGTACATTCATCACAGCATTATTCACAATAGCCAAGATGTGGAAGCAACCCAGCTGCCCAGCAATGGATCAATGGATAAAGAAGATGTAATATACGTATATAATGAAATACTACTCAGCCATAAAAAAGACAAAATTGTGTCATTTGCAACATGGATGGACCTTGAGGGTATTATGCTAAGCAAAATATGTCAGACAGAGAAAGACAAATACTGTATGATTTCACTCACATGTGGAAGAGAAACACATAGACAAGGAGGATAGATTAGTGGTTACTAGAGGAAGAGGGGGTAGGGAGAGGGTGAAAGGGATAAAGGGGCATGTATGTATAGTAATGGAAAAAAATATCCTGTTGGTGGTGAATGCAATGTAGTCTATACAGAAACTGAAATATGATAATGAATACCTGATATTTACACAATGTTATAAGCCAGTATGACCTCAATAAAATTAAAAAAAAAAGTGAGAGGGAAGGAAACCTTGAGTCAGGAGGCAATAAATCTTGTAGAATTGAGAGGCAATCAAACTCTAATGGACATGTTACATTTTGTCCTCTAGAGACACTTCCCCCATCACCCGAAGGTCACCTAAATTCATTTGCAAAAAAAAAAGAAAGACAGTTTGACCCCAGATCACCGCCGGAAGATCCACTCTGTCCTCTTTCCACATTGCTTTGTTTTGCATCCCTGTAAGTAGGGGAATGGTGCTGACTAGGACAAGCACTCAGATCCTGCACCTCAGTTGAGAGACCACATCTCAGCCCCCCCTTCCAGTGCTGGGCCTGACGATTCCTCCTGCCTGACTCGACTAT
The DNA here is from genome assembly GCA_031878705.1 of Tapirus indicus. NCBI lineage: Eukaryota > Metazoa > Chordata > Mammalia > Perissodactyla > Tapiridae > Tapirus > Tapirus indicus. The sequence goes on along the minus strand of CM062921.1, from coordinate 111,970,276 downwards.
TTCAGGAGGCTTGAGGGGAGGAGATGGACTGTGGGTGGTTGCAATAGCACGGCCAATTTGGGCATTTGATAAACTCCTGGCTGGAAGTTTGGGGCCCCCTCAGGTTGGGAGAAAAGCGGTGGGTCCTGCGCCAGCTGACTCACCACTAGGAGACAGCAGCATGCCAGGCTCTAATGTTACATTGGGGTTCAGGGACGAACCTGGACCTTGCAGTGGCCTAATGTTGCACACTGGTTCCTGAGAGGACAGATCAACGTTCTGTTCTAAATTCAGCCCCTAGAAGACTGTGCTGCTTTCCCCAAAAAAGTGGAAGCGAAAACTCATTTTGTTTCTGGTGGGTTTTTTCCATCTTTACTGAGATATAATTGATATATAACATTGTGTAAGTTTAAGGTGTACAACGTGTTGATTTAATACTCTTATATATTGCATAATGATTGCCCACCATAGCGTTAGCTACCTTTCATCCACCTTACATCACCTTACATAATTACCATTTCTTTTTTGTAGTGAGGACATTTAAGACTTACTCTCTTAGCAACTTTCAAGTATACAAAACATTATTGTTAATTATAGTCACCATGCTATACATTAGATCCCCAGAACTTATGCCTCTTCTAACTGGAAGTTTGTACCCCTTGATGGACATCTCTCCATTTCCCCCATCCCCTAGCCCCTGGCAACTGTTCTACTCTCTGTTTCTATGAATTCAGCTTTTTTAGATTCCACAGGTGAGTGGAACCATACAGTATTTGTCTTTCTCTGACTTATTTCACTTAGGATAATGCCCTCAAGGTCCATCTACGTTGTTGCAAATGTCAGGATTTCCTTCTTTCTTATGGCTGAATAGTATTCCATTGTGTATATGTTAATGGAATATACATATTCCACATCTTCTTTATCCATTCATCCATTCATGGATACTTCAGTTGTTTCCATATCTTGGCTATTGTGAATAATGCTGCAGTTGACGTGGGAGTACAGATATCTCTTAAAGATCCTTGATTTCATTTCATTTGGATATATACCCAGAAGTGGGATTGGCGGATCATATGGTAGTTCTATTTTGAATTTTTTGAGGAACCTTCATACTATTTTCCATAGTGGCTTCACCAACTTACATTCCCACCAAAAGTGCACATCCACATCCTCACAAACACTTGAAGTCTCCTGTCTTTTTGATGACAGCCGTTCAAACAAGTGTGAAGTGATGTCTCACTATGGTTTAGGTTTGCATTTCCCTGATGATGAGTATCTTTTCATATACCTGTTGGCCATTTGTATGTCTTCTTTAGAAAAAATGCTCTCAACAATGTTCTTCTGACCATTTTTTAAATTGCATTGTTGGTTTTTTAGTTTTGTTTTTGCTATTATGTTGTAAGAATTATTTATATATTTGGATGTTAATCTCTTATAAGACATATAATTTGAACATATTTTCCCACATTCTGTAGGTTATCTTTTCATTTTGTTGATTATTTCTTTGCTGTGCAGAATTTTTTATTTGATGTAGTCTCACTTATTAATTTTTGCCTTTGTTACTTGTGCTTTTGGTGTCGTATCCAAAAAATCTTTGGCAAGACCAGTGTCAAGGAGCTTTTCCCCTATGTTTTCTCCTTGGAGTTTTAAGGTTTCAAGTCTTATGTTTAATCTGTTTCAAGTTAATTGTTGTGAGTAGTGTAAGATAGAGATCCAATTTCATTTTTCTGAATGTGGTTATCCAGTTTTCCCAATACCATTTATTGAAAAGACTATCCTTTCTCCATTGAGTATTCTTGACTTCCTCATCAAATATTAGTTGACTACATAAGCTTGAGTTTATTTCTAGGCTCTCAGTTCTGTTCCATTTGTCTATTTTTTTTCCATTGGTCTATTTTTATGCCAGTACTATACTGTTTTGATTACTATATCTTTGTAGTATAATTTGAAATCAGGAAGTGTGACGTCTCCAGCTTTGTTTTTCTTTCTCAGGATTGCTTTGGCTACTTAGGAGTCTTTTGTGGTTCCATACAAATTTTAGGATTGTTTTTCTATTTCTGTGAAAAATGCCATTGGAATTTTGATAGGGATTGCATTGAATCTATAGAAGGCTTTGGGTAGTATGGATATTTTAACAATATTAATTCTTCTGATCCATTAACATGGGATATCTTTCCATTTATTTGTGTCTTTTTTAATTTCTTTTTTGTGTGTGTGTGGTGAGGAAGATTGTCCCTGAGCTAACATATGTGCCAATCTTCCTCTACTTTTTATACGGGATGCCGCCACAACATGGCTTGATCAGTGGTGTGTAAGTCCACTCCTGGGATCCAAATCCATGAACCCCGGGTGGCCAAAGTGGAGCATGTGAACTTAACAACTACACCACCAGGCTGACCCTTTTTCAATTTCTGTCATCAATGTTTTATAGTTTTCATTGTACAGATCTTTCATCTTCTTCATTAAATTTATACCTCAATATTTTATTGAGGTATTTATTGTGAGTGGGATTGTTTTCTTTATTTCTTTTTCAGATAGTTTGTTGCTAGTGTACAGAAATGCAGCTGATTTCTGTATGTTGATTTTGTATCCAGTAACTTTACTGAATTTGTAGATTAGTTCTAACAGTTCTTTAGTGGAGTCTTTAGGATTTTATATATGTAAGATCATATCCTCTGCAAACAAGGACACTTTTACTTCTTCCTCTCCTATTTGGATGCCTTTTACTTCTTTCTCTTGCCCAATTGCTGTGGCTAGGACTTCCAGTACTATGCTGTAGGAATGGTGGAGTAGGCACCCTTGTCTTGTTGCTGATCTGACAGAAAAAGCTTTCAACCTTTCATCGTTGAGTATGATGTTAGCATAGCTTGTCATATATGGTCTTTATTATGTTGAGATATGTTCCTTCTATACCCAATTTGTTGAGAGTTTTTATCATGAAAAGAGTTTTATTTTGTAAAATGCTTTTTCTGAATCTATTAAGATGATTTAATGAATTTTCTTTCATTCTATTAATGTGGTATATCACATTTATTGATTTGTGTATGTTGAACCATCCTTGGAACCCAAGGATAAATCCCTCTTGATCATGGTGTATGATCCTTTTAACATGATGTTGAATTCAGTTCGATAGAATTTTGTTGAGAATTTTTGCAACTATATTCATCAGGAATATTGGCTTGTAGTTTTCTTTTCTTGTAGTGTCTTTACCTGTCTTTGATATCAGGGTAATACTGACCTCATAAAATGAGTTACAGAATGTTCCCTCCTCTTCAATTTTTTGGAAGAGTTTGAGGAGGATTTGCGTCAATTCTTCTTTAAATATTTGGTAGAATTCACCAGTGAAGCCATCTGATCCTGGGTTTTCTTTGTTGGAAGATTTTTGATTACCAATTCAATCTCCTTACTCATTATTGGTCTGTTCATATTTTCTATTTCTTCATGATTCAGTTTGGGTAGGTTGTATATTTCTAGGAATTTATTCATTTCTTCTTCATTATCCAATTTGTTGGTATACAACTATTCATGGTAGTCTCATACAATCCTTTTTATTTCTGTGATATCAATTGTAATGTCTCCTCTTTCATTTCTGATTTTATTTGCTTGAGCATTCTCTCTTTTTTTCTTAGTTAGTCAGGCTAAAAGTGTCAATTTTCTTTACCTTTTCAAAAAACCAGCTCCTAGTTTCCTTGACCTTTTCTATTGTTTTTCTGGTCTCTATTTCATACTTTCTACTCTGTTCTTCGTTATTTCCTTTCTTTGCTAACTTTGAGCTTAGTTTGTTCTTCTTTTTCTAGTTCCTTAAGATGTAAAGTAAGGTTGCTTGAGATTTTCCTTTTTTCTTAATGTAGGCATTTTTCACTATAAACTTCCCTCTTAGAACATTTTTGCTGCATCCTATAAGTTTTGATATGTTGTGTTTCTGTTTTTGTTGGTTTCAAGATTTTTTAAATTTCTCTTTTGACTTCTTCTTTGACCCATTGGTTGTTTACTAGTATGCTGTTTATTTTTTTTAAAGCCATTTCTCTGATTTCAAATGATTTGCCAACATGACTTTTCTTTTTTTTTTTTTTGAGGAAGATTGGCCCTACACTAACATCTGTTGCCAATCTTCCTCTTTTTTCTTTTTTCTCCCCAAAGCCCCAGTACATAGTTGTGTATCATAGTTGTAGAGTTGTAGCTCTTCTATATGGGATGCTGCCTCACCATGGCTCAATGAACAGTGAGTAGGTGTGCACCCACGATCCCAACCAGTGAACCCCAGGCTGCCATAGTGGAATGCATAAACTTAACTACTACACCACTGGACTGGCCCCTATGCTGTTTAATTTCCATGTATTTGTTAATTTTCTAGCTTTCATCCCATTATTGATTTCTAGTTTCATACCATTGTGGTCAGGAAAGAAACTTGGTATGATTTCAATCTTCTTAAATTTGCTAAGACTTGTTTTGTGACCTATCATAGGATCTATCTTGGAAAATGTCCCATGTGTGCTTGAGAAGAAGGTGTTGGATGTAATGTTCTGTATATGTCTGATAGGATCATTTATAAAGTATAGTTCAAGTCTAATGTTTCCTTGCTGACTTTCTGTCTGGATGATCTCTCCATTGTTGAAAGTGAAGTACTGAAGTCCTCTACTATTACTGAATTATTGTCTATTTCTCCTCTCAGATCTGTTAGTATTTGATTAACATATTTAGGTACTCCAATGTTGGGGAGATATATATATATCCCCAAGCTACACACACACACACACACACACACACACACACACACACACAATTGTTATATCTTCTTGATGAATTGACTCCTTTATGATTACATAATGGCCCTCTTTGCCTTTTGTTACCATTTTTGGCTTAAAGTCTATTTTATCTGATATAAGCATAGATAACCCTGCTCTCTTTTGGTTTCCACTTGTATGGAATATCTTTTTCCATCCTTCACTTGAGCTTATGTGTGTCCTTAAAACTGAAGTGAGTCTACTGTAGGCAACATATTGTTGGATCTTGCTTTTTAACCCATCCAGTCACTCTATGCCTTTTCATTAGAGAATTTAATCTGTTTACCTACAGATTGGTAAGGACTTATTAATGCAGTATCATTAGTTGTTTTCTAGCTGTTTTGTTGTTCCCTTGTTCCTTTCTTCCTCTCTTGTAGCCTTCCTTTGTGAATTGGTGGTTTTCTGTAGTGTATGCTTTGATTCCCTTCTTTTTATCTTTTGTGAATCTATGTAGGTTTTTGCTTTGTGGTTACCATGAGGCTTACATAAAACATCTTATAGATATAACAGCACTTTATGCTGATAACGACTTAACATTGATCACATACAAAAACTACCCTTTTACTCCCCCCTTTTATGTTTTTGATATCACAATTTACCTTTTTATACTGTGTATTCACTAACAAATTATTGTAGCTATAATTTTTAATACTCTTGTCTTTTAACCTTTATACTAGAGTTAAGTGGTTAACACACCACCATATTACAATATTAGAGTATTCTGAATTTGACTATATACTTATCTTTACCAGTGTGTTGTATATTTTTATATGTTTTCACTCCAGTCCTTGATTTTTCATGTTCCTTGAAGTTTCTCATTGCTGTCTTCTCATTTGAAATAGCAGCTATCTCCACCAGTCTTTACTAAGTGCCTTTGGGAGAGAGGCCTTCTGTCAGCTCTGGTAGAGAGTCTGAGGCTATCTCAGCCCTTCTATGGGTACACCTGCTCCGAGCTTCTTGCTCTCTCTTGTGGCAGAATTCTTAAATTTGTGTGCATGGCTTCTCTGCATTCTGCAATGAACCTGGCCTAGTGCTGACAGCCTCTCTTTTGTTTTCCCAAAGGTGGCGCTAAAGCTCAAGTTTGTGGTTTCTCTCCAGCTCGCAGATTTGGGCTGGCTTGCTGTGCATGCTCACTAGCCATCTGCCAAAACTCGCTCTTGCTGACAGCCAGGAGAATGCCTCTTGGTCAGGATCCCACACAGCTGGCGAAGTGATGCTCACTCACACCTCACACACTCTCACTCCCCCCATAACTCAACCGCCCCCTGCTCCCCGCAAAAGAGAAATAACTGGCGCAGAAGGTCTCTCTTGGCCCTAAGCTGTGCTGCCTTGGGGGAGGGGTGATGCCGGAAAAGTCAGGTTGTTTTTACCTTCTCTGACACATCCAAACTCATATTTTTTGTTCCAACTGTGTGCTAGAACTTCTCTTCTGGAAACCTGGACTTCCACAAAGGCTCTTCTCGTCCATTGGTGATTGTCTAAGACAGTGTTTTCCAGGGGTTCCTGGACCACAGCCAAGAGGGGCTGGACTGGTTCATGGGCCATTGTAGGGTCCACAGCCAGGACCCAGGTCTGTATGCCTATTACCTGACGCACAGGTGGGCAAGACTTCTCCCCAGGCCCTTGGCATATGGTGCTAGATCCCACAGCTCCCACAAAGGCATTTTGGTCTGTGGATGGACGCCAAATTTATGTTGTTGAGAAAGCAGACAAAAACCAAGGACGTCTTATTCCACCATGATGCTGACATCACTTCTGTGAAAACTCATTTTGTACCAGTCTGCCTAGCAATGTCTGCTGGGGAAGGTGAAAGGGAGGAATAGAGGACAAATTTTTGCAATGTCAGGCAGAAAAAAAGCAAGAGCCAGGGACGACTTCTGCAGGCATGGCCACTGCTGACCATTTTAGCTGTGGGTGGTCTAAAGGAAGACATGAAGATTATATTAAAATAAGACGCAATCCAGGAAGAGGAAGAAATGGAATTTTAATACATTTGTTCCTTTTCATGTTATTTTTTACATTATAAAGATTAATTCATTCAACAAACATTTATTAAGCACCTACTATATGTAGACACTGTTCTGGGCACTTCAAATACATAAGTGAACAAAAAAATATATCTGTCTTCATGGAACTCACATTTAACGAAAGCACATGCTTGGTGCAAAGCACGTAGAAAATACTGAACCTTGTAAGGAAGACAAGAAAAACATTCTACCACTCCACCATCGAAAAACAGTCAGTGTCAACATTTTGTTGCACTTTTTTGTTCACCTTTTGCTGTGCCTGTATTCACACATCTATATAGTTTAAAAATTGGGAATTTTATTATAGTCTTAATTTACATAATGCTATACAGTTTGTGAAAGGATACGAAATTGTCAAACCCCCTTCATAAAAGTTGCCAAACAGCTTTCCAGAAACATTGTTAGTCAATGATCTGAGAGTTATTAGGAGTTTAAAATCAATAGGAATTGGTAATTTATTGGTTAGGTGTATGTGTGTGAAAGAAAGAGAAAAGTGGGAGAGAAGAAGAAAAGGAATGCTTCTCAGATATGACTTGTTCTACTAATGGGTAGATATAGGTATCTATAAGCAAGAATATAATTTCAGTAAAAGGACTAAATTTGATGTACAGAAGATGTGGTTTTTGAGGTACCCTAGGGGCATCCCAACAAAGCCACCAGCCTGGAGTTGAACATCAGTGTCTAAGCTGGAGACATAGGTCTGGTTGTATATCAAGCAAGACCAGGGTGAGATCACCTAGCTAGAGTGTGTAGAATAAGAAGAGGATAGAAGCTGAATTCCAGGGAACTCCCAGACTTGGATTTTCCAGTATAGGGGAGCCTGGGTGGCTGGTTCTAGGATGTTCTAGAGTTTTCATCTACTCTAGCATGCACCTAGGATGGCCCTAGAGTTCCGTGATTCAGTCAGCCCTTGGGTTTATCCCTAATAAAATGGGTTCATGGGGTCAGAACTTGAGGAATAAATTTTCTGTGTTTACTTCCTCCCCTCCCTCTCTACTCACACATACATTCCTTGAATTTAGCTTAGATTTTTCCATATAAGAATTTTGAATCATGCTAGGAATGCAGGAATGGAAAATAATGCACTAGAAGTTTAGTAACAGCACTGCCAAGTCTCAAAAGTATGTGTAGAATAGAACTTTAAAAGTCCTAGCAATGGAATAGAAAACTTATATTCTGGTATCTTGACTTTCAGAAGTCAAATGAATCATTCTTAAAAGAGTTTAGTTTAAAAACAAATGTCAACAAACATTTGTTGAATGTCTGCTATGAACCAACCACTGTGCTAGGTTCATGGTACAAAGATGAATAAGACCAGGGCCATTGCAACAGTTGGGCCCAGAGGAGGCAGGAGGCCCATCTGAATCAAGGCTTCATATACCTGAAAGGCCTGAAATACCAAGCCACAGTGACAGGAATGAAAGATGGTAATTCTACAACCTTAAATTTTTGCCCCTATTTGGCACTATGAATTAATATCTTTTTATTTAAAAAAATCCTATCATTTATGTTGGAGCACAACTATATTGTATTATAGTTTAATTTGTAAAAAAGCAGAAGTTTGTTAAATAGAATATTTAAAATAGGCAACAATTTTTGGAAGCTTGTTTTGGAAATTCTTGATTTTTTAATATACCAGGAACCTCCAAAAATGAAAGTGGCCATGTGCTATTGACCTCTGAGAGACCACAGACAAGACATAGTCTCAGAAACTTCCAATCTAGGGGAAAGAGAGACACACATTAACAGGCCATTTCAGTATTGTGTGACCCTGAAGCCTTCTTAAGCCCTATGCATGAGTCTTTCAAGACAAACCAATACAACAACAACAATGATTTGGCCAGAAACAGATAATAAATTGCAGTGTTTTGTGCTGAGGGAGAAAATGCTGAATTTTATTATCCATTGACTCTTTATTTTTCAATTAATTCCCCGTCCCATTCTGCTGTTGCCATCATTTTATTTCAATAAGGTTTCAAAATGTATCAAAACAGTTACTTTGCCTCTTCTACTTTGCCATCTTCTAACGAATGTCATCTTATAAGGTGAAATTATGAGTCATCTCTATTTCAGGAAAAGACAAATTATTTGGTTGGAAGTCTACCCAAATTAAGGGTCTGCACTAAAACTATCCTGGATCTCCTCCCTATCACAGGTTATAACACACGCCATTCACACAGCACAATCCCCAATGTCTCTGTCTACCATAACATTATTTTTTTGGACTGACATCAACTGTAGGACTCTGCCTAGTCCTCAGAGAAAACAACTGAGCTTACAAGATTCAGAAGAACCCAGTGAACATACAAGAAAGTTCTATCTCTGTCAATAAAAATAAGGTTCTGGACTCTAAATTTTACACAAAAGGGGGTACTTCCTGGTGGTGAGAGAAGGAGCCTCATACTAAACCCATGTGCCCTCACTGTGTCTCTGTGGTTTTCACCTAGCCTTGAGAAACTCTTATTTATTACTACCACTAACAAGCCAGCCTGGTCATGGGCACTACTTCCCATTTAACTCTGTCTGGCCCAAGTGAGGACAAAATATTGGTTACCAGTTTAGACAATCAAGAAATATTTAAAGGAGTCTTTGGTGGTAACATCCCAGAAATGAACAAGAAGAATAAATCCAAACAATCTTAACAAAGAGGAAGCATTGGTTGTGGGATAAGAACCTACACCCTAGGAACAAAGGAGAACTAAAAGTAGATTGGCCCTTAAAGGAAAAGAAGTCAATCTTTGAATCGTTTCTATTTCTGAAGTTGTATAAAGTTATCTCAATTACCAATGCCCCTAGCTGCCTGCCAAAGGCAAAAACAAATACTTTATGGAAGAAGGCAAAATCATCCTAGGTCTCAAATTATTTCTAAAATTTTTCACACATAATATCCAGCAGTCAACAAAAATTAATTAAGCAAATAAGGAGATAAAACAACTTGATGAAAAACTAAGAGAAACAACAAAGAAACAAAGAGTCTCCACATAATGAGACACAGACTTTAAAATAACCACTCTTAATATGCACAGGAAAATTAAAGACAAGATTGAGAAACTCATTAGAGAATTAGAAATTATAACAGAGAGGCAAAACGAACTAAAATATATGGGAGCCAAATTAAGAACTCAATGAGTTTAATGGAAGATTAGACACAGCTGAAGAGAGAATTAATGAACTAGAAGAATAATTAGAAGAAAATGGCCATGAGAAAGCAAGGAGAAAGGCAAGAGATGGAAAATATATAGAGAATACAGCTAGAAAGTCTAATATATAGGTATTTGGAACCTCAAAAGGAAATAAAGAATGGAGCAGAAGAAATTTAAAAAATATTGTGCCACTTTTTTCTGACCTTCATGGTTTCTGACGAGAAATTTGCTGTTATTAGAATTGTTTTTCCCCTATAGGTAAGGTTTTGATTTTTTTCCTGGTGCTTTCAATTATTTGTCTTTAGTTTTCATAAGTTTAATCATTATGTATCTTGATTGTTATTTCTTTTGGCTTATCCTATTTGGAGTTAGCTCAGCATCTTGAATCCATACAGTTATGTCTCTTACCAAATTTGGGGAGTTTTCAGTCATTACTTGTTCAAGCACTTCTTCAGCCTCATTCTTTCTACTTTCCTTCTGGGTCCTGATGACATGAATGTTAAATCTTTTGTTATAGTCTCAAAGATTCCTGAGGCTCTGTTCTTTTTTTTCCAGTTTATTTTCTCTCTGTTCTTTAAATTGGGTTATTTTGATTCTTCTGTCTTCCAGTTCACTGATTCTTTCCTCTATACTATCCATTCTTCTGCTGAGCCCATCCACAGAGCTTTTTATTTCAGTTATTGAATTTTTTAATTCTCAAATTTCCATTTGGTTCTTTATATCTTCTATTACTTTGCTGAGGCTTTGTGTTTTTTTGTTTCAAGCATATTCATAATAACTCCTTGGAGCACATTTATCATGGCTGATAATCTTTGTCTACTAATTCTAATATCTGTGTCATCTTAGTGTTGGCTTCCATTGATTGAAAATAGTTTGAGATCTTCCTGGTTCTTGCTTGGTAGGATGAGTGATTTTTTTTTAGGATGAATGATTTTTTTTTTGAAACTTGTATATTTCACATGTTAGGAGACTCAATTTCATTTAAACTTTCTGTTTTAACTTTTTTCTTATGACACTGCTTCTACAGAGGAAAGGGGGAGCACCATCTCATTACTGCTAGGTGGAGGTAGAAGTCCAGGTTCTCCACCTGGCCTCCACTGACCTCCAAGGAAGAGGTTGATCCTTGTTATTACTGGGCAGGAGCGGGTGTCTGGCTCCCCACATGGTCTGCACTGACACTGCAGTGGCAGTGACCTTGTTACCGCTAGATAATGGTGGAAGTCCTGACTTTCTACTAGGTCTCTCCCAGAGTGAGAGAGAGAGGACTCTTGTTACTGCTGGGTATACATGGAAATCTGGGCTCCTGCTTGGCTTCCTCTGACACCATGCCAGGAGAGAACAGGCAGTGGAGGTGCCTGGAGAGGGCAGAAGTTTAGGCTCTTCACTCAGTTTTGCTGACATGGATGGGGATGGTACCACATCTTTTTCTGTGGTATTTGCCTCAGTAGAGCAATTTCTGTCTAAAAGTGTTAAGTCTTGCAAGGCTGCCTCTTTCCTGGTCCTCGTGCTATAGAGAAGGACTGTGCTTATTGGCATCTCTGACTCGCTGGATTCTTTGGCTCCAAGACTGAGATATATAAGGCCAAAAGAAAATCCAAGGAACTTACCACTGTATTGTTCCTCAGGTTTCAAGGTCCCTAGTGAGTCTGATTTTTTCTTTCTATCTTTCAGAGTCTTCTTCTGTTTGGTTTTTATATAATGTCCAGGGTTTTTAGTCCAGAGTTTCAGTGCTTAGTGAGAGAAATAGGGAAAAGTACTTCTACTCCATGTTCTTGGAAGTGGAAGTCTTGTATTCATGTCGCTTTTTAAAAAACATTTTTTAGGGGCTGGCCTGGCGGCATAGTGGTTAAGTTCACATGCTCTGCTTTGGTGGCCTGGGGTTCGCAGGTTTGAATCCCAGGTGCGGACTGACACACAGCTCATCAAGCCAGGCTGTGGCGGCATCACACATACAAAATAGAAGAAGATGGGCGCAGATGTTAGCTAGGGCCGATCTCCCTCAGCAAAAAGAGTAGGATTGGCAACGGATGTTAGCTCAGGGCCAGTCTTTCTCACAAAAAAAAAAACCCACAAAAAAACAAAACAAAAAAATTGTATAAAAATATTATTTATCTTGATTTCTGAGTTTTGACCCCGTCTTAAATTTGGCACCCTAGGCAAGTGGCTCCCTCAACTCACCCTAGTTCCAGCCCTGTTTGGAAGTAATCATAGAGGCTGGAATAATAATTTAAAAAAAAGCCAATTCAAAATAAGGCAAGAAAGGAGAGAGAAGTAACACAGAACAATAAGACAAAGAGAAAATAAATGTTAACATAGATTCAATTCCAATTATATTAGAATGGCATTAAAAATAATAGACAGGGGCATTCCAGTATTAAGAGGTCAAGGAAAAGAGGAAGATCCACAAAGAGACCAACGAGGTTCCAGTGAGGTCCATATTTGCAATAAAAATTTAAAAATAAAAGCAGCAGCACTTGGATCTTAAAAGACCCTTTGACGATCACAACATTCTGGAGTTTCACCAACTTCCAGGAGAACAGTAACCATTTCCATACCTGGATGTTGTTACATTTCATATTGTTGTTATGGCAAGATGGGACCAGAGCTGAACTTGAACGCTCAAGATTTAGCAGCCACTCGGGACAACAATGCTGAAAAGAAAACTTCTGGACCTGATGTGTCATCCTCTGCTTAGCCAGCTATCTTCTGTGATTTTTGCTACCTGGCCACTGTCCTGCCTTCTCTCCAGCTCTACAGGAATAACTGAGCACCCTGCCTAATCTGAAGTTTCCAAGCCAGCAATATAGTTTGACTACTATATGAGTAAAGGCCACCATCTACAAGCTGGGAAGCAGCTAAGTAACCGTCCTCAAGTACACACCACCATCCTGAATCTAGCATGTTGCCTGAAGAAATAACATGAGGAAAAACCCCCTATTTTTGTCAGTTTCTTATGTGTGGCATATGTAAGATATCGCATGCCTCTCCAAAAAATCTGGACTTGTCATAATCCTTTTTTCAGCTTGCTGTATCTGTAGGCTTGTTGGCGACATCCTGAATTTTTAGTTCCTTCGGGCAGTCACAAAGACCTCACTTTTTGATCCACAAATATCTATCCAAAAATTCTAGCAGAGCATAACAATGATGCCCATTTACTGAAAGCTTACTACATACCAGTTATTAATCTGAGTGCTTCCCATGTATTATCTCATTTGCTTCCCACAACACTATTCTAAAGGTGAGGAAATGGAAGTTTAATGAAGTTAACTTGCCCAAAGTCACCCAGCTATTAACTTGAACCATGACTCCAAGCCAGGCTGTCTTTCAAACCAAACTCTCAGCCACCATGCTATCTCCTTTCCAATGTTGCCTTGAAACATATAAAGGGATACCACTAAGGTAGCCAGAACCATTTGTCAGTTCTCCTTAAGTTTGAAGAATCCATTTTAACTCCAGAGAACATCTATACACCTGGTTATCATTAACTGATACAAAATCTGCCCCACAGACAACTGTATTTTAGCACTAACTTCATTCTTGTGGCACCTATCCTGGTAGGTACCTGATTAATGAATGCTTCTAGAGGAAATCACAATGCCCGGCAGACTGCTATCATATAAATTCCTGGTTACCAACTTCTACCGGATCCTGTTGATGCTACTGTGATATTACTATGTTGAAGGTGCACCTCAAATCTTTTCCATTCCTTTCTGTGGTAGGCAGCTCTTAAGACCGCTTCCAATGATCATGGCTCCTAGTATTTGTGCCATTGTGTAATTAATTACCTTCCTTTGACGGTGAGCTGCACCTGGTGACTTGCTTCTAACAAAGAGGATACAGCAAAAGTGATGGAATGTCACTTCTGAGATTAGGTTACAAAAGAAGACTTTCACTTCTATCTCGCTCGCTCTCTCTTGCTCTCTCTAATGGAATCTAGCTGTCAGTCCCTGTGGTGAGCCCCACATGGAGGAAGGCTTTACAAAGAACTGAAGCCCTCAGTCTAATAGCCCAGGAGGGACTGAATTCTGTCAACAACCACTTAAGTGACCTTGGAAGCAGATCCTTCCCCAGCCAAGTCTTGAAATGATAGCAGCCCCAGCTGATATCTTGATTGGAACCTTGTGAAAGATGCTGAAATCTCAGGTCCCAGTCCCTGACCCATGGGAACTGTGAAATAATAATATCATTTTAAGCCACTACATTTTTGAGGTAACTTGTTACACAGCCTTAAATAACTAATACATCTTCCAAGGTCAAACTTCTCCTCCCCAACACATACACCCCCTTCTTCTCCTAATCTCAGCTTTTAGTACATGACCTAGCTACCTATTTCATGGAGAAAATAGAAGTTTTCACTTAGATAGGAATTTTCTCAATTTCTTGAAAGCAAATCTACACTCCTAAGACATCTAGTCCATTAATCCTTTCGTAATAATAGAAGAGATATCCTTTCTCCTATCTAAGGCTGATTCGTTCACCTATCCTCTCAACTTCATCTACTCTAGCCTCTTCTTCTCTTGCATAATTAACCCTTTTTCCTCCTATATTTTTATCATCTTCCTCTGATGGATCCTTTCCCATCAGCATTTAAATTGCTTAATTCTCTTCCCTCCCAAAACACAAAAACTAAAAGTGGCTTGACCCATCACCCTCTACAGGTGCTCCTTTCTCTCCTCCCTCATTTTTAATGAGTTCTATCATTGTCATCTCAATTTCTTTTCTTAATTATTCCTTAACCTACTTGGTTATAGACTTCTTCTCCTTCTCCCCCCACCTCCTACAGAACTTAACTAAAACTGTTCTTGCTAAGGTCTTCTAACAAAGACATTCAGGATGCTAAATCTAATGGACCATTCCTAATCTTTATTTAGCTTGACCATTTGGCAGCATTTGGCATTGCTGATCACACCCTCTCTTTTGAAACATTGACCTCCTTGATGTCATACTCCTCTGTTTTCCTCCTTTCTCCAGCTGCCATACTGTCCTTTCAGGTTCTTCCTTTCCTACTCAACCCATAAACATTGATTCTTCTCAGGGATAAAGTCCTACACCCTCTTCCATTCTAACCCTATAGACCAAGAGTCCAAACTTAAATGCTTTAGGAACAAGGCAACTAAAAATGAATGATGTGAGCTGAGTCTAAGACGTTAGAAAGTGATCGCGGCTGTGCTAAACTGGATAGCTCAAATCCCATATAGAGAGGGCAGTCTCCATTTGGCTTAATCCAATTATTGTTGCATAGGAAAGTAGCCCTATATACTGGAATTTCCAAAAAGCCTATTTCTATGTGCAATTTCTTCATCTTAAAAAACACTGTGTGAATAATAATTATGATGATATTAAAACATCAATAGTCCAGTTCAACCTACAAAGTGCTAGTCTATCATCCCCTCAGATTCTCCTTAGAAAATCTCATCTATTTCCATGGCTTCAATACTCACTTTATGGTAAAAATTTCCCAATCTCTAAGGTTAGTTTTCTCCCCTAAGCTCTATACAGATCCATATATAAAGTGCCTTGTTGACATCATCTCCATTCAGTTGTCTCCTTAAAATTATCCCTCCTCTCCCCATCCTCTCTCCCCAACCAGTTCCTCCAGTTGTATTCCCTATTTTGGTAAATGGTACCAACAATCCACCAGCTCAAGCTGGCAATCTAGGAGCCATCCTAGACTGTTCTCTCTTGTCATGAATACATCCAACTTTATTTATTTAGTACCTATGATATGCATTCTAGTCAATATTGATTCTATCTCTAGATTCCATCCAATTATCTAATCCCATTTGCCACCACGGTTTCATCTAGATTCCTAACAGTCTCCCAACTGGTCTGTACTCCTTGCATCTTGTCCCATTTAGTCTATTTTCCATATCAGGTCTAGAATTCTGTCTATAAAAAGTAAATCTTAGATGTCACTATCCTGCTCAACCTTCAAGGCTTCCCTTTGCAAGTATAAGAAAATCTAACATCTTTAACACTGTTTTCAAGGCCCCTGTAGGTCTGTCCCAGCAACATTCTTTCAGTTCCCGAAATGCTATAATCTTGGTGCCTCTGCATGTGCTGTACCCTCGGCTAAGAACAGTCAGACTTCATATTGCTTCTTATAGGTCACTAGCTTTCCTTGACCCACAGAATATCTTGTTCTTCACATCTCATAACACTCAGCAGTCAGCACCCAGGCAAGTACCTGTTCAAAATGTGTATTTACTCTATCAGACTAAGATTCGGAAGGTAGAAACCACAAATGCCTTGTTCACCACTGGACTTCCAGTCCCTTCAACAGTGCCTAGCACAGAGTTGACTCTCGATAAATGTCTGTTGAAATAATGATCACATTCACCCTTGCATATAGCTATTTGAATCCTTCCCTCCCTACTCTCTTTTTCTTTTGAGATAAAAGAATAAATTAATCTCGACCATCTCACTATCCTCAAAAAACATTTTTGGGGGATGAATGAATGACCCAGTCACGTGAGGCTGATTATGGGTCACTGGTTTTTTTAAGCGCTGGGGGGCTGGGAGCGGAGAGCTGTAGTACTGTGAAAGCATCATGTGTCAATAACCTGAGCAGATCAGGTCCTAAGCCTGGCAAACACGTGCTGCTCGCCGAGCACGGAGAGGGCGGGCACCCAGGAGGAAGATCCCAGGCGGCCGGAACGTGCTCGCGCCCGTGGCCTCCGCAGCCCGCGCCGCCCGGGTCTCGGAGCGAGCGCAGGTGTGCCGACGGGACCCGAGCAGAGGGAGCGCCTGGGCAGTCGCGAGGAAATGGAAGGCGAGGCGCTGCTTAGGGGTAGGGAAAGGTGTGGGGCGAGTTACGCCCTGGGAGGGGAGAGCAAGGAAGGAAAGGCTTTGAGGAACGGAGAGAAGAGAGGGAGGCTCATGAGCTAGGTAAGGCGGGCCGACCAGGGGCTTGGGAGGAAAGGGGGCGGGGCGGGGCGGGGCGGAGCCGGAGGAGCCCCGGAATAAAAGCACACCAGGAACGGGTTGCGAGTTTATTCCGAGGGCCGGGTCGGAGGTGCTCACACCTGGAGTCAGGCGGGGGCGAGAGGAAGGTGGGAGAGCGGTGACTTAGGATCACCGGCCCCGGCACAGCCAAGCCCTGAACAATCGCGCTACAGCTTGATCTCCTCCCGGCGCGCGCGGCCTCGGTCTCGGCCTCGCTCTCGTTCTCGCTCTCGCTGAGCGCCAAATCCCCTGCGTTGGCTCCGCCCTGCCGCTAGCGGGGCGGGGCCCGTCCCCTCCAAGGTCTGCCCTCGGTAGGCGTCTGCGTCGGCCGGGGCCCGACGCGGTGACGCAGTACGTCGACGTAAGTGACGCGCAGGCCCGGGCCGCTCCTCCTTCCCTGAGTGAGTGCCGGCCCGGTTGGGGCGGGGGAGAAGAGGGAGGGCGGGGGAGAAGAGGGAGGGCGGGGGAGGGAGAGGCGACTCGACCCAGGAGTCGTTGTGGGCCGCGGGCCGGACCGGGTCCCAGGGCGGCGGGAGCCAGGGCCGGGCAGAGGGCTTGGCGGGCCGTTAGAGGGTCGCCGCAGCTGTCGGGTCCCCTCCTCTGCCGGATTTGCGCGCCCAGGCGCCCGGAGCCTCCGGCGCTGTGCCCACCCCGCTCCAGCTCGCGTCTCCCGACTCCAATTAGGTCAGGCTCGGAGTCCCGCGGCCGCGGCTCCGGCCCCCGACGCGCGGCGGCCACCCGGCTCGCCTTTCTTCCTTCCCTCGCCTTCTTCTCCTCTTGCCTCACCCTCCCCCCTTCTTTTCACGTCGCTGGGGTTTTTTGTTTTCTGTTTTAGGGGTTTTGTTCCTCAACCCGAGCTCATGGGTGTACATTATCATGCTCCTCTTTTGTAGAGCAGCCCGACGGCCATGGAGGCCGAAGAGACGATGGAATGCCTCCAGGAGTTCCCTGAACATCATAAAATGATCCTGGACCGATTGAATGAACAGCGAGAACAGGACCGATTTACTGACATCACTCTGATTGTCGACGGTAGGTAGGGTGGTGGGCAGAGGAGCGAATTTGTGTCTTCAGTTATCTCCCCTTCCTCCACCCGCCTTTTTTACCCACCCTCTATGGACTCCCTGTCAAAACCCTGAGAAGGGTGTGCGCTGGGAGCCGAGAGCACTTGTCAGTGTTCACTCACATAGACCATGCTGCAGAAGGCTAGTTGGCCCGTCACGCCTTCAACATAATCATCGCATTTTAACTTCTTGCAGCCTTTTGAGTTTTCCCATTGCCCCTTGAGTGCATGATGGCATGGGGGTAGGGAGGATGTCTCTAAATGTTTTGTTAATAGCTTTCTGTTGATAAGCTGCTTTGACTCTCATAGGAGTCATTTGGGAAGTGTTGTTTCTTCCTGGTTTCTCAAATGGTTTGGGAGAGATTCCTTGCCGCACTGGTACCCTCTTTGGGAACTCCCAAAATAAAATGGGGTCTTTACCAGTCTTAGGAGTTGTCGTTACAATGGAGGCAAACTCAGCTTGAATGTCTTTTCTATTTAGTGAAAATAGGTTTCTCATGGCAAGCTTTCTTATTGTAGGGTTGCTGTATATAGAGCTTCTAAATATTAGGCATGTTAAAATGTTTCCCATAGCAAATATGTCCAGCTTCCTGTTTGTTCTATGGCTTTTTCTTCTCTCTTTCCAAATGATGTATAACCTTTTGGGTTGTGCTTATATTTAGCAGTTTCAGCTGAACAGGATATGCCTTTCACTCTTTAAGTGGTAGTAGGCTCCTTACCTCCTGAAGTGTTGTAAACTTGGCGTTTATAAAACTGACCTAATGAGATCTTTGAGGTAAAGATCTGGCTTCCTAATTGAGATTAAAATTTGTTAAGGTAGCTGCCAAGAATATTCTGACTTGAATTCAGTAATTTATATAGTTTTATAATTATTATGAAGAAAGATCTTTTATATTATTTTGTAATTTGTTTACATCTGATTTTTGTGAATATGTATAATTTTATTTTCTTTTCTATCTAGGACACCATTTTAAGGCCCACAAGGCTGTTTTGGCTGCTTGCAGTAAGTTCTTCTACAAATTCTTCCAGGAGTTTACTCAGGAACCTTTGGTGGAGATAGAAGGTAAAGGCTTGTTTTAATCTAGCAAACATAATTGATGAAGAAGTTTTAGACAGTTAGTTTAGCAAGATATCATGGGAAATAGGCATCAGTGGTTCCTATTAGGTGACTTAAATTGTTCTTTTGACACCTGAGAATTCTTACTTTCAGTAAAGTGCTTGGTAAAATGATCTGCCAGGAAAAACTCTTACTTTAGATGGTAGATGTTGGTCTCTTAAAGGAGTCTTTTCCATTGCTAAAACCAGTGGTCACTGTCTTTTGAAAACATGTATTAAAAGGGAATTCCCATCTTTGTTCAGTGGGCTTATGTTTCAGACTGGTGGGAATGACGCAGGTTACAGTAGAGGCCTCTGTACCAGCAGAGGTCAGATGACGTGTACAGTGTGACGTGGGCTGCCATAATATGGAAGAGGCTAGGAAAGATGAAGTAGCATTCAGAAGAAGTTCTAGTGGCTGTGGAAGGTCTGGGATGGAAGGAGTCATCCAGTAGATATTGCCTTAAAGTAGAAAGTGATTTTTTTATTTACTTGACTTTTGTAATAATAGCCTGCCAAGTGCCAAGTATTGTGCTATGTAGCTTATATGCATTTTCTGAGGTTTACAGCAGTCCTTTGAAGTAAGTGGTATTATTTCCAATTTATACATCAGGAAACAGGCTCTGAAAGGTAACTTGCCCAAGATTGCCTAGCTGGCAAGAGGTTTAGTTCGTGCTATTAATTACCATGCTTTTGTCTTCTGCTACAATACCTACGCCCCCTCCCCCCATCCAAAACCGTAGGAAATAAATCAACTTGTCTACAGAGATAGAGAATTGTAGCTACTTTCAGGATTCTTGAGTTTGGTTTTGTATCTCTTTGTGTATATACTCTCTGTTATGAATGGGTTGCCTAGAAACACTATTCCCTTGGAAAAATTTGGTGCCCTGGGGAGTAAAGAAAAGGTAAAGAGTTAAGAATATCCTTTTTTGGAGTACATTTCAGTTTATCTAGCATTCTAGTTGATGTGTCTATAGAATAGTTTATTTTTTGTGTGTGTGTGTGTGTGAGGAAGACTGGCCCTGGGCTAACATCTGTACCCGTCTTCCTCGACTTTATATGGGACGCCACCACAGCATGGCTTGACAAGCGGTGCATCTGTCGGCCCCAGGATCCGAACCTGCAAACCCCAGGCCACCGAAGCAGAGTGCACAGACTTAACCACTATGTGCCACCGGGCAGGCCCCAGATAGTTTATCTTTTATTATCTGTGATGGACAGAGCACAGGCATAATGGAAATCCACAAGACTTACTAAAGTGAGAATCTAGCTGCCTAGATGGTATTGGTTTCTGTTACAAGGCAAGGTTTCATTCTTTTATTCACCTGAGGTACTGTGTGACTCCAGGCAGGTTACTTTACCTTAATTGCGTATTTGCCTCCTCATCTGAAAAGTGGGTTTATAGGCTTGTAATGATTAATTGAAATAACATGCAGAGTGCCTGGCATAGTGTTTGGTGCATTGTCAAAGCTTAAAAAATTGGGGCTATTTATCAAACTGAATACCTATTACATATTATGTACTGTGCTAGACCCAGGAAGTGAAGAATTGATGAGTAAGACAGCCCTTAAAGAATTTGCAGATTTAATCACGGATAAGCAAAAAGTAAAGAAATGAGTGGAAAAAAGTGTTGCAGAGACTTATTGTGAAACGGTGTCACTGAGGAAGGAGAATGAGTGGTTTAGTCTACCTTAGAGAGAGAGGAAAAATTTCAAATGGGAGTGGACTTCAGAGCAGAACCTTAAGTCAAAAAATAGGTGGCCCAGGCTAGACTATGCATTGCTGGTGGAGCAAGGAGTACTGAACTTCCTGGAGTAGCAGAGTTTTCTCTTCTGGAGACTGATCACCTGAGGATTGTCTCTTGTACCTCTCAGTACCTCTGACCTAGTGTGTCCGTTATGCTACAGCACTCACGAGCCTTCAGTTTTTAACTATAGACAGATACAAAGTAAAACGTTAGAACATTGTCTTTGTTATTTGCCAGATTCAGGTTTAAAGAATCAGTTTGGCTCAGTGGCTTCTTAAGCCTTTAACTTTGGGATTGCTGTACTATCTGGCCAGGTCACCTGGCTGTAGAGAAAACGCTGGGCCTGTAATTAGAAAATCTGAGTTGTAGTCCTGGCTTTACTGTATCAGTAGTGTAACCTTGGACATCTTGGCTTCGTTTTTTTTAATCTGTAAAATATGTCGAATAATTTTGGATTATGTCATGGACATGAATATTATGGCACTCTGGATGCTGTTAAAATCCTCTGAAGAATGCTTTTGTTGTTTTGTTTTGATTTTGGTTTGTTTTGTTTTAGCAGGCAACCTGGTTAGGTTCAGACTGCCTTATGTGGGCTGTGGATTCAATTCCAATTTAGTTTTCAAAACCTTTGTTGTGCTATTCGGGTCCCAGGTGTGCCGACCCTAGGTAGTAGTCCAGGCCTTAGTGCAGTTCTCAAAGCCTTTGCTGCGCCACCTCAGGTCAGTTCCACACTTTGCAGCTCGGTGATGAGCTCAAGATGCATACACAGGTTTAGAGGATCTTTCTCCAGCTCCCTCTTCTGATTTCCTCTGCATTTTAGCTCCCAAGAGCTCCTTTTCCTGGTCCTCTGGCTAGAAAACTAGGGTTTTAGCCTCCCTCTGCTGTCCTATACTTCCCACAATGGGATCTGTTTCCTGGACAAAGTGGTGAGAGAAAAGGGAGAGAAAAAAATAACAAGAATTCTCTCCATGTTCTTCAGATCATAGTCTCTTTCCTAGTTCTCTGTCAAAAGAACTTTCTCTTAGTTTAGGTGCCTCTTTGGTGGCCACCAGCTGCAGGTATGCAGCCTCAGAACTGGGGCTTGCCTTGAAGCAGAGCTGAGAGGAATAAAAACCAAGTATTTTTCCTCACCTTCCCCCTGCCGCACACACTCTTCATCCCCTTTCCTGGTTCTCTAGCCAGAAAGAGTTTGTCTTGGAGCTTTTTCTGTCTGTACCTGCTGCACAGTTATGGGATTTCGTCTGTCCTCGAGTCTAAGCTGGGATATGTGGGAGGAAAAATAAAAACCAGAAAACTCACTGCTGTTTGAGTTTTGATTTCTCTCCCCAGTCTGCTTGCTTTTATTTATTTTTCAGAGTCCTTCTATATTTGCTTTATGTGTTCTGTCCAGGATTTTCAGTTGTAATCAGTGGACAAGATAGAGTGCAGGATGCTTTCTCCATTTTAGCTAGACCTGGAACCCCCATCTGTAAAATATGAATAATGACCTGTAGTGATGATTCTCATTCTTAACTGCACATTGGAAACACTAGGGGAGCTTTTGCAAATACCAGTGCTCAGGCTGTATCTCCAGGTCAATTAAATCAGTCTTTGAGGGATGGGATCCAAGCATCTGTATTTTAAAAGTTCTCTAGGTCCTTGTTATTCAAGGTGTGGTCTGAGGACCAGTGATGCGTGGGCAACACCTGGGAGCTTGTTAGAACTGTAGACTCTCAGGCTCCACCCTAGACTTACTGAATCAGAGCAAGATCCTCAGATGATTCCTATGTATGGCAAAGTTACGGCAGCACTGCCCTAGGACAAATCCAGTGTGCAGCCAATGTTGAGAACCTCTGCCTTGGGGTTTTGTAAAAGCAAATGACAAATATGTAAAATAAGATTAAATTGTAATATGCTCTGTGAGAGTAAACTGTCATTGGATACAAGCTGAGCTAGCATTCTCCCTGTTTTCTTGGTCCCTGGTGAAGTACGTTACCTTTGATTAGAACCACAGGTTCACCTTGGCTTCAAATCAAAATTGACCGTAAAGCCAATTGCATCCTAGCTTAGCTTTGTGACTTGGATTCACATGACATAAAATCTTCAGCAGACATTCATTACCTTGTTTAGAACACGTAGCCTTCTCCTAACCTGAGGCTCCAATTTTCTAAATCCATTCTTTCTCTGCTTCTCCTGAAACCACGGATCCATAAGCACCTAGTTTCTCTCTAATAGCAACTCTACCATCATGTCCAAAATTTTAGCTCCTATTATCAAGGACATCAACATCAACATCCAGTACATGTTCTTAACATCCTTTTTGAGTAGGAGTTTTCCGCCAATTAGGGGAATTCCCTAAGACTAGAGAAATTCCAGAATGCTGCCCCCTTTTGCTTATTCGTAAGTGAAAAAAGAAGACTCAGGTTGAAGTGTTCATATTAACATTTATCTAAAATTGTATTCTCCTGCACACTTCTATTGAAAGGAGTAAGGGATTGATGAGAAAATGGGCTGAGATTTGAAAGTTACCAAACTAACTCTGACAGAGAACAAAGTATTTTCACCACCGTACATAGCTACCACGACTTTGCTTACCTGGACAGGTGTTATCAGTTTGGTCCATGTAGGCTAATTAGGTCAGTGTTTTATTCCTAGGACCAGTATTGGACTGGCCACGTAAGAAGTACCTAGGGTGCTTTTAAAAAAAAAAACAGCTCCTTATCCTAGTTTTGATTCTGGGGATCATGGACCTATGCTTTTAAGTCCACAGGTGATTCTGATTAACCAAGATTGGGAACTGAGTCCACACAATTCCTTATTCAAATCCTTGGAGGCCAGATGTTTCTTGAAATTACAAATTTTTAGAATTTTCTAAAGATAATGCAGTACATGTAACATAATACTCCCGGTGGGGTCTAGGGCAACATCCTGTAACCAAATAATATTTCAGCAGCATAGCATATTAATATTTACTCTAAGTGGGATAAAGGCTATTTTAGCCACATGTCCGTTCAAGTCAAATTTTGCTGCCAAATTTATGGGAAAACTTCTGGTTTTAAGAGATTCGAGGAACTTTGGAATTATAAATAAGAGATTGCAGGCCTGTAGTGAATGAGAGACCATGGGTATTCAGACTCTTCCAAGCAGGAGAGTTTCCTGCCATCATCTTATTTAAAAAGCTTTATCGTGGACTTTGAAGTCGAGCCATCTGGGTTTGATCCTAGTTTTATCACTTAATAACTATGTGACTTTGGCAAGTTATTTAACATCTCTGTGCCTCAATTTCGTTATCTGCAAAATGGGGATTATAATAGGAAGTACTTAATAGGGTTGTTATGAGGATTAAATGATTTAGTACTTGTAAAGTGTTTTCGAGTTGTGGTGATATGTATGGTAAGCATTTTACATGTGTGTTTGATTAAAAGCATCTCATTCCACTTCAGGAAAAATTTACACATTGTTTTTAGAAAGAACTTTTGTACTTTTAAACTTTTGTTCAAAACTCCTTAGAAGAAAAAAAACAGCAAAATCTAGTCTGTCGTCAGATTACTCTCATATAAGAAAGAATAACATGGTCAAGAGATATCCAGGAGAAAAAAGATTTAGGGGACCCAAATAAAATTAGCCTTCAATGAATCCAGTTATTTTTAGTTTGCTTATTTGGTAGCATGTAACTTGATCATATTACATTATATTTTATGGTATTTCTCAATATTTAAATTGTTTTCAGACACTTGGAAGATGGATCTGCTATGGTTCAGAGGTTCTGATTTGCCCAAAATCACACAGGTCATGGAGAGCTGGAACTGAAACTTGAAAGTTCTGACTCCCTGAATGATATCTTTTCTTTACACAAATCGAGGATGGTGGATATGCCACCAGTATTCTTATAATTGTCCTGAGGGCCACATTCAGATGTTTAAAGTGTATGGGAAGAACATAAAAATATTTTTGTATTTGCAGTTGTGCATATTTTGGGCAGTTTAAACTTGGACATTTCTTAGCATAAAAAATTTAAGTTAAAAGTAGTTTTCTCTTTGTTCTCATCAATAGATTTTTGTAGTCTTGCATTAGCAGGCTGAAACAATAATATATATAGCATTAAAGGACACAAAGAAATAAGAGTATCATTTTGGGCCAAAATTTAAACACAAAACTTGTAAAGAAAAGTTGGAATCATGGCAGCTTAATTTTGAAAGTGACTTGAGCCTTTAATCATTTATTCCTACTTCATGTGCCTGGATTTTGGGAAGCATTGTGTTAGGTACTGTGAGGTGAGTGTACAGAGACAAAATCATTTCCCTTAAGTAGCTTATAGACAAGAGATGTCTGTGAATTGTAATTACCAGAACAGGTACACAGTTCAGCCTGGGGGATGTTTTAAAGAAGGTTTCATTACAGATGTGGCATTAGAATTGGGCCTTCAAGATTGGCAGGATTTGTACAATCAGAGACAAAGTGAGTCCTAAGGCAAGGAAGCTCTTAGACAGTGAAGGGTTTGTTTGAAGATTAGTATATAGTGTGGGTTTGATACAGGTTAAAATTTGGAAGGGAAAATAGTAGTAACTAGGAAAATAATGTGAAGGACCTTGAAATAAAGGCAGAGTGATACTGAACGTTATTTGCTAAGCTGTGGAAAGCCATTGAAGATTTTGAAACTGAGTTGATGCAGAGCTCCCTGGCAGGAAACATGGCAACATGGCATGTCTGACATGTAATAGTTAGCCAACACATATATTTGAGTGATAGATTTTACTGTTCTGTAAGAGCCGTAGGAAATCTTTAGGAAAGATCTTATTTTGCTAGTTATTGCTGGAACTTGGCTACAATATTACTTTACTGTTAATGATAATTCTGCCAGGAAATAATCTTCAGAAATAACAAACACTAATCAAGTTCCAAACACTGGACTTTTTCTTTTTAACTAAATGTTGTAAGATTTGAATCAATGTAAATACGTGCTAATGCACGTCTTTTTTACAGGTGTTAGTAAAATGGCCTTTCGTCATTTAATTGAGTTCACATATACAGCAAAATTAATGATACAAGGAGAAGAAGAAGCCAATGATGTATGGAAAGCAGCAGAGTTTCTACAAATGCTAGAAGCTATCAAAGCCCTTGAAGTCAGGTAATTACGTATTTCTTTAATGAGGTGAAGATTGTTATATTCACCCTGTTCACGTTCACCCTATTAGTCAAGAATTTATTGTATGTGTCATGCCATAAAGAACTGACATTTTGAAATTAATATTTAAGGATCTATAAAATTCTTCTGGATATCAATTGTTCTTTCCCTCACACTTGATTTCTTATCTTTACATAAAAACTGTGCTAAGATTTACTAAAGTAGCATCTTTTTATATAATGAAATAAGGAGGATTAGGCAGCTTTTAAGGAGTTCTCTGGGTCCCTGTAAACTGTTTTGTTGGAGTCAAGTTAATTATTTGTACCAGGCCTTACTCTAAAAAGGGCTTGGCTTACAAAGGTTAACATAGTGCTATTTAGAAATAAGTGAGGAAATTGGTGAAGATAAAATTAATAGGCCAAGTGGGGATGATAGTCAGTGAAATATGGTGGCCAAAATGCATGCCATTCAATTCTGTGTACTTAGTCATTTAGTCATGGGCTAAATCTAGTTCTGAGTTCTGAAGCACCTATTGCAAAGAAAAAGGAAAAAAAATACATTATTCATGCTCATAAGATGAGAACAAATCAATTACTTAGGAGCCATTCCTGTGCAGTTAAAACACAAAATTTCTCAAAGGTATTTAAAAAACATTAAGTGATGTAATGAACGAAGACTTCAGCGTCTTGCGTAATAAATAGTGGGCAATGTAATATAGTGACTAAGAACAAGAGCTCTGGAGTCAGGCTGCCTGGTTAATAACCCATCTCTACCACTGTGTGGCCTTAGCGAATGTACTCAACCCCCAGTCAGCAGCTCAGTTTCCTTATCTGTCAAATGGGGATGATAATGGCACTTTTGTATAGAGGATTATTTGTGAGGGTTCAGTGAATTAATGCATGTAAAGTGCTTAGTGTCTGTCGGGCACATAGGGACTGTAAATGTGAACTGCTGTTGTTATTATCTCCAGGCTCTGTTTCTTATGATCCTCAATATAGGTCATTGGTGTAATACTGAAGTGCAGTTTGGTAAAATCAGTTTCACATGGGGCAAAATGATTTAGTCCAACTTACTGGTGTGGTTTAGTCAAAAGATATAATTTAGAATAACTCTAAGAACTAATTGAACTGGAATAATCCATAAATAGATTTCTCCTAATGAGTTTTTAATTAGTTTGATGGCAGAGTTCAAGATTAAACTTTTCTGACAAGAGGTTGGTGTGTATATATCATTTGATGCCTAGTGCTGGGCACATAGGAGTGCAGTAAACATTTGTGAATGGATGGATGGGTGCATGCCAATTGAAACCAGATCAATACTCTACTGCAGAGAGAGATGAGACATGGGTAGCAAAATAGAGGTGTGTTGAGGATATATACCTGATAAGGTCATACCTTCTCAAAATGGAGGTAGACTAAGGGGAATATATATGGATGGGGCTTTATCAGATTTGTGGTATCTGTGTGGTCCCTTTGCTGCTATGGTAGTGAGTAGTATCTCACTGTGAGGAAAGTCCTTGGCAACAGAATAGTAGAACATATTCTATGACAGTGGCATGGGTTGGATTTAGGAGGCATTTAATTGAGTTCTTGTGTATAGTCATTGGGAGATGAAGGTAAGAACAAGTGAATACAGCTGTTTTCCCAGGCCTATTTAGAATCTTGTAGAAGACTTACTGTTATAAGACTGGAATCCTTGTAGTAATTACAACCATCAGTGCTTTTCCATATAAATACAGTAACATGTTGACTTATTTCTTGAACCAGTTAGACATGCAGTATACTCTGAAGAGTTCTCTGAAAACAAGACAGCAATATTACATGTTGGCTATTTGTGATAATACAATTTATGAACAAAAATTAATTTAGTTGTTAAATTGACTTCTTAAGGCAACTGTATATTGAGAAGATTATTGTATAACTATCTTACAGATACAGAAGGTGAATAAGGTGCTCTTCTCACATTTGCAGTGTCAAGTATTTTTTTTTTTTTTTTTTTTTTTTTTTGTGAGGAAGACCAGCCCTGAGCTAACATCTGTTGCCAATACTCCTCTTTTTTGCTGAGGAAGACTGGTCCTGGGCTAACATCCGTGCCCATCTTCCTCCACTTTATATGGGACGCTGCCACGGCGTGGCTGACAGACAGTGCGTCGGCGGGCGACCGGGATCCGAACCCGCGAACCCCGGGCTGCCAAGCGCGGACTTAACCGCTGTGCCACCGGGTGGCCCCCAGTGTCAAGTATTTTTGAAATACAGTGTAAACTTTTTGAATGACACTGAAAAAAATACTAGGACTTTATTTTCCTTTGCTGGAATTGCATCATTTATTTAAAACTGTGTGAGAAGGTTCCTGTTATTTATTAGGAAGCAGCAATTGCCTTATAGAGTTTTCCTCCCCAGCCTATTAGAGGTGTAATTTACATATAATACAATTCACCCATTTTAGAGTAGAGTTTGAATTTGGTAATTGTATACAGTGGTGTAACCACCACTACAATCAAGACATAGGAACATTTCCATCACCCTGTCTTCTCATGACTCTCTAGTTGACCCTGATCTCTAGCCCTGGGCAACCACTGATCTGATTTTTATCACTGTAGCTTTATCTATTTAGAATGTCATATAAATGGACTCCTACAATGTGTAATCTTTCATGTTTGATTTTTTTTCACTTAGCATTATGCTTTAGAGATTTGTGTTGTGGGTATTACTATTCCATTACTTTTGATTGCTGAGTAGTATTCCATTGTATGGATATACCACCTGTTGATGGATATTTAGATTGGTTCCAGTTTTTGGCTATTTCAAATACAATGGCTCCGAATATTTGTATACAGGTCTTTGGACATGTGGTTTCATTTCTTTCAGTAAATACCTGGAAATGGAATTTCTGGGTTGTATGGTAGATGTGTTTAATTTTTTTAAGAAACTGCCAAACTATTTTCCAAGGTGGTGTGCCATTTTACATTCCAACCTGCAGTATATGAGAGTTTGGACTGCTCCACAGCCTTGCTAATACTTGGTATGATCAGGCTTTTTCATTTTAGCCGTGCTGGTGGGTATATAGAGCTTTTAATTTGCATTTCTCTAATGACTAATAATGCTGAACAATTTTTATGTGCTTTTTTGCCATCTGTTTATCTTCTTTGGTGAAGTGTCTGTCCAAATCTTTTGCCCATTTTTAAAATTGGTTTATTGTCAAGAACTGCAAAAGGTCTGAGATTTTATCCTATTTGCAAGCTGATGAATTGGCCTGCCATAGTTTTAGGGATGCTGGCAGAAGACATGAGACTCCTGAGTCAGAGAGAAAGGACTTTATTTCTCTCACAGGGTAAAAAGCAGCATGAGCTTCATGTTTGTATCAGTTTTTCTTGCCTCCCCTCCACACCCTAAAGTTCCACGAGAGTGACTTGTGGCCTAGGTGTGTGCTGTGTCACAGTGGTTTACATCACTGTTGAGGAACCCTGAGCTTTAGGAAACCCAAATCTTTTATAATAAGCTACAAGCAAACCTGCCTGATCTTTGCCTCAGGGTGGCCATTATCTTTATTATACTGGACAATAAATGAACCTGCCCTCCACTCTGGAGGAAGACAGACTGTCTTCAAAGGCTATTTGCTATACAAACAACCTTGAAAAGATAGTCCAGAACAAAAGACTGTCAGTGTCTTTGTGTACAAGACACACAGAAACATGAGAGATCCATGGAGAGTTGTCTCCCAACAATATCCTTGTTTCTATATTATTTTAGCTTCTGGTGAATTTTCCCATGAGTATACCACTGACCACTCTGATTAATCCGACCAGTAGGAACTGGGACCTAATCTGTTCCATTTTTCTCACACTGGATTTAATTAAGGCAGCTATCAACAGAACTCCAAGCAGCAGGATGTGGCCACCCTGCAGTGTTGAGCTTAACTGTGCACCCACTCTCCTAAGGTCCTGGACTCAACCAAGTGAACAAATCCATGGAAAGCCAGGTGGCTTTCTCCTTTAGTTTCTGTACTGATTTTTCCACTTAGCCCTAAGCATTAATCTAAGTATAGCAATATGATGTAGCAATTGCACAGTCTCTGCGTTGGCCCACAGGGAAGAAGTCTAGGGTAAGTCTGTCATCCATAATAAGTGTGACCAGTGATTTGAGGCTGACATGAATGCCTTCCAGAGCCCAAGTGGTGTCATTGAACATATCGGCTTAAGTCGGGCACAAATTTTGTACCACCTTTTTATGTGGATGAGACTCCCATTGTAGGAAAAACTGCGCATAGGGCACACGTAAGTAACAAGTTAGTTATTCCTCTAGGAAGCTCCCCCAAGTAACCAAGGGTAGCCTTGTTTTGGAGAGATCTCCACAGTCATCTGAGAACTAAACTGATCTACCAGTGGTGTTTCCTTAAACACTGGATGGTGTCTTCTGCCCACCCCTGAGGTACAAGTCGTCATATTTTGGGAGGGAAGGAAGTTAGTACCTGGCTTCCGCACAAAAAGTGCAGTCCCAGGGGCACATAGATGCTTTGGAAAGAAAGTATTGTTTACAATTATTTGTGCTTGCAAAGTAGGACCTTCATCAGTCAGGGGCACAGATTGATGTTGCCTCCAATGTGGCCTCCCCCTTTCCCAATTCAGTTAGAATCATTGAGCCTAGTCTTTGCTTTTAGAGGGACTGGGGGCAGTTAGTTCAATCTGTCCTGTTTGTCATGAGCGCATGAATGCCAGCTGCGTGGCAATCATCCAGCTCGCGAACTGAGCCTCAGCTTTGGGAATGATAGTGGGACAAACATCTGGTGTTTTGCATGGGACATGCGGAAGCTTGCCCATCCCATGCTGTTTCCAAAAGACTTCTTGGTAGAATTAAGGAAGACGGTGATCAAATCGTGGTCAGAGCCACCTAGCGGGAGATGACAGAACTAGCAGTCAATTTAAAGTTGCTAGCAACAGTTGAGGAGAGCTGCATCAGAGCATTTTCTTACCAGAGGAAGGCGCTAGGAGTGGTTTTGAAGGACAAAGATCATTAATGTCCTTTCTTCCCCTATACCTCGTGGAGTCTAAGATGTTCTCTCCCCAGATGCCAGGGTTGTTGCTCTCCCTCCACCTCCACAAAATCCATGTGTCGCATTCCAGTAGCTGTAACTTCACCTCTTTTCCAGTCATCCCCTCCTCTTACCAAGACCTTTCATCCAGAATGGTCAGGGACAAGGGCATTTTATAAAACTTAGAGACCCATTGTGTCTCCCACTTTGGCTCACAGGGGCCACTGTAAATATACTTGGCAAGCAGACTGTTCAACCAAGTGGTCACTATTCTTAGGATCTAAGATGATGTCAGTTCAGTGAGAGAATCCAGATAGCTAAACTGGACTTAAGTGTGAATCTGTTAGGCCCAGTTTTAACCAGCTGTCACCTGGAAGAGGTACCAACCAGGCTGTCCCACGGTTGCCATTAGGGGGAAAGAAAAGGATCGTGTCTTAAGAATGGTCATGGCAGAATTCTAAATTTCCAATTACGTTTATATAACTTCCTGCCCCTTTTCTCTTGATCATTACCCAGGGAGCAGCCAAGAAGAGATGGTCCCTTTCTGGGGATAGCTGAGTTCGATGACCAGACTGCCTCACTCAGATTTTTGGACAAGGAGGAGGTGAGGGAGGTAGAGTTAGAAATCTTTTTGAGTCAGTGTTTGAGGAGGCCATTGCAGTGCTCTAATGTCAGTATCTGGTTGGTAGAGAGCTTGAAAGGTCCATCAGTACCTTGACTATCAGCCGATTATTGAGTAGCTTTTGGTGCGCCATTTCACACTGCAGATAGTCCAGAAAGCTAAACATATGACACAGATTAGTCTCAAGGGCCACAATGGTTTGGCCAGAACCAGCTGATCAGACTGGAACAGAAACAGTGTAACCTGAAAAAACTGTCATCAGTGGTAAGGCACCACTAATAGCCCTGCGATGGAGTCAAAGGTCTGGTGTAGTCAATTTGCCAGGAACAGTCAGAGACAACACTTGACGCAATGTTGTCTCTTCTACCGTGAGATAAACAGGCCAACTTTTGGCAAGTGTCGCAAGTCTGGCATGCAGTGGCAACTTCTACATCAGAAATATAGGGTCCTTTATTTTCTGCTCAGTCTGTGATGGTGAATGTGTCCCCATGTTCAGAATATTGGATCTAGGTGTCAGTGATGGAAGTCTGAGCAGTTCAGGCTTGATTCCAGTTGGTGTCATTAGAGAACAGGCCATTGCCCTGGGCATTTGAATCAGTGGTCCAGACAATTTGATCAACAGCTGTTATTTGTTTCTACAGTTGTGACTCCAAAGATGGGTGTCTTTAATCTACCAAGATTTTCAAGTCTTCCAAACAGCGAGGCCATTGGCAACAGCCCAGGAGACAGTAAAAATAAAACAGTGTTTATTGTGGAGAATGTTGTCCAGAGCTATGAAGACAGCCTTGAGTTCTGCCTTCTGAGCAGGGCAACCACGTCTGTTTTTGGTTTTGCATGGTTGGTGCTAAGGCTGAGCATCTGCAGCAGCCCAGTGAATACCGTCAGCCTTCAGCTTAGCCAACCATCAGGGAATCACAGACCCCATTGATATAGTGGCTTTCTTTGGGCAACAGAATGGAGGAGCTACCGGTTTTTTATATAAAGCCAAGAGGCCAATTGCTTTCTTTACTATTTCTGTTTGACTAGTGAGACTTATTTGGCACCTATTACTTTGCTAATCATGAAGTCTTAGTTGACACATTCCCAAGTGGTAATATCAGGCTAGAGAGCCTCAGAGCATCCAGGGATCAGGCATCAGTTGCAACAAGAGCCCAACAGCAAGCTAATTCTTACTTGTCAAGGGGAGTGTACCTTGTAGCTATGTCAGGGAATTGACAAGTCCAAAACCCAAGGAATACCTTTGGGTGGAGGCTGCCTCACTTTGCCAGAAACTCTAATCTGCAAAGGCATCAGTCTCAGAGATTTGTAGCTCAAAGGGGTCATTAATGTTGTGGGGGACCCAAAGGTAGAGAATGTGCCACAGTTTAATGGACAACTTCCAATGCAGCCTGTTAGTTGGAGCCCCACTTAAAAGATGCTAATTTGCAGATTAGCTGATAGAAAGAAGAAAGTAAAATGCCTAAGTGAGGCGTGTACTGTCTCTAGTACCCAAAAGGTTCAGTAAGATGCTAGGCCTCATTTTTGGTGGGAAGAGGGAGGAGGTGAAGAAACAGTAGCTTTTCTTTTACTGCTGGAGGAATTGAGTCTTGTGAATCCACCTTCATGGTCCCAAGAAACTTTACTTGGTGAGCAGGCCCCTGAATTTTGTATTGGTTTATCATCAAACCCTGCTGGTGGAGGTGTGATAACACTACAGTCACAGCCTTTGAGGCTGAGACTTCTGGCTTGCCAGTCAACAGGACATCATCAATATAGTATCAACTTTAGGCATAATAAGATAGAGACACTTAAGCTAAATCCTGACTCAGCTACTGGTGGTAGATGTAAGGAGGATTTGTTCCAGTAGCTCTTCTCTACCTGTGGCTCTTCCTAATTGGGTTGATTCATCTCTGGTACTTACGGGATGGGGAAGTATAAATGCCATACCAGTTCCTGCTGTACATTCAGATGTCAATTTGGCAGCAAATCGTAGAATCAGCCCCACCCACAGAGTCTAGACAGCCTCTTTGCTGCTGTGAACTTTGCCCAGACCCCATCAGTTGAAAGCAAGCGCCTCCTCTCCCCATGGTGGGATGGTGAATTGCACACCTGAATCTAACAGAGTCATGAAAGTTTGCATCCCTCCCATTCCTGAGTTTCTTGGAGCAGACTTGGATGGGTAGATAGTGTCTTTACTGTATACCCTTGGGAACAGGGACACTTTGGCTCCACCCCTAATTATCTTTCTCCAAGCAGGTGAAGTCAAGACAGGGGAAGGGAAGGTAGAAGAGGAAGAGATGTGAAGGGAGAAAGTGACTCTGTGCCAGTGAGCAAAGCACATTTACTTTTGGTTTCAAACAGCACAAGAGCTGCGTGTGGATTAACTAAACAAACCTCCAGTGTTTTCAGCCCACCCAAAGCCCTCTATCAGGCAGCAAGGTTATCATTACTGACACCATCTGTTTCACTGGGGACCTCTTGATTAACAGCCTTGTCCACCTTGCTTTCCACTTGAGGCCATGAGGTTTATGCCTTTTGGCTGACTGAGACTTGACTTGCATGGTGGTGGGTTTTTTTTAAAGATTGTACCTTAATCCTGGACATTTGCTGCCCCGTTGTCATGATAACATCTCTTAGGCTTTTGACTGGTTTAACATAAAGGCTAGAGGGGTCAGCAGGCCTGACCACAAGAATTTATATTGTTTTGGATTCTTTTCTCATTCCCCAAGTGACCCATCTTCATCAGCATTTTAAACTCACTTGGGCGGGAAGACTCTTACTAGTCGATGTTTCATCATAGGAGTTTGTCTGGGAGAAATCTCCCCACGAGTACCAAAGCACCCTTACGGCAGCCAGGACTCACTACAAAAAAAACCTCAGACCTTTTAGAGTCATCTCCAAGTGGATCTAAGGTGGACATGACAGACTGCAGGAGGGGCTGAGCCCTGAGATGTGGCTCAGGTGTTGCCATTCTTCCTTAACAAACATACTGCCTCCTCAGTTCCATATGGACCAGCCAAAGTTCTAATGACTCAGCTGGTTTCTGTTAGTAGCGGTTGCGAATTTCCCTCCTATCACACTTGGTTTAGGTTCATGTCACAGTAACTTGTCTGTAAAGGGGTGGCACCTTATGTCTCCACCTCCTTCACCCACCATGAATCTTAGTATTAGTTGTTAAGCTGGAACAGACTTGAGTCTGACCACCAGATTGGCAGGGAAAACCCCCACCTGCCCTCCAGGAAAGTTTGCAACAACCAGGACACTGTTCTAGCAACTGTTCTTGAGCTTACCTCTCCAGTACTCATTCTGCAGCCACATTCCCAGTTGTTTCTCATTAATAGGTGTTTTCGTTTCTTGAGGGTGCCATAATAAGGTACTACAAACTGAGTGGCTTAAGACAACAGAAATTTATTGTATCATAGTTCTGGAGGCTAGAAGTCCTAAATCAAGGTGTTGGCAGGGCCGTGTTCCCTCAAAAGCCCCTAGAGGAGGATCCTTCCTTGCCTATTCTAGCTTCTGGTAGCCCGAGGCATTCCTTGGTTTGTGGCAGCATAACTCCAATTTGTGCCTCCATCTTCACATTGCCATCTTCCCTCCATGTCTTCGTATGGCTTTCTCCTCTGTGTTTGTGTCCTTGTCCCTCTTATCAGGACTTGTTTGCATTAGAGTAGGGCCCAGTCTAATGACCACATCTTAAATTGATTACATCTGCAAAGACTTATTTCCAAATAAGGTCACTTTCACAAGTATCAAGGGTCAGGACTTCAGCATATCTTTTTGGGGAACACAAGTCAACCCATAGCAATAGGCAATTAAGTGGAGGACCCTTTATTGCCCAGTTGACCATATGCTTTGGTCAGCATGTTTGCTGCCAGCTCCAATGGATTTCTTGAGATCCCATTAATGCTCTGGGAGGCCTCATCCTTCTTCTTCCAGAAAGCCTGGTCTTTTTCAGTGTCCTGTCCTTGTTGCCAAAACCTGGCAAGAACTCTGAGGGATCTGAGATTTTACCCTACTTGCAAGCCAACAAATTATCCTGCCTCAGTTTCATGCCTGCTAATAGAAGATATGAGACTCTTAGGTCAGAAAGAAAAGACTTTATTACTTTCCGCACAGCAAGTAGCATGAGTTCTATATTTGTGCCAGTTTACCTTTCTCCCCTAAGTCCCACAGGGCTGACATAGAGTAACCCAGGTGATTGCTGTGCATGTGGTTGGTTTACATGACAGCTGAAGAATCTCCAGCTTAGGAAACCCAAATCTTTTATAATGGACTGCAAGCAAACCTGCCTGACCTTTGTTCCATAGGGGGACATTATCATAATGGACAGTAAGCAAAGCTGCCCTCTGTTCCAGAGGGAGACACACTTTCTGTCTTCCCAGGCTGCTGGCTCTGCTGCAGACATCCTTGAAAAGATAGTCCAGAACAAAAGCTATCAGTTCACAAGATGTGCAAAAACACAAGAGACTTATGGAGTATTCTCTTATTGAGTTTATTAAATGGTGAGAATTCTTTCTTTAGTCTCTATACAAGACCTTTGACAGATATATGTTTGCAAATATTTTCTCCCAGTCTGTGACTTGCCCTTTTGTTTACTGTGTATTTCAAAGGGCAAAAGTTTTTCATTTTGATGAAATCCATTTTATCAGTTTTTGTTGTTAAGGTTTCTGCTTTTGGTGTGCTATTTAAGAAATCTTTCAGTAACCCACTGTTATAAAGATTTTCTCCTGTTTTCCTCTAGAAGTTTGGTAGTTTTAGTTCTTATGTTTAAGTTTAAGATCTGTTTTGATTAATTTTTTGTGTATGATATGAGAGTAAGTGTCAAGGTTTATATTTCACATACAGATAGCTGTTGTTCCAGCACCACTGTTAAAAGATTCTTTTCTCCATTAAATTACCTTGGAACCTTTTTCAAAAATCAATTGACTATATAAGAGTGGGTCTATTTCTGGATTTTATTCTGTTCCATTATTCTTTGTGTCTATCCTTTCACCAATATCACATTTTCTTAATTTACTGTAGCTTTACAGTAAGTCTTGAAATCAGGTAGTATAAGTCTTGCAGTCTTGTTTTCTGCCTTGGCATATAAATTCTATTATCAGCTATCAATTTCTTCCAAAAAGCCTGCTAGGATTTTGATAGATCTTATAGATTTTTTAATCCATACATTATGTATTTCAGGAACAAAGAAAACTCAGCTCCACCAGAGGAAAATACCACAGGAAAAAGTGAGGCAAAAAAAAGAAAGATTGCAGAAACTTCAAATGTTATCACTGAGTCGTTGCCATCTGCAGAATCAGAACCTGTTGAAATTGAGGTGGAGATTGCCGAAGGCACAATTGAAGTGGAAGATGAAGGCATTGAAACGTTAGAGGAAGTGGCTTCTGCCAAGCAGTCCATAAAGTACATTCAGAGCACAGGTTCCTCTGATGATTCCGCTCTGGCACTGTTGGCGGATATTACCAGCAAGTACCGTCAAGGTGATGGAAAAGGGCAGATTAAAGAAGAAGATGGCTGTGCATCTGATCCCACAAGCAAACAGGTAGAAGGTATTGAAATTGTGGAACTTCAGCTGTCACATGTGAAGGACTTGTTCCATTGTGAGAAATGTAACCGTTCATTTAAATTGTTTTACCATTTTAAGGAACACATGAAATCACACTCCACTGAGAGTTTCAAGTGTGAAATATGCAATAAAAGGTATCTTCGGGAGAGCGCATGGAAACAGCACCTCAATTGTTACCACCTCGAAGAAGGTGGAGTCAGTAAGAAGCAAAGAATTGGGAAAAAAATTCACATATGTCAGTACTGTGAGAAACAATTTGACCACTTTGGACATTTTAAAGAGCATCTTCGAAAACATACAGGTAATTAGTAAATACATTATGTTAAAAGTATATTTTTTCACATTCACTTCACGTATAAGTGTCTGAATCCTTTTTTTTTCTTTTTACTAGTACCACAGAAACCATCTGCTGTGTTTTCTGAGTAAGCTGAGTTCACACTGTATTTGTAATATTAATTTGAAATATTGATGCTTTAAAAGCAAAATCAGTGTCAACTTTAAAAGTAATTGTCTCTTACACCTTGCCAAATTTTATGTTTTTAAAAGAATGTAAAACACAGTTTGTCATTATTTACCAAGGGTCATAAATTATGAAATCCTAATTATAGTGAATCTTCGCTGTTATTATTTTTCTATTTCCTGTCTCTTGTCAATATGTTACATAGATGAGTACATGTACAAATAATCCCTGACATGGTTATACCTTTGTGTGTGTTTGGTCATCTGTGTTGACCTGGTAGCTAGGTAAGCAGTATATGTCCATCTCCCTTCACCTCTCTAAGGGCAAATGTGTCAGGACTGGTGGACAGCCAGGGAGATGAGAAGGGTAAAGTCTTTATATTGTCCTTCTGGGTGCCATCCCAGTCATGAGGGAGATGTCCCAGGCAATCTATCTTAGGGCCTCTGGCCGTTAGTTCTGCATCCCTACGCTGTGCCTGTTTTTTCCTTGACAGATTCCCTGTCCTTGCCCCCACTTCCCAAGCATTCTTTGCTAGGTCTCCTGTGCCACACACAGGAGCTCCCACCAATTACTTGAATCTTGGGAAGTTTCTAAACCCGCTATAATAAGGGTCTGAGGAGAGCAGTTCCTATGGTATGCTAAGTGTCAGACTTCTGGATACTTATTCTCAAGTTCTTATTATGTGTGGTGGTTAAGGCTGTTTGGTTGTTAATACAGTGATTATAACATAAGTATCCCACACTGTTCAGAATCTTTCTCCTTGCTGGAGTTTGGAGAACTTTGGATGAAATTTTTTCATAGATCCCTTGCTATCCAAAGTCACTCACTACACACTACCTGAAATTGAGAAACCGGATAGATTCAGATAATGTGCTGTCCCTCACTGTCCAAATGCTTGGTGTATCAATACTCAGAAACTGAATAAATGCTTGTTGTCAGTACTCTCAGTGGTTGCATGAATAGCAAGAGAATCTCATACTTTACTTAAATCTCAGTGTGGATTTAAAAGGCTGGTTTTAAATCTCAGTGTGGATTTTAAAGTACTGGTTTGGCTAACTGAAAGGTGTTCATGAAATCTTTTGGGAAAATACTTTCCAGTTTTCATACGTTAAATACCTGCTGTATATTTGGAAACTGCCCGTAGTTATAGTTTTTGGTCCTTAGAAAACAAATATTTATCTGTTGTAATGGTCTCGTGATGAACATTTTGTGGTAACTGTGGATTAGTTTTGCAAAAGGATTGATTTACCAGCAGCACGTTAAATTAGTAAATAGACATTAACTTGGTAACTAGCACACTTTGATAGTGGTTTCCAGTACCCCGACAGATAATTAGTCACTTTTATGTTATTTCGTAGCATTGTGAAAGTAGAAACAATTGTCTCTTTTACCCAAAACTAGTGACTTACCTATTTGAAAATAGGGCAACGCAGACCCCATTTTGAAAATTTTAACATGTCCTTTCCAAGTCTAGCACTTTGTGTTTTGGATTAAACGGCAGAATATACAGCTAAAGTACATTATGTTGTATGTCTTTGTCTTTCCCTTCAAAATGATATGAGGTAATGTAAGTAACTTAATTAAGTAGTTATAAAGTATAGAACCAGATGCCCATTGGAGGAACATTTGAGCACATAAAGCAAACTCAACTTCATTGTCTTTTTTAATCTCAATTATTGTACTAGTAATTAGTGACAAGATAGTGGCAGATGGATCAATGACTTAGTGAATTCAAGAGCAGCATAAGTAAACAGTTTTAATTGTGTTTGTTAACAAAGGATGGCTTGTTTTTTTACTTACAACAAACTAAGTGTAAAGATAAGGAAACAATCTGTTCCTGTTTCCTACCCTCAAAATATACATAATGCACCCCCTCAATTTCATATTCCGCATACTTTTATTAGTTTAGTGGTTTGGTTTCTTGTATGTTCTTAAAGCATACACTGTAATCTATGGCTTGATTTGCAAAATTTGGCTCTTGTCCTCTGGAATTATTTTGTTTCCATTTGGAAAATAGTAATGATAATGCCAACCTGCTAGGTCATGGAGATAAACAAAGTTTAGAGTCCCTGCCATCAGGGAGCTCAAAGTTATGTTAGGGAAGACAAGCAGGCACAATCACAGTGTGACAGGCTAAGTGCTGATAGAGGTAAGCATGGAGACTTATGGGAATGCCTGCCTGGGCTGTTTGTTTATGATGGAAAAGGCAAGGATTGCTTCCTTGACAGTTTACCCTATGATGACTCCCAAAGGAAAAGGAGTTAGCCAGAAGATGAGCATTCCAGGCAAAAGAAATGAAGCATACACAGACATAGAGGAAAGAGAAGGAAACTTGTATGGAGCAATGCTAGTAGGTTATTATCGCTCGAGGATTCGGTCCAAGTAGAAGAATGCCAGGAGATGGCAGCTGAAGAGTTAGGAAGGGCTGACTGTGTGGCATGCACTTAAGCATCATGAACAAACTACCAGTGATTCAAGGGCAGGAGAGAGAAAGTGATGAGGCCAAGATCATGTAGTTATTTTCATAAGTGCTGTAAATGAGTTCCAATTTTTCTTGGAAGACTCTGGGTTATTTTAAAGAAGCTTAATCTGGGAAGAGATCTGATCAGATTTTTGTTTTAGAGAGATAACTGGCAGGATAGATGGGCGTGGTGAAACCTACTAAGTCTAATTAGGAAGCTGTTGGAGTAATCTAAACAAGAATGAGGGGCTGAGTAAAGGCAGTAATAGTAGAAAAGGGTTGGAGATGTGAGTAACTTTAGGCAGAATCAACAGGATTTGGTGATCGGTGAGATGTGGTGGTAAAAGGGTAACTCCCAGCTTTCTGATTTGGGTGGCTACATGATTGGAGGTTATTACGTTAGAAAGAAAAATATAGACGGGTAAGCACTTTGCCGGGGGCGGAGGGGGGGTGGATATCAGACATACTGACAGGGACACCAAGTGTGAAAGGGAACCTAAAGGTGACCTTTAACCAAGTTTTCAAATAATTGTTCCCTAGTTTCCCAGAGAGGTAGTGTGGAATCATAGAAAGAATGTGGGTTCAGAAATCAGAATTAGATTCCAGCTCTAGTTCTGATATTTGCTAGCATGATAAACTTGACTGGTCACTTTATCTTTGGGTCTCTTTCCTTGTCGGTATAAATAAGGTTAATGATACCTACCTAACAGGGTTGTGACAAATAAGAGAAGATGATAAAAGCACTGTGAAGACTGCTGTCCATACATCTAAAATATAATCTGTTGCTATTTCCAGATTTTATTGGGCTTATTAAACTAATCTTTTAAATAACAAAAGCTCAAATGACATACAATGAAAAGTGAATCTTTCCTACTTCAGTAGATCTCTCCAGAAGCAACTACTGCCATCATTTTCTCATTTATCCTTCTGGATATAGTCTTTGCATTTTCAAGTAAGCATAGACAGACTCACGGAGCTTTTGAGAAAACAAACAGGAACATGCAGTACAGTGTTGTGCCATTTAATTTATCTTGAACTGTTTTTTAATATATGAAACATTCATGCATCTACTTAGTTTTTTTCACTGTGGCTGCATATTTCAGTGTATGGATATGCCATCATTAACCACTCCTGTTGATCCACATTTAGGTTGTTGCTAGTCTTTTGCTATACTATAAATTATACTGCAGTAAGCATACTTATACATATCTTTGTGTACATGTTCAAGTAATTTAATTTTTTTTTTTTTGTGGGGAAGACCAGCCCTGAGCTAACATCTGTTGCCAATCCTCCCCTTTTTGCTGAGGAAGACTGGCCCTGGGCTAACATCTGTGCCCATCTTCCTCCACTTTTTTTTTATATGGGACGCCGCCACGGCATGACAGACAGGCGGTGCGTCGGCGGGCGCCCGGGATCCAAACCTGCGAACCCCGGGCTGCCAAGCGTGGACTAAACCGCTGCGCCACCGGGCAGCCCCTCAAGTAATTTAATTTTTAAGTGCTGAATTGGCAACTCAAAGAATATGTGCATTTTAAATCTTGGCAAATATTATCAAATTGCCCTTTAAAGAGGCTATGCCAATGTATATTTGTAGGTTTCATTTATACTGAAAAATTACGTACTACCAAAATCCAAAACTTAACCATTTTATTTAGCAATATCTCCCAACATTTGGGGAGTTGAAAAGGAGTTTCTATACCAACACTAATTCTAGGTGATTAGGTCTTCTCTCTCTAATTTTTTCATCTCATGAAAATTACACAAAAAATAAGCTGTAGTTTTGTCAGGGAAAAAAAAACACAGCTCAGAGTTATTTGACTGTGTCTGTTCTGCCTGAGGATGAGGGTCACAACTAGGACCTCATCATCACTGGGGCTCATTCTCTACAAGCATCATCCTGTCCCTTGAATTCTCTCTCCTTTCCTTGCTCTGACTGTCGGACTCTACCTCATTTAGCCTTCCAGTCCTTCCATATCCCATTCCACCTAGGTTATTGCCCCATTTCTGACTTCTCTGTTTTGTCCTCATTATATACAACTTGAGTCACTTTTTCTTGTACCTCTAAGCACATTCCCTTGGCTTTTGAACCCACTTACTCTAAAAAACCCTCCATCGTGGAATTATTGCAATCATTT
The DNA here is from genome assembly GCA_031878705.1 of Tapirus indicus. NCBI lineage: Eukaryota > Metazoa > Chordata > Mammalia > Perissodactyla > Tapiridae > Tapirus > Tapirus indicus. The sequence continues at coordinate 111,928,138 of CM062921.1, read as the reverse complement.
ACTCCTACTCCCTGCTGAGCACTGCTGGAAAAAATTCCTGTCAGACCTTAAGTTAGGCCTTTTGGTGTCTGATTTATATCTTTGTTTTCCTAATTTCTATTCTAGGCCTTCGGTGCAGCACTCAAGACCCCTGCCCGTACCCCACCCCAGCAAATGATATAACTGTCTTCCTATCCCTAACTTCCCTGGGGGATAAACTTCTATCTTTGTATCCTCGTCTCTCATTACAGAGAAAGATATTTACCTTTTATTTTTCAAGGCCAGTCCTGGATCCCACACCTTTATGTCTCCTCCAAGACTGTGCTTCATATATCATTCCCACTCCTCCTCTCCTCCTCCACTGGCTTCTTCCCTCTGAGCAAATAAATAAATAATGACTCTCTTCTGGCTTCAAGAGTCTCTTAATGACTTGCCCCCTCTAGCCACCTCTCTTCTTTACTTCCAAGCCTTCCTGAAAGAATTTCCATACTGACTGTTTTCATTGACTTGCCTCTCACTCACTCTCCCTCATCCCACTGTATTCTTACTTCTGATCCCACCACGCTGCTCGCACTGTTCTTGCTCGAGTTGTTACAGTCCCTGTTGTTATCCTATGTGACATCTCTTTCAGTTTGGCGCTGTTTACTACCCTCATCTTCCTGAAATTTCTTCTTTAATTTTCCTCGGTGTTCTTTCCTTCTACTTCTACCAAAATCTGTTGTTTCTACCAAAAGCTGTTGTTTCCATTTCCTTTGCTGCCTCATCTACCTGCTGATTTAACTTGGTGTGTCATTGGGTTCTGGCCTTGATTCTGTTATCACATAACATCCTGGGAGTTTTATCCACATTAAAGGCTTTTATTACCACCTAAAGTAACTCCTAATCTGTATACCAGCCCCCTCTATTTGGTTCCAGATTTGTCTATACAGCTGTCTACTGGAATTTTCCACTTTGCTCTCAAACTCAACAGACACAAACCTGAATTTATAATCTTTCCCAGCACACGCCACTACAAACCTACCTGGATTTCTGTGTTCTTTATTCTGGTTGGTATTCTAAGCCAGAGATCTGGGAGTCATTATTGATACCTCCCTCCTTACTCCTCACCATGCTGATTTACACTTGTGTGCCTCTGTCTAGAATAAACTTCTTACCTTCTCTCATTCCATTCCATGCAGAACTAATCCCTCTCCTCCTTTGTATTGCTGTAATACCTTTTCCATGGCCCTCTTTTCTGTAACAGGCCTTCTACAGTGCATTGCATTTGTTTATGTATTTTACCTTCCTGAAATACCCCGGCCTGTGATATGAAGGTTTTAAAAACAAGGACGGTTTATCTTAATCACCTAGCACGTGGTCTCGCACACAATAAGTGCTCAAAAACTGCTTGCAGAATGGATTATGATGCCATTCTCGGAAATAGAGATTGATCTTGATTTTTATCTAGGGGAAAATATAGTTTTTTAAGAAATGCAAAAACATGGGGTAGAAATCAGATCCAAGTTTTCTTTGTCAGAGCACAGGTACAATTATAATTACTAAAAACATTTCTACCTCTAGAACAATCCTTTGGATGTGTCAGAAACATCTGAATTATAATTTCTGATCTTCCTTTCAAGAAGGTGCTATTAGAATTAACCAAAAAGAAAAAAACTTTGCTTTTTCTATTTTTCTTAATTTGTCAATATAATTTTTTCTGTTCTAATAGGTGAAAAACCTTTTGAATGTCCAAATTGTCATGAACGATTTGCTAGAAATAGCACCCTCAAATGTCACCTGACTGCGTGCCAAACTGGAGTGGGGGCAAAAAAGGGAAGAAAGAAGCTTTATGAATGTCAGGTATGTGTGGGTGTATTCACAGCAAAGGCATCTGTGTTTGAAATCATTAAGAATGAAGGATAACAGAGTCTAGAGGAAAGGTTTAGAGCTGACCGTTTGGAAAGAAATGAGGGTAAAGAACATCATTGTCTTGATTTTATAAGGGGAATTAGAGTAGTGTTTTTTTACCCAACCCTAGATGACACCAATGTTAGTAAAATGATGTCCTAAATAACAGGTAGTCTGAAACTATGGTTATTCTTAACCATAGAGCAATCATTAGAATTTACCAGTGAGGCAGTGGGAGGCCGACCAGCTGTAATTGGCTCTTCTTCCATGATTAATGTATATTTATCCCAAATAATGTAATCATTCTAAAGGTTGATACTGTGGGAGAAATTATAATATTGCTACTTTATATCCTAGAATTCATATGACATTTTAAACAGTGAAGGCAATATTAAAATATTTCCCAAAGTGTATTTGTTAGCTACATCAGCTAAATGACCAAATAAAAGAATTAGGAAATCTCTTGGACCAGATTATATTACAAATATCATATTCATGACATTTCAAAAAAATCTTCAACTTTTTCCTTACAGCAAATAAAGCATCCATATTTCCTTTACTTTGAATATAAGTATTTTTAATACCATATGTTTGGTTATTTTAGGTCTGTAACAGTGTGTTTAACAGCTGGGACCAGTTCAAAGATCACTTGGTAATACACACTGGAGATAAACCCAACCATTGTACTTTATGTGACTTGTGGTTTATGCAAGGAAATGAATTGAGGCGGCACCTCAGTGATACTCATAACATTTCAGAGCGTCTAGTAACCGAAGAAGTTCTTTCAGTAGAAACACGAGTGCAAACTGAACCTGTGACATCAATGACTATTATAGAACAAGTTGGGAAGGTGCATGTGTTACCATTGCTTCAGGTTCAGGTGGATTCAGCACAAGTGACTGTGGAACAGGTCCATCCAGATCTGCTCCAGGACAGCCAAGTGCACGATTCCCACATGAGTGAGCTTCCAGAGCAGGTCCAGGTGAGTTATCTAGAAGTGGGTCGAATTCAGACTGAAGAAGGTACTGAAGTACATGTAGAGGAACTGCATGTTGAACGGGTAAATCAGATGCCAGTGGAAGTACAAACTGAGCTTCTAGAAGCAGACTTGGATCAAGTGACCCCTGAAATCATGAACCAGGAGGAGAGAGAGCCTAGCCACGCAGATGCTGCTGAGGCTGCCAGAGAAGATCACGAAGATGCTGAGGGTTTAGAGACCAAACCAACAATGGATTCCCAAGCTGAAAGATCAGGGAATGAGAACAGAACACCTATGCCGGTTCTAGAATGAAATAACAAATGAATATATTTTTAAATTTATGTGTTGGGTTTTTGAACTGATGATGGGCAGTGTGACTGTCCTCAAGCTAACAGACAAGTGGACCAAAGTTAAACTTTTTCCTGTTGTGCTGAACTGTTTCTATTGAAACAAACCGATTTCCCCCCACTTAATGCCACAGAGGTGGGATCTTTCCCATAAGTGAATGGGAAACTTTGAGAAGTATATTTCTGGAAATTTAAATGGATTATATTCTTATTATATAGTTGGGTACGAATGTATCTATTTTCATTGTGGTAAGGGTTCTCCCTTCTCTCTTTCCTAGGTCATGTCCTTCCTCAGATTTTTCCCGTATTGTAAAATCAAATGTAAATTCATTAGAATACAAGGTTATGTATTCTAATGCATGTTAGAAAATTGAATATATAGGAAACACAAGGTTGCATGAAGAAAAGTGCATTGTTACTGTGCAGTTAAATTTGGCTTCTGGCTTTCTTTAGTTTGAACAACATTCTTGTCTATCCCAATAGTCACAGGTGTCATCTCTGCAACAGAAACAGAGTGGTGGTGGCAAAATTTCTAGAATGTAAAAAAAAAAAAATCCACACCCATGTGCCTTTTCAAAACCAACTGAACTTCTATAAAGCATCTCTGGTTCTTTCAAAGTTTGTGTTGTAAGGAGCAACGTAGATGATGCTATAGTACTTTATATTTTTGCTTATAATGACAACTACCAATTGTTTTTCACTTAAGTTGAGAAATTTCATTTAATGGCAGCTGAAGGGCCATTTTCAATTGGGAAAATTCCTTTATATCTGTGGTAAACTTTATTTTGATGAAAAGTTGCACTAGTATTTTACCATCAGATGAAAAAAAGATGAGCATCATTTAAAAATTAATGTATTTAAAATAAAGTACAGAGAAAAACATGTATATAATATATCAGGCTTTGTTTTGAATGAATCTTTTTCCCCAATCCTTAATGTAAAGATCTTGTGCTATAACTTTTAAAGCCATACAAATAAGAGTGCTAAACTGTGGACTTAAAAGTAGGTGTGTAAATATTTTTAATCAGTATTACTTGGAAAATAAAATATAACAACCACATAAAATAAACCAATATGCTATTTTCTTTACCTGTTAAATATTGGGAAATATTTACATTTTTAAAGTAAAATTTAAAATGATGTGTTCATGACTCTTCTTTTTTTTTTTTTTTTTTAAATTACCACTGCGGAAGTTGACTTGTGGTCAAAGATGTTTTTTCATCTGTATTAACATCATTTTATGTTACCTGTATTAACATGAGTGATACATGAATTAAGATATGAAATTCTTGGTACCTACCTCTAATCCTCAAAAATCAGTTCAAAAGAAAGGAAGGAGGGAGAGGTGGTTATTTGCAGTTCTTACATGGTGGGGCACAAGAGCCAATGGCATTTTTTTAGTAGAGTATTTTAAAAATACTTTCTCCACTTATTTGTGTGTTAAATTTAAAAGATCAATTCAACTTATCCCCCTTTGGTAATCCTGATGTTAAATGGTATCACATTTATGAAATATACTGAAAAGAAAGGCTTCCCACAACTGGAGAAGTCATGGATTTAGAGATAACAGGAATAGGAGGTTGTGTTTTTATTTTGAGATCAGAAAAGCATATGAGCATTTCCAAGTCTGTTGTGTTTGGCAGTTTGGGTACCTACTGCAAAGCTTATTTACTTATATATATATTTTTTTTTCTTTGAAGTCAGAAAATGCTGATGATAGAATTAAGTTATATCACATTGAATTTTGTTTGCCTTAAGATGTACATGTTCCTGAGTTAGTTGTAGTATAAAAAAAAAAATCCCTGAAAAATAGTGGTCTCAAGTATGTAAATTACTAGTTAGTATCTAGTGAATTTTGAATGCTGAAAATAGCTCATGCTGTGCCCTTAAGCCCAAGTATGAAACAAGATTTATTTTTAAACATAATCTTTCAGGAGCTCTGACCACAAGGTAGAGATCAGGGACAAGGCGCAACCAAGTGTTAAAAATTATCATTTGAGTTTTCAGATTTGGCAAGGCCTTTTAAGACAGGTTTGAGGGGCAGGTACAGTTCATTTTACTTTTCCCAAAAGATATAAGGGCTGTATCAGTATGCTCCAAATGCCAGTTAATTTAATTGCAGAAGGAGAGGAAAGCTACCCACTGGTGATAAACCCTATGTTCACTAGCAGTTTGCAAAGAGTTTACATATAACATAAAACAGCTGTTAAAAATCATGATGTATATTTACTCAAAGTACTGAAGTGTGGATATTTTGTTCCTCCCACTTCACTCCTATTGGCGTTTTTAGCTAGGTCTACACTGTGACGGCTGGGCAGTAGAGTGCCAGACATTGGTTGTCACAGGAATCCCAGGTGCATTGGAGAATGATAGGAGAGCCTCTTGTCTCCCCTGTTCTAACAGCAGTTCTTTAATTCCCCGACACCAACTGGGTATCCAGCAATTCACCTCACTTCTAACACTACCCAGAGTTAGCATGGACTCCACAAGTTAAGTGATCAGTACCACAAGACTGCCCCCACTTCAGACACCAGCCAAAAATGGAGTCCCCAAGATACCCACACTTCTCCTCAGCCAGCTACAGATTAGGGCTTCTCACCTCCCTCAGTTTGAATAATGCACTAGAATGACTCACAGAACTCAGGAAAGCACTATACTTGTGAGTATAGTTTTTTTATGAAGGATACAACCCAGGAACAGCCAAATGGAAGAGATGCATAGGGCAAGGAGGTGATTGGGGAGAGGTGGGTAGAACTTCCATGCCTTCTCCTGGTGCTCCACCCTCCCAGCACATGGTTGTGTTCACCAAACTGGAATCTCCCTTAACCTTGTTGACTGAAGTTTCATTACGTAGATGTGACTGATTAAATTATTGGCCATTGATTATTGAACATCACTCTCCATCCCTTCCTCTTTCCCTGGAGATCTTGGGGTCGGGCTGATAGTTCTAGCCCTCTAATCATCTGGTTGGTTCCTCTGGTGACCAGTGCCAAGAGTCACTTCGTTACCATAAACTCAGGCGTGAGCAAAAGGAGCTTGTTAATGAGTAACAAAACATCACTCAGGAAATTCCAAGGGTTTTAGGAGCTCTGTGCCAGGAAACAGGGACAAAGACTGAATACATATTTTTAATTATACCACACCTACCATTTGAGATTCAAAGGAAAACTAAACTGAACCCTAATATTAGTATATTTAAAACCCAGAAATCTTTTGAATATGTGCAAAAACAAGGGTGTTAATCTTACTAGTTTAAAAAGGCTGCCATCCTCATACACTATTGAAAGTAGGAATATTTTCATGGAAATGTAAATGTTTCTGCTCCCACTACATTTAGTTTGGAATTAAAGATGTCAGGATTAGAAGGGTCCATGAAGGTCTACTAGACTACCCACTTCATACTTTGAATAAGCCAACAGTATTGACTAAGGCCTAAATGTAGACAGTCTCCACCAGCAAAGCAAGTGGATTTTAATGCACATCTTCAATTTAACATGATTGGTTTTTAGACAACTGATCAGATGGTCTTTAAGGTGTTCACATGGAAATAGTGTTTTATAACTATATCATGCAAAATTACAAGTAAATGCTTGACCTTCAAAGTTTAGCCTGATTTTGCTGGAAAAATGTAATAGTTGTGGATTCATTAACACTGACCTTCGTGTTAGTTAAATCAGGAGAGGGAAACCTAGGCTGAATGTTTTTCACGTGTAATGTGCTGAGTTGTGCTGTAGCTCTTACAGAATTTGTCATAAAAGATTCAAATGAGAAGCAGGAATTAAAACTATCAAATTCTCACCACCAACACCAATTAATGAGATCCTTTATACTTGGAGGCCTAGAAGTGTATTGTTTTAAAACTGTAAATGCAGAGACTGTCATCATAAATGTATTCTGAACTTACAGGATATCTTAAAACTGTTCTTGGTTCTATAAACATTACTTCATTAGTTCCATTGACATGGTAAGTAGGAAGGTGGCATGTGCATGTAGTATTTTTTCTTAATCTTCCTACAACCTAATATGACATTGCAAATGTGACAGTTATTCAGCTGAAGCAATACTCACCTTGATGTTTGTATCAAAATATAACCTAGAAAGAAAAATCTCACTGTAACATAATAGCATTTTATGAATCAGTTATTATATACCAAGCACTTTACATTTAATCATCTCAATGACCTCATGAGATACCTATAATATTAGCTATCATTTTATACATGGAGGAAACTAAGAGAAGGAGGAGATGAGAAACAGTTGGTAGAAAGTGGAGTCAGTATTGGAAACCAGGGCACTTGACTCCACAGACTACACTTGAGCGCTAAACTACAGTTCCTCTGTATGAAATAGCTTTGTAGTTGACAACACTGGATTGCACAAAGCATAGGCTAAACACCCATTTTCTTTTTGGAATCCGCATCAGCTCCTGATGGGGTTGTGGATGGAGGGAACAGGAGATCAGAAAACCTGGCAAGTTACAAGCAGTAAATTGCCTTTTGGTATCTCCTTGCCATGAGACTACACCATTAGGCAGTGGTTCTCCAACTTTAGCATGCATCAGAATCTTGTTAAAACACACATTGCTGGACCCCACACCCAGAGTTGCTGATTCGGTTGGTTTGGGTTAGGGCCTGGGAATTTGCATTTCTAACAATTTCCCAGGCAATACACTGTTAGTCCTGGAACCACACTTGGAGAACTGATACAGAATACTACAAGGAAGCACAGATGACTAGCCAGTGGCATGAACCTTTTTGATGGTCTCTTTTTTTTAATAGTGTAGCCAGGTGCTTTTCTAAAAATATTTATTACCTTTTATTCATGTTTACCATTCATGTAATGGACTGGACTAAGACAGCATTCTTGTGTTTTTTCATATCAAGCAAGAACGTTCTACTTAGTAACTAACTGCTTTTATATTGTTTCTGAAATGAAAGTGCCAGATGTGAAATGTTAGAGAACAATAAGAAATTAAAAACCAGAAAATCAGGGGTCAGCCCCGTGGCCTAGTGGTTAAGGTTCTGCATGCTCTGCTTTGGCAGCCTGAATTCTCGGGTTCGGATCCTGCTCCACTTGTCAGCCATGCTGTCACAGCAACCCACATACAAAATAGAGGAGGACTGGCACAGATGTTAGCTCAGGGCTAATCTTCCTCAAGCAAAAAAAGAGGAAGATTGGCAGTGGATGTTAGCTCAGGGCGAATCTTCCTCAGCCAAAAAAACGCCAGAAAATCAGAATAATTGACTAGGAATACTTTTGCTTCCTCTGGGTAACTCAAATATACTTTAGACACAAAATGTTGGCTAATATCTGCTGAGAAGCAAATGCCAATGTATGAATTCACTTAAGAGAATAGCTGATCGTTAACTGTGGTATGGGGGTCTGGCAACCACCTATGTGTCCTGTGAAATAATAGTTATCTAGGAAGTACTATGGAGGGAATAACAGGGGTTCAGAACCCTAGTCCAATGGAAGTGGTGCTTATTAAGGACTAAAACAAAGGTAACCATTCAAATTTGATTTTTATGACTTTTCATGAGATAATTTTGCTGAAGTATCAAGGGGCCCAGAGCCTTCAACTGTTCATTATCCAATTGTAAAATAATACCTATGTGCCAATTATAAGAAAATAACACATTAATTGCTATACTTGGCTTTATAGTCAAGAAAAGTTTGGACTATCGTTTCTACTATAGTGAGAATCTCAGGAACCCAAACTCTATAATGAAAATTATTTTTATAATGAAAATTTCTCAAGATCACAATTTTTTTTTCTCTCTTATTTCTCTATTTGTTATATTTTACCTTTAGGAAGAAAATTCAATGTTGAACATTAGTAACTAAATGAAGAGGCAAAAATCTAAAGTGAATTAAATAAAGTACCCAGATTATCAATTGAAGTTAAGCTGACTGGCAGAAGGAGAGGTGGTGGCTCCTCACTCAACTGCTGAAATTTGCAACCTTCTTCCTTTTTCATTCTGTTGTTGTTACACCTGCTCAAGTAAAAGATACACGTTTTAGAAAAATAAGAAAGTGAAAAACCACTCCAAGACCCATTAATCAGAAGTAATTATTGTTAACTTTACATGAATATCTATACACACACGCACAAGCACAAGAGAGAACTTTTAAAAACAGAATTGCCATGCTAGTTTTAATTCTTTTAGTTTAATTTTGTCTGAATTTAACAGAAATAAGGGAAGCAGAATAAACTGGTAAATCTCAGATAAATGTTTCTTTAAGAAATATTCTTAAAATATTCCTATAAATTTAAGGGAAAAATGATTTAATAAATGCTAATTGTTTTAAGTAAGTGATTCAATTTGATTTGTTAATTAGCATTGTCAAGATTTATAAAGTTAATGTGCAGGTTAAACAACTGATTAATTACAGCACAAGGGAGAATTAGTGAAATAGAAGATAGATCTGAAGACACTACCCAGAATGTAAACAGAAGGTAAAAATCTGGAAAACATGAGAAAAGACATGAGACAGAATGAGAAGGTCTGACATAGATAATGTCCAATTGGAATTCCTGAAGCAAAGATAAAACGTGGGATAGGGAGTCTTATTCAAAGAGAGATTATCTGAAAATTTTTCTGGATTGTTGAAAGATGAATTCTTAGATTCAGGTAGCACACAAATCCTAAACAGGACAAATAAAACATTTTTCTGGAACAGGATATGCCTTTTGAGTTGCAGATTCAACTCTACAGCAATATGCAGTCCTAGGAAACTTGCTCCGCATCCTCTCCCAAGATTTGTCAAATATCCCTACCAGAGGGAAGGAGGAGGCAGAGTTGAAGGAGGAAAGCCCCATGAATAGCCCAAGTTCACATTCAGTAGGGAAGCAGTGTGCCAGGTAACAATGACCAGAAACAGAGTAGACTGTCCCTATATGCCCTAGAACAGCACCAAATGTAGAAGGATCCTTCAGAACTTAAGAACAATAATAATAGCTACCACTTACTCAGGACTTATTAGAGGAGGACCTTCTTTGGGCCCCAACTACTTGGAGGTTGTGATGAAAAGAGTACACTTTAACACATTTTTAGTGGGGTATCCTCTGCCAACCCCCCCCCCAAGCCCATGGACTCCAGATTAAGAAATCCTAGTTTACTATTTGTCAGAAACTTTATCTCAATTCTCACAACACCCAGATTACAGATAAGGAAACTGAAGCTAGAAGTAGAAGATACTTGAAACTGAAGAGCGTCATACAGCTAGTATGTAGCAGAGCTAGGAGTCATGGTGTAGCTTTAGGACTCAAAAGTCTAAACTTTTAGCCACTGTCAATGTTTCTCAAAGCATAGGACAAGTACCTCCTGCATTAGAATCATCTGCAGTTGTTCCTAAGAATGTATTTGACTTCTTTCCCGCCAACACAAGGGAGCAGGATTGAGAAAACTAAATTGTAGTGAGCTCCCCAATAACCATGAAACTACCTACACTGTCTTTATAGATCTGATAGTTTCATCAATTCTTGTGGAAAATAATCTTTTTCTGACATTAAAGTATTTTTCTAACACATACGCTCGTTGTAGAAAATGCAAAAAATGCTGGAAAATATTAAGATCATTTAAATCACCTGTGATTCCACCAGGTAATGAAAAACGTTTCTAATGTTTGGTGTATTTCCTTCTAATCATACATGTCACAAATTTGTATCATTTTGTTCTGTAACTTGCTTTCACGTAATATGTTGAAAATATTTCCTCATACTATTCAAAACAAGAATTTTTAACCTCTATATACTGTTACCTTGTAATCAACCTATTATTGAATGACCCTTTCTAGGAGAAAGACAACACTTTTTTCAAGTGAAGAGAATTGAATGCAAAGTCAGTCCTGTATGGCTGAGGGGGGAGGGAGGGAATCCCAGGACTCCAAAGGAAAGGGAAGGCATGAAGGAAGCATTCTGATTTGAAAGGGAGCAGGACCTAGCAGCATGGCTGCAAGAGATATGGGAGTGCAGGGGGCTCCTGGAATGGGATCCGGCCAGTGGACTTTAGAAGTGGTTTCTGATGCTGAGTTTTGAGTTTTCCTTTTCTGTGATAGCCTAAAGTTCAGTAACCTTTTAAGCCTTTAGAATCTGGCATCAGCTTTGCTCTCTGGTGCTCTATGGGGGCAGGATGGGAGGGTCTATGAGAGAGTTCCCGTCACGTTGGGAGTTTGAGGCTCTTGGTTTCTAGGCAGCTTCCTTATGAAATCCTATCCTGTGTACTGTCATGTTGTAGGATTCAAGGACTATTTTATATTATATTTTTTAAACATGCAAAGTTTTATTCTGTATTTTATTGCTTTAGAAAGAAAACAAACTGATGGCATGTACTATTTTAAAGATTACTCCTTTTTTAAAAATCCACTTGTCTTTCGAGGAAAGGGTCTTTAAAGACAAACTTTTCTCACAGAGAACCTTTATCCTACACAAGTAGACAACCAGTCTCATAAACCAAGGAAGCAATGATTCCAAGTTCTTTTGGTTTTCTTGCCAATCCAACGGTCAGTCCATGGAGCTGTCCAAGGTTTTATTTCTTGACCTTCCTGTTCCTGGCCTCTTTAATGACCATGCAAAGAGGCAGCAGAGAGTAGTAAGGAAGAGCACCAACTCTGGAGTCAGACTGCCTGGATTTGAATCCCAGCACCAGCACTGGACAGCTGTGTGACCTTGAGCTAGTCAAATAACCTTTCTGAGACTCAGTTTCCTCATCTGTCAAAATGGGGATGGTAATAAGAGTACCTAATTTACAAGGTTACTGTGAGGTTTTAATCAGTTACTCTTCGTGAAAGTGTTTATAACAGTGCCTGGCAAATAGCAAAAAAAGGAATCTTTGGGTTTCCTAATTTCTACCATAAAAGGATTTTAAACTTGGGTTATTTTCCTCCTCAGCACTTTTGCTTTTGTAAATATTTCCCTGGCAATCACGAATCCGGAAGCCTGAGGAGATGGAAAGCGTGCTCAGAGAGCTGTGACTTAGGGAGCCTGGCCTTGGCTCTGCTATTAACCAGCCATGTGACTTTTGCTAAATTAATTGACTTTTCTGACCTCAGTTTCCTCCTCTGTAAAATGAAGGACTTGAACTTCAATAAATAACCCCCATGCTGTAGTAGTCTGTGAATCGCATTCCTGGCTCTATGCTCAATTCAGCGACTAGGCTTCCTTGTTTGTAAACTGGAAAATATTTGGCACCTACCATCAGCCGGAGGGTCTTAGATGGCGAGTAAGCAGGAGATTAGGGATCCTCCGTTTAAGGGGCACCAAAGGAACCAGGCCAAATGTACACGAGGAATCCGGGCAGAGGGTGGCATTAGCCCTTCTTTCTGCAGAGCCTAAAACCCTGCCAGACTCACCCGAAGGAGCTGTCACGGTGGTTTGTTGGAACCCCCTGTTCCGTTGGGAGGATTACTGGGTCGCAGTCTCCCAAGGACACGGAAACCTTTGACCAAGGGGCTGGAGCGGCCCAGTACTAGGGGTGAATTGTTGGGAGCTGTGACAACCCTCTTTCGTCCGTGTCGCCGCTTCCCATCCATGCTCTAGGAGGGGTCCTTTCTGCGGCAGGGCCAACCCCCCCTCCTTGAGTGTCTGCGATGGGTGTCCCCGCGCCGCGCGTCCCCTCCCTCCTGGCAGCCATAGAAACCGGCCTACGAGGTCCAGGCCCGAGTCCCGGTGCCCGACCGGCCCCCGGTACCCCCCCCCCCGGGCCTGCCCCCCGCTCCGGATTGGTCCTTCGGGAAACGCTGCGGGGCGCCTCGGTCCCCGCGGCGGCGCCCGGGCAGGGGCTGGCGGGCGGGGTTTGCCGGTGCAGCTGTCGGTCAGGTCGGCCGCCGGGACAGCTCCGCGAGCCTCCCGCGCGGCCGCGGCGCCCGGACACTTACGCCCCGCCCGCGCCCGCGCCCGCTCCAGCGCCGACCACCCCGAGCTCCTTGCCGGGCGCCCGCAGCCGAGCTCCGAGCCGGGCTCGCGACCAAGGTAAGCGAGGGCCGCGGGGCTCGCAGCCAGCACCCCCACCCCGCCCGCCCTGTCCTCCGCCAGGCTGCAGACCTGGTGGCCGAGGAAGGACGCCTCTCCTCCCCGCGACCCAAGGGGGAAAGGGAGACACAACTCTCCGGCGGTGAACTGGGGTCAGGAGGTTAGGCACTCCTTGGGGACGTCCCCCTCCCAGGCCCATCTGCGCGCGGGAGGAGAGGGCGTTGGAGCCGGAGCGAGGGTGTGCTGGTGCGTGAGGGCCAGGCCAGTGGAGTGTGCGGCGCCCATGCATAAGTGCGCGCGTGTGTGCCGGAACCCGGGTCTCGTGCGGGCACCCGTGTCCGAGTGCGCACCCACACGTGAGCCGAGGGGGCCGCTTAGCGCCCGCCCGGCACGCAGCGGGTGCGCGGGAGCAGAGCCCCAAGTCCGGATAGTTTGTAACAAGGGCCGAGGACCCGCTTAACCCGGGCTGGCAGTGGAGGGAACCGACAGCGAACGGCTGTGGTCCCGGGGATGAAGTCTTCCACCACACCCCACACCACGACACTCCCCAAAGAAAGGTGCTTCTTTTGAAAGACCGTACAAGGAAGGAAGAACCTGGTCTCCTCTTCCCGAATTTCCCTTCAGGAATATTAGGAGCTCCAGGACTCGGCGACACGACCAGGAAAGGATTGCAACAGCGTCCTTAAAATGCCATTTCTGATCAGCTTTTCGGTGCCTGACATAACATCTGGACAGACGGAGAGGTTAAGGCAACAGATAAAGTGCTCTTAGCCCGAATAAGGGCAGCGAGGATTCAGCCATCTGCACTTCTTTCTTCCTTTCTCTCCCTCCGCCTCCCGCCCTCCTGCCTCTCCTCTACCCACGCGCCCCCGCCCGATTTTCGTCCTCCTGAGTTTAGTAGACAAGAAGGTTCTCTGTTAGACCCACCTCCCCCACCCGTTCCTCATCCCGTTTCAAAATGAGAGCGAATGAACCACATTCTAAGCTCTTACCCGTGCAATTCAGACAAGTTTGGAAATTAAACAAATCGCGTTTGCACTCGAAGCCGCGGGAATCCAAAAGGAAAACAAACAAAACCAGCCCGAAAAATCTATTCCAAGTTAAGATTTCAAAGAGGAATCTAAAACGAGTATTTGTTTATGGCAATATGCTGGGGTTTTTTTTTCATGTTTGAAAAATATGTGTCACTCAAGCTTGCATCATCAGTATTCAATGTGATTCACAGAAGCGCTTCAAAAGATGGTTTCTGTTAGTGTTGCAAAAGCACTTCTAATTTTGGTTGCCATGGTAACTGAAGAAGTCGCCCTGCACTGTTGAGACGCTGCCTGGCTGGAACCAGGAACAGTTCTTGAGGAGATCTCTTCATGTCCCCTCAAGTCACCATGGTAAAAATAACTGAGCTTGTAGGATACTTGCTTCTTTTTCTTAAAGCACTAAAAGCCCAAGGCATGTTGGTTTTTTAAAATTTTATCTTCTCAGAGTTTGTAATTTTGTGAAACAGATCTTCCCTCTCAGACAACTGAGAGTAAACGCTGCCCTCCAGCCAATCAGTCCTGCTGGCCCAGCACTCTTCCCACAGCTCACTGCACTAGAGGAAGAGGAAAGAGGAGCGTGTTGGTGTTAAAGGAATCCTGGACTGCGACCAGATCTCACTCCCTGTTTAGCAGTTAAATGTGGAATCCTAAAAGCTAGTTAGGAAATGGAGAAATGTGGGTGGGGGTCCCAGAAAGAGGCTAATGGAGAAAAAGCTAAGTCCAGATCTCCATGGACTGGTGTTTTGTGTGCTGTTGAATTTGCCTAGCAAAGCCCTGGGTTTATTTTTGGCTTGACCACCATTAAGTGGTAAGCCTGGAAAAACCTTCAGAGAGGCCTCCTTCTGTGTTAGGGAAAAATGTGGCTTGGATATTTAGTTTGAGGTGTGTGCTTTTTTCTAATAACTAAACCGCATTTAAAATAAAGGCAGGTTTGTGTGAAATCTAAATTTCCTGGTAATGGCTATAGATTGGTCATAGAGCCTTCTATGCTCTTGGTTTAGCCTTAGGTTTTCAGTTAAGATGGATTAATTTGGGGAGAGCAGTGGTACCATTTGAATACTTTCATTAGCAAATGTTGGTGTCTTTAAAAAACCCTAATTCTTTACACCTCCACAGTTCCTGAGCAAAGAATCCTATAAATCAATTTTACACACTGACAGCATATGATTGAAAAATTTGAAAGTCCCTAGACTTACAGTTTTAAAAGAAGAAAAGATTTTTGTCTTAGTGGGTAAATATTTTCAGCCAAATACATTGTGTCATTTTGAGAAACTTAAAAAATTAAAATATAAGTGTGAAATCCAATTTCATTCTTTGAATCTCATTACAGTATTTCTCTAGACCCTAGAGCCTTAATTCATTGGCTGATTTTCTTTCAGTTGTTGAAAAGACAAACTGTTTATAAAATTAGTTTCATTCTCTTATTGTCATTGCCTATTGTCATTCTAGAAAAAGTTCTCCAGAATTGAAGTTATAAATTTCAAGAGAAGAAGAAAATATTCCAATTACTTATGAGGATAATAGGCCACAATTTTAATTAGATCACAGTACTTAAATTACCTTCAAGAACTTCAAAGATAGCTCAACCATTATTATACAGCATCCTGAGAAATATTAACCAGTTTTACAGATGTGCAAGTTGCATTCAAAAAACTCAAGTCCTTTTAGCTAACCACTTGGAAACTTAAGAGACAAAAATACATTAGTATCAGCCAAGACTTAGAGAAAATCAAGATGAGAAGAGAGACAGGGTGGGGATGGAGGAGAATTTAAGATTGGAGAGAAAAATAAAAGTGTAGGTAAAAAGAGTCCTAAGTGAGGAGAAAATTCACAGATGAAGAGAAAAGGAGCAGGGGTCAGCCCGGTAGTGTAGTGGTTAAGTCCGTGCTCTCTGCTTGGGCTGCCCAGGGTTCGTAAGTTCAGATCCCAGGCTCGGACCTACACACTGCTCATCAAGCCACACTGTAGCAGTGTCCCATATACAAAATAGAGGAAGATGGGCACAGATATTAGCTCACGGCTACTCTTCCTCAGCAAAAAGAGGAAGATTGGCAGCGGATGTTAGCTCAGGGCCAATCTTCCTCACCAAAAAAAGAAAAAGAGAGAGAGAAAGGGAGTAAAAGAGAAAAAGTTGAGTGTAAACAGAGTCACACAGAAAAAAAAAAGTTGAAGAACAGGATAAAAAGAACTATACTCTTCATCTTCCATGGAGAACAAAGAACTTGATGCATTTCCAGAAAGCCCCAGGTATCCCATTTAGCAAAATCCTCTGACTTAGAGAATCTCTGGGGAGCCTGAGTGGCAGACGGAAATGCCCTCTGGCACGCTGTCTCCTATTGCAGTGGTGGGGGCCGAGGCAGCTCTCCCATCTCCAGATCCAAACTAGCTGCTCACTAAACCTTCTTCTTCCCAGTGCTTAAGCCACCAAGAAAGCGTTTGACATCTCCATTTCTTGGGATAATTTGTAGATACAATTGATTATGTAATTGCAACTTAAAGTAAAAAAAAAAAAATGCAATTTTTTTACTTTAAATTGCAAGTTTTTACTTTTAAAAATTGGTTAAGTTGGGGGGCCGGCTTGGTGGCGCAGTGGTTTAGTTCATGCTTGGCAGCCCGGGGTTCGCGGGTTCGGATCCTGGGCTCCTGCCGACACACTGCTTGTCAGCCATGCCGTGGCGGCGTCCCATGTAAGGTAGAGGAAGATGGGCACAGATGTTAGCCCAGGGCCAGCCTTCCTCAGCAAAAAGAAGACTAGCAACAGATGTTAGCTCAGGGCTGGTCTTCCTCACACACACACAAAAAAATTGGTTAAGTTGTTATCAAAATCATGCATTCATCTAATTTTATGAATTAGAGCATATTAAAAGATTCTAACAAAAACAACAGTCCCCCTTCTTGGATACAATCATTGTCTGCTCTTAGCTGTTTGCCCACTTACCTCACTATTTCCAAATAATTTGCTTATGTGGCTGGTCCTTGATTTATCAATTATAGAAGGAATCTATGTATTTTCTCTTATTATAGGGGAGGATATAGCTCTCTTACTCCACCCCCTCCAACTTCCCTGCTTCCATTTTTGCAGCATAGTTGGTGGAAGGAAATCAACAAGAGCACCGTTAGGTTTCAAAACCCTTTATTTCAAATAAAGGGTTTCCAAACCCTTTATTTGAAAATGGCAGGCATGGGAAAGCTCCTGAGAACAGCTGGCTTGGGGGAAGGTAAGTAAAGTTTTGAGAGCTTGCATGTCTGAAAATGTCTTTATTTTACTCTCACACTTAATTGACGGTTTGCCTGGGTATCAGATTCTAGGCTGAAAATTAATTCCTGCAAATTTCTGAAGGCACTGGTTCATTGTTTTTAGCTTCCAGTGTTGCTGAAAATTCAGTGCCATTCTGATTCTTGATTCTTGGTATGAAATCTATTTTTTCTCCTGGAACCTTGTAGGATTCTCTGATTATTTTGTGAAATTTCACTAAGTATGGATTCACTTTCTATGGATGATGTTCATCTACCTAGTGGGCTCAAGAAACTCGGGTCCTGTACTTCTGGGGAACTGCTGATGTAGGCCTATTTGGAAAATTATTCCATTTTATTGGTTACTTTTCCTTGTCACTTATTGATTATTGTTGATTGCATCAACTCAGGACTTATAGCTTTGAATAACTTGATTGCTGCCCGTTGAAATCGTGCATGCTGCCAGCCCATTTTGCATTCCACTTCTGTTTTCTCACCACTTTTTGTCTTTTAAAAAGTGATCTTTACTCTCATTCATGTAGCACTGCTTTTTTAAGCACTTTTAAGCACTCATTCTTTCACCCTGCCTCCTCTCTCTCCTTGGCTACCTTGTCTTCTTTTTTTTTAATCCTTTTTTCTTTATTGTAAAGAAATATAATATTTCTTTATTATAAAATATGTGTTATAAAACAGTACATATCCAGAGATAGCAAGAGGTAGTGGTTAAGTCTTAATTCTGGAAATAGCTTGCTGGGTTTGAATACTGGCTCTGTGATTCACCTATTGTGTGACCATGGGCACATAGTTTGATCTCTTTGTGCCTCAACTTTCTTGGGCATAATATAGCACCTACCTTCTAGGATTGTTGTGAGAATTAAATGAGTTGATTCACATGAAGCTCTTAGAAGAAGGCCTAGAACTCAATAAATGTCATTGTTGCTAATATTATTGTCAAAAATACAGAAATAAATGTTAAAATGAAAGAAATAATCATCTATAATTCTGTCTCTAATCCTACCTCTAATCCCAGCTAGAGAGATTACCATCGTTAACATTTCAGAGGGTTGTTTTTCGGTAGTTAAAAACAAAGCAAAAAAATTGGGATATCGTACATACAGTTTTATTTGTTGCTTTTTCTACTTGTCTTTACATTTTGAGCTTTTCTCCATGCTGTTGACTGGTCAATATTCTTCTGTACGGCATATTTATTCTCTGTATTGATCCTAACACAGAGCCTTACAAATTAGGTTCTCAACAAGTATTGACTGGGAAGCCAGTTCTTCCTTCTGGACCCTTTGGGTGTGGGACAGGTGTAAAGAGAGGTCCTCTCATCATGAATTTGAGAAGCATCGCCTACAACTAAGACAGGTCTTATCTTTCTCTATACAATAAAAGCATTCTAGAGATGCATCTGAAAACTATGGATTACAACAGAATGAGGGACTACTCATGTGAAAAGATGATGGAGGAGTATGGAGGAGGCATGGGTGAGGACCAGAATGGAAGCAGTGGAGCATGACTCAGTGGGGCCACCAAGCCTGGAGGTGCACGTCTCCCCACCTGCATAGCAGAGGCCAAATGCAATGTGGGTTTGATGTTTTGGTTTTTCCTTGGAACCTCAGAGATTAGGTGAGGCTGGGAAGCCAGTGAGAAGGCTTCTGTGTGCAGACACCTCCTGACAGCTGGCCTGCTTTGGTCTCCCCAGTCTCCTTCTGGGAGATCTGACCCAATTTGGCTCTTCTACAATACATGGCAGTCACCAGTCTGCTCCACTCACACAGGACATGTGTGACCAGAAACAGCCACTTAGCAATGTTTTCAGAGTTTTAGAATTAAGCCTTAAGCAGCCCCAGTGAAGGTTCATGCCCCTTGAGGGCACTGCATGTAACATTGAGACAAATTTGTGTTAGTGGGTTTGTGTTCTGTCATGTTGCACTTGCTAGAGAATTGCTGTCTTCCCTGGAAGCAGAGAAGCTCTTCAGAGGAGTGTCGGCTGGGTGGTCAGTCTTGGATGGAGAGATTTAGAAGGTGAAGAGGAGCACTTCCATCTTGCCTAAACCCAGGCTTCCTTAAGAGTCACTCTCGGGGCCGCCTGGTGGCGCAGCGGTTTAGTCCGCGCTTGGCAGCCCGGGGTTTGCGTGTTCTGATCCCGGGCGCCCGCGGACACTCTGCCTGTCAGCCATGCCGTGGCGGCGTCCCATATAAAGTAGAGGAAGATGGGCACGATGTTAGCCCAGGGCCAGTCTTCCTCAGCAAAAAGAGGAGGATTGGATGGATGTTAGCTCAAGGCTGGTCTTCCTCACACACACACAAAAAAAAGAGTCACTCTCTCTGCAGAGCACATCATATCCATGTGAGAACCACTCTGTGTGGTTTGGCAACTACGTCTGCCAAGAAAAGCAAAAAAGATTTACCAAAACTCTAAAATAATTGAGGGTTAATATCTATACAAAACAGGACGCAACATTTTTTAAAGGTTACTGTATAGCAGTGGTAAATAAGTAGACTCTTGGCTTAAAACTGTTTGTCTCATTGCTAGAATATTCAGTGAGAGTTACAAATCGGTAATTTAAACCTTTTTGTTCAATGCTAGATTATTTGGTGAAAGTTCCCCATCACACCGGAGATAAAGATTCAAATACAGAATATTAGTTCCATTCTTGGCTAATAAAACACACTCTGACCATATTTAATCATGAATATTGTTTTTGAAAAGCCTTTTAAACTTTTCTGAGCTTCTAGTTTAGACAAATACCCCTCAGACATAATCAACAGCACCAGTACTTGAGCTTGTGTAGAAGACAACGAGGTGCATATTTTCCCAGCCTTTATATTACCTCAAATTCAATGGCACATTAAGAAAAATCCACATTTCACGTTTTGTTTCCCTGAACTACATTTCCTTATCTTAGTACTTGCTCAATCACATGGGCAAATGCCTTCAGGCCTCATCTCCTTCAGGAGGTTTTCCCTGAATGCTCATGATACCTGAGATGTTTTCTGGGGGCCCACCCTCATGTGCACATCTCTAGCCTAGTGCTTTGTACATTATATTTAAATTCTCTGTTTATATATCTACTGTGCTCCACTTACTGATGATTTAATCATGTCTACATGGCTCTTAGGGAGCACCTTGGACCATTGGCATAAAGTAGGAAGGCTCTTAAAAATAATGTTTGCTGAAGTGGACATTTCATCTTGATACTGGAGGAGTATTCCATAGTGGAGTGAGAGGGTAGCAACCTCACATTGCTTAGGGTGGAAGTAAGGGCAAGAAAGTAGGGAAGAATGGTCTCTTTCCATCCTCCTTTCTAGCAACATCTGTTCAGTGGGGATCGCCTGTGACAGGACCAGCTCCTGCTCATGAGACCAGGTGAAGCAGCAGCATCTGTTGTGTGTGAAGCACTGGCTCTGAGAGCCGACAGGCCTGGGCTGGAAATCAAACTGATATTTATTGCCTATGCAACTTTGGACAAGTTACCAAGTCCTCCTGAAGTTTTTAATTTCTTCATCTGAAAAATGAGGATCATCGTAGACACCTTTCAGGGCTGTTGTCAGGTTTAAAGAAAATACATATAAACTAATCAGAAGAAAATAATGATGGCTGTTCTAAGTTAAGAATGCTTTTGGCTGCAAGTAATAAAAGAACATTTCTACTTAGCTAAAAGAAGTTTATTTTCTTGCAGAAGAAGAGGTCTAGATAAGTGTATTCATCAGTTCAGGCTGCCAGAACAAAACACCATAGACTGGGAGGCTTAAACAACAGAAATTAATTTTCTCACTGTTCTGGGGGCTGGAAGTCTGAGATGAGGATGCCAGCATTGTATGGTTCTGATGAAAGCTCTCTCCTGGGCTTATAGATAGCTACCTTCTGGCTGTCCTCACATGGCAGGGAGGAAGAGAGAGAGAGAGAGAGAGAGAGAGCTCTGATCTCTGCCATAAAGACACTAATCCCATCTTGAGGGCCCCACCCTCATGACCTCATCTAAACCTAAACCCATCTCCAAAACCCATCACATCAACATGTGAGGAGGGGGACACAATTCATATATAGCAATAGGCAATTGATAGCTTTGTCTGAGCTGCCATCTGAGACCTGGTTTGTTCCTATCTTTCTGCTCTGCAATCCTTCCATGTGCTCCCATATTTATCACTTCATGGTCTTTAGATGGCTACTACACCTTCAGACAAGGTCCACATAGGAAGAAAGGGAAAGGAGCTATGCTAGTTGCAACTATCCCATTTTATGAGGAAGCACAAGTTATCAGAAATTCCTCACTAAGGTCTCATTGGTCAGAACTGTGTCTCCTGGCCAACCCTAGCTGTGAGGGAGAAACAGAAATTGGGCTTTCCAGCCTCTACAGCAGAAGAAGGCAAGGAAGGGAAGAGAGAGTTAGTAAAAATGTTGAGTGAGCCAGCCTACAATGTCTGCCACACTACCACTTATTGATAGGGTGACCATATGTCTCAGTTTGTCAGGGACAGCTCTGGTTTACACCTGTTGTCCAGTGTGACTATTAATAGCACTCCCTTCTCCTCTCAAAAGTGTCCTGGTTTGAATGACAAATTCTATGTTCACCCTACTTATTGAGCACTGTCTACTTATTGTAGACTCTCATTAAATAGTAGTTATTAATAAGGAAGATATAATACAATCGTAAGATAAATAACAAGCCAAGATCACATGTGGTGAATGCCTGGGTGGTACAGGCAGCAGATGTGCTGGATTTCGAGGAGAGAGAAATGAGTGTGAATTGACAAATGAGTTGGGTGAGCTGGGTTTGGATGAAGATGAACTATTGGGGGGAGATGCAACACCAAGGCATAAAAAATAAATAGACTGGGCACAGTTTGAAAGATGGAAAAGTACAGTTTATATGCCAGGGATTTTTCTTTGAAAAGATTAACAATAAACACGTTTTAACGCTACCTTTGTTTGAGAGAGAAACACTTTTTAATATGGGGTACAATGCTAACGTATGATTTGGCCTAAGAGCATTTTGAGGACTCATGGCACTAAATAAAAAGCTATTCATATTTATTAAGCCAAATATACCTTTTTGCCATCACAAAACTTATCACAAAAATTTTGCATGAGAGAAGAAAAATGATTTTCTAAATTATTCTTTTGTGGAGAGGGTAGCAGATTGTGACCTTAAGCTATGTAGTAATAAAGTCCTCCTTGATCAAGAGAAAATATTTGCATCGTCCAAATTTTCTTTTGCGTTGATCTCAAATGAAAATATTTACTTAGCTGTTTATTTTTTTTCCTTAGCTTGTTTTTTAAATCCCAACGCTTTTTTTTAGATATTCATTCATTCTGTCGGGCTGGTTGGTGGGCTGACTTAGTGGAAAGAGACAAAGCAAAGAAGTTTGGATCTAGTCTTGTCCCTGCCACTAACTAGCAAGTCTCTTTACCTCTCTGGATCTGTTTCTTGAATACAAATGAGAGAACTCCTAAAAGTTCACGAGTGACCTTGAGTTTTCAAGGGAAACCATGAAACAGCCAAGATGCTTGCAGCCTCAGGTTGGTTTGGCTTAGGGATGTTTTGAGAAGTAAGATTGCAGAGGAAAACTGAGATGAGACCATGAGACCACGAGATCCGAATGTCCTACTAAGCAACCAACTCATTTTTGGTAGAGGGAGGGCATTTCCTAAACAATATGGAAAATCAGTGTGAAAAAATGGTATGCTGGATGGATTGGAGGGGCGACTGTCTGGGTGAGTGGAGAGAAGAAAACATAAAGAAAGTAACATTTCAGTAGGATCTTGAAGGCAGAATAAGATAAGGAGCAAGAGTGTTCTGGTCAGGGCAAGCGGGGTGTGTAAAGCTACTGGACATGAAAGGATATTTTATGATAGGGAAGGTAAAACTTTAGGAATAAATTACATAATTGATTCAGATCTCAGAACTTTCCTTCAGGGCTGTGTATTTAACTGTGAGTCTTTGAGATTGGGGGAAAGGGACTCGGGATGCCTTGGAATCCTGGGTAAACACTGACCCTCTAATGTCCTAGCGGTGGGATTTAATTCTCTGCTAATTAGTGTTGGTTTTGGCTCCCCTGGGGACGTGTAAATATAAAGAAGGGGAGGAGTAGGGAGAAGGGCAAAGGCAAGTGCATGGATGTGTGTTTTCACAGAACTGTTTTGGAGGAATTGAGAAGTGCAGAGAAGGTTTTGAAAATAGAGCCAGGATTAGTATTTGTCATGCTTCAAAATAAAGCAAATTCTGCTGGAGGCACTAACATATCACACCCTAAAAATAAAAACAGAGAGAAATGGAGCCTTTTTTTACTCTCACTGGGATCATTTTAACCTCAGTAGCCTTCCAAAGGGAAGCCATAATCAGGTTGTTTTTATTGTCTGTGGGCTGGAGCAAATGCTGGTCTGTAAACATTCTGATGCTTCCAATTCAAATAGCCTTCTTAGGAATGTCTACCCACATTTGAGGTGTGCTTCACTGGGAACCTTAGAATGTTGTACAAAAGCAATGGGGCATCTCGTCAAACCACGATGTTTCAGAAATTTTCCAGCCAGAGGTGCTCTGGTTAGGGGCACTTGTGACAAACCTGCCCTTGTTTCAAGAGAGAACTTGAAAGAGTTTTGTTTTTCTGTTTGGTTGGGTTTTTAAATTTTTTGCCTTTTCTTCATCATAGAACAGTTGTTTGTAGTGGTTTTTTGTGGGGTTTTTTTTTTTTTTTTCAGCCAGAGAAGGATGTTTATGAGAGAAATATCTATTTCTGTATCTTCCGGGATCCACACTACCTTTTAAATATCTGTACAGTTCAAGTCAATTCTGCCAGCATTTACTCCACCTGGGTACTGGGTGCCCAGAATCCTGAAATTAATAAGATCGAGGACCTGCCCCATAGAAACCCACATTCCAGTAGGGAAGACAAATATGTATGTACACAAGTAACTCAAACACCACACAGGATTTGAAAATATCGAAGGAAAACACAAAGTTCATGGGAGAAATAGCAGAGAAGGAGCTGAATTCTGCTTGAGTATCAGGAAGAGAACAGAAGAGAAAGAAGAGAAGGGAAGGGAGGGGAGATGAAGGGAAGGGAATTTAAGCTAAATTTGAATAATAAGTAGAATCTCAACCATTAGTTGACTGAAATAAGAAATAAGGAATTAATCTCTTGTAAAGCAAGAATTTAAAATAATTTTTGTGCTTGCCAACAAAATAAACCTATTTTAATTCATTTATTTATTCATCTATTCCATAAACATGTATTGAGTACTGTGGTGCACCGGGTACTGTTTAGAGACAGAGATGAATAGAACATCCTCCCCGTCCTCCATACCCTCATTGTCCAGACAGGTAGACAGCGATGTGCACACAAACAATGATACCACAGAAAAATATCAACAGAGGGTGCATGAAATACTCTGAGAGCACCACAGACTTAAGGGAGTCAAGGAAGACTTCACAGAGGGATTGAGTTTTAAAGGTTCATTGGGGAATGGGTGGAGGAAAACAGTCCACGTAGAGGGAATGTCATGTACAAAGGCATAGAAGCATGAAACAGCATGAGATGTATGTTGTACCTAAGTATTTTGATATGTCTCAAATATAGAGTTGGAGGGGAGGAAAAAGTTTTCCTCTATCCTCTTAGGGTCCCTGGCTGGGTCTGAAAATTAAACTGACAAAGACAGATTAACAGGAGAAAAGCATATACATTTATTTAATATAAGTTTTATGTGACAGGAAGCCTTCATAAGGAAAGGAAGAACCAAAGAAACAGTTAAACCTGAGTATTTCGTGCTATATTTGATAAAGAGTGGGCAGTGGTGGAGGAGTATGATAGGTTAAGGAGTATGAGGTCAGTGTAAGAAACTGGGGGAAACTTAGCAAGGCCTGCTTGTTAGGATTCTTCTTGGTGTCCCTTTGTCTTCAGAGATAAGGATGCTCCTTTCCTCCAGGTATGGGGGGGCACCTCTCACATGACGGTTTTATAACCTGTTTCAAGGAAGAGGGTGAGAGGGGAAGGAAGTCAGATGGCCCTCCTGCTTAAAATATTCCAAATTCAAAGGTGCCCTATTTTGAGGTGTCATGTCCTGAATCCCATCAGGGTACATGGAAGGGGGCAAGTGGGAGCAGGGGAGATGAGAAAGGAGGCTAGAAATAAAATCAAGAACCAGATCTTGAAGAGCTCTCTAGACCGTGCGATGGAGATTGAATTATATCCTCTAGTCATTTTAATGAAGGATTTTAAGCAGGGCAGTAATCTCTACATTTTAGAAAGATCCTGCAGGTGGTTTCCTGGAGAATAAAGTTGAGCTGGGCAAGACAGGATGTAGTAAAGCCTGTTAGGAGGCTGTTTCAGCCAACTAGGTCCAGGGGGGGATTAAGACCTTTAGAGGCCATCACCCTTTGTCATCCTCCACATGCAATGAAGAATTTAAGCAAAGCCAACCATAAAATAAGTCTACTAAAACCCAAGTTCTGATTTTTTTATAATGATTGTTTAGATGCACTGAAAAAATATATCAAATATCAAAATATTTTAAGACTTTTATTGCCTCCTCTCTTTGGTGCCCTTGGTTTGTTGGTGCCTAAAGCATGTGTATCTCTACTTATCGTGGGATCCAGCCCTGCCCAGGAGAGTGGGTGGTTGGGCTGATGGGTAAAAGGATCAGGGAGGTACTGAAGCAGGAGGATCAACAGGGCTGGGTGAGGGGAAGAGAGAAGCCTGGGATGGAGCCTAGATTTCTGACTTGGCTGACAGGGTGGTGGCCGTGCACCGCTTTTAGATTTCTACTTATCATTCCTGACACTTGGCAGAGGCCCCCTCCCAGGCAGGTATGCCTCCAACATCTGTTCCCCCTGCAGAGTCCCTCCATCCTTTGCACTTAGTCCGGGCTCCAACGGGTATTTTCAAATGTCCTCATCTGAGGGCCCCACATAAATCCCTCACTGACTTTAAAATCCTCAGGACCAGATTCAGCCTCTGATGTAACCACCATTTCAGCACAGCTCTGTCACAAAGCTCTTGACACAACCTTGGCTCAGGATGGGAGAGCTCAGCAGGGCCCCCTTCCTTTCTCCCATCTCTCTTCCTCCCCGCTGGTTAGTGGCTTCTTCATGCAAATGTACTCACTCTGGGACGTGGCTCAGAAACAAAAGGAGAAGACGCAGCCTGATGGAAACACGGCTTTATCCCAACGTCATGCATAATTAATCCACTGCCAGCCCCCAAATCTGTCTGGGAACAAGGCCCCAGGCAGCAGCTAAATATATCTCTGGGATTTCCTGAATATTCTGAAGCATCAAGGACTCAGTTGGGAAGAGAATTTTCCCCATGATCCTAGGCCTAGTGTTCACACTCTTTTCTTCAGGATTCCGAAAGCCCTCACTTCAAGAGAAACAAACAAAAATTTAGAGTGCATACTAGATACATTCTTAATTAGAGTTAGCTCTCTCTCCATGTTCTTCCAGGCCCAGTATAGGACACAGGCACCCATAAGTGCCATTCATTGTTTTTCATCACCAATATTTGAGCATCCACTGCCTGGAGGTTTATTCTGTAGTCAATTGGTAACTGTGTCATCATTTCAACCACTTGACGTATGTTGCCAGATTTCATTTCTTCCTAAGTCAGCCTATCTCTGGATTCAAAACTTTGAAAATCTCCGCTTCCGAGTGCTGGACCAGACCATCTCAGGAAGGTGGGCCAGTTTATTTTATCAGGGACGGACACTTTTACATATATGGTCATCAGAGACGGGCCATATCCCCAGATATTGGTGGAAGTAAACATATATTTTTAGTCCTTGAGCCAAGAAAATCTCTGTTATAATTATAAATAGTCAAAATAACAACAACAAAGCACACACAGGAGTACATAGGGTAAAATGTGAAAGAACTTCTTGAATTCTCTGCCTCCACCCCAATTTCACTTCCCTCCTCCCTGTCAACAGTTATGTACTTGTGCATCCAGAACTTTTCCTGCACTTTGCAGATATCTTTCCTTATACGTGCATAGATCTCCACTTAAATGAATAGTGACTATTAGCATGAAGCTCTCAGAAATGTACCCATTTCATAGACCTCATGGTGGTTCCCCTACACACCTTTTATCTTTACAATGATAAATAATTCATAAAATTCAAACTAACATAGTACAGGGCAGGGGGGTGAGGAGCGTGGGCTGAGAATTACAGCAGAAACCTTCTTCATGCATACTTGTGAATCTTTCCATGTTCAGTCTGTGACCTTTTTGCAGTTTTATGCATTTAAATAATATCTAGTCTCTAGAGCTCAAGCTTTGCTCATGAGCTGCCCTGTGAGATAAGAGATCCTCATTATCTACTTTTACTTGCCTCCATCGGGAATTTTTTCAGCCAGAAATACCAGGTCAATTAGCATGCACCACAGAACAGTGTGTAATTCTCACACTGGCTCCGAAAGCCTCCTGCCTCCCTGGTGGACAGCATTTCAACTCCCACTCCAGCGTCGTGTAATCACTTCTTCAATAAGCCCCAAATCGGTTCCTGCTCCGGGAAGAGTGTCTCTAATTACATTTGCCTTTCTCTTCCTCAGTCATGAAGGTGCTCTGTGCAGACGCCTGTGCCCGGCAGTTCTCGGAGGAGTAAAAGCGCAGCCAGATGCGGGAAGGTCCTTCCTCTTCTTTAGAGAGCAGTTTATTTTGCTTTTCCGAGCCAGGTAAGCCTGCATGATGTTTGACGTCACGACTCACGTTCTTTAATGGTTTACGTCATTATTTGCTAGGCTCCCTTCGATGGAAGGCCAGTTTGGTTTTGATATATTTTTCTTCACGTAAAGTCCAGAATGACTGCTCGTACCTACATGATTTATGAATTTCCTTCCTCCCTAGAGGTTTTTCTGTTTCCCATCAAGATGAATATTTACTTGATTAAAAAAAGCAAAGTAGGGGCTGGCCGGGTGGTGTAGTGGTTAAGTTCCCACGTTCCGCTTCAGTGGCCTGGGGTTTGCAGGTTCGGATCCCAGGCACAGACCTACACAGTGCTCATCAAGCCATGCTGTGGTGGCATCCCACATACCAAATAGAGGAAGATGGGCACAGATGTTAGCTCAGAGCTGATCTTCCTCACCAAAAAAAGTAAATAAGATACATAATATTTTTTTTAAAAACGCAAAGTAATCTTTGATCCTGGTATACCTGTAGGTATAAACCTATAAAGAAATATAAATACAGTTTGTCATCATTTTCTTTCCTGAGAACATTTAAAAATGTAGATATGCTGTGTTTTATATGGACTAATTGCTCTTGTCTGAAGACCTTAGGAATGGTTTCTGGTGAGGTGAGTGGAGGGACTGTCCTTTATGGAAACCAGGCAGAGAGTTTGCCATTTTGTTTGCTCCTGGCTGGTCCAAAGCCAGCCTCCTACGAATTTTGAATTGTTCGTGACAACAGAAGGAAATGCTGCAGCAGCTGAGACTTCAGATATAGTGGTCATGGAGATAAAAGGGCTGCTTTTTCCCCTCTGGGATGCAAGACTTGAGTTTAAATGTGAATGATATCTTGAGTTCAATGCATTTGATACCTTTCAGTGGTGCAATAAAGAAAGATATCAGTGGGCAGAAAGGGAAGGAAATATTGGCACTTAATGAATGAAGGCTTTCTGGAGGAGCAAGGACAAAAGTATTTTGGGAACCATGGACAAGTCTTGTAACCTCTCTGGGCCTTTGTCTCCTAATCCATAAAGTGAAGAGGTGGGAGGACAGGAGCACTGAGATGTCTTCCATTTCTAACATTCCATGATTATGTAATTCTTTGTTCTAGTCATTTTGGACAGTTTGGGCAAAGACCAGTAGGCAAGATCTAAGTAAAAATCTGAAAGGGATGGGAACTCGAACAGGAGATGTGGGTAGAGATATGAATGGCAGAAAAGAAACATGAATGGTCTGGAATCAGAAGGTTTTATTTAATCCAAAAATATGGTCAAGGTAGTAGGAAAAGATCTAGAGGCAGCTGGCTGGGTAGTTTGCATGAGTATTTTCTAGCGTAACCTTTTAATTCCTTTAATTATGTTAAATGTATTTCAACAGCTTTATTGAGATATAATTCAAATACCATACAATTTACTCATTTAAAGTATGCAATTCAGTGGCTTGTAGTATATTAACAGAATTGTGAGTACACCAACACAATCAATTTTAGAATATTTTCATTATGCTGAAAAGAAATGGTGCTCTGCTTAGCCACCATTCCCAATTCCTCCCCCAAAATCCTAGTCAACACTAATCTACTTTCTGTTTCTATAGATTTGCCTATTCTGAACATTTTATGTCAATGGAATCATACAATATATAGTAATTTGTGACTGGTTTCTTTCACTTAGCATTATGTTTTCAAGGTTTTTCCATGTTGTAGCATATATCAGTACTTCGTTTCTTTTTATTAATGAATAATATTCTGTTGTATGGACATACCACATTTTATTTATCCACTAGTTGATAGACATTGGGGTTGTTTCCACTTTTTAGCTATTATGAATAATGCTGCTAAGAACATTCACTTAGAAGTTTTCGTGTGGACATGTGTTTTCATTTCTCTTGGGTATATACCTAGGAGTGGAATTTCTGGGTTATATGGTAACTCTGTATTTTAAACTGTTTAAAAAACTAACAGAGGGTCCCAGTTTCTCCACAACTTCACCAACACTTGTTATTACTTGTCTTTTTGATTCTAGCCATCCTAGTGGATGTGAAGTGGTATCTCATTGTGGTTTTGCGTTCCCTGATAGCTAATGATGTTGAGCATCTTTTCATATGCTTATTGGCCATTTGCCTATCTTCTTTGGAGAAATATCTATTCAGATGCTTTGCCCATTTTTTAATTGGGTTATTTATCTTTTTATTATTGAGTTGTGCTATTCATAGATTCTAGATACATACAAGTCCCTTATCAGATACACGATTTGAAAAAATTTTTTCACATTCTGTAGATTGTCTTTTCACTTTCTTGTTGGTAGACTTTGAAGCATAAGTTTTCAATGTGGTGATGTCAGGTTTATCTAAGTTCTCTTTTGTTGCTTGTACTTTTAGTGTCACATCCAAGAAATCATCGTCTAATCCAAGATCATGAAGATTTATGCCTATGTTTTCTTCTAACAGTTTTATAGGTTTAGCTCTTACACTTGGGTCTTTGATGCATTTGAAGTTAACTTTTTTTTATGGTGTGGGGTAGGGGTCTATTTTCATTCTTTTGGATGTGGATAGCCCTTTAATTATTTTTAACTATATAGTTCTACGTATTTTCTGAGTGGTTGCTCTAGGGCTTACAATACATATTCTAACTTAACAGAACCTGGTTTAGATTTATACTAACTTAATTCCAGTGAAATCTAGAAACTGTGCTTCCTTACAGCTCCATTCCTTCCTCCCCTTTGTTGCACTATTATTGTTACTACATCTGTATATGTTAAAAATACAACACATTGTTATGATTATTACTTTATATAGTCTTATGTATTTTAAAGAAGCTGAGAGAAGAAGGAATAGCAAGTGTAGACAGACTTGGGGGATATTATAAGCCCTTTGAGTGCAGAAATACTCTCTGCTTTGCTCATCGTATCCTCTGCACCTAGAACAGTACTTGTCACATAATAGGTGCTCACTTAATATATAGATAAGTGAATAATGATCTTCATACAGATAATAAATGAACTCCCAGAGAGAGTCCCGATAAGAAGTGGAGATGAATAATGAAGAGATTAAGAGAATAAGGTTATGTGTGTTGTGGTGATGTTGGGGGAGAGGTAATAATCATAGTGAAAAGTAAGAAGAGAGTGTCTTTCTCATTCGGTGTCTTATATACCTGATGCCTTGCACAGTGTTGGCATATAGCAGATGTTCAATAAATGTTGAGTGAATGAGTGAAGCATCCTATGGCTGGTGCAGATCTTGGAGGATGAGGCAAGAGAGGTTCAGTCTTAGAAGTCCCTGTGCTCCCCAAATGGACAGAATCTCTGCCTCTTCTGTGTCCATGGCTCTACACTGGTGCTTGTTCTGGGGTCCTCGCTTTGTGTCCCACATCCCCACTGGACTGTCAGCTACCTTTGTGTATTCTGAGCAGGATGTCCAATCACTAAAGGATGAAAAGTACAAGATTGTTGGTTAGGACTGAGTAGAGGGAAGGAAGGATAAATTTATCATTAACCAAGTTGATGGAGTGGGAGGTGGGCAGTGAGAAGAAGAAGAAGAAAACTATTGGTGATAGACTGAGGCAACTGGGAGAAAACCTGTGATATTCTATGTTTATTTACTCATTCATTCACCCACAACATTTACTGAAAGCCTGCTTTGTACCAGGCTAAAGATTCGTATAACAAGGTGTTCAAGTTTGCTTATTAAATCCTGGACATTAAAAAAATTACTTAGTTGTTGTAAAAACATTCTGGAAATAACTATATAGCACACTGTAGTGGTTAGAAATCCAAGACTGGAGCCTCCCTGCCTGGGCTTGAATCCCAGCTGGGTGGAGTTGCCTGACTTCCCTGTGCTGACCAAAGCTGTTTTTTCTGTGAAATTGATGTATTGGTACCTCCCTCTCAAAATTCTTCTAAGGATTAAATGGTTCATACACATAAAGCACCTGGAATAGTGCCTACCACATAGTATGTACTATATAAGAGCTAGTTATTATTTTTGATATGATAATTATTGTTAAACAAAGACCAGAATAGTCAGTTCATTGAAACCATCTAGTAAATTTCAACAAAATTCTCAATTTCTCATTTTCTATACTACCTAGCTACCTAGGCATCTTTTTAGTAGCAGCCATTTATGTATATATGTATTTATTTATTTATTTTATAGCTTGAGTCATTAAGAAGGAACAACTTTCTTCTTGCGTATGTTGGTTTCATTTTGTTAAATGATTAACCGTGGCAAAGAGCTGTTTTCTACCTTTGAAAAAGCAGCTCCACTCCAGCAGTTACCAGAACAGAGGGGAGCCTCCTGGATGGATAATTCATAGAGCAGGAAAGCAGTTGCTTTTTTTTTTCAAATTAGGTCGATGTGAATAAATTCCTGCTTGAGATTTCAAGGCTGTGGCAGATCAATGGGCTCAGGAATCAAAGGCACCGAGGTGGTGTTTCTAATGTAAATGGATGAGCCATTCCAAACACTAATTAAAGATTGTTGCTAGTTGGTTTTATCACATAAAAAAGCAGCATCATGAAAGATTCGTTTTGAGGTTTAAAAAAATTTTAGATTAGAAAGATACAGGAGAAAGGTTGAGTGTTTATTTCTATCACTGAATGCAAGAACCTCCCCTGTCCCCCCCAATCAAAGTGTTCTAGAACCCACTTGCATTGCTTGGACCCCTGAAGTACGATTCACTTGGACAATTAAGATTTGTCTTGCTGTAGAACTGCAGGTCCCTTCCAGTCAATTTGCTTAGTAGAATGTGCTTCCAACATTGAACATTGGTACCTGATGTTCTTATCTCAACTGCGGATTGCCTATTTTAAGTCATGCACACACAGTGAGTGTCCAGGACGTTGAGTCCTCAATAAACTCGTCATTGGGAGAGGGAGCTGGTGGCATATAATAGGTGTTTAATAAATGTTTGTTAAATGAATGAATAATGGTGGTGATGGTGAACTGAAAATAAATTGGTCATAAATAGAAATCTCATCTAGATTTTTTACCCTGAATGGTCCCAGACAAGTCTTTTAACTGGACCATTCCATGCCTCAGTTTCCATGTCTTTAAAAGAGAATATTGGTTAAAATATAATTGGTGGATTTAGGAGTAAAATAGAACTATGTTAATTCAAAATATTTACACTGAAGATTCCCACTGCCTAGCTCACCTGGTTACCATCAGGAGCAGGAAGCTTGCTCTGTACAACTATACCAGGTTGTATAGTTGCTCAATCCAATCTTACACCATCCTCAGGAGCGTGAGCGCTCACTCTTACTTGGCCTGAGGTTCCTTCCCGGAAGTGATGTTAAAGATAAAACAAGAACACAATGGTTATGCAACTACATGATTATTTATCCTGACTATCCAAAGTAAGAAGAAGAAATGGCACATATAAGTAGGATGATCACATTATATATCATCCAAACAAGGACACATCTGAGAGTGAAAAGGGAGCTAATAATAATTACATTGGGAAACGCCTGGACAGTCTAAGGCAAACCAGAATGTCTGGTCAGCTTGGGTCTATGCCAGCCCCAGAAGCAGTCTTAGGTGTTCAGGATCAATTTAATCCTTTTTACCTAACTAAACTTTTTCCCTTCCTGACCCCATCCTCTGTCTGTGATAAAACTCCTCCCAGCTCCTCTTAAGATCTAAGTAGACCACTTGTAGATTCACCCTCATTTGCTAATCACAGCATCAACACACATATTTTTCTCATTATAAAATCGTTAGCATTACTGAGGCAACTAAGAATGAGGCATATGCCTTCTGCTCCATTGGGTGAAATTCCACCTGTGTTTTTAGCTAATTTACTTATGTGAATGTTCTACAGTTGCCCACTCCTTATTTTGTCTGATTCTTTACAGGTCCTGGTGACCTGTACACATTCTCCTGACTTTGCTGACTTATCACATTTTATTTCCACTAACAATCCTTGATACCTTTCCCTCCTTCAATACAATCGATTTCCTTTCAACTAGCACTGCCCACTCAACAGTCATGGGGTGTTGACTAGCTGTGTGTTGTGGTGGAAAAGAGTCAGGTCTTTTACACATTTATTGAACGAATATTTAACCGAGAATTTATTGTGTGCCAGATACTATTTAGAGCCCTGAGTATATAGTCTAGTCTGTGATTTGTCTGTTGGTTTTCTTAATGATATCTTTTGATATCCAGAAATTTTTAATTCTGATGAAATCAAACATCAAATTTTCTTTTATGGTTTGTGGGTTTTGTATCCAGTTCAAAAAACTTGACCTACTTCAAAGTCCCGGAGATATTTTCCTATGTATACTTTTAGAAACTTTATGGTCCTAGGTTTTATGTTTAAGTCAATGATCCATCTCAAATTAATTTTTGTGTATGGTGTGAGATAAAGATCGAGCTTTTGTTCACACAGATATCCAGTTAATCCAGCACCATTTGTTTAAAAAAAGACTTCCCTGGGCCGGCCTGGTGACATAGTGGTTAAGCTCGCTCACCCAGCTTTGGCAGCCCAGGGTTCGTGGGCTTGGATCCTGGGCACAGACCTGAGCACTGCTCATTAAGCCATGCTGTGGTGGCATCCCATATACAGAGTGGAAGAAGATGGGCACAGAGGTTGGCTCAGGGCTAATCTTCCTCAGCAAAAAAACAGGAAGATTGGCAATGGCTGTTAGCTCAGGGTTGATCTTCCTCACCAAAAAAAAAAAAAGAGAGAGAGAGAGGCTTCCCTTTCCCCACTGAATTGGCTTAGTGCCTTATGGAAAATCAATTGACCGTATATATGTGGGTCAATTCCTGGACTCTTTATTTTGGTCTATTGGTCTATTTCTTTACACACTGTCTTTATTACTGTAGCTCCTGGGACTATAGTCTAAATAAGTCAAACATGATCACTACCCTTAAGGAGCTCATAATCTGATGGGAGGCAGCCTGACATAGAAATCATAATTGTACCAAGAGGTGGAGAAAACCACAGTGCTAGCCACAGATGTTAGAAGTACAAAAGAGAACTCCACCTGGTTTCTGGTGGGTGAGGAAGCTTCCTGAAAGTGGTAACACTTAAAATGGTCCTTAAGGGATCAGTGGGAGTTTGCAGAAGGTGGAAGCAAGCCTGCTGCCCTCAAGTAAGAGTGAGGAGACCAGTGTCGCCGGAGTGGAGTGAGTGAGGAGGAGATTAGAGGAGATGGTGTTAAAGAGGAAGGGGACCACATCGGGCAGGGCCTTGAAGACCATTTTAAAGGTTTTGGCTTTTACTCTGAATGAGATGGAAAGTCATCAAAGAGTTTTGAGTAGAGAAGTGACATGATCTGACACCTTTTAGAAAGATCTTCCTGGATCTTCCTCTGCTTGAAACAGACCACGTTGGGGGTTGTAGGGGGCAGGTAAGGACAGAAGCTCTGAGACCAGCTCTAGAGACTATAACTATAATCCAATCAAAACTTGATGGTGGACTCAGTGGGATGATTGTGATTGGATAATAATGGGATAAAGAGGTTGTGTTCTGGATATATTTTGAAGGTAGAGCCAATAGGATTTGCTGATAGATTGAACATGAGATATAAGATAAAAAAGAGGAGTCAAGGTTTTAGGCTTCAGATGGAAGGATATGTTGCCATTTATTAAGATGTCAGAGGAGCAAGTCTGGAAAAGAGAATCAGAAGCTTGGTTTTTCTGCTTTATGAGAATAAGTATGAGAGATTACTACTGAAAGTACAGGTAATTTTCCCTAAAGAAGAACTAGGTGGAGGACATAGGTGAAGACAAAGTCACCTTGTGAGCCCAATATGAGCAGCCCTATTCAGGTGTTGGGGGAACGTGGGGGAATGGACACAATCCCCTATACATGGACCTGCTCTCAAGGAGAGCTTCTGAGTAGCCTTGACTCACACAAATGAAAGTTAAAAAATATGAAGTCAAGGACCAGATTATGGGATACAGATGTCAAGTGCTACAGGATAGTAGCAGTGTGGTCAGGAGTAGTCAAAGAATCCTTTTAGAAGGAAGTGTGAAAGGAGCCATCTTCACAGAATGGGGAAGACGTAGAGAGGAAAAAGGGCAAAATTGTGGGAATAGCAGGAGCCACTCAGAACACAGATATTCTAGGCCTGGCTGGAAGAGTTGTCAGGAGGACTCAAAAAAATTGGTTCCTGGCACATAATAGGCACTCGATTAAGGGCAGCTAATAATATTTATTATATTGGGGGAATTGATGGAGATAATCTTGAGTCCAGCCCCACCCACATGTCAGCACCTACTCCTTTGATGCCCTTTGCCCTTTCTCCTTTCCTGGGCTGTCTTCTAATACCTTCAAATCTGACTTTCTAAATTGTTTGGGAGGGGGAAAGGGAATTGAGCTATAATATTTCAGCATGTCTCTGTAGGCTTATGGGTTTTTAATGATCTCATCCATGTGAATACTACAAAGGTCCAGAAGGGGGCAATGTGACACTTGGACTTCAGGAGGTTTTTTGTTTCACAAATGTTTTGGAATCCACCCTCTATTGTTAAAATCCGGAATCTCAGAATGTCAGGGCTGGAATGATCCGTAGACATCATGAGGTCCAACACTCTCACTTGCCAGTAAAGACACTGAAGCCCAGTGAGGGGAAGGGACTTGCTTAAGGTCACACAGGCATTTAGTGGGAAAGTCAAGACCCTAACCTCCTTTGACCCTAAGCCAGTGCTTATTTCAAGACCCCATTTGGTTGTTTGATTTGGGAGAATCTTCCTCAAAAGCAGAGTTTCTCAAACTTGTGTCATGTACCAATAACTTCCTTTTTTGTGTGTGAGGAAGACCAGCCCTGAGCTAACATCTGTTGCCAATCCTCCTCTTTTTTTTCTGAGGAAGACTGGTCCTGGGCTAACATCCGTGCCCATCTTCCTCTGCTTTATATGGGACGCCGCCACGGCATGGCTGACAAGCAGTGTGTCTGCCGGTGCCCGGGATCCGAACTCACGAACCCCGGGCTGCCAAAGCGCAAACTTAACCGCGAAGCCACCGGGCGGCCCCCAATAACTTCTAAAGGAATAAAATTCTCACAACTCTCTGGATGGACGAGACTTAAATTATTTTATTATGGATAAGTAGAAATAAAAATTCTACATTAAAGATACTGAAAAATGTACAAATATAAAACTCCATGTAAATTCTTTTTTCTTACAGCTTGCATACAACTATAAAGCAAAACAAATTTTACCACGTTAAAAACAAAACTTCAAACCAATGAAATTCAGATTCAAAATATTATTTGAAAAGTATGGATGGTAATGTTTTGTTGAAATTAATTTGTTACTCATAAGTAAATTAAGTAGATACAGTGTTTTTCAAAACAATGATATCCCTATTCGTATCACCTTGGTTTCTTTCATATAACCAATCCTCAATAAATATTTGTGAATTTGTTTTATATGAAGATATAAATAATTTGAAATATTTTGAGATATCAGAAAACCAAAATCTGAAGTCTTGCAATTGTTATTCTTTCCTTAACCCATGTGCTTTCTTCATCTATCTATCTATCATCTATCATCTACTATCTATCTATCCATCTATTTTTAATTTTAAAGTAATTATACATGTTATAAGACATTCAAACAATACAGAAACATATGAGCTAAGAAAAGAAACAAATTCATTGTGTAAACATTTTAAACATTATATAACATTAGATTGTATAAATATTAGGTTATTGTAACAAAAGTCAAAACAACTGTCTTTTGGAAGGTAGAATCTTATTTCTCTCATCATAGTCTACATGTAAGTAATCCAGGGCTCACAGTAACCATGCAGTGATGGGAGCCCAGGTTCCTCCTCTCTTGTGGCTCTGCCATTCTCAATTCATGGCTTCTATCTTGGTCTAAGATGGTTTTTTCCATTTACATCACCATGACCATATTCAAACCAGCAAGAAGAAGGAAAGAAAGAAGGGGAGGAGAGCATGCTTCTCTCCTTTTAAGGGCACAACCTCGAAGTTGCGTTTATCGCTTTTGTTCAAAGCCCATGACCAGACCTCAGACACACCACCAAACCTGACTAGAAGGGAGACTGGGAAATACATCAGTTGGATAGCAATGTACCCAACTAAAACTTCTGTGTTATACAATAGTGGTTTTCAAATCTGGCCATACCACAGAATCACCTGGGAAACTTAAAAACAAATGAACAAAAAAGCATGCCCTCCCCCAAGACCAATTAAATCAGAATCTGTGGGGGCAGGGCCTGGGCATCTGCATTTTTAAAAAGCTCTGTGGTGATTTTGATACAGGTCAAAGCTGAGAACCACTGCTAAAGAAGAAAGAAGGAACAGATGTGTGTGTGTGGGGGGGGTAACTAACAGCCTGGACGATATACCGCCTTTCACTACTCCCAATTCTGAACCACCCACTCCCCCTACCCCAGTTGTCATCCACTAGTTCAATCTGTATCCTTCCAGACCTTTTTCTATGAATATATAAATAAACACCTGGTCTGTCCCAACACCCAAGAGTGACTCCAGAATTCCTATATAGGTGGGTCTTGGGAGAGAAATATTAATAGAAAAGGCATGATCCTCTATGCATCATATTTTGGATCATTTCTCTTTTACCATTGGTTTGAAATGCCATCTCTATTAACATATTAAATTTCCATGTCTATGAAGATCTTTTTTTAAAAGAAAGTTCTGGGTTTTTTTTGGTGAGGAAGACCAGCCCTGACCTAACAGCCGTTGCCAATCCTCCCCTCTTTGCTGAGGAAGACTGGCCCTGGGCTAACATCCGTGCACATCTTCCTCCACTTTATATGGGACGCCGCCACGGCATGGCTGACAAGCAGTGCGTCAGCAGGCGCCCGGGATCCGAACCGGCGACCCCAGGCTGCCAAGCGCGAACTAAACCGCTGCGCCACTGGGCTAGCCCCCCCCAAATTCTGTTCTTTTAGTTCAGATTGCTATTGCACGCTGACACTTGTTCCTTTTTTTGTATTTAATAACTTCTCTCCTGTCCCCTGCCACCACCACCCCTCACTTACCTCCACTGCTGGGTAATCATTTAAGAATTCTCAGATGTGTTGCTTATACTGTGTGAAGGGATGACTTACAAGGTATGGGAGGTTCTTAATAAAGATTTCAAATCCACTTGAACTTTTTATGATGGTAAAAATAACTTCTGTTCTGTAACACTGTTTTCCTCCTCCGTGACTGCAGCCCTCCAGCCTCCTGCCATGATAGACTTTCTTGAGTTCTGCTCAAATAAAAAGAACGTTTCTTCTAACATCTCCCAAGGCCATCACTCAAATGTTGTTCCCTGCTTCTTAGTGAACACACTATATTAGAGCCGAAGAAAGTTATAAGGCAGCAAAAGAGCAGTTTCTGCTTTGACTTGCAAATATCTTTAATCCCCTAAAAATAAACTGTGAGCTGCAAATAGGCATAAGTGTTCCCGCACTGTTTCCTAAATTAGTTATTTTGGAGGAGATGAAGAATACATTTTGTTTTTCTGCTCGGGGCCACCTGCTTGTGATTCAGTCCATGATTCTGTTCTGTATCTTAAAGCCATTTCTTATTTGTTTGGAGGCAGACATCCTCCCTCAGAGAAGATGGGAAGGTTGTGTTTTGGAAATGAATTATAGATGAGATTAAAATCTTTATGGGGATGGCCTGAGTTTCTGCCATGTCTCTGTTGAAATGTGAGTCTATTCTCTTCCTCATGTGTTTGAAGCTCCCGGCTTCCCATGTGCAAGGTTTACTTTCAACGATCTCCACCTTTATGGAGCTAATAATCGAGACACCAAGGGCAATTTTCTTAATTTCAGTTAGCTTTAGTTTTGTTTTTTGTTTTAATCTGTGAAAAGGGAATGACAATGCCTCACCTCACAGGATTGTCATGTCGTGTCATGTTGTTCATTCATTCATCAGGCACTGTTGCCTGTTGTAAAACCCCCAGCACTTTAAAATTCCAAATATTCTATTTTTTGATCTAGTAAATTTTAACAATCATTTTAAATTGCATTACAGAAAATTTTAAACATATACAAAAATGGTGCAAAGAACATTATAAACCTCCATGTGCTCATTTCATTTAAATTCCCATCATTCCCTCCACTCCTGATTATTTTGAAGCCAATTCCAGACATATCATTTCATCTAACAATTTTAAAGATTAATGTTTGATCCCATTTAAAACTTAATTAAATCCTTTTAAGCATTTTAAACTGCATTTATAATTTAATTTATTTCATTTCCTTTTAAAGTAGTTTATTTGATTAACAAAAACTTCCAAAATAGTAATTATTCTTATAAATATAATGATTTAAACATTTAAACAGGGTAAACCTTAAGTTCTTTTAAATTCATTTCACTGCTATTCATACACAACAAAATTTCAACTTAAAACTACAAGTCTAAATCAATTATTCAATTCTTCATTTTAAATTAGAATCACAAAACTATTTTGTTACTGTATTATGCCAAATTTTCTTCACATGACAAGTACATAAAATACCAATTTTGCACAGGCTCATCAAAACAAAAATATTAATACTAGGGGATTTGAGTCTCTTAAACATTTCTGTTTTTAATGCTAAATCTTCCCAAGGTTAAAAGATACTTAATCACTAAGAAACTGCTGTGTCGTCCTAGACCTCACAGAGGTGGGTGCTCCCACCCACCTGGCTACATTTGTGGATTAAACTCAACCAATTTGTTTTCCGTTTCATTCTATATTGAATAGTTTTCATAATCTTCCTCTTGGGACCCAAATTCTTACAGATATTTAATTGACAGTTAAGTGAGTATTTTATAGCTTTGTCTATCTTTGAGGTCCGAGTTTTAAGGAAAATACCAGTGACAAAAATGTATTCTGTGAGGATGAATGAGATGGTTAAATAAACTTAGAGAACACTGAATTAAACACAGATTTTGTTTGTGTGTATGTGTGTGTGTTCTACATACCACAAGACTGTAAGGTACTAACGCAAATATCTAAGAGGGGTGTAGTATGCACCATTCCCAGATGTATTTGACAGTGGACCACCCTCCCCTTTTTTTCTGATGTTCCTATAAAACCTAGAACAAAGACTACAAATTGGCAACCTGAAGGCCAAATTTGTCCTGAGGATTCAGTTTCACTTAGCCACACAGTGTTTTTAAAATATTTAATCCACCATTTAAAAATTGAGAGAGTTCACCAAAAATTTCTTGATTTCCAATTGCTTTTAAATTAAAAGGCCTGGTAAAAGTAAGCCCGCATGCCAGCATGGCCACCCTGGATGGAGCTGAGTGTGGGCTGCCTCGAGTGTCGTGCTGGCATGGTTGCTGCACTAAGCCCCATAGAACACCTGCACGGCCCTCCTAGGCATTGAGTCTGTGACCTTGATGGTCAAGGGAACCTCAAGTGTGATAGAACTCAGCCTAGGAAGAGCTGATATAAGGCCATCAGACTGAGTGGACTGGCCATGGATGGTGAGTGTAAATGGAATGAAGGAAACCTGGGCCAAGTGACCAGGAAAGCAGCCTGTGAGGTCAAGTGGGGCAGGAGGTAGTGTTGTAACCACAGGCCCTTCAGGACCCGTTCAACTGACCCCATCTCTTATCAACAGAATGATTAAGAATTGTCTTTCAGAAAAACTGCAAAGTCACACAGCATGCGCAAAAGAAGAAATTGTGACCTGAAATGACTTCAGAACCAAACGTCCTTCTCCCCATGGAACCCAAGGACAGGGGCATGAAATTTGGACTCCTATCAGAAGCGAGGGGTCCCTCATTCAGGAAGGTCCAGTGTTAAAGCTCCTTCCCCACCTCATCAAAAATGTTTAGAGGGGCCAGCCTGGTAGCATACTGGTTAAGTTTGTGTGCTCTGCTTCGGTGGTGGCCCAGGGTTCACAGGTTTGGATCCCGGGCACAGACCTATGCACTGCTCACCAAGCCATGCTGTGGCAGCCGTCCCATATACAAAACAGAGGAAGATGGGCACAGATGTCAGCTCAGGGCTAATCCTCCTCAGCAAAAAGAGGAAGACTGGCAATGAATATTAGCACAGGGCCAATCTTCCTCACCAAAAAAAGAAAATGTTTAGAACCCCATCATAAATGATTAGAACCCTTTCATAAATGTTTAAAACCTTACCATAATGCTTGAAGCCCACCAGCCAAAGCCTGTCCCACCAGCATTTCTGTGTGCCAGCTTGTTCTCCCTAAACTTAAATTTTGCCCCAAATCCTGAATCGGGGAGACAGATCTGAGGTCACATGCCCCCTGTCTTCCTGCAGATCAATCTCGCAGAATAAAAGCTGATTTCTCCCCACAAAGGTTGATGCCATAATTAATTGGCTTGTTTATGTGCATCAGGCAGAGAACTCCAGTTTTGTGCCGTAACAGTGTCAAGGAGCAGTGCTATTATTCATCACTAGAGCACAACCAGTTCACATTAATTTTCCATTTGCTTCAGAATTCCCCAACTGTCCCCCCCATGGGGATCTTGACATGCTTATTGAGAAATAAAGAGCTAAGGCCAAAAGCTGAGATGGTGCAAATGGTTTTTAAGTGGTAAAATAGATTTTCAAATGAAGCGTGTGAGCTAATGATTCCCCCTGAGGCTGCACCATGGTTGAGGATTACAGTGGGGCTAGCAATGCATCCTGTCGCCACACAAAGAGAAAACTGAGCTTTTCCTCGAAGCAAAGCAGTGCCTGGCCTTGCCAACCAAGGAAGAGGTTGTCTGAGAGCCTCGACCAGAAGTTCTGTAATTTAAACTCAGACAAAGAGAACAAAAACAAATGGTTTTCTTTGATATTATTTTCACAGTGGGTCTCAAGTCAAGAAAATAAACTACCAAGTAAGCTTTGCTTTCTTTAATCTTATTTAATGCATTGCTATGCAGCAACAGTAAGCTAATAATTAAGGACCATTCAGCCTCCTCCAGAGACTTTGATCTACAATGACGTGACTGCATATTTTTGGCTGGCTGGATTTCTAAGCTCTCATTAGGGTCCATAAAAATTGATCAAAATCAAAGGGCAAAAGGTAAAATGACAACAAACCCCACTTGCATCTAAGAGAAGAGGGGGTTTCATTTGCATTAGGCATGTCATAATTTCCACTATGTGCTTATTTTTCAACCTTATGGTAACTTGATGTTTTGGGACACTACTAAAAAGTAATCAAAATGTAAACTATTTATAGTAATCCCACAATCTGTAATCAGGATTTCTGTTTCCAGACATCTAAGAAGTCTTTAGGAAAAAAAAACCTCTGCAAAATAAAAATGAGTATTCACACTCAAACAGGATTTATCTTTCCTGTTAGATTTTTTTTCTTCTCCCTTTATAGCCTATTGAAATACGTGAGAATCCAGAGATTTTCCTCATTCATTGCTATTTTTGAAATTTCTGAGATTCGTTGACGATTCAAGCACAATAGAAACCACATGTCTTACTTTATTGGGAATGCAATAGTGTGACTCTGAAAATTCTAATAATTAGATGTTGGACTTTCTGAATTGATCAACCAGTTTTCTTGTCTTTTTTTTCCCTCTATTGTTCATCTTTTCTAGATTTTTATTTTTAAAACTCTTTGATTGAATTCTTTAACTTTAATTTCCAAGAGAGCTCTTTCTTGTTCTTTTTTTTAGCATTTTGTTCTGGGTTTATGTGTACAATACATCATTGATCTTTGGCTTCCTGCATTGCTCGCCGCTTCCCTCAAATTCGTTTTGGTTGTTGTTGTTTTGGTTGAGTATGGTTTCTTTCTTTCCTTTTGGAGCTTTGCTCACGTGTCTGGTGCTTCTTGCCTGGACATTCACTCCAAGCGGAAAGCACCGAAATCTGATTGGAAGCTCCACATGGGAGCGAGCCTGGCCCTGGAGGACTGCACGGGTGGGTGGTCAGGTGGCTTTTGTGTTGGAAAACCTTCAAATATCAGTTTCAGGAGCTCTCTAGTTTACCCAAAGGAGGAATCCCCTGCCTGGAAGATTATATGCTTGTTTCCCTCCATTCTGGAAACTCAGAGTGCAGGGGTACAAGGAGAGGAGGGGACTGGGCTCCCATAGCCCCAAGTCTGACCTAATTGGTGCTCCTGTGCCTTGTGTTCCTGGACCAGGCTGGGAGTGCAGAGAGAGCAACGGCCTGGCTTTGAGGAGGGGAAGGTCTGAGGCTTTCACTGCTCCACATTCAAACAGTTCCCATGTGTTTGCTCTGCTTCCTTCCTCCAAACTTGGAGGTAG
This sequence comes from Tapirus indicus, assembly GCA_031878705.1. NCBI lineage: Eukaryota > Metazoa > Chordata > Mammalia > Perissodactyla > Tapiridae > Tapirus > Tapirus indicus. The sequence continues at coordinate 111,883,881 of CM062921.1, read as the reverse complement.
TTTGTCTCCTATAGTCTGAAGTCTTTTGAGTGTTCAGAAAGGGAGTCTCCCTAACATGCCCTCATTTAGGAATTCAGGTTGCAGTTTTCTTCACTGGCTTTGCCAAGTCATTCACCACTCCCCAGTGTGCTTTCCTTCTCCCCCAAAATGTGTTAACATTTTGCACCTGCTGCTATCTCCTCTCTTATGCTCTTTGTCCTTGTGAGTTTATACCTTTTCCCCTCCTATTCCTATTGTGGGTTTTTGGAAGGAAGAAGAGATAAATGAAATGTGTGTTTACTTAACCGGAGTCCCTAATTATCTTTTGTGTGTGTGTGTGTGTGAGGAAAACTGGCCCTGAGCTAACATCTGTGCCAATCTTCCTCTGTTTTGTTATTTGGGACGCCGCCACAACATGGCTTGATAAGCAGTGTGTAGGTCCACATCCAGGATCCAAACCTGCAAACCCCAGGCCACTGAAGGAGAGCGCGTGAACTTAACTGCTACACCACTGGGATGGGCTCCCCCCTAATTATCTTTTGATTTTAAAAGCAATCCATTAGATATTAGAGAATCAGGTATGGTAATTTCCCTGCATAACCAAAAGTAAAGCAAACTTATTGTACATGAATTGTGTAAGAGGGCAACACAATACATATTTTAATTGTTTTCTTTTTTAAGGTAAATACATGCATATGGAAAAAATGTAAATCATATAAAAGAGTAAATAGTGAAAAGTACACCTTTTACTCCAATTCCCAGCCCAACACTTCCCCTCCCCAGATGCCATAACTACTGCCAGTTTCTTAGGCATTCTTTCCTCTTTTTTGTACTTCCAATATCACATCATATACACTCTTCTGACCGCTTAACAGTATATCTTGGATATTGTAACATTCTTTTTCACAAGTGCATAGTAATCCATTGTATATATGTACTGTAATTTATTTAACTGGTTCCCTACTGATGGGCATTTAAACAATTTCTAGTTTTTTTGCTACAAAACAATGCAGCAGTGAACATCTATCTATCCATCTTTACGTTAGAAATAGATATATCTTTGTGCACGTGTATGTTGGATAAATTCTAGAAGTGGAATTGCTGAGGCAAAGGTTATATACACTTAGACTTTAATAGCTATAGTCAAAATTGCCCTCCAAACAATTGTATCAATTTTATGTAGTCAAATTTAATGTTTTCTTTTATGGACTTCCTTGAGATCATAAAAGTGTTCTGACTTTTTCTAGTATTTTGTGGTTTCATTTATTTTACATTTACTTAGGTGATCTATTTGAAATTCATTTTGAAGTAGGAGTGAGATAGGGGTTCAATTTTTCTTTCCACTTGGCTTACTCTCTGTCCCAACAAGTTGCAATTCATCCTAAATACAAACCCACAGCAACATTTGCAAAATTGTAAAAACTTCTTCATCTGTTCCAAACAGAAGATCAACTGTCTCCCTGGCCATTAGGGCAAGACAAAAGGTTCAAGGCCATTGTGCAAGAAACTTAATTTTCAGATGTTGGATATATAATCCAATCCATGCTGAGGGAGAGAAGAGGGAAGCAGGACATACCGGTCCCCACCTTCACAGAGATGAAGCATTTTGGAAAATGCACAGAATGCTGTGGGGATTCAGAGAGGAAGTGATTAGTTCTTACTGGAGGGTGCAGGAAAAAAGTCATGAAGACATTCTAGCTGGGCAGTATTTCTTATCAGTGAGGATGCCATAGACTTTTACCCTCCAGTAACATTACCCTCTGCTTCTACACCTTCAAAATAAGCTGCTGGGCCTGGAGACTGACACTTGATCAGAAATACCAAGAAAATAAGCATAGGAGGAAAATTACTCTTTGTCATAAAATGACATAGAAAGAAGGAGTAGAAGCAATCAGTATAGGAAAAGTTGTATGAGAATAAACAGTGTAAAGGAAATATGACACATTATTTGAATCAATGTAAGAACTTCTGAAAACTGATGTTAATAGGAAGTCTTTATAATCATTACTATCTTATTTTAAAAGTCTGGCTTTAAAGCAACTCAAGGCAAAATGCATATTTTCTAAAATGTCAAGAAATAGGAAAACTGTTTTGCTAGAAATATTTACAGGCTGTGAGAGCTTTTCTAAAATGTAGATTGAGGAGTGTGTGTATATATTTTCTTCCAACTAAATCATATATAATCAAGCATCTACTACTGAGATGAGTCATAACTTAAATTTGTATAGTGCTTTTATTTATTTATTTTTTCATTGATGTCTTTAATACTTTATAACATTGCGAAATTTCAGTTGTACATTATTGTTTGTCAGTCACCGTATAAATGCATCCCTTCACCCCTTGTGCCCACCCCCCATCCCCCTTGCCCCGATAACCAAGAAACGGTTCTCTCTGTCCGTGTGTTAGTTTATATTCCACATATGAGTGAAATCATGCCATGTTTGTCTTTCTCCCTCCGGTTTATTTCACTTAACATAATGCCCTCCAGGTCTATTCATGTTGTTGCAAATAGAACAATTTTGTCCTCTTTAAAGACAGAGTAGTATTCCATTGTATATATATACCACATCTTCTTTATCCAATCATCAGTCAAGGGACATGGGTTGCTTGCACTTGTGGGCTATAGTGAATAATGCTGCAGTGAACATAAGGGTGCGTAAAGCCTCTTTGGATGGTTGATTTAGGTTTGTTGGATAGATACCCAATAGTGGGATAGCTGGATCATAAGGTATTTCTATTTTTAATTTTTTGAGGAATCTCCATACTGTTTTCCATAAAGGTTACACCAGATTGCATTCCCAACCACAGTGGATTAGGGTTCCCGATTCTCCACAACCTCTCCAACATTTGTCGTTTTTTGTCTTGGTGGTGATAGCCATTCTAATGGGTGTAAGGTGATATCTTAGTGTAGTTTTGATTTGCATTTCCCTGATGATTAGTGACATTGAACATCTTTTCATGTGCCTGTTGGCCATCTGTATATCTTCCTTGGAAAATATCTGCTCATAACCTCTGCCCATTTATTGATCAGGTTGCTTGTTTGTTTGTTGTTCAGTTGTGTGAGTTCTTTATACATTATGAAGATTAATCCCTTGTCGGATATTTGATTTGTGAATGTTTTCTCCCAGCTGGTGGGTTGTCTATTCATTTTGATCCTGATTTCATTTGCCTTGTAAAAGCTCTTTAATCTGATGAAGTCCCACTTGTTTATTTTTTTCTTTTGTTTTCCTTGTCCTAGTCGACACAGAATTCAAAAAGATCCCTTTATGACCAATGTCAAATAGTGTACTGCCTATATTTTCTTCCAGGAGTTTTATAGTTTCAGGTCTCACTGTCAGGTCTTTGATCCATTTTGATTTAAATTTTTATGTACGGCAATAGAAGATAGTTTACTTTCATTCTTTTGCACATGGTTGTCCAATTTTCCCAGCACCATTTGTTAAAGAGACTTTCCTTTCTTCATTGTATGTTCTTAGCTCTTTTGTGAAAGATTAGCTATCCATAGATGTGCGGTTTTATTTCTGGGCTTTCAATTCTGTTCCATTGAATTGTCTCCTGATCTTGGAGGGGTGATCTTATGTAAGCACTGCCTTCTGAGGCCCAGCAGTGTGCTTCCCTCTTATCACCAGTTCCAAATGTGCCAGGAGTGACCCCTGTGTGGGCTATGTGTGTCCTTCTGTTGTGGCAGGGTTGCTCTGGCCGTAAGTTCCCAGGAAGGCTGAGCTGTCCCCCTGACCGGTTGGTTGTAATGCTCAACTGTGTGTAGTTGTTGTAAGCCCTTCAGTCTCTTTATCAGGTGTGTGGAGCCCCAGCACAGTTGGCTGCAAGGTCTAATAGCACATTCCTGTCACAGTTTTTCTATTAAATGAGTAGGCCCCCAGCGTGGGTGGTTGTTAGGCTCAGGGGCTTACAATTGCTATAAGCCTCTGGCCTATTAGGCTCTTGTCAGCTCTCTGAGGGTTGCAGCTGGGTGGGGCTGGCCCCAGGCACAGGAGCACCCAATTGTTTCAGGCTTTGGAGGGTGGGGCCTATCCCCTATGTGGCTGTTTGAGAAGCACAAGTTTTCTGCTGCTGAGAAGTCCCAGTGCCCCTGGGGCTACACACACAGTCAACACAGTCCTGCCCTGTGTGCACACCCTGACCCCCTAAGGTGGACCGAGTCGCTCCAAGGCAGGGGCCCCACACTCTCCACCTGCTGCTTGGGCTTGCCCTTCCCCAAGAGGTGGACCCACTTGCCAGGCTGCAGAGAATCCAGGCAGCTCCCTTAAGCAGGCCCACAAGTTGCCTGAGGGCTTGTTGTTGGGTGGGGACAGTCCCTAGGGTGTCCTGCTTTCCTTGGCTGAGCTGGGTTAAATCAGTGCTCTAGGGGGTGGGGCAGACCCCTGGCTAGCAGGCCACAGGGAGAGCTCCAATGGCATCTGCCAGCATTTGTGTCAGCACCCCCACATTAGGTCACAACAATGGCTGCCACCAATGTCTCAGTCCCTGGAGAGGTCTCACCTCTCACGGGGATGCACCCAGAGCCTATCAGGTGAGTCGTTTTTCATCAAAGGAGTGTGTGCCTTTCTTTCTGGTGATTTTAGGTTGCTTTCCAAAACACGTGAATTTGTGCATGGGCCCTTTAAAAGCCAGCTTTAATTTCTTTGTGTCCCAGCTTTTCTGGGGGTATTCCCCATTGCTGTTACTAGCCAGCAAAGCCAGATATTATGACATTCATCTTGGTTGTGCTGGGTCCAAAAATTGCCTATAGTGGCAATGCTCCCTGGCTCAGGTTCCCCCCTCCTCCAGGGAAGTCTGTGTACCTTTGGATTGTTCCCAGGTGGCTGTGAAGTGTTGTAGCTTGTGAAGGTGGCATTTTTTTCTCTCCAGAAGGGAATTTCTGCCTCTTCCACCTCAGTTAGGACTGTCATTTGTTGCAGGGGTTCCTCTTATCTAGTTTTCAGTTCTCTCTGAGGGGTAGTCTTTTCAAGATTAGTTGTAAATCTGCTATGTCTGTGGGAGGAGGTGAGTTGAGTCCACCTATGCCACCATCTTGACCTCTCTCCTCCAATGGATTCTTTAGGGTTTTTGTGTATATAAAATCATGCTGTCTGCAAATGGTGACAGTTTCACTTCTTTGTTGCCTATTTGGAGTCCTTTTATTCCTTTTTCTTGTGTAATTGCTCTGCCCAAAACCTCCAGTACTATGTTGAATAAGAGTGGCAAGAGTGGGCACCCTTGTCTTGTTCCTGTTCTCAGAGGAATGGCTTTCAGATTTTCCCTGTTGAGTATGATCTTGCCTGTGTGTTTGTCATATATGGCCTTTATTATGTTGAGGTACTTTCCTTCTATACCCCATTTTGTTGATAGTTTTTATCGTAAATGGATGTTGGATCTTGTCAAATGCCTTCTCTGCATCAACTGAGATCATGTGGTTTTTATTCCTTGTTTTGTTTATGTGGTATATCACACTGATTGATTTGCAGATGTTGAACCATCCCTGTGTCCCTGGTATAAATCCCACTTGATCATGATGTATGATCTTTATGATGTATTGCTGTGTCCGGTTTGCCAATATTTTATTGAGAATTTTTGCATCTATGTTAATCAGCGATATTGGCCTGTAGTTTTCCTTCTTTGTATTGTCCTTTGGCTTTGGTATCAGGGTGATGTTGGCCTCATAGAATGTGTTAGGAAGTGTTCCATCTTCCTGTATTTTTTGGAGTAGCTTGAGAAGGATTGGTATTAAATCTTCTTTGAATGTTTGGTAAAATTCTCCAGGGAAGTCATCTGGTCCTGGACTTTATTTTTTGGGAGGTTTTTGATTACTGTTTCAATCTCTTTACTTGTGATTGGTCTATTCAGATTCTCTATTTCTTCTTGGTTCAGTTTTAGGAGGTTGTATGAATCTAAGAATTTATCCATTTCTTCTAGGTTGTCCAATTTGTTGGCATATAGTTTTTCATAGTATTCTCTCATAATCCTTTGTATTTCTGTGGCATCCATTGTGATTTCTCCTCTTTCATTTCTAATTTTATTTATTTGAGCCTTCTCTCTTTTTTCTTAGTGAGTTTGGCTAAAGATTTGTCAATTTTGTTTATCTTCTCAAAGAACTGCTCTTTGTTTCATTGATCCTTTCTACTTTTTTTTGGTTTCAATTTCATTTATTTCTGCTCTAATTTTTATTATTTCCCTTCTTCTGCTGACTTTGGGCTTTGTTTGTTCTTCTTTTTCTAGTTCTGTTAGGTGTAGTTTGAGGTTGCTTATTTGGGATTTTTCTTGTGTGTTAAGGTGGGCCTGTATTGCTATGAGTTTCCCTCTCAGGACTGCTTTTGCTGCATCCCATATGAGTTGGTATGGTGTACTTTCATTTTCGTTTGTCTCCAGATATTTTTTGATTTCTCCTTTAATTTCATCAATGATCCATTGGTTGCTCAGTAGCATGTTGTTTAGTCTCCAGATCTTTGTCACTTTCCCAGTTTTTTTCTTGTAGTTGATTTCTAGTTTCATAGCATTATGGTCAGAAAAGATGCTTGTTATGATTTCAATCTTCTTAAATTTATAAAGGCTTGCCTTGTTTCCTGACATGTGACCTATCCTTGAGAATGTTCCATGCACACTTGAGAAGAACGTGTAATCTGCTGTTTTGGGGTGGAGTGCTCTGTATATATCTGTTAAGTCCATCTGGTCTAGTTTTTCATTTAAGTTAATTATTTCCTTATTGACTTTTTGTCTGGATGATCTATCCATTGATGTAAGTGGGGTGTTACGATCCCCTACTATTATTGTGTTGTTGTTAATATCTCCTTTTAGGTTTGTTAATAGTTGCTTTATGTACTTTGGTGCTCCTGTGTTGGGTGCATATATATTTATAAGCAATATGTCTTCTTGGTGAAGTGTCCCTTTTATCACTATATATTGCCCCTCTTTGTCTCTCATTACCTTTTTTATCTCAAAGTCTACTTTGATATAAGTATGGCAACCCCTGCTTTCTTTTGTTTGCCATTGGCTTGGAGTATTCTATCTTTTCTATCTTGAAGTATTCTATTGTCTATCTTTTCACTCTGAGTCTGTGTTTGTCTTTAGAGCTGAGATGTGTTTCCTGGAGGCAGCATATTGTTGGATCTTGGTTTTTGATCCATCCCACCACTGTGTCTTTTGATTGGAGAATTCAATCCATTTACATTTAGAGTGGTTATTGATATATGAGGGCTTAATGTTGCTATTTTATCACTCATTTTCCAGTTCTTTTGCATTTCCTTCATTTTTTGTCCCATGTGTTTCGGACTACCAATTCAGTTTGGTAGTTCTGTATGATGATTCTCTTAGTTTTCTCTTTATTTGTCATATGTGATTGTATTCTGATTATTTGTTTATTGGTTACCATGAGGTTTGTATAAAAAAATCTCGTGGATGAGATAGTCCATTTTCTGATGGCCTCTTATTTCCTTAGACTAAGTCAATTCAATCCCTTTCCTCTTCCCCTTCTAAGTTATTATTTTTGCAACTTATTCCATCTTGTGTTATGAGTGTGTGTTTAAAGTGATGAGGTTATATTTATTTTTCATGTTTTCCTTCCCGTAATCTTGATTTTTATAATTACGTGTTTGCTAACCTATTCTGATAGAGAGCTGCAATTTTTCTCGTTTAGTCTACCTATTTTTCTCCTTGCTCAAAGTTTTGTATCCCTTTCTCTCTTTTTTTTCAGGCATAAGGGTCTTCTTGAGCATTTCTTGTAGTGGGGGGGTCTTGTGGCAATGAACTCCCCTAGTTTTTGTTTATCAGGGAAAGTTATTATTTCTCCTTCATATCTGAAGAATATTTTCACTGGATAGAGTATTCTTGGCTGAAGGTTTTAGTCTTTCAGAATTTTGAATATATCATTCCAGTCTCTCCTAGCCTGTAGAGTTTCTGTTGAGATATCTGCTGAGATCCTGATGGGAATTCCTTTGTATGTTATTTTATTTTTTTGTCTAGCTGCCCTTAATATTTTTTCTTTATCATTGACTTTTGCCAGCTTTACTACTATATGCCTTGGAGATGGTATTCTCATGTTTTTATATTTAAGAGATCTATTGGCTTCATTCACTGGTATTTCCAGCTCCTTCCCCAGGTTTGGAAAGTTCTCAGCTATTATCTCAGCTATTGCTCTTTGAACGAGCTCTCTGCTCCTTTTTCCCTTTCTTCTCCTTCTGGAATACCTATAGTCCTTATGTTGCATTTCCTGATTGAGTCTGATATTTCTCGGAGAATTTCTTCATTTCTTTTTAGTCTTAGTTCTCTCTCCTCCTCTATCTGGAGCATTTCTGCATTCCTATCCTCAATAATGCTAATTATTTTCTCCATATTGTCAGCTCTACTCTCTAAATATTTCAGATTTTCCTTTATCTCATCCATTGTGTTTTTCATCTCCAAGATTTCTGATTGGTTTTTCTTTATGGTTTCAATCTCTTTTGTGAAGAAATTCCTGATTTCATTGAATTTTCTATCTTTGTTTTCTTGTAATTCACTGAGCTTTTTAATGATAGCTATTTTGAATTCTCTGTCATTTAGGTTATAGATTTCTGTGTCTTCAGGCTTTCCGGGTGGTGGTCACTCTCCTTCTGGTCTGGAGATTTAATATATTTTTGCATAGAGCCTGCAGATTTTGGCTTATTCTTTCTCATAATGAAGATATCTGGTCACAGTTTCCACCTGCCACCACTGGGTAGGGGTCTGGAGCTGTGTATTCTGAGCCTGCTGCAATTCATGGGCCCTCTGGCCCCCCAGTTGTGCTGAAGCTCAGGGTGTGCAGGGGGAGGGGCTCTCTCTTTTGCCTGCTCAATCTTGGAAGCTTCTTTCTTCCCTTGCTATCTGCTCTCCTGGGGTGCTTGGATGTTGACCACACTCCTGCAACAGTCCTGTCTCCTCCTTATGGGACTTTCTCACAATCTGTGAGAAAACTCAGAGAGCGATAGTTTTCTGGCAGAGGGCCGTCCCTCCCCCCTCTCTCTCTGTGAGCCGGGAAGACTCAGAGTTGCTGATTGAATGGTGAGGGAGAGGATTTCTCTTTACCTCTCCCCACTTCCTCTGGGGCTTCCAGTGCCTCCACCTTCAGATGTACAGCTGCATGAGTCTCTTAGATGTCTTTTGTGTTGTGTGAGTGTCCTCTGTTGGTATGCCAATGATCTTTTTATTGTATCTTAGAGGGAAGAGATTTTAAAGGGGAAAGCTCACTCTGCCATGTTGCTGATGTCACTCGGGTATCTCTTGGTTTTTGTGGACACCTTTACTGGGTGGGTTGAGGCCTTTCCCTTCTCCACCCCACTCTGGACTCTCTGGGCATCCTCCCCACGGCCCTGCAGCCCTGGCAGGTGAGAGCGACAGGGACGGGACACCTGGGGCCATGTGGGGCAGGTGCGCACGGAGACGCAGCTGGGTGAGAGTGATTGTATAGTGCTTTTAGATCAATGCTTACAAAGTAGTTTCACATTCATTATAAATCCTGTACAGTACGTTAGATGGGCTAATACATTTTCTTACTCTCTATGCTTAGGAATGACCCAGCACCTGCCAAATTTTTGAGACAGCTCACAGCTTAGAGGAAGGCTCATCTAAATAAAGGCCGGCTAAAGTGACATTGCAAGGATTTAATCCTTCTCTGGCTGCCCATGTGACCAGAAGGCTGATTTGCAAGTTTCTTCTTTCCTGCAGTCCAGATTATTAGGTCTCTGGGGCACTGTAATTTGACAGCAAGAGAAGTGCAAAATGAAGAAGGTCAGAGATGAGCACCAGCAGCAGGGACCTGGGGGCCTCCGTGGGGCTTTCACACACCAGAGTGAAAGATTCTCTGGCCATCAAAGGAAATAGCAAACTGGAGCCTTTGCCCTGGGACACAGCCACCTACCACAGAGCATCAGACTGCACAGCCAGCCAGAGAGTTCCTGGAGCCTGATCAGGGAAGTGGCTGTGGTAACTGGATGTGTGTCCGTACGGTTAGAGCTGGGAAGTTCAACATGAAGAAAGGTGGGAAATGTCTCCAGTGAGGTGGGCAGCTTTTTGATTAGCTGGGTGCGCTCTGCTGGCCCGTTTGCCTCTGCCATTCTCTGACTGAAGCCAAGAAGGGGGTTGCTCACCAAGGAATCTTTGCCTTGCTCTGAAGGCCAGCTCTCACAGACACAGGGCTCTGGCAGTCCTTAACTCCTATCTCCCATGCACTGGGACTCTTCCACTCCTCCCCAACCTGCCCTTGATCGGTGCCCCTTTGCCGAGATGGAGACGTGAGCCCGCAGTGGACGATGACTGCAGTGTATGTGAATGGAGGCAGCCTGCTGAACCCCCATTATGCCAGGTGGGATCGGCGGGATAGCGTGGAAAGTGGCTGTCAGACAGAGTGCAGCAAGGAGGATGAGGAGGGACAGCCTCGCCAACTGACACCCTTTGAGAAGCTGACACAGGACATGTCCCAAGATGAGAAGGTGGTGAGAGAGATCACGTTGGGGAAACGGATCGGCTTCTACCGAATCCGAGGGGAAATTGGAAGTGGGAACTTTTCCCAAGTCAAGCTCGGAATTCACTCCCTAACCAAAGGTAGGCTCTGACCTCCCAAGGGTCATCCCCGTGGTATTGGGATCTAGTCTGGGGGCGGGTTAGGAGCCCAGGGCCAAGGAAGCGAGGGAGATGACCTCACTGAGCCCCTGCTGGGCACAAGCCCCATGTCAGCCACTGTCCATTGTTATCTCAGTTAATTTTCACAGTGACAGTATGAGGTCAATATTTTTATTTCCATTTTACAGATAGAGAAACTAAGATCCAAAGAAGTTAAACGTGGCTTCAGCAGTTCCGTCTTAGATGATTTTGACTCCAAAAACTCTCCCACTGTACCATGTGAATGAATGCACTCAAACATTGAGGGAATCTGTCCTCTCCAATTAGACCTTGGAAAAGTGAAGTGGAGTGTGGCTTGGTTCCAAGGCAACTCATAGTCCAAATCCTCATTGATAACTTCTGTTCGTATTTGTGTGGCAATACCAATGACACAGAATGGCACAGGAGACCTCCCACATTGCCACTGTCAGTGGACAGCTGGATCCCGTTTCCCCTCCTTACCCGAAGCTGCTACTTCTGTTATATTTGGAGAAAAGAGATGTGATCTCAGGACCTTCTCTTCTTCAGTATTCTCTGTACTAGTTCTCCTCGTTGCTTGGCTCCTTGCTCTCTGAAAAAGACCCCTGCGTGCTTGGCTACTGGGCACTCTGGATTCTAGACCAGCAGTGCCCACCACTCTGGCCTCAGGGAGAAACTGTGCAGAGAGCCCAGCAGCCCTATGCCGCCCCAACCCAGTGTTACCTCTACTTGGATGAAGCATGGAGATTATCAGAAGGGAGTTACAAGACAGAAAAAGAATGCTTGCAACTCAGTATAGTTTAGCAACTTTTTCTAAGCCCACGGGCTCTCCCCTTCCCCTGAGAGTCCCATACTGACATTTTCTCTCCTTGGATGTAGCCTGACGCCATGTCTCCACGGCTGCTCTTTTCTTATATTAGAGTTGTTTTTCTTCTCTTTTCTCCTCCAACCCCCAATCCATGCCCTTCCCATCCCTGTGTTTGGACCCGTATAGAAAAAGCACCACAGACCCCACACACATACACACTCACACACGTGCATGCACACACACTCCCAAGCCATTGGAGCTCCAAGTCCCCATCCATCTTGCTCTGAGCCCGAGTGTCTGGATTCATGTTTTCACGTTGGCCAGTCACCTTACTTACCTGGGCAAATTACAATCCTCCTGTGGGCCTCAGATTCCTCACGTATAAAATGCAGCCAGTAGCAATGCTTACTTTACTCATAAAAGTAGATCTAATGCTGTAGCTCAAATCTAATTGTTGCTTTTCAATGGTCTAGAGCAAGAATGAAAGACAAAAGATAAAACACGTGGGGAGATGAGGGACCAGAAAATGAGACAGAAGCCATGATTAGGAAGGAGAGAGAAGTTGGATAAAGGCAAAGCAGGAGAGGAATTCAGGAAGGAGAGAGTGTCCAATGTGGCAGAGAGGCCACGGCAGCAAAAGTCTGCACAAAGGCTACTGGAGTGGCCAACTTTGAGCTGTTTCCTGAGTGTGGGTCCAGATGTTAGATTCTGGTGGAGAGGAAGCAGCATGGGGCAGTGGAAAGAACATGGACTTCAGAACCAGGCAAATTTGCTTTAAATTCTTCAGATTTGTTCAGTCACTTACTAGGCATCTGACTTCTTGCATCTCACTTAAGCTCCTGGGTCCTCAGTCTCTTCAGCTGTAAAGTAGAGATAACGATTTATATCTTAGATGTGTTGGGCAAATTAGAAATAACATATGTGAAGTACATGGCACATAGTAGCCCCTCAATAAGTGGTAGCTATCATTGGTACAACTCTATTTTTTTACTTAAATAAACTTATTTCAAAAGGAAATGTAATATTATTAAAATAATTAAAACCCAACATCACTTGCTATGAATAGAAGATAATGGTAAAAATATATATAATGCAAACAAATTTAAAAGTTTTGTTACTTATTTTTCCAGATTTATTGAGATATAATTGACATATAATATTGTGTGAGTTTAAGGTGTACAACATAGTGATTCTGTGTATGTATATATTGCAAAATGATTACCACAATAAGGTTAGTTAACACATCCATCGCCTCAAATAGTTACAATTTTTTGTGTGGGGGGAGACCTTTTAAAATCTACTCTCTTAGCAACTTTCAAAAAATTTTAAAGGAACATTATCAAGTAATAGAAAGTAATCTAAAACACGCCAACAACCAATTTGAGACTTTCCCTTTGCCTTAATTAGAAGAACGGAAGGAGGACTGAAACAGGAATAGTGTTTGATGCTGTGAATCGGTGCTATTTAAGGCTGTTTCCATGCACTAGACTCATTTCGTGCCCCATGAGTATTAAAGGTTCTACTTTGGGAAACACTAAGCTCATCTAGTCCTCCTGCATTTTACTAAGGAGGAAATGGAGGCCCAGGAGTGCTATCCCGAGGTCACGGCAGAGACAGGTTTAGAACTCACCTTTCTTTTCGCTCCACCAAACTACCTCAGGATTTTCGTGCTGTGTGGAGGAGACAGCTCTTTCACACCATGCCCTGGACCAGCTAGAAAAATGGATACAACTGCCTTCTCCAACGCCAGACCCCAGCCAGACCCTGGCCTGCTCACAGACCATCCTTCTCCCTCATGACAATGCTCCCAAGGAGTGGTCCTGCCCTCAAAATGCCTGCAGAAGGGCCAAGGAAACAGGAAACAACAGGGGGAAATGGAGTATATAGCCAAGACTCACGGAAGCAGCAATGGGCTCTTCTTGCCTGGCCTTCTCTCTGTTCAGACAGTGGATAAGAGACAGCTACTGCCGGGTCTTTACGCGGCAGAAGACAGTGTAATATTGTGGAAAGATGTTGGCGTTGGAGTCAGCCAGACCTGGGTGGAATTGCAGTTCTTTTTTCTCTAGCTGTTTGACCCTGGACAAGTTATTCTACCATTCCACACCTCAATTTCTTCATGTATAAATAAGGAAAATATATCAGCTGCAAAGGATTCCTGGGAGGAGCAAATTTTAAAAATATAGTATGTTGAATATCTACCATGTGCCTAGACAGAACACATAGTAAGTATTCATTAAGTGCTATTATTTGTCTGCTTTCAAACAAGTCTAGGTCCTTTAGGCCTGTTTGAATCACACATCACTCAGTTCATGGAACAGAAGCCTACTGAAATGAGCTCATATTGAAAGGGGTGAATCGTATACAGGGGAATTCTGTGGCCCCACAGCAAGGAAGCAGAGCCAGATTTCAAGATATTACTCTCTCCATCTCCTCTTTCTCTGGGGCCACGTGGTTTCTCATTTCTACTTCCCTTGATGAAAGTGTTCCATCTTAGTACTTCATTCTGCACAGTGGCTTTCTCTTTTAATTATCAGAAGGCACGTGGCCAAGAGTGGTTGTTGCCAGTCCTATACCTACATAATCTCCCAGCTTTACTGCCCATCTCCATCTCACTAGTTTCATTCTATTCCAGATTAAATTTTAAAGAGAGAGAATGTGATTGCTCACTGGCCAGGCAGTGAGGGGCCACCACTGCAGCCTCTGTCAAGTCAGCTGCAGCCCTTAGGGTCGTGTGGCCCGCTACTCTCTCAGCAGAGCCTGAGGTCCAAACAATTGTCTCTGAGAAGGGAAAGTAGACAGTGCAGCAGATTGACGGACATTTCCACCATGGAGACAATACCAGCTAAGCAGAAAAATCACCACAAGCCAGGAGAAGGAAGTGTCTAATTCTGTAGACGGGCTGTTATGTGAAGAGGACCGAAGAAAGAGGAGTAACAACAACAATTGGTACTTGTATAGTGACTTTCTTCTTGAACGCCAAAGCTCCATGTCTGTTATATTACACAATTAACTTAATTCTAGTCCCTTGAGTTTCAGAGAACATGGCATTTTCCTGTGGCCTCACTGAGATGCTCCCCTCACTCAGAGTAGCCCTACTGTCAAAAGTATAGTGTTCCCTCTGGTTGTGGGCTGGTATGTGCAAAAGAGCAGGGGAAGGCCAAAGCACAGGCAGTGGAAAAGTCAGTCCAAGAAGCAAGTTTGAACAAGCCAGAAAATGTAATGGCAGGTAACTGAGCACGTTAGATGGATGCAACAGAAAAATGAGTCCTGGACTTCACCTCCTGACTTGCAGGTCCATCCTGGAATAGCCTAGTCCTAGTACCATCCTCATCTCTCTTCTGGGCTTCTACCCTTCAGTAAGCCCCTTACTCAAGGAAAGAGTAGAAAGGTGAGAACGAAAGGAACTGAGAAGTGTGGGAAAACCCAGATGCAAATTGATGTGAGGAGATGAAGAAAGAGAACGGCAGTTCAAGTGTTGGGAAATGGAACCTTGGGGAGGATGACAGAGTCAAGACTAAGAGACTGTGAAAAGGAGGGAGGGCATTTGGTTACCCTGAGCTGACGGGAGTGGAAAGAAAGAAGGAGCATTCCTCTAAAACCTTTACCTCTGAAAGAGGAAGGAGATTTATTTTGAGTGTTTTAGAAAGCCTGGCTGGGAATTTCAAGCACCCCGCATCCCATTGTTGGGCCATGTCAGATTATGTAGTAGGGACAGTGATTTGTACAAATATGGTCCCCATACAAAGCCAGCTTGCCCAGAATTGTCATCAGGTTTTCTAGAAAATGTGGACAGTCTGGGTAAGATAATAGAGGAGATTCCCAGGAAAGCAGAGGGTTTCAGTACCAGGGGCAGCTCCTAGTACAGTCGTTTTTAGAAAGGCACCAGCTGCTCTGGATCCAGTAAAAAAAGAAGGCTCCAGTAAAGGTCCCTGCTGACCGGAGTTTATTTTTATAGCTAACAGCTCAGATTCCCTTGGGCCCTGTAAGCTGATAGGGCAGGCTGACGCCATCATGAGTCCCCTCTTAGGCTGATTAGAAATTTCTCAAAAGAGATGATGCTCTTGGCTTCTAAATATTTCATGTCCCATCTGTTGTCACAAACAAAAGTAAAAGAGGTGGCGGATGCCTGTGCCTTTCTCCCTTGCTGCCCTCCCTGACCTCTTCTTCCCCAGTCTTCCTTTCTGTTACTTTAGTCTCATGTTTCTAGAACCCTTCTTTTCTTTCAATTTATTTATTCATTGGTTCATTCATTCTCTTTTTTTAAATACAATAAACTCTCCTGCACCCATACTTTGTTCTGGGCCTTACAGGGATGAATAAGATACATTTCTTGCCTGATTGGAGCTCACAGTAGGTAATGGAGACAGACAGGAAACAATGATAAGTGCTGTCACAGAGGAAGGCCCAAAGGGCATGCTCAGCTGTGCCCAAGGGTGTCAGGAAAGGGTCAGTTAAACAGGAAAGGCTTGCATTAGGTTTTGATGTTTGAGAAGTTTTGTAGGTCACAGGGGGTAGGGAATTCCAGGCAGAGGGAGAGGGTGTAAAGTTCATGGAGGTATGAGCCAGTGTTGGGGGGTATTTGGAGATTTTAAAGTAATTCAAGGCCAGCCCGGTGGCATAATGGTTAAGTCTGTGCACTCCGCTTTGGCAGCCGAGGGTTCGCAGGTTCGACTCCCTAGCACGGACTGATGCACCGCTCATCAAGCCATGTTGTGGCAGTGTCCCACATACAAAATGGAGGGACAGTGATTTATTGTCCCTCCTCCACTGGAGGAGGATGGGCACAGCTGTTAGCTCAGTGCCAGTCTTCCTCACCAAAAAAATAAAAGAAAAAAAGTAATTCAGTGAGGCTGGGGTGTGGAATGCACCCACAGAGTAGTGGGAGATATGATGGGTGACGTAGGCAGGAGCTAGATCATGGAGAATCTTGCATATCTAGATTTTTATCATTTAGGTATCAGGAGCCATTGAAGAGCTTTAAGCAAGCAATTAATACAGGTGATTAATATGATTTGATTTCAGTGAGGAAAGTGAATTGAAGTTGGGGCATGACAAGAGTCAGGGAAGTTAGAATAAAATATTAGTCTGATGGTCCTGATGAGTGATGATGTCCATCTCAACTAAGGAAGTGACAGTGAGGATGGAGAGAAGGGGATGCATTTGAAAAATGTTTTAGAATATTGGAAAACCTTGTTGCCAATTTCATGAGGGAGAGCAGGAGGGGACAGGGAGAGGAATTGAAGATAACTCCCAGGTTTCCAGCTTTAATGACTTAGCAGGGAAAAGTGAATACAGGAGAAGAAATGGAATTGAGAGTAAAGATTTGAAGGTACATGGAGGTCATGAAGTAAATGAGTCCAACAGCCATCTTGGAGCCCAAGAGAAAGTTTGAATGACCTATAAAGATTTGGGGCTTAACAAATCCAGGGTATAGTGAAAGTCTTGGGTGAAACATTCAACAAATACTTGGTGAATTAAGTTAATACGCTAATTTCTCATGAAAATCCAGTAGTGGTGGGGAAGAGATATTAGAGGGAGCAATGCATGGCAATAATTGCTGTAATCGCCTCGAAGGATGGGACTGAGGAACTCACTCAGTCAATAGTAAAGCTCCATAGAGAAGGCCCAATGATTTTAAAAATTGATCCCTCTTTTTAAACATATTCATTAAAACAGCAATTAAAAATTGTTTTCTTATTTTAAAAATGGTTAGTTAGTGGCTTTGGTGAATCTATCTTTTTTTTTTTTTTTTTTTTGGTGAGGAAGACCAGCCCTGAGCTAACATCCGTTGCTAATCTTCCCCTTTTTGCTGAGGAAGACTGGCCCTGGGCTAACATCCGTGCCCATCTTCCTCCACTTTATATGGGACGCCGCCACGGCATGGCTGACAGGCAGTGCGTCGGCGGGCGCCCGGGATCCGAACTCGCGAACCCTGGGCTGCCAAGCGCGGACTAAACCGCTGCGCCACCGGGCCGGCCCCTGGTGAATCTATCTTAAAAATAAGTCCAATATTAGAAATACTATAACCAAAAAATGTTCATTGTGGCATTATTTCTAGTACAAAGTACTAGAAATAATTTATTGGATTCAATGATATAGGAATGGTCAAGTAAATTAAAGCATAAACACTGGCTGGAAGTTTATGCAGCCATTAGAAATCATGATTATGAAGAGTCTGTGGTAACACAGAAGATGCCTGGGACATGATAGTCAATGAAAAAGCCAGGTGCAAAATTGAGTGTACACTGCAATGATAATACTTATCCTGGATTCTTGTGAGGATTAAATGAGATAATTCATTCAACAAATATTTGTTGGGCACCTACTGTGTAACAGGCAGTCTTCTAGGGACTGGAGATACAGCACTGAACCCAATAGACAACAATTTCTGTCCTATGGAACTTATAGTCTAGTAGGGAGAGACAGACAAAAATAAGTTAGTAAAATATTCATTATGGTATGAGGTGATAAGAAGGAAAATAGAGCAGGAGGGGGGATAGGCAGCAGTGAGGGCTGCAGCTTTAGATAAGTTGGCCAGCGGCAGCCTTACTGAGGAGGTGACAATTGAACTGAAAGAAATAAGGGGGCTGGCCATGTGTGTATATGGGGAAAGCGGTCAGGCAGAGGGAGCCACAAGCATGCGAGCGCCAAGGTGGGAGCGGGCCTGTAGTACTCCAGACACGGCTGAGGGCGATGAAGGCAGAGAGCAGCAGGGCCCAGATCATGTCGGGCCAATATGTCATAGTAAGGACTTTGGCTTTTCCTGTGAGTGAAACTGGAGCCCTTGGAGGGAGCAGAGAAGTGAGACGATCTGGCTTATGCTTTAATAGGATCACCCCGGCTGCTATGTTGAAAATAGACTGCAAGGGGTCAAAGGGAGAATAGGAGAAATCAGTTAGGAGCCTATCGCAATAATCTAGGCAAGAGATGATGGTGGCTTGGACCAGAAAGGAAGCTATGGAATGCTGAGAAGTGGCCGGATTCTGGCTATATTTAGAAGGTTGAGATAACAGGATTTGCTGACAGTTTGAAAGTGGAGTATAAAAGAGTCAAATACTCAAGGTTTTTGTTCTGGACAACGGCAAGAATCGAGTTTCCATTTACTGAAGTTGGGAAGACTGTAGGAGGAGCAGGTTTGGAGTGGGGGGATATCCAGAACATAGTATTGAACATGTTATGTTGGACATGCCTATGACACATCTGTTACACATACATGGCAGATGCTGCTGGTGCCTCACTCATGTCCCCTTGGGCCTTCCATTTCAGTGCATGCAGGCCTGGCCTTCAAATGCCAATCTCTCCATCTCTTTGCCTCTGGGCTTTCTGTAGCTGCTGGAGCCTGCTCTTCCTGCATGCATGGGAGGCCAAAAATACAGGAGAATTAACATCCCTCAGGAGCAGCCAACAACCAGTTACCGGCAGTAGTTGATGTATAACTACCCCAGCTCTCTCGCTCTTCTCATGATAAAACTTAGGCAGGATAACTCTTAGCAGGATTAACTGGTAACTTGCTTAGTAACACATGCTTTATTGGCCACCTTCCCTTTCCTATCTCACTTCCTCATTCTTCTACCAGTATTTCCTGGGGTCACCTCCCTCATAAACTACTTGCACTTGAATCTCTGCCTCAGGGTCTGCTTCTGGCAGAACCCAAACTAAGATAATCAAGTGGAGAGGTCATGTAGGCAGGTGTATTTATGCATCTGGAACCACTAAGGAAATGACTGTAGAGAAGAGGTCCAAGGACTAAGCCTTCAGGTATCCAACATCTAGAGGCTACAGAGATGAAAAGGACACAGCAAAGGAGCCGTAAAAGAAGTGGCAAGAGGTAGGAGAAAAACCAGGAGTGTGTCGTGTCCTAGAAACCAAGTGATAAAGGTGTTTCAAGGAGGAGGGAGGAAGCCTAAGAACTGAGCACTGGTTTTAGCAACGTGGAGGTCATTGGTGACCTTGAGCGGTCTCCAAAGTAGGGTACACACACCCTAGCGAGCCCAAGATGATTCATTGGGGTGAGGGAAGAAAATGTTAGCATTTCCATTTATTTTTATTTGGAACTATATATTTTTAATTTCTATGATTATGTGTATTTAAAATGTGTATGTTATTAGCACATGTATATAATTTATAAATAAATATACACAGATTAGTGCTCAGAACTGTTTTATTGTTAAAGGAAGCCAATCAAAAAAGTATATAGACCAACGCCGTAAGGTATTAGGGTCTTTCCTGCCTCAAGATCTTCTCTTCGACACATCCCTACTATTAGAACCCCTCCTTATTGCTTCTCCCCTATTTTCCTCTAGCTAACCCTTAGACTCTGGGGAAAGTGTTAAAAATCTTCCCTCACCCGCAGACTAGGGGTACATCCCCTTGTTTTATGCCCCTCTTACATCCCACACTCTTACCCTCCAAGCCCACTGTACTGAATGTCTTCTGTCTGCCCCTCCAGATCCAGTCTTCATGCTGTTCTCTGCCCCAGACTACGTCAAGTCTACTTAGTCCTCTGGGTTCCAGTTGGCTTTGGTCTGGAGGGAGCCCTTGCAGGGGATCAAAGGAAGAAGAGGAAGGGCCTGATCTCTCTTCCCCCAGCCCCTCACTGTAAGGTTGACTCAGGCTGGCCGTGTGTCTAGAAGGAAGGTCTCAGCCCTCTCAAGGCAGCTTCCTCTACATAACACTCTCCAGGTTCCAATATCTGCTCCCTCCCCTTGTCTCTTTGGTCCTGAAGACATATTTTGCATGGTTCACTCTAGGTTTAAATATTTGAAATAGTTGCTGACACTTAATAATCGGAAGATTTGCATAAAAATTCAGATGTTTGGCTTCTCTTGAAAAAATCAGATTTGACAGCACAGAGCCTACATTCCAAACAGTAATAGTTGTCTAGGGTTGAGTAGCAGCTGCCCCTTTGCACTGGGGCATGTACTCCTCAGGACTCCACAGGCCCCACTACCTCCTATTGCTTCACAATAAGCTTGTCACCTGATTACCACCCTGGCCTCTAGAGACATTTGAGTCTGTAAGTCCTGGTTTAAGGAATGTGTTGCCCACTAGGTGGGACCTATGTCAGACTCTTCACCAGATTTGCAGAAAGGGGAGGTTTACCTCTTAAATCTGTCTACTTCTCTCTCTCTCCTGCCACCACCAAGAGAGTCCTCCCTCTGGGATTGCTATAATCACCTCCTAAACCACCACCCTGCTCTGGGGCTCGCTCCTCTTCTCTCCATTTCCCACACTGCAGCCAGAGTGCTCATTCTAAAGTGGAAATCAGATTATGAAATTCTCCCTCAAAACCTTGTACTGTCTTCCCATTGCCCTCAAGATAAAGGCTACATTTCTTAAAACAACCTCCAAGGCTCTGCATTCTCTGACCCCTGCCTACCGCTCCAGGCTGGTTTGGGACCATTTCCCCTCATTCTCTGTGCCCAGCATTGTGGGCTCCTCTCAGGTCCTCAAACACAAATGTTATGTCTCGCCCAGGCCCAGAACACATACCATTCCCACGGCCAAGTGTTGGGCTTCCCTCCTCACCTCCTGGTCACAATTTAAGTGTCATCTCCCAGGGAGGTCTTTCCATTCTCCTGTCTGTACCCCTTCCTAATGTGTGCCACACTTGTAACAAGGCCTTTGTCAAAGTCTTTCTCTCTCACTGGACTGTGGGAATGGTGTCTGTCTTCTTCATTGGTGCATAGTAGTTACTCACTGAACATTTATTGAAAGATTGGATTCAGAGACCTGGTTCTTCATGGGACAGTAGTTTCTACCACTGACAATTTGGACTACCAACGCTTTTTAAATGTTTTATATGATTATACATGTCTGTTTTGAGGCATGGCTATAGTCTGATTTAACACAAAGTGGAGGAAACAGGTTGGGACTAGAGTGAGGCCATCGAGGCGCCTGGAGTGCAGAATCTAAGGAAGCTCTCCTTCGCACCACTCCTCTCCTGCCTCACTCTGGGCCCAGCCCTGAGAGCAGCCACTCAAATATAAAATAAAATTGGGACGTGCTAAAGGGAGGTTTGTGACAGCAGCCTGAAACACACCACGACCTGATTTTTGGGTGCTCACAACAAAGGGAATGGTCTGAGCAGCTGCTGCGGGTCAGAGAGGGCAGCAGAGATGGACATGCACCTTAACAGAAGTCTGGGTCAGCACTGGAGGGTGACTGAGGAGGAGCAGTGGCCTCTGCTACCGGCCAAATTAAAGGATGGAATTCATTATTCTAGCTCTTAAAATAACAGCTCACCCAACAGGCTACATAAAACCAGAAGTTTCTGTTTCAGATAGCTGAAGGGAATCTTAACCCTAAAGACTGAACAGTAGAAAAGATGCCACCAGGGAGACAAATGCCCCCAGGCTGGGCACTGGAGGTCCATCTGCTGGGGTCACTTGCCCTTCGCAAGCCCCGAGGGTTCTGCCCCATTGTGGCTTGCCCTCCTTCCCCAACACTGCCACCACCAGAGCAAGCATGGCCACAGCAGACACCAGCGAACCCTGCCTCTCCATTCCAGAAGCCCTAATGGACCTGCTTTAATATACCCATAACACTCCTATTTTAAACCAGCAGCGTCTATTTTCACATGGGCAACAAGGGAGCCAAAATTCTTCAAAGCAGTTGTTTTGAAAGTAGGTCAAACAGGTGCCCTGCGATCTGCTCTCCCCGTTTACTTGCCTGGTAAATTCTCATCTAATAGAAAGTCTGGTCCAGTTTGAACCAAAAAATGAATGAAGTTTTATTTTGGAGTAGAGATTCATTCATTTTCAAACATTAACTATTTTTTATTCCACCATTGATATTAATTGTATAATTAGATTGTATAATTAATTGTAGGAAAATTAGAAAATACAGAAAAGTAAGAAAAATTTCAAAGAAAGCCATCTATGATCCCCCTCCAAACAATCTTGCCAGATTGTTTTTCTATGCAAATGTATGTTTGTATTTTTCCTCACTTGTTCTATATTGAACATCTTTTCATGTCAATAAGTAAAGATCAACGTCATTATTTTGATAGCTGCGTGATGTGCCATTATTAGAGAGTGATGAACAACACTTTATTTAACCATCTCTCTTGCTGGATGCTTAGGCTGTTCTCAGTATCACAGAGGTCTTCTTACACATGCAATCTTGTACATGGGTGAGATTATGTCTTTAAGATTGATTGCCAAAAGTGAAATGGCTGGGTCAAAGAGCAGGACCATTTTTAAGGCTCTCAATACATAATACCAAACTACAGTCCAGAACCACTGTACCAATTAATCCTCCCACCAGCAGCACATTGCAGTGCTGGTCTCCTCAGGCCCTCACCAGCACTTCACACACACCAAGTACTGGTGTGTCCTGTACTGTTACATTATGTGCCAGGCTCTGACAAACTCAGATGAAACATAGCCCATGCAGGGAAGGGGGTAGGAGAAGGACACAGACGAGGAGTCAACATTTACAGGCCACTGTGCTGAGATCATAGTACAGAGAACACACAGAATCTGGACATCATGATCTTCCTGGGACAGGTGTCATAAAAGGCTTCCTGGAAGAGTTTGGTTCTGAGGCTATCCTTGAAGGATCATCTGGAGTTAACTGAGTAAAGAACAGGGAAGGAGTGATGAGCCAGAAAGAGGAAATGATCTGGTAGGTCCAGGTAGAGGGAAGATCCCAGGCCTGAATGTTCAGTCCCTTTTCAGAGAACTGCAAAGAGTTCTGTAACAGTTGGACTAAAAGGTGCATGGGGACGTGGGGACCAGGAACAGGAGTGATGGATGATGAGGCTAAAGAGGTGGGTTGGGCCTGATCAAGAAGGGCTCTCTCAGCTAAGTAAAGGAGCTTTAACTTTATCCAGAAAACTGGATAAAGATCATCAAACTGAAGCCTCCTTGGGAGGCAGCAGTTGGCAACAAAACCTGTGCATGGTAGACTCACACTGATCCAAGGGACCAGCACTGATGTTGGACTCAAGGATTGCCCTGTCATTATCGCTGATGAGCTCTCTGAGCTTGGAAACAGCCACTTAACCTCTGAGTCTAGTAAAATAACGGGGCCAATCTAGGTCCCTTCCAGTTCTAAATATCTATGCCCCTATGAGCTCTGGCACATCCTTTGACTTTTTTTTCCCCCCCAGAAAAGGTGGCCATTAAGATCCTGGACAAGACCAAGTTAGACCAGAAAACCCAAAGGCTACTATCCCGCGAAATCTCCAGCATGGAAAAACTGCACCATCCCAACATCATCCGCCTTTATGAAGTCGTGGAGACCTTATCCAAGCTTCACCTGGTGATGGAGTATGCAGGGGGTGGGGAGCTCTTTGGGAAAATTAGCACCGAAGGGAAGTTCTCAGAACCAGAAAGCAAGCTCATCTTCTCCCAGATTGTGTCTGCCGTGAAGCACATGGTGAGCTGGGACAGAAGTGAGAGTCTTGTTCCCCCTCTGCCCACGGTAGGAGCATGGGGCTTTAGTTTACCGTCATCTAAGCACCCCTGAGGGCTTTAGTCCTACAAAGGCTGACAGTAGTCCCTTCTGTGAGAGTCAGAAGTCTGGCTAGGATTATGCTCCTTGCCTCTGAAGCAATGCCCAGGAATCTCCAGTTACACGGTAGCCTCCTGTCTTCTGCAGAAGTTGGCAGGAGTCACTCTGAGCAACAGGATGACCAACACCCGCTCCCTGGCCACACCCATTTCTCCAACTCCATCTTTCACCACCCGGAGAGCTGGCTTCTTGGCTTTGCCTTCCTAACTCTGTCTAGGATGCCCTCTCCCCTCTTGTCTTGCTTCACATTTCAAATGCTGTCCACAGTTCATGACCCTGCTCAGTTCTGTCTCTCTCTGAAACTTTCTCTAACCTCGCAGCCATTGGTAGCTCACAGCTGTTGGTAGACTCCTCTACCTCTTGCTGCCTCTGTGCTCAGTAGATTAACACTGGATTACGTCATTCTTATTTTTGTTCTCTGATTATTTCTTTATATAAATCTGGACTCCTGAAGCATACTCACTGGTTCCTCCAAGAGTTGGTTCTTCTGTGCCCTCTCTAGCATTGGTTGTATTGCTGGGCACACAGAAGGAAAATGACTTGCAGACCTGACTACCAATTTACTACTCTGTTAGTGCAAGTGTTAGGGTCACTGTCTTTATCCAGATCTCAGTCCAGTTGGCAGAAGAGAGAAGTTTGTCTGGGGTCCATATTAGTTGAGAGGCTGTTTCTAGTTCACTTCTCTGCCTGGATGTTGTGGAGCAAGAACTGGGATCAGTGACCTCCTAGCCAAATTATTAGCAGAGGAATTAGTGACCTTGGGGGCCTAAGATAGCAGTCGGGAGGGAGAGGGGGAGGAAGAAGAAGTGAGCAAGAGAGAAGAACCTGATGGTAACGGTGGTGGGTGTTTCAGACCTGTGGTACCACCAGTTGTCAGTTAAGTGGCCCTGTGCTGTGCTGTCCTTTACCAGGGCCAGGGAATAAGCCAGACCCATACCAAGCAATAGAACAGATGGGCAAAGAGTCTTCCACATTCTACTTGGAAAAGAAATCTGGTGGGAGAGCAGAAGAGAATCCAGCAGTAGAGGGTGCCAGCTGAGTCTTCTGAAGCTCTATGCTCTGACATTTCTCCCAGTTTTCTGGTCTCTGAAAAGAGGAAGGGTGAATCATAGACATAGATCCTAATTTTATGGAGCATGTTCACTATGTGTCAGAACCATGCTGAGCACTGCAGACACAGCATCACATACAGTTCTCACAACAGCCTTATGAGGTGGTTATCGGTATCCTCTTTTACACAGAAGGAAACTGATACAAACCTTACATGGCTGGTGTGGTTGGACCTAGAATTAACCAAGCTGTCAGGCTCCGAAGCTTGGAATCTTACCCCAGCAAGCCCATCCAGAAAAGTAACGTTAAACCATTTCCCAAGAGCCCTTGGGACTGAACAAGTCAAGGGTCCTCAAGATTATCTGGGTCCAGAATGCAAGCATTGGGGGTGGGGCATGTCCTCACAACCCAGACTGGGACCTGCTGCTAGAACCTTGCCAAATATACCTTCTTCCTGCTACTAAATTCTATAAAGACAGAGGAGCCCACCCAGAGTAGCGTGGCTGGAACGTTGGGAGAGGGCTCCAAGCCTTCACAGTGTTGACCCTAGTCAAGAGATTGCTCAGCCAGAAAGACCCATGTATGGCCTCAGAAGTGAAGGATTACTGTTTCATTGCTTAGTTTCATAAGATCTGGCTCTTATTTCTGGCATTAAATCCTGAGTCCACATGTGTGGAACAGACTTCATCCTTCACCTCACAGAATAGAACCTTTGGTCTGTTTGGGGGGTGTGGGTTGTGTTTGGCTAATGGTTAGGACAGGGCGGTTCTCGAAGTTGGCTGACATGATTGTCTGTGATTACGGAATCATCACCCCACCGTTTCAGAGCAACTGATGCATTTCTTATGTTGGTATTTTACTTTGAAAATGATGATTTTTCCCTGTCTTCTTTCACAGCATGAAAACCAAATTATTCATAGAGATCTGAAAGCAGAAAATGTATTCTATACCAGTAATACTTGTGTGAAAGTGGGCGATTTTGGATTCAGCACAGTTAGTAAAAAAGGTGAAATGCTGAACACCTTCTGTGGGTCTCCTCCCTATGCTGCACCCGAACTTTTCCGAGACGAGCACTACGTCGGCGTCTATGTGGATATCTGGGCCTTGGGGGTGCTTCTATACTTCATGGTGACCGGCACCATGCCATTTCGGGCAGAGACAGTAGCCAAACTAAAGAAGAGCATCCTGGAGGGCACGTACAGTGTGCCTCCGCACGTGTCGGCCCCCTGCCTCCGCCTCATCCGGGGAGTCCTGCAGCCCACGCCCACCGAGAGGTACGGCATCGACTCCATCATGAACAACGAATGGATGCAAGGGGTGCCATACCCCACCCCTTTGGAACCTTTCCAGCTGGATCCCAAACACTTGTCAGAAACCAGCACCCTCAAAGAAGAAGAAAATGAGGTCAAAAGCACTTTAGAACATTTGGGTATTACAGAAGAGCATATTCGGAATAACCAAGGGAGGGATGCCCGAAGCTCCATCACAGGGGTCTATCGAATCATTTTACACAGAGTCCACAGGAAAAAGGCTTTGGAAAGTGTCCCAGTAATGATACTACCAGACCCTAAAGAAAGGGACCTAAAGAAAGGGTCCCGTGTCTACAGAGGCATAAGACACACATCTAAATTTTGTTCAATTTTATAAATTGTATTAGACTGCTGATGATTAACCAAGATCGTCGTTTCTTCTTTTAAACTTTTTCATGGGCAACTTGGGAGGAGACATTTTTGTAATTTTTAAATAAATTTAAATTTAAGATATGCATTCTTCCCCCCAAAAAGTCTTTTGGCTCAGATTCTGGCTTGGTTTGCTATCTTGTTCACAAACTCCAGCTGTCATTCATTTAATCAAGAAATATCTATTTAGTGCCTACTATGTGCCAGGCACTGTTTAAGGTGCCAGGGAAAGAGCAAAGAATGAAATAGGCCAAGTCCTTCCTCTCCTGAGCAGGATATTCTAATGCTGGACAAAAGCACTAACACAAAAAAAGTTTTTAAAGAAAAATATCAGATAGTGATAGATGCTATGCAGAGAATTCAAATAGCATGCTCTGATATTAGACGCTTGCTACTTTGGATGAGATCTTTAGGGAAGGCCACTTTGAGTAGATGACAATCTGAGATCTGAATGAGAAGTAGGAGTGACTCTTGAAAAGCAGGGGTTTTAGACTGGGTTTCTCCCAAACAGAGCCTAAGACAGAGGCTCCCTGTGGAGTAGTTTACTGGGGAAGTGATCCTAGGGAACAGGAGTGAGGGCCAGGGCAGAGAAACAGGGAAAGCCAATACCAGTTGGCCAGTGCTACAGGTGACTGGTGCTCAGTCCTGAGGGATCCCCTGAAGAGACTTATGAAACACATCTCAGGTGTCTGCCCAGGGACAAAGGGGAAAACACTTATCCTTCAGCTCTTGTTCACCATTGGTCAAGAGTGGCCCCACGGTGTCACCTGCCCTGTAATTCCAGATTGTGCTGTGTGAGTGCCAGACGGGTTCCCTGTGCTTCCCATGCCTTAGTGTCAGACAAGCCCTGGAGCGAGAAGTAAGAGGTACACAGCATTGGCCTGAGACAAGATGCGGTCAAGTAGGACCTACATGAAGCTGGCCAAAAGCACAGAAAGGGTCACTGCATCAGGGCTAGAGGAAGAAATGTGGCTAAAAGGATCTGAAGTGGTGCACAAGAGCCATCTGACACAGCCCACCCCCTCCCCAGGGCCTACTCAGATTTGCCATCTGTTCAATCCAATCCGTTGCAGAATCATCTCCTTCAAGGGGTTGGGACCTGGAAAGACTTAATGCAGCAGGATTAGTTCTCAAGTTCTAGTGCATCAGAACCACCTGGAGGGCTTGTTAAAACACTGAGTTTTTGATCTGGGGTGGGGCCCAAGAATCTGCATTTCTAACAAGCTCCCAGGTGATGCTGATGCTGCTGGTCAGAGACCACACTTTGAAAATGGCTGAGCTTCAGTCGTTACTGCAGCTGGTCCTGAGGCTATAACTGGGCTCATCCCTCCCTCCTCCATCACCCATTCTAAATTTCCCTCACTTTTGGCCAGCATTTCAGCTGCTGTAGATTGGATGGTATGACCCAGACCTTTATCGTCAAAGGATCAGAGCCTTTAGTTGCCTTGCCCTTGTCAGGCCATGTTTGCTGTGATTGCCTGTTCACCGTTATCATGAGGCCCAAAAGTGACACTCTAGTGAATCTCTTGGGTTCCAGATATACTCCTCTTTAGCTCCTTAATCATAAGGGTCTATAATCTCCACCAATATGATAGTTCCTTTCTTTGCCTGCTTGTCCACTGGCATGGAGATCCCAAACTGACCATGTGATAGTCGTAGATTCCAACTCACTGGACCCCCACTGGGTCCCTTGGTGAAAGCATCCCCCTGCCCCCAAGAACCAAAACCTCTAATCTAGCTGAGCCTAGGCTGTAGGAAAGAGAAGTACAAATTCTTCAAGTGGGTCATTGATTGTGATGGTGAGAGAAGTCAATCCTACTTCTACCCATTGGTTCCCAGACCGGCGTATTTTGACAATAGGGGACACATATCCATCAGCGATTGTTAAAGCATGGATACTGAATCCTGGAGGACAGCACCTCAATACTGTCCTATAGCCACTCCGTTGTTCCATTTATGCTAGCTGCTTTGGTGTTTGAGATACATGGTAAGATGAGCCCATTCCCCCACTGCCTTTGCCAAAAAGGTGATCCTTGAGGCAATGTTATGTGAGATACCATGACGGTGGATCTGACAGTCTCTATGTCATAGCATGATTGTATTGGAGGATACACTGCAGGCAGGAAAGACAAACCCATATACTGAGTAGATGTCAGTTCCAATAAGGATTAATCACTGCTGTGCCCGTCTGAATTTATGACTCTGGATCTGATAATGCCCAGCTCATGAGGAAACAGCTCCATTTGCTTGGTCCCTCAGTGTCCCATAATCAGGTGCTTAGTCTCTACTAGGGCCCAGTAGCACACCAGGAGCCTGAGTAGTTCTCTGTTGCAGAAAGCATGGCCTCACTCCTGGACCCTACAGGGCTGTACTGTAACCTTCTACTGGGGTTGCCAGAGACTCCACACAGTATTCTTAACTGCCACGTATACAGCCAGAGTAGCAATGCAGTTTGCACCAAAGCCTGAAACTGGATCTTTTTTGTGTGTGGGATCCACTTGAAGCTGGCAGCCCTAATAAATGGGTTGAAGGAATATACCGAGTACAATATGTGTGCTTCCAAAACCCAAAGAGGCCTACTAAACCCTGTGTCTCTGTTTCAGTGCTAAGGGGTACAATGTGCAACAAGTTGTCCTTTACCATAGAAGGAATATGTAGGCATGCCCCAGGTCATTGGTCTTCTAAATATTTCATCGGTGTGGTAGGCCCCTGATTCTTCATGGAGTTTTTCACCTGCACTCTGGCACACATAAGTCTTACTAGGGCATCTGGAGTACTTGCCACTTTCTGATGCCAAATCCACCTAGCATGTTGTCACATATAGTGGACTAGCATGATGTTCTGCAGAATGTCAAGATGATCATGGTCCTTTTAGACTATATTGTGACATAGAGCAGATTTAACATCACCTAGGGGCAATACAGTAAATGAGAATCACTATCCATCCCAGAGGAAGTTAACTGTGTCCATCCTCCTTTCTGATGGAAATTGAGAATGCATTTTCCAAAGCAGTAGCTGCATATCAATGCCAGAGGATTCCAGTAAAGATATCACATCCAGCATGGCAGCTACAACAGGTGAACTGCAATCCACCATCATCCTCTATGATCCACCTGTTCTTTTTAGGAGTCTAATGGATGAGGTAAGTTAAACAAGGTTATCATGGTGCCCGTAACCCTTGTGTCTTTTAAAATTTTTGATGGTCACGCTGATGGCTTCTTTTCCTCATGAGATTGCTCATGATTTACTAACATGTCCAGGGAGAAGGTACAGTTTCAGAGGTTTCCATGTGGTTCTTCCTCCTATAATGGCTCTTACTCCACAGGTCAGGGGTCTAAATATATTTACCCCAAATATATACTTGGAGATTGGGGACAGAACCCCAAGGATCCATTGTGAGATAGACCTTGGCCAGAACTCCACCCATCAGCTGGTTTCCAAAGGGCCCCAGCCACACATAGGGCCATATTTAGGGTTCCCTGGTATCCATTTCAGTTTAGACTTTTTATCCAATAGTCCTTAAAAATTCTGGGTATGTATATTGTATATATTTGTGACAGCAGGACTTTTCCTCAAGAAGAACTTGCCTCCCTCTCACTGTGCCCTGGATTTGTAAATTAACATAGATCTAGGGCCATGATTTTCTCATTGTGACAGGCTACACCAGCCTCTGCTCACTGCTCACCAGTTTACCGCTTCTCTTTTTTTCAGTTCTACAAGTCAAGTAATACTCTAGCCAGCTGCCACTCAGAACTCTGTGATCTATCAGCCATTGTCACAAAGCCGTGTAGATCAAGGTACCCTGATTTCCACTCCAGCCTTACTGTCCATTATAACATGTCCATCTCACCTGTGACATTTAAGTAAAAATTCTTGGCCTCTGCCATTCTAGAATCCCACCATCCCCACTGATAATAGCATGCCCAGCTCCATGGCAGCATTTCTTACTGTCAACCCCCCATGGCAGTCGACAGCCATCACTGAGCTTTTCATAGGTGCTGGTACATCCCTCCCCAGTGCATTCTTTTTTTTTTTTTTTTTTTTTGTGAGGAAGACCGGCCCTGAGCTAACATCCGTGCCCATCTTCCTCTACTTTATATGGGACGCCACCACAGCATGGCTGACAAGCAGTGCTTCTGTCGGCAGGCGCCCGGGATCCGAACCGGCGAACCCCAGGCTGCCAAAGCACCGACTAAACCGCTGTGCCACCGGGCCGGCCCGACAGTGCAGTCTTTATTGCCTGGGGAACCTAGCTAGGTGGTTCTTCAATCTCACATAATGAATCCATTCTGACATTCACACCTCATTCCAGGAGGTGTACTTTCTGGAGGCTCTAGGGGAGCCTCCTTGCTCCCCTTTCCTTGCTTTTCTGCTTCTAGAGGCAGCCCACATTCCTTGGCTTGTGGTCCCCTTCCTCCATCTTCAAAGCCAGCCATGTTGCATCTCTCCAACCATTCTTCTATAGTTACATCTCCCTCTGACCACAGCCCGGAAAGGTTCTCTGCTTTTAAGGACCCACATGATTAGATTGGGCCTATCCAGACCATCTAGGATAATCTCCCCTTCTCAAGGTCCTTAACCATAATCACATCTGCTTTTGCCATCTAAGGTTAACATGTTCACAGGTTCCAGAGAGGGTCATCTTTGGGCGGGGCAGGGGGCACCATTCTACCTACTACAAACAGCAATGGGGTGATTGCCATGATTGGTGAGTAAACCAACTCCAACCTCCTATCCTGAGGGTCTGCTTTATAGGGCCATTCTGGGTACCAATTGTCTTAACCTGGATTCTCCCAAAAAAAAGGTGAAAGGCGTGTGGTAGGAATCCAAAGGGAAGTGCTATCATATTCTCTGAGATCCTGGTCAAAGACTGCATGGAAGTAGTTGCTACATTGTGGCTGGAGAAGGCAGAGCAGAGAAGGTCTGATGTGGGGCCCAACGTTTCTGGTACATATATCAAAGGCCTATGGCTGGAATAAACTGGGCATATTTGAGGAACGGAGAAGGCAGAGTAGATGAAAACATAGTAAGCCTTGGTGAGGGCAGTACTGAGTTGAAGTAGGTAGGGAACAGACCCTGTATGAGTTTGCAAGCTTGAGTAAAAAATTTGATACATAGGGTGAAGAGTGCTTACTACTGACTAAGGTAGTCCAGGCAGCCTTCGAGAAGGAACCAACTCTTGAGATGAAACCTCAAAGATCAACAAGGTTTTGCTAAGATGGGTTGGAGGCGCTAGTTTAATAGCCTGTGAAAGACCCGGAGGCAGGGGGAAGCTTTTACAACATTGGTTTAATAAAAGATGATTTTTTTTCTATAGATGCCTGCACAACGATGAAATCAGACAAAGTAAAAGATGAATTCCTTGTTTTTTTACTTCTAAACATTTAAAATGAAAATGCATTTTTCATTACTATAAACTAGAGCCCTGATGATATATAAACTTCCTGAGGACTGGTATTTACAATCAATAGCACCAAATTACTGCCTTTATAATTTTGGGGGAAAAAAATATCACAGGTCAACTATTTTTTTCCACCACCAATTAGGAAAAAAATGAGGAACCTATGATTTAACTAAGAGCAGGTGCTAGAAATTTTAAAGAAAGTGTTTACCTATATGTCAAGATTACATAGCTCTAAATTAAAGATCCTATTACATTCCTTCTGCATCCACTTCCACTTTAGTGTTTCTTTCAGGACATTTCAAATAGCAGACAAGAGATGAAGTGTTTCAACTAAGTCACAGGAGGATCAAAAGTAGCTGTCTGGCATCTGAGGTTCATCTAGTGTTAAACTTACTCATTAGTGTTCATAAAAATAAACAAAAACCCAGAAGGTGAAAAAAATAAAAGTTAGGTGCACAAATAGAGAAAGCACAAATTCTATATAGAAGGGGAAGGACAGAACACTTAAAGCCATATGAATTAGGATCCAAGAATTTGCAGATGTGACCTTAGAGAACATTGGCCTCATTTTCTAAATGACCCAGAGGAATAGGAGACTAGCCCAGAAAATAAAAGAAACTATTACTAAGCATTGAATCTAGACATGACATGATAAAACCTGAGAAAATAATCTGGTTTATTCCTAATTTATATAATCCCAAGAGTTGACAGGGCTTTTAGAGATTATCTAGTCCAATATTACTCGCGATGCAAAAATTCTCTCTATAGAACCCCTGGGCACCAGCAACATGTGACCCTTAGGCTGGAGGCTCTAGCTGGTAGTAGGCAGTTCTATATTGGCTATAAAATTTGCTTTTAATCTTTAATTGCCAGCCCTTAATTTTAGGTTGTTTTAAGGAAAACACAGTAACTCTTGTCATAAATATTTATAGCAAAGTTTATACATGCTTACCACCCAATTTGGGAGTCAATTTCTTTGAAGTGTAAGAATAATAAATTATCAGTATAAATTCCTCCATACTAGACAAAGAGCTCCTTGAAGGCAAGACCATATACCTTAGAAATCTTTATTTCTGACGTAAGCAGAGTGCCTTGCTTATATCAGGTTTTAAAATGTTTGTGGAATGATGAATGAATGAATGAGTCAATGAATGAACTGAAATGAATGCCCATATTTAAAAATAGTGTGTTAGCTGATTGCTTGCCTTAACTGTTAGTTCAGGAGGGAAAAAGAATACTCAAATATCTGAAATATTTCTCTAAAACTTTATTCAAAGTTATTCACCTCACTGTTAATAAGGTGTACAGTTAATGCTCTGTGCCAGTAATACTAGACCTGCCCATTGCCGGCAATGGACTTTGAGAAAACCCATTTCCTGACACCCAAAAGTTAGATTACTCTTTTCAAAACTTACCGAACTTCCAATACTTGCAAAAGTATTACATGCACTGTTTCCCCATCAATCTTTAAATCTGAACTTACATTATTAATCTACATCAGTGGATGTTAAAATGAAGTCATTTTAACAAATTATGACTGTACAAATCAAAATACCACTAGTTAATATTAGACAAGAGTATTTTACAAACACTACATTACATATTACCTTGCAACTTGAAACATTACATTTCATATTTGTGTAAGTTTATTATAGATAATCGAAACTTCACAGAATTTAACAGCAAATAAAGTTTTAAAAATTTAATTCTGTACATTAGTTCCAACTATCTCTATTTTACAATCTATAAGGCTCATGTCATAGTTCAGCACCAAAGAGATCTACAAAACTGGCTAACCAGTCTTCTTATTCATCCCATGTGATAGTTTTTGTTGATTTTTTAAAGGTGAAAGTCTGAGAAAATGCTTTATAAAATCCTCCTTCAGACTCTGAAGTGGAATACTCTTTTTGGCTGGTCATACTATGTAAAAACTTGGGTTGTACCTTTTTATTTTCATTGAACAGATATGGAAAAAAAAAAAAGGAAAAGAATACTTACACCATGAATTTAGGCTGTCAGTCTTTAAATTTAATTTATGACACTGAAGCATCAGAAGTAACCGAACAGTGCCCTGGCTCCATCTTCCAGAAAAATGTTTTATTTATTCTTCAAAATAAGGTGCAAAGAAGGACTGCAACAATAAACTTCCTCATACACATCTCCAAAAACATCTCAATGTTGTTTAGCTTCATACACCTTGAACTGATTCAGCAGACCTAGAGCTACTTCCCTAGCTCCCAAATGTGCCACGTTATCTACAGAAGATGCCTCCTCAGGGCTAGCATCTCTCTGTTCACAGAGGTCATTACAGTCACTTGTCACTGCTGGCCTGGATTTAAAGCAACATTCCAGTTTCCAGAACCAGTGTTACCGTCCTGACTCCTCTTCCTCTTCAGGATTTATAAATTTTAGAAAAAGAGCATGTTTGTCTTGCCATTTTCAAACAGGGTTTGTGCATATCACATTTCAAGACCACATTCCCTAAACTGGAAACTTTTTTCAAAAACCACAGGTACTTTCAGTAATCTTGTTTGTTCAAAGTATAAAATTTTCACGTTTAAAAAAATTAAAATTGGAGACTAGTACCTCTGCTTTCTTCGCCAGAAGCACACGATTCATCAAACTACATTTAAAAACTAAGCCTCATGCATACAAATGGCCAGAGGTATGAAGTGTTACAGAGCCCTTACCATCACTCGAGTACAGTAAGCATTGGCTAGACCACAAGAGGAAGCATGTTAGCAAAGTGAGCAAAGAGACTTTCCCAAGAACAAGAGTTTTCCAGGCTCCATGTCAGTCACATAAAAATTGAAGCAACATGTAATCCTTTAAAATTGTCCCCAGACATCCCATTCCCCTAACCGTTCCCATATATACCCCACCCACCCCAACCCGCACTGAAGTCTTCCACCTCACAGAAGTGTCTTAATGCTCCCCATTACTGATGACAGCTGCGTCAGGGTCTGCTGCTGTTGCAGGGAGTCTTGGCACTTTCTTAGCAGGACTTGGAATATGCTAAAATCAAAGGAAAAAAGATGTTGATTAATGTTTTTTAAAAAGAGTCATGGTGCTAATTAAAGTTCCAACAGAAGAACTGATCAAGGACAACTTTGGAGAGGTTTATGCTAAATATATATTCCGTATAACTTATCATGGAAGAACAAAATCACCATTCTTTACCTTTTGGTGAATTTATTATACAATCATATTGCAACAGTGAGAGGAAGGCACAGAGATTCACCCCACATAGTATTTCACTTGTCACATCTGGCATTCGCAACTCAAACACTAGTGGCTTGACTTGCTACCTAATTTGTATCATAGCAAGAATGCAGACTATGCATTCACTGAATTTGTGATGAACAGATAAAATAAATAACTTCAAGGTTATAAAGTCCTCAGTTTGAAATATGCTATGATCCTGGGCAAGTCATTTAACTTCCTGCACCCTCACTTCCAAAATGGGTTTGGTATCATTTACCTCAAGGTGGTTTTTATAGGGATTAAATTAGAAAATGTAAATAAAGTGCCAGCATATAATAGGAATTCAGATCATTGATATTGCTATACAATTTGAGGATAGATTTGACAATGGCCTGAGAGAAGGGATGCGAGGGGCTCAACACTCCGTCCCTACCTCACCTCTCATCAGACCTTTCTACAAATGAGCCTTCTCTCTAATCAGTCTTCCTTTACATGCTATTATTAATAAAACCTATTTACTGTGTACTTTTAAAATGCTAATAATTTAAGTCCAAAGCACTCTCTACAACTGGAAAATGGCACAGCTGGAATCCAAATGGAGTCCCTGCTCTGAATTACTCGGCTTTATTGACATTCCTTTAAACTGTTAAATCTCAGTTTTGTCCTGCGCGCCCTGAGATCTCAGAATGGAAATTTCCTACCCTGTCAAAGCCCAAGACCAAACACAAGGAGCTTTATCTACCTCAGTGGCTGTGCTTGAGTGCACAAGTCCTACTCCTTCATCCAAAGTGTCGTCATTTGGAGAGGGTCGCCGAGCATATGTCCTTCTGTGCTTTTCATCCACTCTCACTAGGTACCAGGTTCCTTCAAAGAGCGAATCTATGGAACTCTGGGGAATATAGTTGACTAAAGGAGAGGCAGAGAATATGAAACATTAGTTATGACATACAATTCATTTGGTAATAAAACCAGAGAAAAGAAGTTGCACATTTCCCTACAGTTCTCACTAACATCAGATTAGTACTGAGTAAAGCCTAGATATCCTTATTTTCTGCGTAACACATTTAATATTATTACAGCCCTCCAATAGGCTTTTGGGTGTGTATATATATGTTTAGACACAATTTAATATTTTTACCCAAGTGATGAGTGTCCTCTCTGAGCTTCATGTTTTCAGCAAAGACATCTGGTGCCACACAAGTTCTTGAGTCAAGCCTTGATTTAAGATCACATAAACTTGCTGTTATTTTATCAAGAGCAGACCCTAAAATAGTAAATAATTCCCATATTAAAAGACTAAAAATAGCATGCCCAAAAGCCTGAATACAATGTTGCCAAATGGAAAAAAATAATTTTTCATTTCTTGTAGAACTACTGGCTATTGTTTAGTTAAAAGCTATGATGATTGGGCCGGCGTGGTGACATAGTGGTTAAGTTCGTGTGCTCTGCTTTGGTGGCCCGGGGTTTGCGGGTTTGGATCCTGGGGGTGGGATCTACGCTCCGCTCATCAAGCCATGCTGTGGTGGTGTCCCACACACAAAGTAGAGGAGGATTGACGTGGATGTTGGCTCAGGGACCATCTTCCTCAAGCGAAAAAAAAAGAGGAAGATTGGCAATAGATGTTAGCTCAGGGGCAATCTTACCCAAAAAAAGCTAAGATGGTATCTATTTGGCAGAGCTGCCTAAGATCTCTGACTAGACACTTGTTCAGTATCAGCTAGTAGACAAGTTAGGAAATAGGTGGGATTTGAAACTATAACTTGTCTATAGTCAATCCATGACACTGTATTAGAGTAATAAGTTTTCCACCAGTTTTTCTCCATGTTTTGCTACTTCGCACTCAGGGAATGCACAAAAGTTTCCTTAAATATAGCCAAGACCATAAACCTATAAAAATTAGAACTTAGTATAAAACCAAACCAACAAGAAATGATTTGGTATTATTCACTCATATGCTCAGTTTCAATCATTAGTGTGAAGACTCAAAAGCTGTCTGCATTAAATAGATATGCTTCCCTTTCCCTACCTACATCCCCTGGCTACATATACTTAAAAAAATGACATAAAAGATAAAGTTACTTGCCAATAAAAACAAGTCAAACACTGTGCCACAAAAAAATTTTTTAAGCTGATTATACATTTTTTCTGACTTGGAAGAAAGGAAAGAAGATATTCTGACTCAGACATAGCCATGCCTTTACCCAGTTAAGTCAGATTTTTAGAGTAGAGAGTAAAAATCTGGCTATGTTGAAAGAAGTAAAGAGGATTAAAATGCCGTATGATCTATGGGACAGATTCAAGCATTGGCTTGAGCAGCCTGCTGAAGTGACTTTATCAAGTAGGTTCTCAATACATCCTTGTTGAAAGACTCAGCACTTACCTGGCGTGGCATCTTGTGTAACTTTAAGGGAGTACAGGGTGGCAGCCAAACCAGAACCATAAGAGAACACGCCAATCCTCTTTCCTGCCAGCTGCTGAGGCGAGTACCTGTGTAGGGGGGGGAAGCTATTAAAAAGTTTCACTGATCCAAAACTACAACGTGTAGGAAGCTAAAAGTTGGAATAAAAATTCATCCTACAGCCTTAGAGAACTAACCTAAAGCTTTATTATTTTAGTAAGCAGACTGAAAACAAGCATTTCATCTTTTTGATAATGATGAGGCTTATGAAAGGTATTATACCATAAAATAAGTTACTTTGTCAACCAGGGATTGACGGGTCAACTGTAGGTCAAGAATAGTAAGACCGTGAGAGCAGTAACCAGGAAAGCCTGTATAAAATTAAATACTCTGGAATAACTGTAGCCTCCCCCATATATCCTTCAAGTCAGTGGACAAAAGGTTAGAGAGCCTGGAGATAAAACATTCTTTGACCTGCCACCAACATGCCTGACACCAGATTTGGTCGTAGAAATCTAACATCCCCAAATGAGGGGAGTTAAGCAGCTTAAATGTATACTTACTGTGCTAGAACAGAAGCAAGGGAACCATACACGGAAGATGTGTACATATTTCCATTTTGATTTGATACAAGCAAAGATGCCTTTGTTTTCTGATTAAAGAGTTCAGAACTAGCCTTCATAAATGCCTTTTCCACATCTCTATCAAAGTAGGTATCTTCTAATTTAACATCTCTGAAAGATTTAGAAAAAAGACAATTTTACAGTGTTCAAAGACTACATTTTTATTATATTAGATAGTGGACCTAATATTTTAATCAGTGTGTATGATTCTGTTTTCCTGTTTATTAAAAACCAAGCAGCAGCATGCTAATTGCTATGGAAGACATAACATTGTACACAAATGGCCCTTTTTCTCAAAGTTTTTTATAACCAAATGAAGACACCTTGATTCTGTTGGGTTAATAAACCTACTAAAGCTTTGTTGTCACCAAACAGAATATACTATTTCAAGTCCATAATAATGTCTATTTAGTTGGAAAAGTCATGATACTACAGGGGCCTCTTAAAAGTTGAGTAGAATTTTATCATATAGAGAAGGGACACAGGCAAGAAGAAATAGAATGAGTTTAACAGGCATAGCATGCTAGGGAACCTTAAAAGTGGGGAAAATGTGGCAGGAGTACAAAAACAGACTTAGTAGAGGCAGGGTGCAGGACGGATAAGGGGCACAGGGACTAGAGAGGCAGGGAAAAGAGCTAAGAGGCTGTTGCAGTAAATATAGGCACCTGGGGTCACATGATCCTGGTGACAACAGGAAGGAGGCTAAAAGGAGAAATTCAGAAAATCTGAGTAGAAATGACTCAAGAATTCATGTAGGTAAGCTACCATCTCTGAGACTCAGTTCCTTCACTGCTGACACAAATAGGTTGGACTGGATGACATGTAAGATCCTTTGAGTCTAAAGTTTTCAGGTTTTATTTATAGTTTAGCAGATGTAAAAATGCTCTCATATAGAAGGGAAAAGAATCACAAGTCCTCTTACCCAAAGGCTTCCAGGCCACTATAGATAGTATTTTTCTCTCTGTTCTGGTCGTTAAGGAAGTCATTCAGCAACATCCGAGCTAGAGACTTCTGAACCAGTTTGCAATAGGGTGAGTGGAAGATCATGAAGCCAAAATCATTCAAGGTAAAATCTTTATCATTTCCCTCTGAAAGAGAAATCCAAAGAAATTATGAAATTCATGTAAGCCCCTAAAACTTTTGAAGTTTAATTTTAGAACAGGACTAGGATGTTTCTGTATCTTTAAACAGCAACCAAAAATATGCTGCAAAATGAAATAACTCTATGGTTTAAAATGCATATCAAAAAGACATCCAGAGATAGAACAGTATACTACTACATCACTGCTTTTCAAACTTAAGAGTCACAACCCATGAATGGG
The DNA here is from genome assembly GCA_031878705.1 of Tapirus indicus. Taxonomy (NCBI): domain Eukaryota; kingdom Metazoa; phylum Chordata; class Mammalia; order Perissodactyla; family Tapiridae; genus Tapirus; species Tapirus indicus. The sequence continues at coordinate 111,844,311 of CM062921.1, read as the reverse complement.
TTGCGTAATCAATTTATTGGGTCAGGGTCAGTATTTTCTTTATCTTAATAAATTATTTTTTAAATGAAACAGAATAGAGTAGAAAATAGCAAACTGCCTAACTTGCAGCATGAGAAAGTAATTTCATGACACTTTGTTTGACTTTAGCACACACATACAACGTAAAGCATACTTCTTACCATGGGTCCTAATAAAAAGTTAGAAAATCCCCCTACTGTTAAACAGTATGACATTTTACATACTGTAAGAATGCCTCTTATTCAGAGCTACGTTTCTTAATATCTGTTATTGAATATTATTTTTAATCTTCTCTCACACCCCTACAAAACAAAGCTGGACTACAGAAAAAGCATACTTTATATGATAAATTAAAATACTATCTTTTTCAGTAACTCAAGAATTTTTTTAGGGTTAAAGGTGGAAATTAATGACAACACTTTTTAAAAAGACAAGTATGAATTCACAGCTCAAGTGCAAACAGACTATGGGAGGAGGGGGATCACTTCAGCAATTTATTTTTATTAGAATTTTCTCTGGATCACAGTTGCAAATTAAAACCTTGTGAAAATACCCCTCAAAAGATGAACAAAATTCAAATTACTTTCTTTTACCTTATTTTGATGTTCTTACTAGGGGTAAGTCAACCTAAGCATCTTTGCAGAGATATACCTCATTTCCAAAGTTTACCTCTTTTCCTAAATCACACATTCCCAGAAACTATGGGAAAATGCTATTTGGTGAGTGAGGAAGACATGGTTAAAGGACACTAATGAAGGATGCCCACAAAGCAGTTTGTCAGTCAAGACACTCAGTACATTACACTGTCCTCGACAGATACCAAAACCAAGGAAAATGGATAAAACCCACCTTTCTGCCACTGGGCACGGATCTTTTTGCGGTAGACAGAATAGCAGCGGTCTAATGCACTGAGGTAGCACTGTATGGAGAGTTTTCCATCTACTATAGGATATTCAGACAGCATATCAGGCTTGTAAAAGTCATAGGCATGTTGCATATGTGTCCCACGAAGTCCTATTAGAACCAAAAAGGAAGATGTCCATGTATTTCTGCTTCTTGATGTCTATATGCTAGTAAGCATATTGCATTATCTGGGGACCTTCCATAACTATCTATTCAACTCTCGCCACTTGCAGTACAGAAATCACAAGGTGAAAGCAATATGTAATTGAAATGAAATATAACAGTATCCACGGAGAGGCCTAAGACTCTTTTGATATACAACATTTTATGCAAGTTTCATAAATCTAACTGGGAGATCACAATAGCTCTAATGAACTGAAAACAGATTAAACTTGCCACTGAGTGTGTGACTATGGGCAAGTTACTCCTTCCAGTTATTACCTAAACCCTACTTAAACCCATTTTACTCCTCAGTAAAATGGGGAGGGATGGCATCACTTACCTCATACAATTGCTATGAAGACTAAATATGACAACATATATAAAGCACTTCGTAGGTAGTGCCTGCATTTAATGTACACTCAGTAAATACTAGCTTCTCTTTCTATTTTCAAATTTCTCAGCATAATATGCTAAAAAAAAACACAACTTTTCCAAGGACTTACCTCGGTCAAAAATTAATGGAGCATTTGGCCCAATTAGCAGAGCAACAGCTCCAACCCCACCTGTAGGTCTAGCATTTCCTGTGGCATATACAGCAATATCTCCAGCAACAACCAGGGCATACCGTCCTGAAAAATATTTTTTGTTAGTATACAAAAAGGTGATCAACACTATAAACATCATACATGTAAACTAAAGTGTTATATTTTCCCCAGGATACGCTTTCCCCATCTTTGGTCAAGAAAGACACGTTCTAAGTTTTGATAGACAATTTTGTCCTACATGATAAAGACAACCAACTCATAATTCAGATAAGCTGAAAGTCATAGTTATCTCTCTGAAGAGATTCAAACAAGCATTAACTCATAAAAGTTTGCATATGGCATTAGTTAAAGGTCACGTGGGCTATTCATCCTCAAGGAGAGTTTCTTTGGAATAGAGGCATGTAACATACCATCCCAAGAGCTGGACTCAATCCAGTTAACAGCATTGAAGACGGCAGCTGTGCCTCCATAGCATGCATTAGTTGTGTCTATTCCTTCTATGTCTGTATTCCCAGACTCCTCAAAGAGCTGCATCAAATTAGTCTTCACTGACTTTGATTTGTCGATGATTGTCTCTGTTCCAACTTCTAGCCGCCCAATGCAGTCATAGGAAAGGCTATTTCTCTCCATAAGATTCTGAACCACAGTCATGCAAAGAGAGTTGATATCTTCTCTATCTGTGCAGAAGCCCATCTTGGCCTGGCCCAAGCCAATAGTATACTTTCCAGCATCTACACCATCGTATTTTTCCAACTCTGCTTGATCAACATATTGAGAAGGAAAATAGATCTCAAGGGCAACAATTCCCACATCTTTTGGCCAGCAGGCTTCTGCATTCAAAGGAAGTGACCCAGGCATGGTGAAAGAGCTTTAGAAAGAAACAGAAAAAAACACTGTTCTAGGTCATAAGTTGCAGATTTTCAAAGTTCAAACTTGAGAAACAGACATTAAGAGTTCAACTATCACCTGAAACATTAGTCTAGTTTCTAAGTTTAGTATATTTTATGCAGGGCAGTCAAATTTAAATATGTGGAAGTTGCAAGTATAGTAGGAATGGAATATTACTATTTAAAATTATCATCTTTTAGAAAGGCAATTTATTCAAAACTAGACAACTTTAGATTTAAACCATGATTATTAGAGGCAAAGAAAACTCAAGATTCTTCTATGTTGTAAAGAACTATAAGATAAAATACAGTGACAATTTAGTAGTATGGCTGACAAATCAGAATTCAAGTACCTGATCTACTCCTGGCCACCCAAAAAAGTTTAAATAAGTCACTAATTCATTAATCACGGATATATTGATTATTCACAGCTGACTTTATGGGACTTTAAAAATTGTTAGATCAAACAATATTACATTCTTTATTGATCTAAACAATCCGAGCAAGCAGAAAAAACACAATAAATAAGTCCACCAAGCCAATCTGTATAAGGCCCCTGCTACTATAATCCTACTCTTCTAGAGAACCTTCCCCCTGCCACCCTGAGAACCCAAATGATTAAAATTTTAAGCAAAGACAGTTCCAGGACCTATCACAGGGTCAAATGCCAATATTCTATACTTTCTGCAGCTACTATATAGGCGATAAATGATCATAAAACCACAGGATATCACTTAGTTTCTAATTTGCGGAAAAAAACAAACGGATTCAAATTTGAAAACTGGTGATCCACATATTATTTGTATGGCAACTAACTGTTAAATAACACCTCTTAAAGCCACTCCTTTTTAAAAAAAGACACTAAAAAGTTGGACTGTTGCCACACTGTAAAGACTTTCAGTAGTGCCTCAATTTACTTACCAACGTAACAAAAACGTGCTAGCCACTCAAGACCATTGCTACGTGCCCACGGGCACGCCACATATCCTCAGAGCCTCAATTTCTTTAGAGGTTATATTAATCAGGAAAAGAGAAGTTATTCTAGGTATTTCAAACAGAGGGGAATTTAACACAGGGAAATGGTTACAACCTTGTCAGCCAGGACAGAGGAGCCAAAGGGGAAAGGTGGTTATTCAGATCTCATGAGCCCACACTCTTACTGAGGCTGCTGGAGCTACCAGTACCAGCACCTCCGCTCCTGAGCTGGGAGTGAGGGCTGACCCACACTCCCACCGCTGCTGCCGCCACTGACAAAAATAAGGCTACTTCTTCCCACCTTCTAATCTCACCCGAGTACTTCCATTGGCAGTCTAACCAGAACCCAGGTGGCACAGGAGTCAGAAAAATGTAGCTGTCAGGCTTTGAAAAGTGGCACAGCCCCTCAGTTTTAGAGAAAGGTTTCTTTCCATATCTAAACTTCTACAACTCAGCTTCCTTTTCAGGTATCACATAATTGGATGGTGCTACTCAGGTGGCACAATTTCAGCTCCTCATTGATGTAAAGGTACTTGGCTTATGAGAATTACCTGGGTCAAACTGGTTCACTAACCTTCTATAGCATTTGCCAACTTACCACTAATTTGACTCCTAAAAACGAAAAGTCGAATACTGCATTTATGTCATTTGTCCTCTGCCGCTCTGCAAATTCTGGCATAGTATTAGGTAATGAAATTACAGACCAGTGCCACAGTGTATTAATTAATGAAATCTGGAGAGATTATCTAAAACAGAAAGGCTGTCTTTAAATCATGAAATCTACCTTAAGCCCAAAGGTCATCAAAAATAAGCACCTCAAAATATAATCACAAAATCTTTTTTTTTTTTTCGCTGAGGAAGATTCGCCCTGAGCTAACATCTGTGCCAATCTTCCCCTATTTTGCATGTGGGTTGCCACCACAGCATGGCTGCTGCTAAGTGGTACAGGTCCATGCCCAGGAACCAAACCTGGGCCGCTGAAGCAGAGCATGCTGATCTTAACCACTAGGCCACCAGGGCTGGTCCCTATAATCACAAAAGCTTAGGTTAAAGGTCTTAAGGAATACCAGTTGAACCTTCCTTCTAAATATAAAAGTTTTATTCATATTTTTTCATTCATCCAAACAATGACATGTTACAAGCCAAACATTTGGGATAAGTTTAATAGGAGATAATCCTTGCCCCCTCAAATATGCACTGTCTTGGGGGATAGTAAGATACAAATACCTAACAATAAACAGGTGAAACTAGAGGGACTGGTGCAGGGGAAGGAGTGGGAAGCCTTCTTTGTTACTGGTGCCTGACTTGAGTTTTAGGAATGAGTAGGAATAATCAGTAAAGCTCTGCAGAAGCAGGTGGTGGTAGAAGATTTTCCACAGAGTGGACAGCATAAATAAAGGCACACCACACGGAACCATAAAAAGTTTTATTAATTTATTGAAGTGAAATGTGAGGCCCAGTGAGTAGATCAGGCAAGTAATAGGTCAGGAGAACTAGATAAGGGTCTGGTCATAAAAGTTCTGGTATGTGGATGTCAGGGAGCTTCAACTCTATCATCAAGACAATAAGAAGCCACCAGAGAGCTTTAAACAGGAATAGCATGGTCATATTAGTTTTCAGATGAGTGTTTTTCCAGCTCGAATCAATTTAGCAGATGGTAAACAACACTTTTTTAAAATGAAAAAATAGAAAACATCAGATTGCATTGCTTATAGTAAATGTAAGAATTTTTCCATGAAACTTTTGTTTTAGTTATTCACACATATACTGGGTTGCAATATAAAGTGTATTTCTTACTAAGGGTCACAGTCAAAAAAGCTCACGAGTCACTGTCTTATACAGTCACTGGTGCTGTGCAGAGAATGGATCTGGGTTAGGAAGCTGGTGACAGCAGTCCAGACAAGACATAGGTCATGAACTAGAGCAATTATTACATGAGGGGCGAAGAAGGAACAGCTTCATAAGATATGCAAGAAGCAAAAAATCAGTGGACGTTGGCATTGAATAGACATTAGGAAAAGAAGTACCTAGGATGACTCCCAGATTTCTAGCTTCAACTGTTTTATGACTGACAGGCTCACTGTCAGATGCACTGAGTGAAGGGAAAAGCACCTCTCCTCTCTGGGGTACCTTCCCCTCTCCCACGCAAACCCAGCCATTTTACGATAATCTAAACTTGGCACTTACTTTGCTGCACCGAAGTTGAAATGAAGACATAAAGGGACTGTCTAGTATGTCACTAGGCAGATTCTAAGTTTATAGTAAAATAAAATTAAGTCCTTGCATAGTCCACAGAAGAGCTCTACAACTAGTGTTAAAAAAAAAAAAAGTATAAGCAGGAACCTCGTATATACCACCCTCTAAATTACCAAAGCAGAGGCAGTAGGATTAACCACGTTCCCAGCCTTTCCCACAAGGTTACCCTTTAGATTCTTTCAACTCTTCAAACTGCTCTAAACATGCTGAGGATGGTGTCATTTTCTCTGCCTGGCCAAACAGCTTGCAATGCTTTTGGAAATAAAATGGACAAGTATGTATAATCTTCTGAAGGTATAAACCAGTTTATAAAAAGCCATAATGCAAAGCTGCAATTCCAGAATTAATCCATATTTACCATAATCTGACTAGCTCTGATCAGTTCCTGTATTATGGTACTTACAAAATAAGGTATAACTCTGTTATTCTTAAACCTCTTAGAGATTAAATAAGTGACTTGTTTCATTTGGAAAAAAAAAAGTAACTTAACTCAACCCACACACATCAAGTTGAAAGTGAATCATGATTCTGATCTTGGTGTGGAAAACATTTTTACATTGTCTAACTCAGTCAATATTGCTCATTTTCTGAGGGTTTTTGACAGCCAAGGTGTTTTCATTACCTTCTTGGTAAAAAGCCATCTAATTTGAAATATTTAGCTTTTGGATGAAATTGAGTGGGAGTGAAATTAAGTTGGGAAAGAGGAAAACTAACACAGGGAAGTAATTGCTTCCAGGGCATTTCAATCAACAAAAAGTTTGATAGTTTCTGGTCTGCAATCTTCAACTATCCTACTAAGTGCATGCTCTTATGTTGTCCTCTCAGGTGCTCTCTGAAGTAGGCCAGATATAAATTAGAAAAAGAAAAAAAAAAGGGCCAGCTGAAGATCTGAGATGTTCACTTTATGGTATTAATGCCATAAGAGAATGGGGTATTCTGGTTAATTCACTATTCTAAATATAACAAAAACTTTCTAAACAGAATACAGTTTAAAAATCTGACAATTAAAAAGTTACCTTCATATATGTTTACTCTTTTGCTGAGAAGGTACTTCATTATTTTTCAGAGCACTGTATTCAGAATGAAAAAAAATCCAAGCAGGATAATGGGGATTCTGTATTTATACTAAACTACATAAATTTTCTTTTTAAATTTCATCTTTAAAAAGGAGGGGAAAAGTACACTTTTACTACAGAACTCTATAAACCTTCTAAAACTATCTTCCAACTAGAAAGCACCAACAGAAGACTCAAGTGTTTTCTCCTGAAGTGAAGGCGGACCCCTCTGGTGGACAAAAGGAGCTCCAGGTCCTATTGTCAGAGTCGGCAAAGCAAGAAGATACAGAAGCCTTGTTAATACTTTCTGAGTGCTTCCTGCTTAGGAGGACACAACAGGGACTAATGTGATCCTCTGAGCCTCTGAGAATCTTGAAAATCTGTGAAAGAAGGAGAAGTGGAAAAGAAAGGGGAAAAAAAGGCAGCTGAGGATGCTGATGCAAGAGCAGCCCTAACCTAGCTCCTCCAGCTAGGTAAGGGGAGGCACCTGGGCATCAGTCCCCAGGACTCCGATGCCAGCTACGAAGTGAGCTCTCTCCCTGCACTCTCCCGTCCTAGGCTAATCTTTCTAAAATGTACATCTGACCTTTGTCAAGATGCTATTGAAAACTATTCCAAGTTTCTTCTCGATTGTTTAGGGTCAGCCTCTGCACTAGACAAGGAGCTTCTGGAAAGCAGGAATTGTGCCTTGTTCACCTTTGTGTCCCAGTACCCAGCACAGTACTTGGCGTACGGTAGAAGCTGAATGTTGAATAAATGAAGTCCTACTAGCCTTCTAATCTAAAATCAACTGTAGGAAATCATAATACTGAAGCACACACACAAAAAGCAGAATCATAAGAGAGGAGGTCCATGGCAATGTGAGAAAGCATGGCTGCAAAAAGTTAGATAATTGGTTCAAACACATTTGCAATCACTACTGTCGAATCTCACATAATCGGAAACATTCATCCATAGCCCAGATTTGTATCTTTTGAAGCTGTAATTTAAAAAACACTATGGGCATGCATGCTTACCTATGATTGTGTCTGATTAAGTAGTTTACATGGTTACATTTTATTATCCAGACTTTTTTCTCTTATGAGTGAACACTAATTTTTAAAATTAGTGTCTAGATTCTAAACATTAGTCTAACAGATACAAAATTAGACAGTCTCCTGAAGCATTATGGCATTAACTAATATTTACAGATAAGGTACAGCCCTGTAAAGGGTTCTAAGAATGTGTTCTTTGCCCTAGGATAAAAATTAAATTTGCCCCCTCCATCAGAGAGGAACACTTTCCTTTAGCAGCATGACAGGATGCCGTACCTGTGTGAGGGATAAAGAACTGCAGTCTCCAGGTCTGTCACTCTGTTTCCTTCTTCAGGCACTAGGAATTTCAAATAAGAACTTCTTTTAAAGTTGTAAGTCACCAGACATATTCAAATAATATAACTCCAATTCAAAGTGAGTTAAAATAAACACTTCCTTGTCCAGTTACACTATGTAAAACAGAATTTGACTTTGCTTAGGAAAAAATGGTACTTAAAGCTTATAAAACTTTTTTCCCCTTATTAGCTCTTATAGTAGTAACTTCAGTCCTGGTAATGAACTAACAAATTCATATCACTGATTCAGGCTTTAAACCAAGTATGATGCTGGAAGAGTTGCAGTCTTCTTTACTAAATCTGAGTTTTCAAGAATTGTGAGAGAGAAATATAAATAAGTTGTACTACAAATTTCTGGAATAAAGAGACTTACACATTCAAATGTAATTTGTAATTTGTTCTGCACTTAGAAGCTTATGGCTTTAACAACAATTTGTGCCTCTTTGACCCTCAATTTCCTCATCTGTAAAATGGAGCTAATACCTGGCCTCTGGCTCATTGTGAAGGATTGCAGAAAAGACAAAATATGTGAATAACACTTTGTAATATAAAGCACCAGTACACTGACTATTATCCTAGTTCTTAGTATTTTTCAAACAAAATACATATCTTTCTAGCAAAACTTTATCTTCATTTATTTAATCTCATGCTCCTATTTTTCAACATGGCCACCTTCAGCCTCCCCCCAACCCTTTAGTGCTTGTATTAAAAAGATAAGCATTTGATATAGCAAGACAAAAGAGCACTAAGCTTTATCATCATTTAAATTATGTGGAAATAAAATCAGAAGCATTTTCTTCAGTCCATCTGTTTTGAAGCCTTGTTACTTGAGTCAAGAGTTCTTAAGTTTAACGCAGACACAATTCCCCTTGCTCTCTGTTTAATTACTGGCAAATTTAGCATCTGCCCTTGCCTGATTAACCAGAGACTACATTCAGATGCTATTTAGTAAGGCTTTACTTTTACATGATTACATCATTTAAGAGTTCTTAACTGCCTTAGTTCCTTTTATTTCATTGTTTACCCTTCCCCCAACAAAAATGAATAAATCCTGAGTTTTGTAGGAAAATATATGACTACTATATTCTAAAAAACCTCTTTGATTACAGAATTATATATACACTTTGAGAAAACAACCTATTTTTTGTTCTTTATTATCTCAGATTACGCTTTTGTCATCTGGAAATTAAGCAGACCACAGGGACCAGTTCTCCCTGGTGGGGAAAAACATAATTTCCTCTTCGTGTTGAGACTATTTAAGTAACTTAATAATATTTTTTCTTTAAGCCATGTGTGTACACGCATTTGACACTATTTGCATCAAGGAAAATTTCCCCTGAACTGCCAGGATTCCCTCTTTCAATTCTGATTATTTTACACTGGGGAGGGAGGGAGAGGGGGAGGTGGGAGGAAGAGAAAGAAAAAAAGAGAGAGAGAGGAAGAAAAAGAAGAGGTGGAAGATGGGGGGCTGGGTGACACTACAGCAAAGAAGAAAGAATTAGAAGGAAAAAGAAGATTCACAGAGGACTGCTGTGCTACTTCAACTCTCAGGAGAAAGAGAGGCCTGGAGACCAGGAAAGGAAATGGAGGCAGTAAATGCCACTTTGGGGAAGAGGCCATCAGAAAGGGGATCAGGGTTTCCATTTTCTTCTGCAATTGCTAGGGTGTTCACTGCCATTCTGACTAAAACAGCACTGCCAAAGCAGGTCATCAACTTATTTCTAACAGAAGGTCTTTTTAGGGCAAGTGATCAAGGGAAGCAACACAGGTCAGGAAGCAGTTAATGCATCACAAGCAGCTGGGCAGGTGACCACAAATCACATTTGGAGACTCAAGAGCCACAATATAGGCATTTTGTGAGTTTGGCAAAGATTAAAACTGAAGAATGATGAGACTGCCTAGGGCCAACCAGGTTCCTGCAATGATGCTTTCTTCTGGGGTTTATTCAGTGTTCTGAATTCCTCCCTCTGGCTCTCTCCTTAGCCTTGATTCAAACAAGTGGTTGGAGAAGCTAATCCAGCACCCATTTTGGTACATGATAAACTATAAGCAGTTACCTGCTGATCTTTTTTGCTGTTACAGGAGAGAAATCCAGGAAACTGAGAATGAGCTGGCAACCTTTCCTCCTTAGGAGCATGCAAGCAAAACTCTGTTAAGTAAGCCTTGTCCACCACATAGAAATGGTGGTGGATAAAAATTAGACTATTGGTAGAAAGCACAATGCAGTCTACAGAACAATGAAATAACAATGTACACCTGAAATCTCACAATGTTATAAACCATTATGACCTCAATAAAGCAATAATTAAAAAAAGAAAGAAAGCCTTGCCCATGGCTGTACACTCTGATCTAGTTTTCTAAGTAAAAAACATGGACATCTCTGCCTCCCCTTCAGAGTTACTGGTCCGCTTATCAGAAATCCTACTCATATTTCAAGGCCTTGTTCTAAGCTACCTCTTCCAGGAAGGTTTCCTAGAGTTTCCTAATCAGGGCCCTGCACTCCTACAGCAGCTATGTCTCCATAGTCTACTCTCTACGGAAAACTAGTTATGGGCAGTCTGCTTATCCATACTGGACTTCCAGACTCCTGTTAGGAGAGGGACTGTATTTTGATTCTTTTGAAATCCCTTTGAAACCCTGGAGTAAAAGGCACTCAACTGCCATTTTTTCAGGGGCTGAATTTGGACTTAGAACAATTAGAGGAAAAATTGGAGTAGCCCTCATTAGGAAGTTCTTTCTGCTATCACTGTTAAGATGAGAACTGATTGGTGGTTACCAAGGGGAAGGGGGGTGGGGGGTCAGGGGTAGGCACAAGGGGTGAAGGGATGCATCCACATGGTAAGGGACAAACAATAATGTACAACTAAAACTCCACAGTGTTATAAACTATTAAGACATCAAAAAAAAAAAGATGAGCTGCAGCACCAAACAGCGTCCAGAAGCTTAAGAAAACTGGCTTTCTACTGCTGCTGTTCAAAGCAAATGGTAGGTTTCAGTTGTTCCCAGATCCTAACCTGAAAAATGTAAGGAGTCCAAATGAAATCAGAAGAGAACATTTGTCGGTCTTACAATCATTCCCACATACACACATCCCCAATCACAAACTCTGCAAAGCTTTGTGAGCTTTGAAAGGTTAGCTTCTCCTCTACTGCTCTAACTATGCTCAGTTCACAGAGAGCAAAGTATCATCTCGTGCCACGCATTAGGATGAATAGAATATTAAGAACTGAACTGAGTCCTAGCACCCTCCCATTAGATTGGGTAGCATGTTTCTCAACCTTTTAAATCTATACTACCTTCCTGAGATACATAAAATTATCATACCCTTCTAGGATATTTGGGTTTTTAAAAACCCAGTATAAAATTATAACACCCCAGATTCCTTTCCAAATGAAACTGAGATTCCGATATACAGCCCATCAAGCTCCTCCATCCACAACCCCAAATGCATCTCCCCACATTCAGTTCCACTGGATTATGGTTTTAAATAATTCTAGGGTATCCAGGAAACACATGCTACATCAATATCAGTGTTTTGCATTTCCTGTGAGAAAACCTATCTAAAATCTCAGTCAAAAATCTCAAAATTAATCCCACAGTTAAGAGAAACAAGATGTAAAGGCACTCTGGAGGGTTATTTTAAAAGAAAACAAACACAAATCAAAAGCAAGGCTCAGAATGACATGGCCTTCTACCGCCCCAAACATAATATCCCTCTAACTCTTCCCACCAGAGGGGCCTTCTGAGAACTGGGGTTACTGACTAAACTAGAACTGAATAAGGGGCAAACTTACAAACTTAGGAAAGCGAGACCTACAAAGGTTAGACACAAAGAAAAGAAAGTCTTTCCCCTTTCCCATAAGATATGCTCTCCCTCCTTCCTTATCCACACAAAAATAACTGAAATTTAAAAAAATAAAGTTTTGATCAAAGAAAGAACATAGACTGCTTAGATGTCTCAGGCTGCAAAGAACCATTTGGCACAGATACATGTTGAGGACTTTCAATCTGCCTTCTAATAGAATCTGTGCAGTACAAGTCCAAACTCCATCTCAGACGGCGGAATCTGTTAACTGCATGAGCACTTCCATTTGTCTGAATTTTGTCATTTATCTTGTCATTGTTTTTCATGATTCATCCCTGAAATAGACAAATGTTACTTAGCAGCAGCAAGAACACATCATCCTACCACAGCAGGTTCACAAGAGCATGAGCAGGGGGGAAGAGCTGCAGAAGTGAGCAGTGAAAGAAGCCAATGATGCCCTAAGAGGCCACGGCCACAGGGCAAGCATGACAAGCAGAGACACCCTCACATTACTTGTCCAAATCCCTCCTCCGGGGTGGGTCAGAGTAAACCCTTTTTCTGCAGGACACACGTTTTCAAAGACTCCATATACCTGGTTTGAAATGTCCTTGGTTTAACCCTAAACCTATTGGGTGTGAAGGCCCTGTGGATGCCTGCCCATGACATCATCATATTAGGTCAGGCTGGTTCTGAAGCTTTTAGCAGGAGGAAAGTACGGGATTTCAGAACACCGAGGAAACCTATTTTTAAAAATGGGCATAACAAACATGGAGGCGGGAAGGTGGGAGGCAGAAATCCGTGATACTTGATGCAAGCACAGACCGAAGCAGTCCAAAAGCCCAAGTACTCAGCCAGGTTAAATCACGGTTGTGATGCTTTCTTGCACCTGAGCTAGGGAAGAAAAGTAATGTTGCCCACTTCACTTCCTCCCATCCACTCTGGATCTGCGGCAGCAGGAGGACACACCCCCAGACAACCTATGAGCCTCCTTGTAAGCGGGATCTTCCCCATCCTTCGGCGTCCACCCTTAACCCGAGGGTCCAGGAACGTCCTGGCAGCCCAGCTCCTTTCTCGTCCCTTCCTGATGCGCCCCCCAGCCCAATCCCTTCCCGGCGGTGACAGCCACTTTCCTGGCACCTCCTGCTCCCGGCTGACTATGTCATTAGAACCCTAGCCCTCAACGCCCTTTCGCCTTCTCCCCTCTGCAATTCGCCTGCACACAGCAGTGTCGTCGGGCCCTCCTCAGACCCGCCGCAGTCGGCCCCAGGTCCCTGGCAGGGGAGGCCCCGCACGGCCCCGGCTCTCGGCGTCCCATCCTCTTGGGCCAGGTCCACGCCTCCGCTCTGACCCGGACCGAGCTGGAGCTCCTTTGGGCCTAGTCAAGGACACCGCCTCTGCCCGGCCCTCACCCCGCCCGCGGTGCCTCAGCAGCCCAGCTCTCCTCCGCGCAGGGCACTCACCCAAACGTGACCGTGCAGTGGCCGAAGAAGGGGAGCGAACCACGAAGAGGCAGTACGCGGCCCCTCCCCTCCGCCACCAGCTTTATAGCCGCCGACCCACCCGACTCCGGCAAGGCCGGGAGTCGGTGGGAGGCGGGACAGTGGCTCCAGCAGCCAATCGTGGCCGGCACAGTAGCCCGGCAGAGCCCGCCCCCCAGCCCGGCTTCTACCAATCCGAAGGAAAGTAGAGGCGGGCACTCGCTAGGGTTTTCCCTCGTGGCTGGAAGGGCGGGGGAAGGGGCGGGGACAAAGTCAGAGGGCCGAGGAAGTGGGGTGAGAGAGTGACGTGGGGTGGCCCGAGAGCCGGCCTGCCAATGACAGAGCGGCGAGAGACGGCGAGAGCCAACGGGAGCGGAGTGAGAGATTCTCCGACCAATTGGAGCCCAGTGAGCGGAGATAGGGGCCAATGAGGCCTCCGCGTCCCACCACTGGGGAGAGAAGGTCAGCTGTGGGAGGCTAGTTGGTCCCCGCTTGAGAGTCGGTCAGGTTGCCTAGCAACCAGAGCTAAGCTTCACCTGTAAGATTTCTGAAATACTTGGTTTGAATTCAATCTTAACGTTTTCTAGTTTCCAGAGCAGCCAAGTGCACCTGCATTGCAAGTTGGAGCAGAATATGTCACCCAGAATTTCTAAATTTGTATATATTCTAAATATCCCATTTGTAAATACCCTATATTGTCATCTCTATTCAAAACTATCTTGACTTTTTAAGAGTCTGCTATTGGGACAATTCTTCCTAACTAAACCTAAAATGAGATAGTTTGGGGTTAGACACCATTGAGGGGGGGCAGTGGGCCTTGCCTGAGCAGGGAAGTTGATCCTGATTCTAGGATTTTTGCTAGTCCATGCAATCCGAGGGAAGGGTCTCCATCTGGCCCATTCTCCACTGTATCTTCTGACCTTGATATGTGGTAGGTGCCAAATAAAAGACTGGTGAAAGAAGAAAGGGACCCCATAATTCTCAGTATTGGGAATCCACAGGATAAGGACTGGCAGCTACCCCAGAAAAGAGAGAGGAGAAATTCAAGCTTGAGGAAATCACTAAAACACTATTTGGGAGAATCCAAAGAGGACAATATAGCCTTAAATGAGACTCTGCCTCCTCTCCTCCTCAGATAAAGAAACTGTGATACTTAGCTTTGGTGGGGGACCAGGAGAAGTTCAGAGTTATTTGTATCTCCCCGCCTCTCAGTTTCATTATGACCTAGGAACCCTGTTGATAAGGGTTCACTGATGATTCTGTACATCTCACAACTACTATTACATGAAATTTATTATCCACTATAGATACTAACCTAGTAAGAGACATTCTCAGCAGCAAAGCGGCAAAATATATTGGCAATGGAAACACCGTGAAGTAGTGGTATTAGTTACTTGGGGGAGAGGACCACTCAATAATGGTAATCACTCCACAATATTGTCCATGACATTCATTCTGTTCCAGAATCAATGTCATTTCATACCTTCTTAGAGTAACTAGGTGATAAAGAGACATTGCCTGATTGTGATCAACAGCAATTTCGAGGGGGGAATTAAACAATCTTGGTAGGTTAGAATGCATTGGAAGTCAGTAAGGACAAACACAAGAAGATACAGATTTGTCATTAGAAAGGGATAGCAGATAGTTCCAGCTCCAGAAGTGTACAATAGCAAATGATTAGCCAGATGGTAGTGAGGGTGATCATCTTGCACAACAGAAAATTTCCACAAGGCACAGACTGTTTTTTTAATCAAGTTAATCTTCAATTAAGCAAAGTGAGCATGATTATTGATTATTGGGAAGCCAAGCAGTGGACAATGAAATGGGATAGTAATTAGATATATAACATCTCAACTGAATTTTAAAAAATGAACCTCTGAGATTCTGTGAAATATAATAGTAGATTATACCAGGCTACACAGATATTAGCTATGGCCCATGCAATTGAGAACAAAGTGTACATATAATTATTCTGGAAAGGGCTGCAAGTTCTTTTGAGCTGCAGTTTGACACAAGCATAGCAAATGTGCATTTTTAAGACATGTTGAGGTACATGTTTTATTATATTGTTTCTAAATTTAATGCTAAGTAGTATTGGTCAAGCACTGTAGATGCTATACATCAAAGGTCAAGTATAATTTATTTTTCTGCCCTACTTTGAAAAGAACAAAAGTTTCTTAAGAGGCAAGAAGATGTACTGATAGCATTTAGTATTATGAATTCACCCATTGACCAAATATTTACTTTTTACCTGTCCTGTGTCAGGGGTTGCACTAGACCTACGTTGTCCAATAAGGCAAGCCCTAGCTACATGTGGCTTTTGAGCACTTGAAAGGTGGCTAGTCCAAAGTGAGATGTGCTGTAAGTGCAAAATACACACCAGATTTTAAAGACTTAGTATGAATAAAGGAAATATTAATAATTTTTATATTGATTACATGTTGTAATGATATTTTGATTATATTGCATTAAATATAATAATTAATTTCACCTATTTCTTTTTAGTTTCTAATGTGGCTGCTAGAAAATGTAAAACTACATATGCAGCTCCTATCTGTGGCTCCCATTTGTGCTAGATGGTAGGATGACACAGTTGAAAGACTCCGTCCTTAAAGAGTTCATAGTCTAAAGAGCGGAGGAGAGAAAAATAAATATGCAAGGGGCTGGGTTTCCAGTCTCTATCTCACTAGATAAAGAATAGGAGAGGGTGGGGTAGGCAGGACCTTCAGATTTGCCAATTAAAGGTACCCCCATCTCTTCAGGTTTAAACAGCTTTATTTTGCCTAAATATTCCATCAATTCCAAGTTTAATTCCCTAGCAGGGCTATTTCTCCTCTAGTCCTTCTACTTTGGCAAGATGGCATCTGGATTTAATGGAGCTTACTGAGTTATTTCATCAGAGGAGGGGGCTCAGCCCAACTTGTGGGTTCTTGTACTGTCATCCTTTTGCTGGCCAGGACCTGGCCTTGGCTCTCTTTGGTGCTGCTTCTCTCGGTCCTAAGGTTCATCACAGCTTTCATTTGATGGCCTACCCAGTAGTCTGCCTTCAGCAGCCCTATAGCTGCCCTTAGCTATAGGTTCACTCAGCCCCTTTTGCAGAAAAACCCCTCAACCCTGCCAACCAGAGTTTCAGCTCTTTTCCTTCCTCTGCGTGACATGAGGAGCTTCCGTAATCCTTCCACACAACTCAGGAGCTGAAGGAGGCTAAGGGCCCTGTCCCTAGCTGACTGCACAATGATGCTAGTTCTGCTCTACTGCTATACTCCAAAGTAGGCTTGTGATTCCATGAGATAGTCTCCTCTCTGTAGAACTAACCCCTGCCCAAGAGCTCTTAATGGGAAACTGATTGACAACCCCACTGATTTAGCGCTCCCACCTCAACAATCCAGTATTGTTTCCAACACTACTCTCCTCTAGAGTTTTACCTCTTGCCCTTCCTCTTTCCCATCTCACCCTGAAAGAGTTACTACTATGGGAGGATGGATGAAAGGTTTTTTTTTTTAAGTTATAGTAGTGTATTACCATTTTCTGCTATAATCCACCTGGGTTTTGTTTTTTGTTTTTATTGAGGTCATAATAGTTTATAACATTGTGAAATTTCAGTTGTAAATTATTGTCAGTCACCATATATATGTGCCCCTTTACCCCTTATGCCCACCATCCCAACCCCCTTCCCCTCTGGTAACCACTAATCTTTTCTCTTTGTCCATGTGTTTGTTTATCTTCCACATATGAGTGAAATCATGCAATGTTTGTCTTTCTCTGTCTGGCTTATTTTGCTTAAAAATACCCTCAAGGTCCATCCATGTTGTTGCAAATGGGACGATTTTTTCTGGCTGAGTAGTATTCCATTGTGTGTGTGTGTATGTATATATGTATACATATATACATATACATACACACACCACATCTTCTTTATCCATTCATCAGTTGTTGGGCACTTGGGTTGCTTCAATGTCTTGGCTATTGTGAATAATGCTGCAATGAACATAGGGGTGCATAAGTCTCTTTGAATTGTTGATTTCAAGTTCTTTGGATAAATACCCAGTAGTGGGATAGCTGGGTCATATGGTATTTCTATTTTTAACTTTTTGAGAAATCTCCATACTGTTTTCCATAGTGGCCACACCAGTTTGCATTCCCACCAGCAGTGTATGAGGGTTCCCTTTTCTTCACATCCTCTCCAACGTTTGTTATTTTTTGTCTTGGTAATTATAGCCATTCTAATGGGTATAAGGTGATATCTCATTGTAGTTTTGATTTGCATTTCCCTAATAATTAGTAATGTTGAACATCTTTTCATGGGCCTGTTGGCCAGCTGTATATCTTCTTTGAAAAAATGTCACTTCATATCCTCTACCCATTTTTTGATCAGGTTTTGGTTTTTTTTGTTGTTGAGTTGTATGAGTTCTTTATATATTTTGGAGGTTAACCCCTTGTCGGATATATGATTTGCAAATATTTTCTCCTCCTTGGTGGGTTGTCTTTTCATTTTGTTCTTGGTTCCCTTTGCCTTGCAGAAGCTTTTTAGTCTGATGTAGTCCCATTTGTTTTTTTGTTTGTTTGTTTCCCTTGCCTAAGTAGACATGGTATTCAGAAAGATGCTTCTAAGGCCGATGCCTAAGTAGACGTGGTATTCAGAAAGATGCTTCTAAGACCAATGTCAAAGGGTGTACTGCCTATATTTTCTTCTAGGAGTTTTATGGTTTCAAGTCTTTGATCCATTTTGAGTTAATTTTTGTGTATGGCATAAGATAATGGTCTTCTTTCGTTCTTTTGCATGTGGCTGTCCAGTTTTCCCAACACCAATTATTGAAGAGACTTTCCTTTCTCCATTGTATGTTCTTGGCTCCTTTGTTGAGGATTAGCTATCCATAGACGTGTGGGTTTATTTATGGGCTTTCAATCCTGTTCCATTGATCTGTATGTCTGTTTTTGTACCATGCTGTTCTGTTTTGCTTTGAGGAAGATTGGCCCTGAGCTAACATTTGTGCCAATCTTTCTCTATTTTGTATGTGGGTCACCACCACAGCATGGCCACTGACAAGTGGTGTAGGTTGACACCTGGTAACTGAACCCAGGCTACCAAAGCAGAGTGTGCCAAACTTAACCACTAGGCCACGAGGTCAGCCCTGAAAGGTGTTTTTTAAATAGCACAATTAACAATTACAATATAGTTTAAGTGCTACACAAAGAAGCATGCCCAAAGGACAATGGAGGTTCAAAGGAGGAGTATCTAATCCACCCTGGTGGTTAGGAGTGCTTTCCAGAGCAGGTGATAGTCATTCATGTATCACATTCAGAAATCTTTATTGAGCACTATTGTGTGCTGGGTTCTATGTGATACACAGGACACAACTTCTGATCCAGTTGAGCTTAGTGGAGGAAAACTAAACATTATGTAAGAAAAATAATAAGTTGAGGTATCTTCAGGCAGTGATAATACTATGAAGAAAATAATGCAGGGTAATGAAAATTATTATGGGGTAGATATGTGTACAAGGTGGTTAGGAAGGATCTCTCTGAAATGGTGACACTTGAAGGATGAGAAGGATCAGTCTGTGAAGCTCTGGAGGCAGAGCAATGCAAGGGGTGGGGCCAGCAGGGGCAAAGGCTTGCCTGTTTGAAGAACAGGAAACAAAAGACCCATGTGTCTGAGCTGAGTTTCGAAGGATTAACAGGAATTACCTGGGTTGTGGGCCAGAGGGCATGAAGAAGACAAGGGGAAGGGGTGGTCATTTCAGGGAAAGGGATCCATTAACTGTATAGTGGGGCAACAGCAACTTTAATCAAGAGCAATAAATAAGTGGAAGTTCTGGTAAGTAACAGTGAAATCTTCCTTGTGCTGGGTTTTGCAGGTAAAAAAAGCGTTGATGGAGCAGGGTGCAACATTTTCACTGTACTATTGGGAGGGAAAGGAGTGAGTTCAATGGAACGTCCTTCCCACACTGTGATCCTGAGAGTAATCTACTACTCACTTGTCAACATTTGTAATGAGAGTTTCTTGAGTGTCTACCATTTTCCAGCGATTCTAAGTGTCTCATATACATTTTTCCCTCCAGTCAACCTGACTAGGTAAACCCTGATTTACAGATGAGGACACTGAGACGCAGAGAGTTTAGGTAACTTGTTCCAAGTTACTCAATTGCAAAGTAGCAAAGCTGGGATCCAAACCCAGGTCTTTTGATGTTAAAACCCATGTTCCTTCCAGTGTTTTCTATACAAAAGCACAGTTGTGCTCAAAGATAGGGTGGACTGGGATGGGGTGGTAGGTGTTAAATAAGGGAAGGTAGGTAACTTCTCCTGAGAGGCCTCAGAGGACAGCACCTGTTACCCTGAGGAATCTTATCATAGAACAGGTTTGGTGCTTGGTTCATGGGCTCAGCAGACTTCTTTTATCAGCTTGCTAAGAACAGTCCATCTCTGAGGGGTACACTACATTAACCAAGTTTATGATGTACAAAATCAGAATGCTAGTTTACTATTTGTAGTACAAAAGGGACCACAACCCTCAAAGTCTACATGACTCACCCTCTAGGTTAATCTACACAGGAATCCAAGTCATCCTCAGAACATTGATTGATAAACATGGAATTGGGAAGAAAGAAACACGGTTCTTTCAAGCTATCAGGTTAAGACAACATAATGTATCCATTTCTCAATAAGATAGTCTTCCCAATAGGAGTGGAGATATGCCAAGGCTGTAAAGCTACCAATTGCCTTCACCCGTGCCACTTTAAGGCTGGCTTTGCTAATGAGACTAGAATACTTGAAATCCACTCCTAAACTCTCTTATTTTGTGTGGACTGTCCTTAATTGGACACTGTTTGCATTTGTATCTGTGATGCCCCTTTTTTCTGAGTCCATGGCTGACCATCTCCACTTCTAGCTGTGTCTTCTCTAAACAAGTCAGTACAATCAATCAGGGTAAAGTCTAATCTTAACTGCCTGAGTGCCATTTGGTTTCTTTAAAGTGACTTTTTCTATCCCTACTCCAGTATATGTCAACTTTTTAAAGCTTATTCCTCAGCAGATGATCTCATTTCCAGATCCTTAGGGGGCACCTCACAGTATACCCCACCTACTGAAAGCACATACTGCCCTCACTCTGCCTCACCATAGTGTATGGAACGAATGTATTAGGATAGTGTCCAGCCTACAAAGAGCCTGAATTATGCAACGTGGTTACAAGCGAGTCACCCTAGATTTGGAGCCCACAGGCAGGCATGAACATTGAGGCCCAAAGTTGAGAAATGAAGAGGCCCTGAATACCTCACACTGTAAGAAGAGCAATAGTGGGGCCACGTACATTCCGTCAAAGGACTTTTGAATTGGTGAAAGAAAAAATCTTTCTATAATCAACTACCACCTGCTCTACCTCCACAATCTGAAAGAATGAAGGATGGTGAGGATAGGAAGAGAGGTCAAGAGTCATCAGTCCTGGGAGGAGTGCAGCATTCTAAGGAGAGGGGAATATTTTCCTGCCCTGTGGAGAAGTGTGGTTCTTCCTCTATTCCCCCCAGATTAAATCAAGTTTTGGGGTTGTTGACAGGAAGGGGAGACTGATATTTCTCTCTCCCACTGCTGATTGCTGAACTGCAGGGCATACAGGCCTGTCCCTCTGCTGCGTTAGGAGCACTGTGGGGCGTGGAGAGAGAATTCTTGGAAGAGCTTTACATACATCCCCCAGGGGAGGGGAGAAGCGCATGTAAACATAGAAATTGATGCCTGCTTTTTGGTCTGTAGATTTTTTTTTTTTTTTTTTTTTTGTGGGGAAGACCAGCCCTGAGCTAACATCTGTTGCCAATCTTCCCCTTTTTGCTGAGGAAGACCGGCCCTGGGCTAACATCCGTGCCCATCTTCCTCCACTTTTATATGGGACGCCGCCACGGCATGGCTGACAGGCAGTGCGTCGGCGGGCGCCCGGGATCCGAACCAGCGAACCCCAGGCTGCCAAGCGCGAACTAAACCGCTGCGCCACCAGGCGGCCCCGGTCTGTAGATTTTTGAAAGAAAACTTGTTGGAGTGGTCAAATGAGGAAGGTAAGAGTGGGCTGTAGTCCATTCTTCCAGTGCCTGAGAGGAAGATGGGGGAATACCCCTATCCTAGGACACCACGACACTAAGGGAGTAAGAAAGAGAACTTCACTGGTTCCCATGGCTCCGTGTAAAGGTGCTCACAGTACAGGAGGAGCAAGAACTGTGTGGCTGCCGCCTATAGACCTTACTATGGTTTTGCTCTGCCACCCCCATGGCTTTGTTTACCTTTTGTCTTCAGGCTTATTTCCTCACCTCACAAAATGGTTGCAATAGGTCTAAACATCATGTCCTCACATAATATCCAAACACTGGAAGACGGGGAAAAGGGCATCTAAATCTCTAAATCCCTTTGGAAGAGCAAAGACAACTTTTCCGAAGCCCCCCAGGGACTTTCTTTGGTATCTCATTGGGCAGAATTGCACCACGTGCCCATTCCTAAATCAACTATTATGGGGGATACAATGTTGATAATTAGCTTCAGCCTTCTGTAAAAAAAATTCTGGATTCTGTCCACAAGGAAGATGAAGCAAAGGGCTGAAGGATGGAGGAACTGTGTCTGCCATGTGCAGGAGTCCCCAGCTGTGAGCTGTTCCACTCAAGCAGCCTCCTTCCTATGTGTGGGTATGGGTACCTGGGGGCTGCATGTGGGTTGAGCAATCATAGGACTCTTCCTGCCATGCTTGGGGTTTCACAGCAATATACTCTCTTTAAGCCCTAATTGGTTGCTGGTTGATTTGATTTGTAGATTCTATTTATTGGTGTATTATCAACACTCTTGGTTGTAAAGAACAGAAACCAATACAAACTAGCTTAATCAATTGGTTCACATAATGAAAAATCCAGGAGGTTTTTTTTTGTTTCATGGATAATTGGAACCAAGATGTCAGTTGATGTCTTTTACTATTATTGTTCTCTCCATCTTTCAGGAATGATTTCCTCGGTGGTGCCATTTTTCTCAGAAGGGGTCCTTCCTTGCTGAAGATTCCCACCCTACCAGGTTGGCAGTTGGAAACAAGACAGGCAAGGTTATTGTCCTTATAGAGCTTACTCTCTAGTGGGGTGGTCTAAGGAAAAAATACACTCTTGTGTGTCCCCTCTACTCTCAATACTCTACTACAACACTGCTTCACTTCTGATACCAGATGTAAGTTTTCCACACATCAAGCAATTCTTCAACACCAGCTGGGTGCCTACAATTTAACTCACTTCTGACGCTACATACCAAGAGACGGCATCAGATCCCACAGGTTAAGCGCCCAGTCCCACAAGACTGCCTCCTACCCCAACCCACTTTAGACACCCATCACAAATCTAGGTTGTTACCTATGCTTCTGACCTACCAGCTGCAAGTCGGAGATTCCCATGACCCTCTCCTCTGGTTCAATTAATTTGCTAGAGCAGCCCACAGAACTCAGGAAAACAGTTTACTTACTAGATTACTGGCTTATTACAAAGGGTAGTAAAAGATATGAACCAACAGCCAGATGAAGAGATACATAGAGCAAGGTCCAGACAGATGCTCAAGTACAGGAGCATCTGTCCCTATGGAGTTTGGAGTGTGCTACCCTCCCAGCACATGGATACATTCTTGTTCACCAACCCAGAAGTTCTCCAAACCCTGCATTTCTTTTTTTCGTGTGTGAGGAAAATTAGCCCTCAGCTAACATCCGTTGCCAATCCTCCTCTTTTTGCTGAGGAAGATTGGCCCTGGGCTAACATCTGTGCCCATCTTCCTCTACTTTATATGGGACACCACCACAGCATGGCTTGACAAGCGGTATGTTGGTCTGTGCCCGGGATCCGAACCTGCAACCCCAGGCCACCAAAGTGGAGCATGCAAACTTAACCACTACACCACCAGGCCAGCCACCTCCAAACCCTTCATTTCTTAGGCATGGTTGATTGAATCATTGGCCATTGGTAATTGAATTCAATCTCCAGCCCCTCTTCCCTTCCCAGAGGTTTGGGGGCTAGGTGAGACTAACAGTTCCAACCTTCTAATCACATGGTTGGTTCCCCTGGCAACCAGCCTCGATCCTTAGGTGCTTTCCAAAAGTTACTTTATTAACATAAACTCAGGTGTGGTTAAAGGGGGTTTGTTATGAATAACAAAAGACACCTCTATCGCTCACAAAATTCCAAAGGTTTTAGGAACTCTGTGCTGGAAATGGGACAAAGACCAAAAATATATTTCATATCATAAATCACAATATCAAAGGTGGGGAAAAACCAGAGAAATGTGTAAGCAAATATATATATATAAATTCATAAATAAGTTGAGATGTTTCCAGAGAGAATATTATTAAGAAAATAAAGCAGGACAATAGGATATGTTAAAAAAGACCCACAGGCCCAAAATGGAGTCCCTTGTGCTAAGCCCCATGTCAGCAAACCAAGACTTAATTGCATTTTCACCCTCTCCCAGGAATGTGACCTTTACCTAGTCAATCTGGAATTACCTGGTCAGCGTGAGTGAGGTGATCTGTCTATAGACCCCCACACTTACCCAAAGGAAGGTGACCTTGCCTAAAACAATCCACTCTTTGCTAGAAACTTCCTTTTCCCCACTCCCTTCCGCCAATAAAAGCCTTCCATTTTGTGCAGCTCTCGGAGCTCCTTTCTGTTTGCTAGATGGGATGCTGCTCAATTCGTGAATCGTTGAATAAAGCCAACTAGATCTTCAAATTTACTCAGCCGGATTTTGTTTTTTAACAGATAGAATATGATTGGCTGGGAGGAAGATGGTGGTACATGAGGTGGTTAAGAAAACATTTGATTCTTGTGACAGTTGAGCTGAGAAATCAATGATGATAAGGATCCAGCCATATGAAGCTCTGGGTGTTGCAAAAAGAAGAACAGCAAGTACAAAGGTTCTGAGACAAAGATAAACCTCACCTGTTTGAAGAACAGATAAAAGTCAAGCGTGACTGAGCTGAGTTTTAGAGAACTAATAGGAGTTAGCCAGACTTAGAGATGGAGGGGTGGGGATAATTGTAATTTATTTAAGGCAAAGAGAAGAGTAGCTGTGTGGGAACCATAACTTTAACCAAAAAAGAGAAACTTATCTTAAAAGTAACACTAGACCATGAAAACAGGGGGAAATGTGGGAGTTATGGTCAGTAGCATAGAAATCCTCCCACGTGCTAGATTTTTCCTCTGTTCCCATCTGGGCAAAAGGAGTAAGTTCAGTGGTGTGTTCTTCTCTCACCGTGATTCTAGGAGTTCCCTGCTATCACTTGAAAACGTTTTAATACTAGCTACCATTTATTGAGCACATACTATTTTGTAGGCATCTTAGGTACGTTATCCTAACCACCAACCAACAAGTAGATATTATTCCCAATTTACAAGTGAAGAATTGAGCCACAGAGAATTGAAGTAATTTGCCCACAGTAAATGGCAAAGCTGAGATTCGAATCCAGGTGTTCTGTGCCAAAACTCATGCTCTTGCCACTATTTTATGTACCCAAGAAAAGCACAATTGTGTCTAGGGATGAAGTGGGTGATAGACATTGGAAAGGGACAGTGGGTAGCTTCTCCAGAGATGCCACACAGGACAGTATTCATTTCTTTGAGGAACTGAACATGCTCAAGGATTTGGTATTTGGCCTTGTGGTCTCTGAAGCCAGCTTTTAGTAAAAGGCTCAGAGGTAAACTTATACCAACCAAGTTTATGATGCATGTTATAATATAATCGGAATGCCAGTTTCAAATATGGCTGCCTGGAAAAGCACAGACAAAATATGTAGTCGAGAATATGAAATGTCAATTCATAAACATTTAAAAAAAAACACTTTTTTGAAGATATCTTTGGTGTGTGCAGGTATGCCCTGTCCAGGATTGATGTTTTCTTTATGTGGGAAAAGAACAGGGAGCTCTAACTCTCACGGCTGTCAACCTAGCAAATGAAATGCTACTGTGCAAAAATTGTTTTAAAATGCTAACTGTTTATATTCCACTATAACCTTACTCTCAAGATGAGAGTCCCAAATTGTAGCAAATGTTAAGATAAAGAATAATTAAGGGGCAATATGCCCAGAACAGATATCAACATTTTTACTGAAGCTGAATGCTTGAGAAAAAGACAGAAAGAAAGTTTGGTTGCCATTTATGAATATTGACTTGAAGCTCAGTTTCTGAACTGAGGAAAGGATTCTAAATCACTGTACCCATATACTGAATACTTCCGGTTTAAAAAGCAGTAAAAATGTATGATTTAATAAACATGAGAACTTTCATATTTCTTGGTTTAGGTATTTTCTTACTTGGTTCTCCTAATTGGAATGAAGATAAACATTTGTTGCTGTACTAACTTTTTGCTCTGTGGACCTTTTTTTTTTTTTTTTTTGTGAGGACCAGACCCGTTGCTAATCCTCCTCTTTTTGCTGAGGAAGGCTGGCCCTGGGCTAACATCCGTGCCCATCTTCCTCCACTTTATATGGGACGCCGTCACGGCTTGACTGACAAGCAGTGCGTCGGCGGGCGCCCGGGATCCGAACCGGCGAACCCCGGGCTGCCAAGCACGAAGTAAACCGCTGCGCCCCCGGCCGACCCCGTGGACTTTAATTATTTAAAGGTAGAACTTAGTGTCTCATCTCTCTGGTGATAATAAAGGTCCTACAGAATTAAAAATTGTGGGTTTAGACATGACCTATTTTAATCCATGCAAACATTTGGTTAATTGCACTAATGTCAAAAATAGTTGGAAGTGCACATTTGTCATTTTTTTCTCTTGACTTGGTAGCACGTGAATCTCTTTCCTATATCTAAAGACTTCTCCATGAGTGTTTCTTGACACCTTCCTCCTACAGTCAGAAGATAACAGCAGATAATCAATTTCCCAGATCACCTGTTAGAAAGTACATGACCTGGATTCACCCTGTCAGATGCATCCACCTGGGACTTTGAATCTGAAGCTAGTGTTGCAAAGAAGCAAGGAAAGTGGAGAATTCTTTCTGACAGCGGCTACCGTGGCCGGACTGTCCACTTTCCAGGGACAAAGCCAAAACTGTGTTCAGGATGAGTGATGCAAGCCGCTGCGCTTGCATGTGTTCAGCAGGGGCGGCAAGCCCTTCCTGACTGGCATGATTATGGCTGGCTAGCCCCACTTTGTTTCTGCCCATTTTCCAATCCTGATTTTTCAGCCTTCCCTGAATTTCTCCAAGATGCCCAATATCATTTCAATAAATCCCTTTTCTGTTTAAACCAGCCAGAAATGGTGTCTGATACAATGGCTAACTTTCTTTGGTTGCTGAATTTATTGTACTTAATTTTATTTTAAAAAAATTCTCTGAAGTTATTTGATTCTTCATATTGGTACCGGGAGATTATAAACATGAGATTTTAATGGATATGTGTTATAATCCAACTGTGCCAGTGTCTCGTTTAATTGGTCCTTGTGAAACCCAGAAAAAGAACATAAAAATGGCATAGACCTTGTTGAGGTTGGGGGGAGGCTTGTGGGGAGCATGACTGTATACTCCTACTGGCCTCTCCCTACTTACTCCGCCCTCCCCCTCTAATTAGGGACTTACCTAATTAGAGGCTTTGGAAGAAGACACCAGGTATGTGTGGCATAGTTCCTCCTCCCTCCCTGCTGGGAGCAGTTGGCCTACAGAGAGTGGGTGCTCTCCCTGGCTTTCTGCCATGTACTAACTTGCAGCATCAGCCTGGCCCTTCTGAAAGAGGCCTGCCCTGGTCCACCACTGCCTATTCCTGGGAGGGCGAGTCTGTGATTCTGGGGTGCAGTACTAGGAAGCCCACAGATACCGGGAACCTAGACCATGTCCTTTACCTTGGCTTTCATCAAAAGCAATACTTAAATCTCAACCCACAATTGTTTCAGAACTTGACGGGAGAAGAGGACTGTTTTCTATTTAAGCCACCCTTAGACTCTAACAGATTTATACAAATTTTTCCATGTGTACTTTCAGAGTAAAATTTTAAAAGTTTAATATTTGTCCATTTTGCTATTTTTTTCTCCTGTATCAGTCTGGATCCAATCAGGAAAGAGAAAATGCACAGTAATTTAAACAAGAAAATTTTAATATAAAGAATTATTAACTAAATGACATGATTGGTATAAGAGGGATTGGCTAGTCCAGAAGTAAAAAGAACTCTAAAGAATACAGGAATAGCAGATAGAAGGAGCAGCCACCATCCCTAGGGCTGAGGGAGAGCTTCGAGGAAAAGCCCCGGCTCCACCAGGCTGAGATCCAGACTGCTGGAGAGAGCGTGGTTGTGGCTCATGGAATGGCAGAGAAATCTCTGTAGTGCCATGTCCTTTGGAATTTGCTGGAAATACACCCTCCAGGGTGCTGGGGAAGTTGTTGGGGCCCACTGGAGGCACTGGGTTTCAAGATTGCTCAAGGTGGAGAACTGGTGTGGGGGAGCGGGAGAGCTGCTGGATTCTGGGTGCCACCACCCATCCCCCAACCACTCCATGCACTGTGCTCTGTAGGAGCCCATTAAGAGGGGCACAGGGAATCAGAAAGCAAAATCCCCTGTTTTCCTCCTGCAATGTCCTTCTAGCACCCCATTACTGACAAATCTTAGCATCAATCATGCCAAATAGCAAAGGAAAAATATTTACAGGTTCCAGAACTGTTTTCACAGAGCAGGCAAAGATGGTGAGTTTGGAGCTGAGAGGCAACAGATCCATAAGTGGCGTACCTAGATATTGATTTGATTGTATTTTATAGTCGTATCAAGTCAATTCTATTTTCTGACACTCTTACCTGCTTTTGAAAATTCAGGGTAACCCAACCCTAAAGTAGTGGATATCTGTGTTTATCTAAAGGCAGCTGAGAATTTGGAGGTAAATATTTGCATTCTCTGTTGTTCCCTCTCAGGGAACACAGAACTTTTTTTCTCTCCAGATAGCTAGATATGTATTTAGATAGGTTCTGCTAGGTTTTTTACCACTCTTTTATTTCCTTCCCAACAAAAGTTTGTTCCTGTTGCCTCTTTTCCTAGGCTTCTTATCTTTATGGATTTATGGCTTTTTAGAAAATCCATGTATGATCGTTTTAGTCAGTTTTCAGTAGGAAGCAAATGTCAATGTATGTTTAATTCGTCTTTACTTGGAAGTCTCTGTCCTGGTTTTAGTGGCTGCTCTGCTCAAGGAGCTAGCCCACCGACTCTTACCCTCAGCAACTGTTCCCAGTCCACGCTGCCCTCAACTTCAGGAACGTGTGGGGACTCTCCGTGGTCCCATTGAAGCCTCACCTAATTTGCAGAGAAGAAATCAAAGCACATTTCTGTCCAAAGAAGATTCTCCTCACTAAGTTGTCTCTTAAGCACTCCTCTTTCAATTCATTGATATTCTTTGTATCAGGCAGTGTTCAACCAGAGAAACAGAAGAAATAGGATGTATATATTAAGAGAGTTATTGCAAGGAATCGATTTACACGATTGTGGAGGCACACCCATAGGGCAGACCTTCAGGAAGGGCAGGCTGGAACTTTCCAGTAGGCTTCACTGCGCAGGTGGAATTTTTTTCTTCCAGGAAGTCTCAGTTCTGCTCTTAAAGTCTTTCAACCGCTTGAATCAGGCCCACTGAGATTATCTAGATAGTCGCCCTGACAGTCAATTGACTTTGGATTTCAATTACATCCACAGAATACCTTCTCAGCAACACCTACATTAGCATTCTACTGAATACCTGGGGACTGTAGCCTAGCTAAGTTGACACGTAAGACTGGCCATCACACCCTTGTTGTGGGTTGAGTGTTTTTAGAATTGTGAAACCAGTGCTTGAGTATTACCTTTGAAAATTTGCAACTTATTCTAGCACTCACTTTGGAATTTTATATCTATTATACCAATTTAATTTCCTTTTGTGCCTTCTTGATGTTCAGCATAAGAGAATAGTCCAGACTAATGAGGCTGTTGTCTGTAGTTTCCTGAACTTTCCAGCCTCACTCTCATCTTGTTCCATAGCTCACTGCTCAGTGAGCTTCCCTGTTCTTAAATTGACAGCAAGGTTTGCAGTTACCGCCATACTCGGGTGCGTGTCTCATTCCTCCTGGCTCACACATTTAACTCACTATGCTTGTGTTGTTCCAATTAAGCCCATATTCTCATAGAACACTCTGGGTTCCCCAGTCGGTTTCAGCCTCATTCAAGGGGCATGCCTTCCTCCAGTCCATCTTATGTTCTGGCCCCCACATTGGGGTAAATGTGGCTCTGACCTTCTTACCACTCCACACCAAGAAATACCAACCCAGGAAAAGTCCTACATCTTCACTTCCAGGGGCACAAATCGGGCATCCCTCATTATTTACAGAATTAAATGCTAAAGCCACAGTCATTCAAAGCCCCCCTTAATATTATTCTGGTGTATTGCAAAATTTTCTCGCCAAGCCAAGTGTTTACCCTTCCTCAAATGCAGTCCATACTTTCCCACATTTTCGATTTGGCTTGTGCTCCTCTTCTGTCTGGAATGTCTTGTCCCCCATCTCCACCTGCCAAAATTTCATCTGTCCTTGGAAGTTCACCACAAATGATACCCTCTCCACGAATCCTTTCTTGATATCCTTAACCGGATGTCATGGCTCCCTCCTAAGGACCTTATACCTCTCATGGCACATATAAATTATTCAACATATTGGCGTTATTTCCCACACATCCCTAGATTGGAAGCTCCTTGGGGACAGATACTGTTCTGGCTCATGTTTCTGTTGCCTCTAGCATCTGGCACAATGCTTTGCCCAAAGCAGATCCTTAATTACTATTTTCTGAAGTGAATGTATTTGGTCTGGGTCATTATTTCCCTAAAATTTTTGTATAATGAATTGCACATATGATCTCTGAATCAGGAAACCTGGCTTTGAGCTTACCTTTGTTATAACCTTGTCTTTTCTGGCCCTCGTTCTCTTCATCTTTAAAATGAGAGGTTTGGGCTGGATGATTTTCAGAGCTCCTGCTACGTTCTCACATTCTAAGATTTTTTTTTTATTGAGGTCATAATAGTTTATAACATTGTTATAAACTATAAATTTCATTATAAATTTCAGTTGTACATTATTTGTCAGTCTCCATATAAATGGGCCCCTTCACCCCTTGTGCCCACTCCCCCAACCCCCTTCCCCTCTGGTAACTACTAAACTATTCTCTTTGTCTGTGTGTTAGTTTATCTTCCACATATGAGTGAAATCACACGGTGTTTGTCTTTCTCTGTCTGGCTTATTTCGCTTAATATAATACCCTCAAGGTCCATCCATGTTGTTGTGAGTGGGACAATTTTGTCTTTTATTATGGCTGAGTAGTGTTCCATTTTGTGTGTGTATATATATATATATATATACATATATATATACACACACACACACACACACACACACCACATATTTTTTATCCATTCATCAGTTGATGGGCACTTGGGTAGCTTCCACTTCTTGGCTATAGTGAATAATGCTGCAATGAACATAGGGGTGCATAAGTCTCTTTGAATTGTTGATTTCAAGTTCTTTGGATAAACACCCAGTAGTGGGATAGCTGGGTCACATGGTATTTCTATTAAATTCTAAGATTTTTTTAATGCCTAAAATGAGAATGTTAGATTGTTTTCACAATTCTTCAAAGAAATAATCTTTGCCCCAAGGAGAAAGATGTGCTATTTAAGGTGACAAATTCTGAGTTGCTGAAATGATATTAGGTTGGCAACCCTGACCTGCCCTGTCTTGCCCTGCCTGGGGCAGCATGCTACTGGCACCCACCAATCAGGGAGCAAGAAACCTGGTCAGAGAACTCAGATGACAGCGGGTGGCATGGGAGCAAATGAAGGGCAAGAAGAGAAATTGAACGCACTATCTCAAAGAGAGGCAGGTGACAGAATTTCTAGGTTAAAAAAATCTACTCCTCTAATTTTTTTTTTTTTTTTTTTTTTTTGTGGGGAAGACCAGCCCTGAGCTAACGTCTGTTGCCAATCCTCCCCTTTTTGCTGAGGAAGACTGGCCCTGGGCTAACATCCGTGCCCATCTTCCTCCGCTTTATATGGGACGCCACCACGGCATGGCTGACAGGCAGTGCGTCGGCGGGCGCCCGGGATCCGAACTCGCAAACCCCGGGCTGCCAAGTGCGGACTAAACCGCTGCGCCACCGGGCGGCCCCTCTAATTTTTAAAATAAACTTTTATTTTAGATTAGTTTTGGGTTTACAGAAAAGTTGCAAATATTTAGAGTCCCCCTGTCTATATATTCCACACCCAGATTCCTCTATTGTTAATGTCCTACATAAGGTACATTTGTCACAACTAATGAACAATATTGATATGTTATTGTGTTCTAATTCTAAATTTCCTCAGCTTTTACCTAATGTTCTTTTTCTGTTCAGGATTCCATCCAGGATACTACATTACATTAAGTTGTTCCGTCACCTTAGGCTGTGACAGTTTCTCAGACTTTTCCTATTTCCTTTTGTTATTCTTTTGCTTTAAAGTATTTTTTCTTTCAGTTTTATTGAAATATAATTGACATACAGCACTGTATAAGTTTAACGGGTACAGCATAATGACTTGACTTGCATATGTTGTGAAATGATTGCCACAATAAGTTTTGTTAACCTCCATCATCTCATATAGATACAAAAAAAAAAAGAAGAAAAATATTTTTTTCCTTGTGATGAGAACTTTTGGGATCTACTCTCTTAGCAACTTTCAAATATGCCGTATGGCAGTGTTAACTATACCCATCATGTTGTACATTACATCCCCAGTTCTTATTTATCTTATAACTGGAGGTTTTTACCTTTTGACACCTTCATCCAATTCCCCCACCCCTCAGACTTTCCCTATTTTTTCTGATCTTGACAGTTTTGAGAAATCCTGGTCAACTATTTTGTAGAATTCCCTTCAGTTGGGGTTTGTCTGATGTTTTCCTCATGGTTAGCCTGGAGTTATTGGTTATTTTTTTTTCCCCTTTCTGGTTTTT
The DNA here is from genome assembly GCA_031878705.1 of Tapirus indicus. Taxonomy (NCBI): domain Eukaryota; kingdom Metazoa; phylum Chordata; class Mammalia; order Perissodactyla; family Tapiridae; genus Tapirus; species Tapirus indicus. The sequence goes on along the minus strand of CM062921.1, from coordinate 111,811,888 downwards.
TTTTAATTGATGTCTTAATAGTTTATAACATTGTGGGGTTTTAGTTGTACATTATTGTTTGTCCGTCACCATGTGGATGCATCCCTTCACCCCTTATGCCCACCCCCATCCCCTTCCCCTTGGTAACCACCAATCAGTTCTCTCTGTCCGTGTGTTCATTTATATTCCATATATGAGTGAATTCATGCAGTGTCTGTCCTCTCTCTGGCTTATTTCACTTAACATAATACCCTTTAGGTCCATCCATGATGTTGCAAATGGGACAATTGTGTCTTTTCTTATGGCTGAGTAGTATTCCATTGTATGTATATACCACATCTTCTTTAACCAATCATCAGTCGAGGGACACTTGGGTTGCTTCCACTTCTTGGCTATAGTGAATAATGCTGCAATGAACATGGGGTGCATAAGCCTCTTGTGATGGTTGATTTCATGTCCATTGGATAGATGCCCAAGAGTGGGATTGCTGGATCATAAGGTATTTCTATTTTTAATTTTTTGAGGAATCTCCATACTGTTTTCCATAGAGGCTGCACCAGTTTGCATTCCCACCAGCAGTGAATGAGGGTTCCCGTTTCTCCACAACCTCTCCAGCATTTGTTGTTTTTTGTCTGGGTGATTATAGCCATTCTAACGGGTGTCAGGTGATATCTTAGTGTAGTTTTGATTTGTATTTCCCTGATGATTAGTGATGTTGAACATCTTTTCATGTGTCTATTGGCCATCTGTATCTCTTCCTTGGAAAAATGTCTGTTCATATCCTCTGTCCATTTTTTGATTGGGTTGTTTGTTTTTTTGTTGCTCAGTTGTATGAGTTCTTTATATATTACAGAGATTAATCCCTTGTCGGATAAATGATTTGCGAATATTTTCTCCCAGCTGGTGGGTTGTCTGTTCATTTTGATCCTGGTTTCATTTGCCTTGTAGAAGCTCTGTAGTCTGATGAAGTCCCACTTGTTTATTTTTTCTTTTGTTTCCCTTGTCCGAGTAGACATGGAATCGGAAAGGATCCTTTCATGACCAGTGTCAGTGTACTGCCTATATTTTCTTCCAGGAGTTTTATAGTTTCAGGTCTCACTTTCAGGTCCTTAATCCATTTTGAATTGATTTCTGTGTACGGCGATAGGAGATGGTCTACTTTCATTCTTTTGCATGTTGCTGTCCAATTTTCCCAGCACCACTTATTGAAGAGACTTCCCTCTCTCCACTGTATGTTCTTTGCTCCTTTGTCGAAGATTAGCTGTCCATAGGTGTGTGGTTAGAGTTATTGGTTTTTTAGAAGAAGTCCTCAGAGGTTAAAGTGCCATTCTCGTCACATCCTATCAAGGTTACATACTATCATCGTGACTTGTCCTTGTTGGTGTTCACTTTGATCACCTGGCTAAGGTCTTGTTGCTTAGGTTTCTCCACTGTAAGAGTATAATATATTCTTTGCCCCCTTTTCATACTATACTCTTTGGAAAGAAGTCACTTGGTACAGCCTACTGTTAAGGGGTGATACTCCTCTGATTTTATTTTCTCTCATCCTCCAGATTTACCTTTCTCAGAGCCTCATTGTCACTCTGGCCCCATCACCTCTTTTCTTCTCTTCTGTTTCCTGATGTAGTGGCATTTCCCCTGTGACAGATGAATCCCTAAGAAAAAGCATTCCTGTCTCTCTACTTCCCTTCCACAAAGATATGGTGCATTAGTCATCTACCGTCATATAACAAACCACCCCAAAACTCAGTGATTTAAAACGGCAATCATTTATTTGCTCATGTGTCTGCATGCTAGCCAGGGATCAGCTGATTCAGGCTGGGTCCTGCAGAACAGCTCTGTTCAAGCTCTGGGTCTGGGTCTGGCCTCAGATCTCTTCTCTATGTGTTTTCATTCTGGGATCCAGAATGGAGGGAGCAGCTACCTGGAGTGGATGATTCTTCTCCAGTGACAGAGTGCAAGAGAGCCAGCTCTGCCACACAAGCACTTTTTTTTTTTTTTTTTGGTAAGGAAGATTGTCCCTGAGCTAACATCTGTGCCAATTTTCCTCTACTTTGTATGTGGGATGCCACTAGAACATGGCTTGATGAATGGTGTGTGGGTCCATGGTGGGGATCTGAACCCGTGAATCCTGGCCCTGAAGTGGAGCATGAGAAATTAACCACTATGCCACTGGGCTGGCCCCTCACACACAAGCACTTTTTAAGCTCCTGCTTGCATCATATTTGCTAATATACCAAAGTAAGTCATATGGTCAAATCCAAAGTCAAGGTGAGGGGAAATACACTATGCTTTTGTGGGAGGAGCTGCAAAGTCACATGGGAAAAGGTGTGGCTACAGGGAAGGAGGAAGAATTGGGGCCAATAATTCAATATACCATAGATAATCACAGTAGATTCCAATTTCAGTGCAGGAAAGAACCCTTCTTTGACACCATTCCTGGTATGGACAACAGGAAAGCCAGTAAGAGTTATTGTCATTGATCTTCAGCTATGGCACTGGGGAAGTAGGCTTGGTGGAAAGTGGAATCAGAGTGTCAACCTAAAAAAATAGAAACCAGTTTAAGAGGCAAAGCATTTATTTGGGATTAAGGAATTGCAATTTGGGGAGCATGTATTTAGGTAGAAACCCAAATAGTGTCCCGATTATAGGAGAGAGGCTTAGGGTTTTTATGGGGAAAAGGGAGGATGAGGTGAGTTGTATTAAAGAAGGGTTCATTGGTGCTAGATGAGGTGAGGCTAGGTTTGTCTTCGCAGATTAGCTGGAGGTTCAATCATCAGGCAAAAGGCTAGACGTGTACTTCATTGATTGGTTAGCAATCCAGCCATCAGCAAAGTCCAGTTTCATCAGTCCTTACAGACAGGATATTCTTGTCCTTACTGACTTCTTGGAACATTGGTGGTTTGGTCCAGTTTGGAAGGTAAAGAAAACAAGACGTGCAAGGCAAGTCCTCTGAAATGACTGCTCTGGCTCTATTTTACTATGACTCCACTCATGTCATCTTTCACAAGTGGGAAAAAAAGCAAAAACACAAAACATTACAAAGCACCCTTATCTCAAAGAGCTGTATTTATACTTTAGTCTTTGCTCTCGTGTTCTCTCTTTCTAACTCGCTCCCACCCAGATCTGAGAGGTTCCTGATAAAGGGCAAGACGAGGTTAGATTGTGACATTTTCTCAAACTTCTCCCCAATCCAACCCAAATCAATGAAACAGAAGCTATTTCCATGCTGTGAAATAAGTAACACACATGACTAAAAGATAGGGATACATTTTTTTGATGTCAGTTAAGATATCTTGTAATCCCACCAGCCAAATGATCAGATTTTACCTTTCTTCAATGTGACCCCCCCAGAACCCAAGGGTATTGTCCCAACAGTGCCTGGGGACAGGCGATTTGTGTGCTTTTACTCTGGCCTTGTTTCTGCTGCCTCAGCTCTTGATGACCCACATAAAGTTGCTGCTCTTAGGGGCAGAGACATCCTCTGTCTTATTGGTGACAGCCCCCAATGTCACCACTCAGGCCTTGTGAGGACACTGCTCTCCCCTTAGCCATTCTTTCTGAAGCACAAGAAGGTCCTTCCCGAGCTCTCCACAGCGGGGCTGGGGCCAGGTTGTAACGTCTAACAGGGACTCAAGTGCTACGAATCGGAGGGTGAGAGTCAAGCTGGAGAGAATACCTTCATCTCAAAGGTTTTTCTCACTTTAAACAAATCAGAATACAGCCTTTCCCAAAACAGAACTAATAGTTACTGAGCACCCCTTATGTAGCAAGCACTGTGCTTTAGCTTAAATCCTCACAACAATCTTTCTGTTTTTAATGACTTTAAACAACACAGATTTGTGAACTTAAAGTTCTAGAAGTCAGAAATCTGAAATGAGTCTCTGGGCTCAACTCAAGGCATCTGCAGGGCTGCATTCCTTCTGGAGGCTCCAGGGGAGCATCCATTTCCTTGCACTTTCCAGCTTCCAGAGGCCTCCCTGTTCATTGGCTTGTAGCTCTCTTCCTCCAACTTCTAAGGCAGCAACAGTGGGTCAGATTTTTCTCACAGCATGTCAGAGTTCTTCTCAGAGACAGATCATTCTTCTGTCATCAGATCTCCTTCTCAGACTCCACAACGATGATCCTTGAGCCAGGGTTTATCATCCCCATTTACAGATAAACAAACCAACATTCTATGCAAGGATTCCAATCAGGCTTGTCTGATCCAAACAATCCGGTGCTTTTTCTACCATATAATGCTGCACAAATAAAAAAGTCAAATGTCAACATTAGCTTAAAAAATTATTCATTTTATCAAATGATTTTTTGGATAAATTTCTTTAAATAAGAAACCCTCCTACTTCACTTAAAATTGAATTCAATTTATAAAAATAAATTGAATACTGACATAGTTTTCAGGAATGTTTAGTTTATAGAAGACATTCACATGTAGTTCCTAAGTCGTGTGTGTGTTTTTAAAATAGCAATTGCTAACTCCACAAAAACTCAGGCAAGTCTATTAAAACTAATATTTTATTTGAATTATTTACACAGTGGTCATTGTGAGTACAGGATATTAGCTCCAGAGAGTATACAACATCTGCTCTGCCTTCACTGCCTCTGATTTCTCAGCCTGAAATATGGAGAAATTGGCCTGATTTTGAGGTTTGGTTTTGGGGAACTAGAAATGCCAAGTTTCTCCTTTTACCCCTGGAAAGTAGCTTGAGCCCATTTTGGATGGAGGAGCTATTTCTAATTTAAAAAATTGATGTGGTTGTATTAAGGGTCACACTCAGGTGGAATAAGACCTGTTTAGGCTTGTCCATTCAGGGGATAAGAACCTTGGAATTGTCATCTGTGATCTACATGATTCAGATATCTGAAATAATATGCAACTAGTAAGACTTGCTCTACTGGCTTGGACTGTAAATACAGTCACAATTCTTTTACTTTTCCAGTCAATTGATTGCAAATTAATTTACCTTTATTCACAAGAACTAGAGTATTTCCTTCTCAAGGCCTCTCTGTCTCCTCCACCTAAATAGTCTAAGGATTCAGTCCAAAGCAGAGCACTCCTGCTTTCCAAACACCAAGTAGACAGACAGATTGGAGTCTCCCAGCACGGTTGCTGCCAGAGGGCATTGTTACTGAATTCCAGATCCTGTATCCTTTATTAGCAACTTTTATGCTCAGATATTCACTGAACACCTGCTATGTACCAGACACTGAACTAGGCACCAAGGATGTAGCTGGAAACACACTAGACATGGCTTCTGTCATCAGCCTTTCCCAATGCAATGGGGTCCAGAGGATGATGCCCTTACTGGACCAGACACACAGATCAGCGGAGGGAGATGCTCCACTCTTGGAGTGCACAGTTGCAGCTCTTCTGGGTCACACACAGGCTCAGACACTATACCTTAGGTGGCAGGGTCTTGAGAGCTTTGTCTCTCAACCACACACTGAGGTAGAAAGAACCCACTTCCATGCCCAGGCACCAGGCCCTTGGTGTCAAGCCTGAGTCATCAGCTGAGAAGAATCCTACCCTTCAGGTGAGTTTCCCTTAGTGGCAATTGGCACCTTGCTTGCCAGCTGACCTTGGAAGGTTACCCTGACAGGTTTTCCTAATTCCCATTTCAGCAGTCAGGTTAGAGTGTTGGTCCCTTTTCCCAGATGCTCTGGACTCCTTGTGCAAATTGTACACTTCTCCCCAGAACTTTGTATAGATCAGTGGAAGAAACTGCTGCTAAGCCACAAAGGGGGAGAAGGGGATCTTATTGTGACCTTTGCCTTTGCTCACTGACCTTACATTTATGCAGCAAAGGAAGCCACTCAAGAAACCCTTCACAGAACAATTGAGACTAGCGAATCACCATCCCAAGGTGACTTCCTGTCTCTGCCTAGAAAAAAAGAGTCTGAGATAATTGAAATGACAACAGCACTGCTTCACCTGTCTTCATCTTTGGTGAGAGAGAGAGGGATGAAACTTTCTCTGCTCAGGGCCTGCCAGGTGGCGTAGTGGTTAAGTTCATGCGCTCCACTTTGGTGGTGGCCCCAGGTTCGTAGGTTTGGACAGACGCACCGCTTGTCAAGCCATGCTGTGGCAGCGTCCCATATAAAATAGAGGGAGATGTGCACGGATGTTAGCCCAGGGCCAGTCTTCCTCAGCAAAAAAGAGGAGGATTGGCAACGGATGTTAGCTCAGAGCTGGTCTTCCTAAAAAAAAAAGCCAAAAAAACAAAAATAAAAACGAAACTTTCTCTGCTCAACTCCAGAGAATTCTTATTTATAGACTTCATTTTCTAATCAACGTTGTGATTTTTTTTTTACTGAGATATAATTGACATATAACATTGTATTGGTTTTTGGTGTACAACATAATGATTTGATACATGTACATATTGCCAAATGATCACCGCAGTGCCTTTAGTTAACATCTGTTACCACACAAAGTTACAGATTTTCTTTCTTGTGTTGAGAACTTTTAAGATCTACTTTCTTAGCAACTTTCAAATATACAGTACAGTATTGTTAACTATAGTCACCATGCTGTACATTACATCCCACAACTCATTTATTTTACAACTGGAAGTTTGTACCTTTTGACCACCTTTACCCATTTTACTTGCCTCCCTACCCCCACCTCTGGCAACCAGCAATCTAGTCTCTTTATCTATGAGCTCCAGTTTTTTTCAGATTCCACATTCAAGTGAGATCATATGTGATTATTTTTTAACTAGAGCAACACAGAGCAAAATGATGCCTTGGGGGTCGGGGTGGTGGGGGGAGAAAGAAAGGACAGTAATTTTCCACAAAATATGTGCATGTGTATTGTGTAGGGTGTTATATATAAATAAAAATATTTTATGTATTTTTGGTATTGCACATTTTATATATGAAATTTTGGTTGCCTATCACTTTGCTAACCCATGATGTCTAGAAATGGGCATTTCTGACATCTTACATGCAAATCTTTAAATCACCAACCAGAACTGACAATGAAGTGAATTGAAGTTAAGCAGCACAAATAAGGTAGGCATGCTGGAGAGCTGCCTGCTAGTGTTCATGGTAACGACTCCTTTGTGTCTGATCTTGTTCCCTCATCAATAAACTTGTGAGATACATCCACATTGTTGAATGAGTTATAGATTGTCCTTTCTCATTGATGGGTAAAATTTCATTTTATGAATATAACATTTTAAATCTATCCATTCTACTATTGATGGGAACCTAGGTAGTTTCCCATTTTCGGGCTGCTACGAACATTCCTGTACATGTGTTTTGGTGAAAAGATTCACTTAACTGGACATTACTTAAATGTGGAATTTGGGGGTCATAGGTAGGTATATGGCTTTAGTAGATACCACTAGACAGTTTTTGGAAGTGATTTTATTCATTTACATCCTCTCCAGCACACATAAGAGTTCTGGTTGCTCCATATCCCCTCCAACACTTGCTATTTTCATCCTTTTTATTTTACCCATTCTGGCAGGCCCAGGGTGACTCTGAAAGTAAAGAATCAAAAAGGGAGTCATCTCTTTTCTTCACCCTTTATAATCTGTGAGGCCACCATGACCCAACTTTCTTCCCAAACCTAGGTTTTCTCACAGACTGTACAATTTGCTTCACTGTGATCTGGCTTTAGCAAAGTCAATCTGTCAGAAGTCATTTCTTCTGCTCTACCTCCTCTGCAAAGAAGATTCTTTAACTCACTGATACAGATCATTATGTCCCGTAGAGAAGGGTGAACAGAAATAGAGATAAAGTCCATTTTACAGATAAGCTGATATCAGAGCTGTAGGGAAGAGGTAAAAGAACATAACAATTCTGAGATTAAGAAAAGCTTGAAAGCACTGGAGCCCAGTCACACTGGTTTATTTAATGTACTCTCCTAGCCAGGTCTTGGCAGAATTTAACCCTTAGTATCCTTCTCAGTCTTCAGTAGAGGCTGGTCATTACAGGAGTGCATGACTGTTCTGTGGTGTCTTGTTTTCATCGTAACTGGTCAAATGAGAGGTCACTTGCTCACATAGGTTTTATCAGTAAATATTTATTGAGTATCTACTATGTGCTAAACCCCAGGTGAAGGAAGGAGATGCTTACTGTTTTGGTAGTTTATGCAGAGGTAGAATGGCAACAAGATGGAGAGGCCAATTAGTCAAGTTATCCAACAGTGAATTACGAGGAAGAGCAGAATCACAGCATTTGGGGTAGCTTGGGATGAACTTGGGGTTCTCTTAAATTGATCAGAGGGAAAGCATGATTTTATAACTGTAAAAAAATGTGTATAATTGTCAAAATGGTTGGTTAGGGCTGGCCCCGGGGCCTAGTGGTTAAGTTCGGTGCACTCTGTTTAGGCAGCCTGGTTCAGTTCCCAGGCATGGACCTACACCACTTACTGGTGGCCATGTTGTGGTGGCAACCCATATACAAAACAGAGGAAGATGGGCAACAGATGTTAGCTCAGGGTGAATCTTTCTCAGCAAAAAAGCAAAATTTGGTTATATAAATTGTGAAACATATGTCATAATTCTGTTTTCTGATTATATAAAGTTTAGATCTCAGAGGGAGGAGTACTTATACCACTCTTAGGTCATCTTTGCCCACTTTCCCACATTTGCTAGTCAAGCTCCATGGTATGAGAGAGTGGGAGCATTTTAGATTGTCTGCTAGCCAACCCAATTTGGACTGGAATAGTTAGTGGATGTTTAATGGCACTACACAGAGAGTCCACGTTTCTACAAAAAGGAAGAGCCTTTTCAACTTAGATTAAATTGAAAGCTGCGGTAGTCTTCTCATCAAAAGTGTAACTGTAAAACTCACCCACCACCCCATGGCGACCAGAACAGAAAGGCAGCTTTTTATCTTGACCTTGGGCAAGTCATTTTAACTCTCTGAGTCTCAGGTTTCCTCATCCATAAAGTGGAAATATCAATACAAAGCTCACAAGATTGTTGGTGAGAATAAATAAATCACACGGTAAATCAGTGTAAATGAGCAGAATTAGACAAAGGCCATTTGGTGCTATTTTAACCTACATCAGGCTCAGCACCTCCATGTGCCCCATTAGCACCTCTAAGTCATCCTGGCAACACCACTGCCCAGGACTGGCCAGGGCACCTGACACCTGCCAAAGTGAACACTGTGCTCCTGCCATCTCATGGCTGTTGATGAATAAATGAAAAGCAATAAGATATATTGGAATATATGAGGAAGCCATTTGGTTTAAAACTAATTTGGCCTGAACTTGTTTTTCCAGAAAGGCTGAATGTGGCCTATCAAGCATGTATTGTACATCTGCTTTAAACCTTTACAGTGTCCCAAAGCCAAGAATGATGCTCTTCAAGATAGGGATGTATGTCTCCCCCCATACCAGCATTTCTTTAAAGATAAGCATTTCTCCCCAGAAACTAAGGATTAATTACTAGCCTATTGTGCTCATTTTGTGACCTCTGACCTGCTGATCACTAACCTGCCATCTCATCTTGTGACCACTGACCTGCTATGCTAGCAAAACATCTTGTGACTGTAATGAAAGAGATATTTCTGTCATATTTGATGTATGTTCCTTCTTCCAAGATGATACAACCACGTCGTACACTCTACTTCTTCAGAGTGCTTCCTTCTTTGGTGAAGGTTCTCTCCTGGGCGATAGTCCTCAAAACTGGCTCATATAATAAACTCACCCCAATTTTGATTTATATATTGATTATGGATTATTTGCATTGACACTGTGTGTGAAAGCTAGGTCTTACTCTACATTTTGAAGCTTCCGTGGACAAAAAGGAATCCAAAAGAGAAGCAGTGCAGTGGGAATTGACGCACAAGGTGTGGGAAAGGTGGGTTCGGAGTTAAAGGATGTAGGCTCCTTGTTTAGGGAAAGGGTAAAATCATCCCTCATGAGACCCCTCTCAAGTGCTGCTCCAAGAACTGACCGTGGGAGGCAGATGGCTCCTGGAGTAAAGCAGACATTTTTTTTCAGTGTCAGAATTTATCAATCCAAACAACAGAAGCTACGCAAACTAGATATTTTAAAGTGATATTCAGCTAGAAAATGAACTCTAATGTTCATGAACCCTAAAGACTGCAATAATAAATATACAAATTCACGGGGCTGGCCCGGTGGGGTAGTGGTTAAGTTCGTGCACTGCGCTTTGGCAGCCTGGGGTTCATGGGTTCGGATCCCGGACACAGACCAACGCACTGCCTGTAAAGCCATGCTGTGGCAGTGGCCCATATAAAGTAGAAGATGTTAGCCCAGGGCCAATCTTCCCCAGCAAAAAGAGATTGGCAACAGATATTAGCTCAGGGCTAATCTTCCACACACAAAAAAACAAAAAAGAAATATACCCACTCATACAGGAAGCATTCTTACCAAAAATGTTAAACCTGAATGTAATCATGAGGAAACAGACAAACCCTGGCCTACACTCTGTTAGAAAGTCCATGCCATGGGAAGAAAGAAAAGAAAAAAAGCAGAAGGACTTTGTTAGATTAAAAGATACTAGAGAAATATAACAATTACTTGCAATATGTGAACCTTGATTGATTTATTTAAAAAAAACCTATATAAAATGCTCTGGAAATAGGGAAATTTGAATGTAGACTATATATATATATATATATATAAGTAAGTATGGTGAAATTATTAGATTAGATTAATATATATTAGATGAAACTTAATTTTCTAGGTACAAAGCTGATACTGCAATTATATAGAAAATGTCTTTATTCTTGAGGGATGCCAAGTTGTAACACTAAAAACAATTTACGAGTGAAGTATCAGGATGTTTGCAACTTATATTCAAATGGTTTAGCAAAAAAATTATATATTTTTATATATATAAAATGTTTTATATACACACACATACAAAGAAAGGAGAGAAAAAACAAATGTGGCAAAATGTTAATAATGACTAATCTAGGTGAAAGGTATACAGGCATTCACTGTACCATTCTTTCAACTTCTTTGTAGGTTTGGAAAACTTCATAATACAAAATTTGGAGAAATTATGTCTGTGTGCTGATCTTAAAATATCATATGAAGATAAGTACCGTCATGTGTCCCTTAACAATGGGGACTCGTTCTGCGGAACACATCGTTAGGTGATTTCATCCTTGTGCAAACATCATAGAGTGTACTTACACAAACCTAGATGGTATAGCACACTACAGACCTGGGCTATCCGGTACTAATCTTATGGGACCACCATCGTATAAGCAGTTATGCGGCGCATGACTGTATTATCCTTCTTTCAGTTGAGTATATTATTGGCTACATTTGCATACTATATAATTGTTCTTTTAAAAATATACATTTTGTTTTGCCCTCTTGGCTTCCAAAAAGAAACATTCATATGATAACTTTATAACCAAACATGGCCAAGTTCACTTCAGGAATCGTCTTGTGTAGATTCACTCATAAACTCTCTAATAGCGAGTTTCATGGCCGTGTGTTTCGTGTTTCCTATGATGTGCCCCTTTACTGTTCCTCTTGCTGTGGTGTTTCTTCTTATGGCAAATGTTTCCTTTAGCATTTTTCTTGGCTGCTTGTTCTTTCATCCACCGCTTAATATTATGACTGTGCGGGCTGACACAGATTCTTCTGCGCTTGACATGAAGGCTGCCAAGAAGGGAAGAAAATAAAATCACTGATAGAAAGTACAAGTAAGTAAAAACTTAGTGACTTACAGGCAGTTCCCACTTTCAGACACTTTTAGTGTATTCTTAGAGACTGAATCCTAGCGCTGAGCACCACAAGGTTGAATCTTAACTTTACTACACTGCTGCCTGTGGTTCCTCAGACATCAGCAGAAAGTATGAAAAGACCGATAAAGAGAAAAGAATAGGAGGAGGAGGCTGGGGAGAGGAGAGAAACCAAGTGAAAATTCTCTTTCCTGATGCCAAGCTTCACCTGGCAAAACCAATTCACTCCTCATCGCCCATCTCAAACATACCCTTCTCCAGAAGGTTTTTCTAGATCCTGTCAGCTAAATGCCCTCTTTTTTCCTTTGAGCCTCTATGGTGCTGATTACCTCTCTTCTGGTTCTTAGTTTACTCTTTCTTTTGAGCACTGTCTCAAACTTTCTCCTTTCCCTGTGGTATTATGCTCCTCGGAGGAGGAATAGTCTGGAAGTTTGTCTTGAAAAGGCCTTGTTCTCAGTAGGAATTCAGTAATTAGTTGTAGATATGAAGTGAAAATTGTTCAAAATAAGAACAGTCTGGTTTTGTTTTCAACAAAACAATTAACTAAAATATTCCAAGCTTTTGTTAACACTTTAATATAATATAGATCGATACCACATCTCAGAATTTGTTTCAATTTCCTTTTTTCTATACGAAATTTTGATATTGAGGTGGAAGAACCCTAGGGCAGCATTCACAATTTCTGATAAGTAAAAGGATTTCTTCTTACAAAAGATATTGTGACTTTTAATTCCCTATCAGGTGCCATCCAGCTCTTACTAAATGTCACAAATCCTGCTGGCTCTACATATACAATATGTACATTGATAAGTTGAAATCCCTAACCCTATTTATTCAGGAGAAAAAAACAGGGGGACAGAGAGTAGGCTGCCATTTCTCCAGATGACCCAGGAGCAATAATCAGCTAATGTGGGGACTCTTGAAATGGGAGGGAAAGTTAGGAAAGGCTTGAATGAGCTTAAGCACAATAAAGCCAGCATGTGGGAATATTACTTGGAAAGAAATGAGGCATCTTAATAGGAGGACAATACGTTCTCTAAGTGTATTAGATTGAGAGGCCTTCAAAAGAAAAGCTACTTTTCACTATGGCCAGTTGGTTTGCCTTTAACGATTACAGGAGAAAACTTGGCTGCAGCACTAATGTGGAGGGAAAAACAAAAACCAAAGAGTTGAAGCTCCTACCCTTTCCAAAGAACAAAAACTCTCTCCTTTCCCTGCGGTGTCAGCAAGAACCTAAGCAGACATGTGGTGGAGAGAGACTCCACTGACATCCAGACAAGCCCACAGTTACCCAGGTGAGAACTGGACCTCAATTCCATTATTCCGTGGGCAGTGAGGAGCTTCAGGGAGGGGCACTGGCACAGGGATGAAGGGACAATGGGATGGGGGATGGAGACAGAGGATGCAGGGAGGTGGAGAGTCATAGAAAAACAGGCAACAACCACCATGCGGACCCTTTTCAAAAGCCTATTAGCGAGGCCTCAACCTCTCAATGTAAATCAGCAACCATAACACAGCTCCCAAACCCAAGATGCTGTGATGTTTTCAAATCCTAAAGTTCAAAGACTGCTTAAACCTCCACCTGTATCCCGTGTGTATTCCATCAGGATAAAAAGAGATGGGGTCACGCTGGGCAAGGAGGTAGCCTATTCCATGCTCCCTCCCATACCACCAACTCCACAGTGTTCTGATGGGCACTGACTGACCGCTGTGAATTTCTAGGTGGAGAGTTTTGACTCTGAGAAACTATAAGGCTAATCTCCTGCTTCTTTTACCCACAAGACGGTAGCTAGAGACAGTCCAATGGACCTAAAGGGGTGGCCCTACCATAGAGATTGTACCTGTCATTATTCCCTACACTCTCTTTCTTTACCCATTCCTCTAAGCACAACAGCCCTTAACAACCACTTCTGAAAAAATACTCAAGCCTCCCAGATACTTTTATTTAATAACCCCCAATTTTCTTCCTAACAGAGAATGATTTAAGAAACCTCAGCCCTCTGCCCAAGATAAACAACTCTGCATTGCATTTATGTTTAGAAACAGCCAGAAGCTCTTTAATGAAGTCACTGTAAAGGGGTTTAAACAAGCAAATTGCTGTCTCAGACACCAAAAATTACAATGATCATTTATAGGGTATGAAACAAAGGACCTATTTCTAGGCAGAAAAGAAAAAGGAAAGAAATCTAGTGAGTTTACTGTAAGTTAATTTATATTAGTTAATTGTAATTCATAATAATACACACTCTTTGGGAATTATATTTCCAATGCTTGCAATATTTTCTGCATCTAAAACACTTGACTCAAACCTAAAAGTCTTTATACACATTCAAAGTTAAGGGACTATGTTTTGGATAAGTAAAGACGTGTTCTGTAGTAAAACAAATTGAAAACAAGAGAACTTTTATCTTTTTATGCTGAATGTCAGGAAACACAACAGAGAAGATTGTAATTTATGATTATAAAATACTACATTGTCAAATTTAATCTTATTAGAGTCCGGGTCATAACTACTCTGTATTTTTCAGCTATCTTATCAGCAGAGAGAGGTCAACTTACAAACTTGTACTTGAATAAAATACTTTTAGATCCAAGTGATTGGCTTCATAGTTTATCTTTAATTAAAATTAAGTCCTTTTAAAAATGAGGACTCACATATATTTTTTTTTCTTGAGGAAGATTAGCCCTGAGCTAACATCTGTTGCCAATTCTCCTCTTTTTGCTGAGGAAGACTGGTTCTGGGCTAACATCTGTGCACATCTTCCTCTACTTTATATGGGACGCTGCCACAGCATGGCTGACAAGCAGTGCGTTGGTCCACACCTGGGATCCAAAGCTGCAAATCCCGGGCTGCTGCAGTGGAGTGCACAAACTTAACCACTATGCCACAGGGCCGGCCCCTGAAGACTCATATTTTTGATCATATTTCCCTTATCAAAGTGAAGACTTATAAAATTTCTGTGCTTATTTCTGTGCTTATAAAATTTCTGAGACCTTTTAGATCTCCATCTCACACCTGCTTATCCCAAAGAAAATTCTCTGAAAATCCTGTTACCAACAGCAATAATCCCCAGCATCTATCTCTTTCTCCTCTACACACACAAAAATGTCCTCAGGGTCTTTCTGCATGCCTTCCTAGGAGTCCCATGGAGCCCTTAAAAGTTCTGAAGCCCTCTTTAGTCCGAGGTGACATATGCCAATGAGGTGGAAGGAATTGAAAGTTGGGAATCTGGCGTTCCTGAGAGTAGCCAGAACAGCCTCAGGCAGAGTTAGTTCAGCTAGGTAGGCCAGACACAAATATCCAGATGTTTCCAGTTTTCCAGAGCACTGTCTATCCACGAATTGCCTATGAATTTTTATTCTCCAACTATTATCAGCACTACTTATTAAGATTAAATGAAAGACTGATAGAATCTCAGCCAGATACATACTGTGGAAGTTTTTCAAAGAAGTTGGGAACTTGAAGCACCCCTCAGAAAGTACCTTATTAGTAAGTATTTCCTGGATTGCTATAGGATACACTGGTTCCCAGTGACTAAACCACCTGAGCCGATGGATCCAGTCTGGTGGCATGAACTGAGGAGATGCTGAGAGAGTTTTCAATCCTCTCCCTTCTTCCACATAGACACTCGTCTTTATTAAAAGTTTGGACCAGGAATTGTCTTCCTCTGCACATCTAACCCCAAGTGTGATTTTTAAACCTTATTAGATCTAAGATCCTTTTGAGGACCTTATAAAACCTATGGACCTTCTCCACAGAAAAATGCTCACACATTCATACCCACAAATTTCAGGGAGTTCACAGCCCCCTGACCTGAGGGAAGTCTATCAGTGACATCTTACAAACTCTTCCTCTGAACTTATAAGAACCTTGTCTTGGAGCAGTGTTTCTCAAAGTTGAGTAATGTATGGATTCCTCTGAATGGGGAAAAATGTATCTTAAATCTGAGAATGGTCTGCAGGACCCAGCTGGACAGAGTCTCCTGGAGACTATAGGAGGGCAGAGTCTATTTTGTCACTGCTGTAGCCTCACCACATAGAATTGTGCTTGGTACATAATCATAAATATTTGCTGAATTCACTGAATAAAGAAAGAGTTTCCCCAGTAATCAGGAACACAGGCATAAGCAATGGGCTTATCTGTAGCCCAAAGAATGGGCACCAAATGGCTCATTAGCATTGCCTGGAGCCATAAGTGGTACAAAACCAGCGTACCAGGGAGATGCCTAACATGCTGTCCTTATGATTTGAGGGTGCCGAATGTAATGGAGCTTTGGGAGAGCATTTTATGGTTAGTCCCACTATCGCTTTTGAGAGACCTTGGAGGTAAACAGTGTTCTGAATGAAGAGACCTGGGCTCACATCTCATTTCTGCCATTATCTAGCTGTGTGTCACCAGGTGAGCTATGTCATCTCCTCAGTCACAGCTTTCTCCTGGGTGACATGGAGGTAATTTATGCCTTCCTCACAGCATTGTTGTCAGAATCCAGATTTGCTAAATACCAATGCATTTCAGATTTTAAAGTTTCCATGGAGACCTTAAGTACATATAAGTCTAAAGTTTTTAATAACTGAACCAAGGATGGGGGTAGGAGGGGTGAGAGTGTTTGCCATGAGCCAACAGCCCAGAATCAAAGGCAAAGAAAGAAGGGCATTTGTGCTTGGTCCCATGTAGCACTTGTGACGGGTACAGACATCTAATCTCTACACTTCTGTTTGAACCTTGTATACACTCCTGATGAATTCAGAGAGTGAAAATGACAGCAACTCATATACTTGCCTGGAAAAAGTTACATTTAAAGCTATGAAATATTACCTTCTGTTTTTCTTTTGGCTGTGTTTTTTCACTCAGAGTATCCCTTGTTTGCTTAGGAAAGTCGTACCCATTGTGGGGTGACCGAAGGCATTTAGCCCTCATCACAGCACTGCAGTGGGGAGTGGAGGGTAATGGGTGCTGTGGACATCCTAGTGCAGAGAGATTGTGCATTCACTCCAGGGAGCCCGGGGCAGAGAGGCAGAATATTTACTCTTCCCTCTCTTGTTTAGGTGATTACTTCTATGTTATGTATTAGGCAAAGCCTCCTCAGCCTACTGTTCATCGGCCGAGAAACGATCACTGTGAAGATTTAGACCTCCCTGCTGAAGACACTCACATGACAGCAGCCAAGTCACAATCCCCATCAGCTCTCTGAATGCGACATGTATTCACTCTTTCCAGAAGCCTTCTGGAAATATGATGTGAAACCTCAGTGCAACAGCTGGAGGCAATGGGAAGTATGGCTAAAAGAAGAAAAGAAAAAAAAAAAGTTAAATCTTACAGTATATAGAACAGTGACCTGCCTCTCATCTTAAAGAAGCCAGAGAAGCAGAATGTTAATCCACTCTAGCGATGGGGCAAACACTAACAGAGGGCTTTGTGCACGCAGACCTGGGGCAGGACACATCTCTACCTTCCAGAACTTACACTGTATTTGGGGGAGATAAACCAAGTACAGGCAAAGACACAAAGCAAGTGAAGAGATAAAAAACAGCTCCAGATAATGATGTTAGTAGAATTGCAGGCTGACTTGACTGAAGATGAAAGAAGAGGTTGACAGAACATCCCACACTGTTAGAAGAGAGCAACCACATCGGGCTCTGGAGCAGGTTTGAAATTTTCCCACCAGGGAAGGACCTCACTGAATCTTGAAGGATTTGGATGGCTGGAGAAAAATGGAGAAGACTTGTCTAGACTAAAGGAAGTCCATGGGCAAGAGTTCTGAGACAGGAAAGCCCAAGGCACATTTAGGCATGGAAAAAAATAGACCACTTTGTCTGAATTGAGTAGCTAGGAAGGTGAGTGATGGGAGACATGATTCAAAAGATGAACTGAGGTCATACCATTTAATGGGGATCGTTAAAGATTTGAGAAAGGAGAAGGGTTTTAAGAAAGTCCATCTTGCAGTGATACACAAGATGGATTAAAGTGGGGAGTGACTGGGGCAGGAGGTCAGGTTAGGAGGAGCTTCTGTTACCCAGTTGTAAGGAAAAGAGGGCAACACAAATATGAAAGGAAATCCAACCCCCTGCTAAAATGTGTATCTGCAAATTCCTGTGCCATATGCACACAGTATTCTCCTATGCTTCCCATTCCACTAAGTGGGTAGTAGATTAAAAAAAAATAGAAATTACAGCAACAGCGGCTGCAGGTGGCAGCCTCATAATAACAGACAGAAGTTAGCCCCCTGAATTAGGGGTTAAGAGAAATGGTTAGACCTCTCTACAGGGTCAGCTCTAAGCAATAGAGGTACCTGCCCTTGGGATAGGGAGAGATCTCTATATCCATGCTTTGCCCACATGGAAACATCAGGCCTGTGGGTACACAGCTAAGGAGTAGAGAAGGAGCTGAATATGAAATTAAGAATGTCTATGTGATTCACTCACTGGGGGTATCAAAACCTTCCATTACCATTCATTCATTACCATTCATTCATTCACTTATTCATTCAATTATTCAACAAACATTTAATGAGTAATTAAAATGTTCCAGGCATAATGCTAGTCCCTCGGGGATACAAACATAAATAAAACAATAGGTCCCTGTGCCCAGGAGGCTGTAGTAGAGGAGACAGATTTGGAACTAAATGCTTAGGCTACAACCCCTTTGACCCACTATAATTGTACTTCTAGAATTCTGTTCTTTGGAAAGACTGCCAAGTCATAAAGACAGGTGCACAGCTGTTCACTATAGCAAAACACTAGAGGCTATCTCAATGTCTATCAATAGTTAAATAATGTTACATCCAAATGGAATAAAAGGTGAGATAGGTATACTTACACTAAGATATATGAATGTCCATAATTTATTGTTAAGTGAGAAAAGCAAGTTTTAGTACAAGAATTATAAATGATCTCATTTTTATAAAAAGAATATATACACACACACAGAGGAAAAGATATGGAACTATATATGCCCAAATTTATAAGCAATGACTACTTCTACAAAGGGGGCAGATTTTCAACTAGCACGCAATACTTGTAATTTTTTTAAACCTCTAGTGCTATGGAAATCCGAACCAAGCCCTATAGAAACAGACAAGATTAGAGAAATTAACTCTATCTAGGGAAGACAGGGTAGGCATCAGAGGACATGAAGTTTGGACTCAATTTTAAAGGAAGCATCAGAATTCACCTGATTGAGAAAGGGAGTGGAGCATTCTAAGTAGAAGGAACTATACGTCCAGAGCACCGGGGTGGAAGAGAATGGAATGCTTGTTTGGGTTGTGTATCTCACAGAATCTGAGTAAACTCACAGAATCTGATGTCTTAGACTTGGGGCAAGTCTACTCCGGCAAGATTCTTGCCAACAGTGGTACAGGAATCTTGGCACTGACTTCAGGTCATCTTCAGGCCCTGGGGAAAATGCCTTGACCCTAGTCCCAGAGCCTCAAGGAGGATCTGTATAAAATTAACTGCAGCTGTCTCCCTCCAGAGAGAAAGACTTTGACCTTCCTCTCCTGTCCCACCCATCCTGAATAGCTCAGTGCTGCTCCATTTGGAACAGAATCTCAGCTTGAGATACGGATCAATAACAACCTAGCATCAGCCCAATATATGTATTTTTTTAAATTCTCGGGAAATTAGAATATACATACAATCCCCAAATATACATTAATTATATATTTATATTTACATAAATTCATTTTTTACCTAAATTCGTTTACGTACATAAATTCATTTACAAAAATGTACGTCTTCAATCACTTCTAAACCATGCATTTTAATTAATAGATGTAGTTGAAATATACCCACACAAGTGAGATAAAGTGTTAATAGTTCTACTCAGCCACACTTCTGTTCTAATTTAGCTGTCATGCAAGTCTGCAGCAGCCCAAGTGAGAAAAATGTTTACCTTTCCCAATGCAGGCTAATTTCATACCACAAGGATCTCCTGCTTTCCTCTCAGTCTAGACCCAGTGAGGGACTTGTCATCTTGTTACGCATGTAATGAGCGTGTATAGAAGCACGCTCAAGCACCGACCAATCAGATTCACTGGAAGAGGAGGAGCATCGTTCGTTCAGCAAACGTTTATAAAGTCTCCACTCTCTGCCGGGCCCTGAACTCTGTGTTAGAAATGTTGAAATAAACAGCGCATCATTTCTGCCCTTGTGATGTTTAATAGTCCAGCAGGCGGGTAAACAATCACAACACAGCAAAATACGTGTTAACCAAGATATGTTCAAAGTGCAATGGGATTATAAGTGAAAGAAGCCAGATTCAAAAAGCTACATATTGCATGATCCCATTTATATGACACGTCCAGAATAGGCAAATCCATGGAGATAGAAAGTAGATTAGTGGTCACCAGCGGCTGGGGATAAAAGGGAATGGGGAGTAACTGCTACCAGGTACAGGGTCTCTTTTGGGGGTGACAAAATGTGCTGAAATTAGATAGTGGTGATGGTTGCACAATTCTGTGAATATACTAAAAACCATTGAATTGTACACTTTAAAATGGTGAATTTTATGGTATGTGAATTATATTTCAATTTTGTAAAAAGTGCTGTAGGAGAACAGAACACTGGTTGTTCCTAACATTTATTTATGCATTGATTTCCTAAAATCAATTGTTTCTTTCTTTTGCTATGCTCTGCTCCCTGTTCTCTAAGTCAAACCATTTTTTTGTGTGTGTTTTTTTGGTGAGGAAGATTGGCTCTGAGCTAATACCTGTGCCCATCTTCCTCTATTTTGTATGTGGGACGCCACCACAGCATGGCTTGATGAGTGGTGTAGGTCCACGCATGGGATCCAAACCCACAAACCCTGGGCTGCCAAAGTGGAGCATGCCAAATATAACCACTGTGCCACTGCACCAGCCCCTAAGTCAAACTGTTTTAATATCCCAAACAAGGTTTTGGGTTTATTCATGTATCCATCCATTCATTTACCCATCTTACTCTATAAGACTCACCATGTGAATTCTTCTAGAGTGAATCACTACACTAGATCCTGCAGGTAGAAAGATGAAGAGTTACTAGCTTCAAAGAGCTACTACACAGACCACTGCTATTAGTTGACCCAAGCAACTATAAAATATAAAATGGACTTTCAAAAGCACTGTGGGAAAGAATCATAGGCAAATGTGTGTGTTCAGGAATTTGAGTTATCTGAGTAATGACACCAATTCAAACAACAGTTTTAAGCCAGAAAGGCACCCAGGACCTGCATGTACTTAGTAAACTGGATTACATTTATCAAATATAAAGGTAGGATGGCTCACCTGGAGATCACTTGACCTAAGTCAGATTAACTATCAAAAAGCAAGAAGCATGTAATAAGAACATTTATTACATGTTGGCAGATGTGACCAGGGCCCTTGTGAGGCAGCTGTAAATATAAAAGGCCAGGAAAGATGGAATCCTTTGAAGAGCACATAAAAGAGTAAGGCAATGAAGGATGCTGTCAGAGTGGTGTGGACTAGGGCAACAGTAAGATTCTTTTAGATAACATCGCCCCCTAGAGGTTTTCTCATGCAGCATCCTGTCAGAATATTTCCATTTTTAAAGACCAGCTGAGCACTTGTGACTGGAATGATGGCCCTGAACGTCCATATAGGAGAGATTTAGGGGTGGCAACAAGGTCGAAAAAAGGGATTTGGTGACATTTTTTCTGCATTTAGATAGTTTTTATTCAGATAATACAATTACTTGGTTGGAGAAGCAAGCTGATAAGAGATTAAAGAAGCTAAGCCTCCACGCAAAGACCCTTCTGGTGCCACCATTACATGAGGCCAGAAATCTCATGGGAAAGAACCTGCTTTTATTTCAAAACTTGAGTTCATACAAACACAGACCTATCTGATGGAGTAGGGGTTCCCTTGGAGGGAAATATGTGAAAATTATTGAAAATAAGAAAGAAGTCTTACGGAGTGGGCTTGATAAAGCAGCAGAGCCCAGAGGAATGAAGGAGCACGGATCTGAGGTTTACTGTGAGATTTTACCTGCTCTACCCCCAACCCCTTCCCTAACCTCTCCAGACGCCTCTTTGCTTTGGGAGGGACCCTCCAAAGTGTGTCAGCCAAATAGCTCCACCTGGGAATCTCCTTTGAAAGGTGATTTATGAGAACAGCTAACGCATTTCCCTGCTGGTTTAAGGTCAGTCCTCCGAAGGAAGTAAGTGGCCACCAGTGGGTGGGGAGCAGGCAACAGCAGTTGCCCATAGAGGCACCAGAAAACTGGAGGTAGCGGCTCTGCTCATGTGAGAGATCACCTCCCCCCAGACTCTTAGAGAGAAAGGACCCTTCTCGAGGACCCACAAATTGAGAATTATCAAAAATATTTGGGCGGTAGGCCGGTGGCGCAGCGGTTTAGTTCGCGGGTTCGGATCCCGGGCGCTGGCCAACGCACTTCTTGTCAGCCATGCCATGGCGGTGTCCCATATAAAGTAGAGGAAGATGGGCACGGATTTTAGTCCAGGGCCAGTCTCCCTCAGCAGAAAAGATGAGGATTGGCAACGGATGTTAGCTCAGGGCTGGTCTTCCTCACACACACAAAATATATATATATATATTTGGATTAGGAAATCCTGAAAAAAACCTGTAATGAATGCTGGGCAAAAAGATGGGGACCAGAACATCATAATTTCTATTCACCAGCCGGTAAAGCCCAGACCATACGGTTTCCATGGGTAGCATCTGATGTGTGTATTCAGTGATTGAAGTCAATATTTGAATCATTTGGGGATTGTATCAATCTTTGTTGCATTATGAAGGATGATTTGCTCCTATATAAGAAGTGTGAAATAAAGTAGGGGGAAAACATTTCTAACATAAGGCAGAATGTGGCAAGGGCTATGTGATAAATAGATTGTGTTTCTAGAACTTTAAGAGGCAGAAGAGAGAAATTATAACAGAGATTCAGGTACATCTTTATCAAGGAGGTGGTATTCGACTTGAAAGATGGATAGAGCTTGGATAGGGCAGTAAATGTTAAGGAGACAATGCGTGTAAAGGAACAAAAGTGGAAAAAGACAGAACTTATGCAAATTTCGTTGGAATTATAGAATTTATAAGTGTGATTTGTAACGGGAAGTTGTGAAAAGTACATTGGGACCAGAATGTCTTATATTTTATACAAAGAACACAAGTTCAGTAACTTCTTTCTGTGGAAACATTTTCAATCAAGACATGATGATTTACTTAAACGAACACTCTTCTCTGGAAATCCAAATGTGAATAGATTGATGATATTACTACTATTCTTTGCTTTGGAAATATTTCAACATATAGAAAAGTACAAAGAAGGAATAAAAACACCTATATACCCACCATTCAAATTTTACTAATTTTAATCCTTTTCCATGTTTGCTTTCAGTCTTATTTTTAAGAAATCTGTTTCTAATATTTTAGTGTTACAAGCAAGCTGCAATGAATAAGAGGCTCCTAATGATAATAAGAGGTTACATTTATTGAGTGCTTACTCTGCACCAGGCACTAGTGTAACTGCCATATATAAATTAGTTCATTCACAGCAACCATATGCAGAAGGTACTACATTTATCCCCATTTTATGGATGGGTAACCAATATAGAGAAAAGTTACATAACTTTCCTCAGATCAAAGGGCCAAGAAATGGTGGGGCTGGAATAGGAATATTGTTTTCCCATCCATAAGTATGGAATTATCTCTCTAGCTATTCAGGTTTTCTTTTATGCCCTTCGAGACCTTTACAAAGAAAATTATAAAATATTGCTGTATATCTTATCTTAGATTTATTACTAGGTACCTTATAGGTTTTGTGCTATTGTGAGTGGTCTTTTTCTTAAATTTCTTTTTCTAATTAGTTATTTTTGATGTATAAGAATGCTATTGATTGTTTTATGTTGATCTTGTATCCAGCAACTTTGCTGAACTTTTTTAGTTGTAATAGTTTGGGGTAGATACTCTTTGGTTTTCTAGGTAAATAAATGTTTTTAGCTCTTCCTTTTCAATTCCTGTATAGAAACTAAAGGCTTTTCTCCTTTAATCTGCTACTTTGCTAAATGCCTAGAACAGTGCCTAGCCCATTATAAGCTCAATCCATAAATATTAAGTTAATGTGCTAGATTAATCTGTTTTCTTCCTTGCCCTCCTGGGATAAACCATACTTGGTCATAATGTATTAATTTTTTTATGATCCTGAGTTTGATTTGCTATTTATTTAGATTTTTGCATCTATGTTCATAAACAAGATTAGTTCATACTTTTATCCCGATATCATCCTTGAATGTTTTTGGTATTAAATTTATATTAATCTCAACAATGCATTGGGTAACTTTTTCTGTTTTTTTATTATTTGGAAGAGTTTGTATATGATGAAGATTGTCTATTCCTCCAATGTTTGGTAAAATCTCTAAAATCATCTAGGCCTCATGTCTGAGGGAAAGATATTCAACTCTGATTTAAGTTCTTTAATAGTTATTCACTTATTTAGATTTTCTATGTCTTCTTGAGTCAATTTTGACACCTTAGTTTTCTAAGAAATTGTCCATTTCATCTACAATTTCTGATTTGTTGTCACTGAAAGAGTTCAGAACACACCACCCCAAAATATGCTACTCTGGCATATTACATTAAGTTAAAGCCACTTAAAAAAACAGCAGATGCAAAAAGGACACTCTGACCTTCCTAAAAGCAGGAGATAAAACTCCCAAATAAAACGTGCCCCCCCTGCACCTGGAGGAAGAAAGACATTTTTATCATCAGAGGGCAGCATTCCACCTCCACTCCACCGGAAGTTGGGGCCAAGAGAAATCTGTACAAAAAGACGTTGTTAAACTAACCCTTATCTTCCTGGTCACTTTTCCATGATTAACTGCCCTAGCCAAAGTCCCTTTGTCTTGTCATGTTTTCACAATTTACCACTCTTTGTCCAACTTAATATTAATATAATAACTTAATATTTGAGTGTTGGCTCAAACTGCTTCTTTGGGTCTTCATTTCCTTAGGCTCCCATGTCAAGTAAAACTTATATTAAGTAAATTTGTATGCCACAAAAACAGACACAGAGATCAATGGATCACAATAGAGAACCCAGAAATAAACCCACACATATATGGTCAATTAATTTTCAACAAAGGAGGCAAGAATATGCAATGGGGAAAAGACAGTCTCTTCAATAAATGGTGCTTGGAAAAGTGGACAGATACATGCAAAAGAATGAAACTGGACCACTTTCTTACACCATATACAAAAATAAACTTAAAATGAATTAAAGACTTAAATGTAAGACCTGAAACCATAAAACTCCTAGAAAAAAACATAGGCAGTCAGCTCTTTGACATCAGTCTTAGCAATATGTTTTTTGGATATATCTCCTCAGGCAAGGGCAACAAAAGCAAAAATAAACAAATGGGACTACATCGAACTAAAAAGCTTTTGTATAGTGAAGGAAACCATCAACAAAATGAAAAGGAACCTACTGAATGGAAGAATATATTTGCAAATGATATGTCTGATAAGGGGTTAATATTCAAAATATATAAATAACTCATACAACTCAATATCAAAAAAAATCCAATTAAAAAATAGGCAGATTGGGGCCGCCCGGTGGCGCAGCGGTTTAGTTCGCGCTTGGCAGCCCAGGGTTCGCGAGTTCGGATCCCGGGCGCCCCCGACGCACTGCCTGTCAGCCATGCCGTGGCGGCGTCCCATATAAAGTGGAGGAAGATGGGCACGGATGTTAGCCCAGGGCCAGTCTTCCTCAGCAAAAAGGGGAGGATTGGCGACGGATGTTAACTCAGGGCTGGTCTTCCCCACAAAAAAAAAAAAAAAAAAATAGGCAGAGGATCTGAATAAACATTTTTCCAAAGAAGACATACAGATGGCCAACAGGTACATGAAAAGGTGCTCAACATTACTTATCATCAGGGAAATGCAAATCAAAACCACAATGAGATATCACCTCACCTGTCAGAATGGTTATTCTCAAAAAGACAAGAAATAACAAGTGTTGGTGAGGATGTGGAGGAAAGGGGACCTTTGTGCACTGTTGGTGGGAATGTAAATTGGTGCAACCACCATGGAAAACACCATGGAGGCTCCTCAAAAAATTCAAAATAGAACTACTATACAATTCAGCCATACCACTTCTTGGTATTTATCTGAAGAAAACAAAAACACTAATTTGAAAAGATACATGCTTCCCTATGTTCAGTGCATCATTGTTTACAATAGACAAGATATGGAAGCAACCTAAGTGTCCATCAGTACATGAATGGTTAAAGAAGATGCGGTTGTACATATATAGTACAGAATATTACTCAGCCATAAAAAAGAATGAAAGCCTGCCATTTGAGACAACATGGATGGATCTAGAGGATATTATGCTGAGTGAAATAAGCCAGACAAAGAAGAATACCATATGATTTCACTTACATGTGGAATCTAAAAAAACAAAACAGAAACAGACTCATAGATACAGAGAACAAACTGGTGGTTGCCAGAGGGGAAGGGGTGGGGGGAAGAGTGAAATAGGTGAAGGAGATTAAGAGGAACAAACTTCCAGTTATAAAATAAGTCATGGGGATGTAATGTACAGTATATGGAATATTGTCAACAATATTGTAATAACTTCGTATGATGACAGATGGTTACCAGTCTTATCAGGGCAATCATTTTGTAACGTAAATAAATGCCAAATCACTATGTTGAACACCTGAAATTAATACAATATTGTATGTCAACTATACTTCAATTAAAAAATTTTTTTTAATAAAAATAAATAAATTTATATGCTTTTCTCCTGTTAATCTATCTTTTGTTACAGGGGCCCCAGTCCAGAACCTGGAAGGGTAGAAGTGATGCCAGCCCTGATATCAGTTCCCCTATGTTAAACCCAGCACATATTGGGTTAAAACCAAAAGCACTCATTCTCTCCCTACTTCTCTAAGTTACATTGGTAGGTAAGTATTGGTTTTTTTTAAACTTTGTATCTCCAAGCTTCAGAAGGCAGATAGAAATTACAAATTGTTAAAAGCCCAGGTGGCCTCAAGCTGAGCTCACACTGAAGTTTTGAGCTAATTGCCAGTTCTTGAGGTTTGTTACAGGGAAACTGATATCCAGAGAATGTCAGGAAGCTGAAACTTCCCAGACCTCAACTCTTTGGCTACCTGGCACCAGAATCCACTGTCCACCATGGAGCCAGACAACCAAGGACACCCACCTGTGATTCCCTTATCTCGCTACCCTCCTCCCTGTGAGCAGCCTCACAAGGCCAAACACAGGCTGACGGGAAAGCACCCACCAGCAAGGCCACAGGTTCCCCCTCCCTACAAGCAGCTGCATTCCTCACATTTAAAACCCCTTGCCTCCCATCTTCCAGAGAGACGGGACAAATTCGAGGGCTCACTCTCATCTCCCGGCTGATGTCACTGGAAATAAAAACTCTTTTCTTGCCATAAGCCTGGCGTTCCAGTTTTTATTTGGCCCCTCTTGTGTGGCGGGTACAGAACCTGTGTATGTGTCCGGTAACAGAAGGAAAGATTTTTTTCCTCCTCTACGTCAAAAAGCTGCACAGCATTATCTTACCCTATCTGTAGTTAGGACTCTTTTTTGTTCTTATATAGTGTTTGAATAGGGAGTTCCTGTGCAAAATAATCATTTAAAAGTTTGGATCTAAATAATATATAAACATATTTATAAATTTACAAATATTTGTTTTGAAACATAAAAAATGCATTTAACTCCTAGGTTAAAGAGGAAATCACAAAATATTTATTCTGGTAAACAGTGGAAGTGGGATATAGTTAAATCTAGCCTAAGTGCATTTATTTAAAACACACAAAGGAAAAAAAATTAACTGTTCAACTCGAGAACCTAGAAAAGGAAAATCAGAGAGAAGAAAAAGACAAAAGCACGACGTTGCCACGCTTTACGGCTTCCGCGCTACAGGTATCTGTAGTCATGGCGGCCGTGGAGCAGGAGAGGCTGGCAGCGGGAGACTAGGTGCGGGAGCCCGAGCCGAAGCCGAAGCCCGAGGCCTAGGAGGAGGAGGAGGAGGAGTGCCGAGTGGCAGCAACGAGAAACGGTTGTGCTTGTCATACGTCCCGGGGCCACATCTCGCCGCTCTTCCGGTATCTGCGCGTGCGCAACCTGACTGGCGCTACTGGCGCGGTCGGGCGGCGTTTCTACTGGCCGGTGGAGGGTGCGGGCGGCGCAGGGGGAGGACGTGTGCAGAGAAGCGGCCCAAGTATAATCAGGACCAGCGAAGGGGAGGGTGGAGTCCCGGGGCCAGCGCGTGGCGGCAGGAGTGCTCGCGCGCCCATCTCACGGGCGCCCGCAAGCTCAAGCCTCTTGCGCCGCGACTTGAACCTGGAGGCACCTGCTCCGCGTTACCTGTTTCCTCCCCAGGCGGATCGCAAGTTCCGCCTCTATCCCCCGGCGTCCTGGGGACACGCTTCCTCGGCTGCCCACGCCGGCTTGGGGTCGCCCAGGCCTGGCCTATCGCGGGCTGCCTTTCATAGAGCTGTAGGAAAAAATTAGTTGTGTTGTGCACGTCTTTCCTGTCTTTTAGTTTTTTGATTGTTCAATCTATCAGTTTCTGATGCATGTTAAAAACCTTACACTACTCTTGGGATTTATGCCACGTTTGTTTCTTGCAAGTCTGTCCACTTTTGCAATAAATCACTTGAAATTGTATTTTCAGATGCATACAAGTATCCTCTTGGTCCACAGCCTGGACTGGAGTGAGGCACTAGCTTCGGGTGCAAAATTTAAAGGGGAGCCAAAAAACTCAGTAATCAAGATAAATAGCATTTTAATGCAGTATTTTTAAAAATAAAAAATACCAAAAATATATGAAGAATAAAATACTACAGCTTAAATACAAACAGAATCCCACCCGGCTCTTGAACGACTCACCTCAGTCACCTCACTTGCCTCACCTTTTTTTCCAGCCCTCGCTGTACCTTCTTGGTGAACTGCTTTTTATCCTTGCATGAGATTTCTCCAGTCCTATTACAGCTTTTTGCTTAAATTCTATTTCTTTTGATGTTAATAGTGCAGTAGCGAACTTTTGGTTATATTTGTTTATCCACGCTATTTTGTGTTTTCTTTTTATCATTTTTTTCTTTGCTTTTTTTTCCTTCTGTTGGATTGATCGTTTTCTACATTTCCTTTATTGTTGTTGTTGTGGTTTCTTTTTTTTTTACTGAAAATTAAGGCTGGGTTAGATCAAGAAAAAACTTCCTTGGGAAAATGTCAGCAATATCTCACACAAATGTTCTTGAGTTTGAGTTGAGTTTAAGTGTATTATCTTACTGATGGAAGTGATTGCCACATCGATAAAATTCCATAAGCATTTATTGAGCGCCCACCTGTGTCAGTCATTGTTCCAGGCACTAAGTATACAAAAATTAGTAAGTCATAGTACCTGCCCTCAGGGTTCCTACAATAGCAGATGTTTTTCTAACATTATCTTACAAGACCTCTCTGCTGCCTGTGACATTGTTAGCCATTCCTTCCTAGAAATCTTCCATATCCCTGGTTTATAAGACACTCCTCTCTCCTAATTCTTCTAATACTGAGAAATTGCCTTCTCTGCTCCTTTGCCCTCTCCTCCATACTTAGCATTCCTCGAAGTTCCATCCTTGACCTTCCGCCCTTTTCTTTCCATTTATATCTCTTATACTTTAAATTACTACCTATGTCAGTAACTTCAAAATATCTTTGTCTACTTTAACCTCTACCCCAGTATCCTGACAAGATATCCAACTGCTGTTGATCATGTGCTTGGATATCCCACAGGCTCCCTAACCCAATAAATCCCCAACTGAAGACATTATCTCCTGCCACTGTAAATCTGCTCCTTTTCCTTTTCGCATCTCATTTAACCATCATTTACCATTTACCCAAGCCAGAAACCCTGGTGTCCTTCTATCCTCCTGCCCTCTCCGTGGCCAGTCACAGGGTCCTGTCAATTTTACTCCCTTAACATTTCTCCTCTCCATTCCTGTTAACCACTGCTCAAGTTCAAGATCTCCTTAATTGGCTGTTGGCCTACTGAGCCTCCCAGCTGCCTCCTTTCTCCCAGCCTTGCCCTTTCTGCATGTGAGTCTGTGGTCCCACAGCACCCTGTGCTTTCCTGTCTTCACCATATGTAAAATTAAGGGTTTCTATGACTCTTTTTTTTGACTGTGAGCTACCTCAGGATATCTTTGTACCCACACCCTGTAGCACAGTGCCTGGCATTAGTGCTGAGTAAATGTCTCTTGAGCTGAACTAAGCTCTGTTGTAGTCTTAAATGATATTTCATTTTATCTTGTTTTAGGGCTTTTAATGCCATTAAAATATTTTTCCTTTTTTTTTTTTTAGGAAATAAGATTATCAGGTTTTGGTGAAGGTCTTAGGTTCCAAATATCCTAAAATTACACAGTGCTTTTCAGAAACATACCATCCCTCCACCCTCAGGTAATTAGGGGTCAACTCAATATGATGTCATTTGTCCATTATATTTACTATTTTTAAGATATTATTAGTATCTCATTAAAAGCATTACTGTTTGTCTTGTTAATTGTAGTGTTATTACTATTTTGATCCTGTTGGTTTTGGGTTTCCAGTATTAGGTGTCAGAGTTGGGTGGGTGGTTTGCCATGAATGTCTGTGATTTGTTTCTGTCTGTGATCCTATTTTGGTCACTAGAAGGCTTTAAAGTTTTCTGTGCTCAAGACCTGTTAAGACAAACACTAAAACACTACACATCAAATTTGTGATGTAAAAATTAGATTCTGGGTTTTAAGGATAGGATCTTGTTACTGTAGAGAGGTGAAGCAGCTTCCTCTCTTACTTAGGTGTATTGTACAGTCTCTTGCTAGTCAAACTGTGGTTCCCAGAGCAGAGTGGCATCACTTGGGGGCTTATTAGAAATATAGTTTGAAAGAGCACTGGTATGAAGAACACTTTATAGAACACAGCAAAATGGAAACAGAGCAAAGGTACATGCTGTTGGAGAAAGGATTCCTAGGATAAAGATAAAGATAAAAATGATAAGAAAGATTCACTTGGCTGCTGTCAGTATCTCAAGTCTATGAGTGCAATTTAAGCCAGGCAATTCATGAATAAACATAACGTTCTGAATGTGGTTAGGAATACACTTCCCCATTCTAGTGGACTTCACGCCTTAACGGAGCCAATCACACTGTGGATGCCTACAAAGGTGTCCACTGCTATCACTGAGCGGGCAGGAAGGACTTACCAAGCCATGGTGCATGCAACTGCCATGCCCAAATAAAGTCCTCCTAGATACTTTGGAAACCCTGAGATAATGTTTGGGTGAATGGATAGTGAATGAGGGTTCTTCTTTACCTTAATATGAAGACATTTGGTCACCAGTACTTCTCACAGCATGGACACTGGAGTGGTCAGGGGTGACGCTTGAAAGAGACTGGATGATTTTAGGCCACAGAGACATGCTGAGAGGCATTGCTGCACAGTAGTTAAGCATGTGGGGACAGACAGCCAGGTTCAATTCCTGGCTGTGCCACTTACTAGCTGATGTTGGGTGAGTTACTTAATTCTGCGTCTCAGTTTCTTTGTCTGTAATATGTGGGTGGTAATGGCACCTTCTCATAGGGTTGTTATGAAGATTGTCTGAGTTTATACATTTAAGTGCTTAGAATGGGTGACAAATAAACTCTCAATAAATGGAAACAAGCAAAAAGCAACATTATCTAGAGACCAGTATGCAGCACAATACCTGCACATAGTAGGTATCCAAGTGTCTATATTAAGTGTTTGTGGAATGTGCCCATTGTCAATTTACTGCCCCTCAGCTTCAGATTCACCCTTAATTGCCAGTTCTATGAAATTAAGATGGGCCCTTTAAATATTTTTCCTCTGCCAGCTGGCATGATGTTAAACTTTGTTGGTAGAGGACATTGGAGAGACATTGCAGGAAGAAGGGGTTTTCTTTCCTGGCTTCAGGGTGCTCCTCTCAGCAGGCTACCACAGGCCCAGCTCCTACAAAGCTGCAACTTCTCCAGCACCAGGCTCTGGGACTTTGTGGCAGTGAGTAGCATCCTCCACCTCCCCAGGCAGTTTTGTAGCAGAGTGCCTCTAGTGACACCTCCCTGTGAGGAACTTTCCCCTGCAAACTGGAGGGCAGACCGAGTGGGTTTTTTGCCATTTGGTGAGCCATGGCTGTGTCCTCTCCAACAAGTCTGGACCTCAGCTGGGCAGGGAAGGGGTGCAGGATCTCTTCCTTGAAAACTCCATTTCAGTCCTAGGAATATCTACTATTCCTATATTCTTTAGAGTTCTCTACTTCTTTTTAGCCCATCTCTTGTTTTAGTGATAATTTGTTATATTAAACTTTCCTATTCAAATTATTGTCTGGTTTCTGTCTCTTGATAGGACCCCGATTGATAATGAGACTTGAATGTTCCAAATTGTTCTGGGAAGTCTCTATGTTGTCTATGAGATGAATGATGCAGACTTTTAAGAAATGACTATGTGTATTGAACAGATACACTGTTATCTATGATTAAGTGAAAAAAATGTAAGTGAAACAATAGGTAGATTGTGGTCCTATTTATTCTTTTAAAAATCTGTGTGGATTCATATTTGTAAATAGAGAGAAAGTTCTGGAAGGATACCAAGAACCCAGAGAGGTTATTATCTCTAGAGAGGGAAGAGGGAGTAAAGGGATGGAGAAGGGGGACTTTCATGTTTTTATTCTGCATTTTATATTTTAAAAATTAACACTGAGTATTTGTTACTTTTATAATTTTTGTAATTTTAAGAATTCTTTAATTTTTGTGACTTCTTTGTAATTTTAATTTAAAAAATCAGCAGGAGATAGAACCTTTGGGAGGGCAGGGACAGAACTAACAATTATTGAGCACCTACTATATGCCAGACACTTTCCATGTATTATCTCATTTGATCATGAGAATAACTAGATAAGAGAGGCATTGTTATTCCTGTTTTACTGATCGGAAAACTGGGGCTCAGAGCGATTAAGCAGTTTCCCAAGTTGATGTTAGAATTCTGCCTTGGTCTTTTGGAGTCCAAAGCCCAGACTCTTCCCAGCATGCTCATATTTCTCAAACTAGGTTTTATAGACCTCTGGGAGGGGCCCACAGGTGTGTTCTGAAGGTTCACGAACTCTCCAGACAATTCCTAAATTTTAGTATGTCATTTCAATGATAATCTTTAAATAGATATGTTCTGGATCTTCTGGAAGACCATCTTAAAAGAGCACTTCAGACATTTGAATTTTGCTTGTTTATGCTAGTGTTGTTACTGTAGAATTGACCACCCCAAATGTGTCTCTTTGGCATGAGGATTATTTTGGGCTAATGAGGATTATTACTTTTAAAAACTGCAGAGGTGGGAGAAGCTCTGAAAAGGAGAATTTACCCTTTGTCAGAGATACTTACATTTGTAAGGGAAATCTCCATCTGTAAAGTTATCTTCCTCTCTGTACCAGGAAGAAGGGGGTGACCTTCTCTCTAGAAACTCTTATCAATGCAGAGGGCAAGGACTTCAATCTGCCTAAGCTTACTCTTGTTTACTGTGTTTTTCTGGTAATCTCCCATAACTTAACCCCCCCCCCCCCCACTGCCTAAGAGAATTTAAGGTAGAAGGCCTGTTCCAGGAAGGAGCTAATACCACAAGATAACTATACTATAATGTAAAATAGGTGTGATAAGAAAGGCACCAATAAGCCCATCTTATCGAAATTCTGTCTCTTGGGCCACATTCTCTATAGGTGGCCCAGTAAACAGTTATCTAACAAACATTTGCTTTTCTATCTCCATGTGAATTGCCTTCCTCCCCTTTGAAGTCCCAAACCACTACCCCCAATATCCTCCTTTCTTTACCTAAAGATGCTATTTAAGATGACAGCGCTGGCCAGATGGCTGAGTTACCCAGTTTTCCCTGGGTCTCTCCCATGTATACATGTTATAAAGCTTTGATTTTTCTCCTGTTATTCTGTCTCCTGTCAATTTAATTCGTACCCCAGCCAGAAGGACCCAGAGTGGGTAGAGGATATGTCTTCCTCCCCTACATTACCAAGTCAGATCCTACCTTAATTGTCCCAGGCCAATCAGAAAAGAACAGAGTAGAATTTCATAATGCATTCATGCCGAGGGAGGGCCAAATTATATCATGGTTCCAACAGAAAAAAGTGGTGGGGAAGAAAACACATTCTGAACATGGCAGCATATGCACGTAAAACTCAAAATCTGCACCTCAAGATCAGTGCTGTATTCGTGTTTGGTACAGTGATTTTAGTTTGGGCCAAACATTAGCTATTAAATTAATGTTGTTACATTTAAGTCTTCTTGGCTTTGTAGTTGTGTTTTTATTTAAATTTTAAATTTATTTTGGTTTTATAATTGTAGAAGACAGATATACACAAGGGGTTTATACCTGGTTTTATGTTTATACATCAAGTAACATAGTAAAATAATTTGAAAGTCATCATTGGGAGTAAAGAGAATGTCTCCTTTAAAGGGGCCCAAGTATGACTCAAATTTGAAAAGATTGCCATTATATCACTCTGCTGCTCTAGACATAGAAAAGGACATTAGAAACCCTGAACTACATTATAGATATGATGATGGGGTTTTGGAACCAAAATCTAGATGCTTAATCCAACAATGGTACTGAATTCAGGGAATACAGGATGTGTTGTTATTTTAACTAAAGGGGACACCTGGAGAGAAACTGAAGGGCCGATTACTGGGCACATCATGGCCTCTTAGAGTCTACTCCTGGAGCAATGGAGAGTCCCACCGGTGCAGAACAGCTTTCAAGCACAAATGTATACTCTTGGTAACCCTCCCTAGTGAGGCTACTATGATTAAAACTAACAAAAGGTAAAAAGTTTTCTTTTAGGATGCAAGCAGCAAGTCCCTAGCAAGTGTCTGTGTAATCAGGAGCCCTTCTACTCTGAGAA
Organism: Tapirus indicus; assembly: GCA_031878705.1. Classification (NCBI taxonomy): domain Eukaryota; kingdom Metazoa; phylum Chordata; class Mammalia; order Perissodactyla; family Tapiridae; genus Tapirus; species Tapirus indicus. The sequence continues at coordinate 111,777,301 of CM062921.1, read as the reverse complement.
AGCAGGTTGTCAGAAGGAAGCCAATTTGGGACTCCATAAAGCAAAACCCCCCATCTTCTGGACACAAGTGGCTCCTTAGGCTTAATGTACAGTGAAAACAGCCAGGCCCACAAAGCCCTAGGTTGTGGCTTTAAATAATCTGGCTCAGGGCCACTGAGAGTGGATGACAGACATCTTTATGGACTCAGTATTGAGTTCTGGGAGCCAACAGCCACGCCAGCAGGTGTGCAGTATGCCTTACCTTTGTGTAGAATCCAAAGCTTTTAATTATGGGTAAGTCAGCTGCTTCCTGATTTATGCAGAACACTTTGGGAATGCTAATTACTGAGCCATCACATCAAGGTGGCCATTTAAGGTACCATTAAGTTAATGGAACAGTTAATGCCTGGAAAAACAAAATGTATTTTCCAAAGTCCCAAACTGGCATAGGCCACTTCCCTATCTCCTCCTCCAGCCTGCGACAATTGCCAAGGCCACCTATACTCTCTTCCCTGCGAGGCTCAGTATTCCCCACCTCCTTCCCTGAAGCCTGAATCTCTTAGAGCCTCCCACAGGGCACTTGGCACACGTAGACGCTCGAATGGACGTTTGCTACGGAAAGCAGTGGGGTTGCCCCTCTCACTTCCACGACTGTTCTCAGGCCTGCTCTCGGGTATTTTAACCCGATGTCACTTATTTTTAGATGGCGGAGGGTTGGGGCTTCTTAGACAATGTGATTTACCTGTGGCCCAACTGACTTAGGAAAAGCCCTGAAACTGACCCAAAAGGCTACTGTTGAGTCTCCTCAGCTGCTTTTCTTTCTTATTATCACCAGCTGTTCCTTTTCAAACACCTCTGTGCTTTGCTGTCACACTCTCTCTGCCAAGACTGTCCATGCAATGCTTGGCCTTGGGTGTGGGGTCTTCCCTTGTTACCCCTGCCCCTGGCCTGCCCTTCCCTCCCTTCTCCTGTAGGAGGGCTGCTGCTGCTGCTGCTGCAGGGACAGCTGGAAACAGGTCAGGAAGCTGAAGGGAGATACATACACCCTTATTTCAAAGCTTTATGTGAAAAAAAATTTGCATTGCCAAAACTAGGAATAAAGCCTAGCAGGCAGACCTTTGAGAAACAGTGAAAGTGAGTCCTGAAATTTCAGTGGTGAATTTTTCTGAAAAATTTTACAGAAACAGATAAAATGACAAACTTTTGTCTTTGTCTTGATAAAATAAATAGAAATGAGGAAGAGATTATCCAGATTTTTCCTGTGCTCAGTAATCCCAGGTCATTGGTTCACTGTATTGGGGTCCCTAAACAAATGCCTACAGGAATCAGGCAGTTAATAGGATAATAGCCAACTTCAGAGAAGGACAGAGGCTGGTCTGCTGTAGCCAGTTCTTGCTAGGGAACATGGAATCATTGATGCCAGATCTGATTTTTCAAGAAGCTTGAAAATCCAATTTGTATGTGTGTATATATATATGTGTATGTGAAATTTGTCAGTTTTAAAATGTTGGCTTACTCTTAAAAAGCAGACCAAACAAAATCTGTATTTCTCTTCTGTTCTGGATTTAGAGAATCTATTCAGGATAAAGTTTCAGAAAAGAAGGCCGTGGAAAAGAGTCAAATCAGTCAAGTATTAAGTACCTATATTTAGGGTTTCCTAAATAAAGTAGAAAAGATTGCCTCCAGTCCAAATGCAGTTATAATCTCCATGCATATGCTAGCAACTCACAGTTTAAGTTCTCTTTGATATAAGTTGTATGGTTCAATCTCCTTTATCTTGGGTTCCTTTTTAAAGGTCAGAGTGAAGTTTGGTTTTCTGTATCCACTGGCTGACTTTGTTCAGAAAACTTGCAGTTTACCAAACCCTAACCCAGAAGGTCAAGTCTGTCTTTCCTCCAGGAATATGCACAGTTTTATCCAGACAGTTTAGTAGGTTAGGGTGAGGGGGAGACAGATGAGTAACAGGGGCTTTCCTCCAACCTCTACCTGGGGATTTTCTAAGACACTGTCCTCAGAAGAGGACATGCAGCTCAAAGTTGCACTGATGTGGAAAGATCTCATCCTCCAGGTGGCAAATTACTAATATTCCTGCTCATGAGGTTCCTTCCTGAAATTTCTTCTTGGAGATTGGAAATTTAAACTTATGCCCTTCTCTTGTAGATAATTGGAAATTCCTATCTGAAGAGATTGAAATTCCTGCCCCAAATTGATGGCAGCATCTAACTCCTTCCAGCTGCATCTTGGGCGGCACCCCTCCTTCCACTGGTGGCTTAGCTAGCCGGCGCCCCCACTCACCTTCCGAGGTGTGAAGAGCCACACAGGCAGCCAAGGCCACGAGAGCGAGTGCTGTCTGCTGCATTCCTGCCGGCTCCACCAGCTAGGACTGCACGGCAGGTGAGGCTGTCAGATCAGGAAATGAAGCTAAAGGTGGCCTTGGGTGCAGAGAAAGCGCACGGAGGAAAAGTGAGCCAGGAAGCCCCGCCCTGGGAGGTGCTGGGGTACCTGTTTCTCATGTTTCTTTCCTTGAGACCAGGTTCTTTCTTAAGAGCAGACCTGTGTTCAGACCACCCAGGGGGGTCAGGTGATGTCAGTGACAACCTGGCAGCTGGTTGAGGGCATTGTAAGTTGGGGTGTGCATCAGAGTCACTTGGGAACCATTTTAAAAAAATAGGTATCTACATGAATTTCTCCACAGATCTATAAATCAGAATTTTGGGGTAAGGGACCAGTAATTTGAATTTTTAAAATGATCCATAGGTGATTCTGATGGATACCCCTATTGAGAACCATTGCATAAAGAATCAGAGTGTTTAAGTAGCTTGTTGAAACTAGGCGTTTCTGGGGACAAGGGTGACAAGCCATAAAAAAAATTATCTGGTGGAAAGATATGGAAAAATTTGATCCCACTCTGGTCTTTGGTTTGCAGCCATTGTTTCCAGTGAAGCTGTTAGTTTAGGAGACAGGTAAGACAGGTAGAGGGGCCTCTTCCCTCTTCCCTCTAGGCTGTGCCTTTTCTCCTAACTGGTTGCGTAACCTCAGAAAATGTACTTAACTTTTCCATAAATAAGGAGTCAGGCTGGATTATCTCCAAAGTCCTGCCAAGCTTTCTCTGTAAGTGTGCTGTCCCATGTGGTAGCCTCCTGTCCACAGGTGGCCCTTGAGCATTTGAAATATGCTAGTCCAAATTCACATGTGCTGTAAGTGTAAAATGCACACCGGATTTCAAAGACTTAGTACCAAAAAATAGAAAATATCCTGTTAATAATTTTCATATTGATTACACGCTGAAATGATACTATTTGGATATATTGAGTCAAATAAGATATATTATCAAAATTTTGTCCTTTTTTTGAACTTTTTTAAATGTGACTACTCAGAAAATTTTAAATTACATTATATTTGCACTGGGCAGTGCTGCTTTAAAAGGTCAAGAGCTTGAGGTCAGAATTGTCTCCCCCACCCCTGTCAAGTTGTGGTACTTAACCAGGCTCCCATTTCACCATCAAGAATTAGAGTTATAATGAAATAGGAAGTGAGAGTGTTGGAGGGCAAAGATGGTGACCTGAGTGAGAAGACCCAGTCACAGGGAGCAGCAGTTCCAGACTCTGCCACTAAGCAAGGGGGCCTTGCTACAGGTCTCGCTAATAGAGCACAGAGAACCTGCAGAGGCGACTGTCAAGGCCTGTGAAATTATGTATCCCCACCACAACCACAGCAGCCTCCCTGGACCCAGCAGTGTGCTCTGAAGAGTCGGAAGCTGTGCAAAAGTCATAGCCTCAAGCAGTGAAATTTACAAAACGATTCCTGTGCCTAGACATTCACCAGCCTGCCACTGCACCAGAAATTCCCACCCTGGGTCCTTCCTGAGGATGGCTTCTCTGCAGTAGAGAAAGGCCTCTGTTCAGATCAAATGAAGGGTGACTGTCGGGTAACAGGAGTGATTTTTAATCCAACAGGATAGAATTTATGGAGAACTATTAGGGTACTGATAAGGAAAGCTGGGCTCGATTTTGATGAGCCTGGGGTTAGACAGACCCTGTGAACATACTTGTGAACTATACTCTTTTGTTTCTCTGTTTGACAGGACAGACTCCCTTTCACTGTGTGCCTGTTTCTTCTGCTAGGAAATGTCACCACAGCCCTGCCAGGAAGAAGACATAGGGACAGAATCCAAGGACTTAGAAAGCACAGGGGCCCCTCCTTGAGCTGTCATAGGTGATTAGCACTTTCCTTCTCCTTCCCACTTCTTCCTGAGGGGCACTGGAATGAGATAGTGGGTTGGGTGGTCGTTCCTGGAAGACAGTTGGTATGATATGTGGAGCCAAAAGTATTAAAGCCTGCATGCATGAAATCCCCACCATTAGAATCCTGGCCTTGGGAATCCTGGGTGTTATGTCAGCCTGGGGTTAAATAGCAAACCTGAATCCACCAGCAGGAACCAATAAACCACTGGAAAACCCTATGCCATGTCGTTATGTAACAAGACATGGATGAGAGGAATGCTGGGCAGATCAATTTTGATTGGGATGAGGGGAAAACTGAATGGTGGGACATTGTCTTCAGAGAACATGGTGCAAGCTATAATTACAGGGTTTGTGTGTCTCTGTGTGGCTGGGGTGCTCACTAGGCAGACATGGACCAGAATTAACTAGGAAGGAGCCTCCTAGGAGTGTGATCGGAACAACTTTGATTATTGAAATCTTTTTATCTGGACTTGGGGCTTCTACAAAACCAAATGGGAAGGAGCCTGGGAAATGTGTGCCTTTAGGACCAGGGGATAGTTGGAGGGTAGGACCATAGGATGAAACAGTTTGAGGACAATTAAAGCTACATATGGCTTTGTGTTTTCCATTGAGAAATGTCCCTAGCTAAGAATACCAGGATGCAACCTTAAAAAAATTTTTTTTCACTCTACCAGGAAAAACCAACTTGTTTTCACTTTAAAGAGAAGTAAAGTGTAAACCTCAGGCTGTCATAAAAATACTTGATGTTATCCACACTCTAGGTTAAATGACTGGTTTGGATTAGGGAGATGAAGAAGATTTCTAAACAGTAGCTTTCACAAAATAAAATTAAGCCAGTGAAATTCCCTTGAAGATTTGTCTTGAAAATTAGTAGATAGATGGACTATTTTGAAAATGATGTCAACATTTAAATGTTCTAGAAGACTCAACAATTTAATGGACCCCTTCCATGAATCTTCTGGTTTTGAGAATAATCACCCTTTAACCTGTGTGATATTTGAGTTCTGATTTGTAGTTGATGGATTTGTTACTTTTTTTTTCTCCCCAAAGGCCCAGTACATGGTTGTATATTGTAGTTGTAGGTCCTTCTAGTTCTTCTATGTGGGACGCCACCCCAGCACGGCTGGATGAGTGGTGAGCAGATCCGTGCTCAGGATGCGAACTGGCAAACCCTGGGGCCCTGAAGCGGAACACGCGAACTCAGCCGATGTGCCACTGGGCCAGCCCCTAGATGATGGATTTGCTGAAGCAGGGCAGAGCCAAACGGGCATCTAATATTCAAAACTGGGCTCCAAATACTTTGCGGTAGGCTCTGAGTTACAATTTTTAAAAATAATATGATGTTCTCTTCTAATTACAAAATTATATTGGGTCTATTGTAGAAAATTTGGAATGTGTAAAAAAGTATAAAGAAGGAAATGTTTAAATAGCCAGGAATGAGCTTTCTTAACCTTTTGGTGCATATTCCTCCAGTCTTCTTTCTGTGCATATCTAGTCATTCACTGAATAAAGCTTTATTAGGGATCTACTGTATGCAAGATGTTGGGTTAGACAAAGGGCGAGCAAAGGGGCCACAGTCCCTGCTGCAAGGAGATCAGACAGTTAAGCAAGCCACAACAATCAAGTCAGGTAAGTGTCCGCACAGGGCAATGCAATGCTTAGGGCACCCTGTCTGGGAATGAACCAGCTCTAGAACATGCTTTCTAACTGCTGCCTAGTTTAGTATTTCATGGTACAAAAGTGTTGTACTTTATTGAACCAACCTCTTAATCCTGAAGGTTTAGATTTAAAAGGTTTTTTTTCACTATTATAAATAATTCTGCAATGAATCACTTACATAATCTAAACCTTTATGCTCATTCTTTAGAATAAACTTTGAAAAGCAGAATTACAAAGTTAAAGGGCATAGTTATTTGAAAGCCTTTTGATACATATTAAGTTCATTAAGCTGAAAAATTTACCTACATTTTATTCTCCAACACTTTCCACATTTTTCCAGCATCCCGCAATGATGGCTCTAATTATATAAAGCAAATCACATGCTTTGAAATGGCTCTGCAGGGCACATGGCAGAGCCCTTCCCTCCTCTGAAGATCTATTTCCTAAATCAGGATTTAAGGATTTTCTTGTGCAGGACCTTTGATGCCTTCAATGTACCTCGTGTAAATAGGAAAAAGTGTCCCTCTCTTGGTGGACACAGCCTCAGGTCCCACAGCTTGACAAGCAGAGGTGCTTACAGAAACAAAAGGCCCCCTTTCTCTATTGAAAAAAAAGGGGGACAGGGGCTGGCCTGGTGGCCTAGTGGTTTCCACTTAATTGATCTGGGGTTCGTGGGATTGGATCCTGGGCACAGACCTATACACCACTCATCAAGCCATGCTGTGGCAGTGTCCCACATAGAAAAATAGAGGAAGATTGGCACAGGTGTTAGCTCAGGGACAATCTTCCTCAAGCAAAAAGAGGAAGATTGGTAACAGATGTTAGCTCAGGGCCCATCTTCCTCACCAAAAACAAAACAAACAAAAACGGGGTGGGGGGCTACCCCTTTCTCTGGGAAGATGCAACTAGTATGTATGACTTGGCAAGCAAAGCCCAGCCTGCATTTTTGCCCCCACTCTTTCCTCAACAGGTAGCCTTCTGCAGTGTACACACTGTACAACTCTTCACGGCAGCCCTGATCTTCCTGTGTCATCTCTGATCTTGTTGCTCTCGCTTGGACCATCTTCCCAGCCTTTCCCATCCCATCTAGAAAACTCCTACTCGTTCTTTAAGGCACAGCTCCAGCATCACTCAGTGCATCTCCTTGGCCTCAGCTAGGCCACCCGCTGCTCTCACAGCCTTCTGGGCTGCTCCTTGAGAGCAGGAAGCTCTTCTGGTTAGCTTTGCCTCCTCTAAGTGCAGGTAGGATGGACACACAGGGGCTTCACTCATGTTTGTGAAGAAACAACTGCTGAATCACTGTTTCTGGACTCACCACCTTATTTTTAATAAACTTTAGTTCTGACTAAAAAAGAGAATCATGTTCTTTGTAAAATATTTATATGAATATAAAATGTATTTATATGAATATATAATTATGTTTATAACAATATATTATATGAAAATATAAAAATCATTTATAACCAAATAGCCAGTCAAACGTGAACTCCTCTTTAACACTTGGATATATATCCTTTTAGATTTTTTCATTTGTTTGTAAGTATATTTTATTCTTCAAAAATAGAGTCATATAACACTTCCTGTTTTGTGACTTTTTTTTCAGTTAATAGATTAGAAATAGTCCTCCATAGCTGTACCTATAGCTCTGTATTTTTTTGGCAATGGTTTAATAGTATTCAATCGCATGGTTTTGCCATAGGATTGACTTGATTCTCCCCAGTTGCTGGATATCTAGGTAGTTTGGTTGTGTTCCTGTTCTAGTGTTTATTACTATTAGGGAAATGCTGTGATAATGAGTCCAAAACACTTTGTTCATTTGTCTCAATATTTTCATAAATAGATTCTTAGAAACAGAACTTCTCAAAGGGTTTGCCCATTTATGTCATGTTTGAATACATATTGCCAAGTTATCTCACACGATTGTAAATATCTGTGTGTGCCCCTCTATCTTCCAGTAGAGTGGGGCTCAGTGAGGTCAGGACCTGTATCTTATTCATCGTTATACCTCTGTTGGGGCAGAGGAAAATCCCCTTTCTTCCCTGCTTGTGTTCTTGTGGCTGGACTAATAATAAAATTGACACAGGACCAGATTAACAGGAGGAAAACCCAGTTTAATACGTAATATTGGAGACCATAAAGAAATGGTGCTCAGAGAGTGAACAAAGCAGGCAGTATGTGCTATCTTTTACACAAAGAAACAATAAATTTGTGAAGAATTGACAGGTTTGGCATACGTAATTAGTGAAGAATTTAGGCCGAGTTTAGGCTTGAGGTAGTCAATTAGCAAGGTTTGTTTATGCAGGCCCTGAATTCCCTAGCTCTGGGGATAAGGATGCAGGGACCACACCTTTCGCCTGGGAGGTTTACCTCCTGCTTTTAGGGGAACAGAGACAGGAGAGTCAGAATGCCCATTTTGCTTCTCAAGTAACTTTAATTCTAAATAATCAATATGCTATTGTGGGATATTTGGGGGTGGCCTGCCCTGGGCCCCAACACCTCCAATACCTAGCTCAGTGCTCAGCAAACACAAGATGCTTAGTGTTTGTTGAATGAATAGGGAATTGGATTATTCAAACAAACAGGAGTTCATTACATGAGCAAAATACTGCCAATGTGGTCATAGAAGTCTGTCATCGGTACTCTTGGCCTCTTCTGAATACCTATAGCCTAATTGGTAATAACATTTCAAATGTTCATTTCTCAGAGGAAATGGTTTTCTGTACCAAACAGAAAACAAAAAATTATACATTGACTTTTCCTTAAAGCATGGAGGATGATTAGTTATAAAAATATATATCACCAGGGGAGTTATAGGCTTAAAACAAGGACCAAGGCCAGTGAGTGAGAGAGAGTGTGTGTGTGTGTGTGTGTGTGTGTGTGTGTGTGTGTGTGTGTGTGGTGTGTGACATGTCAGAAATCTGTATTCTTTAGAAACAAGATAGAACATTTCCCAGCTGAGATGGCTTTTAGGATAACCAGGCTAAGTTCCCTATAGGTGCTGCGGTTTCATGATTTACACTCTGTTAATTAAATGTGTGATGGGGTTGGGCATCAGGTATACCAAAGTAAACAGAGGAAAGAATACAAAACTAACAGTGGAAACAGAGTTTGAACCTAGAGCCAAAGTAGGGAATTTCCCTCGCATTGAATTTCTTATTCCTGGTTAACACTATAGTTTCCTTTCCAGGCTTAAACTTATAAGTGTTTGTTTTAGCATTCATGCTTTCTGGATATATAAATAATCCAAATTCATTCTAATATCATCATTATCAGTTTTACTATGATGCTGAGGCAGAGAAGTTAGGTGACTTGGTGAAGATTAGTCAATAAACTGGGAATCATAGAGCAGAATGGTAACTCAAGCTAATAAAAACAAAAAGAATACCCCCAGGAAAATCTGAAAAAGAGCAGTGAGGGGTGACTAGTCTTTCTGGATGTTAAAATATATTGTAAATCTACTGTAATTAAAATAGTTACAGTAGACACTAGACACTGAGGCATAAATCCAGAAGATATAATCCTTGTGTGAATTTAATACATAGTAAAGTTAGCATTTTATATCAGGGAAAACTGTATTTAATTGATGGTTTTGAAACAACTGGTTAACCATGTGGAAAAAGATAAAGTTGAAGCTTTAAATTCCACATGTATTAAATATTTGATGTAAATAATTAAAATATAAAAGTATCCAAAGAAAATATGGAAATTGTTTTTTGGTTTTTCTTTTTAAGTTTTGGAGAGGGAAGTACTAAGGCATAAAACTAGGCTCAGAAGCCATAAAGAAAAGCATGAAAAGTTTGACCATACGAAAAAGTGAAATTCCATCATGGAAAAATAAAACTCAATAAAAGACAGATGGCAAAAAGTTGTGTGTGTGGGCGGGGGAGGGGGGACATTTGTAAGACAACAAAGGGCTGTTATATAAAGAGATCTTATATATCAATAAGGAAGAAGCCAATGACTCAATGGAAAAATGGGCTGTGGATATGAGCGGGTAGTTCACAGATGCATTTTTCACTTCCCAGGCTGGCAAAGGTCAAAGTGTCTCATATTACACGGGACTAGCAAGTATTGACTCATATGTGGTGAGTAGGAGTGTAAATTGCTGCAAATGTTTAGAAGGTTAATTTTGCTTTGGCAATGGCTTTGGCTCACCTATCCATTTAAAATGAAGATATCCTTTGACTAAAATTTCACTATTGGAATTTACACTAAGATGCAGACACGTGTATACGAAGATGTAAGTATAAGAATCTCATTGTAGCATTATTTTTAATAGCAAGTTACTAAAAACCACCTGCATATCCATCAATAGGGTACTAGAAAAATAAATCATGGCACACCCCAATGGACTACAATGCAATAGTAAAAGAAATTAATGATAGTAATATGTTGTAAGGAACGATCTGTGGTCTGTAAGTGAAAGAGCAAAAGGTTCAGAGCAATGGAGAAATATGTAGTCCGACATTCTTTCCTCTCTGTTTACTTTGGCATATTGATGCCCAACTCCATCACACATTTAATTACAGAGTTAATCATGAATCCACAGCACTGAAAGGGACCTCATCTGGGAAATGTTCTATCTTGTTTCTAAAGAATACAGATTTCTGAAATATGATACACACCTACTCACTCACTGCCCTTGGCCTTACTTTCAAGATATATATCCATGTGTGTATATAGAAAGAGATGAAATGTACACACGTAACACACAGATGCATGTAGATGCTTATACATGCATAGAAGATTTCTGGAATGATGAAGCACAAGTTCTTATGAGTGGTTGCCTCTGAAGAGGGTGAAGGTCTGGGGTGGTAGAAAAATGTCTGTTTCATTAGAGTATATACTTCTTTATGTTTTGAATTTTTTACCAATTATATTAGTTTTCTGTGGCTGAATAACGAATTTGCACAAATGTAGTGGTTTAAAACATCTGTTTATTAGCTTACAGTTTCTGTGGGTCAGGAGTTGAGTGTGACTTAACTGGGGCCTCTGCTCAGGATCTCACGAGGCTGCAATCAGAGTGTCAGCCAGAGCTGCACTGTCATCTGAGGCTTGGGGCTCTTTCCAAGCTCATGTGGGAGTTGGTGTCATTCATTTCCTCAGTTGTTGAACTCATGGTGTCTTGGCTTCTTCAAGGCCAGCAGGAGAGAGTCTCTGAGCTCTAGATCCTCTTTTAAAGAATTCACCTGATAATATCCGTTTCAATTTACTTAAAGTCAGCTTTAGGGACTTTAATCATATCTGCAAAATGCCTTCATCTTTGCCATATTCTATTGGCTGGAAGCAAATCACAGGTTCTGCTGCGCTCAAGGCAAGGGGATCATACAGAGGCGTGGATACCAGGAAACAGGAGTCACTGGGGTCCTCTTAGAATTCTTCGTACCACACCAATATTACCAACTATAAAACCACCATCACCACCACAATAACATCTAATACTTATATAGAGCTTATTTCATAATAGGCACTTTTCCAAACACTGCATATGTTAAGTCGCTTAATGGTCAGAACAATCCTATGAAGTAAGAACTCTTATAACCTCCATTTTACAGATAAGAAAATGAGGCATGCGTTTAAGGAATTTGCCCAAGGTCATAGAGCTTGTAAGTGCTGGAACTACCACTGGAAACCAGGCAGTCTGTGTTTAGAGTTCTGTGCTCCTTACCACCTTATGTACGCATTATTCAAATACAGTGGGAAAAAAATTTTTTAAGTGTTCCAATGACTGAGGCTGTATAATAAATATGCCAACACTTGTGGCTTAAACAACTATAGCATTTATTTTGCTCATAAATCTGCACCTTAGGCAGGGGATGGCTCACGTCCTCTCCACTCAGTGTCACCTGGAGTGGTTTGAAGGCTGGGAGCTGGAATCATCTGGAGGGCTCACTCATTCCCGTATCTGGCAGTTGATGCCGGCTGTCAGCTGGGGACTTCAGTTGCTCTGTACATGGGCCACTCCTTGTGACTAGTTTACCTTCCTTACAGCATAGTGGCTGGGTTCCAAGGGCAAGTATCCCACGAGTGAGAAAGCAAGCCAGGTGGAAGCTATATTGCATTTATGGTCTGTCTTGGAAATTTAGGCAGGTTCATTTCTACTGCATTCCATTAGTTAGGATAGTCACAAAGTCCTACTCAGGTTGAAGGGGAGGTGAAATAGACTTAACCTCTCAGTGGAGAGTGGCAAGGTTCTCGAAGAGCATGAGGACCTGAAATATTGCTGTCAATCTGCCTCAGAAAGGTTGATTAATTTATTCTTCTATCTCAGAGCTAGCCTGTACCCAAACCATACCAATAATTTATCTATTTTTTTTTTTGTTAAAAGCATCAAGAAAAAGGCCCCACAGTCTTAAATAATAAAACATCAAAGTAATGTCCATCTTTCTTTTTGTTTTTCCTGTTTTCATACTCTTAGATCACCTTTCTCCTTACATTTCCCTTAGGGCGAAGAACAAGTGAAATTTTAAGTTCCCGTGAGGTCTTTGCTGCAGGCTTTGAATCTGGATAATTATATTTTCCTTCTTTTGGCTGACACTCTAAGATACTTCAGGGAAGAATTCTGAGTTAGGACTGGCTAGAGCATGTCAGCTCCTATCTTCTAAGAAAATAGGGAAGGGTGAAATAGATATAATCATTCAGTCATTCATTCATTTCACAAAAATGTATTGAGTCCCCACCCTGCACTGAGCACAGCCCTAGGGAAAGAGTAAGAGATGGAGACAATGTCTCTGCCCTCGAGGAATCCGTGTTGGTGGAGGGAGAGAGAAAGAGAACCAACAATTTCAATATTAATTCTAGTGGTAGTGTGGAATTGAAAAAAGATGGAGTCTCTCATTTTAAGACACTAAATGGAGCCGGGTGGACATGAAGAGGAGAACAAATTCCTCCTTCAGGATGAACTCTTGAACTCATTAGATGCCTGAAATGCACCTGCAAGTCTTCTCAAGGAAGATAAGATTATCGGGACAGAGACCTCATTCCTATCAGGGTCATCTTCTACATTCCTAAATTTTAATGGCTTATTTCAGTCAACCCTCACCCCTCACTACCTTGCACCTGGAATTTGTTAAAAGACATTCCTTTTCTTTTTTTTTTTTCTTTGCCTTTGTGCTACTTGAATCTTTATTCCTGGGCTGCAGTCCTAAAAGCCAGAATAAACTTTTTATTTGAGTCTATCAGAGTCTACAGAGTCTACCTTCAGCTTATAGGTCTTCAGCTGGGTCTTTGTCTTGCCTGGGATTGATGCTTCCTAGCACCCAAGTCCTCAAAAAGAAGGCTGTCATTGCACTAAAATTAGTAATGCAGTTCCCAAACTGTGTGCCGAGGCACCCCAGGGTGCTGAAATGAACTCAACACAGGGTGCTGTGGGATATTCTAAATTATTGAGGGAAACACAGGGACATCTGTTGAATACCACACAACTACTACTAAGTCATTTGGATCTAACTAAATAACAAAAACTATTTGGTATTTCTTTTGGCCTAGTGGTATGGTGAAAAAAATTACTGAGACATTGAGAACACCAACTGTAAGCCAAGAAAGTTTGGGAACCTCTAGAGTACCTCATTGATCAATTTTCCTGATACTTCCTTATAGTTTTCTTCCAAGTGAGCACACACTCTTTGAGTCATTCTTTCTCTGGGGCAAGGCTTTACTGCCTGGGCCTCCTGCAGGAACTTCTCCCTGGGCCTCTAGAGGGCATCCACAGGTGGGCATCCTTTCCAGTCTCTCTCCCTTTCTGCCTCCCTTCCTGCAGCCTTCTCCCCTTAGCATTTGCCTGTTTCAGTGTTACTTCATCCAGGCTCTGGAAATAATCAAGTCTTGATCCTCACCAGTGCCTTGTGGTGACTTGCAGATTTTGCGTCCCTGTCCTTTCCTCCTCTGCCCAGTTATTGCTGCTCAGCAAAAGGTAAGTGTGGGTGAGAAATTGTGCAGGCTGTGGTTGGTTCAGCACTTCAACCAAGACAAATTTCCATTTGAGCCCCTGGTGAGATGAGAAAGTCCTACCCCTTTCACTAATATATCTTTGCACTGGTTTCTTGCTAACTAATATCTTGGGGCTACTATACTAAAATAGCATTTGCCTTGACTGAGCATTCTACATTAACTGATAATAAATGGTAAATGTCCAAATGTGTTCTAATTACAAGGCTTCTCCCTGACTTGTGGTGGAGTTGGGGGTGAAGTAGCTGAATAAGGATAGGACAGGAAAAGCATTTGGCCCTTGCCACGACATCGCATTGTACTAACCACAGAACAGAAGGATGCAGAAGACTGCACTGAAGTGGGAGCTCCAGCTCTACTCTGGAGGCTGCATTGAGAAGATTTATGAAAATGGCTTACAGACAGGACACACTTGAGGTGAGTCTTGAAAGGAGAGTAAGAGCTACCCAGACACTTAAGTGGGGAAGGAAAAGCCTTCTAGGCAGAGGGAACAGCATGTGCACAAAGGCAAGCCCAAGCCTGTTCTGTTCTAGGACTGCAGATAGTCCAGTGTTCCTTGTAAAGAGGCTGGGCTTGATCCCAAAAGACTACAGTCAAGGGAAGAGGGACCACATCCCTGGTTTGTTTAAGGTAGGGGTGATTTAGCTTAGATACTATTTCCACTATTCTTAATTCAGAGACGACTGGCACTGAGAAAATAGGCTTCTTATTGTTGCCATGCCTCTAACCTTCCAAGTTCTTGATGGGAATGCCACTTGGCTACGTGACATCAATTAAAATGCAGGAGTTCTTGGATGTGGCTCCCAGTTATAGTCTCTAGGAAGAAAGGCAAACCTGATCCTGTCAACCTCGGGCTTAAACCTCTCAATGCTTCCACATTGCCCTCCAGACAAATTCCCAACTCCTTAACAGGTTGACAAGGTTGTCTAGGCCTCGATCAAGGTCAGTTTATGCCTTCAACCCTCACTACTCTTCTGTCTCAAACACTCTGCTCCAGCAATGCTGAATTACCTCCCATCCCACCTACAAGCCATCACTCAGGGCTTTTGTAAATGCTGTTCCCTCTGCCTTTTGGGAATCTTCCCACCCTCTTCCCATCACCTCATTCTCACCCTCACTGCAGCCCTCCGACTTTTCATTTTCAGGGAACTTCTCTTTCTTCCCTAGCGGGACTTCAGAAGCCCTGTGTTTGCTCTAATTGCAGCACTTACCACGCTGTACTGAAATGTCTTGTTTCCTGTGTGTCTCCACAACTAGCCTAGCAGTTCTTTTAAGAGACTGTGTCTTTTTCATCATTAGAACTTAGTTTTTAATACAAGGTCTGCTACATAGTAGGAACACATTAAACCTTTGTTGAGTGGCTGACAGAACCAATGTTATGTGAGGGCATGTATTGTATTCCTTTTCACCCAGAGGAACCATGAATATTTAACTGGCCAAGACTTTTAGGAATTTAAATCTTTTTTTCATGGAGAGTAGAGAAAGCGTTTGTATAAAGATTCAGTAGTTCTACATGAAGAAAACAGAGGAGAAATATAACCGTAAGTGTTACTAGCAAGGGAAAAAGGACATGATAATCCAAGGAACAAATTAACTCTGCCAAGGCAAGTTGGAGGCCATTTTCCCAGAATTCAAGGAGCCCCACCATTACTAGGATAAGGAGCTGGGGATTATAGAAAGTTAGAGCAGGAGAGGAGTCTTGGAAAGCATCTGGTCTATTCCTCATTGGCTCAAAAAGGATGAGTGACTTGTCCAGACACTAGGGCTAGAGCCTGGCCCAGTGCACGGGATTCAAGAAAGTGGTCTCAGGAATGCTCATATTAAGCAAACAAAACCACCATCAGCAAAACAACAACTAAAAACATCCAAGCATAGGCAGAATAATGGTCCCCAAAGATCTCCACATCCTAATCCCTGGAACCTGTGACTATATTACCATACATGGCAAAAGAGGCTTTGCAAACATGACTTGACGTGAGGAGTTTAGCTTGGGGGCCCAATCTAATCACATGGGTCCTTAAATCGAAGAACCTTCCCCAGCTGTAGTTGGAGGGAGACGTGACTATGGAAGGAGGATCAGAAAGATGCAGTGTAAAAAGGAAGCTGACCTGCTGTTGCTGGCTTTGAAGATGGAATAAGGGGGCCACGAGCCAAGCAATGCAAGTGGCGTCTAGAAGCTGAAAGAGGCAAGGAAACAGATTCTCCCCTAGATGGAACGCAGCCCTGCTGATGCCTTGATTTTAATCCAGTGAGACTTGTTGGATTTCTGACATATGAAACTGTAAGATAATACATTTGTCTTGTTTTAAACCACTGAGTTTATGGTAATTTGTTATAGCAGCAAAAGAAGAGTAATACAGTATACATACACACCCCCCCTAGAACCCCTAAACAAGCCAAGTAGGCAGGCTTCCCATTTCTCTTCCATACTTTCTTCTCACTCTTTTGTAGTAGTTTTACCCTTTCAAAGATCCCCTGAGGTTAATCCCATCTCACTTAGATTGACTTGTTGAGATGGGAGCAGAGGGCCTGCAGAGTGATTGCTCTGGGTCTCACACTGGGAGAGGTAGAGCCCTTTCCAGATTGGCCTGGGGCCCATGCCACCCTTTGTGAGGTGAGATTAACCAAGCAGCCCTGTGCCAATCAGTTTAGAATCTAGAGAAACACCAGAGTATCTGCTGGCCAGGGAATCAGGCCTAAAACTGAGAGGCTATTGTTACAGACTCTGGGCAAACAGCCAGGGAGGTCCAGGAAGAAGGAAGTGGGGTATTTACACACGGCTTTCCAAGAAGAGCAGGGCCTCCGCAGCATACAGTGTGGTCCTCATGGCAGGTCTCTTGTGAATACTTTAAAAAAGCTCCAACCACTCCCTGCAATTGCATGAAATAGCTGAGGGTAGTGAGGTATGACCACTGTCATTTAGATATGTTACAGTTGCATACGGTCTGTTATGTGACCACTATCCCACATTTTATACTTTATTTAGCGTCCCCCAGATATTTAGAGAAAATCTCTACCTTCCACTTTATGTGCATGGTATCAATATTGCTGACCTGGGAAACTGGGCGATGCTCAAATTAAGTCAAATGAATATTGCATGAGAAAGGGTGTATGAATTCTGATGGGTGCTTTCTTTGAGAGCTCACGCAGATTATCTGAGGAGGATCAGAGGAGAGGAGAGGTCAGAGCTCTAATCTGACTTTCCCTTCCTGTTCAGAAAATTATGGGGCTCATGGGATTGGAATGCTGCCCAGACTTGAAGCAACATTAATTAGTGCTGGTGGGTGGGTATGTAAGCCAAATAACTTCTTGCAAGTTCAGTCAAAAGGGTAAAATGCTTCAGAAACTCTTTAATTATCATTATTCTTGGGAAGTAAAGAAATGCCAAGGGGATGCATGTGGCAATGCCTTGGATTTATGCAAAGTGCAAAGTAACTGTGGAGATCAATTATTAATAGGAGTTGCTAAGATCAATGGAATGCTGTGAGCCTCCTGGCTTGGGGTGGACCTAATATGGGCAGATAGTCTGAGGCTTGGCTTGTCTGGTACAATATTTGGGGAAATTTTGCTCAGTAGTGAGCAAAGTATTATTAAGTACCCAGTTGAAATTAGATATAGTATGAACTGTAGTAGGCCAAACCAGCATGGTTCTATAACTATTTTAAAGACCTGTGGCCTAAAGTAGAACCGGGGAAAGCAGACTATGTAGATTATTCCAGGTTGGCTAATTGGATTAGTTCACGAGGAAGTCTGGGGTATTAGGGTGTTGAAAGAGTGTAATAGTTGAAAACAGTAACTTATAGCAGCATGTAGGTAGGGCAAGGACAGTTTAATGTCCCTAGCAGAGGGCTGATGGGCCTGGTGACAAAGGAAGTTTAAGAAAAATTAAAGACATAGATAAGGCAAAAGTTGGCTCAAGGAAGAGAAGGGAGGGGAGGAAAATGAAGTTAAAGAAACAGTGTGGGTCTAGAGCAGTGGTTCTTAAAGTATGCTTCCTGAAGAGCAGCATTGGGATCAACTGGGAACTTGTTGGAAACACAAATTCTCAGGACCTATGGAGTCAAAACTCTGGGCATGGGTCTCAAGTAATTGCTGTTTTTACAAGTCTTACCCGTGATTCTGATGTATGCTAGCGTTTGGGAATCACTGGTCTAGAAAAAGGAAACGAAGTTTGAGATCTCAGAGACGAGCAGTGTCACCTAAAAAGGAGGTACCGAGGCTTGCGATACTGGTGGATGGCTGACATTGATGTGGTGATGAGAGTTGGTGGTATAGAAGAAGAGGGGATTATTGAAGCCCAGGTTTCAGGCGGGCCATAAGATGAGGATAAAATCAAGGGTTGGGATAAAAGCAAAAAATGGATCCAGGTGCTCATACCATCAAAGGAGGTGACAGTGAGTCTTAGAGGGTAGTATGTGAGGCTGAGGAGGATTTGGAGTAAGCAATAGAATGAGATAGAAAATGAAGAAAACTGAGAACTATGATGGATAAAAGGTTTAGCTGTGACAGTGGTGACCAAGGACCAGAAGAGCCCCATTCCTCTCCTCTTCAGTTGGGAAAATGGGAGAAACTAATAATTGTTCCAACAGCCAAAGAAAAAGGAGCCAGGGAGTATCAGCTTGATTGAGTCGGTTTTGAGGGATGGGGTGGTGGCTGCCTAGGAGAAGAAAGGTCTAAGTTAAAGCAAGGATGTGAAGAAAAAGGGGAATTTTAACCCATACACAACAGGGGTTCTTGGCCCACCACTAAAGAAAACTAGGCTTGGGGATAAGTAGAAAAGTTCAGGGGTGGAAGTTCTCCTGAGTAGCCAGCATTACTAACATCGTTCAAGAAAAGAGTAGATTGGGAAGTCAGATCAGTGAAATAGCCAAGAGAGAAACACTAAGTGAATGGAGGACATCTAGAGGTTGGAGAAGACACACGCAGGCAAACGAGATACAGCCCAACTTTCAATAATGTATTCACACCAGCTCTTTCACTAGGAGCAGGAACAAAATGGTAGCATGGGAAGTTGGCGGCTATATTTCTAGAGGTTTTAACCACAGCCTTCAGAGACCATTTAGAGGACAAGGAACATTTCTGATGGTAGAGGTAGGGACAAAGATAAACCCACACTTAAAATTTGCAGTTATTGTTTAAGGAGTCATGGTCAAAGTGAATTCCTATTCTAATAAAGAAAGTTAGGACAACCCCCAAAATGCCAGTGTGAGATTCTTAAATAAGGCCCTATATTCTAATGATATTCCTCTGTTTAATACAGAGAAAGAAAAAAGTAGAGTTGTATAATTTAGTCAGAAAAAGTTACACAAGATATATGCTTTATTTCCATGGATTTCTGAAATTATATGCTTTTTAAAAATCTCTACCTTAATCAGATTTACCCCCACTATATAATATTCACCATTAACAACCAAATTGACACACTAATTGCTCTCAAAAGACAATAACAGATTGGAAGATCCAATAGATTGTAAAATAAAATGGAATGCAACCAATTGGTTAACAACAAAAAGAAAACTAAACTAAACTAGAGCTTGACCTTTTATAACAACTTACAGAACTCAGTTTAACTTAATAAATAAGAAAAATCTGCTTTGGATAAGCCATTGCTTCATCATTTCTCAGAGAACAAGGCACACCACCACCAGCATTACAATCCACTGTGTAAGAAAATCTGAAGACAGGAGATGACACATATCCTACAAAACAAAGCAGGTGCCTTTGGGGCACTGACTTTTATATCAAAGTAACATTAAACTGTGCAGATGCACAATTTACAGCAACTAAATTTTCCTTCTCTAATGAAGGTTAATCATTTTTAGCAGAAGCTCAGTCTGAAAGAACAAAGGAGAAAGCAAATTTCCTAAAATTACTTTATTTAAAAAAAAGTATGTTTTGTCTCTCAGTATGAGGCAGATTTTAAAAAATGATTTCATTGGTATAATACTTTAGAATAGTGTGCAAACAAATTGATAGCAACTAAAACAGTTTTAATGGCACATTTAGGAGGTTACATTGGAAATGACATTACTGGTAAGTCCTTTTTGGTGTGAATTCAAATTCTATGGTTATAAGCCAAGTATCAATATTTTGTTAATGTTAATTTTTAACAAATATTTTGTTAAATTTAGTTATGTTTTTCAAAACAGGTAAAACCCTAACACATTCAATTTTGGGGCAAAGATACTAAAAAAAATAATACTTGAGTAAGATGTATAGCCAACATATTACAGTAATTATTTCCTAAACTGATTTCTGAAACAATAACCTAGATCTAATGTTAGTTACTGTCTTTTATGAATATTATAGTGATTTCTCACAAGTGCACTGAAGCAGATTCTGCCAGTAATCACGACTCACTAACACACTTGGCAAATTAAACTTCAGTCAGGATCAACGGATATGAAATAAATGTTTGCATTCACTAATCATCTTATTCATGACCTCATTTATTATGGCCATTTCACTCTTTGAATATCTCAGGAAAATGTGGATCTAAATATAATGCTAACTTTCCACAAATTAGTCACCCTAAAATTTGAGCTGTTTTTTATCAGGAAGCAGAGTACCTTAAAGGTTTACTCCTAGAGAACTTAATCGATGTTAATCTAATAGAGCTACTAATAAAGCTAGATAAACAGAAGAAACAATAAAAATGTATCATGGAATAAATGAAACTCTGATATTGCACTAGAGTGTTATAGAAGAGAGAAAGAACTACAACAAATATATACATTTTTAAAAAATTGTACATGCCTCCTGAGCAAGAGGATTCAGGAATTATAATAATTAATATAAGTATGTAATATGTTTTGAAAAATTCACTTTAATATTGGCTACCCTTAATTATCACTGTCTGAACTATTTGCTTCTCTAAGATTGCCATATGATTACCTCAGACATCAATATGAATTCCATGTTTTGAAGACATCATTCTTCTAGTCCCTGTTAAATACATAATGAATGAACAGATGTGAGGTAAAGATGATGTGATTATCACATAAAGCCAGAATGGCAAAGGAGAAGTTTTTCCAAATGGGCATATCCACAAGCCGTGACGAATTCCATCTCGGATATGGTGTGAGGTCCAGGATATAAATAACATCCAGGGAAGAAAGCACCACGAGTCTTTGAGCTTGAAAAAGTGCATAGTAAACTTCAGGGTCAGAGCCACAATGGGTATCACAGTAGAACAGTGAAGGAAAGGTCTCCGTGGAAGAGTCAAAGCAGCCTGAGGGGGGAAAGAAGTAGCTGGTATCATTTCCTTCTTGGCCAAAGTTTTACAGATGCTTCTTACTGGTGTAAAATATGTTCCAGGAGTCTATTGGAAATTCAAGGGAAACATTTTCTATGCCACCTCCAAATACATGCATTAAATCTATTATGTATAAGGCAAAGAAGATAAAAGTGTGAGCACACCATCCTTTGCATTAAAACAAAACCAAGATCTCAAGAACATGGTGATTTTTTTCAGTTTCCTATTATTTGCTTAGAAAAGTCACAATACGAATGTAATTTATATCCTAAATGTATGATTTGTGTAAATTTGGAGTTTTAAAGAATTGCCTGGGATCTCTAAGAGCATTGAGAAAAATCTCACAACAGGATAAAATATTCTTCAATTAATAAAGGCACAAAAGGGGAATATTTTTGTTATAACCATTTTATATTAGCCTTGAATACTTTTAGAATTTATTTACAAGATTTAGAAAGATTATATTATTTTAAATAGGTATTCTAAAGTTGAGTTAAATAAACTTCAGTAAAATTTCTAAATCACCACAAAAAATGTAATCAGTGTCATCTGAACAAATGAAAATTTCAGACTTAACCCCTGAATGATCCATGAGTAAGGTTTTGTTCTCACATACTTTAAAGGCTAGTCTGCAACTAGATGGGGCCAGCCCAGTGGCGTAGTGGTTAAGTTCATGCGCTCTGCTTCAGCGGCCAAGGGTTCGTGGGTTCGGATCCCGGCCATGGACCAATGCACCACTTGTCAAGCCATGCTGTGGTGGTGTCCCATATAAAGTAGAGGAAGGCAGGCACAGATGTTGCCCAGGGCCAATTTTCCTCAGCAAAAAGAGGAGGATTGGCAACGGATGTTAGCTCAGGGCTAATCTTCCTCAAACACACACACACACAAATAATAATCTGCAACTAGATAATTCCCAATAAAAAGAAAGCTGAGGATAGATTGCTGAAATCCAAATTTCCCTACACATCCTCTAAAACATTACAGAACAAGGACAAATAAAACTATACCAAACCCCACTCAGCACAGAGAGAATTCAGAGAATGCTCA
The DNA here is from genome assembly GCA_031878705.1 of Tapirus indicus. Lineage (NCBI taxonomy): Eukaryota > Metazoa > Chordata > Mammalia > Perissodactyla > Tapiridae > Tapirus > Tapirus indicus. Next base: position 111,755,170 of record CM062921.1, on the reverse strand, counting down.
AACCTCAAATACTCCAAAGTATTTATTAAACACAAAATCAGTGAGCTCTTGCTCACGTTCTTGCCACAAGCCAGGAAAAATCACACTGAAGAGAGAGGAGGGGAATCCTGAAATTGATCGACAACTACCACTAGGAAGAGAAAGTTCAACCAAAGTGTGACAATACTGGAAAGGGTCCTGGTCGATCAGAGCACTGACCACAGAGAAACGTCTTTAAGTGGGCATGATTCAAAGCTTTGAGAGGTATTGGTTCTGGGGGAGAAGATGGCAAATAAGAAGGGAGAGGTACCCTTTGGAGATGAGGTGGTAAAGGGGAAAAGAAGTAGTAAAGAAAAAATGAAGAGGACACGACCTTCTCACTACAGTAAAAAACAAAAAAGTCATCCATCACAGAGATTGCACCTTGCCACACTTTCAAGTCAGACCAACCTTAAACTGGGAATCTTGTAAAGACACTTCATAAACCAGTGTTCTTTAACTTCCGCCTATTGACTGCACATCAATCAACGACTTTATTCTGCATTCCTTTTTCCTCTTCCTTCTCCTCCACATTTTCAGTTGTTTTATTTCTACTTTGTCAGCACACATAACATTTCTGTTGAATTATTCCATTTTTGTCCCCACCTTTGTTTTTAAGTTCAGTACCCACTATATATCATACCCCTAAAGCAGGGTGGGATGAGGGAGCCTATGGGCATCACTACTTGGAAGAAAGCAATAGCCACATGTTGAGATGATTAGCAGTTATGCTCTGGATATATCTGGAGGGATACTGACTCTTCACACTTTTATTTGTGAAGTCTGTTTATATTAATAGATGCTAAAGGAGAAACAAGAAATTTATGTTGCCTGAGCTGATTTCTAAAATATCAATGCAGATTTTTTATTCATAGAAAAATAATAACGAAAGAAGAAAAGGACATTATTATAAAATTATAGAAGTAAAAATAGATCTCTTAAAAAAAGAGTAAAAATAAATACTTAAAAATAAGTATCATAAATACTTATTCAGCTTTGATATTTATTACTGATTATCACATACAATCTTATGGTGAAAGTGAAAAAAAAATTTTTTTTACATTTATTTTATTTTATTTCTTGGTGAGGCAGATTGGCCCTGAGCTAACATCTGTTGCCCATGTTCCTCGAGGAAGATGGTCCCTGAGCTAACATCTGTGCCAATCTTCCTCTATTTTGTATGTGGGATGCTGCCACAGCATGGCCTGATGAGCAGTGTGTAGGCCTGCGCCTGAGATCCGAACCCATGAACCCCAGGCCACCAAAGTGGAGCATGCGAACTTAACCACTACACCACTGGGCCACCCCGAAAGTGAAAAATTTTTAATACTTCATTCAAAAATAAGGATCAATACGGGGCCGCCCGGTGGCGCAGCAGTTTAGTCCATGCTTGGCAGCCCGGGGTTTGTGCGTTCGGATCCCGGGTGCCCGCCGACGCACTGCCTGTCAGCCATGCTGTGGTGGCGTCCCATATAAAGTGGAGGAAGATGGGCACGGATGTTAGCCCAGGGCCAGTCTTCCTCAGCAAAAAGGGGTGGATTGGCAACAGATGTTAGCTCAGGGCTGGTCTTCCCCACAAACAAAAACAAAAACAAAAACAAACAAACAAACAAAAATAAGGATCAATACCAGCACTATGCTATACTTTATGTGCACTGTCTCATTTAGTCCTTATAACAATCCTATGAGGTAGGGATTATTTTACAGAGGAGGAAACTGAGACTTAAAGAGAGACTAAGTAAATCCCCCCATGTCGTGCAGTTATTAAGTGGCAGAACTGTGATTTGAATCTGGGTCTGACTCCATGGTTCATATTCTTAACACTACTGCATCTACATGAATCAAAGAATAAATACAGTAGACAGCCTATATGTTTTTTAAAACTACAAGAGGATAGTTAAATTCTAGATGAATGCATTTATGAACTACACCTTTTATAATACTTCATAGCTTATCCCAATCTCTAACATTTATTCTTAACTATTTGTCACATAACATGCTCATTTAATCTGCACAACAACCCTGAGGTAAGTAACGTTATAATCTACATTTTACAGGTGAGGAAATTGACTTAAAGAAGAAAAGTGCTCTTCTAACACCTCACAACTAGGATTCAAACTCAGGTCTTCTGATTCCAGTCTTAAACAACAATGTTATGCTGCCTCCACTTATAGCAAAAAAGTTAAAATTTGTCCTTAATCAGGAATTACTGATTCCTTACTGATTAAGTCTCTAAATAAGTGAGACAACCTCTGAGAAACACCTGGCACAGTACTTGACACATAACAGGAAGAAGTGATCACTTCTCATTTGTTCAACAAATATTTACTGAACACCTATGAGGTGAGCCAGGGCATTGTTCTAGGCCAGTGGCAAACCAAGCAGACAAAGTCCTTGCTCTATGAGTTTGTGTTTCCTTCCTGAAATGTTTGTAGATCATAAACACATAAGAGGTAGGCAAATCTGCTGACACTCAGAAAATATTATCTGAACTGCCATTTTTAGTATAGTTCATTTGCAAAGCTAATAGGTTACTATATAGCTAAACCCCTGAAGCCTCAATGAAATTCCTCAATTTCTCCACCAGGGACTGTCCTACTTGGTCCATTGAAATGCACACCTTTGGCCCCAAGAGGGACTCAGGAAATGAATCCATTAACGTCATTCTCCAGAACTGGGAATCATCTTAAAGCTATTCAATTGTTACAGAGTACTTGGGAGCTGCATATTAACTGTAAAACATATGAATAAGGGGAAACATTTAAGTGTGGTCCTGAAGAAAGAATACTGATACAAAAAGAACTAGAACAGCCCCAGGAATGACCCCCCATTACTCTAAACCAGTTGGCTAATCCTTCCTTCAAGTCTTGGCTAAATACTCTCTGTAAAATCAGCATGTAATGCCTTAGATACAATCAGTGAGTCCTCGCTGTATGCACATCCGTGCACCTTGTGATGCCACATAACTTGATTAGCAATGTGTCTGGTGCACCTTCAGGGAAGTATCAAGTGCTCGAAAAAGTTGGGTGAATGGGCTTTCTTATTTTAAAATAAGGCAAATCTTCTCTAGCTCTAACTAAAATGACACTGTGAAGATCAATATAATGGTGCTAAAGAAATTAAAGGAAAGACGAGAAAAATTAAACACGTATGCTTCTTACCTTTAAAGATAGGGATCCAGCTAGAAGAAAGTGGTCTACATCAATAACAGAGGCTAAAAATCCAGCTAAAATGATTTCTCCAAAGTCAGTCTTCTTCTTGACTCCAATAACTATTGCCCATGACCACATGCCAATCACACAATGTACTGCGTTATCGGAGAGGGCGCGAAGCCAGTCATTTTGCTGAATTGTGGAAAACTGAAGAAGTCTGTCAGCTGCTAGGCAAAATATCCCCAGACCAAGACTGGAAATAAGAGATTCAGTGCTACAAGACTGGAGCAAAGCATGGGTCTTCTCAGCCTCAGATGCCATCACAAACAATGTGTCAGTATATACTAAAAGCCATCAGGCAACAAGCAGCTTATTCTTGTTTACATTTCCAGTCACCCTAAAATAGAAAGCAAAGAAAAATAGGAATGAAGATTATGGGTTGCCATATAATATTTAAACAAAACAACATTAGCAATAATTTCACAAATATAAAACTAAGTGGTAAAAAACTGCTAATTTTTTTAACTGTTGTCAGTAATTTCATTTTATTTTTCCCAGCTTTATTGAGATATAATTGATGTATAAAACTCTTTGTGAGTTTAAGGTGTACAACATGATGTTTTGATAAACTTATATGTAGTGAAATGATTACCACAATAAGGTTAGTTAACACATCCATCACCTTGCATAGTTACCTTTTTTTTTTTTTTTGCAAAAGCATTTAAGATCTACTCTCTTAACAACTTTCAAGTATAAAAAACTGGTATTTCTTGGGGCCAGCCCTGTGGCATAGTGGTTAAAGCTTGGTGCGCTCTGCTTCGGTGGCCTGGGTTCATGGGTTTGGATCCCAGGTGTGGACCTACACCACTCATCAGCCATGTTGTGGCAGTGACCCACATGCAAAGAACAGAGGAAGATTGGCACAGATGTTAGCTCAGGGCGAATCTTCCTCAAATGAAAAAAGATTGGCAACAGATGTTAGCTCAGGGTGAATCTTCCTCAGCAAAAAAACCACAAAAAACTGGTATTTTTTACATGTTATATATAATATGCTGGCCTAAAGAAAACAGATTAGCTTTGTAGGAACAACAGTTTATACGAAAGTACGTATCAAGGGAATTTTAAGAAAGCCCACCAACTGTAATGTATTACTTTTAGGTCATCAAATAGTTCTATATCTCAGCAATGTGTACTATACAGTAGTGGGCATCCATTGTTCTGTGAACTCAGCAACTACTTTTCATACCTCCGATAATAGCATCCCCTTCCTTTGAGAAAACTGCTTATCACAATACCCAAACTCCAGAACTGACCAAGTAGAATTCCGTCTCCCTTATTAGTAGGAGTGATTAATTAGTAATTAGTAATCACTTTCTGGTAGTGATTAGTGATGAAGGTGACCCAGTCTGGGCCAATCAGACTCCTTTCCAGAATTTTCCTCAGTGGAGTGGGTGGGGAAAGTTCCTTTTCTTCTTGCAGACTATGGGCTCCACTATGTGAAACAGCCTAGGAAAAAGAATCATGAGAACACCAAATCCTCAGGTCCAATCTCTAGGGCAGTTCTCAGAGCTGCCCTAGTTCCTGCAGGTCACTCTTCACTTCTATGAGCTACTCCAGCATTTTTCCAGTAAATCCTTTTTTTCCTTTCTGTTGCCTCTAATGAAACTTAATTGATATAAAAAGGCAATTATAATTCTGTGTGGAGTGCTTACCTGGCCTAGAATATTGAAATCATTTATCTAGTTACAGTTATCAATATTGTGTGTAACCTGAAACTTAACTTTTGTAATATTTTGTTTTAATTCTGAGACTAAAGAATAACTAAATGATTTCTTGAGAATGACTCAACTTCCCTTCTGTAATAAAAACTATACGTAGCTCATTTTATGTATTCTAAAATTTTTAGGGAAATGCAAAAGACCTAGAATAGGAAAACAACTTTGAAAAAGAGGAATTAAGTTGAAGGTCTTACACCATCTGATTTCAAGTCTTATTATAAAGCTACAGTAATCAAGACAGTGTGGCATTGGTATAAAGATAGACAAATAGGTCAATGGAACAGAATAGACACTGGAATCAGAAATAGATCCACACATACATGGTCAATTGATATTTGACAAACATGCAAAGGCAAGTCAATGGAGAAAAGATACCCCTTTCAACAAATGGTCCTGGAACAACTGGATATCCATGTGCAAAAATACTGAGCCTTAATCCACACCTTACTCCATACACAAAAATTAACTCAAAATGGATCACAGACCTAAAAGTAAAACATAAAACTATAAAACTTCTAGAAGAAGACACAGGAAACTATTTTTGTGTTCTTAGATTATACAGAGTTCTTAGATGCAACATCAAAAGTTCGATCTTTTTTTTAAAAACTCATAAATTGAATTTCATCAAAATAAGAACTACTTCTCTTTGAAAGACAATGTTAAGAAAATGAAAAGACAAGCTACAGACTAGGAGCAAATATTCGCATACCTAATATTTGATGAAGGATTTGTATCTAGAATAAAGAATTCTCAAAAATACAATAACAGAAAAACAAACCAATATAAAAATGGGCAAAAGATTTGAAAAGACACTTTACAAAGATGATACACAAATGGCCGATAAGCACATGAAATACGCTCAACATCATTAATTATTAGGGAAATGCAAATTAAAATCACAATGAGATACCAAATATACCCATTAAAATGGCTAAAATTAAAGACTGACCATCCCAAATGTTGACAAGATGTGGAACAACCAGAACTCTCATACACTGCTGGTGGAAATGTAAAATGGTGCAACCACTTTCCAGTTTCTCAAAAAGTTAAACATATGCCTGCCATATGACTCAGTTATTCCACTCCTAGGTATCTACCTAAGAGAAATGAAAGCAAACATCCATGCAAAGACTTGTACAAGAATGTTCACAGCAGCTTTATTTTCATTAGCTCCAAACTGGAAACAACCCAACTGGATAAACAAAATGTGGAATAAAAAGAAACAAAAAGTGATACATATAAAAACATGGATGAACCTCAAAATAATACTAAGTGAAAGAAGCTAGACCAAAAAATGAGAGTATATAGTCAAAACCTGTAGGGCCATACAACACAAAGAATGAACGCTAATGTAAACTATGGACCTTAGTCAATAATAATGTATCAATATTGGCTCCTCAGTTGTAACAAATGTACTGACCACACTAATGCAAAATGTTAATATGGAGAAATGTGTGCAGAGGGAGAGGGAATATGGGAACACTCTATTATCTGCTTGATTTTTCTGTCAACCTAAAACTGCTATAAAAAATAAAGTCTATTAATTTAAAAAAAGCAAATAAATGAAGCCAAGTATGGGAAAATGTTATAATTGTTACATTCAGGTAATGGATATACTGTAGTTCATTATACTATCCTCCTACTTTTCTGTATGTTTGAAATTTTCATTTAGAAATGTTTTTTAAAAGAATACGTGTATGATTCCATTTACATAAAATTCTAGGAAATGCAAACTAATGTAAGTGACAGAAAGTAGATCAGTGGTTGCCTGGGGACAGGAGGGGCAGAAAGGATTAAAAAAGAGCATAGGGAAACTTTGGGGGGACAGATCTGTTCATTATTTTGATTGTGGTAACAGTTTCATACATACATCAAAATGTATCAAATTGTACATTTTAAATATGTACAGTTTATTATGTGTCAATTATACTCCAATAAAAATGTTAAAAATTTGGGAAAATATAATTTATTGTCAATAACAGCAGGCTTTCATGTTAAAGGAGCAATCTGAAAATAAAAAAGAGATTATGGAGACAAAAAACCTGATTGCTCAAATAAAAGGTCAATAGAAGTAATGCATAGTAAAATGAATGCTTCAAAAAAACACAATTACTGAATAAGAATACTTTCAAAGAATTTTCCCAAAGCTTGAGGGGAATAAATGGACAAATAATTGGGCATTGAAAGAAAAAAATTAATTAAAAAATATAGAGAAAATCCTTAAAAGTTTCCAAGTCCAAAAACAAAAAAGTTTATCTGCAAAAGAAAAAGAATGTGATTAACATCAACACTAAATGCCAAAATATTGTGGGGCAACATTTACAGAGCTCTGAGAGAAAAAGACCATGACTACAGGATTCGAAACATAACTAAATTATAGCATCTATGTAACAACTGTAAGTTTTAAGAGTTTTTGCCTTAGAAATTGTAAAACTTATGTACAATTTCTGGGGAAAAAAGAATTGAGTAGAAGGACTTCTAAATCTCTGGGGGGGGGAAGAGGATTAAAGAAAACTTGATCAATACAGCAAACAGAAAAGGAAGAAAAGGAAAGAAGAAAACTTTTCCCTTATCCCTGCTCCTCCCCAAAAGCAATAGGGACCAAACATATCAAACACAGATACTAAAATAAATGTGAATGTATTAAATTTCTCTATAGAGAGACAGATTGGGACAAAAGGAAACATCCACCAAATTATCGTTCATAAGAAAACATCTCAAACAAAAAGTCTTGGCAATATAGAAAATAAAGAGATGAGAAAATATATATCTAGAAAATACAAACAAAATAAAGCAGCAGTGGTAATATTAACATCAAACACGAATTCATGGCAAAAGATTTAGGACTAAAAGGGATAAAATATTCAAGTCATACTAAAGTTATATAAGAAGATGCTTATATGTCAAACAGCAAAGCAGTAAAATATATAAATTGAGTAGTCAAAAAAAGTATAGATAATCTGAATAACAATTACAACCTCGATTTTATATGCCAGTCTAAAACTGTGTATATTACATAGAATACACATTCTTTCTAAATGTCCATGGAACATTTATAAAAATTAACTATATACTTACTCATCCACAAGAAAAACTTCAAAAAAATCTAAAAAGTGGAAATGTTCAGGCCAAATTCTCTGACCAGAATGCAATATAATTCATCACTTTTAAACTGGTTAAAAAGAAAAATACAGTGGCCTAATTAGCTTAAAGAAACTAAGCCTAAATGGTGGCACAAGTAATACCTTTAGAGCCACAACACTTGCCTCTCTTTCAAGTGTTTATGTGATGTAAACATTTCAGGAAAGAAAACAAAAGCTCAGAGAGTAAGGACTTTGCTTTGTTCACCACTATATCTTTAGCACATAGTAGGTGCTCAATAAGTATTTGTTGAATGAATTAATGAAAAATCATCATACTTTGTTATCCACCAAGTATTGCCTATTAAATGCTTAAAAGGCATTTAGTAAAATGTAACATGCATTCCTGAGAATCTGCATTTTTAGCAAGCATGAATACCAGGTAATTCTTATGTTCACTAAACACTGAGAAGCATGAGTTTACCAAAGACCAAAATGATGAAAACCAAGAAACATTACTTTAAAAGTCAGAAACAGTATAGCTATTCTAATGTTGTTCTAGCAGTTTTAATCAATGTAATGAGGCAAGGAAGGGATGGAGGTTGTAAGGGAGAAAATGTATCATTACCTTATCAGGAAGAAAAAGATAATTACATTAGTTCGCAAGTGAAATGACTGCCTACCCAAGAAAATCAATTGAAAACTCTTAGAAATTAAGTTGCAGAGGTGGCTAATTCAAGATAAATACTACAATAATCTTTTTAATATGCCAGCAATAATCATATGAAAAAAAGATGGGAAAATGAACATTCACAACAGCAATAAAACTCAAATACCAAGGAATAAACCAAACAAACAATACATATGAAGAAAATGACAAAACTATTAAAAGAAGCAAAAAATCAGCTATTTGGAGCTGTGGTGGCTTTATACTATGTCAACTCAGCTAAGTTGGAAGTACATTTCCCAGAATTCCCTTCCTCGTACAGTTCTGGGTACTGCTGTCTACAGGAGACATTGTACGTGAGACTTGGAAGGCAGAAGTGAAGCAGCAGCCACATTTTTTACACTCTGAAGGTCGGTGCCAGACACACTGTGGAGCTTGTTGCTGATCTGTTAGCTCACCTTGTTGGCATGGGGAAGCAGCTGGGCCTGCACCTCCTTCAGCACCCATCAGATCTTCCTTCAGCTTCTTCAGATCCTGGACCTGCATGTGCAGCCCCAAGGTTGAGTGCCAGCCTCTCCTGCAGGTCACCCACAGTACCAAAATTGGAGTTGTGAGGTGAATGCAGGTCCCATTCTGTCCTTGCTCTCATCCACATCCAGCTTCCCTTCCCAACTGTCTAGCTGATTTGCAGCAGCTTCAGGCTCAACAATAGACTCAGAGGCAACAGCTTGCACAGCCTGCTCTCCCAGTCCCCGCAATTACAGAAGGTCTACCCCCTGGAATAAATCCCTATTCTTTAGCACACAAAGTAGTTCTGCTTCTTTGATGGAACTTAACTGATGCAAGAGCCAGACCATTTACTGAGTAAGAAGACACCATTGATGGTGTTATTCTCCTCAAATTAATCTATAAATTTAATGTATTCTAATCAAAATCATAAAGGGATTTTCTTTTAGGAACTTCACAAAATGTTTCTAAATTTCATTTGAAAGAGTGAATGCCAGTAAACTTGAAAAAGCAGAGTAATGTGAGTACCGAAAGGTGAATACAAAGTTCAGAAACACGTTAAATGTATGTATGAGGAAGGGGGAAAATGTGTGTATAATTCCAAATTGGTAGAGGAACGACTATTTAACTCAGATCCTGCATCAGTTAGGGTTCTTCAGTGCATGGAACAGAAAATACTCTGGCAGTAAAAGCAAAAAAAACAATTATTAAAAGGATACTAAGAAATTACAGACTCGCCAGGTTTCAAGACCCAGGCCTCAAAGCTATGCCTCAAGCACCTCAGTGAAAATGACCCCAGACAATTGGTCTGGTGAAGACCTCCCTGTCACTGAGCCCAGCTTACACTGCCCAGCCTGTCACCAGATATTACCACTGGTATTGCTGCCAGTGCTGCCCTGTCAGCTGCTGCCCTAAAAGATTCTCGGCAGTATTTGTTTCTTTGCTCTTAACACGAAATTCTGAGTGGGGTAGGGTTGTGTCTGATCGGCTGGGCCTCGGTCATAGGCCCATACCCTAGCGGCAAGGGAGGTTGGAAGAGATAGTATTTGGCCTTTTCAGTATATATAGTAGAAGGTGGGCTCTTTCTTCCTTCTAGATGCATAAGAAGAGGAATCTCACAAATGTACTACACTGAACAGGAAATGACTGGTCCACACTGGTAATCAGTCTGTTAGAAAAGGTTCTAATTGCTAAGTACTGCTGGAGAGAGTCAGTCATCAGATGAAACCAGAGATTGGATCATCCGCTTTCAGTCTGTGCAATGCACGGTTTTATATAGTAAAGTTGTTAAATCAAACAACTTAAGATTTTAAAATGTCACACTCACATGGATTAGGGTTTTGCAATATAGACCATTTCTCTGGTTAAATTAAGAAAGGGAATCAGTTTTGTTGGCTAGCTGCCTGGAAATTTTCCATGGTTAGCTAGCTTTTGTAATCAGCTTGGTTATCAAATTTGGGATATTTATATGAATTTGTAAACAGACTTCTACATAATCCAGCTAGCTCGACTTTTAGAGAGGAGCTCAAAACTATTTTTAAAATATTGATGGACATGACTACATAAAAATCTAAAACTTCTGCATGGCAAAGTTAAAGACAAATAAATGGAGGAAATTTAGAGCATTTATGATGAAGAAAGATTAGAAGCCTTACTTTATTTAGGGCTTTTAAAATTAATAAGAAGAAAAAATAAGTATCCTCAATAATAAAGTGGGCAATATCTATGAAAAGACTATTTGAAAAATGAAGAAATACAAATGGTCAAAAAAATTATTAAAAGATTTCAACTTTATTAGCAATCAACTGAATTTAAATTAAAACAATGAGAGTTCAATGTAAGACTGACAAAAGATTGCTGATGCTTTCTGTTAGTAGCGGTGGAGAAATGATCACCCATGGAGTATTAACAGGAGTATAAATTGGTATAACTTTTCTAGTGGACAATTTGACAATATGTATCAAAAATCATTAAAAAAATGAGCAAACACTTTTTGACTCAGCCTTTCCAATTCTAGGAATTTATCCTAAGAAAATAATTAGACAAATACAAAGAGTTACACATGGATGTTCAGCATGACATTGTTCATGAGGAAAAATTAGAAACTGTATGTCCAAAATATGGGACTAGTAAAATAAATTCCACACAATTATGCAGCCATTAAAAAAATACTTACTCCCATATTTATTGACATGAAAAGATGCTCAATAGATATTAAAATATAAAAGGCAGCCAATAATATGTAAAATAGTACATTTTTGTTAAAAATATGTACATATACATAAAAAAAATCTGGAAGGCTGTTCACCTGGCTTGTCTCTCACTGGTGGGCTTACATGTGAACAGTACTTTTTTCCATTCTTTGGTTTCCTAAAAATTTTCAATGTCTTACTATTATGACCACAAAACCAATAAAGGTACTTTGAAAAATTAAAAGTCAGAAGTAATTAAACAACTCAGACCATAATGCTAAAGTCAGCCTCTTAAAAGTATAATTTAAAAGTGATGTAGAAACATATTTATAACATTATAAATATGTACCAATAAAAATATTAGAATATAGAACATTAATATTAATAAATTGTATATAGCTTTCATTAGTCAAATTTATTGTGTAATATAAAAATAATTTGTTTATATTATGTATCAGTTGACACATGAAAAGTCTGCACCAAAGATTTTTATATCTCCAGATGAAATAAACTTATGTAGGTTCCTTTAATTCTTTCCTATTAATGTGAAGAAAACTTGCTTTGCAGAGAACAACTATTTTGTTAATGATAATGGAATCTACAACAGTCCTCAAACTCTTGGTCATCTGCAATAATGAAAATTGTTCTCTAAAGCATTAGGATTGGGTTATAGTCTACAGGTTAATTCCAGGATGAGGAAATAATGATTTCAAGATACTTTCAAGCAAGAGATATGACCAAAATGCAAAAAATGCTAAAGATACCTCCAAGGTCATGAATCCTTTCCATAAACCTCAGGATTTATAGTCCCACAAATCATGAATCATTTGTCTCTACTCTACAAAATAAACACTTGAATGAATAAAGAAGTCAACGTCTTTAAAGGTTTGGCGCATATAAAGTTTATAAAGTATCCCTTTGAACCAAAGATAAACTCCATTATCCACTTAGCTGGATAGAACAGGGACACAGAAAGCTGGAATTAATGACCAAGCCAGAGAGCTGCAGCAGCAGCAATATTCCCCTCCTTTGGTAAACTGAGGCCTGTAGGTTAGCCCAAAGGACAAACAAGGTCATTCAGGTAGATGACTGTGAGGAGAACGTAGGCTGGGCACAGACTACACAGAACCCTAACAGAAAAACTGCCACTCAAAATACGCTTCTACATGCATTTAACTGCAATTTTATTTTCAAATCTTCTCTCAGAAAGGAGACAAAAATAAAAAGTCATTATCCCCTTAATTGTAAATTGCATGATGTCTTTATAAAGTCATTGCATTACATCCATCTTCTTTTACTCATGAAACAATTTTTATAATCACAAAATATACTTAAATGTTACTAACCTCACATTTTACATGAGTTCAGATTCTAAAAGGATCAGGTAGCTATAAAGTGGCATGAGCAAAGTGAAACGTCAAAGATCACCTCAAGTATTTAAATGATCCAAATTTAAAGTGAAAAAAAAAACGGTTTACAAAATAACTGTATCATGGCTTATGATTGGAACACATACACATAAGGAGGCAGCACAAAATGCATTCTATAAATGGAAAGTATAAAACAGCTTGCTTGATGAGAGAGGAACAAAAAGCTCACAAGTGAACCTGGAAGCAGATTCTTCAGCCCGGCAAGCCTTGCGATGCCTGCAGCCCTGCCACTATCTGGACCGCAACTTCATGAGACTGGGCCAAAATCACCCAGCTAAGCCTTTTCCAAAGTCCTGGCTCACAGACTCAGTGAGATAATAACTGTTCACTGTTTTAAGCCTCTAAGTTTTGGGGTAATTTGTTATGCTGCCACAGAAAACTAAAACAGTACTGTTTCTGTTTTTTAGAAAGGTATATTTATGGTCCCAGAGACACAGAATTCTGCCATCTATTCCACTCCAACTATTGGTGCAGATATGTAACATCTCTGGATTAGATTCTGAATATGAGAAAGAGAAATTTAATAAGTATACTTCCTCTTATTTATTGTCTCTGATTAGGACACCTAACTGTACCCAGTTTTCACCTTGCCTCTTTCTTTTTCCACTTCCTGCTCCTCCCACTACAAACAGAACGGACTCCAAAACCTCTTAAAATGTAAAATAGCTTTATATTTATTTTACATGTTCACTTTCGTTGGCCAGGTTCCTTGAGAGTAGTAATTATAATTTTAAACCTATCATGCCTAAAATCTAATTTGCTCAAGTGTTCAGTAAATATTTCATTATACTAGTACAAGAGGTAAGCAATCCTCAGCCTATAAAGATATTATTTGGGATGACTTCTCTGCCAGAACAGCCAGTTAACCCAGATCATAAATTTCTCTCTGTGACTTGCAGGAGTCACTTTCTACAAAGGCCAACTCTGGCACTCTCCCTTCCCCATTATAGTAAAGTGCCACCAAACAAGGGGCTTTCAAAGTAAACATAGCAGTAATCTTCCCTTTCCTTAACTCCACAAACACATAATTAGCCAGTCACATTAATTATACACTATTGTGCATGTCTATTAATAATATCTTATACATTATTTCTGCCAAAACAAATAGCTAACAAATTCCCAACGTAAACGTCATCTTCTGCTTCACCCTTTCCCAACACCCCCAAATATTTACAAAAACCTGAGGTAAAAGCAAATCCGATAACTGCCTTTAGTATGCTTGTTTACAAGTCTTCACTGAACTGTAGGTGCTGCGAAAGTTAATACATATATTTAATGTTATAATAACTAAAGCAGATGCCAAATCGAATGCATCTAATTTGCAAAGGAGAGAAACACAAATCCTATAAAAGTTTCACGGAAACTTTTCACAGCCTGCATTTAAAATGTTTGGTTCCTATGACCATTACGAATAAAACATACAGTTCTGAATTTCAACACGTTTCAAGTGTCAGTAAATACCCAAAGTCATTCTTTCCTAAGGTTGGTGTGATGCAATAATTACTAAACTGTCGATTAAGAAAACTGGCGCCCTAGGAGCTAAACATTTTCTATGCAGGGTAGGACCACGTCACACTTAGCGCGTTCACGGCCCCAGACATCCGGGGCGCGTAAGGGCTCTCCCGCCTGGTAAGGATGGCAATGGGCTCTTCCGGCAATACCCGCGGCACCCCGCTTGGGCCAGGGAAACGCCACAGGGGCAGAGCCTAGGCGAGGGCTGGGAGCCTATGGGATCCAGAAGGCGCGACGAAGGCGGAGGGCGGCGCCAGGACATCGCGCGCCTCACTTGCTCTCGGGTGCCGTGCGCCTGCGGCCCCGCACGCCCTCCCTATCTGGAACCTGAACCTTCCAGACTTCAGGCTCGGGTGGTCTCCGCCTCCGACCTCCCACCCGAGGACGCAGTCTCGCAGCGTCCATTCCATCTCCGTGCCCCCCAGTCCCTCGTAGCAGCTCAGCCGCACCCACCCTAGGCTTTCGCGGTTGAACCTCGCAGCGCGAACGGCGGCCCCGCCCCTCTCCGTCTACCCTCGGCCGGTGCCATAGAGATGCAGGCCGCGGCCAGAGCGGCTCCAGCCCGCGACGCCGGCCGAGAGGACGCCGGGATACTGGCCCGATTCTGAGCCGGCAGGCACCGATACTTGAGCGCTCTTTGGTCGAGCCGGTAGTACTACGCGTTCTCCCCGGCCCTACCCTGAAAAAGGAGACCTTGGGACGACGGAGTGAGAAGTGAAAAGTGCCTTGTTGGTTTCCTTCTATCAAACGAGAGGATTCGTTCTCAGCTTAGCCCGCGCCGTGCCAGAGGTAGCCGCCGACATACCCACAACGCACCCAGGTGGCGGCCGGGAAGCTGGGGACGCGGAAGTGGCCTCACCGAATGTCGGATGCACAGGCCTTAGGCCCAGACGCTTGAGCGGGGAGCCACGAGCCGTCGTGGGTCGCAAAGGTGTATATTTCCGACTTCCTTTAATGGATCCTTCAGGGTGGGCGTGGGAGAGAGCTTTTCACGAGACTGAGGGACCGCGCGACCTCGCAGACCAGACGCTCCGCCGTAGCGCTTCACCGCCCCCTTGGGGATTTCTTAATAATCATTCGTTGCCACTACGCGGGCGGACCTTGTGGGCTACTCTTTCTTGTGGACAGAAGTGACATGGCTAGAACACTTAATCATGATACTAAATGCTCAGGAGTCAAAAAAGCAACTGCATAAAGGGTAGCTTGACCTTAATTAACTGGACTCAGAAGATGCAGCTTGTTTACTGGGGCTATGGCCTGCCAGGTCCCATCCCGTCTCCCTGCCTTGGAGTGGTGGGTGCTCTCAGCATCAGAGATGTCTAGCTTGACATTTGGCTCTTCGAAGCACTGGTCAGAAAAGACAGGCTCAAAGAGGGACATTTCTTTTTCCTTCCTACCTACATTTTCTCAAAACAAGTGTCAGATGGACAACAAGGGCAGCAGTGGAATTATATTAATTACACTGAAAGAGTTGAAAGAGAAGTATATAGTAGAAAATTGAAATGTTCAATCTCAAGCAAATTCCTAGGCCTCTCACAGAACCTTAAAGTGTGGCTCAGTTTTTCAGTTATAGAACTTTTCATTGCTTGTCACACTCTTGGTTCTTAGCCAATGGAAAAGACTCAACTGAGGGGGAAAATTACACACTTTTTTTTTTTTTTTGGTGAGGAAGACCAGCTCTGAGCTAACCTCCGTGCCCATCTTCCTCTACTTTCATATGGGACACCGCCAGGGCGTGGCTGACAAACAGTGCGTCGGTGGGCGCCCAGGATCTGAACCTGCGAACCCCGGGCTGCCAAGCGCGAACTAAACCGCTGCACCGCTGGCCAGCCCCAAATTATACACATTTTAACCTGCATAGCTTAAAAGTTAATTAAAAATATGTCACCAAATACATTAACCACAATATTGGGTGCTTTTAGTCATGTTAAGGACAATTTTTTTCTGTCTGAATGTAGTAACAATTTGGCGTTATCTTTATGGCAGCACGGTACATCTAGGCTTTCTAGACCTACTGAGGGACAAAAAAAGGTGGCTTCCTGCAACCAAAACAACAAAATTGCTACAGTTCTTTTCTCTGTGCTCAGTCTACCGCCTAGAGGCACTGGTTCATTTCTACAACGCATACTGAGTGCTCTCAGTGTGCCAGGCATTGTGCTTGGTAATGAGGCTACAGAATGACTTTATGGAGCTTAAGTGGTAGTGGAGGATATAGACCACAAAGAAACAAGTTGGACGATTGTAATACATGCTGCAAAGGATATAAATAGGGTGATGTAATAGAGTAACTGGGAGGCCTCTCTGAAGAAGTGATACTTGTGCTGAGACCTGAAGGTGCCAAGGAGCCCAGGGTGAGAGGAGCTGAAGAGAACATTGTGGCCATTCAAATCACTAACATTCTCTCTCCTGATCTACTAGGCTGTCTGCTTTGCTTTCCCTTTTTCTCTTTGTTTCCTGTTACTTTTTCCCTTTTATGTGAAGAGGCTGATCTTTTCTAGAAATCAGAAGCTAATTAGAACATTTCTGGCTATATTGATATAATCTTGAGGTCTTTTTAGATGTGTGGTTTTATTCTTTCCCAATAGACAAGGTTGTAATAAATAGCACTTTTGGTGAGCTCATTCCTCTTTTACTTTCACACACTTTGTAGTATAAATCTTTTCAGATGTTCAAAAGAAATGGAAATATCTGGTTCATGAGATAGTTCAGATAAAATTTAGTCTTTGCTGAAGGGCTCGATTCTTTGCTTGTAGCAATACTGCCTATGTTAAGGTTTGGTTTTCAAGATCTAATTCTCTTCTGAAAGTCCTATTGAAAGAGGGGCTGCCCGGTGGCGCAGCAGTTTAGTCCACACTTGGCAGCCCGGGGTTCGCAGGTTCGGATCCTGGGCGCCCGCGGATGCACTGCTCGTCAACCATGCTGTGGCGGTGTCCCATATAAAGTAGAGGAAGACAGGCATAGATGTTAGCCCAGGGCCAGTCTTCCTCAGCAAAAAGAGGAGGATTGGCGACGGATGTTAGCTCAGGGCTGGTCTTCCTCACACACAAAAAAAGTTCTATTGAAAGATATTTGGAGTACAGACTAAATAACAATGACCAAATATACATAATTCTGCCTATTAAAGAAAATGAAAAAAACTTGAAGATTAATAGTGAATGCTCCACAAGATAAAACAGCAACTATAATTTTATAAATTTTTTTCTCATAAATCTGAAATAAGAAATTGTTCAAAATTTCAAAATACTTCTTTATTAATAATGTACATTATATATTTTAAAATTTACAACTTAGGTAAAATACCTCTGAAGTTAAATGTTATTTCTCATATAATCATTGTACAGAAGTAACACACAATTTCTTGGCTTACTAGTAATTTTATACCAGTCACTTGAAACAACATTCTTAAGGTTTAAGAATATATTGTAATAATTCCATTTTTTACTTTTTAGAGTTTGATAGAAGATAGTCGATATCCTGAAGGATTTCAGAGGTTTTTTTCAATGCCATTGATACTCTCTTTTCATTAACTTCTTCTAGCAAGGTTTCTGAAGATTTTGGTTTATAATAATCAGAAGACTGTTCATTTTTCTTGTTAGCAGTCTGGTTTAGGATACCACTATTCTCCAATAAAGCTAAGATGCTAAATTAAGGAGCTTTTACCCACATTTTTCATTACATAAGTATTTTTAATTTCAGAAAGCCTGGACTTTATATTAAAATATTTCTCCATTGGGAGGAAGATCTCTTAGATTGATAATGGAGCTGGGACTTTAGAAATTATCAAGTCTACCCCTTATAGATGAAGAAACTGGTTAGAGTATAAGAGAGGCAGAAAGGCAAGAGAGTATGTATGTGTATGTTTGGATGGAGGTTTGATGATAGGAAATAAAATCTCAGTAACATTTCTTTAAGTGAAGAAACAATACAGGAATAAAAGGGAACAAAAGTAGGGATGATAGGAATATAAACAATCTGTGTAGTTATTTTTTTAATTTAAAAAAATCTAGAGTGAAAAGAAACCTGTCCTCTGTTGCAGAGCTACTTTATTATTTGAATAGGATTACAGAAAAATCACAAGGATAAAAGAAATTTAGATGAATGGGTGGGAATGTACAGAACAAAGGGTTTCATAAGAAAAGAAGTCAGAGTCCAGTCCAAGATGGTGACAAAGGAGGCTCCTGAACTCACCTCCTACCACAAACACACTGAATCTACAGCTACACATTGAGCAGTTCCCTCTGAAAGAAATCCAGGAACTACCTGAGTAACTTCTACACATCAGGCAAATGAGAAAATACCCACATCGAAATGGGTAGAAAAGGCTGAGACACTAGCCATAACCCCTACCCCCAGAATCAGGAGGGAACTCACAACTCCCAGCTTCTCCCCGAGGAGCAAAGGGTTTGGACCCAACATCTAATGCTCCAACTTTTAAGGCTTCCACATGAGGGACGGGCCCCCAAAACACCTAGCCCTGAAAGCCAACAGGGCTTGTGTCCAGGAGACCCACAAGACTATAGCAAAAAAAGAAATGGTTCTTAATGGGCTTGCAAAGACTCACTGGGGCTATCCCCACCAGGACTCAGTGCAGAAGGAGCAGACAGAAACTCTCATGTCCCAGTCTCCCTAAAAGAGGCCTATCTGCATACTTTAAAAGCTGCTGCCTGAGGGTCAGGGTTCTAATTTAGCACACATTTAGGGGCTGAGTGTGATTCTCCCCAGAGGCTGGCAGGTGATATCTCCACACTCTCCCTTTGGCCTCCTCCAGGCTGCCCACTGTCTCCCTGGAAGGAGCTCATGCACATGTAAAAAGACAATAGAAAAGATCAATGAAAGGAAGAGCTGTTTCTTTAAAAAGATAAACAAAATAGACAAACCTTTAGCTAGACTTACCAAGGAAAAAAGAGAGAGGACTCAAATAAAATTTTTATAAGAAAGAGGAGAAATTACAACCGATACCACAATACAAAGGATCATAAGAGACTACTGTGAAAAATTATACACCAACAAATTGGACAACCTATAGGAAATGGGTAAGTTCCTAGAAACGTACAACCTATAGAGACTGAATCATGAAGAGATGGAAAATCTGAACAGACTGATTACTAATAAGGAGATTGAATCAGTAATCAAAAACCTCCCAACAAATAAGAGCCCAGGACCAGATGGTTTCCCTGGTGAATTTTACCAAACATTTAAAGAGAAACTAATACCAATCCTCAAACTCTTTCAAAAAACAGAAGAGGAGGGAACACTTTCAAATTCATTTTACAAGGCCAGGATTACCCTGACAACCAGAACCAGACAATGGCACCACAAGGAAAGAAAATTACAGGCCAGTATCCCTGATGAACATAGATGCAAAAATCCTCAACAAAACCTTAGCAAACAGAATTCAACAATACATTAAAATAATCATACACCATGATCAAGTGGGATTTATTTCAATGATGGTTCAACATATGAAAATCAATGTGATACACCACATTAACAAAATGAAGGATAAAAATCATACAATCATCTCAATAGATGCAGAAAAATTCTCAATAAACTGGGTATAGAGGGAATGTAGCTCAACATAACAAAGGCCATATATGACTAGCCCACAGCTAACATCCTATTCGATGGTAAAAAGCTAAAAACTTTTCTTCTAAGATCAGGAACAAGACAAGGATGCCCATTCTTACCACTTTCATTCAACACAGTATGAGAAGTCCAAACCAGAGCAATGAGGCAAGAAAAAGAAAAGGCATCCAAATCGGAAAGGAAGAAGTAAAACTGTTTCTATTTGCAGATATCACGATATTATATATAGAAGACCTGAAGAACTCCGCCAACAAACTGTTAGAACTCATAAATTCAGTAAAGTTGCAGGACAGAAAATCAATACAAACATACATCACTTTATTGTGCATCACTTTATTGCACTTTGCAGATATTGCATTTTTTACAAGACCCTCCACCAACAAAAAGATTACAACCTCAGATGATGGTTAGCATATTTTAACAGTAAAGTATTTGTTAATTAAGGCATGTACATTGTTTTTGTAGACATAATGCTATTGCACACTTAATAGATTACAGTATAGTGTAAAACTGATTTTTATATGCACTTTTGGGAAACCAAAAAATTTGTGTAACTTGCTTTATTGTGATACCCACTTTATTGTACTGGTCTGGAATCAAACTTGCAATATCTCTGAGGTATGCTTGTATACAAAAGTCAGTTGCATTTCCAAACACTAATGACAACTATAAGAAAGAGAAACTAAGAAAACAATCCCATTTATAATTACATTAAAAAGAATAAAATACCTAGGAATAAATTTAAGCAAGTAGGTGAAAGATCTGTACATTGAAAACTATAAGACATTGAGGAAAGAAACTGAAGAAGACACAAATAAATGGAAAGATATTCCATACTCATGGACTGGAAGAACAAATATTAAAATGTCCACACCACCCACAGCAATCTACAGATTCAATGCAATCCCTATCAAAATTCCAATATCATTTTTCACACAACTAGCAATGGCATTTTTCACAGAACTAGAACAAAAAATCCTAAAATTTGTAAGGAACTACAAAAGACCTGAATAGCCAAAGCAATCTTGAGAAAGAAGAACAAAGCTAGAGGCATCATGCTTCCTGATTTCAAACTATATTACAAAGCTAGAGTAATCCAAACAGTATGGTACTGGCATAAAAACAGACACATAGGGGGCCGACCCAGTGGCGCAGCAGTTAAGTTTGCGCACACTGCTTTGGTGGCTCAGGGTTCACCAGTTCAGACCCTGGGCACAGACCTATGCACTGCTCATCAAGCCATGCTGAGGTGGCGGCCTCCCACGTAGAACAACTAGAAGGATGTATAACTATGACATACAACTGTCTACTGGGGCTTTGGGGAGAAAAAAGGGGAAAAAAAAGGAGGAAGACTGGCAACAGATGTTAGCACAGGGCCAATCTTCCTCAAAAAAAAAAAAAACCCAAAACAGACACATAGATCAATGGAACAGAATACAGTGCCAAGAAATAAACTCATGTATATATGGTCAATTAATTTACAACAAAGGAGCCAAGAATATTCAATGGGGAAAGGATAGTCTCTTCAATAAATGGTGTTGGGAAAACTGGACAGCCACATGTGAAAGAATGAAACTGGACCCCTCTCTTATACCACTCAAAAACATCAACTCAAAATGGATTAAAGACTTGAAGATAAGACCTGAAACCATAAAACCTCTAGAATAAAACATAGAGGGTGGTAATTTCCTTGACATCAGTCTTGGCTGTAATTTTTTGGATTTGATACCAAAAGCAAAGGCAACAAAAGTGAAAATAAACAAGTGGGACTATATCAAACTAAAAAGCTTCTCCACAGAAATGGACACTATCAACAAAATGAAAAGGCAACCTATGGAATGGGAGAAAATATTTGCAAATCATATATCTGAAAAGGGGTTAATATCCATATATATAAAGAACTCATACAACTTGATAGCAAAAACAAAAAACAATCTGATTAAAAAATGGGCAGAGGAACTGAATAGACATTTTTCCAAAGAGATACAAATGGCCAACAGGTATATGAAAAGGTACTCAACATCCCTAATCATCAGGGAAATACAAATCAAAACCACAATGAGATATCACCTCATACCTGTTAGAATGGTTATCATCAAAAAGACAAGAGATACAAGTGTTGGTGTGGATGTGGAGAAAAGAGAACCCTTGTGTACTTTGGTGGAAATGTAAATTGGTACAGCCACAATGGAAAACAGTATGGAGGTTCCTCAAAAAATTAAAAATAGAACTACCATACGACCAAGCAATCCCAAAGGATTGCTGGGTATATATCCAAAAGAAATCAAACCAGTCTATTGAAGAGATACCTGTACTCCCATGTTCACTGCAGCATTATTCACAATAGCCAAGATGTGGAAACAACCTAAGTGTCCATTAAGGGATGAATGGATAAAGATATCTTTATTTATCTTTAAAATTATCTTTATTTATATTTAAAAATAACTACCTTATATATATATGTGTGTGTGTGTATATATATATATATATATATATACACACATGCAAGCACACACAATGGAATACTATTCAGCCATGAGAAAGAAGAATCCTGCTATTTGCAAGAACACAGATGGACCTTGAGGGCATTATGCTAAGTGAAATAAGCCAGACAGAAAAAGACAAATACTGCATGGTGTCATTTATATGTGGAATTAAAAAACAAGTCAAACTCATAGAGACAGAAAATAGAATGGTGGTTGCCAGGGGCTGGTGGGTGGGGAAAATAGGGAGAGGTTGGTAAAAAAGTACAAACTTTCAGCTATAAGATGAATAAGGTCCAAAGATGTAATGTATAACATGGTGGCTATAGTTGATAACATTGTACTATATGATTGGGAGGGTAGAATTCAGATGTTCCGCCCCCCGCCCTGGCCCAAAAAAGCGGAGGAGGGATAGATTGTGAGGTGATGTATGTGTCAATTAACAAGATAGGGTAATCCTTTCATAATGTATATGTGTATCACGTCACCATGATGTACACTTTAAATATCTTACAGTTTTGTCAATTATACCTCAAACTGAAATTTAAAAAAATAAAAAATTATACAAATCCTAAAAAAAAAAAAAAAGTCAGAGACAGATCTCAGTTATAACTTAGAATATAATTATATAAGTGAAAAAGTCTCTATAGGAGATCTTAACTCTAGCTCACTGTCCTCTGTCTGATTTAAACTCAATAAAAAGTATAAATGTTAACATGATGTACTTTCTATAGACAATATCTTAAATTATAACTCAAATATTATTCAATAAAGCTCCACTACATATAAGTATGGATTAAAACAGAGGGTCACGAATTAAGCCTAGAATGGAAGAGGAGTCATTATGCAGGACAATACATTCTGTTTAAAGGATACAGTTAAACTTCTGTATCTTTTCAAGTTCAGAAGCCACAGACCTGTGCCAAAAAAAAAAAAAAAGGTTAAGGTAATGCTAGTAGTCTGATTCTTTTATATCCACAATATTTCAAATAGGCATACTTGATTTTTTTTTATAAAGGTTAGAATCTTAGACAGAAGGACCTAGAAGTTAAGAATTCTCTTTATATTGGTTTTATTTAGCAAGAAATCAACTTGACTCAACTGATACTTATTGAGTGCTTTTAATCAGTAAGGCAAGTGAATAAAAGTCCCCACACCTCGAGGACTTTTGAATCCAGTATTGATCTGAAGGTAACGGGCCTTCCTATAACTTCTTAGTACTAACCTGGTATACCTTCTACTTCACTCCTCAAAGTTTACTCACATTTTAAAAATCTAATAAAATCCCATCACTTCTGTGAAAGAAATGCTCTCTCCTCCCTTGAATTCCTATAGCATTATGTTAATTAATCATATACTTATTTGTAATGTCTTCTCTTGAATTATTTAATTTTCTGATCTTCACACCTAGATCGTCTCTTTCAGGAGAAAGGATCTTTTCTTATTCTTCTGTACTCTGCATATATAATAGGACCTTATTTATATGGCACTCTTAGGAAATGGATAGTTTTGGAGGGCCAAGTTTTCACATAGTTGAATTAGGTGTCAAAACATAACTATTTTCTATTAAATTTTTTTCTGGAATAGACTACCTATTCATTTCATTGTTTTCTTAAGCAAGGTCTACTCTCGACTTAAAGGGTTAACATATGAACATTAGCTCTTACCATGTTCCACAAAAACAGACATTAGGGCAACTGGTAAGGGGTAGAGGGCTGAATATACACAACTCCAGCAGAACCTCTTACGTGGGTGTTCTTTGTATTTTTCCTTATCAAGCTAGAATGAAATAGGAGCAGTCGCATACAACTAGAATATAGTGTAACTTGACTAGTTCTCTGCAAAATTAATGAGGACATTAATGTCTAAAACATCTCTTTATTCAAGTCACTAGAAAGGTCTTCTTCACAGTCACAATAGGGTATATGACTTGTCTGTTTTACTACAATGGACCACATGCACTTCCTTGTCAGCTTGCATGCTTTCCTTGTACTCCAGTCTATGGATGGAGAATGAAAGAGATCTTTCATCATTTTAAGCATCTGTGGTAAAGACTTGGATATTACTTACTCCAAAGCCTGCTGCTGCTTCATCATTGCAAAACACCTTTTTTTGTGTACATAAGACACATTTTTCTGGGCATAAGCAACAATACAAACTACTTTTGATGCTGTCACTCATATGATGAACCAATTTCTTATGAAATATTTTCTGTACTATTTTTTGACTAGCATCCCTATTAAAAGTTGAATCAGTAAGCTAATGATAGAAGGTGAGTTGGAAAAAAAATACTGAAATACACTTTAGGTAGCTGTTTATAGTACAATTTCTTCTCTTCCTTCAACATACCCTGTTTGAGAAGAAAACAAATCACAGAGGAGATGTCTTGGGTTTTGCAAGGGGAATGGAGCTATTGCAAGTGGCTGTATCTCCCCTCCCAACTCCTCCTCAATTCCTTTGTCTCTGCTACTCCTCGTTGCTTCCACCCATAACTGCTATCACCAGTCTTCACTTCTCTCACTCCCTCACTTTTCAGTATATCTTGACAGTTATCCTCTTCTAAGCTTTCATATAAAAAGGCCAGCATTTTACAAACTCTGCCAGCTGAGCAATGATGAAGTGACCAATTATATAGCCATGTACAATTTCCCTTTCCTCTCAACTATGTTTTTTGCTAGCTACTCGGGCAACTTTTCTGCTCCCAAACAAGCTATAGCTGAAGAATGAGAAATCTGGAAAGCTGGATCCTTAAGATACCTGAGATATTCAAACACCACCTACTGATTTGATTTGTACCTCTTTCTCTAAGTAACTTAGGTAAAGGTGATAAGAATCAGGCTTAATGTTTATATCTTCTTCACCATGCTATAATAAGATACAACTTATTTCAAAGTTTCCTAAATTGTTCCTCATAGCGTTCTTTTCCAATATATTATTGGAGATTATACGCTCAGTGATACTATTCTTCCTAATGACCCTTCTTCCTGTCATTTTTCCATTTAGCAACTTGTAATTCCATCAAGTCTGAACTCCTTTATTGATTACAAGATCCATTCCTATCCATCAAAATGCACACTACACCCAAACAGATAGCATCTGCTCCATAAAAACTATCTTCTCACTATCTCCATAGGCCAAAATATCCTTTTTTACCTCAGTCCTTGCTTCCTCCCTAAAATGATTTAATTTCCCTAAATATTCCTTTGAAGCCCAGTTTGAGTCCCCTGCACAGTGAAAGGCACACAAAGGGACTAAATTACTTGCTTTATTTGTTGATTTGCCAATTAATTTGGGGGAGGTAATTAATATGATAGAAATTATTTAAACGTCAACTTTATCTGAAAGCTTATTGTGTTAGTCCACATTTTATTTCCTTTAATATTATAAAAATTAAAAACAAATCTCCTTTAAATTTTTCCATACAGTTTTCAGGGTGAATTTATCACATTTTGATATGAAGTTTTCAATGCAATTTTCTGACCTTTAGATGAAATAAATATGATGAAGTGTAATAAATTAGATATCTGATTAAAGATAAATTATTTTTGAGCTCAAGTTATCAAAAACATTATAGGAGTTAAATATATTTAAGTAAGAGAAAGTTTTCTTGGGGAAAAAGTCTTAGAGTTTATCATTTGACATTTTAATCTTTGAGTATTAGTTGGCTCTTCTACACAGACTAAGTTTAAAAGAAATATAAGTACCAATTTTCCTCAAGAACAGAAGATGAAGGATGTGTGGGCGTCTCTCTCTGACTGGCCTGGGCCAGTCTTCTGCACCATGACATTACTGTTGTCACATATCTAGATTGAATACATTAAAATAAATATTTGAAAAATGAACATGTATAATATTTATAAAAGTATTCAAAAAATGAAAAAAATCATTAAATTTGGGAAGAAAAGGATAAAGAAAAAAATTCTAAAGTAAGGTATTTACTGGGCATTTTCTGAGTCTTTTTCATTGGAAATATAAAAGGCAAGTTTTTCTCAGTCTTCAAAATTAAAATGATTTAC
Source organism: Tapirus indicus (assembly GCA_031878705.1). Lineage (NCBI taxonomy): Eukaryota > Metazoa > Chordata > Mammalia > Perissodactyla > Tapiridae > Tapirus > Tapirus indicus. The sequence continues at coordinate 111,728,749 of CM062921.1, read as the reverse complement.
TCACATTCATGATTAATAAAGATGAGATTTAAGAATCAGAGCAAAGGTGATTCTTGGATTTCATCCAAAGTTCAAATTCAGATGTCTAAATTCTCCTTTTAATTTTTCAAAGTAAAATGAGTTTCATTAAATTTTATCATAAAAATGTCTTTACATATACAACTAAATAAGCATTTGCTTTCCAAAATTTAAACCAGAAAACATCCATTAATGCATACACACTGATGCACACACACACAAATATACAATTATATATAATTCACTGAATACACAAAAGAAGTAGCAAGTTTAATAAAATGAATGATCTAAAGTGATTGGCTTAAACAAATAGTAATGTTTTCTAAAGACACTATTTTTTGAGGCAAATTATTCAAACGAACAATGAGTGTTGCAGCATTTAGACCAAAATGCAATAAATCCCAATAGAAAAATAAATTCAAGAGGTAAGGAAGCAATTCATTTGTGAACATTCTCAAGTAACATCACTAAAATGTCAAGAATATCACAAGTACAATGATTATAACAATTATATAAACCACAAGAGAAAAAGCATATTCATAAAAAGCTGATTTCAAAGAATCTTCTTCAATTTAAGAATAATCATCAGCTAATTTATTTTTTTCCACTTTATAGAAATATATGGAAGTTTATTTGTGGTTGCAAACCTTATTTCAAATTGGTTAGGGGATTAGTTAGTTTAATTGGTTAATAGAGCTGATCACAACCTCCGCAGCAAGCCAGTTAAATCTCTAACACATTCATTTTTAAAAAGTCACTTGAATACAAATGGAATTGATTAAAGCTGACCTCATCTACTTAGTTATGCTAGATGCCAATATAACTGTAAACTTTGAAACCTCTGAATGGCTTCATTCAAACTGTCCACATGGAAAAACAAAAACTATTTAACACGTAAATAATGTTTATATGTTTCCTCTCTGTCAATTAAAAGTTATTTACTAACATGAAAATAATTTTTAAAATTGCTTTTCAGTACCTTTCATATGGTCCAGGGTGTTCAATCTGAATTAACTCATCTTGTCCATCAGGAAAAGTTAACTTACACCAACCTAACTTGAGACCTCGATTTACCTTAAGAAACAAGGAGGAAAGGTAAGTTTTATCATTCTAAAACTGAAAAAACCCTCACAAAAATCCTCTTCTAATTTATCAATTAAAAAAATAAGTAGATGAATCATTTAAAATTTATTTTGACTAATTTAAAAGCTATATTTTACATGGGATATGGGTATTATTTAACCACCACTCTTATACAGTAATCATCCAAAGGACAAAAATACCAGTCCCTCTCTCTATAATGAGTTACCTTTATAAAAATAACTATTTGTCTCACCTTTCTGATTTTTGCTAGGAAACCCAATAAGATCAGTAAAGCCTCTTGACAGATTTTATACTTCAAAAAACAAATTGAGATAGAACAAAGAAAACAAAGTACTACACTATTTCCACAGATAAAAAAACAATAAAAAATCTATTTCAGTCTGAAGTATACTCACCTGTCCCTTTTCAGTAAAACAACCAAAATTCCAATTTAGGGTTACAGTAATGCCATCTAAAAAGATAGCATGTACTTTGTCATCAGAGTACGCAAGAAATCTTCCCACACTGGGTATGAGCAATTCTCTCAAAAGCACAGGCAGTATATTGCTATCATTTATCCCAGATACCTAAAACCAAGTAAATAAAAATAGCAGGAAATAGTCATCCATTAATAAGATTTAAATGACTAATGAACTCTGAGGCAATTTCAGATTCTTATTCATAAGTTGAATATCGTGGAATCCTTATGCATGTTTCAACTTTTCCAGAAGTGGATACCCAAAAGAGTCTATTACAAGCAGATTAAGTTCTAATATCTTTGGAAAGTCACCGTTCTGCTCTGAACTTTACATAGAACATAGACAAAAATTAGAAACTACAGCAATATATGTTTATAATCAAATTAGTATAGATACAGAAAGCAAAGTCTGAGAATCACTTCCTCTAAGTCAGCATTAAAGAATTTACTTTTACAGTTATGGAAATAGAGTAGAATATGGTAATATCGTGGTTTATAATAACCATATTTTTATATACTTCAAATTCAATCAACTCCCCTGCCCTTCCTCCTCCACTAAAAAAAAGAAACAAAAACAAACTAATGCTATAAAAGTATAACATAAAAGCCTGATTTTGCACTGTTTATCTATTAAGTGGATATTTTTCTGAATAAACCAATATTAATGCTACAAAGAATTTCTCACATGACTTAGATGAAAGTAATTTGAACTTAGAAGTATGTATACAAACAATAAAACATTTAACTCATCTGTGGAATATAAATGAACACATGGACAGAGAGAACTGGTTGGTGGTTACCAAGGGGAAGGGGGGTGGGGGCGGGCACAAGGGGTGAAGGGAGGCATCCACATGGTGACGGACAAATAATAGTGTACAACTAAACCCCCACAATGTTATAAACTATTAAGACATCAATAAAAAAAATAAATTGAAAAAAAAATAAAACAATTTACAAGTATTCTGCTTTTGAAATAATTTTAAGATACCATTTTCCAGCAGCATACACGATAGTTATGGCTTAACGAAAGCTGCATCTTGGCACAATGTTGAAGAATTCTGTGAACATGAAAAACACTACTTAAACATCTGCAAATAATGGCATTTTTCTAATTCTAGCAAACCATTCTCAATGCCATATGATAATGTAGGTAAGTAACTAATTTCCACTGAAATCTGTTCAGACCACTTCTCTTCCAGAAATCCTTAAGCCCTTAGAAGGGAACTACTCCTGTTGCTTCCCTTTATGCTAATCTTACCTAGCTCGTTAAGGTTATTCCTCTAATTTTTAGCAATGAAATGACTCCAAATAGAATTTTCAGGTGCTCCTTTTTAAAAGGTAATAGATTCACCACACCTGAGAGGTTTAGTATAGTCTAAGAGTGCTGAGAATGTGAATCAACTGTCCCTAGGAAATCAAATGACAAATTCTGCTCCTTCAAATCTCCTTTGGAAGTTGCTTAGACATAAGCTTATAAAAATAAATAATTTAATCCAACAATCCACTTTCATTCTTCGGGGTGCTACAGATTAGTTAATCAGGAGAATTAGAAAATACATGAAGCAAAGAACCAAACTACACTTCAACATCTGTACACTCTAGAAATCTTTATTACTCTGAGGATAATAAAGTATGAAAATTTTATATGTATCATCAAATCCTCAACCTGATTCCAAGGAACAGTAACGATGCCAAACTTGCCCAGAGAAAAGTCACTTATTTCCTACAAGCACTTGCTTGCCATATATGGATGTTTCTCCATATTTAACTTTAAATATAAATTTCAAAGCCAAAAGTTCTCTTATAATGATATAGTGATTACCTTATTTTATAAATGATGAGACTAGAAAAGTTGATGGATTTTACCAAAGACATCTATTTCCTTTGTACCTACCAATTCTTAATCTTATCCTAACCACTAGAAAATGCATCAAGATCTCAGACACACAACACTTGATTCACTCGATGGTGAAGAACTTACCTGACTGCCTGTTTAATTAGAGAACTCACAGAGAACAGACTTCCTGGCCTGTCTGGAGGAAGGTTATTTACTGAATATGTTTTCTCTTCTCTCTGAAAATTAGTTTAAAATGAAATATCTCATTAATAATAAATTTTGGCCATTATTAGTTATTTTTTCTTGAAATATGTATTTACATACTGACAAGGCAAGCAGTTATTTTAACTTAATCCAAAGTCCATAAGAGGTATATTTTTAAAGGTATTTTATGACGCTTTTCCATTTTCCTACTTCCCCTATTGATGCAAATTTTCATTCTAGGGGTTGGCCTAGTGGTGTAGTGGTTAAGTTCGTGTGCTCCGCTTCAGCGGCCCGGATCCTGGGCACGGACCTATGCACCGCTCATCAAGCCATGCTTTGGTGGTGTTCCACATACAAAATAGAGGAAGATGGGCACAGATGTTAGCTCAGAGCCAATGTTCCTCAGCAAAATGAAGATTGGCAACAGATGTTAGCCTAGGGGCAATCTTCCTCACCAAAAAAAAATTTTTTTTCATTCTAATAGCCTATAACTTACTGCCCAATTTATATGTTGGCTATACTTAAATTAACATGGTTACCAAACTAATTTTCCTACACATTAGCAAGAAACTTATCACATAAACTTTTCCCTTTAGACAACTACAACAAAATTGGCTATATAGGTTAAAAAATTATTTTAATTGAATGAATATATCATTTTGTTATATTTTACTAATGGAAGAATTATTGCTACAGTTTGTGGAAGACAATATTATTTACAGGTTCTTGAATTTTAAAAAATTATTTTGTTATTCCTTTTGAATTTCCTCTTTCTCAGACTCTTTAATGCTAGTGTTTCCCATAACTCTGTCTCCAGCCTTCTCTTCTGACCTCCTGATTTCTTCTTGAGTAATTCCAACAGGGTCCAAAGCTATGTTCATAATAATCATAATAGCAACAGCTAACATTTATTGAACAGATATCATGTGTTAGGTGCCACGCAGTTTACGTGGATGATCTCATTTACCCCTCAAAATAACTCTGAAAGATAAGAACTATTAATGCCTATATTGTAGGTGAGGAAACTGAGGCTTGACAGCTAAGAAATGGTAGAGATCTGATTTGAACCAGAAAAGAGTGTGGCCTATACTTTACTATCACTGAGAGAAGATGGGCTACGAAGTCAGACAGATCTGGACTCAAATTGCAGGTCTGTCTCTTACTAACTCTCACCATGGGCAGGTTATACAGCCTTTTGTAAGCCTCAGTGACTACAACCTGTGAAATGGGGATACTACTTACCATCCAGTTTGTCCTGAGGATTAATGACATAATACATAAAGAAAGCACCTGGGACATAATTTAGTATATAGTAGGTACTCAGACAACAGTCTTTCCCCTTTTATCCTGGACTGTAGACTTGAATACTATCTAAATGTCTACAGGGCTTCACCCCTGGTTATCACAAAGACATCTCAACTTCAACACGTCAAAAATGGAATTACCTTCATTTCAAAATTTGCATTTTCTCCTTTCTACTTTGTATTTCCTTCTGGTGTGTCAATTATCACATTGTTCCCTCTCCTCAGTTCCCTCCTCCATCACCTCCCTTTGTCTGACTTACTCCTGCTTGTCCTTCAGTTGCAGGAAGCTATTATGGAGGTCCCAAAGACCAGGTGAAATCCCCTAGTTACGCCCACGAGCACAGTACCATCCACTCCTGCTTCTTGGTTTTTATTATAATTTCAACTTAATAGTTTTTTACTTAATGTCTGTCTTCCCTGCTAGAATGGAGCCTCATGAAGCTAGGGACTGTATCTGTCTTGCTCACCTCTGTATCCCCAGCATTCATTAGCACAGTGCTTAGCACAGGGTAAGCACTCAAAATATCGCATTTTAATTATTTATGTCTTTCTTTATTGGATACTGAGTTCCCTGAGGGTTCTTGTATTTTCCACTATCTTATTTCATCAATTCTAAATGCTTATTTTTCACAATTTAACCTCTCTGAAATCTGGATGCATCTTATAATTAAGAGCGTCTTATAATCAGTATCAGGCAGATGGGGGTGAGATATAATAGAATTTAAATCTTCTATTGACACCTCCTACTAAGATCAAAAAGCAGCCATTTTCAAAACAATTTAGATTTGATAAAATTTTGGCTTAATACAGTGCCTGGTACCACTACTCACTGATTTATTCAATAATTTGGCATAATTTTCAACTCCTTCCTCATCCCCAATATCCAGTCAGTCATCGGTTCTGTCTCCTTAATTTTTATGTCCATTCCTATCTTTTCATTCTCATTAACACTGCCTGGCCCTCATACTTTCTCCCCTGAACTACTATAAATGTCTTCTAACTGGTTCTACAACATTAAGTTCCACCTCTTCCCCACCCTAGTTCATCATTTTCTGATATGTGCTAACAAAAACCTGATGTCACTTCCCTATTTAAATCCTTCAGTGGCTCCCCAAATGCAATAGAATTTCTCATGCCCCGTTTATGAGCTGGCCCAACTTAGTGGTCTAGCCTCTTCTCTGGACATTCCCCAACCTTCCATCTGTTTTAGCCTACTGAACAACAGCATTTTCATTTCTTTCAACTCCACACCTGCCCCAAGCTCTAGTCTCCAGTTGGGTGACATTTATCTACTGTTCTATGCACTAGCAATAATAGTGTGTTGAATAAGACAGGGCTTAAATCTAGTGTGGGTTAGTCAGTAAACAAACATTGACCAATAAGAAAATGTCACATAATATTAAGTGCTATGAAGAAAAAAAGCTGAGAGTACTGAGACAGGGAGTGTCATGAGTAGCTTCTTTAATTTGGATACCCAGGAAGGGCTTCCTTAAGGAGGTGACATTTAAATAGAAATGTTAATGACAAGAAGCCAGCCATGCAAAGAGTTGAGCAATAAGTGTTCCTTTAGCCACATGCTATATGGCTATATCCCTCTTTTGCATAACTCCTCCTCTAGAATTACGGAGCCTAGCTTAGCCATGTCTTTCTCCAGGAGGCTTTTCTTTTTTTTTTTTTTTTTGTGAGGAAGACCAGCCCTGAGCTAACATCTGTTGCCAATCCTCCCCTTTTTGCTGAGGAAGACTGGCCCTGGGCTAACATCGTGCCCATCTTCCTCCACTTTATATGGGACGCCACCACGGCGTGGCTGACAGGCAGTGTGTCGGCGGGCGCCCGGGATCCGAACCCGCGAACCCCAGGCTGCCAAGTGCAGACTAAACCGCTGCGCCACTGGGCCGGCCCCCAGGAGGCTTTTCTAGAGCCTCCAAAACTGGGTCAGGGGCCCCTCCTTATGTGGTCCCAAAGCACCAAGCTCTTATCTCTACGGAAGCACTTGCATTGTGAATACTGGTCAATCTTTCCTATTTAAAATATTAATTATACAAGTAATAATACATTACTATGTTTCTCTTGGGAAAAAAAGGTTAAGTTAAAAAAATACAAGATTTAAGTCCCTCCTGACTCTTCCTCCCTCACAAAATCCCAGACTCTTCCCCAAAAGTAACCACTTCAGTTCAGTGCATATCTGCCCAGATCTTTCCCTGTGCATTTACATGTGTATTATATACAGTAATATATAGGTTTGGGGTTTGTTTTTTGTTCTTTACACAAAAGATATCATTGTGTATGTTCTTACACAACTTTTTTCACTCAACAGTGTCTTGAAGATCTTTCACTATCTCTCTCTTATGCTTCTGCATCTTCCTCACTCTTTCAAACGGCTGCACAGCATTCCCATAATCTCATCACTATAGCTTACTTCACCATTTCCCTGTTGATGAACATTTACATTGCTTCCAGTTTTTTGCTACTACAAACAATGCCTCCACCTACATCCTTGGCCATGCTTCTTTGTATGTATGTGCTTAATATTTTTATAGGATAGATACCTAGAAGCAGAATTTCTGGCCATTTTTACTTGATATTATCAAATTGTCCTTCATGATGGCTGAACCAATTCATCCTCCAACCAAGAGTATAAATGCACCCCTTTCCCTACACTCTTGCTGGCAGTAGATATTATCAACCTTTTTAGTTTTTGGCAATTTGGTGAGTGAAAAATGTTATGTCATTTGCATTTCTTTGACACAAACATTAAAGTTGAACATGTTTTCAAATATTATGGGTTATTTATATTGCCTTTTCTATGGCTTAGCCACTTTTATCCTTTACTCGTTTTTCTATTAGGGTTTTTTATTACTGATTTTTAGTGTAGGATATTTTCTTTCAGCACTTTGCTTGTCTTTTTGACTTTATTTAATTTAACAGAAGTTAAATATTTGAAATTTAACATAAGTTTGAAAATTTCAAGCTTATCAAACTTTTATGCCTTCTGGTTTTTTGTATTGTACTTAAGAAGGCCTCCCCTACCCAAGATTATAAACATTGTTCTTCTATATTTTCTTCTAAGCATTATAAAGTTTGGTTCTTACATTTCACTCTTTAATCCATCTGGAATTTATTTTGGAGTATGGGTTAAAGTAAGAAGCAAACAATTTTATCCCAAAAAGAGAGCCAATTGTTTCTAAATCTTTCACTCAAATAGACAGAGCAGAGTAAATGTGTTGCACACAGAGGTCTGAGAGTGAAGCCCAAAGCAGCCCACCACAAAGGCACAACTTGTTTGGAAATTTTGTGTTCTACCCCAAAAGCTCATGCTTCTACTCCACGATGTTTGTGTCAGCATAAAAATTATCACCCCTTCCCCCAACACCTTTGAGTAAGCTTCAGGAAGATGTGCTAGGTCTGTTATATTTGTCTTTCTACTTCTGTTTATGTTTGAAATTTTCCATAGTTAAAAAAAAATCTGCTCTATTTTTAACTCTTCTTCCTAGCAAGTCTGATAATCTTATCACTCAAATACTCCACCCTGTAATGGAGAAAGAAAACATATTTCTTATATTCCATCCTGCAGAGCAAAGCCATGTGATACTATGGTGATCCCTAAAAAACGGTGGATGTCAAATGTTAAGATTGGGAACAAGCAAATTAAAACTCAACACAATATCCACATTATTACATTTTGGTCTGATATATTAAATATATCACGTTATGTTTCACTTTTTTCAACAACAGAGAACAATCTCGTTCAACTTCTAGTTGTATATCAAGATTTAGGAATTAAGAGGTATTTAAAATATGCAAACAGTTACATGGTGGGGAAAAAAGAATGTGCTTTTCAATGTGCAAATATTAATTCGAAAAAGTATACTGATTCAAATTAATGCTGTTGGTTTCAGTGTTTCCTATTAATAAATTCTATGACAGAAGAAATTTAGCTTCTGATTTAAACACAAATTGCTTAGGCAAAAAGATGACAGAATACAAGATGAAAACACAGTAAAAATAAGGTGGTTAATAATTACTCTGCCAATGCTAGAGTAGTAGCAAGTAATGCTATATAAAGATCAAATCACCCATATATACCAAAAAATCTTCTTGAGCTGAGACCTCATTTTCAGCTTACCTCTTCTGATCCTTCTTGAATGGGATAATATGTAAAATAATTCCCGAAATAAGCTCCTTCTGATTTGAAAATAGATCCATCTCCAGGATAAATCTCTACTGAGTTCACATTTTTATGGGTAAGTCTAAGGCAGAGAAATAATCATTAAAAAATTGTTTTCTAATTGAGATTAAAACATACATGAAGGCAATCATCAAAAAAAAAAAAAAAAAGCAAAGAGGTATAGGCTTTTGCCTATACAGCAAAATGGATTAATTTCATACTCTGCACCCCAACCAGCTAAATTAATTTTTTTGCAAAAGATAAACAGAACACACAGAATTGGTTAATGCTTCTATTTCAACAACTAAGCTCAGTTTCTGGAAGTCAGGCATCTTGCCTCATTGTCCCCGATATCCTCACTGCCACAGTGTCTGGCACGTAATGGTCACCAAAGCAATGCCCATTGCACAGGAGTAAAATATGACACCTCCAGAACCTGAAGATAAGATTGTTCTTTAATAATGAAACAAGTAGAATCAAAACCTGATGGAGAAGATTAGCCATATGTAAAAGGAGCCATCCCTAAGAGAAGGTGACTGTACCTGGAGCAGTCAGGTACAATCAAGGTATTGGGTATATCATGTATAAAAACTAAAGCCAAGCCAATTTTAGTGAAACATATGAAGAATATATTGTCAGAAGGGAGTGGGTCTTCATGCAGGAAAAGGAGAGACCAAAAAACAAAAAATTTGACAGTGCTTTTCTAGCACTATTTACAGAAGTGAAACTCTGAATCTGGCCGACGCTGGTATTCCAGTCACTAGAGAGGAGTAATTTGTGGTGAGGTAGGGATAATTCAGTGGCATAGCGTGGGCACAGAGCAGCCACTCAATGAATATTTGCTGTGTGAATGAAGGCCAACATCTCCCTTAGCCTATCTAACTTCTCTAATTCCATGCTCCACAGGCAACCTCCCGATGTGACTAATTCAGACAACCAGAACCCCTGATGCTTGAAGGGGTATCCTAAATAATTGATATGAGTTATTTCATTCACTAGCAAAACTAATCCCTCACTGGCTTTGGAGTTATCTCAAAAATCTTATGAATATGGTTAATGTGAATTAGTCACAAGACCCCTGAGTGCCCCAATAAAATTAAGTTTTGAGACCTGTAAAACTCAAGACCAAACACAGAAGCCTGATGGCCCCAGCAAAACTGTGTTCTCTTGTGGGAGTCTGTCTGCAAGGCTAGTCAGCTGCCCTCCGTGACAGTGCTAAATAGGTTCAACTCCAACACAGGTGTCTTACCTATATGTAATACCCTTGTACCAAACCACTTTCACTGGTTCAGGATAGGAGTATTCTTCTTCATCAGACTGTCTCTGTGAAAGTGAATCACAAAAATTCCACCTGTGAAGGACAAAATACAAGCTATTAATTCTGCTTGCTCAACATAATTACCTTTAAAAGTCTACAAAATAGTGATACTGTAACAAGATTTAGTTCTTGCTTAAATTGTTAGAGCAAAGAAAAGTAAAAATATGAAAGTATATTAATGAAATTTAAAAATGAGTTATTTTTCCATGTATTTTCAATAATCTCATTATTGAATATCAGTACAATTACATAAATTAACAGTTTTACTAACCTTTAAAATTTAGGATTCAAACAAATATTTACTGAAATATCCATGGTGGACCAGGCACTGTACTATACACACTGGGGATATAACACCCAAAAAAGCAGACATGGTTGCTGCCCTCAATGGAGAATCCTATCTAGTAAAGATGTTAAATAGTAAATAGTGAGCATAAAGCAAGGAGAATCCCTACATGCTATGGGATTGTATAAGAACCTAATCCTGCCTAAGGACTTCAGGATAACCACCCTCAGGAAGTAAGGCCTACACTGAGACCTGGAAATAAGCATAAGCTAGCAAGCTGAGAGATAAAGGGAGTGTTCCTGGCAGAAGAAAGAGCAGGTGCAGTGGTGAGAGAAAGCTTGAGCAAGCATTCTAAGGATTGCAAGAAGTCCAGTTGAACAAGAGTAGGGAAAACAAGAATGGTGAGAGGCATGAGGGCAATAGTAGTGAGAGAGTGGAGGATTACAGATATAGGAAGGCACCAGATCATGGAAGGCCTGTTAAGCCAAGTTTAAGGATAATGGATTTCAATCTAAGGCCAGTGGCAAGTTATTTAACAAATGTTAATTTAGAAGCATAAATCTCTTTTGATCTGTACTTATAGTATTGGAATTTCTAATTTCAACTAGATAATCGTGACAGCCTGAAAATCATTCCTACGTTTTGTTTAAGTAACAAATATGTACTCAGACACTACCCCAGGATCAATCCCAATTCTACAAGGACCAGCTGTGAGACTTTACTCAGGTTATTTAACATTTCTGTGTCTCAAGTTCTTCTACAAAATGGGGATGATAATAGTACTTACCTCATGGGATTATTATATGGATCAAATAGGTAAAGCACAACTGGGCCTGGTACATAAGTGCTTTGTGTCAGCTATTATCATTATTACTGCACTACTTACACAAAGTTCATATCACAAATCTATAACCATTAGATTATTCATCTCTTAGTGGAGATAAAAGGTTTATACCTAGCCATCCAGAATCTTCTCCATGTTTAATACCCCTTTTGAAAATGGACATATTTATAGTCAGTTAACCAAAGACAGGGGTGGCCTCTGAGCTGGGTATAAAAGAAAGAACCCATGATTGTAAACTTGTCAGATCCAAGTAACCAAAGTAATGGGCTCCACTGAGCGGCAGCTGATGCTCCTCTGTGCCAGCTCCCACAGGGCCCTGTGCCATCACTTACCACACTTCAATAATCTTTTCAGCAACAGTGACCTTCACTAGACTCTAAGCTCCTGGAAAGCAGGGACTGTGCCTTAGTCATCTCTATATTCTCTGTGTTTGACAAAGTATCAAGTGTATAGTCAGCCTTCCATGAACATTCAATGCATGGACACAGAGTAAGAAACATAAGCAACACATTTACTAGTGAAATTATTTACTGTCAGTTATAAGCAAAGTTTTGATCAAGTGAATGAACTTTCCTGATGAATGATATGACAATTTAGAAAGAAAAATTATCCTTCGGTAAGGACTGGTTCTGACAAAAGCTTTGTGACAAATAAGTCATTCTTCATTACCTGTGCAGGTGTGGGACAGGACAGCTGAGTAACAGGGACCTGGGAAGAACAGAAACCTCTTTTCCTCTTTCCTCCGAAACATCAGAAGTTAAAATTCTACTCTGGGTGATATTTGCATCAATTCCAGACATATTGCTGATTTTATTATGAAAATGAAGTGCTAAAGACAAAGGGTATTTCCATTCCTCTGGACAGGAGGCCACAGACCAGTGCTGCTTTACCCACGTGTATACACATGTGTGGTTTGTACAAGGCGAGGGCAGCTCCTCCTTCTCTTTAGTTCCAGTTACACACCTCTTCTTCTCTAAAGCTTCTTTGGGTTTCAAGATTTGACAATGAAGTTCATTTTCTTTATTCTTCAGTTTCTGTCCTGGTAAATTTCCATATGTACAGATTTTGCCTGCTTTTTCGACCAGTTTGTCCTTTTTGGCTTGATTACTTTTTTCTGACAATACTCTAGATGAGTCTGGTTTCTGGCTTACTTTACACAAAAAATGGACTGTAAATTCATGCTGAAATTTGGGCAGGCAAAGGTATGCGTGACCATCTAAAGATGATATCTTCACCGTGCCACTCTGCATGCATATCATGCCATCATCAGTATCAAGACTGGGCCATCTCACTTCTGAGATGTCAACAAAGATACGCTAAGTTGAGGGAAGAAAAAGAGATGGTGAATATTTCCTGTTAACAGTCCAATTTTTCCATACATTTGATACTAACATATTGTGTAAGAAAGCTCTTAAAGTTTTGTTTGTGTTTTATAATCAGAGAAAATTAAAAATGGAGAACCCAATGTCAACCTATACATGATTTTCCACAGAATATTTGATATTAAGATTATCTCTTAGGATAAGAGATGTAAAACAAACACACACACCGATAAAAAAATGAAAGAAGAAAAAGAAAAAATCATCCTGACTCTATTTAGTGTTAGACATATTTTTGTTTAAAATGTACAATGAATCAGAGATAAATAGATTTCCAGCCCTTCCCAAAAGTCTACTCTGAAAAAGAATATAAATGAGGGAAGACCAGCAGTACAATGTACTATATTAAAAGCAATCATAACTTAAATGATATGGAACTAGCATAAAAATCATTAACAGAACAACTCAGAAAATACAGAAAGATTCACTCATATCTTAAAGTGTTACAAGTGATAACATAAACTTTTCAAAACAAGGAGTAAAAGAGAGAATTATTTAATAAATGGTACTGGAATCACTGAATAGCATTTGGGAAATAGCAAAGGGTTATCACATGGACTAAACAGAATAACATGTATAAAGTACCTGTCCTAGGTAGCACCTGGCATGCCGTACAATAAAATAAATTCCAGGTGACTTAAAGAGTAACATTTTAAAAAACTGAATTACTCAAAGGTAAACTGATCCTGACCAACAGCATACAGAATCGTAACAGGTAACGGTGCCTGATGTGTCTTTTCATATAAGACAAAAACAGTAGTTGTTGCTTAACAGTCTTTTAATCAATTAATCTTGCCAACAGTGAAACATTTCAACTTCCATTTATATAAAACCTTAAATTTACAAAAACTATTGTCAAGAAAGCCTCTTAAATTTACAGTGCTATCTATGTGCACAAATGTTACCACAGTAGTCACTGATTACAAAGCTGGTCTGTAAGGTTGGTCAGTTAAGAAAGTTCTCTTCTAGAGTTAGACTATCTAATAATCCTACTGCAGCATCTGCAGCAAGCTGTGTGCTTTCAATGAATAAAGCAACTCAAAAGATACAGTGGAAAAACAGCCTTGTTTAAGTCACAACTTATAATTTTTCATGGCTCCTTTGCCATGAGACAATTTAAGAGAAAATTACTCAGTAGACAGGCAAGCATCATGATGGTAGCAGGAAGTGGTTAAAAGACAGTCTTCAGAGTCAGACAGACTGGGTTCAAATCCTGACTTTGCCACTTAGAACATTTCCTGAAAAGGGGGCTGATATTCAGCCAGTATACCTGCTCTGATTGGTTGGACATCCATTTTGATCAGCAGGTACCCACGCCATACTGGTGTTGTTAAATATTTTTAATATTATTCCTAGTTCTTGGCACATAGTAAACCCTCAATAAATGAGACAGTATTATATTCCTAAAAGTTCAAAAATAGAATATAAGGAAAAGAATAAAATGTGTATACCCATAAGTAATCACATATCTCTACCACACATTAACAAATAACTACACATAAACTACTGAAAATAGCCACATAATTTCTTAATTTTGACACCTCTGAGAATCAGAAAGTCACCAATCTGAAAAGTTCTGAATATAATCCTTGGCTATAAAGAAAAAGGCAGGGAGATGAACTATGTAACTTCTGTGTCTCAATCAATATACAAAATATCAAAACACCTTAGTCTGATGAAATATATAGGCTTATGCATTCTGTAGCAATGTGTCTATTCACAAATGTCATGAAGAAAAGACTAATATTAAAGTACCTGTTTTTAATTACTTCTCCTCAAATATTACCTGTAAAAGTGAGGTTTAAAAAATTACCTTTTTTTTTTCAGAAGGTATGATGCTTTCAGATAAAAAAGGGCAAGTAGCAGAAGAGTTTCGAAAATCTAGTGCTCGCTGTAGTTGCTCCTACAAAAAGAAACACAAAATGTAATCTTAAAAAATGACTTCAGAGGCTGGCCCACTGGCATAGCGGTTAAGTTCGCACACTGCTGCGGTGGCCCGGAGTTCGCAAGTTCGGATCCTGGGCGCGGACCTATGGACCGCTTATCAACCCACGCTGTGGCAGGTGCCCCACATAACATAGAGGAAGATGGGCACAGATGTTAGCTCAGGGCCAGCCTTCCTCAGCAGAGAGGGGGATTGGCAGCAGATGTTAGCTAAGGGCTAATCTTCCTCATAAAAAAAAAAAAAGAAAAGAAAAAAAATGACTTGAGTGCCAGCCTGGTGGTGTAGTGGTTAAGTTTGCACACTCTGCTTCAGTGGCCTGGGGTTTGCAGGTTCGGATCCCGGGAGCACACCTACACACTGCTCATCAAGCCATGCTGTGGCAACGTCCCACATACAAAAAAGAGGAAGATTGGCACAGACGTTAGCTCAAGGACAATTTTCCTCAAGCAAAAGGAGGAAGACTGGCAACAGATGTTAGCTCAGGGCCAATCTTCCTCACCAAAAAAAAAGACTTGAAAATCAATTTAGAAAGGTAGTAGTCCAGAATACTAATTACTTTCCATATTTTGGCCACCTCGACAATATTTGTTTTTTGAGTTAAGTGTCAGGTTTACTTACTCGATAAGTGCTAATAACAAAGTGTGTCCTTTGGCGAATTCTTTCTGGTTGTTCCAAAGGATGTGCTGAAATAGGAGGTGCCTTTTCAAATAAAAATTCAGAGCCACAGGGAGAAAGCTGCAGTCTGGAACCGTCAACATATTGTACTTGCACTGAATCATCTTCATAAAGCACCATTCGCACTTCAGCTGCCATTACTATGACTATGGATAAAATGTCCTTCCAAGGTGAAGACTGATGGAAATAGGAAACAGTTGCACAAACAGTTCTATCAAAACAAACGGATGCATTTTGTAAGAATATAAGCAAAATACATTGCCATTGCATTTCCTTATGTTGGAGGAAAAGTAATTATTTTACTACATACTCTTAAATGATCTGAAATTAACATCCTTAACAGAATGCCTTGATTATCCCTTGGGGATTCAGTACTTCACTGTGGGAGGATAACCTAGAGGGAGAGGATAGCTCACCAAGTTTTAACTGCCTTTATAATTTTAGTAGCGTTACTTCTCCTGAAGTTTAATTTCTATAAATTATGTGCTCAGTATCTCATTTCAAATAACAGGCAAATTCCACCTTTGCAATAAGAATACAGCAAATCATTTGTAACACATGCAAAAGGCAGACCAAAAGTAACTATTAGGCTTAAGAGGAAAGAACACTGAAAAAGAAATCCAAATACCTGGATTTTTTTGTCCCTAGCCTGGCACTAAGGAAGTAGCTCCATGTCACTACTAAGCAAGCTAATTATCTCCTAGTGTCTTTGATTCATCTTTATTTCTGAATTCAATTTCCTCTTCTCTACTTCTAAAATGACTCTGTATCTTCACCTATGCTTTCCATATAGGTATGACTGAAGGGGAATTAGAGGGTTGGGTTCCATTCGTACTCCACCATTTACAAGCTCCAAGCCTCAGGTTGTTTCCTTATTTGTAAAATGGGGATAGTAACAGGATCGTCAAAGGGGTTAAATGAGACAACACATATGACAGTGCCTAGTATTGCGAATGTCGCCTTGTAGGAGCTCAACAAATCTTATGATTCCTTTCTAATACTAACCTCATCCCCTTCTAGGACATTATCTCCTTCTACTACTCAGGTGATCAAATAACTTTCCATAGATACCACTTTCCCCAGTTTACCCCTATTTTCCTACCAATAAACTTCTTAAGTGTAGTATACACTTATTGTCCGCTTTCTTTCCCATCAGTCTTCAATCCATTGCAATCCAGCTTTCTCCTCCATTTCTCTACTAAAACTGTTTCCCAACAGTCACGAGTGTCTTCCTACATCCAATGACTTCAGTTTTCATCCTACTCAACTGGTCTACCTTCCCCTGCACCAAACTCTCCTTCCTCTGCCCTTTATTTAAAAAAAAAAAAAAAGAAAGGCTGCCATGGTTTCCTCTACGTCTACCTCTGTTTTCAGTTTAATCATTGCTCTTCTTCACCATTCTCTTAAATCAAGGATTCATCAAGACCTGACCTTGGGCCCCATTCCAACTCTTCTTACTGTACACACTTATGCTGCTTTTATGCCCACCCTTGCTTTTTAAAAAAAATTTTACCCCTTTTCAATGTTTGTAATTAGCTACATATGATATGGCCTATAATCTTCTGTGGAATATGTCAGGATATAATATTAAACCATATGCTCTTCTGCTGAGGAGATTCAGACAACTTCAAATATTCTCTTTCTTTAGAGAACTTCCAAACCTACCTGGCCTCTTTGCAGAGCTTCCAGCTGCCTGCTAGACCTCTCTTCACGTCCCTGTCCCACAGATAAATCAAACTCCACTGACGAAAATGGAACTGAATCACTCCCACCAAAAGCAGACTTCTGTAATATCCCCTAATTTCACTTTCACTCTTACCTCTCAAGTCCAGTCTACATACGGTAGTCAGAAGAATCTTTTAAAATAAAAATGAGATAACTCCCTGGCTTACAGCCCACCTTTTGCACTTAGAATAAAATCCAAATTCCTAACAATGGCCTACAACAGCTACACAATCTGGCCCCATCTACCTCTTCAAATGTCATCTCCTAACTCTCTCCTTCTTGTTCAGGACACTTTAGCTACATCAGCCTTTTAAATGTTTTTTAAACAAGCTGTTGCCCATCTCAGAACACTTCCACTGTTCTTTCTGCCTAGCATGTCCTTTCCTTGGCTCATCACATGGCTGGGTCTTTGTCACCAGGTAAGATCTCAGCACCAATATCACTTCCTCAAAGGCTTGACTTGACCATCTCAGTTAAAGTTGTCCCTAACCATCTCCCAATCACTTTTTATCCATTTCATCATTTTTCTTCAAAGCATCTATCACTACCCAAACTGATTCTATTTATTTACTTGCTTTTTGTCTTTTCCCTCTCAGATATAAATTCAATCAGAGCAGGGACATCCTCTGCCTATTCACAATTGTATCCCTGGCACCTAAAAAAATACTTGGTAAATAATAAGGGTGCAATAAATATTTATTTAATGATGAAACAATAAATAAGTGAATTTTAAAATTCTTGCTCCTCCTGAAGTTACCATTTGAGTTAATGGCATCTCAATGTTAGCAGCCAATATTAGCAAAATGTGAGTCTCACTCTGTTTCCCTCCACACCCCTGGTAACAAGTACTGTTGCTTTTCTGTCTCTCTCTTGAACCTGGCTCCTCTTTTTCTATTTCAGGCCATCAACTCTTCCCTCAACTCCTGCAACTGTCTGGGACTTTTCTCCAGTTTTTTCCCCTCTCCAATCCATTTCCAGTTTTGCTGTTATAGGTAACTTTCCACAACACAGACCATACCAATTGCTTTACATCGCTTGTTTACACACTTGTTAAATGGCAATAAACATTAATAGCAATAAATGCATTTACATTGCAGCTATATTTATCAGAAGCCTACTCGTTATTTCAGGAAAAAAAACAGGTGCAGATACACAGATGGAAAACGTTTATTTTCTGGTACCAACTGGAAAAAGATTTCTATCTTTGGCCAAGCTTTTTTTTTAAACAGCTTATTGAGGTATAATTGTTTAGATTATTTGAATAATAAAGCATGCACAAGAAACAGTGGAATGTCTAAAGTTTCTGGTGTATCATTAAAAACCATAATCTGGCTCCAACCCACATTTCCAGCTTCATCTCTACTGTTTTATTCCTGTTTGCGTTTTCACCACCCAGCACATTACATCAGAGTATGTTTAACGATCAAAAAGCCACAAATCTGTTCTTGACATCAATGGGAACCTCATTTTCCAAAATGCAAATATCTAGTTACAGAAAAAGCCTCATGAAAACAACAACCAACGTCTTGGACTCACACAACAGTTCTAAGCAGAAAAGTCTTGGAAATGAGGCCAATCAACGGCCCCCGTGCTTTAATTTGCCAAAATGCTCGACCGCGGCGCCTGCGCCTGCCCAAGATTGCTTCCCGAGGGATATTTCTCGAATTTGACAAATTACCAACAAGCGATGTTTCTTGATGAAAGAAAACAATCACAACCGCAAAGAAATAAGGCCACCCGGAGAGTGTTTTGGCCGAGACGTCCGTCAAGTCCGAAGAGCGGGAAAGCGTCGGCAGCGCCAGCTGTAACCCCGGGGAGAAAGCCCAGGCAAAATGCAGCGGTTCAAACCTTCCCGCACCCTGAGAGAGCGGCTGACCTCGCAGCAAAAGGACCGGAAGTCCCGCCCTGACCGTGCCCTCCGCTCCGGGGGCCGCACGCCGTCGCATCCCTGCGAAGGGCGGGACCGGAAGTAGGGGAGGCGGGAGTTCCCAGTCCGGAGTCCCGTCGACTTCTCCTCGGTCTTTACTTCCGGTAGCCCGCACGGAAGCGGCCTGACCTGCTTGTGATAAATCTTGTGAGAACTAGCATTCTCACGGCCCTGCCAAGAGCTAACCACACGGATAGATTTCAGCGGAGTAATAAGTAATAATAAGTATATGTCATGCTTATTTAAATATCTAAGCAACAATTATACCGCAATAAAGCTGTTTAAAAAAAAAAGTGGCCAAAGAGACCTTTTTTTCCCTTTTGGTATCAGAAAAATATGTCTTTCAACTACGTATCTGCACTTTTTTTTTCCCCTAAAATAGCAAGTTGACATATGTACTATATTTATTGCCATTAAACAGGTATTTATGGAGAGCTATGTGCTAGGCACGCTGGGGATAAAGCAGAGAATAAGACCCAGTTCCTTGGTTTCGCAGATGGGGACTAGAGGTTAATGGGACAGAAACGACTAGACAATAGTTTGATCACAGTTGTGGTAAGTTTCTAAAATAAAATACAGAGGTCTGTGAGAGCATATAGTGAGGAGATAATTAGCTGAGGAGATAATTTCACTGAAATCCAGAGGATAAGTAGGTGTTAGCCAGGTAAAGTAGTGGGGGAAGTATTTCAAGCAGAGGTAACAGCCTATGTTAAGGCCCTGAGGCCCAAAGGAAAGATCCTTCCCCTTGAAAGTGTTGAAGGAAAGCCAGCTTGGTTTCAACATAACTGAGGAGAGAGAGGCCTTCAGGGGAGAGAAGCCTGATATGTGGCTTTAGAAGTAGGCAGGGGCCAGATCATTATGGATTTATGATCATTATAGACTTTATCTTAAGAGCAGTGGCAAACTATTACAAAGGCTTTAAGCAAAGGTGGCAGCACCAAGTGATGGGGAGAAATCTAACTCCTTAAATTCATCTCCTCTTTTAAAAGTCTGAAATGCAAATTGACCTCAATCATACTTAAAGTGTAATAAGGGCATCCTTAGACAACCATGTTTTCATTGATCTGTAACATCAGTCTGTAGTATACAGTGCTAACTTAGGTTCTATCCCACTCCCACCTTTTTCCCCAATGCCTAAGAACCATCTATATATAAATTCTGTCTACTACAAAGGAGTTTTATGATGCTATTTGTGCTTTAGAAAGATTCCTGGAACTGAGTGGAGAACGGATTGTAGGATGCAACAGCAGATGTGGGGAGCCCAGTAGGAGGCTTTGAAAAAGCAATAGGAGAGATGATGGCAGTTCAGACTCAAGACTGGGCAGTGAGGATGGAGAATATAGTTCTAAGAAATATTTAGGAGATTGACTCCATAGTTTTGGTTATGACTGAATGTGGGAGGTGGGGGGGGGGTAGGAGTTAAAAACAGTTCCAGGGGTTCTAGTTGGGGCAAGTGGATAGGTGGCAGTGCTATCATCAAGAGGAGGATGTAAGAAGAGCAAATTTAGGGAATAGCATAACAAATTTTGTGAGTCCTTCTGGTGGAAATGACAAGTTAGCCAAGGTCTAGAATCAGATTAGAAACAGATCTGGAGGTCAATGGGCGATAGCCACTAACTGAAGCTACAGGAGAGGACAAAATAGTCCAAGAATATTATGACATGAGAAAAGAATGCTTAGGACTGAGCTTTGAGGAACACCAATGCTAACAGATTAGGAAAGGGAAAAAAATCATTGAGGAACAGCATAAAGCTAGAAAGCAAACTACTTGTTCTAGATGCCTAGAGATTTTCCATTTTGGTGTCACTAGACAATGTCAGATATTGCCTAGAGAATAAGCTAAAGAATGAAGTGTCTATTAAATTTAGTGACATGGAGGTCATTGGTGACTCTAGTGAGGGTTGTTGTATATAGTGGGGTCAGAAGCTATAGTGGTTTTCAAGAGCAAGTAGAAGGTAGGGAAATGGAAAAATGAGACACAACTTGAGAAGTCTGACTGGGAAGCAGTGAGAGGACTGAGGTTGGAGAGAAGTGAGGGCCAGATTTCTTTTGATGAGAGGAATGGCATATTTAACAGCGCATGCAAAGAGCCAATGGAGAAAGAGATGAAAAATACACCAAGTAACAATAGAGCTCATGAGAATGAGAGAGGAGGGGATTTGAGCACATATGGAATAACTGGCCATGGAATAGGAAGAGGGAGGGATGAAGAGAATGCAGATGCATTTATGCACATCTGTCTGGCAGCTTTTTTTTTCTGTGAAGCAAGTCATCAGTTAGGGGATGAAGGGGCAGATAGAGTCAAGAAGGTTGGAAATAGTTTTAAAAAAGGGAATGAACAAACGGTAAGATTACTGGCAGCACTGACAGTGTGATTGAAGGTGGTGACTATGAATTCAGTGGTACAAACCTACTAGAAACATGACCTCCAGCTGCCTGGATGCAGAAGCATCAGGTTCACCCATGGTTGGCATTTTGCCAGGCTGACACAATACTGCAGTAGCATACATGCCTTTAAGTTATTTACGTCTGCTGAAGTCTAGTCAGCCAAAGACAACCGGGCTCAAGCCTGTAGTCTGACAAAATCAATATTTATTGACTTGCAAGCAAGGAAGCACACTCCAGGGGAACCTTGGATGGTGTGATCCACAGGGGGAGGAGGGCGCCATCTTCGGTGAGGTTTCTGCTGAAGGATTCTGAGGAAGCTCTAAGGGAAGGGAGACCAGTTCTGGGTTGGATGCTGTTTCTGCAGTAGGATTAGGAGAGGCAGGGATTAACTAGGGATTGGGTGCTGTCATGAGGCGAGTAGTTTAGCAATTGGGTATCCCCAGTAAGAGATGGGTGGGGAAAGCAAAGCAGGTCTGGGGGTCCTCACTGGTAACAAAGCAGTGGTCACATAAAGAGGGGAACATGCTGGCGTTTTATAGCTGCTGCATGACCTTGGAAGAAACAATGTTTCCTGTTGACTTTGCAGCTGGCTTTATCTGTGTCTGTCCTTCCAGCCTGATTTTTCCTTTTTCAGTTGGAGCCTATTTTCAGTCCTCCAGTTCTGGACAGGTTTTCACTCTTTCATACCAAGCATCCTCCTCTCTTGCTAAATGTGACTTTTTTTAAAACAAATTACAACTTAATCTGTACCTATCTGTCCTCCCTGTAGATAAGATTCAATGAAATACCTAATCATAGAATTGCTCCTGCTTTCTGACAACATCCAATCTAGAGTGAACCTTCAGTTTCTTAGACCCTCTCTCAAATTATCCAATCAAATTACCACCAAATCCTATAATAGGTTCTTTCTAGCACCGTCTTACTGATACCCCCAGTTCCCCATGGTGTTATGTTCTGCCTTACTGCAACAAGTACTAAACCCCAGATGTTCGGGTACAGGTCTGCTCCTAGTAGTCTTTGGCTGGAAGGGCATCAACAGCATAAAGACAGAGGACCTGAGTTGATGACATGACTGCCAGGTTCAGACCAATATTTGCACTTTGTTGCCAGAACACAAGACTGTGACATTCACTGGCACCTTTGTGTCTTTGCTCATTGGAGACTTGTACTAATAATCCCTACAAAAGACTTACTGACCCATGTTTCTGTTGAAGATATGGCAATCCTAAAGGCCAACAATTGTGGCCTTTCATTATGTACCTTTGCAGTTTTAAAATATGTCCACATGTTCCTTGATGACTTTCTGATATGGCTTTAGAGACTCACTTAGAACCAAAAGATTGGTGGAAGTAATGGCTGTGTGCAGCTTCTGAATACAGTTCTTCTTGGGTCTTTTCCAATACCCACTCTCAAAATCCAGCTGCCATGTTGTGAGAAGTCCAAGCCAAATGGACAGGCAATGTGTAAGTGGCTCTGGTCGAGGGATAGCATCAAGTCATCTCAGCCCATGTGAGTGAGGTGAGTGAAGAAGACTCTAGATGATTACAGCCCCCAGCTGTAGGCCAGCCCCACTCCTTAGTTTTCCCAGCTGAGGGCTCAAACCTTGCAGAATAGAGAAAATCCATTCCTACTGTGCCCTGTCCAAATTCCTAAGCCACAGAATCCATGAGAATAATAAAGTGCTTATTGCTTGGAGACACTAAGTTTGGGTGGTTACTTAAGCAGCACTAGTAACTGGAACATATATTGATCCTGTTGGTAGCTATTGTGAGTAGTCATGCATCACTTAACGACGGGGGCTACGTTCTGAGAAATGTGTTGTTAGGCAATTTTGTCATTGTGCAAACATCACAGAGTGTACTTACACAAGCCTATATGGTATAGTCTACTACACATCTAGGCTACATGGTTCTCATCTTATGGGACCAGTCGTATATGCAGTCCATCGTTGACCAAAACGTCATTATGCAGCACATGACTGTATAGTAGTGATTGGTGACAATGAGCTAGTAGACAAAACTGGATGGTATTCACAGAGCAACTGCTAAAAGTTTAAAGTATATTCAGTTAGCATATACTTGGCCCCTGGTCTAATATACTGCCCCTTCCCTACACCCTCTTCCCTCCCACCCCTGAGAATTACAGAATTGCTTTACAGTAAACACAGTCTTTAGAGAACTGCAGATTAAGATAACAGCCACCATGGTACAGGAACCATTTTGAAAAAACAATTCTATTACAATTTCTAAAACCCCCAATTACATATATAATTCCCTTCTATAATAAGGAATCTAAAAGTTTTAATATTTTATATTTGCTAGTTTTTTCCAAGTAGACTTGTTATTGAACTGAATTCTTATTCAACAGACATTGAACAGAATATCTTCTATCCTAGTAGATTCTCTCATTTCGAACCTTAATTTTATGGTATCATGTAAAAAAGTTCAACAGAAATTCTTTAAAATACCAGGATACCACTCCAAAAATTTAGAGGAAACAAACTATTTAAATTTTTATTTCCAAAGTCTAATTTTAATCCAGACCAAACAAACAGAAAAGTGAGAAAGCTACCTGTATTAGCAGACACAGATGTACCAAATGTAAAACAGTGGGTTATTAACAGAACTATTTACATGCATATTTACAAGCAATCCTTTTGTACATAAAGTTTTACTTTTAGTTAGTTGGAAAAAGATTTTTGACATTAGGTAAAAATGTTACTTAAATAGGGCTGAGGTGGTACCACATTATAGTAGAAGTATTAGAAAAGTGATCCTCAAGGTGTATCAATTATAAAGTGGATGAAAACTTGAGTGACAAAGATCTAGTAAAATTCTCTAGTAAAAAAGTCAATGCAACTCAGGCTACAAAATAAAAATGAGAAGGTCATATAAATAAAGCAGAATAATGTTCTAGGCTTTAGGCTAATGAAGTTAGGTGAAAAAAATGAACAGTTCTAAAATTGCAATAAAGCCTCAGTGAAGAATCTTGGTTGTTTAGTTGGGAGTTCTAAGTTTGCTTGCTTGTTTTTTAATGACATTTTAAAAGCCCTTGGTATCAAATAGTATCTGGATATGTAAGTCAGTTGTTAATGATATATTCTAAGACTTCAGTGCTAAAGAATGTCATGATTGTGATTCATAGTTGAAACCCAATTCACTGAGACACTAAATGTAAAACTAAATGAAAGCTATAATACTCATATCTAAAAAAAGGATGCTACATTTTGCAGTTATATGTATTTCCAGGCTAAGACTTTTCCCCTCAAGAAAAGTAGAATTTAAAAGATAAGCTTCTAACTAGCTAGCAAAATTTACTTTCAACATTTCATTTATTTCAAAATCGATTTTATTGCAGCCAAAACAGTAGAATTAACTGTACATAATAAACTATTATATATATATACACATTTAAGTTATAGGGAATAAAGTTTATTTTGGCAGATAGTGTTAAACAAAATTAAAGTTGCATACATTAGTAACATAACTCAAAATCCTTAATTTGGTATAAGTGCGACACATTTTCTTGCTTTCCTGTGTTCTGCTAAATCACCATAACCTAAACTGCTTTATAAAACCGATATGCTGAAATTTAGCTTTACTGCTTTCGCTTACGCTCTGATTCCAAACAAAACTTTTCATAAGCTTCTTCTATCTCTGGGTCCATCTCATCATCAATATCATCCAAGTATCTGTGAAAGAAGCAAAGATGATTCGTAAGTTTAATGTTTTTCAATTCAGAGAACGTCCAAGATGCAAGGCACGATTCAAGAAAGTATGTGACATAACTTTCCTAGACCGAGTTATAACAGAACTCAAGCTCTGTTTAGATTACGTAAGTCATTCCTCGGACAAACACATGTTTAATTGGATGAATTAAATTTTACACTGGATTCTGATCCTCTTGTGTTCAAACTTAAGATTCTGCTATACTTTTAGACACAGGTTAAGTTCTTTAATCTCAAAATTAAATCAAAGACTTGACACATAAACTTAGGGGCTCAAGATTGATATTAACTTCATAAATTTACCTCATCAATTCCACTATAATTAGAACATAATTTCAGATATGTCATTCATTTCTATGATGCAATATTTTATGTCTACTTAACATCAGAAATAATATTCCTGCAATGACAATGTAGTTACACTCTCATTTATTTGGAATTAGACTTTCATAACAAGAGGCTACTTTCCAGATCATTTGTTTCAGATGTTTTCCAACTATTAGGTAGTTTAAAATGATGGAAAACAAGGCTTTTCATGGTTAAGTATGGGGGGAAAATTTTAAGTGCCCATTAAGGATTTAACACACACATTCTTGCTGAATTCCCACAGCCATTAAAAAAAGATAGGTACTACTATCACCTTCATTTTAGATTAAAAAAAAACAAAACCCGACTCTTAGAGGTTAAATAAATAATGTAGGATTTGGGTAAGTATGTGGCAGACCAGAATCTGACTTCAGATCTTTTCTTTTTTTTTTTTGTTTTTTTTTTTTTTGTGGGGAAGACAAGCCCTGAGCTAACATCTGTTGCCAATCCTCCCCTTTTTGCTGAGGAAGACTGGCCCTGAGCTAACATCGTGCCCATCTTCCTCCACTTTATATGGGACGCCGCCACAGCATGGCTGACAGGCAGTGCGTCGGCGGGCGCCTGGGATCCGAACTCGCGAACCCCGGGCTGCCAAGCGCGGACTAAACCGCTGCGCCACCGGGCGGCCCCCAGATCTTTTCTTTTCTGCACTTCTCCTCCACAACAAGATCCTGTCTCTATGTCTCTCACCCCCTAAAATCCTTTCCACCTACATGTGTCACAAAACTATCTTGCCAATCCTACCAATTGCTGATGGGTCTTTTTCTCTTTGTTACTCCCCCATTTCCAGTATAAGGCCATGTGTTGAAATGGCCACAAGTTCATTAGGGTGAGAGAATATACTGCTTACCAAGCAAAACTTACAGGATAACCTGAAATTCAATGCCAACAACAACTTGAACTTCCAGTGCTATACTCAGCAGGGTTGAACCTTCCTAATTGTACTTAGGTCATACATCCCTGTATTTTCTTCTATTAAACTAGTATATAAAAGTATGACAACATTATATTAGAAGATCTCAAAAACTGGCTTATAATTAAAATGTCACTAAATAGGAGAGAGGATAAAGGTGGTTCACCTTTTTTTTTAAACCTACAACACACATGAGAGATGGGATATAAGAAAAACTGAAGTCAGATTTAATTCATTCCCCCCTCTACTTAGGAAGAAGAGAACCTAAGTAGCTTGTCCAGATTCGTATAAATTGTTAACAGAGCTGAAACTAAACCTCACAAATTCTTGGTCCTTCTATAACAAAATGTAGTACAATCCAATGGTAAATGAGTAATATATTTTAAATTTCTTTTATTACAATAAATGGCAGGTGAAGAAATTGAGATATGAGAATAGGACTATAACGTACATCTTCCCATCAGTCCAAACATTTTATATAGTAATCTGTGTTTTCTTTAATCTTAATTTATCCATTGAAAGTTAAGATTTGAGCCTTTTACCAATTGCCAGAAGGCTGTTTCAAGTATTTATGTATTCTCATTTACTTTCCAAAAAAGCTCGAGGGGTGCTACTATTCCTACTTGATGGATGGAGAAACAGGCACAGAACTTGCCCAAGATCTCACTGTATTAGAGCTACTTATTTTAAAGTCTTAGGTATAATAACAGAATCTATTTTATAAAAACTGATTGTGCTTGAATATGTTACATTTTAATAATTTTTCCCTCAACTACATGTAAATTTTCAGAATCATAGTTTACATGTTTTCTAATCCGATTTCCTAAAAATTTTTGGTAAATAAGTACTACATATATATGACCATAATATCATCAAATCAAAATGCACATTCTTTCATCTACTTTTTTCTAGTATAAACTCCATCTACAAACTGTGGCCACAGAAATTTCACAAAGAAACTTAGTAGCTAAAGAGAACTTACGGATCACCAGTCCCTGATAAATCTGTTCCATTTTCTTCATAATCTGGAAAAAAGTCTTCTCTTTCAAGTAACTCTTGATATTTCTCTTGGTAATCTAGAAAAAAATAAAGAAAAAATTTACATGCTGAAAAAATTCATATAAAATGGCCAGTTATCCCTAAAAATCCTTTTTATTATGACTTTTCATTTAAGTAGATCCAATTTTTAAATAGCAGTAAGCTTCCAATTATGTATTTAAGAGCTTTTACAAAACTTATATTCTAATTGGCTTGCTTTTGCCCCCCTGCGTGCTCATAAATTAGTTAAATATAATATTCCACTAAACATAAGTTGGAAATCAAAGCCACTGTGAACATACCAGAGTACATTTCTCAGCCAATATGTATGCTGTTTACATTCTCTACTGCTTCTTTCTATCAGACAAAGTATTGGCTAGATAACTTGGGGAACACGTTCCTTCCATATTCCTGTTTTTCCTTCCACAAGGAAGGATTTCAATCAAACATCCTGGCTTCTGGCTCCCCCATTACTCCTCCCCAAGGTGGTAAAGTGAGCTGCCTGGCTAGCAGGTCTCAGCCATTGTTCCATGTTTCTCAATCACAGGAGGCTAACCTAGCAAAGGTTCTGAGCAAAGGGGATTTTCTTTTCTTCCCTCTCCTTGGAGACAGCTGGAAGGTAGTTACCTAATAAATGTTTCAGTTATAGCAACTTTCCCTAGGTTGGGCTCTTGCAAGGCAATACATGTGATATTATTGCTCTCCATCTGCCAACTGTCTTGGGCAGAGTTACTGAGCATCTTTTAAGATCAGCATGTCTGCATGGAGTCCTCACCTCTGAATAATAAAATAGATCACTGTACAGTAAAACTAGTTACCTTAAATTTAGTTTCTTGTGACCAACAGCTACCTCAAATTTTAAGAGGGTAATATAATTACACCAGACAGGGTAAAGACACGTTTTTCCAAAATTGTGAGTCTCTATAAAACTCTAATTCCAGCTTAAGGGGTTGGTGATATTCTGACATCCAATTTTGGCAATTTGGAGACCATTTTAACTATAAAACCTTCCTCAACAAATGCTGGAGGTAACAGATAAGATGAACATCCTTTCAAATCTACAGATGAGTTCACAAAAAAGAAAATTCAGTGACCAGACGTCAGAAGTGAAAAGGGAACTGAAGCCACATATGACTACTGCAGCTTGGGGGCTGGCAGACCGTGTGGTCTCAGGAACAAATGGCTTGGATTTTAAAACCCATGCAAGGTCAGAAAGGAAGATCTTGGGTCCATGTGAAACTGGGAGAAAGAATTCAGGCCCCAAGCCCATATCACACTGCACAAACCCAGGGTCTTCAAAGGGCTGATATTCTCAAACAAAAGATGGACCAGGAGAAAACAAAACATAAACACCCAGGTGACACAGGGAGATGGCAAAGGAGCTTGGTTGTCTCTACCTGGGTTTGGACTACAGACAGAAGAACTCTGAAGAAATTGGTTCCCCAGAGAATTTGTAACAATGAGCCTGTACCTCAAATCTCTACTACCCACATAAAGAACCCCTATTGACAAGAAAATAGAAACTTTTTCCAAGCCAGTGTTACCCCTGTGGCTCCTGGCAGGAGCAAATATAAAATCCACTTTGGATACATGTTCCTATAATCCAAGCCATGAGGAATTTTCATGAAGAAAAACAAGAAGACAGTTAAAACAGTGGAGCATTCATAAAGGGCCAAAATATATGTAACAACTTCATATGGTTTAGGAAAAACAAAGCGCGGAGACAACAAATGATAAAGCAAATGGCGTAAACTGTTAACAAAGGTATATATGAGTAAAGGGTAGACGGATGTTCTTTGTACAATTTTTACTTTTGTAACTTTTCTGTTTGAAATCATTTTCAAAAAAAAGTTTAAGAAAGTTAAATACGAGATTGCAATAAAAAATGATCACAACATAAGGAAAAAATTTTGTGTGTGATAATCAGAGTAACAGCAGGATTAGAATTAAGACAGAACAAAAATAAGTATGTTTAGAATGAGAAAAAAGGACTTGAAACTTTGAGAAAAGATCAAGATGCTTTGAACAAAATGCAAAAACAAAATTCAGTTTGAAAAATCAAACTGTATTTCTATAAACAAAAGTCACTAGAAATAAAATATTAAATAGAATAAACAGATTAGACAAAGATGAGGAGCAAAGGACCAAAATCAATCAAGCTAACTTTGAAGAATAAGGGGAGGAAGAAAGTCTATCTTACCAAACACAGTAAGATTTACAATAAGGTAAGAATTTAGAATGCGGTATTGGTGTTGAGACCGACAAATAGAAGAAAGATTCACATGCAGAGACACAGGAATAAGACATGTTTACGGAGGAGTTACATGGTACACAACAGAGGGACATTTTATCTAAGAGAGGAAGAATGACAACATCTGTTGCTGAGACAACAGACTATGGAAAAAATATTTAATTCCTACTATAGCCCACATATAAAAATTAGCCAGATAGATTAAACACCTAAATACGAAAAGCAACAAAGTAAGATTTTTAGAAGAAAATGGAATTTGATAGTAGTAAGGAAACTTTTTTAAGTCACAGAGAGCACAAACGTCTTGTAGACAGATACATTTAATTTACATCAAAACTCAGAGCTTCTACATGACAAGACATCATAAACAAAATGGAAAGACAGCACATACTGGGAGAAGCTAAGGATCACTTGCTAGGCTATGTAAGGAATTACAAAGCAATAAGAAAGAAATGATCCAATAGAAATATGGGCAAAGAAGAAAGTCAGGCAATCTTCAAAGGAAGAAATCAAAAGATCAATAGAAACATGAGAAGAAATTCATAACACTAGTAAGGAAATAAAAGTTTATAATTTCATACAATCAGACTGACAAAAATTAGGTCTGATAACAGTAAGTGTTGCCAAGGATGAGAAACATGCTCAGATGCTGCTGTGGGAATATAAATGGTATCATCATGTTGGAAAGCACTTTAGCAACATTTCATGAAGTCGAAGATGCACATAGCCTATAATGTAACAATCCCACCTCCTCACCCTGAAGAAACTTCTGCACGTGCATAAGGACTACATAAAGATGTTTGTACAGCACTGTCTGTAGTAACAAGTGTGAACCACCCAACCATCCATAAGTAGTGGATCTGTAAACTGTAGTTTACTCTGAGTGGAATATAATTTGGCATTTAAAATAAATGAACTAAAGCTATATATATCAACATGGATAAATACTGAAAATAATACTGAATAAAAAATAAGTTGCAAAAGGATGTGCACAATAAGATACCATTTAGGTTAATACTCCTGTGTGTGATAATACCAACTGTTTACAGACACATATGAAGTAAAAAATTATCACAATGACACCAACTTCAGGAAAGTAATTACCTCTGGGAGAGAAGTGAAGGAAGGACTGGGCTTGGGGTGAGGGATCAATCACAGAACAGAGAATGGTTTAGTAGTAACTATAAGGTTTTAACTCTTTAAAAAGACCCAAAGTATATATTAATATGACAAAACAATATTGGTTTAATCTTGACAGTGAATAAATAGGTCAGTTTTTTGTGGTTTTTATATTTTTCGAATGTTTCATAATTTAAAGTTGAAAGTTAAGCAAGCAGTTCTTCTTCCTACCTCCTCTGTGCAACAGGCACAGGGCAGTCAGTGCCTGCTATCCAGAGGAAACAAATGGGAGAATTCCGACAATAAGCTGGTTGTAGTTTGTACCAAGTGGGAAAAATTTCTCTCTTGCTCACACTGCACTCCCATTTATCACAATTAAAGCAATCTTCTATAAATGGCCTTTTTC
This sequence comes from Tapirus indicus, assembly GCA_031878705.1. Taxonomy (NCBI): domain Eukaryota; kingdom Metazoa; phylum Chordata; class Mammalia; order Perissodactyla; family Tapiridae; genus Tapirus; species Tapirus indicus. The sequence goes on along the minus strand of CM062921.1, from coordinate 111,697,350 downwards.
TGGAAGGGGAGGTGTCAGAGATTTAGAGTTAATTAACTTTGACCCACCAAGTAGAATCCATAATTCTACAAGTATTAATCCATATTAATGGAATTTGCTGACGACGTAGTGAACTAGAACCATCTTTCTCTTCCATTCTAACCACTGTCAAGTTTAGAGTATAAAAACAAAATATCAGAGGAAATATAAAATAAAAATGGCTGCATTTAATTGAGAGATTCTTCCAATCTTTCACTGTTAGGGTGACAAGACACTATATACTGAGTTAGACTTTTCAGTTGAAATGGTTTCAAGTGGTCACTATAAAGAATATTCTATATGAGACAAACTTTTACCCTATTTTAGAATGATGTGAACTCTTCAAAACTACAACTTTGTGCCGGTGAGGGTATGGTTTTCTGTAATTTACTATCTTACGAAAAAATGGAGGGCAAAATGACTGAGACAACATACCTGGATCAGCTGCAGTGAAAGGAACACCATCAGATGTATAAAATGTTGGTTCATTCTAGGACGAATCAAAGTGATAAAAGTATGTAATCATTTCAGAATTGATTTAAAAGCACATTAATGAAGCTGGCTGATGTCACTTGTCTGCACCTGATAATGCAAGAACTTCCTCACAGCCATTTCCATTTCACTGGGAAAGTCTACGGTTTTTCAGATTTCTAACCTATTATCTCCAATTCTTGTGGTTCTAACTCGCTGTCTATTGTCTGTCACACTCACTGTGAATTGTTCTGTTGTGCACTGTGATTTAGTGTCAGCTCCATTTTTAATTGAGCTGCCCTCTCCCCACCAATTTTTTCTTCAAGAATTTCCAAGACTAGGGTTATAGGAGCATTATTCTGTAGTTGCTTTATGTTTGGTCATGTTGGGAGCTTCAGGGCATCACTGGCCTAATAAACATTTTTATTTTCTTAATTTACTTTACTACAACATGCAAGGTAAAAGTTTGAGATGCAGGCCTTTGGTTATGAATTCTCTGGAAAAACTTCCTGGAATCCCTACGCTCACCCAAGTCCAGGCCTTATCAATTTCCCTTGCCATTGGATGGATCTTTCTCTAGTTCACTCTTTCACTGGAGGATTCCATGTTTCTTCTCCTATTTACCTGGTCTGCCGGCTGCCATGTGACCCTAAGCCAGTGAAAAGAGTTATTAGGCATTAAATTCTGAGAACAGTTTTACGTAATTCATCTAAAAGCAACAAGCAAAACTTAGAATGTAAACGCTGGCATACCATAAAATAGTTAGGGTCATTTTCAGGTGTTGCTTCTCTGTATGTTGAGGTTGCATGGACTCTACCCCAGTTACTTGATCGGAGTTCTACAAGCTTTAAGAGCATCTGTTTCACATCTCTGCAGACAAAAGTAAAAAATAAGTTAAAAAATATCCACCATAAGTGTTGTCAGGCTCTAAAACACCTCAGACTTCTAAAACTTTGTTTCATAAATTTAACATGTACATCCAATGCTTTAATTTTCTAGACATTTCCTAAAACAACATGAATTTACTTTTTTTTTTTTTAAACAGCCTCGAAATTTATTCCATGTAACTGTGACCATACGGTTCTTAAAAGCAGTGGCTATCCTGCAGACATTTTTATGCCTCCTATTGGATTTATAATAGTACTTTACCCAAATATTTACTGAACAACTTAAAGTCTGCATCATTTTTCGATGGACTCATATCTTACCACAGGAAAATCTTAACTTTTTCAATTTACAGACATAACAGAACAAAAATGGCTAAGTGAGCAGAAGCCATAGGCAAAATGCTATACCTTTAAAGAAAGTATTTCTGTAGATCAATCCATTTCAATTATTCTGATAAAGTTTAGCAGATTAAAAAACAACCCCCAGAGAAAAAGCAAGAAATTTAGATTAACTGCCTGTCTACATTACTTTTTTTCCTACCTGCTGCAATTTGCATCTAGGACAACATTTTCAATTCTCTGAATAATTTCTTCCATATCAGTCTTTCCTTTTTCCTTCCAGGCATCTTCCAAAACTGACCCTGTCAACTAAAAAAGCAAGTATCAGTAAAATAAGGAATTCAATATAGAAATTCTGAAAAGATATTAGCAGCAGTTCAAGCATTCTTTGAAGAAAATGAATTCAGCAAATTAAATATTCCCAATTATTCTTTACCATCTAATATTCAGGGATCTCTATACCCGCTGTTTTTCTTGACTGAGAGAAACTGAAAGAATGAATTATAGCAGAACTTTAATCATAGGTTTTGTGTGTCAATGACTATATGGTACATTCCCTGTGTGACTAAGACAGGCTATGCAATTTTAGCCAACATATCACTTTTTGAAATATTTAACATGTAATAAATAGAGAGGTTTTGAATTAAAAAAAATACAACCTTCATCAGAAAAAAAATGAGTTAGGGATATAAACAGGTAGTTCACAGAAACTAAAAAAATGGCTAATCAACATGAAGAAATGCTTAAATTCACTAGTGATCAGGAAAATGCAAATTAAAATGAGGTTTTTGTTTTTACTCATCACCTATGCCAAAACAAAAACTAGGACTGATTACATCCACCAGTGGTAAGGATATAGAGAAAGAGGTGTACTCATTCACTGCTGTTGGCATTACTTATCAAATTAAAGTATACATACTCACTGACCCACCAAATCTATGTGTAGGAATTTAACCTACATAAACAACTGCACATTTCAAGACATGAAGAAAGATTACTGACAGTGCTGCAGTGGCTAAACTGAAAATACCCCAACTGTTCAATGACAGAATGGATCAACAATGTGCATGCATACACTGGAATACTTGGAAGCTACTGAAGAAAAAGATTGTAAATCAAGGATCTAAGGTGTTCATTAGGTGGTAAAAAAGAAAGGCAGGACAGAATAAGATCTTACTCAGAGAGCACACACGCAGACAGGGGAAAGGGAGAAAAGGGGATTTACAGATGGGGGCGGACTGAAGAGCTTCCTTTTTCACTTCCAAATTTTGCTTCTTACATTATTAAACAATAAGTATATATTGCTTTTTCAATATTTACACTGGGAGTAAACTGTCAATATTTAACTTTAATAACAATCTTGAATTCATTTGTGCACTATACACACTTTCCTTCCTCTAAATTATACACTAAAGGGGTAGAACAGTTAAATTTTAAGAAAAAAAAATAAGTAAAACCTACCTTCAGTAATTTTACTGCACAAATTAAGTTGTCATCCATAGGATTAGAAAAGAGGGCATTCAGCAACTCCCGAAGACCAACCTGAAGAATATCTGCTCTTGTAACCTGTCCATTTGTTCCCTTGATCTTTTGGGACAAAAGAAAATGAAAAGTAACCAAGCCAAAATATAATGCAGATATATAAATGGTCTGACAATATGTTAGCAAAATAAGTGTTTTAAGTTAAAAAAAAAAACAAACCTAGGAACACACTCTGATATCTTCACAAAATTAGACTTACTTTACATGAAATTAAGACCTCTAATAAAACTAGTTATCTATAAGTAAAATTTTTCATTTATCACACATAACATATGGTCAGGATAATTTAAATCCTCTTTAATGTTACTGCTTCATAAAGCATTCTCCAGTCTATTAAGCTACCACCTTTTTTGGAACATGCAGCATTTTATTCTGCTTTCTATATTATTTAAAAATACTCTATTTTGCAACAGAATGGTATACGTATGTTAGCTCTCTACCTAGAATAATTTTAGGTTGAGAAGCCATGCCTTATTTTTATATTCCCCACAAACACAGCATCATTACTTCCACATAGGAAATGCTCCATAGCATTCTTAAAATGACTCTTTAATATTTAAAGCACATTTTGGATTGGTGCCCTTATTTTCGTTTAAATAAAAATTAAACTGAAAAAGATTACAGCATGAGACTTTTTAAAAATTAAGTCCATCTGTGGTAAAAAGGGATGGTAAACTAGGCACTAGATTGGACCTAGACCTTTTAGATGCACTGACTGACATGCACAGTTATGGTGGATTCATGCATCTTTTCAGTGGTGTTTATGATACTCACTCCTCAAATCAGAGTTTAAGAAGGTATACCCATATCTGGAAGCAACCAGTCAAAAAAAAAATCAAGCAAATCCATTACCAAGTAATATTCAGTCAGCACTTATGTTGTCTGCTAATAAGCATATACTCAAGTACGCCAATTTACAAACACGTTTAGCAGTAGACTTTGTACAAATGCATCCTATGTGGAAGATTAACGTACAAGATAGGACCAAGAAGAACTATTCTGGGTGAATTAGGATGAAAAGATCAGAAACTCTCATCTCTCCTCTCTTTACTCAAAGCTTTGTGTTCTGTAGGGCAAGTTGCTTTTGACCCACCATCTGAAAGTCAACATACTAAAGGTACTAATATTTATGATGCATGGATTCAGAAAGGTATGACTGTCTATATTTCAAAAGCTTAAACTTGCATGTAAACCATGGCTTTCCAAAACTATAAAAAGACTTTAAAATGCTCAGTAACTACTTCCTAACACCCTGCCCGTGAATAGGAGAAACAAATATTACAGACGTTCGTTCCATTAGAGTACAGACACTACCATGAGTAGGTACTAAGACATTACTTTCTCTCTCATTCCTTCTTCCATTTCACTTGAACACAAATTCCTTACTGAGATCAATTTACATTCTCAGGCTTTGTCAGTGCTTAACAAAAGAAAAATTTCTCCTCACCTCCAGGTTAAGATAAAGTTCTCCCAGAAAGAGCACAAATGCATGGAATCGTTTTCGAGTCACCTCATCGCCTTTTGCTGCTTGATCTTTAACTTCATATTCAGTCCGACATCTAATAAAGATATATCTTTTGTAATCTCACATCGCTTTGTTTTTTAAGTAGTCAATCAAGACGACTATTTGTTGGTTGTCCACAAGCATTACAGAGGCAAGTACAAGGCACCAAAGTCCCGACTTTCTACAATAAAAAGCGTTCCTGTCCATTTTAGAGACCAGAATATGTGTCGTCGTTTCATATTAATGTTCCTAGTTTTAAGAAACTGATGGGTTTATTTTCAACTATTCTTATCAGATTAAGTTTGTAACATTTAGGCAACATGTTTCATGAGGTTCATTGTATATTGGCATCAAAAAGAAAGAAAACATGCCTTACCTTATTTATTGCTTTACAGGCTTTTTGTTAAAAAGCACTGTTTTTACTCAAATTGTCTCTGTAAAATGTTCTACTCTTTCTGAATATATAAACTTTGAAACAGATCTTTAAAAATAGATATGGATGGCCTCCAACTAAGCTGAAAATGAAAGGTATTCTTATTAAGCCCATTATCCTTCTAATTTCCATTATAAAAACCAGAGAAGAGAAATGAGGAAAAAAGTCCCCAATTGAAACTACATAGAAACATAGAAAGCAATTAATTTGGTCTCTATTTCCAATAGAGACTGAAGGAGTCAAATAACTTATTTTCTCTCAGCTTGGACCATCTGCCTCACACAAATAATAAAAAGAAATCCTCTTCTTGGAGCTTACAGACCTAGTTCCTACAAGATATCTAAAATACAATAAGCCTGTCATTGCCCCCATCAGTGAATTATGGTGTCAGCTACTATTACTAAAACGGATTTTTAAAACAGACTTTAAATGTTTACCATTTTGGTGTTAAATATTTTTTCTTATCTTTACAGATAAGGTGGTGAGAAAACTCGAGGAAAGTCATTTGTTTTACAAAATTGATTTTGACAGTTCTTCTTTAAAGATCAAGGGAGGGGGGCTGGCCCAGTGGCACAGCGCTTAAGTTTGGACGCTCCTCTTCGCCGGCCTGGGGATTCTCAAGCTCAGATCCTGGGCATGGACAGTCACACCGCTTGTCAAGCCACGCTGTGGCAGCGTCCCATATAAAGTAGAGGAAGATGGGCACAGATGTTAGCCCAGGGCCAGTCTGCCTCAGCAAAAAAGAGGAGGATTGGCGATGGACGTTAGCTCAGGACTGGTCTTCCCCACAAAAGAAAAGATCAAGGGAGGAGCTTATGGAGAGTTAATGGCTTCATACATGAGGGATCAGTTTAGGTTGGCTTTGTAAGAAAAATTTTTTTAAAAAAGAAAAAAGTCCACTTCTTGCCCCCAAATTTACCCTGGGTCAGTTCATGAATCAACCGTAAACTCAGGATAGCTTACTGTGTTTATGTGGCTGATTCCAATGCTTACAAGCTATATTAAATGAGCAACATCTTCTGTTTGAGTCAGATACAGAAGATATTTGTTACCTTCTCATACATATTAAATTAATTCCTTGTCAGGAAAAAAGTTGGGATTTCTATAAATAGAACACTCTGGTTAATAACGGAAAGGATCAGTTAATTAATGCCAATTTAGTTACCCAAGCACCTTGTTGGCTGCACTCCTTTCTCTGTTCTTTCTTTTATGACTTTGTAGGAGACCTCACTTTTGTTCTATAAATGCTATGACTATCAGATTATACATTAAGATATGTTAATGCATGTGTGAAAGTAAATTCCTACCCCTGCACATGGCTGATTTATCTAGGTGAGATGAAAGACCCTAAACCTTTTTAAGCTGAAGATTTTCAATTATAAAAGCAATATATACTTATTTCTGAAATGCTGAAACAGAAATATAAAGAACAAAGTCACTGCACCCCAGAGATAACTGCTGTGAAGGTAACTTCTTTTTTAAAGTATGTATACATTTTTAAATTAGGTAATAGAATTATGTCCTGCTTTTCACTTGTTATACGATTGGCATTTCTCCATGTTAATATCTTTGACAGTATCACATTACTACAGAAGCACACACAGGGTAAAGAGTCGAGAGAGTCAGAAGAGTGGTTCTCTACCACAGCGACACAGTGGAACCACTTGGGGAGCTTTAAAAAAACCACGCTCAGTTTCCACCTCGGTCCAATTACCTCAGAACATCCAAGAGTCGGGGCAGGGTCTCAGCCCTATTTTAAGTCTCTAGCTAACTGTAAGGCACAGCCAGGGGTGAGCAGCACTGGGGAAGATGATAAGCAAACCGTTCTGCCATCCTATCTTCTAGAAGTGCCCACTTTTACATTTTCCCAGAAGCTATAATTTGCATTTCTTTAATTACAGGTAAGGTTAGATATTTTGTTATAACTTTGGCATTTATGTTTTTCCAAATTGTACCTATTCAGAGCCATTTCTAATATTTCTATTAAAATACTGGTCTTTTTCTTACTTATTACTAAGATGCTCCTCTTTTCACACTAAATAAATGAGCTCATTGCCATGTGTTATACACATCCCGATTTTTACTTCATATGAATTTATGACCCCCCCAAATATTATAATCTATATGTAATTAAGTTTAATATCTTGTTTTAGGGCCTTTGGGTATCATGTCCTGCTTAAAAGGACTTTACCAACCTAAGATTTTTGTTTAACTGTCAATTTTCCCCCTAGTATTTACTGTTTCACTTTTAAGTCTTTGATATATTTGAAATATATTTTTGTGTAAAGAGTAAGACAGGAATCCCTCTTTGTTTTGCTTTTTCCCCCTGGAGGACCAGTTGTATCAGCAGCACAACTTATCTTTTACATATGTATTTGAGGTATCACCTTCATCAGAAGTTTAAGTGTTTCTGGAGAGTACTTTTGGAATCTTCATTTTGTTCCAGTGCAGTTTTACCACACAATGGAATAGTTTGCAACCATTAAAAGTATCTTTAAAGAACTAATGGGTGGACTATGATAAACTTGAACACAACCTTGTTATTGACTAAAACAACTCAAATTATAAGAAAATTAGTTTCTCTAAATTAGCTTATGAATTCAATGTCATCCCCAAAATACCTTAATACAAACAAGATTTGTGTAATTTCATACGCTGATTCTAAAGTTCATTGGAGAAAATAAGCATGCAAGAACAGCAAAGAAGATTCCACAAAAAAAGAATGGGGAACTAACTAGACTAGATACTAAAAAATTACAGTTTTTTAACAGTATGGTAATAAAATAGGAATAGAACAAGTGATGAACGGAATATAATGAAAGTCCAGAATCAAAACCTAAATATAAGAATGCAGTGTGATAAAGGTAGCAGTTCAAATCAATAAGGAAATGGATCATTCAAAAAAAAGTGGTATAGAAAAAACTGGCTAAATATGTGGCAATAAATGAAATTAGACCCTTATTCAAATCAAAAGTATTAAGAAATAGGTAAGTGATCATTTTAAGATCTTAGGAAAGGCCTTTCTAAGCACAAAACCAAAGGCAGAGACCATTACAGGAAAAGACTGATATAAATGACTACAAACTTTTAATACTATACAAGTAAGAATGGTCTGCCCTACTCTCCCCTGCAACTTTCTATAATGTACAGTCTTTAGAAAAGAGGAATGGCCTTTGAGGACAGGAACAAGACAAGGGTGCCCACTCTCACCGCTCTTATTCAACATAGTACTGGAAGTTCTGGCCAGAGCAATTAGGCAAGAAAAAGGAATAAAAGGACTCCAAATAGGCAATGAAGAAGTGAAACTCTCACTATTTGCAGACGACATGATCCTATACATAGAAAACCCCAAAAATTCCATCGGAAAGCTACTAGAAACAATCAACAACTACAGTAAAGTGGCAGGGTATAAAATCAACTTACAAAAATCAATTGCATTTCTATACACTAACGATGAAAAAACAGAAAGAGAACTCAAAAAGACAATCCCATTTACAATTGCAACAAAGAGAATAAAATATCTGGGAATAAATTTAACCAAGGAGGTCAAAGACCTATACAATGAAAACTATAAGACACTATTGAAAGAAATCGAGGAGGACATAAAGAAATGGAAAAATATTCCATGCACACGGATTGGAAGAATAAATATAGTTAAAATGTCCATTCTACCTAAAGCAATCTACAGATTCAATGCAATCCCAATCAGAATCCCAATGTCATTCTTCACGGTAATAGAACAAAAACTACTGAAATTCGTATGGGGCAACAAAAGAGCCCAAATAGCTAAAGCAATCCTGAAAAAAAAGAACAAAGCTGGAGGCATCACAATCCCTGATTTCAAAATATACTATAAAGCTACAGTAATCAAAACAGCATGGTACTGGTACAAGAATAGACACACAGATCAATGGAACAGAATTGAAACCCCAGAAATAAAACCACACACCTATGGACAGCTAATCTTCGACAAAGGAGCAAAGAACATACAATGGAGACAGGGAAGTCTCTTCAATAAATGGTGCTGGGAAAATTGGACAGCAACATGCAAAAGAATGAAAGTAGACCATCTCCTATCGCCATATACAAAAATCAATTCAAAATGGATCAAAGACCTGAAAGTGAGACCTGAAACTATAAAAATCCTGGAAGAAAATATAGGCAGTACACTAATTGCGATTGGACATAAAGGGATCCTTTCAGATTCCATGTCTACCCAGACAAGGGAAACAAAAGAAAAAATAAACAAGTGGGACCTCATCAGACTAAAGAGCTTCTACAAGGCAAATGAAACCAGGATCAAAATGAATAAACAACCCACCAGCTGGGAGAAAATATTTGCAAATCGTTTGTCTGACAAGGGATTAATCTCAGTAATATACAAAGATCTCATACAACTGAGCAACAAAAAAACAAACAACCCGATCAAAAAATGGGCAGAGGATATGAACAGACATTTTTCCAAGGAAGAGATACAGATGGCCAATAGACACATGAAAAGATGTTCAACATCACTAATCATCAGGGAAATGCAAATCAAAACGACACTGAGATATCACCTTACACCGGTCAGAATGGCTATAATCACCAAGACAAATAACAACAAATGCTGGAGAGGTTGTGGAGAAACGGGGACCCTCATTCACTGCTGGTGGGAATGCAAACTGGTGCAGCCTCTATGGAAAACAGTATGGAGAGTCCTCAAAAAATTAAAAATAGAAATACCGTATGATCCAGCAATACCACTCTTGGGCATCTACCCAATGGACGTGAAATCAACCATCACAAGAGGCGTATGCACCCCTATGTTCATTGCAGCATTATTCACTATAGCCAAGAAGTGGAAGCAACCCAAGTGTCCCTCAACTGAAGATTGGTTAAAGAAGATGTGGTATATACATACAATGGAATACTACTCAGCCATAAGAAAAGACACAATTGTCCCATTTGCAACAACATGGAAGGACCTAGAGGGTATTATGTTAAGTGAAATAAGCCAGAGAGAGAAGGACAGACACTGCATGAACTCACTCATATATGGAATATAAGTGAACACACGGACAGAGAGAACTGATTGGTGGTTACCAAGGGGAAGGGGGGTGGGGGGGGCACAAGGGGTGAAGGGTTACATCCACAAGGTGACGGACAAAAATGTACAACTAAAACCCCACAGTGTTATAAACTAAGACATCAATAAAAAAAAAAAAAAGAAAAGAGGAATGGTCAAATTCTAGTATATTTAGAAATAGCTTTCCTTTAAATTTTCTATATTCACACTGACCTTTTAAGCAACAATTGGCGGAAGGTGCCACTCTGTGGGCTAATTGTCAGATGATGAGACAGGTAATTACACAGGCGAGCTCCCATGTAAGAGAAATTTGGGATCGATGTGGCCTTTCAAAAAGAAAAAAGTTTTGTATGACACAGATACATCAAGTTATTAATGCAAACACTTAACAGCAACATTCTAAAGAGGAAAAAACATTCTGTCCCCAAAACTGACCATATTGTACAGGAAAATGTACAAGTCTTTCGTAATTGTTAGGCATAAGGAAATTAACTCTCCCTCCCAACCTTACACCAAGAACCAGAACAAGTACAAAGAAAAATGTTTAAGGCAAGTTCTCCCCACCATTTACCTAAGGTTACCAGAAAGCAAATAGACAATATCTCTTTATACTAACCCATTTATGCACAAAATATGTACATGTACTCAGTTGCATAGTGCCAATTACGAACAAGAACATTTGCCAAACTGTGATCTGTGGTGTTTCTCAGGAATAGGATGGCACTGACTGGACATCTTGTTCTGGACAAGACTCTCAGGCCTTCTGCTTTGTGAACTGGGACAACACTAAACCTCCCTGAGCCTCAGTTTCTTGATATATATATATACATATTTTTGTGTGTGTGAGAAAGACCAGCCCTGAGCTAACATCTATTGCCAATCCTCCTCTTTTTGCTGAGGAAGACTGGCCCTGGGCTAACATCCATGCCCATCTTCCTCTAGTTTATATGGGATGCCCCCACAGCATGGCCTGAGAAGTGGTGCGCCTGTCTGTGCCCAGGATCCAAACCTGTGAATCCCGGGCCGCTGAAGTGGAGCGTTGAGTACTTAACCACTACGCCACCGGGCCGGCCCTATGTGGTAATAATCTTATGGGACCACTGTCATATAGGCAGTCTGTTGTTGACCAAAACGTCATTATGCAGTGCATGACTGTATCCGAAGAAATGGCTTTGAGACAATCAAAGAAATTGCAGTTTGTCAGGTTACAACCCTTCCGTCCAGCCCTAAAGAACTTAATCAGGCAACCTATTGAAGAGCTGAAACTAAATAGAAGAGAAACCAGAAAAGCAATAAGTATAATTCTTCCATTTTCTCTCATATTTCTTTTCAATCCATTTAGAAGCCAAAGTAGGTATGAGGACAAATACAGCAGTTCTATCTTCCTAAAATCTCAGGCATTTCTGGAAACCTGAGAGTTGGCTAAGTAATACTGGGGTCCAGTAACAATCCAGAACAAATTGGAATAGTCCAATGAAACACCAAGTAGGATAAAAATCGACCTATTATCATAATCACCCTTCCATATAGTCCAAGTTTGAGTTGCTCTATCAGCAATGACCTAAAGAATACTGAAGGTTATATTTCTGTTCATCTCGTACTGTTTTTGGCCAGTTTCCCACACTGACCTTAAACTTGTCTTCAAACTCCAGTGTTGTTTATTTTTCCCTCTTAAAATAGCATTAATGTGTCAACGACCACTATGCTAGGATCAAAACTAAACTTCGTGTGAAGAAACAATCTAGACTGACATTTGACTTTCAAGGAATTAACGAATTAAGATGTAAATCCCTGAAAATCTTAAGTTAAAGTAAAGACAAGCAGAAATGTTAAGACTCAAGACAGGGTGTTTTGTGGCCTTTTTTTTTTAAGACTCATTTATGAGGCAAGAAAGTTCTCCATTTTTTTCTTCCCTACTCCAATAATGCTATATAATTCAACATCCAGGAGAAAAGAACTGCAGTCTTTTTTGTGTTTTGTTAATTTCACAACCTATAAAACAGGGGTGGGTGGAAAAAAGGTATGATACTTATGTAGCCTTCCTCATAAATGCCCAAAGCTCCTTCAAAAAGCCTGTACAGAGCAGTGGCTACACAGGTGAATTTGCAGTCTGACTCCAGCCCTGGATCCCTAACTATTGAAATGTCATACAACAGAGACTTAAAAGCTCCCATGAACCAAAAGAGTTAACAAGTATGGAGGCAGGTGAACATGAACCTGGCCTCCCTTAAGGAGCAGCCACCATCCTTGGACTTCAAGGAAGCCACCCAACGATCACTCCGTGCTATTAGCCAACCTACCTGTTGATAGATAAGTTCCACAAGTTCTTGCAAAGCATCATCTGTTGTAACCCAGCCATTCAGGGTCTCTGCAAACTGTTCAATTTCAGTTTCAAAACTGCCAGGCTGCTCTGTAAGATGATTCAAAAAATCCTGAACATATTCTGATAGAGTGGGATAATCCTCACAACCATCCTCATAGGATTCCTATAGATCAGAAGTTAAAAAAAAAAAAGGTTAATAAACACGAGGCAGCTTCAAGTTGGGATGTCCCTAGCACACATAATTTTTCTAAGCATCCTTCACATGATAAAATTTATTTTCTTCAATAAAATGAAGTCTACTGAGCTATCCTTCTTCCTTGCCCGATGGCTCAAATGTTGTAACTGAAGGGCTCCACCTTGCTAGGTAGGGAACTGTCATCTCATCCCTGGCAGATTTACAAAACGGCTGAGAAAGTTTAAACCAATATATCACTATAATACCAATATCAAAATTAAGATTTTGATCTATTTATTGATACAATAAGATCTAGGATTTGCTTCAAAATGGGAGGGGTAAAGGGGCCAGGGATATAGAAACAAGAATGGCCACACGTAGTTAACTGTTCAAATCATGGGGATTCATTATATCACTCTCTATATTCTTGCAGATATTTGACATTTTCTATATTGAAAAGAAAATAGTAACGTGTGTCACCTATCAATCCCCAAGGACAGGGAAATGTATATAGTTAAGTGACTATAAAATTTCATCATATTGTACAGTGCTAGGAGACTTTTTGGCTGCTATATCCAGATTTCTAGCCAACCTTGATAGCAGCAGCAGTTTCCAATTAACGTCTCCACCACTATCACCTTTGGAAGTTCCCAACCTTTTAATAAATGGCAGGAGGCTGAGCAGGATGAGTAGTGCAAAAGGTATCAGATCAGAGTACCAACCCGTACACTCACAATGCCTGGAATACCGTCTAAAGCATTTTGAAGTTTACTTAACAGTTATGATCTAATAATAACCATATTGCTTGATGAAACTTACCCCTTTCTAAAAGGGGTCAAATGAGAAACCACATGAAAGAATTATGACTTGCAGTATAGAAGCTGAAGGGGTTATATTCTAAAGTTAGTGAGTACATCCAAAAAAAAAAAAAAAAAAAATCACACCTAGTCAAAATTCCCCTTAGGGAAAGCTCCATGTTGGAGATGAACATACAATCTTAGTAGAAAGACTGACACAGCCAATTGTTCCTCCATTGTTGGTGCTGACCACTAATTCTTGAGCTCACCACCATTTAGAGGGCCATGCTGTATAATTTTTGTGTATCTCTAGACACTAAAGTGATATTTAATATGACAAGTTGCATTTACTATGAGAGGCACTCAGAAAATAAGACCAGCTGCAGGAATAGCAGATCCATGTACCCATATCATGCTCATAGAGTGTTCACTAAGCAGAAGAGCAAGTAAACTATCATACATTAAATGTCTGATCATACAACTGAATTCAAATTAAATGACTCTACTGTAAGATGAAGGTATTAATGTTGATAAAACTCAAATTCATGAAGCATAAACATTACAGCTGTGTGACTGAGGATTAAATGAGTTAATGAGTTAAGTGAATTAATGAGTAAATGTCCCTGGATCAGTGACTAGCACATAGTAAGGCACTAAGTGTTCAACACATAAATTTTTAAATTTTTAGGAAAATACTGAAACAAATTCCAAATGCAATAGCCATAGTCTCAAACCTAAAGAGGCTGAAGCGTAAAAAGCATCCAAGAAGTAGAATAAAAGCTATACTTTTTGGTACCTAGGATGGTACTCTGATTAATTCATTAATTAGCTATAGTCTCTAGTTGCATGTATGTTATTCATTCAAAACCGTTTGAGTATTGAGTGCCTACTAAGTGCTAAAGACTGTTCTAGGTGCTGGGAGTACTATCATGCCACGAATAAAGGAGACGAAGTCCTCCTCTCACAGAGCTTATATTCTGCAACAGAAGACACCACTCAGATGTTGAGATACACTTTGAAAAAAATGGTTAGGGGGCTGGCCCTGTGGCATAGTGGTTAAGTTTGGCGCACACTGCTTTGGCAGCTCAGATTTGGATCCTGGGCGCAGACCTACACCACTCGTCAGCCATGCTGTGGTGGCGACCCACATACAAAATAGAGGAAGACTGGCACAGATATTAACTCAGGGTAAATCTTCCTCAACAACAACAACGAAAAAGGTCAGGGAAGGGTTCTGAAGAGTTAACATCTAAACAGACAGAAAGAGAAAAAAAATCCAGTCATACAAATATCTTAGGAAAGATAGTCAACACAGTGTGTTTAAGAAGCATATAGGCCCCAAGGAGATAGGTGCTTGCCTGACACCTTAGAGAAAGGCCAGAACACAGAAACTGAGGATGGGGCAGTAGCTAATGAGATCAATGAGGCAGGTGGAGAGATCATGTAGGGTCTTGGGGACCACAGTGAGGACAGTGGCTGGAAAGGCAGTGGGAAAACCACGGGGGGGGGGGTGAGGGTGAGGGATGGCTGGGGTGGGTTTGAGCAAGGAAGGACCATGTATCAACTTAAGTCATTTGCGCATAGTCACATAGCTAGTTAGAAGAACTAAGCACAGAACGAAGCCTGTACTTTTTTTTCCCAATTATTTTATAGAGGTCATAATAGTTTATAACATTGTATAATTACAGATGTACAGTATTATTTATCAGTTTCTGTATAGACTGCATTGTGCTTGCCACCAATAGTCTAATTTGTCTACCCTTTTTGCCCACCTCCCCAGCTCTCTTCCCCTTTGGTAACCACTAATCTGTTCTGTTTATCCAGGTGTTTATCTTCCACGTATGAGTGAAACCACGTGGGATTTGTCTTTCTCTGTCTGGCTTATTTCACTTAACCTAATACCTTCAAGGTCCATCCATGTTGTTGCAAATGGGAAGATTTTGTCTTTTTTTTAATCAAAGCCTGTACTTTGAACCGCTACTACTCCAAATAATCAATAAAGGCTTAAAACCCAACTCTGACATACAT
Source organism: Tapirus indicus (assembly GCA_031878705.1). NCBI lineage: Eukaryota > Metazoa > Chordata > Mammalia > Perissodactyla > Tapiridae > Tapirus > Tapirus indicus. Next base: position 111,681,765 of record CM062921.1, on the reverse strand, counting down.
ACAAGGATATTCATTGCCAAAGATCCATCCTAACAATCCATCAACAAGGAACTGGTTAAATACATTACCTTATATCCATGTAAAGGAATATCATTATAGCCACTTAAGAGAACAAGATATATTTACGTGTACCAATACAGAAATATTGCCAATATAGTGTGTTAAATGAAAAGAGAATACAGAACCTTATTTTAGCACAATTTATTTTTTAAAAAAGATTTACAGGCAATGAAAATTTCTGGAAAGCTAGATAAGGAATAATAGTAGTTACCCCTGGAGTGAAGAAATGTTCATATTATAAATATTGACCCTTTATTATAAAATTGTCAAGGCAGTTAAGCATTATAAAGGTACACATTAAATAATATACTTAATGGTAACCACGCCCAGGTAATTAATATACTTAATGTTATCCACGTACATGTGTGAATTTTACAATTAAAAACTAAACTATAGATCAAAAACTTAAACTAGAGTTTTACAGACTTGTAGGATCCTACTACTACTGATAATGAAAGGCAGGAAGTCTACAGGTCTCAGCTGAAGGTGTTAATTTCCTGTTTTTATCAAATGTCATTCATTGTGGCAAAATGCAATTTAGAACAGTAATTTCAGTCTTTTTAAATTAGCATAACTCTCAAGAAAATTTGAAGTCTGAAAGTAAAAAAGGAACATAGAGCTGCTCTGAATACAAAAGAACAGGGGATTCAGAGTCTGTCGTTTTAAGCAAAAAAGGTGGCAAGGAATATTCTGAACAGACAGGCACTCCAACGTGTTTGAATCAAAGTTTGCATTAGTTCTCTAGTACTAGATTTTTTAAACCACAAATTTCTTCAGTTTTCAATGTGAGTCCAACGGCTTCCCAGCTGAGGAATATTTAAGTTTTATTTATTTTTCTCAGGAAGAATTCTGTGATGAGATTAGTGGAGACATCAATTAGAAAACTCACTTTTCACAGTAGGTACTTTGACTATATTGTCAAGAGATGAGAACCTAATCCAAAGCAGTGGGAACAAAAGGAAACTGATTACTTAGATGGTGAACTACTCAAGACTACTTAAGTGAACGAGAAGGGTGGTCGATATGTCACCAAGTGTTTAGCCTGAGCAGCTAGTTAGAATATAAAAATATAAGAGGTCTGCAGAAGATAAATTCTTTTTTATCCTTGAGTTTGAATGTGAGAACCTCATTAAGAGGTCAAAACAAATGGAAACACAAGCCTGGAGCTCAGAGGAAGAATTAGATTTCCAAGTTATCAGCAGATAGGTAGGCAATGGTCAGATTCTAGGGAGAGGTAGGATCACCAAGGGAGGTAACAAAATGGAAAAAAAGACAGAGACTGCAGTCTGAGGGAAGAAGGAATGAGCTGTAAGTTGGGAGGATAAAGAAAGAGTACTGCCACAGAAGCCAAAGGAAAAGGTAAATGAAAAGAGGTGCTCATGATATCAAATGCTACAAAATAATTGCATAGGTTGAAATCTGGGAAAATGATGGTTGCAGAGTCTGGGAGTGAAGGAGACTATACAAAGACAGGGAAAAATTAAAACAAAAGTAGTATCTGAAATACTCAGTTCTTATAAAAATAGGAGGAACTTCTGAAAGACTGAAAAGGTACTCTTGGCACCTAGCACAGGACCTGGAACATTGGGACTTGTTAAACCTTACACGTCATACACACCGTGGTCAAAGTCTACCAAGATGAGAGTTAAAAGGAAAATAAATTTTAAATCCTGAAAAGCATCAGTAACTGTTGCAAAAATAGCATCAACACAATTAGAGGGATTGGTCTGCAAAGGTTTGGACAGTCAGTGAGAAGTATAGTACCAACAGTGAATTTTACATCTTGGAGAACGTTACTACTGAAAGGTAGAAGAAAAACTGGGCAATAACTTGAAGGGGGATGTTCTTAGGAAAAAGCTTGAATTTCTGTGTGTGGGGGGTGGATTTTGTCTCTTAATAAATGCTTTATGAATTCCTACATGGAATTTTTGGTTCAGTGATAAAATATTTACGATGTAATAGTTTATCTGAGAAGAAGCAATGGCCAGGAATAGATAGATACAGTAACTCACTGGTAAGAAGGCACAGAAAGCAGGAATTCTAGCAGTGGGACTAGAGGAAGGAGTGGAGGGTTTGGGGTCCTGGAAGGGTTAAGAAAGCAGCAAAGGACTATCATAAAGGCTTTTAGGAAAAAGCATGCCTTCTTGAGAGCAAATCCAGCTCAAGCAACAGATTTTCATGTGTATGACAAAAGCAGACTCAAGGAATTTCTGAAAACCAAGCCAGGAGACCACTAGAATAGAGGCTCCATGAAGGCAGAAATTTTTGTTCATTTGTTCACTGCTGTATCCCCAGTGCTTGACTCATGATAAGTATTCAACTGAGTGAATTCAACTGAATGAGTGAGTGAACGTAGCTAACTTTGGATTATGGTTACTATAAAGAAAAGTTTCCGTCACAATAAGATCTTATTCTAAGAGTCGGGAAAAACAAGGATACTGCTCTCTGTGACTAAGTGCATTGAGAAAAACTCACCCTTGACAGGGGGTAAAAGGGTAAACGAGTAGAGAATGTACCAGAGCAGGGCTAGCAAGCTTGAATGGTTGTAGAATCCAGGTGGATTACAAACGAATGAAGTAAGCCAGTGAGCAAATTAGAGCTCACACACTCCATCTAAAGGGGCTGCCTCTATTCAGTTCCAGCCAATTTTTGCTCTATCAAAAGAACAGTCCAGTATGGCCAGATCTTAGGATTTCAAGAGAATTCAGAAAATTCAGATTTGCAATATCTAATTTAAGTGTTGATAACTTATTAAAAAAACAAAAACAAAAACCTTTGAGGGCCAAAGACACACCTGCAGACCACATGTGAGCCATAGGCTTGCAATCTGTTCTGGTGAGTTGAGCACAGAAGGAGCTGATCTACTAGAGGATATCAAGGAACACCTAAAAGACGACAGTGGCTCAAAGTAAGTGGACTAACATGGTTCAATTCACTGCTCTACAGCCCAGGAATCACTTGAACTATGTAAAACTAGTTGGTACAGAACTGTAAGAAAAATTGCATCCCTCTCATCATAAAATTGCCCAAGTCAATAAGGACACAAACAAATGGGGAACTGTTTGTGGCTGGTAAAAGGTAAGTATCCTTAAGAGTTTATGCCAGCACTCACAGCTCTCCAATGGTTCCTTTCTTCTCTGAGCCAAACACAACTTTCTGGCAAGAAGCCAGACTCCTCTCACTTCTACGTTATATGACTGACAGCTCCTTTCACCTCAAATCAACTGTTCTTCCTGCTAGGCCTACACCCTCGGCCTTTTCAGCCCCAAAGCTTTTTCCCAAAAAAGTCTAAGCTGCATGGAGTTTCTAAAATATGGAAAAAAAACAAAAAAGGTGTGACACCATTAGTTATCAGGTAAATATAAATTAAAACCATAACTAGAGGGGCCAGCCCTGTAGTGTAGAGGTTCAGTTTGGTGCATTCCACTTCAGTGGCCTGGGTTCTCAGGTTCAGATCCTGGGCACAGACCTACACCACTGGTCAGCCATGCTGTGGTGACAACCCACATATAAAGTAGAGGAAGACTGGCACAGATGTTAGCTCAGGGCTAATCTTTCTCAGCAAAAACAAAACAAAACAAAAACACCAACCAAACAAAAATCCCCCACAACTAGATACCACACACCCACTGAATGGCTAAACTTAAACAGAAAATACTAAGTGATGACAAGGAAGTAGAGCAACTGGAAATCACAGAGTACTCAGAGAGTACACTGGAACAGTCTCTTTGGAAAACTATATGGCAGTCTCTAGTAAAGCTGGCTACCCTATGTCCCAGCAATTCCACTCCTAGGTATATACCAAACAGAAACAAGGGCATATATATCCACCACAACACGGACAAGAAGAGCAGCCCTATTCATAACAGTGCCAAAGTGGAAGCTACCTAATGTTCATCAACAGACAAATGGGACTGTGGTTCACACAATGGAATGCTATGAGAATAGTCACCTCCAGTTACATGCTACAACATAGATTAATTTTGATGTTGAATGAAAGTGAGAAACAAAAACAATATATTCTGTATGACTCTATTTATATAAACTTTGAAAACAGGCAAAACTATTGTTAAGTCAAACAGTGGTTACCCTTGGAGAGCGTTAATGATTAGAAAGGACAGAGAGGGCTTTTGGGATGTTAATAATGTTTCTTTTCTTGATTTGGATGCTGGTTGCCTGAGTGTTCACTTTCTGAAACTTTGAGCTAACCTTTATGTACACTTCTCTCTGTTATACGTCAATAAAACTAAAAAGGCAGGACTTATGCTGAAGTATTATCAATCATTTCTTCATTCTTGGTTCCTGCCCCACTTATCTACTATGCATTAATTAATGCATGCATTCACCCAGCTAAATTCTTTTCTATATACATCAATTGTGCTTTGTGTTTCCTCCTGCTATTTATAAGTGTGACCAATTTTTTAAATTCTTATATTAACAAAAATGAATCTGAAAGTTTAAAAGTTCTTTATACCTATGTAAACACTTTATCAAAACCCCCATGACACTTCTGCATAACACTAGAAGCAGAAAGACTTCTATTTTAACATAACAGAGCCGAGATGTGTTACTTCTCAGCATTCAAAAACCTACCTCAATTAGTCTGCAGCAAAACAACTGTTTTATTTACCGTAGAATATTCAGCCATCTTACTAAAAATCAAATTAAAAAAATCAACTTTGCCAGGCCACTCTTCTATACGTTGTCCACACAGTCTGGACACAGATTTTAGTTCATTAGCCTAGAGATACTCTACAGATGGTGGGAATACAGCAGTGAACGAAACAGACAAGAATGTCTACTCTCAAGCGTCCATTCTGAATATAATACAATCTTGAATATAACAACTACAAAATATATTCCTGAATCAGTTTTGTTTGCTCATGAGTTCAATGAATTCATAATAAAACGTTTTTATGTGTAGTACAGAAAGCACGTGCATACTCTGATTAATAAGTTAACAACCACATTATTCCAGTAATATTAAGCTAGAGTTGTAGTAAAAGGCTGTACTTACTGTATAGTTAGAAGAATAACCTGATGGGTAAAACTCGGGGGCATTCACAGACAGCTTAGACATTAATACAGGAGCTACAACCACCTGGGGTTTAGCCATTGCTGACTCCGAGTTCTGCTGTGGGATAGTATCCTGTGTAATAGGTGGAGCTCTCAGGGGCCTCGTTTGTTCTGAGAAAGGAAAAAAAGGGGTGTTAGGTGCGTTCATTCCTGCGTATAACTTACTACATGCTGAAAAGCCATCTAAGAAGGGCTAGTTTTTAAGTTAAACAAGAACCATCACGAAATTTAAGGTTATCGCCAGGATACTTACAAAGAGCCCGCAAAAAAGGAACAATAGACTTGCTTCTAGCTCATTGACGAACATACCTGCCTCCTAAGCGAATGCTTGAGGGCTTTTTTTTCCCTGTTCCTTTTTAAGGAATCGGTTAAAGAGGTGTTTGCTTGCCTAAAGGTCTCCCTTGCCGGGGCTGGGGAGGGGGAGGCGATTTTTACTTCCTCCCGGGACGCAGAACTCCGAGACCGCGCACTGGGCCCCTCCCCCAGCCCGGGTGCACAAAGGATTCCAGCAGCCACCTTCCAAACCCCGTTTCGGGCCCGTCTCCGCCCCACAACAACCCGGCCCCGCGGGTAACGCTTTCGGGGAACCGGGAAACAGGAAGAGCCAGCGCGCCGGGCCTCGGCGCGCGCGGAGGGCCGTGCGGAAGCGCTGGCCCAGGAGGACGGGTTCCCCGGAGCGGCTCCGTACCTGGGAGCGCCGCGGGCCGGGAAGGCCGCTGGGGGCCGGCGGGGACCTCGCACTGGGCCCCTGGCGGCGGGGCCGTCCTGGGCTGGCGCAGCGGCGGCGGCTGCAGGAAGCCCGGGGCTTTGGGCTGCGGCGGCGGCTGGTGCCGCGGCCGCTCAGCAGGCCCCGCTCCGTTCGGGAAACCGCCGCCCTCAGGCCCGCCCCCTCCGCGGCCCAGGCCCCGGCTCCGGCCCCGACCAGCACCTGGGGCCCGATCGAAACCGTCCGACATGCTCCTCCTCCTCCTCCCCCTCCTCCGGGGGCCGCTGCGCTCGGGAGACGACGCGGGGGGAGGCGCCGCGGGTCGGCTCTCGCAGCCGCGCTCACTCGGGCCTCATGGAGGAGGAGGGCGGCGGGTCCCCGCTCGGCTCCTCCGCGCTTCGAGCGGAGCGGACGGCAGCTGGAGCACCCGCCGCACCACAGTGCCCGCCCCCCACGGCTACCCTCCGCTTTCCGATTCTCCCCGAAAACCCGGCTCCCCCGCCTTCAGCCCGGCGGGGGGGGGGGGCGAAGGCGGGTCACAGCGGCCCCCCGCGGCCCGGAGGCCCCGGGCGCGGCCGCCGCGGCTCCTCTCGTTCGCGGCGGGTTGGCAGGCGCGGCCCAGCAGGCCGCATCTCGCCCACTGGACGGCCCTGCCCGCCGCGGGGGCCGGGCGGGGGAATCTCGGCTCCCGAGGCCGGACTAGGGGCAGAGAGCGGCGCTTACCCCAGTCGGACCCAACCTACGCGCTGGCTCTCTGGAGACAAGTGCGAGAGTGACGGTTGGTGCCAGGAAAATAAAAATCCGGGGGGAGGGGGCGTGGAGTCGGCGCCACGGTCCGCGGACGCGCACCGCCGTGGGCGCGCAGGTGTGTGCAATGACCCGGCGTCGGCCTAGCCCCGAGGACTGGTCGGGAAGTGGGCTGTGGAAGAAGCTCTGCCTCCAGCTTCGTTAGCCGCGGGGGGAGGGGAGTGGAAACGCTCAAAATACGCCCCCTCTCCCCCCGCCTCCGCCCCTTTCAATTCACAGTAGGTAGTTATCACAGTAGGTCACAACTACTGTGACCAAGCTTCCGTCCCTTCCCTTTTCTCTTCCCCTCCAGGAATTTTAAGAAAATACACTACCTGTCAGTGACACTCCCCTCTTTTTTCATCTTCTCCTAGTACTGTCCAATAAAAATAGTGCGAGCCACAAATGCAAGCCACTGATGTAATTATAAATTTTCCAGAAGACAATTGAGAGTAGGAAAAAAACAGGTGAAATTAATTTTAATACTACTGTATTTTACTTAAATATATCCAAAATGGTATCATTTCAACGTGTAATTATATAAAAATATTGAGATTTTTTCATACTAGTCAAAATCCAATGCATATTTTACACTTTTGACACATCTCAGTTGGGATGAGGCACATTTCAAGTCCTCAATAGCCACATGTGCCTAGTGGCTGCCATTGCACAGTAGAGTTGTAGACATTATTTATGTGTAAATTATTGTGTTTGTCAGGCCTGACAGTGTTAAAAGCCAAGTGAAGGATTGAAACATCTTCACAAATTCTGATTGTAGCCCTGTATTTTAAGCAGGGCTTAGGTTTTTCAATCTTGTCATCTTGAGAATCATTTCAATTAGGAACAAAAACTTGTTAATCATTTTCTCTTGTTAATAAAGAATATATTAACATCACCTAAATGAATGAGAAAAATGGCTTTGATGAAGGCAATCATGAATAAATGATTCATACTGTTGATCGTTGGCAAAAATAACGAAGTCAGGAAGCAAGCCAGCAAAAAGTATCGCTCCCTGGTGTTGAGAAAGAACCTAGGACTCAAAGTAGCCTGGAGCTTGGTTTGGATCCTGGCCTTGACCCTTAATGCCTGTGTGATCTTGAGTAAGTAAGAGATTTGGCTTCTCTGAACCTCAGTTTCCTCATCTAAAAAATAATAAGTATGTTGTAGCATTGAGTATATATTACAAAGAGAGGAAAAGATTACAATTTAAAAATTAGGTGAGGTAATGCTTGTAACATTAAAATCCATTCTTTCATGTAGTCATTGATCTCTTCTTGCCTGGACTTTCTCTTGTCCACAGTGAGAGTGTGTTATCCTGTATGTCCCACTGAAGTAGATGCCCCAATCCTGTCCCAGGCTTTTGTTCCCCTTAGAACTTTGATGATGGATAGCACGTTTTCTACACCTGAGACTTTCTTATCTGAGGATAAGGCTATTCTGCATTCATGGTGACATCAGGGCATCTTTACAGCCTCCTTTTGTTAGATAAGTTAGATAATTGAGATGTTATCCTTTGTCTTCTCCCTATTTACTATTATGTAACTTTAGCCCTGTTCTTTTGACATATAAAAGGTGGACTTGGGGATAACATGAGTGGATTTAGCCTCATGATAATAACAATAGGTAATGTTTATTGACAGTTTGTTATGTGCCAGGCACTGCTCCACACCTTAACTTTTATCATTTTATTCAATCCTCACATCCTATGAAGTAGACATTCCAATTATCCCTATCTTACAGAAAAGGTGCTAAGATATTGTGGGGGCTGAACTCTGTCTGGGGACTGTTGCAGGGCTAACTGGCAGGTGTTAGGTATTGTAAAATGCCAAGGGGCCACACACAGGCAAACACACACACACAAAAATATGAGCACCATGTGGGACTCTCTGAAGAGAATCATTAAACAAGCTCCTCCTCCACATTTATGCCTTTCTTATTGGTTTATGGTGAAAGGAGAGTAGAGGACTACATTCTGAGAGGTTGGAAAAGATGTTGTAACATGGGTAAAGGACCTGCTCTGAACTATGGAAAAGATTTGTTTCTTTAAGCTGGGCTTGAAAGATGTTTTCCAGGAAGATTTCCACAAGCTGCCTAATCTTTTGCGATAGTCGCACCTTGGAAAAACTGTGACTTGGCACTTAGTAAGCCGGATTGTTAACATTTGATTTATTTAACTGTCTCCTCCACTAAACTAGCCTTCTGAAGGCAGAGGACACCTTGTAATCTCTACACCTTTACATCTTCACTCAGTACTTGGCACATGGTTGCTTTTTAACAGTAATTCGACTCACCCGCAGTACTCCTGCTTTTCCTTGAGTCACTAGTATAACGATGGTGAAGAAGACTGGTTTTCAGAAACCTCGCAAAACTTATTGACTTCAAGTTCGTCATTGGACTGTATGGGAGTAGACAGTGCAGGGTTTCAAGCCCAGCTAACAGGAGAAAGTTTTATAATATGGGGAGGAAATATTTGCAAATCACATACTGACAAAAGACTCGTATCTAGAATATATGAAGAACTCTCAAAACTCAACTCTGAAAGAATAATCCAGTTAGGAGATGGGCAAAATACATGAACAGACATTTCACTGAAGAGAATGGACAGATGGCATTTAAGCCCATAGGGAAAAAATGTTCGACTTCATTAGCCATTAGGTAAATGAAAACTCAAACCCCAATGAGATTTCACTATCTACTTATTAGAATGGCTAAAATAAGTCATAGTGACAACACCAAATGCTTACAAGGATGTGGAGAAACTAGAAACTGCGTCACTCATACTTTGCTGGTGGGAATGTAAAACAGTATAATCACTCTAGAAGATAGTTTGGCAATTTCCTTAAAAATACATGTAATTACAACACAGAAATTGCACTCCTGGGCATTTGTGGTGGTTAATTTTATGTGTCAGTTTGGTTCATGGGATGCCCAGATATCTGGTTAAACGTTATTTCTGGCTGTGTCTGTCAGGGTGTTCCTGGAAGAGATTAGCATTTCAATGGGCAGACTGAGTAAAGCAGATGGCCCTCCCCAATGTGGGTGGGTATCACCTAATCCTTTGAGGGCCTGAAGAGAACAAAAAGGAGGAGAAAGGGAGAATTTCATCTCTCTGCCTGATTGCCTGAGCTGGGACATTGGTCTTCTCCTGGCCTTGGACTGGGACTTACACCGCTGGTGCTCTGGTTCTCAGACCTTCAGACTTGGACTAGAACTATACCACTAGCTTTCCTGAGTCTCCGTCTTGCAGACAGCAAATCATGGGACTTCTCAGCCTCCATAATCACATGAGCCAATTCCTCGTAATAAATCATATATATATAATCTCCCTTATTAGTTCTGTTTCCCTAGACCCCTAAGCCAGAAATTGGTATTGAGAAGTGGGGTGCTGCTGTGACAAATACCTAAAAAATGTGGAAGTGGCTTTGGAACTGGTTAATGGGGAGAGGCTGGTAGTGTTTTTCAGTGCATGCTAGAAAAAGCTGACATTACCATGAAGGGACTGCTAAGGTAATTCTGGTGAGAGCTCAGGAAGAAAAGAGAGCTGTAGAGAAAACTTCCATGTTCTTAGAGAAGATAAATAATCATGTATAGAATGTTGGTAGAAATATGGACGGTAAAGGCCATTCTGATGAGGTCTCAGACAGAAATGAGGACCATTTATTGGACAGTGCAGAAAAGGCTGTCAGACTTCTTAGGTTCTACAGGACAGGATAATACACTATTCGACTGTGACTTTACACTATTCTTCAAGAAAAGGGAAGAATGGCCCCTGAAAGAGATTCAGAGATCATTAATGCTACCACCTTTGTTTCAACAGACCAGACAATCTCCAACCAAAGCCATGGTGGCAGTGCTGGTCAGAGCTGTGGGAGTGTGATCCCCTGTCTGGCAGAGCTCTGGAGATGCAACCCACAGAGAGTCCCACCAAGACGTGGGGTGGCGTCCTTTGGCACTCCAGTGGGCCTGGAAGGCAGACCATAGAGCCGAGGAGGATTATTCTCAAGTCTTAAGATATCATGGAATTTGCCTTGCTAGGATTTGGATTTGCTTGGGGCCCATCACCCCTTCCTTCTTTTCTATTTCTCCCTTTTGGAATGAGAATGTCTGTCTTATGCCTGTCCCACCATTGTAGTTTGGAAGCACGTACTTAACTGGTTTCACAGGTTCACAGCTGGAGAGGAATTTTGCCTCAGGATGAATTGTACTTAAATCTCATCTGTATCTGGTTTAGACGATATTGAGATGAGATTTCGGACTTTAGATTTTAGAGTTGATACAGAAACGAGTTCAGACTTTTGGGGCTGTTGGTAAGAATTAATGTATTTCGCATGCAAGAAGGATATGAATTTAGGGAGACCAGGGCAGAATGCTATGGACTGAATGTGTCCTCTCCAAATTCATAAGTGGAAGCCCTAATCCCCAATATGATGGTATTTGGAGGTGGGATCTTTGGAAGGTAATTAGGTTTAGAGGAGATTATGATGATGGAGACTCCAGAATGGGATTCATGCCCTTATAAGAAGAGGAAGAGACCAGAGCCCTCTTTGTACCACATGAGGACACAGCAAGAGGATGGCCATCTGCAAACCAGGAAGAGGGGCCTCATCAAAACCTGCCCATGCTGGTGCCCTAATTTTGGACTTCCCAGCCTCCAGAACTGTGAGAAATGAATTTGTTGTTTAAGTCACCCGGTCTGCAGTGTTTTGTTAAAGCTGCCCAAACTAAGCATTTATCCCAGAGAAATGAAGGTTTATGTTCACACAAACCTGTACCCAAACTTTTACGGCAGCTTCATTCATAATAGCCCCAACTTGGAAACAACCCAGATATTCTTTAAGGAATGAATGGTTTGACTGTGGTACATTCATACCATAGAACACTACTCAGCAAGAAAAAGGAACAACTACTGATACACGCAACAGTTTTGATAGCTCTCAAGGAAATTATGCTGAGGGAAAAAAGGCCAATCTCAAAAGGTTATTATATGATTCCATTTATACAACCTTGAAGTGATAAAATTATAAAGATGGAGAACAGATTTAGTGGTTGCCAGGGATTAAGGGGGGGCTAGGGTTTGGAGGGAAGTAGGTGTGGCTATTGAAAGGGTGGGTACAAGGAGGAATCCTTGTGATGGAACTATTCTGTTCTTGACTGTGGTGGTGGTCACATGAATCTACACATATGATAAAATTGCATAGAACTAAATCCTTTGGGCATGCGTGTGTACACACACACACACACACGAGTGCATGTAAAACTAAAGTAGGTGGATTGTATACTGTCAATTTCCTGGATGAGATTATATTACAGCTATGCAAGATGTTACCATAGGGGGAAACTGGGTGAAGGGTAAATGAGATGTCTCTGTATTATTTATTACAAGTGCACATGAATCTACATTAATTTCTAAATGAAAAGCTTTAAAAACCGAACACATATACATAAACCTTGTTCTGTCTTATTCCGTCACTCCCAACTCTTTCCTAGCTAGTTCGGTTCACTTCTCTCTACCCAAATCATCATGGCACATTTCATATCATTATAAATTAGTGGGGGCATCATTAAGAGAGAAAAGAAGAATTAGCTGGTATGTTTGTTCTCTTGGGTCTCATTTGTGTAAATTATCTTCCTCTCCTAGTCTCTCGGGCCTGCTATGAAATGTAGCTGCAGCCAGTCAGCACTTGACTCCCATCTGGATCAGAGCTCCAGTATATCTTTGAGTCTGAGATAGCCAGGAATGCTTCTTGGGCGCTCCCCAACATCTAGTGTGCTTACTTGTTTAATGTTGATTGCTTAGCTGGACTGTAAACTTCATGAGGATAGGAATTCATTCATTAGCTCGTTCATTCAGTAAATATTTATTGCAAGTCTACTCTGCGCCAGACACTGTTCTAGGTGCTGAGGATATGCAGGGGTGTGAGATTACTAGGTGTGAGGTGTATAAGACCAGAAGCAGGAAGACCTGTTTGGTGGTGACAGCCGAAATTCCGGCAAAGTGATGGTGGTTACTAAAGTAGTGGTAGTGGGGTTGGAGAGAAGGGCCAAATTCAAGAGAAGTTAACAGATGTGTGTGAGGCTTAATGAGAGGCCAGAGATAAGGATGACTCCCACGATTCTAGCTTTGTGCCTCAGTCCCTAAGAGTGGGAATACCAGAGTGGGGCAGACTCTCGCTAATTCCATTTTGGACATTTCATTTGGTACCTGGAGCATCCAAGTGGAATTGTTCAGTGGACAGTTAAGTTATGGAGTGAGAGTTCAGAGTGTTGCCTAGAGTTAGAGATTTGATAGCTGAAGGATGAAATGAGATTTCCTAGGGAGAGTGTATAGAGGCGGAAGAGGAAAGAGAAGCGCAAATTTAATGGCTGGGTTGAAGACGGGGAATCTGTTTACTCTGTTTACATAGGACTAAAACTGAGAGAGCCCAGTGGGGAATAGAAGGCTAAAGAGGGAGAGCCCAAGGGTGTCAGATGTAGCAGAGATGTCAAATACAAGTAGGATTCTAAAGAATCTGTGAAAGTGCACCATTTTCTGAGTTTTTGAGCACTCTAGTCACCTTGGCGGGTGTATCCTGCCCAAGTCACTGAACAACTGAATGAACAACTGCATCTGGGAAACAAGTCCTCCTTCACCAAGTAACCTTCTGATTATAATTTGACTATCTGCCTAAATTTGCATTTTGAGAGGAACAATAATACCTAATATTTAACACTTACAATAGTCCAAGTGAACATTTTACATGAATTATCTCATTTGATCTTCAAAACAACCCTATGAGATAGGTACTATTACTTACCCTATCTTGTAAATAAAAACACTGAGACTCAGAAAAGTTACTTGACTTGTGTAAGATCACATAACTAGTGAGAAGTTAAGTCCAGAGGACACAAGCTAAAACAATATGCTACACTTTGTCTCCAGAATAAGTGGGTCACACTGATGTAAACATTCTATTCTGCTTGAGTTATATTTCTCACTAAAAAGTGATAAATGGGCATTCCAATGATATTACGACTGGAATAATATAGACTTGTGAGTGGTGAGCATGCAAGCAATTGTCAGTATGAGGAAGTACAGACAGCTCTAAGCTTGACAGGGAAATAAATGGGAGAGATATGGAAAGTTTGCAAGCAAAGTGTATTAAAGACGTTTTTGTTGCTATTATAGTTTTTTTGAAAGATGGGAGAAACATGAATTTGTTAGCTAAAGACAATGAAGCGAAGGAACGCGTCAGGGAAAAGGGGGAAAATTAAGGGAATAAAGGACCAGAGGAGGTGGCAGGGCACAAATTCAGAGTACAGGTGGCAGGAGTAACTTTAGATGGGAGAAAAGCTTTTTCACTAAGAAATGGAAGCAGACACAGATAAATTGCAGGAGAGGGAGGATGCTGGAAATTTAAGATGATCTCGGTGTTCTCAGTAAAAGACAGGAAATGTCTTTGCTGTAAGGTTGGGAGACCATTGCAAAAGCTCCTCTGGGAAAAGAAGCTGATTAGGAAGGGGGGCATGTGCATAGGAGAACTGCTGGGTGGTGCAGAGAGTCCCGCTGAGGTTGGAGACCAGGGACATGTAGAAGCAACACTCTGAGCAATTTTGTGATTTTTTTTTCTCTTGACAACCTGATATAGGAACTAAGAAGCCTGTTAGAGGGAGTGTAATTTCATTATGCACTTAAGGCAGAAGAGTAAAGACAGAAGAGGCTAAGAGGCTGTTCGTAGTTTAAGCTAGATAGAGAAAGTGTTGATGATGCAAGGTAAGTGACAGATTGGAAAGAAAAGGGGGATGAAGAGACAGAAATAGGGGAGTTGGAAAGAAAGAAAGTAGTGGTCAGTGCATGAGATAAAGGAGGTGAACATTTTGGAGGACGTTCTGAGCAAATAATTACAACGTGCAATGTTCTACTAATTGCACAGTTCAACTAATTGAACGGAAGTGCTTGCTGGCCAGTAGCAAGGTAATGTAATAGCTGGAAGTGCTCTTTCCAGAGTCTAAATTTGGCATTCGAAGGACAATTAGGAACATCAATGTTTGATATACAAATGTCAAGTAAGAGATCTTTTGCTACTGGCATGTTCTGTTTCTCTCTCTCTGGCACAGTCTATTCACTGCCCCTTTTGTTGGCATGAGGTCAAAAGCCAGTATCTTCTTTCTGTTTCATCTTCTACAGGGCACTCACAATGTTTTTATTCCTTTTAACAGGTATTTGTAGTGTGCCTAATAAAGCCAGACAGTCTGTTAGGTGTTGATGACATATCAATGAATAAGACAAAATATCTGTCCTTAAGAAGCTTACACTTAAGTGCAGCAATCAGACAAATAGGCAATAATAATACAGAATAATAGACACTATAATTATGTTAAAACCTGAATCTTAATGGGAGGGCACCTAACTCAACCTTGGGTGGTCAGGAAAGGCTTCTGTGAGAAGGTCTCATCTCAAATGAAAGGAGGGAGTAGTAGGTATAATCCAGGCAAACGAATGGGGAGGCGGAAATAAGAGGGACTCTTGATGTTCACGGAGGCATCTCTCTTCGAAGGGGCCTCTGTTTTCCTTGCTTCTCTTGGTGCATTCATTCTCACAGGGCAGTCATCTTAGCGTTCCCTACCTGGAGGGTATTCTTCCCCACCGGGAATCACTGGATTTAGAGCCAGAAGATGTGCATTTAAGTCTCAGCCATCTCTCTTGGTGATGTGACTTTAGATGTGTCAGTTAACCTCAAGCCAGTTTCTTCATCTTAAAACAGGAATAACAATACTTACTTCAGGGTTATTGAAATGATCCAATGAAGAAATACATGTGAAAGTGCTGTGTAAAATACTACACAACTTTTAACTATTTTTAGTGTCCTAAGGTGGCATGCCATATGCTTTTGTACTCTTGAGCCCATTATGGAGATTAAGAAACAAGGAATCCCTAATCATCACTATGGATTTATATGTACTTTTTTTATACATGCTTTTCAGGTCTGCCAAGTTTAAGCTCTGAAATAAATTGTTCCCTGAAGCTATTTAAAATGTTTGGGTTAATGCCATAAATTATTGTAATTGGTCCTCTACTCAAAAGCCACCACAGAGAAGATGTGGCAGGTAAAATATCATGTTGCTGTAGAGTCAGCAATGCAATCCTTAGAATACCTTGGCCATTCTACGGAGGAAAAGATCAGTATAGAGAGGAATTTGACCATTAGCAAGCCTAGTAAATACTGGAAATGCTGAATAAAGGTGAAGTGTGATGGGGGAGGATGAAAAACACCTTAACCCCCAAATTTAGGATGGCCTCTTGAACCATCAACATTTGCTTTCTCTACTTCAGAAAAGTCCCACTAGTGAAAAACCATTTCATGGAATTGGTTTCTTATTCTGTGGAAAAACCCATTTGACAAACTCATGCCACACGGAAAGAGGCCCTTAGGAATAATACTTCTAATAAGTTGACTCTATGTTACTTTTATCCTTTAGATTATGGGAGTGGGCAGACTTTGTCTCAGTATAACTACGATAGTTAACGTTAACAATTGTTTTACTAAGAAAAATTTCAAAAATTCAGCTAATTTGAAAAAATTTTGTATACTCACCTTAAACCCACTACCTAGATTCTACCATTGATATTTTATGACACTTGGCAGGCTTGTTTTTTAAATTAAATATTTTATTTTGAGATAATTGTTAATTCACATGCAGTTGTAAGAAATAATACAGAGAGAACATCTGTACTCTTTACCGAGTTCCCCCTCAACGGTAACATCTTGCAAAACTATAGTATGATGTCACCACCAGGATATTGACATTGATACAGTCAAGATACAGAACATTTCCATCATCACAAAGATCTCTTAGGTTGCCCTTTTATTGTCACATCTGCCTTCACCTCCTTAAACTCTAGAAACTACTAATCTATTCTCTATTTCCATAATTTTTTTATTTCAAGAATTTTATATAAATGGAATCATTTATATAAATGGAAACTTTTGAGACTGGCTTTTTTTCTCTCAGCATAATTCTGTGGAGATTCTTCCAAGTTGTTGTGTGTATCAATGTTTCATTCCTTTTCATCGCTTAGAAGTATTCCATGGTAAGGATGTCCACAGTCTGTTCAACCATTTACCTGTTGAAGGGCATCTGGGTTGTTTCCAGTTTTGGGCTGCTATGAATAAAGCTACTATGAACATTCATGTACAGGTTTTTGTGTGAACATAAATTTTCGTTTCTCTGGGATAAATGCCCAGGAGTATAACTGCTTGGTGATATGGTTGTTTCATGTTTGGTTTTTTAAGGAACCAAAAAATGTTTCCAGAGTGACTAGTACCTTTTTACATTCCCATCAGCAATGTATGAGTGATCCAGCTTCTCCTCATCATTGCCAACATTTGGTATTGTCACTATTTTTTATTTTAGACATTCTTATAGATGTGTAGTGATGTCTTATTGTGGTTTTAATTTTCATTTCCTTAAAGACTAATGATATTGAACATCTTTTCACGTGCTTATATTCCTCTCCAGTGAAATATATCTTTTGCCCATTTTCTATTTGAATTTTTTAAGCTGTTGAGTTTTGAGAGTTCTTTAGATATTCTAAATACAAATCCTTTGTAGATATGTATTTTGCAAATATTTTCTCCCAGTCTGTAGCTTGTCTTTTTATCCTCTTCACCAAGTCTTTCACAGAGCCAAAGCTTTTTATTTTGATGAGGCTCAATTTGTCAATTTTTCCTTTTTAAAATCATACTACTGGTGTCAAGCCTAGCCCTAGGTCCTGAAGATTTTTTCTGACAGTTTTATGGTTTTACATTTAAGTCTGTAATTCATTCTGATTTAATTATTGTATAAACTGTGAGATTTAGGTTGTGGTTCATTTTTAAATTTCTTTTTGCCTATGGATGTCCAATTACTTCAACACCATTTGTTGGAAAGGCTCTATTTTCTCCATTGAATTGTTTTTGCACCTTGACAAAAAAAAAACTAGGCCCACTTTTGAAAATCTATTATGTGCCAGACCCTGAGCTATCTTCTTTACACAAGTTTTTTCTCCTCTTCACAACAACCTGCAAAATAGTTGTTTAGCGTCTGTCCTGTGCCCAGCACTGTGCTAAGCTCAGGGAAATAAGATATGTAAGGCTTCCTGGAATGCTTCACAGAGGAATAGACAAAAGCTAGACCCCCAAGGATGAGCACAGGTCTGCAAAGAATAGGGAGGGAAAGGAGAGCATTCCAGACTGAAGAAGCATGTAGAAAGGCTAGGGGGTGTAGAACAGCTTCATGCATTTAGGAAGCAGCAAGTATTTTGTTATGGCTAAAAGGAGAGGAGCAGGAGGGAATTTTCCCATGTTGAGTTTAAGATATCTGTGGATATCTCAATGGAAATGACCCGCAGGTAGTTGGCTACATGAGTCTGGAGCTCAGGAGGGAGATTTGGGCTGGACATTAAGCTTTGAGAGTTGTCATAGCACAGTTGATATTGGACTTCCAGGAACAAAGTATTAGAGTTAAAAGGAAAGAGGGTCAAGGGACCATTTGAAATATTTGCACATTTAATTGGTGAAAGAACTGGGAATGAATCATTAAAGTAGGAAGAGATAGGAGAGTGGTATGACAAAAACCAATGGAGGTGAGAAATTCTGGTTTTCGTTTTTCTGTTCTAGGTAACATCTAGCAAAAAAAAAAAAAAAAAGGTCTACAAAGAGACTATATTTCACCAAACTGTTTAAAAAGTATTTGAACTAGTATTCATCAAATGTATTATTTAAAAAATTAAATATAAACATGTTAACTGCTATTCTGGAATTTTATAATTGAGTATATTCATGCACCCCTTAACGACTGGGATACTTTTGAGAAATGTGTCGTTAGGTGACTTTGTTGTTGTGCGAACATCATAGAGTATACTCACATAAACCTAGACGGTGTAGCCTACTATACACCTAGGCTATATGGTACTAATCTTATGGGACCACTGCTGTATATGTGGTTCATGGTTGACCGAAATGTCATTATGTGGCGCACAACTGCAGTTTGATAATGGTGATAGCTATATAATATATATTTATACATACAATTAAAAAGTAAAGAAAAAAATCCAACTAGGTTGAGTCTTTATTAAAAAAGCAAAACAAGGGGCTGGCCCGGTGGCACAGTGGTTTAGTTCGCGCTTGGCAGCCCGGGGTTCGTGGGTTTGGATCCTGGGCGCCGGCCGATGTACCGCTTGTCAGGCATGCCGTGGCGGCGTCCCATATAAAGTGGAGGAAGATGGGCACGATGTTAGCCCAGGGCCAGTCTCCCTCAGCAAAAAGAGGAGGATTGGCGACGGATGTTAGCTCAGGGCTGGTCTTCCTCAGCAAAAAGAGGAGGATTGGCGACAGATGTTAGCTCAGGGCTGGTCTTCCTCACACACACACACACACACACACACACACACACACACACACACACACACAAGCAAAACAAGTATATAGGGAAATTCTTCTAATTATTAATACAAAATGACTTTCACCTAAATTTCCCCCAAATAATTTGGATTTTCGTTTTATACTCAAGAACTGGTAAATATACCCATGTTTTAAAAAAAACAATAAAAAATCTCTCTTTACATGGTAGTACCCTTAAACACACAGAATGCCTCTGTAGTGGGTTGAATAATGTTCCCCCAAAACTCGTGACCACCCTTATTTGGAAATACAATCTTTGTAGAAATAATTAGTTAAGGATCTCAACATGACATCATCCTGGATTTAGGGTGGACCTTAAATCCACTACTGCTGTCTTTATAAGAGAAAGAAGAGGGAGATTTGGGCACAGAGAGACACACAGAGAAGGAGGCAACATGAGGAGGCAGAGATTGGAGTGACGTTTCCACAAGCCAAGGAACACCAAGGATTGCTGACAATCCGAAGCTTGCAGAGAGGTGTGGGACAGTTTCTCCCGCAGAGCCTTCAGAGGAATCAACCCTGCTGACACCTTAACTTTGGACTTCTGGTCTCCAGAACTGTGAAAGAATACATTTCTGTTGTTGTTTTAAGCCACCCAGTGTGTGGTAATTTGTTACAGCAGCCCTAGGATACTAATATAGCCCCTATCCCTCACCATGTTCCCTATCATTAAATTAAAAAAGTTTATATCCACAAAAAAATACCATGGATATTTATCATTGGCACTTACTGCATGGAGAGAACAGTATCCACAATGTCATGGTAAGAACTATTTTTTTAGATGCTCATAACAGTTTTACTTAAATAACTTAAATTGCTAATTATTTAACTTTGTGCTGGTTGTTTAATGTCAGTTCTCCTCGATCTTCTTCCAATTAATGTTGATTGGTGTAAGTTCATTTAGTTGGTTAATATTTGTTTCCTAAAATCAAACACACTCTTGTCTGGTCTGCCTGGGAGAAGAGGGCTGAGATTGGGTTAGTGATGGTAGTCTTAAAACCTGTAAAGTGTCTGCGTTAATAAAAATCCCCAGAGTCTAAGAATACAGTCTCATTGGAGTTGTTCACTGTGCTAATAATTACTTATGAAAGGGAAGCTTGAAACAATAAACTTCTGATAACAGTTTAACGTAATAACCGCAGTGAAAACAAATTAAACTGACCTGTTCTTTGACCTGGATTTAACCACATGCAGAGTTTTGGTAACATGTTGTCTTTAGAATTCAGTTAAAAAAAAATTTTTTTTTATTGAGGTATCATTGGTTTATAACATTATATAAATTTCAGGTGTACATCATTATTTTTTCACTTCTGTATGGACAATATTTTGTTCACCACTAAAAGGTGAGTTTCCATCTGTCATCGTAAAAATGTCCCTCTTAACCACTTTCCCCCTCCCCCCACCCTGGAATTCAGTTTTTGATCACCTGTCTTCTTAGGCTCAGTCTACATTTTTATTTTAGGCTATTGGGCATCTCTCTTCTGGTTTGAGGCTTCAAAGCAGACCCTAATGGTGTGTTACAGTCTTCTAAAGATTTAGTCTTTTTTGCTTTTGACTGGGACTCTAAATATTAAATACTATCTTTAATCATTTTGGGTACAAAATCTCCTAAATTTCAGAGGGTTTAAATTTTGATGTGTATCTTAATTTTAAAATATTTAAGATTAAAGTATTCAATCACAGAACACTTCACTGTAGTGAAGACGTGCCTATATGTGAGAGGTACTGTTCTAAATGGGGGTGTGGAGGCTGAGAAAGCCAAGGAGAAAGGAGCAGATATCAAAATAGACAAAGCCCTCACAACTTAATAGGGGCTATAAAATCTTTGCAAAAATTTTATACAAGAAAGCATCTAAGATTCAGAAGCAACTTACAAACAAATTTTTGGAACTTAATTCAACTTTCTTTGGGGACTCCTATAAATATATTGTAATTACTTTGTAGGAGCTTAAGACCTAAGATAGGACCTTCCAAATGACAACTGTTTTCATCTGGAGCAATGGCACCTAAATTATGTTGGACAAATGAGCAGAATGAATTTTAAAAATTACCATATGCTTACTATTTAACAGAAAAAGTGAAAAGCAGTATGTCGTCTTTGGATTTGTTCTCATGTGATATTATCCTAAGTCAGTCAAGTTAAATAACCTATTGAGCATTTATTTAAGCCAGGGTTTTTCTAATCTTAGCATTACTGACATTTGGGGCCAGATGATTCTTTGTTGTAAGGGATTGTCCTGTGTAATGTAGGGTATTTAGCAGTATCCCTGGCCTCTACCCATTAGATGCCTCCCCTTTCCAGTTGTGATGACGAAAATGTCTCCAGACAAAATTGTCCTCAGCTGGGAACCACTGAGTTTTAAGCCTTGAAAGAGAAAAGCAGCAAACCCCTACCAACCCCCCACCAAAAGGGTTTTAAAACAAGAGCTTAGTTTTTTTCACTCAGTTTTATTGAGATATAATTGACATTGAGCACTGTATATGTTTAAGGTGTACAGCATGATGATTTGACTTACACATTTGGTGAAAGGAGTTTAGTTTTAATCCTTATCAATTACTCCTGCCTCATTGTACCTGCAGTATCTTGAACCTGTCTTTATGGTTGCACTTACCATGGTTTATTATTATTTTAACACACAAGGCTGTGTCCTTTCCTGTCTGTGACTGTGAACTCTTCCAGGACAGGGACAGTGTTTTACCTTGTCTGAATGGGAGTGGGAATCCATTAGTTGAATGACCTTCTGTGCTGGTTAAACACGAGATGTTCCCAAAGTAAGAGTTTCTCTGCAGTTTATTTCTTAAGGACATAGAATATCTGTTTTGCCTTATGCCTTTTAGATTCATAATTCTTTTACTCATCTTAAATATTTCAATTAAAATAAAAAGCAGTGACCTACTGACATTTCATGATGATTCAGCTTTGGGTAAGTGAAACATTTTATACTCTATATTTTATGCCTCCCATTTTTAATCAGAAGACACCTGCAGACTAAGTAACAGAACTATATGTGAAGAACAGCTAGGTCATTATGTTTTGGAGTCCTTTAATAGTTTTGCCAAAATCAGTCTAGGCCTGGTCAGGACACTTCACGTCCTACCCAGGGCGCTCTCCAGCCACCGGACATTAATACTAATAGTACGCGGCTTTCTCTGGGCCGGCGTTGGAAGACGAGTGCACAGATGTGTGTTATTTTTCGGTCCTTGACATAGTTTCGGAAAAGTTTAACTCCACCTCTTCGACCAGAAAGGAAAAACAACGTCCTCATTCCCCCCCTTCACCACCGCCTGGCCTTCTCCCCCTTTCCTTTTGGTCTTCACTTGTTACAGAAGTTCTCATTTTCCCTAGAGAGCTAGAGGAAAGTCAGGTACCACAAGTGGAGTTACATTATCCTCTTATTTGTTCTGGTGGGACACTAGAGAGGAAATCACACTTTGCAACTGTAATTCCAGGGGGAGAGGACAGATGTAACCCTGAAAACTTCAGCGCCCCGGTTTGGCTGCAGGTTTGATTGACCAGGACGGGCCAAGGGAACGCGCGGAGGCGGGGCGGGGGGCCGCGGTCGAGCCCGAGACAAAGAGGTTTCGGCTGCCACCGAGGAGAGAGAAGGGCTCCTTGGGGTAACTAGCGTTTGCGCTCGTAGGGGCAGTTCGTGAGGTCGCTTTCTCCTCCCGAGAGAGGGCAGGCGGGAAGAAGGGCCTTGCGGGGAGGGGCGCCGAGCCCGGGTTGGGGGGGGGGGGCTCCGCTGGTGTCACGTGGCCGCCGCCGCCGCCGCCGCCGGTTTGGGGCAGTTCTTCCGGGTTGGAGGCGCAGCGCCGCGGGGCCCGAGCCGGCTCTGCCAGCACGGCGTACCCTCGCGGCCCGCGGCGCGCCGTCCACGGCCCCCCGGCCTCCCCGCCAAGGTGAGCGCGCCTGGGGCGCAGCTGGGGAAGGGGCGCGGGGCTCGCCAGGACGGTTCGGGCCACCGCCGGGAAGGAGACCTGTCAAAGAGCAGAAGGGGGCGGGGTCGGCAGTGGCCCGGGCGCCGGGTGCGCCCGGGCGCCGGCAGGCCAGAGGCGTGGGCCGGAAAGGAGAACCGTGCCTTGAGAGCCCCATTTCTTGTCTCTTGCTGGGGCGACGTGGAAGGATCCCCGTAGAGGGCAGGGGACGACGCGGCAGCTGTGCAGGTGCAGATCTTGGAGCTTTGGGGGCTGCAGGAGTTGTACGGGGTCATTTTGGCCCGCAAGATGGGAGATGGGAGGGAGGTCATTGAGGACTCTTGATAGGGGGTGCACCCAGAGAGGTGGCACCCGGACGCCCCGAAATTGTGCTTAAACCTGGAGGGAATTCGGGGTGGGTGACCGGCTGGAGATACAGGAAGTGGCGATTGAAAGTTGTGAGTGTATGTCGGGGCGGACTGGGCTGGTCGGGGCAAGCTTCTCCCGGGCAGAGAGTGGGTCCCAGGCCGGCAAAGGGGGAGAGACAGCCGAGCGGGCAGAGCTGATTCGAACTCCGAAGGCGGAATGACTATTACGCAGCCTCAGCCAATGGGCTTCCGGGGAAGGTTATAAATAGCGGTCCCCGGCAGATGCCAGCCTGGTGGCAGTTTAGTTCCCGAGGGAGAGGCGGCACCGGTGACTTTGGGCAAGGCCACGCTGCCTGCCCGTCTAAGCTTCTGGCTTCTGTAGGGTATTGTGTCCTTGGTTGGTATGTCTCGCTTTAAAAGCGTGACTTGTTTACGGCTGGTTGTAGGTGTCCTTTATTCGTCCTGTGGTGCAGGGCAGTCCTTAAGGGATCTGTTTGTAAGGAGTCGTGTAGGCCAGACTCCATTCGTCCTGGGGCATGCGTGCCAGCTTTTATTTAAAATGCTCCCCTCTTCTCCATCGCACCCCTTTTATTTTCAAACCTCGCTGTTTTAAATTGAATGGACAGTTTAGGATTACCTTCTTGTCAGCAAGTATGCTCAGGCTGCTTGTCTTTGCTGATGGAATCAGTTTTCCACAAGGCTGCACAGCATTTTATTTTCAAAGGAAGTTTCTTGAAACTCCTTGGAGAATGTGTTCCATAGATATCCAGGCTTCAGGTTACCTAGTCCTAGTTATTCATTCATTCACTCAAAAAGTACTTGTTGATTTCCTCTATTTTGTGCAAAGCACTGGGCCACAGGTAATACCAAAGTGAATAGCAATAGCTATAAAGATATTGTGTCCTCTTAATCCTCACAACCACCCCATAAGGTAGGTGCTATTATTATTATAGTATTATAATTATAGTAGTTATAGCATTATATTGTAGCAGTGTCTTTATATTATTATTACAGGTACAGAGAAGTTGTGACTGACTTGCCAAGGTCACACAGCTAGCAAGTTGTAGAGCAGGGCTCCAACCCACATTTCACCATCTATGCTATCATCTCTAGGTCAGGTGTTTGCCCTCAAGAATTTTAATATTTATTAGGGGAGATAGTTACCCAAATAACTTACATTAAACAGCAGTATGAATGCCATACTAAAAATTTTTTTCCTTCAATTTTGAGTTGTAAAGTTTTCCCCCATTGCTTCAAAGCCATGAAACACATGGATAATAAAACAGAGAATTTTAAAGTGAAGATAGGGGGAAATGTGACAATTAAGTTGGAATACTATCTTTAGTGTAAAGTACTGGCTTATGATAACATTGTTCAAATAGTCTCTGAATATCTTACAGGGTCATTTGTATTTGATTTAGGCTTAGTGATAAGGACAGCTCTTGCCAATAAACTACCTCCTGATCACTGCCCTGTGTAATCATAATTTGAATCAAGTGGAATTTTGGGGAGAAATTGGCCTCTGAAGGCCTTGGCTGTATTGACATCTGATGCCAGGGATGTGCTCAACATCAAATTACTATTTTCCAAGTAGGCAGGGCAAAATTTCCAGACTCCAGGCCATGATATAGGACTTCAGCTTTAAAGCATTGCAAAATCTCATCTAATCATAAAATTTTTAGAGATTAACGGGGCTGTGCAAGCCAGCTTTCCTGTGCTTCTTTTATAGATGAGCAGACTGAGGTACAGAAAGATTCAGGTTAAACAGCAAGTGGGTGGAAGACTTAGACAATACAGGGCTGGCTATGGAGCTAGCTTTGTTCTTTTGCTGATGAGGTCTGGGTAAGCTTAGTCAGCCCTGTGAGAAAGGTGGTCTTTGGGGAGCTGGGATAATCCAGGAAGAGAAACTAGGGTAAGTGGGGAGGTTAAGATAGGACTAGGTCATTAGTAATGGTAGGAAAAAAATCTCAAGACAAGAGTTATCTATACATAACTTTGTGTCTCCTTCAGTTCTTGGCATCGTTTCAGTGAATGCTTTGAATGTGCAGCTAAATTTTGAACTCATTTGTGCTCCATTCTCAGCCATGAATAACCCTAGAAGTGATCCATGAATGAATGAGGAGAGTATTTATGGGGTTCAGGAATGCTTCAGGACTGAAATGAAATAACATATTTGTAAACACTTTGAAAATATAAAACCTTCCATTCAAACGCAAAGAATTATTCATATATGTTTTTGATTGCATGCATGAACACATCTTGAATATTCCTTCTTCCTTAGCTTTTTTTCATATTATTCTATCTTGAATGACTTTCCCTTTCTTTTCTGAGCCCCGTAAGAGGACATGATCTTCTTTGATCCCTCAAGAACTTTGGACTTGAGTGTTACTGTACTTTGTAATGTTAATACTTGTTGACTTTTCTTATCTGTAGTTTACTTCTACAGATGCTCCTAATGGCTGTACCTCTGAGATTCAGCCCTTGGTACATGTTTGTTGAATTAAAGGTCATTTTAAGAATAAGCACCACCTCGATTGAGAATTTGCATTCCCAGTATTGCTTTCTGGTATTTGCAAGAAGTTGCTTCAGGGAGTTGTGGCAGCAGTTCTGAAATTAAAAATGAGCTAGACCCTTCTTCCTCTGGAGGCTGGAAGAATGTTTATGGAGTCTGCTGGGTTTAGGTGCTGGCCCCACAAGGGCCCACATGATGGGGCAGAGTTCCTCTACTTCTTCCCATTTTTGAAGGGAAGAAGAGAAGGATGGAGGAACATCGGGAATCATGGGTGTGGTGGGAGTGCCTTCCATGCGACCCTGGGGATCTGCCAAGGAGGGCAGTGGAGGTAGCCATTGAAGCCTCAGTAAGAGGAAAGGTCAATGATACTTCACCCACCCTTGTTAGAGCTGGCAAAAAGGGGGCCACCTGTGAGAACCACTGACAGAAGAGTTCTTAGTTATGCCCACATCTACAAGCACAAACTTATGTGATAAAGATAATCATGGAATTTTCCTTTCTTTCTTTTTTATTGGAGTCATATCCCATGCATGTTTAATTTTCTTAGATATGCACTTGGCAACCATGAATCTCGTGTTCACTCAGTCTCTGTTGGGGGTCTCACAGGATGAGCATCCCACTGCACTGGATAGGATGCCAGTGTTTTCTGTACATATGGTGGCTTTACTACTATACTCTACAGTATTTTAGACAATTTAAGGGAGACTCAAGGGTAACTTTGATTATATGCAGTTTTTGCTGGACATGCTGACTTAGAAGATAACTTTTGTGTAAAATGTGACTGGACTCTATTTCAATTTTCTTTTTTTTTTGCTGAGAAAGTTTCGCCCTGAGCTAACATCTGTGCCAATCTTCCTGTTTTGTATGTGGGTCACCACCACAGCATGGTTGCTGACAAGTGATATAGGTCTGTGCCCAGGAACTGAACCCGGGCAGCCGAATCAGAGCATGCTGAGCTTAACCACTAGGCCATGGGGCTGGCCTCTATAGCAATTTTTTAAAAAACTTTCCAGCTACGTTAAGGATCAATTAGACTCATGTGACCTAGGCTTGGAATTAAATCGTGAGTTTATAACTACAATTTCAGTGGGAATATGGATTCAAAGTTTTAAATACCTGAATTGGAGACAAACTTTTGAAGCATCTCCTGTAAGTAAAGAACTTGGCAAATAAATTCATTGTAGATGCCCACGTATAAATATTATATTCCAAGCTCTTTGAATTAGTGTTTTTTTTATGTTTTTGATGTTCAAAAGACAAAGTTTATTTTTTTTCAGCACATAAATATTTCATTTTCTTTCCTTTTAGTGATTTACCTTCAAGGAAATCGGGGATTCAGAAAGTTGGGAGCTCATATGACCATGGCGAACCTCCTGAAAACAGTGGTGACTGGCTGTTCGTGTCCTTTTCTTAGCCATTTGGGGTCCTGTAAGGTTCTACCTGGGAAGAAGGATTTTTTACGAACATTTCATACTCATCAGGCGCTGTGGTGTAAAGCCCCTGTAAAACCAGGTAAAGTTTCACTCAGTATGTAAATCAGATTTTCAAGTCATAGGAGCTAAGAGATCTCTTGATGATAGATAAAAGGAAAGCCATGCAGTTTACAGCCTGGTGCTTCTGAGTGATCATTTTGAATAAAAAACCAAATGAGTGCTTTATATTTTCCGTGTATGTAAGTTCTTGATTGTTAGTGCTAGTAAAGAAGAGAAGATAATAGAAAAAGAAAAATGATAAACCAGTTGAGTTGTACCCGGAAACTGTTGCTCATAGTAACCATTTCTCCTAGCAGCTCTTCCTCTTTCCTGTCAGTATCTGAGGACTTGTACCATATGTGGCTCATCTGTGCTCAAGGGTTAGAAACTGATTATATGAACTGATCTACATGAATGTTCTCAATTTAGTAAATGGCAACTCTGTCTCAGTTGCTCAGATCAGAAACCTTGGAGTCATCCAACATCCTCGTAGTAGGTATAAGTCAGCTCTACCTTATATCTAGAATCTGTCCTCGTCTCGCTGTCACTCTGTTATCATCCTGGCCCAAGCCACCATCATCTGTCACCTGAAATAGTGCTCTAGTCTTCTAAACAGTCTCTGCTTTCTACCTCTGTCCCCCTACAGTTTGTTCTGTATATGACAGTGAGAATAATCTTTCTAAAATGAAAGATCATGTCAGTCTTCAAAAGTTGTCACCAACTTCCTAGCTCATACAGAGTAAGAGATGAAGTCTTCCAGTGGCCTACAAGGTCTTCCCTGCTAGGACCCCTACTTGTTCCTGGTCTGGGGTACAGGCCAGAAGGAGGAGAGACTGAAAGGGGGCCCTTCTAAGCTGGGTCGGATCACTTTAAGCTTCTTGCCCAAGGACCCTCCTAGCACTCATTGGCCAGAACTCAGACAGGTGGCCATTATGTAGCAGTAACGGAGACTCGGACATTCAGTCTTTTATTCCGGATGGCAGCGTACTCAGCTACAAATGACGTTCTGTTACGAAGGCAGAGGAACAGCGTGGATATTTGGGGGCCAACCAGAAGTCTTTGCCACATAGAGTAATGCCCTTCTTTTTTATTTAAGTTTGTAGGACTGTTTGTGCATTAAGGACCCCTAAACTGCTAGCTTTTTGAGTTCTTACATCTGCCTTTAATAGATTTCACAAACTCTTTTCTTCTTCTCACGTGACAAGTCACTGTTGGCAGGGCATCTGCCCCTGAGAGCCCTCAACTTTATCTGCGGATTTTTTTTTTCAAGTGTTCTAGAAAGCGAGATTATCCAGTGTGATAAAATTGTGCATAAAATAAAAGTAAATAACTGCATTGAGACATGAGAATTGTCCTTGTGAGTAAATGCATGGACATCAAGATCTCTATATTGACTATGCATAAGACTTTTTGTTTGTTTAATTTCTGGTTCTTGACTATTTCCTAAATAATTATTTATCTCTGTACAGATTCTATTTTTTTCTTTAATATAACCACAATTTCATTATCCTATTGAAAAGCATGAAAAGTAATTCCAGTCAGTATTCATATTTCCTCAGTTTTTTCTCCCCCCCCCCCTTTTTTTTATAGTTGCCTGTTCAAATAATGATCCAGACAGGGTCCACGTGTTGTATTTGCTTGCTGTGTCTCTTTTGATCTATATATTCCCCTTCTCTTTTTTCTTTTTAGTTTATTTGTTGAAGAATTTAGTTGTTGCCCTTTAGAATTTCTCACATTCTATGTTTGGCTGACTGAATTCCTTTGGTATTATTTATCTAGTTTCTCTGTCCTTTGTATTTTCTGTAACATGTAGCTAGATTTAGACACTTGATTAGACTCAGGTTTGCTTTTTTGGCAAGGATACTTTGTAGGTGATGCTGCATACTGTCTATTGCACTACATCAGGAAGATTAATCAGTGAGTTTGGATATTGTTAATGTGATCCATATATTATGAAGTTCCCATCAGTTTTTCACTCAAAGCCTATAGCAGCCATCTGATGATCATTAACTAAATCCATGATTTTATCAGGGGTTTTAAAATGGTGATATTCTTTCACTCTATCTTCATTTATTAGCTAGAATTTTTCTATAAAGAAAAACTTTTCCTCTATTACTTATTTACCCTGAGATTGTACAGGTAAGATGGGAGAAATATTTGATTCTTTTCATTATTTACTAGTTTTGGTAATAATCAGTTGGTTCCCTTCTGGTTTCTATTTCTGCTGTAACAAATGATCACAAACTCACTTGCTTCGTACAGCACAGATTTATCTTACACTTCTGGAGGCCAAAGTCTGAAATGTCTGTCACTAGGCTTACATCAAGGTGTTGGCAGGTCTGCATTCCTTCTGGAGGCTTTAGGGGGGAATTTGTTTCCTTACCTTTTCCAGCTTATGGAGTCCACCTGCATTTCTTGGCTCATGGCCCCTTCCTCCATCCTCAAAGCCAGCAGCATAACGTCTTCAAATTACTCTTTGACTCTGACTCTTCTGACCCCTTCTTCCGCATTTAAGGACTCTTGTGATTGGGCCCACCCAGATGATACAGGATAATCTCCCTATTTCAAGTCAGCTGATTAGCAATCTTAATTCCTGTTTGGCATGTATTGTAACATATTCACGTGTTCTGAGGATTAGGGCATGGGTATCTTTGAGAAACCTTTATTCTGTCTACCACACGTTACTACCTCCAAAGTTGACCAATGAAGCTTTTAGAAAGTATTTGTTTATTTTTTGAGTATTGTCATGAACTCATGGATTTTAACATCCTTGAATGTATTTTACTACATTACAATTAATTATTATTTTTTTTGATGCTCAAATTGTCTCATATTTGTAGAAGCCCTTTAAAACTGGTTCCTAAATCCTTATTACGTGACTTCATTTGTCTTTGGTAGCTTCCTTGACTTATGGTATTTAGGGCCTAGGTAATTTAAGGTTGTCAGATAAGTGAACTCCAGATAAGTATGTGGGATTTAACTTTGCACACCAATCCAAAATATTGGCCAACTTTCTATTATTTTCCTCCCTGACCTTCAAGTAGAGAGTACGATTCAGCATATATTTGCCTTTGGCTTACTATCAATTATTACTGCTTAAGTAGTGTGGGTTCTAAGACTATGTTCAAATGCAGATATTTTTATGTTGACTTAATCTCTCTAAGGTCTTACTTAATAAGTTATTCTGTAGAGATAATTTGCTTTATTTTTTTATTATGTATATTCAGAGTTTAGGTTGCTAGAGTGGACTTCCCAAACTTTAGTAAAACATATCGAAGCAGATCCTCTTTATTTAAAAAAGTCTATGTCCACATATTGAGTAAAACAACAGAAGAAACTAATGTATTTTAGCTAAAACTGGTCTGAACCGTATAGAAATACTTTAACTCTGTGTTGTGTACACTCTTTGGGTTGCAAGGAACAGAATCACATTAGGTTATATTTTGTGATGAGAGTTTATTGTATGGATTCTTGGGAAGTATGGGAGCCCAGGAAATCTTTCATCTACTTGGAGAAGTGAATGTTATTCTGGATTTTGTAGCTATGACTCATCTTTTCTCTTTGCGTATCCACTACTGATGTTTCTACTGCTGTTGCTACTGACCTCCTTTTAATTGCCTCATGGCTGTGCTTACAAATAGCTGCTGCACCATTCTAATCTCTTTGCCCTTTTCTGTGGGTCTTCCATCCAACTCCCTGAGAGAGAACCTAGTTGGGTTGGATAGTCACTGGCTAACATAGAATGCCCTGGGGCAGAGTTCCTGTATAAGTCATTTCATGGGCTGCTGGTTTTCCTTATATCTGGCCTGTAGAGTATTATTTTTGACCCAGTTGCTGACCTCTGGTCTAATCAGTTGTGGCCAAGAATGTAGGGTCTCAAGATACAGCACTTGGAAATCTATGAGGAATTGTGTGTGACCAAATTGCCAGGAAGGGGACTTTGGGTGTGACAGGCCATAGAAGTGTATAGTATAGGAATATTCTTCAAAATAGCTAATTACTTCTGTCATCCTTAAAGGTAAGGACAAGGAGAGCATAAACTTGAGAGAGTTAGTTTGAAGAGTGGAGTTAGCGTGGTGAGTGGTCTCTCAACCCATTTTTTCCTAAGAATAAACTTAAGCTAGTCTTATGCCTTGAAGAGAGCCATTTGGTTAAATAAAATATTTAGAATTTTTGGGAGAGTGGGCATAAAAATTTCCCATCTATCAGAAAAAGTCAAAGAACTGTGATTATGAATCAGGAACATCATTTTGAACAGCAACTTGTATGTGTAGTATATTTGAACAGACTGCCCATTTCCGTTTTCTGAACTCTGTTATTAAAACATTGATTTTTGGTGGTGTTTTTTACCAAAAAAAGTTTTTTTGCCTTTGTTTGTAGGAATTCCATATAAGCAACTGAGTGTTGGGGTCCCCAAGGAGATTTTCCAAAATGAGAAGCGAGTGGCATTGTCTCCTGCTGGCGTTCAGGCCTTGGTGAAGCAGGGTTTTAATGTTGTTGTGGAATCGGGTGCTGGCGAAGCTTCCAAGTTCTCAGATGATCACTACAGAGCAGCAGGTGCCCAAATCCAAGGGGCAAAGGAAGTGCTGGCCTCTGATTTGGTGGTCAAAGTAATTATTCATTTCCCCCTTCCATTTATGGCATGCTGACTTTTCAAAATCTTCTCATAGAAAAATTAAATTACTTTCTCTATTGTTACAGCTTTTCATATTTTCAAATGATACCTTTTTCTCAAAGAAATGGTTGCATGTTGTGCATATTCTTCAGGTTCTAGTAGAACTTTTATCAGTCAATGTGATCTATGTTTAACCATAAGAGAAAGCGTGATCTTCCTTTTTACATTTGCTATGTGGAAATCCTTTTTTTATTGGCTAGGGAAAATTTGTACTATGTGGTTCAAATATATCCAAAATACCCACAGGTGAGTATTTAACTGCTACTAGAATGGAAAGAAGGTGTGGAACTTCACCTGGGACTGAATGTTCAGTGATCTTCTGATACGTAGAAGGAACACTGCTTTAACTGACATTTAGTATTATTCCTAGAGAGGGCAGGACTGTTCTGGAGAAAACAGTACTTGGTTAGTGGCGAGTAGTCTTACATACTTTAATGAAAGGTCTTAAGGTAATATATAATAGACATCTATATGCTGAAGAACTTTAGAAATAAAATCTGAATTAAAAAATCATACAGAGAAAGGGAAAGAGACTGTATTGAGTCCAGCTTAGATTACTAGAGTTGATCATTAACTTAAATTCTAAGCCTTCTACAACCAAAGCAATCAGGGAGTATAGATTATATAAGCATGATAGTCAGGTTAAAAATAAGCTTCTCACCTTTTCAGGAAAGACCAGCTTTTTTCTGCATTAATTTCTAAAGGGGATTGATTAATTTAATTAAAAAATTAATTAAAAAAACAATAGCTTTTTTTAAATGTAAAGGCCACTGAATAACTTGATAAGTTTTTAAAAAGCAATAGTTTTTGTAGAAGTCACAAATCTATTTTTTGCTATAGAAAGTTAGTAGTAAAATTTATGGTATGGAGGTAAATTCTAATTCAGCTAAAGTTTTTAAAGTGTTTAGGTGTACAGATGCTTGGTGATATAACCTGGTACAGTAAAAGCTTAGGGAAAATAGAGAAATAAGTGTAATCCTTTCCAGTGTATGTTCTCGGGATCAAAACGTTTTGTGATGTCCCACAAAAAAGGTTTAGTAGAGCGCATGTAAGTTTGGAAATGCTCTGTGTTCCTTTTAGAGATTCACAATGTGTATAAGCATGGAAAGGCACTGAGAAATCTTGTAGTGTAGAAACTTATGTAACTCTATACTTGCCTATAAACTACTTGATGTTGGGGCCCTTCTTTTGAGTCAAGGTTGTTAATATCCTGAGAAACTAGTGATCCAAAAGGCACATTTAGGGAAACATTCTATTGGCTTAACCCACTCAGATGCCATCAGTCTCAGCTGAGCATTTGATAGGGGCCGGTAGAATTAATTCAAAGTTGTCCTCTAATTTTTATTAAATCTATATTATAGATTCTCACTGAGGAAAAATAGACCTTGTCAGAGAGTCTTAATTAAAATCCAGAACCTAAAATCACATGCATCCCAGATCAACAACTGAAATGGGGAATACCAGATAAAGGTACCTCATAGGTAAATTGAGATGAAATGCTCTGAAATGAAAAGTATTGACTCAGTGTTTGTGTTTCTATTTCCTTGTAAAATTTAAGTCCCAGAGGTGTTTTTTTCTGTGCTTACTTTCCTAAAAGCACTACTGTGAACTGGGAGCTAATGAAATGATATACTTTAATTGAAGATTGATTTTAAACTTGGATATCAAACACATTTTAAAACACTTTTAAAATGGAATTTTTTTAAAATTTGGGTTTAGAAAGTGGACATTTGAAACTTTCAAGCATGTGGAGTGTGTGTTCATTAACTTACTTGATACTTCTTAACATTACAGAATATATTGTAGCTTTTTGCTTAAACCCAGTTCAGCAAGGCTAGTAGTTTGAATTGTGTTCATCTATAAATATTCACCTGGAATTTTATAGTGACATAAATCTCTTCGTACTACCATGGAAATTTTAGTTTACAATGTTCTTAACTTCCTACTACTCCAAATATTTGTGCTTGTCAAAATTATCAAGAATTGAATCTTTGAACACACAACAAAAACTTCCTGTTTGTTTATTCTAATGTCTCTTGATCTTACCAGAATAATAGGTTTTGGGAGAACAGGTTTGTTGTAGAACCTACATATTTTCCCACTGCTCTACAGTCCATTGTCAAACTTGTCCCAACACTATTTCCAGGTGTTTGTACTCTTTGCTCAGACCAGTTCGTAGGTTATCTGTCAGGGGGTAGGTGACATAGATCTGTGTGTGCCTTACTTTGTTCAGGAATTTAGTCAGAAATTTATTGCTGCAAGATTTACTCTTGGACTATTATTCCAATCAAGGTATATTATACAATTGTCCTGTTTATTTAAAAATATGATAAAAGTATTTATATTTTTAATCTGTGACTTGACTTTTTTCTCAGGTGCGAGCCCCCATGGTTAATCCAACATTAGGTGTTCATGAAGCTGACCTTTTAAAGACATCAGGAACACTGATTAGTTTTATTTACCCAGCTCAAAATCCAGACTTGCTAAATAAACTTTCCAAGAGAAAAACTACAGTTCTGGCAATGGACCAGGTTCCAAGAGTCACAATTGCTCAGGGATATGATGCGCTAAGCTCCATGGCCAACATCGCTGGGTAGGTTGATTCTTTTCCGTTTCAGTTGAACAAAAGCACAATGGTACTATAGAAACATGCTCACTGTAGCTCTTCTCTCTCACGATGATTTTACTTGTAATAATTGTTGGAGATTGCAGCCTTTTGAGAGTGCACTTAAATTGTTTTCGACTCATTTTATTGTGTCACAGTCATCAGATAGCAAATGGCTCTTCATATGGCACTCTATTGTACACTCCTTTTTAATCTTCATGGATGGAAGAGGCGTAGTATTTCCTTCCACCAAAGGAACTTAGTCAGATTATTTGTGTGAAGAATACTGTATTTTATATATGTGTGTATATTTGTGAATACATGTATATATTAGGTTAAAATTGCTGTTTTATTGAGATATAATTGACATAACATTGTATAAGTTTAAGGTGTACAACATAATGATTTGATATATGTATATATTGTGAAATACCACAATAAGTTTAGTTAACATAAATTGCTGTTTTTATAGGTTAAAATGGTTAGATATTGGCAGTTTCATATGATTCAATCTAATATATATATATTAGCAAGTTTACCATTTTAATTAAGTTTTGTTTAGGTAAATTCATAAAATGTTTAATGAAAGTCTGCACTTGAGGAATTTTTGTCTGGTCAAAACCCATTTTGATAATTGAGGGCTAACTATGTCCTCTTACCTTTAAGGCCAAGATGGCAATAAACTTCATTTGCCCACCAGAACTAATGCATTCCCTGATTATTGTCTGGAGTGCTGTGTTGAGAAAGATTCTAAGGCCTGTTCTGCTCAGAGGAGTGTGGCTGTGACTGAGTAATCACACCTGTCATGGAAGGAGGTATAGGAGTAGCTATGTGAGTGCAGTGTGTTGCTGACTTTGCCTAGAGAGTGGGAAAAATCTGGAAATTGGATGATACTTATGATCAACTCATCTAAGAAACTAGTTGAATTAGATTTTAAGCAGGAAGACTATTAGTAGTGACAATTTGCTAATGTGAATGAGGCACCAACAAATGAAAATGTTTAAAAAATAAAACAGTGCATGAAAAACAGATGAACCTGAATAAAGACTTTTATGGCCTGACACATGAGCTGCAAGTTTTCTTGGGTTTTAGGTCTTAGGTGTAGCATATGAAACATGCGACAGATCTACTTTGGGTTTCAGCTGTTCACTTTTGATATAAATGAGATGCAATAAAGAAAAATGACAAGTTAAAAACACATTTTGTTGTCCTTAATGTAATATGGCAAATGGTTGGTTTGAAGATACTTTTTGTGGTATAAATTATATACTGAGGGACAAAATAAATTTTTGCCATGTTTATTTAGTTTGCAGAAGAGTTATGTTATGCAATGTGGGATTTAAAATTTTACATAGAAAATGTACAATGTAAACTTTTAAGGGTGCTGTTGGTTTTGTCGTATGAAATGCACGTATGTGAGAGGTTATCAAAACCAGTAGCTCTAGATCAGTGGTTTTTAGCTGCAGAATTTTTTGAGCAAATGAAATACTATGAGGTGATATAAAAAAGTCTAACTGAGAGCAGAGTGGCCCTAGTTGAATTGAGGGATGGAGGGGTGTCTAGAAACATGTCTGTTCTCTATCCCACCCACTCGGGACCCAGAGTTGGCTGAAATTTGAAACTTTGGGGATCAAAGGGACACAATTTAAAGAATCACCCTCTTGTATCCTGAGCTGATACATGCAAAGGCATAATTTGAGGTGAATCATCTAGTATATATACCCATACAATGTGTGATAATTCATTATCTGCCTAACTGACACACACAGCCACATTACAGTGAAGACATGCTTCTTCCAGTTTATTGATGTTCATTCTGACCTTTTTTCTCTTATCAAAAAAAGGCCCACTTTTATCACTTTTTCACTATCAACGTTTTCTTGTACATTTCCTGTGTAATCAGCCTCATTCTTATTTTTTTCAATATAGCAATGAATCTTTTAAAATATTAATTCCAAAATTAATTTGTTACAATGACCTTTGAATATTTTTCATGTTTACTGTTTGAAGATTTCTATCACTTGGATTCAGAAGACAAACAGATAATGTAATCTCTAAAATACTGTTTTCCTGCTCTAACATGATTTAACTGAAAGTAATAATGGTAACTGTTATATGCTTTTGCATTAATTATTATATCATGTATTATTTTATAAAAATATGATCAGGGAAAGATTTTGTTGCCAGCTAGCAGGTGGATCTTAACATTAAATAGTTGCATTATAATATTAAGGTAGAGTGTGTGTTACTGAGTAAGAATGTGAAAAAGTGCCTTTAAGTGCAAGATGATATGAAAATGAAATTAGTGTAATATTAAAAATATCCTATTAAAGGGAAGATGGTATATTTTACTAGTTTTTGTTGCATAGAGTGTTTCTTTAGCTAAAAACACTGATATTTACCAGTCATTTAAGTGACAGGTGTTATGCTAAGCGCTTTACCTGCATTATCTCATTTAGTCCTCACAAGAACACTCAGAGATAGATGCTCTTTTTGTCCCACTTTATAGATGAGAAACCAAGGCTTAGAGAATTAAAGAAATTTGCCCAAGTTCACAAAGCAAGTTAATGGTAGAACTGGAACTTGAACTGAGGTCACTGTGTTACAAAATCCCAGGCTTTCAACCATTAGAGATCAAAGGAAGTATTTTTTGTTCTGAGGTTAGAATTTTATTATGTACAAGCATACACCTAATCAAATTTTTTTTCTTTTTTTGTGAGGAAGATTAGCCTTGAGCTAACATCTGTTGCCAATCCTCCTCTTTTTGCTGAGGAAGATTGGCCCTGAGCTAACATCTGTGCCCATCTTTTTTGCGGGATGCCTGCCACAGCATGGCTCAATAAGCTGTGTGTAGGTCCACACCCAGGATCCTAACCTGCGAACCCCAGGCCGCCGAAGCGAAGCATGTGAACTTAACCACTATGCCACTGAGCCAGCCCCCTAATCTAATTTTTTTTAATTTTAAAGTTTTTCCTCCTATCATATAAATACTACATAGTTGTCAAAGAAAATTTGGACAATATAGTAAAGTAAAACAAAGTTTGAAGTATCTGTAGTCCTAGCACCCAAAGAAAACCATTGTTTGCATTTTCCTGTCTTTCCTTCATTTCTTTTTTTTTTTTTTATCCCAACTGATCTTGTGTAGTATTTGTTATAAAGAGACCAGGGAGCATCATGGGTAAGAGTGTGCCTCAATAGGCAGGATACCAGGGTTAGACTTCTGGCTCTGCCATTTACTAGCCAAGGGACCTTGGGCAAGTCTCTTCATTTCTCTGTGTCTCAGTTTCCTCACCTATAAAATGAAGATAATCATTGTACCTATCCATAGGATTGTGGAGAAGATTAAAGGAGTAAGTGTATATATAGCACGTAGAACGTTTTTTTGACACATAGTAGGTACTATGTAAATGTTAGCTATTATTCTTTGACAATTAAAGCTTAGTTGATGACTTATGATGATATATTTGCCTAAGATCTTTCATTTTATGGAATTATTTATCCATTTATTTATCAATCTTTTAAAGTTATAAGGCTGTTGTACTAGCAGCAAATCATTTTGGACGGTTTTTTACTGGTCAGATCACAGCTGCTGGAAAAGTTCCTCCAGCTAAGGTAGGTAAAACTTTTAAAGTTTCTTCATAATATGAAGTAATTAAAGGCAAGAGGGTGTATAGTCTTAAAATAGTTATTTAAAAATTTTTGTCATGTGTTAACTTCACACTGATGACTTTTGTGGCATGTATAAATATGTGGTAGAGCTTCAGAGTTGCTTAAGATTGCTTGAAAAAAAGAATTTTGACATTTCTGGAGTTCTTGTCTTTTTTCTATTTTTGACTTACTAACTTGAATTCTTAAAGGGATTTTGGATAACTTGTTCTGTGTAGCCTGTTTATTACTAATTTTTAAAAAAGGTTCAAGATACCATTCAGCAAATTCTCAATTTCTCAATTATTGCAACATTTTGGTTCATAGAAAAGATTGTCTTGGTTTCCTCAGTTTTTGTCAACTTTTGGGTCAAGAGGACAGAAAATGGGAGGTGGTGTAATCAGAGTATTTGGCAGAGGTAAAGGGTGCAGTTTTTTTTTAATTTAATTATTTTATTGAGGTCATATTGGCTTATAACATTGTGTAAATTTCAGGTGTACATTATTATATGTTAGTTTCTATATAGACTGCATCGTGTTCATGACCAATAGTTTAGTTTTTATCTATCACCATACATATGTGCCCCTTTACCCCTTTCGCCCTCCCTCTATCCCCTTCTCCTCTGGCAACTACTAATCTGTTTTCCTTATCCATGTGTTTGTTTATCTTCCACATATTAGTGAAGTCATATGGTGTTTGTCTTTCTCTGCCTGGCTTCTTTCAGTTAGCATAATACCTTCAAGGTCCATCCATGTTATTGCAAATGGCATGATTTTGCCTTTTTTATGGCTTAGTAGTATTCCACTGTGTGTGTGTGTGTGTGTGTGTGTGTGTGTGTGTGTGTGTGTGTGTGTATGTATATATATATATATGTATATATATATACCAGATCTTCTTTATCCATTCATCTGTTGATGGGCACTTGGGTTGCTTCCACATCTTGACTATTGTGAATAATGCTGTGATGAACATAGGGATGCATAAATGTCTTTGAATTGTTGATTTCATGTTCTTTGGATAAATACCCAGTAGTGGGATAGCTAGATCATGTGGTATTTCTATTTTTAATTATTTGAGAAATCTCCATACTGTTTTCCACTATGACCGCACCAGTTTGCATTCCCACCAGCAGTGTATGAGGGTTCCCTTTTTTCCACATCCTCTCCAACACTTGTTATTTCTTGTCTTGTTAATTTTAGCCATTCTGATGGGTGTGAGGTGATATTTTATTGTAGTTTTAATTTGCATTTCCCTAATAATTAGTGATGTTGAACATCTTTTCATGTGCCTCTTAGCCATCTGTATATCTTCTTTGGAAAAATGTCTGTTCATATCCTCTGCCCATTTTTTGATCAGATGTTCATTTTTTTGTTGTTGAGTTGTATGAGTTCTTTATATATTTTGGAAATTAATCCCTTGTTGGATATGTGATTTGCAAATATTTTCTCCCAGTTGGTGGGTTGTCTTTTCATTTTGTTGATGGTTTCCTTTGCTGTGCAGAAGCTTTTTAATCTGAAGTCCCATTTGTTTACTTTTTCTTTTGTGTCCCTTGCCTGAGTAGACATGGTATTTGAAAAGATACTGCTAAGATTGATGTCAAAGAGTGTACTGCCTATATTTTCTTGTAGGAGTTTTATGGTTTCAGGTCTTACATTCAAGTCTTTGATATAAAGGTGCATTGTCTTTAGATTGAGAGCAGAGAGGGGCAGTTGATGAGAGGTGCAGGTGGCTTGGTGAAAGAATAGATTACGTTATGACCCTTCAACACCACGTACACTAATTGACAACATAAGCACATCAGCAAGGTATAGGAAACAGGACTTTAAATGTTGTCACATACCTGCAGAGTATACTCTGTCTGACGGGTACAGGTTTACTTGGTGCTTCCTGCTCTTAAGTACTTTGTCATATCAACCCGGAGTTCTCGCACAAAATAGGTCTCCTAGAAAAAAAAATGAAAAAAAATAATAGCAGCTTTGAGAAATCTAGTTATATATTGCTTTAAAAACAGGCCAGGTGAAAAAAAATGGCAAGTGGTTCAAGTGAAAGTAGAATACTTAACAAGAAAGTATGAGCAAACAGTGCAGAGATGTGATTGTGTGAAGTGGTTACATTTTGACCTCCTTCTCAAGATCGTAAGAATACTCTGGCCGTCGTGGTGGCCAGAAGTTGGATGCTGTTCCTAAATTCTTAATAAAGATTTTCCACCTTTTAAAGGCTGATTGATTACTGAGAATTTAAATTACAGCTTACGGGACTTTGGTTATGTGTCAGAAATAGTTTTCTGATATTGAAGAATTATACACTAGATGGGCTTATCAAGCTAGAGTGCATAATATTTATTTGGGTTTCCTTTAAACATAGAGGGTTCTTGTCTAGAATGAGCTAAAATTAATCAGTTGATGGCTTATGATATGCCAGACACTGTTCTAGGACCTGGGGATGTGGTATGAACAAGGCAAACAAGATCCCTGCCACATGAAACTTGTGTTCTAGCGGGGGCCACAGTGAGGAGATAAATAAGCAATCAAATAAATATATGAGATAATTTTAGATATAAAGGAAATGAACATGATGATATGATAGTGAGTCATGGGAGCAAGCTACTTCAGTTAGGGTGATGAGGAAGGCTCCTCTGGCATTTGACCTGAGACCTAAAGGATGGGAAGAAAGAAACCAGGGGTTTAGGATTCTAGGCAAAGGGAACAGCATATGTACAGACCCTGAGATGAAAAAGAGTTCAGTGTGTTCTAGAAGAATAAAGAAAACCATTGGTCTTGGAATGTGGTGAGCAAGGTAGAGAGTGATCTGAGAGGATGTTGGAAAGTTAGGTCAGGGCTGGATGATGTGGGGCCTCTCTTATAGGTCATGTTATAGAGTTCAGATTCTCTTACAGATGAGGGAAATGTCTGATTTAGGAATGTTTTGGGAAAATTCACTCTTGCTCCTATGTCTCTTCTTTACTTTCACATATAACACTTTTGACACTTCTGGTCACCAAATGTGTGGATTTTTTTCCCACACAGAGCCATTCTGTGACCCTAGCTGGGTGTCCTACAATTTAACTCAATTCTAACACTATCTACTTGGAGATAGTGTCAGATCCCACAGGTTAAGGGCTCAGTCCCACAAGACTGCCCTCACCTCCCTTCAGATGCCAGTCGCAGGTCCAGGTTGTTACTTGTGCTTCTGACTAATTGACTATAAATTGGAGGTTCCCATGGCCGCCTCCTCAGGTTCGATTACTTTGCTAGAGTTGTTCACAGAACTCAGGAAAACAGTTTGCTTACTCTTTACCAGTTTATTATAAAAGGATATGATAAAGGATACAGATGAACATCCAGATGGAAGAGATGTGTCGGCCAAGGTATGTGGGAAGGGGCATGGGGCTTCCATGCCCTCTTTGGGCACGCCACTCTCCCTGCACCTCCATGTGTTCACCAATCTGGAAGCTCTTCGAACCCCATACTTCTGGGATTTTTATGGAGGCTTCATCACATAGGCATGATTGATTGTTAACTCCTTTCCAGCCCTTCTCCCCTCTCTGAAGAATGGGAGGTGGGGCTGAAAATTCCCAGTTTCTAATTGTGGCTTGGTTTTTCTGGTCACCTGCCCCCATCCAGGAGCCCACCAAGAGTCACCTCATTAGAGCAAAAGACACTGCTATCATCCAAGAAATTCCAAGGAATTAAGGAGCCCTGTGTCAGGAACCCCGGTCAAAGGCTAATTTTAGAACAAAAGATGCTCCTGGTGCTCTTCTCACTCAGGAAATTATAAGAATTTTAGGAGCTTTGTGCCAGGAACCGGGGCACAAACCAATATATATATTTTCTGGTATCTCACAAGGATTACAAAAACTCATTGGACTGTTCTGTGGGAGAATGGATAGTAGAGGGAAGAGTGAAAGCATGATCTGTTAGGAATTGATTGCAGAAATAGTGCCCTGGAAAGGTGGTAGCGATAGAGATGTAGAGAAGGGAATAGATTGGGAGATCTTTGGGGGTTAGCTACAGTAGTACTTGCTGATGGATTGGAGGGGGAAAGATATGCAAAGGGAGGACTCAAGATGACCTCCCTATTTTGGCTTGAACAATTGTGTGCACAGTTCATGCCCTTTACTGAGATGGGGAAATGGAGAGGAAGAACAGGTTACATGACTGGAAGTCAAGAACATTCCCAAAGGTGGTTCCTTTCCCTTGCCCTTAACTACTCTTTCCTGAGTATATGTCTATGGTGTGCCAGTTAGGAGTCAGTGCTTTCCATTCCATCATTCAACGTCACACCCTTCTGGGAAGGTGTTTTGACGGCTTTATTGCAGATGCTAAGCAGCTTGCTCAAGGTCACCCAGAACTAGTGACTTTTCAGAGTCACTCTGCTAGTTGGTAGCAGAGTCAGGATTTGAACCTAAGCTCTCTGACTGTTAATGTCTGTCCTTTTCTTCACTCCATGCTGCAGTGAAAGAGTAGATTCCTTTTGTAAGATCTACATTGCTTTATTCTTGTGCGATTCCATCTTTTAAATTATGGGGTCTTTTGTTGTTTCTTGATTCAGGATAACTTGGCCTAGTCCTGTGATTTTTACTTATTTAATTTTATTTTTATTTCTTTGTTTTAGCAGTGGTGAGGCTGTAGTGTGTGGAGTGGGGTTGGTGCCTTGGAGCCCAGAGCCTGCTTGTTGCTTGTTTCCTCTGGTCCATCTTTGTCTTATAGGTACCCCCTCTGCCAAAACCCATCACCATCAAGATCAATTTGTGTGATCTCTGAGACACTGCCTAGGGGTCACTGGAGCACAGTCCCACCAGCCTAGTTTTCTTAAAAAGACGGAAGGAGGTGTGGGCATGATGGGTGGGTGGGAATTTATAAGCTTCACTGTTTCTGTGGGTGGCATTTTTTTTTTACAGCAACAAGGAATTGCCATCAATTGACTGGGGAGTATAATAGGACTTTTCTCTGGAAGGCCCATTCTAGACTGGAGACAACACTGTTCTTATTTTGTTTCTTAGAAGGTGGGGGAGACTCTTGTTTCTGAGGAATTCTTTGGTTTTCTTGGCTCTGATCCTTCCATGGTTAGGGAGATTAGTTACATTGCTTTGGATTTCAGGCACAATTCATTCAGCATCATTCAAAATTAGGTGGTTGCTCACCTGCTTTTCCTTTCAGCTCAAAATAGGGGTTGGAATTGACATTTCACCAAAGTTGTACCCATCTTTGAAACTTATTTTGATATTTTATGGACATAGAAAAACCTTAAAATTTGAGAGGGGAGAGGTAGCTAGAATGCTAGGCTGGGTATTCAGCAGAAGTAGCTTTTATACAGTGGGAAGGAACCTGTTAATCTTTCATATATGTAATGCTGATTTTGCTGTATGTAGCTTTTACATTGGGATGCTGGTTGTCAGCCTATTTTTCGTGAAGGTTTTTGGCCTTTGCCAGCAGTTGTTCCTTTGATAAATTTTTAAAAACAGTGGTGATTCAGTTAAAGAGTAGTCTATGCACTCAGTACATTTATTGAGGGCTGGTATCACCACCAGCACGGGTATATTATTGAATGCTAAGTGTGTACCAGGCACTGACAGTTATTAGTTGATGACTTTTCATAATTAATTGATAATGAGCTTTATTTAAAACATGCTGATTCTGCCTTTTCCCCTAGATTCTGATAGTTGGTGGTGGCGTTGCTGGGCTTGCTTCTGCAGGTGCAGCAAAGTCGATGGGTGCGATTGTTCGAGGATTTGACACAAGGTGAGTGCTTGACTAGTCATCGCTGTTAAGGTGAAAACATTTTGTTTCGGGTGGATATTATGCTTTCTTTAGAATTTAGAAATGAAGTAGCACACTGAAAACTGCTCTATATGCTCTTTCCATTTGAAAATGTTTCGACTTTTTCAAAAAGTTAAGTCAAAGTGAAAAGGTATTACTTAGTGGAAAAAAATTTAAGAACCCAGACTCAGGACAGCAGAGTAATTAAAAAAACAACAGAATTCAAAACTAACTACTCACATTCAGTTTTGTTTTTTCATGTAGACTAGCAATGAGACCAGAGTTTTCTCTCTCTACTGACTTTCTAACATGTTGCTCTACCGTGTTCTAGTTCTGTCTGGAATGCATTCAGAACATGCATGAACAAAGATGTTTGTTGGTATGAAGGAAGAGTAGTAGAGGAGACATCTTGGAGAACAGACTTGGGGGGTGAGGAGTGTGCTGTGTCTTGAATGGATGGGAGCAGATAAAGCTGATTGGGCAACAATAGAGCCCCTGAGTGAAAGTACTTGATTATATTCTTTGTATATTTCTTTAAAGCAGACATATCAACATTTTTGTAGAATTTCTTTAAAGAGAAGTT
This sequence comes from Tapirus indicus, assembly GCA_031878705.1. Classification (NCBI taxonomy): domain Eukaryota; kingdom Metazoa; phylum Chordata; class Mammalia; order Perissodactyla; family Tapiridae; genus Tapirus; species Tapirus indicus. The sequence continues at coordinate 111,637,184 of CM062921.1, read as the reverse complement.
TAATTAAAATTGTTCTTCATTTCAGAAGATGCTAGATGCTAGATTTTATTAAATGAGTATTGTTATCATTTATGTGTTCCAATACTTTTTCAAGGTTGAAACATATAGTTGTTTATTATCAGCTGAGGTCAGTAGAGGAATAATACCACTGCTGATCTTGAATTTAGAATGATAAAAAAAAAAATGCAACCATTCAAAGTTGGAAAGAAAGTGACTTTTCAGTGTTAAAAATGTTCCATAGAACATGGTGTTTACCTGCAGTTAGAGAAATGATATGCTAATAAAAGCTGTCCTGCTGAAATGAGAGGGTGTTTCTGAAGTAACCAGGGCATGAGCCGAGGATAGCAGAGTTAAGCATGTTATTAGTCTTATCTTTTAATTTTTGATGTTTGCTGATGTGAAGTTTTTGAATACCTCCAAGACTGAAGAAAGCAGATTGTTCAAGTTTTCGTTGTAGTGGACAGTAGTATTAAAGTGGAAATGTATATATTTGACTTAGAGATGATTTGAAACTCAGTGTTGGGTTAACTGCTGAGAATTTATTAAATTATATTGACATCATTGGTTTAGACTGTGTACAGAGTAAACAGCTGGAATATGGCTGTTGCCCAAGTCCGTTTTTATTTAGTTTGTTCAGATAACTCAAGTACACAATGAAGAAAGATGTGGCTGAACTGATATAATACTTTTCTAAGAATTATAGCTCATTAATTCTAATCACTATTTTGAGACAGGGGGTTGGTATCGTATTATAAATATGAAATCCAAATGTATTGGAAAACACTTGATTATACATTTTTGTTGGAAGACTGAATGGTATATATTTTCAGTTAAGCATCCTAAAAACTTAAGGACCACTCATTGCCCAGTGATATTAAAGGGGTGTGATTTTTGAATTTTTTCAAACAATAGCTAGGAGATTCCCCCTCATTAACGGTAGTAATATCTTGCCTAATGCCTTTATTACAAAGTTTAGAAACGTAAAAGCTTTACTTTCTTTTTTATCTTTCTTTTTGTGTGTTTGTACATTCTAATAAAGCTTTATTTACAAAAACAATTGGCAGTTCAACAGTTGTAGTTTTCAGATACCTGTAGTAAATGCTTATTCTCTTCCAGGCTTTGTACTATATGCTTTGTTTTATTTGTTCTTTACAATAACTCTATGAAGTAGGGATAATTAGCCCTATTTTACATAACATAAAGGGAAATATAATCAATTTTATAATTTATCTAGTTTACTTTCTTTCTGATCATAAAAATAATACATGCTTATTCCCCCAATTCAGAAAACTATAAAAAAAGTACAAAAAATGAAAATAAAATACCCTAAAATCCTACTGCCTAGAGATAACTATTAACATTTTTGTATATGTTCCCTTTTCTAGACATTAGTTAAAAATGTAATTTTACTAATAGTACTATTAAACTTACTTTCAATCGTATCTACCGTGTTCTATTTAACAGTTGATCATGAAGATCTTTGCTTACCTAGAAATATACTTAATGGTTGTATAGGATTCTATTGTATAGAAGAACAGTGACTTATTTAACTGGTCCTCCATAAATGGAGATTTTTTTGAATATAAACAATACTGTGTATATGCATATGTAAGATACATATGTATTTGGAAATATCTCATCATTTCCTTAGGATAAACTCCTAGAAATGAAATTTTTGGGTCAAAAGAAACTTACACCTTAAATTTTGATATATTGTAATGGTTTTAAATGATGAAGTTATTTTGAAGGCAAAGATTCCAAAATAGCATTTATGTTTCTAATTATACATGTTCATTATTGAAAAATACAGAGAAACCTAAGGAAGAAAATAAAAATATCTTTTGTAATTCAGCCAGATATAATTGCTAATGATTTTTTGGTATACTTTCTTACAGATTTTTATGTAGATACCTTTTGAACAAAATTGGGATCATTTTATATATATTTATAGACACACATACATACATATCATTTTGAATTCATCTTATTTCATTAAAATTAGTAGGTGTTTCTGAGACTTGAAAGATCAGTATCCCTTTGATTGACTAGCAATACCAATAGGAATATTGGCTTAAACTGTGAGAAAATGCGTTCTCTCTCCTAAGTGAAAATCTACAGGAAGGAGTCCCTTTTCACACTAGAGTCAGCAGCTCATTGGTGCTATCCAGGACGAGGTTCCTTCTGTCTCTCCTCTCTGCTGTCCTCAGCTTTGGCTGATTTCCCTATGTCACAAGTTGACCTCTCCAGGCACTCCTGGCTACAAGCTTCCTTGTTCAAGCCAGCAGAAAGGAGAGAACCTCTTGCACAACCATGTCCTTTCCGCTCTGCCTTTTATGTCTTACCCTTTGTGTCCACTCCCCGAGCATGACAGTTGTTAGGAACTGATGGGCTCAGTCCACAGTTTCCCAAACTGCCCTGATGGTAAGAATTACGTTCACCTCTTGCAAAAAATATGGCTTCTGGCCTTTCTGCTGGAGATTGTAATTCAATGGGTCTGGCAAGGGGCCTGAGAATTTGAATTTTTAACAAGTACATGGAGTGATGATTGTCATTAGGGAAGTCTGGGATTCACTGTAGTGGGATGGATGTTGGTGAGTTAAACACATTGTCCACCACAAAGCTGAGATCTTTTTTGGCTCTGGTTTTCTAACCAGTACACAGAGCTTGGCTAGCATTTAGTTATTTATTTTTAAATTGAATGCATTTTTACATAACTTAAATGTGTTGGCTCTTCACATTTTACCATTTATAGGTTGCTTTTTTCAAACACAATTTAATGAGGACTGGAGGCAAAAATCACTTCGTTAAAATATTTCTAGGTAGGGGCCAGCCCAGTGGCACAGTGGTTTAGTTCACGTTTGGTAGCCCGGGTTCGCGGGTTCAGATCCCGGGCGCCTGCCGACGCACTGCTTGTCAGCCATGCTGTGGCGGTGTCCCATATAAAGTAGAGGAAGATGGGCACAGAAGTTAGCCCGGGGCAGTCTTCTTCAGCAAAAAGAGGAGGATTAGCAATGGATGTTAGCTCAGGGCTGGTCTTCCTCACACACACACAAAAAACATTTCTAGGTAAAAAAGTCACTTATGTGGGGAAAGTACCCATAAATCATAACATTTACAAATGAGAAACTTCAACTTGAGTGATTTGAATGATGTCAAATCTTAATGTAGGTCAGATCTCACATCATCATTGACAGTGGGGACAAGAGAAACATAACTGATTACTAGAGTTGGCAATAGTGAAATTCCTTTTGTAACTTAACTAAGTAGAAGGTGGAATTCCCTATAGCTTTTTTTTCCAGAAAAAAAAATTATCATAAAAGTGTTACCTGCCTTTAGAAAAAAATTGAAACAGTCCAGTCAGAGACATCAAAAGAAAGTCTCCACTTTTGAGTATATACATTGCTCTTCTTAAAAATGTACATGCAGGTGATGATCTTGACTCCTGTATCAGGGGCCTAAAATGATCACTGCTTTCCTTTCCATCATCACCAGGGCTGCAGCTTTGGAGCAGTTCAAGTCTCTTGGTGCTGAACCCTTAGAGGTGGACTTGAAGGAATCTGGTGAAGGACAAGGAGGATATGCAAAAGAGATGTCCAAGGAGTTCATTGAAGCCGAAATGAAACTCTTTGCTCAACAGTGCAAAGAGGTGGACATCCTTATCAGCACAGCGCTTATTCCAGGTGTGTCACCAAGTCAGTGGGTATTGGTCAAGCACCTTCACTAATATTTTAAGATAAGGGTGAAAAATTAACAGTTGAATTTCTTCAAGTAAAGGTCAATTTTTATTATAAAAGTGCTAGAAAATGAGAAAACACATGAACAGTAGAAAAGACAAAATCACTGTGGCCCCTAGAGATAATGGTCATTAATAATTTGGTATATTTTCTTTCAGCTTTTTTCTGTGTATTTTTATATAACTGTGTTCATAGATCATATTCTGTGTATAATATTATATTCATAGGCAATTTCCTCTGTTTACACCCTTGATAAATTAGTATTTAATTGATTTCTCTTCTCTTTGTTAAGATGCTGTATTCTTATTGTAGGAAATTCAAACAGTACTGAAAAATATGGAGGCAAAAAGTACAGATCATCTGAAATTCTACCAGAGATGACCGTTATTAATATTTTGATGATCATTTTTCCATACATACGGGGGGACTTTGTGTGTGTATGTATTTATGGAATTTCCAGTATATATTTTTTACTTAAGAATATGATACTTTGTCACTTTCTAATTATTTCCTTTGATGTTTGGTCTTTACAACCAAATCGTGAGCTCTTTGATGGTAGGAATTACTTTCCAGTCCCTTTACAATATCCTCTTCTAAAGAATATTTTTCACTCAATAGATGATTGATGTCAAACCAATTAGGATTTATTCTTCAGTAAACAGTAGCTTGATCTAGCAAGATTTGGGAGCGAAGAAACTCTCCACCTTTTATAGTCTTCCCTCTTCTCCTGTTTTTTCCTTCTGTTATTGAATAATGAATACCATGCTGACTCTAATTTTTTTCTTTCTGAAAGAAAGTGGGCCAGATAATGGGAGCTTACAGGGTTCATGCTTTTGTGTTAGATCCTACTAAATGGGCCTTGCTTTCTCTAGAGGACTGTGGAAAATTAGGAGAAGTTGCTTTGTCATGAGGTCATGGGAGAGGAGTAGTTCTTTTTAGGTACTCCCCAAGCCCCTCCCCAAATCTGGCTAATTTAAACCCAAGGGCAGGGAGTTGATTGGCATCATATCTATGATCTTATAGGGGAAAATATGCCTCCCAAGCTCTTCTTTCTGTCCTCTGTTTACCCAGGTGGTACTTGATAGGTGAGCTGGTCTCTCCAGACACCCCCATCCCACCAGAGCTGACTAAATGAAGCAGACTGGCAGGAGGGCAACATGGGCTCAGCCTATAGAAGAATCTATGAGTGTAGAAACGAGGCTTTGGTTACTGGAGGTGGATGCAGATCAGGCAAGCCAGGGGCCCTGGGTGGTCTTTGTGAAATCTACCAGCAACAACAAGACTCATGAACAAGCAGTGGAAGGAGGGCACTTCAGGATTCATCTTTTCCTTTTGTAGCAGGGACTCCTGGCTCAGTTTTGAAGGATGGGGTGGCCTATTCTGTAACTACTGTCTGACCTTTGAAAAGTAGTTGCATGTTGAGGAGAGGAGTTATGAGCTGACCAGATGCAACAAGTAGCCAGTAGAGGGTGCTAAAACATTTACTCTTGGAATAAATGATGAGGACATGAAGCTGGTTTTAGTCAAGTCAGACTCTTAATAAAGAACTGAGGATAATTTGGGCATAGTATATAGAATTATTCTTGATTATAAAGCTTGAAGTGAGTGATAGAACTCAAGGCTTCTTATATAAAACAGATATGGACTTTTAGGGCCTACCCCCCTGGAGTATCTTAATTTTTTTTAAAGTAGTTTATGGTACATGTAATTTATTAAAAGGTCAAATTGTATAATAGTCTTAAGGAAGAATTGTTGAAGAAGTTTTGTTAATCTATTCCGCTGAGCTTTTCCTGCTTTCAGCCTTTTCTGAAGCCGTGATCTGCTCAGAGCTCATTAAACTTGCACAAAGCCCTTGACCAGTGGATTGGCCTAGAGCTCATGCTCACAAGGCTGGACTGAGAAGGACCTTTCTGTTACTTTTCTGAAAACCAAAAAAAGAGAAAAGTTAATTAGAATGTTATAAGGAAGAAGATGATCTTTTTAAAGCTCTTTCATATTCCTGGGGGACTGAAACCTGAAAGCATGAGCATTTAAAAAAAAATGACTGAAAGGATTATATAAAGATACACAAATCCTTTGAAAAACAGTGTCCTTGGCGTTGTACCTTTAGTGGTTTGTGTCCTAAGCCTTTGCTTGGGTCACCTGATGGTGTGTCTAGCTCCCGAAAGACTCTTGGAGCAGAAGTTGTTCTAAAGTTTTCCTTGAATGGATCCAAAGGGGATTAAGTCAAATGTCAGATGTTCTCTAGGCTGAGATTTCTTTCATGAGATCCTCATGGCTGTACTGAAGACCTGGCATGGATGAGAAGGTTGAGAGAGGGACACTGGCGTTTAGCTCGCTTCAGGTAGCAATCTTATAGAGTTGATAAATTTTCATTCCTACTAGGCACACATCAGTCAGTGGGCTTGAAAAAACAATAACATTGTTCTTATGTAGATTGTACATGGAATGAAATATTTCTTTTTTTTTTTTTTTCGTTGTGGGGAAGACCAGCCCTGAGCTAACATCTGTTGCCAATCCTCCCCTTTTTGCTGAGGAAGACTGGCCCTGGGCTAACATCCGTGCCCATCTTCCTCCACTTTATATGGGACGCCGCCATGGCATGGCTGACAGGCAGTGCGTCAGCAGGCGCCCGGGATCCGAACTCGCGAACTAAACCGCTGCGCCACCGGGCGGTCCCGGAATGAAATATTTCTGTAGCCAGTTAGTTATTATGCTGCCTGGTATCTTGTACCACACACTTGCACCATCATCTAGACCCCCTAGATTGGGTTGGGTGATGAGTTAAAGGCTAGCATTTCACTTAATCTAGGTAATTTCAGGGTAGAGCCCAGCTGACAGTCCCATTTTGTGGTGCTAAGCACACAAGGGAAAGTTCCCAACCTTCCTGTCCAGCTCTTTGACCTATGGGGCTACCATTAAAAAGTAAGGTAGCCCCGCTCTCTGGTAATGTTCAGGGTGTGCTCATAAGCTTCTCTCCTAAACTATTTGAGACACAAGAGATTTTCAGCATCCCTATTGTTCTGGAACCCTTTTAGAGACTTGGAATATTTAATCAGGAAGAGATGGAATCAGATTGAAAATCTGATTGGTAAGTTAGGGAGGGGAGCCATTGGGATGGGGTGAGGAGAAAGCATGGTGGTTAAGCACTGACTGTTAGGCAAATTTCATCTAAATTCCAGTGAGAATTAGGAGTACTGTGGAACATATGCTAAGTCTACCCTGATAGAAACAACCTTTCCCATTAAATTCTTTCCTGATGACCATCTAGTTAAAAAATCATCAGCATCATATGGTCATCTAGCTTTCCAGCTCTCCCTTTCCCCACCTCAGGTTTTGCCCTTATTTTGTAATTGAACCATGGCTATTCGAAAGCCCGGGGTTTTGTTTAGTAATGATGATGGTATCTTGGACCACTCGGGTTCCTAGCATCATTAGATAAAGCCCATCTAAAGAGATTGGATCACATCCCCCCACATTACCTGTGCTATCAAGTTTGCGCTCCTTGGTAAGGTATTCGTTGCCTTTCAGTTTCCAGTCCTGGTTTAGCTTTCAGGCCTCATGTTAAATTAATTTCTTACTCTTCGGGCCTGATTTCAGTCATGCTGGCTGCTGTTATCTCCACAAATAGGCCGAGGACCTTTAGGCCTTTGCACGTATTGTTCCTTCTCTTTGGAATGCCGTCCCTGCCCTGCCTTCTGAAATCCTACTCAACTCAGTTGCCACTTCCTCCATAGTTGCTGCCGTCTCCTACTCAGTAGTAAACATTCCTTTTTCTGCGTTCATAGCACTTTGCCTGTGCTTCAGATTCCAGTGGTTCAGTCTCACTGTCCCTTGGTTGCCCTGTCTCCCTGTGCACGCACCAGGAGTGTTTGGTTTATCTTTCTCCTGGTGGGGACTTAGCATAGGGCCTTGCACATAACAGTGGCTCAGCAAACATTGCTGAGCTCATCATTCCCGGTGCCTTTCTTAGGTCTCTATTGGTGCAATCCCTTTTATCTTTCGAGTGCTAAACAAGGAAAGATAGAAAACTGCCTGTTGGCTGACTTTTGGATAGGAACACGGCAGAGGCTACTTAAAGATGGGAACCTAGCTTCTTAAATTTTCAACACCAGGACATTTGCCCAATTTGCAATTTGAGGTGGTTAACTAGACCTCTCAGGAGACAGAATTAGGAAGTAGTGGAAGGTCTGTTCAGGAGTTAGAAAGTGTCCTCTCAGCCAAGAAGGAAGATAGTCATTGTTTGATTATAAATTATAATACCTTAGACCATATATACACTTGGATCTCTTTTTAGGCACAATCCATAATTGAGTAACAGTACTTTTTATTTTTATTTATACCAGTTAGGGCCTGTAGAATATACCCCTCAAAGGGCCCTTGTGGTAATTTTACATGACTCTGGAGAATTAGGTGGCACTGTTTTCCCATGAGACCAAACCTGAAAGATTTCAGAGTCTCCTGGAAAATCAGCATTGGTTCTCCATCTGGTGCTGCCTGTCTCTTTGAATCCACCTTTCACGTGGAGTAGAAATATAGTACAAAAGAACAACTTTCCACGGTAATTTTCAAACTTGATACAGTGATGTACTCTCCATTTAGGAAATTTCGCAAGGATAATATTGTTTTACTGTTTTTTTCTTGCTGGGAGAGATTCACCCTGAGCTAACATCTGTTGCCAATCTTCCTGTCTTTTTTTTTTATCCTCCCCAAAGCCCCAGTACATAGTTGTATATTCTAGTTGTAAGTCCTTCTAGTTCTTCTATGTGAGCTGCCGCCACAGCATGGCTACTGACAGATGAGTGGTGTGGTACTGCGCCTGGGAACTGAACCTGGGCCACAAAAGTGGACTGTGCCAAACTTTAACCACTAGGCCATCAGGGCTGGCTCAAGGATAATATTGTTTTGATGACGATACAAAGTTTTTCCCTAAAGTAAAGGTTTATTTTTCAGATTGTTCTTTTCCTTCTGCTGTAAGCATTATGATCTTAAAGGACAAAACTATATATAGATCAGTGATTTCCAACTTTTTTGGAATTATTTAACTTTTTTTTAACTGACTAATCTGATTTATCTACCATTCTCCCCTCCTTTAAGTGTATGGTATTTTGGAATTTTGTAATATTACTTCTACAAAGTTTCATGTGTTTTGAGAATTCTGAAGGAGAGAGAAAAATACTTAAATGTTGCAACGTCAAGGTTTGGTATCCACATGCTGTCTACACACCCCTTGGTAGCTTTCAACACAGACTGGGCAACTTGTTATCATGAGAAGGATGCCAAAAGTACAGAGTTTTCCAGGGTCATTTTTCAGTCTTGACTTCTTAGAGTGTGTTTGAGCACATTTAGTGAGTGACTGGGTTAAATTTAACAATGTTCTCTTAGGAAAATTTATGGTGCAGAATTATATTCTGGTTCGGCCTGTTATTTCTCCAGGAGTCTGTTGCAAGATTGGGAAGCGTTATACTCCCCTCCCTGGCAGTCTCTGAGTTGAAAAGGATTGGGAGGCTGAGACTGTCTCTGGTGAAGCAGCACCCGATAGACTTACTGCTAACTACTAGTACTTCCCACCTTCCCACCTCTGAATTTCCTTCTTTCCACTCTCCCTATACTTTCTTGTGCCTCAGTATTCGCTAGGGTGGTCTAGCTGCTATCACAAATTAACCTAAAAGTTTATAATTGCTCAGACGTTACAGGAATTTACTTCTTGCTCAGTTAACAATAATGGGTGGTTGACACATTGGTGGGCGACTCTCCTCCATGTGGTCACCTGCAGATTCAGGTGACAATGTTGCCATCATCATTATGAGTCTATGAAAGGTCACTCTGGGCACTGTCTCTCTTCCAGCTAGCCAGAAGGGAAAGGGACATGGAGGAGTATGCATGGAATGCCTGGAAGTGCCACACATCACTCCTGCTCACATTTCTTTTGCTGAGACTTAGTCACATGGCCAAACTTAACTGTAAAGGAAGCTGGGAATTGTTGCCTAGCTGTGTGCCCAGGAATAAGAGAACAGTGGATTAGTTTGCTAAGGCTGTTATAATAAAATCCTATAGACTGGGTGGCTCAAAAATAGAAATTTATTTTCTCACAGTCTGAAGGCCAGAAGTCCAAGGTCAAGGTGTCAAAAGATTTGGTTTCTTCTGAGGCCTCTCTCCTTGGTTTGTGGATGATCCTCTTCTTGCTGTGTCCTCACATGGTCTTTGTTCCACATTTCCTCTTGTTCTAAGGACAGCAGTCAGGTTGGATTAAGGCCCACCCTAGTGGCCTCATTTTAATCACCTCTTTAAAGGCCCTGTCTCCAAATACAGTCACAGTCTGAGGTACTGGGGTTTAGGGCTTCAAGATATGAATTTTCAGAGTACACAATTTAGCCCATAATAAACACAGATTTTTGTGAGTGGCCAACAGCCTCTTTCCTCTTCCCCACTTTGTAATTTTATTTGCTTATGTTTAATTCATTCATTAGGAATCAGATCATGGATTTAGAGCCATACAGTGTAGATTCAAATTCCAGTTCCACTGCTTATCAGCTGATGTGTATCTCTGAATCTCAGATTCCTCATCTCTGAAAAGGGGATAAAAATTTCTACCTTGCAGAATTGTTTTGAGGAATAGATGAAATAAAAACTCAGTGTAGGGCCTGGCATGTAGAATAGTAGGGCAATGCCCCTTTCTTCCATTGGGGATGCCAAGTCTTGCAAATGGTTCTCAGGACTGAAAAGTGTATTGACTTTTGCAATAGTAAGTCCAGACATTCTGAAGGATGGTGTGGAATGTTAAAGATGGTCCCTGAGATCATCAGGCTTATCGATGTACTCATGAAGTTACGAAACCAGCATTCATTGGATGGCCATCTGGCATGGTTTTCACTGCAGAGAAATGTAGCTTACTTGTTTTTATCTTAATTTTCTGAATATAGCCATTTCATTTAAGGCTTTTTAAAATCAATTACCTCATTCTAACCTAAGTTGAATGATGTGGGAAATAAACAGTATTATTTCTATTTTAAAAAATAACCTTTTGGGGCTGGCTTGGTGGCATAGTGGTTAAGTTCGCATGCTCTGCTTTGGCGGCCTGGGGTTTGGGGGTTTGTACCCAGGCGTGGACCAACACACCACTCATAAGCCATGCTGTGGCGGCATCCCACATACAAAATAGAGGAAGATGAGCACGGATGTTAGCTCAGGGCCAATCTTCCTCACCAAGAAAAAAAAATCTTTTAATTATTTTATGTTAACTAGTAAAATCAGAATGTGTAGTAAATTTTCATTGCTTAATTTTATAGGGATTTTGGTAGCTAATGTACATCTAAACATGTATTGAAGGGACTACAGAGAAGGTTATAATTTATATAAGAATATTATATATTTCCTTATTTGTGCTACCATTTAAGTCTGGTAGCTTGTTTTCCTTTTTGGAGAATTCCCATAGCTTATGAAACAATGGTAAAATCTTGACTAATTTTGATTTTTATCTATACAGAATTTTGCAGCTTTGAGAGGTAAATTGTTAAACTAATCCTTAAAAAGTTTTTATAAACATGTCCTTGTTTTTAGGTTTCTTCTTTAAATAGATCTTTAGGGATTTCTCCTATCTGCTAAAATATGCTGTTGACTAATCATATTTTGTATGATTTAGAAATATCTCAAGGCATCCAATTTGTAAAAGCCAAGTCTTTGCTGGCCTGACTTTCTCTCTGGTTCCTTATACAAATAATTAATTATGCAGAGAAAATTTTTCTCTAGTTCCAGAGATGGAACTCACATATAAAGTACTTTGCTTGACTATTTAAGCGTGGGTCAAAATCTCTTTATGATCATGACCACGGCTGCATATAGTCTCTCTAATGATAACAGAGATGGAGGAGTTGCATTGGTGTGTTGCTCTGTGCACCGCTGGGCTGGCTAAATTGGAGAGTCATTAGATAATGGATCAGTAGATCAAATGTTTAGCAATTTCTTGCTATATCCTCTCTATTACATAATTAATAATCTCTTTTCCTCATATGTATACATATATGTGTAAAAAATCTTTTGTCCTCATCTGTAACTTTTTTTTTTTTGGTGAGGAATATTGGCCCAGAGCTAACATCCGTTGCCAGTCTTCCTCTTTTTTGTTGAGGAAGATTAGCTCTGAGTTAACATCTTCCTCTATTTTGTATGTGGGACTCTGCCACAGCATGGCTTGATGAGCAGTATGTAGGTCCACATCTGGGATCTGAACCTGCAAACCCTGGGCCCCCGAAATGGAGCACGTGAACTTAACCACCATGCCACTGGGCCAGCCCCTCATCTGAAGCATTTTTATAGCTCAGGAATCAAAACTTCAGCCCCATCTGTGATTTTGTAATTTCCCAAAGAGGCTTTGATGTGTATCAGGTTAGGAGGCCTTGGGCTACTGGAAGCAGAAATTCCAACACAATCTGCCTTAAACAAGAAAGTAATTTCTTGGGTTATGTAACTGAAAAAAGTCCAGGTGTAACTGTGGATAGGTGTGCGTGAGGGGAACTCTGCTGTGCTCCTGTGTATTATCTTAGCTTCGTCCTCCTCCTTGAGTTATTTTCATGCTCAGTGGTAGAAGGCAGCAGCAGTTCACACGACACAACATCCAGAGGACAAGACAGGCCAGTATCTCTGATGGCTCCCTCTTAAAGAGCAAGGAAACTTCCTTTTCAGAAGCCCTTAGCAAACTTTCCTTTGTTGTCATTGGCCTTAATTGGGTTATGTGTCCATTCCTTGAACCAGTCCGTGTAGGCAGGGCAGCGAAATGCTCCTCAGCTTACACCTGGATTTCTGAATTGGTCACTAGTAAGGTGATGAGATTACCTGTAGGCCAGCCAGGCCTGCCTGTGGAGCAGTTTCCGAGGTCGTTTCTCCCAAAGCTTGTGGACTGTGTAGAGAAAGTGGAAATCAGAGTAGTGACAAGAGGAGGAAATGAATGCTGGGTAAACACCAACAATGCTAAGTGCATAACTGTGTTCTTATCATGATGTTCCTTAATGTGTAAATACTGTAGTTCAGAATGTCTTTATGTGCTCTATTTTGCATTTGGTCAGTTATAGTATTGTGTTACATTAAAAATTATCCTTGTCTTCGTTGTACTTGTTCATGAGAAATTTATTTTGGTTTGAATAAATATATTCTTTAATTTATATTATTAATGTCTTTGCTACTATATTGTTAAATATCCCATGTTCTTGTTAAAGCAGAAAGTTTTCTTGAGCATGTCTAATTTGATGCCTTACAGGCCAGGAAATTAGGAATTTCCCCATCTGATTATATGCCATTGAATAATTCCAGTAAATAATGCTAAATGCACTTTGGAATCATTATAAAATTTTGTGGTAAACCCATTTCATCTTGGTGTTTTGTTGTTCCTAATATTTTTAGTGGTTTCCTCTTAATTTCTTTCTTCTTTTTTAGTGTGATTAAAATTGTCTGTGAGGGCTTGATTCTTTTCCCAGGAAGATAGAATCTGAGAATTTATTGATTTCAGATGATCATGTTAGGCCTGATTCATTCCGAGAGGTGTAATACATTGCAGAACTTTCTGGTAAATCTTTAGTTGTTGGTATTTAGTTTAAGCTAAATCACTTTTTTTGAGTTTAGTGTTGTAGAGAGGCCAATGATATATTCTTTTGCTACATAGCGATAAATTGTTAAAGCTATTTTTAGAAATGAGTAATTTTTTTTGAGAAGTTTCTAATTTTAAGACTTTAAAAACTGCATCTTAGTATTCATTTAATAAGAAAATACATGAGTATGAAAAGATATTATGAATTTAGTTACATTTAAGAATGAATTTGTATGAATCACAGCCATATGTGCATACATCTAGAAACAGGGGACATGTGTGAGGCATTTATTCAGTCGACAGTCAATTCTTGGCGCACACAGAGATTCAAGGATACCTTACACTAATCTATGGCACCCCTACTCACCCCAAGTAGTGGTCAACCAATTGGGAAACTCTATAATTAAAATTTTTAGATGAATGCTTTTAAAACCTTAGCTATTCTAGTAGTAAAACTGTTCACTAACCTTTGAATGCAGCCTCTTTCAGTTCTAATTTATTAGAATTCAGAGCTATAAGTAAAGTTTTCCTTCCGCATCTAGCCTGCACATGGTAGGCACAAAAAAGTATTAGTTGAGTCAATGAATGAGTGACTATTTGAATGATGACTGTGAGTGCATGATGTCCTACCATTGTCTTGGAAAAGTACAGAAATAAACTCCCAACTGGGAGGGAACTGAGTAATCTTACCAGGGAACTTCATGTCCATGAACCAGAAGGAACCAAGAAAAATTTCGTGAAGTTGGACATCATAACAAATCTTTCACCCCCAGTTTGTATTGTGCCAGGAAATATTTAAAAAAAATTTTCTCCCTTTGTTAATTTTTCTATCAAAGTGATTTTTTTTTTTTTTTAGGAGGGTGGTTTAGGAAATGTAACACTCTTGGTTTTTTTGTGTCTCTCATCTTTTGCAGATGAATGATAAAATTAACAGAAATGAGCAGTCAAAAGGGGAAAGCCAAATTGTGCCTCTAAAAAAATACCTCTTATCTGCCTTCTTTTATTAACTCTTCTGCCTTCTTCTGCAGTTGTGTCTTGAAATACCTGATATGCTCATTTGATCTTTTATCCTTGTATCTAAGATCTTTAGCACCTGTCTCCGGGATATATGGAACATCTCTTTATACTTGAAGGATTTGCATTAAACATTGGATATATTGTTTTCTATGCTATATATTGTAAAATATCTGTACATATCTTCCTATTTGTTATCTGTCTTTAGTTATGTCTCTGTCTCCCTTTATAAGTGTTTTGATGTACTCTTTGACAGGCTGTCCTAACTGTGTAGCTTCATTTGCTGTAGCAGGGAGGGCAGATGACTTTGAGTGGAGCCTTTTCAACTGGAAAATAAATAGGTTGAGCTAATGCCATTTCTAAGTTATTCTAATTCTTCCACTATAACTTGCTCATCTCATTGGAGAAACTGGCTATGATTATTCAGGAGTACTTTATTTACTTAAAAAAAATGATGTGTGACTTTTGGTGGAAATGCAGTAAAGTACAAAGTAGAAAATAAAAATCATCCATGATCCTCTACTTAGGGATAAATACTATTAACATTTGACCATTTTCTCTCACCTTTTTTTCCATGCATTTTTATCATGTTGAGATCAAGATAGAATATCTTTGTTATTTTCCCCATTTAATATTGTATCATAAGTTTTCCCACTTAATATGATATGATTAAGAACTCTTTGTAAATATATTTTAATGGTTTTGTAGATTTTTTTTGTTGAATGTACCATATTTTAACTCTTCCTCAAAGTTGGGCTTTTCATCTATTTCCAGCTTTTTCTGTTAAAAATAATGCTCTAACATTTTTTTATGCATAATTCCTGTGGCTATATTTTCATTTATTTCCCTAGGATTAACCAAATCTTAGAAGTGGAATTACTAGATGAGTGGATATCAACATTTTTGGCCAATTGATACATGCTTGATAAACTGTGCTTTCCTAAAAGATTGTGTAGTTCATAATCTCATCAATAGATTGTCCAGCTAATTGTTTCATTTCAACATTATTATGATTTTTTTGACTCTTTCAGTTTGAGAGGGGGAAAAAAGGTATCTCACTTTTTGTACTCACATTTCTTTGATTCTTAGTGGGGGTAAACATTTTTTTTTTCATTTAATTGTTACAATTTCTCTTTGAAGTGACCATTGTATTTATTCATCTATTAGGGTCTTAGTGTTTTGCTTTTTATTAAATTTCTATGAGTTTTTTATTGTATTAATATTTCATCATATTTGTGTTTTTTTGAGGATTGTAATATATGTATACATTTTTCATGTTTAAATCTATTGATGTTTTCTGTGTAATTTCTCCTGTTGCTTTAAGTTCGGGAAGTACTTTTGTATCCAAAGACTAGAGAGATATTCACTCAGGTTTTCTTTTTCTGTATGAGTTGATTTTCTTCTTTTATAATTAATTCTGATCTATAGAGTTTAGAATTTAGTTTGAAGTATGATATTAGGTTTGGATAGATCCCCCTGCCACCCAATACCTAACTAATCACCTATTCCTTTTGTTCCTTCCTTTTTGTGATGCCACGTTTATCATACATTTGTATCATTGTAGGCCATCAGGGTAAGATAGTATTTTGAAATTGCCTTCTCAATCTTTCCCTCTCTTGACCTATTCTTTTGAGGACTTGCTCATTTGGAACTTTTATGTACTACGCTGCTCATCTTTTGGCTCTATTTTTTTCCCTTCTGTTTTCAATTTTCATTTCTGCATTTTCCAGAATTTTCAAAAAATTGATCCACATGTGAATGCTTGAAGGCAGCTGCACTGTTATATTCATCATTGTATTCCCTGTAGCCCTTATTAAATTTTTAAATTACAAAATTAAAACAAGCTCTTATAGAAAATTTGGGAGATAAGGAAAAGCACAAAGAAGAAAATAAATTATTCTTAGTTTTACCACTCAAAGATATCCTGGTATTGTTAAATGCTATACTATAGAGAATTTACTAGAAACTGTATAGTATATGTAATATTTCATGTATGTGCATATATATAAAACATTCATATATATATATATATATATATATAAACCTTTTCTACAGAATAGGAGCATCCTATACATACTATTTTGTTGTCTGCTTTTTACTTATAATAATTTGATGTCTTTTAAATATTTGTCTGTGAATTAAGTAAATTTTTTTAACTTACTCTCCAGTAAATTTTTTAAAGATACCCTCCAGTCATTTGACTGTACACTAAATCAATTACTCTCTATGAAAGAATATGCTATCCTTTCAAAAGTGATTGAATTTCAGAGTGATAATATAGATGAACACTTGTTATCTCTGTTAAGTTGAAAATGTATATGTGTATGTTTAAAGTTGTGTCAGCCACTACATAACTGTTTTGTGAAGGTTGAATGAGTAAAATCAAGGAGGACAAATAGGTTGTACATCAGATGTTTTCTAGGGAGCTTAAATGGTTTTGGCCACTTGATGTCTTGTAAAGTGGGTAGCATTACAGTCCAGGGACTGACCCTTAGCTATAGATGTCTCAGAAGAAAGAAGGAATCCCCTATTTCTAGAGCAGGAGAAATTAGTTAGATGCCACATCAAATTTGTGAGGTCGATGGTCGTAAAGTTGGTACAGTTAGAAGTCAAAGGGGGTGGACCTGGCTCCAAATGGATATAGCCAAAAGAGTAGTTTATGGCATACCAACCTAAGACTGGAGGGTACAAGTGAGATGGGAGGCAAAGCTGTAATAATCAAGATGCTGATTAATAGAGTAGAAGCTCTGGACCAGAGAAAGGGGAGGGTGATGACAGTAAACACCTGGAAAGTACAGGATAGCACTTTAAATTTTGCCACCTGATATGGTTGCAGCCATATGATCCATAGCTTTAAATTACTGCAGAGCTGAGCGGCATGACTTTATTTTGGGAAGAGTCCTCAGATATATGTAGTTTTCATCCCCAAATTCTCATGCTTGAGTAAAGTTTAGTTAAATATTCAAGATACCTTTGTTGGACTACGGTGGGGAGGGAAGGAGAAAAGAATACTTCCAGAGAAATTTGGGACATGGTGAAACTACTAGGACTTCAGGGTGTTGTCTTTGGGGAAAATATCCCCTCATTCTTCCTCTTTCATGGAGACTCAGAAGAGAGAACCAGAGACCATCTACCAAACCATGTGGCAGCTACTCCAGTGTGGCTGGAGCAGAAGGTCCAATGGGGCAGTAATAAGAGGGATGTTAGAAAGAGCACTTCAGCCCAGGAAGAAAGCCTCCAGAATTAGGAGGCTTAGGATCGGACTATCTTGGAAGTATAAAGTTTGCATCAAGAAAGGAAGTAGTACTGTATAAAGACCCACTTGTATATTTACAACTTTTTTTTCCACATGTACTACAAGTAAAGGTTGTTTTTCTTTTTTGAATCACATGTGTTTCAATCAAGTGGATTGAAAAAACAGATTATTATAATGCAAGTTTTATTTCTAATTGATTTCCATTTATAAAATTGACAGTGTTATTTTACTAAAACTGTAAACAGAGTTGAAAACTTTCAAAAGAAGAGATAAAGACAATTAGGCTATTAACTCTCGCTTTCCTTTTACCAATTTCACAACTTTATTTCTTTTGGCTTAGCTATTTACATTGTTTTATGAAACTCGACCATGATAATATACTGACCGTGTGGGCCCCCATTGAAAATATTGATGTATGTTAGCTTGAAAAATCCTTATGTTTGGGGCTTTATCTTCTATGTAAGAATTAGTGAACTTCTTAAAACACATTGTGAATTTAATATGTGAAATATCTCATGAGGAGAGTGTGTACCATGAGAATAGAGGAGACCATTTCTGTTTGTCTACCACTATATTCCCAGCACCAGGCATAGGGCTTGACTTGCCAGCGGCACAGAATAAATAGTTGTTGAGTGGCAATAAAAGCGTATGAGTGATTCCTAAGCCTTTGGAGTTGTGGTAGCCTACTGTTTTCATTTCATGGCACTTCCCTTTCTCTCTCCTTGAAGTCATCCTGTATTAAGTTAAGGTAGGTTAGTATAACGTTAGCTTCACCGCTGATGAAAATCTGGTGACATTTGTTAAGATGACTAGAAATATTCTGTTTTGTAATACATAAATTACTGTTGACTATTCCCTTGACATTTGTGATCTTTATGACTTATCCAGTTTGGGTGCAATTCGGGTCCAATTCTAGTTTCCTTAATAGCTTGTTATTATGCATTTCTGAAAAAACAGGCAAAATATCGATCTCTTCGGAGTGGTACTGGATATAAGCTAGTTGAGAAGAGCACTACTAACTGAGATTTCCGTGCAGAGCAAATGGCAAGGCTTACTTGCTAGCTAAATGGCTCCCTCCTGCATGCTGGCTTTGCAGGTCACACCCATCATACTTCTTCCTCAGGAGAATGACCAGTCTCACTTGCGTTATGAATTTTAGGTGTCTCTTGGAAGAGTTAAAATTTCAGATGTTAAATTCCCGAACACCCAGAGACTATTGTAATAATTAGACTATAGAGTTTAAAAAAATTGTAATTTTTCCTGTTTTCTCTGATTTTATTAGGTAAAAAAGCTCCAGTTTTATTTAGTAAAGAAATGATCGAGTCAATGAAGGAAGGTTCAGTTGTTGTGGATTTAGCTGCTGAGGCTGGCGGAAACTTTGAAACCACTAAGCCGGGAGAACTTTATGTTCATAAGGTATAGCAAAAAGCGTCTTCTAAGAACCAGTTCTTACGTCTTTAGTGATTTGTGAGAGGGTGTTTATTCCTTTAGATATTTAGAGAAACTGAGGCCTGAAATTTTTTAAAATTAACAATAAGCACATGTAAAGGTTTTTTGAAATATATATTTGTGAGTATGTTTGTATATTTATAAAGATATACCATTTAAAAACTTAGCCTTGACTCTGGATGAGAGTTGTCCTATAAAGAATGTAAGCATACGGTAACAGACCTTTCTGACTGTATTTTTGTTCTTTAGGGAGTTACTCACATAGGCTACACAGATCTTCCCAGCCGAATGGCCACTCAGGCCAGTACTCTGTACTCCAACAACATCACCAAGCTCCTAAAGGCCATCAGCCCTGACAAAGATAACTTTTATTTTGAAGTGAAAGATGACTTTGACTTTGGTACAATGGGTCATGTCGTTAGAGGAACGGTAGTGATGAAAGTAAGTAGAGAGATCTATTCCTTTCTATGTTTTTAATGTAAATTCATTTTAGGATTTCTGTTCATGGAAGAATCCTATTTTGGAGTTGATATATATTCTAATAAAGTGTGGATGTGTTGGGTTTATGCCAATAAAAATTGTTTGAAATGCAGAACGATTTAAAGAAAAATATTGCAAAGACATATACACATGACTCACCTAAAATATGCATTGCTTTGGAAAAACAGAAACAAACAAACAAAACAGAAAACCCAAGTTGACTAAAGTAAAAATTAAATGTTCCCCCACCATCTGCTTTTAAGGGTTTGATCTGTATTCTTCCGTTTATGCTCTATACGCATACAATTATATATCTATGTGTGTCTATGTAACACAAACATTATACATGGATACACACGTTATATATTTATATAAAATGATAAACTATAACTTATATGAATTTACATATTTCTTTATAATTATTTTTAGAAGAACAGTTTCTTTTCCAACGCTGTAGCTATCTTCTGTGATTTTGAAACACTGGATTGACTTTAAAAAGAAAATGCTATTTTTCTAATCTCTATTAGGATGGTGAGGTGATTTTCCCTGCTCCCACACCAAAAAATATTCCTCAAGGTGCCCCAGTAAAACAGAAGACAGTGGCTGAGCTGGAAGCTGAAAAAGCAGCTACTGTTACTCCCTTCAGGAAGACAATGACAACGGCTTCAGCATATACAGCAGGTGAGGCTCCCATCTATTAGGATCTAGTCCTGATCACTTGAATTTTGTAAGTAATGTACTAATTGTCAGAATTAGGAAATGAAATGCTCTTGTCCTACTTTGGATTCCATTAGGAATCAGGCCTGATAGAAGTGATTTTACGTAAACATGTTACTTGTCCCAACTCTGTAGAATTGGAGACTGCACATTGATTGCCCACCCCAAGGCACTGTGCTAAATGCTGCAATGGATATGTGTGAAATAGTATACAGGCTATTAATACTTTTCCTTTTATAGTGTAAACATTTTAAATATAATTTTTATTTTTTTATCTACATCAAATATGTTGAATAGTGATGTACATTAGATTGTGTTGGTGTTAAGTGCATATAAATGTGGTTATTTATTTATTTCTTTTTGTGGTTTATAAAATGTCAGTTGTGACTATCTGCACAGTTGGGTAAGACTGGGGAACCAAATGTTTGCTTTGAAGGATAAACACTATGATACAGGTTTAGCCTTTAAACATTTGACTAACATTCTAAGTTAAAAATTCAGTTTAAAAGTTTTTATCTCTTTCTTTACAATTTAACATAAATTCTTTGTTTTTTAATTCATCTTCATGAAAACACTAAAGAATTATTATAAGATAGTGATAAATATTTGTTCTGGCTATGAATTGTTAGAATCTGAAATATGGATATTTGATTTTAAATTGGTTTCTTTTTCATAGAATGAATTAAAAATATTTAGATCTGCTTAGAGCCAAAACAAAAACAAAACAAAAGCAAAGTATAAAGAATTAAGGACGAGCACCAGGCACACAGAATTCTTGTAGCCTCAGCATTCTCCAAATTCCCATGTGAGTCCAGATGTTTTAAAGCTAAATATGTCACTCTCCTTGAATAAAGAACAAATCTCAGCAAAATGACTGAAAAAACCTCTAGCTGTGAACGTTGTGAATAGATGAGGCAGTGTCCCTACTTGCACTTAAAAGAAAAAAAGAAACTAGATTATTGTATTGTACATGGAGAATATTATCAGTAGGATTGTAAATTTCCATTTCTCTTTGAGATTCATAAGGAAATATAGTGAGGCATGTATGATAATGTATTTTTCTAGGTTTCTCTTATGTTTGTTAAGTCAAAGTTTATAACAATGGCATATTCCAGTGAATTTAAAAGGATGGCCATATATATATACATATATATATATATGTATATAGGTATTTCTTTTTTCTTTTTACCTTGAACTTCCTCTTTTATAATAAAAACAAGTATTTTATAGATGTGTTAGGAATCTATTTGAATAGCATTCTTCAAAGAATGTAATTTGCTTTTTTCCCCTTTCTTTCTTTTTTCTCTGCCTTTCTCTTTTTGCTTTGTTACACAGACTATAGAAAAGCACATTTGGCATTATTGAATATATTGTAGAAAAGATATTAGTTTATTAAATAGTTGATAAGAAAACCTTCAGATGTGTTATTTTTATCTTAGATGCCCAACACAGTGTACCGAGGGTTATGATAATTTAGTGCTTCTTGACTCATGTGGTCATTTAGTGAGTGCTAGGCATTGTGCTAAACACTTCACGTGCCTTAGCTCATTTATTCCTTACAAGAACTCAATGAGGTGGGCATGCTATTTTCTTTTTCCAGAATGAGGGAAACCCAGCCCTCATTATTGGGTAAATAGTTTTATGAATGAAGATGCTGTAGCACAGAGGGGTCAAGTAACTTGCCTGAGGTCATACAGCTAGCAAACAGCAGAGTCATGATTTGAACCAGGCAGTCTAGCTTAAGAAAACATATTCTTAACCATAACTCTATATGGCTTCTCTAATGTTAAACTGGAACACAGAACAATATTCTGTTTAATTCTCCCTCTAGATGGTTAACAGGCCATTCCTTGGAACCCTGGAACTCTTATATGTGGGTAGAAAAATATAAATTAAAATTACAGTCCTATTGAATGGTTTAAAGTAAAATTAATATCAATTCCTAGGTATTCTGGCTGTGCCACTTATAAAGAAATAGTTCATATCAAGGAAACGAAGTAACTTATTCAGGAAAGTTGAATTTGAGCTCCCTGGTTACCCACTGTCATTCTGTTTTTACTGACCACTAGGTAACCCTTTCTTCTGTTGCAGAACAGCCATCCACATGTTTGCTATTAGGAAAGGTGATAATTAAAGATGTATGTTCAGAGCTGACTGTATTCTGCACATTCTTAATTTAATTTGTATTTTTTTTCCTTTTCTTTGTAAAATCCTGTTTGCTGACTTGGTGTTGAGGCTGGAGCTGACTGCCTTGGCCAGCAGTCCAGTCCAGATTCAGGAGCAATTGCAAAACTTCTGTCCCGGGTGGGTGGAAGCCATGTGTTTTGGGGAGGTGCTGGAGTGAATGAAATCCTTCCTACTCTTTTAAAATCCCTCTTCCTCAGCCAAATGTGAGAGTGACGTGACATTGGCTTCACAAAAGTCCTGTCTTACAAAGGTTGTGTCTTACCCAAGTAGAACATGCTTTGGTAGATCCTCTATAGGCCTATACTTCTGGAATAAAAACACTTGTATAAATACATGTGGCATTGTCAATGTGAGTTAAGAAAGCAAGCTACACAGAGCAAAATGTGCAAATTGTTACTAAGGTGACTCATAAATTTTACTAGATCTTTATGATTTATTTTGGGGACTGGTGGTCGGGAGGTTGTGTTTTGTTCACAATACCTTTAACCCCCTCTACCCCTTGCTCCCAATCATGAAATGTCTAAAAAAATCTCCTATTGGCAAAGGTGTAGAATTTAAAAGCATTGACTATTCCACGTGTTTGTGTGTGTGTGCTTTTAGTCTTCCTGAGATAATTGGGTGTCAGCTCACACTCTTTCCTCTCTTTCCTCAGGTCTCACTGGGATGCTGGGTTTGGGCATTGCTTCTCCCAATTTAGCCTTTTCCCAGATGGTGACCACTTTTGGCTTGGCTGGCATTGTGGGCTACCACACCGTCTGGGGAGTGACCCCTGCTCTCCACTCACCACTGATGTCTGTGACTAATGCAATCTCAGGTTTGTTCTTCTTTTGTTTTCCCTCATCTTAGGTTTTGATGGGCTTATTCAACTCCAGGAGCACTTTCAATGAGGTTTATAAAGTCTGTGTTTTCAAATTATATGGCTTGGCATCAGAAGTGGTGGTTGTGGTGATTTGGGCTCCCAGAGAGTGCAGGGGTGGGGTTGGAAGTGTCAAAGGCTGAGGGAGTGTGTCAGGCCTTTGGGCTGAGCCCATTTCAAGCATTGCAGAACCACTGTTATTTCTTTCAGTTATGATTTCCTTTCAAGAAAGGATTCCTCTGATAAAATTTGGAAACCAGTGTTTCACAGAATCATAGTTACAACATCCTTTAGGGGATTTTCTTAGATTCAGGTAAACATTCACCCTAGCAAGTCTACACTAGGTCACACCTTGAAGCTTATGGGACAGGAAACACAGCCGGCCAGTAGGGCAGCATCAGGCATTTCTCTTTGGCGTGACACGTTTTCACAGTGCCCACGTAGCAGGCCACACGGCTGCCCAGGAGCTGTTCTCTTTGGCCCCCAGCAATGGCTCAGATCTGAGGAATGAGACCCACATTGGAGAGATGTGGCAGCTGCCCTGGCTTGGAAGCCACAGGGCCCTAGGGGGCACTTGTTATAATGTTACCGTGGGCATAACTTCCAGGATCTCCACAGGGAACATGTCCAATTCCAACAAGTACTGTGCTCAGGAAAGCCCAAAGCTATGGCTTTACCATCCTGTATTTATAGTTTTTCATAGTTCCTTCCAGTTCAGGTGTAGTTTGTCCTCCAGAGGTCCCTTTTTATCATAAGCAATGTTGTCTTAATAATATTGATTTACATCTTTATCAGGGAAGCAGAGCTGGAAAGTTAAAGGAAGGTCACATTCTTATGCAAAAGGAGAAATAGTTTTGTTAACCTTTTTCCCACAATAGAACTTCAGTGAGAATGGTGTGTAAGAGGTTTCTCCTTTATGAATCTGTGTGTGAGGTCCTTCGGCCATGACATTTGATTTGGCGTGTCGCTATAACTGTTTACCTGTTGATGCTTTCTTCCCAGGGTTGACTGCAGTTGGTGGGATGGCGCTGATGGGAGGACATTTGTTTCCTACCACAACATCTCAGGGCCTTGCTGCTCTTGCTACATTCATATCCTCAGTCAACATTGCAGGTGCGATGGCGGTGAAGCAGCCTAGAATGCTATTTTTAGTGGAGACATAGAAGCAAATATAAATGGACATAAAATAGACATTCTGATTTTAAGAATTTGTGCACTTCAAAAATGTTCCATTCAGACCGTAAATGCTCTCTGTGAAGGAACATTAGTTATTTTGCCCATCTGTAATTTTTAGAAACCCTTTTGATAAAAACCACGCTTGCAATGCCCCAAACCAAACAAATAAAATGATGTCTTGCTACAAGTTAACTGGAAAGTTAGTGAATGCATAGTTTTGAATTAAATTGACTTAGAGCTATCACCATAACATCTCTAAATGAATGTAATTTTAGATTAAATTTTAGCCTTTTGCCTTATCCCTAGCCTGTGTTTGTTCCTGAAAATTGAAAGCCTAGCACATCACTTGTGTACGAAACTCATTTGATGCTATTGTGTAGCTAAAAATTCTTTAATGTGTCCAAGAAACCTGGTGCCTGTTGATATGGTAGCTTTTTCTTTTATCATTTATTATGAGGTTTAACAAACAGAATAACTTATTAGAAAAAAATACTGGCCTTTGATCTTTTGCATTCCCAAGCTGTTTGAATGGCTATTTACTTTTAGTCATGCAGAAATAGTTGGTTCCGCACTCTGATAGCAAGTTTTCTTTGTGAATATAGAGTTTTTTACCCCTTTCAATGGAACTGGCTTCAATAATAGAATAACTTTTAATTTGGGTGTTCTGAAATGTTACTTAACCAGACCTGGTGGTCTAGTGGTTGACATTTGGCGCTCTCACTGCCGTGGCCCGGGTTCATTTCCTGGTCAGGGAACCACACCACCCGTCTGTTGGTTGTCATACTCTGGTGGCTGCGTGTTGCTGAAAGCTGTGCCACTGGTATTTAAATACTAGCAGTGTCACTCATGGTGGACAGGCTTCAGTGGAGCTTCCAGAGGAGAGACTAAGGAGGAGGACCTGGGCGCCCACTTCCAAAAAAATTGGCCATGAAAACCCTATGAGTTGCAGTGGAGCACTGTCTGAGATAGTGCCCGGAGGTGAGAGGATGGTGCAAAAAGGCCAAGTGAGGTTCTGCTCTGCTGTACACAGGGTCGCTAGGAGTTGGAATCAAGTTAACAGCACTAACAACAAAAAATGTTACTTAAAATTACATGTATTCCTAGATGATAAAGATATGCTTAAACTAGAAAAATTGTAGCACTTTAAATAGTCATGTTGCTCAATGAGATAACCTCTTTCTGTTTTATATTTATTTTGATCAGGTGGCTTTCTGGTGACTCAGAGAATGCTGGACATGTTCAAGCGTCCCACTGATCCCCCAGAATACAATTATGTATATCTGCTCCCTGCTGGTACCTTCGTTGGAGGATATTTAGCTGCTCTCTACAGTGGTTATAACATTGAACAAGTAAGAGGCTCTTTTGAAAGTTTTTATTTTTGCAACTGTGTTTTCTTCCCAGTTAGATTTAACATTATCATTACCAAAGTTCAAACTCTACCAAGCAAATAAAACAATAATTCTAGACACGTCTTGGTCAAGTAGAGCATTCCCATCTGCTAAGGATCAGGACCCTGGATTCTAGAGACAGATTTGCCTGCTAACTGTGTAAATGTGGATTTACTTGTTCGTCCCTGTTTTTCCACATGTAAAGAGTTAAGAAGGTTATTGGGATCCTCTTTATATACTTGGCTGGATTGTTGTAAGGATACAGTGAAATAATTAGTAAAAAAAATTTAAACAATTTCTATTATTAAACACTGTTAGTCCTTTTCCTACGTGCTTTCTTCCCCTACAAATGCAGTGTATCATCTCTTATTACCGGGTGATGTTATACCAATTCATTTAAAAAGGATAGTTTAAAAATAAATGCTGGGGCCAGCCCTGTGGTGTAGTGGTTAAGTTCACACGCTCCGCTTCAGTGGCCCAGGGTTTGTGGGTTCAGATTCTTGGCGTGGACCTACACACCGCTTGTCAAGTCATGCTGTGGTGGCATCCCACAAAATAGAGGAAGATTGGCGCAGATGTTACCTCAGGGACAATCTTCCTTAAGCAAAAAGAGGAAGATTGGCAATGGATATGAGCTCAGGGCCAATCTTCCTCACCACTCCCTCCCCCCAAAAAGAAATGCTTTAGAGAGAAACAGAAATAATCAAGTTGAACTTTGCAAGTTCCATGTCTAATTATAATTGTAATAGAGACTCAACTTTGTTCTGATCTCCGTATTTTCCATTTCTTTTCAATGACTGTCATTATATTGCAACCTCTCTGACAGCAGAAGAGTCATGTCTCTCTTGGTTTCTGCTGTTTCCAACATGTAGTATTTGTTGGATAAACAAAATCTTTTTTGAGAAGAGTTGGAGCGGTGAGTTAGAGACTCATGTCTGGATCCTAGATTTGCTGTTTAATGATCACTTAACCTTGGAATAATTATGTAACCTCTTTAAGTTTTGATTTTCTCTTTTGTAAAATGAGAATGATGATTCTTTCCTCCTGTGAATCTCATGAGACTGAGTTACAACATAAGTAAAGTGTATAGCATGGTCCTGGGCACTTACAACATCAGGAATTGGCTCCTTTATAGCATTTGGTCAGGTCTAGATTGCATAATGACTCTGTTTAAATTTAGGTACTTTTATGTGCATTTGTGCATGCTATCAAATCCAGAAGAAACCAATTTACATAAATTTTATAATCGCAAGTACGATTTAAAGGATTTAATATGTTAATATCCCTAATGGATAGGAAAATATATTGAAATATTAAAAGAAGAGCTCATCTTGGTCCATGTATTGTCTGAATTTAAAATTGTCCTTAGAAAATCATGTTTCCTCAAGAGAGGTCTCCCTAACCTAATAGACTGAAAGTTTTGATAGTCTCTCTCTCTCTTCCGTTTCCTTTGAAAAGATCATGTACCTGGCCTCAGGTCTGTGCTGTGTTGGTGCCCTGGCCGGCCTTTCCACCCAGGGAACAGCTCGTCTTGGCAATGCATTGGGCATGATTGGGGTGGCTGGAGGCCTGGCAGCCACCCTTGGAGGCCTAAAACCAAGCCCCGAATTATTAGCTCAGATGTCTGGAGCAATGGCTTTGGGCGGTACCATTGGTAAGCACTTGTAGGTTTCTGCCTTTATGTGAACCTGTGCCCATTTTTTAGCCCACTCTTTTGACTCAGTTGATGGACTTAACTCAATGTTAAATGTTTTAACATGTTTGTATTTGAATGAGAATTATACTAACTGTGATGACTTTTCACCAAAATAAAATAATAAATTATAATTAGAAACAAAGTTAATAATACTATTCATAACTTTCTAATTTATTAATTAGATTTTATGGTTTGTCCTCTTGAGGTTATCCACGTTTATTGTATCTGTATGGTAGAAACACTCTGTAGTGGTGCATTACTGTACATCTCTTCCCAACTCCCTATTTAATGATGTCACATTGGTGGCTTGAAATCAGCCACGGTAGTTGTATTTACACCATGGAAATCAACAAATGCTACAAATCTGGGTTTCATTTATTGTTTTGTTGATTGTCCAGACCTAAGAAAGTGATGCAGAAAATGTTAATAATGCAGCTTAAACTTAAAAGTGTGTTGTATCTGTGGCCATTACATGTGGATAGCACAAAAAATTGAGCAAAGATTCTTCCAGTATTTGGAAAATGTTACCAGATTCAGTCAAGTCATCACTCACATGGTTGACAATGAGTGAAGTTCTCACATACATCTCATTATTTCACTTTTGTCTTACTTGTTAATGTAAACAAAAATATCAACCAACATTCACGTGGGAACTACACTCGTTTATCACTGGCAGGCACACAGTTGGCTACAGATACAAGAGTTCATCAAAAATCAACAAAAGCATTCTGTGAAAATCAATCGGCTATATGGAATTTACAATAAAGAGTATTGTATATTTTATTATTATTTGAAAATTATGTGCTGCATACCTTTTTATCAGTAACAACTCATGTACGTATTTATACACACAAGTTTTTAATCCTGAGGAGCTGGTGCTTAGATATTTACCAGCACAACATTAGCTGTAGGCCTCTTTCTGTACTTCCCCGGGAAAGCTTAGAGTCCTTTCTTGACAGTCCCTAGAAAGGCACTTGAAGGAAAATGCCTGTGGTAGGTTCATGGCAGGAAAACCTTCAGACATGAGCTTAGCAAACATTCTCAGACCCACTCCTTCTGTATCACCTACCTAGAGCCACGCAACTCCTTCAGAGTCTCCTAATTTGGACATTTACTACCCAGATATTTGCATTTCTTTACCATGGGACTTAGTTCCCTCCCACCGACCTGAAAACCTAGGCCTTCTTCATATTCCAGGTGTTTCTTGTGTGCTCAGGAACAAGTGTTGGCTTGCAGAGAAGAGGGACTGGGTTATTCATGCAGTGGGGAGAATTTAAGGGGTTTGAATTGGAGCTTTAGGTAATGTGAAGATGCAGAGCCAGGGGTGTGTTCGAAGGTTGTGAGGGGAGGAGGCACGCGTTGATGCTGTGCCTTTGGGTTCTCTGGAGTTGGGCCCTGGTTAGGTGTGTTGAGAAAACCTGCTATTTTGAATGGGTGTATGTAGCCAGTGTCCTTATCTTCTGCATCGTCCCTATAGAGTATATGTAGCCCATACTAGGAAGTAGATGAATATTTATTGGTGACAATGATGGAAAGAAACCCTTAAGTGTGATCTTTATTGTGGTTACCTTGCAAAGGTCTGTCAAGTTTTAATTTCTCTTTGACTTTCATTTCCTGACAGGGTTGACAATTGCCAAACGCATCCAGATTTCTGATTTACCTCAGTTAGTTGCTGCTTTCCACAGTTTAGTGGGCTTGGCAGCTGTGCTCACTTGCATAGCCGAGTACATTGTAGAATATCCTCATTTCGCTACGGATGCAGCAGCAAATCTCACCAAGATCGTGGCCTACCTCGGTACTTACATTGGTGGTGTCACGTTCAGTGGGTCTCTTGTTGCCTATGGAAAATTGCAGGGTAAGTGATTCAACATTACATAGAGGTAAATATCTATCGTTTAGGAGGTTTAGGGGTATTTCAGTTTCAGAAAATAGCTTAACAGTACAACCTGTTAAGTGAAGAGTATTTGTATAACACTCAGAAATATATAAAAGTTTTTTTCTCTCCATCAAGATGGCTTCGCTTTATTGATGCTTACAAATCCCATAAAACTTTGAAGCTATTTCTTCTGCAGACAGCTAGTGGAGGAAACTAGTGCACAGAAATTTACAGAGAGGGACTAGTTGACATTTGATAATACATATGAACAAAATAACATTTTCATAATCTTTGGTTAGAGATGCATGTGTAGAGTTCACAGAACTGAACTTTATACATTTTCCAGAATCAGAAAAAAAGCTTATTGAATAGATTTTCATGATTAGTATACCATACATATTTTGAAAACAAATACACATTTTAGGGGTTTAGCCTGGCAACTTTTGCAACTGCTAAAGCCAATGATGAAAATAGAAGTGGAGGAAAAAAACCCCACATAGGCTGCTTTCAGTGTTTTCATGAAAAAGTGAGTCTTTGGAGAAACTTGTTTGTGATTTAAAACTCTGGTCTTACCTCTCAGTAATCAAGTCATGAAAATTAAGTGGGGAACTTCCATGAAACTTAAAAATCACAAAAGAACTGTAAGCCTAAAACATTTTTGTTTCATGCTTTGTCTTTAGAAACAACTAGCAAACCAGGGCTCTTCTCCCTTGGGCTCCGTTGATGGAATCAGAAATGCTAGTGTGCTAAGACTCTGGTTTGAAGTTTTAAATAAATAAAACCACACTTAACTTCTGTGTTGGTCATATGGGGAAAAAAAATCACTTTTCAAGATTCCATGACAAAGAGTAAAGAAATTGTTATGTGACCAAAGTAGAGAAAAGAATCGTTAAGTTAAACCATACTTTTCCAACTTCCATTAATATTTGTTACGTGTGAGGACGCTAATTTGCTTTTATGTTTCAATATCTGGTGATATAAAGTGCTATTTTAAATAGCATGTTTTAATTCTAATTTAAATTTTGGTAGTTTAGGATTTAATGACACATTTAAGTGTGTGTGTGAGGGGGTTTCTTATGACATGTTCTAAGTTCTGACTACCATGTGCTTGGTCCTAGGTATCCTAAAATCTGCCCCTCTCCTGCTCCCTGGGAGGCACTTACTCAATGCGGGCTTGCTGGCCGCTAGTGTGGGTGGAGTAATCCCGTTCATGATGGACCCCAGCTTTACCACCGGCATTGCCTGTCTGGGCTCTGTGTCAGCTCTCTCTGCAATCATGGTAAGAAGTCAGAGATGAAAAGCACATACTTAGTGAGGAACTGGGAATTTTTGTTAGATTACAGTCTAATCATATTTCTATCTTTTCAAGACCCCTAATGTAATAAATTTTTTTTTTTTTTTTTTTTTTTGCTGAGGAAGATTCGCCTTGACCTAACGTCTGTTGCCGATCTTCCTCTTTTTCTCTTGAGGAAGATTAGCCCTGAGCTCACATCTGTGCCAGTCTTCCTCTACTTTGTATAGGGGTCACAACCACAGCATGGCTGATGAGTGGGGTAGGTTCTCCCTCGGGATCCAAACCCATGAGCCTGAGCCACCGAAGTAGAGTGCGCTGAATTTAATCTCCAGGCCATGGGGCCGGCCCAATAAAAATGTTTTAAAATGATGTTATGTGTTCATCTTTTTAGAATCTGGAAAATATAGAGAAGGGTAAGAAGAAAGTCACTCTTTCTCTCCATTTAATTATTCCTTTCAAAGTTGTCAATTCCGAGTCAATTTTATTCATTAGGTGCCTTCTGTGTGACAAGCCTACGAAATAGTGCTTTGGGGTTGACACAATAAGTGTCAGATAGTCCCTGCCCATGAGTTGTACTCACATTCATTGGAAGCTGTGATGCTAAATGAAATAATTATATAAAATGAAATGCAGTTGATAAACCCTGTGTGTTCAGAGAGGGAGTTTAGTGAAGCCTTTCATGGTGGGTTTGATCCTCCTCTTCCTCTAATTTTTGCATTTAGTATATTGATACATGCAGTATTCTTTAGTTGTTTATATGTTATAATTTAGCATTTTATTGTATCAGTGTATGACGTTGTTGCATACAGCTCTGTTATTCAGTGATTGCTGCATGTTTATCTAGTCCAGTGTATCCTTTGGGGACAGGTTTATGTATTAAGTTTTAAAATAATCTTCAGTGCTTAGCACAAAGTTAGGCATATAATAATTGCTTATCAAACACTTACTGGCTGCTTGATTCAGAAACACGAGATTTACAGTGTTATCCTAAGAGTTAGGCAATGACTTCAACACAGAAACCTTAGAAGACTGAAAAGTAACTTAAAATTCTATTTTATTCTGGCTGATATAGCACTGATTTTTGTTTTATTTTAAACAAAAGAAAAATAGTTTTGAGATTTTTTAATCTAATAAACCAAAGGAACCGAAAAAAGGTCTCAAAATCAAACCTATGGCATAGAAATGTAAAACTTAAAGAATTGTTATTTTTGAGAAGAGGTGAATTTGATATTTAAAAGGTGCTTAATGGCATATTAGAATGTCCAAGTAAGAGAAAATATTTTGTGGACTTATTTTAATTGCTTTTGGCTTAAGTAAGACATGAATTATATTCACATTGTAACAAACTCAGAATATGGAGGAGTATGTGGAATAAAAAGCAAAAATCTACCCCCCACCCGTCCTTTCTCCTTTCCTGTGTTTAGTGATTTTTGGGTTGCATTGTGGACATTGTGAATGATGCTTTATAGAGACTTTGGATTCTGTTGAATTCCCCCAAAGAGTATTGTGTATTATTTTTTATTTATTTGTTTTTGTAGGCAATTAATGTGACTGGATTCAAGTTTCAAATTCTGGCTCCCCTGTGGTGGGGGGCAGCGAAATCTCTTGTTGTTGTATCCTTAACAGGTTTGCTTGGAGTCTGCCCACATATGCCTAGTTCAAGAGTCAGCCAGAGATTTGGGCAGACTTTATACACAGAATTTGGGACTTCCTTTCTCTAGCCTGCTCCTTTGCAGAATTTCCCTTCCCACTTTCCAACTACTTTAGTCACCCTAAACCCTATCCTTGGATCTTCAAACTAATAAGACTGTGGGCTCATATTTTAGTTTTAGCTGTTTCACTTGGCACCAACAGTGGCCTGCCCTTAGGCTAATGCCATAAAAACTGGGAAATTCCCTCAGTGCTGTTACTTTTTTTCCAAGTGTAGACCCTTCTTCAGTTTCTGCCTGCTTTTCATCAGTGCCTTTTAGGGATTTAGGGATTTTTGGCGCGCGGGGTG
This sequence comes from Tapirus indicus, assembly GCA_031878705.1. Taxonomy (NCBI): domain Eukaryota; kingdom Metazoa; phylum Chordata; class Mammalia; order Perissodactyla; family Tapiridae; genus Tapirus; species Tapirus indicus. The sequence continues at coordinate 111,604,485 of CM062921.1, read as the reverse complement.
GGGGGGTAGGTAGTTCAGCGTTACAGTTGTTATATCTGTAAGAGAATTGGTCAGATAGGAGGCACTCAGTCATTACTAGCAGTGGAACTTATGTGTAAATATATTAATTGGAAAACTGGAATGATTAAGAACTAAGATGTTGACGGTCAGAGGTCTTATTTTATTTTGTTAATTTTGAGTTCTGCTTTGATTTTCATCCTAGGGGGTGACTTTGACAGCTGCTATCGGGGGTGCAGACATGCCAGTAGTCATCACTGTGCTGAACAGCTACTCAGGCTGGGCCCTGTGTGCAGAGGGCTTCCTGCTCAACAACAACCTGCTGACCATTGTGGGTGCACTCATTGGCTCCTCTGGTGCTATCCTGTCCTACATCATGTGTGTGGTAAGAAACACGTATTTGAAAGAAAAGCAAATGGTATTCTGAAAATAAGGATGTGTTTGTCATTTCTTTTATTTGCAGTAAAAATGACTATGTCAGTTTTTATTCTCTTTAGCAGAAATATCAGTGTTTCATTGGATAAATTTGCAAGACTGCTTTTAAAGTGCCCAAGTGTAGGAAAATTAAATATAACGATAAAACTCTTCTGACTCCCTCCATGTGGAGATAAACACTTAAGATTTTGGTTTATTTTCTTCCAATTTTTTCTTTGTGTATTATATATCTGTGTATTTACTTGTCTGATCATATTGTACACTGTTTTATTTTTTATAATGTTACAAACTATATTCTTGCCATTTTCTTATCATTAAAAATGCTTTTTAAATATTATTTTAAGGAACTTAATACTAATCCATCATATGGATACACAAAACTTATTTAATTTTTTCCTAATGCTGTACCTTTTAGGTTGTTTGATTTTTATTTCTCTTTGTACATAAACACATCTTCGGAACTTCTGATTTTTGTCTTAGGATTGATTCCTAGAAGTGAAAGGGTGTGCTCATTTTATAGGCCCTTTCTAATTATTGCTGTGTTGTTTCCAGAAAGCTTGCTCCAATTTACACTCCCACTGGTCATCTGTGAGAGTGCCTATCTTGAAGTTTTGTGGTCAGCATGATTTAAAAAAAAAAATTAACAAAATAAATACTTCCTAGCTTCCTTTTTGTTTTTAATTCTCTTCTTGATGGCAAGAAGATATCCTGCAAATAATTAAAGGTTTGACTAGAAAACTTTTTCAAATTATGGATATTATTCTCTAAATAATAATTTTGTATGACTGTGAAAGGACAAGCATGAAACTGAGTGAAATCGAAATGTGACTTTACACTGATTAATAATTCAGGCAGAAAAAGGATACTTACTCCACCTTCATTCTTTAATACAATATTTTAAAAAACTTATTTTACAACTCAGAATTTCTTTTGTGTTTTAATTGAAAATCTCATTGTAAATTGAATGTCGAAGTTACCTTTTTATTAAAAAATTAGTTTTCTTTGGCCATATTGTAAAACAAAGGATTTGATAGCCCAAGTTCAAAACAAGCTAAGAGGTCTTAAGATTAAATCCCCCAAGTTGTTCAGGGAATTTGGAAAGGTGGAGGTTTGGGTCTCCTATTTGAAAAGTGTCAGGCTTTGGGGTTTTAAAAAACAAACGTTTTTGAACAAGAAAAAATTTAGTCAGTTTTATTACAAATATTTTCTCTAAAAGTGAACTTCTAACCCTTAGTTTGACTTTGCTTCATTTGGTGAATTTGAATGACCAGCAGGGGGCAGCAGATTTTCATTAATTCTTGAACTTGTGGTTGGTCAAAATACTGATTTTAAAATTAAATGGGAGGATTTGCATTTTAACAAAGCTAGTGCCATACTGCTATGGGGAGAAGGGGAAGGACTCGTATCTAGTTCTTGGAGTGTCATCATGGGTACATTCTTGTCTTTAACCTTTTTTTCTTAAATGGTTTGCTTTAGGTTTTTAAATTTATCGAGTGTTTCCCAAATTTCTGTCTGTCTGTGTCCCTTTTATTTCTTCTCCTTTCCCTTCTTCATTTAGTTTCTTTTATTATCATTGATTATATTAACTACAGTAACTTTTACTGTAGCAGTTCTATAATAGTAACTTGAATAAGGCAGTAAGAGGTAGTTGTTGAAAGTACTCTTTCTATGTGTACTTCTATAATTATATCTTCTTTCTCTTAAATTTTTTTCTATTCTTTCATATTTCTTGATCTGTTTTCTCTAGTTTTTCCATTTGTTTGTTTTCTGTCTATTTCCACTGCCTCAGAGATGCCATTTATTGTCAGCATACCGCAGATATTTTTTATTCCTATACTGTATGTAAGGCTAACAAAGTATTCTTATAGCTCTCTGACATCATAAATATTATACTGGGTCAGATTGATACTCTGTTTGTAATAGAAAATTGTATTAATTTGGATTCAAGGACAGTTGAAGCTTTAATTTTTTTAAAAGTATTATTCAGTTACAAAAATAAAGGACATTTAATCTGGGAAATTTGGAGGAAAATAGAAAAGGGTAAATAAGAAAATAAAATCATCTATAATCCTGTTACCACTTAACTGTTAACATTTAATATTCTAATTCTAGTCTTTTGTCATATGCATGTTTAACTACATTCTATGTTGTTTAATTTTCTAATAATTTTCCAACTAGTAGTTTTCTAACTGATACTTTTAGTGTCTGCATGTTATTATATCGCAAAGATATACCATAATTTATTTATACAAATCCATATTATTAGTTGTTTTTAACTTTTTTGTTGTTTTTTGCTGTAAAGTATTCCTCCTTGTGCATCTTTGATTGTTTCCTTACATCAGATCTTTATAAGTACAATTACTGGGTCAAAAGGAGTCTTTTTGTTGTTCATATCTTACTGTATGAAATAGCCCTTTGAATCAATTTTTAAGGGCAAAACAAAACAACAAAAACAAGCCTGCAATATTTTTCAACTTTTGAAGATAGAAATTTTCTTTCCTTCTGAATTTTCCTGATTTCTGACTTTTCAAGTTAATCTTCACTGATTCTTAGCTTGTGCTTCTTTATTATAAGAAATTGTTTCTTCGTGGCTGGTACATAGCAGCTCAGAGTAGTTCATCATCATGATAACAATGAAATAGCTGCTGGTAACTGGGGACACTACAATACTGCAGGCATTACGCTGGGTGCTCTACAAATACTGGCTTGTCTTCTAATCCCCACACTAATTCTGATAGGAAATATTACTCTCATTTTGCAGGGAAGGTATTTTAAGATGCAATTTATTGTTTGCCTTTGTGTGTATGGCGCCTGACCTAGCACCTGGCACATTTGAATGAATATAATAATTGTTAAATGAACATTAGATGAATATTTTATTTGTTAGCTCATTTCATATTTTGGAATACTTTCCGGATAGGTTATGGTAGCAGATATACTACCATATATCAATATCTATTGTTAGTAGTTGTATGTTTACCTTCATTGTTTTATTATCTGTTCAAGGAAACATGTTATGTCCAAAGCAGAACAGAGTGCTTTTATTATGAGAGGGAGTGGAATGCACCCCAAGTTGCTCATCAGCAGTCCCTAAAATTGAATTTTTTTGTGTGTCTTCTGAGTCTAATGCGATGGTTACACAACACTCAATATTATAAAAACTGAAAAATGTCAAGAGTGTCCAAACAGCCAGCTCAAATGATTGATTTGCTTTATATCCAGGTGTCATATAGACATTAACCTATGATTTGTGTGATTTGTGATTTACAGTTCATCTGCTTGAAATGGTGTCCAGATTGCCTGGGAAATAGCTTGCAAAAATAGCATTTTCAAACCACATTTCTGATTTTTGCACTTTGCCACTTGTTTCCAAATGAAAATAGAACAGAATAAAGTGGATCAAAGCCAAACCAAAAATAATATTTTTTTTGCTTTGCAATCAATTAATTAATTAGCACCTAAAAAGTATTGAAATGAGAGATGCTGGTAAATGGTATATATATTGTTATTGCTATGGTTTTGTCTATTTTATGACCTTTCCTTTGTTTTCAGATTTATTTCTTACAATTTTCTTGCAGTCATGTGGATTATGGGTCTTTTAATGTAGCATACAATTTTCGTTATAGGACTTAATAGCTTAAAAGGAACAGTCTTGGACAGTGTTGCAAATACTGTCTTGGAAGCTGGGAACTCTTCAGTCTGTGGATAAATTGTCACAGGATAGTCTCATTAATCAGTTAAGCAAGCAAGAAAAAAAAAAGAAATAAACAAAGCCCTAAACATTTGTTGAAAATACGATGTTACAATGGTAAATTCAGAGATCAAAAATAATTTAGTTTTTAAGAGACCACGTGGAATTAGCTTAATGGTGATAGAGTTGTGAATATGTATACAACAGCTTGACTTTGATTGTTAAACTACTGTGTGGTTCACTTTTTTCCTCCCTAAGATGCCATCAGAAGTGGGTACATATGAATTAAATGTCCTTAGAAATTCTTTCCTTCTCCTCCATTCAGTTTTTTTTTTTACCATTTTTTTTATTGATGTCTTAATAGTTTATAACACTGTGGCTCCATTCAGTTTTATAGGAAGGAAAGAATTGTTCCTTTTAAGCCAAATTAGAATAAAGTGGTTATATCCCTTTACATCTGTCTTGCTACATCATGTCCCTCTGTCATCTGTCCCTCTACAGGGCTGTGTGATGCAGGTGATAGAGCCTCTCTGTACATTTGACTATTTTTTTTTTAAGTTATCTATCACAAATATCTTAGTGTATGAAATAGTCCTTTGAAGCAGTTTTTAAGGGCAAAAATTTGGTAGAACATATTGCTGGTAATTTAATTTCAGAATCCTGTAATTCAAAACTAGAAAAGATTTATCAAATTCAACAAATGTTGGATGTTTGGGAAGTCTCAGGTATGGCTATTTGGATTTTCATTAAACCTTGGATTTAAGTATAGAAGGTTGTGTTAAGAATTTAAAACTTCATGTCAGATTGGGACTATGAACTTAATTTAAAAGGATTACTTTAATTTTTCTCTGACTTTCTTATCCATTAATAATATACATAAAGATATTTTGGGCTTTATTTTATATGTAGTAATCTTAGACAAATTTACCAGACTTTGGATTCTGTAAAATGTGAATGTTGTGTCTGATAAATGAGCTCAGGTCAAAAGAACAATTTAAAAAATTCTGACAACATTTGGATCCATCATCTTTGAAACTTATGTTATTGACATGCTGCCTTTAGTCAAGTGTGGCTCTCTGCTCATTTTCTCTGCCCTTCCCTCCCGGGCTTTACTTCTGTCCCACTTCAGCAGTACATGTACATCGCCCCTAAGATGGTAGCAGGCTGGGCTACCTTTGGATGGGTGGTCACATATTTTTTCCCTTATGTGTTACTTATCACTGAAAATTTCCAGGTGCTTTTTGCTCTTTAATAATAAAGTGTTGTCTTTTCTTTAAAAGTAATAGATTGACACATATAGCTTTTAAATAGTATAAACAATGGGTCAATGATATGTTTATTACAACCTTTAAAATAGGGTTTAAGAATTTTTCTTCTGAGGTTATTAAGTTCAGTTATGAACATGTAGAATAACTGCTTTGATCATGTACAGTGATTTGAAGTCTTAAAATATATTTCATCACTTAAAACATCTAGTGTCTTGTCTTTTTTCTTTTCTTTAAATGAACTGTTTTCAAAACCAGATTAGTTCTTGTCACATGTTTGTTTTGGTGTTTGTATGAAATGAACATGCAATGAGAAGTGCCTTCCTCTTATTTTTTCCCGAGATTATTTCTCTTGTTAAAAAGGTGGGTGTAGGGGCCGGCCCAGTGGCTTAGTGGTTAAGTTCTTGTGCTCCGCTTTGACGGCCTGGGGTTTACAGGTTTGGATCCTGGGCGCAGACCGATGCACGGCTCATCAAGCCATGCTGTGATGGCATCCCATATACAAAATAGAGGAAGATAGGTTAGTTCAGGGCTGATCTTCCTCACACACACACAAAAAAAGAGTAGATGTACATTTTAATGAAACGGTGTATAAACTTACTCATCTACCTTATTGGAAGTGAAATATTTTAGGAGCCTACTGATGAATCCAGTCACTTCTATTATAGCTTATAGCTCCATGGAGCTGTCATTGGTTTGGAAAACAAGACACTGTCAACTCCCACATTTCTATTTTTCTTGACAGAGGGCAGCAGACTTCTAAATAAATAAATAAAATAAATAAATAGATGATATTGATCCCTATCCTTTGTTTCCTCCCTCTTGCCTCTTGATAACTAGGGACTGGTAGCAGAATTCACCTGAGAGATCTGTAGAGTCACCTTGTAAAATTTTATACAGCTATGATTCTCTTTTATTCTGGTGAAATACATGTAAATATGGAGGTAGAATCTGCTCAGTCAGTATGCAGACAATGATTACTATATCTGAGTTTTTCATTAGTTTCTTAATGTCGCTGGCAATTTCCCATTACATTTTTTATTTAATTTACTTTTACTGAAAGTAAATCATTGTGTAGTGGATTTTATAGAAAAAAAAGTGATGTGATTTCCCAGATGTCTTCTTATCATTTAAATTTTTGAAATAATTTTCAGTAGCTAGATCAAATTTATCTGGTTAAAATGTTTTAGATGATCAAATAAGCCTTTTAAATGATTCTGAATGTCATATATGCAGGATTCATACCATTTTCAAAAAGGTATGTGGATTAAACTCACAGCTGATAATTTTGCTCTCTAGGCAATGAATCGCTCCCTGGCTAATGTGATTCTTGGAGGCTATGGTACCACTTCAACAGCAGGTGGAAAACCCATGGAAATTTCTGGCACACATACAGAAATCAACCTTGACAATGCAATTGACATGATTCGAGAAGCTAATAGCATTATTATTACCCCAGGTAAAAAAACAAAAACAAAAGGCAAATAACCAACCTGTAATAGCTATTGTAACTAATTACATTAAAACAATTTCTTATAATAGGTAAAAATCAAATTGGAATGTCTTCATTTTTGAAAACATAATGGAAACTTACAGGCAACTCTATGATTACTAAGTTAAAAATATTGAGAATTCTTGGCTTAGGTTAATATTATGGAGATCATGTAGAGATTCTACAAATTGATGTTGTGTTTTCTAGCTATGTCTGTCTGTGATTCTGTACAAATGTTTAAATCATCTTTGATTCTTGGTTGTTTTTTTTCTCATTGATAAATTTTGGGCCTATTGTCAGAATTAAATTAGATATAGTATATGAAAGTGTCTAGCCCGTTCATTAGACTCACTCAGTAAACGTTAATCTCTTTCTTTTCAAAAAGTAAATATTTAAAAAATTGTGGAGAATCCTGTGGTTTACAACAAGATGAGATAACATGGCCTAGTAGAAAGCGCTTGGTCTGGGAGTCACAACACTTTACTTTTGTTCTTAATTTTACCTCTAATAATCAGCATGACTTTGACCAAGTCATTTAATCTCTCCAGGCCTCAATTTCTTAATTTTCTAAGATTTAGATCAGTTCTTCTTTACTCTTATCACAGAATGCTGTGGTATTACAGGCAATACATTGGTTTCAGATTAAGATTTTAACTTTATCATAGGAGTTTTCTATAAAGAAAATCTATTGATTAGATGTTGGGTAGTTTGCTGGTTGGTTATATATTAAGATGTAAATAACAAACATTAGCAGAATTGAATGTTCAGGTGCAAGCCTTCTCAGCTGGAGGCAATATCATTTTCTAGAGGCATTTGAAACACGTGAGTTTGGGGTTTTGGTTGTCTCAAAGATTGGGCTGCTACTGTCAGCTAGTGTGTGGGAGCAGATAGACTAAATATGCTGTAATGCCTGAGATGTTCCTGTGTAATGAATTGTCCCAGCCAAAATGGCATTGATGTTACCTGTTGGGAAAAACTGTGCTAGAGTGTAAAGGTGCAAAGATGTAAAGGACACCCTCTTTTCCCTTTATGCATTTTCCATGTAGTGAAGAAGTCAGATCCATAAATAATGCAAGGTGGGTTATGATAAGGGCTAAATTGGACGGTGTAGATAATTTTTCTACCATGGGGATCCTAATAATGATTGTTAGGAAGTGCGGATTTGTTTTGGGCCTTAGGTGATGGATGGAGTTGGAGGTGGGGGAAGGCAGAGACCAAGCAGGGCTTGAGCAGAGACTTGGTATTTGGAAAAATAGGGGTAGAAAAGTAGGGACAGATGGGAGATTATTGTACAGGGAGAATGGACAGAATGTTAGGGTTAAAGGAGAAGGAAGATGACTGAAGTCTTGGGTCATACCTGTAATAACATCAGAAATATGGAGTGCTTTTGTGTTTTTTGGCACAGGGGGAAAATTTTAAATTCTTTTTTGGAGACTTTAAGTTTGAGGTAGAGATGGGACAGCGGTCAATGCTGTACTGGAGCTCAAATGACAGGCCGAGCCTGGAGACAGGTTGGGAGTCATCGATGGTCGCTGAAGCCATGGCGTGGGCTGGGATTTTCCAAGGATAGTATGAGGGGCAAAGTTAAAGCCCAGGGGGAGAGGAGAATATCTATTCAAGGAAATTGAGGAAGAATGGTAATAAAGTTAGGAGGGAACCAGGGGACTGCTCTGTTATCAAAGCCAGGTATGAAGACAGTTTGGAAACATTTACGTGAGAGACAGAGAAAGTGAGAGAGTGTGAGTGTACACAAGTGTGTGTGTGTGGTGGTGTTTGGGGAGGGGTGACCCAGCAGCATCAAATCCTGCAGGAGATTGAAGAGGGACCATTAGATTTTGAATCTGAAATTTAGGCCAAGATTTTAAAAAGTCCGTAAGTTTGCTTTCATTTCTAGTCCTATTAACTGATTGCCTTTTTTGGCGTAAAAATATGCTTCAGTCAAAGAGAGAAATTGTAGTTCACAAAGTTTTGAAATAAAAGCCACATTCTTCTGTGTTCTTAATGTTCCTTGTAGGCTATGGTCTCTGTGCAGCCAAAGCACAGTACCCCATCGCTGATTTGGTGAAGATGCTCTCAGAACAGGGCAAAAAAGTCAGGTAAGTGCTTGCATAAGGGTTGTGGTGTGTGTGGGAGAGAAAAGGAGAATGGATGACTGTTCCTTAACGCGGAATTTTACAAATGTAATACCAGGCAAAGAAACTAAGTTGTTTAAAACCCTATTCTTTTTTTTTTTTTTTGTGGGGAAGACCAGCCCTGAGCTAACATCTGTTGCCAATCCTCCCCTTTTTCTGCTGAGGAAGACTGGCCCTGAACTAACATCCGTGCCCATCTTCCTCCACTTTATATGGGACGCCACCACGGCATGGCTAACAGGCAGTGCGTCTGCGGGCGCTCGGGATCCGAACTCGCGAACCCCGGGCTGTCAAGCGCGGACTAAACCGCTGCGCCACCGGGTGGCCCCTAAAACCCTATTCTAACCTTGGTCTTACTCCCTAGTTTTTGCGGTCTCCATCTAATAGCATCAAACCTGAATATAGGCTCATTTTAGAAAGGGAAATTTTATTATACTAAATTCCAGGATATTTATTAATGGGGAAAAACAGAAGTCCTGTTTCTCTGTGGTTTGATTTGGGGAAGGAGGTCAAGCAAAGCATTGGCAACACATCAGGTTGTGTCTTTTTGGTTTCTGTTGTTCATACTGAAGAAAAACATCTCCAATGAGAGGTCTTTGAAGAGTGACACCCAGAGGTGAACCTGTGGGCTGGTTAGTATTTGACCGATTTAGCTCTCACATTCCCAGGGTGGAAAAGACTGCTGAAAATTTTCTTTTTCTAAAGCCATACACTTTCTGAAATGTGAATTAGAGCAGCAGCTGTTCCTACCACTTGCCACATGGGCGCTGGACTCTGCTCTTGGGAGGATATTAAGCAGAATGGCAAAGTTGAGGGCTCTGTGTTTCTAGATTATTCTGCATGACCTTGGATAAAGGGTTTGAGGGATGTAAAAATGGGGCCAGTGGGTGATGAACCCTTGCAGTATTTGCATCTGCCCTGCACACCTTTGGATCCCTTTTCTGGAACTCTGCTGTTAGGAGTCAGTGAAGGACTGTCTAGAGTTATCCATGGGAGGAGAACTGCTGTCTGTTTGGTACGGAAGCTGTTTCACTGATATTGTAGCTTAGTCAGAGAGACAAATGCATTATTAAGTAAAATTAGTTTGTTCACCAGGATAGTAATGTATGTTGACAAAGCCATTAATGTCTATTAATAAAAATTCCTTTTAGATGTCAATCTTACACTTACGCCTGGGGGCAGATGATAAGAAAACAAGCCAAACAGTGTGCCTAGAATGAGTCAGACTATCTATGCCAGACTGGATGCAGAATCCTCATCTTCATCTTGAATTCCCAGCTATTAATAGTGGTAAAGGAGACTGGGATGATGAGATCAGAGGGTTATCTAAAATGTTTTAGCGTCAGCTGCATTTTGTTTCTTTCCACCCTTCCTTCCTTCTCTCACTCTTTCCCCCACTCTCTGCCTTCCTGCCATCTATAGTTGGTCTACAGTTTTCAAATGCATAGAGTCAAAATACTGTTCTGTGGTAGGATCAGCATTTCTGTGATGTCGATGGTTTCCATCCTTAGTATATATAGTCTTATAGGAATTGAAGATAGAAGATGAAAAAAGTCATTGACTTTTTAAATTTTCACATAAGATGTCTCATTTTAGTAACTTACTCCTATTTTCATGGAGGGTATTATACTGTGCTTCCCTTTTAGATGTAGTCGTGCTACATAAAGCATTTGCAGACCTACAAGTGGAAAGGATGTTCTAAAGAATCTTTTATGATTTTCATAAAAAGAAATAGTTTTTCTTTATTCAATCCACATGTGAAAAGTCTAATATATTAGTAATGCCTTCTATCACCACATAAATGTTTAAGAGATGAGTGGCAATCATAATAAAACTGAGAAAGATGGCTTTCCTGTCTCAGTTCTCCGTAGGGAAGGGAATGATTAATTTGACATACCTCTCTTATTGCCCACTGATCAGCCTAGGTTAAGCAGACATCTTGGGAGATCAGTCCAGTGTTAGGCAGGTGGATGTGAAGTTAGAGAGCATCATAAGACTGTTGGGCAGCTTGTTGGAAGGCAGGATGTGAAAGGAAAGGAAGAAAAGGGATAGAAAAAAATGATCTGAAAAGAAAAGGATAAGAGAAATGCAATTTTAGTTTCTGACCCGATTAAAATTTGAATTTTATCCCTGAGGTCATAATATAAACTGCTGTTTTAGAATGATTTCTGTCACACTGCATGTGAAAAGTAATTATTTGACTAAAGATTTATGGGAGATGTTTAATTAAACATATACGAATAGTTTCTCCATTACAATTTTTTTATTGAAGTAATTTTGTGAATAAAATATCAGGCTTTTCATAAGAGAGCTTTTCATTGTTTCACAATTATCATAGTTTCTTCATATAATTTATTAATAATAAATTTATTATGTAGGATCAGAAGAAAATTATTTTTCAGTCTGATTTCTCTATTTGTGAATTAGGAAAAGTTAGCCATTTAAATTGATTATTTCATGTTAATGATGAAATTATATATTAATATATTACAGTTTTCTTTTTACTATAGTGTGTTGAATTTTCAATATGGGCTTTGAAACAAGTTATGTAAATCTCACGTTTGCATTAAACGGAAGAGAACTTTCTTGCTAACATGATGACAGTAGATTATCATAGTTTTCCTTTCTAGCTTCTGTGTGGGGATTTTTTTTTTAATTTAAAGGGAATCATAGAAACTGTTGATTTTGCTTTATGTGTGTCATCATCTTTTCATAGGAGAAATGCAAATTTTCTTTATGAAGTTAGGAATATGTTTATACATGATGTTACCTTTTTTTTTTTAAGAGGCAAATGTCTGTTTGAAGAAGAGATGGCTGCAGTGGTTACCTTGTATTTTAATGAAATAAATCTGTATTTACAGTTTGCGGTAATTGAGTCCTTTCATCACTCTGTGGAGCTCCCACAGTGTTCATTGAGCACAGCTGCTGGGCCTCTGGTTTTAGTAGATCTTTGTGCCTCAGGACCTCAACATGCCTAGCATCCAGATGTGGTGACATACTCGCACACATCCCCTGTGGACATGTGCCAGTGTGGACATACGATTGTCATCAATTAGTTATGCCCAAGTGGTGCCAAGAAAAATTGCGTCTGTCATACAGTCTGTCTGGCTTCATGGCCCATGATTGATTTAGAGACAGTACTGTTTTCCTTTACTTTGGCCATAGTCATAACATGCTCACAGAGAGCTGAGATGCTATAATGAAGCACATGACATTTCATGACAAGAGCTCATATCAGAATATCATGAAAGTTCACTGACTTAGGTTTTCTGTAGTGACCAGGATTGTTGCTTTCTGGTTGCCCAGAATGCCTCTGTAGCTTACCTAATTTATGCTTGATCTCTAAAAGCATTTTATTACAAAAATCTTGTGATATGAGAGTACAGGCATTTTTTTCTCTTTATTTCCTAATCTTTGGATTGATATGATAGGTTTTTCATTATAAAGCAGAGATACTGTTGCAGATGAATAATTCTTCCAAAGAGATGTAATTTTTTCTTTTTGCTTGGTTTTCATTTTATAAAGCATTATTGCTTGGATTATCATGAAGTCTTTTGAATTTATGAAACCACCTTTCAACTTCTTTGATTGACTTACTGATGTTATATATTGCTTTCATGTTAATGTTCAACTGTATCTTTCTATTAATAATTTATTGATAGCATTTTATTGCTAGGTACTGAGAATACAAGGATGCATAAGCCCAGTTCCCACTCTCAAAAGTTTATCATTATAAAGAAAACAAATCTATAATCAAATGAATCAATGAATGAATCCCATTTAATGGGATAGTATGCTAAGAAAAATGTAGTAGAAGTAGAGTAGAAATGCAAAGGAGAGGAGAGGTTAACTGTCCAGAGGACATTTTAAACTTTTTATACTCCTCATAGCATGAAATTTTTTGCAGGTTTTAAAAAAACAAATATTTAAATATTTTTATTCTCTGTTTAAACACATCTAGCTGCCAGTGGTATTTGCAGTTTAATAGTGTTTTACAATCTTGTGTGACATGGCTTTAGGTTTAAATATATGTTATTTTTGCTAAGAAATCCATTCTTTGAAGATACTTGAAGATGAAATATTTTGTCGATCTAACTGGATTTTCCTGTTTTTGATGGATTAAATGTAATTCAAATAAACAGAGTTCAGCCTTCTTGGATTTGTTATGTTTTCAGGTGCGGGAAGAGCTAGGACATGCAAATTTGTAAAGTAATAAAGGTACATGCTTCTGAAGAGAACAGAAATTAGGCTAGATAAAAGATCCATTATAGTATTTGAGTAAAGAAATAGACATTATTAAGCAATTTCATCCCATCTTTGCAATACTTTCTTTTTAGACCTGACTATTCATGTCAATGATCATTCACTGAACGGATAATTGTACAGTACTTTGTGCAAGGCACTGTTCTAGGTCCTGAGAACACATCAGTGAACACAGCAGATAAAAATTCTTGACCCTGTGGAATTTACATTCACTGGGAGGTTACTCAGTAGACTTCGAGATATTCTAAATTGGAGACACTTATAACCCCAATGTGTCTCCAATTCAGTTGCCAGTTGAAATGAGGAATAACAGCTATAGCACAGGTTATTGTATCAGAGTTTCACAGTTACAACTGGCATTATCTGGTGATGAACAGCCAGTGCTTCTGGTTTGCTGAAAGAATATGGTATGTTTCTTTGTACTTTGCATGTGCCTGCCTTCTTGAAAAACATGGTGGCAGGAGAGTGGATGTGATGGAAGTTGCTTGTCTAATTGGTCAAATGAGTGAAACTTTTGGTGGAAGAGAGGAAAACCAAAGAAAGTATGTGCATTTGCTCACATCTATGTTCAACCTATTGTGTAAAATTGCCGGTAACCCCTTAGATCAAAGGTGTCTGTTGTGCTTCTAGAAAGTGGCCATCTTCCTCCCAGATTCTGACTGTTGACCAGACTACGTTTGGCTTTATACTGTCCATAGCATATTGGTGTGGTGGAAAGAACTGAAGACTATGTTAAAAGCCTGTGATTTAGGTGCTTTGTAAAGCCTCTTCCAACCATACCATTCTAGGACTCATCCAGTGTTCTGAGAGAGAAACTCTCACTGTTGATGAAACCAGTGCCTCAGACCATCAGGGTGATTTTTGGCTTCCAGTATTAGTCATAATAAACTCTTTGAGCTGATTTTCTTCCATGAGGTTCATGTAAACATGGCAGAGTATAAATAAATAAAAGCTCTCTTCTCATTTCGTGTTCAAATTCTTCAGTATCTTGTTTATAATTTTCATTTTATGGTGCTCACCAGCCATTGCATTCCAAGAGCTATTCAACAATATCTTTAAAGTTATTCAGACAGAAAGATGAAATTATGTACAATTTTTACTAAATCTCTGCAATATGTCAGAATGGACTATTCTAGAACATTAGTGGCAAATAGAATTTTAGTTTTTCCTCTGATATTATTCTTCATAGTCTTGTTGGTTATTTTGAAATAAAAACTGTGTCAGTAGTCATGCAGTTTCTATTCTGGGCTTGGTAGCTGGATTTGGTTCAATGATGGAAAAGCCAGATTTGGGCACAATCCATAATAATCTCCTCAGAGTGGAAAAGATACTGTTGTGACGTGGTTCTGCAGAGGACTGCATTGATGCTTGCGCTAGATTGTCTGACCTGATCCTCTTTAGATGACTTCTTATTCTTTGGGTGGCCTCAGTGTCACAGGCCACGTGTACAGATGGAAAATGTAACTGTAGCCTTCTGTCAAACATTTCCTCATTCACAGTCATAGAACAGGTTCTATTATTCTGTATTAGAAACATTGTGCCCCTGAGACATTTTCATAAGCTCTTTAATGTTCATAATTTTTTCCTGAAGAAGAGAAGGCCATGGATGAACACTAGATTTCAGATCGGAGTAGCAGTTCAGTCATTATTTGCCTTCAAAAAAAGGAAGAAAGGTACATAGTGTTCTCTAATTCTGGCTATTGGAAAGTTCTAGGAAATGAAATGAACATGTAAAAGAAAATTTTTGGAATTGTGTGAGTGAGTTTGAACCACTGCTTCTAAGGAGGACTTTCACAGTTTTAGAAAGCCAGGTGTCTTTCCCTTTGCCCAAGAAGCCTTGCCATAAAGTTGATTCACAACCTTTCTCATTCATCAGGTTTCGTGGACAGCAACTGCCTTGTCAGGAAGATTTTTTTCCCCATTTCATTGTGTATTTCTCTTCAGATGGATAGGCTAACTCCACCCAGCTGGTGTCAGCCTTTTCACCAGCAAGGATAATTTGTGTAACCTTTATCCTGCTTACTTCATGTTTTATTCCAAACTGCATTTACGAAAATTACTTCTTTAAAAAAATAGCTTTTCCTTGTACTTTTAATAAGTGACCTGAAGCTGTCAATCAGAAGTTCTGATCAGAATGTGATAAACCAAAGAAACCTGCCTTTTCAGTTATCCAGTCTTATTTTTCACAGGTGAAATACACAATTAAATTTAAAAAGGTATTGAATGATTTATTCAATTTTTAATGAATGAAATGAATAAAATCTTTTATTACCTCCACAGACTGTTCTCAGAATGGAGTATTGCCACCTCAAACATAAAATACGAGGGTCCTTAAGGTGTAGTCCACACAAGGGTCTCTTTATTGCATCTACAGTTGATCTCCCAGTCTGCTTTGTGACCGAACACCGTGTACACGTATTTGGTGTAATTCTAAGTAAGGGATTCCTGCCTTAGGAAGCAGTTGGATTGGAGACTCTTTAAGGTCTATTATAACTCTTAATATTTTATTGATTTATAAATATTTATGGTTAAAAACAGGAAAAATAAGTAGGCTTTTAATAGATGAACGCTCTTTTTATTTTCGCTTTGTTATGTCTTTTTCCTAGTTAATGTCAACCTCCTAGGAGCTTAGAATAACATATTTAGGAAAATTGTGGGATGATGGTATTGGGAAGGCAGAATTCCAAAATGCTATCAGTGTGTATCATCCTGTATACAGTTTGATTTAAAAATATAAAATACAGTAAAAGAAAGGAAACCCTTTAAACATCTTGAGTATGAAAATAGATTTTTCACAGTGACTCCGAAAACGTGAAAAGATAGCTGAAGGTTGTAAGGAGATTTTTTTTCTTTTTTAATCTGGAGATCCTTTTCACTATTTATAATAGCAAGAGGCTGCAAAATGGAGAAAACGCTCTACTTTAGAATGGGGCCCAGTTGTCTCTGTAGTTTCTTTGTCTTATTGTTGAATTGGGATACTTGGCTCTTCTTCATGTTTTATTGCTGAACTAAATCTGGATGTTTCCATAATACAAGAAGGAAAATGTAGTTTATTTGCACAGTTGTGGTAGGATCCCTGTGGTGAATGTTTTATACTCTGTAATAGTCCCACATGTCCAAGAACAACTGCTGTCATGCACCCTGGTCAGGACATATTGTCTCCATGGCCCGTGGTCATGGGAATTCACATTGTTGTGTCCGCTTTAGAACATGTGATGTCTGAAATCTAATGTGAAGTTTCGAAAAAGTGTAAGAATGGGATTTATATCATCATATATTATGAAAAAAGGCTTAAAGAAATAGTGTTTTGAGTTGCTCTTTTACCAAATTTTACCCAGTTCACGCAGTGTTCAGAAATGGCTCTTGTATACACTTTTATTTGTTTTCTTTCTTGGTTAATTTAAAAGGCTCTGAAGACCAGGTTGTTTTGTTTATGTAGATTATTCCACTTTTTTGAACTGTGCCTGTGTCTATTTTTAATTGGTGGCTGAGGCCTTAGCTTTTATTGTATCATGTTCCATGGAAGACTTTATCATCTTCATATTTGAGAGAGGAAAATAGTAAAAGTGTTGATATTTTTTTGCTTCAGAATAATTGAAGAGATTACCCTGATTTGGTGATGACATTTGTTGTATCTGTCAGTCAAGGAAACAATACTTTTTTGCCTAATAGTGTCTGTGGAAGGGTTAAATGTGGCCTTTTGAAATTTGACTCTACCAAAGTAAAGGTGTATTTGAATATTAGTTATGATCAAGTTCCCAATGAGTATCCAGTGTTCACAATTATTGGCCTCAGTCTATGTTGACTGTATAATTTGTCTAGTCTTTTGATATAGTTGTGAGTACAAAGAATTTCTGGCTTATATTGGACTATATTGATATATACTGGGATTTTAAGGTAAAAATTAGAAAACCAACTCAGTAAATGTTGACATCAAACCAACATTTGTTTTAATGTAAAAATGTGTTTCTTTGTATATAAATGATCATTAAAAATGTGCATTTATTTGAAAAATATAGATGAGCATTATATTAGAAAAATATATTTGAGTAGAATATTATAATTGCAGGTTACACTTATTAAAGGCTTATGTGTGCCAGGCAGTGGTCTAAATCTTTCATGTAAAAAGCTCTTTACATGAATTATCTCACTTAAATCTCACAATAATCCTCTGAAGAGATTTTATTATCAATCCCATTGTACACATGAGGAAAGTGAGGCACACAGAAGTAAAATGTCCAAATGTTTTGAACCCAGGCAGTGGTACTCTAGAGCTTTTAACTGCTGCTTTTTTTGGTACTTCCCTAAATTCTTTCTCTAAAAAGAGATATAGAAAGTTTATGAGTCAGTGTACCTTTTTGGGCACACTGTGTTACTTAAAACCCTTTCCTTCCCACCATCCCTCCTCCCTTCTGTTTTTTTAAATTTTTAATTTTTTTGGTGAGGAAGATTGGCCCCTGAGCTAACATATGTTGCCAATCTTCTTCTTTTTGCTTGAGGAAGATTGTCACTGAGCTAACATCTGTGCCCATCTTCCTCTATTTTGTATGTGAGACGCCACCACAGCGTGGCTTGATGAGTGGTGTGTAGGTCCATGCCCAGGATCTGAACCTGTGAACCCCAGACCGCTGAAGTGGAGCACGTGAGCTTAACCGCTACACCACCGGGCCAGCCCCACTTCCCTCTGTTTATTTGAGTCTCTATAATAGAGTGCCAGATACTGTGGGCACTAATCAATAAGACATGGTGCCTGCACTCAAGTTGCTCCCACTTTGGAGAACGCAGTCATGTCAACTAGTTATTATGATGTGGTGCCTCATAAGGAAGAGGTGCATAAAGAAAGAGTTCTGGGGGCATGGAAGATCTTTCTGTGATATCATTTTAGTAGTTATTTCCCTTTTGTCGCATCTGGTTGTTGGCAGGGACAGCTGATCTGTTTTGTTAAGCATGTGTACAATAAAGATAATTTCCGTGGCTCAAAGGGAGGAACTAAAAGACTGGTAGGCTTTGCATTTTGGAATTCTGGATATTCTTCATGTGATGATGGAACATTGATGAGCTTTGGCCATCAGTTCCTGGAAGTTGTCTGTCATGGCCAACTAATGTCTGATATAATTAACTGTAATACATACTTTGAAGATTAGCCAGCAACATGGGCCAGAATTGTTATAAACTCACATTGACTCATCAACATGCACACATATATTTCGACAAATTTAGTGTGTTCTGTTATTTCTCTCAAAACATTGGCATTCTCTTATAATAGCCCTGCATGTGTTTTTCTCCAACCTTAGAGTCTTAAAGGTTTAGTATGATAAATTATTATGCAAACAGATATAAAGTGATCTGTCCTTTGGGATAACATGTTGCTTAGTTTTGTGATTATTTACTCTTCCTAGCAGAAACATTGTCTTTATGCAGTCTGCAGCTAATCAAATATTAGAGCAATAATGAATATACTTAGATGTCTTTGATTGCTAATTTGGTCCAAGGCGCCTCAGTTAAAGCATAAAGCCAGAGGGATTAATTTAAAGATAAGCAAAGGCAGTATTAAGTACAAATAAATTAAAATTTAAAAAAATTACTGGAATCAAGGAGGGATACAAAATTGAAATCTAAAAGTAAATAACAAAATGTATATTGGTTTATTCAGTTAAAATAGTAGCCCTAGTTTATGGAATTTTAGGACTGGAGGGAGTTTGTGGTAGACTGAGTAATGGCCCCTGAAGATGTTCACCTTCTAATCCCCCAAACCTGTGAATATTTTACCTTACATGGCAAAAGTGACTTTGTAGACTTAAGGTGAGGATTTTGAGGTGGGGAGATTATCCTGGATTATTTGGGTGGGCCCATGTAATCACTAGGGTCCTTATGAGGGAGAGGAAGCAGGGTCAGAGTCAGAGAAGGGAATGTGACAATGGAAGCAGAAGTCAGAGTGATGCAGCCACAAGCCAAAGAATGGGGGCAGCCTCCAGAAGCTGGAAAAGGCAAGGAATGGATTTTCCCCTAGAGCCTCTAGAAGAATGCAGCCCTGCCAACACGTTGATTTTAGCTCAGGGAAACAGATTTTGGACTTTTGACCTTCAGAACTGTAGGAGAATCAATTTGTGTTGTTTTAAACTACTAAATTTGTTACAGCAGCAATAGGAAACTAATACAGACCTTAAATGTCATATGGTGTAGTGACTCTTAGTCTTTCTTAAGTCTTACCAATCAGGTTTTGGGAAGAGGAAGGGATCTTGGGGAAGCAGGAAACACTCATTGGTGATGAGACGGATTGGGAGATTAGGAGAAATTTTTGAGTCCAAGTTTACTGTTAACATCTCAAAAGAGCACCACCGAGTAATTCCTGGCAATTAGTACTATAGGACTGAGGTAGAACAATGTCTTGTAGTTGTTCTGGAAATCCTGAGTTCTACCTAAGCTATTGCTCTCTCTTACTAGTGGTCAAGACCATTGGTTTTGATCCTCCCCCTCCTCCCATAAATGAAGTGTTGCCTCAGCTGCCCTAACTGTCTTGATTATGGCCACTGCCAAGCAGTCTTCCTTAGCATTTATATGTGAAATACCCTTGGATCCATTTTGTACTGAACTGGTGGTTAGTACATCAGCTCAGATTAATGAGCCTCTCTCTCCCTGATCCACAGAGAAGAAACCTGAAACCTTCCCTAACTGGGGCCTTTGTTTTAAATTGTTAACAGAAAGTCTTTTTTTTTTTTTTTAATTTAATTCTGATTCTTTTTTGCATTTGAAGACCATTTTCTTTTCTTCTGTTTTATGAAAATGAGGACTATTTGGTCAACTTTTGTTTTATTTGGTCAGCTTGAAAATCAAGTTTTGCCTTTTTTCCAGCCAGTTGGTCTTTTTTCACTTAGAGTATGTTATTTTCTAAGTCATTAGGTATTTTGTGTTTCTCTTGAACCTTATCCAACTACCCTCTGATTCTTTTAAGCTGCAGCTCCCTGAACTAGTTATTTAGTTTTAGCATTGGGTCTAGTCAGTGATAGAAGTAGGAGTACCTTTTCGTGAATGTGGGGAAACAACCCTGTATTAATTTGGAAAGTTGACTTGAAATTGACATAGTTGAAATACAAATTGGCATTAACTTGAATGAAAATCAGCTGATTAATAATGTAATTTCATACATTAGATGTATTACTAAGGACCTCTGTAAAGTGAAATGACCTTTTTAAACTAAAATTTTTGATTTTGAGATCTGTTCTTTTGGAAATTATTTTGTTCCGTCATTCAAAAATAATGACACAGCAGGGCCCTAAAATTTAATTATAGGATCTTTGCCTTTATTGGAGCACATTCTCAGTGCCTTTAGTTCTCCCACACAATATTTAGAAGAACAGAGTTAAAATATTCTGTCAGTATCCATGTATACCAAACAATGCATTAAAATACATAATAAACTAGTTTCCATTTAAGTTCTTCTTGGTTTGTTAATCTTGGTAATCTATTTTGTTTGGAATTTACAAGGAACTCTTAGTTGGAGAGGAAGAGAAATGTGGACTCTGTCCACTTAATGCCCATTGAGCAAAGTGTATATAGAGGATTACTATTTCTAACAACTACTCGTTCTTACTGTTGATCAACTTTAATAAAGTAACTCTCAGAGAAAGCACTGAAGTCTTTAAAGTTTTTTTCCTTTCTCTGTTGAGGTAAGCTAAGGGGACAGGAGCAAACCGCTTTGACTTTGCAAATATCGCACCCCTCATCAAGCTCTACTCCCTAGATTGAATGTGTGCTGATGACTTTGTGTGTGTGTGTGTGTGTGTGAGGAAGACCAGCCCTGAGCTAACATCCATTGCCAATCCTCCTCTTTTTGCTGAGGAAGATTGGCCCTGGGCTAACATCTGTGCCCATCTTCCTCTACTTTGTATGGGACACCGCCACAGCGTGGCTGACAAAGCAGTGTGTCGCTGGCGCCCGGGTCCGAACCCGCGAACACCGGACTGCCAAAGCGCGAACTAAACCTCTGTGCCACCGGGCCAGCCCCTGATGATTTTAATTTGAACCTATCTTTGTTATGATGGTTGCAAAATGGTGATTTTATAACCCACATTATCAGTCGATAGTCTACCACTGTAGGAGAGAGTGTGTCCTTTTTATTTATTTGCTTATTGACTTATGAATCTGTTATCAGTCTTGACTCATGAATTCCCATTTTCCCCAGAGGGTTACAATCTATTACTATTCTTATTTATTTTGATGTTGAAATTACTTTCTTATTTTTACACACTTAAGTGTCATGTGTGCCTTTAAAGCCACATGTCTGTGCCTCACTCTGTGTGCATTTCTTTTGCTTTGTGCAAGGATTACACCAATTCAATCTTTCCTCTTTTTAAAAATTTGAATTGTTTATTACACTTAAGTGAGCTTTACCTTCTCTGAATCTGTTATTATCTTTTTCTTACTGCTTCTGTTTTACCCATGAACCTAAGGGATTATTCAGCCATCCCCATCATGGAAGAAAAGGTTAAAAGTACTGAACTGAAGACTGATGCTTATTTACAAAATCAAGCCCTTTTGAAACTTCCATTCATCATATCTTTTCTTTTCCTACATTCATAGCAATCAGTAGGCTTGGGAGTATATTTTGGTTATTTTAATATAATGCATTTTCTTTCTATTTTTTATATTCATGCTTAAAATGCTATATTATTATTATTAAAATATTAAAATGATATTTATGTTCAGATTTGAGGCTTAGTAGTAGTAACTCCCACTTAATGATCTTCTACTTTGGTGCCTGGAAAAATTTTTTTCAAATGTTTCGTCTCATTGCCACTGAAAAATATTCCATTTTTAAAGTAGATATCTCAACCAAAGAATCTGTGTAACATTTTGGAAGTGCTTTCCCTGAGACAGTTTGAAAATAGCTGCAGTCGTGCTGAATATAGCTTATATAACTACACAAAGAGTGTGAACATCAGTTGTCAGTATTTTGCCTCATTTCTTATGTTTTCAGGAGTGATTGAAAACTCTGCTGTGGTACAGATGATGACATTAGGATAGAAATTTCTAGTTAAAAAAAAGTAATCTTGTTTTTTGAGAACATTTTAAAGTTTCTACTCAAGTGTTGAACTGTTCCATTCCCCAAAATGATAGGAGAATTTGTGGCTGAAGAACTTAAAACCTTATGAGATGGTGAGGTTGGGTGACCATAGTCGGAAGTAAACTGATGATGAGTTCCTTTTAAAAGAATCTTAGGTTATTAATAGTTCATTCTATACAGTTCATTTCTACCTCCCACCCCTAGAAAATTTCCAGAACCCACTTCCCCAGCATTTAAGAGGTGCTGATGAATGTTTTGCAATGTTGTAGATACTTTGCATACTAAGAGACATTTTTTCTCCTATGTCTATTTGTCCATGCAAATATTTAATTTTTTAAATTTTGTTTTATAGCTTGTAGCATTGTTGAAACTTTCTGGGCTCTCTCAGTTTTTCTTAGAGAATGCTGTAAATTGGGTTCTTGGAACTCCTTATTTCACCCATTCAAGCAGAGATAAATAGGTATTTCTCAAACTTCTTCTACACGGAGTTTTATATAGCCCTTGGCATGATGCAGGCTTATAATAACAGTTGGTTACTACTCTGTAGAAAACTGAGACAGAGAGAGTCACTAAGTAACTTGCCCAACATCACACAGCTAGTTAACCTGAGCTGTGAACTAAAGAAAAATACCTCTTAAATTGCTCGACTATCCTGACTGTATTATATATAGTTAAAAGTTCAGACTCTTGAGACAGAAAGACCAGAGTTTGAATCCCAGTGTAACTATTTACTAAAAAAGTTGGGCAAATTGCATAGCATATCTTAAAGAGTATTAGCCATTATCCAAAATATATGCCAGCAGCCCCTCTTATATATATTCTTACTTTTTTTTAGATGTAGAAATGCAACTTTAAAGCCAGTTTATTTAACTAAGTACTGGATTTGAATCAGCTGCTTTAAATTCTAATTCTTGTTGGAGATTGTTAAAGATGATTAGGGGTAGAATGAAATAATATATGAGAAATCATTTTAAATTGTATCACAATATAACAGCATGAAGTGTTAATTTGTTTTAAATGAAGTTAATTTTTTCTACCATAAAAACTGTACATTCTCATAGAAAATTTGGAAAATATAAAAAAAGAAGAGAAATGAAATGATTATCTGTTGTACAACCACCTAGAGACAACTGTTTTGTTTCCTTTTAGCCCTGAGTTTCTGTTTTCTTAAATATAAATTGGTTTTTTGGGGACATTCAGTGATCCCAGAAGGAAGATTATATAAAGGAGAATTTAATAAAGGAGAATACCTATTGCTTGATGTCTTGTTTTTTCCCAGTTACAAGCTTCCCATAATTCAATCTCTTCATTATCAGTTTTAAAGATGTAGAAAACCATTTATCAGTTATTTGGGCAAAATAAATGGCCATTTTATACCTCTTTTCAGGTCTGCTTTTTGGGAGGGGTCATTTCCTATGCTTCTTTAATCTATTACTAATAGGGCCTGTGTTAAGAGTGTGGAGGCCTGGCTTGGTAGCAGTTCCTGTGAAAGTAACAGGGCATCTTAAATGCCCATAAGTTTTGTCTGAGCCAGCAACATGTTGTGGCAGCTCTAAATGCTATGCAGACTTAGGCTTCCTCAGTGAAAGATCTGAGGATGTGATTTTCTTGCTGTGCCTTATGCATCTAGATCCCGTCAAGCATATTGTATTCACTTTGGGGGACTGAGGTTTGAGCTGGGCATTGACAGTGTAGGAACAGGTAACCAGGACAGCAGTGGGTCCGGAAGTCCTGTCAGTCATTGAACAGTTGAAAGAATTGAGGATGTTTTGCTTAGAAAGCATCCTAGGATAGCTGAAAGGAATCCACATGTGAGAGAGAGAGTAGACTCATTATGGCTTCAGATGGCAAAACTACAGACCTTGGAAAGCAATGAGATGGGAGTTCTCTTTGGCTTAGTATAATTATATATATATATATATATATATGTATATGTGTATGTGTGTGTGTGTTTTATTTATATGTAATTTATCAGGATTGTCTAGTAATGGAATAGACCTTAGGAAGGAGTAAGTTTCTGGTTACTGAAGGTATTCAAGCTGAGGTTGGATGGATCCCTGCCAAGAGATATTAGAAAATGCATTTCTTCACTGGATTCATTCATTCATTCACTCACTCACTGACATTTTATTGAGCCCTTCCTATGTGCCAGGCATCGTGCCCTGTGCTGAGGAGACAGAGATCAATACAGTGGGCAAGAGGATGGATTAAATAACTCCAAAGATCCCATTATGCCTGTGATTGAAAGAAATTGCTTGATGCTTCAGTTTCCTTTGCCTTAATAAAAGTGTGGTGCTCTGATTTGTGTGTTACTCTGCCGTTCAAGCCCTCCAGCATGTTATTATCACATTTCTTCTGTGACGTGGAGTAATGCTTCATATCACTGTCTGAAAGATTGTAGGCCTTTACCTCAGGTACATGACAGTATTTTATTTCTCCACCTTTGGACATAGAGATTCAAGCTGAATGTGGAGTCAGTTTTTGATGGAACAATGTTGATTTTTCATGGCAAACATTGAATTCCAGGCAGACTTACATAAGTTTTCAGATTCAAGATTTATCAGAAAGTATCATGAGAAAACACAATACTTATTAAATGTAAGGTGATATTATTTATTAATGTTGTTGGAAGTTCATTGTACTTAAAACGTATATGGAAGAGTCAGGTTCTAAAATTATACTTATTTTTCTGAGAGGACTTATAGTTTATATATACCGAGATATTGAGTCTCCAACTTCAATATTTGTAGAATGACCATATATTTGGACAAATTCTATTCCCGCCTGTAGAAATCAGATAGTACCCGGAGGAGCAGAGGTGCCAAGAACAAAGTGTGCAAATTTGGAGGTGATATTGGGGTCTCTGTACATTTTGGCCCATCAAGTAAGGCCAGCTGTTCATTTGTTTCATGTCTAGGTTTGGAATTCACCCAGTTGCAGGCCGGATGCCTGGTCAGCTTAATGTGCTGCTGGCTGAGGCTGGGGTGCCATATGATATTGTGTTGGAAATGGATGAGATCAACCATGATTTCCCAGGTAAGTGATGGGGGCGATGGTGAAGTTAAAATATTCTTAGTGTGAATAAAGCAGTGCCAGTCTTAGGACATAAATTGTGAGATCACTGAAGACCTGCTAGTCAGATAAAGAGTAACCTGCTCCTAGTAGGTACACAGTTGAAATTAAATAAATGAAAGACAGTACTGAATAAGGCGCAACAGATCTGTAAGCAGCATGAGTAATTTTGTTCCTGTGAGGAGAACTGAGGAATGGTGAAAGTCTTGGGAGGTGGTGCAGTGGAGCGCACTGCAGAGGGACTCTGAACAGACCTGGCTTTGGAATCCAAGTCCTTACCCTCACTTGCTTGTGACCTTGAACTAGGTACTTGACCTCAGGTTTCTCATTTATAAAATCACTTCTACTGATAATTTAGTGTCTGATTCTTGCCAGTGTCTGAAATTTTACTGGGTTCCAATTGTACCAATTCATGATCTGTTTTCTTTAAAGTACTAGGACTTCTCTAGATAAGGTGCTGTACTTTATGGCTCTGATTGGGTATTTGAATGCTAATAACGTTTGGCCCAAGATCATGTTTGTTAAAATTAAACCAGTTCTCTCTGGCAAGTATCCACTGTAAACTTAAAAAATACTGTTTATTAGAGAAAAATAATGAAATCGTGTATATGTCTAGATTCACATGGCATTTTTTGGCAAAGTTCTAAGGTAGTTTATATTATAGTCCTTAAAGAAGGAATTTAGGCCATTTTAATTTTATGCCTCCTTTCAGATTTCACTGTTGCTAAATTATGTGTGAAAGCTGCCAGTTCCAGGAATTATGGACACAGCTTTAATACAGTACAGACTCTTAGACCATTTTCTTTTAGACATCAAATTGCATCTCAAGTGATTATTTTAAAAGTTGAAAATGGAATGCAAATCTTATAAAATAATGTAACTGGCAAGATCATTTTGGGATAATAAAAGAATTTTAAAGTCAGATGAAATAGATCCATTGCAGGGAGAGAAAGCATAATCAGGCACGCTCCAGTCAGGATGCTCAGGTTCAGATGCAGACCTACTGCTAAAAGATGTACTGCTTTTTAGCTGTGTGACATTGGCTAAGCTACTGAACCTCTCTGATAAAGCTCTTTGTTCAGTGCCTGGCACAAATGTGTGTCCTATAAGTATTAACTTCTGTTATTATTGTAAAGTTAGATCACTATAATTTGCCGGAAAAGAAGTGAAAGTGACCCCGTTGAGTTTTACATTTTCTCTTTTTTCTTTTATTATGTAGACACTGATTTGGTCCTTGTAATTGGAGCTAACGACACTGTTAATTCGGCAGCTCAAGAAGATCCCAACTCTATTATTGCAGGCATGCCAGTCCTGGAGGTCTGGAAGTCAAAGCAGGTAAGATTTCAGACTTGTGTTTCATTCTAATAATCGTCTCCTAAAATATGCACACAGAACTTTCCTTGCTTACTTGATGAGCAATGACGAGGTCTTTTAGGAGGCCCAGGAATTAGAGTAGAGTTAGGGCCCAGCTCTCTCTATCCTGTTCTGTCTGTTCTGAGGTCACCAGAGAATCTGAGTGAATGCCCTGAGCACGATTAGAGCTAGATGAGATTATGTGGATGGATTAATAAAATCTGTAACCACAGCTGAAAAAAGAGCTGTGAGCTTTTGGAATGAGTCTGGCTGAATTCCAGGTTGAGTCCAGTGAAGCAGATGGCTTCCCTCTGGGACAGTGAGTCAGTATCATCGCCTTCCTATACGAAGACGAGCACATTGTTTCATTTAATTTTTTTGAAAGGGAATTTGTATGTTGTTATGGAGTGTCTAGAAGAAAGGTGATTTAGAAATCCAAACAATACCTTGGCGTGAGGAAGCCGGCTCTGCTCACGCACATTACTCTGCAAAAGCTAACTGCTAGATTGTAGAGAACTCAAAGATTTGTATATTATTCTCTGCCCCAGTAGTGGACAAGTCTCTTTACCACTCTCAGGTCATATCTGCATTTTAAGAATCATAATAACATAATGTACATTTTCCCTTTAATTTTATTTCTCTTTATTATATATATGTGAATTTGAAACTTAGTATTTGTGGTGAGTGAGTAGATATGACATGTACTTGTTCATGTGTATATGAAAAATTATTGCATCAGTCATCAATATTTGAGAATTTGCAGAGTGCCTGACTGTGCTAATGCTATGTGAAGGATAAATAAATTTGCACTGCTTCCCTTTTTGGATAGATTACATGTCCTAGAAGGCCATAGAAAGGCTTTTCATTTCATTAAGAACTGACTTGATACCCAACAGGGCAGCAACATCCATAATCTATGTAATTGTAAATGTCTGTAACGCATCAATATTAGAGATGGACTTACCTCTTCCCTTTTGCTTTGTAGGACCATAATATTAGTTATTAGCTCTGTCCTTGTGACAAGCTTGATTGCTCTTTTGGCTTTTGTCTTAGAACCTTCTGATATACTTTAAAGTGATGGAATAAGAGTCATACCATTTTCCCACTTGACTGCGTTTATCTTAGGATTCGTATTGGAAGCTTATGCACTAAGTTTGTTCTCTTTAGCCCATTCAGAGAACGATGCTTCTTTTTCTGACTAGAAAATGATATATATAGTCTTTAGAGAGAAAAACACTGAGAAGAAAATCACTTGTAATCTTATCACTCAGAGATAAACTATTGTTAACATGACTTTTTCTTTAATGGCTATAGAGTTATGGGCACATTTAAAAAATTAAAGTTAATACAATGCAAACATTTAAAAAATACTCCTTGTGTATTTTGAGTCTCTCTACGAAAGAATAAGTAGTGGTACATGCTTTGTTCAAAAAATTAGGGCAGGGCAGTGTTTGTGTGCCTACCATGTCCTAGCCAGGTCAGTTAAATACTCTTTCTTACTTCATCTTTGGTTCTTAGGTCATTGTTATGAAGAGGTCCTTGGGTGTTGGCTATGCTGCAGTGGACAATCCAATCTTCTATAAACCTAACACAGCCATGCTTCTAGGCGATGCCAAGAAGACATGTGATGCGCTGCAGGCGAAAATTAGAGAATCCTACCAGAAGTAAATTTTAAAGATCAAGCTCTTGTCTAACAAAGCCACCTCTTCAGTTGTGGGAACAGGCAAATAAAGTATCAATATATATAGCTGATATACATCTGTAGCAAAGCTCTTGGAAGAAAAGGAAGACTGAAGAAAGCAAAGCAAATACAGGGAGATTTTTTAGAGCAGTGATCCCTCACTTTTAAAAAAAGATTGAAAGTTCTAAATGTCTTTCTGTGCATATTTTTTGTGTAACGTATTCCAAAAGTA
This sequence comes from Tapirus indicus, assembly GCA_031878705.1. Lineage (NCBI taxonomy): Eukaryota > Metazoa > Chordata > Mammalia > Perissodactyla > Tapiridae > Tapirus > Tapirus indicus. Next base: position 111,575,808 of record CM062921.1, on the reverse strand, counting down.
TTTTATAAAAGGAGAAAGAACGGCCTCATTTTAGATGTAATCCATTTGGGTTTTTTTTATTTTTCTTTTTCAATAGTCAGCAATGGTTTAAGAAATTAAGTCTTTAGGATTTTAGGACTCACATTACACATGGATCTGAAAAATCTGACACAGTGTAAACATTACAGACACCTGCATTTATGTTTGTTAAACAAATGTGACTGATTTGAAACTTTCATCAACTCCTGAGCTGTCCTCTTACCGTTTAACCATAATCTGAATTAACCATATCAAATCGGTTTCAAATTTTTCAAACTGTGCTTCCAATTCTAGGTTTCAGGGATGTATTTTCTCACTTCTATTTTAATACATTAAAGGACTAGATAATCTTCAGAGATGCTGGAAACAATTAAATCATTTTCTTTGTATGTTTCATTAGAACACCAATGAAACACAATTTGAAATCAGTTATTGTATTTTTTTAAACCCCATTTACAATCAGAGATCTCTAATTTCAATCAATTTATAATGTGTAGTACTGTATTAAGTGCACTTGAATGGAATTCAACTATTTGACTAATAAAATGAGTTCATCATGTTTGCATAGTGATGTAGCAATTGTCTCTGGTGACAAAAGGCCGAAATCGAATAGTTCTGCCTGTTATTAACATCTCGGGGAAGACTTGCTACTATGAAGTAGATAAAATTAATCTGTCTTAACCATTTGCAAGAATAGTTTTTTTCCCCAAAAGCAGAGTGTGTTTTGATGTATTATTTAATTGATGACATTTGAGAGAAATGGTGGCAGGTTTTTTAGCTACCTCTTTGTTTAAGCACCAGTAAAGGTCATATCTTTTTGCAGTAAAAGTGTAGATTTTCTTCGTGACTTTGCTGCTGCACCAAAAGCTCTATAATAGGTTGAATAGGTGATGAATACTTGGAATGTCTGTCTATATAATTAATTTGGTTCCAAATTTCTTGAAACAGTTATTAACACATAAAAATTAGCTCTAAACCAGAAAAAGAAATAACTTGCAAAAGTTTTTACTGTAATGCTCATGATTACTGAGTTTACAATTTACGACATCTGTTGGTTTGGTAATCAATTTCTGTTTTGCTTTGCCTGAGATTAAGATCTGTGTGTGTTTGTGTGTGTGTGCACGTGTGCATGTGTTCTAAAGCAGGGAAGACTCCTTTTTTTAAATTGTGGTAACACTGTTTTATAACATTATGTAAATTTCGGGTTTACATCATATATCCATTTCTGTGTAGATTACATTATGTTCACCACCCAAAGATTAATTACAATGCATCACCATACACATGTGGCTAATCACCCTTTTTACCCTCTTCCCTCCCCACTTTCCCTCTGGTAACCACCAATCCAATCTCTGTCTCTATGTGTTTGTTTGTTGTTGTTTTTATCTTCTACTTATGAGTGAGATCATATGGTATTTGACTTTCTCCCTCTGACTTATTTCGCTAGGCATAATACCCTCAAGGTCCATCCATGTTGTCACAAATGGTCAGATTTCATTGTTTTTTTATGGCTGAGTAGTACTCTATTGTGAATATATACCACATCTTCTTTATCCATTCGTCCCTTGATGGGCACCTAGGTTGCTTCCAAGTCTTGGCTATTGTGAATAATGCTGCAATGGACATAGGAGTGCATGTATTTTTACACATTCATGTTTTCACTTTCTCTGGATAAATACCCAGCAGTGGAATAGCTGGATTGTATGGTAGTTCTTAATTTTTGAGAAGTCTCCATATAGTTTTCCGTAGTGGCTGCACCAGTTTGCACTCCCACCAGCAGTGTGTGAGAGTTCCCTTTTCTCCACATCCTCTCCAACACTTATTATTTCCTGGAAAGACTCCTTTTTAATTTTTAAGTGATAAACACAATTTGTTAATGGATTGTAGGTCATTAGTAACCTCAAGACTGAATTATATCATGGAAGTTCTGTTGGATGAAATAAATAATATCTTTATTCATGCCCTTTTTCATTTTTCAGAGTAGTTATAGGTATATCTGGAAAGAACAACTTGGATTTTTTTTGAGATAATTCCTGCATTGAATTTAAACTAAAAATAATTATACTTGGATTTATTAATTTATTTTCATCATTTATAGCAAATATTTTTCTATATTTTAAAAATTTAGGATGATCTCATTCTTTGACACTTGCTAATCCTTTGTCATCCAGTTGTGTTAATTGAATTGAAAATTCATGTTCCAGTTCGTTTTCTTTTACTTTATTGGTTAGGATATTTAAAGGATTTTTGGGTACATAATTTCTTAAATTAATACTCCAAAAGGATGGTGGTCTTGGATTATTAATTAGGGTGAAGTCTAGTATCACAAATAATTTTCATGGGTCAGCCGGGTGGCATAGTGGTTAAGAGCGTGTGTTCTGCTTCAGCGGCCCGGGGTTTGCCGGTTAGGATCCTGGGTGCGGACCTACTCACCACTCATCAAGCCATGCTGAGGCAGCGTCCCATATAGAAAAACTACAACTCTACAACTATGATACACAACTATGTACTGGGGCCTTGGGGAGAAAAAAGAAAAAAGGAAGATTGGCAACAGATGTTGGCACAGGGCCAATCTTCCTCAAACAATTTTCATCTGTTCTATTTCATTATTCCTCCTTTTCTGTTAAGTCATACAACTGGTAGATAGGACTTATTTTTATTCTTGTATTGTTCACTATATCTTTTTGATATCCAACTAGAAATACTTTTTTTTTAAAAATTCATTATACCCTACAGTCTGTTACCAAAAAAAAAAAAAAAAAGAATTATACCTAGGCAGTGAAATGCTAATGTTGACCTGTCTTTTAGGCCTTATTAACCATCCTTTATTTTCTCTTGTTTGTCTTAAATTGGGGGATTGTGTTTAAGTTACTCATCTAAGTAAAGAATGTATATAAGTAAGTGTAAAAGTTTTTATACATTATATATATATTTCTGTCTATATCTATCTATCAAAATTTGGACAGTTTTCTGATATATAAATCTTTTGTCATTCTATATACTCTTTTTTCGAGGATTGGAATAGAGAGCACTGATAGAGAGGACTAATCTGTTCATACGCTAGGCTTTCACGCCTTTACTGAGTCAGGAGTATCAGTTAAGTGTTTGATAATGAATCTGGAAAGTCAGCCTTGGACTTTCTGATTCCATCCAAGTCATGACCCTAACTTTTAGATTTTGCTGTTTTCTCATCCAACACAAATATGGGATATATTATGTATCAGTCAGCTTTAGGGTTTAGTTCAATTTATGTGATCCCAAAGCCTTATTCTGTATAATTTATAACTCATAACCCTTGTGTTCATCTGACTTAGAGGCAAATTTTCTAGTCCCTTAAGGCATAAGTCTTGTGAATTAAAGTTCTTTAGTACCAGAAAGTTGGACAGCTCTTTTATATAGCTAGAGGAGAATAGTTCAGATATCTAATTTATAGCTCTTGCCAGTTTTTGAGAGTCTTTGCCAACAAATGTTATTGGGTCAGAATGGTAAAAAAAACCCCAAAACCAAAACTTCTCTCCCGTGGCAGCAATTTGCATAATCCAGCTGCCCTTTAGATTCTCAAAGAAAAGAAGAATTAAGTTAATTAAGAAGGAGAAAAAAACACCTTTTCTAAGTGAAACTTTTAAAGTGTTGGTTTAGTAAAACAGCAGAAATGGTAACATTTGAATTTCAAAGTGCTCAAGTTTGCTGCTGTTATTATCTCTTAGAAGTTACATGTTGGGCTCAGGAATTGAACTGTTCTCTTCACTATTTAAGTGATTATAGACATTTAACATGGTGTATACTGTCATTCTGGATGGAAATATTTTGGATGCTGGTAAAATAGTGATGTAGATGATAAGACAGTAATTAGAATGACCAATATTTGAAACTCTTACATATGATTAAGATAGTGGTTAGAAAAAAAAGGTTAGATGATAGTAGATAATTTATTTCGGGGAAGAGTAGAAAATCATATTGAATGGGTAGAGAGAGGTCAGTTTATGACTATGGAGAACTTTAAAAGCTTGAACCCTAAGTAGTGGGGGGTATTACCTCACTGTCATGTTGACAGTCAAAGCATATGACTGCCTCGTTCTATATAAAATATTTGTACTTCATATTCTTGCCAAAGATTACAACCTTGAACCCTGCTCTCCAGTTCTTTCCAAAAGCCTATTTGTGAAGAATAATACTAACGGAAAGATTGCCTAAAGGATATTTGGCCTTGAATATTTCAAATCTCATCCATAGACCAAACCAGACCTTCAGAGAGCTGGGTACTTTGGGTCATTGTGAATAACAAAGATATGAAGGTACTGGAATGGAAACGGTAAAAGTGACCCAGCTCATGTAAGGTGACTATGAGTTCAAGGGGGAGGTACACATGGCAGCAGTAGAGTGGCAGTGAGAAGTGGTTGTCATGGACTTTGAGAAGATTTGAGGAGGGGATGTGGATTTGGGGTATGCAGGTGACACATGGGATGACAGTGGCTAGTTCCTTCCCCTAGAAGGGAAAGATGTGAAAAGGAAAGTAACTCAGAGCAGCAGGTTGGAGGTGCTCCTATTTCCTCTGTTGTAAAGATGGAATAGGAACTTCTTCTCATCCTCCTTCCTGTTGCATTTGGGAAGATGAACAACACAAGAGCAATGTGATTTGATGTAGGGGATAGTAAAAACCCATGGAACTGGACCATTTAGAAACTGAAGTAAGGTCACTTTTTTTTTCTATCCTCCTACTTTGTTTTTGGTTAACTACAGGAAAAGCAGAACTTAGAAACTTCTACAGTAAGGTGTGGAAATAGATTTAGTCAGTGAACTTTTATCTAAACCAGTCCTCTTCTGGAACTGATTTTTCCAAAAGCCAGTGAGTTGCTATCAGCCAGCCTTGTCTATTCTCTCCCTTCTTTCTCCCAGTTAGGGAGTGCACTTTTCTCAAGGGTACAGGGCTTAAACTATTACAGCAGGGTCTTGTGCCTGGGTTAATTCTATTCAGACCTTGTGATTCTAGACCTCTACCACACACACACACACACGGGCAGCAGCATCACTGGGTTAGAACTGAAAGGTCACATCTATACTTCTTCGGAAAAATGTGAGAAAATGTGACTAAATAACTCCTTTGTATTATGTCAGCAGGAAGATGATGTCTTCCCCAGAGGGATGAAACAGAATGCCATGGCTTTATCTTTAGAATGTTTTGTCACTACTCTCCGAGTTTACTGGAACACTGTGCTTCAGAAATCACTCCTTCTAGAAGAGGCCTTTTAAAGCTTTCAGGGCTTTACTGAATCATGGAAAATTTTGTTCTTGCAAATTACAGCTAGCTCTGTGGTTTTGTCCCATTGGGATTTATATGGGCATGGAAGCTTAGACACTTCATGTCCACATTCTTGTGTCTGATTGGGGATAACTGCTTCATTAGTGTTGGGTATAATTACGGTACTTGGAAACAAGGTCGTATAAAGATTAGAATCGTCATTGTAAATGAGACCAATAGAACATTCAAAGACTGTAACAGATAATCTTATGGGGACACTGCACGTGCAAGAATTTCAGAGTACCTGTACTGGTTTTGATCCTTGCTGTGATGCATCTCACCCAGAATAGTCTATGGAAGCTGAACCAAAGGGTAGATTTTGGTGATGAACCAGGATGAGTAGTTGGATAATGGTATCACCATGAAAGGTGTTACTGTTTTCTACATGATGAATCACTTTTGGTCATGCTTACATTTCTAGACTGTTTCACCTTTTGATAAACTAAGCACAAAGGCATTTTAATAAATACATTGCCATGCAGGGTGGAGGGATGAAGGGGAATGCATTTTCACGTGGGTTCTACATTGACTTCTGTTCAGGAGTCATGATCTGGAAGTTTATCTTAGCATTTTCTTTTTTTAAAATTCTAGGTAGAAAGACTCTGCCTTCTTCATTCATTTTAGTGGCTCGATGAGTGGGTAATCGTAACAGTAGCTACTAGTTAATGAATACTCATTTTGTGCTAGACAACATCCTATCAGCAGCCTGTGGGTTTTCAGTGCATCCTATGATAGAAAATGATGACACATTTGGACTTAAACCCAGATCTGACTGACAGCAAGTTCCACTTAAACACTCAGTCAGTGTTAAACAAAAATAGCTCAAGGAAAGGATGGCACTCATGAGAGGAAAGAACCATATCCTACTAAACTACTTAAATATTTTCTTAAAAACCCAATTAAAATTTCAGCAAGAATAGGCCAACCACTTACAAAATGACAGGAAGAAATGTGAATTTCATAGAGGAAAAAATGGCTGCTGTTTTTACATAGCTCTACAAAAGTTGCTGGTTATCCAATCATGATTTGTCCTTCCACCCATTCTCTCTTTAAGCAGCTGCTGCCATTTTTACCTCATACACAAACGCCTAAATCTTGAGGATGCTTCCTACTTAGGAGTAGAATAAAGAAGGCTTTGTAGCAGATCTTCCACCTTTCTAGATTTTGCTTTCCAGGACCATGCCAGCTACATCTCCTTGCCTGCTTTGATCTCCAACATCTTCCCACCTGACCGCCAGTCAGGTCAAAGCTTTTTGCTGTGAATTTTCATCTTCCAGGCTACAAACTCAGATTGCCAAAATATGACTTTATTTTTCTATAACTGAACTTAATTCCTCTCTCGAGCTCCCATTTTCCCTGGTGATGGAAATCTGACCTTGATTCAGGGCGTTTCCATCTCCTCCTCCTACTCCTGCGGACTTGTCTTCATTCAGAGGCAAAGTGGTGTGGAGAGCAAGATGAATTACATAACATCAGAGTTGGAGTGGGTTGGGTCCTTGGGCTTCATCCAAGGACTGATATGTATATGGTCCTATCTAGCCTTGGTTACTAATATCTTTGCACACTGACATCCTCTAATTCTTCTTTGATCTAAATGAAATAAAAGAAGTTAAAAGATTTTTAAAGCAATATGGAATGGGAAGGAAGAAATACACAAAGTGAAGGATATGATAATCTCACCATGTTTTGGCAAATTTCTCCTATTACAACAATTTATATTTGGGGTGAAACTTTTTAAAGCTTTTGTGTGAGTATGGAATATTTATGTTATTTCCACAAAGAAAGTAGTAGGTACTCTGTTACTTAAATAATTTGAAATGGAATGGATCCAAATGCTTCAAGCAAAGACATTTTAAGGAAGAGCCATTTAATCATTCTCCTGAGACTAACTGAATTGCTTCAGAAATCTGTTATTATAAAAAATTTAGGGAGACATTGAGTTGTTTGGGGGAAGATTTTTTTTTTTTTTGCCTCCTGCCCTGCGAAGAATGTAAAATGCTCTATCATCTAATTTATACTAGTTTATCAACAGTGCCTTGTATTAAATCTATAGCCAAAAGTTGAAAAGAACCATTCATTCATAGTTGGAGCACATCTGAAACAAAGAGAGAAAGATCAAAACACAGCTCTTTTGGTAATTATTGCCTTTTTAAGAACACAAGTTAGCATTTGTGACCCATCTAATTTTTCAGTACTGATGAAATATTTTTTTAAATAATGATTTCTGTGTATGTTATTAATTGTAATTTCCATTGGAGAAATTGGAGCACAAAACATCGCAATCTTCTCGTAATTACTCTGTGGCAGATGGAACAGCAAGAACCATATCTTCTGCCAATTCATTATATTTTTCTTAAATTACAAGTTCTTGGTCATTTCAATAAATGTCATGGTTCCTATTTTATGCATAAGCTTTTTCCTTCTCTGGAATAATATTTTTTTCCCCACAGAAATAAAAAATTGAGCAAAATGGAACAAAGAAGATAAACATCTTTGAAACTTCCATGATTTAATATTTTCATGCCATCACCTGAGTGTGAAATTAGAATAGGCTGCAAGGGAGAACATGGGGCAATAAGGTAGAGCTAGCATAATAGGTGTTCATGATGTATGAGCCTGTGGGCTGGGAAGGGCTGGTCAAGGTGGAACACAGGGTGAGAAGAGAAAAGTGACCTTTGATGAGCATGGGGGGCCATTCACTTCCCATGAGATGGGGAGAAAAAGCCCCTGGGAAAAGAGAGACCAAAGGAGCTGTCATGAGATGGGTGAAACCCAAACTACAGTAGTTTTTTTAGATTCCAAATGGAGGTAGGGGATGTCAAAGGGGGAGAGAATCAGAGAGACAATTGACATGAGATTTTTGGAAGGAATGTGGAGTAAGTAGTTGCAATTCAAATGAAGCCATAAAAAGAACTAATGGTAGCAGTGAATGACATTTTCTAGATTGTAAGATGATGTGAGAAATTGCTTATAGTACTTGAAATGTTTGGAATTCTGTTCCCTCCACCATTGACTTGGTCTAGTCTCCAATCTATAAAATGTATGATCAACTGGCAATGACAAGCCGAACCATTTATTATTTATTGTGTACCATGTGCTGTGCCAGGTAACAGATACATGTGACATGGTCCCTTGCAGTGTTGTATGGGATGCACATAAGGGCAATAAAATTATAATTTGGTGTAAGTGCAAAAATTAAATGATTTTCAAGTTAGGGAGGTAGCTCATAGACAAGAATGATTATTGTTGCTTAGAGTAAAAGTAGGGAATTCTGGGAAGCTTTTGCAGAGAAGTATCCTGGAATATGAATAAGAGATGCTTAGTCAGACAAGGAAGAAACAGGAATTTTAAATGGAGGAGAGAACCTGTGAAAATTCACCAAATCGAGTACACTCTTTGACATCGGTCTTAGCAGCATCTTTTTGAATACCATGTCTACTCAGGCATAGGAAGCAAAAGAAAAAATAAACAAATGGGACTACATCAGACTCAAGAGCTTCTGCAAAGCAAAGGAAACCAGGAACAAAACGAAAAGACAAGCCACTAATTGGGAGAAAATATTTGCAAATTATATATCCGACAAGTGGTTAATTTCCAAAGTATATAAAGAACTCACACAACTCAACAACAACAAAAATGAACAACCCAATCAAAAAATGGGCAGAGGATATAAACAGACATTTTTCCAAAGAAGATATACAGATGGCCAATAGGTGCATGAAAAGATGTTCAATATCGCTAATTATTAAGGAAATGCAAATCGAAACTACGAGAGATCACCTTACACCTGTCAGAATGGCTATAATTACCAAGACAAACAATAACAAATGTTGGAGAGGATGTGGAAAAAAGGGAACCCTCACACGCTGCTGGTGGTAATGCAAACTGGTGCAGCCACTATGGAAAACAGTATAGAGATTTCTCAAAAAGTTAAAAATAGAAATACCACATGATCCAGCTGTCCCACTACTGGATATTTATCCAAAGAATTTGAAATCAACAATTCAAAGAGATTTATGCACCCCTATGTTCATTGCAGCATTATTTACAATAGCCAAGACGTGGAAGCAACCCAAGTGCCCATCAACTGATGAATGGATACAGATGTGGTGTATATATATATACAATAGAATACTACTCAGCCATAAAAAAGACAAAATTGTCCCATTTGCAACAGCATGGATGGACCTTGAAGGTATTATGTTAAGCAAAATGTCAGACAGAGGAAGAAAAACACTGTATGATTTCACTCATGTGACGAAGATAAACAAACACATGGACAAAGAGAACAGATTAGCAGTTACCAGAGGGGAAGGAGGTGAGAGGAGGGCGAAATGGGTAAAGGGACACACATATATGGTGACATATAAAAATTAGACTATTGGTGGTGAGCACAATACAGTCTATACAGAAATTGATAAATAATAATGTACACCTGAAATTACACAATGCTATAAACCATTATGACCTCAATAAAATAATTGAAAAAAAAGCCATTTCAAAAGAATTCTCTTCAAATATATAACACAATATTGATTTTTTATTAATAGTTATTAATGTTTTAAATAGCATTCTTGTGCTAGGACACTACCATTTTTCGGGTTATTGTGGGGAGGAGGCTTGGGGTCATGACTCTTGGAATAGTCACTTTTTTTCTCTGCCTTTCAATAGTCATTTGCCAATTTTGGTACAGACTAATCTCCCTTATGCTGCTTTCAAGCAAAAGTCAAATAAAAAATAATATTTCTAGTATCTTTCACAATCTGTTCCTTCCCCATCTTTGTCAGAGCATGAGTGACGGATGAGCTCTGTTCTTTGCATCACGGAAGGCTCAAGCTACCAAGAAAATATTGAGTCAGTTGAAACTGGGTGGCAGCAGTTCAGTAGTACTAGTTCCTCTACCTTTTTCTGAGGTCTGGCATTTTCCTTGCCTTCTGGGTTGATCTCAGAAGACCAGTCTATCAGGCAAGAAGCAGCCTTGTTTCTGATGGGTGGTGAGGGTAGTTATTGTAGTTTTGTGTCAACTTAGCTAAGCTGGAAGTACATTTCCCAGAATTTCCTTCCTTGTCTGATTCTAGGTTAGCCACCAGAGAAATGGCATGAGATTTGGAAGATGAGCTGAAGCAGCAACCGTTTCACTTTGAAGGCTTATTCAGAGCCCTGGGCGCTGCAGCAACTCCGTGCACATTGTGACAGATCTCCAGGCCCACTTGTTAGCCTTGCACACCATCTGGGACTCCAGATGCTCTCGTTCCTGCTGGATCTCTTTTTTCAGGTTCTTGACATCCTGAGTAAGGCACATGTACAGCTCCCTGGTGAAGGGCACCAACTTCTGCAGGTCACCTGTGTGGCTGAGTGTGAGAGACAGACAAAGGTTTCACTTTGTCCTCGCTCTCACCCACTTCATGCCCGGCTGTCAGCCTGCTCACCTATAGTTGCTTCAGGACCATCAACAGAAACAGAGACCATAGCCCTTTGCAGACTTCTTCACCAGCATCCGCAATTTCGTCAAGTTCAATTCCCGGGAAATCTCTTCTTTCCTATCACTCATAGTGGTTCTGCTTCCTGGATTGAACCTTAACCGGTATAGTTCCCTTACAAAACATCATGAATGCTAATATAGCCGATTTAGTGGTGATGAGGAATCGGGATGGCATAAGTCATTGAAGTTACAGGCAATCAAATGTCTTATTTAATAATTTCAACCATTTCTCCTAACAAATATTAAAATTGGGTGACTCACATTTCACTGCCTTTTACGTATGGATTGGATGATGAATTCAGTTAATGATTCTTCCATATAAATGATTGCTTTCTCCAAAGAGCACAGTTTAATGCCATGGGGGACTTGAAACACTTGTAAAATATATCTTCTTTGTGGCAGGAAGTGGGGATGTGTGTGGAGAAAGTTTTCAGATATGATAAAAGGAGGAGGCTAAATATTTTTAATGTTGCTTTGGTGACAGTATATACACACATATAGAGAAAGACTGACACCATTTTTAGTAATTCAAGGAGCACATGTTCTTGCATATGTGAATCAATCCTTCTTTGACTCTGGGCTTGACATTGTGACTTGCTTTGGCCAGTGGAGCGTTAGCAAGTGACATGCAGATGGAGGCTTGATTAGTGCTTGTGCACTGGGGCTTGGTCTTTTGGAAAGTTCCCTCTGGGGAGCCTGTTGCCATGCTATAAAGAAGCTTGGGCTGAATCATGAGAGGCAACCTGGAGAGTCTTGGAGGATTAGGGGCTGTCTTGGACTCACCAGCTGAAGGCAGCTGCATGAACAACATCCATGGAGCAGGAGAAGCACCAGCTGAACCTTGCCAGAGTTCCTAACAAACAGAATTCTGAGACATAACAAATTGTTGTTTAGGGGTGGTTGGTTACATAGCAATGCAAGACTGAAACAAGCTATGACAGAGCATTAATAACAAACTTCGTTCCCTCTTTTTTAAAAAAAACTATGCATTAAGTTAGTTCTGACTATTCCCCTTTTAATTCCCTTCCTTAGATTCCTTCTTATTTCTTTCCATTGTCTCCACTTCCCCTTTTCCTCTGGGAGCATGGATGATCATTCTTCTAGGCAGCATGAGTGGGGAGACACTGGGAAACCCTGCTTACCTCAGAATATCTTCCTTATAAGCCTGTCCCAGTACTTGAAACTTCAACATTATTCAAATAATGAATTTTTCCCCCTAAGCTAAGAATTTCCATCTCCAAGAATGGACATGCAACTGTCCCTGGACACATAACATTATTCTTTGTCATTTGCCATTGAGCCAGAGTTAGTTAGTTTGCTTTCCTAGGGAAGGCTAACTGAGAGGGACTATGTTCTAGGCCCTTGCTTGTCAGAGGGCCTTGCCCACACACTTCTGCCTGCTGAGTTCTTCTCCTATTTTGTCATCCAGTTAACTCCTGGTCTTCCTTCAGCTCTTGACTGCATTAATACTTCCTTAGGGAAGTGTCCTGGAACCCCCTGATTAAGTCAATTCTCCTATTATGGATGCTCATAGAACCCAAAATCTCTTCTTCAGAGTAATTTCAATTCAACCTAATATGTAGTTACATTATATTTACAGGCCTTGGGACTGTAAGTTCTAAAAGAATAGAGATCTTGTCTATTTTTATCCACTGTAGTATTCCCAATACTTAACATATATTCTGACACATGGCATGTACTCAATACATGTTTGTTAAATGAATGAAAGAATGAACTGAGATTCTGAGCAATTAAATTCTCTCTTACTTTAGAAATTTTTGTGCCTGTACTGGGTGTTTATTACTACTGTGGGCAAGAAAGCAGGCACATGGCATTCTAAAAGCTCTAAGAGATTTTCAAGAGGGGAAATTAAAGCTAAGATTGCTATGCTGAAACTAAGACATTAGAGCAATGAGGGTTCCCTTACAGTTTCTTCCCCATTTAAATTCTAACCCATGAATAAAAACATTCTCAGAAGCCATAAAACTAATAAGAGCTAACATGAATACTAGCTTGTATTGTAAAAACATCCCTGGGCTGCCATAAATATTATTCCTGTTTTTCCATGCAATGATATTTAAAAGCTTCCCTTTCTTTTATAATTAAACAATTTTGGATTTATTAAGGAAGAACTATAGTGCTTTAATACACTTTGCAGTTCTCCGATTTATCTTCATTCAAGTCTGTAAGAATTAAACAGAAAAATTATTTGTAGTGGGTTTACTAATATAAGCAGAAAAAAGGATGTGTTGGAGCTTTGTGTTTTAACATTGCTATTCTGACTTTGAATGGGTTGAGCAAGAATAGCAATCATGATTTAACCAATATTCAACTTATTCAGCATTTTTATAATTCTCTGAGGTTATGAGTCAAAAGCCTCCACTTTAATTCCTTAGGAATAACTGCTGTTTGTTCTTCAGTTTAGAATATCTGGGAAGTAATTGACCTGGAGAAGCATTTCCCAAAAAATGGTGCTAACGGCAGGTAAGAGAAAAATGGGTTCTACAGTCACAAAAGTTTAGGAAATGTTGGATTAAATGTAACAGTATTTTTTTCTTTTTAATCACAGGACTGATAACACACACTGTCAATCTCCAAGAATAAAGGAAATAATATATAGCATTTTCCATTATCTGATCACTGAATTTTAAAATTTAATTAAGCATTTTTATTTATTTATTTATTTTGCTTAGCATGCTCTTTGGAATTTAAATGTGCTCTATTAAACACTTAGGAGATGTGGCCTAGAGAGAAGTCCCCTCTTATGCATATGGAGAGGTATAGACATTTACCAAATCCCTGGGGACATATCTCCTGTCCTTTCCCATAAATAACTACAGCCCTATGGTCTTCTTGTTCTAGGAAATACTTACCGTGTTCCTGTTCCCATAAGCATGCTAATTATAATAATAGCCAACATTCGTTGAATACTCTCCATATACCAGTCACCATTCTAAAGACTTTCAATGTAATAACTCATTAATCACAACAGAACAGTCCTTTGAGTAGGTATCCCATTGTACAGATGCGGAAGCTCAGAGTCCAATTAATTAAGTAGGTGGTAGAGTCAGGATTTGAACCTGGCGGTCTAGCTCCACTCTGAACCACAATATTATGCTGTCATAGAACTGATTTGCCAACTCACTTTTAGAAAACAACCTCTTGGTAAGTTGGGAACTTCTTGTAATTTGTGAACTCTTCCGGATGCTAAACAAAGAAGCAAAGAAGTACAGTTTAATGTACCAATTTGACATTTGCTTAACTTCATGCATGTGTTTGGCAGAGTCAATTTTTCCCAAAAGATTTCTTCACCTTTTGGAAACACAGAATCTGTCATTTTGATGTGGTGCCACAAGAAGGATCATGTGCTTCACTCCTAGGATATGAACTATTCGTTTTTAAAGGCAGGCTGTTCTTGAGGTTTCTTTTCTTTCTTTCTTTTTCTTTTTTAATGGTGTAGCAGAATAGATCTTATTATGTACTCAATGCATACACCTCCACACAACAAGGTACAAATAATTCACCTACAAAAAGCACGACATGGTTCTGGTGTTTACTGTTCCTTCCTTTCTAGAAAACGATGAAGCCTGTGGTATAGTCTGGTCTGGGCAGTATCTCTGTCCAGCCTCTATTTCTTATCCTCTGTGTTACTATCTAGATTCTTCATCATCTTCTGACCTTCTTCTTCATCCCATGCTGGTCCACGTTCCCTACAGAGGTTGCTTCTTACAGTAGAGCTGATAGAATTGTTGCAGAAAATTGTCTTTCTGTCTCAGTTGCTCACTATTTAGATTCCTCTCTTCTTTTTAAGTAGCCAAATAATTCTGCCAAGCTATATTCTAGTTCTTCTATATTTCCCCAGAGCTAGTCTTTCTGATATGCTTCTTTATATCATAAATGTACAAGTAAAGTATGAAAACGTATTGATTATTAGAGGCAGAGCATTGCTGAAGTTGGATTATAATGTAAGGACGCTAAGCATAGAGCTATTGAGTTTTCATTATAGTTTTGTTTTTTGCTCTAAACTGAGTGAAATTACCAAAGTTTTTAAAACAAGAGAACTTAACATTAATCCAATATTAGTTTATCTTCTCTACTTAAAAGTTATTTTCTTTCCTTTACCAATCAAAGCTCTCAGATGGGTAGTTTAATTTTGCTCACACTCTCTACACTCCTCAAGAACCTTTGTCATTGGCACCTACCCTAATTATCTAGCTGAATTCACTCTCTTGAAAGTCAATAGTGACTTCCTTATCAGCAAATGTAAATCTCAGAACTCATTTTCTTGGACATCTTGGTCACATTTGATGCTGTTGACCAACCACTATGGCAAATGTCTCCTCTGTGGGGTACCGTTACTTTAATTAATAAGTCTATGAGCACATTACCTCTTTGAAACTTCTTTTTCTTATATGGGACTTAGCTAAAATCCTTAACTCTTTTTCTACACATGCTGCTGATAATTAACTTCTCTCCCATTTACACTCTTTAGTTTTTTTTACAGCCTTTCTTTCTTTTATTTTTTTTGCTGGGAAAGATTCGCCCTGGGCTAACACCTGTTGCCAATCTTCCTCTTTTTTTTTTCCCCTGCCCAAAGCCCCAGTATATAGTTATATACTCTAGCCGTAGGCCCCTCCAGCTCCTCTATGTGAGCTGCTACCACAGCATGGCTACTGATAGACAAGTGGTGTGGTTCTGTGCCTGGGAAACGAACCCAGGCTGTTGAAGTGGAGTACACCAAACTTTTAACCACTAGACCATCAGGGCTGGCTCTAGTCTTTTTTTTTTTTTTTTTGGCTTAACTCATTTGGGCTCATTTTCTATCCTTTGGGATCAGGATCATGAGTCTGCCATCCAAAGAGTTGACTGTTCTTTCTAACTTTGCGTTACCTGCAAGTATGGCATCCATTTTCTCATTGAATTCATTAAGGAAAAAAATTCCCCTCATTTCATAGGGCTTATGATGAAACTGGACAACATGTGCTACAGAGCATGTGCAACTCTTCTCCAAGGCTGGCTTTGACCTATTGGTCAGTTCAACTTAGGTACAAACAGCAATAAATCTTTTGAACTCAAATTTCTTCACTTTTTGTTCAGAAGGGTATCTTTAAAAGCTTTGTCAAATGTCTCCTAAAAATACACAGAAATAGGAAACCAACTAACCTAATAAACACACAAAAACAGAAATGGCTCAGTTTTGGTAGGAGTTGTTTCCTATGACCTAATCATGATTCACACTCAACATTGTTCCCTTTTAAAATGCTCATAGTCTGAAATTTTAATAATTTGTTCTAGAATGTAGTTGAGGATGACTAGCATATTTCCAGTACATCGTTTGCAATATCTACTTTTGCCATGTTTAGAAGATCAAGAATAAATTTGCCCACTGTCAATCTTGTACCATGTCTTCTGTTTGTCTTGATTCCTCAAAGATGGCTGACAATAGATTCAGCAATCTTAAGGCATGTTCTGGAATTACACTTGGATACAGCATGTATAAGTCTCATTTGGGCATATTTTAGAGGAGTTAGGAGGTTCTTTATAAAATCCTCTCTTCTACTTTTTCCAGCTAAAGTTCACTCTACGAAGAAAGCAAAATAGGATTTGAGGAAATCGACTTTCTCTCTGCTCCTTGTTATTATGGCATCATATATCATAGTCCAAAGACTTGAGTCTCTCATGCTGTCATTTTTCTCTAAATACAATTTAAAGAGTCTATTTTATTGTTTATTTTTCCACAATCTTGAGCTCATTTTGTACTTTTGTCTTCTTTGACACTATTCTTATACCTCTGTGCCACATTTTAATATTATTCTTGGTTATGAATAATTTTATGACCTATTGTTCACTTTCTTTTAAAGTTTGAGGTCCTAGGAATGCTCTACATTGTCTTTCTTGAGTAAAATATTTCCATAAGCATCAGCTAAGATTGCCAGGTTTTTAAAAAAATTAGAGCAGGAATCTAAAAACATCTTAAAAACAATTTGAATGCAATTCTAGATTTTTATGATTTCCCCTCTTCTTAAGTGGGAGTTGTCTCACTCCCACTTAATTTGACACCAATTTTCAAACTTATATTTGATTGATTGACATGGTATTGACTTAAGTTGTGTAATTAATATTGTGCAACTACAGCTAAAACTGGCATAAATGTATTTGGGGACAAAATCCAGTTGCCTTTTGTTGAGCATTCAATTCAGCTGGTAGGAACAGGAGTTCATGGGTGTTTTACAATAGCCTTCTAGTCTTAAGCATATAGTGTGTAGTGGGCATGAGTCAGTATATTTTACAGACATAATGGAGAGCTTCGGTTAACATGGTGGGTTGGTTAAGTGGAGATTGGCTAAGAGTGCTTTTTCTGTAGAATAAGGTGTGCTCCTTGCCCGTTGATGAAATCGCAAAATAGCAGCCAATTCTATCTGACCCTTCTGATTAGAATTGATTAATTCAACTTTACACTATACTCTATCATAACACCTATAATACTTTAGTTCCCTAAAGTCCACATCTACTAGACTGGGAGCTTCTTGAGGGCAGAGATTGTCCTTGATAAATGGTTAGGTGATATTTAAAAAAACCTTTTAGGCTAATAAATGAAGAGAAGGAGAAAGAAAGCAGAGCATGGGCTGATATAAAAAATTAATTTCAAAAACCACCCTGGGAAATTGGTACAGTGGTATGTGCCACTTAAAATGCTGTCTGAGAATCCATAGTCATTGGTAGTAGAAAGGCCAGTGGGAGTTGGAAATAGAAAGCAAGTTAATTCTCAATTTCTAAAAATACAAAACAATAACAAAACTTGAAATACGTAGTATTTTTAACCTTAGCCATAATGTTTGCATTTAAAAAATCTCATTTTATTTTAGAACAATGGTAAAATGGTGCTAATTTAGGCTTTATTAATACGGATTAAATTTACCAGCAGGAACCATTCTGTAATTATTCTGTTTCTTCACTAGATGGTGCTTGTGAGCCAATGAGAAAAAAGTTTGAGTTTTTGGTGTTTTAGCTTTAGGAGAAACCAAGGAAATTTGTGAATTAAATAGAATAAGGCAATGAAAAATTAGAAAAATTTAAGACAGCCCTTTGTAGTTAAGTCAGACTACTTGGAGGAAATCTCATCTTCCTTTCTGGTAAAAATGTTGACCTCCTGGAAGAAAAAAAATACCCATTAAGACCATTGCAACCACCAAATTCTGGATGTTTTGTGGGCTAACTGTCCAAGCCTAGTGAATTAAAAAATTCTCTTTACTCTCCTTAAAATACAACATTCTACAAAATACAACATTACAACATACATAATCTTTGTCTGGAAGCAAAACCATTTAAATTGTTATGTGATGAGAGCATAGTTTTATTTTGTAATGTTATTTTGTGAAATGGGTTGTGTCTACATGTTTAATGGTTTCTGATAGGCAATATTTCTTTACTTTCATTCAGAGGCATTAAAGTGTAGAAGTTAAAAGGGAAGGCTCTAGATTCATACTGCTTGAGTTTAAACCCCAGATCTGCAACTGACTAGCTTGGTGTTTTACCTCTCTAACCTTTCCCTCCCTCATTTTGCAAGATGAGGGTGCCATAATTTTCATCTCAGAAGACTGTTGTAATTTAATGTATGTAAAAGACTTAGAACAGTGCCTGGCACATAGTAAGCCCTCAAAAATGTTTGCTTTCATGACGTTTTTCATCGTTTCACTTATAGTGAAGACTGATACATTTCCAGTCACAAAACGATCATGGGAAACACCAATTTAATTAAGCTCAGGCTTCTTTCCTCCCTTTCTCTCATTCTAGTATTCTAACCTATTGCTACTCGGCTTCTGTCTGCGAAACTGACATGTTTTACCAAATATTTCTTTAGGGAGCAAACTGTCCCTTAAAGTTCAGTAGAGGCATTTATGTCCTAATGTATGGTGTTTGGAATAGCTTGGCTTCTTCTGAATTTTAGAAAAAGATGGTTTTGGGTTCTCCTTATAGTTCCTGAGCTTGAACGGTTGCAGTGACTGATAGCAAACTTCTCCTTGTGGAACTTCTATTGCTGACAGATATCTGAAGGTTGCTACAACGGTTGGCCAGTATCAAAGCAAAGAAAGAAAAATGTATGAGGAAGAAATTATTCAAAAGAAATATATTTTTTCTCCTCAAAATGGTGATAATATGGATGTGAAAAAGAACACAGGAGAACAAACGTTCTAATAGATATATCAAAACTGAAGAGAGGCTATGTCCACATCTGGGAAGAATCATGAACAAATTCATGAGTCACAGTTTTTGTTTACACTTCTCTTTTCAGTGTATGTGGATCCCTGTGTCCCAGTTCACAGTTATCAACATGTAATATGATTGACAGGACCTGTGTCCTTTGCTCTCAAATATAGGAGATGAGGTGTGAAAATAAGGTAAATGATTTCTTTGATAGACACCAATGTCCACAAGGCAGCTGGTGTTTACCAAAGTGTTACTCTGTGCTGGGTGTGGCGGTAGGAATTCTACCTGAAGTATTGCGTTTAATCCTCGCTACAACTCCACAAAGTAGCCGTTATTATTATCACCATTCTGACACTGAGGAAATTGGTGTATGGAGAAGTTAAATAGCTTTCCTAGATTGCACAGTCAGTGAATGGTGGAGCTAGTTTTCAAACTCAATTCTGTCTGACTCCAGAGCCTCAGCTTTTAGCCAAGATGTCAGTTCAAACAAAGACACTGAGTTGATTCTGGAGGTATAGGCAGAACCCTAAATGACACATTTCCTAATTGGTCTTCCCCGCTGAGATGTTAACTTGTCAACATAGGATATTATCCTTCATTAGTTCCCTGCACGCCTGGGTAGTTAAAGAATCAAACTGTCCTTCATAATTTGAAGATGATACCACTGCATGTGAGGCTGTGGCTGAGAAAAACCAACATCTGACAAGCAGTTCTTTCCACATCATATATACATGCAGATTGCTCTTTGGTTTGTGGCTCAAGCCTCTGTTGGCAGAGCCTTGCTTCTGTATTTTGTTCTGCCAAAGTGTGGTTAGCTGAAGCTTAGTTTGAAAAAGGCTACACTATCACTGATGCTGTATACTCATTGGGGCATTCTCTGTTCTTGCCCTCAGCCGTTCTTTGCTTTATCACACCATCCTTTGTATTGAAGGACCATCAAAAGTCTTTTGGCCTCCCAGATTTTATATGCAAGACCTGCCTAAATAGTGTGTTATGGTCCCTTTTTATATGTGTCTGGTCCACTGGACTTGAGTTGTGATGATTCACTATTTCAAGGCTAGTTGACTGAATGAACTGCCAACCTTGGTTACTGGGTCTTGCCATTCACTATTCTCAGGCCTGAAATACTTGTTAACAGGATAGGAGATGGTGGCCACGTGTTAGAGTTAGAGGGAGGGTTGGTCATTCTCCCTGTTTATAAAACTTCATTTTGGTCAGGTGCTTGACTGTTCTTCCAGGGCCCACCAGTCTATAATTCTTATCTGGTCACCCTATGACCAATTGTTCATGTATAAAGATAGCTGGTGGCTGGGATTAGGGGGTGCACTTGATGACAGCAGGTCATAATGGCTTGGCATTCACCATAACAGAAAGGAGCTGCAGAGAACTCAGCTTCTTTGTACGGCATCATCCCTCCTCCTCTTCCTCCCTTCCCCGACTTTTCCCTTCTCCTTAATTTCCTCCTCCTCCTCTGGCTAACATTTATTGACTGCATACCATAAGCTATGCATTAGGTTAAGTCAGGGTTTCTCAACTCAGCACCTTTAGTATTTTGGTCCAAATAAGCCTTTGTTGTGGAGGGCGGTCCTATGCATTGTAGGATATTAAGCAGCATCCCTGACCTTCACCTACTAGATGCCAGTAGCAGCCTTCCCTCCTGCCCTAGTCATGACAATCAAAAATATAACTCCAGATACTACTAAAATCTAAGTTTTAGTAAAACTAAAATTACTCCAAAAATATTACTCTCCAGATATTACTAAATATCCCAAGGGGGCAAAATTATCCCTAGTTGAGAACCACTGGTCTAAGGATATTATCTAATTTAATCCTCATAAGTCTATAAAATAGGTAGAATTATTTACTGTTTCCCATTTTATAAATGGAGGCTTATAATATTAAGTAATTTTCCCAGGGTCAAATCCTGATGTCTTTTACCTATATGCCATATTAATTACTACTATATATATTTTGGGTTCTCTTATTTATGGGGAGCTGTGTTCTCTGATAATCCACTGTTTAAATGGAAATCATCTCCTCCCAGACTGTATTTAACTACTTTCAATCCCTGAATATATTTTATTTTTTCATGATTCTATGCCTTTGCACATGCTATTCCTTCTGCCTAGATTAACTTTGCTTCCTCCCTCCATCTGGAGGAAGCAAATCCATCTTTACAGCCTGAGCTCTAATGTCACCTTGTCTATGACACCAGACCTGGCCACTGCTCATATACCTACCCACTCCCGCTCCAACAACTTGCCATAGTACATTGTATTTATAGGTAGAACATGAATGTAACAGTAAGTGACCTTCTAAAAATATGAAAAGGAAAGAAATAAGATTGTATTCTGAGAGTTAAAATGCATGATAAACTCATTACACTATATCAGATTAGAGATTTAAAAAGTTACTTTGAAGAGACCAAATCGTTCCCTGGTTTAAAAAAATTTGACTATTTCCTGATAAAAGGATTATTGTATTCAAAGGAAAAATTTATCCTTTAGAATAGGGCTTGGAATCATGGAAATACAGTCAGAAGCAACCGTTGATGATGTCCATCGCAGCACTGTCCAGGGGTAAAGTGGGTCCTGTCATGCCAATGTAAACATCTGGTTAGTCTGCTGGTTATGTCCACCGTGGAGACTGGGACATCAGAGTAGTAAGCCCGATTTTGTTAGGTGTTTGACCACCCATTAAACCATTGTTTCCCAAAGGATTGAGCATATACCACAAGGCATAAACAAGATGATGTAGGTAATACATACTTGTCCTTAAATAACTTAGACTCATATGGTGAGAATGATATCCACTTATAATTTTCTACTAGACTCTCTGATATATTAAGCAGAAAGTTTCATTTTGGGGCTAGTATTTCTTTAATGCCTAATACTCACTAATCTCTCATTAAGCATAGAGAGAACAGTCCTCAGGCTCAGGTCCCTTAGAAAGTAACGATTTCCAGTTAAATTTAATATTATTGCTTAGTTTCCATTCACTTTCATTTCTATAATATATGTTCTTGAATTGGTCAAAGGCAAGTTATATTAGTTTTCCATTTAAGGTAATGATTTAAAGTTTCTTTTAAAAGTAATAAGTAACAAAATGAACCAACTTCAAGAAAAAATTAAACATGTAACCATATAGGTAAGAAGATATGGCAAAGTCAAGTAGGATTAGGGTGACCAACTCATCCCGACTGGAAAACAGAAAGTCCTAAATCTTACCCCAGTCCTGTGCAAACTGAGATGGTTGGTCACCCTAAGTAGAATATGAAAACGCTTGGTGTTTCCGAAACACTGTGTATTCATTCAAATTGTAGGAAATGCAATTCAGCCCAGATAATTCTAATGAAGAGACTTACAGAGGTGTGGGAGGTTGAGGGAACTAACAGTGGATACTGAGATGGTCCATGGAGAACAGCAACAACTGGAAACTATTACTTTTCTGGAAGTTGAAGGGGCAAGGGGGAGGAATGGTGTTTCCAGGCTCAGAGCCCATTGAGACTGGAGCTGGAGCCTGAATGACGCGATTCCCAGTGGCAGTTGTGGTCTTGAGGGATGAGGTTCCTGCCAAAGAAGTGGAATCAAGGAAGGAGAGAGCAAGGAAGAAACATCCCAGCTTTTCTTTTTTCCCACCCTCTAATTTCCTGCTGGTGCCTCTCAATAGTGGAACCCAAACAGAAGCCTCTGTCAAGGAGGGGAAGGCGGCACATGCAGGCCATTGGGGCCAGCCTTTCTGGACATAGTGCAAGGCAAAGAAGGGCATAAAATGGATCTGGGGTGCGGGAAGGGAGCAGAGAAAAACCACATAAATTCCCATTTCCTTAGATCATCTTCTGGTATGGCTTCTAAGGTAGGTACAGGGAGAGAATAGACTGATCAGCCTGACCCATAAGTGTCTTTGTTCTCATTAAATATTAATGAATCTGCATGTTGGTTTTATAAACCAGGCTTTTGCGAGCTTTGTCAGAGTAATTTTCCCTGAGTCTGATAAACTCTAGGATACTGTTGGGATATGGTTTCTGAGAAACAAAAAGTTGCTGGATTTGGTGAATTTACAAAGCAAATGCCACCTTGAGCTAGATTGCATGAGCAGTCAACTGGCCTCCTTCTGACAAAAAAAAAAAAATACTCCAACCTGGAGTTGAAAGAGCTGTACTCTTTTTATTAGTTATAGAGTTATTATCTTAACGTTAGCATTCTTTGGGTTACCCAGTTGCCATGGTGACTGAATTTCTCACCCATGAACCTATCTTGCTCCTGAACAAGCAAGACCGCACCTCTTAACACCCAACTCATCATGGTGGTTAAATCCAGAGTCATCAGCATGTCAGATAAATTTCTTCAAAATTTGGCTCTTGATTTTCTCTTTAGTTTAGTTTTTTGCATGGTATATCTTTTTTCATAATTTTGCTTTCAACTTTTCTATGCTCTTATATTTTTGATACCTTAGTAAATAGCTTCTTGTTTCATCTTTTAATTTTTAAAACTCCAGCCACACACACACACACATATATATACACACAACCATGCACACACATATACCTATTCATAATTATATTTATTTCTCTATCTCTATATATTGAAAACCATAAGTTCACACCAATATTCTACTCCCATTCTAGTGGGATTCTATTTTTCTCTTTTCATATTTGTAACTCAATAGTGAGAAAACATGCTCCCATCACCCTAATATATTTACTTATTTGACCAATCCCCCGTTGATATCCAGATTCCTAATGCTGTGGTTGGAGGCCTCCCCAGTGGATGCTCTTGTTACCACACTGGAACTCCCATACCTCATGCCATCTGCCCCTCTTATGTGAATGCTCTCCTCACCTTGCTTAGGCTTTGACATCCACACCTAGCTGCCTGCCTGCATTGAACCTTCTTCTGCTCAGATTCTTATTTCCTCATGCTGGGCTGCTGCCATGCATGGACATCCTCCTCATCCTGCTTAGGTCTTGACCTCTGCACCTGGTGACTCACCTGTATGGACATACTGTAGTGTCCAGACAGTAGTGGTAGTGTTGATACCCTCCTTACCTCACTTGGGCTCTGATACTCCCTGGCCACACTCCCTTGTGAGGGTCCTCCTCTCCCTGGTTGGGTTCTTGATCCTAATGCTTCATGCCTGCTCATCCCCCACACCCATGTGAACTCCTTCCTTATCTTGCACAGGACACCCCTGTATTGGACACCCCATGTCAGACCACCCTATTGTATGGATGTCCTTTTCACCCTGTTTGGGCTCTGACATCCCATACTGGACTGCTCTCTCATGTTGATCCTCTCTTTACTCTTCTTGTGTTGTCATTCCCTATCCTGGGCCACCCCTCTCTATGGATGCCCTTCTCACCTCACTCCTCTGCCCCTCAATAAGGCTCTGACTCCCTACTACAGGAAGCCCTCCTATGTGGACACTCTACCTACTCCACTCAGGGCTATGATTCCCCACTCTTAGTCAACACTGTGCCCCCAACCAGGGTGATGCCTACCTTGCTCTGCTTCTCCTAATGACTTTAGGACCCAATTTTTAGGGAAAAGGAGGTAAGGAAGGAAAAGAAAGAGAAGGGAGAGAGGAAGAGCTGACATATTTTTTAAAAAGATCACTCTACTGTTCTGTTGAGAACAGACTGAAGGTGAGCAAGAGCAGAAGCAGGGATACCAGTTGGGAGGCTAATAGTCTCTGGCTAAAGTGTTAGTGATGCAAGTTAGTATGTTAGCAGCAGAGGTGAGCAGTGGTCATATTCTACACTTGCTGTTAAGATTGTGCCAACATGATTTGCTGATAGAGTGGATGCAGAGGGAAAAGAGTTAAGGATCACTCTAAGATTTTTGGCCTGAACAAGAAGCAAGATGAAGTTGCCATTTACTGGAATGGGGACAACTTGGAGAGGAGTAAATTTGGGGTTGAAAATCAAGAGTTCAGTTTTTGATATATCAAATTTGAGATGCGTTTAATCATCCAAGTAGAAATGTTGCATATAAGAGACAAGAGTTCAGGGGAGAAATTGGGATTGGGGATCATGAGGTATAGACGGAATTTATAGACTTGAGCTCGCTGAGGAGTGAGTATAGATAGAGAAAAGAAGTCTTAGTACTCCAACACTTAAAGTTTTGGAAGATAAGGAAAAACCAGCAAAAGAGACTGAATAAGAGCAGCCCCTGAAGTAGAAAAACAACCCAGAGAGAGTAATGTTCATAAGTCAAGGGAAGGAAGTGTTTCAAGAAGAAGAAAATGATGCTGCTGATCCAGTAGAGAGAAAAACTGGTGATGCAGAAGACAGTAGAAACAACCACAGAAGGCATGGCTTTGATTTAGAGCAGGTCGAAACCATGTACAAGTGAAGGAGTTGGCCCTCGATAGGAGCCTGGGCAGTTCAGGAAGGCAAGGTATGTAGAGTAGAAGATGTGGAGGGGGAACATGTGGAAGTTACATTTCTCATGGCTGTTATTTTATCAGTGAAATTGGAACTAAGGCCCAGAGCTAAGAGGGAGGAGGCAGAGGAGTTTGAACAGAGAAGCGTGAAATAGATTTCTAGGAGAGTAGGACAGTGAACGGACTAGGGAAATGAGAATTGCCAGGCAGTATCAATAGCCCTTGTTAGGTAACTGGAAATAAGTGCAAAGTGAGACCCATTGCGTGATGGTTTGGTTTTCTCTAGCCACATTGAGTTTCTCAGGCTACCCACAGAGTAGGCAGAGAGTTGGATTTTAGTAGAATTAGGAATCTATGAGAGGGGCAAGGGAGTTGAGAGTGTATGCAAGGAGTGAATTTATTGATGGGCCCTGGAATTGAAGTTGGATAATGAGGGAAAGGACAACAGGAGGAGGGTGAGAAAAAATGTAAAAGCGGTAAAGTCAATGGATTGGAGGTCTTGTATTCATAAACACCATTGTTGATAGTGTATTGAATGGGGTGAATTAAAATCATATGAGATACTGGTTGGAGAAGGGGATGCTGGGAAATTAAGATAGTGGAGGTGGTGCAATGATTGGTAACACCTATTCCTCTTGCTTGGAACGCTTTGTCATCATCTTTCATCTAGGTAACTCCTTCTTGTCCTTTGGATTTAGCCTTCCCCGTCCTCTTCTAATTTGGTTTACTATATCTTCCTGTTACTCCTGGTGTGTACCTTTATCATAGCAATTTTTACATTTTATTTTAAATTTTAGTTTACTTATTTGTTTTCCTAGTTTGCAAATTTTTTTTTGTTTGTTTTTGAGAGATGGGATTATACTTTTAGATGCTCAATGATTAGCATAATGCCTGACACATATTAGGTGCTTAACAACTTTTTGGTGAAAAAAATGAATAAATCACAATAATGTAATTGAATTGACAAAAACCTAAATCTGGGGACTTGAGAACTGTGGATTATGAGACACATCTTGTTTACCCTTCCTCTATGTGGATCTTCTCAGTTCAGGCATATTTGAAACATATTCTTGGATGCCTGTCTCTAGAATGGTCAGGACTTACTTTTTCTCTTGTGTTCAGGACTTGCCTTTGCTTTGACTCTGAGACTTTCACTAATCCAGTGTATTTCTCACCCCTCTGACCCTCAAGCAAGGAGCCAAGCAAAATGTCAGAGCTCTTCAAACTTCTGTCTTCTTGATTTTGAGTCCCATGCCTCTCTCGTCGTGTTGTTTAGTCTTCCTTGGTTCACGTGGGTTTAATATGATATCTAGAGGTAAAGAAATCCTAACCTTGTGCAGAGCCTTCTAACAACTTCTTATTTTTAATTTATTTAGATCTTACATGTCTGCGAAGTATGAAGAGACAGAAATGAACATTCCTATCCTATAGATAAAAAGATAACTGCACAAAACAGTTGAGCTACTAACTCAAGGACACACAACAAGGGTTCACATTCTGCTATGACTGCTGTCCTCATTTTTGGCTGTTAGTACTGTGTCTTATACATAGCAGATACTTGATAAATCTTTCTTTTTGATGATGATATTTAATAATGATGAAAAACTAAATAAAATGATTTTTAGATCTGAGTTATTTGGTGGTTATTTTTTCAGTGACTTCTGTGTCTGTGATCATCTTTATCATGAAAAAAGAATTTGCTAGCTGCCTAAATACAGATGTTCCTTCCAAATTCTTGAAATATTAATTTTATTGAATTGAAACACAGAGAATGTATAGATATTCACATGCATTTTAATGTATGTATAGACGTACAAATATAGGGCCTAAACATATTATAAATGGTAGCATAAAAATTTAAAGCCAACACAATAAAAAGTCACTAATTTGATCAAAGTAAAGTGAGAAGTTCTATATGGATTAATAAAAAACATACCAAGAATATTTCAGAAAAAATATAATATTGGTTCTGTGAGTTTGGAGTATCTAAAAAATACTTGTCTACTAAAATATTGCTCATGAAAAGTTCTCAGGGGTTTTGCATTAAATTAATAGACCAGAATGTTTCTTAAAATTAATATGTTAGTCTGTTGGTAAATGGGTAATAATAAATTCTTCAGATTTGGTTAAAAAACAAAATAAAGCAAAATCTAACAACTTTACTGAAGATTTTACATTTTTGTGTGATATCAATTGATTTATTCATCAAAGAATGATTGTCTATATATGTGCCAGGATCTAGGTTAAAACACTGGGCACACACAGATGAATGAGACATGATCTTTCCTGGCTTGTAGCTTGTATTTTTATTATTTGAATAATAATATTAAGAGCTTATACAGTAATTACAAGACCAAATCCTTAATACTAATAGGTGATAGGAATAATGGTTAAGAGGAAGTATTCTGGAATCTGACTGACTGAGCTCTTACTGTAATTCCTCCACATACTAGCTATGTGAACTCCAGAAAGTAATTGAACTTTTCTAAGTCTCAGTTTCCATGTTACACAATGGAGATAATAATAGTACCTTCTTTATAGAGTTGTTATTAGGAGTATGTTACTTAATGCATTCTAGGTACTTAGTAGAGTTATTAGCACATGATGAGTGCTCAATAAATATTAGCTACTATTGTTATTATTAGGACAAATGTAAAGTGTTTTGCAAATGCCGAAGAAGGAGCGACTAACTGAAGATACGTTTATACTATTAGTTTATTCTATAAATGGTAAGTTTACAAAGTAATAGGTAAAAGCCTACTCAAATTACCACACATTAGAAAGGACCATATTGGGGCTGGCCGGCGGCATAGCGGGTAAGTTCACGTGCTCCGCTTGGGTGGCTCGAGGTTCGCAGGTTCGGATCCTGGCAGGGAGAGATGCCCAGCTTGTCAAGCCATGCTGTGGCGGCGTCCCATATAAAGTAGAGGAAGATGGGCACGGATGTTAGCCAGTCTTCCTCAGCAAAAAAGAGGAGGATTGGCAATGGATGTTAGCTCAGGGCTAGTCTTCCTCACAAAAAAAGAAAAAGAAATGACCATATTAATAAATTTATAAAATTATACTATAAAAATGGACAATCAAGTATTTACATGACACAAAGAAAAAGGCAACTGTATTTTAGAGGTGAGATAAAGAATGAGCACCCAAGGGGGGCATAGCCATGGGAACTGCACACTGGGCTGGGCAGAAATCAATAAATAGAATCAAAGTGATGTGGCAAATGGACTGATGGAAATTTCATCAGTGGTAGTAGGAAATAGAAAACTGAAATTTCCATTGATCAACTGCTCTCTTCACCCACAGCATTTTCAGTCATGTAATTTTGGCTTTTGTTTGTAGAGTGAGATATCTATTCCCACCACATCAGAGGGGACGTATTCAGCATTGATAAATGATCCACAAAGTGCTCATATTTTGTTATGCATCTGTAAAGGTCTTTAAAATGGTTTGTTGAATTCTTTTTTTCTCGTTTTGTAGCAAGGTAGTTTTAGAGCCTTCCATCTTGAAAGGCTAGAACGTTTTGTCAATCCAACTCGTGTAACTATAATAGCTACTATTTATTTAGTCCTCACTATGTGTTTTAGTCCTCACTAAGCACTTGTGTGTGTGTGTGAGTGTGTAAAATTTTCTTTAATCCTTACAACAGCCTTGTTAAATAGGCATTTTCATATCTACTTGACAAATGAAGAAAGTGAGGCTTAGAGAAGTTAAACAGCCTGCCCATGGGATACACACCTGGGCAAGTGATGGAAGTAGGATTTGAATACAGGTTTGCCTGACTCCAAAATCTGTGTGCTTTCTATGACTCAGAAGTATTTTTTCATAGATTTAATTTTTATTATTTAAAATAGCATAACAATGTTCTTACAGCTGATCTTTTTGCCACAATTTTCTTTTTTCAGCAGCACCAAATATTTTATAAACAGATTTAAGATGTTGTTTGGGGATCATTTGATAGTGTTGTTTGCGCATCCAGCCCCCCATCCCTGATGCATCAGAGGATTGCATAGTCGCCACATACCCTGTGTGCATTACGTTTCTAATGAGATCCTTCTGTGATGTGGTCCATAGGAAAAACAGTGGTGCCGGAAAAGGGTTGTAAACCCAGTTTATGAATCCTGGGAATGTCTCATTTTTCATTAGCTTTGATATCTAAATATTGTCATTGTTCTGAAACATCTGCATTAAGGGTCTTCAAAAACACACTTCTCATACGACATAAGTAAACCGAATATTACCTTAAACTAGGCTGGCCTTCAATGAAATGCTTTTATGATGTCACCAGCTTGTGGGACCAGCTGATGCACGTTGTCTATGATTTTTTTTAGTGCTGTATTCAATCCTTTATTTCCTTGGCCTGGGGGCAATGTAGAATTGGGGTACTCAGTGAGTAAGGAGGATGGCAGATGAGCAGAGTATCATGTGAGTGTGTCAAGTATATGAGATTTATATGCTTCTTAGGCGTATCAGGGAAGATCACTTAGGTTCTGGGCAGAGCTGTTGATGGTTGACAATGTCACACCTGAACTCAACCAAGAGTATTAAAAATCTTTTTACTATAGAACTTCTCAAACATTCATAAAAGCAGAGATAGTTAGTATACTGAATTCCAATATATCCATCACTCAGCTTCAACAATTTTCAGCAATTTGCTAATTTTATCTTTATCATCCCTTGACTTGCTTCCCTTTCTTCTCTATAACTGGGAGAAAATCCCAGACTTTATATCCTTTTATCTATAAATACTTCAATAGGTATTGCTAACAGTTAAGGGCTTAAAAATGTACAAGACTATTGTTATATTTAATGAAAATAACACCAATTCCTTAATATAATCTAAAATCTAAGGCCATTTAAAATTTCCCAACTTTCTCAAAAATGTCTTTTCCGGTTGGTTGATTAGAAGCAAGATTTAAATAAGATCTATATTTATATTTAGTTGATAGGTCTCAAGTTTTCTTCAGTATGTAACAGGTTCTCTTCCCCTCTGTCACTTTTTTCCTCAATGCCATTGATTTGTTGAAGAAATCAAGTCAATGGTGCTATTGAATGCTCTTCACCCTGGATTTGGATGATTGCATCTTCATGGTATCATTTAATTTGTTCCTTTACCTCACATACTTCCTATAAATTGGTTGTTAAATTTAGAGACTTTATATTTAAGTTAAAAAATTTTTTGAGACTACTTCATAGGAGATGCTATGTACTTCTCACTGCATCATATCAGGGGGCCTATGACATCAGGTTATCTCACTCTAATGATGTGATTAGTGGGTTCAGGTGTTTTCAGCCTGATCCCTATTTTAAAGGTTCCCAACGACTTTTACCTAATGATTTAAACAGCCATTAATGATGATTGTATAATTCTATTATTCCTTCTATATTACAGTTGGAATTCTTTCCCTCATCAGCAATTTTGGTTGCTGTCAATGAGTTTGTGCAGAATAGAAAGGACAAAGAGTTAATTATTTCCCTTTATTATCAGTTTATTATTTCAGAATAATGAATTGGTACCCTAGAAGTTCAATGGTGACCAAAGAGGTGATTGCTGTAGTTTTTTTTCTCCAGTATTGATAAAGTCATGGATTTTAATATATTTGATACATTGTTTTTTTTTATGCTAAACATTTCTTTGCTCTGTGAGAGCCCTCTTCAGCCAGTGGGCTCATTCGAGTTAGTTTCAATGTCCTTATGGCATGAGCCCATGGTCTCTGACAGTTTTCTTGATTTCTGGCATGACAAATTCCCAGGCGCATCTTGTATATTACTTGCTAAACTAGAAAATGGAGTTTAGAGATCTGGGGGTTAGGTGTGCTCATTACTACAAATTGTCATTGTTCCCAGGCCCTTCCAGTGGTCAGAGCTACTTAATAAATATTTGTTTTTTAGAAAGAGAAAAGTAAATCACAAATTCATTATGATATTTCATAGTTAAATGTAAGAGTACAGGGTTTTTATTTAATGTCTGTAACCTTTTCTCTTGTACTGAATCTTGATTCCTAATGACATGAATATATTATTTATTTAGTATATATATATAATATTAGAGTTATATGTAATATATATAATAGAATTACACATAATAGTTTCAAAATAACAAGTTTGACACTACTACTAAGTATAAGACATTTAAATGTAGTTTAACATTTTTTTGTGGTTCTTTGTGTCCTTAGCATATATTTCACTATTGATGTATAATACAAACAGTATATATTAAAATATTTGAAATAATTCTTCCTTATGTGGTTGTGCCATCAACTTTATTTTCAGTTAGGCTTATTTATTTTTAATTTTGGGGATTGCCTTTTAAAAAAAAAATTGTTTCTTGATCATGTGAAACATTTACACATCCAAAATCAAAACCCTAAAACAAAGTACATTCAGGTATATCTGGCTTCCATCCCTGAACCCTTCCCCATTTTCCTCCCCTCACCTGTAGGTAACCATTTTTTCAGTTTTCAGTTTGTTCTCTCATTGTTTTTAAAAAATATAAATAAATACAAATGTAATTTATATTCCCTCCTTTTCTGGATAAAAGGTAGCATATTCTAAACACTTTTCTATACCTTCCTTTTTCCATTTAATATATTTTGGAGTTTCCTCATAGCCTTATGAAGAGATTATATTGACCAACTTTTAGATTTTATCCAATCTTATGGGTGGTAAATGGTGGTTGTAATTTTGATTTACATTTCTCTTTTTTTTTTCCAGAGGAAGATTTTCCCTAAGCTAACATCTGTTGTCAATCTTCCTTCTTTTTCCTTCCTCCCTGCCCCACGCCAAAGTCCCAGTACATAGCTGTATATAGTTATAAGTTCTTCTGGTTCTTCTATGTGAGCCACTGTGCAACCATGGCTACTGACAGACTAGCAGTGTGGTTCTGCGCACGGAACTGAACTGGGCCGCCAAAGCAGAGTGTGCTGAATTGAACTTTAACCTCTAGGCTATCAGGGCTGGCTCACATTTCTCTTATTACGGGTGAGATTGAGCAGATATCCATATGTTTAAGGGTCACTTGCATTTCATTTTCTGTAAACCACTGGTTCTCAACTGCAGGTGATTTTGCCACCAGGGGACATTTGCAATATCCGGATACATTTTTGGTTATCACAACTGAGGGATAGTGCTACTGGCTTCTCATGGATAGATGCCAGAGATGCTGCTAAACATCCCTTAACTTATGAGGCAGCACTCCCACAACAAAGGATTATCTAGCTGAAAATGTCGATAGTGCCAAGGGTGAAAAACCCTACTGTAAACATATCTATTGATCATTTCTCACATAGAGTTTTATTTCTTATTTTTTGCCCATTGTTAGAAACTCTTTGTAGGGTTTGTTATCACTGTTCACAAAGATGGATACTCCCACCTGTAGAACTCAGGGTCTCCCTGAGACTCGCTCTAGCCAATAAAACAAGAACTGAAGTGCATTCTCAGCAGATTCTTAAAAAACCAGCCCATGGTTGGGCATGTCCTTTTCCCTCTCCCTCTGCCATTGCGGGAGCATGTACTGAGATGAAGCCTTCATCAGTTTGGGTCCCTGAGGCAGTATGAGTATAGAGCTGTCTGATGAGCAATAATGGACATAGAGTGTAAGT
Source organism: Tapirus indicus (assembly GCA_031878705.1). Classification (NCBI taxonomy): domain Eukaryota; kingdom Metazoa; phylum Chordata; class Mammalia; order Perissodactyla; family Tapiridae; genus Tapirus; species Tapirus indicus. Next base: position 111,542,816 of record CM062921.1, on the reverse strand, counting down.
GAGAAATAATGTTGTTTTATGCCACTGAAATATTTCAAGTTGTTTGTTACTACAGTAAAATCTAACCTATTTTGATGGCTATAATCCTTTTATATTAAGGATGTTAACCCTTTGTCTGTGACATAAATAATTTATATTTCAAATAATCTTCTCAGTTTGTCGTTTGTGTTTTTACTTTGCTTATGGAGTTTTCTTGTCTTTTGAAAATTATTATCATTATTATTTTTAAATTTGTAAAAAATGTAGTCAAATAGATCAGTTTTTTCCCCTTATTGTTTCTGGGTTTTGAGTTAAGGTTAGGAAAGTTTTCCTCACTCTCAGATTATTCAGAAGTCCGGTCATGCTTTTGTCTAGTACTTTTATGGTTTTTTAGGTTTAGATCCTTAATTCATTTGATATGAGAGCTGGATATGCTTTTCCTCCCCTCTATGACTCTTTAGTTGTCTCCAAACCACTTGTTAAGAACTCATTTCCCCAATTATTTGTGTGCTGTGTTTATTTTACATTAAATTTCTGTATGTATTTGGTTTATTTCTGGATTTTCTGTTTCATTGGTCTATTTATTCATGAGCCAATATCATACAATTTTAATTATAGGGGCTTTAAAATATATTTAATGTCTGTAAGACCACTCCTTCTCATTGCTCTTGTTTCAAGATTTTTGCTTACTGTTATTGTTTGTCTCTTCTTCCAAACTCTACAACCAACTTGTCTAGTGTTTGAAAAAATTCTGAGAGCTATTTTTATTTGGATTTCATTAAATTTATAAGTAAATATAGGGAGAAATGACATCTATATGATGAGTTCTTTTCAAGAACATGGCTCGTAATTCCATTTGTTCTACTTTTGTGAGTTTCAGAGAGTTTTATAATTTTTCTCATATAAGTTTTGGACATTTCTTCTAACCTGCTTTGAAAGTATGCTTTGGATTATTGCTCTTTTGATAAGGCAGAAAACAATTCTTATTGATTTTTTAAATTAGTGGAAAATCTGAGTCCTTACTCTATTGCAAACTGGCCACAATACCCTTGATTATCCACCAATCAGTCTGTAACTAAATTTTCCCTTTTGAAATAAAGAGAGCAAATCCTGTTTGAGATTTCAGACTGTGGGATGAGAGGAACTATAAAATGCAAGCTAGTAGGATAGTATTCTTCAACTCATCATTGTTGGTTTATGTATTTTATAAACAGTTTCTCCTTAAGATTTTCTTCTCTCCAAGCATGTAATCTCTTTTTCAATTCCTGCTTCATAGTATATTGCATGAAACAAATTCCCCACAGTACAGAACATTCTGAAAAATTGCTATAGACTAATATTAGATGTAATAGTTAAACTGAGCTCATATATTCTTAATTATATACAATCAAATGTATATACAGCACAAACTTAGCCTAATTTTGTTTGTATAAGTTGGGGTAAATGAAATCCTGTAGGAATTAACCACAGATTATAAGGCTTATAAATGGATGTTCCTGTGAAACAGAACCACTTTCTGGAATAAGTTTTTAAATTATCAGTGCGAGTGAAATTATCTTTGGCAAATAGTTGTGGTGTAACCTAAATCCAGGACATTAAGCATTAATATTTTACGCATTTTTTTCTTCAAATACAAAGTTTCTTCCTCAAGCTGGGTTTTGCTAAAGTGGTAGATATGCTTTAAAATAGAAAATAGTGGTTGCTTTTTGTTGCTAGTCCATTTTTTAACTGATGCATTTTATAAATAGCTTTTTTTTTTTTTTTGCTGAGGAAGATTGGCCTTGAGCTAACATCCGTGCCCATCTTCCTCTGCTTTATATGTGGGATGCCTGCCACAGCATGGCTTGATAAGTGGTGCGTAGGTCCATGCCTAGGATCCGAACCTGTGAACCCTGGCCCACCGAAGCAGAGCATGTGAACTTAACTACTACACCACCGGGCCAGCCTCTATAAATAGCTTTTTTAATTAAAAAGAAAAGTTGTAAATAAGATTTTGTTCTCCCCACACTGTCAGAGGCAAGTGGCATATAGGGCAGCATAGGCGTGCTTATAAGTGTGGACCCTGGAGTCGCACTGCTAGGGTCAAATCCTGGGTCTGCTGGTCTCTGGCTATGTGACTTAGACAAATCAATAAGCCAATTAATCATAACTTTGACCTAATAGGGTTGACATGAAGATTGAGATAACATTTTAAATGCTTAGAGTAATGTCTGACAAATAATAAGCTGTATGATTTTGATAAATTACAAAGTATGTATCCCGCTTTCCTGTCTTTGACAGCATCTTGGTTCAGATGAAGTTAAGTGAAAATCAACATCAAAGATGCCTTCATGTAGGGGTAGAGATGAAGGGAGAAAGCCCAGGCCGGGAAAGGCACTGCTTCACTACACTTGCTGCAGTAATGGTGGAGGGATTCACAGGCTGATTGTTCTCATGTGAATCCTGTGTCTCTCTGCCATCTGGTAAACCTTCCTCATTCCATCCACTGGGAAATTTCTCTGAGTCTTCTCAATATAAGAAATAGGATCCCACAAAGCTTGTAGTGGAGGCAATCATCTCAATTTGCTGCCTCTGAAGGAAAGCCCTGGGAGCAGAAACAACAATAAAATCACGACAAGTCAGCAGATAGACTATTCTGTTAAAAATGAGTTAACTCTGTCTACTCATATTCTGCTTAATGGAATCCTCAACCGCTTCCCACTTCATAGAATGCTTGTTCCATACTAGTTAATTAGCTCTTTTTACTGAAGCTCAAATCCATATGTAAACTATGACTATTTATAAATAGGAGAAAATGGAGTGTCTATTTTTTGAATTATATTGGACTCAAATGAAATTGAGAAACAATACAACTCAGCACCCATTTTCTATTATTTCTTTTCATACAACTCCCAAATGTGAAACAGAACACCCTTCCCATGTAGGATCTTTTTCTCTCTAATATTGTCATTGGTCCTCCTCTAATAACTCTGCAGTTTGTGCTCAGAGAGACCATAAAAAGTGAAATTAAGTGGAAACTCAGGCAACTGTGTGCAATAGTACAAATGGCATAATGAATCCTTAGGGCCATTACACAATTGTCTACTTTCATAGAAAATTTTAACTGTCTATGCTTGTGGAGAAGATTTAGTAACACAAAGTACTAATGTAAGATGAAGTGAATGCTGGAGCCAATCCAAGCAAAATGTCTTCAACTACAACTCTTCTAGAAGACTCAAGTCTACATGTGTTGTATCTATCTCATAGTGTTGCCTTTTTAACCCTTTTCATTCATTCATTTGTTCATTCATTTAGTCAACAAATATTTATTTAGCATCTACTATGTTCTGTGTACTGTTCTAGGGCCTGGGGATACTGTGGAGGCCAAGGCATGGAGCTTATAGTCTAATGGAGGAAAAGATATAATTATATAATTATGTAATGTAATATCAGGTAGTGATCAGGGATTTGAAGATAAATATAGCAAGGTAAGAGGCTTTCTTAAATATGATAATTAGGGAAGGCTTCTCTGAGGAGAGAACGGTTAAGCAGAGGATTGAATAAAGCGAAGGAGAGAGCCAAGGACTTCTGGGGAAGAGGGTTCAGGCAGAAAGAATACCAGATGGAAAGGTTTGAAGTTGGAGGGTTCTTGGTGCAGTTGAGGAAAAACAAGAAAGATAATTTGGTTAGTGGAGCAAGTGTGGGGAGAGTGTCTGGCAATAAGGCAGGAGAGGTGGCCAAGGACCAGATCGCATAGGACTTGGTCGGCTATGGACTACCTTCTTTGTGTGAATGGAAGCTACTGGAAGCTTCTCAGCAAGGAAGTGAAATAAGATGATTTATTATTTTCACAATTCATTGGCTGCTATGTGAAGAATGGAATGTAGAAGGGCAAAAGTGGAAGAAGAGAGACCAGTTGGGGACTACTACACAGTTCGTGTGGTGATAAGGGATCAGGGGAGGGACAAAGAAGTCAAAAGTGTGTCTGTATAATCCCTCTTTGGTGTTGTATTTAGGATAGGCCTTGTGTACCTTCACCTATACAGATCCAGCTTTTACATAGATCTCCACTGTGCTTTACTTCGAATCGGATATTACTGTTTTAAATGGGAAAAGACAGGAAGCCAAATGAATCTCCATCAACAGAGAAATGGTTGATTAAATTCTGGCAAATACTTACTATGAACTATTAAGCAACCATTAAAAGGAGTGAGCTAAATTAGTACTTGGGGGGAGTTCCATGATATACTCTTAAGTGAGAAAAAAATATTTGTATGTGTATAGCCTCATTCTTGAAAATCAAAGAAAGTTCCCAACACTTATGTTAGTATGTATATCCCATTATGTATATACACATATATATGTATTATATATGTGTTTATATATGAATATATGAGCATGCAGAAGAGTATAAAATATACACACAGGTTGTTAACAGATTATTAACATTGCTTCCTTGGTTGAGAGCAAATAGACTTTAAGTAGCATCTACGAACTTTGATGGCGGAAACCCTGAAGTAAGGATACATTCTAGTATGAACCAGGTAGAATAAGCCTCATGTGGATACAGAGAAGAGGATCTAGAATTGTACCAGAATTAGTCCCTCAGTTGCAGGAACTAAGGGTTATTACTCAGTTTCTTAGAAAGGAGGAATTGGAGGATAACAAAATCCAATGTATATCTTTTATGTGTAGTTTTATATAATTATGTATGGTAAAGTGTATAAAGTTCTCACTTAAAATGTTTTGGACATAAATTGATTGAAGAAAGGATTTAATTCATGGTCCTTTGCATCTTTAACACACACATGATGTAAATGTACTTCTGAGCATGTTAAAGAATGAAATGAGTCAGGCAACGACTCCAAAATGGTGTGTGTGTATTCAACCATTTTGAATGAACAAGTGGAAAAAAAGATGTACAGGTTGCTAAAGACAGATTTCATCCATTTGGTCTGGGATCTGCTCAGGAGAGAGGTGTGACCATAGTAGGTCGAGATTTCTTAAGCCAACATCATACACCTTATCTTTGGGGAACTTTTCTTCTCTGTATTTTTGACCTTCAGCTAACACTTTTCCAATGAAACCTGTGTTTAACAAGAACATTTGGTCTCTATAGTAACATTTGGTAATTAAAGCAATTCCTGAATTTGAACCTTCGTCACTGTGACGACGACTATACTTCAGAGGAATTCTGGGAAGAGGAGTGGTTTCTTCACCTCCTGAACTCTAGTATGCAAGCATCATAGAGAGCCTTCTTATTCTGGCTAGCATGGCGTGGCCTACACAGTTCCTCAAGTTGAACATTTGGCAGTTTAGCTTACTAGTGACCAAATGGTCCTTTTAACAAGCTCTGCTGATCATTGTGCTGTATTTCTTCATCTGCTTTGACTTTTAAAACAATTATAAGTGAGTAGTATCTCATGGGGGATTGAGGAAAAGGAAGACTTTTTTTTTACCTTTTGGAAAGTCTATTCATTCAGTTTTTAAAAAATTGCCAGAAAACCCCATTGTTTACAAGTTTTTCCATTGTGTTCTGTTTATTTGCCAAGAAAAATCTTGCACCATACCAACTTGTTTTAGTAAAACAAATGGCTCCTTTCACAATACAGCTCAGGGTATTTGTATATTTACATGAGTTTTCCAGCACTGCTTTGGGAGGAAAGATTCAGCCACATTTGCACATGTTTTGTTTTCCTTTGTGTGTAAGCTTTGACCTCCCAAACTAGCTCCCAATGAACCCACAGGCCATGGATTAGTTGTAGACATTTTGCTAAGCCCTCAGTTGGATAGAGTTTTGCTGGATTCCTTGAAACAAATAGGGTGTTTTCAGGGAGCTCGAGCTAGTTTGAATATCTGGGTGAATTCTGAGTGAACAAATGACTGTGGGCTATGCTCTGTGGGCCCCACATTCTTGGGAAGACCTGAAGCTTACTGACACTTAGTTGGCCATTATTTAATTTGTGTAGACTAACAAATAGCAACTTGCAACAGACTCACAAACATGGTGCCAGGCTATTCAGCTTGTCTGGACTGGAGGCAAATCTTGCGCTGTCCATATGGTCTTCTATGCTCCATTGGTTATATTCCCTAATAATTTCATGGCCGGTCTATAAATAGTGTGGGAAAAATTTTTCAGAAGTTTCAAATAATTTATAATTTATATGGTGTATTTCTCCAAGGAGTTGAAAGACATTTTCAATAGCCTCACACTTTTTAAACCTAAGCACTTGCTAGTTGGGTGATCTTGGACAAATTACTTCACTTCTCTTACTTTTGGTGTCTTCCTCTGTAAAATGAGGCTAATGAAATCAATTTCTTAAACCTGTTGTGAGGACCCAATGAAATGACATAATGAAACATCTAGTGTGGTGCCAGGCACATAAGTAGGCCTTTTGTAAATAGGAACTGCTGCTGTATTGTTGATGTTTTGATTAGCTTTGGCTAGGAGGATGTAGCTTATTTCTACTTCCATGGATACAAGGCATAAATGAGTGAATCTGGATAAGGGTGAAAAAGCCCATAGGTAGGTTGTTATTCTGGTCTTTGATAAACCAAAGAGACCTCTGGAAATAAAAGTGAGAGGCTATAGAGGCATGCTTCAACACTTCTTAACCTCCCAATAACCAAAGTGTTTCGTTCATAGAAAGGAGAATTTGGGCATCTTCTGTGACATATTCTAAGTTTGGGCTGGAACCAATCTTGAAGAAGTTTTGGAAATCTCAATTCTACACCATGAAATGAAGCATTATGTTTCCAAGGACACCATTCAGCATGTTGATGTTCACTGGAGCACGACCACTCCTCACCACACTGGTGCCAAGAAAAAGGCCAATACAAACCAAGATGAAAATGTTAACATTAGCTTAAAATGTTGCCAGTGTTTTGGCCAGTATAGAAAGTTCCATGATGTCATCGAACGATAGAGCAGGATGAAAGACCTCAAGAGGCATTTTAAATCAGTTGCGCTTCTCTTTATGTCCAGTTTTGTACATACCCGGTTTGGCAATAGAGAAAGCAACAATGCGGAGGAGCCAGTGCAATTCTCAACTCTTTGCCACTTGGGAGAAAAGTGAAAGACAGCCACTAGTGATTTAAAAAAAGCACCCTGCCATGGCAGAACATGTCATGCACAGGATTCTAGAATAGAATACTTCTGCAAACAGTAAATTGGTTTCCTAGGTGCCAAATTCACAGTGCAGAGTAATAAACCATCCCAAACCATGGAGGAATATTGACTGTTCTTTTGGGAAAGGGAGTAATTTTCCCCCATTCCTTAATCCAGTGGTGAATTTTCTTCCATAGGTGTGCAAGACGCTGCTCTCCAGTCAACAGTCAGAGAGCTGGGTCCAGATTACAAGTGTTATTTGATGGTGCCACTGCCCATCTGTCATTGTCATGAAATACTAGGATATCAGCTTTAGGATGCAAATCATGAATACTTCTATGTGTGGAAAATTTTCATGCCATGGTCCCTATCAGATAAATATAAACTCACAATAAAGCTATTCTTTCAGGTTAGCTTTCGTATTTAGGAACTTGGAGACTAAATCTCCAGCAGAGCATCTCAGTCACAGCACACACGTTTGCCTCTGATGCAAAATAAGTCCATCTGTTAGTGACACGGCAGCTGTCCTACACAGAATTCTACAATCTTCATTTCAAGAACAACTTTCAGAGCTCTTCAGTCCTATGTCCTCATTCTACAAGCAGTGCTTTTGTTACTTGTGTATTTATTAATTTATAGTTAATTAATCATTGATAAGAGTAACAAAGGACACAACATGAATTTTATGTACCAAATTCCTTTCTCCTTCTCATTTTCCATCCCTTTAGTTTTTGTTTTTTTTTTCCAAATGTGTTTTAAAGTTATTTTATCTTGCTGTATTATAAGTTTCTTTTGAAGCTGCTTTAAAGCCTTACTGGATTAAGTCACACTACCAACAAACAAATAAAAAATAAATATTCATTTGTAATAATTGGACCACCCAGTTGAAATATGCTGGTAGTTGTTCTCCTTGAAAGGGTAACAGCACTGTTGTTATTTCATCATCCCCCCTTCCTTTCTTTGAAACCATTATCCTGTGGCTTTGAAAATTTCCATGGAACTGGAGGAACAAATAGTCCATTTGCTTTTAGAATAGCCAGCAAGCTCATAAGGAAATTGTATCAGATGTAACTTGTATAAAGGAACAAAAATGTAACTTTTTTTTCTTTTTCTGGCTTTCCTGAAGCATGCAGGCTGAGGCCTGAGCCAAATCTTACAAGGTATTACATCGGTCAGGGAATTGACTGTTGGGCAAGTTCTTTACCCTTCCATGAATGATGCCACAGCTCCTCATGTCAAACTGGGAGGAGGCCCTTGCCAGAATGTAGAATGGGTCACAAAATGAAGAAAACAATACATAAACTTGGCAGATTTCAATAAATGACAGAAATCCCAATGTGGTTTTACTTTATTAACTATTTTAACGTTCACTTACATCCATCAATAGGAAGGGAAACAATGATTTAAGCACCAGACGGTGAGGTTATAGAATGAAGATGGAAATTGCAGAGGCTTCTCACTTAGTTCGGCTGCCAAAAACTGTAGAATTACATCTCGTATATGTGTCTGGGTCAGGTAAGAACTGGCTGGTTTCTGACAACGGTCTTTCGGATGGGACATCACCGAAGAGGCAAGATGCACAAAGAGGCTAATGTTCATTTCCTACGAAAAGAACTGAGGATGTCAAAGTAAATTGGAAAGGATAGAATCTGGGCAGGCATCTGAGGCTTTGGCTCACACTTCAGGAAAATGTTGTTTAGTGATTGCCCACAATTACAAAAAGCAGAGAAAGGGGGCCCCACTTGACAACAATTGAATTTCAATAAATTTTGCTGTTGAACCAACATCAGGAGATGGATTTTTTTTTAAAGTTCTTAATAAAAGTCAAGTATTCGCTGAATTCATTATTCTGCAGACATCTGCATTTGAAAAATACTTAAAATTCTTCTCATATCAATGGATTTAAATGTTATTCACTAGTAATTCTTTGGGTCTTTGAAGCTTTCAGCTAAAGTTTTGGTTTATGACTCAGCGTTACCTTATGTTATTGACTATCTGTTGCCATCTTTCACGTCAGGAAGCTCTTCATCTACCGAAACTATTTGTTAAGATACACCATGCATTCCTCTCAAAAGAAAAGTTATTTTAATGTGCTTTGTTTCAACCAAGATTCTTTATTTGTATCCATTTCAGCATCTTTATTTGAATCATCATAAGAGAGGAGGTAATGTATATACTACTAATGATTAAACTAAATGAAAAATAATATATATTTATTTTGAATTTTCTTCTATTTCTCTCCAAATGAAATCTACTCTTTCTTTATGCATAATGATAAATGAAATAAAAACTTTTGAAGCAGAAGTACAGGTATTGGCTTTAGAAATTCTCATGTTGTAAGAAAATATTTTATTCTTTCTGGATTTGGGGCGTTATTTTGGATAAACATTTAAAAGAAGAGTCTGAACAAATTATTCTCTAATTTCTGAGCTAAGTCACACATTTATTTACCAATTATTTGGGATCAAAATGAAGATTTTTTTTCCCTTTCAGGATACTCCCTAGACCCAATGTAAATTGTATACTGTTTAAATAGCAGCAAAGTCAGACTGCAGGGAAATCAAAATAAGAAGCCCTTTTCATCGTGAGACTAATTAATAAAATATATTACTTTCTGGTTGTCTGTTATAATAACTCACCTGTGTGTGAAGTTAGTACAGCAAATCAACAATCTCAGCAGTTACATTCTACATAGAGGGGTTTAATTCTTAATCTTGTTGCCTTAATGATGAATGCAGTCTGGTGTTGCTGACACCAACATCTATTCTTTTCATCACCCTGACTGCTTCAGTGGGAATGGAGAAAGGGTATTACAAATAGAAGTATTTTATAGGACAGATCTTTACCCCTTATAGTGATCCATATGCTCACTAGCACTCCCCCCACAAAATTGCAAAGCAATGGTGCTTGAAAGGACACTTAAATAAAAAGCACTTATGTCTCTTGCTGTATTTTGCTTTTTTATCAGTCAACTCAGAGCATTTCTTTTGGTCTGTTTAAATCTCAATTTATGGAAACATTGAAATCTCCATGAGTTCTGTAGAAGATGGAAGTATTTAAATAAAACTGTTGTAATTTGGGGGTAGGATATTTATACCACTCTATGAATATTGCATTTACTGTATATTTAAACAATGTATTAAGGATGAGTGAACTGACCTTCAGAGTGTCAGCTTGACACAAACCAGAGGCAGACGGAATGAGGGGCCCGGACATTATGTCTTCCACAGGAATATTGTACCACTTGGAAAAACACTGCATATTTCACTAGTCACACAGTAAATGACCAGTGGTGAACTCTGAGGCAGAAATGATTTAGAGATGTTGTGTAGAGGTCTTACTAAAATTTGATGTAAATACCTAAGTCTTACACATTCAGGAATTTAACCTTTCATATTAAGACTGGAATGAAGAAAACTGTGGAAGAATGTAGCAAGATTTAAAAACTGTCTTCAATTATCTACGAGAGTGAAATATTTGATGGTTATGTAATGCAATTCACTAAAAGGATCAACATTTTTTTCTTGTGAAAGTGACCCCTATAAATGCAACAACAATTAAAACCTGACTCTAACAAGTGTATAGACATGTGGCACACATGTGTACACATATGTGGCTAGGGTAACTTCCTTGAATTGTTAAAAAAAACCCTCAACTTTATAAACTTTATAAATTGTTTGCTAAGAAATACAGTTCTCAGTCAAATCTCTTCTCAAATCACTTTAACTATAACTTCTGTTTGAAATGATCAGCTGAGATCCTTTCTTCTGCTTGATGTGGGAATTGACGGAAACTATTTCTAGGCATCTCATCATTTCTTCATTAAGTTGAAGGATTAGCTGAAGAGTTCCATGATATCTTCCTAGTTAGCATCTGCACTTAGTGGTAAGCAATCAACAAATGTTAGAGCAGGAGGGAGGAGGGCCAGAAGAAGGCAGGGCTGAGGGTAGAGTGACTAATGAGAGTTTCAGGGATAAATTGGAGATCAGAGCCTCAGAGTTTAGTCCAAGCCAGTCTTTTTCAGAGTTTGAGAAGATAGTTTGGGGTGGACGTTCAGAAGTTCAAACTGAGCAGAGATTTTAGGCGAATCCATGGTTAGAGGATGCAGAACTTGATGTCTGTGGCAGCCTGGTGTGGTGGAGAAAGTGGATTTGTATTCAGGGATCCTGGATGGGGTTCAGTACAGAGGTTTAGGTGAGGCAGCTGGGCATAGGCAAGAATATGATTTTAACTTGGGGCATTAGCCAGGCATAAGGAAAAGCCCCAGGAGATGAAGGAAATTTTCTCAAACCCTGGATAGTTAGGTGGGTTCGTATGATATCAAGTAAATCTCAGGACAGGGATAATCTTTCTCTTATTGTTTAAAGAATTTTTTTTTTTTTTGGAATGAGCTTAACTAAATTCTTTTTTGGGGCTTTTCAGTTTTACTAATTCCTCTTTTTTTCTATAGGAAGGAAAAGAGGAATAAAGGGGATGGGTTGCTGCAATTTGTCCATGAAAAATTTGTAGCTTGATCAAAGTTGGAGGTGCTGGGAGAAGAATGGGTTTGTTACAAGGACCCAAGATTCATATTCTGGTATTGACCCCTAAGTTTTCATTGGAGAAGAGATGCTTCTGGATCACTCCAGAGCTGAACTCCTGCTTTCTCCCACATGATCCTCTCTTGGTGGGATCCTGCTTGAAAAAGTAGAACTCAAACAAGGAGGCATGGAAGATGGGTTGAATCTTGAGGGATCTTGGTAAGCTTTGTGGCCATGTATGTTTGTTGAATAATAATGAAGGATCTTTGGTATGGGTATAGAGTTTTATAGATGAGAAACAGTTTTCTGGAGACAGCTACACCTTCCACCCCACAGAAAACCATGTTCTACTCAACAGTAATGCTTGGCCTGGTCAGCAGAAACTTGTATTATTTTCTTCAACTTATGGGCCAACATAGAATAGATCTTTGCACTGTTTGTTATATGAGTGATCAAATAAGGGCCTAGGTATGATAGCATAGGTTTGGTTGGGGAAACTGGTTTAAGAATGAAGAATGTGTGGAATGAAGTTGTGGGAAGAAGGCTAGGGGTTGTTTTGATGGTTAGCATTCTAGGAAGTATCTTAGGTACTAATGTAGTCTATGCTTTTTACTTTTCTCATACTCATTTTCTTTACTGTAGGATTTGCAATGATGAATAGTAAGTTCTAGAAGAATAAGGAGGACCTGTAGACTAGGAGGGTAAGGTGAAGGTCTTGGTTGGAAAGGATCTCTATTAGAAAGCAGTATGTTTAACCAAAAACAAATTCTGAACTATTTTATTTTTGGAAAAATATGCTTAAAAAACATGATCTTCTCAAATAACTATGGGAAAAGATATGACAATTGAGAATAAACGGTTTCACAGCGAACTGACAATACCTTGCTTATAGGTCAGAGCAAATACATGGCCTAGAGGCCTGAGGTTTTCTGTTCCAGAATCATTCACTTTCTAGCACAAGATATTTCAGCTGAACTGCTAAAGGGTTAAAATTCCACAGCCATTTTATTTCATGTATTTATCCTACCGATCTTGACTGGAAACTTGGAGCCTTAGAAGCTCCTTTAATTTCCTTTTATGTGCTTCTTCTGGATGTGGTGTTTTTCATGGGTCAGTAGCTATATTAAGCATCTTAAAAGGTATCTTCTTTACATCTTTCTTCGGGTGGCTCAATTGTTTCTTGCTGCTGTGAGTTTCTTCTCTCTTGGCTCTGAGTTTTATGACTATTACATTTCTTTGGTATGTGTAGCATTATTTGAATGACAATCTCTTTGTCCAGAAAGTCAAGAAAGAATCTGTGTCTTTAGAGTCTTTAATAATACAGTTGCCTTGGTTGGAAACAAAGATGATCATGGTTTACTTGAGGCTTAAGTCAAGTATATGAAGCAGTGGGGATTTAATTCAGGGTCCTGTTTAGCAATGGTTTGTCAGCGTGACCTATTTCTACCTTCTTGAATCTCTCCTGGAAGCTTGTCTCTGATTTCAAACTTTGGTTTTTCTAACTGGCCCAACCTGAACAAAATGTCTGGTGTACCCAGGGCCCAATGTTAACAGACGAAAGACAAGGGAGAGTCTCATGTGACAGGGAGCAAGGTCAAATATAAAAGCAGGTCTCACAGTGTGTTAGAAACAAGTACACAGGTATAAGGATAGTCTAAGAAAAGAGACTTTTGCCAAGAAACTAAAACAAAAGTGCAGGACAGTGAGAAATAGCTTAATACCAATTGGCATTTCAAGATACAATGCAAGTACTATCTATCTCTTATAAAATTTTGACCATAGAAGTATAATATGTGGACCAAAAAAATTGACTTTAAGGTTATTAAGTGTTGCCATGAAGGAAGACCTGCATATGTGCCTAACTAAATGGGACTCCAAACCACTCCTATATTAAAATGATAATATAAAGAAGTAATTGGAAGAAATGGCCCAGTTATGTCCAAGGTGGGTGACCCAGTATTCCCTTTCCAAAGGAATTACAAGGAAGGAATCTGGATCAAGTCAAAAGTGAGTAAAGGAGGAAGAGGTGAGGTGGTTTTATAGAAATATATAAAACCAAGCCTACACGACTAGGAAATTCTTGGGTACTAGAGATCTGTTGCACCTCCTGCTAACTGATCCAATTTTAGTAGATAATGTCATTAATTGAATATTCATATTGTTTCATCTGTTCTTCTAATTGGCATCACTGCCTGAAAGAAACCATAGTGTGGGAAAAGGCAAGAGTCCATTCTCCTGGAGTCTCGTCAGGATTGGATGAGATTGGTGCAGACCAAGAAGTCTAGTGGGTTGGGCCTATCCTAAGCGTGGATCAAAAAAGGACTCAAAAGTATCCTGGATGTTTGTCCTGCTGTTTGGAAAGTGAATGTACTTTCAAAATTTCAATGTTGGGTTCCATATCACACTTGACTTGCTTCGTTATGGTGCTACTGTCTGCACTAATGTGAATGTCATCTCTAGATGCTATCTTTCAAAGATTCTAGGGTCCAGTTTCAATCATTGGATTTCTTTAGTTGTTTTGAACCTATAATTACATGCTTGGTGGTTTTGCCATATTCGCTCATGGGATTTCAATGTTCCATGGAATTTGATCTGGGACTTCTACTTTGTAAACTTTCTTAATCACTTTTATCCTCAGACCAAGGGGTGATAACAGGCTAGTGGATGGGAAATCACATATGGTTGGCTGAGTCCCCACACAACACATCTGGGAAAAATCCACCCAAGAGGAAAGGCCAGTGCTTTAGCTCTATAAATAGTGCTTTAGAAACTAGCAGAAAGTCTTTCCCTCCTGTTTACCACTCCTACAAGTGAATCTATGGAATACATATGGAAACTGAGAGTCCATCTTGGAATAGTATCTGGGGTCACTTAGGTCATTAAAGGGGGGCCAAGGAATTTTCTAATCCTAAAAACCCTGAAGCCTTTGGTGATGTCTACTCTTCTCCAGAGGTCCCACTCTCAATTTTTCAGAATATTTTCCCAAGTCATTTGGGTGGCGCTTCATTTTCCATGGCTTTTATCTGAGTGGCCATTTTTCCAGTCTTAGCTCCTTTACTATCCACTTCCTCCCAAATCAGGAAAGAAATTAAAAGTTCTTTTGTTTCTCATCTACCTTCTCTGTTTAGTTCTTAGTTACATCACTAGCTATCTTTATATCCCTAATACCCAACACAATTTTTGAAATTGTAGATTATTGCACCCTCTCCCAGCCATTAATAAAATAGGACCCAGTTTCCATTTGGTTGTTATTTCCTTGAATAACAATTACTACCCTTGATTGGCATCCTTAAAGAGGGAATGTGGAAGATGGAGCACCAAAATCCCCACAAATTCCATAATCTACTGTTTTCTTCCCAGAGATATATTCTTTTATACTTTTTTAAAAAACTCTTGTCAGGGATTGTAAAACTGAATCAGTAGATGTTCATTGGTATCCATAATAGTAATATCTATCATTCATTGTGTCACTTTTTGTGCCTAGAAATGAGGATGAAGACCAAATATATTTTTCTTATTATAAACCACAGTATCACAATGTGGATTTTGAATCATTGGTTACACAGGAATTCATCCATGTTTTCTTCAAGTTCTTGTATGGCTTTATTTTTTACATTTAGATTCCAGATTGACTTGGAATTTATTCTTGTTTATGTTGTTAAGAATGGATCTACAATCATCTTTATTCCAAATGGCTACACCGTGGTCCCAAAATAATTTATTCAAAAGACGACTTTGTCCCAGTCACCTGAGATACCACCTTTACCGCTGGAAATCATTTCTAGCAGAGAGCTCCTAAAACTCTTGGAATTTCCTAAGTGATGAGAGCCACAAAGGTGTCTTTTGATATATTAATGAGGTGACTTTTAGACCTCACCTAAGGATGTGGGCTGGTTGCCAGGGGAACCAACCACATGATTAGAGTGTTGGAACTTTCAGTCCCACCCCCCTGACCTCTGGGGAGGGAGAGGGGCTGGAGGTTGAGCTCAATCAGCAATGGTCAGTGATTTAATCAATCATGCCTAGGTGATGAAGCCTCCAAAAAACCCCAAATGGACTGACTTTGGAGAGCTTCCGGCTTGGTGAACACGTGTAGGTGTGCAGAGAGTGGTGTGCTCTGAGGGCATGGAAGTTCCCTGCCCTTTCCCCATACCTTGCCCTATGCATCTCTTCCATCTGGCTGTTCCTGAGTTAAATCCTTTTATAATAAATCAGTATTCTAGTGAGTAAATGTTTCTCTGAGTTCTGTGAGTTGCTCTAGCAAATTAATCAAACCCAAGGAGGGGGGTCATTGGTACCTCCAATCTGTAGCTGGTCAGTCAGAAGCCCAGGTGGCAACCTAGACTTGTGACTGGTGTCTGAAGTGTGTGTGTGGTGGGGAGGGGGGTGGTCTTGTAGGACTGAACTCTTAACCTGTGGGATCTGCTGTTATCTCTGAGTAGATAGTGTCAGAATTTAGTTGAATTGTAGGACACCCAGCTGGTGATGGAGAATTGCTTGGTGATGTGGGGAAACATCCCCCACAACACACACACACGCGCACACACACACATCTTGGAATTGGGTGTGAGAATTATAATATGCAATAAAGGAGTAGTTAGCAAATTTGAAACTTGTGCATAGCGTAATCAAAGACATAAAAAAATGGCAAATTGCCATATAGATTACAAATCAAGAGCTAATTGTTCTTAATATTAAAAAGAAGCTTTTAGAAGTTGAGAAAAAGTCTAATAGAAAAATGAGCAAAAGAAGAACGGAAAATTAGGCAAAAAAGATATTTTATAAAGGTCCTTAAATATGTGAAAAGGTGTTCAAGTTGACTCATAATAAGAGAAATGCAAATTAAAACTACACCGAGATACTATTTTTCTCTCATTGGACTGATAAACATTCAAAAGCTTGACAATACATTTTGTTGACCGGAGTTCAAGGAAAAAGAGCTTAGAAGATATAAACCCTAGGAGCAATGAGCAACACAGCTAGCGCCCCATCTCGGTTTCTAAATACCATTCCTTACTTAAAAGAACAGAGCTCCTAGGAGAAATGGGTATACTATGAACCTGAAATGTCTCACTGAGTGAAAAAATAAGTGCTCAAAAGAATAATGACAACATATCAAAAGAACACAGGAACCATTCTGAAGAGGCTCCAACTAGCCAAATCTATGATAATTTAAGCATGAAAAAAATAAGGCCAAATAATAAATTACAACCCATTAAATAAAATAGGAATTTATTAGTCAATACTGATAATAAATAAGTAGGGGATGACGAGAGGGTTCTTCCTTACAATAAAATTCCAAGTGATAAATGTCAAGTTTGAAAACCAGTATTTGGCAATCATCATAGTAATAATTGGTACAGGTAAGAATCATCAATGGTGGCCATTTCGATTAGAAGCAGAATATTTGCATGGTCTCAAAATGTCTCCCTGTTGATTGCTTATTCGTTTCATGAGAGAAAATAGTAAGTATACAGTGGAAAAACTGGAGAACACCTTGACTGGATTATCAAAATTAACATCACCAGTGAAAAGCAGACATACATCACCTACTTCCCTATTTGATACCTGGGAAGGACACAACATCCTTATATAGTATTCTGGCTGAGAATGCATAACCTGAACTCGATCATGATGAAACATTCAGACAAATCCAAATTAACAGACATTCTAAAAAATACTTGGCCCACTTTCTTCAAGAATGTCAGTGTTCTGAAAGGCAAAGAAATACTGAAGACCAGTTTCAGATTAAAGGAGACTAAAGGATCATAGCAACTAGATGCAATAGGTGATCTTAGTCTGGATCCTCTTTTGAAAGGGGGAAAAAAGTTTAAAAGGACATCACTGAGCGGTGGAAAACGTTGAAGTACGAACAGCAGATCAAAGCGTCATCTCAATGTTAAAGTTCCTAAATTTGATATCTGTACTATGGTTATATAAGAGAATATCATTTTCCTTAGGATAAACACAAGAAGGTTTCAGGAGATCAAGGGGCATGATGTATGTAATCTGTTCTCAAATCTGATAAAAAATAAACTATAACATGATTTTTCAAACTACACGATCAATCACATACTGGGAAGGATAGAGTATGAGGTTCAAAGACAGACTTTGGTGCAAATCTTGTCCTCACCACCAACAATGACTTTTGGATTTTGACTTTTGGCAAGTATTAACCTTTCAGAGCCTTGGTTACCTCACTTGTTAAACTAGAATAAAAGGACCTATCTTATCATAGGTGAGCATGAATTGGATAATGTGTTTTAACAAGTGCCTAGCAGCATAAAAAATACTGAATAAACTACTAGCTTCTTCTTTCCGCCACCTCTCCCTTCTAACTAAATTCTTGGACTTTTTAGAAACGCATTAGCTCTTTTAGGCTGCTAGGATACAATGAAGTATGTACAAGTATAGTTGTCCTCAAATGAATGGGAGCGGCCTC
This sequence comes from Tapirus indicus, assembly GCA_031878705.1. NCBI lineage: Eukaryota > Metazoa > Chordata > Mammalia > Perissodactyla > Tapiridae > Tapirus > Tapirus indicus. Next base: position 111,524,788 of record CM062921.1, on the reverse strand, counting down.
AACAGTTAATACACAGTGAGTCAACCCACAGTTCTGTTTCACATTCCATGTAAGACAGTTTCATGAGGCAGTGGAACTTTCGGTGATGAATTTGGGGTGACCTGAATTTGCACACCAGCTCCACCACTTACTAGCTGTTGACTTTCCAAACCTCAATTTTCTCACCTATAAATCATGCATAAAACTACCTTGCATGATTGTTATAAGGACTGGGAAGGATATATGGAATTTACTAATTATTCCTTTATTGCATATTATAATTCTCACACCCAATTCCAAGATGTGTGTGTGTGCGCGTGTGTGTGTGTTGTGGGGGATGTTTCCCCACATCACCAAGCAATTCTCCATCACCAGCTGGGTGTCCTACAATTCAACTAAATTCTGACACTATCTACTCAGAGATAACAGCAGATCCCACAGGTTAAGAGTTCAGTCCTACAAGACCACCCCCCTCCCCACCACACACACACACTTCAGACACCAGTCACAAGTCTAGGTTGCCACCTGGGCTTCTGACTGACCAGCTACAGATTGGAGGTACCAATGACCCCCCTCCTTGGGTTTGATTAATTTGCTAGAGCAACTCACAGAACTCAGAGAAACATTTACTCACTAGAATACTGATTTATTATAAAAGGATTTAACTCAGGAACAGCCAGATGGAAGAGATGCATAGGGCAAGGTATGGGGAAAGGGCAGGGAACTTCCATGCCCTCAGAGCACACCACTCTCTGCACACCTACACGTGTTCACCAAGCCGGAAGCTCTCCGAAGTCAGTCCTTTTGGGGTTTTTTTGGAGGCTTCATCACCTAGGCATGATTGATTAAATCACTGACCATTGCTGATTGAGCTCAACCTCCAGCCCCTCTCCCTCCCCAGAGGTCAGGGGGGTGGGACTGAAAGTTCCAACACTCTAATCATGTGGTTGGTTCCCCTGGCAACCAGCCTACATCCTTAGGTGAGGTCTAAAAGTCACCTCATTAATATATCAAAAGACACCTTTGTGGCTCTCATCACTTAGGAAATTCCAAGAGTTTTAGGAGCTCTGTGCTAGAAATGAGGATGAAAACCAAATATATATTTCTTATTATAAACCACAATATGGATTTTGAATCATAGGTTACACGGGAATTCACCCACGTTTTCTTCTAGTTCTTGTATGGCTTTATTTTTTACATTTAGATTCCGGATTGATTTGGAGTTAATTCTTGTTTATGTTGTTAAGAATGAATCTATGTTCATCTTTACTTCAAATGGCTATGCTGTAGTCCCAAAATAATTTATTAAAAAGACGACTTTGTCCCAGTCACCTGAGATACCACCTTTATCATATACTGGAAATCCATAGTAGTTGGGTCTGTGTGTGGACACTCCCCTGTATTCCATTGGTCTGTTTGTATATACACGTGCCAGTACTACATGGTTTTCTTACAGGTAGATCATATTCTAACCTCATCTTTTACAGATGAGTAAACAGAGACATAGAAGGTCAAGTGTCTTTTCCCATACCAGGCAGTGGTAGAGCCAGGGCTGGAAACTGGTTTTCCTAACACGTTTCATTTCCTTCTACGCTGTGCTGCTCTTATCTCTCTCTTCCACTGCATTTGGTGAGAGTGGAAAATCTAGTTACAAGGAAGATCTTATTTTGTCTGGACAAAAACAGCTATGGGATTATGATCTTAGAACAGATTTGTAGATAGAGTCATGAGGCAAATGCCTTTTGGGAGAATGTAAAGGCACAACCCACCGTATGGACTGTTCTATGGAGAGTTGGACCTGGAAAGACATATGGTAAGTAGTAGAGAGATCATATAAGAGGAAGCTGGGAAGCAGAGGGGTTAAGTGATACGTCCAAGGTCACACAGTATGCTAGTGACAGAGCTGTGTGGTTTAATACAGATGCCCTCACAGCCCCAACAACCCTTTGGCAATGATTTATTGGACACTTTTTTGAACAACTGCTTCTTTTAAGCTGCTGTACATTTGTGTCTACATTAAAATTTGACCTTGTTATATAATGTCTGGCATAAAAAGTTATTGGTAGCCTGCCTATACCCCACTTAAGTTTCTGCTGAAGTTTTTACCTAAAGAATGAAAAAATTGTTGGATGGGTTTGGAGAGACAATTCTTCTTATAAATAGTGCTAAAACTCCTTTTTTATATGGACCTGTTCAGCTAAAATCTAAACAACAAAGACATTTGATTTACTGCAGGCATTAGGTTGGAGTGTTAAGTGGTTGTTTTAATTTCAGAGTTTTTATAAAAGAGCTGCTCTCACCATATAGTTGATTACAATTTAAAAACAGAGACATATGATTTATTATAAACAGTGTTTTTGAGAACTAAACTTTTTTTTGAAGAACTAAAAATATGTATTTCAAAAATTTTCAACTCCAGGAGATGTGGGGACCTGACTGTTTTCTTTTCCTCCTTTGGAAATGGTATGTGGCTGTTGAGTTCTAAATGGTCAGAGTCTTCCTTGGTGGTATTAAAGAATAAGAAAGAGGAAATGGGAATCTTCTGGGTTCTGTGTTTGACTGGGCTGAAGACAGGGCTCCAGGCAACCTGGGTAAGTAACCTGCAGCGTGGGCTTGTTTTGGATGGTCTGCTCTTCAGTTACTTTGCCTCCTCTAAATACCCGTCCCCTCCCACCTGACCCCAGCAGCCTCTCTCAATCTTAGCCAACAACAGGAGCACAGCTGATCAGAGCAGCAGCAGAAGCATATTCGTGCTATTAAGAGGTGTACTCTCTAACTCTCACCACGAAATTCTGTGACATCTGGGAATGCCATTGCTCAGTTTAAAAAAAAAGCGTACACTTCCCCTTTCACTAGAAAAATCCATAAAATGTTTGGTCTTGAAATGGTTAGTTAGCTGAACTGTCACAAGGCAAAGTATTTCAAAATTTTTTTGTGTGTAGTATTTTTACTGAAAGATGAAAGAGTTTGAAATATTTTTCTTGGGGAGATGTTTTTGAAGTTGCATTTGAGTGTGAGAGTCTGTATTATTTAGAGGCTTTACTAAGTGAAAAACAAAAGTAGTTCTGATAAAGGTCTACATATTGGACAGAATCCAACACAATGCCTTTTGTATACTCAATGTCCAATTATTATCGTCCATTTTCTTTCTAGGTTCCCCTTGTCCCTCACTGCATTCTGAAAGGAGATTGCATCATCTCTAAAACGGATGGACACACACACACACACACACAGAGCTAAAGGCAAATGGTGGTGTCCCAGCAATAGATAAAGACATGATGAGATCCCAAGTACTGGAAAGATTATTCCCTTCATCTCTCCCAACCCTAGTATATTATTCAAAGTAAACCAATGCTAGACGACTTGAAACTTAGAGGGATGCTGAAATTAAGATGGCTTCTTTCTAGGTTTTCTGATAAGTCTGTCAAAGCTCAACTTCTCTTTTTCCCTCTCTTATTTGCTCTATCCTACAAGCACATGTTTAGTTTTACTGGGAATATTGACAAGCCTTCTACACAATTTCTTTGAATAAATAGGGATTTACTTCAGCTGAAAAAGGATTGTTTTCTGGGTCTTGTTGCACCAGAACTAATCAAAATCTTGTCTAGGTCAACAGTTCTTGAGTAAACAGAATAATAAAAAATTTTGCATGCTTGTATATACTGGGCACTGTTCTAAGTGTTTTACACATATTATTCACCTAATCACCGCATAACACAATGAGGGTTTTATTTTTATCTCCACATTACAGAAGAAGAAACAGGGACAGAGAAATTAAGAAACTTGCTTAAAGTCTCAGTCTTAGTAAGAGGCAAACTTGGAATTTGAATCTAGGCAATGTAGTGTAGTATTATACTGTACTGAGGCTCCACTCAAAAAGAATTAATAATAGCAAGCATTTTCATAGTGCTAGACACTACTGTAGTACTTTATGTATATTAGCACTTTTAGTCTTCACAAAAACTCTATGAGGTGTGCTCGTTTTCTATTTACTCATTCAGTCACTCTCCATCCTTCCATACCCTGCTCTATGCCTTTAGAGGCTGACATTTGGGACGAAATATTTTACCTTATGGTTTCCAGCTGTGTTTGGCCAATGAGAGTTTCCAGCATGAGATCAGAAGGGAGAAGGAAAGTGAGGTCATGGTACTCATTACCCTAGTTCCCTCCCTTTTGAGTCACTGTGGATTGGCTGCATCCCTTTCTCAAAGACCATAGCTCCTGTTTATTTGTCTTCTTTAACAGTCACTCTCTCTGGGTCCTGGTAACAGCTTCCTCCTCTTATCCATTATGCTTAGGAGTGGCAAAGTCTCTCTGCTATTGCTAGCTCAGGAGTGCTCTGACCGCCTGCCCACAACTTGGTAAATAATCGCCTCATTAAACTCTCCTCAAACACTGTTTGAGTGTGCCATTGTTTTCATGCTAATACTGATAGTAAATAGGACATATTATGTTATTATCAGCACCCATAGTTGACTTATAAGGCACAGGGAACTTAACAAAAGGGCCCAAGGTAATTGGTAGAATTGGGATTAAAACCTAGGATGTCTGGCTAAAGCCCATGCTTTTAGTCACTACACTCTTCTGCCTCTTGGTTTAAGGAGATGTTGGGCTTTCTGCAAACAAGCTTGCAACGCAGGTTATTACATATCAAAGGATGATTAAAGGATAGTTTACTGTAGCTAAGATTTATAGCATGAAAGTGCTATGGGATAAATGTAATGAGTTTATTCACACATTTATCAAACATTTATCAAATTTGTTTCATGTGTCAAGCACTCTGCTAGATTTTGGGGATAAACAATCTACAAAAAAGATTCTTGGTTTCAAGAACTTGTGGATGGTCCAAAGATTCACCTGTTTGTTCTCCAGTATTTTGGATTTGATTAGCAAGGAGTGATATAGCAAAAAAGCCTTGGCATTTGATGTACCTATGCCGTTATTGTCCAAAACGCATAACTTTTAAGAACTTTCTTTTGGGTCAATAACGTTAATCAGTGATTTGTAGCATGTTTTCTTTTCCTAGGCAGTAGAAGTTCTCCTTTTAGGCACAATATAATCAAGATATAGAGTCTTACAAAGTCAAGTGACACATTTTTTTAATGCTAGTACTACAATCAGAATCTAATTAATATATGTGTGAATTCTTTTCCCCTACTAATTGAAATATTTCTTTTGGGGAATCATTTTACTGTAAGCTTTTGGAGAAAAAAACCCTGGGCTGGAGTAATAGCCCTGGATTCTGGTGCCAACTTTGCGTCTGACTGGTTGTGAGGTCTGGTTCAAATAGACTAATTGTTCTGGACTGCAGTTTCTCATTTGTGTAATAATGGAGCTGGACTAGGTCTTTTTTCTATGACTTTTTCGTTAACCTCTATTGTTTTTATCCCCAACAAATATTAGGAGATACAAAGAAGTGAAGGAATATGTCTAAGGTAAAAATTGTATTTAGTGCAGAATTGGGTGATATATAGGTCTCTTGATATCTGTTCTGTGATTATAGTCCCTGGAAAGAAATATGTACTGGTTAGGTTGACACTGGTGCTATAACAAATAGACTCAAAATGTACAGTCACTCAAAAATAATAGAAATGTATTTATTTCAAGGTGGCTTTCCTTTATTGAGGGACTCAGATTGACTGAGGCTCTGGCATTTTCAACACGTGTCTCTCAAGAGCATTGTGGTCATCTCCCTCTCTGACAACCAGAGGCAGAAACATAGAGGAACATATTTAAAGTGTATATAGGTTAGATCTGCAAGTGGCACAGATCACTTCCATTCATATTCTGTTTGCTAGAACTCAATATATTGCCCCCCCCCAAATACAAGGAAAGCTATGAAATATAGTATAGTTGTGTGCCCTGCAAAAAGAGAAGCATGTAGATTTTAGTGAACCATTAGCAATCTTTGCCTTAGAGTGGAAGTGACATATGCAAGAGCAATTTTCTTTATCTTCAGGGAAATTGCCTTATTCTGCCCAGGTTGTCAGGTGGCCTCTTTTTGTCATATTTTAATAACTCTTTTCTGTAAATCCTCTTTCCATAAGCTCTGTAATTTCTGTTTACAGCAGTTGCTTCTCTTGAAGTTTCTTATTCCTTTACTTCAATGGAAATGAAAAAAATGGGGGCTGACCAGTGGCATAGTGGTTTAGTTTGTGCACTCCACTTTGGCGGCCTACGGTTCGTTGGTTCAGATTCTGGGTGCAAACCTATGCACTGCTTATCAAGCCATGCTGTGGCAGGTGTCCCACATATAAAGTAGAGGAAGATGGGCATGGATGTTAGCCCAGGGCCAGTCTCCCTCAGCAAAAAAGAGCAAGATTGGCAACAGATGTCAGCTCAGGGCTGGTCTTCCTCACCAAAAAATAAAGAGACTATGACATGAAGCAGGAATGAGAGAAAATATTTTTTCCTGAACATGACCCTGAGGGAACCAGGAAGAAGAACTAAAGAAAAAATCCAATGTTAAAAAAAGAAGGACAGAGAAATGTTAAAAGAAAGAGTGAGAATGGGAGATCTGGGTGGAGCAGGGACACTCGTAATGGTGCTCTGAAGGGCCGTTCTTTCAAGAGAATTGAGTCAAGAATCACAAGATTAAGACCGCAGTAGGATGTGCTGCCTTCAGGAGTGTCCCTGGCAAAGAAGATCTGCAAATTATGGCTTTTGTGGTTTTCTTCTTGTTTCTTGCTAAGAAATAAATGGAGCCATGAGCATATCTGTGGAGCCTCATTTTCCTCAGTCTTCCCCTCTCCCAGGGTTTGTTGCATGCTCTCCCCAGCAGCCACAAAATACTGAGAATGCCTTGAGATTGCATGTTGTCCATCCCAAATCATGATTCACGAATCCCCTTTGTTGTAAACTGACCTGCAGAATGGGAGAAAGAAAGAAGGGGTAGGCAGGAAAAACACATTTTTGGGTTTATAATTTTGAGACTTGGGTTCTGAGGCTTTCCAAGAACTTCACTGAAATTTGACTTATCATCACAGCATCTTCAAAATTATAAGCAAGAGCACAACAAATCAAAATGAGAAAAAGGTGACTGCCCCTGTGATCCTCAGAGATAACTGAAACAGACGAAGGTAACTTGGGAATACAGTATAGTTTTGTTGTAACCTATTGTAAATATCCAGTTATGTAGTACATATCTAATTATGTCTTTTGGGGAAGCAAGAATCATATCCATTAAAGGCTGTCTCTGATATTGTTAGCCCACAGCATGGTATTAGTCCAGTCTCTTTCCATATTTGGTAAGACTTGTCAGTTTATTTATTCATTCAGAAATATGAGAAGAAGGATGACCCAAGTCCCACAAGAGAAAGGGCACTTCATTACTAAATGGGAGGCCTGGGTTTTAGCACTGGCTTGCCATGATCTTATGTGACATTAGGCAAATTATTTAACCTCTTTAGACCAAGGTTCCCTCATTAGTAAAATACGTTGTTGTAGTTGATGATCTTTAAGGATTCATTCTGTGCTGATATTCTGTAACTGTTGATTATTGCCCTCCTTTTTCCAAAAAAGGTTTAAGGTAGCTGATTCTACAAACAGGTATTTTTAGTTCTGTATGCCAGGGTACCAGCAGCTCTTTAATAATGCATTATTGAATAAAACACTTGATTAGTTTCAACAAATATATATTTGGTTTAAAAGTCTTCCTTCAATATTCAACCAATCTTTATTGAGGTATCTGGCTGAAGCGAACTCATTTAAAAGATTATTTCTGCCCACTGTGGGAATCTATAAATGATTAAGGTATGGTTCCTGCCTATAAAAGGCTTATAGAAGCATAGGAGATCTAAGACATTTATTTGGATAACTATAGTAATGATAGAGTGTTAAGTGCTACTAACTTCCTGCTTCTCATATGGTAAGAATTCAACTAGGGAAATTTCTGCCTCCATTCTCTTCTCCTTCCAGGCCAGATTATCTTTCCAAAGGTCCATATGAGAGGTAGGGTGGTGAGAGAGAATGCAAATATCCTCTTAAGAATAAGGCCTTGACCAAGGCATCATAGGCATAAAATAGTGAATTAGGTAGATAACATACTTCAGTATCACAAAAGGTAAATCTAAATCCTGGTTTCTTTAGCTAATAAATTATCCTACAAAAAAGTAAGTTTCCAGTAACCACACTGTGTAAGAATTATTTCTCACTAGAAAACAACTCTGTTCTTGTTTGCAGAAAAAGAAGATAATAATGTTTTTCTTTTTCTGTGTGGCCCAATGGAAAGACCATGTAATTCTAGAACCAGAAATACCAGATTCTGAATATGGACACTGTTTCTTATTTGTAATTTTATTTGTTTTTTATCTGTAATTTCCCCTTCCATAAAAGTAGAGGTATAATAACTGTCTCAGAGAATTGCATCGTTTAAAAATAAATGGCACTCAATAAGTATTTGTTTTCTTCTTTCATGGTCAAGGAAATGAACAATAATATGTTTATTTATTTATTTATCTGATTTATACATATAGTTATCTATTTTCCATTGAAAAAGCTATTCTCATTGCCACATTGACTAAAACTTAGACAGTTAGTCTTCATTTTTAAGAAAATATATTGACTAAACCCTCAAAACTTTAAGTAGATAGAATCCATTTGTATGAAGAGTGAGATTTCTGACTCATTTTACATCTGGTGTTTTACCAGTAAATGGCCAGAATTACATTCTGGTTTGGGGTTTGGTTGTGATTCATCATCTCTCAGATGCTGTGTCTATGCTAAAAGGTCAACTTTTGTCTTCATTTTACGCAGATGCCTTCCAATAGTGTTAGCTGAGCAAAGCAAGACCACATAGTCTTTAGATGTTGATGTCATGAGAGAATGAATGTTTAACCAAGAAAAGCCTCTCTCTGCCATATTGCTGTTCCTCCCCACTCTTCTGTTCTCCCTTAACAACTCTTGCACAAGCCAGATTGTGTATTTTCTTGCACATGACTCTGCAAAGACATCAACACTCTTGTTGACATCTAAGGGAGAATTCCACTGTATAAGAGAGAGCCATCTGGATCATGAGAATGTGGCCTATACCACACTCACTCCATCAGTTTATCATAGTTAGTATGATAGAAATCAGAGGTTATAGCAGTTTTTTCCTTGGAGATGTTTAACTATTTGCTATCATTAGGGACTGTCTGACTTGGGTACAAAAGATGGGGCTATATGACATCTGGAGTCTTTTTTCGATGCTGTTAACTCTATTTCCCAGATGTTGGTGATGTGGTTTGCAGATACTATAATCAGGAGCAGTGTGCAAAGGACAAAGCATTCAAATTCTCTTTGTGGGCTTGTATTTCCACATCTCCTTCACTCTCATGCACGTCTTGTTGAAGCACATAGAAAAGAGACAAGTTGGGTGGGGAGCAAATGGCACTGAGGCTAGTGAGAATAGATAAGGGGTACACACAGACTCATGTAAGCCATTGAAATGAATTTCCATGGAATCTCACTTTTTTGAGATGTTTGAATTAGTTGCTCCCAAAGTTACTGTCTTTCAAGGCAGAGGATTATCTGCACAGGATCCCTACACAATAGCAAAGAATGTGAGTCTTTGCACAAAACATTGAAACATGGTTTTTGCTCAGTGTTTTCCTCCAGGGTTTGGAAATAAATTCTATTTGTAAATTTCTATTGTAGTTCACATCATGATATTTCAGTGGCCTCGACAGTCTTAACATATTACAAAATTAGCAATGCAGAAAGGAGTTGAACACAACATTAGATTCAATAAACAAAGCCAGATCAAACAGAGCAGTAGGTTCAGGATACTGAATGGGGCAGGAGTTGGGGGTGGGGGTGTGCCAGCAATTATAACATATGTGAGACTGAGAAAACAGTCCACTGAATTAATACATTATATCAAGTGAGTTTATTTCTTAGGTTGTAAAGTGTGAATATTTATTCCTTGGAAAATTTCCTCTTCAAAGTGTTGTAAAAACCAAAAGAGTTTTTAGAAAACTCATAAGATAAAACACACTGTTACAGAAAAATGATTAATCGCTGTGTCAGCTACCTAGCTATTAAATTTTGGACAAGTTCCCAAGGCTCAGCCAAGATAAAGTCTCTAGATTTCAGTTTCTTCATCTGTAAAATAAGAGGTCAGATTAGACGATTTCTAAAGTCTATTTTTGTTATAATATTGTGTGATTGTCTAATAATTAACAAATTCAACATTCAGTATGTATTAAGGGCTATGATGATCCTGGAGTTATCCTGGATGTATGTACACAGAGATAAATAAGGCAATAACCCTGCCCGAAGAGCCTGCAGACCTGTCTCCTCTGTGTCTGCACATGTTCTAAAGAGCTTGTTTAGAATTATCTTGTTTTTTCATTCATATTCCAAGATCCACATGGAATATGTTATTGGAGGTGTCTCTGGATTCCTGCAATCAGTCATGAGTTACCGCAACAGAAAATGAGAGCATTAGTAGGGTATTGACTAGTGATGGATGCTCTAATGGAATGGTGACTATGAGGACATATTTTCTTGGCCTTCAGATTACTGTAGTAAGCACCAGGATATTACCTGTATCTTGATGAATCTCTTGTTTCTGTCCTTTCCTGGCTATCAATTCTGTATCATTCCACTGAAATTTAAGAGCCCAGGAAAAATTGAATTTATAACTTGCCGAAAGTGTTTTGGAAAGACAAATGTTATATCACCTTCCCAAATGGTTCCATGTTCAATTGTGAGCCTTAGGAAGTCTGTCATGGAGCTGGAGATGGTGGTGGGAAGGGGAGGGAGCATATTACATCAGTTAAGAGGAATGAGCAGGGAGATGACACAAATTTATGAAGAGGGGCTAGGAAGATTAAGACCAGTCTTGGTGGAGGCCTGTGCTTGAATTGTGTGAAATTTAGGTGGGTGTGGTTTAGTAGGCAGTGACAGGTTTACTGCATTTCTACATTTCAGTGTATTAAAAGTGGAGAAACTCCTTGAAGAGTGAAAAAGACAAACTTTAGGAAAAAAAGAAATATCACTGTGAATATAGCAGTGAGGTTTTAGAGAGTAAATTGTAGAATGAAAATATACAAAACAACTTTAAATAAATTAATGTATATTAAGTAATAAATAGGTTATTAAGGAAAGTTTGAATGATTGAAATGTGTTTCAGAGAAGATGACTTTGTTTCAGGACTGGTGTTTAAGCTGTATGGACCATAAGCCTGAGTCAAATACTCATGTTCTTTTGAATTAACTTTTATTGTCAGATTTACGATATTTTTTATATTTTAATATATAGTATATATTATGTTGTGTGATGATATATTCTTTGTCCAAGGATGTGTTTAAATGCTGGCCATAGTGAGCTGAGGTTAAGCATCTGAAGAATAAATGACTGAATTTTCCAAATATTTGGTTATAGAATTTTCTCATGATTTTAAGTGTAGATCAGAAATTTGGCTGAGGATTTCAGAATTGTTAATTATCTGCTAAAATTTACATTTTTATTGATGAACAAATTAATGACATGCCCCAAAAGTTTTAATATTCATTAGCATAATCATTCACCCAGAAAATTTGCCAAAACTGTGCCACTCTCTAGATTATGATATAGGGGCTTCCAGCTTTGAGCAAACTTTAGAGTTAAAATCTGGATACATGAGATAAATCAGCATGTGACTATTCTTGATTAGAGTAGGATCGTTCATTTTTATGGCAGTAATTATTGAATTATTTTTATATGTAATTTGTTATATATATAAAGATTTGCAAACCGAAAATCAAAATTAGTCACAGCTATTGTGAACTGTATTTATTAAAAGCCATGAGGCATAACATTATTGTTTGGCATAATGTGGTATTCAAAGAGCTTTTTATTTCGTCCTGAATTATACAGAAAATTGCCATTACTTAATTTATTAGTAATTTATAATGCACACATATTCAAGATGTGGTGGTTTTAAAATATGTCTACAAATTCTTTGTCACTCTTCCCAATGAGAGGCGGAATCCCCTTAGGACTGGGTGGGCTTTTTGACTGTTTCAACTGATAGAGTATGAACTGCTGCCTTGCATGGCGGAATACTTATTCTCGAAGCCTTCAGCAGCCAGGTAAGTGGTCTGACTGCCGTGAGGCCACCATGCTGTGAAGAAGCTCAAACTAACCCATGTAGGAAAACCACATGGAGAGATGCCGAGACTCCGTGAAGAGACAGAGATGCCTGGCCAGCCCCCAGATCTCCAGCCTCCCAACGTTTGGGCTTTAGTTACTATCTCACTGCGGCCACCTAAGAGACCCTGAGCCAGAACTGCGCAGCCAAGCCCTTCCTGAATTCTCGCCTCAAAGAAAGTGTGAGAGGTAAGAAAATGTTGTTGTTTTAAGCCACTGAATTTTGGAGTAGTTTGTTATGCATCAATAGTAGCTGGAAAATAAGGAGAATTTGAGAAGATATGTGAAAACCAAGAGATTAAAAACCATTTAGGGCAGTGATTTGTAACATTTTAGGGAAGGTGTTGTGAACTCCTTTGAGATTTTAATGCAAGCGATCAGGCTTTATCCCAGAAAAATTTTGTATAACCTGCATGAAACACAGCCTTGCTCAAGACCTCAGTTTTCAAAGTCTTGAAAAAAATTGAAAAACAGTTTCTTTAGGTACCTGAAATGAAATAATTATTGCAATTGGGTGCCAAATTTAACTCTCTGACAGTTGACTGAAAGGGAAAGAAGATAGATTATACAACATTTTCATTGTCTAGTAAACGAAAGCATAGATATTTGTCTGGGAGGACCTGCTTTTTCTTGGCACAAAATTCTTGGGGGAAATTTATAGTTTGGAAACTTATTTGACCTGATTAACCAATGGACAAGGTCATCAACTGCAGGTTTTCAGGAATCATCTTCAAATGGCTATTTTTACATAGGTTGGTTGGCTTAATAATTGGCTAAGTAGATATGGCCTTAGGAAAATGGACAGTTTTCAGCTGATGGAAATGTCACAAAAATTAAAAAAGTGTTTGTTTTGTTATCTTATCAACTAAAGAGAAGGGAAAACCCTAAAATTTATATTCTTTATTGGTAAAGATTTGCTTTAGGCTTCTGAGAACCAACTATGGTAGCTTAACCAAATAGCTGTTTTACTTTTATTATGCAATGAGTAGTTTAGAGATAAGCAGTTATTGGGGTTGGTTTAGCAGGTCAAGGATGCCAGGGCTGAGGTCTCTGTGATTCTCTTGGCTTTAGTGTCATAGTTGCAAACTGTCTGCTTCAGTTCAAGCATTAAATCCATGTTCCAGGAAGGACTAAAGGAGAAATGTGGGAAAGAGGTGGTATCTATATCAGAGAAGCAAAGCTTTTCCAGAAACCCTTAACTTAGTTTTCCCAGAAACCTTGGCCAACTTTCATTGGTCAGAATTAATTGTCACAAGTTTACTCCTAGCTGCAAGGGATGCTGGGTAATGTATTTTTCTTTTAAAACTTGAGAACCTTGCTATTCCCCCCACCCCCCAAATAGAGTTATCATGGAAAGGAGGAAAGAGAGTGGATATTGGGTAGGGAACTAATTATATATGCTAAATATTTGATTAGTAAAATTTTTGATAATGTTTTTAATGTTATATTCCATAAATAGTCATCAGAGTTATCTCACCTCCATTGATTTCACTGCCTTATTTCATATCTAAATGCTTCTGAGTATTTGCTGGTGGTATTCCCTCACATGTATCACAAGATGATTTGAAATTTGATGCTTAGATGCTGGGGGATACAAAAGTGCAAATATAGACTTGTTCAGGGTTTGTAGGCAGAAAAAACTTATAATGTCTTTGTATCTGAAGAGTTGTTTACAGATTTAAGCCTAAGACAAAGATATTTATATGTCTATCTCTGTCGGTATATTATCTTTTATTATGGACAGCTTTAACTAGTAGTTGTAATATCGGCAATATAGTAAAGATATTCATATAAATATCTCGGTAGTGAAAACAGTTTTTTTTTGTAAGGAAGACCAGCCCTGAGCTAACATCTGTTGCCAGTCCTTCTCTTTCTGCTGAGGAAGACTGGCCCTGGGCGAACATCCATGCCCATCTTCCTCTACTTTATATGGGAGACTGCCATGGCATGGCTGATAAGCAGTGTGTCGGCTGGCGCCCGGGATCCGAATGCACGAACCCTGGGCTGCCAAAGCGTGAACTAAACCACTGCACCCCCTGAAAAAAGTTCTTAATGAAGATAGCTGTCAAATGAGTCCTGCCATCAATGAGTCTGGCTATCGGTGTATAATTTCGGTGGGAGCTGAAAATGTAAAGTGGACACACTGCAAAAGTTCATTTTCAATTAGTTGTTAATATCTGGTAAACAGTGTGTTCCACATTTCAGAGCTCTTAATTAAAACTGATATTTTATAGCCAAATATTAAAATTTTCTATTATTTTCAAGACTTCTAGCAAAAAAATTCCTGTCTCTAAGGACGAGGATGTTTTGAATTGATATGCTATTGTTCTTCCCAATGACTGCTACTAAATTTTTCTTCATAAAAGAAGAAATGTCAGGATTTGGATTGACCACAAATTAAATAGTCAAGTTGCAAATTCTCTTTCTACAAAAATGGAGGCTATGGATTATTCTTCTTTCCTGGCAGAAAAGTTTCAACACCACAAGTTTTAAAGACTAATTAATCTTCCCCAAGGTCTAAGAGAGTAAAGATTTGAATAAAACGTGTACCCTTTATGTTTGTTGGGGTGTGTGGAGCCAAAAGCTATAAAGGGTCAAATATAACCTATCAAAGCATCTGAAAAACAGGATTTTGAATTTTTTTTTGAAGTTAAGCTCCACATGGTTAAAGGTAAAAGGGGTTTTGGGAAGAAATTAATAAAATATTGTTTAAAACCACATTTTAGACTTGAAGATGGAAAATATATTCTAAGGCACAACTAAGGCACATTTTATTTACTATCTAAAGAAATTGAATTATGTTTGCAGCTTGAAAAATAAATATTTGTCTCATTGGAGTGCTTTGCAAATTTGAGTTTTCTAGTGAATCTATAATTTTCAAATCCTTCATCACTCTTCTGTATCCACAAAAATGGGCAAAGAAATAAATGCAAATGCAACATTATTTCCCCCATAAGTTGTTTTAAAAGTTATTTTTTCATTTAATTTTTAAATTATGATAAGTTTGGAAAAGTACAGAATAGTAGGTGGAAGGAAGAAAAATCACCCAGGGACAACCAGCATTAATATTTTAAAATAATGTTCTTGAGGAGATATTTTAGGTGTCTCTTTTTGAAAAATTTCTTTGATATACCGGATGATTAATATAAATTTTAGAAATAATTATGAATCCTATTCATCAGGGAAAATGTTATTACTCATAGAAAACAGTGTTTTATGACAGGAAGGAGCTATGAAAATTTGGCTTGATATAAAAATATAGACAATTGAGATATCAGTTTGGCATTTACACTTTTTCAAATCTTATGTTGTGCTGGTTATGAGTGTGTCTAGGGATATCTCTTGGCCAACATGTAAGCTTAATGTTAGACAGTTAAAATTTTCTTATTCCATAAAAATATATCTGCCCTCATTCTCTGGTTGCTGTAGTTCTATTAGTGCCGGTTATTTAATCTGATAAACTAATTTCAAACAAATTGTTAATGACTTTTAATGACTTAATATGACTCTCTCTATTTTGCTTCTAATTAGAATATACTAAATGCAGCTTGGTGCCAGTGAACAAAATTTTTTTCATTTGAACTTTGTGGGGGTGAGTTGGATTTTGTCATTTAAGTCAATATCACATATGTGGTTCTTAACTCCGTGTATGTAATGAAGTTTAGTCATCATTCTTAAGAATATTGTTATATTAGGAGGCCAAGACTGTTTAATATATCATCAATAAAATATTCATGTCACTATACATGGCAGAAGATTTTAAAATGCAAATTTACAAATAAGCTCATGTATCAAATGATTTGATAATAACCACAATCTTAAAAAATATATATTCTCCTTTTGGTCATAGTTTCCAATATTTTAAAATAGAAGCATCAGGGGCCGCCCGGTGGCGCAGTTTAGTCCGCGCTTGGCAGCCTGGGGTTGGCGAGTTCGGATCCCGGCGCCCGCCGACGCACTGCTTGTCAGCCATGCCGTGGCGGCGTCCCATATAAAGTAGAGGAAGATGGGCACGGATGTTAGCCCAGGGCCAGTCTTCCTCAGCAAAAAGGGGAGGAGTGGCAACAGATGTTAGCTCAGGGCTGGTCTTCCCCACAAAAAAAAAAAAAAAAAAATAGAAGCATCAAAGTAAGATAATCGGTAATGTTAATTTCAACATGTTCAAGGATTCTGTATACTTCAGAACATAGTTAAATGTTGCTACAATGATATACAGATGATTAATAACAATACTACCTGAGGAAAACAAGCTACACAGAGAGGATAGGATGAGAAAGATGCTAAGATGGTAATGGGTCAGAGAGATATGCGATAATAATTATTAATATTATAAAGATTTTTCTAGGTAGGAAATCTGTCTAGTGGTTTGGGTACAAAGACATTAGGACCAGAGTTAATGATCTATTCCTATTTCTTGACCTATTCTCTCCCCTCTAGACCTTGTGGGTTTACTTTTCTTCTTACAGATTTGCTGAAAGCAAAATTAACAATTCCCAACACTGGTCTCTTAAACATTGGGGTTACTACTTTTAACTAATGTAAATTTTGTAGAATAGAGACCTTTTCAGCAGTCTCTGATTTTTCCCTATGTCAACTGTTTGACCAATGTCATATGTTGCCATATTAAACAAAACCACACACAATCAAATATGACTCCCAAAGTACTGAAAGTTAATAGGTCTTTACTGAAGGTTTATGGGAAGAGGAGGAATGAGCTGCATTATAGAGCAGGATTACCTAAAAATCTCCTAAACAACTTCCCAGAGAATATTATCAATCAGGTAGGGTTCTATAAATTAACAAAGTGTATGTGTGTGTGTGGGGCTTTTGGATAAATAATCAACAGTGTCTACAGCATCTTTGAGGGTCCAGTATCCAGCCCTAGAGTAAAGTCAAGGAAAGGAACTCAGAGGCTCTTTCTCTTTAGAGCCTGATCCAGGCAATTCCCTCAGTTTATTTGTTTGGGTTAAGTGTAAGGACACTAGAACCTGAAAGTTTGGGTCTTGGCTCCACCATTATCCAGCTATGCGACACTGGGCATTTTACTTAAGCTTCCTATGTTTCAGTTTTCTCATTCGTAAAATGGAATTAATGATAGTCTCATCTCAAAGGGTTATTGTGAGGATTAAATTAGGTTGTGTACTTAGCATTGCTTGACATATCCTTAGCATGCTGAATTTTCAAGTTAGGCTTGAAAAATGGTAGCTTTTAATATAATTATTACTTATTGCTGTTGTTAACTGGAAACAGTGGTAAATATCTTGCAACTGGATCTTAAAAAAAAATCCTGATTTTTAGAGTTTGCCCATTTCTGTGGTGTAAACAGTCCTACTGTGGCTGATTCAAGCTACTGACATGATGTCTGCCAGATCACCAAATTCCTGAAAATGTAACTATTGCCTTTTGTAAGATGGTATGAGCCAGCTCCAGCATATCACTGAATGGAAGACTGTCATTCAAAATGGCGTCTGGCCACTTACTTACTCGTAAGCTTAAGTTACATTAAGGTCGTTCCTCTAATTGTTAGCAAGTGAGGAGAAGGCTAACAATGAATCTATTTAGTTGGATTTCAAGCAGGTGTGATAATTCTGTCATTGGCTATTGCCATTGTGATTGATTGGTGTTATAAATGGGTGTATATATTTAAAGCATCACCCAAGGAACTGAATGGATCTGGAGAAATATTTTCAGTTTTACTTTTTCTTCTTCTTTTTAAAAATATTTTGATGAGACATCTCCCTTAAACATCTTTGTTCTGAGAACCAGCACCATTTCCTTAGTTAAAAATGCTTCACGGAAATGCCATCCTAGTCATTTAGAATGGCAGATGCCAAGCTTTTGTACATGCTTACCTTTTTATATGTTTGATACTGGTTCAAGACAAGGTTGACATAAGGGAAGCCATATTGTGGAAAAGAAATCATATTGTAACTTTGAATGATCTCGATTAACTAGCCCAGACATGTTCTGTGGGTTTTGTGTCCCCTCCCAGCTGCTATAAGTTGATAACTTGGTTCTTTTGAGTTCCTTAGGAATGTGATGACCCCCGGGCAGAGAATCTATGCTGAAAGCCATCATCAATGACGACTGAAAGACCTGGGTATAGGGCATTGCTCCAGTCTCTGCATATCAAGTAAAACAAAAGACTTCTGGGAACTAAGACTAGATGGATGCCCCACCCTGAGACCAGATGCCTCCCCTACCCAGAGACCAGCCCCAATATAACTGGTTTGTAGTCTTTGTTCTGTAACACAGTTCTTTGAGACATTAGTCTGCCACCTTCCCGCTTGCTAGCAAGCTGTAATAAACTCTTTCTTTTTTTCCACCATCTTGCCTCTTGATGATTGGCTTTTGTCTCACGTTGAGCAGATCATGCCCTTTATGCAGTAACATGTTTGTATGTGTTTCCTTGTTTATGTATATATGTTTATTTGCACTGATATGTTAAACAATTAGAGCTATTTTATCTGGAGTTATTTTATTCATTTATTTGTTACCTTTTTAATGTCTATCTTCTCTACCAGAATATAAGCTCCATTAGAGGAGGGATTATATGATTGCCTTGTTTATCTTTTTTTTTTTTTTTTTTTTTTTTTTTTGGTGAGGAAGACCAGCCCTGAGCTAACATCCGTTGCTCATCCTCCTCTTTTTGCTGAGGAAGACTGGCCCTGGGCTAACATCCGTGCCCATCTTCCTCTACTTTATATGGGACGCCGCCACGGCATGGCTGACAGGCAGTGCGTCGGCTGGCGCCCGGGATCCGAACCCGCGAACCCCGGGCTGCCAAGCGCGGACGAAACCGCTGCGCCACCGGGCCGGCCCGCCTTGTTTATCTTTTATTGTCAGTATCTAGAATAGTACCTTGTGCATAATAGGTGATCAGTAAACATTTGATGAATGAATGAATAAATAAATGATATATTTAAATATACTGAAAAATCATTCTTTTACTCTATTTGGCCTTTGGGGATTTGGCTTTACTTTTCCTTTCCTTTAGCATTTTATGTCTTTTAACAATTGAAGAGAGAAGATAAGAATAAGCTAAATGAACTCAGACATTTGCAGATAGAAATTATGGGATAGCTACCTAATTCTTACTGGTTATCTGCCAGAAACTCTCAGAGAAAGTCAAGTGGGCATAAAGGACAAATTTCTTATTTCCAAATGTGTAATTGTTTCTTTAAAAGGTGTATGTGCAGAGAGGCAAAGTTCTATTGCAAGTTGAATGTTGTATTGGTAATCAACTAGGTGGATAGCATTCCCTAAAAAACAGAACCTGAATGATTTATAGGGTAAGGTAAACAGCGAACCCAAAATACGGTTTTCTTATTACAAAAGCAGATTTAGGATAGGATGCTTCAAATTGTTTTGAAATCTCTAGAGTCCATCGACTGATGGTTGGAATTTTACAATTACATCATTTCATGTCTATTTAAGACTGTCTAGCAAACTTAATTTCCCAGATGGCTAGCCCCCTTCTTTACATTTAATTAGTCTGAAGTGGTCAAGGTCTGAAATTCATTTAGGGACTTTGGGACAGTATTATTTGATAGAGAGTCTTTCAATATGTGACTCTTGAGTACATTAAATGGTCATTAGGGACTGAATGGGTAAAGCAACTTGTCAATATTGTAAGTTCTCTCTGAGATTGAAACTTATTCCCAAAAGATTTTGTCTTCTAATGTGAAGCTAACTGAAAACATAAATCCATAACATTTGGAGTCATGTGATGGTAAAATTAGCTTTGAATCTTCTAATCTTAAGATGATGTCTTAAGAGGTAACGTAGAAATTGAACGAGTTACCTGATGCCTTAAAGGCTAAGGAGAATTAAAACCAACTTTTATGCCAACAATGCTAACTAAATGTAGCTAAAAAGTGAATTTAGATCAGTGAAAACATATGTTTCAAAATAGCACACATTTTAAAAGTAAAAAAAAAAAAAATCTGAAAAAATAGCAAGAAATACTGATATTAAATCTGTAAAATACTTACATCATTTACCATTTGTTTTCTAAGAAAGATGTATTCATTCTCAGAGCAAATGGCAAACTCAGAGATAAAACAAAAAGGTTTGTAACAGGTATATTAAGAGGCGAACATTTTTGAAATCAATGAACTTTGAATTTTTAGTAGTGCACTATTACCCCATTGAAAAGAAAAATTGTTCAAAATGTTCTCAACCCACATGTCCTGATTTGGAATTCCAAATGAGTTATTAAATCATAATGCAATCTTTAAACTATATCAAATGGATCTTCAATAATGTATTTAATTTTTGCTATAAGAAAGAAAAATTATTCATAATATACACAAATATATAAAACATAAAAATATAAATAAAAATATATAATCTCAAATTGAGAATTTTTTGGGAATTTTAAATTTCCACTAGTTAGTTTTTGGAGAATATTCAATATCCACTAGTTAGAGAGTCTTTTGGGAATTTTCAACTGTAGTACAAGGTAAAAGAAAAACTGTTCTGCATTAGAATTGAATTTCTTAACTTCCAGAGATTTCATTATTAAATATATATACTTGGTCTTACAAAAGTTCAATCTATGTTAAAGATAACTCTCTCTGAAGATCTACTGTACAACATTGTGCTTATAGTTAAACAATACTGCAATGTACACTTAAAAATTTGTTAAGAAGGTAGATCTCATGTTATGTGTTTTATTTTTTTACCACAATAAAAAGGATATTCTCTTTGAGAGATTATTTCTCTGTATGTCTGTCTATCTATCTATCTATCCGTCCATCCACCCTCCACATACCTCTTACCTATGTATAAATGTTAAAATAGCAGTTCATTGATATGTAGGAGACTGCAAATAAAAGAAGTCCCGTGTCAAAGAACTATGTATTATTGTTTTTATGACTATATCCGAATATCTTTTTTCAGAACACTCAATATCTGTTCTATAAGTGGTTTTGGTCACTATAATGTATCAATGAGCTTTCTGCATAATTACAAGTTGAGTAGGAATGACATTTCATGTATATGGTTTAAAATGTTGGAAGTGAATTGGAATCTTGAGCTTCATATCCTTCTTTAAAATCACATATATTTTTTAAAAATTTGCTTAAATTATTTGAAAGCCCATGATTTTCTAATAAAGATTATTTTTTTCTATTGGTGATTTTTTCATGGTATTTATCTAAAATTAAAGATAGGGTTCATAAGACACTAGAAGGATTATCTTGTTCTCTAAACTTTGTGAAAGCAAGTGGCCTCACTCTTTCCCTTCCTCCCTGCCCGAGTTTACCATCTCAAGGTTCTTCTTCTTTGAGCCCTGATGTTGATCCTCTGTTGATCCCCTTTGTTTGCTGTTTCTCCCTTAAAACTCTAACTCAAGTCTAGATTGACACTGGCTTCCGCTGTAGCCCAGGTGAGGCAGACTAGAATTTTTATGAAATTTTAGGAGAAAAAAAAAGGATAGAGAAAACTTAAAATAGTCAGACTTATACAATTCAGCTTTCTGAGTCTATCATACTTAACTCATCCCAAAGGCTCATAGATCCTATTCATTTTATGACTTAGTTCTCAAAGTAACAACTTTTAGCTTCCTGAAAGGTTCTCTCATATAAAAATAACCTGCTTGTCATCCTGTATTCCTTGCGGCCAAGATCCAAAAACAATTCTAAGCTTTTCTCATGGTTCCATTTCCTGTTTGTGGTGACATGCTAATTCCAGGGTCTGGTATTGGTAAGATTCTAATGACTGACAGAATGAAACCATCTCAGCCTTTGGTGAGATCCCGTCTTCTGTGTACTGAGAATGTCTAGATCCCCTGGAGGTATAACAAAATGTTAACCATAAAATTAGCCTACCATCCATATGACTTCAATCATATGGTTTCATCATAATTCATTCTACTTCAGAACTATGTAACAGAATTTTTGTGGTATACTTATGTGTGTGTGTAGCGAAGTGATGAGGACAGAATGATCAATACTGTATGATCTCACTTATACATGGACTTTTAAAAGGTTGAACACATAGAAACAGAGTAAAATGCTGGTTACCAGGGACAGGCATGTGGGGGAAATGGGAGAAGTTGGTCAAAGGGTGCAAACTTTCAGCTTATGAAATGAATAAGTTCTGGGGATGTAAGGTACAGCATGGTGAGTGTAGTTAGTAACACTGTTTTGTATACTTGAAATCTGCTGAGAGTAGATCTTAAGTGTTCTCACCAGAGGAAAAAAAAAAAAGGAGGTAACTATGTGAGGTGATGGATGTGCTTATTAACTCAATTGTGGGAATCATTTCACAATGTATACGTATATCAAATCAGCCCAATGTACACCTTAAATTTATACACTTTTTTTTTTTTGTCAATAACGCCTCAGTAAAACTGGAAAGAAAGGATATTCTCTATTGTTTTTATTTCCCTACTCATATTCTTTTTTTGGGTCTTGTACTTCAATCTTAGAAAAAACAAACATACTAAACACTTATTTATTGGTATACAATGCCCAAATACTGCTTTTATCTTTTTTAAGTACTGCCACCTTCTATATTTAAGTATTGAGTTGATATAACATGTTTACCAAATCCTTAATAATAACATTAAAACAAAAGCAATTCTTCCTCTACCTTGGGAAAGATGTGTGTTAGCAAATTTGCAGAGTACCAAGAACACTGTTTGCTAAATTCTTTATATCAATTTGAAGAATGATTAAGCCTATTTTGAGCATAAAGTGGGGATTAGAGGAATAAAAGACTGGTTATATCTTCACAAGGTGGTTTCATTTTAAGCTAGTTTGAAATACTACAATTGAGTCAATTCAAATAAACAAAAACTTTCGAAGTAAGTTTTTGGATTGCCTACTGTTTGGAATCTTCCATATCCCTGCTCCTTTGTATTCATTTGGCCGTTGGAGAGATGCATGGTCTCTTTTTCCATTTTCTTTAAAGTAATGTCTTCTTAATTGGTTTAAATAAATGAGTCTTGTGTCACTAGATCTCAAAATTTAAAAATATACTTCAAACTCCTTAATTCCGATCTAATTTATTCAAAATTTGTGAGGATGTGGTTTTAAGACTAGCTCGAGTTTACTTTGCATAGTCTCTGAGAGAATGATTGCTGAGTAAATTTTTAGCCTTAATGATATCACAAGGAGAATCATACTTCCAGAATAAGACATAGAAGTTAAAAAACTATCACCAAGTCATGCAATAATTAATGGCAGAGACAGGACTATAGCCCAGGACTCCTAATTCCCATCCAGAGGCAACTTATAAGAAGAAACCCTTTTCAGGAAATTTAGAAATTCCACTTGTATATAGAACTTGATGAAAGCTTGCAAGTTTTCAGATTCATCTACACTTTACTACATGTGCAGTCTCCCCCGACTCCTATATAACGAGATGTGACTATTTCACCCAATTTGGAGATACAAATTTCTAACTAAATGAAGTTTGGGAGTAATTGAGAGAGTGAGAAGACCTTTGAAGAACTGTAGCATTATTGTTAAGCAACTCAAAATTAAATTTAGTCGTAGGGTAAACTGATATGAGGAACGTGCCTAATGCTGTCTGAGGAAACGGAAAAACAAGGAAACAGTTTATGAAAAGGAAAATGAGGGGCTATGGAAGTGTTCACCCATTTGGACATAAACTAGCCTACAGGCTGTTAAAAGAAATCAGTTTAACTCCAAGTCTGTGTACACGGTAGGGAACTGGTTAGTTACCCAATATGGACTTTAAAGGAACAAACAAGGAAGGAAACATTTTAAGTCTGTTTTTTGAGTAACACAGAGGAAATGATTGGTGATGTAGACATAAGGGACTGCTTAACGGAGTGATAGCATCATAATTCAGTTAGATTGTAATTGGGAATCAAGTGAGGCCCAGAAAAGTAAAACTTAAGATGATGATTACCAAAATAAAGCAGAGAAAATGCTAAAAAGAAAAGTGATACTTAGATATAGAGTCAAGCGAGAAGGCTCAGGAGGACAAAATCGAAAGCACAAAAAGAAATGGCCACCAAAAATATTCATTTCTTTTGTTTTTCAAATTTTAGAATGACTAAATTACATATTATAATCCAGGGAAAGAAAAAGAAAATGTGTGAGTGATAAAATACGAAACACAGACGAGAGCCAGGAAAGATTACAGAATGAAGCTAAAACAGTATAAAATGATAATAAAAGCTACATCAGCAAAAGTAAATATTGCACAAGAAGCTAACATAAATAAAGTGGAAATTTTTTCAAGATTCTAACATATAAAATCTCAGAGCTGATTTCAGCTAGTTCTAGAAAAATGGCAAGGAAAACCCATGGGTAGAAGAGATGGGTACATTGTTAAAATAGGAAAAGAATATTTAAGTTGCTTGACAGCAAATATAGCTTAACCTGCCCTCTTGGCTTTGATGATACAAGTAATCATTCTACTTAGGGGTAGGATAAAGACCATGGTTTATTTGAGCTTTAGGGAGATTCTGTTTAGAACATCATGTAAAGATTGACCTGTTAATGAGCCGGAGGACTTTGCAACCCCTCGCCTAAGAATGTGGTGCTTTCCTTTGGCGGAACTGATGTGGAGAAAGTGCTGGCCTTGGAGTCAGTAGGCATGGGTCTAGTCCAAGTCTGCCACTTAGAAGCTGTATGAAACTTAGACAAATCATGTGAATTATGGTCTTTCATTTCTTCAAAGTTATTGGCCAGATAAGGCCATTTTTCAGTTCCTTTTAAACTGAAGTGTACAGAAAAAGGACATATAAAATACAAGCAAAACTGTCCTTTCTCCTGTTCCTGGACCTGTGCAACGGAAATCTGGGGCCTAGAAAAGGAAAGTCTCCTAATTTCTTTCTTTTTGCCCTGACCTCTGATTCTAGTAATGATTCTAAGACCAAATGCCAGGTGGGGAATTTCATTACAACTTGAAGGAATATTTTGTGAAATTCTGAAAGTCTTGCAATTCTGTTGAATTTTTGCATAGAAATGGGGCTGGAAAGCTTAGGCACCACTATGATTTACCAGTTCACAATAATTATACTCACTCGTTCACTCAGCAGAAATCTCTTCAGAGCCTACCGTGTGCTAGGTATCTACTAGGGTGTATAGATACAACGTATTGGAAGCACTGCCCTACTCCTGAAGAACTCACTATAATGAATTGAATTTCATGTATTGCATTAGTGGAAATGAACATGGTATTGTTGAACAGCAACTTGGATGCTTTTATGAAGGACATTAAAAAATTAGTTACTTGACATCAGTGTACTTGTGTTTTTACTACTTGCTGCATCTTTATGAATTTAATATGGTTTTTCATCAAGTTTAAGATGTCATCAGTTATTAGACACATCACCAGTGTAACAGCTACTTTGTGACAGAAAGAAGAAACTGCCACATTTGTGTACAAATTGATTTTTGGACATAACCCAGTTCTGGAACTCTTAAAATATGAAAGAAATGTGATTTATAATTCAAGAAACAGAGTGGGTCCATAAGAAATAAAATAGTTCACTCTTGTTTACTTGGTTTTGAAGATGAGTAGGGCCCTAGATAGTAAAAAAACTAGCAAATTATCCTAAACCAGAAAGATTAATTAAAGAATTCCTCCACTTACAGTAGTATAGAAAGGCATTTGACATTTAGGACATCTGCAGCCTTTCAAACAAATCATAAGACCATTTGCAAAGATCTCATTTGTGAGGAGCTAGAAAGCAATGCAGCTTCCCTGTGTCAATCTGTGTTATTTATCCCAGATACACATTCCCCACTGAATAGGCCAAAAGGTGGCTGAACAGGCTAAGCTGAATTGCCACTTCTGAGTTCTCATTTGGAGTAGAAAACGGAGGTATGGGGAGAGAGGATAGAACAAATATTGTTTCTTTCTTACATACTATCTACACATCAGGGACAACTGCAAGTCATAGGTGTAAATAATTGAACTGAAGAGGGTGGCAAGCTGCATAAGCAGCTGCCACTGTAAATAGGGCAGGAAGGTACACTTCCAAGCTGTTGCTTTGAAAATATTCACATCACTCAATGCACAGGATGGCTGGATGTATTTGTCTTTTTGTTTTGCTTATTTTGTGTGTGTGTTTTACATAATCACATTTCTTGCTCCTCCAAGAATATAGCACACACGTAATTACACATATTTACCTATCATGAAACTAAAATGCATACTCATACAATTTTTAAAACATAATTTCTTGAAAAACTAGGTTTCAAGTGATATGTACAGTCAGCTTTGGGCCAAGTAGATGTAGAAATGGGTCTCGGGTGCCAAATCTGATTTGGACAGCAAACTGTCTACAGAAATTGCTGCCAAAAATATTTGTAGTAGGTCAGAATTTCTTCCTGTATAAACTTATGGAAAAATTTTCTATATCAGGTATATGGTGTGTCATATGACTAAAATTATCTTGAAATAAGCCAATAAACTATTTGTTTTAAATATGCACATACTTAACATGTTTTAACTTGATTAAAAGCCTGTGGACTAGAATTATACCATATCTGATTCTGTAGGATTTTTCCTATATAAATCATTCATCCATTCATTCAATCATTTATTCAGCTAAAATTTATGGAACATGGCAGGAAATAGACGAGTAAAAATTATAAAGTAATATGATGGATGCTCTTATTGATGTAAGCACATAGTGTGATGGGCGCTCCTGACTTGGCCTGGGGGAGGAGGGGCAGGGCAAACTCTGCAGAGGGGTGAGAACCATATGACTTGTGCTGGGAGTGCATGATCAGATTAGAATGTGAGATTCCTTCAGAGATAGTGCAGTCTCAGCAGTGTTGCTCAAAGTAGCTGGTCTACGACTGTTGATTGCAAGTCTCCAAAGAGATGAGCTTGAGCCAGCATCAGAGCAATGCGTTGCTTCCTTCACTGAGAAAAAAATGACTGCCAAAACAAAAGTCAGCTGAACTAAGCGGTGTGCTTAGTGACCTTCTGGTGCAAGTTCCTTATCTCCTTGTGGACAAGAAACAAATAATTTGCAGACTGTCACCAGACTGGGGACCACAATTTGAAGACCATTTGAGTAGGAGATTTACTGGAAAGGGGAAAGACTGGCTTCAGGGATCTAAGTTGGAGATAATTAAATTGACTAAACCAAATCAGTTAGATAGTACTGGTAGGAACAGGGAAAATGAGACAAATTCCAGGAATATCTAGGAGGAAGACTATATAGAACTTGGGGAATAATCGGAAATGGGGTTGATGGTAAGCGAGATAGCAGTTGCGTATTCCAAAATTTCTGGCTTAGGCAACTGGTGTTCATCAACACATGTATACATGAAAACAAGTCTGGTGGCAAGATGATGGGTTCAGTTCTGAGCATGTTGTGTGTGGGATAGAAAACTGTGGGACAGCCCACTAGATATTTGAAAATATGCATCAGGATCTCAGGTAAGAGGTCCTGACTGAGATGTAAAAGTCAATGGAATTAATAGTAGGTGAAGTCTTGGCTGTATATGAGATTACCAAGGGAGACTAAATAAAGTAGGAAGAGAAGACAATGGAGGACTATATTTAGGGTACAACACAGATAGGTAGTTTGAAGAGGCGGAATCTTCAAGGACCAAGAAGGAACAACAGAAAAGGTTAAAAATAAATTAGGAGAATGTTATTGGAGCCAATGCTAGAAAGAATTACAAGGAGAGAGTCAACATGGTCAAACTCTTCAGGTAATAATTGAAACAGTCATTGGATTTGAGAATTGTTCATTTATTCAACAGATATTTACTGAGTGCCTACTATAAATGTGCTACATGCCAGAGATTCAATAATGGAGAGCAAAACTAAATCTGTTTTTGCTCTCATGGAACTTATAGTCTAGTGGGGGAAAGAGGTATTAATCAAAGAACTACTAAAATAAGTGTAAAATTGAAACTCTGATAACTTTTTTTGAAATTTGAAGACTTTGTTAGAGCAAAAATGGATTTGAATGGCAGTGCCAAACCAAAAGTGGTTAGGAGTGCTCTACCAGCAGGAGCTCGGGGAGACACCTTAATAGAGAAAAGGCAAAAACAAGGGAGGGTAATTATTGATCAGGTAAAGCTTAAAGCCTAGTTGGTTGTTTGTGGCTGGTTGTCCTTGGCATTTGGATTTCATAACCTTGAGGCATTTATGGGCTTAGATTTTTATTTGCTTATGTAGGCTGCCATGGTATTAAAGCTACATCAGTCTAACAACCTCTTTGTTTAATTAATTTAACAATTTCCCCTTTTTTGTCATCCTCTCATATGTGAGAGATTATCTAAAAATTTGGTATTAGCACCACTCTCAGTCACCATCAGAGTTAAGTTGCTCTTGTCTCATCATGAAACTCATAGGTTATGATGTCAGATCCCTGGAAGAATTGTTTTTGCTGTTCTTCTCATTTTTCATCTTGTTTCTGTTTCTTCAAGCACAGTGAGACCATATGATATACTGCTGATGGCTGTGAACATGCATTGAAGATCTTTGAGAGAACATAGCACACCAGGAAGACTACAATGATAACTATTCGGAGGATAATACAAAGAGACTGAAGTATATTCCTTAGCCAGGGTCCCCATGAACCAAACCAGTTGGTATCAAATAAATCAAAGAATGTGCCTGAAGGGGCATCAACCTGTTTTAGGCAGGTGGCTTGTTTGT
Source organism: Tapirus indicus (assembly GCA_031878705.1). Lineage (NCBI taxonomy): Eukaryota > Metazoa > Chordata > Mammalia > Perissodactyla > Tapiridae > Tapirus > Tapirus indicus. The sequence continues at coordinate 111,496,078 of CM062921.1, read as the reverse complement.
TAATTTCTTGTATTTGCCACAATACCAGAAGCGTTCATCCGGGTACAACAGGAAGTATTTGCTATGGCAAAGACTCCTCCTTGTTCAGCCAATAAGTAATCTAAAGCAATTCTGTTATCTAAAACCACCTTAGCAAGAAAATATATGGGATTTTGTTGTGCGGGTATGGTCTTAGCAGTAGGTTCAGCAATAGTTGTCAGAGTTGAGGAGCATTGTCTTCCCATGCATTAACACAGAGAAAAAGCAAGTAGTGAAAAGGCAAAAGGAACAAAGGTTTCATACTAGAGATGAAGATCTTAATCTGTGCTCCTGGGAGAGCTGTCCACCACAAGATGCTATCTGCTTCTGGGGAGAAACTTCCCTTGTCAATTTTAATTTTAGATCTCCAGCTGGTGTGCAGTTCCAAGAGTCTGGAGGAGCCCTTTTTAATTGGAGGATGTGGACCTAAAATTCAAGTCCCTGAAGTTTGGCTGCTGACTGGGTAGTGAGGAGGACCTGGTATGGTCCCTTCCAAGGAGGTTCAATGGCAGTTTTTGTTCTTAGTGATTTCAAACCAGAAGGGTGGGGGAAATTTAGAAACATTAGTTTGGACAGTTGTAGCCAGTTATTTAAGGAAACTAGAAGAATTAAAGATCCAGTTTGATTTACAGATATATAACAAAATCTCAAAGACAATAAACAAGACTGGAATCTGATAGTCACAGGTTGTGTTATAATTTTCTACCGAAACATAAATTTTCTTCTACAATTGCCTTCATTTCTATCAATAATAATCACAGTAAGACTAATTTCTTTGCAAAGTAGATCTAGTCTCATTAAAGTTGGCCTGATTATTTACATAAATGAATCAATAATAATGATTGAACCTGTAGGCTCTTTTTAAATCCACTTTGCTAGAACTTTTCACAAGGAATCTTAAATTGGACTTTTAAATGCCTCTCTAGGCTAAGAAGCCAACCCAAGAACTCACCATCAGACTTTGCCTGGAATACCTATAGAATTGAGTGAATTCCTCTCTTCTTGAGGTCCCAAGGATATCCTAAGGTTCCTGGGCCTGCCAGGAAATGACCTTCATTACTCACTTGGTAAGGCTACCAGGAACCCTGTAGTGAGGTACCATGCTAGTTTTTCCAAGGGGTTTTTATTGGCTCCATAAAGTCAACCTTAGTGCCTTAAAAATGTCTGGTCATATCTGATTTTATGCATATTCTCAAATATGACATTCCAGTCAAAGCCTTGGTAATATAACCAATGTTTCCAATTGTGCCCTGTGTAAGGAGAACAGATTCTCATTGAATTTACACAAATAACTATATTGGCATGAAAATAAGAATATTCAATAAATTTCTGAATTCTGGAGGGATTGATTATGGAGATATACTTTACAAAATTACTGTAAGTCATAGATAGCTCAAGGGAAAAGAGAAAAAATTCTTCCTAAATCTGGAAAAATAAAGTGTTAAGGAGCAAGCAATGTTTCAAAGAAAAAGTTGTAAAAAAATTATAATTATTCTCACCAGTTCATTCAATCCCATACTATTAATTCTTTTTTTCCCCATTTTTATTGATGTCTTAATAGTTTATAACATTGTCGGGTTTTAGTTGTACATTAATATTTGTCTGTCACCATGTGGATGCCTCCCTTCACCCCTTGTGCCCACCACCCAACCCCCGTCCCCTTGGTAATACCAACCAGTTCTCTCTGTCCTTGTGTTCATTTATATTCCACATATGAGTGAAATCACGTGGTGTTTGTCCTTCTCTCTCTGGCTAATTTCATTTAACATAATACCCTCTAGGTCCATCCATGTTATTGCAAATGGGACAATTCTGTCTTTTTTATGGCCGAGTAGTATTCCATTGCATATATATACCACATCTTCTTTATCCAATCATCAGTCAAGGGACACTTGGGTTGCTTCCACTTCTTGGCTATAGTGAATAATGCTGCAGTGAACATAGGGGTACATAAGCCTCTTGTGGTGGTTGATTTCATGTCCATTGGGTAGATGCCCAAGAGTGGGATTGCTGGCTCATAAGGTATTTCTATTTTTAATTTTTTGAGGAATCTCCATACTGTTTTCCATAGAGGCTGCACCAGTTTGCATTCCCATCAGCAGTGAATGAGGGTTCCCCTTTCTCCACAACCTCTCCAACATTTGTTGTTTTTTGTCTTGGTGATTATAGCCATTCTGATGGGTGTAAGACAATATCTTAGCATAGTTTTGATTTGCATTTCCCTGATGCTTAGTGATGTTGAACATCTTTTCATGTGTCTGTTGGCCCTCTGTATCTCTTCCTTGGAAAAATGTCTGTTCATATCCTCTGCTCATTTTTTTATCAGTTTGGTTTTTTTTGTTGCTCAGTTGTGTGAGTTCTTTATATATTATGGAGATTAATCCCTTGTCTGCTATACGATTTGTGAATATTTTCTCCCAGCTGGTGGGTTGTCTATTCATTTTGATCCCGGTTTCATTTGCCTTGTAGAAGCTCTGTCCCATACTATTAATTCTTTTTTTTTGTGTGTGGGGAAGACCAGCCCTGAGCTAACATCTGTTGCCAATCCTCCCCTTTTTGCTGAGGAAGACTGGCCCTGGGCTAACATCCGTGCCCATCTTCCTCTACTTTATATGGGACGCCGCCACAGCCTGGCTGACAGGCAGTGCGTCAGCGGGCGCCAGGGATCCGAACTCGCGAACCCTGGGCTGCCAAGCGCGGACTAAACTGCTGTGCCACCGGGCGGCCCCCTATTAATTCTTGTTGTGCTTGAATTCAGTGTTTCCATCAGTTCTTGAAATTCTTACTCAGTTCAGTTTTATGATCTTAAAATTATCAGAAACATATATTCAAGAGTACTTGGTGGAATTTTTTCCATGAATCTCTCTGAAGATGAAGCACCTTTGCAAAAGCATCAGAGTAAAACTATAACTGTCTGAAAATGACAAATAGACTTAAAAACTTGGCCATGGTTAAAGATCTTATGATAATTCATTTGATAAGGAAATGTAGTTATTTCTGTGACGTATAATAATTTAGGATAATAATTGGACAATGAGAGTATTGACAAATTTCTAGAAACTTTAAACAATTTCTAGAATATCTATATTAGTAACATATATCCATACACATAACCTAAGAATTTTTATCATCACTTTTTATTTGATGATGCTTCCAACATAATTTTATGTATCAAATAAATCTAATTAGTTTAATATCTCTCTTTTATAAGGTGAGAAACAAATCTATTGAGATTTCCCAGAGGCCCTGTGGAAAATCTCAAAGTTACTTTGAGGACAAAAAGACTCCATTTAGAATTTGATTTGGGGAAGTTGTCAAAATGTCAAAAGGTTTGAACATTTCACTAAATAGGATCTTGGATCATTATGAAATAATACTTGATTTAATTAAAGTGACAATAGAAGATTTTGAAGGCAAATACAGAAGGTTACATAGTTGGGAGCAAAACTTAGGTTTTTTTAATATTGAGATTAAAGATCAATGTGAGGAAAACATATTTACTGATAGATCCAAATATCTTTAGTTCCTCTATAAAAGGAAGGTAAAGTGGGTAAACCTATGTTCAGTAGTTAATCTTTCAGTATTTTATTGTATTTGGAAACTATCTAGATATTCAATAAATATCCATCATTTAACTTATCTCAGTATAACTTTAAGGTTTCAAGATACCAAAACGATTTTGGAAACTCTATTTAAGTAGACATACCATAAAGCATAATTATTGTTGAAAATTTCATTTATAAACTTTTATCTTACATACATCTACTTAATTCACTTGTTCTTAACAATTATGTTTGTTTAGATTACTCATGAAAATTTTTCAAGACATGAAACAGCTAACTATCATCTTAAGTTATCTTTCTTGCTGACAAATTCTGTAACAGAGGTAACATGAGCTTATTTGACTGTTAGTAAACCTGGGTAGAATAAAAATATTGTAGTTGATGATGATAACTCTAAAGACAAGCCTGTTTTAATTAAACCAACAAACTTAAACTAGCTTTTCTTTTTTTTTTTTTTTTTACTGAAGATTATCCTAGATCGTGTGAACTTAAAAAACATTTGTGTTAGTTTCTATACTTCTGAAAGTATACTTGATTTATATACATGCTTGTTTGTTTTTAAGTCAATTAAATACAACTCTTTACAAATTATTTTTGGCAATATCACATCTAGCTGCAAATGTGGCACAACTCACATTCTGTCCAGTCATATTTTTGGGGCCCCCAACCTGATGGTTGCCAAGCCAAGTTCTCAGGACACAAAATGAGACACACAAGAAAGCAATAGCTGTCCCTGGGAGAGAAAGGATCAAAAAACAATGTTTTTTCCTGCCAATCTGAATTTGGAAGGGAAGGGACAATGTGAAATTTTACTTTCCTCTCTTGACAGGCACCCCAAATAGAGATTCGGGAAAGCTCACTTTGGGAAGAATTATTACCCTGTGCAGGCTCCTGCCAGTTTTCCAAGGATGCTGTCTGCAGGCTGTAGAGCCAGTGGGGGTGTCCTGGCGGGTCTTATCCTGGTCACCAGAAACTGTAGAGGAGGAAGAATAATTTTCCTTCTATCCTTTATAGCGAGTGCCTGGCTGAGACCCCTTTGTCTCTAGGGCATCTTATAAATGGATAAGCTTATTTAAAATCTTTAAAAGTTCTCCACTGTGGCCACTATAATTCAAGATTATCTTTGGTAAGATTAACCTACTTGTTCAGCCTTAGACAAAATTTTAGTCACCTGAGGCCTCGCACTGGACCCAGTCCAGTTTAAGTTGGACTCAGTCCAGTTTCTAAGTCTGACCCAGTTTGACCCTGGATCCAGTCCAACCCTGGACCCAGTCGTTTCTAAGTCAAATCCAGTCTGACTCAGGCTGGTTCCAGACCTGTCCAGAAAAAGAAATGCTTAAATAAAGTCTGAAAGCTCATAACACAAAAGCTGTGCAGCTAGGAACCAGCATCTGAGAGGGACATACACATGACTTCCAGAGGTTGTGAGATAGTAGAGAGCTCACGGGGCTCCACAGGTACTTATGTCAGGTTGCTCATTGCTTCTGGGATTGTCGAGAGTCTCCTTCGATTCCTTCTTCTGATACCAGAACTTTTAAAAAGTGAACTGAGGCATATTAAAGATTGTAACAGTTTATTTGAGCAAAAATTGATTCTAATTGGCCAAAGGGTCAGCCCTATGCTTTAGGGGTGAGCTTATTCCACAATGGAGGAAATACCACTTATATTGAGAGCTGCATGGGTTGTTGAATACTTGGCTGGAATCCTATAAAAGGAAAATTCATTAAGTGTCAGTTAAACCCTGTAATTCTCTGGCATTATTATCATAATGTTTTCTGCCAAAGGAGGAGGTAACGTTTGTATGGAAACATAAGGACAAGGAACTCTTGACCAGGGGGAATCTGGGAATAAGTAAGTGGACTCCATTGTGTGATTACAGTGGTGCAATGTTCTCTGCTCTGTAAGAAAATAAGAGTTGGGTTTCCTGATTATGGCATGTGGCAAGGAGCACACTAGTGCAAAGCTCCACCCTGCGTGGCTGTATTCCACAGTGGGCAGTGCGAAGTGCAGAAAGAACATGGAACTCAGTGTCAGAGTTTGAATTTGAATTCTCATTCAGCCTGTAACAAACTATATGACTTGACTTGATCAACCTCAGTCTCTTTATTTATTAATTTTTTACCACTTAGTTTTTTAATCTGGTAAATTTCCTTTGTTCAGTCAGTCTCTTTATTTTTAAATGAGGTCAGTGGTGTCTGCTTCACTGGTTGGTGGTGAGGATTAAATAAAATCATTTTATGCAAACAAAGTGATATGTGAGTGGGATAATTTTAATAGGGATCTCTTGAAAATGTAATTATTTTAAGCTAAAGAAATTAATTTCCTGTTGTGAAATATTGGGTTCTATGCCAGTTGGTGATGGTGGAGGGGGCTATGTTTGGGCAGACAATGCTTTCTCTCTATATTAAATCATCCTACATGAGCAACATTATATAGAGTCAATAAAATGCTGTAGCAATGATGAAGATATAAGGTTGATTTGATTTATCTTTAGAAACATGCTAATTCCTTCTCTCTTTATTCTATGATTATTTTACTTCCCAAACTTTTGGCATTAACTTATAAAGGTTAATCAATAAGAAAAAAATACACAAAAGTGTTTACCTTAATTTATAGCTTCTCTCATTGATTCTGTTCTTTTTCCTTTGTAAAAAGATCAATCAAGTAAAAAAAAGACTGATTTTTTTTAGGAGTGGTAATATCTAGATATATCAATGGCATGAACTGGTTTTCTAATGAATCTTATTCTGCCTTAATCTCTCAGCAAGTGATTTGGAACTGAGATAATAGAAGTGTTGAGAGAAAGATAAGCAAGCAAAGCAAGTAGGTGAAAGAAGTCACAGACAGCCAAGGATACTTCGAACTTGACTTGAGCAGATGCAGTGAGAACCTTCCAAACATCTGGCAGTGAGTCTGGCCACAGTGTTATCACAGCCAGTGCCTTGGCAGCAGTTACCACAATCCATGTGTAAACAATCTTCAGGGGGCAGGTGGTGGCATGGGGTGGGGTGGATTTATGGGGCTTTGGTATTTGGATTAAATCAGAAAAATTATTTTTTTTCTTGATACTAATGCCCCATGTCTGAAATGTGTGTGTAGTTGAACTCTCAGGTTTGTTAAGCCGCAAGGGTGAAGAGGAAGGGGGAGAAGGAGGGTGAATGTGAAAGGAACTGACCACAGTTGGAGGCAGATGGATTCCTTAAAAACCTTGAGGCCTTTACATGAGTAAAATAGGACGGAGGATTAGAATGTGAGCTTGGAGGGCAGATTGGGATGGTGATGTGTTTGACAACATATTTTGATGACAAAGCTCAGCTATAAGCTGGACATATGGTTAACTTGGGCAGGAATGAAAAAAAATTGCAGTAGATAAAATTTTTCCTGCTGCTATGTATTTCTTTTTTCCCAAATTTACATTTCTGTTTTTTCCTTTCTTAACTTTCTTCTGGGCACAGCCCTATTGGTAGGGAGGAATTTATGTGATAATTTCTTTTTGTGTCACTCTTCCAAGGAATACTCACACGTTGAATGTACTAATTAGTAGAATGTATTGGTTTAGTTGCTTGTAATGGAGATAGAAAACAACAAGGCTTTAAACAAGATAAAATTTTTCTTCTCCTTCTCCTAAAAGTCTGGGCAGGTATGGTGACACTGCATGTAGAGTCACCAGGGGCCTGGTTTTTCCTATGTTGTTATTCCATTCTGGGTATTGCTCTCATCTGCTCACCACTTGTCTACGTTCCTGCCAGCATGAAGGAGGAAGGAGGAAAGAGGGAGAGGAGGAAATATCCTTGCCCTTTAAGGGCATGACCAAGGAGTTGCATTTGCATCCCATTGGTCCAGACTCATTCATATGGTTCCACTGGGATGTAAGGGAGCCTGGCATTGTTTTTTCTGAGTGTCTGTCTTGGTCAGCTCAGGCTGCTAAAACCAAATACCATAGACTGGGGACTTAAACAACAGATATTTATTTCTAGGAGCTAAACGGGCTGGGAAGGTGCTGACTGATTCAGTTCTTGGTGAGAGCTTTCTTATCAGCTTGCAGATGGCCACCTTCTCCTATGTCCTCACATAGTGGAGAGAGAGAGAGAAAGAGTGAGAGAGAGAAAGCTCTGATCTCTCTTCCTCTTAGAAGGACACTCATCCCATCATGGGGGATGCACCCTCGTGACCTCATCTAAACCTGATTACTTCCCAAAGATCCCACTATCAAACATCATCACATTGGGGGTTAGGGATTCAGCATATGAAACTGGTGGGACATATGCATTCAGATCATAATGGTACCAACTCCTGTCTAAAAATTGGGGATTCTATTTCAATAGAAAGGGAAAATAGATACTGAGATATTAATTATCAGTTTCTGTGGCATTAGTTGAGAAGCTAGTGCTTAATGTGATGGGATAGGGTTTTTATGGAATTCTACTGGGAAATAATTTCTAGGGTGGGGTAATATCCTAGGGTTTATTCAACAAATATTTACTGAGTATGATAGGTACCATGCTAAGTACTGGGGATGCATTGATGAGTAAAACATACATGTTCCTCACACTCATGAAACTTACATTTGTAGTGGGGGTCAGTGACATCTATAAAATAACCACACATATAAATATATATTTCAAATGGTGGTAAATGTTATAAAGGAAAAAATAGTTCTATGAGATTGTAAAACAGGGCAACTTGCCCTTGTCTAGCAATCAGGAAAGACTTCCTTGGGCAAAATTTGAACTGAGCTTTGAAGAATGAGAAGGATGGAGGGAAGGGTGTCTTAGGTAAAGGAGACAGTATGTGCAATGGTGAGGTGGAAAGGAGCATGGCTTATTTGAGGAACTTAAAGTGGAACGTGACAATCAAAGGGAGGAGGGATATGTGGTGAGGTGGAGATATAGAAAAACGCTGGATTAGGCAGAGGCATGGAGGTGATCACAAAGATATTGATCTTCATCCTAAGAGCAATGTGATACTATTGAAGTGCTTTTAGCTGGGGTTGATGTGATCAGATTTGCACTTGGAAAAGCTCACTCTGGTGGTCTGGAAAAGAGTGGATTACAGTGGATGTAGAAAGACTAGGAGATTATTGGAGGGATCCAGGTGAGAGATGATGACAGCTTGGAATTAAGCAGTAGCAGTCATGTTGGAGAGAAGTGGATGTATGCAGGAGCTATTTAGGACATTAGAAAAAAGTCAACACATCTAGTGATATATTGGATATAGAGGATATTGACGAGTAGGAGTCAGAGATGACTTTTTGGTTTCTGGTTTAAACCATTGGATGAATGGTGGTGCCATTCACTGACATGAGGCGTTGGAAAAGGACTAGTTTTCATGGGAAAGATCATGAGTTTGGATATGTTGAGCTTGAGGGCCTTTGAGAGATTCAGACAGAAATGCTAAGAAAGGCAGTTGTTTATATGGCCAGGAGTTCAGAGAGTGGTCTAGCTGGAGATATAAATATATTTGGGCAACATTAAAAAAATGAGAGCTAATTAAGACCATACCTTGTATGGTCCAGAGAAAGAAGAATGTCTAGGGAGGGACCTGGGGGAACTAGAACTTTTAAAGGCTGATTAGGAAGTGGATGAAACAGCAAAGCAACTGAAATGGAAACTGAGCAGAGAGGGAGGGGGCAAAGTAGGAGCCTATGGTGTTGAGGAAGGCAAAGTAAGAGTGCTTCGGGAAGGAAATGTCAAGTGCTGGTGAGAAGTCAAATAAAGAGTTGAACATGGGTGAACCTGGAGGACATTATGCTAAGTGAAATAAGCCAGACAGAGGATGGCAAATACTGTATGGTCTCACTTATATGTGGAATCTAAAAAGGAAAAGTTGAATTATAGAAGCAGACAGTAGAAAGATAGTTACCAAGGACTTGGGGGGGGCTGTTTTCTGGGGGGAAGGGGAGATGGGGATATCTTGGCCAAAGGGTACAAATTTGCAGTTATGTGGGATGAATAAGTCTACAGATCTAATGTACAAGCATGATAACTATACCTAATAATATGGTATTGAAACACTAGAAATAGGCTAAAAGAGTAGATTTCAGGGACACTCGTCACACAAAAAATGGTAACTATGTGAAGAGATATGTTAATTAGCTTGACTGTAGTCATCATTTCACTATTTATACCTATATCAAATCATCATGTACACTTTAAAATATACAGTTTTTATTTAAAAAAACCCAAGAACTCAAAATATCCTTTCAATTTAGCAAAAAGACTTGTCAGTGATACTAGAGAGAGTCATTTTGGGTGTGTAAAAGCCACTGGATTGAGAAGTGAACTGAAGGGAAGGAAAGAGAGACGGCAAGATGGCACTTACTGAGCAAAACTGGATTGATCTTTTACCTTTAGGTCGTGGTCTCAACTTTATTTATTTAATTTGTGTACCTTTGATCCCTGGCCTCAAACTCACTGCCTTTTTCTCTCATTGGCCCCCATTCTCATGAATTTGATTTGCATCATTCATCCCGGTTTTTGTATTTTTAATTACCACTACACTTATTCATGAAAAATATATATGATTTTGAGTTTTTCTTTTTTTAAAAAATTATCTAAATGCTATTGTGCTACACATATTCTTCTGTTTCTTAAACTTTTCGCCCAACCACTCAACACCGTATTTTTCAGCTCTATCCATGTAGACCTAGTTTGTTTCATTTCTTGCTGTATTATGGTCTATTTTGTGCATTGATCTGTGTAAGGCATTGATTTCTGTTTTTTGAAGATGGAAATTTAGGTTATTCTCAAGACTTTGATATCATAAATGATGATGTGATAAACACTATTGTGTCTTTTGTACTTGGTACAGGAATTTCTCTGGAGTGTATGCCTACGAGTAGATTTATTGAATTACAGAGTATGCACAGACTCAGTTTCATAAAGTATTGCTGAGTCACTCTGTAGAACGCTGGTCTGGTTACATTCCTGCCAGCTGTGCATGGGGCTTCCCATTTCCTTATATACTCTCCAGCATTTGATTCTGATATTTTGATTTGGGGAATTTAGTTTCTTTGATTTGTGGAGATGTTAAAATGGTGAATATTATGGAAGTAAATGATTAGATCTATATAGTGAAATTTATGGAAAAATGGAATATATGTGCAATTAACCCTCAAATATTTTATAATAAAATTATTAAATTCTGGCCAATTTTCCATGGTAGACCACAGCTCTTCTTGCTTGGATTACTGTTCCCCCTCATTTATTTTATGTGCTTAAAGAATCCAAGAACTAAATAAAATATTTACAGGCAAATTCCTAAAAAACATATTCTGTAGAATTTAAATAAAATGAACAATTACAAGTTAATAGTAGGCTGTCTACTTGTAAGCATTATATTAAGCTCTTAGTGGAAAGCTGCTTTTAGGGACTATTTCCCAATTGTCTTTCTCTCAAGGTTTTGAGTTGGCTGAGAAAACTTCCTGAAATTTCTGACAGCATTTTTAAAACGACAATAAGGAAGTTCCACGGAAGTTATAGAATGAATAAATGAATATGAGAAAATATGAATATGTAGTTTATAGTTTTGTTCCCTATTTGTGTGTCTTATGTTTATTGTGTAATAATAAAAAATATTTTGTCTGTATTTATATTAGCGTTCGTGATAACTCTATAACCCCATCTACCTCACTTCCCATTGGCTGTGGGTGGATGTATTTCTAATCAAAGTACTGCAATCCTATTTACATTCCACATTATCTACCAGAAGGTTATTGCAGGTTACCCACTCAAATTCAGGTATTTCTACTACAAACAAGATTTTAAAGAACTCTTTAAATAGTAAATTTAGACTACAAGTGATTATCAAAAATATACAAACAAGCACATATAACTCATAGAGATAGCTCTAAGTACATCTAAGACTATGGGTTGCCTGGCTATCAATCTCTCCTCACTAGAGATTTGTGATGGTGTGATAGCCTAGGGACTTGGTTTATACCTCAGCTTATTATTTTTTGTTCTGACTTTTTGGTCTTGATTCTCATTTTTTATCCCATTAATCCTGTTGACTGAGGAAATAATTATCTTTTAAGTTCTTTTAACTTGTAAGAAACAGAGACCTGCTCAGATTACCTTACTTAATGGGGTTTATTGTAATGATACCCTGGGAAATAAGGAAGCAAGAACAGTTTCAACCACCAAATATTTAGGCCTCAGGGAGACTGTAATGTATTTTAGTATACGGTTCTTAACGACTCTGACACCCTCAGACTCAGAAACCCAGAAATTCATTGCTCCCTATTCTACACATCACCGTTAGGTTGATATTCTTTGCTATTCCTGCATCTACTGCTCCTTTCTGCATCTACTGATCCTGCATCTACTCCTCCCTCCAAAAAGTGTGGTGTATTTAATCAACATCCATTTTAGAGTGTTCCCCCAACCGCATACTCAGCTGAATTCTCATATGAGATTGCCTCTAAATGCCAGCCTCTGGATCAACTGCTCATTCCTGGTCAAAACATTGTGACCAGGGTATCAGGATACCTTATGTGTGAGTATGTGGGCATGGAAGGACTTGAAGACTGCCTTGAAGTGGTCAATATAAGTAGAAAGTACCTTGTTGACTAGACAAATACAAATTACATCTGACTATTTTCTTAAGCATGTAGGAGAGACTTGTATACTTCATCTCCAGGCATTTCCATGTCTGAGATGACTGTTTTCTAAGAGTTTCTTCCAATTCTAGTGTGACCAACTTGTCCTGGGTTTCCTGGGTGTTTCTGGGTTCAAGCACTGGAAGTCCCTCATCCTGGGGAAGTCCTCAGTTCCAGGCAAACTAGGAGGGTTGGTCACCCTAAAGCCTTATTCTTTATGTTTTCCTTTCCTCTTTCCTTCCTTCCCTCCTTCCTTTCTTCCTTCTTTCCTTCTTTTCACAAATATTTATTGAATGCCTATTATGTCAAGCTCTGTGCTGGATGGTGGAGAAATAGTGGTGAATGGGAAAGATGCATTTCTTATTCTTATTGAACTTACAGTCTATGATGGTAGACAGAACCTGAACAAGTAATTTTAAGTGTGATGAGTGAGTGGAAAGGCAAAGTACAGGGTATCCTGAGAGAGAATAATGGGACCTGGGAGAGTCTCCACTTGGTTTAGTGGTTAGTGAGGAAACAACTGAGAACAAGACAGACAACCGCTCACTCTCATAGATTACATTTAAATGTGTGTGGGGGGGTGGGGGTGGGAGGTGGTGGTTTGGGGGAGATAATCAACAAGAAAACAAAGTGAGTGCTCTGAAGGAAATAAAATCAGGTGATGAGATAGTGAGTTGACAAGAGATCAGGTGGTTAGAGAAATTCTTTTTGAAAAGGTGACATTTTGGCTGAGACTTGCATGGCAAGAAGGATGTAGCCATCCATAGTCATGGGAATGGAGAGGAGTCCAGTTTCAGTGGAATTAGAGTAACAAGGGGTAGGAGATGAGGCCAGAGAAACAGGCAGAGTCCAGATCACATAGGGTCTTGGGTTTTTAGGCCACAGTAAGAAATTTTATCCCAGGGGTGATGGGGTGGGTTTTATGTGACCTGATCTCAATTCAAGGAATAGTTCCCTTCTTGAGTAAGATGAATAAAGATTGAAGTAATATCAACTATAATATTTAAGCTAGAGGGATTAGAATGTTCATAGTGTCATTCAAGGTGGTAGAGAATTTAAGAAGTGATAGCTTATGGAAAAAGAAATTGCTTCATATACAAGATGTTAAGTTTAAGAAGGGCGGTGGAGCATAAAAACAATAATAATAATTTTAATTTAAGGCTGATCTTTAAACTAATATTTGGAAGCCATTGTGTACTTGTACCAGTGGTTGAAGAGATGCAATCCTATTAATTTCCCAGAACAGTGAATACAGAAAGAGGAAATCAGAGAACTGATGATCACGTGAGAAGACAAGTCCAATTTTACTGTGTCAGATGTTTAAACCTTATTTTTGCGGCATTTACAATGGCAAAAATGTCTTGAGCTTAATGAATAAGTGCCCAATAACAATAGTTCACTTACTAGCACGGACTTTCAAGACCTATACAGACTAACTATAAACAACCCTTGCCTTAGGGAAGATGACCTCATTTTCAAACTTTTAAAGTAATGCTAATTGTCTATGGAAACTCACACTCCAGTTTTAACTTGGGCACTTACACAAAGTGGATGACTAGTGGATGACTTTCAGAATGGGAACATTTTGGATGAGGTTTTAAAGAAAACATGCAGACTATGAATTTTATGGGAATGTTGAAGACAAAAAACATGAGTCTAGTCTGGGCGAATTTGCTGCTTTTCTTTGAGCAGACTATTTTTGGTGAAAAGTTGTCTCTTTAGCAAGAAAAGTAGTTAGACCAATTGGCCATATCTTTCATTTCATGTGGCCGTGAATCCGAAAGATCCATCTGATGCTTAGCTTATCCTTCAGAAGAAGATTGACAAGCGAGCAAATGAAGAAGAAAAAGTGGTAAGGGAAGAAAGAGGAGGGACCAGTGAAGAACCAAGAAACATGGATTCAAGAGTATGTGGAATGAGTCTAAGGTGGTCTTTATGAGTTAATTGCGAGAGGCAGGGAGTGGAGTAAAGGACTAATCTTCTTTGCCAGTGTAATCTAGGGCAGTCACAGAGAGAGAAATGAGAGGAAAGTCCCCATTTCCCATGTTATGATAACAGGTCCTTTGAGCATTAAGGTAGATATGATTTCCATTGTACAGATGAGATAGGGGCATGGTGACATAATTCATACAAAATCTCAGAGATAGTAAATATGAGCACTAGAAGGAGAGCTAGAGAAATTATGTATTCCTAATTTTCCAGCAGAGTTATGATTTCAGATTTCTGTTCAATGTTACTCATAGAACAGTTTTCTTTGTGAAACCCTGTGTCTCAATTTAATAGAAGCCCTGTATTTTGGGTCCTGGTCCAGCACTCTTTCCACTGTGCTTACCATATTATCTCCCAGAAGGAGTCTGTCAGATTCTGTAAATTTGATGCATCTTATTCCATAAGAGGTGTACCCAACTGATATCTAACAGGGAAGTGAAATTCTTTTCTCAGTTGGGATGACTTACCCTTGAATTATGGGTAATCACTGGGCAACCTATTTAAGATGGGAATCTCTGTAATATGACAACTATGGTCTCCAGAGAGGCATTTATTTTACTCTAGCAATCAATATCATGGAAAACCAAATCATTGATTTTGTATGGAAGAATAAGGGGAAACACTTTATCTTCTTAACTAAAATATTGGAACATTTTGGAGGTGCAGATGAGAGAAATATTAGACATTTTTAAGAAGCAATTATTAATGATTTGGCCAAGGGGAATTTCAAAGTTCAGGAATGATGCAAGAACACAGTACAACACAGTTTGAAGCAAAACATCTTGATTGGCGAGAATTCAAATAGGTATAGACCACATTTGTGAGTAGTAAAGAGTAGTTTCTTTTGGATGTAGGGAATATGCAAAGTGAAGATCCTGGGTTATGAAGAGTAAAAGTCTTTGAAAGTTTCTTTCTAAGTAGAGGGTAGACTAGTGGGCATACTCTCTGATCTTAAAAATAAGTCTTATAGAGAAACTTCCCATTGGAAGTACAGGGTGTCATGTAAGCTGGGGACAATTGGAGAAATAGGTCTCGTAGAGAATCTCTGATCTATAGCACTTTTTGCTAGACAACAGATGATTGAGTTTCTAGAAAACACTTATTGAATATCTTACTAGATAATGTAGAGAATTAAAAATAATCTCAGAGATGTCTCTGCCCTCAGGAAGCTTATAGTCAAGTAACGATGATAAGACATATAAATATGAAGATCTGATCAGTCACTCTTTGACTCTTGTCTTCCTCTACTTCCTGTCTTCTGTATCTTATAGGCAAACTGTTTTATTACCATTTCCACAAAATGCTAAACACACTGAACCTTCTTGTCTTTTCTCACACAGTTCTCACTTCTTAGAGAACAGCTCCTTCCCTTAATTTCTGCATATCCCAATCCTACCAATCTCTCTGGCCCAGCATGAGGTTGTGTTTAGCTGAGATGGAAGAAAAGAGTTTAGAATTGAGGAAGTACAGAAATTAGACATGGGGGCATTGGAATCATCATCAGCTTGCATATTGAAGTCACTGAGAATGATGACTGGTGGTGGGGTGGAAAGGAAGACTTCGAGCAAGTGGTAGATATAATGAAAGGAGATGAGAATGTTCTAGAAACTGGTATTTGATGGAAAATAGAGTGAGGAAAAGGTGGCATAAATGGAAGGTTTCCTTTTAGAAGAGGAAAGGCAGTTGAGAGGGAATTGCAGAAAAGTGGTTCGGAAACAGTGTTTGAGAGGAAAGGGGAAGTTTTACAACAAGCTCTAGAAGTCAGGTATTCAAGACTGGGTATGTAGCCAGTGGCCTTGTGGTATCCCCAGATGGTGGCCTGGTTACATTTAAGAGCAGGAGGTGGAAACACCCATCAGATATCAGCCTGAGGCTATAGAGATGCTAGGACTTTGTTCCTGATTGAACACTCTCCACGGAGCAGAGTGGGAGAAACAAATTGGGCAGATTAGGTGTTGGCAATGGAGGGACCACGTGGAGCTGGAAAAAGAGCAGGAAGGAAATTGGAAGGGGAGGAGGCTTGCTCTGAGGATGCTGAGAATGAATAACTGGATCAGAAAATGCAGCAGATTGGGAGAGAGGTGAGAGGGATATAATAAGAAAAGGAAGTGAATGTGAAAGAAGTTGTGACTCTGCATTTTTGAGTAAGATTTGAAATCGATGGGCTCTGAATTTTAGTACTGAACTTATCAGCTAATAGAGCTTTGGGGCTAGTAAATTAACATGCTTAAGTCTATTTCTTTACGTGCAAAATTGGGATCATGACACTAACCAGACATTTCTCACAAGGTTGTCTTAAGAGTTACAGTAATATGATCATATTAAATATATATATTTCTTCAGAGGAAGGAATCTCATTTAAGTTAAATTACTTGGTAAACTAAATTGTTGTTTAAATTCTACAATAATAATTATTTTTTCTTACAGGAGTTAGAATTTATCAGCCCCAAAGTTCTAAGTGGAATGATGATATACACCCAAAGGAATGACTTCGTCCACTCAGGAAATCAGCATTTCCTTCTGAGGTGAACTAAACTAGGTGAAATGGGGTTCAACAAAGTTGCCACAGGGAGTTGAATGTTGGGACCCAATGGAAAATGGAAAGAGATTAAAATTAGTGGGGCCTTAAGAGTTGTAATTGTTTTTAGACCTTGGGGTTTTCTTGTAACTAAAAAAAAAAAAAGAAAGAAAAAAGAAAACAAAAACCTCTATGTCGTTTTTCCATTGATCGTTAGATGTCTGCTTTATCCTCCCATGCTCAGGCTGGTCATTTCATTGAAAATTGTTGCCAATGCTGTGTGCTGTGTTTAGGAAAAGGGTGCTAGAAGGGAGTAATTACAAGTACTTCTGGCCTTTCATCGAAACCCAGGAATCTTAAGTGACAGCTGTTTGAGGGACTTGTCATTCAATTTAGTGGTTTGAAACTCTGCCAGTGGTTAAAAAACCTGTGGTTCGTGAGTTTGCAGCCACTGGGGCCCACACAGTCTCACCAGAGCACTTGCATTTCATCGGAAACCACTGCTTTGTTGGGCCAGAAGGATGCTGGGCAGACATCCTGACCACGATGTTTATTTCTGGAGGGCAAAAATCACAATGGAAATTGGACCAGACTCTAGCAGAAAATGATTTTTTCCCCCCAAATGTATAACATAGCAATTAGAAATGAAATGTCTGTATGTATTTTCAGTCCACTGAGAAGATGCAGAAGGTTCGTGCTAGAAAAGTACTAGTATATTTTCCTTGTACTCTTTCTTTCCTTCCCACCAAGTGGAGACCCCATTTCTACTTCCACTGATAACGATTAAGTTTCTCTTTCATAAATGGTGTTGCACTGGTGCGTGTGGGAAGAAAAGGAAGTAGAAAGCAAAGTACTTTCTTGAATCTGCAAATTAGTGGGAGAGTTACAACAGTTGGTGAACAGTTTCAAGGCAAGTCATAAGCCCTGGTGAGACTAGGTACCAATAGAGTTCAGGAGAGCCTGAGAGAAAATGAGCTCCCGAAGTGAGGTTCCTAATGAGCAGTTTTCGGGGGGAAAATGAAAATGCCACCAAACCCGTACTGCAAGAAACAGAGGCAGCACCACCCTGAACTGGTTCTCTAGAATCAGTCTGGTCCATTACTGTTTGTTTCCTCTGTCATGGTTAGCCCCTGCTTGGCTTTTTTTCTTGTAATTGTACTGCCGTATATAGTGAAGGCCAAATATTTATTTATTATCCATTTTCCTTGGATACAGTATTGCTTTTTGCTCTGAAAAGTCATTGGGATTGGATTGATGAGGTCTCTTTCATGCCACAAATTCCTAATCTCAAGGCCTTTAAGAATATTATGCTAAAACATTTTGAAGCTATTATAGATAAAGAAATAGATTTATTTATAATAAATAAATGTAATAGGAATAAATAGTAAATAAAGAGATTATTTCTTAGAACCTGTCCTATAGGCTAGTGGAAACCATGTACGGTTTTCTTACTTCAATTTTATGCTATTACAATAAAAAAAAACATATAGGATAAGTGTGCAACTAATGTAAGATAAAGATATTTAAGTATAACAAATCAAAATGAGGTTAACCTACCCTCATGTTTTATGTCCTCCCTTGATGTCATCCAAATCACCTATTGCCAGAATTATATTGCCTTTATTTTAAATTTGGTGGTCATGCAGGAAGCCTGTCTTATCAATGTCTGTACTTGCACCACCAATTTAAGAAGCCTATTCTCTGAGAACAAAGGACATCCCCGTTCAAAATGTTGCCCCCTGTAACCCTAACCTGATACCTGTTTGCCTTTAAACCTTCCACAGTAGATCATTCCTCAGGCACACAAAGGCATCTCCTCTCCCAGCTCCACATTTATCAGCAGAAAAAAGCAAACACCGCCATTTCTCAGGTACACAGTGTCTCCACACCTATTACAGTTGAGGGCAGTGGTGACCTCGCCCTGGCCCAAACCACCCACGAGTCGCCTTTGATGTTACTGGAGTCTCATGTTTTAATACAGTCTAAACACCCCACGTTTGAACTTCGAGTCCTGTTTCTACCGTATTAGAAGTGGTATCAGAGATGGTCACATTTAAACAGTCTTTCACTCTCAGACAGGACAACAGGCAAGGAAAAACTTGGTTAGGCTGTTTCCTTCCTGATTTTAACTCTCCTGCCCATCCATACTCCAACTTTCCTTCCCCACACTTATCTACAAGCCACACATCTGTCACCGGAGGGATAGGCTGGTTCTGGGAAAGGAAAGATCCCTCAGGGAAAATGAACCCACTTTTTTTTTTACAAGTAAAACAAAATACTCCACAAGACATAATTCTACATGGATTTTTCCCAGCAGAGTGGGTGACATTCATATTTGGGGTTAGGCCTTTGGTGGATTTATAGCACAGGGGGAGACTAGTCACAAGACGATGATATAGCTAGTGGGCCAAAGAAGTCAGGAGTTCCAGACTTAAGGCTGACAATCATTTGAGCAGGAAGAAAATTTAACAATCATATCGCATGAGAAATTCATTTTACAGATAAGGATACTTTTGGTGTAAAATAGAGTCAGGCCCCTTATGCAAAAAGATTCAATGAACAAATTATATCAAGCATGGGATGGTGTTGAAAGGTTCTGAGGAGCTATCTCTCATTATAATACACGTATACATAGGGAAGTCAAATCTTATGTTCAGACACTTAAAGGTCATTTTTGTTTATGGACTCATAATAATAACACACACTATATGATGATGTGTCTCATACTTTGCTAAGCACTTGACAGATTTAATTCACTTAACTCTCACTACAACCCTACAAAGTAGGTACTGTTACTATCATTCCAATTTTTCAGATGGGACAACTGGGGCATAGAGAAGTTAAGTAACTAGCTCAAGGTCACTCAGCTAGTAGTGGCAGAGGAAGGATCCAAAGTTGAGTCCATGTCCTAAACCACCACATTATACTATGTTTCTGACAATATCTGACTGAGAAAGTCAGCTATATAATTTCTGCATTTCTCATCAGTTTTTAAATTGAAATTTGTAGATCAGATTTATTTTTTTAAAGAAAATACACTTCTATATTTGTGTTGCCCTTATTGTGTCAGCACAATGAGATATACAAATATTCAAATGATCAACTTCTGTGCTTCCCCACCAAGCAACAATGTTCACAAGGAAGAACACCCTTACAAAACTTTAGCTAAATTGTCCCATTTGCATACCTTTCTGCAGGGAAAAATGTTTTTGGAAATTTCTTGACATTACTTTCTTCGAAATTGTTAAAGCCTTTTGTTTACCAAACAGTGTACACTGTTAGAAGTAAAACTTCCTCTGTGTTCTAAATTTTGGCTCAGTTGGTTAATCTTTCAGGAGTGTTGAAAACAGGGCTTTAATTAGCAATCTTATCAATTAACCCAGTCACTCATCTCCAGTTCTTATCTGAATCCTTGGTAGCACAGGCACTTAGGGACATCAGAAAAAGGCCGACTTGTCAGTGTGACAGTTGAGAAGACTTCTGTGGAGGGAAAAAGAAAGATCTCAGAAATGGACAGTATTAAATGGAATCTGATACCAATCCAAAAGAAATTATCTCACCAGAGGAAGCTAGAATAAGAGTTGGTTTCTCTTGTATTTCTCTGTAATCCTCTATGGTATGTCACCTTTGTCAGTCGGGACAGAATCAGTGGTCTTGTGTAAAGTGAAGATGGGACCTAAAAAAGGGGAAATTTCTAAACCAGTTGGTTAATTACTGAGTGGAACATAACCCTGGAGTGGTTCTTCCCCATGCAAAACCAAAGGATTGTTTGGAAAACTAACAGAACAGCTTGGAGAACTCTTTCCCGGTGAAAGTGGGAAAAATACCAATAACATGAAGTATATACAAAGAATATTAACATTTTGCCTTCTCTAATGCTATCCAATCAGGGAGGCTCGAATCATTTCCTAAATTCAATTTATTTTTCCTTGTGGTATCATCTATAGATTTTATTCCTGATTTACTAAACATCTTGTTTTTCTTGTATTTGAACTGTATTAAACTGTATCACTACCTGGAAATAAACCTCTCCTTCTTAAGAGATGAAAAGCACTTAAGCTATAAAAAGAAGATCCATAATTTCATTATCTCAGCATAGGCCTGCGATTATTGCAACAGCAGAGCAAGTAAAATGAAAAAGAGCTCCATACGGGATACACTGGAGCCAGGAGATATTTATGCTTGCCTAAGCAGTTCTGATGATTTGATAGCTGAAATGTTTATGCTCTTGTTCACTTAGATAATGTACTTAGGACATCTATTTTAAACAACAGATAATCTTAGTGGTGTACTGAGGGGGCTGACACAGTGGTAGTTGGTATCTGAGGATTATTAAAACAAACTTAGATGGTTGTAGCATAGGTGACTATTTTTGGCAGTGATTACTTAGCATTTCATGGTAAAAATGATAGTGTTTTAGATTTATTATAAAACCATAGAAAAACACATTTTTCTTCAGAAGCAGCAGGGCTGAACATTAGTTAGAGCTTAAGGAAAAACTTACTTTGTTCTTATTTTTCTTTCAGCCATACTTGGAAAGTAAAATTGGTATAAGACCTTATTTTGTCTTTTGTTCTATATTCTTTTTTCCTCTTTATTGTTTGATGTAATTTCAAAGTAGCTAAAAGTGCCAAAATCAAAGACTAGGTTAAATTTTCCCTGAATGATATTGAATGTCATGGTCATTATTCTAATAAGAGGTTTGTTCAGCTGCTTTGATTTCCACAAGTTTGATAGCCCCTTTTCTGAGAAAAAAATGCCTCTTGCCTAAAGTTTTCTCACAAGTAAGCAAGCTAAATATCGTGCCAATCTTTGAACTTGTGGCAAGTTGGAATTCCTGCTGCCTTCACTTATTTATTGAGATAGAGAGAATTATTAGCAAATAAAATGCAAAACTCAGCTTAATAGGTTTTATTAGGCTGCATTTTCCATAGATAAAATTTATAGGAGATTTGAACCTTACACTTTGCTAGTTCCAATAACGGGACCATTGCGACACAATTCCTGACTCTTCATGAGGCTAAAGATTTCTTAGAATTATATGATGACTATAATAATTATACATATAAAACATATAATAATGTATATATATGTTTAATAATAACTTTAAGCATTTATGAATATTGAGTTTCAAGTATCTCTCCTTGACCATTACTGCATATTTCCCAGCTCACACCCTCTGGTACCCAGACATCTACGTCTATCTGGGATCTACAATCTGTTGTTCCATCGTCTTTCATTGTCCCTCCCTACTCTCATATCCATCCTTTCCTCCTTATCTGACTTACATTCTATCATTATAATAACTTGCTTGCATAAACCTTCAACTCTTTGCCCCTTTCTCACTTTGTTGTACCAACTTCTTGCCTGCTCTGATCCTGTGCAGCTGAACATGGCTGGAAAAACCCGCATAAACAAACTGACTGGCCTCATTTGAAATCCGTGACCACTAATCTCAAGTGAGCCTCAAGAGGACTACAATCTGTTTATATTTCCTTAATCTAGTCACTCTGTCTGTCTCCTGGTAGAGGCAGTGGTTCTCAATCAGGGGTGATTTTGCCCCTCAGAGGACATTGGCAATGTCTAGAGATGTTTTTGGTTGTCTCACAACCTGGAGGAGGGAGTGCTACTGTTATCTAGTGGGTGGAGATTAAGGAAGCTGCTAAACATCTTGTGACGCACAAACGGCACTCCTTGCATCCCCCCAACAAAGAATTATCCTGCCCCAAATGTCTATAATGCCCAGGTTGAGAATCCATGTGTAAAGCATTTAATATCTTTTCTCTCTCTAAACTTCCAACACTTCCTCCTATCTGTACTTTCAGCTAATGATCTTCCTTTATCATCTAAGAAAATAAAAGCAATTTAAAGAGACTTGCTCAAGCTCCCACCAGCACATCTGCCCACCTTCCTGTATCTGTGCTTTTCTTCCTGTTACTATGGGTGCCCATTTCTGGTCCTAGATAAGGCTGACTCCTCTACATGTGTACTAGATCTCATCCCTTCTTCTCTACTCAGAAATAGAAAGCCAACAATTTTCCATTTTATCTCCCAAATTACCAATTTCTCCCCTTGTTTTAGATCATTTCTATCAGCAAAACCACATGCTGATAATATCTCCTATCTTTAAGTGAACACAAACAAACAAAATCCCCAAATCTCTCTTGATTTCACATTCTCCTTTAGGGGCAGCATAATCTTTAGTTTTTCTCCTCCTACACTCTCTAGAACCTGCTCCAAACAGACTTTTATCTCCTCCACTCCAGAGAAACAGTTTTTATAAAGGTCATCAACCATGTGTCCATTGTTTAATCCAGTGATCATGTATTTGTCTTCAACTTTCTTGTGCCATCAGCAACTTTTTACACAGGCAATCACTCCCTCTTTCTTGAAACCCTTTCTTCACTTGGCTTTAGGACACCATACTTACCTACTTTTCTTCTTCCTTCATGTGTCTCTCCTCTCAGCTTCCTTTACTGGTCTCTCTATGTGGTATAATAAGAAAGATATTTGGTCTTTGTCTGTGGGTTCCTGGTACAATGCTCCAAAAATCCTTAGAATTTCCTGAGTGATAAGGGTGATAGGAGTGTCTTTTGTTCTAATGAGGTGACTCTTATTGGGCCTCTAGATAGCTTCACCATGGAAGCTGGTCATCAGAAAGACCAAGCCTTGATTAGAAGCTTGAAACTTTAAGGCCCATCCTCTAACCTCTAGGGAGGGGGGAGGGGGTAGAGATTGAGTTAATCATCAATGACCACAATCACGCCTACATAATTAAACCTCCATAAAAATCTCTCAGTGATGGGGTTCAGGCAGCTTCTGAATTAGTAAACACATCCACATGCTGGGAGAGTGGCACACCCCAATTGCATGGGACAAAGATTGCATGGTCCTGCAATTGGGACCCTTTCAGATCTTGCCCTACTTATCTCTTCATCTGGCTGTTCATTTGTATACTTATAATAAATTGTTATAGTAAGTATAACATTTTTCTGAGTTCTGTGAGTAATTCCAGCAAATTATTGAACCTGATGAGGGGGAGTTGTGGGAACCCTTGACTTTGTGGCCAAGTCAGACAGAAGTGTGGTAACCTGGGGACTTGATATTGGGAACTGATGTCTGAAGTGAGGGTAGTCTTGTGGGACTGAGTCCTTAAACCTGTGGAGTCTGATGCTAGCTCTGTGTAGTTAGTGTCAGAATTGAGTTAAATTGTAGGACACCTAGTTAGTGTCAGAAAGTTGGAGAATTGGTTGGTGTGAGAAAAAGTCACTCATTTGGTGTCAGGAGTGGGATTTGCTAGACCAGCCCTGGCTTATGGAAATGTGGTTTGGGAAGAGAAAGGACGATAGGGCAGAGAATGAGGAACCTTTGATTCCTGGGTGGCCACATGGTGACATATGGTATGTAGCAGCAACTATGCTGCAATTAGTTACTAAAGGTAAAAGTGGCCAATGGAATTTAGAGATGGATCCAACTCCCAGGGAATTGGCTCACTGGATGCATAAGGAAAAGCAAACTAGTAAGAAAAAAGCAAAATATACTATTTCTTGGTTATTGTTATCTGTAATAGCTAAAATGAAATTAAAAGAATGCTGGGTCAGATCTTGATAGATCAAGCTCAGATTCTGGTCAATCTGAGCATTAACCACTAGACTCAAAGCTACTCCCCAAAGGAAAAATTATATTGGACAACAAAGAGCACCTCTAAGACCTCTGGCACCAATAAGATAGTCCATGTTTGGGGAGGGCAAAATCAAGAAATTATTGAGACCAGGGGGTATTGTATAAAAGAGTTTTCTCATTTTGTGGATTGGTATCATCAGCTTCCTGAAAAATCTTTACTAAAATGGATTGCAAAGGTGACTAATTTAGGGGAAATGAGTGTCTTTGGTATTTAATGCTATGGAGTTGAAGAGCATATTTGGGTTGATACAGGACACACAGCTCACTATGGAACAATCAAAGATGGTTTCACATGATCCAGACACACAGTGGGTTATTCCCAAGAGAACAGCCAGCCTGGTGGACTGGATAAAAGCTGCTATAAGATCTGTTTACCCTGAGAAGGGAGACTGTCTGACTCTCCCTATAAATGCCAAGTGGAACATCCCAGATGAAGCAACTGATATGGTTCATATGTGAGCCATGTGGGACTGGCTTCATGATAATCAGTATATTCACCCATATTCACAATGACCCATTACCCAGGTCATTGTAGATGTTGTGGTTGGGGGCCCCCTTTGCATGAGCACCCCAAGAAAACTCACTGCTGCAAAATCAAGCAACAGTCTGGGAATCCTTGTCGAATTTGCTGTCTTATCTTCCCCTTATGGGTCTTACACATACTAATTGAAAGCACTAGATTAATTAGAGAATGCAGCGGGGTGGAGGAGAGAGTCAAGGGACTTGTCCCAGCAGGGTAGAAAATTTTAAATGGTTATTAAGAAATGAGGTGAATAAAGTAAATATTGATAGGAGCAAAATAAAGAGAGAAAAGAAAGGGAATAGTCAAGGAACTCATTCCAGCAGGGTGGAAATATTTAGATGGTTATTAAGAAATGAGATGAATAGAACAGACATAGATAGATAGATAGTAGATAATAAAACAATAGAGTCGAAACAAAAGTCTTAATAACAGCACTATCAAAGGTTGGGTGGACTGAAGGGATCCCTTGCTGGTCCTCCAATATCAAAGTGCCCTAAACAAGCCCCCTCAATTTACTTCAGTTTGGAGAAATTTACAAAACCATAAGGCAAAGATTACAATGAGAAATCTGCTCGGCAATCACTTGGGACAATAGTCAGGCGAGATAATCAAGATAGAGATTAATTGAGATAAAGACTCACAAAAGGGCCAGGGTCCTTTGGCTTGACCCCTCCCTGGGGAATCAGCCTATACACAAGAGTACATGAAATGGCCAGGGGGTGGAGAAGAGAAGTTTCTGGGACTCCTTTATATGGAAGCTCCTTGCACTGTGGTACAAAAACGTGTTGGTGAAGCCCTATTATGGGCTACAGTTAGGTTGAGAGAGCACAGAAATGTAAGGGTTAATAAGATTAAGGTGAAAGTTTGAAAGAAAATTGGAATGTTCAAACAGGCTTTATGTAAAGAAGTTGTGTTTCCTTTGTCTGAATGTTTTACGGGACTGGATATCATGTCACACTGGGGAATACTTCCCCAACATAGTATTGTAAAACCAAAATTTGTTGATGAAGTCCTAACGGAGGCTTCAATTAGGAATGTAAGCATTCATGGAATTAAGGAGAAAGTTTGGATGAAAATTGGGTTGTTTGAGGTAGTTGTATCTCTGTTACTTGAATACATTATGGGGATGGACATTATATTTGAGTGGGAAACCGTTTCTGTAAAACAGAAGGCATGTGAATCTGTCCTTCAAGCAATATTAATTGGACACGCTAAATGGGAACCAGTAAGATTGTCTGAGCACACACAGTGTAGAATAGAAGCTGGAGTGCCGGTATGGACAAATTCTCTGTGTGATAGCTCTGTGTGGAGTGTCAACTGAGGCTAATAGCAAAACCCTGTGAGTGCCTCCCAGGGATAACTACAGAGACTTTGGACTAGAGAATTTCCATTTGTCTTAGTCTGTTTGGGCTTCTATAAAAAAAGCACTATAGTGTGGGTGGCTTATAAACAAGAGAAATTTATTTCTCACAGTTCTGGAGGCTGAAAGTCTGAGATCAGGGTGTCAGCAAGGTCAAGTTCTGGTGAGGACCCTCTTCCAGGTTGCAGACTGCTGACTTCTTGTTCTATCTTCACATAGCAGAGAGCAGAGAGGGGAAGCAACCTGTCTCGTGATTCTCACAAGGATACTAATCCTATTTGCGAGGACTTCACCCTCATGACTTTATCTAATCCTAATTCCTCCCAAAGGCTCCACCTCCTAATTTCATTACATTGAAGGGTATGGTTTCAACATAAGAATTTTGGGGGGACTCAAACCTTCAGTCCATTACACCAGTGGACAGGCAATTACTAGCCTGCTATCAAAGATTAATTGAAACTACCCTTATGACTGAAGGATATAAAATAATCTTGAACTCTGAAATATCCATGATGCCTTGGATGATGTTGAAGAAACACTCTAATGGGGAGGACAGCGCCCAGAGGAGTTCCAAAATAAAATGCTACCAAAGGAATGCAAAGAAGAGATAGTCATGATCAGGGAGACTCTTTTCCCTAGGGCTGCATTTGGAACTGTGTGAGGAGCAGCCAAATTCTATTGTCACTTAGTGCCCTATAAACAGCTCCAACTGGCCAACAAAAAGTTGTTTTGACTATAGATGGCAGTTCCAAGGTGAGTGGACAACATCCTATTTGGAA
Source organism: Tapirus indicus (assembly GCA_031878705.1). Taxonomy (NCBI): domain Eukaryota; kingdom Metazoa; phylum Chordata; class Mammalia; order Perissodactyla; family Tapiridae; genus Tapirus; species Tapirus indicus. Next base: position 111,469,046 of record CM062921.1, on the reverse strand, counting down.
GGCTACCACTCTGATTGAAGAAGGCAAAAACAAATCAGCTCAGTGGACTGAACTGCATGCTCTTTTCCTAGCAGCGATGGGAGAATTGAACAATGAGAAAAGCCCTTATGTTTTGGTTTTTGACTCATGGGTGATGGCCAATGGTGTGGCCATATGGTCATGCAAGAGAGCAGTGGAAACCTGGCCTACTAAAGGGATGCCCCTATGGGGCACAGCTCTATGGAAATCATTATGGAAACTTGAGGGTTGCATTAAAGTGGGACATGTCGATGACCATCAGAAGAATCCCCTCCCAGGTTCAGAAGAAAATTGGAACTGCCAAGTGAATTTGTTGGTGCACTCTCTTGAAGTGGCCACCTGGATCTATGAGCTGAGTGGACAAGAAGGAACTGCAGTAATGCAGAGATAGACTGAATTCTAGACATATTCCTTCTGCACCCTCCGAGGCACAAAATGCCAACAAGAACAGTTCTGTCTGTCAACAAGTGAGACAGAGACTGCAGATGGCTATGGGAAGATTCCTGGGGGGAAGGCCCTGCATGTAGCTGGCAAGTGTATCATATTGGACCAATGCTGGTAGCCCCTGGGGGGCTATAAATGGGTCCTGACGGGACTAGACACTTACCCCAAAATGGGGTTTTTCACACTCAGTGAGAGATGCAAATGTTCAAAATACTATTAAAGACTTGGAACAGAAGATACTGTACCAATTTGGGCTGCTGTGTCACGTTTCTTCAGACTAAGCAACAAGCTTTACATCCCACAGTATCCAACAATGGGCAAAGAGCTATCATTCAGTTGGACATGTCATAGTGCATATAATCCTCAGAGTAGTGGTCTAATACAGAATTGGAATGGGCAGCTGAAACATTTGCTGTCCTAAATGGGGAAAGATATAGGCATAAAGGGCTGGCTTACATGCCTTCACAAATGTGTGCCTACACTCACATGAGAGGGCCAAGGGTGAGTCCCCATGGACATATACCTCTAATTTTCTGGGGAATCTGAGGAAGATGGGGGTGAGGAAGGATGCTGGTGTGACCATACAATTCTTCACTATATCATCTCAACTTTTTCTTTTTCCTACCTGATGCAGTGGTCCCAGGACCAGAGATGCAACTGTGGGTGCCAGAAGCAGGGATGATTCCTAAGCAGGAACTTGTAACTATACCTTTAAACATTTATGCCAGAATTCCTAAGGACCTGATGGAATGGATTTTCCCATCTGGCAAAGTTGGGACTGACAGTTAATATGCCACTGGGTTGCCTAGTGGTCAGGACAGCCCACTAGTTCTGTACCTGTGTAACCCTACCTTATATGAATGGGAGTGGACTGAGGGGGAGGCACATTCAAGACTAGTATCACTGTTAGAAATCTGGACCAGCACAGAGGTTGAACTTAATGTCCCTTCCAAATGTGGAAATATTTGGGTAAAAATAAATGACAATAGAAGAGGAGGAGAAATAATAGCTGAGGGTAAAGGGATGAACTAGTGGGTTATGCAATGAGGGAAATCCAACATTACATTAATACCTCAAAAGAGGCTCAGAGCAAGGAAATAATATTATCTCTTCACACAATTATACCAGATGCCTGGAAGGGTAAAGCTATGTTATTGCTGAGACTAGTCCTGCTTTTGGAACCTGACAAGACTGAATGGCAGTCTGCAAACCTGAGTGGCACTGCTGTAAGAGACATTCTGGTCATATGATATGATGATGAACTGGACCGACTGTTAATGACTAAATGGATCTAGTAATGTACCAATATCTTTTGACTTCCATTTTTCAGGTTATATCTACTACAGAGGATATAATTTGGGAAGGAATTTCCCAGAACTACTTCCTATTGGCACTTCAAGGTGTGTGGTATCTGGCTCCCAAAAGATTGATCACTGTGTAATTATAAACCTTGATGATCAAATGCTTAGAAGGTCCTTGGTTATAATGGACAAAATATAATGGTAGTATACCCAACATGCCACAGTGTGCCATGCACAAATACACATCACCCTTGTTTTTGTGGATGGAAAGCTATCAAGCAAAATAGGGAAACACAATGGGTTTCTGATTGGATTAAAGCAGTGGGCATCACGTGATAGATCTGAGTTCTCCTGGATAGTGGCCCCGCCCTGAGATGAAGGAGCCTGTAAGAGGCCTTATGGCATATTCAAACTAAATTGCATCTAGGTGTGAATATCACTCATCTAACCCTAGTATGAGGGACCAAACATTTTTGGGTGCAAAACATGTATACTAAGTGTACTCAGTCCATTGGTACATAATGGCAATACATACAATACAATAAGGCAAAACTCACTAGGTTATAAAAGAACAGTTGGATTCAAATTAGGATTCTGGCAGATGAAATAAGTTAAGTTTGCCTGCCCAGATGGCTCAAGCTTTTACTAATATTTGTGGAAGAGACTTTAAAGATTTTTCATAGGCCTAGTTTTTAAAATAGCCTTTTTCCCCCTTCTGGTAAGAATTTACGGGAACAATTGCTTCCTGGGGAAGACCAGGTGGAATACTTAAATCTCAAAAGGCACAGAGAAAGAATGCAAATTCCACCGAGAAGGACTTTTGTTCCTTAAATCCAGATCTTTTACAATATCTGCCGGGCTTTTGAGATGAATAGGGAGGTTTTGGGATTGGTAAATAGGATAGGTGGGCTTTGAATTGTTTCTAGAGCTACATTTCTGTTCTTGTAAAGGTTAGATTTGTAAAATAAGTACAGTTGTTTTTAATTTCTTATAGGATTGGGTTGAAACCTGAATGATATCAAGAGGCTGCTCCACCCATCCAACTCCATTATCCTCGGTTTGCTTCTTTATATCAGGGAAAAGATCTTCAACTAAGATGGAAATCAAAACATTCCTATGTTCTAGATTTAGAGCTGTGTATATTTGGAATGGTTTACTAAATCCTTTCACAAAGGCTTCAGAATGTTTTTCTTTCCCTCTAGGTACATAGTTTCATTTTAGCTTAGGGAGAAGGCCTCAAAAAAAGTTGCTATCAGGCTCTGAATATCAGCTTCCAATTTGGACAACTTCTGACCAGCATAGAGCTACTTAAAAAAAAAATCCTTTCAAATATCTTGTCAAGTTTCAGCTGAGACAAATAGTAAATATTCCTGGCAGTATTGAACAAACCCTTGGATACAAGAGGTGTCCCCAAAGACGGTGCAAAAGATGTTATCCTCCCAAGATCCAGAGCCATTCCCAAAGACAACCAAAAGAAAGAGACAGATAATTCCCCAGAGAGCTGGCAAAGTCTTCAGGACCCTAGCCGCAAATGGAGTACAGCCCACATTTCTGTCCAGCCATACTTTGGGGCGCATAATCTGATGGTTGCCAAGCCAAGTTATCAGGACACAAAATGAGACAAACAAGAAGGCAGTTGTTATTCCTGGGAGAGAAAGGACCAACAACCAACAGGTACCTGAAAGCAAATTCATGAATCACAATTCAGAGATCTAATTCTTATAAATGTTTTTTGCCTGCCAATCTGAATTTGGGAAGGAAGAGACAATATGAAATGTTAATTTCCTCTCTCGACCAGACACGACAGATAGAGATCTGGGAGAGCAGATTTTGGTAGGAATTCTCACCATTTGCCGACGTGTGCTAGTTTTCTCTGCATCTCCTCTGCAGGCTCTGGAGCAAGTGGGGTGTCCCAGCGGGTCTCATCCTGGTCAGCAGAAACTGTAGAGGAAGAAAAATAATTTTCCCTCTACCTTTTGTGGTGAGTGCTTGGCTGAGACCCCTTTTTCTCTAGGGCCTCATAAATTGCTAAGTTCATCTAGGTTAAAAGTTCTCCACTGTGGCCACTGTAACTCAAGATTATCTTTTGTAAGGTTAACCTGTTTGTTCAGCTTTAAAACAAAATTTTATTCACCTGAGGCCTCACACTGGACCCAGTCCAGTTTAAGTCGGACTCAGTCTGGTTTCTAAGTCAGACCTAGTCCGACTGGGACCAATTTTTAAGTTGGACTCAGTCTGACTCTGGCTGTTTCTGGACTCTTCTGGAAAAAGTAATGCTCAAATAAAGTCCGAAAGCCCAAAATGCAAAAGCTGTGGAGCTAGGATATGAGAGGGACTTACCCACCACCTCCAGAGACAGCAAGAAAGCAACGAGCTCAAGGGGCTCCAGGGGTAACTAAGTCTGGTTGCTCCTTGCTCCTGGAGGCTGTCCAGAGTCTCCTTCACTTCCTTCTTCTGACACTAGAACTATTAAAAGATAAAGTGAGGCATATTAAAAGTGTTAAGAGCTTATTTGAGCAAAAATTGATTCGAATTGGGCAACATTTAATCTAGCAGGTAGAAAGGAGCTCCGAGGAGCTATGTAAAATGAAAGACTTATAGGCAGAGGGAGCAGGAACAAGGGTTATACGAGGCAAAAAAGCAGGTTGGTTATTGCAAAGTTACTTTCCTCAGGGGAAGGCAGGGTCTGTCAGGCAGATTACTTAACTAATGCTGATCAGGCGATTCCTGATTGACTGGTTTAAGATTCCATTTCTGGGACAGCTGAAACTGTAATTAAGTCTCAGTTTGGTGATGTGGGGCTTAGCATAAGGGATTCCATTTTGGGCCTGTTTTTAACAGTTTGTTTTTAACACTGACAACTGGTATTTGAAGTGAGGGCGGTCTTGTGGGACTGAGCCCTTAAACTTGTGGGGTCTGATGTTAGCTCTGGGTAGTTGGTGTCAGAATTGAATTGAACTGTAGGACACGTACTTGGTGTTGGAAAGCAGGAGAGTTGGTTGGTGTGAGAAAAAAACCACTCACTCTGCGTTTGCCCAACCTCTTCAGCTGACTGCTCCAGGACTCAGCTCTGGGTCTCTTCTCTGCCCTGTCTACACTGGCTCCTGACTGGAGATTACATCTAGTTTCATGACTTTAAATGTCATCTGTACACTTTTGAATCCTAGGTTTTGATTACCAGTCTGAAATTTGTCTTCAAGTCCAACCTCTTTTATCCAGGTACCTTCTTTACACATCCACTTGGACGTCTAGTACATATCTCAAACGTAACATGTTTGAAACCAAAATCCTGTTCTTTCCTTCCTGAACTTCTCCTTTCATAGTTTTTCTTGATACTTGGCAAGTTCATCCTTCCACCTGCTACAACCAAGAGCCTAGGTGTTGTCCTTGTCTCTTCCTTTTCCATGATCTCATGTCGTACATGCACTCTACCAGCAAATCCAATTAGCTCTGTCTTTAAAACATCAGAATTTGACAATTCCTCACAATCCCCACTGCTACCACCCCAATCAAGCCATCATTATTTTTCACCTGGAATATTGCAAAATGCACATTAGTCACCTTTCTTTCACTCCTGCTGCAATCTAGTCAATTTTCAGATGCTTCCCATTTAACTCAGAGTAAAATCTGAAGCCCTTAAAATGGCCTCGAAGGCTGTAGATGATGTAGCCCTCATTCTGACCTATCAATCTCTGACCCACTCATGACACACCGTCCTTGGCCTTGCTATTTTTCTAACATGCCTGACTTGCTCCTGTCTTAGGGCCTTTACACTTACTTTTTCCTCTACCCAGAATGCTATTCCCCCAGATGTCCCAATGGCTCTCTCACATTTTATTCAAATATTGGCAGAAGTATATCCTTCTCAGTGAAGCCTACTCTGGCCATCCTATTTAAAATCGCAACTGCAATCAGTCCCAGCATTTTCTGTCATTCTTTCTTGCTATGCTTTTCTCCATGACACTTATACCCAGATATTATACCATATGTTTTATTTAAAAAAAAAATCTATATTCCTCTATAAGCATATAAACTTCATAAATGTCAGGATTTTTTTTTTTTTGGTCTGTTTTCTCACTGCTGTATCCTTTGCACCTAGAACATAGTAGATACATGACAAATATATGTTAGAAGGATGAACAAATAAGAAAATTGTAATTGGATACCATACAAACTATTCAGTGAGACAAAGTCCGGCTGGTCTAAGGAAAAGCTCTAAGAGACAGTATTAGGGAGATAAATGTTTTAGTAAAAATAGTGGGGAAGAAGAACCAACAGCTGTTGACTATTTACTCTGTTCCAGGTACTATGCTAGTTTCTTTAGAGGTATACAGTATCAAATTAAATATTTATAATAATTCCTGTTTTATGGGTATTCAATCATTTTATAGAAACAGTAACTAAGAGGTGTAAAGTGAATAGCTAAAGGTCACATGGTTAGTAAGTGCAAGAGACAGATTTCAAAGCTAATATTGATTCTGAATATCATAAGCTTTCCGTGTGAATCATGCTTCTTACAAAGAGGCAGGGAAATGCCAGAAGACACTGAGATAAGTTATTATTGGCATAGCTTCTTCTGATGGACATCATTGAGTTTTGATCTTCCTTTTCCAGAGTTTCTTAAAAATATTCATGTCTTAAAATAATCACATATCACAGGATTTGGATAATATTCACAGAAAAATAATGATCAAATGTAAGTGTCATAGTTATATTACATTTTTAATTTTAGGAACTCTTGTTGGAAAAACGATTTCAAGATAATACTGTTGTATAGAGTGAAATTACATTGAAATATTAACTATTACTTGGCAGCATTTTTTTGAAGCTGTAGAAAAACTTTTATCTTCCTGGCCTAAATAATTTTCAAAGATTGCATCACCTTATGTATTCTGAGATAGCCTCTATTTTCTGTCCTGTTTCAATTATGCACTATATAAAATATAGTGCAACAATATTCACTTTCTTTTGAATTTGTTTCTGTGCCCATGGAGACGTTTCCTAACCCCTACTCTCACAAGCTTCCAAAAGGAGATTATGTTTATCCTTTAAATAGAGAAAGTGAAAAAGTAGATAGTGTTCAATTAACTCAGTCGATGACATGGACATATTCCCTTTTGGAATGGGAAAATTAGATAAGCCTCACAATAAATAGATTCATAATTCATTTTTCACTTTACCATCATCAATTAAGGGCAAAGAAATTAATCATTTTATATGATAATAGAGGTCACAGAGCAGTCAGTGACTTGATACCAATGTCTGATGATTCACACCAGTCCTTTTATTTTGTAACCTTTTAAAGGACATTTATTAACTTTTGCAGGGTATCTTTCAATGGGATGTGGGAAATGTTTATCAAATGGAACAAACTCAAAGAAAGATATTAACTTGTATGGGTTGAACAGCACAAAATCAGTGGTCCATTACTCTGAATGGTAGCTGTAGGTCAGCAAATAACTCTGATGAAGGAATGATCTTTTTCATGATAATAGGATCACAAAGGTCTTTGGATTATGTAGCATCAATATTGAAAAATGGAATTTATGTGCAAAATTGAAAACATGGTATAGCTACAACTTGGAGCGCTATAGAGTCATTAAAAATTGTAATATTGAAGATTCTATGAACATGGGGAATTGTTCACAATATAATGACAAGTAAAAACACTATAAGACAATGTGTACAATAGAGTGTACTTTCTAGAAATATCCATATTTGCACATAAAAATGTTAAGAGTGCTTACATGTGAGAGACGGTGTATTCCTTATGGTCATTGTAGTGACCTCACTAGTTTTACTGAATCAGTTGCTGTCCCGGGGGGTGGACAGGGTGGGATGGGGCTATTCCACATAGTCGTTCAAACATGCAGGCTGACATAGGTTCCACCATCTTCAACTCAAGACTTCCAGTGTCCCCTGGACATTGACAATCAACTGGTAGCTGTGAAAAGAGGGAGAGTAAAAGATCTCTGGAGGGTTTCATGGGCCAGACTAAAAGTGGAGCAAATCACTTCTGCCACATTGTTCAGAACTCAGTTCTATGGCCTCCTCTAATAGTAAGAGGGATAGGAAATGTGGTCTGCTTGAATGCCCAGGAGAAAAAGGAAATGGGTTTTGGTAAACATGGAGCAGTCTCTGTCTCAGGTAAGATCCTGGGTAACATGTATAATCATTCTCATGCTTTACTCTGTTTTTAAATGGTCATTGGATTTCTATATCTCTGCTTAAGTCAGAGAGCAACATATATCATCACTTGATTTTGTCCCAGTTCTCACTGCCATTGCCGCCACCAGAAACTGAGGCTGGCAACAGGGTTCTATATGAAGGCACCTAAGGTGGACACTACCTAAAATCAGATTTTTGGTATTACATTGGCCCACTCACACTCTGTTGTGTCAACCATTTCATCGTGAGTCAGAGTCTTGACAACTTGCCATCAATCCCTTGAGCATTATAAGCCACAAAGCGTGATAACAAATGATCATAAAAATAAAATGGCTAATTACAGCCACACAATTTTTATGTACTTGGTGTTTAGTATATAGTGGGTGCTAGAGGAATATTAACTGACTGACTGATAGTCTTCCTACATTTCTCCAAGAGGTGTTCTTTCCTGTCCATAAGCTGGCAGCCCCTGGAAGGCAGAAAGAGTGCCTTCATTTTGTAAAACTCTTTTGGTATGTGCTCGGATAATTCATTTTTAGTCTCCTTCTGCAATAGGGTGGAAAATATGCAAGATTATGTTGTTAAGGCCAAGGGGAAAGATCTCTGGGTTTAGAGGTAAAAGCTAAATTTGGGAAATAATGGGTTCTCTGACAGGTCCATGGACACAATGGCATTCACTAAATATTTTTGGATGATTTAGGCAAGCAATTTCTCCTCTTTGTCCAGTATTTCTTCTTCTGTAGAATCAGAATAGTACTAATAATGCCTGCTCTATCTCTGGTATCCCTGTGAAGATCAAATTGTTCTTGGTTTTTACTTATGAACTTAAAGGATGTATGGGACCTATCTAGACTTTAGAAATATGGGCTTTTACAGTATTCAATTAAATTCTGCTGGATATTCTCCATTTGTCACTCTAGATCTATTCTTTAGTCTTCTCCATTCTTCTCTGTTATCCAAGAGGCTGATCTCTATAGATTATTATTGACTAGCACACTTGACCTACGGGTTATGCCAAACGGAAGTACCAACAAGAGATTGGATGGCTGAAGGAAAGAGAATTTGAGGTATTTATTCTACAAGTGGGTTGGCAGTGGTTGTGTTCCTCTACCAAAGTCCACAACTCCTGTCTGGTGGATCTTTTCTATAGTTACAGCTTTCTCCAGGTTCCTATAATGTCTCTTTTCCCTTGCACTGTCAAGCCTAGGAGTTAGCAGTCTCAGGGTGTTTTCATCATCTCTGTAGTTGCCTTTCACCTTGTCCACACCTTTGTAAGTGGCCCTTCATTAAACTTAGATTATTCACCCCTTTTGAGTGGGTCATCTGTGTTCCATTGAGACTCTGACATATATATACTCCAAAGACATCTGTGCTGCATCACCACGCATTACGTGCCACACTTAAGAAAATGATGGTGATTAATCCTTGAGCCATAACCGAGATTTCTTCAGAGGTGGAAGTAATCTTCATATTTCCCTGTATGCATTATGCTGTAGCAACACAGGCTAAGCCTGTATACAGGAAACTGAACAAAATTCCTGACATTTAGAGCCTTAAAATTTCATAGATGTCATCATCTTAGAAAAAACAATGAAAGGGCTGTAAACACTGAGAAATTACAGAAACAAATTATTTACAAGTTGTGCAAATATTGTGCATACCCAATAATATTGGACATTACCCATGCAATCACGCTTGTCAAGGTCAACTCCTAAGCAGAAGTCTCTCCAATTCTTTCCTGCTTGGGTGACTTTTGGCCACCTCCTCAGAGAAATTGTGTTTTTTTTTTTCTGGAGATTTCACCTTTGGCATCCCCTCTTCAGCATGTTTCTCTGGCACAATATAGGGGCTTAATGTATAATTAGGTTGACCCTACATCACAGTATGACTGAAACAATTTCAACTTAATTAAGTACCAGTTTAATTATTAGTAGCAGACCCTTATACCTTAGAAGTGTCCCAGTTTGGGTGATAAATTATATGGTTCCCCATGCATAATGATCCTTTACTGCTCTTTGTGGAGATCTTGGGATATAAGCTATGAGTAATTTGTGTAAGTTTCAAATGCACAGCCTCATTCTGCTATACTGCGTTATTTACACAAACTCTTCTATGGCATTCTATGGCTCTTGGTTTGTTTCCGATTGGCTGGCTAAGTAAGGTAGACTTAGTTCTTTGGTCAGTTTTTCTTCCTTGGTCCAAGGTTTAGCATAATTCCAGGTTGAAATAGCTTTCTCCATAGGCATTTCAACCTTATATAAGTCCTGTACTCTACAAAGCAGCAAAGGTCTTGGTTTTTCTTAACTATAAGTTGTTCTCCGATAGTTTGAATAGCAATACATTTTTTTTCTCTCTTACGGAAATCATTCTGAATTGGTTTTTTTTCTTTGCTTTCCCAGTCTCATTCTGTTCTCCAGTTTTAAATGTATCATGACAATTCTAGATACCTCTATGCACCATGTAGAATTTCGTTTCTTATTTTTCAAGTTCTTCATGTTTTTGAACCCTGTTTCTCTCTACCATTATACTCCCTCCTTCAAATCGTAAATATAGTTCTCCCACATTTTGTTCAGTATAAACATTCATAAATTTAAAGCCCACTTTATGTCAAAATTGTGTCAACACTGGGAGATGGTAGAATTTTGATCCTCCTTGGGAGCTTGAGGAGAGGAGTTTTTCATCATGATACATCATTGAAGATTTCTGAAATATGAAATCATAGGCAGAATTTTATCTTTTGCAGTCACTACCACATAGTCAGAGATAGAAAGCTTATTAAAGCTCTAAGATAGGATGCATGGAAGTTAAATAACTTGGCAACTCCATGGAATTTTCTCTCCAGCAAATAGTATTTGTTAAATAACCATCTAGTCATGAAACATACATCATTAATAAAATGTTCTGTGTTTTTAAAGATGTTGTTGAATAAGCACTAAAATATTTGTGGCTATTATTTACTCCAGTTTCAATGTATTTTTAAAGTAGTTTGATTAGTCAAAAATATTGATTTTGTTGTTTATTATCATTCTGTCAAGAATTACTTATTGAGCACTTACTATCTGTCAAGTATTGTGTCAGGCACTGGAGATAAAATGAGGAATGAGAAAGACACACTCATTGCTCTCAGGGAGTTTATGTTCTCATGGGAAACAAATAGGTACCTAAGGAACAGTCTGATAAGGGATGTGCAGGTGTAAAAGTCTCACTTAACTGAGAACTAGTGATCAGATAAGGCTTGCTGAGAAATGAGTCTAAGTTAGCAGGGACAGAAGTGGAGGGGGCTGGGAAAAGGAAAAGGGAGGAAAGTGTTACAAGAAGAGAGGACAGCATGTGTCCATTGGTCAGGGAGAACAGGACACCTTCAGGGAACCAAACAGTTTTGCTGGAATGTAGAGTCTAAGGGTGGGGAGAGGTGAGAATGAGGCTGGTGTGGAAGCAGAGGGCTGATATGTTGTAAGCCAAGGAGAGGAGTTGGGATCCAAGGAGGGAACATATGAGTAATCTGACAACCAAAGTCTTCAAGGATCTGGACCAACATACTTCTCTGGGATATATTCCTACCATTTATCAATACGTGCTCGAGAGTTCAGGCAATGTCAACCAAGGGCTGTTGCTCTTTCAGGAAAACCCTCTTCCATCCATCTCCAGAGACTGTCTTCTCCATTCAATTTTTCTTGGTTTTCACAGTTGAGAAACGCACTCTCCCTGTTTTGAACTCCCACAGCTCTGTGTACGTCCCTTAATGAGGCTTTCCTAATAGATTTTCTTATGTTTATGGCATATCTTAGCTCTCTGATAGACCATGTCTTGAGAATAAGAGTTTGTCTTATTCATCCATTTTAATCTCTGATAGCAATTGTCTAAGAATAAATATGATATTTGTTTTGGCTCATATTCATTTCTGATGAATTCATTACTGTTTGGAAACATTCAACCTCACACAGTCTGGACGATGGACTTTGGGGAACTTCTTCCTTTTCTCTATTCTAAGTATACTTGCAGCAACCTTGGTATACCGGGAGCTAGTATGACTATTACTTCTCCGACCTCAGTGGAGAAAAGAATCAACACCAGCAGCAACTGTGCCTTTGGGGGGCTGTGGCAGCAGGCTGCTATTTTGCTATTGCAGTCACCACCTTGAAATGGAGCAGGAGAAAAATTGATGTAAAGTATAGACAAGAAGACTAGCAGACAGCCTACTAAACAAGGTCTGTGGACTCCTAGATCTATTTGGGAGGAATTGGAAGGAGATTAGAGTTTCTGTGAAATAGGTGGGGGTTAAGCTAGAGAAATATTTCTGTAAGGCTGCCTTCACGTTCCAGTTTTTACTCCCAGGCTGGTATGCATGGTAAACATAAATCATCCATGTTATATTTCATTTGTTTCCTCAAACATACCTATAAACATCTTCTGGGAGGCGGATCCTAATTCTAGGGGATTATTGAGCTGTGTGGTTAGGGAAGAACAGGCACCTTTCCTGGTGTGATTGAGAGCTGGGGTACATTATCAGTATGACATTGCAGAACCTGTCTCCAGTTCTAAACTGCCAGGCACATTAGGGACTATCAGTGGGTGGCACCCGCCTCTCTCCAGGGGTGATCTGGGTTCTGGGGTCCAAACAGTGCAGATGCTGCTGTATGAAGTGGCAAACTCTCAGCCAGGTTAGCCACATCAGCATTGAAGGGCACACTAGTCCTTTTCCTAACCTGATGGGGAGCTGGAGTCCAAAACTTGCTATTGACCAATTTTGATTGTTTTCGGCACTTGGCCATAGCCAGTTTCCACAGAGCTCTGTGGGAGGCCAAACTTTTTTCTGGGGTGTCAGCTGTAGGAGATGGATCTCAGACAAGTTATCCGTTCTCTCTCTTCCTTTCTTGACATGTGAGGTTAAAGATGTTGAAATGTTTTACTGCCTTTTTATATATGATCTAATTATTTTATTCTGCTTGTGCAATGCTTGGCTCTGTAACAGGTACAATGAAGTTCTTAGTTTTTTTTTTTACTTAAAAAACTTGTATTGTAATATTACAAAAGTAGTAACATTTTCCATAGCTTCTTTTTCTTTTTCTTTGGAGAAAAGTATACACACATGCACACAAATTTATTTGCACACAGCTGTATATATACATCTTAATCAAATTTTTATTGATAGTCTGTGATCTTCATGTAAAATAATGATACCAGACGTTTGGCTATTGATGGTTTATATAAGAATTACATTCACATAGAAGTGCAAATATGTGCGCAACTTTGGAGAATATTAGGAGTTAATTATAGTTGGATTATTGGATTAGATTATTTATGGAATTAGATTAAACTTGTTTATAACCCAAAATAAAGAAGGCCTACATAAATTATAGAACAGCCTTGGTGATAATGAGCTAGTTGTTAACAGAATTGTAATGCACTTAGACAATTCTATCAGGTGATAAACTTAATTAAAAAGTGGCGTCTAATGATCAAGAAAGCCCATTCTGAGAAGAAGTCATGTGACAAAGGTCACCATGAGATAATGACACAGTTCATGACAGTAGGTTCCCTAAAGTAGTGCCCATCTTTTTCTGTGTTGGCTAAGGCTCTTCCCAGATGGGTCAGCATAGCTGTGAAAAATCTCAAACTGAGGCTTTGCTGTTCCGTTTGGGGAAAAAAACACTTCACCAGGCAGAACTATTGCGAGTTAGCTTGTTGAGTCCTAATTTTATTAATTAACACTCCAAGGAGTGTTGATTCTCTTCTTTGAGGCAAGGAATTTTGGAGCAATTTTTGTGGATACAATATATTGTTTGATAAAGTAAAATTAAAATAAATTTTTATTTTTTCTTTCCCACTACTAAGAGTTTTTAAGAAAAATGTAAGCCACAGAAAAATATTGTCTCCCAACTTTCTAAAGTGAAAAATCACATGGATATAGGGAAGGAGTATTTTGTTGGGAGAAGATGAGGGAATTCTTCCACAAAATGTAGAGATCATCAAAGCGATGTTCTTGGATGGTAAAACTTCTTGGTGGCTGCCAAACTTATACGGCATATCACTGATGTTTAACATTTTTTATTACCCACCTTGCATGGGTTCTGGATAAAAGCATTGCCTTGAGAGCTTAAAATATAAATTAAAACACTTCCAAACATTGAAGAAATGGTGACTTTTAGGAGTGCCAAAATGATTCAAGATGAGATGCCTATGAAGAGCTTGCAATGAGCAATTTCAAAGTTGCCTTCAAGATAAAAGTGTGCAAAGGATGAGAAAGATATTTTAGATAAAAAGTTCCTATTCTGATTAGTTGACATCTGGTATGTGAATAGCTTGTTTGTATGGAATGCAATATACAGAATTGATGTAGTGTTCCGTATAAGACAATTTCAATGTATCGATGCTTTCAACTTTAGGCATTTTTATTATTATCCATCATATATCTAACTAGGAATTTTAAATACAAAACATTTGAAAGATGATTTAGTTCTTTTTGATCAGTGGAAGTCACAAATGTGAATAGCAGATACTACTTTAGTATAGCATAGAAACAATTAAGCCCTGAGAAACTACTGAAGTAGCTAATATTTAAAAAAAATTCCTTCCTAGAAAAATTAGAATTTACAGCTCTTTTCTATCTTGTCTTTGTTATCAGTGTGATTTCTCACTGTTTTCATGGTATAGTACTACTTCTAAACTGCAGGTTTCTTATGAATGAGTCTTTTTAAATTTTTTCTGAAAGAATCTGAGAGTAATTCTGCCTCTCTTAAAGAGTAAAATGTATGAGTTTTTGGTATGTTTTGCTGTTTGAGGCCTTCCAAGTTCATAGGTGTCTTCTGGTCAACTAAAGAGTTAGAAGTATGACACAAAAATAATGAGTGGTTTATTATTTATCTTTTCCAGGAGGAGCTTCTTTATAATTGCTTAAGAAAATCTTAAAAAGGTTCAGTGCCCACCATCTAACTGTCAAAATTTTGGGCCATAGGGGTTGACCTGGTGGCGTAGCGGTTAAGTTTGCATGCTCTGCTTTGGCGGCCTGGGGTTTTGCAGGCCCGGATCCCAGGTGCGGACAGACGCAATGCTTGTCAAGCCATGCTGTGGCGGTGTCCCATATAAAGTAGAGGAAGACAGGCGTGGATGTTGGGCCACTTGCTGAGGGCCAGTCTTCCTCAGCAAAAAAAAGAGGAGGATTGGCAAAGCATGTTAGCTCAGGGCTAGTCTTCCTCACAAAAGAAAACAAAAAAATTTGGGGCCATAATCAGAAAAATTCACAGAAAAATGAGGATATTATTTGAAGCTTAAACTTATAATCTATTTCCAGTTTGTTGACATTGACAACTAGAAAGATAGATTATTTGGAATTTTTGCTAAGATAATGATATAAACAAACAGAACATAACTAAATGTTCTTAAATTTTAAGTTGCTTACATTAAATCGCTGTCCCCTGTTGTCATTGTATAGTGTTAGATATCACTGATACTTATTTTATCTGTGCTGTCTGAAGAACGTCATGGTCAAATCTATCATTTCTCTTTTACACACGGTGCAAATTCAGTTAAATGGATTTGAATCCAAATGCTTTGTTTCTTATTTCTCTTTGAGCAAATAGTTCTATTTAATTTTCTGCTTAGTAGGAATCTAATCTGACTAATTTGTTCTGGGTCCTTGTGTAATAGGTGATCTCTAGGTGATGACAATTGCTGACTGTCACAGATCTTCTGATTTCAGATACTACAACTTCCCTGCTGACATTTGTCAAATCTCTGCCATTAGGTCTGTTAAGTGTAAGTATCATCATCAGCTCATTTTGGTGTCTCTACATTACAAATATTGTGCCTATGAGCATTAACAACTCTTCTACTTCTGCACAGTTTTGTTAGTGAGCACAGGCCCCTGGAAATGGATGGGAGAACAACTATATTTTGATAAGGGTTTGAGGTGGGAAGTAGTTTGAGCATAAGTGCCTGCCCAAGAGAGCTGATGGCACATTCACAGTGACACACAATCTATTTATGCCCTTCTATGACCCAATTCTCTTTCTTTTCTGCCTCCTCTCAGAGGTCATCGTTATCCTGAAATTTGTGTTTCTCATTTCCTTAAGAATTATACAGTTTACCATATTTAGTTTTGCATGCTTTTGGATTTTGTACAAATGGAGTTATACTTTTATAACTTGCTTTTATCACTCAACATTGTGTTCCTGAGATTCATTGATGATGATGTATGTAACCATACTTTATTCATTTTTACTGCTATATCATATTGTATTATATGAATATACAACTCTTTCTCTGTAAACATACTTAGATTTATCTATAAATATAAAATTGGTTTTTTTCCTGCTTTCTACCATTGCAAATGATACTGCTGTGAGCATTCTTGTACATATATTCTGGTGTGTGCCAGTTTCACATGTGTGCTAGTTACTCTAGGGAAGTGTTTTTCCAACTGTGGTTTGTGACCGATTGCTGGATAATGAAATCAATTGAGTGGGTTGTGACTAGCATTGAAAAATAATTCCTACAGTAGACTAGACTAGAAAATGTCAGCATGTATTCTAAATAAAGGATGAAGATTGTTTCATAAAATTTTTCTTGATTATGTGTATGTGTGTGTAACATGTATTGAATTGTAATGTAAAATATATTTTTTATTGGGATCATAGCCCCAAATTTTGAAAGCTACTGCTCTAGTGTACATGGTTAGGAGTAGGATTATTGGGACACAGGCTATCAACTTTAACATATAGTACCAAAATGTTTTCCAAAGTGGTGCTACCACTTTACACTCTCATTAGCAGGATGCAAGAATGCCAGCTGCACCAGATACTAATCAACCTTTGATATTTTAGATTTTAACATTTTTGAGAGTCTGGTGGGTGAAATAGTATATCATAGTATTTTAAATACTCAGTTCTCTGATTATGGTTAAAGTTGCAGTCTCACCTCAAGTGTGAGCACAGTATCGAGGTTGGTGATGAGACTCAGGCCAGTGAGGTTCAGGTACACAACTGGAGGGGCTACTTGCAAGCAATCCCTGCAGTGCAGGCCAGTGACAAGCAGCTGTGGGGGGCCTGGCTGTCAGTGTGCACTCCTGTGACTTCAGATCCTCATGATGGGCACATAGCAGTTTAGGCTGGTGAACAGAGTCAGGCTGGTAGCGTGCAAGTGCACAGGTGGAGGCGCTAGCCTCGAGCACATGTACAGGAGTGGGGGTCAGCCTCAGGGGTCTAGGCTGGTGTGTTGCACTTGAGCAGCTGCAGAGGCCTGGGCTAGCTGCTGGTGTGGATCCCAGACTCTGGCAGGTGGAGGGGAAGGAGAGAGGGAGCGGGGAGGGACTCAAGCAGTGTGGCATCTGTGAATGTGAATCCCTGTGGTGGGGTGGAAATCAGTAATATTTACAGGGGGTCAGCTGGCAGCTGTGCTGGCTGTTGGCTTCTTCACTGGTGAGAACTGCTGGGGTCCTCTGTAGAGCAAGTCACTGGGACCTGCAGTTGCTCCCACTATGTGGCTGATACTGGCAGCTCCTGCTTTTCCTCCTTGTTCTCAGTCATCTCAGACATCTGTCTGAGCTGTGCCAGTCTCTGGTGGGGTGAAACCAAAGTGTGTCATTCAGGTGGTGCCTTGAAAGGCCAGGGAAGCTGGTTGCTCCTCCTGCTCTCCCTTTCCTGATGAGGAGAATGTTTTCTAGTTGAGAGTTCCCTCTTTGTGCTGAGCAGTGCCAGCCTCGGGGATGGAACGATGCAGGCAAAATAAAGCTGTCCTCCCTTCCCTTTTTGTGAGGTTATTCTCAGGTTTTTTGTTCCACTGTGTTGTTGAACTTTCCTAAGTGGACTCCTGCGCTCTCCCAGAGCTGTTTTTGTTCATGGATAGCTGTCTATCTGTTGCTCTTTGTCGGGGGATGGAGGCTGGGGTCTCCTAGCTTGCCATCTTGGTGATGTCACTCCTTTTTTTTGATTCTTGAATATGTCAACTTAGAGACACCTTTATGTGGGTGGCTGGAGTGATGTCCTCAGTATTTCTATGTGGCTGTGTCAGTTTGCACTGAGATATGCTCTGTCAAACCGCACATTGTTGCTCCTATCACTCTAGCTTCTAAGAGTGGGTGTTCCTCTTATAAGAAATTCTGGTCCAATATGCTTTAATTTGACAGTTAATAAGCTCATCAACTCCTAGAATGAAAATTAGTTTGTTTTAAGCTTCCCTAAATCAAAGCCATTCAGGTAGATTATTCTTTGTATTTGGGCATGCTTCATTGGTCCTTAATTGCTGGAATTCCCTTTTGGGTGCTCCATCTCTTGGGGGGGGGGAGAGAGAGAGAATCCTTCTTTTATAAAAATAACTTTCAAGTCTACCTTATATATTTTGGCAGCCAATTTTTATATGAAATAAAAAACAACTCGAAGTGTCTACATCCTCCAATTGTCACCTTTGTTATAATCTGTTCTGTTATCTTAAAACAGCCTTTTAAATTCCATAAAATCTTTGCAGCTTTTGTTCTATAAAATACCAAAACTTCAGTAGAAATTCCTCATGTGGACTCAGGGCACATGTATTTTAAATAGTCTCAGACTTAGAATTACTATTCTTATTTGAAATATACAAGGCTGTTAAACGGAGAAATCACATCTTGGACATGGTCTGGATTATCTAAACCACAGCATCTCACATGCAGTTTTATAAAAGTTGTGGGTTCATTGGATCAAACTGATCTCTTGCTTTCAAACTGCGGACATGAGAAGTAGATTTTAAAAGAAAGAAAACATTTACTGTAAATGTAGAAATAAAGGAATAAGAAAACCCTAAGTGGCTGCTGTGGCTCCTCACCTGGCCCCTCTTGGGAAACACAGGAAAAAGAAAAATGAGAAATCAGGACAGAGCCTGGACACAGCCCTAGGCTAGGATTTGCTAGTAAGTAAACAGCTTCTGACCTGAACCTGAAATTCTAGCATCTGTTTCCCAGAGAGACAAAAATATTAGAGTTTTATAATATTTCCATAAAGTTTCCCTAAATAGGCAGGTTGCTTCTGTTTCAGTATCTCTCTACAAGTCAGTTCTCTGCCTTCCTATAGCTTGCCCACCTGGCACCTCCCTTACTCTTTATGTTTCACTTCAAATACTACTTCCTCCTTGAAGTGTTCCTTAATTACCCAAGAAGAGCTCTGATGCCCCTTCTCCTAGGCTCCCAGTACGTGTTCTATACACATCTCATAACTGAATGCATTACTTCCACGGCATTTTGGATAACTCTGTCTCCTTGAGTTTCTCTTCAAAACAAAACACAAACAAACCCATATGTTTTGTGGTCAAAT
Source organism: Tapirus indicus (assembly GCA_031878705.1). Classification (NCBI taxonomy): domain Eukaryota; kingdom Metazoa; phylum Chordata; class Mammalia; order Perissodactyla; family Tapiridae; genus Tapirus; species Tapirus indicus. The sequence continues at coordinate 111,449,833 of CM062921.1, read as the reverse complement.
GATTTTGGGAAACTCTGTATTTTAAACTCTTCTTATGTATTTATTACACACATTTGAGTATTAATGGTCCTGAGAAGTAATTCGGGAAAGAGACTTGTTTCTATCCAATGTTTCCGGAATTAATTGGCCATGAAACATCTCTTTTCTGTCTGCAGATTTCTCCGGAACAAGGTTGGGAAATGCTGTCTTACTGTATTCTGATTTGTTTTCTTTGTACTGCCTCTCCATTGGACAGTAATTATTGGTATCACCAGTGCTTGGTATAATGCCTGGCACATATTAGGCCCTTAAAGAGATTATTTGTTAATAAAAACATGGGAGCAAGAAAGGTAACAATTCCCATGTTTGAAGTTTGGACAGTTAATACAGTTATTTATTGTTATATAACAAACCACCCCAAAACTTAGTGGAATAAAACAATCATTTTTTTAATGTTCATTGTTTTTGTGTGCTTGGATTCATAAAGAGCACAGTGGGGACAAGTCCCCTTTGCTTCACGAGGTCTGAGATCTTTGCTGGGATGACACAAATGGTGGGGAGTGCCTAGAATGGCTGGGGGGTGGAAGGGCTGTGCTGGAGGACCTATTTTTAAGATGGTCTCTGCACTTACATGAGAGGCCAGAGCACCTACACTTGATCTCTCAAGTGATGATGGTTTTAGCATCATCGGACTTTTTGTATCAGGGCTCAGAGCTCCAAGAACAAGTGTTGCTGGAGATGAAGGCAGAAGCTACCAGTTTTTTATAACCCTACCTCAGAAGTCTCAGGTATGTCAAAGAATTTGTAGCCATGCTTCAAACTGGCACAGCAACTGTGAGGATAGTGATGCCACTAACTGACATAGGGATTCAGGAGAAGAAAGTTTGCTGGGTAGCAGACAGTGGTAATATAATGTGTTTGAGAGTGAGACACACGTGGGTATCCAGGTGGGGATGTCTATGGCCAGCTAGGAGAATGTATCTGGAGCTCAGGAGAGAGGTGGGAGTTGAAAATGAGGGTTAGGGTTTATACCATGCAAGTTGATGCAGCAGGCACAAGTAAGGTCCTTCAGGGGAAATTTGCAGAGAAGAGGAGACAGGCTCAGACATAGACCTGGTGTTACAGATGAATGTGTCCCCCCTTAAAGTCATATGGAAATCCTAATCCCTAATGTGATGGTATTAGGAGATGAGTTCTTTGGGAAGTGTTTAGGTCACGAAAGTGGAACCTTCCTGAATGGGATTAGTGCCCTCATTAAGGAGACACCAGAGAGCTCTCTCCTCTTTCCACCATGTGAGGATACAATGAGAAGACAGTGGTCTGCAGCAGGAAGAGAGTCCTCACTAGAGGCCGACCATGCTTGCACCCTCATCTCTTTGGACTTCTAGCCTCCAGTACTGTGAGAAACAAATTTCTGTTGTTTATAAGGCATGCAGTCTATGGTACTTTGTTATAGCAGCCCGAACACACTAAGACGCCTGGGTAATGACAACATTTAAGTGAGCTGAGAAGCTGCAGCCACAATGATGGGAGGAGTAGGATAGCATGGTCCTGGGAAGCCCAGAGAAGACAGAATTCCAAGGGCAGGATGGTCAACAGTATCACATGCCCCCAGAGAAGTAAGGAGGCCCAAGAAGTGTCCACTGGATTCGACGATTATGGAATCCTTTGGTAAGGGAGTTTCAGTGAAGAGGGATGGGGGCCAGAGGTGGTGGTGGGGGACAGTTGTTGAGTTGTTGGGTTGGAGGTTGTCGGTGGGAAGCTGGAGTGTGGGGTGCCAAGGGAGGAAGCTCTGCTTTCACAGTTGGGCTGCATTCAGGTGGTGAGAGAGCTCCTTTCTCTACCCACAAAAGCCTTTCCTTGTGATTGCACTAGGGAGTTACATGGCACCTCATTCACAATTGTTAGAAATGTGTAAAAGTCATTGAATGGAAAAAGCTTTTAGGAGCACAAGGCAGCCAGGGTGGATCACATAACAGCCCAAACATGTGACACATCCCTAGATAAGCCTGAAGCCACAGCCAGTAACAGCTCTTGAATCAGCCAGGGAGTAGGCGATGCACAGAGCAAATATACTTCCTCTGTTTGTCATCTGCTGGCTGCTAAGAAGGGCGGTTAGCCAAGTTCATTTTCCTGAAGGGTTAAGAGTCGTGCGGGCTCTGTTATGATGAAGATATGTCTACATATGGGGAGTGAATAAGGACTGTTGGGATAGGGAAGTGTTATGTCATCTTACACATTCTACTAGTCTTCCTGACATTTCCATTTCGGGAAAAGGTGAAAGCAAGCCTACAGGAGAAATAATTTTGATGTTCAGTTTTTTTGATTCTGTGGGCCCTGAATGTGACTGTTGGAAAAAATTTGTTGCAGTTGATAAATTTTGATTAAATGAATCAATATACCTAAAGCTCTTAGAGTAGTGCCTGCTCTAAGAACAAACACTGTATAGGTATAAAGTATTATTGTTAACATAACTTTATTATTTTGTTGTTGTAGCTTTAAATGCAGGATTACAATTTGATCTGAAGGAAATTCTTCTCTCATCTTATATTTCATAGATAAGATAAACTTCGTATTTTGAACCTTTTCCAAAAACATTATAAAGATGGGAGTAAAATTTCTTTAGCCCTAAGTAAAAGCACCATTACCAGAAAAAAAAAGTGACAACAATCCATGTGTACTCAAAATAGAGTCCAAATTTGACAACTGAGTGGATATATTTAACCTAAGTGAATGTTCTTTGTGGCTGGTGGGCCTTTGATTCCACCGACTTGTTTTTTGACTCTCAATATCCAGCTTGAGAGGGCATCCTATTGGGAAAAGCGGTGTGCTCAAGGGATAAAATATATGGCTGTAAAGTGATCTGACTTGAAGGCCTGCTGAAAATTAGGGGCCCATTGTACACCTCCTGTCTCTTTTGCTCTCCCAGAGAGAGAGAATGCTGGCAAGTTCAGGTCAGAAGCTGTTTACTTGCTAGCAAATCCTAGCCTAGGGCTGTGTCCAGGCTCTGTCCTGATTTCTCATTTTTATTTTTCCTGTGTTTCCCAAGAGGGGCCAGGTGAGGAGTCACGGCAGCTGGCTGGGGAGGTCTAGAGTGGGATCTACGGGGATTACTATATTCCTACTCTGAAAATAAAATCTTGTCTACCCAAATCATCTCATATTTGCACTTTTGAAAGCAGGATTCTAGTTTGATTCAATGCCTGCAAAAGTGTGATATAAATCCACATCAAGCTGTGGATTAGATAGTAGGGAAAAAGTAGGAAATGTGATTTCTGACTTCAAGAAGTTCCCAATATATTTTAGACATGAATGAAATCCATAGCTAGCTATCTGTCTATCTACCTACCTATCTATCTATTATCTATCTATCTGTCTGAAACATATATGCACTTAGAAACATGAAGTGTTTGTTTTGAAATGTAAGTTTTCTGATCAGAAAAATAGTGGGAAGATTTATGTAAGTTTGGAAGGACGTTTTAGGAAGATGGAATAGACTATGGTGTAGTAAATGTGATGAATTGGAGACAAAGACTTGTTTTAAAAAAATTGTTCTATTAGGCAGAAATAGCCTTTCAAAGTATTTTGGACAGAAGTAATTGTCTGACTGAAAAGGAGCACAGGGATGATTAGTCATCCCAAGAGTATGATCACTGGGCTTTTCCAGCACTTTTCTGAGTGGAGGTCCTGGTTGAAAGGGGTCATCTGCTATAGGAAAAAGGGATGGTGTGGCCTAACAGATATATGGGCTTGTGCTACTAAAGAACACAAGTAGGGTGGTCTCTGATGCTTAAGTAGAGGGGATTTAACTTAATCACAGGGACAAGCAGTGTGTTTTGCACACAGCAGGTGTTCTGTAAGTGCTTGTTGTTCATAATGCAATGCATATCTGAATTTGTGAGGGTTTCATAGATCCTAAATTCCTAAAATGCCTTTTTTTTTCTGTTGGCATTAGTGTGCTCTGACATTCAGCTGGGTCTTTGATTTTCTTCAGGCTGCACATGCATGCTTGAAAACCTGAAAGCTGTAATGCAATACCTAGATTGGGAAAATGTCATAGATACATCTATTTCCTTCAGCTGCTTGGGATAATAAAGTCTGCAACAGGATTTTTGGGGGCCTTAAATATCAATTCAGGTGATATGTATATGAATATTTGTCCTCAGTAATTTTCAAAACTAGAGCCTCTTACCTTCTGTAATGTTATGTCTAAAGTCAACTGTTCCTAAAATCAGTTTTGTGGGACTTGGAACAGAGTTAGTTTCAATGCAATTTTTATGTCTCTGGAACTCACATCCTTGTTGGTCTAGAGAGTAGAGTTTGTATCTTTAGGAAACAAGGCAAGATCTATTGGTGGTCAGAAACTGTTAACAGTAAACCCATCTGCTCAAGTCAAGTTTTGTGTGACTGATGTCAGTGGCAGGATCAAATGGAATACCAGATTATTTCTGGTTTAATTTTTGATTATCCAGACCAATGGAGATGCACCAAGAGCTCAAGGAGTGTTATGGGGGAAAATAAACTCTCTCTCTCACTCTCTTTCTCTTTTACGCACACACACACACACACACACACACACACACACACACACACATGTATATATACATTTGGAATTTGAGTGACTCAGGGAAGAAAAGAATGGGCCATATTGGACTTCACACCTAAAACATTCATTTGAATTAGCTATCACTAATGGTAACAATATCTTGTGGGGGGCGGAAAATTGTATGGCAAACAATGAGAAAATTTTCATCATCATAGTGAGCCACATACAAGATAGTGATACAAGATACTGTACTCAGTTAATGGTCCAGAAAAGATGTAAGTCTTCAATGTCCAATACAGTAGTAACTAGCCACATGTGGCTACTGAGCATTTGAAATGTGGCAAATGCAACTGCAGAAATGAATTTTGTTTTATTTAATTTTAATTATTTTAAATTTAAAAACTGGTATATGGTTCAGTTATTGAAAAACTTCTATGAATGTTTAAAACAATCTGGGTATGTCAATTTACTTTTTAAGTGAATTCTATGTACTCTAAATACAGAGCAAGTACTTCCTATGAAAATTTAGTGTCTGAATTGAAATGTGTTATATGTGTGAAATACACACTGGATTTAAGAAACAATATAAAAAAGAATGTAAAATATCTCATTTATAATTCTTTTGCACTGATTACATATTAAAATAATATTTGGATATACCGAGTTAAATAAAATATATTGTTTTATTTAATTTCACCTGTTTCTTTTAAACTTTTGTGATGTGTCTAGTGATAAATTTAAAATTACATATGTGGCTCACATTATATTTCTATTGGATAGTTTTGGAATGGGCCGTACCGGGAACAGTATCTCAAAATGAAAAAAACTCAATAAAAGCACGGGGGAGACCTGGAAATAATTGGAGCTTTTAGGGATTCAAAGGAGAAGAAACATTCCAATAGAGGAAATGATATGTGCCAAGGGCTCAGGTGGGAGTGTGTGTGCGAGGTGCTCTGAGCACAAAGTGTGCGCAGTGACTTGATGCAAAGCAGTGGGAGGGTCAGCTGTAGAGTTGAGTCCTGATAAGGCCTGATTGTGCAGGGTGTTGAATGCCGGGCTAAGGAGTTGGGTCTTATTCTCTAGGCAATGAAGAAGCAATTGCAGGTTTTTGATAAAAGAGGATATTTTAGAGAGGTTGATTTTGTTTTATTTGAATGGAGAAATATTGGAAAGGGGACCAATTAGGAGAATATTATAATATTCATGGTATAAGGAGGATCTGATTTCAATTGGGTGGCGGTATTGGAAACAGAACTCATAACAACAGTGAGAATAAATTATAGCTAATATTTATTAAGGGCTTATTTTGTGCCAAGAATTGTGCTAAATATTTTTCCGTGAGTTATCTTATGTAACTCTCATAGCATTTCTCTGAGGTAGGCACTATTGTTGTCCCCGTTATAGCCGAGGAAACTGAAGCTTATGGGAGTAAAGAAACTTGATGACAGAGCTAGTAAGATCACACAGCTAGTGAAGGTGGGCCTGGAATTTGACTGAACTAATGAGATTGACCAATAGTTATTAGGTTCAATTTTAGGAAATAGATGGTGTCTTTTTCCTGTTTCTCCCTTTTCCTGGAGAGCCATGAGTTCTAGGGAGACTGGGGGAGCAGCACCTTTCCCTCCGTCTTCTATATGGTTGGGTTTGAGGAAGGTCTGAGTTGGTAGTAAGCACGTGCTAGCTCCCGGATTTAGGTCACCAGCCATCAAGTCACCACTTGTGTTCTGGGACTCATTTCTTTCTTTCTTTTTTTAGAATCTTGAAATAGCGGACCCATCGATCCCACTGATAGTAACCAAAGAGTATGAAATTTGAAGCCAAAAGACCTAAGTTTAGGCCCTTGCTTTGACTTGTAATAGCTATATGACTTTGGGTTGCTAAGGTATGAGCTTCAATTTCCTCTTCTGTAATGTAGTGCTTATAGTAATCCATGACTCCCAAGAGTGCAGGGAGGATAAAATGAGGTCACGTTTGTGAAAATACTACCGACATGACCTATAAAACTTAAGGGTCAGCAATTTTTCCTTCTGTATGGTATATATTACAGGCAGAGGTAACTTGTGATAGAAAGAACAAAGGCTTGTTTCCAGACTTGCCATGGGCCAGGTTTCAGATTCTCTAAGTTCTGTTATCTCTGAAATGAGAATAAAAATATATTTCTTGTCTCCCACTAAATTGCTTTGAGGGTCAAATAAACACACGTGATTATGTGATTCTGGCTTGAAAAATGATACAATGAAATATAAATATGAATTGGTGATATTATTAAGTATACAAAGTTTTAAAATACGAGTTATTCACTGGATATTTAAGAAACATTATTCAAAGGAAGATTAAAAAGCAATAATCCTGACTCAGAAAAAGGACCGTGAAAATTTAGTGTCTTGTCTACAGTCACACAATGTTCTGATAGAACAGGAAGTAGAATTTTGTCATTTTGGATTCCAGTGTTTCTTTCAGTCATTAGAGTCTTGATGCCTCAAATGTCAGATAATATGCAACCTTAATCAACCATTTATCTGTAGGTAACTGATGTTTATGTGTGTGTGTATGTGTGTACATGTGCACACATGTGAGTCTGAACCCTCTTGTGAAAGAAATTAAATGTTGATTTAAGAAGCTAATATCGGAGATTTATTGTTAGTCAGCAACTCCCTACACATGCTATAATGTCAATGTAGACACAGTCCAATATTTTACAGAGTTTTCCTGTACAAACCCATACAATGTGAATTAATTTTTATATTCGTGACCCAAAAGTGTTGTAAATCATGAATGCTCTCCTATATTATCAAATAAAAATTACATTCTGTAAAATTATATTATTGAATGAATTTGGTTATATTTTACTGAAAATTGATAATCCGTGTACATATTATTGCCATGGTTGCTTTTATAACCAACATTATATATTTATTTAAATGTAATGTAAAGTTCATTTGCTCTTGGAAAAATTCCTCTTTTTTTGGTAAAATATTTTCTAGTATTGACGGGGCATTTTGTAATATCAATCTCTGTCTACATGAGCAGTATTGATTGTATAAAAAAAAGCAGAGAATGAGAGGTTGTAGGGGATGTTCTGATGGGCTGCACAGATACCTGCTTCAGGACCAAAGCAGCCATTCCACCAGATGTCTCATGGATGAAACATGGTATCTCACTGCAGCTTCATTTTCTATCTCTTTTACAGCTGAAACTGTCCTCAACTAATGGGTGCCACCTCACCCAAAGTTATACCTCCTCCCCCGGGCTAGCCCACTTCAACTGACTAATCAGTGCAGGGTGCAAAAGTTCAGCCCCTTTGCCTCAGTGTGGAACAACTCTGAAGGGCCATCCAGTTCCAGAGCTTCCTGAGGGTTTGGCTACGGCCTTTCAACAGCTGCATCACAGCTCAACTTCTCTTTGTGCTCAATCTGCTTCCCTCCTTCCTTTACAGGTGTTATTCTCAGGATACTCCCCAGTAAGCATTCTGCACAGGATTCCCCTATCAGAGTCTTTCCCCCCAGGTTACCCAACCCAAGGGGGGGAAGAATAGGGTTAGGAAATTCAATCCTGTCAAGTATCCTTCTCTCTTTTTGGAATACCAGGAGGTGGAGGTTATTTTACACAGCTGATTGGGAAAACCTTTTCTAATAAAGTGAGAGCTGAGTAGAGCTCTGAAAGAGAGGGGGGGAGCAAGGCAAGGCTTATAGTTCTCTGGAAGAAGGGTGTTCCAGGGAAAGAGAACATCGAATAGAAAAGCCATGAGGTAGGACCATGCTTGGAATGCTCTAGGAATAGCAAAGAGCCTTCAGTCCAGTGTTGGCTGGAGTGGAGCAAGTACAGGGGAGGCTGTGTAGGAAACAAATTCAGAACTGCAAATACGCCAGACGATGTAACATTTTATGCCTTCCATAATCTTGGATTTTACTTTGAGTGAGATGGTTAGATAGTCGAGGAATTTTAATAGAGAATTGAGTTAATCTGACATATATTTTAAAAGGATCACTCTGGCTGGTATTTGATATTTGATTTTATGGGACAAAGATGAAAGTCTATTAGGAGGATACTGCAGTAATCCAGGTGAGAGATGATGCTGGCTAGGACCAGTGTGATGGAGGGAGAGGTGACAAGAGGGATTTGCATTCAAATATTAAAACAAACAAGATTTGCTGATGTATTGACTATAGGGTGAGAGAGAAAGAAAAGAGTCTAGGAAGACGTCAAGATTTTTGGCTGGAACAACTGGAAAGAAGAAGTTGCAATTTACTGAAATGGGGAAGAATATGATCAGAACAGATTTTGGGGGGAGACAGAAATCAGGAGTTCTGTTTGGAGCATTTAGAGATTCCTATTAGCCACCTGTGATGAGATGTCAAGTAGACAGCAGATCATATGAGTCTGAAGTTCAGGGCACATATTTAGTCTGGAAATAAACTTTGGTGTCATTAATAATATAGTTGGTATATATATAAAGCAAGAAACTGGACGAGATTGCCAGGGCATGAGTATAGAGAGAAAAAAGATCTGAGCCCTGAGCCCTGGGATGCTCCAACATCCAACATTTACAGATTGAGGAGATGGGGAGAAATCAGCAAAGAGATTGAAAAGCGTTTCCAGTGAAGTGGGAGGAAAACTGAAAAATGTGGTGTTCTGGGAGTCAAGTGAAAAGTGTTTCAAGGAGGAAAGAGTGATCAAGAAGTTCAAATACTGCCATTAGGTCAAGTAAAATGACTTGGGAAATGTCCACCTGGTTTAGCAACCTGGAGGTCACTAGTGACCTTGACAAGAATTATTTCCGTGGAGTGTTGAGGAAGGAAGACTGACTACAAAATTCAGAAGGGAATTTTGAGAAAAGAAAAGAGGGTAGTGAACAAGGATACTTCCTTTGAGGAGTTTTGCTGTGAAGGAAAGCAGAAAAATGAGATAAAATCTGGAAGGTGATAAGGGGTCAGTGAAGATTTTGATTTGTTTTGTTTTAAGGGGACATGTAGGATGCTTGTATGCAGGTAGTAGGATCCACTGTGTTACAGGAGAGAGGGAGAATTGCTGGAGCAATACCATTGAGTAGAGGAGACAGGATAGGATCTTGCACACAAGTGGAGGAGTTGGCCTTCAGGAAGAACAACTATAGTAAAAGGAATAATATTAGATTCAATAGGTTGATAGTATCAAATTGTTAGTAACCACTTTACCAAATTGTACCTCAGATTTTTTTCTTTAAAAACGCATCCTTCAACATATTAAAAGAGTCTCATTCTTACTGAGTTAAGAGAAATGGAAAATGATACTGCAGTGGGATACCATTTTTCATCCATCAGGTTGGCAAAGATAAAAAAAAAGTTTGATAGCCCACTGTTTTGGAAGAGTGTGGAGAAATCGTTACTCTCATACACTGCTGTTGGGAATGAAATTGGTACAGCCTGTGTGGAGGGGAATTTGGTAAATATTTATCAAATTTACGAATGCAAAATACAAATTCCACTGCTAGCTTATTCTATAGACATACTTACCTACATGGGAAATGACATTTATTCAAGAATATTTATTGTAGTACTGTTTGTTAATAGGAAGAGATGATGAATTTAAATATTTATCAATAGTGGACTGATGTATAAATTGTGGTGCACCCGTGTAATGGAATTGAATGCAGCTGAAAACAGGAATATGGAAGCACTTTATCTATTGATACAAAAAGATCTCTGAGAAGTATTTTTAAGCAACAAAGCAAGTTATGGAACAGTGTGTACAATTTGCTACCATTTGTGAAAAATAATATACATATGTAATTCGTATATATATATATTTGCCTATGTCTAAGTATCTCTGGAAAGATCTGCAAAATTTTTAAATAATATTACAAGGAAGGTACTCCGCTAGTTCATTGTTCACACGATAATTCGTTTTAGGGATGAGGCTTATTTTTTGTAAAAACAAAAAAGGAAAATATGAGAATTAAAAAAGTAAACATATTTATGGATTTAGCACTTTTGATCAACCAGTAGCTACATATTTTTATTATAGACAGCTATCAATTTAAATCTAACAAATCAAGAAATGAAAATATCTATTATAATTAATGAATTGAAACAAACTATCTCATGATTATTTTGAACATTACTAAGAATATTGTCATTTTTAACTTTCAGGTAAATTTTAATAAATTATAATCTTTTGTACTATGTGGTATATGCTTTAAAATATTTTAAATTACATATTAATCTGATTTATTACATCTAAAATTATATTCAATAGTATACTAAAATATATCATTCTAAATATAATGTTAATAAAATATAAATGCATTGGTGGATTTAGCATAGTTAGTTAAACAATTTTAATAGTCCTAAATTTTTCTTAGATTTTGATTTTTTTACAAGTATATATATTTTTCATTATTATTGCAGTATTGCATCAAAAACTGGCTATATAGTTGCTTGGAGAAGGTGTAGTGCAATTCTTCCAATTTAACCCTTTTTTGGGTTCAGTTATATTTATTTCATTCAGATTTGAGGCAATTGAGACTGTGCTTTGTTCTGTATATTTGACCTACATCAATAGAAGGAAGTTATGGTCATTTTGTTTTTCTTTCAATTACTTAAATTTGCCCCAATTTTTTGCCTTTTGTCTGGAGAACAGAGGCCTTACTATATAATGAATATATAGTAACAAATGCATGTTGAAATCATACCTGAGAATAATCCTTTTAGATTCCTTGAAGTGATAACCTATGCTAAATATTTACACACTTTGGAATGTAGGATTCTGTTTTTCAATGTTGTTGGCTGTACCTTCTAAAGTACCACTTGTCAAATAAACTCATTTCCAATAGTCAACAAATGGTGTTAATTTCAGGATTTCTAACTTATAGTCTTGAAACACGAGAGTGATATCTTTTGTCAGAACAAGGTACTAGTTGACAATTCAAAGCCATATCTTTTTCTGAATGGTGTATTGTTAAGAGGAAATACTTGTGAACAAAAGGTGGAAATAACCGAATTGGGTATCAGGTATCAGAGGCTGAGAACAAGAATGGCGAGTAGAATATCTGTGCAAAGTCTAAGGGCTTGAATGACAGCTCAAAGACAAGATGGGATTTCACCCACTTTCAAAACATTACTTTTGTACTCTACTTTAAAGCACCAGCTGCTTTTCTCTAATTCAAATGATAGTAAATATATATATCAGCTTCCATTTATTCAGAAGTTGTAGAAGTATTCACATTTTGTTGGACTTCATTCAGTAACTAGATCCTTTTAAAAGATTCATATTCTCAGGTGTATTTTATAGATTAGTTCTTTACATGTATATGCTATAAATATAATTTTATTTTTCCTCATTAAAAATACTAGGATCATGAAATAGAGGGGGAATATTATAGTCACATATAATTAAAAAAAATAATTCATCTACCTCTAAAAGCTAAGGTCAAGAAATACAAACACCTGTCAATATGTTAAAGCATGTAAATAATTCCAGCTGTGAGTTTTGAAAATACTGACAGGAATATTTTATGCTCCTCCTTTGTAATGGTCCATTCTAGCAAATTCATCTGTAATCACCTAAGTGATGTTAATTAGGGCAATTCTAGAGATCTGGAATGCCCTTGCAATATTACTAGCAGAAAAAAATTACTAGACATTTCAAAGACGTGTAATGTTCTGAGTGGTGTTTTTGAGAATGAAAGATAAATATCACATTATCAGGAAGCAAAAACCCAGGGGAACACTAAGGTAAAATAGTGCAAAATAGGGCAAAAGACTGCAAGTTTGAAAGATATATGAAAGGCACAGTCTGGGGTAATTATGCCTTTTTAATACTTTCTTTTGTAGGGGTGGCAAGTCAAACTAATACATGATCTGGGTAAGTGAAATGTGGTAACATGGGTTTTGGGTGGAAACTGGGATAGGATTTTGGAGCTTAGGTCATTTTTAAAATAGGAATTTTATGTTGTGATATTAATAATCAGAGTATCTGATCTATTTATGCTATGATGTATTTTTTATAAAGTTCCTTAGTTACAGCCAGGAACATTTTAATTAGTTAAAAATCATTTGAAGAGGGATAGTTCATTGGCAAGTTTTATTTTTGGTATTTTGCTGAATAATTAGACTATGAGAAAAGTTGGCTTAAATATAGTTTACCACAAATTTTCATAGAGAAAATGAAATAGAAAATTAATGTAATCAGACATGTCATCCTCAAAATATTTATACAAAGAGCCTTTGGTGTTTCCTTTAAGGTAGAATAAAATGAAAGGAACCACAACAAAATAATTCTTCTCTGATGAACTAGAAAATCGTAGCCATTACTTTATCTGAGTAAATTTCCATTTCAGCTTCTTAACCTTTTCCTTGAAAGGAACTGGAGTGGAACCTACATATAGTACCGATTCAAAAAGAGAAACTCATCTTCAACTATAGGCTTACTAAGAAAAGGCTACCACTTCACTGGATTTTGGAAGACACAAATTTTAGTACAAATGTATTTGTGAATTTTAGAGCAGAAAGGAGGAAACTTTGAGATCTTAGAGTCATTGGCTGTAAGAAGTAACCTTGGTAAACATTTACTATGCCTCATTTTGATACGAGAAGTAAATGAGGTCCAGACAGGTTAACTAATTTTTTCTTGGTCATGTAGCTAGTTAATGGCAGAGCTGGATTATATCTTGGGCCTCCTAACTGCCTTCTGTGATCGTGGTTCCCTTAGAGCATTGCTCACATCTACCTGAGCCCTTGCATTCCTGGGCCATCACCCTGACCAGGTCTTCTCCGTCTCCCATGTGGTATGCTGCCACAGTGCTATTTCTAGGATGTGTGTTTCAGACTTTGGGGGCCTGCCCTGCTGTGCCCTAGGTAAACTCAGTGAGTTGGCAATGAGGTGGTAGGAGTGAGGATAGATGGTCCTCCTGACACCCATCCTCCATTCATCCATCTGTAACACAAAGTTCTTCCCTTCTGCTCCTATGCTCATCCCTACGTTCCACGCTTTCTATTTTTTCCATATTAAGACTGTGTTCACTTTAACTTGATTTCATCTATTAAAGTGCTCCAGATTTTTTTGGAGGGGAGTATGACAAAGTGATCATAGTTAAAATATGTCCTAGGATCCCTATCTTCCAAATTTGCCCCATCTGTGATACCCATATTTGCTGTCACCCCATCCGCAAACTATCCCACACACAACTGTCCGGTTAATCTTCTTAGAGCACGGATTTCCCCAATGTCATTCTTATCCTTAAAAATATGAATTTACTCTCTACACTTATAGAAATAATTTCTTAGTTGGATGTTTAAGGTTTTCCATGATCTTTCTCCCAAGTTTTCAGCCATTTCAGTCATCTCTAGCCATTTATATCAATGAAAAATCTACTCCAGTACCAGTGGTATTATTACTTACTGTCCATCCAGTGAACTGTTTTTCCTGCCTCTTATATTAGGTCAAATGGTGCCTGATGCTGAGAATGCCATGACAGGTGAATGTTACCTACTAATGTGGACAATTAAGAAACCCATCCAGCCGATACTACCAACACTATCACCATTACCATTATTACTTACCATGGTGGGGTCATAAATTTAAGTCATATTATGTGTGCAGAGAAATGTAATTTATTAATGTTATCAATAATTAATCTGGTGTCCCTACTCAACTCTACCCTCTATATAGGGACCTCTGTCCCTGAGATGCCCTCCCCCCAAAGTAACTAGACAAAATTATTAACTGTGTTTAAACCTTAGACCAATTATAATTTAAATACTTTACTTAGGTAATGTTTAATCTCTTTAGGATCAAATGCTCAGTATCTTAGTTGCTTAATCTTCTGTCCCTCCTGGCTCCTTTTTAAGGTGGTATCTGTTGTATGGGTGAGGGGAGGATGAATGTGTCCAAGGGGAAAACTAGGGGTCTTTGGGCAAAGCTTCCCTTGCTTCGCTGGTCTCTGCATCAATGTCCTTTGCCCATATGGTGGTCCCATTTGCATTTACAGGTGAAGTCAGCGTCTGAGGTACTTCTTGGTACTCCGAGGCTGATTCAGTCACATCCATCTTATGATGGTGCGAGAGAACTCTTTGGGCCTTTTTTGGGTGGTGTACTTTGCAGCTGTTAATTCGCAGCCTTTCAACCCCCCAACCTCTGAAAATTCCCCACTCATATTAACTTTCTGGCGTCTCATCTATGCTAAATGGAAGAATGGTTGAAGAAAACCACACGTCAGGATTTCCCTCTGCCTGACCAGAATGCATCATTTTCTTAACTTTTTTGGGCTTCTCTCTTGCTTGGGTGATGCCTGTAGGAGACCCCAAATTGGGCAAGAGACCTGCCTGAGCTTCTCTCTTATCTAATGCATCTTGCCTTTCCAGGGCAAAATTGGGACCATGACTTTTCTATTGCTACATTTCTTCTACTGCTCTCTCTTTTTTCATGCCATATATTTGTGCCCACAGAGACTAGACTTCCTCACATCTTCCAACTTGTATGGTTTTGTTTTCAACCACAGAGCAGCATGCCCCCTGACCTAGCCATTCTGCATTGTGAGTAGGCTCCATGGCCCTAGTCTCTAAGTTTGGTCCTGATATGGATCAGGAGGAGCTGTGATTGTCTTTTTATACCTGGTTATCTCTCATTTCAAGATCAGCATGTTTAAAAGAGAATTAATAACTTTTCCATCCTCAAACTTCATTTTTCTCCTTTGTGTACTATTTCCGTTAATGGCTATATAATTCCACCTTGTAAGAAGCCTTCAGTTCCTTATTGTTCTCTAAACTCTACTAAATTAGCCACTAGCTTCACCTAGTTCTTTCTTTAAAATTTCATCTTTCCAGTTTTCTTTATTCTGCCCTGTCCTATTTCTGTACCTCAATCCTCTTTCCCTTACATATTTATTCTAGATTCTTAACTAATTTTGCCACCTTTAGAATTCTTATTTCTAAACCATCATCCACACTGCCAAACTGTCACAAATCTCATAATTTTCACCCTTAAAAATATTTGCTTCCCCATGGCCTAGGGAAAAATCAATTTATCTGACAAATATTTGTTCAGGGTGTCCTATGTTGCACCTACCTTTTCAATAGCTGTCGAGTCTGTTACTTCTCTCTCCATCCCCAACCACTGCTATCCTACCATCATCTCTTGCCCAGATTATACTCGCCTCATATCTGGTCTCTCTGCTCTCCTCTTGTTCATCTTCAATCCATTCTCCAAACAGCAGCCACAGTAATCCTTTATTTATCTTTCCTATATTATATTTCCTCAAGAAGTTGTCAAGACTTGGTTATCAATTCTAGCTATCTAATGTCCAAGTGTTAATAACTAAAATAACATTTGCATTTTAAACACCTTAACTTAAACTCATGAGTAATTTCAGGAGCCAGTACCTAACATACAAATAAACTTGATGTAAAGGAGGGGAAGTTGTGGATGATTTCTAGGTTAAATGTTTAATATGGTATTCTACACTTAGTCTGATTTCAAATGATACCATTCCAGGCACATTTCCTCTGAGACAATCCTTTACACTCACACGGTATCCCTCACCACTGTTACCCCCTACTTCCCAGTGAACACTAGAAACTTTTTCATGGTGCCTTTGATTTGTTTTATTCACTAGGCCTAGAATGCCCTTCCAATTGCCACTGTCAAAATCAAACTAATCTTTTAAGGTTTGAAAGAAATACTTATTCTTTCCTCAAGACTTTCTTTTTTCTTTCAGTTGAAATTAATCACTTCTCCCTTGGTGGCTCATAGAGCCTTACAAATAACACCCAGATTTTTGGGAACACATAGGATAGATTATGCAATGGTTAGATTGAAAGTCTGTATCTTGCTCTAGATTATAAGTTTAATTATTGAGGGAAGGTGTACTATCATATCTGTGTATCCTCCCCCAAACCCAGTTCCCTTTATTGAGTGCATTGTATGTGGTGGCACTCAATAAACATTTGTTGCTTCTCTCCTATATTACCTACACTAAGGACCGGACATTTCACAACGGTGTCCAAAAGCCCACTGGTGGCTCCAATTTTCTGGGTCATGATGATTAATGGCCATACCAGTCACCAAATATATGCTTATCTTTCTTAGTTGTTCCTTTTTTTCCTCTTGATCCACTACTCTTTTCTCTTTAATTTCAGGGAAGATTCCTTAATAATAATTCAGAAGTTCAGCTCTCTGGAAAGTAAATCAAGAAAGGTTTAGGGATTGAAAGTTTATGGCCACACAATTATCAATTATAGTTTAATCAGTTTTGAAAAATGATTGTGGCCCCCCTAATTTTCATAATACTTTATTGTAAAAAAATAATTGCAGGGGCCAGCCCCATGGTGTAGTGGTTAAGTTTGGTGCGTTCTGCTTCGGTGGCTTGGGTTCATGGGTTCGGATCCCAGGTGCTGACCTACACCACTCATCAGCCACGCTGTGGTGGTGACCCACGTACAAAATAAAGGAAGAATGGCACAGATGTTAGCTCAGGGCAAATCCTCCTGAGAAAAAAAAATTGTACAATTTAACCCATTTATTCAGACATTTTTAGGAATGAAGTTTTTTGCTTTATGATGACAACTGTTCATCTGTCTTGGCTCTTCAAGACTTGTAATGAAATCCAGAGCAGACCTAATGTGAAATTGGAATAAGAACTCAAAATAAGTTGGTGGGGTTTTAGGAGTGTCCAAAGGCTCCACTTTTCTTTATGGTTCCTGAAATTACTCATTAATTTAAATTAAAGTATTTAAAATGCAAATATTACAGTCATTAACACTTGAAAATTAGCTAACTAGAAGTAATAATCAATTCTTGACAACTTCTTGAGGAAATACAATATAGGAAAAATAAATTTTAAGCAAAGTTGAGAGTGTTGTCTCAGAGAAGAGCATCCATCATTCTTAGTGTGAGACCAACAGGGGATTGGGGAAGATAGTGCTGAAATGGAAGCCTAAATAAAAAGGAAGAGAAAACAAAGCAGAAAAAGGGGAAGAGGAAGGGAACTTAAATTTACTGAGTGCTTACCAAGTGTTGTGCTGGCTTTTCTTGGTGTGATATATAATTCACCCAAGGGAGTCAAGAAGACTAGCTCTGCCTAATTTGCTACTTTACCCAGTCTTTCCCTGAATAAATCTGTCTCTTAGAGTCCTTTACTCATGTAACAATAATTTATTTTTCACTTCCTGTAGTACATCACTTTCACTAATGATCTCAATTTCTCTTACCTCTCCATATCCATGCCCTTTGTTAGTGCCCCCTCACACTGACCCTGAGCACGGCCGTGGGACTTGCTTTGGCCAATAGACAGTAGCACATATGACACAAGCAGAGGCTTAAGAAGCACTTTGCATTTTCACTTGTCCTTTGCATGATTGAGCTTGCTTGCTCCTGCATCTCTGCCCAGTCACTCGTTAGTGCCCGAACTAGCCTGCTGGAGGGTTGTGAGATGCACCTGGAGAAGAGCTGAGGCCAGCTGACCCCGAAGATGTAACAGAATAGCCAGGGAACAGCAAAGCCTATCCAGTGCACTACTCACTGCAGATGCAAGAGTGAACCCACTTGTGACCCGAAAAACCATTTAGTCGACCTGCTGACTTGTGAGCAATAATAAAAGGTTGTATTTTTAAGCCATTGAGTTTTGGAGTGATTTGTAACATGGTATTGTTGTGACAATAGATAACCTGCTGCACATAAGATATTGTGATATGTGCTGGGAATACAAAGATAAATAATAAATGACCCTGTCTTCAAGGTGTTCATTTCCAGTGAGAGAGCCAGCAACAATGGGGTCATTGCTGTAATAATAATTTGTAGCAATAGTGCTGTGGGAGTCAAGAGGAGGGGCACCTAGCTGCTTGAGAGAGTGTGGGAAAAGGAGGTGACATTTAAGCAGGTTCTAGAAGAATGGGGAAGAATTCCTCTTATGGAGAAGAGAGAAGAACATTCGAGATAGAGGGAAAAGTATATACAAAGTGAGGGAAGTATATCAACGGAAAAGCCAAGAGGAATTGTAGAAGACGGAGCTATAGAGGTTGGTTGGGATGTGATGGGTTGTGGGCGCTTTTGGTATTCAACTTACTATTGGAGTACTCAGGACACACATTTGTTTATAATTGTTCATGATAAATCCATAATGTATGTCCTTGAGTAAACTGTGGTCAATTTGTCCCTTCTATGAAGCCATCATTTTGATAGTAATAACAGAAACAATTGAAAATTATAAATAGCGAGTAATTATAACCAAAGTCAATAGTATTAGGGTTACAGATTTACATATGAAGAAAAGAGGAGATGGCTCTCTCTGACTGGGTAGTAGTGTTACACACTAATTGCTTAGAAATAATTTTTCTTACACCTATTTTATAATATCTATGAGGAACAATGATTTCTCAAGAATCTCTAAAATCTCAGTTAATTACTGTTTTTTTCACAAGGCACAACTCTAGCTTTCTGGAGAGGTCATCTTCTCTTCCTCTTTCTCTTTTTGACATCTACTAGGTCACGCTTTCTTCATCTATTACATCTGTTACCTTGAATATTAATCATTATTACCACTGTGTATAGTAATCTTAAATTATTTCTTATCATGGAATTAAGATGAGCATTATTCAAGTGAAAGTGAATAGTAACAGGCCTAGTGAGATTGCGGATTCTTAACAAGTCACTTGTTTTGTTGATATCTGTTCTTCTCTCTTCCAATAATTTACTTAGTTAAATAATCTACCCTAATGGTTATTTATTGCTTTTTTGGAAAGTTCCTAGAAGCTTAGTACTTGTACACAAGTACATGTAACATAAGAGGAAGAAAAGAGTGAAAACCAGAAGGTTGTACAGCAGTGAGTGACACTGCTGCTTTCTAGGGCTACCTCTGCTAGATTTCTTTGCTACCAGTTTGGATTGAAAAGTCCCTCATAGGAAGGAAAGTGAGGATTCTTTTTAATAGAATGCTAGTGTGCTTTTTCTGCAATAACAAGCAAAGTCCTTCAGGAAATAGTAGGCCCTAAAGCAGGTGTCACAGAAACAATTCTTTGCACATTTCTCAACAGTAGAACATCTCCCATCAATTCTTCTTAAAAAGTCGCAACAAAGTTATTACCAGACAGCTTGAACGGTGGAAAGGAGCAAAACATAAAGATGTAGGCTGTTCATATCTCCAGTAAATGGCCTTTTTTCTCTTTAAACACAGATCCAATTAAATGAATTAATTCTAAAGGAGGGTTGAAAAGTAAAAGTGGCTTGAAAGTGTACATATCTTTTGGTCTGCTCATTCCACTTTCTCTTCTTTATGGATAACAAACGCTAGTCTTTTATAGACAGTAGTTAATTTTACTCAATTTTGTTCCCTTACTTAAAAAAAGCAGCAATTCCACAAATTCATAATCTTCTCTCTTCCACTTCTGGGGACTTCTTTCTGTTTTCTTCCTAAAATTTCCCACTTTTGGTATAAGAATTTTTGTCATCTGCTTTTGGTATCCTGAGATTTATATTTTTAAAGATTGATTTACTTTTTGTTGAGTGGCTTGGTATAGTGGCAATGTTTTAGTCCAGGAGATGTATTTATTAGTTTTATCTATCTCTGTTTTTTCAAAGAACTCGGGACACAGAGAATTTAAACACACAGAACTTCTTTAACACAACAAACAGTAGCAACAGAAGCAGGGCTGGGGAAATGAAAGAAGCGAGAGAGCATTTTCTCTTCATAGCTCTTTGTTCTATGTTATAACGTGGTAGCTGTTTAATTCCATGGAAAGTTTAAAAATGCAATATATCTGGAGAATGTGTAGAAGTTTAAGTTGTGCAATATTATTTATGTCTTTTTAAAAAGAATAGTAGCTAGCATGTACTTTAGACTCAAATGTTGACTTATTATATAGAATAAATTTAGTAAACTCATTGCTTTGCTTCCTTTTAAAAAATTTTTAATCTTTTTTCTTTATTTTTTAAGGAAACATTTGGAGCAGCATATCAACAACAGAACCTAATAAAATCTTACCTTCGGGCAAGCTTCTTGTATATAAAATCAGAGACTATAGTGCCAGGGCTTTCTACTAGTATCATCCATTTTGTTAGCATTTTTCCAATTTATCTTGCGTTACTAACTCTCAGCGTACTATGCCTATTGTAAATATTTAAGCATTACTGTTGACATAAAGATAATACTGACAAATTGAGTTAACATTTCTGTTGAGGATTACTGACCATGTGTAGCCCAGAACAACTTTAACACCCGCACCAAACCCTATACTCAGGCCAAATTGTGTTTAGTCTACAATACAGCGCTATTCCTCAAATGAATTTTTAGCTTTGATTTACACAAAACATGAAACAACCTTTCTTGCATCAATTAATTGTTTGACTTTCCTAATACATTTCCATTTTAACTAGATTATGTCTATATCAAAGGAAAAGAAATGTGTGCAAGATGTCAGTGTCTTGGGCACACAAACCCACCCATCCTAGGATGTTGTAACTTTGTGTGATCTGAATAAAAGGGAATCTGTTCTGTTTCTCAGCAGTCTCACCTGAGAATGCTCTCTCTTTTGCAGAACCTCAAGTTATGTACATGTTTCACATTGTGACTAGCTTTAACGTTATTTAACCGGCTATAATATCTTATCCAAAAGGAAAACAATTTGGAGAATTTTATCTTGTGTGAAGAATCCCAGACCCATTAACAAAAATTTACCAAGTGAAGTGAGAAAGACTAGCAAAAGGTGAAATCCCACTCATATATATTGATATATTTCTGGTAACCTATTAGGAGGTTTATTTCTCCTGTCGCCCAATTAACCAGAAAATGGCAATTTCAAGGTTTAGTTGATATCATCTTTTGGCTCCATATTTATAAGATAGTCATCACTGTAAATACATTTAGAGGAAAGTTTTATCAAAAGAAATGCAATGGCATTCTCACATAATTAATTTTGGAGACTTTTTGGAATCCTTTTCAGACTACAATATGTTAATAAATCAGCATGAACAATTGTCTTTCCTGTTTTGACTAAATTCGGCTCCTGTAGAAAAGCTTAATGCCACCAATTGATGGAGTTCAAAACACACATTAATTTGAGTTATTTCCTTTTTCTTAATTCACTGACTTATTTGAGAAAGCAGTAACAAAATTCTGACGACACCAGGAAGGCAAAATTATAATTTGGTTAAATTGCATCTTTCTTAATTACTTAGCAATTTAATTTCTCTCATTGCTTCAGTTCAGAGCCCCAGGACTCCATTTATAATGTAGCTTAATCTAAGAAGAATAAAAGCTCTATTCTTCAGCTTACTCTTATGAAATGATTTCTGCATTTACTAGTTTATATTTATTTCTTACAAATTTCCCAAATGGCTCTCTAGGCAAAGGAAGCCCTCTAATTGTTATCTTTTACTTCTATATATTATAAGATACTTTTCTCAAAAGCCTATCTTCAGACCCGCTGCATGAGGCAACTAATTTTTTTCTTAAAAAAATGTCGTTATTACAGGATTAAAATAAAAATTTTAAATACTTATTGTAAGGGTTTTATATCCTCAGATAGAATGTTCTCTATTTGTGACAGAGTAGTTAGAATTAAAATGTACTGAAAAGATAAATATGAGCAAGGTACTATATTTTGAAGTGTTTGATTCACAAAGATGTCGGGGAGCAGTTTCCTATCGAGATGTTCTTCAAAAAAGGAAACTCAAGTTGGCAGAAACTCTAGAAATGTGATAGAGGTCTGTGTGGTCTAAGATGCCTGAGGTTCTAGTTTCATTAATTCCTTGGAGAGATCTATAGCCTTCTGTTGGGAAGCAAATGGCTTTGTTGAAACTCATCAGGCTTTGTGACATCAAATAGCTCTTACAAAACAACAGCGTTTTGAAGAAGCAGAAGCAGATGGATTGAATTTCCCTTGAAACACAATAGGGTTTAAAAATGATGGAGAGAAAAAATAATGCCAAATCCTCAACTGTTGTAAAAGGGTTTGAAACATTTTTCCAACCTCGGAGTGCTGTCGGGCTCACTTACCAGAACACATTGACGGAGGATCCTGGAGAACGCCACCTGTCTGTGAAAACCCTATAACTGAATCAGTTATTCAGATCCCAGGATCTGCCTGAAGAGGCTATACAGGTCACATTCCAAGAGAAATTGTACTTGTATCTGATACTGAATTCCAGTTTTTCAAAGTCAAAAGTGAATGATTTTGGTAGAGTTTTTAAGGCTTTAGTATGAGAGCAAAATGTGTTAATGGCTTGTTTCCTTTTTTGGTTTTGAATTAGAAGCAGGACCAAAAAAGGATAACTTCCAAAGCCCTGAGTACTTGGAGTTATTGATGACAAAGTGAGGAGGCATCTTGTATGGTGTTTTCAACACCATTATAAGCAATAAATGCTTTAAATGCAAATAAAGTTAAGTTCCAGGAGAGGAAAATTTGATAAATAAATTCTGATGATTTAGGTGGCTAATAAATGGAATTTGAGCAAGGCAGTGTCATGATATAAGTTTAATTAAGATTAGCTTGGCTATAATATGTAATGCATTGGATCTGGATGAGGTTATGATGATACCAGTAGCTAAAATGTACTGAGTTCTTATTAGTTGCTGAGAATGGTGTTATGCATTTCCGTATGCATTATGTCATCTCATCCTCTTGAGAACCCTATGAAGCTATTACTGTTATTATCCCCATTTTACAGATGAGAAGATTGCAGTTTAAGAAGCTAGACTTGCCAAAGGCTACACATTTTGGTTGGAGCCAGTCCTGGAATTCAAGGCAGTGTTTTTTAATGCTTTCCTGTGGAGGAGTGTCTAGTATAGTATATACAACTAAAATATCATATTTATTAATCCAGATGTGAAGGCACTAGAAATGAAGAATAATGCTTGTTTGGGAGGAAACATTTACAGGAATGAATGAAATAGATGAGTGGGAAAAGACGATATTAAGATATCAATGTTGGACGACTGGGGAGAATGTGGTGCTTTGAACGCAGTGATAATGGTGGGATAAATTGATTCAGATGTGGAAGAGAGAAGAAGACGGATTCTGCTTTGAATTTTTAGGTTTTGTAGGTTTTTTTTGGATTGAGTTTGAGGCAACTGCAAGATATCACATGGAAATGTTCAGTAGACTGAAAGAGGAAAGGAGTTTCCATTTAGGAGAGATGGCGCACCCGGAACTACAGAATATTGAGAAAGTAATGGCAACTGTAGGAATAGATGAACTCTCAGATGGAGTGAAACTGAAGAAGAAAGAGTCAAGCACTAAAAATTGAGCCTTACGGGATGCAGAAGATATCATATCTTTGACTTTGTCTTAGAATATTTCTCTGAAAATTCAATATGGAGAAACAAATGATAGAGGAGGAGTTTTAAGAATTGCTTCATTGCATTTAGATGATCTTCTGTTTGAATAGAGACATGTTTGCTGTTCAAACAATCTTTTTAATACTTTTGCTTTTAACAATGATTGATACTATCGTGACAACCTCTCCCGTATGACATGGAGTTATCTCCTATTTGTATAATTATTTCTGTTCCCTTGTTTGAAAAGCTGAAGAAACATTTCCTACTTTTTCTCATTCCTTTTTAAAGAGAGTTTATGGAGAAAGTGAAATGTGATGGAATCATGTTTGAGCCATGATTATAGCTTCATTTCTTCATTACAAAGCAATGTTTCTCTTATTGTCTGATGTAAGACAGAAAAACCACACCACATTCTTTCTAACAGAACGGTGACCACCGTGCTATTTCATTGAAACAGACGGATTTCAGAAACTTTTCTAAAATGGAGCAATAGTGAGTCAAATGAACATTTTGGTTAATTATTTCTAAGTAAAACACATTCCAGTAATTTACACAGAGCAGTAGTTTGGGTTAGGAGAAAAATCAGTAAATTTCAGCTGACACCAGATATCTGGGTTAACAATTATGTAAGCCACAACGGTTTACCAAAGATTTCCTGTCCCTCAATATTTCCGCTGGAATTAATGAGCTGTCTCTACTTGTTTTTCAGTTTCTGCACTCTCTTGTGTTTGTTTCTTCCTTTTTGTGCCCACTGTTTCAGCTTTTTGCTGGGGCTACTGTAATTTTGTACCTGGTCTTCTTCCCTCTTCTTTCAGTATCCTTCAATTCATTGGTTTACTGCTCCAGAGTAATATTTTTAAAATTTAGATCTGATCATTTCACTCTCTTGTTTAGGAGTCTTTAAAGGTCTATTATTTCCTATTAAATTATACCCAAATAAATCAGTTAGTATGGCCTTCAACACCCTCTATAACCTGGTTTCAACTAAATCCCCAGCCTTGTCTGTCCACTATTCTCCCTCATGCACCTGAATTCCTGCCAAGCTCTCCAAACACAAGTAATTTGCAGCCTCTGGACTATCATTATTGCAGAGCCAGCCTTCTGCATTTCCCTTCTTCGCACGTGGGTTGGTTTTATGTGGGAGAAACATCTGTGAGAAGGTTTCCTGGAGGTTTTCAGCTCAGAGAAGTATATTTACTCAATAGAATGTGAGATCCCCGAGAGCAGGAGCAATATTTTCTACACGTCTATCTTTCTAGTTTCTAGCACAATTCCAAGCACATAGTAGATGCTCAAGAAGTACTGGTTGGTCTGAGCTGTTTCCTTTTTTTTTAAACTAGTTCTAGGTCCCCCAAATCAGTGTGACAGCATAATAATAACAATAAGGACAGTGAGGGGCAAAGGACAAGATGGTTCTTATGGTTCAGAAAGATCTTAAGAGGCTATCGTTTCAACAGCATCCTGGTCTGTCTTTGATTAGAGCTCAGGTACAGAATCAGTGAGGATCGCAGCGGAAAACAGACGGCACAGTCAAAATGGTTTAACTGGGAAAAATTGGAGAGGACTATGAACAGAGGTGTGGACAACATTAAGGAAACCAACAAGGGATGGTAACATACCCAAAGACCTGCTACAGCAGGAAACTGTAATTACCCTTTTAATTTATTTCACAACGGGACTTGCCAGCATAATCCTTTGCCATGAAGTGACACTTGAACAGCTTAGGGACTCTCCCATCAACACTTTCTTACCCTCAATAATTTCAAAGAAAATATTCAAAGAAGTCATAACTTTTGAGTGACGATTGTGGCAACTTTTCTTGCAGAAGCATTATTATATAACAAAAAACCTGCAGAAAGATTAAGGAAAAACATTCATTGGCCTGAAAAAAGCTTCTATGATCTTTTAAATTTTCATTAAATCTCCTAACCCCACTTTAACCGCTTCTAAGACGTGTCAAGTCCTCTGAGCTCTTTTTGAGATTACGAGGTTTAAGGAGCTGTGACTATACAGAAGTTTCTCTAAAAGTCTAACACAAGATAATGGAGAGGCAGAGGTTAATGGGTTGACTTTCAAGACTGACTTCTTTTAAGCTTCTGATCTCTGGGCTGAAAAACTGGAAGATGGTGTTTATTTGACTTGTCTGTACTGTGAGGTCAGTAAAGCACCCCAAATACCACCTTATTTTTATTTATGAATTCCATTTCCTAAAAGCAATAAGACACTCATTCCCTACCCATGCGTTGTTAGGATATGACTGGATAGTTCAAGTGGCTAAATAGAGTTGGTTTGGAGCTTAGTGACTCATAACACTCATACCATTCATCAATTAGAGCAGGACTGCCTGTCTGCTTGTAATTTGGCAAGCAGTATTTTGTCTTCCAGAAGCACTCAAAAAATTCTTCCATCAGAAGTGAAGGATGAGGAAAAGTGTTCAATGAAATCAGCAAGACAAGATATTTGCCCTGATTAGACAGCAGCCACAAACTTGCTACTGGGATGCATCTTCCATGGTGATGGTCGTTATTATGTGTAGGGAATGGAAGAAGAATTATTCTTACCCTATCTCAGGTCCTAGCTGTAAATTGAATAACAGCACCTATCCTGGGAGAATAAAATAGATGGTGATTTCCAAAGCATACTGAGTTTCTATGGGAGTAAGCTACACATAATCCAAGCCAGGGCTTAACCTCACTGTAATTCTGTTTTTATACCCAAGAATAAACTGTTCAATTGTTTAAACAATATGATGGGACCTAATTTCCTCTGTAGTATAAATCAGGTCACACCATTCATCTGATTACTTATACCCTTGCTTCCTATTGCAATTCACATAAAATCCAAAGGTCTTCATGTGGTCACCAAAGTGCTAAGTTGGCTTACTTAACTTCTCCAGCACTGTCTCCTTCCCTGTCTTCCTCTGCTTGTGACACTCTGGTCACACTGGCCTCCTTCCTTTTCCTTGAGCTGGTTAAGCTCCTTCCCATCTTAGAGTCTTTGCATGCATCACTCCCTACACCTGGAATCCTCTTTCCCCAGGTCTTCACACGCTTGGCTCCTTATTTTCATTCAACTCTTAGTTCAAGGCCATCATCTCAAAGTAACTTTCCCTTACCACCTGATTTAGTGTTGCTTTTGAGATACTCTTTTTTTACATTAGCTCTTTTAATGTCCTCATAGTACTTGACGCTATCTAAAATTACCTTACTGATTTGTGGACTTGTTTATTGACCTCCCTCCATTGGATGGTAAGCTCTGGAGAGTGGGGACCTTATTTGTCTTGCTCACTCATGTATCCCTGGTACCTAGAAGAATGACTGGCTCGAAGTTGGTGCTCAATAAGTAGTTTAGTTACTGAATGATTGAATGAGTAGATAGCTCCCAAGGATATAGCAAGCATGCAGAAACACTATTTTCTCTACTGAAAACAGAAGAAGGGAATCACAGTTTTAGAGTTCCTAACCAGTGTATACAAAGCAATAGAGCATTTAGGAAGTTGGGTTTTATTTTAAATTTGTAAATTACCTTGTAAATTACCTAATTTTTTTATAGAATAACTTTATTTTAGCCACGGTTCTGTTAAGTCCTTAGGTCTATCAACGAAATCCACTTCATTAAAATAGAAAACTTATTTCTAAATATATTTTAGTACCACTGTAAGGTGGTTAATTTCTGAAATCAGATTATCATTATTTTTCCAACATATATAATCCTTCTAAGTTGATGTAAGTGGCAGTACTTGTAAAATTTTCCTTACACAATTATTTTATTTTTATTTTCAGTGAATCTGATTGATGTAATATACTTGTATTTTCCGCATTTGTATCAACTTATATTCAGTCATTCTAAATTTCACTTGTAGGCCACATAAGTTTTGTGTGATCTTAGTAGCTTTTCACAGGAGGCTAATGATGCAAAATTCATCCTCAAGGCCAACCTTAAAGTTGTCATGAATAGTTAATTGAATTCTAAACAAAATCAAAATAAGTTGGGCTAACTACTCTAAATAATACTAGCTCTGCAAATATTGTCATTGCTGGGAAAAAGTGAAATAGTGATTTACTGATGCCTATAAAAGACAAAATGATACACCAATATCATTAAAATTCCATAACAGGTAAAAATGAGGTTTAAGTAATATCGGTTTTGTGTTTGTGTTTTAGGACCAATCTACACTGAGGTGAGGTGAAGGTGAGCATGAACTTTGATGTCAGACGAATATAGGTTTTAATCCTGGCAATCCTATTTTCTAGCTATGAAATCCCCGGGAAGTTATTTCATCTCTCTGATTCTCAGTTTCTTCATCTACAAGATGAGGATAATAAGACTCATCTCACAATGTTGTTGTGAGGATTAGAGAAGAATATATGTAAAGCTCTTGGCAGAGAGTCCAACACATAGTAGGTACCAAATAATTGGAGGCTACGATTATCCTTAGGTTGAAGACTTTTGAAGTCATATTTTAAGTGGTCACTCTCTTGTGAAATGTGAAGCTTAGGTTGACTTAAGTTTGGAGTCTGTGTGTGTTTTATAGAAAAGCTCAAATGAAGTCCCTCTTGGATTGCCTTTATCTATTTTAGGTTTGGTTTGTTAATGCAGCCACTTTCTGTTGTTGTTAATGTAGCTTCAAGTTTATTAACGCATAGTCAATCAATTATGGTAATTCTGTATAAACATTTGGAATGGAAATAAGAAGTAATTTCCCATCTAGAGCCTGTGAGTCTGTTGGTTACTCTTATTGGTTAAACAATTTCTTTTTTATAGGGTAGTCACATATAGTAATATATGCTATCTGGTTTTTGAAGATTATTGTATTCATTCAACAAGTAATTTTAAGAACTTCTTTTGTTCTAAAGGTATTTGTGAGTAAAACATAAATAAGCCACGTATGCTTGTACTAAAGTAAGAGAGATAAGACTTATTAAAGAGTAACTACACCACCAGTCATTGTTTGATAAAAAAACTGAGATTTGCATTTGCATTCAGAAAAAGAAAGGTGGCATGTCTATGGGAATTTTAAGACATGCTATTGAGCTGAGAGAGGTGGGGAGCGGGGTCCCCAGGAGAAAAGAACAATAGAAATAAAAATAGGGTAGAGATAAAGAGAAAGATCAGCTTGGTGAAACACGTTCTCGTATTTGGGTAGGCTTAGGGCAATCCTAAGGGATAAGTCAGAGGCCAGTGAAATAAAGACAAGGAACCTGTACCTTATAATAGGCCCAAAAGAGCTCTTACTGCCTATTCTAAGTCAGGAAGTGATCGATCCCAGCAGCAATGTGAAGGATAGGATGTGATGGAGAAAATTCAGGTAGGGTGAGCCATTGAAAAACAATTGTAACAGTCCAGGCATGAGGTAGTAAGGCTCTAAACCAAGTGTGGAGTTAGTGGGCCTAGAAAAGAAGGGAAATAATTGGGTTTTTGGTGTCTGACTGAATAGATAAATGAGAAAATGTTGGGGTTCTAGAAAAGCCTGAGGAATCAAACTTCTATACCAAGGAAAATTGTTCTACAATTACTAGTAATAAAGAAATCAAGACGTGAGTTTGGACTGAGAGCATATATGGTAAGATGAATCAAGGTGTTAGCAAATAATCTTTAGCATATACAATTGTTAGAGATTTTGTTTTTTGATTAAGGATGCAGATGGTGGTCAAAATGTCTATTATTTGGAACTTGGTCTTTGTATCTAACCCAGCTAATCCGGAACTTTGACTTAGAACAAGCCATTTTTCGCCTTAGAGCTTTTTCCTTAGTAGACACAGGGTCTCTTCCCAGACATGTATATCTGGGAGATTAAATGATGTTGATTTATTTGCTATTACAGAAAATTCCAATTTTTTATAGGCCAAGTTATATCTCTATCTCTGTCTGTATCTCATATACCTATTTCATTATTGATTATTTTTCACTTGATATAATTATTGGTGACATAAAGTCTACACATGGATGTATCTAGCATTTTGGATAATTTGATGTGTTTGTGAACATAGAATTGGCATTTAGGAATTCACATGAATCTCCTAAAATTACCTTTTGGGGAAGGAAATTTTCATGCTTTTTTCTAACCCAAATATGAATTTTTAAGTTAGATTTCTGGATCTGAAGCAATGTAGTCTATTTGGCTCATTGAGAACTAAGAAATGGCAGCAACTTAAAAACTGGAACTTTCCATGTGGTTTGTGCTCACTGAGAAAGAATCTCTTGTCTAATTTGAGAGAAAAGAATGTTTAAATAAGTAAGTTAGAAGTGAATAAAAAATAACATTTGAATATGAGAAGCTAGAAATGCCCACTTCCTTTAGTTATGAAACTACTTCTGTTGACTATAAAGAATTGTAGACATGCATTATCATGATCGGTTGCATTGTGTAGTCTGTGCTAATTGTTTAGTAGAGTCTCCATATTTGGACCCATTTTCTGCAGCAGTGTATGTGTTCTGTAAGAATGTTGGAGAAATAGAAATCATCTCCTTTCTTCTCCCATTCCTTTCCCTCTCTCCTCCTCTAACTATTAAATGGAATGCTAAATGCTATTAACATAACTTAATTACTTAAGTGAAATAAGGTAGGACTGGAATGGATACAATTATTATTTTCTTTTTTCAGGTGGTAATGAGTTTTGTGTAGGTTATTATTTGGGAGAGCTGGATTTATTCTGGATTTAAATACTAGTGGAATATCACATTTCAACCTTTGAAAAAACTGGTAATGACATAAAGTTGTCTTGAAAAGGTTTACAAAATTCTGGTGAATCTCAGCGTTCTAATGCAAATCTCCAATTATGTTGCTGTTGTTGCATTATCATGAATGGTGTCATTTTCCAAGAAATTTTATGAATGCTTTAACCTATATAATCTTCAAAGGCAAACTGAGACCTTTCTTTTTCCATGAGGCCTTACTCAATAATTCCTGTCCATACTCTATTCCCTATTCTTTAGGTGCTTAGAAAACCGATGGTCCATATCACACCATCCCCGTTTTGATGGTATATTTTATTGTATTCCTCTTTAGGCCTGTAGCAGATTATCCCTAGAGTGTTCCCTCCATGATATATGCCTCCTGATGTTCATGCTCTTGTAAAATTTCCTCCTCTTGAGTGTGGGTAAAAACTGTGTCTTGTTACTAACCAATAGAATATGACAAAGGTGATGGAATGTCACTCCCTTAATTATGTTTTGTTGTATAATGCTCCGTCTGGCTTGCAGACTCACTCTAGAGACTCTTTCTCCTTAGCTGGCATTGAGGAAGTAAGTGACCATATTGGGAGGCATAGAGCTGAGGGTAGCTTTTAAGAGCTGAGAGAGGCCTCCAGATGAAAGGCAAGAAGCTAGTACCCTCACTCCTACAGCCATAAGGAAACGAATTCTGTCGACAGCATGGGTGAGCCTGGGAACAAATCCTTCCCCTGTTGAGCTTCCAGACAAGAAGGCAGCCTAGCTAACATATTGATTGCAGTTGTGTGACTCTAGGCAGAGTACCCAGTTAAACCATGACTGGACTTCTGACCCACAGAAACTGTGAGGTAATAAATACATATTGTTTTAAATTGCTTAGTTTGTTGAAATTTGTTACACAGCAATAGATAACTGATACAGGCATGTCTCATTTCCCAAAGAAAGCTGGGAAGGCTTTAAGGAGTAAAGCTGTTGGTATCTCAGGCAATACTACGCCAACTGTATGGTAGATGACAGACAAGCACTTGTTAAATTTTTATCACAAATGCTATTGAATGTATATAGATCTTTTGAGGACAGAGACCCTGTCATATTCATCTTTGTATCTTCTTTGCCTGGCAGGGGTCTGACACGTAGTTGGTATTGAAGATATATTGTATGAATCAAAGTTCAGTCAGTGAGACATAACCACTATGAGTTATGGACTAAGCCAGCAAATGATGACCCACTGGTCAAATCTGACCCACTGCCTATTTTTGTAAGCTTTGAGCTAAGAGTGCTTTTTACATTTTTAAATGGTGGGGAAAAAAATCAAAAGAATGATATTTATGATTTGGAAATTATATGAAATCCAAATTTCAGAGTCCATAAATAAAGTCTTATGTATACACTCTTCATGTACGTGTTATCAATGAGTGTATTCATGCTAAAAAGGCAGAGTTGCTGTTGCAAGAATGACCATACGTGGTACTCTCATCACTTTGCCCTCCTGGTTGGCACACTACAAATGGCAGTGATGCAATTCTAATCATGTGCATTGCCAGATTGTGACATTTTGTTTATTTTTTATTACTAGTGCATACCTATTGTGTCAAAATTAGAAGAGTAGACTTTGAATGTTGTTCTTTCAAGGCACAGTAGAGTGTGAATTATTTTGTTGTAGAAGTAGATGGCAAAGCATTGTGTTTTTGAGCAATAACACTATAGCTGTGCTAAAAGAACACAGTATATGTCAGCATTACCAGACAAAGTACTTACCACAATATTTCCAACTCATAGAAAAGCAAAGGACAGAAAAATGAGATAATTTAAAATTGAATATCTCATCATAGAAGAATTTGTTTACAAAAATAAAAAATGAAAATGAGACTACAACGAAAGTAAGTTTCTGGATGTCTCATCCGTTAGTAAAGCAAGGAAAGCTGTTTAACTAGAGAGGGTTAATTAAATTGTGCTTGACTGTAGCAACCAAAGAAATGCATTCTGAGAAAATAAACTTGTTTAAGACTATTAACCTTTTGGGGAGAATAATTGCTTGAAGAATTGAAGACATTGGGAGCAACATCAACAGTCAATTAAAAAATAAGGCAAACGATTTTGAGTGGTTTTCCTTGGATCTTGATGAATCAATAGATGTTATTGATACTGCTCAATTGTTGTTTATTTGGAGTCAATGCCAAGTTTGAATTGACTGAAGAATTAGCCCCTATGAGAATATTTTTAAAGAAATTGAGAAAACACTAATTTAGTACAACCTGAAGTGGAATCTGCTAAGATGTATTATTAACACAGGCGTGTGATGGTGGTAAATGTGTGTGGAGCAGAAAAAGATTTCACTGGACAAATGAAGAGAGCATATGAAAATGTAAAGTGTTCAAAGTCTGTGGTTATTCATTCTATTATTCATCAGAGGAATTTTTGGGAAAATACTTGAAT
Source organism: Tapirus indicus (assembly GCA_031878705.1). Classification (NCBI taxonomy): domain Eukaryota; kingdom Metazoa; phylum Chordata; class Mammalia; order Perissodactyla; family Tapiridae; genus Tapirus; species Tapirus indicus. The sequence goes on along the minus strand of CM062921.1, from coordinate 111,416,954 downwards.
TTATCATGTGTTTTTGAACCAGTGTCGTCAAGGGTAAACTTCATTAGCTCTCATAGACTCAACCATTATCAGTTCCATGAATTTTTGCCAGAAATAGAAGCTGAATATTCTAACTTGCCCTACTACACATAAGTGTAATGGCTTAGCAGTGGTAAAGTTTTATTGTGCTTTTTTGAGCTCACGAGAGAGAGTGAAATTTTTCTGAAGAACTGCCCTTCTCCTGTATTTTTGCCTGTTGCACAGCTTCGGAAATTATCTTTTGCTGAAGGCTCGATAATGTTTTTAATGAATTCAACCTAAAACTACAAAGGCAAGATAGAACTTATATGATAAACTTACACTATGGTTAAATTATTTGAATGACAACTAATATTGTTTCAATCATGAGTAACGTTAAACTGCTTTATACACACAGGTGCTGTCAAAAGTTAAAATAAGAAGTGAGATTTTCGTTTCTACACAGATTTGCAGCAGACATATTTTTCAAGCTCAAACCACAGTTCCAGCAGTTCTCAAATTTTTTTTATTGTGGTAAAATATACATAACACAAAATTGATCATTTTAACCACTTTAAGTGTCCAGTTCAGTGGCATTAAGTGCATTCACAAAGTTGTGCAACCATTATCATTATCCATTTCCAAAACTTTTTCGTCATCCCAAACAAACTGTACCTATTAAACGATAACTCCCCATTTACCTCTCCCCTCAGCCCCTGACAACCTCTATTCTACTTTCTGTCTTTAAGAATCTGCCTATTCTAGGTACCTCGTATAAGTGGAATCATATGATATTTGTCTTTTTTTATCTCGCTCATTTCCCTTAACATAATGTTTTCAAGGTTCATCCATGTTGTAGCATATATCAGAATTTCATTCCTTTTAAAAGCTGAATAATATCCCATTGTATGTATATACCACGTTTTGTTTATCCAATCATCTGTCAATGGACATTTGTGTTGTTTCTGCCTTTCAGCTATTGTGAATAACGCTGCTATGAACAATGGTGAATAAGCATCTGTTTCAGTTCCTATTTCGCACAGCGGCTGCACCATTTTATATTCCCACTAGAAGCAATACACAGGAGTTCCAATTTCTCCATATCCTTGCCAATACTTATGTGTGTGTGTGTGTGTGTGTGTGTGTGTGTGTGTGTTTATCTCCATCCTAATGGGTGTGAAGTGGCATCTTACTGTGGTTTTGATTTGAATTACCCTAATGGTTAGTGAAGTTGAACATCTTTTCATGTGCTCATTGGCCATTTGTATATCTTCTTGGGAAAATATCTATTCAAGTCCTTTGCTCATTTTTGAATTGGGATTATGTTTTTCCATTGTTGAATTGTAAGTTTTCTATACATTCTAAATATTCCCTTATCTGATACATGCTTTGCAAATATTCTCTCCTATTCCCAGCAAGCACTTTTTAGACCTTGATGCAAATGCAAAGGAAATTTCCACATTTCAAAATCAATTTAACCTAGCAATTGAGGAGCTTCCACCTGTTCTTCAGCTGGAAGTAGTAAAGCTACATGCTGAAGGGCAAATACCAAGACAAGAACCTAATAGACCTCTGTAAATGCTTTATAATACTACTGTGTGCTCAGGGGATAGGAAACACTAAATTTGAATCCCAATTAAAAGCAATGCTATTTCCCACCAAAAAAAATTTTATCTTTCTATTTAGTAGATAAATATTATAAAAATTGTACTCAAGTATGATTATGTTATTTTGAATTTCATCAATAAAAATTTGTGGAAATTTGTTTCTCTCTTGTTAAATGAGTACCTACATAATATCCTTGATTTTGCCTCTTGGCTTGCAAGGCCTACCACATTTGCTCTCTGGTCCTTTACAGAAAAAGTTTACCAACCCCTGTCATAATAGATTTATTATAGGAATTAAACCTTACCCAATTGTAGGAAGAACTGGGAAAGTTAAGGTCCAGTAGAGAAGTTGGATGATCAGAGAAGAAATCATCAGTTAATCTGAGAAATCAAACTGGTTCAGTCGCCAAAACCATATGACAAAGGGAAGGCAAAAGTATTTGGGGAGGAGGGAATGGTGTTTCTATGTAGATTCCACCTCTGTGGTCCCACTTCATGTATCTGGTGGTGTATCTGAGCCATTAATAGTCAACAGTGTCAGTAGTTGGGAAGAGGAGCTGGATATGGGATGGAAGAAGGCAAAGACAATCTAGAACCCATGGATACCTCTGAGTCCATCACTACATCTAACCATCTTTTAGACAATTCCAACTCAGGACCATACAGTTAAAAGGATTCTGGGAAAAATTTCCAGCTTAATCAAATTGACATGTATAAATTACAATGTTGAATGAGTAAATGGATGGAGAATGATCCCAGTTTTCAGTTAGATTATTTGGGCTATTTGCATTAATACCCAGATATCCTTATGATTTAGCCCCTTTTATTTTATCATTTATTTATGGAATGAATATTTTCCTTTCATTTATTTATTTATTTTTGTCTTTTTTCTCCTGAAAGCCCCAGTAGATAGTTGTACGTCGTAGTTGTGCATCCCTCTAGTTGCTCTATGTGGGACGCTGCCTCAGCGTGGCTTGACAAGCGGTGCGTTGGTCTGTGACCAGGATCTGAACTGGCGAACCCCAGGCCACTGAAGCAGAACACACAAACTTAACTGCTACTCCACTGGGCCGGCCCCAATATTTTTCTTTTAAAATCAACTTTGTTGAGATGTATACTATAAAATGAACTAATTTTACATGTACATTTAGATGAGTTTGACCAGTGTACATACCTGAGTAACCACTGCTCCACTTAAAATATATAATGTTTCCACTATCCCCAAAATTTTTCTCATGCCCTTTGTAGTCAATCAGTACTCCACTAGACCTAGATGACTACTGATCTGCTTTATAGCACTGTAGATTAGATTTGCTTCTTTTACAATTTCATGAAAGTAGAATCATATAGTATCTACTCTTTTGTTTCTCTCTTCTTTTGCTAAGCATTTTGTTTTTGAGATCCATCCACTATGTGTATGAGTAGTTTGTTTCCTTTGTGGCTGAATAATATTCCATTGTTTAGATACACCACCTTTTACCTATCCTTTCACATGTTGTTGGACATTTGCATTGTTTCCAGATTTGGGCTATTATGAATCAAGCTGCCATGAATATTTCTGGTTAAGTCTCTTGGTAGACATATACTTTAATTTCTCTTGATAAATATCTAGGAGTAGAATGTTTCATTCATGTGGTAAATGTTTAACCCTATAAAAAACTGCCACAATGTTCTCCAAAGTGAATGTACCATTCTACGTTTCATCTTCAATGTATAAGAGTTCCGGGTACTCCACTTCCTTCCCAACACGTTGTTATCCCTCTGTTTAATTTCAACCATATAACGAGCATGCAGTGTTAACTTACTGTAATTTTAATGTGCATTTTCCTGATGACCAATGATAATAAGGTATCTTTTCATATGGTTATTAGCCATTTGTATATCTTCTCTAATGAAGAGATGGTTTAAATCTTTTGCCAAATTAGAAAAATTAGGGTGTCTTTTTACTACTGAGTTTGTAGAGTTCTTTTTGTTTTCTGGATACATGTTCTTCATTAGAAATACTGGAAATATTTTTTCCTAGTCTGTGGCTTGCCTTTTCATTTTATTAATGGCATATTTTGAAGATTACTAGTTTTTAATTTGGTAAAGTCCAGTTTATTGCTTTTTCCCATTATGGTTCATAGCTCTGTGTATGTGTGTTGTTTTGTTTAAGAAATCTTTGATTAACCTAATGTTCAAGCATATTTTTCTCTTAGGTGCTATTTCAGAAGTTTTGCAGTTTGGACTTTTATGCTTAGGCTATGATCCATTTTTTTAAACCCAATTTTTGTGTGTGGTCTGAGGTAAGGGTCAAAATTCTTTTTTTCTTTTTTATATGCATATTCACTTGTTTCAGCATCAGTTGTTGAAAAGACTACCTTCCCCCCATTGAGTTATTTTGGCATCTTTTTTGAAAATTCATCAGTTGCATATTTATAGGTCTATTTCTGAACTCTTTATTCCATTTAATGACCTATATGTCTATCTTTATGCCAATATTGCATTGCTCTGATTACTATAGCTTTATAGTAAATCTTGACATCAGGTAATGTCAACTGTCAACTTTGTTCTTTTTCAAAAATGCTTTGGTTAATCTAGGTATATTACATTTCTATATAAATTCTAGAATCAACTTTCAATTACTATTGAAAAAATCAACTGAAACAAATAACCAGAAAAACCCACAAAGCTCACCTGGAATTTTTTTGTTTTTTGTGGGGAAGACCAGCCCTGAGCTAACATCCGTCGCCAATCCTCCCCTCTTTGCTGAGGAAGACTGGCCCTGGGCTAACATCCATGCCCATCTTCCTCCACATTATATGGGACGCCACCACGGCATGGCTGACAGGCAGTGCATCGGCGGGCGTCCGGGATCCGAACTCGCAAACACCGGGCTGCCAAGCGTGAACTAAACCGCTGCGCCACCGGGCGACCCCTCACCTGGAATTTTGAATGAGATTATGCTGACTCTACAGATCAGTTTGTGAACTGACATCTTAACAATCTTCAGTATTTCAATTCATGAACATAGTATATCTTTCCTTTTATTTAAGCTCTCTCAGCAATGTTTTATAGATTTCAGTGTGCAAGTCTTGCACACATTTTCTTAAATTTTTCCCTAAATATTTCAGGCTTATAGGTACTATTATACATATGTAATTTAAAAAAAATTTTATTCTCTCATCTTTCTTTGTCAGTATATGGAAATACAATTAATTTTCCTAGATTGACCATATATTCTGTCACCTTGTTAACTTCACTTATTAGTGCTTACATCTCTTTTGTGAGTTCCTTGTAATTTTTGATGTATATGATCATGTTGTCTCTGAATAGAGACAGTTATTATTAACTACTAAATGCAAATATTCGCACCATTTACTTTTAATCTAATTTTTATATTGTTGGGCTTAAATCTACTGTTTTCTTATTTTTTCTTTTGTTCTGCATATTTATTCTTTCATCTTTATCTTCTTTATTGTCTTTTTATGGATTGAGTGTATTTTCAGTGTTCCATTTTACCTTCTCAATTGCCTTATTTAGCGATAATTCTTTGTTCTATTAACTTAGTGGCTGCTTTAATGTTTTTGGTGTGCATTTTTAAGTTATCACAGTCTTCCAGATAATATTATACTACTTTTAGGCATATGTTTCACAAATTATTTCTCTTAACCTTATATTTTACATAACCATTTTTTATTATTTTAATTAAAAGAATTAAATGATTAATTCTCCTTTTAAAATGAATCGCTCAACCTTGCAATGTTTTGCTTTTCTTTCACTATTTGTCTGTGTGTGTGTATCCTGTATACACAATCACCTCTTGCTGTGGGTCTCTGTATTTTCCAGGATGAGTCACCATCATTCCTACCAGGCTTTATCTAATCTCTTTCTGAAGTTCTGCAGATGTTAACTTGACCATCTTCTTTAGCAAGTTTATTTCAGAGATCATCTGCTCAGACTGTGAAGAAGAGGTATGCTGAAGGTAATCTTCAGCCAGCCTGTGTTTACTCCTTTTTAGACAGAGGGCTCCTTCTCATTTTTATTTTATATTATTTGTCTACTCATTTGATTACCAACAAAGCTGCTACTGGTTTCATTGATGGGGAGACCCTTGCAGAGTGGGCTATTTTTTTGAAATTGGTCCCTGAGGAAACTTGAGAAGGTTTCTCAAACTCTTCTGATGTTGGGCATGACAGTCTACAATGCTAGTATATTCTACATTGTAGACTGTCGATATATTCAATATTCTGCTTAAGGAAAACCTTTGAGCTGATGTAGTCTTCAGAACAAAATGTCCCCATTCTCTTCCAAGGTATCAACATAGTTAAGGGCTTTTTCTGTCTTAACTTTAGGGTAATTTGCTGTTATGTAAGTAGTGGTAATTTGGAAGAAGATAATGCTGAGTTAAAAGTTGTTGGAAAGTTGTTTTTCCTATAGACATAACCTTTGAATTTTTGTATTTTACATATTCATTTCATCATCTGGTAAATAATCAACTTGCATGATGTTCTTGATTACTGGATTTGAATTTTAATACATTAGCTGGGTAACCGTGGGATATAACTTAAATCCTCTGTGCCTTAGTTTCTTTGTCTCTACAATGGGAGTGATGATAGCACTTACCCCATCAGGTTGTTTTGAGGATTAAATGAATTATTATATGTAATGTGTTTGGAAGAGTGCCTAACCTACAGTTACCACACAATATCTATTAACTGTTATTATCTACCTATTATTATCTTAGAAATATTATTTAGTGAGCAAGAGAAGAGAAAATAGAAAAAAAAAAAAAAGAAGGCTGATCTACTTAATTAAGGGAATAAAAAGGATCAATGAAGGACTTTAATGGGGTATTTACCAGAAGGGACAGGAAATAAAAGCATAAGATTGTTCCACTTAATGGAGAAAGTCTGTCACACTACTTTTTAAACAATAATAATAACAACAACAACAGTAACCTAAAACCAAACAATCCCTTTGGGAAGCTCAAGTTATTAATAGTTGAAAGTTAATTTGGATTTTCTTTTTGAAACAACCCATTTCCAAACATTTGATGTTCACTTATTTTCATTACAGTTACACAATTTGACATTTATTTACTTTTTACAAACAATAGGAAAGCAAGGTCAATTCAATTTATACTTATCTCTGTTCCACATCAGTTCTTTCCCATTTTCCTTTATTTGAAGTTTATAGTAAACTCATCAAATAACATCTTTATTGGTTTGCCACCACTTGTATTGTTACATTTGTTGTTATTTTTCGTATAATGAGAGTTTTGGGCTACACATTCAAGTTCATTTGTTATAGTAAATTTCCTCTCATCTGGAGGATGTCTTTGTGTGTTTTAGAATGTTAACCTTTCACGATGAAGATGATGTAAACTTCCTGTCCTCTCTACCAAATAAGAGATATGCTCAGTCTGAGACAGCCCAGTGTAATGACCAGATGGTTGGTATAGGCTGCTTGGATTTAATATTTGCATTTAACACATTAAAATTATTTACTTGGATGTATTATTAGATTTTTGCTTAAAAATTATTAATCATATTATGTGAACATTTATAAAGAACGTACTAAAAGTTAAATAAAATATCTAGCTATAAACATCATATAATTTTGGAAACTATATTTGATCATTAATTTATCCTCCCTACTCACAAGTATGCATTTTTATACCTCTATAAATTCCAGAAAGGTTTTGAGGATGCTAGCTGTTTGAATAGATATGAACAAGATGGAATCATTCAAAAATTAGGTTAAAGGACATAAAATAAATATTGAATTGGAGAGTTAGAAAAACTGGAAAACTTGGGTTAAAAATAGTAACTATTTGAAGTGTTCAGGTCAGCTCTGAGCTTCCTGATAAATGAAGCATAAAGGTATTCAAGAGAGGCAAACATTTTTCTTATGATATATTCTAAAAGAAATTTACTACATGGAACTTATCTAGAGGTATTGATATCAGCAGCAGTTTTGCTGAAGATGGAAAATTTTCATCATATTCATACATTTCTCCCCACCTTCTGCTTGTTTGATAAAGTTTTAACAAAATGTAACCTGTGTACAGAAAAAGATGTACATGCACATATCATAAGTATAAAGCTCCATAAATTTTCACAAAGTGAACACACCCTTGTAACCAGCCCCCAGATCATTAAAAAACAGTATATTAACCTGTAGCCCGAAAAGCCCTATTGCTCCCCTTTGTAGTCTTGGTGCTCCTTCCCAAAATAACCACTACTATGAATTCTAACAGTATATATTAGTTTTGCTTGTGTGAACTTTATGGAAAAGGAATCAGGTGGGATGTAGCCTTCTGTATCCGACTTCTTTCTCTCAATGTTATGTTTGTGAGACTCAGCCATATTTTTGAGGGTAGTTGTAGAACATTAACTTTTATTGCTGTGTGGTTTTCCATTACATGAATGTAACACAATTTATTTGAGCATTCTACTGTTGATAAACATATGGATAGTTTCCAGCTTTTGGCTATTATGAATGATGCTGCTATGGACATTTCTGTAGCTGTGTTTTTGTTATATATATATATATATATATCACAAAATATGCATATATACACACACACATATTTGTTGGGTATATATCTAAGAGTGGAATTGCTCCACGATAGTATACACATACATTCAGTTTTAATAGATACTGCCAAGCAGTTTTTCAATTCACACTCCCACAAGCAGGGTATGAGATATGAGGCTCCATTTACTTCACATCCTTGCCAATCTTTCATTTTAGTTATTTTGGTAGATGTGGGATAGTATCTTATGGTGGTTTTGGTTTCTATTTTCCTGACAACTAATGAAGTAGAATATCTTTTCATATGTCTATAAACCACTTGGATGCTATCTTTTGTTAAATGTCTGTTCAAATCTTAAACCATTTTTCTACTGAGTTGTCTGATATGATCCTTTATTAGCAGTCACTTTGAGATTAGGGCCAGTGAAGGATCCTAAAATACGGGAGTTCTATACTCTTGATTGCAAAGCAAGACATAGTTTAGATATTAGGCATAAATGCAGAAAAGTTAATATTTTATTTTGAAGATTAAAGAGACTGATGTAAATTACTACCTAGTAGAGGGCCCATGTTACCCCGGCACAGGCTTGGAATAGAGAAATAGCCGTTCCTAAGGACAGCTCCATTCCAACAAGAATAGGTTGGGTCTTGGAGAAGGCTCTTCTCAAAGGGCCTGACAGCATGAGTTGGCTTCAAAGTATGCTCCTGAGAATAAGTGAATTGGCTATTGAGTGGAGTTTTCTTTTTTTCTTTCTTTTTTTAATCCTTCGTCTCAATACCTAAAATTGTCTGCCAAAATGATGATTTTGGCACAGATGATATGTGCATATTGAAGTAGATTGAGATCAAGGCCTGCAGTTTATTGAGGTCAAAAATTTCATGGAGATTTGAGGATTTAATCAGTTTTCATGCCACAAGGCTTCTTGCTTTTAGTCTACAAATGACTCTCATCCTTTTTATATTAAATGAATTAACACATGTTAAGTGTGTTAAAGAGTGCTTGGCACCTAGTAAGCACTCAGTTCATTTCGATTGTTGGCATCATTGTCATTACATTCTGCTGTTTCTGCTGTTGCAACTTTTGCTCCTGCTGCTTGAAATTGGGCATAGTTTGTGAACTCACCCTGCTTTTGACACCTTGTAGGAAGGCAGGTCTCCGATGTGTGAGACCATGTGGAGTTCCTCTTCGTACCTCCCATCTGCTCCTGATCATGTATTTGACTCCCCATGAGACAGGCAGGGCTGGGGTCTGCCTCTTCACTCTGATAGGTCTACCATCTAACACTGCCTGGCCCTAACGGGAACCCAATAAACACTTGCCAAAGCTTTACTCCATTGCATCTCTTACTGTGCCATCTGCTGCACTTGAGATGCGTGTGCATCTCATGGGTTCAAGGCCCATGTGGAGTGAGTCTGGAGAAACTGTCAGCAGAGTGGAAAAATTGTGGGTTTAAGAGTCAGGTGGGTCTGACTGGAATCCCAATTTATCTGCTTTCCCTGGCTGTGAAACCTTGGACAAGTCACTTAAACCCTTGGAATTTTGATTTCCTCATCAGTTAAATATAAGTAAAGAATTCAAAACTCTAAGAGTTGTTGCAAGGAATAGGCATAACCTACCTAAATGATCTAGTAAGTGCACAGTCCTCAATAAATGGTACTTGTTACTATCTAATAATTGTCATTTTAAAATTACTCACTCTAACCTCTGCTTTGATTGTCCCAGTTTCCTTTCTATTTCACATCTTTAATTTTTTTTTTGCATTATTTCATTAAGGACTTAAGGCTCAAATGTCCACAATATATTATGTGGCATTGATATCCCTTTGGTCTACTCTTTCTTACACAAATATGCATCAGGAAATGGGATAATATTTATTAACATGGCTATTCTGTCCTATCCTACAAGGCCCCTCCATACCCACCTGAGAATTTTTTCTTGGCGAGTCAGCTCCCTGGATCTTTTGATGCAGAATCAGAATAATTGGTGATGAGAAATGGGAAGATGGCTGTAAATTACCCTGAATGTTATTTATTATATGTATGAATTAAAAACTTCTTTGTTGTGCTTTTAATGATTTAATATATATAAATCTTGTTTCCTCATCACAATTGTGAGACTCATGAATTGAGTGACTATATTGTTTATTTCTTTTCTATCATCCTCAGAGCCTCGAGTGGTGTTAGATGTGTAGCAGGCATTAAAAAATACTTGTTAAGGGCTGGCCCAGTTGCATAGTGGTTAAGTTCACGCACTCTGCTTTGGCGCCCGGGGTTCGCAGGTTTGGATCCCGTGCGCAGACCGACGCATGACATATCAAGCCTTGCTGTGGCGGCGTCCCACGTAAAGTGGAGGAAGATGGTCATGGATGTTAGCCCAGGGCCAGTCTTCCTCAGCAAAAGGAGGAGGATTGGCAATGGATGTTAGCTCAGGGCTAATCTTCCTCACACACACACACACACAAATACTTGTTAAGTTGAAGTATTTTAAAAATATATTTATCAAAGAGATTCTTTTCAGTAGAATGAAAAAATGTTGAGCCCTATTTAGGGAGACAGTTTGTCTCAGGTAGAATTCACTGGATACCACATTCAGAATGTTTCAAAGGCTCTTTGGTTATTGTCAGGGATTCCAGAGCTAGATCTGAGGAAGGGAGAACAAGTGCCAATCCTGCTTCCTACTTTCACTCTCCTACCTTCTTTTAAAAACCCCATCCCTGGAGAAATGTGCTTTTCAACTAGCAGGACGGTAGAAAGAAATTTAGTAATGTTTGTTTTTAGGTGTTTTGCCCATTGAAACTCTAATGAGATGGAAACATATTTCATTCACTTATGACAAACCATTGAAAAAACTCTATATTTTTTTGTTATGGGTATATTCTATTATTTTAAGTTGGACTAAGCAGTGATTTTGAATTAATGCCAAAAAGACAACCCTCACCCAAAGGTACACAAAAGCCAATTAAACAAGTGTGTAGTCCTTCTTGCCTGAGGCCTCAGCTATCTCAGTTCCTATGACAGACCTGTGCTGTCATCCTGCTTTCCACAGCCATACACTCTTTATACAGTCAGCACAGCGAGGGGAAGAAGAATGAGGCTATATCGAGAAGGAGGAAAAATGCTAAGCAGTCTAGTTAAGTTCCAGATTCCACTATAAACCATATGGTGATGTAATTTAGGGTCAAAATACCTCCTCCAAATGTGGGCAAAAACCAAATAGCCTGGGAAAGGACAGCCGTAGTAAATGGCTCCAATACGATGGACCTCTCGGTTTGTTCCTATGTAGAGTTAGACCAAGGGCCACCATAGTTGTGTAGCTTTACAATTGTAGGGATTTTGTGGAAGATGTGTTGTTTACATTGTGGCCCTAATAATGATATTTTAAGGATGCTCAGAATCTTAGATGTAATAATTCATTAGCATGGCTTGAACACGTCAACATTTTGGAGCTACTCCTCGTAAAATACAAATATTAGGACACGGTTTTAGATTATTATTTATTTTACAAATTCTAGATGACAATGCTAGAGTAAGGGATTTATAGTTCTTGCTATATTACTATTTGCAGTTAAGCAGGTAGTTTAGGAAATAGCACACCAAAAAGAATCTTCCATTAGCTATTCTTTCACTCATCCCACAAATGTTTTTAGGTGCCTACAAAGTGCCAAAGAGGCAGGAAGGCTCTGAAAGATTGTGCATTCTATGTGTTGGAGTGAGGTTTCAGAACACTGTGATTACATTAAAGGTGAGGAAAACATTTGGTTTGTGGTATGAAGGACTAAGATTTCTTTATTTGTTTTCAAAGAGATTTATTACATTAAACAGAAGTTTAAAAGTGCTTAAAGACATCTATAACTTATATCTTTAACAAGCAGTTGTTATTCGAAGCAACCAGACTGACTATCTTGTTTTCCTAGCCTAAGCAGAAGAATTTAATAGTTCATGTTATGGGAAAAAAAAGGATAATGATGCCTGGTGAATTGGACTCCATAGGTTTATGTGTTATGTGGTAGAAGACACACCAAAAAGCTTAGGGCGCTTCACAGAGGCACATACCAGGGACAGCCAGGCCATTGAAGGGAATGTGCTAGCCATACTTTAAAATTAATTTTAAAATGATGTGGATACTTGGATGCTAAACTTACATGAGAGGAAGAATTTACACATTTGGGTGACAGCACATTAAGATGTATGTAGAATTTTTGTCTTGCATCATTTCTATATATGTGTTACAGACATTTAACTACTTCAGAATAATGATTCCAAAATAATATCTTGATTAAAATATAAAAGTTATTGCATTACACAGTACCCCCTCCCCCCCCAGAATTTTAGCAGTCAATGCCTATGCTTACAATGTAGGTCTTTACAGGGCATATATCGTCTGAGAGCGACTAAGAACAGAGCCATCTAGTGGCAACTAACTTGACTTACAGCCACATGATTTCAATCCGCAGAAGCTGGGGTAAGGATCTCAACTCATTATTCCGTTACCTGAATATTGTAGAAAATTGTACATTAATATGGTGTGCAAACACTGGAGACATTTACTGTGAAACATGATGCGGGGGCAATAAAAGCATCGCGTTGTGTTTGTTATACACGAGTCTCTATAGGCTATTGGGAAATATTTGTTCAGTGTTTATTTTGGAAATATTTATTTCAGTTAAAGATTATGTACTTAATAACTGTTGTGTTTGAATTTTTTCCCTCTTGATGTAATAAGCCATTAGGCTCAATGAAGTTTATTTTTAATTTAAATAGGCTTCAAAGGAAAGAGGGTGGGGTTGCAAATGAGAAAAGATGGCCAAGTTGATACAAAAAGTAGCAAAACAGTGTAGGAAAATATCAACACCCCTTGCACAATCCCTGAAAATTTGTCAGTAAGAGTGAAATCATCTTGAATAGGTACAAATACAGCTGAAATAAATAATATAAGAAAACACAGTAGAACCCAAACTCAACTTATTTCTTAAAAGAAAACATTAAGGGGTAAGACCGCTAGTGTCTGAAAATTTGTACAAATTGCAATAAAGCAGAAATATTTCTTGTAGTGGGATATTTTAAGTCCTAAAATTTAGCCATCTGGAATTATTTTTAAAGGACCATACTATTAAATCTTTTGAAATAGAGAATTTTCCTTTTAATGGGAAATCTGTATTTGATTGTAAAGATGGAACACTATGTCCTTGGCTTAGCTGTTCTTGAATTGTAGGCTTAACGTATAGTAGAGGCTGGAATTCCAGTAAATTTATTTCAGGCATGAAAGCCTAGAGAAATAAATGCGTACATGTGAATAGAGGAGTGTAACAATGTGATATCCACTTCCATCATAATGAATTCCATGTTAAGTAATGCCATCAGACTTCTTGTTTTATTATTATGATGCTATGAGAATGGAGTTACGTCAATGATGGCTGTAATTAGCTATTGGCAAATCATACTGCATAATGAGATGCAAAATAGCTCAGTGGCAAGTTTACACAATAAAACAGTCTGCCAAGGGACAGTGTTTCGCTTTTTTCAAGGAAAAGAAATCATGTGCTATTTGAAGACAGCATGAATCTGTAATACATGAAGTAAATTTAAAAGGAGAACCAGAAGTTCAAATGTAACTCCAATGTTTTTTAAAAGGGATTCTATTCTACTTTGTCGTTTGGAAGCTATTTAAGAGGTTAGTAAGTAATGGTCAATGCTGGTATGTCTTCAGCTAAGGTCAACAGTTTTCCAGATAAATCAGAAAAGTGGCACAGGATTTATGAAAACTGATAAGATGAAGATTTGGTCTCTGGTCGTGAGAGTGTGGCCTTTCCCAGCTCTACCCACAGATGGTGCCGATCCTCATAGCTTATGGCTGAGGTTCTGTTAGGGCTGGAGACTTCAAAGAACATGAAAGATTGGGATGGGGAGATGAAGGGTTGTGGATGAATCGTGGTTGGAATTTTCTTGATAGAAATCTCTAGAGATTTCCTTCTTTTTTTTCCCCGTAGGACTCGCAGACTTTTAAATGATATTTCCAAGACTTTTCATTCTTTTTTTTAATCAGTAACATTGAACACCTGAAAGACCTGGGGTGGCAGTTGAGAGAATAGGAGGAAGTTAGGGGATGGTATTTTAGGGGAGTCACTCATTTATGGTAAGTGTGACTTGAGCATTTCCAAGTGACCGCCTGATTGATATTGGTAATGATTACTTTGATAGTTGTAATTTTAAGCTTGATCTTGAGGTTAATATTTTAAGCTTTTCTATGGATAGGAAATGTTTGTAATGCTTTTCTAGTCCTCACCATTTTTATCAAACTTCTATGCACATTTTTAAAGTCATAGTATCATGGAATCATAAATAATCTTGGCTGATACACTGAGGTGTAGGGATTAGGTAACTTGTCCAAAATCACACACATAGAAAATATAAATGTTTCTGCCTAGAGGAGAAAAGTAGAAAAATGGCTGTAAAGTTCCAAAAAAGTTCAACATTTGTCAGACACTTTGCCTAACAAGATTTAAAAACTTTATTTTGGGGGCCAGCCCAGTGGCACAGTGGTTTAGTTCACGGTTTGGCAGCCCGGGGTTCGCAGTTTCGGATCCTGGGCATGGACAGACGCACTGCTTGTCAGCCATGCTGTGGCGGCGTCCCATATAAAGTAGAGGAAGACGGGCACGGATGTTAGCCCAGGGCCAGTCTTCCTCAGCAAAAAGAGGAGGATTGGCAACGGATGCTAGCTCAGGGCTGGTCTTCCTCACAAAAAAAAACCCTTTATTTTCATAATCCAAATATTACTGACTTAACTTTAAAAGTTTTGTTATGTGGAAACCAGTCTGATATTTCAGAAACTTAAATATTTTGTTTAGGATTAAAACAGTGCCATGAAAAAGAATATGAGACAAAATTAGAGAAGGGAATATCAGTGCTATTTTAGAATGAAATACAGGCCTTTAGTAATTATTTAGGAAGTTTAATGCTTTCATTATTTACAAAGTTTGATGCTTTTGATAATGTTTCCTTGTATGATGAAACTATTTAGAGATGTCATATCTAGATAATATCCAAAATATTTTTAAGTGTGAGATTTTTAAATATAATTTTTGCTGTAAGAAAATTATCACATCAAAATTCAGGAAAAGAGTTGCTGGGGGAAAAAAGTCCACTTTAGTTTCTAGACTTAAGAATTTAAATTGTACATTAAAAATCTGTTACACATTTAAAAATAACTATGTTGAAGCTATTTATGGCATTTATTATTGTACTGGTTTTTTCTTGATGCTGTTACAAGTTACCATAAATTTAGTGGCTTAAAACAGCACACATTTATTATGCTCTATAGTTCTGGAGATCAGAAGTCTGAAATGGGTTCCAGTGAAGGTGTCAGCAGGTCTGTGTTTCTCCTGGAGGCTCCAGGGGAGAATCTGTTCTTGCCTTTTCCAGCTTCTAGAGGCTGCCCCAAAGTTCTTGACTTGTGGTCCCTTCCTCCCTCTTCGAAGCAGGCCATGGCAGGTTGAGCACTTCTCTTTGAATCACTCTGACTCTGCATCTTCTTCCTCCCTCTTCTGGCCTCCTTCCAGGACCTTTGGGATTATATTGAGCCCACCTGGATAATTCAGGATCATCTCCCTATTTTAAAGTTAGCTAATTAGCAACCTTAATTCCATCTACAAACTTAGTTCCTCTTTGCCATGTAAGGTAATGTATTCTTAGGTTCCAGGGTTTAGGACATAGGCATTTTTGGGGGTTCGTTATTCTGGCTACCATGATTATTATCAATTTAACTTTTTTAGTTTATGAGACACTATAAATTTCACTTAGGGAGTTGAGATGATGAAATATATGATGAATATCTGTGCAGTCGAGTCAGTTATGAGATCAGAGGCATGTTAAATAAAAAACAATAAGGTAGGAGAAGCAATGAGCTGGGCTGGGGTCTGCTTATGCTTCTAGGGGCTAATTGATCTGTTTGATCCATTGGGCCACCACTAGTGCTGGCCAGTATGCTGCAGACCTGAATGCCATTCCAATCAAAGTTCATATTTTTTTCTAAATGAATAGTTGTATAAGAATGCTACCTAAAAATTATATAGTAGTTTTTAAAATAGAAGTAAAATTTTCTCTTATCCTGATAAGTCCCTTATTGATATTGGCGCTAACCTTATTTTCTCCTTGGATGTTGCAGCTAAAATGTGGACTGAATGTGTGCAGTAATATAATTTCAGTACTTAACTTTGTAATTCAGTAGGTAACTTGAGACCCTACACTTGAATGTTGTCTCTTCTGCCTCTGCTGGCCAACTTGATTATTTAACAAATGGACAGAGAGCCCAAGTCTTGATCATATCATGGAAGAGTAGAAGGACTATGATTACATTTCAAAATGGCATGAAACTTGCATTTATCACGGCAGGAAAGTAGGAATTAAAAAGTGATGGAAACACCAAGAAAAGGAAAAAGGGATTAAAAAAGTATTTTAAAAAGTGAGTAGGGGCCGCCCGGTGGCGCAGCGGTTTAGTCTGCACTTGGCAGCCCAGGGTTCGCGAGTTCGGATCCCGGGCGCCCGCCGACGCACTGCCTGTCAGCCATGCCGTGGCGGCGTCCCATATAAAGGGGAGGAAGATGGGCACGGATGTTAGCCCAGGGCCAGTCTTCCTCAGCAAAAAGGGGAGGATTGGCGACGGATGTTAGCTCAGGGCTGGTCTTCCCCACAAAAAAAAAAAAAAGTGAGTAAAGACAAAAATGTATAGTTGTAGCATAATAATAGATGTCAACAAAAACAGTGGAGCAGAGGAAAATGTCACAGAAGGAAAATGAAAGTTATACAAAAAGTGCAGAAACTTAAGAGAGTTTGAGGAGAAACAGATGTAGGAGAAAAAAAAGTACAAACACCCAACACTGGGCAATGCAAGAGAAAGTCCAGTAAAATGGTGGAGTAAAGATGAGCCAGAAATACAACGAAGGTTAAAATAATGTTTGCTTTGCTTGGCCTTAATAACAGGAAAGGGACTTACTGCCTTCTTATAGTTTTCCATCCAAAAATAAAAATTTATGGCCAGTTCTACAAAGCCTAAGACAATAACAACCACTTACCCGGAAAAACTTCTACTTACTCGAAAAACATATAGTAAATTTTGTCATTTGGAAGAGTTCTTTGGAAGTTTATTACTATGTTTATTACTATGTTAATATGAGTATATTATTATGTTTTTTAAGTGACTAGAGATGAAAATGTTCAAATATGTAAAATTACCATGCAATGTAATCTCCCTGCTAAAAGATAGACACATACAGTTTGGCTTAAAACTTGACCAAGCACATTGATTGAGATGGATTTGAAGCAATGAGCCTGTCTGCCTGGGCAAAGTGGAGATGTGTCCTACTTGCAGGCAGAGAAATGGATTAAATGGCATTTGTGGGTCCCTTCTGGTCTTAAGATGACCATTAAGATGACAATCTGGAAATACTCCATTTCCCAGCTGGTGGGCCAATTAACTCTTCTGTGCTTTGAAAATAAAGTTAACTTTCAATTATCCACACTAATTAGGGAGAAGTGGCATGGGATAGATAAACCAAAATGATGCAAAGTCTAAAAATAATTTTATTTTTCTTTGAAGGGGTTTTGTAGTTACATGTAAAGTGATGTTTAGGAAGTTCTGAATATACACAACTTTTCAGACAAAAGGAGCTCTTTGGTATCAGTGACCCTCTCTAACTTTGTCTTTATTCTCTTTTAGAGGCTAATATAGAGTCTTGCATATATTCAAGAAATGTTTGTCAAATTGAAGTTGAATGCACTGCCAGACCTGACCGTGGAGCTTCCCAACCTTGCATCCTGTTCAGTCCCTCCCTTGCTTCCCATTCTACGTGGGGAATGAACTGTTTCATTGCTCACGGACAGAGCAATGGTGGCCGAGAGCACAGTATGCTTCACAGCCAGCATTTGGGCTAAAAGGGCTTTTCCTCCAGCTTTTGCTGTTCCGCAAGCATGACAAACATGTCCCTTCTTCAGCGCTTTTCTCCTTATCATTCCCACTTTCTGGAAGGTTCTTTCATTGGATATGTATATGGCTTTCTTGCTCACTGTCTTTAGGAATCTGTTTGAGTGTTGCCTTCCTTAACCCTCTTATATGATAGAACTGTATACACCCCATTCACTATCTCTTTCTCTCTGTTTTATCTTTCTCCATAACAATTATCATCGTCTGATTTTCTGACATGCTATTTACTGGTTTGTTTGTTTATTATCTATCTCCATATGTTAGTATAAGTTTTCTGAGGGCAGGAACTCTATTTTGATCACCTGTATATCTATAATATCTAGAACAATATATGCACATAATAGGTAATCTCTAAGTATTTGTTAAATAAGTTAATTCAAGATCTTTATACATGAAGCAGAAGTGAAAAAAGTATCATTTATTAAATATGCTATCTGCTTCCCACTTACAAGGGGCAGAGTGAGTCATTTAGAAGTGCTGCCCATTATCTCCATGTTACAGCAAGTAAAATGAGTGTCAAAGATGTTAAAGTTGAAGGTCATTTAGCTGAGCTAGAAACTCAAAATTACGTCTGTCTGGCTCCTAGGTGCTATACTTTACAGTACAAATTTCTCTTATCGTCTTGAAGGCTTTGGAGGGCATAAAAGTTCTGCCAAGAGGTCAGAGAAACAGAGTGGAGAAGAGGGCAGAATGGTCCCAGGATGATCTGTGGCAGCATGGTGAGAGGAAGAAACTTAATGAAGCAGAGAAGTAAAAGTCATAGCCCAGGACACAGCAGTGTGCATCGTTCTGAAGATAGAAGCAAAGGGATAAAAAGGAAGTCTCATTGTACGGTCTAAAGCCAGAAGCATCAGGTGAGGTCAAGATGCCCAGGGCAAAACAGGACAGTACTAAGGCTAAAAACAATGCCAAGCTTTTAAGGGCCAGCTTCTCTGTACTGATGTGTTTGGCCTGTGGGTGAATTTGAAGGTTTATGGATGGTGTAGAGCCAGATATAGAATTGTCAAAACATCCCTTTGGAGTATTGTCATGCATTCTGTGATTAGTGATATGGCTACCTGCCCCTTACGTAAACATATTGTTGTTTCATGTTTCTCCCCCTGGCCATGAGGGCCAGTGCAACCAGTCCACCTGTGATTCCCAGCGTTCAGAGTGGAGTTGCATCTGTCAGTCTCATCTTGTTTCCTCCTTTCGGTCACCTGGCAGGGCTGTAGTGTGACTATGCACCTTTGCCTTTGCAGGGCCCTTCCTCCACAAAATATTAAAAATTATATTTTATGACTATATTGGTCTAAAGATGAATATGTCAGTAGTGTATAGCAAAACATTTTCTTCAACCTAACAGTTTTTTTTTCTTCTGATTTTAAAAGAAATGAAAACATTTTTGTGGGGCCCTAAAGTATTGTGGGTCCCAGGCACTGTGTCTACAGTGGCTGATCAATAAGGCCGCCCTGGCTAATGAGCTACCTAGTGGCTTTAAAATACAAAATAATCACATGTGACATCCTTAGAGTAGTCCTTGAACCTTAGATTCTCTGATCATGACTGAAACAAATGTATACAGCCTTATCCTATCTAGCTACAGTTAATCTTGTCAGTATGGGGTATCTGAAAATACCTGGAGAGGGTCTCTTAGATTTCTTGGGAAAAGGTGAAATATCAGTGTTTATTCCTGAAACTCATTAGATTGTGAAATCCTCTTTTAGTTCTCTTTATGTTTATGGCCCTATAGTGCCAGCAGCTTGATTGATAATTTCATGTAGAAAAAAGTGAAAAACTAAAGCTAAAAGAGACTTTATTCTTGGAGAAGCTGGCAACTACAAAAATAAAGATTACTTAAGAAGACTTTAGAATTTCCTAGAATTGCTGGAAAAGCATGGTATAGTCATAGTAATAACAATAATGATAATTAATTATCAGCATCATCCAACTACCATATATTGAGTTCCTGCTATGTCTGAAGCACTAAGCTAAGTAATTAACCTATTTCTAAACAAATCAATCCTAACAGGTAGTTATTATTAATCTTCATTTATGGGTGAGTTAATGTGGATTATAGAGGTTAACTAACTTCTTTATTGTCTATGTATGGCAAAATTGGGACTCAACTAATTTTGTGTGATGCCAGCAACTATGCTTTTAGTTTATCTATGCTTATCTATCTACTATCTTTTCCACAGCTCCTTGGAGCTATTGGCGAGTTTCTTGGAACTTTGATAATTTTTGGATGCAGCCATGATGAGATAGGTGCAAAAACCCGAACAAGAAGGGGTGTTTAGTCTACTAAACTCTTGGGAACACTGTGGGGACTTGCTTAAAATGTGATGAGTTGATTTGGCCTCTCCCCACTAATCGTAGGTTCTCTAAACAAGAGGAGAAAAAATGTCCCGTTTTCTCTCATTGCCTGACCTGTCTCCAAAACTATCTTTCTTCTGAAAAATGAACTCATTTTTAAGTTAACTTTTTTTGGAAAGTATAACAAGAAATATTTGCCCTCATATGTGGATAATTTTTTTATTTAGACAACATATATTTAGTGAAAGTCAATTATGAGCGTTTTTCTGTGCGAAATACCAAAGGGAATGCCTTGGCTGCAGTAATGTTACCATGCTCCAACTGTGCACTGTTCAATGCACATGTAATGTGAGCCACATATGAAATTAAAAAATTTCTAGTAATTACATGAAAAATAAAAAGAAAAAAATGAAATTAATTTAAATAATGTATTTAAACCAATATGTTGTCATTTTGACATGTTAGTTACATGTCAAATTATTGAGATATTTTACATTCCTTTTTTGTATGAAGTCTTCAAATTTTAGTGTATATTTTACATTCAGAGCACATCACAATAAGAATGCCAAATTTTCATTCGAAATACTTAATGTAAATTTATATTTCATAAAATTAATAGTTGAAAAAGCAGATTCATGTGCCCAGGTTGTTTCAAACATACTTGAACATTTTCTAATAATTGAATTGAGTATCAGTTTTTAAATTTAATTTAGATTAAAATGAAATAGAATAAAAAATTTATTTCCTCAGTTGAACCTAGTCACGCTTCAAGTATTCGTTATTTGTGGCTGGTGGCTATTGTATTGGACAATACTCATCTTAGAAATTCTGTATAGCTTAGGTACTTTCAGTGAATCCCACCTACAAGGCCTTTTTCCATTTATTGATAGGCAATTTGCACACAAAAGCCATTTTCAGGGTCCCCACTATTCCATCCACTTCATGTAAATCAGTTTGTCCTATGTCTTATTTGTGTCTACTTAGGTAGAAAAGATAGTTCAAAACAGGAGTAGCCATTCTTTAAAAATATTGTTTATTTTGACCTTGTTTGAATCCTCTACATTTTCCCTCTCTTAGCCATCCTTATTCTTTCAACTTTTCACATTTAGAAATAGGACTACATAGGCAGTCTTATGAATCAGAATAATTTTAGATACTTTATCACCTTTAAAATCCTTTAAATGCCAATGCAATCTCTAGTTATTAGTAACATAAATATTATCCATAACTAGAAAATGAGATAAATGAAAACATTTAAGCTGTTGTTGTTTTGGGCTTTGACAAATGCTGTTTTGGGGTTCTTGGAGGTGATGTTACTTTATGGATGTGTTCGCCTTTTGATTAGTGCTTTTGGTGACTAAAACTCCCTGGATGGTACTCAAGATGCGATTCAGGATTGTTGGAGGCTGGACATAGAAAGTTGTGGCAGTATGGGAAGCCAGATACTGAAATGACAAGTGAATAGTCAATATCAGCATGCTCTATGGGGCATTATATGTCGTACAATCCTACGTTTACACTGGACAACAATGTAATGCTTATAGCATGAATAAGCAACCTGGGACTGGGGTATGACTGGTGGAGTTTCCATCAGCTCCATTTATTAGCTCCAGTCAGTTGTTGGCCTGACTTGAGTGTCTGATATTAGTTTATCATTAGTTGGGAGGATTCTGTGTATTTGGATCGGTCCTAAGATGCTTCAGATCTCCAGATAGGTCAAGGCATCCTGAAGTCACACCAACTTATTGGAGGACTGCTCGAGTACCACAGAATCACTTCTATCTTTTGTGGGGGGGAGGTGTGATTAAAATCAAGGACAAATGAAAAGATTATGACCAAGCACAAAAGGGCCTGATGACTTAGACCCTCCTCATGTGAAACTTTGTCTGTGAATTTGGGTGGTACTCTAGGGACAAAAATGGTTGTGCCTTGCTGCGTTCTGTCCCTTGTCTTCTCAAGAAACATAAATATCAGACTAAGTAATTGGGAAATTTTTTCAGTTAGAATTGATAGGTATAGTATTACTGTTCCCACCACTCTCTCTCACCCTACTCCTTGACTATTGATGTCACTGCTGTGACCACTATAAAACTTCCTAAATTCCTCTCTGGAAGCTTGTCCTATTTATCTTGCAAGCCTAGCCTGAATTTTCTGGTTTTGCTGAGTGAAGATATTTACTCTCTACCCAAAGTAGCGAGGACTCCTTTTCTAAGCACTCCCTTGACAGGTTCAACGTTCCTTGAGGGACCTGGAAGATTGGACTGTTTGGTGCCCTAACATGTGCGCCATTCACTTCTCTTATGAGAACTTTTACCTGATTCAGTTGTTTCATGGTCTGTCTTTGTTGATTTTAATGTAATTTTTATATTAATACATTCGTTGTAATAAGAGGTCATAATATAACCTTGGTTTTTGTTTTAGTGGAACTGAGCAGAAGAAGGCAGAAAACACGGTGGTGGGAGTATTCTTACTGCCTTTGACACACTATGTCTCCATATCTAGAAAATACAATGTTGTCTGGTTTTTAAGGATACAGATTTTAATTCTCATTACTTTTTGATAGAGGTGTTGGTTGATTGACACTCTGCCATTAGTGAAAGCCTCAAATTTGTCCTTAAAATTGAGGAAGTATGTAAGAGCAATGGTACCCAATGCATAAAGTCAGAAGAGGGACCCTTACTAAATATAACAGAATTTCACTAAATTTCTATAGTTATAATGTGAAATTTTAATTCTGTCTCCGTGCACTCTATTCAAAAGGGTTATTGGTATAAATACCAGCAGGATATTGTTATGTAACATGTCCTCTTACAAGTTATTAGAACGTTAATATTCCTAAAGGCTTAAAAAGATTAAATTTATTTAATTAAAGAAATGTTGGATAGCAGAATATATGACTGAAAAAAATGATGGGAATGTGACATATAATTGAGGAAATAAGTATGAAAAATTACAGTAAGTTTGAGAAATGGATGCAATATTGACAAAGACATCAAGAATGTGATATTAAGAAAAAGAGGGGAGGCTAAATGAATGAATATTTATGAAGTGTGAGTTTTTCTTAATACCAAATCTTGAGAATGTTTTGGAAAAGGTTTTGAGCATTACCTAATTTCCGTGAAAGTATTTTCTAATTTAGAGATGCAAAACAGAAATGCAGATATACTGATTGAAGTACGGAGGAGGGAGTGCCAGTTTATTCCATTTGAGAAGATTATTCTTCTCAGCACTGACTTTTCATGCAGGAATTTTATCCAGTTTTAGCTCACTGTGATGGTAAGTTGCTCATGAGATTTCATCTGGATTTCTATGAAAAGAAGTACTTAACTTTTATGAGCATGGGCAAAGTGGAAATCTCTGTTCTTTATAAATTGAGTGATGGGGCACAGATATTATTGTGGTTTAATTTTACCACATGAGCATAACAAGTGCTGATGGAAAAGAAAGATTCTAGCAGAATTGGAGAAACCCATTGTAGCATTCCTAGCATTTGATAAGCTAATCATCATGGGGGATTTTATCTCACATGCTGGCGGTGATGCTGAAATGTGGAGAAAAGTCATCAGAATTCATACAATTGAAGAATAAAACGGCAGTGGTCTTTTTGTGTCTAGGAAATGCGCCCAAATCAATTTGAATTAACTAACACCATCTTTAGCTTGCACATGAGAAAGAGAAAGGGTGCTTAAATTCTTCCAGGCGTAGCCTTTTAAAAATTGGGTGTTACTGTTTTATAATGGAAAAGGAAAGCAGTCCATGTATGGCACTGAATATCAGATTGACCATTGCTTGACATACCAAGTTCTTAGGAGTATGGATGGAAGGACTGAATCAAGAGCAGGACTCTAAGATGTAGAGAAAACATTTTATGACTGTCCTGGAGGATAAAGATGTGGACAAAGGGATCTGAAACAACAACTGTGAGTGGTAAGTCACCATGAGAATTCCTTGGTGATTCCTTGAAAGATCAACCAGAAGATCACAAGCTACAAAGGCATTCAAATCATTGATTGATGAGAATAATTCTCCAACTGCTAAAGCTGTGATCTCATTGACAATATGAGATCCAGTCGCACCAGATCCAGATAGAAGGGTACTCTTATGGCAGTTTGCATAATTAAAAAAAAAATCAAGGCGGTACCGAGGTTGAAGGGATTCAGGAATGAAGATTCTTATATTTGACTATATTAAGAGAAAAGTAAAGGACATTTATTGATCAATAAGAGTGAAGTCTTTTTGATAAGAAGTTCTGAGGAATGTCTTGATTTTCTTTGACACATGGCGTTCTAAGAAAATGCCAAAAAATTTCAAGGAAACGGACATCATTCAACACAAGATTTGAGAAAGTTGACTGTACAATTTTTTTCTTGTGGTGAAAACACAACATGAGATCCAACCTATTAAGTTTTTAAGTGTACATTACAGCATTGATATTGTACAGTTGCTCTCTAGAACTTTCTCATTTTGCATGGCTGAAACTTCATACCCATTGAGCAGCAACTCCCCATTTCCTCCTCCCTCTAGCGCCTGACAACCAACCGCCAATCTACTTTTAGCTTCAATGAGCTCGACTCCTTTAGACACCTCATATAAATGGAATCATGCAGTATTTATTCTCCTGTGACTGGTTTATTTATTTGGTATGAAATCCTCAATGTTCATCCATATTATAGCACATGACAAAATTTCCTTCTTTTTATGGCTGATTTCCATATTACCATTGTATACATACATATTCCCTCGTATGTATATACCACATTTTCTTTATCCATTCATACGTTGATGGCCATTAAGTGGTTGTGAATAGTGCTGCAGTGAGAATAGTGCTGCAATGAATATGGATGTACATATATCTCTTTTAGATCCTGATTTCAGTTCTTTTGGATAAATACCCAGAAGTGGGATTGCTGAATTATATGGTAGTTCTATTTTTAATTTTTCAGAGAACCTCCATACTATTCTCCATAGCAACTGCACCATTTTACATTCCCACTAGCAGTGCACAAGGGTTCCAATTTCTCCACATCCATGCCAATACTTATTTTCTGTTTTTTAAAAAATTATTATTTTTTTAATAATAGCTGTGCTAACAGGTGTGAATGATATCTCATTGTGGTTTTGATTTGCATTTCTCTGATTATTAGTGATTTTGAGCATCTTTTCATGTACCTGTTGGCCATTTGTATGTCTTCTTTGTAGAAATGTTTATTTAAATCTTTGCCCATTTTTTAATTGGGTTACTTCTTTTTTTGTTATTGAGTTGTAGGAGTTTCTTGTATATTTTGGATATTAGTCTTTTATCAGATATATGGTTTGCAAATATTTTCTCCCATTCTGTAGATTGCCTTTTCACTCTGTTGATTGTTTCCTTTGCTATGCAGAAGACTTTTAGTTGGATTTTTAAGTCTATTTTTGCTTTCATTGCCTGTGCTTTTGGTGTCAGATCCAAGAAATCATCATCAAGACCAATGTCATAAAGATTTTCCCCTATGTTTTCTTCTAGGAGTTTTACAGCTTCACATCTTATATTTAAGTTTTTAATTTATTTTTGAGTTGATTTTTGTGTATGGTGTAAGATAAAGGTTAAATTATGTATATATGTATGTGTATATGTATATATATATATATATATATATGTATGTGGATATACAGTTTTCCCAAACCATTTATTAAAGAGATTATCTTTTCCCCTTCTGAATTCTTGGGACCCTTGTCTAAGATCAATTGACTGAATGGGCATGGGTTAATTTCTGGGCTCTTTCTGGTGTTCCATTAGTCTATTTGTCCAGCACCATACCTTTTTGATTACTGTAGGTTTGTAATATGTTTTGAAATAAGGAAGAGTGATATTTCAGCTTTGTTCTTCTTTCTCAAGATTGTTTTAGCTATGCAGGGTCCTTTGTGGTTCCATATGAATTTTAGGATATTTTTTCTATTTCTGGAAAAAATGTCATTGGGATTTTGGTAGTGATTGCATTGAATCTGTAGATTGCTTTAGGTAGTATGGACATTTTAACAATAAGAAGTCTTCCAATCCATGAATACCAAATGTCTTTCCATTTATTTATGTCTTTAATTATTTCAACAATGTTCTGTAGTTTTCAGCATATGAGTCCTTCACATCCTTGGTTAACTTTATTCCTAGGTATTTTATTCTTTTTGATGCTATTGTAAGTGAGATTGTTTTCTTAATTTTCTTTTTGGATCATTTATTGTTAGTGTATATAAATGAACATTTTAGTATGTTGGTTTTGTATCCTGCAACTTTACACAATTCATTTATTAGTTCTATCGTTTTTTTTGTGGAATCTTTAGAGTTTTCTACATACAAAATTATGACATCTGTGATCAGAAATACTTTTACTTCTTCCCTTCTGATTTGGATGCCTTTATTTATTTTTCTTGCCTTATTGCTTTGGCTAGGAATTCAAGTACAGTGTAGAATAGAAATGGCAAAAGTGGGAATCCTTGCCTTGTTCCTGATCTTAAAGGAAAAGCTTTTAGTTATTCACCATTGAGTATGATGTTAGCTGTGGGCTTTTCATATATGTCCTTTATTATGTTGAGGTAATTTCCTTTCATTCCTAGTTGTTGGGTATTTTTAATATGAAAGGGTGTTGAATTTTCTCAAATGCTTTTTCTGCATCTATTGAAATGGTCATGTGACTTTTATCCTTTGTTCTCTTAATGTGGTGTATCACATTGATTGATTTGCGTCCATTGAACCATCTTGCATCCCAGGGATAAATCCCACTTGATCAGTGTATGATCTTTTTAATGTGCTGTTGAATTCAGTTTGCTAGTATTTTGTTGAGGATTTTTGCATGTATGTTCATCAGGGATATTGCATGTAGTATTCTTTTCTTGTAGCATCTCTATCTGGCTTTCATACCAGCATAATGCTGGCCTCATAAAATGAGTTTGGAGGTGTTCCCTCCTCTTCAATTTTTTGGAACAGTTTGAGAAGGATTGGCATTAATCCTTCTTTAAATGTTTAGTAGAATTCACCAGTGAAGCCATCTGGTCCTGTGCATTTCTTTGTTGAGAGATTTATGATTACTTATTCAATCACCATAATAATTATGGGTCTGTTCAGACTTTCTATTTCTTCACAATTTAGTCTTGGTAGGTTGTATGTTTCTAGGAATTTATCTATTTCTTTTAGGTTACCCCGTTTGTTGGCATATAACTGTTCATAGTAGTCTTTATGATCCCTTTTATTTCTGTTGCATCAGTTATAATGTCTCTTCTTTCATTTCTGAATTTATGTATTTGAGTCTTCTCTCTTTTTTTCTTAGTCTAGTTATGGTTTTGTCAATTTTGTTGATCTTATAAAAAATACTAACTCTTAGTTTTGTTGATTTTTCTATTTTTTATTTCATTTATTTCTGCTGTAATCTTTGTTATTTCCTTCCTTCTGCTAACTTTGCTTTTCCTTTTCTAGCTCCTTGAGGTGTAAAGTTAGGTTATTTATTTAAGACCTTTCTTCTTTTGTAGTGTAGGCATTTACTGCTATAAACTTCGCTCTTATTATTATTTTTGCTGCATCCCATAAGTTTTGGTATGTTGTGTTTTTGTTTTCATTTGTCTCAAGATATTTTCTAATTTCCCCTTTGTCCCATTGGTTATTCAAGGTTAATTTCTACACATTTGTGAATTTTCCAGTTTTCCTTCTACTATTGATTTCTAGTTTCATTCCACTGTGGTCAGAAAAGATACTTGGTATGATTTCAATCTTCTTAAATTTATTGCCTTATTTTGTGACCTAACATGAGATCTAT
The DNA here is from genome assembly GCA_031878705.1 of Tapirus indicus. Classification (NCBI taxonomy): domain Eukaryota; kingdom Metazoa; phylum Chordata; class Mammalia; order Perissodactyla; family Tapiridae; genus Tapirus; species Tapirus indicus. The sequence goes on along the minus strand of CM062921.1, from coordinate 111,388,776 downwards.
CTTGCAGATTTTTCTTTGTGCACTTGAGAAGAATGTCTATTCTGCTGCTTTTGGGTGGAATGTTCTGAATAGGTCTGTTAGGTCCATTTGGTCTATAGTGTTGTTCAAGTCCTCTGTTTTCTTATTGATCTTCTGTCTGGATTTTATTCATTATTGAAAGTTTGATACTGAAATCTTCTACTACTATTGTGTTGCTGTCTATTTCTCTCTTTTCTCCAGTTCTGTCAATGTTTGCTTCATATATTTAGGTGACTGACTTTGGGTATGTATATAAATGTTATATCTTCCTGGTGAATTGACACTTTTATCATTATATAATGTCCTTCTTTGTCTCTTGTGACAGTTTTAGACTTGAAGTCTATTTTGTCTGATATCAGTATGGCCACCTTTGCTCTCTTTTGGTTACCATTTGCATAAAATATCTTTTTCCATCCATTCACTTTAATGTCTTACAGGCAGGATCTTGTTTTTTTGATCCATTCAGCCACTCTATGTTTTTTGGTTGGGGAATTTAGTCATTTATATTTAAAGTAATTATTGATAGGGAATATTGCTATTTTGTTAAATGTTTTGTGTCTGTTGTAACTCTTTTGTTCCTCTTTTCCTCTCTTGCTGTCTTTCTTTGTGTTTTGTTGATTTTTTGTGGTGATATGCTTTGACTTGATTCTCATTTTCCTTTGTGTATTTTCTTTGTTTTTACCATAGGGCTTATACAAAACATCTTATAGTTATAATAATCTATTTTAAGTTGTTAACAATTTAAGTTCAATTGCATAAACCCCTAAACTTGTCACCTCCTCACTTTATGTTATTGATGTCACAAATTATATATTTTTATATTGTGTATCTACTAACATATTGTTATAGTTATAATTATTTTTTATACTTTTGTCTTTTAACTTCTATACCAGAATTAAAAGTGATTTACAAACCTTTATTACTGTATTACAGTATTCTGTATTTGTCTGTATATTTACCTTTATCAGTGATCTTTATACTTTCGTTTGCTTTTATGTTGTTTAGCATCTTTTTGTTTCAACTTGAAGGACTCCCTTTAGCATTTCTTCTAAGGTAAGTATAGTGGTCATTAACTCCCTCAGCTTTTGTTTATCTGGGAAAGTCTTTATCTCTCATTTATTTTTGACAGACAGTTTTACCAGATATAGTATTCTTAGTTGGCAGTTTTTTCTTTTAGTGCTTTGGATATATCATTCCATTTTCTTCTGGCCTCCGAAATTTCTGCTGAGAAATCCATTGATAGTCACTTTCCTGTTGCTGCTTTCAAAACTCGTTCTTTGTTTTTCACTTTTGACAGTTTGATGATAATGTGTCTCCATGTGAACTTCTTTGAATTCTTTGTATTTGAGTTTATTGTGCTTCTTAAATCTGGATGTCCATTTTCTTCCCCAGATTTGGGAAGTTTTCAACCACTACTTTTTAAAATAAGCTTGCCATCCCTTCTGTCTCTCTCTCTTCTTCTTCTGGGACCCTCATGATGTGTATATTCATCCTCCTGATGGTGTTGCATAAGCCCCTTAGGCTTTCCTCATTCGTTTTTATTCTTTTTTCTTTTTGCTCCTCTGACTGGATAATTTCAGCTGACTTGTCTTTGAACTCACTGATTCTTTCTTCTCTTTGACCAAGTTTAATATCGAACCCCTCTAGTGAAATTTTCAGTTCTTTGATTGTGTTCTTCAGTTCCAAAATGTCTGTTTCTTTTTTTATATTTCCTGTCTCTTTGTTGAAATTCTCATTTTGTTCATGCATCATTTTCCTGAGCTCACTGAACATCTTTATGACAGTTATTTTCAATGCTTTGTCAAGTAATTCATATACATCTGTTACTTTTGGGTCAATTTCTGGAGATTTATTTTCTGCATTTGATTGGGCCATTTTCTTGTTTCTTTGTGTTCCTTGTAATTTTGTGTTCCTTGCAATTTTCCTTCATTTGAAAATACAGCCACCTCTTGTAGTCTTTATGAACTGCCTTTGTACAGGGAAAGACCTTTACCAATCAGCCTGAGTAGGCATCCTGGTGCTTCTCAACCTTTTTTGTGGATGTGTCTTCTCTGGACTTGTACATGTAGATTCCTAGAGAGATTTGCCAGTGTTTTTTTTTTTTTTTTCTTCTGAGGTTTGTAATATCTTGTTCCCTCTGGTGTCTGTCTGCTGTACCATGGATCGGCTGGAGCAGTAGCACACCACTTAGCTTTTTTTTGTTCTCAGCAGCCTCCAGGTATCTAGGGTATTCTGGATCCCATTAGTGCTCTGAGACAGGTGAGACAGAAGCCAATCTGTTAGGCAGCCTTCTTGAAAAGTGAGAACATTGTACATATGGCCCAGTCTTCTCTTTCCTTTCCCAGAGAGCTCCCAATCATGTGGTTCTGTGACAGGGGGACAGACTATGGTCAGAGGGAGCCATGAATTTTCCTACAGGCTTCAATGCAGCTGGTTTCATGGTAGCTTAGGGTGTAGGAGCCTCTTAACTGGTTTTTGGACTTCTCATAAAGGATATTGGTGGATGTACTATTGTTGAATCAGTGTTTATGTGGGAGGAAGAAGGGTTTGGGGCTTCCTAGTCTTCTTTCTTACTGACATCAACCCCTCTGACTGTACAATTTTTTTTTTTCCTGAGGAAGATTTGCCCTGAGCTAACATCCATCGCTAATCCTCCTCTTTTTTTGCTTGAAGTTTAGCCCTGAGATAAAATCCGTGTCAATTTTCCTCCACTTTGTATGTGGGTCACTGGCACAGCATGACTGATGAGTGCTGTAGATCCAGCCCAGGATCTGAACCTGCGAACCCGAGCCGCTGAAGTGGAGCATGCTGAACCCAACCACTAGGCCATGGGGCTGGCCCCCTGACTGTACAATTTTTAAGGCAACTTGTTCATTGTAAATTAGATCCTAGTTAGAGGCCTTAGGATGGGCTATTGTATTACAGCATCAAAGCCAGTATTTTATTTGATAAAACAAAATTCTGCTAAGAGATGGTAGAATTCAATTTTCCACACAGGGCTCTCAGATTTGTGCCTATATCAGACACCTCTGATACACATCTTCTTCTCTTCACCTTTACTTTCAGGCATAGCAGACTATAGCAGACAGTTTTGTGCAAGCTCCAAACTTATCTCACACTGTAGCATCTTGCCTCAAGTGCATATATGGTTTTTTCATTTTCTGTTCCGGGCTGCTTCAAACTTCAAGCAAACTTCAAGCATGTGCATGCTGCTCCAAAGTGTAGGGGACATTAACACTCTCATGAGGGCAACCTTAACCAGTGAGAGGTGGGGCACAATGGATAAATATTTCTAGTCAATCCTTGGGTGGACTATTCTGAGAGGCATCTTACAAGCTCCTTAGAAATTCCAAGGTGTGAACAAGCTCTGATGTCCCAGTTACTAGCAGTGACCTTGGTAATGAATCCTTATATTGACCTTTCCTTACTCCCTCATTATTCTTGGTCCTTAGCATTACACCCAAATAAACAATGTATTAAAAGTCCATGTCTCAGACTCTACTTTTGGGCAGAACTAGGGTAAGACAAGACCCTTAATCTAAGTCGTATCTCACTTTATCAATGTCACCTCTAAGGATTTATTTTTATTATGAAATAATGAGGCAAAATCCACAACAAACAAGTTCTGTGATCTATTATCACTCAAGTGTGTGATGAAAGTTAGTTATTCTATTCCAGACTTTGCAGGAAAAGGTAGATATCAATGTCTAAATAGTGGCTGAATTGGGACAACCCTGAGACAGGAAAAAATGTTGAAGTTTGGAGGGCCTGAGGGGTGCAGCTGAATACAGATTGGGAAGATGATGGAAAGATCTTTCGTGCCTGTTACTGTTACCTTTGATGCACTTTTACTTCTAATGATCAGCTTTGGCTGTTTCACTCAGAGAGGAAAAGGGTCTGATGAATTCATTCCCTGTGCAGTGTAGTGACCCTACCTTAGCTGTCTTAGGAACGTTTGCATTGCAAAAGAAGGCAAGGGAGAGTGGATATTTAGAGGTGACATTTCAGTCACAAGAGAGGATACTAGCTTTTTCAGGAGTCTTTAAGTCACACCACACAGGCCACTCATTCTTTTACCTTGTACCAAAGCTTGTCTCTATGGCCTGGGTCTCATCCAGACCATTGGAGAAAAAACCTATTGTATAACATTATTTAAAATAGCTTTTCTTTTCGGAAATTCTTAGGTTCTTTGACTCTCCTCAAAGTGCCTGAAAAAATGTTATCTCAGTAAAGCCTAGACAAGATGAGCTATTCGAGGGAATTGGAAGGAAGTGATAGAGGGCTGAATCTGTGATGACCAGAGCAGGCCACTCCAAGGAGATGTGAGTCCTAGCTGAAGATCCCTCCAGTTGTGATCAGCAGACTCTGCCATCAGCCTGGTCTTCCAGACTGGGGGCACTTCAAGGGTGCAATAGACAGCTAGTTGGTCTGTTCCAGTGACATGGAAGATCAGCAATGCTAAGGATTGCCGTTAGGAGTCAGTTTTTGCATTCTTTTTGGCCCCTTTCTAAGGTTCATTCCTAGTGTGCCACATTGACCAACCCAGGAAACTTTATAGCAACGCTTTGTGGCAAACAGTTTCAGATTAACTGCAGGCATTAGCTGGAGGCAATTCTGTTTTCATTGTGTGTGTGTGCATTACCACTTTGATTAAGAGATTTTGATTATGGTTGGAAAAAACCCTGATTATGGTTAAGTTTCACACTGTCAATCTCCATGAAATATATTGGCTTGATTTTTCAATTCCAACTTTCTAAGGGAGTTATTGGTTAGGTATATAGATTCCAGAATTCTTTCTGAAATACTTTCTTATAGCAGTTGAAAAGCGGGTACAGCCGCTTCAGGTTGCTGTGACTATATGCCAAATGTATTTATGAACATGAGTTTACCCAGAATACCAAAACAATGAAAAATTTAGTTGTAATGCTTTAAAATCTTATAAAAGTATTATAAACTTTAATGAGAACATTTAAGCATATCATGAAAAACTAAAGGGACATAGGAAAGTCTGTCTCAAAATGGGTGGTTAAATACTATAAAATTTAGAAGAGAGAAAAAAGGCAAAAATGCTTTTTTTCATTCAATTTATATTAAAAATTAAATATTATTTTCTTCACTTGAACAGTTTACTTATCCATATTATAGTTTTCATAACTTAGTTTTTAAGGATGTAAAAAAACCTTTCTTCAAGCATCTATTATATCCCAGGCACTTTGATAATTGCTCTTATATAAATTACTTTATTTTGTATAATCTTTATAACAACCTTAGTGGATTTCTATCACACTTTAAAGATGAAAAAATAGAGGCTCAAGCAGTGTAGCTCATGAGGCTCACGCAGTTAGCAAGGGCAAAGGGTGGAGGGAGGTCCTATTTCCTGTTTTTAAGTCCAGGCTTTTTGAAATATACCATACCTTCCTGAACTAAATTTTATGTCCAAACGTTGCACACTATATGCCTCTGAAACAGATCTCAGAGTTTTGTTGAGGAGCTCCCTGTGTTTATAGACACAGAATAATGGCAGGTAAATGGTGAAGATACAGACATGAGTGGTGTGCAGATGGGAAGTTTAACTTGAGCCATGAGACCATGTTGGGCACATTAAACTCCAAGTTTCTTTGGAATATTGGGGTTGGTGATGGAAATAGAGTATAGATAAATCCAGAAGGAGACAGAGGGACCCAACTAGCTCAGGCTTAAAGTAAAACATGGGGAGAAGCTGCAGTTGGATTAAGGGGATCTAGTGAGCATTTGGCAATAGATTAGAAAAAGGCCTCCTGGAGACTCCATAGATCAGAAAGAACATTTCAAAAAGAAGGTAATTTTTGAAGTGACATGGAAACTCTAGAATCCAGCAGTAACACCATTAGTAAGAAAAATGAAGTGTCATGGAGATTATGAAAATGGGCTAACAATGTGACTGGAGGGATAAATGCAGTGGGTGGGAGGAATGAAGGTGGAGAAGGGCAAACAGGTTAAAATGATTGGATTCTTGACTTTGGGACCAGCATATTGAAGGTTTTAAAAGGCCTGAGAAACATTGAGATATCGCTTTATATCCGTCAGAAAGGCAAAGTTTACACCTTTTGAAATTGTCCCAAAGCTCTTAGATGTTCTGTTCTGATTTTTAAATTATTTTTTCTCTTTACGTTTCAGTTTGGGAAATTCCTACTCATTTATCCGGAAGCTCACTAATTCTTTCTTTGGCCATGTCTAGTCTACCTATGAGCCCATCAAAGACGTTCTTCATTTCTCTAACAGTGTGTTTGATTTCTAGTATTTTTTTGGTTCTTTCTTAGCATTTCTCTCTCTCCTCTCACAAGACCTATCTGTTCTTGGATGTTGTCTATTTTTTCCATTAGAGTACATAATATAACATAACACAGTTATTTTAAATTCCCTGCATGATAATTACAAAAGCTATGTCATATCTGAGTTTGGTTCTGATGCTTGCTTTGTCTCTTCAGACTGTGTTTTTTCTTTCCTTTCAGCATGCCTTGTAATTTTTGTTGAAAGATGGGCATGATGTATTTAGTAATAGGAGCTGAAGTAAATAGGCCTTAGTGTGAGGTTTTATGTTAATCTGGGTGGGAGGGGGCTCTATTTAAGGTGTGCTGTACCTTTAGGTACCAGAGGCTTCAAATTTCCTCAGTGTTATCATTTTTCTATCTTCTGTTGTCTTTGGGCTTCCCTGAGAACTCCTCCTCAGATGGAGTCTGCATCTTGCAGTTCCTTCAGCTGTATCTACTGTTATCGTACTGGAGTCCTGTGGGTGTGATGATCAGGTGTGGAGGACGAGAAGTGTTCTGTACTACCATGATTAAGTCTCAGTTTTTCAGTAGGTCTGTGTCCATGGGCTGTGCCACTTACAAATACCTCATAGCTTTTTTCCAGCTTTAGGTGGGACAGGAAGCTAGAGGTGCTGTAGTATGGGAAATTTTCTCTCTCAGGTAGGATGAGGCTCTTGTAAAGTCTTAGAATTGATGTAGGTGGAGATGAGGTGAATGAAAGTGCAGATGGATAAGAAGGAGAAAAATAAAACAAGCAAGAGAACAGCCTTGCATGGCTGATAAGGAAAATATGCTATGAACTGAAGAATATGGTTAACTCAACTCTTTGCAGTTGAGTTCTAAAATACCAACCAACCAATCAGTCAACCCCCAAAAACAAAATTAATAAGCATAGATTTTGAAAGCAAAGTCTACAATAAATTTAGTGGTGTGAAGGCATACTCAAATGTAAGGACTATTCATTTCTAGAAATCAGCAAAGCATAACACTAGGATATTTATGGAACTTGAATTTGCCTATGTATTAGCCAAGAATTTTTATGGCTTATCTTGACTGTATGATATAGTTGGCAACTTTAAAACTGTTTAAAAGTGACAAGGAAAACAACTCTTTCTTTACTTGTTCATTTTTATATTTAGAATATATGTAATAGGCCTAAGTTGTACAGCCCTAAACTGGTTCACTTAATCCAGCTTTGGCCAGGGGTAAAATTTCCTTTGACATCACCATTATCCCTCGTGGAGGCAAGTCTTTCATCATCTATCCAAAGGACTCACCAGTGTTCTCTTGGATTACAGGTATCCAAAGGAAAGCACTGCATAAATTAGACAGCCTTCATTGAGCAGCCTTACTCATCACCAAACATTGAGGTGTTGTTATTCCTTTCTCCTGAGTTTATGTAGGCTCCCTATCACTTTTTCTTCTCCTCCCTAGTTGGATATCTCTAAGAACAGAATAGCTTGACCTGCAGTCCTATAACTAAACTTTTCCATGTGCATAGTCCTTTGCTATTTTTCCACTATAGGTGACACTTCTGAAGTTGGGTGGAAGAGAGGACCAAGGGAGAGAATTTGGTGAGTTGGGGGACAGGGCAATGTTGGGAGCAGGCAGGAAGCACATTAATGCTTGGAACTATCATCACCACATGTATATAAACATGAATATGAGAGGCATAGTGAGATATAAAAAATGAATAAAATAACCTTTGAGGGGATTTCAATCTAGTAGTGCTACTCATTCATTCCTTCATGCAAAGAATATACATTTATAGAGCAGTTACTCTGTTCTAGACACTGCACAGAACACAGGGCCTGCATTCAAGGACCTCAGTGTGTTGAGGGAAGTCAGCCATGCATAGAAGTAATTCAAGTAGAACATAATAATTGCTAAAATAGAGGAAAACATAAAATATTGTGGAAGCTGTAGGAAAGGATGTCAAACTCTTTATCCTTAGAGGAGGTTAGTGGAAAGTGACAGGAGCCAGCAAAGCAATGGGAAGATTAGGGAAGTCTTAAATAGAAACTTTTTTTTTGTATTTCACATGATATCAAATTATTAATACTGCAAGTGGAAGAACATATAAAGGAGTCATTTATGTGAGTACACTTTTAAAAGTTACAGCCTATCCAAATGTCATTAATTTTCTCATTCATTTATTATTTTATATAATAAACATGCCAGGCACCATGCTGGACTCTGTAGATCCAAACCATTCAAGGGATGTTCTATATATAGATGTGGGATTTTTTTGGGGGGGGGTGGTAGGAAAATTTCTGGTTAAAAAAACATTAACTTTCTTTAAGTCGCTACTATTTCCCAGGCATTCTGCTGCTTTTCACCTCTGTTATCTCATGTTTTTGTTACCTCATTACTCTCAAATGTTTTGATGAGATGGATATTATTATGCCCATTTTACAGATTAGGACTTGTGGTGCAGCTGCAAAGTAATGAAACCAGATCCCTCCACATCCGGGTCTTGAACTCCAAAACCCGTATATGGACATATTTTTTCTATGTCTTGCTGCCTCTATTTGGTTGTTTCAAAATACTGACTTTTTTTTCTGATTATAAAACTAGAATGTATAAAAAAGCATAAAAATGAAAACAGAAATCACCCATATTCTACATTCTTGAGGAGTATTGTCCATTATGGCAGCCACTAGTTACATGTGGCCATTGAGCACTTGAAATACAGCTAGTCTGAAATGAGATGTGCTCTAGATGTAAAAAATACACCAAATTTCAAAGACTTAGTATGAAAAAAAGAATATAAAACACCCCTTTAATAATTTTTCATATTGAATACATATTGAAATGATAATATTTTGAATATATTGGGTTGAATAAAGTATATTAACACTAATTTCACCTTTTTCTTTTTACTTTCTTAATGTGGATATTAGAAAATTAAAATCACATGTGTGGCTTGCACCATATTCCCGCCGGACAGCACTGATCTATAGGATATATGCCAAGTCTTTTTCCTATACATTTACATAAATTAAAAATTGTGATTATATCATACTTACTGTTTAATAATCTGATTTTTCATTTAAAGGAAAATCAAGAACATTTTCTAACGTTGTTAAATGTTTTTCTATGACATCATTTTAAACTACTACATAGTGTTCTATCACATTGGATGTAGCATATTTATTTAACAAATTCCTTACTTTAGGACATCAAGGTTATTTTAAGTATTAACTCCAAATGAATACAGTTGTATATAACCCTTTATCTGCATCTCAGTTTACTTATTAGGAAAAATTCCTAGAAGTGGAATTATTGTAAAGATTTTAAACATGTTTAAGGCTTTTGATAATTATTGTCAAATTGCCCTAGAGAAAAGGTGTATTTTTTACTTCCAATACCAATGCTTAACAGTACTCATTTCTTCCAGCTGTCTACTTCATTTTATCTAAGGGATTTCACTTAGTTTCAGATAAACAATGCTAATAATTTCATTTGAAAAATAAATGGCCACTCTTTGGAAATAATTTTTATTTTCCAAGAACCTTCAAGTCTGCATGAGGTTTAGTTATTCTGAATCATCATGTTGTTGCTTAAAATTATTCTTGAGCTGCATCTTCTAAGTGAATAACGAGTTAACTAAGTATTTTTTAGGAAAGTAACCAAATATAATTCTGTATAAAGGATTCCATGTAGTGGTCACTAAAAAATATTTAAAATAACTGATTTTTCAGAGATGTGTTTTGGTTTCAAGCAACTGCTTTCTTTTCTTTTTGTGTCAGGTTCATTCCGTGGTTAAGTTTTTTCTCTGTACTTCAGAGGAAAAATGTCAGAAAAATCTCCTCTTTCTGTTACATGCAAAATAAACAGATCTCCACCAGAGTTCATGGGCTGCTGGAGTGGTATTTGCACCAGTGGGTTCACTGAATAGCAGAACATGCTATTTCTGTCATATCAAACTTGGGCCAATCTGATAAATATGCCTAACAGCCCTGCTGTTTCAGTGATTCTGAGTTACTGTAGTCGACATTTCTTATAGTCAAGACCAGAAGATACATCACAGGTGTGACTCGGCTCTCCCAGCCACTTCTCCCTGTTGGTTTGCCTGGAGTTCAGGCTGACAACGGCAAAGGCCACGTGCTGGTGGTGGTCCAGGCTGAACTCAGTCATTACAAGATGTGAAGAGCAAGTGTGTACCGTGCATCATTCTTGTTGGCTTTGATTTCTGTTTGACTGCCTTTATCAGTGTTCCTATTTATCTGGGACTTAAAATTGTCCTTTTAAGGTAGGGATATGGGAAAAGGGACAGTCTTTCCAAAATAAAACCCCAGTGACAAAAGGGATTTTTAAAAATAGTGTGGTCACTCCTGTGTGTGTGCGTGTGTGATTCCAACCAACTTATAATGGATTTGACTGGTTTGGGGTTTTCTCATGATTTTGTTGTGACTAGATGAGATGAACAAATATTTTAAAAGACATTTTGGTCAAAATAAAAGTTTGCGATAGTAAACTTTAACAGGGAGCTGAAAACCACATGTGAAAGAAATGTTTATTTCTTTAAATCCCAGCCACTGGTGAATATCCATCTCATAGAGCAAGACTGCCATATTGTGTTTTGTTGCTTACCTATTTTCTGGTCCTTCATTGTCTTGTGACTTCTTTCTCTTAGAAATTAATTTTGTCCATCTGGCTGTGATTTTACTCTGTGTGCTTCCCTTTCAAATATAAGCTGATAACTAAAATCCAGGAGAGAAAAATGTGTGCCATGTCTCCTTAGCTATTAGCATAGGAAAAACTAATTGAGGTTATGGGTGGGATAAAATGGGTGTTTATGTGGTATAGAGCAGAGAGATGGTAGAGTCTAATTAGCAAGTAAGAAACCTTTCCTTATGCTAGTAGGAGAGAGCTCTTATTGTTGGTGATGTTTTAAGACTTAATGTCAGAGCCTCTTATTTTCTCCTTTTGCCTATAGTTGTTAACTAATTATTTCTCTAGTCCAATTTTATGACATAAACACTTTTCTGGTGTGATAAACACTGAAAATGCCTGGCCACGGGAGCCAGTAACATTGGTAAAATCCATAAACACATTAATTCTTGCATCCAATGCCCTTAAGAGTTTTTCTGTAGTATACATGTGGTAGGGAATGACTGAAAACAGTAGATATTTTTAACAAAGATAGTCAATAAATTTATATTAGTTGTGCTGAATTGTTTTAACAGGAACAGGAAAACTGGAATAGTTTAAATCATTTTAAATGGTGGTACAATTACCAGAGTCAAGAATTTCTACATTATTTAATAAAGTAGAGCAATGATTCGAGAAACATTAGAAAATAAGCACATAAATAAGGACTAAGAAGATGTAGAATTTCTTCCTGCTTTTATGAAAAAAGGTACTTTAACAACCAATACTTTTTACATCAGTTGATTTCTTTATTTCATTATATAGCTTCAAGATTTTCAGAAGAAATACATAACTTTTGTGATTCTACCAAAACAGGGATTATTTAGAGATTTTAAAGTGGGGATACGAATATTTTTCTTCCTGTCTAACAAGTGTAGTCTAGGCAACTTTTTGGTCTAATGACTAGATCCTGCTCTCTAGAAATCAGTGTTTCATTTGGCTTATTTTTGTGATCCATCCTTAACAATAGTTACTGGTCAATTAACTCCATACTTACTGAGGGCCAAATATTCATTCATTCATATCTTTATCCAAAAACGTGCAAATATTACCATGTGCATAACATTCTTTTAATTTCAACAAGGGATGTAATTAAAAAGAAGTTATTTCGTGCTGTGGGGGAATTTATGGTCTCAGAGAGAGAGAAGAAATTAGAGCAAATGAATAATACTGAGCTAAGTTAAGAGCTAGATCAGTGCGAGAGTTAATGAGTAGCCTGAACAGGGAAGAGGGAGGAACCACCATGAGTTGAGTTAGTCAGAAAAAAGAAGTTGAAAATGGAGGCATAGTATTCATGAACAGCTTTGCACAACTTCCATAACATCTATGAATACTTTGCTTCTAGAATTCCTCTACTCCAACGCTTTTATTTTACTGATGAAGAAATTGAGGCCCGAAGAACATAAGAAGCTTGGCTGCGGTATGTCGGGTGGTGGCTGAGGTGGAGTTGGAACCCAATTTCCCAGACCATTGGTCCAGGGTGTTTTCTATTACAGCAACTTAAGGGATGGACCACTGGACCGGCACAGACCTTTGTTGCTAATCTCTCTTCTGTTGTTCATCTTTCTTTCAGATTTTCAAAATTTTAGGTTTGAAGTTTATATTTCTGATTTATTGTTCAAAACTGTTTTAGTGTTTACTGAGAAAAGGCATGACCATTTATGTGCTATTTTGCTGCACTATGAAAGTAATTTTCGCTGAAGCTAGCATGAATTTGCAATTTAGAGTAGGGATATGTAAAAGAAAATGGTTTTGGGTTTGTCACCCTCCCCCCTCCATGTTTTATCTCTCACAGCCTTAATGACCTCCATTTTTTTTCCCTCCGTAAAGAAATGTTTCAACAGCTCTCATACATGCCTTGTATTTTCTTGACAAAGCCTACCAGGAAAGCAGTGTTTGAAAAGTTCAGTACTGCTTCCAATCTCAGGCTTTATCTTTGAAATTTTGCACACTGAGTTAAAATATTGCTACATTTGTGGCCTGGGATCGTCCCTGCTAATTCCATATGAAGCAAGAGTGCCAAAGAACTCTTAGAACTCCCCTTGTGAATTTGCTTGGTGAGCAATTCTGGACTTGGCGTTTTAATCTCTGCATCAGGATCAACGTGATCCTGTGTTAAAGCCAAGGTCAAGTGGGATAAGCAGTTGAACTTTCTCCTTCGTCTTGCGTGGCTCGTTGAAACATGTAACCTTTATAGGCCTGGTTTCTGCTTTGGAGGGGAATCTGAAGTCCAAGCAGATGTTTCTTTCCTTCTTTTGAAAACCTCTTTTCATTTTACTAGGCATAGTGTCAGAGAAGCAATTGGGGGTAGATTAGGTAGGAGGTGGAAGGTCAATGTTTTCTTTGCTAGTATTGCAAAATAAGAGGTTTTTGTGTTTATTTTTATTTTTTGCCAGTTGGGCCACTGAGAGCAAGTTGTTGGTTCTGAAGACATCGATTTCCTTCATGTTGCAGCAATGGCTGTGGAGTGAGGGGAAGTGAAGAAAAGACAGGGCAGCAGTCATCTGATCCCTTTTGGTTGGCAGAAAATAAACCCTTAAGCAATCAGCTGCCATCTTTTAAGGCTTTTTCCTTGAATGCAATGTAAATGATTCCCTTCTTCCATAAAATGCTCCGATGTTTTTGCTACCAATAACCTATGAATAAAACAGTAGCTAAGGCGCTGTTCTTCTTTTAACGCAGTCGTATGTTTTCTTTAATGAACCACCCTGCACACATTATCTTTAATTACAAGCGAAATTTATGGCCAAGTTTATAGCTCCTGTCATTTCACATGGCCCACTAACAAGCCCCCTAAAATAACTGTCCTTTAACAGTTAATCTCAAGTGGTTGGCCTTCTTCAGAACATTGTGTGGGACAACTTGTCAACTGTCTGTGGTGTTTGAAGGCAGAGTACCATCCATTCAATTCTGCCTCTTTCTGCTTGAAGACAGTAGTCTAAAATCTCCAGTTCATATTTTCTGTAAGGCCTATGAATAGTGGTAAATAATTCCCTGGCTTATTTCATGGGGACAAAATAACTAAAACAATAAAGAATGAAGGACATATATAAAGATTCTAGAATTTTATGGTTGGGAAGAGATCCTTGAGATGAAACTGCAAAATGTTGTTGGGTACCATGGCCAAGAATCACTGCCACATTTGGGAAGAAAAATAAGGACGTCTGAATTCTTCTGTTAAACATTTCTTCTTGTTTTGCCCTGTTAGTAGCCAAAATTAGCTTTCCATCCCTTTGTCATTAACTGGGGAGTACTGGTAACTCTGGCTGAGCAGATGGGATAGTGTAGGTGCTAGAAGGAAGATGGGTTTTCAACCCTCATTGCACATTAGAATCACATGGTGAGCATTTAAGAAATACTGTTGTCTAGCCCCAATTCCTGGGCTTCTGATTGAATTGGTCTGGTGGTGACACTGTTTCTTTTAAAAAGATTCCCAGATGATTCTAATGGACCAAGAATGAGAACCATGGCAGCTAAAGGATGTAGAAGCTACTACCTATGTTAGGGCATTTCAATGGGCAAAGATAGACTCTCCTTTCAGAAAAAAACAAAATGAAAACAGTCATTCATTTTTTCAGTACATATTCAACTGCATAGCTTACAAGTTGAAAATTTCTTGTTGAAACTAAAATTAAGCCTGTGTTTTATTCTTCATGAACAAAACATGTATAGTGACATAGATAACTATTTCCATTAAGACAGAGTTTGCTTCTTGGGCGAGGATTGCAAGTTATGATGAATTTACAGAAAATTTTTGAAAATGTGAACCAATAAATCCCCTATTTTGCCTAAGCTAATTTGAGTTGCTTCTGTCACTTGCAATCAAAAGATTTCCACTCAACTGTGGGGTAGATAAAATGAGTTCTTAGACATGGAGGAACTGAGATTAGTGGTTGGAGACAAGTAAGGGCTTTTTACAAGAGGTGGAACCTCAGCTGGAAGAATCTGGATTGACTGAAGAGAGACGGAAGAAAATTCTGAGTGGGAAATAACTCATTAATACTTCTGGATCCCACATGGATAGTGGAGCAAATTTTTTAATTAGTAAAAACCAAAAGATTCCTTATCTTAGCACAGTGGTAGGTACTAAAGTTATGGCAACTATTACAATGTTATTATTACTTATCCAGGACTTCAGAGGTTCTTGACCCTGCATCTATCTCTTGTTTGAGCATTTTAGACTTTTTAAGTGTTTTTAAGTTGAGCATATAAGTGCTTTCTTCTATCATTCGAAATAATGTATTGACTATAAGCTCCTTGGAGGTGGTTTAATGTCTTTTTTTTTTTTTTTAATACTTTGCAGTGCTTGGCCCATGGTAAGCACTTAACAAATACTTCCATTTGACTTTTCAGGCCGAGGAAGAGGGGAATTAAATAGCCACTTGATACAAGATGGAGAACTAGCTCAGCAGATATTAGCTGAATATAGCCTTCATGGGACTGAAGACAATTTAAAAAAGAGAGCATTCTGAAACCTCATTATAGGTCTGAGCACTGAGAGACAAAGAAATCTAGAATGAGGTAATGAGCTGAACAAGATGCTGAAGAAGCGTCAGAAGTTCTGAAAGTTTCTTATGTACTTAACTAGTTTTAAGTGCAGACGTTGCAGTTTTTGGCTGACGGTGAGCTCTGGCAGTGCAGTCTGGTGCCAAAAGCATGGGCTCTGGACTCAGACACACTCAGGTTCAAAGCCTACCTCTGCCATTCACTAGCAAGATGATCTTGAACAAACTATTTAGTTTTTCTCAGATTCCATTTCATCATGTACAAATGAAGAACACAATCACACTGACCTTTTAGGACTATCAAGGGGTCTTGAGGAGACAAGGTACAGTACACATAATAGTTGCCTAATATTGTTATTTGGTCATTATCAAACGTTTTTGGCAAAGGGCATTCTGTGAGGGACCTAAGTGAGCAGTCTTTTTATGCATTTTCTGGGCATGCTGTGGCCACTCCCCCTCCCTAAGCCACTATAAATCAGGAAAAGGCTACACAGATCAGACGCAAAGCAGGGATTATTATGATTCAGCTCCTTACATTTGTGTAGAGATAGCGTGGCATAGTGGAAAGAGTGTGGGGATTAGCATCTGATGTCCTAGCTTCAAACCCCAGCTCTGGTACTTACTGCCTCCTGTTTCCTTATCTGCCAAATATGGGTCATAATTCTCTATTCGTCCACCTTTCAAGGTTGCTATGGGCAATAATGATAGAACCAATAAGAAAGTAATTTTGCAAGTGTAAAGCGCTGCCCAAATGTAATTATGAAAAAAGAGCATTCCTATTCTTCTAAGTTAGAAAATCTGTAAATAGAAGCAGTTAGGGCCTAATCATTTTGATTCAGTCCAGTGATGGTAAGCATACCATTGAAGATGCGATAGAGTAGATGCCATTCAATTTACCCTATCCGTATCATGGAATTAACCCTGGGAATAAACATGATGCTCAAAAGTATCTTTGGCTGCATAGAACTAGAGACAATAAAAAGGTCTAAAAAGAATATTATGATCTCATAAATGACATCAAAATTCTCACTTGGGCACAGTGAGCCAGCAAATTATTCCTTTATTTTAACATAATTACCTACCTTGTGGCTGTCATGTTTATGAGGTAAACCCAAAGCATTTAGTTTCCGTTTGTTTTTGTTTAAGTTGGTTTTTCCGGTGCCTTGCCCTGGGTCTAAAGAAAGCCTGCACATAATAGGAATGGCATGGAGCTATTTTGAAAAACGTGGCCAGAGGAGGAGCTAGAGTTGAAGAACTGCCACCACAGAAATGAACAATATCTACTTTTATGAGTTAACTTTAATAACAATGGGACCCCACAGAGCGCCTCCCACCTGCTCCAGGCAGGGCATTACTGCCCTTTGTTCCACTTTCTGCATTTATTCACCCACCAAAGGTACCTATTGCCACGTCTACTTCCAATGCCAGGAATGTTTACTTTTCTTCCAGTGTGCAGGTTTGGATACACTTTCTTTCTGGAAATATATCAAAGTCAGACTCTAGCCTGCGGTCTAGAGTGCAGAAGAGTTTAGTCATAGCTTGGTCCAACTTCTGAACAACGATATTAAGCTTATGATTTCTGAAATGTTTATGTTAGCTCTAGCCATGCTGTTTACTGCAATTGTTGACTCTAACACCGTTCGGTCCAGATGAGAGAACAAGATCAGCAACCAAGATTGTTTTGTGTTGTAAGTTCCACCTGCAGATGTCCTCAAACTAATGAAAGCCAGAGAGTATTTCTTTCTCTGATCACATGATCAGAAATCCAAGGTTGTTGGGGACATTCAGGAAAGCTTTATTTTCCAAGGTTAACAAGTTGTTGGGGAAACATAATGTGAGGCCTCTTTAGACTTTGCCTGAGAGGATTAAGAGGTACCTTGCTTTCTTGGGTATATTTCAGAGGCTCCTCAAAGCCTTGTATATGGACAAGAGTAGTGTATTTTCGTAGCATCTGTTTTGCTATTACTTTTTAAACTGCAAGGATTTGAATTGTTTTTGGTATGTAAAACAAGCATTGAATTCAAGTAGTTTTCAATCAGCTAAAAGCTGCTTTATTTTTACAACAATTTTGGCTCTGTAGACATGGTTTTGGAGCATACACTGACTGGTCTTAAAAATATGCATAGAAAGAACCTTGCTTCATTTTCCCTCTTGTTTTCATTTGTTGAATATTATACTAATGGATAAGTTGGGCCAACTAAAGAGACAGAAAAAAAGGCAAGTTAAGAGAAGGGTGATTTTAATTAACTAACTCTTTTTAAAGCTGCTGAAATCTGCCGCTTGGATTGGCAGTGCTTTACCATTAGAACCAGACAGACCCTAAGAAATCTTGAACTTTTCTTCAGATTTTTAAAAAAGTAATTTCTTTAGCAAAAAAGAAGTGATCTTTTTACATGGTTTTCCATATGCCTTTGAGAGATAGGTATAGTTTTTAGCTCTTTACTTGAAGAAAAATATGTGAAGATATTGGTGGACTACAGGGGCCTTATTCCACTATAGAAAACAATGATAAAATGGGAACTCTATGCATACAACAAAAACAATTTTCGACTTGTACACCATAGAAGCTGTATGCTTTACAATAGGATGATAACGCAGCAAAAGAATTTGGACAGCAACTTGAGATTTGCTTTAGTAGCATTTGAAATGCTGCTGTCTAAGGATTTTGTTCTCATCTACTAAGCTTGCATCTCTGAACATTTGAAGACTGAAAAAAGCTTGCTTGATTCTTTCTACCATAGTATTATTAAAGAATATACATAGATAAATATTGCTTTGTTTAGAACCTTATTTGATATATCTAGCCATTAAGTGCATGAAGCTTTTTCTCTAAAATGTTTTGCTATTGTATTTAAATTTTGAACATATATGAGTTTCTCTGAGCCATATAATACATTAAGTATGCAGAAAAATATCTATTCACCTGTCCTTCCAGTGAGGCTAGTGTTTCCCAAGCTAAATGTCTTCACTTCAGAGAAACTTTATTAATAATAGTGATAGCTAACATTTCTTGAGTACTTATTACACGACAGGAAGAGTGCTAGGCACTTTACATGTTGCAAAGAGTGGCTGTTTTTCTCCCATCCTTTTTCTTCTTCTTCCTGGCAACCCAAATGGTACATTTCCATTCTCACTTGTAATTAGATGTGGCCGTGTGAGTTAGTTCTTGCCAATGGAACGTGAACAGCAGGGATGTGTGCCACTTCTAGGTCTAGCCCATGTATGATGCTCTGTTCTCTTTCTTTTTCTGCTGGCTTGATGCAGACAAGCACAACAATCTTAGAAGTGACGCATTGAAAATGGTGGGGTTACAAAGAGCCTTCGTTCCAATATCCCTGCTTGGAGTAGAGCTCCCCGGCAATCAGGAATACCCATTTAGGATTGTATGTGTGTGAGAAATCAGTTTTGGTCATGTTGGAGTCATTATATATTTGAGCATTTATTTGTTGTAACAGAATTACTTTAATACATCTATATTATTCAATTCTTTGCTCTTTGAGATAAGAATAGTACTTTACCTATATTATGAGTGAGAAAATGGCTTTAGAGATTTTAAAAAACAATGTCTAAGTGGAACATCGTTCCTAAATGGTAGAGCTGGGACTTGAGCCAAGATCTGTTTGTAAATGGCCTCTTTCTCTTGTTATACTTATCAGTAAGAGATAAGATAATTCTGGAAGCTCCAAATCTTATACTTTGGACTACACAGCTAAACTCTTTGGGATTGAAAAAACGTTGTTTGCATACTAGGCTCTCAATAAATTCCTGTATTCACCAATCTTTGTCTTTAGTTTGTAGGTTGCACTCAGCAAAATTTTTGTGCAGATAATTAGGAAATTTTTTCAAAGAAAATTGAGGTTTAAGTTATATAACACTCTGATATTACAGATTTTTAAAAAAGAGTTATAAGAAATTATATCATTAGAGTGTCATTATATGTGGGTTTATAATCAATATTATCAAATGGTACGAATCTATAGTGTGTACTTTTTCAAATCACTTTTTAAAGTTTAAATTGATTATTTAAAACATATTAACAGCAACCACTCGTTTCTGCTTAATATTTTACTCAAGTTATTTTCACTGAACTATTTCATGGCTTCAATCACTGGAAATCTTCATAGTCATTTTAAATCTGATGAGGGCTGTATTTTTAAATCCCTGTGTCTCATTGTCATTCAAGAGGCTGTGGGCTTTCCTGCATCTATCAGGGGATAGCACTGTAACTGCATCATGATGTCCAGATCACTGGAGACAATGTTTTGAACTGTTGCCATAATATATGCACAATCAAGTTAATAAGCACAGTAAATGCACCACAGGATAATACGGCTTTAAATGTAAAGGCTTTGTATGCTTATTTAAAAAAAAAAAGACAGAACAACTAATATCTGAAGTCTTGGAAGTTAAGCAAGTACATGCCCAAAGAGAAAAAGCCTGCCGGTTAGTGGAAAAACTTGAACATCAATTAGATTTTTATAAGTATTTTTAAGGTCCAAAACAGAGAGTGGAGTGCATGAAGGCATTGAGGAAGCTTACAATTTGTATAACAAAATGCTTGAAATACCAGAGGAAATACACTTTTGCTATTGTTTTATAAAATAACAGATTTATTCATGGTTAATAACTAAGTACAACATTCCAAGCTAAAGGACCAAAGTCCTTCATTTTCTTGTTGAAACATTGGGATAGTTTTCCATAATAAAAAAGGAAAACAAAAACTGCTTCTCAATAACAGAACGATGAGTTTGTTTCACTGGGGAGTGTTTTTAGGCAGTTTTCTCTTTATCTCACTAAAGTCTCCTGCTAATTCTCAGCGTTACCTGTTTCTCTTGACCTCAACGCTCTAGCAGTAGAATCTAGTTTATGGGCCAAACTTTTTAGAGGAACACCAGGTCCCACTCTTTTTGCATATAAAGTTCCATTTGGTCCTGGCAACGCAAGGCTTTCTGGTTCAAAGAGAAGAGTCTTATAAGACTTCTTGGACACCAAATAACTCTTACAAAACAACATTTTGATGAATTAAGTGTAAATGAATCAGAAACATATGGATTAAATTTCCTTTGAAATATGCATGCCTTTTCCAAATTAAGGGGGAAAACGTCTGGCAAAATGTATTTTGCTGAACCCAAAACACTAGAATAAAGCTCAAAGTTTCCCTGGACCCCCAAATTGTGCTGGAGTCTCTTTTCTTTTAAAATTAATTCATGTTTAGGCTTAATACTGTTTATTTTTTTAAATAGGAAAATGGCTTTATTCTGACCTCTAATGACTTCCCTGGATTTGTGCTTTCTCTTATTCTTGATAAAACCCCTGACACTCAGAAATATGTGTCTGACTTTATGTTCAAGTGTCATCAAACTTTCAGTAGAAGAAACGCACTCTGCTTCCCTGTCAATAATTGTGCAATTTGAATTTTACATCTTATTCAAACTATGTAAGTTGTCTAGAATTTTCCCCCATGCTGTGGTTGGTCACTGGAAAAGTCATGAACCAGAAGGACCTTTGAAGATGCACAACAAAGAGACATCAAGTCCCGGTTTTGCAGAGATAAACAGAGTGACACCCTGTGAGGAAGCCTGTCATGTGATGAGGGCAGTTCTTCACCCATTCTGCTGTTTTAAAGACTCTGTGCATTCCTTTCCCACCTTCGTCGTTATGCTGTGATGATAGAGGAGGAAATGAGTACAGTTGGCTTTTACTAAGTTTCAGTGCCCTTTTTCCATCTCTGACTTAATTTACCTCTTTGGGTGGGCACGTGCTAAGAGGGGACAGAAGAGTAAACGCTTAGTGAATTAGCTTTGCTATATGCATTGGCAGTTAAGATCCTACTGTCCTTTCACCTGAGAATTCTAGATAAGGAATGCAAGACTTTTGACCTCTCCATTCTGCTTTAGACACTTATTCTTTTCTTCACTAAACTATAAGCAAACAAGTCTTCTTCATTTTCTCTTTTAAACCAAACTCTTTCCCCTCAGGGCCTTTGTACATGCTGTTCTCTGAGCTTGGAATGCTCTCCTATTTTCCATCTCCCAGCCACTCTCATGGTTATTTTGACTCAGCTTTCAAGTCACAGTTCAAATGTCACCACTCCAGAGAGATCTTGCCTGAATGGCCTATCTTGAGTGGGTTCCTCTATCTTTGAAAGTGTTTTGTTTCCTTTAAAGCATTTAAAATCATAATTTGTAAGTTATGCATTTGTTCCCCTGTTTTCTGTCTATGTCTTCTAAAAAGGCAAGGACTATATTTACCTTGTTTATGATTCTTCATCTCAGTGCCTAGCAAACTACCTGGCGCACAGAAGGTATTGAATAAATATTTGTTGAATGAGTGAACAAAAGGATGAGGCATTAGGTGGTCTGATCCTTGTCCTTTAGAGTTGTGACATGCAATTTCTGTAGCAAACTTGCTACAGAAATAGATAGATAGTAGAGTGGGTTGAGTGGGTTTGCTAGGACACTACTAGTATGTGTCTGTTGTCCTGGTTTAATGATTAGTAGTAGTTTCCTTTCAGTAGTGTACTGGTTTGGATGATTAATTGTATGATCACTCCAATTATCTAGTGTTTTGAATCTTATTTACTTCTTTTATGTAAAGATAGTGTCCCCTGCAATTGCATATGGGTATGGTGCTTTGCTTGGATATACCTGAGAAGAACATATGGCTGTGTCCATCTGTGATCTGGAAGGCACTATACTGTCCAGAGAGGAAAAAGTATATTGGTTCCTCATATGCAGCCAAGATGAGAGATGGATTCAAAAGAGGACAATGAAGTCATGTATTATCTGGCTGCTGATCAGATATATAACGATGATCTCAAGCAGACTTTTGATATGAATACAGGAACAGGCGAAATGAGACTCATGACTCAAGGAGGGAAAGGAAAGTCATCATGACATGCACCATCTTAGTTGCTGAGGTTATAAAGAGGTGTAGGACTTTTTTCCAGTTGTCGAAGGGCTGATAATCTGCTTCAGGAAAAGAGATATACACATTAAAAGGAGAAATAGACTACATGTACAATGTATAGAGAAAATGTGCTGCAGGATCTCACAGGGTAGATCCAGAATGTTTGGTGACCAGGGACTAAGAGGGAAGATCTGTGATGAAGTAGTCAGACATTAGATTGATAAACTGGGACCAGGTGTGAAGAACCTTCTTTGAGAGTTGTAACTGTAAATTCAGTTAAAAAATAAGGAGTCTAAGATAGCTAGCTGTTGTATTTTTGAAAATTTCTGATGCAAATTGGAAAAAATTGATAAATGATAAAAAATTGGAAAATTTTGATCTCAACACTTTTCCCAACATTTTCAAGGACGCAATGAATCAGAATTAGTTAACCACATAAATTTCTAGTTCATTTTCATGTGTTGCTTATTTTATAGATTTGTAATTGCAAGGCAAGTTTTAAGAGATTGTTTATTTTTTCATAAGGGCCATATCTGGAATTTGCTAAACTGCCACTTGGTTAGTATTTCCCAAAGTGTGTTCCATAGAACTTTATATGTGGGGGATGTTATGGGTGTTAGGAGGAAAAGGGATTCATGGTCAAATTATTTTAGGAAACTCTGGAATAAACAAAGTTGAACAGATTTCTTTTTTGGAAGAATTCTCAACAACTTTAATATGTTACTTTTCCTTGTAATTTTAAGAATAGGATGCAAGATGAAGAGTTTCTAGCACTTTTTTTTTATTAAGGCTTTATTTTTTTATTATAGCAGTTTTAGGTTCACAGCAAAATTGAGGGGAAGATACAGAGATTTCTGATATACTCTCTGCCCACCCCCATCCACAGCCTCTCCCATTATCAGTATCTCCCACCAGAGTGGTAAATTTGTTACAATTGATGAACCTGCATCGACACATTATAATCACCCGAAATCCATAGTTTAGATTATGGTTCAGTCTTGGTGTTGTATATTCTATGGGTTTGGACAAATGTATAATGACATGTACCCATCAGTATGGTATCATCAGAGTATTTTCACTGCTTTAAAAATCCTCAGTGATCTGCTTATTCATCCCTTCCTGACAACCCCTAGCAATTGTAATCTTTTTACGGTCTCCATAGTTTTGCCTTTTTCTGAATGTCATATAGTTGGAATCACACGGCATGTTTTTTGATCCACTTTGACAATCTCGATTTTTCAGTTGGTTCATTTAGATCATTGATGTGTAAAGTGATTTTTGATATAGTTGGATTTATATTCACCATTTTTGAGGGTAAGTATTCTATAGTCCTGTGATTAGGTCTCAATCTTTTATTAAGCCTATGCCTCTGGACTGTGAACTTCACAAGTGTTTCTCAGCTTTTTTTTTTCTGACAGGATGGCAGAGTGGGCTGGGCTTTGGCATTTTCCTTCTCCCACTTGGAAGACTAGAGGAAGCTGAAGCTGGGTATTTCCCTTCTCCCAGGTCAGTTAGGCTCTGATAGTACCTCAGCTGTGGTTAATCCTGGCTGAGTTAACTAATTTCCCCTGTGGGCAGGCCTTATTAAGAAGAGCAGAGTGTCCTCACATGTTTCAAAATGGTTCCTTCTTCCCTCCTCTGCTGGAAGAACGCAGGGATTTTTCTCTGATACTTACTGTGGGGACCTGGTTGAGCTCCTAAAGGTAAGTCTCAAGTATTGTGGGTGCCTTCCTATGACTGGGTTTCCCTCAAGTTTTTAACTCTCAGTTGTCCACGCTGAGTCTCCAGCAATTTGTCAATTACAGTTCAGATTTTCCTTCCCCGGCACTAGTTCCTGTGGAGGTTTCTGCTTGAGAATCTGTGACTCCCTGTTTGTCTGTCTCTCCAATCTTGGCGGTGGTTGGTTTGCTCTGTGTCTTCTCCTTTCTTATGGATCCTAGAAGAGTTGTTGATTTTCAGTCTGTTCAGCTTTTTACTTGTTAGGATGGAGTAGTGAAGTCCAAGGTCCGTACATGTAGAACCAGGAACATTTGTAGCACTTTTTGAAAGATAGGAAATTGTTTTTAAAAAATAGGAAGCAGATACTGAGGTGAGGTTAGGAGTGCAAAAGATTTATTGGTAACACCTATGAAAGGAAAGAGGATGAAAATAGGATTAAGCAATGGGAGCTCTGAGAATGTGAGGCAGATCTGACAAAGTCTCTGCTAGCCCCATGGGAACTGGGGAGCAAGGATTGCACATAATGGGGTTCTCAGTTGGACAGGCATTGCTGGGCTCTTGTACCAGAGTCTTGCTCAGTCATTGGCTGGTGCTACTCTGAGAAGACTGTGACCTTCTTCTAGAAGTTTTATAATTTCAACTTTAGCTTTTGCATTTAGTCTTTGATCCATTTTGAGTTAACCTTTGTGTATGGTGTGAGGTAAGGGTTGAGATTCTTTATTTTGCATATGGATATTGAATCGTTCCAACACTATTTGTTGAAAAATTCATATATGTTGATTGCAATCCTGGCTTCTGGTAGTTAAGGACCCTCACTTGGCCTCAGTTGCATCAGAGCCCCATCATCTCTATTGCTATCAATGAGCCAACTTCTGTTATGGCATATCCTATCATCCACTCTGAGGAGAGCCACTACGGACTTCTTAATAAAGATGGTGCCCCCCCATCAGCATCTTCCTGATGGTTTTGGTGAACGGTGTGCCCTCTGGGCCTTCTTGTGGCATAGAATCCTCATGTGGGTTGTCAGGCCTTACATAATATAGCCATGCGACTATGTCTGATTCCCTAAGACTTTTATTCCTTTTCTGTACCATCTGCTATGGCAATTCAGGCATTTCAACCTTGCTCAGTGTGAGTCATCAGTTTCTCCAGGCTTCTAGGAGCCACCCTAGCTGGTAATGTACACCATCTCCTAGGGCCCTCTGCAGAACATTAAACCCGTATCCCGTGATAGTGTCCTTATGTCAATTAATGCTCAATAAATCCAGGCCTGTGGTCCAGCCTCCTTGTTAAGCATCCTCAAAATCCAGTCAATAGGTATTATCTCAATTCTGGCTAGTACCTGCTGGCTGATTCTTGCATATCTTTCTAGATATAGCCCCTTTTTCTTTCTTATCAGGCCCAGCTTGCCTTGGCTGGATTATTGCTGCAACTATCTATTGGTGACCTGGCATAAGAGGAGGTGAGGGCAGATCCTGAGTGGGGGGCCTCTGTTGCTTTGCAGGGCAAGGGCTTCTGCAGGTTCTTCTTACATGGGGGAAATGCTAAATCTTAACAGGGAGGGCTAGGGCACCTTTGTAGGTTCTGAATTGAAGAGTAGTCTGGGGAAATAAATTCATCACAGGCTTCCACCCAGATGCTCCCTTTTCATGTGTTAGCGTCCCAGGTTTTCCCAACCAGAGTCCTAATCTAGGCATATCAGATCTAGCTCAGCTGATCATTCAGTCTTCTTTGAAATGGAGACACTTTTACTATAAAATTCTCAGCTTGGTCTTTAGCTTTTCCTGCTCTCCAACTTCAGGAAAAAAGGGAATAAAGGCCTTTTTGTAAGCTGCCAAAGAGGCTCTATAGCCTTCCCATTTCATTTTCAATTGTCTGTTAACTGTCCTCAGCTTGTCATAATCTCTTATAGGAGTCAATATAATTTAATAAGTATCAGCCACTTCCATTGACCTCATATGCATTGTCCCCTATACTTGTCAAACCCCTGGATCATATCACATGGGCCAGAGTGCTCTTCTCCACAGGTGCATTTTCCCAAGTTTTAGCCACTGGGCCAATGCTTTGAGAAGGGAGTACCTATATCATTCATACCACCTGGGATGGGCCCTTGTTGCCAGCCAGGCAGTAAATTATCCAGTCCCAGTACCTCACTGTACTGCCTGCTTTCTTGGACCACTAATTGTCTACTATGTTGCTTGGATTCTCTGAGAAGCAGATGATGAGCCAGAGTCGGGATGCAAAAGGTTTACAGGGATTAACACCTATGAAAGGAAAAGGGAGAAAATAGGATTGGGCAGTGGGAAATAGGATTGTGATACAGATCTGACAGGCCTTTCGGCCCAGTGGGAAACCTGAAACAGATTGCTAGTTTTAGAGGAGTCTTGTTTTGCATATTAAGTGGCTGGGCTCTTTACCATGGTCTTGCTCAGTCACTGGTTGATGCCACCTTGAGAAGGGGATGACCTGGGTGCAAAAGCTGAGGCAGACATGGAATTGACGGCCCTAGGCTGGCAGCTAATGCACTCTTAGGCCCTGGATAAAGAGTTCCTTCTTGAAGGGAGTCTGAATGGCACATCTCCATGTTTCTCGTAGAATGTCTTGGTGGTCTAGTATTCTATGGGACACACTTTCATCCTGGATTCAGAAAAGTCTAATTCCATTAATTCTGCTAATTATAATGACAGTAAAACAGTTTAGTAATGAAAAAGCATAATTATTGATGAATATTAGTTTAACCTAGCGATATTTAGATGCACAAGGTACAACTAAATACTTTATACCTACACTAAACTTCTATTTCCTATGCAAATTTCATATCTGAAATAAAATTGTCTGACTTTCTCCCCCAACTTTCGAACTTATGAATCGAGAATCCTAGGTTTGCTCATGACTTTTGAAGATCCTCCAAGTGGATGTTTTTTAACAGTGGTGGTTTTTATTCAGCTTTATCTCTTCCTCACTTAAATACTGGAGTAATTCTCTGTATTTCATACAGTACTTTCTTCTTGTCCTCTTCTCTCTAGCTTTGCAGAGAGAAATTACAATTACTAGGTAGTGATTGTGGGGTTTTGGAGGTATTCCATGTTCTCTCACCAGAGACCCTGCAGAGGAAAATGTAGGAAGATGGGAATTCCCTCCCACTCCAACTAGGAGCATGTGGGGGACTTCCTTCTGACTATTTTTTTCAGCAGACATTTCGGAACATTTTGCCTCCCTACATTGTTTCCCCCTTTTAATGAAGAGCTTATTTAATGCTAATTTATATTTAATATACAATTTCTGTAATAGAATGTTAAGTTTTGCAACTTTCAGTTTTTTACATAGAGTTACTTTTAAAGCAATTATGACCTCTTTCTGGAAAAAAGGCATTTAGAAGAAATTTAAATAGCATTTTGATTTTTGAATTTCTTTTATTCAAATTTATGATTTCTGAAACTTTGAATTAATGACACCCTTGTGACCAGAAAAGGGCTGCTCAAGGAAATAGCGAACAATTCTGCACAAGGAAATAGGGAACAATTGGGCAGTGGTTAGAAGGAAGAATGGAAATAAACACGAATTATAACATTGTTTTTCTCCTTGCACATGGATGTTTTCCAAGACAATAAAAATAATGACTTCATAGCCAAAGGCAGAGTCTGATACCAAGTTGAGAACCATAAATACGGACAGGAATTTTGAAATGGGAATTGAGAATATTACAGGAACTGAACAGAGAGATGCAGTGTGTGTGTGTGTGTGTGTGTCTATGTGTGTAAGGGAGTGTGATGAATACTTATACCTTTGAACCTGCATTTTAGGACTTCTTATCAGAGGGTATTTATTACAGTATTGGATTAGGTCATTGCAACTACTATATCCTTTTGTTTATTTTCAATCAACATTATTCATCTGAAAACAACTATTGCCCCACTTTTGAGTTGCTTTTAAAATGATTGGGAACAAAATTCATTATTTTTCGTGGAAGCTTACAAAAGCTAATATGTATATCCTGTCTCACAGCTAAGGAAGATGAAAAACAGATTAAGGTGCTGTATCAAAGAATTTGTGGAGAATTAGGATTCATAATCATAATTCTCAAGTTTCTATTTTTCCAAATAACCACCCTGCCTTTTAGAACTCTCATTATATATTTATTGAATTTTTTCTAATTCTTGTTCAACAGCTGCTACTATTGCAGTTTTTTACTCAATATAATTTTAAGTATAAAATGGAAGTTATTAACTACTGCTGGCTTACTAGAGAAATACATATTTAACTTCTGTTTTGAAAAAGTCTTCATTTGACCTATTTAGAATTTGTGTAAAAATAACCCAGGTATTCTAACCCTAATCCTAACCTTAAAATAATTCTTAATATGATGATATTGAAAATGTGTTTTAATTGCCTATTCTATCCTATAATATTGAACTTTAGATGCATAAAACATGATTTACCTTTTCCACACTTAGAGAGAATTCTGTAATTTAGATCATTCTCTATCTACTAGAACTTAGAGGAAGCTATCAAGAGAATTCATAGCTTTCATAATTATCAGAGTTTTCTATTTATCAAGAAAAACTATCATGCTCTTCTTAATATCCTAACAGTTACCTTAATGCTGGATTTCTCAAGGCAACTATGGAGACTATTGCTTTCTGAAGTTTTTGTGGGAACATATAATCTCCTAGGATATGAAGAAATGTGAGTAAGCATTTTTTTATCATTGCATCCCCCTTTTCAAAAGACAATATATGCCCTGGTAATTTTTATGTTTTAGAGAGCCCTCAATTAATGTTTAATGAAAAATTGATTGCTAGTGATCGATTTCTCCCTCCACATTTTTCCAGAATTTAAGGACAAAACATAGATAACTCTTCTCCAGATACCTCTGGCCTATAGGTATAAGATGACTTGTGTTAATTTCTTTATCCTCTTATTAAAGGGAAAATGCAGGATTTGGGGTAAGGTAGTAGAGGCTTCTTTTCACTAGTACTTTTTCTATTTTGTTTTTCCCACCAGGGTCTGTGAGGCACTTCATGAGTTGTTATTTTATCATTAAACCAAAGACCAAGGAGATGCGTGTCCTTTTTGAAGATGTTTCATTTAAAATTTTACACGGGTGGTAAGAGTATTTCTGATACCCAATTTATAGCAGAACTTTGAATCGCACAATTCATATCTTTTCACCCTTGGTCACTAAGGGTTTTGTTAATTTTATATATAATAGTTATATCTGGGGCTACCAAGTTTCTAGGAGAAATGAATACAATGTGTAAAAGAATGGAACATATGGAGTTTGATCTGTTTGTTTAAATAGTTCTATAATTTGGGAATGAAGCCTATTTAAGTGTAAAGCATCTTCAAAAAGCCTGTTTTCCCTATTTAGTACTTAATAATGAATAAAGCTATCAGAAAGAACAAATTTAAATGTCTCTATCATGATGTTCCTGCAAGGAAGTTTTTAATGACCATAGTAAAAGTACTTTTTTAGAAATCATGTTTTTCAATAAAACACAAATGTAAATTTTACACAAATTATCACTGTCTAATAAAACACAAATATGATTCAACTTTGTGTATTTGTGAGGTGGTAATTGATAAACTTTTACTGTAATCTCAGACATACAGGAAAATAGAAAAAGCAAAGGTTTTCTAAGGCCCTGTAATAAACAGAATTTTATATGGTTAGCAGTATGTGTGACATATGTTTCAATTAAAATTTTGAAATAAGGACTTATTAACTATTTTTACTTGGTGACATTTTAATAAACTACATAATTTTGCTTACTGTCTTAGGTGCCAATATGTTTATTAAATTTAACTTGAACCATAAAATACAAAACACTTTGGATTTATCTTAACTTCTCATGTCATTTAAAATGTTGTCTCACAAAGTCAATTATATTTTGTGACTTATAATTTCTTTCTCCTCAATATAAAATTGATTGTATAATTCAATTTACATGAAACATGTTGCGTTCATTCAAAAACATTTTCTAATCTCTTTTTCTGCTTAGTAAGATCTCTCTGTAAATATTTATGAGTTTGCCCTTTAAAACAAAACAAAAAAGAACTTTTAAAATTCAAAGCAAAACACAACAAAAGAAACAAATTAGGAAAGTATTTTTTCTTGGCAAGAGATATTTTTATGAATATTTGGCTTAAGACACTGTTGAAAGTTGCGACATTTTATTCTTCTGGGGCAAGGGTTTCCCTCTTCCTTCCTCCAAAGTAATTCTAGGTGCTGGTTCTGTTCTGTTTATTTTTATGCAATGATGACAGCACATCTTTATGTTGACAAATTATTGACAAGAACATTTTCAGGTAAACAATGACAGTTGTGCTGGCAAATCAGTTTCCATTCTATAAATTTAATCTACACTGGCTCTTTCTTTCATATTATCTTCCAAATTTCCCGTATGCTTTTTACTTTGTCTCACTCCCAAAGTGTAAATTACTGTCATTCCTGAGTATTGACTGTTACCTTCTTGTAAGATATGTTTATTCCCTCAAATGCTAGAAGACAGAGGAATTCTTAGCTACCATCCAGTTACCCTATCAACCTTCCAAGCTCCTAATTCTTACCTCACTTGATATTCCCAATGTCTTTTTATACATGGCACTGCAACATGCTCTCCCCTTTTTGGAAAAATCATTTTAATCAATATCTCTGCTGAATCAATGTGTTAGCTTTATATTATAGCATCAAATTTAGAAATTATTTGGAGTTTTACTGACATGTTTAGTCATGTTGGCCTTTTGAAGGTATAGGTACAAAGTTCATGCTCAGGGGTAAAGGGATTTACTAAAAAGGATAGACCGCATGAAATGTTTTTGATTTTTTACATTGTGCTTGTGTAGGTTAGCACGAAAGACCAGAAACCATAGTCGTGTTGTTGACTGAAATAAGACCTATTGTTTAGAGTAGGGAACCTAAAACTGTTCTGATGTCTTAGGAGTAGCATATAAGCATTTGCCATTTATAAAAGATTTTCAACTCCTTGAAGAAAGTGCGTTACCAATAGTTATTAAGCATTAAAACAGCTTCAGGAAGAACACTCTCCTGTAAGTGGTATTTTAGAATAGATGGGATTTTCTGAAACTCTTTGAGAGTATATACAGGTAGAGGCTAGAAATCTTTCAGAGGTTTGCTATGTTTTTACCTATTGATAATATATAGAAAGTGAATGTTACTGTAACCATTTTGAGCAGTCTGAACTCACTGAGATATAAGTGTGGAATGTTTTTCTACTACCACTGTAGTCTCTCAGCTCCCCTGCGTTTTCTGTTATGTGGTAGACTCCTTTAGTGACATCCCAGTTTGATTCCATAAAATTTCGCTTACTTCCAGGATATGAAACTTTATGGACTCTTATTTCCGTCTCATTTGCTTCAAAGTGTCCTTCTTCTCCCATTCTGACCCACAGTCGCCCTTAGTACAGCTTGGCTACTGGCTTGGAGCGTGTGTGCTTCTCTTCCACAATATGCACCCCTGCCCTCATTCCCTGCCCTACCTCTTTCCTGGTTTATCCCTCTGTGTGCAGGGTGGGAGGAAAGGACAGTTTTCTCCTTACAGGATTTTGCTTAGTAATATCATTTTCCTTTCCTTGATGGGCTGTGATTGCTTTTTGGCTTTTCTATCAGACTGCTTGTGACTTGATGTGAATGGTGGTACCTGAGCTCCACTAATGAGGGACTCAGTCTTGAGGAGCTTTGTAGACTTTTTGATCTTCAGTTACATTTTTCCACTAACCCCCAACTAGTGGTCCTGATTCAGGCACGTCTTTCCTCACTTTCAAAATAGTCTATTGAGCTTCAAGACTTCTCAATCTGATTTACCTTCTGGGGCCTCAAGACTGGGATAAGGACACATGCCAGCCATCTGTCATCTATCAGCTTGGAGGAAGTAGTAACTTTTTTTTCTAATAGCATTCTATATCTGCTGTAATGCCTGCATTATTTGACTTGGAAAAGATACCGATCAGCATTTCAACCCTTTACTGCTCTCAGATGAGGTAGGCACTGGAGTAGAGAGAATGACTTTATACTAGAAATTAATCACTTTAAGAAAAGTACAGAAAGGCAGTTAAATATTCATTCCAATATACTCCCTCACTCCCTCCTTCCTTCAGTTTTTTCTCTGAGTGATTGTTTGCATTTCTAATTGAGTACTGCTTTCCAGAACTTTCCCAGTTTTTATCCCTCACCTTGAATTCTGCTTTTGCCAGATCTCTACAAGGTAGACAAGATCAGTTCTAAGTAAGTAGGGTCTATAAAACTGGCTACAGATTTTTTAATTAGCCCTTCTAAACCAAATTAGTCTGTGCGTAGCTATCCAAACTTAGGTTTGCAAAGACTTATTAAGATTTGGAAAATATTGCTAAATATGTGTCAATAGGTGTTGTGGCTGATGTAGGACTCATGAAGGATACAGGTGTCTTTATTCATTTTAATGCCTTTTTCTTCCACTAAGTAAAAACTTTAGAGAGGATTGAATGGGGGAGTAGTCAAGTCTACATAAATCCTATCCTACTAGAGTCAAGTTGTATTAACAACTCAAAATACATGGGCTTTTCTGTGTGGAAGATGCATTTCCCCCCTCTCTTTATTGAGTTACCTGTGGCATGAGAGCAAGAAAACAAAAGCTGGATGACTTAACACTAGAATTCCCAAACCCAGCTGTAGAGAAATGATCTACCTAGGGGAATCAAGCAGCGCAAGGCGTATCCAAGGGGTTCACTGAGGAAGTCCAGGACTAGGAGGCTGAGCAGAAAGAATTAAAGGCGGGCTTTTCAACCAGAAGTAAGATAGGAAGATGGCCAACTTGAGATGTCATTACGTGGTAGGAAGTCTGCCAGGGTGGTCTAACCCTAGGGAAGAAGATTTAACCAGAGTGAGAAAGGTTCAGTTTGTAGGGGGACCTGGGGTAATAGGTATGCTAGCTGAGATGACCATGGAAGGGAAATCAAAGCCAAAGTTCAGTGGGCCAACGAGTGGGTGAGGAGTACTGGTTCTGGGCCCATACATATGCCAATGTGAGCGTTGGCTGTGTTAATTCCTGGGTCTGATGACTAGGTATATAGAGAACTTAGAATGGCGGAGCAGTTCAAGTCTACGTGACCTAATTCTCAGCCTGACTGGTATTGTGGACTCTGGGTGGTAATATTATTCCTGTCCTTTTCAGAATGGCCCTGAAACAAGACTAGGCTTGAGCCTGCAGATGGGCTCGTGGAGAAACCTCAGTGAGGGGTACTAGGGAAGGCAAAAGTGGGAAAACATTTGTGTTAAAAAGATGAAATCCTCTCCTTAGGTTGTGGTTTCAGGGAATATAATTTCAGGTTAAAAGGGTTCACAAATGTCTGAAATTGACCAAGGAGGTGAAACTATTTGGCTATAGGGTATGTTTAAACATTATTTCCTCAGGGGAAAAGAGAATTTAGATAGCTACTACTGGATAACTTTATGAAAAGTGCTAGAAGATAACGGAAGTTCAATAATTTAGAGCAATTAATCTGGTAGGAGGTCCTGGTGTAACAATATAGTTAGAAAAATGACATAGTACTTTAGTTACTGGTGAGTAAAGTCTGAGATGCACAGGCTGTGCAAACCTTAAGTATACATAAGTAGAGTTTCCTTAGTGACTATTTTGGCTTGCTTTCATTGGTTTTCATCTTTAGTTGGTGAACTCGTGGCTGTACTTTTATGTATTAGAAAAATTTCTCCACAACTCAGTAGTACCAATGTTCATCCGTGCTGTGAGAATCACAGGTGCATTGAACCTTACTTTCTCCTTGTCTGTTCTGTTAAATAGCTATTTAGATAACATCCATCTAGGGTGTTGTCCCAGTATTAGTTTCATTCATCCAAAGAAAATGATGAGAAAACTAAGTTAAAGCAGCTTTAACAAATTTTTTTAAAGAAAAATATAATGCTTAATTTGAGGATGGGAATATGAATATTTTTTAGTTCTGTCTGAGGAAATAAGATTTCTGGATTTAGAAGTGATAAATTGTTTTACTAACAAGCGTGTTTTCTTCAATTTTAAGAAGTATAGCCTGCACCCCCATCAAAACACCATGTCTGCCTTCTTGGAAAAAGTACTTGTTTGAATTTTCCCACCTTTAAAAAAAAACCTTGTAAACTTGTACGTTTTAATTTCAATTTCATGCCATTATTTGAATGAAGTCTTTTTTTTTCCAACTAGATCCTACTGTATTTCCTACTTACTGCATTGGGCTGTGAAAACTGCTTAAAATTTATAGGTCTGTTCAATTATGTTTGTCCATCTAAATTATCATCATTTGGAAGACCTTCAATCCAAAAGATTTAAGTTAGTTAATCCTGAGTTCCTGGTTGTAATGATGGAGTCTTTCATATGTTAGAACATTACCTTCAATTCTGAAGATAAATGGAAGGCAAATGTATATTTGCCATGAAGTTAATTAAGGACAGATTAGACTTGAGAAATTCATAGTTTTCTTAACCAATAATTGTTTTCTAAATTTAAAGAATAATTTTATACCAACACAATTCATGAGATCATGATGAAATATGAAACGGTGCACTCCAAGGGTTGACACAAGTTCTGTTAAGTTTGGAAGCAGAATTCTCATAAAAACAAACAAAAATCTTTGCTCAATGCCTGTTAGCTCCTGATGCCTAATTACTCCTTGATCTGATTTCTGGAGAATATCAGGGAAGAGAGAGGAACAAGGATTCAGAGATGGTGTGACAAAGTAGTGCTGAATAATGGCTGGGGTTACAGGAGATATATCTTCCTAACTGGGTAGAAAAATAGGGTTAAAAAAACTGTGTTTGCTACCATATGACCCAGCTATCCCACTACTGGGTATTTATCCAAAGAACTTGAAATCAACAATTCAGAGACTTATGCACCTTTATCTTCATTGTGGCATTATTCACAATAGTCAAGACATGAAAGCAAGTCAAGTGCCCATTGACTGATGAATGGATAAAGAAGACGTGGTGCGCGCGCGCGCGCGCGCGCGCGCGCGCGCACACACACACACACACACACACACACACACACACACACACACACACACACACACACTGGAATACTACCAGCCATAAAAAAGACAAAATTGTCCCATTTGCAACAACATGGATGGAACCTGAGGATATTATGTCAAGTGAAATAAGCCAGACAGAGAAAGACAAACACTGTATGATTTCACTCATATGTGGAAGATAAACACATGGATAGAGAGAACATTAGTGGTTACCAGAGGGGAAGGGGATTGGGGTTAGGGCATAAAGAGTAAAGGGGCACATATATATATGGTGACTGACAAATAATAACGTATAACTGAAATTTCACAATGCTATAAACTATTATGACACCAATAAAAAAACCTGTATTGGCTGATTTTTACTAATTCAGTACTAGGTAAAAGTAAACTTCAAAGTAAGTTTTTGGAAACCTGAAAAATTAGCATCTCTCTCTTTGCTCTAAAAAATTGCCATCAGACAGAACCACAATAGTTTTAGTTTAACATGCAACACAATTCACTAAAAAGCTTTTGTTTATGGATGCTTTTATTATTAACTCAAGTGCTCAATACATGTTGAGCATTTGAAGTGAAGAAATTTTTAAAAATACTAAAGAAAATGCCCAATTTGTGGTTATTCTTCTTTAGAGTGCTCGCCCAAATACCTTTAGATTATGTTGACTAGAGTTTAGAATTTCAAGTGGCTTCTTATTGTTGTTTGCTTGGTTTTTTTCTCTCTCTAAACCAATTAATTTTTCCAGTATGTAATACATTCACATGGTTCAAAATTCTGAAAATATAAAGAAAGTTCAGAGAAACATTTACCTCTTACTCTTGAGCCTCAACCATTCCTCCTCTTCCCATGGGTAACCAGAGTATTTCCCTTCAGAGAAATTTTTGTTTATTATACACCCATATACACACTCACTTTTTTCTCATTTTTAAATAAAATTGGCAGGATTCTATACTGTTTTTTAGCTTAAAAGATCTTAGAGATCTTTCTATATAAGAGCACCTTTCTTAATTCTGATGGATTCATATTATTCCATTGTATAAATATATCATAATTTATTTGACCAGTTCTTTGTTTTTGTACATTTAGATCATTTCCAAACTTTTGCTATTATAAAACATAAAGCAGCAAATAATCTTGTGCATATAATTTTTTTCCTATGTGTGTATATCTGTGAGATAAGTTCTTAGAGGAAGAATTTTTGGTATAAAGGATATGTGCATTATAATTCTGATGCATATTGCCTGTAGATGTACAACTTTACACTCCTATCCACAATGTTTGAGAGTAACTACTTGAAATACTGTCTCAAATTGGTGAGAAAATGATAGATTATTCAATAAATGATGTTGAGAAAACTAGGATGCCGTATAAGAAAATAAAATCGGATGCATATGCAATGCCTTCTACAAGGAGTAAATTCCAATTGGGTCAAAATTAAAATAGCAAATGAAATCATAAAATATGTAAGAAACAATGCAAAAGACTAAAAAATTCAACCACATAGGAAAAAAAATTCCACATGAGGAAGATCACTATAAGCAAAGTCAACAAGCAAATATTAAACAGGAAGAAAATACTTATAGAGGAAGGGCTAATTTCCTTAAAATATAATGAGCTCTTACAAAACAATAAACAATAATAGAATAATAGAAAATATGAACATAGAGTTCACAAACAAAGGAATACAAATAGCCATAAATATGAGATTATGCTTAACGTAACAAGAGAAATTTTTATTTGTTTTGGTGCAGCTTCCCAGTTTTGCCAACATCGTTTATGGAACATTCCAACATTTCCTCACTGATTTGAGACATTACTTTTGTCAAATACTTATTTCCTATGCGTGTTTGAATGTAAATCTGGACTTTGAATTGTATGTCATTTGTGTGTTTGTCTATTCATGTGCCTATGATCATGCCGTTTAAATTATTTATTTTATGTGTGTACACTATTTTATCTGATAGAGCTGGTACCCTTTCATAACTCTTTCTTTGGACTTTTCCGGATATTATGGTTTTTTTTTTTTTAAATCCAAACTAACTTTAACATCAGCATGTCAATTGCCTCCCAAAAACTGTTGATGCTTTTATTTGGATTGCATTCAATTTAGCAGAATTTGATATTTTGTATTCTTGTTCAGGTCTCCTACTGTCTTCTCAAGGACGTTTTAATGTATCTTCATTGATATCTGTGCATTCCTTAGGTTTTTTATGGGTATTTTCTGTTGCTATTATAAATATGCCTTAGCTTCTATGGATTTTTGTTGTTGTCCATATAAACACTATTTATTTGTGTATATTAGTTTTGTACTCTACAACTTTACTAATTTTCTGTATCATTTGTGGTAGTGTTTTAGTGATGATAGCTTCGATTTTTCAAATCTGAATCTTTCAGGTTTTCAAGTTATCCAATCATGTCATCCACAAATAGTGATCTTTACTTTTTCTGAGTTTTACAACTCTAATTTTTTTCCCCTTAATTTTGTTGGACAATGGTGAGAGCAGATATCATTGTCTTGTTTCTGTCTAGAGAGAAAGCATCTACTATTTCTGCAGTAGATATGGTGCTAGTTTTTTGGATTCAGATACAAAATATCTTTCCATTCCTATTTTATTGAGACTTTAAAAATTTAATGATGGATATTGAATATTATCAAATGCTTTTCCAGACTCTATAATGATAAATATGTAACTTTTCCCCCTGGTATCTAATATAGAAACATCCTTACATTCCTCTCGCTTGTGATTTTATTTAAAGTGATGCTGGGTTATGTTTCCTATTTTTAATTTACTTTTTATTGATATTCATATGTGAGATTTGTCTGCAGTGTTTTGTATATGTGTGTGCATCTTTTGAGTTTTGACATCAAAGTTATATTTACACTCTAATACGTGGGTGTTTTCCTTATCTTCCTATGCTCTAGAAAAGTTTAAATGGCTTTGAAATTGTTGGCTTTTTAAAGGACTCATAGCCTACCCCAATGAAATCACCTGCAAATTAGCATTTTGAAAATTTTCTCTATTTCTCCATTGGTAATTTGAGTTTAGATTTACTCTGTCTTCTGGCATCAATTATTATAAATGTTTATTAAAATTTATTTTAATATATTTAATATTTTAAAACATTTATAAAAATTATTATAAACAGAAAATCATTCATTTTGTGAAGGTTTAAAAATGTATTTGCTGTCACAATGAGATATCACTTTGAACCCATTAGGATGACCATTATTAAAAAAACTAGAAAATAAGAGGTGTTGGAGAAAATGTGGAGAAATTGGAACCCTGTGCAATTGTGAACAATTTCTTGATTCTCCGAATTCTTTATTCCTTCCTTTCCGTCTACCTCATATGCCCTTCTCCCTTTTCTTTGCCTGAATGACTCATATTAAATCCTTAAGACATGGCTTGGTTGCTATTCCCTCCAGGGAAATACCTGAATATCACCCATACCTGCCCTTGCTGCTTTTCTTGTGTTTCTCTAGTACTCCAGCATTACTTGCTACCAATGGACGTACCACTTTGTACTGTAATAATTATTTTGTCCCCAGAGTCTCCTCAAAGGCTAGATTCATATTAGGCATAACGTTTTATACCTTTAGAAAGTTCTTAATAAGGTTTGTTGAGATAAACTCAGCAGACTTTCTGTCTGTCTCTTCATTTGTCTCTCGGTCTGTCTCTCTTTCTTCCCTTTAAATGTAGAGCGAGAATGCTACGGAATTATGTCTACCTTGTCAATCCTTTCTTACCCTGCAGGCCCCGTCTGCGGTTGAGTACTTAACTATATTTCATCTAGACTATTCAGAGCTCCATGCTCCATTCTTTAGTTGTTCCCTTTAGAATCATTTCTTCTTACCACATCTTTTTTTTTTTTTCCTAAGATACAATTCCCACTTTAAAAACCGTTAATACCTCCCTGTATGTAGTAAAATCTGAACTCCGTAGCCTTATTTCAGGAAAATTCCTAATTTGACCTGACTTTCCAGCTTTATTTCCAAAGAATTTCTCCTCATCGATTCTATATCCCCATGCAACCTGGACTATCACCTGTTATCCTTAATGAATCCTGAACATCCCCACGCTGCCCTACATGTTTGGATAAATTTTTCCTCTCCTTGGGATGAGTTTTCAGTCACCTATGCTGATCAGTATCCCAATATCCTATCTATACTTCTAGCCCCTTCAAGCTATATTTCTGTCCCATCTATGCTTCCCCTACATGTAATATCAATAAAGGAAATAAGTGCCCCTCCCAACCCTCCACCACAGCCCTATGGATGTGCACTATGGATGTGTCCTTCCTAGGTCTTCTAATTGGATCTTTTCTGAACATTCATGGAGCTTCGTATTACCTGCATGACTTTTATTTCATTTCACCCTGTATTGTAGTTCATCAAGTAAATGTCAGTGTATCCTTTTGAATTGCTAATTCCCTATGGGTAGGAATTATATTGCTTTTTCTTCACATGCCAGAAAAGATAACCAGTAAATACTGGTTGTATCAATGAACAAAAATGAACAACTTTCCATTTTAGATTTCTTTCCTATGTTTTTTTTCACCAACCTGAAGACAAAGTAGTCTCTTTAACCCAGTATTTCCTTATTTTCATCAATGTACAATTTCCTTAATAGAGGATGGCTTGAATATAAGTGAATATGAGTGTTCTTTTAAGGAAATTATTTGCTTTAAAATCGCATCCTTAGGATCATCTAGGCATTTTTGATTTTCATAGTTTTCAAACATTTATTACATACATGTGAATTTTATTTGTCTTTAGAAAGGTCAAGTCATAGATTTTAGGTGCAAAGGAAACTTTTCTCTACTTTTTTTCCAGATTTTCTATTTAAAATTTCTCTTAAAGTCTGTTTTATCTGTTCCAAAAATTTATTCAACTTGTTTGTTATAAAAATGTTTCTCTGATATTAAACTTTGTTTCTGGACTAAAGTTATAAAATAATCTGGAGAATGTGGGAAAGGAAATTCTTCAGTTTCAATGTCATTACTGTGAGCATGGTAGTAGAGTTAAAATGATCTGTTTCTTGGAGTTTTAAAAATGTATTCCGTGTATTCTATGGCCCTGTTATTAATTTTAAAGTCCTTACACTTACTGATAGTCTCAGTCAGCCAGTATGCATCTTTCTCCACAATCTCCCTAATTCCATTTGAGAGAAAAATGTTTCCCGTGGGGTCGGTGATGAAATCAAAACCTGTTCTTGGTTATACGTAGAATGTCATCTTGGACTACTTTATCCCTGTTCTTGGAAGGGTTAGTGAGGAATTAATTCCAGGTAAAACACTAAGGAATTACTTGCTTATCCATGCTATTTATTTAAAATGACTGAATTCCCATCCGATCAATATACTAGATCCTTTTGACTTAAACACTATTAACATTAATTCCCACATTAAAGTCAAAGTAATTTTACATACAGAATCTTTCTGGACCTGTAAAGTTTTCTGAAATCTTCCCCAGGAAAAATAATATAACTCCTACTGTTTATTGAAAGCTTACCATGTATGATGGTTAAACTAATAGTCTTACAAGTAATTATTTTATTAAATTCTTACAATATCATTTACAGTATCCTTACAATATCCCTACTATAAATGCCTCATTTTACGGAAGAAGAAACTGAGACCCAGAAGGATAAATTGCCTGAGCTACTAAGTGACATACCTGGAAATCAAATCATTAATGATTCCAGAAACTTAAGCTCTTTGCTGGTAAAGTCACTTTCCCTTCCTTCTAGTCTTGTGATTTTTTTTTTTAAACTTATCTCCATGTCAATAGATTAAGAGGCTATGCATCTTAGTTCTCTAATGCTACTGTAGGGAATTGCCACAGAGTTAGTGGCTTAAGGAACACAAATTTTTCTCAGAAGTCCAACTTGGGTCTCATGGGCTAAAATCAAGGTGTCAGCACAGCCACATTCCTTTTTGCAGGCTCTAGGCAAGAATCCATTTCGTTGACCTTTCCAGCTTGTAGAGGCCACCCACACTCCTTGGCTCGTGCCCCCTTCTCCCGTCTTCAAAGCCAGCAATCTTGCATCTCTCTGACTTCTGTGGTCATATTTCCCTCTGATGACAGCTGAGAAAAGGTTCTCTGCCTTTAAGGATCCATGTGCTTAATTTGGGGACACCCAGATAATCTAAAATAATCTCATCACAAGGCCCTTAATCACATCTGCAAATTTCCTTTTCCATATAAGGTAACATATTCACAGCTTCTGGGGATTAGGACTAGACATCTTGGGGAGCCATTATGCTGCTTACTACACTATAGGAATTTGTTTTAGCAAATAAGTTTTGACAAACACTGATTTATGTTACAGTCAAAGTGAAGGAAAAAGAAGTTAAGCACCAGAGTAAACTCAATACCCTCTGAATGACTTTTTGCTGGCCACCAATTTCTTTAGCCTTGGACCTGTATATGTAAACTTAATTCATACTGAATCTAGTGTTTTCCTTGTTTTTGCCATAATCACTTAAAGAAATTGCTTTATTGAAGTATGATTTGTATCCAATAAAACTCATTCATTTTAAGTGTACAATTAAATGCGTTTGTCATACATGATTTCCCTTTTATATTTATAACATTTTAAAACTTAATTCAACTTTAATATACATACAGAAAAGAGAACATGTGTAAGTGTAGAGCTTGAATTTTACAAACTAAACTTATTGGTGTAACAATCGTTCAGATCAAGCCATAATGACTTTTTGTGGTCAGCTTTATTTGGTATAATTTACATACAATAAAATTCATCAATTTTAAGTATACAGTTTGTTTTGACAAATGTAGACAGTCATCTGGCCACCACCGCAATCATTATATAGAACATTTCTATCATCCCAAAAAGTCCCCTCATGCCCCTTTGCAGTCAATCCCTATTCCCTACCCATGGCCCCTGAAACCACTGATCTGATTTCTATCATTATATTTTTGCGTCTTCTACAACTTCATGTATAATTACTGTTTAACTATGCAGGCTTTGATGTTTAGCTTCTTTTACTTAACATATTGCTTTTGAGATTTGTCTATTTTGTTTCATGTATCAGCAGTGGATATATCACAATTTAGTTATTTCTTTACCAGACAAGGGACATTTGGGTTGATTCTTTCCGGTATTTGGCTATAATGAGTGAAACTGCTATGAACATTTGCATGAAAATTGTGTGGACGTAGGTTTTTATTTCTCTTGGGTAAATGTCTGAGTGGAATTGTTCAGTCATGTGCCAAGTGTATGTTTAACTTTGTAAGAAACTGCCAATCTGTTTTCCATTGTGGCTGTATTATTTTGCGTTGTCACCAACAGTGTAGCAGTTTCAGTTGCTCTCCCCATCCTTCATGACCTTTGGCATTATCAGTTTTGTTAACTTTAGCTATTCCAATGGGTGTGTAGTATCTCATTGTGGTTTTGATTTTCACTTTCCTAATGACTAGTGACGTTCAACGTCTTTCCATATGCTTGTTTGTCATCAGTATATCCTTTTGGCGAATTCTCACTTCAAAATTTTTTGCCTATTTTTTGTTGGTGTGTCTCCTTCAGTTGAAAGAGTTCTTCAATATTCTGGATACAAATCTATTGTCAGATATGTATTTTGCAAATATTTTCTCCTAGTCTGTGACTTTCTTTTCATTTTTGAAACAGAGTCTTTGAAGAGTAAAAATTTTGAATTTTGATGAGTTCAATGTATCAGTTTTCTTTTACAGTTTGTGTTGTTGCGTTCTATGTAAGAAATCTTAGCCTAACCCGAGGTCACTAAGATTTTGTCCTTATAGAAGTTTCATATTTTTAACTCTTACTTTCAGGTGTATAATCCATTTTGGATTAATTTTTTTTGATAAGTTGTGAGATAAAGTCCACCCCTTCCTTCCTTCTGGTTATTAAATTATACCAGCACCATTCTTTGAAAAAATTCTTTCCTCCATTGGATTGCCTTGGCAGCTTTGTCAAAAATCGATTGGCCACATTTGTATGGTCTATTTCTCATCTTTATTTTGTTTTATTAATTTTTATGTGACTATCACACTTCCCTTGATTGCTGTAGCTTTACAAGACTTTAGATCAGGTAGTTTAAATCTTC
Source organism: Tapirus indicus (assembly GCA_031878705.1). Taxonomy (NCBI): domain Eukaryota; kingdom Metazoa; phylum Chordata; class Mammalia; order Perissodactyla; family Tapiridae; genus Tapirus; species Tapirus indicus. Next base: position 111,345,578 of record CM062921.1, on the reverse strand, counting down.
CAAATTTATTCTTTTTTCAAAATTGTTTTGGCTCTTCTGTTTTTTCATGTTTGTGTTTCCATATAATTAATTTTTCTCCAAAAAATGTTGTGGAGATTTTGTTTGGAATTACTTTTAAATTGTAGATCACATAGGGGAAAACTGAAGTATTAGTGGTATTCAGACTTCCAAACTATGAGCATGATCTCTCTATATATTTGGGCTTTCTTTAATTTATCTCAGCAATGTTTTGTGGTTTTTAGTGTACAGATTTTGTACATAAACACTTTGTTAAAATCTATCCCTAAATATGTCACATCTTCAATGCTATTCACAATAATATTGTTTTATAATTTCAGTTTGTTGCTAGGATATAGAAATACAATTGATTTTGGTAGATTGACCTTTTATCCTATGACTTTGCTAAATTCATTTATTAGTTCTAATATCTTTTTTGTAGATTTTTAAAGAGTTTCTTCATTAGGGATTAGCAAACTATAGACTGCAGGCCAAATTCAGCCCACTGTTTGTTTCAGTTAAGAAAAGTTTTATTGGAACACAGCCATGCCCATTCATTTACATATTGTCTAAAATGTTAGAGTTCTGGCTACAATGATAGAGAGTTGAATAGTCACAACAGAAACCTGTGGCCTACAAAGCCATATTTACTATCTGGACATATTCATAAATTCTAGGGATTAGGGTGTGGATTCCTGGGGGCCCACTTTTAGAATTCTGGCTACCACAGATATGGTTGTGTTTAAATCTACTGTCTTTCTATTTGCTTTCTATTTGTCCCATGTCTGTGTGTGCATGTGTGTGTACATGAGTGTGTGTGTGTTTATAGACTTTATTTTTTATAGCAGTTTTAGGTTCACAGTAAAATTAAGCTGAAGATACAGAGCTTTCCCCTATATTCCCTGTCCCCACATATGCGTGGTCTCTGCCGTTATCAACATCCCTCACCAGAGTGGTATATTTGTTACAATTCATGAAGCTACATGGACACATCATGATCATCCAGAGTTCATAGTGTACGTTAGAGTTCACTCTTGATGTGAAGAATGGTTCACTCTTAGTGCTTACTCAAGGATTTGCGGTATGCATATTTAACTTATCACAGTGTAACTTTAAATAATATAGTACTTCATGTAGAACATGAGAACCTAATAACAGTACAAGTCCTGTGAATTTTATATTGTTAAGTGTTGGATTTCTTTGTATTTCTCTGATATTTTTAGGTTTTGTTGTGGGATGTTGGTGAGTTACTTGAAATCACTTTGACCTTTTTAAGACTTGTTTTTAATATTTGCCAGAACATATTTGTTTAGAACAGCCGTCAGTTGCAGTTTAATTTGACCCCATTCTGAGTCAATTTCTTTTTGTGTAATTTCTTTTTCTCTCTGCACTTCTATTGAGAGATTTTTCTACTGACTTGTTTTCAAATTCACTAATTCAGTTTTCTGTTGTTTCCAGTCTTCTACTAAGTCTACATAATGTATTCATAAGTTCAGATAATGTATTTTGTCTTTCTAGAATGTCCATTTTTTGCCTGCCTGCCTGCCTGCCTGCCTCCCTCCCTCCCTCCCTCCAAGGAAGATTCATCCTGAGCTAACATCAGTTGCCAATCTTCCTCTTTTTGAGTGAGGAAGATTCACCCCGAGCTAACATCTGTGCCTGTCTTCCTCTATTTTGTATGTGGGTCACTGCCACAGCATGGCCACTGACGAGTGTGTAGGTCTGCGCCTGGGAACCAAACCTGGTCCACCAAAGTGGAGCATGCAGAACTCAACCACTAGGCCATGGGGCAAGCCCCCATTTTTTCTTTTTATAGGTTTTAATCCACTGTTGAAATTCTCTATTCTTTATTGATTTTGCCCATCTCTTCCTCTTTTCTTAAATATATTCATTATAGTTATTTTGAATTCCACATCTGTGAACTCCATTTCTGTTTCTGATTCTATTCTTTTATCTCAACAATTGGGCACTTTTTTTTTTTTTTTTACTGATTCTTAACATGTTTAGTAATTTTTGATTGTATAACTAACATTGTGTTTATGTTGTAGATGCCCTGAGTTATGTTATCTTCTACAGAGTGCTAAATTTTGTTCTGGCAAGGAGTGAAATTACTCATGGATCACCTTTATTTTGCCACGGTAGTTTTAAGCTTTGTGAGGGCAAGTCTATTTCAGTTTTGCTCACGGCCCTTATACCTGGGAGAAAGATTTTTACTTCACATCCTAGGAGGTAGCATTTCTGGGATCACAAATGGATGTTTCAGGTCCCTGACTCCCAGACCTGAATTCTGTGGCCTTGGAAATCTCTGCTCTGCTCTCTAGCATCCCAATGGCTACTCTTGACTCCGTTCCCAAAGCTTTGGTTTCTATATGTGCATCTTAGAAGTTGACTAAGAACCTGAGAGGAGATTTACACAAATCATTAGGGCTCTTTCTCTGTAGTTTTTTCCTCTCTGGGACCCAGCCACTCCAATCCTAGTTCTCTTGGCTGCCCTGAACTCTGATCTCTGTTTCTGCTGTCCAGCAAGTCTACCCATCTTTACTTAGGCTTTATTTCCCTGAGCTGTAGTTTGGAAAATTTCCCTGGGAAGAAATCTGGGGTTTATGTAACATGTATTTTCTTTGCCTCTTTACTCTCAAGGACCATAGCCCTGCACTGGCTGCTATCCGATGCCTGCAAACAGTTGTTATGTATGTTTTGTCTAGATTTTACATTTGTTTATAGCAAGAAGTTAAGTCCAATAATAGCTATTCCATCATGGATGAAACTAGAACATGCCCACGTTATTTCTTTATTTCTCTTTGTACCATCTCTTGCTTTCAGGACACCTTTGTTCTACCATTTCAATGATCAGGACCTATTAAGTTTTTTTTTTTCTCCTATCATTCTTTAACTAGCTACAAATGCTTTCTCCACATCCATAGGTTTAGTTTCTGAAGCTATGCTTTTTATATGCAAGAAGTATAAAAGAGATCACCTAACAAAAACCTCTGTTGCCTTAGAATAGGTCTGACTTGTGTTGTTCTAGGCTTTTGACCATAGCCAATTTTGATTTCTACTATTTCATACTATTTCTCTTTGTTCATCTACTGGATTCCACTGGCTATGATTAGCTGCCAGACCTTTTGGTATTAAACACTAACTGAATCTTGTGCAGAAACAGCCTCATCTTAGGCTCCCACCTCTTCTGTCATACCCTGTGGTGACCTGTGCTCTGATGTCAGCAGAAAATAAATATGAGGTAGGAACTCATGTTACAAATTATAGTCTTATCAGGATAGATTTTTTAAAATAATGATATTTGTCTTAGTCAGTTTGGCTGCTATAACAAAAATACCATAGACTGGGTGACTTAAACACCAAACATTTATTGTCTCACAGTTCTATAGACTGAGAAGTCCAAGATCAAGGTCCTGGCAGATTCAGTGTCTGGTGAAGGCTCTCTGGCTGCTTTGCAGACAGTCATCTTCCTGCTGTGTGCTCATGTGACAGAGAGAGGAAATCATCTCTCTCATGTCTCTTCTTCCAAGGGCACTAGTCTCATTCATGAAGGCTCCACCCTCATGACCTAATCACCTCCCGAAGGCCCCTCCTCCAATTACCATCACTTTGGGGATTAGGACTTCAACATATAAATTTTAGGAGGGGACACAAACATTCAGTTCATAACAGTATTTAGCTAATATCTTTTTTTAGCTTGATCATACGGGTAGAATTGATCATAGGGGTAGAATTCTATATATATCAGCAAATTGTGTGGATGGGTACTGAAAAATCATTTAAACTACCTGATACTATGTAATTGCTAATATTTAGGAGAATATGTGAGGAAGTAAGAAATAACTGAGGAAAATAAAGAACTGGTTTTCTTTTTTGTTTGGTAGTGGATAGGTAAAGGAAGATTATGCCCCTTTGCCATGTCACAGGAGAAATAAAACCAAGAGGAGACATGCTAATTCAGCTACAACTATCTTAAAGGACAGATTACTTTAAATATTTAGTCATAAGACCCATGTCTATGCAATTTTCCTACTTCATCAAATCATTATAAGTAAATATAAATATGGGAAAATTTCCACATATAGAGGATGACAAGATTTTGGGGACAGAGGAACCATTCAAGAATGATGGGTCAGGGATATTAACTTAGATCTTTTATTGACTCAAAACAACTTTAAACTTGACATTTACTTTGTTTTTATGTATTTTTCTACTATAGCATTATAGAAGGTGGATTCAAACCAAATTTGTGCTTCTTCTGTCAACTTAAACAATAAAAGTTTTTGAGTGACGCCACTTCTGTCACGCTATTGGACGCTTTCAATAAAGTTGCAGAGATAAATTCTGAAGTTTTAAAAAATTATCTTCTGAAATGCAATATGGTCACAATACTAAATTTTTACACTAAGTGAAAGCAGTCTTTCCTCACTTTAATTTCGGACACACATACTTGAACTTGTTAGAACTTAGGGGTATGTTTAAAGATCATGCTCTCACCAGAATTGAAGACTATTTTCTCTACTTCTCTATTGTATTTATTTTCTTTGTACATTACAATAATTACATCTGTGAACTATAGTTCCAAATGTCCCACTAGTATGTTCTTAGGAGTTTATTTTACACTGGAAACAAAAATAAATCTCTTTAATTTGGGGGTATACATCTTTTTTTTTAGCATAATTGGATTGAGGTTCAACTGAGCACACGTCTTTATTTATGTTAAAGACATTTCAAAAATTTGTTAATTAAAAATTTTCCCCCAGTTAGAATTCTACCTACCATTATGGCCTTTTCATCTTTGTCTGTTTTATTACGTTTTAAGGAATAGAAATGTTTGGGTTTAGAAACCATTAATTTGCTGTAACAAAGTGCCACAAACTGGGTGGCTCACAAAGGGAAACTTACTAGTTCTGGAGGCTGGAAGTCTGAATCAAGGTGTTAGCAGGGTTGCTTCCTTCTGAGGGCTGTCAGAGAGAATGTGCTTCATGCCTCTCTTCTAGCCTGGGTGGTTTCCTGGCACTCTTTGCCATTCCTTGGCTTTTAGAAGCATCATCCAATATGACATCTGTCATATGGGATTAGAACCACCTTAATTACCTCATTTTAACTTGGTTAGCTCTAAGACCCTATTTCCAAATAAGGTCACATTCTGAGGTACTGAGTGTTAGGACTTCAACATATGAATTTTGGTGGAACACAAACCCTTAACAGAAGAAATTTTAGAATATTGTTAATTACAATATAGGCCTTTGTTGAGCAGTTTTCATTCATTTTTTCAGATATCAGGATATCATTTTGTAGCTTAAAATAACTTTGTAATGCTCTATTCTTGAAAGACCTATTGTTCCATCCAAAAGCAAAGTACACGAGGGCAGGGATGACACCTGTTTTCCTCTCTGCTCTATTTCCAGGACCTACCAAAGTCCTAGTAAGTGCTCAATAAAAATTTGTTTAGTAACTAAATATTTTTTTTAAATATCCAAAGGAGTTTATAAAATGTGAACTACCATAGAATGATTTAAAAAATGCGTTGTTCTGTTACATGGTTAAAATAGCCTTACTCCAAAAACCTATTGACAATTTTAATTGGCTAAGGTTTTGACTAATTTTAATCTTTGAAAGAGAGAAATAAACTCTAATTGTCCAGGGAAGCACTAAGTACACTGTGGAATATTTGTTTACAGATGTCAATGAGGAAGAAAAAGAAAAAGGAAACGGCTCCACAAACATATGCACACATGCCTGTTTACACAGAAACTCTTTCAGGTTGTGGGAAGTCTTACTCACTGAATCCATTTGGGTGTACGCACCAATTCAAATGTTTTGTGTTGCTCTTATTGGAACATTCCTTTCAGAAGGCTGTCCATCCACCACCTATCTACTTTGTACTTTGATCTTCCAGATTGGGGGAGGGGAGGGATTTGTGAAGGATCTCCTCTCTGGCTCCCTATCATTGCAGCCACCGTGGTTGACGTAGTAGCAGTGGCCAGAGGAGGCCATATCTGAATTAGGAGTTTGACAAGCACAACAGAAGCCTAAGTTAATAGGCCCGTGTGCCACAAGGCAGGGCTAGGGGGTCTGACTCCTAATTCTGACACGTGGCAGCTGCTGCACTTGCTTGCACACATATGTTCACAGACATTCTCTCTGTGTAAAGGTTTTAAAAACTGACATCAACCTCACATAAATCTTTTGAGAGAAATGAGATTTTACTGTTTTTAAGTAAGAACCCCTAACCTCAACAAACTATTGGCAAAAAAAAGATGATGCAATGAATATGTGAATGAAGAAAGGATGGTTTCCAATTGAAATGCTGTTCAATATGCACCAGGTTTGACCTATGGGCTGTTGGTGAACAATCTAGAAATTTCTGGATTGCAGCTGTACCTTTAACTCTGTGATTCATGGGAAAGCCAGATGGGAATCTAGTAATTCTTGATGACAATGGGTTGTTTTTCTGTTTTGTTTTACAGTAGCAGGCTGTAGTAGTAACTTACAAGTTGTTTTGTCTGCAAGATCCGAGCAACATACAGAAAACAGAAAGATGGATAGATACTGAAAAGCTTGATACCAAAAAATGCTTACGGTCCTGATGTTTATGGGAAATTCAAAAAGATGGAAAGACATTTTTTTTAAGATTGGTATTCAGGTTATAGGGATATGAGTGAAGAAGTCTTTTCAAAGAGCAGCACAGTTTTCGACGCTATGCTTTGAACGGCAGACTGGTTGAAAATGTATCACTGCTCTCGATTTAACTATGCATATTTGACATTTTAGAGGCCTGGGTGACAGAAGATTATTTTTTCATATGTAAAAATTGCCTCTCATTAAATGTGAAAACACTTTGGTAAGTGGCTTATCGTGAAATTTGCCAAACCTCTGAAAAAGCAACAATTTAAAATGAGGTTGAGAGAGTAACTCTGACCAGGATGTCCATTTTTGTCAGTTTGGCTGCTTTGATTAAAACCTTCTGTGAGGCAGTGGCCCTTGCGTGATAGGCCCAGACACAAATTAAGCCGACGACAGCGTGTTGACCTACTAAACAAAAAGCACAACAGCTCCGTAACTATGAACAGATACAGTTACTTCATTGCTTAGTTAAAACTACACCCACCCACGAGAAAATAAAGAAACCCCGTTTCAGCAGTGGCTTCTCTTGGGCATATGTAAATCTCTTCATGGAAATTTACAAAACCCCAGGAAATCCCACCTGTGAATGATTGTAATATTTAACCCTGAGGTTAGTTTCTATAATGCTCATTTCATGAAAAGCCTGCCCCACCTCCATTTTTAGTGGTTAGTTTGTATAAGGCAAGCTCAAGACTGTAAGCCTGAAAAACCACAATTTTCCCAAACAGGCAGGATTTCCGGTGAAATAGTGTGAAGGCAACAGGGTTAACAGGTTAACCTCATAATTTAGAGAAACTGAAAGTCTCCTCTAAGTATGATGTTATGGGCTATGATAACCTTGCAGTCCTCTGAATGAGTTTTTGCATGTGACATATATAATTGTATATGTGATTAGAGTAGCCATTAATTTGTTTCTGGTATTCATATTTTATATTTATGTTTTAAAGCCCTAAATACTGCCTTTGTCTCTGCATAAGACAGTTTAAGTGAGTTGCTGGTATAAGGACACTGTAGCATTCGGAGGGTCACATGCTTGGCAATTTACTCAAGAAAAGTTGGACACAATGTTTTTTTCATTATCCCTATTCTTTTTAAACCATAGTTTTATACAAAACTGTTTAATCTGTCTTCTGGTGGTACAGTATTTACAACAGAAAGGTTATGTGTTAAATGGTTGACTTTTCAAGCAACTCAAACACCTGGTTAGCATAAATCTTTTAATAGCAATGCCACTCTATTAACTCCTTTGTTACCAGAACTTTTGAAAATCCCTTTGCTAAAGAGCTGGAGAGTGACTGGCCATATGAACCCCAAATATTGCATAACCATGAGAATTAATAAGTACTGTTCATATTAGTATGCAAAGCTTTATAAGGAACAATCAAGCTGTTTCTAGGCTTCAGGTTATTAATCTCATTGTCAAACAATCTGTTTAGTTTTTGACTTTTCCTATTTCTGAATTCCATATTCAAGTGCACTAATGCTTTCCATATTGGAAGTAATTTCTTGGGAGGAAAATAGCTTTTCCCATTATATAAAAAAAAAAAATCGAAATAATAAAGAGAAACACAAGGAAAAGATACACCTTGAAAAATCTTGCCTAGGGATATAGTTACATTTTTTACCTTGTGTATAATGAACCAAATGTTTACAGAGTTAGGTTACAATATGAATGTATTTTTTGTATAGTCTGTTATATAATGTTAATTAAATGCAGTCAATAGTTTTAATCTCTTGATGATGTGTATGCACTATCTTGTAGAGATAACTTTTGGTTATAAAAAGTTAAAAGGAGTGAATGTAAATTGTGTTCTGATAAAGGAGTTTAGTGTTGATGATTTTAAGCAGAATTCCACTATGCAAGTGTATATAAAATATATATTTACATATACACTATCCAAGTATGTATAAAACTGATAGAGACCATCCTATGGTAGGATCCATAGTTATACATTTGTTCATTCCTTCATCCATTATAAAAAAATTTAATGAGTGTCTACTTCATTTCCAACACAGTGCTGGGTTCTGGAGATGCTAAATACCTATCAAAAAGAGGTGGTCCAGTACACAACACTGAGAGCCTTTTTGAAACTACGTAAGCCAAGAACCCTGATCAAGATGATGAAGACAATCACCTTTTTGTGACTGATTCCCAATACATCTCTTAACTCTGATATCACTCCTGAGCTAAAACTTCCTCACACTTTTAATTTCTGTCTATATTTTGCAAAAGCTTATTAATTAAACTAATTTAAATAAGATACATGCAGAGTGTTCTTTATGCCAAGTATCATAGTGGGTGTTAACAATTCTTGGCCAAAGGATGCATTGAAAATATCTTGTTAAAGTTAATCATCTTCATTGGTCAGAAATATGCAGTTTTTAAAATTTAAGTTTGCAGTTCTTGAAATAATTGATGTCCTTGGTTAGAAGTTTGCAGTGTAATAAGGGCCATAAGTATGTAAACAAATAGTTACAATGTGATGTGAAAAGAGCTATGACTGCTCTGTGAGCTTATCCATAAAGGATGTGGTAAATATCTCTGTCTGAGTGTATCAGGGGAGACTTGGCACAGAGGGTCATTTTTGACCTGGGCTTTGAAAGATGAAAAGTGGTGGAGGGCATTAGAGGCAGAAGGGTTGATAAGTACAAAGTCCCAGAGGCATGAAAGTAAACAGCCAGTTTGGGCAATTGTGAGTAGTTTAGTGTGACCTTAGCAAAGGTGGAATGTAAGCAGGTAGGCAGCCATACTATTTCCCCTTGATAGTCAGGGGCTGTCTCCTCAAACCACACTAACAGTTATTGCCAGTTCATCCAGTGCTATCAGGAGGCAATAACGCTTAGGTGGTACTCTTAGCTTCTAATTCAGTGGAACTTTTATCATGGTCCTTGTTCTCTGTTGGAAGTATTCTTTTAAGTATTAACTTTTTTTTTTCCTTACTAGTAAACTCTCAAAGATGGAAACATATAAAAAATTACAAATGTGTCATTTGATGTCGAGAAGCATCACTCACTCCTGTCCCTTGGTTCTCAGACTCAAACATGCTTGTTATGAGAGAGTAATATTGGTTCTTGGTCCAGATCATATATCTCATCCTATGGGGCCATGTTCCAACCTTGCAAGGCATTGTTTCCAAGCTGAACCATAACCAAATCTTGTCTACCTAATTATTAAGAACTTGCTCTTCAAGGATTTTTTTTTTTTGTGGATGTTCACCTGGCACACAACATTTTTATGCTTATTCCGAGAAATCTACCCATATAACACAACCCCAAACCTTCTTGTCAATAGTCTTTCAATATTGTTTTTTTCAAATCCTTGACGATTCAACTAAACTTTTAGCTACCAGCCAGAAATCCATGTAGATCTGTTATTCAAATTGTGTTGCTCTAAGTTCTGCTTTCTTTGGAGCCAATTTTCAGTGGCACAAAATCTCCACAGCAAGCCACTTTCAGCTGTTGTCACAGGTGCCTGGACACTAGACTTGAGAGTGTCTTTCTCAGTCAACTGGTAATAATGATCACCCCATGGGGCCTTAAGTGTGAGTTGAATAATATGTGGCAGTGTTACAGGTGTGGGCACATGGAGAGTATAAATGACCTGCCCCCAAAAGATCATCTGTCTGATTCAGTGTATCTATTTGATGATGGACTGTTGTTACACATGCCTGATTTTATGACCAGGTTGTTCAGAAAAGACTGCTAGTTGTTTCCCCAAATCCATTCTCCCCTTCTTCCATATTAACAGTGTTTTATCTGGGCACATGGCTGCTTTAACTAGAGACATATTTCTTAGTCTTTTTTACAGCTAATATGACTGCGTGTCTAAGTTCTTGCTAATGGAATGTGAGTCGAAGTAATATTTATTTTACTTGCTTAAAAAGAATTGTTTGTCCTAGACTTTCTTTCTTTGCACTTTCCATAGGCTGGCACATGGGCATGTTATTGAGCCAATTTCTGCCATGAAGATGAGCATTGTACTTTAGGAGATAGTAGAGAAGACAGAAAGAGAAACTTCTAGAACAGAGCTACCTCTTGGATGTGGACTACTTCTAGATGCTTTTGGACACCACTAGATAATTGTGAGAGAAAAATGAATCACTAACTTTTGGGTTTCTTTGTTACAGCAGCTGGTACTGTACTGTATTGGCTATATCTAACTTATTCTTGGCAGCCCTAATCCCCTGACCACTTAGTGTCTCCCAGTGAGGCCTTGGTATCCATCAGGGCCCAATGGTTAGTCAGAAGACATTCTCAAAAGGAGACTACATAGTTGCTGAAATAATTGCATTCTGTGAAGATGGCATGATTTGGCTCTGAAACCTTAGAGGCTTTGCTTTGGCTCAGAATTTGCCACAGGTGGCATTCACCATCTGATCTTCACCACACTTTGAGCACCATTGTATAAGGCGTCTGGGTTCTTCACTGCAAGCCGGAGAAACTAGCACTGGCTAAATTAAGCAGAAGATGAATTCATTTGAAAGATATTGAGTGACTCACACAGAATCAAGGGGAAGATAGGAGAATCAGTCTTGGAAAATGGATAGGTGAGCGGCAGATAAAGGTGACATCATAGTTATAGGAACACACTGGTTATGATGCCACTGTTCTCACTCCTGTTGCTAGACACTACTGGACATTTGATACTGTCATTGACATTGAAGGCCACCACTGTGAGTCATTTTTAAAATTGCCCTAGCATCTTAGATACCTGCCCATATACATGAGACTTTACTGCTTTGGTTTGATCAGGTTGACCTCTAATTACCAGTATCTGCAACTCTTTGCCTGAGAACTTTCGCTGAATCTATGAAGTCTGCTCAATTTGCATGTGACAGGCTGGAAGTACTAGTGAATTAATATCCCTCAGCCCTCAACTAATGATGGGTAGGAGCCCATGTATAAATACACAAGCCTCCTCTTTCCTTAGGTGGAATTACTCTAATGTGTTTGTTTTATACCATTTGCCCAAGAAAATTACCCACAGTGGTATCTGGCTTGATAATGCACCCATCCTTGCCTGACTTCCCTTCCTCTGTTCACCTCCCCTCTCTCTTACTGGTGTTCTTGCATTTTCCAAATAAACTATTGGCTCTTGAACCCTTGTCTCATAGTCTTCTTCTGGGGGAAACAACCTGATAGCACCATTCACTCAAAATTCAAACCCCAGGTGAGAATATTTAACTGGCTGAACTCATGAGATTTGGGGGGGGGGGCGGTGGATATGGAAGTATTTGATACCTTTGGCTTCCATAGCATGAGGTGGGATCTTGTCTTTTCCCATGACTCATAAAATGGAGGAGTCTTCAAAATTTAGAAGGGGCATTTGATGCTGGGAATCAAAACCACTACCTATTTTAAACCTTATTTTTTTTTCTGGAATATTGCCACATCCTAATTGGTTTACCTTCTCACTTAAAATAGGAGGGGGAAAGGGAAGGTTGAAGTATGGAGAAAGGAGCCCCCCAAATTAGATAACTAACCACAATACCCAGTGCTAGCCCCTCGGCAAAAAAATGCCTTACCACTCTATTTAAATGTAATCACCTTAACTAAGTATAAGAAAGCCATTCCTTTGAATAGCTAATTTCCAAAGTAAGTATTGGACTACTAACATTTTTGTATTCTACTTTTATCAAAAAGCAAATTTCACAGCTTGGACAGATATCACAAGTTTTTGAGAAAGTTGATTAGAAGTTTATGTGCAAACAAGTCTTAGGAAATGCAGTATCTGAATAGACACATGGAATAAAAAATACTCTGAAGCTAAAATTTTATTTTCTCAAATCGATGAATTTTAGTATGTCAGAACAAGCCTATTCTACACTCATTCATTGATTCATCTTTATCTTCCATGATTTTTATTGCTCTCTTAAGTTTTATGACTCAAGGCAATATCTACAGGGTGTGAGTGTGTGCAACTGGACTGTATTCCTGCCAGGGAAGGGTGGCACCTTCTGACTGCCCCATTACTTCCCCATCAGGGTCATAACAGATGTTCTGCTCTCAATTCAACTCTCTCCCTTTTTGGGGGGGGAAAAGAAGCTGCTCTAGCTAACTCCTTAAGCTAACCCTAGATTAAGATGGATGACTAGGTAGCATTACAGGAAACAGGCTTCACCAATCCTTGTTATTTGGGAATCTGCCCCAAGAAAATTGCTTGTGGGAGGTCTCTCAATGTGTGGGAGCTTCTAACACCTCAAAAAATCACTTCTAGAACATTATTTAGGCACCATCTTTCACCTGGTATTTATCTAAAACTGTTCCCTTCAGGAAAAGTGAGTCATTAAGGAGAGGATGGGAGTGGGAAGAGCATACAAAGAACCATATGTGGGATCATGTGTTTGACGTTCCTTTTGAACCAGAAGGAGCCAGGGATTCTAGCAAGCCTCATTTATTTTGATAGTTCTGTGTCTAAGATGTTCATTCATGAACATCTTAGAATGAATGAATGAATGATTCAATCTTTTATTTCATATAGAATGTCTGCCATGGCTTAGCCACTCTGCTAATTACTAAAGATACCAATAATGACAATAATCATCGGGTCATCAGATTTAGGTACTTTTCTCACATTAGAAACATCCATAGTGAGAGGCAATAGTTTTTAAAGTGGGCTTTTTATTTTTATGTGAAAGAATAGAATGATCTCATTTTACATTTTTCAAACACTATTTGAACACTGTCCATGTTGACTAATAAAGCACATATATAAACAAAATTTGAGGTGAGGAAAAGAAATTAAAATTCTTTTCTCTCATTCCTATAAGACCTCTATCAACATGGCTTTCAACCTTTTTTGGCTCACAACAGTAAGAAGAGAAGCAAAGGCAGGCAAGATGACAGGAAAGGGGAAGCAGAAGGGTCTCATAAGAGGAGTTTCATTTGATGAGAACAAGAATAAAAAAATAATCGCCAGAGATTAGTAATAACGCTCTTGTTTCTATTTTGCCTCAAACGAAGGAACGCCTACATCAAGCCCTGCTTACATTGCATAATTTTGGTAAAACTTTTACATTAGCTTGAAAGGATTCAGTCTTTAATGAATGCTGCTCAAATCCTTGTGGACATCTCTTTTCCCATTGGCTTTCCTCAATATTGAAGCCATGACAAGAGCCAGAGGTAATGCATGATTGCTGGTAGAGATAAGACTGAAGGAACACATCCAAGTCTACTCCCATTGGTTGAAAGCAGTAGACGGCTTCCACCTTTGTGTTCCGAGGATGGCTGTACTCTCTGCAGTTAATAACAATTCCCTTAACTTTGTTTTTATTTCTCACTTTGAAATAGGGAACCTCAGGTTGACCTTGTAGAATTTATAGCAGAACAGAGCACATATTGTGATGTGCTATGGGCTCAGTGTTGATGAGATTTTGGCAAGGTGGCTCTTGCTTATGAAACCGATGAAAAGGTTACAGAGGCATGTGCAAGAGCAATGTCAGGTTCAGGATCACTTTTGTCTTTCATATGAAATGTCCCTTTGGCCTCTGAGAAACTCAGAAAACTTAGACTTTATGGAGTTGGGTTTCTGTGTGGAGCTCAATTCCACTTTGGAGTTTGTAGAAAATTAAGAAAAACTTGCCTCTGTGTAGGGACAGCCATGTACCAAAATAAATCCATTTGGAAACTTGGTACTACGTAGTTCCGTCTGGTTGCAAAATATTTAAATCTGTGGTACCCTGTTGTTTGTTCTCCTGTTTGGCATATCTTTCCCCTATTGTGTCTGGTTTCTTAGATACATAATAACTGAGATAAAAATGATCCCCCTCAGTCTGATTTTAATGAATAGAAAGGCACCTGCTTTGCATGTGTTGTGTGATGAGAAGGGGTGGGTACAAGTTCTTGACTATGACTGTGGTTTCCAGTTACATCACATTTAATAAATAAGAACAATCTGAATCTTTTGCCCCTCCTCTTGGATGGTGGAACAGATTCAGTGGTGGTGTACATTCAAATTTAACCGAACACAGTAAGTTGTTGTAGATTTTAAAATTGAGTGATGGGGAAAAGTATTGAACCTGGACAAGCCAAGGCTTGATTATTCTTCAAGGGTTTCATTTTCCACTCCAGACAGTTGTAAATTTTGGTAAGACTTGAAAGTGACTTTTATTTCTTTGGGTGAAGTACAAATGCAATCTTCCAAAATATAATTTTATGATCACTACTTTATATTTTGCAATTGTTTTATGCCTTTTTGTGAATTCCATTGCCTTTTTCATTTTGAAAATTGAAGTGAAAGAATAAATCTCTAGTTGAAGAATATGTGATTAATATCACCTCAGATGTTTTAAGAAAAACAAATCTTGATTCTCCCACAAGTTACGCTGAATTGCTTAATTTATTCATATTGATGCTATATATTTTATATTATTGCTATTATTTATTTCAGGTGTACATTATTATATTTCAGTTTCTATATAGACTGCATCATGTTCCCACCAATAGTCTGGTTTTTATCTGTCACCATACTTATGTGCCCCTTTGCCCCTTGTGCCCTCTCCCTGACCTCCTCCCCCTCTGGTAACCACTAATCTGTTCTCCTTATCTATGTATTTATCTTCCACATATGAGTGAAATCATATGGTGTTTGTCTTTCTCTGACTTATTTTGCTTAGCATAATACCCTCAGGGTTCATCCACGTTGTTGCAAATGACACGATTTTGTCTTTTTTATGGCTGAGTAGTATTCCATTGTTTATATGTAGCACATCTTCTTTATCCATTCATCAGTTGATGGGCACTTGGCTTGCTTCCATGTCTTAGCTATTGTGAATAAGGCTGCTGTGAACACAGAGATGCATAAATCTCTTTGAATTGTTGATTTCAAGGTCTTTGGATAAATACCCAGTGGTGGGTTAGCTGGATCATATGGTATTTCTATTTTTAATTTTTTGAGAAATCTCCACACTGTTTTCCATAGTGGCTTTACCAGTTTGCATTCCCACCAGCAATATATGAGGGTTCCCTTTTCTCCATATCCTCCTCAACCTTTATTTCTTGTTTTTAGTTATAGCTATTCTGAGGGGTGTGAGGTGATATCTCATTGTAGTTTTGATTTGCGTTTCCCTCATAATTAGTGATATTGAACACATTTTCATGGGCCTGTTGACACCTGTATATCTTCTTTGGAAAAACATCTGTTCATATCCTCTGCTCATTGTTTGATCGGCTTGTTCATTTTGTTGTTGTTGGGTTGTATGAGTTCTTTATATATTTTGGAAATTAACCGCTTGTCAGATATATGATTTGCAAATATTTTCTCCCAGTTGCTGGCTTGTCTTTTCATTTTGTTCATGGTTTCCTTTCCCTTCCAGAAGCTTTTTAGTCTGATGTAGTCCCATTTGTTTATCTTTTCTTTTGTTTCCCTTGCTTGAGTGGACACGGTATTTGAAAAGATACTGCTAAGACCAATGTCAAAGAGTGTACTGCCTATATTTTCTTCTAGGATTTTAATAGTTTCAGGTCTTACATTCAAGTCGTTAATCCACTTTGAGTTAATTTTTGTGTATGGTGTAAAATAGTGGTCTACTTTCATTCTTTTGCACGTGGCTGTCCAGTTTTCCCAACACCATTTTTTGAAGAGACTTTCCTTTCTCCATTGTATGTTCTTGGCTTCTTTGTGAAAGATTAACTGTCCATGTGGTTTTATAGCTGTGATGTGTGGTTTTATTTCTGGGCTCTCAATTCTGTTCTGTTGATGTGTGTGTCTGTTTTTCTGCCAGTACTGTGCTGTTTTGATTACTATAATTTTGTAGTCTATTTTGAACTCAGGGATTGTGATACTTCCAGCTTTGTTCTTTGTTCTCAGGATTGCTTTGGCTATTTGGGGTCTTTTGTTGTTCCATATAAATTTTAGGGTTCTTTGTTCTATTTCTGTGAAGAATGTCATTGGGATTCTGGTTGGGATTGCACTGAATCTGTAAATTGCTTCAGGTAATATGGACATTTTAACTATGTTTATTCTTCCAATCCATGAGCGTGGAATATCTCTCCACTTCTTTACATCTTTTCCTATGTCAATAATGTCTTATAGTTTTCAGTGTATAGGTTTTTCACCTCTTTGGTTAAATTTATTCATGGCTACTTTATTCTTTTTGTTGCCTTTGTAAATGGGATTCTATTCTTGACTTCTTTCTGCTAGTTCATTATTAGTGTATAGAAATGCAACTGATTTTTGTATGTTGATTTTGTACCCTGCAACTTTACTGTATTTGTTGATTATTTCTAATTGTTTTCTTGTGGATTCTTTAGGGTTTTCCATATATAGAATCATGTCATCCACAAATAGTGAGAGTTTTCTTCCTTTCCAATTTGGATCCCTTTTATTTCTCTTTCTTGCTTAATTGCTCTGGCTAAACCCTCCAGTACTATGTTGAATAAGAATAACAAGAGTAGCACCCTTGTCTTTTTTCTGTTCTCAGAGGAATGGCTTTCAGTTTTTCACTGTTAAGTACAATGTTGGCTGTGAGTTTGTCATATATGGCCTTTATTATGTTGATGTACTTTCCTTCTATATTCATTTTATTCCGAGTTTTTATCATAAATGGATGTTGGATCTTGTCAAATGCTTTCTCTGCATCTATTGAGATGATCATGTGATTTTTATTCCTCATTTTCTCAATGTGGTGTATCATACTGATTTGCAGATGTTGAACCATCCCTGCATCCCTGGTATAAATCCCACTTGATCATGGTGTATGCTCCTTTTAATATATTGTTGTATCTGATTTGCCAATATTTTGTTGAGGATTTTTGCATCAATGTTCCTCAGCTATATTGGCCTCTAATTTTCCTTTTTTGTGTTGTCCTTGTCTGGTTTTGGTATCAGGATAATGTTGGCCTCATAAAATGAGTCAGGAAGTGTCCATCCTCTTCAATTTTTTGGAATATTTTGAGAAGGATAGGAATTAAACCTCCTTTGAATGTTTGGTAGAATTCACCAGAGAAGCCATCTGGTCCTGAACTTTTATTTTTTGGGAGGTTATTGATTACTGTTTCAATTTCTTTGCTTGTGATTGGTCTATTCAGATTCTAATTTCTTCTTGATTCCACTTTGGGAGATTGTATGATTCTGAGAGTTTATCCATTTCTCCTAGGTTATCAGGTTTGTTGGCATATAGCTTTTTCTAGTATTCTCTTCTAGTCCTTTGCATTTCTGTGGTGTCTGTTTTAATTTCTCCTCTTTCATTTCTGATTTTGAGTCTTCTCTCTTTTCTTCTTAGTGAGTCTGGCTAAGGGTTTGTCAATTTTATCTTCTCAAAGAACTAGCTCTTGGTTTCATTGATCCTTTCTATTGTTTTCTTAGTCTCTATTTCATTTATTTCTGCTCTTATTTTTATTTCTTTCCTTCTATTGACTTTGGGCTTTGTTTGTTCTTCTTTTTCTAGTTCTTTTAGGTATAGAATAAGCTTGTTTATTTGATATTTTTCTTCCTTCAGATAGGGTTGTATTGCTATAAATTTCCCTCTTAGTACAGCCTTTGCTGCATCCTGAAGGTTTTGGTATGTTGTGTTTTCATTTTCATTTGTCTCCAGGTATTTTTTGATTTCTCTTTTGATTTCTTCATTGATCCAATAGTTCTTCAGTAGCATGTTGTTTAGTCTCCACAGATTTGTAACTTTCCTAGCTTTATTCTTATAGTTGATTTCTAGTTTCACAGCACTGTGGTTGGAAAAGATGCTTGATATGATTTCAGTCTTCTTAAATTTATTGAGACTTGCCTTGTTTCCCAGTGTATGGTCTCTTTTTGAGAATGTTCCATGTGCACTTGAGAAGAATGTGTATTCTGCTGTTTTTTGGGTGGAATGTTCTATATATATATCTATTAAGGCCATCTGGTCTAGTGTTTCATTTAAGGCCACTGTTTCCTTGTTGACTATCTGTCTGAATGATCTATCCATTGATGTAAGTGGGGTGTTAAGGTCCCCTACTATTATTGTGTTGCTGTTAATTTCTCCCTTTAGATCTGTTAACAGTGGCTTTATATACCTTGGTGCTCCTGTGTTATGTGCATACATATTAATAAGTATTATGTCCTCTTCATGGAATATCCCTTTTATCATTATATAATGCCCATTTTTGTCTCTCATTATCTTTTTTTATCTTGAGTTTGCTTTGTCTGGTAAGTGTTGCTACACCTGCTTTCTTTTACTTGCCATTTGCTTGGAGTATCATTTTCCATCCCTTCACTCTGAGTCTGTGCTTGTCTTCAGGGCTGAGATGTGTTTCCTGGAGGCAGCATATTGTTGGGTGTTTTTTAATCCATCCAACTAGTCTGTGTCTTTTGATTGGTGAATTCAATCCATTTACATTTAAAGTGATTATTGATGTATGAAGGCTTAAGACTGCCATTTTATCTTTGTTTTCCAGTTGTTCTGTATTTCCATTGTTTCTTTTTCCTTGTATTTCTGCCATTTCAGTTTGGTGGTTTTTGTGATGGCTTTCTCAGTTTTCTCTTTATTTATCATTTGTGACTCTGCTCTGATTTTTTGTTTTGTGGTTACCGTGAGGTTCATATAAAATAACTCATAGACAAGAGAGTCCATTTTCTGATAGCCTCTCATCTCCATTAGCCTATGCAGGTTCTGTCCTTTTCTTCTTCCTCTTCCTTTGTTTTGTTGTCACAAATTGTTCTTTTTTGTGTTGAGAGTTTATGACCAAATTGAAGTGTTTATAGTTATTTTTGATGCTTTCTTTCCCTTTATCTTTTATGTTATGATTGTTTGCTAACCCATTCTGATATAGAGCTACAATTTTCTAATTTTATCTTTCTATTTATCTCCTTGCTCAAAGCTCTGTAAACCTTTGCCTTTTTGTTTCAGGTAGGAGGGAACCCTTCAAGATTCCTTGTAGGGCAGTCTAATGGTGATGAACTCTCTCAGCTCTTGTTTGTCTGGGAAAGCTTTTATTCCTCTGTCATATCTGAAGGATAATTTCACTGGATAGAGTATTCTTGGCTGATAGTTTTTCTTTTTCAATATTTTGAATATATCATTCCACTCTTTCCTAGCCTGTAAGGTTTCTGCTGAGAAATCTACTGAAAGCCTGATGGGGGTGCCTTAGTAGGTTATGTTCTTCTCTCTTGTTGCCCTTAATATTATTTCTGTTTCATTGACTTATGACAGTTTTAATATTATATGCCTTGGGTAAGATCTTTTTGCGTTGATGTAGTTAGGAGTTCTATTGGCTACATGTACTTGCATGTCCAGTTTCTTCCCCAGATTTGGGAAGTTCTCAGCTATTATTTCTTTGAATAAGCTCTCTGCTCCTTTCTCCTTCTCTTCTCCCTCTGGGATACCTATAATCCTTATGTTACTTTTCCTAATTGAGTTGGATATTTCTCACAGAATTTCTTCATTTTTTAAAAAAACTTAGTTCTCTCTCTTCCACTTGAATCATTTCTATGTTTCTGTCTTCAAGTTCACTACTTCTCTCCTCCATAAGGTCTTCTCTATTTTTATGCTTTCTACATTATTTTTTTATACCATTAATTGTGTTCTTGATATCCAGGATTTCTGTTTGATGTTTTGTTTTGTTTTTAGAACTTCAATCTCTTTGGTGAAGTATTCCTTCTGTTTATTAATTTTATTCTGGAACTCATTGAACTGTCTTTCTGTGTTTTCTTGTAACTCATTGAGTTTATGACAGCTGTTTTGAATTCTCTGTCAGTTAGGTTGTAATCTTCTGTGACTTCAGGTTTGGTTTCTGGAGAGTTGTCATTTTCCTTCTGTTCTGCTGTGTTATGGTCATTCTTCATGGTGTTTGATGAATTGATCCTCTGCTGGTGCATTTGTGGTAGTCATCACCTCTTCTTATTTGGGTATGACTTCGGTTACTTTGGTTCTGGTCTCCTGGGTCTTGTGTTCCTCCACTGGCTCTCCGTGGGCTTGGATGCTTTTGCCACATGTACCACCTGCACTTTGTTCCCCAGTTGTCTGGGGGTACTGGTTGCACCACTGCCAAGGGTGCTGGGTTCATGGGTGTCAGTGTCACTTGGCGGGGGGGCTCAGGGACCTGGGGACTTGTATTCAGCCCCTGCTGCTGGTGGAATTGGTGTACGGGGTGCTGCCACTTGGGGCTGGGTGCTCCTGCCATGTCTGCTTGCAGTTGCAGGGGTCAGCCTGCCACTGCTTCCACTGCTCCACTGACTATTGAGGAGTGGGGCCTCCACTCTAGGGGTGTTTGTGTACACACAGGACTGGGCTGCCCTTGCCTCAACTCACAGTCTTGCAGGCCCTTGCATGAAGAACTGCAGCCAGGGGAGAGGCGGGTCTGCTCCCCTCATTCCACTGCTTCCTGGGGGTCCAGTATGTATAGCTTCAGATGTAGAGCTGCCTGGATCTCTTAGGCTTCCTGTTGTGCTGTGTAGGGAATTCTCTTTTGGTTAATTGATGTCTGTTTGGTTGTAATTTAGAGGGGAGAAACAAAGAGAACCACTCACTCCACCATGATGCTGATGTTCTATATATTTTATATTATTTTTTAAAGGGACAGTTGAGAATGCTCTATTTATAAAAATGTCCCCAAGTATACCAAGTCTGGGAACATTTACTTTTTAAATCTTGGGCATGTCTATCTGACTTAAACTTGACTAATTTCTATTTCTTCTTGAATGCTATGTTTAGAGTTGTTTGTTTGAATTTATAAGCTGATAAAGGATCAAGACTTACCTTCCCAAATAATTCACCTTACCTCTGCTGTTAGGTGCTCCATGTCATCAGCAGCTGAGTTTTTATGAATATGAATAGACATTTTAAATAGTGTGACATACCAGTTTTGAGAAAAATGGAAAATATTTCTCATAAGTCCTATAATATTTGCAATCACCACTATGGGTTGTGCACGACTTCCTTCAATATGACAGAAAGACAATTTTGATACTTTAAAAGATCCAAGAAGGATTAAGCACAGCTTCTGCTCCCCAAACTTGTGTGTGCAGTGTCCAGCCCTTGCTTTACTATCTATTCTTTCAACTTACTGTTTGTTGGCTTCTTTTTGGGAAGTTCAACTTATTTGAATTCTGAGGAAAACCAAGAACAATTTCTGGGCTGCTGTTGTTTGGTAAATAATGTAGTTTTTGAGTTCCACTTCACTGCATATTTCTGAGAGAGTCTGCAGAAAGGATTCCTTTGTATATTGATATATGAGGAGAACTGCCTACATTCTTTTACCACAAGGAAAGAATCACCACAATGGGTTGTGCAAGTTTGATACTGTAAAAGATCCAAGAAGGATTCAGCTTCACTGAATACATAGCTTCACTGAATTGAATACAAGGCAATGATTCTGACTTTTATTATTGGTTCCTCTTTGCTTATGGCATCACTACACCAGATAAGAGATGTGAACTTTTCATACAAAACTCAATCAGAATTACTGACAGTGTAACATGTGTATTTTTGTTTATAACATCCATGATTTTTCTGCATAATATGTATTACATCATCACTGTGAGGGAAAGCCATAAATATAAAAAAAGGATGCTACATTTATCCTAGAAAAGGGAAGAAAATAAACTGTAATTCACTGAATACTTATTAGTAAGCTAAGCATTGTGTGATGTGCTTACACAGATTTTTCTCTTTTAATCTTCATCTAAAAACTATGAACATACATTTTAGTATCTCCATTTTATAGATAAAAAAATGAAACCTCCAGAGGTTAAGTATCTTTTCAAATTCCAATTTAAATAATGAATGAATGCATGCTCCAGAAAATGAACCTAGTTTTACTTGTGGCAAAATTCATGATTTTCCAACTGAATCATACTTCTTCTCTCCTATATCATTTATTCATTTCTTCACAAATATTTATTTATTACTTATTCTATGCCAGACACTATGCTAAATTCTAAGGATAGAGAAACGATCAGTATATATTTTTGAATTATAAAAATGATGATTAAAAATTAATATAATTATATTTGTGGATATTTGAAGAGAGAAGAGATCTTTTCTCATGTAATAATACTCTGTACAAATGTAAGAATTTTACTGTGGAGTAAAACTTAATTGATGGTAATGGTTTGTGATGGATTACAAACCCTTCTTGCTGCACTATTGTATGCTCCGGGAGTATTTGATGTGAACTGCTATATAGTAAGGATCTAGTTTATATTTAGAGATATTGATTTTCCAGGCTATATAATATTTTAAAACTAGAACATTTAGGAGTCCTATATTTGAACTTGATGCAAACAGGTTTGAATTTTGGGTAGGCAGAGAAACCCCATTCTTCTTTTGTGTGTGTGTGAGGAAGACTAGCCCTGAGCTAACATCTGTTGCCAATCCTCTTCTTTGTTTTTGCTGAGGAAGACTGGCCCTGGGCTAACATCCATGCCCATCTTCCTCCACTTTATATGGGACGCTGTCATGGCGTGGCTGATGTGCAGTGCATTGGTGGGTGCCCGGAATCTGGGCTGGCAATCCCTGGGCTGCCAAAGTGCGAACTAAACCACTGTGCCACTGGGCTACCCCCAAAAACCCCATTCTTCATGGAGGTGGAACTCTAGGTACTGACTCCATACCAGTGGTTCTCATACTTGAGCATGCCTTGGAATCTTGTAGAGAAGGTGTTAAAACACAGATTTCTGGGCCTCCTCCTGAAATTTCTGATTTAATAAGTCTGGGGTGGGGCCTGAGAATTTACATTTCTAACAAGTTCCTAGTTGATACTGATGCCACTGACCTGAGGACACACTTTTAGAACCTCTGCTCTACATGAAAGTGTTTTCTTATTCTCCTCATACAGAATGGGCAAAAAATGGAATATTTGGCATATTCTTTGGACCAGCTTGTTCTAGAAACCCACCACTTACTGCCTTGGCCTCGCCTATGAGTTCTGGTGATCTATCAGTGTAGGAATGAGGAGTTAGAGAATCCACGAGATGTATACCAATATCTCTCTGCTTATAAAAATTTTTCAGTTTAAAAAAAATTTTATGTTTGCAGATACAGCTTAAAGTTTGTACATTTATGTGTTTACTAAAATCAAAGCAAACTTTAGAGGCCTCTGTTTAATAAGAAAATGTAGAGGGTTGAGTAACAGTTATTTCTGTGTTTTCTCATCACTTCTAAGTGATAGCCAGTTGTGCTAAAAACACTTTGAGGAAGCAGATATGTTTGGGGTGATTTGGTGCACATTTATTGTACACCAAAGGACATCTCATTTACTTCAAACAGAAGTGAACTCCAGAGAGAGCAACCTCTTCACGTTGTAGGGGAGCAAATTGTATTTTCTTGTACCTGGCATTTAACCCAACCATCAAACCCAGTGGGCATGAGTTTCTCTGAGTGAAGTGATAACTAAACATTTCAACCTCAGACTTGAGTGTTTTGGTGTAATATATAAAATGCACTCAGCCGAGACCCTAATCTACAGCATTTTGTTTTTCTCCCCCTTTATTTATGTTTAGTACTTTGTTAGAAGGTTCCCTTTTCATCTGATTCCACATGGATGCAATGTTTCCTGTCTCACAGCCAAAGTCAACCTTTTAAGGCCTACAGGGGTGTTGTAGTCATGTAAATTAACAAAGTGGGGAGAAGGCTGGAATCCAGGACCACCTGGATTGCCAGCAGCAGCTCTAGAACCACACAGGTTGGTCAATGTCCAGGAGGTCAAATGAGGAGTACACAGGGAAGAACCTACAAAACCCGACAGCCAAGAAGCTTGTGGAAGTAACATTCCTTGTAATGGAAGGCAAAAGCAGCCTCAGTGTAATCAGCATAAGTTAAACAGACCTGGGATATATTAGTCATGGATCTTAAAAAAAGAAAAAGGTGCTTACACTACTTGAAAAAGAGATTCCTGCAACTTTGTTTCTAAAGCTTGGCAGTCTTAGGAGGTAAAGGGGCTAGTTCATAAGACCAGAAATTTTATGCAAGCTTTTCTAAAAATTGTTACCTGTGCTAAGTAGGATTGGAATGTTGAAATAGTGTTACATAGGAGAGAGCCACGGTTAAATAGGATTCAATCAAGTGGCTCTTTGGGTTTATGCAATCATTTTTTTCTTTTGGTTATGAAAGATTATTGATAAAGAACTAAATTACAAAACCTTTCTGGCTTTTTGATTATATACTTATTAGATTTTTCTAATGTGTCCAAAAATTCCAGTGTGTGCTATGTGTAATAGTTTATAAACAAAGTCTGTTATTGTTGATATAGAATATGAGACAGCAGATGCGTTTAATAAACAACTTTAACACTTTTGAGAAAAGAACGTTCTGCAACACATTAAAAATCATGGCAACCAAAGAACAGAACTTTTAGATTCAATGGAAGTTATGTGTAATCCACAAATAATTATTGAGTCTGCATAATTTCCCCTAAAGAGTCATTTAATTTTAAAAGAGAGATAATATCTTCTCTTAATTTGTGTCACCACCTCTTCCCTGCCCCAATCAAGAATCTTGGGATCAAAAAAGGGAAGAAAAGAAAACTGGAATGTTTCATATGTCCAAGAATTTGTAGAATCTTACCAAAAGCAATGAAACTGTCAACATGGTTCCTTATAAGTTTATTATGCATCTATGCACTGGCATGTGTTGTTCATTTGTTGGAAAAAGTTTTCTAATATTGAATTCCAGGGTTCCCTTGCTGTAAACTGCTGGAGAAGTCAAAGCTCCATGAGCTGAACTGGACTTTTTTTGGTCATCAGGCGTCAACTACTTAATCAAGACTTTGTCTGTTCCTGCAACTGGTCACGCAATTAGTGTTTAAAATTTTTCCAGACCATCTGTATTTATATTTTTCTGTTTCCTTGGAAGCCTCAGGAACTTCTTTTAAGATTTCAAAATTTATGCTTAAGAATTTATGTAACAGAATATGTGTGATTTTATTTTTAAAGCACTGGCAGGGTTCACCTACATTCCTTGCTCTATGAATTCCACTTTCTCTACCTGTACAGTAGTCCCTGGGGGAGTTGACATCTTCCCCAGAGATGGCAGTTGTAATGCTGAATAGCAGTCTGATGAATGAAGACTGTGAACATCTATTCGGTTAAATATATCTCACTCTAGGCAAAAGCAGCAAGTTAAGGGACTGTTCTTCCAGCCAATCTTCCTTTTCTCCCCACAAATATATTCATACTATTTTATCACTACCTATTGCTTTTTGTCATCTAAGCTCATTACATGGGTTTGATCTCCCTGGCCTGCTACATTTAATGGACCAGGTCTTAGAGTTTCATTTGGCCGATTCTGTTGGCTTCATGCTGTCTTGTTGTTCTATGTTGCTCCACTCCTGGACTTGCCCTTCTCCTGGGACATATAGGCATCTAGGGTGCCATTTTCTCTTTTATTAATGTACTAAGGAGAGGAGCTGGAGGATAGACACACTCTCAGGGTGTATTCACTGTAAAATATAAACTCTAGAAGGATGGGTCTCATAGTAACTTAAAAAAAAATCACTTTCAGTGGAGAGAGAGCAGAGTATAAATATGTTGTAGTTGTTGAAAAATATTTATTGAATAAAATTTCCTATTTGATGCTCGAGATAATGCACCTTTGTATCTAACTCAGAAGGATATTCCAATCTGTTCAGATAGGATGGGGAGTGCCATGGAAGTGGCTTTCAGGTGGGATGAGGAGTGAATCTTTTCATCAGACTGCTTAGCATCCTTTCCAATATATTTTAACTTCAGCCAGCTGATGACACCGAAAAATTATGCCAAGTTAGAGACTTTTTTTGCATTAAGGCACCCAATCCCTGTTCTTAGGAACTCAGATATTATACTATATTAACAAACACTAAAAGCAAAACAAAACAGAACATATGAGATGCTATAGGAATGGGTAGTAGAGGGATCTCATCTCTTCCAGGGGACAAGAAGGCCTCCTGGGGAAGAAATGTCCAGACTGAGACCTGAAAAATGAGTAGATATTAACTAAGGGACTCAAAGAAATGCTGTATTGTTGAATCATAGAGGTCAAGGGAGCATGTAGTTTGAGATGAGGCTGAAGAGGCAGGCAGGGACCAGGGAATATGGGATCTTAAAAGCCTTGTGCAGGAGTCTATTTATCCTAAGGGAAATGGGGAACAATTGAAAAGTTTTCAGCAGGGGTGTGACATGATTAGATTTGCATTTTTAAAGGCTGTAGTGTAGAGGCGGCCAACATATTGGTGCTGTCGGTCATAAACACTTAATGCCAATTAATTCATAATCCTCTTCTATTAACATATACGTTGAATTATTAAGAGGCAGAAACTCTTGGGTATTGAGTGAAGACATATCTGAATGGTGGACTCTGGGATGACAAGGAGCATTACTAGATATAAGATATATGGAAAGAAGGAGACATAAAATGATGTATTTGGGAGGAAAGAAGACCAACTTAGGTGCTTTCACATACATGTGAAAACTCATTTAATTCTCATAATCCATTTTGCAAAAGAGAAAACTGAAATCCAGAGCTGTTGAAAGGTAAAAAGAGGTGAATTTGCCCAAGCTCACATAGCAAGTGGCAGAGTTGGAATTTTAATTCAGATTCTCCTACTGTATGTCTGATGCTCTTTCCAAAGGAAAGATGCTTTTCTAAATCATCTTGTCCTTAAAGGAAGAAATGTTCAAGAATGAGTGGAGGTATAGTACATCCTCAAGTATAGCTAGAAGATAGAACTTACCTTTCGTCATGATTCTACCAGTGACTAACCTTCAATGAACGATAGGTATCCAAAATCAAATGCTTCCATTCCAGTGGGAGATCTACACCATGTTCTCTAGTGGATGGATGTTCCTAGGATTTTCAAGGTAGGAAATGATTGACATTTCAGAGTTTTCCCCTCCCAGAGATCTTCCTATATAATACTAACGTACACTGTCATTTGTTGACCCCACCCAACTTTTCTTTTTGTATTTAAGGCTTTGTCATTCTTGAATTTACTTAAAAACTTGATAGTCATTTATTATTATTCATTTTACAAATATCTGTTGAGAGTCAAATAAGTTCCAGGCACTGTTCAAGGTGCTGGAAAACAGCAGTGAACAAAACAGAAAATTTTCTTTGCTCTCATTTCTTTAGTGAATTTATGTATTTTGGTTTCTAACACCTCTGTGCCAAACAATAAGAAATTTCAAATTGATTCAAACTTTCCACTTTAAAATTTTAAGGGCCTGCATCCACCCTCCGTTTCTCTTCCCTGTCCCCAATTTCAGTTCTAGAACACTGAGATTGGTAAACAGTTTGAAGATTTTTGATTCTTCCTTCAAAGCCTTTATTATTCCAAAGAGAAGAGGAACTCTTTTTTTGATTAAGCTTCCTATGGCCCTCAACAATTTACCCTCTGATTTCATTCTTGGCCTTCCTTACACAATATTGCTCCCACACTCTTATTCTTTGTAAGCAACATTGGAGATATTTTCCTGTTCTGTTATGTCTTTTTTCATATGTGGTGGTGTGTCTGCATTTGTGGCATGGATGGTGGGGAATTCAAGATAAATCTTGGAATTTGATGAGACATCTCTTTCCTAAACCATGTGAGTTCATTTTCAGGGAGATAATATAACAATCTCAAACATCTGTCATTTAGATAAGAAGAGGATAATTATTCTTAATGGACACTTATTATAGCCAAAATACTTTGAGTGCTAGCTTGTGATGGTTTCAACCATTCTCTGTGTCTTACCTGTTTATTCACATTGTGACATTTGCCTCATTGTTATCAATTAGTCCAGCAAATTCCTATATTTCATCCAGAAAGGAGTGTTCAGACATTGAGATAATGTTCAGTTGACATACTTATCTATAGTACCTGGCTCCAACTAATTTATTTTTGGGGATTGGATTATAGTTTTTGTAGAACTAGAAGGCAGCAACCAGAAATGATTCCTTGCCTTGTATTCATTGGTCAGTCAAGTTGGTGATACAAAGGTCCCTCCAAGTACTAGTCAACAAGGAGGGGAGCTCATAAAGTGAGCTAATGACTGGACTTTAGGCTGTAGGAAAAGTTCCAGATTTCTTGCTCCCATTGGTTGCCAACTGCTGCATTGGTTGACATCACAAATGGGCAGGGGAGCAGGAAAGTAAGATTACCAGAGAGGAGAGTATTTTAGGAGAAGGATACTTCCTTGCCCTCCACATTTGCTGAAACATTGTGCTAATTTCTTGTCGGATTGGAAATTGGGGCCAAATTCCTGATTACAGACTAAGAGAGGAAGTATCATCCAAAGCATTTAGAATTGCACCTATGTGGAAAGCGAGGTTTACAGACCAGTATGTCGTGACCCGAGCTACACATGATAATCTTGGTGAGTCTGCATTACGGTTTTATAGAAGGGTAGAAAAATGGTTTTTTCTTTTGACTTCATTTCCCAAATTGACCATTCTCAACATTTTTATTTTGAGTTGTTTATTTGCCTTAGCAACACACTGGCCATGAATCTCTCAGAAAGGCAAATCCTGGTGCTCAGCTCTTTTTCCTGATGTTACAGGGTTCAAAATATTTTATGTGGAGTTGAGATTTTTATTCTAGTGACATGTTGTTTTAAACAGATTGTTATAGTTTATCTGCTTGTTTTCTGCCGATTTATGTAGTTTACTAAAATAAATTTGTAGTGATCTCCTTCTACATACTGAAAAAGGAGAAGGGGAAAGAATGACATAACATTTTAAGAACAAAAGTTTTCAGAGATGGTCAAGATTTATCCCTACAAGGACTGACTATTGAACCTTTCATTTTATTAAGACTTGGGAGAGGGATGGGTGGCATTTAAAGCAAATTCAGCTTCCATGCCAATCTTTGGTATCAAAATTCATAAGATCTCATACAGAATACTGTGGCTGAATTGATGGGCCTGTCAGGGCAAGGCCTTTCAACTCCCACCACTCTTGATAAGGCTGGATCTCAGAGATAATGCTGCTACGAAGGGCATAGCATCTTTGTGGTGTAGCACCTGCTCACAGGTGGGAAAGCATCTATGGCTGACGTAGCTGTCCCAGAAATAGGATCCCGAGGAAGACTTCAAGGGGACTACATCTAATGGATGAGCTGGGATTGTCTACCTTTACCAACATTGTCAATGGCCAGTGAGAAGCTCTCCAACACAAGTGAAGCTTTGTCAATGAAAGTCTCTTTAGGGAGATTATTTAGGGTTCATTTTCATAGCAGTGGGCTGTAAAAATATGCTAAAATCCCGTTAACACAGTAAGGATATTTGTGTGGTTCTTTAGCCAGTATTTGCATATTTAACCTATCCTCTTAAGTTTTGGAATTAGCTGACGTCCATGTTCTTAGTTTATTTTTTTTTAATGTAAGATTTTAAATTATATTGGAAAATTGGGTAAATCTTATTGCTGTTGCATTGTGTACACTTCTATTAATTCAAGTTTTCATGAATGTTTCCATGTAGTTATATTCATGGCATGTTGCCAGTTGCATATTCCCCTTTCTTGATGCTCACAGAAATATTTGAAATATGAGACAAGATTTGAAGCAAAATAATGCTATTGGGAATTTAATTATCATAAAAGCTATAGCATATATATGTTAAACCTAAGTGTGAGACTATAGAAATACTGAGACTTCCTGGATAAGAGCAGACTGACAAGCAATTTATCTTCTGGCAATTACTGATCCGATATATCCTTTTCCAGGCAGACATGGAGAAACCTGGGGTACACTTGTTTCTGTGTTAGCTTGTCAGTTTACCCAGGACTCCAGAACAGGTGGTAAATCTTGGAAAATGTTGAGAAATCTGTCAGTCCATCTTGGTTGAACTGGTTTCTCTCCTTTTGCCATTGCTATTCCTGCTTCTCTTGTAGCTAGATCTGGCTTCTTTAGGAAACCATAGTTCATACAATGGCCGTGGCTTTTAGCCTGCTTTCATCTGAAGTGCAAAATCCTCTTCCAAGGGTTAGGGATCTTAGTTACTGGAGTGTCATTGTGCTCTTTTATTATTGTTGTTTTATTTTGGCTTATGTAACCTCTAATAAGTGAGGTAATCATTCTGACGTGGTTGCTCCAAACAACTCCAAGAAAATAGTATTTTCTTTAAGAGAGAGAGACAAACAGGAGTGGACAGAGGATAGTGGTGACGATGGGCAGAGAACATGGCATGCTCTCTTTTGAGAACAGTCGAGGGAATAGGATTGGTTAGCCTAGAGAAGCAATTTGCTGCTCACTTTCATTTATTTGAATGGTTTTCATTGAGAGGAGACATAAGATTTACTCTTGGGTAACTTCAGAGCACAGAACTAGGACAAAAAAGGTGACAATTACAAAAAGTTTGATTTGAATGCACATAAAGAAGATATTTCTATTGGTATGAATTGTCAAAGAATGCAAAAAATTGTCTTGAGGGAATGGCCTGAATGAGTGAACTCCTTCACTAATACGGAAGCTTGGAAGTTGGTTGACCACTTGGCCAGATGGTGCTGAAGAAATTTGTACATCCACTTGAGGCTGGACTAGATAATGTAAAGTGTCCTTTCCAGCTCTAAGACTGTGTGATGTCAGTAACTGAAACAAAGTATTAAGGGAGCTGAAATATTTATTTTGTGAATACTTAAAAAAAAAGACGCTCAGTGCTCATGAATGACTTAGATGTTCACCTGTCTGGAACAAAATATTAGACAAAATAATTTTATAAGGCTTCCTTAAAGAATATGATTGTCTTCTCTATTTAAAGGTGATTCTTTTGGGCAATATTTATAAAATGAAAGGTAAGTTTTCAGGCAGTACTTTTCACTCGTGGTTATAAACAGCTTTCTTTTCGTCTAGTGATGCTAGCTCATTCCTACAGAGTTATGTGTCTTGCATTGTGGTCTACATGATCATGAAATAAGCTCTTCCTTCTTTGGAAACTTCACACTACAGATCCATCTGTTCCTATTTATCTAAACCACAGTGGTCCTATGGCTTTCCAGCTGTAGTCTCTATTGCTAATTTATTCCTAAGAGATTGATTGGTCAAATAACTTTAATAGCCCTCTTGTACACTGTTAACTTCTTAGAATTATACAGTTTTCTCCAATTTATATTTTCTTCTTTTTCCGGTAGCCTTTCAAGCTAACTATATTTTCTTAATTTTCAGATAAATTAAGTATGATAATTTCTTTTTCTTTTCTGTGGGCATCTGTATATTTTTAGGTAATTAGTATCTCCCTGCATTCTTTGTGAAACAAGCTCCATTCTCCTTATGGTCTTCCAATGGAAAAATTACAGCCAAATATTCAGGCAGTTAAAATATTCAACTTGCTTTAGTTTGGTTGTAACATTAAAAAGTGCACATACATGAAACAAAATAAAAGTATCTTGTAATTGAATTCTCCATCTCTGTGCAAATGGCGATAGAGGAAACACACAACACTATCTACCCTCTCTGCTTGCTGGTTTGTGTGCAGTTATCATAGTATCTTTGGGAAATTTCACTTTTATCTTGGTGCTGTACATTTTAACCATTTTTATTTGGCTAGATGTACATCACATTTATTTTGCATTGTTCTCAATGACCTTATCAACAGGAAGACTCAGAAAATGTACATTTTATTCACTTGTTAATTATTTCTTCCCCTCCATTCTGTCTATTATCTTCCCTGGGAATTCCTATTAAATGGATTGTATCTAGACTTAGACATCATTGTAATTTCTCTCATATTTTCTATTCCTTGCACTTTTAATGATACATTCTGGGAAAAATTTATGTATGTATAGTAAATACATATATGTGTGTTAATGCTTAGAAATGACAGTAGAAGGATTCACAGCAATATGTTAACAGTAATTAACTTCAGAGTTATGGGAATGGGGAAGGACTTTCAAGTTTTACTCTGTATTTTCCCGTTTTATCTGAAATTGGAAAAATAAAGCATTTGTGAATTGTCTGTAACAAAAATTAGATATATTTAATTATATATACAAAAGAAACTAAGAAAAATCAAACCTACTGATTTCCTTTTGTTTAATATGAGCATTTATGAGAAAGGTGAAGTCTAGTACAATGTATTTGCTTTAAATAATTTAATGATATTTGTTTGGTACATGTATGTTTATGTGTATTTTCTTAGTATATTACTTACCCAGCGCTTAGAATGGTGTCTAATGTATATCAGGTGCTCAATATATTTTTACTGAATAAATGGATGGGATATCCAGAAATTATCTATTTCTAACTCTTAAAGCACATTGAGTCTCTTGTGTGTTCTCTTTTATTTGGAGATCTGTTTAGAAGATTTTGTGCTGGGGGAAAAATATGGGGCAAGGTACCCTGAGGGGCATGGGCACAATTGTCCCACAGTCCTTTGGTTAAAAACTCTGCCAACCCAAAACTTTATAGCTTAATCTTACCTCTAGTTCTTACTGCTATTGATCTTGGGATCTTGATTCTGCTCAGAACACTCATTTTCCCAACTCTCTTCAGTTTTTCTATCAATCTGGTTTCATCTGCTTTATATCTTCCCCAAAGTTCTCAATATTCTTGTCTGTTGGTGGCATCCTTCTTGAGTAACCTTCACCAGACATCTTGAATCAGAAATTCTATAGAATCTTTTTGATCTGTACATTTACATTTTCCTTTGGGTTAGAGGATGTTTCCTTCTATTATAGCTTTGAATATTTTATTTCTTCCTCTATATGTTCTATTCAGGAACAAAGACTAGCTACAAGTTTCAGCTCCACTATTTTCCATATAGATCATCTATTTTCACTTTAATCTCTTTGTTCCTTTTCTCTGCATTTTGACTCTTTTTCTCAAGTCTTTCACACTGAATCTATGAAAGCCATTCACTTTTCTGTTGTATATTTTCTAAAGACTTAAAAATTTGCTCTTGCATTATTCATTCACTTAAATCTTTAATTATTGCATTTTAGCTTGTTGTAGTATATTATTTCTCATCTCTTATTTAGTTTTAACAGTACAATGCAGTTGTGATCTAATATTTTCTTCTCTTTCTAGGGGCAAAGATACTTCAACATATGACCAAATCTAACCTTTGCTTGCTAGCTACCTTCCTGTCTTTGATTGCAGATTTTTTTATAGGTTCTATATTTTGTTTTTTCTGATTTTATTTTGTCATTGAGGAAAGCCTTTCTGGGCCTGCTACTTTCCCCAGCATTGTGTATTGGCTTTTTGCTGGCTCCCTGGACTATACCTGTGAGTAGGGCCAACTTCATAGGCATGTGACCAGTGCCATAGTCTCATGTTTAGAAAAGTTTAGGGTTTAATGCTCTACAGCTGCCATCTTGAAATTCTTAATTTTATCTTTGAATTTGTATTTTGTAAGTGAAGACCAATGGCACCATGAAGCATGCATGAAACAGCTCACATGTCTGGGCCTCTCTATCTTGGTCGCCTGCTCCCACTCCTTGACAGCTGTTCTCCCCCTCCCCCACTTCACCCCTGTTCAGTAACTACTGATGCCCTTTGCCTTTAGTGAGTGCTTGGGCAAGGATATGAGGAATGTCAGGGTCAGGCCAGAGTCAGGTGGTGTGCACTGTGTGGCATCTGGGTATGGGGAATAGAAGTGCCTGACCCTGCTCAAGCTGGTGGCTCCATGTTGGGGCCACTCAGCAGGGATGAGTCTCTTGACCAACTCCAGTTTAGAAACCTAGCTCATCCTCATGTGGAGGTTGCAATCCCTTAGAATCACTACTTTGCAATGGGTTAGGATGGCAGGCCTGTAGGAAGGGGAGATTGACTTTCCCACATTAGACTGAGGCACAGCATGGGCATGCTGGTTGGGCAGCCAGCAGAATGAGGAAATCCAACAGTAGATAGACCATGCATGAGTAGTCATGGGGCTGGGTACCCCAAAGCACCTGTGAGGGTCTAAGCTAGCCTGGATATATCCTCATGCTCCAGGGAGCATGACAGTAAATAGCATTAAAAAAATACCATGAAGTAGTTTGAGAGAGAGAGCATGGAAGAAAAGAAAATGTTTTATGTACTAGTCCCTTCAATGGTAGCTTTTTCCTGCTCTTTGAACACAGCTCCACATTTTCATTTTTTTTTTTTCAATTACTTCATTGAGGTCATAATGGTTTATAACACTGTGTAATTTCAGGTGTACATTATGTGTCAGTTTCTGTATAGACTGCATCATGCTTACCACCAACAGTCTAATTTTTATCCATCACCATACATATGTGCCCCTTTACCTCTTTTGCCCACCCCCCAATGCCCTTCCCTTCTGGTAACCACTAATCTGTCCTCTTTGTCCATGTGTTTGTTTATCTTCCACGTATGAGTGAAATTATGCAGTGTTTGACTTTCTCTGTCTGACTTTTTTCGCTTAACATAATACCCTCAAGGTCCATCCATGTTGTTGCAAATGGGAAAATTTTGTCTTTTTTATGGCTGAGTAGTATTTCATTGTTTATATATACCACATCTTTATCCATTTATCAATTGATGGGCACTTGGGTTGCTTCCACATCTTGGCTATTGTGAATAATGCTGTAATAAACATAGGGATGCATAAATCTCTTTGAATTGTTGATTTCAAGTTCTTTGGATAAATACTCAGTAGTGGAATAGTTGTATCATATGGTATTTCTATACTGTTTTCCATAGTGGCTTTACCAGTTTGCATTCCTGCCAGCAATTTATGAGGGTTCCTTTTTCTCCACATCCTCTACAACATTTGTTATTTTTTTCTTGTTAATTACAGCCATTCTGACAGGTGTAAGGTGATATCTCATTGTAGTTTTGATTTGCATTTCCCTAATAATTAGTGATGCTGAAAATCTTTTCACGTGCTTGTTGGCCATCTGTATGTCTTTGGAAAAACATCTGTTCATATCCTCTGCCCATTTTTTTATCAGGTTGTTCATTTTTTTGTTGAGTTGTATGAGTTCTTTATATATTTTGGAAATTAATCCCTTGTCGGATATATGATTTGCAAATATTTTCTCCCAGTTGCTGGCTTGTCTTTTAATTTTGTTCATGGTTTCCTTTGCCTTGCAGAAGCTTTTTAGTCTGATGTAGTCCCATTTTTTTGTTTTTTCTTTTGTTTCCCTTGCCTTTGTACACATGGTATTCGAAAAGAAGCTGCTAAGACTGATGTCAAAAAGTGTACTACCTATATTTTCTTCTAGGGGTTTTACGGTTTCAGGTCTTACTTTCAAGTCTTTAATCTATTTAGAGTTAATTTTTGCATATAGTGTAAGGTGATGGTCTACTTTCATTCTTTTGCATGTGGCTGTCCAGTTTTCCCAACATTGTTTATTGGAAAGACTTTCCTTTCTCCATTTTATATTCTTGGCTCCTTTGTCGAAGATTAGCTGTCCACGGATGTGTGGTTTTATTTCTGGTCTTTCAATTCTGTTCCATTGATCTGTGTATTTGTTTTTCTACCAGTACCATGCTGTTTTGATTACTATAGCTTTGTAGAATATTTTGAAGTCAGGGATTGTGATGCTTCCAGCTTTATTCTTTTTCTCAGGATTGCTTTGGCTATTTGGGGTCCACATTTTTATTTTGTACTGGGCTTTGCAAATTAGGTAGCTGGCCCTGCTTGTGGGTACTCTCAGATCGCTCCTCTTAGAACTCATCCTAGACAGCTGGTGACAAATGTTTAAATTTGTCATTATGGTCATTCCTCTGCCTGAACTGTGTGGATCACAGGGGTAACTCCAAGGATCTTTGTTTTTGTACAGTTGATTCTTTTTAATTGTTGAAACCACTGTCGTATGGACAAACTCCACTTAGTTCAAGGAATTTTACTAAGCAGTGGCTTAAGGAGACAGTGATGTCTTTGTTAGAGATTTGTGACTGCTCCCCCTTTTTTGGGATGTTTGTCATGGTAATATAAACTCTAGTTGGGGAAAAGCCCACCATTGTCCTGGGCTTTTTCTCCTGAAGCTACTTTTGATATTGTTGATATCAAATTTGTCAGTGGGTCTAAGTGGACTGTTTCACACCTCTTACGTCTTTTCCCTGACCTCCAGACAACACATTTTCAAATTAAGGGTTGAGTTTCTTTCCTGTGGGAGAAGCTAAAACAGCTATTCAAGCTGGTTAAAGAAATCCAGGGCATTTTGACTCCTCACTGTCTCTTCCAAATATGCTTAGTGGTTTCTGTTGGTATTCATCCAGGCTTCATCCTTTCTTTCTCTAAATTGGGGCATGTTAATGAAATTCCATACATTTCACATTTCCCTTCACATATTTTTTGTAATACATTATACTCTTGAGAATGTCAGTTTGGTTAAACTTGTGCTAGATATGGAAAAAAAATCACTCAAAGGTTAAAATATATGGTTGGCATAATTCTTCAGTATCCCTTGTGATGAAGTTGTTTTTCTTATTCTTTCCCTTAAATTTTTCTTGTTTTGGATTGTCAATTTCTGTTAGGGGCTGTTGTAATCCTTGGTTTGCTACTATCTTTCCGAGAAGTCCTATCTTTCTCAAGTTATATAAAACTCTATAAACATTAAGTTAAATGGCCATATAATATTCCTTATATATTCCTTATACCTAGGTATATTTATATACCTTAGTATACTTAAGTAATCTATTATTGGACAATAGTTTACTGATAATTTTGCCATTCCAATTAATGTTGTAATAAACTTCTCGAGAATATATATATATATATTTTACTGCATTCCAGATTATTTTTTAGGATTGGTCTTCCAAATTGGAAATATACACATTTATGAAGCCCTTGGAGTATATTGCAAATCAGCTTACTAGAAAGGTTATACCAATTTAGATTTCTACCAGCAACCTAAAATTTTCCTGTCTGATTAGCCTTGGGTATTACCACTTAATTGATGAAAAATGGTATCCTGTTTTGATTTGCATTTCTTTGACTATCAGTTAGATAGAAAGTTTGTTCAAATGCTTTTCAGCCCTCTGTACTTCCTCTTTCAGGCTTTTATTTGCAATGAAAAAGAAGTTATAATCCTCAGATCATAATAGATTTTAGAAAACATAATAAATTGTTTGTGATTTTCACCATGAGTCTTTTATTTGTGTCAAGTTGCACAAATGGAAAAAAAAAATGTCTTAATAGGGATATCTTTCGTGATTGTCTGCAACAGTTATAGCTTCCTACATCTATTGAGGGCAAATGGCTGAGGCTAGCCAGCTGCCTAAAAGAGAGATCTAACCAAAGATAGACAAGAGAGCATGTGTAGCTTCATTTTAACTTCCTCAACTCCTGGTACTGCCCATAGAGTTATTTAGAAGTTGTTTAAGGGTTTATATTTCCCTGGAGGAGAGGAATTTACTTTTCATCACAGGTTCATTTAGTAATTCATATTTTCCTTATGGTCTACATGCATTGTCATTTATAGCTCTTATCCAGTGTATCTTTTTTAAGATGGAAATTAAATTAGGTGTGCATTTGTGATGAGATGTTTAAGTGACTTAGGAATATGTACAACCACATGCATGTGATTTTTAGTCAAAAGTGTAAAAGAAGTAGAATTTAGAAACAGTAGTCTTAGTGCTAAGATTAAACATTAGTTATTTTCAGTTGAGCAAAGAAAATCAAACTACTTATAGCTATGCTATTATTTGCCCCAGTGATTTAATCCTACAAATATTTTACAAAATAATATAAATAGAAGCATATGTTAAGTGTGGGCAACTGGAACTATGTCACATTCTCCAATAACCATGAACTGATAAATAATAAGTCTTATATGTTTGTAATCTCTAAAAATGTAGTTCAAATATAATATATTTTGTTTAAACCAAGAAACTCAAATCTTTTGGTAATAGTAATTTCTCTTTATTGAATCAAATGAGTTCATGTGCATAAAAGTGTATCACAAAGCCATAAATTGCTAGACAAATGTTACTTGTAACCATTACAAATGTCTAATAAGAATTTCCAAAGAAAGAATGAGTATGACTCAGTAAAACAAGCCCAGCGAGGTGTAGACTCAGAAGCTAGAGGGATTCTCTTGACAAGAATGCTCTTTTATCTAGGATCTCATGTACCACACTAAATTGGGGAAGAGAGAGGTTTTTTGTGATGAATAATTATAAAACCTTGTTAAAAAGTTGAGCAAATAAATGACTTTTAAAAACTTTCTGCGGCTGGCCTCGTGGCGTAGTGGTTAAGTTCATACACTCTGCTTTAGCAGCCCGGGATTCACAGGTTCAGGTCCTGGGCATGGACCTATACACTGCTTATCAAGCCATGCTGTGGTGGCATCCCACATACAAAGTAGAGGAAGATTGGTACAGATGTTAGCTCAGGGCCAATCTTTCTCATCAAAAAAAATTTTTTTTTCTATGCAAAAGAATATTATATGCTTATGGGTACCTTTATTTACTGAACAAATGATTATTGAGCTTTTCTGTGCTAGGCACTGTTCTAGATGCTTGGGATATATCAGTTAATGAAAAAGATTCCTGCCATTGTTGTACTTGCATTCTTGTGAGGAGAGAGAGAAAATGAACAGTCAACATGGTGAATAGGCTAGTTGTAATGCATATTAGAAGGTAAGTGCTGTGGACAGAATTAAAATTAGAAGAGGTAAAGAGGATTAGGAGCCTGTGTCAGGGTAGGGGAGAAGTTTTCAGTATTAAATAGACCTTGTTGAGAAGGTAAATTTTGAGTAAAGACTTAAAGAGGTGAGGGGGTTAATCAAGAGGTTATCTAAGAAAAGAGTATTGCAAGCAGAAGGAACAGCTAGGGAAAAGCCTAATGTGGGAGCATGCTAGAAACAGCCAGGATGCCAGTGCCTGGAATGAAGTGATCAGAGGTCAGTGAAGAAACAGATAAAGTCAGAGAGCTAATGGGGGAGGGGAGCAATCATGTAGGGCCTTATCAGCTGCAGTAGGATTTTGGACTTTATTCTGAGTGAGATGGGGTGTCAATGCAGAATTTTGAACAGAGGAGTGACTTGGGCTGACTTGTATTTTACAAGGACACTTCTAGCTTCTGTGTTGAGATTACACTGCAGAGGATAAGGTTAAAAATTCAGGCAAGAAATGATAGAGGCTTGGACCAGGGTGAATGTGGTAAATAGTGGCCTGATGCTAAATGTATTGTGAAGGTAGAACCAATGGGATTTGCCCGTTTGTAGCACAGGATGTGTGAGGAGTGGTTTCCAGGTTATCAGTTCCTTGGACTCCACACTGCTAACTTGGTTCTTGGCGTTGAGACCTCCTGGAATCTTGTTTGGTTTGATGAGTCTGTCTCTGGTCATCCCGAGTTTCAGACTTGTGCTTGTCTGCTTGGTACTGATCCCCCTTCCCTCTGTACTGCTCACCTGGTTTCAGATGTGCAGCTCTACCATGGGAGCACTTCCTTCAATCCAGCTGTCCATCATGCCCATGATTTGCCCTGATTCAGGTTCATCTTTAAGCCATTTTGGCCTGAGATCCTTATCCTGGAATCTATCACTAGCTGCTACCTTTGGTGCAAGTGCAAACTATAATTACAGTTGTTATTAATTTATGAGTTAAGCCACAATAAAGGGAATGGGCCAAGAATTATTTAGGATTAAAAAAAGCAAAAGCAAGAGAATTTAGATTTTATGAATCTCTGGCTAAACAAAACCCTAACTTGGTATGACTTTAAGCTGAATAAATTGTCCCTGCGGAATAAATATATTCAAGAAGGATTTCAATATTCATGACATCCTTTCTCTTATATAGGGACCAAAAAAATCCACTTGGCTATGGAAACAATGCTGAGTTGAAATTCTTTAAGTCGAAAGCATTTTGAAATTCAATAGTTTTGTAATTTGATTAGTGGATAATTGAGATATTTAAATAGTTATAAGTGAAATAAAATTAATAAACTATTTGTGAAATATTGTTCTTGTGTAACAGTGTTTTGTCACATCGAGGGAGAAGTTTTGGGTTTGCTCCATTCACACAATTTACTGGTACGATCTCATCTGAACTCCATTTGACCTCATCTCACTTGAAATGGACTGTATAGGAAAGCAGCAAAACACTTTCAAATAAACATCTCCTAAAATGCATTTTAACCTTGTATCTGGAAATCTATAAAAGAATACTATTTTTTTCAGCACATTGATAACACGGAGAGAATTCCTTACAGCTGAATATTATGATATTTAAAGGTTTCAAGATGTCTTTCCAGGTTTTGAGTTGGCAGCGAGCCAGTGACTGAATAGCTATATTTTAAAAGCCCATCTTGCCTCCACTTCCTTAGGTGTTCTAATTTTTCACATCAGTTTGCTCCCAGGAAATATTTAATACATTCTTTAAAGTTCATTCACTTTTCTGTTACAAACTTCCCTTCAAGAAAATCTTAAAAAAATAAGTACAAATTATAACAAATCCCTGCAAATCCTAGAGAAGCTGACCATCCTAAAACGTATAAGCACAAACATTTTGGCTTAGTTCCTTATAAAACTTAAATAAATGTTTATAAAAGAATCTTAGTATAGTATCATTATTTTCAGATCAACCTCTAAACTGGTTTGTAACAAACATATCTTTTTCTTGTATGTGTGGCTTGCAAAGCAATCTTAGCGGTTTAAAGCATCTGCGTTACATGTAATTTAAATACCTTTGAATTCTCCTTCCATAAACCATTGATTTACCACATAACGGGGGTTTCCAAACCCCATTCTTTTGGCCAGTACTTCATGTCCTATTGTGTGAACTGAAATGTGGCATAGCCTATCCAGTAGAGGATTGCACTAGGTAACCACAGGAAACACTCAATATAAAATCTCTGAGAATTTTACCATGAAAGGAAGGGAGCGAGACTTGTAACATTTCACAAAAATCCTTTTTGTGTCTAAATAATGCTCTTCTAGCATCAATGATTTTTTATTTTACTGTCAGCCCTTGGGAAAAAAAAAACACAACAACTTGATTTTTGTTTCTTAGATTGCCCAAGAATTTTAATGACTGTAAAAGAACTTGCCTCCTGTGGTCATTTGCAAATGAAATCTGTTGCAGAGGATATGTGTATGAACCTGCCTGGGGACCACTTATATGAAAGTTAATAAAGTCTATTAACTGCCTTTATGGGCTTAGACAAGCAGAATCAAAGGTAACTGGAGAACATTGAAAAATAAGGAAAAATGGAATATTAAGAACAATAGAAATAATACCAGGTGCTTTGGAAATAGAGGTCACCTTAATATATGGAAAAATTTAGGTACAAAATTAAGGGACTGTATGTCCAAGAAAACCTAGTGCTTGTGTGTGTTGTGTTGGATTTAGTTTGTATTTGCAGATAGTTACCACACTCCTGTTAAGTTAACGACCTAAGGGCTAGACTTGATGTCTCTTTGTTTTTACACATCTCTTCCTTTGCTTAAGAAAGCCCTCGTTCCTCATAGCCAATTCACGCCCTCTTTTAAACTTTGGCTTAATTTTTCCCTGTTCTCAAAATCTCATCAAATATTTACCTTCTATAGCAGCACATGCTTCATTAATTTGGCATAGCTCCGTGTTTGTTGAGCCCTCTTCTGCAGTTGTTGCATGTCTGTATAATTTAGCTCATAGACCAAATTTATTAGGGGCAGATGGTATCACTTGTTTTATTTCTGGTTCCTGTGTATAACCCAGGACAATAATCTTCTCATAGTAGGAATATTTAACTGTGGTGTTGACTACGTTCGATGATTCAACCAGGCATTTCCCAGTAGAGCACTATTGGCACTTTATAGGACAGATATTTGTTTTGTGGGACTTTTACCCATGCACCCCCACACTGCAAGACTTATAACATCCTTGGCCCAAACGCTAAATGCCAATAGTCCCTCAAGTCATTTGACAATCCATGATGCCTCCTAGGGAGGCATCGTTACTGCCCCAGTTGAGATTCAGTTCCTTCCATAATAGAACAATTTGGAATTATTTACTAGCTGCTTTATTTGTCCATCTCCCACACTAAAATGAAACTTCCAGAGCACAAGTACTGTTTTCTCCTGTGTCATCCATTGTATTCCCTGTGGTTAACACAATGCTTGGTGCATAGCAAGATGCTCAATAATTTATAGAAAAATGTGTGCCTAGGCCATTCTACACCTATGGGTCTTTGTGAAATTCTTGGCAGCAAATAATTTTAGCAACAACTTACTAAACAGTCTGATGGTCTGAGTTAAAACAGCATCCACTAGTTCCAAATAGAGATTAGTGTAGATATTGGCAGAATGTGGATTACATTAAATTTTACCACTAAACTTACTAGGAATTTTTGGAAAAGCCAAAAATTCTTTTTATACCTGGTTTCTCTTACTATGTAATACAGTAATTAGTAACACTTGCCTTTTACCCATGATAGTGACTGTTAGGCCAACAGTAATAATTCTTATCAAGATACCAGAAAGAGAAGCTTTGTGTATGTAATAAAGAGAGTCTTAGATGGTCATTACCATTTAACAGGGTTCAGTGTTGCCATCTTTGCTTTTAAAACAATGGAAACATCCACGTCACCTTCAATCGTCCACCTGGTTGAGTTCCTAGCTAGTAAGGTTAGAACCTACAGAGGGAAGGTCGCAAGCAGGATGTCTTACCATCACCAACCAGGTATAATGTTGATGGTTATCAATCTTGCACACATGTTATATTTGGCCATAATTTTTTTCTTTGTAACCAGTTTCTCAAATATCTAGAATCTATGCTGAGGAGTTAAATCAACATTATCTTTTATCTTTATCACCTCTGTCACTTTGAAGCACAAAAAAGTTCTGTTCCACAGGAACTTTTCGAAGATTTATCCAAACGTAAATCTTTCTTTTGATTTTTCTAAAGCAGGACTCAAAAACTTGCCCAAGGTCAGAATTCATTCAAGATGCATTGGTCTCTTCTTGAGCAGTAGTTTAATTTCCACCAGTTGTGCAGATTCTAGGAGGAGTAGCTGTTGGAGTTTCCTGGTAGCTTGGCAGTGTTATTTTCAGTGTTTTATTGGGCTTACTGTTTTGCTGAAGGCTTAACAGGCTCCTTTTCAGATTCTTAATTAAGAACAAGTTTAATGATTGAAGATAATTATCTCCAGATTAGAAGGGCTTTTAAAAATTTATCAGCATTCCAAAATTTAACAAATAGCTCTCTGATAATCTAATTAAAATCTTACTTTTGCCGCCAGACGACTTCAAGCCGGATACTCATTCAACTTCTTGTATCACACCATTAGCCATTTGTGCCATTTCTGACAATTCAGACACAGAAGTTGACCTGTGTTAATAATATTCATCTGTTTCCCTGGAGAATGATGATTTGCAATGATCAGGTCTCCCTTCTTATTGATTTTTAAAGGGAGATAATGTTAGTTTTCTCAAGTTATTAAGGGGCTATTTCTGTCATCCTGAAGTAGAGTCCATTGGCTGTGTAACATACCTACGTGTGCAGAACAGACAAAATAGTTTCCAGCAGCAAATCAGAATCAGCTGCTTTGCATCATAATGAAAGGCCTTTCACTTTCCATTGGATTTGCACCTTAAATAGTAATTAAATTTAGGAACCACATTGTAAAGGAATTTGGTCTAGTTTGGAACTATGGAATTTTGATGGATAATTAAACACATACAGAAAATCCCACACTGTTCATGGGAGCTGTTTACATAAGCTGGGGGCAAAATCATTTTTTCATAGTTCTGAAAATCATTTGGACTTCTTAAATAAGCCTTATTTACCCAAAGATGTACCTTAACCTGTTAGTAACTAGCTGTTGATTTAGAACTAACTTAAATATTGAATTTTAACAGTGGGATTTCTATGGCATCAAACAACTGGACAGGTCTTAATTATAGTTAAATGAAGATTCCAGAAGCACAGTTTGTCAGGCAATCCATGTTTTTGTTTTCATTTCTATTGCTCCCCAGGAAGTGTTTGTCAGTCTTTTCTTGCCCTTCATACTTTTCCAGGGCATTTGGTGGCAGCATAGAAAGTGGGTAAGGCTGTGAGACAGACGGCATAAGGCGTGGCGGGAGTTTCAGACCTCATCTGTGTACAGATTTATGTGCTTCCAATTATCAATGTGTGGGAGTTTTGTCCAAAAAGCCAGGCTTGTGGTTCCTTTTGTTCTTCGGTGTCTGTTGTGGTTTATGTTTTAAATGGGATGCAAATGTGATTTATAGCGCACAGCATGATGCACTTGGAGAGAACTGGACTTCACGAGGTGATGCAGACTCGAGTGGGGAAGGGCTCCGCCTGAGCAATGTGTTCCCGTGGGTGCCGAAGGAACAATCCAGCGTGGCCCAGGGTGAGACTGGGGAGTAAACAACACGTGAGAGGTTGTTCTGCACAGAGAGGATGGCTTCCTTCCCGGTGGTCTGGGAGAGCAGAACAAATGCCATCCCTTAAAAATGTTTAAGGAGCTGTTAAGTAGTGTTCCCG
The DNA here is from genome assembly GCA_031878705.1 of Tapirus indicus. NCBI lineage: Eukaryota > Metazoa > Chordata > Mammalia > Perissodactyla > Tapiridae > Tapirus > Tapirus indicus. Next base: position 111,300,728 of record CM062921.1, on the reverse strand, counting down.
TGCTGTTGAGAAAAGAACATACACAATAGCAATGTTTTCCCATTGGGCAGACTGTATGCCCTGATTCTATCAGAGACCTAAGAAATTCATGTATCACTATTCCAGACAACCACATTATTTCACTATCCCTATTAGCACTTTTGGATGACATGTTCCCAAGGACTCTTAAAGTTCTGACCAAATGGCCATGTTGTATGGTTAACAAATTATGCAGGCTGAGTATCCTTAAAGAGGAGATTAGATGGAATCAAGTCTGCCAACTCAAAGTTCCTATGGACATTTAATGACATGAAATCAAACTATTGAAGCATAATTCAACAAATCCACCCTGAGCACTTCCCATGAGCAAAAAAATAAATATACAACAATAGCAAAAAATAAAACAATTAACATATTTTTAATTTAAAAAGCAGCACAGACTTGAAAAAAAGAACTGAGTTTTAGTCTTCGCTCTTGTACTCTTGTAAGACTTGTTTTGACAATGCAGATATATTGTAACTTCAAGTATTTGAAAACACATTCAACACATATTTCAAACAGCCGTGTTTCTTTTAACACATTTTTATACACTTAGGGCATCCATTTTTAAACTGTAAAGTGAGAGAATTGGATTAGTATTGGCTTTTGGGGAAATAGTTGGGTTTTAAATCCCACTACTGCTACTTAATCTTTGTGGGAGTCTTGAAAAATTTAGTTTCTCTAATTTTCTGTTTGTCTATCTTTGAAATAGCACCTACCTCAAATGGCTCTTGTATGGATGTAAATGATGTGTGTATGTATGATGGATGTATGGATGATGTAAATGCATGTGAACTGCTTAGAAAAATTGACTGCCACAAAGATGAGCCTTATTTAACTCCATTGCTCCTTCCCACTGCTAAGTTAGACTGGTCCTGGAACCCCAGTGACTAAATGTTGGAGCTCCCAACACTCAAGATCTGGATCTGGGGAATCTAAGAATATTCCAACCGTGAGAGGGCCTTGATCATTTTTCAGGGAAGACAAGAGAGAATTTAATTTTCAGCTCTTTATTAGTGTAAGGACATGGATGCTGCACCTTTGGATTCAGCATGCAGCAAGCCAACACCTCTCTGGAGGCTTTCTGTCATCTGGAAGCTGTCAGCTGGAGCAGGCCTAAAGGAAAAGAGAACAAGAGCAAGGGTATTCAGGAACAGTGGGGGAAAAATAATTATCTAGAAAAGCACAAAATCTAACATAAGCAAATCATTTTGCAGGAACTGAGCACTAAAGGGTCAAGATATCTGACAGTTGTGGATGGAGAAGTGAGGCAAGAGTAGGACAAGAATTCATTCTGCCACAGGGGCAGGGACGTAGACTGTGGGAGTGTGTGTGAGGGGGGAGGGCATGTCACTGAGTGAGGCACAGGAAGAGGAAGTGCCAAAAGCAAATTTCATCTACTTCCAAACTGTGCCTCTTGTCCCCTCCTCCCTGGAGATTTTTCTCAGTTCTATTTTTTCCTTTTCCCTGTTTGGAGAAGTGAGGGAGGGGAGGGCCAGCCTTAGTGAGCTGATTTCTACTATGCCTCTGAGGCAAAGAAGGAGTCAGGTTGGGGACTTGGCTGGGTTTTGGGTTGTCTGTGCTAGCACCTGTGCTAGCTCATGGGGCAGCCTGCAGATGGATTGTCAGGCAGTGGAGTCCCATACAGAGGTTACTTGTCCATCTGGCTTCTGCATCTGGCTCTGCCTCCTCACCTTGGTGCAAAATGCAGCCATTTTATCCGATTTCAGTAAAACGATTGTCTCATACCAAGCCCTCGTTAGTTTCAGGAGACTTTTAGTAAAGTTTTATATATGAGGGTAGGGGATGTGGAAAGGGCAGTGGAGGTGAGCAGTGTGTAGATCTAGGGGCTAGTTCACAGGAAGAGATCACAGAGCAATAAACAGGATCTCACTGTATTAGGGTTCTCCAGGGAAACAGAACCAAATAGGATATATATATATACACATAAAGGAGATTTATTATGAGGAATTGACTAATGCAATTATGGAGGCTGAGAAGTCCCATGATCTGCCCTCTGCAAGCTGGACACCTGGGAAAGCTGGTGGTATAATTCAGTCTGAGTTCAAAGGCCTGAGAACCAGGAGGGCCAATGATGTAAACCCCAGTCCAAGGGCAGGGGAAGATGAGATGAGATGTCCCAGCTCAATTAGTGAGGCAGGAAAAGAGACAAATTATTCCCTCCTCCACCTTTTCTATTCAGGCCCTCCATGGGTTGGATGATGCCCAACCACACTGGGGAGGGCAACCTGCTTTATTGAGTCCACTGATTCAAGTGCTAATATCATCCAGAAACAATGTTTACTCTGGGCATATGTGTCCCACCAAAGTTGATACATAAAATTAACCACTGCTCTTATTATCTTAACTGGTTCTTTTTTCATATATTTCCCCTTCTTCTTCTCTCTCACTTAGAATATACATTAATCTCCTAATATTATGCATGGCCATTTACCAACCATCTTTTGATATTTTATTGAATTGTATCTACCAAATAAATATTGAATTTATTGACTTATTGAATTGTTTCTACCAAAAAACGTTCAGTTCTCTAAATGGTAAAGTTTTTTTTAAGTAAATTTTTTTCTATCCACTTACCCTTATAAAAAGACAGTAGGTTTTCTTTTAATGCACATATCGCACAGAGCATATTGCAGATTAGTAAATATTTGGCTGTAATCATGAGTTAAATTCAACTCCTATAAAATTTACATTAAGCACATGCCGAATGATAAAAATGACATAATAGTTGATTTCCTCATGGTGTTTTCTTGAAAATATTCTATAATTAAATGCTAGTATGGTAGAAATGTGTTTGTTTGCTAAAGGAGAAAATAATAATAGGTTAGTCTTTTCCTAATGATTATTATAATGAGACTTTTAAATGGTGACTTGCAACTTGTGAATTACTGACTATATGCTTTGGAACTAGTAATTAAAAAGCAATAGTCATTGTGGAAAGATACCAAAATGGCAGAGATGAACTATGATAAAACCAGAGTCACTAGAATGCAACCAAAAAGAAAAGATAAGAATAATGGTTTCATAAAAAGCATTCCCAGAGATGATACTGTTCAACTGCTTCTACAAGGAAAGCTGAAAGGGTACACATGAGGAATGCAACTCATTTTCCCTAAGTTTTCTTCAGTTATTTTTATTTCTTCTGTTTTATATCTATTTTTCTTCTCATTATAAAATAAGATTATCTTCTGGTTATAAAAGAAGCTCACTGATTTTACTGCATTTAGAAGATTTTAAAGGAAGAAAATCAAAACCTATAATCATCTTACTATCTGTATTAGTTAGTTTTTGCTTTGTGACAAACCAAATCTAAAATCTAATAGCTTAAAACAACTCAAAACAATCATTTTATTTAGTTCATAATTCTCTGGGTTGGTTAGTTGTATTTCTGTTTTGGGCTGAAGTGGTCAGCTGGCAGTTTGGCTGATGGTGGCTGATCTCGGGTCACTTCACTCACGTCTGGCAGTTGGCTAGCTACTTGGTCTAGGGGCCTCAGCTGGGATGGCTTGTCACTCTTTCATTATTGCCTCCCACTTCCCAATAGGTTATCCCAGACTTCTTTACATGGTGGTCTCAGGGTTCCAGAAAACAGCACGAGGGCAAACTCTCACATGGAGCGCTTGTTAAGCCTCTGCTTGCTTCATGTTAGCTAATGCCTAATTGGCCAAAGGAAGTCTTATGGCCAGGCTGAGTCAAGATACGAGGAGACTACTCAAGAGTAGCCTATAGGAAAAGCGCTTATTGTGGCCATTTTTGCAAACAACATAAAAAACCATTTGAGCCAGAATTTATATTCAGCTTAGTCTTGCATTTTTCACTTAGAAAAGGATATGAGAACTTACCTTCAGAAATATCATTCTTAATGGCTACATAATATTAAAATACGTGATTGTACTGTCATTTGATTTATCCACTTCCCTACTAGAAATAGTAGTCAGCTTTTAATATTTTTCTATTCTAAAAAAAATCCCATATAACCTTTATGATTTGGGTGCGTATTACTGGATTGATTTATATGAATAATCTTGAAGCTCTTGATAAAGATTGCCAAATTGCTCCCCAGAAAAACTGAAGCAATTATATTCTCACTGGCAATGTTTGAGAATATCAAATTTACTACCATGTCATGGACGCAGGCTAGTATACATTTTGATAATTTTTGTCAGTTTGATAGGTAAAAAGCTATATTTTCAAATTTATAATTTTTATTGTCTCAAATATTAAACATTTAAAAAGTAAGATAGAATTTTTTCTTGTAAGCCATTAGTTATTTTTTAGGAAATTTTTTTTCACTGAAATAAAAATATTAAAGTCATATATTTAGAAAAGATAAATTTGGGTTGGAAGAAGTTTGAAAAATGGCTGTATTTACATAATAGGGAAACCCACATACTTTCCCTTCAGTCTTTTCATCCTATAGTAGTAAACGCAATTGCTAGAACTTTGAAAATGTTCTATGCTTCTTGAAGATAGGTTAAATAATGTATATTTGAAAAAACAGAGATTGAAACTAGATGCTAAGATACTACAGTAGCATAAAAATCTGAGACTTTTAAAAATTTGTTTTGGAGATGAGGGTACAAGAGCTAAAGGTCCTTTTAGGTATGGGACTCAAAATACCCACTTTTAATTAAGCAAATACTTAGGAGCAAGATTTCAAAATTTTGAAAGAATACTTTTTGGCTACATCTTGTGTGTTGCAAAAAAGAAGCAGTAAGTGTAAGATTAACTTTAACACTGAATCCTAGAATGTTGTTTTTAATTTGAATGTTGCAGTAACACAAAGACTAGATTTTAATAGAGACATTGGATGTCCTAGAATATCATAAAAACAACTTCCTGATACTGGGTTCATATAATATTTTTGATCACAGGTTTCTGGTGATTAAAATTCAAGCTTACTCTAGACAGTCTGTGCAATACATGCGAGTTACGGGTGTTGTGAGGACCTTAATGTCTGCATTTCTGGACTTTTAAAAAAATTGCATACAGTAGTTTTCCAAAATGTTTTTGAAGTGGAGCTTAAGAAAACGTTTTGAAGACAGGATGTATGACCAAAGGAAAGAGGAGGAGAGCAGCTGTTAGTAGCAGGCAGGAAGCACACCCCTGGATGTGCTTCTGGTTGGGGGTGATGATGTGGGGAACAACTTAAACTCAAGTGACTTTGACCAATTTTTAGACCTAAAAAGACTGGCAAGATGCTTATCCCTCATTAGCAGTTGGCAATTTTATAATACATGACTCTAGGAAAGAGGAAGAAAGAAGAAAGAGGAAGCTTTTGAATGCAGGAGAGAAGGTAATTTCTTCAAGCTGTTGAAATACACTGATTGTGACTCTTGTGGTGAGAAAGAGGATGTACACTCTAGAAAATAAACCACTTGTTAGGGCTTAGCAAGGAAAAAACCCCAATGGCAAAAAACTCACCTCCTACATCAAATAATCTGCTACAGTTCCAAAAAGGAAAACTAAAAGTACTTCAGCCTTAGGATACATATGGTTTTACAGTGTATATTATATTGTTTCCTTCTCTGATGTCTTTTATTCAAAATTATTTGCAAACATTTAATTCACGTGCTACAACTCAAAACATATGCCACTGGATATCACATGCTTTTTTCCCTCTTCTTTCCTATAACTGTTACAGGTATTTGCAATTTCTGGATGTAACAATGTTACATTATTTCAGTTTTTCCGTTCAGGACCAAAGGATGTTTGAGAAGCGAATGTTATATTTGGACAATGAGAACCCAAATGGATTCTTTGGTCACAAAATATTAATTAAAACTGTGATCACTGCATTCTGGATATGTTCCTGTAAAGAAAGTGATATAGCTCCTTCAGAATTATATTTTTGAGTAAAATAATTTTATTAAGAAACTTTAAGTTATTTTTTTAACCTGATAAGTTTAGTTGTTCAAATGTTCCCCAAACAAAACAGCAAGTAACCCTCTCTCCAGAACAATATAATAACAAAATAAGGAAAGTGAAATATTTTTTCTGAATGTAAGAATTTTTTGAACATTTTCCTTTCCCATTTCTCTTTTATTTGTGTAATGGTGCTGAAAAGTAGATATAGTAATAATGCCTCTGAAGAGTGAGAGGTTTCCTTCTGAGGAAACTTAAGAAGTGCTTGCGTAACCTTGACAATATACCACACAAATAAGGTCTAGAAAATATTACAAGTTGTAATAATATGGGCTTTGTTAAACTCTTAAATCCTTATCATTGGCTTGGTGGAATCTTTGTTAATATTATTGGCTTCCCACTTTACTCCCCATGATCACTAAATGAAAAGAATTTAACTCGATTGTATCAGTTATGATTAGGTTTCACTGCATTTAAGAGCCCTCAAAAAGTGACTTGATCAAGCTAGAGAATGAGTTCTCTCTCAAGGAAGAGAAGTCTGAAGATGGTTCAGAACTGGCATGACAACTCATCAGGGTCCAAAGTCTCCTATCTTTCCATTCCACCTTTTTTATATATGGATTCCATTCCTGAGGTTGCCTGAGAGTTTAAGGTGGCTGCTGGAATTCCATATCATATCAACTTTCCAGCCAGCCAGTAGGAAGAAGGGGAGCAGAGCAAATATGGACATGTACCATTTGTTGATTATCCCTTAAAGGAGCTTCCCTAGAAGACCAAGGTAAAAATTTTGCTTACATCTCCTTGACCAGAACGTAGTCACCAAGCTATCCTTCATTGCAAATGAAGCCAGGAATATTACCACCCTGGATATACTTTGTTTCTGCTACTAATGAAAAAGTGAAGAATAGATATTGGATAGGCAATTAACCATCACTGCCTGATACATCTATTCTAAACTCTTGGAAGAGAAGAATATTTAGGTCCAAATACATGACAGATACTTTCTATATATTTGTTCCCTGACAGATTGCAAGGACAATGCTAACCCCAGCTTACCTACCTACTAAGTTGTCTACCCACTCCCACCACTTACCTCTTTGAGAAACTTTCTCTTCCTAATTCCTACCATTGAATGGACAGTGCTTACTTTCTCTCCTGGGAGGGAGATTATTCAGGAACTCTTAGAAGTAGAGAAATGAAAAAATTTGAGAATCTGGAATCTTTCCAATATAAAATGTGACTTAACTGGGTAAACAGAATGTATATCTGAAAGAAAAAGTGGGTGATGAGTAGATCTGCTATCAGAACAGCAGAGTAGGTGATATAGGTAATATGGGAAGGCAAGGAAATTACTTCCATGAATATCACTGAAGAACTTTGAAGATGAAAATGGATACTTTTAAAGGAACGTAAATTGACATGAAGGTAGAAGGGACTTTTGTTATTTGAATTACAGTTATAAATGATAAGTTTATTTTTATTTAAATCCATAACACAAGCAGCTACCAAAATCATCAGCTTCATGTAATACTTCCATCAAAACCTATTGAGATTCTCTGTTACCTACTGAATCTCAAGTCTATACCTAATATTTAAGTTCTTTCACTAAATATCTCCTCTCCATTTCAACTATGTCCTTATTGCTTCTGAATATACTCCTTGACTATAGTTAAGATAATTTCTTTGAGCATATGTTGTTACTTCCAGCGTGTGTGTTCTTTGTCTCTGAAATTCCCACTCACGATGCATCTTGTAGCTCTATTTTCTTGCTGCCATATATTTTAGGCACATGCTTTCAGATTTGGATGAAACTGATTTATTTCAGGAGGGCTTTTGTGAGTCATCCAAATTGGTGATTTCATTATCCATGTTCAACATCAAATTAATATTAAATTGCATTTAGGAACCTAAGTAAGTAAATGCTCTATAATGATCTACCTGGCAGAGTATTTTTTTATTGTTTTTGGAATGAAAGTGCTTATGTGACTCCCTTAAATATGCTCCCTCTAGGACTTTGTCCCATGCAGTAATGACACTCTTGAAGGCAATGCAAATCTACATCTACTTTGACCCTGACCCAGTTGGAGGGAGTTCTGCAGAACTCAGGAAGGTGACAAGGTAATAGCCTTAGTGTAAACCCTTTAACTACAATTCCTTTGGCATCGACCATAACCTTTGCCAGATGCTACAGTCTCTCTCAAAACCCTTTCCAGATCTCTCCCCAAACAGGACTTAACTAGACCTTATGCTAATCCTCTTCTGATTACTGTTAATCTATTTGCATAAAAATGTTCTGAAAATAATATTAACGCAAGAAATGGACATGTTACCTAGGTAACTGGGTATGGTGCATGTGTAGCACAGTCTTTACCCTATTTTTATTTGATAGACTGTCAGTTGGGTTCTTGGTTCATGTCACTCTCATTTTGTAAGAAAGTAGATACTATTCAGTCTTCTTGTTATCATATCTCTTTTCCCACATTGTCTTGATGAGCTCTGTGGGTTTCTCTGAATTCTTTGACTTAATATATTCTGCATTTATTAATTAACTCTGATAATATTCTGCCCCCAGTGCATGGCCTCCCAGCTAGATTTTTTTTTATGCCACCCTCACAGCTAGGTATGGCTGTGTGATTAAGTTCTGATCCTTGGAATATGATCGAGAGTGAGGTCCTATTAAATAGAAAACAATTAAAAGTAAAGCATTTGCCACCTCCTCCTTTTCTCTTCCTGATAGCTGGGAAATGGAGACTACTAGAGTCTTGAACCAAGAGTTGGAAGATAGGTTTTGAGGATCCAAGCAATCCTGTTTGGATGAACCGTACACCTCTGGATTGTTACATGAGAGAAATAGATTTTCTTTAAGCCACTTGTTCTGTTTGGGGAGTAGGGAGGGAGAAAGGGGGAAGTGGGCCCCTTTGTCTTAGCAGCATTGTCTTTATTCTAACTAATACCCTGGTTTAATTTAAGCTCTACTAGTTAGCTCTGATTTCTCTTGAACATGTTACTTAATCTCTCTGAATTTATTCAGTCATAAAATAAGAGTAACAACACCTATCTTCAAGGGTAGTTGTGACAATCAAATGAAATAGCATATATATAACATCAAAGAATTTGAGAAGAAAGAATTCTTTCTTATCTCCCAAAAGCTGGATCTTTAAGGAACCATGAACACTTCCATGTTCTCAGAATAAATAAATAGACTTGGAAGCGTATAGAACACACTATATAGTACCATAATACTTTTCAAAACAGCATGCTGAATATAAATTGCTTGAAAACCTGTAATGGGAAAGAATGTCTGGGTGGCCTAAATCCCAGAAGGAGAATCTCAAACATAAGGCTCTATCTTGGTGTTTTAGAGACTGATTCTGTATTTGATTTAGGGATGAATTTATCCTTTGCTGTCTTGCTTCTCTCTTCTCTAAAGTGGGAAAACTCATAAGACTTCTGGCCCAATGAATAACAAGCTGACAACTGTAAGGAGTTTTAACTGCACAAAGTTATTATTTGTAATAACTCAAAAGTTAGAACATGTGTAAAACATATTAGAATATTTTCTGCTTTCAAGATATTCATATTATAGTCCCATTGTATAGGAAAAATTTATAGGGCTAATCATCACTTTATTATTTATTTGTTTATTTATTGCAAAGACCTACCGCCACCTCATTGAATATTGGGAGACACATTTTCACTTAGTGACATTTTTACTTGTGTGGTCTTTTTGCCTGAATGTTCTTCATTCCCATGTATTTTATTAATACTACCAAGCACGAACAATATTTTTTCCTATTTGAATTTGTACAACAATTTTCATTATGTCAAGACTCTGCTCATGAAACTAATTTCTTGTTTACTATCATATAAAATTTTAAGTTGTTTTTTCCTTTTGTATTCAAGACCTTCTTTTTCCTGTCTCCACCCCAACTATGCAGTCTCAGTTCTCTGTACTTCCCAGCGCAAACTTCTTACTGAGATAATTTTTAAAATGTGTTTTTGGAAATCGAGCATTACCAAGAAGCATCAAGTGTTAGCAAGAGATAATATTTGAGTCAATTGCTGATATACACACATATACACTGCACTATAATTTAGAAACATCACACAATCATCTACAATTTTTTAACATGTTGGTGAAGATTAATGCATATAGGACACTGTGTATGCTGCAGACCTTGGAATAAAATTGTATTGCCATCTCAGTACATGTGTTTGAAGATCTTGCAAATGCATCATTAATTAGAAAAGTTTTAGCTATGGGCCTTAACTTTTCTTCCAGACTTTTCCATTGTTATGGGTTGAATTGTGTCCCCCTAAAGTCATGTGTTGAAGTCCTCACCTCCAGTATTTCAGAATGTGACCTTCTTTGGAGATAGGGTCCCTACAGAGGTAATCAATTTAAAATGAGGCCATTAGGGTGGGCTCTAATCCAATGACTCATGTTCTTATAGAAAGGGGAAATTTGGACACAGAGACACACCCATAGGAAGACAATGTGAAGAGACATAGGGAGAAGATGACCACATATAAGCCAAGGAGAAAGCCCTGGAACATATCTTCCCTCATAGCCCTCAGAAGAAACCAACCCCGCTGACACCTTGATTTTGTACTTCTTGCCTCCAGAGCTGAGAGACACTAAATTTCTTTTGTTTAATCCATCCAGTCTGTGGTATTTTGTTACCGCAGCCTTAGGAAACTAATATGTGTGTGTTCACAAAAACACAATCCTTATTTTATAAAGAAGTATGTATAAAGGTATTGCAGTTGATGGCACCACCTTCCATTTTAGTTGACCAACAAAAACCTGGGGAGCTATTGTTTTTTTTTTTTTTTTTGTGAGGAAGACCAGCCCTGAGCTAACATCCGTTGCTAATCCTCCTCTTTTCGCTGAGGAAGACTGGCCCTGGGCTAACATCCGTGCCTATCTTCCTCTACTTTATATGGGACGCCACCACAGCATGGCTGACAAGCAGTGCGTTGGCGGGCGCCCGGGATCCGAACCTGCGAACCCCGGGCTGCCAAGCACAAACTAAACCACTGCGCCACTGGGCCAGACCCCTGGGAGCTATTCTTGATCTCTCCCTTTCCCTTACTCCTCATATCCAAACTATCACCAAATATTTCTCAACTATCATCACTTCTCTATAGTACCCTGCTATTAGGAAGCCTAAGCCACCACAATATCTTGTCCGAAACATCGAAAAAGCCTCCTAACTGATCTACTTGCTTCCATTCTTTCTCATCTACAATCAATTCTTTACAAACAGAGTTATATTTAGAAAATGTAGATCATCTCATGTCTCTTCCTTGCCTGGAACCCTTTTTTGGCTCCCTTTTGTTCATAGAGTGGAATCCAGACTTCTTACTTGGTTTACCAGGCCCTGTGTCCTGCTTTGAAAACACAATTCAAGGAACTCTGCTTTGGGCCAAAGGGAATAACTAGTACTCAACAATATCCATGTCTTAAATGACTAGAAAACTAGGCAAAATGCATAATTGCTTTGAGATGTTGGGCAATAGGCACTGAGGGACTGAAATCCCCGAGAGAAGGGAAACAAATGAGCTGAGCACCATGATCTTCTGGTTTTCTGTCTGGAGCAACTTCCTTGAAATAGGATCAAACAGAGCACAGTGCTCTCTCTGAGATAGAGAGATCAGAGTGCCAGGCTACAGAGACAGTTAGAGTTTTCAGGGTAGGGAACTGAGGAGAAAGGAGCTTTACTAAGAAGAAGGTCTAGAATCCTGCATAGGGGAACCCATTGGGTCTTTGCCTGAATACTTAGCTGTGCCTGCACAGAGTGAGACCCTGTGAGCCCAGGCAAAGAGCCAACTACTGGGTGAAAAAACAGCCACCAGAGAGTGGTGAAATGAACAATTTATGGAGCTCACACAAGACTGGATGATGAATAGTTCAGACCAGGCTTCACTCTGAATAGAGTGAAAAGTCATCTTTGAAAACCCTGGGCATTTAGAAGTGTCCACAGAAAAACTACAGCTAAAGAGTAGAGCTGATATAGCCCTAAAGTAAAACCTACGCTAGACTCTCACTAAGAAAATTAAAATACAAGACTTGAAAGAATCAAACTGCTATGCAAGCCAATTAATAGCCTGCTGAAAACTCAACACTCTATTAAGGAACACAAAAAATCCAGACACTCAACAATATAGCATCCATAATGTCCAATGACTACTAAAAAATTACTAGACATATGCAGAAAATTATGATTCCTGATCAGGATTAAAATCATTCAATAAAGTTGCATTCAGAAATAATGAGAGATGATAGAATGTGAAGAGAAGTCTTTAAAACAGTCATTATAAAATTGTTCAAGGATTTAAGGGAAAACATGAAAATAATGAGGGAACACATAGGAGATCTCAATAGAGTTTGGAATGTATATAAAAAAAAGAACCACATGGAAATTCTAGAATTGAAAACATAATACCTGAATTGAAATTTTTACTAAACACTGCAGAAGAAAACATTTAACATGCAGATGGGCAATTGAAACTATCCGCACTGATTGACAGAAAAAAGGCTGAAAAAAACTTGAAGCCTCACTGACCCATGAACAAACAATATCAAAACATCTATTATGTGTAATTGCAGGACCAGAAAATGAGGAGATAGATTGTGACAAATTTTTTTTCAAGAAATAATTGTTAAACATTTTCCAAATTATAAACTCACTGATCCAAGAAGCTCAACAAACCCTAAACAGCATTAACACAAAGCAAAATACAACAGGGCACATCATAGTCAAAATTGCTGAAAATAGGTGACAAAGAAGAAAATCTTAAAAGCAGCCAGAGAAATACAGCACATTAACATAGTAACAATAATAAAGATAACCACTGACATTTTATCAGGAACTATTCAAAAGAAGAAAACAACAATGAATTTTTAAAGTCCTAAAAGGAAAAAAAAAGTCAACCTAGAATTCTGTATTCTGTAGAAATATTTTTCAAAAAGTAGAGTGAAATAAGGACATTGTCAATCACAAAAAACCTCCAAGGATTTGTTTCTTGTAGGCCTGCACTAAAGGAAATGTTAAAGGACGTTCTTCTGGCACAAGGAAAACGATACCAGATGAAAATTTGTATTATGAGAAGGAATAAAGAGTTCCAGAAATAGTCAATACACAGACAACAAAATATTCTTTGAGTTACTAATTTCTTTGAGATAATTGACTGTTTAACGCAAAACAATAACAATTATTATAGAATTTATATCATATGTAGAAGAAAAATTATAAAAACATTACCACAAAGCATGGGGAGTTGTAAATGGGAATTTAGTATCATAAAGTTCTTACTTTACATGTGGAGTGTATGATAAATTTAAGATGCATGTTGTGAATTTCAGCACAACCACTAAAACAAAGAATAAAAGAAGACGGGTTAAAAGCCAATAGAGGACATAAAATGGAATGTAAAAATTATTCAGTTAACCTAAAAAAAGGCAGGAAAGGAGAAAAAGGAATAAAGAACAGATGGAACAATAAAAATCAGTTGCAAGATGGTGTTACTTTAATATTAATAACTACATTAAATGTTAATAATCTAGCCATTACTATTAAAAGAAAGACATTTTCAGTCTGGAAAAAAAGGCAAGACCTAATTATTTGCTGTTTGTAAGAGAAATACACTACACATAAATATAGGTTAAAAATAAAGGATAGAAAAACATATACCATGCAAACACTAATCTTAAAAATGTCAGACTGGCTGTATTAATTTATTGAGAAGACGTAACAATCCTAAATGTATATGCACTTAATAACAGGGCTTCAAAATATACAGAGAGAAGACTGAGAGAACTGGAGGGACAAATAGAAAAATTCACAATCATAGTTGGAGCTACAATATTCTTCTCTTGGTAATTGATGGAACAAATAGACAGAAAATCAGTAAGTATAAGAACACTTGAATAACACTATTGACCTATCAACCCAACTGCCATAGAACATTGCAGCCCCACGATTGCAGAATATACATTTTTTTATGTACGTGAAACATTCACCAATGTTCCTATAAATCTGAAAGGATTGAAATCATATAGAGTATGTTTTCTGATCACCATGGTATTAAGTTAGAAACTAATAGCAAAAGATACATTGAAAATCCCCAAGTATCTGGATATTAAGCTGCAAAGAATAAATTACTAGAGAACTCCCAACTTGACTGATCTAGATAAAAGGAAAGGAAATATAAATTACTGATATCAAGAATAAAATAAGGGACATCACTCTAGAGTCTATTAACATTAAAGGGTAATGAGGAACATTATGAATAATTTTATACCAATAAATTTAATAACTTAGAAGAAATGGATAAATTCCTTAAAAGATACAAATAACCAAAACCAACATGGCAAGATATAGAAACATCTGAGTAGCTCTATAAAGAAATTAACTTTATAATTAAAAACCTTCCCACAAAGAAAACTCCAAACTCAAGATGGCTTCACTTATGAATTCTATCAAATATCTAAGGGATAGTTAGCGACAATTTTAAATTTTTTCCCCAGAAAATAGCTTCCACAGTCTCCTATACTAAGCACATTGCAAAACTTATTACTCTATACTATTACCGCCTGTTTTCACGTCTGTCTCAGCTCCTACCCTGAAACTAACCTTTAACTCTATATTCTCAATGACCAGGATGGTGTCTGGCATAGAATTTGTGCTAAATAAATGTATGTCGATATTTTTTTCAAGCGACCGTGTTAAAATTTAAATTTATACTCCCACCAGTAATATATAAGGATCCTGGTGGTTCTATATCCTAGCTAGCATTTTATATTGTCAGTCTTTTTGATTTTAGCCATTTCAGAGAGTGTGTAGTAGTATTTCATTGTGGGTTTATTTTGCATTTTCCCTCTGACTGATGTTGAGCATTTTCACATGACCATATTGGCCATTTGTATATCTTCCCTTGTGAGGTGCCTATTAAAGTCTTTTGCTCATTCTTTATTTAGTTGTCTTCTTGTGTGTACACATGTTATATTTTTATGTCCTTTTAAAATGCATATTATATTTTAATAGGGTGAGGTAAAATACTGTAAGAACTATAGACAACTGATTAAAAACAGGAATTTTGAAAGAAAATATAAAATTGGATGTGATAAGATTGATCAGCTCAAGATAAATTGATTCTTCAATTAGTGTGGACAAGACTGACAGCAATGTAAGGAATGAAATCACTATGCCAAAACCCAAAACACAGAATATAACAACCCAACCAACCAAGCATCAACCAAGCCACATTCCTTTCACAGAAAAAAGTACCATGCAAAAGTCAAAGATAAGGAAGTACAATGACAGATAATTTTCACTTGTGTGGGGTTCATCTTTTGTAGGTAAAAGAAAAAAGACCAATTCCTCAGTGTATTTTATGTAGCAAAATTTTGCAAAATAATTCTGAGGTCACTCACTCCAAAACTATTTTGATTGGAAACAAAGTAGAGTGTAAAAATAGATTTCTCACTTTCTTTGTAAACTGAAGTGCTACTATTATCAGTAATTTCCGTAAAAGATTTAAATATGGCAATGAAAATTCATAGCTTTTTTCCCTCAATGATTAGAAATAAGTCATTGTGTAACAAGGATAGGCTATAGGGAGAGATAACCCTGTTAAGCTGTAAACCTTTGCCACAGGTATTTTAAATGTGTAAGCTACTACAAAAGTGTAGTCAGTACCGTTGCATAATACATAGGATCACACAGTCCTAAAAAGAATCTAAAAATATATATCTGTATATTTGACATGTTGAAGAATGAGATTATCTGATATTTTAATATCTGGCTACTGTCTCTTTTTCAGATTAGCATGGTCTGAAATTTACATGGAAACCAATATGCAGAGAATAAAATTCTTAGTATTTAAATAAAATAAGTTGGTAAACAATCTGTAATGATGCTACAAAGCAGTGACAAGGAGATCCACAGACACTGTGAGTCATAGAAAAGTTGACTGCAAGTTCCATTTCTATAATGGCAATACAAGGAGTTCACAGACTTCCTCCCCAGGGAAACTGGTGAAACTTATAAAAAATACAACCAATTAAGTTCTCTGGAAATGGTCCTAAAGGCATATAGCAAATGAAGTGACATTTGTTCAAGAAAATCTACTAAACTCAGTAAGAGTGTCAAGTCTGTGGCATTTGAACCCCAACATGTTTCCTCTGAACCCAGTGTGAGGAAAATCCACTCCAGGTGGATGCGGCCAAGAACTCAGGGCTGCCTGTTCTTCAAGCTCCAGCTGAGGGCTATGGTATATTCCTGGGAAGTGAAGGGCATCAGCATTCTTATCCCATCCACCGCTACCTTTTGTGGAGGCTAAGTTCCTTGATAGTGTCACTGAGAGATGTGGGCTTCCTTCTTTTACCCAGCCCCCACTCACGTGATGGAGGCTGTACCTTGGACACAGGTGCTGAGAGTAATGGGACCCTGATCATTCTCACCTCGGCTTGTTTGTAAGGTGGAGACTCCATTGTGGGAGAGGTAAGCTGAGAAAACCAGAGGTTAGCCCTCCCCCACAATAACTAGCACCCAGTTCCTAAAGCAGGTATGTCACACAGAAGTGTGCCATTTTTCCTGCCCCCAGCTCCAGAGCGATGGCTCAGATATTTTTGCACGGGGGGAAAGGCAAGCCATAAAACAAAGAGCTCCTAAGCTGTTCCCAGAGGAACTGACTTGATTTGTTCAAACCTAAAAGCACTCTCAAATACAGTGGAGGTTGTGGTGAAAAGCATTTAAGAGGAGACCAGTAGCTTCATAAGCTAACCATGGAGCAGAGTTTACCAGAGAAAACCAGGGAAGTATACAGCTAGGAAGAGCCCTCTTTGGATCAGAACAAATCTCAAATACCAAACTCAAAAACCATCCTTGTGAATGAGGACAAAATTAATTGGATTGAGATCCAACTATATGCTATCTACAGGAGATACGCTGTAGATTCAAAGATACAAATAGATCAAAAGTAAAAGGATGGAAAAGCTTTATCATGCAAACTGCAACCATAAGAAAGCTGGAGTGGCTACACTAATATCAGACAAGATAGGATTGAGTGGTAAAAATTTTCTAAAATTATGGTGATGGTTGTGCAACTCTGTGAATATACTAAAAACTGTTGAATTGTACACTTTATAAATGGATGGATTGCATTTTTACTAGTTGCAAATAATCCCTCTATGTGCATTGGGATTACATTGAAAACATTCAAGCAGAACAAAACAAAATTTAAATAGCCTGAGGCTAAAAAGATAGCAACTGTCATCCACAGTCTTTAAAATTTTTAATTTCATAAAAATAGCCCAATTGTTTTACTCTTCATTTTTCAGATGACGAAACTAAGTGATTTGCTTGAGGTCAGTTGATAGTGGGAGACTTAGACTAGTATTTCAGAATTTGGACTCTATTTATTATAATTTATAATTATAAATATATATTATATATTTAACAAGTTTGAGTTGAGTACCTACCACATGTAAAGAACTCTACTTGGAACTGAGGACTCAGTGGAAAATTAAAACAGAAATGGATCCTATCTTCTTAGGTCTTACTGTCTAGTGGGTATATGGACATTTTTCTAATAACCACACCTGTGGTGATTGCTACAAGAAGTGACAGGCAGTGCTGTGGTAGAGTGAAAGGAATTGAGCAGGTGAGGAAAGTCAGAGAAGGCTTTCCTGTGACAATGGCAGGTGAGTTGAGATCTGAAGGAAGATCAGGCACAGGTAGGGAGGAGTGGGAAGAGCATTTCTCAGGGAAACATATCAGCAGCTCTGTGATTGACGGGAGCACAGTGCACTTGAAAAATAAAAAAAGGCTCATTTGGCTGGCCCATTCAGCTACACAACTCAGATCGCAGGATTTCTTTTAAAAGCAACACTTTGGTTTCCCTGGATATGAATTGTCTGGTTAAGATAGCATTTATTTTAAACTCTATATTTCCCATGTCTTTCCACATATATGTTATTGCTTTGTAGGCATCACTTTTGGGTTTAAAGCTTTTGGAATGAAATAAGTAATAATTGAGAACAATATCATATTTTCCTTTAAATCCTGTAGATTAAGAGTCTAGAATAGCTTTATGAAGTTCTCAGACAATGCTTCCATTTTGCTATGGGAGATTACTATATCTTACAAGAAGCATCAATGCAAAATAGGATATCTAAATTGTGAGAAAATTCTAGAGTGAGGCATTTTTATACTGCAAAATAGAACAGCCCAAATTTTCATTCAATCTTTGATGTTCTTACCAGCATCTTATTTTAATATACTTTTTCTTTATCTTTAGCCAGCAAATGCAGAGCAGCTAAAATACAATGTTAAAGACTCAGCAGTGCATATCTGATTGAATAACCAATAAACAAAATACAGTGTTTCATTTTCCCTGAATCAGAAGACCTTATTTTTGCAAAGACAGATCATGGAGGCAAAAAATAGGTCTGATCCTGACAATTTTATAGTTTAACTCCCTTTTCCTGAATTTCTCTGTTGTCGTGTATGTTCCTGTCATGTTCTCTTCCAAAAGTTGCTCAAAAAGTCTGGGTGAGTCTAAAGAACAAATTGTGAAAGCACCTACTCTATATATTCTACAAATGTGGAACTGCTTTGAAATGAAAATATAGAAAGTTCATAAATGAATTACCTTATGTAGTCCATAAGCAGAGGAAAGTAGACCTCTTTTTTTTTTTAAGAGAAATTTTTTTTTGAGGAAGATTGGCCCTGAGCTAACATCTGTTGTCAATCTTCCTTTTTCTTTTTTCTCCCCAAAGCCCCTTTCTATCTCAAAGCTAGGATAGTTGTGTATCCTGGTTGTAGGTCCTTCTAGTTTTTCTCTGTGGGATGACCTCTCAGCATGGCTTGATGACCAGTGAGTAAGTCCACACCCAGTGAGTAGGTCCACACCCAGTGAGTAGGTCCACGCCCAGGATCGGAACCAGCGAACCCTGGGCCACTGAAGTGGAATGCATGAACTTAACCACTACACCACCAGGCTGGCCCCGAGACCTCTGTCTTTGGATGTCTAACATGTAGACTAAGGTAGCAACATGCATGGCAGCACTGATTCATAGACATATTTTGTTGAGCCCACAACATGCTTTAGAATTTTTTACTTAGTGAACCAACATTCAAAATTTAGGTATTACTTATATAAAACAAGAGTTTTGGCTTCTCATAAAAAAAATCAGACAGTCTGGCAGCACTGGGTCTCAATATTTAATTGGAATGGCAATTGTGCCTTTTAAACAAGGAGTGAGCTCTAGTTTGTCACCATCTTCATCTGGCCTGCTTCATTTTTTTATGTTACCTGCCAAGTACCTTTAGGCATTTGATTTTTCAACACCTGTATTACTCTTCTTTGTGTGCAAGAAAGTAGAATTGAATTGTCAAGAACTCTAAGGAGTCTGAGATTTTTACTTGCAAGCTGGCAAGTTAGACATGCTGCAGTTTTATGGTTGTTAGCAGAAGACATGAGACTCTTGGGTCAGAGACAAAGGGCTTTATTAATAGCGGTAGCTAGAGTATCAGCATTTTCTCATACTAGTTCCCTGAACCCAAATTCCTACAGGGTGATTTCCATATGGTATCAGATAAAATCTGGCCTATGTACAGATTCTATTTTCACGCATTCCAGATCAGGAAAAAGTTCTTATCGTGGAAAGAGATTTTAGAACTTTTAAATGGGTAGAAAGTTGAGGGGAAATTGAATACAGTTTTCATCATTAGATTAGTATTTTATTAGACGTATATCAGGGAAATATATGTTAAATTTATGTGATTATTTTTATCAAATTAAGGTGGTTTTTAAATTTTCTATTTTGAGCTAATTTTAGATTTACAGAAGAGTTGCAACAATAATACGGAATTTCTGAATACAGTCATGCACCACACAATAACTTTTTGTTCAATGTCCGACTGCATATATGAAGGTGGTCTGATAAGATTAGTACCATATGGCCTAGGTGTGGGGCAGGCTATACAATCAACGTTTGTGTAAGTACTCTTTATGAT
The DNA here is from genome assembly GCA_031878705.1 of Tapirus indicus. Classification (NCBI taxonomy): domain Eukaryota; kingdom Metazoa; phylum Chordata; class Mammalia; order Perissodactyla; family Tapiridae; genus Tapirus; species Tapirus indicus. The sequence continues at coordinate 111,280,797 of CM062921.1, read as the reverse complement.
CTCACAATGAAGAAATCACCTAACGATGCATTTCTCAGAATGTATCCCCACCATTAAGCAATGCTTGACTGTCCCTTTCACCCACCATCCCCTTATGTTAACATCTTATATAACCACAAGACTCTTATCAAAGCTGAGAAACTAATCTTGGTGTCATACTATCAACTAATCTACAGAATTTTTCAGATTTCACCAGTTTTTTCATTTATTTCTCTTTTTCTGGTCCAGGATCCAATCCAGCAGTCCACATTGTATTTAGTTGTCATATTTCCTTAGTCTCCTCCAATCTATGACAGTTCTTCAGTCTTTGTATTTCATGGCCTTGAGACTTTTGAAGAGAATTGGTCACTTATATTATAGAGCATTCCTTAATTTGGGTTTGTGTGATGTGTCAAGGTTAAGTTAAGGTTATTTCTTATTGGGAAGGACGCCAGGGGTAATGTGCCCTCATTAGTGTATCATATCTGTGGCACATAATGTCAGTGTATATTGCTAGTAATGTTAACACTTACCACTTGGCTAAGGTGGTGTCTGCCAGGATTTTCTACTATAAAGTCACTCTTTTTTTCTTTGTAATTACTAAACATTTTGGAGACACTTTGAAATTTTGCAAATACCCCTTTTTTTGCTTAAAGTTATGCTCATTAAATTAAGCATCCGGTAGTGGATCTTGCCCGCAGCAATGATTATTGTGGTGTCCTACTAGTGATTTTCTATTTCCCTCATTCCTCCTGCATTTAATTGAAATTCTTCTATAAAGAATAGTTGTCCTTCCTCTCCGTTTATCTATATATTCATTTAATTATATCAGTACGACCTCATGTATGTCTACTTTCTGAGGGTGTTATAATCCAGTACTACTATTCTTTACGTTGCTCAACTTTTTCCAGCTTTGACCACTGGGGACTCTTTTAGATTGGCTTCTGTGTCCTTTCTCAGTGTTCTCTTTGTTTTTTTCTTTTTTGAGCACTTTCTCACTTTCTGACACCAGAAGATGCTCCAGGCTCACATTTTCCCCGTGCCAGGCCTGAAGCCTGTGCAGGGAATTAAGTAGAGCCCAAATTTTGTCTCCATATTGTCTCTAGAATTTGCTTTTTAAAACAGAGTTCAGAGGAGAAAAGATATGAGATGCGTCTATGCTCTCTAACCATTTGTTCTGTTTCATAAACCAGGACCTGAGCACTCTTCTCTTTGCCATAAATCCCTATCCCTCTCTCCACTTTGCTATGTTTTCCTTTCTACCCTCTATCTTGTAACAAGTAGATAGATGACTTCAAATTCTAGGTTACAGACTGTTCAAAAATGAGGGAAAACTGATGGTGGTATGTGCATCTTGAGACTTTATTCTGCATTAGAAAAGTGCATGACTGCTCTAGAACAATCTGAGATTGCAGTTTTTTATTTATCATGATTTATTTGGGGTATCAAAGCAGTTGACAATAAGCAATGCAGAAATGCCACCACATTAGAGCAGAAAGTTCTCTTTGTTTAAACCTAATAAAAATCAGGAAAGGAGCTGGAAGCTGAGCACTTTAACCAGTAAATCTAACTAATGACTTAAGAAAAATTGACTACTATGATGTTGAACAGAGAAAAAAGGGCAATTAAATAGACTAGGTGCAGACAAACATTGACCTTGTTATATTTTCCTTGTTTAAAGATGAGTAAGAGGAAAACATTGATGTGAATTATATGAAAAAATGTTGTAGAACAAAATGAATGACACAGAATCTTTTCCAAGATTGGTTGCAGCATCCAAAAGAACATTTCAGGAAATTTTTGGACTTGAGGCTTCAAATCAAGAAGTTAGTGAAAGAAAAACAAATAAAAAAGCTAATGAATGGAAAACAGAATGAAGAAAATAAAAGAATTGATTTAGAAAAAAGAAAAATATTCAAATTGAAAAATAAGTCCAGAAATTTTTTTTAAGTAACAAGTCTATTGAAAATGAGAGAATACATAAATGCAAATAATATTGGGAATAATAATGGTAACAAAATAAATGTGGATGAGATTGAAATAGTAAGAAAGTACTATGATAGTAAGAAAATGTAATAGAACTGATTTTTTTTTTTTTGGTGTGGAAGATTTGCTCTGAGCTAACATCTGTTGCCAATATTCCTCTTTTTTTGCTTGTGAAAGATTAACCCTGAGCTAACATCTGTTCCAGTCTTCCTCTATTTTGTATGTGGGATGCTACCACAGCATGGCTTGATAAGTGGTGTAGGTCCACGCCCAGGATTTGAACCTGTGAACTCGGGTCACAGAAATGGAATGCACTGAACTTAACCACTAGGCCACAGTGCTGGCCCTGGAAATAGACTCTTAATGATACTCTAGATTCTCAACAATACACATTCCACCCAATGGTTACTTACATGTGAATTAATCTGTTAATTATATGTGATTAAATGTAAAAATTTAAACCACAAAAGTATCAGAAGATAATAAAGTTGTATACATATATAATTTTGGAAGCATGATGTCAAACGAAATGAAAAAGAAGTTTGAATGATGTGACTATATGATAGAACATTCTTTACCACCAAATATAAAGAAATAAAATATGTGTGTGATCAAAGTAAAAGCTAAACACTACACTGGAAAAAAATGCTTGCAACATATGATAGGCATATCCATTAACATAAACTGATTTCTTACAAATTAATGAGCAAAAGATGAATTCTTCAATAGCTAAATAGGGAAAATTCATGAAAACAACATTTCACAAGTGGGAAAGCACAATTGTCCAAAGAACAAAAAAACATGTTCAAATTGCTAGAATTAATCGTCAAATTAGAGCCCCAATGATAAACCATTTTTTATCCATCAGAGCATACTAGAAAACATTAAAAAGAATTTTAATGCACAGCATTAGTAAGAGTGTAAGGAAACCATTTTCACACACCCAGGTGGGAATGTCATTTGGCCTAACCTTTTTTAGCACATTTTTGACAAGTACCAAAACCTCTAAAACAACTTAAAAAGTCCACTCCTAATTCTTTTCTCCTAAGGAAACAATTGTACAAGTTTACAAAGTTGTATAAACAAGTTTGTTTATTATACCATTTTATTTATGACAAACAAAAAGCGTGTATGTGTATGTGAAACCACTTGAATATATACAGTATAAAGATTAGTAAAATAAACTCTGTAATATGTATAAAATTATATTCCAGATAACCATAAAACTATTTATTGATAGGTATACACAACCCATTAAGTGAAAATATCAGTTTATATCACTGTACGTATATGTACATGTATGTATGTATAAGTATATACATATATATATATATACACGTATATATACAAACTCTTCTGTAAATCTAAATGTCAAAATGTTAGCAGTAGTTTTCTCTGATGGTAGCATTATGAAGAATTTTCCATTTATTTTGTTGTTTATCTGCATTTTAAATATTTTTAACTATGGGCATAATTTTACTGTGCAATAAAGAAATAAAATCTAGAAATAATTTGTTTCTATCAGGTTGTATCAATAGTTGACTAAGCCTTCTAGCATGAGAATAGTTCTTAGACCCTTTTATTATTTTTTATTGTAATGGATACATTTATAGACAATTCTTATTATTTGCTGTAGTTATATTCTGTGAGGTCTTTGCAGACCCTGAATAAGTGAATACTGAATCACTGCTCCAAGGGGAAATAACGGCTTAGGTTCCTGCGAACTTCTGGTCACAACACTTTCATCAACCAATCAATCCATATCCTTGTTTTATGTATGTTTCTGTTTAAAGATACTTTATTTAATATGCATTGTCAGTTCATCAACTTTCAACTCACTGCCAACAGCACTATAACTCGTCCGAATGAAGTTTATCTAACACACTTATTTCTCTGTAAGGCACATGATAGCCTTCACGTGCTTAGGAACACTAGACAACACTTGAGCACATGCTTGGAGGGCGTTTTAAACTGCAAAATCCCCAACAAAAAGCACAAAAATGCAAAAAAGTGGTACTAAATAGGCCATGAAAGAGATATTTGTTTACATTTTGGAGCTAAAACAAGAAGGCAGAGTATTCCCTTGTTGACTTCAGCTGGGAATGTGCACATTGGGCGCCTCTAATTTTTCTCTGCTCTGCGTATGCCCACAAATGACTGCAAAAGCATCATGAATATTGATGCTGGGGTTACTCATTTTAGTGAGTAGGTGAATTTACAAATACAGAATCCACGAATAATGAGAATAAACTGTACTATGGCAATTCCATGATATATCCGGTTATTCAGGTTCTTCTGGGGGCCTCATCAGCTATCAAATTATAACCAGGGCAGTTGTTATCTTATTAGTCTTGTCCTAGGAATCCTCCTAGGCTATGTTGTTCGTGGTATCTTTCTAGTGCCCCAGTTGCTTTTCTGGAATTCATTGTCTCTATCCTCTGACTAACCCTGGCTTTCTAGAGAATTTGATAACTTTCTGAAAAGAAAATTCAAGTCTCTGTGACTGAAGCCTGGAAATTACTCTAAGCTTCCTTCTATACATGAATACAATTCGAAGACAGTGTTAAGAATGCTTTTGAACCTCACTTAAATGCTGAAGTAACACAGATTTTCCTTCCACTGCCCACAGCCTTCAGGATGGGGAAAAGAACAACAACACAGTCCTTGAAGAAATTTGCTTTGAATGAATTCCTGCCTGAGTATGATTTTTAGACGTTTTTTTTTTTTTAAATAAAGCAATGTATATTTTAAAAAGCCTCTGAAGTTAGTTATCCAAGAAAAGTTCCATATAGTGCAAAGGGAACAAAACTAGGATGTACTTGAAAACAGTTCATCTTCCTAAGGTGGCTCTCAGTTGTAAATTCCATACTGAAATATATGAAATTCGAACAGTGTATTTGGTGGGAATTCATTTGTCTTTGAGGTTAATAATGAAAAGACCCTCAAGTATCATCTTTTCATTGATAACTTCTATTGTTTACTAATTGCACTTAAGTATAAATTAGAGATACTTCAAGAATTATCAGATTTACTTATGTTTTGATCTAATTTTGTGCCTCTCTATCATTTCCACACCAAAAGATTGAAACACCATCAAATGCTTGTCCTAAGTTTTTCCACTCTCTAATTCTTTCTCATAATTTGGAGTCATTTTTATCAGTGGGAAGTTATAGTATACTCCAGAAAATGAAAGCTATTTTCACCACAAAAACAAACAAATGAATAGACACACAACCCTTGCAGAAAATGATATATGTATTTATTTATTACATTTAGGATGCTTCCAGGATGAATGTATGTGATTAGCAGCAAAATATGAAATCCAGTTCTTTGTCCTTTATGAAATCACTTTTGGATTTGCTTTAAAAATATTCTTTATTCTTTAGTCATGAACCATGAATGCCTTAGGAAGGAGAAAGTCCTATTCTCTGGACTAAAAGGGTTCTGGGAAATGAGCAACAAATCATGTAGGCTACCCAAGGACACTCAATTATTATTGAAATGTGCTAAATAATGCCCTTGAGGACTGACTAAATTAGTGTGTTTTCTACAGAACTCAGTGCATGTTTGTATTGGTTTCATTTAGCTTTGGGAGGTGGGCAAACTACCCCTTTTCGATCTGCAGAAGGTAGTATCTGGTAAATGAGGAAAAGAATCAGCATCTTTTACAGTCATCTAGTATACTCAAATCTGTTAATATTATTGGAAATTAAACATAGCTAACCTCAGAAAAAAAGGAGTTTGTTTAATGATATTGTAACTTTTTAAGCCCACAGGAATGCTTTTATTTAGAACATTGGTTGTTTGTTCCTTCTTGAGTGCTTGGTCTGATGAGTTGAAAAGGTTTTCCAAAGGACTGGGAACAGATCTTAACATCAGCTTCCAAGTCTTTTCTTGAATCTCTTAACAGGGTTGCATACAAAGAATTAGGTATCCCTGGATCCCATTCATAGCCTTGCTTTACTCTACCAGCAATTGGGAGGGGATCATATAAGATGCTGTCAACACTAGCAGGACCAATATATCATTGTGGAATAGGTTTAGGACCTTGGTAAGCTTTTATTGGCAGCCCAACATTCTGAAATATCTGCCAGATTTCAGGTCTATTGATGGTGCCGAATGTTTTCGTTAGGTCACCATAGAACCCCGGTTGCTGTTCTTTGTATTAAGCTACAGAACTCACATTTGGAATTACACACAGAAAATTAGAGCTGGAAGGGGCCTTAGAAATTATCTAGTCTGGCCCTCATATTACTGATGAGGAAGCAGAAGTCCAGGTCCAGCTGGGTGAAGCTACTTGCCCAAGATCACAAAACTAGTTAGTGGGAAAGCCAGGGCTTGATAATCAGTTCCTCTGGGATTCGACTCCCTCTTATTAATGTTTGTTCCCCTGTGTAAATATCATTCAACTTCACCGAGTAGATGGGAGCAAAAAAGAAATGGTGAGCAGGTGGAAATAGGCCAGGTAATGAGGCATATCTACTCTTCATTATCCTCACTCAGAACGAATCTTTAAAAGCATTTTTTGTTGCGATAGCATTTTTTATAAGCCTTGGTTCACTTAAAGTCCACTGTTCAGTGCTTTTTTTCTGATTAATTATTTTTGCTGAGGGACAATTTTTATACAGTAAAATGCACAGATCATAAGTCTATAGTGTGAAGTTTTTATAAACATATACACCCATGTATCCATCAACCAAATCAAGATATGGAACATTTCCATCACCACAGAAAGTTCCCTTGTACCTCTGTGCAGTCAGTCTACAGCCCTTACCCCCACCAGAGGCAACACTACCCTGATTTCTATCATTGTAGATATTTTTTGCTTGTTTCCGAAGTTCACATGAATGAAATCATAGAGTATGTACCCTTTCATGGCTGGCTTGTGCTCAACAAAATGTTTTGAGATTCTTCAAGTTGCAGTTGTATCAGTTTCTTCCTTTTTATTTCTGTATAATATTCTTTTGCATGAATTATACCACCATTTATTTGCCCATTCTCCTGCTGATAAACATCTGTATTATTTTCAGTTTGGGGTTATTATGAATAAAGCTTCTGTGAACATTTTTGTACAAGCTTTTTGTTGACATATGCATTTATTGATCTTGAGAGTATACCTAGGAATGGAGTTGCTGAGTCATGAGGTAGATGGTGCTTAAATTTCTTAGACACTACCATGCAGTTTCCCGAAGTGGTTGTACCCTTTTACCCTTCCTTCTACCAACAATGTATGGATATTTCAATTGTTCAACATTTTTTGCTTAAAGTTGATATTGTCAGTCTTGACTTTGGACATTTTGGTTGGTGTGTAGTGAGATCTCACTGTGGTTTTGATTTGCATTTCCTTCATGACTAATGATGTTGAGCACCTTTTCATATGCTTACTGGCCATTCATTCATTTATGTTTTTCTGTGAATGTCTGTTCAAGCTTTTGCCCATTTTTTAAAAATTGGGTTTATCTTTTGTTATTAATCTATAAGAGTTCCTTGACAAATGTGTCTATTACAATATTTTCCCCAGGGTCTAGCTTGCCATTTCATTTTATTAGTGATTATATTTGATGAGTACTTTTAAATTTTGTGAATTTAACCTATTATCAATTAGGCAAATTTCCCTGCTGTGTATCCAAAGGGGCATGGCAGAGAGAATAGCCTTGTACCGCTACACGGCTTATTGTCTCTTCCATCTCCTTCCTAATGTCATCTAATAACTTTCTATTGACTATAAAGTGCAAATTGGATTGGATTATTTTCTGTGCTTATAGTTGAACAACCAAATCTATTCTGCTTGGATTGCTTTCAAGTCTATGTAAGAACTCTCTATGCCCAGAATAAATTCTTTTCTGAGACCTACCCTCTAACCACAATAGGTTTCCCATGCTGCATTCTTCCAAATAACAAGCAAAAAAACCAATTACTCTTCCCTTCTCACATTCCAGAGTTTCTCAACAGAATGATCTTATGGTGGTATCTAGAACAAATTTTTCTCAACTGACATATGCCTTTAGGTGTGTCTTAGGTTTCATTGAGATCTTTTAAAAAATACATAGATGGCTTCAGTCAACCTTTCTCTTTAATTTCTACTCAGCTCACTGTATATCAAAAGTCATTATTTGCTTCTATGCACTATAAGTTCAAATGTCAGTAAATTAGCAGATATCCTGGGACCTCTCTGTGTGCAAATAATACATTTTTTCATGCATGTAAGATTTTCTTAAAATAACATAATTTTAAATGATGAAAATAATAAATGCTCATTATATGCAACTAAGAATATAAAGAAGAGAAAATTAAAAGTAAACACCCCACTCACCATCTAGAGACACCCGTTATACAATTCCTTTAAATCCTTAAATTCCCTAAATCTTAAATTCTGTATGGTATTTACATTTACCTGAGAAGATTGGGAATTGGGTAAAATGGGGAAAAATTCCAGAATGAGGAAATAGGGTAAGTATTAAGAAAAAACTTAAGATGTAAGTAAAACAATACCTTTTCAAATTTATTTGAAGATTAGAATGTATAAATGAAAGCAGTAGGTGAGAAATTGTACCAGGTTGATTGGGGACAGAATAAGGAAGAGTTTGGACAACAAACAAGGGACTCTAGCCTTTACATGATAGGGTTTAAGGAACCGAGCCACTGGAGAGGTTCAACTGGAAGATCACAGAATGGATAGAAGGTGTGGAGAGACCGCAGTTAATAAGACAAGAAACAGAATGATTGCAACTTCCCAGCAGAGAGGTAACAAGGATTGTGGAAGTGGGAGAATGATGGAGGAGGAAAGATAGAAGAGTTATTTCAGAAGGTTACTGATGTAGGGGAAGGAAATGACACCAGGAATTTGAACGTGGTGGTTCAAGTAGCAGAAAAAGGAAGTTAAGGAAAAAGAATGTTTAGGAGGAGAACATTTAGTTTAGAAATGTGTTGGGGGCAGGGTCTGAGCTTGGCAGATGAGGCTGAAATTCCAGCTTAATTGTTTTTCAGCAGCATTACACTGAGCACATTGTATAACCTCACCAAGTCTTTCTGAACTTGCTTTCCCCATATGTCAAAACGAGGTTATAGTACTTGTCCCAAAGAATTGTTCTGAGGATTATGATTTAGAATATATAAAAGTACTCAGTACTTTTGGGTTAGAGGTGCAGTGAAATATTAGATAGTCTAGCAGACAGTTTTCTAGGTATTACTGGCATTTTACAAGAGGTCAGAACCGGGTTATAGGCAGTTCAGTGAACTGTTATTGCCCATGGTTAAATTATTTCACTTCCTTGGGCATTGAATTTCCCCCAACTTTAGCTACTGTCGATAAAGTTAAAGCAGACATAGCATTTTCCTTCCGTTCATTTAACTCCTCAATTTCCCCCAATAGATATTGGAGGGGGAAAAATCCCCCAAATGGCAAATATCTGGTCAAATTTATGGGGTTTCATTTCCCGAAAAACTAACATTTGATTTCCTTACGCATTCCAGAAGTGTGCGTAGGCTCTGACTGTACTAACTAAGGAAAAGCTGAAATCCTAAAATGTTCATCTTCCAACTTTTTCCAGCCTGTAGTCTGTCTTTGGATCAGCAATAATTTCCTGGACAGCTATAATGGCTTCGTTAATTTTTGTTTGTGTTCTTTATGCAGTGATGGAAGAAATGTATCTCCTGTGTCAAAATCTATGTGCTTGTCTAAACTGAACAACTGCATCTGATGTAAACACTCCTGATGTAAAATGCAAACTGCGTCAGGGATTTCTGCGTAATTATCGGGGCAACAAAACTGAAGTTTCGCCAAAACCATTATGCCAGCTTCGAAATCAGGAGTATTGACATTTAAATTTATTTTTTAAGCTGCATTGTCAACATTTTTTTGTAGTAACAGACGCCAAAAATTTGTATTTTTCAATGCTAAATCCATATTCACAACTTACAGCTAACTCGAAGAGTCAGTCAATTGCACTTTCTTGACTTGTAGTCTCAAAAGAATAGTTAACATCTTGGAGATACTTTTTGAAGAACTTATCCAGTCACTGTTGTCTATGTATTTCATATTACCTCTGTTTTCAATCTTGGGTCTGATATTCTGGTCTTTAAGACAAACAATAAAATTTCTAGTTTCTGTTTCATCTTTGCAGTTGAATCCATCAGAGTTCTGACATATATAAAATGCAACATGAAGTTCTGTGGCATCTTTATGCTAGGCCAGGCCAGTCTCCTCTATGTTGTTCTGCTTTAATAAATGTGCTGCCAAAGCCAGAGCCTGTTGACTTCATTTTTAAAACACTTTATGGCATGAGCCAAATCTACTTCTTCTAACGTTCTATATCATGTTGTGCTCTGTATGGAGTGAGTTCACAGTTGGTTAATAATAGTATTAATGTCACATTTATTAAGAAATTAGTATTTTGTAAAGCCACTTTACTAAATATTTTATTAATATTATCTCTATAAGAACTTTATAATGTGAGTACTAGTCTTCTGAGAAAACTGAGACTTAGGGGAATTACTGAGCTTCTTCAAGTCATCTATTTCGTAAGTGGCAGAGCTCAGACTGGGACCAGGCTATATGGTTCTAAACCCATCTGAACAACCATCTTACTATATTGCTTATCATATAATATACTATAAGTATACTATATTAACATAATATACATCAAATATACTATAATGTATCATAAATGTATATCAAATATAATATACATGCTGTAGATGATATACATCATAAATATACTATATTAACAGAAAACTAAATTGTCCTCCAACAATCTGCAAAAGCTTAAAATTTCCTGAATAGCTGTATTGCCTTTAGCAAATATTGTTGTGCCCAAAGGCTAAGCAATAACATTACTTTGAGGACCTTTATAATATTCATTGTTAATTTTTCTTAGTCCATCTTAATTGCTTTATGTTTGAACATTGATTTAATTAAGCACACACTTATACACGTTCCTCACGATGTCTTTCAACCTTGGCTTAGTAAAATTGAGTACTTTTAAATTTCAAGTTACATATTGTCCAGACTTTTATTATAATGTACAAAAGTTACCAAAAATGTGATACTACTAAAATAAGTATTTGGTGTTATTTTATCAATATGTTTACTTTATCAATTGTTTACTTTCAGATCTTGCGATGAAACTCTTCAAAATCTGTCTCTTGGGAAACTTCTAATTGGGTTATTGTATACTCCTTAAACTTATAGGTTTCATCTGTAAGTTTGTTAATCAACTGTTAATATTTTCATTGTTCACAGCCTTAGAAATTTTAACCAGGATGTAACTGCTTTGCAGATGGCCTTGTCATTACAATGTTCTCTCCATAGACTACAGTAATTTAGGATCTGTCAGGGTTATTGAATAAGCCCCTCCTGTTGGAGTATTTATAACTCACCAGGTTAACTCTGTCCCATTTCTGAGACACCAAAGAAGATTATAGAAATTTATTTTGTTGTAAATCCATGATAGTTTGCAGATGTGGTCTGCAATATTTCTTTCCTGAATTAAAGGATATTTTACTTATTTTTAAGGATCAGCTTTAAGATTAGCAATTAGATAGCAAATTTATTCTAGAGGTATACTTAAAAACGTTTGTATCCGTACATCAGGATTTGACTATATGCACTTTTAAAGTTAGCAAACACTGCCCCAATAGACTAACCCAATTTAGATCAATTGGGTTAAAAATTATGTATTTACATTTGGCAAATTTCTCTAAAATTATCTCACCGCATAAGTTATATGTCTATATGGATTTCAACAGTTTTTTATTTAAAGTATTTAATATTTTCTAAACTCAAAGAGAAAACTTCAAGCCCCATTAATGTTTTCAATGCAATTTTTGGTCTTTTATTCGATCTCTTTGTTGTATCATTGAATCAAGGGTTTTTTCCTTCTCCAGTCATCTTAGATTTATATAAGTAGGTGTCAGAAGACTCGTAAACTGCTAATCTTTTCATGAACAACTCTTAGTTTTATGGGGGAGTATGTAATGGTAGTCTGAAAATTTTGAAGTGAGTAACGGTTAGCTACTTCCCTATGACTCCCTCCCAGATTTAGTGAAAGCAAGTTTTAGACAAAACTCTGCAACATATACAGACATTTATTAAACTAATAATTTTAGTAATCAAGCAAAGAATAGTTTATACAACCTATTCCATAAGCTTGATGAAGTTCCAGCTTTCTTTCCTTTTTGGAGCTCTGCCTACTATCTTTCATGTAGTATCACTTGAGGGAGTCACAATGTTTCAGAGGAAGAACTCTGCTACCCTGAGAGGAAGCATTAGGTCAACAGAAATCCTCCTAAATTAACAGCTAGATACAAGATTTAGTGATTAAACCTCAAGCACCATCCCTAATGGGAAAGGGGACATACTTTGCAAGATTGTTATATTCTGTTCACGAAAGCACAGGAGATTGGCTTCAAAACAGTTTTAACCAATTAACTTTGCTTGAATAGCTTTTGATTTAACTAGTGAAAGCTGATGTGTAAGTTTATTCTTCTAATAAGGAAGCCATTAATTTTACCAATAAAAACAAATTTTGACATGTAGTATGCAAATTGACAAAAGTTCCATTCTCAAGCAAGATGTGAATAAGAGAAGCACATGTAGAAGGATTTTGGACTTTTTAATATGATAATAACTAATCATTCTTGGAATATGGATTCTTGAATAGGACAAATGACTACCCCTAGAGTTAAAGTTGAAACTAATTAGTACATAGCACATACATAATATATATATAAATATATATAAATCACACTGTCTATGATGAGACATTTACATGTAATACACAGACATCACAACAGCTTGGATTAGGAGGAACCATAGAAAATTATTGGAGTTATGCGTTCAAAATTCCTTTCTCCAAATTCCACATGAGACTTTAAATTTGATTAACAAAATTTCATGTGTTGTAAAAATATATTTGTTCCAGTGTGAAATATGGTTAATGCTTTATTTATAGAGAAAGCCATCTACCTTTCAACTTCCTGTTCTCACTATACTGACATCAGGGCCCTTTTGTTCTCACTGGCAGAACTCATTTGTGGTTGTCACAGTTTGGGTACTCCCAGAATAAGACTCTGAGATGGAGTTAGGAATACAAAGTTTTGTTGGAGAGTAAGGCCTGTGAAAGAGAAAGAATGGAAGGAGGATTGGGTAAGAGGAGCTTTCAAACTGTACTGCCAGTCTAACACCCCAATGAGGAGTCCAGAGCAAGGATAGCCTGTTAGAGGAGTCTGCCATTGGATAGAAATAGCGAAGCCCTTGTATCATGGCTTACTTGTTCATTGGCTGGAGGCCACCCCAAGAAGAGTATGTCATCATCTACCATTGATTTGCTCAGTCTTTGACCAAGAACTGCTCTGAGATTAGTATAACCAGGATTAGAGGTTGAGGTGGATGCTAGAGAAGCTAACAGCTGAAAGGCTGTCAACTAACCACACTCCTCATTTGTGGGCCGCAAGCCCTTTCTTGAAGAAGTTTCTGAGTGGTGCCATCTCCATGCACAGTGCATGCTTTGCACAGTGCTGATCCATTTCTCCATACACATTTGGAAAGCAGCTTCTCCAGGGCTCTAGTGGACCTTACTTGCTAAGCATAAACATAGAAGAAACAGGTTAGTGCCATATTGCATGGTACAATGAGGCCTTGTGGGTGGCAAAGGCAATCTGTATTGATAATAGGTGTTTATTCCCATGAGCATGAACCACGGGCTTTTTTAGAACAGAAGGGACCAAATGTAGTTCATTTGCCACCAAGTGGTAGGACTCCTCTAGGAATAGTGCCATACCAGGGGTGCACTTTGGTCTTTGTTGCTGGAAAGTTGGACATTCTGATGGGTCAGTAGCTAGACAAACCTTGGTAAGCAGGAGTCATATCATTGGGGATACGCATAGCCTTCATCTCTACCACTGTCACCAGCTGGTTTATGTGCTCGTTGCCTCAGTAACTGGAGTGGTTGCAGACAAAGGCTGGCTAACATCAAAGGTCAAGATATTTTGTCTACTTGAGTGTTTAGTGCCTCTTCTATGATGAGTAGTTTCTGGTTGGCATTAATGTGTAATACAAAAATCTTTTCCTTTTGTGCCCATTTTCCATGTGCCTGTCCACATGCCCCTACTCCAGATCTTCTCATTTTCTAGTCTTTTTCCTTCCAGGCCCCTGATCAGTTGCCGTCCTTGCGTTTATGTATATTCTAACCCTAAAATGTCTGATAAGGTAGTCACTAGTCACACATATTGCTGTTGAGCTCTTGACATGTGACTGTGCAAATTGAGATGTATTATAAATGCAAAATACAAACCAGGTACAGGAAATTAATATGAAAAAATATAATGTATCTCAACTTTTAAATATTGATTATATGTTAAATGATAACATTTTAGATATCTTGAGTTCAAGAAATACTTTTTAAATTTGGCTACCAGAAAATCTGAAATACATGCATGGCTTGTATTTGTGTCTCACATTATATTTTTATTGGACAGCACTGTTCTACCCATATAAAGTAGATGACTAGGTCCACTACCCAAAGCTCTGCCCATTAGGAAGATTTTCCCTTGCCACTATCTTTCAAGACCACTCCTGAGTGGGGTTGTGATGAAGGTTCTAATACTTTTTGGTTTTCACCTACTTACAAGGCATATCCATCCCTAATCCAAGCTTAGCCTTCTTCGTGCCTCTTAAGGTGATTTTACAGGAGTCTGCATTGGTCTATCATTGTGAACTGAGACAGAGGCGTTGATGCAGCTGTGAGAGGTGACATGGGAGTCTGGACTACCTGCTCCTGCAGATTACTTGTGCCCTCTTGGCCTGCTCATGCTCAGTTCTAGATGTATCATTTCCATATTATGATGGAATATGCTAGGCCTGCCTGACTTTATGACTTGGTGGGTCCAACAGGACAGTGCCAGATGCCTGGTCACTTGGTGTCCATATGTTCTAGCATTCCATCATTGCCAGGGCCCAGTATCATGCCAGAGGCTGTTTTTCTAATAGCATATAACTCTCCACTGCAGATGTCATGGCCTTGCTCCAAAACCCCAGGTGCTTGCTTTGTGATTCTCTCACTGGGGCTTGCCATGAAATCCACACTGAATATTTTTGCACTGCTGATGCCTCCAGCACCATAGGGTCTGCTGGATAGTATTGGTCCAGTGACAGGGCTGCTTTTGTTGCAGTCTGGACTTTCTGTAGAGCCCTTTCCTCTCCAGGCCCCATTCAAAACTAGTAGCCTTCCATGACACCCATAAATGGGCTGGAGCAGTATTTCTAAGTGTGGAATGTGTTGCCTTCAGAACACAAAGAGGCTTTCCAGGCCCTGTGTTTCCTTCTTTGTGATAGGGAGTGGAAGATGAAGCAATTTTGTCTTTTACTTTGGAGGGGATATTTTGGCACTCCTGACCACTGAACCACTAAAAAACTTATTGAAATGCCAGAGGGCTAAATCTCCACAGAGTTTTTCCCTGCTGTCTAGAATACATCTATCTCACCAAGGCCTCCAGCATATCAACAACCTCTTGCTTGTACTGATCGATCAGCGTGATGTAATGGATTAATATGATATTCTGTGGGATGTCTACAGGGTCCATATCTCTTTAGATAAAATTGACAGAGGACAATATAGGCCAAATTGTACATAAATATTCTTGTTCATTACCTATGTATGCAAACTGTTTCTAATCCTCTTTTCTGATTTGGATAAAAAGAATGCATTTGTTATTTCAGTGGCCACATGCCATGTGCCTGAGGCTGTATTAGTCTGCTCTAGCAGTGATAGCATGTCTGCTTGGCAGCTGTGATCAGGAGTAACTTCTACTTGGTTAGGCTTGCAAATAGTACAAGATCATTTCCCAGGATCTATCTGGTTTCTATAGAGTTCAGAATTAAACGGGAATATTAAATGACTATTACCCTGCATCCTTTAGACCTTTAAAGGTGGCATAAATCACCATCTTCCAAGAATGTGATATTGCTTTATTTTAGGCTCAAGTGTGTGCATGGACACATTAAAAGGCTTCATATCTTATGTCTTCTTATCTTATTTTCTTGGTCTTATATACAATAATGACTTGTCCCATAACCTAACAACCTGATGTATCCTTGTATGTCAATCCCAAAGGTATACTTGAGGATTGAAAAAAATAACCCCTGGTGAGTCTGTGGACCTAGTGGACCCACTGTATGTCAGACTTTGGCTAGGATCCTGCTTATTACCTAGCTCTTCAAAGCCCACACTTGACCAGATGCACAATTGTGACACTTTGCATCTGCAAGTATCAATGTCACCTTGGACCTTGCGCCAAATGTCTTCTAAATGTCTGGGTGTTCACCTTTTTCTCAGTGTACAATCACACAAATAAATGGTGGAAAATCATTACAGTGTTTACTTGCCATGGTATTATAGGGCCCTTTTCTCTGGGGACCTGGGGATTGGATCTTTTGTCAACAGATCCTAGATTTGAAAAATAGTTCAGGTCCAGAAATGGGGTAAGGGATTAGGAATTTTTGTTGAGGCAACTGCTCATCCATTCTTGGTTTCTTTGGATTATATATATTTAGTTCCTTTGCTGGCTACCCATCTAGTTTGCCCCTAGGATGCCATGTAGTATTAACCATCTCTTTTATTCTCTACAGGTGAGGCTCACTTGGTTGCCACTCAGATTTGTTGGTCCTTACCATAATTACGAACCACTGGCATCTGGTGGTTAAAGACACCACCTGATTGTTATTGCTTTGGGGTGCTATCAGCTCACGGGTATCAGTGAGCCAAGTTCTGTGACATCCTTCCCTACCAATTCTATTCCTTTGCTCAATATGTCCATCCTTGTTTCAGTACCTAACTATCTTGTTTACTGTAGCTTTGAAGTAGTTTTTGAAATCAAGAGGTATGAGTCCTCCAACTTTGTTCTTTTTTGTCAAGGTTTTTTTTTTTTTTTTTACTATTCTGGCTCACTTGAATTTTGATATGAATTTTAGGATCAGCTTGTCAATTTCTGCAAAGAAGCCAGCTGGAATTTTGATAGGAATTTCATTGAATCTGTAGGTCAATTTTGGGAGTATTCTTGTCTTAACAATAAGATGTGTTCTGAATCAGGAACATGGTATAACTTTCCATTTATGTAGATCTACTTTAATTTCAACAATGTGTTATAGTTTTTGGAGTATAAGTTTTGTACTGATTTTGTTAAATTTATTCTTTTTTATTCTTTTTGATGCTATTATAAATGGAATTGCTTTCTTAATTTCATTCTTAGATTGTTCAATTTTCATTGTTCAGATTGCTGGTATTTGTCCAGTGTGAAAATCTCTACTTTTTGATTAGATTGTTACCACCTGATGTCATTGCCTTACTCCAATAAACTTTGTTTCCACCCATCCTCTTTTTGCTGCCATTTTCAAATATATTACATTTCTATATAAGTCCAGTAATAAAATTGCATAATATTGTTTTATACAATTTTTTAAAAATTGGTTAAGATAAGAAACATACATTTATCCTGCCTTTTACAATTATATTAAAGGAGTTAAATATATAAAGGGAATTATATAATTATAATTATATCAGTGGTTTATCCTTTATCAGAGCTCTTTGGGATTTTTTGGTGTGTTCTCTTGTGTGATTTGAATTACCATTTCCCTTCATTTGCTTTCAGCCTGAAGAATTTCCTTTAGTGCTTATTGTAGAATGGGTCTGCTAGCAACAAATTCTCTAAGTTTTTGTTTTCTGAGAATGCTTTTATTTTTCCTTCATTTTTGAAAGATAGTTTTGCTCAATATAAAATTCTTGATTTACAATTTTGTTTTCTTTTAGCACTTTGAACATGTTCCTCTGCCTTCTGGCCTCCAGTGTTTCTGATGAGAATTCAGCTGTTAATCATATTGAGATTCTCTTGTACACAACAAGCTGTGTTTTCCTTGCTGCTTTCAAAATTTTCTCCTTGTCTTGGGTTCTAACATTTTACTAGGATACGTATGGGTGTGGATGTCTTTGCATCTATCTTATATTTTGTTGAGCTTCTTGGATGTGAAGATTAATATTTTTTGTTAAACTTAGAAAGTTTGCTGCCATTATTTGCTTGAATATACTTTTTGCTCCTTTCTCTCCTCTCCTTCTGGTAGTCCCCTTACACATATGTTGTGTACTTAAAGTTGTTCCATGTTTCTTTTTTTTTAATATATACATTTATTTTGAAAGAACTAGTATTGCTATAAAAGTCAAAGAAGAAAAAGTTCTTTAATCTTTCAGGCTTGACAAATAGCCATGAGATATGCTAGAACCTTCTCAGAGTACACTGAAGGGTTTAGAAATGGAAAATGCAAGCAGGTTGATTAATATAGTTAGTAACTGTTTAGCACAGCCACATGGACACCTTGGTCAAGTTCCATAGCAAGATCCTATTTTGTCATCATCATTATCACCATCATAATTTTGTAATGGGCATAAAATGACCACATCATTTTTAACCACAACCATAAGGTCAACAGGCTAAAATTAATTACTGGTTAGATGCTTGATATTGGGGTACCAAAAGGCAGAAGAATTCTTCAATATGTTATACGGCTTAATGTGCTCTTTTATATCTCCAGGCTTTCTTCCCTCTGCCAGAAATGGCACTCTTTCTGCTTCTCCCCTTCAGGAATTGTTTCCATTCCATCAAGATCCAGGGCACATGTAGCTTTCTCTGTTGGTCTTCAAAGACCCTGGCATTAGTCACTTCCTTCTCTTTAACCCCCAGAACTTTGTTGTTACCTCTCTGACCAGCTTGTCTGTTTTGTGTGTGTCTTTTTTTTTATTGCAGTAACATTAGTTTATAATTTTGTATAAATTTCAGGGGTACATCATTATATTTCTCTTTCTGCACAAATTACATCATGTTCACCACCCAAATACTAATTACAATCCATCACCACACACATGTGCCTAATCATTCCTTTCGCCCTCCTCCCTCCCCGCTTCCCCTCTGGTAACCACCAATCCAATTTCTGTCTCTATGTGTTTGTTTGTTGTTATTTTTATCTTCTAATTATGAGTGAGATCATACATTTTTTGACCCTCTCCCTCTGACTTATTTCACTTAGCATAATACCCTCAACGTCCACCCATGTTGTCACAAATGGCTGGATTTCATTTCTTATGGCTGAGTAGTATTCCATTGTGTATATATATCACATCTTCTTTATCCATTGGTCCCTTGATGGGCACTTAGGTTGCTTTCAAGCCTTGGCTATTGTGAACAATGCTGCAATGAACACAGGGTTGTGTGGATCTTTACATATTGGTGTTCTCGTGTTCTTTCGATAAATACCCAGCAGTGGAATAGCTGGATCGTATGGTAGTTTATTCTTAATTTTTTGAGGAATCTCCATTTGTTTTCCATAGTGGCTGAACCAGTCTGCACTCCCACCAGCAGTGTATGAGAGTTCCCTTCTCTCCACATCCTCTCCAACACTTGTTTCCTGTCTTGTTAATTATAGCCATTCTGACAGGCGTGAGGTGATATCTCATTGTAGTTTTGATTTGCATTTCCCTGATAGTTAATGATGTTGAATCTCTTTTCATGTGCCTGTTGGCCATCTGTATATCTTCTTTGGAGAAATGTCTGTTCAGGTCTTTGGCCTATTTTTTCATCGGGTTGTTAGTTTTTTGGTTGTTGAGATGTATGAGTTCTTTATATATTTTGGAGATTAACCCCTGATCAGATATATGGTTTGCAGATATCTTCTCCCAATTGTTAGGTTGTCTTTTTGTTTCGTTGATGGTTTCCTTTGCTATGCAGAAGCTTTTTAGTTTGATGTAGTCCCATTTGTTTATTTTTTTCTATTGTTTCCCTTGCCTGATCAGACACGGTACTTGAAAATATGTTGCTAAGACCTATGTGGAAGAGCTTACTCCCTATGTTTTCTTCCAGAAGTTTCATGGTTTCGGGTCTTACAGTCAAGCCTTTAATCCATTTTGAGTTAATTTTTGTGTATGATGTAAGATAATGGTCTACTTCCATATTTCTGCATGTGGCTGTCCAGTTTTCCCAACACCATTTGTTGAAGAGACTTTCCTTTCTCTATTCTATGTTCTTGGCTCCCTTGTCAAAAATTAGCTATCCATAGGCATGTGGGTTATTTCTGAGCTCTTGATTCTATTCTATGCATCTGTGTGTCTGTTTTTATGCCAGTAGCATGCTGTTTTGGTTACTATAGCTTTGTAGTATATTTTGAAATCAGGGAGTGTGATTCTTCCAGCTTTGTTCTTTTTTTTCTCAGTATCCATTTAGCTATTCAGGGTGTTGTGTTGTTCCATATAAATTTGTTCTATGTCTGTGAAAAATGTTGGAACTTTGATAGGGATTGCATTGAATCTATAGATTGCTTTAGGAAGTATGGACATACTTCCTTATTATTTGGAAATAGTTCCTAATTAACTATGTTAATTCTTCCAGTCCAAGAGCACAGAATATCTTTCCGTTTCTTTGCGTTTTCTTCAATTTCTTTCAACAATGTTTTATAATTTTCAGTGTACAGATCTTTCACCTCTTTGGTTAAGTTTATTCCTAGGTATTTTATTCTTTTTGTTGCAGTTGTAAATGGGATTGTATTCTTAATTTCTCTTTCTGCTACTTCATTGTTAATGTATAGAAACACAACTGATTTTTATATGTTGATTTTGTACCCTGCAACTTGACCATATTCATTTATTATTTCTAGAAGTTTTTTGGTGAATTCTTTAGGCTTTTTTATATATAAAATCATGTCATCTGCAAATAGTAACAGTTTCACTTCTTCCTTTCCAATTTGGGTCCCTTTTATTTCTTTTTCTTGCTTGACTGCTCTGGCCAGACTTCCAATACCATGTTAAATAGGAGTGGTGAAAGTGGGCATCGTTGTCTGGTTCCTATTCTTAGAGAGATAGCTTTCAGTTTTTCACCATTGAGGATATTAGCTGTGGGTTTGTCATATATGGACTTTATTATGTTGAGGTGCTTTCCTTCTATACCCATTTTATTCAGAGTTTTTGTCATAAATGGATGCTGTATCTAGTCAAATGCTTTTTCTGCATCTATTGAGATTTTCATGTGATTTTTATTCTTCATTTTATTAATGTGGTGTATCACTTTGATTGATTTGCAGATGTTGAACCATCCCTGTGTCCCTGGGATGAATCCCACTTGACCATCGTGTATGATCTTTTTAATCTATTGTTGTATTTGATTTGCTAGTATTTTGTTGAGGATTTTTGCATTGATGTTCATCAGTGATACTGGCCTGAAATTTTCTTTTTTTGTGTTGTCCTTATCTGGTTTTGGTATCAGGGTAATATTGGCTTCGTAGAATGAGTTAGGAAGCTTCCCCTCCTCTTCACTTTTTTAGAAGAGTTTGAGAAGGATAGGTATTAAGTCTTCTTTGAATGTTTGGTAGAATTCACCAGGGAAGCCATCTGGTCCTGGACTTTTATTTCTGGGGAGGTTTTTCATTACTGTTTCAATCTCCTTACTGGTGATTGGTCTATTCAAATTCTCTATTTCTTCTTGATTCAGTTTTGGAAGGTTGTATGATTCTAAGAATTTATCTATTTCTTCCAGATTGTCCAATTTCTTGGCATATGGCTTTTCTTAGTATTCCCTTATAGTCTTTTTTATTTCTGAGGTGTCTGTTGTAATTTCTCCTTTTCATTTCTGATTTTACTTATTTGAGCCTTCTCTCTTTTTTTCTTGGTGAGTCTAGCTAGCAGTTTGTCAACTTTGTTTATCTTTTCAAAAAAACAGCTTTTGGTTTTATTGATTTTTTTTCTATTGCTCTTTAGTCTCTATTTCATTTATTTCTGCTCTGATTTTTATTATTTCCCTCCTTCTACTGATTTTGGGCTTTGTTCTTATTTTTCTAGTTCCTTTAGGTGCACTGTTAGATTGTTTATTTGAGATTTTTCTTGTTTGTTGACATAGGCTTGTATTGCTATAAATTCCCCTCTTAGAACCACTTTTACTGTATCCCATAAATTCTGGCATGTAGTATTTTCATTTTCATTTGTCTCCAGGTATTTTTTCATTTCTCCTTTGGTTTCTTCATTGACCCAATCATTGTTCAGTCAGTAGCATTTTATTTAATCTCCACATATTTGTGGCTTTTCTGATTTTCTTCCTATAGTTCTAGTTTCATACCTTTGTGGTCAAAAAAGATGTTTGGTATTATTTCAATCTTAAATTTATGGAGGCTTGTTTTGTGGCCTAATATGTGATCAGTCCTGGAGAATGTTCCATGTGCATTTGAAAAGAATGTGCATTCTTCAGTTTTTGGATGGAATGTTCCGTATATTTCTACTAAGTCCATCTGGTCTAATGTGTTGTTTCCTTGGCCAATGTTTCCTTGCTGATCTTCTGTTTGGATAATCTATCTATTGGTGTAAGTGGAGTGTTTAAGTCCCCTGCTGTTGTGTTATTGTCTATTTCTCCTTTTATGTCTGTTGATAATTGCTTTATATATTTAGGTGCTCCTATGTTGGGTGCATAGATATTTATAAGTGTTATATCCTCTTGTTGGATTGTTCCTTGATCGATATGTAGTGCTCTTCTTTGTCTCTTGTTAGTTTTGTTTTAAAGTCTGTTTTGTTTTAAAGTCTGATATAAGTACTGCTACCCCAGCTTTGTTTTCATTGCCATTTGCATGGAGTATCTTTTTCCATCCCTTCACTTTCAGTTTGTGAGTGTCTTTAGGTCTGAAGTGTGTCTCTTGTATGCAGCACATATATGGCTCTTGTTTTTTTTTATCCAATAAGCCACCCTATGACTTTTGATTGGAGCATTTAGTCCATTGACATTTAAAGTAGTTACTGATATGTATGTACTTACTGCCATATTTTTACTCTGTTTTTTTTTTTTGTGGTGTTTTAGTAGTTCTTCTCTGTTCCTTTCTTCTTCTCTTGCTCTCTTCCCCTGCAGTTTGATAGGTTTCTTTGGTATTATGTTTGGGTTCCTTTTGCTTAGTATTTTGTGTATTTATTTTAGGTTTCTGGTTTGTGATTACCATGAGGTTCATATATAATAACCTACATATATAGCCATCTATATTGAGTTAATGGTCTCTTTAGTTTGACCTCTATCTGAATGCTCTACTCTTTTACTCCCCTCCTCCCACATTTTATGTTTTTGACATCATAGCTATCTTTTTTGTGCATTTATATCCATTACCCTCTTATTGTGGAAATACATAATTTTTTCATATTTGTGGTCTTCTCTTTCCCCTTTAAATAAGTCCCTTTAGCATTTCCTGTAGGACTGGTTTTTTGGTGATAAATTCCTTTAATTTTCGCTTGTCTGGGAAACTCTTTATTTCTCCTTCCATTCTGAAGAATAACTTTGCCAGGTAGAGTATTCTAGGCTGTAGGTTTTTTCCTTTTAACACTTTAAATATGTCATGACACTCTCTCCTAGCCTGTAAGGTCTCTGCAGAGAATTCGGCTGATAGCCTTATGGGATTTCCTTTGTATGTAACTTGTCTTTCTCTTGGTGCTTTTAGGATTCTCTCTTTATCTTTAATTCTGGCCATTTTAATTATGATGTGTCTTGGTGTGGGCCTCTTTGGGTTTATCTTGTTTGGTGCTCTCAATTCTTCCTGTACCTGGATGTCTGCTTCCTTCATTAGGTTAGGGAAGTTTTCAGCTATTATCTCTTCAAATAGATTCTCTGCCCCTTTGTCTCTCTCTTCTTCTTCTGGGACTCCTATACCATGGATGTTAGTGTGCTTGATGTCGTCCCAGAGGTCTCTTAAACTGTCCTCACTCTTTTTAATTCTTTTTTCTTTTATCTGTTCATCTTGGGTGGTTTCCTCCTCGCTGATCCCTTCTTCTGTATCCCCTACTCTGCTTTTAAGTCCCTCTAGTGAATTTTTCATTTCCAGTATTGTATTCTTCATTTCTGATTGGTTCTTTTTTCTATCTTCCATTTCTTTGTTGACATTCTCACTGAGTTCATCCATTTTTCTCCCAAGATCAGTAAGCATATTTATGACTCTTTGTTTGAACTCTCTGTCAGGTAGATTGCTCATTTCTATTTCATTTAGTTCCTTTTCTGGGATTTTGTCCTGTTCCCTTACTTGGGATGTATTCCTTTGTCTCCTCATTTTGCCTCTTTCTCTGTGCTTGTTTCTGTGTATTGGGTAGGTCAGCTATATCTCCTAATCTTGGAGAGGCGACCTGATGTAAGTGGTGCCTTCTGAGGCCCAGCAGTGTGCTGCCCTCTTGTCACCAGTTCCAAATGTTCCAGGAGTGACCCCTGTGTGGACTACATGTGTCCTTCTGTTGTGGCAGGGTTGCTCTTGCTATAGGTGCTGAGGAAGTCTGAGCTGCCCCCCTGGCCAGCTGGTTGTAATCCTCAGTTGTATGTGGTTGCTGTAGGCCCTTCAGTCTCTTTATTGGGTGTGGGGAGCCCCAGCACAGTTGGCTGCAAGGTCTAATAGCACATTCCTTTTGCAGTTTTTCTATTAAATGAGTAGGCCCCCCAGGGGGCTGGTTGTTAGGCTCAGGGGCTTACAGTTGCTATAAGCCTCTGGCCTATTAGGCTCTTGTCAGCTCTGAGAGGGTTGCAGCTGGGTGGGGCTGGCCACAGACACAGGAGCAGCCAATTGTTTCTGGCTTTGGAGGGTGGGGCTGATCCCCTATGTGGCTGTTTGAGAAGCACAAGTCTTCTACAGCTGAGAAGCTCCACTGTCTTGGGGCCTCACACAGAGTCAATGCATTCCTGCCCCATGTACACACCCTGACCCTCTAAAGTGGACCCAGTTGCTCCAAGGCAGGGGCTCAACACTATCCACCCTCTCCTTGGGCTTCATGTGCCCTACAGAGGTGGACCCACTTGCCAGGCTGCAGAGAATCCAGGCAGCTCTCTTAAGCAGGCCCACAAGTTGCCCAAGGTCTTATTGTTGGGTGGGGCCAGTCCCTAGGGCAGGCTTCTTTCCTTGGCTGAGCTGGATTAAATCAGTGCTCTAGTGGGTGGGGCAGACCCTGGGCTAGCAGGCCACAGAGAGAACTCTGATGGCGTCTGCCAGTGTCTGTGTCAGTCTGCCCACACCAGGTCACAACAATGGCCACCACCAATGTCCCAGTCCCTTGGGAGGTCTCATCCCTCACCGACATGCACCCAGAGCCTAACAGGTGAGTCTCTTTTCACCAAAGGACTGTGTGCCTTTCTTTCTGGTGATTTTAGGTTGCTTTCCAAAATGGGTGAATTTGTGCATGGGCCCTTTAAGAGCAGCTTTAATTTCTTTGTGTCCCAGCTTTTCTGGGGGTATTCCCATTGTTGTTAGTATCCCACAAAGCCAGATATTATGACACTTGTGTTGGTTGTGCTGGGTCCAAAAAATGCCAGTAGAAGCAATGCTCCCTGGCTCAGGTCTCCCCCTTCTCCAGGGAAGGCTGTGTACCTTTGGATTGCTCCCGGGAAGCTGTGAAGCATTGTGGGTTGTGAAGGTGGTGTTTTTTCTCTCCAGAAGGGAATTTCTGCCTCTTCCACCTCAGTCAGGACTGTCGTTTGTTGCAGGGGTTCCTCTTATCCAGTTTTCAGTTCTCTCTGACCGTAATTTTTCCAAGATTCATTGTAAATCTATTGTGTCTGTGAGAGGAGGTGAGTTCAGAGGCTGCCTATGCTCCCATCTTGACCTCTCTCCTTCTCATATTTTTTGCAGGCTCTGTTTATTTTTCTTTATTCTTTTTTCTCTCTGTTCTTCACATTACCTAATCTCTAATGATTTATCTTCAGGTTCACTCATTCTTTCTTCTGCCTCTTCAAATCTACTGTTGATTCCTTCTAGTGAATTTTTCATTTCTGTTATTGTACTTTTCATCTCCAGAATTTTCAATTGATTCTTTTAAAAACTGCTGTTTATTGATATTATATATTTGATGAGACATTTTCATCATATCTTCCTTTACTTCTTTTAGCTTGCTTTCCTTCAGTTCTTTGACTGTATTTACAATGACTTCTTTGACGTGTTTGTTAAAGCCAACATCCAGTCACTGTCACAGGCAATTTCTGTTGCTTCCTCCCCCACTCCCTCCCCCCACCAAGGATGATCCTACTTTCCTGTTTCTTTGCATATCTCACAATTTTTGTTGAAAATTTGATATTTAAATGATATATTGTAGCAACTCTGTTTACTGATTCCCACCTCTCCCTCCAGTGCTTCTTATTATTGTTCTTTGCTTGTTTATTTGTGTAGTTACTTGGTTTCACAAAGTTCATTGAAGTGTTTTCCCCATCACAGTGTGAAGTCTTTGATGTTGCTCCACAGAGAGTGCAGTCTTGGGCAAGTGCATGGTCACTCTCGGATGACAGTGGTTTTAGCAGGCCTCTCTTAGTCTCTTCCTGATCTCTCTGTTAAGCTGTCTTTCTCAGTTTGTATCACTCCCAACTGCTGACAGATAATTGCTATATTACTTTTTAGAATACCTTGGGGAATAAACTATACCATAGTCTGATCCAATTAAATTTGAGCTCCTTTGCAGGAATAGTTTTAGAGGCCTGTGTTGGGGGTTTCTTCTGACCGCGGGGTGGGGGGGGGTCTCTTCTTATCTGTCTCTTTCTCTGGTTTCCTCTAATAAACCAGCTGACCTATGGGTTAGTTTGTTGCCTTTATGGAGTTATTAGCCTCTTCTTAATTGCTTACTACTGAACTTTCCATTGTTTTTGATAGCACCCTTAGCTTGAACTTCCCCACATTCTGTTCTAAATAATGTCAGCCTCTTTGGAAAGTGCTTCAGCACTCTCTATTCTAATGTTCTGCCTCTCTTCTTTGGCAAAATCTCTGAACTACTCCTCTAGATCCGAGGATGAGGATTTTGGCCCACTTCTTTCAGAATGACACCTCTTTTTATAAGTAGGATGCTGGGTGGGTGCAGTAACCTCTGATCTTCCTGGCTTGTCTCTCCTGGTATGGAAACTCTGCCCTATATGCCACTGGAGCAAGTGTGATCCAGGTCCCAGTGATTTTTATTTACCATGCTTAAGATAGAACCTCCACCCTGTGAGTGGGATCTGGGTGGATGAAAGGATCCCTCAACTTTTTGGTCATGCTTGCCTAGAATTTAGCCTCTGTAACATGGAGCTGCAGGGGAAGAAGAATGAGAAATTCTGGTGGTCTACTCCTATTCAGGAGATACTGTGGCCCTTCACTGAGAGAAAGAAGGAGAAGGAGTTCCATCTTCTTGACCACATCTGCCTAGACTGGTGCTTTTGTCTTGCTGAGCTGAGGGAGGGCAGAGGGAGTGGATCACAGCTCAAGTGCACAGACATTCACTGTTCTTACTGAGATTTGTTAGATTTTCTTGAGTAAATATTTCTTCATTTGCTGGATACTCTTTGAACAATTCTCATAAAAAAGCAACTTTAAGTGATTTTTAAAATAACTTTGGCCAGTTTGGGTTGTTTTACTGGGGAGAGAGGGTCTGCAGAGCTCCTCACACAACCATTACTGAAGTGAATCTTCCCTAGAATTTATTTAATGTAATCTGTTTGTAAGTTCAGCTTATATTTTCCTTGTTTCATGGTCATGTTATGGTCTATAGTTTAAAAAAATAAGAGTGAGGAAAAGAATATATATATTCTTTAACTCAAAAGTTAATGTTTTCTATTGATTATCATGACTTACCATTTGCTCTATGGTACAAATAGTTTATCATTTTTGAAATGTGAAAATATTGATCGTATTGTATCACACGGTCAATAACTTTTTCTTTTATTAGTGGACATGTCTATAGTGTTGAGCGGCATCAGAAAAAGAAAAAGTTTTTATAGATATTTTCTAATTGTGTAATACTAGATATGCCATATATTTCAAAATAAACCTTTAACTATTCTTTCGTTTCTGGTAAAATCCAATTTGCCACCTTATTTTCTGAAAAATTATTCCATAAATTATTAAATGAATTTAGTAATATGGTAAAGCTTTCAGATGTCCAAGAGAATTTTGTAATTCATTATTTTTCTTGCATAGCTCATCTCTAATTGTCATCAGAAACAGGAAGTTTTGGGAAATAGCAGTAAGAAAATGCCAGTTTTCCTGAAACCAACCCTAGCCCTAAGCATATACATACATAAAAGTGCCACAATTTATGAAAATAGATTGGATCTCATCAAAACACTTTTTCCCCATTGAAGCATTTGAATATAGAAGACACTAATTTTTATTTAAGATGCATTTGAATATACTTTGACTACAACTCACAGGAAAGCCAAAATTTAAACTATTTGTTAATGAATAGGAATATAAGTCACAGGATATTACTCATAAACCAAAATTGGTGGCCATTGTTACTCCTTTTCTCTGTTGGCTAAATAGGTCTTATGACTACAAATATGTTGCAATTTCTTAATATATTTTCCCAGAAGAAATGATCCAAAGGAAAAATAATATGTTATGTTTTGAGAACTAAATGATGATGCTGCACCTATAATCCTCATTGTTTCAGAATTGATTTGATTGTGTCTTATGGGGAAATCCTAATTATTATTTTTTTTGTGTGAGGAAGACTAGCCCTGAGCTAACATCTGTTGCCCATCCTCCTCTTTTTTTGCTGAGGAAGACTGGCCCTAGGCTAACATCCCTGCCCATCTTCCTCTACTTTATGTGGGACGCTGCCACAGCATGGCTTGACAAGTGGTGCATCTGTCCGTGCCTGGGATCCAAACCTGCGAACCCGGGCCACCAAATTGGAGCACGAGAACTCAACTGCTACAACACCGGGCTGGCCCCCCTAAATTTTTTTAGAGTAAGAAACTTAGAATTATAATTATTAGTTTGAACTGATCAGTTCTGGAATGCAACTTTGAACAGGATATCTAAATTCTCTGAGCCTCAGTTTCCTCATCTATAAAATGGAAAATTCTTCCTACTTGGCACAATTAAATGTAAAAATATATGTGAAAGCTGCCATGATGTCTGGCACCTTAGATGAACTCAATAAAGTTAATCTCTTCTCTCCTCCTTCCGTTTAAGCAAAACAAAAACTATTGGGAAAATAAATCTTGTTTAAAATCATTAGAGCTTTTTTCACATTAAAGTTTCCATAGTTTAGCAATTAAATCTTAATTTGGCAGATGTAATTATTATGTGTGTGTGTATTTCTGATTTAATAGTAGCGTGATGTGTTCTTCTAGAGGGTTAGAGCAGGTAAATGAATAAGAAAATTGTATGAATGTGTACATTCTGTAAACAATTATAAAGGAAGAGTTTCAAAAATGTTTTGAGCAACTGAAGCATCACCAGACTCTGTGTCAAGATGGAGACGTTCCTTCATTCTTCATTTCTTCAACAAGTATTAATTAAATACCTAGTATGTAATAAGACAAAGACTCAGGGATGAAGAAACCAAATGTGGTCCTTGCTCTAATGGAATTTATTCTAATAGTGAGAGAGACCTTAACCAAATAGTCACACAATTAAATATAAAATTGCAACTGTGAGGAGAAGCATTAAGGACAGATGAGTGGTACTCGGAACGCATGTAATAGAAGGATTTGACCTAGTTAGGAAGGTGAGGAAAGTGAAGAAGTGATGATTGAGCTGATAAATGACAACTCAGTGGGGGTTATTTAGATAAATAGAGGTGGAAATGGAATTCCAGTAGGGAGAACAGCATGTAGCAAGTCCTCAGTGTGAAAGTACACAGCACATAAAGGAGACCTAAAATGTATTAGTATGGCCAGAATATAGAGAGGAAGAAAAAGATGATGAAGCTTTAGAAGTAGTTTTCCTCCTAGGCCATGCTAAGAATGTTTATTCTTGTTATAAATGCAATGGGAAGCAATGAAAATATTCAAACAAGGGAGAGGGTCAAACATGGGGTAGATGACAAGTGAATTTTTTTTACAGATTCTGCTGGATGAGCAAGAGTAGATTATGTAAACCAGTCAGTTGTCCACTTTAGCAGAGCAGGAGGTGTCAGGGAAGATGAATTATGTTGGTGGTGATGGAGATAGAGGGAAATGGATTGAACAGAGAAGATGATAGTGATGGAGAGATATTTAGGGGGTAAAATCATCAGGTCTTTGTGATAGGTAGGGTGAGAGAAAGAAAAGAATCTAGGATCACTTTTAGGGTTTTGAATGGGATAGCATTCATTAGATGTAGGATTTGTCATCTTTATTTTAGGCTAGACTGATATTTTGAATTGTGACTTACCCTGTGGAGAAATTTATTAATTACTGTCAGATCATGAGATTTCTGTATTTAGTAATACATTTGAAGATTGTTTTTAAGACAAATATATTGTATCTTTTTTGTTCGAAATTGCTCATTGCCAGGTTCTGCCAGTGTCAAGGTGTTTGAATTTGGCAGTATTAATTACTAAAGCTATTGCTAATATTCTGTGCAATTATGGCTGTTTGGAAATGTGCTCAATATACTTGAAGATTATTTACCTTACTATGCAGCTGATTAAAAAATCTAAATATAATTGCAAAAGCAAAAATCTTCATTGATGACATCTCCTCCTCTATCTTAATCCTAGAAAATACACTTTTCTCAAAAAAGCACATCCCTTGCAAAAATGTTCATATCGTTTCTTATATATGATTGATGATTTTGAGAGATTTTTCAGAACATACTGTGGGAGAATTTGCTGTGGTCTCTGTTAACTCACTACTGCTTTCAGAAGAAGACACAAAAGCTGATCTGCAGATGGAATTATGCAGCAGCATATGGTATTCTGGAACGAAAATACTGATAGAAAGAGTTCAACTTGAATGCAAACATCTGAGATATCACAAATATACTCAACTAATCAGAATGGCTGGGGAATTGGATGTCTTGGTTATTGGCATTTTCTGATTAGTTGAGTAAAAATATTTTTCAAACATTTGATGCTGTAAATCTTAAGATATAAAAATCTATATTTTTTGTCTTAATAAACAGAGCACAATGACCTTGAATTAAGTTTTTCTTGATCCTACAGAATCCAGGGTCATTGCTTCAGACTTCAGTTATCACTGCATATTGCGATGTTATTGTGGATGTAGAAGTCAAAAAAAGGCTTGATCCTGCACCGACTTCAGGATATACACTGAAAGTTATCTTAAAAAAAAAAAAAAGAAAACAGATATCAGCTTGTTTTCTTTCTGCATGTCTCCCTGACCTAAATGGGGAAAGCAAAAAATGTGGCTAATTGAAGATTCTGTTTAGTTAAGTGAGACTTTTTCTTTTTTCCAGTTTTATTGAGATATAATTGACATATATAATTGACTGTGTAAGTGTGAGGTGTACAACGTGATAATTTGATACATGTGTAAGTGAGACTTCTGCCTAATCTTGGAAATGAGGAGTCCCAATTGAAAGATCCAGCAACTCCCAATAGCTAAAACATTTCTGATCACGTACAAGTCATTATTCATTATCTGAACAACACCAAGCATGTTGATTCCATATTTTCATTCTTAACTTGGGATTGATCTACATGTTACAGTAATAATTTATTCAATGAGCAGTATTGTAGGGCCCACCTCTAAGAACAGCAAAAGACTTGTTCTTTTTTTTTTTTTTTTTTTTTGGTGGGGAAGACAAGCCCTGAGCTAACATCTGTTGCCAATCCTCCCCTTTTTGCTGAGGAAGACTGGCCCTGAGCTAACATCGTGCCCATCTTCCTCCACTTTATATGGGACGCCACCACGGCGTGGCTGACAGGCAGTGCGTCGGCGGGCGCCCGGGATCCGAACTCGCGAACCCCAGGCTGCCAAGCGCGGACTAAACTGCTGCGCCACCGGGCGGCCCCAAAGACTTGTTCTTTTTAAGTTGATGCTGTACCTAATTTAGCTACTTCAAATCTAGTCAAGTTACATACTTTTTTTTAAGATCTCTGTTTTCAATGTTCCCACAGTGCTTTAAAATTAAAAGGAAACTTCCATGTTTGCTATAACATATATGTAGTCCTTTCATATTGTATTAACAATGGCTCATAGGCAGTAATAGTTTTACCTTTTAAACATGTTCAGATAGATATTTGAAATTAAAGGCTTACTTTTTCATAAATATGAATTGATTCATGGATTTGAAGTTTCTTAATCAGTCTGCTACATGTTCAACAAATATTTATTGGATGCCTGCCATATGCCAAACATTGTTCTGGGTTAGTTGTGATCTATTATGCTTAAATATTACATTTTAAAGTTAAATATTTATTTGATATAATTAATATGTGTTTATATATATTTATTAAATATTTAATATAATATTTAATATATAGTATTTCTTTATATTCATACATATCCAATATAAATAATATGTTTTATATATTAATGAAATGTAGATTAAATCTATATAGATGGTCCTTATATACATTTCGGTAGCAGTAGCAAAATGGACTTCTGGCTGTTTAACTCAGAACTCAATTCTTTTGGCACTATAAAGTATTTTATTCTTCTTATGCCCATTTCAAATAAAACTGTGTCAAGATTAGAGGTACAGGTTGAAGGAGTTGGAGGATGGGTCTAGAAAAGGGAAGAAGATTATGAGAATTAGGACTATAAATTCTGGGGAAATCTATTTTTGTTTCAGGGGCTTTTTAGCCTCAAGATTCAATGTATGAAACTGCTCCACCTGAGGCAAATTTCCTTTATCTAGTCCGTGGGGGTTTAAAGCTAGTGATGGCTAATTCTATCAAATACGAACCAAATATTTCACTGTTCAGACGCACAACAGATCTTGCAATATGCTACAGGATTAATAGGATTGGTTGATGACATGGCATATATCACTTAGAAATCTTCTAAGAGAATTTAGAACACTTGCCTCTAACCGTTAGTAGTTGTTCTGGAATGAACTACAAGTTACCTTATAAAGTTTTCACATATTATTACATTTTGTTTCCCTTGTACCGGCAACACATCTCACATTCAATTATTCTGAGTAAACTTGTTGTTAGTACTTTTGAGTAGACTCCTAGCAACCCTGTGTACAGCAGAGCAGAACCCTGCCTGGTGTTTTTGCGCCATCCTCTCACCTTCTGGCGCTGTATCAGACAATGCTATTCACAGGGTTATCATGGCTAATTTTTTCAGAAGTGGGTGGTCAGGTCCTTCCTCTCAGTCTGTCCGAGTCTGGAAGCTTTGCTGAAACCTGTCCACCCTGGGTGACCCGGCTGGTATTTGAAATACCAGTGGCATAGCTTTAAGCATCACAGCAACATGCAGCCGCCACAGTATGACAACCGACAGACGGGTGGTGTGGTTCCCTGACCAGGAAATGAACCTGGGCTACAGTGGTAAGAACATCGGATCTTAACCACTAGACCACCAGGGCTGGCTAAAGGAGTAGTTTCCTCTTATTAAAATTCTATTGATAGCCCATTTATACTATTTCTCTCTTTAAGGAAAGTTGATATTTTCACAGGCAATTTATATTCAGAAAATAGATAGGAAAACAAAAAATTTGTACACTCACTGCTAGAGGCAAATATTTTGCTTGCAGAAGTTTTTTGTATGTGTAAATATTTGAATCATTTAAAATAGTATGTAATGTATATTTATCCTATTTGTTTAATTAATACCCGTTGTTGGATATTCACTCCATTACTCTTTAAGACTAAATATATTAACTTCCTTTAACATTAACATGACATTTCCTAAATTCACAGTTTCTTCCAAAGTTTTAAAAAGACATTAGCCTTCAAAATTCACAAAATTTTAAAAAGCATTATACCTATATGCAACTAAGATTGTCAAACCAATATATGTATTTTTAACCATGTGGTGAAAAAGTGTTGCCTTTGACTGAAACTATTCTTTCAATTTTGAGGCCAAAATTTACCCTTACTGACTGATAAAAATCAATTAAAGTTGGAAGACTTGTAGACCCTAAGCAGTCTTTGGTGTTCCGGATCAATGCCATAAATCTGTGAGAGCTGCTACTTCTTCATGGTATTATCACATGTCATCTTTAGGCAAGATGTAGAATTTGGTTCTTGTTCCCTTGTGGTTGTAAGAAATTATATGATGAGTCTCTTCCAATGCAGGTGATATTTGGGTGTTGTGGTGGCTACCCGGGGTAGCCTGCTTTGGCCTCTTCTACTGGCCTAAACTGTGTGCTTTTCCCCCCTATTCCTGTGTGGCTATTCATTCAGGATCTACCTTTCATGAATAGAATAAATTCAGCACTAATTGTGAATTCAATTTGTGGTGGTGAAATTCTACCAAATCTCCCTCCTTTGTCCTCTACCACATCTTCCTCACCACTGCAAAAACTATACATTATATCCACTCAGGCAAACTAGATTATTCCACAGTAGCAAGCAACACCAACATCTCAGTAGCTTTAAGCAACAGAAATTATTTCTTGCTCATGCTGCGTGTCCATCATGGGTTGACTAGCCTATGTTCTCACTTGGATGCCAGGCTGAGAGAGCAGTACTATCTGGAAACTTGCCAGTTGCTGTGGCAGAGAAAGCAAGCACATGGTAAGTTGTGTACTAGTTCTTTAAGCACACACCCAGACTGATATTTGTCGCATTTCATTTGCTAAGGTAAGTCACATGGCCACACAAAACTACAAGGGAACAGAAAATTGCAATCCTGCCGTGTTTTGGGAAGGAGAGCTGGTAAGTGTTTGGTGAACAGTACTAATGAGTACCTCAATCCCCCTTCACCCTCCCAACACACCAAATGAAGGGATATGAATGTATGAAGGATTGGAAACCTATAAATATCCTATGGCTTCACTCTTGTGAGAAGAATAACAAAGAATATATATTGAAATAGCCATTTGTCTTTTTAATCAACAAAACAGCAATGTTAGTTTCTCAAGTCATTCCAAGTATTCCATTATTTGGATAATATTCTGGAAGCTTTTGTTGACTATTGATTTCAAGGGATTAATGTACAATGACTTTTGGAGAGAAAATATGTGAAATTTGAACCTGGATGACCTTTGGCCTGGGATAGGATACACTGAACTTGGAGCTGTGACTTAACATACTCCCCGCATGGAGCTTTCCTTCAATAGCATAGCCTATGGTTCCATTGCTCTGGAGGAAGATTTTCATCACTGAAGGATTAGTAGTTTCTACACAAATAACCTTGACTTTGAGAGGGTAATTTTCCTGATTACTAGATGGAAGAGGTAACTGTAAGTACTTTTACCAAGTCCTTTACTTAGTGTTTTCTAATCAGCCCAAATGAGAAGCAAATTATTTTGTTTGTTACCAGCTTTCCATTTTGGTCCTTGTTCCGATGGACCGCCCTACATCCTTTAAAGCTCTTGACCACTCCCACTGTCTTGAAACATTGTCCTCTCCTGGGTTCTGTGATATTATTCTTTCCTCTCTTGCTGGATACTCTTTCTCAAGTTCTTTCATTTGCTTCTCTTCCTCTCCCTACCCCATCAATGTTAGCCTTCCAGGCACTTTTGTTCGCTCCCCAAATCTGTTCCAAATCTTTTCCCTCCTCAGTTGCCCCATGATGGCTGCTTTACTTCAGACATTTAAGTTGCTCACTGGAACTATAGTTCACTTGCCTCCTAAGTCTCTCTACTGTGAGTCTCTGTCCATCCTGTTGATTTGTCACTTTCCAGGCCATTTCTACAGGAAAAATGCAAAGTATTAGGATAATCATCAAAAGTGTTCAAAAAGTGGCTCACTTTTATGACTTTAACTTCCTGTTACTCTCATCAAAGCCGAGTCTGCAATCACATAAATGCACCAAGTTCTTTCAAGACTCCAAAGAATCAGCATAGAGCAGTGGAAAGGCACAGATTTTTGGGTTCAGGTATACCCAGATTCAAGTCCTGGATTTGACAGTTAGAAACTATATGGCCTTGAGCAAGTTACCTAACCTCTCTGAACATCTATTTTATCCTCTAGTCAATGGAAATTCTGGGCTTGAATCACTTAATTATTTTCAGTATTAGGCTTGATATATATGTTAAGTACTTACCACAGTAACTGGAGCATAGTAGACTTTTCATAAATGATAGTTACTATCATCACGGCTATTGTATCTTCATATCTATAAAGACAGTGTTGCTTAGATATAACATTTCTAACCTTATCTACATGGCAAACTCATATTTATACTTTAGGACTATACAGATCTCAATGCCTACCACCTTCAACTTGCCCTTCTAGGAAAAACTGCCTTGCCCCTTAGTGCCCAAATCAATAACACAATATGAGTGGTCCTTGTGTAGGGGATGCGAGTGACTGGATCAGGAGTGGATTAAACCCCCAAACAGTCCATCTTCACATTGGCTGGTGGCTCTGAAGTGGACTTGTGTGAAGGGTTCTGTCCAATACTCAGGTACCCTCTAGGATCTGGACTAGAAAATATGGACAGGATTGACTATCAGTAGTACGTGGTCAGTCTGTAGTAAGAGAACTGTCGGTTTGGAGAGGGCCATGAAGCAGGGAGACAAAGCAAAGTCATCAGGCTACGAGTCTCTTGGAAAAGGATAGAGAAAGTAGCTGGTACTTTAGGATTTTTTGGTTCCAGGTGACTTCCTAGTTCTAATGATAGGTAACGTGTACCCGTACAAGAAAAATCTCTCCGAGTCAACACGTACTGAGCCTCTGCTCCTTGTGACCAACTTGAAGATGTGCCTTATATGTTACCTTTCAGAAGGCTCTTCTGACTCCCCTCGGGAGCAGCTTCATTGGGATCCCAGAATATTTTGTACATATGTCTTTTATAGAATATATTCCACGCATCTATAATATTTGTCCCAATGCAATGAGAATTTCTTCTTTCTTTATGGTTCTAGCACATAACCATTCTCTGACATGCAGTAGGTGATGAATGAGTACTGTTTTATGAATAAAAAATGAATAAATAAACAAATTCCTGCTATCTTTCCCACAGAACTCAGAAAAGTGCATCACTTACAGGTTAAGTGACTAGAATAGTAGACCTGTATTTTTAAGTTGAGTGATTACTTTAGCTTTTCTTCAGAATAAATGGCATTAGTTCACCTTGTTCGGGTAAAAAGAGAGAGGTAGGAAAGTGCAGTCACAAAGCTCTTCTTTACTTTCCTTTCTAACCTGAGATTCACATGGACATTACGTAACACATTCCTGGTATGTCTTGTGAAAATGGAGAATGGAGAACAGCACTGAAGTAAGAGCAAAACTTTGGTTAAGTGAATTATATAATTAAATTCTGCATCCTAACACTCCATGAATTTATAGGGAGTGTTACTCCCTATAAACAATTGTGTAATTAGTTTACAAAAGAAAGAGCATTGGAGTTATTTACGACAGATGTTCACCTAACTTAAAACAGGAAGAGTCTATTTACTTCTATGTAGTTATTACAATGTAATTAAAACCATAAAACCACCTTATCTGAATTTCAAAGCCAGAGCATGTTTTTTTTTTCTTTGGCCTTATTGACTGCATTGCTCTTCACTGATCATGCAAGGATCATAGGCGAGGGCTGCAGGTTGGCCACTGTAAACTTGCCAGATATTTTAGTAAGGTTTTTTTATTCTTTTGCTCCACTTTTCAGTGGAGTGATGAGATACCTCTCTGAAAAGTTGTAAGTTTGTGGGCAGAGAAAAAACGTAAGAGGTGGCTGATGACAAAAATCACTTTTGTGCCTATGTTCTAGGAGTGGTTGGGAACGAAAATGAGGCAGTTCAATCTGCATATGCTAAAAAGATCTGAGTTGTATGTCTGGGTAGTTAGTGTGTAAACCAATGCTGCATCTTCCAGACAATGAAGAAGCAGGAACATAACTGTCTTCTAATCTTGGATTGCCTTTTGTATGATTCTACATATGCTTCTAAAACGTGAAGGTGAAGCATCCACAGGGTGACTTTTACCATGTACCATGATGGATAGAGATGGTGTTAGCCTGCCCACCCTCCATGATAAATCTGTTGGAGGGAAAGTTCTTGCAGGAAATAGTAGTTGGATTTTCAGAAAACATGAACTATCTCTTTATTCAAGGCATGGGGAAGTATGCCCAGATGTCAAATATCTGCTCCAATCAACTCAGCTCATTCTACCCATAATCATTTGCTTGTTATAGGAGATTTCCGACTCCTCCATAATGGCTCACTTGGATCAGGGCAATATTATTCAGGGATTTGACAACATGTGCAAACTCTTTTTGAATTAATTTTCAAAGTCTTCTGTGACTGGTGTCAATTTGGCAACAGTGTTCTTTCATATTTGTAAGCTCAAGGTCTAGGGTTAAGTTCTGTAAGCATCAGAATATTAGAGTTAAAATAGGGAGGGAGACGCAAGAGTTTGGGGTTATAGGGTTGACTTTTTGACTGTGAAAAGAACCTTTGATAGCAACATAATTTGAGATTAAGGCTGGATCTTAGAATCTGCCTCATGCAAGGTCTCCAAATGCTCATAGAAAAAATAAGAAACTTTTCACATGTAGATGTGGCACTTATTATAGAATGTATCAGTTATACTACAAAAATCATTACATAGCTGCCTTATACAAAAAAAAATAGTTAAAATGAAGACAAAATAGTGGCTAATGTTTTAAAATTTCTTTTAAAAAATTTCTTTATGAAAATTGGACTCCAGAAGACAGAAAACATTTCACAGCTTTATTTTGCTCACTGTCGCCCTGAAGACCTCATGGACATCCTCATGCTCACTGCCTGGGGTTGGGCACAGTATAAAGAAAGTTAAAGAAACACAGCCCTTTCTAAGCAAAGACTTTGGGGTTGTAGCTAGTGGCCTTGGGAAACTCTGTGACCCGATGTCCCAGGGAGTCTTTTCTTGGAGCCTGTAGCGAACTTAGAACTTTGCAGAATTGAAAGAATGGCCAGCAAGACGGTGCTTCAGGTAGTATGGTGTCTTCTCTACATTGGCATTTCATTTTATTGGCAGGCTCATTATAGGTACTTTCACAGAGATCACTTATTTTAGGTGGTGATCTGCAAAGAACTCTTTTAAAATCCTCTCTTTTTTTAAAAAAAGAAAAGATTAAGGATAGAAAGACACATTTTGTTATATAATGTATCAAACCAGTATCCAGATATATTTGCAGGAATCTATGATCCAAGTTTGGATTCTAAAACTCAACTTCCTTTCTGGATGCATTTTTAGCAAACTAATTCATTTAGTACAATTTGTAATTTTATGTGTTAATAATTGTTAAATATCCACCAGTTTTACATCTGAAGGAAATTATTTCTTAGGTTTGTGTTATCAAAGGAAAAAGTAACCACTTTCAATGACAGTTAATCTTATTTGTAACATTATTATAAATTCCCCTACATTTTTTTCTTGGGTTGTTGCAACACATTTTGGCTAACTGCTTTGACTGTAAAGGAAGGCAAATGAGAGTTTGGTCAGGAGAATGAGAATTTGGTCAGGAGAACTTCCATTAACATAAGAGAAGTTTTTTCTGTAAATGGCAGACTTTAAAAAATATTTAATTGGGGGTGGTAGCCACAGGGATACCATTTTGCAATTATGTTGATGTTGCCTAAGCAAACGTACACAATTGTTTCTTGCCAAAATGTTTGTCTATAATCATGTAGATTTTATTGCAATATCTTATTAGTTTTTCATTTTCTTTGATGTCATAAGATTCAAGGCCAAACATAGCTCTATAAAATTAGGTTTTATTATCTTCATGTTAAGTCAAAATTCCTTTTCTTAGTATTGCTTAAATACAATTAGGTTTTTGAGGTTGAAATTCCTTTCTTTAATAGGAATCATTAGGGGTTTATGTTTTTCCAAATAAAAGATATAGCAGTGGTGATGATCCACATTTTAAAATATCCAAATTAATTATAGATTTTGGTAATAACTCTTAATATCT
This sequence comes from Tapirus indicus, assembly GCA_031878705.1. Taxonomy (NCBI): domain Eukaryota; kingdom Metazoa; phylum Chordata; class Mammalia; order Perissodactyla; family Tapiridae; genus Tapirus; species Tapirus indicus. The sequence continues at coordinate 111,241,086 of CM062921.1, read as the reverse complement.
TTAACAGTAAATCTGTATTTTAGTTGAAAATCTGAAGTTTACAAATAAAATATTTGTCATGTGAAATATATGAGAAAGGACCCTGGTTTCTAGTCAGACTGATATTGCTAGACTGTTTATAGGTGAAAAGCCTAGTTTCTATCTCTGATCTTTCTTATTGGTTTGGTTTCTCTGATTTCTGACCATCATCTTATTTCTATCAAATATTTACACTGTAGTAAAAATGCTAAGGACAGATTTGGGTGAGTGGCAGTCTTGATTTCTGGAAGATGTTTGTATTTATCAAGAAATGATATGCTCAAATGCTAGAGCCACATGAATTATTTTTTTAATATTTAAAAAAGTATTTAATTAAATTTTTTTTATGCTCTTATAATAGATAAGGTACTGCCTAAGTGCCAGCCAGGGATACATGGATAAATTTTTAAAAGTTTTCTGATTTTAAGGAAATCAGTGTGAGACAGATATGTAAAATACTAATTGCAGTACCCAAATATAAAGGGCTGCAATAGATACATAAATTTGCCTTTTTGTTTGTAGTAAAAGTGATTGAATATTGATAATTTTATGTAAGCTAGACAAATGCAAAATGTTAGAAGAACACAGAAGAAGACAAGAAAAATTTGCTTGTAGAAGTTGAAGAAAATTTCACAGAGAATATATTATTTAAGCAATTATCTGTGTGACACTTTTTTCCCACTGTTCTCAACTAAGGTTGGTTTATCCTTTTAGCAATATCACTTTATTAATTGTAGTTTTGTAATTTGTTTTAATACCTGCTAAGGTAAGTTTACCAAATTTCTTTTTAAAATAAAAGTTTCATGGTTAATCTTGTTCAATATTCTTTCAGAAGAATTTTAGAATCATTTTGCCAAGTTCTGCCTCTCCCTAACCCCTCACAAAGTCCCACTGAGATTTTGCTTGGAATATATTGTTGCTATTTTATTTATTTAAAAGACAAACATATATTCTTTTATTCAGTGCCTCATCTAGGAACATGGCATATTTCTCTACTTAAAAGTTTTGTAGAATTGTTTCTCCTTTTTTCTCAATTTTTTCTAAGTAGGCATATTTCTAAGTACTTTATATGTTTGGTTTACAGTATACAATGAGTCCTTTCCCATATATTATCTGTTGTCATTGCTGATAAATAAACTTGCATTCTTTTTCAAGGTATTTATCTTATATCTAGCCACTTTGTTGAATTCTCTTGTTAATTTGAATAGATTCTGAGTAGATTTTCTTGCCTTCATAGGCATACAAATATATTAATTTCAGATAATGATAAAAATTTATCCTTTATTTCAATATTTATACTTCATGTGTATCTAGTGTTTTATTACGTTGGCTGTATATTCCAGACCAATAGTAAATAAATTATTTTGTTTTTAATTTTTGAAAGATTTGGCATCAGGGAGTTTGTAAAGTTCTCTGGAAAGGGTCTAGAATACAGATATTCTGTTTCCAGTTAAGTATGATTTGATTAACCTGAAACTGAGGATACTTATTTTTAAAATCTCCTGTGAATATATGATTATTTCTTATTCATTAGGTTGTGAGCTAAGAGTGTACCAACAGGTAAGGGCCAATAATTCTTTATATAAAAGCCTTGATTTAATTAAGCAATTTTTTTAAAAATAAAAGATTGACTTACAATTAAATATGGAGTAATAAAAACTCTTTACATCTATATAGCCTTTCCAAATTTAAAGGGGCTTTCCTACATGCAGCCTTATTTTATTGTCAGAAAAATTCTAACATACAAGAAGAATGTTATGTTCATTCGTTATACAGATGAAAACTCTAAGGCTCAGGGAGGTTAGAGGTGGAACAGATTGTATAATTTCTCTGGGCTTTTCAATTCCAATTCACTCATTCCATAATTTCACCAAAGTCATGTGGCCACAAATGATAGCCCTTGGTCTAAAAGTTGCAGTCTTTTTGAATCCTTTATCCATTTTCCTTCCACCCATTTTATTGACTAACTTCAAAGTTTGAAATAGATTGCAGATCTTCGAGACATACACGCTCACATATATTCAGTCATTGGCTGCTTATTGAGCACTTACATTTTGCTATGTTCAAGAGACATAGACAAACATTAGACTCCCATGGCCTCGGCCTCATGAAACTCATAGTCTAACAAAAAACTCAAACATATAAGCAAATTATTAGATAAAATCAGGGAAGTGAGGAAAAGGAATTTGGGAAAAACCATACTTAGAGGCTCAGAAAGACTTCAGAGAGGAGTAATTTTTGAAAAGAGTCTTGAAGGAGCAATAGGACGTTTCCACATGGGTGAAAAGGGAGAAGCACGTTATTGAAATATGAAATAGCATGTGCACAGCTGTGGAGCAATGCTGTAGAACATAACAGGGAGAGCTATTGTCAATTAAGGAAGGATTCAAATTCTGCAGGGCCTTTTATATGTAGTTGATAAGCTTAAATTTTATCTTGATATTGATAGCAAACCAAGAAAGTTTCTGAATAAAGAAAAGACAGGATCCATTTTGCATGTGTGAGAGAGAACTCTGGTATGAGATATATGTGGGTAGGAGAGAGTGATGAACAGAGAAGGTACAGAGAGAGAGAGCTCTTAGGAGATTGCTGCAATACCACCTTAAGGAGAGACAATGAGATTTTGAACATGAAAATATTAGGGAAAGCATATTCAGACCACATTTCTAAGGTGAAATTGTGACTTATTGGATACAGAGGAGGACAAAGATCATGCTGATGTTTTCAGCCATTGGGTAGGTGGTTTTATCCTTAGCTACAAAAAAGATGAATTCTTAGTGTTAGCAGAGCCAGGAAATATAAGAAAAATAAGTAGTGAAAAATAAGAAATTTATTTTGTGACAAAGTTTGAAGTACCTGCATTTTTTTATACAGAGAAATTCAATAGAGAGTTGGAAATATGTTTAGAGTTCAGTAAATCTGGGCTGGGGATACAGAAACTATAGAAATGATGAGCAAATACATGAAAAACAAATCCAGAATGGAATCCTTGGTAACACTGACATCAAAAAGGAAAATGGAGAATGAACAGCAAGCAAAAAGCAGTGAGAAAAAATGGATTCCAAGATAGGAAAGAAATAGGAGAGAATGGGGTCATGGTAACTAAAGGAGGAGAGATTTTCAAGAAGGGAGACATTTGGTGTAATTCAGCAATCATTCCTGGTAAAAAGTGTCTTAGCAAACTTGGAAAAAAAGACTAGAATGAGGCTTCTCTAACATAATAATGATCAAAACAGCAGTGAACAAACTTTACACTCAAGGAAATATTTGAGTTATTCTTCTAAAGCAAGAATCACAGAAAGATGCCGAATGTGCTGAATTATCTGATGACAACTTGGCAGTTACCTTGACTCCCTTCTGAGGTTTCCTTTGCATATGCCAAGGAGAAGTCAGGAACCACAACTCCCAAGACCCCTTCTCCATATGGGTCTTGGTTAGAATCTGCAAAGGGGAAGCACTCAGGTGAAATTTGGAGGGTGGAAAGAAAGGAGAGACTGTTTTTCCCCAGGGTAAATTGCAGTGATAGACATAAAAAGAAAATTTCAATAAGTAAAGTAAAATATGTTTTTGGATGAAAAGACAATATCATAAAGACATAAAAGCTCCAGAACAGAATTTATGTAATAAAATTTCTTAGGTATATTTGGGGATGGGCGAAAGATAATTTGATAAACCGATGATAATGTGAAAAAATAAATTTGTAAGAGTAGTCAACAAAGAAATAGAAGAAAAATGAGGGAAAACTTGATGTGTGAAATGACAAAGAATACTTAGAGAAACACTTGTAACTCTGGTTTTTTAACAGGGTAGAATTTGTCAAAAAATGGAATATAATAAAATGCTCCCGAACAGACTCAGATACACTGAATAAATTATAATATTAAAATGGTGGTATTCCAAATTAGTGGAGCAGGAATAATTAATCTATAAATAGTGTTGGGGCATTTGAACAACCACATAAAATGAGGTGAAATCTCTCCTTCATATCATATACCAAAATAATTGGACATGAATATAAGAACTGAACATGAAACAAAATAAGATACTCTAAATGAAATTTTTAAAAATATCGGAGGTAGAAGCCCCTTTTAAGCATAAAAGCAAAAGGTAACAGCTATTGTTTATTAAGTATTTTTTCGTTCCAAGCATTGTGTCAAGTTCTCTACATGTAAAAACTTATTTAATCTTCACAAGCACCCTGTGCAGTAGTAGTAGCAGGAGGAGGAGTGTAAACAAAATGAAAAGTTACGTGACAGCCAGTGGATAATTTGCAATATATATACATATCGAACTTTTAAATTGCTTATCTCTAGTGGTGGGATTTGAGTTTTCTTTATTTTTCTGATTTATTTTCCGAAATAAGCATGTATTCCCTATATAGTCAAACAATAACTTTACGTTTTATTTTTAAATGGCAAGTTTTATTACTTTAATAGTAACAAATGGATTTAACAAAATAGATTTAATTTTACTAAAGAACGAGTCTCCCGCCTATTTAGTAAGCTATAATAAATCAAATTACTAAGCAAGTTTTTGAAAGAAAGTGTACTTAAGAGTATCAATGCAGAGAAGTCATAAAGATAAGTACTGAGGAGTGTTTGTAGGATTTGGTAATTAGTAGGTTATTCACTGAGACTCTTACAACTCTGCATTAAAAAGGGGGAAAGTTTGTTTTGTTTCTAAAATCAAAGAGATATCATTTTTCCCCTGTCTAAAGCAATTTGTTCAGTTCTAATGCTGGTTGATAATGTGAAGAAATCGTGTTCTTATCTCTTAGTCTAAGTTAAATATAGTAAGCATCTAATCAAACTTTGAAAGAATTTATTTACCGAGTCATTTTATAGGAGTCATTATTCTCCATAAATTAGAAATAATGACCAAAAGGCATGTTAAGATTAAATATCTTAAGATACTCATTAATACATTCTTTCGTGTATTCATTCGATGGATATTAACAGGCTACCATGTGCCAGGCATTGTTGTAGGTGTCCTGGGGTTACATCGAAGAACAGAACAGACAGTACGTACTCGAGGAGCTTACGGTCTAGTAGGGGAAAGACCGATAAAAAATAAAAAAGTAAAACATATAGTTGGGCTAATGGTGATAGTGTTATCAAGAAAAAAAATCACGGGAGAAGGACAGGTTGTTCAGGGGTGGGGTGGGGGTCGAAATGTTGAGTAGGACAATCACAGTGTGTCACACTGAAGAGAGACCTCTGAGCATAGGCCCCATAGAGGTGAGGGAATGAGTCATTCTGAATCTGTAGGAAGAATGATACTGGAGAACAGCAAAGGCTGACCTTTGGGAAGATTCTAGTTTTCCTCTTGATGCCATGGGAGGTCATTGGAGAATTTTAAGCAGAAGGGTGGTTGACGCCTCTGACGCAGGTTCAAAAGAGCCTCACTCTTACTGCCGTGTTGAGAATAGTCTACAGGTGCATGCGGGACGTTCTTCATTGCCCTTCCAGATCCATTCTCCGCCCTTCCCTGCTCTTTGTCCCTGGGGCTGCCTTGCCCTCTGATTCCAAATGTGTTCGTGCAAAGGCAGATATTCGTAGGAGATCTGTGGGAAGATGAGAGAGAGGTTTGTCTCTTCCGCTGCCCTCCCTGCCTAGTCATGGTTTTGGGAATGTCTATTTTAGCCATAACTGGTGTCATTTAAAATGTTAGGTAATTAACATAGGTTTCTAAAGACTTAATGATGTTTAATGTTTGATTATACTTAGGTTCAATTCTTCTTGGTATTATTTGCAATCAAATTTTTAAATGCTCTTTTTAAAAGCTGTCCCTCAGTCCATTTCTTCGATAGAGCTGTATGCCAATGGCCCTGCGACAGGTCCTATTTCTGCTGCAGTTTCTTTGGATAGATGTCTTGTCGATTACATCCTTGATGGTAGCAGAGGAAAGCCAGCACTCTGCCCTTGCCATTTTGGGAGGTCTGCACAGCAGTATAGCAGGACACTCCGCCTACATTTTTACCCATAAGAAAAATATACGCAAATAATAAGAAACAGCTGCTTCTTTCCTACACCTTCCCAGTGCAGTATTTAGCCTAAAACTCCTGCTGGTGGACCTCATATTCCACACTTAAACTTGGGAAAAGACTCTGCTGGTGGGTCCAACTGAATATGTTCATTTCTCTTTATGCTATAGCGGGGGGAGACACAGTATTTTCCCTGTTTGGACAAGTTTCTCTGTGGCTTAAATTTACTGGTGGCCTTTAAATAAGACCAGTTCCAGAGTTAACCTTTCTTTTCCCCATCTGGGCTCAGTTATCATTCAGGTCCATTTTTTTTTTTTTTTTCAAATTGGTTTTCTCATTCTTGGTCTGTGGCTGACTTCCCTCTGGGAGGTTGGCGATACCGCCCAGTAACTGGAGTGGGTGCCTGATTAAAGATTGCAGCTAATGACGTTTGGGATGGACACAATGTTGTTATGCTTTCATGTCTCTTTTTTTCCTTCTAATAGTTTCTTATTAGTTAAAACCTTAAGTAATGCATGTGAGTTTCTTGGAAACGTTAAAACATTTCTTTTTATCTGCTATACTTTAATGCCGGATTGTGTGTAGGCTAGTGACCTAGAAAAGCCATTTACTGATATATGGTGTGTAATTTAGCCAAACTGGTTTGATTACATTACCGGGCATGATTTAGGCCCATGGAAGAGTCAACCGGCAATTTGATTGAAGCCACACTCTACCTTGTCATCCAAAGATCAGAACAGAAGCTTTAATTAGCCTGGTTGATTAAGCAAAAATCCCGTTTTAGTTGGTTACCTGGAAGGCTATGTATCACTGGAGTCAGTGTGGACTTGAACATTATTTTTCTAAGAGAATAACAATCACAGGGAAATAGATGCATCTCCTCTCCTATTTTATTCGATTAGCCTTGTAATGACACAGCCTCCAAATTTGATCAAATGATGGAGACTGCTGCTGAATCATTTTTCAGGTCAGAATGAATCCGAATTCCTTTGAGTCCTGTTCTCTCCACTCCTAGCTAAAGGACACCCACTTTGGAAAAGGGATTATACTTTTTACCCTTGGTGCTTGGGGCATTGAGCAAGTATTGGCGGGAGGCTTTCAGAGGTTAAAAAAGGAATCAGAATAAATTAGTTCATTTTAGTGATATATTTGGGAGACTAATCTTTTCTGCTAATATTGATTTGCCAAAGAGTTGAAATGATAGTCTAGATTATGAAAATGTTCCTTAATGAAATCAAATAATTTGAAAATGCTATTCATTTCACAGTTGGAAGAAATGGAATAGAAGAACTTTTAAAGCAGTTATTCTTCTGTTTACCACTTCTCCTTCTACTCTTGCTGGCTTGGCTTTCTCTCCTTGGGCTTTTTAGAAATAACCTCTGCTAGCTTGATACTGACAACCATTTTTGTCTTACCTGTTCAGATTCTCTTTGGAGACATCACTGAAGTATGATCTTGTTGGCCACCTACTAAGAAAATAACCAGACTATTTTTCATATGATATGAAATAGGAGAAATTGCACCAATTGTTACCCTTTAGTTGTTCCTTTATTCTGAAGGCTTAACTCTAACTCAAATCTTTTGATTAAAAAAGCTCTTTTCTACTTGCAGGGACTTTTTGAGGTATTTTCTTGAGCTTTTTGGTTTGGTTTGGTTTTTGCCTGGAAGAGAGAACAGGTAGTGGGGAAATATAATAATCTTTGTGCTAACTTATTCCTGACAATGCCCATGTTTTGATAGATAAGCCCCAGAACACTCTAAACGATAAAATATCTGATTTGCTCTCTCACAGAGTGGAAAAAAGAAAACGTCAGATGTATTAGCAGGATATATTCCATAAATCTTTGTGGGTATTATCTTTAATGGCATATTATTAAATTAATAGGATGTATGGGGATGTAGTGTAAATAGCTCTTAGCTTGGAATCAGAAGACCTGCCTTATGGCCCTAGTTTTGCTACTCATAATCTAGGCTAATTCCCTTGCCTCTTTGCAAATAAAATGACAGCAGAAAAGATAAGTTACTCTCCCAAAGAGATCGCTAAAATCTACCCTAGTTTATTCTAGACATGAACTTGATTGAATCTGACACCTCCAACCTTCCTTAGTCAGGTAACCATGTCAAATAACATCCTATAGAATGAGAGTTTTGTACAAAGCTATTTAGAAAATAGCAGAATAGATAGTCACTGTTTAGCTTTAACATTTATGATTCTGTGATTTTATATAGTAGCTGAAGTCAGAAAAGATTTCATATTGTTTCAGTTTAGGCGGCTTTACTATTTACAGAACTTCTCTAAATGGATATAGGAAAAGGGATTTTAGGTATGGGCCTTTGGCTAGCAAAGATAAGACGAGTCAGTATCCTTCCATTTATCTAGCTCTGTTTCCTGAACCTTAAAGATGTTAAATAATATTATTCCCGATTAGAAAATTACTTTTAAATCAGAGAAGAATTAAAACTTAACATTACTGGTTTGACCAACCATGGGTCTGTCTCCTTATAGCAGAAGAGAACAAAAGAGTTTTAACGTATCTTAGAACTCTTTTTGAATGTTCTTTGAGAGCGTTTTTTTACATATTTAAACTTCAAACTGCTAAAAATGTTCAGGTTTCCTCTCTTAGCATTTGCTTACTCTGGGAACATAGATACTATAGGATGGCTTTTCTTTTTAATCCATGTTAAAGCAGTCATGAGAAGTGGGCCACTATAAAAACTTTCTTTAAAGCAGAAGATGTGACTGGTCCTATAAAGGTGAGTGGGTGGAGGAAGGAGCCAAGTAATACTGACCATAATTCAGTTAGGTTTGTAATCAAGACTAAACGGAGATCAAAAAGGAGGAAATGGGGATTTAGTCTTCACACAGAAAAAATGTTTCAAGAACAAGGGACAACTGGATGAAATTGAATAGGCTACAGAGAAGGGGTAAGGAAATGGTAGGAGTGGAGACAGATGGAAAAGAGAGAAATTCTAAGAAATAAATTACTGGCTTTCTGTTTGAGGGATGTACTAGGTGTCTAGTTTTAAGTGGAACTTTAGAAAAACTCAAGTATTAATGAGTGCAAAAGCGCCCAAGGATTTTAGTAAGAGATTAAAACTGTTACAAAAAACAAAACAGCTGAGAATTTGTGAATGCTACTTTTTCCCTACTTTTTACATCTTCTCCTATAAGCCCTCAAATATTGAACCAATTCTAAGTTCAGTTTGCAATAATTGTATTTCATTTGCTGTAAATGAATAATTGGACAACTTATTAGTCAACCAAGATTTTCTGAATATAATTTTCAGTGCAATTAATTCAATTTATTGGATAAATTAGTTATGTAAATATGACAATGCTTCATCTTTACTTTTAAATTTCTTTTTTTCCTTTGCTTATGGCAAAAATTTCAAATAATTCTTAAGGATGCATAATGAAAAGGAGTCCCCCCACACACATTATGTTAGTCCCAATGTATTTTTCCCAATAGTAAAATTGAAAGAATTTTACATTGAGCAGCTATAAACTTACCACATAGAGTCTATCATTAACACTTTACTCTACTTTCTTAAACACTCTGCACCTATTCATCTAACCTATTTTGGATGCATTTCAAAGTAAATTGCAGACATATTTACTCCTAAATATTTTAGCATACTTAACTAGATTTTGATACTTATTAGTATCATACTTTACTAGTTTTTACTTTTGATGAATAATTTATATGCAATGAAATACAGAATTATTAGTGTATATTTGCTGGGTTTTTACTGAGGCATATATATATATATATATATATATATATATATATATATATATATATGTAATCCAGATCCATTTCCAGGCGCAGAATATTATTATCAGCCAGAAAATTTCCTCGTGATGCTTTCCAGTCCATCTTCACTTCCAACTTCTTAGAGGCAACCGCTGACCTTCTTTCTGTCATTATAGTTTTGTCATTCTAGAATTTCATGTAAATGGAATCATGCACAATGTTGTCTTTTGTGTATGGCTTTTTTTCTCTTCCCATCAGCATAATGTATTTTAGTTTAATCCACGTTTAGTACATCAGTATTTGTTTTCTTTTATCGCTCAGTGTGCTAAATATACCACAGTTTGTTTATCCATTCTCTTATTGGTGAACACTTACCTTTTTCCCGTTTTTGGCCATTATCAATAAAGCTTCTATACTTTAATGTTTCAGTGATCTTATGTTTTCATTTCTCTTACATAAATACATAGAAATGACATTGCTGGGTCATAGAGTATGTATATGTTTAGTTTTATAAGAAACTGTCAAACCTTTTCCAAAGTGGTTGTACTATTTTACAATGCCACCAAAAAACATATGAGCATTCCAACTATTCTGATGACAACATCTGCTGTTGTTAGATTCTTCAATTTTAGTCATTCTGGTATAGTCGCATTTTGATTTTAATTGACATTTTCTTGATAACTAACGATGTTGAGCAGTTGGGGCTTATTGGGCTTGTTGGCCGTTCTTATTTTGGGTTATTTGTTATTGAGTTGGAAGACTTATTTATACTATATATCAGTGCTTTGTCAGATATATGTTTTACAAATATTTTCTCCCAATCCGTGGCTCACCTGTTTATTTCCTTAACAGTATCTTTTAATGAGTAGTCATTTTTAAATATGATAAAGTCAAATTTATTTTTTTAATAGTTATTGTTTTCTGTGACTTAAGAATCTTGTAGACCAAGCCCCAGCTCACAAAGAGATTCTCTTATGTTTCTTTCTGAAAGCTCTATGGTTTTTGCTTTTATGTTTGAGTCTGGGATCCATCTTGAATTGATTTTTGTGTATGGTGAGGGAGGGCCTCTGTTATATTTAAGATGTTCATAACAACTCAGGCTCACAATTGATTGTCTTGTACTAAATTGTGTGGTAAAAATCTCATCGTCTAGTTCTTCCTCAGTAATATAATGTGTTTTCTCCAATAGTTGTTATCTCCTTTCAGTTTATAGGTTGCACTCTCCTGTGACCTGGGAGATCAGATGGCCATGCTTGGGATAATCATTTATTTATTCACCCCACATTTATTGAGTATCTACTATGGGATGTATTGTGACAAATGTTATAGATAAGAAAAGGAATAAGACCTTGTACTTGTCTCAATAGGAAAATGTCAACTGAGGACACATACAGATAAATAGGCAATTATAATAAGATTGAAAAAGATAATAGACATGCAAAGAACTGTGAGGGCACAGATGAGGAATGCCTAACACAGAGCTTTAGAATCAGGATGTTTCTTATAATAGGTGACTTCAGAGCTTTGACAAGAAGGATAAATAAGACTTAAGTGTGCAATAAGGGGTTAGGAAAACTCCTGCCCTCAAAACCTTATTGCTGAGTAAGCAAAAATAAGATGAATACAAATAACTGTGATAGAAGAGACAAAGTATCTGGTGCTATAAAAGATATAATATTTTGAGATTCTGAGATTTCAGAATGGATAAAAATTATCTTCCATAGTACATGGGCGTATATGTGGAGGACTACATGGGGGAGGTAGCATTTGTGCTGGGTCACAGGGTTGTTTTGGAGATTAAATGAATTAATAAATACACAGTGCTTAGGACAGTACCTGACATGTTGTAAGTGTTGATAATAGTCATTGTATTATTATTATTGAAAGATATATAGAACTTGAACATTTACACTGTGGAAAAACATTTTATGCACATGACAAAAATTTTAAGCTGTTCATGATATGGAGTGAAAACTGAGCTCAGAGAATAAAAGTTCAGGAAATATTTAGGAATTGGAAATAGTTCACTTTGACTGGGACTAGGTATAAAAAGAGACTAGGTTTCAGTATTGTTGGAAATGTAAGGTAGGTACAACAGATGGAGAGCTTTGGAAAGCAAGTGAAGCATTTGGATTTTATTTTGGTTGTGATGGGAGCGATTGTTGGTTTGCTCGCTTTGATTTTTTTTTTTTCTTTTTTGATCCACAGAGGAAAGAGCAAAAGCTACACACATCCTTGTGCAAAAAAATCTAGGTTTAGGGGATGATAGGAGCCAGATAAACAGAGACATAAGATGTGATTACACAGCTAGAAGAAGAACCAAGATGACTATTATTCAAAAGGAATTGTTGGTCAACAATCCTTGATGCCACTGAGAGACTGAAAAAGATGGAAACTAAAAAAAAAAATTAGAGTTGGCAGTTTGTCTATACTTTAATGACCTTTGTAAGAAGAGTTTCAGCAGAGTGATGAAGACTGAAGTCAGATTTTAAGGGATTAACAATGGTTTAGAAGTGGAAACTAAACACCACAAATAGTTTATTTGGAAAATGTTGGATGGTAAAAATAAAAACAAGGAGGGAGTTGTGAAAATAGCTTGAAAGGGTAGCAGAACTGAGCTTAGAAGTTTTAGGCATGACAATATTTGTAGACTAAGTCAGGAGAGAAAGACGAGAGAGAGTGTGAGTGTGCATCAACAAACAAATGCACTGAAAATAGAGGAGAGATTTTTTTTTTTATGGGAAAAATGTGCAGAGGAGACAGGAAGAAAATACAATAAAGACATAAGTGTAAAATTTGCCATTTGGAGAGACATTTTGTTCTCTGACAGGAAGAAGGAGGAAAAGACAATAGGTGAAGAGAAAATAATAATAAAAAATGTTTATGGAGGGGAAGAGATTTGAAAAAATTCATATAGACATCTTTTCAGAAAGTGCGAGGTAAGGCCATCCAGAGGGCAAAATGTTACAGATAGAATTTAGAGCTGAGGAGATGGGAATTGCTTCAAAATGAATTCTGTGGTAAGTGTGTTAGGGAGGTTTGTTAATTTTTTATTGTTCTGTAACAATTACCACAAGCCAGGAAGAGGGCTCTCAGCAGGAACCGAATTGGCCTACACATTAATCTTGGACTTCCTAGACTTCAGAATTGTAAGAAAATAAATTTCAGTTGATTAAACCAGCCAGTTTTAGTTACGGTAGTCCGAACAGAGTAATACAATGGGAGTCAGATTTATTAGTATGGAAGAATGGGGTTACAAATATGGAAAGGAAAACAACTGGAAGTAATCCTATGGTATTAGACAGGAATTGGAGATATTGGTGTGAACTCATGTTTTTCAAGAGAGATAGATAGATAAAGTGGATAGAAGAATAGATTTAAATATAAGAGGATATTCTTACATATATTCCTTGGTTATGTCAACTGAGAGGCCTGAATAGTGAAATCCCAATGGTAAAGTGCACACCTAGCACACAGATCTTAGTTTCTAAATATAATACTTAACTCTAAGGAACTAGGGCTCCTTGGAGAATGCCTGATCCCAAGGCTGGGGCAAGCTTGAAAGGCTTGAAAGGCTGGAAAATCTTATTATGCCAGAAAGTAAGGAAGTACTCAGAAAACGATGTAGACAGGAACAACTTGAAGAGGCCTCCATTAGCCAAATATTAGAATGACTTGAGCATCAAAATAATGATAGGAATGGATTATAATCCATTGAATAAAATAGGAAGCCATTTGTCCATACGGATATAAGTAAACAAATGCATAAATAAATGGAGAGAAGAGAAATCTCTTTGTTATACTAGAATGCCAGCTAATAAATGTAGAGAGAATGATGATATTAAGAATCATCATTTGGCAACCATCATACCAGCAGTTCAGTCACAAAACATCAATGGATGCTAGAACTAGTGGGTGAAAAGTTGATGAGGAAGGTAGTATTGACTTAGTCTCAAAGATTTGTTAATTACAAAGAAAAAATAACCTTAAAGTGGAGAAGCCTGGAGGACACCACTGTCATCAAGTGGTAGAAGTTAGTGGCACCAGTAAGAGGACAAACTGAAGTTGTGTAGAGTCTGGTAGAATATAAGAAGAACACAGCATCACTTCTGTGATATTCCTGCCTCAAAGGTATAACCTGAATCCAATAATTGGTAGGAAACATCAGACAAACCTAAATTTAGGGACATTCTACAAAACAATTGGTTTTAATTTTTGGAAGTGTCCAGGTCATAAATGTCAAGGAGAGTCTGAGGAAATAGTTCAGATTCAAGGAGAAAAGAAGACATTGCTAAATGCAATGTGTAGCCCTAGACTGGATAATTTTGCTACAAACAACATTATTTATTATTTTGTGTGTGTGTGAGGACGACCAGCCCTGAGCTAACATCCGTTGCCAATCCTCCTCTTTTTGCTGAGGAAGACTGGCCCTGGGCTAACATCCGTGCCCATCTTCCTCTACTTTATATGGGACACTGCCACAGCATGGCTGACAAAGCAGTACGTCGGCAGGCGCCCGGGATGGATCCGAACCTGCCAACTCCGGGCTACTGAAGGATAAACTAACCTGCTGTGCCACTGGGCGGGCCCCTATAAAAAACATTAATGGGGCAACTGCTGAAATCTTAATGAGGTCTGTGGATTATTTCATAGCAACGTATCCATGCTAATTTCCTGATTTTAATGGTTGTATTGTATTTATGTAGGCAAAGTCTCTCTTTGTAGGAAGTGACTCTAAAATATTCTGGGGTTATGGTGCATGATGTCTCCAACTTACTCTCAAATCATTCCAAAAAAAAAATTCTTTGACTGTACTTCTAAATTTTCTGTTAAAATTTTAAAATATTTCAAAAAAAAGAAGAAAAACCTCTAGCCATATGCTGTTTACAGGAGACATGCTTAAAACATGATGAAAGAATGCAGGTAGTGGAATTGAGAAAATCGAAAGAAATCTGATGTAGCAATATTTCTGTTATGTAAAATAGACTTTTTTGGGGAAAAATCTTGTTAGGGATAAAGTAGACCATAATATAACGGTACAAGGCAGCATTCACAAGGGCTACATAATAATTCTGAAGGTATATGGGCCCAACAACATAACTGTCAAGTAGAAGTTAATAGTATTATAATGAGAAATTTACAGTTCCCCAGTTATAGTAGCATTTTTCACACACACTTCTCAGTGTTCGATAGATAAAAAAACAAAGGATTAGTAAAGATATAGAAGATTCGAACTACACAATTATCTAACTTTAAATAATGGATATTTATAGAAGTCTGAACTTTCAAATTAGAGAATTTACAGTATTTCAAACGCATACGGAAACTTTACAAAAATTGACCCTTTGTAGGCTGTCAAATGAGCTCAATAAACACGAATAAAAAATATTGTACAAACCGTGTTTTCTACTGATGCTATATGAAATGGAATCAATAATCAAACCAATAATATATACATCTCCAATAAACAGAGCTGAAAACAGTTCATCTTTCGATGGATATTTAGAAGGGAACTACAATATCAAAACTTATAGGATGCAAGTAAAAGAGTGCTTACAGATTAATTTATAGCCTCAGAAAACATATGTTAAGAAGAAAATATTTCAAAATGTAATAGCTGTTCTTGAATTTAAGAACTAAGAAAAACTCAAATAGAATAAATCCAAATATATCAAAATAAAGAAAACTATAGACATATTTTAGCGAAATAAAAAGCACCAAAATAGAATAAAGATAATCAAGGGACAGTTCTTTAAATATTTGATAAAATATATTTGCTGTAGTAAGAATGATGAAGAAATAAAAAAAAAAAAACTAAACATTGTTAGGGACGAAAAGGGGGAAAATTCCACAGACACATAGAGGCTGAACAAATAATAAGTGAATTCTGTGGAAAATTTTAGTAAAAACTTTACTAAAATGGACAATTTTCTAGACAAATATAATTTAACAAATACCATTTACCTATAAACCCATTAAAGTAATTAAATCAGTAGTATTAAAATCTGTCATCAAAAAGTATCATACCCAGGGAGTTTTAGACATAGGTCGGTCAGACAGTTCCCAGTCTCTGTTCCAGAGACTGGACAGGCAGGGGAAGGTCCCAGCTCATTTTATGTGGCTCCATTGAAAGCTTCTTCAAAAGACTGCCCCGAGCCCTGCCCAGCATCTCTCTCTCTTTCTCTCTCTCTGTCTTTTAATTTCTAATCCATCTCATAGGACCATGAATTCCCATGTTAAAAACGACCTGGCAATTTGGCAGTTTGCAATTTTCATTTCAATTCCGCAGTGTTTATTGACTAGTTTACTACATTCCAGGCCACGTGACAGTCTTTGGCATGAAAGAGACGTGTACAGGCAGTGTACCGTTGCCGTTAAAGCCTCAGTCTTGGGTGAAAATACAATTGGCAACGTACAAATTTGTAAATCATCAGTTTATGTGTGTTTGTTCCTCCTTCTTGCCTTTTCTCAAATATTTTGGACTCTTTTGTAGACATAGCTTTAAACACAAAACAAATGACAAAGACCCATGAGATAAACAGTGGCAAACTTATTGCAGCTGTGTTGCACAAAGCAGCACAATCCAGAGAAAAAGGATTTTTAAAATTTAAACAACTAGGTTTACCCATGTAGCTTTCCTGCTGAGTTACCTGAAGCAAATCACTTGGTTTCCCTGTGCTTCAGTGTAAACAGAGCTGCTACCACTACCTCTCCTGTTGGTTTTGCAATAGTGCTGAAAAATAAATGGAATAAAATTACATAATTGATCTGAAATTCTTTTGAAGAGTATAATATAAATAAAAGTGGGGTTATCATTATTTTCATCATAATTAATGTATAGTGTATAACATCATATTTGAACAAAGGAAATTTCTACTTTAAAAATGAATTTTGAGACAGATTTTGAAACCAAAATGGGCATAACTTAGCAAAGAAAAGGATTTTTCAGGGAAGTATTATATCTTTTCTAGTTTACTTATGGCATAGTGTATAAGCATTTAACTGCAATTAACATATATTGTACCCCAGTAAACTCACATACACATAAACAGAGATATATATGTGTATATATATATGTCTCATATGATGAATAAATAGCTCTCACAAAACAGTATTTACCTTTTCTGTAGTAGATGCAGTCTGATATTTTCTATTCGACTCTACTATATTCCATTTAATTCTATTTCATTTTGAAAAGCTGCATTTCACAACCTCAGTTTGAATATATCATATGGCATGTCCACATCTTTTTTGAAGACAACCCCAATGAAAACAACCTATTAATACTAATGGGATGGGACCAAGCAAAAGTCAAGTATTTCTTCTGTTGGACTCCAGAACAACAAGTACTAAAAATTTATGTTCTGTGGTTGAAGAGTTCTGATTGTGCTGTGTCCAGACTTTTTAAATTGTAGCACAAATAGTTGGTTAAAAAAAAAAGCCACCAGACCTTCCAGTTTCCTTCCAAGGACCTTTAATAGGAAGAATCACTGAAGGGAATTCTTAAGGATGAGCTCACAAGTTATGGGGGTGGGAGTTCTACCCTGTTATATTTTAGAGTGTGAGCTTATTAAAGCCAGCTGAAATGTTTGGACTATCATCCCTGTCTTTTTTAAAAAGGGAAATTACCTACCAAAAATTATAATTAGGCAATTAAAAGCTGGGATACCTCCACATTTTTTCTCAGTTGCCTTAACCTATGCTATATGCAAGTTATGAAGATCATAATAGTTCATAACAGCACAAAATATTAACTTTTTATAAAGTGAGAGGTTTCATTTGCTTAGATAAAATTAGTTTTTTGATATGTATATTGAATTTCAAAAGTAATTTTAATATATTTTGAGCTGGAAAGCAGTATAATCTGCTTTTAAAAAACCTTGATGAATCACAGTATAAATATACAAAATTGTCAAATGATTGAATTGGGAGGTACTTGTTCCTTTCCCTTACAAAAAAAATCCTTTACAAAATATGTTAGTTTAAGAGAAGATTTGCTTTGAGCATTTTTGAAAGATAATAATAATGTACAATTATTATGCTACTTTTCTATGCTAAGCATCATGCTTGTTATGTTACTCATATTTTTATCCTGGCGACAATCATATGTAATAGATAATAATAGATGGGAAAACTGAGGCTTTGCTAATTAAGTGGTTAAAGGTAAATCCATGATGCAGACTCTGGCCTGTCTCTTTCTAAAACCTGAGCCCTTAACTTCGAAGTACACACAGTTTTCAGAAACCCAAACATTATTATAACAAATAGCTCCCGAATATTACAGACATTTTCCTGAGTGTAGACCCAGAGCAGATGCACAAGCACCTCTAACTCAATGGGTCCCAAACCAAACATCTTTTTTCATACCTGCTCATCCCGACCCTCTCTAAAGCCCCTCACAGTCTGACCTTTTGGCAATCTTCCTTTTCCTCTTTTTCAATGAATAGCCTCCCTCACTTACCTAAGCTGGCAATCTGGGCGACCTCCTTGGCCCTCTTCTCTCCATCACCATCTCCACTCCACTCACACACAGTTGTCCACTGAATTGTATCGATCTCCTTGCTAGCTCTTGAATCCTTCTACTTTTCTCAAGACAAGCTCTCATTACCTGGTCTAACAAGTTTATTCTTCTCATCAGTGTGTTCTTGGCTCTTGCCATGTTCTTCTCACTTATTTCTGATTCCAGTGTTCCTGTGCTCCTATCTGCTCTCTGCACAGCAGCTAGAGTGATCATCTCTTTCACATCATATCTCTGATCACACCTTTCTTGCTTAAAATCTTTCTGTGGCTCCTCATTTTTAGAATAAAGCCTGTGATCGTTAGCCACTCATCTGTAATCTCATCTCTCCCGTCACTCAACTCCCTCTGTACTTAACCTTTCTAAATTATTACCAATTTCTTGAGCAGCTACGGCACCAACTCCAAATCTTTGCATCTGCTTCTAACTCAGCCTAACATGCTCCCCTCCAACCCTCTACTTTAGAAACTCCTTGTAAGTTTTCTCTTAAGGTGCTGGGCATACATTTATGATAGCCATTCTCATATGCATTAAAATCATCCATCTTCCTACCTATATTAGACTGGATAGGGAAGATCCTGTGTCTTATTCATCTTTGCATCTCTAGGGCTCAGCATAATACCTGGCACATAAAAGAGGCAAACCAATATGTTGTGTGAAGCTCTATAACGCAGAACATTTTCCGTGAGCAATCTTCTTCAGTACACTAAAAAGTAATGAATGGCTTGAAAGATTAAATTAACTTCCAAAATTTGTCTAACTTACTTTTAGGACTTTCAACTCTAGGAAAATTGCTTATTTTCAAAAGTGAACCTCCTATCCTGGGAAAGGAGATTTGATTTAAAATGAGAATAACTACCAGTATTTACTTTTTAATGAGAAATAGGTGAGAACAGGATGTATGCCAAGGAAAAATAAATACATTGGACTTTCAATTTTAATATCAAGAAAGAATGGAATCCTTATAGAATGAGTCTGGTAAGACCTCCACCTAGGAAGCTGGGAAGTAGTAGAAAAAGGACAAAAGCAGGAGTTCACAGGACATGAATTAAACTCTGCAACTGGGTGTAACTCTCATCAGTAATGGGAATTAAGAAAGCTGCCCATCTAGCTTTACAAGTCTGTGATGAGAAAAACGATATGAGACTATCTTGCAAACTATAAATTGCTGTCAAATATAAAATTTGTGACCACTAGGTTAAAAAGAAAGTTCATGAAAGAAACACAAAGTTACTCCAACGGATTCCTTATCTTTCTCTACCTCCAGAAACTTATTACTTATTTTAACTTTGACCATCACTTCATTCCTCCTAAAAGTGACATAGAGTGTATTTTTTAAATTAAACTTTTTATTTGGGGAGAATTATATGTTTACAGAAAAGTTGCAAAGATAGTACAGAGAGTTTCATATGTCCTTCACCCTGTATTATGCTTCCCTGTGTTAACATCTGACATAACCCATTTATTTTTTATTTAAAATGAAGTAGAAGGTAATTTGAGCAACTCTTTGCTAGAAGTATCTGAAGACTTATGTGATATCCACTGGAGGTTATAGAAGAGATCATTTTAGTTACAGTGCCAGAATTAGGAATCACTGTCAATCATAGATAATTACAGTCACATAGAAACATCTGAACTTAGAACTTGGCTCCTTAGAAAAATAACATAAGCCTGAGAATAACCTCTGTGGATATGTTGCTTGATTTGAAGCTATAATTATAACTAGGAACACAAAAGATATTACTCTCTGGAAAAAAAAGAATTTGAATAATTTCATTCGCTGTGCTCTAGAAAAGGTTTGAAACAATTCTATACACATACAGTTAAAGAAGATGAGTCATAATTAAAATGAAAAATGTTGAAATATACAGGCTTATTGAAAAGAAACTATATAAATTCACACAGTGCAAACTGCAAAAGCATTCATTTTATTTCAGCTGAGCGTATGTAGATTTATACTATATCATGGCACAGTTAATTTTCTTGAAATATAATTGGATTTCTTCTAAACTTAAGTATTATTTGGGATTCTTTGAAATGAGTGACATAAAAACAATAAAGTATTCAAGCAGGAATTAGCACTTATAGTCTTTCATAGTATATAAAGATAGTAAAATATGTTTCATATGAAATAAATAGGGCTATGTGCACAGTTTTTTGCTGATATTTTTTGCCCTTTAATATACTCCATATATATTCTTTTCCCTTTTCTACATCCTTGCTGCATTATACAAGGTATATAATATTACCTGTGGATCTAATACTCAAATATTTTAGGTTAGGCTGCTTCTGGAGTCAAGACATATAATTTAATCAAGGAGACCGGGTGAACATATTCAAATTCCATGGCCCTTTTCCCTTCCTTCTGCTACAATTAAAAATATGAAGATCTCAGGTGATTCACTCAATGAACTAAAGTTTTCAAGTAAACATAAGTATATGTCACAGGCCTGAGAACAGCATCAGTGGAGTTTTGTACCAAGATATCAATCTAGTACTCGAGGGAGAGTGGCAGCTTGCCCTGGATTCACTGTATGATCTTGAGCGAGTCACCTCACATTCTTGAACCTCAGTCAACCCATTTGGAGAATTAGGTGAAAGCTAAGCCTTAGTGAAAAACAGATGCTACATCTGAGATGAGTTTTCTTGTGTAAACAAGTAATTCCAAAGTTTAATTCCAAAGAAAGTCTCTGTGTGAATGGCCATGATATATGTGAAGTAGACAATTGGGTTAAAACTTTGGAATAAATATGTTTCTGAATGAAATTATAGCATCGTAATATTAAATCTGGGTTTCTTAAGACTATTTTTATCTAATTTTTATTCCATCCTGCTCTGTGTTTAGATCTATACTGTTGTGATTTTTATATAAAATTCATTTAATGCTTTTGGAGCATTTTTATATAGTAAATTGTACTTCTAACAGGTCAATTAAGTTGTCAAGGTAGGGGGAAGTATAACTCAAAATAGTCCAGTTATTACCTAGTGAAAGTTAATGAAAGTTAAGATCTCTTCTCTTTGGGATAAAAGTTAACAATCAAGGGATTTAAAGACATGTGGTTTTAAAGACAACAGCTAAGTTTTCACTTTGGTTTAATTCCCAGTAGATTACTTGTCACTTTGGTAAATTCTTACATTCCAAAACACTTTGCTAAAAAAGAGAGATTAATAAATTGAAAAGAATTTCTCAAAGGAAAGAAAAATCCTCTTGAGAAATGCTCGTCGAAGTTGTCTGATTGCTCTCTCCACTACAACTGCTACTTTTGCTGATTGAAATAGCTAAGAACATCAAAGGGAGGTCTGTGGTTCCAGAAACTCTCCAAGCTTGCTATAGCTCTAAACTTATATTTCCTGTGTTGACTTCATGGATTGCTATCATCGGTGCACATTTCAAAGGTTCAGGTTAAATGTGCTGTGGTTTCCCATTGCATAACTTTTGGTATTTTAAAGTGGGAATAAGTAACATAACATGTGAATCAGCAAGCTAATGGATACTGTTGAGAATTCTGTGTTGGCTAGTTTATGATTCTCTGGTTTGTTTTTTGGCAGCTATGGTGTTCTTGCATTTGACATTAGCTAAGGGAGCAGTAGCTTGGCCTTTAAGTGGAAAATAATCCAGGAATTTCAGAAGAAAGGAACTAAGCAACTAGAGGCCTGGAGCTATTATCTTCTGAAGAGAGATGAAAGCACTCCTGTCCCTGTGTGTTTCTCAGTTGCCTGCACAGACTTTTGACTTCAGTGTGAGAAGAACATCTCTGTGGTAGAATTTGGCCCTGGGTTTCTTTAGTAACTAAGCTAAGTCCAACTGAGTGAGACACAATATAACTGTCGACTGGAGCATGGTCGCCCATGGAAGACCATGAATGTGATGGGCATAAATCTAAGAAGTTGGAGGGAAAATGGGGAAAACCCATAGTTAGACTTAATAGCTAGAGAAAATATCTAGCAGAAATATCTAATTCACTAAACATCTTGGGAAGCAGGCTGGATAAAAGTAGTAAAAGATCCATTATTTTGACATTTGAAACTATTTTGAATGAGTTCTCATCATGAATAATCTTATACTGGTCTCCTTTGGAGAAGCTGAATGACAAACATTTCTCATGCTAAACTTCTTATATGAGTGGTGTGAGATCTAGATGCAAAAAATAATTCTCTATCATGTTCTCCATATATAAAATGTGTGTATATTCTTCATATATAATATGTATATATTCATGCATACAATTCTTCGTGTGTGTGTATATTATCCTCAAGTGCATGTGGAATATCTTTCCAAACTCTTGCCAAAGAATATTACTTTGAGGTGTACAAAAGAGAAGTAGCTTTTGTTCCATAAGAAGCCGATTCCTCTTCTGGGAGTTAGAACTCTGGCCTCCTAGCACCCTGGAACTGGAAATGAGACTGATGAACAAAAAGTAGGACACACATGTGGGGGCGCTTATGAATTAGAGCTATATGGAAATAATTAGTTCTATTTTCATTTGGCACAGAGTTCAGATTCTACCACTCTTTTGTGTTTTAAGCATGTTTAAAGAATAAGGGAGTTGTAACAGTGTGAAAAGTTGGAGAGGATGAATTGATGTGCTAATCTTGGCTCTGAAAGTTCATAAGAGATGAATCAATGGTATTAAATGTCCATTATTCAACTTCAGTGAATAAAACTGCTCTTCTGAGGCCACTTTCATTGGGATTGATTTTTATACTTGATTAGGATGAAACCTGAAGTGTCCAAAAGGTTTGAAGAATATATGATTCTCAAAGGTTGTTCATGAGTAAAGTTTTACAGAAAATAAATCTTTGAAAGATGTTTATTCAGGTATCTCCTATTTTAAGACAGACTGCAAAAACAAAACAAAACAAAAATCTAAGTTTCTACTAGAATCCTTGGCAGAAGCTTAAGATAGTTTCAGATAAGATTTTGAAAACATGCTTCCTTAATTATATATCTATTTTTGAGGAAAAACTTTTTCTGCTTACACACAATTCTGAAGTCAGCATTTGGTATGTATATTATTTATGCTCTGATGTCAGAGTGTATACAAAACTGAGTGTGTAAACTAGAATACATTTTAATTTGATAAAATGCCAATCACAAAGGGGTTGTTGATATGAAAAAAAATCAATGAATTTAATCTGTTAAATGAAACTGAAAAATTCCTTTTCCTTTGTTGTGGTGTGCAATACCAAAATAGCTTTGTATTTCCAAGTTTTGATATTTTTATCATTGATTTTTTATATTTAGAGACTTTTCTCTGAAGAATTCAAAGCTCTTTGATTAGCATCTCATCCAACAATTTGTAAGGCAGAGAATTTCAAGAAAAACATAAGGGAGGATAAGCTAAGAGACTTCTCCTTTAAGAAAATGGAATCTTTTAAAATCAACACCTTACTCTCACTTTTCTTCTTCCCCAACATTAATAGTGATCACCTCTTCAGAATTAAGAAAAAATAGAAAAAGTGTTTCAATTAACAACTGCTCCATCTTGGCACTATATTGATATGGATTCTTTTACTTCCATTTAGTGGGTTAATGAGTACTTCCTGTGCCATAGAGGGGAGCTAGGAGCATGAGGTGATTGGTGGTTTAACTGGTGTGGATAATTTCATGATACCCTCTGTTTCCTTTCTACTTTTTCACCCAACTTTCTTTTCAGGAACATCAAATACTTATGGAAAAGAATATTAAGGTCCTTTTATATCACTGTACCTACTCACCAATCCTGAGCATGCCCAGCCCTTTTCTTCTTTATCCTCTTCATGAAGTACATCAGTTGTGTTTGCTTGTATAGAATCTGGCCACTTTTCTTTTGGTAACAACTCTCTGATATTCATTTAAGGAGTCACCTTTCTCCCATCCTCAGTCTGTGTGGTTTAGTTGGGATTACTTTCTCCACTTGGAGCCGTGGTTGGCTACATGGCCCAGATTTGCCCGTAGAACATCCTATTCCCCTGACCACAGTGATATCCAAATCAGGTTAACAGTACTCAATTCTGGGACTTCTGCTGGAAGCACTGATTTAAAAAAAAAAAAAAAAAAAGTTCTTTCTATCAGATTTGCTAAGCTGTAGGAAGATACTCTAGCGAGGGGAAAAATTACCTGACAATGAGAGCACTCCCAATGAACGGAGAGCTATATGCAGAGGGATATTTACTGATAATATAATTTGAGTGCCTGCATCCGACTATGCCTGAAGATAACTAGTCCAGGACATTTTGGTTATAAATACTTCCTTTCAATTGTTTAATTTTTTAGCTTCTCTTTGAATTGAATATCTGTCATTTAGATCAAAAGAATTCTTCTCTTCACATTAGATTCCAAAAGCATTAGTGTTTAGTAGCATATAAACAAAATACCAATATGATGCTTATCTGGGAACTAGTGGAAAACTTTCTATAATCTGTGATGTGTGGATGCTGGCAAATATCATCTTCACAATAAATTTTCCCCATCATTTTGTTTTGAATTTAAAACTTAGATCATTATAGAATCATAGAATTTTGAAACTTGAGGGAACTTTGGAGGTAGTTCCTTCCAACCCTTTCATATCAAATGGCAGTGTAGTACAACTTAGAGAAAGAATTAGGGTATAATGAGAGGCTGTACAGCAGAATAGGAAGAGGACAGATGCAATGCGCACTTTGTTACTTGTTAGCAGGGTAATCTTGAACAAGTCACTTAAACTGTCAATTTTCTTAGCTATTGTTCTGAAGATGTGTAGCACATAATTGACACTAATGTGATACCTAAATGTACTAACATTCGCATTTAATGTTACTATTATTGTTACTATTTTAATAACTATTAATCTTACTATCATTAATGTCACTATTTTTCCCCAAAATGTTACTATTTAATGTTAATGTTATTGCCAAGGAGCATAGTTAGTTACTAACACCCTTGCTTGGAACACAAGGCATAAAGCAATGTCACTGTGGGCTTTCTCTATATTCTATTACTTTATGTGAGAAGGGAGAGTAACACATATATCTGGTTTTTTTTTCTTTTGGTGAGGAAGATTGGCCCTGAGCTAACATCTGTTGCTAATCTTCCTCTTTTTTCTGAGGAAGATTAGCCCTGAGCTAACATCTGTGCCCATCTTCCTCCACTTTGTGTATGGGATGCTGCCACAGTGTGGCTTGATGAGCCATGTGTAGGTCCACATCTGGGATCCAAACCTGCAAACCCCAGGCCGCCAAAGCAGAACATGCAAAGCCAAACACTACTCCACTGGGCTGGCCCCTAACATATATATATCTTAATCTATGGATTTTTTTTTTTAATGACAGGGTAAACTAAACCTAAAATAATGTTTATCTATAGGGTGGGAGAAAACAATGCAGACAGATAGAAATATAAGCTACACTTCTCTGAATACATCTTATGTTGTAGATTGCCTTGAAACCATGTCAATGTTACATTGTTATGAAACAAAATTAGATGAAAATTAAATCTTGAAAATTGAAGGCATAATAACGTTAATGAACTTTACTCTGTGTTGTTGATACATAACCCCACAGAGTGGAACTACTTCATGTGTCTTAAAAACACATAATTTGACTGCACATATCTAGTGGAATATACTCTATGAACAACAAGAATTGCAAAAAACTCTTTCCAGTAATCACATTGTGTTGTTTGTAGAAATTATGCCCCACCACAAAATGTTTAGTAACAAACAAACACAAAACAAAAATAAATATTTACTTAGTTCACAAGTCTGCAGAATTTAGCAGATATGTTCTGGTCTTGCTCATGAGTATGTAATCATTTTAGGTTGGCTAGATGGCTCTGCCAATCTTGGTGGGCTCAATCTGAGAGTTAGTTGGCTGTTGACGAATCTAGAATGACTTGACTGGGACAGACAACAGGGTTGATATGGCTCTATTCTTATGTCCTTCATGTGTTTTGGTACCTGGTAGCTCCAACAGATTAGCCCAGGCATGTTCTTGTGGCCATTACAAAAGTGCAAGAGAGAAAGCAGAAACATGCAAGAATTTTTTTCTAGCTTCTTTTTGTTTCATGGCTGCTGAGATCGTGTTGGCCACTGAAAGTCATTGGATGGGTCCAGAGTAAGACTAAAAAAACACTACAAGTTTACATGGCAAAGTGTGTAAATATGAAAGGTGTAATGACAGCAATCTACCACAGTAATGTTTCTCTGAGGTTGTTGTGTATATGATATAGGATAAAACAAGTTATTATGTTGGTGTTTCTGGAATCTAGGGTGTTTAGCATGTGAGAAAGGAGCAATAGGTATAATATAAAAGAGATTAAGTTAAAAATTGTTGTCTTGAATTTGAACTATCAGTATAAACTTGTAATGTATTTTAGCTTCAAAACAAATATGAAACCTAGCTCTGTCCACTAAAAAAGTCTGGAAAGGATGACCAACTCGGTAGCAATAAGCACCACTAGCATCCATACTCTAGTTTCTAAATAACATTTCCCAGTAAAATAAACCAGAATTCCCTTTAGAAATGGCTGATTCCAGGTAATGCATAAGATGAACCTAGAATACCTTGTCACATCAAACAGCAAGAAAGTTAACAAAGACTACTGGGCATCAAAAGATGACAATTTGAAGAGGTGCTCTGGTCAAAGTTGGAAAATTCTGAATAAGAATAATGGTTCCAAACATCAAATATGCTTAAATCCATAAGCTCATAGTAATACCAAAAATTTCTTCAGCCCTCAACTTAATGCCCAACCAATTTATTATTTAGAAAACTAGTAAATAAAATGAATGAATTAAACATTTATATCACCTTTCCTATACAAACTGGCACGGGGCAATCAACTAGTTAATGAGGAAAAGTTTCTCTCCAGGAAAGTTTCAGAAGAAAAGATTATCAAATTACAATATCACTATTTTGTAACCTCTAATGAAATAACGTCTAGGGAATAAACAACAGTGGCTGCTAACATTACAGCAAAGAGTGACGACCAGAAATTATGTGCCTCCTGATAGAAGGACAAAACAACACACATGAAGTATTCTTGACAAAAATCAAATCTAAATGTGACTGAGACTCTAGACCTAACTACCAATTTACAGGAAATAAAAGGGACAGGGAAAAATACGAAACAGCACCACAGGAATGCAATCAGCAAAACCCACAGTGGGAGATCCTACAGGATCAAGGAACTGGTTTCTTCAACAAATATGTTAGAGGGAAAACAAAAGCAAGAGGACGAACTTGTAGATTAAAGAAATTTAAGAGACATAACCACCAGTTAAACTATATGGACCTTACTGAGAGCCAGACTTCAACAACCTGTAAAAAAAGTTATGAGAACATGAGAGAAATTTGGACATCTATTAGATATTTGCTGATATGAAGGGAATATTGCTAATTTTTTTCAGTGGGGTAATGTTATCATGGTTATGTTTAAAAGATGTTAATTTTTAGAGATACATACTGAAATATACATATATGGAATGATATGATGTCTAAGAATTTCCTTCAAAATAATCCAGGGTCAGGGAGTGAAGCAGGATGTGGCTGGAATATGATCGGCCATGAGTTGACAATTGTTGAAGTTGGATGATGGATACATGGGGGCTCATTATACTATTTTCTCTATTCTTGTCATATGTTTAACCTTTTTCTTATTAAGAATTTTTTTAAAGCCTATTCTTTATAAGGTTTCCCAAAGGCACAGGAATCTGCAATAGTTAAAATGAGTTGGCTTGTGATTAAGAACTTGAGTTTGGTGTCAGACTGCCTAGGCTTGAATTCCGCCTTTGCCTACTACCTGAGAGACCTTGAGCAAGTTACCTAACCTTTCAGTGCCTCCGTTTACTTATTGTAAAATGAGAGTATTAATATTATGTACCTCATAGGGTTGTTATGAGAATTATAAATTAAAATATGTAAAGTGATTAACATAGTGTGAGGCACATAGTAATCACTCAATACTTTTTATTTTTAATTGATACTATCATGAATATGTGTGTGTGAATACACAGATAAAGGGCTGAAGAATTTACTCTGAGCTTGTAATATCAGTTACCTCTGAGTTGGAAGGCATGGGAATAGAGGGAGAAGAAAGAGAAGACTTATTCTTTTTATTCTATATACTTAGTCACAATAATGAAAATATTGTTGAACTACTTGTGCAATGCTTTTAAGACTGCTCACTATCCTCATTGCACAAGAGAATTTCCTAAACAATTATATTTAAATTTATGGTTGGGCATCTTTCCTGGTACCCAGCAACTGTTCAAAACTCAGCAATCAATAAAACATTGTGCCCACTCTCAAAGATCTTCTGTTTTTACATTTTTTTAAACTGAGGTAACATTAGTTTATAACATTATAAACTTTATAAATTTCACTATAAACTTTATAAATTATAAACATTATAAATTTCAGGTGAACATCATTATATTTTGACTTCTACATAGAATTGTGTTCACCACCAAAAGTCTAGTTGCCGTCTGTCACTGTACAAATGTGCCCCTTTACCCTTCGCTCTTTCTCCTCATACCCTGCCTGCTCTGGTCACCACCAATCTGTTCTCTGTATCTATGTGTTTGTTTGTGGTTGTTGTTTTACCATCCACATATGAGTGAAATCATGTGTCATTGGCTTTCTTGTCTGAATTATTTTTCTAAAATTTATATGGAACAGCAAAAACCCCAAACAGAAAAGGCAATATTAAGAAAAAAGAACAAAGCTGGAGTCATCACTCCCCCTGATTTCAAAGTATACTACAAAACTATAATAATCAAAACAGAATGGTACTGGCACAAAAACAGATCAATGGAACAGAATTGAAAGCCCAGAAATAAAACCACACATTTATGGACGGCTAAGTTTTGATAAAGGATCCAAGAACACACAACAGAAAAAGGAAAGTTTCTTCAAAAATAGTGTTGGGAAAATTGGAAGCCACATGCAAAAGAATGAAAATAGACAGCTATCTTACACCATAAAAAATTAACTGAAATTCAATTAAAGACTTTAATGTGAGACCTGAAACCATAAAACACCTAGAAAAAAACCTAGGTGGTATGCTCTTTGACACCAGTCTTAGCAGTATCTTTTGAATATGTCTCCTCAGGCTAGGGAAACAAAAGAAAAAAAAAAAAAACAAATGGGGCTACATCAAACTAAAAAGCTTCTGCATGGCAAAAGAAACCATCGACAAAATGAAAAGACAACCTACCAACTGGGAGAAGATACTTGCAAACCATATATCTGATAAGGAGTTAATATCCAAAATATATAAAGAATTTATACAACTCAACAACAAAAAAATGAACAACAATTGAAAAATGAACAGAGGATCTGAACAGACATTTTTCCAAAGAAGATATATATTTGGCCAATAGGCACATGAAAAGATGTGCAACATCGGTAATTATTAGAGAAATGCAAATCAAAAGCACAATGAGATATCACCTCATGCCTGTCAGAATGGCTATTATTAAAAAGAGAAGAAATAAGTGTTGCAGAGGATGTGGAGAAAAGGGAACCCTCGTCACTGATGGTGGGAATATAAATTGGTGCAGCCACCATGGAAAACAGTATGGAGATTCCTCAAAAAATTAAAAATAGAACTACCATACTATCTAGCCATTCCACTTTTATTCAAAGTATTTATTCGAAGAACACAAAAATACTAATTTGAAAAGATATGTGCCCCCTATGTTCATTGCAGCATTGTTTACAATAGCCAAGGCTTAGAAACAACTTAAGTGCCCATCAACAGATTAATAAATAAAGATGTGGTGTATATATGCAATGGAATATTAGTTAGCCATAAAAAAGATGAAATCTTATCATTTGCAACAACATGGATGGACCTTGAGGGTATTATACTAATGAGCTTCTATTCTAAATAGAAGAATTAGTACAAAAGGTAACTACATGCAAGTTAGAATGTGACATATATCCTAAAACAATTTATAAACACAGCAACACCAGGATTTAGAATGTGGTGTGGGAGCAAATTCTACTTTAAAAAAACAACCAACTCAGTTTATAAAAAAGCTTATTGGGACAAAACAGTATTAAGGTAAAGAAACACCTGGGGTGTAAAAAAAAAAAATTAGAGATAAGAGGAAACCACTTCTTGAGTGATAGAATGGGTTGTCACCACCGTATTATCAATACGCAGATTACCACTATTTTATTACTAATACGAATTCATTTGAGTAAAAATTAGAGTAATGCTGGCTTGTTTGGGATCTTGCTAAGGAAAACTACTTACTAAATATGTCCTATGGAAAGTCTCCTGGAGAGCGGGCCCTGGCATGAGCCCTAATAACAGTGTGGTGGGAGGCTTAAGTGTATTTATATTACTCATCACATTGTACTGATAGAGAGTGAAGTTTTTAGAACCGACTAGAGCTGTTGATATTATCACATTTAAATTTAAAATGACAGTGGTCTCTTTCCACCAGTACACATTCCAGCCTGTGGACCTGGGCTTAGTGTGTAAACTCTTGCCTGCTGTATGCCCAGTAGGGAAGCGGCATAACCCCTGGGTTGCTGTTCCTGCCCAGTTACTCTGGGGAAGCTCATTAACCCCTCAAAGACTGTTTCAGCATCTTAAAAAGTGGTAATAATAGTGCCTACCTCATTGGGATTGATGTGGAAGTTACAGGACATAATGCATGTGAAAGAGTTAAGCCTAGTGGAAAGCACACATAAAGTATTTAATAGTTGTCGGCAATTATGTTTAATGACTGACTCTGCCTTCCTGGAGTGGGAGTTCCATGAGGACAGGGACAGTATTACACATACTGCTGTGTCCTCAGTACCCAGCTCCAAGAGGAGGGGAATTGAGTACTTATTTCCATATACTGTTTTAAAAAGTACTATTGCCGCAACATGTCCCACACCCCCTCTTGCGGGAAACCTCTGTTTACTGCAGGAAGAACTGGGTCCTGGAAATCTGCTCTTTCCTCCTCAGACATTAAGACGCTGTAGGACTCAGCTGAAAAGGCCTGGTCCTCTCCCCACTGGAGACTTTGCTGAAAGTTTCTGCTGCATTTATATGGGAGATTGAAATTAAAGGAAATCTAACATAGATCAAGGGGCCGTTTTCCCTGAACGGTCATAAAGGTAAAGTAACAGAACTGTGTTAAATATGTTCTTGTCTTTCTCATAAAATGCATGGTCTTTTCTCTGAGGAATATTCTAAAGGGAAGGAACCATTGTGGGCAGGTTGGCCTGGTCTTAATCCACTTTCTCAGAAACTGTCTTATTTCGGATAAAAGGCAGAAGTTTTCTTTAGAAACATAAAATGTCAAGCATTAACAGGGTTTTTTATTATTTATTTTCTGAACTTCGTTATGGTTGATGCTGTCTCATTTTTTCCATTATAAACCCCTTCTTCTCAAGGGGCTGTAAGTCTCCAATAAAAAGAATGGCTTTAGGCAAACACTTGAAGCATTTGCTCTCAGCTTAGGAGGACTTTTGTTTTTCCAGGTCTTAAAAATGAAAACCTATTAAATTCTTTTTAAATTATAGGAATGTTAAAGTGAAAAAAAAAACCCCAACAAAACCCAGGAATTACTGCTTTCCTATGTGTCTCTTTACTACCTGGGCTCAGAAATTTTTTGTTTTTTTGAATAGCAATTTTGCTGGTCCTCTCTGATTATATTAACAGTCCCTCCTTTATTATCTGAGATAATTCGGTAATGCCCATCTGTGCCCTGCTTCCTCAGAGATGCTGCTGGAGATGCTTTGGTGAGTAGTGTGTACTGGATCATATTGCTTTCCCTGATGGATGACCCCATGTCTCCCAGAAGAAAGCGTGCCTTGGTCACCTTCCCTCAATAAAACACCTCAGTAAGCTGCCATCCTAAGGGTGATGCACTGTTAGTGGACCATGTCACCTTGAAGATGGTGGCACACTGAAAACAACTATAAGATGTCCCTTCCTACTTTGCTTCCTGGGGAGACTGATCTGGAGACTGTCATGGACTGTTGGGCTGGGCCAAAGATAAATTCAGGCTGAAGATGAGGTCCTAAACATACATTTCAGAGATTTACTAGAATCCTGAGGTCTACTCATGGCATGAGTTGGAGACTCTGGCTATGTCAGAGTGATCCTAGGTTTTAGGATATGACTGGAGATGACCTCTGCAGCTGAGTAACATCTAAGGGGCCCCAGCATCTTTAATATTCTCTTCTTCCTCCTTTGCTCTCTAGTCTAGGACTATCTCATAATGAATATTTTAAAAACAAGATTTCCAGTTGTTCAATGCTTCTGGCATACACACACAGACAGACACACACACACAGTAATACATTAAATCTCCTCTAGCTACTTCTGTCGAAAAAATAGCTTAAAAGAGAGCATACCTCCTTTAGAACGTGCTGCAATTTTCTGGAAAGATTACTTTTAGGAATAAATTTGAGGCAGAATTATAAAGTAGTGGAAATAATAGTGTTGTGAAAATTGGTTGTTCATATAGAAAAAAAGTTAGATTTCGATGTCATGCCATACAAAGGAAGATATCGGTAGATTAAAGATCTGATTTTTTTAATTAAAATTTTTAGAAGCAAATGTGGGGGGGGCGGGTTCTTAGAGAAGACAAAAGACTCTCAAACCCATAATATAAAATATTGTCAAGTTGAACAAATTCTAAACAACCATAGACCTCATAAACAAAGTTGTTATTTGAAATGCATATAGCCAGCAAGATGTTATTACCTAGGATATATAAATAATTCCTATAAATCAACATAAAAATAATAAAACAACTGAGAAAATATGCAAAGGATATGATAGACAATTCACAGGAGAGGAACAACCAATAAACTTAAGAACAGATGTGCCACTTCACAAATAATCAGAGTAAATAAAAACAAAAGAGAGATACCATTCCATAGCTATTAGATTGTCAAGAATTGAAAATTCTTGTATTGCCTAATGTCACTGAGGATGTGGGAAATGGGAACTTTCATGTACTACTAATAGATAAAAAACCATTTGGAGAGTTTGACAATATATAATAATGTGAAAATGTGCATATCTCTCAAGACCCACAGATTTCACTTCTGAGCATAAACTCTTGCACCTGTGTATAAGGAGATGTGTACCTGAATGTCGATTGAAACAATGTTTGTAGTGGTGAACAACTGGAATCAACTTGACTGTTCGTTCATTATATTTTTAAAATTTATCCATGTTGACAGATATTTATTGAGTTTATTTGTTATAACTATTGTACAGTATTCCACAGTATGACTATGCCTCAAATAATTTATCCATTCTTCTTCCAAATAACTTATCCAGTGAGGAAGGAGGAAGAAAAATAGGATCAAGATCACAGGAGCCACCACTGTTTTACCATTATTTCTTTTTCTTTTCTTTTTTTTTTTTTGGTGAGGAAGATTAGCCGTGAGCTAACATCCATTGCCAATCCTCCTCTTTTTGCTGAGGAAGACTGGCCCTGGACTAACATCCCTGCCCATCTTCCTCTACTTTATATGTGGGGCATCTGCCACAGCATGGCTTGATAAGTGGTGCATAGGTCTGCATCTGGGATCTGAACCTGCGAACCCCAGGCCACCGAAGCGGAGCATGTAAATTCAACCACTATGTCACCAGGCTGGCCCCACCATTATTTCTTAAAAAAATAAAAAAGATTTGAGAAAAGTGTGGAATAATGTTAAGATCTGATGAAGCTAGGTGATAGGAGTGTGGAAAGAGAGATATCATGAGGGCGTCGCATTTCTGAGATTTTAGTTATCCAATATCACTTAAGATGCACCCTCTTCTCAGAAGTCCATCTAACACACATAACTATGACTCTTGCTTAACTTTGTATCATTTTGTTACTCTTCATTTACACTATATCAATTTTGCAAATACTAGATCAGTTTGAACTTGTCGATTTGTTACCTTCTAAGTCTTGTAGTCAAAGAATAATAGAGCTAGAAAGATTTACTTTTTACTATTGATATAATGATGAGGAAATTGAGACCTAGAATGTTTTCATGCATAGGTGCATTGTCCACCAAATTAGATAATAACTATTTTCAAAATAAGGAAACTGCTCTTGTTTTTTCTTTCCTTTATATTCTAGGTTTATCATACTTTTCACAAGGCGATGTGCACATTAGGCAACAAAAATGGCTGACTAGATGGCTAGAGAGAACTAATTTTGAGAGGTGAAGGCTTGGGCAGTGGGAGTTCAGAGGGCTATGATAAAAAATATGAGTCAGGCATGATAGAGGATTGGGGAAGTGGGGAGAGACAAATGAAGAAAGAAGAGTCATGGGACAGAACTGTGGACTGGGCCTAAATTATTTTAGGAAAATCAGATGGGGAACACGTAAGGGAGACTTTAATATCAGCTCTGCATTTTCTGCCATTTATTCAGCCCTGGATTAACCATTAAGCAAATGGGAAGGGGAGCACTGCAGCGTTTCCTGTCACCCCAGCTACCATGCCCTTAGCTCTTTCACTGCCTCACTTGACTTTAGTCCAGTTTTCTTTGTATTCTATCTGCCATGTTTTACTTTAATCTGTATTATTAAACATTTCTTTGTCATGGTGAGTGACTGAAGTTTAAAAGTTTGATTTGAAGCTGTTGTTAGATATCACATTTGCTTCCATCCAATGGCTTGAGAGTTTCGCTTATATCCGATGTAAACATAGCTGGTGAATTTAACCAGCATTTAACTCACCAGCTGATTTGTGTATGATCCTTAAATCCTTTATTTTGAGCAATGGAAGGGCTGAGGGTGCACCATTGTTGGACTGTGCTGAGAGCATCAGCTGGTCTTAATCCAGCCTTGCATTCATTGGTTCACTTATTTCACGTGTCTTGAAAACCTCCTGTGTACCAGGCAACTGTGCTGGCACTGGAAACATGTGATGAAAAAGACTCAGTCCCACTACCTTCCAAGTTTATAATAGCCTATGGGCCAGGCTAATAAGTAAAGAGGCAATCGCAGTACAATGTATTAAATATGCTATAGTGTTTAGTCAGTACTCTCAGTCACAGATCAGACTACGTGTGGTAGTCACATTGACCGAAATGTCTTCTTTCCACTAGACAAGGTTGACGTTACCACAACTCAGAAAGTGAAACTTAAAAAAAAAATTTCTATTGAGAAAAACCAAAGCCTACAATACACACTAGGCCACAATTATTTACAAACATATATATTTCCACTTTTCTATTTGGAGCAGCAGTTCTCAAACCATAATTGTCTAATTCCATCTTCTGTCATATGTATGCATCCTCCTTGCAACCGAAGGTAATTATCTTTAAGTACGTGAACATAAATTTGGATTAGGAGTGCCTAAAACCACTCTGGAAGTGCTGAAACCACAATACAAGAAGGAATGAGCACAATCCCAGTGTGGGTTGTTAGGCATAAACACCAAGATCAGAATAGAAACATGAATCAGTAGCTGTAACCAAGATCTATTATAACTTTGCTACAATTGATAGAAGTCCCTTAATCCTCACTTAATCTTGCTGTGTAAAAGCAGTTCAGAATTTCCTATCTTTAAAGCTAGGCCTAGGTTATGGGGGGAAGAGGAGGTATATTTTTTGGGTCCCTGGGAAACCAACACCTTTATTTTATTTTTTGATAGACCTGTCATCCAAATACACAAAGCTTGGGGTGTAATAAAAGGTCTGTCTGACACTTAAATCACCCCAAAGTATTTTTCATTTATCATGAGAGGTCAAGGTAAGTCTGATTCTTACAGAGTGAGGAAAGTGGGGCTCAGAGATGTTCTGTGACTTGCCCAAGATCACACAGCTATTTAGTGACAGAGTGAGGAATAAGCCTTAAGAGTTTTTCAGATGTGCCTAAGCAAGACCGCATCAGGAAATGTGGGTCCTAAGGGCAGGGCTCTGGGCCATTCACAGCTTAGTGTCAATCAGAGATGAGTCATGAAAATAAAATCAATGGAAAAAATTCATTGTAGGAAACAATACAGAAAATTAGCTATAGGTTAGAAGAGTTTCAGAAAGCAGCTCAGGGACCTTGAGACAACTCCAAGATAAGCAACTGCAAGAAGCTACCATTATCAGTCTGGCTAGAGAGGGGATGGGAGGAGGAGCCGAGGTCATGTGATGGGAATAGGAACCTTGTAGGAAGGGACCTTTCATGTGGAACTGAAAACAGGACTACTGAAGATGCTTCTGGGAGTGGGGAAGGGGAATAACTTGGATTCTCCCTCCAACAGACTACAAGATGAACCCAGTGGGAAGCCAATTTGCAAGAAAGTCTGGGAAACAATGAGTGTCCATCCGCCTTGGAAAACAGAGCAGAGCACGAAGAAGATGAAGACTCGGTCTGAGAAAAAAGACCAGCATGCCTTTGTCAATGGGATAGCTCTATGTTTAATCTCATATGTGTTTTTTGCATCTTAAGGATGTTTTATTTGAAGAAGGGATTCTATATTCAAAAAAACAAGATTAAAATTCACTGTACTAGACCAACTCACTTTTAAGAGAGCACTCTACATCTTTAGTATGGTATTTCTACATTCAAAGTCCTTTTGGTTGTGTTCCCTCTTAGAATGCTAAAAATTATTATTTCTATTTTTAAATGAAGAAATTGAAGCTCAGAGTAGTGAATAGACTTCCCCCATAACACACGGCTAGAAGGTTAAGTAGCCAGGACCAGATATCTGAATCTTGGGCTTCAAATTGGGTGCTGGAGCCAACATTCCCAAAATGTGTGCTAAGGCATTGCAGGGTGCTATGCA
This sequence comes from Tapirus indicus, assembly GCA_031878705.1. Lineage (NCBI taxonomy): Eukaryota > Metazoa > Chordata > Mammalia > Perissodactyla > Tapiridae > Tapirus > Tapirus indicus. The sequence goes on along the minus strand of CM062921.1, from coordinate 111,204,109 downwards.
AGATGTATAGGAACATAAGTAAATAATTTTCAAGGGAAATACAGTAACCTCTTTTGAACACTACATGAACTAATAATAATGTCAACATTAGATTGCTATGTTCCGTTTGTTCATGTTACATCTTTGTAAAGTTGGGTTTTCTATGATAAAAAGCAAGGACTATATTGACAGGAAATTTTCATATTGATGTATTTGGGTTAGCTATTCTGGTTTAAAACTGATTTGGCTTGAACTAAAGAAGCTTGACTTATGGCCTACATCTGCTCTAACCATTAAAGTAAAAGAAGGCACTCTTTGAAGATAATAAGGCATACTTTCCCTCCCACCATGCCAGTATTGGTAACACCACCAGTATCAGTGACAATAAGTTCCCTTTCCTGGACCTTGGGGTCATGTTGACCTGCTAAGTTGCAACTGAATACCTCTTTGAAACTTTGATCATATGTATCCTGGGTGTGCTTAATGTATGTTCTTTGTTCTAAAAAGGTATAAACTGTACTGAAAACCATGCTTCTCTGGAAGACTTTCTTCCTTTGTGGCGACTGTCTTCCCGAATTAAAGTCCTCAGCCTGGCTCAAGTAAAGGTCACCTTATCTCTCTTATCTATAGAATGGTTATTGATTATTTGTGTCAACAATGTGAAAATCATTTTGGAACAGGAAATGAAGATAGCAGTGTACCATCTGATTCCAAGGTTTGAGGAATTGTGCTGTGCTCAGCAGGCACTGAGTTGTTAGGATATAAGTACTTATAAGTTGTTAGGATCTAACTACTTAATAAATAAAACTGTTAGGTATTTCTTTTAGATTAGGTTGTGCTGTGAAAAATTACTATGACATTAAGAAGACTGTAAACTGAGAAAGCATCTCTGCTCTAAGGACATTACTCCATTAGGACCCAAATGCAATAATATGAAGAAATTGAGATTGTGGATGGGGGAGTATAGGAGGTGGGGAGAACTCACAATCCCCTGGACAGTTCTTCCAGAATCCTACAGCCTACGGCCACCACCCTTGTTTGTTTATATCTGAAGAGTAAACATGGGCTACAATAGAGGTCAGCAATTTGAAAGCCAAGGTCATCCTTACAAAGAGAAGAAAGCTAGGGGTATCCTGAGACTGCTCTTAACCTGTCCCTCAGACCAATGAGTGAAAAATCTGAAAGATAACTTGCTGGATTATCAAACTCTCGAGACCACATGCAAAACCAGTGTGGCACATCATCCCTAACACCTCCTATCAGTGCTTGCTCTTATCTCAACCTGTTTTTGCCATGTGCTCACTTGGGAAGTTTAACTTTGACAGTAAGGTTGCCATCTCTTTAACTGTCATTCAGATATTAGGTTTTTTTTTTACCTTCCAAAATGTAAGTCTTGAAACGATTTTTATATCTTGAACACTTCCTCCTTATCTCTCTACAGACCTCTAAAATGCGCCTTATAATGAAAATTACACCTGACAATAAATTCTCCAAGAACCATAGTCCTCTTAAAAGATCAAAGAAAATAGGGATTGAAATTTGTAAGTGATGTTATTTTAAACAAAAATGAGTGAAACTAACATCTTATGACATTATAGAGTGCTATGGTATTTTGTACTTTGGGAACTAGGGAAAGCGAAGTCTCAAGATCAAAACACGAGGGATGGAAATCTGAAAGAAAGTTCAATATTCTATCAGTGTATGAAACAGTTCTCTTGCGAGTTAGGATGTAACTAGAGTCAGTGTAATTGCAATGAAAAGACTCTCACTTAGAAGTTTTAAAATGTACATTACAGGTGCTGTGACTTCTTAGCATGCAAAAGTTCTCAGCCCTGGTTATGAGTCAAAATCACTTGTGGAACTATAAAAAAATGTGCAGATGTCAGGACCCTGTCCCAGACCTACTAAATCCTCTGGGCCAGAATCTTGAATCCATGTTTAAAAAAAATAATTGATGTACAGCCATTGAATTAAGAGATTATTGAATTTGATGCAGTCTGGCTTAGAACTACAGACCAGCAGCGTTGTTATCATCTGGGAACTTGTTAAAAATGCAGAATTTCAGGCCCCATCCTAGACCTACTACATCAGAATCTACAGTTCAACAAAATCCCCGGTGATTTGTATTAAAGTTCCAGAAGCACTGGTCTAGGGGAGACAAACAGCAGACTGGGATTCAGGGCACTTGTACACCTTGACTCTGTCACTTACCAGCTTATACAAGTCATTTATCCTCTGTGAGTTTATTTCTCCAGCTAAAGGGGCAGATATAATTATACCTACCCAACTTACTCCAGGAATATGGAAAATATGTGGAAGTACTTCGAAAGATTAAAAGTGCACTGTTTATATAAACTGATACTCTAATGTGGTCAGTAAAACCACAGATTCATAGAGCTACTTGGCTCTTCAACTTATTCCACTTCTATATTTTGAGCCACATCCTTGATTGCTTCATGCTTAACCCCCACTCACATTTGTTTAACCGCCTACTAAAAATGCCCAAAGGTGGCATTACTTTTTTCTTATAATTTTTAAGTCATAGGGAGGTAAGAAATACAAGTGAAAGGATAGCTCAAATAGTATCCATAGAGTGCCTGGTAATAATTGATATACATGAACGTAACTCCATATCTGGAACTTGGCAAATTAAAGATTTCAGTAAAGCCACCTTGGCCTTATGAGTCCCATAGTCTCTCTTGTCATGGATAATTAATGTTTGATTCATGGTTTCTTGATTAATGGGTTATCTTCTTGTGATAAGCTACTCTGTGCCATTAGGTGAATTTGGTCCTGAGGCTCTGTCATTCGTTTCTAGGGAAATAGAAACAAGAAGAGTATAATCTTTAGAACTAGCCTGGGCCCTGTTCTCCAATCTCCTTTGCTCCATTTGTGACACCTGCAGCTATCTGGGACCTCCTGACTTTTTGTGCCTCACTTTACCCCCAACTCTTTCCCTACCTGCCAACCTCTTCCTACTCCTGCCCCCAACACACAACTATAAGATGTCTTTCTGGATGAGACTTAGAACTCCCTAAATTCAAGCCTGAATTTTTCTGCAACTCCACTCCTCACTCGGACTCCTGGGCCAGCTCTAATGCCAGGACTCTCTTCTGCCTCTTCTATAATGTCTGTGTATGGATGCGAGTATCTCTCTGCAGGTACTTGGTGTTCTGAAATATGTTTCTCGGTACCTTCTGTGCTGGACATGAATTCTAATAAAGCTCTTTTTGCCTCTTCTCTCATGCTCTTGATTTTCTTTTTTTCTGCACCCGATGTTGTGTAGTACAATCATTGCTCCATGTAACCTCAGCTTATCTATGCTCTTCTTTCTCCCCATCTTCAGCTCATTCCCTTCTAAGTATTTTTTCATTCTACTGGGCTCAGTTACCATCTTTTGCACTTAGGTTCACTGTGTTTCCCTTCAATCTAATGTCTATCTTTAAGGCTGTGCATTTTTGGGCCATCTGTCACTAAGGGCCGACCTTAAGCTAATAAGGTATTTGACCTCACCATTCCTCTATTTCTCACTCTCACTTCCTGGATGGTGAGAGATACTGTTTAATACAATATCCCTCAAGGGACATTGTCATTCTGGAGATGTAGGTCCTTGAGTGCAACTAGAAAATCAGCCCTTAGGAACCAATCCAGGTTCATGATATTTCCTTTGATGATTTCTTGTCAAAAGAGAAGTAGGACCAGTGACTCAGACATCCAATGAGACTTTGAGAAACTGCAAAATGCTTTTCATTTATACCTCCTTATGGTCTCTATTATATGTAGAGTACATATATGGCATTTCTAGCAGAGGTTTCATTTATATATGTACAAACTCAGATTATGATTTACAAATCTTACCTTTTAGTTATATAGCCACAGGCTGATAGCAACCAGCAGTGTCAGCTTACAATTCAAGTGGTAAAAAGTTATTATTTATATCATTTGAATTTAATTTGTTTCCAAAATTTCTTGAGCTTCCTCTTACAAATGTTATTCTATGTCTTAGTGTTTAGAGGGAGTAGGAAATCCAAGTAGCAATCATGATAACTTTCCAATTCTTGAAAGATTTAAGAGAAATGAAATTAAAATAAATGAATAAAAGGCAGGTGCATGTTCTAGAATCCCTCATGGTTTCAGTCACTTGCATTTGGGCCTTATTTTAAAGTGTGTGTAGTTTTTGTGCAGTATTCCCAGAAATATTTTAATACTGAAAACATGCCATCTAGCCGTACTCTGAAATTCCTACTGTTTATGACTTTGTAGTCCATCTTTCATGTGTATGGGGATTCTTTTTGTCATTGTGTTCTTTTCTTCTCTGCTGGACTACATTGTTGCAGCTCATCTCAATAATCTCCATCTCCTGGTGTCCACACCCTGTTTTAGTCCTCTCCCATGTTAAATAGAGATAACTTGTGTAACCTATAGAATATTGTGGAAATGATGGAATGTGACTTCTGATGCTAGATGATAAAAGACACTGTGGCTTCCTTTTTGCTTTCTTATATGACTTGCTTTTGGGAAAGCCAGCTGCCATGTTGTAAGGACACTCAAGAAGCCCTGTGGAAAAGCCCAGGTGCCAAGGACCTGAGGCTTTCTGCCAACAACCAGTGAGGAACTGAGGCCTCCTGCTGACAGGCATGAGTGTGAGCAACCCTGGAAGCAGATCTTCCAGCCCCAGCCAAGTGTACAATGACTACAGCCTTGGCTGACATCTTGCCTGCAATCTCTTGAGAAAATCTGAGCTAGAACCGCTCAGTGAAGCCATCCCTGAATTCCTGACCCATAGAAACTGTAAGAAAAGAAATGTCTGTTGTTTTAAGCAGCCACATTTAGAGTAATTTGTTATTTAATAGTACACAACTAATTCATAGATACTCTACCATCAATGGGAAGATCTCTGATCCAAAGGATAGTAAACAAATGCAAGTCCCAAATCAACCAGCTAAAGAAATTAGGATTACTTGTGTCTATTTATTTATATTTTTATGTGTCCCAAATAAAATCACTTTTCCTTCCTTTTATATTTGAAGACAATTGAAGTTAAAAATAAAAAATGATAATGCTAAAAAATTGAATGGCAAAGGATTTTTAAATCAAATACAGAGACTATTATTTGAAGACCTTAAGTAATAATAGAAATAGTTATTCTATGTCTAAATAACTAGAAATTAGTAATCTCCATTGAGGTTGGCAATTTTTGAGATATATTAAAGAAACTAGAGTAACATAATTAAGTGCCACTTGCCAATATTTTCCAGTTCTGCGTAAAGTTAACTGAACATATAAAACATATTTTCTCTTGCTGTTGACTTTTTATTGTCCTGGGCCTGTAGTAAATGTAAGGCTGCTATGCTTAAGGGTATAATTTTGTGCAGGAAACCACAATAAGGTCTGGGAATAATTGCCACAAAGACTAAGATTAAAAGATAAAGTGAGAAAAAAAATCTGACATTTCCAACAAAGTCTGTTCCCTAGAAGAAAAATTCCAATTATTTTTTCAATAATGAAATCAATATTAGACTAAATGCTGTAGATTTAATTTTGTTGTATAGTCAAGCAATGTTTCTACCTCTATATCTATCTGTTCTTCAGGTGGAAAAAATTAAAATAGAGTATAAATCTTTTTTGAGTCAAACTATTTAGTTTTAAAGTAGCCATATCCACAAAAGAGAAAAAAATTTTAAATATCCAGTTTTCTTTGGTTTTAAAGATCTTTATCATGTCCCCAACTCTCCCCGGGACTCCCATGAAATCAATCACCCTGAATATCCTCATTCCATTTTTTTTGATGTCATTATGGGAAGTAAAATAAATTTGGGCCAAATAGTGTGTTGCTGTTATTAAGAGAAGATGCTGTTAGTTTCCTGGGGTGCCACATAGTACTCCTGAAGGCAGTCAGGATGGTTTTTGTAAGCCTAGACTTCCCTAAATTGAGGGCCATGGGATCCAGAGACAGCACACAAAGCCCAAGAGTTTCTACATCTTTTTGCATTTTAATTTGGAATGGTGAAGTTAGTGTAAGGATTTTTGTAATGTATCTGAAAGGGGTCTGTGGTTATCAACTTTAACTTAGCTGTGCTGGAAATCTTTGAGGAACTATGCCATGCTCTTTGCCCCATCTACATCTTTACGTTACTGTTACCACCCAGTCAAAGCGGGAAATGGACCCTTCCCACGCTTTTGTGGAGAGCTTGCTCCTCACACCGTACAAGCCCTGTCTTGGAACAGTTCACTAGAACACCATCAACTCATTTGTCTGGAGGGTTTATTAGAGAGATCCCAAGGAAGCCAGACCAAAGATGAGCTCCTGTGGCTAATTCCTTGTCAGAAAACCTCCTCTGAATATGGCAAATCATGTTAATGTGAGAGAAATAGGAGTGAAGAGAGTCTGATTTCACAATAAAAACAAGGCATCATTCTTTCCCCCAAGTATTTACTGGGCGTGTTACAGACATACAGCTCATGCCACAGGCAGAGAAGATATTTTAAGTAGACATTTCAGCTCTCTGAACTAACACAGGCAAAAATGGTAAATACGAATACAAAATATTAAGGCATTTTTCATTTGTTTTTCCGAGGAACTCTCAGCCTTTATTGTGAAATTATTACCAGAAAGATACCATGATGTTAATATGCAAAGTCAATGACGAAGCTCCAAATTGCTGGGAGGGTTTGGTCCGTGTGGTTTCTATTTCAACGTATGAATCCATAGTTATTTGAACAGGACTACAACTAAACAATGACTTAATCAACATCTTGAAAATTCACTTTTCTTGTTCTGACTTTGTGCAGAACGTTGGTGTTGAGTAGGGAAACAGCAAACAGTAACTTCAGCTGGTTGAAATCCAAAGCTCTGTTTTCCACAGACACATAAAATTAGTTGAGAGTAACCAACATTCTGGCCTGTACTGCGGTCTGGGTGTGCTGTCGGCTTCTGTTATTACACCCCGTCTGCAAACCAGGTGCACTAAACATCGCAAGGAAGTGAAGTCTGGTTGCTGGTAGTTAATGGAGTTATTTGGTGAATGAAAGTCAAAGCAGCAGCAATATATTATGCTGGAGAGTGTTAGAAAAGTTTTCTTGAAGTTAGAATGGGCCCTTGCTAATGAAAGCTTCTAATCTCAGTGAACTAGGATATTCTTACACTCATTAAAATTCAATGTCTAATCATCAACTCTTGCTTGAAGAAGAGGGGAGGGAAAAAAGATTTTTATGGGGTGGATAAAATGTTTCCTATAAAGCAAATAAGGCAAAGCTACTCATTGTGATGAACTGTGAAAATAATGACCCCAAACATCTTATTGGGTTTAAGGGCTAAATGTAAGGCTATGTCACATCTCCTCTCACAAAGTGTGTGCCCTCTGGATAAACTTGGCTCATGATTGGTGCTAGAATCTAAACTTTATGTTCTCCCATATTTGAAATTATTTTCTCTGGATACAATCATGATTTTGAATGATGTTTAATGATGAAGATGTGACTTATTACTTGGAAAAAATGGAAAGGAGGAGTATTGGGAGTCCTAGATTATAGATAATCTTACGATTTATGCTGAATAACCATGAATAAATAATTTTTCTTTCATTAAAAGGGAAATATGCTACAAACTAATGAGAATTTTCAGAGGGTTTATAGATGATATGTTTATATAACTCCAGGCCCCTTTTCTGATAAATGTGTCAAAGAAAATTGAGGGATCATGATCTCATTAGTGTAAGAAAATTATCCTGTTTGCATCCAAAGTCAAATCGCTAAACAGGAAATAAAAGCAAAAGCAAACCATAAGAAAACAACAAGGAAAGAAAACTTCCTTACCTATTAAAAAACTGTCATCCTTTTCTATGTATTAAATGTGGAATCAAATTTCCAGCTGTTTTGGATAGGAATCATTTAATCAATTCACAAGTACCTATAAGTTACTACTAGGTTTTCAACATTGGGCCAGACTGAGCTACTATAATTTGTAACAGAATCATCTGGGCAGTTTGTAAATGCAGATCATACTAGGGTACCAGTATCCTGTTGCTAACCCAGTTTGAGGTTTATTGTTCTGGGGGAGTTATTCTAAAGAAGTGAAACATCTAAGTCTTTCTGCAGAGGGGGAGGAGATTACTATATAGTTTAGGAGAGTAGATCTTTACACAAAAAGTAAAAATAGCAAGTAATTGATGACAACTTATAAATCTCCTCCAACTATAAATGTCACCTCCTATTTTTTGCACTGGAGCAGTAAGTGGATGATTAAAATTCAGTCAATCAGTAAGAGATGATATAACACTTGCACAGACCAGTGATGCATAATGTTTTTCTTGGTGGTAGGCCCCTTTTAAATTTGATGAGTATTTGAGACTCTTGCAAAAAGAATATATTTTATTTTATTTATTTATTTTTTTTGTGGGGAAGACAAGCCCTGGGCTAACATCTGTTGCCAATCCTCCCCTTTTTGCTGAGGAAGACTGGCCCTGAGCTAACATCGTGCCCATCTTCCTCCACTTTATATGGGACGCCGCCACAGCATGGCTGACAGGCAGTGCGTCGGCAGTCGCCCGGGATCCGAACTCGCGAACCCTGGGCTGCCAAGCGCAGACTAAACCGCTGCGCCACCGGGCCGGCCCCAAAAAGAATATATTTTAAATTATTGTATTTGTGCAATTGAAAAAATTAAGAATCAAACTACACACCTTCAAATTATGAAACACAGAAAACATATAAACAAAATAGTGGAAATATCTACTTTTAAACATGTTTTCTTAGAGGAAATGGAGCAACAGTTCTTTGGTTTCACTGATGGATGATAAATGAAGCCAAAAATATGGATGGAATCTAAACCATGTTTAGAACACAAAGAGGAATGGAAGAAGAGGACCACTCAAAGACACAAACAATTAGGTGGAGAATAGAGGAAGAGAAGCCCATGAAGGAGAATAAGAAACAATAGCCAAAGAGAAAGGAGAGATGCCAGGAGAGTATTATGACAGTGATGGGAGGGTATATCATCAAGGACAGAGTAAGAAATAGTGCTAAGTGCTACTGAGGTCAGGTAAGATAAAGAGGGCAATGATGTGGTTGGATATTTTAGAGAAGTAGTTCCCAGGACTTGAGAAAGTCATGGATCTATGAGACTAGAGCATATGACATTTTAATATAAATTTTGAAGTTCTCTGGGGTAATAGCAAGGCTCAGTATGGAAAAGGTGACTGATCTAGAATTTCTTTGTCCCATGTGAGTAAGGTTCTGGGAGATGATAAATAATGGCACTAAGTAAAAGTGGCAGATTGGTTCTGGCATGCTGGATCAAGTGAGAGGTTCCACAACCATGCTCTCAGATTTTAGAATGATCATCATAGAAAAATGCTATTAAAAGAATATGCCATGTAACATTTGTCAGAAAAAAAAGTATAAATATGTAGGGTATTTCACATTATACATTATAAGGTGACCACGAGTAGTGACATAATTTAGAAATATTTTAAGGTCTGAAAATCTAAGGAAGCGGCTATTAATACTGGCTGCACATTACAATCACTTGGAGGAGTAAAAATCAAAGTGCTGGCAACTGCCTAGACCAACTGAATTTTTAAAAGGCCCTTAAGACTTCTGGTTCCAGCTCTGACATGTAAAGAGCTTGGAAGTCATCATTCCTGTCTTTACAACAGAAAAAAATCTGAACAAACTAAAAATCAATGACTCATGTTGAACGTATCAGAGGACTGAGGTCACAGGGAAAGCAATCATCCCAAAATGTGGAAAAATAGATAAATCCAGAGAGTTACAGCCAACATCTGTTTAGCTGGAGCAGAAGCCACTGGAGTGATAAACTGGTAGGGACAGTTAACTGGCAATTTGGGCAAATTGTTGGAGGCTGAATATAGACTAGCTTAAGAGTGAGATACTTCTGGGGGTCACAGTCATAGGGGACCTCCACATTTTTGTGGATTTTATCTTCAGGAAGCCAACCAGGGTCTCTTGGAGAAGAGCCAAGAAAGAATCCTCAAGGCTCTGGTAGGGGAAAGGGAAAAGCAATCATTGTGACATTCACCCAGAGTATTTTTCATAACAAAGGCCTACTCTCCAGGGGAAAAGACAATCATTTGGGGAAAGGAAATTTCCAGACTCCAGTTCCCTTCTAGATTTCCTGTCTCACTTAAGTAGGGAGGAACCTAATAAACACAGCCCATAGACACAGGTCCCCTAACAGACTGAGCTTTAGTCATGAAATATAATGCTCCCCCTCCCTCACACTTGGCTTCACATGGAGAGGCTTGCAGATGGAATTCTTAGGGAAAGCCAAAAGAAAATAGAGGAGACAAAAATGAGGACAGTAGAAGAATTTGAAGCCTCTGGCACCTATGCTTACAGCAAACATTAAACACATCCCAAATCTCAGCCAGATAAACATAAATTGTAACACTAAAGGCCTACTTACCTCAGTTCCTATGATCTGATACAACATGCCCAACTTTCAACAAAAATTACAATACATGTCGAAGGACAAGAAAAAAAAAATCTGAAAAGACAAAGCCTCACAACCAGACTCAGATATGATATAGATGTTTAAATTATCAGAAAGGGAATTAAAAATAACTATTATTAATATGTTAAGGGTTCTAATGAAAAAGTAACATCATGCAAGAACAGATGGGTAATGTAAAGAGAGATGGAAAATTTAGGTAAGAGTTGAAAGGAAATGCTTGACATAAAAACACATTGTAACAGAAATAAAGAATGGCTTTGATGGGCCAATCGGTAGACCGGACATGGTCAAGGCAAGAATCAGTGAGCTTGAATATAGGTAAACAGAAACTTCCTATACTGAAAAGCAAAAAGAAAAAAAGAATGAGTGAAACAAAACTGACATCTAAGAACTGTGGGACAATTTCAAAAGGTATAACATATGTGTAATTGGAAATCAAAAGGTGAAGAGAGGGGCCGGCCCAGTAACTTAGCGGTTAAGTTCATACACTCCACTTTGGCAGACTGGGGTTCACTGGTTTGGATCCTGGGCACAGATCTATGCACCACTTATCAAGCCATGCTGAGGTGGCGTCCCACATAGAGCAATTAGAATGATGTACAACTATGACATATGACTATCTACTGGGGCTTTGGGGAGAAAAAAGGAATAAAGGAGGAAGATTGGCAGCAGATGTTAGCTCAGGGCCAATCTTCCTAAAAAAAAAGAAGAGAGAATGGAGCAAAAGAAATATTTGAAGTAATAATGGCTTAGAATTTTCCAAAATTAATGACAGACAAAATTAATGACAGGCACCACAGACATAGCAAGCTCAGAGAACACCAAGTGTGATAAATACAAAAAAAAAAAAAAAAAAAATATATATATATATATATATATATATATATGTAAGCATATACTACTCGAACTGCAGAAAACCAAAGGCAAAGAAAAAGTCTTGAAAGCCAGAAGAAATAGAACACCTTACCTATAGAGAAACAGGGTAAGAATTACAGCAGACTTCTCATCAGAAATCATGCAAGCAGGAAGAAAGTGGAATGAAATATTTAAAGTGTTGAAACAGAAACTTGCCAACTAATAATTCTATATCCAGCAAAATTACCCTTCAACAGTGAAGGAGAAATGGAAGGGCTTTAAGTTTTTCATATTCACAGCCAAGTGAGAACCACTGGTTTAGGTAAAGATGTCTTAGATTGCAAGGATATGTGGAATGATTCTTACAAATAGCTTTTGGAAAACATTTTTAACTTCTATTTATCCACAGTTCTTCCTATTCCACTGACCACTAAAGAGGATTCTGGCTTTGTGCACTCAGATTTTCCCTCTCCCCTTCCATTTTAAGGGAATCCTACCTAACAGAAAGAGAAGGAAAGAGGAGGTGGAGAACAAGGCTGATCAAGATATAGAGAAGAATTTTTCCTATTTTTTCTTTCTCCCACATTTTTTTTCTTTTTTTGAGAGAGAAATTAGCATGAAAGTAGTAGCAGGATATGAGGAAAACTTATGGGCAAAGAAAGGAAGTTTTCAAATAAATGTTGCGGCAGAGTATATCTCCTTAACAGTGTTTGAACGATGTAAGTACATAAGTTGTTACCTTTTACCTGCTGCTCTGTGTTCTATTTCTGCTCTACCACTGGATCAGTGGTTTATGGCTTCAATGAGTTTATAGGAAAGATATCTCCCACAATGATTCTCATAAGATTTTTCTCCAAGTTAGTTGAAACGACCATATGCTCATTAAGATTTCTATAACCATAAAGTTGATACGGATGGAAATTTTGAGTATGAATTGTAATAGATTCAGGGATACTTCTACTTGTTTTGGCAAGAGACAGCAAAAACATCTCTTGGGAAGGGCTACGTCACATCACTCAATGTGTGATCTGCAGCATATTTATTGCTAGAAAAATTTGACCACAGGAAGATGTCAATAGATTACTCAAAATATTTCCAGAAAATAGGACAGTTTTGAAAAATTATTTATCTCACAAGAGGGAATACATTGTCATTTTGTCTGGATCCAGCTGTTTTACAAGTTTATCTGAAAACTAAAAATGTGCCTTGAACTTCAAAGGGTCAAAAATAGAAGAATTGCAGCAACTAGTCAAGTATTGCTTCTTTTCCTTTCCCCTTTTATTCTCTTTTTTAAAATTTTATTTCCTCCCAATGAGAAGATTGTAGACGGGTTGTAGGATTATGGAAGGCATTGGGCTTCTTTACCTTCAGGGTGTGTAACTCATTTGGTCTTCTATTTGCACATCTTTTGGAGGGAGGGGTTGGGGAGATAAAAAGACTGAGCTAATTGCCTGGTGATAAAGCTTTTTCTTTGCATTGACCATAGAAAGCTGAAGCACTGCACAGGCTACTAAGCTAGAGGCAGTCTGAGGGACTGAGTCTCTTAGCAGGAATGGTGCAATGCTGAAGTGTACCATATTGTTGTCAATGAGCCCTTAATCCAGGTGGAACTTCTTCCTCCCATCACTCAGTGTAAGGGGTTGGAGGAATCTGGGAAATTTGGCCATGTGCACATTCTCTGCATAGAGTTAAATCATGTATTGTGATAACAACTAAGGCTTTTACAAGTACACACACACACACATATAACCTTATTTAATCTTTAAAAACTGTTAAATTTTATAATTGATATAGGCCAAAGGATATATTTGTAAAACATGTAACTTACATAGTGTAGTAACAAAATGCTAAGGTATGAAACCAAAGTCTGAGGTCTCATGTGCTCCTCTCATCACAATTCCTTGCTCTCCCTATAACCACTATCTTGAATGTTGTTTATTATTACCTTCTTATAGAAAATAGTTTTTCTACCATGTATGAATCCCTGAAGAGTTCAGCTTTATAAAAATGTTATCATATTATACATAATTCTCTGGGACTTATTTATTTTATCAATATTGTATTTGTACAATTCATGCCTGTTTTGACATGTAGCTGTACATTCATTCTGTGGTGTTCTCCTGAGTGAGTACAACACAATTTTTCATTTCCCTTTTGATGCTGAAGGACATTTCAGTTTCCACTGTTTTGCAAGTATGAGTAATATTGCTGCTCTGAAGATTCTTATACATATCTTCTGGTGTACATGTTTTCTGGTATACCTGTGCAAACATTTCTCTGGGAGTGGAACTGCTATGTTTTAACACATAAAAATGTTTCACTTTACAAGGGAGTGCCAATTATTTTCCAAAATGGTCATACCAATTTACTTTCCCACAAGTAGTATATATGAGTTCCTATTGATTCACATTATACTCTAATATTTAGTAATGTCAGACTTACTTTTTGTCAAGGTAGTGCATATAAAATGGTATCTCACACTAGTCTTAATTTGAATTTATGTGATTACTACTGAGGCTGTGCACTTTCTTTTATATTTATTCACATTTACATTTCTTCTTATGTGGAATGTCCTTATTTTTGCTGATTTTTCTACTGACTATCTTTTATCTTATTAATTTATAGTCTTTTAAGTATTATGGTTATGCTATGCCTTTTTTAGTTTTGTGCTGCAAGTAACTTGTCTCAATTTTAGTCTGTATTTTTACTTACTTTACTTCTTTTCATTAACATAAATTCTTAATTGTAATGTAATCTTATTAATCCATCTACTTTCTTTGTCAGCATTTTTTTTTCTTGAGTCTAATTTAATGCATCCTTTCCTACTTCAAGGTCATAGGTATTCTACTATGGTTTCTTAAATTTTAAAGTTTTCCTTTCACATTTGTCTTTAATGCATTAGAAATTAATTTTTATAAATAGCATAAGGTAGGAATTAAATGTCAGTTTTCTCATATGGTCTTATCATCAGTGGTTCCAGAACTCTTTTTTTAAAGGCTTCAACCTTTCCTCAGAGAGTTATAATCCATTTTTGTCATTTGTCTCACATTCTCATATCGTTATATATATGGGTTTGTCTCTGGCCTCTCAATTTAGTTACATTAGTCAATTTGTCTATCGTATGCCAATACCACACTGTCTTAATTATTATAGCTCTACAATAAACATTGATATTTTGTGGGGCATATCATGCCAACTTCTTATCCTTCTTCAGCAATATTTTGATTATTCTTTGTTATTCCACATGAACTTAGAATCAACTTGTCAAATTCCTTGTAAAACTCTATTAGAATTTAGGTAGAAATTAAATAAATCCAAAAGTCAATTTGAGGAGTGACATTTTCAAAACATTGAGGATTCTTACTCCAAAAGGTGTTTGTCACATAGCATTTCTGGTGCAAATGGTGTGGTTTATGTGAAATTATTGACTTTAAAGTATGTTTAGTTGAATGGAACTGATTTAGATATTAAAAACTTATACCAAACATTCAAGGAAGAAATAATATCAATTGTACACAAACTCTTCCAGAACATAGAAGAGGAGGGAACACTTCTTGATTTATTTTATGAAGTCAGAATTCTCCTTTTAACAAAACCAGACAAAGACATTACAAGAAAAGAAAACCATCGGCTGATATTTCTCATGTCCATAGATGCAAAAATCATCAACCAAATATCATTAAATTAAAATCAGCAACTTAAAAAAATATTGCAACACCAAGATTGAGTGGGATTTATTCTGGGAAAGCAAGCCTGGTTCAACATTCAAAGTCAATGTAATCAGTATGTCAATAAATTAAAGAAGAAAATCCATATGATCATATTTATACAGAAGCAGCATTTGACAAAATTCTATATCCATTCATGATAAAACTGCTGGAAAACTAGGGATAAAAGTTTACGTTCTGAACCCAATAAAGATATCTACCAAAAAAAAAAAATAGAGCTAACATAACACTTAGTTATAAAGACTGAATTCTTTTCCCCTATGATTGGGAAAGGGGAGTATGCTTACTCTTACCATCACTCCTACTGAATATCAAACTGGAGGTTCTAACCAGTGCAATAAGACAAATAAGTAAGTAAGTAATAAATAAATAAATGCCATACAGCTTGGAGAGAAAGGAATAAAACTATTCACAGATGGCATGATTGTCTATGAAGAATCTACAAAGAATCTACAAAAAAGGTATTAGAAATAAAAAGTGAGTTTAGCAAAGTCACAGGATACAAGATCCACTGTATTGGTACATACTGGTAACGAACAATTTGAAATTGAACTGAAAACCTAGAAAGGAGTTTAATTAATGACTGGTCACTCATTAGTTCAGTGAAGTTAGCTTATCTTCCCTTGTGCAGGATGTCATTAAGTAGCTTGGTTAGGATTTGACCTAGGTTTTTGGAACTTTTCAAAGAAACTTATTTATTCGTTGGGTTGGACTTCCTATGGTCCAGCACACTCTTAGTGTTATTTCAAATCTCTGACGATGCAATAACAACTCAGCAGTTGTTACATGCAGCACAGATTGACAAGAACTATTATTTTCAACAATAGATCTGAAATAGCTTTGGTTGAGTTCAAATAATTTGTGGACAGAAAAGGCATGTGGTCTGCATCATGGTATCCCATCACCCAAAACCATATGCTTAATAAGTTATAACAAAAGAACAGAAAATGAAAGAGTTCCTGAACAGGACTGTTGAAGGTATCAGTTGAAAAGAGCTTCAGATCTCCTGTAACTGAACATGTCACCATGAATTTCATAAAATTGTCTGTCTTTCTGAATTGCTTACAGGGTGAATCTATTAATAGATAATAACTTGAAATAAAAGTGTAAATGTGGTCTGGATATGGTTCAGTTCTTGTTTACTTTTAACTGAAATTTTCTTCAGATCACTGACTTGAGACATGATGGGTTCCTATCTCTTTAGTACAGATTTTTCAGCCTATGTTTTACAAAGTGCATTATACAACATGACATTGCCCTGTTCATAAGCTGCCAAGGTATTTACCCCAAGTTGCCTTGATGATAGATGTATCATTATATGTGCCCCCACTAGAGCTACAAGGCATTGAAATTTTTTTCTCAGCCACAAGTCCTCAAGGCCCTCAAAAGAGGAAATAATTATTTTCAGTCCACCACAATGACCTAAGTAAAAACATCTGGTATCTCTACATTCACTATTCTAGTAGAAAGTTAGTTACACTAAAAGCTACCCATTTGCTGGTTAAATCATTATTTCAGAGGACCATTGTATATTCTATAATGATTTTGATTTTTCCCTAAATATTTCCTTACACGTATATTATTTTACTCATTTGTTCATTCATTCTTCAAATATGCAAGAACTTAGTATGTGTCAGATGCTGAACCAAGACATGTAAATAATTGTGTGGAAAGCAAAATGAAACAAGATTATATGGAATTATTTCTAAGAACTAGTCAATACAGAATAAATGAAATTTTCAAATCCAGAGGCAATTAAATACTCAGATTAGTTTCCTATACCTACAAGTAAGGTTACCTTTCATTCTACTGTCTGGGAAAGAGTCTATGGTGACAGCTGTCACTAAGACTATCATTGTTCTGTGACTTTGAATTGCATGGCCAATTTTATTTCCTAAATCTTTGTTTCAGAGAAGAATGCCAAATGAAGCATCTAGAGCATTTAAAGTATAAAATGTTGCCAGAAAGGTAAAAAAATATGTAGCCTCCTGTTGTTCTGTCTAAATAACTTAAAAAAGTACTTGAGCTAGAAGAATGTGAGATTGACCTTGACAGTTTATATCAGATTGTTGCTACCCCCTGGAGGAGTAGCATCAGCTCAGAAAGAGGGAAAGATTCGGTAGGCGAAGTCTAAGAACTTCATGTCAACAGTGTTTGGTATTCATGTCCTTGAATTCCATTTACCCAAAGGAAAAAGAAGGCCAAATAGCCCATAAATATTTTGTGGGTAGCTTGTATAGTTCAAAACTAGTTTATTTGCTTTGGTGGCTAATTTTTTGTAAGCAAATTCTCATGTTTTCCCAGCCACAGTAGCCACACCATTGTTTAGAGAAGTATACTTTCTCTGTTATAATATTAATAACAAGGAGTGAATAGTTACCACAAATGTGGAAAAGAGAAGAAAAAATACTTAAAACAAAAATATTTCTTTTATATGAATGATGCCATTGGAAAAATAATTTTATAAAATCAGAGGCAAGACTTAGTGCACATAAATGGCATCTACTAGTTTTTATAAGGTTGTTTTGAACTCATAATTTAAGTTTGGGGGTCTAGTTAGCAGAATGCATTATTAAAAACCTGCAGTCTGGTGACCTCAATTCAGATAAAACCAATAGAAATATATGTAAATCCTTACAGGATTTTACAGATGAATTTAAGTATTTGAACCATCCTAGCAGATTTGAAGGAAAAAACATCACTGATATTATTTCTTCAGACTGAAGGCTCTTGTGTGGCCAAAGGGGATGTGTTTAAATTCCCAGAAGTCTTGTAATAGCTATGGGAATGCATTCCTGTTGAGTTAATTACATCTTCAATAAAACACTATTAAATCAGCCTCAGTTGTGCCTTAGATCTCTGACTACAATAACAATTCTGCATTTCTTAAAACACAGAATATGAGGTCACTATATTAATTGTAAGGTTTCATTGATCATGACAAAAAATTTTAGGATGTTAAAACATCTTACCAAAGAGTATCTAAGCTTAGGTAATTATGTGTTTCTTTTACCTCGTGCCCGAGGATGCCAGCAGACAAAAGGAGGGATAGTAAAGAGACTGATGAAAGAGGCGGCACATTATGGGATAATCAGTATGATGAAGTTTGGGTTCCAGGGATACAAGCTGTAGTACAGTGCAGTTAGTACAATTGAGTGTGGATCCCAGGAGTACAAGTTCTTACTTTGGGAAGATATTCTCCCTCTGTGAATACAGAATCCTCAAATGTAAAATTAGGTATTGTAGGACCTAACTTGCAAGATCATGAAAAGCAGCAGCATATTGCTTGATCCTAAGCCCTGAACACAGTAAGTCCCTGATAATATCGGGCTTTTCTGCTTCCTGCTGTAGCACTCATTATTGATATGGCAATTATTTTTTAAGCATACTCGATTGTGAGGTCCTTGAGGAATGAACCATGTCTCATTCATTTTTAAACTCTCAGCACCTTATCACACACCTGATGATAATGGAGTTCAAAAATATTAAATGGAAATAAGAGAATTGTTGTGTATAGGAAGACTCTGAAAAGAAATACTTAAAAAATAAGCATGAAAGAAGTTATCTAAACTTTATTGGTAGCGTTACAGTTGTAGTAGTGTTGGTAGAAAAAGAATCAAAAATGGCTTTCAAATGTGGTAAAGAATTTGGAAGCAAATGGAATATGGCTGAGGAGAGTTGTTTGCCGATCACTAAAAATGTTCATCAGTTCTCAGGTAACAGCTCTGTAAGAATCCAAGATGTGTTTGAGTGTTTGGACACTTATTGCTCCAAGAAGCCTTCCAAGCACTCCAGGTCAATGAACTTTCCCTTTCACGTTCTGCCACATTCACAGGCAAGGTCATGGTCAATGACAAGCCAGACCACAGAGTTTGTTACTACTATGGAGCAGGTACTGTCCTAGGCCCTGAGAATAGAGCTGAATAAGACAGCCAAGGTCCCTGTTGCCATGTCATTTACATTCTAGTTGGGGTGCTAATGTCAGGCTGAGATCTAGTTCACATTTAGTTCTCTGTTTCACATGTGTAAATCTTGTCTTCATTCCTTTTCTTCCCAAGAAGACCAATAGTTCCATGAAAATAGAAAATTGTCTTATACTTCTTCCACAGCATTATCCCTTGCCAGGAACAAATGTCTAAAAAGCAAAACAAAACAAACCAGCAAACAATTAAACAAAAACTAGTGGCTGGGCTGAGGCAGTAGGTCTTCAATTTGCTGTTCTCAGTCCTACCAATTTATCTATGTGTCTCTTGGATAGAGCAATTTCAGGAATGAGAAATGGGTTATTTAGGCATATTCCTAAATAGAAATGGCTAGAGAAACTCTTAACAGAGAAGTGGTTAATAATCAGACAAAAATACTTGGTGTCAAATTCACAGTAGGTGCCCAATTGACACCTCCCTTAAAATAGTACGTTGTCTTGATTATTGGTAATAGGTGGACTATACTGTATTCACTTCGTCTCCCAATGTGAGAGAAGTTACAAGAAAAAGGACATGTTTGAATTCTATCTAGTGAATGAAATTGATCCAGTGAAATTCCAAAACCTTAAGTGTCCTAATTATTCTACAAACTATTGAGATGATATTCTTTTTTCCCCTGGGATCCGTAGGTCCAAGTTATGATGGGATGACTTATAGTTGAGATATTTTCTAATTCATTTTACAGGCTACTCATCTATGGTAAGAGTATTATGCAATATGAAAACAAAAACACAAAATTATTTGCTAACCTCCAAAATTACTTGGTAACTTGAAAGAATAAAATTCATAAAATTCCTTAACAGAATTGAAAAATGCCATCATAGTAAAATAAAATCTTAAAAATCCAAAAACTATTTAAAAATAAATTACTTCAATGAGAATTATAATATTATAAAACATGCAAAAGAGGTTTTTTGCCCAACAAATAGGATTTGCTTCCTTATGTGTGTAAATTACTGTAATTTACACACACACGCATACAGAGGAAGATCAAATGATGAAGCAACAAAACTGTCTGTCTAATAAAATGTACTGACATAATTAATATGAAAAAGTGCAAAGAATATTTGTTCCTTCTTTAATATCTATACACTTATTATCAAATAAAATCAATAACTAATTCCATATCTAGCTTTAAACGGTAGTATTCAATAATTTGGGGTACAATACAAAACATCCAAAAATCTGCAAAAATGACTTCTCTTACAGGATGCTAGAATTAGACTAAAAAGATCACTTCACTAGATTAAACATGAGGAAGATATCAAATGGATTAGTATTTTGAAAAGAGGATAAGAGGACAGTCAATTTGAAGAAACCATCAAAGCAACACATCAGCACCTCACATTAAGTACTCAGGGCCAAGGAGAGCTATATCTCTGTCTGTTTCCTTTAATGTCCCTTTGCTCATGGGATAATACACTGTGTTTTCAAAATACCTAAGTATTCACCATGGAAGAAACTCTAGGGGCTGAGGGTGAACTTTGGTGTTCTTGGAACAGAATGGAAACCCTAGTTGCAACTCCTTACATAGAATGGCTAGTGTCTTTGAGAGAGCAACCCCATTAATTACTTGAAGTGGTAGAAAACATCCTGTCTGAGAGTAAGCAGGTGATGAAGTACCAAGAGGTTTCCCACCTTCCTTATGGTCTAAGGTAAGAGCTTGAATATTGGGAGTAGGAGGATAATAATGAAATATTTCTTCCTCTGGTGTGCAGAACTGTTCTCTCTTTTATGCCTAGAAAATTACTAGGAGAATAAAATTGAGAATAATATATACATACAAATACTTTCAAAATGACATGTTTCTAATATTAAACTCTATAGATGCAGATGCATAATAATGTCTAAAACAAGGAAAATGGCACAATATTTCAAGCGGAAGCAAGTGAAAACCAAAACGAAATGGAAAGTTCTAAGAAACTCTCAAATTCTGCATTTTATGGAGAGGAAGGGCTCGCAATGAAAATTGCTTTGGCCTCAGAAGGGAAGCTTCATCTGCATGTAAAGAATAATATGATCATAGCTAGATAAGTAAAAATATTTAAGTTGGTGCCAGTATAATTCTATTGACTTGATTCTTTTATTTATTTTCTGGAAATTACTATTTATTTTTACTACTTTCACTGCAATGCTGAATTAAACATATTTCCTTCTTTATTTAAACTATACATATTAAGTATGGTGGAAAAATCCAAATGTGATTTATTCAAATAGTGAAAATATATTTATGAAAATAGTCTTCCTAAATATAAATATAAAATTTGAAATGGCAAGAATATAACTGTTCCCAAATGTTAAATGTGGAAAGAACAAACAAAAGATTCTGATGACGACATGATTAAATTTTATTTTAACATATATCTTTAACAAGAAAAATATCCATTGGCTTCTTGGGCTCTGCGGATATTGTTAAAACACATGAAGATTATTTTAAAAATATAAATTCAAAATAAGAGGTTTCTACATGATTTTTATCTGTTCAAAGAGTAATGAGGAAAGGTGATAAAGCAGAATATGATTGTCTGCAAAAGGGAAGGAAGAAGTCATTGTAAGGATCTACCACAGTAGTTTAATGTCAATATTGAAAAAATGATTTTTTGATATGTAGAGTCTAAGGAAATCACGGCCCCAGAACCTAAAAGACGGGTTGGAATAGAGGAATTAATAACAGAAGGAACAGCTGTTTAAAGATGTGGAGGCAACAAAGTTCATGGCACATTCAGAAAACTGAAATATATTCAGTACAGCTGGAAATTATATTTGATTGAACAAAACATTAGAGGTGTTTCTAAAGTGACTATAGAACAGGTAATTACAACTGATCTATGGTCATGATTTATAAAAATTCATGTGGTCTGTAACCTCAGATTTGTTAAATAATAATTAGTAAATCTAATCTTAAATTGCTTATCAAACAGTTTAAGAAATTTAAGGGCAAGCTAATGTTATCTGGACATTGCTCTAATTGGAAGCAAATATTTTTATAAATCCAGAGCAAATCATAAGAAAAATTGGAGTTAAATAAGAAACCATTCTAATTTGTTTCTACTGAATCAACTACAATCCCAAAAGATACATAGCAACATTTTCCAAATAACATTAGTTTGGTTTTCAAAATTCTTGGTACCCTAAAAAAAACAGTAGGATCTTGCTATAACACTATTCACAATTTGATAGAATTCACATAATGCTGTTTGATTATTCATTTATTCACTAATTTAAGAAATAGTTATTGATGACAGACCTTATGCCAAGAATGACATATAAACATATGAAATGCTCATCTTTACTAATAATCATGGAAATAAAAGTTACCATTTTACACCACCCAGTTACTAAAAATATATTTTAAAAGTTCTGAAAATACAAAGTGTTGGTGATGATGTGTTGTAATGGGAACACCACAGGAGTGTAATTTATTACCATCACTGTGAAAAACCATTTCACATCTCCTTGTAAAGGAGTAAATGCACACATTCCAGCAATTCTGCTCCTAGGTGTGTGTGTACTAGAAGATGTGTTTACAGCAGCAAAAATCAAAAAACAAAAATAAGCAAACAAACAAAACCTAGATCCTTTAATACTACAATAAATAAATAGTGGTATCTTTATAAAACTGTGCAACAATGAATATGAATAGACTTTAGCCAGCTTATCAACATGAATGAGTCTCAAACCAAATTTGGGAAAAAGTAACAGAAAGTACTTACAGTTTGGTTCCTTTCATATAAAGTTGAAAAGTAAGCTTAACTAAACAGTAAGTTGCTTAGGGATGCAGCCATATATGATAAAACCTATTGTGACAAATGAGGCATTGATGATCCCAAAGGTCCCTTCCCTTAGTATCCTGCTCCTCCTTCCTTTGATGGTGCTATTTATTCTGCTTTTGCCTCTCTTCTTCCTCTGCATCTGATATTCACCTGTTCAAATTTCACCCTGTTTTTAACAGCCAAATTCAAATAGCCTTTCTCCATGATCCTCTTCAGAATTTACCCAGCCTTTTCTGTAATATGTCTTCGTTATATTATTTAACACATTATACTTTGTGCAAGGTTATTCATCTACCTCTCTGATTCCTTTTGTATTGCTGCCTTGTCAAGGACAGAGATCATAAGGCCTTAATTTTTACAACCTCACAGCCTTTAGCAAAGAGTCTAGAATATATGCAAATGCTCACACATTTTTTTTATTGAATTGTACTTTGACTAAAAATCACTTTGTTATAAACCCCTTAAAGCCTTATAATGAGATTATAGAAAGAAAGACACTTTGCTGTGTATCTTCAAACTTTAAACCAAAAATAAAGAGGAGGATTGTTTTAGGGAGGCAAAGATATGAAAATAAAAATAGTGAAATGGAATTAGGAAAAGGATTCACGCATGTGTGTGTCTGTGTGTGTGTGTATGTGTGTGTGCGCAGGCACAGACATTTAAACTTTTCTAAGTGGTGTATATGATTTTCAACATAAAATCATCTAACAGTAGAAATATTTCCAGACCTCTATTTTCAAATTACTCTCACCGCACAAGTGTATTTTTTTAAAAAAACTTTCTTTTCAAGCTCATGGATAAAATGTTACTTTGAAGAAATAGATTTTATTTTTTCAAAAACTATGTGTGAGCTTACCACGGCAGCTCGGGTTGCACAGTTACTATTTTGAACCTTGTAATGCAGCTAAAGCTTGTTGAAGGAGTAGAAGTGCCAGTTTAACTATTTTCTAGTTGTTTGCTTGTGCTTCTAATGTTATCTTTAGTCTGAATATTTGAGAAATCTTTTAAAGGCACTTCTGCATCTTGTTAGCATTAGTTTAATTAAAACTAGGTAATATAACCTGTAAACCCACTTAATTGGCCACATGTAAATAAATTCCACTGTACCCCCACATGCTAAAAGCGAACAAACCTTGAGGGTCTCTCTGCCCACCTTTCTCTTCCCTCAGGACGCCTCACCTACAGTGAGTGCTCAGGACGTTTGGAGAAAAGAACTTCGAGAGGTCAACAGTGTCTGTGTGTTTGTTAGGAACACTTAGTTTCCGTTTTACTTTTGCACTTAAAATATACAACAAAGTTTTTCATGCAGCACACAGATCATTTTGTGGCTTGTCCATCCCACTTTTGAGGTCCTATGAATTAATCTAGTGATTGTCGATGGGGGGTGAGGAGATGAAGAATCACCAAAGAAACTTTTTCACAATCGACACATCCGTATCACTTCCTCTCCACCACCCCTGGTTGAGGACTGTTGTATGAGATCCTAGTGGTCTTTTACTCTGACATAAAGAAAAAGAAAATTCCACCTGAGTAAGCATAAATGTGAAGACAGTTGAATGTCCAGAATTTAAGACTATAAACAAAAGTAAATTCCCAAACAGGATATTCTTTTTCTGTGTTTCTTCAACTCCATTTCTCCTTCCCCTACTTCTTAAATCATAGACTTTTAAAAAAACTGTAAAATTATATTTAGGCTATAATTCCTATATATGGGAAGAACTATCCATATGAAAAGAGATGGAAAGAATAACAACAGAAAATGAAAGCAATAGGTCATAGAATTATGAATTTCATTTTTTTATGAACTTTCTGTTATTGCTTTGAAGCCAGGCTGCCCAAGGTCTTGTCCCCTCCATCACTTAATTTCTCGGGGCCTCTGTTTCGTCATCTCTAAAGTGAGAGGATTGAACTAGTTGATCTCTAAAATCCCTTCCCCATGTGAACATTATATAAGGTGTATGTGTCTGAAAAATTTAGTGGGCAAATCAATTTTTCATTTGAAACAAATATCGGTAAGAAATCTTTTAGGTTTTCTTCTCAGAGTTTAACACGTTTTTCATTTATTGATCTTTTTCTGTAAGCCAAGAGCTGTGCTAGGAGACTTACATGTATTGTTTCAAATCTTTATAACAACCTTCAAGGAAAGAATTATTTTACCATAAGTAAATGGACATTAAATTTAGCTAACAAATGCCTGAGCCAGGATTTGAATACAGGTGTGTTAGATTCCAATGCCCATATTCTCCCCACTATACTGAGATCGTTGAGCCTAGTTTTTAATAGGCCTATGAAATAGATTATGAAAAAAATGTATTGTGTTACTTTACCTTGGGTGTGTGTGTGGAGGGGGCAATAATGAGAAGTAAGAAATGATAATGATTTTCATCATTGTACCATATACTTTATATTACTGGAAGAAATGGAAGATAGTTCTTTCTCAGACTTGGCTGGCAAGTTTGGTTTTAGGCTGACTTGCATAACACGTAACATGTAAAATATTTTCTAAAGGTGTTTATTTTTTATTTTCCTGAATTTGAAAAATGATTGTTTATGTGTGTGTACACCATCATACATATTTAGTCTTGAATCTGTAATTCCACATAGGTGGCAACAAATCTGTTTCATATTTCATGCTCAATTAAAAAGAAACTTTACAAGATTTTCATGTATTATGGAAAGATTGACATCTGTCCGCTATTTAATTAGGTCCATCCTGATTATGTTAAATGTGTTCTGGCTCCTGTTAAGTAAATTCTCTAAATATACGTAAAGGAGAACCTTGTTAAAAATGAATTGTCAGTAAGAAACAGGAGAAATTAAAACAAAGAAACTCCAAGAATAGCTTAACACAGAAATATCTCAAACCTGAATGTGGAGACTGAATAAAATAATAATCCTTCCTCTTCACCTCTATGACTAATCCACATCTAAGTGCAAATGCAACTTGAAACCCATCGTTTGGAGGCTTCAGGAGTTTGGTTAATTTCTCCTTCCTGTTACTTTTCACTTTGGAACACCTTTCTGCTTCTGGGATCTGACTGGAGTCAGGAGGGGAAATGCCAAAATACTATGGGGAAGGCTTATTCTTGGGGTAATTTAGACCTGATTTGAGGAAGCCAACTCTTGCTATAAATTTTATGTTAAAAAAAGCTCTATCTGTGAAATTTCCAGTGTGTTGAACAGATGCAAGAACCGCAGATAATAAAACAAAATTTAGATAATACTGCAAAAGTAGGGAATTGCCAGAACCTCATGAGGATGAAGGATAGAGTTTAAGCTTTGGATCCTAAAGCTTGGATTTTCTCCCTTGTTTTCCCATTAATTCTGTGATTGTTTTCAAGATTTTCCTCTGAATTTCCTTGCCTTAAAAATATGCAGCTGTAAGATCTCCTCTTACCCAATCACTAGGGATACACAAGCATTCTAAGGGCATGCAAATTCTTTTTTTCATTTATTTATTCATTCACTCAACAAACATCTGCTTGCCAACTACATGCTAGGAGCTAGTCTAAGTTCTGGGGATGTAAGAGAGAAAAAAGAATCGGCCCTTATGGACTTTAAATTCCAGTGGAGTTTAAACAAATAAATATGTTAGATATTATTAATAAATAATGTTATGTTAGATAACATATATGTTAGATATTATTAATGTTAGATATTAATAAATGTATGTTAGATATTATTAAGTGTCATGGAGAAAAGTGAATCACGTAAGAAAATATTTTATATAGAATGGTTAGGAAAGGCCTTTCTGAAAAGTGACCTTTAAGCAGAGACCTGATGGAAATGAGTGACTGAGCCATACAGACAAAAAAAAAGTACACAGAGTCCTACAGAGCAGGACCAGCAAGTACAGAAGTCCTCAGGTGCCCTCACGCTTGTGGTTTTGAGAAGCAGCGAGAACAAGGTGCTGGAGAGGAGTGAGCACGGAAGAGGAGGGTAAAAGACATGTTCAGAGAATTAGCAAGAGAGAGATACTCAATTCCTGAGTCTTGAGTACATGCTTATATACTAAAAAAAAAATAGGAACCAGCACATTCCTTGGAATCGTTGCTGTTCCACCATGACTTAGAAGTACAATTGTGAGGGCTGTGCTCCTTGAATTTAGTTTCAGTCTTTCCTCCAAATTCATCAGGACAGTCGTCAGGGATGTAATTAAAAAGGAGGAGGGTCCGCCCAGTGGCGCAGCGGTTTAGTCCGCGCTTGGCAGCCCAGGGTTCGCCGGTTGGGATCCCGGGCGCCCGCCGACGCACTGCCTGTCAGCTATGCTGTGGCAGCGTCCCATATAAAGTAGAGGAAGATGGGCAAGATGTTAGCCCAGGGCCAGTCTTCCTCAGCAAAAAGAGGAAGATTGGCAATGGATGTTAGCTCAGGGCCGGTCTTTCCTCACAAAAAAAAAAAAAAAAAAAAAAAAAAAAGGAGGAAATGTAAATATACAAGGAGAGGTAGAAAGCTTGTTAAACAAGAGGAGACAATTGGAAAAAATTCATTTCCCCTAATTAAGCTATGCATTTTGAACAATTGGATCAAAATCCCAAAATGATGCTTCCTAGTCCTCTCTTCCTTCTCTTCCCTCCTTTTGCCTCTTCTTGCTTCCCTACTCCTCCCCCTCCAAAAGTTTACATGCAGTATGATTTCATTATATAACCTTCTTGAAATGACAAAATTATAGAAATAGAGAACAGATTACTGTTTGCCCGGTGTTTAAGGAGGGGGTGGGGATGGGAAAGCAGCAGATGTGACTCTAAAAGGGCAACATGAGAGATGCCTGTGGCAATGAACATAATTCTATATGTTGACTCTATTAATCCCAATACCCTGGTTGTGATATTGTACTATAATTTGCAAGATGTTACCATGGGGGAAAATTAGGTAAAGGATATACAAGATCTCTCTGTATTATTATTTTTTTTTACAACTGCATGTGAATCTACAAGTATCTCAAAAGTTTAATTTAAAGGTTTAAAAAATAATGAGCGTTGTGATGCTAGAGGACAACTTGAGGTAACTGAACTCCCTCCCTCACAGCACACTGCCCCAGCATCTTTCTGATAAGGTTATCTGGGCACCGAATATTCTATGGCATGTGTATCCCTTAGGGTAGTAAGGCACATTTATCCCTCTGTGCAATAAAGCAGTATTATTGATAATTTAAATTCATTGGTACTATCCTGGGCAAGCAAGCTGTGATGTAGTCAGTTGAGAGCAGAAAACCACCCAGATGAACCAAAACAATTTTTAGAAGAACAAAACAAGGTGATCTGAAAACTCATGTAGAGTAGAAAAGGGCTGTGAAGCATTTTGGAACATTTTTGGTGAAGAAGGAGTTGAGTAGATTGTTCTCTTTTTCCCCTCTGACTGCCGAGAGACCAGCAACACATGAGATTTTCCATTTCACCAAATCTTCTGCAACACTTAGTGTTATCAGAGTTTCCAGTATTTCTTATTTTGATGGGTGTGAAGTGGTCTCTTATTGTTTTATTTTCTTAGAAAGTTGTAGAAGTTCTTGACATAATATGCACACTAATCTTTCTCAGCATTATGTGCTGCAAAGATAATTTTCCAGTCTGAATGTTTTATGAAATAGTTTTTACCCTTTAAGATTTTTATCTTTCTTAAAATTTTGTTAAAACTTGCCCCAAACCATCTGACATTATAAACCTTTAACCATTAAAACTGTGTGTTGCAGCTGTAGGAATAGATAAAAGTTGTAACAAAGGAGACTTAGGTAGTCACAAAATAGACCCACACACATATTTGAATTTGATTTATAAGTAAAATGACTGTATGTCCCAGTTTGCCTGGGTCTGTTCCTGCTTATACCTGTTGTTTGAGCATAATTATTAATAATGCCCCTTTCAACTTCAAAAGATTTTTGGTTTGGATGAAAAACTATATGCAGTCATCCTACATATCTGACAGAGGTGGACCTAGAAGTAAATAGGGATATCATTGATTATCCATATTGAAGAGAATAAAATTTTATCCATATCCTACACTATAACAAAAATAAATTCCATATGAATTGAAAATCTAAATATGAAAGAAAATCTTCAAAACTTTTAGAAATATTTATGAGAAAAACTTTACAACATTAAGATGGGGACAAATTTCTTTAAAATGACATGAAAACACAAACCATGTTAAAATTTTAAATTTTTCTTCTGGAGTCACTTTGGAGAGCAACTTGACAATATGTGGGAAAGTTCAAAGATGCTCAAACCCTAGAGTCCATCTCTAGTGACATCCTGAGGAGGCCTTTTGATCTTTTATAAGACATTTACTGCATCAGTGGTTAGAAAAATTTAGAAACAACCTACATGTGCATCATTTTCAAGATGGGTAAATAAATTGTGGTATTTTTATAAAATGGAATACCATGCGGCAATGAAAACAAATGCACCAAATGAAAATTTGCACAAAATCAGAGAGAGGCAGATCTTGGCCTTTTTCTCTCCAAATTGACTCAGTCACCCATTTCCTGCATTCAGCTTACTGAGGCTACTGCAGACAAATGCACATTTCATCAAAGATTCTTGTGAAAGTAGAAACAGAACACTATATACTTTTATATTTTAAGATTTATTAGCAAACTCAGAATTAAAGAAAACAGCCTGTTTATAGTATATTGTATTTTAGCCCCCCACTGATATCTTAGATGTAATGAAGAGTGAGGTCTTTGAAAAAATTCAAGGATACGTTTTAGAACTTAAAACACTTCCAAAATTGTTATCCTATTCTATGCTAAACTCATACATATTAATATAAAAATGTACTAGTTCATATAATATTTTAGAGCCTCCAGAAAGAAACTTTGCACATATAAGGTGAATTAAATATATATTATTTTAAGTTTCCTTGGGTCAAACTGTTAGTTATACTATGTGACTACTTCTAAGATTCATTTTAATCTAAGTTTATTTTTACATCAAAGGGCTTTGTAATTGTTTTATATATTTCTAACTTTTGGTTATTGACCTATTTCCTGTAATTTATTAAACAAACACCCTTGTCTCATGGAGGTTTGAGCATCCCTGTTGGGTCTGAAGAGTGTTTCTGTTTTTCATCTTTGGTTTCACTACTGGTCACCGTAACTTTATCATAGCATTAAAACTAGATATCAAGATGCTAAAGGGATATCTGTTCTCAAAGAAATCATTTGCTTCCTGAAACTGACAGTTTGATGTTGATGTTGAGGAACCATCCAAGGACTAAGACTCAGGGATCTGGTCATAAATAGTATCCGAGGTGAAGGGGAGTTGGTATTCTTGTTCTTTGGTCAGCTCTAATTTTGTTTCTTCATCTCTAAGCTGAACGTCCATCTCATAATTCCCAGTTCTCTTCTTTATGCCTCATCTTATGCCTCACAAATGGCAGTAGTTAATAGGAGGGTGTGAGGGCAGGAATGATGATGAGGTTTTTAGAAGAATAATTAAGAACCTATTTCCCTTTACTTCATATTTAATGAGAACCTGGATTTTATTGTTGATACTATGAGTTACCCTATCTGAATAATTTCTATAAAATGTATTTCATAGAAATAATAATAATAATCATACTTTGCATTTTATTCTGTATTTCTTCAGAGGCATCCGGGATATGCTCGTCACGATGTAAAATGGCAAATACCAATATGCTAAATAACCATGTGGATGCCCTTTGACTTGTGAGAAGAGTTGTACCTCATTTCTTTGACTGGCTTTTGCTATGTGGTAATTGTTAGGGAAACATCTGGTTACTGTCACATATTTTAGTATCGGATCTCATTGCGTGATATTTTGTTCTGTGACATTTAGTTCCCACTTGGGACTTGGAATTGGAAACCTAAAATTAAGTTCCATTTCCAACATAATAGTATGGAATTGTCCTGGATAATGATGTTTGAGGTTCCGGTAATGGAATTTCAACACAGCACATTGGAAAAAAACAATAGCAAATTATTATCAATGATTTTCTTTACAAAAATACAAATACTTAGGTCTCAGAAACTGTTTGGAGGGGCTGGAACTT
This sequence comes from Tapirus indicus, assembly GCA_031878705.1. Taxonomy (NCBI): domain Eukaryota; kingdom Metazoa; phylum Chordata; class Mammalia; order Perissodactyla; family Tapiridae; genus Tapirus; species Tapirus indicus. The sequence continues at coordinate 111,173,307 of CM062921.1, read as the reverse complement.
TCTTAGTTTTGAGAATATTATCCTTTGCTTTTTGGACTCATGGTGAATTGAAAGCAACTCTTATGGTGAAGTTCATATACCTACACGTCTCTCATTTACCCTTTGTATCGACTTTTTTTTCTATTAAGAAATATTTAGGAATGTTCCTTTTGAAATGTCTGAGTATACTTTTCTAACCTTTAGCTTTTCCACAACAGAACTGCATCTCTCAAAGTTTCTCTCTGCTGGTTCTTTCATCAAATAAAAAGAGAAAGATTTTAGACAATTCTCGTTTTTACTTTTCTTATGCTATTGGCTTTCTCCAAACTAGTCCTAAAAACTGCTGCTTCCCTTCTCAGGTTGTTCTGAGGAAGTGTTGTGTGTTCTCAGGTTTCTCCAGTGGACTTAATTAAACTTGCATGCAAGTTTAATTTAAAAAACTGAGGCAACCATCACTTAGAAGAAGCGGTAGTTGGTTTCCTATAGTTTTGTCAAATTGTCCCCACCTTAAAAACAAACTATACTCGCAGGATGTCTTAGATCTAGTTCCAGAGGGAACAGACTCTGTGATGGAGATTTGCACCACGTAGGAAGTTTACTGGAGGAGTTCTCTTGGGACACTGTGAGGGGTGAAGGAAGCAGGGTTGGGCAGGGGGGAAAACGTGGATCTGAGATGAAGTCACAACAAATGTCTCAGATAATCCCCCAGGGGATGGCCCATAGAATTATCCCCAATTGAGCAAGGGGGCAAGGCTTTTATACTAGACATTGAGCTGTTGTCGGATGGGGCTGCCACAGTGGAGGGCACGCAACTTGTCTTCAGTGACTGGGGAATGAGTGTGTGGGTCCTGGAAAGGGGATCTGGGTAGTGTGCCACTCGCTTACTATGCAGGGTTCTAAAAGCTGAATTATTTTCTTGGAAACAAAGATGATAGGCATATTCTTCCTCATCTCCCAATTTATTTATAAAGAATTAAGAATTTAACGGAACGTAGGTGGCTACACAGTGCAGAATATGAAGATATTTTTATCCATTTTTTGTGTCCCCTATTCACTGTGGGTTGGACAGGTCTCACTTTTACTTCTTATGAAAGTGAGACTTTGCATTAGTTTTGGAAAAAAAAGGCTGAAATATTGCTAACCCTAAGAAATATATAATTTTTCCAGAAACACTTATGCTCATAGTGTGTACCCTTCCTTTCAAGGAAATATTTTAAAACATCGGTCCCTCTTGGTTCTTAAACCAAACTTTCCACAGACAATGTCACCTCCATATGTGAAGTAAGAAAGCTGTGTCCATGTTTAGATACTTTCTACATTATCTCTGCCTCTTTTGTTTTGATGCCTCAGAAAGTCTATCTTTCCAGTGGGGGGACAGTGTGGTTCAGAAGCAAAGTACCTCCTCATGAGCTGACCCAGAGCCCAGTAATCCACGGTGCTGAGAGAAGAATGATTTTAATATGCAGTGATGGTCCAGTCAGTGGTCAGAAAAAGGTTTTCTGGAGAAGAAAGAGAGAATACATGAATTAAATCTGAAATCTGTATAATGAAGAAATCTCTTGACTGAATGTGGAGATTTTGAAGGTGACTCAGTCATTATTTTGTCACATTAGGACATTTTTTATAAATGTTCACAACTGACCCAAAAGGGGGCAGAAAAATCAGCGTGCATTGAGCACTTATTGCTGCCAGTCATTATATAAAACAGTTAACAAATATGAGAACATTCAATCCTTACTACTGTCTCAAGTGTTAGGAATTGTTATTCAAGTTTTTGTTTATTCATTTTTATCTTACATGAGGTAATTTCTAAGTTTACACAGCTAGAAAGTTGCAGAGCCAGGATTAAAAATGCTATGTCTCTGATTCAGAAGTACATGCTACTCCTCCCAAAAAAGTGTCCATAAAGAGAGATGTATCATTAAAATTAAACACCTTCATTATCCCTAGAATTACATTTCTGAAAATTTGAAAAAACATTTTTTTTTTTTTGGTTGAGTTCTTATATAATGGAGAGAAGAGTGATTTGGGAGCTAGGAGACCTGCATTCATTACCTAGCAGTGAGCTCTGAGAAAGAAAATGAACCTCAATTGTATAACATAAAATTAGGATATAAAAGTGGAATGGTAGAGATCAACATTTCAACTAATTTGCTGCATCTGATATAGGAGACAAATCTTGAACAAATTTTCCAGTGACAGGACTATGTTGTGTCCCAGAACCAGTCTGTGATATTTTGAACGTTGAACGCTCCTGTGGTTACATGCAGCGTTGGCTTAGCACTGAGTTCCCCCAGAGTAATTTTATTTCTGTAGCAGAGGTCTATTTTGTTGAAGGCTGCTCGCTAGCTCCTTGGTTAACTGCTAGTTGTACAAAAGAAGATGGGAGTTGAGATGGTAAAGAAAGGAGGATAAAATACCGAGCACTGTAGGAATCTTGGACATTACTGGCTTTACCAGTAAATGATCAGAAGAGGACTAAGTAAATTAGGAGAGAAAGTTTGGCAAATGTGTCTATTTTACAAAAAATGCTTATAGTTTTTTGGTACAGAATGCAAGCATTCCATTGTTTTACACTTTGTTGGTTTTGAATAGATTTACTAAAGTTTTTGGAGAAGGGGGACCCTTATTACCTGCCCATCTTGTGGTTGCACACCGTAGGATCATAGCAACCAATTCAGTAGTGTGCTTGCACGCAGTAGGATCATAGGAACCAATTCAGAAGTGTATTTGGATTCAAAAGTTGATTCTGTAATTCTACTGGGAAAATTAAGAGTAAAAAGATGGTAGCTAGGCTTGCAAGTTAGTGTGAGTCCAGATACCTATTTCTGTTATAAACTGCCATGGATACTATGGAATGGAAAGTCACTGGGATCAAAACATACTTTGGAAGGTTGTAGGAGCTGGTGAAGAGAATGTCTAATTTTTAAGATGAAGAATATTATTAATATACTTATAGTCTCCTAATGTGCTACTCTGAAGTGGGCAATATGCATTTAGCCAATTCTATTATTTTATTGTCATGTCTCCTAATTATAGTCTAATTCCAAATATTTTTGTATAAAAATTATTATTAAGAGATGTGTTCATTCATAAAAATTGTTATAAATGATCAGGAATGAATAGAGGCTACCATAAATAAATTTATATTTGTATGTACTAGTTTGATTTTATTTTTTGTTGTTCCTGTAGTGAACAGGGAAGGTCAACATTTAAAAAGTAAGAATTCCCAATAGGATGTGTATTCCTCACTACATTTTCTGGCCTACATCAAAGTCACCTAACTTGCTATGAGACTTAGGTCAAATGCAGTTGTTTGAATCTATCATATTTAGGGTCATTGGGCAAACTACACAATGAACTTTTGGGGAAAAGCATGACATGATTGTGGGGATACTACAAAAATCTATGGGCTGACTAAGTAAATATTTATTGAACAAAACTGTATACTGGACTTCGCAGTGACATGGCTTAGGAGTTTGTTAAGGTTGCTCACTATGAAGGTTGGTGTCCAACAATTCTGTTCTATTGACATGAAAGCCTTATGATTCCGGATGTGTCAGACAATCCCCTAACTATGAGTTCTGTGGGTCTTAAGTTATAGACTCTGTGTTAGTTTCCTAGGGTTACCATATCAAAGTACTGAACACTGGGTGTATTAAACCACAGAATTTCATTGTCTCACTGTACTGAAGGCTAGTAGTCTGAAATCAAGGTATCTACAGGGTTGATTTCTTCTGAAGGCTGGGAGGAAGAATAGCTTCTGGTGGTTTGCTGGCAATTGTTGGTATTGCTTGTCTTGTAGACCCATTACCCAATCTCTGCCCTCATGATCTCCCTGTGTGCATGTCTGTGTACAAATTTCCTCTTTTTATCAGGACTCCAGTCATATTGGATTAATGGTCCACTCTTCTCTAGTTTGACCTCATCTTAACTAATTGCATCTGCAAGGACCCTATCTCCAAATAAGTCCACATTCTAAGGTACTAGGGTTAGGACTTCAACTCATAACAGGCCCTATGTTTAAATTTTGTTTTTATTTTTTTTCCCAATAGTAGGAATGAATAATTTAAATGATTAGGAACCATTAATTTTATCACGACATTTGTATGCATGGAGAGAAACATGTTAGAAAAAAAACATAGAAAGGCAAAAGTAACCATAACCCCAAGTACCCCATATTAATTGCCTCCAACGATCTCTATTTACATTACTGTGGAGTCTTTATTCATTTGAAGCAGCTGACGTAGGTAGTGGTCTAAATAAAGTCTATCTTTTTCTTGTGAGTCTAATAAGGAAATAGATTTCATATAGCTATTTAGTATCACCTGGAGTTAAAAATGAGGAAAAAGAGAAAGATAAATTATTGCAGTTGAAATATGCTGATATGATTATTTCTTAGGAGCTCTTGGAGGATGGAATGCAGAACTTTCCTAGGTTAAGATAAGGAGGAATGGTTACTGATACTGACTTAAAAATATCATTTTAAGAAATACTATTTAGTTTCATTTGTTTCCTGCATGAGGGTAAGCTTGCACTGTCAAATGCATTTTACATCCAATATTCAATGTATCAGGAAAACAAATAAGATATTGTTTGTATCATTATTTATATGCAGTGCCATTTTCCAGGGTTTCTGTTTTGTTTTTCTCAGTTGGAAAACTCCCCCAAACTAGATATTTTTCCTATATCATTTTTATAGATACTAGCTTAAATACGATGGAGATCTGAACATATTGATCATATCACTAGAAAAAAGTAGCTATTGAAAAGTCTGAAGTTTAAATACCAGATGTTAAAATATTTTTAATGTTGAATTGAATTGATAAGTGATCCCTAACCTGAATGCTTTCTGTGACCATAAAAGGCAGTCTTTTTTTGACTTATAATACCTCATGAAACACTGATTTTATTTCTCCTTGAAAGACCTTTCTTAGAATATTTGTATTGTCAGCAGCTTAAATTGACCACAGAAATGATAACTAAATAATTTAGAAAACTGTAAGATTATTTAGGCATTTAAGATGTGTATAAGGTCATTAAAACCAAACTTTAAGAGGGTTAAGGCCTTACCGTAGTTGGTTAGTGTACGGCTGGGGTCACTGCTTAAATTGTAGGAAGGCACATGTTCAATTTACAGTTGTAATAAGGAACATGGCATGTTTTGATTCTTCATTTGCTGTGCTCATCTCTAGAGGAAGCAATTGCCTATATTAAAGAATGAACATAGGCTCTTTTGTGGAGGATAATAAAAATGTGTAAGATAATACATGCCACATGTGTATATGGTTGGCATATGACTTTTCTCTTTGAGTGTGGAATTGTTGCCCTTAACTGCTGTCATGGAGCAGCCACATGGAAAGGTGCATTATTAACCACTTAGAAATGAGACCAATTCCTTTGATCTCATTAGTTTGATCACGATTATTCCATTTTAACTAATACGTGGTGTTTATGTATGTGTGTTTTCAGTAGATTATTCACTTGCCAGGGCATTTTGTGTTTTATTATTTTCTAATCAGCAAAAAAAAAAAAGAAAAAAGAAATGCATGTTATAAAGGTTTTTTTTTTCTCCTACTGAATGTATACAAGACATAGTAAAAGACATAAAGCAAGTTTTTCTTTTTGTTTCTTTTTTATTTTATAATTTTTAAAAAATGAATGGCATTTGAGTTTCAGATTTATTTTCTACATGTTCAGATATTTGAAAATACTAGTACATATTCTTGGGATAACCTTAAAGAAATATTTATAATGTCATGTTGTGATATAGGTTGACACATAGTAGGAGGATCACCGTTTTATTCGGTGAAAAATTACGTTCATCTCAATTATCATTCTATTAAGTGTGCAGAATTATAGTGAACCTGTTAAAAATGTGTAAAAGAAGAAAGATCTTAAGATCTCTCTGATTTGAACAAAGAGGTAAAGGCTAATTAGAATTAGTGAAAAATGTGAGATTTTAAAAGGGAAATATTGTAATTGTTTTGTTTTGTTTTAAAGCCAAGAGTGAGGCCTGAACATAGCCAGGTTTGTTAGTGGTCTCATTTAAACAGATGTAGTTAAGAACCGATTTGTATTTGCATCTGCCCAGCATTGCCCTTTCTTTGGTACCCTGTTCTTGACTAGTTCCAATTTTGTGGACTGCCAAAATCAGCACATTTTTACTCTGTGGTCATGTGACTGAAGCTTGGCCAATCACAATGCCCATATCCTTTGTCATGCCAATTGCCCTAGAGGTTGGTATGTTATCCAAACCTGGCCGATAAGAGTTACACCTAGGATGTTTCCATTTTAGGATCTTGAGAAAAAGAGATTTTTGGTTTTGGAGTTGGAAAGAAGTAAATTAGAGTCAAGCAGTAGTCAAGCAAATGAAGCCAATCAGAGATAAGAGGAAATGAGTGCCTGAGAGAAATCGGGTCTTCGTTGCTTTCTGTCCCAGTCCTGGTGGAACGCTGAGTTGCCCTTTTCTTTCCAGTATCCTTCCAAAATATCTCTCTTTTTTTCTTACAGTTTAGTTTAACTTGCAAAAGTCCTGTCTAGCGAAATAGACAAGAATACGTAATCAACATGGTATTTGTTTGCCTGTAAATGTGTTCCTTCTAATGCACTAGATATCTTCTCTTCAATATTTCATGGCTTCCTACAGATATCTTTATTTTAACAAAGTTTGGACTTCACTGGTAAGGAAAAGGTAAATTTTACCTTTGCTGAATAATCATAAACCCTGAAGTAACAACATTAAAATTATTAGAACTGTGCAGCATTAATGCTGATCTATTTAAATAGCGTCCATTACCTTGCTTGGGCCCTGGACCCAACTTGCATTATTATATATTTTTTCTCTCTACTTTTCAAATGAAATTCATTGGCCTACTCTATCCCCTTGAAATCAGATTTTGCAGCCTCCTGGCTTTCTTCCAAAAGTCTTTCATTGTTTCACAAGCCATCCTTGTTTTCAATTCATCCTTCTTTATCCACTGTGTAAACTAGGTGGACCTGAATACTTAGGAAAACTCAAAAGCATTTGGTTGTTATTAGAGTAAGGATAGCTGACTCACACATGTAAAACATTAGAGAAACCTTACAAATGTTTGAGTGATTTTTTTTTTCTGTTGTTGTTTAGGGCTGCGGGGCATTTAACCACATCCTGCCATGCACACAACACTGGGGCTTCTCTCTTTATTACCAGGTACAGTTTTTAGTTAATAAAACAAACAAGGACAATATTTTTATTTTCTTTTCCCAGCATTTTTATTGATTTATTTAAATGTAACATACTATACACTGATCAGCCTTTTGGGAGGTAGGAGGAGGGAGGGATTCTATGTCTTTATGAGGAGTCTCCTTGGAACCAACACTCAGATGGACACACATTTGTGGCTGACACACCTTGAGATTGTGGCCAGGGCCCACACTTCCCACAAAGGCAGAGCTCCCCAGTTTGTGATGATTTTTTTTTTTTTTTAACATACTACATTCAGGGCTGGAGCTGCTTTTCCTTCAGTAGTACAGGCCAGCTGCAAAGGCGACCAGAATTCTATCTCGACATCCAGCAAAGATGCCATTTTTAAATGCAGGAGAATCTCATTACTCCTTACCAAACTGCTTCTGTCTTTATCTCTGTCCATGTGTGTGTTTGGGCGGAGAGGGAGTGAGGGAGATGTTTTCTATTTTTGGCTTCTGCAGGCTTTGATACATTTTGCTAGAAGCTGTTTTAGTGTTTTGAGTACTACAGTGATGACTGTTTACACATAGTCTCTTTGGTAATCTAAATGGCCATGAGAAACATGAATCCAGTTTGTGCCCTATTTACTGTTACCGTGGTCATCTAATACTGTATTTGTTTCACCAAACATTTGGTTTTGATAGTGGGTGGTCCATGTTCATGTGTCAGGTGCAATTATTATTTTAAAATAAAAGAACAAAGATACTCTAGTTCTGATAGGAATGCATTACATTATAGCTCTCAGACTCAGTTACCAATTAAATTTTAACATACAGATTCCAACCACAAAAATTAAACATTTTAAGAATCTCATTTGTCAAAAAGCAAGTTGGAAGCCAAGTACCATGAAATGCAACTTTAGCCATAAGCCAAAACACTCGGCCTCAAATACATTTCTTTTGAAATCTCACCTTTTTTAAGGAATGAGAAAATACGATCTTTTATGGGATTACTTTAGGGGAAAGTTTCTTAATAAAGCTAATCCTTAAATAACAGATTAACTGGAAGTGCTGGTTAAGCATTGACACAATTAAGTTATAAGAGAGGATCACAAAACACCAGCCTGTCTAGAGGTTAAACTTTAGTAAAAAGACGCATTTAGTGAGCCTTTCCCTTGTACCAAAATACTGTGTCCAAACAATAAAAATAAACAGACCTTTTCAAAACAAGAAATATGAAGATAAAACTGCAGCATCAATATACTCTTAAAGTTATCACTTAAAGTATTTAGAACAAATAGTATTTTTCTATATTTTTTAATCACTACAGACACTGCAAATAAGGCTTATGTATTTATTGAGTGGAATACAATGTAAGGATGACTGGTACACTCTTATGTACTGTTTTCTATACCTGCTCTAACAAAATGAATCTCGACATGGTTCCATTATGGAACCTTCCAAAGCTCTTTAAATTTACAGAAAATAAGATTTATTTGGTTTTGTAACGACTAGATCATACAGCTTGAACAGGTTTCAGTATATGGTTACACATATACCAAGATATATTTGCTCAGTTTAAGCCCCTGGGAGAGTTACACTTCATGCCAAATTCCTTGATAGTTCCTTTGGGGGAGATGCACTATGTGGGACTTATAAAGGGTTTTTATGTGTGCAGACAGCCTCTTCATCACCTACCACTGTGACATATGGCAAAACATTGTTAGTAAATAATGAGGCTAGACTACTAAGATGTATTTAACAATTATTTTTCCTTCCTTTAGTATATCTTCAAGACCCATTGATGTGTTGAAAGAGAAGAATTTGGCCTTCTGGTCTATTTCTTAGAAAAGGAAGCCTTAGGAGTGATGTATGTTTTTAAATGATGGCAGACATCTTTCACTCAACCACGCCACAGCACTGTCACATTTATTGTTGATGGTTCTTATTGCAGAAGGGCAAATTAAGTCAACAGCTAGCACGTGTGGCACTCACTGCTTCCCTAATCTCATCTCCTATTCTTGAAGTGTTTGCCAAGTTTTAAAAACACTTTGTCATGAACATGCATGTAGTGTGCTGAAGAAACAGAAAAGGTAAATCAGAGGGTAGTTGCTGAGGATACTCTTTAAAACCCCAAAAGATATTTAACATCCTATTAAATAAATAACTTAGAAAGAAATAGAAAGGGATGAAGGCAGAATGCACAAGCATACCATACTATTTGTTTTGTTAGAACAGTTTTACACTAACATGTTTACATTTTTTAATCCTATCCAATTCTTCCGTGATGCCACGCCCAAAGCTCCTTTGGTTGTGCATATGATATGACACAAGTGCTTTCCAGTAAATGCTCGCGTGTCTTACTGCTCATTGAATCATTAGGCTTGAATGAGCAATGAAAGTCTTTGATATGAGTTCGTATGCCATAAATAACTTTCCCAAAGATCATTCAACAGAGTGTTCTGTGTCCTTTAAGTTCTATCTCAGAGGTTGAAAAACAAAAACATAGACCAAAACTTAACCAAAAACCCAGCTACAATGTTGTTCGCTTAGGCGTAACTTTCATCTCATTTGATCTGCCTGTACCTCAGTTATAAGGCATGACACAGAACTAATGAAAGAACATCATATGTCAGCAGTGAGTACAAAAACCTTCAAAGACTTCCTTTCTTTCGAGCAAGCAGACATCTGCAATGTATCTTTGCCATTGAGCTACTGTCTTCGTGAAGAATATCACTATTCCTGCAAAGAGCCTTTGGTTCAACAGCATCCACAAACACTGCCTTCCTCTATGAGTGTACCACCATTGGAAGAAAATGAGCTGAGGTGTTTTTCCTTCGTGTTTTCTGTCCTCTCCTGGGAGCTCCTTTTCCATTCAATGCCACATACATTTGCCTCCCGTTGTGCTGCCAGTTAAAGGACGCATAGGTATTGTATCCATTTTCCTCTATCCTCTCCTTCAGCTTACAGTCATTGTTAAATTCTTTCTGCAAGGGAAAAACAAAATCTTTTATTTCTGTGGGGATGATACTTGATTCCATTTGACACAAACTGTCCGGAGAACTGCAGTTCAAGGATTTCGTTTGTTGTTGCTATTTATGTGTAAGTTGTGCACCTAATACACGATTTCAACAATAGAAGAGTAAAAGTCATGACCACAAAACAGATTCTACATTTGAAGCACATGATTCATTTTAATTGATCATCATAACCACATATTGGGGCCCTTTAAAAAAGCCAGTGTGCTTTAAATATGACATGGTTTAAGTGCCTACAACGATTGTCAAGATGCAAACATTCCACTAACAATATCTGTGATGAGCCAATGATAAAGAATAGTGTTATAATTCTTTTTTTTAGAGTAGTAACCAGAGTCCCATGAAATAAAACAGAATTACAGGAAAAAGATGGGCTTATCAAGTTTGCAAACTTTATCTATCTATAAATCCACAATAAATATACACACATTGATAAGAAAGCAGATTTTATAGCAAAACCATAATAGTTCTGAGTAACCAAGAGGCCCTGGGGGTGGGAGTGGGGGATGTCTTCCTCTCTTCCAAATACCAGATTTCTCAATGTTGTAAATTATTTACAATTTTCCATAACTTGGAATTTTGATAAATTTTACTCTGAGGTCTAGGAATGATTGAAAATGAGGACATGGAACAAACTTACTTTGTGAATTACCATATCAAAGAAATTATAAACATGGTGACTAGCACTGCCTCTATTGTATAAGCCTGAAGACTTCGATCCTGGGAAATTCCAGTCTATAGCCATATTCCTTTGGCTTTGTTTCAAGTGACCAAATATTTTTAAGGGGATCTTTGGGGATGAGGACTGATGTCTCATTAATTCTGTAAATCAGAGATCTCACTCTGGAGTTAATAACAAAGAATAGGTACCTCACTGATCTCAAGATTCTGGCTTCAGAAATGTCCCTCTTCCCTTACATCCCAAACTAAAGCACTTAGGAGCTAAGGGATTGGGGCGTCTGCTCTTTTGGTTCTATCTTCTCTATCCAATCCGAGGGCCTTGTAGGCACTTTCAGTTGAGGCCTCTACAGGCCAGTTCAAACAGTTTCTCTCACCTTGGGACTTTTTGATATTTCTACTACATTCCCAATTTCTGAACGTGTGTATATTTAAATATCCAGATTTCTATGGGCTAGAGCATTATTTTGTACATTATCAGAAGTACCATAAGCAGCTATATTTTATGTTAATGTTACCTGTTTAAACTTTGTTTCCTGGAATTTATTTATCCTATGTGCTTCTCTTCTATAAAGTAATATCTAAATGTAACATTCAAATGATGATTTATTTGGTTGAAAGTAAGAAGAAAAGGTAAGTTATTTAAGGTAAGGATTTCGATATAACAAAAATTCTGCATTAGAAAAGAATTTAAATCCTTAATATGGGTTTATTTTTTTCTACTTATTCATCTTAATCCATCTAAAACTACATGGTTTTCATAGCAGAGATGATTTTTTACATGGATAATTATATTCATTTCAATAAAGGAGGTTCAGTTTAGAGACTATGGGAGAACTGAGGTTATTTTAGATGATTTTATGTTTGAAATGGAACTGTGTACAGAAAAGTAGGGGTGGATGCTTCATTATTTTTCCTTCCAAAGATGAATTTACAGAGCAGTGTTTCTTAAGGTGAGGTATACCTGTAGCAGACTCCTCATCTCAGATCTTGAACCATAGCTCAAATGTTGGATCAAAATCTCTGGAGGAGGGGCCTAGGAATCTATGTTGTTTACAGCATTTAGGCAAATTTTTCAAAAAACTCTAGGCTAGAGCCAGGTCTCAAAAGTAGTTTTGGTAGTTTAGAAAAAGGTTTTAGATTTTCTCAGGATACCTGGGAAATTTCTTTGGTCCTTAAATCATGCTCTATGAGGGCCTGTCCTATTTAAATTCAGTTTTATAATTTACTTAATTCCATCAGTCAGGAGAAAACTCAGTATACAATAGATGCATTGTTCAGAGAATGAATAATGAAAATATAAGAGAGATATACGTTTCCCGAAAGGGAATAGGGGAAAATATTCAAGAGATAATAGAATATAGAGCTGGTTTAATCAACCACTCTGGGTGTTTTGCCTAACTGCTATTTTCAAGAAGGCTTATGGAATCAATGAAAATTACCTGAAAAATAATAAAGATAGGAATTACAAGAGTTGTCACCTGAGGTCCAGAGTTATATTAGGTATGTACTCATGAATTTTGATGGTATGCCCTTTAAATACAAAGATCCTAGTCCTATTCCACCCTGAGCAGGACATTTAATTTGAGTAGATTTCATTTAATTTGAACAAGCCATAATTTTTTGCTCTTCCTGGTAGTAATGCAAAATTGCAAAAACTGAACTATGGTAAGAGAATGGGCTTCTTTCTGAGACAGGCTGGAAGTGGACAGCATAGGCTGTGATGGGCTGAGCTACTTGGAGAGGTAGTTAGCTTTATGCATTGCACAACTCTGTGCATTGTATGGTTCTAAGTGCTGAGGAAATGGTACGGGACAAGGCAGACCCTGTTCTCTTGAAGTTCACAATCTACTGGGAGAAGACAGTCAACAACAAACACACTCATGAGAGAAATATCTGGTAAGTGCCATTGCACATAATTAAAATGGGGTGATGTGATAGAAAGCAACTGGGTGTCTACTTTAGATATAGAGATAGAATGAAACAAGTCACAGACCTCAGAGCTCAAGAAGATGCATAGGCACAGTATATGAGCTGTGTTGGGAAAGTGAAAAAAGTGGGGGGATGGGAGGAAAAGTATTAAACAGTTTTATGACACAGTTCATTTGGGAGTTATTCACTTCTCCTTGATGTCATCTTTTTAAGGAAGTATACTTTATCAATTAAAAATTATTTCAATCTTTTATTGCAGTTAAAGTTTTTGTGTTTTTCTTCCTCAATCTAAATTCAGTTTAGCTCACTCTGTTTTAAAGCATTGGTTTTGACTGTATGTGTGTATCAGTATCTCTTCAAAGACTATATGCCTGGTCCTTTTACCCAGTAATTCTGATACAGTAGATTAAGGAAGGACCTTAATGTTCATTGAAAAGACAAAGAAAAATGCCTCAAAAGTCATAACGTTGTGAACCCCTAAATGCAACCACTTCTTAAAATGGTCTATTACTCTTCTAGGCTCATTAATAGAGCAATGTGTAATGGAAAAATTTAACTAAAATTCCTCTGACCTCCACCCCAAAAGCATTTACCCTAGCCAAAGGGACTGACCCAAATTATGCCTGGCTCCCCAATTATAAGGGGACCTGATATAAATGAAATGTAAGGCTATTCTATATCCAGACCAATAATGGAATCAATTTCCAGTGATTCTCAAATTGTGGTTACCACTACAGTAGCATCAGGAACCTGGGACCTTGTTAGAAATGCAAATTCTTAGACCCTACCACAGACTTACCAAGTCAGAAAATTGGAGAGTGTGTTTTAATAAATCTTCCCAGTAATTCTGACACTCAAGTTTGAGAGCTGCTGGTTCTAGGCAGACACTGCAATCATCCTTATGCTGATGAACAAAATAACTTTATTTTCACATTTTAAAGTGACATTCCTTAATACTTGCTGTGGAACACAGGGACATATGTACCCAAAGCACTGGCTTGATAGCAGCTCCGTAACTGAATTAATGACTATAGTCTGGGCAAATAAAATTCTGGAGTTTGAGTGGCACACAAAATGATGAATTCCTTGATATGTCTCTCTGCTTCTGATTTTAACAGAACACAAAACACCTGAGCCCCTGTTTTAGCTTCACCTGTAACACACACACAGTATATGGTTTTCTACTCAATTCAAGATCTTTGTTTGCAATGATTCTTCTCCAAGTTGTCTGCGGCGCCCATGCCAACTGAGCAGATGCTTCCGTGAGAGTCTGACTGGTTAGCTCAGAACATTCAGAACATTAGCATTCAGAACATTGACTGATGAATGCCAGCAACAGCCTGTGTGGTAGACGAATGGGTGAACAACAGAGGAGATTATAAAGTTGGAAGAGCTGCCTTGCCAGCTCTTGAAACTCTGATGACCAGCTCACTGTGGCTCTATTTACTACCAATAGAAGGAAAACAAAGCTATTCTATGTCTGGGGGAAACATTCCAAAACTGTGGTAATGATTTACTGCAGTGGGTTTTGAAAATAAAAGCAGAATACTTACTGAGCCATAGAGTTTCCCCTTCTTGTTCATGGCTAAATAATAGTTGCTGTTAATCGCTTTGACGGCAACAACTCCTATTTCCACTGAAGTTATTTCCAAGATACCTAAAACATACAATTGAAAAAGGCTAAACTTAAAGAGTCACATAAATTTAGTTGAAAGAAAGAAAACTCAGAAGAAACTATTGAGTTTATTTTTTGATGGTTCTAAAAATCAAAAGATTAAAAAAACTGGAAAAAAAACCCTCAACCTCTTTCAATGTGCCTAAAAATCCAGCAACTATAGGGAAACAAGCAGTAAGTCTTGAAAAGAATTCCCTGCATTTTACTCTGAGTATACAGGGGAAAATATTGTTTTAATTAAAATGCTTCCTTTGCTAACTCTGCATTTTCAACCCCATAAATATTGAAACAACTCTACTCATCTTAGCATGGATTTCACAAAAGCTTATCAGAGCACACATCTGTACTACGGTATTAAATTAAATCTACAGCATATGTCAATAATGTCAGATTTACCTCAATCTGTAAAAACAGTGCTAAACTATTTCTTCTTTGTAGGACACATAGATAAACTAAATCTCTTGGCTAAATTTAACTGATAAATTCATTTTTGGCAAATGTGTTGACATTCTGAGATACAGACAGACTAATCCCAAAATCCACATTGTCTTTAAAATAGTAGAATTACTACTCTGGGTGGGAGAAGATCCATAAGCATAGTTGAAATGGTGTTTTTTTTTTTTTTTTTTTTTTTTTTTACCTAGAAAGAATGGAGAACTGAGGGAATTAGTAACTGATAGACAAGAGGTCTTTTCCCCTCATACGCAAGTTTTGATTGGTGCGTCTAAAGATAATTTTCTCTGAAAAGTTTGTAGGTAATTATAAGGAAGGCAGTTGATATTCTAGTCAAAAATGCCCACCTATTTTAGGTTAAGAAGACCTCAGGTACCAAAACTATTTCTTATTTTGTAACTCTTGGGAAAGCTTTCTCAGAGTAGAGAAGCTTCGTGATAAGCAAAGACCTCTGGATCCAGAATGTTTGGGTTTGAAACGCAGGTGTGAATTTATTGAATGCTGGCAGGAGAAGTCACTGAACTACCTATGTCCCGATTTCATTTGTAAAATGGGCAACATAATAGTACCTCCCTTGTAGTCTTGTGAGGATTATATAAATAATTAGAACTTGCCTGGTGCTTAGTGCCTCCTTAATTATTATTAGAGGGAAGTTTTCCTCCAACAGTTCTAGATTTTGGAACTTCTTCTTCAACAAGCTGTCTAAATCCTCAACAGAACATACAAATTCCCACTGGCTTAGCCCATAAAATCTGGAAGTTGATCATATGTTATCATTTATCATGTATTACCTATCATAAGAAATACCAGCCTAAATGTGGTCAACAAATTGTATGTTTATACTCTTCCCACAGACTTGTGCCAGAGCTACCTGCCATGGAACATTCTGTGCATGTATCCTGTAGGAAGCCTCTGACCTAACACGGCACACTCCCTTATTAGTAGAGTGAGATAGAAGTCAATTGGCAAGCTCGGACCAAGGAAAGATTATGAAGGGTGAAGGAGACAGTAGCTTTGTTTTTAACACCCCTTTTCCTCATGCTTGTAGTTGCTCTCAAGATTCAAACGCATACACACACATTTATTTGCATATTTTTAAAAGTGCTTTCTTGTAGTTTATTTCTTTAATTCTCACAACAGTCCTCTAAAGAGGTATTACTTTTCTCATTTACAGATGAAAAAATGGAGGATACTGAGATTATGTAACTCACACACAAGGTGAAAAAGTGACATAGGTCAGTAATGATGGACCCAACTTCTAAGCCTCTGGCTTTCAGACTCTTTTGCTCTCAATCTCTGTCATATCTCCCTCCTCTTTCCCATTCCCACAAGGAATTCTGTTGGAAAACCATCTGACAAAATGACTCATCAAGATAATAGTTTTTAACAGGCATGTCACAGAGGATAAAGTCTGAGTCTCAGAGAAGGAAATCTAATATACTTTATTTATTCACAAGCAGAAGATATAGAGCAAGGCAGGAGATAGAAATCTGGGGCAAAATATTTAGGCTGCTGTTTACTTTGCCTGCCCAAGAGGCAAGTAAACACCGTCAGTAAATTGCAAGGTGTTCCCTATGGATGCTTTTGTAACTGGAAATTGTTAGAATGAAAAGTAAAGAAGGATTATTTTAGCAAAGAATAAACCACAATTTTTGAAGGTGAAAGAGAAGTAGTGGGATTAAGCTATAATAACAGACTGAGTTGGCAAAAGGAAAAACATTGTGATATAAATATTACAAAATCCTTGACCAATTATTTCTGAGTGCCTGCACATGGTAGGTCATATTTAGTTCAGAAACTCCTGGGTTTCCTTCTGCTTTGCACAAAATAGAAACTCAATATTCAAAGAATCTGTCAATCAATCAACCATTTTTCCCACTCTGCAACTAGTTAAGGCTAGCTTGAAAAGGTTCCGTACGCTTTAAAATAGAAAGAGGGAAGACCTGGTTGATTTAAGGTTCTTTCAAATTCTGAAAATAATTTTTTGGATACATCATATGTCAGTAAATCACAATTTGATAATCTTGTGGGTAATAGACAATGACTGCCTTTATTATACACATCTGCGAATGTAAGAGTGACTTTCCGAGGGACTTGCGTCTAGCGGGCTTCTCTATTTTTCATGAAGAATCTCTCCACTGTTCTCTGGTTTTTGGTGAGGATGATCAAATTTGCCTATAAAAGCATTTTTGGAAAGAGGCACCAGAATTTTGTTTGATGGTTGTTAGATTAATAACATAGTTCTATACGTGTATACTTTGATGCAAAATTAAATGTGCATTGAAGGACAGACTCCGAGGGGAAAGGAAATGAAGAGCATAAGAGATCTCTCTGTATTTCTTACAACTTATGTGAATCTACAATTATCTAAAAATTAAAAGTCATAAAACACTGTTTTGTTACTCAAATAAACTAATACCTGAAAATTATATCATCAATTAAAGGAAACATACATTATATTTCCTATTCATATGATCCAGATATTTTATAAACGTAAAGACATATTCTTGAAGTGAAACGTAATTATTAAGTTGTAGCCATATCAGTTTTGATGTCTCTCAAAAGTTGGATATCCTAGATGGTATTGTAGCTCTATTAAGGGCTTTTGGACACTTTAATTCAAACACGTAGGAAGACCTATGAGGAGAAGTCCACTCTTAGGAAATGGGAATATAAAGTCAAGTTATAGCTCCCCTCTTGCAAAACCTATGTTCTATTGGGAATAAAAGACAAATACACAGAGATTTACAACAACACATGTTAAGTGATAGTAAGTGCTAACATGTAAGACGGGGGAGGCAAGGATAAAAGTGGTTTTTATTGGCTGAGGCTCCAGGGCAGACTTATTATCGGAGATGACACCTGAAGAGAGTTTTGAAGGTTGAGTAAGAAGCATCCAGGGGACAGGTGGGAAGACAAGAGCAAAGAAATTGAGGTGAAACTGTACTGTGTTTTCAGAAAAATCATGAGTTTAGTTTACTAACTAGAGTCCAAAGAACAAGGCAGGAAGTTGCGAGAAGTGAGGTTGGGGAGTAAAGTCAGACGCAAGTTATCAACGTTTTGTACAGACTCTTAGGATTTTGGCAAATAGGGAGTATTTTATCTAAAAATAGGGGGCCGCCCAGTGGCGCAGCGGTTTAGTCCGCGCTTGGCAGCCCGGGGTTCGCAGGTTCTGACCCCGGGCGCCCACCGACACACTTCTTGTCAGCCATGCTGTGGCGGCGTCCCATATCAAGTAGAGGAAGATGGGCACGGATGTTAGCCCAGGGCCAGTCTTCCTCAGCAAAAAGAGGAGGATTGGCAACGGATGTTAGCTCAGGGCTGGTCTTCCTCACACACACACACACACACACACACACACACACACACACACACACAAAATAAATAAATAAAAATAGATAACTTTATAAGGAACATATTAGAAAAAGCCAATATTTAGCAAATTCCTCAAAGTGAATAATAGCAATCTTTAAAGTTTATTTTGAATTATACTTGAAATCCTAAATAATAAAGTTTGATAATCAACATTACAAAAGTGATTGTGACAAAAATCAGCTTCTATTAATGTGCAAATTCTACCTACTGATGCATCATCACTACAGTAATGGGGAGGATTTTGCAAACTGATGAACTCCAAATGGAAATAACCTAGAAGTCACAATTTTCATGGAAATCATCTTTTCTTTTAACTTGCAGGGCATGAGTTATGTTTTGACAAATCATTGAGCAGTTAATCTGAGGAAGTGGCCATTCATAAGTATCTTTCCCAGTTTATGTTCTCATCCTTCTCCAGAAGAGAAGCATCTGACCTATTTTTTCCCCAGCAATCAAGTTGGACCAACACTACTTCTCTTTCCAGGCTATAAGAATTAACAAGCTATTGGCCTGGATAGTAACTTTGTCCTTAAATATTTTTTCATGGACACAACAGGAGAAAGTAAAAGGCAAGTAAAACTTTAAGAGAAGGATACAGACAGAGGGAAAGCCAGATGTAAAAAATAAATCCAAAATCCTGTTATCCTCTTCTTGATAAACACAACGAGTATATAAAGGAATCCTAGGCAATATGTGAGTAAATTAATTCGGCTAACATGTATTAAGCACCAATGTGCAGGGTTTGTATTAGCTCTCACTAGGGAAGATGCAAAGACAAGCAAGACACAGTCATTACCTTCAAGGAGTTTAAAGCTGGGTTAGGATAAGGACACAAATGGTTCAAGTAATTACAATACAAAGAAAAAATATTAAGTGCCTTGTGAGAGAGAAAGAAGTCATCCTAAAGAAGATAGTTGGTGTTTGAGGTGAACCTTTAACAGGCAGGATTTTTTTTTTTAAGATTTTCCTTCTTTTTCTTGATGAGGAAGATTGGCCCTAGGCTAACATCCAGGCCCATCTTCCTCTGCTTCATATGTGGGACACCTGCCACAGCATGGCTTGATAAGTGGTGCATAGGTCCACGCCCGGCATCACAACCTGCGAACCCAGGCCGCCACAATGGAGCGCACGAACTTACCCACTATGTGCCACCGGGCCGGCCCCAAGGGGCAGAATTTTAATAGGTAGGAATTTGGAAAGTTGAAAGGAATATTCTAGGCAGAGAAAAATGAATGAGTAAGAAAGGCATGGAGGAGGGAAAAGAGCTCAGTGTGAGCTGGAGTCACAGTTGGCTCTCCCCACCAGTTGCACTCTGTGGGGGCCACTCTTGGTAAAAGTAAGGGTTCTGCTTCATCGAGTGGCAATGGTGCTTTCCTGGGTGAGGAATGTACTTTTCAAAAAATTTACTGTGAAACTTGAAAGCAGCTCAATAGATGTCAAGCCTCATGAATTCAGAATCAGTCACGTTTGTTATTTTTCTCAAAGCATTTTAACTCAAAATAGATTATAAGCTATATAGTTTGACAGTTTTAGTCAATGTGCTGAAACATATTATCATTAGTACAGTGTAATGCACAAATACTAGCCTCTCTAAACTAAATCTGTCTCTTTTTCATCAAATGTTGTCTGGGTCCCAAATAGATGTATTATATCCTAATATAGAAAGACCTATGGAGCTCCTCGAGGTTGTTATCACAGTTAGAGTATATACCTCAGAGATTATGTGGCTATACCCAATAGTATGGGGCTAAATATCTCCAAATGTGGTCTTCAGTTCAGAATCACTGTGGGTCTTATCTCCTTAATTGTGTATCTTTGTCAAAGAACCATAGCGATTGCAATGGTCTTCGTTTATTTATTTATTTATTTTTTCATTTAGAACAGTGCATTGTTCATAATATGTGCTCAATATATATTTATTAAATGAATAAATGAATCAATGAGTGGTCTATCCAATGACTGGCTGAGTAAAGGAAAACTGGGTATATGAAATACAGAAACTTTTTTCTTTTGACAGTAGAGTCATATTTGTAAAACCTTGAGATGAATTAATAATTCCACAACTAAATAAAATGAAAATTAAAGTAAGAGGAAATGCCAGAATATTGTATGCTTCAAAGGAAAAGTCAGTGAATTACAAAATATAAATATTTATTATTACTTAGAGGTAAGTGATTATAAATCTGAAACTCCTTTCAACTTTCTAAGTAATAGATATATGGCTCTGCAACTATTCCTTATTAAAACTGTGAGAAAAGGGGTCTTGAACATGGATCAGAAAGGTTATCTAGAGTGTGAGGTCCTGGTGAAGGAAAACACCATTTGGGATAAAATGAATCTGAAGATATTAAGTACCACAAAAATCAAGAACTGATACAGAGTGACTCTCATATGTCATATACTTTTATCTCTCATTCACATCTCAGTTAATCTTCACAAAATATATCAGGTAAGCATTATGTTCTATAAATGTTGAAACTGAGCCTGGGAAAAATTAAGTAAATTGATGAATGTATACTCACTAGAATATGGTAGATTTGGTGTTTGGATCCAAAGCCCATTCTCTTTCCACTACATCAGACTTTGTTGAATAAAGTTGAAAATGGCAAAATAACAAAGGCAGTGATAAAGATAGTTTTATTACCCTTTTAAGTACTTTTCTCCATGTTCCAACAAACACTTGTTAGATTTCAAAAGTATTTTAGAGAAGTATACCATTTAGTCACAGAAAGGAATTAATTTCCATGTAGATTGATTTTCTAAGTAACTGAAGTTTTACAGCAGTCATACTTTATTTATTTAAAAATATAATTTGGCACCTAAATCTTCAAGTTCACTCATTTCCTCATTCATGTACGGAGATTACTAGTGAAAATTTAGTGTTTTTCTTGATTACTCAGGATCATCAACATTAGCTCTGATGACTTTTTCTGCTGTGAAAGCAGAATGCTCTCAGAGTTCCTGAGCACATATTTAAAACAAGCTGATAAATTAATATGTAATCTTGTTCGAATTGAGTTAAAAATATGAGGAAGGTTTGGCGATGTTCTTTTCTGAGTACAGGACATGAGGTTTTGTGTAGAAACCCTAGCATCTCTTTTTGATAGACTCTCAGCTGTATTCCAGAGTGGACATCTACACAAATGTGATGTTAAAATTCTGTGGGAGGGGCCAGCCTGGTGGCGTAATGGTTAAGTTCACGTGCTCCCCTTCGGCAGCCTGGGGTTCACAGGTTCGGACCCCAGGCATGGACCTACGCACCTCTCATCAAGCCATGCTGTGGCAGCATCCCATATACAAAAAAAAAAATAGAGGAAGATGGGCATAGATGTTAGCTCAGAGCTGATCTTCCTCACCAAAAAACAAAATTCTTGGGGAAACATAAAAATATCTAGCTTTATGTCTAGAACAAACTACGTGTGCTTTATCACAAACATAAAATTAGATATTTTTATATCTATGATAAAACAAACAGACATAATAAAAAATATCTAATTTTATGTTTATGATAAAACAAACTAATTTTTTCTATGTTGTAAATGTTATGAGATAATTTGCAAATGATCTAATGGGGTAAAATTTTGCTTCATAAACACTGGTACTGAAAAAATTATACAGCAATTATTATTTCAGATGGTAGTTAGTTCATTTACACCCTTGAATTTGTTGAAAACATGATTCCACTTATGGTTCTTGACAGTAAAATATTACTTTACATCTAGGAAGTCCAAAAGATTCTAGGTCTATGTGATCATTTCCAGAAAAAATACATAGCAGTTTTCAATATCTAAATAATTTCCATCATAATAATTAGAAATATTTCAAATAACAATGTTTTCACCTCTCTTTAATGTGAAACAGGGCTAAGTTAAGTGAAGCCTCAACACGTTATGTGAACTGTTGGACTTCCACATGGCACAAAGGACCTTCCTGAACACTATGCTAAGGGACTTGACCAAACTTTAGCCTGGCTTCCACTTGCACTAGACTGTGTCCCTAAAGGTGACCCCCACCCCTGTGCTTAGTCTTTACTTAAGAATATACAATGCTGCCAACCTGCAAATCATACACTGTTCCAACCTATCTCGCCAAACCATTGTCAGTAATTCTCCATTTACCACTTCTGTAATTTTTAATTGCCACACAGCCTGTAGTCTCTTTTTGTGTCTCCCCTTTTTCACTTCCCCGTCTTTGGTTCTCCATCTGTTCTCCCTTAAAAACCTCAGTCACCTTTGTCGTAGTTGGAGTTGAGTTGAGTTAATACTGGAATCTCTCTCCCTTACAGCAGTAGTCTGTAAAAAATCTGTCTTGTTGCCTTTAATAAGCACCTGGTACTGGGTTTTTTTGGTTTGTTTGTTTGCTTGACAATTACATGACATCAAAAAATCTTATGGAGGTTATAGAGTAGAAACTGGCACCAAATTCATGGGTAGCATGTATCCAACAAAATAATCCACATGTGGTGAACACAAAAAGGAAGAAGAGAATGGGTTTTTGAAGACTGGTAAAGGAAAGTACCTACCTGAGGGATGGCAGAACTGTATTAGTATCTTTTAGCTTCAGGGTCCACATGCTTTACACCTGCTTGGGATTGCATATTTACTTGATTCAACAATTTCAAAAAGTACATCTAGACTCTAACTTAACTGTCTTGAAAGAATGTCAAAATATGCCTAAGTAATGGTGTATGTTGAGAATAATTGAAATCACAGCAATATTTGTGATGTTACTTTTATTTTTTGTATTATCTATTTTCCCATCTCATTTCTCTCCACCCCACCCCCACCCCCAACTCTGTCTCTCACACACCCTCCCACACACATCCCCACATACACATATACAATGAGGCAGCTAATAACCACACACACACACAAATTTTTTAAAGGGAAGAGCAAAGTCACATCTCATGTGATGAAATTAATGGAGGTTCAGGTGTAAATGAAAGGGAAATAAATGGCAACTCTAAAAGAGTAGAAGAACTTGGATTAATATCTCAGCTCTGCTACTTAGCTACATGTGTGACCTTGGATAAGTCAGTTATACTCCCTGAGTCTTGGCTTCCTCATTAGCAAATTGGGGCTAATTGCCTACAGCTCACAGGATTGCATAGCATCACAGACAGTGAGTACTGAATGGTATCTACTGTCTGCTGTATCAGAATGGTGGCAAATTAACTAATCTTCCATCCCAGTGGTTCTCAAACTTGAGCATGCATCAGAATCATCTGGAAGGCTTGTTTCAACACACATTGCTGGGATTTTTGATTTAGTAGATCTGGAGTGGGGCCAGAGAATTTGAATGTCTAGCAATTTCCCAGGCAGTGCTGATTCTGCTGGTCCAAGGGCCACACACTGACCTATACACTACGATTCAGAGACAGAGCAGACCTTAGATATAAAAAAGGATTGACAGAAACCTGTGCAGAGAAAAAGAACCACAAACAGGAATAGACACAAATAATGGTAGCAGACTAACATCAAAGAAAAAATTTTAAACAATGCAAAAGAAGTATTGGGTTCTTCTTTTGCTTGTTTTTCATAGGTATAGGACTCCTAACATCTGCATAACTGGGATATGTGGGTTTGGAATTTGTGTACAAATATACTACATTGTTGTCTAGAGTCAGTTTTTTAAAGACTTTGCAATAAGATTATTATCAGAATTCTTGTTTTCTACTCCTTAATAAAAGTGTGGAATTATTGGTGGAAACTTAAGTGCCTTCAACTACTCCTTTAAGTATTTTATAGGCATTCTCATAGGATTAACAGTGTTGACACTCCAATAATTAAAGGACTATATGGCCCCCTTAAAGGTCTACTCATGGCCAAGAAATTGCTACCAATCAGTAGGGATTCACTTGATCCCCCACCCTCCACCCAGAGTTAAAGGCAGCATATACTTGCTCTAGAATGATCTCACCACCTTTAAAAGGAGGATACCGGAGTGGGCTAATCATTAATCTAGGTCTGGTCCACCTTGTACTATTATAGACTCTGGCTGGCTTTTCAGCATAATGCAATAGAGCTATTTAGTTTCTCTATCAGCCACAGTTCTTTCAGATACCCTTGACATGCATTTAGAATTGCAGACAGAAACAGGACCTGCATTAGCAGAAACTCCTTATCATCTCTATATAAGAAGATATATCTTTCCCAATTTGCTAAAAACCAAAATGACCTTTTACATTCTCTCTTGGTACTTCAACTCAGAGGATAAATGCAGTGATTAGCTTGACCTTATTGATGAGTACAGTGGCAAATGCTAAAACTCTTCTCAATTTAAGGCTATATTTAATTGACCAGTACGTAATTTAACCATTGTCACTGACCTAACATTAAAAGTATCAGAAACTAACAACACAATCTAGGGACAATATTCCCCTGTTATAAATTAATTGTTAATGTGTGTTAAAGATTAATTTCCTACTGCCTTTTCATTGCAAATGAAATGTGACTCTGGGGTCTTCCACGTTGATCATTAGTCAATGAAGATGTGCAGATGGTCATCTAATGTGTCTCTTCATGACACTGTGCTAGATCAATAGGTTTAGTAAACTTGGCATTTTCTATTTTTTTCCCCTCACCAGCAGAGATTATTTTTTGTTCATTTAGTTTTATTGAACTATGTCAGGAAATAGATAATTATTTATCAATATTATAACAGTGCCATGTTTTCAAACATGGCATTCTGTGTTCATAGGCTATATTCACTGTGAGACATAAATGACATATTTATAAGGACAAGACTTTATTTGGAATTTTTGAGAATTGTCCACAGTAAGTGCTGATATAAAGTTAACTAACTTGGAAAATGAGAAAAGATTGTATGGCTTATTTTGTATGACATAAAGACCTAGAAAAGCTGTGTGTACCTGGAGATAGTAACCCTACCCCCACTCCCAGCTACCATCCAAGAGAAAGAAATACTGGAAATACATGTTTAGGTCATTTGCTGTGACCCAAGATAATTAACATTGGATCCCATTTTACAATGGTATAAATGGCAGAAAATAGCATAAAACATAAGAGTTCAGAAAGGGAGACTGAAGATACCCTCAAAAAAGTCCAGCACAATTCATTATAATGGTAATAAGGCCACCAGCAAGGCAGAGAGTAATTACTGAAAATATTTCTTCCTGAAAGATAAGCTTATTTCTGTATCAGGAAATATATTTGTATGTAAAGTTTTATAAAGCTATTTATTAGTTTTACATATTTTCTCCTTTTTCCCCCCTTTTTTAGTAAATCAATCTTCCAAAAAAATTCTAGAAAGTTAGAAATCCTAGTTTCTTGCCAGAGTATCCTGGCCACACCCCACCTGCCCTATTCTTATTATAGCTCCTGCGTTTCACATTTGGGGAAAAAGCCTGAGGGAATCCTAATGTAGTTTGTGTCTCCTCACTGAGCCTTGGAGGAAAGTAAAGTCTGTCATTCTGTATAGGAAGAGTTTTAAACACCAACCATGTAAAAATAAGAGACAGTCACTGCAATGTTATTGCTGCTGGAAAAATCTATAGAGAATGCAAAATAATACTAGAAATGTGTTATGCTCTAGGAAAAGTCAACCAACTCCCTAAATTAAATCTATTATAATAAGGAGGCATTGATAAGCATATCAATTATAATTCCCCCCAAACTAAGCCATTATAGATTATTTTGAGAAATAGTCTATGTTCAATCAAAACTGCTGACTAGTCCAATTTAAAGCACAGATTTCAAAGTCTCAAAATCAACTAAAACTATAA
Source organism: Tapirus indicus (assembly GCA_031878705.1). NCBI lineage: Eukaryota > Metazoa > Chordata > Mammalia > Perissodactyla > Tapiridae > Tapirus > Tapirus indicus. The sequence continues at coordinate 111,147,266 of CM062921.1, read as the reverse complement.
ATAAGAATACCTAGTCTTGTTTTTTTTTTTTACTGATGAAGATTTGCCCTCAGCTAACATCTGTCACCAATGTTCCTCTTTTTTTGCTTGAGGAAGATTAGCCCTGAGCTAACAGCCATGCCAATCTTCATTTATTTTGTATGTGGGATGCTGCCACAGCATGGCTGAGGAGTGGTGTAGGCCTGCACCTGGGATCTGAACCCTCAAACCTGGGCCATGGAGTGGAGCTCACAACTTAACCACTATGCCACATGGCCGGCTCCCTAGTCTCAATTTTTCTCGTGTGAAAAGTTCAGATCATTTAAGGCTTAAGAAAAAGCTAGGTCTTAGCAAGTTGTAGAGTCAGAGAAGAGCCTAACAAAATCCAGAGATTGTCTGGTTCATTGTTGATTCCCTTCTGTAACAGACGACACCAGGAGACCCAGGGACATCAAGGGACAAATCCAAGCACCTCTAGAAGACTACTTAGAGCCTGTTGGTAGCCAGGCAAAGATTTCATGTCTACTTAATGTTTTGTAAACTAATTTATCTTGTTCATTACACAGAAACAATTCATCCTGGTTGAGCTTGACCACTGCATTTTATTGATAAAGGAAGAAAAATTTAACAGCCAACATAAAGGGTTAGAGTAACTTCTTCACGGTGTATTTCACTAAATGATCACCATGTCAATGTAGATATTTATCCTAAAGATCTTCCTATAAAATGTCTACCACATTTACTAAAGTTTTTATGAATTTATTTACTACAACTAAGTATAATATAGAATATCTTTTCTCCTCAATTTAATGAAAAGAATAAAATGGGTCAGTAGAGCACATCTTGATGTTGGATTTCTGGGAAGAAAAGTCTTCCTTGATGCATTGAAGTGTTCACAAATTAGCTAAGCATGAACAACCTTAAGTAGTTTAAAATATTTAATGTAGAACAAGTTTTAGTGTTCAGGCTCCAGGCTCACTTGGAACGTGTAAATTATAAATTTGCCAAGCTTTCAACATGGTATGCAATAATATAAAATTAGCTTCCTAATGCTTCCAAAGATTCTTAACTTAGATAGTGGGTAATTATTTTTTGTTAGTGCTGTCCAGTCAATTCTGACTCCTAGTGACCCTGTGTACAGCAGAGCGGAACCCTGCCCGGTCTTTTTGCGCCATCCTCTCACCTTCCCCCACTATATCAGACAATGCTCTGCTGCTATTCAGGGACTTTCATGGTCAATATTTTCAGAAGTGGGTGGCCAGGTCCTTCTTGGTCTGTCTTAGTCTGGAAGCTCGCTGAAACCTGTCCACCATGGGTGACCCTGCTGGTATTTGAAATCCTGGTAGCATAGCTTTCAGCATCACAGCAACATGCAGCTGCCACAGTATGACAAGCGACAGGTGGGTGATGTCATAAACCTGGAAATGAACCTGGTCACTGCTGATGAGAACGCCGAATCTTAACCACTAGACCACCAGGGGTGGCTATGGGTAATTATAATACTTGCTAAGAAATATAAATAATACTATTGGTTTGTGTATTTTTACTTGATAGTACAAAATGACAATTCACCAAACTAAACATTGATTCATTTACCATATATAAAACTATATATTTCTGTAATTCATGATATTGCAATAAGGAATTCTGGCTTCTACTGAAAGGGGGAAGTTTAATCAAAATACTCAAGAAGGTCATGGCCCTCTGGACTAAAGTTTGCCCTTTTTTGGCCATACACCAAGGTGGAAGTGATTCTTTATCCCCAAGGTCCAAGGAGATGCCCTGTCATTGCCACAACACACAACTGGCAAGGAAAACAGATCTCTTAGGTTGGAAACAGAAGATCCATTTCTGATCACTAGTAAAGCGCAGAGCCAGTATTTTGCAGAGTATGTTGGAGGGAATATTTTCATAGAAATTAATGTAAAGGGTTTTCCAGGTACTTAAAAATAGTATTTTGAGACAGTATAGAAACAAAGATTAAAACAGTCTAAGAGTCAGACATTCTAGCCTAGACAACATGGGAAAAGCAACTTTGGGCTACGAAGAGATGTTCAAAGAACAGATACTATTACCTTAATCACATGTGGTGGGAGAGTGTTACTTCTCCTTTAGTGAGATGTAACTAAGGATTGCTATTAGACCCAACATATATCCTTTATTGTTTTTTGTAATCATACATGGAAAATGGAATGTTATGTATGGTTTTTAAACTTTCACTGGGTATTTTTGGTGTTTCATTAAGTCTTGAGTTAACAAGCTATCTATAAAGAATTTACTAGATGAATTCTACCTGACACATTATATCTGTTTTCCCATGGTAGACAAAGACCAGGGATTATCTCAATATCATATCTTATTTAAAAAACGAATGCTTAAATTGGTTTAAAATAGTATGCTCTTGACAAAGTGTACATAGCCTTTAAAAGAAAACATGACCTACCTGATCTAAGTTTGAGAGTGAAAACTAATGGATAAATGAAGATTATCTGTAGACGGTGGTCCCATACAATCAACAGGAATGCTTAGGGGAGCTCTAAAAATTATTGAGAGGCAAACAAGGGGAGAAATATATATATATTTCAGATGAGTGTTATTTCATACTCGTCTTGGTGCAAGACATAGTAAACTGTTCTGAATAAAACGTACTGAAAGTTTAGCATTTAAGTGAGGAAGACAGATTATAACTATTATGTACTTGAGTTCTCATGCATATAAGATATTATTTTGGGGATCCAGATTACAGGAAAAAAGATACAGAGGAAACCAAAACCTAAAAGTTAACAGAGAAGAAACACTGAGAGAAATAAAATTATTGGACTGACTTGACTGTATATCTTGTATTAAAATACATATCCAAACCATACTAATTGCAAATGTCTCATTTTACTCAATTAAATTTTATCCAAAATTGTTAAAACTTTAAAAATTTGGGGAAAAAAGAACAATATTCGAAGAAAAGTTATCTTAAACTTCTTTGTAGTATACCTCAGTTTAGCTGGATAAAACTCCACATGTTATATTTTGAAGAAATGTTTCCATTTACATTTATTTGTCAAAATCTGAAAGCATTTCCCCCAAAAGACTCTCTTAAAATTATTTAATTCATATAATCAATTGCAAGAAGGAATTTGAATTGACTTGCTCAATTATAACTAGTTTGTAAAGTATTGTCAAGTAATTATTAAATTCAACTGAAATAAAATAACTAATTTATAATAATTTATGGTGATTAAAATTTTGGTGCGTAGATATGGGATAGGGAAAAAAGCTAAAAAAGACCATATGATTTTGGAAATAATTTGGCAAACTGTCATCAAAATGGCAAAATACAATTCTAGGTAAAGTGGTTGGCTTTTTAGCAAGTCAGGTTAATAAATTAATGGAAACATCTATAAAGAAGAATGAGCAACATTTGATAGTTTCATATTGTTCAATTTCTATTGCAAACGTTTCCTCCTCTCCTACTAATTCTAGAAGGTCAGAAAAAAACTGTGGTTATAATATAATTTAATACATTAAAATATTTCAATGTAGATTATTCTTGGGTAAGATTCAAAGTAAACCCTGTTTATTTGTTTTCATAAAGGAATCTTTACAAATGACGTCCAAATAGATGTCAATTTAGTGCCATAATTTAATTTTAGAAGGGAATATATTTGAATCCTCCATATTTTATCAAAACAGACTCAGAAATTCAGGACTTATAATACAGGATACATTTCTTAGTCACTTTTATTAAACAGATAGATGAATAGAAACATGTACATCTGTCTCACAAATAAACCAATTAAAAAAATTAAAAATCTAACCAAATAGGAATAAATAAAAATAGACAAGCCCTTAAAAAGCTTAAAAATCTTGATTAAACTATGGCAGACTATGAAATGAAATGCAGGAATAGAACTCTATTAAGCAATTTTTGGTAATGGATAGGTTACAGCTATGTGTAGCTGAGGCATTGATATAAGAACTGGGCATATTTTCATGTCAAGGAAAAATGTCCAGTATGCAGATTTCAGATTCTTTCAAAACTCTGATCTTTTGATCAGTTGGCAGAAGTGAGAACCATGGTGGAGAAAGAGGAGAGTGAATTTGTCTGGACATAGGAAGAGACTCAGCTCGCCCTTAGTTTCCTGAAAGTGTGACTCTTCTATTTCTCCGTATGGGTCACATCTGTGCTACCAGCACCTAGCCCATCGCAGGTGCCCAATATATAATCATGGAACAAATTAATTAATTTATATGAAGAAATTAATGTGCAAAGTACCTGTTTCAACTTGGCAAACATTTTCCTCTGGAAAGAGGATAGGAAAGCTATTCTCCATTGGCAGGTATTCCCTCTTATTTGAATGTGCCAACTCTACCCACAGTACTCAGTGGGGTAAAATCAGAAGCCAATTCATCTTCACCTCTATATCCCCTGAGTAGAAGGGATATAGAGGAGCACGTCATCCTCCCCCCACCACTGCCCCAATTTGTCTTCCATCCTAAGCATGGTTTCTAACCTGGAAACTGATTCCTCACGTTATTTTTTGCTTATGTACAATCAACTCAAAGTAACGAACAGGTACCCTGAGGGACTGATTACCAAATGTAACCCTATGAAAATCACATTGACAAATATTTGAGGCTTTCTGTGTATGAAAGCCACCTACTGAGCATAAAAAGTGACTTGCATATTATAGGAAGAGAAAGAATAAAATACAGTTCCAAGCCTAAACCCAAAATTATTCTGCTCCATCTTTTCCTAATAAATTCCACTTGTTTCAACCACAACAAAAGCCAAGGACCACTTTGTTCCCTTTTCTTACACAGAAGTACAATCATGATAATCTGTTAGAAAAAGGTTAAAAAAAAAACTCCCCTAACCACAAAGTGCAGTATCTCAGTCCACACCCTCAGATGTTCTTTGCCTCAGAAAGTTGGTCAAGGATGTTAAGGTAACAAGGTCTGCTGCAAATGTCCAAACACAAACAATTGCTTGTTGACTCTAAAACCCTGATGGGTGTTTTCATCTGGAGTGCTTAACAGCTTTCTGACGTGGTGGGAGATCCTATCTCTATTCTTTTAGCCAACAAACAGCCTTCTCATCCCTCTTTGCCTTCTCAGTCAACACTTTAAGTCTGGAGAGGATGACAAAGTCTTTTCTTTATGTCAAGACTTAAAAGCTACTGGGAAGAGTACAACCATTTCATGCCCTTCCTCTTTCATCATCATCAACTCCTCTTTTTGTTGTTTCTCTAACCTGCCAGTTAACAAAAACAGCCTCTAATAATTATGTTTGTGGTACTAGGCTATGTGATCTAATAGCACAGGCTTGTGCCACATGTCTTGTCCAGTTACACAAACTTGATTTCCAAAAAAAGAGCTTCAGAGACACTCTTAGCTGTCTTCCCACTCACAAACTTCAAGGCATGTGCACACTCTACTGTTAAATGGCTGTACTTGAAAATTGTTTTCATGGTTTTTTTTTTTTTTATTTCACCTTCATTCAACCCCTCCAAAAATTCTAGCATCCCTGTAGAGTGAAGACTGCACTACTCATTGGAATCTGATAGTTTTCTTTTTTCAATTGCCCTTGCTAGCTAACTACTGTGTAAGGTAATCACATTGGAAAGTCAGAGATACTTTTGACTCTTAAATTGGAGCAAAATATTGACACAGTAACTCTTTTGGTAGAAAAAAATTCTGGCAAATTTATTATAGGCAGAAAAAAATATATAATCAGTTATTTTCTTTGCAAGATACTTTCGCAGACAGATTCCATACATTTCCCTTCTTCCCTACTATAATCTGACAATCTCACCTATGTTCATAAATACTTTTGAAAAGTCCAAGAAGGAGAAAACTATGTAATGAAAATTATTTCAAGTGTATTCCCAGAATAACATGACATATTTGAGGCTGATATTACTGGTGAAGATTTTGCTCTTACTGTTAGCAAATGGATACATCTTCTTTCTTTCTTTTCTTTTCACTTTACCAAGTCTAGTTTTCACTATGTTTGTTGAAGCAGATCTCTTCCTAATTAGCTGACATATTTTGATCATGGGCTTTTAACTTAACATCACTGTCTTCAACTTCATCAACACCTCCAACCTAAACCAGCACCCATATCCACAACATCATTTAAATGAAAAATGTCACAAAATGAGCATGTATCAGAAACATTTGTTTTGACATTTATGGCTCAGACCTTCTAAGTAGTTCTGGCAAAGTTACCATCTAGTCTCCAACACAAAACAGCTGTTTTGGGTGGCAAAATCTTGTCAAGTGAAAGCACCCAACCCTTAAGAATGGATAATTGGCAAGATCTTGTTCCAATTCATCTTTAGTCTCTCCTGAATCTTGACAAACAACTGTGAATTTACACCAAATTCCTCTTCCCAAAATAGGCATCCTGGCTTCCCATGGAGACACAGAGTTTCAGAGCCTTCATGTCCCCAGGGTATCTGCCAGTACAAAGCTGTTCTAGGATAAGCCACATTAGTAGCAATTTCCTCTTCTTATTCTTAAGCTGACCTTTTATATTTATGTATTATATTTACATATTTATATAAATATATATTTATAAATAATGTTATTACATTTTTATGTTCTGCATATAATTTTGCTACTTCAATATCTATCTGATACTCAAAAACTGTTAAGTTCTTTACTCCTTTAATAGCTTTTCCAACATTTCCAAAAGTATTGGATTTTCAAAACAAAGTTGTCTGAAAGGGCATTATAAACAAGATGCAGGGACACAGTGGTAGTTGATACCTCTCTTTCTCAACATGGCTTATGTTACAACGGAGCAGGTCCCCAGGTTTTATCTCTGGGAACTGTGAAGTTGACTGCTTATAACGTCTCATTGTCTAATTAATCCTTACTTAAAATCCACCTAAGTAGGTCTAACATGGATAGGAAGTCAGTGTCTGTTAGTTTTTCCACATTTCAGCCTACCACACATCTGGGAAATATTCAGTATAAGATCAGATCCAAGCCTTTTGGCATTAACTACCTCAAAACATTAAGATATCACCAGCACTTTGCCTCTGCTTCAGAAAATTAAAAGCATATTTGAGATATAAACATGACTTTGCCACTAATGTTACTGGCAATAATTGAGAGCTGCTCTTTTATTATAATGGGGAAAAAAAGAAGGGATGTTCCCAGATGAAATAGGTAATGTAATTTCAAATGGTAATATTACTCTCCTAAAATAAATGCGTGTACATTTTTATGTGGATGCTAAATATAAAGTTTATTAAATGCTACTGTTTTTCTTCATGGTGGTTGTACTGTTGTTATGGTACAGAAAACACATACCCTATATAAATTGTATATAATCCAGGCTATCGTTAGGAAAATCAAAATTACCCTTTAAATTGTTTGTGGATTATGGATTACTAGCTCAAACATCATCATTTTTTGCTAAGATTATTGCCTATTTAGTTTAAAATAGAAAAGAAAAATCTACTTAGATCCTTTACTTCAGACTGATTCAGTCTTAGCAACTGTATTCTCCGTTCATATTCTTGAAAATTAAAAGTGAGTTTATGGGTAACATAAACAGTTGTGGCTGGTACAATTATGACAGTTGGTTATGACATTTATACACTATAGCTAAAGATAACAGGAGAGATGGGTAAATGAGAAGTGACTCTGACAAATTTATTTGGGAGTTGGATTTAAATTTCTTTTCAAAGTAGAAATTAAGCAAGATTAGATATTCCTTAAAAAATTTATGAACTTGTTTTAGGAGCTTCTTTGTTGCTGAGGCCACTCCATTTTTCATCATGGAGCTTTGTTCAAAAACTGGGGCTCTCTCTGAGGAACTTCTTGCATTATATCTATCAACATCCAAATACTTAGGCCCACTAATTTTGTGTGATTTTAGTTTATATTAAATAATTGCATTGATAAGTGCAAGAAAGAAAAAAGAAAGAAGAAATTGAAAATATGGCTCTTTGTGCCTTTAATTGGAGATTCAGAAAGTTTTCTCATGAAATTTTCATGTTTGGTTCAATGTTTTCTAAAAAAGCATTGACATTTAAAACAATCTTTTAAAGGTCATTGTGAAGACACGTGAGCAAGTCGTACTGAGGGTGTTGTTTGTGCAATTAGGGTTCCATTCTTTGCCTTGCCAGCTTCTTAGGTGAATGATGATCCACCAGTTCAGTTTTCATCACCTTCTATATCTTCAGGTCTGACACAATGTTGTTGACCCCATTTTGCATGCAAAAAACATATGGGATTAAGAATTAAAAGCAGTTACCAGCCAGGCTATTATAACACATGTAACCACAGACCATCAAGAGCAGGTATCATGCTAGCGTCATGCTAAAAGGAATGTGGAACAGTGCCATGAATATTATGGTTACTCAATACTTAGTGATTGGTTGATATTTACATGTGGACACTTTTGGGCTGGAGCTGGAGACATATAGGCTGTGTTCTGATGATAGTGCAGCTGAGCATAAATAACGAAGGAAAAAAACTACCAATGCCTCCCTTTCGATCCCTTCACTTGTAGGAAACAACAACTATTGGTATTAAACCCACCATATGTGTAAAGCACAAGTATGAACTCTACTTTACCACGGACTACTACAGAGACAGGCTTAGCATCTTGTCAAAATATCTTTTTACTCTTGGTAGGGAGACTGTTGACAGTAGTTCCAGCTTTGGCTTGGCAAATCGTGAGCTGCACAAATTTGGAAGAGCTAGTTAACCTCTCAGAGTCTCCTTCCTCATCTATAAAACAAGGAGGTTGCCCCAGAGGTGATTATCAAAGCCTTCTCCAGCTTTACAATTCCATGATCTATGAACAAGAGCCAAAATTACAATTTAGGATTTGGCACCTGATTTTATACTATGCTAGTGCCATGGAACTGCTTATTTCATTAATCTCACATGTTGAATTTCTCTGTGTAACCTGGTTTGACTTGTTGTTTTTCCTTTAAAGGAACTAAGCATACTATCCCTTTGGCAACTGTGGGTGGTTTTTAAAAGAACTTTTAATCATACTTGGGAAATAAATGCAATGCCTAGTGGCGCACATGCCCTACTGCCCTCTAGTGGGTGAAACCATATTTTCCCCAGATCATAGGCAAGATTGGTTAAGATAGCGCTTCTCAAACTTTATACAAATCACCTGAGGTGGGGTCCCAGCTTCCGCATTTCAAACTCCCAAGTCATTTCAATGTTGCTGGTCTTAGTACCACACTTTGAATAGCAAGAGTTTAAGTGATTAGTGTGTTTTTACTACACAATTTGTTCAAGTAAGGAAGAAAACATATCCAGCATGTGCCTAAGAAGTACGTTTCTGGTTAGTGGAAGATGAAGAGGAAGAAGAAGGAGAAAACAAGAGGAGGAGAGAGAAGTGCAGGAGGATAAGAAGAACAAGGAAGAGGAGGAAGACAGAGGAGGAAATAAATCTACCAGGTTGAAAGGATTCAAGTGGCAAAGCCACATTTCTCTTGATCACCGGCCATCTCTAGAAAGCTTCTAAGTCTAGGCGTAATATGACACTGTATGCATTTGGACATACATAGTGGCCCTTTAATATTTTATTAAATTTTAATTAACGGGCCTACAAAAAATTAGAACTAGCTGAACCTAAATCAGGATTTTACAATTCTATCATTATGTAAAAACACACATTAAAATCAGTCTAGACAGAAAATATTCACCATATTTGTGTAATTTATTACAGAAATAAGCTGTGTTGATGGCACAATGAATACTTATGGCCAGATGCACTGAACTCTTGCATAGTGGGATATCTTTCCAGATGGCAGAGTGATCTAAATTTAGCAGCAAAAAACTATATCTATCTATGTTCAAAGCACTGTGCTAAGTACTGAGGGTATAGATCTAAACAAGGAAAACAACAGAGGTGTTTTGTCATGAGTTCATTTCACAGAGGAGAAGAGAAAAAATAAACATAAATTATGATAAAGTGTAACAAAACTTATAGGAGATTTAATAATAGCTCCAATTTATGGAGTATCACTATATACTTGCCTTAGAAGCTTATCAATAGAAGCACTTTTAGAGGTCATATTAAAGAATGTCAGTAGTTTGGATTGGACAGAATGGATGTACACAATGGGTAAATGAATTACCTAGCTTTATACAACTGGTGCTTAGCCCAGGTTTTTTCAAGTCCATAAGTTATATGGACTTATGCCTACAAATGGGAGTTTGTGAATCACAACATAACGGTGATCATTCATTACAATGGTCATGCAACAAGAGCCACTCATTCATCTCTTACGATGAGAAGAAATAACCTACTTCACCTTCCCTTAAGCAAGCACTATTAGACTGGAAAAGTCTCCAGATTTCTTTTTTGGAATCAAGAAATTTTGATAATTGAAAATCTTCAATTTTGGCTGTATCTCTAATTTTATTCATAGCTAGTATTAGATATACATTATATTAGCATATAATAAAAAATCTCTTTTCATATTAAAGACACTTTATCAAAATAAAAGAAGATTTAGACAAAAGTCTTCTTGGGAATTTTATTGGGGGAAAAACACTGATTTTATGATTCCAAAGGTACCTGCTAAATATTATTTTTGGCATGCTAAATTAATTCATTGTTTTACAACTTTAGCATCATTAATGGAGATGAATGAAGTTTACTTATTTTGGTCACTATTTTAATTCATTTTTAATACATGGAAGCTAATCATAGAAAACAAGTCGTTTGCACAAATTCACATAGTAGTTGAGCTATATGCTTAGAGTTTGCCTATATGTCTAGCTTTTTTTCCCTCCCCTGGGAAAGATTCACTCTGAGCTAACATCTGTTGCCAATCTTCCTCTTTTTGTTTCCTTTTTCCTCCCAAAGCCCCAGTGCATGGTTGTATATCCTAGTTGTAAGTCCTTCTAGTTCTTCTTTGTGAGTTGCTGCCACAACACGGCTACTGACAGACGAGTGGTGTAGTTCCACGACCAGGAAATGAACCCGGGCTGCCAAAGTGGTGAGAGTACTTTAACCACTAGATGATCAGAGCTGGCCCTGTCTAGCTTTAATTTACTGTATTCCTCCCTGTTGGCTATACATGTTGGAAAAGTACAGATTGTGAAAATGGAAAAAAATTATGTAAACAAATTTTATAGAATATGGTATATTACATATGCATACCCATTTTAATAACTCATATAACTATTTGTATTCTTGAATATTAAAAATATCAGTATATAATTAGTGAATGTCAATAGTGATAATGACTTCAACACCAAAGGTGACCCTCAAATATCCTTAGAACCTATATTCTTCATTACCTGACTCAAACTGAGAAAAGGGTCTATCTTAAATAAGATAGAACACCACCATTACCACCACTACTATTATAAAACAATTTCTCCAATCTTAAAAATGGCTCTAGGATCTAATGGTTATACTTGTCAATGTTATTAAGTTTTGTAAAACAGGTAAGCCCATGCTTTATTAATGATCCCAATAAAAAAGCATACCTCTGACACTGAAATATCATAAAGATAACATAAAAAGAAAGCTACCATTGAATTCTAAATAAAATACTAATTAATTAAATTCAATAGTGCAGTATAGGAAGATGCCATTATGATCAAATGACTTTTATCTAGCAATTCAAATATAGTTTAATATTAGGTAAACTACACCCACTGACACAACTAGTATTTAATATTAATCAAGAAGTTCAGGTCAATGCAATAGAACATTAAATAAAAATTAGACGAATACGTAAAGAGGAAGCCATGCTATCATTACTTTTGAGGGATAAGATTACCTAACTAAAATACCAAAATAATCTACTGAAAACCTTAGTAGATCTTTAAGTTGGTTAAATACAAGATATTTAAAATTAACGAATAGTTTTTCTATATGCTAACCACTATTAGAATGAAAATAATGAAATGAAAATGAAACAATGAAAATAATCCCAATATAAATCATAAGAAATAAAAAGCAAGAAATAATCATAAGCAAAATATGCAGGACTTATAGAAAGAAACATAAAATTTTGGGAGATGTAAAAGAAGAATATAAAAAGATGTGAATATTATAAACATTTCAGTTTTTCATTTATTATGTGCTTAATGCAATTTCAATCACAATTTCAACATTTTAACTTGGTAAAGGGTCTTATATTTCATTGGGAAAAATAAATAGTTAAGAATAGTCAAATTTCACCTTTAAAAATATGTAATTTTGAGGAAACCATTTTACTCTCAGATAATAAAATGTATTTTACAGATATAATAATTTAAACAATGTGATAGTGGCACGCAAAGATTGATGGATAGAACAGATAGCTCAGACACTAATTTTCCTCCATATAAAAATTTCCTTCAAGCAGAGAGAGTGGTCTTCTATTCAGAAACATGGCATGACCTTTTAACACTCCTCCATTTGCTCAAGAAGATGTCAGTTCTGTCCTAACTCTTCAAATTGTTAATCCTTGTTCTGCCTTCAACTGGTTGCATACATTAGCAGCACCCCAAGGACTTCTCAGGTTGAATATTCTTGAATTTATGGCTACTCAATATCTTTCAAAAATTTGTATGAGTATCAAGAATTATGAGGGATATGGAATCCATTCTTATAAATATGATTTTTTGAACTGTACTTAAACTCATCAGAAAGCCAAAGTCATGGGCTTGAAAATAGGATGTTAGTACAAAACAGATTTCTTTTTTTGTGTTGCTCTGTTTGTTATAAAAAGATAGTAAAGAATATATTTCACCATATAACACAGTGTCTTTCTTTATGGCTTCATTGAGCAGATAATTTGTGATTTTTAAGAGCATTAATTTTTTTATACCTGTAAATCCTGAATCTTATAACACACTAAATTTACCTCTTCTCACTAGCTGCTTGAAAACCTAACAGACACTATTTATGGTCCATTCCTAGCATATGTATAACATTTGAAGTTAGAAAATTTGTGTTAACTCACTCTTGAATCCATATGCAACTTCAATTATTATCTCTGCTTCATTTTACTTGTTTTATCTTTCCTTTATCCTTTATTTTTATATGCTTTTTAAAATAACTTGGAACTAGGCACAGTATAAATAAATAATAAATAATTATTTAGTGTGTCAAGTATTGTTTATTATTAAGATAGCATGAAAAATTAGAAATAGGTTCATTGTAGGTGCTGGGCAATTACCTATGTGGGCAAAAAAGGAGAGTGATTGGACCCTCTTCTCAAATCAACACTAAATTCCAAGTTAATGAAAGCATTACCTTTGAAAAACAATACCATAATAAAATCAGAAGTAAAAATACAGGGAAATAATCTAGTCTCAGGATGAGAAAACATAAAACACAAGGACATACTCTCAAAGTGAAAATGATAGATTTGAATATAAAAAATAAATGATTTTGTACATCAAAAATAGATAATAAACAGAATGATTAAAAAGAGAGAATATTTTTGACCACAAATTTGACAAAGGAACTAATCCCAGTCCATTAAGAACTTACATAAGAAAAAAATAAAAATTAAAACTCAACAGAAAATTGGGCAAAGGACATAAAAGTACAATATAAAAGAAGGAAAATTCATGTTTTAGGCATACAAAATATTTAACCCCTTAATTAGTAAGAGAAATCCAAATTAAAACAAGATAAAATACTTTGCTTATCAAATTAGCTAAGATGAAAAGCATTGATAATAGCCAGTGTTGGTATGGGTTTGGTAAATTGCTGACAAACCTATAAATTGGAACATTTTTAAAGTAATTAAGCAATTTGCTCGGATGGCTTTAAAACTGTTGCACCTTTTAACCAAATAATTTCACTTTTAGAAATCTATGCTCAGAAATGGTCAGAGGTGCCCAAAACAGATTTATGTATTAAAAGTATATTGAAATCATTATGTCTAATACTGGCAAACTAAAAATAATCTAAATGTCCAACTAAAATTGTGTGTTAAATAAATTACTATTCTAATATATGATTGTTATATTTCCACTAGCAATCATAGAAAATATATTAGAAAAATGTTAGAAGTAACATTTTTTAATGATTTGAGGAAGCTAAAATGTAAGCTTTAAATATGATACTATATGATCACAATTCTATGAAAGCTACAATTCAATACATATATATCACATATCGTTATATATCAGAAAGGAGGAAGATAATCTAAAATAACAGTGATTATTTCTAAGTGATAGCTTTATTAATGATTTTTATTTTTCTTTATAATCTTCTATATTTTCTACAACCAGTTTTTAGAACATTTTTTTCCCAAGTACAAAATTGATTTTCAGAAAAGATGACAATAATCAAAGTTGAGGGATGCTAAAACAAATAGAAATTATGAAGCTCTGTGTAGACCTCCTAGAGTTCGTGCTGTGACGCGAGCTCCTGTCTGCCATTGAAAGGAGATAAATGCCACTTCTCCATTGGAAGATGGCACACAGATACCATTCAGATTGACAAAAGCATCTGTCCAGCATGCTTAGTTTCCTAAGACTTTGATGTGTCTAAAGGATCAGCAAAGCTTTCCCTTTGCCTTTCCTCACTGCAGCACAAGTTCAAAGAAACGTTTATTATGAAGAGGCTAAGTTGTAACAAAAGCCTCTCCCCAGCTTAGAATTACAATGTAAAGTTTATCTGTAACTTTATTTTTCAGAAATGCCCCAACAGCTGAGTTACTCTTATTAGTTTTCATTCACCATTAGTGATTTATATGTTCTGTTTCAAGTATCAAAGACAAATAATAGAGACATTTTATTGTTATTTAGTGAGGAATGTAAGAAGATAACATAGAGTATTAATGTAGAGAAGCTAGCTATATTTGGATTGAGATTATCTAACTAGCTACTTAATAATGAATTTAAAGCATGTCAAGAATGTCAGAATGTGGATAGATGTTCATGTAAAACCAAATCAATGAATCTAATTTCCTATTCCTTTAGGACCAACTATATTTAATTTTAAAAAGCCCTTTTCCTTTTACTGTTTTCCTTTCTAAAAGTGATCAAAGCAAACAATGAATAATTATTTAAAAAGGGTTTTAAAAAAATTTCCAAAATATCTAATCTGCTCAAAACAGAGATTAAAATCCAAGCACAAAGAATATTTAAAATTTTTATTTAATTATTTTTATTTGAAGCCTGCAAATCTTGGTTCTAAATGTTGTAAAGAGACAATCAGAATAGTTAAATCATTTTAGAATTCAATAATGCAAGTAAGTGTAGATTAACCCATCTCTCAAAAATGTTACACATGTTGTAATTTACTTGGTATTTAACTTTTAAATGTACAAATAATGATGCCGTCCTTATATTAAAGAAATGTGGGGTTGAGGAAAACAGAAAAATAAAACACAAGATAAAAATTTAGTATAAGGCATCCTATAAGGGAAATTATCCTTCTTTATATGAATGGGCTACGTTCTGTCCTAGCAAAAGAATTTTCCACATTGTGTAATTGCTAACTATCTAAAATGCAGTGATAACCTTCTAGCAACACTCTATATGTGAAACAGTAACCCATTAGGCCCATGCTGAGAAATTTCCACTTCTTTTTCAACTTTGAGATTCTTTGAATGGTGTCCTCTTATCTTAAAGGTTTCCTCTGGCCATTTGACCCCTATCTTTAACCTCTTGCTTTCTGCTCTTTGCTCTTCAGCTCCTCACCTTCTCACTTTTGACTGAATTCTCCCCCTCTTATAGGCTCCTTATTATCTTGAACAAAGGACTCAGCACTCCGGGCCATCTACCCCCATTCTTTTTGTGCTCCTATCAACACCCATCTCTTGCCTCTAAAGACTTAGGTCTCCATTCTTATACACCTCTAAAATAAGGTGCAACCTTGTTCATTTCCCTTAATTTTACATTTCTTTTCCACCATTTGGTTAAAAGGGCAAAAAATGCTAAGAAATCAAAATTTATGGGAGACTAGGAGTGAGGAGTTTTAGAATGTAGTCTATCTTTTCCCCACTCAACAACTGCCACCATTGCCAAAGTGACTATGAATTTTTCCACTTCATACATGTCTACCACTTTGGACAGTTAAGGAGGAGTGGCAATAAAAAAGAGAGGGATATATAAAAAAAAAAAGATAGTGGCAGATGAGACCAACTAGTAGGTGGAGGGAAAAAGCAGGAGTATGCTTCAACGCAGGATTAGGAAGGTGAAGTGCAAGTGGCCCATTCCTTGGGCATGCTTCTTTCCCCATCCCTTCAAGAACTGCCTGAGAGTTATAAACTTCAGTGAGAGTCATAAACTTTAAAAATCTTCCCTTGTACCCATAAAGTGCCCATCTTTTTAGCTTCTTTATGCTCTTGTTTAAGACCCAGCACTAACCTAATATTAAAATATTATGAGACATAATAAAATTTTGAATGTTTAAGAACATGGCATATGTAGGCATTAAGACAAGAAGTGTTAATCCCAGGACACAGTCAAATGTTTCTTTATCATGATGGCTACAGGTTTTGTCTTTTGTCAATGTGATAGTTTTACTTTTCATTATTCTGACCATATTAACATAAATGATTGCTAGCCTGTAGCTCTCACTTTGTGACTGAAGAGTGTTACCAAACATGAAATTCTGAAAGAGAATGCCTTTTGAGAATTTAAGCTCCAGTGGAATAGCTGTTTTTGATACCCAGCTAGTCCTCTTTCTATTTTTTTGAACCTACCACTTTGGGTAAATTCAGAGATAAAGAAGAAAAGAGAATTAGGATTTTATGCTTTCTTCTTTACCCAAAAGGAAAAGAAGATGTGTAAGTCAAACGTAGAATTAGCCTAGGAAGAAAAAAATCCACTTCCCTATATAAATCCTAGAAATTAACATGAGAAGTAAACCAAATTAAGGATGGATTTATATGATGATCTGAAATATACTGTCCATCTAATAAGAGAAAAATTTATTCTAATCAATTCTTCCTTTGTTCTTATTTTTCAGCATCTCTGGGGTCTGTCTGATCTTTAGATTTCAGAGTAAAGGTTTGCACATTAGTTCTTGGTGAAACAAATGGCAATAAACGTTTGTTAATCTAGTAAATACTATACTGTAAGGTTTTATAATGGAATTTGCTTCTTTCCTATTTATATTATGCAGATTCACTGAACATGTCTTCTTAGAAATTTGATATATGCAATAAATACTGGGTTAGATAAAAATTGGTCAGTTCAGCTTTTAAGGAATTCTTACGAAGAAGCAAGAATTTAAAATAAAACTATATCACTCAGCTCTAAGTACTTCATTAGGTCATGGATCTGATTTACTGAATACAATGAAACATAATATGTTCAAAATATATGGTTCATTATTTTACATATTCAGATAGATAGATAGTCTAAGCTATTCCCATGCCCCACCTCCCCATAATTAGAAAACAAGGACATAAAACAGAGTTTACAAGTAGGCAAGTTACTTTAAAACTGAGGACATCAGACAAAAAAGCTTTACAATGTCCACAAACCACCCCTATTATAAGGGAATCATCTCAGAAGAGGTGTCACATCATTATTTGAAGATCTAAATCTACTAGGGAACTGTCAGTTTTGCTGGCACTACTATTGTAGGACCTAAACGTAGGAACAGAAACATTCCTGAATATGACCTGAAGTGACGGGAGAAATCATGGGACAGTGGATTGATCATAGAATTTAAAATCAGATTATAAATAATCCAATAGGCTTTGCAGAAATACCATTTGGTGACAATGGAGGCAGCATTGTCTCTTCTACCATAAACTTTAAATACTAGGTATGTATCCCTTAGTAACCCCATTGGACCTTTAATATTTGTGAATTTAATCCTATTTGAGAGTTAGTGAATTTATATTTTCAGTCTATACCACCTACTGCTATTTATTCCTTAATTAGTTCTCTCCTCTATAAAATTATATTATTTTAGTCTTAAATTTGATCTTCATAAGCGTCACAGACAAATCAATGACCACTTGTCAAGTACCACACATGTATTATTTATTTCAGGATACAAGGAAGTGGATGTCACTCTAGCATCTACACCTTACTCTTAATTTGACTACTAAAATTCACTGAACACTGTATTAGGCATATTCTGTCAAGGGCAAAACAATTTGTGAAAGGTTAATAAATGTTAGAGACGTCACAAATCCATCTATAATATATATGTTCCAAAAAAAGTAGTATAAACAATAACTTCCGTAGGAGTTCAAAGGAATAAAGATTTTAGACTAAGAAAGTTATGGAAGGTTTTATGGAAAAAACAGAATCCATTATTCAAAGTATTTACTGACTGCCAGCTCTAGGTCAAGCACTCTAGTAAAAGGAGGGAGCCAAGGGACCCTTAGAATAAAGGAAATGAAAATACTAAGAAATTCGTCATAACCTTGCCCACATTCAAGTTCATGTACATTTAAAAAGAATCAGTTACACACTTTGAGATACTTCAGTAATTTAGATTGGGGAATGTTTCTCCTTAGAGTAGTTCAGTGATGTTTGCAAACTTAAGGATGTCACTTTTTACTCTGCGAGAGTGAAAACTCCTGCTGCGTGCAGACAGATCGGGGCGAGGCTATGATTAAGGAACTAGAGAGGTGGACAGATGTGAATCCAGACATAGGGACCAAGAGGACAAGCCAAGTTGGATGCTCAGAAATCCGGGCAGAGAGCAAGCAAAGGGACCTCCATGGAGAGCAATGAGACAGGTGGGCGTGACGACACAGAAAAGCTATCAGCTCCAAGTCTGAGGCAAGCTTTCCCAGCCCAAGAACTTCAGAGCATTCCATTGTCAGAGTTCAGTTTTGAAGCGTAAACAGACTTCATCCCTGCATGGGCTCAGGCCGGTGATGACACCATGTTCAATTAAAAACAACCTGTTAGGAAAATAGCCTTTGGAGCAATTGTTCTTCTACTAGGTTGCTATAAAACCACAGGGTATATCAGTTGAAAAGTTAAAAACCATTAAATGAATGTTTTTGTTTCCTAAACATAAAACAGACACAGTAAAAATGTCAGATGTGAGCTAAGTTATAATTTGGGCCAAAGTTAACCTTTTTTCTTTTTACCAAAATTAGGATTTTCCTGATTTTTTACAGACTTCCTGACCCAATCCTGCTTCTAGGGATGGATATTTTGTATTTGCAATACTTAGGATTGAGACAGTACAAGTTTTCCTTCAAGATGATTTTCTTTGAAACATTTGCTAATGATAACAGTAAGTTTCAGCGTTGTTCTGATTTTATGGTATGTACTGGGTCAGTGGTTTCTAGGGGTCAGTAAAAGAAAGGAAGTTTTTCAACTTTCAAAGGATTTTGTTTGAAAAATAACTTTTTGAATTTGGATACAAGCACTCGTATATTCCTAGTAACTTCCATGATTCAGGCTACAGTATTATTATGATGATTGGTTGGCTCCCTCGTCTTCACATTGTATTTGGATCTCCAATCTGTGGCCTTGGGTGCCTAACGGATTTCAGTTACTGTGACCAATGTTCACGTTACCCACTGTCTATAACCTGAATAAGGATTATATCTCACAAGTATACACTATTTTTCAAATACATGTAGCTATTTTGTACTGATGAAATGACGAAATTTATTTTAAAGCATCCATACGAGCTTTTTATCATTATGTAAGTATGATTCCATGTGGGAGTCTGCAAAATATTAACCTTAAGTATGGTCTTCAAATGCCAAAATGTTGGGACTCACTGACAGTACATTGCTTATTTTATTGAAAAATAATGAAAACTACAATGAGAAAATGAGATTTGATTTGAAGATGCATTGGGTAAAATAAATAAAACGAAACTGAACCAAGATTGTATTTCCTGAGAACATCAGATTTCAACCAGATTTCTTATTCTTCTGTTTATAAGAATATTAAAATTTCCCATTATTATTGAACTTCCATTCATCTTAGCTCAAGTGAATGATCATTACCTCATCAATTTCTGCCCAAATACAGAATTGCTCCCTGCTATATGTTTGGGTATCTCTCCTCTTCAAAACAACCTTTCTTTGACCTCAAGTTTTTCTCCAGATTTCTCTCCATTTTTTTCCATCCCCTTCTCAGCAAAACATACGTTGTCTATATATCCCAGCTGGCTCACTTTTCATTCTCTTCCTCAGGTCAGTAAAATTGAGCTTCCACTTGGCACTGTTTCATTAGGTACGAGCAATTCCCATGTTGCTAAATTCCAATGATCTCTTCTTGTCTTACCCCTCCTCTCAGTGGCATTTGAAATAGCTCTCCCTCCACACTTCTATAAGTTTTCTCACCTGTCTTCTGAGATATCACACTCTCTGGATTTTTCCCCAATCCCTTTGGCACTCGTTCTAAATCGTTTTTCTCTCTTCTCCCCTCGCTCTAGTCAATATGGAGATATTGGGTTGACTTTGGACCCAGACCCAGGTGTTCTATACTGTCTCCACAGGATCTCTCAGCTTCGTGACTTTAAATTCCATACATATGATGATGATGCCCAAACATACATGTCCAGCCCTGATTTCTTCCCTAAGCTCATAAACCTCTACCTACCTGCCAGGGGCCCTTCAATTTTAAGAGTGATCTTAATATCTCCAAAATTAAACCACTGATTTTTCCTCCCAAAGCTGTTCCTTGGCTCCACAGACTTCTTCATCTCAGTGTGATATAATACCTTTCACTCTTTCTCTTACTTCTTCACCTCCCCCCCATTTACAGTCAAACATGAAGATTTGTTTGTTCTACCCCCAATATGTGTCTTGACTTTGCCACCTCTCTACAGCCGTGTTGTTAGTTTTACCCAAAGCTATTTTTTTCACCTGCATAATGCTTTCTTTTTTCCCTTCTACTGTCCTTTGTCCCCAAATAGTCAGTGATTTTTTAAAAAACATAAATCATATCACGTAATTCATCTAAATTAATCCCTTCACTGGCTTCCTATTAAGTTAGAATAAATGTGATACTTCTACCATGGCAAAGAGAGCCACGATCTGCCTTTTAAACTTCTCCCACCACTCTCTCATTCACAAACCATTCTCCAACCCCACTAGCCTTCTTTCTCTTTCTTGAACATGTTGATTTCATTCTTCAGGACTCTTGCACTCATGTCCTCTGCCTGAGCATTATTTATTGATTTTGACATGGCTGATTCTAGCCAATTCAGGTCTCAGTACAAATATCATCTCCTCATAAGTAAATAATATTATATAAAGAATTTGTCTTAAATTAGCTCCATCCTGAACTTTCTGCAGTAACAGAAATGTTCAATAATCTATCCTTCCAATATGTAATTATTGAGCACTTAAAATGTGGCTAGTGACGTTATGAATTGAATTTTATTTACTTTTCATTAATTGATCTAAATTGAAAGAGCTACATGTGACTAGTGGCTACCATATTAAATAGTACAGTTCTAGCCCAGCACTTTATTCTATTTTTTTAAATCATATTTTAAAAAATTTATTAATCTACTTTTGAAATTTATTTCTCTTCTCTATGACGTAAACTTCATACGGCAGGGACATTTTTGTCTGTTTGCTTCTATATACTCAGTGCCTAGAAGAGGGCCCAGCACATAGTAGGTACTCAATAAATAACTGCAGAAAAACGAATGAATGGACAAATCCAACCCTCTGATTCCGGCTGAGGTTAGGCCTGTGTCATAATATCTCTGTTTCAGACTATTAATGATGGCATCTTCCCTAGACTCCCTTGGACCACTTCTGCCTCACTCACATCTCTCCTTCCTGTCATTGTCAAAGTGATCATCTTGAGTTACCTATGTGATCAGATCACATGCTCCTGCTTAAAACACTGTAGTGTTTATGTCACCATCACGAGGAAGTGTGAGCATCCTTTAATGATATGGTGACTTCTGCCTAGCTGGCTCTCCCACCTCTTATCTTACACTCAAACAATACTGAAGTACTTGCAGTTTTTACACATCTTAGGCTGGTGTGAACAATACTTACTTTTTGTGTTTGGCAAACCCTTGTGTATCCTTCAGAAACCCAAAGGAATACTCTGTAAAATGCTTCACCCATATCAAATCTTCCTTCTCTTGCTGAGAATCACTCTTTTTTTCATACACCTTTTATAGCTCACCCATACTTTGCTATATATAATATACTGTACTTGATTTCAGAGATTGTGACTTATTTTGTAGCCCTAGCACAGCACAAAAGGTCTAGCTGTAATTATTCACAATAGCCAAGATGTGGAAGCAACCCAAGTGCCCATCGACTGATGAATGGATAAAGAGGATGTGATTTATATACATAATCAAATACTACTCAGCCATAAAAAAGACAAAATTGTCCCGTTTGCAACAACATGGATGGAACTTGAGGGTATTATGTTAAGTTGGATAAGCCGGGCAGAGAAAGACAAACACCGTATGATTTCACTTATGTGGAAGATAAATGAATACATGGACAAAGAGAACAGATTAGTGGTTACCAGAAGGGAAGGGCGTTGAGGGGGGCACATAATGGGTAAAGGAGCACATAAATATGTTGACTGACAGATAATAATGTACAATTAATTTCACAATGTTATACTCTATTATGACACCAATAAAATAAAAGTTCTAGCTGTAGCACATAGTAACTTAATTAACTCAGCTCCTGTCCTGATAGCAGGGTTCCCTTGCACTGATGCATGGTACCTAGTAGCTCTGGCTTAAGGCTATTATTGTTTCTAAAGAAAAACACTTTCTTTTCTTCCACTTTTCTTTCATAGAACAATTATTTTGAGTGTCTACATAATATGATTTTATTTATGTTGGGGTCATATTGTATTTTTATTGAATTTAGAAGATAAGTATAGGAGTCTTCTATATAACCATTCTATACTGCATCATTTTTCTTAAGACTGATATAATTTGGTATAAAATGTAAATAGAACCTGTCAGAGTGAAAATATTTCACAAATAAGAGAATGGTTAACAGAAGATCTCAAGGATTCACCTGTACCACGGATGAAGTGGTTAATATGGTGTTGCTAGACTTACAGCATTTCTTTAAGGAAATGTCTTAACTATTCTGAAGAGTTGTGCATCCAAAGGTGGGCCAGCAGTGAGTTATTAAAAATGTAATTTTCTTTTAAACCAATAGTAGGATGAAAAATTCTATAAGTGTTAAACAAAGCATATGCTAATAAAACTTACCAATGGAATAGTCCTGCCATAATGGAATGGAAGGAGGGACAGAGGGGCACTGTCGTGGTCTGGTTGGGCTGCTATGACCACATACCACAGGGTGGGTGGCTTATAAACAGCAGAAATGTGTTGCTCACAGTTCTAGAGGCTGGAAGTCTGAGATCAGAGTGCTCATGTGGTTAGGTGAGGACCCTCTTCCAGGTCATAGACTTCTTGCTGTATCCTTACATGACAGAAGGGGCTAGGGAGCTCTCTGGGATCACTTTTGTAAGAGTACTAATCTCATTCATGAGGGCTCCACTCTCACTACCTAATCACCTCCCAAAGGCCCTACCTACTAATACCATCACATTTGGGGCTTTCAATATATGAATTTTGAGGGGACACAAACATTCAGATCAGAGCAGGCACTTAACATGAGATCTGGCTTTTATAATCATCTGACACTAACTACGCATATTTGTATTTGCATTATCTTCTGAGTTGTAAAGAAAATTTAGCACAAATTTCTATCACTCCCATCCCAGATAAGGTGGAACCTGTAATCCTTCCCATTATCTCTGGAGGTTCTTAGCAGTAAGTTGCCAGATTTAGTGGATAAAAATACAGATGTCCAATTAAATTTGAATTTCAGATAAACAATGAATGACTTTTTTTTTAGTGTATATATATGTATATATATATATATATATATATATATATATCCCATACAATATTCCTGACACATTTATAGTAAAAATCATTTGCTGTTTATCTAAAATCCGTATTTAACTCGGAGTCTTGTATTTTATCTGGCAATCCTACTTAGGGAGGTTGCTAGGAGGTGGTGGACTTATGCTTCTTTTCATCATCTCTGACTCTAAATGCTTGCGTGCACTAAACTCTCAATCTTATATGTACACTAAGATTTCAGTCTCACTTTCCGTGAATCTTCTCTTCTTTATATTCTACACTGGTTGCATTGTGAAACAGGGCTTCTTTTCTGTAATGTTTCTCCCCTAAACTCATTCAAGCCATTGGTGTAGGTAGCGGGCTTCGCTTAACATTTGCAACTAGGGAGGGGATACAGGTCACTGCAGTATAAATAATTTAAGATTACGTAAAAGATGTGCTTATTGCCAGAGTACTTTGATCACATTCCCTGCCCCCTCTCACTTTCCACTATGACCACATTTCTAATTATCTGTTTACCTCCATAGTCTTTTGCCTTCTTCTATTTTGTTTCAGCTCCTCTTTCATCTGTTCAAGCTTCTCTCCTGTCTTGCTACTTACCCAGCAGCCAGATTTCTAAATTCACATGCAGAGTAATCTAGCCATCTCATCTTTTTCACCACACTTTACAGATCACGTCTTCATGGCCTTAATTTTTTAACAATGTCAATTCTTCCCTAAGAAAAATCATATACACGTATACATATAGATCATTACTTTTGGCAATGTCATTCTAGTTCTCTTGCTGGAATGTAAGAGAATTTATTTTGGAATTAAGTTAGACTCAGCCTAGGGGTACATGTCCTATCAGTTTGACTCATACTTGGTTTTGAAAATAGTTTGATATTCTGATTGTTCTCAGGTTAAAGATCTTTAGAAAAAAACTGAAAAGCTGTCTGGGAATACGTGTCAATAACTTTAAAAATCTGAATACTCTTTGACCTAAAAAGTTAGCTTCTAGGATATCATTTGAAGACAGTGAAGTTGAGTGGTTAAGAGCACAGTGTTTGGAACAGACGTGGGTTCAAATCCCAGGTTTGCCATCTACTAGCTGTGGAAAATCTAAGTCTCATTTGTTTATCTGGAAGATTGGGATAACAAGAATATTAAACTAACAGGATTATTTTAAATATTTTAACTACTGATATACATATATATTTCCTAAATATATATAATAAATATATATTATATGTAAATGGTCCAGTAAACTATGACATAGCTGTAAGTCAGATTCTTATAGGAGTCTTAAACTAATATTTATAAATATTTTTAATAATATGAAAAAGTGCCCATTAGGAAAACCAAACTATAACCAGGATAAAATGTTCTATGAACAGTATGATATCCATTACAAGTATCAGCATAATATAGAATTATATAATCATAGCTACAGAGAAAGGAATGAAAAGAATTGACCAAAATAGAACAGCAGTCACCTCTGGATAGTGGAACTATGAGTAATTATTATTTTAAAAGCTCTATATCTTACATATTTCTGACAATGGATATGCAATACTATTTAGCAATAAGAAAATTATATATATGCATAACATACACACATATGTAACACATAAGTGAGTATACATAATACATATGCTCTTAAATTAGATATATCTTATATGTAATTATTAATAAATTATATATAATAAATTATATATATCTTGTATAATTTAAGAATTATATATCATATATAATTTAAGAAGTATATTCAGTTTAAAATGATCAATAAGAATTTTTAACAATGAAAGAAGAATTTTTTTTTTCTATCCATGGTTCATTACATGAAAAAACATCAGTATCTGGATTTAGCAAAGAGCTTATGAAATCATTATGGTCATATTTCGTTTCGATTCATGCGTTAGATGGCAGTGCAGTTATTTTTTTAGATGAATATTGATTTCAGTAACTTCTGTGTTGAGAAAACTTGTTTATATTAGCACCATTAGATAGTTTAGAAAATAATGCCCAATGAAAATTGTTATATGTTGTATATTGCACCTGTCTAAGAATTTAAGAAGTACTTAAAATAGGTAAATATCCATTTGTCGAAATTAACCTTCTCAGGTAAGATTGCCTACTCTGGCATTGTTAAATTAATAAAAATAGCTAATTCACTTTAGCCCATGTTGAAATTTGAATTCTCTTGGATTTTAAATACTCTTGTTCTCTCTCTTTTGAGAGAAGATAATAATTCATGATACAAGTTTCTTATTTATCTTATTCAAGATACACTGAGCAGCTGCACAAGGCATGCTTTAAAGACATGATGGTATCTATCCATTTTCCTACACAAAGGGGTGGCTTAATTTATCATCCAATGATAGATAGATAGATAGACAGACAGAGAGATAGATAATAGATAAAATGTCAGTGATTTGTTCTCATATACTTGATACTTCAAGGCTATGCTTGATAAAAGACAGGTCATGTTCTCTGATTTATCCCATTGGATATGATCTAAGTTGTTTTTAAAGTTAAGTGGTTTTCCAAATATTTAAAAACAGAAAATTCTCTGCAGATTTAAGGACGATAAGTAAAACTTGAGTTAGGTGATTACAAATACTGTGTGTGCTTAATTAAATAGAGGAATATGCTGTGATGTGTGCTCTCCTTCCGAAAACCAGAAATACGAGCTTTCCAGGCCAGCTCATCACTGGAACCTTATCTTCTTAGGGAAGGAAGGAAGGCTTCCGGGTTACCATTGACTAATTTCTATACTAACATTTCTATTGATATTTTGCTATTATTAATAGTTTGGTATTTGGAGATACTGGATTGAACCATGTAAATTTCCACTTTTACAGATAAGATTTGGGGGAATATAGTCAATAGCACATGATTCAACCTAACAATTTGTACCAAAAGATGCACAATTGGTACGTTCCTTTCTTCAGATTAAAACACACACGCACTCACACATATACAATCTAGAGTTCAATATTTACTAATTTTATATCTTTTTTTTTACCTTAAGGTGTGAATTTTCCAACAATTAAGAATCATTTTAATTCGAATTCAGAGAGTAACTTTTCTGTTGTTGTTAGTTCTTTGTTTTGCTTTGCTTTTTGTTGACAACTATATTCTTTGTTCTGCTTTCTCTTTTTTCTTTATGTTTCAATAAGCTTAGAACTAAACATTATGCTTAATAGCAACCCCTAGCATAGTTTCTAATAAAACTATCGCAACTAAACCCTTATTACCTAATTCCTATTCTTATTTTAGTGGTTTTGTTTTGCATTTGTATTTTATTTTAAATTGCCTCAAATCCTTTGATAATTAGGTAGAAATTAAAAAAGAAAGAAATCCAGAGGGTACTTTCCAAATACGATAATGAGAGCTTCTCTGATACCTTCTAAATTGGAAGATTCTGTTAGTAAAATTGGATGAATCTGCAAAATTTTTCTTCAGCAAAAGAAGCTGAGAAGCAAGGAAATTTCTGGAAGCTCTATACTCTCTTCCTATTAGCTTTACGATTAAGTGAACTGTCTACTAAGTTATCATCGGGTAGAGAAAACACTGTAACTTATCATGAAGAAAAAGGCTCTTGTCCTTGCTAGACTGTAGCTAAGCTTGAAAGAGCGTGTCTAGTTTATCCAGCTAGCTCACAATTTTATTTCCATTTCTGAAATGAACTGAAATTGTAGCAAGTGCACTTATTTCATAAGTAATTTGAAGATTTTTTTCCTCTAATTTTGTCTCTTACACTGGCAGCAATACATCTAATATAGCAAAGTATAAAGTGAAATGGTGAACGACAAGGTATAACTCTCTGGGATTCTTAGTTTAGGTGAATTAGAGTATGTTGGATCTACGTCACCTTTTGAATGTTAGAAAGTCCCCTTTTCTTAGGAGAATACAAAGAAACAGACTGCTTAACAAAGAACATACAATATTCTTAAGTTGCATCTCTAGTAACATTTAAATCTCCTTATCAAGTAAAACTTAATTAGAAATTAGAGAATGAGTAACATGTTAAATGTCTATGTTTGCAGTTCTTACTAACATGTTTTTGTCTAGCATATATATTGCCTTAATATTGTAATTAATGGCATTTCTCAGTTTGGCTAAGAGGAAGGTATATTTTTAATTAGAAGTGCTTATTAAATATAAAATAATATAATCTGTACTATATTATATTTAATATATCTTCCCTAACTTTCCAACTACTTCATACTAAAGGGCAATTACACTGGCTTCTTTAAGTCAAATAATCAATTTACTTTTAAATCTAATTGCATCTGAAGACCTTGAGAGTCCCCAAATTTTGTTCGTTGTTGTGGCAGAACTGTAAACATCACCTATCTGATTTATCAAAACTTTCCATCCTGTTTAGAAGGTGTCCAAAGAGACCCTTGTCCTCAAATAAATGTTAAAATCTCTGAAAGTGGTTGTATGTTTGGTTGTAGCACCAGGTCATGTACGGGAATTTGTTCCATTAGAAAAGTTATAATGCAGCTGGCGTTTTAATACCAAATCTGTGATGGATAAAACCCAGGGCTCCTGGTCCAGCTACTGCCTGCCCTGAGTCACACTATCTCCTCTCTAAAACACATGTAACATATTAACAGTCTGATAATTAGTGCACATTCCTGCCTGCTCCTTAAAAACCTCACTCCCAGATGCGTCTTTGGTCGGATCTTGGTTTTATTAGCTTTCATGATTCATTACCGTCGTCGTAATACCAGTCCCCTTTTCCATTCATTAGACTTTCTATCTGGCAAGACAGTGTTGATGTAAACTCAGATTTTAAAAAGGCAGTGACTTCATCCTCTCTGCATATACGCAGGCTCTAAATTACGTGTCCCTAGTGCAGAACTATACTCTCAATGGCATGAAAAGGAAAATAGGACTTAGGAGAATGTGTATTTCGTTTGTATTTAGAATTGGAAAAATGGGTTAGGGAAAAAGACAATTGATTCAGGAACCATAGCCATTGTCTCCTGAACTCTTCAGCATATGTAAAGCCTCATCTTACCAAAACACTCTGATGTATGCGGCCCCAACCTAATATTACCAATAATCTTATAAAGGGGGTATTTAGAGAAAAGTCAAAGTGTATTTCCTTTCTACATGGGATAATGTCTTTGTTGTGGACATGACAAAAGATTGAACAGAAACAGAAAACTTATACGGATCTGATATGAATAGACTCAAGTAGAACAGGAAGCTTGTTGAGGACTCGAAAGTGTGACTATATCCTGCTGTATATTTACAGTCTGCAATAAAATGGTGCCATTTACTAAGACAGTAGAGAACTAACAAGTGTCTCAGATTCCTGAGCTCAAAACAAAGGATGACTAATTAAGTGTTAGTGTACAAAGGTATCATAAAAACAAGGAGAATCCAATGGTCTATATTTTTCTGCAATTCTTTAACAAAACTAAAATAACAGTTAAGTACAATCTAGCACAGAAGAGAAGATAGATATAACTCCACATGGCTAGCTTGAGAACAGGGTGCATTTATATTTAAAGCATCATGATTCAGTTTTCCTAATCTGCATTTTCAAAGTAGAATAAATTGAGATAAATTATCCTAAGTGGTACTTTGGGCCAAATATTCAAAGCACATCACTACTTTTCCCAAGAGGCCTGATCCACTAATGTTTTAACAAAAGGAATGCTAATCATACAACTCTCACTGTCAGACAAGGGTGGGAGGTGAAGTTGTTACAATCTCCCCTAGGAAATAAACGAAGGGAATCTAAAGGTTTAATTTCAGCTCCATTCCTAAACTTTCACCAACTCAATTTTGGCTCTGAGTCCATAGGTCGGCCAATGAGGACAATAAATAATGTTCTTCGCCAACTTCTTTTTAACAAATTCGAGAATCAAAGTCAATTAGATAGATGACCATTAGCAATTTAGTTGAGATTGGCTAACTTCTCCCACTGAAAAAGAGGTGGTTCCCATGGGCAATATCTAGATAAAGGATCTCACTCCGTGTTATAAAGAAAAAGTTGGGTATGTTTCAGTTTATTGGAAAATCAACTCTGTTTGTCCTCTTTAGGGAAGAGAATTAGACCCAAATTCAACTTAGATTTCAGTCTAAAAGAAGTAATTTTATTAGCTGATCTACCTCACACTTTATTACACAATGCATTCAATGTTGTAAACACGATTTTTGGCAATCTCTTACTTCAGCTCAGGAACTGAGTTGGAAAACACTGGACAACATTTGGATAATGACAATCTCATCTTGTCTTCTTTGGAGAGTAATAATGTAAACAAAACAAGCTCTTTACTGGCAGCCAAATGCAGTGGAGTTTGTGTCTGTTCCCTTTCTAATATCAATGTCCCAGGGATATATTCTGAGCATGTTTCTGGAGACAGAAATGTTCTGTCTTTATTCAGTATGAGGATCTTATATGACATTATCAACTATTTCTCGGTCAGACTCTTCTCTGCTATTTTTAAAAGCAGTTCTAAACTTCTCTGATGCTTTAATGGAGGGAGTGTCCATGAAAAGGTGTCCAGGATGGTTTTAGTTGTTAGGAAGGGCAAGAGAGTCTTATCAAACTGATGCAATATTATTCAACTGCTACTCTGAAGAAGCAAGAATGAGGTGAGAGGGAAAAGAATTACACACTTCAGACTAACCAGGTGACCTTATAACCCTTTCCCTGCAATATACTTTGCTTTCAAAAATCTAATGTTTCACTTCTTCCTGCTCCAACTGCCAAAAGTTTTAGAAAAAGGATTGTTACAAAGAAAATATATATACATGTGTGTAGGTGAGGGATGCCATTTAGATCACTAACACTATCTGTAATTTCCTAAGATTTTATGAGAAAACAAACATTCTAATGCAATTTGGAAACATGATGAGTTATTTTGGCTTGGCAACAACAAACTTGATAGTTGGAGTAATTGGATGTTAGACCTGAAAGGGGCCATAGAAGTAACCTACTTCAACCTCCTCATTTTACAGTTGAGGAAACCTGAACCCAGAAAGATCAAATAATCACACAGTCACACAGCTCACTGGTACAGGGATAGGGCAAAAACCTAGATATCTTGTAATTTGTGTGTTTCTTTTCTCATTAGTTTACAGATATAAAAATTGATCTATATGTAAATGACTAACATGAACTTGATATCAGAGGAATGGATGGAATAAGAATTTCCAGTTGAAATTTTGTTTTCACACTTACCAGGTGACGCATCTCAAGTCATTTAATCATCTAACAGCCCTGAGTGAGATGCTATTAGTATCCCATTTTCCTGAGAGATAACAAGCTCCTGGGGTTCAGTGACTTGCCTGAGGTCACATACCTTGTTAAATTCAATATCGGATCCAGTGTCCTTGCTTTTAACCATTATTCTATTTTGCCTCTCTTTGTAAGGTGCTTAAGTAGTTTAATGACAAAGATGCCAATCTGGGGCAAAATTCTCCCGCTTTCTCAACGTCTTGGTGACTACAGTTTTCTCTTTATAGGTAAGCACAGTGCCTTTTTACTTATGGGTCACAGTCAAGCTTCACCCTAAAGCTTCCTAATCTTTTCTGCCATGGAGGTGCTTAAGATGACCTATAGGAATTAAACGTTTTCCTCTAACTACTCCAGAACTTACCACACCCACCAAAAAATAAGATGATGAAGCAGAGCCCACGTGAGGAGAAGTGGAACTGGTGTACTTCAGAGGCTGCATTCAAAGTCAGGAGGCTTGATGCGAGGCAAGGCATTTCCAGGTCGGCTTAGACTATGGGGCCCCCAGTGTTTTTCTACCCTTCCTTTGTTTAAGAATTGAAAGAGTGTTACAGATAAGAGGATTGTGACTCATTGAGAATTAGAAGGCTTCTCCATGGCAGAAGTTCCAACAGATAAGGCACAACACACTCAAGGGAGATCTTTAACCTATGCTCTGTTGGCTAACTTCTTTATAAAACTTCTGCAGGTTAGAAAGCCTCCCAGCACTATACCATGTACTTTCAAGTTCTGGGTAAACACAGGATGCTTTCCCTGTGGTGCAGTGGACTGCTGTCCTGGGGCACATCATCTTAAATTAAGAACTGTTCCTTAAGGCAGAGAATTTATATTCAAGATTTTGATCCTCTTGGCTCTTAATTATTTGGCTTAATAAGCAAACATTTGACTAAGCACACATTAGCAAACAGAAGGCCTATTTGAGTGAGGAGCTCAAACAAAAACAAAAGGACATTATAGAACACAGACAGCTAGCTGCTTTCTTGCTCTGCTAATAAAGGACTCCCTCCAGATTGTTTATGTAGTGTGCACAGAGTGTCAACTGATGTGGATTGTACTGGAAACTTTCAGACATAATTAACCTCAGTAGCCTTGTAGTGCAGTTTCACCTACAAGCCATAGCCCAGCCTGTACCCCAGAAGAATCTCACAGCTAGCTCACCCCAGGATTGCAACATTTCATGAAGAATCTGTGATTAAAGCCAGACGTATAGACAGTAAGAAACCATGTGGTGCATATTATCTCCCCACACCAGTTTTAATGGTACATGCTCTACCCATGACAACACTAAAAGTTAGTACATTGTATCTTAAATTGATGTATCTATTTTAAAAGCCCAGAAAAAATGGAAATTATATAATTAACAGGATTAGCCTCTCAAAATAGAAAATTTCAGAATGATATTCTCCGAGACTCTCTGCTTTTGTGGTATATTTGTTTTCTGTGTGATGCAATACACCCAGGACCAAACCTCCAATCCTCAGTATGCACAAAGGTTCAAGTCTTTCAGTAAAGGATTATGTGCAGTCTTAAAACCCCAATGGGAGACTCCTAAGAAGATGTGAAGTCTTGTAAAGGTAGGATACCATCTTGTACTTCTTTTGAACCATCCATGGTACCTTGCAGAGTGCTTATATTTAATATAGTTTATGTGCTAGTGAAGTCTTGAGGGTTTTCTCCCTGCTATTAGGTGTGCTCTGAACTTGCACATTTTTTACATAAGGGATTTTGTAAGGAAACATTATTTTGATATACATCGAATAGATAGTATTGCAAAAATCAGATGCATATTCAAAGACACCGACATATGATATTCTGGATCTCCTTGGGAAATTAATCCTTAATTATTCTACCTGGCATTTGTCATTGTGCAGCTTTCCAGGAAAATCGCAAAACCTTCTACATTACTGGGGAGAGGAGAAGTCTGGATTAGTTAAACCTCTGTTGGGCCAATCCTGCAAAGTGAATCAGAGAGAGGGTGTTGTTCACTGGACTTTTCAGTATACAACAGCACATGTAAAC
This sequence comes from Tapirus indicus, assembly GCA_031878705.1. Lineage (NCBI taxonomy): Eukaryota > Metazoa > Chordata > Mammalia > Perissodactyla > Tapiridae > Tapirus > Tapirus indicus. The sequence goes on along the minus strand of CM062921.1, from coordinate 111,114,258 downwards.
CATTTACACATGGCAGACACTCTTTAGTGGTTGATTATTTTGCCCCTTAGTTCCCAAGGTAGATTGTGCTGGCTAGGTAATGGTCATCTAATTTGACTGGACTGGAAAATCCAATTCCATCTTGAAAATATGTGATCTATGTTTAGCCCTGTGATCATTTAGAAAATTCCACCTTCCTGGACTGAATAACCCTCTTGGATACCTGTACCCTTTTGCGAACCCTAAGAGTTGCCCTTCAAATCATCCCAATCCCTGAAAACCATAAAAAAGCTTTGCAGGGACCAGTGTTCATTCAGTGCTTTGGCTCATAATGACATATCATGATTTCATGGGATAACATTTACCAAGACACGTTTGGAGAATTTTGAAATTCAAATGTTACAATTCATTATTCCACTATAAAATGATATTATCTTAATCACACCAGTCATCTTTAATTGAAACAAATTTCATTTAATTGTTTAAAATATACTCCATCAAGAAAAGTACTTTTGAAGGGTAAGCCATTTAATGTGTTAACTGAACTCTTCTACTTAGCCTGACATTTGAGATTTTCTGATGGCTTTTGATATGCCCATTTAGTGTTTCCTGCTAATATCCCACACTCCCTTCCCTATGGCAACCATTCATTCTGGCTTAATCATCTAGTCCTAGATCCTTGAACATACTAGCCACATTTCTAATTAGGCCATGGGCACCACCATGAATTCCTTGCCCTCTCAGCTGCTTCTCTAGATTGCAGGCATCCTTCAAAGAACATCTCTCATGTGTTTACCCCTGTGGCTTCTTCATGTCTACCTCTGTATTGATTTTATATGCCATTCCATTTGTATTCAATGATTAGGACCTTTTCAGTTACTTTTCTTTACATTACCAACCTTGTCTCCTAAATTAGATTGCAAGACTCTTAAGCATGGAGGCCGGAATCTTATGCTTCTTTGTTTTATGCCTGCAGGTACTTAATGTTTGCAGCACATAATGACAATCATTGTTATCACCACCACTAAAAAGTAGCATGATACCTCTAGCAAGCCCATCACCAAGTGACTAACTGTCAAATAATATTAAGGGCATGACTTTATCTAGAAAATATTCTTAATGGTATTTCAAGATTTGGATCTTCTAAGGAGGCTTGCTGTTGATGAAAACATGAGTGAGTTCCTAATTTTATTAACTTCAACTTTCTCTGAATGAATGTCCTAGTCATCTCATCGACCCAATATAGAACACAAACCAAAGTGCCCTGAAATGCCTATATTAAAAGGTACTCCAGGCACTCACAAGCACTAATAAAAATTTCAAATGGGAGGAGTTGCCTTGCAGAGGCAACTGTGTCAAGATTCTTCTTCAGTGTTGAAATCTTGACTTGAATGATGACAATCAGAGAGTTTGCTAGTTCAGCTCAAAACAGCTTCTGCTATCCCACAGAAGCTCTCCGGGACTTCTTAGCTTGTAGTTTATTGCTTTCTGAGTCAAAAATTTTTTAAGTTGGAGAAATAACAGCTGAGATTTTTCAGACACTCATGAGAGACTTCTATTTTAATGCTGAGGCATTTGAAGGCCACTCAAGGGGTCCACCCATCCCTCTCCTCTCCAGGGGCAATGTCATAGATTTGAGAATTCTGACAGTCTCCAAGAACTACTGGGTGCCTGGAGATGACCCATAGTGTTAATTAGGAGAGCAAAACTTGGTGCATCACTCTGAAAACCCAATGGAGAGTAAGAGTTCCACTCCAGATGACTGATCATCAAATAAGCATTTGGAAGGAGTCACAGCATCTGGAATTATCTCTGCAGATAATAGCTCTGTTTAGGAGCTGAGCCAGGGAGGAGAGAGAAGTCTGTCTCACACAGTCTGGCAAGACTTAGAAACATTGGGCTTCTATAGATTCTTTGGGCCTTACAAACTCATTATTATGTTGCACTTAATAAATCTGCATTTGATATTTTCTGTACATTTGCTTGAAATCTTCACTGATTTTGTCTGCTCAGCAGTTTTGTAGTCTCCATTTCCTAAGCACCTAGATACCATTTCTCATTCCCTTTCATCTGTGTTTGCAAAAAGTCTCTCTTTTAAGTACACATATACACAAAGCTACTCCTACCACTCTCTCAATTGCTCCCTTTACCAGAAAGGTGATCTGTATTTATTTTGTCCAAACAACTTCTGTGCCTTTGTGCCTTCTCTTTCCATCCCTGAAGGTCCCTTGAGGAGACTATACTTCCTAAAAAATCTTACTAAACCGGACAACACACATGGAAGAAGGACAATATTCCATAATGATTGGATTCAAGCACACTTAGCCTGGCATCATGACTCTGCTACCCACTGTTCTTGTCATCTTCAACTAATTGTCCCTTAATTCTTCTGAAAAATGGAAAAATATCACCTGCTCCATACTATCTTTGATAGAATTAACCAAGACATATGTAAAGCTTCTATAACTCAGCATACAGCATAGTAGCTATTCTTATATTTCCTCATATTTGACAACACTAACATTATTGACAGTAGCCGGTCCTGTATGCAGTTTGTCATATTCCCTACTCTCTGTAGAGATATCATAGAGTATCAATGGATACTATATGTTAGAGAATAAATACTAAGTCAAGTCTCTTTTGCTTCCCTAAATATGACAAATTGTTCCAATCCTAACTGCCCTTATATGTGCTACTCTCCCTCTCTTCACAGTATTCCTAATCTCTTGGAGATATTCTATATACTTTCTCTTCTACTGAAGAGATTCCCCCCTGGAGACACTTGAAATGACATTACTCATCTCTGAGTGTTCCCACCCAAAACACTCAGACTGAGGCAGGGCTAACTCTTTCCTCTTTTTGTGCCTCCACTGCGCTGTTCTTTTGCACCTACTGTTCTATGTAATCATGTGTTTATGTGTCTGCCTCTGGTTCGAGACTGTGAGTTCCATGTGGGAGACAGCAATGACTAAGTTTATTGTCCCCAAAATATTTCACAGGGCCTAGAATGTGTAGGTACTCGATGAATATTTGTTGAATAATGAATGTATTCCTGAATAAGTGTGCCCTGTAACTTTTGCAATATTCCATGACAAGATCAATTTTCCTGGAGTTCATTCTGGGGGAAACCAACAGATGAATATAATTTACCTAAAAATTACATATTAAAAAAAGTTTTGTTCCACTTGCCTCAGATCTCTAAATGTCCATCATTTAATGCACTATTAACACAGTTTTCAACTTGTAATACAAAAGATAATGGCTCTTCAAATGAAAACTTGCGTTAAAATAACTGGTGAATCTCAATTAAACATAATTCTCTTTTAATAGCTAATTGTGAATGTCACCAGGAAACTTAGATAAATAAAAGTAATGAAGTGTGTATTTAACCTTTCATAAGGGAATAAAATCAGTACTTACAGTGAATCAGCAAGATTCAGCCATTAGGTATTCTTGAAATCAATAGCAATTTAAAAAATATATAGATTGGAAGGTTTAAAGACATTTCAAATAAAGATTGACTGCTGTAAATTTCCTGGAGAATTTGGACCAAGCCAGTTTTGCAGAGTTTGGGGTTTCACATGAATTGTCTTATACACCCAAGAAGCACCAAAAAAGATATGTTTGTTGAAAAGTGAAAATAGAGCATGGAGGATTTGTCCACTTTAAATGTGACTTTCCAATAAGGTCATTGACAATATCTTTCTATCTTAATGAGACCCTCTTTACAACATGAAGAAAGTGATTTTTGGCAACCTTGTATTTATTCTATATCATTAGGAAATTTATTATTAACTTAAAAGGTAGAGTGTCGCTGTCTACATATCCATTTGAAATCACTCATAATTTTGTATACACTTTTGGTCTATGGGAAATCTTAATTACTCTTTTTGTTCTCATTAGTTATTTTCGTGGCTTCCCCAGATAAATTTTTTTTCTCATAATTTGTCTCTCCAGGTCTTTCATATACCCAAATACACAAGTAAGTTAGCCTTGGATCACATGGTAATGGGGCAACAAATCAGCAACTGGTAATAAACACAACTTTCTTATATTTGAATTGCATTGTAGAATTCACTATAAATTTCAGAAGCTCACAACTTCAGACAGTACTACCAAAGAGAAAGAAGACTTCAGGGCTCAGACCTTGGCTATAGACCAAGGCTTAGGTGGCTAAGAGACTTCAAACCTCTTCTAAGTTACACTTTCTCCTTTGGCAATTAAACTTTTAAGAAAAAAAGGAAAATAAATAATGTTTCTTACTGTGACTCATTCTAAAGGATGGGAAGCTAAAGTCTTTAGAAGTATTAAGGAAGATACCAGATTATATCCTCTGTGAGTGGACAGGCATCCTTGTTATCAAAAAGGTGACAACTCAACAACCCTATGTATATTAATAGAAAGATACCCATCTTACATTTAGGGAATTTCGTGATACCTAACAGTAATTGAATACAATTATTCTCCACATATGATCAGATTGTCAATCTCTCAGCCCACGGCCTATGACAATGACAATTTTTTGTTGTCACAACTGGGAGAGGGGTATTACTAGCATCTAGTGGGTAGAGATCAGGGATACTGCTAAACATCTCACAATGCACAGGGCAACCTCCCACAACAAAGAATAATATGATCCAAAATGCCAGTAGACCTGTGGCTAAGAAAACCCTGATCCAGGAGAAATATAACAGTGCACTGGAAAGATTATTAATTAGAAATTAGTGGAAGAGAATTCTGGTTTAATTGCAATATGATTAATTTTTTCATATATGTAATGAAGATGTTGCCACTTACCCTACCTAATTGAAAGAACTGTTGTGAAAACCAAATAAGATCATATACGTAATAGTATCTTGTAAACCAAATAAAGTATCCAGATAAATTCAACCATGGTATGAATCCTTTTGAGTCAAGGGAATCAAGGTAGAAATATGGCATTATAATTTATGTGGATGGTTTTTACATGGAAAATGTAAAGTTGCAAGATACAAAATCAACATACAAAATCAGTTGCATTTCTATATACTAACAACCAGCTAGCTGAAAAAGAAATAAAGAAAACAATACCACTAGCAATAGCATCAAGACCAATAAAACACTTACAAATAAATTTAACCAAGGAGATGAATGACTTGTACACTGAAAGCTATAAGGCATTAACAAAAGAATGGAAGAAGACAGAAATAAATGGAGAATGTATAGATTTTAAGTAAGTTATTTAGACTCAATTATTTCTCATGAGGAGAAACCAAGATAAAATGAGCTAAAAATTAGAGAACAAGAGGTTTAAGTTAAAATTTTTAATATATATCCAGATATTATATCTAAATACTAGAATTGGCTGTGAATGAGTACTGTGGATTCTCCAGTTATGATGAGTATTGTCAAATATCAGTGTGGGTGTGAGACGTCCAAAATGACAGAGTATGGTTTGTGAAGAGAGAGTAGGGATGACCTAAATGACCTCTAAAATCTCCTTCCATATCTCCAACCTCCACTCAGACTACCCCCCAAGATTAGCTGTCAACAGGCCCTGGCAGGTTGTCTTGTAGGATTCCAGACATTACCACATTTGGGAGCTCTTCAATCAATTGTCTTCCTTTTGGTCTCTTCATGCCCCTTTCCTGGTGGTCAATTCAGTCCTCAAATAATTTGCCAAAGGAAAAGTTTTCTTTTCTTTATCGTCTTCCTTTCTTCATAAATCCTGATTCTGTAATGCTATTTTAAAAATACATTTGGAAGGAAACTCAAAACCTTCTTCTTGCACCTCCCCCTTCTTGCTCCATAAAATTCCTACTCCACTGAGCCATGACTAACATGTACAGTATGCTTGCAATGAAAATTGTTTTCCCCCTAAATGTCCTAACTCCAGATTCTCACTCTTATGACTCTAAGCCTTGATTAAGACACATGTTAAAAGTAAAAATCTGTTCCATCCTAGGAAGTTTTTATCCCAGTCCCAGGTTTCTTCCTTTGTCACCAAGGTATTTGATAGAAAGAACTGACCTCCCTACGTGTTGCAGCTGGTTTCAGCCTGGAGAACCACAAATAGATAATGCTATTAAAGGGAAAAATACAGAGTCAGGAGGGGGAAACTAACTACAAACATAATTAGCCAAAAGTGTGTGGGTTGTGTGTATTTGGGCAAAAAGAGTCAGAGAACATTTGGCTCTTCCTTCAAAGTACAAAAAAAAATGTAAATCTGAGAAATGTTAAAAATAATGTAGCTTGGGCACAGTTGACCACAGTTGGACAATTTCTGGGTGCATAGAATTAAGATAAATTCTTTCCTTCCTTCCTATTAGAATAAACCCAATCATCTTTGATTTGATCCTTTTGAAAACTGCTCTTCTATCATTCTGATCGTAATATTTCCAGATTTTAGCCAATCCACTCTACAAGTTCCCTCTCACACCTCTGTATCAATTATTGCCTATTTTGCACTATTTTATTTTTCCCTCCCTCCCACTAATGAAAGCCAATTAGGATAATGAGGGCAAAAGGTTATATATACATCTGGTCCTCCATTTAACATCCTGGTTTATCTTTTATGCTTTGTTGAGAACAATGGTGAAAAGTGGGCAGGGATACCTCCTTGTATATGTTTTCAATGCAAAGAAATGCATTCTATATTTTATACATATGTGACATCTGAAATAACTCAGACATGGCAACATTAAGGAAATCATTGCCTCTTAGTTTCATGTTTAATTGTCAGAGCCAGAAAGGAGGAGGTGAAGAAAGAAGGCAGGACTTACATGGGCTGACACTCTTTGAGGGACTGGTCTGGAGCAGGCATGGCTTTCATTATATTTAAGTGAATTAGTCTGTTTCCTTTAAACAGGAGAGATTAACAAGCCACCAAGGACCTGCTGTGGGATTCTGACACTTTTAGTGGCTTGTGACATATGATTTGTGAATATCAATTCACCTTCAAAAGCAGAAGGCAAATCTACCATTAGCATGAGGTATGCCTAAAGCTGATTCTAGGTTAGTTTGGTTGAAATTCATTAGAAAAGACACTTGCTGAGATAGGGAAATAAATCTTTTATTTGATTCAATATTTGCATCATTTTTAGGTTCTCCTTTGGATTTAAAAATGGCTACACATAGATGTAGGAGTTTAATATGAATGAATTTCTTTAATAAAGAGAATACTTCAAGTCTTGAACTTGAGAACCTTGGGGACATTAAATAAAAGGGAAAAGATCAGCAATTCTAAGTAAACTTCTCTTAAAATTTTGCTTTCTTAGGGAAAGAGTATGTCTTTGGGCAGTTTGGCACTATGACAAACATTTACCAAACTGCAAGAAAACTGAATAAATTTTTTTCTCCTCAATGTAATTAGGTCAAAAGTATCATCTTTGATATTAAATAAGTGACATAAAGAATTTCAAGCTGAAAGAATTGACAGAAAAATGAATGCATACTACAAAACTCTATTTGAAAAACATTTCCAGCTTATCATTCTTTAAAAAGGTTACTACTGGAAAAGTACACATATTTTTTGATCTGTTTCTTTTTTAGTCATTCTGAATATGAAAACAAAAGGGGTCAAGAGCCAAATTTTTGTAGCTGCAGGTACATATTTGTAGATGGCAAGAAGAGATATTCTTTGGTCTTTATGTAGGCAAGGTCGAGTCAAGAAATCATAGAATACTATGTAAGGGTCTGAAGTGCACAATATTATAGTGATTAAGGGCATATGCAGTGGAGCCACTCTACGTGGGTTCAAATCCCAGCTCCACCACTTACTAACTGAAGACTTCAGTTAAGTTACCCAGTATCTTAGCGGCTTCAGATTTCCCCATCTGTAAATTGGGATGACGCTAGTAGCCACACGCTAGGGTTGTTTGAAGATTAAATCAGTACATGTGAGGTATTTAGAACTAACTAAGCATTCAATACTAACAGTTGTTGTTATTATTTTATCCCATTCTAAAAACAGTGCTGAAACAGTATCTAAAATCATGGAGCTAGGTATCAATAGTTGAGACTATTCGCTCAGTTTGCATCAATCATTCAAATCTGCCTAATAAAATCCTTGTTATATTGTTTTTTAAAAAAACTTTTACCTGTTTATTCAGTGGATTCTGCTGATGTCCAAAATGATTTAAAAAAAAAAGGCACACAAAGAACCCATACGTTGATTAAAACTGAACAGCCTCAAAACATTTTCCAGGACCAACATAAGAAAACAAGGATTTTTTTGACATAGTCAGTCTAAGAGATTGTAAGAATATTATTGAATATTTCGTTTATTTTTAATGTAAAATAAGAATAAGTTTAATAATATAATTTATTCCAAGTTCTAATTTTCCTTGTTCTAGTATCCAGCTCTACTGCATCACAATATGTCACTGCTACTAGTTGAAAACTTTGTTAATTCAATTAAACTGTCAGTCACTGAATAAGGACAAGGGATGGTAGGAAAGTCTAGAACAGCATACTTTTATTCTATAATCATTGTCACCAAAAGGGAAAATAATATGGCAATTTTTCTGGTGAATAAAATCAGCAGTGTTCAATTTCAGATCTTTTTTTTCTTTTTTGAGGAAGATTGGCCCTGCACTAACATCTGTTGCCAATCTTCCTCTTTTTCTTTTTTTCTTCCCAAAGCTCCAGAACACAGTTGTATATCATAGGTGTAGAGTTGTAGCTCTTCTCTGTGGGATGCTGCCTCAGCGTAGCTTGACGAGCAGTGAGTAGGTCCATGCCCAGGATCTGAACCTGCAAACCCCGGGGTTCCGAAGTGGAAGGCTCAAACTTAACCGCTACGCCACCAGGCCGGCCCCTCAGATTCTTATTAGTTGAAATAATTTGATGCCTTCTTTGGAGCACAAAACATTATGACAAAAATGCCTTTGGCCAAGTGCCTCATATAGCACAACAGGATATAACAAATAATTTCAAGCCCCACGAACTCCTTTTGTATTGTGAAAAACCCAACCACACTATTTTAGGTTGGTCAGTACAATAACCATCTCAGACTTACAAATTACGGCCAATGTCAGTGGTTACTTACTGCTAAGCTCAGCTGAACATATTCTGATTAATCTTATTAAACAACTTTGAAGCCTTCAGGACAAAGAAAAAATATATAAAAAGAAAAAAAACACACGGAGAAAAGAAAGATGCGTCAGAGGGTGTGCTAAGTGTTGTCAATTCTTTATTAACATTTCCAGATTCATATTCCCTGTGACTTTGCAGGAGACATTCCATGAGTTCTATGATCCATAAATTTGATCCAACGTGTCTTTTGTAGGTATAAAGAAATGTCACTGACACCAGGAAGGAGCCTATAATTTGCACACTCATGGAACACCCAAGGCGGACATAGTCACAGCCTTTACTGTCGTGTCAGTCCCAATCATCTGAAAAAAAGGGTCACACACAGGAGTTGAAACAAAAATAACGTCCACAGCTGAAAGAAAGAATTCTTCACAATAAAGAGGAATTCCTCTCAATAATGCATAAGACATTAAGAAGATGCTTGAGTTTGAAAGATCGTTCCTGAGGAAACTATAGGATCTCATCAATATTCCTTTTTCAGGTTTCCAGCTTTGGAAGCTCTGCTACAAGCTCAAGTGATCACTTGGACGGCTACGTTCCTGCCAACACTCTTGGGATTAGAGGCGCTTATGCACAAATTCCTGTGGTTTGAAACAAAAAACAAAAAACAAGTGGGGAGGAGCCCTGATTCCCTAAAAGTTTGTTTACACAGTTGTCATTTGGTGTAGCATCCCCAGCTCTTCCTCCTAAATAGCAGTGGCAGAGCACTCTGACAGGGTGAGAAAAGAGCCAGCTTTCGAGGGGTAGAGCGTCTTCTCTCCCCTCACCCCAGTTAGCACACACACAACTCGTACACTTATAATAGTGAGCTGAAAACTGACCTAATCTCAGATTTATCGGAAAATCTTCCACCAACCAAGGAGAATTTAAACTTTAGCATATGTTTTAACTTTAAAAATTACTTCCTCTTTACAGAATATCCTGGCACTTTCTCCTTTCCCAGAATATGTACAAAAATAGAAAATGTGCAAACATGGAATATGTGCATGAAATTCACTCTGCCAAATTTTTTAGATTATCCCAAGCTCAAAACATCTTTGGCCCGTCATCCCATCACCTCCACACTTAACTTAGTGTCACCTGTAAGTTTATTGTTTCTTAGAGGTTTGTTGGCATTGAGAATCGCTTGGGGTGTTTATTAAAGTTCAAATTCCTGTGCATGCACTTCTTATTCATCCTTCTGTTCTCATGCAGTACTTCTGGAATAAAACTCTCATAATTTGCATTTTGAGCAAGCACCCTAGTTCATTCTGAACATGTGGTCCAGAGGCCCAACTTTGAGAAATACCTAGCATTGCCTACTATTATTACTATTTTAAAGCTGGCCTCTCTCTCCTTTTGCTCCAAATCTCTTTTCTAAGTACTTATTAGAAGGAATCTTATTTTTATCAAGAGAAATGGGTAGGGGCTGGATCTCAACCCAGAACTCACAACTATCTCTATGGCTATTCAGTTGCTAAGAAAGTTTCAGAAGCCCCCTGTAGATTTGGTTGGACATATGCCATTTGCCTGGTTTCAGAGACTACAAGCAAAAATCTGTGAATGCCACCGGGGCTGGTAAGACGGATCCTCACTCTAGCATTCTCACTGTACTCAAGGTAGTTATGGGTCAGATCTTTCCCCCCGTTCCCTTGCACCAGAGCCCTATTCCTGATTGCACCCACCTTCCCCATTTTCACCACCATTACCTCTATTCCCAAACTACTCTAGCCCCAGCACTCAGTCAACAATGAGGGTTAAGGAGAAAAAGGAGTGAGCTCCATAACGACACTCTCAATTAGGAGATGCCAATGTTGGCCTCCACTTGGAAAAACTCCATTACCCTAAGACATGACAACAGAACATTTATCTCCTGTCCGCGACTTTACAGCCCCTATTACTGTGAGAGAAATTAATTTTCTGTAAGAGGAAATGCCAGTTTTAGAATCACGCCTTTTTCCAGGCCTTAAAAATTCAGGTGATATTAACAGTCATGATGATAAATTTTAGGAGAGGTGCACTATTATGGAAACATTTTGAGATGTGAGAGGCTTACACATAGGATGTTATATGAATTCTATCTGTAGTGAAAGTGGATAGATGATGTAGTTTTAAAGGGAGCAAGTGTACAGTAACTTCAACATATTTAAATATTGAAATACTTCACAAAGTACCACTTGCTTACATTTTAATTATACTAATTATCCATTTACTAAATAGATCTCCTATCACCCTTAACTATAAAAAGGGGCCTCTACCAGTTGGAAAGGTTCCCATGGGTTTAGCATGCACCTTCAGGAGAGCGGTTCTTGGACCAGTGAGGAGGAAGAGAACAAATGCCCTTTAATCCAGACTGCATTTATAATCCAATGGCAGCACAGACCACCATTATAGCCAGGTTCTGCATCAATCAAAGCCCTCTCTTTGCTCTTGGAGCTCCCAGCCGTCCAAGTACTACCTGCAAATAAACTATATTTTTTTAAACCGTCTTTTATAAATAATATATAGTCTTTTAGACTTGTCATTAATTTAGAATCAACTAAAATTTGAGCTTCCATTATGAGCCTGATACTTTGCTCGATATTTTTACAGAAATTATTTTAATCTTCATTGATGAGATGAAGAATCAGAAGCTCATAGACCTATTTCAGTCACACAATTAATAAGAGGTGGACAAAGTATTTGAATATACATCTATTTGAGTCCATGCTTAGTGCTTTCTATGATGTTTCTGTTTTTGTCAAATTATCCTTAATTCGGGCCACATAAAGCTATCATAGGTTACTGCATTTGTTTCCTAGGGCTGCTGTAACAAATTATCACAAAATTGATGGCTTAAAACAACAGAAATTTATTCTCTCACAATTCTGGGGGCCAGAAATCCAATATCAGTTTCAGTGGATTGAAATTAAGATGTTGGCTGGGCCACATTCCCTCTGAAGGCTCTTTGGGGGAGAGCCATTCCTTGCCTCTTCCAGCTTCTTGAGCCACATTCCCTGGCTCATGGCCCTTCCTCTGTCTTCAAAATCAACAGTGTAGCATCTTCAAATATCTCTCTCTCCTTCCATCATCAAATCACTCTCTGCCTTCTGTGTGTATGTCTAATCTCCCTCTCCCTGCATTTTATAAAGACATTTGTGATGGTATTTAGGGCCCACTTGGGCCAACCAAAATAATCTGCTCATCTTAAGATCCTTAATTTAATCACATCTGCAAAACTTTACTATTTAGACAACATTCACAGGTTCCAAGAATTAGGACCTGATATCTTTAGATGGCCATTATTCAGCATACTACAGCCCACCGTCTGGGCCCCCCAAATTCATATCCATCCCATATATAAAGTACATTCACCCCATCCCAACAACCTCAAAAGTTTCCACACATAAACATAAACTCCAGTCCAAAATCTTATTTAAATATCATCAGCTCAAAAATCCTGTCTCACCATCTAAATAATTTAAATCAGGTGTGGGTGAGACTCTGGAAGTAATCCATCTTGAGGTAAAATTCCTCTATATCTCTGGATCTATAAAATCAGAAAATAAGGTATCTGTTCCCAAAATATAATGGTGGGACAGACATAGTACAACAGTTATACACATTTGTATTACAAAAAGGGAAAAATGGAAGGAAGAAAAAAGTCAACAGTCCCAACCAATTTCAAAATCCAGCAGGGTAAATGCCATTTGGTTTCAGGACCTGGAAATCATCCTCTGTGGCTTGAGGGTCCTGCCTTTGGGCCCATGGTTAGGGTATCTGCTTCTGTACCTGCAGTTCTGCATGCTGTACCCAAGGTTCTGTCCTCACAGTGATCCTTCCTTTTTCTTGAAAGCTAGAATGTGTTTGCAGTGGAATAGTTTTATCAGCCTATTTCCTGCTTGTAGAATTTTGGGAATCTGACAGCTTTCCTTCATTTTGTCCTTTCTCTGTCTCTTTCAGTCAAATCTGGCAGTGTTTCTGCTGATATAACATTCTCAAAAACTTTGTGGGTCTCCTGTGTATGTCACAGGCATTCATGTCAGTAGATAAGAGAGTCTTCCTCAGATCTTTCTTTGATAATCTCTACTTCTAGCTTCTGTTGAGATGGCTGAGGGTACCCATCAGTCACACGCTAATCTCTTTAGCACTAACTTAAGGCTGTCCAGCCAACCCACTGGCCTTTTCTTTAGAGTATACTTTCTAATAGTGAATCTCCTAATTTAGCATCTTTTGCAATCTGGATAGGCTGAGAATTTCCCAGATCATCAAGTGCTGGTTTTATTTTGCTTAACAGTTCTCTCTTCACTTTATCTCTTTCCTCTCATGTTTTACTGTAAGCAGCAAGAAGAAACCAGGCTACACCTTCAACACTTTCCTTGGAAATCTCCTCATCTAAATTTCCAAATTCACCACTTACAAGTTCTGCCTTCCGTACAACTATGAGACACAGTTCAGCTAAGTGTTTGCCACTATATAACAGGGATTGCCTTTCCTCCAGTTTCCAATAACATGCTCCCTATTTCCTCTAGCTCTCACCAGACTTTTAATATTCATGTTTCCACAGCATTCTGTTTATGAAGATATATGTCTTCTCTAAGATAACATAGGCTTTTTCTACCGTGCACTTCCTTCTGAACCCTCTCCGGAGTGCCCTTAATGTCCATATTTCTACCAGAAGTCTGTTTGAGGCAATCTAAGCTTTTTCTATCCTGTGCTTCAAAATTCTCCCAGCCTATACCCATTATCCAATTCCAAAGCCACTTCCACATTTTTAGGTGTTTGTTAGAGCAGCACCCTACTCTGAAGTATAAAAATCTGTATTTGTTTCCTATGGCTGCTATAACAAATTACCACAAAGTTGATATCTTTTGTTTTTTTCTTTTTTATTGTGAGGAAGACCAGCCCTGAGCTAACATCCATTGCTAGTCTTTCTCTTTTTCTGCTGAGGAAGACTGGCCCTGGGCTAACATCCGTGCCCATCTTCCTCTACTTTATATGGGACGCCACCACAGCATGGCTGACAGGCAGTGCATCGACGGGCGCCTGGGATCCGGGCCTGCGAACCCGGGGCTGCCAAGCATGAACTAAACCGCTGCGCCACTGGGTGGCCCCACAAAGTTGATGTCTTAATACAAATTTATTCTCTCCTAGCTCTGGAGGCCAGAAGCCCAATTTCAGTTTCACTGGGCCCAAATCAAGGTGTCAGCAGGGCCAAGCTCCCTCCACGGGTTGTAGGGCGAGAATCTGTTTCTCTCTTCCTCCAGCTTCTAAAGCCACATTCGTCGGCTCCTGGCTCCTTCATCTGTTTCAAAGCCAAAACACTGTATCTTTACATCTCTCTTTCTCTGCTTCCATCATCAAATTGCCTTCTGCCTTCTGTGTGTATCTAATGTCCTTCTGTCTCTCTCTTATGATAAGAACAAGGGATAGCATTTAGGGCCCAGCTGGATAATGCAGAATAATTTCCTCATCTCAATCTCCTTAACTTGATCACATCTGCAAAAATTTTATCATGTAAAGTAGTGTTCACAGTCTCCAGGTATTAGGACTGGATATCTTTTGGTGGCTATTATTCAGCACACTAAAGTTATTATCTCCTAATATAGGTAGCTTCCTGGAATCTGGATCTTAACCTAGGAAATAAGTGTATTGAACAAAAATATCTTAATAATAATTTAGTTCAAAACATTCATTTCAAAAATTAAGACTCTGAGGCCAAGATAAAGTAAATGACCTGCTAAAGATCACACAGCAGGGGGCCGCCCGGTGGTGCAGCAGTTTAGTCCGCGCTTGGCAGCCCGGGGTTCGCAGGTTCGGATCCCGGGCGCCGGCCGATGCACTGCCTGTCAGCCACGCCGTGGTGGCGTCCCGTATAAAGTAGAGGAAGATGGGCACGATGTTAGCCCAGGGCCAGTCTTCCTCAGCAAAAAGAGGAGGATTGGACAGATGTTAGCTCAGGGCTGGTCTTCCCCACAAAAAAAAAAAAAAAAGATCACACAGCAAATGTTTTGACAGAGCCGAGACTATGAACCACATCCCTTTACTCCCACTCTTTGCAGTGCATAATTCTTCTTCTCTAAATGAATTACCAAGACTTGTTCATTTCTTAATTGTCACCAAATTACCCCAGAACACAAATACAACTCTGAAACCATAAATAACTATCTCACAGCCAGCATAAATTTTAAAAGAGAGTAAAGTCATCATTTAACTCCACTGGACATAGTCAATAATAACCTTAGGCAAATTGGAGAAATATGGGAAACGATCCATTTCAAGTACTGTACAATATTTCCATTCAGAAGTTTGTATAAATTTAAGTACTTAACATTCAGTTTAGTAATGATGGCCCTAACTTATTTTCTGAGTTCTCAGAATTGTAGAACCTAGAATGGAATTTTAAAAGATAATTTACTTAGCCACATTTTTTCGTGTAGGTAGTATATTAATCACACTTTCCAGACCAGGTGACTGAACCAAAGAGAGTCTAAGACACTTGGATCAAGGACATGTAGTTAAAAAGAGCAACTTACCCAATAAATATATAGAAAGGACTCATTATATGCCAGACACTGTATTAAGGCCTTGCATGCAAAGCTCAGTGTGATTCGTACAGTCCTCACCCTCAACAAGCTTTCTGTGTATGAGGAAACTCGACGGGCAAATTAATCAAGCGTGAGATTGTGCTAAAATAATAGATACAGAGTGTTTGGGGAGTGCAGGTTTTGTGGAGACAATAGAATGATCAGAAAGGCTTCCTAGAGATGACATCTAACTGGGACCTGAAAGAAAGGGGAACAGGGCAGGAACATCATTCCAGCCAGACCTAGTATTGTGTGCAAAGGCTGCACATGAGGGAACAAGGCATGTTCTGGAACTGAAATCAATGCAGTGTGTCTATAATGGGGAACATAGTAAGAAATGAGATTGGCGGGGGGGGGGACCCAGTAGGGAATAAACCATGAGGGCCTTGCATGACATGCAAAGCAATTATTCTGAGGACAATGGGAAGAAACTGAGATACTTATCAGGGAACTGGCTGGTGTCTATTTGTGCCTTACGCAGACCAGACTTGCTAAGACTAGGGTGATTTTGTAATGGGACACTTTGAGGGTGAATGGGGTGCTATTCATAATATGCCAGAACAAGAGGCATATACCGAGACTGTCCGAGGCAAACCAAGACAGAAGGTCACCCTGGCTAAGACTGGCCTAGGTTTGAATCCTGACTCACTTATGCTAACTATATAACTTCAGTCTAGCACCATAACTTTTAGACTCAATTTTCTTATCTAAATATAGTATGGGGGTAACAATGACTATTTTACTCACTTCACACAATTTTTTGGAGCATCAATTGATGAAAACATTAAAATGCTTTATAAACTATAAGATAAAGTAAGGTCGTATGACATCAATTTTCTGCCTAATTTTTTATCCCATGACTTAGGGATCTTTTTAGAAAATGGGATAATTAAAAACAACACAGAAGTCATAGCATAGAAAAGTAATGAGAGCTAACATTTTTGAACTCTTGAAATATGCCAGGCCCTATACTGAGAACTTTACATTTATAGTCTCATTTGTAAATTTACAAACTCATCTTTCCAACAGTGATGATATTATTATCTTCAGTTAACGCTTGCAGAGATCAAGATCCAGGGAGTAATTTGTCCAAGTCTACACAGCTATGCAGCTTTAGAATCGAGATTCCACATCAAGAAGTTTGTCTCCAAAGTTCATTGGTCTTAAGATTGGGTGTATTTGCATAGATGCTATCTGTAACCTGCTCTCAGTTTATTTTAAAAATACTTAAGTATACTGTTTTGCAAGAAAAAGAGCTGTGGTCTACTTTGTTTCTTTTCCTAATCTCCTAAACCAAGTAAATCTAAGACAATTTAGAACAGGATTGACAAGAAAAAATACACAACTGGAGCAAGTAATATTGACGTCTCAGTAGTGTTCTTTGGGAATCTGCTGGGAAATTACAAAACCCCTTCCCAGCGATCTGTTAAGAATTTCTGCAGTAGGGACTATTTTAAATTTTTAAGTAATGATCATTTAGCAAATCGGGAATGCTCAAGATGATGCCATTGGTGTAGACCAGAAGAACTACTTTTTCATGTCCCTAGTATAAAATGAGTTCTGTTTTTGTTTGTTTTTGCTGATCAAACTACAATTTTAATATATTCAGGTTATGTCAATTATACTATAGTTTATACTCTTTTCAAATATTTCTCTGCTTTCTCTTTGTTTTTTCTTTACTTCCAAAAGTAAAAACTATAAAGAAAGAAAGAAGGCTGATTTTAAATAAAAACTGTGTTACTGTAATGTTTTAGCAGAAGATTTAAGTCCTCAAATATAAGGATATGTACAAACTTCCCTCTCACCTGACAGCACATTCTGGTGTATCATGCTTTAATTTCATAAGATACCCCCAGTCTGTAAACTCCTCCACCCCGTTGTTCTGCCCATCGTTTCCTGAACACTTCATGGAAGGCTCTGTGCCCACATGCTGCTGTGCCTTCTTTTAGGATATTCTTACTCCTCTCTTTTTATCTAAGTCCCTGTCTAGCTGGAGTCCCTTACCATCCTCCCCGTGTCAATCATCCCTCCCTCATTTACAGGTTGCTGCTTACTTAAGTTCTGCCCTGCTTCTCTGGAATTTAGTATAAACTGCCTTATATCATCGTCTTAACTCCCTGTGAAGATCTGTCTCTGCCTCTAGACTGCAAACCCTTTGAGGGTATGAGCCAAAAAGGTCACAGTCGTGAGATAGGAAACAAGAAACTTAACTACAGAACTTACTGAGAGTTGAGCATCTGTGATAATCCTGGTTCACAACCATGTCATGACTTGAAAGATAAGATTTGTTTTGAAATATTTAAAAATGGAGTCACTTTTCTCTTTCTGCCTTTTATGCAATAATCTGTCTTCTTCCATTCTCCTGTTACCTGTTTTGCTCCTATTTTTGTTTTTTGTTTTCTTTCTTTCTTTTGTTCTCTTTTATGATTGTGTACTTGGACACATTTGTTATCTTCTATTCTTTATTTTCAGCTCTTTGCTTTCTCCTCAAGTTATCTTCAATTTTCAAATATCTGCTAGTAGTCTCTTAATGAACCAAACCTCTGCCCTTTCCCCAAAACTTCAGAACATTATGAATTTCAGATATTATAATATTTTGCTTCTTAAGAAATGACAGATATATTCCTCATTCCTGCCTCTTTCTTTAATTCCAATACTTTTAATTCCCACTTCATCAAAAAATGTTAGTTGCTTTCCTGATGCTTTCCCCTGAAACATGGGGAAGCATCATTTTTACTTTTTCTTTATGTAATACCCATTTGGTGAGGACTTATTATGCACCAGGTACTGTTAAGCCATTAATACATTAACCCTGACTTCTCTAAATTTCTTACCAACCCCCAGGCTCTAGCATGACTTTTCTATACTTCTTGGAGGAGGCACCAAACTCTCCCCATGCTGCCCACTTCCTCCCACCTCCCACCTTTGAAAGGCTTCTCTAGCCATGAGGTTTACAATGGTTCCCAACTGTTTTCTGTTAAAGTACCCTACTTATTTCTTCCACAGTATTTATCCCAATTTTTCATCATCTCTCTGTTTACTTGTTTTTTTCTTTTTGACACTGTCTGTAGAGTGAAGGTCTGTGAGAGCAGAACCAGCATCTTCTTTCAGCACTGTGTTTAAGTGTCACACAGTATCTGACACAAAGCAGGCACTCAATAAATCTCTGTTGAATGAGTGAGAGATCTCATTTAATGTTTACCATTTAGGAAAGAGGTAAGTGTTGTTAATATCCTTGTTTTACCAATGATAACTTGCCCAAGTCACACACTATTGTCTGTCTGTTTGGGACCTGAAATGGACCCACTTCAGTGGCTTCAAAGCTCACTTTCAATCCAGGTCCATGCTTGTAATCACTTTTAACCAAAGCCCATACTTTTAATCTCTCCAGCCCACTACCTGTTTAGTAGGGACTCGGACTTAGCCTTCCTTACTTTGATACCGTGTCAGCAATTACTTCTTTGAGATTCCTTTTAGATCACAGGTTCTCATTTCAGTTAATTTAACATCCAGTCGAATGCCAGGGCTTGGGTTATATTTCCCCCACACCTTTCTTGTCATGTCAGCCCTTTTGCAGTGCTACTCATTAGCCTGATCTCTTTTCTGGAGTTCAAAACCCATGTCTTCACCGCTCCAGCAAAGCATCTCCTCCTTCTTTCACAGTCTGTGTCGAAATGCTCTGCAGCCACTTCTGCTTTTCCTCTAGCTTCGAACATTCTAGTTGTGTGTTCTTTACCATCTCTCTTGCTTCAGCTTTAAAGTACTTCTGTAGTTTTGTTCATCAAGTGTTTATACCATTATCTGATTAACATCCTTAGCACTTTTTTTGTCTTCATATTTGTGGAATCATATCCTTCTACGGAGAAGTTCCCCAAACTGCCCTAGAAATCTGGTTTATTAAGTTAGTAATTGCTATTGTTAACAACATTATAAATGTATCTCACGTTAGATCATAAATAGCATGTAAATTAGTATCATGTGTTACCATCTTCCCTATGTTACAAAATATTAATTTTTCTTTTAATAATTCTATCAATAAATCAAAGCTATTTAGGCTTTGGAAATATATCTATATAATTTGAAGCCAATTGTAAAAAGAAGCTTGGCTTTTAACTGTCAATTTAACTTATGTAAATCATCAGATTCTGCATATAATAAAAATAAATCTAATTCAGTTATCAGTGCCAAAAAGGTTTTTCCTTGAAAGAAGTATGTGAACACACGCATGCTGTTAACTCATATTCTAACTCCTGCCTGTGACTCAGTATCTTTCTAACAAAGATATGTGCTTTTCTGTATTTGGTCAGCCTGGAGTATACATGCGTGTATGTTTTACATTTTCTCCATTGATAGCCAGCATTAGTGAGAATGTGTGTTTCATTTTAAAGAGCTACATTTAGCAGGGGTGTTCAGAGAAGCTTTATAATCTAAGTGAAATTCTGAGAGTTGAAAATATTAAAGACCTCCAAATTAGCATTCATCTTCTTTGAAATAAGTGATGATTAAAGTAGAAGATAAATAACTGATTTCCTAAATCGTCTTCACTTTCTTTCTCTTAGGCGTCCAGACAACAGGAAAAAGGTAAGGAAGATGGTAAAGAGGTAGTAAGTGTTACATGTCCTAAAACAATTTAAAAGAAAGGTAAGATGAACCTGCAGGGAGAGTTACTGGGAACAGAATATTTAACCTGGAGGAAGAGTGCAGAGTGATGACTTAGTAACCAGACAGTCAACATCCGTTCTCAGATGGTGTTTATCTGCAGTTTGCCCACTTCACTAAAGGCAAAGCTATAAGAAATCGACCTGAGTGCTGGAACAAGGGAGAATTCACTGGAGATTCAAAATGAGGAGAGGCTCCTGATGGAGTATGTTGAATTTACATTGCTGAAGACTTTTATGCATAGAATATAAACTATCTCTTTTGGATGCTACACATTGAAAGAGGTCTAGGCTGCTGGCTATAAATGTAAACATGGGATGCTGAGCAATGATAATAGATGACTTTCTCTGGCCTACAGAGTATGTAAGGGGTTTAGAAACCAGGGAAGAGGGGGAAAAAAAGAAAAAAGAAGAAGAAGAAAACAAGAAAAGGAAATGAAAATACTGGAAGGTGAAGGGGTGATAGAGTATCAGGGATTCAGGGATTCACAACGCCTCAGAGGCAGGGTTGCCACAGATGGCCGACATTTCAGATGTATAATGCCTCAAGACAGAACTATTAGAAAGAAGTTGATGGGCCTTGAATTGTAAAGACTCCATGAATACATCAAGTTATCCTCAAACAGGGGCAATATCTCAAAAAAGGTTAAGGATGAACTAACACATACGTTTATGAGTAAAGCATGTTAGCACAAGGTCCTTGAAAGAAAATAATAATGATTACAGAAAAATGCCTTGTTAAAAAAGTTGTTAATTTTGCAGTTAACCATGCCTATTTAGAACTGAGTTGCAGTTACGCCATACTATTCATAATTAAGTTATAATTGTAGTGAAAATATTAGGTGGTATTTAATTGATAATTCCTTGAAGTTGGAGATACATCAACTTAATCAATACTTTACCTCTTCTATTATGGTTAATGAAATGATTCATTCATATCTCACCGTCATCATTCATTGTAGGAAGCATGCCAAACATTTGAAAATTCCTCATTAATGATAACACACATACTGACAGATTAGATATAAGTAAAGGTGGACAGATTTAGGTTGAAGAATTATTAGGTGAACTATAAGATGAGGCAATGCTTTACTGCCAGCACTATGAATCTATCAAATAGTAATTGGAAGCACGTGTTAGCAGCAGTAAAAAGTCACTGTCCAGTGTCCACCTTACATGGGAATCTACTCTGAGTGTCTTCTTTGATTTATTGTTCCAATTAGAACACAGTGTTCAAAGAAAGAACACAACTGACCTGATTTAAAAGCAAGCGAGCCTTTAAGGCTGTTATTTTGTGGATGACCTGGCTCTCTTTTAGATATCCTGAAACTTTCTATTTGTGTAAAATCTGTACTAATTAAATACTTAGTTTTAAACTGATTCTGTAAAGCATCAACATTTTGTATTCATTAATTCAGTATCAGAGTGGTGGCTTCCCAAGACGCAGGTATATTTTCTTTCACTAATTTTCAAGGCACATTTCTAGGTTATCACTTGTTATACTGCCTGACTGGCACAGGTCAAGGTAACAGGCAGTGAAAAAAGAGTGCCAATTATGAAAAGTAAATATTTTTAATCTGCAAAATCAAGTAATACACAAGATTGGTCAAATGGCAAATGTAAATGGTCTTAAATCATTGTAATATATCATGAAAAAATAAGATATTTCTGCATAATGGACTTGAGACAAAATGAGGTTTATTACTTTTCTAGACTGTGATAAAACTGTATTAAAATTATATAAACATGAATCTTATGCCCCATCTTACTGGAATATTAAAAGAGAACTTTAATTTCTGGGAGGGAAATGCTAATATTTTGCTTACTTACACTAAGCAAATATTAACTATTAATGCTGACAAATGTTGGAACAGTAATACTAAAAATGTCATCTGAATTACTCTTCATTGCAAAGTTCACAGAATTAATGTTAAGATAGATTAAAATCATTTTGAACTAATACATGTGTATTACTCTTCCTTCTGAAGCGTAATAAAGAAATATCATTTGTACTACAATTTTGGATAAGCATACAGACATTTAAGGCTTAGGAAAGATGTAGATATTCATAGGCAGCTCATAAATGTAAGGAACATTAGCTCCATTTCAAATGAGCTGTCAACTTTTTTCCAACATTTTGGCATGTGGAAAGTCAGATGTTTGGATAATAAATGGGGTTTGCCTCTGAACATTAAGGTAATTGTGCAGGAATTTAAAGTGCTCATTCATGTTCTACTATAAGTTCGTTAAACACTAAAGAAATGAACTGGAACTGGATAGTAAAAATGTAGAAGAAAATACGCATACAATGGGGTTTCCTTCATTCTGTAAGACACAATTCTTCTTCTTCTTCCTCTTCCTCTTCTTCTTTTAAATTCTGTGCTTAAACATCATTTTGAAAACACCTGTTTTTAAAGAGTGGTTCATACCTTTGGGCAATAGATTACCGAAATACCCAAGACTTCAAGATTGATGTCTCTGAATTCTCATACTCCAATATCGGCATGTGATTTCTGCCAACTGTTTTCTTGGGTTTCTTCTAGCAGATGGTTATAAATCAGGTTTATGAAGAGGAAACTCTCTGTAATTGTGCATTTTTAAAGGATTTATGATAAAGCCATCAAAGTGGAGGGTCCATATGGTAGGAATGTAGTAAAGGTAGCAGGACAGTGTCATGTAAACATTAAATACAGTGCCTTCCACCTTCATAAATCCTCAATGCTCATGATTTAATGCTGCCGGTTATAAATTATGCAACCAAACTCTAGAAACAACCACAACTTAAATAAGACACCAGTGGAGGCCATAAGTTGTATATAGGTTTTCTTCCCAGAAAACTGTTGTGTATTCATTAGGAGATAATTGAGTCTCTATTTTCCAATTCCAACAATTCTTTTCTCACCTTATTTAACTTCCTACGATAAACTCTAGCCTTGATTAAAAAGTAATAATGCAAACCTTTAATCCTAGACAATAATCTGTCACTTTTACATGGTGAAGTACCGTTTTGATTTGCAGACTCATTTCAAAGCTTTCTTAATATATATTTATATAGCTTTAGGTCTCTAAGATTTTGCCCTTTTTAGAGTTATATATCAGAAGTTTCTGCAACAGCCCAATTTCACACTGGTATTTACAATCAAATTATTTTATTACACATGGGAACAATTAAACATTTGGCCCTCAGCTGTAAACAATTACTCTATATAATGACATTCATGGAGTTTTCTTAGTCATGTATTTCTAATGTCCTCTGTTAAAATAAGTGAGATTGATGTTTATTTTGTGTGTCCATAAGCAATTATATTTCCAAACATAATATCAAAAGAGATATTTCACCTAGAGAATGCACTAACATTGTCTGATACCATGTAGCCACCTGCAATGACACCTTTAACATATTTCATTTCTGTTCCGCTGTCATTTTACTACTGTTCCAATTTCATTCTGAAGAACTGTTGGTGTTCATAGCAAGAAGTAATTAAGGTTTCAGATAATTTGTTTTGAGAGTTTTGGGGTGTCTAATTTTAATATATTGGTATTAATGGTGCCAGCAGCAGAGAGGTAGAAGAAATAAAGATCAATATAACCAGATAGACTTAGGCTTGAATCCTGGCTCTGCCAATTTCTAGTTGAATGACCTTTGGTAATTTACCTTTTTTAGGCTTAGTTTTCATATTTGAAAAATGTGGGTAGTTATATCTAAATCATAGGACTGTTATGAATGTTAAATGAAATATATTTAAAGAAATGGGGTACATACTACATATTCAGACTATACTGATTTCTCTGTCTCCCATGATTTCTCTGTCTCCCTTGTCTGGAAAGACTCACAAGTGCTGTGGCTTTCCATTTTGAGAATATCCATCCTTGGCTGTCTCAAGTTTAGAGACACTTTTTCTTTCCACTAGACTCCCCCTTTTTACCAGTGACAACCATGGGAGAAGTCCACAGCTGTTTTACTCACATCCAGTAATGAGACCGCCAGTCCCAGTTGCAAGGGTACCTAACAGCTGTATCCAGCCTTTCTAGGAGGCCAGAACTGGAGCCGAGTGGTAATGTTTCAAGGGCAAAGCTCTAGATGTAAAGAATGATAAAACAAACCTCAATGAGCCTGAGCATATCTCGTGACAGATACACACAGCTATTCTAAATTATTCAAGCTTTCTCAGACGTCTAGCAGGAGAAACATAATTCATCTCCTCTCCCTTCATTCTACTCTCATATAATGGCAAAGAAGCAAACAAAAAGTACAACCCCCCCTTAAAAAAGAAATTATAATAATCACCCAAATTGAGAAGAGTTTCTTTAGCACATGTAATATTTTTTAGAACCATTCAATTTCTGGGAACCAGCTTTGGAGATAGAAGCTAAAAATGATTTTGCAATGCTATGGGTGATTGATTTCCTTATGCTCCTTTTGTTAGCATTTTGCTGGCAAAAAGCCAGTAAAACAGTTGTTTAATTACCCAGGATATCACAAACATATAACCTCTTAGATAAGCTGTTACTGTATTTTAGCAGCAATAATACTAGGGTCAAAAGTAACAAAGAAAATTAAGCTTCAAATAAGCAAACCTCAAAAGAACAGCTTTGTGTATTTGGAATAATTAATAACTTGTTTAGGAAAATGTTCCTGAAATGTGGTTTTTGGACAAGGAACTGACACTATTCAGAGGTTAGATACCCTAATATTTAACAGGCTACCATTTGGTGGGCTGGCTGGCTGGTTACCCTGTAGGCATGGCAAAAGTTTGTTCACATGTAATTATGCAACATTTAGATGATATTTTAATGATACTGTGTAGTTCAGCTGAATCAATCCAGCTGGTAATTGTAGCAGCATGATTACCTGGCCACATGTGAAATTAAGGCTTTTTCAACCTCTGCTTTTCACTTGCTATGTCTTGATACAGATGTTCTCAGAAAGCCTAAATTATTTAGGGCTTAATGTTATTTAACAGAGCAAGACCCGCCCCCTTTCATTTTCAACCATTGATTAAGATTGCGTTACTATATAAGATATTATAATTTTAACAAGAGCTATTAGTATACTTTATCATATGGAAGGGATAGTAGTATTTTTTGGACAGTTAGGATGAAAATTTACCACACTCATTTTTATGCAATAAAAATCATACACACTTCTCTTTGCAGATATTGTAAAACCATAACTGGAAAACATAATTTATTGTAAAAACATAATTCAATGTATACTCTGGAAGTCATGTTACTAAATAGTTAATTGCACATTGATATTATTTTAGAAAATAGTAATTTAAGTTGCATAAATAGAATAGTAATTTAAGTGTAGATTGGTCCTTGCATCACATTATAAGGACACTTAAATAGAGCAATAACAAAATCAAATTAGTGTCAAAAAAAAAAGAAGTTTGCTCAAGGTTAACACTCTGAAATTTTATCATATTTCTTTGAGATATCTCTATAAACTAAAAATACAAAGAAGAATTTCAGTCCATGGGAACGATTTTTTTTAAACTCCCACCTCACTCTTCAGTAAGTGTTTAGAGCACTTCTTCCCCATCGTCCTACCTGGATGACACCACAACTGTTTTGAAGTGAACAAAGATATTAAATTTTTAATCAGCAACCATGACATCTATACATAGCATTTAATGAGTTCAGGCAACAAATGACTTTTGAGCAAAAAAAAAAAAAATCTGCATCAAAAATGACACTATTTCAGCCACTTTCTATGATTCAGAATGGAAAACTATATAGGTAACGGACAATTTAACATCTGTAGTATTAAATGTAAAGTGGAATGCTTTAAAATACTCCTACAAATATTTTTATTACTTGTAAACATATTGCTAATTTTAGTGAATAGAAGCAGCAGCTGAGGAGGAACAGAAGTTAATGTTGAATGTATGTGAGTCCCTAAATGAGAAAACCAAGTCTTAATTCTTGTTAATCTTTATTTAAAAAGAAAATGCTAAGTGCTAGTTAAGTGTCTTTCCCATTAGTACTAGATACTTTCTGGGCCAAAGAATCTTGAAATGTATGACCCATGTATTTAAGTTAGCTGGCAAATATATGCTTGAAATTCTCAAGCAACTGACACAAAAAAGGTCTCTTTAAAAGGTGACATGGAAGTACCATTGAGATAACGCTAAATGGTCTTTAAAGATGTTCAAATGTCATTGTCTTCTGTCTTCAGTGTGCCTGTTACACAGCCTCGGGATCCTTTCAAACAGCAATCAATAGAGGATGAATAAGTCTCACCACTTAAAAGTAAGTAGGAAAGGAAGCCAACATAGTAATCTGGCTTTGCTGGACTGAATCAAGAAGAGACACATTATCCACCCCTCCTCTTCTAGTTCTCCCTCCGCCTACCCAGCCCACACCCCTGCAAGAGAGAAAGAGCTCAAGAGGGAGAGAAAGAGAGAGAGAGAGGAAAAAGGAAAGAAATCCAGGGATCCGGGGCGTAATTTGCACTGAGGAGAAAACCTCATCCTATGGGATAAACTATAGCCATGGAAACAGACTTATGGCTTTTACTTTGAAAATAAAAGAATGACAGTGAAATTTGTGTGAGGTCTGTGTGAATCCAGTCCCAGATGTTTGCAACCCTGTAGTAGTATGGCTCTGCAATATGAGAGGTTTCAGAAGAAACGAGTACAACAGGACACCACAAAGCAGCGCATATGCTGTTGACAATGCAGACAGGAGCATCATGTTACCAACAGAGAAGGCAGGCAGAAGACAAATAGCGGTGCTGCCTGAAAAGCCAACTTCATGGACTGCAATCACTCAAACCACCATGAGGGACACCCCCCCCCCCAAAGAAAGATCAAAACCAGAAAAATGCTTTCGCTCCTATCTAGAGAGGTGGTGGGGTAAAGGGATGGGAGCGGGGAGCGAGTGGAATTGACTTTCTTTTTTAAAATAAAGTTCCCATAAAGCCCCTATAATTGACAGCGGATAATTATTTTCAGCTTGAGGAAACTGTCCCAAAACTCTTAATAAGATTGCCAGCGAAAAGAAAGAAAATGTGTTTCCTTGAGCCATTTCCAGAAGGGAGGGAAAGGAGACCTTGGGATGAGGTGGGGAAGGGCGATGGAGACAGAGAGGGGCATCTATGCACTGCAACAACTCTCGGGCGCCCTGTTTGGTCCAGCCAGTGACAAGTCAGAGAGACAGGGCGGATAGGGTGGCAAGGAGTCGGGGTGTGGAGGCAGCGTGCGGACCCGCGGGGGTGCAGAGCACGATGTATACACGGGGAGGGGGGTGATTTAGTGTGAAAGTATTCCACTTAATCATTTTACAGGGGTTGGGGACGTAAATATTTAGCTGGCCACATCTGGAACAGATTTTCCCCCCGTGTGGGGTGGGGGTGGATAATTGGAAGGAGGGGAGCGTGCATTTGTTACTTACTGTACGGGCAGTTCTCCTTCTTGGTACCGCTGACCTTCCCATTCTTCTCAATCTTGAGAAAGTACTTGGTGAAAGAGAAGAGCTTTCTCCAGCGGACATCTCCTTGGAGGTGATTGTAGCTCCGGACGTGCCTCCCGGCACTGGAAGGAGATGAGAACGAGGAGGAGGAGGAGGAGGAAGAGGAATTGGTGGCCTCTGGTGACACCATGTCCTGACCAAGGGCTTGGCAG
Source organism: Tapirus indicus (assembly GCA_031878705.1). Classification (NCBI taxonomy): domain Eukaryota; kingdom Metazoa; phylum Chordata; class Mammalia; order Perissodactyla; family Tapiridae; genus Tapirus; species Tapirus indicus. The sequence continues at coordinate 111,086,373 of CM062921.1, read as the reverse complement.
GTGACAGAGACGGAAGACACCAAGAACAGCAACAAGAAGCAGCAGCAGCAGCCGGGCAGGTGGGGAAAGGCTGAGGCACAATGTGTCAGTATCCATTTCCACATTGTACTGAAACTCTCGGCACTGGAAATTGTCTCATCAGAAGGAACATGCTGGAAGGGTAAGACCTGGTGCGAGGCAAGGAGACAGCTGGAAGTGGCGGCCGCTGGTTAGCTCCCTCTGGGCGCGGATCTGGCCAGAAGTGAATGCACCAACATCCATAACTCCTCGGAAGGGCCGGCTGCCTCTCCTCGTTCCTCTCTTGGATCGCTGCCGTGCGCCTCTCGGGTGTCCCGGTGAATGGTGGACGTGGGTGGCCGCAGCAGCAGGAGCTGATGGTGGCGGTGGCGGTGCGGGTCACCAGCGATCTTCACTCCCCCAGGAGTTACTTTGTTCTCTTCTTCACTCCTTTCTTCACCATGTTAGATGCAAAAAAAGGTCTGAAAAACAGATGACAGCACGGTGAACAAAACCCAAAGGGGTTGGGGTGGGAGGCTGGGGGAGATGTCAACCCCTCTGCGGTTGGCACCTTCTGGTCCCTCTCCGCAGAGCCCCAGCCTGCTAGCCAATTCTAAAAGTGCGTCCCTTTGGAGTTGTCAGAACTGGAGGCAGCTGCCCGGTCGCCGTTGTTTTCTTCCCCCTCTTGCTTTCTCTTTTTGGTGGTGCCTGTTGATTTGAAGCCTCCAGAAAGTCACTTCTTGTTTGGGGGGGATGGCGGTTGGTGTTTTGTTTGGCCCTATTTCCCTCCCCCCCTTCCTTTGGAAAGCCAGCTTGTAAACAGGTTGAAGCCTGGAGTCTAAATGTCAGTGATTCTAAGCCAGAGGTGGGCTCTGCCTCTGCTGGTCAAACCTCATTTGCAGGGGTGGAGAAGCGGGGGGAGGGGGTCAAACGGCGGTGGGACATCTGAAACCCTCGGCTGCTGGGAACGCCAGAGAGAGGGAGGGAGGTGGGGGCCGAGAGGGGGGAGAGCAGGGGAGCGAGGAGAGGAGAGCGCGATGCCTCTGCGCGGAGCTCGGGGGCTGCCCCGGGTCCCTTCCTCGCGCTGCCGCAGCCGCAGCCTCCGCCGGCGTCCCCAGCCCGGGCTAACCGCTGCTCAGGCTAAGGCGTCCTTGTGCTCGCTGCGCTGGCCACCGGCGCGAGCTGAATCCTCGTGCTTTCCGAATTTTGTTGCCTTCCAGCCTGAACCAGTCCCCTCTGGGGAGCCCCTTTCTCTCTTGTTTTCCAGCGTAGGATTTTTTTTTTTTTTTTTTGCTTTTGGCAGAGAAGTACTTGAGAGCCACCTGGAGCCTCGTGCCTGGCTGACTTTTATCCCACCCACCTACCCCCACTCCCAGAAGGAGGAGAGGGCTGGGGGAGAAAGCAGAGGATGCTGAGAATAAACCCTCCAAAGCAGCAGATTATAAACTTGGTTCCAGAGAGCACAGAAAAGGAAGACATAATTAGCTTCCTTTCCTCCTCTTCTGCCAGCGTCCACGGAGGTCTCTGCTTTAATGAATCACTGATTTCTCGCTTCCGTTGCCGAAGTAAAAAGTTCACACTTTGTCCCTCTCTGCCTTTTAAGCTCGGGGAGATTTATCGTCACCCTTAAAAGTCAACTCTCTCTGCGCAAATGAAATTGGGGACCGAAATGACCGATGTGTAATTGCTAACATGAGTCGTTTACCGAATCACGCGTGCACTTCAAAGCGAACGCACTTGATTGAGATTGCGAGGATTTAACCACACAATTTGGCTGGATATTCGGCTGTCTGTTTTCTTTTCTGTGCGATTTCCTTTGCACTTTGCCATAAAGGGGAATTTTCTTTTTTCTTTCTTCAAATTTAATGTTTAAAGGGCTCTTTTTATAATTTAACTGCACTTCCAGCCTCCTCTCACACTCGCCACCTGGCAACTCCCTCATTGCTAATAGAAACTTGCTCACAACCCAGGTATAGACAGAAGCAAGTCTCTGGCGAGCAAGTCTTTGCCAAGAATTTAGAGGCACAAGGAAGGAAATGCTGTGATAATCCGCTTCAATCTGAGTAAGAGACAGTTCCTAGAGGGTCACTTCTTTAAGAAATTCCTCTAAAGTAGGGAAAACTTGACTGGAAGGAGCTCCCAAAGATATATTGGTATGAAATATTTATGTTCTGGAAGGCAGTTGGACATTTGTGTTATGTTGAAACATATGAAATTGCCAATATCTTATGGTTTTTGACCTCCAGAAGTGGCAATTTCATATGGCTCAACCTAATATTTAGGCTGCTTTCTGAGGGAGAATCACTGCAAGGTGAACTTGGGAGTTTGACCTCTGCACTGTAATTTGGAGGGAACTAATCAGCACAGCTTGTGTATATACAAGCCAGAATCCCTATAATGTACATTTGGCCTCAATCTTCATTGTGAATAGGAAAAAATTAAAAATCTCGCTTTAGAGATGGGCTTTAGGAATGATTGCCCAATTATGTTGCTTAGTGACCTGAAAAATGACTTTACATGCATGCCCTTATATTTTCGTGTGCATTCAGAGCCTTTGGGATAGAACCACTTAATACTAGAATCAAGATTTTAATTGCATTATTTATAATCCATTGCAATGCTTATTCAAAAGATTTTGACAATGTGGTGAACACCACAGTAGATTTTAACATTTAATATAATTAACTCTAATTTCTGTAGCTATTAACTGGAGAGTTAAGTAAATAAATAGCATATGTCAAACAAGTCTTGTTCTTTCATTAAAGTGTGGATATTTAAAAAGGAACTCACAGTGCTAATTTCAATTTTCTAGTTCAAAGTTTTATATCTGAGCTGACAAATGCCTGAAAGAGGGTTTTGTGTTTCGAAGGGACTAGAGTTTCAGCCCAATTGTTCAGTAGAATCCAAAATGTTTGAATTGAAAACTGATTAAAACTACATGTTTTTTTAAAATTATGTTTGATGACACCACACAGTAAAGATTCTTCTGTGAAAAGTTACAAAACAGAGGAAGTTATTATTTTGAAGTTTCTTTACACTGGGCATCAACACTATGGATGCCAGCTTGAGATTCTTTTAAATTTTTTTTAAACTCATGATAGACACACTCCCCCTCCCCACCCCAAGGTAGTCTCTCCCCCCCCACACACACATACATACACATCTACCAACTTTCTACTCCAGTAGAAGAAACTGTTCAGATGTTTATGTTAGGAGTTGTGTGTTTTTATTCTGTCTGAAATGGGGAAAAACACATCTTTGAAACTTGCACATTAAAATCTGGTTTCAGCAGGTGCAGTGTTTAAAAGTTCTAGAGGCTTTTTGCTGCTCTTCTCTACAGTGTGATGACAGGAAGGGCATTTACAAAACAGCCCAAAGGAAAAGCTGACATAGCTTTTTAGATTATATCTCATTCTTCTTCTTCTTTTCTGTACAGCCTTTCTTTTCTAGCACAGTCGAATCACTAAATACTCCACTGCTTTGCATTGTTAGGTCACCTCTTAGGTTAGCCCGAGAAAGCCTGAGAAAAGTTCCACAGGAAAGATGCACTATTTAACGGAATTCAATCTCTCCCAATAGATTTGAATCACTAACATAAATGTATGAATGTAGATTATATCTCTGTAATGAGGCCTGAATCATTCTGAGTTACTTCAAAGGACTGAAATTCTACCTTCCTTTTTTAGCAGCAATAATCAGGTCTTAATGGGTTCCTTTATTAATTGTTTCTCTGCAACGATTGAAAAGGACAGTACAAGCCTCAGATTAGAGTGATACCTGCTAACTCTAAAGGCTATTTTTCTCTTTTTTTCCACCCTCTGGAAGGCATGCTTTATTTCTATGCCCTAAACATAGCCAGTAATATTAGGCTAAATCTTTATTGGAGGAAATAGATGTGACCTTTTGTTAAACGTGATGTCTTAAGAAATTATTGAGGCTTTTAAAAGCAAGACTGTGGCCGCAGCCATTGAAGAATCCTAAAAGGTGGCTCTTTAACCTTAGAGCAGCAGTTTGCAGATGTCCTTCCAGATCCTTCAGTAGCTGTTCTGTTTGAGCAGTTTACGTGTTAAGTGTGTGTTTCCTGGACTCTTTATGCTCGGCACTCTCTGTGGTTCAGTTACAAGCTGTGTGTCCTATTATGTGTGATGTTATTGGCAGTGTCAGCAAGCCGCTTCAACTAATACTAAGTCAGGTTAAAAGTCAGCCAGGCTGTTCTACGACGTAGACATGTGCAGGCCTCATTTTTGAAGCCAGCAGCCCTTATGAGTGTATGTCGCAGCCCACTTTCCCTCCTGGATACGGAAAATGCTGGCTTTAAGGCATTGTTGGGGCTTGTGGTCTTCCCAGAATGCAGCTAGACATGATGTTTATAGTCAGTGACAAATGGGGCAAGTAAAACTGTGATATCTTATTGTTTTTTAACTGGGAGTTTCAAGTGACAGGAAAAGAGGTCTTACCTCACAGGCAGAGTAGTGCAACCAGAGCCAGTAGGAATCTTAGCAATAACTGAATCCAACTCATTCATTTTATAGATGAATGAACTGATACCCAGGTCACTCAGTGGTAGAACAGAGTTGAGAACCCAGGTGCTAGACTGTAGGCTCTTCTGATTTTTTTGTAACACCTGTCCTGCCTATTTTCTCTTTACCCCTCCCTACTCCTCTTCTCCTTATCATTGATCACTCATCAGTCTAATATGCCTGAGATGCCGGGGTGGAAGTGATAAGAAGGGTTAGAAGGAAAACTCTTATGGAAAACCAATATATCTTTGCTGCAAGAGATTAGCCAGAGAAAAGTAATAAAATAATTTAGTGTTGAATTATTAAGTACCAGTTGCTTAGCCAAATAAATATTGATGTATAGTTGGCAAAGGGGGTTATTTTCTCAAAGCTTGTGAAAGGAATGCAATTAGAAAGCAATGCATACTGTCTATTTTCAGGATATTCAAGGATTTTTTTTTCCATATAATCGGAATTTCTAAGTTCTCCTCCAGGAAATTTATGGCATCTTCTAAAAAATAGATTTATAATTAGATTCTGCTTTCTGTATTCTAGTATTAAATTTCCATAAAGCCGTGTGATATTTCAAAGCATAGGTATTGGCTTAAACAAATTTTTTTCCAAGTGTAAAACTAAGGTAAATTTACCATTCCCTAGCTTTCAAACAGACTTAGTGGTCTATTATTGAGAAGGAAAAATGGCCAACATGGTGAAAAGGATGGGGAAAACGAAAAATAATTCTACATAAGAATGTTTAAATCATACAATAAATGACCAAAAATTCCTGGAAACTGAGCTCTGCATCTCAGCACCGAACATAACAAGCCTATTTCCACAAAGCGGCTATCGGTCTCCTCCCAGCTGATGGTAAACAGAACCTTCCCTTGACAAAGCTGTGAAGTCTCTGAAGAGTTTGTTTTCTGTGTTCTCAGCTGTCCCTTTGTAGAACGGTGCCTCCTTCCACTTCAAGCCCTCTACGTTTCTTAGTCCTGTGGCCTAGATCAAAATTTTAAACATTCTGATATGAGTCATTTGTGTTTGTGCACTAAATGGCAGGTCATAATGTTTTCTTTAAAGTTGCAGTGTCTTACAACGACAGATATTTATAGTGTGTTCATTTCGTCATCCATTCCCTTAATTGGCTTTGATTCAACTAATCTTCATTGATACCTAACATGTGCCACCTAGGCACTGTGCATGGTGCAGGACTTTACCAATAAATAAGACAGAGCAACTTACCTTGTAAAGAGCACGAATGAATGAATGAATGAAAGAATGATTTGGGGCACTTTATTATTAGTGATGAACATAATGGGACTCAGAAGGAAAATGGAGAAATTTGGGAAGAGAAAGAAGAGCCCCTGAAATTTCTTTCTGGTTGTTCTACTCCTTACAAAAGAGCTGAAGGAAACTGTGACTTCTGTTCTCTGGCTTCATGAAGGATCAAGACTTGATCTTTTCCTGTTTTATGTCCTTGGCGCAATCCCTCACAGTTTCTCCTACAGTCTGAGGATTCTGCCAATTCAGTCTGACTTGCTCTCCTTTCCTTCTGTTCTCAGACTCCTGAATGCATATTTTCTGCCTTCTAGTTTATTTTAATCACGTCCCAATAAGAGTTCCCTAATCCGTCTGCTGTCTTGTGTGCCTCCTATTAAAATATATATTATCAAGTATAATTTGGCCTGATAACCATTTTCTGGATGTGACAAATTTTGCCTCTGTTAAATAGACTTTGGCAGAGAAGATTTATTATCTACGAATTGCTATTAACAGAAATGTTATTGTGTTAGGGGAATGCAATATTCACGGCACTGGTTTTTCTTGGATTGGTCCCCAGATCCATTTTCTGCCATTCTCTGCTTAGCTCTATGCTGACATCTGTGCATCACCAGTGACCCTTGGGCAGATGACTTGCAGTTGGTTTTGTCACTGGAAGAATAGGATCTTCAGAAGATCAGAGCACAGAAGGAGAGAGAACGCTGGGTATTTCTTCCTCTCTTCCTCCTCTTTGTTTCAGTGTCACTTTTCTGGCAGTGGCTGTGTCCCTCCAGATCCACACTTCCCGCTGGGTGACCCCTCCTCCAGGGCTCCAGCTATCACTGGAGTCCCTGCAATATTTCCTCCTCTTGCCCCTTAAGCTCAAGGAGTGGTAACAGTTCCTCTCTATTGCTGGTCTGCCGTCACCATCTCTTGCTTGTTCCTTCACCTACTGACACCTCTGTAACAGGTAACTTTGTTGAAGTCTCTTCACCTGAATCAGTCGGGGTAAATTCTGTGTCCTAATCAGGACACTGACTGCAATGCAGTATACATCTTCTGCGGTAAGTAACCAGTACATAATACAAATGGGGTTTGTATATATGCAAGATAACAGGGGAGTGTAATTTAATACAAAGTGCATTGTAGAGCATCTAGCGCTTGCTTGATGTGCTATATTCTTTGAGCTGTACAAAAGATTATGATACATGGCATTTGCCCTCAAAAAATACATACTCTAGTATTGAATTTTGATGGATTCTCGCAGAGGTTTGTTATTTAGTGAATGCTTTTGAGATCCAAAACCAAAGAGTAAAACATTTTGATTGCTAAATGTTCAATAAAATACTTTTACGTAATAACTTTAGAAAAGGAATTCAAGAAAGTAGCAAACATGCATTTGTGGAATGCTGTAGCAAAAGCTCTACATTAAAATTAGCTTTCTTCTTTTCAGCTTATTATAAAAAAATTTAAATGTTTCCTAATGTAAATCTTTACTAACTTTAAAATAATTAATGTTTTGTGAGTAAATTTGTTATACTGACCTTTGCTTATAGTTTAGCATAGAAGGGAAGGAGAGAAATTAAAAGTATTCTTTTCTAGCCTACTTTGTTTTTACCTAAAGACAATTCTTTATAAATGGGAACACAGACAGCCTTCAATTGTACAGTTAGGCATACAAAGTGGGTATAGTACCAAAACTCCCAAGATCAAATACATATACAGATAACTTTGTGGATTGATCACTGTCCAGACAATTCCATAAATTTCACAGACAAATAACTTCTTACAGAAATCAGTATAGCTTAGAATTTATGGAGCTCAGATCAAAGCTTTCTTTTTTATCCTCTCACCTTATCACCCTGAGCAATGATAAAATTTTGAACTTTTATAGCTAGAAGAGACTTTAACTTCATTAGTTCTTTACTTTACAGGTGAAAAAAGAAGAAGACGATGGAGAAAAAGCCCTGGGAAGGTGAAGCAAGCTGTCCAGGATGATGGGACCAGTAGTGATAAGCTATTACTTAAGCACTAAACTAGCAAATGGCAGGAATTTCAGCCCTCACATACTTCAAGGATGTGATACACTTGCAAGAACAACAGTGGCCCCTGCTGAGGCTGTGGAACAGGGAGGGAGAAAGAGAACATTTCAGAATCTCCAGGGCATTTCACGTTTGGAAAATTCTCAGGGTTTATTCCAATGTGTGCATTTAGAAGAGGATGTCCTTGTGGTTGAGAACATACTAGGCTATCCCTAAATTAGGAGAGCATCTCAATAAATCACTTAAATCCTAGCTAAGGAATGAGGAGACTGCTCTTAGGACAACAGTTCAAAAATACATCATTTAAAAATTTTTAATTTCTGCTCAAGAATCTATAATGGCTCCTTCTTGCTGCATGCTGGCTTTCATATTCCTACTTCAGTTACCAGTGGAGGTTTGGGTATTTTCGTTTGTTATATTTAAATTTTATAGGCAGAGGGAGAAAGGACTTAAAAATATTTCTTTGGCTAACTTGTGAGAAAGAAATACTGTTTTGCCTTTAACCAAAGTCGTGCTCATTTGTGGGTGGATTAGGGTACATTCCTCCTCCTTTATAGTACTAGCAACATTATAGCAATGTTTTCTGGACTTATTTATTTAGCTGTTATTGTTTTTACTGTTTTAGCTATATTTGCTGTGGTTAAAAATAGAGAAATATGTATGAGAAACATTTTAATCTCATATTTTCTGCAACTAGAAACTTAATTGTGGAAAAGCAGGCAGTATTAACTATAGTCATCATGTTGTACATTACATCCCTAGTACTTATTTATCCTATAACTGGAAGTTTGTACCTTTTGACCACCTTCCTCCAATACACAAACAGCTTTTGCATTAGTTCAATATTTACTTATAACAGATTAATGTTATTTATATGAATTAGTGCTGGATTCTGTCTGCGTTAGAGGTCAACTTCTAGATTGACAGAAAAACCCAGTGAAAGAATTGCTTTGTAGAACAGGGAAAGTAGCCACTTGCAATTGGAAGATAACTATGAATATTTGATTTATCAAAGAGATTTAAGAGTTACAAGAATAGACATGTGAGTTCTTTGTCATTGACAACCAAGATGGAGGAGGAAGTAGAAGAGTATTGACCTTGGAGATATATGTTGAAGCCCAGGAAGGTGAAGTGACCTGCTCAAATGGCAGAGCCAGCACTGATTCTCATCTTCTGACACAATCCTGTTGAGTGGAAAAGTGCTGGGTACCCAGACTGCACTTTGAACCTCAGAAATGCCAATTGGCAAAGTTTGGGAGTATCTGTGTTGGAGAGATCTATGGGGTAAAGACAGTGGTATGTTTGCAATGATGTCTTTCTGTCTTCTTTTTCAGGTGCCTGTTTATTATTTCTTCCAGAAAGTTCTGGGTTCTGAATGTATACTCAAATACAAGCATGTTCTCTCCATCTTTATTCCCTTGCTAAATGCAGACATTTGTTCTGCTCAACTGCCTCTTCTGCTTGATTACTGATACTACAACAATAATAGTCAAGAGAGCTTTTTTCCCTAACTTGGGGGCTGTGCTCTCTGTGTCAAGTTACCTTTCTCCTTCTTTCCCTTGGGCAGAGACCTGACTCCTGAGCTAGTTTTGTGCCAAAATGAAAAATAATTTGGTTATTTTGCTTAGAAACCTAAGGCTGGATGCCTGCACATGAGTTCCACATAATTAGTGGAGAAAAAACTTTTCAAGCTACTTGAGGACATTCCCAGTGAGCATTTGGAGCTTCGTTCCTTGAGGATTCTTCACACAAGATCCCAGTCTAACCACTAAAGACCTGAGGCATGATGCCAAATCAGTTTTTTTAGAGAACAAAGGGGGCCGTGAGGAAAAAAAGTCCCTATTTACTCATTGCTTAAGAGTTGGAATTTAGGTAACAACCTCTGCTGCCATTTTCAATTCTATTTTTGTATTTTGAGTTAGTCAGTTGAATTCTTGTTAATGCATTTTTAAATTAAGTAAAATTTTAAATTAGAACACAGTAAACCCAAGTCCAGGATCTCCCATTATCAAAGTCCAAAATAAAATTGTCCACGAGGTTAAAAAAAATTATAACTAAGCAAACCCGGGGGAAAAAGTGACTCGTTTATCTTTTGGTAAATAAGCAAGGGAAATGAAATACAGACAGCAAGGAAGCCACATATTTGGTAAAGATAGAAACCTCAGATTTTTTTTTTTTTAAATAAAGCAACTTCCAGATTTAGCATATAAAGTATAATTAGTTTTGGTACTTAGGAATGTTTTATTGATAAACACTACCCTTTTAGGCCTACTGAAAATACACAAGGCTGTATCCGCATGACAGCAGATAAATGTTTTAGGAAGAAATTAATTGTTGTATAAAGTTTTGGGAGCCAGTTGCATTTACATCATTTTTTGTCTTAAAAATATTTGCTTCTGTCATTTGGAGGAAATCCTTTCTTTCCTGTTTGAATTGTCTTTATTACCAAGTGAATTTTCCAAAGCCACCCCACTGAGTGACTATTAGAGAAAATTAGAAATTTGTGGGTGACATTATGTTGGTGGAGGAGAAAGAGAAAGCTGTATATCCCCCAATTTCCATGAGGAAAGAGCAGAAGCTGGGAAGTAAATTACAGTTGAGAGGGGATGAGGGGAAGGTGAAATATTTTGTCACACGGCTGTTCCCTACTAGGGCCCAGTGAAGGGGAATGGAGAGGGCAGCTCTGGTGCTGGTGGCGTGCGAAAGGAAGGGGCTCTGATCCAGATCTCTGCCTCTCATCAAAGCAGCTGTAAGACTAAGAGCCTGAGATCCAGCACTTTCCTATTTGGTAGAGAGAAGTGGCTGAGGCAGTGTTCTCACTTCTAAGAGTATGTGAGCTTCCTGTGGAAGGGACTGGAAGCTTGGGTAGGAGCCTGACAGAAGGGAGTGGTTGCTCCCCTGGTGCACATTTTCCAAAAGTGACACCATCTTAAGACCCCTGACATAAATCATCACTATTTTCTCATGAGGTTTTATTTTCAGCACAATTGTATTGTTATTATTAAAGTTAGTGAAAGTAACATGCTTTTGTTTGGGAGGGAGAGAATCTTGAACCAGTAGATCTTAATGATTTTTCATTTAAAAAGGTCATAACATTTAAAGAAGGGGAAGGTAATGTGTTTTAAATTGGGCAATATTTTGAAACTCAAATCAGTCTTTGCCTCAGCAGATGTCATGTGTGCTCTGTGCAGCTGAATGCTATTCTGGGTTTATTTTCTGACAAAAGTGTGTTTCCCAGAACTGTTTCTTACAGGAAAATATACAATTTCTCAGCCTTCGCTTTTGAGACTTCTATACCGCTAGAGAATTCTGAGTCTATCCAGGATGCAAGTGAGATGCAGAATGACAAATGCATGATAACCTGTGTTTTGTTTTTTTTTTTTTTTGTGAGGAAGACCAGCCCTGAGCTAACATCCGTTGCTAATCCTCCTCTTTTTGCTGAGGAAGACTGGCCCTGGGCTAACATCGTGCCCATCTTCCTCTACTTGATATGGGACGCCACCACGGCATGGCTGACAGGCAGTGCGTCCGCGGGCGCCTGGGATCCGAACCCGCAAACCCCGGGCTGCCAAGCGCGAACTAAACCGCTGCGCCACCGGGCGGCCCCTAATGATAACCTGTGTTTTAATTATCTCTATGAATAGTATCTTTTACAATGTTCATGTGGGGAGAAAAGAATCATTCAGAATATTTTTCATGCTTACATAGTTTGTAATATTACATTTTCAAGTGAATAGGAAAAGAAGAAAGAGCACTATACCTGGAAGTTAGGAAATCTAGATTATATTTCTGGTTCTGACACTAATAGGACTAATATTTAGGCAAAGGGATAGATTCCTTTTGACTCTATAATTCTCTAACCTATGAGACCAAGAATAATGAAAGATATATTTTACTAGCACTGCACTATGGCAATAATAAAAATGACGGTATTTAACATTGAAAGCCTGATCTTATCACTTGAATTATTTAGTAGAATTGTGGAATGAAAGGACTGAAAGGTCCATCTAATACTAAATTCTATTTTCATTTTTGTCCCTACAGTTGCAACTGAGGCAGCTATGGTCCACACAGAAAAAATTACTTGCCCAGGGTTATTCAGCTAATTAGTGACAGAACTTGTAGAAGCTGTGTGCCCCACCTTTCTAGTATTCTTTTCACTATACCAATCTTTTACAGCAAACAGAATGCAAAATTGTTGTTGTTTTTAGCAAGATAGTAAGTAATAGAGTGAGAAATATAGAGTAAATGCAAATGTATATAAAGGAAACTCTGACTAAATAGATTTTTTAAAAATCTTAAGCAAGTTTCAGTAGAAAAACTTTGGGATAAATCTAGGTACTTTAGAATGGGAAAAGGTTGGAAGTCAAGTCCACGGTACTTGATTAAAGATGAGAAATCAAAATGACCATCTGTTGGATTATTTACTTATATCTGTAGTGTTTGAGAGTCCTCTTTACCTCAATGACACCGGAATGATGGGCAGTTGGAAGTTCTCAGCCAATAGAATTAACTGATGAGAAATTATCAAAAAAAAAAAAAAAAACTACTTGAATAAGCAGAAAAATGATATAATCATTCATCAGGTAATTTCTAGGAATTTATCCCAAGGAAATAATCCTTGGGGTTCCCTTCTTTTTTTGTGGAAAAATGCCTTAATTTTTAATATCAATATTACTTTTGAACTAACTGACTTCATCCCTGCCTATTTGGTCCTATACTTCTCTAGGAATATTTCCTTAAACAGAGAAGTTTGCTTTTATCATCACCTGGTGTTTCTCATTTTTAATACACTTTATTTGCTTTTTTTTTTAGAAAACTTACCACAGACTTTTAGAAAGTCTTAGTCTAATGATTTCCTTTTGTCCATATATTTTCTCAGTATGATTATACACTACTCTATATACTCCCCCGTAGAGTGCTCTCCTTGTTCCTTGTGTAGCCATGTTTAGGGTATCCACTCCTTGAATTCTTAACCAACACTCATCTCACTCCCATTTAAGTGGCTTGGCAGTTAGATGGAAATAAAACTGATTTTTCACTTTATGAATTACCCAATCCTATTTTGTAAAATTACCTAGTAATTAGTTTTAACAGCACCACATTGCACAATTCTAAGGGCCCATTTTTCTGTGTTTGTCTATGTGAAAAGTGTCTCCTGGTATTTTGCAATGCAGAGATTTATGTAGCAGACACTATTGGCTGCCTATGGAAGAACTATGACCAGCTTTTCCCTTTGTGACAGAGTCTCTGATTTATTTGGTGAACCCACCCTCCTCCTCAAGGCGATATAACTCACTGAAGCAAGAATAATATATCACTGTTTTTGCTGGTGCTTGTTTTTAGGATGGGCATGTGACATAGTTCTGGCATAGGGGAAGGCTTCTGGCAACCTTCCTGATAAAATAAAAGGAGATGCTTCTTTTCTTATGCCAACCATTGTCATATGTAGATGTAGTCCCTGGAACCGTGGCAGAGTTTGTGTCTACAAAGGGAGAAGCAAGCTACAGTCAGTAGCCATCTGGGATGACTGCATATCTGATGGAAAATCACAGGCTTTCTGATTTGAAACACCAAAATGCCCATGTGATGAACTTGACCATTGGAAAGTGAGGGGCAATTCTGGAAAGCAGAGAGCCAGAGAACGGTGGCTACAATTTCTCTGTATAAGCTCTACATCATTATCTGGCTAACCACTGAAACATGCAAGTATGCAACAGATCCTAGGTGAAAATAAAATAACTGAGCTGAGATTTGAGCTACTGAAGAATTTGTACTTTGGATCCAATCAAATTAATCAGTCAGAGGAATATAACAGAATCCACCGCATATCATTCACAATCTCCAGTATATAATCCAAATTCACTCAACATATGAAGAATCAGGAAAATGTGACCCTTTCACAAAAGAAAAGTCAATTAGCAGATACCAAGATGACCCAAATGTTGGAATTAGCATAGAAGGATTTTTAAGAAGTTGTACTCAATGAGGTGAATTAAAGAAAAATATGCTCACATGACTAAAAAGCTAGGAAGTCTAAGCAGAGAGATAAGAGACAGTCAAAGGAAAAAACAGATAGAAATTCTGGAGCTGGGGAACACAGCATCCTCAATAAAAATTTCATTTAATAATAGAACGGAGATTTGAAGGCAAAGAATCAGTGAAACTGAACTACATCAATGACATTATCTGAATAGAGAAAAAACGATTTTAAAAACATAAAGAGACTTTGAAACTTATAGCATAATGAGTTCTAATGTATGTGTAATTGGTGTCCCAAAGGAGAGAAGGGAGACAATGTGGCAAGGAGGAGAGGAGAAGGAGGAGGAGGAGAAATAGTGGCCAAAACTTGAAAGGCAAATTTATAGATTCACAGAAGCTCAATGACTCCCAAACTCGTATGAACAATAGCCCTACATCTCTTAGTAAATTAAATTGTTATAAAAAATTTTACCACAAAGTAAACTCTGGGCCCAGATGATTTCACTGATGGATTCTAAGAAACATTAATGAAGAAATAACCCCAGTATTACACTGAACATTTCATGTAAAAAGAACAAATTGCTCCCAAATTATGATATGAGACTAATAGAAAGTCTGACTAAGGCCTTGCAAAAAAAGGAAACTAAAGACTTTTGTGAATATAGACGCAAAAATAACTAGCAAAATATTAGCATAAAAATCATGTTAAATCTTGACTAAACAGGATTTATCTTAGGAATCCCAGTTTGTTTTAACATTTAAAATAAGTCTAAGGAAATCACTATTTTAACAGAATAAAGGAGAAATTATATGATCAATTCCACAAACACAGAGAAAGTGTTTGAGGACATTGAGCACCCCTATATGATAAAAATTCTCAGCAACCTAGGAGTAAACAGGGATTTCCTTAACCTGATAGAAGACATATGTAAAAACCTACCGCTAACAACATACACACTGATAAAATATTAAACATTTTCCCTCAGACATTGAAAACAAGGCAAAAATACCCCTGGTCACCACTTCTATTCAACATTGGTTGGAAGTTCTAGTCATTGGAATAAGATAAGAAATGAAAATGTTGTGATATAAAGATCATAAAGGAAGAAATAAAGTTGCCTTTAATTTACAGATGATATAATTGTTTATGTAGAAAATCCTAAGGGATCTCCAAAAATACTAGAAATAATAACTAAACTTGACCATGATGCAGGATTCAGGCTAACAGAAAAAAACCTATTGCACCCTTACATACTAGAAGTAAACAATTGGAAAATAAAGTATAAAAAAATTTCATTTGCAATCATGTCACAACACACGTGGTACTTAAGGGTAAATTAAACAGTAGATGTATGAGACCTCTGCACTGAAAACAAGAAAACATTCTTGAGAGAAATTAAGAAGACCCATATAAATGGAGAGGTACAGAATGTTCATGAATTGGAAGATTCGGTTTTTTAAGACGTTACTTCTCCCAAAATTGATCTATAGATTCAATGCAATCCCAATCATAATCTTAGCAGATTATTTGTAAAAATCTACAAATGATTCTAAAATGTATATAGCAATGCAAAAATCTAAAATATTTAAAGCACTTTTCAAGAACAAAATTGGAGGATTTAAAGACTTACTATAATTCTGCATAATCAAGACAGCATGGGACAGACAAAAGAATGACAATGAAACAGACTAATAATCTCAGAAATAGATCCTTACTGGTATAGCAATTTGGTTTTCAACAAAGTTACCTAAGCAATCCAGTGGTAAAGAAAAATATTTTCAGCAAATGATGTTGTAATAACTGGGTATCCAGATTAAAAATAAAAGAAACTTAATTGAGGTTGAGGGTTTCCAGTCCAGCATGTATGTAGCTTAGGAGTCACCATGCCATCCTAACAACAAGTAAAAGCCTGAACAAACTAAAAAATCAACAACTCTTCTTACATCTTTCAGAGAAGTGATGTCACAGGTCAAACCACTGCCCGGTGTGGATAGACACACAGGCAGATACAGAGAATCACAACTTATGGAGCAGAAATCTCCACAGGAACCAGCGTCAGGGTAGGGAAATATGAACTATAATTAACAAATTGCTAGAGGCTCAGTGTGGACAACTATGAGAGTTAAAAATGCCATGGAAATCCAGTCATAGGAGAGCTCCTACATTTCTGTGAGTTTTACTTCTAGGAGCTTTACCAGGTCCCCACAGTGAATATTGAAGAAAAATGTTCTTATGCTTCCACAGGGGGAGGGGAAAAGGAACCATTTTGAAATATGTCAGAGCATTCTGTTCTTCTTAATGAGACCTTCTCAGGAAAAACTATTTTATCAGAGCCAAACTTTCTAGGTTTTATCAGAAGCTAACCTAACCAGAGGAAAGGATATATTCAACTCCAGCCAGCTCTAGCCTTTTATGTAGGAGAATAAAAATACCCAGATCTAGTCCCCTCTAACAGTGCTGTCCCACCTGAGGGCAAGTGGTGGGGAACTGAGAAGCAACGGTGAAGTTCATAATCTAGGAACAAAGATTCACCAAAAGACTAAGCCATAATCATAGGACTATAGAATGCTTCTCTTCCCCACCCCCACCTCACCACTATATTACTAAAGGCCTAATTATCATAGTTCTTTTTACTGAGTATATCATGTCTGCCTTTCAACACAAAATTACAAGGCATAGTAAAAGGCAAAAAACACCGTTTGAGAAGACTGAACCAGCATCAGAACCAGAGTCAGATATGGCAGGAATGTTAGAATTATTAGGCAAGGAATTAAAAAGCAAACAATCTGATTAATATGCTAAGGGATTTTATGAAAAAAAAGTAGACAATGTGCAAGAACAGATGTATAATGTAAGCAGAGAAATGGAAATTCTAAGAAAGAATCAAAAGGGTTGGCCCTTTGATTCTTTTGGCAGCCCAGGTTCAGTTCCCAGGTATGGACCTACACCACTCCTCAGTGGCCATGTTGTGGTGGCAACCCACATACAAAATAGAGGAAAATTGGCACAGATGTTGTTAGGTCAGGACAAATCTTCCTTAAGCAAAAAGAGGAAGATTGGCAACAGATGTTAGCTCAGGGCAAATCTTCCTCAGCAAAAAAAAAAAAAAAAAAAAAAGTAAAGAAAGAATAAAAAATAAATGCTAGAGAACAAAAACAATGTAACAGAAATGAAGAGTGCCTTAGATGGGCTCATTACTAGACTGGACATAGCTGAGGAAAGTATTGCTGAACTTGAGGATGTGACAATAAAAACTTCCAAAACTAATAACCAAAGAGAAAAAAAGAATGAAAAAACAGAACAAAATATCCAAGAACTATAGGAAAACTACAAAAGGTGTAACATATCCATAATGGGAATACCAGAAGAGAAAAAAGAGAGAAAGGAACAGAAGTAATACTTAAAGCAATCATGACTGAAAATTTCCCCCAATTAATGTCAGATGCCAAACCACAGATTTAGGAAGCTCAAAAACAACAAGCAGAAGAAAAACAAAAGAATCTACACCTAGGTATATTATATTCAAACTTCAGAAAATCAAAGATAAAAAAAAAATCTTGAGAGAAGCCAGAAGAGAAAAATACCCTATGTATAGAGGAGAAAAGATAAGAATTAAGATCTGATATCTCCTTGGAAACCATGTAAGCAAGAAGAAAATAAAGTGAAATATTTAAAATGTTGACAGGAAAAAAAACTACCAATATAAAATTCTGTACCCCGAAAAATTACTCTTCAAAAGTAAAGGAGAAATAGACTTTTTTGACAAGCAAAAATTGAGGAAATCTGTTGCCAGTAGGTCTGTCTTGCAAGAAATGTTAAAAGAAGTTCTTCAGAGACAAGGAAAATGATATAGGATCTACATTAAAAAAGGGAGAACATCAGAGAATGAATAAGTGAAAATAGATAAAACTATTTTTTCTTATTCTTAATTAATATAACAGATAACAGTTTGTCCAAAATAATAATAGCAACAATGTACTTGATTATGTATTTATATATATGCTAATGTATGCTTATTTATAAAAGAAATGAATGACAGCAATGATATAGGGGCAGGAGGGAGGAATTAGGAATATTTTGTTATTATAAGGTACTTCCACTACCTTTGAAACACTAAAGTGTTATTTGAAAGTGGATTTGAATTAGTTTTAAATGTATTGTGAATTATAGGGCAAACACTAAAAAAAGTAGAAAAAAGAAGTATAATTGCTATGCTAAGAAAGGAGAGAAAATGGAATCACATAAAATACTCAAAACAACAAAATATCTGAAATGGTATGGAAGACAAAAGTAGGAACAAAGAACAGTGCAACAAACTAAAACAGTAACAAATATGGTAGATATTAATCCAACTATATCAATATCTCCTTAAATGTCAATAGTCTAAATGCACCAATTGAAAGACAAAAATTGTCAGAATGGATCAAAAAACAAAACACAGTATATCATCTACAAGAAACCCACTTTAAACATGAAGACACATGTAGATTAAAAGTAAATGGATGGAGAAAGTTCTATTGTGGTAACACTAATCAAAAGAAAGCAGGAGTAGCTATATTAATTTCCAACAGAGAAGACTTCAAAGCAAGGAAAGTTATCAGGGATAAAGAGGGGCATTAGATAATGATAAAAGGTTCAATACTTCAAGAAGACATAACAATTCTTAGTGTGCATGCACCTAACAACAGAGCATCAAAGTACTTAAGGCAAAATCCGATAAAACTGCAAGGAGAAATAAATGAATCCACTATTATATTTAAGAGACTTTAAGACCACTCCATCAGAAATGGACAAGTCTAGTAGACAGAAAATCAGTAAGGACATAGTTGAACTCAACGGCACCATCAATCAACTGGATATAATTGACATCTATAAACTATTTAATCAAACAACAGCAGACTAATAATCTTCTTAAGCTCACATGAAACATTCACCAAAACAGATCATATTCTGGGTCAATTTTTTCCTATGTACCAGTAAAGAACAAGAGAAATTTGGAATTAGAAACACATTTACATTAGAATCCTCAAAAATGAAATACTTAGCTATAAATCTAAGATAATATGTGCAAAAGTTTTGTGAGGAAATCTACAAAACTTTCATGAATGAAATCAGGGAAGAACATAATAAGTGGATAAATATTCCATGTTCATGGACAGGAAGACTCAATATTGTCAAGATGTCAATTTTCCCAACCCGATCTAATAATTCCATGCAATCCCAATAAAAATCTCAGCAAGTTATTTTGTGAATATTAACAAACTGGTCCTAAAGTTTATATGAAGAGGCAAAAGACCCAGAATAGCTAACACAATATTGAAGGAGAAGAACAAAGTTGGAAGACTGACACTACCTGACTTCAAGACGTATTATAAAGCTACCAGTAATAAAGACATGTGGTATAGGTGAAAGAATAGACAAATAGGTCAGTGAAACAGAACAACCCAGAGGTAGACCCACACAAATATAGTCAACTGATCTTTGACAAAGGAGCAAAGACAATACATGGGGCAAAGATGGTCTTTTCAACAAAGGGTGCTGGAACAACTGGACAGTCATGTGCAAAAAAATGAATCTAGACCCAGACCTTACACTTTCACAAAAGTTAACTCAAAATGGATCATAGACCTAAATGTGAAACAAAAAAACTATAAAACTCCTAGACAATAGCATAAGAGAAAACTTAGATGACCTTGAGTATGGCAATGACTTTTTAGAAACAACACCAAAGGCATGATCTGTGAAAGAAATAATAGATAAGCTGGACTTCAGGAAAATTACAAACGTCTGCTTTGCAAAAGACAATGTCAAGAGAATGAGTAGATAAGTACAGACTTTGAGAAAATATTTGTCAGACACATCTGATTAAGGACTGTTGTCAAAATAAACAAAGAACTCTCAAAACCAAACAGTAAGAAGATGAACAACCTGATTAAAAAATGAACCAAAGACTTTAACAGACATCTTACTAAAGAAGATTTACAGAGGGCAAATAACTATACGAAAAGTTGTTTAGCATCATATGTTATTAGGCAATTAAAAATTAAAACAACAAAGTGATATCATGACACACCTATTCAAATGACCAACATCCAGAACACTGACAACAAATGCTGTTGAAGTTATGGAGCAACAGGAACTCTCATTTATCGCTGGTAGGAATGAACAACGGTACAGCCACTTTCAAAGACAGTTTGGCAGTTTCTTGCAAAACTAATCATACTTTTACCATATGATCCAGCAATCATGCTCCTTGGTATTTACTCAAATAAACTGAAAACTTGTGTCCACAAAAAAACATGCACATGGATATTTATAGCAGTTTTGTTCATAATTGCCCAAATTCCCAAGCAACCAAGATGTACTTCAGTAGTGAGTGGATAAATAAACTGTGGTACATCCAGACAATGGAATGTTATTCGGCACTAAAATGAAATGAGCCATATCAAGCCATGAAAAGACACAAAGGTACTTTAAATGTATATTACTAAGTGAACGAAGCCAATCCAAAATGGCTATATACTGTGTGATTCCACCTATATGACACTCTGGAAAAGGCAAAACTATGGAGAGAGTAAAAAAATTAGTGGTCACCAGGTTTTAGGGGGAGGGAGAGATGCATAGGGAGAGCACAAAGGATTTTTACAGTAGTGGAACTACTGTATAATACTACAATGGTGGATACATGTCATTATACATTCGTCAAGCCCCAGAGAATGTACAACACCCAGAGTGAACCCTAATGTAAACTAAGAACTTTGGGTCGTAACCATGTGTCCGTATAGGTTCATCAGTTGTGATAAATGTACCAGTCTGGAGCAGGATGCCGATAGTAGGGAGAAGTTATACACGTGTGGGGACAGGGAGTATATGGGAACTGTTGAGAAATGCAGTTTCATGCATTCAGTCTTTCGACCCCCACTCAGCCACAAAAGAATGGGCCTTGGGCCTGAAACCCTTCCTCCCTAAGAGATAAAGAGTCCACACAGCCTGTGCACTTGTCACCTGTATGGAAATATCTCTCCCTGTTTCAGGAGTAATGAGTGTTCCTTGTTCTGCTTAAGCTTGTAAGTAAATGGCCCTGAGGCATGCCCCCAGCTGTCAGCATTTCAGACTCAACGGGGGAGGTGTCAGAGTTCCTTCCACTGTGGCTAGAGAGGGGTGTGCATGAGCAAATGGTCCTGCATGGGCTGCTGGGAGAGACCTGTTGGGTCACACCCAATATTTCAACTGATCTTACTCTGTCTCTTCTCTGTGTAAGTAAAGCATCATTCCATCCAGTGCTTGCCCGCATTGTGTTTTCCTTGGTTACTCTGATACCAAGATGCAATGGGCAGAAGTGTTTGCAGTCCTGCCCTGAGATTGGTAACTGGTACGTAGTACTCTGACTGACAGGAACTCTCTTCTCAATTTTGCTGTGAACCTAAAATTGCTCTAAAAATAAAATTTCTCAATTAAAAAAAGGAAGCAACTTAGCCCTTACCTCACGCCATACACAAAAATTAATTCAAGATAGGTTATTGACCTAAATGCAAAAGCTTAAATCATCAAACTTTTAGGAAAAAAAATAGAACTTTCTAATGATGTGTGTATAAGCAAAAGTTTCTAAGGTTACAGAAAACAATAACTATAAAAATCGATAAATTGTACTTTCAGAAATTAAAACTTATGCTTATCAAAATACACAATTAAGGAAATGAATAGGCAAACTACAGATGGGAAGAAAATGTATACAAAACATACATCTGACAAAGAAGTAGTATCTAGGCTGTATAAAGAAACCCTATAACTCAATGAGCAAAGACAACCCAAATTAAAAATGGGCAAAATATTTGAACAGACATTTTATAAAACAAGATAAATGAAAAGAAAATAAGCACATGAAAAAGTGTTTCGGTCAGAGAGGTAAGGAGTCGGGGTTGGCAGGTTATGTAGGAGCTGGGGGTGGATGTGTGTAAGAACGTTGGTTTTTAGTCTGAGAGCAGCAGGGAACCCTTGGGATTTCTGAGCAGAAGAGTGACTTGATCTCTCTTAAGTTAGAAAGAATTCCTCTAGCCACTGTGTTGAAAATAGATTGTAAGGGAACAAAGGTAGAAACAGCGAGATCATATTGGCAGCTGGGGCCATAATCCCGGGAAAAAATGATAGCTTGGCCCAAAGGTTGTAGCATTAAAGGTGGTGAGAAGTAGTTATTTCCTGGATGTATGTTAAACTATAATCAACCGAATTTGCTGATTTATGTGGAGCATAAGAGAGAAAGAATAGTCAAGGTTGGCGCTGAGATTTTTTTGTCTTGAGCAAATGGAAAAACTGAGTGTAGGAGAGAGAGAAAGAGGAGAGAATTGCTGGTATAAAAATGTCCTTAAGTAGGCGAGGAAGGAACAAGATACGGTGTATGGCTGGAGAGACTGGATGTAGAGAGGAAACTGTACAGTTCATTTATGATGGGAGGGATGACATGGAACGTGATACAGATCCTGGCAAGTGGTAGATTTGTTTGAGCCAGCTTGTGAAGGTTCTCTTCTGATTGCTTCTATTTTCTCGGCAAAATAGAAAGCAAGATTGTCAACTGAATTACTTTTTCCCTTTCAAAATTAGAAATCTACATATTCTTTGACTCAGAAATCCCACTTTTTGGTATCTATCCTTTAGAATAAAACACTGGCATATAAGGTCAGGGGGACAAGACTTTTTAGTGCAGCATTATATATAGTGACATAGAAAAAGAATTGTCTTTAATGTTCATCACTCACTGAGAAATAATTTAATAAGTTTTAGGTTATCCATATGTTGAATATTTTCTCTTGTTTGAAAATGAGTTGAATATATATATATATATTTATCTAGAAGAATGGCCATGTTAAGTGGGCAAGGAAAGATAACAAGTACTGTTGCCATTTTTAATAAACAAAAACAACCTTACATACATGTCCATATGATTGTGTAAATATAGGTAAAGATGTTAAGAATAAGCAAGTAACAATTTTAATGTTAGTGACTTGAGGGAGTAGAAATGGAAGAGGATTTGTGGGAGATTTTGACTTTTTTTCCTTTTTATATCCTTATGTTGCTTCAGTTGTGAAAAGAAACACTTACTGCTTTTTCTTATAAAAGAATATTTAATCATATTATCATGTAGAAAATATTTCTGATGGAATAAAGTTTATATGCATAAACTAAAATCACCTGTGCCACCACCACATTCATCAATCTACCCAGGTTCCCTAAGATACCTTTTACTCTTTCACTGAGCCCTGACCCTAGATTTGTTTCACTTTTGCTTCCAACAGCCTGTACCTATGACTCTTCGAAAGAGGACTCCTTTTACTTGCCAGTGAAAAGAGCTAGAAGGGCCTGGTGTTTCTGTCTGCTCAAGGTGACTCTTAGCTGATGTTGGTCTGTTGCAATGCAAGGGCAATCCTGGGACAGGATGACTCAGAGGTATGGCCTACACTCCAGAGGTCCCTGGTGGAATCGGGTTGCAGCCATCCTCCAAGGGCAAGGGGTTTTACTGAAATTGCATTCTTGTTTGGCTTTTCCCCTCCCTGTCCTGCTTCTCCTACTCCCTTACTGGATTTTCGTGGGAGCGCTTTCTTCACAAATCACTTGTGCGTGAATTCTTGTAGCTAAGCCTGTTTCAGGGAAACCCTGTCTAAGGAAGTCACACTCAAAAAATACTGCTATTAAATTTTCCCCCGTCATAATCAAACCTTCACTCTTTAGGCCTCTGCTTTGTTAGGTGACAACAAATTAAATTAATTCAAAAGGGGATTAATGACATTGTTCTGCTAAGGTTCTTAGATTTTATATAAAGCTGTTAATAATTGCTTATTCCCCACCAATGACTTTAGTGGTTAAAATCCAAAACTCTATTTGAAAACTAGTCAATAATGACATGTTTAGGAAGAGTCAAGAACTATCAGCTTTTTTCAAATCAAGTTACATTTGTTACCTAGAAATCTTCTCTGGTACAATTAATTTCTATCCTAGCTAACTTTTAAAGCCAATTTGCTTGCTGTCTGCTCTCTCTCCTAGGTCCCTAGGTCCTTTATTTATTTTTGTGTGTGAGGAAAACTAGCCCCGAGCTAACATCCGTTGCCAACCCTCCTCCTTTTTGCTGAGGAAGACTGGCCCTGGGCTAACATCTGTGCCTGTCTTCCTCCACTTTATATGGGATGCCACTACAGCATGGCTTGAGAAGTGGTGCATCTGTCCGTGCCAGGTCTCCAAACCTGTGAACCCTGGGCCACTGAAGTGGAACGCGCAAACTTAACTGCTACGCCACTGGCCCAGCCCCCCCCACCAGGTCCTTTAAATACGGGCATATACTGATTAATGATGTTTCAGTCAATGACAGACAGCATATATGACAGTGACCACAGGACATTAGTACCATATAGCCTAGGTGTGTAGTGGGCTATACCATCTCAGTTTGTGTAAGTACTGTAAGGGAGGAAGAAATTTTCCTCTACCCTTCTAGGTTCTTCTGGTTGGCCTAAGCAATAAATTGACATGAGACAGATTAACAGGAGAAAAACAAACAAAAGTTTAATGACATATATACATGGGAGGAACCCAGGAAAACCCAGTAACCCACCAAAACAGCTGAAGCCCTCACCCTAAATACTATCTTCAGTTAAAGACAAAAGAGGATGCTGGGAGTGGGGAGAGTCAGGGACTTTAAAGGGAAAGAGGGCAATTCACAGGTAGGTGAAAAGGAGTAAACATTTGGAAAACAAGTGGCCACACAGAAACAGAAGAACACACTGGGGACCCCAACAAACAGGCTTTTCTAAGCCCCTTCCTGTCTACCACCTAGTTCATGTTATGCTAAGGTGATAGCTCACTTCCTGAGATAGGTTTTTAATCTGAATTCTTTTAGGCAGTTAAGGGGGAGGTAACAAATTAGTCCTTATGTTAAAGAGACACTTTTTGGGGTGGCAAATTTTATTCCCCTTCAGCACACTCTATGATGTTCACTAAATGAGAAAATTGCCTAATGACACATTTCTCAGAACATATCACCGTTGTTAAGTGATGCATGACCGTATACTTGCTTTTTCCACCTTATATCCCACCTAGAACAAGGCTAGTCAGAGGCATTAGATCCTAGTAACTACCTCCCAGTCTCTAATTCTGACACATTGTTTCTTGGTGTAGCCTTGCCTGGCTTCTTGGCTGTCTTGGCTTTGACGCTCAGGCTTCTCTGGCTTGACAGTACACCTGGACACATTTCTGCAAATTGACCCTTGGCATCTCTTCTTGGAACACAAGTGCAATTTGAGCTCTGGCTCCATGCACCACAGATGCAAGCAAGAGGCACTTCTACCTTCTGAGGCAGCCCCTCAAACTCCAGCCAGCTAGGCCAGGTTTGTCCAGGATGTCCTTTAGAGAAGAGGCTTGGAGTTGCTACTTATTGACTTTCCCAAATGTCATTGCTTAACCAGTGTTCTGAAGACTGAGTTTCATGAACCTTGGACTCTAGCCTATGGTTACAATTCTAAAATACATTATCCTTATTTTCAGCCTCACTTTTGGTTGTTTCTTGAATTCATCTTGAAAATACATATAGTCTATTTGTATTTGTTCTAATTTTACTTCTGATCTTGATTTTAAGAGATCTTCAACAATGAAACCAGAGTATAAAGCTTCAAGTATTATTTTTGAACTCTAAGATGCACTTTAAAACTTTTACTGAAATAGGTTTTGTAATCACTTCTATGAAGATGACCAAGAAAATAACAAATAGCACCTACCACAAAGTAGTTTATAGTCTATGTCAAGAATATTATATCTGGTGTATAAATTGGAAAGTCATTTTCTTTCTCTGAGCCTCAGAGCTATACATATTTGATGAAAGAATACATAAATTAATTAATTCTTGTCAGTCTTTGCTCAAATTTTACATCTCATCTAGCATATTTTCTTTAACCCCTATGCCTACATAAATTCCAACCAATATTCAGGCTCATCTCAATTCCTAACAAGGATCCCAGAAGGATTGGAATTGAGGTATGAGATATGACTGGTAGATAGTTTTAAGCAACAGGATTACCAGAAAATATGTATTTGCCCCCAGTGACTTTTTGAGGGTTGAGGAGTTTCCTTGGGAGTGGAAAACTGTACTTTGTCCAAAATGTTAAGCATACATGTGTAACATGCTTCAATAGAAGGCTCCAAAACCAAGGTATAGGGAGAAGCTTGAACCCTTACAGATGTTTTTAGATTCAGCCACATGGACTAAAGATGAGAGTGGAATAGTAGGTCTGCATATGGTGTGGTGCCCAGTCCTGAAACCAGACCAGTCTAACTACCTTAGAAGCATGTGTAGATCCTGAGGACAAGAAGGGCTCTTTGTGCAGACTGGACAAGCTGTCCGCTATATTCTGAAATACTATGGGCTGTGGCAGACAAAACCTATTGTTCTTCAAAAGTTCATGAATTATTACTGGAAAGTGACTTCCCAGGTAGGTATCACATTTCCCAGTTCTCCTTGTCATTAGGTGTCACCATGTGACTGAGTCCTATCTCATAGAATATGATAGAAAGTGATAGTGCTACTTCCAAGCCTGGCTCATAAGAATCCTACCTGGTGCTCCTCCATGCTCTTTTATCCTTCCTGCTACCTGTAATGGAGACCTCTCTATTATAGGTTCCAAAGTGAACTCTGGAAGCTACACGCTGAAGATGACAGAACCTCATCAGTCCAGGTCCCTGAATGACTATATGGGAGATGGCTGCCCCA
Source organism: Tapirus indicus (assembly GCA_031878705.1). NCBI lineage: Eukaryota > Metazoa > Chordata > Mammalia > Perissodactyla > Tapiridae > Tapirus > Tapirus indicus. The sequence continues at coordinate 111,059,850 of CM062921.1, read as the reverse complement.
CCAACCTATTCTCCCACCCAGTACTGTCACATGACCAAGAAACACACTTCTATTGTTTTGAGCCTTTTACAGTTTTGAGTCTACTTAGTATAATTGTGAGTCTGCTCTTACTAATACAGATGCCCAATCTATCCTGCTATGGAACCGTATCCTCTCCCAATTGAGCTTACTAGAATGGAATGGAACATTGCAAAAACTACTGACATACTGCAGTATTGTTAGCATGGAAAGCATTAAGCAAAGGTAAGGATACACACCTTGATGGGATCAGAGGCTTGTGTGAGACAAGCAGACCAGCAGTGATGGTGAAGGTAGAACTTAGAGTTGGTAGATGCTGAGTTACAGTACAAACTGATGTTGGAGTGCATATAAGACCCTTCCTGTTGCTGAAGTGGTGTGTGTGTTGTGGGGGGGGGGGGGGTCAAGGCATTTGAGTTCCTGAATGAGCAGATGGGAAGTTGGAAATAGCCATATTCAAGGACTAGTATTAATGTGACCTAAGACGTGTCATAGATTGGTGAGGCGTGTGTGCATTGTACTACGCTGTCCTACAATCATGCACAAAGCAGACGTTCAACAAAAGCTTGACTTGATAGATAATCGAGAGCTGTGTTGATGACAACCAAAAACATTTATTGAGAATGCTATAGTTAAGTAGATCAGCACTTTGCAATAGAATCTAGGCTCTTAGCTAATTCTAGTCTCTATTCAGATCACTCTATTATTTACAGATGAAGTGAAGTGTCAGAACTTGAACTACTCATTCAACCACTCAGGTATTCAAAAATATTCATTGGGCATCTGTTCTGTCTACAGCATGGTGCACTGGCGATACAATGGTGGGTTAGGACAGATAAGATCTCTGCCTCTGCCCGGGGTTTATTTGCCAATAGGGAAAATAGCATAAAGATTAATAAGTAAGATGATAATATTGAAATTAGTATTATGAGGGAAATAAAAAGGGGTCTTTAATAGAGAATATCAGGAAATGTGAAAATGAGAAGGAGTCAGACATGAGAAGAGTGTTTTAGACAAAAACAGCAAGAATAAAAACACTGTGACAGGAAAAAGTTTGGGAAGTTCAAGGAACTTGGAAAAGACTGGTGTGGCTAGAATATGGCATGTAAACGGTGGAGCTGCTTGATATAAGACTGCAAATGTTGATAGGAGCCAGATCAATCAAGACCTTATAGATCATGGGGAGTTTTATTCTAAAGCAAATGAAAGTTTTAAGCACACAATGAAATGATCTGAGAGAAAGTGATGTAACCAGTTAGGAAGCTATTGCCAGAAATCAAACAAGAAATGATGGTGACCTGGGGTGGTGATAGTGAGATGCAGAGAAGTGGATGGATTTGAGGAATATTTTAGAGGTAGACTCCACAGGATTTACTGTGCCGGTTGAAGGAAAGGGGGAAGTCTAGGATTACTCTGAATTTCTTGCATTGTAGCTGGGTAGATATAGGATGATTGGGGATGGATCAGGGCTAGGATAGAAAATCAGCAGTCTTTCACATGTACTTTCTGAAGTGCCTCCCTTTTATCCAAGTGGAGCTATTAAGTAGGCAGCAGACCACAATAATGTTATCATCACCCCTGTGCTGGCTTTTACAGAGAAGATTTAGCCTTATCATAGCCTGTACTATATATTATATAGCTCCATTTGAGTCTGCTCATCCACTTCACTCAAGAGAAAAGATAGATGTCTTAGCTCTTAATTTCTAGTCCTTTGCCCTGATTATTAGTTTTCCCAATTATATTTCTGTGTAATTTTATCCCCTAACTGAATGGCTTAAGACAACTGTTTTATTATATCTCATGATTTTGTGGGTGAGGAATTCAGGCAGAACTCAGCTCTTCTGCTCCTTATGGTATCAAATAAAGTCATTCAATGTATTCAGCCAATATACTGGTCTTCAGAGCCTAAGATGACTTCATTCACTTGTTTGGCACCTTGGCAGCGATGGCTGGGACTGTTGGGCTCAACTGGGACTGTCTATATTAATATCTTCATGTGGCCACTCCAGGGTGGCAATCACAGAAGAGCACCATAGACTTCTTATATGGAGGTTGGCCTCCCCTAGAGTGGTCATCCCAAGAAAACCTGGCAAAAGCTGCAAGGCCTTTTGTGACCTAGCTGTGGAAGTCACATGCCATCAATTCTGTTGCACTCTATTTGTTCATGCAGTTACAAGGATTCCCAGATTCAAAAAAAGGGAACAAAGACTCTACCTCTGGATGGAAGGAGTTTCAAAGAAGTGTGACCATTTCTTTAAACTGCCACATTAGTATAAGCATACTTCCAAATCTTATACCTTCTAGTACTATGGTTATTTAAGTCGTTTTTAGCTTCTGAGACCCTTAAAAAAGGAAGTCCATCACTTTGAGGTGAATGCTAATTCAGTAAATGGAAAGATGAGGAGGCAAAGAAGAAAATCAAGTGCATTCTCTAATGCCAGGGATCTTGGATAGAGAGGATTCTCTTAATAATCTAATATTTCCTAAAGGAAGAAACATATCAAAGAAGGAGTATAGGCATGGAAATAAGGAAAAATGTGTTTTTCAACTTTTTAGTTTGGCTAATTATTACACATAGATAACCAAGAGATTGAATTTGTGAGTAAGAGAATGCAATTCTGCTTTATAAAAAGGAGGTAGTTTCATCCTTTTGTTTGGTAGTTAGCATAGTATGATAGTTCATTTTATGTGTCAACCTGACTAGACGCAATACCCAGATATTTGGCCAAACACTAGTCTAAATGTTGTAAAGGCATTTTTTAGGTGAGATTAACATTTAAATCAGTAGACTTTGAGTAAAGCAGATTATCCTCCATAATATGGGTGGGCCTTATCAAATCAGTTGAAGGCTTAAGAGAAAAAAGATGGACATCCCCAAGGAAGAGCGAATTCTGCTTCTAGACTCTCTTCAAACTAGAGCTGCACATCAGCTTTTCCCTGGGTCTCTAGCCTGCTACTCTACCTTGCAGATTTTGGACTTGCCAGCCTCTACAATTGCATGAACCAATTCCTTAAAATCTTTCTCTCTGTCTCATTTTTCTTTCTTTCTCTCTCTTTCCATATATATCTTTCTCCATATATGTATACACACACACACGCATCCTATTGGTCCTGTTTCCCTGGAGAACCTTTACTAATATACATAGCTACAGAGGTTATGTTCTGAGGTGGCTGCCTGTATCCCTAACTTCAGCTACCTATCTAACAAATTAATATGTGACTGAAGATGGATCAGAGAAACGTCTCACTGGCATTTGAAAAACAGCTCAGCGAATTGACTTTATTGTTAATATTTAAGTTACCAGCCTGTTCCTGACCCATAGGAATTAAGATCCCAGCTGAAAAATATAGATATTCTTCATGTGATACATAAAATCTATTTATTAGATCTAAAATCTATTACTTGGACCAGAGGTTCTCAACTTCGGCAGACATTAGTATCATCTAGGGCACTTGTTAAAAGATGCCATGCTCTGAGCCCCACCCCAGACCAACTGATCCTAATTTCTGGAGGAGGGGCCTAGGCATGAAGAGTTCTGTTTTGTTTTCACTTATGCCTGGAGAATCACTGATCTAGACTGAAAATTGTGACATGGCAGCCACTGGGCTGAAGCCAGCCTGTCTTGCTGGGCTAGCTCTGTGTTTTCTAAATAAAAAAATCTGAATTTGAATGCTTTGGAGTTGGTATTTATTTTGCAGTTCACCACAGGTCCTTCTCCTTTCTGTTCCTTACACTTGACTGCTTTACAAATTAACAATACTGCCCATGTCTCTGGTGGCTTTTAAGTTCACTATCCCTGAAACCTAGACTATAAAGTATTATCATCAAATATATATTAAGTCTCTAGGTAGAGGGACTAAGAATAAGGACTTGAAGGTTGGGAAGTACATTTAGCAGCAGCAGTCCATGAGGAATCAGGCAGGTGACACTTAGGAAAACATTGATTCTGATTATTCCAAAAGGCAAGACTTCAGGAAGAATCTGAATGATGAAAATAAATTTCTTCTTTTTCAGAGTTAGAAGAGCAGACAGATGATATTGTGATGGTTTAGGTGTCTTGGACTACATATGCTAGTAGATTCTTCATAATACTTAAATATCTTAATTAGTTTATGAGTGTCTTAATTTTTAATTTAATTCTGCTAAGTTATCATAAGGATCTCTAATTCTCCCCTCAAAACATATCTGTGTTTACCATTTTTGCAATTTGAGAGAAAGAACACTTTTAGCTTTATAGTAACAATATATTTTACTTAAATGCTCTAGTAACAATGTTCGGAGAACTTTGGTGATTGATTTGAGCAAGGATGTCATTAACATTTTATTGCTGAAGTTATTTTTTGAAATAATAGCTAACTCTCGACTTTAAGTATCTACTTTTGTTGGAATAATAGAACTATAAAAAAAGTAAAACCCATCTCTAGTTTCAGTCCACGAACTTTAAAAGTATTGCCAGAATAAGGATTTCAAAAAATCAAGCCCTTTATAAGTAGTCCAGACTGCATTGGACAATTGTCACAGGTGTTTTCTAGGCTTAAATTGGTCCAGCAATAAAATTTGTTATAGAGGCTGGTAAGTGACCTATGTTTGAGTTCTTCCTTCTATCTCTTGAGTAATCTATTGTCATTATACTATTTTTCATGGGAAAATGCTTTCTGTGAGATAGAATAGCATTATATCATTCACAAATAAATATCTCAGTTGAAATTTACTAAACTATAAGAGATTGCAAGATAATTTAAAGTAACCGTTTAGCAAAATTAAATTAGTACCGTAAAGATCTTGATTTTCCGACGATGATGAGGAGGTGTTGAACATTCCAAAACAGGATTGTATCAGCTATTAGATTACTTCCCATCTATTATATAATGGTGTTGTATTGTATAGGGGAGGAAGAACTATTTCTCTACCCTCTAGGTCCTTCTGGCTGGTCTAAGAATTAAACTGACATGAGACAGAATAACAGGAGAAAATCAAATAAAGTTTAATAAGATATACACATGGGAGAAACCCAGGAAAACTGAGTAGCTCACCAAAATGGCCAAAGCCACCACCTCAAATACCATCTTCAGCTAAAGACAAAGGAGGATGTTGGGGGTAGTGGTTTGGGACTTCAAAGGGGAGGAAGGCATTTACATGGAGATAGAAAAGCAAATGTTTGATAAACAAATGTTGATCATGCCTTGCAAAGACAATGAGAGATGGAGAGGACTTTGATTAAAAAGCCCTTTTTAGGTTCTTCCCTATCACACCTAGTTTATATTATACTATAGGTATCTTATGGTATTAGTTTCTTCCAGGAACAGGCCTTCTATCTTAAATTCTTTGAGCCAGTAGGGGGGAAGGTCAAAGTTTCTTTCCGAGTCTTTTGTCCTTAAAAATAATCAAGCCAAAGAGACACATTTTGGCATGGCCAATTCTGATCCCTCACAATTGCAATAAAGAATGTGACAATTCTATTGCCTAATAGAAGATACATTTTTGTTAGAAATGTGTGGTTATAAATCCCTCTTCTTAATGTTTAATGGGACTCAGAGGTGATTTTGACAAAATGGCTTAATGAAAAAGATGTAAAATCTGGGGTAATTACAAATCTCACAGCTTCTTCATTTGACCATTAGTTGCCACTTTGGCAATAAAACATATCCAAAAACCACACAAAATTCAAAGCTGAATTAATGATAGCTTTTAGCTGAGCATTGTTCACAGAAGTTTTAGTCATATAGAATTTCCCTGAATCAGGTTGGTACCTGTCATTAATAACATTTACCCATAGCACTGCCTGATATCTATAATGCATCAAATTGTATTTTAATGATAGTTAGTGGCTATGGTTACTGGTTTGGTCATTATTTTTGATGATATGAAAAGAGTTTCTCCAATTTTGGCAGCCTGTTTTGACACCAAGTTCAAAATTATCTACTGTATAATGGGTTAAGTTCTATTACATCTATTGCTTATGCCCCACTTTAATTCATGGGGAAGGACCAAATAGAATATTCTTTGTTTGGAAAAACGTAAATCATCCCGGACTTAGGTGGGCTCAGGGGAGCACAATCAATGGCAGAACTTTGGATTAGTTTGCTAATGGTATCAATTAAAAGTCATGGCTATAGTTCTTGATATCAGTCCCTTTCCTTGATCTCATGTTGACAAAAATCCTATCTGCTGTATTTCACTTCCAAGTAAAAGCACACGGGGGTTCTTGGACAGTTCATTTTACACTGTTGCTCAATAATGCATATAGAACCAGTCTTTGAAATTCTGAAGCATTTTGGTCAGGCTCTTCACTCAATTAAAAGTTATTTGCTTTTGTAATCAGTGCCTCCTTTCCATGAATAATGCCTCATGAGCATTATCCTCAGTTCTGGAGCTTTAATATTGTTTTGGCCCTGACAGCTATAATAACCTTTTAAAACAAAGGAAATAAATAATTCATAAACTGGAAAATAGCCCCTGAATAATTGAGTTAATAACTTATATTTGAATAGATACTAGAAATCAACAGACCACATCCCATTTTAAGGTCTCATTATGGTACATAGATATTAACATACGTTATATGACTCAGAGACTAAGTCACAGTTATTTAAACTTAGGAGTACAAACTTTCCAAGAAAGGATACTTCCCCCCAACTAAGATGTTTCTGAACATTTGGCTCTAAAACTACTTGGGAGCTTATCTGTTTAATCATGATGCATATGGATTAGCAAATTCTCTGAATCTTTATTAAGATTGAAATGGATAATGGAAGCATCACGATATGGTATCTTCTGTCTAGCATTATTGAAAATGTATGCAATATGTTTGGGATTAAGAAAAAGTTTCTAATGTGCAGTTATATATTCTATTTTTCTTTAAGCTGCAAATTTTTTAAAAGCGTATAAATAAACGCTGATCATTAAAATTCAAATTGGTATGGCTTTTCATCACATTGCAAATTGTTACTAATAATTAACTCAAAGAACCTCACTTACATAATGTGACTACACATTGGTTGTCCTTTTTCATTGAGCAGAATACTTAAGCCAAAAAAAAGAAAAAAAGGCACTTGAAGAGCAAAGAACTCTAATGTCATTCATGTAGAGGGTATTTTAAGGAGTACCACAGGCAATTTTCTAACATTACCATCCCACCAGTTCTCACCAGAGACCAAGACTGCAAAAACAAGGTGTTCCCAATTATAAGATGATGCTAGAGGAATAAGGCTGTTATATGCCTCCTTCTCATTTCTAGATTTTGGCCTTATTCTTTATCTTATTATTATTATTGTCTTCATTGTTATTTTCAGTCTGTAATAAAACAATAATAATTACTATTACTATCTTGTTGAATAATTTTCAATTAGTATGAAATGGGAAGAATCCCATGGCTGATCATCAGAATGTATCATAAAGCTTACGTAAAAAATATAACACCTGTTTTCCATCTATAAAAATTTTCATTCACGTCTCTGGGAGTTAGGTGGAACATCTGTATTTTTAAAATGCTGCACAGCTAAAGCTGAAATCCATTGGTTTAAATTATCTAGATTGTGGATAATTAAAAAGAGGGAGGAGATAAAATTACATATTTTTGTAAAAATGACATAAAATTGTCTAATGCTAATAAAATTTAGCATTGAAAAATATTTTAAAAAGTTAATTATATATGTTTGCACTTTCGCTGCAAAAAATAATTCTACGTGAGACAAATTAAAGGGTAAGTGAATTAAGTGAAGTTGGCCAATTGAGAGAGGCTCACTATCCCTGGATTCCGGGAGGCAGCAAGGAAGGAATCGAACACAGGTTTCTGGCAGATTTGGAACACGATCTCATCAGAAAGTTGTGTTCCCATAGCAAGAAAGACCAAGAGACATAGTCTTGCATGCTTAACCTTAGGCAAGGTGATTCAGGAGGGTGATTTGGGCAGTATGGGGGAAGGCGATTTTAACAACATCATATAACAACCACAGATAAATGTTGCTAAGCAGAGCTTTATGTTAATTACACTTATTAATATAACTCTGTTCTAAGAGAACTTGAGAGATATTGTAGACACAGAAAGAACATTAACTAGTTTAGTATACTAGATATGTCAAACCATAATATATACTAAACATTTAATCCGGTCGGTTAATCTGGGTGTATTCAAGCAATAACTGATGGAGAGTTCTAATATAACTGTTAAATAGCCAACGTAGTATAAAACATGCTATTCTGTGTTAAACAGATCTGGACTGTAAAAGACAATTTGTAGGGTCATTCTCCATTTTCAGTTGATGTAGTCTGATTAAAAGCAGCTGAGACAATGACATCACAATAAGCTCTTAGAATAAAAGGGAAAAATTGGGAGGATCAAGCAGCACAGTTAAACAAAGTTGAACTATTATAATTGATGTGCAGGAGAGGATTCTAAAGAAGCAGGTTGCGGGGGGTCATAAACAATCAAACACAGAGGGAAGACATTGCTTTCCAAGAAAACTTTTTAAGCTTGGCTCTTCCAGAAGGATGATGTTTCCTTTAAAACTCCAGAGGAGTTTCGCAGCCTGAGACCAGGCTTCTAACCAGAGGAGTGACAAAAAGGACAAAAGAACTCCAGAGTCTGAAATGCTCACTGAAAAAAGGCCCAGCTATAAATAATGCTGCTGCTGCTGAGGTGGAGGAGGTGGAGGAGGTGGAGGAGGAGGAGGTGGAGGAGGTGGAGGTGGAGGAAGTGGAGGAGGTGGAGGAGGTGGAGGAGGTGGAGGAGGTGGTGGAGGAGGAGGAGGTGGAGGAGGTGGAGGTGGAGGAGGTGGAGGTGGAGGAGGTGGAGGTGGAGGAGGTGAAGGAGGTGGAGGAGGCGGAGGAGGAGGAGGAGGTGGAGGAGGAGAAGGTGGAGGAGGAGGAGGAGGAGGTGGAGGAGGAGGAGGTGGAGGAGGTGGAAGTGGAGGAGGTGGAGGAGGTGGTGGAGGAGGAGGTGGAGGAGGAGGAGGAGGTGGAGGAGGAGGAGGAGGTGGAGGAGGAGGAGGTGGAGGAGGTGGAGGAGGAGGAGGAGGAGGTGGAGGAGGTGGAGGAGGTGGAGGAGGAGGAGGTGGAGGAGTAGAACGAATAACATTGACTCTGTGTTAGGCACTATTCCAAGTACTTTACCTATATTAACTCATTTAATCTTCACAACAACACTATTAAATAGGTACATTATTATTCCCATTTTACAGATAAAGAAACTGAGGCATTATTTTATTCATTATATAAATATTAAGAAAGTGTGAGGGAATGGAAAAACATACTGATGAGAAGTCAACTGAAAAAGAAAAGATGGTGACACTCCTACTTACATTTCATTTTGTCCTAAAATTTCATTCATTCGATGAATAATTGAGTGCCTATTATATACTAGAATCTATGCTAAACTCCAGGTACACAAAAGATGGACAATTTAGATATAATTCCTAATATTCTTGGAATTTATGATATTATTAGGGAAATAAGTAATTTCACAAATAATAATTTTTACTTTTGTTAATTGTTAAATTGAGCCTTGAAGGATGAGTAAGAGTCACCAGCCTAGGAGATCAGGGGTTTGCCTAATATTTGGAAAAATTCAGATATATAGTTCTCAGTGTCACTGAATAAAAGAGTTCTGTTTGATGTTTTGCCACTGTGAATCGACATTTATTTCACTTTTAATGTAATAATTCTGTTAAGACTCCACTATGAGACCCAAAGTGTAAGGCCATGCTTGCAACCAATAGCAACAATTCACCCCTAATGACCTCCAAGTAGAGAAGGACTAAGTATAGAAAACACTTAAAAGCTGTTTTAGGGTTTATCCCAAAACACACCCACATATACGCATGATAGAATAGGTCATAACATCTCTTTGAATCTAGCAAGATTTTAAAAAACCAAACTGTTTTTAAAGAGGCTTTGCCTTTATCCCATTTGATTCCTTTTATGTTTTGTTTTATTTTTAAAACACGTATATTGCGTTTTTCTTCTATCAATCAACATAGTCTTGGAAGAAAATTTATTTCTTCTTTTATTATAGGTCAGTATTGATGATTTCACATACTTTTGTCCTTAACTTTTTCTTTTTTTAAGTGTAAAGTTGCCAGCTAAAATACAGGATGCTCAGTTAAATCTGAATTTCAGATAAATAATGATTTATTTTCATTACTATAGAGGTTCCTTTTTGTTTGTTAAACCTGGCAAACTTAAAGTGGTTTTATTGAGTCATCCTTTCATTACCACTTGTCAAGTCATTCACTTTTTTATTCATGTGTTCAACTAATATTTATGGAGTACCAATTGTATGTCAAGTATTATTTTAGGCTCACAGAAGTATATCAGTGAACACAGACTTCTCGTAAGGCATATATTTTTATGAAAGGATCATAATAGTGAACATTTTGAGAAGTTAGGGGATAAGAATAATTGCTAAAACATTCTCATCTTTACCACAGTGAACCAAATATCTGCTGACTACAAAACCTGCTTGGAATATGTAGTTTATTGTGCAATTAAGATTTGTTAATTATTTTATGCTTAATAAGTTTGAAATATCTAATGTTATGTTTTATCAATCAACCCATTTATCAATTTTTTATTTTATTCTTAATATGATCAATATATTGAATTTGATCATATTCTACTCAAAAAGTAGAATAAACTCTTCTATAAACCAACTGGGTTTTATGTGAAGGAAATTTTCTTCTCTTCCTTGCTCAGTTTAGTTATTACTGTTAAATATAGTTAAAATGGGGTGATAGCTCTTGAGATATTTAAGCACAGCCTTGTTGATGCCTTGGAGGAAGAGTCATAGAGGTGATCTGAGCATCAGATGGGCAGGTGGCCCAAGTGGCCTACGAGCTTTCTTTCAATCACGAGTTTCTGTAACACATATAAAGAGCCTCTTTTGTGGAAAAAACATCTGTGCACAGCATTCCCCTGGACCCAACGCTAACAAAGTTCATCAGGGTAGTAGTTAATTAACTACATGTTCCTTTCTACCTAAGTCAACATTTTCTAGTTGCTTGTTCTGGTCTTTCAATAGTTTCCCACATGAAAATTGAACATAAAAGAAAATTGAATAGAACAAAACTGAAAATTAAATAGTACTCCAGCATGAATTGTTTTAATTAATGCTCAGAATTCTGTGACGTGAGTACCATTGTTACCTCCACTTTACAGAGGTGGAAGCTGAGATTAAAGAAGTTAAGCAGTTTTCCTAAATTCAGGAACTGAATGGAAAAGGTATGAGCCCACAATCGCTGCTTTCAATCATCAGGACCTTTCATCTCTCCTTAGTGAATCTCATTGTACAAAAAGCTCATAGTTTTCAAAATGTTTTTCCTGAAAAGCTTAAATAGCACATGTATGTAGGGAAATAGATGGGGAGATAAATCGATTTATAAGACCATTGAACTGAAGCCTAGCATACATTTATTTCAGAAGAAAATTTAGGACGTATGAAGCAAAATTGGCAAATACATTCTCAGGTTTATATAGTCTATACTCATTAAAATTTTCATTTTAGAATGCTATATAATCAGATATACATACAAATAAATGCCTGCCTGGGAAGAGCATACAAAAAGTTAGCAGAGAAGCTCCAGACGTCTTGAATTATATATTCAAGATAAGGTGACTTTATTCCACATGGTTCGATCTACTCACTCTTTCTCAAGTACTCTTTCCCTCACCTGTACATTTGCCTCAGACTCTTACTTGGGAGCACCCCCCTACTGGTTCTGGAAAAGACTTTCTTTTTGTAAGCAAGAGAACTTCCTAAGAAAGAGACCAAGAGTGGGAATTTGGCAAACTGGGTTCTAGCCTAGGATCCGCAGCTAATTAATTCTGTGTCTATCATCGGTGGTTGAATTTCTTCGTTTTTCTGGGCCTCAGTTCCTCAGCTGTAAAATGGAGGGGATCGAGCTCAAGTACAATATGAACCAGCTAGGCTGGCCCTCCCGCCATTCAATCTCATATTGATCATCACTACCAGCACCTTCTCTAAATCCTGCTTAAATACCCCCAGAAACATCCACTCTACTTACTCTGTGTAAGAAAAGTTTTCCTTTATTTGAACCTAAATCTTCCTCTCTGTGTTTTCCAATTTTGGTCCCATTTTTGTCCTCTTGAGTGTTCAAATCCAGGGTGTTCATTCTCTCCTTTTTATAAACAGCTATCCTGTCCCTTCTCTCTTCTACCCTTCTCAAATCTCAGTTCCAGCCTAACAACTTGAGATGTTTTAACCTTCCTTATCTTTGAATCTTTTGCTCCCTTGGTTACTTGTCACTTGGACTGGGTTACTTATCAATGGTACTCTTAAAATGCAGCACCCAGAACAAATAACAATAATAAAAATAGTGACAATAGCAACAATAGCTAACATCTAGTGCTTGTTATGTGCTAGCCACTGTTTTAATTGTTTGGTTTTTTGTGAGGAAGATTAGCCCTAAACTAACATTCTTTGCCAATCCTCCTCTTTTTGCTGAGGAAGATTGGCCCTGGGCTAACATCCGTGCCCATCTTCCTCTACTTTATATGGGACGCCGCCACAGCATGGCTGACAAGCAGTGCGTCTGTCCACACCCGGGATCTGAATCTGCAAACTCTAGGCTGCCAGAAGCGGAGCGTGCAAACTTAACTGCCACGCCACTGGGGCAGCCCCCCTCTTTTAAGTGTTTTATATATATATTTCATTTCATCATTCTAGCAACATTATACAGTGATATACTATTATCATCCACATGGAAATTGAGAGCAAGAGAGGTTAAACAACTTTCCTAAGGACATGACACAGCTGGTAATGTCATAAATCCAGGTAATCTGGGCTGCAGAGTTCATGCTCTTAATAACTGGAATAAACTGCATTTTCCAAAATTTATACTTGAGACATAGTTTGTGCACAACTCAGTTGCCTGGGACTTACATCTCCCTTATTTTAGACACTATCTTTCTATGAGGACAGCCTAACATTGAATTAGATGTGTATGTTCTTTGAGTGTAGACTCCAATTTTTGAAACCTCTATTAAATATCTACTATGCATCGCATGCTGTGCTGAATGTAAGGACTTGAAGGATAAAAATAAGCCATTCTCTGCCAAGTTGGAAAATAAACAAGCGAATAAGAAACCAAAATATGTTTTTAAGTACAGTTAAGCTGTTAAGTAAAGTAAGAAGTTTATACTAAGATTAATGAGAACATAGAGAGTATAACTAATTCTATCTAAAAGAATGGGAAATTATTTCATCAAGGAAGTTACATTTGGATAGGTTCTTTAAGGTCCAATGGGAGTCTATTGAACAAAGAAGAAAAATATTGGAAAAATGTTTGGTTTTTATTAATTATCTTTTAAGAAATATGTCTCAAATCCAGCCAAGGACTAGCATTATGTTCATTAGACAATGCTTCACAGAAACCACTACTGAAACAAACAGGAAACCTCAATAAATTCTAGGATTCATCAGTTTACTAATACTATTTTTGCAGGCCTAGACCTCTCTTCTCTTATTCCTTAGTTATTTTTCTTTCTTTTATCTTCTGTATATGTTATTTTTTTTTTAAATTGATGCTGTGGCTGTATAGATTATGTTCTTCAGGATTATTTGAGATTATAGAGTCAGAATTTCATTTTTACAAAAGACATCTTATATCATTGGTTTTAGATTTGAGCCATCTTCCTTTTAGGCCTTGATCCAGGAAATTCTACCAATATTTCTGCCGCCGCTGAAATTTGCCTTCCTGAAATCCAAGTTACCTGCTTAACTTCCTGCTATTTCCTTTACTCGTTTCAGGCATTCAGCTTTTCTACTCAAAGTGTGGTGCATGGACCAGCAGTATTAGCATTGCCTGGGAGCTTGTTAGAAATGCAGATTCTCAGGCCTACATGCTAGGCCAAATGAATCAGAATGAGCATATTAAAAAACCTTGAAGTGCCTTATAAATACATTGAATTAGAGAAGCACTGGTTTAAGATGACAGTGCAAGATGATGTTCTCCAAAGGTCGTCTCATTTCCACCTCTCTAACCAAATCTTCTTTAAGAATCAGGTTGATGGACTTCTGGGAGAAAAAAATTATGTCAGGGCAAATAAAGAATTTATCAGTTTGGTCTTAACTGAGTATCAATAATGAGTAGATAACATTTATATAGGGATTACTACGTACACACATATCTTTAAATTTATTGTCTTCTTTAATCTTCCTGACATCACAGCAATGTAGTGACCATTATTATAATCCTGTTTTATTTCATTTATTTATTTTTTGTGAGGAAGACCAGCCCTGAGCTAACATCCGTTGCCAATCCTCCTCTTTTTGCTGAGGACGACTGGCCGTGGGCTAACATCCGTGCCCATCTTCCTCCACTTTATATGGGACGCCACCATGGCATGGCTGACAAGCAGTGCGTCGGCGGGCGCCTGGGATCCGAACCCGCGAAACCTGGGCTGCCAAGCGTGAACTAAACTGCTGCACCACCGGGCGGCCCCTATAATCCCGATTTTATAGAGGAGGAATTTGAGGCCAGTGTAGAGATTAATTTCTTACTCAACATCACAGAGCCCTGCAGAGCCAGGGTTCAAATTAAGCCTATTGCTTCTAAAATCTATACTTCACATGATAATGTCAAAATGCCTTTTCCTATGACAGAATGAGACTTTTAGCAGATTGCAGGGAAGCTGAAAATTCCCCCCCCCACACACATATTTGTCTTCTTTTTCTGGTCCCTGCTCTGATTCTTTTAAGCTGCTGCCTCTGCCACCTGTTAATATTCCTGCCCACACTCACCCTCCTGCACTAAACATCCCCTGTGAGGGTAATCCAAACACTCTCTTGCTTTCTGTCTATTGCTTTAATTGTGAATTGCTTGTCGCAAACGTTTCCATAACATACTAGCTCACCCTTAATCCTTCCGGCTTCTGACCACTCCTATTTTCTGCCTTGTCTTGATCTTTAAATCTGCCATTCAGTACTGTTTGCCTTTCAGCTAAGATCCAGGTTTTTCCTCCGGTTACAAGGCCTTTAACTCCTTAGGTAAACACTGTTCCTGATATGACTAGCTCTGGACCTCTGCCTTGGGGCCATCCCTAGGCACAATTCCAGGGTCCAAGCTCACTTTAGTTCTAAAGGCAGGAACAAGACCTTCTTTCAGTGACTAGGCTGTGTAACATCCTCTCTAACATTTTACCTTGTTCTCTCTCCTTTTTTACCTTCACTAAGATGTTTTCTTTCACACTATCAAAAGCAGACTTGAAGAGCTCCACACAAGCTTATATCTTCATGACATGTAGAGTTCATCTACACCTTCTTCCTCCAAGGCTTTACTATAACAAAGTACAACTTTTCATTGTTATGATCACGTTTTCAAATGATAAATCTTAATGAGTTACTATCTTGAATTATACTCCAAATGTTGTTGATGCACTGGGCTTTGATACATGGTAGAATTCTTGACCCTTTTTCAGTCATTTTAACTATAAATTCTTTTGTCTATACAAATTGTGTAACTTGTTTTATTGTAATGGCTGATGTCCTTCATTATATCCAGTTTTATAGTTTTATCTGACAATGTTCTTTGTCCCTCTAGACTTTGATTTTAAAGTTAGTGTAAACCTGGCAGGCTTCCAGATGATTCTGTGCAATGTACTCTATAGCCAGGTGTTCATCAATCTGGCAGAATAATCTCTGGTGCAGCAACCAGATCCTCTTCTGTACCTCTATTTATTTAGCTAACCATTATTTTTCCAATCTTCTTTTTATCTACAAAATCCCCAACTCTTCTAAGATGGGAGCATAGATCAGATCATGTTATCAACAAATGTGTTAGTTTCCTGCTTAGCGCTCTAATTCCTAGAGCTGTTTCCCAAATGTCTTCTGTTTATTTCATTTATTCCTATTCAATATTATAAGCAAGTGATGGTGAGCCAGAGGATTCATTCATTTATTTATTCGTCTTCAAACTACATATACTGACTGATTTTTGTTCCCGGTACAGTGCTAGGCCAGTAAATTGGTAAGCCCTAGTGGACTCTGCATGAAAATAATAGTATTCATTTCAGGAAGAGAGAACAACTACTGATTGTCCATGTAAGTTATACAAATGGCCATCTCCCTTCTATTTCTTCTACAGTAACTAAAGTTCCTCACATGTCCTAATTCTAGGAGACCCTTCTGTCTTTTCAAAGAAATAGGGCAAATTGCTTTCTTTCCAGAAATTATGCATCTCTTCTCAAAGGATCCCTTCAATGGATCAAATTTCCTTCTCCTTCCCTTCTTCCTTTGTGTAATATTCTTCCATTGTACTTGATCTTGTTTGATTCCTCTCTGTTTTCTCAAAACCTCTTCCCTTTCCATTTCTTGCTTAGGCTGCCTCTTTATATTATCCAGGAAGTAATTTTCTCTTTCAAAATAGCAAAAAGGATAAAAATCCATTAATATTCATCTTCTAATATCATTATTTTAATTTTATCACCTTACAGCTACCAACATAATTTTTGATTTCTTCTAGAAAGAGGACTAGTATAGTCTTTATACCAATTACCCCTCTCCTCCACCTCTGAGAAAGCTATACAAGCAAACAAGTAGGATGCAGAGCTCTTTCATGTGACCCTGTGCCTTTTCACCTACTGAACTTCCTGTGTGAATTTGATCAGTACCTACCAATAGTATGATAGCTTTTAAACTATCAAATATTAAATGAAGTCAGCAAGTAGAGGCAGTTAATTAACTTTAAAAAAGTACTAATTCTTTCCTCTTGTTTTATTCTTCCTACTTTGGTGGTTCCTTTTGCATGAGCTCCTGGTTGACTCTTAAAATTCCTTCCAACTATCGAGTGTTACTGTCCAGTGTATGGTTCCTGTCTGTGAACAACTTAGGCTACTATGTTGTTGAAAAATACATATTCCTGATTGAGGACTGATACTTTAAAGAGAATTTCACGTGGTACAGAAGGTACCAGGGGGACATGTTAAAAATCAACAGATGTTTAATTACTGAAAGGCCAGTTTACTATAATATTTTGCTTCAAAAGAGGAAAATAATCCCATATAAAACCTGAGGTAAGAGTGACCAGTGCATTAAATAAGCTAAAAATTTTTATGTGCATCTCTACTGGGTAGTTGATTCTTCTCTTTAGTTTATATGGCTTTCGTAATGTGTACGCTATGAATTCCTTTAAATTATGTGCTACGCACACAGCCTGATGATAGACGACAGCTCGAGTGTCTGCGTCAGATCAGATGTGCCTTGTGCTGTTCATAAAGGGTAAACATGATGCACAATCCAGCTTCTGCAGGATACGTTAAATTCATGAAGGCTTATGTCTCTAAACCCCCTCAGAGAGCTCCTTTTTTATAGGAAAGGAAACAGAAATTACAAAATACCTACATTTAAATAAAATTAAGAATGTAATACAAACAGAAGTTGGAAAAAGAACTTTTTTTTCATCTGTTGTGGTTTCAAAGAACTGGAATGAATTTAGAGTTCTCTGAGTCTTTCATGATTTAATTTAAAACCTTTTCTTTATTTTAAATGAAGTAGATTTCTTATGATGTGAAAGGAGTAGTTGAGGATGGGAAATTCTGAAGTATAAGCATAATGGTTTTCATAAAGTGAAAGTGTTTTAAAATTGGCCTAAAGGGGACCTACATGTTTGATTGACATAGTTGGAGGCATCAGAAATGCCATTCTAAAATGGAGGCAAAAGTTCAATGTTCAAAAAAAATGTGTTTTGTGCTTTAAGAAAGAAGTTCTACCATTAATTACTAGTATTCAAATAAGTCCAGGATCAAAGTGTCCTATCTCCTGTTCAGTGTCTCCCCACTTTCCTACTGGTTTTGATACTCCTTAGTTAACTAGACACTACTTAGTTCAGTGCTCTACAGTTAATAGTGCTCTTTCCCACCTGAGAAAACTAAGTCCTATATGGATTAATTAATTTACTTGTCCATAGTTATATAAAAAGGATATTGAAGGGAGTGTTTGTATATGTGTTTGTCTCTGGATTTCAGCTAAATTCCCAAAGTTATGGATAACAGGCATTAGGAATCTCCATATTCTAAGGAGTTTCAAGGAGGCGCCAGACATCACCTCCAGCGCTAAAGAAGAGGTAGATAACTGGGTCCTTGAGCTCTCATCCTCAAGATGACTCTCAGGCTATCTAATACTGGAGCTTAATGAAGAATGAATTAATGCATTTGATGAGTTTTCAGCCTAGTGAAGAGTGTGGCAGGAATTCACCTTCTCTCCTCTTTAAGGAAAGAAGAGTGGCTGCTTCCCTGCTCACATAAGAAAGAATTCAAGAGAATCTCTAATAGTAAACCAAGGGTTTCCTCAACAAGGGAACACTGGCATCTCATTCCCTTGTTGGAAATTTGCTGAGCATCAGAAACTTTTAGGGCTACCTCCTGGTGCAACAGAGTAGATTAGGATAAGAAAACACTTTGGAGAAATTGACACTTTGAGTTCAGGGGCAGACAGAACATATATCCTGGTCCCTGTTTATTCCTGGATAATTTTAATTGTGTGAATCAGGTTAAAGCAGCTCCCAATAACAAGATGAGAAGAGATGGCAGCAGAAAAACAGTATGCC
Source organism: Tapirus indicus (assembly GCA_031878705.1). Lineage (NCBI taxonomy): Eukaryota > Metazoa > Chordata > Mammalia > Perissodactyla > Tapiridae > Tapirus > Tapirus indicus. The sequence goes on along the minus strand of CM062921.1, from coordinate 111,041,271 downwards.
TTCCCATTATTTGGCATGAAAATAATGTATGACTCCAGGGCCTAGTAGATGTCATGATCAGAATCCAAGGGCCAAGTAGATGTTCTGAACTGATATCAGGGGTTAAATAGACGTAGTAAAAGGTAACCATGTTGGAACCATCTTGAAAGTACTCCACCTAAAATCACAACATGACAGTGCGAAATTACCTCAATCAATAGTTGGAAGCTATGGAGTGTGTTTCCTGGAGCTGAAGAGGAATGGGATCAGGTGCAAGTGGTAATAGTGGCAATTTATTTTATTTGTTCAAAATATTTCTTTTCCAAAGAAACAAATAGGACTACAACAGACTGAAGAGCTTCTACAAGGCAAAGGAAACTAGGAACAAAATGAAAAGACAAGCCACCAACTGGGAGAAAATATTTGCAAATCATATATCTGACAAGGGGTTAATCTCCAAAATATGTAAAGAACTCATACAACTCAACAACAAAAAAGCAAACAACCCAATCAAAAAATGAGAAGAGGATATGAACAGACATTTTTCCAAAGAAGATATGCCAATGGCAAACAGGCACATGAAACAATGTTCAACATCACTAATCATTAGGGAAATGCAAATCAAAACTGCAATGAGATATCACCTTACACCTGTTACAACGGCTATAATTACCAAGACAAAAAACAACAAATGTTGAAGAGAATGTGGAGAAAAGGGAACCCTCACACACTGCTGGTGGGAACACAAGCTGGTGTAGCCACTATGGAAAACAGTGTAGAGACTTCTCAAAAAATTAAAAATAGAAATACCATATGACCCAGCATTCCCACTACTGGGTATTTATCCAAAGAACATGAAAACACGAAAGTGTAAAGATACGCGCACCCCTATGTTCATTGCAGCATTATTCACAATAGCCAAGATGTGGAAGCAACCCAAGTGCCCCAAAATGGATGAATGGATAAAGAAGATGTATATATATATATATATATATATATATATATATATGTGTGTGTGTGTATACACACACACACAATAGAATACTACTCAGCCATAAAAAAGACAAAATAATCCCATTTGCAACCACATGGATGGACCTTGAGGGTATTATCGTAAGTGAAATAAGCCAGAAAGAGAAAGACAAACACTGTACAATTTCACTCATATGTGGAAGATAAACACATGGACAAAGAAAACAGATTAGTGGTTACCAGAGGGGAAGGGGGTTGGGGGGTGGGCATAAGGAGTAAAGGGGCACATATATATGGTGACTGATAAATAATAATGTACAACTGAGAAATTTCACAAGTTATAAACTATTATGACCTCAATAAAATAAAATATTTCTTTTTCTACCTGTGTGGGAGGATCATACTTCCTGACCTATCAACTCCAGGCTTCTCCATGTGACTTGCTCTGCTAATGGAATGTGAGCAGAAGTAGCATGAAACACTTTTCAATTAAAATTTTAAGAGTCATCTTGTGTTTCTTCTGTAATGGCAGCAGTGGGTCCCAGAAAAGGGCTGCTTCTTTCTTATGAGTCCCAGAATGAAGAAGCCCAGAGAAAAGATGATGTTAACCAGCAGAAGACATGTAATGTCAATTAGAAATAAGCTTTTGTTATTGTAAGCCACTAAGACTTGGGATTGTTTGTTGCCACCACACAGTGTAGCCAAATATGATAGATATAGTCACCCAGAAAGGGCATCGGTGGGTGAATAGTGTGGACGCTTTCTATAAAGGCCTCTAAAGAAACCACAAGTGTATCCCACAAAAGAGCATGAATTTGGATGCCTGCCCATAGGTGTCACTTATGGCTGCCTGTCAAGAAGATAAATATATGATTTGTTTTCCTCCAACATTCTTTTCCTTCCCCAGAATACTAGTGAGGAAAGGAATATCTAGAGGCAGAGGAGTGAGTCAGAAAAAAGAAAGAAAATGAAAGATCTTAGAAAGAATAAAAGAGCAAATGATCATAGCTTGCTCCTCTCCTTTGCAGCATAGTTCAAGCCTGAACTTGGAAGGCAAGTAGAGACTTTTATTTGGATCTGAGATGAGAATTGACATTTAAACTGCATTAGACTTAATTTTGCAATAGAAAAATGAGTCTCAGTGACCAAAATGAGACTCTTCATATCACGCAAAAACCTAGGAAGCCAAGAGGTCTTGCCAAAATATCACTCATCAATATGGAATGGAGATCTAGGCAGAGGTTGGAAAAAAATTATATTGATTATACTCCACAGGCTATAGATTGTTCAATAAACTCGTTAGAGTTATGTAGTTTATTGGTGACAAAGTCAGAACCAGAATCCAGGAATCCTAACTTCCACTACAATACTATTTTGCACATTTTTTTCTTTAAAGGTATTGTCTATGGGAATTATATTAATCCAATAAGAGATGACAATCTCAACTTTGAGTGGTGAGTTATTTGACAGGCCATAGTGTGGAGTACTATAGTGGGCAAAATTGTAACACATCTTTCTTAGAACTGATAATCCAAATATAATAATTGATATGCATTATTACTCTGGGGAGCCAAAATGTGCAATTCACTGGCAGAGAGAGCTCTAGAGCAATTGCCAATAGCTTTTATTTGTTAGTGTGTTTATAATTTATTCCTTGCTTGAATCGAAAAAGGATCTGATGTGTTTTTCTCACTGTTAACCTTTTCAACCACACAAGTATTTATTGCCCATCTACTATATGTGAAATACTCTTCCAGATTCAGGAGATACAAATGGTACTGTCTTCAACAAAATATTGAGAACAAACCAGTTCATATTTGAGATTACAAGCAACAGAAAAACAGAAAATGGAACAATCTTTAGATCTCACAGTGATGTGGATCTTTGAACTCTCATACATAAAATTTTAATGATGCCTTCACATATTTATATTCCACAATGACTGTTTTATAAAAGGATGGTCAGTGAAATGGTTTTGCAGTGTCTACTTTCTATGTGGATGTTAATTGAGGGGAAAATACTATAGTTCAAACTACTTTAAATAACTTTTTAAAGAGACCTGAACCAACCAAAACAGACTTCTCAAATCCATGTTCACTGTTTATTATGGCTAATATAATTTGAGATTAGTAAAATGTATGATATGGGAGTTACATTTTTATGTAAAATAAATAGTTTATGGTATACTGATGTCCTTCATGTGACACAAGGGTAGAGTATATTTATTCCTAAATTTTGTTGTTATTAGATTTTTCTTTCAATAGCAACAATACAGTAGAATAGAAAGAACAGTTCATAGAAGTCAGAAAATCTGGTTCTAGTCTTTCTCCATCCACCAAATAGCCACATGGAAGAGAACAAGTTATTTAGCCTATGGAAGCGAACAAGTTATTTAGACTATCTGGACCTTAGCAGTCTAATCTAAAATTGAGGATTTTTAGTAGATAACCTGTGTTCTCTTTTCTGACTTGAAATTCTATCATCCTGGCTGAACAAGGAGTGGGACATTAAAAGCCAATACAATCAATGCACAAAAATTTGGCAAGTGAAATTATGATTATATTAAATTTCTTTCTAGGGAAAAAGTATTACCTATGTCCAGAATTGTGTCTGTTAACTGTCACACTTATATTTGCTAAAGCAAATATTTGCTAAACAAATATTAAGTGCAATGCCATATTGGATAATTTGGCTTTCTTTCTCCTTCCATTTGACAATATTTCTTCTACAGCAATGCACTTCTAGCCAAGAACATTGTGTGATTATTGAATTTCGTTTTAAACTTCAAGTATTGCCCACTGCTGTGAGGTACAGTTTGGTATTAGGCTCTAAACCAAAGGTCTGAGTTGGAAAGACATTTGTTAGGCTAAAACCATTTTACTTTACTCTCTTGCCTAATGATTTTCTGTATTGAATGTTAACAAATTTATGAATCCTGGCCAATAGGACTTTAAAAATATGTTTATACCATGTTCTTTCCCTAGCTTGTAAATAAACATCAACTTTGAAGAAAACATATCATCTGATTAAAACTTAAATAATAATAAAATTTTTAGCCTTTTAACTCTAAAGTAGAATAACTAAAAACGGATGCATATAGCATCTAGGCACCCTGGTGAGGAAGAGAAAGGGTCTCAACGAATAGAGAAGGTCGAAGAATGTCTGGGCTCATTTATCTATTCAAAATATTTGGTTAGCTTCTACTGTGCCAGAAAAACACATCAAAATCTCTTCTCTTAAAGAATTCAATGTGTGGGGGATGATGGGTGGGTAGGGAGAGTCAGTGAAGGTTGAAAAGTGTTCTGGTAAGCACCAAGAAAGAGAAGGGATAAAAATCCAAGGGAACAGAGAGGATGGAACTCTAACTCTGCCTTGAAGTAATTCACAGAGAATGAGACACCATAGATGAAATTACACAATGAATGATGGTGGAAAAGCATCAGGCAGAAGGCCACCACCAAACACAAAAATATATAAGAGCATGTCACAATGAGAGAAATGAAGTGTAATAAACAGGAAAGCAACGAGAAACAAACAACCAGGATCATATTTCGTCTTATATATTATGGTAAGATGTTGTGTTTGATACCATAGATAGTGTGTGCCCTTGGAAAATTTAAAGATCCAGAGTATAGAAATATGATATGATTGTTGTATTAGTTTTCCAGAGCTGTCCTAACAAAGTACCATGATCTGAGTGGATTAAACAACAGAAATTTATTGTCTCACAGTTCTGGAGCTTAGAAATCTGAGATCAAGGGTTGGTTCCTTCTGAGGGCTATGAATTAGAACCTGTTTCATGCTTTCCCCTAGTTTCTGGGGGTTTGCTAGCAATTTTTGTTTTCGTTGGCTGTAGATGTTTCACCCCGATCTCTGCCTTCATGTTCTCATGGGGTTCTCGCTGTGTGCATGTCTGTGTCCAAATTCCTCCTTTTAATAAGAGCACCAGAACCCACCCTACTTCAGTATGACCTCGTCTTAACTAATTACATTTGCAATGACCCTGTTTCCAAATAAGTTCACAATCCGAAGTACTGGGGTTAGAACTTCGACACACGATTTTTGGACACAATTTAACCCATAACAATTTATTATATTAAACATTTTCAAAAGATTATCCTGGTGGCACTATTGCAGCTGGCATTCCAGGAACAAAACTGGAATCAGGGAGACCAGCGAGGAATCTCTTGTCATAATCCAAGAACGAAACACTGTTAGCTTGAACTAAGGCAGTAGCCACAGAGAGGGGAACAGGTTTTAGAAATATTCAAGAGGCAGCATTGACAGAATGTAGAGACAAATTTTACGCAGGTTTGATGGCATAAAAGGAAGCTGGAACGACTGAGTTTTTTGGATTTAGAAATCAAACAAACTGTAGGATTATTAATAGAAAAAAGAATGCTGTAGGAGAAGGTTTGAGCAGAGATCGGGAGCTTGGTTTTAGGCCTGTAGGACACCCAGTGGACATGTTAGGTGGACAATAAGACAAATGAGTCAAAAGCTCACGATAGAGATGATACATTTGGAAAACAGGGTAATCAAGATGGTAACTGACACTGTGAGAAAGTAAGAGAGGTAAAGAAGAACAGAATCAAGGCAACAGTAACACTTAAGAGTTGATTTTGGGAAAAGAAACCCATAATGACTCAGTGTAAGTAATACGGAGGTAGCAGATGAATCAGAAAAGAACAGTGTCCTGGAAACCAAGGAAGGATAGTGTCAATAAAAAGAGAAAGTGGTCAGCAGTGTCAATTGTCGCAGAGAGTTCTAGTAACTGAAAATAATCCATTGGTGACTTTAGCATGGGCAATTTCAGTGAAGTATGGTGAAGACACACTACGTGTGCATTTAACCTACTTGAATTTAGTTATATGCCCTCAGCCAAAGTAATAATAGTAATAATTGTTATTATCATTTAAATAGTGTATACAATTCTGCCTGACATTGCATTTAGTGAGAATATGTATAAAAGTCCAGCAATAAACAGGAGATATATGGCTTTACTGATCTCCCAATCAGTTTTGGTTTTATGTTGCTCTGTACTGAGAATCTTGCCATGTTATGTAATTCCAGTCTTATGATTTATTTTTATAATTTTTGTACATCATGGCTCTTGGCCTTCAAGCACAAGTAACATACTTATAGATATTCCTCTAAAACAAAACAGAGCAAACTAGCCATCCTTTCAATATTGGAAGAAAAGCAAGATGAGATGGATTTATTAAGAGACAGCAGAGCAATCTTCAAAGTGGTGTTCTCATAACAAGTTTGCAGCAAATTTGCCTCTCTGAGATTTTTGTCTTATGTGATGACTTTAAAACTTAATCTCTATGTACAACTCCATTTTATCTACAAATGTTGGGTGTTTACCAATTGGTGGTGACAGTGGAGACAAAACCAACCAATCTGGGATACTGAGAGAACAAAATGGGAATAAAACTGATGGAAAATGTAAAAATGTAATGAAACAAGTAAAATAATTATTTGTTTATATAAATCAATTGGGTTGGTTGATTGACTCAATAGGAAAACCTAGCTTTCAACTATTATTGATGATATTATTTGCAGAAGGGAAATGAAGTTATCACCAATTACATTCCTTTTTAGGAAACCTACACGGTTTTTTGAGTTATGTCAGAATCACATTTATATTGTCCGGTGTTCCAGCTTCAGCACCCTAACACCAAAAGCTGCAGGGTGCTACGTAGCACTCCTTGCTGCCACACCCTTCCAGAGTCTTGGAATCCAAAGACAAAAGTAGGAACTGAGAATGAGTTTATTTCTTTGTTATATATTAAAAGCATATGAGAATTAATCACTCTGGAATAGTTCAGTCCCAGAGATAAGAATATGGACTAGATGACCTCAGAGGAAGCCTTTTTCCTTTCATGATTCTATGAGGTGATAGAATTTTTTAAGAAGGATAAATAATGGTGACCACTGAATATTCACAAATAGAATTTATTGTAATGTTGAAAGGGTGGTTTAAATTAATTTCCTTAGAAGAGACATTTGAATGGTGGTTGGTAGCCACGGGGGCAAAAAAATAGAGGTCAAATTATGGATTTTGTACTTGTTATGAAATAAGGAATGAAGAGTGAGAATGAATGACCAATTCTGAGTATAGAAAGATGTTATAAAGGTGTTCCTATGGGGATAATTGGCATCAGCTAAGCCAAATATATTAACAACAAGAGTAGCAAGGGGGAAGAATTTGTTGACAACAAACTTATTTAGCTTAACAAAGAGGAAAGGGAAAAAATCCCAGAGGAAAATAAAAAAGAATAATTGATCAACACAGTAGTGGTTAAATTCAACACAGACAAGTACCATGGAAAAATAATCACAAGAAGAAAATCAGATAGTTTATATATCCTGAGAGTTTCTTAATGATCTGTAACCTGCCAGCGTAAACATTTATGACTTTTTGTGGTCAATCGATGAGAGCAACTATTCTTTAAATAGGCTTTTTGGAGGAATAGATGGAATATTTATTTGTAAAATAAGTGGGATAAAGAAACTATAGTGGGATTTGGTAATATGCTAATAAACTATTTGTGGATTCCTACTTTAAGGAAAAATTCTGGAGGAGATATTTTACTGATTCACAGAATTCCCAAACTCAGTGACTGTTCCTGTCTTTTACTTGCTGAGGAAACATCAACAGCAAGAAAGGATCAGGGAAGAAAGAGAGGAGTAGTTGGTTAGAAATGGAAGTTCCTCAGAGAAAGGTTTATAAAAAGGGAGGAGAAGAGAATATGCAGAGAAGAAGTATTATGTTTTCGTTTTTCCTTGGTAACAATGTCTCTTCCTCCCATTTGAGACTTACCGAAGGAGTGAACACAAACAAACAAAGACTTATACATACATCCACATCCTTACTCTCGTTCTTCATGCTTGTACAAAACATCTCCACAGACACTCTCACAGAATCATGGATGTTCATATGATACTTAAATTCATATATGTTCAATTAAAAACGAAAGAGTTTTGCATGTAGCTTGGTGCATGGGGGAAGGTAGAACAAAAGGCCACAAAGCTAACAACTTGGAGATTTGATTGGAGGAGGAGGTTAAAAGCTTCAATTCTTCAATCATGAAGCAACTAGAGATACTAATATGGTCACATTATGACGTGGGGGACATAAAGACACTGAAACATTTCCCTTCATCTTGCAGTGTTGATGTCGACTGTATCTTCTAATTCCATCCCACCACTACCCGTCACTCTGGGCATTGGCAGAGCGGTAGATGCCGCAGGTTGGCTGACTTCACGTCCATTCCAATCTAATTATTCTTTGTTTCCTCTGCTATAAAATTTGTAAAAAATGTAACTGGATTTCCTGACTTTCCTTGCAACTACAAGTGAATTTGTACCATAGTTCAGTATAATGAGAAGTAAGTCAAAATCCTCCAGGGTTGCCTCTTTCCTTGGTGCACTGCTGCTATTATGAGACTGCCATTATGGGGCCACTGTACGGACCCTACACTTCCAATCACTGGACTTCTTAGCAGAGTATAAAAATAAACTTACATCCAAGGCTCTGTAGTCATATTTTCTGTCACTCGTCTCTGAATGCAATTCTTAATTCATATAGGAGGAGAATAAAATAAAGAGAAGGGAAAAGGAAGAGAGAAATGGTGGGTGAGAAAAGTCCTCTGGAGTGACATACACTCAGAAACAGAAATAATCATTCACTTCGAACTCATACATCAGATGCAGTGCACAAAGAACAAGTTCACAATTTGAACTGGTATTCCATCAGGGCAGAACTATAGAGAAAATGATGGTAATACATAATTCTTTACCTGAAACTTGGAGCCAGATGTACCTCGGATGTAGATTTTTTTTTGAGTTTAGGATGGTAGCATGTTTTATTTATTGAATTTAATATTGTATCCTCCTATAGGGTCTGAATCAAATACTTTATTATTTCTGCATAGTAATGTAAGTACAGTTGCACTAAGAGGGATAAAGAAAGATGATAAATGGTTTCATGATAGTTAAATTTAATGTTTGCAAATTAGTCATGAGAAATAATTTTGTTTCAGAGCTCTTTGGAGTTTGGATGTGTGGATAAGGTACTCTTAAGCTGTGATAGCTAAAAATTGTGTAACGTTTATATAAGGTACTCTAGATATATTAATTAGTTTAATTCTCACAGCAATCTTATGAGATGGATGCTATGTTTATTCCCATTTTACAGACAGAAAAACTGAGTTAAAGAGAAGTCATGTAATTAGCCAGTCACCCAGTAAGTGGCTGTGTTGGGATTTGAACGCTCATGGTATGGCATCAGAGTCTGTGGTTTGACCAGCATGCTATACTGCTCACCTAGATACAAGCACAAACATATACATAATAAAAACTAAACTGTGAAACAGACCAGTTTGAAGCTCTTTTCTTTTTCCTATATTGCCTCTGAATAACTGATGAACGACATTTATATGTAATCTAATCAATTTTATAATATCTCCAAATAAAAATTGGATGTAGTTGGACAAATGTTTCTACAGAACTTGTAATTCTGGAAATAAAATAAGACAGTATAGAAAGAAGAGAACAAAGGAGAGACACAAAAAGAAAGAAAGAGGAAGACAGAAATGAAGGAAGGGAGGGAGGGACGGAGGGAGGAAAGACTAAAAATGAGAGACAGAAAAGAGAGGAATGAAAAAGGGAAAGAAAGCATAAGTCAAGCATCAAGCTTGAGTTATGATAGAATATACAGAAGTAAAATGTATTTATTCAACTGATATTTATGACAATGATTTCAAAAACAGAGTCTATAAATTAGATTTTAAACTGAGGAATATAGAATAGTAATCGGCTTAAGTAAAGTTAGTAAAAGTTGGCCTTTATGAAAATGTGTTTTAAGCTAAGATTTAAAGGAAGTGATCTGACTAGAGTAGCAGAGAACAGGCTTGGAGAAAAGCATGGAAGTGGCAAATAGAAAACTTTGTGTGGGCAAACAAACGTCTGTGTGATTGGACAGTTTTGGCCCTGGTATCCCTCCCCCCTCCCACCTGATAAAAGGTGGGAATATTGTTATGCAAGAACAACAAATGTAGAGTCAACAAAAGAAAAAAATTCACGCAGCCTGGGTTATCCGGTATTACTAGATAAGAAAAAAATTACTGAGATACTTAGATTAGTCCATATCATTATGCCCCATAGATTTTGTTTCTATAGAACAACAGAAAAAGGTAAAGGAATCTAAGAATGGGTAGACATCTCTACAGAAAATGCCAGTTTCTAATCCTCAAGATTTCAAAATTTAAACAGAATTTCTCAAACATGTTTCGATAGATCTAGAGAATAACAGTGGGGAAAGGAAGGAGACTCCTCAGAAGGAAAGATCTTTATGATATAAAGAATTTAGAGAGGCTTCCCTAACTCTGGGATTAGAAAGCTCACTTTACTCTGAGTTGGCATCTCAAGAACAATAGATTTTGCTGATTGAAATTTTTAAGCATGGAAAGATGCTCACACAATTTTTCTCATTATTTTGGTTTTTAAGTCTCCAAACCAAACCACTATAACTCAAAGCCAGCTTAAGTTTTCAAATTAACATTTGCTACCAATTAGTTCATAATGAGTATTTGTCTGAAATGTTTAATGACCATAAGAACGCTTTTAAAATTGAAAAACTTTTATGTTTAGGACTTATCCTGCCTGACTTATTAGTGCAACAAGTTTGATCACCCAAAGAGTTCATAAGGTTTTAAACATGAGGGCTTGGCTCTCAAACAGGATGACAGAGCTCCTGCCCCTCTTTAACATCTTGCGTAGGAAATCTTTTAAACAAAGGGTAGATCTCAATTGCTTGTTTTGTACTTAAACCTCACACTAATCCCATTGCCATCAATAGAAAGTCTGTATATGGATTGAGTGTGGGATGCCCATTCATAGAGCTATTGAGAAAAGGAAATGCTCCTTTATTTCATCGTTAAGTCCAGTTTTCTTAACTTTTCTTCTTTTTCGGTCTAATTAGTTCCTCAAAGAATCCTTCCTGACTTTATTGGGAATGCGTCTAAAGTTATGCCATTAAATGCAATGTTTATCCTAAGTGTTTATGTTCTTAGTTAAGATTTTTTTGTTGTTTAATCACAAATGAGTAATTTTATTGAAAGTTATATAGCAAACATTTACAAGGTCATAGGATTTTTCCATCTTAATCCATTCATGTAGTATCTTAAATTAATGGATTTTCTGACTTAGAATTATCCTTGCATTACTTGAAAAACCCACTTGGTCATGAGTTTTTATTAACATTTCTGAATTTGATTTGATATTATTTTATTTAGGATTTTTGCACCTAAGTAAAGTTGACATTTAATTCTGCCTTGAATATAGGTTTATACTATTGTCAAAAATAAATTGAATAACCTTTCTGACTCTTCATCTAAGAATTCAAAATTATTGGCATGAAGTTGGTTGTAGAATCCCCTTATTTTTTTAAATCATGGCTTTATCTGTAATTCTGTCCTCTTTATCCTTTGTAATATTTATTTGCTCATCTTTTTTTTTTAAATCAATCTTTCTGGAGATTTATTTATCAATCTTTTCAACGATTAAGCATAAAAAGTGTCTCTACTGTTACTTTACTTTCTACTTCATAAATTTCCACTCTCATTTTCTTGCTACCATTTTCATTGAATTCATCAAATTTTTCTTATCTAGCCTCTTGAATTTAATGCTGGTTCATTATTTTTCCCTTTTCCCTAATATATTTATTGAAGGCTCTACATATCCTTTTGAATAATAGTTTAGATGCGTCCTATTAGTTTTAATTTGTACTATTTCCAGTATTTTACATCTCTAGATATTTCACAGTTCTAACTTAATTACTTTTAACCCATAACTCATTTAGAACTTTTTAAAGTTAATATAGTAAAAAAATTGTTTTGCTACCATTCATTAATGATATTATTATTAATATATGGTCTGCATGATATAATCTCTGGATTTTTATAAACATCCTTTTTACGCTGGCATTTCATCAATTTTTTATAAATATTCAACTCTTAAAAAGAATGTGTATTCTTTGTTTTTTAGGACACAAAATCCCACATACAACTCTTAGATTGACAGATGAATATATTTTTCAATTCTTCTTTGTACTCATTGTTTGCTTTTTGATTTATAACCTTCTAGGAAAGATTTAAGGAGATTATTTTTCAACTGTCCTTGTGATGCTATTAATTTTATTTCATGTATTTCAGCATCACATTGTTGACTGCATAACAGTTCAAGATGAGTATATCTTTTTAGTGTTTTGTTCCATTTATCAATATTAATATCCTTCTTTAATCCCCAGTAATGCTTTTTAGTCAAAAGTCTATATTTTTCCAATATTTATACTAATAAACAATTTTTTTGTTATTAAAAAATACCTACTTTCTCTTTGCTAGCTTCTAGTTTGGGCTGCCAGCCTTGAATGGGTAGGTCAGTAGGGAAGGAAGAATGAGATTGGGCAGCTCTTCCTTAGTTGTGTGGCTTTGTGCTCTCTGCATCTGGCAGATGGTTAAAGCTGACATTCTTGTGGGATCTGAGATTCTGGAACTCTCACCTGTAACTCTCAAGCATCAGGCAGTGCATTCCTTTCCCCAGGTTTAGGGGTCCTCCCACAGCCTCTGCTTCACTGGTGGTCTGTGCCACACAGCTCATGCTGTTGAACCCCCTCATTCTTCCTCTCTCAAGGCAGTTTTCGATGGTAGGATTTAAAATGGTCCTAGCCCTGCTCTCCGTCCATGTGGTCCATATCTGGGCCAAAAGAAATGTTCATAAAACCTGGACCTGTCCAAATGCTGGGAGGGCGGTCCAGTCCTGGGTAGCAGCACACTCCTGCCTCCATCACCACAGTTAGTTATCCCTAATTGCAAGTGGTGATGTCCCAGGCAGGAGTCATGCCTCAGTCCACGGGAGAAGAGGCACTCTTGGTGTCCTGTTGACACCAAATCCCACTAGATGTGAGGGATTGAAGGCAAGCATTCCGCACTTCACCCCTACACACACACACACAGACACACACACACATACTTGGGGAGGCAGATTTGGGGATCTCAGCACTACGTTCCGAAGGAAATCCTCCTCAAATGCTCTTCCTTACCCACATACTGACCCATTTTCTATTTATTATGAATACTGATATATTTAGACTTATTTTGATCATTTTATTTGTATCTATTTATTGACTTTGTCCTTTTCTCCTTTCTCTGAGTATATTGGGAAAATGGAGTTTTCTTCATTTCCTTTGTTTCTTTTTTGGGTTTCAAAGTTATGCATGCTATTTCACTCATTTTAATGGCCTTCCCTAAATATTTAAAGTGCTTAAATGCACACAACTTTATTATTTTCCATAAAAGCATAAAGGTGACCAATATTTCTATCCTTCCTTTTAACAAGTATAGGAAGCCGAGTGCTTTAACTTCCCTCCAAACCCGCCATCTTTTGTGTTATTCTTATTGCACCTTGCTTTATAGTTATTTATGTAATTCAATACTTACTTTGTTTAATTTAAGAGCAAATATTTACCGTAACTCACATACTACCCAGCACTTCTTAGTTCTGGTGGCGTACTGGCAAATGAGACAACTCCCTGCCCTTACCCAGCTTCCATTTATCTTTTTATTTTCCTGATTCCTTTGCTCACTATTGTTTCTTGTTACTCCTTCCTTTCGGTTCAACTTCTTTCTGTTGAAGTATGTCCTTTAGTAGTTATTTTAGCAAGGGGCTTTACCAGTAAACTTTTAAAATCTGTCTACCTTAAAATCTCTTTCTTTTACTCTATTCTTGAATTGGAAAAAAATTTAGACTATACAGTAATTGAATTGTAAAAATAAATTAGTTTAGTTAAAGGGTGAACTAAATGCATCTGAATAGACAGTCAATTAAAGATAAAACTGAGGCAGTCACCCAGAATACAGTTTATGAAGGAGAAACTGAAAATACATTCCCTATAGGATTAGCTCCAGTGTATTTCTAATAAAATTTTCAAAGTTGAGAAAACTGAGAATGAGCAGAAAGATAATGGCAAAGTATTTTCCAGGAATCAGGAAAATTTCATTGCTTGATATGTCTATAATGGATTTGTTTATATAATCCTGCTGGCTTTGGTGTGCCTTTTCTAGATGAGGAAGCATATCTTTCTTCAATCCTGGACATTTCTATATTTTTCCAAATCAGTATTTTTTTTAAGTGGTGTCCTATTCTTATTTTCTGGATTCTATTCCATCCTTTACTTTCTTGCTTGTTCTCAATTATATCAAACTCCCTCTCACCCTAGACAGGAAGGGTTTTAGTTGTTCAGGACCAGTTTCTATATTATATCCTCAGTCTGTTGTTTCTGTGTCATATATACGGTATGAATCTGGGCCTCCGCATCTGCATGTGACTCAGATTTGGAGCTCTGATTTCTGAATGACTCTATGTCCACTCATAACTGGCTGTGGTGGAGAGGGGAATACTCAGTTCTGGCTAAATTCCTGTGTTGGTGGTGGAACATTTCTGGTCCCTGTTAATGGTACTGCTGCTCTCTGCTTCTCAGCATTATTCAGATGACCAGTTCCAAGTCCCTGCCCTGAACAATGATCGTGGCCTAGAGCTCTTTCAGATTTTACTAACCATCCCAGCTCCCAAGCCTCAAATATGGTACAATTCCCAACTTGCTACAGATTTGAAATTTCTCTTCCTTTATGACATGTAGAATTTATTCTTTTCTGTCTACAGGTTTGGCTTTATTAAAAATAGTTTTGCTGCATTTTGGCTAGCTATCGTATGCGCTTGGAGTAGTTGGTGCATTTTACATCTGCAGTCTTCTATATTGACCTATAGTTTCTCTAACAACTTAGCACTCAGTAATATTTTTATGTCTCCATATAAAATCCCAGTATTAACCATTATTTATGTTTTCACGGGCCTTTAAAACTCCCTTGACATGTCTTTGTACTTTACTCCGTATCTCTGTCCATTCCATTTCTTAGAATGTCTTCTCTGTGCTTTCTACTTTTCTGCAAACCACTGTCATTTTTGGGTCCACCCAGATCCATCCACTTGGGTTATATTTTCTTCCACCTTCTAGCTCGAAGTGCTCTCTTCTTTGATGAAATTCCCATGGCATTAATTATCTAAAGGCATCATTCTCCACTGATTTAATATCAGGCATTTCTTTTCTTTTCATGCATGCATATCTGACCTTAGCATTTAGTCTGTGCTCTCTTTAAGAGAGGGAGTATAGATTTTAATTTCTTAATTTCTTTTTTAGCTCCAAGCTCTGTGCATTGTTCAGTTTTGTTTAGTAGGTTTTTAATAAATATTAAATTGAATAATTGGATCTCTCACTTTGTTTATAGTCCAGAGCACATAGTAAGTTGTCATTAAACATTTAGGTTAATGGTTAATCAAGTAAATAAGCAACTCCTCTTCTCCACCATCTTGGTGTAATAGAAAAAGGGTGGCTTAGAGTTAAGATATCTGGGTTAAAAATCTACTTCTGTTACCTACAGCTTAATGATTCTGGGCAACTCAATTAACTTTAAAGAGTGTCATTCACATTATTATTAACTGGAAATAATAATACAAATCTCACAGTGTTGTTATGAGAATGAATAAGATTGTATGTGTGCAAACACTTTTTAAATTAACACAGTAGACAATGTTGGTTGCTATCTGAAAAGTTTAAGTAACTAAGCAGTGATAAAAATCTTAGAAAGAGAGGTGCAATGTTTTGGGTAAGAAGTGAGAATTGAAGGAAGGAAACATACAATTACAAAGGAAAGAAATACAAAAGAATAAAAAGATAAATAAAAAATTAGAAGACTTCCTGAATTGAAAAACTATAGAGAAGAAAAAAATACGGGTTCTTAGGACAAATACAGACAGACTAGAATGGAAAGGGCATAACAGAAAAGAGGAACATACCTTAAAAGACTGTTTGACATATGTTGTAAATGATTGAGATCCCCAAAATTAGTAAGAAAAAGTATCTCAACTATATTTGAAAATTATCCTCATGCTTCAAAATCAAATTAATTGCCAATAAGTCATTCTTCTTTTTAGGTACCAGTTGTTGTTGTTCATATTTCTCCAAAATAATTTTAGAGGTAAGGGTGTTATGTAAATACAACCTGAAATATAGTAAGTAAAATTATTGTCCTGGTTCATGTTGCCTTTCATATTTTAACTTTAAAAATCATATCCAAATACACTTCAATGTTACTATTACATCCATAGAAAATATAAAGAGTTTTTTCTTACAATGCAATCTCATTTTTCTTGAGCTTATTATATATTTGTAAATAATCAAATTGCCCCTGAAAATATTTTTTCTCTCTCTTAATATAGTTACTGCTAATTGGTGCTTCAGTAATTTATAGATTGAACACAGAGCCATGACATACTAGAGATGGAAATGAATTCCAGATTTGTCTATGTAAACAAGTCAGGAATAATTGTTTCAAAAGAATACAATAGACACTGATGCTAGAAGAATTCAGAGCAAGATCTTTTATCATTGCATCCAATATTAAAACATATTAATTCTACTCCAAACTATTTACTTCACAAACTACTTAATTCATAGCTGCTTTTTAGAGCCTATGGCCTGTCAATGTAGTAATTCAAAAGTCTGGCTTAGTAATGTAAGAATAGTAGATAAGAGCATGGCTATGTAGCCCAATCCCATATTGGCTGGGTTCAAATTCTGCTTTGGTTCAAATCCTGCCACCATTGCTTAGCTGTGTAACCTTGGGAATATTACTCAACCTCTCTGTACTTTCATTTTCTCATGTGTAAAATGGGAAAACTGAGAGTAACTACCTCATAGGTTTGTTATGAGAATTAAATGTGTTAATATGCATAAAACGCCTGGAAGAATGTCTGACACATAGTAAATGCTCAAAATAATTAGTTGTGATTAATGTAATTAACTCCTCCCTTCTACTATTTCTACCATTGTATAAATAATTTACCATCTTTGAGCCTTAGTTTTCTGATTTATAACTGAGACAAATACCTCATGAAACTATTAAATGTGATAACACACATAAAATGTTATAGAATAGTGCTTGGCTCAATAAACATTAACTTAAAAAATAAACCTTGAGGTCTGTACACTTATCATAATATTAATCATAATGTAACTGGGTTCTTGGTAATCTAAAACCACAAGATAAACCCCTTTAATGTGTTCATCACATCCCAAAGATTCTAAATCCTGAGTTTCAAGAATAACCTCGGAAGCATTGGATTAGAAATCAGGAAATTTAACTTCTGGTTTTGATTTTTCTAATCTTTGTGTGAACTCAAATATGTTATTTACACTTTCTGGACCTTGGTGTCATTTGTAAAGTGAAGGGGTGGGTGCCTACATCCATTTTAGGGGCTGTATTAGATGTATCCCTAGTGTCCTGGGTTGATGCATTTCTACTCTTGACAACGTGTACTATTGATACAACGTTAGTGACATCATGAATTAGGGGTTTTGTTAGCCTGAGAACTGCTTCCTTGGAAAATAGCTTAATTTTCAAATGAAATTTTGGAATTTTGCCTTCCCACCTCCACCGTAACGATTATATGCTCCTGAAAGTCTACATGGCAAAAAATTTGTGATTGAAACAAACCAATTATTTGGAAAATAGGTTTCAGGGGACCTTTTATAATACTATTTTGTGTTCACAAAAATAAGATAAGCAAGAAAGCAAAATAAATATATTACCAATGGCATTTTAAGTCTTAAAAATAATAGACGCTGCAATTCCATTTTTATAGCCTCTATTTGTCTATTGAGATACGCTATCTGTAAATCATTGTCATCACGTTTTTCTTTCATTCTTTGAACATAATTTCTTTTAATTATTTGACCATACTTATAATAGCTGCATTGAAGTCTTTGTCTGCTAAATTCAATATCTGGGCCCAATAAGAGTCAGTATCTATTGATTGGTTTTATTTCTGAGTCACGCTTACCAGACACTTTATATATCTTTTAATATTTTTGTTGAAAACTGAACATTTTAAATGATATATTATAGTAACTATTGATCCTGATCTAAGTTTCTGAGTTTTTGTTGTTGTTGTTTTAATAACTTGCTTGGAGTTATCAAACTGCAGAATCTGTGTCCCTGTGGTATGTGGCCGTTGATGTATCTGCTGAGTTTTTATTCTGATTTTTATTTCTAGCTTGGCTTCCTAGGGTCAGCCTTGGGTCTGCACAGCCCACTGTTTTGGGTCGAGGTTGTGCTCAAACATTTCAGCTCCATATGGCTTCTACCCCCTGCTAATACATCTGTGTGTGGTTGAGGAGCACAATCAATGTTCGGCCAGTTCTGAAGTCTGCTTTGGCTTTTACTTTCTGTAGGGCTACCCGGGGTCTCCCTGCAGATCTGCAGTTCTCTGGTCAGCCAAGGCGTATTTAGTCCTTCTGTGGCTCTCTCACTTACAGGATCTCTGACTAAATTTCTGGCTGGTCCACTATCGATCCCTAACTAGATTGCAACTTCAGACTGGCAAAGCTGCAGGTTTTCCCCGCCCCAATCCCATGTCTGTCCCCTGTGGCATTGTTGCTGAACCAAAGTGGGTTTGCCTCCTGGCGAGTTAAAATCAGACTCTCCACCAGAAGTAGTTGTCTTGCAAAGTAGGGGGATATTTGCAGGAAATAGGAGCCCACACAGAATCATTTTCAAAGTCATGGCTGTCCTTGAGCATGGGACAGCAGGGGCCTTTTATTTCGAATGGGAAATGAATATTCAAAAGGGAGAGGTGGGTCTTGCGCAGGCTTAGTTGGGAAACAGGCTTCCACATACACTGCAGGTTACGGTGATAAGGCCTAAGCTCCTCCGGGAGAGGAGATCTTAAAATGAAGCAAAGGGCATAGGTGTTGCTCTTGTGGCGGGGCTTGGTCTGGTTCGGGTGGTTGGTGATTGCATCTCTTAACATAACAAAAAGAGAAAAACAATTTGGAAAAACAGTTACATGCTTCTGAGGCCTCGCTTGAGCTCCTCAGGCAATTAGTCGGTGATAGCATCTTTCTGCTGGGGTTCGCGGACACACTCACTCTGGTAACACTACCAGTTTTGTAGACTGAGCTGGGCTGGGCCAGAGGTGGTGATGGCAGCATCCCCAGCAAGAAGGATTCAGACTTCTGCTCTTCTTACCCAAAGCTCTAGCAGATATTTGCAGACAGAATTTGCCAGCCTCTTCATGCCATAGCCCGAAGGCCTTCTCTTAGGCCTTTACAAAACCTGGAATATTTTTATAATAATAAAAATATTATTATAAATAAAAACTAGAAGGGATGGGAAAATCATCTATTTTTCTACCTCAGAGTATATCCTGAATCCTGCCTTATAACTAGATTCTAAACCTCAAGGGCTTTTTATTCTAAGACTTTTTCAGCATTTTTTTCAATCTTGTACCAGAAAGGGTATGTAGTTCTTTGTTTTGGGGCAAGCCGGCTACCTTGGTACTTATTTTTTTTTCCTTTAAGTGAAGGTAATTATATCCACCTCAGAGAAGGCTACACAGGTTCAGTAGATACTTTATTTGTTAGAGAGTTCTGAAGAAACAGAGCTAGGAATTCATCTTAAAGGACACACTAGCCCTAAGTCATTCTTAAGAAGATGACAAAAGAACGCAACCAATTGGGGCAGGGAGTGGAGACACTTGTGAAGAAGATGGGAAAACATTAGAAATTGTACAAACAGAGATCCCTGAACTGTTAGGTTTTTTGAAGGACTTTTAAACTTGGAGATTTAAGTGACCTAAATTGAATTTTAATTGCTCTTCCTCTGGAGCAAAATAGTAACACCCTGGTCAGTGGTTGCTCTTTATAATGAAAAAATAAGGTAGGCCAGCCACTCCTTTTAGAAAAACATCCTGTTTGGGTTTTCAGTCGCCCCAGGCAGTGGGCAAAACTCAAGTGGGTAAATTTGTTTCTGAAGAGCATTTAATTTGAAAGTTCATTCTCTTTTGCTTTTGAAAACAGGCACCCAGACACGTGTTTTCTTTCCCTAAGCACGCAGTGATCAGGGGAGGGAGAGAGCCAGCAGATGGTAAAGCTCCCTCAGCATGGATTAGCCACTGCAGGCTGATAGACCTTAAATATTGGCATTTTCAGCTCTGGGAAGGAGGAATAGTTGGCCCTCACGTGGAGCAGGCTAGCAGGTGGAAATAGTCCAAACATCACTGAGTGATTTTCTGAAGAAAGACAAATGTCTACTGAGTAGATGCACCATCAAAATGATTAGATTCTTCAGTAAAATCTTACTAACTTTAATTTAGGGAGAAGTTAGTCTGGATTAGTAAAAAGTCTGAGAAGTCTTCATAAAGCTCTCCAGTTAGTTTTTATTTTATTTTCATGTTCACACTGTGGGACCTATTAGCTAACTCTTAACCAACCACAGATTAGAAATGCTTTAGGGAATAGATAAAATGAATCTGTAAGCAGTTGTATATTTGCTTACAATTAATGTGTTTATATGGTTTTAAGAAGAACTGGTTCTTTGAAAAACTGTTTGGGAAATCTTTTGCAATGTTGTTTATGGTGATAATGTGCTTTATTATTATTATTATTTTTTTTGTTACACATAACCCATGTTGAATGGATTTTCGGAACATTTCAGAGTTGCCAGGGATCTTTCAGGACGTCTGGCACCATCTCCTTTCCTAAGCCATTCCCGGCAGATGGTAGTCCAGTCTTTGTTTAAAGGTTCTTGCTGAGAGGAGGGTCACCACACTTGGAGGCCAGCAGCTTCCCTTTTAACAAATCTGTACAACTCAAGTTATGCCATTGGCATCCTATAAATAATTGGGATAAAGAAATTATACCAAATATGGAGGAACTGTCTTGTCATATCCATAATCACATCCGTCAAATATTCGTCAGGGATAGAGTATGTGTTTTGCCTATATCAAGCTGTGGGTTGATTTCTCTATTTCTCCAGTTTCTGGGAGGCTGAATTGTGTAAGGGTTAGGAGCACAGGATCCATAATCACTCCCTTTGTTAGTTGTGTGACAACTTTCTTACCTTTTATCTCAGAATGATGATATTAGTAGTAGTGCTTCCTTTGAGGTTGAAGATTACATAATAATGCTGATAACATTTACTGCTTATTATTTATCATACGTTGTTTTAAACTCTGTTTAAACACTTTTAAGCTTTAAAATATTTTAATCATTTCATTTAACCCTCACAGCTGTCTTAGCAGTTGGGTATTGTTATTATCCTGTTTTAGAGATGAAGAAAGTCAAGTATAGAGAGGTCTTGTCACTTGACAACATCCTACAACTAGGAAAACTCAGATTCAGGACATGGAACTAGGCAGCCTTCCTCCAGAACTCATGCTTTCAAAAACTTCTAGAATCATCTGTACAAAGTATTTTTTTTTTTTTGTAGCTTATTTTGTGCTTATGGTCATATTAAAAAAACAGCCCCTTTTTTACTTTCGTGCCTTTACTTTTTCTTTCTTTTTTTTCTTAAATGATGCTTATCCAGGTGTTCCATGTAGTTACAAAATTGATTTATAAAAATCTGAGGTCAGATATTTGTTCCTCTCTTATTTTCTTCCTTCTTTCTTGTCCTGCTTCTCTTCTTTCTCTTCTTCCTCTTCCTCATCTTCTTCTTCTTCCTTAAGATTTTTTTCCCGATAAAACTATAGTTTAGAACAGAATCAGATTTTCATCCCTTTGGCATATCCTTCTTTAGTTTCAAAATTTTTGAGATTAAGGGCCTCACTAATGAGATATTAGTTTTTTAAAGTAATAAATCATTGCATATCCTAAATATTTACAAGTAGGTAGAAATTCCTGTCACTGAATAAAAATAAAGTGCTGTATTACATTGGGAAACAAACTAAAGAACCAACACCAAAATAAAATAGCAAAACAATGTTTTCCACCCCTGGTGTGGTATGTAGAATGCCAATCGTCAATTGAAATGTTCAGTATTTGTATCTAAAACTTGAAAGAGTTACCACAATAATCAATGAAATCATCACTTATATTATTTAACATATTTATCATAATGTTTCATTGTTCTGGCTTCATTACAGAAGATTTAGCAAAATTCAAGATAATTTTCATATACATTTCAGTGAATGAGCTTTACAGTTTTTAAGCATTTTCAAATGAAAATACTTCCAAAAAATACTATAAAGTCTCCTTTATTAAAAAAAAAAGATTCTGACTGAAACTAGATCTTTTCCTGATAATTCAGGTTCATCAATATTAACAACGAACAAGCAGTGAGGTTTTCAGGATTCATTTGTAAGTGTTCACTACAGGATACAATGCTTCTGTAATTATATTTATATTTTTCTTTATATTTTCAGTACATATTTACTAACTACTTGCTGTATGGTGGCTACTATCCTAAGCACAATAGAGATATGAGGAGCTACAAGCTAATGGAGAAACGTTTGTGTGCATATTTTTTAAGTCTTCCACTAGAATATTGTAATATTTCCATTCTTTCCACAATTATACAAAGTCCATGAGTAAAGGAATGTGCTGCACATCTTCTGTATGGCTTTGAGCAAGTCACATGACTTCTTTGGATCTTAGTTTCTTCATCTTTAAAGGGTATGTGTCGGACCTAATCAGTGTCTCCTCAAAATAATCTAGACCCAGGGAAAACAATATCCAGGGGTTCTGATTTCTTTCTTTTCATTCATTAGCAAGAGTTTGGGCTTAGCTTATGTGTTTCTGTCTCTCCTTTTTCCTACACTTCTAGTGTCCACAATAGCAATTTTAGATATTTACCTTGATTTTTAATGGGAAAAATCTAGGTGGTTTCTAAGGTCTCTTTCATCATAGGGCATTCCAAAATTCATGATTTTATATTTGTCATTATGCATCTATACTTGTGTCACCTGGAAGAATATATTTTATTGTTATAAAGAGAAATTAACTTATAGAAATAACACATGAAGAAAAATAGAAGCCACTTCCAGTAGAAAATTGCAAGGGAAGTGTAATCTACTGAGAGTAAAGGAATTTGGTATAATAAACTTAATTTTAAAAGCCTTCAAGGATAAGCTTTTAGATTTTTTTTTTAATGTTTTAATTTCTTGTCACTACTTCATAGGTTTTCTAGGGGTGGGGGAAATATTAAGAAATAAATTATGTAATCATCATACATAGTGACAAGCACATGATATGGGACTAGAAAACATTATGCCTTTATATATTTTTGAGATATGGGAATATTGGGTGAAAAGAATAGCTGTTAGCTTTTTTGAACTTGAAGAACTAAAGTACACACACACACATACATGATACAGCAGCATCTCTAAATTTAGCAAAATTGTTAATAGAAGCCAGCACATGTACACGAGAAAGTATATATAAAAATCCAACAATTTAAAAAATTTACACTGGCAATGGAATAGAGTATTTATTTGTTTCCTTTAGATATTTATTCAAAATATCACCATTAAACTTACTAAAGTTATTGTTGCCATTGATATTCTGCTTCTTATATATTGTCTTCATGAAAGTGTTTATTTCAATTATTTGTTCCTGTTTTTGTTTTCTTTCTGAAATGTTTAGGCCTGTTTTTCTTATTAAATGCATGGCATATCTTTGTATTTATGTTAACATTTCCTCTGGGAACACCTAAAATGCTTTTGAAACCTTCTTTATATCCTCACAGTTTCCCTAAAGGGCATTGTTATGGTATATTCTATCTCGGGAAAATAAACCAGTTAGAATTTAAATGATAATTATGATTACTAGTGACCCTGATGAGAAACGTGATCATTTTTCTCCTTTAGGTCCCAATGCAGGCTGAGGCTGTGTGAAGGAGTGATTATCCTTTTTTATTTAGTTACATGCATGTTTGAGACACTTGAATGTTCCTAACGCAAAGAACTACTACACTAAAAACAAAACTTCAGAGGATGTCTCAAATGATGGTGATTACCAACAGATTTTTGAGATAAGCCATAGTGGAAAATTGGTTGATACCAATGTTTTTGATATTTGTTAGATGCCCTGGAGTAGGACAACATTGTGGACTTAAAGATACAACTCTTATTTTCAGAAAATAATTATCCACCATCTTGTTTGTAATAGAAGACGAGGTCTTTGGGAAAAAATCAGAATGGATCAAATAACTTTTTCCTTGAGCTGTTAGATCGCATCTGATTTTGAAAGTCTAATGTTTCAGAGTATCCTTTTGCCTCCATTTTTAGAGTTAAAGATGGACAGCAGATGGACACCATCTGTATCTACCACTAAGGGACTAATGTTTCTCTACAATGGGCCAAAAATATGGGAAATAGAGATAAAACAGAAATTTTCGTAATACTATACACTAAATGAACTACTTTTCAGTATTTGGGACCAAAGTAAAGGATGTAGTTTCAAAGTTGAACTAGATGCTAAACTGCCTAGGACTGTAAAACATAACTAGCAAATATTTCAAGAAAATAAAAAATTTCATCAGAAAATATAATTTGATGCCATCTTTAACTATTATTGAGCTCAAAATCAATCTTTTAAAAAAATACATGAAAGTTATAAGTAAAATGTACACAATTTTATTCTGAGATGTATGGCAAAAAATATTTGTGGTGTTAAGACTATATCTGCAAGAGCATCCAATAATGGGAAAGGAGAAACACAAATCTTACTTAGAGATCTTTTCCCTGAAATGACTTGTATATGACTTTATTGCTTCCCATAACGGTAATGATAACTACACTGTCTTCCTCCAAACAAAAATTGATTTACAGAATGGAAAACGTATGTTATACAAATACATTTAAATTGTTTTTTCAAAAAAGTATGATTGAAGAAAAATAAAATGTTTGAAAAACTTGTAGACACCCACCTGATGCCTACATTTCTTCCCTGATAGTCCAGTCAAATGCTCATCTATGCTGTTTGAATACTTCAGCTGATATAAATTCAGGAACTCACATTTGCATTGAAGACTTCCAACTTTTAAAATGTTTGTCCATAAATTATTACTTCTGGCTTCCAGCCATTCATTCTTGCTTGGCCCTGATGGGCACAGTAATAATAAAAATGATAAACATTTTAAGAGTACCTTATACATTTCAAAAAACTTTCATACATTTTTCTTTGATATAATTTGATCCACATGTTATCCTTACAAGATAATTTATTTATTATTATATCTGTTTAATGGATAAGGAGACTGACATTCAGAGATATAGTTTCTTCAAAGTCAATGTAGCTAGCAAGTAACAGACATTAGTTGTAAACTTAGATTTTCGGATACCACATTATTCTATTATTTTCTTTTTTTTTTTTTTTTGGTGAGGAAGACCAGCCCTGAGCTAACATCCGTTGCCAATCCTCCTCTTTTTGCTGAGGAAGACTGGCCCTGGGCTAACATCCGTGCCCATCTTCCTCTACTTTATATGGGACGCCGCCACGGCATGGCTGACAGGCAGTGCGTCGGCGGGCGCCCGGGATCCGAACCGGCGAACCCCGGGCTGCCAAGCGCGAACTTAACCGCTGCGCCACCGGGCTGGCCCCTATCTATTATTTTCATGATACATATGATATTCTGTTATAAAACAATTATAATCCTTTTTAAACATGATTGATCCCTCAGATATCTGGGGACAACCAATCACGACGACGCCAGGCAGTATTGTGGTTGGAACTCAAGCCTGGAGTCAGACAGACCTGGGTTTAAAGCTCAACCCGTAACTTTGTGACTTTGAGAAAATTACCAGATGTGTTAAACTTCATTTCTTCAACTATAAAATAGAAATAAAAATAGAACAAACCTCTAAAATATAATTACATAATTTTGATGCATGGGGATGCCTAGTGCATAGGTCATGTTCAATTAGAGTTAATTACTTTATTTCATTATACTATCATCATTATTATTAATTCTTAGTATCCCATCCAGTTTCACTTCTGTAAATTAGACATGCCCAGTTCTTCATATGATATAGTTTTAATTCTCCTAATAATCTTGATTGTATTTCTCTGAATTGACTTTGTTTATCTGTATTATTCTTTATGTGAGGCAGACAAATAAAATAACCCTCTCAAATTTTTGACATTATATTTCTCTTAATAGTAAGCCAAGGAAAAATTTGATTATTAAGAAATTATATCACATTTTGTCTAATTATTTGCTCTGAAGACTGCAATCTCTGTGAGCACTTATTCTACCTTTTACCTCAAAAATGTAGTTAGAGGCAGGCTGATACATGATAGGTGTTTGGTAGATGTTAAAATTAGCTGTCAACTGAAACAACTAAACTTTATCCACCTGTGTACTATTAGCTCTCCCTCACTCTATGTTTGTAAATTTGTTTGTTTGTTTTTGGACCTATCGGTAGAGTTTTATATTCATCACTCTTAGATTATATCCATTGCTTCAATTTCCTTTAAATTAACATTTATCTTTTAGTTACTCATCATGATCACTAAGATGTTCCTGTTTTGCAGCATCTGCAATTTGCAACGACATCATCTTTCAAGCAACTTTTTCCTAGAAATTTTCCTCTAACCTGGTGTAGATCAATTAATTAATGATATAATTTGAGAAGATAGTCGCCTACTGTCCTCAAGCCTATATTGTTCCATTTTGAAACTTTTTCAACTGCCATTTGAATGCTTTATTGAGGAAAAGGTGATAAAGCATGAAGTTGGAAAGTTAAGTGGAATGAAATAATGCTTTTTTCTTTCTTTTTGGTGAGGAAGACCAGCCCTGAGCTAACATCCGTTGCCAATCCTCCTCTTTTTGCTGAGGAAGACTGGCCCTGGGCTAACATCCGTGCCCATCCTCTGCTACTTTATATGAGACGCCGCCACAGCGTGGCTGACGAGCAGTGTGTCGACAGGCACCCGGGATTGAACCTGCCAACCCCGGGCTGCCAAGTGCGGACTCAACCACTGCGCCACCAGGCGGCCCCATGAAATAATGCTTTTTTTTTTTTTTTAATTAAAAAGTTAGAGATTTTAACTTCATCCCATAGACACTGGGGAAGTCATTTAAAAATTTAAGCCTGAAAATGACTTGGTCACGTTATACTTTTAGAAATACAACTGTAGTGGTAATGTAGAGAGTATGTTAGAAAATTATGAGACTGCAGGCTCACAAAATGTTTAGGAGATTTAAAACACTAGTTCAGAAGAGTATATGTGAACTGGAGCCAAGAGAGTGAGATTTCTCTCTCTTTCTAATTATCCATAAAATATCCTACAAGAAATATGTCTGGAATTCAATGAAACAATAAAGCATATAAAAAGATGACTATCTGTGCAAACTATCAGTAAATTTCAAAAAAGGTATACAAAGTATCAAGCACAAATAGTATGTTTACGATAAAAGTTTATTGAGTGAATAAAGTTTAGGAAATCACAAGGATTATAATTTTTTGAAAACGCATGAGATAGTGAAACTATATCACTTAAGGCTTGTATCAAATAAAACTAAATTACCAGGAATCATCAGTTTACCTTAGGAATTGCATTGGTTTCTTACTTGCTTTAAGTTTCTTAATTTTCCTTAAAAATTAAATAATTGGATTAGTTCTTTATCTGATATTTACCATTTTTGCAGTCATCAAAATATTATGTAGTGTTACTCAAATTGTATAATTCTGGTTGATTTTATTAATAAAAAACTAATAGATCTCTTAATTTAGTAATATCCCCCATAAACATATAGCGTCCATTGATGAGAGCATCATATGAAAAAATAAGCATGTCAAACTAGAAAAGTATATAATTTTATACATCTAGGCAATATTGATACTAATAATGATTATAACAGGATTTTAAACATTGTCTAATTTGTGCAATATTATTGTAATGTATGTGTATCTCTTCAGAAAGCTAACAAACAAAAATAAAACCTTAATGAACTATAGGCTTGACCTCAGTTGCTTCAGCTCTAAAAGATTATGATGTTGAATCTTAAACAAGGGAAAAGTGGAGAGGAATTAAAGGAGACATAAAAAGAGGTTAAAAGCTTAGAAAACAGAAACTATGAGGAAAGGTGTATCAGCGCTGCTTAACAAACCACTCCAAAACTCTGTGGCATAAAATGGCAAACATTATTTTCGCTCACATATTTGTAAGTCAACTGAGGTTGAGCTTATCTTGTCTGGCATTAGTGAAGCTAGAATGCAAGCTAGTGGGTGGGTTCAGGTCTCCTTTTTGTGTTTCTCATCCGCTTTGGATTGGTGGCCTAGAATAGGTGTGTTCTTCTCACGATGACCTCAGAAGCTCAACATGCAAAAGAGAATTGTCACTTCTGCCCACATTCTATTGGCCAAAACAGGTCATATGACTGAACCCAAAATCACAGAGTGCAAAAATACAGTGCCTTAAGTGGGAGCAATTGCAAAGTTACATGTCAAAGTGTGTGGATAAGGGAGGGAGGAAATATTGGGGCCAATAATTCTATCTACCATAAAAAGTTAACTGGAGGTCTGATTATGAAACTTGAAGAAGAGTCATAGGCAACCAAGTTCAAATTCAGCTGGCCTTCAATCCTAGACAAATTTCTTAGAAAGTAACTGAGAATAACGTAAACTGTAGGAACTGTTTGAACACTCACCTAAGCTATATCATCCTGTTCCACTGCTGTCTTCCGAAATCTCTTCTAATGCCTCTGTAGGCCTCCGGAACTACCCAACGAGGTGCAAGATCATTAAGAAATCAGTCAAAACATCCTTATAACTTGAGTTAATATTAACGTTTTCTTTATTTGGTAGTGACTCTCGATACTGGGAAATTGACCAAGTCATACTTGATTCTGTAGCTCTCCACAGCAGGCTTACATCCATGAGCTTTCTTGCTGTTAGATGAAAGACGTCTAAACCTTCTAAAATCTTATCCAAGCAGGCCATACAATGGGACGTAAGTCTCTCATCCTTCTTTTTGTATCCTATCGGCAGGACAGTAGGAAGAGGGAGAATAAGACTAGAAGACAAGTAGGACTTCAGGAAGCTAAATACAAGCTTTTAAGGCTTGTAATTTCAAATGTAAGTGCTTATGCTCCTGCCTGTCCTATAAGGGCCCAGAAGAAAATCTCATATTTCAAATGACTGCCAATTATTAAGGCAAAATGTGTTCTCATGCTATTTGTATCCCATTCATGTAACTACCATCACAGAAAAAGGGCAGGGTTGGGATCAAGGATTCTCATATTGTGCAATATCTGCTGGTTGTGCCTTTTCTTCCCATTCTCGGGGCCCTAAGACTTGTGTTGGTCACTCTCATTCAGTCTAAATCTGGATCCCAGATGAAAATCACCCATCGTCTCAAAAATGCCTTATTTTGGCCACTGAAAATCAGAATTGTGGCTATGTGTAATAAACCAGAATTAATCTGGCTTGCAAATAAAGTGTTTTTATTGATATATCAGATGCTTGAACATCTAGAGGAGAGAACAAGGCAACTACAGAGAGAAAAGAAGTAAGCTAGGCTCCTGGCACCACCCTCCAAGGTAGAATTTTTTTCCCTTCCATGATGCTTCAGTGCTTATTTTTCACTTGGAAGTTGAGAAATGAAGCCTTCTTCTCTACATAACTTCACCAAACTTCTTTCTAATTATCTATAACTCAGTAAAGTTGAAAAGGTGGAAGAGTAATAGTAACAGCAGTAGTTCTTGTTTGAGATGAGCTTAAGCGTGGATTACACGTGTGAGATGCATTTCATTTTTCTGACATCAAAACCTGTATGTTAGGGGAAAAATTAAAACTAGTGATGAGCCGGTAACCTAGTGGTTAAAGTTTGGTGCTGTCACCACTTCAGGGGCCCAAGTTCATTTCCTGGTCATGGAACCACGCCACCTGTCTGTCAGTAGCCATGCTGTGGCAGCAGCTCACATAGGAGAACTAGAAGGAATTACAACTAAGATATACAACCATGCACTGAGGCTTTGGGAAGGAAAAAAAAAAGAGGAAGATTGGCAACAGATGTTAGCTCAGGGTGAATCTTTCCCTGCAAAAAAAAACAAAACAAAAAAACTAGTGACAAACATTATTCATGACAGCTAATGCTATCTTGTGTTAAACTGGAATCTAAAGTTTGGAGGAGTGATTAAATAAATAGATTGCATTTTAATTTGTAAACATATATGAATGGTACATAGAAAAATGTGTTAGAAAATGGTACACAGAAAAATGTGTTTATCCATCAGCAACAAATACTCCTATATTTATTATAGCAGTGCTACTTACTCAATTTCATTAGGCCAGGAACTATGTGTTCACATATTAGTGGTGGGTGGCTGGATTCCCTAGTCATGCTCAAATGGAGCTAAGACCCTGTACAGACAGACCAGGCCCCATTCAGTTTCTGAAATGAATCTAACCAGAGAAAAGAGGAGGAGTAATAAAATAATAATAATAACACATTTTTGTTGACTGTTTATTATGTGATAGGAACTATGCTGAGTGTTTTTCATTCAGTCAGTTTTCACTATCATCCTGGGTTAGGCCTGGACATTATGCCCGTTGTCTATTTTACAGAGGAGGAAACTGAGTCTCAAATGATCTAATTTGCCCAACATCACGTAGCTAATAAGTGGTGAGGCACGGAGCCTCCAGAATTATACTCCCAACCGTTACATGTCTCGCTTCCTAGAAGGTAAGAGTCTAAGGTTACTTTTGCTAGACTATGGGTTGTCTTCACATATGCTGTTGCATATCTTAGTTCTTGTAGCTGGATTTACACTTTAGTTTTGGTATTTATAGTTCCTTTCTAGTTCTAAACCTCAAACTGATGTCTGAGGTCTGACAAACTACCTATTCCTGACCAGGCTGTCCATTTGCCTTTGGAGTCCCAGTCACTAGATGTTACATTCCCGGGCACTGGCCTGAAAGGAGCTCACGTTCACCTCCACTTACCCTATTTTAATTTGAGTCTCTGGCCACTCCCAGAGGAGCAAGCTCTACAGTGTGGCCCATATCCCATGGTTTCCTCCGTTCACCAAGATAACCACTTAAGTTCCATAATATCTCACATCTAAGCCCATCTGAATTGTGAAAGAAATGTATCTCCCATGAGTCGTCTACTCTCGTATTATTGCTTATCATCCGTAAGAAGCATCTTAACATAGATGATTGGAATAACTTTCCTTAGTTCCATCCTGGATTGAATCCATGACATCTTTATTACCATTATATTATGTCCCAAAGTTTCTAAATTCATGACCCAAAACACAAGCAGGTCTTGAACATTTGTTGGGTGTCACAAGTTGTTACCCATAATAAGAAACTGAAGGTTGTAAATGACTTGCTTTTTATTTTATAAGTTAGGACTTAGTCACTATTGCAATACACTAATATTATTTTTACTATTCATTTGAATTCCAATATGTTTTCTTAAATTGGAGGAAAAAATGGCAACATGACAGCTAGTAAGCCAGAAATTATAATTAAGTTTCCTGTCTTAATTGTATCTTCTGAAAAACAATGTCATTTGTATTACATGGTATATTATCCATTTAAAGTTTGGCATGCATTTCTACCAGTTGATCATGTCTGCTTATTTTCCCCTGGAAAATGGATCACAGATATAGTGTATTAGCTGATTTGATCATTTTCCCAAAGTTTGGCAAAGTAGTTGAACAACTTTTTCTTTGTGATGCTAGATGGCACTACTAGTCAAGACTTTGTTTTTCACATCTGGCTTTCATATTCTAAAAGTTGTAAATAGGCATATAAAATAAAATTTAATCCTGAAATTTGATGGATAAATATTAATTATGATAAACTTTCAGAGTAAACTTTGAAAGTTAAAATCTTTCAAATGAAGGAAATTATAAAGTTGCGTGTAAAAGAAAATAAGAGAAAAAAAACAAAGAGCAATAGAACAAACATTTTTGGCTCATAATTCAATTTAAAAATTAAGGTGCATTTATTTGATTGACAGTTGGCAATAAAGCCTCAATATCCAGGAAGCAGCTATTCTGGAAGAGAAAACAAAAAAAGAAATATCAATCTGTAGAATTCAACCCTTTTAGACACAATGCTAATGTTTTAACAACACGGAAAATATTTCTTAAGGATATTGTCAAGTACTCTCTTAAATCCTTTATCAGTAATAAATCTGCAACTTTCTCTTCTTTTATTGAGGTTTCACTGTATGAAAGCATTACCCCACTTTCAGGTAATTTATATTGTTAGATGTTTATGTAAATGAGTACTTTTTTTTGGTAAATGGCAATAGGTTTACAACCAAAGACAGTTAAAAATCTCTGCCAAAGAAATGTGGGACCCTGAAGTTCTTCATATGCCACATGAAGATTTGTGTCTTGAATACATTCATCCAGTGTTATTGTCTGTTCCTTCTCTATGTTTAGTTAGTATCAAATACCAGTCTTTTGTTTATTGTATAGTAAGCTTACAAAGAAAAGGCAAATTCTCAGCCATTTATACAGACATTTGAATAGCATGTCTTAACGTTTGGATCATCCAAACGGAACCCACGCCATTCTGACCATTAGCTGGGTCACTAGCAAGGGGCTGAGGGCCTCACCTGCGTAACTCGAGAATCCCTTCAATCTGGCTCTTTGATTTGGCTTTCACAGGCCAGTACGTTTTATTTCTTCTCATCTGTCTGCTATCATGTTAACAAGCCAAGACGAATCTCTGCAGCTCATTGACAACATAATAAAATGAGATTAGAATTTCACCAGCTAAAGAATGGCTTCTTTTAGGGCTTTAGGCTTGAGATTGATGTTTTGTGTGTGCCTTGGTGATCAAAAAGGAAAAAAAAGCCAAACAAACAAACAAATAAAGGCATAATGGATGCCTACAAGTCTGCTTACTCAAGTCTGCTCAACCTGACTGAAAACTCAGATAAGTTCCAAACCAAAACAACACAGCATCTTTCACGTCACTAGCATAATATTACCAGTAGGCTCACCCCAACTCTTTTTGTACCACTAATAATTATTATTTCATTTACATTTTGTTGATATGAACTCCGGTTCAAGAAAAGTCAATTGATGATGCTGGAAGCTGTTGGAAGACTCCTGCTTCATTTTAGGAGTTTAGACCAAATGGATGGCATATGTGACCACTGAGGCCCTGAAGAAGAGATTGTGTTCAATATCTCATGGCTACTGGAGATTCTGGCAACCTCTAAAGGCATTTTGAACCAAAATAAATAAAACTTTCCAAAAAACTGGAAGGAAGACAGTGTTGTTTATTGTGCAAGAACAAGTAGGAACACTTAATGGAATATTGTGACAAAGAGCCTCAAATTAATATCTAATCTCAAATACATGCAAGGCTTTTATCCTCCTAAGTAGGCTGACCAAAAAAGACTAAAACAAATTGTCGTAATTGTGTTTATATTTTCAAGCCACATTTTCCATATACAATTAAGTTATTTAGAATTCTGCATTTGAAGTACTTGTCTTTAATAATAAGGTCTGGGTTTATTTGATTAAAATGTGATTTGGCGTAGTTAGACGTCTAACATTTTAATTAAGGAAATTGCATTTGCTCTCTTGATACTCGTCTATACTCTAACCGGTTGCTTTATCAGTTACACATGACCCATAAACACATTTTGCAAATTCGTTCATTGGTTATTCCTTATCCTGCAAAACTGAGACAGCAGAAAGAAATATAGGTAAATAATAGATGCGTGAATTAGCTTGCATGCAATAGGAAGTTGGGTAAATAAAGCTATTTTAATGTGCTCTATTCAATATTAATCAGTGCAACTCAAGAACTTAAATAGCCCAGGCCATTTTAGCAGGAATAAAGATGTTCTTAAAAGAGCAGCAGTCCTGTAACAAATCCTATTTCTCAGCCATACTAATTGCTTTCTTTGCATTTAAATCCATGCTAGTGCTGAAAGGTGAAAGCAAGCTAGGAAGCTGCATGACCGAGAAACCCAAACAACTCTTAAAAAAATTTCCTTTTTAGTCCTGTGCCTTGAGAATTTGCCATCTGGATTGCATGCCGTATTCAGTGCTTCGGCTCTTGACGTTTTTAAACAACAGCACTGTAGCATTTCAGTGTGTTGTCTCGTGATAAAATAAATGTGTCATGCATTAAATTATGCAGGCATATATTTAAAACTCCTCATGTGCCCAAAGGACACAGTGAGGAGAGGGACTTGCCAATTTGGTTTCAATGCAACACAGTGTAGGGTTGATAATGTATAATGCATATATTATCAGCTCTGCATTCATTGGTATTTAGGGGGAAATATTTCAGAGATAAATATGTCAAATTTTGTACTCCTTTGGGCTTTCTCAAGGTTAATTAGTATCCAAGTGACTAAGATGTTTTATTCCTCTTTAATACCTTCATCCCAGGGTGATATTTGCCTGAGGTTGAACTGTTTTTGATTAACTCTATGTGATAATGAAAACCATGAGAATGGCCTCATGTAGGAGTTCCTTCTTTTCCGATGTGACATATAAAACTACGGAAGTCTTCGATACTTAACACTGAACTTTTTTCCTTTTCTGCACCCAGACCTCAAACTAATTATGAAAGTGTGAGGAATGATTTTATCTAAAGTCATTACTGTTTTGTAAGGTGTGCCTAAGTGAAGAGTTCAACTCTTTTTATCGGGGTGAAGAAAAACACATTCTAATGAGAGTTCAAGGCAATTTCTGTGCTCTCCAAGGACAGGCAGGGAATCAGATCAGCAATGACACAGAGAAGATCGACACAAATGGACTGACTCCTCTTCATTGTCATAAACTACGTTTTGAGCTAATCAGTAATGACTATTGGCATTTCCTCCACATTCTGAATTTAAAATAGAAAAACCAACTGACTGAATAAAATTGCCAAGGTTGTTTGGGGAGGGATCTAAAAATACAATAATAATTTTTTTCCTCCAGAAATTACACAAGATTATGAAAAAAGGAAATTCTCTGCTTCTATTTTACTTCTGTTTTGGTGAACTCATTTTGATGCTGCTTTTTATCAAGTGAAGTGAATAATGGACTCAGTGTGCATGTTAATCTACAGACGCAACCAGAATGAGGAATGGATTCATTTAGAGACAACTATAATCTCTCCACCTTTCAGTGTGCTCTTTGTAAAGTTATGTCTGAATCCAAAAGGGAATGATAATTCATAAACCAATTCGTATGATTGTCACACTTTCAAGAAGTTAACACTTTATACTATACCTTTGTTTCTATTCTATTTTCTTCACCATTAATTGAAGCAATTAAAACAATTTTTGACTGAGATAAATTGATATATTACATTATATTTGTTCAAGGTGTACAATATAATGATTCAATATTTGTATGTATTGTGAAAGGATCACCACAATAAGTCTAGTTAACATCCATCATCACACAGTTACAAAAAAGCAATTTTAATCAATGAAAATATTTATACCCGATGGGCTTGGATATAATAACCCATGTGTGGTTTGGTGTTTTTCAGGGTGTAAGAATAAATTCAGTTTGCCTCAGTAACTGGAGTGTTTGTTAGAAAGACAGCATGGGAAGACAGGGAAAAATGTCTCAAATAAAGAGGCATCATAGACAGCTATAACATCTTTATCTGCCATTTAGTTAAAAAAATTAGTTTCATAGCTTAGGAGCAGATCTAATGACTCAATTCTGTTAGCTATTATACAAGCACTGGGCCACTTTTCTATCTCTAATCATCTAATTCACTCTATCGACAACTAACTGATATGTCTCTCTCTCTTTCATAAATGGGAAAAAAGAGGTTCCAGTTGGTCTGGCTACTCACTTCCAGAGTAGGTAGACACACTGATCAGAGTCTATCTCATGGGTTCCTTGCAACATGGTTACTTCGAGTTATTTCCCATGTCCATTCTAGTTAGCTGTAGTCCAGGCAGGTAAATTTTTTTTTTAAAAAAGGCAATTCAGGCATAACAAGCACACCAGACTGGGGTTTGAGCATGGCAGTGAGTCTGAGATTTCTCACAAGACTGCTATATAACTAGCAGATAATTTGTGTGGCCTGACTATGCATTCAGATCCAGAGAAAATAAATGTTTGTTTCATGTTGTTACAATTTTACTATTTGAGTTGCTCGAAGTACTTAATAAAGTTATTAACTGATAACTTAAAAAATAGCTTTTGAAAGAAATAATAAATGAGAAGACATTATGATATAAGAAATGCTAAAGCTGGCTTCTTATTTAAAGGCAATTGAAATGCATAGTCCCCTGTTCTCATCAGCTGAGTGCTATAAAGTACTTATTCATTAATTGTTGAGAGCTTCTAATAAGAATTGACATCGGCCTGCATGGTTAGATCCCTTAACTTCCTTAAAGAAATACATTTAAAAGAAATTGAATCATGATTGAAGGAGCTAATTCTAGCAATTAAGTGGTTATTTAATGGACTATTTCCTACATAGCACAACACATGGAACATTTTTCAAAAGGAAGGAAAGTCATGAAAATGCTTACAGGCACAAAAGAATAATAAATTTTTAAACTACAAAGCTAATAAATCAGATAAACTGGTGTCATGCTAAGGAAACCCATCCTGGTTCATTAAAGTCTAACATCTGAAACCACTAAGCGATCTGTCCCTTTCCACTACCATAGTACAAAGGTGCTAAATTACAGGCATCAGATTAACTCCTCATACGTTTAGGCTGACTTTTGCTTGAAATGCTACCATACATGTTCAAAGGGTGTTTTTTTGAACAGTGTTTGCGAAAACTCTGATTTTATGTATCTGTATATACACATACATATAATCTCATGTACAGATTTTTCTTTTAATAAGGCTATGTTAAGAGAGAAATCAGTTCTAATAGCTTTTGACAAATAATAGGTGCATTCACTGATAGCATTCATGAGACCACAGGGATTCAGTAGATGTACCACTGCTGATACCATTGTCAGCAACACCGAAATTTCTTAATTCTTACACATCAAATCTACTAGTTTACCTTTGGCTTCTTCTGTGTAAAAACACATTGTATGAATTAGTATTTTGAAATATTTGCTATTAAACTGGTAGCACTGACATAAAAAAATTGAAACACCTAAATCAATGATTAGGTACATATTTAATTTTTCCATAATATCACTCATGTGATAATAAACAGTACCTTCTATTTTATACACGTGGTATATTTAGGTCTATTCTAATTAAATCTGATTATTGTGAAAACATTACACTTTAGAATAATCTGGCTAAAAAGTCTTAATTTTTGTTGCATTGTTGAATTTAAATATTATTTTAAAGCTTTATTGAATGAGTCATTTTTCATGAATTGATTGCTTTGAATTTTTGTCTTTGGACCATAGGCATATAAAATGGAGAAGTCACATGGATAAGACACTGTATACAGTTTTAATATGGGGAATATACTCTTTTAGGAATACTTATTGTTTAGAAAATTCTTTTTAAAATAATGACAAAAAAGAAGAAATGTGTTGTTCTATTTATTGATATTCTTTTTTGTCTACAAATATAGTTCTCAACTGTTTCCATTTGCTATACAGCAATGTCCAATAGAAGTTTTTGCAATGACGGAAAAGCTCTATGTCTACATGCCCCAGACACTAGCCACTAGCTACATGTGACTTTTGAGCACTAGTTCAACTGAGGAACTGAATTTTTCATTTTCTGTATTTTAATTAATTTAAATTTGAATAACACGTGGCTAGTGGCTGCCCTATTAGCATAGTACAGAGTATTAGCTCAACAAAATGCGTAGTGTTCTTAGCATTGACTTTGATTATCAACAGGAAAAGCAAGATTCTACCTTATTTTCCAAGTCAAACCTTTGGAAACCAAAAAATCAAATATGAGAAAATAGTTGTGTCTAGGTATTGTAAGAGAAACTTCAACCAAACTATTTTGGCCGTTTTGTGTCTTTTTGTGTCAGTGACAAAATTTGTAAGTCCTGAAGTAGAAAATGATATCTGTATTCCCATGGAGTTTCCTCTAAGGTATTGCCCGGTGCACTTTAACTTGCTCTTTGAATGTGTGGGCAACGCCTTTGGAAACAGATAAATATGCAAAACAGGTTACTACAGCTGACTGTGCAACATAAAATCTGATACCTAGAGAAGATTATTCAGTGACTCCTGCAGTTCTAAACAACAAACTACATTTTGAAAAAGAAAAAACTCCAAAGTAGAAATCTATCTATACCTGTTTACAATAATGTGAAATTAAAGCAGGCAAGTGTTTCTAAATGTTATGCCTTTATTCCAGTGTGTTAATTCATTAACTTCGGAATAATAATTCAGTATCAATACTTTGCAGCCAGTTTTCACACTGCTGTCTTAATACTAACGCCTTCTATACCTGATTGCCCCTCTTTTTCCTGTCTTTTCTTTCCAGAATTCTTATTTTGTGTGCAAGCCCTGTTAGCCTTTCTGAATACATTATTGCTCCCTGGTTTCCAGTAAAGGCTCCTGGCTTCTGTGTTTCTAATCAGGGCCTCCATTAAACAGTCACAGCGATTATTGTTTGGTTATGTTTGTAGTTAGTAGCTCTTAGCTTTATCTGCTTAGTGGTGGTTTACAAATTCCTGCTAATGCTAAATTAGAACAGTAATTTCTGGTGGCTTCTACTCTTATTTTCCCTTTCCCCTTCCCCTGCTGCAAATCAGATGGAGGAGGAGGGAAAACCACTGGGAGATGAAAAGCTTTGCCGTACTCACCCTGTGGGACGGTGGATAAGGAAGATCACAGTTGTTTGGCCTGGGATCTGGATCTCATTAATGTCACCAGGCTTCCCCAGTCCTCAGTGGCAGAAATCTGGATTCTCCCTGCTGTTAACAGGCATTAACATGAACTAAAGTTCACTAAACTTTCTGTAACTAAATAAACTCAGGGTTCCTGAAATTTTCCTCCTTCCTTTAATAGTCTAGTGAGTGGGATAGCTTTGGTATAACACCACCAGGCAGCTGTTTGATGTCCCCAAACTGATATGTCCTAAAACGTGTCATTTGGGCTGCCCCTTCTTTTAGTCATAACCTAAATTCGGAGTTTAAAATGTGCAGTTTGTAAAGCACCAGAAGAGAACGTGCAGTGATGTATCATCTTCTGCATTGTGCTGTTGCAGTCTGAAATAGAGCAAATTTCTGCTTTTGCAATATAGCTGATGCCCCAGGTATTTCAAGGACAAACAATGAATCAGAAGAAAGAGGTAAAAGGGGTGTTAAATATTACTTAAGGAATGAACTTTTAATTATTCTCTCATAAAACATTTAGAGTGTTAATAAAAACAGTTTCGCTCCATTAAATCCAAGATATTTGTTGATACATAGCTGTAAATCAGTAAATGTTATACGACGTAGAGGTACATACATAGAATGTATGTGTGTGTGTACACACACACGCATACATGTAATCATATATACATATATCTGACTTAGCAAGATAGCAAAAGCATTTATCTATGATTATAATAGAAAATAATGTGATCTTTTAGTTTTTAGCTATGATTTCATTGTCCTGATATTTTAGAGTGATGATCAACTTTTACGGTAGAAACTGCTATTTTTAAAATAATGAAAACTTCTAATCCAACTTCTAATTAATGCAGGTCAATTAGTGTTAAGTAAATAAAATTAGTACAATAAGAACGTAACTTATTGGATCAATTGCAAGAAAACCAATATACATTAGTGAGAGGTCTTATGGTTTGTGGGATTTTTTTCTTTCTCAAAAATTATAGTAATGTATAAAGAATAATATACAAACACAATTAAATAATTCAGTTTAATTATTTTCAAGAATAGAATTGAACCTCAAACTTAGTCAAATGTAGTGGCTAATGGGGTATACAATATAGTAGCTAATACTTACACAGCAACTACTTCATGCCTCCCACTTTACATATATTAACTTGTCTAATTCTCACACCAACTTTATGAGGTAAGTACTAGTATTATCTCCGTTTGTAAAATGAAGAAATTAAGACATCACGATGTTAAGTAAACTGTTTATGATCACATAGCTGCTTAGTTGCCTGCTGGGATTTTAACCCAGGCAGTATGGCTCCATATCTGTTATAGTATTCTTCATTATGACACAACATTCTCTCTATCTCTTAAAAAAAAAATGAGTATTTTTTTCCTTATCATTAATTTCAACTCTGATCTTCTCTAACCCCTCCTTCCCATTTTTGCTATATCTTAATATATGAGTGATTTCATTGAGATTGTGGCTAAGGGGGCTCAGAGGAGAGAGGCCATTGCCTGGGTCAGAGGTATTTCCTCTCTCTATTTAAGGCCTAGATTCTCTGTTGAGGGAGGTGTGGGCGGGGAAGAGGGAGACGGAATCTTCTTTTCTAACTGGTTGCAGGTTAGTCTTATATGTCTAGTCTCTCCTTCGGTTTAGTGTGTACTTCTGGTCTCCCTGTAGGTGGTGTGTGGGATTTCCTTGGGGTATTTTTCAGTAGTGTGTCTCCCACAGGCCTCTGCCTACAATCTGTGACTGTGAGTCCTTCTCTAGATCATCTCATTACTTGGGTTGGCCGTTGCTTGGCTAGCTCTAAAGATCTTGCCCTTCTTCAACCTCAGTGTCTCATTACCTGGAGCCATGGGAACAGGGGAATCCTCTTCTGTGCTTTCTAAGGGAAGCAACTGGCATGAGGTAGAGTCCTCCCATCATTTTTACCAGATTCAGATTCAGGCTCTAGGTAAAAAAAATACAGAGGTTTAACAAAGAAACTCATGTTAAGCTGATTCTACAAGTTCACTGCTAAAATGTATAAATATTATGGAAGGGAGATTATAGATATGGGTTGATAGCTACTCTTTAAAAGAAAACTTTTAGGAATATTTTATGTATTGATTTTCATATAATGATACATGAAATCATTTTTGACATTCTTAGTGCAAATGAAAACCTTTATTATATGTTGATCAGAAATATTCACATTGCTGACAACTGGTCCATATTCTTTTGCAGCTCAAGCCAGACTCTGTCAATTCATTTGGTTTCTGGGTTGCTAAATGTGCTAAGTGATGCCACAGAGTCCTAAAAGAATTAGCACCTATTAAGGAGCCTAGGGCTGAAATAGCGTTCAAACTGGATTGGGTTTTTTTTTATATACAGTGGATCTCAAGCAGTCCTGATGGGAAATGAGCAATTTGAATCAATCATTTTAAATAAAAAACTAGAACAAGGCATAGGCAGAGAAAAATCATTCAGAGCTCTGTTGGTTACTGAAATTCCATCACCACAGCAGATTTAGGACCCTAGAGAGTTATTGTTCTTGTTGTTTTAGTGGGATACTGCAACTGATAACAATTACTTAAAAAAAAAAAAAATCAGCCCTTCGATTTGCTCAGTTGGTCAGAGCACAGTCTTGTGAAAATGCTGGCTTTACAAAAAGAGAAGTTTTGGCAAGAAAGACCAATCTATCTTTTTCCTTCTTTGAATGATCTTTAACAAAACAGCTAACTTCTAAATTCACAAAAATGCAAAAGAGGGTGAAGTGCCTCACATTTCTGGAGCATCACATAAATTGGGAGAGGCTTAGACTTTACCGATCAGAAAAGTGCCAGCTGTTCATTCAGTATTGTCTCCAGACCCTTCAATTCCTATGGCAATATAAGCATCTGATGTCCACTAGCGGTGTAGTCATTTGAAAACCCTAATTTCTGTGGCATAAGGAGGTGGGAATGGGAGTGGCTATATTCTGCTTACTGGAGGTGGATACATGTAAAGATGGGAGTAAATGACTTATTTGCCAGGAGACTGTAAGAGATGAGAGTGTGGTGTGGTCGATAGGCCTTCCTTGACACAGTCAGTCCCTGGAAGAATTCCCCAAGGAAGTGAAAGGTGGTGCAAGATTCTGCAAGATTGTTGCAAGAATGTTTCTCCTTTTCCACAGAGTGTTCATGACTTCATTTTCATTACTCAGGATTTTTCAGTGTTTACTATATCTGCCTTATCATTTACTTTATTTCTATTAATGTGTGAGAGAGTGGACATTTGCTCTTCGTAGGGGGAGAGAAGGTAAAAATGTGGGAATGTAGTTTTTCCAAGAGCATTTTGCAAATTGAGAGCCTGGCAAACTCTCATTTTCTCTTGGGTCTTTCATATACCCTCTGCAGATATGCTTCTGGTTGTCTAATGGACAGCTGTGAAGCAAACAAGTACATTCACACTGAAGAAATGGCTTAATGGTAGCTCTCCTTTGTCTTTCTCCAACTTACTATTTTCTCCCAACCAGCTTATTCTTTTTCAAACTCTTGCTTCATTAGTTGGACTGTCATCTATTCATACTCAGTCACCTAAGGGAGACACTTTTGGAGGCCTCCTTGAAATCTTCTCCCCTCTATGTCCTCTTCTCCATCAATTAACAGGTCCTGGGGCTGTTACCACCCAAATATTTCTCAAATATATTCTTTCTTCTCCATCCTTGCCATTGACTATTTGTCATCTTTTACACTATCTTCTTCTCAGCGTCTTTACTCGGTTTTCATACTCTTTTGGCCACAACACAGTAACGATATTTTTTTTGTCTGGAACAACCATACACACATACACATGTACCTATGGCCCAGGAACACCAAATCATTTGCAACATGCAGTTTCTCACACCTGAATCATTGCTCAAACTTCCCTTTTAGCCTAGAATTTTCCAGCTTGCACTCTTCCTACCCTTTTCACTGATTCGCCATGTCTCTTTGTTGAAAATTAATCACAGATGTGAGTTCTTCCAAGAAGTCTTCCTGCTAATTTCAAGTTAAGGTGCCATTCAATGCTTATATAATATCCACTGCATATTCCGTGTTACTTTATAACTGTTTCCGTGCTTGTCTCCTCTATTATCATGTAAATTTTTGAGAGCAGAACCAATAAGTTATTCTTACATCTAGCAGAATATGTGGCATATAATAAAAGTTTAATAAATTTGAATCAATAAA
Organism: Tapirus indicus; assembly: GCA_031878705.1. Classification (NCBI taxonomy): domain Eukaryota; kingdom Metazoa; phylum Chordata; class Mammalia; order Perissodactyla; family Tapiridae; genus Tapirus; species Tapirus indicus. The sequence continues at coordinate 110,998,494 of CM062921.1, read as the reverse complement.
TGATTTCAAAGATATCTCTCTGAAGTAAGGTTTTGTTTTTCAAAAATCAAGTTGAAAGTGTCCCAGAATCCCAGCTAGTTAACTTCCTGAGAAATCATTTTTATACGTTTTAAGGACATATAATGGTTTACTATCTGTAAATCAAAAACTCCTAAAACAGCAAGCAGAGGCTGCCTCTAACGCCTCACTTCTCCCCTTCGAGCAGACTTGCCCACTCCTTCCAAGTCCCTCTGCTTTTCTGCAGGATTCATTCCCTCTTTCTCCTGGCTCCCTCCAATCCCATTCCCTTGCTTGGATTCTCTCTTCTCCACTAAGCCAAGCCCCACACTTTCTCAAAGCCAGTTTTGTCAAGTGTCAAGGAGTCATTTCCTTCCCGAGCCCTGGAGAATTGCTTTGGAGGTTTGAGTTCTCAAACCCAGAAGTAGGTATCTTGATGGACTATCTGCTGGCGGTAAAGCTCCTTGCTAGAGTTACCTCTTTTAGATCATGAGAAGCAGAGCTGCCTCTACCACTACTGCTTTCACAGACGACTCCTGTACACATTCTATTTGTCCTTCTATAAGGAAGGGAAATAGAGCCATACGTTGTCAAGCCTGTGAAATGGGTAGTCTGTTTCCTTGGATTCTACCTTCCCCAACCCCACAGTGTGGGTAACATTGTGCCTAATCTGAGACACTAAATGGTATCTTACACCCTTCAGCCTTTTCCCTATTATATAAAAGCAGGAAAATGAGTCATTTTTACTGATTGAATATGCTGTTACTTTCAATCAAAGTACTGCCTGTACCAGTTTTTGCATTGAAGGCTTTTTGTTGTTTACTGTTGACAATTTTGTTCCCTGTCAAAGAGATTTGGAACCACATAAAACACAAAAAGAGAAATCAAGGTGGAAACTTAGAACTTCTCTAGACCAACATTTTTATTTATAAATAAGAAAACTGAAACCCAGAAAGGTTAAAAGATGTACCCCCAATCATGCAACTGGTGACACAATATAGCCTGAACTCTGCACCCTACAATTTCTGGCCATAAACGTTTCCATTATAAGATATTGTCCTTCTAGTTGGGGGAAATATGGGGGAACCATTAAAGGATGCAGCCTACCCTTATCATGAATAAAGCCTACCCTTAAAACCAGCATGAAGGTAAACAGTTTTAGATGGCTGTATGGATTCAAGCCCACTTTCTTAGCAGACGTCCCATGGAAGTTTCCTATCCTTAAGATTCTTCTTTCTTTCCTTGTTTGCATTCTGCTCAGACCCCTTACTTCACTTGATCTAACATAAATCCAGCCTTTCTCCTGCTTTCTGTTTGTTTGTTCATTTTATTTGACACTCAGTGCCAAGGTGAAAGTTATATTTTTTAAATGATTGATGTTACTTTAGGGTTTTTTGTCTGTTTCTTTCTTTTTTCACTTCTCCATTGGCAATGTCTAACCAAAGTCTCCTAAGAAAACTCTTTATTTGATGGCAAGAATCACGTTCTCTTTTCAAGACAAAACAATCCTGATTTCTTTCACTTTTTTCCTATTGATGCTACCTTCTACCATTTTGATTATTTTACTGTTTTTATTATTGTGGTAAAAAGTATATAACATAAAATTTACCGTTTTAACATTTTTAAATGTACAGTTCAGTGGATTTAAGTACATTCACTTTGTTGTGTAACCATCACCATCACCCATCCCCAGAGAGTTTTTCATCTTCCCTAAGTGAAACTCTGTACCTCTTACCTCTTTAACTCCCCATTCCCCTCTCCCTCCAGCCCCTGGCAACCACCATCTGAGTTTCTGTCTATGAATTTGATTACTCTAGGTACCTCATAAAAGTGGAATCACATAGTAGTTGTCTTTTTGGGACTGGCTTATTTCACTTAACATAATGTCTTTAAAGTTCAGTCCTTTAAATTTCAAAGTCCATATCTGTTCATGTCCCTGCTTTCAATTCTTTTGGATATACACCCAAACACGGAATTGCTGGATCTTATGGTTAATTCTATTTTTAATTTTTTTAAGAGCTACCATACTGTTTTCCATAGCAGCTGCACCATTTTGCATTCCCACCAGCAATTCACAAAGGTTTCAATTTCTCCACATCTTTGTCAACACTTGTTATTTTGTTTGTTTGTTTTATCATAGCTGTTCTAACGGGTCTGAAGTCGTATCTCCTTGTGCATTTCCCTAATGATTGGTGATGTTGAGTATCCTTTCATATGCTTATTGTCCATTTATATATCATTTTATGAAGAAATGTGTATTCAAGTCATTTGGCCATTTTTAAATTTAGTGGGGTTTTTTTTAATTGTTGAGATGTAGGAGTTCATATATTCTGGATATCAACCCCTTATCAGATATATAATTTGCAATATTTTCTCCCGTTCCATGGCGTAATTTTTCTTTCTATTAACAGTATGCTTTAATGCACAAAAGTTTTTAATTTTAATGAAGTCAAATTTATCTATTTTTTCTTTAGTTATGCATGCTTTTGGTGTCATATCCAAGGAATCATTGCCAAATCCAATGCCATTAAATTTTTCCTCTTATATTCATCTAAGAATTTTTATAGTTCTAGCCCTTACGTTTGGGTCTGTGACCCATTTGGAGTTAATTTTTACATATGGTATAAGGTAAGTGTCCAACTCCTTTCTTTCATGTATGAATATCCAGTTTTCCCACCATCATTTGTTGAGAAACTTGTCCTTTACCCATTGAATGGTCTTGGCACTCTTGTTGAAAATCATTTGACAATATATGTGAGGGTTTATTTCTGGATTCTCTGTTCAAGTCCATTCCATTGGTTTGCATATCTATCTTTATGCCTGTATCACACAGTTTTGATTACTGTAGTTTTGTAGCAAGTTTTGAAATCAGGAAGTGTGAGACTTCCAACTTTGTTCTTCTTTTTCAAGATTGTTTTGGCTATTCAGGGTCCCTTGATATTCCACATAAATTTTATCATGAATTTTTCTATTTCTGCAAAAAGATGCCATTCGGATTTTGATAGGAATTGCGTTGAATCTGTAGATTGCTTTAGATAGTATAGACATCTTAACAATATTAAGTCTTCCAATCCATAAATACAGGATATCTTTCTATTTACTTGTGTCTTTTAAATTTCTTTCATCAATGCCTTGTAGTTTTCAGTGTGCAAGTCTTCACCTCCTTGGTTAAGTTTATTCTTGAGTACTTTATTCTTTTTGATGCTGTTATAAATGGAACTGTTTTCTTAACTTTTGGATTGTTCATTGTTAGTGTATAAAATGCAGATGATTTTTGTGTATTGATTTCGTATGCTGCAACTTTGCTAAATTTGTTTATTAGTTCTAACAGTTTTTTGGCATGTCAAATTTTTAGTTTTCTACATAAGATCTTGCCATATGAGAACAGAGAAATTTTTAATTCTTCCTTTTCAATATAGATGCCTTTTATTTCTTTTTCTTGACTACTTGCTCTGGCTAGGACTTCTAGTACTATGCTGAACAGAAGTGACAGAAGTGAACATCCTTGTCTTGATTCTGATCTTAGAGGAAAAGCTTTCAGTCTTTCCTCCTTGAGTGTGGTGTTAGCTGTGGGCTTTAGTTATTTTTAAGTGTTATTATTTCACGGTTCAATCTCCTTCAAAACTGAGATCATGTTATGGTATTTCTATTTCTGTTAAGACTTTTTTTGCTCAAGAACTGACTTATTGGAACACATCATCTCCCTCAGTTTGTAGATGTCAAACAAGATATGGTACCAGAGTGCATCAGAGTGTGTGTGCTTCATTGTTATTCCTCAGTCTTATTGTTGATGTTCCCTACACCACCTTACCAAAGCCAATTAATCCTCAGATGCCCTTGGTTCACCAGTGTTTCTTTCTCTTGGGTCCAAATGGGAGTCTCATTTTCCTCCCTTGGCTTATTTCACTCTCTGGCCACACTTCAGACCTAAATACTCAGTTTATGTGGCATGAATTTGTCCCCATTGGTATGCAATAAAAGTAACTTAGCGCCTAGGCTCTGTCTCTTCAGTTAGATTAAGTTTTGTTAGTGTGGTGAATTCAGTACTTTGCAAACAGTAGGTTCTAGTAAATGTTGACTGAAGCCTGTGAAGTAATTTCATTACCACAGCAATCACATTTCAACAGTCATCAACAAATGCTGCTCCTTAGGACAGTAGCATTTCACAGCTGCTAATAAGTTCTGTGAGAAAGTACAGCTGTTGACTATCATTGAGGATAACAAAAACATTCCAGTAAGAGCAGGAGGCAGGGAAAAAGAACAAGTGCAGTGAAAAGAAAATATAGATTTGCTTCTAATTTTGGAAGTATTTTAAAGAAAATATAACTGTGTAGCACTCCACTTTTTTTAAAAGAAGCAACTGCAGCCAAATTGAATTAAAATATAAAAATTGTATTTTATTTATTTTAATGTCTGAAATGACTTCTTATATGTTATTTTAAAATCTAAATGACAAAATGTCATAAAATCATTTAAGTGAGAACTGAAAAGAAAAAAAGAATTTAAGTGGAACTGAAGTTATGTATTATCTAAAACTCTAGGACCAGAACATCACAACCTCAACATTTTTCTTTTTTTTTCAAAAATTCAAATTTTTTCAAGTCACCACTAAAAATTAACTCACGTTGGCATATAAGAACTACAGTCTGGATTTCCTTTTGGTAATATAGTCATCGATATGATGGATATTTAATTTCTTAAAAAAGAAAATAAATTAGAACCAATTCATTCTAATTAAAACAAAGTCAAGAATCAGTAGGTGTAAAACAACGGTAATTACTCTCTGACATTGTTATTGCATTTAATAAAGGCTCCAAGCACATGTTTCTAAGGAAAGTAAAAGGAAGAACAGTCTGGAAATAATAGGTGGGGAGAAATCCAGGTGACCTGAACTTTTTAAATTTATAGTGTATTGTTCTAAAGCAATATTTTTTAATGTATTTATGGAAATATTTGAGAATGCGTTTGATAATATGTTAAGCTATAGGACATTTTAAGAGTTTTTTATGTAGCTAAAAAGAGGAATTTGGAGGTGTAAGTCATTTTTATGGTAACATATGTCATGGATCTCAACATTTTTAGTTTATTTTAAATGGAGCCATGTTATTAGCTTCGAGCAGATTTAGACAGGATTTGCTGCATGTCATACAGGTTGGGGAAAGAGAAATGGAATATGACAGACACTAATAGGTGGCCACTTAATGGGAGAATCTTCCATGGAGAAGAAGTTCATTTGGTCAGATTTCACAGAAAATTCCAAAATGGAATTCCCAATATTTTTCTCAATCTTTCCAGAAAGAAACCAAACAAATGAAGTTGAACTTCATGGGTTGTCACAACTGTGGAAGTCATCCACTGATATTTCAGTGATTGTGATGCCTGGAAAGAGGACTTTTGTGAAACATGATTAAATCACTCACAGCCTAAAATTGATTACTTATATGATGGTCCTCAGAGCATCCTGTACATAAGCAAGTCAATGATGCTCTATTAAAATTTAGCACTTTTACCAATGAGCGTTTCAGTTGATCAGAGGCAACTTTTCTATTTTCTGTTCACTTTCTCAGAGCAAAAGTGGCATATGTATGACCACATGAAAATTTTTTCATATTAGTTTCTTGGGAACACTTTCTTTGGGTCTTTGTTTTATTAAGGGGAGAAAGACAGGTCATCACAGAAGTGTGAGAGGAGCCCTGGGCTTTGGTTTGTGCTCCACCATGTTCCTGGAGGGGTTTCCTTGGACAAGTCACTTAAATTTTCCTGCCTCAGATTTCTTACATATAAAATGAGGATAATACTATTTACTCTGCTTTTGGAAAGCAAAAAATGAGATCACTCTTTAATACCATAAATTAATATGTAAATATAACTTCTTTTTTTTTAATTTCAGAGGTATTATTTTTGGGTAGAATCACATATGAACAACAATAATTGTAATATTGCACCTTTGCTATGAGTTAGACATCTAACTAAGCACATGGTACCAACCAAATGAATTGGGACTATTATCCCCATTTTATAGAAGTAGAATTGGGGCATAAAAGGGTTAAGGAACTTGCTAGTAAATGCCTCCCATCACAATATTATGACAATTATTAATGGTCAAAGTACTGTGTGGTTTCATTTTTGGAAGAGCCAGAAAATATCTCAAGACCTGGCTGAACCACACGGGGGCCATAACATTCATGTGTCTGGTTAAGTGAGGGTTTTACTGTGTCACATAAGTGGCAAAAAGAAAAGTACAGTTTCTATTTTCCATAGAGATTGCCACAGCAGGCTATGACAACCTAATATTCCAGCTCTGCTCTTGTCTATTCACTAGTTATCTAGCTTTCTTTCCTTCTCCCAAGAATACATATATGAACAATGATGTGATGGATTAATACCAATCTGAACTTTTCATTCTACTGTTGGTGATCTTATTCATGGTTCATTGTGGTTCTCCTGCTGTTGAATCATTCACAGGACAGCTCTGGACTGTTGTTGCATATTTTGAAAATTTCAGGGAACTTTCTAGACATTTGGGACAAATATATAAATATGTTGACCAGGGTTTTCAAGGAAAATAAGGTTACCCAGCATTATTTAGGCTGTCAAATCCCTATAGTGCACTTAAGGTATACCCTATAGAGGAGAGGGAATTACAACTGCTGTCTTGACCCTTGCTTTGCAGCCTGTTCAGTTGCTTATTATACCAATTAGATTTTAAAGAGATACCTAAGTACATAGAGAGCTAAATGTCCACTCACTTTTCCTCACTAGGACTTCTGCCCTAAATTCCTAACTGCTTTTAGTGAGCTGGACAAGGTGGCAAAAGAAAGGCAACCTTACCCCTCAAAATGTAGATTAGGACCAGCTAATCTTTTCACTGGTTCACAGCCCTTCAAAACTTAAAATGCTTAGGGGCCAGCCCAGTGGAGTAGTGGTTAAGTTCGGAGGCTCCACTTTGGCAGCCCAGGGTTGGCAGGCTCAGATCCCGGGCATGGACCTACACACTGCTCATCAAGCCATGCTGTGACGGCATCCCACATACAAAATAGAGGAAGATTGGCACAGATGTTAGCTCAGGGATGATCTTCCTTACCAAAGAAAAACTTAAAGTGCTAAGAGAAACTCTAAGTAGGCTCATCTATCTACTCTGTAAAGGGATTAGAGGGGAGGAGACAAGGGAAGCAAAGGGACTTTTACTATTTTTTTTCCTGCAAAGCTTCTCTTGATCACTCACCTCCCAGCCTGACCCAGGTGTTCTCTTGATGAGTCCGCCCATATGGCGTCTCTCCTCCTCCAGGAGACTAGAGCAAATGGGGCCTTTTTCCAGGGTTTGTGGAGTTGCAGTTGCCCAAACTCTGCAAGGTGGTAGCCAATGCATGCACCAGAGAAGAGTACATCTGAAAGCACTGAGTGAGTTAGTAGAGACCTTAGTGATTGAGGTCAAGTTTAAAGGAAGCAGCAGCAACTATTCAGTCCCAGTAGATTTGTGTTAAGGAAATGCAGGCTCAGTCACAGCAAATCTTCAGGATTTTTCAAGAGAAACCAGATACCCAGATTTTTTTTTTTTAACTATGAAATCTACTTTTTAAAAGCGGGCTCATGTGTTATGTAAAGAAAAAGATGTGGCTAAAGAAAATATGGCTGGGGACTTGATTTGCCTGACAGCCCACAAGTTTGTGATCTCTGCAATAGGAAGTAACAATTATTATCTGTTTATGACAGGTTAGGCACTGTGCTCTGTGATTTACATAACTCATCCTAAAAAAGTTTCTTTCCTGTGTGTGTTTGTGCATGCATGCATACATGCATGTAGATGTCACTATATGTTTCCCTGAAAGCGTTTCCTTTGGTTTATGCAATGATTCTCTCTCATTTTGTAATTTGAGCAGTTGGCATTAACCTGGTTTAATTGTCAGCTGCCCCACACAGACTTCCCTATAACACTGATGTCTCCTGTGTCTGAACCCATTAACATACGTTGTCTATACTACTAACTTGCAATTTAACAAATATTATTTTATGGAATCTCTTTTAACAACTGCTTTATTATTGTTCAACTTTTCTTGAATCTTATATCTTATTTCCCAAGATAGATTATAAGCTTTTTTAGGGAGAGGAATATATAGACTTTTTTCTCAGTCTCTTCTAGTGAGGTGTGTATGTACAACATAGGCTTATTAAATATTTGAATGAATATGTTTAAAGTCAATGATGCAATGCCAAGATATAAGTAGACATTTAATTTCTTAATTAAAATGTAAAAACTATTTTGGGGGAGCTCTTGTTAGGCACTGTGATAAGGGCTTAAAAATCTTATTGGTTGAATATTATTGGCTCTATTTTAGAGAAAAAAACACCCTGAGGTTTAAAAGTTAAATATTTTGTCCAAGACATATATAGTATAAGTTGCAGAGCTCATATGCACTATAATATTAAAAGCACCCATGATAGGCATTAACATGGGTGTGAAATGTGTAACCTAAGAGATAAAAGTGCTCTGAGCCAGGAGGCTATTCACCCACAACTCAGCAAATAGCAGCATGAAAAGAATTTAAATACATGTGTAGCAAATTTCCGTCTTCAGATAACCGGATACTGACACTCATTACTCAGGGGCTGACACCAACACTGTAGCTAATCTCAACTTTTCCAATAAAATGCTCTGTCTTCTCCAATCACCTCTCTTGGAAGGATTAATTAATTCCTTCAAAAGCTATTAGCTTGAATCACAAAAAATAGAATGTTGGAATGAGGTGGGATTTTAGAAATTATTTAGTCTAACCTATTAATTATCAAATGAGAAATATAGACACAGAAGAAATTTGTCCAAGTATATCCCACCCAGAAAATAAATAGAACCAGTATGGTTTTTCCATAGAACAAAAATAACAAAAATTTTTATTCTTAGAAAATTAGAAGTTTATTTTCAATAGCCCATATAAGTGTGCTGGAACCTTATCTTTTGATTGACAGAGAACAAATGCAAATGGATTGTCAGCAGCTAATTCTTTATCCTGATTGACAACAGTCCTCTACATTGATCCGAGCCAGCTGGATGGACGAAGCTACAGTAGATGATGCTTGTGGCAGATGATCAAATGATGCAGAAACTATCTAGTTCCCAGACTCGAGTAAATATAACCGAGCTCTTCAAGAGCAGGAATTCCATCTTGCTCATTTTGATTTTCCAGGAAACAGCTGAGTACGTGATACTTGTTGCTTAAAGGAATGGTGGATGCTTTCCTTCTGCTTTTGGTCCAATTAGTGTTTAACGATTACTTTGTGTACACTAGATATCGTGCCTTGAGGTTTCACCTGTACTAACCTAACTTCATCCTCACCAAAACAAACAGACGAAGACTTGTGAGATAAGTATCATCCCCATTTTACGGATAAAGACACAGGTTTAGAGGTGGTCATTTCCCTAGAAACTACAATTAGTAAAACTGATGCTAAAACACTTGATTCCAAGTTAGCAATTTTTTTCTCTCGCTGTCTGTTAAAAAACATTTGTATCCAGGGGCCGGCCCGGTGGCGCAGCGGTTTAGTCCGCGCTTGGCTGCCCGGGGTTCGCGAGTTCGGATCCCGGGCGCCCGCCGACGCACTGCCTGTCAGCCATGCCGTGGCGGCGTCCCATATAAAGTAGAGGAAGATGAGCACGATGTTAGCCCAGGGCCAGTCTTCCTCCTCAGCAAAAAGGGGAAGATTGGCAATAGCTGTTAGCTCAGGGCTGGTCTTCCCCACCAAAAAAAAAAAAACAAAAACATTTGTATCTGAAGCTGTCTGAGCAAACATCATACCCTTGATCAGACTATTGTACATTTATTGCAGTGAATACAATGTTGTGACCATCTCAGCAGATGACTGTCGATGATGGTAACTATGTTAGGAGCTGACTTTTGAACAGACGTGCTAGACCCAAGCATCCAGACAAGTATTGGCCCTCACTGGGAGGTGGCATTGTTCAGTCAGGGAAGAGCCACAGACTTTCTAAGACAGCAACAAGATAAAACATTGCTTTTCCTCTACCCAAAGCCATAGCTATTTGTAAAGCCTGTCCTGAGAGGACTGAGCTACCCAACATAACGAAAAACACTCAGATCAATGTCTAAGGAAATATATAATGCTGAAAAGGATAAAACAGTATTATTCATATCTTGACTCTGAACTCCTGGAAGGCAGGGACCAAGTTTCCCTTATCTTGATAAAACCAGGCACATGGCTGATGTTCAGTATGTTGGCGGATGAATCCTGGAACTAATTGTAAAGACAGTAAAAACAATAACAAAATTCCTTATGGCCTCTCTTCCTGTTCCACATGTTAAGCTGGTAAGTGTACATGAGAAGGACAAGAATTTTTTTTTCAAATATTTAGTCTTGGCTTATAATGATCATATTTAATGATTATTATGAATTTGTTCTTATTAAAAACAAACTCCGTCATAGCCTTATTTAAGAGTATCAGAAAGGTGCATAGAAAAAAAAGGCTTCTTTTCTTCAACAACTGATATTTCAAAGAGTTTGCAGGGAGCAGTTCAATATTCATTAAAGTATAGGGCTGATCTAACTGTTGTGTCATTTGCATACCTGTATTTGCAGTGACTAACTCCACTTAGTCTTATCTTTAAATCCTCTAGGTATTTAAATAAAATTTTAATAAAAAATAAAAATAGCTTCATTAGTTAGACAGCTGTAGAGGTCGATATAATGTACTGTGCAGGGCTGACTTCTGAGAGCAGATATAAAAAGCAGCACAAATTGGGTTAATTTAAACTCAAACAAAAGGTCAGCTGGCAGAAAGGAAAGACCTCTATGACCTCTTGTTCAAACCCTGGAAGCTATAAATCCCACTGAACTACTTAGGGCTTTATTAAGCAAGCCCAACAAAAGATAATCAACATTGTAATTATTGTTCAATTATAGGCAGAATAATAAGCCTGGTTTTTATTTGTCAAAGCAACAGGCTTTAAGTCATTTGCAAAACCATTATAAGGAATGGTAGAGAGCTGTAGCTTACACAAGCAATTAAAAAAATTATAAAACCAAACGCTTAAAATTGGTTGAAACCTTAATAGTATCCATCAAGTTTTTTGACAGTCATGGTTACAAGGGTAACTAAAATGCAAAACTCAAGGACAAAATCCATTCAGGTTTCACAATCTCTAGTGTCTCATTTTTATCAAAAAGTTCAGCCAAAGAAAGAAGAAAATTGAAAAACCTGTAAGACTCCAAACCGCAAGTTAATTGACCTTGATTTTTCCTCGTGAAGTATCTCAAAAACAAGAAGCAGGATGTTTTTAAACCAAAAGCTTAAAATCTGGGTAGCACTTTATTTTATAAGTATATTTTATAAGTATTTTTTAAAAAATTAATAGATGACTGGAAGAAAATTCTACCCTTAATTATTTTAAGATGCATTTGTGCTTCCTTGCTCATGCAATGCATAACGCAACGTGTTTTACAAGGCACTTAATTCTGATTATTAAATAATTTAAAGCACTAGATTTCCTGAAAGCCTGATAAGTTTTTACTTGTAATCACTGAGTGGAAATAATTTTGAAAGTGCATTTTTATTGAATTCTTACATTTAATACTTTGCAATTATTGATAGATGTTTCTTTTGTAAATAAAAATTATAGAGAAGTCGTCAGTTAACAATTTCCTTTTCTAAATATTTTTCTGTTACTGATTAAGAGTTAAAAATGGAAAGATAGTCCCTCCTGAAATGTAAACTGCTTGTTTTTCTGTCTGAATATATGTTTTAAATTTCAAAAGTCTGTGTTTCGGGATTTACATTGTAATTGAGTGAGCAATCCTCAAGGTTACAGAAACCTTGTATAATCATCCTATTGGAGAAACTTCATAAACACAGAGCAAAACTTCAAACTCTCCAGTACATCCCCTCGACATGAGTTGAAGAGGAAAAGAGTGTCATGATAAAATGACAATCGTGTCAGCTGGCCTCTGGGGTTGGTTTTGTTCTGTGTTGATCGAAAGAAAGAGGAAGCTTTCTGTGGTAAATGTGGAACCCACTAAAGCCCCCGTGGTTTTGGCATTTTGACCAGGGCTCAAACCCCTGGCAAAACACAACATTCTGTTTCTAAGAAAAGAGGTTTACAAAGCTCAGAAAACCTTGGACATCAAATAGCTCTTACAAAACAACATTTTGATGATTTAAGTGTAAATGAATCAGAAACATATGGATTAAATTTCTCTTAAAATACACATGGTTTTAAAAATTAGGGGTGAAAGTGCTTGGCAAAATGATTTTTTAATTTTACTGACTCCAAAAGGTTTGAAAAATAGTTCAAGTTGTTTGGCAAACTCAAGGCAGAGCTGGATTCTTCAGTGTTTCATTGGTGGAACAATCAACTCTGACCTCAGACACCATGGGTTTCTGATCCATTCAAAAGATGAGTCAGATGCTACCTTAGCCCATTCCAGTTGCTATAACAAAATACCATAGACTGCATAGCTCATAAACAACAAATATTTATTTCTCACAGTTTGGAAGGCTAGGAAGTCCAAGATCAAGGTTTGGGCAGATTCGATGTCTAGTGAGAGCCCACTTCCCACTTCATAGACCACCACCTCCTTGTGTGTCTTCACAAGGCAGAAGGGGCAAAGGGTGCTCTCTCCAGCCTCTTTTATAAGGGCACTAATCCCATTCATGAGGATTCCACCCTCATGACCTAATCACTTCCCAAAGGCCCTGCTTCCAAATATCATCACATTGGGCATTAGGTTTTAACATATGAATTTTGTGGAGGGACACAGACATTCGATCTACAGCAGAGGCATTCTTGTTGTTGTGGTATAATCCCCAGCAAGATGGGTACACCAACCATTCAGGTATAATAGTTGAAATTATAAATTAAATTATGGAATGTTCTATTTGTATCTAAATCTTGCAATCGTTGTTTAGTCATTCCAGGAAACCAGAAAGCTTCCAGGAATTCAAAGTCAGATCTCATCTCTTCCTGCTTTTGCAAAATTCAGAAGTGCTGGTTACATCAAATGCTAATGTTTCCCAAAGTGAGGAATATGGATCACCTGCATCAGAAATACCTAGATTCTTATTAAAAATGCAAACTCCTAGTTCCTTTTTCAGATCTACTGTATCAAAGTCTTTGGAGGTAGGGTTGAGCATCTTCATGTTGTATAAGCTCTGATTCTGATGCCCTCTAAACTTTGAGAATCACATCTTTAATACACGAGGCAAGTACTATTTAGATCTCATGTGGGAAAGATATCATCATTTTCTGAGTGGCTAACATGAGTGTCACATTGGTTTGATTTCTAGACTGAAAGATCCCCATGGGCAGGAATTTTCACTCACAGTGGCATCCTCAACCCAGTACTAGTCATAAAGTAAAAACAAACAAACAAAGGTGTTCTAATAAATTAAATGAACCTGAAGGTATAATTTTTCTTTAATACTTTTACATATGGGAATATTCTTTAGAATATTTTTTTTTAACTTTCTGCCAATCTTCCCCTATTTTGTATGTGTGTTGCCACCACAGCATGGCTGCCAATGGGTGGTGTAGGTCCGTGCTCAGGAACTGAACCCAGGCCACCAAAGTGAAGAGCACCAAACACAACCGCTAGGCCATGGGGCCAGCCCCTCTTTGGCATATTTTTGAAGGGACATGAGAAGTGCTATAGATTGATCTATTCAACATTTTATTTTCTATCTATTTTTACTATTGGATCTCAAAATGTCAATGAGAGGAGTTTAAGTAACTTTGTATACCAGAATCACAGAGAAATGGCTTAAAACAAATTGCAGCTTTTCTCAATCCACCTAAATTGATCCTCCTGCTAAATCTCATAAATAATTCTGTCAGGGGAGTAAATGTTAAGTCCAGGATACAGTATCTTTACAGTTACTTGCTTAATGACTCTCTGTCTGTATCTGGTATCGCAAGAACAAGCAGAAAGTTTATCCCTGTAAGGCGATACCATGAAAGAAAAAGAAGTGATGAATCACAACCCAACTGGTTAAAATATTTATGCCAAAAGATAAAAAGTGCAATGACAGGCAAGAAAATACTTTAATACCTGTGATTATTAAAAGCATTCATTTTAGGTATAACAGTTGCACATGTATTTTTTTTCTGTTTATAAAATCAATATTTCATGTTTGTTAATATTTGGGGAAAAAACCCAATGTATGAAAACGAAATCTTCTCATAACCCAGAATCAATACAAATGCTGACAGTTTGATAACTGTCTCTCCCCACCCCAGGTTTTCAAATATGTTTGTATATGTGTGCACATGTGCACACACATATACAAACACACATTTTAAAAATATACTAAAATTTGGACTAATAATTACAAATGTATTTTTCTATTTAATCCAACAGTAAAATTTTCCTGTGTTAGCAAATTTTCCTTATTTTGATGATTACAAAATAGCTAAATTATTTAACTGTCACCTGTTTTTATACATCTAGGGCATTTAGCAGTTTTACTATTATAAATATGTTCTCTGTTGACTATTAAAGTGCATTTTAAGGCACATCCCTGATGATTACCTTAAGATGGACTCAATTTAGAATTGATAATGACTGTTCAGTGAGCACTTTCTATAGATCTAATGCTCAGCTTGTAAACATTAGCTCATTTATCTCTCACAACATACCTGTGAGGTATTAATTTCCTATTTTACATTCTCAAGGAACCCAGGACTGGCCCTTTCCAAAATGTGTGCTCTTCACCTGGATAAAATTAATGTGTTAAAGAATGTTTGAACAATTTTAAGGTCAATACCAAATTGCTCTGCAGAAAGGTTAAACCAATTTTTATATCCTATATGATTCAACAGTGCTAATTTGTTTGACAAAAAAATAGAATTGTAAACTTTTGTTTAACTTCTGTTTTTTCTCATTAATGAAGCTGAATCTTTTTCATATGTTTATCTCCATTTGCATTTCTGTGAAAAATCTGTTTTGTTCTTGGCCACCTTCTTACAGTACTTTTCTAATTGATTTGTGAAAAAAACACTTTATTTTTCCCATTTTGGTACTTGCCTTTAATTTTTTATATGATATTTTTGATTTACAAAAGAATTGTATTTTTATGAAACAAAGAAATATTGATTTCCTCTATGCTATTGATGGGTCCTATGTTTAATAAGCAATTCCCTTTTTATATGCACATACAGTTGTATTTCTATTTTATGTTTTCATTTTTCACAGTTAACTTTAATTCATCTAGAATTTGTTGTGATATCTAAGTACCATTTTTTATATTCCTCGTTATTTTGGATTAATCCATGTATTTTATGAGTTTTCTATCTGAAAAAGTATATAAGCTGCAGATAAAGAGATTTATTTTCTCCTTTTCCAAGTTTTATGAATTTAATTTCTGTTTCTTTTCTGACTGCATTTGCTAAGAACTGTGATACAATGTACAATTGAAGTAATAGTACCAAGTATCTTCATTTTGTTCCTCAGTTAAATGCTTCTTACTGGGGAATACTTCTAACAGCAACAGGCTCCTAACATTTCCCTATTTATTTGTTATATTATTATTATTATTTTTTTTTTTGCTGAGAGAGATTCTGCCATGAGCTAGCATCCACTGCCAATCTTCCTCTTTTTGTATGTGAGCTGCCACCACAGCATGGCCATTGACAGATACAAGTGGTGTAGGTCTGCAACCGGCAACCACACCTGGGCTGCCAAAGCAGAGCATGCCAGACTTAATCACTAAGCCACCAGGGCTGACCCTGTTTATTCTTTTAATAAATATTTATTGAACACTAATTATTTACCAGCACTTATTGTAGTTGCTTGAGATACACTTATGAACAAAATTCCTAGCTGTGGGAACTCATTGGATAATTACAATAGATCACATTTTTTAAGTTAAGGACATTCCCTTGCACTGTCAGTTTACTGTTTTGTTGTTGTTGTTGTTGTTATGAATGTGCTGAGTTTTGTCAAGTGTATTTTTTTCTTTTCTGATTTTATTGAGGTGAACTTTCCCCCCCAATCTGCTAAGGTAGTGATCAACATTTACAGATTTTCTAATATTAAATCTTCCTTGCATTTCCAGGATAAACACAACTTAATTGTGATATATTGCTTTTTTGCACACAATTTTTTACATAATATTATGTTGATGATATTTATTCATGAGTGAGATAGATCTGTAATTTTCCTTTCTCATTTTAATTTAGGTATCTAATTTTGTTATCAGAGTTATATTGACTTCATATAGGGAATAGAGATGATTCATTTTTATTCTATTTTCTGTAAGAAGTTGGATTAGAAGAATCTATTTTTTAAAAGTTTAGTAATACTCATTGGAAAACCATCTGGAAGTGATGTTTGCTCTGTAGGAAGACTTATAATTGTGGATTTACTTTTATAGTTATAGGAGTACTCAGGATTTCTATTATTTTTTAATTTGAATCAGTTTTATCCACATTTGCTTTTAAATCTATTGCTATAGATTTATTGATGATAGTCTCCTATTCTTTTTAAAAGTTTAATGTTTGTTTACTCTTTCATGTTTAACACTTATGTGTCTGTTCTCTGAACTTTTTAAAAATAATCATGCCAGAAGTTGACATAAATTGGAATTTTTTAAAAAAAGAATTGACTCATTTGATTAAGCTTGCTATTACGTTTACATTTTCTTTACATTGATTTCAGCCCTGATATTTATTTTCTCTTCTAATTTTGGGGGGCTTTATTTTTTTTCTGCTAATATTATGAGGGGTTTTTTTGTTCTTTCTCTAGCTCTTTAGCTCACTAATTTTCAGAATTTTAATGCATTCTTTTCTAATATATGTATTTGAGGACACACATTTTTCTTGAAGCACAGCCTTTAGGACATCTCATAATTTTGATATGTAGTTTCCATTACCATTTAGTTCTAATATTTTGACATTTTAATGTAATTTCTTCTTTAAACCCTAGCTATATGTAACAGAGTTTTATCAACCTCGATGTATGGTGGCTAGAAAAAAAATATCTGTAGGCTACCTCTTCACTGAAATTTGTTGAAACTTTCCTCGATGTCCAGTATATGATAAATTTCTATAACTATTCTATATATGCTTGAGAAAAATGTGTATTTTTTAATTGTTAGTTGTAGAATTCTCTATATGACTAACAGATCAACCTTTTTAAATTGTATTGTTCAAATATTCTATATCTTTGCTGACTTTGTTTGACACATCAATAATTAAGAAAAATTTTTTAAACCACCATTATTAAAATTAATGTCTTTGTTTCTCATAATTCCATCAATTTTGTTTGTATGTTTGGAGGATATCTTAATATGTGGATATGTATTTAATATTATTTTATCTTCCCAGTGATTGATTCTTTAATTATATGGAAAGACCCTCCTCTCTACCCCTAATTATGCTTTTTAATACTTTACCTGATAATGATCCTGTATAGTAAAAAATTTGGTCCTGCCCAAAACGAAGTCTGGCCTGTCACCAGCTCCTGTAGGTTAACCCCTAAACCTTGGACTTTCCCTAGTATAGGAGTGTCTTTATTATTAATGGGGGCTCCTTATGCAACACTCCTTATGCAATAATTTACACGTATGAGGTGAGGTGTGGTGGGTCCTTTGGACCACATAGTATCAGCTGGATCTGAGCAGTAGGGCAGAGGGGACTGGAAACTTAATCCAAGCACTTGTGAAATCAGTCAATTAATCATGCCTAGGTAATGAAGCCCCAGTAAAAACTCTGGACACGAAAGATGGGGGGAACTTCCTGGGTTGGCAATACTTCACATGTATTATCACACATCAATGCTGCAGGGTAACATGTCCTAGTGACAAGGAAAGCTTTGCATCTGGAACTTTCCCAGATCCTACCCTATGTACCTCTTCCCTTGGTTCATTTTAATGTATCCTTGCCTGTAATAAACCGTATGCGTGAGTGTAATAGCTCTCAGTGAGTTCTGTGAGTTCTGCAAATTATGGAAACTGAGTGTGGTTTGGGGAAAACCCCCCAAACTTGTGGTTTTTAGAAGTCTTGGCCAGACTCGGCAGTCTGGAGGACTGTGCCCTCAAATCTTGTAGTTTGGTTGACTCTGGGTAAATGGATCTATCAACTTTATTTTAGGCAGCATTTTCCTGACATCTTTTGTTTAGTCTTTTCACTTTCAATGCTTCTTTGTTTTTATATTTAGGTAAGGCTCTTGTAAATATCACTAAATTTCATATGTATAATCCAACCTTCAAGTATCTGTCTTTTGCTGGAAAGTTTATTCTATCTATATTTATTGTGATAACATATATTTGGATGTGTTCCCAATAACTTACTTAAAAATATCTACTTTGCCTTATTTTTCTGTTTCTATTTTGTCCTTTATTACTTTTTTCCGCTTAAAATTACCATTTTTTGTTCTTTTTTATTCTACTTTTTTCTCTTAACTGGTTTGGAATTACACACTTTGTTTTTATTCTTATACTAATTAACTTAAAATTCTGTCATGCATAGATTAATCAAGAATAATAAAAATAAAAGATTTTATTTTATTTTCATTTATCCTATCTCTGATTTTCTTTCTTTATGAAGATCTGAGTTTCTGACCTATATTATTTTCCTTCTCCTTGAGGAACTTCTGTTAATGTGTCTGCTGGTGATGCATTGTCCCTGTTCTTGTTTGTTTGAGAAAGTTCTGATTTCTACTACACTTTTTTTAAAAGACTTCATTTTTTCAGATCAGTTTTAGGTTCACAGAGAAATGGAGTGGAAGATACAGAGATTTTCCATATATCCCCCGCTTACTACACATAGCCTCCCTCATTATCAACATCTTCCACAGATGGTGCATTTGTTACAATTGATTTGTTACAACATCCACCACCAGAGTGGTACAATTGTTACACTGATGCATCATAATCACACTGTGTTCATAGTTTACATTAGGGTTCCCTCTTGGTTTCCTACATTCTATGGGTTTGGACAAATATACAATGACATGTATCCATCATTATAGTATCATAGAGTATATTCACTGCACTAAAAATACTCTGTGCTGCACCTATTCATCCCTTGCACCTGCCCCAAACTCCTGGCAACCTCTGATCTTTTTACTGTCTCTATAGTTTTCCTTTTTACAAAATATCATATACTTGGAATCATAGAGTATGTAGCCTTTTCAGATTGGCGTCTTTCACTTAGTAATATACATATAAGTTTCCTTTGTGTCTTTTCATGGCTTGATAGCTTATTTCCTTTTGGTACTGAATAATATTCCATTGTCTGGATGTACCAGAGATTATTTATCCATTCACTTACCGAAGGACATCTTGATTGTTTCCAAGGTTTGGCGATTATGAATAAAGCTGCTGTAAACATCTATGTGCAAGTTTTTCTGTGGACATGTTTTTAACTCCTTTGGGTAAATACCAAGGAGCTGGATCATATGGTAAGAGCATGTTTAGTTTTGTAAGAAACCACCAAATTGTTTTCCAAAGTGACTGTGCTATTTTGCATTCCCACCAGCAATGAGTGAGAGTTCCTGTTACTCCACATCCTCTCTAGCATTTGAGTTGTCAGTGTCCTGGATTTTGGCCATTCTAATAAATGTGTAGTGGTATCTCTTGTTGCTTTAATTTGTATTTCCCTGATGACATATAACATGGAACATTTTTTCATATGCTTATTTGCCATCGCTATCTTCTTTAGTGAAGTGTCTGTTAAGGTCTTTGGCTCATTCTTTAATTAGACTGATTGTTTACTTATTGCTGAGTTTTAAGAGGTCTTTGTATATTTTTAATAATAGTCCTTTATCAGATGTGTCTTTTGCAAATATTTTCTCAAAGTCTCTACTTGTCTTCTAATTTTCTTGACATTGTCTTTACCAGAACAGAAGTTCTTAATTTTAATGAAGTCCACCTTTTCAATTATTCCTTTTATGGATTGTGCCTTTGGTATTGTATCTAAAAGGTTATCACCATACCCGTGGTCATTTAGGTATTCTCCTATGTTATCTTCTAGAAGTTTTATAGTTTTGTGTTTCACCTATAGGTGTATGATCTATTTTGACTTAATTTTTATGAAGGGTGCAAGACCTGGGTCTAGATTCACTTTTTTGCATGTGACTATCCATGTTGTTTCTGCACCATTTGTTGAAAAGACTATCTTTGGTACATTGTATTGCCTTTGCTTCTTTATCAAATATCAGTTGACTATATTTATGGAGGTCTATTTCTGGGCTGTCTTTTGTTGCATTTTTCTATTTGTCTATTCTTCACCAATACCACACTGTCTTGATTGCTGTAGCTTTATAGTAAGTGGATAGTGTCAAGGCTTCAACTTTGTTCTTCTTCTCCAATATTGGGTTGGCTCCTCTGGTCTTTTGCCTCTCAATATAAACACTGGAATCAGTTTACTGATATCCATAAAATAATTTGCTAGGAGTTTGCTTGGGATTGCATTGAATCTATAGATCAGGTAGGGAAGAACTGACATCTTGACAATAGTAAGTCTTCTCTATGAACATGAAATATTGCTCCCTTTATTCAGTCCTTTTTGCTTTTGTTCATCAGAGTTTTGTAGTTTTCCTTATATAGGTCTGCTGTATATTTTGTTAGATTTATAGCTAAGTATTCATTTTCATCTTCACAAGTGCTAATATAAACGATACTGTGTTTTTAATGTCAAATTCCACTTGTTGATTGTTGGTATATAGGAATGTGATTGCCTTTTGTATATTACCCTTGTATCCTGCAGATTTGCTATAATCACCTATTAATTCCAGGACATTTTTTTGTTGATTCCTTCAGATTTTCTACATAGATGATCATATCATCTACCAACAAAGACATCCTTATATCTTCTTTCCTAATGTGTATACTTTTTAATTTCCTTTTCTTGTCTTATAGCATTAGCTAGGACTCTCCTACACTTTTGAAGGATAATTTTACTAAATATAAAATTCTATCTTGTTTTTTTCCCCAACAGTTTAAATATTTCACTCCACTCTCTTCTTGCTTGCATGGTTTCTGATAAGAACTCTGCTAAAATTCTTATCCTTATTTCTCTATAGAAAAGAGTCTTCACCTCCCTGGCTTCTTTCAAGATTTTCACTTTGTCTTAGTTTTTTTGCAGTTTGGCTAGGATATGCATAGGTGTAGATTTTTGGTATTTATCCTGTCTAGTGTTCTCTGAACATCCCAAATCTGTGGTTTGGTGTTTGCTATGAATTTTGGAAATTTCTAAGCCATTATTATTTAAAACATTTCTTTGCTGCACTCTCTCTATCTCCTTCTTTTGGTATTCAATTATGTGTATGATACACCTTTTTAAATGAGCCCACAGTTCCTGGATGTTTTGTTGTTGTGAGGCTTTTTTCTCTATTTTTGTTTTCTTTGCATTTGTATTAGTTT
The DNA here is from genome assembly GCA_031878705.1 of Tapirus indicus. Taxonomy (NCBI): domain Eukaryota; kingdom Metazoa; phylum Chordata; class Mammalia; order Perissodactyla; family Tapiridae; genus Tapirus; species Tapirus indicus. The sequence goes on along the minus strand of CM062921.1, from coordinate 110,977,127 downwards.
CCTAGGGCTGCTAGAACAAATTATCACAAACATGGTGGCTTAAAACAACTGAATTTTATTTGTGCACAGTTCTAGGGTCCAAAATTAAGATGTCAGCAGGGCTGCATTCTCTCTGAAGGCTCTAGGGAAGAATCTCCCCTTGCCTCTTCTAGTTTCTGGGGGCTGCTAGCAATCTTTGTTATACTTTGGCTTGTAGATGCATTATTTTATTCTCTGCCTCCATCTTCGCATCTCTTCTTCCTTGTGTCTCATATCTCCTGGCTTTTTTTTAATAAGGAAAAGATTTAGGGCCACTCTAAATCTAGAATGACCTTATTTTATGATCCTTAATTTAATCACATCTGCAAAGACCCTTTTACCACGTAAGGTCACACTCACAAGTTCTGAGAGTTAGGACTTGGACACATCTTTTTGGACCCTGCTATTCAATCCATTATCACATCTCAGTTTGGGGAGTTTCTATTGACCTATCTCCAAGCTCACTGATTCTTCGGCTGTGTGTGTTTTTAATGCAACTTTTATATTATATTCATATTCTGTAGCTCTCATTTTCAACATCTGCATAATTTGGGTGTTGTATTAGTCTTTTGGGGCTGCCATAACAAAGTACAATAGACTGAGTGGCTTAACCTGTACACATTTATTTTCTTACAGTTCTAGAATCTGGAAGTCTAAGATCAGGATGCAAGCATGGTTGGGTTCTGGTGGGAACTCTCTTCCTGGCTTGCAGATGGCTGCTTTCTTTGTGTCCTCACATAGCAGAGAGAGAGAGAGCCCTGGTGTGTCTTCCTCTTCTCATAATGGCACTAAATCCATCATAAGGGCCTCATCTTCATGATCTCATCTGAACCTAATTACTTCCCAAAGGCCTCATCTTCAAATGACATCACATTGGGGGTTAGGACTTCAACAGATGAATATTGGGAGGATAAAATTTAGTCCATAGCAGATATCTAAACAACTTGCATCTTCTTTCTGTCCTTTCTTACTTATAGTGGCTGCCTTGAGGAAATTGTGCTCCAGAGAAGTATGCTGGTAGTTATGGAACACTCCTCGCCCAGGATCACTTCAGCCTTCCTCAAGATAAGATCAGCTTTCCCACCTTCCTGTCATTCTTAGTGTCACTCTCCCCACAACAGTGTTGCTATATTAGGAATCTAGACTTCGGGCACCTCCAATTCCTGGCTGCCTACTGGTTGAAGTAGGCTCCCTGCTGCTTTGTGATTCTTTGTACTCCACCCCCTTGCTCAGGTCCAGAGTCCCAGCCTCTGAAGCCCTGGACTGAGCTCCTCCAGCCCATTTTGGAGGTATTCTCATTCCAAAAACAATTATACAATTACTTAAAATATACATGCTAAATAATCATTTGTGTCTATAGTATATTTATAAAAGTGATCTGGATGATCTAGACTCTGGGTCATTGCATTAACTTCTAGGTCATTTCTTTTTATATAATAGTCAGTTGAAATCAGAGAATTAAAAATAGTAAATTGTTCTTTTAGAATCTTTATTTTACAAAGCTGCTGTTGGAGGACATAATGGATAAACTATCAGATAATTCTGACTATATAATAGAGGAAATTAAGTTTCAGGAGGAAAGGTACTTTTACACTGCCGTTCAGGAGTATAATGCAGCCAGGGAATTACATGGTTCTGACATTTTTTTTTTAACTAAACAACATTTTCCCTCTCTGAAATACAAGCATATCGTGTTTAGTCTGAAGTGAATTAGAAGCTTGTTCATGATTTGGGACACGTGGCTAAAAGGGAGATAATCCAAAGTTATATAGGAAATATAGACATGGAACAATTGTTAATTTACAGCTTACTTTCAGCACCTTTTCTCTTTAATGAGCTGAAACTAAACAGAAACTGTTGGTGTTTCTGTATCATTTTATTTACTTATATAGATGTAGATTTGTTTTACCTGTGCATTCTTTATGTTTATAACAGACATTTCAAAATGGGGAAAATACTTATAATAGTAATTGAATAAAAAGTAATATAAAACTGTAAAATTACGTGATTCCCCCCCCACACACATACACACATACATACTTATTTGTTAATGTGGAACCATTTGAAAGTAGGTAGCAGAGATCATGACATTTCACTCCCAAGTGTTTTTTATTGATTTTTATTTTAATTTAATTTAACTTTCTACCCAGGATCCAATCAAAGATCATGCATCACATTTGGCAGTTGCGTCTCCTCAGCCATTTTAGATCTAGAACAATCCTTCTACTTTCTTTTCCTATGACACTGACTTTTCAAAGAGCCCAGGGCAGTTTTCTCATAGCTAATCAATCTTCTTGATCAGTCTGATTGTTTTCTTATGCTATGGTTTAATTTGGTCCTCCACTTTATTTCCTGTGAACTGGAGGTCCAGAGACTTGATTAAACTCAGGTTAAATATTTTGGGCAATGGTACTTCATGGATAATGTTGTCTACTTCATATTACATAGCATCAAGTGACACAATACTAGGTAGTCCCACATTAACAATGCTAAATTTGGTCATTTAGTTAAGGTGATGATTTCCAGATATCTCCATTCTAAAGGTACATTTTCTTTTATAATTTGTTAGTGTAGTTGGCTATACTTTGGCACCAAATGTACTCTTCCTCAGTGACCTTTCCTCTAAAGATTATAACATAAATTCATGGTCCTTGCCTAAATCATGAACTAATTCTCCATTTTGCATAGGACCAAAGCCAGAGCTCGTATCCTCTTGTGGCTGAAAAATCCCAGCTTCTAGTCATTAGGGCATATATGCCTGACCCCCACCCCTCCTCTCAGCCTTGTATCTTCTACACTTAGGATACCTTGTAGCATCTTGTGCACTTAAAGCTCTAGCTTTATTTTTCCTTCTCACTTTTCCCAATATTTCTTTCCTTCTTTTGAGCTTGGTAACATATATTTATTTTAATCCAGTATTCGTATGTGTTTTGATGCTAAAGGATCTATTTAAGTTCATTTTGGTCCCAAGATTTTTCCAGCAGGTACAGGAGTTCAGGAGACAAATAGAAGGAGAAGAAGGAGGAAAAAAAGAAGAGGAGGGGAGAGGAAGGGAAGGAGGATGAAGAAGAGGAGGAGGAGGAAAGGAAGGAAAAAGAAACAAGTCAATAGAAAGGATTCTTGGACAATTGCAATTTGTTCTTTGCAGTGTTTGCATACCTCCTGTTGTTTAGGGCCATAACAAGGACAGTTCTTTACCAGTGAATTCAGCTTCTAGATGCAGCAAGAACAGACATGCTATGCTCGTGTCAAAAGCAGGTGATTGGGTGAGGAGGATAAATGGAAAAGAGAATTTGAGAGTGACTCTCAGGCTTCTGCCTTTGTAAGCTGGAGCTAACTCATATGAAAATGATTAGTTCTTTTAATAAAAGTCATGACTATAAAAAAGGAGATTTATTTCAGTAAATTCAATAGAAATTATTTATATAAATGAGTTTTGATTTCTCTACTGTTTTGAATCTCTTCACTGTTGAAACATTTCCATTTTCTGAAGATGAACTTGATTTTTGAAAACAGTTGGAATTTGTGAACTAAGCCTGGTGACTAAGAACTGTGAAATAAACAAAGTAATACCAATTTGGTAACATCAAAAATATTTTCAGTGAAACTACACAAAATGCTAAAATGGGTCAGGAGCCAATTATTGTGCCATAGTTCACACCTATTTATGAATATCATATGCTGATGACACATAAAGTTTATTGATTTTCTGTTAGCTTAAGAACCATAAAAACATCAGAATTATACATTAATTATAATTATTGAAAATTTGAAAACCTTTTTTTTAGTCATTATCTTGTAATTGAGAGCGAAATAGATCGCTTCTTTCCTCAATATCTCTCTCTGCTACCCTTCCTCTTTGTACCACCTTTGTCTCTTTCATTGTGCCATTCCTGGTCAAAAAGGTTTCATACCTTGGTATGGCCATTGGTTTAAGCCCAAGATCCGCACTCAGAGCACTATATAATCCAGGCCCATTGATATAACATGTTTCCCATATTATCTCTTCCATCAATCTAGCCAGTCTCCTCACTTTTCCTTTCTGTACATAATAGTTACTAAATCATTGATCATGCATTTATTAAATACCTATTATATATTAGGCATTGTGCTAAAATCTGGGACTACAAAGATAAATAAGACATCTTAGCCTCAAGGAGCTCACAGCGTGGTGGGCTTGCCAAGTAATAATAATTTAACACAATGTGAGAAGTGCAAGTGCCTTCTGGTTATCTGACAAGTCTGTGACAGATTGTTCTTTCACCCACCATTGTTTGTCTCTGTGGTTTTTTTCCTTCCAGTCTAAAATAAAAGATAAAGAGTGAAAGCTCAATGGCACTTTACAGTATGTATAGTCAAATCCCCTCATTTTTCAAATGAACAAAACTAAGTCTCAGAGAAGACACACAATTAGTTAACAGGATTAGAATTCAACATCTCAACTCCTAGCCCAGTGCCTAGTCAAGATATTAAACTAGATCAATTGGCAGCCAATGAAAGGGTAACACAAGGAATATTAGAAAGACACCTGGAACATCATAGGTTGTTTTCTCCCCCCCAGATCAGATCCTGTGACAAGGACTTGAATGTAGGCAACTTTTTGAGGAGGTTCCCACAGGAAATATAGGAGTGGAAAAGGGAGAGGAGCCGATAAAGGATGTGATTATGAGTGTTACCACTGTACCTGGCGGCTCAATTCCACTGAGGACCCTCTGAATCAATGCGTAGACTACGCCTCAGAATTATACCAGGGAAGCCGAGGTATTTACCAGTGACTCATGCTCCTCATTATTTTGGAGGTTACTCTTGGGACGATTAAATTTCCAGAACTCCCCAGCTATGGGCAGTCTGAACAAGTTCTCATGCAGCCAGAGAAAAGCCTCAGGCAGTGAAAGAGAGAGATTCGCAACAGTGGATATGGAAAATGTCCACCTTAGCTTTAGGTGAACCCAGAGGTAAACCAAGGATACGGAACAGGACATCAATGGCATCTACTACCTGGATGGCTGAAGACTTTGAGGACTGAATAGAGATAAATGTCATTTTCATTATAATTCTGCCAGTGCCAGATCTAATCATGGCCACCCATCTCATTTCATAGGTCACCATTGGCTGTTACTCTTATTCTAGATAATTACTGCAGTGGAAGAGTTTTGCTCTGTCCATCAAAGAGAGATATTCAGTGCATTTTCTAGAATGAGATGGGAAAGAGTTATAGTAATTCTCTTTATCCAAAATTTTCTCACATAGGGAGTTTTTCTTTATAGCATATATATTTTCCACAATATTTAAAAGAAATTATGTATCTTGAATTCTTTGACTAATGTGGACTAGAGTAATATTTTTCAAATTAAGTATTCATTTTCATTTTGCTTTAGTATCTTTGAAGGGACAGACTGACGATGTTGCTTATAGGATTAAATAATCTTTAGAGTTCCATTACTAACTGTTCAAGTAAGTGTCCATGTATTCAGAAATGAATCTAAATTTCTTTGGTCTGAAAGCTGTCCCTGAACAGTTTTTTTATTTGGGGATACAATTTGAGTTGGAAGTCCTGGGAGAACTAGTTTGTTTGTTTCCTGTTTGCCTAGCTTTTTTGTTGTTTGTTTGTTTTGTTTTGTGTTTGCTGTTAGACTCTATTTTGATACTTCTAACTTGTGGTTTGGGTAGATTCCATGAAAGTAGAAGGCATGTGCACTTTTTGTTCCTTTTTGGTAAAAAGTTAACCAGAGTGTTTGAAACGTCAGGAACATGGTTTGTGCTTAAAACTTCTTTAGAAATTTGGATTGATTCTTGTACTGTGTGTTAATATGTAATGGTCTCTGATCTACCTGCCCTCCATTTTCTTTCATGTGTGTTAAAAGGATACAAAGGATTTTGGTAATGACTATGTTTTCCAAACCTATCTGATTCACTGAGATTTGAAAATAACTCAAGTAAAGCAAAAATTTTAGCCAGCTCTTCATTGGGGTCTTGCTATACTGTGTGTAACTGTGCATAAACAAAGGGAAGTGAACCTTCAAGGCCTCGGTTTCCTCCTCTATTAAACACACACATTTACAAATTTAGCACTAGATGATCTCATAAATCCTTTTATTCTCCACGATTCTGTGACTTTTTGTAGGTGTTGGAGACTTTAGCTATTCCATGTTTGAAAAAATGCTTATCAGCTAGTTTCCTCAAACTAATTAGGGCAGATCCAGCTCAATATAATGAGCAAGATAGCTTTAGACACTCTTCAATACTCTTGTCATTTCCATTGTAGAGATGCAACCTTAGTCATATAAATTTAAGACCAAGTAATCTCATGATAACACAAAGGGATTGGAGATGGGTTCCCGTCCTCCAGCTCACATTCTACAACCCCCAGTCTTCTATGGGGCGGGAAAGGAAAGAAAAGAAGAGCGAAGGGAAGACAGGGCAGGAATTCCAAGATACTGTGTTCCCAGTATTGTCCTGGCCCAGGAAATTGACTCAAGGAAGCAGGGGTCATTATCATACTGGAATCACTGACCATGTCCTGGAAGTCCCATCCACCGCAGGAATCAGAATCTTCCTCATGGGTATTTAAACCCAATTAGACAATGGTCACCAGGTGGCGCCAAACTGAAGCTATGATCCAGGTGAATTTGAATCATTTAGTCTCAGATCCTGCAGTCCTCCTGGACATTTCATAAAACTTGCAATAACTAGACACCCCAATTCTAGAGGACCTTTCTTTTTTTACATTGCTAATCCCATTATGGATAAATTCTGTCGGTTTTCATAACTCCTCCTCACTGCCTATAGGTTAAGTTGAAAATCTTTGGCAGTGTCTAAAACAAAATCTGCCTTATTTTTCATTCTCACCTCTTCCTCTTTCTCCTGATCTCTCCTGTAGTCTAGTTTAGTCACATGGGAACAGCAACCCTTTACTAAATTGTCATTTCCCCTGGCCTCTGCAAATGCCGTTCTGCTGTCTGAGATGCCCTTCCCACCACACTCCTTGCTTGTGCTCTAGATCTAATTAAAACCTTTTGCTCTGAAAAAGTTCAAACCTGAAATCATCCACCTCAAAGATGTCCTCTTCTGTGAAGTCTCTTGGATTACTTCTATCCTTGCAAAAGGCAGAATTATTCATCTTCATTTCTCTGGTCTTCCAAAGCTCTTTGTTCATATTTGTGATCGTTATCATTTCTCACATTAAAATATCATTATAGGTCTTTGTCAGTTTGCCATTTAGAATGTAAACTCTTCAAGGATAGGAACAACCAAACTTTTCATTTTTGGATCACCAGTGTCTAGCACCACATCCATCACATCTTACATCCTCAATACTTGTGTCTTGAATAAATAAAAGTATTGAATAAAAATGTATGTATATCTAAATGTGCAAGTTGGATTAAGTTTAAACAAATTAGGGCAGCTAAGCATTTAAAAGACGCAATTGGTGATCTCCCTACAAAGCAAATAATCCTTTTCTAATGTAGATGAGCACTGGATCCTTGTTTCTTTAGTCTCTTTGCTGTTGTCTTACAGCAAAATATTCAAGAGTATTATGTTATTCTATCAAAGGTCTGAAAATATTTATGTGTATTGTTCTTTCCAGAGTTAGTTGGTTTATAGGACAGAGTAAATTTACTTGGCAATAGACAAATTCCTTTTGTTGTGGTCTTCTCAGAAGAGAGACTAGCATACCATGTATTTCCTAAGTCTGACTTTCCTAGTCCAAATCTTAGCTACTGTGATGACCATTGAATGGCCCTCGGCCTATGGCTTTTTACGATACCTAAAATGCTCCAGCTGACTTCCAGATCGGAAGGTAGTTTATTTCAAGAATTGGAGAAGATCTTGGTCCATGTCTCATTTTCACAGATGAGGGAACTGTGACATAGGAAAGTTAGATGAATTTCTACACAGCTGAGTAACGGGAGAATTGCAACCGGAACCCCACTTACTGCCACTCCACCCTATTGCTTTCCTTTGACCCACAGATGTGATAGATCAGCATGATTTACTTAGTTTATGACTTAGATTAACAAACAAATCTGAACAGTGATGGAAGAAAAATCTAGAAGTGGCAATTTAATTACAAACCATAGGCTCAAGTCCTCTCAACATCCTTCCACCAGAAACCAATCTGGATACTCAACTCTATTCCAATGTTTTGCTTTTTAAATCACATCTCTGCTTCTGACAAGCACTTATAGATACTCTAGAATCTGTTCTACTTTTGATCTAGTCTGGGATCTTATTTTGGCAGTTAAAGGACTTGGAGTGTCCCACAAGAGGCTGTTTGCTTTCTTATCTAATCTTTAGTGCATCTAGAAGCAAAACAGGCCATTTCATGGTATCATGTTGCCAGCAGAGGGTTGTTTAAGGATACACAACTCCTGTCACTTTTATTGTGTGGTCGAGTAAACAATTTGAGGCGTTTCCAGTTCCTGACTACGTCATGTATTTGTAATTTTCTTTTTGCAGCTCCAGTTGACTACCCCTCTTTAGGGCTAGGTTCCAACTCAGAAGATCCGGCGAATGTTTTCTGAATAGGCGTGGCCTCCCTCGCCTTAGGCAACACAGGTTAAGAAGCCTCGAAAAAGCAATTTGATGTTGTTTTCTGAATTCTCTGCTACCTCCCGAGTTGTGAAATACTTGGAACAGTAGTTCACTTGGCTCAAACTTTTCACCTGTTTCCTCTTTTTTCATCTTCTCAGTGAATTGTAAAAGCAATTTTCAAGAAAGGGACCCTATTTCCATGCTGTATCCCGTTTCAATCACACATGAGGTGTTTGGATAAAGCTTTATATGCTGTGGGCCTGTCCACCCTGTATAAACATTAACATACCCACAAGACTCTAATATATATCAGGGCTGATACCAGTTTTGGAACCTGGGTAAACCCAGGGGATAATCCAAGACCATGAGTTCCTTCTTGGCAGGCCAGGCCACCTGCTAACAAATCAGAAACATGCAGAGAGTTTGTAACCACTAGTCAGAAAGAAAATAAAGTTGTTGATGCCAGAAGCTTCATAAATTACAGCACAGTCTCAGGGAAGGGGGAATTAAGAGGGTAGAAAGTGGACAACTGCAGGAACACCTGAATCTAATAACAAACTGGAGCATTTTCAATTGGCAGAAAACTTGGATGTGGAAAGAGAACAATTCCGTTTGCCTCTGGCCAGTGAACAAATGCTGCTCTATGACGCTACTAAGCAGAGTCTGATCCTGACCTCCCCTACATGCCAGTTCTGCCCACTGACTCCTCTCACTGAGAGGGTGGCAGGTGCCCCAGGGACAACTGCAGTGTGTCTTTTGAGCCTTCTTTTCCTACTTCAAGGGTGATTCCTGGGTGCAGACCCTTAGCAGATGACAACTGGTAAGTGTACCAGTCAGTGGTAAAATGAGAAACCCAATAAACTTTTCATAACATTTTAATTTATTCAATTTAAAGACTATCCATTCTTCTGAGAAATTGGCTTTTCTAGTCTTATTTGCTATTAAAATGTCCACTCCTTTATGAAGTGATGGAAAAAGTAGAGAGGAGATGGGAAATTTTTCATTTAAGTGTCTTTGTTGGTAAAATTACAAGTTGGCAAACCTAAGTCATTCTTCACAGTTTAATGGTTCTTAAAAAAAATAAGCCAAGGAATTTTTGAAGTTCATTTTAGCAGATTCAGTTCAATTGAGTAGATTTCTTCACTGAGATTCAGTTCAATGGAGCAGATTTCTTCACTGACTAAAGAGTTTGGATATTGCGGTCTCTTCTGCAGCAGATTTGGTTTGATCTAATGGTCTCCAAGGAAGAGAAGGTGGATGTCAGACCCAACACTGGGTTACATCTTGCCTAGATGACTAACGAGATCATCACCGTTCCTGTATGTCTATTTATCTCTCTGTGGGTGTCTGTACACCTGAAATTAACTATATCAAAAACTATGCTTACAGATTCCTCCATGGCCAGGCTTCATGTGTACTTTTCTATTACATTTATGAGCACCAGTGTCAGTGTTGGCTTGACCTTCCCCTGCTTAGGCAACACAGATTAAGAATGACAACATAAGCTGATGAACACTCCCCGAGTGTCACATATCTTTTTCCGCCTTCAGCTCCTCCCAACTTCTATTCTCCTCTGACTCTCCCCCTGCCCCCGCCCCCCACAACCATTTTCTGTCTTTATGTCCAGAGCTCCAATCTTGATTCCAGATGCTCAAAATCCTCTATTTTGAAAGTCCCAAACAGATCTGTCTTGGCCACCCCACCAAGGAACAGTTGACTCCTGAATCCACCCCTCATTAGACTTTCTGTCCCGTGATTTATCCTTGAAAGCCTGAAACCAGGTTTCCCCATGATCCCTAATAAAATGAAACTTATTAGTGGCTGATTATGGCCTAAAATGCAAACACTGTTGGGAGTATTTGCTTACAAATAGATATAGTGCCTTAACCTGAAGGACTGACTATAGCAGTGCAATTTTGGTGTGATGGGTTTAAATATACCGTGACCGCCTGCCTGCTTTATTTAAGTGTAAGCATATATGCTGTTCTGTTGGTGTCTGAGGTTAGTAATATCAGACATTTAAAAAAAAAACCTCTTCTTCTTTTTCTACTCCACCAGTAATTCCTGCTAATTATTTTCTATTGACATCTTTTTCCATGATGCTCATGTTAATCCTTAGCTGAACAACTACAATGACTTTCTAACTGGTTTCTTGTTTCCAGTTCAGCATGCTACCCGCTTCTTATGCTTCATTCCCCTGGTCCCCAATCAACTATCCCTCGATACAACTATCAGAGCAATTTTTCTAAAACATAATCCTACAGTTACCCAGCTTGAAGTCCTCAGTAATTCCCTTTGGACTATCATGATTATCCTCTTGTTCCCATTGACCTCGTGGCCAGTGAGAACCCCAAAGAACTTAGGCCATTTAATAACATCCTACTTTCCAAAATGCTCTTCCCTCTTCCTGGAACACTCATTTTCAACTTCTACTCATCTTAGAAGATGCAGTTCAAGTGTCAACCTCTACTGTTTTATACGTATGACTTTTACATTCTGCACAACACAGCCTTCTACACTGTAATCATTGATTTATCTGCCTGCCTCACTAGGTGGTGATCACCCTGGGCTTGGCTCTCTGGTTATTTCCCTTTCTATTCCCAGTGCCTAGCTCAATTCCTGGTGTCGAGAAGTTGCCGGAGACGTATGTGCTCAGAATATGCAAGACAGCTCCCCTGGTAGTAGAACTTTTCCAGTGTGGCTTTCTGTGAAGTAAAGGCTCTTTCTGTTGTTAAGGGTCAGTATTATGTGTTATCTATGATAAAATCTAAAGGCTTTTGGATACTAGGCACTGGATAGAGCCTTAGAGGAAGCTGACTCTGCCTCTCTCTGGGGTCCAGAGCACTGCTGTGTGGCTCTTCTTGCTTCCTGGTCCATCTTTCTGGTTTACGTTTAACAGCACACCCTCTTCCCTCACCTTCAAGTCCCTGAATTAAGAGGTGATGGAGATGGAAATGAACAACTGATGCTGGAGAAAGGATGTTTCCTGTCCCTTTCCCCCCATAGAGGATATAGGAAGCTAGAGAATAAGACTCTATAGGGTTATAAAAACAGTAACACCTACATCAGAACTTAAAAGACACTGGAGGTGGAGAGCTGGTTTCTGGTTACAACTATGTCACTATTTATGTAACAAGTCACTTAATTTCTCTGGATCTTGGTTCTTTATCTGTAAAATGTAAGAATTGGACTATATGGTTGCTGATAAATCTTCTGACTAAAATTCTATGGTTATATCTTTATTTACTCATGTAATTCACATGTTTATGTGTCAATCAAGCATAAATGGGAATGATACAGGGTTGAATCTAATGGTAAGGAGTATTAGAAGACGTTTAAAGGAGAGGACGAGGCCAAGATCAAGTACAGAACTACTGACATGTTAATATTAAAGATGGGGAAACTGAAGCTCAGAGATTCTGAATACTTTCCAAGATTGGTGGGCAAAAACCTTGATGTCCTATTCCAGGTCCAATGGTCTTTATTATTCTATTATGCTATGGTTGATAAACCAATACTATAGGAAGAAGATGTGAGATGCAGCCCTCAAGATATAAAGAAACTGTTCAAAAGCACTATGTGGGGGAAGGTGGGAAACATACTGTCCCTTTATCAAATGAAAAGAAATAAACGCTTTAAAAGTGACAGTGACAGGAATGCCCTCTTTCCTTCATTCTTTCCTCACAGATGTCAGCCACCATCTAATCATGCGAGCAGGCAATAATGTGATGGGAGGCGGAGAGCCCCACTAAAGTGGGGACAGATAAAAACGACCAGCTCAGACCGGAGGAGTTAAACAAATAGATCTTGATAACTTTCACACTAAGGAACTTAAGGAATTGGCCACAGTCATTGCTGAGTCACAAACAATTACCCTCAAGAACTCAGAGAGGATTTAAAGTGGCCCCAAACTGGAACGTATCATATCTGTTCTTTCAGAACAGGATTACGGACCACCCCAGACATTACTGCTTTACCAGAGAGGGGAAAGAGATTAACTCAAATGTTGGTTTTTCAATGCCTAGAAGATAATAGGGCTGCGATCAACTGGGCTTGTGGGAATGGAATCATAAAATCTGGGGTTGGATGTGATCTTAGGGATCATGTAATATGTTGCCTTCATTTGCAGAGGCAACAGCTGAGCCTTAGAGAAGTTAAATCAGAAATCTTTAAGAGTTCACTTCCTACTTAAAGGACAGTATGGCAAGTCTGGGAAGCTGAGGTGTTGCATAAATGCAATACTTACTGGCTTTGTTTGTCTCCTCTAAAGGATTTTCTTTTTGGAGGTGGGTGATTTCTCTTATACATCAGGAAAGGAGGCCATAGCTAGAAATTCTGAAACCATACAAATATGAGAAAGAACCTCTCAGCTACAATTTGCAAAATGATCACGATCTTGACACACTTAGAGGTTATGCCACAATAGTTACACTTCAGAGACAGAAAAAGATTTCTTTCATTCAATAACTTACTGCTACTTTTTCACTTTTCCTTTGTAACTCAATCTTCTTAAAACTTGAACCCTGAGTGAGCTGAGTAACTGAGCAAGAGAGCCAGTCCTACAAAATCAGAAAACTTACTTGAAGTGAACACTAAATATAAGAATACGGCTTTACAAACTATTCTTTCCAGATCAGAACAGTCCTTGTCAAATTAGAGGAATTTTGAGTAGTTAAGAGAATGGCATTGGATTCCTTTCCTTTGACTTCTACTTGGTTTATTTGAACTTCGATCAAACTTTGGAGCCCCCTTCTCCCAAGTTTTTCTGAGATGTTTGTTGAAAATCATTGGCAGGGCCATGCCTGAAGGGAGGAAAAAAGCCATGGATGAAGTCTGTCATCCCAGGCACCTGTTGCCCCTCTGAAGATACATGCTAGAATGATTAACCAAGTCTTTCCTCTATGGGCAGCACTTCTTTGTGGGCTTTTTTTCTTTTTGTGAGGAAGATTGGCCCTGAGCTAACATGTTGCCAATCTTCTATTTTGTATGTGTGTTGCCACCACAGCATGGCTTCATGAGTGGTATAGGTCCGCACCCGGGTTCCGAAACCACAAACCCCAGGCCGCTGAAGCAGAGTGTGCCAAACTTAACTACTACACTATCAGGACAACCCCCTTGTGTTTTTTGCCTCTCCAAATTTCCTTCCTTGATCAAAATTCTATCATGCTGTGTTTTACTTCCTTAGGATCCTTTTGACCAACAGTTCTTTTATATAAAAAATGAATTCTGGCTAATAAGTGAATTCATATTTGTACTCAATTATACTTCACATATTATAGATAAGTACTCATTTAAACATGTTTCTTTGGAGGAGAATACCTTAAACTAAAGATGTCACTCTATTTCTGGTGGAACTCACATTCTGTTGGTGGCTGGTGGAGGAGAGTGTTATAAATTACTATGGGAGAAAGAGAAGAAACCAGCAACCCAAGAAGTTATGGAAGGTACACCTAGGGATGGTGTAAATCATGAGAGAGACTTCTTTGTTTTTGGTCATTTAATGAATGCCTATTAACACCCTGCTAGAATCCAAGATAGTTGGGTTTGTAGGAAACAGATATTTGAGACCAACTCCTCTCATCTGATTCTGCACTTCCATTTCTGCTTAGATGTTTTCAGGGACCTGAAGGTTCAAAGACAGTTATTCTATTTTCTGAGAGCACTAAAGCTAAATAGTTCATAGAACAAAATTACATTGTGTCAAAACTATATCTACCCATATTTTTTACCTATTGCCCTTACTTCTATCTTCCATGTCAGTGTAGAGCAACTCCCACACCTTTTGCAAATAAAGTCTCTTCACATAGATTTGAGTACAACTTTCCTGCTTCCTAAAGTTTCAAATATATTTGATACTTTGTATCCTGAAAAGTTTTCCTGTATTCTGAAAAGCCTACTTGTTAATATTCAGCACCTATAGTCAGATAAGAGTAAATCTGCTACAGTATTGCAAAGAGTTTAAATTTTCTATTAATGTCATGTGAGTGTAAGAAGCTAACCTCAGAAGTTTTCTGGTTACAGATATTGATTCTTCTAACTCAATATGTGGAAGTCTTCACTTATATACACCTGCTTGGATAGATTGCAGGAAGACCACAGACAAATGATGAAACTTGAGATGTTTCAGGCAAAGCATGCTATTTCTTCTTACTGTAAGAAATAAGGAACATTTCTGAGTCATTGCAGTCTTGGAATGTAATACCAAACAAACAAGAACCAGACCACAAACAGCGGGGCCAAGTACATCATTACTGAGTGAGTAATGTGAACGGCTTACATAAACTGTGGCTGAAACTGAGTTTTTAGCAGACAACCATAACCTTTTGATTGCATCAAGAACAGTTAAAAGCTCTTTAATCTGCATGTTGTCCTTCAGGAAAGAAAAACTCATCAATCCAATTCATAATCTCTAAGACCTGCAATTTTTCATTAACATTTAACCCTATTTTTCTCTGATTCTTTTTCTCCTAACCTGCAGCAGAGGTAGCTAAAGAGAATTAGCTGAGGTCCAAATATGTTGCTTCTATTGACCATAAGAGGGGAAGCATTTTACAGGTTAATACAGTCTTTTTCCTTCTTTTAAAGCACTGTGGAGTGTTCTGCTCCAAAAGTTTAGCTAATGGAATAGTTTATGTGTTTCTTTTGAATACCTGTGTTATATATTGAGTTTCTTATTCTCTAGGACATAGATTTTCATTTGTATCAGAATCATTTCTTCTTAATCATAATGAACCACATCTGCCCACGATCCCATTTCCTTCAGGTCTATTTTC
This sequence comes from Tapirus indicus, assembly GCA_031878705.1. Taxonomy (NCBI): domain Eukaryota; kingdom Metazoa; phylum Chordata; class Mammalia; order Perissodactyla; family Tapiridae; genus Tapirus; species Tapirus indicus. The sequence goes on along the minus strand of CM062921.1, from coordinate 110,961,801 downwards.
TTTAAACAAACAAATGAAAGGCAACACAACTTTTTACCAGGGATTCTCTTTAAAATGAAAGCAAAGAACATTAGTAACTCCTTATGGAAGGGAAATGAAAATTTTTCCTTTCTGGTTTTACTCCCTAAATAAAATAATTATGTGCAAAGCAGTGATTTTTAGACGTATATTTGAAACACCTAGTCATCTACCAGACACCAGTAATAATCTCATAGTTGCGTCAGTTTTAGTATGTTGGATACTTTCTTCTTCTTTCTTCACATTTGAATGAGTCTAATTTGTTCCCATTTACCTGGGAAGAAAAACAAAAAACAAAACAAAACAAAGAAAAACAAAAAAGGAAAGAAACAAGAAGTTGAATTTTCTTGAAGGGTATTTGATATTCTCTAAACTTAAATCTTAATCCAATCTCTCTAATTTGCTCTCTCATTTATTCCATTTTCTGTTCTGTAATTGCAGAATCAACCCCTACCTCAGACCAACTAAGTCAGAATCTTGATTTTTAATAAGAGCCCTGGGTGATGTACACATACGATAAAATACGTTAAAAGCTGTTCTACAACTCACTGAATATCTAAAATTAGGATGAATGTCATATATTCTCCCCTGGAAACTCGTATTGCCCTACTCCACCTACTTTTTCCTGGTTTTTTTGCCCTAACCTTCTCAGTATTAATTTCCTTCTTTTCTTAACTCTTGGGAAGAACTCTATGTAATTTCAATACCCATGCACACAGAATTCTTTTAATATCCTGGCTTTTCAGGCCTTTGACCTTCTCTCTTCCAATCATCATATCTTCCTCTCATCTCACCATTTGGTTCTATGGTTTTAAAACCCTGAAATCCCGCCATTATTGGAAACTGCTAATTTACCATAACGTCAGCTTTGATCCTCCTGCTCGTCATTATCATCCAGTAGCTTTCAATTTCACTCCCTTTGATACTCAAATGTTAATGAATTTTTGATCCCACTAGGATCGACAATCCATTTGATTCTCCCACTCATTCTTTTTCATTACTCTCATCACGTCTTGGTGTCCTTACTAACATGCCCTAACTTCCATGGCCCAGCGATAATCACTCCTTGGAATCTATCTCCAGTGTCCTTATACTTTGTCTTGTTTTCTCATACCCACCTTCCAAGAGCTCATCAATGGCTAAATTAAACTCTTCACCTACTCCTTTTAAGCCTTAGCACAGCTCAATTTGGCTGAAGAAAAACAAAAAATCATGTTAATAGTCTTACCTTAAATTAAAGACCATTAACCTCAAGTTAGACTTTACAGCTGCCTGACAATTCTGCATTTTTCTGTCCCTTTAGTCAATCACTCTTCTCTACTCAAATTTCTGAATATCTCCAACACATCCTCTCTTCCAATGATCATGTCTTCCTCTCTCCTCACTCTCAGTGATGACCTTACTCCCTATTTCATAGGTAAAGTGTAGAAGAAATGAGAAGAGATCTCTCCCCCGTACACACTTATCCATATACTGACCTCTGGGTGCCTTTTTTTCTGTTAGGAAATATGAACAGTCCTTATTCCTATTAAGTCCAACCTCTTCACTTGGGCACTTGCCGTTTTTATAGCCTACTGAAAGACATAGCTCTGGAAATCCTCCTCTCTCTCACATGATCAATTTCTCTCTTTGTACTGGGTTCTTTGACATAAAATATAGTGTGATTTCTGCCATTGAGAAATTTCTCCCATTTACCTCTTTAGGATCATACCTTGAAAGCTATTGTCCCAATTGTTCTCCTCCCTTTTACAGGAAAACTCCTTAAAGGAGTTATCTGTATTTGCCTCCAATTTCTTTCTTCCTCTTTATTAAATCCACTTCCAAAAGGCTTTTGCCTCTAGCTCTCCACTAAAATTTCTTTTGTTAAAGTCATCAATTACTTCGGTGTTTCTAAATTCAATAGTCAATACTCAGTTCCCTCTCATTTTGCTTAATCTACCAGCAACAATTGGCACAACTGGCAATTTGATCTCTCTTTCCTGAAAATATGTCTTCAGTTAGCTTCCTGGATATCATACTCTCCTGGTTTTCTTCCTTAATTGGCTGTTCTTTCTCAGTCTGCCTTACTGGCTTCTCCTTGTTTCCCTGACTTCTAAATATTGGTGATTCCCAGGGCTCAGTTCTTTATCTGTGCTCTCTCAGTGATATCATTCATTACTAATTTTCTGTCTCCAGCCTTGGACGCTTTCCTGATATCTAAACTCTTGTATGCAACTTCCTACTCAGTATCTCCAGTTGGATGCTGAATAGGCATTTCATATTAATGTGCCCAAAAGTGAACTCTCAATCTTCCTCCCCAATTCTACTTCTACCTACGGTCTTCCACATCTCATTAGATGGCAACTGCAGTTGTCCAGTTGCTCAAGCCAAAGACTAAGTCATCCTTGGCTCCTCTACCAGCAAATACTCTCAGCATTACTGACAAAATGTATCCTAAGTCTGACCACTTTTTCACTATTGCCTCCTACATCCAAGCCTCTGCCATTTCTCACTTGTATTTCCGCAAAAGTCTTCGGACTAGTTTGCCTACTTCTGCCCTTGTTCACTCACCCTTCAGTCTCTTCCTAATAAGCAGCCACAGCAATCCTTTAAAATCATGTCAGATCCTATCTCCCCTCTCTTCAAAACCCTCCAATGTGTCTATCACACTCAGAGAAAAGCAAAACTCATTACAATGGCCCAAATGATCTATATCTTGCTATTTTTCACCTCATTTCTACTGCTCCTTCTCTTTTTCATTCTAATCTAGCCACAGATATCCTGCTTCAGGGCCTTTGCACCTGCTATTTCTTCTGCCTGAAATATTTTTCTCTCAAGTTTCCTCAACTTTTTGAAAGCCCTTATTTCTCTACTCTGACTAATTTCCCTTCATTGTGTTTATCACACTGACATCTATGTCTGCATCTATCTCCATCTCCATCCATGTCAATATTCTTATTTGTTTAAGATCTGTTTCCATCGACAGAATTCAACCTCCACACAGAAATGATTTGAGAAAATTTTGTTCACTGCTGTATCCTCAGTGACTTGTTCAGGGCCAGCCATATATTTGTGCTCAATATATATTGTCTAGTTGAAATGAATATATATTCTATTATCTATTAGCCCACATCTGGGGTGTTAGAATTTCTTGTGTCCCAGACTTTCTGAGTTATTCCAAGATTTCCACCTAATCATAGACTTATATATTTTTTAAAACTTTGTAAATTATCTAATTCAATATCCTCTCAGTGATGAAATGTTTAAAAAGTCTGTTTTCTTTGACTGGACAGTGAGCACAATTGTTTAATGGCTGCTCACTGGTGGCTGCCCTCTTCTCTTCTATATGCACTCAGCATTGATGAGCCACAGGGAGCCCTGTTTTTATTCAAACTCCAATGCCAATTACAGATTATTGTGGTGGAAAAAAATCTCTCTTATTAATATCTTTATGGATTTTTACAAGAACCTAGTAAAGTGCCATGCACCCTGTGGGTGCTTAATAAATAGTTGAGTTGTGACTGACTACAGTAATTGAATCCACCTGAAATTAATTATTTTTATCTTGATCATTTTTTCTCCAGTTTGACAACAAGGCAAGCTTGTTGCAATTTGTTTTTGGTTGTTATAAACATGTCTAGTGCCCCCTGGAGGTCCCAAATATATATTAATTGATGATAAAGTGGATGGTACTCTTGTTGGCATCTGTTACAGATTTTCAAAGAAATCTCCCTAGTATAGTATCATAGAATTTATTAAATCTAGAAACATTTCCAAAACATATGTTTATAGTTTTATATTTGGAACAGTTCCCCCTCACTGGTGTTCCATCCCTCTGCCTGTCTCCCCTCCAATCCATCCTTATATTGTTGTTGAGTTACATTCCTGAGTCATGGCTCCAATCAAGCCATTTTCCTTCTGGAACAGTGTTGATGGTTCCCTAATGAATGCCAACTAAAGTCCAAATTCATCCACACATGTAAGGTGATGGGCCCAGTAGCTACTACATTGCTTATATTCCATATTGCCCAAACTGTGTTTTGTGAAATGCTTGAGTCACATAGAATGTTAAGTTATCCTGTGAAAAAATGAATAGAAGCCAAATAAGTTTGAGAAATGCTGAGTTAATGTGAAGCCAGCTTCCAGACGTCAGGACTTTGCATAGCCTTTAGAATCCTCAATGTGAATCTTTGAAAGGGAGATTATTTTGACTATTGAACTATATTTTTTCAAGAGAACCGGCTATGTTATACAGAATTCTAGTCTTCCCCTGCTCCAATAGCTAGCCCCAATTCTTGGTACTCCCTACAGCCTTTTACAACTTCTAAAATGCTCATAGAGCGATACTTTATACCTGTGTCTGAAATGCTTTACTGACAATGATCTGATTAACTTATACTCACCTCCAAGCATTTGGCAGGGGGTGAGCTCATTGTGGAAGCCGTTCTTGAAACCAGTATGTGTCTTAATACCTCTTATGAGAGACTCTACCACATTATATTGACATCTCTTTAGATGTTTATTTCTTTTACTGCCTCCAGCACACTGGGAACAGGGATTGTTTTATTCATCTTCACATACTTACTGTCTACTATAGTATCTGGAAAATAGCAGGCACTTGATAATCATTTGTTGAACTAAACTGAAGATGGCAGATGACATATATTTGGAAAAGTAGGCTATGGAAATTATTTTTAAGTAATATTTTACATACACAAATATAGTCTCCAGTTTAGATACTAACACAAGTCTTTGTGAAAAGGGAGGAAATCTGGATAAATGAAATCATTGCTAGCAAATGCTATTCTTTGTAAGGTAGGCACACTGTATTTCAATTCTCTACTACATTTCTTTCCTTTTTGACATACATTACAAGTATTGATAAAAGAGCATTAAATGTTGTTGAAAAGTGTTTTGAATTGTGTTGGAAAGCATGTCCATGGACTACGGTTGCTAATAAGTTTAGTAGGTAGTGATTTCATCAGTTCTTTTGCAGTAGTGGCCTAAGATGATTTGGCAGATGACAGTAGAGAAAGAGGCATTGGTGGTAGCTAAAGAAGCTACTATTTTTGTTGCTTTTTGGAGCTTGCCTGAAGCTGTGAATGTACAGCATGGATGAAGGAGACCCCTAAGCTGTAATTCTCTTCTCCCTATCAGCTCATCATGGAATGAGTCCTAATATATCCAAACCAAGCGTACCCGATGTGTGCAAAGAATATTTCTTCTACCTCAGGAAGGCACCATGATCTCATGTCAGGAGAACAAAAAGTAGTTACTTAACTCTCAGCCAGTTGATTTGGATGGTTATACTCCTGAAAATTACTAGGTTCCATGAGGTTTTCTAAATAATCCTATGTTTAGTGATGTGAGAGACTCAACGATGGGTTATATAATTTTTGCCCTCAAAGAACTTACAGTGTAATTAGGGAAATAGGATAAAACCTCAAATAACTACAAAGCAATGCAGAACAAGATACCTGCTTTTGTTTGTGTAAGGAAGATTAGCCCTAAGCTAACATCCGTTGCCAACCCTCATCTTTTTGCTGAGGAAGATTGGCCCTGGGCTAATATCTGTGCCCATCTTCCTCCACTGTATATGGGACCCTGCCACAGCATGGCTTGACAAGTGGTGTGTTGGTCCACACCTAGGATCCGAACCTGTGAACGCTGGGCCACTGTAGCGGAGCGTGCGAACTTAACTCCTACACCACCGGGCCGGCCTCAACATACCTGCATTTTGAATGATACAAAACGCTTAAGAATTCAGTGCATGAGAATTGCTTCCATGTGGGCTTCTCAGGGAGGTCTTCACGGAAGAAGGGACTTTGTATGAGACCAGGGTTCAAGTTCGTTACTGATATTTGGAGACTGAGGAGGGCATTCAAGCCAGAAGTAGAGAAAAGACACAGGCACAGAGATGGTAAATGATGAAACATGTCTAGGAAATGTTCTGTAGTCCAGTTTGGTTGAAGTGCATATTGTGAATAGGGGCATAGCGGACGACCAAACTGGAAGATGTATTCAATTAATATTGATCAAATGTCAGACTTAAGTGTTAGACAAAGTTCATGCTTTTTTGTTGTTGCTGTAGAAAATATGAAGCCATAAAAGGTGTAAAGGGAGAAAAATTTATTGTCTTAACAGCAGATACAAGAGTTCTTTTAAGGCAAGAATTGTCTGTCATTGAAAAAATACCATGACTTCTGAAAAGGGATGGCAGAATGAACATTTGCTAAAAATTCTACCTCCCACAACAAAGATATAAGTAAAATGGTTCTGAGACCAATTCCAACCAAGCAATTCTCCAGACGCCATAGAATGTCCAAATTTAACTCAGTTCTGACACTATCCGCCCAAAGATAGCAATGGATTCCACAGGTAAAGGGTTCAGCCCTGCTAGACTTCTCACCTCACTGCCCTACACTTCAGACACCAGTGGCGAACCCAGGTTGTTCTCTGCCTCTGACCAACTGTCTACAGATTGGAAGTTCCAACAACCCACTCCTCAGGTTCAATTAATTTGCTAGAGCAGCTCACAGAACTCAGAGGAACATTTGCTTACTAGATCCCCTATTTATTATAAAAGGATATATAACTCAGGAACAGCCAGATGGAAGAGATGCACAGGGCAAGGTATGTGGGAAGGGGTGCAGAGCTTCCATGCCGTCTCCAGGCGTATCATTCTCCCGGCACCTCCACATGTTTGTGGAGCTCTCTGAAGCTCTCTGAACCCCATCCTTTTGGGTTTTTATGGAATCTTTGTTACATGGGCATGATTGATTATATCATTGGCCACTGGTGATTTATTCTACCTCCAGCCCTTCTCCCCTCCCCGGAGGTCAGAGGATGGGACTAAAACTTCCAACCCTCTAATCAAATGGTTGGTTCCTCCAGCAACCAGCCTCCATCCTTAGGTGACCTAGGGACATTCCAAAAGTCACTCCATTAGCATAAAAAAAGACACCTTTACCACTCTCAACACTTGGGAAATTCCAAGGGTTTTAGGAGCTCCGTGGCAGAAATGGGGACAAAGACCAAACATTTATTTATTATCATAAATCACAATATAACAACAGGAATGCTGAGTGTGGCTGTGGGGGGTTGGGGGGTGGGGGGGTGGTAATGGGGCTGCAGTGGAAGTAAGCTAAGAAGTAAAATAGTGCAAAATTCTCGCTTTTTTTAAGGAAAAAACTAGAAACAGTGATTTTTTTTGTAAAAATATATTAAGTTAATCTTTTATATTAAGAATAAAGGAGTGGCAATTAGTATTTTCAGAAGTAGATTTGTACAGGAAAATGGGATTCATTACATAGATGCCAGGAAAGGAGTAAAATATTGAGGTAAGGTAAAGGATCTATGAAAAACACAGCGTAAGTTGGAAAAATAAGTTGAACTACATCAGTAATCACAGTATATAAAATTTATCAAAGTCAGTAACTAAAAACTTAAAAAGCTATGTGCTATTTACATGAATCAATCCATAAGACTCAACACAGAAATATCGCAAATAAAGATATTTTGACTTAAAGCAGAGGAGCAGAAGTTGTTGACTGTTTTTGGTCTCAGAACTGTTCACACTCTTAAAAATTACTGAGGACCTCAAAGAACTTTTGTTTATATGATTTACATCCATTGCTATTAACTTTATTAAAATAAAAGCAGAGAAATTAAAAGAAATATTTATTAGGACCTTTTAAAGTAACAATAATAAACCCGTTATATGTTGATATAAATAACTTTTTGAAAAATGGCATTATACAAAACAAAATGGTACATTGGTGTGAAGAGTTGCATTCATTTACATTTTTGCAAATCTTTAATATCTTGGTTAATAGAGGATAGCTGGGTTCTCTTATCTGTGTCTACATTCAATCTGTTGTCATATCACATGTCATGTAGTCTCTGGGAAACTCCACTGTTACTTATGAAACATTGAAAATGAAAAAGACAAGAATAACTTGGTATCATTAAGAAAAGAATGTTGACCTTGCAGAACCTCTGAAAGGGTCACAGTGACGCCCAAGGATCCCTATACCACACTTTGAGGTACTAATTTTAAGAAAGCTGGAGGGCAATATTAATATTAGGCAAAACAAAATTTAAAGTGAAAAATCATTAAAAAGGACTAAAGAGGAGAATTTCTGTGCATAAATGAAGCAATCCTCTGAGAACATATAATCATTTCAGACCTTCAAGGACCTAATGTCAGAACCTGGAACTATGTCAAGCAAAACCAGACAGAATTACAGAGAATTAATTAGAACTTCGTAATCATTCCAGGAGATTATAATCTCACAGAATCAGCAGATAAGAAATAATTGGCATAAATGGTTTAACAATATAATTGGTAACTATGGGCTAACAGATACACATAGACACTTGCAGGGCTAAAGCAGAGCACACGGTGTTTAAAAACACACATGAAAAATGTTTTATGTTTATATATTTAAAAACCTAGAAGAAACTGACAATTTTCTAGAAACATCTACATTACTAAAATTGATCAAGATGTTTTAAACAAATACAAAACTTGATTGTATTTAAGGCCATAAAGGGAATCTTAACAAATTCAAGATACTAGCATTTTGTGGATTATATTTTCTGAACATTATGCTTTTAAATTAAATACAGCAACTATAAGATAGTGACAAAATTCTCCATGCACTTGAAACTTTAAAAACAGACTTCTTAATAATGCATGGTTTAAATAGAAAATCATAAGAACAATTATGTAATGTTTATGTCACTGTAGAGTAAAATTATTACCTCAATTTATTTCTTAGAAGACAAGAAATACTGATGGTAAGTAAGCTAAACAACTCAAGAAGTTGGGTGGGGTTGAAAAGAGACATAATTAAAGAGAAAAAAGAAAAGAAGAAGGATTAAAATGACAAATTAATGAACTTGAAAACAAACTAACAAATAAAAAATCAAACGTTAACAAAACCAAAAGGCTATTTTTTTCTCAAATAATGAAAGATAAAACTGTAGTAAGATTGCAAAAAGAAAACAGTGGACACAAATAATATTAGGAATAAAATGGGTTGCCCAGGCAAGGAAGTGTAGAAATTAAAAAAAAAGAATGTTATGAACAACTTTATGTTTTATACATGTGAACAACAATTTTTGGAAACATGTAAATTACCAAAATTGATAAACATGTTAAGAAAAAAACCTGAATGGACAAAATAACATGTAAGAATTGAATCGGTAGCCAAAAGTCCCTCCAATTTTTAGACTGCAAAGACCAAATGGTGTTATAGGGAAGTTTAGGTAAAATTCATGAATAGAATTTCTCTGTTATACGCAACTTCTTTTCTAGATAGGAAAAGAAAGGAGAGCTACAAAAGTCAACTTCACAGGACAGCGTAAACTTGATATCCAAACTAGACAAAATTATTAGCCAATTACATTTAACAAAAATCTTAACTGAAATGTTAAATTAAATCCAACCATATGTTGACACACACAGACTCATCACACACTTGCACACATACAACATTCCCTAACTGACTATATCCTAGGGATACATGAATGAGTCAGCATTATTAAAAAGTCCGTCATTGATAGACCAAGATTTTGAAAAATTCAACAATTACTTATTGCAAAAACTCTTAACAAACAAGAGCCATAAGGAAACTTCTTTAGTATTATAAAAGGTAGCAACTAATCACCTATAGTAAAAGCCACACTTTCTAGTGAAACTCTAGGAGCATTTCTATTAAGCTCAGAAACTAGATACAATTACACCTTTGCTGGAGCCAATTCAATAACATAAGGGGAAAAAAGAGATAAAGAATATAAAAGAAATAAACAAAATTGACAACATTTTCGGATAATATTATCTACATAGATAATCCAAGATCATTCGTGAATGAAACTAGAAATTGTAACAGAATCAGAAAAAGTGACTGGCTCCAAAATCAACATAAAAATAAAAGTAATGTCTATAATAGACATTACTAGCACTCACTGCTTTTCCCTTCTTTTCTGGATAACACAGAGAACTATATGTCCCCAGCTTTCTTGTGGTTAAACAGAGGCATGTGACTATGTCTTTCAAGTGTCATTTACCCAGAAATGCTTCCCAGAAGTAGCACTTGTTTTATTTTTAATAAGTGCCACACTGTACCAATACCCCTACTGTGCCTTGAAGATGAAGGCCATCTCACGTACCTGGCTGATCCCCTTAGGAACAGTTCTCTCCGGAGAGGCTCTTCAGCCCAATGCAAAAGAAATTTTGTAGGACTTTTGTGGGTCCCACCAATTACTGTCCAGGAGTATTTAACCCTAGCAGTGAGGGACTGAGTTCCATCTGGTAAACCTGATAATGACCCCTTTCAACATTTCCACCTAAATAGAGCTAAAGACTTTAACTACAAGCAACAAATTGCTAGTTAATCTGAATGTTCCCATTAAGAGCCATGCCAATAAAAGACATAAATTTGAATGCAAAAATCCATTGTGAGGTCAGGCATTTGGCATATACCCTTAAATGGCAAACACATGTTCACCTTTAATGGATATAAATGGCCACGGCACAATGTAAACCACAACCAAAGTTTCTTTTAAAATCTCAGCATTATTAAAAGTCAAAATATTTATAATATTTGGTGTTGGTATGTTTTATTTCCCTCCTAATTCTATGTCTAATTTTAGTTTACTTTCTTTCTGTAGCCTGTAGCTTTTCAAGATGTTTGGTTGTACAAATTGGTTGAGATTCCTTAGGGGAGCCAAAGCAGAGTCAAATTTTATTTTCTTCATCACTGTGGAAGAAATGCCTACTGGTTTTAAAAGATGCTTCCTATGGCTGTATTAGAGCCACTTGTGATGAGGCCATTAGTCAGTGTGTGGGCAGAATCCTAAAGATATCACCCCATGATTCCTGTCTCCCAGTTATTTAATCAAAATCTAGGTACTGTTGCGAAAGGACATTGCCTATGTAATTAAGGTTACTAATCAACTGACTTTAAAATAGAAAGACTATCCCAGATTCTCTGGGTGGGCCCAGTGTCTCATAGGAGCCCCCAAAAGCAGAAGAGGAAGGCAGTCAATGAGATGTACAGAAGGGGAATTCAGAGAGATTCCAAACACAAGAAGGACTCAAGGTACTGTGGCTGGCTCTGAGATGGAGGGACCCACATTCGAGAACTGGAGATAAGCCTCTAGGAGCTGAGGGTGCCCCCCTGCTGACAGCCGGCAAAGAAACAGGACCTCTGTTCTACACCTGCAAGGAACTGAATTCTGCCAAGGACCTGAATGAGCCCGGAAGCAGATTCTTCTCAGAGCCTCTCAATAAGAGTCAATGAGCTGACAACTTGACGACGTCTTCATGGGGTCCACAGTAGAGAAACCGGTGGAGCCAGCCCAGATTTCTGACCCATGGAACCATGAGATAACTAATGGGTGTTGTTTTAAGCTCCTATGTTTGTGGTAATTTGTTATAGCAGCAGCAGGAAACTAATACAGCAAGCATGACATCATTTTCAGGCAGAGTGTGAGAAAAATTCATGGGTGATATTGCTTCAGGAGAAATTATAATAAATCTTTATTTTACAGAATAAAACTACAAGTGAGCATGTAGTTTATGTAATAAATATCATTTGACTAAAGTATGTAAATATAGCACAATTTTGCTTATCAATTTGATATGTGAAAACCGAGATACAAAAAAAGAAAATTTAGAGGCATGGGTTTTTTTGTAGGTTTATTTATATAAAATATATATTCACTTTCTCTAAGAATCACCTTGGATTCCCTGTGCCATTGAATACTCTTAATGCATTTAATATAATTATGTTTTCAAAATTTATATTTTTGCATGGCTTTCTGAAACATATCTACCGAATATGATTTGTCAGTTTGTAGGGTATCTAGTTCCAACATTTCGTTATTTTTCAAAGTACTTGACTTTTGAAAATTAGTTGCTTATTAGCACAATTCTAGAAAATAAACTATAAAGGAAGAAGAAAGCAAATACACTAATTTTACTGATTGCTGAATGCTGTGGCACTATATCTGGAATTATTGGTTGAAATAAAGTTCAAATATTTATTTTTATAAAGGAGAAAGTATTTGCTTTACCTACATTTTAAGAAAATATGAACTATTTATGAATTGATTACGTAAATAGATTCAAGATCCTACATGAATCTCTTATGTTAAATATGCAAATGAAGGGAGGCATTTGCCCATATAGCTTAGTGACAATTTCAGTTAGGTACTTAAGTCAACATGACTGAAGCAAATGCTTGTGTCATTAATAATTATATGGGCGGACTCTTTCAATTGTGCTGGACTACCCCGGGGAGTAATTGGCATAGTTGTTTGTCGGCCTGTGGGGTAACCTGCACTTTCTGACTTTTCTCCATTTCCTGTACCTCTAAAGGAAATATGACCTGACGTGCTTGGAAATTCTGTCTACTGACTATGACCTTGTATAATGTGAGTTTGCTGGGCCTGCTTTGAAGAGGTGGCCTGACTCTGAGCAGATCCCTTTGACTTAAAAAAGAAACCTAATTAGGCACTAAGAAAAGTCCCATTCTTTTGAGACTGAAAGCATTCCATTTGGTTTGTTCACATTCAAATGGTCTGAAAGAATTAATAGTTTTTAACAAAGAATGTCTCATTGAAAACTAATAAAACTTTGCATTTATTTGGGTTATTATTAGAAGAAATAAATTTAAATTCTATTTTGCTAGCACATACTCAAATTTTAGGGTAACCCACTCTATTTAGGGCAACTATCTTGATATCAATTACTTTCTTAATAAGTGCATCAGGATTCTTTCATTTGAACTAAAATGTGAGTGAATCATTGATTAAATTAAGATGTATGGCTTTGTTTTGCTTTGCATACCAAAACATTACTTAGAAAAATTAAATAAAATTATCTTCCTAAAGGCATGGAGGTAGGGGACTTTTTCAGAAATTATGTTATAAAGCAGATCAACAACAAACTCTTTTAACTCTTTTAACATTAATAATGTCTTCTATTTCCTCCTGCTTTTCTTCAAAGGAATTTAACAGATATCACATGAAGTCTCTTATTAAAATGTCCCTATGAGAGTTGTAAAGGAGGGAGACTATTTACCTCATTTTAAAGCAAGACAAACTTAGACACTGGGAAGTTTCTGTTGTGTAAAATATATATTAGATACTTTCTTGGCCCGTTCCTAGGAAAGAAATTCTTTATCCAATTGTAAATTTTAGCCGGTTTCTCCATGAGATGACCTAATGAAATCTGATCAAAGCTGCCCATTTGACCAGTCAGCCTGCCCTTCCTCTACAGTGCTCTGTTTACTTCCAATTAAAACTGGTGTCAAGCTCTCCCTGGCTGATGACATAGATATTCCTGCTCTTAATCTTCTTGTCCAAAATGGATGAGGATGAAGTTTCTGTTCTGTTCTTCTTGGCCTGTTTCCTTGAAAGCAATGGACCCTGGTTCTAATTATCATGGAAGTCCTCCATCTTTATCCACACCAGAGATCCAGTGCCTGGAAAGACAAACATAGGAAGGTCTCTTTCTTCTTTATTTGATTCATTTTTCAACTTTCTATAAAAGTTTTATCGCTATCTCTTCTTTTTCCAGTTTTATTGAGAAAAAATTGACATGTATCAATGTATAAGTTTAAGACATACAGCATAATGGTTCGACTTACATATTTTGTGAAATGATTACTACAATGCATTCAGCTAACATCCATCTTCTTATATAGATACAATAGAGAGAAAAGAAAGAAGAAAAGAAAAAAGGAAAAAAAATTCTCTTTGTGATCAGAACTTTTAGGATGTACTCTTTTAACTTATATATCATACCTCAGTGTTAGCTATAGTCACAATGTTGTACATTGCATTCTTAGTATTTATTTATCTTATAAGTGGAAGTTTGTAGCTATCACTTTTTTTCTTCTATCCTTTGGAGAAATGGAAGCTGTCTGCCAACCTTACGGACTTTTGTGACTTAGGATGGACTGAAGTAGACTTGGAGAAGTAGACTTCTTGAAGTTTTGGGGACAGAAACTGGATTGCTTGCAGTTATGAAGAGGCACAGCCAAAATATAGGCTGATGATGGATTAGGTCAAGGTGGCAAGTATCTTAGACTATGGAAATTTGCTGCAGAACATTAAGGCACTATGCAAGTTGCCAAAGAAGGTGCGGGCTACTACAGCCCATTACAAAAGGGCAATTCTCTTAGCTGGTCAAGCATACACCTTGAAGAAAAGCTAGTCCTTTCTTCTCCATGTTCAAGTGATATAGTCCAACTGATACAGGGACTCCAGCTTGGCAGAGGTTAGAGACTTCTTTGTACTCTATACTTTGCTCCCAAATACATATCAGGGCACAGGGCTTAGCCTTACTCTCTCAACAGGCAACAAATTACCACCCTTGTTTGACAAGAAACATTACTCCTTCTGAACCTCCTCCCCTTCAATCTCCCTGTAGTTGCTATAGTTCAACCTCTTTCATTCAGTCTCCAATATGTGCATTCTCTGCTCTGTAAAAAAGCAACTGCTGAAGTAGGGAAGTGGGTGATGGGAGGAGGTGGGTCTAAAAGGGAAAGGTTCAGATTCCGAAGGAAGAAGAGGGGAAGAAGAAGGCTATGGGACGGTACTCAGGACAGAGTACCTAAAAGCAGTCTGACATTTAACCCTGAGAAAATTAACATCAGGCTCAACCTTATTATAGAAAAGCATGAAGCATCTTTTCTGGCTTTAAGTTAAATGACAAAAGGAGCTGGGATTTTCTTTTTTAATCACACTTCTGGAGGCTGGAAGTCCAAGATCAAGGTGTCCGCAGGTTTGGTTTCTCCTGAGGCCTCTCTCCTCAGCTTGTAGGTGGCTTCTTCCTCACTGTGTCCTCACATGGCCTTTTCTCTGTGTGCCTGCATCCCTGGTGTCTCTGCCGTTTCTTATAACGACATCAGTCATATTGGATTAGGGCCAACTCATATGACCTCATTTAACCTTAATTACCTCCTTAAAGACTCTCTCTCTCTCTCTATTTTTTTTATTGAGGTCACGTTGGTTTATAACATTATATAAATTTCAGGTGTTCCTCATTATATTTTGACTTCTGTGTAGCCTGCATCATGTTCACCACCAAAAGTATAGTTGCCGTCCGTCACCATACACATGTGCGCCTTTACCCCTTTTGCCCTCCCACTACCCCCTTCCTCTCTGGTAACCACCGATGTGTTCTCTGTATCTATGTGTTTGTTTGTTTATCTTCCACATATGAATGAAATCGTATGATAATTGTTTTTCCGCGTCCGACATATTTTGCTTCGCATAATAACGTCAAGGCCCATTCATGTTAAAGACTCTGTATTTAGATACAGTCACGTTGGGGTTTAGGGCTTCAACATATGAATTTCAGGGACACAACTCAGTTCCTAACTACCCTCACTCTCTCACTGTGCACTGCTAGATTACCTGTTTCTGTGACGCTCGGACTATTTTCATACCTGTACCTTGTTTCCTGAGTCTTGCCCTCTAATACCTGTAAAATGAATCCTCTGCTTCCTACTGATGACAACCACCACCACAACTGGAGACAAATTCTACATGATCCCTCGATAACTTGGAAGGGGAGTCTGCAGCCTTTGATCGGAGTTGACTCAGGCCACACTTGGACAATGGAATATTTCCATTCATGAAATTTGTAGGCCTGTAAAATGACCAGTTAGTACCTAAATTCATACATTTGGACAGTCAAAAGACAGAAAGTGATCTTTTTATTGAGATTCCTTCTCTTCACACTTTTTTTTATGTGAGGAAGATTGGCCCTGAGCTAACATCTGTACCAATCTTCCTCTATTTTGATTGTGGGATGCCACCACAGCATGGCTTGATAAGCAGTGTGTAGGTCTGAGCCCAGGATCTGAACCCATGAACCCCAGGAGTAGAGTGTACTAAACTTAACCACTACACCACCTGGCTGGCCCTGAGATTCCTTCTCTCATTCTGTGGGCAAACATCATAGAGGAGAAGATTGTATGTGATCTTTTGGGCAGAAGCAACTGTCCGGAAAAATCTATCCTTGTAGAAAATGATATTATAGTGTCGTCATGTCTCACCACCAGGAACATCACTTTCAGAGATTAGAAAAACCTATCTGGATGCAATCAGAATAGTTTAAGATGGAAATCAGTCAAAGCCATATTTTATCATTTAGAAGGTGCTGAAAACAGATTTGTGCCAGGCCACCACCTGGAAGAGTATGCTGATTGATTGAAATCATAACTCTTTGTTGTGCCTTGTTAGCATTTTTTCAAATAGATAAATCCCTAGAGTTCATATGGTAAAAAGTACCAACAACATTTTCCAGTTGTAAATGGTAAAATTAACATGGTTATGTAAAGATCCAGAGTGATGCTAAAAGTTTGTTTATGATGGAGTATTTAAATTGAGATTGACAGTCAGTTGAAAGAATGGCAGAAATAGAATTCAGAACAATTCACCTTTTTAAACTACACTCTAGGAATAGGGAAATAAGTGTAGCTAACAGGATGTAGCAAATGTTTTCTAGGGGCTATTGTGAGAGTTACCCATAATGATGTTTATTGCCTAACATTTTTACAGCTTTGTTGTGATTAATCCCAGGGGACACTTGACTATATATTGCTAAAGTTGTATATTCTATTATTAAGTCGTATTAACTTATTAATTGCTATAATTTTAACAATATTAATAACCTTTTTGTAAACTATGCTGGCTTTATTGCTCTCATTTTAGAAGATGAAAGAAGAGAGGAAGGGATTTAGTAGTGACAGTTCAAGTTCTGCAGTGTCTATGTCATTTTTGGAAATTTCCCATATCTTCCCTGAGATTCTGATCTAGATTTTAAAAACAAATAAAATAAAAGCCATGTTCAATTCTTGAACCCAGAGGTGACAATCAAAACATTTAACTCCCAGGAAGGCACAGGCAACATTCCGTCAGGATGAGGCACTGCACAGCTAGGCTGAATGCCAGCTGTAGCAACCATTGCATCCAAACTAAAGCTTACTGGCTGAACACCAGCTTGGCAAGAGGCACTTCTCATTTTGTTTCACTATTTTACTCTCTTCTGAGCAAATGAAACAGAAATTAAGGTCAGATTCTGCCCTTAGATGCCTTTAGATAGAAGCTTTTGTTGATTTCAATAAAAATTGCCTTTTTCGTCACATAACAGAGGGTAGAATTTGGCATCAAGAGGCCTGACTCCCTATTTATGCACTATCAGCAGCTGTCTGCTACCAATCTTGATGAATATTTGACGTAGCAATATTCATAAACAAAGCATCCTTCCAACATGCAAAATGCTTCTTGTTTCACAAATTTCAAAAATTAATTAAATAAGAAAACTTAAAAGAAATTAATGTAATGGAAAGCAAAGTTTATATGTGAAGCAATTTATATATACATATATAAAATATTCTGTGCCAGCTCTTAATAATAGAAACACACACACATACAAAAGGATCTGCCTTCTCCTTTCATAAGTTCTGTGCGTCACATGTGTTCTCATGTTTGATTAAGAAAGATACTAATATCCCTTCAAACAGTCAAAAAACAGATGAAAATGGGGCCAGCCCAGTGACACAGTGGTTAAGTTTGGGCTTTCTGCTTTGGCGGCCGGGGGTTCACAGATTCGAATCCCAGGCGTGGACCTATGCACTGCTCATCAAGCCACGCTGTGGAGGCCTCCCATACACAAAAAATGGAGGAAGATGGGCACAGATGTTAGCTCAGGGCCAATCTCCCTCAGCAAAAAGAGGAAGATGGGCAACAGATGTTAGCTCATGGCCAATCTCCATCACCAAAAAAAAACAAAAAGCTGAAAAGAAATCTTAAAGTCTATAATTATTATGTTATTATTTTGTAATTGCAAGATATAGTGCTATTAAATATCTCCACATCTATATCCACATCTACATCTACAACTACATTTACAACTACATCTACAATGTCTACATCTATAAATACATCAATATTTATATCTACATCTATTTATATATTAAAAAATAAGGTTTATTGATGCATCTCTTGATGAGTCTATTGATAGGACATGGATACGGGTTTGTGAAATCTTATCCCTACTCTACTCTACCATAAGCCTCCTTGTAAGACTGGATGCAGACCCTTGTCTCACAACCCAGGAATATAACCCCTGGCCCACCAAAAGACTCAACTCATTTTTTCTTCATTTTCTAACCAAGGAGAAGAACACTTAGAGACAGATAAAATTGTGATAGATGTTGGTTTTATTTGCACAGTACGTCTTGGAAGGTAAGTCAGATCGTGTCACTTCCTTGATCAAATCCTTTAAGGGCTTCTCATCTCATCTCACTCAGTAAAAGCCAGGTCCTGTAATGACTAAGGCGCTATATGATCTGTGTCCCCCCATTCCCATGTCCCCCACACCCCCTTTCCCACCCCCATCCCTACCCTTGACCTCTTGCTTCCTCTAGCCATACTGACCTTCTTGTTCTTCCTGGAGTAGGACACTCATGGTCCCTCCTTAGGCCTTTGCCTCCACTGTTCCTTTGGCCTGTAAAGCTTTTGCTCTGCATGGCTGCTCCCTCTTCTCTCTGAGGTCTTTACTCTAATGCCAACTTCTCCAAGAAGTCTTTCTGGGCTATCTTATCAAAATTTACATCATTCTTCTTATTTCTTTTTCCTGCTCAGTTTTTTTTCCTTAGAACTTATCACTAACATCCAATGCATTTTACATATTTAACTTGTTTTCTATTTCCCCCACCATCATATAGAAGACTTCATGAAGGCTTCATGAGAATAACACTGCAAGGTTTTATCCACTACTGTTTCCTTTGTGCCTAGAACAGTGCCAGCCACATGTAAGTGATTAATAGAGAATCAAGTAGTCCTTCCTCCTCTTTGATTCCATATTTCTCATAGGGTATCTCCTGCCATACTACTAGGGTAACAAAATATGCATGATTTTTTTTTTTCAAATTTTGATAACTTATTCACCATTGATTATTTTTGCACTGATTTTGGTTTTTTAAAATATTGTATCAAAATATTATTTATATCAATTACTGAGTTTTTGGGTGCCCTTTGTGCCTGAGGCAAGAGCCTCACTTGCCCCATTCCTCTCACCATAGTCCTGGTCCTTGACAAAAAAGGATTTCTTGGTCCAGTGTTAGGTTACACAAAGGGAACCAGTCTTCCTTACTAAAGGTCACCTCAGCTCCTTTAAATTACTCATCTGTACTCTGATTTCCCAAGAAGGGGAGAGAGTATGCAACATTACCCAACCTTGCTTTCATTTGGAATCCTCCACCACTGGAGCATTTTGTGAAGCTGAGACACAATGATCTTTGAAACCAATTGTCTCTTTTGTTCCACTCAAATTCTAGGTCTTTTATAGCCTTTGTAAGAAAATTAAAGACTAGTTTTGAAAAAAGAAATGAAGCATAAAGCTAAAGAATAATAGATTCAGGAAAATGCAGAAGTGACACAAGCTTATTAATGAGAGTTGTGAAACATATCTTGTATTATTTCCTCAAGATATACACACAAGAATAGTTGAGGTGAGCCTCCACAAGCCCGGGGTTGGTGCCTACTTCATCTCAATTCTTTACATATCAATAGCATAGCTCCAAATCCTCCCAATCCCTGAGATCTAGAAATTATTTTGATATCCACAGGGGAAGGAGCTCCTTGTACCCAACCATAAACAAATTTATACTATACACTTGAAAAACAATTCAAGTTTACAAGAGAATTGTAATAAACAGAGGTAAAATATACATTTGAAAGGAGATTAGATATACACTGGAAACCAAGAGGAGTCAAAGTAAACAAGATAATATATACATCTAAAAGGATATTCAGATATACATCTGAAGCAAAAGAGAATTACAGCATGTGTTCAGAAGAAAGAAGGGAGCTTCGCACAGAAGGCGTAAATTATCAAGCTTTATTGCTTGAGGTTTTAACTTTCGGAATACTTAAATTTCTCTTGATTGGGGGGGATGATTTTGAGTTTCCCCATCATTACCCCTCAGTAGATGGACAAATCATTAGGTTATCATTACGCTGTAAGAGACATTGAGGGAAGGGGTCAAGGTGTTAGGTTAGGAAGGAAGACCTTCTTCCTAGGCAGCAGGAAACTATAGCTGTAAGCAAGATGAAGATTTATGAATCCTATGGTCAGTATTTCTCCTGATTTCCCTGGCCATACTAGTAGTCTTGAAGTTATTTGCTCTGCATCTTCCCAGTTACTGGATACTTCATTTTGGTCTTCAGTTTGTCTTGGATGTTACAGATTAGCCTCCTTTTTTCTTCTTCTAGTCAATGGCAGCACTTGCCTTATTGTGGAGAGAACCTTGGGACATGGAGACATAGTGCAACTAAACATGGGAATAGCCCATTGCTTATGAAGAGTCAATAAATTCAATTTGCAGCAGGTTGATGGACCCTAACCTCTCAACTGCACTTTGGACTTGTTTTTCTGTGTTACAAGAAGCAAAAGTAGGTAGGGCACACAATGAGAAGTAACTCTATTGGACAATCCAAGAGTGAATCCAGTATTTTTAAGTGCTGTGTAACCCCTCTTTCTGAGAACAATGTCTGGCTTAGGAGAGGAAGGAAGGATTTGAGGCCATGGGATGCTAGTCTGGGTATAGCTAAAGTTCATTAAGATTTAGTCTGGTGACAGTAGGACAGACATTTATAAATCTGTCATTGAAGAGTCTAATGGTTGGTTTGGTGAAGAGTTAGAAAGAGGCAGTTTAAGAAGAGATGGAAAATCTTATGTTAATGGTAGTATAGTTAAAAAGAAAATGTTTAAGGTTATTTAATTATCTTCTTGACACTTACAGCACTTGTATTAGTTTTCTATTTCTGCCATAAGAAATCATCTTAAATTTAGTGGCTTAAAATAGCATCCATTTGTTATTTCACAGTTCTGTGGGTTAGATGGTTTCTCTGCTTCAACTCTCACAAGACAGAACCCAAGGCTACCAGTTCCATTCTGGTAGCTCAAGGTCCCCATTTCCTTGCTGTCAGCTGAGGGCTGTTCCCAGTTTCTAGAGGCCATCCATGTGTCTTCCTCATGGCCCCCTTCATCTTCAAAGGCAGCAATGGCAGGTCAAGTCTTTCTCCTGTCTCATTTCTCTTGCCTCTTCTGTTACATTTCTTTGACTTCATATGGAGAAGGCCCTCTGAGTTGGCGTTCAGAAAGTGAAAAAAGGCCTCATAAAAATTAGTTGATTAAACTTGCTTGGAAAATCTGAGCATATATATATATATACTAATCATCAGACATGCATCCTAGGGAGTTATACATAATTAAATCCTAACTAATGAGCAGAATAGAATTCTGGAAGTGATTTTAAATATTCAAGAAAATCCTGGAAAGTTTTAGAGTGTTGGCAATGGGAACAAGGTATAACTCCTCCAATTAGAAAATCTACATTATAAATATCCTCTGTCTTTGAAGTCCCTCTAGAATTATAGCCATGGACTATAAATTTTCTAACTCCAGTCTCTTTTTCTCAAATTACATTTTGTACCATCACCAGACTACTTTTTAAAAAAATCAAATTAAATCCTCTCTCTTCCAAGCTTACAATTCTTCAATGGATATTCTTTGGGTACATAATAAACTCCTAAGCAATATATATAGGTTTCTCATGATCTGTATAATATCTAAACTCATGTCCTAAGGCTCTGTATTATACAACCTAAACTCTAACTGCACCAAGCTTCTTGCTATTCATGAAATGTATCATGCTCACTCATAACTTAGGCCTTTGCAGATGTCACTTTTTGTTTTAATCAGACATGAATAAGGAAGTCTACCATTCCTTCTATTATTTCAATATTCAACAAACCTACTGTGTACCTGCTTGGTGCCAGACACTGAGAATACAGATCAAAGAAACACTTGTTCTTTTAAAAAAATGTAAAGACAAGTCAACAGACAATGGAGTGTGGACAGGGTCTATGGTAGGCAGAATAATGGTCCCCCTAAAGACATCCAAATATTTCCTTGTGGGTCAAAAGGGACTTTGTCGTTATGATTAAATTAAGGATCTTGAGATGGGGAGATTATTCTCAATCATTCAGGTGGGTCCAATTTAATCACTTGGTTCCTTAAAAGTGGAGAACCTTTCCTGGCTGTGGTCAGAGAGATGTGCTGATGGAATCAGAGTCAGAGAGATGCTATGTTGCTGACTTTGAAGATGGAGGAAAGAGGCTAGAGCAAAACCAGGAAACCTGGGTGCCTCTAGGAGCTGGAAAAGGCACAGAAATGGATTCTCCCTTAGAGCTTACAGAAATGAATGCACCCTACGGTCACCTTGATTTTAGCCTAGTGAGGCTACTGTTGGACTTCTGACAGACACAAATGTAAGATAATAAATTTGTGTTGTTTTAAGCCACTAAGATTGTGATAGTTTGTTATAGCAGCTTTGGAAAACTAGCACAGAGTGTGTTGTAGACTTTATGTTGACTGTGTTTCATTGATTCCAAGATATACTTCCCCCCACACATTGAACAGCTGTGAAATTTGGTTATGTCTTACAATTGCTATAATCCAGGAAGCATTTACAACGTGGTTGAAGTTGTCGTTGCCTACCCATCAAAATTTGCAGAATGGGTGTCAGTGGCTTGGAAGAGAATCCTGAAAACAACATTGGACTATATTTAAAAGAAATGCTTAGGGCTGGCCCGGTGGCATAGTGGTTAAGTTCATGCACTTTATTTTGGTGGCCCAGGGTTCACAGGTTGAGATCCCAGGCATGGACCTACACACCACTCATCAAGCCTTGCTGTGGTGGTATCCCATATACAAAATAGAGGAAGATGGGCAGAGATGTTAGCTCAGGGCCAATCTTCCACAGCAAAGAAAGAAAGAAATGCTTCATTACCAATGTTCTTGATGGAACAAAGGACACTATTGTGTGAAAAAATACAGTTATTGTTAACTCTGAGTAGAGAAGTGATTTTGTAAACTTGAAATGTGAAAAAGTTAGAGGGAAAAGCTTAGTCAATTTACTTCACTTATACTTTTAAATATATGCACTAAAATAATATATTATAAAATGTTTATCTAAATAAGTCTAAATGGGTCCTTTCCCAAATATTAAATTAAAATTCTAAGTGATAAAGCACTGCATAGTAGTTTAATTTGCAATATTAGTTCCTATATTTGATGTTATTTGGTAATTGGTAATATCTATAAAAGTTATCCCCTTGTTATGGGTTGAACTGTGTCCCTCTGCCCCAAATTTATATGTTGAAATCCTAACCCCTAGTACCTCAGAATGTTACTTTATTTGGAAATAGTTTCATTGCAGATGTAGTTAGTTAAGATGTGATCAGACTGGAGTGGGGTGGACCCCAAATTTAATATGACTGGTGTCCTCATAAAAAGAGAAAATTTGGACACAGAGACAGACACACACACAGGGAGAATTCCCCTACCAACCCTTCTGTCCTCCCCAGGGGAGGGGGTGATTTACTTGACTAATGAGTTTGGGGGAACTGGCAGAGTGTTTCAGTCCCTTTCTCTCCTCGTATCTGCCTGGTTGCAGAGAACATGGGTTCCCACTTCTCCCGGCCACGTGGTGAACTTCTTAGATGGGCTGTGTCCCTGTGTCGGCTCAGTGCTTCCTATCTTGGATGGGTACATCTGACTGACTGATGAAATATTAAAAAATCCACCTGGCCCACAGGTCTAAACCATGTTCTCTTATATCACTTTTATTAACTAAAAGGGTGTATTTTGACCTCTGTCTGCTTGCCTTCTGTGTTTGTCGATTGATTTTGATAGGCAAGGAAAAGGGAGTGTCATATATGCCCTTATTGATCATCAGCATAGGCTCTGGAGCACAGTGTACAGAAGAGAGGTATAAATCCACTGATAGAATATAATGTAAGAGAGAAATACATGAAAGAGCTAAGGAGGTATAAATGAGGGCAGAGGAAACTCATCTAAGGAAAGTAAGGAAAGGTTTTGCAGAGGAGGTGAAATTTGACACTAGAATAACGACTAGGATTACTTCAGACAGAGAAAAGGATAAAGGCATTCTAAGATGAAGGAGCAAAACATAAATAGTCATAGGACACACACACACAAGACACGTACAGAGCCAGGCATCTTCAGAGAACATGGAAAAACTTATTGTGACTGAGGCTCGGAGAAGACAAGATTGGAATGGGGCAGGATGAAACAGGAAAGGTGGGCACAAGGAACTATGAAGCCTTTTAAAATAAAAAACAACAAGATTAAGTTTATACTGTAGCTACAAAATCTGGCAGCAATGGGCTACAGTCCAGGAGATGAACAAGGGAGGCTAGTGTGGGAGATGTTATAGGGCATTTGCTGCTGCTTATTTGCTCTAAAGGAGTGACAGTGGATGACATCAGGGGTAGTGACACATCAAACACTCGGGATTATTTGATTGTTGTATCCCTTTTGAACCAACGAACAGAGAAAACAGGGCAAGGTAAACTTTTAATGGAATGATTTTTTTTTTTCTAGTGAGGAAGATTAGCCCTGAGCTAACATCTGTTGCCAATCCTCCTCTTTTTGCTGAGGAATCTTGGCCCTGGGCTAACATCTGTGCCCATCTTTCCTCTGTTTTATATGGGACCCTGCCACAGCATGACTTTGACAAACGGTGCGTTGGTCCGCGCCCGGGATCCGAACCTGCGAATCCCAGGCTGCCGAAGCACAGTGCGTGAACTTAACCACTGTGCCATGGGGCCAGCCCCTGGAATGACCTTTTTAAAATTTTACTTGTGAAGACTTTTACCTAGAAATATCTGTGGGTTCAAGAGGTAGGATATGTATGGCCAGATAGCAGAATAGACATAATACTCTTGTTCTAGTAGCTACAATGAAACAAAAATTTAAAAAAAATGTTTATCTCTGGGATGAAACTAAGCCTCCATAGCTGGAGAGACTTTTCCTCAAGAAAAAAAAATTCCATATCTTCCTAAATGTGCCACGTGAAAATGGTGGGAGGGCAGAGAGTTAGATGAGAGCTCTTTACACGACTTCTAGATATTCTTGGAGATGACAACCCCTATATATCAAAATAGAGCGGAGAAGGAAAAAGAAAAGAAGAAAAACGTCTTAAGTAACATGAAGCGTACCAAGCATCATGAGGTAATTTAAAAACAAAGACTCAAGAGAGCCTGCCATAACCAGGTAAAGCACAGAATTCAGAACAAACGGGAGAAAAATTCGCTATTAAAATCTCTGTGCGAAGAGCGCAGGATTGGTGAAGGGGGAGTTTGGGATTGTAGTTGGCAATCGAAGGGAAAAGAAAATGGAAATGGAGAAAGAGAAGTATAGGGAGAGGAAATTCAAATTCATACCACGGCTTGTCCATGTTTTATTGGGAAAAAGGTTAAAGCTAGAAAACTGGATGTCGTGCTGCCAAGTCAGAAAATCGTTTATGTGCCTTTTAGAATCCAATGACTCCTGGCCAAAGTAATAGTGAATCTTTTTTTACCTTCTCTCTGGGACTATCAACCACTTGGACCTGTTGCCTTTTTAATCACTTTGTAACTAATAGTAGTGTTTTGAAAGAGGCAGTGCTGTTTGCTGGATGGCAACTTTAATATCATTTTTAGAATAATGATGCAGCATACCATTTATCCAATGGTCCTGGTAGGCTAGTGGTTTTGCTGACCATTGCTCTTTGACTTTTCAAGTATTTTCTTCTTTCTTTTACATACAATTTCTCCAAGGTAGTAATTTTATAAAAGTGAATCTTTTCCCTTTCACAGGAATTATTTATACATGTAAAGACTGTTCTCCCAAGTGAACATTTTAATTATGTTTCAATGCCTGGGAATGTTTTGACATTAAATATTTCACCTGTAAATTAGTAAATTTTTCAGAAAAAAACCCTCAGTTTTACTTACATATGATTCCTATTGTTTCAATTAATATATCTGGGGAAAATGAATGTGTAGGACTTTATACCCACATTTAAATTTATATTGGCAATCACTTTAGAAAGCTGTAACTAATTCCAAATACTCATTATATGAATATCATAATATTATCCCACATCTCAGTATTTTAGGGGAATAATAGCTGCCCTTGAATGAGATGTTATTATACTTTAATCATTAGAAGAGTCTCTGAAAGATGCAGAGCTAATTTTAGCAAAACCTCTTTTTTTTGTATGTTTGAGGAAGATTAGCCTGAGCTAACATCTATTGCAAATCCTCCTCTTTGTGCTGAGGAAGACTGGCCCTGGGCTAACATCTGCACCCATCTTCCTCTACTTTATATGGGACGCCGCCACAGCATGGCTTGACAAGCGGCGCATCTGTCTGGGCCTGGGATCCGAACCTGCGAACCCCGGGCCGCCAGAAGCAGAGTGTGTGAACTTAACCGCCACACCACTGGGCTGACCCCAAAACCTCTTCTTTAAAGATAATTAAACTGATTCTAGCATTTAAATCATTTGTAAGCACTCACAATATAACTTGTACATTAATTTTTTTCTCCACTTTTTTTTGTAAAGAAGTCTATCCCTTCCCCAAGTACACTAAATATTAGAAGCTAATCTAGATTTACCGAACCTTCAGAATTAGAAATGAAGACTCAGTTTATTGTCTTGCATTTCTCAAGATGAGATTCTATAATACATTATTCCTGAGAAATGCTTCTTTAAAAACATTTCATGGTTGGGGCTGGCCCAGTGGTGTAGCAGTTAAGTTTGCACGCTCCGCTTTGGAGGCCCGGATTTCGCAGGTTTGGATCCTGGGCACGGACAGATGCACCTCTTGTCAAGTCATGCTGTGGCGGCGTCCCATAAAAAATAGAGGAAGATGGGCACGGATGTTAGCCCAGGGCCAGTCTTCCTCAGCATAAATGAGGAGGATTGGCAATGGATGTTAGCTCAGGGCTGGTCTTCCTCACAAAAACAACAATAAAAAAACATTTTACAGTTAATTGAGTTTGGGAATCACTAAATATGATACACTTGGGAACCTACAATGTTCATTTGTTTATTACAGACTATAAGAAGTTATAAAGTTGCATTTAACTTCTTTTAATCCAGTGTGTCTCAAATCTACTGGACTATTTAAAACTCTTCTCAAGGAACATGCATTAGCATCTTGTAGGACACAATTTGGGAAAAACCAATCCAGTCCAACCAATTATAATTATAATATATTATAATTATATTATTATAATATAATTAAGAAACCTGATATGATCTCAAGCAGCTGGCTCAATGTGGTACCACTGGTTTATGTCAGGATCCAGAATAAGTTATATATTTCCCGACTACCAATGATTAATAATGAGTGTTACTATTGACACAGGGACATTATGATTCTTCATTTTTTTAAAAGTGCTTTATAATTTACTTTTAAATCTCCTGTTACCTGATGAGATAAGATGATATACCACATTCTTCCTTCCACTTTTCCCATTTCATAAATCATATAACAACAAAGCTAAGTGACAAAGGAAGAGTTTACCTCTAAGCCCTGGTTCATCTGACCAAATTGTAAATATTCCCTTCATCTCATCCATGTACCATATTTACTCAGATTCAAAAGACACGAAGACACCCATGCATTCCCATCCACTCCCCTTCATCCAACCCTGTACACATATCTGAGAAACACTCAACGTTGGATCCAGGGTTTCCTGGTGGGTTATAGGGCACCTGTAGACACCATGCTGCTCTAGCTAATTGCTCTGGACAGGGTTATATGATTATATATTTCTTCAAGTACTTTCCCTGAGGTGAGAGTTGAGAAGATTGTTCCTTGATTTTTTGTTTTATTTTTTTCATCCTCATGCTATGTGACTTGAGGCTATGATCAACATGACTATTGATCCTTTGCAATGAATTCATCACTTGGAAAGAGCAATTGATACAGAGCCTGGATATCAGAATTTCACCACAGAGTGGACACTCATTGTTTGCATGTCAGGATTTATCTTATCAATCTCTGAGAGCCAAACTCACCTGGATGGGGCTCCACCCCCAGGTTCAGTGGATCACACATCATCCAGTTCCTCATGTTAAGAGTCAATAAGACTCAATTCCTAGACTTTCATTTTGAGCAAATGGAAAGGGGTGCCTATTGTGCTTGAACAGCTACAGTCGTTTTTTAACTATGAGGGGAGAATCTGAGAAAATGAGAATGGAGCCAAGATAGCATAAAGTGGATCCAAGAAATGGAGAGAGAGAAATCAGGTCCTGCTGATGTTGTATGATAAAGTGGGCCTTGAAGCCAGTGACCATCAACTTTTCAATGACATGAACCCATAAATATTTTTCCTCTTTAGAGTATTTGTGTGGGTTTTGTACTATTCACAACTGAATGTCTTACCTGAAACACATCAGTTGCTCTATTCATTTGTACCATCTTTCTGCCATTTTATGGTCTTCAGCTTCTCCTAGGTTACATCATCTTCAAAATAAAGGGGATAGACAACTGCCTGAATAGTTTCTAATTCCCTTCCAGCTGTAATTTTCTACGGCCCCTCCATGCTAGTAGCAGAATTAATAGCTTTTGACTTTCAAGTCTGGGCTCAGAATGTATTCCTTAAGAATCCTTTTAATTGTGGTAAGATGTGTGGAGGGCATTTACAAAGGTTACACAATTCTATTCATTGATCCTCAGGTTTATTAGCCTGAGACCTGGGACTAATAAATTTAATTTCTGTATCATAAAATAATGTAGTTATTTATGAACATGTGATTTTAGGATTACTTAGCCAGACCTCAGTCCTGTATGAAACTTGAGAAAATCAGAAACCAAGAAAATTAGTTCTTTTTAATAACGTTTGATATATATCCTGATTTTCTGATACCATTTGATCCACTTAAATGATCCCCGTTTCAGCATCTACCCTGACAGCAGAAACAAAACAAAACAAAGCAAAACGATAAATTCTGGGCAAGTGAGATGATTCCTTCTCTTTCTTCCTCCTTGCCTCCCTCCCTCCGTCCCTTTCTTCTTTCCTTCCTTCCATTACCTTTAGAGTGACAGGCACTCTGCAAGGTATCAAAGAAACAACTGTGCAAAACAATCAAAGATATTTTCGTGGAAACTTACAGTCTAGAGAGGGAAACAGATATAAATCAAATAACCTAATGAATGTTTATTACACATCATGATATTTTCTTTGAAGGAATTGTACAGGGTGCTATGTAAGTGTGAAAGAGGGGGAACTGACATAGTGGAGGAGGAAGACTTCCCTAAGAGAGTGCTACTTGAGCTAAGATACATAGCAAAATTTGGAAGTAAATGTCAATGTACTAGACAGAGGAATGAGCATGTGTGGCTCTGAGATAGGAAGAAGCATAGTATGCTTAAGGGATTAATATAGAACAGTCCAGTGTGGTTGGAGTACAGACGAGAAAAGAGAGAAAGGCCAAAGCAGGCTGGGGAGATAGTCGGGCAGTGGGTCGTGCAGGACTGTGTTGGCCATGTTAGAAGTTTAGGTCTCAGTCTGAAGGACAATGAGAAGCCATTAAAATTAAAAACCATTAAAATTGGAAACTAGAAGGGGCACTATCAGACTGGTATTATAAAAGATCACGCATAAGTTTAAAAAATTATTTAAGGGAATGTACTGAGAGTGGATGTATTGAGATCAATGAGAATATTCTAGCTGTAGCTCAGGTTAGAGATCATGGGCATTTGTACTTGGGGATTGTGGGGTGGGAAGGAAACAAATCAAGCTATAGTGAGGCGATAAATGGAAAGGACCTCTTAAGGTTTTATATCTCATTTATCTTTGAACCCTAAGAATATAGTACAATGCCCAATTTTAGACAAGAACAAAAAAATTGCTGGATTTAAATATAACAATAACTCATGCACTTTTTAAGGAAAGCTAACTCAAGAGGTAATTATTTAAATAAATATTGACATGTTCAGCCCAATCATTCTCTCTCCTTTAGGAAATGTTAATATAGGCCCAGTAAAACATAGAATTGAGTCATCATCATGTATAAACAGCCAATGTGCCTTACTTAGACCCAAATCCCTACATTTTACTTTTAGCTGTGTAGACAGTCACTGGCTGTGGTTTTCAGCTTAAGTACTCAGAGTTCCTTGCTTAGATGATGACTCTTCTGGAAACTATTCTAAATTCACTTACTTTAAACATAAGGAACCATTTCCAGGAAATAACAGTCTTTTTGGCAGCAATTTTTACACCAGAAACTCAGACATTTACAGAATGTAACAAATAAGTAGTATAAATATTGCATACTCAAAGGGAATTTTAATTTTAACTAAAGTCTACCCCCTGAACATGATGCAGTCTACACGGAAATTGAAATACAATGATGCACACCTGAAATTTATATAATGTTATAAACCAATGTTATCTCTATAAAAAATAAATAAGTAAAGTCCACCCCGATTTTTAAACAAATCTTGTTAAAAATATCTCCTCCCGCTAAGATGGCTGTAATTTTAGGGTAATGTCCTCTAACAAAACCAAGAAATATCTGTGATGTGATGTAAATGTAACATCTTGAGTGCAAAAAGTAAGGCAGATGTCAATGAATAATATCATATTTTAGAGGTGAAAATGATCTGAAATATTTTAATGAGCAGATTTATTACATTTATTTCTCTGAGAAATTAACTGAAAAGGACTCACTCTTTTTTCCAATATTCATGGGATTTATTGCTAATGAAGGACAACACTGACATAAAGTTATGTTAAGGTGTTAAACTAACTCCAAAGGCTAAATATCAAACTATATCTGCATGTCTGCATGAAGACTAAGAGTTTCAGGTCACCTTTAGTTTATAAACCCTTTCCTCTCACTACAATTGTTACTGCATCAGGTCCATTTCTGCCCTGGGCCGGGAAAGCCAAACACCGAGAAGATGAGATTGCGGCAGAGAGAGTTTAATCACAAGGCAGCCAAGTGAGGAAATGGGAGAGGATGAATCTCAAATCTGCTTCCTGGGAAAATAGGAACTCAGGGATATTTATGAGGTAGGGGCAAGGTGGTCTGAAATGATTGGAGGTGAGGAGAGATGAGGTAATTGATGATCTGCACAAGCGTAGTCAGGGTTCATACACCCCCCAGGACGTGTGTCCACAGAATGGCGGCTCCTGAAAAAATAGCTCAAAAAACCTATTACCGTGGTGACCCCGGCCTCAGGGAGACGTTGTCTATAGGAACCTAGTGGGAGTCAGATAGCATATTATCTGAACAGCATAATTAACAATGAGTAAGTTTATCATGCAGATTTAAGTCCTTGCCTTCCATTCTGACAAGTGTTTAGGTAAGGCCATACCCCTCCTTCTTCCTGGTACAGAGAAGAAGATACTTTTACAAATGGAGATTTCCTTTACAAATGTAAATGTCTCTTTCAAAGGGTAACCAGGACTAAGAATGACTTAGCAATGACCCTCCCTGCTAAGAATACCCAGAGATGTCTATGGTGATGGCCTGTTCTGGGGGCAGGCCTCCCATCCCAAACTCTTTTGGTCAGTTAGTGGGGGTTGGGCGGTCAAGGTGTCCTTGAGGCAGAGACACATTTTGAAGTGTCCAATTCCAATCCCCCCCTTTAGCGGGTGCTTAATCATCAAGGGCTAACTGTTGGCTGGTTTCAAAATCATTGGTGCATCCTTTCTTTTCCAGGATGTTATGTGAAACTTAATCAAAATAACTGATTTCCATTGATTCCCAAATTCATACTTATTATGCCTTCACTGGGTTAAAAAACTTCCCCAAGGTGATCTATTTGCACACTGGATGTTCAAGAAAACCCTCCTGGTCTACCCCTGAATACCTATTTTTTCTGCTATTGTAGGCTCTGCCTTCCAGTTGCAAGGCACGTCACCTCTTCTCACTTCACATCCCAGAGATCTGCATTTCATACTGCACGCTGTAATGGTTAATTTTTTATGTCAACTTGACTGAGCTAAGAGTTGCCCAGATAGCTAGTAAAACATTATTTCTGCGTGTGTCCTTGAGGGTGTTTCTGGAAGAGATTAGCATTTGAATCAGTAGACTGAGTAAAGAAGATCCACCCTCAATGATGCAAACAAGGATCATCCAATCCATTGAGAATCTGACTAGAACAAATAAAGGAGAAGGACAGATTCTCTCTTCTTGAGCTGGGACGTCCATCTTCTCCAGCCCTCAGACATCACAGCTCCTGGTTTCTCAGGCCTTCAGACTCCAAGAGACAAACCAGCAGTCCTTCCAGTTCTCAGGCCTTCAGCCTCAGACTGGGAATTATACCATCAGCTTCCTTGGTTCTCAGACCTTCATACTCAGAGTCTGAACTGTGAGTTATACTGTCAGCTGTCCTGGTTCTCCAGCTTGCAGAAGGCAGATTGTGGGACTTCTCAACCTCCATAAACAGGTGAGCCAATTCTTGTAACAAATCTCCTTTTATATTTCTTTATATATTCTATTGATTCTCTGTGGAGAACCTGACTAATCCATACACCTTAGCCTCACCTATGAATGACCTAAGGTAATGTCATCAAGGCAACCCTTTTGGATGTCATTATGCCATCTAAGATTTAATGCTAGTTGCTGCCAAGCACCATCTTGTTTCCTCTTATGTTCTCTGATGCCCCACAGTTCTCTAACTTTGTCAACTAGTAAGGTTGGTTGCACCCTCTTCTCCCAACATTTTCCCCACAATATGTCTAGAGGATTTATCAATTCAGCAACCCCCAAAATGCATGGCAGTTTTTTTCTTTTGGTTCAGTTTATTTCTAAAATCCAGCATATTCTAATTGAGTCTCCTCATTTTTTTTTTAATGAGGAAACTTAGACACAAAGAATGTAGATGACTCACTCAAGGTCACAAAGTGGATTAATGGTGGAACTAGGACTGCAAAACATATTTTTTTATTCTGTAAAAGTTTACTCTCTCTATGTATAAGCAAGGAAGGATCTTAAAGTCATAGTGCTAAGAAAAAAAGTTAACAAACAGATTGATACACATAACACCATTTACATAAATTAAAAGTTCAAGTATTAGACTAGCAACAGACGTTAAATAAGTTAGGACATTTGCCTTTGGGGTAGAGGGAAGGAAATGGGAGTGGAACCTAAGGGAAAAGTGCAACAAATAACTAAAAATATGAAAGAGACTTTGCATGGATCAAATATGATAATAAGCCATGAACTGAGAATAATCTTCTGTTGATTCCTTCCTTGGGTGGGCTTTTATTACCAAGAACAGATATCTTTCTGTCACTTGTAACCCAAGCAATCCTACAAAATGCAATTTACACTTAAAACTTTTGCACAAGTTTATAAAACCAATTGGTTACCTAAACCAAAGGAAGTGTGAAAACTTCAACTGTGCAGCATGGGAAAAGGAGAAAAAGATGGCAGCTAATACAGAGAGAGGGGGAATACCACCATTTATAGCAGGAAACCATACTGGTTTTGGCAGCTGGTGTAGTCATGACCTGTGAACGCAAAATCTAATTGTGGATTAGAGATGGATCTCATTTAAAAGGACATATCATGGACCAATGTAGTCATAAATAAGCTGTGTGTGTTTTTACTAAAAGAAAAAAAAATCTTATGTTTGAAAATATGCTTCTGAAGAGAATTTTGTAAGCTAATTTTTAATTTTGTTCAGCACAGAACAAAGTTCTGTGCTTCTGTCTATTTAGAAAATAAAAAAATAAATATGAGAAATATATTTTTAAATGTCTGAAGAAAAATAAATAGGTAAAGATAAAAGACTTTAACCAGAATTAATTATTTTTACCAAAACAACTTCTATTGATCTTCCACGCTCAACCGTGCATTTAACAGACTCTTGATACATAATATACCTCAGCAACACTATTTCTACTTTACAATTGATCAAATCAACAAAGAAGACTATTGATGTACCTGAGTTATATGAAGAATGCTATTAAAACCACAGTCTCAAAATTAGTTCTAAAATATCCCCTAGAAATCCATGATATGACAGGAAATTAGTTCTCTATTGAAAAGATCAATTTCTAACTCTTCTCGGCTATTTTACGACATGTTAATCCCTTCCTGTGTGCTTTAAAATAATTTATGAATCATATTATTGAAACAATAGATGCCACGCCAAAAACTTCATTATTATAAGACTTTAAAAATTAGACAGTTTCTCTCCCTCCTGTCTTTCAAACACATTTCCACCTCTGGGTATATTCTACTCAGAGTAACAATTTTCCCTGGAAAATGCTGCCTCTAAATCTTAAACTATTCCCTAGTTTGCTTTTAAATTTACCAGATGAGCTATCACTTTTAATCTGCTCCCCGAAAGACAAAACACTCAAATTTTCCAAGATATTTCCTCAAATATGTGTATTTTATGACTTTGAGTAAAGTTCTGGCAGGAGCAATGTGGTCCTTTGAACAAAGAATCATCTTTATCAATGGCAATCAGAATGCAGGAAAAAAACAAGTTTCCATGGCAATAAAGGCAAGAATACTGGAGGGTCGGTTGTACTATTGAAACCAGTCTAATACTATAAGTTACATTTTATTAAAAGCTCTTTATATTATCATGTGTGTGTGTTGTTTCTTTTACTTATGCTAGTTCAAGTGTTCTTCAGGTCCCCTTCAGGCCTAACATGCTTTGTCCTGTTTGAAGTGAGATTGCACCAAACCCTCTTGCAGACTCACTTATATATCCCCTGACCACTGTTTAAGTATTGCTAACATGTTCATATATTATATGATACTGTAATATGAAACAGGAAAGGGGCCAAAGGATATTTTTGCTAGCGAATGTGGCGATTTTGGCGTGTTTTTATATTCCCAAATATTATTTATTTGTTTAGAGATTATTATCTTTTAAAGGTTTGTAGGGCAAGTCTTCAGAATTCCATTGGACTTTCCACTTAAATCCGAAAAAATGTACAAAAGAACATTCTGCTTAGTCTCTTTTCTATATTTAGTAATCTAAGGCAAATCACTTAGCATGTCTAAACCTGTTACCTCATTTGCCAATTGAGGCAAATCCCCCTAATGGGTGTATTAATTTTAAAAACCATTCATGTAATTTATATCTATGGCCAAAAGAGTAAAATTTTGAGTCCAGGAGTTCTTTTCAAGATGATCTAATTCAAAAACTCTCATCTCAAATGAGAAAATTGTGACCCTGATACGCTAATAACGAATGCATTTTAGAAGAAACTAAATAGAAGAAACTAAAATGATTTCAAGAATATTTGATTCAATAAGGACCTTTACCGTTAAACTACAAGGGGTTACCTCACCTTTATGTGGAATTATTCTACAAGACTTTATGGAAGCAAGTTTTCAATTGTGCCTGACATAAATCAAAACTGCTCACTAAAATAGGAAGTAAATAAATGTCACCTTGAGATTTGTATAGCTCTGATCCGAGACACATAAACTATACAGAATTTATTAATGCTATAATTTTATTTGTTTTATATTGGTTTTCCATTGCTGAATAAAATGTGATCTCCATAGAATTATTAAAAATCATATAGATTTGTGCTGTTTCTACTTTGGAGAAACAAAGGTATGCTTGGCAGCATGTTCTAGTTCAGGTAATTTATTACAAATTAAACTCAGGTTTTATTTATTACCTGGGAAAATTCCAAATAGCTTACTCTTCACTTTTGTTCAGTCACCAAAAAGATTACCCTGGGGAACAGAGTGGGTTGTTCTAGAACAATTCTGGAAGTACCTCTTTGCATTAAGCAGACCCAGCAAGAAGGCCAGGAAATCTAGTTGAGATGCCATACGTAATGGCTCACGAGTAAACCTGATTGTAGGAATTCTAAATGGTGGAGTGGAGCAAAAACAAATCATGAAGAACTGCCCACCATGCTCTTCGTGTTATATATTATACTCTTCCTTTGTCTAGATGTTCTTTTAGTAGTTTGTGATAGGCTATTTAAGCACATTTTATACTGAAGTTAGTCTGTCACCCCACACACCGAGAGAGTAATTTACATCTAAGTTCAATGGCTTTCCAACTTTTGGTCACAATCCATATAATAAATGCATTTTGTATTGCACACAAATACATACATACCTAAATACATGACTGTGAATCTGTGTATTGGTAAAACAGAATGAAACAAAAGCATCAAGAAAACAATATCCTTACTTGGTGTGATACACTTCCTATTCTTGATTCTATTCTAGTCCATTCCATTATGTTAAAAAGTACCTACTGAACTGATTGGTTATAAATATGTTGGTTTGAAAGTCTGACCCCCTATCTGAGGGAATGGTACAGAAACCTCTTTCTGCTATAGTCAGAATAAGCATTGGACCTAACCGAAGATGTGAAATTGACCTACTTTATGTCTAGCAACCCCCTTTTCCATCCTGCACTCAAAATGTAAAGGAGTACATTTGCTCCTTTAAAAAAAGGGAGTGAAAAAATGTAAAAAAAAGAGAAGTAAATAGCTTTCTCCAGCTCCACTCCACTTAAATTCAAGAAACCTGTAGGTGCCTCAAATGAACAGCTGGGGTGGCCAGACCTGAAGCTGCAGAAGACAAAAATCATCTCTCTGCTGAAGGAACCCACCATCTAGTGGAAGAGACACAGCCCACACCTCGCCTGCTTTTTAGACTCTGGAAGACACAATCTCATCTTTGCCTCAGAGCCTTGCAGCCCCTCATCAGTCTGTTGGGAATACCCTGTCCCACATTTTTCACCTTGCTCAGTAGTCGACATGATAAAAAGTTCAGGTTTCACTTTGAATATCTCTTCTTCAGGCCCGCTTTCCGTAACTCCACAGTAAAAACTACATCCTCCCAGTTAGACAGTCTCAATGTGCCCATTTCTATTGCTTCAAAGAAGCTGTGTGTTCATTTGTT
Organism: Tapirus indicus; assembly: GCA_031878705.1. Lineage (NCBI taxonomy): Eukaryota > Metazoa > Chordata > Mammalia > Perissodactyla > Tapiridae > Tapirus > Tapirus indicus. The sequence continues at coordinate 110,924,995 of CM062921.1, read as the reverse complement.
TAATATCTAGCTCCTCAACAATAGTGTGAAATGTGCGAGGATACAAATGCTCTCTCATTGTCATTGTTTTATACCCAGCATGTCACACAGCACCTGGATTGTAGTGTTTAATCAATATTTGTTGAATAAATAAATAAATGAACTGAAAATAGTATAAAGTTCTGTCTATCATCTCTCTCTCTCTCTATTTCTATATCTATCTGTCTGTCATCTATCACACTATTAAAACTGCCATAAGAGGATCAAGGAAGGAGGGTCTTGAAGAGTAGTTGTAAGAGGTGGGGATTCATTACGTCACTTTTTATATTAATCCAAATCAGCCTCCTAGTAATTCATGCTTCTTGGTTCCGCAGCTCCCTTAAAGAACTTCAGAGAATGCCTCATCTTCTCCATGATGGCAGCCTCCCTAGGTCTCAGCAGTCTTTGCTTGTGTTCTTAGTCAAGCAGAAAATTTGGAATCATTTTGACTTTCTTCTCCTCAGACCAAATCAGTTTATTTTACCTCACATATTTCATGAACTAACCCTTTCTTTTCCAGCCCTAGCATCACTGTATTATTTCATCATTATTTTTTTGCCTGAAATATTGGAAGATTTTCCTAACTGATCTCCCTGTATCTTCTCTTACAGCCTTCAAATCAATTCTCAAACTTCCCATCAGAATGATTTTCCTAAAGGGCAAATTATTTTATCTCGCTTCCTTTTTCAAAACCCTGCAATGACAATTGCCTTTAGAAAAGCATAACCTCCTTAGCATTGCATATAAGACCCTCTGTGATCTCACTTCTGCTTACTATCCCATTTCTCCTCTCTGAGAAGTTTGTGTTCTGGGAAGTTTGAGAAGTTCTGAACATGCTATGCCCTCTCTCACCTCTGTACCTCTTTCATTGCCCTCCACTTTGCTTGTAATGCTCCTCACTTTGTCCTAAAAAATTCCATTTCATTCTTCATAGGCCAGCTCAAAAGTCTCTCCATCTCCATAAAACCATCCCATTCCTGTTTTCCTTAGAAACAGCTATTCTCTCCCTCCTCTTTGTTCCTGCAAATATTACTGAACACATAACACTGCATTTAAATGGTGTCATATAGATCTTTCTCCATGTGAGCTGCTTGACATGACATGACATGGTTCCCAGAAATTCTAATTTTCATGGGTTGTTCTTTAAGAGTGCATGCTTCAGAGAGAGACTGTGTCAGTTCAAATCTTGGCACTGTCACCTTCTACCCCTGTGATCCTAGGCTATGCACTTTATCTCTCTATACCTCCATTTCCTCATCTGAAAATGGGGATATTAATAATAATATATAATACTTGGGGCCCTGGATTAAATGAGATGAGATAATGTATGTAAAGTGCATAGAACAGTACCTGGCACTTATTAAATGCTCAAAAATTTAATAATTACTAGCTATTTTATTGTTATAATCAAATTAACATGGGGTCCTAATAACTGGTCAGAGCAAATAATAATAATAATAATAATAATAATAGTCATTAACACTATGATTACTGTTGCTACCACTATTATATATTCTGCCAGAGTCTAAAGAGAGAGGCAGGCTAAAAGGATACTTTGTTATAAGAAAATCTGAATAAGGCAATTACAAATAATGTAATAAATCATAAACACAAAGTCAAGTATTTTTCATTCCCTATAACGTAGCATTCATTGTTGTGTTCACATTAAACTTCCATGTAGTCTCACTTTTAGTATAAAGATGTATCTATTGACCTATATATGAGTAGCAGGAAGAAGAATGAGACACTTAAAGAGTCAAAATAGGCCAAAGATGGTGAAAATAAACTCTTGGATTATTGAGAGTATTAGTACTTTTTTAAATGGACAGTTGTCTCTTCCATGTCTATCTGTGGAAAGCCAGAACATTTGTTATGAGGTAGGGATACTCATTTTCAGTTGATTTTTCCAGCAGCCAGAGAACAGTTTGAAGCAACTGTTCATGTGATTTAGCATTGCATAGGTGATAGTTTCCCTTAAAACTTTAGTTTTAAACAATTGGTCCAGACTTCATGGTAGGAAGAAATGGTGAGCTGCATTTTTTCCCAAACTAATAGTGATCATGTAATTTTATCATTTGAGGTTTTTCAGAAGTAAAATTAATGACTTAGAATTAAAGATACATATACATTTTTTAAAAACAATTTTCCATTGGGTTTAGCCATTGGTGACATTAGTAAGAGTCATTTTAGTGGGAGAGTAGGGGTGGAATTGGAGTACCGGTGAGTTGAAGAATGAATGAGGGAGAACTAAATGAAGGTGAATGTTGAGACTTTTTGATAAAACCTGGACTGTGAATAGAAGAAAGATTTAAGGAGGTGTCTTGAGAGGGAGGGAAGCTATATGAAGTGAGACAAATTCAGGAGAGGAGGAATAGTAGTATAAACTTAGTCTTAGACAGCAGGGTCACCTCTTTCTTTCAAATCAGAGAAAAAGAAGCAAAAATTGTAGGGATGTAGGTAAATGTGTATATTGTGGGGAAATTATGGGAAGTGTGAAGCTGAGCATATTAATGCCTGAAGGCTGCTCTTTTTTTTTTAAGTCAAAAGTGCTAAAAGTGAAGGTGGTCAGAGTGGGACAGGGTGCTTAGGACAGACGCTGCCTTTCTGCCAGTTCCCCTAGAGGAGCCCCTTTCCAGTCCCTGCTCTCTACTCTATATTTCTACATATTTGTTATTATTCTGCATTTGCATATGTTATTCTATGATAGCTGTTGGTATGTTGCACCTTTTTCTATTTCACTTCCCCACATGGTTTTATTTTTTAGTTTATTACTGGATCTATAACGAAATAACAAATAAGTAAAAATGAAAACATAATCTTAGTTATGTCTAATTGATCTGATAGAGTTAAAGAATGCCTATAGCAATGAATATATTTTCCATGTAACTGATTTCTAATTAGAAAACTAGAAAAAAATCATTTTTGGTGGGAAACTTTTTAAAGGGTTTGATAACATTTGCCTCAGGTGTCAGCAGTTTGGAGAATGTACTTTCCTGTCTGAGCTCCTTTACTTTTTCTCTGGTTTTCTAATAAAAGGTGCTGTCATATGCCAGGTGGCAGCCATGTTAGGATTTGTGAAGCTGACACACGAAAACAATAAGATAGAAGCAGGATATTTGGTTTGTAAATAAAATTAAACCATCTGTTTATAATAAATATCAATATATAGCTAGTAAATGGCTCTAATATGAAATACAGTCATGCGTCCCTTAGTGATGGGGATATGTTTTGAGAAGTGCGTCCTTAGGCAATTTCATCATTGTGCAAACATCATAGAGTGTACTTACACACATCTGGATGGTATAGCCTACTACACACCTAGGCTATATGGTACTAATCTTATGGGACCATCGTCTTGTATGCGGTCAGTTGTTGACCAAAATGTCATTATGCAGTGTGTGACTATACCCATATCGCAAAATGTATGCCCCCCAACGTTAATATCACTGTTACTTACATTAGATGATCTTTTACATCATAAGACACTGATGCTCTGAGATATCTGCTCATTGCCTACCTGCCAAAACTCTCCCTGTCATCTTTCCAAAAAAGATTCCTGATTGAATTCAGAAGAGTGGTTTTCAAAAGTTAATGTGCTTAAGAATCATTTGCAAACCTTCTTAACAATTAGGATGAATAAGTCCTACTCTGAGAAGTTCTGGTGTCAGAAAGCTGCTCTTGTTAGCAAATTTCCCTGGTAATTTGGTAAATGTAGTCCTCAGAACAGATACCTAGATGGCTAATATTTTCTATTTATCTCTATCAACGTACCTGGAAGCAGGCTATTCCTTTTGATTATCATATGTCAGTAGCCTAAGGTTTTTAAAACTAATTGACTATATTCCTCATAGACAACTTTGAATTTATCTTTTACTAAGACCCCAGGGCTGTTTCTGTTATACAGCATTAAGCGTTCTACACTTATTTGTATTATTTCATTTGTATACACACACTACAACGCCTTATACATAGTATTTGTGTAGTCATTTCCAAATGATACAAAATTTGTACTAAATTCAAGTTGCCTAAAAATATTATACACTTCTTTACCTCCTTAAACTAAATAAACTGAACATAATTTAAGTGATTCCTATTAGCATCCATTGTTAAACTAGTATAATTTAACTAGTTAAATTATTAGTTATTAATAATAACTAATTATAACTATTATAATTTTTGTCTTCTTTTACATTTTTCTGTACCATATCTTCATGTAAGACTGTCAGCTATTACTTTGCCTGCTGGCATTATGCCTGCCTAATGGGCTCTACTGAAGAACTCTCTTTTGAGAATCCATAAGATGCTTTCTATACTGATTTTATATCCCTTTCTACATTTAATAATAGCTTTTTATATATGTCTTAATTCATCCAATATATGGTAAACTTTTTGAGGAAAAGCAATTCTGAATCAGTAATCTTTATATTTGTCTTATACCAACAGTGTCTTGCCCATAGTAGGTGCTCAGTAAATACTTGTGGTATAACCAAGTTAAATGATGGTAAATGGTAGATATGAATCCAGAAGGCTATGAATGAGGGGCTAGAATTAAAGTGTATGTGCAGGAGATTTAAGATGTTCCTTTGGATGCTAAGAGCATCTTAAGGTTGACAAATTATTTTAAACTTTTGTGGTCTATTTTTTTGTCATTAAAAATAGATGTGTTCTCCATCTACACACATTTTTATATAAACACATTCATTGCATGAATCAATTAGTTCTTCGTTTGGAAGCAAGCATTACTTGTTTGTAAAGTCTACTATTTGAGTAAATAAGCAAATAGAGACAATTTTTTGAAAATCTAGCCTCTTTCTATAAATATGTGTTAAATTAGGTCTTTGTATCCCCTTAGTAATTTATCACATTGTAGAAAATAGCCTATCATTACTCCATAACATAATAACTTTTCTTCTTGTGGAAAGTGCTTTCTAATTCTCAAGCTTGACATAGTAAAATATCATTCATATTTACTAACATGAGACTTATGAATATATCTTACATTTATATATTATTTGTTATAAAACATCACATTTAGATTGCCCTTTAGATGTCATCTTTAACACATTATCTTAGTTGAGGTTATGAGCATTCTTACATGATGAGCCAAATTTTATAATATGAATATTTTATGCTGTAATTTGAAATTCTTTGAGCCACCAATTCATAAGAATCTGTTTATTTGCATTAATGTGAGTCAATGATCAACGTGTTTTCCTAGTTATTTGTTTATTGGAAGAGAAGAAGGAAGATGGCATGTAACTAATATTTTTTTTCTCCACATTTGTTTACTCACAAGTAAAGAGTTAGTCATAAATTCAAGTGAAAAATAATTAAGATATTATTAGAAATTCCCTAAATCAGGAATTAATGATTACTTTTAGTATAGTTATACTCAGACAATTTAATGACTAACTCATATATGCTGCCCATTTCTTGTATAGGAATAAAAGTCATGTTGGAAAAAGAAAATAGAATTTCACAATATTGATTATTATGCATGTTGCTTCTTTTTGAAACCCTGAGATGACTTTAGCATATTTTTGTTAATTTTAGAAATAGAAATAATTGATAAACTTCTCATTCAATCAAGTGGATACACACTGAGATTAATATTGAATTCTCTATGCATCTCTTGACACACTCTAGGTAGGTATAAAACTTATGATTTCTCTCTTTTATTGAGTGGGTACTTAGATGCTGCTATAATTATGTAGACCACACCCTTCATAGAAAACACACATTCTACAGTCCTGAAAGAGAGAATATAAAAAGCACATGACTCAAATTTGATTTAGACAAGGCAAGGCATTCTCAAGTTATCCAATAGTTTGGGATGACTATGATAAAAACCTGAACTAGATTTATTCACCTAATATCTGCTGCTGCCTGTCCTTTGCTATTACCACAGGGGATTAGGGATGGGTGAACCCAGCAATGTTTTGGGTTCGTCAAACATCTTGAACTACTTTTCCAATGTTCTGGGTTAGGCAAAACCCAAAATGTGTTTTGCCAAGCACATTTTCTCTTAATTCTTAAACCCAGGAGTATTTTAAGGTAAATTTAATCCATATGCTTCTGATTCATTTACACTAAACTCATCAAAATGTTCTGTCTTAAGAGCTATTTGATGTGCAAGAGGCTTTTTGAATATTTTATAAGCCTTTTAAAGTCGAATTCATTGGACTTTTACATTCAGCTAGGCCAAAAGCAAGTGAACTTGAACCCCTAAATGATCAAATTTGCTTGCAAACTAAAACATCAAGGTTTGTGAAGGTTCTAAACTTGGCTATGCATATTTCAATCTTTGGTAAGAATATATATTAACATTATTTTTTGCAGAATGTAGATTGTGTAACACAATGAGTAGTGAATAAAATGCAAAATAGAGCATGGAAATATAAAGAAGCCAAGTGACAAATAATTCAAAGCAGATTGAATGTCTGTTCTTTAGCGAGAACCATGCACGAGCTAACATAATGGAGGATGACACTGCATCTGTTTTCATTTTTCTTTCTTTTGGGAAGACTTTCTTCTTTTTGGACTGTATTTAGACTTTCTGTGAGTTCTCTCCCATTTCTATCTTTTGGACAGTCACAGAACTTATAGCTAGCATTGTAGCACTAACATTAATTAGAAGAAATTATATTTAATATCATATAAAAGGGTTAGTTTTTGTTATGACAAGGCCAAAATGGATTACTAACTTTATTTCTTAAGATGTCATTGTATGTTATAACTTTTAGGTTTGCAAAGGAATAATGAACAGATTGAGATTCATTATAAAATTCACAAATCAAATTCATTATCAAAGTCCGAATTCTTGTAAATTTAGATTGGATAATACTTATTAAAATTTGTAATAAATAATATTCCATTTGATTGTATATAGGTACATTCATTTTTATCTCTCTCATTATTATTTCTAGGTGATTTGGAAGACCAGACTATATTTAACATAGATTTGTACATAACGGTAGCTAGTGACTTAGCTATGTAAATGAGAAAACTAAGTAGTAAGATAGAATAAGAAAAAGTAGAATAAAAAGCTGTCATGGAGAAACCATTTATCACATGCTTGAAATTCTGAGATCTTGTTCTTTTCAGTTATTAAAATTTCTTAAAACCAGACCCAGACATTGAATAAAATTAATAATAATTTTAGCATAAGCTTTGACAGTTGCACATGAGAAAAGTTTGTTTTTCCTACTGTTGTTGGCTAAAAAAGGACTTTAGTGGCTTTCAAAATATTCTGTTGTAATAAGACACAAATGATAATAAATATCTTTATAAACATTATCTCAATTATTCTATATCCTCTTTCAGCACTTTCTCAGGAATGTTGAGTAGTGACATAGATGAACTCATCAATGGAGAGGGGAAGGTAGGAACGAGTATATTGCAATGAGATTGAAATTCTTTGCTGTTATAACACACTTGAACATTTCTTTTATTTCTTTTTTCCCTTTCTCTGTATGCTAGTTTCTGTTTAATATTGTCACACTAGGATTACAGTTTTTAAGAGTTAGGGCTTTGCAATGAATATATTTTAGTTTTTAACCCTCCCTAGCTGGTTAACTTAGAAAGTTATTTAATCTTTCTTTAACCTCAAGTTTCTCCTCTGTAAAATGAGGAATAAAGATAGGCTTCTTAAAATTATTGAAAATGATAATACACATGAAAAGCTTAAAACAAATAGACTTTAGAGCATGGAGTAAGTGCCAAATAAAAGTTACCTGTAAGATGGACAATCTACTTGGGTTTAAATTCTCAGTGATGGATTATCCATTACCAGAAAGGGTAGTGCATATTTGTTCAGGTCTTTTTGCTATGTCAGCTTGGCTAGGCTACAGCTCCTAGTTATTCAAATACTAATCTAGGTGTTTCTATGAAGGCATTTTACAGGTATGATTAAGGTCCATAATCAGTTAGTTGTCTATAGGAAGAGAAATTATCCTAGATAACCTGAGTGGGCCTGATCCAATCAGTTGAAATGCCAAATAGCAGAACTGGGGCTTCCCTGATGAAAAATAAATTTTGCCTGTGGACAGCAGTATCAGCCCCTGGCCAAAAGTTCCAGCCTGCCCTTCCTGACAGCCTGCCCTATGGATTTTGAACATGCTTAGCCAGTCCCCACAATTGCATAATCAATTCCTTGGAATATATCTCTTAATATAGATCTACTGGTTCTGCTTCTCTGCTTGAACCCTGGCTGGTACAAGGCTCATGCATAAATTCATTCACTGAATACTTGCAAGGGTTTTCTATACAGTCATGTGCCTCATAATGATATTTTGGTCAACAACAGACTGCATATACAACAGTGGTCCCTTAAGATTGTAATGAAGCTGAAAAATCCCTATTGCCTAGTGACATCATAGCAATCATAATGTCATAGCTTAATATATTACTCATGTGTTTGAGGTGATGCTGGTGTAAACAAACCTACTGCATTGCCAATAGTATAGAAGTATAGCACATACAATTATGTACAGTACATAATACTTGATAATGATAATAAATGACATGTTACTGGTTTATGTATTTACTATACTATACTTTTTATCATTATTTTAGAGTGTACTCTTTCTACTTATAAAAAAAGTTTACTGTAAACTGGCAGCAGCCTCATACATCTCATGTTTGCCATGTCTCTTGATTGCATCATTTTCTTTTGTGTTTGATTTAATCTCGTGTTGTTTTGTTCATCATGGCCCCTAGGCATGCAAAATCCATTGCTAATGTTGCCAGTAAGAGGCCATGTTGAGTGATTGACCTGGAAACAAAATTAAAAGTGATTAGGGACTATGAAAGTGGAAAATCAGTGTTGGTTATAGCTCACCAGTCAGGCATGTCCCATTCCACCACAGCTACAATCTTGAAGAACAAGAACAAAGTGACAGAAGCTTTTTAAGGATCTGCTTCATTGAGGGAAACAAGAACAACAAAAATTTGAGAAGGGCCTATATCAGACATGGAGAAACTTCTAATGACTTGTATTGAAGACCAGACACAGAAGTGTAATGCTGTCAACACCATGATGATTGTAACCAAAGCAAAAAGTTTGTCTGTGATGTTGAAAGAAAAAGCTGGACCTGACTACAATGTTGAATTTACTGCTAGCTCTCAGTGTTTAAACAATTCAGGAATTGTTATCCATTGCATAATGTGAAAGTGAGTGGTGAGTCTGTGAGTGCTGATGTGAAGAAACTGAAGAATTTTTTGGAAACTCTAGATGAGCTGATTGTGGAGGAAAATTAGTTGCCAGAGCAAATATTCAATATGGATGAAACCTCCCTATTCCAGAAATGGATGCTTGAGAGGACTTTCATCCATAAGGAGGCCTAGTCAATGCCAGGTTTCAAGGCTTTTAAAGACAGGATAATAGTCTTGCTGGGAGGCAATGTTGCAGGCTACAAACTGAAACTCTTGTGATCTGGCACAGTGAGAACTCCAGGGCCCTCAAGCATATCAGTATGCATACACTGCCAGTGTGCTGCAGGAGCAATAAGAAGTTGGATGACACAGCTCCTCTTCCAAGATGCCATCTTGAACTGCTATGCCAGCAAAATGGAGCAGTACCTTTTTGAGACTAACTTGCCTTTGAAGATTTTGCTTCTTGTTGATAATGCTCTAGGAAATCCTCCATTTATTGGTGATCTTCATCCATATATCAAAGGAATGTTTCTCCCTCCAGACATGATCTCTTTGACCTAACCAATGGATCAAGGAGTTATAGAAGCTTGTAAGGCCTACTACCCGAGGAGGACCTTCACCCAGGCTATTGCTACAACTGAAGAAGATATTGAGAAGGCACCAATGCCATTCTGGAAGGAATACAACATCTATGACTGCATCAAGAACCTTGCTTGAGTTTGGGGTGATATCATCAAGGAGTTTATGAATGGCACCTGGAAGAAGATACTCAAGCGGTTTGTCCATGACTTCAAAGGATTTGCCAAGATGAATAGGTTGCAAAAATCAGCAAGGCTGTGGTTGACATGGTAAACAGCTTTAACCTGGGTGTGGATGAAGATGAGACTGAGGAGCTCCTGGAGGTGGTTCCTGAGGAATTGACTAATGAGGAGTTGTTGCAACTGGAATAGGAATGCACAGCTGAAGAAGAGGCAAGAGAAAAGGAAACTGCAGGAGAAGAAAAAGAAGAAGAACCCCCAAGAAAATTCACAGTGAAGGCTTCAACAGAAGCTTTTGCAGACCTTAACAAGCTCCTTAAAAAGTTTGAAAATGTAGACCCCAACACTGAAAGATTTTCATTAATAGAGAGGAATGTTTATGGTACCTTATCTGCTTACAAAGAAATCTATGATGAAAAAAATAAACAACTTAAGCAAACGACCACAAAAATATTTCTGGAAAGAGAGACAACTCCTCAAGAAGAGGCTCAGGCAGTTCCTTCAGGAGGTGTTCCAGAAGAAGGCTTTGTTGTCATAGGAGATGACAGCTCCATGCATGTTATTGACACTGAAGACCTTCCAGTGGGACAAGATGTGGAGGTGGACGGTGATATTGATGATCCTGACCCTTTGTAGGCCTAGGCTAATGTGTGGGTTTGTGCCTTAGTTTTTAACAAAAAAGTTTAAAAAGTAAAAAAATAAAAATTTTTCAAAATTGGAAAAAAGCTTATAGGATAAGGATATAATGAGAGCAAATATTTTTGTACAGCCGTACAATATGTTTGTGTTTTAAGCAGAATGTTATTACAAAAGAGTCAAAAAGCTAAAAAATTAAAAGGTTTATAAAGTAAAAAAGTTACAGTAAGATAAGGTTAATTTATTATTGAAGAAAGAAAAGTATTTTTTTATAAATTTAGAGTAGCCTAAGTGTACAGTGTTTATAACGTCTACAGTGGTGTACAGTGATGTCCTAGACCTTCACATTCCCTCACTGGCTTACACAGAGCAACTGCCAGTCCTGCAAGAACCATTCGTGGTAAGTGCGCTATACAGGTGTACCATTTTTTATCTTTTATACCATATTTTTACTATACCTTTTCTATGTTTAGATATATTTAGATACACAAATACCAGTGTGTTACGATTGCCTACCGTATTCAGTTCAGTAACATACTGTACAGGTTTGTAGTCTAGGAGCAATAGGCTACACCATATAGCCTGGGTGTGTGGTAAGCTATACCATCCAGGTTTACATAAGTAGACTCTATGATGTTTGCACAATGACAAAATCGCCTAGCGACGCACTTCTCAGAATGTATCCCTATCGTTAAGTGACACATGACTGTATACCATGTATTGTTCTAGATAGCAAGGACTCTGTAGAAAGAAAATTAGATATCGCCCCTCTCATCATTGAACCAATAGAGGTAATTTCCTTAAATAAATTATAATATAAATAAACAATTATATTAAAATAATTAAGTGTTTTGAAGTAGAAGTACAAAGAGATGAAGTTTATTTTCATATTTATTAGCTTTCTTAGTTTTCATATGGAAACAAAATTTTTTTATAGTGAATTTGAATCAGACTTATATCTTAATTCAGTGACAGTTTTTTGTTTGTATCTGTGAATCTAGAGTTTCTATTATTAAAAAGGCAAAGGTAGATTTTCCTCCCAGTGGAAAAAATATAAAAATTTAATGTATTCACTGTGCAAACATTGATTGAGTGCTTCTATGTATGTGAAACTGAGGTGAACAAGGCACAGAAGGGCCATTTTACCTGCTTTAGGCTCTATAGTGTTGTCCAAGTGATCATCATTGTCAATATTTTTTTTATTGCATTATCATGTAGCTAACATGATATGCTCATTTATGTGACTACAACATAAAAATGTAATACTTTTGGTGGGAAATATTTAATCGTTAAATGTTTTTAATCAGAATGATACAAAAAGGCTGTAAAATATAAGTTCTCATCATTACGTGTTGAAAATAACTATTAAAACTTTGAGAATTGGAGTCATTATGTGTTTTTAATTTAAATCTTGAAGGAAATAAACATTGTCAGCAAGCAAATTTGAAAGGGATACAACTCTTCAAATAGGAAGTGTTACAACTAATTTTTCTAATACAAACATTATTTTCAGTTTATTCCGTACTATTTCAATATTACACTCTGGTTAGCCTTTAAATCATGTGTATTTAAATTCACAAAAGTTTATTACTATATCTCATTCATAATTTCATAGCATTCTCCAGGAATTAGCTATTTGATTGGAAAAAAATCAAATGAATATTTTCATTTTCTTTGGTTGTCCTTGAACACCCACCTCCTACCCCCGTTAGCAATTAATGGGATAATTTTACACATGTTTACTTAAATTTCAAATTGTCAAGCACTTTAGTGGCCAAGTCCTAGCCTGGAATTTGCTCAGATATTAATCAGTTTTTTAAAATAAGAGTTTTCTTCAATTATAAATGGAAATGCTGTCTTACTGAATTGGATCAGGATAAGACAAAGTACATATATGTTTTCACTTTAAAAATAATAGTTTTGGTAACTGAGAAAGCCAGAAGTTTACAAAGCATTTTAAACATAAATACTCAATTTGCAAATTTTTTTCTACTTAACTTTTCACAAACATGTTTTTTAACTACTCTGAACAGAATGGAAATATAATATGGGAATCCCTCATTTCTCAGACTTTAATTTCAAAGGTTGAAAACAATTGCTATATTGTAAATTTCCTTTTTTTAAACAAAAAGACAATTGCTATGTAATTGGCAAATATCAACAGTTTCCAGAGAATACTAAAGAAACAAACTTTTCTACACGTTAGGATTATACATGTATAATCAAATAATTTAACTATCAATAGAAACTGGAGCCAGTACAATCGGTAGTTGATATCATTAAAATTATTTCTTATTGCAAGCCTTATCAATAATTGCCATGAATGGGCTGTTGATGCACCAGAAAATCTTAAAGGTTGTGAATTTTTTACTTTTACAACCAATTTTATATTATAGCCATTCAAATATGTATAAAAATTCAAATATTTATATTTAATTATATATTATAAATAAATGTTTTCAAATAATGTTATCATGCCTCATATAAACATCCTTAAATCCTCTCCAATTTACTGTACTCTGCCCTACAATTAGCTCATTTTCTATCTGAGCCATGCCGGAACCCATTGCCTTATTGTATGAACCCTCTGAGCCAACACATTCTTCTCTAATTAGCCTAGTTTTATTGTCCTTTGAAAATGCAAGTACCCACAAATTAATAATGCAGAACTCCTTAATTTTCACGGAAAGGATTTTATGTAAAATTAAAGAAATATAAAATAAAGACAAAAGATCCCAAAGCACCTCATTTAAATACTGTGTAATTTGCAAAAAGGCAATTAAAGTGAATCTACAAGTTACTTTCCTTCAGGTTTTCGTCTTTGTAAAAATGGTTACACACAACCAAGCAATAGATCAATATGGAGTGAAATAGGGGAGAAAATATTGAAGGACAATCTGTAAGCAGTTACAAGACGATGGAATCTTGAATCTTAAGCAGCATGGTCTGTAATGAACAAATCATGCCAGATCATAATAGGCTTGTTTGATAGAGTTACAAAACTAATTGGATGAAGGAGATGGAACCTACGTCATGTATTTGGGCTCCAGTGAAGCATTTGAAACAGTGGATCGTGAACTTTTACTTGCAAATGAATTACAATTGCTTTGGATGAGGACAGAGTCACATGGATTTGGAACTGGCTAAAAGATCATAAACAAAAAGAATAGATGGCAAAGAATCCAGTTGGAGGATAATTGCAGCAGGTTTTCACAACGGTCAAAGTTTCGTAAATCTCTATTTATTGGTTGTTAAAGACTATTTTTCCTCAATAATTTTGAAGTAGAAGTGTTTTCAGAGGTATTCAATGCAGTAACCAAAGAAAGCAATTAGACCTAAATATAAGATTTCGTATGAATAAATATCTAATTTAGAATTTATGTTTGATTTAAGTTGACTTTTGAAAATGTTTGCCATGTAAAAAAGTATGAGTGCATAATATTCAGACAATAACTAATGTCAATAGATCAGAATATTTTAAATAGTACCACTTGCTGTTTAGGTATTATGAATTATACATCTTACGTGCTTATTAAAATAGGTTCAATATCACCTCTAATAGAAACATAGCAAAGAAATGAAAATAATCTTAATAATTTTACAAGGCATTCTTGTAATGTCTCTATATTTGTTCAAATTAAACAGATTTTATAGTAACAAGAGAATAGCATAACAAATTTAAAGTATAATACATTTTATACAGATTTTTAACTGGTAGGAGACTATTAGAAAATAGCTCTGAAAGTCAGTCTTTTATGAAAGAAGTAGGAAATTGTCTGTAGACTTATAATGGAATACAGTAGAACAGTTTTCCCAAAATGTGGGCTACAAGATATTTTAGGAGTTATGCAATAATGTTTTAAGTTATATGCATTTATGTATGTTAGGAAAAAACACAAGTGATTAAACCCATGACATAAATATTTCTTAAAAATATATTCAAGTTAAAATAAGTAAGTCATCTCAAGAAAAATATTCAGTAAAAAATGGTACAGTAGTATAAAATACAGCCAAAATTCAGACAACTATTACAAAGAAGACTAATGTTTCGAAAATGTGGCGGATAAAAGGTCAATATTTCCTTCTCTGTTAAACCAGAGATATTTTTAACTACATGAAAGGGTAACTTATTGAGATGACACAGGCAAGATTAAGATTCTCAAGGAAAAATAGGATTAAAATGGTAAACAAATGAACAAAAATAACTTTCATAATATTCTACACAATCCAAAAATTTAATTTAATTTAGCAGTATTCCATTAAAAATTTTTGCATCACAGCAAATGAACCTGAAGAGTCTCTTGAAATTTACTAAGACTTAATCTATTGAGGTGACATATGCTGACTTATTTAGCCCTTCCAATTTTTAAAACCATATTAAACCTAGAGTAGAAAAAATTTATCGTCGCTATTAGGTACACCTTTAAGTGGAAAGAGTAAATTTGCTGCTCCTAACTCAACTCAGTTGGATAAAAATTGCTGTTCCAAGATTATAATACCACTTATTTTGATTTATAAAACCTAAAAAGATAGAGGCGTGAGAAAGCTAGAGTAAAATGCACGCATTGAGAAAAAAGATAGATCTCAAAATATTTTATCCAAGTGGAAGCAATGAAAACTTTTGGTTTGCACAACAGCCTCCCGAGGGTAAAGTGGGATTTATATCACTGGCTTTTCTTGAAATTCACCCTAATGAGCACTGAGGCCGACATTTAAGTGAGTATTCTCACAGGAGAGATTAGATGACCTGTCCTGCCTCTTCCATTTCTTATTTACGTGGTTTTGTTGTCCTAATAATCATTCTTTTGGAAAACAATTTGCTGGCAACTTGAGTGTTTTTAGTTATGTCCTTGAGAGTTGGCTGGCTGTGTTCAGCTAGAGCTGAGCTGTCATCTCCAAACATGGAGAATTTAGGAAATGGCACGCCATGGATCCTAGCCTCTCCATGAACATTTCTACTTGCAGAGGTAGTGTTAATAATGCTCAGATTTTGGAGATGAAGAAAAAGCACTACAATTTATCTTACAGATGGAATAGTAATAGTGACATTAACTCTATCTACAAGTATCTCCTGTAATTCTTAGTTTGAATAAGGTCTTGACGCTTTGCTTATCATACTTTTGCCTGAAAAATTAGCATATACAGTTGTCCCTCGTTATTTATGGGGGATTGGTTCTAGGACCTCCCTCAGATACCAAAATCCGTGGATGCTCAAGTCCCTTATATAAAATGGCATAGTAGTTGCATGTAACCTACGCACATCCTTCTGATTAATTATAATACTTAATACAATATAAATGCTATGTAAATAGTTATACTCTTTAGTGAATAATTACAAGAAAAAAAAACTCTACGTGTTCAGTACAGACACAACCATTGCAGGCAGTTTGATCCCCCTGTTAGTTAAATCCCCAGATGCAGAACATGCAGATATGAAAGGCTGGCAGAATTCATTGATCCATTAATTCTTTCACTTAAGAAATGTTTCCTAAGTGTCTACCCTGATAATTGTGTTAGATATTGAAGACACAATGATAAAAAGATAACACATCCTTGATGCCACTGCAAGGCAGAGTCAGGCAAATGAGTAGTTATAATAAAAGTAATAAGTGCTCTGATTAAAAATTAACATGTTTTGGGCTTATAGTGGAGGGACACCCAACCCAGCCTCAGTGGTAATCACAGGGGGTGATGAGAAAGAGTATCTCCAAACAAATTATATGTATGTGTGTGTGTGTGTGTGTGTGTGTGTGTGTGTGTGTGTGTGTAGCATATATAATATACATAGCATAGCATACATACATATACATAGCATATATGTACAAACTTGCTACATATATGTATGTTGTATATGCTATATACACCAGGCAAAAAGTACAGCTTGTCTGGAGGCTCCAAGGTGAAAGACTATGAGATGTTTAAGGAGTTGAAAGATGTTTAATATGCTATTGAGTAGAATTTGAGAGAAGAATGATGAAAAAAGAGCCTAGAAGGGCTCCAAATGTTGTTTACAACTCCAGGGGCACCATTCATGTAGACTATGTCACCCAGCTGAGAGAAGTAGTGATCTAAGTTAGGCTAGAAAGAGTGAGGATGGAAAGAAGTAAATTGAGCCAAGAAATATTTAGGAGGCAAATTAAACAAGACAGTGATTGGATATGGGGAATGAGAGAAAAGAGAAGATATTTTGATTGATCTATTGGGTGGGTGGATGGTGCCGCCATGAAGTAAGAAAAGAAACATGGAAGGAAGAGTTGATTTCAGGGGAAGAAGCTTTCTTAAGTTTCATTCATTCTGAAGTTTGAACTTGTTGACTTTGAGTTATGCATGGGCACCCTAAGTAGTTATCTCTAGTAGACAGTTGGATATGCAGGTTTGCAATTTAGGAGAGGAATCAAGATTAGATATATATTTTGATGATATTAGATATATATCTAGATGATAATTGAAGCCATGGGAATTAGAAAAAAATTGAGAGGAAGATTAGTCTTTTTTTTTTCCAATTTTGAATAAGGGTATAGCTATCTAATCTTAGATTTATAATAATTATTAGAGGCTATCTACAGGAGTAGATTTTATGGTTTACTTTGATAATCCAGGTTTTAGCTTAACATCCATGCAATTTTTCAAGATCCCATTTTCCAAAATAGTATAGAAATGTAGAAACTACAAATAAGCAGAGGAAGTCAGTCAGTTTCTTGAATCTGTCTATTTATCATCTATCTATCTATCATCTATCTGTCTATCTACCTATCTACCTACATATAGATCTATATATCTTTTCCACAATGAATGTATAATGATTTTTTTAATAAGCAGAGACAAGTAAATGCTACTGAATGTCTTTCTAAAACATTTATTTAGGGGAATGGATAATAATTGGCTCATTTTTGATAGTTGAAACAGTATTTATTTTTAAGAAATTAACAAAAAATGGAAAAAACATAGAAACCCCCAATTTATTTAATCAAAATATTGGTATCATCCTTAAACATTTAGTAGGGCAGCTGAAAACATCAATATGGGTTTCTAATCTTCTTTCTCAGCCTATCCTATCATGGAAATAATAATGAATAATAAAATGCCACACTACCAAGAAAGGGAAGAAAAGCAAAGAAGCCAAGATTATGAATGAGGTTGTTTGTATTCTGATAAGTGATAATTATTTGCCTGTAATTGATGTTGGTTTCGGTACCTTGGGAAAATGGGAAGTAAGAGTGATTTTAGTAGATGCATTGTTCTTTAGAACACAGATTGCTATGAACAATATAGCATGGTCCTACATTGCTCTGAATTTGAAGATGATGCTTTATTTTTGATCACTGGCATGTGGCTGTTTATATAGAAATCCAAAACAAGGGAAGCAATCAGTCCATCAATTGGTTATTTTGTTTATACGAAATCAAAAGAATTAGCTTGACTGATTCCTCCCTCCTTGAATGTTTGGGCATTAAATATGTAACCCAGATGTCAGCTGGGGCCACCTTGTCCTCCTTGAGATCTAGATAAGATTGCCTTGAATCTTGATACCCACCATGTGGAAGGCCGAAACACTTCTCAAAATGTCAGTGAAATCCAGGTAGCTTGAGTTCTCATGGTTACTCTTCCTCCAGCCTCCTCTGTCTGTGTTTCTTATCTCTTTTATCCACCAAATCATTTCAGATTTAGGCTCTGAAATTTTTTTTTCCTGTAAAACAAACATGTAGCCCACTCACATGAAACATTCATGAGTGTAGAGAATTTTTTGGAAGATTGGGCAAGGGGGGATTAAGAGGGCAAAAACATTTACACCACTGCTAGAATGACTTCACATTTAGTATAAGGCCACCCTGAGTCCTTCAGCCATCCTTCCTGGTGGGCATTCCCACCAGTCCTTCAGCCCCTCTGGAAGTGTGCTTTGGAATAAATTCATGAATTTATATATACACCCCAAGATTTAGATAATAGCGTTGTTTGTAATAGCAAAAATTGGAAACAAAGTTTCCTTATATAAGAGCTTGGTTAAATCAAGCAGGATAATTCATACAGTGTGATAGTGAGCAGTCATTTAAAAATAATGAAAATATGTACACCCCTGAAAGGAAAAGTCTCCAAGAGATATTATGAAGTACAAAAATCAAGGTGCAAACTGATGTCTGTGGTATGTTTTCATTTTTGGAAGTAAACATATTTTGTACTGGAAGGATATACCAAGTAATAGAGATTCCTTTTACAGAGAAGCACTGGGTTAGTGAGAATGGTTTTTCCCTTCAGTTTTATACCTCAGTACTGTTAATTAAGTTTAATTTAAATGTTATTTTAAATTAATAGTACATGGATTAATTTAAATAAATCCTCTTTTTATCTCATTCGGAACAGCTGAGTCACTCCTTTATGGTTATTAGAAAAAGAATTGCAGGGCCGACCCCGTGGCCTAGCGGTTAAGTTCGGCTCACTTGGCTTTGGCAGCCCAGTTTCAGTTCCCGGGTGTGGACCTACAGCACTTGTCGGTGACCATGTTGTGGAGGTGACCCACATCCAAAATAGAGGAAGATTGGCACAGACTTTTGCTCAGGGTGAATCTTCCTCAAGCAAAAAGAGGAAGATTGGCAACAGATGTTAGCTCAGGGCAAATCTTCAGCAAAAAAAAAAAAAGAATTGATATTAGAATAAAATCAAAAGTCCCTCACGCCCTAAGCTCCAACCACCGTGCCCTTCCTCCTGCCCAGCCAACTTGCCAAGTCTGTTCCCAAACCAGATCCTTTGCGCTTGCTCTTCCCTCTGCTTTGAATTCTCTTTACAAGCCGCCTCACCTCATTTGGGTTTTGATTCAAATGTCCTCTTTTCAAAGATGTCTTCTGTGCCCATCCTATCCATCCTAAGCCCCTTACCCCACCTAGTCATTCTCTGTCTTGTTGCCCTGTTTTATTTGCTTCATGGCACTTATCACTCCTCCAAATTATACGCGTGTGTGTGTGTGTCCTGCTGCCTACAACATTAACTTTATGAGAGCAATGGCTTTCTCTGTTTTGTTTGTTGCTATAACTTCAATGCCTGATAGTAAGCACTCAATTAATGAATGCATGTGTGAATGAATGAAGGAATAAATAAGTTAAGGGGGCACATGTACCCTCCCTGGGTCTCATCTTCTCTAATCCAGGATTTTATCCAGAATAGTTTTCTTCCTAAGAGGAATTCATGTGTCGACTCTTAAAGATTACACATTTCGTTTTAAGCATTTATTAATTTATACCACATAACTGACAGGATTCAAGACCTGCAGTAAGTTTTAATAAACTTGCTAGAATAAAAATAACAATAATCCTAAAAACTTGAACCATTACTAGGTGCCTTACATATGCATTATTTTAAGTAATCCTCTGAATAATCATATGAGATGGACCCTATTTCGATATTCGTTATCGGGGAGGAAAGAGTTTGCCCACGATCACACAACAAGTAGCTGCTGACTTCAGATTCCCAGAGGACTCATGGTATTCTCACGAATCTCCACAGATTCTCTTGATTAAATGAAGTGTGTTTTACGAGTTTTCCCCGTAGCAGGGAAGAAAATGGCAAGGTCTACTAAATTTTTGAGCAGAAATAGCAATATATGGTCAATTGAATTATAGATGCACGCTAAGAGGTAGAGGTTCTGTTTTCATCACATCCGTATCCATTTCACAGAATCATCATAAGTAACCAATTTCAATTTTCTATAATTGATTCAATTTTTCTGTAAGTGATATAATTTTCTATAATGATGACCTGTGTTTGAGAGTAGTTTATAGCCACGGAACAGATGGAAAAAACATTTTTAAGAAAATCTTACGGAGCTGTATGGTCCGGGTAGGAGCCAGTCTCCCCATCTTCCCCCAACCCGTGATACCGCCAGTCTCAACACTTTCAAGGGCACTGAGGGAAATAATGTATAATTAGAATCAAATAACCACCTTGCCCTCAGAATAAATCTCGTTGTGTCTTCCATTCCTTGTTCCCCTTAGTTAACGCTAGAAACATAACATCCTGAGGCCTTCCATTGTCATGCAGACTCTTGGCTGCACAGGGTCTCGATTCCCTAATCTGACCAAATCAGATCGTTCCAGGAAATGGTGTCTCTGTTTGTGTTGAATTAGATCTCCTTTCCAAGAACAGAAATGCCTTTTGCCTCAGTCATGTTAGATCCTGACACTCTTCCCTTAGACTTGATTTCCACCCTATTCTCATCCAACCAATGCTGAGAATAATCAAGGTAGAACGTTCTAAGCAAAGACGGGGCAGGGTGAGCCCATCACGAGAGGTCTGCAGAGAATAGCAGAAATACAGAGTGAGAGAGACAGGGTAGGCCCATATTAAAAATCAATTTCCTTTAAGTTATTTGAACTGTATTTTCAAGCCAAATCTTTAAGCAAGGGTGTCTGATTATGGTCATCCTGGTAAGACTGTGGTGGATGGGCGAGAGCCAAGGTTTTAAAACTGTTCAGTAGAACCGAAGAGTTCGTTGGAGGTGCTAAGGGCATTCTTCAAGCATTGAATCCAAATGCCATTTTTGAAAGACAATTTAACATTTTAAAACCTCAATTAATATGCCACTCAGTGGGATAAATATTTACCTTCATCACTTCAAGCTAGTAACAAGGTAAGGTGCAGAAAGTTTCAAAGCAGCCTGCTGTAATAAAACCAAGTTAATAGTCACACTTCTATCACGAATTCTCAGGACATGGGGTTGACTGTCAGTTCCCCGAGACTAGGGGTCATTGAGCCGGTAAGCACCTACCTGTCTCATCATAGAGGCTAGTGGACCTGGCAGAGTCCTGCTTGCCTTCCTGGGAGGCCTGGGCTGCCCACACTAAGCTGCTGCCTCCCTATGACAGTCACTAATCACCTGATGGATCCCAGGGGAGAAAAGAGCACACGTCTGCTTCGTGGAGCACAGCCGGAGCTTGTGGGCCTGTGTGCCGCTGCTCTGGTAACGAAACAACAAATGTTCTTCTTAAAAAAAACGCACATAATAACACATTTTAAATATGGGGGTCTTCACGGTAGTAAGAGGTGCTGCTTAACTCATTTGTTGTATGTGTTCAGCTGAGAACGAAACTCCTCCGACTAACCTTCTGCATTCACGTGAAGTACTTATAAAAATATATTTGGTCAGGGGTGTCTTGCTCTATTCTGGTTTTGATTTTGTGCCAGCTCTCGGTTTTTGTTGTGGATGTTTATTCACATGTTTACTCCATCCAGCCCTGTGAGAATATTCAAGTTGGACTATCGTTTCCAGACGTGTGTTTGCAATCACACACCGGGCAAGACGCAGGCGCGCCAGCTGGGTGCAGACGCTCAGCTCTCCTAGAGCATCGGTTGTACTGTGACAAGTGAACGCGTGATGCCTAGAGTGGAGATAATATCATATTGTAGGTTTTTTTTTTTTTTTTTTGCATTTAGGTTAAGTTTGGATGCTCTTTCTTTACATTTACTATTTTATATTTGAATATTTTATATGTGACAATGTTGCTGGACATTTTCAGTGGTTTCTTTTTTTGGTCTAACTTTTATCAACACTTTTTTTTACCATAGAGGTAAAATAATTACTCTTAAAAATAGAAAGGGATTTTTTGTTATAAACAGAAAATTAAAAATAGCATTTGATGATGGGTATGATGAGAATGATTAGGCTGAATAAAATAGGATAAGTTGTAGCATAAACTAATTTCACAACTAGTGGTAAATACCTTGAAAACAGAATAGAAAATAATGGCAAGAGCTCTTATTTTTTTTTTTTACTGCCCTAAGTTGTGATGTGAATCACACTGCCTTTAGATCTGGTCAAGAGGAGTCTCTGCCCTGGGCCCCATGCTTTAGAGGGTCCTATTTTTGTCCTCTTAGAGCTGCATCCCCCTCCATGGAGCAAATGAGTCCATGGAATCAAAGAGATGCTCTCAAGTGGAGTCTATCCTCTAGGTATCCTGATTCCCAGAATTCCCAGCCCTCAAGCCCACTGCCATCACCGGCATGGGGATCTTACCTGGATCCGTCCTTCTGAAGAGGTTCTATACTGCTGGTGTGTACACCCCCAGGACTGAGCGGCAACCCAGGGCTGACTCTTTATTGGATGTCAATGGAGCTTTGACATGCAGCCAAGGTGACCACAACATCCATGAAAAGCCCCTCAGGGGCTGGACAGAAGCCAGGGATGGGAGGAGAAGGTGGTCAGACTATAGACTGGGGGCCTGTTGTTCTTGCGCCACGATGTGCCACAGCAAGACTCTGAGGAGGCCAGTTCTCTAAGTTCACACGCAGCCATCCACATGTGTAGGACAGTATATTTGCAAGGGAAGTGATAGAACATATGTTATTTAATAATTTACCATTTTAATCACTTTTAAATATTTAGATATACGGTATGTGAGCCTTCACTCGTACTGTTGTTCAGGAACCCGCAAGTGTCAAGCGTGTGCCTGGATGTGGTTAAGTTCAAATCATCCTCATGATAATCCTACGGGTGGGTGCTATTGTTTTCTCTACTTTGTAGAAGAGGAAACTGAGGCACAAAAAGGTTAAACAACCACTGAAGGCAGATTTTGAACAAGAAAGCTGGCTTTGATGTCCTAAAGTGCTTTCTCTTCACCACTATACTATACTGCTTCCTAAAAGAATGTATCAACAATTTTCACAGAAAATTCCTGGATGACAAGAAAGTGGATGGTAGTAATCCATTGGGATTCACCTTTTATGGTGAAAAAATTGCCTAAATCCATGATATATTTTATGTTGGGAAGTTGGTAAATATTTTTATAGCCCCTGCAGTTACAATGTCATTTTGAAAGAAAACATTCAGTGCACAAAAATAAGGCTCTTAGCTTCTTTCATCATTTACTGAATAGTTTAATGTTTATATATAAAAATATGTGTAATATTTCTTAAGAAAACATAGATACATATTTTTTAAGAAGATGCCTGTGCCCTTCAAAACAGTATGGATAATTCCATATAAATTCTTGATCGATTAGGCACAATCTTAAATTGCAAAATTTTCAGTTTGTAATTATGTTGGCAGTAAATTCCAGAAATTTCCCTTTCCACACCAATTTGATAAATGTCTTTGAGCGAAGTACTGAATCAAGTATTTCAAACGAGACAGGAGAACACTAACGTTTTTTAGTTTGTTTTCTGATAAAGTAAATCCTTTGGCTAATTACTTTTTAAATAAGATTGCATCATCTTACCAATATCTTTAAAGAACTGAACGGATTTAATCTGGCAAAGCTTTGCTTAGAGCTGCAAATAAAAGTGTCAGAAATGAAATTGAAACATATGAACCCGACATTAAAACAAAATAAATGTTTCAAGACATTAAATGGACACCTATAGATAAATACTAAAGTATCTGAAAATTTAAAAAATATACCACTATTTCATAGTGTTACTAATACATTTAAAATTTATTTTCTGCCTAATAGCAAATATTTATTTGCCCAACCAGGGAATCTATTCATCCACTCTCTCCAAATTGGATACTTACTAGAGAAATGTGAACTTGTAACTCTTGTAATATGACTTAGAAACAAGCTTTACTTTCAAATATTCTTTTAAGATTCTGAGTCTATTTAATTGAACAATTTGTCTGTATGATTCAGGATTTTCTTGATACTGTGTAACCAAAGTAAAACATAGAAATGTCTGAGACGTTGAGGCCACAACTATCATGCCTAAGTGTTCTCACTGATTGATATGGTAAGGAGTAAACTAAAAATTTGAACCTTTTGTAACATTATGCTTATAAAACATCACTTTTGTTTTATTTGTGGACCCTCATAGGATTTTATTAAAAATATGGCTCTGGGGGCTGGCCCAGTGGCATAATGGTTAAGTTTGCACACTCCACTTCGGCAGCCTGGGGTTTGCAGGTTCGGATCCCAAGCACAGACCCTACACACTGCTCATCAAGCCATGTTGTGGCCACATCCCATATACAAAATAGAGGAAGACTGACACAGATGTTAGCTCAGTGACAATCTTTCTCAAGCAAAAAGGGGAAGATTGGTAACAAATGTTAGCTCAGGGCCAATCTTCCTCACCAAAAAAAAAAAAAAGAGAGAGAGAGAGAGAGAAAAATGGCTCTGCTGTTTAAATACTGGATAAGAAAATAGAGACCAAGCAGAGGATAATCAGGCGTTTAATCAAGAGCTGCTGAGGGCCAGCACCAGAGTTGTGGGGTAAAGATGGAAAGGAAAAGAAGCTTGGGCATAGGAGCCTGATGAAGTCACCGCATAATTGTCTCTGTCTACAGAAATATGCCCCATGTAACTCTCTTCCAGCGGCTACCTGCTTATTTGTCCCAATTTACCCAGAGAAGACTGGACGACCACTAAGGAGAATTACCACATTCATTCAGAGACCCAGTGCCATATACATTACATTAGGTCTTTTCTCCCAGGCTGGCTGACCATTTGAAGATGTGGAATTATACAAAGAGAAAATAATCATGTCCATTCTGTCTACCTAGTGACTGAAAGTTGCCTGATCACGGGAGCACTATAATACCTTTATTTCTCTTTATCCTTAACTAAACACACATTTCTCTGTTTATTAGCAGGCGCCTCCACAAAGCTAAGAGCCTGTATAGTCTCATAAAAAAGGAAACATTTTAGTGCCTCATTCCATCGACTAATAACAAACTTATTCTTTCAAACTTTTACAAAGGAATGAAATTTTAGTTTAATAAGCAAAAAACAAAACAAAACAAAACAAAAAAATATTTTCTTATCTATTTCTCTGTTTTTCTCGATTGACTCCTCAAAATTTGAAAACTGGGACATGGAAGAAAATCAAACTCGCAGTCTCCTGGAAGGTCTCTAGTGCACACCGATGTCTCTCTCCTCCCTGCAGATGCAGTAACTGAGGGATGAACAGCCCCCCACCCCACCCTCCACCCAGCAAGGCTACTGGCTCTGTTCACTAAGGAAATTTGACTGCTAAAATTCTGTTTGGTAGAATATTATTCGTTTGTTTTTTAATTTTAGAATAGCATTACACATGCATTCAGTGGCTGCACATCAAATTACATTGCTTTCATTTCCCTTTAAATCAGAAGAGAGGTTGTGACATAGTGAACGAGGAGACTGCTCTGAAGGTTAAAAAAAAGAGAAACATTGTTAATATGGCCTCCACACCTCCAAATTACATGCTCACTGACTATATGCAAAGATTTCTCATTTTAGGGTCGCTACTGCTGAATCAAAGGTCACATCACAGTGTCTCCAGTATTCTACCTTCTTTTTGATAAGAAAGAAGTAAAACCATTTGTAGTTTAACTGAGGGGACTGCTTCTCATCTTTCCCTTTGACTGCATCTATGTGCAGGCTGTGAAGTTGAAAAATTGAAATAGCTTCTTGATAATATTACTAAAACTCCACTTTAGCTTTCTACTAAATAATTAATCAGAAGTGGTTGAAGAGAAATTTGAGCAAGCCAAATTGTCGACTTTTTCAACGTATAGAGAGCCTCTGTGAGTTAAAATACAAGCGATATATATTTTTATTCTTATAAATGGGTTTATTGAGCTCCTCACTAAGTGAGCGTATTTTTTCCTGACTTAGTCATCGAGGTATTATCTGAGGCAAACCAGCACGGAGAGTGTTTATTTACCAGATGGGGAGGATAAGGCAGCCGGGATCCCATCCCTGACTTGACATGAATGGTGTGTGCTGTGCCCTTTCCTTTGGTACTTCAGCAGCTACTAAATCCTGCTGCGCTTCCTATTGCTGGCTGACAAGAAACAGAAGCCTCTTCCCACAAGTGACTGGTGGCAGATGGATCAAGCCACTGAAACGCTACGCCCCAGACTTTCATCTGTCCAGCTGAACTGGGTCATTACAAAGTGTGCTTTCACACATTGCTTCTCTTAAGGCTGCAATTTATGTGTAGTGCGGGCAATAGTTAGTTTAATTTAGCAAGTTTATTTTAAACATTTACTATATGCTTGGCAGCATGCTGCTTGCTTTCCAAAGGTTAAAAGAGATGTGGACACATGTTAGCTTGTGTGTTTCATCTTTAAAGGGAGTAACAAATGTAAATCTAGGAAGACATATCATTGAAATAAATCAAGATCACTGGGTCCTCAATTTTTCTGCAGATTAACAAATTCTTTCAGGGGTAATTAGAGAACAGAGCAGTTAGAAAGAAATGAACAGGGTAAACATTAGTAGGTATTTGGGGAAAGAGTAATAAATTTTAACGTCTTAAAAATTTTAATTACACGTATTGAAATTTAAGTAATGGATATTGTTACTTCCTTTTTGGATTTAGATGGAGAATTACACAGGGGAACAGTTTTATTTAGTTCTGAGCTTATATCTGTCTACCTCTCTATCCATCCCTCCACCAATCATCTATCCCTCTGGTCACACTTTGTATTTAAATTTTCCTTTGGTGAAAACCGAGTTTCCTAACTATTTATCATGTAATTTACAATTAAATTTTTTCATTTAAACCCAGTGATTGAGGAAAACAGCTCTGAATCAAGCATATTGCCTAGGATTTCCATTCTAAGAGAGCCAGCTGGTGGGCAGTACTGCTTCAAAGGGAGGCTTGCAAAATATCCAAGAAACCAAAGGTAAAATTTGTTCTGCAGCTTTTATGAGTCCACAAAATCCTTCCTCTATTTAAAGAGCTTGCTCACTTTTGTGTGTGTCATCATCTTTTTTTTCTTAAGCACTTAGGAGACATAAACTGGAAAACATTATCTAATTTCAGACTTGCACCATAGCCCAAGAAGAAAAAGTGGCAGCAGCTTTGTGGACTTGTGTTCTAGATGCAAGTGTGCAGGAATATCTTCCTGCACCTCACCCAGAATCAGCTAAGAGTATTTATTTGAGAAAACCCAACAAGTAGACAAATTTGGTGGACAAATTGCATAAAACCCAAGTTATGTTTGCTGTTTTACAGATCACTAGCTATTCAAGTACCCAGTAACAAAACAAATGATCTGTCCTCTCAGTTTTAGATAATTCCATGAGTCTAAAGACTCAGGAGGCTACTTTATCTGAGATTTAATGCAAATATGTCAACTCCGTTTATTTGAAGATAGACATTCACTTTAATTAACATGTAAAATGTGCCTCTTTGAAAACCCAAGACATTAACACATTTCTTTTTCAAACCAGAATGAACAAAGCAGACACATTTTGGTGTAATTGTATGTATTCTTTCCAAGTTAGTGCCTGTGAAAAATGATGAAGTGCTTCCTTACTGAAAGAAGAGTCAAGCAGAAATGCTGCACCCATCTGAATATGAAGTATGAAAGGGGACTTAAGTGAGAATTATCCCTTTGTTAGAGGATTCACTCTTTTAAAACATCTTAACAGTCATAGACTGGTTCTCAAGGTTTGTGTGGTAAGTGACATGGGTCTGATAAATTTTATTGCAATTAGAAATACCTGGGTCCAATTTCTTGACTTGTGGACACTAGGAACATTATTTGAATTTTTTGAATCTGCAGATTTCACCCAGGAATTGGGACTCAGTAGGTCTGGCAAAGCCTGGGAATATGTATTTTTGTAAGGGCCAGAGACGAGTCTGGGAATCCTGCTGATCAAACCTTTGCCAGGGTGTGTATGTGATTTGTGACTAGTTTGTGAACTGAAACACGATCGACTTAAGGTTCAGTCCCAGTTTCCTACTGATTTTGACTCCTCTGTTGCATTCACATATTGGAGCCTGTTTTAAAAATACCATCTGAAAATAATTCTCATCTTTTTCATACTTTTTACATCTAGAAAGCTATTTCTCCTTTTGACTTGATGCAAATGGCACCACCTCCCAGTGGCCTTCCATGATCATCATAGCTGAAAGTAGTCCCTTCCTTCACAGACAGGAATTGGTCTTTGACAGACATGATTTCACTAATATGCTTTTCAGTGTGATATGTGTGTCTGTATGAGGAATATGTCTTTCAATTATTGTGGAGTCTATAAGGAAAATCTATAAGGATTTTCCGGAGGACATTACCACGTAGTGTCATCGTTAGGGTCACAGTAAATTCTTTTTCCACAAGAATACTTGTGCTTTTCTGCAGGCGGTATGGCAGAACTATTAGAAACATAGACTTTGAAGCCAGACTGCATATATTAATATCCCACCGACATTACTCACAAGCCACATGACCTTGGGCAAATTACATAATCTCTTTGGCCTCAATTTCTTCATCTGTAAAATGGGGATAAGTATAATGCCTACCTGATAGGGTTATTATGAGGATTAAATGAGTTGATATATGTAAAATGCTTAGAATAACACCTGGCATTTTACAGTTACTATGTTAGATATTTGCTATTATGATTATTATTTGCCACAATTGATTTGTTTTTGTATTAAGAATTGTGAGAATTAGTTCATCAGTTTTCTCTTTTCACATTGACTAAGAGTGGATTTAAAGCCAAGTTTGTGACCTGACATCAAGGGAGGAAGCATTTTTAGTCTTTTTGTCTCTTTTATCGCATTTCTTATCTCCCACTTAATTTATGCAATCGTATATAATTCTATGAATTCATGGAAGCTGCTTGATATTCTTTCTGGAAGAGGGTAAAATATGTAAAAATAAATAAGTTGTACACAATATGAAGGAAATAAGGAATAGTCTCATTCTAGGACAAAGCAAAATATAGAAAGCTGGCATTTAAACAGAAGAGTGTGAGAGGGAGAAAATGTGTAGAAGAAACAAGAAGGGTCACTGTGTGGTAGTAGACAATTTTCTTTGCTGTCATTTGGAGAAATAATATGCAGTTCAGTGTCGCTATCTGGTGTGAACTTCCACACCATTTTCAGTGGGCAGATGCTCCTTTTGTGATGGGGGATGAGATTTCAGAGTCACTGAATGACTTGATAGTAAGACTAACCTGAAAACTTGCAGACCCAATGATATACTATTCAAATAGCCCCTGGGCATGTGCAACACAGCTATTCACACTAGGTTTTGGGGTTTTTTTTTTAATTTCTTAAGTGGCTTTTTTAAGCTTCTGTCTTATGCTGAAAATTTTAACCACGAGAACAACAGAAACAATCCTCTCTGCCCCCTTAATAAATAGCACTGGATGACTAGGGATGGATTTCCATCCTTGAAATCTCTCGAGGACTCAGAATGTTTTTGTAAACCACGAGAGCGTTGCTTCTCCACAAGAGCCTTATGTCTGTGGTTTATAATGTCATCTGTACTTCTTGATTGATGTATAGTACAGTTATCCAGCCATCTCAATTCATTAACTTAAGTGTTTTTCTCAGCTTAAGTTACATGCTCTGTCAAATCAAGACTTCTCTTTAGTTCTCAGTAATGCACTGTTGCTGAAATCCTGCAAATTCCGGATTAGGAAAATGTCTCTCCAATGATTCATGTCTTCAATTTTCATTGAACAAAACTGTTCACCCAAAGACTTACACTATGTGAAAATTGGTGACAGCATGTTTTGGGTTTTGTGGGTAAAGCGATCAGAGATGACAAAAATCTACTGATTGAGCACAAGAATGACTTCCAAATTATAGCAAGCACCACTTGGAGGGGAATTCTGTACCTGGAACCCGGGCAATGAAATATGAGCATCATGTATAAGCTTAATTGCTTACTATTTAACTCTACTGATATTTTTTTATGTGCTGATTCCATCTTTTCTGGTCTTTAGTAAGTACAGAAACTAAATAAATCTGTCACTTTAAAATATATTACTATTATACAGTAATTACAAGTAATGGAAGTAATTCCAGAATTTATATTGTAGGACACAATTAAGTTGGATTAGAAGATTGTGCATAATAAGCTACATATTAAAATAAAAGCATAACTGCTCAGTAAAATTATTATGCTAGAGTAAAAATGACAATTGGAAAAAATTGCAACAATATTCTTGGGTATTCATGGTAGGCATTTAGATAATTACTGTGCAGAACAAAAAAGGATCTGGGAATATTTTAAGAAATTCACTAAATATCAAAATCTTGGCTACTAAGACATTTATTTCATCTCTTATTTTTCATGGTTTTACAAATGCTTTGATTTTGGGTCAGAACTTGACATGGTCCATTTGGAATTGGGAGAGAATTCTTGATCCACAAACATTTGTGGCCTCTTGAAATATCTTGCTTTGCACGTAGACTCCTATCCTCTGTCCTGTGTTTTGCTGAGCAAGAGTGATACACGTTTGGGTGTAGAATCTTGCTTTTGGAGTTTAGCTTTGAAGAACAATTTTGTCAAAGAGTAAAATTTAGAAAATAACATTGGAAATACTTTTGAGCATCCTTAGTTCAGAAATTTCATTTAACTTTCACCACCTTTTCCTCAACTAGCTGGCTGAAATGAAGATTTAAATTTTCTTTGTTTCTGAGGATAGCCATTATTGTCTGTGTGTTCAATGACTTCTCTTTATGTCCTTTATTTGAAGCACTAGATATTTCTTCTTTTTACAGTTTTTAGAAAAGAGAGTGGGGAGAGTGAAACAGTGCATAAAGTATGGATTTTAAACGACAGACAAACTTCTCTTGAAAGGTAATTTGTATCTTCAAATGCAAATAATCTTTCTGATCTAAAATCTTAAGTTTTTTAATTGTAAAAAAAGTCAAATCTATTTGTGTCTTTTTGTTTATGAAATCTGAGACATTAATATCTCACTGACACATAGTTTTTAATGAAATAAATGTGTATTTACCCATGTTTTTGAAATCTTATATACTTACTGATAGTTATGGAAATACATTTTTATAAGGAATTAGATATACTTTGCAATTTCAAAGGCAAATTATTTGTAGCCCAATCAAAGCCACTTATGTAAGTTACAAGCATGCATCAACTTTATAGATACACTGTTATTCTTAGGACTGCCTCGTGAAAAATTAGAATTATGACATAGAAGAAAAAGAGAATACATCCTGATCAGGAAACCAATGGCTGCCCTTAGAGGATTCTACTTGATTATAATCTCTGAGCATTCAATTTGAGCAGTTTACATTCATGCAATAAATTCAGTCTTTATGGCACTGGATCTGATTATAGTCCACTTGATAACTGTTAAACATCTTTGATGGAAACAAGATATTATTATTCTCCATACTAACTTTTCCATCCTTTACCTTGCATCTTTTCTTAAATTTCTGGGTGTAAGAAGGGCCTGATTAATACACAGCTCTGTAGATCTCTCTGGCTAATTATACATGTAATTTCAAATTTCTTTTCTAAATAGTGAGAAAACTCATCAGGAAACAGGATTAGCCTTTTATTTGGCTAAATGTCCTAACACCATAAATACCAATAAATATACATTGAAATCTAGAACTGGGTTGAATCTAGCATTGTAAATTCTAGACATGTGCCTTTGGCAAGTATCTTAACCTTTTCTGTTTCCCCATCTTGCTAATGGGCATAACACTGACATCGTATATTGCTGTTAGCATTAAGATGAAAGTCCCTAACAATAAGATTTGGCAAATAGAAATTACTCAATCAATTCCAGATTTTCTCTTTTGATTATTTTCACACTCTGTCTTCCCCCTTCCACAGCCAGACAGATACATGACATTTACAGCTATAATCACTTTTTGTGCTTGATGTTATACCATAGTTTACTATTCTCTGCTTTACATGTATGTTTTCTTTATTTCTGAAAAATAAAAGATATTTACGGCAGAGGTTATATTTCCTTGTGCTCTACCATGTCATATTAACAGAGTGTTAGATGAATGGTAAACATTGAACTTACCTGCTTACCAATCGGTTGACATAGGCCAAGACTTCTTAAAGATTAAAACTTCTGACATATAAATGTTCTTAGATGTGTGCTCATTACTGTGGGTAATTAAGAGTTGCCGATGAGAATCATATCCCTAATAATAACTATTTGGGGTCATAGGGAATGAAAGGTGTGGGTAGAGAGGAAGAAAGGAATAATTATTTGTTAAAATGAAACATTCTCAGCTATATTTGTAAATATTCTTTAAGCACAGGTTTAAAATATTGCCATTTCCAGTAACATGTCCCCATTCTATCACACAGAGTTTAAGATGCTGCCAGGGATGGTGGAATGAAATTCTCACTAGAGATTTATCTAATGGGAAGTATTTAAAGAAGATTTAAAATTTTATAATTCACTGAAATGATTACATTAGTTGCACATAAATGTGTCTTGGTTTTATATCATTTATACTAAAGCATGTAATTTATGGTTTGAAGATTGTACACACATGGAAAATTATGATTTCCAATTGTATAAGGAGGATTCATTAATTTCGTAATCGTATTTACCACGTTCTTGACAAGCTATCCAACTAATAATTAAAAGCCTATGGTAAATAGCTTATAAGTTATTTTCAAATAGGAAATAATTTAAACATCATTTCATTTATTCACCAA
The DNA here is from genome assembly GCA_031878705.1 of Tapirus indicus. Classification (NCBI taxonomy): domain Eukaryota; kingdom Metazoa; phylum Chordata; class Mammalia; order Perissodactyla; family Tapiridae; genus Tapirus; species Tapirus indicus. Next base: position 110,892,064 of record CM062921.1, on the reverse strand, counting down.
AAAGTATTTATTTCTTCTCTCCACAGCCTAGAACTATAGTGTGTATGTGAATATTGTTTCCATTAACAAAGACTGGAAAGGTAAATTTGTAACATAATTCAAATACTAATAATACAAAAATTCAGAGAAGACCAACTTCTTTGTAAATTGGCCTTATGTCTGTCAATCATATTATTAAAAGTTAATGTAAACTCTAGGGTGGGATGCTAGACTTGCCAATGACAGATTGGAAGGAGGATTCTGGAATATTTCAAAGGTAAAAGAAAATAGGACTTGACAGATTAAAGAGTCCTGAGCTGTGCTCACCTTTCCTCAAACTGCCCTTTATCAGATGGATTAATGCATTCTTACCATTGGAAAAGACAGGCTGCTACCTAAGACAGTAACCAAAGAGCTTGCTAAATGTGGCCTGGCATTAGTGAGGGAAGAACAGGAAATGTTTATTTCCCCTGTCACTATACTGAAAGGAACAGACAGCTGTTGGCCAGTGGCTTATCTTAAAATAGCTTCATTAACACAAAGAAGCAAGGTGGAAAATAACAACATAGGGACTGGAAAGTCTAAATGCCTAAAAAGTGAGACATCTGGTCAAAGAGCATATTTACTGGGTAAATGTGAGTTACTTTGAAATTCTGTCTTATTTTTAACAAGAAACACATTAAGTCAGATTCATCTCTGATTAAGTGAAGCTTGAAGCATGTTTCTGGATTGTTATTTTCTTAATTTATTGATTAGAACATTTAAAAAACGTTTTTTCCATTAGCTTTATTCAGGTAGAAAGTTCATAAAATAAAGTGCAACTATATTAAGTGCACAGTTCCATGAGTTTTGAAAAACACATGCCTATATAAACACCACCCTGGTCAATATATAGTGCATGTCCGTCATCCCCCAAAGTTCCCTTATTCCTCTTTGCACTCAATCTCACTCCCTTATCCCTGATCCCAGGTAAACAATGATCTGCTTTGTTATGCTATAGATTAAATTTGCCTCTTCTAGGGGCTGGCCTGGTGGTGTAGTGATTAAGTTCATGCACTCTGCTTTGGCAGCCCAGGGTTCATGTGTTCGAATCCTGGGCACAGACCTACTCACCGCTCATCAAGCCATGCTGTGATGGCAACCCATATACAAAATTGAGGAAGATGGGCAGGGATGTTAGTTTAGAGCTAATCTTCCTTAGCAAAAACAGGAAGATTGGCAAGGGATGTTAGCTCAGGGCCAATCTTCCTCACACTTCCCCCCAAAAATTTGCCTCTTCTAGATTTCATATGAATGAAATAATCCACTATGTTATCTTTTGCATCTGGCTTCTTTTACTCAGTATAATGTTTTTGAGCTTCATCCATGTCATGTATATTAGTAGTATTAATTTCATTTTATGACAATTGCACACTTTGTTTACAGATTCACTTTTTGGTGTATGATTGTGTTGCTCCCAGCTATATAATGTTATGAATAAGGCTGCTGTGAGTGTAAAGACATATCTTTTTGTGGACATATGTTTTCATTTCTTAGGGTAAATACCTAAGAGAGGTACCGCTGGATCACATGATAAGTAAATTTTTAACTATACAAGATACTACCAGATTGTTTCCCTGGGTGGTTATACCACTTTACATTCCCAACAGCCATGTATAAGAGTTTAAATTGCTCCACATTCTCACTAACACTTGCTATTTTCAGTCTTTATAATTTTAGTCATTCTAGTAGATGCGTGATGGTAACTCGTGGTTTAAATTCACATATCCCTCATGAATAATAATACTGGGAATTTTTTTCATGAGGATTATTTGTTTATCTTCTTTGGCCAAGTGTCTGTTCAAATATTTTGCTCTTTTTACTGGGTTATTTGTATGATTATTTAGTTGGAAATTCTTCACACATTGTAAGATATATGTATTGTAAAGAATTCATTTGAGTTCATGGTATCTTTCAATTTTGTAATGGTGTCTTTCAAAGAGCAAACTTTTTAATCATAAAAAAAGTTAAATTTAGCCCTTTTTAAAATCATTAGTGCTTTTGGTGTCCTATTAAAAAATATCTACCTTCTCCAAGGTCACAAAGATTTTCTGCTATGGTTACTCCTAGAAGTTTTATAGTTTTAGCTCCTACATTTAAATGTATGATAGATTTCAAGTTAGCTTTTGTGTGTGGTGTGATGTAGGGTTAAGTTTTACTGTTTTTGGCCTATGGATATCCAATTGTTTCAGTATCATTTGTTGAAAAGAATATCCTTAAACTTAGAACTACTACAGCACCTGTGTCAAAAATCTATTGATCATATATGTATAGGTCTATTTCTCGGAGTTCTCTTCTATTCCATCAATCTATGTATCTATCCTCATGCTACTTCTATACTGTCTTGATTACTGTTCTTTCATGGTATGTCTTTAAATAAGATAATGAAATTTCTCTAAATTTGTCCTTTTTTAAAAAATTGTTTTCACTATTTGAGGTCTTTTGCATTTCCATATGAATTTTACAATCATCGTTTGATTTCTACAAAAATAACCTGATGGTATTTTGATGACAATGTGTTGAATTAGGGGAGAACTGCGAGTTTGAAAATATTGAGTCTTCTATTACACAACTATAGTATATTATTCCATAATGTAACATATTTCTTGTATTAGGTTGTTTGTAGATACTTAAAATGTTCCACATCTATAATTATATTGTATATGAATAAAGGGCATTTTATTTCTTTAGTTAAAATCTGTTTCTATCTCTATCTATCTGACTATCCATCTGTCTATGTTTTAATTTCTTTTTCTTGCCTTATTGCACTGGGCAGGACCTCTCGTGTAATATTGAATAGTGATGGTCAGGGTAGATAGTCTTACTCGTTCCTAATCTTCAGGGAGAAGTTTTAATTCTTTTACCATTAATTACATGTTAGTTGTAAGTTTTTATAGAATGGCATTATCATATTGAGGAAGTTTGCTGTTATTCCCAGTTTTTATTATAAATGGATGCTAAATTTTGTCACATAGTTTTTCTGTGTACATGAAGATGATCACAGGCTATTTGGTTACTTTGCTAATATACTGAATTACTTTGATTGATTCTTGAATGACAAGCCATTCTTGCATTTCTGGGATAAACTCAACTTTGTCCTTTTTATATAACGTTGAAGACAGTGTGATAATATTTTGTTGGGAAACTTTGTGATTATGTTCAAGAGGAATCTTTCTAATTTTATTTTCTTGTTATGTCTTTGCTGGATTTGATTTCAGGACAATGTTGTCTTCATAAAATAAATTTGGAAGCATTTCAGCCTCCTTTATATTCTGAAAGGATTTGTGTGAAATTGGTATTTTTTTAATTTAAATGTTTGACAAAATTTTCTGTGAAGCCGTAAGAGTCTGGAAATTTCTTTGAGGGGAGATTTTTACTTGCAAATTTTATTCCTTTAATACATCCAAGGCTACTTAGATTTTTTAATATATTATATTCTTGTGTCAGTTTGGAAATTAGTGTCTCTCAAGGAATTTGTTCATGTTAACCTGGATTTTTTGGCATAAAATACTTTATTATATTCCCTTATTATCTTTTAAATGTCTCTAGGATCTGTGGTGATAATCTTTCTTTCATTTCTGATGTTGGTAGTTTGGGTTTCTCTCTTTTTTTCTTTTCATTTTAGCTAAAGATTTAAAACTCTTACTGATTTTTCAAAGAGTCTGCTTCCAGTTTCATTGGTTTTCTTTTTTGTTTCTTTTTTAATTTTCACTCTTTGTTACTTCTTTCTTTACTCACTTTGGATTTAATTTTCTCTTCAACTTCTTAAGACTGAAGCTTAGATAACTGATTTTTTTAAATTGCGGTCATATTAGTAAATAATGTTGTGAAATTTCAGTTGTACGTTATTATTTGTCAGTCACCACATAAATGCGCCCCTTCACCCCTTGTGCCCACCCCCCAACCTCCTTGCCCCTGGTAACCACCAAGCTGTTCTCTCTGTCCATGTGTTAGTTTTATCTTTCACATGTGAGTGAATCATATGGTGTTTGTCTGTCTTGGTCTGGCTTATTTTGCTTAACATTATACCCTCCAGGTCTATCCATGTTGTTGCAATTGGGACGATTTTGTCTTTTTATGGCTAAGTAGTATTCCATTGTATATAAATACACCACATCTTCTTTATCCAATTATCAGTTGATGGACACTTGAGTTGCTTCCACTTCTTGGCTATAGTGAATAATGCTGCAATGAACATAAGGGTGCATAAGCCTCTTTGGATTGTTGATTTCAAGTTCTTTGGATAAATATCCAGTAGTGGGATAGCTGGGTCATATGGTATTTCTATTTTTAATTTTTCGAGGAATCTCCATACTGTTTTCCATAAAGGTTGCACCAGTTTGCATTCCCACCAGCAGTGTATAAGGGTTCCCTTTTCCCCACATCCTCTCCAACATTTGTTAATTTTTGTCTTGGTGATTATAGCAATTCTAATGGGTGTAAGGTGATATCTTAGTGTAGTTTTGATTTGCATTTCTCTGATGATTACTGACATTGAACATCTTTTCATGTGCCTGTTGGCCATCCTTATATCTTCCTTGGAAAAATGTCTGTTCATATCTTCTGCCCATTTTTTGATCAAGTTGTTTGTTTTTTGTTGTTCACTTGTGTGAGTTCTTTATATACTATGGAGATTAACCCCTTGTCGGATATATGATTTGCAAATATTTTCTCCCCGTTGGTGGGTTGTCTTTTCATTTTGATCCCCATTTCCTTTGCCTTGCAGAAGCTCTTTAGTCTGATGAAGTCCCACTTGTTTCTTTTGTTTCCCTTGTCTGAGTAGACATAGAATTTGAAAATATCCCTCTAAGACCAGGGTCAAAGAGTGTACTGCCTATATTTTCTTCTAGGACTTTTATAGTTTCAGGTCTTGTCTTCAAGTCTTTGATCCATTTTTAGTTAATTTTTGTGTATGACAAAGGATAATTGTCTACTTTCATTCTTTTGCACGTGGCTGTCCAGTTTTTCCAGAACAATTTATTGAAGAGACTTTCCTCTCTCCATTGTATGTTCTGAGCTCCTTTGTCAAAAATTAGCTGTCTGTGGATGTGTGGTTTTATTTCTGGGCTTTCAATTCTGTTCCATTGATCTGTGTGTCTGGTTTTGTACCAGTACCATGCTGTTTTGATTATTATAGCTTTGTAGTATATTTTGAAGTTGGGGATTGTGATGCCTCCAGCTTTGTTCTTTTTCTCAGGATTGCTTTAGCTATTTGGGGTCTTTTGTTGCCCCATGTGGATTTTAGAATCCTTTGTTCTATTTCCATGAATAATGTCATTGTGATTCTGATTGGGATTGCATTGAATCTGTAGGTTGCTTTAGGTATTATGGACATTTTAACTACGTTTATTCTTCCAATCCATGTGCATGGGATATCTTTCCATTTCTTTATGTCATCCTCGATTTCTTTCGGTAAAGTCTTATAGTTTTCATTGTGTAGGTCTTTCACATCCTTGGTTAAATTTATTTCTAGACATTTTATTCTTTTTTTGCAATTGTAAATGGGATTGTATTCTTGAGTTCTCTTTCTGTTAGTTCATTATTAGAGTATAGAAATGCAACTGATTTTGAAAGTTGATTTTGTACCCTGCAACTTTCCTGTGGTTGTTGATTATTACTATTAGTTTTCTGATGGATTCTTTAGGGTTTTCTATATATAAAATCATGTCGTCTGCAAACAGCAGGAGTTTCACTTCTTCATTGCCTGTTTGGATTCCTTTTTCTTGCCTAATTGCTCTGGCCAAAACCTCTGGTACTATTTTGAATAAGAGTGGCAAGAGTGGGCACCTTTGTTTTGTTCTTGTTCTCAGAGGAATGGCTTTCAGCTTTTCCCCATTGAGTATGATGTTGGCTGTGGGTTTGTCTTATATGGCCCTTATTATGTTGAGGTACTTTCCTTCTATACCCATTTTGTTGAGAGTTTTTATCATAAATGGACGTTGGATCTTGTCAAATGCTTTCTCTGCATCTGTTGAGATGATCGTGTGGTTTTTGTTCCTCCTTTTGTTAATATGGTGCATCATGTTGATTGACTTGTGGATGTTGAACTATCCCTGTGTCCCTGGTATAAATCCCACTTGATCATGGTGTATGATCTTTTTAATGTTTTGCTATATTCGGCTTGTCAATATTTTGTTGAGGATTTTTGCATCTATGTTCATCAGCAATACTGGCCTGTAATTTTCCTTCTTTGTGTCGTCCTTGTCTGGCTTTGGTATCAGGGTGATGTTGGCCTCGTAGAATGTGTGAGGAAGTGTTCCATCTTCCTCTATTTTTTTGGAATAGTTTGAGAAGAATAGGTGATAAATCTTCTTTGAATGTTGGTGGAATTCTCCAGAGAAGCCATCTGGTCCTGGACTTTTATTTTTTGGGAGGTTTTTGATTACTGTTTCAATCTCTTTGCTTGTGATTGGTCTATTCAGATTCTGTATTTCTTCTTGATTCAGTTTTGGGAGTTTGTGTGAGTCTAAGAATTTATCCATTTCTTCTAGATTGTCTAATTTTATTTATTTGAGACTTCTCTCTTTTTTTTCTTAGTAGTCTGAGTTTGTCAGTTTTTCATATCTTCTCAAAGAACTATCTCTTTGTTTCATAGATCTTTTCTACTGTTTTTTTGTTTGTTTCAGTTTCATTTATTTCTGCTCTAATTTTTATTATTTCCCTCCTTCTGCTGACTTTGGGCTTTGTTTGTTCTTTTTCTAATTCAGTTCGGTGTAGTTTAAGATTGCTTATTTGAGACTTTTCTTGTTTGTTAAGGTCGACCTGTATTGCTATGAATTTCTCTCTTAGGATCACTTTTGCTGCATCCCGTATGAGTTGGTATGGTGTATTTTCATTTTCATTTGTCTCCAGATATTTTTTGATTTCTTCTTTAATTTCACCAATGATCCATTGGTGGTTCAGTAGCTTGTTGTTTAGTCTCCACATCTTTGTCACTTTCCCAGTTGTTTTCTTGTAGTTGATTTCTGGTTTCATAGCATTTTGGTCAGAAAAGATGCTTGTTATGATTTCAATCTTCTTAAATTTATGGAGGCTTGCCTTGTTTCCCAACATGTGGCCTATCCTTGAGAATGTTCCATGCGTGTTTGAGAAGAATGTGTATTCTGCTGTGTTTGGATGGAGGGCTCTCTATATGTATCTATTAAGTCCATCTGGTCCAGTTTTTCATTTAAGTACACTATTTCCTTATTGACTTTCTGTCTGGATGATCTATCCATGATGTAAGTGGGTGTTAAAGTCCCCTACTATTATTGTGTTGTTGTTAATATCTCCTTTTAGTTTGCTAATAGTTGCTTTATGTGCTTTGGTGCTCCTGTGTTGGGTGCATATATATTTATAAATGATGTGTCTTCTTGGTGGAGTGACCCTTTTATCATTATATAGTGCCCCTCTTTGTCTCTCATTACATGTTTTATCTTGAAGTTTACTTTGTCTGATATAAGTGTGGCAACACCTGCTTTCTTTTGTTTGCCATTAGCTTAGACTATCATCTTCCATCTTTTCACTCTGAGCCTGTGTTTGTCTTTAAAGCTGATATGTGTTTCCTAGAGGCAGCATACTGTTGGATCTTGTTTTTAATCCATTCCACCATTCTGTATCTTTTGATTGAGAAATCAATGCATTTACATTGAGAGTGATTATTGATATTTGAGGGCTGAATGCTGCTATTTTATCATTCATTTTCCTGTTCTTCTGCATTTCCTTTGTTTCTCATCCTGTGTGTTTCAGACTACCAATATAGTTTGGTAGTTCTCTATGATGGTTTTCCTGGTTTTCTCTCTATTTATCATATATGTCTCCGTTCTGATTATTTGCTTAATGGTTACCATGAAGTTTGTATAAAAATTCTCTCAGATGAGATAGTCCATTTTCTGATAGCCTCTTATTTCCTTGGACTAAGTTGATTCCATCCCTTACCTCTTCCCCTTCTAAGTTGTTATTGTCACAATTTATTCCATCTTGTGTTGTGGGTTTGTGGTTAAAGTGATAAGATTATATTTATTTTTGGTGTTTTCCTTTCCTTTATTTGTGATGTTATAATTAAGTGTTTGCTAACCTATTCTGATCAAGAGCTGCAATTTTTCTGATTTTGTCTATCTATTTTTCTCCTTGCTCAAGACTTTATATCCTCTTTCTCTCTCTCTCTCTCTCTTTTTTTTTTTTTTTTCAGGTATGTGGGCCTTCTTGAGCATTTCTTGTAGTGGGGGTCTTGTGGCAATGAACTCCCTTAGCTTTTGTTTATCTGGGAAAGTTTTTATTTTTCCATCATATTTGAAGGATATTTTTGCTGGGTAGAGTATTCTTGGCTGAAAGTTTTTGTCTTTCAGAATTTTGAATATATCATTCCACTCTCTCCTAGCCTGGAAGGTTTCTGCTGAGAAATCTGCTGAAAGCCTTAAGAGTTCCTTTGTACATTATTCTCTTCTGCCTTGCTGCCCTTAATATTTTTCCTTTGTCAATGACTTTTGCCAGCTTTACTACTGTATGCCTCAGAGAGGGTCTTTTTCTGTTGATATGGTTAGGAGATCTATTGGCTTCATTCACTTGTATTTCCAGCTCCTTCCCCATGTTTGGGAAGTTCTCAGCTATTATTTCTTTGAATAAGCTCTTTGCTCCTTTTTGCCTCTCTTCTCCCTCTGGAAAACCTATAATCCTTATGTTGCATTTCCTAATTAAGTCAGATATTTCTTGGAGAATTTCTTCATTTCTTTTTATTCTTCATTCTCTCTCCTTTTTCATCTGGAGCATTTTTGCATTCCTATCATCTAGATTGCTAATTCTATCCTCCATATTGTCAGCTCTGTTATTTAAAGACTCCAGATTTTTCTTTATCTCCTCTATTGTCTTTTTCATCTCCTACATTTCTGATTAGTTTTTCTTTATAGTTTCAATCTATTTTATGAAAAAGTTCCTAATTTCATTGAACTGTCTATCTGTATTTTCTTGTAACTCCTTGAGCTTTTTTATGATAGGTATTTTGAATTCTCTGTCATTTAGATTATAAATTTCCATGCCTTCAGGATTGATTTCTGGGTGCTTGTCATTTTCCTTCTGATCTGGAGATTTAATATACTTTTTCATATGGTTTGATGGCATGGATTTGTGTCTCCGCATGATAGTATCTGGTTGCAGCTTCCACCTGCCGCCACTGTGTGGGAGTCAAGAGCTGTGTATTCTGAGCCTGCTGCAACTGTGGGTACTCTGGCCAACTGGCTGTGCTGGAGGGCTGGGCAGGGGGAGGGGGGCTTTCTTTCACCTGTCCAATCCTGGGGGCTTCTCACTATTCCCTTACTATCTGCTCTCCTGGGGTGCTAGCTTGATGAAGACACCCCCTGCAACAGTTCAGTCACCTCTGTGTGAGGGTTGCCCCTAGGCTCTGAGGGAACTTGGAGAGTGACGGTTTTCCCACAGAGGGCTACCTCTCTCCCCTCTCTCTGAGAGCCATGCTGTCCCCGGGTTGCTGCTGTTTGGGAGTGAGAGGAGCTCTCCTTATCTCTTTCCACCTCCTCTAGGGGGTCCAGCATCTCCATCTTCCAATGTATGGCTGCATGGGTCTCTTGGACGTCTTTTGTGTTGTGTGAGTGTCCTATGTTGGTATATAATGTCCTTTTTGTTTATCTCAGGGGGGAGAGTCTAAGGGAAGAGCTCACTCTGCTGTGATGCTGATGTCACTCCTTAGATAATTGATTTTAATTTTTTTCTTTTCTAATACATGCATTGAAATCTATAAAATTTACTTGAATAGCACTTTAGCTATATTCTCTGAATTTTGATGTGTCTTTTTTCCATTACAATTCAATTGAAAATATTTTCTAATTGTCTTGTGATGTCTTTTTATTTTTTTTTTTTTGACCTATGGATTATTTAGAAGTGTAGTATTTAATTTTGAAATATTTTAGGGTTTCCTGACTTTAAAAAAATTGATTTCTGAATAGCTTCATTGTAGTAAGAGGAGATACTCTGTATTATTTCAACTTTTAGATTTATTGATACTTGTTTTATGTTCTACCATATAGTCTATATTGGTGAATGTCCCATGTGCTCTTGAAAGGAGTATATTTTTCAACATTGGTGTGTGCAGTGTTCTACAAATGTCAATTAGGCCAATTTGTTAGTACTGTTGTTCAATTTTCTTACTAATTATTGTGTCTCCTTATCTTTTTTACTTCCTGACTGAGGAGTGTTGAAATAGCCAGTGATAATTGTGGATATGTCTATTTCTCCTTTCAATATTTTATCTCTAGAAATTCCATTGTGTCTTTTAAAAAATGTCCTCCATTTATCTCTTCATTATGTTCGAGTTTTCCTTTAAATACTTGGGCATATGTGAAATAGCTATTTGAAAGTCTTCATCTGCTAATCCCATTATCTGTAATATTTCTGAATCTATTTCTATTGACTGATATTTCTACTGTTTATAGCAATCACTTTACTACTTTCACACATGCGTAGTCGTACTTTATGAGATCCTAACGTTGTGAGTGTTACATTGTTGAGTCTCTGGATTTTATTGTTTTCCCTTAAAGAGTATTGGGGCCGGCCCAGTGGCACAGCGGTTTAGTCCATGCTTGGCAGCCCGGGATTCATGGGTTCGGATCCTGGGCGCCTGCTGATGCACGGCTTGTCAGCCATGCTGTGGCAGCGTCCCATATAAAGTAGAGAAAGATGGGCACGGATGTTAGCCCAGGGCCAGTCTTCCTCAGCAAAAAGAGGAGGATTAGCAATGGATGTTACCTCAGGGCTGGTCTTCCTCACACAAAAAAAAAAAGTATTGACATTTGTTTTGACAGCCAATTAAGTTAGTTGCAGATAAGCTTAAGCCTTTTGAAGTTTGCTTTTAAACTTTGTCAGGGGCTGGGGTGTCTAGAATAGACTTTACTCTAAAGCTAGTTTAGGTCTACCACTAAAGCTAGACACTACTGTGGGTACTATTACATACCCTGTATATTTAACAAGTTTGTTTCATTTTGGCTAGTCAGACATCTCCTAGCCAATGTTACTTATTGGAATTGTTTAGCCTACAGCTCCCAAGTAGTTATTCTTTCTCTGATAGTTATCTTTTGCCTGGCCTTGTGGCATTTCATCCTACACAAGCACAGCTTAGTATTCAGCTATTGACTCAAAGGAGCTTTGCATATTTCTGGAACTCTTCCTCTGCATAGCACTCTTGTTTCTGATCTTTTGCAATAGGACTAGCTTTCTCTGCTTGGGGTCTCCCTGCTTTCTCACTGTGCAGAATGTACCTACAGGCAGAAATCTGAAGTATTTATAGGGCTCATTTTGTTTGCACCCTTTCTCTCAGGGATCACCATCCTGTATGGCCTGTTGTAGAATGCCTGGAAGCAGTTGTTTCATGTATTTTGTGTAGTTTTCTAGTTGTTTATTATAGAGAGCAAGCCCAATACCAGTTAATCCATTACATTCCCAATGGCAATCTACAGGTAAACATTTAGCTTGTGGTATGTTACAATGAAGAACAGAAAAATATACAGTGTGATTTTATTTTTTAAAAGTTCAAAACCAAAATAAAAAATAAACTATATTCTTAAAAGATCCATGTGTAGGTGGTAAAGATTTAAAGAAAAAAGGAAGACAAGAATAATGGTTACTTTGGGGCTAAGGATGGAATTCTGGTCAGGGAAGAGCACAGAACAAGGCTGAGGGCTAGAAATGTCCTCTATCTTATTATGGGTGGTGATTACATGAGTGTTCATTTTATATTTATTCTTTGAACTATACATACAGGTTTCATGCAGCATAAAATATGCAGCATCTGCATGTGTGGCACATCTCACAATTTAAAAATATTTTGCACACATATACATGTATGCTTATAATACTGATACCACTGGAAGAAGATCCTGTTCCTGAGTGCTAAACTGGGGAGGAAATAGCTGGTCTCATAGGCCATGAAGAATCACGTGAAACCAATTTTGATGCTGAGGTGATGCAGAGCTTAAGCCGAGCTGCAGAGTTTAGAAGGATTTGCTTTTTTCTCAGTATTTCAATACAGTGTTATCCTTGAAAGGATCTCTCTTGGAACAAAGTGATGCCCTGAAAGGGAAGTAGTAGAAAAGTTTTGGTGAACTTTGTGACTCTCCTCAGTTTCTAATTTCGGCATTTCAGTTTCCCAGCAGTGTATCAGAACATGTGTCTTTGCTTAGCCTCGAGGAGCTTGGCCCACCATCCTTGATGTCTGTCCTCACTAATGAATATCACTTTATCTTACCTTGTGTGTATCATTTTGCCTTATTTGTCATCCAGGCAAACCTGAGATCCCAGAAAGAGGTTGAGAGCCCAAGTCACTGTCAATTATATTAGAGAAAAAAAATGTGAAATATCATAATTACCTGAGAAAGAGCCTCTTATAATGTAGAATATGTCTTTTACTTTATTTAGTAGTCAAGGCTTTCATGGTTAATTAGCATCCAAGAATCAAAAGACCCTTTTGGCTTCCTGGGAAATGTTTATATTTCATTTTCTTTTCCTCAGAACATTTTGTCCATTTCAGTTATCAAGGAAGCAATTCTGATTCCTAATCATTAAAAAAAATATTCTGTTTTTCCTCCTGATAACTGTGATGTAAAGTTATTGAAGGTATTCATGCCAGTGCAGTCCCCTGTGCTCAATGGAACAGTTGCTCCATTTTGGGCTCTGGGTAAGATGAGACCAAATGCTTTAACTGACCCACAGAGTAGCTGTGGAACGACATGAGTTCCAACACTTAATTAGACAGAAGCACTAGGCATGAGAGGTTGTTTTGGATTTATTTGTTTTGAAGTTTAACATCAATCAACCCAACATAATGTGGCCTCTCCAGTGTAAGTTCATAGTCAAGGGAGAGGAATGTAAGGGAAAATGCTGCATTGAACTTGCAATCTTTGCTTCACTGATTCTCCACCCCTTTCTTTGTGTCTCACAAGAATGGAAAGGAAAGGATTCAGTCCCTTTTAATGTGAGAATGGCGTATCTCATCTCCATTGTGCAATGTTTAGTGCTTAAGGACATTATTCACAGTTATTGGATTGTCCAAATTTTTATTAAGAAAATAATCAACAAATGTAAGAGGTCCAAATATTTCAGACGAGAACTTGAACACCAAGACTCTGACGTATTTCTTGTGAAATTGCTCAGGGTGAAGTTGTACTGTTTTATTTTAGACATTGCTGAATGAAATCCTACTAATAAGTTCAAGGAGTCAAATCACATACTTCATTTCCATTCTTAACATGGATCGTAGACTTGTTATATAACACTTGATATATATTTGACTCCTACTTTAAGGAGCATTGGACAGAATGTATTTCTTTACAATTAACTATTGTGACCTCAAGCAAGTTCTTTTCTCTCTGGGGCCTGAATTTTATAAAGAGTGAATAGTATTTGCCTTAGGGCAACTCCAGGATCTTTTCTGATATCAATTACTGAGAACTGCTTATAATAATAACTACCATTTATTGAGGGATTAAGTCATGATCATGTCCTAGAAACTGTACTAAACAGTGTATAACTCTAGGAAGTTGAAAGCCATAAAAGGGGAAATGGTTGAGATGAAATTTCAAAGTTACAAAAAGTAAATGGCTAAGATAAAGAAAGATTGTATCTAGACTAAAACCAAAATACTAGAAATAAAATTCACATTAGAAAATATAAGGACTATTATAGACACTATGAAAATTTAAATCATATTGAGTCTGAATGCAGAGAAAAGGAAGAATAGGATGAAAACAATGGAAATAAAGATAACAGGTATGGCAAATAGAGAATTATAAATGATCCTAAAGAAGAACTATAAAAATTGGAAGAGAATTAATGATTAAAGTGCTCTTTAGTAAAAAAAAATTATCTTGACTTTAAAAATACTTTAAGTATGAAGACTGAAAGGACTTGGTTCATTCAGAAAAAAGAAAGTGAATACAGACCTGCATGCAAACAGATATTTGGAATTTTTTCATTTCAAGAGTAGGTAAACATTCTATAAGCATCCAGAAAAAAAAAACTGCGTCAAGTACCAACAAGCAAAATTCAGGTTAAGATTCAGACTTCTTTGTAATATTAAAAGCCAGAAGCTAATGAAACAAAAAAATCTATGAATTTTTGAAGCAGAATTTGTGATCAAAGAGTTTTATCCTTGGACAAATTATCATTTGTGAAGACAACAGAAAAATTTTCTTGGTTGTGCATGGATTCTAAGAATACACCATCTAGAGTATAGATATATGTTCAATAGAAAGTTATTTTTCCCTAAAATGATCATGCTACTTGGATTGTAAGACTAAATTAACTAAAAGCTGACAAAGCTGTTGAAATTCACTAGTGACTTATCTGCTATTGAAATTCACTAGTGATTTATCTGCATAGAATATAATGCCTCTGTATCAAACAAAATAAGGGTTTGATTAAATGTTAAACACTGTTCAATAAACTCTTAGTTACAAATTTAACTACCTGAAAAATGACCCATCAACAGATCTATTCATTCAACAAATGTTTATCCACCTCTCCTGACAGAGGTTTGCAATCTAATAGAAGAAACAAACCAGTAAATAGACAATTACATTCCAGTGATTGGTGCTATGACTGAGGAAACAAGTGCTACAGACACAGAGAAGTAACTCCTAACACCTCCGGAGATAGAAGGCATTGTGAAAGAGATAACACCAACTCAAAATGGATTACTCAAATGTAAGACCTGAAACCATAAAACTCCCTAGAAGAAAATATAGGCAGTACATTCTTTGACATCAGTCTTAGTAGTATCTTTTCAAATACCATGTCTACTCAGGCAAGGGAAACAAAAGAAAAAATAAACGGGACTACATCAGAGTAAAAACTTTCTGCACAGCAAAGGAAACCATCAACAAAATGAAAAGACAACCCACAAACTGGGAGTAAATATTCACAAATCACATATCAGACAAGGGGTTAATTTCCAAAATATATCAAGAACTCACACAACTCAACAGCAAAAAAAATGAGCAACCTGATCAAAAAATAGGCAGAGGATATGAATAGACATTTTTCCAAAGAAGATATACAGATGGCCAACAGACACATGAAAAGATGTTCAACATCACTAATTTTTAGGGAAATGCAATTCAAAACTACAATGAGAAATCACCTCACACCTATCAGAATGGCTATAATTAACAACACAAGAAATAACAACTCTTGGAGAGGATGTGGAGAAGAGGGAACTCTCATACACTGCTGGTGGGAATGCAAACTGGTGTAGCAACTATGGAAAACAGTATGGAGATTCCTCAAAAAATTAAAAATAGAATTACTGTATGACCCAGCTATCCCACTACTGGGTATTTATCCAAAGAACATAAAACCAAGAGTTCAAAAAGATATATGCATCCTATGTTCATCGCAGCATTATTCACAGTAGCCAAGATGTGGAAGCAACCCAAGTGCCCATCAACTGATGAATGGATAAAGATGTAGTGTGTATGTACACACACACACACACACACACATACAATGCAATACTACTCAACCATAAAAAAGTCCAAATTGTACCATTTGTAACAATATGAATGGACCTTGAGCATATTATCCTGAGTGAAATAAGACGGATAAAGACAAATACCATATGATTTCACTCATATGTGGAAGATAAACACATAGATAAGGAGAACAGATTAGTGGTTACCAGAGGAGAAGGGGGTGGGGCAAGGGCAAAAGGGGTAAAGGGCACATATGTATGGTGATGGTTAAAAACTGGACTGTTGGTGGTGAACATTATACAGTCTATACAGAAACTGTTATTACCTGAAATTTACAGAATGTTGTAAGCCAATATGACCCCAATAAAATAATTTTAAGAAAAAAAAGGATATAGAGGAGTAAGGGGACCAGACAAAGTAATCTTGAGCAAGGGAAGTCATTACAAAAGCTGACAGGAGGGAGTTTCTGTGTCTAGAGCTCAGCAGGTGAGTGGAGGAGTGGTAACAGTTATGCAGGGCCAGAGCCCTCGGGCTGTGACCACCTCTCTGAAGGGCCTCGTGCTTGAGTTTTAATGCTCTGTGGTCATCATCTTATAATGCTTAATAATTTTGTCTTCAAGTTTGTGTTTTATAGTAATTGAATTCTGATGAGACAACAGAGTATGCAGAGCCTTGGCTCACAAGTGATCCTACCTCCTTCTGTGTCTCTGACTCACCTGGACTGGTTTTTGACCACTGGCTTCCCCATCCCCTGGAGCCCTGGGCCCCACTGCCCAGACCAGTGATTTCTGCCCCCTCCACTGCTGGCGGAGATCTAGGCTCCAGGCTACCAGCACCATGTTGCATCAGGTGGACACTAATGGAAACAAGCCTCTTACCCAGCCCCTATTTAGATATTTAGCACATTCTCTACAGGGGTTGCCATACCTTTGGGAGTCACACATCCTCTGTGTGTTGGGACAGCAACCCATGAGAAGAGGAAATATCTGGCTTCAGTTCCCTGTCCTAGGCCAGGGCACTGCACTTTTTCTGGCAACTGGTGGGAGGGAAACAGCAGCCACATGCATGCCCTAATCTCAAAGCAGGGTCCTCAGGCAACTGCATTTTTCTGCATTGGTGATGTGAGCATCCCTGTGCCCAAGGTAGTGTGCCATTAAGTACTAAACACACAAACAAAAAGATGAAACAAGAAACACCTTGACAGGTCAAAAGAGAAACAGTAGTCTCTATATTTCTGATTCAGAGGCTACCACTGTGTGCCACCCAGCAATTCCTGTCAAAAGTTTACCCATTCGTCTTGTGGTACCCGTTCATCTTGAGAGGAGCCACCTAGCATGGACCTTCCACTCCTGGATGACAGGCTGAACTTTGACCTTCTTCTGGGCTCTCCAATGTGCCTCAGCACTGTTGACATTTTTTCAGGTTGTGGTGTTGCTCTTCCAGTTTGATCAGCAAACACTGGTGACAACATTGTGGCCCTTGAAAATAATCTATGTCATTGTTTTCAACTTCTGGGACCATTAGTGATCTGGTAATTGGGCACTTTGTATTGCAACACCCACTCAATGATGGGCTGATTGTCATGGTATTTGTTGTACCTTCCATGCTTCCAACCATCCACAGGCAGCGCCTATTATTGAGCATTAAAAAGACTTCCTCAAAAATATACTCAAAAATTATTCTAGTCTGCTTCCCTCACCTCTTCCTGGTACACATGTGAATAAGAGAGTTATGTCACTGAATACGACTGGCCTCTGAAAAGAATCATCTCCTCTCTGCTGCTTCCTGGATAATGACTGGGACTAAAGGAGTAATAGACCTACTCTGAAGAATTGAGATTCCACCCTGACTATTCCTAGATTTGATGCTATTCTTTCCCCAATGGCAACCCTAGTCACAAGCTTAGTTGGAACATTCTCCAAATGGCAGCTCGGCCAAAAGGGGGGCAAGAAGATTGCAATTTAAATCTGGTTCAGGACAATGACCTGCAATGACCTCTTGGTTGAGTGTATTTCTCATTGAGTCCCTCCATGTGAACCTAAGTGGGAGATATAATGAATCCCCATAAGTTTATAAAAATGATTTTTTTCCTCTCGTACCTGAACTTTCTGGATGAAAACTCTGGGTGCAGGTAGAAGATGATTGGGGAAAAACAAAGAAGTATAATGAGACACACTGATTTTTGTCATGCTGGAGGGAGAGCAACATCCCCTGTACCTGGGGAAAGAATAACTTAGATCCCAGGAAGTATGGGGAGGGGTGATGAGAATGATCTTAGTCTTCCACCTCCTGCCAGATGACTCTGACCATGATTTGATCACCATTCCCCTTGACCTTATTGAGAGATCTATCAGAAACAGCTGGGGATGGCTCTAGCTCTTGTACTTCCTCTACAAAACACCTGTTGCTTCCAGATGTCTTCCCTACCCCCATTCCTGTAGCTGTTGCTCAGTCATTCTATGGTACAAATACCTGTGCCCCAGCTGGCACTTTGGACAAACAGGGCATGTTGGACCTATTGCTCTCAGGCAGTCCCTCCAAGAACAAGGATCAGACTTGATTTTTCAAACTGAACTGAGACCCCTAAACTTACCAGCCAGCCAGGAGGCCATGTTGGAGGCACTGTAATTCTGTGCCTTCCAACTAATGGAGTCTCACTTGGGGACCCCAACAATTGTAAACACTTTCTTTTCAGGACTTCCATGTGTAATTGGGACAGTTCTTGTGCAGATGCCAGGCATTAAGTTGTTGTCACTAAGGCAGTGGTTGGAGCCTTAATCATTCCAGGAATCACAAAGAAAGTGAGGAATTCCATGACCTTAGCCAAATTATAAGAATTATAATTTTTATTTAAAAAGTCTCTAAAAGCCATTGGATTTTTTCTTTTTCATCTGTTTTCTTGAAATTGTTTTTCTCCATTCTTTCTTCTCTTGGCATGTTTGTGTTCTGGCTTTCCTTTTTCATCTTAGAAGTCATTCCATTCCCTTACATTAGATCAGATCAGACAAAATGAAATTACTGATTTGGCACATATTCACAATTCTTTCCAGCTGTCTACTGGACATAAGTAGAAATTTAAATTTAAATTAATTAACATGAAATAAAACTTAAAATTCAGTTCCTCATTGCACTAGCCATATTTCAAGTGCTTAATAGCTACTGTATTGGACAGTGCAGATGAAACTGGCAAACAATTAGCCATTGTTGATTAAGCAGCTAATAACAGGGGGGATCGGAATTGGCCACCCCAAGGTGTATCTCTGCCTGAAGGACACTTTGACCTCCCACCCCCACCAAATGACCAAAAGAGTTTGGGGTGGGAGGCCTGCCCCCAGAACAGGCCATCACCATAGATAGAACTGACTACTCAATTCAGTAAAAACAGTTGCCTAGACTGTAGAGATCTACCCAACTCAGATCTCTAATCTTACACTTAAACGCTAAATCCGAGAAGTATTAGTACAAATTGCAAAAAGCTAAAAAGAAGCAGAATGTGTCATTTTCTTTTTTTCATAAAGAGATTAATACTAATTAAAGGAGACATAATATGAATTAGTCCAACTATGTTTATGTCTTTATTCTCAATTAGTTTTATCATTCTAAATTCACTCAATATAATTAAATGATGAACTAGTTTTTTAAAAAGTCAAACCAGTTGACTTGATAGAATTGACTTGTGAGAATTTACTTTTGGTGTGGTAACCCCTGTCTCCATGTATCCTTCCTATTTCCCAACACACAAACACACACACACACCCCCCTCTCGCTATGACCATACCGAACTTTATAGTTTATTCCTGAATATATTATCTTTTCTTCAGGCACCCATAAGTTTGCAAATGCTGAATCAGCCTTTCCTTATATTTTCAGGGCTCTTTTTCATGTTTTAAGACACAGTTCAAACAGCACCACCTACGTGGTTTGATGTCAGTTTCTGTTTGCCGCTGGTACAAGTGAAGAGACATTATTGCTCGATATTGAAATAAACAAAAGAGAGATTTCTGACCAGAGATACATAATTTTCTTGAGAGTTCCTCTGAGTCAACCATTTGTCACAAAATCCTTTGCTGGCTTCAAGCCACAGCCTCAATGAAATTGGTTTCTGCCTACGCCTTGTGCCACAAATGGGAAGATGTACAGTTCATTGAGGTAGGATGTCTGACCCAATATCAGATGAGCAAAAAGATATCTGCATTAGAGTGAAAAACGAGCCTGTGCTATGATTAGAACGTTTGATGAACTCATGGATTACTGGCAGTGCAATTCTTCCTAGAACCATCAGTTGCTATTTAGAGATTTAAATTTCCTAAAAGGAATCAGTAGTCTTGGGAGGGCATCACTGATGAAATTGTGGAGACGCCCACTCCAAGCCTACATAACTGGCATGGCGTCAGTGTATTAAACTACCTCTCAGGGTGACTTAATAAAAGAGGAGTAATGAGAATATCATTTCTTAATTAATTTTTTTTTTTTGAGGAGAAAACTGTGTTATAGGTGGTTTCATTTGGGAAATGAAAACAAATAAAGATAAAAATATAAACCAGAGTCTAAACCCTAAGTTAAAAAAATCTTTTCTGTCCCATGAAAGAAGGGGAAAGATTTAACATTTTTCATAAAGGGTGACATGTAGAAGAAAATATTTTTTCACACTAATTTGCTTCCAACTGATATGCTTGACTCACCATTGTTTAATTCTGCAATATGTCATATAAAATTGACGGGCTCTAAGATCTTAGGATATCCAGAGCTGTAGGAGGCAACAATAACCAAGTTTTCATAGTATCCTGGACTACCTTTGGTTAATTTCTCTCCATCTTCTAAGAATCTATCAGGACTAACAGCATTATATCTCACCTCTTGGTTTTTCCTGTGGCATCACCTTGAAGGGCATGCATTGACTTGAGGTTTCTTAGTCTAATGTGGCCATTGGCATCCTCAAATCTGACACATCCTCCAGCCCCTTCTTTCCCTCCTAAACCCTTTTCCTGTGCTCCTTGAAACACCTTATCTGTGATCAACACAGCTCCTATATCCTCCTTCTCTTCCAAACCTTTATTTCTTCTTTTTGCCTTGACTAAAATGAGATTAAGCTACTTCCCCAGAGGATTCTCAAATGGAGGTTATTTGTTCTGTTTACTTCTCACCTGCCTTAGGACCAGGTATTGTGTTAGATGACCCCTTGCTGCCCATTGCTGCCTTGAAACCATTTCATTTCCTTCCTTCATCCTTCCAAACCCCAGCCTTTCAACCTTCATTTTGTCCAACACTCTCCCTCATATTGCTGGTCTCTAGACTTCCTGGTCACTCTCCCTCATTCACTGACAGCTTGTATACTCCTCTCTACCTTGTATACCCCTGTCATATTCCTGATGACTTTATCATCCAAGGGAGTGATACATACAACATAAGTTAATCATTTCCTTACCTGCCTCATCTGCTGTGATCTTTAACTCCAGTAGCCGTAGCCAACTCACTCCGAAAACCATGCCCTGGATCACCTTATTGCTAGTAACTGCACTGTATCTGAAATCCTGATTTCAAGTATTTCCCAATCTGGTCAATACTTTCTTTCAGCTCACCGCAACAATTCCTCCACCATGTTAAGACTTCTAATGCAGTCCACTCACCTCATCACTTTTTCGTTAGCCATCATTCACTCCTGTCTTCACTTTCATCTTATTCATGACCCGTTACTGTAATATTCATTTGTGAATAAGTTCCCTTCCCTGGAACACTCTAACTTTCCTTGGATCCAACTTTCTGCCTTCTTTATCCTTGTGATTATTGCGAAATAAAATTATATGAATGGGTTGCCAGGTGTTATTTTAAATTACTAATTGCAAATTTAAACGGGCATTTTAAAATGCTCTCTTTCCCTAGTAAATCTCCTGTCCCTTTCCAAGGAAACAATTTCATACCTTCTCTTTTTTCCTTCAAACCCCTCCCAGCTCCTCTCACCACACAAACCCATATACATACCCAACTAATACTCTCTATACTCCTGTACTTCATTGAAAAACTTGATATCAGCATTTATTTTAAATTAATTCACTAACTTTTATCAGAGGGAAACTATCTTATTTACATAACATCAAATTTGCCTGCTTGAAGGTGTATGGCTCTTCTCCTGCTTTGAGTCAACAGAAGAAATATCCCTGCTCCTGTCAAATGAATCCCTTCCAGTGGCTACGGATCTCAACCCCTCTTGCCCTCTCAAGAATTTTGCATCTATAGTCATTTCTTATATTTTCCACATTATCAATACTGCTTTCCTTTTTATTGAATTATTCCCATTAGTATTTAAAACATGCTCTATCCTTAAAAAATAAACATCCTTTTGATGCCATTTTCCCCTCTAGCTACTGCTTGTTACTCTGCTTAGCTTCAGAGCCAAGTTTCTTAAATAAATGGTCTACACTTGCAATATTCACATCCTCACCTCCCATTCAGATTCTGACTCATTTTAATTTCACTTTCACCTCCACCAGAACTGAAATTTCTCTTCCCAAGGTTACCAAAATCATCCTGTTACCAATTCTAATGGACACATCTCAGTCTTCATCTCCCTTGATTTCTCAGTGATGTTACACAGTCAACTGCCTAAAGTCAGTTCCTTAAAACACTCTCCTGTCTTGTCATCCTTGACGTTATTGAGTCCTGTTTATTTGTTTGTTTTCTTATATCCCAGTCTTCTTTTCATCTCTTTTGCCATTTATTTTACTCCTCCTATATCTTCTTTAACTTTTTATGTTGGAGTTCCTCAACTTTCTTTCCTGAGTTCTAGTCTTTTCTTTTGTATACTCCCTCCCTAGGTGATATCATCCAGCCTCTTGACTTTAAACACAATCAAACACTGATGATTTTCCTGTTTTATGTTGATATTGCTAGGCCAGATCATTCACTGAACTCCGTATTTATATATACAACTGTCTATTTGATGGATGACTCAAAGTTATCATATCCAAAATACACTAACCTACAAATCTGTTTCTCATCCAATCACTTGCATCTCAGTTAATGCCTTCACCATCTACTCAAGAGAGTAAGCCGGAAAGCTGGGTCCTCCTCTTCTCTCACCATCTTTCATCAAATACATTAGTCTTTCAGCAAGTTCTTTTGTATTTACATCCAAATTATATTTTAAGTCCATGAATTTTTCTCCACTTATTTCTACTGTCAGTATTCTAGTCCAGGCAACTATTATTTCTCATCTGGATAACTGGTTTGTGTATCTTCATGCTTATATACATGTTTTTCCCCCCAATTTGTTTTCTACACTGGAAACAGAATGTTCTACTATAATTGTAAGCCAGATCATGTTAGTCTCTTGCTTAAAGGTATTAGGACTTCCATTTAGTTGGAATAAAACTAAAATTTCTTATTGTGATTATTTTACTCCTGTCTAACATTTTTGTATTATTTCATAGATTCTCACTCACTTTCCTACTGCCACACCGGACATATGTAACTTCTTACTCCTTTTCTTAACATCGTTAGTTGTGTAGACATAGCATTGCTGCATAATTTAACCTTTGCTCTCTGTTTCCTGAATCAACGCTCCTATTTTGCATCTTGGATTTAGCCCAGGTACTCCTGTAGGACATAATCTACCTGGGCATGGTTTGCCATATAAATTCACTTCTACCTCCATAATCACGGACTGGCTATCATTTCTACCTCCCATAAACCCAGATATTAGAGTGACACTATCTATCCTGACCTGTGAACTCTCAAGCCTGGGTGGACCTCTCTCAAGCCTGCTTTTGCTGGGAATTAGATTTAATCACTACAGACAAGAGTGAAATCTGATTAATTAACAATAATGGTGGGTATAAATTACTTTAACTCAAATGATTTCCTTGCGTAAAGGTGCATGACAGAATTTCAATTTAGAGTTGGTCTTCATTACAGAATAAAGTGTAACAAATCTACAAAGCAAAGTTGATGATCTTTTGTGGGATGCTGAAACTGAAGCTTTGTGGAAAGACGAAAACTTTGTTTTATCCTAATTTTGTATATGCTATTGATGTTAGTCTCAAGGACTTATGAGACTTTGAATTCATAGTAGAAAAAATATTTAGAAACTTACTGTTGATAATTTCATATATATTTAACCCTTACTAGTTGTATATATAGAAACTCAATTTACAGAATATATCCAAGTGCTTTTAGGGGTAATCTCAAGCCTAGGATCACCTGCAAAAGATGAGTTTGGCTTTTTCCAGTGAGAGACACCATATATTCTAAGCAAGTTGTTATGGAGAGCTCTAGAGGGTGGGAAAATGTGACCACTTAAGGAAAATCATATATCCAACCCTCTGAACTATGGTAAGTCTAGCTTTTCTCCTATTGAGACAATAAAGGCAAGAAAGTAACAATCTTTGGAAGATATTTCTCTATTCCATGGAAAAAGGTACAGTCTATTGAAAGAGGTGTAACTAGCTAGTTAAACTAGAACTCCAAAGCTTCCTTTTTGGTAGCACCAAGGAAGTCTGGGAAGTTCTCTGGTAGGTACAGAGAAGGCAGTTGGTGGAAAACACGTGGCCCCTTCAGTAGGCATTATCAGTGTCTGAAAATCATAGGCAATGCAGGCATACAGCCCATCAATGGCATGTGACCGTATGACGGTAGAGGAAGGGGAGGGGGAGAGTGGCAGTACCATCATTATGAGAAATCAACATTTGCCAGAGAAATTGCTAACAGGAGGAGGGCAGTATAGTTAGCAACAGATTTTTGACTGATATTCAAAAAAACTTGGGAACTTCAAAATGAAGTCATAGGTCTGTTCCTTTTTTGATATTAGATAGCCCTGTTTGTTCATTATTCTTACAATTCTTTTTGGTATCTTGTCACTTGGATTTTTGTAAATGGAGAAGCAACAAACTATTGGCTGATGGATATTTTTTAGCTTTCGAGATGAGCCTCAAATCAATAAATCCTTCCATTTCAGGGGTTCCTCTGATATAAGGTTTACCTAGATGTATGGATGATTTCCAAATTAGCACAAGTTAGGAACTGAAGCAGGTTGAATTAATGAAGTTTAACTTTTCGAAACTGTTTTTAGAAAGTTACATTGTAATTCACCGTCATTCAGAAAAACAAAAAAAATCTTGGAAAGTCTGTTTGAAATCAAAGACTATCTGAGAATTGTTAAAAATAAAATAAGTTACAAAAAAGGGTAGGTTTACATTAAATCTAGAGTATTTCTAGTTTCCAGGGAAACAGAACATAGAGAAATTTAAAGCAGATGTTATTAAACTGGTGCTCTGGAAAAGCCGCAAGAGGCTTAATCCTCTGCAGAATAACATTGCTTGCTCCAATGTTTGCATCTTGGCAAATAACATTGCTTGCTCCAAATAACATTTGCCAATTTTTTGGC
Source organism: Tapirus indicus (assembly GCA_031878705.1). Taxonomy (NCBI): domain Eukaryota; kingdom Metazoa; phylum Chordata; class Mammalia; order Perissodactyla; family Tapiridae; genus Tapirus; species Tapirus indicus. The sequence goes on along the minus strand of CM062921.1, from coordinate 110,867,215 downwards.
AGTGTGAATTTTGACAACTACGCCATTCCCAGAACAAACATATATATTATTACAATGTCCTAATGCCTTGATTATTACTTGATTATTATTCTCACAGTGTTGAACAGGCTGCTCACCACTGCCTCACTACCAAGGAAAAGCAGCATATCCATTCTTTCTTCCATAAGAAATCAGGCCAAATGTAATACCTAGCAACTTAACATGTAAACTTGTAGCCCAATTTACGACTAAATTCATGTTGGCTAAGGTTAAATTAAACTAAAATCTAATAATTTTTGCCCCTAGTTGCTTCCCTTCACTTTAAAATAATTTCAGCAAAAAGATGGAAACAGTCTGGTCAATAAATCACTTGGATTCCAAATTCTATAGTAAATTTTGAGTTATAGAGATGATAACTAATCACTTCTAACTACTTTCCTGAGACTGTTGAGAGTCAGTTTTCTACAGTGTCTGAATTGCTCCCTCAGATAATCAGAAAGATTTATTAATTCCTTCTTGCCACAGGGTTAATTTTTGTCTTACAACAAACATTTTAAAACCCTTAATGTCCCTGTTCAAAGGCATTACTACGGGAAGCCACGTTGGTGTGTGGCTGCAGAGTCAAGATCAGCAGTTTTCTCTGCACTTTGCCTATGTGACATCTACCCTTTCTGTCCTGTGCTCTGCCAGTGCCCATTTGGTGGCACTTCCTCCTAGACTCCACGAGATTATCCTGGAGTCTGAGGTCAATGCAGTAGCTCTGTTTTTTACAGCCTAGCAGATAGGCAGCTGGCCAGCTGTAGTAAGTTTTAGTCCCCATATTTCCCACATTACTTGAGGGCATGTTTCAGAGACATGTGGATTGAGAGCTGGCACGTTTGTTCATCTACTACAGACCAGTGTTTCTCAGCCTTAGCACTATTCACATTTTGGACCTAATAATTCTTTGTTGTGGGGGGGATATTTTCTGCACTGTAGGATGTTTACCAGCATCCCTGATCTTTATCCACTGGATGCCAGTAGCACCCCATCCATTCAAGTTGTGACAATCAAAAATGTCTCTAGATATTTCCAAGTGTCTCCTAGGGGGCAAAAACATCCTGATCTGAGAAACACTGCCAAAGGGTAAATGAAAGAGGCTTTGCAAAGACAACTATTGTTTAGGAGGAATATCTGGTGGTACTGGAGAAGATATGAGAAGGAGGGAAGATGAACCAAGGAAGAGGCTTGGAAAGAGAAGAGGTCATATTACAGAGAGACACACTGACCACTTGGGGACATCGAGTTGTCTTTGACTTCATTTCAGGAAATGTTTATTAAGTTGGTGCTATGTGCTAAGCACAGTGTTTATTGCTATAGATATTTAGACCAGTGATGGATTTAAATTGACTGCAGTCTGGTAGAGGAATTAGAAAAGGAAAAATTACAGTCATGTATGAACTGCAGAAGGGGAACTTAACCCAGTTGATTCAAAGAGGAAGGGAGAGAAACCAAAAGGAAAGGCTTCCCAGAAGATTGATCTATGTGTTGCAAGTCAAAGGAGAGTTAATCTCATTTAGAAGGTTGTGGGGAGGATATTGTACTTAATACAAAACAGGTGCAGTGTACTTATAGGGAACAGCAAGTGCAGAAATGTGTACTGCATGTGTTTGTGTGTTTCTGAGTGTGTGTGTGTGTGTGTGTGTGTGTCTGAGAGAGAGAGAGACAGACAGAGAGGGAGAGAATGCACGAGACTGGTGTATTTAGAGAAATGTAAGTAATTCTACCTTGCTGGTGCAAACATGTTTAATAGAAGAGTAAAACAGAGACAAAGTTGGAGAAGTCAGAGGCAAAATTATGACAGTCCTTGGAAAGTAGTTTAAGTTTCATCTGCAAGGGCGTAGGAAGGATTGTGAGTCGAAGGGTGACATAATAAAATTGGTGTTTTAGTAGTGAAGAGAAGATATTGGAGTTGAGGATAGCCAAGAGGCAGCAAACTTGTGGCTATTGTAGATATCCACATAAGGTAACAAGTAAAGAAAATTTGAAATGTCGGGGAAAAAGTAGAGGAACAGTGGAGGATATTGCAACAATTTATCTCCATCCCCCCCAAAAAATCTCAACTAAGGTTTAAATGGTAAGAAAGAAGGTGAGAATATGTATTAGATAGACGAGTGTAGACAAAATCCAGAGAAAAGAGCTGTGGTAAGGAACGAAGAAGGAAAACTACTGGAATAATCCCAGGTCTCCTGCTTAAGTCGTTGTATGGTAGCCTCATTTATCAAGTAAGGGAAAAAAGAAGAAAAGAAAAATAATCATGTGTATTGGGAAATGATGATAAATTCAGTTTTGGACATGTTAAGCTTACATTGCCTAAGGGATATTTGAGAGGGAATGTGTAATGAGTAGTTGGATATATGGTTGGGGAGTTCAGCAAAGGAATCTTGTTTGGAGATGTAGATTTGTAAATCATTTGTGAATACATGATCATTGAAAACAGAATTATAAAGAATATTACTTTGGAAGAATGAGTGACAACAGAGCAAAGATGAAAAGACATCATTTAGTGAGGAAGTACAGCAGATCAAAAAGTTGAATCCAGGTTTCTGAATCCACGGTCTGGGCTCTGAACCACTGTACAGTTTTGACTCTAGCTCTCAACACCTACCTACAACGCATTCTTAAAAATTACAGTTCAAGCATCATGCTTGTGGGGCTTTTCCTCCATCTCCCTAGCATGACACTGGACTACTGAGTACTCCTGGGGGCACCACTGTCCCCTGTATATACCTTTATTGTAGAACTCAACATGCTGAATCGCATTTTGTCCTACACTGGATATTGCTACTTGTGGAGGGAAAGACGTTAGCATAATTGGCTTGTATTTCCTGCACATGGCAGACTGATTGTATGTACTCGGTGCTCAATAACATTTTGCTGAAAGAAATGTAAATAAGAAAGTGGATCTACAAGAGATTACAAGTTGAACCAAGGGGAATACATTTTTGATAAGCTCATTCTGTTTGCCATGACTTAAAATTTGTACTAGTCTTAAAATATTTTGTATTCATGCTATTTTAAAGTTATAGACCAAGCCACAAATTTACTTTTCACCCCATATTCTCCTCTTTCAGTTCAATGTTGCTAGTATTTCTCTCATTAAAACCAAATTACAAAGTTCAATAGGGAGGCAACTTTGGAAAACAGGCATAATAACAAACAGGCTGCCTAAGTGGATTTCCTCATCTTTCCAGAATGAAATTATGGAAAATGGCAAAAGAAATAAGATCCAATTCCTTTTACAGTTAATAACCATAAAAAAGTCATTATCTCTTAATTTAGAATTATGGGTAATAATGATTTAATTTCTTTTTTGTTGGTGCTATGTATTTTATTGTGGAAATTTGCAAAGGTGAGCCAATATGCTCACATAAAAAACATAAAGAATAAGTTTTTTGCTCACATTTTGGAGTGTTATCAAATTATTATAGATCTTATTTCTTAAGTTATATTAGAAATAGATGTATGTGTTTGTGTGTTTATTGAAGTTCTTTAGAAATCAGTGTGGATTACAGTTGGAAGGAATGTCTTAAAAATTGCCTGCTTTTTCTTTCCTTCTCTGGGCACAAACCAGACAGTATCCCTCTGAGGCACTGATCATGTAATTTGTATGATATGAAAATGTTAAAGTGGCCTTTACAATAATACCAGTAAACCAGTATTAGTAAGTATGCTGAGTACTAGCAAATCACTTACCAATAATGTAATTGGCTTTGTGAGATTTCCTTCCATAATATAAGAGCTGAGTTGCTCCAGAAGATAATTACACCAAGCCCAATGCTGAGGTGCCAAAGTGAAGAGAAAACTGTAAAAAAGGAAGAAGACACACACTGAAGTCATGATCTAAGGAACTGATGACCTATCTGAGCTTACCACCACTCAAGACTCATTTGTGGAACGTGGTCTTGGAACCATTTAACTTCTATAGCTAAACAAAAGGGAGAAGGAAAAAGAGCAAGTTAGGTGAAATGTCTGTCACTCCTCTGTTCTTGTAAAATATGTTTTCAGTGAGATTTACTACATAATTATAACTACTACTCATAATCATATTCTAAAAGCATGTACACAGTACATGTAGCATATAAACCGCCTACAGACTACTAGCATAGAAAGTGGTATCGCATTCTCTCAACGAAGTGAAATGGCTGACAATGAAATCACAATGAGGCAGAGGATGGTGGCTGCATGTGACGCGTGAAGATGATGCAATTTATCTATAGTCAGTGGGGCATGTGCTTTGAGTTGTTTTTCTAGTTGTGTTAATGGATTTGAACTGATTCATTTGTACTATCTCACCCAGTCTGCTTTGTGTCCAAGGGCGCATATTTTGTGGACAGCTGGCTGAGGCTAGTGGTAAAGTTTGTGGCCATAGAATAGAGGAATTCAAACTGGCCAAACCCACAACTTGGCCTCATTACTGCTGTGCTCCAACCAATGGAGCTAACTGGCGGCAGCTGCAGTACCTCGTGCTGCATACATTTTTGAGAGCATTCCAAAGTGGACCATCAGATGCCAAGTGGGTACAAGTGAATCCTTGTTTATTTGCATTGAGGCCAAAGAAAGCTGCACATAGTGGTTTGGCTTTTCTTAAACATCCATCAGAATTGCCTGTCATTTCCCATGTTTATGGCTCAATGAGGGTCAGGTCATCCGGCCCCACTTCTGACATGAGGTTTTTATCAGTGGAAAAATGGAAGCAGATGATTCTGTCATCTTTTAAAGTAGTGATATGGGGTGATGCTGACATCATGTGAAATCTGTGTTAAAACCACCTTACTACCCACCAATTATTTCTTAAAAAAAAAAAAGTAATGCCTTTAGAATTTTACATAAGCTTTTCTGAAAGGGCTGATTGTTAAATATTCATTTGGGGACATTTCCTCTTGAAACCAAAGTGCTTTACTTTGGTTTCTCACAAGTATTATCCTCATGTGCTTATCATAAAACAGGTTTGAGGTAAAAACAAGGACTAACCTGCCTTAAAACAGATTCTCAGCCTTGAATACACATTGGAATCATCTGGGAACTTTAAAAATCATTGATGCCTGCTCCAAGTGGTCTTGGGTGTGGTCTGGGTCTGGGGAGCTTCAAAAACTCCCTAGGTGACTCTAAAGGTCAGTTCTGTTATAGACCGCTGCTTTAAAATTTAGGGCAAGAGGAATGAACTGCACTATTACTTAATATTTTGCATTTGGCAGAGCACTTTCTGAATTCCCATGAATTTAGCTAGTTGACACCATTTCCATATATACATTCTATATGAAATTATATCAGTCCTAAAATCTATGAGGAATTTTTCTAAATATTTGTCTCCTTAGAGAAAAAGCCCAGTTTCACTAAGTAAATGAAAACTCTTTTGAAATTTGTTAGGCTTTAAATTTCAGGTCTATGACTCAACTGAGATCCAACTATTATAAACATGATGCTAGATATTATATTTAAAATAATGTGTTGTCAACGGCTTCCTGCTACTTATTTTCTAATACTTTTTTTGAAGGGAGTAAGTGAACTGATTTTTCCAGGTAAAAACCTGATACTCTATTGTCAGCCTTATCCCCTGGGCAGCTTGGTAGTTATGGCTTCTCCTCTTCTGTTTCAGGAAGGTAGAAAGGTTTAGACACCATTTTTTCTTTTTTTTGGTGAGAAAGATTAGCCCTGACCTAACATCTGTTGCCAATCTTCCTCTCTTTGCTGAGGAAAATTGGCCCTGAGCTAACATTTGTGCCCATCTTCCTCTATTTTCTATGTGGGACACCTGCTACAGCATGACTTGATATGTGGTGCGTAGGTCTGCGCCTGGGATGCGAACCTGCTAACTCCAGGCCTCTGAAGCGGAGCACGGGAACTTAACCACTATGCCACCGGGCTGACCCCTATACACCATTTTTAAGAGATCTGATAATTTAATCAGGAGAAAAAGAGTAATTAAAATGTCATATTGACACTTTAAGGATGGCATTCTTGAGATGACAATGTCAAGCACCATATTAAAAATTTATTCCTACTTTTTCGTTCAAATTCCTGATAATCACTGAGAATTCAGCATTCTCATTCTTATCTTATAGATGAATAAATTGGGAGTCAGGATGATTAAGTAATTTGTGTAGATCTCACAGCTACATATAGCTAAAGTTTGTTTAATTCCATGTCTGCCTGACTCCAAAACTAAATCCTGAAATCAAATCACTAAGACAATGATTGGTGTAGGATGGTAACTTGTGTTCTAGTGACAGAGGAGACAATTCAGAATATAAGCTTTTAGGAGGCTTTGCTCTAATTTCCTAGCTTTCTCTCTCTCTCTCGTTTTTTTTTTTTTTTTTTTGAGGAAGATTGGCTCTGAGCTAACATCTGTTGCCAATCTTCCTCTTGTTTTTCTCCCCAAAGCCCCCAGTACGTAGTCGTATATCCTAGTTGTAGGTCCTTCTAGTTCTTCTATGTGGGATGCCACCTCAGCACGACTTGATGAGCGGGGAATAGGTCCACGCCAAGGATCCAAACTGGTGAACCCCGGGCGGCTGAAGTGGAATGCGTGAACCACGCCACTGCGCCACTAGCCCACCCCCTGCTTTCTATTTAATGGGGCAGATGAATTTGGTTGCTTGGAAGAAATAGAAATACATTATTTAGTTAAGGAAAAATACTTGGCAAGGCTTTCTGTTCATATATATGGTATCATTCATTAAAATCTGAAATTGAGATGATACCATTGAGATGACAAATGTGTAATCAAAGAGCAAGGGATTAAAATATTTGACCATATCTCATTAGCATAAACCCCTAAATGGAAAGCACAGTCATAATAGTAATACCTAATGTTTGCAAGACGATTTCCAATTTACGGAGTGCTTCTGCAAAGGTACTTTTGTAATTTCCTGGGCACTTTTTTAAAAAGCACAAAAATGGGGGCCAGCCCGGTGGTGTAGCGGTTAAGTTCGCACACTCCACTTCGGAGGCCCAGGGTACGCAGGTTTGGATCCCCGGTGCAGACAGATGCACTGCTTGTCAAGCCATGCTGTGGTGGCATCCCATATAAAGTAGAGGAAGATGGGCACGGACGATAGCCCAGGGCCAGTCTTCCTCAGCAAAAAAGAGGATGATTGGCAATGGATGTTAGCTCAGGGCTAGTCTTCCTCACACACACACAAAAGCACAAAAATGTAAGAAAAGACACTTGAAATTTAGTTGTGTCATTTTTTTCATTTTATAATATTGACCTTTATGAAGTACTGCTTTTGAACTTTTACTTGCTTAGGAATTTTAAGAGGTGCTTGAAAATTCAAAAATTTTAAAAGGGCAAGCAGGAGAAACCTCCCTCTAACCCAGGCCCTATATATCAGAGAATTTCAACAACTTCCCTGTTATGTCACCAGCAGCAAGTTAAAGGAGCAAAGAATTGAAACCTGGTTTTCTCACCTGGAGCTACAAATTCTTTATACTATACCATGTCCAGACTCTGCCATTTCATAACAGAGTAACCTTCAGCTAGCTACGTAAATTCTGTGTGCCTTAGCATTCACATTTATAAAAATGGAGAATTTAATAGTGCTTTCTGCATAGGATTGGTATTAGAATTAAGTGACATTAGTACACGTTAATGCTTAGAACAGTGCCTGACTGGTCACTAAATGAAAGTCGATCAACATTTGCAGTAAATGTCTCCAGTGATTTCAGCACTTCACAGAATGCAAGTACTAAACCACAGTTGGAACCAGCTGAATCTGCAGATGGTATATTCCATGAACTTAAATGGTATCTTTAAATAACGAAATCCTTCAAATTTGGCCACAAGCTGTTATAAGTTGCAGAAGTTACCTTTTGTCACAAAATGGTCACATAATTTGACACATTTAGCAGCTTCTGCACAATAGAATCACATGGAGTTTGATTCCTGCATTGCACACTCAAAAGTTCAAGTGTGGATGTGTTTATTTACTACAAAAAATCAGGGGCCGTCAGATTCTCAGGGTACTCATTCATCATGAGGAAAAAAACTGAAGTTTTTTAATTGGCAAGTTCAGTGAACATCATGGAAAACATCAGACTATAAACACGTTTCATTCAAAAACAGTGTTCGTGTTTACTAATCTAATTTATATATCCTTATGTAGTAGAAAGGTACAGAAATGATTAGAAGCCTCTGAAAATAGAAAAGAAATTAAATTCAATGTTTATTTCTAAATGAAATCCAGTGGTTTTCCCCCTATATAGTTTTCAGTACAAGAAAATCTGGTAGCTTTGTTTTAACCTAGAAACTCTAAGGCATGATATAGCTTTATTTCTAAAAATGAGGAGCTGGGTTACAAATTACTTTACTTACTTAAAAATGGTGCATTTTTATATTATCTTAGGGTGTTAAAAGATCTTCAAAAATATCTATTTCGGGGGCCGGCATGGTGGCGTAGTGGTTAAGTTCACACACTCCACTTCGGCGGCCTGGGGTTCACAGGTTCGGATCCCAAGCGTGGACTGACGGACCACTCATCAAGCCATGCTGTGGCGGCATCCCACGTACAAAGTAGGGGAGGATGGGCACAGATGTTAGCTCAGGGCCAGTCTTCCTCACCAAAAAGAAAAATCTATTTCAGTCGTTTGCCCAGAAGCTGGAGTATCCTGTATATCGTGAGGAAGGCATGGACCATTCAAAGTGACAGGAAACTCACTACTTCTTTAAGCATCCCATCCCACCTTTAGAACTCTTTGACAATTCCTCCTCATATTGAGCCACGTTTCTTTCCCAGTACGTTCCATCTACATTTATACTTGCTTTTGTCTTCAAGGGCCTATAGACCTAGTCTCTTAGCTCTTAGCTCTTCCAATTGACAGTTTCTCAAATACTTTAAAACAAAAACCATGCCCTCTCTAATTTTCTTTACTGTATTGTAACACAAATTATGATTTTACTTATATAGCTATTTACAAAATTAATTGGTTTAATGTATACTTACCACTCTAGAATGTAGGGTCCCTGAAGTAGGAACCGTATCTCTTTAGATCACAGTTAAATCCCTGAATCTCAGCACAATGCCTACCGCATAGGATGGACTCAAAATAGATTTGTTGAATGAAATAAATGAAGCATGCTTGAGTATATTTTTGTTTCCAAATATTTTACTGTCCTTGCTGTAGAAAGCTTTTACACGTCCCTGTTACCACTTGACTGAGGACCTCCTGTGATGGAGTTACCCAACCCTGCCCATTGACGTGGGGCCTGTGCCATGTCTGAGCAGGAGTTCAGGAGGCCTTGCCTGATTCCATCAGCTCTCTTGCTTTTTCCCTCTGCCACAAGACTGGCATGTCCCTGTAGGAGCTGTCCTAGTGCTTGGATCCTAAAGAAGACCTGCAGGTCACCGCAGCCTGAAGAGCTGCAGCAGATCCCAGACCCATCATTATGTAAGATATATATATATATATATACATATATAATGTGATCACTATTACGTGATATATATGTGTGTGTATATATATATGCAGTGAAACTAATTATTATGAATGTTCTACCATCATGCCTTCAGTACCAAATTATTGGATTTCCAATTAAAAGAAGTTAAAATCTCTCACTTTTTGACCATAAGGATGATATTCGTTCATTTTCTGTCTTCCATGATCTCTCCACAAGTTTTCCAGTCTAACAGTTAGTTAGTAATCTATTTTGCAGTTCTCTAAGGACCTTGAGAGCTGACCTCTCTTGAAGGGTAGATGACTATCACCAGAACTACTAACACTGTAGTGCTTTCTTACCAATGTTTGTTTTATGTTTTCCTGTACACAGAAAATTGTACACAAGAGGAAATTGAAGCAATCTAAAAGAGAATAAATTTACTTTCTTTCTATTATTCTTTAACACTAGACTCTCTAAATATATCTAGGAACCATGGAAACAGTCATGTGCTTTGCCTCCATAATCCGTGTCCTAGAGTTTTGCCTGACAAACACTCCACAGAATAAAAATGCTCAAGGGAGGATGATGCAATTCACGCTACACATAATAAAATGTAAGAAAATAAAAATAAAATAAAAAATTAATATTAATGTCTATTAATAAAGAAATGGTTAAGTAAAGTATGGAACATTAACTGGATGTGGTTGTAGTCCTATGGTTACACCACAACCACTTATTAAACTACTGTGAATGCACTTTAAAATTCCAGTAAAACCCACGTATGACAAGATCTCTACACTGAAAATGTTGACTTTCTGGACTTAAGGCTGTTGTTTGCAGCACTGCCCAGGCCACTTGTTTCTACAAAGGTGCTTTATGAAACCCCCAGTTCTCAAGGAGAAGTCTATGGTTGAAACCGGCAAAGAATTAGCCACTGATGATTAAGCGGCTAGTACCGGGGATTGGGGGGGTGTCGGAATTGGCCACCCCAAAATATGTCTCTGCTGGAAAGACACTTTGCCCTGCACCCCCACTAACTGATCAAAAGAATCTGAGATGGGAGGCCTGCCCCCAGAACAGGCCATCACCATAGACATCTCCGGGTAGGGGAAGGTCCTGTTAAGGCATTCTCAGTCCTGGTTACCTTTTGAAAGAGACATTTACATTTGTAAAGGAAATCTCTATTTGTAAAGGTATCTTCTTCCCTGTACCAGGAAGAAGAGAAGGGGATGGCCTTACCTAGAAATTTGTCAGAATGGAAGGGCGAGGACTTAAATCTGCATGATAAACTTACCCATTGTTAATTGTAATGACCAGGCAATATGCTATTTGACTCCCACTAGGTTCCTATAGACAACATCTCCCTGGGGCCTGGGTCACCATGGTAATGAGTTTTTCCAGCTATTTTTTCAGGAGCTGCCATCTCCTGTGGACATGCATCTTATGAGGAGGCACGAAGCCTGGCTACGCTTATGCAGATCATCAATTACCTCATCTCTCCTCACCTCCACCTTGTCCCATACCACATAAATATCTCTGAGTCCCTATTTTTGGGGAAACTGATTTGAGATTCATTCTCTCCCATTTCCTCACTTGGCTGCCTTGTGATTACACTCTCTCTGCTGCAATCTCGTCATCTCAGTGTTTGGCTTTCTGGGGTGTGGGTAAAAATGGACCTGGCACGGTAACATGGTCTTATTAATTTATGTGTTCTCATTGCATGGCAGAACAGCACTAAATAAACTGAATGGAAATAGGAGATCCCTGTGGATTTAGAGGAGTGTTCAGTGTGTCCTATAGTGTTTTGCCCTTGGGGAGGAGGGAGGGAGAGACTCTTGCTGTCACAATAATTGGTTCTGTGGGTGTAGGGGGGCTCTCACTCACCTCCCTGCCCCTCCCAACCCCTCCTTGCCCCCAGGGAACACCCTCCCTCACATCTGCCTGCAAGGTTAGGAAACATGCCTTTTTCAGTAAATAATATGTGACTTCCACGTTGATGTCCTGTAATAAATATGGACAAAACCTGAGGCTGTAACCAATGTGTTTTATTTTATTTACCCATTGTCTTGCCTGGACTGTATACTTAGTAGTTTGAATCAGGCTTTTAATATTTAATGTGAAGGCAGCTGGGACCTTAGAGGCGTCAAATATGCTCCTGTTTCTCCCTGCAGTCATCCCAGATATCCCGTCTTTGCTCCAGTTCTCTGCTCCATGTATGAGACTCAAAGCCGTTCCTAGGCCAGACTCTCCTGAACACAGATTCCTAGTCAACAAAGGAATTTTGCTTGAATCTAGGCTACAGGACGTGAAATAAGTGTTTCTGAAGGAAAGTTCTCTTCCTTTTTGTTTTGGTTCAATGCATCCTGCACTTTAACTCATGCCTCTGGTTCTAGAATTTGGCACTGCCTCTCACAGTGTTAAGCATCTGGGCTTTTAGGCTTTTCAGAATGCTGTATACTTTAGGAAGGTCAGCACTTCGTAACAATTTTCCAAAGAAAACAGTCTTTGTTGCCATAACCTTCTTGTATAACCAAGTTCACAGAGCCTGGAAGCATTTCGTAATTGTATTGAAACAGCAAAAACTGCCCTTGGGGACCACCCAAGGGACAGGGATAAATTGGTTGCCTCCATTAAGTGATCTTTAAGCATCAAATTTTAGTAGAAATGTTGGGGAGTAAGTGATCACTTAAAAAAGAGGTTGCCTGAGGTCTGGGAGTGCAACTTGGCCTATATTTAATAACTGCAAGGTCATTGCATGAAATCAGTAAGAGGAAGCCCAGAGAAGTGCGTATCTTATTTCCATACTGTGCTCTGATGATTTGTGATGTCAGCAGACCTTCAAAATGGAATGATTGCCTTTAAAATATCATAGCATCTTGTTAACGAGAAAGGAGATCAAAGAATTTACTCCAGTATCCAGTCATGACACTATAATTTAAAAGTACTTTGCAATGATTCCCATCCCAGGACCTCAAATTCTTTTTCTTAATTAATTTCATTCATTGAAATTGCTCTAAGGGCAAGAAATTTTTATGGCTCTTTTGCAGAGAAGTCAAGTTACATGCAGTGAATTCTCAATTATGCACGCTAATTATGGAGGAGATCAGGAGTGAAGATTATTCCAAATAGTGGATAATCCAAAAATCCTTTCTGTTGACCTTTGGAAAGTATGGCAGTATTTGTTGTTGTTGCTGCTGCTGTTTTATTTCTGTTTTTTGTTGTTGCTGAGGAAGATTCACCCTGAGCTAATATCTGTGCCAATCTTCCTCTATTTTGTCTGTGGGTGGCCGCCATAGCATGGTCGCCGATGAGTGATATAGATTCACGCCTTGGAACCAAATTTGGGCTGCTGAAGTGGAGTGTGCTGAAATTAACCACTAGGCCATGGGGCTGGCCCCTGCTGTTTTGTTTTGTTTTTCAAATGTTTTTTGTCATGAAACACTGAGAGGAGAGTAACAGAAGGGACCACAATGCCAAATTGACTAAACACTGGTAGGGAAGGTGGCTCAGGGACATCCTAAATGGCAACAGAAAGAGGACTTGATACAAAGTATGCAGTAGTTTGAAGGAAAAACAAATACATATACAGCTTAAGTTTGTGTTTTCAGGGAGAAAAACAATTCTTCCCATTGTTTCTCTACTGTATTAATAACTGGGCTATACATCTCTTTTAGGTAAAATACAGAGGAAATAAAATTGAAGGGAATATGAACTTGCAGTGCAAATTTGAAATGCCAAAATTTAAAAAAATCCTCTATTTATAAGAAAATTTATAAAATCCTCTATAAATATACAAAAGATATTTTGGGCCATGAAAAACCCAATTGAGCTTATTATTTAGGGAATTGTTTTCGCTGATGTTTTTAATTGGTTTAGCAGCTAATTAGTTGGGAATAGAGTGTGCAGTGAGAGAGTTAAAATATGTTCTTGGTATTTGGTTCAAAGTACCCCAAAGCTTCCCAGTTATTCATGTACCCTGTCAGCCCCAACAGGAAGCTTCTTTACCTTGGTCATGCAGATCCCAAACACAATTCACCTCTCTATTTCTCTTCCTAAAATGGATGCACCAATAAATGTACACCAATTGTCTTCCACATTGAAATCACTGTTAGAATGAAGATCAAGACTAAGAACATTCGTTCACTCATCCATTCATCTATCCATTCATTTATTTACCTCCTGTATACAAAACACTTTTTTAGACAGGTGAAGGATACTGAATATGTGTACAACGCAGACTATCTCTGAGCATATAATCCACCTGGTAATATAGGATATTTATATAAGAAGGAACTAACCCTTTTGGCAAGTAACATTCAAATGATATGTAAATTCTGCACGTCAGCATAAGGACTGATATTTTTGTCAAACCTTCTACATTCTACCTGTGAGGTATCTACTTATGCTAACTCCTTACATCCTCACAACAACCCTCTGAAGCAAGGTTATTAGCCGCATTCCCCAACTGCAGAAACTGATGCTCAGTGGAGGGTTATGACCGCACTGAGATTCCAGCTCAGGACTCCAGGGTTTCGTAGGACATTCCAGATCTGGCCTCCAGGAAACAAAAGTAGGGAGAGGAAGGAAGGAGACATGGATGGATGTATTAAAAAAAAAAAAGTTGCCTCAATTGGCTTGGAGAGGAAGGTATAGTTTTTATGTGGAGCTAAATATTAAGAAAAAAAAATCCTCAATCACAATATTCTGAGGGAAAATAAGCAACTAAAACTGTATGGAAATTAAATCAAACAGGAAGAGTGAATGCTGCCATATTCTTTTCTAGGTTCATAACCTTGCAACTCTGAGTCTAGGTTTCTTCATCCACTGGTTACCTCATGGATGATTGAAAAGTCCATATTTTATACTCTATATTAAAATGTTTTAAAACTGGCACAGTAAATTGAATGTCTTAAATAAGTTGGCGAGTGCATTTATTGAACATATTCTTTTAGCCATACCTAAATTCACTAAGCCACATAGCTCTAAATTAGGATTGGCCATAATTATGATGCCTTATGCAGCTGGCACTGACAAGCTTTAGTCCATTAATTACAGCACTGAAATGGCCTTTGCTAAATCCATTGGTCCATAATATCCGATGCAGGTGTTAAAGAGTTATAGTTGCATATTCCCATGTTGTATCATAAGCCTAGGTCCAAAGATCTCTACCCTTCCATAGGCAATGGATTTGTACCTATTGAATTCAACTGTTTGACAAATGAAGACAGAAGAGCTAAGCTACTTATTGCTCTATCAGCATTAGATAAAGAAATAGGAAATTTCATTTTTAAAAAATACCAGGAAGAGTTACAAAATGATTCCATTGCTTTTCTAGGCTTAGTGATGTTGGTACAAAATTTTGCATCAAATTGTATTTTCCAGTTGCAAAAAATGCTAAGAATTTTCTTCATGGGTTTAACTTTTGCTAGCTACCCTCTACATGAAGCAACATCAAAGGAATTCCTTTGGGAAAAACTAGATAATCAGGTTTGTTAGGGAAGAACTTTCATATGTCATCATCATTACTTACTAAACTATAGTGAAGTATAATTTTGCAAGCAAGAAAGGATCAAAAAAGATATGACAGAAATCCTCTTTAGCCATGTTCTTAAAGCTGATCCAAACAATGTTAGAGTTTTATCTTCCATGACAAATCAGGTGTCAAGGTGAATTTGGGTACCACTTCCATTGAATGAACTTCTCAATTAGATGACAAACGAATGATACGCTCAAGCTGCTATAATTTAACAATATAGAAATAAAGGCCTTTAATCTTATTTTTCTCCACAATCCTCCATCCATTTCAGCATTGGAGAAAGGGGGAAACTTTGTCATGAACGCTTTTGAGAACAAAGCATCAGCCTTTTTATTAGAAACCGGGAGTTTAGCTTCTTTATACATGCCACAGTGTCAGGTAAACCAATGTCTGATTTTTTTTTTCTCCTCTTTCACTCCTGTAAAACTTTGATGCTTACAATAGAATGTCACCATCAAACACAAAGATTACCACAGGTGCCAAACTGAACTTGATCTCTGTTAGGTGAGGATGCTTATTGTTGAAGGTGATCTCTTTTGTCTTTTCAGACTGGATGGTGTTTATGTCACAAATGTTAAATATATAGCATGGACAAATACATGCACTTTACTTTGACTTACCTGCAAATAGGTCATCTGAAAATGTGAAAATAGTTTCAACTTTTATATGAGAATAATCTGGTTTTTATTTTTGTAGCTTTCAAGGCACTTTCAACTATGTCACCTCTTTCAATTATCACAACAGCTCTGTGGTGTAGTTAGGTATATGTTTCAAAACAAAACAAAACAAAAACATAAAGAAGAAACAGATCGTGGAAGTTTTAGAGACTTTCCTTAAATCTTATGTGCAGTAAATGTGGCAACACGAGAAACAGATTTCATAGTGTCTGGAAATTTGTCTAAAATATTAATAGTCACCTGTATCCGATCACTTTCTTGAATAACAATGAAAATATTTATTATAAAGAATAGATAGA
This sequence comes from Tapirus indicus, assembly GCA_031878705.1. Lineage (NCBI taxonomy): Eukaryota > Metazoa > Chordata > Mammalia > Perissodactyla > Tapiridae > Tapirus > Tapirus indicus. The sequence continues at coordinate 110,851,306 of CM062921.1, read as the reverse complement.
AATAGGGTTGGAATATGGTTGAATTCTATTGACTAATCATATCCTATATTTTTAATGGCTGCCATTTTAGTATACATGTTGTTTTTCAGTGGTTATCACTAGTGAGATACAGATCACAGAGAGGATCTAATTTTCATACATCTTGCTAGCAATTTTTAATATCAGGAGGTCACTAGGATTCCTTTTTACTTCTTAGAGCTTTAGGCGGACATGGTGAAATAGAATCTCAACAAATGCATGAATGCTGGCCAGGTCCCAGAGACACTGGGAATGAGATTCATGAACATAAATAAAATAAAAACCATGAAAGCTATCCTAAAAAAGGGTAGGGGACAGTTGTGGTAGGGAGAGCAAGATGGTGTCCAGGGATAGCAAGGAACTTATCTGGAGGTAAAAGATGGTCAGAAGATACTGATTCCTTCCTATTTAACAACAACAAAAAAATGATTTTGTGTACGGCAGTGGGTGGTCTCCCTCCAATTCTCCCTTCCCTGTTCCTGGAGGAACTTCTTGTAGTTATTAAAAAATGGGAATAGGTCATTGTCAGGATCCACTCTATTTTGTACTCACAAAGGGAGGACCATTCCAATGAGCTGTAGCTACTTAAAGGGATGGCCAAATAGAGAGGTAATTCCATGAAGTTGGTGGTGGGGAGAAAAAGGATAAGAATTATGCTATGGGTAGCATGAGAACCCAAAAAACAGCAATAGAAGGAGTAAAGTAGGACATTGGGGGAGATAAAAGTGATCAAAGATGTGTTGTTAAAAGTAACAGCTACTTGAAAGCAATACCTGTACTACTCAAGATATGGAAAAAAGGAAACTTCTGGGGAGATTGAGGACCCAATGATTATCATAAAATACAGATTTGCTCAGTGTCTGTATGATTGATGAAAGAACTAAAATGCTAGAAATTGTTATCATGTGTCATTTGGTTGAGACCAAAATGTCATTTTAAAAAACCTAGGATTCCTTGCTAAAGCAAAACGTGACTCTTGCCTATGCTTAACTCCCTTAGAAGTTCACACAGAGTATAGTGTTCCAGAAGATGGAATGAAGAAATGTAGACATGAGTTTGGATCCGAGCTCCACCATTTATTATCTGGGTGATGATAGGTAAATTATTTACATTCCTTTGATCTCAGTCTTTTCATTTGTTAATTGGGATAGTAATACGTTCCTCACGGGGTTGTTACAAAGGTTCTATTACATGAAGTACGTACAACTTTTAGCATGGTGTTCAGTGCCAGATTGAACTCAGTGTATGGTGGCACTAGGTAATGCAAATGAAAAAGCGAAAATGTTAATGTCACAAAATGACTGAACTTTTAGGAGGGATGCCACACAAGTGACCGATGTGTTCTGTTCTCTTGACATGATTTCTTCTCTTGACTTAACCCTGTGGCTCTCTCCCTGTTTTCTTTCCTCCAAGCAGCATGTAAAGTGATATTTTAAAAATGCAAAGCAGATCATGCTCTTCTCCAGAATAGGTCTCTCCCTTGTCTTTCATTGCACTCGTAATATACCCACACCCCTTACTGCGAACCCTGTCTACCTCCTTCCTCCACACCTCTCCTTCTACTTTCTCAAAATAAATTTATTCCCATTCCTCAAGTGCATTAAGCACGTTCTTATTTTAGGATATTTGCTATAGCCATTTCCTCTGCTTGGGATGCTCTTCCAGCAGGCAAATCAAGTTTCATTAATTTTTGTAATTTTTTTTTTTTTTTTTTTGTGGGGAAGACCAGCCCTGAGCTAACATCTGTTGCCAATCATCCCCTTTTTGCTGAGGAAGACTGGCCCTGGGCTAACATTCGTGCCCATCTTTCTCCACTTTTTTATATGGGACGCCGCCACGGCATGGCTGACAGGCAGTGCGTCCGCGGGCGCCCGGGATCCGAACTCGCGAACCCCGGGCTGCCAAGCGCGAACTAAACCGCTGCGCCACCGGGTGGCCCCAATTTTTGTAATTTTTATTTCAATTTAGCTTCATGCACGATCTCTCAGTCTCCACACTATTAACATTTTGGTCTGGGTAATTGTTTGTTGTGGGGAGGGGGTCCTGTGCTTTATAGGATATTCAGGCATATCCTTGGACTCTATCCATTAGATACCAGTAGCACACCTCTCCACTCCCCCAAGTTGTAACGAGAAAAATGTTTCCAGGCATTGCCAAGTGTCCTCTAGTGGGCAAAATCACCCCCGTTACCAAACACACCCTGACAACCACTGGGTTCATGTCACCTCCTCAGAGAAGCCTTTCCTCATTCCTCAACCACAGTAGCCCCTGGGTCACTATTGATCCCCCACCATTTATCCCCCATTATCTATCATAGAGCACTTTAATCACCCAATCTTTTCTTGCTTAATGATTCATTTGAGCATTGTCTATCTCCCCCAACACAGTATAAATGTTTTCAAAGCAGAAACCAGGATTGGCTTATCTGTAATAAGGACGTGATAAATACATGTACACATACATACGTACATACGTATTAGTTGAACAAATGGATTGATGAAGAAATGCATGCAGTGTCCAAATTGCAGTTCAGTTCTGTAAACCCTGCCTCTAATCATGATTTTATGTCAGTAACTTAAAGAGTAAATTTAGTATTATACCCATTGAACAAATATTGATTGAGCACTTTCTATGTGACAGGGGTTAGCCTAGTTGCTTGGCAATACAGTTGTCAACAGGACAGAAGAGATGTACGTTAATTCTAAGGTCATTTGACAGGCATTTTAAGGTTGCAGGGTGAGAAACACAAAGAATATTTTTGATAAAGTGTGCTTGTTGCAGGTGTCATGTGAGAGGAATGGATATTCTCTCTCTACTCCTTAATCACGTATTTCTTCTGAGTCTCAGTTTTCCAAGACTGGGATTTTTTCCCAGCACTTTTCCATAATCAACCCAAAAGAAGAAGTGGATTGGCCTTTCCTCGTCCATTTGGAATAGCTGTTTCTATGCTCGAGGCATATATGTATGTACATATGTGCATCTAAAAATGGAAATGATTGGAATAACTCTTGGAATATACCTACATAATATAAACATGTAATTTTGTTATATATGTGCTTTAGGTAAGCAGGATTTTATTCTAAATATTTTATAATTTGCTTTTGTTGCATGACAATGTGTGTTGGAGAGTTTCTTTCTATATTAGTTTATATAAATCTACATTGCTCTTTTAAAATGTTTAATAGAGTTTGATATTATGAATATGTTAACTATGTTTAAGTATTGCACAGTTATTTAGTTTATTTACAGTTTTCATTATTACAAGTCTAACTTTTCATGTGTATTTCTGTAGAATATATATCTGGAAGCAGAATTATTAAATTGAAGGGTAGGCACTTACATTTTAATGCAACTCCAAACACTCTTCTGAAAAGTTGATGAATTATATCTGTACTGAGTTAATGGATTAATATATTAGCTATTAATCCATATTTGTTATAAATAAGTTCCAAAGAAACTCTCCCTGTTACTATTTTTTTAAATTATGAATATGATTATTTTCCCATGGAGAAGTTTTCTTTTCTTTTACAATGTAGACAAATCTGTTAGTCTTTTTCTTTAAAATATTTGTGTTTTATGTTTCGCTAATTAAGTAGGCTTTCACCAATCCAAGTTAATTTTTCCTTATAATCATTTTTAAATGTTTCTATAGTTTTTTAAAATATATACCTAGTTAATCCTTTGGAATTTGTTTCTCAAATATGATGTGAAGTGAGGATTTAACTTTTGCTTTTCAAATGGATAGCCACTTATTAAAACACCACTTATAGGACAGTGCATAAATTTCCACAAATCTTAATGCCACATTTAATATACAAAATTATTAAAATTATGTAGGTCTATATCTTTCAGAAGTTTTGTGTATAATTGATCTGTTTAATGCTGTGCCAATAGGACACCATTTTGTTAACCATAGCTTTCCAGACTGTTTTGACATTTGGTAAAATTTTCCTCCCACCCATCTCCCAGTTTTATTTTTTCAGTTAACTGATCTTGTATTTTTTTCTCTTCTAGATGAATTTTGGAATAGGTATATCAATTCTTACTTTAAAAATTTTATCCGTATTGTATTTCTTTTATAATCAAAAATACAATTTTCTTATAAATGGTGACAAAGCTGTTAAAAATTAAAATATATAATAATATTTAATATTGATAAAATTCTATTAAATCTCATAAACTGAAACATTACTTGTGGCAGTTTGTACCTGTGGACACTTGTACAAAACTTTTTGTAGTCAATTTTATAATGAACAAAAATATGTATATATGTTTTGATTCAGTAACCCTTATTACTTTTCTTTAGGAAAAAATATTAAAAAAGGATAAATTTATATGCACATAAATGTTCGCAGGGATTTTATTATAATATGGATAAAGACTTGGAAAGAAATTCAATGTCCAATGGCAGAAAAATATATTATGATATGTCAGCAAACTTTTCAAAGGACAAGTTAATAAATCTGTTAGATTGCAGGCCATATGGTCTATGTGTCAAATATTCAACTAATCTGTTGTATTACAAAAGAAGCTATAGGCAATATAGAAACAAATGGGTGTGGCTGTGTTCCAATAAAACTTTATTTACCAGAACAGGTGATTGGCTTACAGGCTGCAGTTTAACAACTTCTATTATAGAAGCATAATAGTGTATATAAATATAACAGCAGTAACCTGGAGAATATCTTGTCATAGATGGTAAATGAGAAAAGGCAATGTAAAAATTTATCCACACTGCGATTGTAATTATGAGCAAATTGTAGATGTGGAAAGGAACTAGTGAGGAACTAAGACAAATATAAAACATTTCAGTTATAAGGCTGTTACATTTAAGGATTAATTATTTTATTTTGCTTTAATTATTTACTTGCTCTTTGTGCCAAACAATACTGCTCAATAAAAACAAATCAATATTTGGTCCTGTAACATTTCTTCTCTCAGTCTCTTTAATCTTTCCCCATTTATGTTCTTGTCTGGATTCTGCGCTGAGCCATTTTGTATGTGACACAATTTTCAATCATTTAAGCCCAGCACTTAATGGCATATCTTACACTATGCCTCTTACTCTCTTTTTCCCATCTGCTTATATTATTAATTGCTTAACAAATCTGGCCCTTCACTTCTGAAAAGACCTATAAAAGTAAGAAAAATCTCAAATGATTTGATATTTGCTAGAAATCTTCAAAAGTTAAGATTCTTCCAAGTAATTTTTCTGATACTCCTGAAAGCATTTAAACATATTTAGTTCTAAATCAATATTGAGCTTTCTGTAAATAATGAAAAAATACAAAATATCTACAGTTAGGAAGAGAAAAAAACTCATATCATGATTGGAATTCTCATTATAAACATGAGGAATTCCAGGATAACTAGAAGACTGTGTATAATTGTATATAGCCTAGATTAGCAAAATCTTAACACGATTAAAACTAATCTGAGAAGAATAGATTGTTTGATTACTCTTTGTCTTTACTAGGCCTGAGATATCACTTGGGGGAAATGCTGAAGGTATTGATTTCACATTATAAAGTGAGCTGCTGGCAACTTTCCTTCATCAAATAAACCTAAATTGAACATTATTTTGATAGGCTATAACCACCAATGGATCGTATAAACTGGCTGAAATTGATTAAAAGTCCAGTGGGATGGACAGTGAGATGATTAACCAAGCCACTTGTTTGGAATAGGAAAGGTTCATAAGTGTATAACTGAAGCTTTTGCAATATGCATTTGTTATAATTCTTCACTGTAATCTACCTATGTAGAGGTGAGCTAACATAAGCACACACATTTTTCATAAACATAAGCACATTTTTATAATAAAAATAGTTCACATCTCTAGTACTTTATATTAATCTATATTTCATATTTTTTGTGCAAGTATGTGACTAGCTCACCTGAAAGGCCTGGATGCCTGATGGTTGTGCCATGAAGCTCTTAGAAGGACACGCCAACCATCTTCAGGAAACACAACAGCAGCAGCAACTGGAATAGGAATAAAATTTTGAGGACCATCTGTTGGAAAAATCAAAACATCTGGATAAACGTAGGCCCTAAGGCTCCTGAGATTGGCAAAAACGCTTCTATCATGAACAGGTCTTAGACTTAAGAGGAGATGATTTCATTTGACTTGGAATAAGAAACTAATATGGGACATGTGTTTGCCATACTTGATGTCATTGCCTCACGTCTCAGGTGCGGAACATTTGGAGTTACTGTCTCCACCCTCTGCCCATTATGACAGTGGCGATCTGTAGAGTTACTTCCCTGGAGGGGAAATTCTGACCATTTTCATATGGTGAATACTTACTGTTTTGGGGGGACATAAATCCTTTCTCTAAATAATTTTTTTATTTCTTCATTTTCTTATATATGCTTTCTCTACTTGTAAGATCGGAATCCAGGCTTTGATAGCCAAAGAAGCATTCACACACTTAAGGTTAAATCTCAACTGTCATGTGCTACTTCAAAATATGTCTGTCCTTGGAGGTATTATGATAGAGAAAAAGTAGAATATATATATACCTTTTAAGTCTGAGGATAAAAAATGTTCCACTAATTTAAGAATATTAATATCTAGAGAACTAAGCACTCTTTTCAAAATGTTTTATACAACTTAAAATTATTTTTATCCTTAACTTTCTACTTGTATTGAGTGCTTTCTTTGGAAACATATTCTTATATTTCTTTAAAAAATGTTTGCTTGCCTATTTCTAAGTGGTTTCAGAGGAGAGCTTGCAAATGGAAAGTGGATTCCACCAGTTTATGGAAGAGTTCCTAAATATGAATTTCTGAACGGAAAACCTTATTGTTTATAACAAACACCCTCTTCTCATTCTTGTTAGACCAAGATCAGGTCTAAATTATCTCCTTGCATCATCCTAAGTAAATTCTCAGGGTTCAAGGTCATTTGGCATTGTTTTAAATGAATTGAGTCACTGCGGCTGCTTCCCCCATCTCCTACCCCTCCCCAACATAAACAGGCCACTCACTGAGAAAACCACTTCTGTGCTTCAGACTCAGAAACATAAATGGCAGCAAGTTACAAAGAAGTCAGAAAACATTACCTTATTATTGAGAACTGCCTGACATGAAACCAAAAAAACACAGATGTAGAGTCTAAAAGAGAAATAAGCAAGTGGAATGCTCAGTGACAGCCTTAGGCACATCCTTACTGAGTCTGTCAAAGAATGGTCACCCCATTGGCTGACCCAGGACAGTCTGTCTCCAGGCTGCAGGTACTGCAGAAAACCATCGCTCTGTTGGAAGGTGCCATTCTGGTCATTGAAGTGGTTTTTAAAAGGTGATATGGACCATCTTCAATGATCTTCCCCCAGTCTCTCATCCCACAATTCTCTCAAAACACAATTTTAATCACAAAAATCACAGGAGATATATACCACACCTGAGCACAATTTAATCCGTAACATATTTTCTGCCTCTTCCCCTACAAAAACTTGCATTGCAAAAAACAGAGAGCAAAATGTCTTTTATAAATGCTAACTTATGAATGAAATATTAAAAGGCATATATACAAAAACCTTAATGAATTATTATAATTTGAAGAAAACTAATTTAAATTATTAGAATTTAAATTAGGACAGAATGATTAGGAAAAAACTATACTATTATAGTAGTTTCAGGGATGTTTCATTTAAAAGGAATTTTATTATGTAGTAAAAATCTTTAAGGCTTTTGATTGGGTGAGTAACTTTTCAAAGCATGACAGATAAATGGTTTTTTTTTTAGGAAGATTGGCCCTGCACTAACATCTGTTGCCAATCTTCCTCTTTCTTTTTCCTCCCCAAAGCCCAAGCACATCGTTGTATATCATAGCTGTTGAATTGTAGCTCTTCTATGTGGGATGCCCTCTCAGCACAGTTTGATGAGCAGTGAGCAGGTCCATGCCCAGGATCCGAACCAGTGAACCCTGGGCCGCCAAAGCAGAATTCATGAACTTAACCACTACACCACTGGGCCGGCCTCTAAATGGGTATTTTTAAAATGCATAAACATCTTCACATTTTTCAAAAATCTTAGCTACAACCTTTTATTCAATAATATTATGCTTTCTTCAAGATAATGCAAAGTAAACTTAATTGTAAACTATATCTAGATTAGGAATAAATTCTGCTCGATTAGATCCAAAATGATGTTCTATAATTTATAATTACAATTCACAACTTATAAATGTGGTGATTCCTACCAAAATTATTGCGTCCTTTAATGACTCTTCATTATGTTTACATGTACTTTGAAAATAAGTTAGATTAATGTCTTCTTACGAGTATTTAGATTGAATCCTGCCCATCACTAAATTTTACCTTTAAGATACATTTGCCTGTATGGAAATTTTGTCTCAAACAAAGTAACTGAAGGCATGATTTTTAAGAATGAGTCTTGAGATGTGTGAAAGTAACGTGTTAAAAAAGACATATAAAATCAGTCTAGGAGGAATCTGGAAAGGGTGAAATTATTAGATATCTCAGAAATGTGGGAGGCTCTGAAGACTGAATAAAGGACTTGTAACTAGAGCAGGATCAGAGAGTGACCCTAACATCCTACATGAAGGTGAACGTGGCAGATCAAATATTTCACCATTGATATTCCCAGGATTTCTGCAATCTACATGCAACATTTTATATATACGATGATGATATTTTGTTATATTTAAAACTATTACTACAACTGAACTATAGTGCTTGTCAGGAAAGCACCTGGTAAACAGTTCAGTGTGATAACTATTACCAGGTGCAACACATACGAACAAAGTAGAAGGTTTATAAGGCATATGCTCTAAAATTTAGTGTTTCACAAATTTTAATGTGCACACAAATGATCTGGAGATCTTATTGAAATGCAAATTTTGGTTCAGGAATACTGGTGGTGCCTAAGAATCTGCAACTTCACAAACTTCCAAGAGATGCTTGACGTTGCTGTTTTAAAGACCAAATCTAGGGTAGCAAGGGTTGCCATTGAGGGTAGCTGATGCAGCACAAAGTTACCACATTCAAAGACTGGGGATAAAATAAAATAAAAAATGTAAACCCTTTAAACAGCATATCTTGATATCGAGTAATATCTTAGGGTTCCTACTTTGTACCAGGCACTATAGACTCTCTGTATGCATTATCTCACTTAATGTTCCCACACCTTATGAATGAGGTGCTAATAGTAACCACATTGTTTGATTGGAAAACTGAGTCTCAGAATCATAGAACTAGTGAGCATAAAAGCTGGCGTTCAAACACACGTTTTTCCACTTCTAAGTCATATTCCTCTTATGTACTTATTTCATGGTATTGTTTCATATATAAACCTAGAGATGTGATGGATAACACAGAGTGGGGATATGATTAGAATTTATATTGAAGTGTTTTTAGTCATCCAAATGTAAGAGAGCCAAGTAATTCAGAGTTCATTAAAATAGAAAGCACTATTTTATAGGTTTAATCTATCATATGCACTGTTCATCCCATCTTGATTTAGTATAATGCTTATGTATATCTATTTTAAAGGTTATATCATTATTGGACATTTGCAGATGGCATGAGGAGATAGTATTTCAGGTGAAGATGTCTTCACGTGCAAAGCACTGAGAATGAAACAGCACGTTGTGGTTGGGGAAATAGAAACAGTTTGGCATGCTGGAACAATCGGTCTGAGAAAACAGCATCTGGAAAGAGGCTGGAGAGCAGGGCATGGGCCAGATGATGAATTATTATTCAGCGGAGTTTGGGCTTTATGACATAGGTAGAATGCCACTGAAGGAAAAAAAACAAGCACAGATTTGTTATTTTTAAAAGAGGACGCTGCCAGAAAAAAGGAAGAAGGGTGAAAGCGGGAGCAGACAAAAGGCAAGCATACCAGTTTGGGGATTTTCTCGTAGGCAAGGCAAGAGAGACAGATTAGTTTTAAGGTGGTTCCCTTAAACTCAAGAAATATTTTGAGGTGAGACTCAAAATAGACTCAAGAAATATTTAAGAGGTGATATTATTGGGAGTGTGTGAACAAATGGGTTGAGAGAAGTGATAGAATCAACTTAGATTATACTTTGAGAGATTGGATAAATAGTAGTTCCATTGCCAGAATTGGATTCTTTTGGACATGTTGACATTGAAATGCCAGTAAAATGGTTTTTTTATTGCCTACAGATAGAACATAGCACAGGACAGGCAAATGGTTTTATTTTGCAGTCCAGCTCCAATTCACCGACAATTGCTCAAATTGCTGTACTAAAACGGTTGTGTTGCTACATCTAGGTTCATCAGAAAATAGATTCATATAGCTTTTTTGATTATGTACAGATTTTATGGTTGTCTATAGAGTTGCTATTGGATTATTTTTAACTTTCCAGAGAATAAAAAATAAGATATTGAGGGAGAGTCAAGATTGAAGTAAATGTGAAATCAACCACTCAAATAGACAAAAAGAAACCACATGAAAGAAATAAAGGGGAAATTGCGAGATGTCAGAACAGAAAAATAAGCCATATTTACGTAATCATCATGAACTTATCTTTTGTGAGCTAATTGTACATATTTAATGATTATTTTTTTATGATGTAGTTCTTTATCTTTATTAGACTTTTGACATATACTATGAAATATTTGTTTCTAGCCTATCATTTCCCATAACTACAAAAACTTTATGAACAATAGTTGAATGGGAAAGATGTAAAGGAAAAATCACGGAAACGATGTTCAAACCCCTTTGAGGGCACTTTGGTAATAGTGTGAAAATATTTAATATTGTATCTACTCTTTACATAGAAATTCAATTCTCAGAATTGCAAGTGGGAAAATAGTAATAGACATGGTACGCAGATTACAGAAATTTGCTGTAAGAAAGCTTAATTTTTAAAACTTTTCATTGAAGTAATATATGCATATGACTTTTAATTTTTTATTATTTTTTATACAGTTTATTATTATTTATTTTTTATTATTTTGTGTGTGTGTGTGAGGAAAACCAGCCCTGAGCTAACATCTGTTGCTAACCCTCCTCTTTTTGCTGAGGAAGACTGGCCCTGGGCTAACATCCGTGCCCATCTTCCTCTACTTTATATGGGACGCCGCCATGGCGTGGCTGACAGGCAGTGCGTCGGTGGGCGCCTGGGATCCGAACCCGCGAACCCTGGGCTGCCAAGCGCGAACTAAACCGCTGTGCCACCCGGCCGGCCCCTGCATACGACTTTTTAAATAAATAAGTAAGTACCGAAAGGTACTTTTTTTTTTAAAATAAAAAGTACCGAAAGGCTTTTAGAATATAAAAAAAAAATGTCTTTGCCCATACTTCTTCTCTCTAAGGACAATTGCTATTCTTGTTTCCTGTAGCTACCTTTCTTCCTCTAAATAAATTATTTCTATTACTATTTATAATTTTGGATATTATCAACTTAGTCTTTGCTATGAATGATTAAGATTTAGCTTGATTAAACTAAAATAACTCCTTTTCCTTTTGCTTTCCAATAAAGCTGCATAACTGCTTTTGGTTCTTCAACTGATTATATTTGTACCTTTGTACCTTTAAAAATTGAAATTTAACACCTATATCTTTTTTTTCATCAGTGATAAGCAGAAATTCTTTATGCTTTCTAAGTTCATAATATAAGTGTCCTACGATTGCTTCTATCTAATATTTTATTGGTATACTCAACCATTTCAACAAGATCAGAAATAGAAATTGTAGTATAAATATTTTAAAAGAATATATTAAGCTGCATAATTTATACATAATGGTCAACTTGAACCCAAGTGAATATACCAAAGACATTTATAATTAAAAGAGAGGTAAGAAGGGAAAGTATGAGACAATAAAATTTTAAAAACATTTGGAGTAATAATGGCTAAAAATTTTCCAAAATTAATGACATACATCAAAGCACAGATCCAGGAAGTTCGGAGAGTAGCAAGCAAGGCAAATACCAAAAAATCTATACCTAGGCATATATATATTCAAACTGCAGAAAACCAAAGACAAAGAGAAAATCCTGAAAAATCAGAGAGAATCTTACCTATAGAGGAACAAAGATAAGAATTACAGTGGGCTTCTCATCAGAAACTATGCAAGCAAGAAGAGAATGAAATGAAATATTTAAAGTATTGCAAAGAAAGAACAAAACAAACAAAAAAATCCACTTAAAATTCTATATTCTGTGAAATTATCCTTCAAAAGTGAAATACTTTCCCAGACAAACAAAATCTGAAGGAATTAATCACCAACAGAACTGATCTGCAAGAAATCTTAAAAGAAATTCTTCAGAGATAATGAAATGGTAAGATCAGAAACTCAGATATATGTGAAGAAAGGAACAGCACCAGATGAGGAATGATGAAAGGTAAAATAAAATACTTTATTTCTCTTATTCTTAGTTAATCTAAAAGACAACTGATTATTTAAAATAGTAATAGTAACAATGTATTGGATGATTATAGCATATGGATAAATGAAATGAATGACAGCAATATTCTAAGAGATGGGAGGGAGGAATTAGGAATTCAGTATTCTGTTATAAAGTACCAGTATTACATGTGGAGTAGAAGTGTGTTATTTGAAGGTGGATTTAGATTGGTTATATATATATAAATTTCAAAATCTAGTGCAAGCGCTAAAATTTTTTAAAAGAGGTATAATTGATAGGCTAAGAAAGGTGAAAAAATGGAACTATATGAAATGAGCAATTAAAACCAGAAAAGACAGAGAAAGGGAGGGAAGATAGAAACAAAAAACAAGTGCACAGCAAGTGCAAGTAGAAAACAGTTACATCCACCAAGACACCAAATTCTGAGCTATAAAACATACCACCAAATTTAAAAGACTAGAATCATACAAAGTATGTTCTCAGACAACAAGTTTTAAGATTCTAGTTTAAATGTACTAGCCCAGATGGTTTCACTGATGAGTTCACTGGTGAATTGAAGGAAGATGAGGAAGAAGAAATTCTCCATAATCTCTTCTAGAAAATAGAAGTTTAGGGAACACTTTCTAACTCATTTTATGAGACCAGCATTACCCTAATACAAAAACCAGATAAAGACATTACAAGAAAGGAAAACGAGAGATGAATATATCTCATGAATACGCATGCAAAAATTTTCAGCAAAATATTAGGACGTTGGATCCAACAAATAGCTTACGAAAAGATAATCAGCATAATTTGTGATTATGGAAGAGAATCAAAGGACGGAAGATGGAAGATCCACTTGGTGAGTGAGAAAGTATGTCTGGTCAGCATAGCCAGTCACTGGGATAGTTGGTCACAGATTAATTGAGGGAAGGAGCTCTCAAAATGCTGAGGAATGGAAGGCCTGAAGAAGGAGTAAAGAGGAGGGAGGATAAGATTACTCATAGAATTCCTTGGTTTTTGTTATATAGCTTTTTGGAAGGAGTTATCAGACAAGAATGGCCTGTAAAGGGAAAAGTTTAACGAGTGAAAAAATGTACTAAATTATGGGACCCTGTTTTAGGTCACTGTATGATACCAACAATCAAAATGACTCTTTAAAAGATAAGATAGGAGACATTATTTGGGGGAGAGTACAGGTCATGCAAACAACAGAGAAAAGGATACCCCGTAACCATGCTCCTTCACGATGTATTAGGATAGTAAAGAGGTCAACCCAATGGGGCCACCCCTAGAGAAGGCATTGCTAGCCAACAATTTCCAATTACTTGACAAAAACCTAGTTACATGATGACTCGGCCACTGAAGCACAGGCATTGGTTGTTCAAATGCAGATGCCCCTGAACACAGTTCAAGTACTGGAGAGGAGCCTCCATTTATAATGGCGGCCTGCAAACAATATTTAATTAGAAAATGGAACTCTCCTCATTGCCCAGGCAACATAGAACTTGCCCTCTGGCAAGGAATAAGATGGCTGCTCTATGACTCTTGGGCAATAGAACCCTGGAATAGCTTAACAAAGGCAAATTACACCAGGCCAGTGTTTTGCCCTCCATGGCAGGCTGGCTGGATGCTTGCCTACAGCTAATTATGCTAGGGATGTTCTGAGTAAATCTGTTCTTTACAGGTTCCACATGTTCTCAGCAGTCTGACGAGAACCCAGAAGTTGGTTGCAGGAGTGGGGGAGTGGCCTGGACAGCACAATTATGGTCGGGGCCCTGAGTCTAGGTGTACCTTAATGCGTCTATTTTTTCACCTTTACTATGACTCAGGTGGTTGGGAGTCTGAAATTGTACCCTGAGCCAAGAGGGTGGAGACACAGTCTCGGAGTCACTGCTGCCTCCTCACTGATTGTTGGTGGCCACTTGACTGAAGCTGTACCCCTTTTCTGCACTCTGAAAAATGTGACATTGCACTTCCAGATTCAAGTACTGTGTTTCAAGGCGTTGTGCTGGCTGTCCTCATCCTGATACAGGTGGAGAGAAGTTCACTCAACCACCACAAGATGAAGGGGTCCTTCAAAGTGATAGCTCTGTAAATGGGTTAGACAGTATCGATAATTCCAGAACAATAAGAAATCCCTCACATAATAAAAAGGGGACATTTGAAATCATCAGAGGCAAGGATAGGTGCATACCTATTGTCTTGAACTTACACCTCACTGCCCTGAATTATCTTGTATATCTCCTCAAAGCAGTGACTTCTTCAGCTAATCTGTCATGATACTGGCCCTGCCCCCCAGTACTGGTGAGGGCAGAGGTGTTAGCCACTCAGTCTGTGTAAGTCAAGATCCCCTGAGGAGCAGACATCAAGAAGGGAGTAGACATACAAGAGAATTCTTGGAAGGGAACACATATGAAGAATAAAGTGGAAGAAGCAGGAGTAGACAGGGAAAGCTTTTTTACAGCAGTGTGTGTCTGTGAGAGGAAAGGACAAAGGAAGTTTGGGCAGGTAGAGTCTTTAGACTGAAGCGCCACTCTGATACATTTTCTAGTGAATTTTCAGGCAGGGCACTGGGGAACCTTTGAGCCAAAGTTGCCCATTTGAGAAGTGCCATGACTCACGGAGAGGAGCTTGCATTAGCACCACTGCTGTGCTTCGTCACTGAGATTGATCTGGAGTTGCCCAGGAGAATGGGGCAGATCCTCGGGGCTGGCAGCTGGGACTATCAATCAACTATGATTTCTGCAGATCTGAGTGGTGTGTTCTCTGGACTGCCATATATTGTGTGTGTGTGTGTGTGTGTATCTTTAAAATGTGATAAATGTGGCTTTCCAAATTAGTGGAGGAAGAACGAGCAAATCAGTAAATGACACTGAAAAAATCGGCTAGCATGTATGCTTCCTGATAGAAGCAACTTTGTCATATTTTTAACTGGATTCCCACTACCTAGAACTATGTCTAGCATATCATAGTTGCTCAAACAATTTTCTTAATTGTGTTGAATAGTCTATCTTTAAAAAGTTAGATCTCTTACTTCACACCTTTTAGTAATATTAATCTTAAATGATTCAAGGAATTGATCATGAAAACTATAGAAGTATTGGAGAAAGTGTGGGAAAATGTATTTATAAATTTAGGGTAGGAATTTAATTAGACAGAAAAACTTGATACATTTAGTTATGTATAAATTTAAAGTTTATTTCCAAATTAAAAAAAGAAACAAACTAATATATAATGGATGAAGGATTACTATGCAAAGTATTTTAATAACTGTATATCAATAAGAAATAGAAAAAAATGGCAATGACCATGAATAAAACAAATGCCCAATAAACATGAATGATGTTTAATAGCTGGTATTCTGGGGAATGCGACTTGAGATAACAAATTTTGATCTATTAGATTTACAAAAACACAAATAGTTTAATAAGGTTACACATTGGTGAGGTTGTAGTGGGGAGATACTTTCCTACACTGCCAGTAGAATTGTATTTTGGACAGCCATTTTTGACAGTTATGTTTTGACCATTTTGGCATATATTTTAAAGTAAATATTTTACATATTCTGTGTACTAGCAATTCATCTTCTGGTTTTCTATCCTAGAGAAATACTTTCATATATATAAGAAAACTCTTGTGCAATGATGTTCATTGTACAGGTAGTATCATTTTTAACTAAAAAATTGGAAACAAACTGAAAGTCTATGGAAAAAGGAAAGACCAAAGAAATTATTGCATATCCATAGTATGGAGAAACCTGAAGCTATTAAACAAATGAGGTGTCTACTGAGATCTTTTAGATATTCTTGAGTAAAAAAGGAAAATTGTGAAACAACCAAAAAATGTGATATGATGTTTTAAAAATACAATTATGATAATAACAA
This sequence comes from Tapirus indicus, assembly GCA_031878705.1. NCBI lineage: Eukaryota > Metazoa > Chordata > Mammalia > Perissodactyla > Tapiridae > Tapirus > Tapirus indicus. The sequence goes on along the minus strand of CM062921.1, from coordinate 110,835,055 downwards.
GTGTTGGTGAGGATGCAGAGAAATTGGAACCCTCATACACTGCTGGTGAGAATGTAAAATGGTGTATCTCCTTTGGAAAACAGTCTGGCAGTCTCTCAAAAGATTAAATATAGACTTACTACTATGACCTAGCAATTCCACTTGTAAGTATTTAGGCAAAAGAAAATAAAGCATATGTCCACACAAAAACTTGTACATGGATGTTCATAGCAGCATTATTTATAATAGCCAAAAGGTAGAAACAACTAAGTGTCCATCAACTGATGAATGGATAAATGAAATGTATATTCATACAATGGTATGAATTCAGTAATAAAACGAAATAAAGTCCTGATGGATGCTACAACATGGATGAACCTTGAAAATCATGCTAAATCAAAGAAGCCAATAATAAAGAATCTCATATGGTATGGTCCCGTTCACATGAACTATTTAGAACAGGCAATCTATAAAGATAGAAAGAAGATTAGTGGTTGCCTAGTGCTGAGAGAAATGTTGGTAGGGTGGGGACTGGGAAAGTAACAGCTAATGGGAACAAGATTTCTTTCTGGGGTAATATTCTAATATCGGCTGTGGAGATAGAAGCATAATTCTGTGAATATATTAAAAACCATTGAATTGTACCCTTTAAATGAGTGAATATATGATTGTGAATTATATCTCAGTAAAGTTGTTAGAAATATAATTATAAAACAATGTTAAATACATATGTAACAGTTGTTACATATAAAGCAATGTTATAATTATAAAACAATGTTACATCTGTAAGGGCTTATAGATGAATATAAATTAACTGAAAAAGCTTACAACCAAGTTGATAACTATATTTCTGAGGAAGAATACAGGGGACTAGAATTGAAAATAATGTTCTCAAAATAGAAATTAGCTCTATCTTTAATGTTTTCCATTTTTTTCAGGTATCATATATTTGTGTAGTATTAGTGTGATTAATAATTAATTGTCAAAAGTTATTTTCCTAATAGAGGGTTCTCCTACATCAGACCTATCAAACAACTTCTATGAAAGGAGGCCCAGATTTCTCCATCCCTCTTCTCACTCAATGTCTCACCACCAAGTCTTGCAGAAAAACTGGGTGAGTAGGTCTAGACTGTACTCTTGCCAAGTGGAAAGGGGAAACCCTGAGAAGTGCACTAAAGTGTCACCCAAAATGCCGCCCTTCCACTGAGCAGTAAATTGATCTTCCAGTAATGTAAAGCCACAGCCCACAGATAACATGCACATTCACTCTCATTCAGCTATAGATTGTATTAGGGGCGCTATTCTACTTCATGTGAGAGCTAGGGAGTTGCTTCCGTGATACCTGGCTTATCTTGTTTTTTTTCTTCACCTTCCCCAAATCTTCTCACCATCCCCACCCCAAACCCTATAACAATTGGCAGCTAGAATCTCTACTCCTATGTTGAGTTAGTAAGAATTAAACAAAAATATCAATTTGAACTCATTTTGATGTCTAAAAGATATGCTTACCTAACGTGAGATATGCCTGAAAAATCTAAAACATTAAATAAGAGAACTTTAATGTGAAAAATCTGGAAGATCATAAACTACTCAACTACAGCTACAAAGTAAAAATTTACTTCTTTAAATCCACCAAAGAAGTTTCAGTTTAATGAATATATTAACATTATCCTGGGCATTTTTTCCGTAGTTTATAGAACACCCAGAGCAGCACTTCAAATAGTTTCCTTCTCCTCTAACTCAGTTAAGTACAGTAGAATTTAATTCATAACATCTTGAATTTCCAAATTAAAGTCACCTTTAATTGGAGAAGTTCAGCCAGCTCTAGAACAAAGAGTGCTATATTTTCTGAACATAAGTGATTACAATATTTATCAAATCTATATCTGTATTTAAAAGGAAAAGTCTAAAAAATAAATAAACAAAGCAAGATTTTGTAGGCCAGAAAGCAATTAGTCTCAGGTGTTTCCTGTTAATAAATTAGGGTAAACTTAGGGCCAGACTTGCGAAATGATTTCCATTAATTGAAAAAATCAAAGGTTTAATGTTTATTCTCTTTTCCCAAAGGTGAACTAGAAAGCTATGTTTTTAACTAAACAAGAGCATGTAATTGCATTTATCCTTAAAGCTTTACGGTACCACTTTATTTTTCCAATGACCAGGTGGGATATTGAAATAATAAGAATGACTGGGAAATCTGAGAAAAGAGAGTTTTCTATCAACAAATAATTATTGACCACCTATTTTGTATACGTAAACCTAGGAGCCAGTCTGACACACTATTTATTAACCATGACTCCCACCTCAGGAGATTCCCAGCCTAAATAAAAATATATGAAACAACATGATTCAGTGATGTCTTGTATGGTATACCCTCTACATCATATTAAATTTTGAACTACTTCAGAGAAGATCATATTTATGAAGGCCTATTGTCATTAGGAAGTGAGGCTTGAGCTGGAACTTGGAAATTAGGTGGGAGATGCAGAGGTGAAGAGGATAAAGGAGGATGCCAGGCAAATCAACCATCACAGCAAAGACACAGCAATCTCAGAAGGAGAATGGTGTGCTCACTGGAAGAAAAAATAAGAGTCTTTTCTGATGGAAGAGAAAGGTGTATATAAAAATGTAGAAGGAGGTAGGTAGGACACATAGGGTAGGATGAGGTAATGGAAGCCTTAAACCCGGGTCAAGGAGCCTAAACTTACTTTGATAGGAAATAGGGAGCTATCGTAGGTTTCCGAATAGAAGAAAGAACTTACCAAAGTGGTAGATTAAGATCAGGTTGGCAATGATTTTGCAAGAGAGAATTCCTCTAAATGATTCTATTATAGCAATGTATCTAGATGGAAGTGAAATTGGATTAAAAATTCCAATAAAATGTGGATTTGCCTTGATTAGTTACTAATTACAAAAATCAAAGAAAGGTATGAATTAAAGATAACTTCCCACCTTCGGTCTCAGGTAAGCAGAAGAACTCATAGATGTGAGGTGGAGAAGGTCAGGAGTTCATCTTTGAACACTGAGTTTGCAGTTACAGCAGAGAACCCATTTTAAAATATCAGGAGGTATATATAGAGAGCCAGATATTACATGGGAAAGTTCTGGAAATGCAGATTTGAAAGTCATCAACATAGTTGAAAAGCAAATACACGCAAAAGAGGACTAAGTTCCCAAAACTGAAACTTGGATGTGCCAGTGGTTAAAGAGGAACCAGCAAAGGAAACAAAGAAGGTTTAATCAGGGAAGCAGGGAGTGAAATGGGGCATTGTGTCACAGAAGCCAATGGAGTAAGGCAGTTCAAGAAGAGTGGGGTGACCAATTTCAGAGGATATAGAATCCTCAAAGAGATTGAAAAGAAAGAAAAGGCCCCTGGGATTTGCAATTACACACATACACACACACACACACACAGGCACTTACACACATGAGCCATTGGTGACCTAGAAAAAAATACACATGGTGAAGTTTTTTAAACTACATAACAAAAAAAGCCCAAACCTTAATTTATACTAACAGTGCTGTTTCTGTTTTTTCCTAATAGAGAAAAAGCTGGTATATCTGGGATTTGTACTATTATGCAGTGCCTTGACACATCTGCAGTGCTTTGTAAAACTGCATTCATAATGATAGTCCTAAGATACTTAAAGTTGATTTTATATCATCAAAAAAAAAGTCAATGGGAGAGGCCGGCCCGGTGGCATAGCGGTTAAGTTTGTGCGTTCTACTTTGGTGGCAGCCAGGGGTTCACCTGTTCGGATCTTGAGCGTGGACCTACTCACCACTCATCAAGCCATGCTGAGGCGGCGTCCCATATAGAGCAACTAGAAGGAGGTACAACTATGACATACAACTATCTACTGGGGCTTCGGGGAGAAAAAGGAAAAAAAAAGAGGAAGTTTGGCAACAGATGTTAGCTCAGGGCCAATCTTCCTCAAAAAAAAAAAGTCAATGGAATATAGCACTATACACAATTACCTCTTCACAAGTTATCAATGCAGATGATGCAAAGGGGTGAAATTACAAATGACGTTACAAATGAAATTGCAAATTCCACATCATATATCTTCAAGCTCACTCATAAGTAGTCAAAGTGAGTATCAAAACTCTGCAAATGTCAAAATCAACTATCCTGTTTTTGTTTTAGTGTATTTCATTCATTACTGTGTCAGCATTCATTTTGTCAGATAAGCACTCTATATGAAAGATGCTATTTGATTCGCCAAAACACAGTACCCCAAAGAGTTAACTGTGCTTGGAAAGGGTTGGAGAGTAAGTCAGAAATCTATGACTGTTAACTTAATTACAAATGGCTTTCACTGGCCTGTAATTTTTTTCTATTTTTCCTGACAAAGCTAAATTGCTTTATCTCCAACACCACAATAATATCATTATAGTTAGAAATGAAATTACTAATATTCCTGGGAAAGGGCTTTCTCTTGAACATAATAATAAGGTGTTATTCTTTTAAGCAAGAAAATGTAGTCCTGTGACAAACAGTATTGACCTGGGAGCAAACCTGGCTTCTCTCACCAACTTCTCCATGCCACCTTGGCTGAGCTCCTCAACCACTTAAGTCCAACTTTTCTGTCTTTCAAATGAAAATAATGACTCTGGCCCTATTTACCTCGTAGGGTTTTTTATGAGGAAAAATGAGAAATTAATGTAAAAATTTGGGGCACATTAAAAGGTATTAGACCTTAGAGATTCAATCAACCCCTTCCTTCCATACTAAAAATAATTATTGCTTAAAAATATTAACACGTAATTCATATGTAGCTTTGTGAAAACAGTTCTGCTGCCAATTTTCACACAACTGAAGCCTTAGACCAATTAGTTATTGAAAGGATAATATAGGTTTGATTTTTTTAGCAGAAAATACATGGCCATAACATTCTAATTTCCTCTTGTCAAATGGATTATTGCATCTGCAAGGCTGAAAGGTAATGCGCCTTACCCGTCTTTACTTCTTTTTTCCCTTCTTTTGGGCTTGATCACCTTTGTAGCATGCCTTTCTTCTGAATTCTCTTTCTTTCCATAACTGCATTAGCATGTTTATATTAGCTGTCAGAGTGGAGTAAGCCCCAAAGCCGCAAGCAGCCTGGCCAGCTCAAAGGGGCCACGGCAGGGTCCCATTAGAGGGTTTTTATTCTTGCGGGAGCAACTGTTCACAATCATACTTTAAGACTCCCTGCAACCAAACGGTTTGTTTTGTGTTTGTATGCACTCCAGGCGGCCTCCTTGTTACATGAAGCATTGCTCATCAATGCTCATGGCCCATTAACATTTGACCGCTGTCCTAGGGCAGAGCTGCATACTCCTGAGGAGCAGGCAAGAGGTTATTCAAAGCCTGCAGGGAGTTCTAGGGTCCATATATCCTCCTAAGTGACTTAATTAGGTACTAATTAACCACTATGAATAGAAGTCACATTCTGATCAACATTTGCTAAACAATTTGGCTGAGTCAATCTGGCTTTTGCATTAAGCAACTACTGCTGTATTTCTGGACGCCAGTTTATTCTCCCCCCAACCCTGCCTTTTTAAAAATAAGCCTAGGATATTTCAGAGAACTACTATCTAATTATCTTCATTCTTTCTGGCTATTCTCCCTGTAAGAGTCCTTCAAAGTGTTCATACTGTTATCGCTATCTACGCTCATTGCATCCATCTGAATGTATTTTTGGTACAACATATTATGTTTTACTTACACCCTAAATCAAGATTTCTTAAAATGTTTAGTTGACATCTAATCTTCTTTTTTTCGTCTATGTTTCACTCTTTCCAAGCAGTTATTAGAGATAGCAATTGCTAAAATCCACAGTATCTAAACAGAAACCTCAGAAGAACTCACTGTTTTGTTTTAATTTTCAAAGCCTGGAAGCATCTAAGGTATTTTATCATTGTCACATATCTCTAAATCTTCTATCAACTTATTTCAAGGAAATGTTATTTGAAATATTCAAAACATAACTGCTTAACAGTCATTGAATCTTCTGTTAGACTATTGTTTATAATGGATATCAGATTTTGATTAGTAATGTATCTAAATAAATTTGGAGACAAGCTTTTTTTTCTCATATAGGACTGAGCACAGAGTTACTGTTTAGTTATAATTTTAAGTACCTTTGTATTTGTTTTTATTCTTGTATAACAAGTTACCACAAAACAGCACCCATTTATCATCTCAGAGTTCTGTAAGCTAAGAGTGTGGCCACAGTTCAACTGGGTTGTCTGCTCAGGGTCTTACAAAGCTGAAATCAATGGATGGGCTATGTTGGATTCTTCATCAGGGAAGAATCCATTTCTAAGCTCATTCAAGTTGTTGACAGAATTCAGCTACTTGTGGTTCTAGGGCTGAGGTCCCTGTTTTCTTTCTGGCTGTTGGCCAGGGGTTGCTCTTAACTCCTACAGGCCACCTTCATGTCCAAGATACATAGCCCTTTCCACAACATGGCACATTGCTTCTTCAAGGCCAATGAGAGCAGCTCCTAGGCCTGCATCGGCTGTTTCAAGTCTTTTCAAAAGAGCTTGCCTGAGGCCCACCCAGGATTATCTTCCTTCTGATTCTACTGAGATCACCTGATTATGGACTTAGTTAAATTTGCAAATCGTTTCACCTTTGCCTGCCAATTTACGTAACAATATCATAGGAGTGATATCCATCATATTCATACACACTGCCCACATCCAAGTGGAAGAGATTCCTGTAAGCAGGAATCTTAGGGCCATCTTAGTATTCTGCCTAATACAACCCTAATCAAGAAGAGTCTAATAATTAAGACAACACCGACACTGTTGTTGAAGTTACTGTTGTGCTTTTACTGGAATCTACTTGACAGTTACAACTCTCCAGGAAATTGCAGGGGAATATAATCTGAAACTTTTGCTGACAACATCTAATAGTCGTGAGTGTAAGCTATGATATTCCTAGAGTGCCTGATTGTTCTGATATTCTAAACGTTATCCTGGGATGAAGCCAGACCTACAGGGAGTTGAGACACATGAAGCACATTGTTTGGTCCCTCAAAGATGAGAATTTACTAATCTTGACTTTCCTATTACCTCTCAGCCTACATTTAAGCTTAGAATAAACATCTCTAAGAATCTCATCATCATATTTACGATATGGTTGATGCTCACTGTATAACATGTTCTCATTTTTGTGGGGGAAATCTCCTTCAGGTTTCAGTAGAAGGATTAACTATATGTCTTCAAGGAAATTAGTTTTTATTTTATGGACGTTGACACATATAATTGATCCAGTTTCCAGTTTTTTATCTTAGCTACCATGAAGCATGAAAGGAAATTTATAGCATACCCCTAGGAAATATATAAGACTTTTTTGGGAACAATCATTATCCAAATTTTAATTTAATTTTTACCTGTGTTTTCTTTTTTACCTTGAACTTCTTATTATTTTTTTAACCTTGTGGCTCCACAGGTATCTTTATAAATTGCCTTAAATCATCTCTGAAATAAGTTAATATTTATTGAGCATTGTAAATTGAGCAGTTTTAAGTACTCTAGCAGGAACCTAAAATACTCTTATATTTTTCCAGCCTCTCAAAAAGGAGAGTAGCTACTGGGTTTACAAAATAGTTAGGAATGCACATAAAGAAGAATTAGAAACATGTTAAAGGTAATATGAAAATATGCACATACAGTAACTATGCCATTTAATAATATAATGCTTTATAGTATAATTGCTCCTTCCTTTGTATAAACCAAATACCATCAGGCCTTACCTGTGGTACCAATTAAATCATGTTAATATTAAATCATATTAATTCCCAAAACCACAAGTTCCTCATTTGTGCCCATTTGCTCATTTAATGACTTAATTCCATTGATAATGGGCACTCCAACCATTTTGAGGAGTTCCCCAAAGAGTGCCTCACCCTCAACACAGACTATCAGCCTGTCACCATGTGACGGATGTCTTTGTGTTCTTCCACTTCTGATCTGGCTCCTATTCCTCAACAGCTGCTGCTCTCAGAGTCTCTTGAAACAATGACAGTATTTGCCCTGGTGAAGGTGTTTCTTGTGAAAGTCGGGGTATCTGTACAAACAGTGATTTCTTCCAGTCCTCCCATCTGCCTATGATGGTTAATTGTATGTGTCAACATGAAAGAGCCACAGATATTTAGTTAAACATTATTTCTGGGTGTGTCTGTAAGGGTGTTTCCAGAGGAGACTAGCCTTTGAATGGGTGGACTGAGTGAAGTAGATTGCCCTTCCCCCTGTGAGTAGGTATCATCCAATCTACTGAGGGTCTGAATAGAACAAAAAGATGGAAGGAGGAAGAATCTGCTCTCTCTGCCCGACTGACTGAGCAGGAATATCAGTCCTCTACTGGGTCCTTCACACTGGGACTTAGGCAAGATGGTTCGGAGATAGACTGGAACTTACACTATAGAATCTCCTGGTTCTCAGACCTTTGGACTCAGACTAAAACTACACCACTGGCTTTTCTGGGTCTCCACTTACAGAGAACAGATCATGGGACTTCTCAGCCTCCATAATCACGTGAGCCAATTCTTTATAATAATTCATTATTATGTTTTAATTTATGCATACATTATAATTTATACATACATACATAATAATTCATTATATTATAATGTATACATATAATGTATACATACATACATATATATATATCCCTTTTTCATGTTATTGAATTGCTTCTGAGTTCATGAAAAAGAAAGGAAAATGGAACCTTCTCCAACTTTGGGTCATGCTTTCTCACTTGGACAAGCCAGCACTAATTTTACATAGATTCTACAATGAGGTCATTAAATGACACCTCACTTTCTGACTCTACCCTTTTAAACACCATGGCTAAGATCATTTTGATAGGACCACATAGGAGGATTATACTGACCTATGATCCTCTGTCCTTACAGCTTTGCTTCCACCTTTTCCTAAACCCCTGATCCAACAAAAATACTCATCCCTCTTTCTCTAAACAAAATCTAGTATCATCATCATCTTTGTTGTTGAGTGTACAGAAAGTACTAGGCACAGTGCTCAGTGATTTACAGGGACTATTTCATTAAACCCTTACAACTATTACTATCCTCATTGTCCTTAGGGGATAATGAATGCACAGGGATTAAGAAATTTGCCCACGTTCATTCAGCTTAGTAAGTGGAGGAGCTGGAACTCAAAACTAGGTAGTCAAACTCCACAGCCTGCATTCTTAACTGATATACTATATGAATTCCTGATGTAAGTTAATAGATGCAACCAGAGGTGATGTAGTCAACTCTGAATACTACTTCAATCTGTTGCTATGTCCAGTTAGATTCACAATCTCTGAGCAGTGATAATCCCATCACTCCCCTTTTTTCATCAGAAAAATGAAATAAGATTCAGAAAAACAAAATGACTTTTCTAAGATTTCACAATTAATACCTGGTAAAAGTAGGACTCATAATTCTATTGCATCAGCACCTTGAAGTCAGGTACTCATCTATACATCTCCAGCAGCTGGCAAAGTGCTTAGAATTCAGAATGCCCTCAGCAAGTGTTGGTTGGATGAATGAATGAATAATGAATAAAATCAAGAATATTTGATTTTTAATTCAATGCTTTTTCTTTATACCACCGTTGACTCCGTGATGGCAGTAGTCCTAAAGGGAAGAAGTAGTCCTGGTAAAGTGCTATTTATCTAGAAAATATTTTAGTTTTGTTTGTTTGTTTGTTTTAACTTTAAAGTATTTTTATTGGATAAATTTGACATGTAACATCATGTAAATTTAAGGTATACAACATGTTACTTTGATACATTTATATATTGTAATATGGTTGCTGTTATAATGATATTTAGCATATTACACATTTATATTACAATATTATTGTACTATACCACATCTTTTTTATCCATTCTTCTGTTGATGGGAATTTGGATTGTTTCCATATGTTGGCTACTGTGAATAATGCTGCAGTGAACATGGGAATGCAGATAGCTCATCAAACTCCTGTCTTCATTTCCTTTGGGTATTTACCCAGAAGTGGAATTGCTGGATTGCATGGCAGACCTATTTTAAATTTTTTGAGGAAACTCCATATTGTTTTCCATAGTGGCTGGACTAATTTACATTCCCACCAACAGTGTACAAGGGTTGCCTTTTCACCACATCTTTGCCAGTACCTGTTGTCCTTTGTCTCCCTGATGATAGCCATTCTAACAAGTGTGAGGTGATATCCCATTGTGGTTTTGATTTGCATCTCCCTGACAATTAAAAATGTTGAGCATCTTCTCAAACGCCTGCTGTCCATTTTGATGTCCCCTTTGGAAAAATGTGTATTTAGTTCTTCTGGCTATTTTTTAATTGGATTCTTTGTTTTGTTATTAAGTTGTGTAAGTTCTTTACACATTTTGGATATTAACCCATTATTTGATGTATGGTTTGCAAAAAATTTCTCCCATTCTGTAGGCTGTCTTTTTATTTTGTTAATTGTTTCTTTTGCTGAGCAGGAGTTTTTGAGTTTGATATAGTCCCATTTGTTGGTTTTTGCTTTTGTTGTTTATGCTCTTGACGTCATGTCCAAAAAATTAATTGCCAAGACCGAAATTGATGAGCTTCTTCCCTACATTTTCTTCTAGGAGTTGTATGGTATCATGTCTTATGTTTAAGTCTTTGATCAATTTTGAGTTAATTTTTGTGAGAGGTGTTTGATAGGGGTCCAATATCATTGTTCTGCATGTGTTTCTCCAGTTTTCCCAGCACCATTTGTTGAGGAGACTATCCTTTCCCCATTGGGTGTTCTTCGCTCCTTTGTTGAATATTAGTTGACCGTATATACTGGAATTTAATTTTGGGCTCTATTGTTTCCACTGGTCTATGTGTTTATTTTTGTGTCATACTATTTTATTACTATGGCTTTGTGGTATAGTTTGAAATTAGAAAGTGTGATCCCTCCAGCATTGTTCTTTTTTCTCCAGATTGCTTTGGCAATTTGGGGTCTTTTGTTGTTTCACACACATTTTAGGATTTAGAAAAGATTTCTTGATTCATATTCTGTGATCAATGAAGAATATATTTTAAAAGGTGGAAAAGAAAGACATTTTATATGGGTGCAATGGCCTGAAACAAGGTAATAGAGAAACATGTATCCATAAGTAAGGGATATTAAACATATTTGATCAGCTGACGTCTAATCTGAGTCGACTTACTAAGAATTAATTGTTTAAGCAATGAAGGACCAGTTGATAGAAGCCCAGTTTTTGTTTTTCCAGTTCTGTTTAAACTAAAGTGTTGGGAAATTTTGAAAACAATATTATTTTTATTGAGTATTTCTAGAAAATGTGTGCAGAAAATGTCATGAAACCAAACAACAAAAAAAAATAAAGTGTTAAACTTCTAATAAATTGCACATCTTTCATTAGGGAGGCCCTGCATATTTCTAACCAAGGAAGATACATGATTTAAGAACAAAAAAAAATAAAGCCAAATCTGCCTTATGTGTATAGAGAAAAGCTTAGATTTCATTTAGAGGGATTAGCAATTTACCAATGTTGATTTTTACCTTATAAAACTAATTTTCATAATTTTATGAGAAATCCTTAGAGATGCTTGAACTCTACAGTTTCAAATCTATAAGTCCATCAATCTTTTCAACAGTCCCAGTTTTTCCAGAGTTCATTTTCCACCTAATGTACATACTATAAGCGACCTTTTTCTTCTAGCACATTCTCGAGGAAGTATTTTAATGACCTAGTAAGTGATCAGCTGGTATTCTAAGCTGCAAGAAAAAGAAACCAACTCTGGACATAATAAGCAGAAAATTATTTATTATAAAAACATTGGATAGTTCACAGACTCTCCAGGATGACCAAAGAGAGGCCGCACAGCCAGGAAAAGCTCCAAGAAAATGCTGCAGAACTTATCGGGGAGGAATCTCCTCTGTTGTTGTTGCCAGTGTGATAGGAGTTGGCCCTGCCCAGAACAGTGACATCAGACACTTGGCCCTGAATAATGCTGCTAGATTACTGTTGCCTGTGGAGATGGGGCAAAATTCCCATCATCGTATCTACTCTCATCTTCAGAGTGAATTCTGTAACATTCCTGTTTTTGAGTGTCATTAACTTCAGGTTCAAATCTGTGGCATCTTTGGCAGAGGCTAGTACATGTTTCCCTTAGGGGGTCTCCACTGTAGTTCCCTTATCAGGGCTTGCTTCTGGCTCCATTTGGCATCCCACAAACATTTCATGAATCACCGGTTCCACTGGATCTTAAGGGCCACGTGGCAGTTCTTTCCTTTGGGCCTCACTCAAAGCAGCTAGCCTTTTGGGTCACACAATAAACAGATTTGTTCATTGCCTCTAAATCCAAGCAGACTCACCAAAAACTATATCCCTATTAAGTGGGAGGGAATGCGAAGTTCAGCTATTGCTCTGCCATTTTATAGGGAGTATCTCTACATGTTGCAAATTCCTGGGTCCCTGGAGACGTCACCAAGGTGGCAGGATTCTGTATTTTCATGCATTTATCTACTATTTTCTGGTAAAGCACCAACAAGCTTCTACTTTCCTGGGACGATCAGTGTGATATTGTGAAGGTAGTGGGCCAGCATCTCATTCTGAATGATAGTGAGATGACGTTCTCTGCAAATTAAACTGTGGTGTATAATCATAGATAGCATATCTCTTTGGCAAGACACTGAAGATGTGCTTTTGTCCATGCCAGGTAAAAATTATATATGTGTGTGTATATATATATATACATACATACATATATATATACACATACATATATATATATACACACACATAAATAAAACTTTCAGAATATACTAGTTGCTAGGATTATATTGGTAGGACCCAGGAAAGGAACCACATCTGGAACTGCAGCTGCAATAGGAATTACTCCTTAAACTAAAATAATCCAACTGTTATTTTTGGTAATAAACAGGCAAGTTTAATGTGGACACAATGGGAATCAGCACTTCTTAATTTTTTAAGTCTTTGATAGCAAGATCCATCTCTACTATTCTCTCTGAGCTGCTGTACTGCTTTTGTTTACTATTTTGGTATGGGGTGGGGAGGTTCTGGGGTTTCCCTTTAGCATTTCCTATCATGATAATCCTTATTCTATGTGTAAAGGTGGGAATTCTGCCAGTTGCTTAGGATATTAATTCTACTTGGAAACTGGGGAATAAAACAGATTAAGTTTGGAGCTTCACTGAGCCTAGCATAAGATGGATGTGGGTGAAATTTCTGTTTATTTCTTGACTTCCATAAGCCCCTTTACACCAGATACAGTGATATTCTGGATCTCCAGGATCTACCTTGAACCCAGCGCCCTAAAATGCCTGAAAGTGATGGATTGTTATCTTTCCAAAGACACAGTTATTCTGATAAGTAGACACAGATCCCTTTGGGAAAATATTAAAAGAGAGAGTCAAAGTATATACTTATCATATTATAACAGAGTCCAAACTCAGAATTATCAATTCCCCTTTTGGTTGAAGGACAGCTAGATATTTGAACTGATCCAGGTCTAGAAATTGGATGAGGAAATATTATAAATTTTAGTGGCTGAAGTAAGGCCTCCACTCACTAGGTCTAGGGTTTATTTAGTTCTATGTTCAACACCAGGATCAATATGCCACCACAAAATGCCTTTTGGATCATACTGTTCTGGTCCCTTTGCTGATCTTGCTGCTTTTTATAGTCACTATGACCCCATTATTCTGGCAGTTATGTGCTATTCCTTACCTTCTGACACCCTGGAATCTAGTATCACACTGAAAATCAGGGAGCCCTTTTCAACTGCAGTATCTTGCCCAAGCATCACTTCCCTCTAGAGGGAAGCCCTGTGCAGCACCGTTTAGAGATGGTGGAACTCCACTCAGTGGATTGTTTCTCAAAACCTTGGAAGAGTGAATGTACACTGGTCCCTTTAGAGAGCATAGTAAGGCAGTAGTTGAGCAGCACAGTGTGTTCAATCCTCTCCAACATTTACTAATCCATGAGACTTTGGATTCTTTCCTCTACATTATACCAAAGAATTCAATTTCAGGGTAAAGTTATGTTAAGATTTTTAGAGCAGTTTTAGGTTTACAACAAAATTGAGAGAGAGGTACAGAGATTTCCCATATACCCCCTGCCCTCACACATGCATAGCTTACCCCGTTATCAACATCACTCACTAGACTGGTACATTTTTTTTTTTACCAAGGATGAACCTACATTGACACAGCATAATCAACCAAAGTCCATAATTTACCTTAGGGCTCACTCTTATTGTACTTTCTATGGGTTTAGACAAATGTACAATGACATGTATTCATTATTATAATATTATAGAGTGTTTTCATTACTCTCAAAATTTTCTGTGCTCTGCCTATTCATCTCCCCTTCACCAACCTCTGGTAACCACTGATCTTTTTATTGTCTCCATAATTTTGCCTTTTCCAGAATGTTATATAGCTGCAATGATACAGTATATAGCCTTTTCAGATTGTTTTCTTCGCTTAGTAATATGCATTTAAGGTTCCTCCATGTCTTTTCTTGGCTTTATACCTCATTTCTTTTTAGTGCTGAATAATATTCCATTTTCTGGATGTATCACAGTTTATTTATCAATTCACCTACCGAACAACATCTTGGTCACTTCCAAGTGTGGACAATTACAAATAAAGCTGCAATAAACAACTGTGTGCAGGTTTTTGGGTGAACATAAATTTTCAGCTCCTTTGGGTAAATACCATGGAGCATGATTGCTGGATTGTATGGTAAGAGTATGTTTAGTTTTGTAACAAACCACCAGACTGTCTTCCCAACTGGCTGGACTATTTTGCTTTCCCACCAGCAATGTATGAGGGTTCCTGTTCCTCCACATCCCCTCCATCATTTGTTGTTGTCAGTGTTCTGGATTTTGGCCATTCTAATAGGTGTGTAAATATATTTATTTTTCATACTCTTTTTCTTATCAGATAATTAGTTCACTCAGAAAATCTTATTTACATATATGTATGTAGGCATATATATGGAAATTCACTGATTTATAAGAATCCATTAACATTTCAATAAAACATTATCTTTATTCAAACAGTAGTTTTGTAAAATATTACAGCCCCTATAATTTACTAGATGCCACAGAAAGGAAAGAAGATGTGAGATAATAGAAAATATATATACTGGTCTCTACACCTGGTTCTTGGCACAGAGCTCCTGAAACCCTTGTAATTTCCTGGGTGATAGAAGTGTCTTTTGCTTTAATAAGGTGACTCTGGGTGGGCTCCTGGATGGCTCCTAGATGAGGACTGGTCACCAGAAAGAACAAGCACTGATTAGAAGCTTAGAATTTTTAGCCCCAGCTCCCATTTTCTTGAGAAGAGAGGAGGGCTAAAATGGAGTTAATGATAGATCATGCCTACGTGATGAAGCCTCCATAAAAATCCCAATAGTATGGGGTTTGGAGAGTTTTCAGGTCGGTGAACACATCCACCTACCAGGATGGTGACACTCCCCAGTTCCACAAGACAGAAGCTTCTGCACTGGGGACTCTCCCAGACCTCGCCCTATCTCTTTATCTGGATGTTCATCTGTAACCTTTACCATTCTTCTATAATAAACCAGTAAATATAAGTAAGCTGCTTTCCTGAGTTCAGTGAGCGACTCTAGCAAATTAGTCACATCCGAGGAGTGGGTCATGGGAACCTTCAATTTATAGCCAATGGGTCAGAAGCACAGGTGACAACCTGGTTTTACAATTAGCATCTGAAATGGGGTGGGGGCAGTCTTGTGGGACTGAGCCCTTAACCTGTGGGATCTGATGCTATCTCCAGTTAGAGAGTGTCAGAATTGAGTTAAATTGTAGGACACCCAGCTTGTGTCTCAGAATTGCTCAGTGTGGGGGAAAAAAATCCACACATTTGGTGACCAGGAACGTCAGAAGTGAAGTATTCTGTGTAAAAGTAAAGGAGACACATAGGAGGGAGACTGAACTGAGTGTTTCCAATACAGAAGATATAAAAGAAATACCCCAAAATAGGGTGCTCAGAGTAGAGTGTAAGAGGATGACATCAGGAGTTATGTGCATCAAGTTAGTTGAGAATTGTATTGAAATATATTAAGTGACAACGTGTCAAAAACACATTACAGACAGAGAGAGATCAGTGTAAGCCTAAAAAGTTAAATGGCACTTCTTTGGGACATCAGGAGCTGAAATGAGAATTAAAGGAAGGAGGATTAGGACTTGATTCATTTATTAAGAAACTTAAATTCACAAAATATAAGAGAAATCCAAGTATATATACTTATCTTAAGATGGATTAAAAGGAAAAAATTCAGAAGAGTTTATATCAGTGCTAACATTTAGTCTGTCAACTAACCTTGTCCAAAATACCTAATTGTGACTAATTTAAGTGGTCTTAGGACTTGGGGCTAATTTTTCAGCTACAGTTGAGTAAAAACTTAGTATCTGATGTGCATAAATAGAACAAGCCCAGGGAAAATTTGGCAACATGCTCAGTGCATAGTAGGCATTGATAAATATTTGATTGATTAGGCTAAGAATGACTAATAGTTATAAAACATATTTGAAGTAAAAAAATGCTTAGATTTTAAATTCTTTTAAACATTATATTATTGGAACATGAAAGGCAACTAGTAGACTGCCACTGGAGAACATTTTATTTAATTCCAAACTAAAAATGCTTAAGAAAATAAAATATTTTGGTTCACTAGCTATAGGATTCTAGAGTTTGATATCATACCAATTTTGATATCCACCAATGATAATGACTCTGTGACGTACACCCTTCATAGATTATCTTCAGCTCATTTCAAATTGCTTTTGAGTGAAGAGATGAAATTACAATGCCTGGTCAATCCTGCCTACTTAGCAATCTTCAGATATGCTTTTACATGCTTGGATTCTAAAGGAGAAATATATTTTAGGACTCTGACAGACGGCACAACTGTATAGGTTGTGATGAACATATCGTGGCATGACTTTGAAATTATGAACTCTTGAACTGAATCTCAATTTTTTTTCAGTGTGATTTGTATAGACAATTCATATCCAGCTTCACTGAAAACCTTTGCTTCAAATATGACAAGATTAACACATGGAATTAGAATGTATGGAAAATTATTTGACATATGCCCTTACAGTAAGTTTTTAACTAATTCAATGCCCCCAAAGTAATATTCCGTAACAATATAGTCGTGATTCAATGAAATACTTCACTATAACACTTATTTCAATACAGTCTGATACTCAAGTACAGTGTTTGAAAATCTTTCTGCAGAAGAAGTTTCTGTATTCTTTTATTTTTGCAACCAGATTTTAATCTATAGTACTATTTCTACTTCAGTGTAAGATAAAAGGGCCAGCTGTTTCCAGAAACAGGATTAAAAAAAGTGACAATTTTCTCTTGCCTTCACATTAGTGAGGAGAATACAAAATAGACCAAAATACTACAAATAACTTATCTTAGAGAGTTATTAAAGAAGTTTTGTCTTGATGACAGTTGATGTGATAGAGTGTAGTCACGTGGACAAAAACTCGTAAATTTCTTAAACAAGGAAGGCTAGTTAAGAAATAAATCTTCATTGACTTGTCTCCCTTAGTAAAGTTAGTAGATGGCGATATTAGAATAACTGAAAGAAAAGGGGTGTATCCAAGCTAAAAAAAAGCTCTCACTCTTTCATATTCGGCCATTCTAATAAAATAGATCAGATGATATGTTAAGAGAATAGTCAGAAATATTAGGAATAGATGGGAAGATTACTTTTGTCAAGCAACTTAATAGGCATTGGTATCTAGAAATTTAACTATACTTAAGAAAATCACATATAATTTCTTTTTTCCAGAGGTGCAGTAGGATTGTTTGAAATTTTGTACTTTCTTCTATGCTAAATTGTTTGTTTTCTTCATGTCAAGACTGACCATACACCATCATACAAGTAATCATTTCCATAGAGTCTTAGGGGATGAACATCTGGCCCCTATCTGCTAATGATGATCATGTTTATATGTTACTGCTAGGTTGGACCTGGCATGCCAATATAGTAATTTTGACTATTTTGATGGCTGCTTCCTCCAAGTGGAATATGTGATGTTCAGATCAATTGTTAAGACAACCGAGAGCATCAGATGAGTGATAACATGGTCCAATCTGTGATGCTTGGAAATATTCATTAATAACAATTTGCTTGAGTCTATATTTAGAAACAGCATACACGGTGTTTTCCATAAATAATAATCCTCAAATATCTAAAGTGGTTTAACATAACAGAATCATTGAAAGAATTTTCTTATACTTGCTGGTAGATGTTCATTTGGCAATATTAAAAGGATCAACAAATTTCTCTAAATACTCTGAAGGTGATTGTTAGCCTAAAAGATAAACTGACCCACAAGAAGAGGGGAAGATCCACCTTAACTCCCTGACAATTTGATCAAATGCAATGTTCTACCTTGTATGAAAGGATTAACCCATGTTAAATGATTTCCTAGGACGAAAAGCATATCAGATAACAGAAAGTAACTTCCATTTACTAAATGAGTACTGTATGCCACATATAATATAGCATCTGGCATAAAATGATAAGAATTACTTCCCAACTAGTCAAATACTGACTTTAAAAATTGTCTTAGAGTTTAGAACTAGGATTTTCAAAATAGTTGTGCGTTCATTGTATGGAAAATGGCACAATAACCTAAAGCCACATGTTTTTCAATTTCTAATTTCTGTGAAAATCATCCTATGAAACCTAAATTTTAAAATAGAACTCAAAAAATTTTGTGGAAAATTTTAAGCTGTTAAAAATAAAAATTAATGAGAGTGACGTCAGCATCACGGCAGAGTGAGATTCCCTCTTTGAATCTCTGCCCCCTAAGACACAACAAAAGCATCATTTGCATTCCAACAGAGCTCAATCAAACACTACAAAGGACTTCTAAGAAACCCCTGCTGCCATACATCGGAGGGTGGAGGCGTGGGAAGCCCAAAAGGACGCGAGGAGAGGTAAGAAGTTGTACTTCCCCTCCCCAATCGATCAGCAAAGACAGACAGCGTGGCTCGCAGACAGAGGGGGGAGGGGCGGCCCACTGCGGGGAAAACTATCACCCTCCAGGTGCTCTCACAGACTGTCAAGAGATCCCTACCAGGAAGCGACAATGGACTGTTTTGGGGGTGTAGCAAATGCCCTAAGAGAGCCAGAAAGAAAAACCCCAGGTTGGGCAAGAGAAAGAGAGAACCCCTCCCCCCACACACCCCGTGTTTCAGCATAATCCCTCCAGAGGCTGCAGCGGGCTCAGAGCATACTGCTCGCAATCTCCATCCAGTGACAGCAGGTGGAAACTGCAGGACCAACTTCAAGATGAGAGGAAAAAATAAAGCGGTCGGATCCATGTGACAGTTTGTTATGGCTACCGACCAAAAGGAAAATGACAAACACCCAGAAACTAACCCTGAAGTCACAGAATTTGATAACATGAAGGACAGAGAATTCAAAATAGCTATCTATCATAAACAAACTCAACGAAATGCAAGTGAACACACAGAAACAAATCAACGAATTCAGGGATTTCGTCACAAAAGATATTGAAACCATAAAGAAAAACCAATCAGAATTATTGGTGATGAAAAACCAAATGAACGAGATAGTGGAAAAAATGGAGTCTTTAAAGAGCAGAACTGACAATATGGAGGAACGAATCAGCATTATCGAGGATAGCCACGCAGAAATGCTCCAGATAGAGGAAGAGAGAGAGCTAAGACTAAAAAGAAATGAAGAAATTCTTCAAGAAATATCAGACTCAATGAGGAAAAGCAACAAAAGGATAATAGGTATTTCAGAAGGAGAAGAAAGAGAAAAAGGAGCAGAGAGTTCAAAGAAATAATAGCTGAGAACTTCCCCAACCTAGGGAACGAGAGGGAAATAACAGTGAATGAAATCAATAGATCACCTAAATATATAAACAGGAATAAAAAAATCATCTCACCACATAGTAGCAAACTTGAACAATATCCGTGACAAGGAAATAATATTAAGGGCAGCTAAACAAAAAAACAACATACAAAGGAAACCCCATCAGGCTCTCAGCTGATTTCTCGACAGAAACTCTACAGGCTGGGAGAGACTGGAATGATATATTCAAAATCATGAAAGACAAAAACCTTCAGCCAAGAATACTTTATCCAGCAAAAATATCCTTCAAATATAATGGAGAAATAATAACTCTCCCTGATAAACAAAAGCTAAGAGAGTTCGTCACCACAAGACCCCCACTACAAGAAATGCTCAAGAAGGCCCTTAGGCCTGAAAAAAAAACAAATGAGAAAGGGGATACAAAGATTTCAGCAAGGAGACTAAACCAGAACAAACTACAGTTGGATAACATCAAAAATTAATTCAAGCTCATCACTGTAAACACACACTCATGACACAAGATGGAATAAATAGAGATAACAAACAAGGAGGGGAAGAGGAAAGGGATTGAATCGACCCAGCCTCAGGAAAAAGGAGGCATCTGAAAATGTACTATCTTATCCAGGAGATCACTTATATAAACCTCAAGGTAACCACTAAACAAATAAACAGAAGAGAACCACACATGACAAATAAAGAGAAAACTAAGAGAATGAGCATGCAGAAATACCAAATTGAATTTGCAGTCTGAAACACAAGTGACAAGAAATGAAGGAAATGCAAAAGAACCAGAAAATAAACAATAAAATAGCAACATTAAACCCTCATATATCAATAATCACTCTAAATGTAAATGGATTGAATTCTTCAATCAAAAGACACAGAGTGGCGTGATGGATTAAAAACCAAGATCCAACAATCTGCTGCCTCCAGGAAACACATCTCAGCTCTAAAGACAAACACAGACTCAAAATAAAAGGATGGAAAACAATACTCCAAGCTAATGGCAAACAAAAGAAAGCAGGAGTTGCCATACTTATATCAGACAAAGTAGACTTCAAGATAAAAAAGGTAATGAGAGACAAAGAAGGGCAATATATAATGATAAAAGGGACACTTCACCAAGAAGACATAACACTTATAAATATCTATGCACCCAACACAGGAGCACCAAAGTACATAAAACAACTGCTAAAAAACCTAAAAGGAGATATTAACAATAACACAATAATAGTAGGGGATCTTAACACCCCCCTTACATCAATGGATAGATCATCCAGAAAAAAGTCAATAAGGAAATAATGGACTTAAACAAAAAACTAGATGCAATGGACTTAATAGATATATACAGAGCACTCCACCCAAAAAAAGCAGCATACACATAAAAACTAGATGCAATGGATTTAATAGATATATACAGATCACTCCACCCAAAAAAAGCAGCATACACATTCTTCTCAAGTGCACATGGAACATTCTCAAGGATAGACCATATATTAGGAAACAAGTCAAACCTCTATAAATTTAAGAAGATTGAAATCATTACAAGCATCTTTTCTGATCATAACCCTGTGAAACTAGAAATCAACTGCAAGGAAAAAACTAGGAAAGGGACAAAGATGTGGAGACTAAACAACATGCTACTGAACAACCAATGGGTCATTGATGAAATTAAAGGAGAAATCAAAAGCTATCTGGAGACAAATGAAAAAGAAAATACACCATACCAACTCATATGGGATGCAGCAAAAGTGGTCCTGAGAGGGAAATTCATAGCAATACAAGCTCACCTTAACAAACAAGAAAAATCCCAAATAAATAACCTTAAATTGCACCTAACAGAATTAGAAAAAGAAGAACAGACAAAGCCCCGAATCAGCAGAAGGAGGGAAATAATAAAAATCAGAGCAGAAATAAATGAAATTGAAACCAAAAAAACAGTGGAAAGGATCAATGAAACAAAGAGCTGGTTCTTTGAGAAGATAAATAAAATTGACAAACACTTAGCCAGACTCACTAAGAAAAAAAGGGAGAAGACTCAAATAAATAAAATTAGAAATGAAAGAGGAGAAATTACAAAAGATACCATAGAAATACAAGGGATTATTACAGAATACTATGAAAAACTTTACGCCAACAAATTGGACAACCTAAAGGAAATGGACAAATTCTTGGACGCGTACAACCTCCCAAAACTGAATCAAGAAGAAATAGAGAATCTGAACAGACCAATCACAAGTAAAGAGATTGAAACAGTAATCAAAAACCTCCCAAAAAATAAAAGTCCAGGACCAGATGGGTTCCCTGGAGAATTTTACCAAACATTCAAAGAAGATTTAGCACCTATCCTTCTCAAACTATTCCAAAAAATAGAGGAAGATGGAATACTTCCCAACACATTCTATGAGGCCAACATCATCCTGATACCAAAGCCAGACAAGGACAATACAAAGAAGGAAAACTACAGGCCAATATCACTGATGAACATAGACGCAAAAATCCTCAACAAAATATTGGCAAACTGAATACAGCAATACATCAAAAAGTACATACACCCCAATCAAGTGGGATTTATACCAGGGACACAGGGATGGTTCAACATCTGCAAATCAATCAACATAATACACCACATTAACAAAATGAAGAATAAAAACCACATGATCATCTCAATCGATGCAGAGAAGGCATTCGACAAGATCCAGCATCCATTTATGATAAAAACTCCCAACAAAATGGGTATAGAAGGAAAGTACCTCAACACAATAAGGGCCATATATGACAAACCTACAGCAAACATCCTACTCAATGGGGAAAAACTGAAAGCCATTCCTTTGAGGACAGGAACAAGACAAGGGTGCCCACTCTCACCGCTCTTATTCAACATAGTACTGGAAGTGCTGGCCAGAGCAATTAGGCAAGAAAAAGGAATAAAAGGACTCCAAATAGGCAATGAAGAAGTGAAACTCTCACTATTTGCAGGCGACATGATCTTATACATAGAAAACCCAAAAAATTCCATCGGAAAACTACTAGAAATAATCGACAACTACAGTAAAGTGGCAGGGTATAAAATCAACTGCATTTCTATACACTAACGATGAACCAACAGAAAGAGAACTCAAAAAGACAATCCCATTTACAATTGCAACAAAAAGAATAAAATATCTGGGAATAAATGTAACCAAGGAGGTAAAAGACCTATACAATGAAAACTATATGACACTATTGAAAGAAATTGAGGAAGACATAAAGAAATGGAAAAATATTCCATGCACATGGATTGGAAGAATAAATATAGTCAAAATGTCCATTCTACCTAAAGCAATCTACAAATTCAATGCAATCCCAATCAGAATCCCAATGTCATTCTTCATGGTAATAGAACAAAAACTACTGAAATTCGTATGGGGCAACAAAAGACCCCGAATAGCTAAAGCAATCCTGAAAAAAAAGAACAAAGCTGGAGGCATCACAATCCCAGATTTCAAAATATACTATAAAGCTATAGTAATCAAAACAGCATGGTACTGGTACAAGAATAGACACACAGATCAATGGAATATAATTGAAAGCCCAGAAATAAAACCACACACCTATGGATAGCTAATCTTCAACAAAGGAGCAAAGAACATACAATGGAGAGAGGGAAGTCTCTTCAATAAATGGTGCTGGGAAAATTGGACAGCAACATACAAAAGAATGAAAGTAGACCATCTCCTATTGCCATATACAAAAATCAATTCAAAATGGATCAAGGACCTGAAAGTGAGACCTGAAACTATAAAACTCCTGGAAGAAAATATAGGCAGTACACTAATTGAGATTGGACATAAAGGGATCCTTTCAGATTCCATGTCTACTTGGACAAGGGAAACAAAAGAAAAAATAAACAAGTGGGACCTCATCAGACTAAAGAGCTTCTACAAGGTGAATGAAACCAGGATCAAAGTGAATAAACAACCCACCAGCTGGGAGAAAATATTTGCAAATTGTTTGTCCGACAAGGGATTAATCTCAGTAATATATAAAGACCTCATACAACTGAGCAACAAAAAAACAAACAACCCAATCAAAAAATGGACAGAGGATATGAACAGACATTTTTCCAAGGAAGAGATACAGATGGCCAATAGACACATGAAAAGATGTTCAACATCACTAATCATCAGGGAAATGCAAATCAAAACTACACTAAGATATCACCTTACACCCATTAGAATGGCTATAATCACAAAGACAAATAACAACAAATGCTGGAGAGTTTGTGGGGAAATGGGGACCCTCATTCCCTGCTGGTGGGAATGCAAACTGGTGCAGCCTCTATGGAAAACAGTATGGAGAGTCCTCAAAAAACTAAAAATAGAAATACCGTACGATCCAGCAATCCCACTCTTGGGCATCCACCCAATGGACATGAAATCAACCACCACAAGAGGCTTATGCACCCCTATGTTCATTGCAGCATTATTCACTATAGCCAAGAAGTGGAAGCAACCCATGTGCCCCTCGACTGATGATTGGTTAAAGAAGATGTGGTATATACATACAATGGAATACTACTCAGCCATAAGAAAAGACACAATTGTCCCATTTGCAATAACATGGATGGACCTAGAGGGTATTATGTTAAGTGAAACAAGCCAGAGAGAGAAGGACAGACACTGCATGAACTCACTCATATATGGAATATAAATGAACACACGGACAGAGAAAACTGATTGGTGGTTACCAAGGGGAAGGGGGGTGGGGGGTGGGGGATGGGCACAAGGGGTGAAGGGTTACATCCACATGGTGACCGACAACCAATAATGTACAACTAAAACCCCACAGTGTTATAAACTATTAAGATATCAATTAAAAAAATAATAATAATTTTAAAAAAGGTCATAGTGTAAAAAGGTCAAGAAAGATGGATTATTTTCTAAGTGGTGTTGAGACAACTGTCTGTCCATTTGGAAAAACTGGGATTTCTTCCTTATGTCACATGTTCTTAAAAAGTTTTGTGTTGATTAAGGACCCCAATGTAAAAAAATAAATTATAAAAGTACCAGAAGAAAAAAAAAGTAAAAATTAATGTAAGCTCACTTGCAATAGTAACAAACACTGGCAAAGATCAGTAAAGAAAAATGCCCAAAACGGAACAAAGACAAAATTGAATAAGTGACAAAAAGAGTATAAAATGTAAATTCGGACAACAAAACCTGAAGATATTGGAAAGAAATGAAAGGGAAGCTTAATATTAAAACTTAAAAGAAATACTGGCAAAATAAGATTAGAATTCACAGAACACAAAACCACAAACGATTAAAAGAAGAAAATTGTGACGAATATAAGTAAAAATTATCCCATTTAACTAACATTTATTAAGTACTCTTGTGCATCTGGTATTGATTTTGACCAAAACAAAATCACAGATTTGACAAAGGAGCAATGGGCACATATTCATATGCTTAAAGCCTTTGAGATTTCTTCCTTTGATTTATATGTTTGTCATTCTACAAATTAGGAAGTAATGTGCTTTGTAAAACTTTTAAAGTATTATTATATTATGCACAAATTCTCTTAAACATTTTACAGAAATGTGTTAAGAGTATTTTCCACAGAACACATTCCCTCTGACAGCTCCAAGTGGCCACACATCACCCAGGGTCGGTAACACCCGTTTGTGCTTATTGAACTTGTTCCTATACACTCCTCAATCCCTCCCACTCAATTAATGGGGCAAAATGCCTAACTAAACAAGAAAGGGAATACCTTTAAAAGTTCTACCACTCCTAATAAAAGGACTTCATTTTGAATGATTGCAGCTCAGAGTTGACACTTTACTGTGACTGACAGTATAGACATCCCCCCTCCACTTATGTACCTCCAGTAATGACACCCACCTCCCCAAGCTTTGAGAGTTTTCATACATTGGCGGTTAAAGTCATTTGGCCTTTGGCCTTGTGCCTTCAGGGGTCAGAGGCATTGATTTAGGAGGAAAGATTAAATTAACCAAAGCTAGACCAAAGAATAACTAAAGGAAATAAAAAAGGCAAAAAGATGAAGGAATGAGGAAGCACATTGGATGGTAAAATGAGGAGGTCATTAAGCAAATGAAACCTTAGATTGAATAATTGGTAACATTTCCTGAAACAAAAGAGCTCTTAAACTCTAAAGTACTGTTGTCCTGTGACCAAAGTGACTGAACTGCCGCTTGGGTCTGGTAACACTAGATTGTCAGCTCATGGCAAACTGAATTGGACTAATAGCACAAATCAGACCAGGGAAATTCCCTTGATGCTTAACCCCTAGCTGTGTTTGTGGGAACATCAAATCAGTATTCTTTCTTTCTCACTCTCAAAAAACGCAAAAATATTCCAACAATCTTCATTGTCTGTCCAATAAAAAGTTATTTTTACATTTCAGACTCATCTGGACCAAAGCATCTATAGGGCAGGATTCTTCCTATCCTTAATGTCTGGTGTAATTCCTGACACTGGAACTGTGACTGGTGAATGAATATGTCTGATAAATTAACCTAAAAGAATATGCTAGGGCAAATAATTTTAAAGTAACCTCTAGGTACTTTCTAATTTCTGATTCTAGATCCTTCTGATTTCATTGCCTGTGTTTCTGAAGGAATGATTCCAAGGGGACTATGGTCATTCATAAATGTTGATTGCTTATTAGATACTTAAGTTTCACTGTATCTCATCATTCATAATGTTTTCTATGGTGTGCAAAATTTAATAAGATACAGAGATGTTCATTTTCATCTCCAAGCTCATTGAGGTGCCACTTTTCAAGTTCTGTGTTGAACACTAAGGTGCTTTTAATAAATGATCCCAGATGGAGTGTGTGTGTGAGACGGTTGGATAAGTGCATGAGATGTAGACCACAAATAGCATTATACTCAATCACTCCATAAGATGCCACATGGCCTGGGGTAATTTTCCGTAGCGGAATCTAAATAACATTGTTCATTTGCTAATGGTCTAAATATCATAATTAGGACATATTGTGCTATAGAACTCTAATTACTGATAAAAAGCAACTTTCATCATGACCTTCTCCTGTTTAAGGGAAATGATCATTATACCTAACTCCAGCCTTTCAACCCCTTGATCGTTCCAATAAAGCATTTCTGAAAATGCCAAACACATTGCTTCGTTTAGCATTGCTGTTCTAACTGGGAATTAATGATTTATATCTTTTTAAATGTCATACATTTGGAATCACTACCAGGTGAGAAGCAAAATAGCAAAAAGTGCATATCTTAGCAACCATTAGACATGTGCTTACTGAGGTTGCAACTAACCACTGTACAACTGCTGACAAGACAGGGCATTTTTTTCCCTCTCTTTCACTGCACCTCATACCAGAGGCACCGCCAAGCAAGCCAAAAGGAAGCTTAATCCAGTCAGATTCAATTGCAGCAGTATGGTTCCATGTATCTCAGCATCCCTCAGGCCCATTAGATCTCTCTGCAAATAATTGTACCTGTACATCTCTGCATAACATCAAGGCTAAGCTAGCTTTATGAAGTGGTGGAGTGGGCTGCCTACATGACATGATATATAGAGTGTCTCTGTTGTCGATTATCAGACTCTAATGTGTCCTTAATGAAAATTCAAATATCCTTAAAAGGAAAAACATGGTAACCTATCTCAACTGAAATCTCGATTACCTGAGAGCAAGTGATGAACAGGTCATCTGGGTACACAGTAGTAATAGGGTCTCAGAACAGCGAGTAGTCATTCACTCATTCATTTAGAAAATAAGCACTGGCTGGACACCTATTTTATTCTAGGCAACAATATAAATTTAGTGCATAAAAATACATGAGTGCAATTTCTGTATTCAGAGAACTTAGAGTTCACTGGAGGAGACACGCAAGAAATAAGGCAATCAAAGTAGGAAACGAGAACTATGGAAGCACGTGGGAAGGGCACCTATCCACCTATCCTGGATTAGGTTGAGGAGGACAGCATGGAAGTTTGCTGGAGGAGACCAAATAGGAGCTAAATCTTAAAGGAGTCACCCTGGAATATGGATTTACAGAGTTAAATACGTTTTCAAGTTAATGAAAAAATACAATTATTAACTTTTTGACTCATAGAAGGTCAAGAATAATTGTTGTGACTTCCTGGAAATGACAGTGGTTTTATTATTAGAATTGCAACATGACCCATGAACTAACAATCAGCAGACATGGACCATTTTTCTAACTTGGCCACTGTCTGTGGAAATTGAGTAAGTACTTGTCCTTTTTGTGTCTTAGTTGCCTCATTTGTGAAATGTGTGATTGGCACAGTCCTACTTTGTTTAGAGTATCTTCCCTGTCCAGTTTGGGGCTGGGGTTTGTACTTTGTCCAAGGTTCTGTGACAACAGACAGGGTCCTGTCCCTCCCACCTTTAAAAGAAAAAATAAATGGTATGTGAGTGTTCATGACAAATTTTACTTACATCATCATTTTGTATAGTAACAATCAAGTGTCTGTCCTTAGACAATAGCTCATTATATTTACCATCACATTTAAAAGTTTTCTCTGGAAACTGACTTTTTTCAGAACATTATCGAAAGGAAAAAATACATTAAATGCTACAGTTAACGTTCGTAACAGAACACAATTTAGTTAAAAACGTGAACTAGAGAATCTAGTTACCAAATTCCTTTAAATTTTCTTTTGGCAGGCTTTCATTAATTTAGGCCATATTTGTAAAAGGACCAAAGAGAGAAAAGTAAGCTCATTAACAATAGATTATATCCACACTTTGCTAAAAGTGTTTTTTTCTAAATTACACTTTGCAAATAATAAGTCAAAATTCCAAAGGAAAAATCTATGTTAATAAAAATAGCAGTCTTCAAAGACCCATCCAAAATATATTGCCCATTAAAAATGTAGTTTTTTTAAAGAATAAAAGTAAAAGGAATTATGTTGTTTTTCCCGTATAATTGTCTGTGGTTATCTTATGATAGTGAAATTATGAATCTGAAGAGAACAAACGTTAATTGAGTCCAGATTAATAAAAACATATTCTCACAAGGGCGTTCTTTATAAGAATTTTTAAGCTAAGTCAATCTTCAAAACCCACAAGCAGCCTTGAGAGGTGTAAATCTGGGTGGAAGAGACATAACTAAGAACAACAAGACATCAAAAAGAGTTGTTAAGTGATCATGGAAAAAGTATATTATTTCACAGGGAAAATGCATCAAGTGGTAAAAACAAACTTATCCATTTGAAATAGACCAGGCACATGTGGCCCTCGTGCAACAATTGCTACCCATTAGATGATATCACTGTGTTTGATGTGCAAATGTTAGTAGCAGGGAGCTTGTCGTGATTGGAAAGAATAAGGTTTGCTGATCTGAAAACTTAAGTACTGCTCTGAATCCTCCTTAGCCCATACCACAGCTGGGAGAAATGGGCTGTGTCATAAATGCTCTTGTGTGTCATAATCAGTATTGAAAATAGCAGTCCAGGGGCCGCCCGGTGGCGCAGCAGTTTAGTCCGCGCTTGGCAGCCCGGGGTTCGCGGGTTCAGATCCCAGGCGCCAGCGGACGCACTGCTCGTCAGCCACGCCGTGGCGGCGTCCCATATAAAGTGGAGGAAGATGGGCACGGATGTTAGCCCAGGGCCAGTCTTCCTCAGCAAAAAGGGGAGGATTGGCAACAGATGTTAGCTCAAGGCTGCTCTTCCCCACAAAAAAAAGAAAATAGCAGTCCTCCAGTATAATTAGCATCCTGGTCAATCACAAAAGAACTCATCTTCTGAGAGTAGATTAATTCTGTTATATTAATAACAGATTAATAATATATTTCTTCAACATGTCCTATCCTTTCTTAGGATGGTGACTACTTTTTTTAAATACTAAGATTCTATTAGATTTCTTTGGCATCAGTTTTCATTATTTGGAAGAAGCCCACATTGTGTAGAGAGTTGCAAATCCCAAATTGTTATTAGTGATCATAAAACCTTTCAAATTTTAGAAAATTACATTAGATTCTACAGATAAAGTGTAGGCAAATGCAGATTTGCTATAAAGTTAAGAAGTGCAAGCTAGAATTATGACAGCCATAGTTTTCTTCACCAACTTTTCTTTTTTAAAGCATAATATAATATAACTTTATACCAATATTGGAAATTTTTGTTATTCAATGATCATAATGAATCATGAAATGATAAACAGCACTATTTGTGAACTAGTTCCCCCATTGACTGTATTTGAAAATAGTATGCTTACAAAGAACTTTCTTCTCATCATTGGCTGTCATCTCATAATGCCTAATTTCTCTCTGTTCTGACTCTGGGAGAAAAGAATTAATGGCGACAAAGCTTTAATGAATTTTGCTATGGAGATGCTGGGAAAGAGTCTTTCTCTCTGGGTGGGTGTCTGAATCTGGGCTACCCCCAGATTTAGATGCTGAAACAAGGATTTCAGTGCAAATTGCTTACATGGGAGGGCATCCAAGAAAGCACTAGATGGGATGTAGAGAAGAGAGACAGGGAAGGGAGGGAGGTCAATAAAGGTGCAATATGGAGTAGGTTCCTGCTGTGGACAACTGGGCTCTGTCCAGCTAGGATTATGGGAAACCATGGAACGTGTCTCCAAGTTATCAACCTGAGTAAGAAGTATTTACCTCCAAGTCATATCGGTTGAAGACTGAGGGCTGAAAATGGAGAAATAACCAGAGATCCCTAGAAATATGAAAGAAATATAGAAGTACTTTGCACAACTATATACAATTATTAAAACATGGATATCATGTAGTTTATTCTGAAAAAAATGCAATTTTGTCATAGATGAGATGCAAAGTCTAACCAGACCAATTACAGGAAAGAATTGAGAGAATTTTCAAATTTTCACTTCTGAAAAACACCAGACCTGGATGGAGTCACAGGTGAAGTCAACTAAACCTTAAAGAATGGAAAATTCCAGTACTTTTGAAAATCTGTTAGTATAATTCACCATATTAATAAGTAGAATAACTGAAAAATAATGCCATTTGGTAAAATTCACCATCCATTCCATCTTTTTAAAAAACTTAAATAAAATTTGATTAAATGAGTAAGTGATTAATGGTAAACACCAGAAGTATTTGCAACAAGTTTGGAACAAAATAAGGATACCCATTGTATCAATAAAGATGCTCTATTAGTTGTCTATTGCAGCATAACAAATTGCCCCAAAACTCAGAACTTTAAGAAAGCAAGTATTTATGATCTCACGGTTTATATGGAACTCAGGAATTCAGGAGCAGTTTAGCTGGGTGCCTCTTGCTTAGGGTCTCTCACAAGACTGCAGTCAAGGTGTTAGGTCTGCAGTCATGTCAAAGCTCATCTGAGGAAGATCTCTACATTACTACTTATACCAAAATAAAATCCAGATGATCAAAGATTTAAACACGCACACACACACACACACACAAATGCTAAGACTCAAAACCCAAAAGCCACACAAGTAGCTACACTTGATTTAAAAATGTTAAAATTTTTTTGAATTGAGGATGTCACAAACAAAATAAAACAACACAACAACAACAACAAAACTTGGAAAATATTTGTAATTTACATTGGAATAAAAAAGAGCTGATTTCCTTAACAGAGAAAAATATTTTACAAATAAATGAGAAACTCTAAAATTGTATTAGACTAATGTGAAAAGTAAATAGAGTTCACAAATAAAGAACTTAAAATAGCATATTGTTATGATAAGATGATACACAGCCTTACTCATCATTCACACAATCTCAATGTTTCTATATTTCCATGGATCAGACTAGCAATAATTTCAAATAATTCAACAATTTCATAATTTCAATCAACATGCAATCTCCTACACTGTTAGTGGAAGTTCAAATTGCTATAATTGCTTTTAAAGATAATTTTAATTAAAAAATATGCTTGACATTTGGCCTAGAAATTCCCTTACTAGAATCCTATCTTATAAAAAATTTACATTATTTAGTGTATCTACAGGGTTATCCACTTCTTTGTTTGTAATTGTGAAAAGCTGGAGCAATCTAAAAGCCTTTCAATAGAGGACTAGTTAAATAAATTATAATATATCCATTCAATGGAATAGTATGCAGCTCTTAAAAGCGAGGCAGATCTTTGGATGCAGCTAATATATCAAAAAGTACAATATATATCCAAAAGTACAATTAAGATTATTTTTTTATTTTATTTTTTTTGTGGGGAAGACCAGCCCTGAGCTAACATCCGTTGCCAATCCTCCCCTTTTTGCTGAGGAAGACTGGCCCTGGGCTAACATCCGTGCCCATCTTCCTCCACTTTACGTGGGACGCCGCCACAGCATGGCTGACAGGCAGTTCGTCGGCGGGCGCCCGGGATCTGAACTCGCGAACCCCGGGCTGCCAAGCGCGAACTAAACCGCTGCGCCACGGGGCGGCCCCTAATTAAGATTATTTTTAAAAGGGCCAAAACAGGAATTAGAATATGTGCCTAATTATATAAATTGTTAAACAGATTTAATTAGAAAGTCTGTGTGTGTGTGAGTGCATGTCTGTGTTAACTTTTGGGGAGTAGGACTGGCTATTGGGAGGGAAGAGAAACTATATATTCTACCCCCTATTGTATGGTTTGACTATTAAAATTGCAAATAATTTTTGATGATTTGGTAAATTTTAACAAATACATAATTTTCTAATAATTAAAATTGTATACTTGTATTACAATTAAAATCATATAAGAATTATCTTGGAAATTAGGAAAATAATGATATATACAGTAATTTGGGGAACAAAAGTAAAGGCCAACTTTTTCCAAAGTATGTTCGTAGAAACTTGGTCTTGAAAATGGTTAAAACAATAACAGCCATAACAACAACCACAACAAAAAAGTGTTTTTCAGTCAAAATAATCAGAAACACCTTGAACTCTACCTCAGACATCCCATATGCAAGCCTCTTAAAATCTTGCAGAAAAGAAACTTTTCTTGTTTAACCAAGTGTTTTCCAAACACATTTATTTAGATAATTTTTCTATATTTGACTTATCACTTATTCATATCTCACAAAACACGCTTGTAACATCCATTTGGAACAGTACCAGAGGCAATGAAATCATTTTATCTATGTTTAAGATGAGTACCAAAACATTTGATTCAGACTCACTTGGCTGCCAGCTGGAGAAACTCCAGAAGGATGTCATTCTGGCCACATTCCTAGGTGCCACGGTCCTTCTCTCTCTGGGAAGTTACCTAGTACTGAGAGGCATCCTGCCCTCAGCTGAAGTGTGGTACAAGGCTGGGATTCTTCTGAGATCCATGGAAGAGAGCAGCTACAGGAATTACTCTCTTTGATACCAGGCAAGAGGCAAGATACTCCTGGCAGAGAAGAAGGCTCTTTTCTCAGAAGCTGGACGAAAATCTTTGAATATTTCAAATGGCAGAATCCTGTTGATTCCTTTGCAGAGGGGCTACCCCTGGACTGCTCTTGGTGGCATTGTTTGTTTGTGCCAGTGCTGTTAGAACCGGAGGACCACTGTGCTACTGGCCTGAATTGTTCTCAGCCCTGGCAATCAGGAGAGAGATGCAATTGGCATGCAGGGAGAACTTGGAGGATAGAAACTTCTTCCACAGAGCTACCAGAATGGTAAGACTTTGCCAATTCCTCTTTAGGGGAAGGGGGGGCAAAAAAACCTCTTGA
Source organism: Tapirus indicus (assembly GCA_031878705.1). Taxonomy (NCBI): domain Eukaryota; kingdom Metazoa; phylum Chordata; class Mammalia; order Perissodactyla; family Tapiridae; genus Tapirus; species Tapirus indicus. Next base: position 110,801,526 of record CM062921.1, on the reverse strand, counting down.
ATGCTTTCTAACGATAATCTAATAAAACTAGAGATCAACAAAAAAAGTGAAATATTAAAAATTAAGAAAGACCCATGACTAACCCATGAATCAAAGGGAAATTGAAATAAAACTTACCTGGGAGACTAACAAAAGCTGCACTTATGGGAGAATTTATAATCTAAATGCCTAAATTATTTCAGAATTATGGGGAATAAATTTGAACAGTCACAACGTCAATGGCTGCATATAAGGCAGGTATATATTTTTTTCTATGAAATTTTCCCTCATATGTGAATCACTATATATTTGAGTTCTTACAAAACCTCTCAAATAATGCATCATGCTCTCAAGTATGTTTTAAAAAACAAAGATCCATTTGAGGAAGACATATTAGCCTTCAATGACAGCCTTCAATGCTAGTTTGGGATGATTATAAAGTTTACCTGACATAATTGGTTAAAGAAGGTAGTAAAGAAATTCAATGCAGATTTAGTGATTATCCCTGAGTAAATAATTCTATAATTACAAATTCTGGATTTTATGAGGAACATGAATTTTAAAAATTATTCAGAATAAAAATATAATGGTTACAATTTAGAGATCATAAGAATTTATTTTGGAACAGATTGGAAGAAATGAGAAACTGTCTTATTCAAATGAGATTTAAGTGTGTGAGGAAATATCAGAGAACCATCAGCTGTGGATCCAAACGGTGGTGCATCTGAAACAACTTAGACGATGTGAAGATGATGTGCATTAGGAACAAGGACTCGGTAACTTACAAAGTGGAACCAGCATAAAAAAATACAATAATTTCAAAGATGCATTTAATGAATTCGAATAAAATTGTTTCAAAAATGTGAGAGAGGAGTTTCTGGTACTGCATGTAAGAAGCTTGGAAGTCTCCACTCCACCCTAACAAGTAAAAAACAGAGCAAACTGAAAACTCAGCGACTTTCTTAGCTTTGTAAGTAAAGTGAGGTTACAGGGTAAATCGCAGCCCCCCAAATTGGAGATGCGGACAGGCCAATGCAGAGAATCACAACTCAACAGAGCAGCAACCTTCGCTGGACCCAGTGCTGGGGTGGGGAATCCTGAACTGTAATTGACAAATTGCTGTAACAGAAGGAAGATTTTTTGAAAAAAATAAATCAAGGAATTAAAATAAATATAAAATTTGTAGAGATAAGATACCAATAACATGAAGTAGGAGCAAGCAGTTATTTAAAATATCTAAATGGAAATACTGACATTGAAAAATAGAATTGTTTAAAGAGCTCATCAGAAAGGATGACTAGCCAAATAATGAATTAGTGAGTTAGAATTTCAGAATGAATAACTTTTCCAGAAGATATCAGAAGAAATAGAGAATTGGAAACTATAAGAGCTAAGAAATTAAGGAAATATCATCTTTATAATAGAATTTCTGAAAAAAAGATATAAATAGAGGGAATAGATTATTTAAATAATAATCAAGAATTTCTTAATTAAGGATATCTGAGAAATTAAAGGATGGTTCAATATCAGATAATTGTCTATGTTATTTGCTATTTTAATGGATCACAGGAAAATAATATTCCCTCAATGGATCTAGAGGAAGTAATAAAAATATTTTACCATCTGTTTATTATTTGAAACTCTCAAAAACTAGAAATAGACTTAATTTTATAAAAGCTACGTACACAAATCTCTGCAACCATAATACCTGAATAAACTTACTGAAATCAAGAGCAAGATTAAGACTGGGATGTCCAATGTCATTATTATTATTTACCACTGTATTAGAAGCCCTGGCTAATGCATAAGAAAAGAAAAAAGAGATATGTAAGAATTGGAAGATAAGAAATTATTATTATTTGTAGATTATCTAATTATGCACATTAAAACCTCACAAAATCAACAGATAGAACTCACCAAACTAATAATATACCTTTTTTTCTTTGAGGAAGATTGGCCCTGAGCTACCATCTGTTGCCAATTTTCTTCTGTTTTTGCTTTCTTTTTTTCTCCCCAAAGCCCCAGTAGATAGTTGTATGTCATAGCTGTGCATCCTTCTAGTTGCTCTATGCAGGACGCTGCACCAGCCTCGCTGATGAGTGGTGCATGGGTCTGTGCCCAGGATCCGAACCTGCGAGCCCCAGGCTGCTGAAGCAGTGTGTGAACTTAACCACTACACCACCAGGCCGGCCCCCATATACCATTTTTCAAAAGCAACAAAACTAGATTATTTATTAAGAAGTCGTAAAAATGCATAATATCCTTATAGATAAAAATTTTTTAAACTGTCTTGAAGAATGTCACAAATAGAATTAAAGTAAATAAACATACCCTGTTCCCTGATGAAATGACCTAACATTGTAAAGATTCGCAAACTTATAAACTTACAAGGTATTAGTAACTACAATATCCAAAGAACTCAAGGAAATCATATAGAAAATGATTTTTTTAAATAGCAAAATTGGTAGAGTCAAATTGATCACAACACTAATGTAGTAAAAAATACTGTTACAGGAATGAACAAATAAATAGTCAAACAAAATAAAGAAACCAGAATTTATATACATATAGTTTAGTTTGGTTTAGCAAAATTGGCATTCATTTAATTCTGAGAGTAATTATGGTTCGTATAATAAATGGCACTGACACATAACTATTTGGGAAACAACCTAGATTACATCATATATAAAAATAAATTCCAGGCTTTCAGTAATGGTGGAATATGTCATTTTGACCGAGCCTTTACTGGAAAAAAAAAAAAAAACCCAAAACTAGAATAGCTAGACAAATAATAAGTATAATCTGTTTAAAAGTGTTAAAAAGCTACCAAAGAAGAAAACTGGGGAATGCACCATTCCAAGGAAAGAAGGAAATGGCGGGGACCTGATATTTTCCCTTTGCCAGCTTTACCCTTCTTCCTGCTCCTGACTTGAGGAGGTTGATCCGCATATACATGAATAGTTCTCCCGTACTTTCAGAGAAATTTATAGCTTTAAATTTAAATTCTAAATATTGTGGAAAGGAAGTTTTAAAAAGACACCATACATAAACCCAAAAGAAATTAGAAGGAAAATAATAAATATTAATGAAATTAATGAAACAACAAACAAACATAAAATAAAGGGAGTCGAAAAAAACCAAAAGCTTTTTTTGGAAAAACTTTTAGATTTCTTGAGGAATTGATCTAGAAAAAAAAACAAGAGAGAAGGCACAAATAACAATATCGGGATTGAAAAAACAATGATTATATATACACATTATGCATAGTATAGACATTATGCCACAGACATTTAATAGTTCATAAGAGAATTTTATAAAAACTTTTTGCCAATAAATTTGAAAATTTAGATTACCTAGAAAGAGACAATTTATCAAAACTAAAATAAAAATAGAAAATGTTAGTTTTTTTTTATCTAATACAGAAATTGAATCTGTGAATAAAACCCTTGTGTGTGTGTTCCGGGGTTTTCTAACAAGTGTTTAAGAAAGAATAAAGCTAGTTTTACAAACTCTTTTAGAGATGAGAGTAATAGATAACAGGGCATTAAGTATTGTTAGAACTTATTAAAAACATCAAAGCTATTACCAGAAAGAAAAATTATAGACATTTCTCTTTTATAAAAAGAAATGTAAAAATCTTCACCAGAACATTAGCAAATTGAATCCAGTGTTATGTAAGAATGATAATTTATCTCAATGTAGTTTGAATTCTTCCAGAAAAAAAGATGGTTTAATATTTGAAAATTACTAAGTATTATTCATCCCATTAATAGAATAAAGGAAAAATAACAAATGATCCTCTCTACCAATTCAGAAAATGCATTTACCATAGTTCAACATCCATGTATGATTTAAAAAAAAAAAAAAACTTTGTTAGCTAGAAATAGAAAGGCATTTACTTAATAAAGTAATAAAAGGTATAACTTTTAAAATGATAACTTTTAAACAGATAAAAGATATCTACAAAGCCTATAGCAAACATCATAGGTGATATAATATCAAAAAATTTCCCTTTTAGAGAGAGAATGAGAAAAATATTCCCTTCCATTCAGCATCAACTGAACAGCTTACATAGTGCAGAAAAGCAAGAAAAACAAAATAAAATGCATGGCTTGGAAAGGAAGAAACACGACTGTTATTATTATCAATATAATTGCATATATAGAACATCCCCATGAAGTCCAGAGTTGAATTAGAAGGATTAAAACATGAGTTTAGTAGCATCACTGGATGCAATGTCAGTATTAAAAAATAGATTGCAAGGGGCTGGCCCCGTGGCCTAATGGTTAAGTTTGGCACACTCTGCTTTGGCAGCCCAGGTTCAGTTCCCAGGTGCAGACCTACACCATTCATCAGCAATCACATTGTGGCAGTCACCCACACACAAAATAGAGGAAGATTGGCAAAGATGTTATCTCAGGGTGAATATTCCTCAGGGAAAAAAAATCAATCATATTTTTATATACCAGAAACAAACAAAAATAATAATTATAAAACTCTATTTTATCATAGCAGAAAAAATCAATTACATAGAAATTAAGAGAAATTAAAGAGAATGGAAATAAATTAATAGTTATACCATATTTCTGGAGAGTGTAATTTTTCCAAATTGATTTATATTTTCAATGCAATTTTACTCAAAATCTTCACATTTTTTTTTTGTGTTATGTGGAAACTGAGAAACTAATTCTAAATTATATATCCTACAAAGTACTCATACTAGTAAAGACAATAGTAAAGAGCAAGAAGAAAGAAGATTTATTCTACCAGTTATTAAGACTAAGAGGTAAAATCTGCAATTATTAAAAGTGTGGTAGTAGTGCAGGATGGACAAATGGACCAATGCAAAGAGGCTCAAAACAGACTCACTCCTAGGGGCTGCCCTGCAGTGCAGGAGGAACAGGATGGTCTCTTGGTAAATGGATAATTTGAATAATCACCTTGGGGGAAAAAACACAGCTTCACCCTCATCTCATACCACACATGCCATTAATTTCGCATAGGCTGAAGATGTAAATGTGAAATGCAAAACACTAATATTTCTGAGGGACAATATAAGAGACATCATCACATCCTTGGAGAAGAGAAAGAATTCTTAAACATGGCACAAAAAACACTAACCATAAAGGAAAAGCATGATATATGGACATCATTACAATTAAGAATTACCTAATTTTCATCAAATGGCACTTTTAGAAAAATAAAAAGGCAACAAAGTGGAAAAAGGATATTTGTGACATATAACTAATCAAGAGTTCATATCTAAATGTTTAAAGAATGATTACAATTCAATAGAAGACAACCAATAGAAAAATCGATAATTGGCACTTCAAAGTAAAGATAGCCAATGACCAATAAACACATGAAAAAGTGCTTAAAATCTTAAGGAATCAGAGAAATGTACACTTAATCCAAATGAGGTATTACTATCCCCCCCTGTCTAAAATTAGAAGATAAACAATACGAGATACTGGCTATCAAAAATAATGATAGCAATCCATAAAAGAGATTTTCCGAAAGGTCAGTGAGAGTAAAATATTTCCGAACCTCGCTAATAGGAAGATGCAAGTTAAATGGTCCAAGTATAAATTACAAGATCATTTTAGATATTAATCTCAATATTTATTAAAAGTAAAAATACATTCATTGTTTGACTTTGCAAATCCACTTTTGACAATCTCTTCCCAAAAATAAAAGCATAAAGATATGTGTTCTATATGTTTATTTCAGCATGGTTGGGAGTGGCAAAGTATGGGGGAGGGAAGATCCCTGAATACCCTATACACACAGACACACACACACACAGACACGCACACACGCACAGACATACACAAATGATTGAATAAACGAATAAACCATACTATAGATGCTGTTTAGCTATTAAAACAAATGTGTTAATCATCAGTTATATTGATCTGAATGGCTGTTAGGAACACAGTTCAATTTAAAAAGGAAACTGCAGAGTTATTGTCTTGGTTTTAAAAAGTTCAAGTGCAAAAAGAGCAAAATATCAAAATGTGTATGTGTGTATGTATGTTTGTAAGTATTTATAAGCAGGGAAAAATGTGTGCAAGAAAACGCATCAGGCTGTTATGTATCCTAGGGCAGTGGATGTAAAGATTTCAGGGAAGGAAGAAATTGTTAACCTTTTCTTTATGTGTCTTGTATTGTTTCCCAAATTATTAGGAGTATGTAGTACTTCTGTAATTTTTAAAACACTGTAATGAAAAATAAATAGAATAATAAAAATTGTGACTAAAATATCTTTAAGCAGAACCAAATAGCTACAATGCTCATGCTCTGCCAAAACATCTTATGACTAAAAACTGAACTGAGAACTGAAACTTCACTTAGAATTGAATTCTCAAGAAGCCGACTTTTCCTAGCTTCTATGGTGGATGTGATAAAAAGCAGGGAATGTCTGTTTTCTGTGAATCACTGGTGTCTGTATGCATGACTAATGTGAACATTTGGAATTCATAGATTTTGTTATCTAGAAAAGAAACACGGCATATTTTGAAGAACTCTTTTCATAGCTGATGAGTCTTTTTGATGACAGTTGTGCTCTATTTGGCATGTTCAGAGCTGTGCCTCATAATTTTGTAACTACTTTTAATGAACATCTTTAATCACTTTCTTAATCTTTCTCAATTCTTGCTGGCTCAACTAGCAAGATAGCACTCTTTCCGAAAGGGTGGACTCAAACACTTAAGAGCTGCCTTTTGATGGTCATTTCTTTTTGTCACATCAAAACAGTGCTGGCCTGAGAATCACATGAATGCCTTTGTCTCTCAATTTAAACAAAAGTAACCATTACAGATAGCATCAATGCCATTTTTAAAAAAGGTGTATTCAGTTTTAAAAAAGGTGTATTCCTCATGTTATCTCTATCTGCTTAATTTAGCAAGACAGTAAACCATAAATTAGATCCATATCATCCTTGGGTTTTTCAATATTTCTTCATTCTTTATGCATATAAACTTAGGATAATACTAAATTTCTTCATTTTGCCAATTATATGTAAAAGAAATTTCTAGGAAACAATACGAATCTGCATTTCTTAGATGACTTTTAATAAACTATATTTTAACATTTGTATATCAAGATTTAGTGTTATATGTTTCAACGTCTTAACTCTTATCTGAATGTGTGTTTCAGAAAGTGTCTGCATAATAAGTTAAATGAAGTTCAGTAAATGAGGTACCCTTAGCTTTGTTTTCTTTCCACTTCTATCATTATTATTATTTCAAAGTTTGATGAAAAGAAGCAACTCTTTATTGGCTGAAACATTTATTAACAATGCAGAAGTTACTGAAAAAATGTTATTTTACTTATGGTTTGCTCTCTTTTTCTCAAAAGGGATCACGTTTAGATAACAATCGTCAGAACTATTAATATATATGACTTTTCTTTAGAGTTGATTTTAATGATCCATTATCCTTAATAGATTTTAAATAAATATACATATGTATCTACTTATTTCAAATTATCGACAGATTAGGATTTAAAAATCAAACTCATTTGCAAAATTATTTCTTAGAGTTAAGGATTCACAGTGTGGTAACAAAATAAAGCCCAAATTGTATAGTACCTGGTCAGTAAAAGTTCCCTGACATCAGTCTTGATGATTTTTTAGGTTTGACACCAAAAGCAAAGACAACAAAAGCAAAAATAAACAAGTGGGACTACATCAAACTAAAAAGCTCTGCTTAGCAAAGGAAACCATCACCAAAATGAAAAGACAACCTACTGAATGGGAGAAAATATCTGCAAATTATATATCTGATAAGAGATTAATATATCCAAAATACCTAAAGAACTCATACAACTCAGTAGCAAAAAACCCAAACAATTTGATTAAAAAATGGGCAGAGGAACTGAACAGACATTTTTTCCAAAGAAGACATACAAATGGCCAACAGGTACATGAAAAGGCTCTCAACATCACTAATCATCAGGAAAATGCAAATTAAAACCACAATGAGATATCAGCTCATGCCTGTTAGAATGGTTATCACCAAAAAGACAAGAGACGAATGTTGGTGAAGATGTGGAGAAAAGGGCACCCTTGTGCACTGTTGGTGGGAATGTAAACTGGTACAGCCACTGTGGGAAACAGTAGGGAGGTTCTTCAAAAAATTAAAAATTAAACTACCATATGATCCAGCAATTCCACTTCTGGGTATATATCCAAAGAAAATGAAAATACGATCTCGAAGAGAAATCTGCACTCCCATGTTCATTGCAGCATTATTCACAATAGCCAAGATATAGAAACAACCTAATTGTCTATCAACAGATGAATGGATAAAGAAGATATGGTATATATGTATATATACAATGGAATATTATTCAGCCATGAGAAAGAAGGAAATCCTGCCATTTGTGACAAAATGGATGGACGTTATGCTGAGTAAAATAAGCCAGACTGAGGAAGACAAATATTCATGATATCACTTATACGTGGAATCTAAAAAAAAAAAAAAGTCAAAGTCCTAGAAACAGAGAGTATAAATCCTGGAGGGGCTGGGGAGGTGGGAGAAATAGGAAGAGGTTGATAAAAGGGTACAAACTTTCAGCTATAAAATGAATAAGGTCTGAGAATCTAATGTAAAATATAGTGACTATAGTTGATAACACTGTACTATATAATTGAAATTTGCTAAGATGGTAGAACTGAAATGTTTCACCCTCGTAAAACAAAAACAAAAACAAACACACACATAAGGATTCAAAACAAACAAACAAAAAAGATTCACGAACCTTCCAACAACCTCATTGTCATTTTTTTATGTCTTTCTCTTCTTATGTCTTTCTGTTATTACATGTATCTGTATCTATATTTTGGTGGACTGGTTATTTTCCCCATATGGACAAATTTTAGTGCTTTCCATATTCAAACTCTGTTTTGTTAACTGTTTTTATCTTAAATTTAACTTTCATCATCAAATTGCTAATTGGCATTTTTCTTCACAGACTTTTTCAAGTTGAAAATGCAGTTCTGTGTTCTGACCTTTTATTTGGTTCATTAGTTAAGAGTGATGTTACATGAAGTAACACTGCACATGAGTTTGAGAGGGAATGTGAAACTTGGGTGTATACTTAGATTTCTGGAGTGTGGATCTGTGCCTGTTGTGTCATAGGAATGCTTGCTACGAGCATTCACCTCTCAGGGACTGTGCCACAGAACCCACTTGGGTAATTTGCGTGTCTCCAAATAATTAGATTCATATATTATGTTATCAAGTTAAAATGCTGAAGTAGGCCTTTAAAGGGTGGCTTTTTAAAGTTTCTGCAAAGAAACCATGGGTTAAACACAATGCCAATAGTGTAAGCACACGTGAGCAAAAAAATGGCAGAGCCAGAGTATCCAACTTTGAAAAAGCATTTGCTAAGAATAATAAGGAAATTGGACAAAAAATTAAAACAATTAAGTAAACTATTTGAATGTGGATTTATAACAAAATTCATTGACAATGAACTTTTCCTTAAGTATAAATTGTACCTTAAGATACTAACCAGTAACATAAGTATATATGAAACAATTATGAGTAAAAATACATCTATTGAGGATACACGCCTTAAAATTTTTTATTAATGAGTTGTATAAATGCAAACGTTTGGAGACCAGATTGTAATGAACTCTGAGCTTTCTAATGCCAAGGACTTCCCAGTCTGTGAACAATAGCCACCATATTTGAGAAATTGATCAAATTTTTGATAGGTAATCCAGTATTTTAGGTTATTCAAAGGATAAATAGATGTAGATCCTGCCATCAAGGAACATATAGTCCGTTGATAACTAATTAATTGTGACTAACGAAGATATTTTTCCAATGCATATAATACTATCCCTCATAGAAAACTTTGCTACCAGTGAGAACTTATAGTTGATCAGTAGCCAGCATCTACTTTATGAAAATCAAACTATAGTCCTGCTGAACTAAAACTAATTTCTCGCATATGTTTTTGCATTTTAATCTTATTTCCAGTTCCATTAATTCTGCTTTTGCTCTTTTCTCTCTATAGGTTGTCTGCTATTATGGTCTACTTATCTTGTATGCTCTGGGAAGCCCTCTTCAATATGTATGAACTCCCCAAATACGGCATCACAATAAAGTATCAATGCAGCAATGAAATGGATTAAATTTGGCAGACTCTATAGTCTGAATATAGACTCTTCTGGAAAAAACATTGCCTAAAAAAGAAGAAACAGAAAAAAATAATAAAACAAACTAAAAAAGACCTCATCATCTTCGTTCATGGGTAGTATAAGTTCAATTAAGTGTGCTATGCAGCAGCATACAGAATCAATTTTAAAAATTAGGTATCTGGAAATATGAAGGGAAAGTAGGTCATGTCAGATTAGGACTTTAGATTCAAAAGACATAATATCTTAAGGCATGCTAACCTCATATTCCAAAGAACATGAAGAGGACATTTAAAGAAAAAAGAAATAAAACTGTCAAATCCCTTCACAAAGGGAAAAATGATACGTAACTAAAGAACAAATAGATAACAACTCAAAAGTATAATATTTGTTTATCTCATGCCTTTTTTAATCCAAAAGGAATTTTGAAAACAGATGAATAAAGAAATGTATATTGTTCCATAGAAATATATAAATAATGTAGATGTTTTAATTATATGACAATACAAGTTGAAAGAGTTAGAGACAGGACATAAACATAATATATTACTAGAATATTCTTCTTAAAGATAGTGACATCATTGTTCATGGAGCTGAACTTCTGATTTTTGGTGCATATCTGAAGAATTCTCTTAGTTCTCCAAATCATTTCTATTATTCTTTCAGCTGCCAACAATAGCAGCTAACTTACTATGCTTCATTTTAATAACTAGATAATTGCATTTTGCAGTAATGTTTGACATATTTTAAGATTCACTGTGAAGTCATTTCTAGTCATTTTAAAAGTACAAACACTTGCTCACTTGTAAACTGCTTCAACGTTTGGGCAAAAACAACAGGCATGTCAAAATTCTTCCCATTTCTGTTTGTTCCCATCTCTTACTCCAAAAAGATTAAGAAAGATGAGAATTAATACAATTCAGCATGATTAACATGATATTCATCCTCCAAATCAGTTTAGTTTCATTAGGTTAAGTTTACAATAATACAGTAAGCATAAGAGTTCCAGATCTTAACCCAATAATTTTTAGTGACATCACACTTCATAGTCTTGCTTTCACTCTTCATATAACTATCTCATGTATAATTTGTATTTGTTTTCTAAACATAACATATTATCTGGTAACCCAGACCTCACTAAGGCTCTTGCCTAAATAAACGTGTTTTCTATTTAGTGCACACCATGGGGAAATGGTCTTTAATGGCAAAAGGCCATAGACTACACACAAAAACATTAATAAATCCATAATAATAATATCTCATACTCCAGAAGGACAAACTCACCTGATTCAAGGACTGTACATGGACTGTGGTATTACAAAATAATCACTGCACCCCTGTGTTTGGCTATAATTCCGGGGACAAGTCCATCTAGTGATTGTATCAGTACAAAAACTGGAAAGCGCGATGGGGATAGATATCACAAAACCAGAGGAATGAAGAGATCCCAGAAGTGTGTACAAGAAGCTTGGAAAGGGATGTTCATCAAACCAAATGGGTAAGAAGCAGATGGAGAAATTGAATTGAGGTGCCAAAAATCCAGGAAATTAGAAGATGAGCGTAATTGCAAGCAGGTCTAGAGGGAAAAGAGGTTTCTGGTGTAAAATGGCATATGGTTTACAGCCCATGATCCAGCTGGCCTCAACTCTGCACAAAAATATCTGTGAAGGCAGAGGAAAATCACAAAAGTCAGAACACTATAAACCAGAGTTGACAATAAACCCATTACCAGTACCTATGAGGAATTTTCATAAACTACAAAGCTAAGAGAACTGGACTGAAAATTGCAATAGGTATTCCAACCTTACTTTGTGCAATTAAAAGTTGATAAAATTTTCCCTTTCTGCTATTTTCCCTGATGGGAAATTAATCTTCATCAATCTGGAAACTAGGCAACTATCTACTATATGGGTGAATATTTTGAGATTCCTCTTCCCTCCCCACAACCCAATGACTATTACTACCACGATCATCTCTATTGTACATCTATTGTACATCTATTTGGAGACTACAGAACACAGAAAGCACCTAGTCAAGGAATGTGTGTGTGTGTGTGTTTGTGTTGGGAAGGGGTTGTCCACTGATGTTGTGTAACACCCTAGAAGATATAATCCCGACAAATGAAGTTCTATGGAAAGATATTAATGGGAAAGAACTGAGAACAATGAATACTGTAAGTTTTGAAAGCACTTCATTCTTTGAGTGCTGCAAAATTAGGCATTGAAGTACAAGAGATTCTATCTCAGATCAGCAGCACCTCACTGGCACTTAGCCAATACATGTTGGGCTAAGAATCTTGTGTATCAACCTGCTTTCTGTTTGTAGTCCTGGAAAGGGATTCTGCCAGTGTGCAAGTTTATAGGGTCAATGGCAGTCCAATCAATGGGACTGGGACATCCAAGATAAGATAGTGAGAAGTATGTTTTTTTCAGTAGAGCATTCACTAGGGTTACTCAAGTCACATTAATGAGACACAGTCCCATAGAAACTGTTGTAACTATTGGCAACTTTCTAATACCCACTGAGAATGAGATATTCCATGAAGATGAGATATCCCATGCCTGGAATTCTTCTGCACCACTCTCACTAGGCCACTGTTAGTGATCCGGGATGTAAACGAGGCAGTGGCTCCGGGTTTTTATTTTAAAATGTCCGGTTGCCACAGTAAGTAATCGCTAATTCATTCTTTTACTTTTACTTGAAATAATGGTGAATGTAGGGGTGAGATTTTGGGAGCAGGGTGGGCAAGCAGAAGCAGAAGCGTAAGTTCTTCTTGCCTTCTCCGTGAATAATGTCATTGATCTCACTGTGCGGTTTTTAAGTGGGCCATGAAAGCAATTTTAACATAGGAATTTGAAAACAGATCTTGCTAACAACAGCCTCAATGGATTAAGGATTAACTTTGGTGATTCGTGTGCAGGACAATACACATCTGGATGTATACACTTTAAGATGTTTGCTAAAACACCAGACACACCTAAAATTCCTCTTAATGTTTCATAGCCAGTCCTTGAAAAAAAAAGCTTTCGTGAGATTCACAGAGACTTTGTTCTGCATCAACTTATGTTTTTCCCTGGTCCCTCAAGACTTTATGCCCAGATACCTTCTTGTTGCTGTGTCTGTTGATTCGGGTCTGTGCCTCTTTTGACCACTTACCTAGCCTTGGACCTCAAATCCGGTTGCCCAATCTCCTTGTTGACTTTGCCCTACAGCGTCTGACAGACTTTTTCTACCTCAGTGGGACTTTTTGGATGAGACTTTGGGCCCATCTATTAGCCCATTTTCCTGTTTTATCAGCTCTACCCCCTCACCTGCCCTGCGGCTGCTCAAGCCCCAACATGGTCTTTTTCTCTCTCAGTTCAGATGAAACTATTCCTTGAATTTATGAATTTAGTTAGGACACTACGTAGGCAAAGCCACAGAGACAAAACAAATTGATAAAAATCCTACACTTTGCAGTTTTTATTTTGTACGCTTTGCTTGATTTCCACATGGAGAAATCTGATGTCACTGGGAACCGAGGCCAGAAAGTGAAGACAGCACTGAACCCTCTTTGGGGACAGATAAAAATGTAAACAGATGTAATTAAAAGATTGCAAAAATTCTGTTAGAAGTGTAAGCAGACAATGGGTCATAAGAATAATTATTATCAGGTTCTCCTATTGCCTGAAACATTCAAAGCTAATTTATTGGGGAATACTTAAGATAGTTTTCTTTTTAAATAAGAAAACTTTTTACTGCTGTATATTCTGGAAAATGTGCATTTCTTCTCTGCAGATTGAGAAGATTTTCAACGGATGTGTTGCTGCCTATGTCTGCGTTTAAATCCTCACACTTAAATCTTCACATCTGGAGAAGTTTAGGTTTGGAAGACCTGTCTTTTAGCTGCTCTCCAAACAACCCCATTGCACATTGTATATGACTCTATCTGTGGCTTTTCTCTTTCCCCAACAACGCAGATGGCTTAGGTAAAGAGTAGGTGTGAAAATATATAAATAGGCTCTGGAAGTTTTTTGACTCTTCAAACTGTCTTAAAATCAAGTTTCTAGGCCTAAATTCACACTAAGTTTCAGAGTTTGTGTATGGGTAATTTACTGGTCTATCTGTCTGATGCTGAACTGATGTTTTTGTTTGTTTAATGTGAGTGGTCTTTCTAATCCCATTAAGTGGAAACAAAGTTTACAAATGTAAATCCATTTTACTTTGATTTAGGACTTTTGTAAGACCAGGCTTCACAAATCAAGGCCTGAACTTTGACAGCTGGAGTAGTTTCAAAAGGTGTTTCTTCCCCCCACCTTTAAGAGAAAAGGACTAAGACCTTTTCTAAGGGATTCCTTTTTTCTCTTCTAAAGATAAACAGTGTGGGAGTGTGGGAGGTGGAGAGGATCAGGGCCTCTGCAGAGCCTTTTCATCCAGAAGTAACTGTTAAGCCTAAAAGCCTGAGGTCCTGCAGGTGGAATACAATCTGTGGGATTATTCCTGGTGTTTTTCAATTGTTATAATTAATCCCCATTCTTTGAAGGGAAAAATTAACTGAGAATCTCTGTGGAGCACTGAGGGTGAAACTTTGGACTATGAGTCAGAAAACCTGGGGCGAGCTATAATCACCTTGAGCCTCACTTCTTACATCTGCAAAATGATAACAATGATGGTGACCGTGTATTGAACAATTAGAATGTGTTAGATCCTTCTCATTTCTGATGCCCACAATAACCCACATGAGTTTCTGAAAAAATTAATATAGTAAAATGTACATGAAAATGCCTGCCATGCTGTCTAATATTCTTGTGAAAATCAAATGGGGCAATTTATAGAAAAACTATCTGAAAATTGAAGTTGTTATTCCCACTGGAAAGGACCCTGGCTACCTTTCGTGAAATCAATTTCATAGCTATTTTTTTTCATAATTCCATTGCTCTCAGAGGAAAAGGAAATTGTACAAAGATTGTAAGTCTTAATAAGCAAAAAATCAAAATAAGATCATGTAGATATAAGTTTTTTCCCCTGAGTAACAACTTGGAAAAAGTCAATGTACTACATTTGATGGATATTCTTAACAGAAAATTATGGAATTAAGAGACTTAAAGTCTAATAAAAAAATTTTACATTTTCTTTGGGACTCAATAAACACATCACTCTTTATAAGAATGAAAACAAAATAACCTCATTGGCATGACCAGTAAAGAGTAATAGTCAATGCATGGGTGACAAATGTTCTTCTAAGGGTATGTTTATCTCTTGTTCCAAGAAAAGTTTATACACCAAAATTATAGCACTCCTTTTTATATCTGGCATGAAAATAATGGTAATTTTGCCTATTTTTGAAACAATGTTAAACATTATCATACACACAGGAGAGAGAGAGAGAGACACAGAAAGAGAAAGTGAGGATGAACCTTAGTCCTCAAACTCAGACATTCAAAACATGTCTTTATTTTTTAATTTTCTACAACGTAATTTCTGATTCTGAGACTCCTTTTTATCTACCTGGTAAAAAATCCAATTGTCATCATTCTTGCATGTCAGCCCTTCCTCAACCCCGAGGTTCTATCCCAGAGCCAAGGCCTTGGGGGACGTTCATTGGCATTACTACCCAGTCATCCATTCCCCTCTTTGCAAAACTTCTTCAGGTCTGTTGCTTCTATGCCAGGTTTGAAAGAGGCAATGTTTTCCATCTTGTCAATGCGCCCATCTCCCATTCACATCTGGCACCTTGCTGCTTCCCTGGTGAGGCCAGAAAACACAGACCTCTTTCTTTCCTTCTCCACAGCTCACGGAATATGTATTCTTAAGGGAAGATTTCCCACCCTCTATGGACATCCTTATCCATATATTTCTCCAACGCACATTGTCTTAGTCCATGAATCTTCTTTTATATGTTTTAAATTCAATTAAGATTTAGATTTTCGGAAAACAAAAGTCAGAAATATCTGCAGTTTATTTCTACTTTCTGTCTCTGCTACTATCCCTAAAATTGATAATCTCCTTAAAATTGAGAGGGGAGAAAGAAAAAAAATGTATAATTTAGTATAGTATGTATAATTTTAGTGTAGTATGTATAATTCAGTATCTCACTGTATTAGGATTTCCCCCAAATGTGTCCAAGTTCTAATTCCCAGAACCTGTAAATGTTACTATATGGCAAAAGGCGTTTTGCAGATCTGATTAAGTTTAAGATCTTGAGATGGAGAGGTTATCCAGGTGGGCCTGATGTAATTACAAAGGTCTTTTTATGAGGGACTAGGAGAAATTGAAGTCAGAGAGGAGAAGGGGATGTGTTGATAGTAGAAGATATTGGAGTGATATGCTTTGAAGACGGAGGGAAGGGACCACGAGTCCAAGTTGAGGAATATCAGAAGCTGAAAAGAAAAAGGAAACTGATTCTGTCCCTTGACCCTCAAGAGCGCAGGGAAACTGATTTTGGACTTCTGACCTCCAAAACTATAAGAGAATAAATTTATGGTGTTTTAAGTCACTAACTTTGTGGTAATTTGTTACAGGAGCAATAGGAAACTAGTCTACTCAGAATCCCCATTATTATGAGCTAAATGTTCTCAAAATTCAAAGCTTTTCCTGACAATGAAGTTTTCCCTTCTCTGGGAGAACTGGGGTATTCTTAAATACTTTTCTTTTCCATGTGATACATCAATTTATCTCTCTAAACATTGTCTATTTCAGTATTAACAAGTCTTGCTTTTCTTCGGGGAATGAAGAAGAATTTAACATGAGGACAATGTTATAGAATTACTACTAAACATAGTGAACCCCTATCCATGAATTGTTCTATCTGATAGTTTTGAATAGACTTGATCTTCAGAGTTCCACATGTATTCATTAATTCATAAAGAATTACAAACATTTATTGTTAATCCACTGCACTGAGTCTGACCAACGGGATATATGCAAGCATAATTCAAACAAACTCTTGATGAGTACTGCTCATTGGGGCTTGTCTTTTAGGAACTCTTCCTCTTCAGATCCAGACATCACAAGAAGTCCAAGTTAGCCTTATGGAGAAAGCCAAATAGAGAAAGAGGTCTCAGACTCCCAGTTGTCCCTGTGAAAGAGCCGGACGTATGAACAAAGCCATCTTGGATGCTCCAATTCCAGCCACCATCTGACAGAAAGCAAGACCAGTAGAAGAATGGTGGAGCTTAGACCCTGCCAACACATAGAATTGTGATCAAATAAAATGATTGTTGTTTAAACCCACTAAGTTTGGGGGCTGTTTGTTATGCAGCAATAGACAACTGAAGTAGAAAATAGTATCTGAAAGAGAGATGCTGCTGTAAAAATAACCTAAAACATGAGCAGTGGCTTTGGGACTGGGCAGTAAGGATACTCTTGGTAGGCCTTGACAAAGGGCTCTTAAGACTTAAAGGAATTGTTCTATAGCACTGAAGTTAGATAGGGTTCTGTTTCTACGAGATTTATTAGCATGGCTTTTGTTTAATGGACTGGATTATTATTTGATAATCAGAAAACCCACAAAGTTTTAAAGGAACCATATCAGCTTGGACTAAAAGGGACAGAGACATTCAAAGCCAAAAAATAATCTCTGTGCTCTGAACCTTCTGTAGGCCAGAAATAGGCTAAGAAAACTATTCATATGCAAACACAGGCCATTCTTATGGAAAATGAAGGATGTTTCAGGAGGCAGAGCCAGGAGCCCAGAGGCTGGAACAAACAGTTGCAGAAAACTGCTCCCAGAGAGCAGAACTGAGACCTAATGAACATACTTCCTTTATCCCCAGAGCAATGAAAAGGGCTAGATTTCAAAATTGCTATGGATCAGTGACTGCTATGTGCCTCTCATCACCCTATCCCTCATTTTTGAATAAGATATTCTATTGTAGTTCATTTGTCCCTGTCTCACCCTCAACATACAATATGGGTGATAGATAACTTTAGTTCACAGGTCTTCAGGTAAGGGGGAACTGCACCTGAAAAGTCTTATACATTACTTGAATCTGATTTCAATGATGAGATTTTGGACTCTAAGGCTGAATATAATGCTGTAAAGGAATAAGGCTTTGGAGGTCCTACAGGAGAGGGGAGGAAGTACATTTTACAAGCAGGAAGAATATGAAAATCACTGGGAACCAGAGGGTGAACTGTGATAGACTATTACTTTTTCTTAAATTGAGACCTAATCAACATATAACATTATATTAGTTTCAGGTGTACAACATAATCATTTGATATTTGCATACATTGTGAAATGATCATCACAATAAGTCTAGTTAACCTCCATCACCACATGTACTTACAAATTTTTTTGTGCAGGTGATGAGAACTTTTAAGATTTACTGTCTTAGCAACTTTCAAATATAAAATACAGTATTATTGACTATAGTCACAATGCTGTATATTACATCCTCAGGATTTATTGATTTTATAACTGGAAGTTTATCCCTTTGACAATCTTCACCCATTTCCCCTATCCCCTCCCCCTGGCTGTGGCAACCATCAATCTGTTCTCTGCATCTATGAGTTCAGTTTTTTCGTTTGTTTGTTTTAGATTCCACATATAAGTTAGATCACATAGTATTGTTTTTCTCTGTCTGACTTATTTCACTTAGCATAATGTCCTCAAGGTCCATCCGTGTTGTTGTAAATGGCAGGATTTACTTTCTTGTGGCTGAATAATATTCTATTGTATAAATATACTGCATTTTCTTTATCTGTTCATCCATCGATGGACACTTAGATTGTTTCTAAGTGTCCATCTGGGTATTGTTAATAATGCTGCAATGAACATGAGGGTGCATATATTTTTTGAGTTAGTGTTTTCATTTCCTTTGGATAAATATCCAGAAGTAAAACTGCTGAATCATATGGTAGTTTTACTTTTAATTTTTTGAGGAAACTCCACACTGTTTTTCATAGGGGCTACACCAATTTACATTTCCACCAACAGTGCATAAGGGTTCCCTTTTCTCCATATCCCCTGATATACACACTCTTGAAAATTCCCTATCAAGAATTGTGAAAATATGAGACAAATTACCTGCCACAGTTTCACCGGTGCGGGTAGAAGGCACAGGACTCCTAGGTCAGAGCTAAAAGATAGATTATTACTATTAACAATAGTAGTAGCCAGAGGATTTTCATTTTAGTGCTAGTTGCACAAGTCTCAATTCTCACAGGGTGACATAAAGAGGGTCATATTACAACTGCACACACAGTAGGTTGTGTTACAGGAGAGAAACTCCAAGCTAACGGAACCCAAAGCTTTTGTGTGTGTGTGTGTGTGTGTGTGTGTGTGTGTGTGTGTGTGGAAGATGGTCCCTGAGCCAACATCTATGCCAGTCTTCCTCTACTTTGTATATTGGACACTGTCACTGCATAGCTTGACAAGTGATGTGTAGGTCTGAGCCTGGGATCTGAACCTGCAAATCCCAGGCCACTGATGCAGAGTGTGCAAACTAATCACGACATCACTGGGCTGGCCCCCCACAGCTTTTATTATGGGCAGTAAGCCTGCTTGCCATTGCTCTGGAGAGAGACATTAATTTTATCGGCCTTTTGCTCCACAAGGAAACACCATATCTATCTTCCAAGGATATTCATTATATAGCTATCTTTTTTTTTTAAGGCAAAACAGGTGATTTTATTTCAGATTGCTGTCAAGTATAAACAAATGTGTGCACTATATAACTGGTGACAGGCAGATTGAATGTTTAAAAAAATGAATCTATATCATTGGTCACTTAACCCCTGTGAATATAAATGCAACCCAAATAAACCTAGCCAGCCTCATGGCCCATCCAGGTATTACATCACACTCTAAAAACCATCAATTCAACATTTTACCAAATGGAAAAGTGATTTAAATCTTTATCTGGAATGGATAAACCAGGGTGATTACATTCATATCACACAACAAAATGTTACCTTTCTGCATTTCTCTTCCTGTAGTTGGAGATCTTCAATCTCGCCTATCACTCTCCTGAAAGGCTTACCAATAACAGTTGTTTCCAACTGCAACTTTCCCAGATCTACCCGTTCTTCTGAAACGGTAGTTTTCTGGATTTTAAAATCTAAACAAATATAAGCTTCTGTATCATACTTTGCTTAGGACAAGAAAAGTTGATGAGCCAGGAATATAAGTGCTCTGTGTGTGTGTGTGTGTGTGTGTGTGTGTGTGTGTGTGTATGTGAATATTCGCTTAGTGGTGGCTTGAGTTGAGGATTTAGTCTCCCCATCTGAGGAAGTCTCTAATTGGGAAAGACAAGACGCCATGCCTCTCTTTTGGCAGGCACTCTCCAGTCTTAATGAAAGATTTGCTTTCAGTGCCTAACTTGGCTTTCAAGGGGGAAAAGCAACACGGCTTCTACATATATCAACCGAGGACCGGTAGTCGTACAGCTTCCAACGCCCCTTAGCCGGCCCTGCAGCACAGTGGCTGAGCCTACTCTGGGCTACTTGGAGACATCCTTCTGAACCTGGGAAATAGGGTGCCAATAACAATTTGTCTTCAGATTTATTCCTGCACCACAATTTCTAAACAAAAAGAAAAGTCACACTCAACATTTTGAATGAAAGGAAAACTCACACTATAGATACAATATAGATACAATAGATAATCTATTTCTATTGTTATTCGTGTGTCATATTTTTTGTTGATTTTTTAGAAGTTGCCCTAAGTACTTTTTGGAAAAGTGGGTTGTAAGAAAATTCCACCATAAAACAGACATCTGTGTATATAGCACACAGACATGACCCCTGTCCTCCCAAGTTTTCTATTTATGTGAACTGCTTCTGGATTGGAGGCTTAAACTAGAATGATAATTTTAAAAAGTAGAGCCAAGGTAGGAAACTGAAGAGGGCTAGAATATAATGTATTCCAAATATATTTTAGATAATGTCAAGTGAAGGTCTTAGTTCTCCTTAGTAATCCTTCATTGCCTCATGACACGTTGATTCTCTAACCGGCTTATTACCATAATGATGTCAAGCTTTTTCAACTCTCCTCAAATCTACCAACTCAAATCCAACACCAACCACAAGTGGTTTCCTTCACTTATACCGCTGTCCTTTATTTTTAGTGTGAATAAGGATCACCTATGACATTTGCTAAAATTCAGATTTCCAAGTCTCACACGTAGAGATTTTGTTTCAAAAGTTTGAATTTTTAACAAATTTTTCACATGATCTGATGTAAGTGATACATTGGTCCCTCTCTTTTTCCTCCCATATCAGAGTAAGTAGCATACTTCAAAGGAGTGCAAGTACTGTGGAAACAGTGTAGGATATTGGACAGAGTGTTGGCTTTGGAGTCAGCCACATGTGCATTCAGATCCTGATTCTGTTAGTTATTAAAATTTTCTTCTTTTTGAAAGGAGATAGATCTTAGGTGACATCTAAGGAATTAACTGATGTGCATGGCTCAAATATGATAAGCAGTAGTGTCTAGTTTTCTGTAAAGGGTAAGACAGTAAACATTTTCAGCTTTCTGGTAAATATTTCAGCAGGCAACATGATCTCTGTTATAATTACTCAACTCTGCTGTTGTAGCATAAAAGCAGCCATAGACAGTAAGTAAATGAGAGTGGCTGGGTTCCAATAAAACTTTATTTACAAAACCAGGTGGCGGGCCAGACTTGGGCTCTGAGCTGTAGTTTATTGACCCCTTTATGGAACATGAAAGTGACATAATCAAATTTATAAATGTGTAAATTATGAAACATAATTTGGCAATTTTACAATGTATGTAAATTTTTCTAAAAGATAAAAAATGAAAAAAAAAAGGACTTGCTTATGGGGTCATATGAAGAAATTAACCACCACTGAGCCAGATTTTGCATCTCTAATTGTTAAATCTCTCTTTATGATATAGAGTCATCTATTTTTAAGGGAGATTAGTGGCAGAGTGGATTATTTTTCCATTCTTCACTCCATCCACAGTAATTGAATTATAAATCCATACTCTTCGGCATGTAACTTTCAGTGTTTTCCTATAGTTGGTGAAGCAGACTGTCCCACCCCTTCACTCAGGGTTTTTTCATCGGACAATCTTTGGCCAGTGGGATATAAGCATATGTGACATAAACAGAAGATTGTAGAGCTGTAGTGTGATTGGGCCTATACTTTTGAACTTCTGCCAACACAATGAGAAGGACACGCGTAGGCTAGCCATCTGGTCTCAGGAGAAGGCTACAAAACATGTGGGGCAGAACCACCCCTCGTTGAACCTAGTTGGCTTCAGAAAGATGAGTGACTCCAGTCATGATCAGTAGAACCATCCAAATAAGCCCAGCTTAGACAACCTTCAGCCAATGTGCAGATATGTGAGAATAAGTAATTCAGTGTTTTAAGCCAGTTTTGATTCAAGAACTTGAATTTTTAAAATTTTTACATAATTCTGATGTAAGTGATACATTGGGCTGTCTCTTTTCCCTCCCATTCAATTTTGGGATGGTTTTTAATGCAACA
Source organism: Tapirus indicus (assembly GCA_031878705.1). NCBI lineage: Eukaryota > Metazoa > Chordata > Mammalia > Perissodactyla > Tapiridae > Tapirus > Tapirus indicus. The sequence continues at coordinate 110,778,959 of CM062921.1, read as the reverse complement.
TTATTTTGGTCAGAGTTAATTGACAAAGGAGTAATGTTGTCATAGATATTACACGGTCAGACAGGCAGACATACACACCCCCCCCCCCCAATATAGGTCTACTGGCTTAGAACTTGTAGTCAAATTTCCTTCTATTTCTTTAGCATTTTTTTTCCAGTTTCCATGGCTGGTTTCAGGAAACTATGCTCGAGAGGTAGGCAAGAACCAACTAAAATGGTATGTGCCAAGTTATAATTTAGTAGCCATAAGAAACCACTGAAGGATTTTAAGCAAAGATATCTCACGTTTATATTGTGGTTTAAAATTGTCATATTATCAATCAGATGTACAGAAGTACATTTTTTTCCTTAAAAGAATTATTTTGCTCATAGCCCCATATCCGTTAATAGAAGAAAAAACTTATAAACTTGGCCCTGCGATGCAACCCAGTTTCTTCCAGTTTAGAACTTAGTCTCTTTCAGGTTAGCTAGGTCAATTGAAGTCTCATCCCCTACCCTGTTTCTCCCATTCTCACACCACCCTTCTTTTTCACCTCTCCCTGGGAGGTATCTGAGCACAAGGAAAAACTTGTAAGAGTGAGATAGGAGGGGACTGTTCCACACACTGCCCTCTCAATGCTTTCGGATTTCCACTGTTGATGTATCCATTCCCTTCTGTCCAAAGCATCTGCTGCTATTGCCCATGGTCATGCCACAGACACCAGTCAAAAGGCCCAGGTACTAAATACTTTCCCAGTCCCAATCCCATGTGTCTTCAGATCCCCAGGACTCTTATTATCACTTCCACATGCCCTTGGCAAACAGGAACTTGTGAACAATTTCCATTCAAAAGTAGGCCATGGGGAACTGGAGTCAAGTGTTATCTTGGGCCCATTCTCTCTGCTTAAGTACATTGCATGACTGGAGGTGCTCTTTGACACGTGTCTTCCCAAAGTTCAAACATAAAAGGAAATGCAAATTTTTGCTTTCAGCTAGGTTTGAAAGTTATTAAGAAGACAGAATCTAGAATAGTGCTTTGCCAACTTTAATATGCATATGAATCATCTAGCAATCTCTTTAAAATGCAAATTCTTATTTAGTAGGTCTGGATTGGGGCCCCCAAATTCTGTACATGTAGCAGATTGAATAAGCTTCTAGCTAATGCCAATATCGCCATGGACCACACTATGAGAAACAGGGATCTCATTAAATTCCAGAGCATTTGGAGACTGACTGGAAGGCAGAGTCAATGGAGAGGAAAAAGTTTGGGATAGCTTACCATCCTCTAAACCGGCCTTGCCAACTGTCTAGGACTGTTACAACTTTCTTTCTCAGTGATCCCAAAACCCTGCAAATTTACTTTCAAGGTGACATTCATCACCCTGTATTGAAATTACTGTCTGTTCCCTCAATTCCTTGAAACAACTCTCTATTTGTGTCTAATTCTTTTGGCACTGCTTTTGTTTGACTGATCCAGGGGACACAGAATATTCTCAACAAATGAATGGTGAATGTCCTGTGCTCTCAGTGTTGGTGTGCAAAATATGCCAGTGTCTTTACTGAACCTCTGAGAGTTATAAGTGAAAAAATAAATTTTCATCAGCTTGTTTCCTTTCATTTATAATGTAGAGTGAACAACCTAGCCAATTGCACTTTCTGGTTACTGGATTTTAAACAAATATAAAAGAAATGTACACATAATATACAAAACTGAAAAGATTATCAAGACTTCACCTTCCTCCTCTCCACCCTCATCTTGTACCCCTGGCCTCATAATATCCTTTGGCTAAGTGTTGAAGAGCAAAACCTAAAATATTATAATCAATCCATGGTTGAATGTGTTATAGCATATACTTAAAAGATTGTAATTCACCTCAAAAGTTTACATACTTACTGTTTCTCTTAAATGATGAAGAGATGTATAATATAATGGAAAATTTTGGGATCTACACTGTTTCTAGAAACACAGGCTTTTTCAAAATATAAAAAATTTATTATATTCTAAGCTTTCTGAACAACATTCAAACAACCAATTGGTGAGGTAATAAGTCAAATGAGAGAGGAGGAACTGATCCAAGTATGAAGAATGCATTTCCAAAGTAAAATTTGCAACAGAACATGTTTAGATCATGGTTTTAATCTATGAATGACATTATTATCATTAAACTATTATTTTCCAACTTCTTATAAGCTCCCTTTGCTTCCTTGCATGCTACATTTGATTTTAAGGTCTAATCCAACACGAAATATAGCATTCTTTTTGCTTTATGTAGAAACATCAGTGACTTTCAAATTATCCAAGAGAAGACAAATGACCAAAATTCAAACTTGTTTGAATAGTTTTTAAGTGATTCCAGGCAATACGTATTTACTGATATATAGAATGTGGAAAGTTTTAGCTTCAGATTATGAACTTGCAAAAAATTTGTAGAGGACTGAATAAAGGGGGGGTTGTGCAAAATATTTGGTCACCTTAATTATAGGCTTAAATGCCACAAATGCTATAATATTACTTTTTACCTTACTTTTTTTGATTTCTAAGCAACCGAACCACTTTACAAGCATTAAACACAATATCTCTTTAATGTACGACTTCTTTTTTCCCCCTGGGCATCATTTACAGGTTGATGAAGATGGACTGAACACTTCTGCATGTTTTCCTGGAGGCAGGTAAGGGACCCTTCATGCCAGAGCAGTTCTGAAAATGGTCACTACAATTCCTCCCCATCTTCTGCTTTTCCTCTCTATAACTGTTAATCATAAGAAAACATACTGAAATATTTTCCTCGAGTGATAGCGCTGGTCTGTTATTTTGTTTTTATTAATATTTTACTTTATTTCATTATTATAATGAGGATGAAACAATTTGGGGATCTCTTTTTCCACCATTCCATGTTATTTTCAGCAACAGATCGTTCTCTGTTATTGACAGTATTCTGGAAACCACCTACTCATTCATGTTTGATGTGGTCAGACCACTGTGGTGAACTAAAGACCATCATTACTGTTTGTTTGATGTTTACATTTTGTTTAGCAGGGGTTTCATATTAGTGGCTACTCTGGGAGATGTATCTCAGGTAATTATGGCAGAAAAACAGTAGACGGAAGTCTGAGTGATGCAAACCGAGGCTGGAATTCTTTCTTGCTGTAAGGGAACAAATGTGTTTTCACAACATTCATATCTTTCTCCACACTATCTCTTAAGTACAGAAAATGTTTCTTCATGGTAGACAAAAAAATGTATGCATTTAGTCCTTAGAGATTTTACTTTTATTGATTTCACATGTTGTGAAAATACTTTGCCTAAAGACTTAGCTATGGTATTCTTAGATTCCACTTGTTTGCAGCTCCCATTAGTCTATTTATTTAAAAAATTTTTTTTTATGTAGACAGAGGTGCTGTGGCTATGTCCTGAGATCCTTAAACAGTTCTCTCATTAAAGTTATCTGTTCTGTTTGTGACACAATAGCTTAGCAGGACACAGTAGGTCATTAGGAAAACAAGCAAATTCTTATCTGGAAGTCATTAACTAGAATCACTCATTCTCTTTTCTCTCTTGCCTGGAAGTTGGTTCTTTTCTCATCCTGGAAAAATATTTTGATAGAGAATTAAGTGCTGGTGAAAGGTGAATATGTGGCAGATGGACTAGAATGGGCAGGAGACTAAAACTACATTTGTTTATGTAATCACCAAGGGGGGTTAACAAAGACAAGGTCAGTGACTGTGGCTGGCATTGTCGTAGCTCAGTGTTTAAGTTTGAAGACAGAAATAGCAGATCCGTGGCCAATTCATTTTACCTCACAGAAGGTGTTTCTAATCCATGTCAAGTAATAGATAGCTTTAGGTAACAGTGTTTTAATATTCAGTTCTTAATGATGACCCATGGAAATCATCTAGAACTGCAGATTAAAACTATTAGCCATTACCACTCCAATGGGTCATCTAAGCTCAAGACATCAGCTGAGGATTACATTCCCAACTCCAATATCAATTTCAAGGAAATGTCCTGATCCAAAATCATTAATAGCAGAGATTCCCTCAACCAGATTCCCCACTGATGTCCATAGCACACAAATGAGTGGAGTCTGAGGGATCTGCTCAGCAGGAGAAAAAAATATGCTTTTCTTTGGAAAAATCATGTCATTTTTGTAACACAGCCATGTGCACATGAGAAAATTGATCATCATAACCCTTCACCTTCCCACAAATTTATCATTTATAATTAAATTGTGATATAAATACCCATCTCAAATCCATATGTCAAAGTTTGTGGTTCTTTTGTTTAGCTATCTTATACAGAACAAACATGAAGTAAAACTAGATGTGTCTCTCAATTCTAAGTCAGCACACCACTCCTGGTATTCATTGACCACGTTTAGAAACTGAATTAACATTGTAATATAAGTTGTTTAGTGATTCACCGGATTTCAAAAGCATCTTGTTTTAGAATCCGTACCATTTCATTTATGTCAGCGAGGACTGATTGAGAGTCTGGGGCCATTTAGTCAGCGGGCCCAGTACTCTGTGATGTTTTCCTGGAACATTTATGGTCTGTGAGCACACTGCTGAGTGGTGAACTTCCACCAACTCCCACAGAGGTCCTGTCCCCATGCCCAGAATGTGCTGAGCCCCAGGGAGAAGATACATAGATTTGGGGCCAGCAACCGCGCTGGCTGATATTCCCCCCGCGTCTCCAAGATATGAAAAGACAAGTGAAGGGGACAGCTTTTAAAAGACCTTTTACTCTCCTTCCTGGCTATGTCCTGGAACATGCATCATTGCTGACCTTAACTATCCTCTGAGGGAAAAGGCCAGAGAGTGAGGGTTTACAGTAATTTGTGTTCAGTCTTGTGGATCAGAAAAATCAGGAATAATGTGTCCTTCAGCTAAAATCAATATCATTGATATTAAATTACAGAAAACTTAATAAGATTGTGCTTGTTACTTATAGGTGCACTTTAAGTATTACTTCTCAAGCTAATGTATAGATTGCTTTTAAAGGGAAAGTTTTTGCACAGACCAGAGAAGAAGAATATGAATCCCAGTTTGAGATTCCCTGACTTAAGAACGTACCTTGCAGGTGCAAATTATCAATGCAAAAAAACTTTGGGTTTTATACATGATAAAACAAAGTTTTTTTAAAGAGTAAGATCAAAAGAAAAGCAGGGCAAAACCCTACAGATCTGGTAGATCCCTAAAGCAGGACTCTAGTCTGAATGTTTGTATAAATAACTTGACAATATACTTGTGAATATAGAACTTATGTAGTAAATTGCTGAAAGAATCCATAAGTTTTCTAAAATTGCCTAATTTAAATTTAGTAGTATCAGATCCTGTGAGTGAATATGACTCAATCTACTTTCCTGATAATTCAACAATATATACAATTCATAATAGCATTTCTATGTAGTATGTAGTAACTATGACATTCTCTAGTATCATCATTTTGACAGAGATCAGTGGGAACAAATCACTAGACTATCAGCGAAGAGGAAATCATTCCTGCACTACAGCCAAACTGTGTTGGGGGAAAATATTGCAAGATCTGGGCTCAGATGACGACTTTCTGTGGAAAGATTGATGACTATGGATACTGGGCATGCGAGGAAAGTCAGTGTGTCTTTAGTTTATAACACAGTATTGAGAAATTCGTCATCTGACTTCCTGCCGAACTGGCTACTTAAATGCACCCATGGGATGGAAATGAAGTAATGGTGAAGGCCTTTTGAAATTCCCAAAACTGTCCTCATTTAAAGGAACAAATGCAGAGACCCTGATTTCGACATAACCATTTTCTAAACTATTGAGGGAATAAGATGTGGTATATTATATGGAGGTTTGAATTTTCCTCCAGCAATTTACATTTTTGGGAGGGCCCCAAGTTAAAAAGAAAATCCAGAGGTAGTGAGGTGAGAAACAAAGGAAGATGTAGCTACCCTTTCCCTCATAATCCTATATAGATGAAAATTTGGTGGTCAAACAAACCGGAACTGAACACTCCTATGGCCACACTAAGGAAAGGAGAAAGATCAGTTGGTTAGATTGTTAATCAAGCTTCTGTTAGAAATTAATCCTGGGTGGGATAGGGATAGTTCTATTCCGTCACAAGAAGACAATTCTATAATTCTTGACAGTTTTTTTATAAGCACTGACTGTGGATCACAGAAGGGGCCAGGTATTCTGGTATCACTGTAAATCCATCAACATGTTTCTTTAAATACATGTCAATTCTATATACACAGAAAGTACAAATGTATTTGAGAACTGTTATTAATCACAATAGCTATATTTTATTGAGTGCGCCCTGTGGACCAGGTGCTATGCTAAGAGCTTATATACCTCATTTCAGTTAACCCTTACGCTAACTCTGGGAGCAGATATCAAACCAAATATCTGAGATGCCCCGAGTATCATAGCTAGTAAGTGGGAGACAGAAGATCTGAAACCAGTCTTGTTTCTTATTCCACGTTCTAAACCACCTCTTTATACTACTATTCCATTGTTTTCTGTTTCTATATAGCTATTCAAGGTTGGTGATATATTGCAAAAGAGTTTGTTAATTTATAGGTTAATTTATATTGTAGATTTTCAATCTGGATGATAATTCAAACATTTGGAATTTCAAGTCTGGCTGGCTTGCTATCCAGCAAATACGACTTTCCCTTTTTCTGTGCTGTTGATAATCATATGGACAGATTCCACATGAATGATATAAGAACTCATTGGATAAATAGTATGTTTGTGTAAAATTATATCTCCGACATACACATCTTGGCCTATGTTATTAAAAGAGGAAATGAAGTTGAGAAGGTAAACCCTTTTCTCTGCTTAATCAGCCATAGCCCATTGGAAACCAATGGTTCCAATGTATTCTTGGCTCCTCCAACTATGTCTGATGTATTAAACTTCAGTTCTTGGTATCACATTTTAAGAGGACTATTGCAAGTCTATAATATCAGATGAGAGTAGCAAGATGATGGGGATCTGAAAGTAGTACTAATATTAAAATGGCCAGAAAGTCTAGGTGAGTTTAGGAAAATGGAAGACAAGCTTAGGGAGTTAAATGACAATTGTCACCAAGTATTTGAAAGGTTGTTACATAGAAATAGGAAAGGACTTAGCTCTGTGTGGCTCCCAAGGACAGAACTAGCACCAGCAGGTAAAAGCTACAGAGAAGTAGACATCTGGTTCAACCAGGAAGATCTTTCTAGTCATTATTACTATACGACAATGGAAAAGGCTGCCCTAAATTCACAAAGACTAGGAAAACATAAAAGGTACTGCCAGGTGCAGGAGAAGAAAAATGAGGAGAAAGAGAAGGACTCTAAAGAAATCAGGGTGAGCAAAACCGTAATAGATTCAGGATTATGGAATCTGATTTGGAAATCAAAACTGTTACATCCAGCAAGATTTAAATATAGATATTCTGGAAAGTAGGGGTTTAAAAATAGATTTCTTTCTACTTTACCTGCAGAATAATTTTTTAAAATTATGTAGTAGAAGAGATGCAAATGTAATACTTCCATTTCTAAGCTATTGTTTGGGGATAAGACCAATTCTAATCAAGGAAAGCCTCTTATATGATGCTCTTTTTTTCATCTTCTATTAAATCTTTTCTTGAGGAAAGGTTCATTAGTTCAAATAAAGCTATTGTTACTGGTTAAAAGAATAAAATAAACTCAGAGGGATTTTTGTGGATTTGTTTTCTATCTAAGAACAGAGCACTTAACTTCAACAGCAAAGCATATTGTTTTAAATTAAATTTCCAAATAAATACACTTGGGTGTCAATTCAAGGAAAAATATTTTGCAAAACTCAGAGAAAAAAAATGTAATATCCCAAACTCAAAACATTCTAGTGGTTTTGTAAAACTGAAACATTTTGGGGGTTAACCATTGCCAAGGTTTTTAAAATAATAGTTTCTAACCACATATGCCCAGCGAAACTTAACTGCTGTTCAAGGCAACCCATTCCTGCCCAAACATAAGTTGACAGTGACATCTTGTGGTCATTTTTTACTATACAAAAAGCATATATAGAGAGAGAGAGAGACACAAAGTACAGAGATATATCCTTTTGTATATATATGCAAAGTACAGATATATATCCAAAGTACTGCAAAAATATCCAATTTCTCTTTACACTTCCAAATATTTTTGTGGCGCTTATCCTCTATGCAAGTCTTTAATTGTTGTTAAATTAGTTTAAAATTACAAAAACATAAGTCATGTTGATAGTATGTATGCTTGACATGATTTTGATGATAATGGCCCTTTACCTCTGTGGTCTTTCTCCCCAAAACCCACAAATCTAGTCTAACCATGAGGAAAATATCCAACAAATCCAACTTGAGAAGCAGTTCCCAAATAACCTGACCCGTACTCCACAAAACTGTCAAGGTCACAAGAAACATGGAAAATCTGGGAAGCTATCACAGATGAGGGGAGGCTAAGGCGCTATGACAACTAAATGTAATGTGCAATCTTGGAACAGGAAAAGGGCATTGTAGAAAAACTATTGAAATCCAAATAAAGAGTGGAGTTTAGTTAATAGAAATGCACCAGTGTTGGTTTCTTACTTGTGACATATGCACCACGGTAATGTAAAATGTTAAAAATAGGAGAAACTGGTTGAGGGGTATATGGAAATAGAATTCTATAATATCTTTGCAACTGTTGCATAAATCTAAAACTATTCTAAAATTTTTTTTAAGTTTATTTAAATTTAAAAATATTCACAAATTATGAAATATCATTGGAATTGTTGACAGAGGACATATCACCCTTTCCAAAAATAAAAAATGAAAAACAACAGAATGAAAAGGATTTTGCAATTTCTAAATGTTCCATATCTTAGGCAGTGAACTTATATTGCTGTAAAAATGCATTTAAAAAAGACATTTCTTTACAGAAAGACTTAGGGCTTAACCCCAGATACCACATCCTTGAATTCCTCTCCTTGGATGTTTCCAACAACAAACAAGACAATTTCATTATGGAATTATAAGTAAAATGGAAGTAACTCCTGCTACCTTTGATGTTACCTCCCACCTCTTGTCCCTTTCCACCTCCTCTCTCCTTCCTCCTTCTCCTCCTCACCTAAGAACTTTTGCACTTGCTGTTCTGTCTCCCTGGATCTCTCTTTCCTCAGATATCTCCATGGTTCACTCCCTCATTCCCTTCAGTTCTCTGTTCAAATGTCCCTCATCAGAGAAGTTTTTCCTGATCAACTTATATAAAAAAGCATCCTCTACCATCATTCTCTGTCCTCTTACCTTCCTTTATTATCCTCTAGAGGCTTATCCCTTATGTGAAATATTATTTATTTAATTTATTTTTTATCTCCCTGAGCCACTGTGTAAACTTTCATGAGACTAAGAGTTTTACTTGTTTTGTTCACAGCTGAGTCCCTAAAGCCCGGCAAGTGTGGAGCACATGATATGCACTCAATAATATTTGTTCAGTGAAGCTAAAATCCTCTCATCTAAAATGGGGGTCTACTATTCCAGTCCTTCTAATTGGAGGTACCAAGAGGAGAAACCTGACCTGTCTTCCCCATTGCAGTCTACATTAATGACGCCCTCAGCTCCTATCTCTGCCTTCCTCTTGGCTCAGGCTCCACACACATGCACTGGTATTCTCCATCTGCATCCAGCTCTCAAATCTATTCTCTGCCCTTCTCTACCATGCTTTGTGCACTGGGAAGCTGAGCCCTGAGAAATGCCTCCCCCCAGGCTCCCTTGCTGGCTGGTTTCTAACTGGGTTTGGATAAAGGGCATGAGAAGAGAAAATCTGGCGCATTTCCTCTCTGTGTCCTCCCTGTTTTTCATCTGGATTTCCCATGACAGGTCCCATCAGGTGGTTCCTCCCTCGGGGTATAGGTCTCTCTGGGCTCTGGTCATGCGCTTTCCTCCTTTGCCCCTTCAGAACTTAAGGTGAGTGAGTCCGCCTGCTGTGGCAGGTCTCTGAGTGTTTCACATGCCTCATTTGCTCTCTTAATTACGTTTGCCTGTTAATTAAAATCTCTTCATTTGTACCATATGGGGTGAATTCTTTATCCAACCATGACCCAGAATGATATCCTAGAGCAGTGTTTCTCAAACTTTAGCATGCGTTAGAATGACCTAGGGGATTTGCTAAAATACGGATTGCAGGGTGCCACCCCCAGAGTCTCTGATTTAGTACATCTTGGGGGAGGTCCCCAAATTTACATTTCTCACAAGTTCCCAGGTGATGCTAACGCTGCTAGTCTGAGGACCACACAATGTTATCACTGCCCTACAGAATATTCTTTTATGATTCTAAGTGGTATATGTTGGGGCTGTTATAAATGAAAACTTCCCACAAACATGAAATAGATAATGTGTGAGTGTTGGAAGATCAGGGGATGAGAGCAGACTTGGGAAAAAGAGTGTCTGTTATCTCATTAGAATGTGTGGACGACTTTCTCTTCCTGATCCTTACCACGAATATCACAGAGTGCTAGATAATCATAATAACAGCTAAAACTTATCGAACACTCACAATGTGCCTTTGAAGCACAAAGCACTTTGAAGGAGTATCATCTCATTTAAACATAACACCATCCTTACCAGGTAGATATGTTATTATTTTCATTTTGAAGGTGAATGAAGGGGACACAGAAAGGTTAAGTGACTTGCTCAAGATGGCAAAGCTAAGAAATAGAACCATGACTTTTACCTAGAATATCTGACTCCACTGGATAGCCTTATCCACTAATCTGAAAAAGTGGTGCTGCTGGGATCACAGCACATGGATCATTGTCATCTATCTAACCTACATCGTCAGGTGAAACATCACCAGAGGTTTTATTCCTTATGTTCTCTAATAACCTAAAAGTCACAGTCATAAAAATTCTACCTCTTTTTTCAGACAACCTTGCTGTCGTCATGATATTTTCTAATGAACTCAATGTCCAAATAATTTAAGTCCTTGAATGAAATAGACGGATCTTCATAGACCTCTAAGTGCTATAAATTCTAAGGATCTCTGTCATTCATTTTTGAACTAGAGATTGAAGTCTCTTCTCTTTTGTGACACATTAAATTTCAAATTCATTGTACAAAAAGGCAATTGAGGGATATTAATATTTGCTGAATACTGCACGAAAACCAAAGATGAGAAAGTTGAGGGTGGCATCCGTGTGTTTATACATGTGTGTGCTTACGTGTGCACGTGTAAACTTATAAACACACACACACAAAAACCTTCCTCCTATCCAACCTAGACCCCATGGTGCATTATTCTAATCACTCAATCTATAAACCTTAAGGTCCCATCTCCTCTTGAATTTTTGCATATTCTCTGTGTAATTCCCAGCTCTTTTCTACTCCACTGCTGGAAAAAAATAGAATCATCTAGATTGCTGCCAGCTAATTCAAGTTTCTACACTTGGCTATTCCCTCAACAGTATTGTAACAGTCAGAATTCAGCCTAGAAATTTAGAATGGGAAGTGTTTTAATGCAGGTAATTAGAGACAGGAAGGTTGCTTTTAAGAAATCTAGAAATGCCACTATTATTACAAGAATGTCACCACCATTGGTCTCAGCTGCCTGTAGCACAGAAGGAAATGATTTATTATTCATAGGGAAAAACATAAATATGGACCCTTATCTCACACCATACATAAAAATCAATTCCAGGTGAATTAAAGACTAAAATGTCAAAAAATAAATAATACAATTTTTGGAAGACAACATAATACATCTATAACATCAGGGTTGAGAAGTACCTCTTAAACCAGATCAAAAAATGAATAAAACACAAATACGACCACATTGAAGTTAAGAAATTATGTTTATCAAATGACATAATAAAAATGTGAAAAGGCAAGCCATAAACCAGAAAATGTATTTACAAATCATTAAAAAAAGATGAACAACTTTTGAACAGGCATGCATAGCAGAGGAAATACAAATGACCAATAAATATATTAAAACATGCTCAAATTCATTAGCAGTCAGGGGAATGCAAATTAGAACCACACAAAAAAAATCATTTTCCATGCACCAAATGAGCAAAAATTTAAGTCTGACAATGTCAAATGTTATTGATGACAAATTGCTAGTTAAGTGGAAATGATTTCTTCGAAAAAATGTTTGACACCCTACTAAAGTTGAAGATGATCCGAACATTCCACTTCTAGCATATACCATACAGAAGATATGCTCAGGGAGGATTATTTGAAATAGCCCAAAATGAGAAACAATGAAAATGTTAAACAACAGGAGGATTAACCTACTAAAGTCTCTCCATAAAAAGTAATACTATATAACATTAAAATAAAGAAACAACAACTATAAAATTCAACATGGGGAAATCTCAGAAACTTAAAGCTGAATAAGTAAGCCCATCACAGAAGAAAATACATAGCATAAATTCATTTATAAACAATTCAAAAACATGCACAATTAAACAATATATAGTCAGGACTGCCTTGAATGGGCACACAAGTTGTTCACTGCACAAGTCCAGGAGTACCATTCAGAGAGAGTAAATATTTAAGAATATTCACTCATGATAAAACTACACAGACAAACGAAAGTACTACAAACATAAAGTTCAGGACAGTGGCTACCTCTGGGTGGGGAGGAAGGGAGGAGATTGAGGTCATTATGGAGGGGGAATGCTTCAAAGCTACTAGTGATGTTCTACTTCCTGAGCTGGGTGGTGAGTACGTGGCTGAGTTTTTGTTTTAATTTTAGACAAATATCATCAATATTATTTCACAGGTATTCAATATTCAATTACAATATTTAAAAGGACTCACTGGTTCCACTTCCTCACCTGCACAACCCAGACCAAACTAGTTTTCAGTTCACCCAACAGCTATGTTCTCGGTAATTTGAGAGAGCTTCTTTGTTCTCAGATCAATAGGAATTGTCTGTTTCTTATTTAAATTCTCTTCAGGGTTCAACATTATTTGGGGTTCTCTAGTATGATTTCTACATTACCTTCTCCTGGCCTTCTCCCTACCTCTGAGGATGTTTCTCCTCCTTTACCGTGGCAAAATTCCTCTAATCTGACAACCACTAAAATATTGGTGTCCATTAAGATTCAAATTACTATATTCTTATTCTTAATAATGTCTCAAGGCAATCTCACTTATGCTTGTGGTTTCAACCTACCACACATTTGTTGAGTCCCACATCTGTATTTCCAGCCTAGACCTTGGTCCTGAGTTTACTGTCAGTATCTTGTAGTTGGTAACAAGACATCCAAAACCAAACTCATCAACTTCCCCCACCAAAACATACATCCCTTCACATTAGGGAAATGATGCCACCATCCATATTGTTTCCCTTAGGGTTATTCTAGAAGGTTTTGCATTTTCCTTTGTTTTTCACATACAAGTTCAGTTGATTATACTTCCAAAATATTTCTCCTATGGATCACCCTCTCCATCACCACTTCAGCCAGACTTGCTCAGAATCTCACCATTTTTCTCTTGACAATTGCAATAGCTTTATTGAGGCTTTCTATGCCTCCATTCTGACCTCTCATATTTATTATTTGCTGCCATCAGAGTCATCTTTCCCGTATGCAATAATTTCTCTGCTCATAGTTCTGCCATGGTTGCCCAACTCCTGAAACATCATACGTAAAATTTATACGGCATACAAGGCTCTACACAGAGATATGGTCATTACAATATAAAGGATAAACTCAGGTCCAAAATCTTCAGCCCCCATCAAAGGTTTCATATTCTGATGACTATGAAAACAGGTCTATTTCTGTTGGCTCTACATTTCTTCAGGCATCTGATAGTTTTTTCCAATTCCTAGCACTGAAATTTCTAGTTTATTCTCTCCAAATTTGAACTTGGGTGAGCAGACTATTAGACTTTGGCATGGAAGACAATATAATCTAACCCAGAATTCTACTTTGTGTTAGAATTCTACTATTTGATCAGATATATTCAACAAGTAATTGGCCATCTGATAGATTAATATGTGATGCATCTATTCAGATTCTGGTAATATGTTACTTTTCTTCCTAACTTCTTACTTCTAAATTAAGTTTTGTTCAGATTTGTAAAAGAAACAAACCATCTGTATCCAGTAAAGATAAATTAAAAATTATAGGGAGCAAAACTGCCAAAATTTCATCACCTGCTTTCAATTTGGTTATATTTTATTGCACTTCTCTCCTGGGTGTATCTATGTGTCTTTCTGTGCATATATTTCTTAATATATCATGCAGGTTTTTTTATCTTGGTTTTTAAATTGATCTTTATTTCAAAAGAATTTTACTATTTTATAAATTTTGTTTTAATGGTTTCATAATATTTTTAAATTTAAATGTACTACAATTTGTCTAAACAGTCCCCTATGATTAGATTGTGTGTGTGTGTATATATATATATATATATATATACACACACAAATATTTGCTATTACAAATGTTTACTATTTACTGTTGCAAATGGGGCAAAATTATATCACCAAGTATCAGGAAAGTTCTTCTTGATCTCTTTCTCTCACTTCTCCTGTGAGACCATTTTCTCTACCTCAGACTACAGTGAAGGGTAAACAATGATTTAATTTGTATAACCCTAAACTAAAGGACATGTTTTCAAGGCTGTTTTCCCTCCCACACAATGACTATATAAAATAGAACCTAGAGGAAGGGGAAGAAGAGGCAGAATAGTGACTCAGGTGCAAGGGAGAAAGAAGACAGTCTAGAGGGACAGAGGGTACAAAAATTGGAAAGACAAGGGAAAAACTGTTTTTGATGGAGGATCAGAAAGCTGGGTGAAAGGATTCACAGACCAAGCTGTCCTAGAAGAAGGCCTACCCCCACATTCAATTCAACAATCTTGGGACTTCTAAACATTCCTGATTAGAAAGCAGGAACTTAGATCAGCTGGGGGGTCGGCTGGGGGTGATGGTGCCACAAAAGGTGAGCTTCTCGCCTTGATCTGGGCAAAACGAAACATTTTCCTAGGAGTGGGGCAGCAGTTGACTCATCGTCATCATTAAAATTTGTATACATATTTTTTAATTTCTAAAATTACATCAAGCCACTCTCTTTGAATTGGGAATTATTTCCTCAGGGTCAGAAGTAATGGGCATTTTAAAAGGCCAAACTACATCACCAAAGTACTCTCCATAAAGGTGGTAACAATTTACTTTCCCTTTGTGAATATTATATTTTGATGCTTATTTATGTTATGTGAGACTTTTAACTACTTGAGTTATTTTAGGAAAAATTAATTTTTAGGCCAACTTACTTCAATGTGAATTTGAAGGAAATCTAATGAATAATGAGAGGAAAATCATTGGTTTTCCCCTATGTCATATTGCAGACAAGTTTCCATAAAACTGGGATGATGACTTCACTTGCAAAAGACATTTGATATACCAAATGCAGCCACATGTTCTAAATATAACAGATTACTGCCATGTGCATGAGTTAAGGAACACTGTGTTGTGTAAGTTGAAAGAACATTTGAAATATATGGTTGAATTTCAGAAAATTCATATTGCAGACATATTCACATTTCAGTGACAGAGAAATAGGAAAATACATAGCCCTATGTTTGGAGTATAATCAATTTGATGGGACACTAAGCCATATTTAAATCTGGACCTATATCTCAAAAAGTATATTCAAATTCATTGGAATCCCCCTAAGAAGTCCTTGTTGTGGAGGAAGGACCAGAAACTATGTGTGGATAGAGAATAGGATGAAGGGAAACCCACCAGTCTAAATATTCCAGGAAGCATCATACTCACGACCTCTTGGGGGCTCACTTCTGGACTGCGAGTAGATCAGATCAGTGCTTTTGCTGATCCTGTCTTTATTTAAAATTTTGATATTTTGGTCATCATGGACTTTTTTGGCATTCGTTTTTATTTTTAAGATGTTTCATTAAAATATTATTTACGTTAAGCCAGCCCTGATGGCCTAGCAGTTATCGTTTGGCACCCTCACCACTTTAGTGGCCTAGGTTCGTTTCCCAATTGCAGAACCACACCACCCGTCTGTCAGCTGCCATACTGTGGTGGTGGCTCACATAGAAGAACTAGAAGGGCTGACAACTAGGATACACAACCATGCACTGGGGCTTTGGGGAGAAAGAAAAGAGGAGGATTGGCAACAGGTGTTAGCTCAGGGTGAATCTTTCCCTAAAAAATAATATATATTACTTACATTGATTACTGAGTTTTTGCACCCCCTTAAGGTTTGTGCTGGAGGTGAGTGAGACACTCGCCTTACTCCTGGCTCAGTGTGCTTGCCCCCACTACTCTTTTCTCCCCTTCTCTGTTTAGAAATGCAGCACATTCACGTGACCATCAAAACGATCACATACATTCTCCAACCAGACCTTTCCTCCATGGGCTGTTTTTCATGCTTCCAAAGGCTTCCCTCTTTCTTACCTCACCACCACCAAAATAAATCAGAAATACTGTCTATTCCTAGGTGTTCTTCTCCTAGCTAGTTGTAGACAAGATAATAGATAATCTACATGGCACATGAATGTCGAAGGGTAATTCTATTAGTATTCTTAGGGTTTATGTATGTGTTTAAAAAGAATCGACCTAGAGATAAAATCTTTTCTCATCCATTTACTATAGAAATATATATTTTTCTAGTGCTAGGGAGATAGTGGTAGCTGTGAACAAGACAGACAAGATTCCTGCTCTCATGGAATTTACATTAGGAGAGATGTATAAAGATACGATCAGGAATGGTGATGTTTCATATACCGTGGCAAATAGTGAAGAAGGAATAATAACAAAAAATTCTGGTGACAGAATCAGGACCCAAAAACAATCTTGAAAAGATAGCGTCATCTGATTTGAATAAGGTGATATTGAATGGAGCAAATGTAAAGTGCTGAATTTGAGTTTCAATGATTATTTATAACTACAGAGTAGGAACTGTAGCTTAGTTGTAGTTCATGTGAGAAGATGCTAAAGTTAGCCTGACAGAAAGCAATATGAATTGACAGTTTGAAATGACTGCCAAGTCTCCCCCGGCCCCACCCCTAATTCAGATAAATAATGCAGAGGTGGGTGTTTTCAGGATTACGGTGTTGGGACTCCCCAAGACCACCCTTAGGTTCAATGATTTGCTAGAAGGACTGACAGAAGTCAGAAAAGCTGTTATGCTCACAGTTATGGCTTTTTATAGTAAAAGAATGGAGATTAATAAGAGTAAAGCGAAAAGGTGCATAGATTCCAGGAGAACACAGGTGCAAGCTTCCAGTTGTCCTCTCCCAATGGAGTCATACAGACAATACTTAATTCTCCCAGCAATGATATGTGATGAAGGTTGCCAGCCAGGGAAGCTTACCTGAGTCTTCATGTCTAGGGTTTTTACTGGAGATCAGTCATATAGGCACAGAGTGCCTGCTTGACTGACCTTAGTTCTCAGTCTTTTAGCCTCTCCAGAGGTCAAACTAGTACTCATGGCCCAAGACCCCAGTTATACAAAAACACACTCAACGAGCGGGATATTCCAAGGGCTTAGAGGTTATCTTCTAGGATCTCTCAAGGCTAGTCCTTTCTTTGGAATGTTCAGAATTTGAATACTCCAAATTAACCCATTATTAGACATTGTTTGACAACATGAAAATATTATCAAGGAACCAAGGCCATCTTTCCATTCTGTCATCATCAGCATTTCTGTGATGTCTCCATTCATGATTGTAAATGGCTAAAGCAATTCTAAGCATCACATGGAGACACAATAACTGCTGGGCAAGAAGATAGTGTCTCTTTTTATCAAAGAGAAAAACCTTTTCCGGAAGCTCCAAGGAAAATTTCCCTTCAGGTTTCATTGACCAGGATTGCGACATATGCCAATTTCTGAGGCATCATTGAGAAGTAGCTAGAATTACAACAATTGGCTGAGGCTAATCATGATCCATCCCCATGGACTGAGGGGAATGTCATCTCTGTAGAGCATATTGGAGGGCAAATGCCTTAATATAATTAAGGCTCTTCCAGTGAGGAAGAAGAGGAAGAGAGACATGGCCATTGGGTTCCAAAAGTATTTGCCACAACAAATCCATGTTCTTCCAAGGAATCAAAATTGAATAGAAGAGAAGTTATAGGAATATTAATCTCAATTCAGTATAATGGAAAACACTGTTTTATACACTATTTTGTATGCATTCCTCAGGTAACATCTACTATGTTGCATTCTAATTATTTCCTTATGAGCTTGTCTTCATAGTTACGTTTTGCGTTCCTCAAGTACAGGGACAAGTTGTATTCCTTTATTTCTATGCCTGACATTTAACATACAGTAAACAGTCAATAAATCTTTGATAAGAGCATAAATGGATGGACAGAGTACTCCAAACAATAAATAGGGACACTCTGCCAGCTGGTGAATTCTTCATCTAACATCTAACAACTGAACATCTAACAACTGTTCAAGAGAGGAGCCAAGTATTAATGGGTGCTGATACAAAATAAACTTTACATACTCTTCCAATAGTGGGTATTTTAAAGGTGAATTTTCTCCGTCATGAGAACTAATTTGTTTCAAGGGGAAATAACGTGCTTCCTCCTCTTCCTTATAATTATATTAATAAAAATATAATGCTTAAAGTGCATCTTATTTGATTTTTATCTTATAGTGACCTTGTGAGAACTCAGAACAGATAATAATCCTCATATTACAGACAGGGAAGTTAAGGCTTGGAGGGTTTAAGGAACTTCATCAAAGTCTCACAACTTATTAAAGTGGTGGAGCTGGGAATATCATCGGCATAACCTGACTCCAGAGTTCATGCTCTTAAACACTTCACTTCACAATACTCATCACTCTTTCCCACCCATGTTCTTTTCCCCTTTCCCCAAACCAGCAAGACAAATCTCCTGAAATCTTGCAAATCTTGTCTCTATTCTTAACAGATAAGTATTTAAGACATAAAGAATCTTTCAGAAATCTCTTCCACTTCACTGCAAGGTTAACTCACACTCTGTTATTCTGAAAGGTGGACAGTGTCACATAGAGCAAACTCAAAGCACCCCCGCTTCCAATGCCCAGATGTGCTTATCAATTTGTTCCCAGACCTGTTATAAAACCTGTTATAAAACTGTTATAAAACTTCATAACAGTATTATTTATTATTGTAGCTATGTAATTTAACCAAAATTGCTTAAAATGATAAAGGGTGAGTATGAAAAAAGAGAAAATTAAGCTTTAAAATTATGAAAACGAATCTTTAAAAAAAATCTGATAAGTGTGACTTGCCGAAAAACTATTACTGTCAAATTAGATGAGTCTGAGACAGTGGTTAAATATGGGAGGAGGGGGAAAGGGAAACATAAAAGTCTAGAAAGTTTCTATATTTAGGCTGCTTTGCAAATGTATGCTCTAGCTCCACATTAAATAATGCAAAAGTGGAAATCATAAATGATACATTATGCATGTTGTTTATACAAAAAAAAAAAATACCTGAGAATCCCAATTAGGAAATTCATATTTATAGAAAAGGGTTTGGTACTACATTAGAAACTGGTAGAAGTTCTTACAAATTTTATTTATGATTTAAGATAATTTTAAATTATTCCTGTAACAACCTTTAGAACAAACAGCCATTACAAATTTCACTGGTTGGTGGTGAAGCAACTTCTAGTCCAGAGATGTTTGCCCACCTATTCTAGAGAAATCTGCATTTCAATAGAAATTTCCAGAGACAGAAAAGTAAGGAATTTCTCATAGGAGAATTTCAATCCTAGGGGAAAGGGACGAGACAATTGTAGGATCTGGAGCTTTGTGTCACATTGAAGCACTAACAGAAAAGTGGTCATTTCTTGCAGGAGGCCAGCTCTGGCTATCTCATAGAGTCCCACGAAATGCCTGATTTCTTACTTAGAGAGTATAGAGTTGGGATCAGCATAGTTGGTACCAGCCATCAGAGATTGGGGTCAGATTTTTGGCCAGACAGATTACTTTATCAAAATGATATCCTTTGCCTGTTTTCTTCTGGGTTAAATCTTCCTAACTGAAAATAACACAGGCTAGTAATGTGTCAAAATGCCAAATTATTATTAAAATGTATACAAATTTAATATTCATAAATAAATATGCTCTTTAATGTCATGTTGGCTGAATATTTCCTATCCTAAATTTTTCTGTTTCTAATATCAATCTTCTTTTACTTTCTGTAATTGCATTATGATGTGCATGAACAGTAATGGGAGAAAAAGAAAGAGTAGAATTTAGTCTAATTCTCTATCTCTCAAAGATTTAATTCCCTAAATTTTGAATCATTATCTAACCCCATAGCAGAATATCTGATGATCTATGCTTCTTGTTAATAGTAACAGGTAGATTAATGTGCACTCAAAGAGAACATGGCCTACAGGGCCTTTATAGCTCTTTAAAATGTTCTGTTGAATTGACACTTGATGAAATTCTACTAGAAAAGTAAAAATACATGTGAGAGGAAAAACAAGTGGGTGTGATATCTGTTAAGCTAGGTAATTACTTGATTATTGAGAAATTATGCTTGGAGAAAAGGAATCAATTCAAATTGAGAAAGAGGAGCCCTTGCTGCTATTCCTTAAGTTTCCTTTAGTATAGGGTAGAAAAAGAATACAATATAAATGAGAAAAGAAAACTGGTAGATATGCAAGTGTGATTAATACAGATAGCTATTAAAGTAGAGGAGAGTTGTGAATCTCTTTGCTCTCCCATAGAAGATACTCAAGGTGACATCAGTGACTCTATCCTGAATTGTCTGTTGATTAAGGAGGACATGGCTTAGGATATAATAGGGAAAAAAAGTAGGATGGAGCTATGAAAATGGATATGATTCTTCTCACACAAGTTCTCACATCATTATGCTGCTGGTCAGAGGCAATGTGCTGGTGGTAGCCAGGGATAACAGGAGAGCTGGAAGGAGCCTTTTATCCATATACTCAAAAGATATAACAAAGCAAAATCTGAAACCAATATTTATTGAACATCCTACATAATTGATGTTGGACCATACAAACTCTAGTAAAATAACATGGTTATACTGTAGTCATACTGTGTCTCTGCATTTATTTTAGCATATTATTAATTCCTGAGACATCAAATGTATCCATATTCACATATAAGTGACTTCCCTTCCTGAATTCAAAGCCATATTTAACTTAATTTAGGACATGCATCTACAATATACCTCCAATTGTACAATAATTGAAATGTTTCTATTGAATTTTATCATGCATAATCCAGTTGGGCTATTCTTTGCAAATTCCACAACATTTTTTCTTATTTCAAGGACCACTGGTCCAGATAAATTAAAATCTAAATTTCAAATAAGGTGAGAGGTTTTTCTTTAGCAAAACAGGAAACTAGCAGTCATAAAGGAGAAGATATACATTTCTGAGTGTATAAAAATTTTGTGTAGCAAAAGACTCCAAATACAAGTCAAAAGATGAATTATAGATTACAAAAAAGTATCTGCAACTCTTGTGACATATACAAGGTTAACAATACTGATATTAACAATAGACAAAGAACTTCAAAGAGAAAGACCAAAAAAGGGCAAACCTATTCATAGAAAAAGAAATGCAAGTGGCCGACAAATATAAAAAGATGCTCAATCTCAGTTGTTGTCTGTGTTAAAGTAGTTAAACATGAAGGCCATTAGACTGAAGTGGCTCTAATACATTGGTAGCCTATGTAAGGAGACCTAAAAGCAAGGCACTCGAATCCAAGAAAAGAAAACTTCAGAACAACTAATCGCAGCCAACCAGGCTTTCCCAAATAAGGCAATCACTTAAGCTATAGCCAATCAGATAATTTCTTTGGTTTGCTTCTGCGTCTTCTCTTTAAAACTCTTTCCCCTAACTTCCGTCAGTGGAATGCTCCTAATCACTTTCAGTTTGGCGCTACCCAATTCCAACTGATGTTTGTGCAAATAAACTTCTGTAAATTTTAATGTGCCTCAGTTTATCTTTTAACATCTGATAAATAAAAGTTAAAGCAATTATATAATCTATTAAGCTTAGCCAAAATTATAAAAATTGCAGTATTGGTGAGAATGTGAGAAAATGTGCACTTTATGCACTGTGGTGGGAGTGTAAATTGTTGGTAATATGTCCCAAAATATAAAGGGCATATTACTTTTGTCACAGAAACTCTCAGATCTTCTAATGGGACCCCTTGGAGGAGCTTAGAACTGGTCACCTGGAGTTTGGGGACACGGTGGACTGCTGTCTGACTCACAACTTGAAATATAGAATTGCCAAGGGCAGCCTAGTGAGTGGGGGAGAAGGTGATGTAGGGAAACATAAGAAGTCCACCCTTGCCACCTCCTATAGCAGGTGGCCAGCCTAAGGCAGCCTGAGATAAGGGTGGAGGGAGGATAGAACTTTAAATAAAGCTGGCAGCATTTTTTCTGTTTCTTATTGCATTGAATTGCACGTGTAATGACAGAACTACATTTTTGCGACTAGAAGCAACTGGAGGACTTGCCTAAGATCAACTAGAAAAATGATAGAATTTGCCCTGAATTTTCTCCAAAGTGCAGGAAAGAAAAGCTTTTCAGAGCAGGTTTGAATAGGCGGTCAGTAACAAGAATAAATAACATCTCATACGTCCTTTTGAGTGTATATATATATGAAGATATTCTTACACAGGAATAGAATTCTTTAGTAGGCTATTCAAGAGACTGGTAACAGGAATTGCCTCTGGACAAGGAAAAGAAAGGACCAGGAGTAAGGAAGGACAGAGATTTTCGTTACCCATCCTTTGAACTCTGAACGGTTTACCTTGCGCATTTATTATTTTTTTAAAAATTGATTTTAAAAGGGTCACTGGAATTCTGCAGCACACTGATTTATCTTTGTAAACATTAGTTATAAGTTATGTAAATATGCTGAGAAGTAGCAAGTTCTGATCAATAGAATACCAAAAAAGGAGCTAACCAAGGAGTTCAAGTTTCCTGAATTAGCAGTTACTTCGAAACCTGAAATGTTCTCTTTAATCAAAATTATCTTGGGGAGTGAAAATCATAGAAGAGTTATTGTTTTATAGGTTTTTTTGTTGTTGTTGAAATTTCCAATCATGAGTATGGCTAACGTATACACTTTGTCAAAACATACCTCTACTTAAATATGTACTGCTTAACCATCACCACCACCACCAACAACAATAAATAAAAACATACTTTTCAAGTGCTTAGGAGTGTACTTGGCAGGCTTTTTATCAACTTTCTCTTACCTCTTAAGACAAATCATTATAATATGAAAGCTCAGTGCTATGTTATAATCATGATGCAAATTATCAGTCAGTAAGAAAAGCACCCATGTTATTCCTACAAACTTTGGCAGTGCACTGGCATGAAAATTTTGCTCTGGGATTCAGTAAATCTTGTGGGCCTTTTTCTATAGAAATATTAACCTTAATTTCTGTGGGAAATTTTCTGCAACATTATGCTATTATTCATCCCGATTACTATTTTTCATTTAATGAATTATTCTTTGCCATGACCATATTTTGCTGTTGTTATATAGGTTTATAGAACACTAATGCCTCAAGGTTGTTCACCCACAATGGAGGACTATATCCTGATTATGAAAGTTAAAGTGCTCTTATCTCTTGGAAGCAAAAAAAATAAAACATAATTATTTGATGACGTGGCAGTTAACTTTCTCCATTCATACTCACAATCTATGTCATTTTAGGTTGACTTGGGTTTTTCTCTGATATAATGACAACATCTATTCATAAGAATTCCATTGTGATCTTCTCTGTTCTGTAGCTTAGCAAATTACAACCCTGTCTGACCATTGCCCTGCTGTTCTATTACTCCTGTACCTGTGATAAAATTTTTGAGGTCAAGAGAAAATATTTCAGTTTCCCTCATGTTGCTTATATCTCGGATGGAAAAAAATCATGAACTAGTCAAAATAACACACAAGAAGTTCTGAAATATTTTCTTTTATACTTGGTAGATATAGATGAATTTCATGTTATCCCAATTTCCTGTTATTACTAAATCGTGCATATAATCTTAGTAAGTTGACTTACTACCTTTTAAGAATTCTTGAATCCCTTCTAGAACCATGGTTCTAGTTTACAAAACCACTAGTGTAAAGTGCATGGGCTTCATGGTCTGAGATCATGGTTTAATGCTGGTTCTGGCACTAATGAACTTGAACAAATCCCTTAACCTCTTCGGAAAAATCAGTGCTCTGATTTAAAGTATGTTGTCGAGAGAATTAAAACCAGTGGTACATATAAAGTGTTGGGTACTCAGCAAATGTTGTTTTGCATCATTTTACATATGCCACCTTATAAATCCCCATAGCAAACTTGTAAAGTATTAATCTAGTCTCCTAAATAAGGAAAGTGAAAGTGGCAGAGCTAGGCCTGGATCTCAGGTGAGCACTTTCAAATCAGCAGAGGGAATAGTTTAGGGAAGAGAGAGAACACACTTCCATGGATGCATATAAATTGTTACATGTTGGACTTGTGGGAAAATAACATTCACCTTCAAATTTTTCCTTCTATCTAACTCTAAATGTAAACTATCTACATTGAAGGTCCTCAACCCTGTCAGACTCAATGTCCAATTTTTATAACAATGGTCTGTAACACCCCCTTTACTATCCTGAAATAAAATTTATAGATAACCTACCTAACTCCTGAATTAAAAAACAATATATAGTATATCTATATGATACTCTACTGTAATACAAGGAGAAATAAAAGGATAGTAACAATAAAATAATTTATATTTTAATATAAAATGCTCAGGCACAGCTACACTAGAAACCCTAAAGAATACTGTTACATGTAGAATCACTAGGATTGGGACAACCACAGATGCAGAACCACAGAAGCCTATTTAAGTCAAAGCATAGAACAATAGTTTCTCCTTAACTCCAAGAACTCTACCTCATTTGCTTTTTTTATTTAGAATTTTGTTCTAAGATGATTATGGATTCACATGCAGTTATAAGGGATAATACAGAGAAATCGTCTACACCCTTTACCCAGTTTCCTCTAATGATAACATCTTGCAAAACTATAGTAAAATAACACCACCAGGATATTGACACTGATATAGTCTAGATAGAGTACATTTCCCTCCCCACAAGGATCCCTCACATTGCCCTTTTATAGCCACTTCCTCTTCCCTCCCATCCCACTGACTCCTAATCTCTGCCAATCACTAATATGTTCTCCATTTCTCTAATTTTGCCATCTCAAGAATGTTACATAAATGGATCATTCAGTATGTAACCTTTGAGATTGGCTTTTTTTCACTCAGCATGATTCTCTGGAGATTCACTCAGGTTTCTATTTATCAATAGGTCTTTACTTTTTATGGGAGAGTATTCCGTGGTATAGAAGTGCCATAGATTGTTTAAACATTCATTCATTGAAAGATATTCGGGTTTTGTTTTGTTTTCAATTTTTGGCTCTAATGAATAAGGCTATATCATGTATAGGTTTTTGTGTGAAAACAAATTTTCATCTCTCTGAGATAAAAGCCCCAAGAGTACAGTTGCTGGGTCATGTGGTAGTTGTATGTTTGTTTGTGTGCTTTTTAAGAAAGTGGCCAATTGTCTTCCAAAGTGGCTGTGTCATTTTACATTCCCACCAGCATGAATTGAGTGATCAGTTTCTCCTAATCCTCCCCAGCATTTCGTGTTGTCATCATTTTTTATTTTAGCCATTCTGGTAGGGTGTAATGAAATCTCATTTTGGTTTTAATTTGCATTTGCCTTAAGGCTAATGATGTTGAGCATCTTCTCACATGCTTATTTGCCCTCTGTATATTCTCTTTGCTATTCATGTCTTTTGTCCATTTTCTAATTGGATTGTTTGTTTTATTTACCGTTGAGTTTTGAAAGTACTATTTTATACGCTCTAGATACTAGTTTTTGTCAGATGTATGGTTTGCAATTATTTTCTCTCACTCTGTAGCTTTATTTTATCCTTTTAACAGAGTGTTTTGCAGAGGAAAAGTTTTATTTTGATGACGTCCAATTTACAAATTTTTCCTTTTTTGGATCATGCTTTTGGTGTCAACTCTAACAACTCTTTGCCAGCCCTAGAATCTGCAGATTTTTTCTCATAATTTTATGTTTACTTTAAAATCTATGATCCATTTTGAGTTAATTTTTCCAAAAGATATAAGAGAGAGTTTGAAGTTCTGTTTTGTTTTGTTTTTAGCCTATGGATGTCTAATTGCTCCAGCACCATTTGTCGAAAAGTCTATCTTTCCTCTATTGATTACTATAGCTATATATTGTCTTGAAATCAAGTAGACTGATCCTCTCTCTTTATTCTTCTTTTTCAAAACTGTTTTAACTTTCTTATTCTCTTGATGAGCAAGAGCTGCGTGACTTTGCAAAAATACTGGAGGAAGAATAATATTCCCTTTGGAGGGTGATTGTGAGATTATGGGAGATGACACATACAAAGTACTTAATATAGTACCTGGCAATATGATGTAGACACAGCTTTCTTCCTGTTGATTCTAAACCAACCATCGGAAATCCTTTACACACACAAAACCTTCTCTCCCCCAGTAATATTTTATATTTTGTTTCAGTTTTGTGTCAATTTGTTATATATGCAACCAGGTAAGATATACGTCCTCAGTAAAAAATATATGTGAAGAAAACAGCTCAAACAAGACCACCTATCACTCCCATCCACAACTGTAGATAGGAAATATCCAGTCCATTTCCTTCCTACATCCTCACTTTGAGATATAAGAAGCTCTGGTAAGGACTCCAATCAGTTGGACAGCTTTGTCTCATCCAAACATCAACAGAACTATTCTCATGCCCAACCAGGAGAGATCAGGCTAGGTACCCAATAGGAAAAAAAAATGTGGTTATAAATATTACCCAAGTCATCAGAACCTGTTTCTGACTAAGATATTGGCTATCACTGGCAAATGGCAATGTCCCACTCCACTTTAGCCCCACTGGCCTCCGTGCTGTCTCTCCCACTTTCCAGGTATACTGTAGAAGGATGAGGGCCTTGGTGTAGGCTGGAATGTTTTTCCCCAGATATCCACATGACTCTATCACCCATCTCCTTCAAGTATTCAAATGTCACCTTCTCAGAGGGGCCTTCTCTGATCAGTCTATTGAAATCACTCTACTCAACTCCTACACCCAATACTATTCAGTCTCCTTCCCTGCTTAATTATTTTTTTTCTTGGCTCCTATCGCCATCTAACATAGACCATGTATATTTGGTAAGATGATTTCACCGACTATCATATGATCTCCATGAAGATCTGTATTTCATTGCTGTGTCTTCTGTACCTAGAACAGTGCTGGTATATAATAGTCACTTTGTTGAATGAATAAATAATAATTATGATAAATGTTGAATGAATAAATAATAAATAATGATAAATATTTATTGAATGAATGAAGTAGAGAGAGTTCAAAAAGCCATTGGATAATGTCATGGTATGACTGGTTTTAACTGTAATATTTAAATTTAGGACAGTGGCAACTTTAATATGGAAGACGTTACATCAATTTTCTTCTAGGAAAATGCCAACTAAATAAACATACAAACAGATAAATATATGTTTCACAAATTCTTCTATTTCCTTCCCAAAGCTCACTCCTCCACCACAAAAGAGATGAGAGATTGAAGAAAAAATGTATCCTTTGTCCACAGGCCTTCTCCTTTCATCAGACTGCTCAGATCCAAAATTTGGGAGACTTTCTTATACCTACATTCAATTCAGAATCTGTGACCACTTCTACTATTCTTACTGCTATTGTCCCTTCAAGTCACAATTGGCTCTTGCCTGAAATATGGCAAACTGTCTTCTAACTGGTTTTCCTGCTGCCAAGTCTGACCCTCCACACTCTTTTCTTCCAAATAGCCAGAGTGCTGTGGACTGGATTGTGTCCCCCTAAAATTCAAATGTTGAAGCTCTGACCTTCAATGTAACTGTATTTAGTGACAGGGCCTTTACAGAAATAATTAAGGTTGAATGAGATCACAAAGGCAGGGTGCAAATCCCATAGGCCTCTCTCTTTATAATAAGAGATACTGGAGAGCTCAGTCTCTCTCCACCACGTGAGAGCACTAGCAAGAAGGTGGTTGTCTTTATGCCGGAAGACGGCTTTCACCAGAACCCAACCATTCTGGCACCCTGATCTCAGACTTCCAGCTTTTAGAACTATGAGAAGTAAATTTCTGTTGTTTAAGCCACCCAGTCTATGGTATTAGTTAGCCTGAGCTGACTGATACAGGGAGTAATTCTTTTAAAAACCTAAGTCACACCATGACATCTCTCTGAGTAGAACCCTCCAGTGGCTTCCCACTCCTCTCAAAGTATTAGTTAAGAGCCCTAACAATCCTAGCAGTTGCTTCTAGGAACATATAAATTCTGGCTCCTCTCCTTCCTAATTCTATTTCCGACCACTCTCCCCATCCGTCACTTCCTTCAACCACGCTGGCCTCCTCCCTGCTTCTTGAACCCACCAAGCATGTTCCCATCTCAGGGCCTCTGCACTAGCTGTTCCTTCTGCTGGAATTCTCTTTCTTCAGATATCAGCATGGTTCGCTCCTCACTTTCTTCGTCTTTGCTCTAATGTCATCTTTTCCATGAGCACTACTCTTGACTACGCACTTGCAACTGCAAACAAACCACCTTCCCCCAGACTGCACGGATCATCCTCACATCCTCTGCTCTATTTTTTCCACAGCATTTATCCCCTTCTAACAAATAATATAATTGACTTATTTTTTTATTTTATTGTCTGACTCCCTCTGTTAGAGTATAAGATTTTGTATGTTTGGTTCACAAAGTATTCTGAGCATTTAATTTGCTGCCTCACACATAAAATGCAGTCAGTAAATATTCATTAATAAAACTGACAGAGAAGCAGACAACCTGGGTTCCAGTCCCAACACTGCCCCTACTTTGCTGTATGACTTGGCCTTATATCTGTTTCTTTGTGTGTAATATAAAAGCTTTGGATCATATTAGAAAGACAGTCTACTCATTTCCATGGTCCTGACTTAGTCCTTTCTCATCAGCATGCTCTTTTGTTCACACTTAGGTGGTCCTACCCCAACCTTTACTAAGAACGCTCTTTCCATTCCCAGAGCCTCCCTCCTTGATGCATAATGTTGATAATCAGTAAATATTGGATAAATTGAAATTATTTTGATTCACTCACCAAAAAAGCATAAAAGCAATTTCTGACAGAATTATGTCTTATGGTGTTAATTGGTCTCCAGTTCCAAAATCTATATTGGAATGATATGAGAATTTCTAAAACTATTGAGCTAGAATTTCTATGTACATTCTCTAAAAGCATATTTATTATTTCTTTATACAAAGAAGTGTCACTTCAACTTAGGTAAAATTGAGCACCTCACTTTTACCTTTTAAATACTGAATAACAGTTTAAAGATCTCAACTTTTCCATGTTCTCCTTTTGTTGTTAATGTCAAAAGGATATTTGAGATTCTGCTAGCACCTTCTCACAGAAGATATTATTTTAATGAATTTGACATTAATTTCTGAATGTCACTTTAATAGACTTGCAACTTCAGAGTTAAACTGTACCATCAATTCTAACTTACAGGTATATGTAAGTTATAATTTCCTTTTAGCAACAAAATGTTTGGTTTCCAATACCCTCAAGAACTATTGAAATAAATTTTAAAAATATTATTCCAGTTCCTAATTATAATAGGAGAATGAGTTAATAAATTAGATTACTTGAAATGAGTTTAGATTTTTTAGTGATTTAAGTGACCTTTCCTGGCAGATATTTAGTGAGTTACCCACTATGCACGGTTATTTGAGTGGTTGTTGAGGATTAAAAAATAAAGCAGTTCCTACTTCAACGAGCTCACAGATTAGTAGAAATCAACTCATGTTGAAATAATAATGGGTTTTAACAACAAAGCAAAATTTAAACACAATTCTTTTTTGGGTGTGCCAAACACAAACGAAACCATTTTAGCCAAGAAACGGAGCTGTCAGCGCAGAACGTTCCTAAATGGTTTCTGGCAAGGGCTGCCCTGGTCGGAACAACCACCTAGGCGGCAGCATCTCCAATTTAAAAGTTTCTGTCTTCACGGCCAGACGGGCGGAAAACCCACTGGAGCACAAGTTCTTCCTTTCATCTACAAACGCTTGGGACCACTAAGTTGGAACAGTGATCTAATTGGCTAAGAAATGGATGACGCAACGTATCTCAAGCCCACTGAGAATCGGCCTCCCGAAGCCTGCGCTCAGATTGCGCTTTCCGATTGGTCCTTAGGGCAAGAGGGGAGGGACAATTGATGAAGTTGACCTCTGGGACCGGAACCCCGTGCAAAGATGGCGGCGGCCAAGTGTTGGAGGCTTGTGCTCCACCGTCCGGGGCTGTCATTGCACACCGCGGCCGAGGCCGCCGTCGCGGCTCCGGAAATGACCGGCCCAGATGTCGCGGCGGCCGCCGTCGCGCGCTACCCGCCGATTGTGGCCTCCCTGAAGGCCAAAAGCCAGGCGGCACGGCAGCGGCGAGTGGAGCGGTGGCAGGCGATGGTGCACGCGGCCGAATCGGTGGACGAGAAGCTGCGAATTCTCACCAAGATACAGTTCATGAAGTACGTAGTTTACCCGCAGACCTTCGCCCTGAACGCCGACCGCTGGTACCAGGGCTTCACCAAGACCGTGTTCCTGTCGGGCCTGCCGCCGCCGCCCGCCGAGCCCGCGCCCGCCCCGGCCCTGGACCTGGCGGCCCTGCGCGCCGCCGCGTGTGACTGCCTCCTGCAGGAGCACTTCTTCCTGCGGCGCAAGGGGCGTGTGCCCCTCTATCGGGAAAGCGAGACCATCGCCTCGCCCTTCCTGGATCAGCTGGTGGCCGCCCTCATGGGCCTGCTCAGCGCGCACAACCCGGCCCTGGCTGCCGCCGCCCTCGGTGAGCCTCGGGCCCGCCACACCGGGCGGGGGAGGTGGGGAATGAAGGTGGCCACTCCGTCCCAGGTTTGCCCCCTCTTCATTTCTTTCTCGCTGCTTTGTCGGTCTTTCTCTAGTCCTTTCGCTCCTGGGTGGGCGCAGCCTGGTTTACTAGCCGGCACTGCACTAGGAATCTGGAGGCTGGGTTCTCCTACCTGTGCTGCCACCTAACTGTACAACCCTGGACTAGTAGCCTAGGGTCTCCAGGACGCCAGCCCTTGGCTCTGCTTTGTGAAGCCAGCCAAATGGAAGAGTAGCGTTAATTGCCTTTTGGCTCTTTCACCAAAAAGTTACATGACCATGTGTCAATTCATTAACCTCTTTTAGCTGAATTTTTCTCATTTTCAGGATGAGAATTACGATAATAGTTCTTCATTATAGCATTGTGAAGCTTAAACGCGATGTTGATTAAAATGCCTAACGTTTATTCAGTACTATGTGCCAGGCCCTGTTCTAAACTTTGTATGTGCCAAATCATTTAATTCTCGCAATATCTGTTTACAGCAGGTAGCATTGTTTTATAAATGAAAAAAAAATATCTGGGGCACAGGAATGTAAAATGTATCTACTCAAAAAGCCTATGGCTGGTAGGTTTGGAAGTCAAGATTCAAACCCAGCCATTCTGGGTTCCCAGTAAACAATCAGCAACTTTTATTATCGGTTCAGTGCAGAAATAAAAAAAATAGTTAATGGATAGACAGGTTTAAAAATCAGCGTTTCTGACATGTTCATCATTTTATATCTACCACCCAGTAGGTGTCTTAAATATTTATTGAATTAATATTATTATGACTGTAGATGTGTGCTCAACTGAGTCTTGTAGTGTGCGTATTACTTCCATCTCAGTTGGGAAGGAAGTGGTCTTTAGGGAAGCATCATGGACTGTGACTACTCATGATCGACGGCCTAGGAAAACCTTAACCTTGTCAAGACCCAGGTTCCTCTTTTGTAAAATGGAGGTGATGACAACTATACATACCTTTGAGAGTTATTGTGAAGATTGAATAAGTAATTCATAAAACAGCTCTGACTCCTATTAAACTTTTTATTTCTGGTGAGTGATATTCCTGTTTATTCTTAACTGAGAAACCTCTTTGGTTACAGTGTTTAGTGTAGTGATGGCACAAGTAGACAATGAATATTTGAGGGTTATATTTAAGTCATGATCATTTAAGTTAAATTATCACATAAGCTAGGCTCTTTATCTGACATCAAAGAGTAATTTTTGATATGTTTTTAATTCGCACAATCATTGAGTTCTGTATTGCTGAGTTTAGTATTCTAATAATAACCAAATTTATCTAAATACTCAGAAAAATTTTGAATATCTTTTGTTAGATTGTAAACGCCCAGTTCACTTTTACTGGTTGCGTGGTGAAGAAATTATTCCTTGTGGTCATCGGAAGGGTCGAGTTGATGCTTTGCGATACCAAATAAATGATACACCGCACAACCAGATTCGAATATCCAAACAACTCCCAGAGGTAAGGATTTGTATCTGTATCTCTTGACATCTCATGAGGAAATGTCATAAGCAGGCTAGGTAATGGGCTTGGTAGGATACAAAGTTTTGGATGGAT
Source organism: Tapirus indicus (assembly GCA_031878705.1). Taxonomy (NCBI): domain Eukaryota; kingdom Metazoa; phylum Chordata; class Mammalia; order Perissodactyla; family Tapiridae; genus Tapirus; species Tapirus indicus. Next base: position 110,746,464 of record CM062921.1, on the reverse strand, counting down.
CCATTGCCTTTCAAGTTACTTTTGAATACATCTTAACTGAAATTCTTTTTCAGCTTTTTTTGTGTGTGTGTGAGGAAGACCAGCGCTGAGCTAACATCCGTCGCCAATCCTCCTCTTTTTGCTGAGGAAGACTGGCCCTGGGCTAACATCCTTGCCCATCTTCCTCTACTTTATATGGGACGCCGCCACGGCATGGCTGACGAGCAGTGCATCGGTGGGCGCCCGGGATCCGAACCTGTGAACCCCGGGCCGCCAAGTGCGGACTAAACCGCTGCGCCACCGGGCAGCCCCTCTTTTTCAGCTTTTTAATCTACTGTGGTATATAAATTCTGCAAAGGTGGAATAATCATTTTAAGTGGGGTTAAGGCATCAGTTTTTAGGACCTTTTGACTTGAAAGAATCTTTTCTTTTTCTTAATATAAAAATACGGATAATTGTTTATGATTGTGATTTACAGTAGACTACACTGCCTAATCATAAATCAAGGCATCTTTACAGTTACAAGCTAGTCATTTTACATATTTACACTTCTTTGGGAGAAAACAAGTTTATTTTGAGTGTTGTCTGTGTGTTCATGTTAGAGGTTGGCACATTTTTTTCTGTAAAGGTCCAGATGGTAAGTATTTTAGGCTTTGGGGGCCGTAATTCTGTTGCAGCTATTCATCTCAGTTCTTACGGTGTAAAACCAGCCATGTACCATATGTAGATGAATGTGCGTGACTGTGTTCCAATAAAACTTTCTTTTTGTAAAAACAGGTGGCTGGCTGGATTTGGCCCATCATAGGATGGTAGTGTTATCAAATCACTTTTTAAAAACATCTTACTTTAAGGTTTTTAGATCTATTAAGAATGTGAGTAAAATATATACTAGTGTTGCTGTGAATTCACTTATGACTTTTCTTTTTAAGTTTGTGCCACTGGATTATTCTGTACCTGTAGAAATCCCTGTTATGAACTGTAAGCCAGACAAACTTCCATTATTCAAACGGCAATATGAAAATACCATATTTATTGGTAAGTTTCTCTTTTGACGTATTCTGCCATAAATGTTCACAGTGTCTTGTGCAAATTTGCATAATTAATTCTTGATGACCAAGAGGTTCAGATACTCCACAAGCAAAATAATTCATAATCTCAGGTTGTTGTAATACGCATGAAAATTGGAAAGAAAATGTTCTTTCAGCTCACCATTTAACATTTTACTTGTTTCTACTGAGTTAGCAGTGTTTAACTTTAAAAAGTAAAAAATAACCTAAAAAGTCATACTTATTAGGCTCTGTTGATTTATTACATAGAAAAAGTAGTTTGTGTTTTTTCCAAAGTAAACAAATATAGAACAGGACCTGAGGCAATGATTGTCTTTTTTACAAAAGCTGTCTATTTTATGCCACACACTGATAACCATCGGGAATATAAAAATTAATACAGCTTGATGTCTGCCCTATGCAGCTTATTCTTTTGCTATTTTTTCTTCATTTATTAATTCCTAGCCAATTTGAGGAAGATTTTAAGAAAGCAGCTTTATACTGGTTCCCCAGACCTATTTTATTGGCCTCTTCTCAGTCACTGTGGTCTTAGGGAGTGAATTATGGGGAACTTTTGGTTGAAAAGACTTTGCCACTAAAGTCAGGATTGTCAGCATTTCATGAAATATTGGCCCTTACTTTTTTTACTTAGATATGTAGTATAAAAATCAATTATAATTTTTTTATTGGGAATAAGGTATGTGATTATTACATAAAAATAATGAAGTTTTTAAAGTCATGAAGTGTTTGTATCCTTTGGTTAATATGACTTTTTTTTTTTGGTGAGGGAGATTGGCCCTGAGCTAACATCTTTTGCCAGTCCTCCTCTTTGCTTGGGGAAGATAGTTCTTGAGCTAACATCTGTGCCAATCTTCTTCTACTTTGTATATGAGATGCTGCCACAGCATGGCTCGATGAGCAGTGTGTAGGTCCGTGCCCGGGATCCAAACTTGTGAACCCCGGGCCGCTGAAGCAGAGTATGAGAACCCAACCACTAACCCACCAGGACGGCCCCCCCAGTTTGTGTATTTTTACTACTGATCACATAATAAGGAGAAGGATGGGTCTGAAGCAAATACTAGGGACGTGTGCTGCAGATGTTCTACATGTGCATTTCATCTGAAATGTTTTAATTTTGCTCTTCAGGCTCAAAGACAGCAGATCCATACTGTTATGGACATACCCAGTTTCATCTGTTACCTGACAAATTAAAAAGGGAAAGGCTTTTGAAAAAAAACTGTGCTGATCAGATAGAAGTTGTTTTTAGAGCTAATGCTATTGCAAGCCTTTTTGCTTGGACTGGAGCACAAGCTATGTATCAAGGTAACAGCAATTTTATGACATTATTGTTCTTGGAAGATGTCTATGACATTTTAAGAATTCACTAGTTCAAATGGTTTTCTTTGGGTTAAAATGTAGATTGAATCTTAACATTTTGAAAACTTTTGCATTAGGACAAAATACAGTTGTTTTAAAATCCGTAATTAAGTATTTTACATTTGTAGTTGGCAAGTGGCTCTTAGGTAGTTACTTTGATCTTTTACTTTGACCACTTCTGTGTGACTGTATTTTTTTCTGATGATGTTCTCAAGCATTTCAAAGCCTGTAGCCAACTAAGTCGACTCTCTGGATGATAGCAGCTTTCTGAAGCTAGAAAAGAAAATGCTTTAATGGATTAAATTTTAGACTAAATCACAGCTATCCCATTTAATTTCTTTGAAGGCCATATCCAGGATGTGGATTATGAGATTGTTCATTCATTCAGTAAATAGTGAATGCTTTTATATACTCAGCACTGTTGGCCTTGGAGATAACACTGTTGAATGAGACAGACAGATCCTACTCTCCTGCAGCTTATATTATAGTGAGGAGAGTAAAAGATAGTAAACATGTAATATTTTTACCTAGTGACAAGACTATGGAGAAAATATACTAGATAAGGGGTAGAATGATTTATGGGGTACAGGTATAAATGAGGTGTGGGGCAGAATCCATTTAAACAGAGTAATTCGGGGAGGTCTCTAAAAAAATGACATTTGAAGAGAGACCTGAATCACTGAGGAGCTGCTTATGCACAGACTTGGGGGAAAGACACTTCCAGGCAAAAGAATGGCAAGTAAATTCTGAGGTGGGAACAGACTTGAAGTGTTTAAGGAACAACATGAAGTCTGATGAAGAAAAGGAGGGGAGAATGCCGGGGAGTGAGATAGAGGAAGCCAGCGGCCTTATCACATAGCACTTGTGGATTAGAGCCCATTGTGAGACATTTGGATTTTACTACAAAACCTGAAATAATATAATATGTGACTAGATTAATCCTATGTAGACATCAAGGAGGAATTTTAATACAGATTTAATTATCGCCAGGCTCATCTTTTTCCTTTATATATATAATTTAACCTTATACTCACAATTTTGACTTATGTTTCTATAATAGAAATAAACGAAGGGAGTAGGACTGAAAGTAGACAGAATCAGAAAAGGTGAGAGGAAACTTTCTTGAAGATGTTAGAATGGCACTGTTTATTCATGAAAGATAGAGCACTTCTTTTTACAGTATAGTTAATTCTGTGTTCTAACATTATTCATTGGCTGTCTCCATTAAGGCTGACATACAATAGGTGTGGGGAGATAAAGCTACTGCTTAGCCCTGGCAGTTGGACTTAAAAGTATTAAAGCCAGTCAGCCTGGAACAAGAAGCAGCCAGAAAATTTGAGTAGTAAACGTACTGGCATCTTACAATGACATAAGACGTGCTGGGCTAAATGACAGCAGCTCCCAAAACCAATTTTGAAATATGTAAGGGGAGACACAGAATTTATCTGAATACATGGTTGAAGTCCTTAGAAAGTCAGTTTTTTTCTGAAGGTAGTGTTTTGTAGATTTGTTGAATTAAATGGCCGTAATGGTTATTGGGTGGTAGGTGCTGCTGGTGTAGGGAAAATCTGAACATATTTGAAGTTGATGAGTATTGATGTAGTTAGTACTGGATGTAGGAGAGATTTCCATAGGTAGAGCTTGCTGCCCTTCTTAGATGAAGTGAGTTCAAGTTGAAAGCTTTTGAAGACTGAAGTTGTTGAAAAGATGTATCGTGAGTTTGGGGATCCTAGAAGGGAGGAAATCTTAATGCAGAAACAGAATATAGGATAAGAGTGGATAAGATTGGGACAACTTTGAGATATCCAGGAATTTGGTGGGTAAAATATCTAGCTTTTAGGAGGTATTTGGTACTGTAATGTGTTTCTTTTGTTTTGGTAAAATATATTCTATGTGTAAATTTCAGCATGACTTTCTTCTACAGGATTCTGGAGTGAAGCAGATGTCACTCGACCTTTTGTCTCCCAGGGTGTGATCACAGATGGAAAATACTTTTCCTTTTTCTGCTACCAGTTAAATACTTTGGCACTGACTACACAGGCTGATCGAAATAACCCTCGTAAAAATATATGTTGGGGCACACAAAGTAAGCCTCTTTATGAGACAATCGAAGATAATGATGTGAAAGGTTTTAATGATGATGTTCTACTTCAGTTGGTTCACTTTCTCCTGAATAGACCAAAAGAAGACAAATCACAGCCATTGGAAAACTAAGAAAAAACATTTGATTCAGGACTTTGGGAATGTTTAAATTTTACTGAAAGAACAATAAAAGGATTTTTGATGATGAGACTTCTGTAAAATATTAAATGCGTTGATTTTGAGACAAATATTTCTTATGTTAACCTATGAATAGACCTCTCATTCTGTTCAAGATATATCACTGAAAGATGTAATTATAGTATGTTGATCTAAATATAATTCTATTTATATGTCACTAACTGATGAGACTAGTGGAGCCATCTTAAATACCTGATATTATGTGTGATTTTAAAAGTAATATAAGGGCAGTAATTCAAATGCTGGAGGATATGTAAAATTTTTTTATATTTTCCTTTTTAATGTTTAATCTTTTTTTATTAATAACATGGTATAGAGTTTCAGAGCCCTACCCAAACCTCTTCAAAACATGAACAATATTTTGCACATATAGGAAACTGAGGCCCAGAAGAGTTAAATAACTTTTCCAAGGTTTCACAGATGATTAATAATTTAACTGATAAATTATATGCAACTTAGGTTCTTAGCACTTAGAAGTAATGTTAACATATTTCAGTTAGTGTCATTTCCTCTGTCTCAGAAAAGAGGAAACTAGGTTTGGTATGTTTCAAAATCAGTTGTCAGTTGCATTGTTAATCTTGTTGAGAATTAAGATTCATTCAAACTATTTTTAGTGAGAAAAAAGAATTACTTTTGTAATTCATGCTTACACTTTTATAATAACCTCCTTTGTGAGTATTAGAAATATCTCATTATTTACTGTAGTCATATGGCAAATGCTGTCTGCCTTTCCTTCCTTCCTCCTTCCCTCCTTTCTCCCTTCCTCCCTTCCTTCCCTCCTCTTCTCTTCCTTCCCTTTCCTTCCTCCCTCCCTTCCTTCCCTCCTTCCCCTCCCCAATCTTTCAAGTCAGGTCACAGTTATATTGAATAGCTGCTTCAGCTAGAAACCTAGGGTTTATTTGCCACAAATAATTGCTAAACTGAAGGAATATCATTTGAAAGCTGTAATTCAGTTCAACCAGGTGCCTGCTTTGCAAGGCATTGTGCTAAATGTTCCATCTTTACTTTCAGTTTTCGCAGAATGCGTGTAATTTCACCCCACCATTCTGTTATTTAAGCTGTTTCCAAAGCTTGGAATACTGTTTTCTACTCTTTGTCCTGTCTGTTCCAACATGTCTATTGCATTCCCATTCATCCTTCGTGGAAAAGGGCAGATATAGAGAGAGTAACCATACCAAGCTCTAAGGAAAAGGATCTATCTTAATCTTGACTCTCACTTTCTAATTTACTGAACATTAGGCAATTTGAATAATCACCCTTGATTTTTGCTTCCATAAAACAGAATAATCTCACAAAGTTGTAAGGACTAAATGAGCTAGTGCATGTGAAAGTGCTTTTAAAATACTATGGAATTAAAATATTTAGGGTTCGGTTGAAATGCTCTTTCTTTCCCTGAGCTGATTATATTTAATTCGTATTTAATTGCCCCATCCTTTGAATATTTATTCCTCTATGGTAGCACCTTTTTCTTGTAACATTTTCTTGTAACAATTTCCTCATTACAAATGTGGAGGAGACACACATACCACACATACATACCTATGCGTATATGTCAGGACTTCATATAGCACTTACGGTATTCTATATGCTCTGGATATTTTACATATATTAGCTCATTTAATCATCACAACCATTCCATGAGTAAGGTACTATTATTCCCATTTTGTAGATGAGTTAACAGGACACAGAAAGCCCAATAACTTATTGAAACTCACACAACTAGAAAGTGGCAGGATTGGAATTAGTCCTGGTCTGACTCCAGGGCCTACTTATACCCACTATGGTGGATATTCTCCAATAATACACTGTAGATGTAGTCGATGCTACAGTAGTCATCAGTGGTATAAATTTAGATAAAGGATGGGTTAATTCAGGCTGATAAGAATCCTTGGAATGTACCTTGGATAAGTATCATTTGGATTGGTTCTTGATAGGTGGCATTTTCCAAAATGGAAGGAGGAGCATAAGTGGATGGAACTGTGAAGAGGCGAAAAGCTTCAGGGCTTACCTGGGAAATAGACAATAACTTGATTTCCAAGTTGGATGTGGTCTAGAAGCAGCTGGAGAAAATAAAAATTATTTACCAAGCAACAAACCTAGTTGGTCTCGGACTCTATGGGTAGAACACTGAACATGAGGAAACAATGTAGCAATGTTTAGACTTCTGGGGGAAAAGTTACTCAGAAGAAATCTAGACTAGCCAAAATAAAGATAGGTAGGACAATTAAAAAAATGTCAGAACACCCAAGTCCCTTATAAGTTTATTGAAAATGTGTTGCAGTTGATTTTGCTGCAAACAACTTAATAGGAATCAAAGAATGGAGAATCAAAATGAATAAATACAATGTGTACACACAGTCATATCAGGCAAAAGTAAGCATCAAGCAGGGTTAGCAATATTTTAAACAATTCAAGGCAAAAAAAGAATCCAGTGTTAAAAAGTCATTTTGCAAATTGTAATCAGTATATGAAATGTTAAAGTAAATCTTAGTCTTAAGTCGAAGTAACTAAAAATAAGGAGTAATTAGTGAAGGTAATTTAAAAAGTTGGTACCTTACAAGCAGACTAGATCTTTTAAAATATGATGGAGCATGTATACAAAATCACTTATTAGACCACAGAAAGTGTCAGGAAATTCTTAAAAGCAGGAATTATATAGGTCATGAACTCTATCCACACCACAATATATCCAGAAATTATTAATGTAGCTTTAAACCAGAAACACCTAATAGCTTCAAAGTAAAAGTATATTATTAAATGACTATCAAGTTGCTATTAATTTGCCTGGACAAAATATTCAATTTATAATCACTCCCAGAGCTATGTCACAATCTAAAAATGAAAACTAGTTATCTTACTTGCTTTTTCATTTTATATGATCTGGATATTTGTATATTTCCTATGCTTGACAAAATTGATTTCTTTAACCAAGAAAGTATTTTATTAATGTAGAAGTAAAACTTGACCAAAATGCAAATCCTGCATATAAAGCTTGTGGGATATAGCCAAATTTACTCTGAATTCGTTTACTCCTAGGGGTACGAGAAGGTGCTGAGGGAGATGACCACTCAATAAACGTTATCTGTCTTCCTTCTACAATTGTCTACTGACTTGGCTTTAATAGTCTGAGAAAAATTATTTTTATATTAAGACACATGGAGCAGAATGAAAAAGCCACGTATATTTTAAAAGATGTAATATGAAGTGCGAAGAAACTCGCTAATCCCAGAACTCTGAAAACTCCTTATCTTTTGCTCTTCGCAGTCTTAGATTTGAGGCCTGTTTACCAGTGTACTTAATGGCAAATTCATAATATTATGTGTTTATGTAAAGTAAGAAAATAAAATACGTTAGATACCAGACAGGAAGGATTTAGATTTTTTTTCAGCAGATATTTTAGTAGACCAGTCAAGTTAATTACTATGCATATTTCCTTCTAAGTTAAATTTAGCCCATTTTGCATAATGCTGGAATTAAATTAAATATATGGTAAGGTTAATTCTCATTAAATATGTTAGGCACAATAATTTTAAAAATTACTCATTTACTTTTACACGCATACCTTGGAGATATTGTGGGTTCAGTTCCAGACCACTGCAATAAAGCAAATATTGCAATGAAGTGAGTCTTGTTAATTTTTTGGTTTCCCAGTGCATATAAAAGTTATATTTACACTGTACTGTAGTCTATTAAGTGTTCAATAGCATTATGTCTAAAGACACAATATGCATAACTTAATTAAAAAATACTTCAGTGTTAAAAAATGCTAACCATCATTTCAGCCTTTAGCGAGTCATAATCTTTTTGCTGGTGGAGGGTCTTGCCTTGATGTTAATGGCTGTCAACTGATAAGGGTGGTGGTTGCAGAAGGTTGGGGTGGCTGTGGCAATTTCTTAAGATAAAACAACAATGAAGTTTGCCGCATTGCTTGTCTTTTCCTTTCACGAATGACTTATCTGTAGCATGCGATGCTGTTTGATAGCATTTTACCCACAGTAAAACTTCTTTCAAAATTGGAGTCAATTCTCAAGCCCTGCTGCTGCTTTATCTACTAAATTTATGTAATATTCTAAATCCTTTGTTATTTCAACAATCTGCATGGCATTTTCATCAGGAGTAGATTCCATCTCAAAAACCACTTTGTTTGCTTATCCATAAGAAGCAACTTCTCATCTGTGATAATGTGAGATTGCAGCAATTCAGTCACATCTTCAGGCTCCACTTCTAATGCTGGTTCTTTTGCTTTTTCCACCACATCTGCAGTTACTTCCTCCACTGAAGTCTTGAACCCCTCAAAGTCATCCATGAAGGTTGGAATTGACTTCTTCCAAACTGCTGTTAATGTTGCTATTTTGACCTCTTTCTATGAATCACAAATGTTCTTGATGGCATCTAAAATTGTGAATCCTTTCCAGATGGTTTTCAATTTACTTTGCTAAGATCTAACCAAGGAATCACTATGTATGTCAGCTATAGCCTTACCAAATGTATTTCTTAAATAATAAGACTTAAGTCAAAATTACTCCTTGATCCATGGGCTGTAGAATGGATGTTGTGTTAGCAGGCATGAAAACAACATTAATCTCATTGTACATCTCCATCAGAGCTCTTAGTTGATGAGGTGCATTGTCAATTAAGCAGTAATACTTTGAAGGAAATCTTTTTTTCTGAGCTGTTAAGTCTACTGTTAAAGTGGGCTTAAAATATTCAGTCAACTATGTTGTAAACAGATGTGCTATCAGCCAGACTTTGTTGTTCCATTTATGGAGCACAGGCAGAGTAGATTTAGCATAATTCTTAAGGGCCCTAGGATTTTGGGAATGATAAAATGGCTTCAACTTAAAGTCACCAGCTGCATTAACCCCTAACAAGAGAGTCAGCGTGTCCGTTGGTTTTGAAAGCAGACAATGACTTCTCCTCTCTAGCTATGAAAGTCCTAGATGGCATCTTCTTCCAATATAAGGCTGTTTCATCTACATTGAAAGTCTATTGTTCAGTGTAGCCACCTTCATTAGTTATCTTAGCTAGATCTGAATAACTTGCTGCAGCTTCTACATCAGGACTTGCTCCTTCACCTTGCACTTTTATATTATGGAGACGACTTCTTTCCTTAAACTTCATGAACCAACCTCTGCTAGCTTCAAACTTTTCTTCTGCAGCTTCCTCACCTCTCTCAGCCTTCACAGAATTGAGTAGAGTTAGGGCCTTGCTCTGAATTAGGCTTTGGTTTAAGGGAAGACCACTAAAACTTTCTCCATATCAGCAATAAGGCTGTTTCACTTTCCTATTATTCATGTGTTCGCTGGAGCAGCACTTTTTATTTCCTTCAAGAACTTCTACTTTGTGTTCACAACATGGCTAACTGTTTGGTGCAAGAGGCCTAGCTTTTGGCCTATCTTGGCTTTCCGTGACATGCCTTCCTCACTAAGCTTAATCATTTCTAGCTTTTAAAGTGAAAGACATGTGGCTCTTCCTTTCACTTGAACACTTAGAGGCCATTGCAGGGTTATTAATTGGCCTAATTTCAGTATTGTTGTGTCTCCAGGAATAGGGAGGCCTGAGGAGAGGGAGAGAAATGGGGGAACAGCCAGTCAGTGAAGCAGTCAGAATACACACAACATTTATTGATTAAGTTCACTGTTTTATATGGGCACAGTTTGCGGTGACCCAAAACAATTATAATAGTAACTTAAAAGATCATTGATCACAGATTACCATAACAAATATAATAATGAAAAAGTTTGAAATATTGGGAGAATTACCAAAATGTGACATGGAGATACAAAGTGAGCAAATGCTGTTGGAAAAATGGCACCAATAACCTTGCTTGATGCAGGGTTGCTGCAAACCTTCAATTTGTAAAAAATACAGTATCTGTGAATCACAGTAAAGCAAAGTGCAATAAAACAAGGTATGCCTGGGGAGAAATGAGAAAAACCATGGCTTTGGATAGAAGCAGGAGAAATGAAAGTAAGAAAAGGAAAATAAATGGGAAAAATGCTATAGACAATATTGAGAATAAAAATCAAACATCTGCAGGTGTAGAACATCAATATTGGCCAATCTTTGATTGGACTAGGTTGAATTTCCCATGAAAGGCCTTCATAGTTGTCCAAAGTTTGGTAAGGACATTTTAAAAACAAACAATACAATTTTAAAAAAAGAAAAATAAGTGATTCCACAGAGAATGAGAATTTATAAGTAATAATATTCCAAATACATAGACACGATTACTGTCTTGGCGAATAAAATAAGTGCATGGTAGACTAAAATTAGGCAATAGTTACTATCCAAATAAACTTGTCTCTGCATTAAATATAGATTCTATGACTATGTAACTTTAAGAGTACTCTCATAATTAGCCTGCTTTAAGTAATGTTTCTGTAAGCCATCTTTTTCAGAACAAATTAATCTTCACTTCTCAATCACATTTCTGGTTTTTTCCTCTGTGTAAAAAAATACTGAATTCTGACTCAGATCTTGATTGCATTTTGTGTTCTTTGTCATCCTACAGAATTCTGCATTTCACTTTGTAAAATTGTTGTAAATAGCGTTTGATACTTGAAACTGGCTTTTGAAACTTTTATAATAGTTTGTACATAAGTCTGAGGTTTAACATGTAGGCTGTGATTTTGGCTTTTTGCATTTTTAAAAGAAAGTTATGGTTATAAGATAATTTGATTTGTTTTTAAAATTATGTAAAGGAATTGCCATTGGATTCAAAATGCAAGTAATGTTCTCTAGAAATTAATGGAATTGATGGAAGGTTCAAGTTGATAAATGCAAATGGGATCTCATTGGTTTTTTCACCTTTTTAGTTTTGGGACAAAATAAATGAAGTTCTACCTGACTTAATCAGCAAAAACTCATACATTGGCCAGTTCAGAAAACTTGAAGACAGAAGAAAGTAACCATTCTTTTTTTCAAATTAGGTAATTGTGCAAATGATTATAAACTTGACACTTTAATATTTTAATTCAAATATACACCCTCAGAATATTTTTATGAAAATTGTGTGTTGATATAAAGATATTCACAAACTTAGCATCTTTTACATGTAAAATGGGAACCACCACATTCGCTTTTGCTGTGACCTAATGCATTTTGTAGAGATACATAATGCAGCAATATGTATCCCAGATAGCTTTATAAATAAACTAGCTGTACTTTTAAATTATCATTTTAATTCTAGGTTTGAATTACTAAAAACTGTCCTGATCTTAGGAAAATGAAAGCTTCGATGATGTTTAGCTATTTGGAAAGTATTTCTTTGGGTCTTTAATCCACGTAAAATTTGACTTTTATTTGCAAACTAACAAATTTATGTTATAAAGACTTTATTAGGATCTTCTGATGTCTTTCCGGAAGTTTTCTCTCTTAGTCATTAATAGCACGGTAAAGAAGGTGGGCAGGATTTAAAGCTGGAATGGGCTTCAGATATAATTTAGTTTAGCAATTAAGCTTTGTTTATGCCATTCATCTTCACCCCACACAGTGTGGGTTTTTTGTTTTAATTGTCAACACTAAAAGGGAGTAGGGTCATAAAACATCCACATTTCAGATTTTTTTGAAAAATTTTAAGATCTGGCAACTCCAGGTTTATATTCTTGCATGTTAATAATAGACAAGAGCTGGCAAGTGTCTGCTCTAGGTCCCTTTAGAAGGGACATACTCTCTCCAGTTTGTCACAGTCCCCCTATCTTTATTTCTCCTCCTTTTACTTGGCCAACATCATTGGGCATGCCTCACTAATTTCTGTTGAATGTTTTGTCCCTGAGGCATTGAGTTTATGACTCCTGAGATCCAGATTGCTATTAAGAACTTGTATTATTGGTGGCAAATCTCTATAGCACTGATCTCCTGATCTCCTCAGTTGTGGGGGAATGGTTAGGATGTTCTTACAGGGCTGAGCCCTTATCAGACCAGAGAAAGTGCCCAACTGGTGATTCAAACACAGGCTGGCTAGAAAGCTGTGAGGTAACCCATCCTAAAAACCCCAAAACTTCAACTTCTGCTTCCAAAAATGGTGGACTAGAATATTTGGTCTAATCTTCCTGCTACAACATGTGACTAAACATAAACACCTGCTTGAAGGCATTAGAGAGCTAACAAAGTAGTGAATAATTGTCAGGCTATTTGGAAGAAAATGAAAATATAGAAAGGTGAGCCTGATCTTGAACCTGCTTTTGCTCTGGAGGGGGAATTTGTTAACCAAGAAGAGGAAGCTGAGAGGAGGATTAACATTTTGACAGCCTTCTGAGACTAGCAGGACCAAAGTTGGAGTACAGGACCTCCAAGATTGGGACTCTGGATGAATTCCTTGGTTTGAGACCCTGAAGGACCACATCCCAGGGGTGAGGGTGAGCCAGAAGTAAACTATTCACATAGAATATAGCTCACAATCAATTGAGTCACCTAGTTAGCTCAGAAAAATCTGAACTTTTGAAGGTGGGTTAATGTGACCTGAGACTTCTAATGGGCCGAGGAATCTGAAAGATGCTAATGTAGACAAAGAGGACATTTCCCTAGGTCTCAAATTATTTTTCCAAACACTTTTTCAAATACAATACTTCCATACAATAACTGGGCACAGGAGGAAAAGATGGCGGGAATAAAAACCAGCAGAAACAATAGAAACAGACCCAAAGTGGCAACAAATATTTGGATTGTGAGATAGACTTTAAAATTAATATGTTTACTATGTTCAAAGAGGTAAAATAAAATATTGAAAATTTCAGAATACAACTGAAAACTATAAAAATTGTCACTGCAGATTTGCGAAAAACCAAATATTTGAGAACTAGAAAAACAAAATGGTAAATAAAATTAAGAACTCAAGCATATATTAGTTATCTATTCTATGTAACACATAACTGCACACGTAGCTTCTGTGAACCACACATTGATTATCTCACAGTTTTTTTGAGTCAGGAGTCCACGTCTGGCTTAACTGAGTCCTCTGCTTCAGAGTCTCTCACAAGGCTGCAGTCAAGATACTGGCCAGTGGAAGGGTCTCACCTGAAGGTTCAACTCGGGAAGGATCTGCTTCAAATGTATGTAGTTGCCAGCGAGTCGTTGGATTGAGGGTCTCAGTTCTTTACTGGCTATGGGATAGAGGCATCCTTCAGTTCCTTGCCACATGGACCTCTTTGTTAGAGCAGCTTACAACATGGCAGCTTGCGAGAGAGAGCCTATAGAGAAAGTCTGCTAACGACTATTGATCAGAAGCCAAGTCACTATGTCCAGTACCTAACCAAGGGGAGGGGATTACACAAGGGCATGAATAGGATGGGGACCATCTTAGAGTCTGCCCACCAAAAGATTACAAACACAACTAAAGAGAGTATTGCTGAACTGGAAAGTTAGAATAAAATATTCATAATGAATGTTGTCTTCATAAACTTCGTTACTCTGCCATCACTAATAAGGAGGAGTTGATTTTCACCCATGCCCAGAAAAAATGGAAGTAGTGTGGAGACAGGATAAATAAGGATATATGTTAACTGAATGTAGGAGCTTAGAAATAAGAAGACTATTAGGGAAAGAAATGAAGGATCAACCTAGGTATCCCATCATTCTTGTTCTGGACGCCAGTGGATACCCCGTCTGTAGTACTCTTTGTAATGAGCTCTACATAATTTGCTGCTTAGTTGATATTTTTGTTGTTGATTAATAATATGCCAGAGGATAATCAGTGGAAATGTGTGCTTATAAACTACTAGTTATTGTACATCACTTTTTATCTTGCTTACTTTTGCACAGGATTTTCACAGTGCACACATCATATTTATTTCTGAGAAGTCTATAGTTTTCTTAAACAAATAGGTGTTTATTTTTAAATTGGCCACTACCTCATGGGAGGGTGATCTTTGTAAATATATTTCAAATTAGCATACATTTCAGTAAATAAATTGTTTAAATGTCCAAAAAACAACCTGACATAACTGCCTGTCGAGAACTAGTTCTGGTTTATCTCATAGCTGTTATATCTTTGTTCAGTTTAGTTATAACGGAAAATCTCTTTAATGCTGATAGGATTTCTTTAGAATAAACTATTCCTATGTCTGAAAGACCAATTTCAACTGGCAAAATTGGACTGGAAACAGCAATTTGGAAAACCAAGTTGCCTGTAACCTTTGATAAGCAAAGACCTCTATAAACTAATATTTCTGTTTTTTAAGAATTCATAAGTTTAATGTTCATATCAGTTGTGTATTAGTTTGAAAATGATCTCCAGCTGGATTCAGGCTGAATAAGATCCAGAAACTTTCTTCATAATTTGAATAAATGCACAGGAAGTTAGGAAGAAAAAGGAAAGCATATGGTGACTAAGTTTCTTAATGCCAGGTACTACATTAACATTAAAGCAATCAACATTCAACATTCATATTCATTTGAAACTCTATGAGATTGTTCAGTTACTTATCATGGACTACCCAAGGGGACAGATAGATAAATATTTATTTACAACAACCTTATGTAGCAGCATCCAATAAGGTGTATGAATTTATTTGTAAATATCAAATTATATCCCATGTGTTAATAAACTTTATCTAGTTAGGTGAAGAATGAATGAACTTTTGATTTAGTTTAGCAAATTAGATTTTCATATTGTTTTGTTTTTTAGTTTTATTTTAATCTGTAGAGTATAAAATTATTTTTGTTGTTGCTATGAAATACATGATCATTATGGAAAATTTGCCAAACAGAGAAGTAAGGAAGATATACTGTTAACATTTTGGTCTATTGCCTTACATTTATGCATTTTGTTGATACTTTATGTTTTTGAGATCATACATGTTTTAATTCCCATATTTTTAATTCCCAAATTATTATAAATTTCTATATTCTATAAATAGTCTTTTGGGGTTATTTTGAAGGTGGTGGAATAGTAACAGTACTACATAGGAAAAGAGAAATATATAAGCATGAAATTTCCATAATATTAAGTTCACATTCATTTACAGGGGAAAAAGAATCACAATTTTTCAATTACAAAAACTCAAGCATGATAATTATATAAGATTAGCTAATGTGGGTGTAAATATATTTAATGTTGGAATAGTTCACAAGTACACAGATGATTAAATCCTGACTTTCAGTATATTTGCAAGATTTCCGTATCTCACCACCTGGGTATGATTCATAACTGGGAAAATAAAGGATCTATGTATTTAGGAAGTCCTAAAAGAAGTAAAAATATGTATACAATCATCCTCTGGTAAAGTGGAATTTGTTGCAACCTTTGGAATCTAAAGTTTTAAATGTCAGTTGAAAGAACAATGCCAGAAAAATTCCTTCAGTCTAGTTCTCATGATACCTAAAAATGTAAACAAGTTTTAAAATCATTTTGACAGTTGGATCTGAAAGTCTAGATTGAAGTCTTGCTTCTCTCATTAACTAGGTAAGTGACTTAAGACTAATTTTCTTGAGTTCAGTTTCTTCATCTAATAAATTGAGGAGATTGGACAAAGAGATCTTCAGAATCCTTCCTGATTCTAATGTATGATGAATCATCCCTTCTAAGCCTGTCACGGCAGATGTAATTTGCCATTAACATTATTTTTTAAAATTTCTTTTTTAAACCTCCTGCTTCCAAATGACAAAATAGTAATATTCTTAAAAGCTAGAGAGTTGTGTGAGGTTTAGCTTGCCCTTTCACTGAATTTCTTCAGTTGTGATGTTTCTCTTTCATGCTTTTTTCCCCCACTGTGAAGCTGGGTACCTGAGTGTTACTGTAAATATTTAATAAGAACATGATTACCCTTCAACCTTGTTCCTAACACAGACATAGATGAAAAGGAGCTAATCTTGTTAATTTGCTGTTTTCTTGTTTAATCTGGTTATCACCAGATAACCAGGCCCCAGCTGCCATTGTCTGCCAGAAGTCTGACTGCCCAAGGGCACATCTGGAGTGAAAGAAACAGATTTCCTCTTTGTTTCTCTGAAATTCTTCCTCCCAAGCCCTTTAGCTCTATAAAAATCCCTGCTTTCTTCTTTTATTAAGGCAGATTTGAGAGAACCTATTGTCCTACCTTCTTATTTTGGCCAATTTGAATAAACATTTCTCCATCTCCAAGCACTGATGTCTCAGTGATTGGTTTACTGTGCATCATGCCCATGAACTTGAGATTAAGATGTTCAGTATCAACAGCACTGTTTCCTGAGGCTAGACCCATAAAGTTTTAGAATAAAAGGTAATTTAATGGTCATCAAGTTCAATTTACTATTCAGTGCTCACATATCCTCTAAAACACTTGCACCAAATAGTCACTCCTCTCTGTGCCTGGAGGATGAAGATGTATATCTCCCAAGGATGCCATTTTCCCAATTTGAACAGTACTGATTACTAGACAATGCTTATTTTGAGATGAAGTCTGTTTTCTGGTAGCTTCTTCTCATTCATCTTAGCTGTATCTCTTAAGATTACTTGAGTATTTTCCTCATTTATTTTCATCAAGTTCAAGAACATTTTTTAGTATCTGGCTATGTTCTTGAGTTATTTTTTCCCATTGAGGGTTTGATGCCAATATTTTCTCTGAAATTTTGGAAATCTAATTCTCACAGTCTAATATATTACAATGCTCAGCTTTACCCAACTTGGCCAACTTCCCAACCAACTTTGAGATGATGTAGTTGTCAATGCAAAATAACCAACAACTATTCTATAGGTGAGAGAGATAAGATGAGTTTTACTTGAGCCAGGGTGAGGATTATAACCCGAGAATGCAATTTCCACAAAGGAAGAAAATATTTTGGAGAAGCATGTTTTTCAATACAGTCTTATACCTTTTTAGAACAAGATATACGTTCTAAAACATTAGACACAGCCAGGATACATACTCATCAAAGATTCAAAGCGGTATTCAGTTGCAAAGTTATCGATACTGGCATAGGAGGGGAAGTATGCATTCTTATCTTAAGAGAGTGCATTCTTTAATGGTTAAAGCAGATGTACAATGTATGTTTGATAGGCCATAAGTCAGGCTTCTTTAGTTCAAGCTGAATCAGTTTTGAACCTGAATAGCTACCCCATATACCTCAATATGTGAAAATCTCTTGTCATGGTTATATGTTTTTTACCCAGGAATTTTTCAGTTTTGCTATGGCAATTATTTCCTTCTTACTGATTAGAATTAGGCCCTGATGTAGCCGTTCTCAATTGTTTCCTTTACCTTGTGAAAAGGAAGAGCAGGGACACTAACATTCACTGAGTACTTACTATATGCCAAGTACTTAACAACAGGCAATAATGCCATTTAATCTTCAGAACAACTCTGCAAAGGAAATGTCACTGTCTCTGTTTAACTTTTTGCTTCCCAAATGGAGAGTTCTTTTTATGAATAATAATATCTGTCAAATCTCAAATGATACTAAATAAGTACTTGGTATATACATCAACATGACCAACAGAATGAAGGTAAGAATATTGCTCAAAAAATAAGGTGAATGTTTTTATTTACTTATTTTATGATAAGTTATTGAAGGAAATCATGCTGTTTATGCTTTTTCCTTTTTTGCTATATCTTCATCAATTAGCTACTTTTATGAGTGCATCTGTTTCATTCTACATATGAAAATTCATTCCGTGTGTGTGTGAGGAAGATGAGCCCTGAGCTAACATCCGTTGCCAATCCTCCTCTCTTTGGTGAGGAAGACTGGCCCTGGGCTAACATCTGTGCCCATCTTCCTCTACTTTATATGGGATGCTGCCATGGCATGGCTGGCAAGCAGTGGGTCCACCTGCCAGCGCCTGGGATCCGAACCACACGAACCCCGGGCTGCCAAGTGCGAACCAAACCGCTGCGCCACTGGGCCGGCCCCTTAATGAGTATTTTATCTTATATGACCTCTAGGCACTTCAGGATAAGTGGAAGTATCACAATGGAATCTTATCATCTTCCTTCCATATTCACAATGGAGTCTTATCATCTTCCTTCTCCTAAAACTCCTCTTAATAGTTAACAACATTACATTTATTCAACTGCTTATGTAAAAAAAAAGAAAACAAACAAAGCAAAACATTCCTGCTTATCTTAGATCCTTCCCTTTCTTTATCCACCTCTTGCACATCCAGTTAATCAAGAAGTCTTGCTGATTTAGTTGCATAAATATTTCTAAAAATCATTTTCTCTTCCCTGTCCTATGACTACTCTAATTTTGGCCTTCATCATATGAACCATTGCAAAATACTCCCACTGTTCCACTTGTCTCCTAAATTTCTCCCCTTTGACCCCATTTCCCCAACATAATATAAAACTACAATAAGTTTTAAAAAGGATACTTCACTGACATGAGGATAGATACGCTATGGAATATAGTAGAAAGTCCATAAACAGATCTAATTACCTAGAAGAATACATCATATAATAAAGCATCATTTCAAATCAGTGGGGAAAGGATAGCAGCAAGTCACATTAGCTGGTTAATTAGGAAAAAAGGTAAAATTTGATATCTAACTTCCAAGTTATAGCAGAGTAAAATACATGGATTAAAATGAAAAAATATGTTTGAGGTAAAGATATACATGTCTGATTCCATAAGCAGAAATTAAAAAGAAAAAATATATTTAGATATATATTTATTTAAAATATCTGGGGGATTTAAAAAATACTCACAATATTTAAAGGCATTCCAATAAATTGGAAAATAATATTTACAACATATATGACTTTAAGTGAATAGGCAATTAATTCACTTAGGGAGAACTACACGTCGTGAAAGAATGTATTAAAAATATTTAATATTGTTGAAGATAAAGAATATGCTAATTAGAACAATAATTAAAGGATTTTCACCTCCTGCAAAGATGAAAAACAGTAACATCCAGTGTCATGAAGAGGAAGACAAAAGAGATACTCTTGTATATTCTAGAAGTGTACATTGCTGTAGCCTTTTATAGAGAGCTCCTTTGCTATATGTACCATGATTCTGAAAATCCTTTGACCTAGCAATTCCA
The DNA here is from genome assembly GCA_031878705.1 of Tapirus indicus. Taxonomy (NCBI): domain Eukaryota; kingdom Metazoa; phylum Chordata; class Mammalia; order Perissodactyla; family Tapiridae; genus Tapirus; species Tapirus indicus. Next base: position 110,726,823 of record CM062921.1, on the reverse strand, counting down.
TGTATAGAAACTTACTCTAAATAAAACTACTGGAACAATTGCACAAAGAATTATGTATATTATTCATTTCATTGTTGTTTATAATAGCCAAAAAAAAACACCCCAAACCCCCAAACCTAATTCTTATTTTCTAGTTGGAAACAACATAATTGATCAATAATAAGAGACTAGTGAAATAAATTTTTCTCAAGTTATATAAAAGGGATACTGCATTCATTTCCTAGAACTGCCTTAACAAATTACCACACACTTGGTGGCTTAAAATGACAGAAATTTATTCTTTCACACTTCTGGAGGCCAGAAGTCCAAAATCAAGGTTCTAGTAGAGTCACGCTCTGTCTGAAGGCTCTAGAGGAGAATCTTTCCTTGTCTCCAAGTTTCTGGTGGCTCCTGGCATTCCTTGGATTGTGAGAGCACAATTCCAATTTCTGCATGGTCTTCACATGGCCTTCTTCCCTGTGTCTGTGTGTGTTCTCTCCTTTTCTTATAAGATTGTCAGGGATTGAGTTTAAGGCCAACACTAAACCCAGGATGACTTCATCTCAAGATCCCTAACTAATTACAGCTGCAAAGACCCTATTTCCAGATAAGGTCGCATTCTGAGGTTCCAGGTAGACAGGAATTTTGGGAGGATACTATTCAATCCATGATAAACACCACAAAACTACTTAAAATCATGAAATAGATAAATAGCCAGTTAGTCATATAATGTCCTGTAGGAGCAGACACAAGTTCTCACTGATGGTTTGGGAAAAATTCTCTTTTAAGAAGTCTATCATCATCAAGCTCTTTCTCACAAATTATTAACATTGTGTAGGATTATGTGTTGAATTGTATCCCCCCAAAAGATGTGTTGAAGTCCTCCCTCCTAGTACCTCAGTATGTGACCTTATTTGGAAATAGAGTCACTACAGATATAACCAGCTAAGGTGAGGTCATACTGGGGTAAGTGGGGCCTTAATTTAATATGACTTGTGTCCATACAGGAAGAAGAGACACAGACACAGGAGGTAGGGTATCATGTGACAATAAAAGCAAATCTTGAATGTTGCAGCTGCAAGCCAAAGAATGCCAAACATTGCCAGTAAACCACCGGAAACTAGGAAGAGGCAAGGAAAGATTTGCCCTACTGGTTGAAGCGGAACGTGGCCCTGCCAATTCCTTGATTTTGGACTTCTAGCCTCTGGAACTGTGAGACAATAAACTTCTCTTGTTTTAAATCATCCAGTTTGTGGTACTTTGTTTTGGCAGCCCTAGTCAACTAATACAGGTGGTTAAAAAGCTCTGAGCTAGGGAACAGGATGTCTGAATTCTAAAAGCCTCCCCCATTAACAAGTTTTTTGAAGCCTTGATTTCTGCTTTCAACATATGCACTATCTGTTTCCTTGGTACTTGAGGTACGTTTCAGCCCAGATATGCTGTGGCTTTAAACTGAAGTTTGCCTAGAGCTAGAGTGAAATGTCTTGGGATTCCACAGACAAGATAGCCATTTTGAGGAAGACTGGGATTTTCCTAGATTGAGCCCAGTGCCAACTGCAACATTCCCCGATCTGAAGTTTTAATAACTTGATCAAGAAAACTAAGCCTTACACTAAGAGCAATCCATGGGGGTATAGTCACATAGAATTAGTCTCACCCTGTGCTGAGGAAGGGCTCCAATTTTCAGTACAGGTAATACTGAAAGACCAATCTCTCTTTCTCTGTCTCTGTGTCGTTCTCTCACAATCTCTCCCATCATCTTTTCATTTTGTTAAAATTAGTGTTCCTACCTAGTTGATAGTAGATCAGCTAGTAGATAGTTTTCTAAAATGTCTAGAAAACCAGGTCAGAGAAATTTTCAAATGTAGTGCTTTTCCACAGTTATTTTGGGGAGAAAAAGGGAAATAGGCAGAACAATAGGTAGAGATGTTGGCTTAAAATGAAATAAAGGTAGCAGAGATTTCTAGCGCAAGCAATATGGTAGACTAAGGCAGCAACCACATTCTCCACCTATTACAGATTCTTTGTGAAGAACTGTACTACAAAAGAAGTTAAAAGTATGACTGAGCTGGAAGGAACGAAGGAGGGAAGGAAGTAATGAAGGAGAAAAGGGAGGAAGGAAGGAAGAATTCATTAGTGGAAACCAGTCAGGACATTCAAAGTCAGAACAGTGAGCTCTAAGTGGTGCTTCCACAGCCTGGGTGATATCATACCTGGATATGGGCTGTCGGGTTAAGCATTTTAATACTCCCTTGGGGAAAGGAGGCATGGACATGGCTAAAGACCCTTGAGCCTAGAGACTGGAAAACAGCCCAATCCCTGATCCCAGTTTAAAACCTGAGTCTTCCAAGGGGAAATTCTGTCCATGAAAGGGACTAGAATAAAGGCAGTTCACAGAAAATGAAGCCATTTGGGCAAGAAATATAAGAAAAAGAATAAAAATCCTTAAGCTTGTGCCCAGCCCAGTGGCTGAATGGTTAAAGTTGCATGCACTCCACTTTGGCTGTCTGGGTTCGCGGGTTCGGATCCCAGGGGTGGATGTACTCTGCTCATAAGCCACGCTGTGGTGGCACCCCACATACAAAATTGAGGAAGATGGGCACAAACATTAGCTCAGGGCTACTTTTCCTTAAGCAAAAAGAGGGAGATTGGCAACAGGTGTTAGCTCAGGGCCAATCTTCCTCACTCTCCCCCACAAAAAAAGCCTTAACCTCAGTATGAATATAGAGAATGCAAATGAAAATAATGTTACTATCTCATTCTTACTGAATTGGAAAAAAATTAGAATTTCTAAATATCATTTATCATCTTGGGTGTGGGGAAAGAGAGCTCTCTTGCACACTGCAGGCTGGCATTTAAATTGATGCAGCCTCTTTGGATTGCTGCTTTGTAGTGTTTAGTGCAGTTGGAGATGAACATGCCCTGTGACACAGCAATTGCATTTCTAGTTCAAGACCCTAAATGTACTCTCACTCACGTGCACAAGAAGATATGTGAGAGGATACCCTTTGTGGCCCTGTTTGTAATAGGGGCAAACCAGAAACCCTCCAAATGTCTATCAATACAGGAATAGATATCTAAACTGTACAATGTTCATATAAACATGCTAAGTAGTGTTTAAGTGAATGCACTTTTTATAAATGTATTAAAACGAATCTGGAAAACATAAAGTTGGGGGAAAAAAGCAAGTTGTTGAAAGATATGGTCAGTATCATCCCATTTGTCTACATTAATAAAACCCAAAGAATATTGTCTATATTGGTAATGATATATATGTGTGGTAAAATATAAAAATATGAACTGAAAGCTCTATGCACACTTCAGGATACTATAGTGTGAAGAGGCAGGAAGTGGAATAGGATTGGAGTGGGGTCATGGTTATGTTTGGTGATTATGTTTGGTTACTTTAGTTATGCTTGTAACATTTTATTTACTTTAGAAAAGAAGGAGGATCAGGAATAAGTACGGTAAAATAACAGTATTTGTTAAGTTTGAACAACGGGTATATTGGTTTTCATTCAATATTTTCCAACTGCTTGAAATATACATATATTTTAAATTTTATGTAAATTTATATACATATAAATAAATACATACATGTTGTACATAGCAAAAGCTGTGTCTGTGTGCATGTGTGAAAACCAGAGGCAGAGACAGGCAGGGCAAACTTCTGCGTAGCATAAGCCTGGAGTGATCCTAATAAGAAGAAATTGGCCTAAATGTACAAACTTACCTGAGAATCCACATTCCAACATGATCTAGTATAATCTCCTGGTTTTATAGATAAGGTAATAGAAGCCAGATGGGTTAAGTTACTTGCTGAAGGTCATGTACATTAGTGGGAGAGCTGGGTCTAGAATCCTAGTGAGTCCTGTCCAGTGTTCTTCCTACATTGCCACAAATAGGTTATTAATGTACAGCTCATGACTTGTAGAATGGTCTCTTAAGGCAGTAATTTTGTGAGCTGTACTGTAGATTCCCTTTTATTTTATATTCTACTGGTTCTGTCTATAGTAAAATATATTTTGACATGGTATTAATACTAGGATGCCCAGAGTAACTCTGAGATGATAACGTTTACTTCCATATGGGAATTTTCCAGTTAGCATCAAGCTTGAGACTCAAGTGATAGTTAGCTTTTAGGAATTTTTGCATTATAAAATCACCTAATTAGTGACCTATTTCTGTTTGCCAATCTGGGCTTAAAGTGGTAGTACTAGCGTCACATCAAAAGATAAGTTGTCCAAGAGTTCTGCTGGTGTGTATACTAATTATCTGATCTTTTGGATTAAGAGATTAATATATTGTTTCTTCTAACTATAGTTAGTAGAAAAAAAAGTGTTCAATGAGTATAAGTCATGTGCCGCATAATGACATTTCATTCAACAACAAACTGCGTATATGTTGGTGTTCCCATAAGATTAGTACCATACAGTCTAGATGTGTGGTAGACTATACCATCTTTGTTCATGTAAGTACACTCTGTGATGTTCACATGAGGAAATCCCCTAATGAAGCATTTCTCAGAACATATCCCAGTTGTTAAAAGAGGCATGACTGTATTAGAATCCAGATTGTCTTATCTTTCCTTGGCATCCTAGATAAATGGACTTGTGACTGGCAAAATGGAACATTTTTAGTGTTGTCAAATGTTTTGTAGAACCACATGAATTTTGTGGAGAAGGGGTTATATTTTTGGTAAAGGAATTATTTCCTCTGGGAAAAGTACTGAACATGGATGTATTAAAACAAGTGACAAGGAATGAAGGTCTTTTATTGTACCCATCCTCTTTGTCCTATATTTATAGTTACTAAGCATTCTCTGGAGATGGAGCAGAGCTGGGTATTAGAAGCTAGATTCTTGCTATTCTGATAATTCTACCTGTATCAATTATTTGCCATATGTCATTTCTCCATCTGAAAAATGGATTTTAATGCTAAATAATCCAGAGACACAAGATGAGAAATTATTAACTAATGCTTATTAAAAATAGTCATCTACAAATCTTTAGTACTAATGTTTGATCATTTGAAAATAGTAAAATATCTGCAACAGAGGGAAATTAGACATGGGGGAAAGTAACAAAGCATTTAAGTTGGAGCTGGCTTCAGCATAGAGTTGTAATCAATATTGACCTTATTATAGTGGAACAGTATGATTGCTTACATGATATTCTTTGGAGAATACAAAAGCCTATTGCAGGAATCATTTGTTTCTGCTCCATGGTGTCTGGGTTTCATCTGGTAAGACTCAAATTCTGAGAAAGACTCAACACCTAGGTACTGGGATCATCTGGAGTCATCTTCGCTCACATGTCTGGCAGTTGATGCTGGCTGTCGGCTGGTGTAGGGGAGCAGAATCTGCCACCCCAAAATGTTTCTCTTGGCTTGATTATTTTTCAGAACAAAAGACTCAGGAAGGCACTTTGACCTCCCCGCAACTGCCTAAAAGAATTTAAGACAGAAGGCTTGTTCCAGGAAGGAGCTATCACCATAGATAATTTACTAGAATACAAACTAGGTGTGGTAGACAGGGAGGAACCTAGCAAAGACCTCTCCATGTCTCATTGTCTTTGCAAGGCATGGCAAACATTTGTTCACCAAACATTTGCTTTTCCATCTCCTGGGAATTGCCTTTGAAGTCCCAAACCACTATATGCAACATCCTCTTTTGTGTTTAGCTGAAGATGGTATTTAAGGTGATGGCTTCAGCCATTTTGGTGAGTTAGTCAGTTTTCCTGGATTTCTCCCAGGTATACCTGTTATTAAACTTGTTTGATTTTTCTCCTGTTGTTCTGTCTCATGTTAATTTAATTCTTATACCATCCAGAAGAACCTAGAAGGGTAGAAGAATATTTCTTCCTTCCCTACACTGGGATCACAGCTGGGGCTAGTTGACCCGGACACATACATTTGGCCTCTCTAGGTGGCCTGGGCTTCCTCACAGCATGGCGTTCTTAGGGTAGTTGGACTTTTTACCTGGTGGCTCCAGGCTCCATAAGAGGGTGCCTGCAAAGAACTAGTGGAGGCTGCCTGAGTTTTCTGACTTAGCTCAGAAGTCTCATGGCATCACTTCCACTGTAATCAATTGGTCAAGGCAGTTACAATTCCACCAAGATACAAGAGAAGTGGGCATACACTCCACTTCTTGATGGCAAGAATATCAAAGAATTTTGGATTCATGTTTTAACACTGACATAGGCTACGTGGGTTGAAGGCCATTAAAATCAGAAAAGGAAAATGGTGATGAGAGAAACTTTCTTCCCTCTTTGCCCAGATCAGGCTGCCTGTGGAAGGCACTTGGTTTGAATTAAGCTGTGACTGTTGTTGGCTCTCCAAGTGTTGCTTTAGAGATTTCTCTGAGTTTCTCCCTCTTCTTGTTTCAGGAAGCCCTCCTCACTAACATTACATTAACAGGAACGATAGGTACCCCTCACATTAGCTACATTAAAGGGTCTCTGTTACCTGCTAGAAGAGAGTAGCAAAATATGGGGGCTTCTTGCAAGCTTACTTGCTGGTCATCAGATTAACCTACTTAAAGTATTCAGTGTTAGATTTCTCAGTTGCAGATGTATGAAAAGATTTTTCAGGTGTCAACACTATTTCTTAGAACAATTTCAAGGGATTTCCTTCCTTAATGTGGGTCTTCTCAATATAATATTGTCTTCCAGGGGTGCTATCTGTCCTTATACCTGCCACAGAAACTTGGCTTCAGGATCAGACACAGATCCCATGTCCTCTCAGATTCACAAGGCAAGACACTTTTGCAAAGGAGCTTCCTAGCCCAGTCAAGAACTTTCCCTCCAGGTCTCACCACACTGCGGACTCCACAGTGCTTCCAAATAATATCTTTATATCATAGAACACAAAAAGTTTGCATTTGCGCAACATACTATTGTAAATAGGATGAGGCTGTTTTTGATTGTGGCAACTGGCTTATGGATTCCTCCCATCCCAGGCTCCATCTGGCTGTGCAAAAGGAATCAATACTTCCTATACATATAGCCCACTCTTGACATGCTGATTGGGAAACTCTGGGTAGAGGAAATAACTCTGGACTGGACTAGGGATCTGGAGATCTGAATTCCAATCCTGTCTTTACCACTACTAGTCATGTGATCTTGGGCAAATTATTGGGCAAAAAATTGCCCTTATTATTCAATCTTTCCTTTTGCCTCACTTTGCTTTCTCCATTTACTTGTTTCTTCCTCTACCATTCTTTTCCCTGTGAAGTAGTCCTTCATAGGTTTCACTGATAATTATGACCTTGGTGTCCCTTCTCATGTCAGTGAAACAGATTTTCTTCGAGAGGTGACCTCTTTTTGCCTACAAGGTATATTCTCAATGATAATTTAGGTGATTCCTGTTTTGCCTGTCTGGCAATTTCTACCAGAAAATGTTTTCTTTGGCCATTGTAGAAAGGAAATGTGTTAGCTATTTGGAATAGTTTCACAGGTTGAAACCTGAACCTAAATAAGAAGATTGCAGCTGCTCAGCTGGCACCCCCAATCCTGCAGCAGATCTGCAAACACTTCTAGTGCTACGGTGCTCTGGGAGGAAGCCTAAGGGAAACTTTCCTTTGGAGCAAACATGTGTAACCCAAACGTGACGCGATTGGTTATATCCCCCCCAAGCCCTCATAACTGAATTAATAGTTTTCCTTTGGGTGATAGATAAAGACGAAGAATCAAAAAGCAAAGTCTGAAGATGAAGTCCTTAGAGTAAAGTAATGACAAATAAGGCGTGAGAAGGAATTATGTGGCTGAGTCTGCAGGTGAGTGCAGGGGTCACAGTGAGTATGGGGTCACTGTAAGTGGTGGAATGGTGGGAGAAATCGGAGGGATTCTCTTCATATAGCATTCAAAGCAGAACAAAAGCTTTCATTTGTGGGGACAAAGAAAGCAAAAAAACTACCCTGACCAAATATACTCAGTGTGACTTGCTGATTTATAGAAGAAAAGAGGAGTTTCTCCCTGTTTTAGAAAGTGATGTAACAGAAAGAAACCAGGACACAGATGAAGGTAGAACATGGACTTTGACAGTGTGTCTTGGCTGACAGCAGAGTCTCTCCGCAGGGTCCTTTCATGTCTACCTTTGAAGGATTGCCACATGCTGGCTCTCTGTTCAAAAGCTATATTGCTGGAGGCGACAGCACTGGGAAAAGAACTAGTCTGGCTGTATGGTTGTGAGAGTGAGGAAGAGACAGAATGAAGAAGGAGACAGATAACACTGTACAGGGAAAAGGAACAAGACAGGCCCTAAGGAATAGAAGTGCAAAGCCCCAGAACTAAAGAGCCAATTGGTTGACTTTGCTGTAACCACAACCTCCATCATTGTCTTTGTCAATGTAGAAGGAAGCACGGGTACCACCAGGCGATACATGGACACAGTGGGGGACCAATTCACATGTTTGCGTGGGAAGCACTAAGCTGAGCATGGAGGATCCAGAGATAATAAGACAGACTCTGCTTTCAAGATCTCAGACTGGAGTGAAAAGGAAAAGCTATTTCCATGTATGGCTTACTTACCACAAATAATTAATAAAGATGTGTCTCATCATTTCAGGCTCAACCTTTTGCCCAGGGATCTAGTTCTTTGTGCCCAAAAAACTGTTTCACAAGTTTTAATAGCTGGTAACAGTGGGAAAGGAGTGGTTGTAATAGTGTATTAGTGAGTGTGATAGGCTGAAAAATAGCCCCCCAAAAGATGCCCACATCCTGATCCCTGGAGCCTGTGAATGTTGTCTCATCTGGAAAAACCGTTCTTTGCTGACACCTTGATTTGGGCCCAGTGAAATTTTTGGACTCTTGGCTTCCAGAACTGTGAGAATCAATTTCTGTTATTTTAAGCCACAAAGTTGTGGTAATTTGTTACAGCAGCCACAGAAACTAACTTAGTGGGGAATGACCTGTAAAGATGTGAAGATAGTCGTTGCTCTTCATTTTTTTGATGACCCCATATTATGTTTGGACATATCTATTTACACTATATCTATATCTAAACATTGTTCTTCTCCTCTCCTTTCTTTTCTCCCTTCTGCACCCATTTCCTCTTCACCTATCTCACATACACACGTGTGTGTGCACGCACAAATAAAAATGAGGCTATATTGGTGCAGTAAAACAAAATGCCTTGGTGATTCATCTAAACCAAGACAAGTATTTATTTATATTATAATGAGCTCCAACACCCTGCTTTGAAGCATGTGCTTATTCAAGTACTTGGGATGGGAACAAAGTGTTGAAAACTGTAGCAAAATGGTGACTTGATTGTATTTACAATATCTTTGCCATGTCCTCCACTTTTGAATTTTGACATTAGTCAAAATTGGAGGCAAGTCCTAACAAGTATCAAAGAGTGATAAGTGATGCGAATAAAAGAAGGCTGATGTGTTAGCAACAATCTTTGCTGGGAGGGTTGTTTGGACAAGAGCCCTTTGTAACAATTGTGTTGATACCAACAGCCAGTCTATTCAAAACCAATTGATTGCTGTAGCAATAACATTGGATAAAGTTAGTTCCACAATCACTAAGCACTTCCAGAAAAGTGCAGCAGCAATTTTTATGCAGTCTATCAGAGCAGATTTTGGCATCTACATTATAAATTAATGATGCAGACAGTTAGAATCTCTTAAGATTCTGCATGGCCACTCAAATATCTTTCGTCAATTGAGTTGCTTAATGCCAGACACAGTGCTAGTGACCAGTTCAATTTTTGGCAGATTAAGCTAAGTAGTGAATCAAGGATAGCATCAAGGAAAAAGAAAGAAGTAAAATATCTTAATATCTGGTCTCTTCATCAACCAAAATAAAGCAAGGATGCAGGTTGTAAAGAGAGCATTCTATCAGTCATTGTGGCTCCAGAGTGAAGGCTGGAGTGAAGATTTTGGAGTTATCTGGCACTGGGGAATGTGGGATGTGACTGAAATCACTGGAGTCAAATAATATGAGAAAGAATGTATTAATTCCCTTCATGTCTCCTAAATCACCAATGAACCTTTCCACAAGGAATCCTGCTAGTCCCAGTCTGAGGGTATTGCTCCTTGGCTCGTGGTTTCTCCACAGAATCCCCACATCTTTTAAAATAGTCCCTTTATTAAACTGACCAATTCAAGTGTGCGTCTGTTTCCTCCTAGACTCTGGTCGTTTCATGCTTAGAGTGTACACCGACAGAGAAGAATTTTATTATTTTTATGTTAGACTTTTCTTTAGCATGTAGTTTATATTTAAATTCCAGGATGTATTGCCCCAAAACATAAAAACTTTCCTATATTATCACCACACAGTCTTTCTAATTAGCAAATCAGCATTAATAAGACACTATCATACAATTCATAAATCCCGTTCGAATTCTACCAAACATCTTGTCAATGTCTTTTTCCTTCCTGGGTCAGGATCCAATCCAGAAACACGTGCTGCATTTAGTTGCTAGTTGCCATCAGTCTCCTTCAGTCTGAGATAGTTCCTCATTTTCCCTGTCTCCCATTCCTTGATAGTCTTAAAGAGTGCAGGCCTTTTGTTATGTAGAATGATCCCCAGTCTGCGTCTGACTAATGTTTCCTCATGACCGGACTCTCTATACGTGAATGTTTCTCCACATTCAGCATTTTCCCTCTGAATTTGAATCATGTTTTGGGGCAAGTTATTCTGCTGCTACCCCATACACTGTCCTCACCAAATCTTATTCACCAGTCTTAGGATCTATTGATACCTTTCATCTTTAGGAACTACCGCTACAACAATTACCAAATACTGATTAATCATTTGTACCATTCCTTCTTTATTTACTAGGAATAAAAATGAGATGTCCCTATTATTTATTTATTTATATCTGTATGGAATAATGATGTGGAATAATGAAATGATGTCCCTCCTATCTATCTATCTATCTATCATCTATCTATCATCTATGTATATGACTGTGGAATAATAGATTCCTATTTTATTCAATAGGTGATAACTCTATACACACATTATTTATTTTAATGGTCAAATTATATAAGTTTTGGCCTGTGAGAGATACTTCAAGCCAACTCCTTTGAGCGTTTTCTTATTTTATTGCATAAAATATGTCCCAGGTTTATTGTCTTTCTTCCTGGTTACTCCCTTGAATTAGCCATGTCTCCAGGAAGCCCAGTGGAGAATGGGATTTTAGTGGAGAATGATATTTGGAAACCAAGATGTGTGTTCTCAGAATGCTTACTGCTGCTGGAATTTTATTGCTTCTAAGATGTTTCCATGGAGAAAGATAGGAAATATGTATGTGTGTAGAGAGAAAGAGAGACAGAGAGAGATGTGAGTACATGCCTTCATGACTATTTCTAAATGTATGCTTGTATATATGTTAAAAACTCTATGAGTTCATACAGATACTTTTTTTTTTTTTTTTGCTTTTTTCTCCCCAAAGCCCCAGTAGATAGTTGTATATCATAGTTGTGCATCCTTCTAGTTGCTCCATGTGGGACGCTGCCTCAGCATGGCTTGATGAGTGGTGCTTAGGTCCATGCCCAGGATCCAAACTGGCGAACCCTGGGCTGCCAAAGTGGAGTGCATGAACTTAACCACTATGCCACTGGGCTGGCCCCCATACAGATACTTTCAATTCTAATTCAACCCCTCAGGGTTTTTTACTAGTGTTAAAAGAATAAAATTATGACTCTCATACGGAGATAAAATGAATACTACCCAAATATTTTATTTAACTCATAGATTAATGAGTGAGTTGTAAGATATTGCAACTGGCTAAAAGGAGAAGTCAAAGAACCACACATATCTAGGCAGATAGGGAATGCTTAAATAAATTTAAAAGTAAATACAAACCTGGCTTATTCCCTGGAGGTGAAGGTCAATTATGTTTCTATTTGACAAAATTCATTTACATGTTATGAACAAGAATAATTTGAATTGATATCTGTTCTACAACTTATAAAGCTATAAAGTAGCTCAAAGACAATGAAAGGCACAAAGACTCCTTAGAAACAGATATTCCAGAAGGGGGTACTTAGTACTAATTTTCCACTGAAGACATCCATTAATAGTTTTGGTTCATTTCAAATTCCTTCACAATTTTTTCCTATGCTAGTCTTCCCCTTTTGTTTTAAAATCCTTTCTGAGTGGTGAGAAACCTGGCTCTTCATATATGTACTTATTTATTCTATAAATTACCTTTTTTGCTCAATGAAACCAACTATTCCTCCCACCACTGCAGCTGCCTCCTCTTCCTTTTCGTCTTGTCCATGCTGGCCACCACCAGCATCCCGATTCTTTGGCCACTTGGCATGTCTATGCTAATTGCTTCCTTGGGTACCACACCTCCTTCACCATTCTGCTTCTTCAGATATTGAGAACTCTGGCTAGCACTCTCTTTCCCTCGATTCCTTTTACACCAATATCTCCATGCTTGGAGGTAGGGGACAAGAAAACTGAAGGGAAGGTGGTGTCACACAAAATAATCAGTAGCCATTCTATAGGTAAGAGAGATAGGTGAATTTTACTTGAGCCGGAGTGAGGATTATAACTCAAGAAGACCTTTTTCCAGAAAGGAAGGAAGCATTCCAGAGAAGCATGGTTTTCAGTACTGTCTTGTACATTTTTAGAACAAAGGATATACATTAAACACACCCAGGATGCATAGTCACCAAAGTATCAAAGAGGTATTCAGTTGCAAATTAGCAGGACAACATGTCTCTGATGTCCAGAAAGGAATTAATACCGGTGTTATTGATACTGGTGTAGGAAAGGAAGTATGCATTCTTAAGAGAGTTAATTCTTTAATGGTTAAGCAGTTGTACAATGTATGTCTGATAGGCCATAAGTCAGGCTTCTTTAGTTCAAGCTGAATCAGTTTTGAATCCAAATAGTTACCCCATATACCTCAATATGTGAAAATCTGTCATTGGAAAGAAAAAGGATGACAGTAAGGGAAGATATGGAACTATTTTGATTAGTCTTAAATTAAATCTACAAGGATTAAATTGGGGGAAGGTGGTGGGAGTGTTTGGAAACATCCCAGACATTATGGGCTTTCAGAAAACAGTGTTCATATTCTTGATTATCAAGTTTACTTTTTCCTAATAATAAAAAACAGTAAAGGAGTCAAATATTTTTAAATGAGTATGGATTTTGGGAATCTTGTTCAACTCTTCTTTGTGTATTTCTGAGATCTACTTTCTTCTCGTTTATATGAAGCAAATACAATTAAAATTTAAATATAGAAGTGTTATTATTTTTTCCATAACACAAATGAATCTTCATAACAAAAACACCTAAATCATCATCCTTCCCACAAAGTTATTTAAAACAAATTATATTCAGGGAGCTATAATTGATAATTCCAGTGTTTGATATAAAATATGAATTAGAATATAAAAAAAAAGAAAATGTTTTATTAATGCAAAGTAAGTATATGTATGCACGTGTGTGTAAAATGAGAATTCATATAATAGAAACAAGCCCACAAAATCCTTCCAGTCTTAAAAATAATATTCTTAAAATGCTTTAAGTAAATAGACGGCCTTTGTGGTCAAGAAGGACTAAATTTTGGGGGCCACCCAGTGGCACAGCGGTTTAGTTCGCGCTTGGCAGCCCGGGGTTCGCAAGTTGGGATCCCAGACGCCTGCCGACACACTGCTTGTCAGCCATGCCGTGGCGGCGTCCCAGATAAAGTGGAGGAAGATGGGCACGGATGTTAGCCCAGGGCCAGTCTTCCTCAGCAAAAAGAGGAGGATTGGCGACGGACGTTAGCTCAGGGCTGGTCTTCCCCACAAAAAAAGAAAAAAAAAAAAAAAAAAGGACTAAATTTTATGGTAAGGGATTACATTTTCTGAGATCTGGGCCATAGATCTCCTCACGTGTGCCAACTTTTGCTGAAATGTAAGTAAGTAATTTTGATGAAATAAATTTTATTAATTTATTTAATTAATATTTAAGTGCTGTAACAATCCCTAGTTTCTCAATTTCTTGCATTTGAATGAAAAAAATACAAAACAATACATCAGTAGGGGATCACGGAAATTCCTGTTGCTAAAATATTTACTTAAATAGTTATGTATACAAAGATGTGCCTTACTTTTCATCGGCGATAACCCATGGATAAAGAAGTCAGTTATCTAAGGGGCCTTTCAGACCCTGTGTCTCCCAAAAGTGTTCAGAATGCACCATCACTGAGCTTGTCAGCAAGGTTGAAAATCCTACTTACTAAGCTCTGCCACCAATTAAGAGTATTTCACATTTCCCAGATGTTTTGGAGCAGGAAACAGAAGTTTGTGAACCACTGTTTTCAACAAACCTCCATATGTGAAAATCTAGATTTAGACAATAGACAAGTTGGAGGTAATGGCTTTGTGAAGATATCCCAAATACTTCACATGTTCTCCTGAGGCTTCAATGGCCATGTGTACCCGAAAATCTGTCAAGTCTCTTTCTTCAGCCCAGAGTTAGCTCCTGAGCACCAGACAAGACCCAGACCTCACCACCTGGATGTCCCAAATATACTCAAACTCATCGTGCCCCAAACTGGACTCATCAGCTTCCTGTCCTTTTCAGCATTTCCAAATCCAGAGATTGGCACTGCTGTTGACACAGTCACCCATCTGGAAAGCTGGGAGTCATTTTTTACATTCAGTCTTCCCTCCTCACGTCCAGTCAGTTACCCACTCCTGCAAATCTCCAAAGATGATTCCTGCTCACCATTCATTTCCTCCTCTACCAATTCTGCCTTATTTCAAATCCTCATCCCTCTTCACCCGGACAACTCCAAGGGTCTTCTAAGGTTCCTTGCCTCCAGTCTCTGTGTTCTCTAATCAGGCTTCACAATGCAATAAGGATACAAATCTTTCCCCCAGAATGAAATCCATGCTTCATAACAAGGCACGCGATGTCCCTGGTTTCCTTTTAGCCTGAAGTCTTGTCATTCTTCACTCCCTAGGGTTTAGCAATGCTGAAGGAGTTGTCTTTCACTCAACTCATGGACTTGGCCCCGAGCTCTTTGTCTTTATACTTGTTTGTTTGTTTTCACCTGCATAGAAAATCTGTTCATGACACAGCTCCAGATTTGCCTTTGTCTGTGAACCTTTCCCTGGCTCTTCCACACAAACTGAAGCTCTCTTCCCATTCACCCCATAAACACTTCAATTATATCCTCATTGCATTGTATTATAATGTTCCTTGGTTTCTTGAGAGTTTGGATTGTGTCTGTTCTTTGTTCGGTCTCTAGTACCTTGCACAGTGCCTGGTATATAATAATGCTCAATAAATATCTGGCTAATGAATGAATGTATCTCCTTAATTAGAACCCTTGACAAAAGCAATTAAAATATAATTTACTATGCAATAAAATTTGACTTACAAACTTTGGAGTTAAAATCATGTTGAATCTCCTACTGGCTTCACTCATAATCAGTCAGAATATTTAAAGAACATAACTATCTGATTTGAATATATCGACCTTTTGGGGAAAATATAGTTTGCAACTGCTGTAGATTATCACATAGGTGCAGTAAATTATAGACATCAACACATTTATTATCTTTGCTGTCTACTTTGTGTCTTTTCCCCCCTACAATCAGCAGAATGCTTTGTATATCATATTTGTTCTCTTTTGAAGGCACTGTGTGTGGGTGCTCTGATGTGTAATTTGCCGATGCAAAAAGGAAAATCATTGCTGGAGAAAAACGTAGGCGATGTCTGTTCTTACCTTTGGAAAAAAATATTGTTACATAATTGATCCCAAACTTTGAAGAAATTTTCTATCTTAAGACTTTTTTCCCTCATGTTGTTGTGACTGAAGTTGGTACAGGCTTCTAGCATCATGTTCATTTATTCATTCATTCAATGAACGTTTATTAAACACCTAGTACTTGCCAGATATTGTCCTAGGTGATGGGGTTACAAAAAAATTAAGACAGTCCCTATCTTCATAGGGGTTATAGTCTAGTAAGAAAGACGGTGAACTAGACAATTACAATAATGAGAAGTATCATAGTAGGTAAATGAATAAAACCAAACTACCACATGGCCCATTTCAACAGGATTATGTCCCACAGGGTATGGCATGCATGAGGAGCTCAATCCAAACATTGAAAATCAATTGGAGTTATTTTTGTGTGTATTCTTGAAAAACGCCAAGAGTGATTATTACATGAAGCATTGCAAAATATCCTCAAAATCTACACTCAGCCGTCTACCAAAGGCGATCATCACAGCAAAGCTGATGCCCTCAATCTTCTCTTCGCTTTACACCCAGCTCTTGGTTTATTTGCTCCCCCTCTCCTTCCTCTTTCATTGTCCATCTCCAAAAACTCTCTCTGAAAATTCAGACAACTCTTGGTCTTCTCTATTTCTTTCTCCTTTTCCAAATCTGTTCTTTTCTCCCAAGAATGGATTTTTGCTCATCTTAATGTACGTAAACTGTTTTTGTTTGTTTGTTTTTTTTGACTCTGACACTTGATATCCACATCATAATCCTGACCAACACAAGGACCAGTATAGTGAAGAGCTTGGAGGCCAAGCAAGAATAGGAGAGTGAAGAAGGCTGTGACCATTCATGCATTAATATTTTTTCCCTATCACAAGAAGAAATTATGACAGCCCATCACACCTTCCTTACAGAGGTGGGATTCTAGGAGTAAATTAATACTTTCCAGTGTGCACAAAATAAAATGGAACCACAATTATTAAACTGCCTAGACCTAGACACTTAAAAAATGAAAAACAAATTTTGTTGCTAAAATGGAATGAATATTAAAAAACAAAACAAAGAGAATTATAGAAAACTTTTCATAACAATTTGTCTTGGGAAATTCTGAAATGAGAGCTTTCGGGACTGGACTGAAAAGTGACCGTCAAATTTGGAAATATACTAAGTTCAAAATATGCTAGATTCTAGTTGTGATGTACCTTTGGGTCAGTATAAAAGTCAGTCTTATGCTGATAATTTGTTTCTCCAAAGCTTGGAACCATTTTATTAAGTCTATCACAAAGGACTTTTAAAATTTTCTAGTCAAACTTTTAGCCTAATGAAGAACTCTCTTTCATAAAGTGCTTTGGAAGTGCAATGGATAAGCAATAAATGACCTTCCCTGGGGTCAATCTGGAGGGGTGGGTTGCAGTGGGCAATCTAGGGGACGGTTCCCATGAAGAAAGCATTTCAACCATGTCTTAGAAGTAGAGTAAGATACTGCTTAGAAGATGGAGAAAGAAGTAAGGAGATTCCTGATTAGAGGAATAACATGATAAAATGAGACAGAGAGAGAGAAGTGTACGTTGTATTTGCAGAACATCCAGTAGCTTTATATTTGTTGGCACATGTGAGTTTAGAAAATAATGTAATAGAAGATAAAGGCTGGGAAAATCCTCTAAATGCTACTGCAAGGAGTTTGAAATTTATCCTGGAACAAATAGAGTCCAATCCAACTAATTGTGGGAAGCCGCCTACAATTCCTCAAGTTGGAATAAATTCTTCTCTCCACTGGAGAGATAAAAATGAGTGAATGAATAACTAAGTGAATCACCTCCAAAAAAATTTTGTAATGCAACAAGAAACTTTCTTGTTTCCATTTGGTCCACACCTTGGGAGAGGGCTCCAGAATGAGGAAGGTCGCTGGGCTCCAAATGTGCCCTGTCGTGCTTGAGAGTCAGTCTTTAGAAGGGATAGTTACCCAGCCTGTTCTGGGGCAGGCAGGCATGTGGAGATTAGACAGGTGGTTGCCCAGAAGTGGCTCACACCCTCCAGTGCCACATCTTTGCAGTGGAAATGGAAGCCCAGAGAGAGGCAGGTGTAGGAGGCCCATAGACCCTGGTGGACCAGGCGGTTGATGGCCTCCACCTTGGTGGAATAATTCTGACAGATCTGGCAGCTCATGTTTGGGTGGCAACAAGGAGTCAGCCACAACAAATGGTCTGAGCTGATCTGGGAAGCTAGAGGCTGGTGAGAAGTGGGCCTGGAGTTGGACTGAAGAGGAGGTTGGATGGTGGTTGGAGCCCTGAGTCTGTTGCATCCAAATATTGGTGAAGTGAGCTGTAGTTCCCCAAGACCAGCTGGTGCCCTGTGCCTGTGCAAGCTTTTTTGTTGTTGGCAAATAAGATAAGTATGCCTTTAAGATTATGGTCCAACTCAATCAAGAGAAGAAGGAATAAATAAAGTAAAAGTGTGATGGTACTTAACTCTGTTGGAGACTTCTTTCCCAATTGTCTTGGTAATTGGCTAAGCACTTAACAGGAATAAGTGTTCAAACAGCTGAGACTTCCACCAATAGCATAGCCATGAACTCATATTTCACTTAATTCTTGAAAAGATCTTTTATTTCTAGGACTAAATTCAGAGATGAAATAAACTACATCAGGACCAGAGATACTATAGTAATACCATAGATTATTATTTTTTTAATTCACATATATATCTGAATTTTCCAGACATTTTATGGGATAATTATGGCAAGGATTACTACTGCAATTTTAGAGAATAGGAAACAGAATCTAACAGTGGGTAAATGATTTGCTTAAGACCACACAGTTAGTGAAGGGAACCCTAGGATGTAAACACAAATGTTTCCAGTTCTAAGGCCACTGCTTTTTCTAAAACCTTACAATGAATCCCAGATATGTTTTAATAAAAATGTATAGAGATCAGCCGTATGAGGAGGACGCAAAAATAAGGTCCATCAGAATAGCAAAAGAATGATGTGTCCGTTATACAAATACATAATTCTTTCCTACATCTTTATTGGTAAATCAGTCAAATGCATGTATGAGACAAAGCAATCTACAATGTTAAATACAGCCATTGTGAGCAGAGATTAATAATGCTGGGAAATTATTATTTCACTAGGAAAAATATTCTTCACCTCTATTTGTCTTTGGAGACGTAGCATAGGAAATTTGCCTGAGGAGCAATTTTGAGAACCAAAAGATGCAGACAAATTTTAAGGAGGTCAGAGGAGTGCTAGGGAAGAAAAATGCCCAAGGAAATGTTAATAGAACAAATGTAAGTAATCTGTGAATAGTTATTTAAATGGAAGTTTTCCTTTACTTTGAAGCTTTAAATATTATTAAGTTTTAAAAAACTCTGTCTTGATTATTTATAGCGATGGGGCATGTATCTTTGATTTCCCCCACCGGGCTTTGTTGCTCAATGTCTCTCAAATCCTTAACATTATTTCTTGGTTCAGTTCTCTCCATCCCTCCCAAACAGGGACATTCACAATGCCATGCACGTAAGAGGTACTCACTAGATACACGCTATTGATCTAAAGTCTGGCTTAGCTTTATTGTCCTAACAATAATTGTATGTGCCATGAAATGGATGGAGAGAAGAAGCCATAAAATTCCCGGATAATAAACAGACTTCATAATTAGGCACTGAATAATTGAGAAATGTTTGTAATTAAATATAGTTGCTTATAAAGAGTCAACTAATTAGTTATATATTTTTATAACATCCAGAATTGTTAAATACAGGCCAAAACAAGTTCTCTATGTTATCATTTTTCATTTTAAGAAGCTTAATCTTCCTTCCGTAGTCTAGTGGTTAAGATGCGGTGCTCTCACCGCCGCAGCCCGGGTTCGTTTCCCAGTCAGGGAACCACGCCACCCATCTGTCGGTTGTCATACTGTGGCAGCTGTGTGTTGCTGTGAGGCTGAAAGCTATGCCACCAGTATTTCAAATACCAGCAGGGTCACCCATGGTGGACAGGTTTCAGCAGAGCTTCCAGACTAAGACAGACTAGGAAGAAAAACCTGGCCACCCACTTCCAAAACACTGGCCGTGAAAATCCTATGAATAGCAGTGGAGCATTGAATGATACAGCGCCAGAAGGGGAGAGGATGGTGCAAAAAGACTGGGCGGGGTTCTGCTCTGCTGTACACGGGGTCACTAGGAGTTGGAATTGACTCATGAGCACTAACAAAATAAATCTTCCTTCCTTCCCTCCTTCCTCTCTCTTTCTTTCTTTAACATAATACATACTGGCTATGTATTATGTTATAAGATGAGGGTAATAATAGAACCTACTTTTTTGGTGGTGTTGTGAAGATTAAATCAGATAAACCGTGTACCGTACTTAGCATGTTGACAGCTGTGTCAGTTTATTTTGTGACAGTTTGTTTATATTGGGCACTTATTTTTGCCAGAAACTGGCCTAAATGCCTTATGTGAATTATCTCTTTTTACCTTTTCATTCTGATTTTGAAGATGGGGTCCGTGGTTGCAGAGCTAGTAAGTGGTAATGACAATACTTGACTCAAGGTAGTCTTGTTCTGGTGTCCCAATTTTTAGCCACAGTGCTCCTCAGTTTTGGCTTCCGTGACTGGGTCATCTTTCCCTCCATTTGCAGCAAGCGGATTTCTGCCATGTTTTCCAACAGGACTTCCAGATGTAGCAAAAGATTAGGTCCTTTGAGTGAAGTCCTTCTGCAATAAATCAGCAAGGCAGAGATTTCACATTAATATTGAAAATCACTGAGAGCTCCAAATTTAAATCAGAATGATGTTTACATTTAAGTTATCAATAATAAAAGCTCTGTTGGGTATCAATAAATGCAATTTGAAATATTCTGGAAGTGAATGTTACATTTATTATTTAACAGTATGGTAGTCAATTACTTTTTTTCCTTTATTGCTGCAGCAAGAAATCTTGACCTGGTGGAAAATTTCACAAAATTATGAGTGTTTTGAATGGAAGACTCAGAATCCCTTTGATTAGATACAGATCTCAAAATGTAGTACTTATTTCCAGTGCTAGGGAAAAAGCCACCATTAAAAAAAACTACAATTAAACTTTCACTAAAGTTCTAATATAAATGGTAGCTAATTAAAAATAAATGTTATACTGATAATAATTTAAGGAACAAACTGGATTTGTGTATGTTTCCCTTTGAAGCTTGTAGGTTTATGCTTGACTAATTCTTTTGATAACATCCTTGGCAATATTATTTTTTTTGAAGTAGTTGGTGTTCACAATTTTTAATTCTACATTCCCAACATTTATTGTTTTGGGGTGTGTATTTAAATCAATAACTGTCAAGTACCCATAGGAACATAGGAAAAACATGAGGTCTCTCACATTTTATGTAGTGTAGTTGTGTCCAAGTAAGGTCTGTGCCTTAAGAGACACTTGTCTCATTCAAATGACCACCCTAATTGAAAGAGACCATGTGATTCTATTGAAACACACTTGGATTACATACATCCTACATCTTGCACCAAGCTCTGGACCCTAGAAGTTAGCAGTGTTTAGCACATGGAAGGATCTCAATATTTGTTGGATGGGCAAACTCAGACTAATTAATGGAAATGCTATAAGTGTGATTTTGTGTGTGCATGTGTGGGGACCTGTGGTTTTTACATGAGAAGGACTAATTCATTCATGCATTACTGAGTGGAGAAAAGTTCATAAACAAAGATTTAAATGGCAAAGACTTTGAAAGTTAAAGGTTGTTAGAAATTCAGAACTCAAACTTGAGTGTGAATGGTTAAGTGTGAACAATAAGTTCAAGCAGTGTAACTATCTTTTAATGTTCTATTTTGCAGACATTGTTACCTCAAGATATGTCTTGGATAAATATGAATTAGTGGAAAAGAAAAAAATAATAAGTAAATATTGCTTAATTACATTTTTCATAGAGGTTAGAATTTAAAAATGTGTTATATGAGGATACATGTTCTCCCTTAAGACTTCACATATCTAGCAATTTTGCTATTTCTGTAGGAAACATCATCTTGCATGAAGAGAGAAGGCATTTTAAACTACATAGACAATTCCATCTAGTTATAAATAGATTGTGTTCTAGACGTTCATTTGAAAGTTAATTTTTTGGAGGTTATAACCTATTTTCCCGCGGCAACAACCTGAGAAATATGACTTAGATTCCCAAGGTGCCAGAAGGTGTCATGGCTTGTCCAAGCAATTTAATGTAAAAGCAAGTGCTCTGGGGTAAGAAAGAGCTGGATTCAAACACCAGCTCTCTAAGTTTTATAATAAAACAAAATGCAAAATGGTGCTAATTACAGCACTCATGTCATTGAGTCTGTGTGGATTAAATGAGGTAATAGACTATTAAGTACAGTGCATGCTTCCAAACAAATATTGCTCAATAAAAAAGAAGCCATTATTATCCACCATTGTAATAAAGTCTACTAAAATCCATGCTTTTGCTGTATTCATAATATCTTTATTGTATCCTATTCCTTTTGGGGCCATAGACATTGGTAGTATTTAAAAATTATCCATGTAATTCTGTTCTGCCTCTTCAGGGCAGACTTCCATGCCTTTCCTCATGTTCTTTTCTCAGTTGGAAGTGAATCCATATACTTTTCTTTCCTTTCAAGTCCCAGCTCAAATGCTACTTCTCTCAAAAGACTTTTTTTCATCTCTGGAGCTGGAATTAATGAAGAAAAACTCAAATGTTGAAGAAGGAGCTAAATGCTAAGGAGAACTAGGTGTAGAACCAGAATAGGTCAGGAGATTTGTGGGTTTGCTGCTGTTAGGGGTGGGTGAAGCAGGTGGTGTAGTGTCCCAGATTAGGATAGGGCTCTTTTGTTAGAAGGTAGAAGAGGTGAGAGCCCTAGTCAGGGATCTGCTAAAATAAATCATAATGGAGCCAAGTAGCACAGAAATCCAGCTGGGCTGCACTATACAAACTTGACAGTGAGCTGTATATGGACAGGCGCACTGTCTAGTTCACTGCTATAATCCCACCATCTGACACACGGCTAGTTAGTTGTTCATTAACTACCTTGGTTATTTGGTTAGAGTAGAAGATGAAAGAATGAAGCTAAATTTTATGGGAGTTCAAAATTCGATGTGAAACTATATTCACTGAAATAAAATGCCATTAAATGTGTAGTTCTATATAAAGTAAAATAGCCTGCTGCTTTTAAATTTTTAATTAAAAATTTTAATTTTTGCTCTCATTCACAATTCCCCATTTAAGAAATGATTCTAGGTTTCATTTCAAACCATCATTATGAATATCTATCTCTCTCTTTTTTTTTTTTTTGCGAGGAAGACCAGCCCTGAACTAACATCCGTTGCTAGTCCTCCTCTTTTTGCTGAGGAAGACTGGCCCTGGGCTAACATCCGTGCCCATCTTCCTCTACTTTATATGGGACGCCGCCACAGCATGGCTGACAGGCAGTGCGTCGGCGGGCGCCCGGGATCCGAACCCGCGAACCCCGGGCTGCCAAGCGCGGACTAAACCGCTGCGCCACCGGGTGGCCCCTCTATGTCTCTTATGTGGTGATTTAGACTAGAGCAGAGAGGTGGAGTGAGACAAAATCCTTTACTGGATATTAAAACTATAATGCTTTAATCATGGAGCTTTTAAATTTGCACATACTTGGTAAACACTCTACCCTTATAACTTTCATAGCTCAAGTGTACATAGTTACAGAATAAGAAGACTCCTTTGGGAAGAGGAGGATCAGATACACATTAGCAGCCTGAATTAAAGGCTTATTTTCTATTTTTCTAGCCCACCAAATTATGTTGACAATTCTGACTTTTCTAAGGAGAGAACTTTACATTTTTGGTGAATGTCAGTTGTTTTTTTCCTTAAAAGGTAACAGTTGTCAAAGGCTATGATATATTGGTACCCACTATATTCAGAAGACAGTAGTTTCTGGCTATATTCCAACTCTTCCATTCAGCACATGGCTTTCCCAAGGGGACTGTTCTACTTTATAATTATGCTGTTATGGGCAACCACTTAGCCAGGTGCAGTGGAAATTTTTTATTCCTTTCATGAATGCTAAGCCAGCCACACCCTCGTGCACAGGGTTGCGTGTGTTTCTATGAGTGCCAATTTGCACGCACTCCAGATTTTGTCCTTGACCTTCATGTCTTCTAATTCTGTTGATGCTCTTTGGCTTATTTCCTTTCTTCCTATGTTTTCTAGTACTTTCTCTATAAGTGCCAAAGATGTCCAATTTAAATTTCTAACCCATATCTCTGTCTTGAATACTCAGATACACATATCTAAATATGCTTGAATATCTCAACTTCTGTATCCAACAGACAGCTGTGATAATGTGGTTTATAATAAGAAATATATATTTGGTCTTTGTCCCC
This sequence comes from Tapirus indicus, assembly GCA_031878705.1. Classification (NCBI taxonomy): domain Eukaryota; kingdom Metazoa; phylum Chordata; class Mammalia; order Perissodactyla; family Tapiridae; genus Tapirus; species Tapirus indicus. The sequence continues at coordinate 110,702,781 of CM062921.1, read as the reverse complement.
ATTCCTGACACAGAGCTCCTAAACTCTTGGGATTTCCTAAGAGAAGAGAGCAATGCATGTGTCTTTTGTTATGTTAAGGAGTGATTTTGGGGAAGCCCCCAGGTAACCTAAGGAGGGGTCTGGTTGCCAGGGAAACTAACCATCCTGTGATTAGAGGGTTGGAACTTTTACTCTCCCCTCTTCCCTCCACCTCTGGGGAGAGGGGAGGGGCAGGAGATTGAGTTCAATCACCAATGGCCAATGATTTAGTCAATCATGCCGAAGAAATGAAGCCTACATAAAAACCCAAAAGGGCCAGCTCCATGAGCTTCCAGGTTAGTGAACACGTGGAGATTTGGGGAGAGCGGGTGCATACAGAGGGCATGGAAGCTCTGAGCCCTTTCCCCATATCTTGCCCAGTGCGTCTCTTCCATCTGGCAGTTCATCTGCATCCTTTATAATACCCTTTATAATAAGCTAATAATCTAATAAGTAAATGTTTCTTTGAGTTCTGTGAGCTGCTCCAGCAAATTATTTGAATCCCAGGAGGGGATTGTTAGCCCTCTGGTCTGTAGCCTGTAGGTCAGAAGCACAGGTGACAACCTGGTCTTGGGACTGGTGTCTGAAGTGGAGGGGGGCAATCTTGTGGCACTGAGCCCTTAACCTGTGGGATTTGATGGCTAACTCCAGATAGTGTCAGATTTGAGTTAAATTTGTGGGACACACTCTCAGTGTCCACGGAGAATTGAATTACTTGCTTGGTGATGTGGAAATAAAACACATATTGAATGGCTCAAACTCAATAACTGTGGTAGAATCTTCACTCATACTATCTTCCTTCCTTACTCTGTGTTTTCACAACAACATGGCCCTTTTATCATGTCCTTATTTCAGTGAATGTCACCTTTGTTTATGTAGCTACCTAAAACTGTAATCTAAGATCAAAACTCCAACATCTTCCTCATCTCATACAGACAATTTACCCTCTTTAACATGTTTGGAATCTCCTTTTTTCTTTCCCTATATCACTGCCTTCAGACCCTCATAATCGTTTGCTTACTTTACTGCAATAGCCTCCAAAATATTCAGCCAATCTCCAGCCCAGCTCTTTTTCAATCCATGTTCATACTTTACCCATCCCCAGTATCTTTCTAAAACACAAACCTTAGATGTTAAATTTGTCTGAACATTCTCCTGGTTCAGTAAGTTCTATGTGTTTACCATGTCTGATTCAACTTTGCATCTCTAATGTCTAGGTGAATACTGGATACAGAATAGATTTATTATTTCATTCTCTTATTCATTCATTCACTTTCTATCTAGCACCTTCTGTGATCCAGGGACCATTACATGTACTGGGTATACAGATGTAAACAAGACAGACAAATCCTCTGCTCTATGAAAAAAATAGTGTGATATGATGGAATGTAAACAGAAGTGGTTACTTTATATAGTTATCAGAGATGGCCTCTGCAGATATAACATTGGGATTGGAATTTTAAGGGTGAGAAGGATTCAGCCTTGAGAAACAAAAAGGAGACAGTATATCTGGAGCAGGGTCTGGACAGTATATCTGGCCAGTACGTCTGGAAAGGGATATTGCAGTGAGTTAAGATTGCCCAAGTGGGAAGGAGCCAGAAGATGGAAGTGGTCAATATGCTTTCCTTCCCTGCCAGAGTAAATATAAAAAAAGTAGGTGGGGAGCATCTTTATTCTTGGATTTGGTCAGATAGACCAAGAAGAGTTGTTTTCCGATCTTTAAGCTATTGCCTTTCAATTCCCATTGGATACTGAATTCTCCAATCTTTTTAAAAGTAGTCATTGGAGATTAGTGAGCTCCATTGGCGTTTAGACCGTTGATTGGGAAACTGCGAGTGCCAACAGTAAATAAGCCAGCAAGTCCTCATGATATTTAAAATGGATCCATTTCATGACATATTTTTCCAAGTCTTTTAAAAGCCTTAAGCCAAGACTCAGAAGCATGCCTTCAGAGTGAATTAACCTCAAGAAAAGGAGGAAATTATTCCTTTGTTTCAATTCATGCTAAAGGGCCTGATTTCACATTAGAGCAAATAGTCCTCTGATTATTTTTAAAGCAGTATCAAATTCAAATATGCTCTCTATAGTCTGCATAAATTTCCAAAAGTGTCTTAAAGTTCAAATAGTTCAGTTTATTAACTATGTCTTCAACTCCTTATATGCAGAGGCAAGACAGCTCCATTTCGACAAAGAAAAGTCACTGTAATGGAGATAGAATTGCAAATTGTAATTCCACAGACAGGGGCATCCATTTCACAGTAATGTACATAAATAATCAGTACCATGCTCTATGGTATACTTACTGAATTTGGTTAGATTTTTATGGCACTGGATGGAGTTTGGAGGTGGGTGGTAATGAGGTTCTATTTGGTGTAGTAAAATATTAGGGGCTATAGACTCAAACAGATTTCCCATTCTTGCCCCTGACCTTTGGGAAGAATATTCACTCCTCTGAGCTTTAGACTTGGGAGTCAATTTCCTTTACTGCAGTATTTACCAAACTTGCCTGGTGATAAAAATTACCTTGAGTAATCTTTTAATTTTACATTCCTATTGAGACTGCTGACTCTCTAGGGGAGAGGCCAGGGAAATTATATATTTAATGCCTCAGATGATTCTTACCATCAGCAAAATTTGGGATTCACAGACCTCCTGTGAATATTTAGATGTTTTCTTATTAATCCTTGAAAATTCCAAGGTTCACCAGTTTGAGAAACACTGACTTAAGAAACTAAGATCTTATACTTTTCAAAATCTCGCATGTGGTAATTATCACTGAAAAAGAGTGGTTTTGCCTTTGATCTGGTCAAAATTAGTGTTAAAGCTTACTTTACAATGAAAAAAGTAAAATTTAAAAATTTTCAGAGAACTCATAACCCCCTGAGACAATATGGTACAATCCTCAGTTTGAAAAAATTCAATTTTACTACATAGCCAACCATGACAGTGAATTTATTGTTGCTTCATTACTTCCTAACTTTTCCTTATTCGGTGTCTTAATTTCCCGTTCTAAAGGCTTCTGAATTGTCCTAATGGACACAGAATTCATATTTTGGAATACCTAATACATGCCACTGAGTAAGATATTTAGGTCTAGCTCCCTATGTGTTGTCACATGAGTTCAATAAAACTATCCAATAGCTGATTTTATTTTCTGTATCCCTCTTTGAGAGTAAGAGGCAAATCCTCTGAGAATGAGCATTTGGAGAGAAGGCATGTGTGATAAAACAACTTCCGGAACGCATCTTGTAGTTAGAAGTCCAAAAGCTCAATTGCCTTTGATTTCTACACTCAATAGATAGGATGGTTATTTATTCAAAACAAGGTTCCTAGATTGTGGTGCTCTTAGTCATCAAAGGAAGCCTAACCATATAGAATTTAGCTGATTACTATGATCCCAAATATTGCTAAAAGAATTTCAAGGATTATTGAAATATTTACTTGAAGTCTTTTATTTTTCTATACATGTTTTTCACATAGTTTAAACCTATCTAGATATCTAGCTGTCTAATTTTCTCACCTACTTTTCTTTCTGTTCCTCCCAACCCCACTCCAACATACACACACTTAACAGCATATTTTCCCTTGGAATGCATCAATGTTTTTCTGATCAAGTATCCATATATCTGTGAGACTGCATTTAATTTAAGAAAATCTAGGATATGGAGAAGGAGAATTGAAACTTTAAGTGGAAAATGAGATTTTAGGCCATTATAGGAAATCAAATTGTATACTAATTAGTAGGATCTCCAAACATGGTTGTGAGAAATAATATTTTGCTTTCAGTTGTCATCCAGAATATCAAAAGATGAATTGTCCTAGGCTACATAATATGTATTTTACAAAGCACCACTTATCTTAGGTCTGTTACTTTAAATAAATCAAGCAAATATATACGTAGGTAAATATGAACTCTAGGTCCTCAAATAAGATTGAGATATATATTTTCTCCATTTTTGGCAGTCTCTATCACAGAAATAGGCCAAGATATGCCACAGTCAGTTCATGGGAGATTTGCTTTTTTTTGAAAGTGCTACTTTAGATTTGTTGTATAAAATAACAATGACTTGCATTTAATTTGTCTAGTATTTGGAACAGGCCAGAAACTTTGTAAACTATTTGGAAAATTCACTCTAATCTTTGTTATCCTGGAAAATCTTTATATCCTCTTAAGAACTAAAATGTGGTTTGTCAGTCCTTTTTTTTATTGTTGCTGGTTTTTAGGCTGCAATTTACAGTCATGAGTATCTGGAAATGGCCAAGATAGGTTGAAAATGGTAGGTAATTATATTGTATTATTTGTTGCATGGTTAAATTAAGAGCTCATGTGATATTGGGTGTCAAGTTTTACATGGAAGGAGACCCTCAGATTGATCTTAAAGAGTAATTTCTCAAACAGTGATTATTAAAGGAATAATACATTTAAAAAATGAAAGTAATAACTGTGCTACAATAGTGTTTTTCTTTTTTAATACAAGTGAAATTTAACAAATTCAGCTAAATTGCAGTTCTGTAAATAACTTACTCCCTATGTATATTCATTAAACATATAAATCCTCACTTGTTAAGTCATTGCTTTGCTAAACCTGCTATATTCCCACGTAGCAATATTGGAAATGGCTTTTTTCATAGACATTTCTTCATTTTCGTTTGGTAGTTTGGCACTTTGAAAAGAAAAATTTCAAAGTAACGCTTCTCATGCTACCCATTGAGCACTCTATGTTGGATTTAAATGAAAAATGACATTACTTCCAACTTTTACCTTTTTTTAATGTTAGTTTTATATTATTTATACTAATGGTGAAGACTCCAAAATCATAGATAATTTAAAACAAATGAACATTTGGGTTTTGAATTTGCTTCCCCACCTTTTGAGGTTATTTCCCAGATCAGAAAATGCCATCAATATGAAGTAATAAAGCCATACTGGGGAGATCTGACTGAAGAAAAGGAGAAAAGCTGTATAGTTTCTCAGGTTTTAAATATATTTTGCTTTTGTATTATAGAATATTTGGAAAATATGAAAAAGGAGAAATAAGAGAAAAAAACCACTCAGTTTTACCATTCAAAGGCAGTGTCTTTTAACCTTCAATATATTTCCTTGTAGTGTTTTACCAATGCTTACCTTTGGAGATTTTTGTAGATGTGTGTAAGCAATATCAAACTCTGGGGCTTCTTTTTTATACCAGTACACATAATATTTTTCCTATATTATTATAAATTTCTCACAGATATAGTTTTAAATATTTGTAAAATATTTCATTGGGTTGAGATCCCATAATTCATTCTATCATTCCTCTATGGTTGGACAGTTGAAGAATCCCCAACCTTCCATTATTTTTTGTACAGTCTTCCTATTTGTATTACTGACATGTTGCATGTCCCTATGACTCTATATGTTATTCAAGAGAGTTAAAATCTTTAGGAAAACAGAGGCTAACGATTAACTTGAAAACAAAATTTTTCTGAAACGAAGCCAAGTGGAGCTATCCAGAGATGGTAATGGCAATTAACAAAATTCTTATTATAGAATGTAGAATTACATGATTTAGAGAAATAATATTGGATATAATTGATTTGGTACTTTAAAAATAGATATTTATCAATGACCATTTTCAAAATCGTTATCTGGACAGTTATATATAAAGCAATGTAACCTTAACTAAATGGCAGATGTTATATGAAAAATGTAGATTTCCCAATTTGTAGTATATGTGATTATATTTTTGCTCAACACCTGAGGTTGAATTTTGTCATGTGAGGTAGAAAGTAAATTCCAGAGTCTGTACCTCACCGACTCTTCAATCTGCCCACAAAAGAACCAGTCTGGGACACAATGTCGATGAAAGGTAGACTGATGAATTGCATTTCCTTTTGTGCCGGGGACACTGAATCCAAACAAGGTTAAACTGTTATTTGTTGAAATAATAGCTGGAAACAGAGAGAGTGCTATTGATCCTTTCATTAATAAATCATGAGTAAACAATGCAAGCTCCTTGAACTGCTCGGGGAAAATTATGATATCCCATTTCTCTTTTGCCTCAAGTAGAGCAGGATCATTCACTAAATATGCAAAAGGGAAGTTTCAATTCAGAATTGATTTCTAACATCTTTTTCAGAGGAAATTCTCTCTCTACAAGTTCACTTCTAACGACAAACAGCCTTTAATATAACTCTTCCTTTTAGTTTCTCCTTCTCCTGTTCCTCCTCTTCCTCTTCCACCCTCTCCTCTTCCTCCTCCTTCTTAATTGAACACAGCTTTCTTTGGGAAAATACAATGAGAAGTTCCTAAAAATAAAAATCAGTTCTTAAAAGACCAAAACCCAAAAATCTCCTGTGCTGTTTTCTCTGACAAAGCATATGGAATAGACTTCTGTCAGCACCAGCTCTCAGCTAGGATTGGAGGTTGCTAGGCCTGGGAAGTAGACAGAACTACCATGGCAGATGACAGATCCAGGACAAATTTTAGCAATGGCCAATGAAGGGAGGAATGGAGATTGCAGGCTGCTGAGGAGGATTAGCCCGTTCAATAGGTGACCCAGGCAACAGTAACTGAGTGCTTGCCGTGGTCTAGTGATTTCACATGTGATAGGCCATAGGTTTTGACATGTTAGCAAGGCATGAAGTAAGGGAATTTAAGAGCAGGTAGAGGGAGCCAACCCACAGGGACTGAGGTGCAACCATAAGACTCCTGCACACAGAAAAATAGAGTGACAAGCAAGGCAAGTTCAAGTCTAGAAGAAAATCCTTAGATAAAAATGCACTTATGGACTTATTTATTGCCCGATATTGCTATGATAATTGGGCTATAATTGTATACTCTTCTACTGCCTATATAGGATTTTCAGCAGATTTTAAATTGATTAGAACCTCAACATGATTAAAATGAAAATCTAATTAGAAGTAAATGTTTGCACAGTGACTTGGCAAAATAGTTTAGTATAAATGTAAGGAACAAGTCACAATTAGTTTAGGTTACATGTGGGTCCCTCTGTACCAGAGTAATAAGAAAAAAAGTAAGTTAAGAAGGTAGCAAGCTTCAGATAGATTCTTTTATATCACTACATTGTCAATTTCAAAATGTGATTATATCTGTGACTGGAAACAAATTAAACATCAGAGGGTGATTAGACTAATTGTAGTTATGCATCTTTTGTTTATATAAGAATGAATTGTGAAAGGTACAATACTTGAGTGGTGTACCAAAAATTTATTTTAGTACCAGCCTAATGTGTAATTGTAGACAAATTGTGTCCCCAGCATAAGTTGTCTTTGTAAAAAGATAAAGAAACCAACCAACCAATCAAGTACCAACTCATCAAAGTCGAGGTTGTACCTCTCATCACGATGAGTCATTTCTTAAATAAGATGGATATTGGTAATTGTTAATACAGCTTTAGATAATACTAAAAACTTTTGGTTACTTTGGCAATGTATTTTCTTTTAGTCAATGGTATACTGACTACAGGGAGGAATCAAGTATCTTTGGAGAAATTTTGGTAAGTGTCTGGATGTCTAGAGGGGGCTGGATATTTCTCACCATCAGAATTTACCTATGTCCTTTATTTTTTAGAGTAGAAATGAGAATAGAAAGGAAATGTCACTGATATTTCAGACTAGGGATTTTGTTAGAACGGCACCTAGTTTGTAATGAGAATTTTCTCCCTGCAAGATATTCTTTTTTTTCCCCTCCATGTCTTCAAAATAGAAGCAGATTCTTGTTAATCTGCAAAAGTCGGTTAGTATTTTCTAATGGAGGAAAATTAAAATTGCCAGTATCCACAGAAAAGAACAGCATTATTTATCAGAATAGTTTTTGTTTTATTTATGGGCTGAGCAAAGAAAAGATTAAGCTAAGGTCTTTCTTTTGATAATTTATAAGTGAATATAAATCATTTTTGTTAGTGCAGATACATATTGAAAAGGTTTCATGCAAGTTTGAAAAGATTATTTGTTAGATGTAGGATTCTCAATTGTATGTCTGTGTAATTGAGTTTATTGAGTTCTTTAAATCTTCTCTGTTAGTAATTGTTTGACTCTTGATCTATTCACTTATTAAAGAAATATATTTAAATCTCCATTATAATTGTGAACTCCATCAATTTCTTATAAACCTATAATTGTTACTTTACATATTTTAAAGCAATGCTTTTATGTGCTTACATATAAATGATCATCTTTTCCTAGTGTTCATTATTTTCATTATATGAATTCCCTCTTTTTTAATAATCTCTGCCTGCAATTTCATTTTTATTATGTTACTTTTGGTATCGATTATTACATTTTTGGAGAATATTTATCAATCTTCACTATTAAACTTCCCACATAATTTTTAAGATGTATCTATTGGAGCAAGAATCTAGCTAGATTTTATTTAGTGGTTACTGATTTTTTTTAAAACATATATGTCATTTTAGGTTTTTACTTCTTTATTTTTTTGAATTACTGGTATGTGTATGTTGAAGCTTCCCAAGCTATTATCTTTGACCTGATTTTTAAACTTTCTATTTTGTTCTCTCTTTGGTATATATTTTGGATGAATTCTTCTACATCATCTTTGAATTTCCTAATTTTTTCTTTGCAAGACTTCAGATGGGAGTTTACTTCATTATAAGTTTTCAATTTCAATCAATTTATTTCATTTCTTAGGATTTCTTATTTGTTCTTTAAATTTACCCATTCTTGCATCATTTCTTCATGTTTGTTTCATAATTTCTTGTTCTTTTTGATGAATGCTATCTCTTCCTTGTGCTCTGTAAGGGTGCTAAACATACTCATTTTAAAACAAATATTTTCAGATTGCTGTGTTTTCATTTTATTTGGAGTAAATTTATCAGTTTTTTTTGGTGTTGTTTCATGTTTATTTAGCTATTTTTTAGTGTTGTAGTCTGATCAATAGTCTATCTGCCTACTCATTATTTATAGACTTATATTGAGTGGAAATTTTTATTTCTATCTCACTTCTTACCATTTCTACTGCCAGTCACCATCTTCTTTAACCTTGAGTGTTAGGATAGCCTCTTACCCAGACAATCTCCCTTCTTCTGTTGTGAAGGGTGCTCTTCTAGGAACTGAGAATATCATCTTAGCAAGACTAGCAGGCTGTCTACAGTTATAAGCATGGGATGGAGTCCAGGCATCTGGATTTTCGGTATGCTCCCTGGCTGATATTTCTGCATGTGTTCTGCAGAACCTGCTTTGACAAATATTTTTCTAGAGTGATGGTTCTCAAACTTGCTAGCCTTAAGTCTCATTGGTGATCATTGTTAATAAAATCAGATCCCCAGGGTTACCCCTGACCCACTGCAGACAAATATCTAGGAGAGGACTCTGGGAGTCTTCACCTTTAATTAGGTCCCTAGATGATCCTAATAATCAATAAAGTTTGAGAAACACTACTCCAGAGGCTGTGGGCAAACAGTAGATTACATGGATTAGGGCAGAGAAGCTCAGCTGAAAACTCTCGAGTAGCAAGAGGCTCACTTATCACTCTCCAAGGAGTAGGAGCTGGGGCTTGGAAGCTGCATAGCCAAGGCTAGACCAGCAGCTCCTACGTAGGAACAGCTGACAAGCCGGAAGGTAGGACCCCAGCAATACATAAAAATGCCTCTTGGATGCTTAGCCTTCTGGGAGTATAGCTACAAGACTGGGACTGCCAGAGCCATCTGTCAAGGAAGGCAGCATGCCTAAACCGACTTTGCCCAGGAAGCCAGAAGGAACACAGGTATTCTCTCTCAGGACTGAGGAAGCCAAACTTAGTTGGTGGTGACTGGTTCAAATTTTGAACCAACCCAAAGGAAAAAGATAAAGAATTCCATGAGATGTTTTCTAGTTGGAGGAGGTGGTAGAAGGGGCAAAGAATAATAACTATTATGTTACAGGAATCTTACATATGTTGTCTCTTTTAACCCTTACAGAAACTCTTCAAGGTAAGTGTGTTATCACAAACGAGGCGACTAAGTTGCAGAAAGGTTATGTTTCCCTAACTGGGTTTTCAACTCAAGCTCTACTCTATATCTGTTGTCTTTCTTGTATGAAGGCTCAAGATGGAGTCCTAACCATTATGTTGGTTATCTGGTTTTTACTCCAGAATGAAGGTTTTTAATGTTTACATTGATTGAACTTTTTAATTAACCCATTTAGAGACATATTTTATACTCTTCATTAATGTGGCATGAAATGACTATTTCTGAAACAAGCTATGGATAGTGAATCTTGCCCAGAGGCCTAAATATTCCCTCTTAAAGTAACCAATGGCCTTTTCTTGACTATATCACATTTTCTCTAGAATCTCATCTTAAGATCTAGTTTTAGCCTGTGTTTTGTAATTGTCCATTCACTAATGATGTTGTCTGTACCATAAAGTTAGAATTATGAAGTTAACATCAAATTTTCAGCTTGACAGAGAGAGAATTTATGGGTAAATAATAGAGGAATAAACAAAATCCAAACAAAACATTGATATCCATAGTAAAATATTGTAATACAAGGGAGGCACTCTGTATGCAGAGGGTTAAAAAATATGACCTTTTAATTTCATTTCTGGAAACTACTAAATCAGTAAAACCTTGGGAAATTTAGTTTTCCATAGAAATGATTTTACAAGAAGTTTTCCAGGCCTCTGACAATGTGTGAAGGGAACCTGTGTGTTCATTTTGCGTTTATGACCTAAGTTGTTCCTTTTAACTCGGATTGTAGTGATGGGGCCTCTACGTGGAAGACTCATGCGATTGTAACGTGAAGCTGGAATGAATTTTAAAAGATTATCTATTTCTATTCCTTTTTCTTCTCATTTTGGCTGGAACATTCAAGGTGGATGAAGTTTTAAGGCTATTAGAGAAGAAAGCTCATAGCCTTTTACTAACTCTACTAAACTTTCATCTCACTATATGCTCTATTTTAAATTTATATCAGCCCTACATAAAGGAGGCAGTTCATAGGAGAATTATGAGTATGGTAAGAAAACTTGAAGCTATATCATACGAGGAGAGTCAAAGGAATTTTAGCTGACTAGGAGAAGCATAAGCGATTTTTTAAGCATTTGAACAGATGTGAAACTCAACAGGGGAGGACACTTGTCTTCTAAGCATTACCTATGCTAATGGATAAAAATTGCAGGAAGACAGATTTCAGTGATATATTAAAAACAATTTTATAGCAATCATTTAGAGCGCTTCTCATATTTGCAGGTGTTATTGTAGAAGGTATTGAAGCACTAAACAGGTGTTTGGGTTAGGAGATGTCTCCCATATTGTAGACAATATATTTGAACCTCAGGGAAGTTAATTTATATGACCCAGGGAGAGTTATTTATGTCAGAGCTGGAACTCAAAACCAGGACTGTTTCAAGTACAATGAGTATCGCATTGTACCCAGCTTCTGATGCTCAGAATTTTAGTCAACTGCCATCTCTTCATTTCCTCATAGGAGACAGTTGAGACCCAGACTGAGAGGGGAACTTGCCTAAAATTACATGTAAAGAAAGTTTATAATCGTGTATGGTTCATGTAAATGGCAAGTTAACAATATGAATTTATTTGCAAGAGTGGGCTGAATTATAGACGGAAAATTCTCAAGTATTGAAGTGAGAAGACATGCAGGGGTCTCTTCATCATGTGTAAAGCTCCTATAGCTTGCGTGACAAATGGTTATTCAGCTAGAACTTAAAAGTTCAACCTTCTGATTCTTCCTTTCCATGCTTGGCAGAGAGCATTGCTATGTTGAACTAGAAAACTGGCCCAACTTCTATACTTAAGAGCAATATAGCATAAATTTGCCTTTCCTTTTTATGCTGATTCTTCAAACTTGGAAGCTGTCTCAATCGGTGAGTATCCTCCCTATGATTAATTGCTTGGGATTTTGTTCTTATTGCTGTTGTTTTTGTTGTTTACTTGAGTCTTAACGTTTTCAACTATAAATTGAGCAATTATCAGAATGGAAGTACATATCCTAGGAAACTTTATTAGTTTGTGAACTATTCCTATGCAAAATAGAAATTAAAGATCAGAAAGAAAGTGCATCAGAGAAATTTAACTTCATGAATCGTAATGTGGGAGGTGAACAATGCTTCCTTTTTACCACCAGAGGTCTTCAAAGGACCTATAATACTTGCATCTCTGCCAGCTGAGGAGGAAAAATCTCTAAGGACAAAGCTGACAGAAATTCTTAGCAAGTAATTTACTCAAGAACTTAAGTAATTATTAGTGTTCTGTAGCCTTAAGGATAAACATTTCTGCTAGCTAGAATTCAGGCCAAGAAAACAAAAATCAATAACCAAACCCTCAAATGCAGAACAGTTAAAAATGTATCATTTTATATTTTATTTTGATTCATTGCCTAATCATTTTAGTTCGTGTTGGGAAGCTTCTGATGCTAATTGGAATGATTAAAAACTTCTTAGCAATATTATATAAAAGTGGGAATCCACTATCATATACATATATTTGTGAATGTATTATGTATATATTATAAATATGTAAAATATTCTAATTTGCTTTTAGAGTTAAAGTTTAGGAGACAATGTGGGCTAATTTCTTTGACTTATCCTAAACCATTTGGAAGCAAAGATTTTGGATCAACTTAGAAAAACATCTCCCTGTTTGGATTTTAAAAAAGAAAAAAAGTGACTTTAGGATCTTATAATCTGCATAATAATTTGAGTAACAATTGTGTGAATTCATTGGTACTTTGTATTTTTTATGGTAATTACTTATCCAATATTTATTGAGGGCCTTCTACGTAAGTGCCTGCCATTTTACTAAGTGATGGCATAAATAAAAATTGCAATCACACAGGATCACTGTTCTCAAGAAATTCACAGTTAAGTGCAGGAAAAAAGGCAAAGAATTACAATTCAACTTTATAAATGGCGTGTTAGAAAGACGTTAATAAGGGTAATGAGATCAGATTTCACCAAAGAGCAGATATATGAAGTAGGTGTTGAAAGACAAAAGGGCACTCAAGTAGTGAAAAGTGGGGGAGGGAGGGCAAAGTTTCATGGAGGAGAAAGACCATGAGCAAAGCAAATCCCCGAGGCAGAAGAGAATATAACATTAGAGAATGACAGGAAGTGGATGGAGAAATATGCCGGGATCTGTAACATAAGCTGAGTTTTGCTTGCTATATGTAGAATGAAATCAGGAAAAACATCCTTGGTTGTTTTATACTGAGAGTGAAGAAAGGGCTAGCATTGAAATATTCTTAGTTCTTATTTGTTGTTTTAATCATTAACCATATAAAAATAAAAGGAGTTTCCCTAATCAGTGTCCAAACAAAATTTTAAAAGTAAACTCACACCATGATCTGAAAAACAATTTTAAAATTTTCTTTTTTTATCTAGCCCTTCATTTTTGTTTCCTCATGAACTTTCTCGTCTCCCCTCCCCACTTGCTGTATGTTGACGTGTTTTGTTTTTTTAATCTGGTGAGAAGGGGGCAGTAGAGAATGAAGCACATCCGACTTGGAGGAGGGGTACACTGGTTAGCTTGGGTGTGATCAATGAAATGTTTGTGTGTTTAATGTTTTTGTAAGGCGGGAAACAAGGAAGCATGACAAAACCATTAAAAATAGAAAGAAAACAATACATTTGAATTATATTTTATGGTCATAACAGTGTTGCCCTAAGGGACTTGTATAATTCAACCATTATGTTCATAGACATTGGCTAGTCATTTAGTAATACAGCTGCTGTTGTCTTTTGTCTTGAGAGTGTAAAAGTGTTGAGGAAAGAAAATGTTGGATTCTCGAATCTGAGGCTTTCAATTCCTGCTCTTTGCAGGATTCAATACGAATCTCGGTATTTAAATTTGAATAGGAAATAAAACAGGCTGGAAACTCCTAACCAGTCTCCTTGCCTCTTATCTAATTTTCCTCAGCCTGATTCAGTCACTCTGTTGACTCCCCATTGTTTAACTCCTGTGCAGGATCTCCAGGAGATCACTCATGCGGGTTCTCGGTCTACCTCCCAGGCCCTTTTCTTTCCTTGCTCCACTCTGCTCCAGTCATACCAAACTTCCATCATTTTTGGTAACTTGACATTTTAGGGAAACCTCCAGGCCTTTGCACAAGTTGTTCCCTCAGCCTGGACATCTTCTTCCTTTTCTCCCGTCACTTCCCTGACTGTCTGTACAACAAGATAATTATCACACTGAAAAAATGACGGTACAGCAAGAAGACTCATTTCCTTTACAGCGGTTATCTCTTTGCACATCTAATTCTTCACTAAACCATGAAGGGCAAGGCCTTTATGTTTTTACCACGATATCCTCAGCATCTGGCTCGGTGAGTATGTTTGTATTGAATAAATGAATGAAGGACGAGCTTTAGAGAGATAAATGGGTACTAAATCATATCAATAATATATATTATAAATAAATATAAATAAACATAACTAAATCATATAAAAACATAAATCATACAAATAAATATAAATTATATAAATATTTATAAATGAATATTTGTCTCCATTTTTTTAAACTTTAAGGAGGACAGGTTAATTTCAAATCAAGGTGTTCTAATATACATAATCTATGGATCATTAGCTTACTGTTATCCTATATGTTTTATATTTTATGATACTAAAGAAATAGATTCCCCATTCCTTCACAGTAGTCTGATATGGCATTTGAATAAAAATCTTCGCTAGAATTTATTTAAGCCAGTTGGTTGCATCTTTGTGCTCTCACTTAAAGCTCTGTTTTCAAAGAGAAATATGTTTTGTTATTTATTGCTAGATTAAGCACCTGTTGAAAAGAGAGTAATGGATATTACTGGCAGCCTCTTGTGTCTTCTTAATGCTTGAGATGGGAAGCAGAGAAAAATATCCATTTTGTTCCTATATGCTTCAACCCATGAAAATACAAATACAGGTTTAACACGTTTGATCTCACCTATCAGTGCCTCTTTCCGAGGAAGCCAACCCCGTTCGCTTGGTTCCTTGGGGCACAGCAGTGGGTGAACATGTGGACTAAACATTCAACAGAGGTGTTAAAGCAGAGCTCTGTGAGGTTTACTTTCACTTCTGGGGCTTTGAAGCAGACTTACTTTCTGTTTAGTATCACTTTACTTAATAACCAGTGTTTTTTGAAGAATCTCATTTGTAGACTTTACGTCTTTGAGAGGTTGATGTTGAGTAAGGAGACTATAACCTTTATAACGGCCAGACAGGAAGTTGGTGTGGTCTCAGCCTCTTCTAGTTCTTCCCTGACACCTAACCTGACATTGGGTAAGGACACAATTAAACATGTTGAAGGAGCATTTGCAGCTTGGTAAGGTATTTCTATTCACAAGAAAACCCCTTAAATTTGAACTTCTTTCTTACCGCTGATAGCATGGTTTAATTTCTAAGGCATCTTTACATCTACAAGCTGACTTTTAATTATCCATGTCTGGGATTGGCAAACGACTACTAGTACCACCAAACCAAGCCTGTCACCTGGTTTTGTCAATAAATTTTATTAGAATACAGCCATTCCCATTTGTTGTCTATGGCTGTTTTTGTGCTACAACAGAATTGAATAGTAGCAACAGAGACTATATGGTCCACAAAGTCTAAGATACTTATTATTTTGCCTTGTCTGGAAAAGGTTTGCCAACCCCTGATTGTAGGTGATGCTACTTAACACAATTTTATTGGTCTATATGTTGTAATTATTTGTCATGTGTTCTTTCTGGATAATGTTGTGACAAGATATATGTTACCCATCAAACCTTTACAACATACATAAAAAATAGAGATAGAAATTTTGTGTGCATTGGATAAAAAAGGTCAACTATGTATAGGAATTTTTTTACAAGATAAAGGCAAAATTCATAAAAGATGAAATAAAGAAAATAATGAGCAGAATGAATAAAAATATTATAAATAACTCTATCAATCTGTTAACCTGTTTTTAAGCTTTCTTATGATATTGTTTACTATCAATTTCTCAGGAAAGAAAAATTCTAATTAGAACAGTTAATACTACCTGTGAAAATTGATATGCTTCATCATTTTAAGATAGAGAAATTCTACCAAGGTCAATTAAGATAATTTCTCCCCTTCTTAAGCTATAACATTGCTGTTCATGTCATTTGTACTGCAGTTCCCAGTAATTAAAACAGCAGGTTACAGATGGATTATTTCGGCACGGGTTCATTCATTTTCTTGCCCTCAAGTTAGATGGACATTGTCTTGTGTCCGGGCAAGGCTCCCTTAGATTGTCCTTGGAGGAGGAAATTAGCCTAAATAGATCTCTTTTATTTGTCTTATAAGTCTTTGAAACAAACCATATTGGTGACTGCCAGCTGAGTTGCTCCAAACAGGAAAAACAATTCAATAATCTTATTCTTTTGATGTCAACCTGACATAAAGTTAAAGAGATTCTTCTATTTAAGAGAAAATTTTAAAAGAGTTTCTTTGAAGTGCATATTTATTTGTAAAGTAAATTTTTCTTTTTTTGTAGGTTGAAATCACACTCCTCTGAAAATTCTTTAGTTAATGTTCTCCATAGCAACACCTGCCTAAAGAATGGTAGTTAGGAAAAACTTAGGGAAGAAAGAAAAAAGATGAGAAAGTTTCAAAACAATGTGCTCATTTGTTTTTGAAATGGGAAGGCATGTTTTTGCAGCCTGTCAAATGCCTGTTTATCCATTTATTTAGGGTTATGCAGAATTTGGAGAAAGATCTTGACACATATTACAAATGTCCCTCAGATCATTCAATGTGTTTGCTCTTTTCCATAACCAGAAAACCATTTCTTTTTTTTCCCTAAGCCAGTGAATAGATACTCAGATAACATTTTTCAGTGCATCATGGAATATTGTATTTTAAGGCTTGTGATTCCTATGTGTAAAATGTGTAGTTTAAATTATGTATCAGTATGTATGAGCCCTCACAAGTTCTTGGCACTGTCCCAAGTTCCTTAGACAGGTCCCTATGTTGAGAATTCCAGAAAGTTTAATTATTCAGCTGCCTTGGTTTTAGATGTAAATTTCTTTCATAAGTTATGATTCTCCACATAGTCATGAAATAGCTTCTGCTATCCTGTTTACCTGTGTTGGTTGCCACTTCTCCTCCTCACCATCTGTCAAAATCCTACCCATCATTTCAGATCAAGTTCAAGCCCCATCACATTCATGAAGACTGTTTTGATCACACAGCCTGATAGGATCTCTCCTTCCTCTGGTCTCTCATAGCACTTATTACCAATTCCATTCATAGGCTTTCTATCATATTGTCTTGTATTACCCCCAACTGTTGTAAATGTCTTTTGTGTCCTATTGGACAATAAGCTCTTAGGCTAGTGACTTGGTCTTATGCTTTTGTGCTTCCCTCACGGTACCTTGAACATACTGGTTACTCAAAAATGACTGAAAAGACATTCTCAAACAGATATGATATTTTGGATAGTCACCTTTTAAGATTAAGATTACACATACATGTTTCTCTTTAATAATAGTTCAAGTAATTAGGAATTGACTAAATTGTTCCTACGTATGGAACTAGAAGAATAATCTCTTCCAAATCATGATTGATTGCTCGTGAATTAAATACTCTGCAGAAGACAGTTTTGTGCAGTTTCAACCTAAGAGCAATTCTGTCTTTGTGTATGATTTTTATAGCACCATGCTAGAGCCTTATTAGCCTGAAGCCCTGATATTTACCTTTTTTAAAAAAAGAGAGATGTTAGAATGTATTTCTCCTTTGAAATAAACACCTAATTGTGAGAAAAATCCTGTTTGCAGCTAGAAAAGATGAGTAAATATCCAGATCAATATACTTGTATCTCTCACAAAAAAAGGTTTAAAATCAATGTAGTAATAAATACGTGAAGTTATATGATATCGTTTTGAATAAAAAAAGGGAGGGCAGTAGAAAAATCTTTTTGGCTTATTTCTAAACTTATCAGTGTTTTGAAATTACAACTTTTTAAATTGTAAATTTAATTTTAAATACAATTTTAAATTGTAAATTTGAAGAACCCAAATTAGGCCTCATCTAAAGAAGAGAGTTATCAGTAAATTAATATGGAGCCCAATACAGCGTGATAGACAGCACGTTATGCACACATCATTATGAATTAGTATTTATCGAGTGCCCACACCTTTGCCAGGCATGCTAGTGTATTACATAGACTGTCCCTTGTATTCCTCACTACAACTCCATGAGGTGGTTTTAACATTTTTTTATCCCTTTGTTGCATATCAAGGAACTGAGGCCTAGAAAGAAGGAGTAGTGTTTGCCCACGACCATGCAACTGAGAAGTCACAGAGTCGGGATAGAAAGGCAGGTGCATCTGATTTCAAAGCCAATGCCTTTTCTCTTATCCCATGGTGCCTTTCACAAGAATGTGTTATCAACATGTAGCAATCTTCTTTAATCAAAATCCCCCAAAGAAAGTTTACATGCTATATATATATATATATTCATAACTAGATGAAAGGAAAATTTGCAAATGTACTTCAAATTACCTTTAAATAACTTTCTATTTGCAGCCTTTGGAAAAAGCAGGATTTGCCATTTAACAGAAATTGTTACCTTTTTAAGGAGTATGGCATTTTCAACTCATATTCGGTGTGTTCTCCGTTTGACCTCTGAATCCTTGCCTGTTGTATTTTTGTTTAACTTGCCTTTCTCCTTTTTAGAAAAGCAATTTCCCTCTAATGGGTTTTCTTTTAGGGTTGAACTCAGTTCAGTAGGAATCAGACTCTTGGAGCTGCAAGAGACCTTAAGGCAAAACTGAACCTCAACCGTCATTTTACTGATGAGTAAAAAGCTGACATTCAGTGAAGTGAAATGATTTGTCTAGTCTAGAGGAGGGACTCAGATCTCCTAATTCTCGACTCTGAGAAATTCTGTGACACATTGTGCCTTAAAGAGATGCTCAGAGATCAAGCAATTCTCAAGTTGATTGACACATTTTTGGAATTTGGTGACCAGGTTGATTTGGAGTTGTCATTACTAATTCATTGTTTGAAATGATATTTTTAATATAAAGGCTATGAAAAATTGAAAAATTCCATATAATGTAGGAGAATAGATATTACTGTACTTAAATACTGGCTTCAGGCTTCCTTTCTGGCCTCATCTTTCACCCCCTTTCCCCTGGTTCAGTCTAGAATTTGCCATACACTTCATGCCTCCATGATTTAGCCCTTGTGGTGCTTCATCTGGAATTCCCTTCCACATCTTGACTGTCTGGAAAAATTCTACTTTTCCCTGTCACATATCTTAATGTTGGCTGCACCTTCCCTTGACCTTGGCAGAATTAATCCCCCACTTGTCTGTGCTATCAGAGCAATGTGTGCCTTTATGATAGCACTTATCCTTATTTTACTGCCATATTTCTTTACTTATCTTTCCTCCTCCAGACTGGAAGCTCCTTGAGGGTAAGATATTGTCTGAATCACTTTAGTTTCTCCCGTGACAACGTGATGCTAGACACAGAGTCAGGGCTGGAAATATATCCCTTTTGAATGAATTGATTGCAAATCATGGTCTTTCAAAGGCAATGCCCTGAAAGAAAAAAGTCCAAAAATTAGGCCTGTAAGTGTGATCATATAATCAGATAATTATAAATTTTGCTGTCATTCTTACTAGTTGAATTTTGTCTAGTCACAAAGTTTGAAGCTAACGCTTTATTTTCAATGGTCTGTGCTTTCTGTTTCTTTTTTAGCAGTAGAAATAGATTTATATGTCCCCAATCATAGTTTCTTGCCTGGTTGACATTATGGCTAACAACATTAATTTAGCCATCCATTGACTCAAGAATAAGCATCTGATCACTCCTTCTAATTTGATATAAAAAATTAAGTCAACGACAAGTATAAGTTATAGGCCTTTACATCGCTTCAATCTGAGTAGATCTGAGGTTTAATATAGTACGACACATATATCAAACAGATCTATTATAACTAAAATGTCACTGCTCATATTTAAAGAATGAATTCGCATGCAAATACTTTTTATAAAGCTATGTTTTTTTCTCTTCTCTACCAATAAGAATGAAAGAAAGCCAAACTTCAGCTGTAGGGTATTAATTCAATAGATTTTATTTATCAGCACAAATGTGTTCATCAGTACACCCCCAAACCTTAAGCATGACTAATGAGATGCTGGACTCCCAGAGATGGTGTCCTCTGGTTTGTGTATAGAGTTATATAATGCACAGCTGCTTGTGGTTAATCAGTTTGTAATGGCTAGTGAGTTTATTCTGTACTCCTTAGAGGAGCAAAAATGCAGTGATTTTTTGGGGGGTGTGTGATCTGAGTAAACAAGTTTTGAACACATGTAATGCTGATTTATGAGTTTCCACTTCATTAACGGGGAGCTTTTGCTTCCCCAGTGACGGACCTCATTTATATAACAAATTGTAGTTGCATAATCTATGATTGAAACAATGCTTAGGTGGCATAAATGAGCTGCTTCCTTAGAGATTAGGCTGGTGCTGAAGTGTCCCAGAATCCAGGATTCTTTATATGGAATTTCTAATAGATCTACTATTTTTCTTTGACATTTTAGCAAGTACAGAAATGATCTACCATTTCAGTAGCCTTAAAGGAGACCAGATTGTCATGGAATAGACTTAGATTTAATTTAACTCTCTTTATCTTCATCCTGCTTCACTGCCAGAGCCCAAGTTTTTATGTATTTGTACATTTCCATATAGCTAAGTTAGAGTTATCCTGCCCTAAATATTTTAATATTTTGGTTAATATACTACATATGGTATTTCTTTCCTCCTTTTTTTTCTGATAGTGAAGTATTTCTCTGACAAATCATCACTTTTTTTCAGGGAATTTGCATACATCATAGCTAATTAAATGCTACTACAAAATGCACCATCTTCATTTCCAGTTCTTCTGAGGTATTGCTACATTCATTTATTAGAAATTCCGTCCACTGTTCTGAGAAAATAAGTTTCCGTGAATGCTTCTAAAACAGATTCCTGCAGATAACTGAAAATGTGTTTCCAAATGTCCCCAGTTTACCAGATTATAGTACCTAGGTCATTCAGGTCTTGTCTTCCCGTTACTTCCATTAACTGTGAAGAATTTTTCACGTAGTAATGAGATGTTACATTGCTTTCACTGAAACATCACATAAGTCAAGGGAAACTGGTGCCACAGGACAGGTTCCTTAAAGAACAGACCCTAAAACTCTAAGATTTACAAGCAGGAGGTTTATGGGGTATTGCTCTTGGGAATAGCTAGGAGAGGTGATCAAAGCAATATTGAGCAGGGCAAGGAGAGCTACTACGATACACTTGCAACAGCAGCCTCAGACAACCCACAGGAAGTTCTTCACCTGGGATCGCCCTTCAGATTTTTTGTGTCTTGAGGCAAGAAGCCAGGCTTTTACACTCCTGTATCTACTAATCGTGGAATGTGGCCACCCTTAGGGAGGGGGTTGACCTTGGGCCAGTCTGCTCTCTTTGGCTGAGGCCAATTCCTGGAGAGAGACTAAAAAGAGAGGTGTTGACCACCAACATTCCCAGCAATGACAGAAATGAGTGTTTCAGTCCTGAGGAGGAATTCTGAGCAGTACAATGCAGTATCCACTATAATGAGATGCCTAACTTTTGGTACAGTATTTGTAATACCATTTGTGAGTGATGATTAACTTGTGTGTTATATAGAGCATTAAAACCATTTAAGTAAACTATGGCTTATAAGTGGTGGATAACACCCAAATTATTCTATAACATGGTTATCTTTATCTTTAGATGACTTTAGAAATGCCAGCCTCTAATTTCCCACTGAGACCCTAGGGAAGTTACAGTCAAGATTATCATTAGCTTTAATGAGAATAATTTGTATAGAATCCCATGTGTTAGTGAAAGAATAAAAACATCTCCACATGTTAAGCTTTGAATGTCTTTGTTTATTTCAGCCTCTGAATGAATACAAGGTTGTTTTGTTTTCAGAGCTTTTATCAAAATGACATTGAAGATTTTTCATATTTTCATTGTTTTATTCCTAATAGATTTTCAACTATATTAGGACTAGATTAGAGTATTTTAAAGGTATTTCTATTAATCTGGCTTAAAAATTATAAGTAAGGAAGAGTTACTGTGACTATCAAATAAAATAATATAGCTAAATTTAAAAAAATTCTAAAATCTATTTTGAAGCTGTGTTTAGAGGGAAGAGGAGAAAAGTAATTGAATGATATAAATGTTGATGTTTATTGGGCACAATTACTGCATGGCAAAAATAAATCCAGATGTGTGGTGAGTATAAAAGAGTGACAAAGTGTCATAATTAAGTCAAATGTATGAAGTTGACTAGTTGAACCAACAGGTCAATTTGCATTTAACACTAATGGATCAAATGGTATTTGAATGAGTGTTGGTGACAGATGGCATCGTTGTGTAGTCCCGTTTCAGTCAATTAACAAGTAATTGACAGATGTACTCATGGTGCTGAGCAATTATTTGAATAAAAATGTTTAGGATTGTTTCTTAAACTTTAAGTTTTGCCAAATGTGATTATAGTTAATTTACATAAATTGCACTAAATAAATTAGTGTATTTCACTAATTCAGAATGCCAGTAATGTTTTAACTATATAATTTAATTTATTGTCATAGTTTGTTTGCTTAGTGAAACAATCTATGTGATCTTGGTCTATACTAATATTATTTCTTAGTCCATCAGATGATGACCCTAACAAAATGAAGACTTCTATAAAGTAAATGTCAATTTCATGTCGGAAGAGACTTAGCTAAATAAGACATTGGATAAAGAGAAATGACAAAGTAGTCATATTCATCTTAAAGTTTTGATTATCAGCGGACACTGCTCTCATACAATTTTGTACTAACTTGGTCAGGTTAATTTATTCTTTAAGCTCGGGCATAAAGCTTCATCTATTTTAAGTTGTCCTAGAGAAAAATGGTTCCTAAGCCATATATTATATCCCTATACTCAGGTTGGGAGTTATCTGTTATTATTGATAATAGTATGTCCTTATGAGAAAATGTGGATGACTGATTAAAAAGAAAAATATTTTAAAACCTACATGGGGAAAATTTTGTTAAATTTAGCTGACAAAGACATCAAGATATGTCCCCATTGCTCTACCCACAAAACACATAGAAAAGTTGAATAAAATGTAAGGACATTAAAAAAAAAATTAAACTCAAAAGTACCAAGTGACAGAAATGTTGAGGGTGCTTACAGCTAAAGAAGTGAGTTATAGACAAACCGTTCCAGCCCAGGGGGATATGAAAAGCATTTATTCTTAAGAGATGGTTGGTATTTAAATGTCAGTGAGCATAGATTGTTGTCAGGGCCACAGGCCTGAAAACTTTGAATCCTCTAAAAAGAGAAGAGTGCAAGAAAATAAAAGACAAAAATTCTAGAAATTATGTGTTAACTCCACACAAAGAAATAAAAACCTCGTGTGAGTTAAACAATACACAGCTGAAGAAAATGTTAGTAAAATACAAGACAGATTTGAGGAAATCGCCCAGAAGAAAGGAATGATATTATATTATCTATCATTCATTAGACTCAAACTCAGATGAGAGAGAATTGAGGAGACACCATTCTAAGAAATATTGGTGAAAATTGTTTCAGATTTCAAGAGAAATGTGAATTCTCAGACTGGAAAAAAACATCTCACATCCCTAAAAATATAAAACAAGTCTATAACTAGATACACTGTTCTGAAACTATAAGATATCAAAGATAAAAAAGATGTGAAGATACTGGAGAGAAGTGACAGATTATTTACAAAGAGACATAATTGAATAGATACTAGATTTCTCATTAGGAATCACAGATGCATGAAGACAAGAAATATTTTCAGATTGCTGGGGAATAAAACTATCTAGCTAAACTATTATTCAAAAGTAAGGATAAATTATATAGATATTCATAAACATAAAAGCAAAAATAAATTGTTGTCTGTAGACTCCTACTGAAAGACATGCTAAAGAATATACTCTAGCAAGAGGAAAATTGAATTAATAAGAAAAGTTTGGAAAGCAAGAAGAAATAGTGAACAAAGCAATTGACCTAACAAACTCTTAAAAATACTAAAATTACTAGCTCACTAATAATAATGATTTTTGGAGGGTTTAAAAACAAGGTGGAAGTTAAATAGTGAAGAGTAATTAGAAGGACTGAAGAATACTTGAAGGAAATGTAACATGTTACATATCTTTGAATCTTTTGCAAGAAGATAGAGACATTGATTAACTTTAGACTTACTGACAGGAAATACAGTTAAACGCGTATGTTAAGCATGTAAAGGAAACAGAACCACTTCAACAATAGAAATAGAATGTTTAATTTCCAAACCAGGAAGAAAATTTTTAGCAAGTCAATAGAAGGCAAGGAAAGAAAAAAACATAAGATACTAAGAAAAGCATAGTAAATTTAAAAACTTAGACTAAGATGTAGAAACAAATCCAAAACTATTAGTAATCAGAATAAATGTAATAAATTAATCATCATATTAGAAGACTGAGACTATCAGATTTGACTTAAAAAGAAAGAAACAATGCTATGTGCTGTTTACAAATGCTAATACCTTTCAAAAGAAAGGTTGAAAGTTAAGGAATGATAAATTATTCTATATACATACTAATTAAAAAAGATAAGGAATAGTTTTATTGGAAAATTATAGAATTAATTTTATTTCTTTTCTCATGCGCATGCCTTTTCTTTCTTTCTTTTTTTTTTTTTTTGCCTAATTGCTCTGGCTGAGTCTCCCAGTATTATGTTGAATAGAAGTGGTAAGAGTGGGAATCCTTGTCTTGTTCTGTATCTTAAAGGGAAAGCTTTCAGCTTTTTACCATTGAGTATGTTAGCTATATGCCTGTCATATATGGCCTTTATTATCTTGAGGTACATTCCTTTTATAACTGATTTGCTGAGAGTTTTTATCATGAAAGAATATTGAATTAATTTTGTAAAATGCTTTTTCTCCATCTGCTGAGACGGCCATATGATATATATCCTTTATTTGGTTAATGTGGTGTATCACACTGATTGATTTGTGTATGTTGAACCGTCTTGAATCCCAGAGATTTGTTATAGTATATGATCCTTTTATTGTGCTGTTGAACTCTATTTGCTAGTATTTTTTTGAGGATTTTTGCATCTATGTTCATCAGGGATATTGGCCTATATTTTCCTTTCATTTTTTTTTTTTTCTCCCAAAGCCCCAGTACGTGGTTGTATATCCTAGTTGTAAGTCCTTCTATGTGAGCTGCCACCACAGCATGACAACTGACAGACGAGTGGTGTGGTTCCATGATCAGGAAACAAACCCAGGCCACCAAAGCAGTGAGAGCACCCAACTTTAACCACTAGACCATCAGGTCTGGCTCTGTATTTTCTCATATTATGTATATTTTCTTGTATATTTCTTGTATTATGTTTATCTGGTTGCTGGCCTTGTAAAACTGTTTGGAAGTGTTCTCTTCTCTTCAATTTTTTGGAAGAGTTTGAGAAGGATTGGTGTGAATTCTTCTTTAAATGCCTGGTAGAATTCATTAGTGAATCCATCTGGGCTCTTCTTTTTCTTTGTCTGCAGATGACATGATCTTGCATATAGAAAACATTAAATTCCACAAAAAAACTGTTAGAACTAATAAGTGAATTCTGTAAAGTTGAATATAAAATCAACATAAAAATCGGTTGTTTCTATACACTAACAACAAACTATCTGAAAAAGATATTAAGGAAACAATTCCACTTACAATAACATCAAAAGCAATAAAATACTTGAATAAATTTAACTGAGTAGGTGAAAGATCTGTACTGAAAACCATAAAATACTGATGAAAGAAATTGAAGAAGGCACAGATATATGGAAAGATATTCAATGTATATGGTCGGAAGAATTAATATTGTTAAAATTTCCATAATACCCAAAGTTATTTACAGATTCAGTGCAATCCCTGTCAAAACTCCAATGGCATTTTTCACAGAAATAGGAAAAACAATCCTAAAATTTGTATGGAAACATAAAAGACCACAAATAGCAAAATAACTTTGAGTAAGAAGAACAAAGCTGCAGGCATCACATTTTCTCATTTCAGAGTATATTACAAAGCTATAGTAATCAAAACAGTATGATACTGGCGTAAGAATGGACACATAGACCAATGGAATAGAAGAGAAATCCCAAAGATAAACCCACACATGTATGGTCAACTGATCTTTGACAAAGTTGCCAACAATAGACAATGGGGAAAGGATCATCTCTTCAATAAATGCTGTGGGAAAAACTGGACAGCCATAAGCAAAAGGTGTGGAGTGATAATAAAATATACCTAAATAATTGTAGTTACATTTTATGTTAACATTGACAAGTTCAGAAGGCAGTGTCCTATAAGTCATTGTGGTGTTTACTGAACATCTGTTCCATCCCAGGCATTATGATAGTTTCTGGAGACAGCAAAAATATATGTCAGTCCCTGTTTTAAAGAACTCAATATACCCAGGGATACAGACACAAAAAATTTAAAAAAATATGCTACAAGTTATAAAGAGGGCTAGGAAAAGAATTTGAAAAGGAGAATTTCAGAGATCTTGGAAGGAGCAGTTTGAGTTATACTGAGAAGAGGGGTGAATAGTGTAGTTGTTTTGAGCAAGGGAACAAGTGGTTGCAGACTCCTGTTAGGGAAATTTTCACATTTCAGTTACATAAAGATGGCTCAACGTTAGGAAAGTTAATTTATTTCATGGGAAAAAAAAGAGATAAAACATGGTTATATTAGTGCCTGTCTTAACTTAAAAAGTCTTACCCTTAGGAGTAGTTTCATGAACCAACAGCAAATATATGTGGTGAAATACTAAAAACATTCCCACTAAAATTAAGAACAAGGCAAGAATTCTAATGGCCACTGTGATTATTCAATATTGTTTTGGTGGTTCTAGGTAATGGAATAAGACACTCTGTGGAATAAATGTAGTCAGAAAGTTTTGTTTTCAGATGATATAATTGAATACCTGAGAAATTCAGTTAACAATCTATTCAAACTAAGAAGAAAATTTATTAAGATGGCTGGCTACAAAAAAATCAAGAGTTTTCTTTTTAGACTAGTGTAACAGGATGCTAAGTTGCAAGCTTTGACTGAACTCCAAGTTACAATGTGCTATGAGTCAGATTAACAAGCTGAAATTTCAAAGAAGGTGTCTGTGAACCTGCTGGCTGAGTCATCTATGACAAGGATCTAAAATGGTCAGGGTGCTGGAGATTCCGCAGGATTGAGTGAGAACTGGCTTGGAAAAATCTGTGCGCTAGTCACGTCTCCCACCCAAGGTGAAGGGAGGGATAATGGACACTCCTTCTCAAATCTAGTGAGAGGTCTTCACCAGGAATGTTGGAAGAGCTTGATATGTGTTTCCTGCAGTAGCCAGGCACCCTGGATTGATTTCTGATTCGTGCCTGTGAAACATGAGACAAAAAGATCGTGGCTGGCAATTTTGCCTGACTAGGTGACTACATTTCCTCTGATAAGATGTAGTGAAACAGATGCTATGTTCTCCTTTTCCCTTCCTCGTTCCTGCTGCTATTTGGTATTAGAGCAGTTATCTTTGAGCTTGAGATGACCTTAGCATTGGAGAAGCTAGAAGGAGTCGGATCATTATGAAGCCACCATTCTTGTCCTAAACTGAATTCTATTATATGAGAAAGGAATAAACTATCTTATTTAAGCTACTGTTATTTGGGGCTTTTCTGTTATTAGCAGCTGAAACTAATCCTCTCATTTAATCTTTTTCTTATTTAATCATCACAACTTATTATTCCTTATTTAACAATAAGGAATAATAAGTTTACAGCTAATAAGAGGAGGCTATGAAAAAACACTGAGGTAATTGTGGAGAAATATTAATAAAACAAATTTCAGAGAAAGAAAGGACATAAAGATTGTGTATCAGGATTGAAATATTTTCAAGTATTTACTGATAATTTACATCCATAATTCCTGATCATGCCTAATGGCCATACCTCATTCGGACTTTTTGGCCTTAAAGAGTCATTGTCTCAAGGAAGCAGGGAACGAACATGTAACATTCTCAACTTTTAAGTTCAGAAGCCCCAAATGCAAATTTCAGATATGAAAATGTAATTTCCCTTCTTCTCTCAGAAGATGACCTAAGTCAGAGAAGAGAGGAGAGTGAAAAGAGGAGGGTTTCTGAGGTGAGACTGGCTTCCCTGGCTAAGTTCCACTGTGGGGAGCGGGCAAAGGTGGACCATAGAACTCTTCAGATAATTTGGTGATCCCAGAGTCAATGGATCTTGTGCCCTGTTTCCTATCTGTAACCCAGAGCATCCCCTAGGCTTATGAGGATCTGAGGATAGAAGAGGGATGGCTGAAGTGTCAAGGACAGAAATGGCTTTGGCAGCTTTACTGGATTTCCTGTGCCTTCAGAGTTGCTTGGAAGAATTGAATAATTTCCCCATGTTTCCCAAGGAGGCTGTTTAAGGAAAAAGAGAAAGAGAGCTAGAGAGAGCTGTTGGATACCAAAGGAGTCTAGAGATTATGGTCCCAGAGGGGATAGTTGTGTGGAACAACTTTGGAGGGATGATCATTGTTTAGGACCAGAAAGAACTGTACATTTCACTTTATGACCAAGTAGGCAGAAGCCATCAGCCAGTGACCAGACAACCCCCTCATAGTGAACTAGAGTAAATTTTTTGGTACACAGAATGTGTACTTGAAATGAAAATGAAGAATTTGTAAAAATTTTATATTTGATTCTTGAATTACTGGCCTAAGAAATTCAGACCAGCATGCATTGAAAGAACTAATAAGACTAGAGACACAAGCATAAAAGGCAATTAACAGAACAAATCTCAGAGCAAGTGGAGAGAGAGTATGATTATTTGGGGAGAGCTGAGTAGCCTTGACCAGAAGGGGGATACTTCTTTTTCAGAAACAAGACCAAAATTGGTGAGATTTTTTTTTAAATTGAGAGTTTAGGTCGTATAAACTTTACAAACACAATAAAGAAGAAAAACTCATCTGCATATAGTAAAGAAGTGGGATGATTTGGGGAAG
This sequence comes from Tapirus indicus, assembly GCA_031878705.1. Lineage (NCBI taxonomy): Eukaryota > Metazoa > Chordata > Mammalia > Perissodactyla > Tapiridae > Tapirus > Tapirus indicus. Next base: position 110,673,758 of record CM062921.1, on the reverse strand, counting down.
TTGGTTTTTTCCCCTATGAGTTTGACAACATTCCTGCAAGTGGCACCAGGTAGGTGGTATTTAGAATCATTTTTTAGGAGAAATGATTAAGTCTTGGAGAACTATATTTAATTTCAAGTAGGATAATATTTAATAAGCTTAAAGGACACCAAAGAGCAGAAGATATTCATTTCACTTCTTACTTAAGTTTCGACAGCATTAATTTTGGTTTGTTTGTTTGTCAGTGAACCCAACTGTTTCACTTTTCCTTAGGATCACCACAAATATAAATTTTTTCTTTTCCATTGCTTAGAGTTTAGTTGTTTCATTTTATCTGTTTTGAGGCATTTGTTCAGAGATGTTCTATAAAAAAAAACATTTTGTGGAATGATATTTTTATCTAGAACAGAATTAATCAACTAAATATACTATTGACTAAATATTTTTCCATATAGTATATTTCCTTAAAGGAAAAAATTTTCTCAGTCTGTCCCCCAATCTTAAGCTGATTGGAAACCTTTGAAATAAATATAATAAAAATAATATATTTTTTCAGAGATTATTAAGAGAGATGATCTTATATAATCAAAGATTGTAGGACTGCCATCATCATCATTTTTTTTTTTTTACATAACCATTTCTTTAATTTTTGTAAAACTAAAGGCACAGATCCCAAATTGAATATAAAGATTCAGACAGGTCTGGACAATTGGTGGGATGGGATGTGGAAATCTAACAGTGTCCCAAGAAGGCTGTAAAATCCTTGTCCAACACTGATACCCCATTGCATTGTGTCTGACTCATAGAAGTTTCTTAATGTTATTTGTTGAATTGATAGGTTAATGCAAGGATGGATGGATGGGTGGATAAAAGAGAGAGGGAGAACTTATCACGAATGACAGAGTCAAGATAGGGATGACTAAGGAATACATTTCTGGATTATCAGAAGGTGGATCACTTTAATGAGAAGAGCATATGTCCCTGGTATTTGTTTCCTGTCCTGATTGATTGCATTGAATTCATGCCCAAGTCCAGAGGATACAGGGAGAGCTGTGAATAATGACTATACCAGTGGTTTCATTAAACCTCAGTAAGACTTGAAACACAAGTAGCAATGCTCGGAAACACTGATAATGCAGCCTTTCTTCTCCACATTACAACAAAGCACCGTGACATTTTGAGAGACTGTCCCTGCAGCAGTGAGTTAAATCTTGACCACTTGTCACACGTCTCCTGGGACTCGCAGCAATAAGTGAGGGACAATTGACATGTGGCTACAGCCTGCATTGACAGGCGTTGGAGGTGACAGCCAATATCATCTGAATTTTTCTGCTAATGTGGCTTAATTACAGAGCCAGGACTAGGGTCCTGCACTGCGAGACGCTGAAAGTAAGTACCTCCTTAACTCTTGCACCCTAGGCAGCTTTCTTCCTTCACCCAGGTCCTGGCTTTGCCTACTTAATACCCATTAGCTGATGATAACTAGAGAATACCAGGTTAAAAAAATATTTCCCTATCTTCAATATCCATTGATGAAGTTTCTTAACAAACAACTATGCAAAATGGAAAGGCTAACAATGCTGATATCAGATAATTGCGTTTAGTGGAAAATGACTTAATGCATGTGAATTCTATATCCCCACATAAATGTTAGATATTACAATTTTTACCCAAACATTGACTGAGAGCCTTCCCTACGAGTAACTAGAGAGCCAAAGATGATTAAAACACAATCATTGCTGGGGCCAGCCCAGTGGTGTAGTGGTTATGTTCATGCATTCTGCTTTGGTGGCCCAGGCTTTGTGGACGTGGAAGTGGGGTGCAGACCTATGTACCGCTCATCAAGCCATGTTGTGGTGGCATCCCATATACAAAATGGAGGAAGATAGGCACAGATGTTGGCTTAGGGCTAATCTTCCTCAGCAAAAAGAGGAAGATTGGCAACAAATGTTAACTCAGGGCCAATCTTCCTCACCAGAAAAAAAAAAGTAAAAGAATCCTTGTCCTTGGGAGCTTAACATTTATTTATTACAGTAAGATTTTTTTCCTTGTAGCAACGGTAACAAATATACAATGACTAGTCTCCATTCTCTTACTTCATATTGTGGCTAAGCAGGAAATTAAAAAAAGAAGTTTCAAAACCATTTGTATACTAGAAAAGGTTTCCAGTGGTGTATGATGTACATCACACTGATAGGCAAACTGTGTGCTTTGGAGCGCCACTCTGAAAAGCTGTAGTTTTATTTCTACAGAGAAGGATGTCAAATAGGTAGGACCAATCTTGGTGAATGTAGGTTGGTGTGGGACCTAATTTTAAAAATAGAAATGCCCTGACTAATCTCTTATGTTGGCAACAGATCTAGAGGCTATAGATGGATAGTTGTGAAGATCTGAGAAAATGAAGACAAGCAAAGACGGATTTGCCTTCACTGCAGTGGTTAAGATAAATCCTTCATTGAGTTAGTACTGCAAGGAAATTTCATTTAGATTTTAACTTTTTGATATATAATTCACAAAGGGAATTTGTGCCACTTTGAAAATAACTCTTCGAATATCAGACAACAGAATAAATGTTTTTTTACACTAGAAAAACATTTGAGATTTTTCTGACAATGCGCTCTGTTCTGGGGGAAACAAAAAGAAAAAGCAAAACCAAACTTTGTTGTCTAGAATTTTCTAAACAAACTCTTGCATTTGTCTGTGTGGAAACAATCAAATTGTTCTGGGCAATTTTGCCACCATAGGTTGTCAGAAATTTAACATTCTTTCTTTTCTTTTAAAGGTTAGGTTATATGCTTCTATTTATTTCATTAATCTCTAATGAGGGCTAGTTTCATACCAAAATTTTTAAACTGATGGTGAATTGACTGATCTATTATAAAAACTTACATTCTGAATAAAAGGAAGACAGTTTCCCTTAGTGTTCCCAATGATCTGACCTGCAGGTGTAGACCTGGGTGTTAATGGGCAAACAAAGGTACTTTGCCATGTGGTGGACATATGCTGCTTCCATACAGTGCACTGAGAATGAGCATTTACATAGCCCGAGCAAGTTCAAGGTGACTTCATAGGAGGAGAAGATCCAACTATTGAGAGAGAAGGAGAAGGAAGGAAGAAGAAGAGGGAGGGAGAGAGAATGAGAAAGAAGAAGGCAGGAGGGAAGGCAGGAATGGAGGAGGGAAAGAATGACAGATCTAAATGAATTTTTGCATTTAATATCTGGGCTCAGACTTGAAATAATACAGTGGTGTGCTAGAGCTGGCTGGTACCGGCTCGCAGAGCAGATTGTGTGCATCTCTCCCCACCTCTGTGCTTGGTGGTATCATGCTGGTAGCTTCAAAGGGACGATGGCAGGTGTATTTACTCTGAAAATAAGCAAATCTACAAATCAGGGCATTTTGCGCCCCTGGAAGGCTAGTTGTTAAACCTTTACCAGCTCATTCCAGATGACCTGGAAACTCTCAGTGGCCACTGTGGTAAAGAAAAGCAATGTAAAGAAATAGACACAACTCATGAGCTAAGATGAAGGGATCAAGGGGGAAAGAAAGAGAGAACTGGGTGGTCAAGATAATAATTTAATCACCGAGGTAATCATGCCTACTGGAAAAACACACCACAGACTGGACCCGTTACTGAGATGATTAGGAAAGGAACACCATTTATATCTCTGATACAACATTACTAATGTGTGATCCAAGAAAACACTAGAACGAGATCAGGTAGTTTCCCTGGGGTTTCTTGGAATAGCAGGAAGCGGTCCATTTTTAGGGTGTTAAGATTGGGAGGTAAAACATAATTAAAATGTGATGTACTTTGGGAACAAAATGAGATAAATACAGGCACTTTTCATGAAGAATTGAGGAAGATCATGAGTAAAAAAAGCTTTTTAATCTCTGATTCGATCAATTTGGTGTAATCTATTATCAATGCTGCTAGTAATAGCTAACTTCTCAGCGGTTCCTAGAATGTGCCAGGTAATGGGTTAATTACCTTATATATATTTCCGATTTGATACTCATGGCAGTCATATCAAGTAAGTGCTATTATTATCCTCATTTTACAAAGAAACTAAATGAAATTTAGAGATGTTGAATCACTTGCCCAAGGTCTAACCCAGATTCCAAGCTCTTAGCCACTTTAGTATGATTTGCTGTCTCATTCCAGAAGTTGCTAAATCTATTTGAAATGTAGAATTCTGTATTAAATTTAGTAATGGAGGTATAATGACTCTCAAGTAAGAGAAAGTATGATAAGCTTGATTTTTCTGTTTTTATAATTGTGGTCTAAATTGGTATCTCTTTTGCAGTAGCCTTAAATAGAATAAATACTTGTCATAAACATACATTATATATAAAATAATTATTTTATTAATGCAAAAAATATGAAAAGGTGGATTAACTGTATAGTGTCTATATCTGTAAACATCAACAAACTAAATAAATAATTTTTCTTTTTTTTTTTTTTTTTTGTGGGGAAGACCAGCCCTGAGCTAACATCTGTTGCCAATCCTCCCCTTTTTGCTGAGGAAGACTGGCCCTGAGCTAACATCTGTGCCCATCTTCCTCCACTTTATATGGGACGCCACCACGGAACGGCTGACAGGCAGTGCTTCAGCGGGCGCCCGGGATGCGAACTCGCGAACCCTGGGCTGCCAAGCGCGAACTTAACTGCTGCGCCACCGGGCGGCCCCAATTTTTCTTTTTTTTTTAACTAAATTTTTTGAAGATTTAACACATATAAAAAGGGCATATGTCATAAGTATAAAGCTCAATGAATTTTCACAAAGTGCACATACTATGTAAAAATAGCCTAAAGAAATAGACCGGTAACCCAAGAGCCCCTCTCGTGCCCCCTTTGGTCACGCCTCCTCCCCAGTGCAACTACTACTATCCTGAATTCTATCACAGAGATTAATTCTGCTTATTTTTGAATTTATAGAAACAGAATCATAAAACATGAAAACTATTTGGAGTTTTGTTTGTTCAATATATTTGTGAGTCCCTTCATGTTATTGTGTGTAGTTACAGATCATTTTCATTGCTGCAAGATATTTTATTGTTTACTTATTTATCCTACTACTAATAGAAATTTGGATTGAGAAATATTTATCATTAAAGCATATTTTCTTCCGTTGCACTTTCATCTTATGCTAAGCTTTTTGAGCTGCAGGCAAAGGTCTTGGGTCTTGGGAGAATTTCTTAAAAGAATTTGCCTGACAAATACACTAATAGAAGTTGGTCTCCATCTTTGTTCAACTTTAGCTTTATATAATTTGTCTTACTTACTAAATTCCTAAAATTTGAAACAGCTAAGGTCTTTGGAGTCAGAAGACTTTCTCATATCCCTTTAACTCAGAGACCTCAAAGGGCTTTGTAAAGTCACGTATGTGTCACTCTGTAGGATCCATTCCCAATAAGGGGTCATATCGCCCCCAAGGGGGTAAAAATTTGTTCTTGGGAGATGAAAAATATCTTACTATTTTTTAATGTATAATGCACAGATATACACACGGTATATTAATTTACACAATAAATCTGTGGCATTAAAATTTTATGGAAGAGAGGTAATTAGAAAAAGAAAAATGGCTAAAATGACAAACAGGAATGACAAAGAAAAATAGGTTGAGACACACAGCTCTAGCAATTTGTATTCACATAAGTTTAGCATCAACAGGTCAGAGAAGCTTAAAATAAAAGAGAACACACATATAAGACAGTTCTGGGGATATAGTAATCATATCTCTAATGCCTAGTATGCTGTTTTCCATCCGACCTTACACTCACACACAGATCTATTTCTCATTCCATAGGAATTCCATTGGATATGGGAATTTCAAAAGGACTACTTAAAAATCACTAATTAGCAATATAAATGACAATTTTTCTTGCCACCGCCTGTCTATTTTGAATTAAAGTAGATCTTAGAATTGCTTCTAGACATGAAAGTCAGAAAACTTGATCAGGATCTCCAATTCACCTCTTGTTTGAGGCAAAACAGATAAAACAACCTTTCAGCACTTGATCAAAACATATTATGCTGTATATTATTACATTCAGTCTCGGTTGTCAAAATTAACTCTCTTGAGTAATAGCACAGATTTTTTTAAAATTTGATTTTGAATATATATTAGAAAGTTAGAGCAAATCTCTATATAGACAGAGGTTTTTAGTGATTTTACATATATTAGAGTCTTTATACTATTTGTAGGCTGGAATTTGCCCCCTTCAGAAAGAAGATGCTATTTAGAGTAAATCAAATTTATGTTATAAAATATTAATGGTCTAAAATTCAAAATACAGCAGTTTGCTCACTTATGGATGAGGTTTTCACTGAGTATAATGGTGCCTTTTTAACAAGAGAAAGTCTAGAACAGCAAAGTCCATTTGGTTTGAGTTGCTGACTCACCAGAAATCTCACCCTGTCCGTTGGTAAAAAGAAGAAGAACATCAGCTTATTTTAAATTGCCTTATGCAAGGGAGAAATGAGTCATCATAATACTTGCTGCTTCTTTAGGCATTTGGGTGTGAATCCCACTACAGTTAGATCTTTCTGGTTTAAGAGGTACTGTAACTTTCATTTTCTTCTCCCAACATGGGCTGTACTCCTAATCTAATCCAGCCACCTCACAAATGCCTTAACTCAATAGGAAGCAGGAGAATGGAGACCAGTCAGTGAATATTTACTACCATTGCTGGGGGGAATAAACCCATTATATAAATAAATGTTAAGCTCCCAAGGGCAATGACTCTGTTCTGATCGTCTTTGGCTCTCTAGTTACTCCTAGAGAAGAACCTCGGTCAATGTGTGAGAAAGTTAATTGGGTAAAAATTGTAACATCTAACGTTTGTTTGGGGATGTAGAATTCACTTGCAGTAAGTCATTTTCCATGAAAAGCAATTACCTAAGGTCAGTGTTATTAGCCTTGCCATTTTGCATATCAAAGAAGCTTCATCAGTAGATATGAAAGATAGCAAAATAGTTTTTTAACCTGGGATTCTCTAGTTATCATCAACAACTAGGTATTAATTAAGGAAGTCCAGACTAGGTGAAGCAAGAAAAGTGTCTAGGGTGCAAGAGTTAAGGAGATTCCTACACCACAGGGCCCTGGTCCTGGCTCTGTAACAACCCCTGTTTCAGAACACATGATAGAGTGTTAGCAATTGATAGGAACAGCAAGTCTGAAAACATCATCTTTGTTCCATAACCAAAAATATTTTTATTTCAGAGATCTTGTGTAATGATTTTATTTTCTTATGAACAGTTGGCATCTTCTTATACATAATACCTGCCCATTAGCCTTGGAAAATCTCTCTATGGACTTGATTTTTTCCATTGTCTTAGCACTAAGAATATACTTACATACAGAATTTCCCCAAATAGATATCAATAGTGATTGGAAAGACAATTTTGGGTGGTATGCACATATATACATACATATATAATATTAACAGCAAATTAAAAAAACAAGTTCTTTGGTGCTTTTAATTAGGTCAGGTAGAAAGTACTGAGGTGCTACTATGTCTTCTACAGTTCTCTAATACTTGGTAATGTGTTTATGACAAATAGAGAGCAGACGTCAGTGTCAGTCTTAGGTAAAGGCTTCTAGTCCACATTTAATAATAATGTTTTCTATTTGCTTTATGTACTAGCCATTTTCAAGTTGATATCAAGTTCTTTCTAAATACATGTATTTAAACAAAAAAGTCAATTGTTTTAAGGAAAATCATTTAAAAAGTAATATTATGTGTTCTATAGAAATTGAAAAAATATCTAAAGATTTGAGTTTTGAAAAATTCTGCTTAGATTCGTAATGTCTGATGATTCAGCATAAATAGATAAAAGGAACATAAAATGGACATAAATCTTTCATATCATATAGAACATAGGTAGCTATGGCTTAATGCTAAAGGAGGCTGAGCAGATACATTAAGTCAATATAGAAGGCAAGTCGTTAGTATATAATTCTTTCCATAGTTTAATAAATTGAGAATATTCAGGAGCTGAAAACACACTATCAAGGAAAGGAAAGGGCTGAGGGAGAAATGCTGGGAAAGAGAGGTTTGACTTGAAGCCTTTTAAATAAAGTCTGCATTGTAACTCACCCTAGTTTCAAGTAAACTTCTCCTTTTAAGCATCTCTGAATATGTGTTTATTCAAGCCAAAATGTGATTGTAGGAATACTCAATTCTGGGAGGTATACCTATAGATGTTTCCTATCATAAGCAATAAAATGATATTTTATTATTACATACAGGCTGCAGAAATATGAATGCTGAAAGTGATTTGCCCTTCAAATCTCAATTTTAGTAATTTTTTTTCATGTATTTAAAAAATGTCTGAAGATAGTTTTACATACTTGAATGGTTCTGACACACTATAGATGTAATTGCCTCTAATTTCTTCAAAAATATATCTTGGAAAGTTACAAATTATATATAAGCTTTTAGTTTTGTACTTGGTGATATGATTTGGGAAGAAATGATTATTCTTTGAAATAAGAAATATCATCATTTAGCATGATTTTGAGTAAATTTGTGCTTTTAAAGCTTACGAGAAAACTCATTCAAAGCTGAAATCTCAGAACCCATTTTTAAAATAATCTGTAAATTATGTTATAGAAAGAATGAACTAATTGCTCTGTTCCTACAAAACATTTCTGAAGGGCTGATTATTTTCTAGGTATAAAGAGTATGTGACTTACTACTCAGTGGCATATTTCCTTGGGTGTTTTCTTGTCACTTACATTCTTACCTACCCCTTCAATACAATTATAATGAGTTTCACTACCTACAAAGAGGTAAAAATCAAACACCTAGGAAAACATACTGACTAACCTTGCTATTCAAAAAATAAATTGTAGACGTCATCAAGAAAATAAATATATCAACTCTCTTTTCTTTTTAATCTGATGCAGGAAATGGCCCTATTGAATAATAACTTTGGCAAAAAAAAAGCGTAAATCAAAACAAACAAATAAAACCCAACAAAGCAGCAAAAACAAAAAAACGAAAGCAAAGCCTTGTGTTCCTATCAATAGCTTATCACAGTGTGGGTCGACTTTCTCAAAGAATTGTATAATTTTGTTGTGGACTGGAGGAACTGCCCCTAAGCATATGAGACTAAAGATCTTATTAAGTTTGGTAGACTGGCTTTGGACAACTTTGTTAAATATATTTGTTCCATTGTTTTTTAGTTGGAAAGCTAGAAGTAACGTGGAGAAATCATAATAATAATTCCTAGTTCAAAATTCTCAGGCTTTTTGTCTTTTGCTGGGTGTTACAGGCTGAACTGTGTCCCTCCCTCATTCATATGTTGAAGTCCTAACACCCAGTACTTTAGAATGTGACAGCATTTGGAGACTTTGGAGACAGCATTTGGATCTTTAAAGTGTCAGTTAAGTTAAAGGTAAGTCATTAGGTTGGGCTCTAATCCAACATAACTGAGTGTCCTTATAAGAAGAGCAAATCTGGACACTGACACATGCAGAAGGGAAAATGATGTGGAGATACAGAAAGAAGATAGCCATCTATAACCGAGGAGAGAGGCCTCAGAAGGAACCAACCCTGCTGGCACCTGGATCTTGGACTTCCAGCTTCCAGAACCGTAAGAAAATAAATTTCTGTTGTTTAAGCTACTCATTTGTGGTACTTTGCTATGGTAGCCCTGGCAAACTAATGTACCTGGTTAATATCTATTTAAAAGTTCGCTATGAATTCTTGATAGGAATTATTTTCTACCCTTTTCCATCTCTGTGCTATATAATTGTCTCTTAGCTAGGATGGTTGGGTGGCAATAGGTAGAATTCTACTATGGGATAAAATAAGAGAAATAAAATAATAGGGTTAGGAGGATACAGGCTCCTTCCTATCTGCATCTTAAATTGTGCCATTTGCTTAGTCATTTCTTTCACTTTAAAAAGGTTAATGATGCTTCTTTTTGCTCCATAGTAATACTTGCCACCACAATGAGGATAGAGTTATGGGACTAAATATTCCATAAAACTGAGATAATACGTGTAAAGCATTTAGCAAAGTGCCTGGATAGAATAGTGATCATAAATGTTGCTCGTCTTCCCATCTTCATTCTCTGTTATTTTAAAGAAATGCCATACAAAATAGGAAATAACCAATGATGTAAATTTGGATAGATATATCACTATAACTAACTATGATACTAATAGTGATCAATCATTTGTTTATTTAAAATTAAGTTTGTCTAATAGATACAGGGAGCCTGCTGAGTATTTTTGCTTACATGACTGAGAGCAAGCATTCATATATGGCCAGTGTTAAGTTATAGTGAAATTAGAATAGTGAGGGTTATAGTTTGATTTGATATTTTGTGAAATTAAGATCAGGAATGGTTTAGTTAAAATGTAGTTACTGCATTGCTGACAACTTATTCACTGAATTTCCAACTCTGGCTACCATTCTCGACTATAATAGTCATGCAGGACATACTCATCTTAGGTATCTATATACAGTAATGTTGGGGGACAATTTTTTACATGGGATTTGTGAATACGTTGAAAAAATTTGTTGAATGATTGAACGTAAAAAGATACTACTTTTATCAAAAATTACATATAAAATATTTATACATTTTACTATGCATATTTATATATGACAAACCATATAGAATATCTAGTGGATTCTGAAAACAATTACAGAATATCCTGTCTGTCCTGCTCGTGGTGCTACCCTCAAAGTCTAGTACAATGCCTGGTTTGTATTAGGCATATACTTGCTACATGGATGGGTGGATAATTAGTGAATGAATAAATGACTTTACTAAAGGGACATAGGATCTAGTCTCAGTTGTTGTATATACTACATAAGAGATGGTCTAGTGTAGTGGTTAAGACAGTTTTATTTTATTACTTAGTTGTGCCAATTACTAGGAAGAGTTATACTTACCTCTTGGTGAAAAAGAGTCTTTTCTTCCTGAAATGCTACATTTTCCTGAAACGCTACATTGAAAACAATCCCTGCCTTGTGCATTATCATTATACATCTTAACATCATTAAACATCTTTCCAGCAGTAGCCCTTCACAGGCATTTTTGTATTAATCATTTCATGTCCATTATTGTGTAAGCCTTAGCCTTTTTTCCACCTTTAAGTTAATTGGTTGATTTGAGGGGACATGTTTGGATTTATGTTTATTATCTTTCCACAGATCTGTCTTTAACTGAAATGATAGATGCCTTTTTGGAGTTGACTTAGAATAAACTTAACCTGGGGTTAACTTTTAAAGTAATTTTCTTGCTTGAATTTATAGTATTTTAAACTTTCAATGCAGTGGCTACTAAACTGCAAAAGAAGAATTCCAAAGAAAACTGGAAAGATGGTAGACTATCAATGCATTTTATTCCTTGATGTTAAAAATGCAGCTACTAGTTCTAGAATGTTATTTTTATGTTATTGCATTCATAACTTTTCATGACTGAATTGTAAAAATTATATAATCAGTGCAAATAATTTACATGTTAGTAGTCTCTTTTTGATTACTTTTTGTATGTGTAGTTTTAGTTCCTGGGTATTTTGATGAACAGAATGACAGAAGCAACTGGAAATTTGAATTTTATGTATAGTCTAGTTATAGTGATATTGAACGTTCTCTCACAGCCACGAAGCCCACCTATTTGATTAATTGTCTTAAATTAACCAAAACTTGCTAGTATAATGCTTATTGCTTTCACTTTTTCTCTCCCCTTTTTCTTTCCTTTCTTCCCTTATAGCCTGTCTCATTTTAGAATGGATTTGAGATAGCATAGAATATTCCAAAAAATCAAATGTATAAGAATAAATTACAGCCAAATGCCTGTGAAAATATAAATTAGAATGGAAAATCATGAATGCAGATAGATCACAGAATTCTAGAAATTTACTCAACTTGAGTAATATATTTGGCTCTGAGATTTGTAGTGGGTCAGGCTAAAAGGACAACATGATCATTCATATAAATTTCACACTTCTTGAGAAAACATACCATATTCTCAAGGAAAGTAATTTTTTTCCAGGCATTTATTATTCATATGAAATTTTTATAGAAACACTAAATAATATTGTAGACAACATAGGAACAAATATCATAACAGATTTTATTAGAGCTAATAATTAACTTCAGAAAAAGTACCCACTATGAGCAATCTTTGTAGAGAAATAGGTTTTCATCCAGCTGCATCTTCAAATTTATCAGCCATTACTCTTTTGAAATACATAGAAATTAGTTCCAGGCAGTTCTAATTACGACTGTCTTTGATCTTTGTGCAGCTTTTTTTTTTCTATAACGAGGAAAATATCGTCTATGTTTTTCATTTCCATGGGCAAAAATGTTTTTTTTTTTTTTTGAAGATTGGCCCTGAGCTAACATCTGTTACCAATCTTCCTCCTGTTTTCCTTTTTTCTCCTCAAAGCCCTGGTAGACAGTTGTATGTCATAGTTGTACATCCTTCTAGTTGCTCTATGTGGGACGCTGCCTCAGCATGGCTTGATGAGCCGTGCATTGATCCGTGCCCAGGATCCGAACCAGCAAACCCCGGGCCGCTGAAGCAGAGCGCGTGAACTTCACCGCTATGCCACCAGGCCAGCCCCCCAAAAAAGTATTTTGAGAGGCACTTTGGAACATGTATCTCCATTTCTGCAAAACCAAAGCCTAAAATTGTCAAAAGTTTTAGAAGTGCTAAAACTGGTAACAGAAGGTTTCTTCATTATTATCCCACAGATCCTCTCTGTTGTTACCATTTATGGTAACATATTCCGCAAATGGAATCTGAGTTCTCTCTAGAGTAAATGAAACCATCCATTGGTGGAACATTCGAGAACTCTTTACCTAATGGAGGAATTTATCTGTATCACAATCTGCAGATTTCATTATTTTTGTCAGGTGTCCTTTTGATATCTAAAATGCAATATGGTTTTAAAAATGCATTCCTAGTCTTTTCATTCTATATCAATCCACTCCACTAACCTTTCCATAAATCTGGCAGTATTATCATCCTGCCTGCCTTCCAGTTAAACACACAGAGAGGTTAAGGACTCTCCTTCTTGTAAGCCTTTGTTCAAACCATTGCCATATCCCACGGTTGCTTTCTGTGTATCATCTATGGAGTCTGTCCTTTCTGCTATAACCACTTCAAAAGCTTTATGCAAATCATGAGTTCTAGGCTGGACAATGGCAACTTCTTTTACAGGGACTTTCAATCTTCAGTCATCCCATCTCCCACATTAATCCAGTCTTCAGGAATGGTTAGAGAAGTGCATCGAAGCTGACTGATGATGTGGAACACAATAGCAAGCTGCAGAAAGAGAGATGCGAGAGAATTCCTAATGATGAAAATAATCATTCTCATAATGCAATATTCCTTTAACAAATATTTAATGAGAACCTACTGTGTGCCAGGTACTAGTCTAGGTTATATGTATTAACTAAGTTCCCCCAACTTCAAAATCATGGAATCAGAAGCGAAGGTAAACATCATTTTACACTGTGAAACTGCACACTGTGCAGAGAAGTCTACAATATGGATGGAAGTTGGAGAGTATATTTAAGTGAGATAAAGGGAAAGAATAGAAAAGTCAATTTGGTTGTGGCAAAAATATATGGCTATCTGTCCAGTTAGAGGAAATCAGTTGGTGGAGTGTCTCTTCTTAATCACAAAACTGTTATAACAGAAACTATAGAAGTGACACAGAAACTTCAACATTCTGTTCATCTTCTGAAAATCTGTTCCACATAAGCAAAACAACTGACAAATTCTTGCCTGGTCTTACTGACATTTTCATGCCCTGGAGGGTAAAGGAAGTGATTACAGGAACTAATATTTTTGGCCTAATTTTGATCAGCAATGAGAATTTGGTTCATAAAGTGCCAGTGACGGGACTTGGGAAAAACTGACCATCTCCTTTTAGAATTTGGAATATCTTGGGAAGGATATTCATTAGACAGGTACTTTGACTTTAAGAAGGAAGACTTCAGAAATTTCAGGTATGAAAATCTCAGAAGATAGCTCAGAAAGGTAGCAAAATTGCTAATGATATAACTCTTGACAATGCAAATCTCAAATTATTTTAATGAGGAAGAAAAGAAGGCTCATCAATGAAGAAAATGGCATAACTATGCAGAGAACTTTATTATGTGTTCAGATTGCAAAAATACATGCACAGGAGATGAAAAGGAAGACAGATAACCAAAAAGAAGACAAATAACACTAAATATAGAAATGTAGCATGGATCAGTAAGAATAGTGCAGGAAGGTCAACATCCATAATGAGCTGAGGTTTGCAAAATTTGTTACTGACAGTTGAGTTTGGCTTTAATTGGAAATGAGTAGCACTATTTTGGGTATAAAGTCAGGTTGATATATTTCCCCCATTACTCTCTTATGCTCTGCTCTTTCTTTCTCTATTAAACAGAGGCATTACCTAGTATCACAATAAAATTCCTTTAGCTTCCAGTAGTTTCTCGAAGACTTTTTTAGTCCACATGTAGAATTTGTAGATTTCAAAAAAATAATAATAATTTTCCATTCTACCAATGCTGAAAATGGAAGGGCCCAAGTTAAAGATGTCTAGATGAGTGTGTTAAGAGGCCACATGCTTGTGGGGAGAAGATAAAAGGAGACTTCAAGGTACACGTCTTTAAATGAAGGGAAAGCTAATATTCACAAAAGGATTTTTCCTGCCTTCTCAAAATATTCCTCTAACAAGCTGTGATAGGATTATTACTAAGATATTCAATGAGAGTGAAAACTGGGGGCAGAAATGGGAGATGAACTTGTTTGGCTTGACTCTTTAAAGATGGTCTGGAAATCTCAAACCTACCAGTGTGCTCTCCTGACATGCAGGAAGTCAAAGCCAGCCTTGACTAGGTTCCCGAGGGACCCCAGGAATACCAAAGCTTAATGGAAGACATTATGGTGTCAGAAATAAAACAAAAAAGGAAAATTTAAATTTTATATTGGAATTGGAAGAATAAGAAAAACATGGAATGATTTAAGGAAAGTTGAAATTGTTGATTGTTAGATAGCTATTAGATTTTTTGTCAAGGAAAATAATGTTCAGGATCATTATAGGATAAAACAATAAAGGACAGGAGAATAAGTAAATCCAAGGTCTTTCATAAAACAAATACCAGAATAGGTCATTCTCCCGCTTTAAGAACTTTATGCACTTAGGTTGATATTCCTTTAGAATAATATTCCCTCTGATCACCTCCTCCATCAAATTCCCCTTTATTCTTTTTTCTCTTTTGACAGCATTTATTATTTTAAAAACTTTTTGTTTTGAGCTAATTGTAGATTCACATGCAGAGGTAAGAAATAATACAAGAGGTTTCATATACACATCACCAGTTTCCCCCAATGGTAATATATTGCATAATTATAGTACAATATTTCAACCAGGTACTTGACATTGGTATTATCCATAGACCCCCCTCAGATATCACAGTCAAGGTACAGAACAGTTTCATCACAAAGATCTTACTATGACTTAACAAGTATTAAGTGAGCTGGCCCTACTCTCACCCTACCGTATTTCCACCACAATCTTCTTTCCTCCTGGCTCCTCTGCTCAGGGTCCCACAAGTCTGCAGTCAGGGTATCAGCCAGGGTGCATTTTATTTGGAGGCTTGTCTGGGGGAAAAATCCACTTCCTTGGGTTAGTGGTAGAATTCACCTCCTTGTGGTCATAAGACCGTGACATAGGTCAGCAGTCACAGCCGTTTTCTTACTGGCTGTTGTCTGGAAGCTTCTCTCAGTTCCTTTCCATGTGGTCCTTTCACAACACAATAGCTTCCTTCTTCAAAGCCTGGGAGAGGAGTCTCTCACTCCAGTCTACTAGGATGGTGTCTTATACAATGCCACTTAATCATGGGAAAGACATCCCGGCACTTTGCCACATAAGGTGACCTAATCAAGGGGGCGATGTGCCATTGCCTTTGCTTTATTCTTTTTCTAGAAGCAAGTCACAGATCCCACCCATACTGAAGGGAGGGGACTATACTAGGTGTAACACCAGGGGACTGGGAGTCATCTTAGAATTCTGCATATCATAACTCCTCTCCCTATCACTCACCCTGCTCCAGCCACTTGACCCTTCCTTCTTTTCCTCCAAGCATGCCTCCATCTGAGGGCCTCTATACCTGTTGTTTTCATTGATTGGGATATTCTTCCCCCCAGATATCCACAAAACTCACTCTCTTACTTCTCTCTGTCTCTTTTCAAAGGTAACTGTAGTAAAGAGGCCTTCCTTGCTGACCATCCTACTTAAAATAGCATTTCCGTCTCTATCCCCTATATTCCTGTCTCCATTATCTTGCTTTGTCTAGCTCCATAGCACTTAACACTACCTGGCATACTATGTACTTGTTTGTTCGTTGTCTACTTACCCTCACTAAAATGAAGATTTCATGAGGCAGGGACTTGGTCTCTTTTGATTTCTATCTCTAGCACTTAGAATGGTGCCTTGTGCAAAATTGGTCTGCAAATATTTGTTGAATGAATGCATAAATATTTATTTGGCAAATATGGCCAGTATGGTTACATAATAGAAGTAATTCAGTGCCTGGGAAGATTTTTAAAACTAAATAATTTTATTTGAAAGAACACAGTGGTCGAGCTCACAAGCTTTGAGTTGTACTGTTTGTGATCAAATCCCTGTTCTCCAACTTAATGCATCTTTGTGCAAATAATTTCACCTCTTTATGCTTCAATTTTCTTAGCTATATAATGACTACAATAATAGTATCTCTTCTTTGGGTTTATAAAGAATTCTGAAATAGAATATGTAAAATAATTATTAAAATGTCTTATAAACAGGAAATTCTCTATGATATCAACAAATGTAATTGCTGGTGTAGTTTATTCAAACCCAATTTATTAGATGATTCCCAACTCTAATCCTATTTCATATTGTGTGGGCACAACTGTTTTACTGAATTCTTCCTGCACAATAAATTAACTCAAGACTTAGTGGTTAAAAATAACTATTTTATTACTTTTATTACTTGTGATTCCGTGGGCTGGGAATTCAGGCAGGGCTCAGCGGGGTGGCTCCTCTGCTTAGCCTGGTATTAGCTAGGGCAATTCCACTGGAGTTAAAAGACTTAAGATGGCCTCTATCACATGTCTAGAACCTCATCTTGGGTGGCTCAGATGGCTACGTGTTATCTAAAATGGGTGCGCCTCTCTCTTTTCATGAAGTCTCTGGAACTCAGTTACATGGGATGTCGTTTTTTCCTCATGTGACCTTTGTCTCCACATGGTATTTCATCAATGCGGGCTTATGTCTCCAGTTAGACTACCCGACTTTACACAGCAGCTGGCTTCCCAGAGAAGCTGATAGTCCTCTTGATGCCTAGGCACAGAGTCACTTCCACTGTATTCTGTTTATCATAGCAAGTCACAAAGCCAGCCCAGATTCAAAAGGAAGGAAATGGACTCCAGTTTTTTTTTTTGTGGGGAAGACCAGCCCTGAGCTAACATCCGTTGCCAATCCTCCTCCTTTTGCTGAGGAAGACTGGCCCTGGGCTAACATCCGTGCCCATCTTCCTCTACTTTATATGGGACGCCGCCACGGCATGGCTGACAGGCAGTGCGTCGGCGGGCGCCCGGGATCCGAACTCGCGAACCCCCGGCTGCCAAGCGCGGACTAAACTGCTGCGCCACCGCGCGGCCCTGGACTCCAGTTCTGAATGGAACAAATGGCAGGAGTATACAGAGATGGAAAAAATTGTTGGCAGCCATTTTCACAGACAATCTTCCACAAAAACCCAAGAAAATTTTATTTTTAAAAACTTATAACAGAGGTTAGAATGTGGATAAAATAGTGAAAATTATATTTTCCAAACCACTTCCTTATATCTCACCTAAAATGGAAAGAGATCGACAAACTAATGCACGTGAGTGGACACACACACACATTAACAAGAAGTATTGAGAATTTGACACATTAGATTGAAGAAAAATAAGGTAAGTCTAGACCACTCGATCAAGTAATAATTCAAGAGAAAGATAGCCATTTGAAAATGCTGAAGTGTGCCAAGGAGACAAGCAAATTAAATAAGAGCTGAAACTGGTGACTGAGAGCAATTTGATGATACTTACAAAATGAATCTGAGGAAAATATCTCCATATTGGAAATAGGAACATGATTTCAAAAGCACATTGGCTGCCCTATATTTAATTTACATAAAAATTAGATTCTTTAGTACTTGTTTTTCTAGCTTTGGTGTGGAAATAAAGATATCTACCTCTTGGTGAGGAAATTACATTTTTTTTTCCTGTTATAAAAATCATAAAACTGCAAATTGTCTGCAAAATATATATATATTTTTTAAAGAGCTAAATCACTACAGATACCAGAGTAAATCAATTCAACCTGAAACTGTAACACCATTCTATGCCATTTGTAATGGCAGATACAAATTAAAAATAAGAGGCTTAATACTCTGTTGAAAATAAGGAAAGAGACCCCCCTCTTTTTCTTAGAGCATTTACTTTAGAAAACTTGTAAGTTCTTGCTCCATCTCTTTGAAATGTATATAAATCTTTAAAAGCTAAATAAGCCTCTTGCCAGCTTTATGCCCCAGTAATATCTTTCTTAAGGACCTGGGAACCATCTCTTTGAAATGTAATCATCAAAGAAGATAGAGCCCTATCTCCCAGGTTCTGTGGGAGGGTAGGAGCCTAACTTTGCTGGGCACCTCACCCTGACTAGCAAAACTACCTCTTGTCATAAAGATAAGAGAAGCCTATTTTTTCTTTGGATAAAACCAATTAGCTAACACAGATGGTCACCCCAATTATCAGGTGAATTTTGGATGAAGGTGTGAAAAGTGGGGCTATCAAGTCCTCTTACTTGAGGACTCGTTATTGTTTGTCTTGAGAACATGTACATAATGGGCAGTAGCTGCTTGACTGTATGAAAGGGTGACATTTTTTTCTGACATTGCAATCTCTGAGCAGATTGCCTATGATGCGCACTGCATTCTGGTTTAATGTTCATTCAGTAATAAAACTGTTTCCTTTTTCTTCTACATTTGTGGATAGGTTTTCTGAGTTGGGAGGAGATTTTAGTTTTAATTATATTTTCCTAACAAGATATTGTTGATGAAAAACGCAGATTGATTATTAAAAGAAAACAATGTACTAGAATAGTTTTAGGTTACTTTTGATTAATGAGAAATGTGGTAGACTCACTCCCATGGCAACTACAATAATGGAGGAGAGAGGCAGGGATTTAGAGAACTGAACAGGCTGGACATGAGAATTCAGGATTCTACTCTTTGTTTCATCACCTTGATGTTTGTGTTTAATTTAATTTAATTTTTTTTTTTTTTTTGTGGGGAAGACCAGCCCTGAGCTAACATCTGTTGCCAATCCTCCCCTTTTTGCTGAGGAAGACTGGCCCTGGGCTAACATCCGTGCCCATCTTCCTTCACTTTATATGGGACGCCGCCACAGCGTGGCTGACAGGCAGTGCGTCGGCGGGCGCCCGGGATCCGAACCCACGAACCCCGGGCTGCCAAGTGCGGACTAAACCGCTGTGCCACCGGGCGGCCCCTTTTTTTCTTTTCTTTTTTTTTTTGTGTGTGTGTTTAATTTTATAAGGACCCGTTTTTCTCATCTGTAATATGAGGGTAAATTGGACTGGTGACCTGTTGACAATATTCATCTTTATATGTGTTTTGTTTATTATGTATTTTGGTTAGGGTTTTTCAAAATGAGGATAATGAGACTGCTGGGTAATAAGAAGGGAAGAAGAAGGAAAAGAAGAGGAGGAAGAAGAAGAAGGAGGGAAAGACTGAGAATGTTACTATACTGGGCTTTTGATAACAATTAGCTGGAGTTGAGAAATGACTGACTGCTTTATATGGACACATGCTCTTGAGTTGCCCACAATCTTCACCATTCCCTTTTGCGTATTAGTTGGTTTGTTGATCCACAAATATTTCCTGTACACACATATGCAAGATATAGGTCATTGAACAAACCACTTAATGTAGATGTGTATAAGAGCAAGAAAGGAAAGACCATCTAAATAGTCCTTTTATACAGTCTTTTAGTAGAAGAGTAACACTCACATGTATACATGGGCAAGGCAAGAAATGAAAGATTTCCAAGCTGTACTCCAGTAGGGGATCATTCCTTCGTACTTTGACAGGCAGTCATTGGTGAGGTAATCAAAGCCTGTCTTTACCACCTGTGCCTTCAGAGTAGTTTCACTGGCCAGAGTAGTTTCAACACAGAATAAACAACTCATAAGTAAAAAAAAAAAATTAGCTAATGACTGATTCAAGATCTTATTAGAGGTGAATTCTAAAATGCCACTAAAGCTATTTCATTAAATGTATTTTTAATCTTGGTAATAACTTTTATTTTTGCCGAGGAGGATTTGCCCTGAGCTAACATCTGTCACCAACCTTCCTCTATTTTGTATGCAGGTCCCCACCTCAGCATGGCCATGAGTGGTGTAAGTCTGTGCCCAGGAACCAAACCTGGGCCACCAAAGTGGAGTGTGCCAAACTTAACCACTGTGCCACCAGGGCTGGCCCTGGTAATAACTTTTTTAAAATACTGATTTGAAACTCCTTCTATCCCTTGAAACATCTTACTTACCATTTTTGTGTATGTGTTTGTGAAACAGAATTGCCCTTTTTCTTTTTGTTCAAGCCTTCTAGATGTATCTAGTTCCTAAGACAAGCAAATGATCACTACATCAAGACATGCTGTTTCTTCTTCAACCCTCTAATCAACATTAGTTTTGTATCTAGTATACTAAATTGTGGCAGCTCTATGATATCCTTGTCTAATCTTTGGCATAGTATATAAACTATAAATATATCACATTTTTTAAAAAATGAGAAAATTGCCACATTTCAATTAAAAAATCTTAGAATATCTTCTTAACTTAAAATACTACAGAGCGTCATAATTGGTTGTCAGATGACTTACAATTAGCTTTTCCTCCAAAGAATAATAAATGAAACTTAACAAGTATAAGCTACTTATTTTTAAAAGCATCCTTCATCAAAGAAATCAATATTGTTAATAATAGGAAATGTCACAAGTGTCCAGGTTGGCTAAAAATAAATCTGTCTAAAAAGAAAAAAAATCAAAGAAAGGTAAAATAACCTAACTTTCAGTTTTAGATTGTGATATGTATTGGAGCACTGATTGCTTATACGTTGAGTATCCTGTCCAGGCAAATTAAAATGGAAGTGAAATTACCATGCTTGGAAATTGCCTGTGTCACACATTCGGCCATTCAGGTTTCAGACATAGTGACCTCAGCAATTCTCTTGCTAAATCCATTGCCCTCATGTTCTTCATGCATATTCCATTTCCAATCGTTCATCCTCAATGGCTGGCTGAAAATTATGTTTAGCCTTGCACTCTTGGCAGCCACCCAACTAATCCCCAAGACCATATAATGAAGTGAAAGGGGAGGAGACCCAGTATTCAACATGCCAACTTCCCATACCTTGTCACTGGGCCTCATTCCATGACTCTTAAATTATAATTTTAAATGATTTAATTTTTACATTATTTTTCACAGCCTGAGGCAATTTCTGTGGGTTATATTAGGACCCTTGAGAATTAGCTTCTCCTTTAATTTTAAGAAATGGTAAGAAGTCAAAAAGTTTAGAATACATCAAATTATTATATGTTAGTCTCAATCTAACAAACAATGGTGTATAGAGTGATGTGTTATGTTTTGAAAAGTATCCTCTCCTTTAATTCACGTTTTAAATTTTCTGAACTAAGACTGCAGCTGATCATTTATGGAATTAAAGTCAGGCTTCTACATGTGGTATGGAAATGCCTCAAATCTTAATTTCAGTACCAGAACTATCCAACATAGATTATAGATAAAACCATGAGTATGACATTAGCAGCTGGATATTTAAAATGCATTCTAATTTACCAGATTGGAAATTTCTCTATGTCTCATTGACTTATGCCTACATTGATTTGGAAAATAACCACAACTTGGAGAATAAGAAAATAGCAGATTAACACATGTTGCTAGTAGATATCTACTTCACTATAATTTTTTATGCCATCTCAGACTCAAGATTTTATATCTCACTGAAATTGAGTTCAAAGCCTATAGCATGTATTTTAGCAACATACAACTCTTCACCACCTACTGAGAAAGTTTCAGATCTTAAAATGTTAACAGCTAGGAATATAGGAATATATTTGATTAGCTATTTCTATGCACAATAAAAATAGATATTTAATAATCATTTAACAGCATCCCAAGTGATTTTTTTCCCCCAGGGGAAGATTCGTCCTAAGCTAACATCTGTTGCCAATCTTCCTCCTCTTTCTTCCTTTTGTCCCCCCCCCAGAGCCCCATTAGAGGGTCGTGTATAGTAATAAGTTCTTTTAGTTCTTCTGTATGAGCAGCTGCTGCAGGGTGGCTTCTGACAGGAGTGGTGTGGTTCCGCGCCAGGGAACCGACCCTGGGCTGCCGAAGTGGAGCGAGCGGAACTTGAACCGCTAGGCCGTCAGGGCTGGCTCCTAGTTGATTTTTATTTTCAGGTTTTTAATTTACATCTTTAGTTGCAAAACCCAGAGACCTATGACCTAAGCTTTTCTGTAGCAAAATGTGACAAAAGGTAATAGCCTCAACTTTACTGCTTTTGAGACCTGTGTGAACACCAGGGAAAATGTAGTTGTTTCTTGCCATGAAATAATGCTGCTACTCAAACTTGTATTTACTTGAAGAATTGAGAAAGCAGACTGGAAATTAAAGAAACCAACAAAAGTTATTAAGTCTAGAGAATACTTTGCATTTCAAAAGCAATTAGTACTAATATGCTTCCTTCAGGCAAACTATTTCCAAATTTCATGGAATCTTTGTTATGACCATCCATCTTCTCACACTTTGGAGTGGTGTATTTAACTGGTCTTATTCTGTTTATGCTGTTATTTCACAATGGTGCTATTCTGGTGACTCCAGATTTTCCTAAGAACTATTATTGCACACTTCATGGATTTCAAAGACTATAATGCTTTAACAGGACAATAATTTTATAAGTTCCAAAGTTGTTGGGAAAGACCAGTCTTCAAAAATTTCCAGGCATGCATAGTAGTTAATTTTTTAATGAATAAAAAAACCATGAACAGTCAGGTGTAAAATATTGAAAATAGCCATTTCCAAAGTACATCATAGAAAGTTAAAAGGTCATAGAACTTCTTACAACGTTAATATTTGACATTTGAATTATTTTCCAGGTTGGCAAGCTGGATAAAGAGTACTCTAGATTCTTCAGATAAACCAAAACAACTGAAAATATAAAATTTTTCTCCAGTTCAATCAAGACAGTTTACTTAGAGTGCACTGGTGTGCAGGGCCAAAGACATCAGTGTCTCACTAAAAGAGGAACTCTTGACAGTCATTTTGACTATTTGAACAAAATAAGGTCCTAGTCTTTAGAAATAACTAAAGAAAAAAAGTTTTGAAATGGATTATTTCCTTTTGAATAAAAGTAAAACATGCTATTTAGAAAAAAGAGATCCATTGAGTCTACACTAATGAATCAATAACCTGTTTGGCACTTAAGAGTATCTGCGTGTAGTGCTCAGTACAAATCATCACCACCATCACCACCACCATCATCAC
Organism: Tapirus indicus; assembly: GCA_031878705.1. Classification (NCBI taxonomy): domain Eukaryota; kingdom Metazoa; phylum Chordata; class Mammalia; order Perissodactyla; family Tapiridae; genus Tapirus; species Tapirus indicus. Next base: position 110,650,141 of record CM062921.1, on the reverse strand, counting down.
CACCATCATCATCATCGTTGTGAGTGGTCGGTAGTGGATAACAAGGGAGACAACAGTTCCTGCTTCAAAGGCCACTGACCATATCCCTCTCCAGGCTTCTCCTCTCTTGAGGAGGTAAAGAATGGGCATTGGGGTCAGAAAGCCCTCCTAGATTTCAACTGTTTCTGCCACTTATTAGCAGTCTAAATTTGGATATGTTATTTAACTTTGGCAAATCAATTTCAACAAAATGAGTCCAGTAATTTCTACATCACAGGTTAGGCTAATAGAGTAGTCTCTGACACACAGTAGGTGCTTCTTTCATATGCGTTAGTGTTCCCTCTCCTCTTTGGAACAAGTAGACACTTAAAATGTTTTTCTGTGCATTCTCTCTAGGAGGAGAATCCTAGTAGTACCACATATCCATTCTCCACTTTGTCCTTAGTAACAGAACCTCTGAATGTTAACTGGGCACATTGCTTCCCTGGATATACTTCATTTTCCAAATATCTTTCCAGCCAAGTGTGGCCATATTTGGTTCTAACCGGAAATAGTATGTTTAACTTCCTGAAAGTGTGCTAGAAAGTGGGTAGCTTGGCCCACTTCTTCCCTTTCCTAATTCTTGCTGACTGGAATGTGAAAGTAATAACTGGAGCAACAGCAGCCATTTTGAATCATGCAGAAGACAGCCACACCCTAGGAATGGATCATTAGAAAGCTAGGAAAAGCCTGTGTGTTTCTAATGAAACATAGCTCAAACTTAGGTGTGTTGTCTGACCCCAGAGGTTTAGACTCAAATTCCAGGATAAAATCATATGCATTTTAGCCACTGCTAATTTTGGTTTTCTGTCACGAGTAGCAAAACCTAATCCTAACTAACACCTACCCCAAATTATATTTGAGAGTGCAAGCAGAATTGAGATATTATTCATGTATTCTTGTGATTTAATTAGTTTTTGATAGCATTCTTTTTATACAAGCTTCTCAAAAATATTTATATTATATTAATTGAATTATATTTATAACACAGAAAAAAATTCCGTATGAGCCAGGAAAGTTGGTAGGGCATCTGGATAAATCATGGCTTTTAAGGACAGGAATCTACTCCCTTTAACTAAGCTTTAGGTTCCATACATTCCACACAGTGGGACTGCAAAAAAATGTTAGTGTCTGACCACTGGTTCTAGTTATTATTGCTGTATAACACAAAACCCAAAACTTAGTGGCTTAAAACAGCCATTTTATTATGCTTAAGAATCCTGTGGGTCAAGAATTTTGACAGGGGCACAGAAGGAATTGCTAGACTCTGCTCTATGGCATCTGGGCCTCAACTGAGAAGAGCTGAAAGCTGGGGTGACTCAAGAGTAGGGGGTGAGAATGATCTAAAGTTTGCTCCTTATGTGTATGTCTGCTGCTGTCCTGTAAGAACTTGGAGACCAGCATTGCTGATTGGCATCACATATATGGCATCTCCATGTGTCTTGGCTTCCTCATGGCATAGTGGCCTCAAGATATTTATTCAAACATCTTACGGAGTGGCACAAAGCTCCAAATACAAGTATTTCAATAAACATGATAGAAGCTGCATCATCTTTTATTACCCATCCCCCCTTCTGTGGGGCTCTATTTGAGGAAGCAGTTCCAGGCCCGCAGAGATATAAGACTCTACCTCTTGACGGAAGGAATGTCAAAGAATTTGGAGAAGGCAATGTTTTAAAGTAGCCACACCTTTGTATACTGAAGGAGTGTAAACACTCCCAAGCTTTGTCATGGCCAGGCCTGCTATTGCCCAATGACACAGTAATAGATAGACTGAGGAATGAATGTAATTTATATTAGTAGGAGAATTTTTGAATGCTAATGTGGCCCTTCCAGCCTAACTAATGGTATAAAAACCAGGGAACCCAGAGATCTGAGTAACTCTAACCTAGCGGATGATTATCCCGACAGGTTGCACTGGCCCCTGAAATTTGAATGAACTCTGTGAGGAAGTAGCGTCTAGGTAACTAGCAACTACTTAAGTGTTGGGGAACAGTCCTACTCACTTTTATCAATATCTGGTTAATTTCTTTGTATTGTGTAGGTCTGTATTAAACCCAAATGAAAGCAACCTTATGTCTGTGTCTCCATTCTCACCAATCTTCACACTTTGTGGTCTGTTGTCTTAACCTGGTTTGGATTAACAAGAACCTTTTGTACCTGGAAGTATAAAAACTTGATAGTGGTGATGTCACTGATATTTAGAGTTCAGTAACTTTTCTAATTATAACCAGACAGAAACAAGCATCAAGGCGTTCTTGTTTATTGGATCACAGATAATTTCTCGTACTAAGGATTTGTAAATTGATGGGCTAATGTTGGAAAAAAATGCAATTTAACTGTGGAAATTCTGTTTCAATTTGCTGGTCTTATAACAAAAAGAAAGTTCTATGTAACTTGGGGAGGTTGATGAGAATTTAAAAAGATGAGTGTGAACAGCTCCTGGCACAGAGCAGGCCCTCAGTAAGTACTGGCTTCCTCTATCTCATGTGTCTTCCCCCAGACTCTGTCACCCGCCCGGGCAGTGTCTCATCTTCTGAAGTGAGTCGGCAACTTTGAAATGCGATCTCTGATTCACTGAAAAGGAAATTACAGCATGACTCAAGATCACCACTGTTTCAAAAGCTCTATCTTTCTGAAAATTAACAAAATTGTTGGTACTTATATTTCTAAGTCTTCTTTTATCATCCAAAAATATGCTGTTCCAGAGTCCTATCCAAAAGTTACTGCAGTGAGAAACAAGGAGGTTATGGCCTAGAGAGTTTCAAACTTGAAAAAACAAATTTACATTTCTTACAGGAATTTTAATAAAGTTGTCATTTATAGCCATAATTGTAGACTTCTAAAATCTAACGGTCATAGAGAGTTGGCCATTTGCACCTACCTTTTGCCCAGGAGCATTGGCCTTGCTTCTCAGCTCAGATAAGCTAGTCATTAGCTGCTTCACACGCATTTTCCTCATGGTTATCATATACTTTTACAACAGAGCACAAAGGCACTCCAGCAGAGTAGCTGTCTGTGTTGCTTGTGCTATTCCCTAGTCTAGAGCAGTTACAACTAACAGGTAGTATGGATGGGGTTACAACTAACAGGTAGTATTGATAGGGTAGTAGAGATTGGTCCCTACCTAATGGATTTCATTATACACCATTTGCCTTATGCAAACTTGTGCTTTGGGAGACATCAATTTCAAGCTACCTGAGGTATCAGAGAGCTTTTGGCTGCAACTACTAAAGTACCTAAGAGTAGTTTTAAAAATAAAAATATTCATTTCACTAAACAAAAAGTGAGAAGTAAGAAGTTCCAGAAGTGGTCCAGCAAATTAAAGATTTCAGAAAGGACTCAGGCTGTGTCTACCTTTCTGCTCTACCATTCTCAGTGTGTTGGTGATGCCTTTTCTAGCCACACCAGGCATTACAATCTTACAGGGCATTCCCCTAACAGAGAGGGAGGAGCAGATCCTTTTCTTCTTCTTCTTTTTTTTTTTTTGGTGAGGAAGATCGGCACTGAGCTAACATCCTTTGCCAATCTTCCTCTTTTTGCTGAGAAAGATTAGCCCTTAGCTAACATCCGTGCCCATCTTCATCCATTTTTGTATATGGGACGCAGCCACAGCATGGCTTGATGAGCAGTGCATAGGTCTGTGCCCGGGATGCGAACCTGCGAACCCCAGGCTGCCAAAGCTGAGCATGTGAGCTTAACCACTACACCACTGGGCCAGCCCCCCCCCAGATCTTTTTGATTTATCAGAGAGATAATTTTCCCAGAGTCCCCCTCATAAACTTCTTTCATTTCACTGGCCAGAACTTGGTCACATGGCCACACTCACTGCAAAGGAGGCTGGGAGATAGAGTATCTGGCATTTATACCCTCTGTCACGGGAGGCAGCCTCTGCTAATGAGGAATACTGGAAAAAGAATGACTGTAGACTACATAAATAAGATCATCTGCCATCCCTGATGACTGATAACTGTTACAAAATTATGACTAATGATATTAAAATTTTAGAGGAAATTTAAATAAAAATAATAAAATAATGAGACAAGTGGCTGACAATTGTTGAAGGCTTACTGTGTGCCAAGCAAGGCGCCAAATGATTTGCATTTATCATTTTACTTAACTTTTAAAATCAGCCTATGATGGTAATATTATTTTATTCTTTCTATAAATGAAGAAACTAAGATTCAGAGAAATGAAGTAACTTTCCCAATGACATGCAGTTGTTGATAGTCGGTCAGTATTTGACACTCTGACCCCAGAGTTTATCTGCCTTATCAAATACAAAAAGTAATTATTGGGTCCCTACTATGTTCTAAGTACTGTGTCTTACTATATCAAGGGTCTTAGAAATACATAAGACAATTGTTTCTTTTTTCATTGAAATCACAGTCTTAAGGGGTGAATACTAAAGTGATTATACATGTGAACATTATCAAAGAGGATAAAAAAGTATTTAGAGATTGAAATTAGGGGATTCAACCTATTTTAGAGTGTGAGAGAATGCCTCTTTGAATAAGTCATCTGTATTAGTCAGGGTTCTCCAGAGAGACAGAACCAATAGTGTGTGTGTGTGTCTGTGTGTGTGTGTATATACAGAGATAGAGAGAGATTGGTTTTAAGGAATTACTCGCTCAACCATGGGGGCTGGCAAGTTTGAAATCTGCAGAGCAGGCTGGAAGTTCCTACAAGATTTGATAGTGCAGTCTTGAATTTGAAGGCTGGCTGGAGGCAGAATTCCTTCCTTTTTGGGAGATCTCAGTCTTTTAAAGCCTTCAACTGATTGGATGAGGCCTACTCATGTTATGGAGGGTAATCTGCTTTATTCAAAGTTTACTTATTTAAACATTAATCACATCTAGAAAATACTTCACAGTAACAACTAGACTGGTGTTTGGCCAAACAATTGGGCACCATAGCTGCAGGAAGCTGACAGACAATTAACCATCACATCATCTTTAGTCTAAAACTCCAAGAATGGGCAGAAATTATCCAAGTAAAGAGCTGGGGGAAGAGAACTGAATGTACAAAGGCATGAGTCAGGATAGAGTTTGGTACCTTGGAGGAAATGGAAGAAATCCATCATGGCTGCATCATGTAAATAAGGGAAGGGATGGCTTGAAATGAGACTGCAGATAAGGAGAGGTTCTATATCATGCAAAGCCTTTGAAGTGGACACCTGACAGCTTTTGAGCACTCTCTCTCATCTGGGTATTATAGTGCATTGTGAGTTTTATTTTTCCAAGATACAATTCAAAAGCTACAATTTCTACTATCCCTTGCAGTTCAGGTGCAGACATGTCAGTTACGTTCAGCCAATCAAATGTGAAACTTTGATTTGATAAGTGAGCCACCTGACAAAACTGACTGGGTACAGGACATCCATTTAACTCACAAGAGTGGTTGAAATGATTGATTTTGGGGGTGGTGGCAGGTTCCTGGTTGCATTATATGGATTTGAGGGGAATTTATAAGATGAAATCAGGAAGACTTGATGATTAGCTGAGTGTTAGAGATGAGAATGAGGAAAAGATTAGCACCTACTCATTTTTCCAGGCTGTCTATAATCTATTTTTCTAAATTTTATCTACATTCTACCTGTAAAATCTCCTTCATACATTTATAGTATAATATACGCCAGTATTAACCTCTTAAAAATAAATGTTTTGCTCTTTTATCTAAAATTGTATTCAAGATATTGCCATTGTATTATTTATTATAATTTATAAAGTCATATACAACACAATCCTTTATAACTTATCGATAGAGGAAAATCTTACCTATTCTTATGCTTTTTTTAAATAAAAGATTTAAGTGGTCCACCATACTTAATCTTTGGTTTTAATAGCGAGGAACTTCAAAATCAAATTTTTCACTCAATTGCAACAACCTTTAGTCTAAGTTTTCTTGAACAAATTTTCCCTTTATGATATTTTTTCTTTTGTTTCTATTTTAATGATCACACTTTAGGCATTTCTTTTTTGTGTGTGTGTAATTGAGGATGGGGTGGAAGACTTGAATGGCATTAAGTATAGAATGTGCCAAAACATAAGGCAAGCTTTTCGGCATTTTTTTTCCACCTCCAAAATTATTCTTTAGAATGAGGGATTCACATCTTATTACTGAAGTCCTTATAAAGGGCACTCTCTCACAATTATTTTGAGCTCAGAAAACTGTTAGAGGAAGGTGCCTGAGCCTGAAATAACCTCAATCAGTGCTTCTTTGGGATGCTTAAAAAGTTTATCTGAGGATCTATAATACAGAAGTCAAGGAAATATATTTTTATTCTGCAGATTTGACCTCACGATCTGAAGTGTTAAAGGAAGTGGTTAACAAAACTTTTAAAGCTATAGTAAAGATGATTCAGAATGGATAGCTTTGTGCGTTTCCAGATGGGCCCTATTTTCCAAGAACACCAAAAAACAAAAGGATTAAGTCCAGGTATGTGTCTCAGCTCAACACCTGGCCCGGTGTGGTAGAGCAGACTCCTGTGGAGGGGCTAAGACCTGGGAATGGGTCTCTGTCTCCTTCCTCTAGAATGCATTTTTATAAAGGAAAATCTGGTTTTCACAAGAATCAAGCTCACATTTCATGTTCTCAGTTTTCAACTTTCTCCTGATGGAGTTTCTCTTGAACTTTCTTTTTCACCTGTTCAAACACTTTAGATTGCGGACTATTTTGTCATATAAATTTGTTCAATATAAGATAATTCATATATTTAAAACTAAATTAAATTATGTTAAGTAAAAGAACTTAGTAAATTGTCACTAAATTTCTCAAGTGCCTTCATTTTATTATAAACTTTTTATTGTTTTAAGCAAATATCTGTAGACACTATCAGTATATTCCAGTGAAATATCTTAATAAATTTGAAAACAGCTTTTGAGTGCTGTACATGAGTGGTATAATTAGAGTAAATTTAAAGCAATTTGTTCACATTGACTTTTTTTGAGTTTTTTAACTGAAATCTTTATCGAGATAATTGTAGATTTACATGCAATTGTAGGAAATAATACAGAGAGATACCCTGTACCCTTTACTCAGTTCCCCACAATGGTAATATCTTGCAAACCTATAATACAGTATCACAGCCTGGTATTGACATTGATACAATCCATGTATTTTATTCAGACTTTCTCAGTTTTGTTTGTACTCATTTGTGTGTGTGTATGTAGTTCTGTACAGTTTTATCATGTGTAGGTTTGCGCATCCACAATCACAGTCAAGATACATAATAGTCCTCATAACAAGAATCCCTCAAGTTGCCCTTTTATAACCATACTCGCTACCTCCCACTCTCTCCCATTCCTAACCCCAGAAAATGCTACTTTCCTTTCTATTTCGAAAATTTTGTCACTTCAAAAATATTATATAAATGGAACCATACAGTATGTAACCTGTTGGGTTTGGCTTTTATCACTCAGCATATTTCTCTGGTGATGCACAGCTTGTTGTTTGTATCAATAGTTTGTCCCTTTTTCTTACTGAGTAGTGCTTATGCTATGAACGTACCGTGGTTTGTTCAAACATTCACCCACTGATAATATCTGAGTTAGTTCTCGTTTTTGGCTCTTACGATGAAGCTACTATAAACGACCATGTATAGGTTTCCGAGTGAACCTAGGCTTTCATTTCTCTAGGATAAGTGCTCAGGAGTGCAATTGCTGGGAAGTTTGGTAGCTGCATAGTTAGATTTTCAGGAAAATGTGAAATATTTTTCCAGAGTAGGTGTACTATATATTCTATATTTTTTCCCTAGAAATAGTCCTTTGTTGGATATGGTGTTTGCAAATATTTTCTCCCACTCTGTACTGTGTCTTTTTATCTACTTAACAGGATCTTTTGCAGATAAAAGTTTTTATTTTGATGAGGTGAGAATTTTTCTTTTATGGATCATGCTTTTGGTGTCAAGTCTAAAAACTCTTTGCCTTGTTCTATATCTTAAAAATTTTCTCCAATATTTTGTTTCCTAAAAGTTTTACAGCTTTATGTTTTACATTTAAGTCTATGATTCATTCTGTATAAGGTGTGAGGTTGAGGATGAGGTTCATAATTTTGCCTTTGTATGGTCCACTGCTCCTGCACCATCTGTTGAAAGTGCTATCCTTCCTCCATTAAATTGCATTTATGCCTTTGTCAGCAATCAGCTGAGCATATCTGTGCGGGCCTGACTTTGCTATTCTGTTCCATCGATCCACGTGTTTATCCCTCAACCAATACCACACTGTCTTGATGACTGTAACAAATAATAAGCCTTAATATCAATTAAGTGGTTACTCCCACTTTATTTTTCTGTGTCAAGATTGTTTTAGCTATTATTGGGCCTGCACCTTTCCATATAAATTTTAGAATCAGCTTGTTGATATCCAAAAAGCCTTGCCAGTCCAAGACACTATCTTTATCTCCATGGACCAAATACCCCTCTTCCCCATATTAACTTTTAAATAACCTGGAAGTTCAAATGTAAGATTTTGGAGAAGACATCTTCCACTAAATAGATAAATGGATAGTTATGGATATATATATATATATATATATATATATATATATATATATATAAAGTGTCATAATTTCTCTTTTTGTATTATAAGATAATTCATTTGAAGCAAAATCCTTTCTCTGAAATGAAAAACCTTATGGAACCTAAAGAATCATACTTTTCACGTTGGTGTATACACAGTTCTGTAGTTTAGAAGGAGTACTGTGTTTTAGGATCATCAAAATGAAGATCGGTTATTGTTTTTGTGGTGAAATGCCAAGGTTCTGGTTAATAGAGTGTCTGAGAACTTTGAGTATTAGATTAACTGACTAATTTTTATATAATTAGCAAAGACTATGCCTTAATAAGATATCATATCTCATTTACATTCAACAATTTAAGAAAGAAACAACTTGGGAAATAAACAAAATAAAGTATTTAAAATGAAACCTTGTGTTGGGTGTGATAAATTGGCACACAATACTTATTTTTCACCCCTTTCTTGGGGACCTTCTTGTGTTGTATGGCCTGGAAAGCTAACTACTCCATTTTCTTGTCATTAGCATTCTAGATATAAATAATTTTCTTCCCATTAAATGCCCCATGTGAGATTTAGAAGATAAAATGAGACAAACATCATCTTTCTACCACTGGCTGTTTCCTGATGTAACCAATGGGACGGAGAAATAATTGTTTTGCTTTTGTTTTCTGTAGCAGAATTCCATGTCTAGTCACCAGCTTTGGGGCTGAGAAGGAGGTATAGTGGTGGTGCAGCAGCTTCTCAGTCCTGATTTCTTGATCACCAACATGCTACAGAGAAGTGTGTTCTTAAAACTAAAACTTCCCTTGACATCCTTCAGATTCCTAAACCTTCTGGAGTGTGGCAGAGGTAGTAGTTACTCTGGTGGTCTGTTCTGTGGCCTTCTATGGTATAGGTCTCAACTAGACCTCTTTGCTCCAGCCCTTCTACAGGTACCAATTTTCTGTATTGAAGCTCTTTCTGCTTAAAACACCTGGAGGACTTCTGTTTACAGAATAGAATCCAAACTGATACATACTGTCTATAGAAATATTATGAAAGTAAGCATCAATTAACATGAAGAAAATGGAGGAATGATTTAATAACTGACTTCTCAAAGGGGTGGTGAATAGGCTTCTCAATACGTTGTTCTTACGGACATTATAACAGTTATAATTGTACACATCACCCACCAGCAACATTTGTTGAAGCAGCCCTAATATGCTGCTTCTTAAGTTAGATGTTTCCGAAGTTCAAGAAAATTAAATTATAAAAAGTACCCTGTGTTTTTAGTCCCAACTGGGCTGTTTTCAGTGGGAGACAAATAAATGGTTTTAAGACATGAAGCTTTTGAAAATCCAACTCAGTAGATCTACCTCCTCAATGGCAGCATAAGGGAATCCACACATCTGCTCCCCAGCAAAACAACCATGGTGGTAAGAATTACAAACTAAATAAATAATAACCATTTAAAATCTCTGGAAATTGTCCTAAGAGCTTACAGAAAATAGAGAAACATTGATTCAAGAAAATCTACTAAATCTTGGTAAGAACAGCAAGTGTCTGTGGCACCTCCTCCCTCCCTCCACTGCTGCCAGCAGTTTAGGATGACCAGAGCTCCACTCTGGGTGGGTGTGGCGCAGACCACAGGGATCCCACTCCCTCCAGCTCCCAATTAAGGGCTGCAGTATCTCCCTGGGAGGGGTTGGTGGCCAGCATTTCCATTCTCACTCCCATCTTTGTGTTACAGAGGCTAAATTTCAGGTGAGTATGGCCATTCATTGGGGGTTCCTTTCCTCTACTCATTCCCTACACATGGGCTGGAGGCTCTAGCTCAGGCTTGGGCTCCAACTTGTAGAGTGCAGGTTCCATGCCAGGAGAGGCAGGGCAAGAGGACCAGAGGCTACTGCCTTCACCCAGCACCCTCTTTGTTAAGCAGGGGTGCCGCTTCTAGAGAAACAGGAGACTCTCCTGGCCCCAAGCACTTGAGCAGTGGCTCAGAGATTTTGCCCAACGAGAGAGGCAGGCCATAAGAACACAGAGCTTGGAAGTTCTCCTCAAAGGAAATGACTTTATTTAGAACAGAGCGTGGAGAATTTCAAGTATAAGGGTGCTCCCCAACATAACAGGTATTTTGGTGGTAAGCAATGAAGAGGCATCTCATAGCTAATCCGCACACGAGCTAGTTTACCAGAGAGAACCAAGGGGACAGAAAGCTAAGAGCCCTTTTGGGGTCAGAGCAAACCTCAAAGACTGTCCTCAAAAACTATCCCATATAATGAAATATTAATTGGTAATAAGAAGGAACAAAGCACTGAAACTGCTACAATATGGATGAACCTTGAAAACATTATGCTAAGTGAAAGAAGCCAGTCACCAAAGACCATATATTGTGTGATTTCACTTATCTGAAATGTGTAGAATAGGCAAATTTATAAAGACAGATTTTTTTATAGAGACAAATTTATAGATTAGTTGTTGCCTAGGGCTGGGGAGACAGGGGTGGTGTTAGGTTGAAATGGGGAGGATGACTAATTAGTATGGGGTTTCTTTTTGGAGTGATGAAAATGTTCTGAAATTGTTTATGGTAATAGTTGCACAACAAACTAAAACCGTTGAATCCTACACTTTAAATGGGTGAATAATTTGGTATCTGAATTATATTTCAATAAAGTTTTATATATAAAAAATTCAATTAGGAAAGCAAAGTTGAATATACTCCTTATGGGCCAGCCTGGTGGTGTAGGGGTTAAGTTCGCGTGCTCTGCTTCAGCGGCCCAGGCTTCGCAGGTTCAGATCCCGGGCACAGACCTACACATCACCTCTCAAGCCATGCTGTGGCAGCGTCCCATATAAAGTAGAGGAAGATGGGCACGGATGTTAGCCCAGGGCCAGTCTTCCTCAGCAAAAAGGGGAGGAGTGGCAACAGATGTTAGCTAAGGGCTAATCTTCCTCACACAAAAAAACATACATATATATATATATACTCCTTATATTTGCCTTTGGAAGTGAATATCTAAGCTGCCTTCTAGGTAGGAAAAGTCCTGACAGGAAGTCTAGCATGTCCATCAAAATGTTTTCATAAAATACTTCTTTTTTATTGCCTCTTCTTCATAAATTACAGAAGTTCTTCATTAAAGTCTGTGTCACTCTTTTCTCTGTCTTACCAATTGGAAAATGTTAGAAACTTAGGGGAAGCTGAGGTTTACCTTTTAAGAGTATGCTCAAAAGCAAGTTCTTGTCCTTGCCTCTGGTGATTCTGAGCCTATAGAGTAAACATATAGAGCTGATAAGCAGTGCTCTAGACTGAAGGTTTTTGTCCCCCCAAAATTCATGTGGTGAATTTTAATCCCCAGTGTGGTGACATTTGGGAGGTTGATTAGGTCATTAGAGCAGAACACTCATGGATAGGATTAGTGCCCTTCTAAGAGAGACCCAAGAGAACTCCCTTGCCCCTTCCACCTCACCACTGTGAGGACACAGTGAGAAGACGGCAGTCTATGAGTCAGAAAGTGGACCTTCACCAGACTTCGAATCTGCTGGCACCTTGATCTTGGATTTCGCCAGTCTTCAGAATCGTGAGAAATAGATGTTTATTGTTTGAGCCACCCAGTCCATTTTTGTGATGGTAGCCTGAACAGATTAAGACAAGCAGTTAATTTGTATTTCTCTTAGAATATCTTTCAAAAGAATCAGGCTTAAGTTTCAATGGAATGAATTAATGGTACATGGGATGAATGACTTTTTACTCTGGCAATATGTTATAGTCTCTAAAGTTTATTTTTCCCAGTATAAACTTCTGGTGCTTTTTAGCTGTAAAATGTCTAGAAAAGTGTTAGTAGTTTTATTATTGTTAAAAATGATTAGAGAAGACAATTTCTGTGATACAAACAGACTTGAACACTTCATGAAGTGAGCAGTCTCTGTTCCTGAGGGTCCAGAGAACTACAAAATAGGGTGGAGGGCAGGAAGTTTTTTTATAATGAATTTTTGCGTGTGTGTGTGTGTGAGGAAGATTGGTCCTGAGCTAATATCTGTGTCCATCCTCCTGTAATGTTTATGTGGGATGCCGCCACAGCATGGCTTGGCGAGTGGTGTGTAGGTCTGTGCTCAGGATCTGAACTCGTGAACCCTGGGCTGCAGAAATGGAGCACATGACCCACGTCACAAACACTGAGGGAGGAGAGGATCTGAGCAGAAATTGGATGTAAACTTGATGTTTTAAATTGGATTAGAGTGAATTGGAATTTAAAACCTAAAACTGACAGAGAATTATAGAATTTACTCAAGAAATCTTTAAAGAACAGTGAAGAAAGATTTAACTGCAAATGTTTGAAGGTAGTGATGTCTCTGGCTAGGTGCCCCAAGGAACTCAAGGGTGGGTTTGGAAGCATTTAACTGTTTTTCCAAATTGTTTTTTTTCCTTTTTGTTATGTTAAGGACATGCAACCACCAACCACCCTGAACCAGACCAAGCCTCACCACAAGAGCCATGCCCATGACTTTTGCCTTATTTTTAATGCTAAGATCTTTCCAGGAGGAGCTTTGGCCTCATCACCATAACCTAGAGAGTATGTGGAAACATGTTTTCCTACTGAGCCTGCACCAGTGAATACCCACCTCTCCCTTTGGAATATTCATTCTCCGTCCAAAATAAAAGTTCCTGCTTCCCTTTGTTTGAGGAAGTCATGACTTTGGAAATGATTCCTCATGGCCTCCTATTTGCTACAAATACTTTACTTTGTGAGACACCTTCCACTGGTGTAGAGTCCTATTTAACTCACCAGGAGGTGAACCCACTTGGTTCAATAACAACGAAGGGAGGAAAATAAAATCAATTCTTGTCTAGACCCTTCCGATTTAATACTGATCCATACACTGGTTACAGATACAATGACATAATTTTCTTCTTTAATTCTCTTTATCAAAGACACATACAAATATTATTTCAGGCATGTTACAATACAATCGATGAACACCCTGGCTTCCTTGATTAAATATGCAAGCTTTTCAAAAAAAATTAATTGGGACTAACTTGACATACTCTATAAGCTCATCTATTAATCACCTTTCTAGATGGGTGATGCTGAGGACATACTGTTTGCATTTGAGAAATGCAAGGCGACATTTTCTGATTTTGCTGGGTGAAATGTGTTTGGGTCCTCAGGTTTCTAGCTTAATTAACCCTATGAGGTAGCTGGGGATTTTTGCTTTTTTCTCCCCAAAGCCCCAGTAGATAGTTGTAAATCATAGCTGTGCATCCTTCTAGTTGCTCTATGGGACGCCACCTTAGCATGGCTTGATGAGTGGCGAGTAGGTCTTTGCTCAGGATCTGAACAGGCGAACCCCGGGCCGCCAAAGCAGAACACGCAAACTTCACCATCACACCACCAGGCCGGCCCCTATGAGGTAGTTTTAATCCCCACTCTACACCTGAGGAAACTGAGGCAGAGAGAGGTTGTGTAACTTGTCCAATGTCTCAGGGATATGAAGTGCTGGGTCCAGATTTTACGCGGGAATTCTGCCTCCAGAGTTAACACTGTACGTGGCAAAGCTCATAGCTTAGCAAAACAAACTAGTTCATGAATATTTGCTGAATTGAATTGAATTGACAGTTTATCATGATTATCACCAACTTTGCTACCTAAACTAGCTCTCAGTATTTCATGAAATACGAGGGGATAAATTACTCTCCAGAAGGAGTAGTTAGTGATTCACACTGTTAAATTGCCTAATTTTCCAACTGTCAATTGTTAAATTGCCTAATTCATTCTCTCAATGGTATTTTGTTTTTCTTGAAGAAGTAAACAAACAGTAAAACTCTTTCATCTCAGCCATCATGGGATGAAGCTCCTCTCTGAGCAACGCTTTTACATGGGTTATAGCTGATATTATATCAACTTTAAGCATTTAAAAGGCAAATTGCTTTATCTATGGCAATTTTATTGTACTAGAAAACCTTAATTGTAGAGTAAGGTCCTTGCTCTCTCAGCTTTGATATCTGTGGTATCCTTGACGTCAATTCTTTGTGTAAATAAGAATTAAAGAATGGTTTATATTTTAGCAGAAAAGTTTGTAATATAAAAATGAGGTTGTTAATGTTATTCTTTATGGCTAAATATTTACTCGCTACAAAATCCCTGTGGGGAGGTGGATTTCAGAGAAAAAATTCTTTGAAGCAAAAGAAATAAAACTCACATACACATATGTGCATGTAAAATATGTTTTCCAATTAGAAAGTAGCTCATGCTTAATACCTGAAACTTCAAAAATCATATGGGCAAGCAAAGCCAATTATTCATAATTCCACAACTTAATAATAACCACTATTACAATTTTGATGTGTATCTTTACACATATTTGGTTTCACGTTTGTGTGTATATCTCTATGTTTCTCTTTATAAAAATATAGAACCAATACAGCATTCAATAAATGTGTGTTTTAAGGAACTTTTCGCTTATAAATATTTCCTTTAGTTCTTCCTATGTGCATAAATATACTTCCATAATATAGATTTATTGGATACATAGTAACCTAACGGCATCATAATTGTGTCTTAAAGTAAAAGTCTTGGAACTGAAGATATTTTGACCCATCTAAAAATTGTTTCTCATGTCTTCAGCTTTCAAGAATTGAATCCTGGGAAAGTTGGCATTTTAACTCACATTAGTTGTGATAATCTGAAAAAAGAATGTATCTTTAATATAAATAGACTATGCATTTGACATCTTAGAAGCAAAAAACCAGGACAAATGCATCCATTTATAAATTTTATAGATATTTGAGTCTACCAAATAAACAAAAATATTGCTAGCTCCACTCTGTCCTATAAGATTCGGTCAATGTGCAGAACTGTGCATGGTTACTGCAAAACAACTTGACTGAGGTCATCTATCAACATTCTGAAACAGAATCTGAATGAATTATCTTCTCATTTAAAACTGACACTAGTGAAAATTTGGATCCAAGTCAAAAGAGATTTTGAACAATAGTAATATGTGTTAAGGGAAGAAATTTTCAGAAGCCATTAAGAAAGCACTAATATTGGATGTGTTCATGGCTCTCACATTTTCAAGATCAAATGGTGTTACATGTTCCTGCATTTGTAATTGAATTTATAGCCTTTTCCGTATTTATATTAGGGTGTGATAGAACTTTTAAAAAAAATTTTTAAATTTTGATAAAAATTTGCAAAAGGGTCAGGCTGAAATGATCTTGACTACATTTTGGAATTTTTCTAACACAAATAATGTAGACATATTTGACTTTGCTTTCATTATTATAAGCATAAAGCTTTGAGATGCCCTTTTGTTCATATCCCTTGAACACCAAATAAATTGATTGTGTTAAACACTGTTTATAATTTGAAAATTATAGCAAGATCATACTTTGCTGAGAATATTTTCAGAGATCAGAATTCTGATTATGATTTTCAAAGACAGAACTTTTAAGATAAAAGTTATCTGGGCACACAGACACTGTTTTATGCAGTGTGTTTTAATTTGTTTTTCATATTGTTACCACCCAAAAAGGGGGTTCATTTGCCTGCTGCAAGACATGCCAATAGTTAAGAGGCAAGGAGATAGAAAAGAAAGGACTTTTCATTACAAATTGCTAGCAAGAGGGAAGATGGCCAACTCACGTCCTAAAGAACCATCTTCCAGAACAAAGATTCCAGGCCAGTTACATAGGGGGCTGGTCTCCGGGTGGGGGAGGCATCTGGTCTCTGGGTGGGGGCAGACATCTGGTCTTAGTTCCTGATAGCCTTTGGTTTTACTGGATATGCATTAGAGGCCGGAGCAATGCCCTACACCCTGATTTTTCAGTTGTCCTTAATGATGGCTATCAGCATAGACTCTCTGCTGGGGGAAATGTTATCACATTCC
This sequence comes from Tapirus indicus, assembly GCA_031878705.1. Classification (NCBI taxonomy): domain Eukaryota; kingdom Metazoa; phylum Chordata; class Mammalia; order Perissodactyla; family Tapiridae; genus Tapirus; species Tapirus indicus. Next base: position 110,633,741 of record CM062921.1, on the reverse strand, counting down.
TAAGGAACTCAGGAGAACAAAGTTATTAATTTATAGCATCTGGGAGGGGCCATAAAATCCACAGAGAATGTCTGGGCTAGTTAGTCAGAGGTCATTCAAATGTACAATATGGTTTTCTTTCTACAATATGGCTTCCCTCATGTCAACCTTGTGTTGAGCCAGTATTAATATTACTCTTTGGTTTTTGGATGCTTGTTAGCAACCCAAAGTAGCTCTTGATTTTTCTTGCAATTTTTGGGGTTTTGGAAGTTAATTTTCTGTAACCTAATCAGGAAAGGGCTTTTGCAAGAGGCAGGTTTTAGAAGAGTAAAGAAATTCTTACAAATTGAAAGGTACCTTTATTCTTACATAAAACACCACTGCCTTTCAAGAAGACATGAAAAATACTGATACTTCTAATTCTAGTCTTTAGGGACATTGTCATGAAAATGAAGATGATGAGGAGGAGAAGGAGGAGGAAGAGGAGAAGGGGGGGCGAGAGGAGGCAGCTGTGAAGCATCAGAACACATCTCCAAAGGAGACTGAGATTATATTCTCTGGAAGCATATTAACAACACAACAAAAACAAAGACACAGCTGTTTTTCTTAGACATTTTATTTGCTATCTTAACTCAAAATTAATAAAAATACCATGTGTAAGTACTTTGTAAACTTCAAAGTAATTTACAACGTTAAGATATTCTTATTTTCCTCACTGTATTGGTATCATTATGATTATACTTATTTGAGCAATGAATATTCATAACACCATTTGTCACTATGTTTTCATGTTTATGTGTGTGAGCTGAATATTACAATAAGGCGCACCTTGCCTAAGGCCAAGCTAGGCAGTGAGTGACATTGGGATAAAGCAAGAATTTAGTTTATGACTCAAATGTCTGGGCTTCAAGTTCATGACACGTAGCTCTCTTGTCACATGGCTCACAAATGACTTCGATGTTGCCATTATCACGTTGGAAACAATCATAGGATAAAAGCTTATCTGAAATTGGAATCATTTTGGCAAACTAGGGTTCTGATTGCATACAACTCTTGTTTCTATTGTCTATATGCCTTTGTGCGTATTTCACTCAGCTGAAAGAGAAAGAAAAAACACAAACAATTTATTTTGCCTTAAAAGATCCTTGGTGATTTGCAACATTTCTTGATGACTTATTTCCTATTTTCCAATCTTCAGCAGGCAGAATTTGGAACACTCCAGAATGAGCTTTCCCAGTGAGTAGCTACCAGGATAGTAAATCTCACCCAAAGAATTCATTGAAGTGCATTGTCCCACAGCCAGTGCACCTGTGTGCTCATAAAGACTTATAGAGGATAGGACATTCACAGATGTTATGCTTTTGCACAGACCATATACAAGTGACAATTTTCTGACAAATTATATTGTGTAGAGTTCTGCACTGTCCAATAGGTAGCTAGCAGTCATGTGTGGTTATATAAATTTAAGTAAAATTTATAAAATAAAAATTCAGGGGGCCGGCCTGGTGGTGTAATGGTTAAGTTCATGCACTCTGCTTTGGCAGTCTAGGATTTGCGGGTTTGTTTCCTATGCACCACTCATCAAGCCATACTGTGGTGGTACCCCACATACAAAATAGAGGAAGACTGGCACAAATGTTAGCTCAGCAACAATCTTCCTCAAGGCAACAAGAGGAGGATTGGCAACAGATGTTAGCTCAGGGCCAATCTTCCTCACCAAAAAAAAAAAAAAATTCCATCTCCCAGCCACAGCAGCCACATTTCAAGTGCTCAATAGCCATTTACAGAGCATTAATGGACAAGGCTGGTATAGACACTTGCTAAGTAAGACACGGTCTAAGAACTTGACAAGCAGCACTAACAGTGGCAACAACAACATGTGGAAGCACCTTAGAAAGGCAGAATCTCAGCCCACCACGTACCTATTGAGTAAGAATCTACATTTCAATAAGACCCTCAGGTGACTAAGGCATATTAAATTTGAGAAGAACTGTAGGTAGTCAAACAAGATAATTTAGTGTCTTTCAGAACAGAAGTATCAATTTCGGTCTAAAATAATTCAATTAACTTTATAATTTTGGTAGTTCTATGGCATATGTAAAAAAGAAAACCTATTAAAATTTCTCCTCATATATCAGGAATTTTGTCTATTTTTTCCACTCAAAACGTCGTTATTCAGAAGAGAATTACCCTAATACTCACGAAGGAGAGTTGATATAAATTATAATTTAAGCTAGCATAATACCTATTTAAATATGCATTTAATCCAGCTAGTTGACAATTCAATTCTCATTTGTGGTCTGCATTCCATTCAAGGCAATAATAGTAAGGCATAAAATTCCAGTTACTTTGTTGTTCTTTTTTTGTATATGTGTGAGGCTTTCATTTAAAAAAAAGCTATTTTCCCTTTTCTTATATTATTTGATTTTTACTTTTCAAGATTAGAGTAATTCTCCTTGCTTGCAGAATTATATATCACACCCTACAGCCCCTTCTCCTGAAAAGCTTTTCCTGTCTACAGCAGGTTTCTGATGATATACAAAGAAGTATCCTGGGCATCTCTGCTCTTGATGAACATTAGTCAATTTACTCATTTATTTAAGTTTCAAAGCTGCCTTCTTTAACCTTGTACTAGAAACTATTTTCTCACATGTATCGTAACACGTTTACCCAAAACACACACATACATACACATCCCTATTTTACAATGCTTTAATGTGGCTTATTGGATATTTCATAATACCTAGGTCATAATAAAAAACAATATGCCTCAACTTTGTAGTTCAAATAGGACATTGCAAACAGAATCCAACAAAACTCCAAATCTTGGTCATATGACAGATGAAAAATAAATTACCAGGAAAGCATTCACAGTTTTTACTTTCTCCATCTCCTACACACACACAAATAGTTATTTGCAACTGAATTTCTCTCTTTCCCCATATTCTGAGGGAAAGGAAGTTGATCTTTCTGGTTTGTGTTTAGGAAGACAGATGGGCTAAAGAGGGAGAAGGCAGTGGATTGGGGTTGGGAGTACAATTGGCCAGAGCTTCTAAATTGAAATTGCTTGTTAAGAGTTTGAAAAGTGGAAAGAAAATTTTGCTGTTTCAATTGCAAGAAGTTCTGACCAATTGCTGCTGCATATGGAGAATTAGGCAGTGAATAAAGGGGCTCTTGAAAGTATTAATGTAGGGTTCCAGTGGGTGTGGAGGGCTCTATAGGATAAAATTTTTTTCTACATATATATGGTACTTGAATTGTGGTTATTGAATTTGACTCCATAAAGAGAATGATCCTTATGAGACCTTTGAATATTAGCATTACATGCATGTATTTAGAATGTGAAATGATTGCATGTTCTGCTATATCTTACCTTGGTATTAATTAGGCTGGGCTTATTTAAAATCCAAGATTTCAAGTTGATTTTATGAAAATTAACTATTAAGTTTTCAATGTCCTTGATGTAACAAATTAGTCACATAATCTTACTAAACAGTCAAGAGTGAATAACTATAGTTAGTCCTTGATCAATAAGGATCATCAATAACTTTTTCCATTCTATTTTCTGTAGCTTCTAACTTATTTTTATATTGAAGTATGTATTGTATCTGTAACAGGGTAACAAATTATCTACAAGGAGTTGGATTTCTATTATCCTCTTGATGGTTTTCTCTAATTTCCAGATTTATTTTACAGTCAATATATATTTCTTTATAATCCAAAAACATAATAGTTAAAATGGCATACTGATTTACCATTGCTACTACTTCTAGCATTTTACTGTTTCATCATTTTTATGCTCAAGTGCCATATTTTGGAAATCCCCCTTGGAAATGGTTACCATGGATCGATCCTTTGGAAAGTTTGCTCTTTTAATCAAAGATCCAGTTACAGGAGATGTCTCCATGTCTCCTCCAATTCTTACGCTGTGCCTTGTATTTCAGTTCTCAGTTCTCCACCTGAGGCTTGTTTAGATCCATTGAACAAAGTAACTGACCAGCTGAGGCAAAAAACCCCCTCTGGTTGTTTAATTTATTGAGACTCCTAGAACTTACGAGGGTTAAACTTTCATTTAAGTCAGTCTGTAGTTTACTAGGCATCTTTCTCATTTATAGTAGATTACACAGCAATAGGAGACAACGCTGTTTGATAAATTAGACTGCCTGAGTGTGCTTAAGAAATAATTTCCAAAAAATACAAAACTTGCATAAAATTGGGGTCCCAGTTGGTCATACTCAGTGTGACTCATCATCCTCTTTCCCTTCCTTTTCATAGATGCCACACAGAGACCCATCAAAAAGCTACTCGGTTGCTCCTCCCCTACATGGCACAAAATCTTGGATGCCTGTGTTTGGGAGCCATTAAGATCAGTGGGTGCTGTGGGCTGAAGGCAAAGGGCAGAATGAAGCCCTTGTGATGCTGTGGCTTTCTTCAGAAACCTGAAATATTCTTGATGCTCAAGGCATTTAGTTACTGCCATAATGCCTAGTTTCTTCTACACAACAGTAGCTTTATTATTAGACGCCTTTGAAGTAATTAAGATTCCTTTGGCTGGTTACACTACTACACCATGTAAATGAGGAATAAACAAAAGCAGACAAGCTCTTCAACACACCACCTTTTTCTTATACACTAAGCCTCAATGGAATAAAACGTGTAGGCTTACAAAAGGACTCACTCAGTGATTTTGTAAAAAAGATGTTCACTCCTCCCCAAATTGCAGAATACGCTGCTGGGAAGGCTTTTCTGAATTGCTTTTTAACTTCAAAGAAACATTCACTTTCAAGAATGTTTGCTTCAAGTGTGATTGTACAGATTTCTGGGGGAAAAGAAAGTCACACAAAATTTTCCCTGCAAATGACATGGGGCAGAACACGTTGATTTTTATAAACAACTTCATGTTTATAGTTATGCTCCTTAATTATGTTGCATTCTATATAAAAAACTGAATAAAAAATAGATTAATGTTCAAGCTGGAGGTTTAATGACCTAAATGAAACTAAGTTTTTCAGGCGTTTGGTACTAAAAACTACTGTGAAAGTGGCTGGAAGCTTGTTTTGGTTCAAGCAAAAATAACAGATGGAGCTTTTGTTTTTGGCTTTCTTGTTGAGTATAGAGATATTCAGAAGTGTTCTACTCCTTAAGTTTAAACAGTTGTTAAGTCCTGTAAATTCTAATAATTACAACTAAAAAGTCTGACGTGGCAACATCTGCCACAGAAATCCCTTCTTCATTTCCAGTGCTACTACCAAATCCAGGCCCTTACAAACCCTGTAATCTAAGGAAGCTGGTAAGCCTCTCTCAAATTCAGTTTCTTCATCTGAAATGGAGAAAATATTGACAGCCTTGTAGAGTTTTAAGCCGTATGAATTACTATATGCCAGGTATTGTTCTATGCACCTTGCGAATACCAATTCAGGATCCTCATAATAACCCTATGCAGTAGATACTATTATTACAACAGCATTTTGCAGAAGAGAAAACTGAGTCACAGAAAGTTAAGTAACTTGCTCAATACCACACATTCACGATATGGTGAAACCAGAATTAAAACCTTGTTAGTGCAACTCCAGAGTCTCTGCTTTAACCATCACAATGGTTGGTGGGGATTTAAATGAGATCATATGTAAAGCATTCAGCATAGTATACACTCAGTATTTAATAGCTGTCTTTATTATCATTTATAGCTATTACTAGACGATGAAAGCACAAACTCCTTTTGCTTTTGTGCTGTCTAATCAAGAGAAGTGGAATTCAACACTTGGTTTCCAGATCCTTATCATCCATTGACACTAGATTCTTAAAAAAAAAGCCATAGAAACATTTGAGATTGATATACTATATAGACATAGGGTATGGAATGAATTCTGAATTCCCAAAAACTGAAGGGTCATTTTATGTATTGTTGTGTACTAACAATAAGACAGTTGTTGAATAATTATATTAGCTATAGGAATTTGAGGAGAGGGAGCCATCTCACCAAAATTACTTCTTAGCCCATCCACATGGTTTTAGAATCAATCCCCTTAACAATCTGTGTGTATATGTGTGTGTATGCACACTTAATTTATATGTTATGGGTATAACAGGGTTTTTTTAATAAAGGAAAGTAATATCAAATGCCTATCCACTCTCCTCAGCATCAGCATTCTCTTATCCATGGTACCCAAGTAGAAAAGTCTAAGAAACTCCCTTGGGATGCATGTAGCTGATGAAGAATGATCTAAATAGTCTGATTTTAGTTGGCCCCCATTTGGTACTTTTTTCACAGATAAAGTGAGTAGGACTGAACTCCATCTCAAAGCACTAAGTAAATAAGGAAGTTATACCAGTAGCTAACCCCAAATATGATAGCGTATCAGTTCTCTTTTAGTGTTTCTTCCATCTTGCTTCAATACACAAGACTGGGATAAGCATGCTATTGACCCCTCTCCTCCCAGGTTGTTACATGGAAAGTATGAACATACTTCTCATAGGCTCCTTTTCTCCTAAGACATTGAGATAAACAGAAGTAATTAATATTAGCTAAATTGCTTTATTTTATAAGGGAAAAAAGTTTAACTAAAGCTCAAGGATTAAAATTATTTTGTGGCCAGATCCTATTAACACAAATTTACTTCTTTATCTGTAGTGCATTTTAAGTCAAAACTCACTTCCCATATGAATCTGCATATCGTGGCTTGCTTTTTTCTCATCATGGTAACGTAATCATAGCAATATTATTTGAAAAGTTTTCCCTGCACAGGCTGAAACTAGTTTATTTTACTCATCTCTCATTCTGAAATAACTGCAAACAGAAGTTTAAGAAATTTCCCTTAAAACTAAAGTAATTCAGTGATCTGCAGTGCATTGTAGAATTTGTTTCATTATTTTATGGGTATACCTTAGAGCACTGCCCACTTTCACTGGAAATACAACATTCATTAATACTTGGTAATTAAAATAGGAGAATGTTGTTTTACAAAAGTAAATTTAAGCAAAATACTCTTTTTACTTACAGAAAAATTCTGCAACCCATCTGTTCACCACTCAGTTTTCAAAGACAATAAGAATCTATATATACTTTCTTTATCATCAGCCAACATGAAACCTGAATAACTGGAAGAGTAGCTTTGTCAATATGGAAAATTCCACCAGAATCCAAAATGACCACAAAGTTAAACCACATGCTACCCATTTAAGTCTTCCTGTTTTTCACGAACAATTAAAATGTGGCAAGACAGAAAAATACAACTAAAAAATAACTTGTCAAAATAATATTACGATTTCTATAATTTAGCAGTTATATGATTCAATTTGTTGATGTAAAATCTCTGTCATCAGGAAGAACAATGACAGACAGATCAAAAATATTTTTTATTTAGCATGCATAATCTAAAACAGGATTGGTGGGGCTGACTTAAGACAGGTGAAAGTAATCTGGAAAGGGAAGGGAAGGAGAGAGAAGGGAAGGGAGGGAAGAAAGAAAGCAATAAATATAGTAATAATAAATAGAGAAACATTTACAGCAAAGGTGTTGCAGTAGGTTAGAAAAAGCAACAGGACATCAATCAACTCTCTAATAGAAGGATAGAGAAGGACCGAGTTGAAGACTGAAAAGCTCTGAGGTCTTACGGAGGGCGTAGGAAGCAACAGACGACTCAATCAGTAGTAGTTCTAAAAGGTGGTGGTCCTATCCCGTGTAGTTTTTAAGTCTTGGGTTCTGGATTCAACTTGATTGGGTTGGATCCGGCTCTGCCACTTACTAGCTGGCCATCTTTGGGTAAATTAAGCCATTATGTGCCCCTTTTCTCTTACCCTTGAATGAGGATAGGGATAGTGCTGACTTGGTTAGATTAATGGGAGAAGTACTACCCTTAGACTCTGGCAAAGGGTCCCCTGCTCTGTGCCCTGCATGATAGAGGGCCCTGCATTTTACAAAGAAAAATGAAGTGGATTTATTAGAGTGCACATAGGCACAGGGGCACTAGCACCGTGCCCTTCAGTGCATATATCTGCTCTCGTGACAACTTCTAGGCCACGGGGAAATATTTTTCAAAATCTCTTGCTCTGTGTCCTCCAAAGAAAAGGTGGCTGTGTCCAACTTCAGGATTTGAGGGTTGTTCCATTGCCCATTTCAGAGAGGAACATGGCTTCGAAGCCTCGGGAGGATTGTGCTGGAAGCTCTTAAGTCTTTCAACAGGAGAGCAAAATTTCTCACAGGACAAGAATCACTTTCCAATAACACTGAGCTGTCATCTTGCTTCAACTTCTGTATCAATTCCTGTTTCCAGAGGTATTCACAAGTTAGAAAGTTATTTGCAACAGTTGCATGTGGTGGCTGAGAGAAATTGTGTAATATTAAACAATCCATGTTATTTTGAATGAGCAGGTATGTACTCCATTTCTTTCTCTTGGCAACTAGATGGACACTAAACATTGGAACTACTAATACTATTTTAATTGAACAATTTAGTTATAATTTTGTTTTATTTAAGTAATTTTAACTTCAAGTTTTGATATTTAATAATTATATTTTTCACTCTGTCTTTTATTCTTATCAGATGATTTGGAATAGTTTAGAAAAATAATTTCAAAATCAATTATTTTAGTTTTGAATCTAAAGAGTTACTTTAATGCACATATTTTGATGCATATATATTCATATTTTGTACACTCAAAATAGTTATAGTTTATTTTTTTAATTCTTTGCTTTATTAGGATTTGCAGGGCACCAATTATGAAAAAACTTGATTATAACAACAAGGATTTAGCTGAATCGAAAGCAAGAAAACAAATTTTATGAAATAAAATATATAATAATTGATGGAGTAGGTATTCCTTTATTTCTTACACGAATATTGTCAGTCCATCAATAGAACATATTCCATTATATCTGACAATTTTTTCATTTTGTAGGCATATCTGTTAAGGTAGGAAGATAAAGCATGTTATATTATAACATGGTATATCATGTTATCATGTTATACCATGTAATAACTTGGTGTATCACTTGGTTCAGAAGATCAGATGAGGTGATATGTAAGCTTAAAATGATTCAATTAATTTTAGCTATGGCACTTTTCTGGGTGCTGAGAAACAACAGTAAGTAAAACAGACAAAAATCATGCCTTCGTGGGGCTTATGCTCTAGTGCAGAGGTCCACAAACATTTTCTGTAACAGGTCAGATAGTAAATATTTTAGGCTTTGTAGACCATATATGGTCTCTGTCACATGTTCTTTTTTGTTTCTTTTTTCCAGCCTTTAAAAATGTAAAATCTATTCCTTACTTGCCAGCTTACAAAAGCAGGTTATTCAAAACAGGCCTTGGGCCAGATTTGGCCCTCAGGCCTTAGTTTGCAGACCTCTGTTCCAGTGCCTTTAGCATCTGGAGGGGATAGAGTGAAAGGGCAAAGCAAGTCTCACACACTTTGGTGTCTTTTGGGTTCATCCCTGAATTCAAACTGGCTTCCTCTCAAAATCAGTGTGGCCCTATGAGTTAGGCAATTTGGGGAGTGGATGTGGTGTGGATGTGAGGTGACTGGGGTAAGGCATTCTCAAGGCCAGGAAAACTAGACACAGTCAAGTACCACATGCACAAATGAACTGTTCCATACAAGTCACTGTCAAGAACTCTGCTGAGCTGGAGAGAGAGCTGAGCTATCCACAGTCAGAGTAGCCAGTTAGAGCAACAAGCCAACATGGAAGTAACAGTGGAGTCTTGAATCACTTACTGTGATAAGCAAGAGGCTCAAATTAGAGACAGCACTGACTCTTGCCTGTTTCATTTTCCCCATGGAATGACTCACAGTTCGAGAGTCAAGTGAATCAGCACAGCCATGGGAGTCATCTCACTGTTGAGGAAGCCCCAAACAAAAGCCTCCTGCAGTTTTATGGACCCAGGCTGAGAGGAGGAGGAGAGAGGAGAGCTAGGACGGGAAAAGTACTGATTCAGAGTGGGGAAAGTGTTTTCAAGTTCCCCAATAAGGAGACTTCCACAGAGGCACCTGGGCTAGAAATGCAGGTGTGCATAAGAGCCTGGCTGGCCAGGGGGTCTGAGTCCTTGACTGCAACTCCCTTCAGAGTCTGCAATGCACTGGCCACACACCAGGTCTGGTGGGGGAGCAGTCTTCCCCCATGAGGTCTGCCAGGTAGAATCTTCATAATTGCCTATGATTAGGCCTGAAAAATTACACAAACACTTTTGGTCAGGAGCTGGACTCCTCAGTCACTCTGTAATACATAGTGCAAACTCTGATGAAATGAACTTACCGTCTATTCAACAAATACTTACTGAGCACCTGCTGTGTGCCAGATTCCTGGCTCAGCATTCTCTGGCTCACTGCAAAAATTTGAAAGGTAAACTCTTTGTGTACACAGATGGTTCATTCATGTTTTAAAAATCCCACTTAAACCTGGCTTTAGCTGGCTCAGTACAATCATATTATTGCTAAAAAAAAAAAAAAAAAAAAAAAAACCACCTATACTTTGCTGCTTTTAAAAATGATTTATTTTAAAATAATTTATTCATGGATGTAGTCAAACTCATGGTTTTTGAGTGCTAGCAAAACAAAGCTTGATGTTTCCCAAAATCAAATTATCCTGAGTTTAAGAAATTAGTTTTTACATGTACAGATGGTTTAGATTCTCCCGCAATGGACCAGTATGTTATTACAATAACATTGATACAGAACATTTATGAATAAAGACTAGGGAAAACTACACCAAGAACACTTCTTACTGGTTTTGATCTATTTGTGCTTTTCATTAAAGTTATTTTGTTTTTAAACAAAAAATTGAGTACAACAATGTTGTGCATATGACTCTAAACTCAGTCTTAAAAAGTGTCAGTAAATACATACCAATAGACGTATGTGTGTGTGAGATGATCATTTTGTCCTCCAGTAATGATTCCTCATTGTTTTAAACCTGCAAAACAGAGTGCTCTTTGGCATAAAATGTCACAAGGAAGTTGTTCTACTGAACCCAAGACCTACAGAATTTCACTCTTCTCATTTCAACAAAGGCACCTTATAATGTTTAAGCTTTGAATTCTCTTCCGTTATCAAATATCAAAGAAGAACTTGAAGTCAACTGTCACTTGATTTCTGTCTGCCCAGGTAGCATCCTTTTCATCTGATGATAAATATGTTGTAGTTTAAAGAAATCACAAAGGAGATGGAAACTTCAACCAGCAAATCAAAAATATAGTTTGCAGAAAGCCAAGTTATAAACCTCTAGAGAGGACACAGCTGTGTTTCCAATATTTCAGTTTATGCAAAAGAGGGAAATGATCACAAAGCAAAAGGAACTGGCATGGCATTTTGTAATCCTACATAAAGTTATTCCCTAGAGCTCGAATCTATCCATTCTTCTCCCTATAATGTCTAAAACCATGGGTTATATCCATAACGCATGATTGCAATCATTTTAATATCACTTATTGAAGTTACAGAGAAGTAAGTGGTTAAAAAGAGTGGTTCTCTCTCTCTCTCTCTCAAAAAAAAAAAAAAAAAAAAGAGACAGAGAAGCATTTATTGCTTAAAGGGATACATTTCAGTTATCAGGAAGTCTTCTATCTAGAATACCTCATTAAGCAACACTGCTTAGAAATAAAGATATTTTCTTATGTTAATTATTCTTAGCATTGCCTAATAAATTGTCAATCACAAACCATTTATTAGACACACACATAAGTACATATATGTGTATTATAAATACACACACATACATACGTGTGAATGTAGTACCTGTACCTGTAAAGTGATTTGAAGGAGAAAATGTTAAGTATGAAGTAGGTCTTGGACTCATATAGACATGTGCTCAAAGCCTGCTTATGGCACTTTTTAGCTGTCTCATCTTGGACACATTACTTTACCTTAATAAACCTAAATTTTTCTCAATTATAAAATAAGACTGATAATAATACTTTCTTAAAATAATTCATCTGAAGATGAATGAGATAATGTATATTAATGCTCATCTTATTTCTGGCACAACTGCACACATCCAGTAGGTGTGATAATTATTATGCAGTTTTTATGGTTATTAATGTGTAAACAGAAGTCATTAGCATTTGTTTTCTAGCAACCATCAGTTATTACCATTGATTGTGATTCAACTGACTTTAAATCATAGAGACGGGATGGGAGAACCAATGCTATGAAAGGTACCTGAAAATTATAGTCTACGTTGGGAAGGCAATGTGCCCTAGGAATGCAGAGAAATTTAAATATAAAATTACAGGAAATACGTAACTACCCACAGCTTAAAACTTTACACATGGGAAGGCTTCTTCATGTCTTGCCCAGGCTGCCTGGTTTGCCCTAAATAAGAACATCTCAGAAAATTTGTTGCATCTCATTAGAACTGTATAGCTTAAGAAGGACTTTCCTTCACTCTTCCTCCCAATTTGAAGATCTCAACAGAAATGCCATTAGATCCCAGAAACTTTATTATATGTATGACTTTTATAACAGTATGACTAATTTGAAATTTAGTGCAAAGATAAAGTTAGTAAACTTGGGAAGGTACCATAGGCTTTGTTTCCTAATTTAGCTTCTGCAAGTGAAATTCAAAGTATAAAGCAGTCAGACTAAAAGGAAAAGCAACACAAATAGTTATTAGATGTTTGGTGATTTTAAACTTGGATGAATGAAACACAAACTAGTCCTTTAATCTAAAATTCCAAGGTTAGATAGTGTCAGGAACTGTGAAGTATCTGGGATTTGATTTTCTACTACTTACAAGCTAAGGAGTTAGCCTGTTACTGTTTCACAGGTGCTGGTAGAAGACACAAGGCTCCTGGGTCAGAAACAAAGGACCTTACTTCTTAAGGCACAGCAAGTAACCTAAGTACCAGATGCCATATTTATGTCAGTTTTTCTAGCTGCAAAATCCCCCAGGGGCTACACAATAAGCCTAGATGGATGCTATACCTAGACACAATGGGTTGGTGTCATAGCTGAGGAACACTGATCTTGGGGATTCCACTGCTTTTATTGAAAGCAGGAAGTAAGCCTGCATGTTTTCCAGGGGTGGGGGGTGGGAGAGTTACAACATCTCAAGGTTACCAACTGCATAAACTGTCTTGAGAAATGGCCCAGCGAAAAGAGCAGTGAGGGCCTTGACGTCTTGGCACTCCCAGGAAGACATGGAGGAGCACAGGAGGACCGAGGAGGATGATGTCCCCATAGATCCTGGTATTGGAAACAGTTACATGGAACATATTTAGAAAAGTACAGCCTTATATAAATAATACCTATCTATTTTTGGTTGTCATGATCTGGATGCCAATTATGTATTACTATATTTAATATACTGTGACTTCAATTAAATGAGTTAACTGCATGTGGTGGAAATACTGTAGGATGGTCCCAATGATTCATACTTTTTGGTACTCATGTCCTTGTATATTCAAGTCCTTGTATTATCCACTGCCACTGAGTGTGGGTGGGATCTGTGACTTGCTTCTAACCAATGGAATATGGCAAAGGTAATAGGTTGTCACTTCCATAACTGTGTTATGTTACATGATTCTGTCTTGCCAGCAGACTCACTCTAGAGACTCTCTTTGCTGGCTCGATGAAATAAGTTGCCATGTTAGGGAAGCTCATGTGGCAAGGAATTTGGGGCAGCCTCAAGGACCTGGGGATAGCCTCTGTCTGATAGCCAGCAAGAAGCCAGATTTTCAGTCCTATAGATGCAGAGAAATGAATTCTGCCAATACTGTAAGTGAACTTGGACGCAAACTCTTCCCAGGTCCCCAGATGAGAATGTAGCCTGGCTAAAACCTTCACTGAGTGTTGTGAGACCCTAAGCCAAGGACATAGCGAAGCCATACTCAGACTCCTAACCCACAGAAACTGTGAGATAATAAGTGCATGTTGTTTTAAGTCACTAAATTGTTACACAGCAATAGATAACTGGTACACTCCAGTAATTCAATATGTATCAGTGATATCTCTTAAGAGCAATTCCAATTATTTTAATCAATGCAAAATAATCAAAATAATATTTTGATGGTGAATATCTCTTAGAATTTCATTTTTGTATACACTTTTCTTTTTAAATTAGTATTATGATCTAGATCCAATTTGTATAAAAAATTATAAGCCGAACCATCTCAACAAGAGATCACCAGTGATTTTTAACTTGTTAATAAAACCCTGCCTTAGAGAGTCCAAAGTGATTTAATAGTAAAACCTCTGACTGTTGCTGCTGAGGAAACATTTAGTGCTTAACACAGGTGGAGTCATGGTACTGGGCAATGGGAGAACTTGCCATCAGTCCAGACGCCAAGTAGAAAGAGAATCTTTTGATCAAAGGGAAATTACTGTAACCCACACTATTGTTTTCTTGGGGATAACAAGTATAAGTGGCAGCCAACATTTGCAGAGCTTATTGGAAAAAATAAACCTTCACAGAAATCAATTTATGAAGACTAATGACTTTCTACAAATAGTAATGAGTTTCAACTGAGGAAGAATCCATCAAAGACAGATGGTAAGGGTGAGGCACCAGGGAGTATGGGACAAAAGGTTGATCAGCAGAATACGGGAAAAAAGGAATATGTATCAAACCAGAAAAGAAAGTGGGTCTAGGTATTCATACCAGTTCTTTATTAAGGAAAAATGGTAAATTAACATCAAAATATATTTGTGTAACATTGAGGCTTATTGATTATAATTATGTAGAAGCTAACATTTACTAAACTGCAAACTATATTTTTTATGGTATGGGTTTTTGCTATTCTGAGCAAATAATTTTATCGTTTTAATAATATCCCAAGTTAAAACACGATAATAGGTACTGCTATATATATAGACCCTTGGCCTAGGTGGTACTTACTTCACTATTACAATCTAGGCTGTGTTGCCAAATACTTGAATATTTTTAAATCATTTGCAGACATTCTTGATCAATATCCATTGCTTTCTGGATGATGAACTTGGGATGTATTATTATTATGTATTTTGCACATAGGAAAATTGACTCACACAGCATAAATATCAGAGTTAAAATCAGGATAAAAGAAAAATTGCAGCCATTGCAAAGTATCTACATTATTGTTTGTTATATGAATGTAAAGCAATATATATATATATATATACACACATATATATTTATGGTTGTGTTTAGATTCTTAAAATATCAGTCATTCTTAGCTTGCATTTCAGCCTAAATTTTGCAGTAAATTTTTCTAAGCCTGAAAGGCTATGATTGAAGTTAAGTCAGATATGCTGAGGTATTCTGGAACACTACACAAACATTAGGGTGTGAACAATTTCTCCCCTGGAAAGGATCTCATTCACTGATTGCTCATTAGCCAATCTTGGGAGTCATAATTTCACTTTATGCATCTTTGTGAATATTTTCTAAAGCACAAATTTCAAGTTTCCTACTTGCATTTATAACATAGCTGCCACAATATTATAGTTCTTTGTCGTGCTTAAATTGGCAACCCTGGGTCTGGAGAAAATAACTGGTTGTTTGTTTTCATTCTTTGAAATTGTAAAAAAAAACCAGCATGCTTGATCATTTCACTCTTTACTATCAGGCTTCAGTGAGTGCTGCCTTTTCTGCAATGCAATAATTAGGCAAGGGATCATTTCACTCCCTTTAATCTCCATGGAATTTGCCAAGAATCCGAAATTCATTTCATATAAGCATTGAGAGTTAAGAGTGCAGGCCTAAATTTTGGTATCTCCAAATCCAAGTGGGACAAAAAAGAAATGACTAAGAGCTTGTTTTTCAGCTTTTCACTTGTGTTTACTTTTATGTTTATATATAATAGCTTTATTAAGATATGATTCACACAGCATATAATTCAACCATTTAAAGTGTATGATTCTGTGGATTTCAGTATACTCAGAGTTCTGCAACCATCACCACAATTAATTTGAGGGACTTTGCATCACCCCAAAAAGAAACCCTGTACCTATCAGCAGTCACTCTCCATTTCCCCCCAACCCACCCCCTCCCAACCCTAGGCAACCACTAATCTAATTTCTCTCTTGATTTGCCTGTTCTGGACATGTGATATAAATGGAATCTCACGATAGGTGGTTGTGGGGGACTGGCTTCTTTCACTTAGCATATATTTTCAAGGTTCATCTATTTGTAGCATATATTAGTACTTCATTTCTTTTTATTGTCAAATAATATTCCACAGTATGGATATATCACATTTTATTTATCCATTCATCAGTTGATGAACAATTGGTTTGTTTTCACTTGTTAACTGTTATGAAAAATGCTGTTATGAACGTATGTGTGCATGATATTGTGTGAACATATATTTTCATTTCTCTAGGAGTGGAATTGATGGGTTATAGGGTAACTCTGTGTTTAATCTTTTAAGGAACTTCTAGTATTTTTCCAAGTGACTGCACCATTTACATCCCAACCAGCAGTGTATGAAGGTTCTAATTTCTCTACAACCTCACCAACACTTGTTACTATCTGTCCTTTTAATTATAGGCATCCTAGTGGGGGTGAAGTGGTATCTCACCATGGTTTTGATTCCCATATCCCTGATGGCTAATGATGTGGAGACTCTTTTCATGTGCTTGTCTTTACATTTTGACCAGGTGCCCCTCATTCAGATATAGCGACATATTTGGGGAGTAAAGACTCAACATGACTAGTACACATTGCACGATGTCATTTGGCTGTGTGTTTGTGTCTGTGTGATGGCAAAAATTACTAATCCGTGAGAGATTCTCTCTATTGGTGTAGGGATTTCTACTGTAAAAAGAAAGAGGCTGGGAAGAGTTAAGGGACAACAAAAGGAAAGAAGTCAATTCAAAATCATAGAGTAAACTAAGGGTTAAATTCAGAAAAGCAAGAAGTCAAAAGTCAGAGGGAACGTGACAAAATCCAAAGTGAAGCAAAATGGGTGCTCTCTGTGAAGAGAGTTGACGTATGCTTTGCTTCCCCTTATTGACCATCAGAGTCTTACAGAATTGGGGGTTTGGGCTGATTTATAGTTATAACGTCAATGAGGATAGTTAAGCTTTTATTTTAAAGTATCCATTCTTATCTTGCGTTGATATGCTAGGGCTACAGAATATCCCTCCCTCTCTAAAAAAAAAATTTAAAAAGAAAAGAAAAATAGAACCAGAGTGAAGCTTACTGATTATATTCTGTCTAGACCTGCTAGTGCTGATGCGAGCTGACAATAGGTCAGAAACATAAAACTGAAACCCTACATAAACTAAGAGAAGGAAAAGATATGGCAGTTGTGATGACTGAATAAAAGGCTTAGATTGTTCTAAGGTTGTTCTTGATCTAAGATTGTTCTTAGATTGTTGTCAACGCAAAGTTTTAGGAGAAAAGATATCATTACCTTCCCGGTTAAGATAAAAATCCAAATCAAAGTAAGATCAATATGAACAACACAAAAGAAAACAAACTAAATGAGTAACAAGATGTAGCAGGCAGAAAGTCCAAATAATTTACAACGTTGAAAAGTTAAAGATCCTGATTACACATACATTTTTGTCTCTTTTGAAGAGGTCTCTCCCTAAGCATAGTCACACAGCAATCATGCAATTCAAACCCCTCATTTCCTGGAATAGAAACTAAGGATCAAAGTAGTTAAGAGGATTTATCCAATCAAGCTAATACCGGCTATATTAATAGCCCAATGACTAGAACTGAGGTTTTCTAACTCCAAATATAGTGATTTTCCTTTTTCAATATTATTTCAACCATGTTTTGAAGCCAATAGCAAAGCTAGGTTTGGTTTTTTATGACATAAAGTAGAAGGAACAGTTGATAAGAATATGATTAATTTAGGTTTAACAAATCTATAATTTAATTTCTTTTCCACTGCTTCCCAGTTTTGCTCTATGACTACCACTTCAGAAAACAATTTCATTCTGAGACCTAAATGCTTAACTGTTTTCTACCATTAAACAAGCTTCATATTAGACCTAAGTTCCACTTACTTTACAGTGGATAAAATACTATACAAATAATGTACAAATACTATATTTATACAAGAGGATTAATTAATAAATCTCTAACAACAGTAGGTGCTCTAACAAAGATTGCTCTGATTTTATTATTAAAACAGACAAAATGACATGCAAACTTGACTGATCTAACCCAGTGGTATTCCTTCACTGCAGAATAACATAATATGAAGTAAAATCAACCAAAACCAAATAAACAAAATAAATTCTCTTAAACAGTTGACTATAAACAACATGTAGACATTGGCTAAAGTTTATTTAAATAACTTTAGGAAACTTGCTGCCTTTTAATTTTTTTTTTCATTTTTTAAAAAAATGTACATCACACTATGTATATGCCAGAAATAGTTGTGGCCTACTTAGAGTGCAAAATGTTAAATTTCTGAATCAATAATAACCTCTCTCTGTTTCTATGATATCATAAATCTTTTCTCCTTTTTAGGGTCTTCAGGGACTTTAGAATGTCAAGTAACCCAAAGAATCTTGTACAAATCATTTGCACACCACAGATGCGCTTAGTGAATATTTGTTGATAGTGAGGTTGATGATAAATTATCACTTATTTGTTATGTCTCAGAGTGGTTTATCTGTTTGTTAAAAATGATATTTTCCTCCTACGCTTTGGTTTTTAACGCCCCTTGATGATTGCCTTCACAGAAATTGGTGTAAGAAAATTGTCATCCTGTTCTCTGCATCCCAGTGGCAATTACGCAGAGTTTGTTGAACTTGAATGAATTCTCTTTAAGCCTCTGTTTAAATAGATTTTCATCATTTATCGAATTACAAAAGATATTTGCACAAACCAAAACTTTGCAAATGTAGTTTTAAAAAGACTGAAAAGATATTTTCACAAAACTGAAATTTTAAATATAGTTTTAAAATGACTTATCCAGTATTTTGTTGAAGGAAAGAACTGGCTTTGTTGGGGAAGACACCCTGAAAACTATTTTGTGTGAAGAGTTAGGCCCCAGAGGAGGATCCAAGAGAAGGGGGTACTATAGAAGGTGGACTAGATTCCTCTGTACAAGAAAATAGTCTAGAGACAAGTTTAAACATAGATACATCTAACGTTCACATTTAAGTTTTATGCATAACTGCAAGTATAAGTCTGTTATCTTCAGTACAGTCTGCCATAAACACCAGGTTTCTGGAATGAGTGTTTCTTGGTAAAAAAGAAATTGGTAGAGTACTACCATTTGAAAAGTGAAGTAGACACACAAGAAGTGAGACAATACACAACTTCAACTATTCAGTAGAAAGCATGAGTTCAGAGTCAGAGTTGACTGGAAAAGCTGCCTCTTCCCCTTTTAAGCATTGCCCCTTCATCTCAATCCCCTGAATTCCCGGAGATCTTGTGAGGTACAATGATTACCACCATCTGTGGAATGGGGTTGAGGCACATTCACTGAATGTTACTTCTGCTGACATCAGGATCATACTATTGTTATTCTATATCTCAGAACCACATGGCTTTAGCATTCTTTTGTTTTAGAAAACAATTTATGCTAGATGTATCATAAGTTATGAACACTACTTGATCTCATTATCTTCATAATTTTCACCACTACCATTTAGTTAACAGTTAGCAATTCCTCAGCATTGTGATATCTGCTCAGAGGGACTTAAAGAAAAAGAGATATGGTCTCCTCCCTCAAGAAATATACTTTCTAGTTGACAGCACTATGAACGCGTACATTTCTAATTTTAATTATTCATTTGTAAACCTGGCTTCCTCACTGGAGTATGGGCAAGACCAAATTCCATTCACTTTTGCATCTTAATTACCTAAAACAGTTCCTGGGACATAGTCGTATTCGTTAAATATTTGTTGATTAGAAGAATAAAATGTGAAATAGCAAGGGAAATATATGTAAATATTCAATTGACCTTTGTTTTGTTGAAGCAGAAGTAGAGTAAAAATATGGAGAAACAGGTATGGAGGGCTAGAGGAATAATGGAAAACATCCCGAAAAGAGGATCTTTAAAAGAAGAGTAGAGTTTGTATTGTTAAGTGTGGAGAAGACTTAAGAGCTCTAGGGTAGGAGGAAATATGAACCCAGGACGTAGAATAAGGAAGAGCATGGCCTCCTGAGGAAATGTGAGGTGGAGGCACTTAACTTCAGTGTTGAAGCATTGTTGAAGGTAGAGAGGGCCAAGTAAAAGGCCCCAAATTAACAGCCTTGGCAGGCTGGGATTTAAACTTGACTAGTGAGCTGTGAGTTGCCTCTATTAGTTTTTCTTCAGAAGAAATAGGATCAATGGTTTGTTTCAGGATGAAGTGTTGGGTAGAAGTTACAGGATAATATAGAACAAGATAGATATGTCATATATAGTCATCAGGTCAGTTAAGAAAAGGTCTGAAATAATCGTCTCCCAGGCATCAGGTAAGGAAGGAGGGTTGAAATGAAGGTGTGAGAAAGTGGAAAGTATATTGAATCTAAGAACTGAGAGAAAATAAGCATTGCATACATCTGAAGATAGGGAATATACAAAATACATCCAGGGACTATCATAAAGGGCAGTTTCATGGGTTCTTGTTGGGTTTGGGGGGCTGAGGAGCAGGGACAAATGCAAAATTCCCATTTGTTTCATTATTTTGAGAATCAAATTGAAGACAATTTAGTAAAAGAGAAGAGCCAATGGAAAGAGAAGGATGCTGTAGGGAAAGATAGAAGTGTGGGGTAAGGCTGTGAGTCATCAGTGAAAATCTATGGAACCTGTATTTCCACAGGCCACATATAATGGGGGTGAAGAAGGCTTTGGTACTGTCACAGGGCAGTGTTGGTTTGGCTTTAGCTCCACTTATACCCTTAATTGTTCTAATTATTTGGGGACATTTCTTGGGAACTCTCTTAATTTCCATAAGGAATAGTCACCATTTTGTCCACTTGTGCTCCAAATCTGTCCAGTGATACCTCTTATTTGGTGGCAGGACCACACATTCCCACCAAGCTTGCCATTGCCCTTCCCACTCCTTCTCTGGTCCAGATGTGGGTGGGACAACTTGTAACTCTAGGCAACTGTGTCAATTCTCTTTCCTAACATCTTCCATAAATGGAGACAATGAACTTCACTCCAAATTTTGCCACCTGGTACACAGGCTACAAAACAGAGATTTTACTGAATAAAGCTCAAAATTTTGCTGATTCAACTTCAGGGCCCCACTGTAGAACTAAAAATGAGTTCATGAGTCCAAGACTGAGAGAAATCAGGCTGTATTCCAGTATTGATCAAACCTTTTTGTCAAAGTACTTTTAACATTGGAGGGAGTATAGAGGAGGTCATTGACTCTAGGCTTAGTCTCCAGTTTTATTTTCAATGTAAATTTTTTATACATGCAGTCTACCTTGGGAGAAATACCTCCTAAATAATCAAGCTCTGTGGGCCACTTTGTCATGACCAACAGTGATCGTCACCATGTCTGTCACAATTCAAGTTGATTTCAGGTTTCCGAATTCCCATTCTCTTGCATATTGGCTCTGGCTTTGAGTTTTAGACTTCAAATTTTCTATTTTTAACCTTCAATCCTGATCCTTAATTTAAGCAACTAAACATTATGATACTTTAGAAATCATATCAAAATAAAAATGTGAATTATATTAAAACACCACAAATAAAGCATCTGTTACTTTCGTGATACAAGGGAAGTGTTTGGGAGGTGAAGTGCATAGAAAGGGATTAGAACTTCTGTGTTTCTAAGCAAACTTTTGTGTGAGTATAACTGCAGAGAATTGAAATGATTTATGTGAGTCAGTTTGTGTGTGTGTGTGTATGTGTGCGTGTTGTGCGTTTGAGGGAAGCCGAAGGAGAAATATGACAAAATCATTTCAAATAACTAACCTGCAGGCTGCAAAGACTTGCCAAGGAATCATACATACCAGCTCCTTTGCTAAGCGGGCTGGTGCCAGCTGTAAGGGCCACTGCTAACCAGTTCAGCATAACGAGTTCTAAAAGCAACATCTCATCCCCTTCACTGTGACATGACAATAGCATCCATACCCTCAGGTTCTCTGAAAACACACACGTGGACACACAGTGCACACTATAATCACTCTTTGTGCATCAACATATTTACTTTCAGAGCTATCAGAAAATGAAAGAAAAAGACACAAAATTAGCCAATATTAAAAGTGTTATTCTTTGGATTCTGCTTCTTCATGCATGTGAAAAAACAATTTTAAGAGCACAAAAATTAAAAGACAAACACAACAACAACAAATTTCCCCCAAATTCTCAGGTGTTTTTGTACGTCCCTGGATGCACTGCTGTACTCCCCGGACTTTGCACAGGTTTCGGTGTGAGAAATAGGTTACACTGAATGTTCTCCCTTCACTCCGAGCTTAGCTCAGACTCTTTGGAACATTTTTTCTTTCATTCATTCATTCATTCATTTATCAATTTATTCAATACGCATCTTACTGAGCACTCCACATCCTAGGTGCTGTATTAGGCTTTAAAGATAGAAAGATGGATAAAACCAAGTCCTGTCTTCAAGGAACTCACGATCCAGTGGGAAAAAATGCACAGCTACTCGTAATTCAGATAGTAAAGGCAATAATATTATGAAATCATAAAGAAAAGTCACTTCTTGGAAAGGTGAAAAGAATCTTCCAGGGGAAGGAGATACTAGGGTTGAGCTTTCAAGTGTGAATAGGAATTAGGTGGGTAAGGAAGTGAGTCCCTGCCTAGTAAGCAGCATAAACAGAATTGAGGCAATCAATATCACTGGGGTGACAGGAAATTACAGACAACGTGCTAGAGCACAGAGAAGGACCAGGTGCTAAGAACTGAATTGTGTCCCTCAAATCCATATGTTGAAGCCCTAACCCTCAATGTGATGGGTTTTGGAGACAGGGGCCTTTGAAAGTAATTAGGTTTAGATGAGGTCGTGAGGGTGGGGCCCTCATGATGGGATTAGTGCCCCTATAAAAAGAGAGCTTGTTTGCTCTTTCTACCATGGGAGGACACAGTGAGAAGGGAGTCTTCTGCAAGCCAGGAAGAGAACTCTCACCAGAAACTGGACCCTACTGGACCTTGATTTTGGACTTTCTAGCCTCCAGAATTGTGAGAAGTAAGTTTCTGTTGTTAAGCCATCCAGACAACGGTATTTTGTTATGGCAGCCTGAGCTGACTAAAACATCTTGGAATGTAAGGAAATAAAGCTGGAGATGTGAGCTGGGCCCAGATTGGTAGGGCCTAGTTGCCCTGTAAAGATATAGATACTGTGGACTTGATACTGTAGTCAAAGGAGATTGCTGATGCATTTTGCATCTCTTTCCATAGGCTGAGTTTTTTTCCCCAGATATTTCCTCAATTCTTTATGTAAATCACTCCTGGCTCACCAATCATCCACCCAAATATGCTTTAGTCCTAAACTGAAAATAATTTGTGTTCTCAGGATGATATCTTCCTTCCAACAATGAAATCTGGAAAAGTAAGTTGAGGGGATTATTTAAGGTACCAGAATTGCCACTTTCTAAGGCAAAAGTAACATAAAAAAGCAATGCATAATCAATTCACAATGGTACATTAAACTAATATAGTCCCACTGTGTTATTGGGGTATTCACTTTTATTAATGAGCAATTCTCTTCAATTTGTAGGAAATGGAAGTGAACAAGCAGCTTCAGGGGATTATTGAAATGGTGTGAATTATTGCATCCTTACAAACCTTATATCTACTGCTGGTTACATCTACATGTTTGGAAGTACTAATTGACATCATTTTTTTTCTTCCCATGGTTACACAAATAGGAAGAACAAAGACGATAAAATGAGCAAATACCATTCTTAAAAATAAGGTTTGATTAAGTGACTCTTGGCTGGGAATTTATTCTTTAATCAAAACCTCTCTTTTGAGTTTATATATGTAATAGCATCAGCAATTGCCAAAGTAACCCTGAAGCCCCAATGTGCCTTTATGTTCTACACTGGTGTTATTGGTAAAATCATCTGTATCTACAAATATTACCTGTTTCATTTGATTGTCATTATAAACAAATTAAAATCAACACCCCAGTTCATTTTACTGCTAAACTCAGAATTTTTGTGTGTGTGTGTGAGGAAGACTAGCCCTGAGCTAACATCCATTGCCAATCCTCCTCTTCCTTTGCTGAGGAAGACTGGCCCTGGGCTAACATCCGTGCCCATCTTCCTCTACTTTATATGGGATGCCGCCACAGCATGGCTTGACAAGCGGTGCATCTGTCTGTGCCCAGGATCTGAACCCGCGAACCCTGGGCGGCTGAAGTTGAGTGTGCAAACCCAACCGCTACACCACTGGGTTGGCCCCTAAACACAGAATTTTAAGGTATTTGTTGAATAACACTACACCATAGTCATCCCCCTTCCCTGAAAATCCTCAAGATAATTATAACATATTGAAATAATTACTAGTACCATTATGGTTTGCAAGGAACTTACATACATATTATTGTCTAGTTTGATCCTCACAAGGGTTCTATGAAATAGGCATTATTGTTAACAGTACACATTTAAAGCACAAGAAACTGTAGTTGACAGAGGTCTGTTCTCCTTGGGAGATAACCCTTTTCTTCTGTCTCTCCTCAGAGTAGGAAAGGTGGGGAATCGCATAGCTGAGTCAATGTTTAACAGGAACTATTAGCTCTGAATCTGCTGTATCACATTTATTCCAAATGAATAAACAGCGTAAGCAGGGGGCAGGATATCAGAAGTTAAGGATCTGAGGTATTTCATGCCATTTGCTTCTTTTTTCATATTTCTCCAATCCCTTTATTTTTAGTTCTTTGACTGAAACATTGAGTTGGTTTGACACATGGGAATGGTGTAGGAGTAATGGAACAGGGGCTGTTTTTAATTACTGAAGATAGGCCATAAGCCATTTGGTAACAGAATAGGTAGAAAATATTTTCTTGATTAATTTCAAATAGGGCTATTTAGATAATGAGGCTAATAACTTGCTGTCCCGGTCACATAATTGAGTCATTGCAAATCACCTGACTTGAGTTTTGGTCTTCTTTGCTGTTCATCGCAACTTCTGCTGGCCATGATTTAAAATTTAAGAAGGAGTTTTTAGTTCTTTTAGAGATATACATTCACAAAAGTCCTGAAGGGATGTGATTCCCTAACGAGAGGTATAAAGCTTGTGAACTGAAAGCACACATAAAATTTAAATGGTATTTTCACTCACCAATGGCTTAATAGGGCAGAAACTCTTACTCAGACAAATAGCTTTCACAATAGAAAAGTAAACAAAACTATAAATTATGATTAGACAAGTGTTCTTCCCTGCGGACACAAATTAGTCAACACTCATTCTGCAGCTGTGATACATAGATGTTCTAATATTGAGAGAGCGTTTTGAATAAATTTGGTAAAAATAATTAAAAGAGTCTGAAAACTGTATTCCTTTTGCCTATGATATGTATGTGTGTTGTAATCCAGTGCTTGATTTATATCTTACTTTGGCATTTTCTCTTTCTAGGTTAGAGATAGAGGAAATTATTTTTTAATTGCAAGGGGAAAATAAGTACACTCAAGGAATCCTTGTATTTGACAATATTTTCCATTTGGAACTTCCTATGACAATACCAGATTTTCCTCAACTATTTATTTACATAAAAATCTTGTTACTTAAATGCCAATGTTTACAGGAGTCAAATGTCTAGTATTAAAAAGCAGGGTTTCTTTGACTTTAGCCTTCCAAAACTAGTGCTTTTTAAGAATGGAATCTTGTATTAGTCAGCTCAGGCTGCTGCAACAAAGTACCACAGACTGGTAGATTAAAAAAAAAATTCAAAGGAACATTGTGGTGATTCCTTTCATAAATGGTAAGGGAAAAAGAGACAAGCAATGGGCCTAAGATATATCTGTGGCTTCTTGGCACCAAGTGTTGTGTAAGATGAACCTAGAAAGGAGATTTCATTTAATCTTTATAACCCTGTAGTACTTTATTATTTATATTCACAAGGTAGCTAATTATGGCTCAGGATAATTATTAACTTATCAAAAAGCATACAATTAATAAGTGGTAGAGCCGGTATTTAGCCCAGGTTTATGTGACTCCAAAACTTTTATCTTTTCAATAACACACTACTCAATTCCTTGCTAAATGTCTTTAAATAATGGGAAGAATCTTCATGTGATACATCTATTTTGAAAGTTTTCAAATTATATAAAATAATTGAGGAATATTAGTTCTACTGGAAACCATAAATATCATCTAGTCCAAACCTTTCATTTTGCTTAAAAGGAAATAGGCTCAAAGTGATAAAATGCCTCCTCACGGCCTTGTAATTTGTTATCGAGAGAGGCAATACAGAAACTCACATTATGAACCAGATTCCAATTTTACTTCACCCAACTGTTTTTAAAAGTATGGTATTAGTGCCTTCCTTACCTGTGTGTTACTTATATATGCATCGCCAGTCTCAGCTATTGGGGAATAAGGATATGCATATGATCCTCAGCATTATATAGATGGCCCTAATGGGAAAGGTGGGGGCAGAGGAGCTTGGTGGGGGAGCTCTAGACGGCTGAGTTTTGTTATTGGGAATTCCTATCAGGCAGATGGTCATTGTCCTGGAGGTTGTTTCTTACCTTGGAAGTCTTTAGTCCCTGTAACAGGGCACAGGGTCAAGTCTTACACTCTTGAAAGGAACTACTATTTTAGATAAAATTATTAATTAGCACTTGGGAGTAGGATCCAGAGTGGTGCTCAGTCTTAAGGACTTGACCTACACAGGGACCATGAAGTAGAGAGATGCATCCTTAGAATAAGTAGGTTCTTTTTTTGTGAGGAAGACTGGCCCTGGGCTAACATCCACGCCCATCTTCCTCTGCTTTATATGGGACGCTGCCACAGCATGGCTTGACAAGCAGCGCCCTCTGTCTGCACCTGGGATCCGGACCCACAAACCCTGGGCCGCCAAAGGGGAGCTTGCGAACTTAACCACTACGCCACCACCCGGAGTGAGTAGGTTCTGGACTTGATTATGAGCACAGGAGTCTCAGAACAATACTGGGGGGAAAACATTGTTGCTGATTCAGGGGATTCCATGTTAGGTGTTGCCAGGTAATAGCGTAGAAGCCTAAGCGCTCCATGTCTCAATGCAGAATTTCATTTAAAGCAGGGAGATCAAAAAAATAAAAAGTGAGGAACCTGAGAAAGAGAGAAAGAAGAAACATGAAAATAACAAAGGTCACTGACAAAGTCTCGCCTCTTAGATTCCGTTCGACTGAAGAATTTTTTGGGGGGGGGAGTAAGGAAGATTACCCCTAAGCTAACATCTGTTGCCAATCCTCCTTTTTTTGTTGAGGAAAATCGGCTCTGAGCTAACATCTTCCTCTATTTTATATGTGGGACTCCTGCCACAGTATGGCTTGATAAGTGGGTGCGTAGGTCCTTGCCCTGGATCCAAAACTGGGAATCTCGGGCCACTGAAGCAGAGTGTGTGAATTTAACCACTATGCCACTGGACCAGCCTCCAACTGAAGACTTTTATTTTTATTTTTTTCGCTGAGGAAGACTGGCCCAGGGCTAACATCCATGCCCATCTTCCTTCACTTTATCTGGGATACCGCCACAGCATGGCTGACAGGCAGTGCGCTGGTGGGTGCCGGGGATCTGAACCTGCAAATCCCAGGCTGCCAAAACGCTAACTAAACCTCTGCACCACCTGGCCGGCCCCTAAGACTTTTAAACTACAAAATTTCATAAAGCATTAAAAGATGACCTTGACACAACTATTTGCTGTTTGACCCATGATCATTTTTTCCCCATGAGTTTGTCGTTATGTAAGAAAGATTTGGAAAGTTATTTTTCAAAGGAAGTAGTATTTTATGAAAATGTAGAAATTGACAGTGCTAAGGAACATAGTGGAAGAACACTCAGGTATCAAAACATTATCTAAGAGAGAGATAATAGACTAGGTTCAGGGTTTAAAAAAAAAACAACAGGGCCCGGCCCCATGGCCGAGTGGTTGAAGTTCCATGCTGTTCATGTCGGTGACCCAGGTTCACAGGTTCGGATCCTGGGCATGGACCTACTCCACTCACCAGCCGTGCTGCGGAGGTGTCCCACATACAAAAAAATAGAGGAGGACTGGCACAGATGATAGCTCAGGGCTAAACTTCATCAAGCAACAAAAGAGGAGGATTGGCAGTGGATGTTAGCTCAGGGCGAATCTTGCTCAGCATATATATCCTATATATATGTATACCCTAACAACAAATAATAGAGCTTGGTAGGATTATTAGACTATTCTAATAGAGCATAAATCAAGCAATTAAAGTACTCAGCGGTCAAAGTGACATAATCAGATCAACAAGAAAAGGAAATTTGGAAAATTCACATTTCTAGTATAAATTTATAATGTTTAAATATATTTACGCAGAGTAGTAACTTCCTAAGAATAATACAATTGACTGGAAGAAGAAGCACTCTTAGTTAAGAAATTTGTCTATATATTCAAAGATAATTAGAGATGAGATGTTTATCTTAAAGTTATAGCCCTAACTAATTTACTGTCAATTTTTTCTGGACACTATTAAGACAAATACCTTAAATATTTATTTCACCTCTGAAGTGTAGACAGAGGCAAAAAAAAATCCCCAGATATTTAATGTACAATTGAGAAGCTGGACTGTGGAGATACAAAAAAATGATTACATTTTAAAATATTGGGAGTTTTGTAAGACTATCAACAAGGGAGAGAAGAAAGACAAAGAAAGTAACAACGATAAAGGCTTCAAAGATTGAGGCAACTGAGTTTTCACAGTAAAAGGAGAAAATGATGAATAAGAAGTTGGGGGTGGCGAAAAAGGCCTTTTTCTATGCTGAGGTAGAATCTTTAATCAGACTTTTGGGAGAGGATATTATTTAGAAGAATATATTGAATATTTTAAATATCTTAAACTCTTTGATAATAATATGTTCCATTTATATGATTGAGAGAGAGAAAAGGAAGAAAAATTAACTATAAAATAAATCAATAATTCTCAGACTCAGAAGTAGCTATTAGAACATTTTGAAATTGTTCGTTTTGGTTTTCTATGTGTTTTTATATGGATGACATAATAAAGTTTACAATTTTATAACCTTTAAAAATTATACTAATTTTTTAGCTGTTTCTTGATTGCTCAAATCAATGTAGAGGGTGAAGTTGAAGTCATGCAAAAATGGACAAACACGCAATCTGGACAAAGAGTACATGAAAGAGGCAACAGATAAATTGTATGTGATAAATAGGAGTGTAAGAAACACCCAGAATGTTATTAAACTTTATCCTGTTGACAGATGATTTCAAGAGAGTTATGACTGACATAAAAGACTAATACCATTTTGGTCTCTGATCATAAATAATCCTTATAATCATAAACAATATACATTTTTGGCTCATGGTAAGCAAACTGCAGTAATGAATACTACCTAAACTAGGATAGCATTTGCAGAAAATCCTCACACTGGCTGTACAGAGGTACCTGTTTCTGCTTCCACTTGGGATGAAGAAATCGACAAAGGACGTTGCTCTCATATTATTAATGAGAAAATGTCAATCACTAGAAGCATAAGTTTCTTGCGCCCATCAGAAAGGTTATAAAACAATCAAGTAAATGCCACTTTGGAATAGTCGGGCCCAAAACACAAAAGGGACTCACTTTCTCCCTCACGCTGTTTTATCGGCTTCTGCCAGGTGCTCATGGGAAAGACTGGGGGTAGGGGAAGGAGATAAGAGAGAATCCCCCTTGGGAGAATAGGTATGATCAGGGGCTGTGGAGAATAGGGAAAAAAACCTGACGACTTGCACGGAAACTTCTCTCCTGCGAAGTGAGACCTTAAGTTACCTGTGGAGAGATGAAACATCCTCTTGTCCCTAACGCACAAAGATCCATTGCTTATGGAAAAACTTGGTGTAAAATCTCTTGGGCAGGAAATTCTCAGCCAAGACCAACCACAGACACAGGCAGAGTTTAGCTGCCACAGGGAGAAGGGGAAGGACCGCTGAGAAAGCCCTGCCTTTTGCACAGGGCTTGTCTAAGGCTGAGGCTGGAGCAAGACGAAGGAGAACCCCAACTATCTCCAAACTTAGCACCTGTTGAAAGTATTTAAACAAGGAGGTTGTCAGACTAAGGTGTCTCTAGTACCTTGGTAGTCCAGGTAAGCAAACCAAAACCTAAGCCAGTCAATACACTCCAATCTGAGAAAATGAAACTGAAGAACAACCAATCACGAACAGCCAACCAGGCTTTCCCAAATAAGGCAACAGCTTAAGCTGTAGCCAATCAGAAAGTTTCTTTGCTTTGTTTATGGGTCTTCTCTATAAAAGCCTCGCCCCTAGCTCAGCTCAGCGCAGAGCTCATAATTACGCTCGGCTTAGCTCTGTGGGATTCCGATAGAGGTTTGCTCAAATAAACTCGTGAAATTTTTGACATATCAGTTTGTCTTTTAACACATCTGTACAAGCAACCACAATCTACCACTGCGGGAGGCACAAGAAAATGGAGAAGAGCTCCTCTGTGGCACAGGTGTGCAGGAATTGCTGAAGGGGAAGCAGGCAAACTAATCAGGGAAACTAAATCCTGTAGTCCCCAACTGCCACTCTAAGCACCAGGTAAGAGCTGTCAATCAACCACTGGAAGAAATTGAAGCCCGTGGTGTCGTGAGGGAAACAATAATATAAATAAAAGACCAAGGCTAACACTGATTAAATCTCAAAGGTGTAATGCTCAGTGCAAGAAGCCAGAAACAAAAGACTATCTATTATTCCATTTTCACGCCATTCTGGAAAAGGTAAAACGACTACTACCAATCAGAACTCAGATCCATGTTTGCCGGTGTCTGGGGTTAATTGGAGGGGATTGACTAAAAGAGGCACAAGGAAATTTTGGGGGAGGGTGGTGGAAATAGTCTATATCTTCATTGTGATGGTGGTTACATGCCTATATAAATGAATTTAAATGTATGTAAACTGTATGTCAATACAATTGACTTTTTAAAAGTCTGCACATAGAAAGTGATGTCATGTTTGTTGAAAGGAGAACTCAGCCCGGTTTCAAGAAACCTGGTTATCTTTCTAAATCTGCCATTGGTGATTTGGCCGCATATATGAAAGATGACAAATTCATTTATCCATTCAATCATTTATTCATCCATTTTTAAAATGCATATTTAGTGTTCCAGGCGCTGTCTGAGATAACACATTTACAATGTTAAAGAAAACAACATTCCTATTATTATGGAGTGTATAATGGAAGAGATAGCAAACAAATGAAAAACAGCACAAAACAAAATTTCAGATACTGGTACGTCCCATGAAGAAAGTAGCACGGGGTGAAAAGTCAAAGCATCATTGTAGCAGGCACATTACAGTGGATGAGATGGGGAGAACATTTGACCAGGGCTTTCAAAGATGTGCTTGAGAGTCCTAGGCAAAATCTGGAAGAAGACTCTTTGCAGAAGGAAGAGAAGTGGTAAAACCAGGCTTTGGACTGGAACTGTTTCAAGGAGGAATATGTAAGAATCTATACCCTAAGAGTTTCAGAATATAATCAAGTTCTGTTTATCTGAGATACTTTCTTTATCATTCCTTTAAAAAAACAGCCTAATAATGCTATTTCTTAGTTTTATTCCGTATCTTAAGTTATTGTTCTTTGTGAATTTATTTTTGACTATACTCAGGAAATAATATCATTTTCTGTCTTTTTGCAAGGTGGACTGTGTTAGTTGTATAGGCACTATTAAGCTAAAATATTTATGTACTAGTCTAATCTTGAGTTATTAATCTTTATGTAAGTAGGTTTTGATCACTTTGAATATCAAATGATGAACTGAATATCATTTGATGAATATCAAATCCAATTTTTAAAAGCTGCCTTACATTTAATTCATTTTCCTTTGGGAAAAGAGAGGCTTTGGAATCTTTCAATATAATTTTTTTTCCTTATCATTAAATTTCCAAGGATAGTTCACATTGGTTTTGAGCCTTTTTTGGAATATTCCTTCCAAATAAATACAATAGTAGAAACTGCTTTTACCTGAACTTGACTTTCAGCAGAAAATTCTTTCTTCATCAGATTTATGTGTGTCCCCTGACTATTCTGAAGAAATATTTGTCATTTGATGTATGATAAAGGAAGAGGAAAATCCTGTGATGTGCTGCTTCTAGAATGTTGATGCTAAAATATATATAGGACTCCTGCCACTTCTTTTAAAGAGCTTTTATCAGACTAACCCTCTCACCATAAACAACTATGAAATATGGAAATAAAATTAACATTATTTAAAGATATCGGAGAACAACCAAGGGTGTCAACTTTTAAAGGACCAAGATTCTACAGAGAAGGGAAATTCAATATCTATAGGGAAAAATGAGTTTTCATTCTCTATGTCAAGCCATACACACAAAATATCATTGCCACTAGTGATCACTATGGAGATCTAATTATAAAGAGAAGATAATAGAGATTGTCTAAGAAAACATGTGATCTTGGGTTAGGCAAAGACTTCTTAAATGAAGCATAAAGAATACTAACTATAAAGAACAAGATTAGTAAACTTGAATTCATTAAAATACAATTATGTTGTAAAAAAGACACCATGAAAGAGTGGAAGGGAAGTCATAGAGTGGTAAGAGATCCTCGTAATAGGTATATCTCAAGTAATTCATATTTCCAATATGTATACAATCCCTAAAAATTACCAAGAAAGAAACAGGCAGCCTGATTTTTAAAATAGACAAAAGACTTGATCAGCCACTTCAAAGTGAAAGAAAAGACTGTGTCCAAAAAATATTATTAGTAATACGAAAATCGCAAAATAAAATCAGAGTGAGATAGCCCTACACAGCCACCAGAATTGTTACAACTTTAACAAACTTATGCACAAACATAAACACACCAAAAAATCTGATAATACCAAGTTTTGGCCAGGATATAGAGAAACTGAAACTTAGCACGTTGCTGGTGAGAGTGTTAGTTGGTACAATTATTTTGAAAATAGGTAATATCTACTAAAGTTGAGCATATGCTTTCTATATGACATAGCCTTCCATTTCTATGCAGACCAAGTAGGGGGCAGTGAAAGTGATTTGAAAACATGTATAGAAGTTTCCCCACAACAAAAATGCTTCCCTTTTATGCTTAGTCTATTTCAGTTAAGATAAAGTTTAGACCATGGTTTGCTTTCCAGAACTTCTATCATGTGATAATGCTGGGAAGTGAATTTTTGGCAATGAGAAAAATGATGTGAAAGCTACAAGATCAGATAGATGATTCAGACACTAAGCAAGAGTTAGGAATATTTGCAAAGTTAGATAATTCTGCTGTTTATTTTTCTTGCTTTATAAATATATTGTCTTCATTTGCTTTTATTGAGGTTCTAAGTTGTGTTGTTTTTTAAATGAAGAGAATGCTACTTCTGTCTTGTCAGCTCATCTTGAAAGTGGCATTGTTGAAGATGATAGAAATAAAGCGAATGTGTTTCTTTCAACCAAAAATTTATTCATATTCAAAAGTATTGAGAGAATGATTTTTTTTCTATATTTGTCATTAAAATGGGGAAAAATAATGCAAAAAGCCTTTTTAATGAATTTGTAGTAAATGGGAAGAAGTGTCATCCTAATTCACGTCTTTTTCCATCCAACCTCACTTCCATTTACACCCCACAACGTCCTCCTCTGATATGAAAGCTGGCCTGACTGTGTGAAGAAAAGCCCAGAAACTAAGAGGATGAAAGTCAAGTATGTTCCTTTTGAACCTGAGTAGGATTAGAGAAGAGCTGCTATTTGGCAAGTCTCTGTTATGTACAAAGCTTTCACATATTTTCCCTGCTAGTAGTCTTGGAGCACATTAGGGGATGTCCCTCCCAAGCAGAGGAACTGCCTTTGAACTGCCATAAAACCAAGAAATCATTGGAATATTAATGGATTATCAGATCATGCTTTATATCAGATTTTATATTATCAGATCATGCGTTATAGTAATGTTCAAAAGGCCCAGAAAGCTAATGGGAATATTAGATGATTCCAGATTATCATTTTGTGTGTTGGTGTACATTTTAATAAACCATATTTCTGTGCACAGGTGTTTAATCTACACCACTGTGAGCATTTTAATCAAGTCTTATTGTTTACTTGTCTGGAACAGTAAAATCATGTATGTGTATAGTGGAAAGGTCAATTACCAAGGAATGAAGAGACTTGTTTCCAGGTTGGGGAGATTATGAATAAAGCTGCTATAAACTTGTGCATGTGAGTTTTTGTGTGAAAAATTCACTTGGCTAAACACCTAGAAGTAAGATTACTACTTTTTTGCTTTATAAGAAATTGCCAAACTATTCCCAAGTAGTTTTCCATGTTGCATTCTCACCAGCAATGAATGAGAGTTCCTGTTTTTCCTCCCCCTTGTCAGCATTTGATACTGTCAGTTTGTTTGATTTTTGCAATTATAATAAATGAACAGTGGTATCTTATTGTGGTTTTAATTTGCATTTCCCTAAAGCAAATGATGTGCAGTGTTTTCCTCACTTCCTTTCTTGCCATCCATGTATCTTCTTTGGTGAAGTGTCTGTTCAGATCTTTTGCCCATTTTTTATGGAATCATTTGTTTTGTTATTGTTCAATTTTAAAATGTCTATATATTCTGAATATAAGTCTCATAGCAGATATGTAATTTGCAAATATTTCTCCCTAGTCTGTGGCTTATCTTTTCCCAGAGCAAAACTTTTTAATTCTGATAAATTCTATTTCATCAATTTTTTTTCTAATATGGATCATACCTTTTGTGTTGTATCTCACAACTCATGCCAACCCAAAGCCATGCAATTATCTTACAGAGGAATCAGATTCATGTGTCTTCATAACTAAGCAAGCTGTGTGCTAGGGTGCCTGTATTTGGGCTGTCATGAGAATCAAGTTGTTATGTGGGTAGCCCCTCCAGATCAGAGTTATCAACTGTTCTAGAATTTTTAATGGAAAAAAAAAAAGAATTTTCCAACAGCATTTATTTTACAAATTGCTAGACCTGACATTCTAATTGTTGATTTAAACACATTTATCACTTTTCCATTGCTTTTAAAGATAATCTACAGCAACTTAAATGAGAGCATTGATCATTTAGGGGATAATTGGTAGAGCTGTGCAGAACTTGACAGTTTTTTAGAATGTTACTAATACTTCTTATTTCCATCACTTAGTGAATTTAGTGGTAACACCAAGGTATTGCTTAGTAATGTCTACTTGATAGAATCCATATTTATTAACTTCTTCAATTTATTATTCTCCTCAGAGAGACTTTTTTTGCCAATGCGATATTTATGGTCAGTGCCCTCCGTATAATCCTCAACTTAACCTTGAACGTGTACTTGAAAGGGTTTTTGGGATACAATTGAATAGAGACTGATTTTTGAAATGAAAGCTATCTTGGGATTGGTGTGGAAGTTTGAGAGAACCTACAACTATTTAATCATGTTATTATTATCATATTATTATAATCATGTATCTACCTCCTCCATTTAAGCTCTCTAAGGTCACATCTAGTTGTTTTAACATATTAAGAGAACATTTCACATAGTATGAGCTTACAAATATTTTTTACATTTTAGTTTAAACTTTATTGAAGGTAATTCAGGTGTAGGATGTATGCTTTCAGGACTACGTTATAGATGACTCTGACGGGGATTAGGAGCACTCTAAGAGAAAAGAAGCAGTATGAATATTGCTTTTCTATTCTCTTAGTCTCTTGAATCAAATATGGCTAAAAATCTGATAATTTTTATTAATCAGAGCTTCATTAGGGAATTATGTTTAAGTGATTGGGACCTAAAAATAAAAACTTGTTGCTTTTTTATAAGGACACCAGTCATATTGGATTCGGGCCACATTAATGGCTTCACCTTAACTTCTGCAAAGACGATCTCCAAATAAGGTCACGTTCTGAAGTACTGGAGGTTAGTATCCAACACATCTTTTTGGGGGGACATAATTCAACATGTAATAGTCTGCCCTCGTGCCCTCTCAAAAATCATGTCCCTCCCATGTGCAAAATACACTCATCCTATCCCAACATCTTCAAAAGTCTTAATCTTTCCAACATCAATTCTTAGTCCAAAATCTCATCTACAACTCATCAACTCAGTGTCCCAAATCTCATCATCTAAATCATTGATATTAATTGGGGTATGATTCATTCTGGGGAAAAATTCCTGTCCATCCATGAACTTGTGGTACCAGACAAGTTATCTACTTCCAAAATCCAATGGTGGGACAGGAATAGTATATACACATTCCCATTCCAAAAGGGAAAAATTAAAAGGAAGAAAGGTCATGATTCCCAAGCAAGTCTGAAACCCAGCAGGGCAAATTCCATTAGATTTTTAAGGCTTGAGAATAATCCTCTTTGGCTTGATGCTTTGTCCTCCAGGTCCAGCAAGGTGATGGCCTCCAATCTCTGGATCTCTGGAACTGATGAAGTGGCCCTGCTCTTGGGGTCATTCTTCCCTTTTCTTGAAGGATAACACATGTTCACAGTGAGATGGCTCTATTAGCCTGTTTCCTACCTGTAGATTCCCAGAAGTCTGAAAGCCTTCCTTCACTTCATCTGGTTTCTATCCCCTTCAGTCCAACCTGGTAGCATTTCTGCTAAGATGGTTGACTGGATCCACAAGTCACCCACCTGATCTCTTTAGCAAAGGGTTGTCTAGCCACATCTTCAGTGTTCTCTCCAGAGCACGCATTCTCTTTTTTTGTAATGTGGATAGGCTGAGAATTTTCCAAATCTTCAAGTTCTGATTTCTTTTTGCTTAATAATTCCTTCTTCAATTATCTCCCTCTGCTCATATTTTGCTATAAGCAGCAAGGAGAAACCATGCCACAATTTCAACACTTTGCTTATAAATTTCCTCTAAATATCAAAATTCACCACTTACAAATTTACTTTCCACAGAACAGTAGAACCCAATTCAGCAAAGTTCTCTGCCACTTTATAACAAAGATCACCTTTCTTCCAGTTTCTAATAACATATTGCCCATTTCCATCTGAGACCTCACCAGAAGCATCTTTTACGTTCATATTTCTAACAATAGATAGTGTCAGAATTGAGGCAATCTAGACTCTTCCCGGTACTGAAATATATATTAGACAGGGTTCTCCAGAGAAAGAGAATCAGTAAGAAACACACACACATATGAGAGAGAGACACAGTAAGACAGAGAGAGATTGAGAGATTGATTTATTTTAAGGAATTGGTTTACATGATAGTGGAGGTTGGCAAGTCCAAAATCCATATAGCAAGCAGATAGGCAGGAAATTCAGGTAAGAGTTGAGGTTGTAGTATTTAGACCAAAATCTGCCAGGCATGCTGGAAACTCAAGCAGGGCTTTTATGTTGGAGACTTGAGGCCAAATTCCTTCTTTGGGAAACCTCCGTTTTTGCTTGTGAGGCCTTCAATTGATTGGACAAGGCCCACTTACATTGTGGAGGGTAGTCCGCTTTACTTCAAGTCTACTGATTTAAATTTTTAATCACATCTAAAGCATATTTTCATGGTAACACCTAGACTGTTGTTTAACTGAACAACTGGGCACCATAGCCTAGCTAAATTGACACATAAGATTAACCATCACACACTCCAATAATATCATGGAGTTGGAAGTGACTGTAATCAACAGAGCCTGAATCCTGAACAGAGACTCCCCAGGGGGAATAATCACATCTAAGTTACTCACAGATAGATGAAATCCTCTTTCCCCTTTAATTGAATAGACTAGAACATAATATAGTAGAAACAGAATGGGCTAGGACTCAGAAAAACCTATACTCTGATTATAATCCTACCACTTACAAGTTGTGTGACTTTAGAAAAATTACTCAACCTTCATGTCCATTTTTTTTCATTAAAAAAGGTGAATATTAATATCTCTGTTACAGGGCTATTGTGAAGATTAATGTGGGTGATATGTATAAACTGCAGGACACACAGCAGGTATTCAAAAGATGTTGGTTCTATTCCTCTTAAGTTTTAGACCCTGTAAATGAAATGATATAAAGATACCTACTATTTTTCATATTAATTAAGTGTAACAAGATACCTCCCTTAAAGTAATACCTCTCCTAAAGTTATTAGCAAGAAATTACAGATCAGTAACTAAATATTTAGTAGGGTACAAGTGTGTCTATGTATTCTGAATGTGTGCTTGTTGTGAGATAATAGAAAATAAACGTATTGGTCTCTGCCCCCAGTTCCTGGCACAGAGCTCCTAAAACCCTTGTAGTTGCCCAAGTGAGAAGAGCACTAGGAGCATCTTTTGTTGTAATATTTGGTCTTCGACTTTGGTTCCTGACACAGGGCTCCTAAATCCCTTGGAATTTCCTGGGTGACAGCAGTGTCTTTTGTTCTAATGAGGTGACTCTTGGTGGGCTCCTGGATGGGGCTGATCACCAGAAAGACCAAGCCATGATTAGAAGCTTCGTCTTGTCAGCCCCATCCCTCATTCTCCAGAGATGGGCAGGAGCTGGAGATGGAGTCAATAATTGATCACGTCTATATGATGAAGCCTCCATAAAAATTCCAATAGAATGGGGGTTCGGAGACCTCCCAGGTGGGTGAACATATCCACATACCATGAGGGTGATGTACCCCAACTCCATGGGAACGGAAGCCCCTGCGCTGGGAAGTATCCCAGACCTCGTCCTATGTATCTCTTCATCTGGATGTCCATCATCCTTTTTCATATTTATTAATAAACTGGTAAATCTAAGTGTTTCCCTGAGTTCTGTGAGCCCTTCCAGCAAATTAACCGAACATGAGGAGGGGGTCATGGGAACCTGCAATTTGTGGTGAAGTCGGACAGAAGTTGTGGGTAACCTGGGGACCTACTACTTGTGATTGGCATCTGAAGTGAGGGCAGTCTCATGGGACTGAGCCCTTAACCTGTGAGATCTGACTCTGTATCTCCAGGTAGATAGTGTCAGAATTGAGTTAAATTGTAGGACACCCAGCTGTGTTGCAGAATTGTTTGGTGAGGAAAAACCTGGCACATCTGTTGTGAGAAGTATTATGAGTGTGGTAGTAGCGTGAGAGTAAAGGAAAAATAGGAAGAAGACTACTGGGTTTTTCTAACTCCCTTGTTGAATGTTATTTACTAGTTAAATTAATCATTGAAAGAACAGAGTTAAGAATTGACGGGTAAAGCAGCTGAATAACCCTAGAGAGTTGCATTGTTTTTCTCTTGGTCTAAAACGTGAATTAGAGATAAACTTTAAGTAATTATGATGATTTGCTTTTTAGTAATAGAATGGACAAACCATTGGCTTCCCATATGGGATGACCCAGCTGTTTAGATGATGGTGTTGTAGCTCAAAATCATTGTTCCTCAGGAAGCATTTGAAATAAAGGCTCTGGAGGTAGAATTTTATAAATCAACTCTAAAAGTAATGGCAAATATTATACTTAGAACTTGGTCTAGGTCAGAAATCTTGGAAATTTCTTACTAGGTTTCTAGGGATGATTTAATATAATAGACTTCTCTCATATATAGAATTGTCTCTGTCCTAAACTTGAATTTCTTTTCAGATAATTATTCTAGTTAAAATGCCTAGAGACTACTATAAAGTATATAAAGCAGATGCTTGTAAATAACCAGACTATTGAAATCTTTTTAGATTAGAAGAACATATTTGTAGAGAAACTAGTGGAAATTTAATCAAAGCGTTGACATGCTGCCAAATAAATCAGTGAAAAATAGTCATCACATACTGAAAATTCAAAAATAATCATTATCAATCAAATCGACCATGCTAAACAAAGATAAACAATGGGAGAAAAGCAGAACCAGAATTTCTGAAAACAATACTTCCAAGTATTGCATAACAGAAACAGCATTTTAGTGAACAATCTTTAGAATTTATCTAAAATTCCCTAATAATACCCTTGCAATGGTCATTTCAGAAACTGTTTTTCACTAGCATTATACTTGCACAAATTGAAAACTTTGCCTAAAGAATAGACTGAGAGCTCCAGGTTAAGCCCAAGTGTTTGTAACCTAGGTTACTTTTCCTGCTTCTTCTTGCACTCAGTTGCCTAGGCCAGAAACCTAGGAGTCATCTTTGTTCGTCTCTTTCCCTTTTCTCAAACCCGGTATCCAATCCATCAGCAAATCTTGTCACTCTTGCCTTCAAAATATATCTCAGATTAAATTCCTTCTCACCACTTCTGCTCTGTCACTCTATTCCAAGCAACCAGGCCACCATCATCTGTCACATGATTTATAGCAATCGCCTTCCAACTGGTCTCTCAGATTCTATTCTTAACCCCTCACAGGCTATTCTCCATATAGCAACCAAGGATCCTTTACAAATGAAATCATGCTTCTCTCTGTGCAAAATCCTTCGTTGGTTTCTTATTACACTTATAATAAAATTTAGCTTTCCTACTGTGGCTTAAAAAGGTCTACTTGATTTGGCCCCTCTTCTCATTCACTTCATGCTCTCCCAATCCAGTTCACTCTGCTTCAGACTCTGGGGCATTTGTTCTGTCTCCTAAAGAAGCCAGACTTATCCTTTTAAGCTTTTTAACTCCTCCTATTCCCTCTGCCTGGGTGCTCTCTCTTCGGATTTTCAAGTAGATTTCTCCTTCCTGTCAGCCATTCTTACCCTCACTTTCTCACTTTTTCCCCTTTAACCTGCCTCATTTCCTTCAGAGCACTTGTCACTATGTGAAATTGTAGGATTTACTTATGCATTTATTTATTTACTTGCTTAGCGTGTATCTCTACCATTAGAAAATAAGCTCCCCATAAAGTGTTAGGATTTTTAGGCTTTTTTTGTTCATCACTGTGTCCTAGCTCTAAAGTACTTGGTGATATCTATTGAATAAGTGAATGAAGAATGAATAAATTTCTGTGGAAAACCTAGGTGAAAGGAAAGGATCACTGGTCCAGAGAATAATTCTAATGAAGTAAATTCAAGAATCAAACATATTCAAAAGTATACAGTTAAAATAAAAAATAAGTAGACATAATCTAAATTGTGCTCCAGCATATGCTAAGACTCTCTTTCCCGAAGAGTCTATTTATACCAACAGGAACTGAAAGAAAGACTCTTACAACCAACTGTGAGATTTTTGCTTAAAATTTGCGTTTCAGTACAATGGAAAGTGTGCGTGTGTTTGTGTGTGTGTGTGTGTGTGTTGAAATTCGTCAGAAATTATCAACTATAGATGTGGAGACGTGACTTAAGACATATGATCCAGGACTAGCCATTCAGACTTTTCTTCTCTGGAATTTATATGTGAGTACAAAAAAATTGA
Organism: Tapirus indicus; assembly: GCA_031878705.1. NCBI lineage: Eukaryota > Metazoa > Chordata > Mammalia > Perissodactyla > Tapiridae > Tapirus > Tapirus indicus. The sequence goes on along the minus strand of CM062921.1, from coordinate 110,592,518 downwards.
AGCTCTCACCTTCCTCTTATGTTCTTCCCCGCTTGGATGACAAAAACCTCAAGCTGACTTTGGCCAAGTTCTCCTCTGCTTGGAGAAAATTTAATTATACCAAGAGAAATTGAAGCCAATTTAAAAGGGAGCAGAGATGGGACAGGGTTGGAGAGTGGGGAGGAAAGGGGAACCAGATGCTATCATCTGAGTCCTAGTATCTACATCTGCCTGATGCCAGCTCTACCTCTGTCCTTCCTAAGTCAGTGAGCCAATTAACTCTTTTTATTTTTCAAAGCTAATTTGAGTTGGTTTTCTGTCACTTGCAGCAAAGACTCCTGAGTAATTCATTTAGAGAAGAATAAAGTCCCTGATTAGATGCTTTAAACATTCTCCTGATTATTAGACAAAATATATGGATGGATATTACATTAGAATCATGGACATATTATCCTATGATAGCAGGGCTCTCTAGAGTGTATCTGGTCCAGGATGCTTTGTGTAAATATAATCTTGCCTAAAGCCCTGTATGTAAAGCAAATAAAAATGGAGATGTGTTTTGTATAGGTGTTCCCAGATTCCTCCATACAGAGGGCTTTGAAAGGGCTCTATGGACTGACCAACAGGCCTCTTTGGGGCATGGTTTGAGAATGAATAAATTGTAAATGTCAAAGTAGGGAAGTTAAATAACTTTCTCCAGGCATATAATTAGTTGATTAACTCACTGGCCATGAGAAAGAAATGGATAAAGATAATAAACTGTATGTTTATAAACCTTCATTCAGAGTAATTTCATATCATTGGCCTTCTCTCAAAGTCACTATACTTCTTAGAATCTTAAATTTTCAAAGTGAAGCTCAGAGCCTTTAACCTAGTATACAAGCCTCTTGATCTAACTCTGTTTACTCCTCCAACCTAATTCCACTAGATGCCTTTGTCAAGATGTTAAATATTCCTGAAAACATGGTTCTTTGGCTTCCTTATATCTACACACGCATTCACCTCTGACCACAATGCTCTACTGGACTTCGTATATTCTGTGCTCCTAAGAGTCTTGGGATGTGGGAGATACTCAACAGATGTCTGCATAAAAGAATGAATGAACTTCTTGTCTTTCAGAGGCATTTATTATCTAGAGAAATCAGAGACATCAGAAGCATATTGGGAATTAGCTTATTAAACACAAATTATTGCTCATTTAGAAAACAATGCTTAAAAGAAGTTGTGTAATTTTTAGATTGATAAAGATGAAAACATTGGGGATTAAGAAACAGCATCTACTTGCACTTAACACATGTTCTTTAGTTTTCTTACTACAGGATTCCCAAGAGCCCCAAAGCCTTAATTGTTGTATCAATAAAAAAGATAACCTGACTTTTCAATCTTTTATTTTTACCATTGTACAAACACAGTAATGTGCTGTGTGACCCTGTTAAAAGTATTACACCAGGCCAAACTGCCAAGTTATAATTTGCTTTAGTTTAAACATACTTTTTATTAAGAAAGTTCAGTCTCATATAGATTACTGTTTTTAACTTGAGCAAATTTATTTTGGCAATATAATTTAATTAAATAAAAATTCATTATCCTTAAATCAACTTTTGATGAAATAAATATTTACAGAAGGGCCATGAAAATTTTGAGAGTAGAGTATTTATTTTAAACAGAAATGAGAAAATAAGTAGTTTTATTTTTAGGCTAGTTTATATAGCCATGAATATTTTTAATTTTCTTGCTGGACTTTTTCATTTTTCTATGGGTGAATTGTATTTAACAAGAATAGCATATTTTCGGACTGGAATGTGGTGGGTCTTCAAGTTTGGTATATATGTTAGAGTCTCTCTAGGGCGTTATATAATGTATATCCTTGGGTCCAACTACTATATGGAGCCTAGAAATACTTTTTTCCAAGTCTAACAAGTCATTCTGATATTGCTGATTTAAGGATCCCATTTTAAAGAGCAAAAAGCTAGAATATTCCCTGATAATATGTAGAAAAACAATTAAATGAGTGAGGAAACTTGTTTTTCTCTTTAGAAAGAAAAGTCATAAGTCTAAGGAGTTCAAGTAATTCATAAAAACAGTGGTAAGATTACAAGTAAAATGAAAAAAAGTCCATGCTGTTAATTACTGGTCATATATTGTGAAAAGAGCCCAATTGGAGAAACTTCTGGGCTTTTAAGTCAGAAAAACATGAGTTTAAATTTTAACATTATTACTCACTAGCCATGCCCTTACTAAATATCTCTGAGGCTGTATTTTTTCATATACAAAATGGAAGTAATGATACTTACTCATAAAGTTGATGTCAAGTGAGAGTTAAATAAAGTGTATGCAATGGTTTTACCCTTCTCCAGATACTTAGAAAGAATTTGATTCATTTATTCGTTCAGTAAATATTAACTGGAACATTAATTGGGCATTCTCTGTAAGCCAGGCATTGAAGCCCATGTGCTAAAGCCTGGAAAAGATTTACTTTTTGTAACAAGGGAGCAAACTGATACTTCATTTCTTTTTTAAAAAAATCTTTAATTACCAAAGCCATAGATAAATATATACCCTTTGTGAGCTTGTCAAAGTCATTCATTTCCCATCCTCCAGCACTTCTTTCCTCTCTGTAATCTTTGTATGGATCTTTCCAGATCTTTTTCTATTAATGTTATCATTTTATAATAGTCTACCAAATCCAAGTATTAGAACTTTTATTTTTCAATTGGGATAATGTTGCTTCAGTGACAAACACAGGCTTAAAAATAGCTGTTTATTATCTTACAAATCAAGTCCAGATACTAGGCAGAACTCCACAGTAAACCCATTAGCTACATGATATCAGCAAGGACATGGGTCCCTCCATCTTTCCATGCTCTCATCCTCCATTTAACAGAAGCCCCTCACTTTGCCTATGGCTACAGAATGGCTGCCACTCTTTTAGACATCAGGTCTTGAGCAGTGTTCAAAAGTAGAAACTGCAGTTTTCCTACATCTCTCTTTATAAAGTATTTTCTCAGAAGCTTCCAGAAGACTTCCTCTGACATCTCATTGGCGAGGTTACAATTCATGATATGCCTAAACAAACTACTTGCAAGAAGAGTAGAATTACTGTAATTGGGTTAGAGAATTGGCATTCACCCTCATATTCCTTACAAATATGGGAAGGGTAAACGTGAACAAATTAAAGTCTCTGCAACAAGAAAGAACATGGGTGAAGGATGGATGGTGGGTTGGTAACCTTCAGGGTCTGCCAGAAACACAAATTAAATGGAAACTGTTGCATAATGACAACAAGTTTATTGCTAGAAAAAAAGTAGATATTTCTAGTCATCCTTCAAATCTCAGCTCACCTTTTGCTTCCTCCAGCAAACATTTCTTTGACTTCCCAAACTAGGTCAGGTCTCTGTTTTACGTCTTCGGAGGACCGTTGGCAATTTCAGAGCTAGCTAGCACAAATACTGCTGTGGGATTATTTGACTCATGGATGACTTCCTATCTACACTATAATATCTAGGGGAGCAGAAAATAGGGTTATTTTACTCACCTTTATAGCCTTTACGCCTAGTACAGTGCCTGGAATGTAATAGGTGCATAAAACTTTTATATAGAATAGAATGAATGAATGATTGAGAAGAAGGGTAGTTTTTACTGTTACTGAAATAATCCAGTACAGTCGAGGGATGGAAATATGGCACAGAAAAATTAAATGTAGTATAACAAATTTTTAAAGTTGACACGTGCAGAACCTGCCTAGACATTAAGAATTTAAACATGCTATCTCTGGGGCAGGAGATAGTGTTTTGAATTTTTTAGTCCTGTTCTTAAAAAACTTATGAAGCAGACACTGACTCTCTAACATGAATATTTCAACAGTTAAAACCCCCTCGGTTGGCCTTAATCTATGGCTGTTCCGTGCGTGTGTGTGTGTATGGATGTATGTGTGTATGTAAGTGGGAGACCCCATTACTTTCATCTAGAATTCTGTTTTAAATTAGAAAAAATATTGGGGAAGTTAAAAAATCAATTAACAGAACAAACTAATAGGAAAATAGTACTCTGTTTTAGTAGAACCTAGCAGCAGACAATCAGAAAGCAGGGCTTTGAGGTTGAAAATGGGGGGGGGGGGCAGGCGGAAGGGTTTCTGAGCTGTTTTATTTAAAGATTCTGAAGAGGGGAGGGAATTCTTCTACAGAATGGGCACATTCCATCTGTTTGGTCTTAGAAGGAGTCTCTGAACTATGTCACACTGTCCCTAACTCTGCTCTTAGCCATCCTGGCTGTGTGAGATTGATGGCAGAGAAACAGAGCAGTAGGAAATCAAGAACAGAACAGCCTTATCAATCTCTCTAGACAGGCAGCCTTGAAAGGCCATGATGTATGAATTGATCTTCTTGGCATCTTCCTGCTACAAGAAAAAATCCATGAGCCTTTCTAGCTAAAGAATGATAAAATCCTAATACCTTAGTGTTCTGAAACTTTGTTATGGTCCGTAGAATTGACTTCGGTTCTTGTACTTGTTGTGGTCTGTAGATCCATGTAACTGAGTGTGTCTATTTGTGTTTTCTTATAGATGGCAGAATATCAGTCTTTTCCCCTACCTCATCCTTAGAGATATCATGGCATGTGCTCAACAGATATATGCATATATTGCATTATTAAAAAACACTGTGACATGGTGAAATGAATAAAGCAAACAATACTTGTAACAAAACAAGCATTATTTCAACTATACCTACTATCCTCTTTTCCAGCCACCAATATATTTTTAAATAGTAAATTGGCTGTTGGTGCCAAGATAATTTCCAGTGAATATTGAAGTGTCTTGACTATTTAGCTTAGGAAAATTAATCATAAAGAGCCAGAATCATTTCTAAGGAAGAATAAATATGAGATGCTTTCTTAATAATAAGCAATATTCTTCCCCAGCCTTCATCAGATTCTGATCTTGTTCTAGTTCTTCAGTAGGTTCATAATTTGTTGGGTACTCAACTTATAATATAAAAATAGAGTTCTTTTTGACTGAGGGCAGGACTTTTGACTCTCATCTAGTTGGTAAAGAGTGTCAAGGTCAGAGGAAATTGGTACCCTCAAAACTGATATGAGAAGTATGTTCAAATGCTGATGGGTATACATCTTGAAATTGCTGAGTTTCTTATGGATTGTGTACAGTTACAGGGCATCATGAAAAATACTCTTGACTAGTTAAAAAACTTCTTTCTGACTTTACAAAATGAGAACTGTTTTTCTCCAGGAATCAAGATATGGCCTCTCTCATCACTTTTCTTCATGGAAGGTTTTCCCAGTTCCTACTTATTTTTTTCCTATTAGGTATATGTGAACAAAAGTGGAAACCACTGATAGTGAACCCAGAACATTCTGAGTACGAAGCAACAAAAACCTGAACCTATAATTGTGGCTCAGGCTATTGCAATGTTGATTACAATCAATGGACTATATAGCACAAGTTTTCTTATTTCTTTGTTTTTATGATAGACAGAAAATATGAGATCAACTATTATTACATAACAAGAGAGAACACTTTAAATTATATCACAAGATCCCTGGTCTTAAAATTTAATTTAATTTAAAATATGTATGAGGTGCTTTATTCTTACTAAATTTGTTTATGATATATGTCATAAAGTGATTAAAAATTAAACATTGCATAAAACATAAACAGTAGAGGTTATGTAAATGATAGGACTGATGTGAATATTTGTTTTATTTCTCCTTTTGATCAGATTGACACAATCAAGCAAAATTCAACCAAATTAGATTTTAGTCCTTTAAAGGAAGTCATTCAACTGAAACTAATTTTCTCATCCCTTGCCTGCTCTCTGTGCTGTCTGATTAATTTATAGTCAAAACCAAGGGATGGAAATAGATACATTGCTGCAACTTATTTGTTTCTCCTAGAGGTTACTTATTTCTTTTTGGGGGGTTTATTTCAATTGCATTGTTGATGTGGAGAATTTATGTGAAGTGCTGAAGTTGGGCTCAAATCAAACTTCCATAAAAACAGAACTTATAAATAAAGCTTAATGAACAACAATTTAGAAAAGATGTTCCAAAAACTTAATAATACAATGAAAAGAGCACCAATATTATCAGAAAAAATGCTGCAAAAAGATTTCTTTGATCAAGACAGTTTAAGTTGTGACTGTTTTATGTCTTAGGGAATTGATTATTTTCCATCTGAATTGCATTTTGTCTCTTCCATGTCTTTAATATACTGCTCTGTCCGTTCTACTCAAGTACTTAATTTTTTTTTTTTAGTGGGTAAAGAAAGAGAGAGCACAGAAGCAAGTAAGAAAACAAGACAAGCCCAAAGTGATATCCAAAGTGGCCAAATAATGTAGACAAACAGAAAAATAATTTTTCTTGATGAAGTCCTAAAAACTCTATCCAAAATCTGTACATTAAGCAAGAAAGACTAATGTACATCTAATTGAGTACAGAGCAACATGAAAAATGAGCGATTTTTAGCATGTTGAATGAAGTTGCTGTGTTATCCTGATATTATTTAGTGTCTCCAAATTTCTATTTAGCAATTAACAATCTATACGAGGGGTTGTCAAGCTGCAGCTTGTGGGTTGGCTGCCTATTTTTATAATTAAAGTTTTATTAGAACATAGCTGTACCCATGTGTTTGTGTATTGTCTAGGCTAGTTTTGTGTTACAAGAACAGAGTTGATTTGTCATAATAAAGACTCACACAGCATAAATATATACTGTATGACTCTTTACAGGAAAAAGTTTTCCAAATCTTGGTCTCTACAAATGAAAATAATTAAATTTAAGCTATTTTAAGATGACATAATTGAGGCAATTTTACCAATGAAAAGATGAAGATGAGTAGTAGAAGTCTGAGATAAGCAATAATGTGTTATGAGGTTTATCTTTCTAAAATTGTACATTTACAAGAAAAAGCAGTTTTACTCCAAGAACACAATGAGTAGGAAACATTACCTGTTTGGATTTAAAAGGGAAAAGAAGGCTTTTTAAAAATATGTCTGTTTGTTAGGGTAGGATAACTGCTATACCAAACAACGCTAAAATTCAAGTGACTTACCTCACTATTACTATTAGTATTATTAATTTTTCACACATATAACAATCTGAAAATACTCCTCTTTGGCAGGCTCTTCAGGGCCATTGTCCTCTGCTTACAATTTCTTGGCTCCTCATGTTTTCCTGGTAGCATTTTCTTCTAGGTCCTTGGAGCTTTCTTCATTTCACTTTCTGATGGGGAAAAAGAATGGAGAATTGTAAATGGGAGGGTTTTATGGACCATATTTGAAAGTGTGGTCCATCATTTCCACCCAGATTCCACTGTTCAGAACTTAGTCATATAGCTTTCACACAATTGCAAAGATGGCTGGGATATGTGGTCTTGCTGTGTGCTTGAGTGGAATAGGGGGTTTGTTTGATAAACTAGCTAGTTTCTGTATTAAGTGCATATGCCTACTGTGCACACACACACATTGTAATATGAAAGAAGCAGTTTGTAATCTCCTTCATAAACAGTAGTCAACTGTTATTTCTAGTAAAGTAGCCTAATTTAAGAGACTGTGCTAATTGTTCAAGTTCACGCATTCAAATTACATCAAATTTATTTACTGAACTGATTATTCTCTTAACATTAAAATAATATCATTTATGACAATTAGCTTATATTCTTATGTAATAAGAATAAAATTTAGTGCTTAGATGTCACAAATAAAAACTAAATGTGAATATCCTTTAAATATTCTAACTAAGGAAATATGAATGTTTCCGTGTAAAGCTGAACAAAAGATATGAAGTTATCAACATCTATAGTCTAGAGAGTAGTGCTGTCCAAAAGAAATATGATGCAAGCTATATATATAATTTCCAATTTTCTAGTAGCCATATTAAAATTGAAAAAAAAGGTGAAATTCTTTTTAATAATATATTTGATTTAATCCTATGTATCCATAATATTATAGTTTCGGCATGTAATCAGTATGAAATTATTAAAAATTTTTATGAGTCTTCAAAATCTAGAGTGTATCTTATGCTTCAAGCCTGTCAGTTGCCGTATTTCAAGGACTCAATAGCCACAGGTGGCTACAGCTACCATATTGGACAGTACTTTCCTACATCATTGACTCTCAGACTTTAGCGAGTCTGACAATCATCTGGGGAATTTGTTGAAAGTATGGATTCCAGGTTCTCACTTAGAGAGTCTGATTCAGTAGGTTGGGGTGGGACCCAAGAATCTACATTTTAATAGATATTCTCATAATTTTCGTGCAGGAGATCAGGGATCTACACTTGACAAAAGGCTGCTCTAGAAATCTCTAAGGTTTCTTCCACCACCAATTTTGTGGTTTCTAGGATTTTTCAGAACCTACAGTTCTAATGATTTCAGCTTGTAGTATTTATTATAGCATATCATTTTGTGGAAAATTTGTTTAGGGGAGCATATTGAATTTCAGATCTTTGAAGATTTGTAACAAAACCACATGGCAAGTTAGAGTTGATTGGGTCCATCTTTGTTCCAGCTCACGCTCCTTCCCCACTGAGTCAAGGGACAGATGGATAGGAGGCACCTTGACAGTGTCACTGAGAAAAGTACTCTCTTTTTTGCCAAATATGAAAAAACTTACCCATTTTGATAATCACAGTAAGTTTCAGATTTCAAAAAACAAATTCATATGTAGTAGATCTCAGCTTTTTAAAAATGCTTCTCACATTCTAAATTAGCAACAAATGGTTTACTTTTACTGTTTTATTATGCTTCTCTATTGTGAACTTCCCTCAGATCCTCAAGCTCATATGCTTTCCTATAGACTCTACCAGATGTCTTCTTTTGTCTGATACTGTATTTGTCTGAAATACAAATGACTACTATTTAGAAAATCCAACATCTCTGTATATACAAATTATTTGGAGATATATATATATATATATATATATATGAAAAAGTTTTCTAAAACATTTAAAAATATCAAGTCTCTCAAAATGTTACGTGTATATTAGCAGCAGCTTCTGTTTTAGAAATAAATGACAGTTTTTCATTATTTTCCAATTTAAAAGGATTGATTCCATTTACTCATATCTGTGAATCATTATCTTCTAATATCAAGAAGACCAAGGACTTCTTAGAGTTCACATCCTTTCTTCAGGAGAACTAAAGGAAAGAGGAAAATACATTTTTATCTGAGGATGAAAAAAAAATTTCTCAAAATCCTATTCAATCCTCTCCACGATCAATCACGGTCCAACATACATCTCCAAGCTATTTTCTTTCCAAGACATGTACTTTTAAGTGAGGTATGAAATGTCTTCTAAGCGAAGTGAAGGATTTTGGGGGAGTGTTAATACCAATAATTTATTAGATCTAATTTTTCACATATAAATTGAGCATATTCTAGGAGCAAGTGAGTGCCATGCATATTACTAAGAATACAATAAACCTTAAGACATGATCCCTACCTCCAAGAATATTCAAGTTGTGCTTGTATACATGCCATTTCATTTATTTCTTAGATAAAACCTTGTCAAGTAACTGTTATTATTATTTGAACTTTGCAGATCGAGAATCTTGGACCCAATGTTATGCAGATCCTAAGTGTTAAAATAGGAGTGTATCCCCATATTTTAACTCAGGTCTGGAACTCTTTCTACTACATCTGGTGAGTATAGGGGGAGAGGGCAGAGGCAAAAACAGAATGTACTCAATTTCAGTGAATGTTATTTATGGTACTTATCTTAATCCCTCCCATTATGTAGCAAATATAATGTCCCAGATGATTTCCATAAAATGAGAGAAATCTTGTGTTTGAAGAGTGATGTGGAGAAAATGAGACTACTAAAGATGATCAAGAATAGAACCAAACTAATCATTATATTCCTTTAAAAAATACATGATAAAGTACTTATTCTTAGATCCTCATATAGTCATTTTCTTCTACCCGAAAGATATTTAATGTTATATTGTTATGCCATCACATACTGAACGGTGAAAATTGGTGTAATTTAGTTCATGTGGAAAGCTATTGAGACCCTTAGAGTAAGAAACTTTTTAAAGTGACAATCCTTCCTGGAGTGTTAAAAATATCAATTGTTATACAGTCTGACAAATCAGAGTTAAATGATAGTTAATAACATGCTTTTAATAGAGAAAAGACACAAAGTACTGTACTGTACTATCTTTTGTATCTTTTCATGTTAGCAGGGAATAATTTCCCAGCTCCTTTCAGTCTCCACCCACCAAATAAAAAAGATTAAAAGTGAGATTTAAAAATCAACAATTTTGTTAAGCTACAATTGGATTACAGAGAATACCATTACAGAGACAGATTATATATGTTGAACATATTTTCAAACATTATTGATGGTTCACAGTACCTGAGCTTTATTGATGTGCAAGTGCTGCAGTCTGATTCAATTAGCCTCCCTTCAGTCCCTTTTCATCAAATAGTTATTCTAAGACTAAAGATGAGTAAATTAATAAAGATTGCCATTTAAAGAATAATGACTGGAGAGTTGTCAGTGGGAGGTAAGTTCAAGATTAAAATGAACAGTAACCTAATTTCTGTCTTTTTTTCTATTTTTCTCATATTCTCCAGCTTTATTACAGACCTTGCTCTCCATACTCTGGACACAAGATCTCTGAGCTTGCTTTTTCCTCCACCAGGTAACGTCTCTTTATCCCCTTGTTTGTCCTACAGATAGCTGATTTATCACTTTCCCCTCTAAGAGGCCATTCCTAACCTCTCTGATTGATCAATTCTCTTGGATATATCTTTTATAGGACCATATGCCTCTCCTTAGGAGCGTTTATCCAGGGTTAAATTTTCTTTTTAACTGCGTGATTATTTAATTTGTTTCTACTTTCTCTACTAAACATATGCCATGTGAAAATAGGGCTGGTGTCTGGCTGGTTAGCCACTGTTTGCCCAGTATCCATTGAAATATCTGATGAAAATCTAAGTTAAAATGGTATCTCCTTATCTCCTCATATAGCCCCTCGCGTTCTCTTCAGTTGGTAATTTATTGTGTAGTTTTGTCGCAGCCAAAAGTAATTTTTGCATTGGACCCATACATCTAGCACCATTTTGATTATAAACAATTTTTGATTGAAAGGGTCTAATTTTGTGTTTTGGTGTTTGATTATTTTAGGGAAGCTGCACAGGTTCAAGATGCAGGTTCAAACCTTGTTAGGCTTAATGAATGAATAAAAATTCCACTAGAATGTTTCCTAGTATTGCTCTATTACAAAACATCATTAAATTTTTAACTTACAAAAAGATATTAAACATAATGAAACAAACTTTTAAAAACTCAACACCCAGCTTAAATAATAAAAAAGACAACTTTGTCAAGGCAGCTGATACCCTCTATGAACTTTCCAAGATCATCTTTCCCAACAAGCCCCAAGGGGTAATCCTTATCCTAAATTTGTTTATCATTCTATGTATTTTTCATATATTTGTATATATATATCTTTGTATATTTTTAAACTTTATATATTTATATTTTGTATGCATCCTTCAACACATTGATTTTTTCCCTCAACATTATAATCATAGGTTCATCCATATTTTTATATAGGTTTAGTTCGTTGATTTTTTTTCTCCACTGTAGAGAGAAATTTAGGCTATTCCAATTTTTAGTATGTAATAAAATGGTTTCTATTAATATCCTTGTGAATGTGTTTTTATATACCTATGTGAGAGTTTCTCTAGACTATATGTCTAGTTGTCGAATGACCGGGTCACAAATTTGTTAAATGTTTGACGGTACTGGTTATGTCAAATTGTTCTCCAAAGTGGTTGTACCAGTTTATATTCCCATAAGCAGTTTAATAGATTTATTTTTACTTCACATCCTGATCCACACTTGGTATTGCCAGATTTTTAAATTTTGTCAGACTTGAGTTATGGACACAGTGTGGATAAATCATAGTATTAGTTAAATGATGAAAGCAACTTTCAGAAGACTGCATACAGTATCATACAAATACCCTTTTTCTTTTTGATGACAGGGGAATAATAAATTCAAAGACCAGGAAGGTGGTTCTCTCTGTGGGAGGCAGGATACAAGTGGATAGAATGGAAAGAAAAAAAAAAGTAGCAGAAAATGTTAGTAATGTTCTCCAACTTGCATATGAATTTGGATTTATGATTGTTACACACAATAAAATAAATAAAATAGCAAGTCATATATGTATCAATATACCAATTATTTTAGTATGTCATGAATTGTGGAATTTGATCCAATTATATGCACCCAAGGACCAAAAAATAAATAAATAGATAGACAAACAGAAAGATAAGTATGTGTATTGTGTGAAATTGTATTATATTGTGATTTGAATTAGGAATTCCTTCATTTTCCAATAAAGTCAACCACCTTTTAAAATGTATCGGCAATTTACGATTTCTGGTCTGTGAATTATCTGTTGATATATTTCCCCAATTTTCTATTGGATTAATCATATTTTTCTTTTGGATTTGAAATTTCTTAAATATATTTTGATTATTAATCCTTTTCTGTTTAAATGTGTGCACATTTCTCCTCTCTTTATTTCACTCAATCAACAAATACATAATGAGCTCCAATTAAGAGCTAGGAAACTGTAAGTTTCTAGGTGCTTGGGATACAGGCAAAAACAGAGCAGACACATCCAAGCTTCATGAAGCATATGTTTTATTTTGGGAGAAAAGAAGATTAAAAACACATAAGTTTCTAAGGGAATGAAAAGAGAAGTCACAGACTAGGAGGAAATATTTTCAAAATACACATTTGATTAAGGATTGGTATCCAAAATATACAAAGAACTCTTAAAAGTTAAAAAAAAGAAAACAAGCAACCCAATTACAAAATGAGTGAAAGCTCTGAACAGACATCTCACCAAAGAAGATATACAGATGGCAAATAAGCGTATGAAAAGATACTTAACCTCATATATCATTAGGGAATTGCAAATCAAAACAAAAATGAGGTATCACTACACACCTATTAGAATGGCTAAAATCCCAAACACCTAGAACACCAAATATTCATGACATTGTGAAGCAACAGGAGCTCTCATTTATTAGTGGTGAGAATGCAAAATGGTACAGCCACTTTGGAAGTCAGTTTGGCAGTTTCTTATAAAACTAAACATACTTTTACCGTATGATCTGGTAATCACACTCCTTGGTATTCATCCAAATCAGTTGAAAGCATGTCCACATAAAACCTGCACAGGAATGTTTATAGCAGTTTTATTCATAATTGCCAAAGCCTGGAAGCAACCAAGATGTCCTTCAATAGGTGAATGGATAAATAATTATATGTCCATACAGTTGAATATTGTCAAGCACTAAAAAGAAATAAGCTAGCAGGCCACAAAAAAGACACGGAGGAACCTTAAATGCATATTGCTAAGTGAAAGAAGCCAATCTGAAAATCTACATACTATATGATTCCAACTGTATGACATTCTGGAAAAAACAAAGCTATGGAGACAGTAAAAAGATCAGCAGTTGTCCGGGTTTGGAGGGAGGGATGACTAGATGAAGCACAGAGGATTTTTAGGGCAGGGAATCCATTCTGAATGATACTGTAATAATAAATACATATATCATACATTTGCCAAAATCCATAGAATGAACGACACCAAGAGTGGACCCTAATGTAAACAATGGAATTTAGTTAATTAATGTATTAATATTGGCTCCTCAATTATAACAAGCATACCATACTAATGCAAGATGTCAGCAATAGAGAAAACTGTGGGGAGAGGTAAGGGAATATATGGGAACTCTCTGTACTTTCCACTCAATTTTTCTGTAAACCTAAAACTGCTCCAAAAATAAAAGCACAAAAGTGTATGGTATGTCAGGTGGTGATGAGTACTTGGGAAAAAAATGAAACAAGGCAAAGATACAACAGTTACTGGGAGGAGAATGCTGTGCTGCCATATTTTTACAGAATGATCAGGAAAGATCTCCCTGAATAGAAAATATTAGAGCAGAGAATTGAAGAAATGAGATGTTGAGCAAAGTGGATATGTAGGAGAAGAGTGATTTAGTAAGGAAAACAAGGAGGGCAATAACCTTGAGGTTGTCCTGGGCTTGGTGTGTTTGAGAAAGAGCAAAAAGTCAGTACATGAAGTGGAATGAGCAAAGGAGAGAGTAATAATTTTGGTCAGAAACACAGAGGAAGTTCAGGTCATGAAGAAACATATAGAGTAGTTTAAGACTTTGCCTTTCACTCTGAGTGAAGTAGAAAGCCAGTAGAGGTTTTGAGGAGAGACTGGACTTACTTACGTTTTACAGAATCATTCTGGCTGCTGTGTTGAAAATAACCTGTAGGTGACAAAGACAGAAAGAGATAGGTTCCCATTCAGTGACTGGATTTTGATGTTCATTTTGATAAAAATGTTTTTAGCTTTAATCATTTTCTATCCTCATCCAATAGCATAAATATATATCTTTATAATATAATAGTTTCTTAATATTTTGTAGAATATGTATTACATTCACTCTACCTTATTCTTCTTCAATATTGTATTGACCATTATTAACCCTTTGCTCTTCCATATAAATCAGCTTAAGTACTCTGAAAATCCATGCTAAGATTTTTACTGAATTTGCATTGAAGTTGTAGATTAATTTGAGGATGATTTATACTTCTACAATATTGAGTCTTCCTATCCATGAACAGGGGTCTATATTTCTAAGTATTTGGTCTTCTTGAAAAGTTTTGGATTTTTGATGCACAAAGATAAATGATCTGGAAACACATACTGTGCTTTAGGTATCACTTTTACTGGGAAAAACTTATGAGATGGGAGTTAGATCATCCGTTGTCCTCTGCTCTGCAATGGCAGCACAGGATCTAATTGTGCCAGATATGAGGCTGTGGACCTGAGCCCTTGGTCTTTGACTAAGTTCTTAGTTTTCAATTGCATGACTGTGGAAGAACAAGCCCCTCTCCTCATGTGATTGGAGTTGGTCTCCAACAGTAACTTGACATGCTCAAAACCTGACATCCACCCTGTTCTGCCATATCAGCATTCACTGTGGCTGGAGCAAAAGTCTCTATCCTGGTGATATCTCTCCTGGGGGTCCATGATTTTAAGTTTCCCCTGTGTGGTGTGGAAGACCAGTGTCCTGATTTGTAACCTTATCACTCTATCAAAATGATTGCCTGAAGAACTTGCTATAGTTGGTTTTCCATATAGTTATTATAGGAGACATTACACAGCATCAATTTTGGACAAATTAATCCTTTCTTCTCAGTTTTCTACATAATACCAACATAAATCTTTTGGTAGAGAGACTTCTAGGAGCTTTATATTTTTATCATTATGACATTTTTAAAAATATCCAGCAGCTTTGCTAAACTTTCATTAATACTAATAATTTGTCTATACGCTCTTTTGGGGTTTGTTATAGACTGAATTGTGTCTCCTCAAAATTCATATATTGAAGTCCTAATCCCAGTACCTCAGAATCGGACTGTTTTTGGACACAAGGTCTTTAAAGAGGTAAGTTAAAATGAGGTCATTAGGGTGATCTAATATGACTGGTGTCCTGATAAGAAGAGATTAGGACAGACTTGCACAAAGGGAAGACCATGTGAAGACGCGAGGAGCTGACAGCCATCCACAAGCCAAGGAGAGAGGCGTCAAAAGAAACCAACACTGTCGACTCCTTGATCTTGGACTTCTAGCCTCCAAGATTGTAAGAAAATAAATTTCTGTTGCTTAGGCCATCCAGTCTGTGGTACTTTATGGCAGCCCTAGCAAGCTAATACAGATTCAAATTGAATCATGCTTCCTAGATATAGTCAGCTCACAACCTGCTTGGTTGTGTGTGGTAGTCTTTAGACAATCACGCCATCTGTGAATGATATTTTATTCCTATAATGTCATTATTATACGTTTCTTTCTTTTTCTTAGTGAATTATTTAGAACTTCCAGTATAATGTTATCAGTGAGAGTAGGCATTAAAGGGAATGCTTGTAATTTTTCACCCCTATGAAGGATGTTTGTTATGGACTTTTGATATATGACCTCTATTAGGTTAATGACTTCCCTTCAATTCTTACTTGAAGAAATTCCTCTTTTAAAATTATGAATGAGTACTTAATTTTGTCTAATACTCTTTCTGTATCAAACAGGATATATATTTTTTACTCTATGTTCATTTTGAAATTTTAACTGGAATAGATACAGGTATTCCTTATATGATATAAAGGAAAAAAAGGAAAAAATAGGGTGAATATTTATAATCTCCTATACAATTTAACAAAATCTGATGAGTGTAGACCCTGGTAATAATACTCTTGCCAGCTCTCTGCAGCCACAATCTTCATTAATTTTATTGTTGACATGTCTTAAACCATAACAATCCAAAGAATGTACACAGTAAATACCCATTTTAGAGATTAGAAATAGAGATGGAGAAGTTACTCTTTTTAAGAGTACAACATGATGTTGGGCAGTAACTCTGTTAACTCTAACAAAGAGGAAAAAATAATAAATTCTTATTAAAAATGAACAATTTTTCACCTTCACAAGCAGTTGTGGAGATTGTCCTATTTCACCTTCATAAAATTAAATATCTGGAGTACAGGAAGTTCATTTTTTATGTATATGTTCTTTTACTTTTGTGTGCAGTTGATACTGTGTTCTAAGCCATTTCTCAGTAACGTTTCTTTATGGGTTTATGCTGATACTTTCACAATTCTCCCTGCGTTTTCAGTATAAATTATAATTGGTCTAGGTCAGGGTTGGCCTTGTCCTCGACCTCAACATCTGAACTTAATTCTTCACTTTCTCTTGTATGGAATCAATCATTTTCTCTCAGGCTATACGTAAGAACATTTCCGTGAGACACTTATCAGGTTTTTTGTGTCTGAGGAGAGCTTTAAATCTGTGCATCTGCTAGACGTTTCAGCTGGTTTTGTTTATCTTAAAAATCTGGCATCAAATCAATCACAGACAATAAAAGAGGGACCCTGAGGAGGAAAATAGAAAGAACTGTAATTTCTCCTTAAGTCATCCAACACACATTTGTGTGTGCTTTGTAGAAGGCACATGATTGAGATCACTTAAGCAACAACGTCTCATTTTACATTGATGCTAGAGAAGGAATTCTCCAAAGTTTACCTGTTCTGTCACAAGTAGGGGCTGAGTCATCTCCGTGATTGAAGTTTTTCTGACTGATTACAGACATAATGCTAAATAAGTCTTTTTGAGTCCTATCGCTTTGTAAGAGGCAAGCTACTGTCTGGGCCATCATTTAATACAAGCTACTGTTGTACGTAAAGTGTTATCACAACTAGAAATATTTTCATTTTAGCATTTTGTGATTCATCTAAAGCAATTATAATTCTTAGTTTTAGTCATGTAATTTCTAAGGAAAGTACAATTGAGAATCACTATATATATGCATATATATGTATACACGTGTAAATGTATGCATATATATATTTTTTTGATAGGATAACCTTGGCAAAAAATAAACTCATTTAAGACAGGCAAATTAGTATATGTTTTTTGTTAAAATCTTCATACCAATGACTTAAATTTCATTAACTTTTTTTTTTTTTTTTTTTGCTGAGGAAGATTTACCCTGAGCTAACATCTGTGCCAATCTTCCTCTGTCTTGTAGGTGGGTTGCCACCACAGCACGATCGCGGACAAGTGGTGTAGGTCTGCATCTGAGAACCAAACCCAGGCTGCCGAAGTGGAATGCACTGAACTTAACCACTAGGCCCTGGGGCCAGCCCCTCATTAACGTCTTTTCAGTTAAGAAGACATTACTTGTTATACATCAATGCCTGTAACAACTGAGTATTCAATTTTGAAAAATAGAAAAACATGTTAGATTTAATTATTGGCCTTAATTCTTCAGCCCTTCCTGCAAGCCCACCATTGTCATGCCCCATTCATGTGCAAAGGGGACTTCCCTTAACTTTGAACTTAGGCATGTGACTGGCATTAGCTGGTGGAATGTAGGCAGGAGTGACAGTATGCCAGGTTTAGGCTTAAGTACATGTTCTTCCATGTTTCTGCTTGCCCTCTTGAGCTTCAGATGTTGCAAAGAGAACACGCGACTTGGCCACCCTGCTGATCCCAGGAGGATGAGAGACACATGGAGCAGAGCCGCTCCTGCTGACTCACCGACGTGCAGTGAGAAGCACAGCCATCCCAGTCATTGCAGCCTGAGCCAGAGCTGCCCAGCTTAGATCAGCTTAATTCAATGAATCTGTGAGAATAATTATTATTACTGTATGCCACTGAGATTTTGTGGTATTTGTTATGCAGCATTATTGTAGCAATAACTGACCAATCCAGGGAGATTCATATTTGTGGAAATGAATAAATATGTTACTTATAAGGTAGTTCTCAGTCCACCCTTTTTGTCTCTTTTCCTGTCATTGCTATTTTGGAAAAAAGGATGATCAGAGTGTCTCCTGGTGATATACCTTCAAGACAGTTACTCAGTGTGCCCTTAAACATGAATCATGTGCCTGAGGTAACCTGCCAACTTGTCTCATTGGTAGGCATGGGCAGCAGTTGGGCATAAACCTTCCCTTCCCTCCTTAGCTCCTACTGGGGCAAAAATAATCAATGAAACTCTGGTGCCAAGAGATTAGATGTCATGTCCCACTTCAAGGGCTGCCTGGGCACTCTCTTCCTTACTCCATCAATTTTAACCATTGGTCCACATCTCCTAGGATCCAGGAAAAGTTTCTTCCTTTAACATGTGTCAACACATATCCCTCACAATAAAATGGAAGTCACTAAATTAATAATTTGTTTCACAGAAATTTTAATGGGGAAATACAGATTCTACTTTTCCAAGAAAGACCTACACACAAATTATCAAGAACTCATTAATAATTAAAACTCTACTGGGTGGAAAGCTGATTTTACATTTAAAGAAAATAATTTCATGCTAAGTTATTTATTTATTTTATTTTAACCACTCTTGTTCCAAAAAAGGAGTTGCTGAAGTATGATAATTAAATGTAAATCCAAGGTCTTTATTAAGAGGGTGTATTTGGATAAATTATTTTTTAAAAATTGTATGTCCTATGTATTTAAAATGGTTTTCCATATGGTTGGAATACATTTATTCTCATCCAAAAGGAAGAGAGTCTTTGAATTAAACTAAGGAAATTTGGGATACATACGATCTTTAGAGAAACCAGGCTGTACCAGCTAATAGATATCTGATTGGGAAACAGAGAATATAGCATATGACAGTTTAATCTCATTATAATTTAAAAATCTGTTGCTTGATCTTTGAAATTGTGGAAAGGGAAACCAGTGATTGAGACTGTAAGGTACATGGTGTTTCTGAAATGTTACTTATTAGCACATTGCAGTGCCGCTCCGATATCTGAGAATCCACGTGCTTATTAGGCCAGGGAGTGGCTGCTTTTGTGTTTCTGTGAAACATTTTGCATCTTTCATGTCTCAAGATGTAGGATATTTTTCAACCTTCTTTGGAAACTCAATACTGTGGTGAAAGGAACAGCAAGTGCAAGTCCAATAGTGACTCTTTCAAATTTAGTGCTGTAAAAAAGACAATTAAAACTAAATTTTTTTTTTTTTTGTGAGGAAGACCAGCCCTGAACTAACATCCGTTATTAATCTTCCTCTTTTTGCTGAGGAAGACTGGCCCTGGGCTAACATCCGTGCCCATCTTCCTCTACTTTATATGGGACGCCGCCACCGCATGGCTGACAAGCAGTGCGTTGGCCGGCGCCCGGGATCCGAACCGGCGAATCCCGGGCTGCCAAGCGCGAACTAAACCGCTGCACCACCGGGCGGCCCCTAAAACTAAATTTTAAGCTCTCATTTTTTCTCATCTCTTATGTTTCTTCTACATCATAAAAAATATGATACACAATTACCATGACTGAGCAACACGCCAGGTATTGGGGAGTATATATGTATCCTTTGTATTTCATTCAGTCTTAAACACCTATGAAGTAGCATTAATTCATTTCATGTAAAACATAAAGACTCCTGGTAAATTAGTAACTTGTCCAAAGTCAAAAGCCAGAGTAGCTGTCAGAGCTATGCCCAGGTCCCCTCGTGTCATCTTGATTTGTTCTCGATACCCATCCTTCATCTTCTGCCCTGCTTAGTTCCTACTGGCTCACCAAGACAGCTGCTCTGCCCAAACACTAAGCACTGCAAGTGCCTGGGGACTTCCATCCCCTGGGTGACCCATAGCCAGTGATAGGCCCGTGCAGGCATATGAAAGCACAGCTCTCTTCAACTCATTCATACTCCAAGGTTCTGGGAGGAATCAGGTGGAGATTGAGACATCGCTTGTCATGGTACTGGCTTGGCTTCTTCCTAGTCCCTACTTGGTTTGCTTACTCCCTCACTGGTGCCTCTGGGGGCACTTACACACAAAATCACATTCCGGGATCTGCTTCTGGGAAATCCAGCCTAAGACAGGTAGGATTTGAACACAGATTGAATCAATTCAAAAATCCAGTTGTCCAATCACTCTGAAAGTTTACTTCATTTTTAGTCTCCCATATTTCATCTTTTTAATCAGTTTATTCTTTGTCTTTTTTTAACCTTCATTCACCTTTATTCTATATTCCAAACTGACATTTGCTCTATCCATACACATTACAATGTAGAAAATGGAACTTTTGTTTACAAAAAAAAGAATTTGTTCATAAATTTTAGTAGCCTTGGCTGGGACACAAGCTTTTCTACCAAGTGTTTACTGTTTCAATATCCTTCTGGGTAAAGTCTTGATTCTCCTTAATTAGGTCTAATCTTTTCCCCAATTTTGAAAAATAAGGTAAACAATAAGAATGGCAAGGCACAAGAAAGGCTATTTTGATTGTCTGGGTAGAACATCTTAAATGTTTGTTCATTCATATATTGATTCGTATATTGATTAACATTTATGAAGAGATTACCATTTTTAGGCACTAATCTAGGGTCTGAAGATGCAGAAAAGATAAGCAAATACCCCACTTATTTGGGGTAGTGATGGTAGGGGGAGACAGACAATAAACAAACAAACCAATCCAAAAAAAGATTTTAAAATGCCAGGTAATGAAAAGCGCTATGAAGGAAATAAAACATCAGAAGTGAATAGCAAGTGGTAAAAGCTAGTTTTTTATATATGAAGGAGACATTGGAGCAGAGACCTGAATAATAATATATAGTGAAGGGAGAAGCCACAAGAATGCTGGTGGAAAAATGGTCAGTGAGAGGGAAGGCCTGAGACGGAAGCATGGGGGTGTGTTTATAGGAATGAGCAAATAGGCCAGTGTGGCTGAAACACAGGGAGAGAGAAAAAGAGTGGATGGACATGGGAACAAAGACGTAACCAGGGATCAGATCTTGAGTTGAGTAAGCTCCTTCTGTACCTATTTTGTTGAGAGTTCTTATCACGAATGGATGTCGAACTTTGTCAAATGCTTTTTCTGCATCTATTGAGATGATCATGTGGCTTTTACCTTTCATTCTGTTAATGTGGTGTATCACATTGATTGATTTACTGATGTTAAACCAGCCTTGCATCCCAGGGGTAAATCCCACTTGGTCATCGTGTTTAATCTTTCTGATGTGTTGTTAAATCAGTTTGTCAGTACTTTATTGAGGACTTTTGCATCTATGTTCATCAGATATATTGGCCTGTAGTCCTCTTTTCTGGAGGTGTTTTTGTTTGGGTTTGGTATCAGAGTGATGCTGGTTTCATAAAGTGAGTTTGAAAGTGTTCCCTCTACACTATTTTTTGGAAGAGTTTAAAAAGGATTGGTATTCATTCTTCTTTGAATGTTTGGTAGAATTTAGTCGTGAAGCCATCTGGTCTTGGACTTTTCTTCACTGGGAGGTTTTTGATTACTGCTCTGATGTCCTTGTTTGTTATTAGTCTGCTCAGACTTTCTATTTCTTCTTGATTCAGTCTTGGTAGGTTGTATGTTTCTAAGAATTTATCCATTTCATCTGGGTTGTCCAATTTGTTGGCATATAATTATTCATAACAGTCTCTTATAATCCTTTTTATTTCTGAGGCATTCATTGTCATGTCTCCTCTTTTATTTCTAATTGTATTTATTTGAGCCTTTTCCGTAGTTAGTTAGTCTAGCTAGTTAGTTGGGCTAGCTAAGGGTTTGTTGATTTTGTTTATTTTTTCAAAAAACCAACTATTAGTTTTGTTGATTTTTCTATTGTTTTCCTATTCTCTATTTGATTTATTTCTGTTGTAATCTTTATTATTTCCTTCCTTCTGCTAACTTGAGGTTTGTTTTGTTCTTTTTTTCCTAGTTCCTTGAGGTGTAGAATTAGATTGTTTATCTGAGATCTTTCTTCTTTTTTAACATAGGTGTTTATCACTATAAACTTCCTCCTTGAAGTGTAATGGAAGGCCATCAGAAGGTTTTGAGCAGATTTAAAAGGTTTACTCTGGTACCACATGGTAGACTATAATCTGGCAAAAGGGCAAGCATGGCAAGCAAAGGGTGCTGTTCATCAAAGGCATTCATTGTGCTCACATTACACTGAGATCTTCCAGAAATAGAGACTTTTCAGGGATATTAGCCCTCTTCGTCTTTATCCTCTGCTCTGCTTCCCAGACCTCGTTTTGTGTTCCACTTTTTAGATAGCAGCAGACAACACATTTCCCCCCAATAGACCCACATATGAGCCACTTTTCTAATAACTACGAAAAAGAAAGATATGTAGATTGATGAAATATTTCCTTTCTTGGGTTTCTATGGAGTAGGATTTTTCAATGTCAGCAATATCGACATTTGGGGTGGGATAATTCTTTGTAGTGGGGGACTGTCTTGTGCTTTTTTAGGATGTTTAGCAGCATCCCTGGCCTCTACCTACTAGATGCCAGCAGCATCCCTTAAGTTGTGACAAAATTGTTTCATATATTGCCAGATATGCACCTCTGGGGGACAAAATCCCCTCCCCAGTTGAGAACCACTGATTTACGTGTTTTATAAAGAAAACCAGTTTTATTCCAAATATATTAACCAAAATATTGGTTAATATTTTACATTAATGATTTTAAGTGCAAAGTGAATATTTTTCTTTTTTTCTGGGGGCCTAATAATTTCTGAAGTGCCACATAACTTATACCTATGTCTTCATTTTACTTGTTAAACAAATCTCCGCAATCTGTACTTATTCCATTGGTACTGCTAATTCTACATATGGGAATGGAGAAGACATAGATTCTCTTAGATGTGAATTTCATGTTAATAGCAGTTCCTGTTTAGGTGATGTAACCCTCTATTGATGAGATGCTTGTGTTTCTACAGAAAGTTTTGTAAAATAGATGAAAGAAAATAAGAGTCTTATTGTTTTTATGTACTATTTCTTTTTTTTTTTTTTGAAACATATGGGGGCATTTGTACACTATTTGTTAATGGTATTTAATGTATTCTCAATAAACTTTTTTGAGTGTAAAATGCTCACACTCTTGTTATCTCTTTTTCCATTGGTTTTAAGTAGATTCTACAAATTAAGCCAAATTAATTGGTATACTTTTATTGAGCAATCAGATTAAGAATCAACTATCATATTCTGACACACCATATCCTAGAAACACAGTGATGCTCATTCTATATTCTAGGAGTCCACATTGCAATGTGAATTGTGTCACCTGGAGGTGTACAGTATGACTGGGGTACAGAAGAGG
This sequence comes from Tapirus indicus, assembly GCA_031878705.1. NCBI lineage: Eukaryota > Metazoa > Chordata > Mammalia > Perissodactyla > Tapiridae > Tapirus > Tapirus indicus. The sequence continues at coordinate 110,568,876 of CM062921.1, read as the reverse complement.
TAATACACTTTAGATCTTGCCCTTAGTAAGCTTACACTGAAACTTGAAGGATTCTATCAAAAAGAATAGAAAACAAAACCCCAAAAACCTGTGTCCTAGGATTATAATTGAGAGGCAATATGTGCCAAGAACCCAATACTTGTCCAGTTGGCATTGTTTGTCTTTCAGGGAAGGTAAAGCTATTGTGTTCTAGGTTGGTCTTAGGAATCACAGAAAAGCTAAGACTTGAGCTAAACTTCGAAGGATGGGTAGAGAGTGAGGAAAGATATAAGCAAAATTATGGCAGAGGAGAAGCAAAAGCAGGGTTTGGTGTATGAACAGTCTAGACTCATTGGAGAATTGGAAATCTAAAATGTTATATCACTGGGAGTCCTCTCTGTAGACGGCTTAAGCAAGGACGCATTTTTTGGTGAATTGGGATAACCACTGAAAGGTTTGGTTAACACAACTTTACCTAGAAATTGCAACATTAGAGACATTATTTTATTTTATTATTTTTTTGTGAGGAGGACCAACCCTGAAATAACATCCATTGCCAATCCTCCTCCCTTTGCTAAGGAAGACTGGCCCTGGCTAACATCCATGCCCATCTTCCTCCACTCTACATGGGATGCCTCCATGGCACGGCTAACAAGCAGTGTGTTGGTGGGCGTCTGGGATCTGAACCCGCGAACCCCAAGCTGCCAAAGCATGACTAAATTGCTGTGCCACGGGGCCTGCCCCGAGACATTATTTTTTGATAGCACTATCTCTCGCCCAGCAAAGGTAAAATGCATATATTAACATACCTATTAGCATCATTGTTACACTCGGTTGGAGTATTTTATCATATTTGTTTGGATTAAGCAGATATCAGGGGATTCTTGGTGAGGCTGGGTGGGGACATTCTCAACAGAACATAGGGTGTCCAAAGGGGGACACACGTTCATAAGGGTGATTCCATGGAAGCTCTGAGCAGAGAGGGAGCAGAATAAGGACACTTGGCAACTAGAGGAAGAAAGAGTCTTGTAACCGAAGCGGGTAGAGAGCCAAATATACACTTGCCAACAGCATTTTTAGAACAATGTGCTTTCATACAGAGATCTTTGAGTTGGATAAAATAATTTCTATAATAAATGCTATTACAGGAATGAAAAAGCAGAGTAATGACTTCATAGCACAAACTATCTCAATTTCCAAAGTGGAATCTACTTCCTGAGGCATTGAGAAATGAAAAACTATGGCAGGTGCTGAGGTGAAAAAGCAGCCTACTTAAAAACCATATTCAAATCAGTCTCACAATTTATTCATAAAAAATGCATAAGCTTATTAAATTGCCTTCAGCTCTTTTAATACGTTTCAGTATTTATGAAGATGATGAATTTTATGATTGTGAATACTAACACCAAAACCTTAAAAATATTGGGCCAATATTATGATGGTCATTTCCATTTTTAATACATTTCTAATTTTCATTTTGATAAATTTTAAGCCAGTGTACCAGGTACTTATATATTTTTGCTCAGTCCTATGAATCTTCAAATTATAGTAATTTTTCATTTAATTTTTTAAAAATTTAAAAGAAATAAAATGTTACTTTAATGAACTTTTGGTATTACATTACAGTTACAAAAATTTGAACTCTAAATTTTGTCAGCTAAGTAGAGATCTTCATTATAAAGAAAGCAATTCACATTAATGTAGTCGAACAGGGTGCACTTATATAATCAAAATATCTTGAGGAAGAGCTTTTGATCGTTTGAATCTAGAATTAATACAGTATGGAATTGAATATTATTTGCTTGCAATTGTTTATCCTTGTAACTGATTTCACTAATTTGTTGATTAATTTTTAGTAGGATTGACTTTCAACAAAGACAGGCAGCCACAAATGTCCTGAATGAATCTAATATAAATGGAGTCTGCCAACCTTATTAAAGATAAATTATTCTAATATAAAAGAGAAAGAAATCTGCTTTAAACTGTAGCTAAGCCTTTTCTAATTGATGACAGGTGTTGAGTTAATTGGTAGTAAAAAACACTGTGCATTAGATACAATTTCTCAATGGCAGCGCTGAGCACAGAAGTTTTCTCCCATTTTATGTTTACATATGAGGTTGCCACTACAAATAATTCATATTCAGTATCAAACTGCTAAAGCTACTTGCATTGTTTTAAATCTAACAATGGATGGAAGACTTGGGCAAATGTCATTCTTTACAAAGCAATACAAATGAAGGGCATTGCTCTCAATCCGTTCCAATCCAGATATTTTATTTAATTCTTCTCTTTCCACATTAGCATTTTCATTGATTAACTAAATTTATAAAGCATTACTTTTATTTATTTTTCAGCATTTATCCAATACCCAGAGGACCACAGCTAGGAGTTGATGAAGTGGGCAGCTGGCTAAGTAGAATGATTGAAGTGACAGTAGGAGATTTCCCTCTTGCATCCCATTCTCAAATAAATAAAGCTTCAGTGACCTAGCTCTGAACCTGTTCATCTTCAGAGTTCCACGTTCACATGCAAATCCATCCAATAGGGGAAATGATTGTTCTTTATCAGCCACAGAATCCTGAGCGTGTATTAGTCTGTCACTGCTGAACATAGAGAGTAAATATACAAGGAGTGGAACGCAAAGCTGGGACATTTTTATAGTAGAAAGGATAAAGGTAAGATGTCAGGCTTACAGTGAGGGATATTTGTCAGCTAAGGGACAGCATGAAGGTATCAAAGTGGGGAAAGGAGCCACAAGGACAAACCTCACTTATTTCCCACTTTGTTTAAGGTAAACCTGGAGTACTATGTCTAGAATCTGTGAGGTATTTGTACAGACTCTTGATTAATTTCTCTCTCGCAAAAGCTAAGTATTGCAATAACACTACTCTTTTAAGGATTCTGGTCATTTAGCTCCTGGTTAATTGAAGTTTGTGGTTTTTCCCTTGTCTAGAAAAGAGTGGATAGAATTTCAAAGGATAGAAATATCCTTGTCTGGATATTTGGTAAAAGGGACTTTTCCCCTGAAGATCCCTAGTGACTATTCAATTCTCTGTTTCAATTTGTGTAATATAGATCTTATTTATGCAACACTCTCTTGTTTAGTAAATATAATTTCTTACTGCCATGCTTTCAGCTCTAAATATGGTCATGATCAGATATTTCTTCAATTGAAAATTTATACTTGTGGGTGATTGATTACTATCAGATGGAGAGACACAAAGCTTCAAGTGTTTCAGGATAAACAATAACCTTCCACTTCACCTTCTGATATTTCACCATATTAGTACCTTTCAATAAGCTGATGTCTTTCAATATATGGACAGGTAATAACCAAATAGTTTATAAGTAGTAAATTTCTAAGTATTCTTTTTAGAAGTATGACATCTGGCTAACTGCTACTTCATTGAAAAGGCAAGGTATAAATGTATTAATAAAATCTCCTACAGACTGTTTATGTATCTATTAAGGTCAAATATAGACCTAGAATATTTCAATTCTGGCATAAATCTTAGGCATAGTGGTTCTCTACTTTGGCAACATATTAGAATAAAATACACAAACTTTATAAAAATATAAATACCTACACCTCCCCCCAGACAAATAAAATGAGATTTTACAGAGGTGGAGGCTGGACATCTCTGTTTTTTTAAAAGCTCCCCGGGAGCTTCTTTTGCACAGTGGACACTGGGAATCATTGCAATAGAGTAACAAGGACGGAGGGTGTTATAGATCCTCTCAAACTGTCTGTTATTTATAACTTGCTGATTTCAGACTCTTCAAAACTACATCCAGGTTAGGAGAATGGCAATTTGGCATCATATCTGCAAGGACACCATCAATTTTGCTTTGGGGAAAAGTGCATTTTTCAGTTCCCCTTAAATCCAGAGGATCATAAGAGCATTCTATGAACAAGTGTCAGAAAGTGTTAAGCAGATTCTAAAACATGGCCTTGACACTGTTAAATGTTCTATCATCTATAAAATGAAGAAAGAATTTCTTCACAGCGGATGGCAACTACCAGAAACTCTAAGTGTGTAATTTTTTAAAAATCCAGATAGACTTGAACCTTGAACTTGAAAATAACTTAATGAATAAAATTTGGAGATAGAAAATAAATATTTTTGTGCAAAATATGAATTAAATTATTATGGTTAAGTTTTAAAAGTTGGAAAATGTTCTAAGAAATTAATGTGCCACTTAATGAAATAGACATTTTGGAGAAGGTTTTCTAATTTGGCTTTCAGAAAGCAATTTGTTCTTGTTAATTGACATTTTAAACTGTTGGCTTTATTTTCTCTTATCATTTTGAAATGCTTCTCAAACTCTCTGCTGTGTACATTTGGATGGTAGTTTTTCCTTCTGCTCACCTGCCATTTCCTTCTTACCTAATAATTTATTTCATATTTAAATGGAAAAATAATATTTGAAATTGATATTGGAGTGGAAAACAGTATAGAAGACATTTTCGATGCAAAATTCAATTAAATTAATCAAACATTTACTGAAAAATTACATTATAGAGACTTTATTAGGGTCCAGGAATTCCAAAGAGCTAAGGGGCTCAGAATATACCAGGGAATATAGACACAGCTTCACTAAATCCAAAACTAACACACACACACAGATATGCTTTCTGAGAAATAGATAAGCACAGTATTTTGGGGAGTGGAAAAGGAGTAAAGGGAGTAATCGATTTTGCTTGAAATTTCAAAGCATCTGACTTTTTATGTGAAAGTCAATAAAAAGTGTTACCACATGGCTAAATTAGTATATTATTTGGGGGAGTGGGTGGTAAGAAAATAATTCCCAGCAGAAAGACTGTGCAAAGTTACAGCAAAAAATTTATTTGTGACAAGTAATCAAACATGGATGGAAGAATGAATACACCAGAGTAGTGTTTGGAGGGTTTTTCTCCTCCCTCTCCTCTCACTCCCTCCCTTCCATCCTTCTTTCCTTCCATCCTTCCTGTTTTACTTTCTATATAACTTACCTGGAAATATTTTACTATAAACATTGTAGCAGAAGTGTGTGTTTGGAGTGGGAGGTCGAGTATCCGTGTATTCTTTAAGGGCAGTGATATAGTATTTGAAGTACCCTAATCAAGATTCTACCCTTTGGAGAGATTCATAGAGAAGTATCAAAATCTATATCAAGGGGTTTGTTAATTAGCAGTAGATATGCTAGAAAAAATTGTCTTTGATGAAAATGAGTGGTGTTTAAGACATATGGTTGGCCAGCAAGATTGTGCAGATGTCCCCTCTTGCATAAAGAAGGCCTATAACTCAGGCAAATTCTAGAGCTCCTGGAGAACTCTTGCCTGACTTAGGTAAAAGGATGCCTACTAGAGAGTATTTTTGCATCTGCCTCAGAGTGAACACCTGAGGCAAGGTGCATATCTAATGACAAAGTGGAGTTTTCCAAACCTTATTGAAACAAATTGTATCTATTTCTGTTTTATTTTATTTTGCATGCTTGCTAATAAATATTTGTGATTCGACAGTGTTTGGTTTAACCCTTGTTTACATTGCCACAAATCCTTTAGTGGGCAATTTGTGGATAAGGGTTGTATATGGCCAGAGAGTACTCCTACTTATCAAAAAAGCTTGTTACTTGCTGATTGTCCAATTTGGCTTAGCTCAGTTCACAACACTTCCTTTATTCCTTTCTACTTTCCTTATTACTTCTTTCCCTACTTCCCTGTCTTTCCCCTCCATTGTTCAGTTTTCATTTATTGAGGACTTACTATCTTGCCTTGGGAGTGAAGATTGCCTGTTTCATTCATTTGGCCCTTTGTGCTCTCTAGGAAAGGGATCAGGGAAAACAAGCAAAACAGAACAAAAAATTGTGGAATTTTGTAACTGTACTTAAAATTGGGACTCCTTCCTATTTCTTTGGGAACCTCTAATTCTTATATGATCCCTGACTTACAATGGTTTGACTTAAAGATTTTTTGACTTTATGATGGTGCGAAAGTGATTCGCATTCAGTAGAAACTGTTCTTCCAAGTTTGAATTGCGCTCTTTTCCTAGGCTAGCGATATGCGTCTGATACTCTCATGATGCTGGTCAATGACAGCAAGCCACAGTTCCTAGTCAGCCACCCCACATAGAGGGTACACAACCAATACACTTCCAACCGTTCTGTACCCATACAATCATCTGTTTCTCACTTTCAGTATGATATTCAATAAATTACGTGAGATAGTCAACACTTTATTAGAAAATAGGCTTTGTGTTGGATGATTTTGCCCAACCGTAGGCTAATGTAAGTGTTCTGAGCATGTTTAAGGTAGGCTAGGCTAAGCTATGATGTTTGGTAGGTTAAGTGTATTAAATGCCTTTTCGACTTATGTTATTTTTAACTTACGATGCGTTTATCAGGACATAACCCCATTGAAAGTCAAGGAAGATCTGTACTGTGTTAAAACTAAAGATACTGCACCTGCTCTCTACTTTTCTTGCCATAGTATTTGCTACGGTTTTAATTCACTAAAAAGTCTCATCTAATCCATATTCTTTTCTTTATTGCTTTAAAATATCCTTAAAAATAAGTCCAAGTCGACCCCATTGACTGTGAAATATTTTATATCTTATTTTAGAAGTTATCATATAAAATCATGTGAGTAATATGCATAGCTAATTATCATGGTACCTCTTTGATTTCTTAAGCAAAAATGTTAAATATACAAACAAGCAGTTGAAAAATGTAATTGGACTTTTACTCTTGAGAGTCTAAGCACCTGCTTTTGATAACTCTTTCTAGTATATATGTCAGCATTCCTACCAAGGATATTTTCAGCTATACCAATTACTTCAGTGTCTGGTCTTGGAAAAAACTGTCAGTCTTTACTAATTGATCTCATTACCCAGGAGAGGCTCATCAAATATAATCACAACTTAAACTCTTCTGCATTTGAATTAAGGGATATACCTTAGAAGGACTAGATTAAAAAGACATTACATATTTCATAAGAATGAGTTTTGGGGAGGAGTCGGCATGCAAAGTGCAGTTCACTATGAGAAATTGTGCTGGGAAATTATGGGGAAGAAATTCAGTGTGACAGTGTATAATGAATAATTCTGGCTATGAACACTGAATGACAGCTCACCATCCTCTTCCTCAAATTTTAAAAATGAAATTTAAAATGAATAAAACTTGAGAATGACCTTTATCAGAGCAACAATATGATCAAAAACAGACTTTAAAAACCAGTAGCAGTATTTTTCCTAGAATTTTGGACGGGCTATATCAAAATATAAATAAAACATAAAGATAAAACAAACTCAAGGCTTGTTAAGACCTATTTTACATCAGACATGGTTTTCTTTTCAGAGAATAAAAATCTTTTCTAATGTAATCACATTGACAGAAACATTAGCCAGGCTGAAATCAAGCCAATTAAGTATTTCTTTATGATGACCTACTTCAGTTCTATTTAAGCTAGTTATAAATGTTCTGAGATAGTTTACATTTTTATCTGCCACTCTTATAATAGGCTTTTTTTTTCTTTTACTTTATTATTATTATTATTATTATTTTGCTGAGGAAGACTGGCCCTGGGCTAACATCCATGCCCATCTTCCTCTACTTTATATGGGACGCCGCCACGGCATGGCTGACAGGCAGTGCGTCGGAGGGCGCCCGGGATCCGAACTCGTGAACCCCTGGCTGCCAAGCACGAACTAAACTGCTGCGCCACCGGGCCTGCCCCTTATAATAGGCTTTTGAAGAGGAAGTTTAATCAGCAAAAATACCAAATATGTTTTGACTAAACTGCAGAAGGAATTTCCAATTTCTATCACTTTGAGACTTTTATACTATTGATAACTATAAAATAAGCCTAGTTATTTAATTTAGTGGTTACCTACAGTCATTTAGAGCATTTTGAAGGTCACGAGTTTAACCTCCTACCCTTGTGAAATGAAAGCCCCAAACCTGAGAAGTTAACTCAGCACATTTTAGAGAGATTTGTCTGCAGGTTATATATACTATTAGAATAGGAGTGTTCAGGTCTCTGTATTAAGGATGTCAGCATTTCCATTTAAAATAGCCTAGGTAAGGAATTTCACTGGCTTCACAATCATCATATTGCTTCAGTTAGAGTTACTTAGGCTTAAATACTCTACTTAAATAGATGTATTCTGATTATCTGATTGCTTCAATTAATGAGCATATTTAAATTCAGAATTTGGTTCTTTCTGCTAGATATATGTCTCCTCTTATTTGTACTTTGGCTTTTCTTTAATGAAATAACCAAATTGTGTTTCTTTCAAGTTTGAGACTTTTCTGTCTTAGAATTATGTTTGTCACTTTGAAGCAGCCTAATATGAAGAATATTTGAACAAAGCTTAGTTGCTTCAGACTTTGGAATCCCTTGGTGAAACATCTATTTAGAAAAAAAGAGAAAGAAAGAAAAAACCCCCCAAAATTAGAGGAAATTTAACACTAGGGGGCACTAAGAGCCTCTTCTAAACTTTACTGCCCCTTCTTGCTTAAGCTGTATCCTGGTTATCATTCCCACCTTCTTGTTTATAATTTTTAGGGGATAGTATCCTCCTCCATATTTGGTTAGTAGATTTGTCTGTCAAAAGGCCACAGATTGAATGGGGAAATGGTGTGTCAACTTGTATTTTCAAGACTGGACTTAATGTACTGCAAAAGAAGATTCTGCATTCCCACACATGGGGACAGCTATTTCTCTGGCATTTCATTTTTTAGTAAAAGACATGATCCTTAAATAAGATACTTCCAGACCTAACCAATGTAATCCACCAAAGGCAAGTTTAAACTATCATTTTCTGTTATTCATATGTCTAAAGGTGGCTTATTGTAATAACCTATCTTTAGCAAAGATGACCTTATTCTATAACCACACAGTAATAATGATAGCCGAAGTTGATTTAGCATTTTCTTTGTACCCAGCACAATGTGAAGCACTTTAGGACAATTTTCTCTTTTAATTTTTTTTTACCACAGCCCTATGATGTTGAATCAGTTATTTCCTCTATTTGTAGATGAGGAAAATAAGACATGGGAAAATTAAGTAACTTGCTCAAAGATAAAATAGTTAATAAGGGTGAGAACAAGTCCAGAAGCCAGGTCTCTGTGGCACCAAAGTTTCCTTAATTTTGATTTATTATACATTGAACATTTTGTTTACATTCAGCGTTAGCTCCAATTTAAAATATCCTCTTCTCTTCTACATGTCAGACCCTTTGTCCTGCTTTTGCTTCAGAAAATATGGTTACCATTGTTAAAAACAACTTATCAAGCCAGAATATGCTCTACAATGTGCAAGTAATATATTTTATAGTTATATCATTTGAACGAAAATTTTTGTTACTTTAAAGGGCTCCAACATACATAAAAAATGTTTGTTGCATGCAAATTTTCTCTCTATATTCCTTGTCTAATCAATTGCTGAATATGGTGAGCACCTATGATAGGTTAATTCTGTAAGGGATACAATGCCATAGAGTGCCACTTCCAATGTCCTCAAGAGACAATCAGAAATATACATGCGAGATATAGATAAGGTTGACCAAACGGACAATGAGCATAGTTACCTTGCTTGAAATCTTCCCTTTCTCTGTATTTTTCTCTTCCCTCATTCTTTTGGGCCTATTCCAAGTGCCATTGCTTTGTGACTTTTTTTTTTTTTTTTTTTTTTTGCTGCAGTCATCTGCCCCATTGCTGAAATTCTAATGTCGTTGAGTTGTAAGAGTCCTTTATATATTCTGAATACTAGACCTTTCTCAGATATATGATTTGCAAACATTTTCTCCTGTTTTTTGGCTTGTCTTTTCACTTTCTTCATGGTGTTCTTTGATGTACAAGTTTTTAATTTGATGAAGTCTGATTTACCTATTTATTTTCTTTTGTCACTAGTGTATTTGGTGTCATATCTAAAAACCATTGCTTAATCCAAGACCATGAAGATTTATGCCTATGTTTTATTCTAACAGTTTAATAGTTTTAGCTTTTTAATTTAAGTCTATGATCCATTTTAAGTTGCTGTTTCAATATGGTGTGAGGTAGGGATCCAACTTTATTCTATTGCAAGTGAATATTCAGTTGTCCCAGCGTTATTTGTTGTAAAGACTATTCTTTCCCCGTTAATTTTCTTGGGACCCTTGTGGAAAATCAATTTACCATAAATGTAAATGCAAGGGTTTATTTCTGGACTCTCAATTCTATTACATTGATCTATATGTCTATCCTTATGCCAATGTTACTGTCTTGATTACTGTAGTTTTGTAGTAAATTTTTAAACTGGGAAATGTGAATATTCTAAATTTGTTCTTCCTTTTCAAGATTGTTTTGGCTATTTTGGTCCTTTGCATTGCTATATGAATTTTCAGATCAGCTTGACAATTTCTGCAGAAAGGCAGCTGGCATTTCACATGTGTTGTGCTGAATCTGTTGATCAATACAGAGAGTATTACCATCTCAACAATATTAAGTTTTCCAATCCATGAAACTGAAATGTCTTTTTATTTGTTTATGTCTTTTTTAATTTCTTCCAATGATGTTTTGTAGTTTTCAATGTATAAAGTCTTGCACTTACTTTGTTAAATTTAACCCTAAGTGGGGTCTTTTTTGATGCTATTGTAAATGGAATTCTTTTCTTAATTTTATTTCCAGATCAGTCATTGCTACAGTGGATTTATGTATCCAGTTTTGTATACTGATCTTGTATCCTGAAACATTGTTGAATTCATTTATTAGTTATAATAGTTTTTTTTTAAAATATAGATTTCTATATACAAGAACATCTTCAAAGAGAGATGGTTTGCCTTATTTCTGTCCCATCAAGATGCCTGGTATTTTTTTCCCTGTTTTTTTGTGACTAGAACCTCCAAAACAATGTTTAATATAAGTGACAAGAGTAGACATCTTGTCTTGTTCCCAATCTTAGAGGGAAAGCATTCAACCTTTTACCACTAAGTATGGCATTAGCTGTGGGTCTGTTGTAGATGATCTTATCAGGTTGAGAATGTTCTCTTCCATTTCTGGTTTATTGCATGTTTTTACCATGAAAGCATGTTGGATTTTGTCAAATGCTTTTTCTGAATCCATTGAGAAGATTATGTGTTTTTTCTCCCTTTATTCTATTAGTATGATGTATTACATTAATTGATTTCCATATGTTAAATTAACCTTGCATTCCTAGGATAAGTTTCACTTGAAATATAGTATACATAGTGCTTTCAATGTAGTGATGAATTTGATCTGATCAGATTTTCATACGGGATATTGATCTATAATTTTCTTTTCTTGTGATGTCTTTGTCTGATTTTGGTGTCAGAGCAGTACTAACATCAAAGAATTATTGGGTTAGTGTTTCCTCCCATTCTATTTTTTGGAAGAGATTGTGGAAGGATGGTATTAATTTTTCTTTATGTATTTGATAGAATTCAAGAATGAAGTCATCTGGGCTTTTCTTTGTGGGAAGTTTTTTGATTACTAATTCAGTCTCTTGTTGTCGGTCTACTCAGTTTTTTTATTTCTTCTTGAGTCACTTTCAGTAGTTTCTGTCTTTCTAGGAATTTGTCCATTTCATGTAAATTATCTAATTTATTGACAAAACTGTTCATAATATTCACTTATAATCCTTTTTATATCATAAGATTGGTATTGATTTCTCCTCTTTCTTTCCTGGTTTTAGTAATTTGATTCTTCTCTTTTTTTATTTTTTACTTTGTTAGTCTAGACAACAGTTTGTCATTTTTTTAAACCTTTAAAAAACAATTTTTGGTTTTGTTGAATTTCTCTAATTGTTAATGTTCTATTTCATTTATTACTGCATAAATCTTATTTTTCCCTGTCTTCTGCTTTCTTTGTTTTTACTTTTCTCTTTTTTTAGCTTATTAAAGTTGTAGGTTAAATTGTTGGTTTGAGGTCTTTCTTCTTTTTTAATATAGGCATTTACAGTTATAAATTTCATTCTAAGCATTGCTTTAGCTGCATTTTGTAAATTTTGGTATCTCGTGTTTTTATTTTTATTCATCATTTCATTTTCTAATTTTCCTTGTGAAGTGCTCTTTATTTGCTTGCTTATTTAGAAGTGCGTTGTTTAATTTCCATATATATGTGAATTTTCCAAATTTTCGTCTTGTATTGATTTCTAATTTTATTCCTTTGTGATCAGATAACATACTTATATTATTTCAATTTTTAAAAAATTTTTCGAAGCCTCTGTTATGGCCTAAAATGTGGTTTATCCTGAATAATGTTGCATGTTCACTTGAAAATAATAAGTATTCTACTGTTGTTGGGTGGAGTGTTGTATAGATGTGTGTTAGATCTAGTTGCTTTATAATGTTGTTCAAGTCTTCTATTTCCTCACTGATTTTTTGCCTAGTTCTATCTACTATTGAAAGTAGAGTATCCAAGTCTCCAAATAGTTAACTTCTTGGTGTAGGACATTTACCTATTTCTTATACTTATGCAGCTGTTGTTTATTTTGTTAGTTAATATAAAAGCAAATTTTTTCACGTCCATTGTGTATGCCAAGCTACATATTACCCTAAGCATGTCAATTTGGTTTCTTTTTTGGTCCCTTACTAAAGGTCTTCAGTAATATTTAACATATATAAAGCTAAAACATACGAAATGCTTTTGTATCTTGTGTCACATGCAGACAATGTGAGTGAGAACCACTGAGCTGTTGTTCTGCTACCCTCTGTAGTAGCTACATCAAGGAACATTGTGGAATAAAGTAACAAAAGGTTTTGTTTCCCAAATCCACTAAGTATCAGAGGTATAACATGCGACTTGAGGTGATTCTTGAGGGCTTTCAAGCAAATCATGGAATTTCCTTTAGGAACTTTAAATCATTCTTTCAGTCATGAGTGAGGATTTAGAAAAGAGCTTACGAAGAAGAGGAGTACAACAAGCAGGAGGGAGGGAGGGAGGGAGAGAGAATAAGATTTCGGGGTGAGAGGAGACAAAGAGAGTGAGAGCAAGAGGACGAAAGTAGCAAGAAATTAGAAACCAGAACAAGTATGATACCAAAGCGTAGATGTGAATCTTAGGAAATTTAGGAACTAAATACGAAGTTAACAGTAGCAGGTTTTGCAAGTCCATAGAAAAAACAATTAGGGAGGACAAAGGAGCTAATATTTGCCTCATATACTGAGACCTAACAAATAATTAGAAGTAACTATGCCGGGTCCAGTTACACTGCTAAACATTTTGCAAATATAATTTTACATAATTCTCTTTAGTACATATTTAGGTATATATCATGACCCCCACTGCACCTTTTACAGATCAAGAACCTGAAGTTCAGAGAGTTTTAGTCACTTGCTCCAGGTTACACAGTCCCAAGGTGATAGAGAAGAAATTTAGGCTCCTGTCTATACAATTCCAAAGCCCATGTTGTTCAGAATGTGTTTTGTCCGTTGTTATCCATAGGGGCACTACCAGCCCTTAGATAGCATTTTGCAAATTTTGAGGCAATTATTACAATGGTAGGGGGCATTGCAGGCATGCTCTGTTTTATTGTGCTTTATTTATTACACTTCACAGGTAACGATTTTTTTTTACAAATTGAAGGTTCCTGGCAACTCTGCATTGAGCAAGTCTATCGGTGCCTTTTTCTCCAACACCATTTGCTCACTTCAAGTCTCTGTGTCACATTTTGGTAATTCTTGCAATATTTCCAGACTTATTCATTGTTATATTTGTTACGGTGATCTGTGATCAATGATGTTTTGAGACACCATGAACCATGCCCATATAAGGTTGCAAACTTGATTGATAAATGTGTGTTCTGACTGCTCCACCTACCAGCCATTCCCCCATCTCTCTCCATCTCCTCCGCCTGCCTACTCCCTGAGACACAGTATTGAAATGAGGCCAATTAGTTACCCTACAATGACTTCTAAGTGTTCCAGTGAAAAGAAGAGTTGCATGTCTCCCACTTAAAATCAATATGTAGAAATGATGAAGCTTACTGAGGAAGGCATGTCAAAAGCTGAAATAGCCCAGAAGACAGGCCTCTTTTGCCAAACCGTTAGCCAAGTTGCGAATGCAAAGAAAAAGTTCTTGAAGGAAATTAAAAGTGCTACTCCAACGAATACACACTTGATAAAAAAGTGAAACAATCTTACTGCTGATATGGAGAAAGTTTTAGTGGTCTGGATAGAAGATCAAATCAGCCACAACATTCCTTTAAGCCAAAACCTAATCCAGAGCAAGGCCCTAACTCTCTTTAATTCTATGAAGGCTGAGAGAGGTGAGGAAGCTGAAGATGAAAAGTTTGAAGCTGGTGGAGTTTGGTTCATGAGGCTTAGTAAAGAAGCTCTCTCCATAACATAAAAGTGCAAGGTGGATCAGCAAGTGCTGATGTAGAAGCTGCAGGAAGTTATCCAGTTATCTTTTACACAAAGAAACAATAAACTTGTGAAGAACAACAAGATAAAGAAACTTAGATTTGAGGTATATAATTAGTGAAGAATTTAGGCCGAGTTTAGGCTTGAGGTAGTCAATTAGCAAGGTTTGTTTATGCAGGCCCTGAATTCCCTAGCTCTGGGATAAGGATGTAGGGGCCACACCTTTCACCTGGGAGGTTACTTCCTGCTTTCAGGGGAACAGAGACAGGAGGGTCAGAATGCCCATTTTGCTTCTCAAGTAACTTTAATTCTAAATAATCAACATGCTATTGTGGGATATGTGGGGGTGGCCTGCCTTGGGCCCCAACAACTCCAATTCTGAAAGAAGTTCTACTGTGGGTAAAATGCTATCAAACAGCATTGCATGCTACAGAGAAATCGTTTGTGAAAGGAAGGGTTGATCGATGAGGCAAACTTCATTGTTTTATTTTAAGAAATTGCCACAGCCACCTCAACCTTCAGCAAGCACCACCCTGATTAATCAGCAGCCACCAACATTGAGACAGGACCCTCCACCAGCAAAAGGATTATGAATCACTGAAGGCTTCAATGATAGTTAGCATTTTTTAGAAATAAAGTGTTTTTTATAAGGTATGTCCATTGTTTTTTAGACTTAATGCTATCATACACTTAATAGACTACAATATAGTGTAAACAAAACTTTTATGTGCACTGGGGAACCAAAAAATTTGTGTGACTTGCTTTATTTCAATATTCACTTTATTGCAATGGTCTGGAACCCAAACCGCAATATTTCCCAGATATGCCTGTGTTGATATTCAGGGCAGAAAACCACAGCACAGATGTTTCTGTAGTATTGGGGTCACCAATACACTGTACTTTTAATGGTTTGTCATTACAGTTCCCAATTCATGATGATTCCAGTTGCTAGCATATGGATATTTTATCACATTTTCTAGGATAGTATCTTAGCTTGGGTTATCATTAAAAAAATACAGTAGATTTAGTGGCTTAAGCAGCAGAAATTTATTTTTTCACAGTTTTGGAAACTAGAAGTCTAAGATCAAGGTGCCAGCATGGTCAGTTTCTGGTGATGAATCCCTTTCCTGGCTTGTAGATGGCCACCTTCTCACTATGTCATCACATGGTGGGGAGATAGAGATCTATCTTTCTTCCTCTTCTTAGAAATCCACCAATCCTATCAGATTAGGACTCCACACTTTGGGTTCCTGGACCCAATTTCAATGTGTGTGTGAGGGGTTTCCCCACACCTCCAGCAAGCGATTCTCAGACACCAGCTGGGTGTCCTACAATTCAACTCAATTCTGACACTATCTACCCAGAGATAGCATCAGATTCCACAGGTTAAGTCTTACAAGACTGCCTCACCTCCACCACCTCAGAAGCCAGTTACTAGTCCAGGTTGTCACCTGTGCTTCTGATCAACTGGCTGTAGATTGAGGGTTCCCAGGACTACCTCCTTGGACTTCAGACACTAGTCTCAAGTCCAGATATAGTATCTGTACCTCTGACTGACGGACTATAAACCAGAGGTTCCCATGACTCCCTTCTTGGGTTCTATAATTTGCTAGAGCAGCACAAAGAACTCAAAGAAACATTTCACTTAGTAGATCACTGGTTTATTTCAAAGGATATTACTCAGGAAAAGCCATATGGAAGAGATGCATAGGGCAAGGTATGTGGAAGGGGCACAAGCATTCATGCCCTCTCCAGGAACACCACTCTCCTCATATCTCCACGTGTCCACCAACCCAGAAAATCTCTAAACCCAGGCTTTTTGGGTTTTTATGGAGGCTTCATTACATATGCATGACTGATTAAATCATTGGCCAATGAAAATTGATTCAACCCCAGCCCTTCTCTTTTCCCCAGAGATGAGGGATAGGACTAAAAGTTCCAACCCTTTAATCATGTGGTTCCTTCTCCTGTAAATCAGCAGTCACTCTGAGGTGGGGTCCAAAAGTCGCCTCATTAACATAACAAAAGACACCTTTATCTCTTTCATCACTTAGGGAATTCCAAGGGTTTTAAGAGCTCTGTGCCGGAAACAGGGGATGAAGGCCAAATATATATTTCTTATTATAAATCACAATATCACACACCACTCTTATGACCTCATTTAGCCTCAATTACCTCCTAAAAGCCTTATCTTCAAATATAGTCACATTGGGGGTTGGCTTCAACATATGGATTTGGGGGGCAGGGAACACAATTCAGTCCAAAGCAGGTAATCATAGTCGAGCATTTAGATATTAAAATACATATAATATAGTTCTTTTCTTTTTCCTCTGTCTTATAGTATGGTGCATTTTTTTTTTAAACTGTGTATGTGTGTATGTGTGTGCATGGATGAATTTTCTTTCAAGATAGTAAGAGGTGAATTTAACTGTAATTATTATAAAAGGACAGAACCTGATTAGTCTGTTATGGAGTGATGTCTAACTGATTCCTGAGCTTTTTGTATCTCATTTATCCTCACAAAAATCCTAGTAGAGTAGGTGTTATTATCTTTATTTTGTAAATGAACAGTTGAGAGTCATAAGATTTGGTACTTACTCAAGAACACACAAATATGTGACACGATCAGGATCCAACCTAGGTCTGTGTGATTCCATAGCCTGTATTTGTTCCTCAATGCCTGTCTACCTCAATTCTTACTGGATGGAAGACAGACAGACACAAACCTAGTGATGTCAACTAGACAATTGTTATTCTCTGTGGGAGGAGCAACTGGTGGTTCAACCAAAACTCTTATGAGAATAAACTTTTATAGATTTTGATTCTAAGTAGCAGTGCCTGTTTCTTATAAATTTTTAGTAAATTTTAGTTACAGTCTTAATTACTAAGCATTGTATCTCTAAGTTATTATTCCAAATCCCTTTTCTTTATAAATTTGTACAGTTGACTGAACAATGATAGACACTCAGGTGACTGGTAGCACACAAGTAGATTTAGGCAAATTAGACATAAGTAGTACTTTTTAAAGGTTCTTAAATTGTAATTTTGGGAGTTGGAGAAGTTAAATATCTTGTCTGAGGTACAAAAGTGAGTCTGTTTCAGAACTATAGCCACAATTTAATAAGTTACTAAATATAAACTAAGTATTGGATTAGATGTGATCTGAACTCCTCTCACCAGTTGTAAAATTCTTTGTATCCAGATTATTAGTAGAATGTTTTCTCCCACCTATACTGATCTGTCAGCATTACTGATGAGCAATTGTTATATAATTATTTTAAACCTATGATTCACAGACCATCACAGAAATATTCAAAAATTATTTACTGAATATTTTTTCTCTATCACAAACAGGCCAGTATATCTCTGATAATTTTAATGTCTAATTCAGGATATGACTTCTTTGTTGTTTTCCTCTTTAAAAAATGTAGATTGTCCTTCTCCCTTCTCTCAAAGTGCACGTGTTTTAATTAACTTTTCTGCTTTTGGCACTTGGACATCCACACATTTTAATGTAAAAATAAATACTGCATTTATCATTACCTCTGCTTTATTTAAAAAACTAAAACTTTTATCACTGGAAGCAAATAACATTATGAAAAACAATCATGGATGATGCCCATACTCAGTCATCAAGAATGAGACAGTAACATATCCAAAGAGATTCCTCTTTATGAATATTCATGGGAATAAATACTGGGGTCAGATTGTTTGGGGCTTTTTCAATGTGAATTTTGACTGAGTTATATAAGCTAACATTTTGGGGACAGTTATTTTCTATTAAAGATACCTTCAGGATGAAAGTATAGTGTTATTTCTACAATGGATTTACACTGAGAATAGTTTTCACATCAATATGTCATTCTTTATCCTATGAGATATTTTTAACACAAATCATGAATGCTACTATTGCCTGAAACCCTTTTAAGGTGGAGAGTGAGAGGTGTTTGAAAATGCTTAAAAAGGAGAAAGTTGAAATTGTGTAAATAGTGACCTCTAAGCCAGTGGGAAAAAACAAAAGAATATAAGAAAGAAAAAAAGCCAAGTTCAAATATAAAGTACAGATAGTTGTTAACAATAAAAAATCTTATTATAAAGTATTATTTTATAGAGAGCAAAATGTATGGGTATTCACATAAGCATAAATAAATGCAGTTAAATGTTATCTCTACATGGAAGTAAACTAATTTTTATGCATCTATGGCTTAGAAAGATTTAGTTATAAATTGACTTAAATTTAGTTATAAATTTTAATTATTATTGAATATATCTTAAAGGTCCACTTCTCTTTTTTTCTATGGTTTATTTGTCTGTGTGGCACATAGCCAGCTGGTATTCTTCAGAAGGTGATTATAATAAAAATCTTGCAAAATATGCTCCCCAAATAAAGTTTAAACAGTGAAATGAATAAATATATCAATTATACACACACTTTGAAGAGATAGAAAACCCTCCCATTAGGTCAAAAATAGTGTCATGCAGTTTGCTAAGACAAAGATCTTAGATGAGGAATGCCTCATCTAAAATATTCCAAGGCGATAAGAAAATAGGTGTCACAGTTAAAATAGCCATGTTTCTTTGCTGGCTTAATTATGTTCATTTTCAAAATGTATTGTTGACTCTTATTCTGTAGGCTGAGGAGGACTAAACAATTTCTGGACAATCAACCCTCTGGCGGTTTAGATTTCATAGGGTGAAAATAAATGTCCTGTCTGTTGCGTTACACCCTCTAAATAAAACCCTGATTACCTATGCAACAAGGACCACAGAGGGCACAGAATAACCTTATGAAATCAGTTATGCAATATGCATTTAGAACAGAGGCAGCTTTGCCCAAACAACCGGGAGGAAGAAAAGGACGTCCCCATAAGGGCAGGGACACACAGAATCACTGCAAAGCAACCAAGAACTCTTCAATGCACTGTAAATTGGCCATCATTATTTTAATGAGCTGGCTGTAATTTTTAAAAGCATTTGCTTTTGTAGGTAGATCCATAAACTCTGTTCTAATGAGGTCATTTATTAATTTGTCTAAAGATCATTTCTTATGACAAAAATCTAACAAATTTAACAGAATGCATCTTTAAGTAACAGGGTCTAAAATTGTCAGTTATTTTTTAATCTTCCAAATATTTCCATTGTGTGCCATGCCAAATTTTTCCCTGTTAATCAACTTCTTTTATATTCAGATTATTAGAACTCTAAATCCACAAAGTTTTCTGGTGCTATTGTTTTGGTTACTGAGAACATTGAGGTTTTATATATATTGCTTTCAATTTTACTTTCTTTAGATTTATGTTCTAATCTTACTCTCTATGAAAGACTTTGTCTGATCGCTCATTTAAAATGCCCCAGTCTCCAAGTCTATTACTCTCTCTTTCTCTTACCTACTTTATTTTTCTTTGATGCACTAATTACCTTGTTTTTTAGTTTCTTTCTTTTGGTAGAAATTAAGCTTTTTAAGGACAGGGACTTTGTCACCCTTGAGCCTAGAATGGTGTGTGACGTATTGTAGGTGCTCAATAAATATTTGTCAGGGGAATGAATGAAAAGATGAAACCAAACACACTGAATTCATTTCAATTCACCTACTCATTTTTTATGACCTAACCATTAACTTGAATGCACAACCATCTCAGGAGTTGTCCCCATGGCTGTTCTTCAGAATCTTTCAGCATTGTCCTATTTTATTTTATCATACTCAGGCTCTTCAACAACTTCTTTTTGTGTGTGTGTGAGGAAGACCAGCCCTGAGCTAACATCCATTGCCAATCCTCCTCTTTTTGCTGAGGAAGACCGGCCCTGGGCTAATACCCGTGCCCATCTTCCTCTACTTTATATGGGACGCCGCCACAGCATGACTGACAAGCAGTGCGTCGGCAGGCGCCCGGGATCTGAACCCGCAAACCCCGAGCTGTCAAGCGCGAACTTAACCGCTGCGCCACCGGGCGACCCCTCTTCAACAACTTCTTTGTGGTTCTTTTTGGCTTCAATCTGTCTCAATTCAGTCCATCTCCTCAATACTGCTGGTCATTTTTTAAAGATAAAAAATGGACCATGTCACCATTCCAACCTCATCACTCACCAGCCCCACACCCTCAAAATGGCACAGGAGACTTTAACTTTGGCCACTGCCTGGACACAGAGATGGGGGTGCTGCATTCCTACTATCTTTTTGGAAAGATTAAGTGTTATCCATTAAAATGTAAGCTATGCATAAGGCTTGTCTCAGCAATACCTTTTTTGAAGATCATTTTTTGTTAAAGCAAAAGTGCCAGTGCTGCACAGATATAAGTATATAAGAATCACAGCTTTGTTTGTAACTGCAACAAGTTGGAAAAAAATCTCAATCTGAATGCTCATCAAAGGCAATAGTATATTCATATGATCAATCATTATGCAGGTATCACAAAGAATGAGGTAGATATTTATGTACTAAACAGAAGGAATATCTATGCATACTTAGTTAACTTGGAGGAAAAATTAAGTTCCAGAGTAATGTCCTTAATATAATCTCATTTTGTTAAGGAGAGAGAAATAATGAAAAAGAAAGAGACACAGAGATAGAGATACACAGAGAGAGGAAAACACATGCTCTAAAGGTAAATTTCAGCTTTAAACATGACTTCCTAATTAAAATAATTAAAATATTAAAATATTTGTATTTGGCCAATATTTCATGTTAAATCTGTAACTCCTTGCTCTATTGTAATACATGAGCTTTAAAAAGGTGCAAAATATAGAATCTCAGACGTAGAAAGGACTTCAAAGTATCTTATTTTTTTCTTTATATTGGTGAAAAAGCTGTGGTTGTAGAGAAATTGTTACTTAACAAAAGTCACATAACATGTTAAAGGTAGAATTAGGGATAAACTTATACCTCTTGATACTTGGACTGGTAATCTTTCCAGTGAGCCTCATTGTCTCTCAAGGAGAATATTTTTCTAATTTGGGCTTGATTTTGGTTAATTCTTATCAATTTTCATGTCAATTATATGCAGAACCAGAGAATACTATACTTTGTCAAGAATAAACATGTTACAAAAAGCCAAAATAATTAAATTTGTAACGATTTAATTTGAAAAAGAGCTATCTTTTTTTTCACAAAAGTGTGATTAAAAATTACAATCAGAAAAGAAAATAAATTTCAATAAACTTTAACACATTAGTCACGTAGTATTTCAAAGTTATAGATGTTCACAGTGTAAAGAAAAACATGTGCCTAAGCTGATACTTAAAATTAGACTGGGTATTGTCATGACTATCATGACAGGTAATTCAAAATGCAGGCTGATTTGTCTGATCAATGTTCACCTGGTAATACAGCTGAGGTTTCAGATTCACCCATATTGCATACTGTCTAGACATGGGCTCAACTTATAGGGTCATAAATAACTTCTTTATTCTTTTTGTACTAGGGATATAGGTGGACCTGGACAACACGAAAGCCGGATGCAGTGCTTAAGTAGCTATATTTTACCCTGGACTACTCTCTGCTCTGCATTAATAGCTGTATTTAGAATAGTTTCTGATTTATTTGGAGGTTTGCAACTGCATTTTTTAAGCAGGTAAAATATATGACTTCTCACGTAGCAGAAAGTCTTGAAACATTGGAAAATAAAGCCATCATCATTGCCTTGGTGTAAAAGAATGGCAACCAATGTGCCAAACTTTTTATCTGAACCCTGGTGTAGACCACTCTTGCTCATCATGTCTTCTCTAGAGCAGTGGTCATTCAGAATTTGTAGAGGTGTTAATTAAAAAATAAGGTGGAGAGGGGATTTTTTAGTCAAATATATTTGGAACAACCAGATTTCTCAGGGCATTTAGAATGCATATTCCAAGAGAATAGCTTACACAATTGTTCCTAACATTATGCCATCTTTAAATTGTTTTTTGTTGGTTCCTCAGAGAATCCCTCAAGACTAATGTGTTTGGTGAGATGAGCATTGGAAAATTGCATCTAGTAAATCAAAGAAATACATCCATATCCAACAGTGAGATGAGCATTGGAAAATGTTGGATATGGATGTATTTCTTTGATATACTACATGCAATTTAGGGGTCTGGCCAACAGGCAATGATGGAAAACTGTAATGGAGGGAAGGACTGGAGAAAGTCCAAGCCATAGACTTGGTGCTCTACCTAAGTAAGTCCTTGCAGATTGCCTCAGAAAGGTCAACTCTCCACACAGAAATTTCATGGATACCAACAGATAAATAGATGATAGCATAGAAAGGAGTATTATGTAAAGTGCATTCTATAATGAACTCATATTTGGGTTTAAGATTACGTCTTCAGCAGATCGTTATCACTTTTTACAATCATGGAGGAAAGAAAGATAACTGTAGAATAATTGAACTAAGAGTTGAATAGAACTCATATCATTAAATGAGTTAATATTGCTAAAGTACTTCGAACAGTAACGGGCACATAGGAAGTGCTAAATGAATAGTTGTTAAATAAAATAAATAACATGCTGGGAGGAGAGGAGAGAGATCAAAACAGCTTTGAAATGTTTACACACAGAGACGTATTGTTGAATCCAAATTGTACGTGTTTCAAACTATTTAAATATGTCTTTCCTTTCATTTGAAGTTTTAAATAGTTCATTATTGACATTTCCACGATGATTTACTTTCTCCTTCAACTGAAAATGTATTTAGAGAGTCATCTCAGACCTTACTTTCTCTTGAATAAACAGTAGAGCTTAAATTGGTATCTATAAACTCACATAACATTTTGAGCACTTTTCTTGCTTTGTGTAAAGTAGCTAGTTCATATTTCTCAGATGCTTGTTTTTGCTATTCTTAATTTATTATATGAATGTACAGATATGTCTTTGTACAAGTGTTTAGAAGATACCTATATAGGACCTGTTTTTGTCTTGCACTACATCCAGTAGGCTAACCTCAAATGCAGAGCTTTTTTTCTTAAGGTCAGTGAAGCAAACTCCATGGTATATAAAGAAAAAAGTATTGGCCTTAACTTTCTAAGCTGTAGATAAAATGTTTCTTGGTAGCACATTTCTGTAAGTTTGTATATTCGTATACAATATTTTGGCATATTCTACAACTTAAGCATTGGTTAAGTATTAAATAATGCTTTAAATTAGAATCTAAGGGTCCCTTATCTATTCACTTTGCCATATGTATATCAAATTATTCCAAAGGAATAAACATTTTGACTAAGTCTTAAAAGTATGAACTACAGTTAGCTATGTGTTGAACTATTACTTTGTTTACTTAATAGTCACTGACACTGACATGAAATATTAAATATAGTCTATTCTCAGTTCCAAAGAAACTTATTCTACATAATTAAAAAGTGAAAACAGTAATTCTTAAGAATTTGTGTTTAAAAAACTCTCATAACTGGATCAATTTATGGGTGATATATCAAGAATTTCATCTGTGAAAAAAGTGATATTTAATTTATTCCTTCTTGATCGGTCATTCTGTTGCAAAGATATTTAACTTTCTGGGAGTAGGATATTTCACATTAATAGTACCTTTTGAAGATCTAAAGTTAATTTGCTCCCAGAATACATGATCATGTACACGAAAGACTCTTTTGTTAGAAATTTAAGAACAGCATTGTTTTCTAAAGAAAAGGTCATTTTCACACTTGAATTATAAAGTAACTCAGCTCTACTAATGAAATCTAGTATAAGCAGTGTCCAATTAATTAACAATTGAAAATAGGATAATTTTCCTTAGCATCTTTAATGAAACCTGGTTCCTCTCTTAACTCAGCATATGCCCCCTCCACACCCGTAACCTTCGTGCAAGAGCCAGGCAGATGTCCTTTCACTGCTTTGTGTAGTAAGGCTCTCTGCTTAATTAATGCATCCCTCTTGTCTCTGAATTTTTGGTTTTTGACCTATTTCTCTGTCTATCTCACTCTGTTCAATTCTCACTCTCTCTTCCCCAGCTCCTTGTGTGTGTACATAGCACATACATATATTTTATATATATTATGACTTTATTCTTCTTAATGTAAAAAATATGTCTTAACATTTCTGTTTGTAATTACTTCTCCATAGTATTTGGCATGAAGATTTTCAGTGATTACATATAATCATAGCAACTTGAAGAAGGTTTTTTAGAATGGCCTCAGGAAAGATGTTATTCTCATAAAGAGTCAGGGACTAACACTCAGATGGGAGATTTTTCCCCGAAAAATATATTATCAATACCCATTGTCTTTTGCCAGACTGACAGTTTGTTAAGGAGAAAATAGACCAGAGGTAAGTAAGTTAACAGTGAGAAACCATTTTTATTCTGATACAGGTAGGGTCTGATATTATAAAGGATCTGGACCCTGGCTCCTTTAGGTGTCCTGTAAGTTAGGGTTTACTTAGGAAAACAGATACTGCTCTAACATATTTCCAGCAGGAAGGGATTTAAAATAGGGAATTGGAGACATAAAACTGCCAGAAGTCTGAGGGAATTAGATCGAGGAAGCCAACACTGATGTTTAGGAAATAGTGAATCACAAAAACAGTGGGGAAATACCTGCAATGACTGTAGCAGTCTGCAAGCCTGAAGTGAGTGATTTGTAGGAGGATGCAGAGATGCCCTGGCAAACCCCTTTCTTGTTTAACTGCCAACGTTTATAGGCCTCCCCAACTCTTGTTGGAACAATGATGGTTCTATTTCTCTTCCTCTTTTCAAATCTTGCATATGGAAACTAACCCAGAATCCTTCTACTGAGCGAGTCTGAAAAATGTAGTTTCTAGTCTTCCAGCTCCTGCAGCACAGGGACAAGCTTAGAAAGGAAGGGATAGTGCTGATTACTAACATATAACACATGTTAAGTTTGGTAAAACCATGGTGATGGCTACGGAAGTTGAAAAGACTATTTGTAAATTATTGAAACTAACCTATGAAGCCAGTCTGCAATGTGCTTAGTTTAGACAATTGGTTGAACAAGGAGGACAGATCCTTATCCGTGACAGTATTTTCCTAATATATAAGATGATATTGTCAGAGAGTTTTCTTGTAAATATGACTATGAAGTTTTATTCTATCAGATATTTATATAAACAGTAGAAATGTTCATTTCAAATAATTAAAAAGGCTGAGAAGTGACTTTCTTCAATGAAAACTCTTCAATGTTCCTATAGCAGTATTTTTTTCTGAACATGTTTTGTTGTTGTTTGTTAACATATTTTGCTCAGTTATTACTTTTTGGGAATGGATTTCATCGTTGAATTCAAAATCTAAATAAAACACATTTAAATGAAGGCTAATAGTATACAAATGACTACAGTGTGAGAACACTGAATTATGGCAATCATTCAACACACATTTTAAAGTACCAATTGTGAAGAAGACACTGGGCTTTGTGTTAGAATTTCAAAGGGAAGAAGACAGCCAGGTGACCCAGTTCCAAGGGACTTAAGCCTAGTGGAGCAGTTTACAAATTAGTAAAAGAACTGGTGGACAAAAAATGGTACTGATCATTAACCTGGACAGGCCAGAGGCCTTATTAAGAATAGTATACAGAAAGGGCTGGCCCTGTGGCATAGTGGTTAAAAGTTCGGCACACTCCACTTTGCTGCCTGGGTTCAGACCCTTGGCGTGGACCCTGGGCATGGACCTATGCCACTCATCAGTCATGCTGTGGTGGCAACCCGCATCCGAAGTAGAGGAGGCACAGATGTTAGCTCAGGGCGAAACTTCCTCAGCAAAAAGAAACACAATAGTGTCCAGAAAAAGGGCCTGTGAAAGTCAAGTGTGGAATATTTACTTCCGTGAATTAAGGATTAGTAAACCATGCCTCACTCAAGAATGTTTATTGCACTAATGTGGCAAACTTGATTGAAATTTCAGAGCTTCTAAATGTGCCTCACTTACAATAAGTATCTGCTTAGGAAATGGAAGAACGTGGTTCAGTTATCTTCTCAATAATAATACAATCTACACAAGAAATTGTTAAACAAGACTGGAAATTATTAAACAGGGAAATCCTGATCATTGGTCATTTGGGAGCTGTTAATGGTGTTACACAAGAAGTGCCTTCGTATCCATAATTTCATGAATGAGAGGCCTATTTTTAGATTGGAATCCAATTAGGCAGCGCTGTTAGCTAACAGAAGTGGATATAACCTGCCTCAGGCCATAGCCTAGATCCTTGCATTTTTTGTGACATAGGGCATGATTAGAGAGGTCCTTGAAGTTTGTGGAGATGTTGATGGAACAAATCTTCATGGGTAGCAATTCATAATGGTTTGGTATAATTGAGAAGATCTCTGAGCAATCCATCAGCAAAAAAAAAAATTTCTTGTGTGTGAGGAAAATTAACCCTGAGCTGACATCCGTTTCCAATCCTCCCCTTTTTTGCTGAGGAAAATTGCCCCTAGGATAACATCTGTGTCCATCTTCCTCTATTTTATATGTGAGATGCCTGCCACAGCATGGTTTGATAAGCAATGAGTAGATCCACGCCCGGGACCCAAACCTGCGGACCCCAAGCCACCAAAGCGGAGCACTCGAACTTAACCACTATGCCACTGGGCCAGCCCCCATTAGCAAAGTTTGAGACTAATCTGCAAGTAATGGCTCCCAAGCAAGTAAGTGAATCAATCCCAGAGGAGATGGTATAGGACATACTGACGATCAGCAAAACTTGGACAATACAATGAGAAGAGACTTGGCAAGAAACGCATTTTTCTTGGCCGACTTGTTTAACGATTCTCATTGATGTTTTAGTGAAGAGAAAATGAAAATTTATATCAGAGCACAGTGTAAGTCCTTTGTGGTTTGGTATATATGCTTTTGCTTAAGTTCATGTCTAGTAAAATAATATCATTACAAAATGTTGGTTCAGTCATCCCCACTTAACAAAGGCCAGGTTTCAGTCAAGTTATTCAGGTACATGGTCCGAGTGGACTCTAGCTTGCTTCTACTATCTCATGATTCTGGTTCCAAAGGAGATGAAACACGAAATACCACAACAAAAGTGTTTATTTCAGTTTGGGAAAGCTGTATATTGTCTTTAGCAACATGTGACCCAGTTTATTGGATAAGTTTGCCAACAGAGTTGAATTTATAAAAAGCATTCTTTTTTAGAGCAGACTTTTCTCCAAGGTTAAAAAAATTGTTTGTAGTGTTGTAATAGAAAATCTTGGATTTCCCTATTTGTTAAATTGCTTTCACACAAGGGAATCAATATTTTTGAAAATGCAATCATTTTTCATGGGATTGATCATGCCAAATAAAGATTTTTGAATAATATTATTTTCAAATCCCCATTTGACTGAATAAAGACAAACAGCTAGAATGAAATATAATTTGTTTTATGTGATGTCTCAGAGCGAAGCAATTTACGTGTGATAATAACATATAAATCATCTGAAAATACCCTTCAAAAAGCCAAAGTTAATTATCTTTGGATTCTTCTGAATCTCTTTTTGAGTAAGAAATTTATAGGATATAACAATAAACTTGATTACAATATGGAATATATGAGTAGATGTTATTTGCTTTTATATACTACTGTAAATACATATTTAAAACATAATATTTTATGCTATAGTAGTTAAAAGAACACTGCATTTTCCAGGACAAAGAGAAGACATGAAAAAAATGTATATTTTGCAATTAATTTTTGCAACTTGAAAATGAGAAACTCGTTCATTTGGGAATATGGAGTAGTATGAATATTCAACTCTCATGAAAAACTCTATTTCAATTACATTTGCTCACTGACCAGATTGCGGATCATTCAGAAGGGGGTTCCCTAGTGTGTGACAAGATTACCATTTCCCAAAGTCAACTCCACAGGATATTTGTCTATATCTACCTATCTATCAATCATCTATCAATTATCTATCAATCTATCTATTTATCTATCTCTATCATCTATCATCACTTATTGTGTGTTGTGTGTTAGCCTTTAATAGGCTAATCTACATTGTGAACCTCAGAGAACAGAATACTGTAGGCAGGATTTCCCTGACTTATGTGACCTTTTGACCTCAGAGCTGCCCCTCCCTTTGCTTTTTTCATGAGAGCTTTTCACTACATTGTGTCTGTTGAAACTGCAAGTACTGAACTAGATCTTAATCAGGCCCTTGACAGAGACAACTGCTCCCCTTTTGGCACTTAGGAAATTGCTTACCTTTCCTATTGATAAAAACCAAAAATTCCATTTGATTTCATGGCATCAAGAAAGTATAGTGGCAATTTGCATGATGGATTTTCAACTGTAACAAGATAAAAAATAATGGGGGATAATACTGATAGATTATATATATTTTTTCTTGCTGTCTTTTGAATACATTTGGGTGGCCCAGCAACTTCCCCTTACTCCTCCAATTTGGTATAAATTGTGTAATTGCTTCTTTAGAAATTTATAAGGCCAAATGCTGAGAGATTAAGCCAGGTAAGCTAAATAATACTGCCTCCTGACTTTATTAGCCACTTTGGTTCAACTGCCATGAGAACACAGCCTTGAGGAAATACCTTGGAAAGCAGGAGACACACAAAAATACGTTTTTTTCCTCAATGCCCTAAAATGCACATTAATTCTCTCTAAAACTGGTGAGTACTCTAAATATTTGAGAAGGAATGAAAAATAAAGGATGGAATAAAAAAATACTTTGCAGAGGTTTAAAAGAAAGAGAGAAATGAAAAGGATGATTCTCATATTGTCTTTTTAAAATTTTATAAGACTTTAGCTCTTGCAAAATAGATTCTTCATGGAAATGATGTACCTTATGGAATAAATCTTGTGGCATTTTATATAGTGGTAAACATTGCTAAATATTTTTAATAATATTACATGATATGGGTTTCTTGATAGGTTAGATAAGGTTCTTTATAGGAAGCAAAACCCACAAGAAAAAAAAAAAGAATAAAATGATTCCTTGCTTTAAATTTACTCTGTTCTTTCAAGGGAAAACATTTTGCCAAACAGATTGTATATTTTTTCAAAAGTAGTAATTTGGTCTCCTCCACCCAGGTAAGGTCAATTCAACCTCAGAAACAGTAATGTTCTATCTTTGGCCGTAGCGAACTCCTGTCATCTCAAGGTGGGAGCAGGAAGAGGAACCCAGCCCATTATTTTGTTCAATTCCATTTTCCCACTGAAAATAATGGCAGAGGAAGAATTCAAGATTCCAGTCCTAAATCCTGGCTATTATTATTTAGCTTTCTTTATCTTTTTATGTCTAACTGGATTGAAGAAATAATACTCATAATAATACTCATGTACAATGTAAATAAAAGATTCAACATTACTATCATCGAGAACACTGGATGCAATTTTCTGTACAAAGCAAACTGATTAGAACTCATTGCCAACAAATGCTACTGGAAGCTAAAAGGTGTTAACACCTTCACCCAAGTCCGCATTTAATTAAGCCAATACTTCTCTGGGGCAGGGTATGTGAGAGCACATTTACATCGATCAAATCTAATGATTCACCAAATAAGAATAAGAAAATGTAAGTCTTCAGGAGTGATTAGAAAGCTGGATATACGCTAATGAGATATTAACAGTATAGTTTGAAGTCACAAATCTAAAAATAAAACTTTATAGTCAAATATGAAAAGATGCTGCTGTTAAAAGACTTAAACTTCTGTTTGAACTTTAAAACATATTATACGGGAAACTTTGTCAGGATGTTTGTTCTTATTGATATTTACAAACAATTTTAAGGGGAAAGAGTTAACTGTACAGGGGATCAGAATTTGCCACCCCAAAATGTGTCTCTTTGGCTTGATTACTTTTAAGAACAAAAGACCCAAGAAGAAACTTTGACCTTTCCCCTAACCGCCTAAAATAATGTGAGATAGAAAGCATGTTCCAGGGAGGAGCTGTCACTGTAGATAATAGTTTAATATGAACTATGTGTGGTAGACAGGGAGGAACCTAGCAAGGCCCCTTTGATCAAAGTCCTCACCATGTCCCACTGTCTTTGCAAGGCATGGCAAACACTCGTTTACCAAACATTTGCTTTTCCATCTCCATGTGAATTGCCTTCCTCCCCTTTGAAGTCCCAAACCACTACTCCCAACATCCTCCTTTGTCTTTAGCTGAAGATGGTATTTAAGGTGGTGGCTCTGGCCATTTTGGCGAGTTACTCAGTTTTCCTGGGTTTCTCCCATGTATGCATGTTATTAAACGTGTTTGTTTTCTCCTATTATTCTGTCTCATGTTGATTTAATTGTTAGACCATCCAGAAGAAACTAGAGGGTAGAGGACTACTTCTTCCTCCCCTACAAGTGCTTCTGTTTTTTTTCTCTGAATGCTTCAAAATGGAACACATCCTTGCCCACTCCCAACAGCCCTTCTGGAACATTCTGCTATGGAAAGGACTTACACTGACAGGTGCTATTGTCATTTTTCCCAGATGATGTCACTTCAACCATCTGATTTTAATGATTTCTGCCTAATGGGTCACAGTTTTTTTTTTAATGCAGGGAAGATATGCCTATGGATACAGGAGTCACGCTCTAGACTGAAGGTTTCACATAATGCATAAATATATTGTGTACTCACTGTGCTCCTAGGACCATAGGGCATACCATAATTGAGCCTGTGGCACTGTAGTGGACTGCAGACGTTCCTTATTAGCTCTTTTAATAGTAAAAACAGGTTTTGACCACTCCACTCCCAGATATCCATGCACCTTTTATAAATTACATATATTTACCAAGTATTACTAATGTGTTATTTTCTTTAAAAACATACCAAAGAATATACATAAAAAGATAAAAGGAATATAGATTAAATAATATGTTTAAAATAGTCATAATTGGAATTATTAATCAGAAATAAGTGACAATAGTATGATTATAATTGTTTTATATTTTTGAAATTTTGATTTAATACTTTGTGGTAAGGTGATTGGGAATCTTGATTCTAAGTTCTGTATATTTCTGCACTTTATTTTAATAGCTGACATACCTGTAAAACTTACTTCTAAAAGATACACACATCTGAAATTCTGTACATCATTGATAGGATTTATTAAAGCAGGACACCCATTCTTCCACTTATAAAAACCATAACTTTTTTTAATTTGGCTCTAATTTTTCAACTTTCCTGCTCTCAGTTTTTCTTACAAGTTTATTGTAATGCTAATGAATTTTTATATTTCTAAAAGATGCTTTCAAAATCCATTAAAACTCTCCATTTAAAAAGTTCCATTTTCAGATCCTTTAAGAATGTAGATCTGGGGGCCGCCCGGTGGCGCAGCGGTTTAGTCCGCGCTTGGCAGCCCGGGGTTCGCGAGTTCGGATCCCGGGCGCCCGCCGACGCACTGCCTGTCAGCCATGCCGTGGCGGCGTCCCATATAAAGTAGAGGAAGATGGGCACGATGTTAGCCCAGGGCCAGTCTTCCTCAGCAAAAACGGGAGGATTGGCGACGGATGTTAGCTCAGGGCTGGTCTTTCCCACAAAAAAAAAAAAAAAAAAAGAATGTAGATCTGAGTGCTTTAGAAATGGCTTACTTTCATTATTAAAACTAAAAGTGATTTAAAATATTTTAAGATAGTCTTTCCATAGCAAAATTTTCTTTTGCTTATTCTTGTTTTTTAAAAAAATACCTTTGGAAGAAGAGATTAAGTTTTTTGTTATTAATTCATTTTGAAAATTGAAAGAAACCATACCCAAAAAGCTACATATAATATAATCCCATTTACACGGCATTCTGGAAAAGGCAAACTATAAGATAGAACACAGATCAGTGATTGTAGGGATTGGGGTCAGGGGAAGGGTTGACTACAAAAGGGCCACACATGAAAAATGTTAGGGTGATGGAATTGTTTAGTATAATACTGTAGTTGGGAGACATGACCCTGCATTTGTCAAAATCACAGAGTGCGATTAACTGTATGCAAATTTAAAAATCAACCATGAAGTCAAGAATCTCAGGATAGAAGGCCCACTGGGACGAACATGTCACACATGGATGAAATTATCTTACTGAAAAGGCAGGCAAAAGGAGCTGACCTAAGTAACTTTGGAAACTATTGTTTTGACTGGCTTCTATGAGGCTAAAGACAAAATGAACTATAGGGAAAGATTGTACACTATTTGGTAAATTCATTCCCCACTGGGGCATGTGTTAGCAGTTCTGAAACTACTTTGTATGTATACTAAGTTTGAACAAATAAGTAAATAAAATGTGGAAAATGGTAGCCAAGTTTCTCACTGTCAGAGAAGGAAGTTATAAATAAACAAGGAGGATTAGAAAAAACCCTGTGATGCTGGATTAGAGTCAGAGATAGCAGTATGAACTCATGTTTATTTAATATATGTGTACAGATAATAGACAGAGAAATACATATAGATATGTATGTATGTATAGGATAGTGCATACATATATTTCCTAGCTCTCTCCACTGAGAGGTCCAAGAAGCAGATGAACATACGTAATTCCTGGATCTTATTTTGTAAATGGCTTTCTCCAAAAATAAGAACTGGTGCTCCCTGAAGAAATAGCTGATTCTCAGGTTAGGGCAGAAAAATACCAGATGAGGCTGGAAGCACATCTAAAAGATACAGGAGCCAATCTGAAAAAGCTCCCGAATGTCTGAAGATGGAACAATTTGACCAACGAAATAAATAACAATAATATTGTATTAAAATCCAAAGAATAAAATAAACATCCATAAATCAACACTGATATGAATAAATGATTGAATAAATAAATAAGCTGGGGAGAAGGGACAAGTTTTCCTTCAGAAGAATTCCAAATAATGAATGTAGAAAGAGGGAGGAAAGTAGAAAAATCACCCTTAGAACATCATAGTAATAATTGCTACTGTCTGAATGCTAAAATTAGTGGGCAAAGCTTTAAGCAGAAGGAGAATATTTGCATGGCCACAAAGTATCTCCCCCACAAATATTTATTAATTAGAGTAGTGTATATTCTACAATATTCCTCTCTCTAGGAGGTGGAGCTTAATTCCCCTTCCTTGAGTGTGGGCTGGACCAGTGACTCACTTCTAATGAACATAGTTAAGGAAATGGAAAAACAGTAACTTCATAATGGAGAAATCTGGCAGACACTACCTTAATCAAGTGATCAAGGTTAACATTATAGTAATAAGTCATGCTGATAATCAACTACCCTCTGATAGAATGCGATGAGAAGGGTACTTCGCCAAAATCCATAACCCCGATCCAATCATTCTACAAATGATTAGACATTCTACAAATAACCTGAGCCATACTTTTCAAAAGTGTCAAGGTCATGAAGAACAAAGGAAAGCTGAGAAACCGTCACAGATTGGAAGATTAGAGGAGATTGAGGGGTCACGTGACTAAATGCAATGTAGTATCCTGGATTAGGTTCAACAGAAAAAGGACAGTAGGGAAAAAACTTGTGAAATCGGAATAAAGTCTGTGGTTTAGTTAGTAGTATTGTATCAATGTCGATCCCCTAGTTTCGATAAATGTACCATGGTTGTGCAAGATGGTAATATTAGAGGAAGTTAAGCAAAAGATACAAGACAATTCTATGTACTATCTTGACAAATTTTCTTTGAATCTAAAATTATTTTCAAAACAAAGATGTTTTAAAATTACAGCACCTCATAATGTTGTCATAAGCATTATTAAGTAATTTAATACATGTAAAGCTCTTGGAACAGAGCACACACTAAATATTTAATGTTAGCTGTTATTTTTATTATTAATTTTGACAGTCATATCTATAAATAGGAAAGCTACAAAGATTTTTTGTTGGATTGGATGAGTATTTTAATAACAGCTTTTCTGATATTAAATTGAGATATTTTGTGAAATACAGAAAGGTGTAAAGAGAAAAGTAAAAATAATTTGAATTGCATAATCCAGACATATCCAGCATTAGCTCTGTGTTCTATTCCCTGCCGGCATTTTCTGATATAAATATATATGTATTTGTGTATAAAATATGATCAAGATAGTTGTTCAGCAAGTCCTGCACTAAAGGGTGTCTGCAATAAGAGTATTCGTGAATGACTGCACTAAGGGTGTCTTCCTCCGAAAGGGATAGCAATACCAATTAACACCTAGCATCGAATATGCGCCATGCACTATTTTAAATACTTCATGCATGTAATTTCATTTAATCATCACAACAGTTTCGTATTGAAAGTGCTTTAATTATGAACCTCATTTTGCAGAAGAAGAAATACCCTCACTACTCGTAGTTGGGGAGCCATGGCTTAATCACAGGAGTCTGGCCCTGGAGTCCATGTTGTTAACCCCTAGGCTATATTGCCTACCTAAGTTTGCTTTTACAAGGTATCCCAGGCATCACAAATCTGAGAACTTTAAACTAAGTCATGACCTGAATTTTATGGGCACCGGGGTCGTATGAAGCAGTGCTACAAATTCCCATGAATCTTGGCTGGTATTTTATAGTTTCTCAGTCTATCCTGTTCAGTTCAGTGCCAAGGAAATGTTCCATGCATTTCACCTGAGGAAAGTGGTGGACTTGGTTCTACTCCACCTTGTCCTGTGGGTGTAATCCTTGGAGTCACAGTTTAATGTGTGAGGTGTCCCTAGCAACGCCCCATGTGGGGCAGACTCTGGGCTAGGAGGTCTTCTGACCTCCCTGCTCCCACTCCTGACAATAAATATTTGTAAAATGTTGAAATAATGAATGGATTACCTTAGACTATTACTTGCCTTAGACTATTTGAGTCTTTTCCTCTGAGTCCAAGAATGTAATTTTAAAAGCTTAATAAAATTTCAATTATTTGGAGCGTAACAGAAATCTAGTGATCCAGCTGCAATGGGCATAGACTTTGAAATAGAGAGTGGATACCAATCCATGATCAAGTCAGTAGTTCCTTCTCATTTTTTCCAAAAGACCTTAACTGCCAAATACCGAAAATAGGATTTTTAAATATGTGATGTGAGGTGGTGACTGCAGATAAGAAGAAGCTGATTCCCAGCTCATTCAAAAACTTTTCTTGGCTGAAAATACCAGGGAGTAGGAATAGAGGGTGCAAGTATTTATATATTTATTGGCAAAATTGGCACATATTGACTAACACTTTTCTGAGTGGCTTATTCTTGATGAATAGCGTCATGTGTTAAATTGAGTTTGGGTATTTGTGGATGACTGAGCTAAATTTATGTTTAAGCTTGGAAGCTAATTGTCTGTATAACCGTATAGCGTAATCGATGCTATATGTTAAAAATAACCAACTTGAACACATTTAGTGTTTTTTCCTCTAGTAGCATAAAGCCACCCTAGAATCTATAAAAAGAAACTCAAATACCCATATATATGATAATTAAGAAGGTCATATCTATGTTTTTAGGCACAAATGATTTAGTCACTTCATCAGTTCCAAATGGTGCCATGTCTATTATAGTACTTGAAGTAATGTAATTTGTATGACTCGGTCTTTCACGTGCAAATTCTTGGGTTGTGACTACACTCATCTCATATTATCATCATTAGAAATAGAAATGCTCCTGGTCCGTAAGCACCATCCTCTACACAAAGCTTTCCTGGATAGAATTCATCTTTCCTCTGAGCTACTTTAAGACTTATCATGGCACCACTCATATTACACATGCTATATATTGCTTTACATCACAGCTATGTGCATAGTCATGTCCCATTGTTTGTACTTTGCAGCTGAAGTATACTTTTATTAAACCAATAATGATTAGAACTATTAGAACACATTAATTAGAATTTAAATAATAAATTTTATGGAAAAACATATTTTAAGCATCTTTGCATTCTTCAGCTATCCCAGGGCTCTGACCATTAATGAACTTGTACCCCTTTGTTAATACACTTTATCCTAAGAAAATGGAAGAATAATGTACTCCTCTGAACCAACAGAACTGAGAGACTTTCTTCAGGATGCTGAAGCAATCCACTTATTTAGTCATCTTGCAAATTCAATGTAAAATGCAGTCAAACAAGTAAAAAAAGAGAGCTTTGTGTAGTCAAATGTTAAATTTATTAGGTGGGCCTTTAGTAACTTGTCACTTAATGAATGCTGAATAGCAAGACTGTGCCAGCTCTTTATCATGGCGGCTGCAAAATTTAATTGTACAAATAACTCATGCTGTATATTCTGTGTGATCTTTATCCATATTCTATAAATCAAGGTAAATATCCAACTTGGCTACTTATAAGACGAATGTCTAGATGATATAACCATAGCATAATTTTAATAGCTTTTAATTTCGTTTTAGCAAAATTCTGGAGAGCGTGCTGCTCAAGTATTAAAAATTTATGGCAATAACACCCTTCATTTTTTTTTTATTTTTGGAAAATAATAGAATCACCTTAGGAGAGGTCAGCAAAACTGTTCACTCTGTTTGTCATTCATTGGCTCTAGGGAGCTGAAGGTTGGGATGATCAGACATGCAAAGTTACATAAAGGTACGAGCTCCATTGCTAGGACACACTTTCCATTCACAAAGTTTCTCGTATTTTAAAATGCACTAGTAAACATCCCATTGATTTATGGGTGGGTTATGGAGCATTCAAAATGAGTGGGAATTTAAGAGACTTGTGAAAGGTAAGAAAAGTCATGAGGCAAGAAAGAAGATTGGACAGATAATCTACAATCCAGACATGGTATAAATACCAACTAGATAGATGCCCAGCTTCAAACTTGAAACAACTGAAAGCACATTTCTATAGAATAGTACACTTTTATAGGGCACAGTGGTATACTCTAAAATGAAATAATAATGCCCAGTTGAAAAAGTTTTGTCCTGAGGCCAGCCCTGTAGCATAGTGGTTGGGTTTTGTGCACTCCACTTTGGCAGCCTGGGTTCGCGGGTTTGGATCCTGGATGCAGACCTACACCACTCATCAGCCATGCAAAATAGAGGGAGATTGGCATGGATGTTAGCTCAGGGCTAACCTTCCTCAAGCAAAAAAAGAGGAAGACTGGCAACAGATGTCAGCTCAGAGTGAATCTTCTTCATCAAAAAAAAAAAGTTTTGTCTACTCTATTCTGTAAATTATTTAATGGCTCACTCCTCAGCATTTTTCATAAAAATGTAACAGAGTTTTAATATTAATATACTCCCCTGAGGCTAATTCAAAGGTTAACACTTATTCCTCTCCAAAAATGCAATCAGTTCTGATCTTCTTTTTGTCAAGACCTGCCAAATTAAAAGTTCGTGCTCCCTCAATTTGTATTATCCAGGGTTTTGAACCAACTGATTAGTTTCTTCTACCTAGATACAATTTGTATTGTGGCTCTGGGTTGTGACAAATGAGCCCTTCCAACAAACAAATGATTAAAGAACAAGTGATATAACATTCCTACATTTTAAATTCTAAAAACTAAAATAAAATAAAAGCAGTCTAGTTTGTGGATAGGAGTCAGTAAAAACTGGGTCTATTTGGGAGGGAAGGATGCAGAGGCAATTCTCAGGAGTCCCAAATGCAGCTAAAAGCCTTGTCAGAGCTTTTTAAAAAGCCATCCAAAAATGATTTGTACCATCTGCAAGTGGTTGCAGAACACAGTAATGGAGCTAAAAGCAGGTATTTTCAGAATTCTGTTATTATCAAAACACCACTGTGTCAGATGAGGGCCCACAAGAACTTGCCCTGTGGGGCAGAGATTTCCTTACTGTGCCCACAGAAAATGGTGACAAATGGGCCAGGACTGGTGTTCATCCTACTGTTCTTTAAGTAGATTTTGAATATGGAATTTTTTTGACCTTTCTGGAGTCCAAACATAAAAAGATTTATTATATTTCATAGCAGGAGAATTTTAGAATGTTGTGACTCATTCAGAAAGATTTTTTTTTTTTCATTTTGGAAAAGAAACCTATAGTTTTGATGTGATTGCTCTAGGAAGCAATTCTATAACTCTGACTTCTACCTAACTCAATAAGGGAGGATAATCCCAGTCAATGGCAGAGAAATACATCTCACATCCTCATTCAAGACAATTAGGTTTTTGTTGTACCCATGCTCTGGTTTGTACCCAACCCTTAGAAGGGTTGAAAAAACTATATTAGGTTATTCAGCCTGAGGAGACATTACCATCAGCTGTTTACAAACCCAGTATTCCTATATATGATAATTATTCATGAGGGAAACTGTTTACCATTTCCCTTCTGTGCAGACTCAATGAAGTTACTTGCTAAGAGTTGCAGAGCAAGTTAATAGCAACAGGAAATAATTCCATCTTTAGGCTCATTAGCAGTTTTCAGCATTCAATAACAACTTTACAAATGTTGCAAAGCCACAAGAATTTAAGACTGTAGGGCTCTCTGTGAAAATCTAATGAAAGAGAAGAGTTAGTAGTTGTTGATAATATGTTTCTTGGATTGTTTTCTCATTTTTTTCTATTGCGTAAACAATATGTAGGAATACTGGCAGTACTACTACTAGTAGTATCTGTAGTAGTAGTAGTAGCAGCAACAATTGTAGTAATAGCAGCAGTAGCAGTCGTAGCAGCAGCAGCAACAGTAGTAGTAGTAGTAGTAGTAGTAGCTGTAGCAGTAGTAGTAGTAGCAGCAGCAGCAACAATAGTAATAATAGTAGCTGTAGTAGTAGTAGTATCAGCAGCAATAATAGTATTAGTAGTAGCTGTAGTAGTAGTATTAGCAGTAGCAGCAGCAGCAGCAGCTGTAGTAGCAGTAGCTGTAATAGTAGTAGAAGTAGTAGTAGTAGCTTTAGTAGCAGCAGCAAAAGTAGGACATGGAGGTAAAGGAGGAAAAAGAGTATGACCGTGTACTAGGTACTGTACTAATGTACTAAGCACTTTACATGCCTTAGCTCATTTAATGCCCAGTATGTGTCTTGTTTTTAGTACCAGGAGGAAGTTTTAAGGTATTAAGAAATTTGAATTTGAGAGCTCCCAAAATATAGTGTTTGTATTACCTACCATAGTTCTGAACCAACTGAGAAATAGGACAGATAGAGGCCAAAAATATTTTCTTTTTTATTGATAAAGGGACATAGGAGAATGTCACATGTCTGTGAGCAAGTGAGCTTCCCAATAGTGATCCTCTATATTAGATAGATTGACCTACTCTGGAGGAGCAGAGTGGACTGTGTATTCCTTAAGACAGCTCTCTCCCAGAGGGAGAAACATGAGAGGGCTGATCTATACAGGCCGAGCTTCTCCTTCCACTCATCAGTTAGGTTGGTGATTCTACTTTCCTGGGGCAGAGAGAATGTGGGACTGGAGATAGGTCAGGAGTGAAACACTAATGAGATTCAGGAGTGGGGAAGAAATGTCCTTCATGCCTCTCAGAGTTTTCAGATTTGTTGTTGTCATTGCTTGCTTGCTTAACTGGCCAGGCTTGACCATTAAGTCAATATTCAAGATGTGCTGAAAGCTCCCTCAAAGCGTGAAGCTAACAATCTACCAAGGAGTCCTGCTCCCCTTGCAATAAGGTTATGCCCTCAATGTACATCTCTGAGGTTTGGAGTATGCCCTTGAAACCACTGGTTGACAATAGAGATTTTGCTCCCTGAAGGCTTTCACTCAATAAGTGTGGGTCCATTCTCAGAAGATTAGGCACTACACCACATGATATATTAAAAGGAAAAAAAAGCATATTTCATTATATTGTATTATCATAATACTATATTTCTCCAGGGAGGCGGGATTCATATTAGATTTTACATTAGCCCTTGAATCCTGGTCTATTTCCATCCATCATACCAGATGAGAGAGCAACTCTCCCTATGAATATTGGCAAAGTATTAACCTGGTAATGAGAGGAGAGGACATCGAAAGAGGATACGATCAAACCAACTGTGAAGTGGTTAAGGGCATGTTGGGGAAGAGATAAATGGGTAAGAAACGTCTAAAATTGACTGTTGGCCGTAGTAGATGTTTTCTTATGGAAGAGAGAACAGAAGCACTGCCCAGACCAAATGTGACATCGGTTCAGACTCTAATGAATTGTCTTTAAAGGACAAGATCAGTTACATTCTTAAAGTGTTAAAGAGTTTGACTACTATCACACTTTAAAGTGGCAATTTGGTCCTTTTTCAAGACCACATTTTGTTTGTGTGCCTTGTTCAAGATGTAGCAAGTAACATGTCATGCAAATCAGATTTAATTTAATCTCTACTTGGCTTTCTTAATTAAAATAGAGGGTGAATTCTCTTACATTGCCTATAAATACATCTTTCATATATAGAGCATTTATAAAGGTGCTGAGT
This sequence comes from Tapirus indicus, assembly GCA_031878705.1. Lineage (NCBI taxonomy): Eukaryota > Metazoa > Chordata > Mammalia > Perissodactyla > Tapiridae > Tapirus > Tapirus indicus. The sequence goes on along the minus strand of CM062921.1, from coordinate 110,528,427 downwards.
ATGTTACAAGTGATGAAGTCTATTCAAAATTGAAATCAGAAGATGTGCATTCGTTGACTTATCTGAGGCAACATCTTCAATGTCTGTTAATAACAAACTGTTCTTATGGGACAATCTCATAATGAGTTTGATTTTCCCCAGAAAGATATACAAAAAATTATTTTCTGAGTGTGGATGGTAGATTCTTCTTTCACACCTACTCTTTCAATCCTTCCATACTTATTCTTACCAAATCATTGGTGGTTCCATTAATGGGTCATTACATACTCAGTAGTCAAGAAAGGGATCCCAAAATGTTAATTTTAAATTCCTTTTCTTTCCTTCTTTTGGGGGAGAATATGAAGCATTAGGATTTGGTCTTTTCCCTAACACTAAAAGTACATAAGGAAGATAGAAAGATTAATTTGTTAAAACAGCACTTACTGGGGCCGGCCCAGTGGTGCAGCGGTTTGGTTCACGCATTCTGCTTTGGTGGCCCAGGGTTCGCCGGTTCAAACCCTGGGCGCGGACCTACTCACCACTCATCAGGCCATGCTGATGAGGCATCCCATATAGAAAAGCTACAACTCTACAAGTGTGATACACAACAATGTACTGGGGCTCTGGCGAGGAAAAAAAATGAAAAAAAGAGGAAGATTAGCAATAGATGTTAGAGCAGGGCCAAACTTCTTCAAAAAAAAAAAAAATAGCACTTACTAGCTTTTAACTATGTGCCTGGACAATGCCAAAAGTTGGGGATATACTAAGGAACATAACCCAGTATTCCAGGATAGTGGAGTCTAGTTGTGATATGTGATCTAAATTATATTTCAGGCAAATAATTTAAGCAAAATTAGGAAAGATTACATGTAGACAAAGAAGAATTAGGAATGAGAGAGTCTAAGATTTAACAATTGAATATATGAGTGTTGGAGTATTCCTGTAGTTACTGATATGGGTTATTTACAACATACTTATGTCATTAAGTGAGTTAAAACAAAAAGAGAAAGATCTTGGGTGATGAGGTTAAGATATTGAGTTTATTTTAGACTGGGTTTGAAATGCTGCTTGGACATTATTGTGGAAATTACTAGTGAGCAGTTGAAAATCTGGATCCTATGCTCAGTAAAGAGGACCAGACTACAAAGACAGGTTTGAGACCCATACCTCTCTTGTGAAATTTGAATATTTCCCCCTAGTGAGGTCACCACACTTATCGATGGTATATGGTAATATAGGGAAAATAAGATAAGATGATAAGCACGGAAATTGGTAAAATAATAAGAAATGTTTTAGAAGCAGTATTCTTCAAAGAATTCAGAAGAAAGAAGATCAGAGTAACTATCAGGATAACCTTCAATCTATAGGCCATATAAAACATCAGACATATTCCTGTTAGTGTTTACACTAAATTAGATAAAGTTTTATATTACTGTTCTGAGACAAAAGGAAGTAAAACAGCTCTATGGATATGAATCTATTTTGTTGAACATTGATGGTGACCTGGGCTATAGACACCTAAGAAATAAAGTTTTGCAATGTGTTTTCCTCGTCAGTGCTCATATGTCCATTCTTCCGTCTTATTCAGGTTACTCTTGGGAGGCTCTGATTAGATGTTACTAGGCAGCAGGATGACTCAAACAGCTGCCTATGAGTCGATGTGCCCTATACGTTGGTAGTTTTGTCTTGTCCAAAGATGTGAATTATTTTATTCAAAGGGTCATGACTCACTCTGTTTCTTTTCAGTTTCCGATCCACTTTCAACCAGAAAGCCACTTCTAAGGTCCCAACTGACAACTAGGTGAGTACTGGACATACCTAGGTGCTGCGAATTTAGAGTGGATTAAGCATCTGACTTTTCATTCTAGGAGTCAGGGGCCCAATTCCAATGCAGTAGCAGATGCTTCTCAGAAAAAAAATATTTCTAACTTCATACATGAAACATGTTTACCCACCTCTAAACAAAAAATAGCCAAGGTGACTACCCAACCCCTGTGAATCTACCTACCCTGAATTTGAAGTTAAGTTTTGTGATACTATTAACCAATTTTTTCCTTCCAAATGTTATTCGGTTAAGGACACAGGTAAAATCGTTTTGTAGAATTTAAAAATTTGGAGAAAGAAATTATATGTTGAGTGTGTGTGCTTGTGTGTGTGTGCTCGTGTGTATGTGAATACATCTAATTTAACCACTTTTAATATAGTCAAGATTGCTAATATCTTTATTACTAGGGAAAAGGAAAAAATGTCTCATATTACAGATTAGAAAACTGAGACGAAGAGATTAAGTAAGCTCCAATTACAGAAGCTCCTGTCTAATTTGACTTTGTATTGCCCTTAGCACACTGTCTGGTCAAGGAATTTTGTTGTGACTAAATGAATGACTATATGAATAATCATACCAGCTTGCTTAGTCATAAAATGAGAATTGAACTCGAATTATCTAACTCCATTTTTTTTTTAGTGCACAGTAAAGAAAATAAAACTTGCTTATTTTTCCTGGAGAGTACACATCCTGATCCCTGCATTTTTGTGAAATATTATTCTACATGGATCATCACAGCCTGAACCAGAAAGATCAATGAGAATGCTGTGCTCTATTTTCACCATTTATTGTACATACTACAAAATGTAAGTGAGTTTATTAAGTTACTAATTTCTCCTTCATATACATTGAAATTAGGCATCCGGACTATTCAGTTTGATAATGTTGACATGTTTGATTGAATAAATTGAAAACTGAAAGATCAAATTAATGCCATTGTGACAAAGAAAACAGCTATTTAATCAATTACTGTAGTCTTATAAAATACCAATTCACATTGATGACATGAACTTTAAAGTTTTATGCTGTCGTTGTAAAAAATTGGTTCTGGTATAGTATTATTGTCTTGACATCTATTGGTTGGGAAGACTTTAATGGTGGATTCAATCAATTATCCAGATTTGAAAGTGACCCCAGAAGAATCAAAGCAGCCCAGAGAATGTCTTCTGGGTCTTCTTTTGGTTTTCGTGCTTCCAAGAATGGCCCTTTAGGCACCAATATTTCTGGAATTTAATACAATCATGCATTTTTATTCTGACAACACAAAACAAAAATCTTACAAAAATCAACATATTTCAAAAATCTTAACAAGGGACTGGTCTAGTGGTGTAGTGGTTAAGTTCCTATGCTTCGCTTTGGCGGCCCGGAGTCTGCAGGTTTGGATCCTGGGTGTGGACCTACATACCACTCACCAAGCCATGCTGTGATGGTGTCCCACATACAAAATTGAGGAAGATGGGCACAGATGTTAGCTCAGGGCCAATCTTCCTCATCAAAAAAACAAAAAAAGAAAAATCTTAATAATTTAATTATCATCTAATATATTCCTCTAAGGAAAGATGAAGGAAACATTTAGACATAAACATCTCAAGAGCTGATATCCTATATATAATATCAATTACACAAATTTGTATCAAGAATTTTCATCTTTACTTGAAAGTAGACTTTGAGAATATTTAATTACTGTTTTAAAGAGGTATAAACTACCATAAGGTCAATCCTTTTAACTGACTGAGAAAATACAAGGGTGATTATTTCAGTTATGAAAGCCAATAGCATAATACCATGAAGAAAACGGCTGGATACCTGAATTCCTGGCCTCATGCATTTTCACAAACATTCTAGTTTTTCACTGACACAATGGATTTGACTAAACTCCTCTATTCTTTCAGCAAAATAAATGTCCTCAAAAGCCTGTTGTTCATTGGTCAACAACAATGACAAAAATCGTTCGGCTCCTGACTTCATTCTGAGAACGGAATGTACTTTTACCCTTTCCTTGTCAACAGCCGACTTTGGTATTTTGACAATAGAAAGAAAATGAACTGCATTACGTTGCGACCAATATCATTTCAGAAATTTTATTATTCTTTTAGCATAATATGTATTATTTCCCTAGAATATAAAAAGCTCTGCATGATGTAAGTACATGGTTGGAACTAATTTAGAGTTACTGAGGCAATGCCTAAGAAATCAACAATGGAATCCCAATTTATACAGTACTCAGCAAAAAGGAATTCTCCATAGTATGTAGATATAGCCAGAAAGGTTCAGTGGTACATTTTCTAGTGCTAACCAATAATTACAGCCCATTTCACTTGTGTAACTCAAGTACCTCTTAGGTGTTCTCATTTATTTTGAGCCTCTTACATTTTTCTCCTTCTCAGACTCTCAAAGGCATATGGAGATATGATGGATATTCCTGAAACACTAAAAGGACTTGGTAAATCTGGATCTCCCATCTGGATCAAATATTTGCATGGAAAACCAGTTTTATATTAAAACAAAATGTGGTAATTTTAGATAGAAGAATTCAAATATCACATAATTTTTTAAAGATAATGGAGGAGTCTTACAAAGAATTTCCACTACTGCCTGCCTACTCAGACTAATTTCCACTAATCCACTAACAGAATTCCACGCTCCAGTCATATCAGAGGATGTCTTATGATCTAAATATGCCTTCTTTCTCATAAATCCAAGTCTTTGCCCTGCAAATCCTCAGAATTAAATGCCATTCTTTTGTATCTTTTCCTGGCCAACTTGTAGTCCTGTAAGACTCACTACCATCTTCATCTCTTCTCAAACACCTTCCCCAACCTGCTTTAGATGGAGCCATAACTGTACTCTGGGTGACCATAACTTCCTGTGCATACTTCCTTTTAAAGCTTTTCTCATGCAGCATTGTTTACTTATCTGACATTCTTACAAGACTATGTGCTCCTTGAGGCTAAAGGTACTATATTTTATCTTTGCATGTCTAGTTTTGTGAAGGAATTAATCTCTTCTTTTCCACCTCTCCACAGCCCTTAGTAAGATGTTCTATACCCATTAAATCCTCAGCATGTACTACCCGGCTGACATCTGATTTATTGAAATCACTCTACCATAAAATCTTGTGCATATTAAATGTTAAGATATTTGTAATTTATATCACACTTGTTTTGAAAAATTGTGAGGCAGCTTTAAAATATGCCTAAGGAAATATATATCACAAACCCAAGACGAGGCAACCTAACTGAATTTTATGAATCTCATTGAGTTGCCTTTGAATATCATCTTTGAATATGTGAAATTATAAACTGGACATTAAACCTTAATGTAAATTTTTTTGTTATCCTTTATCTTATATTAGACAGAAGGTGAGAGAGAGTGTGTTACCAATGTTTTGGAATTTATTATCACAATGCCAGCCCTGGTGGTCTAGTGGTTAAGACTCGGTGCTCTCACCACTGCAGCCCGGATTCATTTCCTGATCAGGGAACCACACCACCCATCTGTCGGTTGTCATACTGTGGCGGCTGCGTGTTGCTGTGATGCTGAAATCTATGTCACTAGTATTACAAACACCAGTAGGGTCACTCATGGCGGACAGGTTTCAGTGGAGCTTCCAGACTAAGACAGACTAGGAAGGAGGAACTGGCCACCCGGTTCCAAAAACATTGGCCATGGAACCTTATGAATAGCAGCAGAGCATTGTCTGATATGGAACCCGGAAGGTGAGAGGATGGCCAAAAAAGACTGACAGGGTTCTGCTCCTCTGTACACAGGTTCGCTAGGAATCGGAATAGACTTGAGAGTACTAACAACTACAAATCACAATGTCATGTACCAAATGTATAGGGGCCAATTGAAAAACTTTACATCATTCTAGGAAATAATTCTTGTCAAAAGTATTTCCAGAGATGATTCTTGATTTGGTTATTTTGTCAGGTGGCTGTGTCAAGTTCTCTATAAATGAATATTGGTTCCCCTATGGAGGGAGGAAATTAGCAAGTAAATCAGGTATAAGGAATTCATAAGAAAGGAGTCTTTAAAGCTGCAAAATCTTCTAAAATGATCCATTTTTATTTAGTTCTACATAAAAGAATGTAGCTTAAACACTGATTTATTATGAAGAGGTCAAAATGTATTATGCTTGATTACTAGGAATTCTAATAATTTCAGAGAGGAAAAATTAAAGTGAAGATATTTTGTTAACATGAAGATTATGAAGAGTAAGATAGTGGTGGGGTATATGAGAAGAGAAAAAAATATGATTTTTATGTTTTTTCTGTAGCTTAGAACGATCTCCTCAATTACCCATATGAATGGAAAGCTTTTCAGCCTTTTCAGATAGCAGATCATGCATAATTGTATTTGTTAAACATACGTATGTAAAGTTTTGATACTGTCCAACTAGTATAATAGCTAACATGTTAACGGTGCTATTTAAGAACCTTATCTGGACAACATTTCCTGTATTAATAACACAAAATTTTGATTATTCCAACCACGTTAACACTTTCCCTTTTGCGGCCTATATCAATTCATATCTACACCACACACTTTTAGTACTAACATCATGATTTCTTATATTTCTCCCTCTCTCATCTGTCTATACAGCCACAACAACAAAACCAAGACTTATAACAGGAGACACTCCTCAGTTCTCCAGCTGGGTCCAAAGCCATAATCATATTCCTTGCCTCCTCTGCCAACCATTCTAGATTCCAGTCAGCCTCAGGCATCATTTCTGCTGGTCTAGGTTGCTTGTCTAGTGGGGAAATCACTGAGGGGTCTGAGCACCTGGTTGTCATGCCCTTGTCGAGTAGTAATTGCTAATATTGTCCATTCATGGTTATTACAGATGGGGAAGCACCAAGAGCTGCCCCAGTGACTTCCCTGAATTCTAGACATACCCCTCCCTGCCACCATTAGATTGAGGCCACTTTACTTCTGAAAAGTAGGGTCAATTACCACTGCCAGTATAGTAATTCCCTTTTTAACTCAAGATTCACTGGCAAAAAAGAATCATGAATGATGAAGTGGCAGCCATGGCATTAGGTTAGGTGGAACCCTTACTGTATCAACTGGTAGAACCAGGATCTTTTTTTAATTATTATTATTTTATTTTTTTTGTGTGAGGAAGATTAGCTCTGAGCTAACATCCATTGCCAAGCCTCCTCTTTCTCCTGAGGAAGATTGGCCCTGGGCTAACATCCATGCCCATCTTCCTCTACTTTATATGGGACACTGCCACGGCATGGCTTGACAAGTGGTGTGTTGGTCTGTGCCCAGGATCTGAACCTGTGAACCTTGGGCTGCCAGAAGCGGAGTGTGCAAACTTAACCTCTATGCCACTGGGCCAGCCCCAGAACCAGGATCTTAATCTGGCAGATCCTAAAGTTGAGCAAACAGGAAACATAAATTCCGCAAGTCGGCAACTGGGAGGGAGGATGAGAGGGTGTGACAGATGCAACTGATGTTCTACCCAGACTCTCACCCTGAATACCCCAGTGCCTAGCTTGACTTCCAGCTGCCAGCATCTTCATTTCTTTGCCTGAATGCCAGGGAATTAGTTAAAGCCTCCAGGAGCAGTCCTCAACACGTTACTGACTGGAATTTTCTATGAATACCCAGATCCCTCGCTTCCTGATGGTACAACTCTGAGCTATAAGTTTTATGTGAGCTCAGTCATTCCATGAGAGGCAAGCCTATGGGTCACAGTGAAAGCTGTGTAATAGTGAAATCCTGTGAGCAGGATTTATTGGCTCCCTTCCTTCTCTATCTTTCTTCCTCACACCCCTACTGGTGTGCCCTTTACCTCTTCAGTAAATTACTTGCTTTGGGATCCTTGCCTCAGTTTAACTATCTGAAGAAACTCACATTAATTCAAAGAGGGCACTTGTATTTCTAGCCCTTGGTTATTGGATCCAAGTATTCTAGCTATTAAGATCACGGCACTACATAATTATTACTAGTTCAAATATATATCACATCTTGAAAGACAGTGTCCTGAACCTACAATGTCATTCTTCTCAAGCTAGTACTTATAGTTGTAACTTAAAGAAGCCATACAACATTCTATTATGCCAGTTGCTTCTGAAAGATGCAGTATCCTCAGAGAACCAATGGATTCTGTGGTCAGGTGCTCACTGTTGCACATTCTTCACTATAAAGTGAGTCCTTTGGTCAAGGCAATGTTACATGGGATCTCGTAATGATAAATCAAAAACTGTGAGCACTGACATAATGCTGGCTGAAGGACTGTGAACAGGATGGCAAACATACACAGAATATTATCAATCTTAGTGAAGATGAATTGCTGCCTTCCTCCAAATTTAGGTGGAGAGTTTCAATATAATCAACTTGCCACCTAGGACCTGGCTTGACTCCTCTAGGAATGATACCTTACCAAGACTCAATGTCAGTCTCTGCTACTGCTGACAGGTCACATAGTTAAAAATAGTGGTAGCTAAATCAGCCTTGGTGAGAAGTAGCCCATGCAGCTGGCCGATGCATGGTCTTAATCCTTTCTACCATGACGAGTCCATTCATGGACCCTTTGCACAAGCATTGGAATGGCCAAGTATAGAGGCTAAGTAGCGTCCAGTGGATGTCATCTTCTTTACCTAATTATTGAGAGCCTCTCCTCAAGACTCTGGTGGTCATAGAAATCCTCCAGGCAGAGTGATAGTTGCTTGCAGTTGAAAGTCTTTGAGTCAGTGTACATGGATATGTTGAGTGCCAAGCAGATGTAGGTAGAGTGACAACTGAGTCTGGCACAATAATGGACACCAAAAATACATTGTTCTTTTATTGCTCCTCACAAGCTCCCTGAAAATTAACTATTATTTTTCTTTAATTTAATTGTAAACTTTAAACCAATTGACTTACAATGTCTAAACAACTTTCCTATATAACTTCAGTGTTTTGATTCTAATTGCTAAGCTCCTTTCACTAAAACCCACAACATTTAGAGTTCTCCAACAGCAGGTTTCCTCAATGAGCTCTTGTCTTTGGTTTCAGAATACTGAATAGAATATTGATCATAGCTGGGCCTCAAACCTTCCCAGAATACATAATTTAGATAGTATGACGACATTAAGAAATGTTATATGAAATGTCAGAGCTTCCAATAAATCTCCAAACAGCAGAACAGAAACCATAATGTTTCCTGTTCAAGCTGAAGGAAATTACTTTCAGGTCAGAAATCAGGGAAAAAAAAACTTAAAAGTTATTCTTTAGAGAAAGAACCAGGATCAACAAGTTAGAAAGCTGTAGGCATAATGCTTGCCTGGATACACATTGTGAAATGATCATTTAATGTCAGCCTGCTATGTGTAATGCATAGTGAGCATAGTTGTATTGGTTGACACAAAACATGCTGTGGCGAAATCCCACATGCAAAATAGAGGAGGTTTGGCACAGATGTTAGCTCAGGGACAATCTTTGTCACCAAAAAAGGAAAAAAATTTTACAAATTAATATTTATCCTCGTGTCCTTAGGAGACATTAATATTTGTCCTCAATCATTGCTGAAATCAGGATGGGAGACCCTGAGTAGCCCTTGGCATCCGATGTGGTTAGAAATAGTAAATAGAAATAATGAACTTCTATCAGTATCAGTAAGAATATATATATTTGTATATATGAGTAAATATAGCTAGTATAATTAGTAAATGCTAAAATATGTATTAGAGAAAGAGAGACAGAGAGACGTGCTAAGCACTATTGACCGTAATTTATATCACATAACAACTTATAAGAACTCTAAGAAGTAGTACTCTAATTAGTCCCACAGTTAAGAAAGACTGAGGGTCAGTGAATTTACACAAATTGACCCAAGTCAACACATGGCTTGTAAGCAGCAGAGCTGGAATTTGAAACCAAGGAGTTAGGTCCTAGAGTCTGCACTCTTAATCACAACCTGAACTGCCTCTCTCAGAAGAGCTTTGAGTGTCTTGGATACCTGAGTTCAGGAAACAAGTGAGCCCACCAAAGTATAGCTGAATAGGATGCAGCAGAATCCTGTTATGAAGTGGTAGAAGAGTTTTAGTCAGAAAATTTCTCTTATTTTCCTGTTGCCCTGCTTATGACTATTGATTTTCATTTATGTTGTATAAACCCCACCCCTAGTGGTAGTCAGTTTGTTAATTGTGAAGTTGTTGTCAGCCAACAACGTTGTCTAGCAGAGAGGTTGCTTCTGGTCTCCGGAAGGGTGAGGTGCTTGAACAGTCAAGGTGTTTACACTCAGTAAATCAACTTGGAATCTGCATTTCTGGAAAAAGAGTATAGTATTTCACTGACATTCCTAAAATACCTAGACTCATAATGCTTATCATGAATTAAACACGAAGTGATTTTTATTTTTCATTGCATATATATGTTCCTTAGAAAAAAGTTCAAGAAGTAAAATAGGCAAAATGGAAACATAAAATAACATCATGTATTTTTATTCTCATCCTTTTCTATGCACACAAACATTTGTAATCTTATAAAAGTCAAATTAAATCTTACATCATGCTCTCTACCCTTCTTCCCTTATTTAATATATAGTAAATATATCTCCAGATCAATAAACTTAACTCTACATCATAAAATAGTATGTACATACTATTCTATTATTTTAATGAAAATATTTATTAAGCATCTACTACATTGATACAATGCTCTTAGGTACTGTTGATACAATTTTGAATTTTTAAAAAGGGCCCTGTCCTCATGGAGTTTACAGTCTAGTGGGAAGAGGCCCATAATGAACCAATGAGTAAACCATGTAGTATGCCAGATGCAGATAAGTGCTGTGCAGAAAATTTTAAAAGACTAGCTAAGGGGTATGGGAATTTCCATTTTAATTAGTCTACTAAGAAAAAGACTCAAGAAGAAGTTAATATTTTAGCAAAGGCCTGATTTGGCTAGTTTTCTGTAGCGGATGCTTAGGCTGTAGTTAAAATCATAGACAATGAAGCAACGACTATCTTTGTTTTTTGCATAGTGTCCATTTATTCTCCCAGGCAAACAGAAAAAAGCAAAATTTCTATAAATCAGAGAAGAGCCTATTATGGATCCTTGATATACCTTGTTAAATTGTCTTCCTGAACATTTTATATTCTCTCCAACATCTCCTTACATCCTCATCAAATCTTGATATTCTCATTTACGCCTCTTTTTAAACTTTGTTAATTTGGGGTGGGGGTAGAAATGTTTCTCTTTCTTTCATTTCTAAAGATATTACTATCAATTTTAAGCATTTTATGTTTAATTAATATTATTGCACATTAGTTATGGCTTTAAAATTCATTTTTATGAAAAACGCTATTTTTCCAAAGGAATACATGAACATAATTTAATAATCCAAATGATACTAAAATACAAATAACATAGTTACCTTCAAGAACTTTCCGACCATCCTAGGAGCAACCACCTCAACTTGTCTAGCTCCATATTCTGGCACTTAACACATCACTGGTTTTTTAATATTTAATATATTGCTATCTTTGATTTATCAGTTTCGCATATTATTGTTTTCCCATTCTAGTACATGATTATTTAGCCCACTTACCCTACTATCCTGTCTAGTTCTCCTCAGCCATCCCTGAAAATTTGATATATTAATATTCAGTGTTACAATTTACACTCATGAAAATTTTATTCACAGATGAGGATTGTAATGTATTGTGATTGTAGGTCCTGTGTTGCTTTTTTCAGAATTTAACAATTGTTTTGTTTCCTCTTTGCTTAATTTTCTGGTACCTATTGCTCATTCTTTTCACATTAAACAAGACCTTCCGGTACCATTTTCCACAAAGTCAACCATTTAAGGGGACTTACTAGGTCAGCTTTCCTTTTCCTGGAGACATCTGTCTTGGAGACCTTTTGTCTAGGCTAATTGCTGTGCACACATGGTCCACTGTTTTAATGCTGGGATTTCCCTTCACCATTATCCTGCCTATACCTGCATCAATATTCCTGTTTTCTGGACCCAGAGTCTTGCCCTATTTGGATATACCCCATGGATTTGGTGGAGAATATTCTCCAGTAACTTACCAAGAAACGGTTTATGGGAGATGAATATCTTGAGAGTCTACATTGTTCAATTCTACCCCCTTACTTGATTGGTAGTTTGGCCATGCATAGAATTTTAGGTTGCAAATCATCTTCCTTCGGGATTTTAAAGGCCTTACTCCATTACCTTCCACGTCCCAGAGTTGTTATTAAGTCAAAAAACATTCCAATTCTTCATCCTTTGCATGTGACCTGTTTTCCCCCAATCCTCCGGAAGCTTGCAGAATCCTATCGTTCCCTCAGTGATTTAAAGTTTTAAAATCATGGGCCTTGATCTGAGCTGTTTTTACCTAGCCACTCTCTGGGCCCTTCTGTCTGGAAACCTATGGCTTTCAGTTATGGAAAATTGTTTTGAATTATTTCACTAATGATTTCTTTCCTTCCATTTTCAATATTATTAAAGAGGAGGCATAACGCAATGCATGTGCATGAGGGGTACTTGATACTTTAATTGTGCTAAAGGTTAATATCAGGGATTTTATAATCCTTGTGTTAACTTGATAAATAAACCTAAGAAAGTGTAGTCATAGATTTTAATAAAGCATCGCACATCTTTCCTTTTTTGAAGATAAAAATCCCTAGAAGTTGTAGATATTTTCACTTGACTTTTAATCTGTGTTGGAGGTTTCAGGGTACAAATTCTTTACCTGCCACATCCTGAGCTCTGACCAAGTTGCAAGGTGGTAAATGAAATAAAAGTAACAGCTTTACTATCTACAATACAAGGATTTCTGATAAAGCTGGATTAGACACAGTATTGCCTCCTTCCTTTCTCTCTGAACTGAATTTAAATATCCTTTCCCTGGAAACTGCAAACCTCCCCATTGAAGGTGAAATCCTGCCTTAGTGGGTTTGTCAAGTGAATGTTGGAAGAGGAGAAGAAAAATTTGTTCTGCTTGAGATAGTGATAGTTAAAGAGAAAGGAAAATGAGAGAGCCATTGTTATGCCTATTTCATTTTAATGCAGTGATTCTGTCTTTTGACACTGGACTCTTGGATGTCAGAATTTCCCTAATTTCACCAATCAGATAAAGTATGTTTCCTCCAGTAGGAGGGAGAAAGTAAAGGCCATGGAGATTTCTAGAGTGCTTACTTCCACTTTCTTCAAGTGGCAAGGAAAACAGAAATTATTTCTTTATTGATCTTGGCAGAAACATGGAAATAGTAAATGTGCCCCCTGAGTCTACCTTTGTGATTCTCAAAATTTAGTGTGTATAAATACTACCAGGAAAGTCTATTAAAATGCAACTGTATGAGTTTCACCTCAGAGATTCTCATTCAGTGTGTCTGGTCTGAAGTCCAGGAATATGCATTTTAATTCTCTGTTGGTTTGTCAGATGGCCCTTGAATTCCACTTTGAGAAACACTCAACATAATGTCAACTACCTGACACACATTTTGTAAATTCAAACAAATAATAAATTCAGAAATAGCTTCATGAGTCTATGGATTTTTTTTATTGAAGTAACACTGGTTTATAACATTATATAAATTTCAGGTGTACATCATTATATTTCAATTTCTGTATAAACTACATTGTGTTCCCCACCCCAAAACTAATTATCATCCATCACTGTACACATGTCCTATCACCCCTTTCACTGTCCTCCCTACTCCCTTCCCCTCTGCTAACCACCAATCTAATCTCTGTATGTGTTTGTTTGTTGTTGTTGTTGCTTTTATCTTCTACTTATGAGTAAAATCATACAGTATTTGACTTTCTCTGTCTGACTTATTTCGCTTTGCATACTACCCTTAAGGTCCATCCATGTTGTCTTGAATGGCAAGATTTCATCTTTTTTTATAGCTGAGTAGTATTGCATTGTGTATATACACCACATCTTTATCCATTCATCCACTGATGGGCACTTAGGTTGTTTCCAGTCTAGGCTATTGTGAATAATGCTTCAATGTACATAAAGGTGTGTATATCTTTACACATTCATGTTTTTGTGTTTTTTAGATAAACACTCATAAGTGGAATAGCTGGATCATATGGTAGTTCTATTCTTCACTTTTTGAGGAACCTCCATATTGTTTTCCATAGTGGCTGCACCAGTTTACATTCCCACCAGCAGTGTATGAGAGTTTCTTTTTCTCCACATCCTCTCCAACACTTGTTATTTCTTGTCATATTAATTATAGCCATTCTGACCCAGGTGAGGTGATATCTCATTGTAATTTTGCTTTGCATTTCCCTAAAAATTACTGATGCTGAACACCTTTTCATGTCTCTGACCTGAAACCATAAATCTCCTAGAAGAAAAGATAGGCAGTATGCTCTTCGACATCAGTCTTAGCAGCATCTTTTCATAGACCTTGTCTCACCAGGCAAGGGAAACAGGAAAAAACAAACAAATAGGACTATATCAAACTAAAAATCTTATACACAGCAAAGGAAACCATCAACAAAATGAAAAGACAATTGGGAAAAGATATTTGCAAACCATATGTCTGATAAGGAGTTAATATCAAAAATATATAAAGAACTCGTACAACTGAACAACAACAAAAAAAAACAACAAACAACCCAATTTAAAAATGGGCAAAGGATCTGAAGAGACATTTTTCAAAAGAAGATATGGATTTTTGTTTTGTTTTATTTTCAACAGGATGTGTGAAATGTGAATACAATCCAAACCTTAATATTTTATAGGTTTGTTTTGTTTAACATTCACTAGTTGATAATCTCTCAAGGGTAGTCACCTTGCTAATGTGAGTTCCCAAATAGCAGATAACATATTTTCTTCATTATTCTTTCTCCATTACACCAACGTGCCAGGATTCTTCTCCATTCATAGCCTGATTATTGCGGCTTTCCCTTTTTATTGGCCTGCATAACTCCTAATAATATTTCATATTTTATCTTAAATGCCACTCACTCAGAGAGCTCTTCCTGGACCTCAAGCCTGAGCCACATTCTTATGTTATTTATTCATGAAGAGCCTTGTACATTTCCACCATTGCCATTTTCACAATTATGGTTATAGAGCTGTTTGTCTGAATACTTTACCAATGCCTGTCCCACCATTAGACGGTCAGCTCCAATAGAACACATTCATCTTAATTATTTTTCAGCCTCCATTGAAAAATGCCTCCTAAGTATCTCTAGTTCTTAGTAGAGTTCCTGCTTCATTATAGCCAGTAACTCAGTGAGCAAAGTAGATGACGATGATGGTGATAATGATGAAAACATCATTGCAAATGTTCTTGGTTCTTGTGTATTTACTGTAAAGTCTTAAATCTGTACCTTAATAATTATAGCCCAATAATTTCAGCTTAAATAAGAGTGTGACATAGAATAGTGTTACCCTTGTTTTACTCCCTGGGTTAAACCCATAGCCAATAAATATTTTTTCCCCACATGTTAGCTTCAGCTTACCTCTTCATCCTCTTCCTCACCGTTTCCTCAACTAAACTCTTAATTATCCTGAACTTACCATCCTTAATATGTATCAAGAAATTGCCCAAACTACAATTTTTAAGTGCTGTTTTCTCTACTAGGAATGCCTTCTTTTGACCTCAGCATAAATTCCTACTCAAACTTATATTAAGTACTCTATTCCCAAATCTCTCAGATAGCATTAATTTCATCTTCTCTAATTAAACTTATAATATATTGTAATAATCCATTTAGTCCAATTTCTACAAAATTGTTTTCAGTTGGCAGGATATCCTTGTGTTCCAAATGACTAAAATAGTGCTTGGAAATGAGCATATGATGTACATGTGCATGTATATGTATAATATATGTAATATGGGAAAACAATAAATGGACTTGCATATTCACATGTTGAAATTTGCAATAATCATATAACTTTTTGATGGCAGTGACTAAAATTTATATAGGCAAATATTTATCATATATTCTTAGAACCATTAGAAAAACTTCCTAAATAGCAAGATTCTGATTATAAGTTACAATAGGCCTGTGCCATGAAATGAAATCAGAAATGTTAATAAACCTGTTTTTTAGAATATTTACTATTATATACAGTATATAAATAATTTTTCAAATTTGTTTTCTAATTTTTGTTTTCTCAGATCGATGGCACACATTCCGTAATTTTCTCTCTATTCCAAGAATCATTAAATAGTCCCTCTTTAGTAGCAAGAATAATAATGACACTATTCATTGAGTACTTTATTTTATTATTATAACAGTCCTATGAAGCAGGGGATACAATTATTGAATTATATTATTTTGGTTAGAATTTTACAAATAATTGATTCCTTTTAGATTTTATTACTATTACGTACATGATACTGAAAAGTAAGCACTTTAATTGTGGGATTTATATGGAACACAAATTTTAGAGATTATCATTTGAGTTTCATTATTGCAACTAAGATTTATTATTATTATTATGACTATGGCAATAGAAACACTACAGTTTTAACACTATAATTACTTCCTTCCTGTAATAAGGACTTCACCTTCCTATTAAATGCTGAAGGACATAATTAGAATCACATTTATAAAAGTTATCTCCATGATATTAGCTACAACTTATATTGCTGTTAGGAGTTTTACAATCTAAATAGAAATGTCTTCTATTTTCAATATAAGAAGAAATAATTAGCTAATTTGGAGAAAAAACAACTAATATCCCATTTACATATAATTTATTTCTAATTAAGTGTAACAGAAAATAAATTCAACATTTTCTAATTATAAGTATATGAAAAAAATAATTTTAGAGAACCTACCTATTTCATCTTTAACAAAATCTTTATTGTTTAATGTAACGCTGCAGGATTAAAAAAAAATACGGAATGAGAAAACAGGTCTAAATGGAAGATGACTAGTAATTAAACTTTGAAATAATAAAAAACTCAAAATCAGCCTTGAAAAACAGGCCTTTGCATACAGCACCTATTTTATATAACAGTTCCATTATAAATTGTATTTATATATTTCGAAAAAATTGGTATTTTGCTCAATGTCTCTTTTAACTGACAGATCAGTAGAAATTTTTTTCAGATGAACCTCAACTTGTATTTTTAAGTATTCACAAGCTAAAAATGGAATTTATAGGTATTCAAACTGGATGCCAATATTCAGAAATAATTCCTAAATTAGTGTTAGTGAGTGACTAAATTGTTACAATTAGTGTTGATTATTCTATTCTTGTACTTATTAAGTATTCAAACTTCACTAGAATCTATTCATTTTCTATCAGACCCTTAAGCTTCTCTTTTTACACATAAGCCAATCTTACTTGGGCCCCAGGTGAGCAAATGCAATGTGAATGACCCCCAGAATGGCTCACCATGTGATCCAGCATGTCTGCTGCCATCTTAACACCATTCTCATTCTTTCTACACATGCCCTTTGTGCGGCAAGGCGGGAGACCTGGAAATTACTTTCAATTGATTCTCTTGCCATTGCCAACTTATGTTTCACCACTGAGAGGCATGCATGGTTTAGAAGGTAGAAGAAAAGTAGACATCAGTATTCCTTCGACAGTGGTGGGTGCCTGCTTGAACTTCAGTTGAGAACAGATAGGTGATTTGTCAGCCAAGTCCAGGCATTCTGCAAATCACCTGCTTAAGGACCACAGATAGTGAGCTCAGCAGTGGTGGTTTCTGGAAACTCCTACAACTGCCTGACTTTCCAAAAGCAGGAAGTGGGTTTCTCTGGCCTCTGATCATGCAAGCTTTGCCGTGATTTGTAAACAGCTAATCTCTACACCATATACCATTCTATTTATATATTTGGGGGTGTTTTCTGTCTTCTTAACTGAAAACTGACTGATAAAGCACTTATAGACTGAGCCAAATGTAGCCAACTAAATGACAACCTCCAAGTATCAAGTCTCTCAAATTCACTAATGGAGAGAAAACGGCCTATAAAGAAAAATCAACAAAAGCTTTATTTCCATAGAGCTAATTCTTTCACAGAAAACATATGTCTAAATTAAAAAACACATACACAATATTAAACTGAAGAAGCAGAGGTAACATCTCAAAAAATGCCACATCACAGTGTTTTCTTTGTAAGTCTAAGAGAAAAGCAAAAAACGCCAAATTCTTGTTTTTCTTAAAATACCTGATAATCACCAGTTGGAGATAACTACATAATTTTTTAAGCTTTTAGGTTATGGATCTTTTATTTACCTAAGCATAAATTATTTGTTTTCCTTTTCACTTGTTTAGGGGTGGACAGGAGCCAGTAGAAGCTCTCAGACAACAGTGACCCTGCGATTTTGCCCCAGCACAGAGGAGAACCCACATCCATCAGCACTCTTCAACCCCAACAGGTCTCCCCAGCCTCCAGAGTTGGCACCTCTCAATTCTTCCCCTGCTTTTTCAAAACAGGCCTTGCCATGTCTCCACTTTAAATTCTTCAATGTCTTGCCTCCATTCATAGAATATACTCAAGCTCCCCCCATGGCTCACGAGGCTGCCCACTCCCTGGGGCCTGCTGCTTGCTTCACATCACTTCCCACTACTTTCCCCACTTACCTGATGCTCCAACCGTGGAAAACAACGGCTGCTGCCTTTACCCGCAAAAATATCTCCTGCCTCTGAGAGTCTCCCCACTTTTGCCCTCTCCCAGAGGGCCACTGCACACCTTGCCTCTCATCTGAACTCCCAGTCATCACTTTGAGTGTCAGCTCAGCACTGGCTAGTCTGTTGAGTCTTTCTGATTTTCACTCCACAGTAAAGGAGAAAATTTTATATTTTGTTTTACTCCTTCATAGTCTGTGGCACATATCTCTATATTAATAGTTACAGCACTTTTTGAAATTGTCTGAATATCCAGCTTCCCCATAGAATGTGAGATACTTGAGACAAGGAATACATCTTTCTGTCCCTCTATCCTTAATATCCACAGTACCTGCTTAGTGCTCATAACCAGTGCTATAAATGCTTGCTGAATGAATAAATAAATGCATTTTATTAGCTTATACATTCATGAACTACAATTTATAAGTATTAATTTGATTCCCAAACCTGCATCTATGACTAGTAATTGTGATGAAAGTATAGAGAAATTCATCCTACTGTCTTATAATACATGCTTTAAAAAACGGATACAATTCAGTTTCTAATTATATCCTGGATATAGACAAAACCGAGGATTTAACTATACCATTCTCCGAGGTTATGAAGACAGGCTGTAGTTTCCTTGGGTTTCATATATTAATCATTAATTTCAATGAACTAATTAACTACACATACACTTTTAGATATATCAGCTACCACATGTTCAGCTTTGTGCCAGATTCTACAGGAGAACCCATAGTCTAGTCAGGCCCTGCTGTGCCTGATGAATAGAAGCAGTCAATAAGTATTTGCAACTGTCTAACTGGAGGCAAAAAGATTAACACAGTTAAGCTAACAATCGTCAGACAACACAAGACAGAGAAAAAATTTTATGTGTGTGATAGTGCCTGCAAACACGTATGCTCTAAACAGACATACATCTTCATAAGAATTGAGTAGCTTTAAATGTATGCCAGCATCATCTGTAAGGAGAAGGTATGAAGTGAATAAACAATGTCAACTACCAAGGACATGGGCAAAGAGCAAAATAATGCTGTCACAAGACTAAATGGACTAGGTGAAAGAGAGAGATGCTATCCATATCCTTCCATAGGATTAGCAAACATCACCCCTGAATCCGGAGGGGAAAGTTCTGGTTACATTTGGAAAGCTCTGACAAGGTTTCTTTCTTAGGAAAATGTAAGCAAGCATGGCCGAACGTTGTACTTATTTTGAAGTATTGATCTTACAGGTTTTCTCGGGCTCATCTTGGGATAAGGGTGGGAGATGAGATAAGCGAGAGAATAAAAATTGGAAAAATTAAGGACAAGAACCACCTTGAAAGGGGAAAGAAAGTACGGAATACTAGTTTGAAGGGAAGAATGCTGGTGATGGCTATAGTAGTGAAGGGAGCTCTGGATCCTGGCTATCTGGACAATCATTTTTCCACAAATAGATACCTCAGTAAAGAGTGACAACATTAAAATAATTCTATAATTTCAGCTCTGAAGAACATACTATACAATCATAGAGTGCAAAATTTTGAGGATTACAAATTCTTTTTACTTATTTATTTTCAGCTCAGGGCATCATGCAAAGCCAGTTTTACTGTTTGCAAAGGCCTTATTTTTATTTGAATGATGTTTTCTGTGCCTTTTCTTTCATTGAATTACCTATTCTCAGTCACCAGTCTGTTTTGTATTGTCTTGATATCCGTTCAGATATGTTCTTTTGAGCTATAGAAGACCATGGACTTTGAGTCGAATAGAGATACGTGGTGCTTGGGGAAGTGATTTATCATTTCTAAGTTTCACAGTCCACATCTGTAATGTGAGGGCAATAATTTACCCAACACTGGGAATTTTAAATGAGACTGTTCATGAGCATGTTTATCGAGACTGAATACAGAGTAGATGCTCTGAAAGTGCTAGCTCTCTCTTCTCCTCTGTTTGGTCCCAAATCCAAATGACATAACCTTCCAGTTCAAAATAGAATATGTCTATTTATTTGTCCAGGAGTACTGATTCATGAAGAGCTTCCCAACAAGGCTGCCCTAGCCCAACAGTTCAAAGAAACATTCTGCTATTTCTCAAAAGATTTTCAGCTAAGATAGCAGATTACTTTCACATAAACAATGAAATGACCTCAATCTAGGTGAGCATGATCTCAGCTACTGATAATCTTCAATTAAAAATTAGCTTAAATATTATGAAGGTGATCTAGCAGCTATGGAGGAGGGAGAGTTGGGTGGGAAGGCAAAGAGCTGTGGAAGAAAGAAAAAGAATAAGAATATTAAGATCATTACTAATAGCTGACACTATTTACTTTGTGCCAGGCTCTATGCTAAACATTACATAGAATATTGCACTGATCCCTCCAACACCCTGTTGTAGATATAGCACCACTACTATTTTAAAAAGAGGGAAATTGGTTTGAGCTTGGATTTGAACCCACCAACTCCTGCAAAACCATCAAACCAGGAAGAGATCAAGAGGGGGCTAACTGCATCAGATCAGATAAGATCAGAGTCTTTGGCTGCTTTAGTTCAGAAAAGGGAGCAAAGAGAATGGGAGAACCGCCAGGAAAAGTGCTGCTAATATTTATGAAATTCACCCTGGTTCTTGAATCACTTCAATTCAGTCCCCATATTAGGTTAGATTTCTGTGCTTTCCTCCTGACAAATTATTTCTTCTCCTCTGTCCTGGGAACTTTCCATGGTTATTTATGAAATGGCACTATAAGGTGAAAGTTCCTCAATACTATTGATTTTTTACTTCAAATTCAGATCCACAGGGTAAACTCATAAAAGCCAATAAGTTATTCAAAGGCTTTTAAGCATCTACTCTGGAGCCATATTTTTGGCTCAAATCCTGCCTCCAATATTTACTTGCTCTATGAATTCGGGCAAATTGCTTAATCTCTGTACACTTCAATTTGTTCATCTATACATTTTAGATTAAAACATTAAACAAAAAAAGTCTACTGCTAAGGTTGGTTTGAGGATTAAATCAGTTAATCCATGTACTGTGTTTAGAACAATGCCTGGTGCACTGTAAATTCTCATGAAATGTTCAGGTAAATATTCTTGATTAATATAGTGATATTCTAATAAAAGTGTGATGTGCTTTCTGCAATGTTCCCATTAGTAAATCCAAAATGATAAATACTAGAAACAAAAGTTAAGAAAAATTTAAAGTTCATGAATATCTTTACTAATTATGTCATGGGTAAAAGGAGATTGTGATATACTGTGATGACTCTACCCCATTCCTTACACTTTCCGAAAAAAAATACAGCACTAATGTTTTATGTGTCCAGTTCTGTCATGAGGTAATCACACTGCCTGGTGGTAACAATAATGCTTACCTTTTACCTTTGAGGGAAATGTCTTTGGAATCAGCTGATAAGCCTTGCTCCTTCCTTACTCCCAGTCCCTCCTCCACCGGCTACTTCCTCATTTAATCTTTTTAGAAACCCAGACCACTATTGTGCAACATAAGTAGAGTAGGAAGAGTAAGGAAAAGCTTTATAAATGGGAATAAAAATCACTTCAGCTCCTCTCAGGGCCAAAAAAGATTACTCTTTTGTGTATTAAATTAAAAAAATAATTTAAACCTCAAATTTTTCAAACTGCATATATTTTAAAGGAGAACTTCAAACTTCAAATTTGAAATTCCTCTAAGGTCAGAAAATCCAATAACCAAACCAGAAGCTCCAACTTCACTCAGTCCTGGGACACATGAAGGACATGTGTATGCTAAGCTTGAGCCTACCCTAGTTTGTATAAAAGCATGGCCTCAGGTCCCTAACGTTTTTACCAGAATCTAAATACACAGAGTGATATTGAATTCAAAATTCTTGCTTCTTCTAAATCACAACGGGGTCAATGTTGCACTCTACTATCTCTAGCATGGTGACAGCTGAGAAGAAAACCACCAAGCCTTTTGCAATCACAGCAGCACACTTAATTTAGATAATAAAGACATTTTGGAATTTAGAAGCTGAGTGGCATAAGCAAGTTCCAAGGCCCTTGGAGTAAGAGAGCCGTGGGATCATTATTGAATGCAGACTATTGAGCAGTGGGACACCTATGCCAATTTCTCATTCTTCAATATAGGCAATACTCTTCAGCATATTGTTTCAGAAATGACAAATGTTTAAATTTCAGCAATGTCCTCATTGGAGGACCTAGCATGGACAAGAGGTGAGTTTAATTCTAACGCATACGTCATCTTCCACCACTTGGGCTTTTGGTGTTCTGTAGCAACTATTGTCTACCCTGCATGGTGATGTCTTTGCCTGTGGGTGTGTGAGGAGGGGTCAGAGGGGAGTGCATCTTACGGTCAGAGGGAAATTGGAGTTCACGGTCTATTCAAAGATGGTAGTAAAATAGTCCACCCCTGACATTCTATAGCTCTAGAGATGATGGCAGATGAAGTCCTGAGGATGTTTTGGTACCAGACTATCCTGAAGCACCCAGGAACTACACAAACCATGAAACAGAATTAATCTGTCAGTGTAACCAGGTCATGATAATTACTTCTCTCTTCTTGGTGTGGGGTATCACTTTAGTCTCTTTCTGCAACAGAAAATATCTCCAAAGTGTAGTGTTTCTTTTGCACTGATAGCTTTTTGTTGTGCTAGAAACACAATTGTTTGATTTTTTTTTGGTTTTATATTTTAATATTTAACGTAGGAAAGGACTGGTTGTAAAGCTGATATAAAGTATGATTCTAATATTTTTATTAAATTACATGGATTTTTCCAACTTTCTTTTATTCACAGAATTTTATTCATGAAATATTGTGTCATCTTAATGTATAAAACAGAACAAAAACAGAACTGTCCCTATTCAGTGGAGGTGGAGACCCACATTCTTGACCTCTCCTGGAAGGTAGGGTCCTAAGAGCAGTTCAGAAATTAGGAGGTCAGGCAAAAGTGTGGATCATGTTGAAACAACAAAGGACAAGTAGAGGAGAGCTTGAAGACAGAGAAAAGGAAGGAAAGACTTGACAAAGCATCATCCTTGAAGAGGTGGCAAGGCAGAGTCCAGATCACAGGTAAAGAGGGAAAAAGCACTTTTGAAGACATAATAATATTAATCAAAATGTTAAATGTATGTGACGCTTTTAAATTTAAAAATATTTTTAGTGTAGTGGAAATAGCACAGGCTTTCTGGTCACGGAAATCTAAATTTGCATCCTAGACCTTATCACTTCATTTGCTTTTGTAAATTTACTCAGTCTTCTTGAACTTCAAATTCCCGATTTGTGTGAGTTGGGTAGTGATACCATAATACTTACTCCTTAGTATTATTGGACAATATTTTGGTAGAATGTATATAATGAGTGTGGCCAAAAAAAAATGTAAGCAGTCTGTAAATGCCCATTTCCTCCTACATGCTATTTCTTCCTTCCCTCTAAAACAGTATATTAAATAGGTTAATACGAATCACCTACCCTCTAGGATACTTTCTATGCTTCTTCTTCGAAGGAGTTAGGCTTTCTGGCCATGGTGTATGACTGGCTTACTGTTCTTTTAATTTCTGCTAAATTAGCACTCTCTCACAGAGTAACTGAGTGACACTGGTAATGCCCTTGACCTACAAGCTTCCAGTTATTCCTCTGTCAAAAGAGTAAGGTGGGCTCTATCAGTGTCCCAAATGCTAATTCATAGACCAGCCACATTTGAATAACCTGGACTATTGTATAAAAATACAGATTCCTTGATCCTCATCCCAGAACTACTAACACACACTCTGTGAGTTTGGTTTGATAGTTTGTGTTTTTAACCACTTTCCGTAGCCACTCTGATACCACAAACTGAGGTAGTCTCTTCTGAAGTCCTTTCAGTTCTAGGATTCAAATATTTTTCCCCTTCTTTGTTTTCTTCTCCCCTCAACTACCTACATTTTGATGTTTATTTAAAGATTTTCAGAAAAAAAGTTGAGATATGAATAAACAAAAAAGAACACTGCTTATCTGATCTGTTTAAATGAAATGACATTTAGAGAACTGATCAGGCAGAACTAACTTAACTATCCTTTTCACATTTGACTCCCACCAAAGTTATCGTTTACCATCAGCTATTCAAAATACGTAATAACTAATTTTCATACACTTATATGGATACGTATCTTAGTATTTATTCCCTTTTATTTGAAAATGGTCTTTGACAGTAGAATTTGAGATACAATATCATAAGCAACAGAAACATATATGAGTAATTGGAATATGAAGAACAGCCCCACTTTAGTAAATTGTACCTTTTATATACTCCATACTCCATAGATTTTGCTCATCCATTTTTATAATCACTGTTCTTTGTGGCTTATAGTTTGCATGTCACGTTGCAAAGACAAATCTAATTTTTATTAAAATGGTTGGTTTGGAGTAGACATGTAGATATAATAAGGTGCCTTTGGCTAATCTTAGAATTTTTCACATTGGAAAACTAAACATCTGAAGTCCTAAGACTATGATTCTTTCTGTAAGGTTAGAGAGAGAATTGAGGGTTCAGTTTGTTTTGAATGTGAAATGATACATGCATGGAAGTGAAAATTTATAATGATTTTATGAATCTTTAGAAAGAATAATATTAACAAATTAGAATTGTAATGCAGGTTTGTTAAATAAAAGTCATAAAGTGTCCGAAGGCAGTGGCAGTGATGTAGGGGAATTGTTTCTAAGATAGATATCCTAAGACTTGGGGGCCGAATGTAAAGGAGTGGCCAAGGCCTTCAAGGTCCCGTGTCTCAAGGAGTGTCATAAATTAAGATATAGTTTGGTGGCATTAATTAAATGATGGGAATATATGACGAAACACAGATTTCAGAGAGAAATTTGTTATGGGACATAATGAAGCTTAGAAAATTGTAGATTTTATGAAAGTAAACACCTTTTAAAATCTTCCTTTCCATTTAATCCCTGTGATGTGGCATGTAATAAATACAAATTAAAAATTTTTAAATTAAATAAAAAATAATGTGTTGAATAAATGAAAGGACGACCAAATGACCATCCCAGCTGAGATGTTCAGGGGTATTTGGAATATGAAGCAAGAGTTCAGGATTAGGTAGTAAGATCGGGATCATGGGAGTGAACACAATTGCTGAATTAAAGTGTGTAGAGCAAGCAGAATCTAAAATGGCTCATATTTGATAAATGTGGAGCGGAAAAAAAGGCGTAGTAATCAGCCCCATAGACACGAAAGTTTAGAACTGGGAAACGTTCATGTTATTTAGTAACGTTGCTCCATTAGATCCACACACACACACACACACACACACACACACAGACACACACTCATTTCACAGCTGAGAAAACAAGTCCGAATGTGTTAAGTGCCTTGCCCATTAGGACCAGGTGGCTGCCCCAGAGCTCCTATTCGCTGTTTAGGGATCTAGGATAACACCAAACAGAATTGTTTCCAAGGGTTATTTACATCATTGTGTGTGTCACTCTTTGCACTTATGTAGCCAAATATAATATTTGTTTTTCCAAATGTCTTTTACATTTTTTTCCTCAAAGTCACTACTGACTAGCAGTAACAGAAAACGGGCTAAATATTATAAGTGCATATGGAGTACATTTTTTGCATTTTCGTATGTTCAGAGAACTATTGTTTTGGAGCTATTAATTTCTTATCTTTCAATAGATTAAAGTTTATATTAGCATCATAAAAAGGATGGCATTCATGTGTATGCAAAAAGCTCTTCTTTGTTTATGAATATTAATTTCTGTTTTAGGCATTATGTATAAAACATAATTATGAATGATGTGGATAATTAGATCCAAACTTTTAATATGGGATCACTAAATATTAGAGCTTCAGAAAACATTATAACATATGACTAATGTGAAATGTCCAAAGATAACAATGACAAGAAATGAGAGGAAACATGGCAATATTAGTGTATTCTGTTAATTACATACTGAATCTGATTGGAGAATATTTTTTTTTGTAAGTCAAAAAATAGGACAGTATCTCACCATTGAGTAAATTATCTATGACTTGAACTTATGAACACATTGCAATTTAATAATGATACTTTACGTGAAAAGTAGTAGTTCCTTAAAGGAAAGGACTAGATAAAATGATGTAATCTCGTCCAGGACTTCAGTAAAAAGCATTTTTCTCTCTTCTGATAATTTTCAGTGTAGAGATTGCTCATTTTAGAAAACTTGGCCTTAATTCATCACATTTCCTTATCCTGTAAAGTAGGAAGTTTTAATCTACTGTTTTTATAATCCTAACATAAATTTCAAAGCATGATTTAATCAAACACTTTGATCAATAGCATTTTAGGGACTATTTCAAATGAATAGTTCATACTTCTCTCAATAAATAACTTCATAAGTTTTAATACTCAGGGGATAGTAAGAAAATATAATAACTATAGCACATAATAACTTATAGATTTTCTTCTTCCAACTTTGCAGTGTGCAGCAGTATATACTGAGGAGTCAGGGAAGATGCGTTTTCCTCTCTTCCATCGCAATGTCCTGTGAGGTTAAACGGCTTAAGGAAAGCGTGGCTGTTGTGTGCAATTGATTGATGTCATGCATGGTAGGTAGGAGACCACGGCCACTATGCACCTGAACTGACTCCCAGGGGAGAGGCTTGATTTCTTATTTGACAGCTTCTGTAGAGGGAAATATAAGACATCCTCCATTGGTTTGCTGCCTGAGTCAGGGAATTAAACTCAATAAGTCAACACATTGCATTTTAAATTTTTAGATGTATGCAAAATATGCATAGTTACGGTAACCTTACAATGTTTAGGATGCAAAATGCATTTCAACTCCTGAATTCTAACCTTCTGCCTAATAGAAGCATTTCTGACAGCACAAGTGTCATCGTATTGTATGCTCACAGCCCTTTGTGAGATTATCTCTGCTCGACTTAAAGAAATGCATAGGAGTTATTTTGACTTAGGCTTTAGTGTTGTAAAAGACAACTGAGTGAAATTTGTTAGTGTAATATCCAGGCAGTGATGCCTTTTATTCCAAAGAAATTTTATTTTAACTTGGACATCAAAGTCTCTAGTTATTACAAAGTTGAAGTTCTATCGAATTACAACATTGAACAAAAAGATCACTTCTAACAGAATCTGTCTCAGGAAGTGAGATGAAGTAACCTATTGTTTGGATTGGAAAGCATCAATCTAATATGAATAGATTCCATCAGAGAAAAATAAGATTAACTTATGAAAATGAGTAGTATATGCCCTAGGTTCAATGTCCTTTTTTATCTCCTAATGTATAGTAATTAAAATTTCTTTTAAGAAAATAACAGTTTCCTTTGAAATGAGAAACAAGAGAAAGATGAATACTACCATCACTGTTATCTAATATTTTTACGGAAGTGCTACTCAATACAATTTGACAAGGGAAATGCACGAAAGATATACAAATTGGAAAAGAGGAGAAAATAATTGTCACTATTTTCAGATGATGATGATACTTAGAAAGCCAAAGAAAATCAACTGAAAAATATTATAAACTATAATTCAACAAGGTTATAAACTCAATTTAAAAACCTATCCAGTTAGAAAATATTAGAGAATAAAGTATTGGACTTAAGATTAACAAATAGATCAAATATCCAGAAATCAAATTAATCTGTAACATTCAGAAGCTACGAAAAGAAAAAAAACTGGAATTAACATAATTTATTCGCTAAAATCACAGACTCTGAAACCAGATCACACTTATTTGAAACATGACTCTAATATTTTTTGGGTGTGTAGCTTTGAAAATCATGATGATTATAATTAGAATTTCACTGTAACCTTATATAAACATCTATCAATGAGACAGTTAATCAATATAAAACCTATCAGCACAGATACTGTAGACACTGATATGAGCAGACCTGACATTTAAAACATGAGGCATAGACTCGTGTGTAATGCATGCTGGCTGCCACTTACGTAAGAAGAAGAAAGTATGTGCGTGCATATGTGGAAATATGGGAAACTTGTTGGAATATGTATAGCAAATTTAGCTGGGAGATACAAGAGTATTTGTTTGCCTCCAGGGATAAAGACTATGGTTACTGAATACAAAACTTTTGTAGAATTTGAAATATAGTATGAAAAGAATGCATTACTTTTGTAGTAAAAAACTCAATAAAATTATGAAATATACAAGTCTATATTTGTATGTATCTTTATACTCTGGCATTATATATATGATATATAACATATATATGTAAAATTAAAAGCCTATAGAAAGTTAAATAACAAAATATTAATAGTGGCCATCTTTCACAGTATATTTTTAAATTTCCTTTTGCTTCTCTGTGTTTTCCAAATATTTGTTAACATATATTTACATTAGAGTCAGAAAAAATAATTTTAATAATACTTGAGGTATAAAGTTAATCAAATTTCATGTTTCCAAATTCTTAATGAATTTAAAAATGACCTAGCCACATACATTACTCCTAGGTTCAACTTACCCTATTCCCTTTTGACCCTCAGAAGAATATGTTATGAGACAAATTGGTACAGTGTCTTCATCTCTAAAGTAGTCAAAACAAAAACACAAAACAGACCAACTTAATCTGAGCATAAGCTTAGAATAAAGTGTAATAATTAATAATATATAAAGTACACAGTTTAGTACCTGGCACATGGTTAAATTTAGTAAACATTAATCCCCTTCCCCTTCTCCTTTGGGCTCCTTTTCTCTAGGGACAGAAAGAGAGCAATTGGCCCCAATGTCTCTGGAGCTGCTGGGGACATGGTGTCATTGGGATGAGCCCTCCTTGCTCTGGCCTTTCATTGGCCATATGAAATAAAGAACTAAAATGACCACCTATTAAGTTCAAATCCTAAAACCCTGATAAATCAAAGGCAATGAATGCGAACAAATGCCTACTAAACAGCACGTGAAAAGAAACTAAAATAAAAATCTCATGCTGGAAAAAAACAGTAAAAATGGCTTAATTTTATATTTCCTGGAGAGGACACCAATGTGGCTTTGAAGTAAGTCTACTTACATCTATGGAAATTTCTGGTAGGGAATACCTTCCATCACTACTATAGGGACATTCCCCAACAGGAGTTGTCCAAAAAGCCCTGGTTCCTGGGGTGGAAGTGGAAGCTATTATGTTGTTCATAGTTAGGCAACAAGGGGAAATTCTTGAAAATGCTGTCATGTCAAAACCAACTTCTTGTAGAATGCTATAGTCAAGAGCGGATTGGTAAGAACAGGCTCACTAAATGCTGAAACAATTTTTAAAATACTCTAGAAACTAAATTCCTGAAGCGAATCATTTGATTTTCTTTAACAACTGCTCAAAAGAAGTAAAAGGACTTTTATTTAAGTATATTAAATACTCAGTCAAGAGAAGGAAACTAAAATTTATTGAGTGCTCCCTACATGTCAGTCATTGTGTAAAGTACTTTGCATGAGTTCTCACAACTCTGAGTGCACAGATGAGACAACACACAACTCAGAGGTCAAACACATAGACCAAGGTCAACTCTGCCGGAAAAGGTCAGGACCTACCTTCCAGTTTTCCTCCTTCTGAAAGAAATCCTGTCCTCTTCAATACAGCATTCTGTCTCAATACTTGTATGTACCTTCCTCATGCAGTTTCTTTTGGATACTATAACAGAATTTCATTTCTGCACTCTCAACCCAACAGTAAATTTGTCAATGCCATAAGAAGAACCAATGCTGCCTACAAACATCTCCTGTGCATTTCTAGTCATCGATATAGAGATAATCACTTCCAGAGTAGTGATAAGAAGGGTAGTGAATACATTATGTCTAAACTCTTCCAAAAAATTCTGACAACTTTATTTTCAGATAAAATCTGAAAATTTTTATTTCATCATTGTCCCTGATGATGATGACTACAACTGTCATAAAAGAAAGGAATCTGAATATTAGGTATATGTTGGGAAGCAAAATTTATTGGTAGGGGGAGAGTGCATTTCTGTGCAATGATCTGTGTACTATTTCAGTCTTTGTTCCTGACAGCCAATATCTCTATAAGAGTTAGTTAGATAATGTGTTTGCAGTGGAGATGGCAGGCTAGAGCATGCCATTAAGCTCTTGAGGAGAGGAAGTACAGAAACATAAGGTTTGGCTTTATTGTTACAAATACTTGTGTATTACACATATGCACATTTTGAAGCAAAGCACATTATTTAGAAATAATCGATTTTCCTTTGGACAGGAAAAAACTTATAAATGATACCTGAAGATTAATATATCATCATTATTGGGGAAATGTTATAATCTAGATGAATATAGTAGCTAGAATTTATGCAATGATTCTTCCACGAAGTAACCAACAAAAAGCAACAAATTCCACAATGTCTTGGTTTTTCACTGTACACCAAAGAGTCATTTAAGAATTAGCATTATGGACCAAACAGCACACCCTTAAAAGTTAAAGGTCACTTAGATTTGGCCAAGAGCATTCTTTCGGAAATAGGAAATTCTGCTTCTGATTTTGAAGAAGTGAAAACACTTTTACCTCAGGTATCATTTGAATTGCACAGAAACAGAGATGATTGACAATTTAAGGTAGTTCTCATTTATGTCTCACCAAGTTCTTTCCTCACAGAATAGTTTTCCTATTTAGATTTTCTTTATTTTTTCTTTATTTATTTTGTGTGTGAGGAAGACTAGCCATGAGCTAACATCCACTGCCAATCCTCCTCTTTTTCTGAGGAAGGCTGGCCCTGGGCTAACATCCGTGCCCATCCTACTCTACTTTATATGGGATGCTGCCACAGCATGGCTTGACAAGCCGTGTGTCAGTCCACGCCTGGGATCTGAGCCTGCGAACCCCGGGCTGCCAGAACCAGAGTGCGCAAACTTAACCACTGCACCACTGGGCCAGCCCCAAGATTTTCTTTCTTTTAAAGTTCAATTATATTTTTTGGAAATTCTGCTGTTGAGAATTACTCTCCTCCAAGCCCGTACAAGAAGTATGTTCAGGGGAAAAAAAAGAATCCCACCTCACACATTGTACAACATGAGAAAGAGCAGGAATTTCCACAAAGGGAAATTGGAATGCTGCTCTGATCCTTTTTGGCTTTTCTTAAACCAAATAGTTGGATCATATAAACCACAGGAAACTAATTAGAGCTCCAGGATTTGTAGTCTCCTTACTTTTTTTTTTTTTTTTTACAAAGAATCTTATTTTTACCCCATTAGTGGTCACTGTGTCTCATTGTTTCTTACTATTCCTAAGAATCTGTTAAATAATATATTTAACAATTTTTGAATTGTTACTTCCAAAATACTCATCAAGTATTGCAAGAACTCAAAAAATAAAGAATGCCTTTTTTAAAATAAATGAATGAATGTATTATTATTTTAATTTTTTAATTTAGTTTTTTGACGAAGATTGGCCCCGAGCTAACATCTGTTGCCAACCTTCCTCCTTTTTTTTTCCCTTTTCTCCAAAGCCCCAGTAGATAGCAGTATGTCATAGTTGTACATCCTTCTAGTTGCTGTATGTGGGATGCTGCCTCACAATGGCTTGATGAGCGGTGCGTAGGTCCCTGCCCAGGATCTAAACCCCAGGGCTGCCAAAGCGGAGCATGTGAACTTAACTGCTTAACTGCTACACCACAGGGCTGACCCCTGAAGAGTGTCTTTCTACTCTTTTCAAGAGTCTAGAATTAAGGAAATGTAAATACAACTATTTTAATAACTAGTTTAAGGAAGTATTTAATCATAGGCATAAAAAGAAATGCACAAAAGAACATAGTTGAGGGAGGGAAATGGAAGAAAAGATCACTTTCAATTCAGAGGAGCAGATAAAATTGCGTGAAGAAAAGTATATTTAAGCCAGACTTAAACTACAGATGAGACGTGATTAGGGAAGGAGTTATAGATGTCTAACAATGACAAAAATAGATACAAAAGTCAGACAGGAATGGGATGAGATTGAAATAAGATGTTTTTTCTTGACCACAAAGTGCACAAAGAGTAGAAAATAAGATTGATTTTTATCTTAGTTTTAGCTTATAAACGATGTGATTAGACTCTAATCAAAGAAATTGTACACCCAGGACAGGACCTGTATTAATTAGCCATTGGATGTGTGCTGCCTCAGGGAGGGGTGTGACCTCCAGCAGCAGAAGTGCTTCCAGAAAAGATGGCTGAAGGTTCCTGCTGACCTTCCCCGCAGCTGGGCAGCAAGTCCTTTATTTTGGGGACTCTAGGCAGTGGATCTCCTTGTCCACTGCAATCCACTCCTTCTGCCTCTCACATCATCTTTGTTCATACATGTTATAGAAGCAGTTCCTCCAGATGCCATTGAATCTTTCTTCTTGGGAAAAATGTACAAGAAGGTTATTGGGATGAACAACAAGGTAC
The DNA here is from genome assembly GCA_031878705.1 of Tapirus indicus. Taxonomy (NCBI): domain Eukaryota; kingdom Metazoa; phylum Chordata; class Mammalia; order Perissodactyla; family Tapiridae; genus Tapirus; species Tapirus indicus. The sequence continues at coordinate 110,495,727 of CM062921.1, read as the reverse complement.
TCCCCAGATTCTGCAGCTGTTCTCAGGGCCAAAACTGATCAGCTCCTTCTACCACTATCCACTCAAGATCACTCTCACCCTCAGCTAATCCTCTGCTGGTCTTGGCAATTTAGCTGGTAGCATGACATAGGTCTTCATCCTGAAGGAGTCTGAGCCCCTGGTCTCCATGACTTTCTCAGGCCAACTTTGCTGCCTTTGTCTATTTGCCGTCTGAACTGGGCACAGGAATACAAAAGGAGGCCCCCAAATGGATAGCCTTGGCACTCAACACAGTCCTCTGGTTCGGCAATGCTGGATGACATGGGGACATATGAACTCAGTGGGACAGCAACCCAAATAATCATGGCTAATAGGAAGACCCCTCTCTCTTCTAAAGAACTTTAGCTTATCTGCCACCACCTGAGTATACAAAAATTTGATTAGCAGTGGTTTGAGACTCCTATACAAGAGTCAAAACTGTTTTTGTATGTAAACACTATGTTGCACCTAAATTCAATTGCTAGGCATGGAGACATATAATATTAACATTACAGAAATCCATTCCATGCATACAGAAAATGACTCATACTCTCACCCATGTAGAGAATATGGGCATATTGTGTGAGTCCAAGTTTACATGATATTGATTTTTCAAAAAGGAACAACTTATTATTGTGACCTTGATCCCAGGAGATGTGATACCAGTGAAATGTAAATTTTTCTAGGCTACATTTATGAAATTACTCTGATGAGCTGTTTATAAAGTGACACTTTAATTGCAATAAAATTCTTACAGAAGTGATGAAAATTGATGTCATAACAATCAATGTAATCATTATAATAGGACTCATATTAAGAAGTTGTCTGATTGGTTGAGTATCAATTTTTCTGTTCTTCAGGAGGAAAAAGGGAAAACCCAATATTTCTAATTACGAAAGAACAGTATAAAAGTCTACATATGTATATGGATGCAAGTATATATATTTATATATTCTGATCTTTCCAGTAAAATCACTCATGGCAGAGACATTCAGATATAATGAAGAAAAGCCTAGGCTTTTTAGTTGTCAGACTTTGTTTAAAAACCTCCTCTGCCACTTTATGGTCATTTAGGAAAGTTGCATGAACTCACTGTGCTTCAGTTTTCTCATCTGTGCAATCTGCCTGAGAAGAGCAGATGGAACAGTGAGTAAGAAGGACCCTGTTGTTGCTTATCACGGACTGGGTGCTCAGGAATAGCTGATGCTCCTGTGAGTAAAAATACAGCAGAATATGGTTTATTTCTCACCAAGTGGCAGTTGTTTTCTCTCAACCTCACCCAGTACAATAAAAATGTGCTCAACATCAATAGAAGTTAGAGAGTAAAGCAAGCATCAGTTGGAGAGAAAACTTGAAATGCTGGAAAGATCAGATCTGCAAGTGCAATGGAGTAGAAATAGATCAAAGTTCAGGTTTTCACTTTTAAAACAATATTTGCTGAATTTATCAAGTTGTGTGACATTACGTGTTGTTATATATTGCTTAAGCTGTGGTTATTCTCCGTGTGTGGTGGTATTTTGTTTTGTTTTATTTTTGTTTCTGTTTTTCCTTCAGGGAGCCAAGAAATAGTAAAGCATTTTTCAGGCCCACATGACTTGATTTGGCTGGAAATCAGCCTGTAATCTTAATTAAAGTTTGCAAAGCATGAAGTAAAGCCACATCTAATTTAGCAAGATTGAGATTCCTTCTCCCTCTATTTCTGGCCTCACCTACCTTCCCCCTCCTTGTTCCACTGCCTTCCCCCAGGGATCATGACAGCTGCACCAGAGTGGAAAAATGATGTCTTTTTGTTTTAGTTAGTGAGCCAAGACACTCACCCAGTGCTTCTCTCCTTCACTATGGCTCCTTTTCAGGAGGCTGGACCCTTCTATATTTAAGATTCTGCCTGATCTTTCAATGATACTGTGCCTAGTTTGTGTGGTGAATGAAGAGGAAAACTGAGACCCTTATCCTCCCCACACCCCATTGGATTAGGAGCCTGGAAAGATGATCTATTCAGTATGGGATGTTGTTTTTGATACTATACTGTCTCTCTTTAATTGGACAGCACGATATAACAGAATGAACCCTAGTCTCAGAAGCAGAAGGCATAGTTCCAGTCTGCCATTCAGTCATTATGATTTCATAAAAATGTCACTTAAGTTCCCTGGATTTAGTTTCTTTATAAATAAATTCTGGGGGTAAGATAGGATGTTCCCTGAGGGACCGTGTCAGCTCTCTACTATATCACTCTGTCTCAGATTGTCCCAAACTGCTCCTACCACCCTCAGTGTGTAATTTATTCATCAATTAAGCACAATTGTGTCAAGTGAATAATCACTTTCCCTCAATTCTCCCTGTTCTTCCTCTGAAAAAGCTCTAACTGGAAGTCTCAATTCAGCCGCTCTTTGAAAAACGTTGAGCAAAATTAACTTGAAAATCCTTTGTAAGTCTAAGATTCTAAGAGTATAATGGTACCAAACTTTTAAATTATGCTCTGAAATATTGAGGAAGAGAAGCATCTTTGTCAAATTCCATGCGGGCTTACTCCTAATTTAATTGTCATTTAACAGGCAAATGTTCAATTCATCGTGCACACATTTCCACTTTGTGAAAATGTGTGCAGTGAATTACAGTTCTATAGAGCATTTCATTTGCCTTTTCAGTCTTCCCCAGCTCTTTTCTTTGTGTACCTCAAGACAGAGGGAGGCTTGGAAAAATTTCACAAAATGTGCATGTGAGTGTAAGTATATATTTAACAGGTCAAAATTTTTACCTCTTCCTGGGGGAAGATTTTGAAAAGTGATAGGTATTTATTGAAGATTAAATACTACTGCTTTTAATACAATGGAGTGCTTATATCAAGGTCCCTTTCAATTCTTATTTGCTACAAGCATCCCTTCATAGTGAGGAGTGGGTCTGGGTAGTAACATAAATGCAGAACAGGATTTCTTATCATCAATAGGGAAAGAAACAGAGAATTATCACTTATACATTTACAGGATACTTAAGTGTTTTTCAGAGGAATTAGAAATTCCTAGAGTTATTGTACTATTTACCTAGATAATAATAAATTGGGTATAATTTTTGGCACAGGGAACAAGTAAACATATTAAGCAAAGATGGCAGGACTCTTCCTTCCTCCAGGCCCTCTTACTATCTTCTATAAAAGGTAGACGGAATATATCTTGCTTCTGAGATTTCTTTTAAACCTTTGCTATCCCCTCTATTGTGTTATGCAGGGACATTAGATGGCTTTTCCGTGTCACTCTCCATTTACTGACATGCATATCTATTCCTAATACCAACATTGCCCCTCATGTTAACCAAACCAGGTTCGTTTTGCCCATTGCACAATAAAGCCAATCACCAAGAAGATGAGTTTGCAGCAGAGAAAGGATTTATTCACAAGGCAGCCAAGCGAGGAGACAAGAGAGCAAATCTCAAATCTGCCTCCATGAAAGTGGGGACTAGGGATATTTATGGAGTAGGGGAGTAAGGTGGTCTGAAGTGTGGGGATAGATGATTGGAGGCAAGGAGGAGTGAGATATTTTGATGATCTGCGCAGGTGTAGTCAAACTTCATGCCTCTTCATAGGGTTCATGTTCACAAAATGGCAATGTTGGCATCATCTGGGGGTGGAGTTTTTGGCTTCTTGATGTCAGGAAGTCACCTATTGGTCATCTGTGCAGGTCCAGTTGATGAGTTGGTGGTCTTGACCAGCCTGAATTGGACAGAGGTTGACTCTTATTTCCTGAAAAACAACTCAAGCATCCCAGGTGCCAGGGAGGTGTCATCTATGGGAACCTAATGGGAGTCAGATAATATATTGACTAAGCAGCACAGTTAACAGTGAGTGGGCGAAGAACTAGAAGCTGTAATTAATAATTGCAAAAAAACTTCAGTTACCAGCTACCTAATCATTCATGGCTAACTGTCCACCTTTCTCACTTAGCAATAGCAATCATGGTAAAAGCTACCAAATATTGAACACTTACGTGGTGCCAGACACTAAACTGTTTTAAGGGGGCTTATGTCTTTAACCCTCCAGCAACCCATTGAAACATTGCCAACATCCACATTTTACCAGTAAGGAAACTGCAGCTTAGAAGGGATAAGTACATTGTCCAAAGTCACAGTGGAAAAAGAGATGGGAGTTGAACCCAGGAATTCTAACTCCAGAGCTCCAGACCTCAAATTTCCGTGGCTTACTAAATATCTCCAGTTAAGTGTTCTGCTGGCACTTCAAATTCAACATACCAAAACACAAACATTACATACCTTTAATCCCTATCTCTCAACAATTTTTTAAAAGTCCGGTGAACTTGCTTGCTTTCTTATGTTTCCCCTTTCAGTTAAAAGCCTCACCATCTCCCAAGTTTCCTTGAAAAGAATATTTGATGTCAACTTCAAGCCCTCCTTTTTTCTCATCCTATATTCATATTTAATTTGTCACTCCTCTTGACTTACAGTTTAAATATCATTTTTTTTCCTCAATATCCTACCTGTAATTAGTTTTGGTTCCCTTTATTGCTTGCTTGAATTATGGCAGTGTTGTAACTTATTGTTATAGGTTGAATTGTTTCCTTTTCCTCTTCAAATTCATATGTTGAAGTCCTTACACCTAGTGCCTCAGAATATGACCTTATTTTAGATAGGTTCTTTACAGAGGTACTTAAATTAAAATTAAGTTATTAGGATGGATCTTGATCCAGTATGACTGGTGTCTTTATAGAAAGGGGAAATTTGGACACAGACACACACAGGGAGAACACCACGTGAACATGAAGGCAGAGATTGGGTTGATGTGTCTACACACCAAGGAACACCAAAGATTGTCGGGAAAACCACTAGAAGGTAGAGGAAAGGCCTGGAACAGATTCTTTCTCACAGCCCTCAGAAGGAACCAACCCTGCTGACACCTTGATCTTAGACTTCTAAATTTCAGATAATAAATTGCTGTTGTTTAAGCCACCTTGTTTAGAGTACTTGGCTACGGCTATCCTAGCAAACTAATACTCCAGTTTTCTAAAGTCCAAAATGCCATTAGATTTAAGTCATGAATTAGAGCCCCTGCAATCTGCTTTTTGCTCAAAGATGCTGTCCCTTCTTAACCTCTGCCTTTCCCAGAGCTTGTCCTTCCCCATGTCCATTTTTCTCTTTATCTGGCAAACTTATGCTTATCTTTAAAATGCCAGTTTATATACTATTTCCTTCTTCAAATTTTCCCAAGTCTCAACCCACTCCACTTCTGACAGAGGTTTTTAGCTGCCTTAACTTCCCTAAGTTAAATTTTGGGTGTATATTAGTTAGGATCTAGATAGAAAACAGAAATTACTGCACATTTGGTGAAACCATAGGTAATTGCCATTTTGACCGATCAGATTCAGTTCAATATCAGCAATTTTGTGTGGTTCAATATAATATTTTAAACAATAAATTTAGCACAGATAACTCTTTACAAGTGAGGAAAATACTGAAAAGTTAAACAAAGGATGGTGAGGCCACCCAGATGTGAGCAACATTAAGGAACTTCTAGTGCTCCTGGGGCTGGAGGGACCATGGGAGGAGGGCAGCCCAGGAATTGTCCTGACTGGTGAAAATTAGAGCCACTGAAAGTCTGTAAGACAAGAGCTGCAGCCACAGAGAAGGCTTAGGAGCTTCCAGAGAATCCCTCCAAAACAGAGTGGGAAAGAAATGCTCCAACTCCTGTCTCTTCCTCTGCCAGTGCCTCCCATTGACCAAACTTGGCTGCAAGCTAGAGGACAATGGAGACTGGGAAGTATATTTTATGATACAGAGTAGAGTAGATTAGAGTAGGGAGTAGATGTGAAAGGAAACAGGTGAATAAAAGACGGAGTATTAATAGTTCTCTTATGTTTGACTTCAATTTGTCAGCCACCTGCCTGGTCTTAGGCCTGATGCTATTAGAGACATGTTGCTCCACAGAGCTGAGCCCTACACTGTCTGTGCTTTTTCTATACATTCTGAACTTTATCCATACGGATAAGTATGACAATGGAACTTGCCAGAGTTCTCACATCCAGTTTCTGGATGAATTACCATCAAAGGACAAAGTAAAGGCCCCTAATAATGAAGTCATGCTGAGCCACCAGTCTACTGGCCTCAAAGTAATGCTCAGCAGAGTTCTGCTTCCCAGGGAGAGAGATCAGAGGCAGGACTGAGATTGCACACCTAACTATGGGTATCTGAGCAGATGTAAGTCAGGCATGCAGAACAAGGGCTACAGGAAATCACGGCTACATGACAATGCAGCACAAACTGGAGGTGAGTTGCAAAGAGCATCCCTGCAGTGACTCAGATATGGGGTAGGGAAGGGGCTATGTCAGCTCACCTGATTTTACAGGATATATAACATCTCTGTTACTTGAGCTTTGCAGGTTGTGTGACTGGGTTTTAATTCTTCGAGATGAATGCTATTACAGAATTGACAGTAAGTATCATTAGGTTTTCACCATTGGAATCTCAATGAACCCAGAAATGGTTTTTTAACTAAGGACTTTAGATCTAGACACCCAACAGTAGAGGATAATTGTACTCACACTATGAAGTGGACTATACGAAGATTACTAAACAGTTAACCAAAGTGGAATGTTCCTATATGTAATCTGAATAAAATCAGGCCATCTTGTTCTTTCTTCTAGATCCCACTTAGCATTGTGTCATATTAAAATGAAACACCAAACCTTAAATGGTAATGAGGTCTATTTAGGATACTGAGGGTGAAGCTTACAGAAATGTTTTAAACTTTCTAACAAATTTTGGTTATTTCTTCTTCCTCATAAAGTTCTACTTGTCCTTGCTGCTGCTTAAATTAGTCATTCCCCCTCTCACTTCCTCCTTTCTTCACTGTCTTTCTGAAGCTTCTCTGGGTAGCTGTGCCCTTTCTCCTGCAAATCTAGCTGCTTCACTCATTTGCAATCCCATATCACTGCTCCAAATAGCAAAGAGCAGAGTCCACAGGACCTGTGTTTCTTTGAAGACTGAGAAGGAGGGAATTCTAAACACGCTTTTTGTTCTTATGTTCCTGTTACACATAAATGGGACTATACATAATACACAGAATATTCTGGTATTAACTTTCAAGTTCACCTCATTAGAAGAAAATAAATTCATTGGCTACAGGAAGCGAAAGAAAATATTTCTGCAAATTTCTGCTCTAAATTCTCTTCTTGATTTGGCATTGTACGCTATTATTTAGTCTTATTATGCTGGTTAAGGAGTATAAGAAGACATAGCTATTCTTGGGTCTCATGGGACTTCCTTTGAAAGTCCAAATGGAACCTCTGGATCTGAGAACAGTCTACTATAAGATAAAGAGTAAGTGATTTACCAGGTGGCTCTTTCTGGTCTCCTACCTTTCACCGAAGTACTCAAAATTCACTCCATAGAGCCTCAAATCTCCTACAATCTCTAGTCATATTATCTGATGCTTCCAGGCAGCCATTGAGAAACAAGAGCCTCCATGGGTCAAGCTGATTTGGATTTGGAAGATGAAGTTCTGTGTCCTTTAGTGGCAACAATGAAGGCCATTTTAAAGCCCAACCTTCATTGCTAAGAGACTGAGACAGTCAGTGGCATTAAGAGATAAGGGGACAGAAGATGGTGAAGGTGTCTGGGTAGGAATGGTGGAATCCACCAAGAAGCCACCAGAAGGACAAGCAGGACAAGTAGATGGGGTTGGGTGGGCAGGTGGGGCTGAGCTTTTCTAAAAGGTGCATAAACTGGATTTTGTACAAACTATATAGAGAACCATACATAATTCTCTCTGTCTCTCTCTCTCTTTCTATATATATGGTGTGAGCTCTATGTAGAATTATCAGAATAATTCTTTGCTTTGATCATTTAAATTTTAAAAACTGCAAAATGATACAAATTCTACCTATAACCTTTTGGTCAGTGTCGAGCTAGTGGCACCTGTTGCCTGTCACCAGGAGTAGAAGTGTGAACACTTCTGCCAGCTGAATCTTGGTATCGGAGTTGCCAGGGAAAACATGACACAGTCATGCACTAGATAAAACAATGCTTTCCTGACATAGAGAAACAGAGCAAGATCAGTTTCAATTGTGGGCGTCAGTTCCCCATGACCAGCTGGCCCCTCCTGGCAGATGACGAAGGGCAATTGACCTGGACACACCCTTCTTGTGCTGTAGAAGAAGGCCCCCCACCTTCTCCCCACAGGGGACAAATAAAGCAGTGGGGTTGGCCAGGTGCTATATGAGGCGCATGCTTAAGCAGAACAAAGGAGCACACCCTGAGTGTGAAACAGGGAAAAGTATTCCTACAAGAGGCGGTATGTGCAGTACAAACTGTGAGGACTCTTTATCTCATGGTAAGGACATGTTCCAGGCCCAAGGCCCATTCTTATGCAGCCCAGTGGGGGTGGAAAGACTGCGTGCATGAGACTGCCTTTCCCAACGGGCAGCATGAGCAAAAATATATTTAGCTTGAATTATCTAGATAATTAACTCATATCATTTTGCAATGCCTGACATAATAAAATTAAGAAGAATAAAATCTACCTCCCATCAAGGAATTCCTATCCCCATGTTGCATAGGCTTGACAAATATTGATTAAAAATAGCATCTGACTTTGAAAGAATATGTTTACTTTGTCAAATGAAAATGTCTAGAGACTACAGAGGAGCCTGTCTTGCTAATGGTGATTTTGTCCTAACTGAATGTCACCTCGTGTATGGTGGGTACACTCTGATATGCAGATGATACCAGTGACTCTATTGTAAACTGCTCCCACTAATAACCGTGGACTGCTCTCTATAAGACAACAAGGAATGGGCTCCCTGACATCCATTGTCCAGAAGACAAGCTGGCCAAATAGCTGTGAATCACAGTAAAAGTTGAAGACGCTCTGCAGTGACAGTAAGGGTTGAGCTGAGTGGATGGAAATGGGATTCTTTTTTTTTAAGTATTGAGCCCACAAACTGAGCTGTCAAGTTCAGTGTGGGCGAAGAGAAAAATCCAAAATTAAGGTACTTGGGGGAGAAATACCAACGATGACTGCATGTATGAAAAGCAATTAACCAGCTTTATAGTTCAGAGTCAAAGCACTGAAGGTAGATGAAGATTGTCTGTCTATATGTATTCGGGCCGTTATAGGAATACCTAAGAAAAATGTACCTTCTTCCTAAAAATAAAATTATACATATATATATGTACACATAGACATATGTGTCTGTATTTATGTATGCTCATATCTCCATATATTTATGTATATATACACAAAGACGTGTGTATACATGTGTAAATATGTGTGTGTGTGTGTGTATAAAACAAGTGAATGCATAGCATAGAGTGAAGAGAAAAATGGACTGTTGAGTTCAAATCTAGAATCCTCCATTTACCAGCTTGTGATCTTATACTTTTGGGCCAGTGACTTAACCTCCTCCCATACGTATTAGGTTGAATCATATGAAATTTCCATTTCTATGGGTCAAAATGGTTGAATAGTAGCAATATCCTATTGTCCAACCTAATCAAATGGGAGGAAGTAATAGTACGTAAAGTTTGACAGTATTGTTGCAAGAGTTAAAACAATGCACATAGATTACATAGGACAGTTCCCTGCATATACACTAAGTGCTCATGTTTATTATTAAAAATGCATTTTCCAGTTTCACCACAATATTGAACTCTGAATAACATGTCAGGTGCAAGTGAATTCTTGATGCTCTTTTACAACGACTGGGAGATATTGATATATATCCAGATTAAAAAAAAAAGAAGACAATTTTTAAAATGCCCTCACAACACTGGTCATTTTCCCTTGTGAATTATTATTTCCTCCCATATGAGACCCGATATTTGGATGTGCACCAAATTATTTAGGTGACAGGAATGAAATTTTATTACTTTGGCACGTTAAAATAGGGCCCCATTCTCTTTTCCCTATAAGGTAACAAAAGGAAATTACCCATGGGGGCTTTTCTAAAGAGGAGGAACAGAAAGAAAGAAGAGGAATTAAACCCATTTAATGGCCTTGAAACACAACCCTACTCACTCCACAGCCAGTCCCTCCTCATCACAGATCAGAGGGAGGAATGTTTTGTTGGCACCTCTCCCACTGGCCCCTGGAAGTCAGTGACTTCGCAGAGGGGCACTCACTCTTCTGCACCTGTGCATCTACTCAGCTTGCAGGTCACCCCTGGGCTGCATCTCTGAAAGTCATCTGCGATAATGTCAAGGCTTTCCTGAGAAAGACTCATTCACTCACTGGGAAAACATCATTGGCCAAAACAGGGTTTCTTTGTGGCAACCTTCTCAGTAACTGAAAATGGAGCTCACACAACCACTGTGATGCCCTGGAAAACCCTCTGGGGAGGTTTATCCTTAAAGAGGGACATGACATGCCACAGGTCCGATGGGGCAGACTGCTGCGTGATGGAAAATATCATTGTACCTAAAACGTACATACACAAGGGACCATTGGAACAATTGAAGTGCGTTTTATGTAAAATCATAAGTACTGCTGATCCTCATTTTGAGAAACATCTTCAACAAATGATGATAAAAGGTTTTAATTCCACTAAGTACAGTGTTTAGAAAACTGCTGGAGAGTCAGTACGTCTTAGAGCCCTCTTTCCCTGGGAAAGCTGAGTTATCATCTGCATTAAAGTTCTGCATTTCAAATTACATCATGGAGTAGAACTAGGCAAGGAGGTAATTGAGTTCCCATTGAAACTGCCAGAATAATAGCAGTGATTCATGCCCATTAGCATTAAAGAACATAATTTACTTGGGAGGTCAATTATACCAAAAAGGCAAAAGAGTACATTACAAAAAAGAAGAAAAAGAAGCAGAAACTTTTCATCATACAGACCATAAAAATACTAAACTGTTGAATCTTCAACCCAGGAAAGTCTGAGGCCTCCACATCAGTCCCTGGTTCTGACTTGTCAAGGTGACTGACAGCCAGCTTGCACTTTACCTAAGAACTCTAAGGGAAAACTCTGCTGTGTCAAGATAAACTTTTTATTTTGATCTTTCTGTGACCATCGACAGTACACACTGCTCCATGGAAACCCCTCCCTGCTTTATATCTACACCCCAGCTCTGTCCTCGTTTTCCTTCTATTTTTCTCACCACTCCTCGGTCTCCTGCATCCTTCTCTAATGGTTCTCTATTGTCGGTTTTCCCTGTGGTTCAATTCTCTGTCCTCTTATTTCTCTCCCTCTTATTTCTGCTTCTGAAAATGACATTTACCATGTTGTCCCCCAACATTCACAAGACCCAGCGCAAAAGTACAAATGGAGACCACGTGTCTTATGTTTACATATTTAAAAATTATAAATCAGATTACGTATGTAGCCTGCCCATGTTCCCACCCAGGTACCCACAGCCCACTTCCCAGGCATCACCCTTACGGCCTCAAGGATAAGGGCTCCTTGGCTTTCTCTGGGGCAGCTCTACTATTTGGTAGCTTGAATGGCTAGAGGAGAGCACTGCAAAAGCTGGGCCAGGCCCAGGGTTCCTGGGTGGTGATTGAACCCTCCTGAACCCAGCGTGGGGACTGGCCTTGTCATGCCCCCTGGAGATGGGCAAGTTTATCTTCTAGACACATTACTCCTCCAACTTAGGGGATCTTGGCTATTCTTAACACTTCCCAAAACTGCACCAGCCAAGAGATGAAAAAAGAGTGAGGGCAGTTATCTGTGGGCTACTTAGATGCCCCTTCTGGGTGATTCAGGGTAGTCAATTTTTTAAAAAATCAGCCTCTATGCCTCTGGTTTCCCCAAGGCAGAGGCTATGCTTTTCTTTTCCCCTACACATGCACACATGTGCAGGCTCTGACCTGGCACCTTCTGGCCTAAGGCCCCCGTTCAGCTCACAAGTTCTTCTCCCATAATTTCCCTTTGTTAATCAGTTACTGAACTTCTGAAAAACTTTATAATGAGCATGAAAAGATGTTTGTAATATATGGAGGCTTCCAAACTTAGCATCTAGGGAAGGGACTCCTGTTGCCCAGATGTAAGCACTGTGCTCTCATCTACTCTCATCTTTTCAACTACCACCCATTGGCTGATGACACCTAAATTCACTTCTTCACTGAGATTCATGCCTGTAAGTCAATAACAATATTTGAACACGAGCTAGAATACCTTTCCCAGCTTCCCTTGCAGTTACACGTGGCTATGTGACTCAATTCCAGCCACTAGAATGTGAGTGGAAGTGGTATGCACTACTGCGCTACCTCCAGGCAGAGGCCATGATAACCTCTGTGTTGGTTCAAGCTGGTCCTCCCTGTTATCTCTGATGCAGGGATGATGCAGATGGACCCAGTGCCTTTGGCAGTCTTGGGTTAAAATAACTTGGAATGAGCCCGATCTCTTCCATTATTGCTTGCTGGAGAGCTGCCCCGTGATCAGGAATGCCTATTTTGAAACTTCCATCAGGAAGAAATACACTTCTATTATGTTAAGCCACTGAAATTGGCAACTGCCTTTTGGGTATCTCCTACTGGAATTTTCATGAGCATATTTAAGTCAAGGTATCTAAAATGGAACTAATCCACCATGGGCCTCCCCAAGTCTCTCCCTTTTCCTGGGATTTGCAGTTTCAGTAATGGCATCATTGTCTTTCCAATAACCCAAGCTATAAACTTTGGTCTACTATTAATGCCAACTTTTCCCTCAAGTAACAAATGAGAAACCAAGCCCCCAAGTGTTACCTGCAAAATGTCACGTAAAGTGATTCGTTCCTTTTCACGGTTCCGTTATCTCCTAAATTTACACTGCCTCTCCAACCTGCATTATTTTCTCTGCCGCCCACGTAACCTCCTGTGTCTTGCCTCTGGACTAATCTATCCCTGGAGGTGCCATTGGAGGGATGCTTCCAGAAAACAAATCCCATCACCCATACGCATAAAATATTAACAATTCTTTGTGGACTATGAGACAAAAGTCTAAAATTCCTTTAGTCCTGCATTTAAGGTTATTTACATTCTGGATTCAACAAATTTTATCACCCTCTTCCCTGGCCACTTACTCTCAAACGTTTACTCTAGCTCAAGTCTGATGAGGTGCTCTGTCCTTTCACATGCTGTTTCCTCCCCCTGCAATTCCCTTTCCCCTGAGCCCGTGTAGCGCACACATCCCGAGAGTGTCAAGACCATGGGATGCAGAGTCAAACCGACCACATTCAAAATAAGACTTGGGTTCTTTGCGGCTGAATGCTTTAGAAAAACGTCCTGATCTTACTGACCCTGAAGAGATATTAATTCCTACCTCTTCTTCTTCTGACTTTGCAATAACACGAAGCATTTGATTTTATGATTCCTGATGCCCTCTCTGAACTTCTCCATATTCTGAACTTCCCCAGAGATGGGTGAATCTGGACATTAGTATAAAAGTGAAATAACATTTAGGTTGCAAAAAATTAATAAGAAATGAGAAAAAAATAGCGAGCAAAGGAGTTCCCTCTAACACTGAAGCCCAGCTAGCTTGCCCTCCCTCCACTATTGCAGCTTGCCTTCTGCTCCTCGCCCCGCAGGCTAATAAAATAAGAAATTTGTTCTTTAACTTTGCTTTTTAATTTGCTTATGTGCACAGCAAACACCTAGATGTCTCCCTAATGTATCTCAGCTGTGCCTTTAGTTCAGGAATATTTTTTCCCACAATTTAATAAAGAGCCTTGGTCTTGTGAGGTTGAGCGCAGCAGTTCCATCAGCCTGCCGAGAACCATCAATGCCTGGACATCCCACCAGATAGTGGACTTTGGGAGCACCTTTTAGTCCCAGATTTTAACTTAGGAGCCCGGGGCATTTTCCCCGTAATGTGATACCCTAGACGTCCTGGACTATAGTTCAGGGCAGTAGTGTTTGTAGGACATAGTAAGTTGCATCTCCATAACCCATATTGCAGGGGACGTGCATTTTCACACTAGAATGTTTTTTTCTTGTTTTCTGTCTATTTTAAGCTGTTTATGCTGTTTGTTGTTCTTAAAAATCTAGCTATTGATAGACATTGTTACACCTGCCCCTGGATTTTTTTTTTAAATAGAAGGAATTTAATGAAATCCTACTTATTCATCAAGATCCAGGCTAGGTATTGTCTCCTTCATGAAAACTTTCTCATTCCACCTGTCCCCAAAACGAATAATTCTGGCCCAGAGTTGCTGCCTTTGAATGTAGTGTGTAGTGTCTTTTCATCCTACCACATAATATATTTGTTCTTTACAATACTTTATAGTACTTCATTTGTTCTTTATTAATACCTCATACCTTACAAGGTTCACTTATTAACCTTATAACCTTAACAGCAACCACATTCATCATTAAATTTCTCTAGCATTAGCAAGTAAAGTAACAGTAACCCACATATACACGTGTCTTTCCATCCTCTTGTTCTCTGATTTACACTTTACCTGTAGAAAAAGTCAACACAATGGGATTTTAAACATATTTTCTCACGAAAGTTGAATTGCCTTTCCAAATGTTAAGTCATTTCACTGTACAACTTGATGCTGACGTGTAAGTATTTGCAACTTTCAAAGTGAGAATTAATCACATGCTGGGCAGAGTTAGAAAGATCATGTTTGCCATAAATTCAGTATAATTATTGCCCTTTAGAATTCCTGACCAGCTATGCTTCAATTAAATGCAGTGGCAGTTTTCTTCAAGTTTTTTTCTTTTCTTTTTTTGTCTGCAGAATATTATCTATAGTGTACTATTGAAGCAGATATAATCTAGTTCAAAAAGCATAGTCGCAGCTCACTACTTGCCCTTTAAGAATATAAGAATCTTAAAAGATTTTCCTAAGATTTCACAAAGATGGCCTTAAATAGCAATCTTTCTCCAATTTATATAGTTTTATTTTGGCACTCCTCAGATACCAGTGGCTATAGATCATGCACAAGATTTGGGGGAAAAAGTATAGAGAAAGAGTAGACCAAGTGTCATTACTTGTTAATCTTTCTTTTTTAATAGATACTCCAAAGGAATCGTTAGAATCATTCTTACGGCTCACACTTAAATCTAACAATGGAAGAACTAATCTGAATTTTCAAATATTTTTTCCTCTCTGAGATTGAAAAAGAAATCAGAAATATCTGTGAAACATACCTTGCTTAATACTCTGGTGTTATTAAAACCACTGAACGGCATTTTGTATGGATTTGATTAGCTTCACTGTGTTGATACCACTTATCTGGATCTCTAAAAAAGTGACCTAGTTCCCAGCTGGTAACCTGGAAATAAGCAATGTATATTAGAGCAATGCTTCCAAACACTTTGGGAGTCTGATAATCTTAAAGAGTCTAAGGAATGCTTTAGATTCTCTCTTTAAAAAAATGATAGAAACAAATATGCTTTAGTTTTCATAAAATTTCCATGGGTCTCTCCCCAGGAGTACAGTTGACCTCAAGTTAAAAAAACAAAATTTTAGAAGAGTTTGAACCCTTAATTTCTAGTTATTCTTCACACTTCAAACTCCACTGGAAGTGGGAATCTAAATCTTTGGCAAAAGGAGCACCTCATGATAATATATTTTCCATTTAGCACAGGAAAGCAATAATTAGCATGAATTTGATTGCAATAAAATGAAGAAGAAAATAGCAAAAGTGGAAAATATGTAATTAAATAGGTTTTGTGGCCTCTTGCCTGACTACGGAATACTTACATCTGGGTAAGATGCATGACCATGTCCATTCCAGGACAGCTGACTGGCAGAGTAAAAATGACACCTTTCCAAGTACATATTTAGTATAAACAGCAAAACTATATAATTTTTTAATTATCCTTACGTTCTGCTGAAAATGGCTAGAGCATCATTTTCTTTCATTTCTTCATTCATTCATTCAAAAAGAACTTATTGAGCCTTTGTACTTAACACTGTAGAGAAACACAAATAAATATAACACATTCTCATTGTATTCATGAAATTTTGAATCTGTTTGAGTTGCTTATAATTTCCTTCTAGCCACTGAAAATGGAAAGGTATTCAAATTTACCTACTACAGTCTCCCCTCATCAAGGTTATTTTTTCTAATAGACCCATCATAGACATCACAGTAAGACCTTTTGTTTGTTTAATACATCTACAAATCATGCCATGGTCTATAATCTGGAGAACTGCATTAAGAATGTGTTATATTATTTTTTAACATGTATTATGGGGGCAAAGAGCTTGAGAATACCTTTTATGAGCAATACAATGAATAAATTCTACTTTTATGTTAATGTGAATTTATTAATGTCATTATTTGAAGAAGATAAAGTAGCATTTGGAACATCATCTCTAACGATCTGAATTTAACGTATTTCATTTTCACATAGGTTCTTTCCTGAAAAAGAACAAAGCTATTAAGTGAGGTTAACATTAACGTGTGGAGTTCTGGGGTAAGCCTCTCCCCCTTGAAAGGAAATCTGATGACCTCTAAATGGAAGAAGGTTGAAGAAGGAAAGATGGCCTGGGTGTTGAGAATAATTTTTCTGAGAAGAGCACTGAAGGGCAAAAATATGCTTCTCTGTCTTCTGTGTTTTAATTCTGGTAAACATCAGAAGTCACAGACAGGAACATAGCAGATCTGTTTAGACGACAGCAATGGCTGAACTACAGATATGTTGTCTTTATTTGACCACCCCCATATTATGACTCAAGATAAAAATTCTAAGGACATCTTTCACAAAAAATCCCAATCTACTTATTAGCATCTAACTTTTTGAACATTTAATATATATTTTCAATAAGTAAATATGTGGGAGTAAAGGCTAAAATCATTTCAGATCATTGTCATTTTAATACCTTGGAAATTACTTCAAGTGAATATAGTGGTGAAGCCACACACATTCTAAATGGTCGATCTGGTTTACAGCTTAGAGCAGAGAAAAAAAACATTAAAGCAATATTGCAGTCAAATGACATCATTCCTTCCAGAATTGATAATGTATTTGTATAATACATTGAAACAGGTCAGCTGTATAACGGCTACAAAAATAGGAAGCTATGTAATTTACCTTCAACTTTCATAAACATGAACGTAGATGCTCTCTCAGTCCAGTCAAATACTGCTATTTATCTATTGCATTCACCATGATACTGTCCGAGAAGACTCCTACTTTAGGACTCTCTTTTAAAAGTTGCAGGGGTGAGGTCAGCCCAGTGGCATAGTGGTTACATTTGCATACTCCACTTCAGTGGCTCGAGGTTGCAGGTTTGGATTCCAGGTGCGGGCCTACACACCACTCATCAAACCATGCTGTGGCGGGGTCCCACATACAAAATAGAGAAGGATTGGCATGGATGTTAGCTCAGGGACAATCTTCCTCAGCAAAGGTAAAAAAAAAAAATGTTGCAGAGACTACAGTGTCCTTGTAATGGTGAAGGATTTATTTGCAATGTTAAACCTCTACTCAGACAAAATTTTGGAAACTCTTTATACAGATAAAGTACTTCTAGTGCTTGGCAACACATCTAGTTTTACTGTGTTCTACAAAGCCATGCATTAGCTTAAAAACAAAGCCAAAATGTCTGAAAGGAATGTCATCAACTGTCATGAAATTTATCAAATTCATCAGCATAAGGGGCTTAAATCACTGCCTCTTCAAATGATTTTGTAAAAAATCGCTGTAGCTTATGAAGCTCTTGCCTACTACCAATAAGTTCATTCTTATTCTCATGGACAAGTCTTAAAGAAAAATATTGAACTTATAACAGAATTTTCACATTTTTTGAAAGTCTCTATTAAAAACAATTGCAAACAGAGAATTTAGCAAATATTTTCATCTATCTGAGTAGGTTGACTCTTTTGATCAACACCTGTCAGCCACCATAATGAATATGGCTGAAAAACTAGAAAGTCTTTGGCCAAGCTACTGTGATAAAAGAGGATTGGAGGTGGGTACTTTGGATACATCCTTGAGAGGTCCTGATCCTTGAGCAGTACCTGCTTGGGTGAGAATCCACAATTATAAAGTCTCACAATTTCCCGACAGATAACAACCCTCAGACTCCAAGGAAAACAAATCTTTTTAATCTTACTTCCATTGAGAAATTAACCAAAAATATACATTTTTAATTCAAATCTGTATTAGTCTGCTCGGGCTGCCATAACAGAACACCACAGACTGTGTGGTTTAAACAACAGAAATTTATTTTCTCACAGTTCTTGATGCTGGTTTTCCAAGATCACAGTGACAGCAAGATTGGCTTCTGGTGACACCTCTCTCCCTGGTTTGTAAATTGCCTCCTTCTCATTGTGTCCTCAAATGGCCTTTCCTCTGTGCGTGTACGCTCCTGGTGTCTCTCCCTCTTCTTATAAGTACACCAGTCCTATGCGATTAGGGCCTCACCCTTAAGGCCTGATTTAATGTTAATTACCTCCTTAAGGGCCCTATCTCCTATCTCCTATTGGAGGCTAGGCTTCCACCTACAAATTTTAGGGGGACACAACTCAGTCCACAATGCTATCCTACTTACAAAAGTTGCTCAATGATAGACACACTTCCAAATATGATCTTATTGTTATGATAACAAAGTAAATGATGCAACTTGAATTTATTTTGAAGAGTCTTCAAGAATTATAGTACTCTAACACAAGGCTATACTTACATGTCATTCATTGGGCACTCTGGTCCCTTTTGTTACTATATACCTGTGTGTGTCAGGGTTCTCAGCATATGTTGCAACAAAAAAAGTGAAAAAATTATTAGATATCAAGATAAGTGGACATTGCCAAGACAAAGACTATTCTACAATTAAAATTTTACTTTTTATTATAGACAAATAAAACTTTACAACAAAATTCATAAGATTTATAGTTTGCAAGTGGCCATTAAATTTGCATTAAAGCAAAAGGAACAGAAAAAAGGCAAACTCATAGAAACAGAATAGAATAGTGGTTGCCATGCCTGGGTGGTGGGGGAAACTGGGAGATGTTGGTCAAAGGGTACAAACTTCCAGTTATGAGTAAGTTCTGAGAATCTAATGTACAACATGGTGCCTGTAGCTCACAATATTGTATTGTATACTTGAAATTTGCTTAGAGAGTAGATCTTAAATGTTCTCAACACACACACACACAGAAGGTAACCATGTGAGATGATGGATGCATTAACTAACTTTACCGTGGTAATCATTTCACTATATGTGTATATCAAATCATCTTGTACACCTTAAATTTATACCATTTTATTTATCAATTATACCTCAAAAAAGCTGAAAAAAGATACTACCTTGGAAAGATTATTTTTACATTCAATTTATGAAAGGAATACACTTCTACTACAATAAAATAAATTGCATACAAAATTTTATGTATCTACCATCATCACCTAGTAATGGCTGCTGGGCAGGTCCTGTAATTGCTGCTCTTGCATGCATTCTAATGTAACAGCAATTTACTTAGTTTCTGAATCATATAGACATAATTCCACTTGGTTCTAACTAACAAATAACCTTTTGGCAAAATCACTTAAAAGGCTTCTCATTAGTACTCAGAGAAAAATCTTCAATTTTATTCAGAGCTGTGTTTGTGATTCTAGAAGTTTAATTGGATTCCCCAGGTTCATCTTACAAGAATTGTGCTTTTCTCTAGCAGACACTCATATGTCTCTAACATGCTTATAATCTCATCTTACCCTCCTTAATTATTTAATTTTGAAAGGATATAGATTCATAGTAATTACAAAAATTCAGATACACGGGTTTGATCATTTTTCACAGAATTTAATAGTCATTGAACTATCTAATCTTTGTGCCTCTACCATGTTCAGAGTAAAAAAAGGCAATTTAATTGGATAACACAGTTATTCTTCTTTTTATACTTATGAAATAGTTCAGGCATACAAAAAGACATAGAAAACAGAGATATAACAAAACAGATGTAACTACCACCCAGTTGAAGAAAGAAAAATTACTAAATATTTTTTCTTTCTAACCTAGAGAAAGGGTAAATGAAATAGTATTGGGTAAAGTTATTTTACTGTATGTCAAATACAAAGGCAAAATCTGGTATGGAAGGTATTATTTGCTCCTTACAAAGTAAACGCTCCCAATGAATGAATACTTAGCCTTAGCCATATATATCAACAGTGGATAAGGTTAAGCTTGGTGTCTGCAAGGTATCTAGAGGTGATATGGACTGGAGCATCTGTCACTTTTAAAATTGTCATCAAAATGTACTTAACCACTGAAGTTACAGCACAATGTATGGATTTACTTCGACAATCCACCAGTTGTCACATATGACCTATATTTACTTACTCTTCTGGAATTTTATCTTCTCATATTTTCAGTCATTCTTTCAAGGGACAAGAAAGAAAATATTTACTTAGCAAATTCACTGAACTGCAATCATCTAAAATTCTTAGTAAATAGAAACAAAATTGAAATGGAAAATGAAATGATAAAAATAAATTTTCAACTGAGTAGAACGGGAAAAAAGCATACTAAGGGAGTGAATAATGCTGCAAATGAAGGAAACACTGAAAGGAAAAAAATGGAAAGACAAGACATTGCAGAAAAGGATAAGATATTGTTGAGCAAGAATACAATCAATACACTAACAGAATTCAATTCAAATTAAGTGAAAACAGATTCTTTGAAAAATTAATTTCACCACAACTATATAATCCAATCTCCAGCTAAATTATGTGATCAATTAAAATGGCATATACTTTGCTGATGGATGAAGTCATATGAAATAAAGAAAACTGGAGATACTACTCAGCAGAGTTTATGATAATCTACTGTTTATTTCACTTATTTTACGTTTTTGTAGCAGCCAGAATGGTGAACTAGATGATGATGGAGCCCACCAACCCTGCATATTTAGGTCTTTAAAAATGACATGAATATCTACTACTCCTTCTGGGATAGATTTTTTTTTTTTAATTATTATTTTTCTTGGCTGAGTGGTGTAGTCATGGGGGCTAATTTCAACCGCTTCCACTTGGTCTTCACCATTACTATATATCTCTTATCCTAAAGGCCAAGGAAATAACGAGGTAGTTTTGCCAACCTTCAAACTTGTCGGTTTCAATTACATATTCAGGGGCTAATAAAAAGATGTGAATAAGTCTGTAGACCCAGTGGAACTACGCTAAGCTGGACCTGACACAGGATACTGTTTACTACCTGGCCCCTACTCTAACGGGAGTCCATAATGCTTCATATTCCTGGGTATTGATGTCCTCTCAGACCCTATGCCCAATGGTACTTGAGAATGGCTAGGGGTCCTTTTGGAGAAGGTCTAAAAGAATCATTATCATATATTCTTGCCATAGACCCCCATTGAGACCCAGTCTCTCCATGAGGCTTGAGAAGGAGGGGGTGAACTTTTATGAAGTTGAAACAGAAACAATCTCTCAGGGAGCCTGGGCTGGAATGGACCTTCAGAATGGTTCTAAATAGAGAAAAGGGGGCTAGACCTTCTAACTACACCTCCCTCAGTCATTGGATGTTTTCTTCACCCAGAAAGAGGCCATAATTTGGGGCAAGATGGCTCTCTTCAGCCAACAGCAATTACTAGAGAGGGACTCAGTCCTGAACTACTAGCGGGTAACATTCTTAGCAATTGGGGAAATGAGTGGCTTGCTCTTGAAGAAGCAATCTGGGTAGTGGACAACAGTGTCCACTAAATATGGCTACAAGAGATGATACCTATTAAGGTGACATTTTTAACAGAGAATAAATTATTTGGAGATTTTTGAAAGTTACCTTGTTTGAGAAACAATGTATCTTGATGACCGAAACTCTCAGATAACTAGCTAGTATAATTACATGTAATTTAATGTCAGTATGCATAATTTGAACTAGTTATTTTTTTTTCTAATAGAGTCTACTTTAGCAATTGGGAAAAACTGTATGTGAATGAAACTAATTTAACATCCATAATGTAACCACTGAAATTGTACTTTTGTGGCAAATTGTTTGGCATATCATATCACATCTACTGTAAAGCAATTTGTGTGTTAAAAATAAGAGCAAATATCAGATATGCATGCAAGATATGCTTTAAAAAATTCAAGATAAATTGACTTTAAGTAATAAAAAATAAATGTGACTGTATGAGTTTGCTAAGACTTCCATAACAAAATACCACAGACTGGGTGGCCTAAACAACAGAAATTTGTTTTCTCATAGTTCTGGAGGCTGGAAGTCCAAGACCAAAGTGTTGGCAGGTTTGATTTCTCCTAAGTCCTCTCTTCTTGGCTTATACATAGATGGCCACCTTCTCACTGTATCCTCACATGGCCTTTTCTCTCTGTGTGTGCATCCCTAGTGTCTCTTCCTCCTCTTATAAGGACACCAGTCACATTGGATTAGGACCCCACCCTACAACTTCTTTTAACCTTAACTATCCCTCTAAAGTCCTTATTTCTAAATACAGTCACATTGGAGGTGAGGGCTTCAGCACATGAACTTTGGAAAGACACAATTCAATCTATAACAGTAAGGTTATACTAATGTGTTCATTTTCCCTTGATTAGAGAGTCTTTTGTACATATTGGTAATTTTCTCACCTACAACTGTAAAATTCTGAGTCCTTCAGATAATACAACAAGAATGAAGAAATCTGTTTCCCTTTGCTTTCCTACTCCACCATTGTGTCTTGCTCACACACTAACACACACGCATGCACCTCACCTCCTTGGTTCAACCAGCAGTTGTATAGATTTTTAGGTCAGAAGCAGGTTGAGAAGTGACACTATGAAGCCATCAGTATTGGAAAAGAGAAGAAAGAAAAAAGGCAAAGAAAGGAATCAGGAATCAATTGGTCTCATTATACTCCCAAACTAGGGAATATAAGGATTTTCTCATTTGCTATACAGCCCCTTGTGAAAGTATAACTCTCAGAATAAAAAAAAAAAAATTCTTGCACAGTTAGATAGTAAGCAATGGCATGATTTGGGGAACTAGAAGGATGGCAAAGCTATTTCCAAAGACATTTTGAAAAGTTGGAATTCTACAGTCTACAAAAATAAAAATTCAAATACTATGTTAAATTGTTACAAAATTGGTTAATTATCTACAGTGCAATAAAACATAACTTTCACAATTTTCTCTAATGGACAAAAAATAAAATCACTGCATTTTATCAGTTTTCTATGAGTTAGTTTCTAATTTTATAGAGTTAATAAATGACTAGACATAATCAATAGTAAGTAGTGTATTCAATAAAATTACAATTCCCTTAAGAGTAGGATGACCTGAGGTGGGCCAGTTAGATAATGATATAGGATGACATTAAATGCTTAAACAATCATCTTTGCCTTATTTCCTATTTTGGAATATTTGTTTCTTAATACTCTGGTATCTTCTCCATGTAATCCAACCAAAGTGTGTCCAAAATTACAGGAGCAAGAAAACATCAACATGTTTTTGTTTTACCCCTTCTGGTAGGCTGAGATTCTTATTAGCATCAAAGAGGCTGTCGTTACCTTGTAATTACAGTTAATTAATTTTGAAATAAATAGGTCAGCCATGTTTACATTAGTAGAACTGTGGAATCTGAATATTATTCCTCCAGATTATAAGTACTGAGTCCCTACCTGACAAACTATATTAAATATATTATAATAACCATTAAGAATTAAGGGCATATGCACCTCTGTTTTGCTGCTTTATAATAATTGACTTTAGTTCTGTAAAACACTGAAAGCAGATTAGGAAAAAATCCCCTATCTGTTGAGTGCAGTATATTTTAAAAGTTTAAGATATCATTGATCAGGATGGCCTTCACACTTCCTTCAGTTTGACTAAACATTACCTAGGCTTCTTTCTGCCTTTAAGTCCCTGACTTCCCTCTCGCACTGGCCCTTATAGAGTTCAGGTGGTCTGAACACAGAGATCCTTCTTCTCCCTTTACCTGGAGAATTTTCTTTAGAAAATATATAATTGTAAGTTATTTCTCTGCTATGAGAGGCAAATTTGTTTAAAAGGCTCTTGCCAGTTTTACAGCCCAGGGCATGTCTCTCTCAAGGCCCCCCGGGAACCATCACATTGAAATGTAACCATCAAAGAAGATAGCACCCATATCTCCCAGTCTCTGTGTAAGGGTAGGAACCTAACTTCCATGGACACTGGGTAGCAAACACAGATGGCCTAACCACAGAGAAAAATGTTTGCAAACTCAGGAAATAACTCAATATACTCAACACATGCCATTGATCAACCTCTTCCCTAAGGACCTCCAATACTTTTCTACTAGCTCATCACTGTCCTTCAAAACCCTCCATCTGCAGTTGAGTTCAGATTGAGTTCTGTCCTCTCTCCCTATGACAATAGTTTTATATTAAGTCTTCTTTGCCTCTTTAACTTTAATGAAATTTTTGCTTTGACACCATTCTCTATAATGACCTCCTCATTCCCCATGTAACATATTTCTAAAATTGTCCTATAGTTTTCTGTCTTTCTGTGTACTAAACCAGAGTAAAATATTAGACCAACATTTTCCCTTACACTCTTACTCACAGGAAAGAAAATTTACTTGATAAGCTGGGTTAATGTTGTCATGCTTATTACTCAAGAAAAATAGCTTCTAAAGATAACTCTTTGATATTCTAACTCTAAATGAAAGGAGAAGCAAAAGATTATAGTTTATTCAAATCAGTTGATTCTTTAAATAAAGTCAAACAAACAAAATATATAGCGGCAAAAAATTTACTCTTCCATAATTTTAACTCAAAAATAAAATAATTTTTTCACTTGATCAATTTTGTCAAAGATCTTTGAAAATAGCACACTCTATTTAAAGATGCACTAGATAATAGCAAGCCTATGAAATTTGCAATTAAAGATTGTAAAGTAATAAATTCTCACCTTTGAAAATTGAGAGAATTTGAGTGATTTTTACGATTTCCCCAAATGTTTGGAAGCATAGGTAATGTCTGAAGAAAAAATGACGATTCAATTACTCATTCTTATGAAAAATTAATAGATTCCACAATAGCATTGTATTAAAATGGAATTGCTTCATTCTGGTCCTGCAATTCCCTTCTTCCAGGAGCAAATAAAGATGTTACCCTCTTCAGATCTTCTCCAACTCATGAGAAAAAAAAAAGCTTTACTAAAAGAACCACGCTCATTTATCATCAAAGTGGCAAATGCAATATTTAAAACAAATGATTTGGAAAAATTGAGCATTGACCATTTCATCATTTTAAAAAGAGGTCACCTAAACCAGCAGGGTTTCTTTAAATAGCATGCTCTCCTATTGTATTTAAATTGTGTTTACACATCAGTAAATACTTGAAAGAGAGCAAAGGATAGAAAAACTTAATACTTAAAACATAAGAGCCACTACTATGTAAATATCAGAGATAAAGATGAGGCATTAGTCATATAATGCATTTCAGTATTAAAGTGAATAAATTCACAGATAGTTCATTTATACCCAATATGTTCCCAATATTCTGGCATCAGCAGTGAATTTTGGGTCTTTCTGTTTTATAATTAATAAACTTATTACAGATAACTAGAGGCCATCACTTACATAATCTTGATGGTGCTTTAAATTATTGTCACTAGCATACTGGACACTAGTTTTCTCTCCCACCTGCCACACCCTGCCCAAAAAACAAACGAAGACCTTGCCTCTATTTCATTTAACTGCTCAACATATATTTACTGGATACTTACTATGTGCAAGGAAGGTTCTTAGTGTAGAATCTATGGCAGTCAACAAGAGAGAGAGGATCACCATCCATGGGATGCTTATACCTCGTGATAGATAGGGTATAGTCAAAGCTAAGAAGAAAAATAGAGCAAGGAAATGTGGGATGAGGCTGCTGATTTAGATTAGGTGATCATTGAAAGCTTCTCTTATCAAGTGCTTTTTGAGCAAAGACCTGACTGCAGTGAGCAAAGGAGTCCTCCAGATAATGGGGAAGAGTGTTCAGGCAAAGGAAATAACAAGTCCTAACAAAGGCAAGAGCTTAGCGAATTTGAGGAACAGCAAAGAAGTCAAGTTTTCCTAGAAGCTCATTGCATTAGTTTCTTGTGGCTGCTATAACAACTTAACAAAAACTTGGTGACTTGAAACAACAGAAATTTATGCTCTCACATTTCCGGAGCCCAGAAATCTGAAATCAAGATGTTGGCAGCATTATGCTCCACTTGAAGTCTCTAGGGATGAATCCTTCCTTGCCTCTTCCAGCTTCTGGCAGTCCAAGCATTCCCTGGTCTGTGACTACGTAACCACAATCTCTGCCTCTATCTTCACAGGGTCTTCACCTCTGTGTCTGTGTCTGTGTCTTCTCCTCATCTGTCTCTTACAGGAACACTGTCATTGGATGCAGGGCTTATCCAGATAATCCAGGATGATCTCATCTCAAGATCCTTAATTATATCTGCAAAGACCCTTTTCCAAATAACGACACATTCCAAGGTTTCTGGGGCAAAGATATGGAAATATCACTTTGAGGGCACCATTCAACCCATTATGCTCATCTTAACAAAGGTATTGTTCGGAGAAGTGATTATGGTTTGTACTGTAGGGGATCAGAATTTGCCAACCCAAAATGTGTCTCTTTGGCTTGATTATTTTTAAGAGCAAAAGATTCAGGAAGAAACTTTGACCTTCCCTCTAATTGCCTGAAAGAATTTAAGATAGAAGGCATGTTCCAGGAAGGAGCTATCACCATAGATAACTTAGTATAATATGAACTATGTGTGGTAGACAGGGAGGAACCTAGCAAGGCACATTTGATCAAAGTCCTCTCCATGTCCCATCACCTTTGCAAGGCATGGCAAACATTTGTTTACCAAACATTTGCTTTTCTTTCTCCGTGTGAATTGCCTTCTTTCCCTTTGAAGTTCCAAACCATTGCCCCTAACATCCCACATTGTCTTTAGCTGAAGATGGTATTTAAGGTGGTAGCTTCAGCCATTTTGGTGAATTACTCCGTTTTCCTGGCTTACTCCCATGTATATATGTTATTAAACTTGTTCGATTTTCTCCTGATATTCTGTCTTATGTCAATTTAACACTTGACCAGCCGGAAGAACCAGAAGGAAGAGGAATATTTCTTCCTCTCCCACACTTGGCAATGAGAATGGGATAAAACTTAACTGGCTGGATGCTGCTTGCTCTGGGGCTACTGCAACTGAGAGATACTGGACCTCTGCCCAAATATCTGCCTGCAGGGTCCAGTGGAAGTGAGAGTGGTGTTTTTTTCCTCTTCTAAATTTAGATTAGCAGGAGAAAATATTTGTGAAACTAGTTTGTCAGACTAGAAAATATTTGTGAAACTGCTTTCCTGGACTCATGTCAATTTAATTTTTAGACCACTCAGAAGAACCTAGAAGGGTGGAGAAAAATTTATTCCTCCCCTACGGTACCAAGTGGCCTTCTAGGGAGTTAGCTGAAAATATATGGTAACATTGTAGGGATTTAGCCCTTGTCTCCAGGCTGGATTGTACCCACAATGTAAAGACCCTTTTCTTCCAGACACTGAAAAGTTCCACAACTGACCTAAGGTTTAGAAATATGCTAACTCAATAGTCCGTTGGTACAATTGGCAATTTTGCTAAACTGTTGTGTCTATCTCGCGTCCTGACACAATTTGTTGCTGCTAAATCCCAGGAAAAGTATCAGATTCCCTCTCTCTTTTTTAAACTCACATTGTTTTGGCCACTTAAACCTATATGCGTCTTAAACCCAAATGCCTGTACTCATCTATAACATTTTTGTTGCATGTAATTTCTCTTCCCTATCAGAGCTTCAGAGTCACTTACATACTTTATATGTCCAATTAGTATACCTCAGTCCTTGATTGAAAAGACAGAATCAATATTTGTTGAATGCATATGAACTATAGAATCCCATAGGAGGAGACACAGCATTTTGACCATCATCCAGAACAAAGGTTTTTAAGTACTTGTCGATGAAGAATCTTTTATCATTTTTCCAAGATATTTTTTTTTTTATCTCTCTTGACCACTTAGATTGGCTGCTAGGAAGAATTTTTAGATAACTACTTGGGAGAAGTTGCTGGCTCCAAATAGGCTCAAGATGATTTTCCTCTATACTTAAATTTATTTTTAGCTTATGAATATTACGATTAAGAAAATATATTCATATTAACATGACTTTTGAAGTTTAACAAACCTCTGTGTCAAGTACATTTTCTTTTTCTTTTTTTTTCTTTTCTAATCCTACGATCCTGTATAATTACAATTTTTTTTTTTTTTTTTTTTTTTTGTGAGGAAGACCAGCCCTGAGCTAACATCTGTTGCTAATCCTCCTCTTTTTGCTGAGGAAGACTGGCCCTGGGCTAACATCGTGCCTATCTTCCTCTACTTTATATGGGATGCCGCCACGGCGTGGCTGACAGGCAGTGCGTCCGCGGGCGCCCGGGATCCGAACCCGCGAACCCCGGGCTGCCAAGCGCGGACGAAACCGCTGCGCCACCGAGCCGGCCCCACAATTCTTTATTCTTCAAGCCACAGTTTAACATTTATGTAATGTAAAGGTCAATAAACAATGTAAAAGCAATTTCATGTATTCCCTTTTCATCATGTAATTGTCAAAAGTAGATTTTGTCCCATGGGACATTCTGTCAGCACCACTTCCTCCTGTCCTGGCTCTCTCCTAACATCTGCTCTTACTTGAACTTAAAGTCTTATCCCCAGTATCAAAAAGTTTCGTATTGTTCCTCTTATTAATTACAAACATAGGTAAAGAGGGTAATTATAAATAGTCAATGTTAAGTTATGGTAGGGAATAGAATAAATCCCAAACTTCTATTGGGAAATTTATTTGAATCATAAATAATCCCGCATGGCATTGTTTACTCTGCCTCTCTGAAGAAAATGGTTCTTTTACCTTTTGACGTAATATGACCTAAGAAAAAAAATATTGCTCTGCATTGGCTTGCTCAACTCAATTTCAGGCAAGTAAGAAAGCCCAAACTTTCCAAAGTTTTATTTTAACTATGTGAGGAATACATATATTTTTATATAGTGTCTGTGTGTGTATGGTCAGCTTTTTAGAAGAAATACCTTTCTATGATTCAAACAAGGCATTGTGTTTAGATGACATCTGGAGCCTTCCAGTACTGAGTACAAGATGCATTTTGCTTCTTTCTCACACAAAGTCATAAGAAAACAGAGTATGAGAGGCTTTTAAAATATGATGTTCTAAAACTTTTTAAAGCTCTCTTCTTAAATCAAGCATGTCATTTTTGATCTGCTACCATGATAGGCGGTATATCTAGTTTCCATGATAGCAGTATATTTTACAGAAGGAAAGGCTTTTAGAATGCATAAAAACATTCAGGAATAATAGATGCTATATCGGATTCTTACTTGCTCCCCCTCCATATCCAGGTGTGCCCTTGGGGAGTTGATTCTAAAGGGTCATCTGGAATACTTTCCACAAAATTGTTGATGATATGCATCCCTGTGTGATTTGCTTTTTGTAACAGACCCTCATTTTGATGTACAGGTCTTTGAATTTCAGGGTCTTTTGACTCTTTCCTGAAAAAATAAAAAACCAACTAAGTAATTCAGGAAGCACAAAATGCTGCATATGGTATTGTGTATTCCATTTTCAGAACTGGTTTATTTCAAATTTGTGCGCCAGTTTATTTCCATTAAAATCAAGAAGGATGTGTTGGACATAGAGAAGAGGTTCCATAAACTATTGCTCAGCTTTCATGGCTTTCTTTAAGCCGGCTTCCACAGAAATGGTCCCTGACACTGTGTTAGGCACTAGGGATAGACTCCATTAAGTCAAACAGACACTGGTCATATCCTCATGGGACTTTAATATCCAAATAAGTCACTGCAAACAGTAATAAGGACTGTAAAGGACATGGCATTTGAGTAGAGATCTGAAAGTTAAGTAAGAGTTAACTAAATGAAGAAGGAGAAAAACTTTCCAAACGGAGGGAAGCATATGTCAAAGGCTCTCAGGATAGAAGAAACAGTGCATTCTAAGGACCTGAAAGAAGGTAAGAATGCCTGCACCTGCCCATTTCACACAATGGGCTTCACCTGCAGAGCAGGTAAATGTCTAGCCCTTCTGCTCTCAAACTTGTGCCAAGTATGGACCTAAGAATCTTTTCTCATCAGAGCTTTGGGGATCTCTGTCACTTTCCCTTTTAGAAAAGGTAAATTGTTATCAAATACTATTTACATTAAATAAAGCCTAAAATAGAGCTTTGTTTGCTTTACATGTCCATAGGTCTTGCACTTGTAATTTCCTCTGCCTGAAACATTCTTCTACCAGATATATAGATGGCTCCTCTCCGTGTTCAGTTGTCAGGTCAGAAATCATCTAAAGAAAAAGTCTTAAGATTTTTTTCTCTGTTGTATTACACTTTTTTAATTTTCTTCCCAGCAAATGCTGTTTGAGAATATCTTATTAGTTTATATGTCTACTTGTTTATTGTCTAATTGTACCCACCAGAAGATAAACTCCCCATTCTCAGGGCATTCAGTGACTAAAGAAGTGTCTGACCTACAGTGGGCATTCAGAAAATATTTGTAGACAAACAAATGAGTTCCTTCCACCATTTTGTCTTTTCTTTACCCAGTATTCATATCTCCTGCCATCTGCCTGCTTTTGACCATTATGCACCTATTAGAATGGCTGAAATTCAAAAATTTGACAATAACAAATGTTGATGAGAATGTAGAACAACAGAAACCCTCATTCTTTGTTGGGAATGCAAAAAGGTACAGCCACTTTAGAAGACAGTTTGGCAATTAATTCCAAAACTAAATATAGTATTACCATATGATCTATCAATAATGCTCTTAGGTGTCCCTGAACTAATTTGAAAACTTATGTCCATGCAAAAACATAAACACAAACATTTATAGTACTATTATTGGATTGTGAAAAACCTGAAGCAATCAAGATGCTCTTTAATAGGTGAATGAATAAACAAACTATGCTGCATCCGTATAATTTGGATTTCTATTCAGTGACAAAAAGAATGAAGTATCAATTCACACGAAAACAACAATGTATCTTAAATGCATATTGTTAAGTGAAAAAGCCAGTCTGAAAAGGCTGCATACTGTATGATTCCATCTATGTGTCATTCTAGAAAAGACAAAACTATAGACATGGTAAACAGCTCAGTGGTTTCCAGGGCTTTTGGGAGGGAGAAATGTTGAACAGGTAAAGCACAGAGGATTTGGGGGTAGTGATATATGATATAATAATATAGAATACTATAATGGCAGATGCAAGACACTATCCATTTGTCAAAAACCCATAGAACTTTACAGCACAAAAGTAAAATCTGGAATATATAAATTAAAGATAAAATAATTTAAAAGTTTGGAGGATCCTATAATGGAATGCCAATTATGACAAAAGAATCTACACAACAAATGTATAAAAACCCTAACTGAAAGGAATTGAGGAAAATGAGGAAAAGTTACCTAAGTAAGTGTGAAAATGGGCTGAGACTATAAAACTAATGACAAAGGTGTCTGTACTCAAGTTGGTAAAGTTATTTCCCAAGGGATAAAGAATAAGAATTCTGAAGTAACTGCGTCACCGATTAGGTGCCCTGAGGAACTCAAGGCTGGGTTTGGAAGCATTTAACTGTTTTTCCAAATTGTTTTTTTCCCTTTTTGTCATGTTAAGGAGATGCAACCACCAACCACCCTGAACCAGACCAAGCCTCACCACAAGAGCTGCAATCATGACCTTTGCCTTACCTTTCATGCTAAGATCTCTCCAGGAGACTCTTCGGCCTTATCACTGTAACCTGCAGTGTCTGTGAAAGCATGTTTTCCTACAGAGCCAGTACCTGCCTCTCCCTTTTGAATATTCATTACCCATTCGAAATAAAAGTCCCTGCTTCCTTTCCTTCGGGACACCATGACTTTGGAAATGATTCCTCATGGCCTCCTATTTGCTGCAAATACACTTGACTTTGTGAGACAACTTCCACTGGTGTAAAGTCTCATTTAACTCGCCAGGAGGCAAACCCACATGGTTCAATAACAACTGTA
The DNA here is from genome assembly GCA_031878705.1 of Tapirus indicus. Taxonomy (NCBI): domain Eukaryota; kingdom Metazoa; phylum Chordata; class Mammalia; order Perissodactyla; family Tapiridae; genus Tapirus; species Tapirus indicus. The sequence goes on along the minus strand of CM062921.1, from coordinate 110,463,775 downwards.
CGTGTATACTGGAATTGAATAATTAAGTAGATATAAATCAGATAGTGGGAGTCATGGTTCCCACAGTTAGAGTGGAGGGTTACAGACAAGCAAGGGGAGAAGATAGAATAATGCGTGTGATAATGAATTAGAGTTGGAGACATCAGTACAAACTCATGTGGAGCTTAACGTAGATTCAGATGAATACACATAGAAGTATTTATAGATATTTATACAAACATGTGTTAGCATAAACACATGTATTTTCTGCTCTGCCAGCTGAGAAGGTCTAGAAACAACAATACCTCAGTAGCAACTAGCATATCTAGCACCCAAATCTTTTTTCTAATGTCATTTTCCAGTAAAATAAGCCAGTGCTCCTTGAAGAAATGGCTAATTCTAGTGCTGGAGCAAGAAATATACAAGATAAGCCTGGAGCATTGTGTAGTGTCTTAAAGTAAGGAAGTACTCAAAACACTACAATGATGGGGGTATGTTAAAAGGACACAGGAACCCACTGAAAGAGTTCCCACTGGCCAAGGGTGAAACAATTTGAGCAACAAAATAAATATATTAGTAATGAATTATAACCCAGAGTATAACATCAGTATGTACGAGTCCACGCTTATACAAATAAATGATTGACTAAATAAATAAATAGGGAGAATAAACAGATCTCCCATGCAGAAGAATTCCAAATAATTTTTGTTGATTCTCTGTTCTTACAGGGATGGAGCATAACTACTCACCCCTTAAGTGTGGGCTGCACATAGTGACTTCTTTCAAAACGGACAGATGGGGAGGGAGAAAAGAAACAGTGCAGAAACCTGACAAGCACCACCTCAAGCCGTGTGATCAGGGTTCACATCAACAGGGATAAACCATGTTGAAAATATGTACCTTTGATGTGATGTGGTGAGAATGACACTTTACCACTGTGGTCGTCCCACAAAAACTTATAACCCCACTCTAATCATGAGGAAAACATCAGACAAATTCCAAATAAGGGATATTCTACAAAATCCCTGACCAATATTCCTCAAAACTGTCAAGATCATCAAAAACAAGAAAACTCTAAGAAAGTGTCACAGCCAAGAGGAGCCTAAGGGAGATATGATGACCATATGCAACGTGGAATCCTGAATGGGATTCTGAACAGAAGAAGTGCATTAGGCAAAAACTAAGGGAATCTAACTAAAGCATGGGCTTTAGTTAATAATAATGTGTCATTATCATTTCATTAGTTGTAACAAATATACCATAGTAATATAAGAGGTCAATAATAGAAACAACTGGATTTGAGCTATAAAGGGTGTCTCTGTACATCTTTGTAACTTTTCTGTAGTCTTAAAACTACTGTTAAATACAACATTTTATTAATAAATAAATAAAACTGTGATCAGTTATGCCTCAATAAAGCTTTTAAAAAACCTAGAATAAAATTCTAGAGGTATTAGAAAACAGTATTTCCAATCCATTGAATATCTAGAAATTTCTGAAAATATATTTGATATTAAAAAAAATACCTGCTGTTGATAACAAAGTTTCTCAATTATTTTTGAGATGATAGAATATACTGGGAATCTCCACAGAAAATCACAATGATATTTTTTTCAGTATTACTAAACATTTAAATAATGATATTTCCACATCTCTAGTTATGCATACTCATAATTATTTCTTCATTCTGACCTGTGAGAGTAAAATTTAAATGCAAATGCCAAGACTTTCTGATTAAAGCATACATAGTTCAAGCTCTTCAGTTATCAAAGTGCTTTCCATCTTCTGGGTAAGTGCTAAATATGTTGCACCAAATTATCTTAATACATTTAAAATGATGACTCCGGGGATCACTTAATTAGTAAGGACTCCTATAGTCAATTCAAAGGAATATTTTTCCACTATGAATAAATGAAAATGCTTACTTGTCCTTTACCCAGGGAAAATAAACTGAGATACAGACATTGATATACAATAATTCAACTTTCATCCAGTTCTCTACCTGTGTTGACAGGGTTGAAGAGGCCAAATGACTTGTCACGTCACAATGAACCAGTTGGGATTTCCTCTAATGAAGGGTGAAGCCCTCTCAAAGATTTTTGAGCAACTGGAAAATGGCAGTGAGAAAGCTGAGAAATTATCCTTTTCGTTTAATGGTACATTTTATGGCCCTGTAGGAAAGCAGGTCTACTGGAAGCATTCCCTATTCTGTTCACTGTTTTCTAAAGGAAAGTTTTGATTGTTTAAATATTTAAAAGTTTAAATATTTAGAACAAGTCCCCAGTGAACTGCAATTAACTTTTGAGTTGGAAAGTCACGTATGAGATGGGTTCTACATTCTTTGCAGCCAAATTCAATTATCTAAACAAATGTTTATCAACCACCCTCTAATGAAAGGTCCTTTGCTAAGCAGGAACTATGCATTTTCATGAACTAAGAAATTAACAAAGAAGATATACAGATGGCAAATAAGCACATGAAAAGTTGCTTCACCTTATATATCATTGGGGAAATGCAAATAAAAATAGCAATGAGATACTACTACGTGCCTATTAGAATGACCAAAATCCAGAACACTGACACCAAATGCTGGTGAGAATGTGGAGCAACAGGAACTTTCATTCATTGCTGGTGGGGATGCAAAATGGTACAGACAGTTTGGAAGACAGTTTGGTGGCTTCTTACAAAACTAAACATACTCTTACTATACTACCCTGCACACCAATGTTTGTAGCAGCTTTATTCGTAATGCCAAAACCTGGAAGCAATCACAACGTTCTTCAGGAGGTGAATGGTTAAATAAACTGAGGTACATACAGACAATGGCATATTATTTAGAAATAAGCTATCAAGCCACGAAAAGACATGGAGGAAACTTAAATGCATATTACTAAGCGAAAGAAATCAATCTGAACAGGATACATACTGTATGATTCCAACCACATAACATTCTGAAACAGGCAAAACCTATGGAGACAGTAAAAATTTCAGTAGCTGCCAAGGGTTAGTGGGGAAGGAAGGATGAATAGGCAGAGCACAGAGGATTTTTAGGGCAGTGAAACTACTACTGTTTGACACTATAATGATGGATACACGTCATCATACATTTGTCCAAACCCACAGAATGTACAACATCAAGAGTGAACCTTAAGGTAAACTATGGACTTGGGGTGAGTATGATGTGTTACTGTAGGTTCATTCTGGGTAAAAAAGTACCACTCTGGTAGGGGATGTTAATAATGGGCGGGGGGGCTACGCGTGAGTGAAGTCAGGGAGTATATGGGAACTGTGTATCTTCCACTCAGTTTTGCTGTAAACCTAAGACTGCTCTAAAAAGTAAAGTCATTTCTTAAAAAAGAAAAAGAAAAAAAGCACATAACACAAATTTTTGCTATGGTTTTTTGGCTTACTTGGTCATTGGCATGGGCAAGTCATGAACTAATGATGTACCCTCTATGATATTGTTGAAAAAAGTTCCACAGGCTTTCTCCTTTCCTTTAGACACTGGTTTATAACCTTTTTGGTGCCATGAATTCTTCAACCTTCTGATGAAGCTATGAACTCTTTCCCAGAATAATATTTTAAAGGAATAAAGTTAAAAAAAGAAAAGCAGTCATGTTGATATTGTCATTAAAATATTTTTAAAAAGAAATTTGTTACAGTAATATATATGCATTTTATTAAAACATTAAATAATACTTAGCAACACACATAATAGCTACCATAATTTTGAAGTAATGATGAAGATAAATATTATTTAAATATACCTGCAAAAGCTATAATTTAGTATGAAAATGTAAGCAATTTCTAATGACAGCAAAATAGCAGATACTTCAAATATGATATTGTTTTATTTTCCTCTGTTTTCATAATTGAAGAAAATGATATATTTCAGTTACACTGCCCTTATTTTGTCTCCTATGATAGAGCAAGCTCCTTACTGAGAAAACTTGTACTCATTGTTCACCCTGCCTTGGATGGTCTTTCTCTACAATCAGTAGGGCTGATTCCTACTTGCCCTTCACATCTAAGCTTCAGTTTATCTTCCATTGAGAAGCTGGAGAAACCAGCCTTGATCTCCAAAACGAAGGCAGTAAATCAATCACTACCTATACATGACCCTCCTTAAGTCCCCTGCCTCACACTTACTCTTATTCTTCAGTAGGTTTGCTCCTTCTCTTTCAACTCTGTATCTCCAGTACCTAGAATGTTTCCTGGCACTTAGTTGGTACTCAATCAATATTAGTTGAGTGAATCAATGGATGGTATCTTTTTATTCATGCCCTACAGTGCATAGTGCTTCCTAGACTTATAATGTGATGATCCTAGAAGGCTAATGAGCAGTGGGAGGAAAAGAGAAAAATCACCATGCTGCCATCATGCTCTCCAGTGGGAAACATCCTTTTAGACAAGTGTATTCCTGCTCTTTGCTGTTTACTCCAGCATAAGTCCAAACAATTATATACTAAAAATGGAAACACTGTGGAATCCACATATATCTTTATGTACATTTTCTCTCTTTATTTTGGTTTTTCCTTGGGGTTTAAAAATACCACATCAAGAAATATAAAAACATTCAAACTCTTTGCCATCGTGATTCCTCTTTTACAAAGGTAAAGAAATAATGCTTAATATAGAAAAGACTTTTTGTACATATGTGATCATGGCAACGTGATTGATACGAGGAAAAAGAGAGAAATTAATCAAATGACAGTAGGGAAATGGTTAAATAAATAAGGAACATGTACATAGCAGAATATGAGGCTGCCATTAAAATTATTTCTATAAAGGATTTTTAGTGAATAATTTTCTTGTGTTATACTCTTGAGTGGAATAAGTATGTAAAAATTTTATACATAAGAGAATGGCATAGATATATCTATCAATCATCTATCTTTTTGTGTATTCATTTATTAATCTAAGACTACTCAAAACAATAAAAACATATAAAATTTAAAAATCCCAAGAAATAACACCAAAATTTTAATTATCTTTGGTTGATAGAAATACAGACATTTTTATTTTCTACTGCTCCTTTTTGGAATCTTTTAAGTCTATATTATTTTATAATGTAAAAATATATTTAAGTCAGAGGAAGTACTAAGATGTTTATGGGTCACATCCTTTTTTCCTACTCTGTTATTACTGTCATCTTGTTCTGAGATGGTGTAGCCTAAAAGAGATAATAGAAGTCTTGATTTTACATATTAATTTACACATGGGATTGTTTGGATGGAGCCGCTGAGGAAGAATGCCAGCAGAGGGTGGCTCTGAGTGGCCAAAAGATGATATCAAAGCAGCTGCTTCACCATGCAGATTAAACTAAAAAGTGTGCGCTGGAGATTCTAGGACAAATGTGATTCATGCTTTGATATCTCAAAGCTCCTAAACCCTTTTTCTTAAAGCTATTTCCCTTATTCTCTAAGATTTCACTTCCTGAAATGGTAGAAACCTTCCTTTTCTGTCCCCTACTTTATATGTTTGGATGACAGAAAGAATTAAAATTTATCAAAAGTGAAATTAAACAATGGCCCCTACCATCAGCCCTGACCTACAGAGAGCACCACTGAACTTCTTAGAGATGCTGATATCCCTCTTACCAGATCATTTCTGATAGATTTGGTAGAGTGTTCTCTGAGCCCTTCCCTGGCACATAATTCTCTGGGGGATTTTCTTGCTATTTCTTTTTTTTATTAAGGTAACATTGGTTTACAACATTATATAAATTTCAGGCCTATATCATTACATTTCGATTTCTGTGTAGACTACATTGTGTTCACTACCCAAAGTCTAATTACCATCTATCACTGTACACTTGTCCCCTTTTACTCCTTTCCCTCTTCTCCTCTAGTAACACTAATCTAGTCTCTATAGCTATGTGTTTGTTTGTTGTTGTCATTGTTGTTTTTATCTTCCACATATGAATGAAACCATATGGTATTTTGCTTTTTCAGTCTGACTTATTTCATTTAGCATAATGCCCTCAAGGTCCATCCACGTCATCACAAGATTTCATCTTATTTACATAATATATACATTCCAGCATACCCCCTTCCCTTAATCTTTTTATTCCTTCCTCTAACTTCCAGGGCAACTCAGGCGTTCTACTTTGCTCAGCATTGTCCACGTCTTTCTTTAGATATCTAAAAGCCATCTTAGCAGTGAGTTAGCCATGTTCCCTGCGGTTCTTCCTAGAGTTTCAAATATTGTGTCCTGAGAAGGTGCTCGCTGGACAATGAATTATTTCTTATCCAGTCTTATATCCTGACTCTTTTACCCAAATACATTCCCAGCGGTATTCTCTTGGCTCCTGTTAAGCAAGCAAAGGCTACTGCAATAGTTACATTGCCACGGTTCAAATCCTAGTTCCTAATTATGTGGCCTTGGGTGAATTACTTAATTTTTCTATGTCTTAGTTTCCATATATGCAAAATGAGGATGATAATATTAGTAACTATGAGTATTAAATGTAATATATACAAAGTGCTTTGCCGTGTGTCTGTACACAGTAAATATTCAAGAAATATTAGGTGCTGGCAGTGTTATGGCCCCCATATAAAGAATGGGCTTGGCTACCCACTCTCTTTTGGCTACCTTAAATGAGGTGCTTTGATCTGAAGGGACCCTGGATAATCAACTACTGATCTAAAATACTGGACTACAAAATAGGCTACTAATGGCCCCACTCTAAGGACTTTGTAAAGGTTATTATAAAAGAAAAAGCTGTTATTTTAATTTGCAGCAACTTTTTTCAAAACACTACAGAGTGACACTGTTACCGTGGTATCTCTTAGCTTCCACCTGCTTGTAGCCAACTCTCATTATGGTGGAATGTGATGCATTTTAGAAGCTTCTGTCAGCCTTCCTCAGGAGTTAGGCATTTTCACTTGACTTTAAGGCTGCGAACCATGAACTGTCTGTCTCTTTTAGCTCATGACAAGCTGACCTTTCCCATGCAACAGGGCCTTCCAGTTGCATGTCTTTGAAGATTAGACTTGAGAACATGGGCAAGATAGTTCTGTCAGCAAAAAGGTACAGATTATATGCGAAATGACATTGTCCAAGAAGAGAAAATGTCAGGGAAAAAAATTATGTACCTCTCCATAGCACTGGAAGAGTGCATAGATATAAATAGGATTTAACTAAGTATTATGAATTAAACTGCAAGGGAGATGGGGATAGGAGACACACAAAGGTGCACCAAAGCATACCCCAAAGCCACTGCAAATAGGACCTTTTCCTTGCTAGATGCAATGGCACCAGCCAGACTGGACTGGGGTGCAGTCATGAGACAAAAGAGTGGTAAAGACAGTGGCTTCTGGGAGGTTACTGGGACAGGCTTGCAATGGAAATACTATGAGTGTAAACTATGAGTGTATCCAGAATTACTTTGGAGGGCATAGGATCATCTTGGCCTTACTAAGTCACCCAACAGTTCTATACTCAACAGATAAATCACTGTTCATTCAGCAAATATTTGAGGGCCTACTACACACAATCCAGTTAAGAGTATCTGGTGATGTTCACATGGTTTTGAATCTCAACTCCACTATTTACTAGATATGTGACTTAACTTCCTTGGGTTTCCGCTCCTTCACCTATAAAAATCTCCTTCACATATAATTATCCCTCATAGAATTATTGTGAAGACTAAATGACCTAATATATGTAAAGTGTCTAAAATTGTACCTGATGTATAATAAAGTATCAATAAATGCAGTAATTAATTACATTATGATCATTTCTTTGGTACCACGCTCTGAGTAAAACAGGGTCCATACCAGTGGGGGGCTTATAATCCACCAAACTTACAACAAATTAATAGTGCAGTTAAGTGCTATGGTATGGTAGAACTCTTTTAGCCAGGGTAAACAGATGGCTAGAGGATTTGCTTTCTTTTTTTTTTTTCTTTTTTTTTTTTTTTTTTTGGTGAGGAAGACCAGCCCTGAGCTAACATCTGTTGCTAATCCTCCTCTTTTTGCTGAGGAAGACTGGCCCTGGGCTAACATCGTGCCTATCTTCCTCTACTTTATATGGGACGCTGCCACGGCATGGCTGACAGGCAGTGCGTCCGCGGGCGCCCGGGATCCGAACCCGTGAACCCCAGGCTGCCAAGCGCGGACGAAACCGCTGCGCCACCGAGCCGGCCCCGAGGATTTGCTTTCTGAGCAAGAATGGATATAAGAAGGAAAAATAGTAAAGATAAAATTTTAAGAAGCAAAAGAAGTTGCAATTTTATTTTTCCTGTAAAGGAGGAAAATTATTGTCAGGGACTATATGCAAAAAGCTGTCAGAAATTGGAAGGTCTTTTCTTTAAAGAGGTCCATATAGAGACAGCATTTGGCACATATAGTACTAGTATAAATACAAGTTTTATTTTTTAATCAGCATTCTGAAATGTAGTTTTCCTTATATTGTATAAATTATCAAGTGAGCGGGAAAATCCTTCCTCAAACTTCACTGGTTGAAATTTAAGAACTAAGAAATGGTTATAGAGAAAAGTTGTACTGACACTCAGGACACACTAAGTAAGCCAACAAGCATCTCATAACTCAGTCTGGGCATGGTTGATGGCTTTTAATGGCACTTTGCAAAAAGAAGCATAACGTTTTTTCTTGCACTGGGCTCCTTGCCAGGCTGCTGAGAGCATTCGTACATTTATGCGTGTGCCTAAATCAAGAAGCCTCTCCCAGGAGTTGGAAGGTAACGTAGTGCCACCAGGTCCTTGGGATCTTGGAAGTTGATCCTTTGTCCCAGCACATGCTTGTGGTCCAGATTATACACAACAAGCCTGAAAGTGTCCTGGGGACCAACTCTGTCAGTATTTAAGAGGCAGGTCAAGTCAATGCTTATTAACGGACTGAAAATGCCTCTATCTCCTGGAGCCTGCTCGGGGCTCTCCTCACACTGTTTCCATATCTTTGCAGAAGACAGGAAGCTATTTTTAAACTGGACCTTGAGATGGAAACCAACCTGGCAGGTCTTACTGTTCCCTTTAGCTGTGCCTTTTTGATGAGAAAATTGTCATCACCTCTGACCAAAATTTAAAAATGTGTCTCCAGTGAGATGGGAAGCAAATTGAAATCTTTTTTTCTAACTCTTCTATTAAATTTCAACTTATTTATCATCCAATGGGACACACTGGCTTTATATTTTATTTTGGTCATCTGGGGTTTTCTCCTAATCTCATTGTTAACAATTAGAAGGAAAAGCTCAGTATGTCTTTCTCATACATCCACACAATTATGTAAGAAAGTGTAATAGGACTGAACCATTTGTTTATTTCTTCTTTTCTTCCTGGGTTTTTCTTTCAGAGCACTAATTAGAAAAACAATTTTTGACTGGTTGTCAAACTCATGCTTTCATTAACGCATTTATTCAATCAACAAATATTTACTGAGTACAAATTTCCCCCACTATTCAAAAGTAGAGTGTCCTATGAAGGCTTTGGTAAGCTGAAATGGCATAAAGCTAAAAGGCAATTACCATTAATTTAATTATGGGAAAAATTTTTGAGCATTCCCAGAGCCCCAAAATAACCCACTAAATAATACATAAAACCTAAATGACACAAACATATAGTAAAAGCAAGAATTGTATGACACATACACAGCCTGTATAAAGTAGAAATAATGTCTGTACAGTGTAGTCTCACTTACCAGAATCTGAGAAACAGCGAGCACATTGGAAGGCTGAGAGGTGGTGGTAGTGATGATGGGGTGTTAGGGGAGTTGTCACAGGCTGGAGTGGTGGGAGGTACAGGAGACTGGGGTGTAGGAGAAAGGAAGAGGGTCACCTGTCAACATCTCAGCATCATCTGAATCCATCAGGCAGGTCACTAATGTCTATACCTTCTATGTCTGCCTGCTTCAAGGTCAAAGGTTGAGGTTTACTGTCTGCTGTGGCTGAAGTGGAAGGCCTGAAATATGACAGCATGCCTGACTGCTTGGCCTCTATAACAGCTTGCTGCAAAATGAATGCTGAATGCTATTTTCGCTTTTTACATTTCTTCGTAAAAGCAAAAATCCTCTTCCGATTTCTTTTGGTTAGTGAAAACAGGTTCTAATGTAGGTCTTCTCTAAAAGTGAAGTGGTATAAAGCGAACTTTCGGATAGCGGGAGGAAACCTGTACATATCTTTTATCATAGGAAAGGGCGATCATGAAAGCTGCTCTTGACTTCTGTGTGTGTGTGTCTATGTGTGTGCTTATGCTGGGGGCAAGAAAACAAGCGTGTAAAGCGAACCATCCTATTCTTCAGCTATTACTATAAACCATCTCTCCGGCAAAGTCATTTATCATTTATTCGACAAATATTATTCAACATCTATGAAGTTCCAGGCACTGTTTTAGGCACTGGGACTGCAGTAATAGACAAAAGCAAAGTCCCTGCTCTCATGGTGCTTATATTCCAGGGGACGGGAGGAAAGAGACAAACAATGGCTCAATAAGAAAATGTAGTATAATAGATCAGATGGTGAAAGTGCTAATCAGAAAATTAAAGCAGGCTAAGGGGATAGAGGATGATGGAAGAGCTCCTATTTTAGAATGGCTGACTAGAGAAGGTGACAGCTAAGGTGACATAGACTGGAGTACTGAATGGAATAAGAGCCTTATCCAATCTCCAGGAATTATTCCTGAGGAGGTGTTCTGCAAGGTTATGCATGGCTTAGCTACATTCCTGTCTGAGTTTTCAGGGAATGCATATGAACAATGGATCCAGGTGCTACCTAGCAATTTTCCACACAAGGGTCACGTCCTCTGCCAAAGAAGTGAGTGTTAACTCTGCTTGGGGAAGAGATAATGATGCTCGTTGGAGGAAACCGGCTGGCCAGCCTGCAGAGTCGAATCGGGGCAGAGTGAAGCTGTGCAAGTTTTACAGAGGACAGTCATTCTTGAGAATTTCTCATCTCTTCCAAACACAGCCTAAACTCATTATTATCTCAGTCTCCTGAATCAAAGCTGTGAGAAGGGAACATGTCAAGATAGCAACGGAACAAGATAACTGGTGTAAAATGACAAAAAACAGGAAACCTCTTCCTGAATGATTCCAAATATTGTCACAAAGAAAGAAAAGTCTATTAAGCATGGGAAAGGCAACTAAAACTCTGGTTCGGCATCTCTGAAATGACTTCTTAACTTTGTAAGGATTCTGGTGAGTTACTGGCAGAAATCACACCCAGTTAGCAAATTAGCAGGGTTGGGGTGTGGATACAGTGAATTGAAGCAATGAGAGCTTTAAGTGACACACTTTTGGTTAATGATTATCTGGGAGGCAACTCTGCTTATGTAATCATTATCTTTTCTTTCTTAAACTAGGAAAAAATAGGAAAAAGGCTCTTAGAATATCCGTGTTGTGTTCTAAATTATGAAGTATTTTATATAGGATATATTTTATACATGATTATTGACTGATGAGACAATACAAAATTATAGTTTTAATTCCTTTGGTGAGATTGAGGGACAATAATTGAATATTTTATGATGCACAGGAACAAAATAATTCTCACCCCAACAAAACAGATCCCATTGCAACCAGACAGGCTGATAAGGGTGGTTACACTTATTGTGGGCATTCTTAAATCCCCCTCTCATTTTTGTTTGGTCCTGACTGCTTGAGAATATCTTCTCATTTGTTCTCAAATTCACTGAGAAAACTGAGTATCAGAAATAATTAATTTGAGGAGTCTCTAACAGCTAAATAAATTATAATAAATCAGTTTTATTCAGCTGTTTCCAGGAGACGAAGTTTTCATATCCCCGGGATTATGTGCAAGTTTTTTTCTATCAACATCTCTTGATTTTTCAAAATTTCTGCAATAAATATATATTGATTTTACTATTTAAACATTCATATTAAAAAGCAATAAAATTCTTCCATATACTGATTCAAATCTGTTTTCAATTAAATTCCTTTTGGTGGTTCAGGTTCAAATTCTTAAGTCTATAAGTAATTTTCCTCTAATTGACAGCCAGGCCACTTAAATATTGGAAGAGAATTCTCTTTATTTTCAAATTTCCTCTGTCTTCTCTTCTCAAGGCTTAGCATTTCCACTTCCTTCCATACTGACTCCTGCCACTTTATTCATTTTGGTCATTCTCCTTTGAGTGAGAAACAGCTTATCTGTGGCACCCAAACCTGAATGAAGAGCCATGGTATGATTCGTTTAGAAAGAGGAAATCTATTAATGTAGCCTAAGATAATACTGATTTTTCTAACACACATTTCATCAAGCTGCTTTATGGAAGGTTCCAGTTGACTTAGAGTCTTACATTTGATTTACACCTACTGGACTAAACGCCCCCCTTGCCCAAGGTTGTGCTTAAGCAATTGGTTTTTCAACCATCATTAAGACTTTATAATTTTTATAAGTACTAAATTTTAATTTTTTAGATCACCTTACATCTCCAGGTGCCAAATTATTTTATTACTGCTGATCCTCTCATTTAACATAGTTTCTATCTTACTTAGATCCAAGGTCCCCACATATGTAACAAGTAAAATCTTTGTACAAGTTATTGATGGGAATGTTGAACAGATCAGAGTGAAGGAAAGATTCTTGTGGCATGTTACCAGAGACCTTCCTTCTGACTGATAATGGTTTATTAATCAGAACATTTTTGGTAAGATAATTAGCACTTATTAATGATTGCCCTTGCAATTGTCATAACAACTTTAAAAATAGGTGGTGAAGAATACTGGCCCCATTTCTTATGAGAAACTCGAAGCGCTAAGATGGTAAGCTACATTCCATATCTAGGTGGTCTGACTCCAGAAAGTAGGTTCTTAACTTCTCCCATCTGTATTTGTCAATGATTCTTCTCCAAACTTTCTAGCTTCACATCACTGTCAGATATCTCTGAGGTTGCTTTCCTTCTCATCTTGCTTCTGCAAGTTACCTTCTTCCTCATGCACTTGTTTGGCTCTAATTCACTGCTCTGTGACTTTTCTATAAAAATACAAACATGTTAGGTTATCCTGAAAATGAGGTCTTGTTGTATATATTCACTTTGATTTAGGAATTATACATATTTGCATAAGACAAAGAACCCCTCCCCATCTTGCCTAACCTACATTCAGTCAGAGCTTCTTGTTAGAACGTTATAACATTTAAATCTGTATCAGCTGGTCTAAGGCATGAGGGAGAATAAAAAACATTTGGAGAGAGTCTACACTGGAAAACTATCCATATAGGAAGATAATCAGGTAACCAGCTGGAAACCTAGAGAATGAAAGAACAAGGGGTCTTCTGCCATCTGACTGAAGCAATATCCCAGCAGAGTCCAGTCTGGCATGCTCGGGAGGTTGAGTGGAACAATTAGCTTGTTGATGTCAGGAATAAAAGATGCTTCTAGCTGGCTCTAGAAAGGAATGTTTGTTCAATGCACCCCTCCTTCCCTTTGCCTGCTTTCAGAGTTCTTTAGAATCTTTCACCCCTAAATCTCAATCCATAATCTCTGCCTCCAGCTTCTCCTCTAATCCATTGCCTTCTTTCTACACAGAAGTCATGGTAGGGAAAATGGAATGGGAAGGTGAATCAGGCTGAGAAATCCAGTACAGAAGGCACTTGACTACGTGATAAGAAGAAGCCCAGGCATCTGTATCTCATCAGTAGGGGCTTTGTGGACATCTTTGTCATTAAAAAAGTTAATGTTTTAAAGTTCTCAAAAGTTCAAGGGATAAGTATTTGTTTATTTAGGAGGGAAATTTTTAATTTTTTAAAAATCCATCCTTCATATTAATACCTGAAAATCTGATGATATATAAGTGGTATAACAACGGTCACAGTTTTGGATTCTGAATATATTGATAGATCCCTCCTTTATAATAGTAAAGAAAAAAAGTGTAGAAGGATATTCGTATTTAATACATATTCCTTAGGCCATCAGTCATGAGTATATTGGGGTCACAAAAAAAATCCCCAGCAATAAAAAACAATGTTTCTATATGTCATCACCACACTGGAAAATCACAAGTAGTCAAGCTCTATCTAGAATCTTGACTCTGCCGTGTGTAGATGGAAAGAGAAAGAGGGGAGATTCTAAAGTGTGTCATCAAATAACATTTCAGATCCCCATAGGATTCTAGGCTTCTGGCATCCAAAGGCAGTATGTAGACATTGCACATAGTACCATCTAGCCAGAAGTTCACTCTGTTGTTTGAACATTATCTACCCTGTCTGTCCTTTGTACGATCTCGATGGGAGGCAATAAGATGAAGTTGTCACTTCCTCCCCACTCCTTCCACAGACTTCTGCCTCCTTCCCTTCACTCTGTCTCACTACAGAAGCTCTATCTTCCCCATTATAGTGGTGAGTTCCACATGGGTCTTAACATTCCTTGAAGCTATTCATCCTACTTATCACAAATATGCCTATTGCCTATCAGGAAGTAAGGTCCTTTGTCTCCCTCTCCCTGTCACTGTAGAGTGAGCTGAGCCCCAAGAAGACTCGACTCATGAACTCAGGATGGGATTACAGTCTCTGTTCTTCTTATATCCTCTTAAGGCATTTAATTAGCAAATTCATCCCCAGATTTTTCTCTTTGGGGAGCTTGTGCTACATTCAGAACACTGAACAAATCATAAGGAAAGATGATTTCATTAAGATAGTTTCAGAGATCGGTATTCCGAATAATAAACAGTTAATGCTAATTTGGGACTTTGAAATTCACGAAAGATGTTCTTAATTCTGATTTAACTTGATTGTCTATACTTGGAGATGTTAATTCAAACAATGCAGTGGAAACAAATACACCATCATTATATTTATGTTTAGTTTCTGCATAAATTAGACAGTGTGGTGGGAAAAGAGCCTCTTTTTTCCTTATACAGTACATTCTTTTAGCATTCCTGCTTAGACTAATGATTTCCCTTAAGGCTTACAAATAATTAATTTTCATTTTTACCAAGCTACCCTTATGTGATTGTCTATTTTCTCAAGAATGAGACTTTTCTTCTCTTGGCAGATATGCATCACATTTAGCAGTTCTTCTAGTTTTTTTTTTTCTTTTAATGCACAAAGCCACACATTTAGCAAGAAGAAATTAAAAACAAAAAGTGTCAAATTAAATGCTTTCATTTCTGCAAACAATTTCCCCACACTGCAAAGTCATGTAACATGTCATAAAGAGAAAATAGAAAAATTGAAACTACTTTTCAAGTACAGGTATGTACTTGGAAATGTTTTATTATTAAACCAGTGACATCTTTTCCATTTTTCTTATTTGTCATAATGGAAAGAAAGGATCATGTTTAGTTGTAACTCAAAATATGTTAAATTTATTACCAAATTTTTTGTAACAGATAATCTTATCTCATTTTCTTTGAGTTTTGGAAATAAAGAAGAAGCGTGAGAAGACCTTTATAATTTCTCCCTGTCACCCCACTCTTTTTATCCAATGAACAATAATCATGAAAAAACATGTGTTAGGGAGAGGACCTAAAATATTGTTTTTTATTTTTGACTCAAAGGATAAGAGCCCCATAGTTGCACTATTTGAGTACCTTCCCTACCCCTAAATGGATATAGAGGGACATATGAAGTGACTACCAGGTGTTCTGTATATTGTTGAAGATTTTTGCAACATCCAGTTCATTTTTACTCCACTGTACGGCAGCCTGTGGTTTGGGTGAGACTGACCTCATTGCAAGCTCTAGTGATAGATATTTCAAATAGGCCTAAAACAACAGGTGCATGCAATCGTCTGGCTATGTTGTTTGATTCAATGCGGAAATGTAATCTTAGCTGTCCCCGAGTGAAGCACAAGGCTATTGCTTGATGGTTGATGTATGGGCTGCACTCTCTCTGCTGGTGGTGAACGAGCAAGAACAACAAGGTGAATAGTGAGCCATGATTGCTGCTTGGAGGCTTCTTGCAAACATCGGTAAAAAACTGATGCTATTGACAGTAAAGAGAAATAGAAAGATATCCAGTTCTTGGAGACAAAGTTAATCAGTTGGATCAAGCCTTTCCCCAAAATGGAAACTTCTGACTTGAGTTATTTGAGCCAATAAATTTCTTTTGTTGTTTAATCTGGTTTGTGTTGTGTTACTTGTAGATGAATGTATCTTTACTATACACTTAGCATAGACTACTGATCCCAACTGAAGGACACTTTTCTAGAGCAGAGGTCTTATCCTGTCTTCATTCGTTTGTGGGGTCACCCCACTCTACAAACTTCTCCTTACTTAAACATACCTTAATTGAAAGAGAGATTTTTTTTAATCTAGTGATATAAATAATGTTATTGACAACTTTAATTAATAACTTTAGCTAACATGCTTTTAACTCCACTTTTGTAATTTGTAGAGGTGTGTATATATATATAATATAAAATATACATAACATACATATATAAATACTATAAAATATATCATACACAATATTTTATATAATATAATATCTATATATTCTTTCTGTGTGTGTATACATATATACAAACACACACACATATGATTTTACCTGGATATAGACTGTTTTACTTTTTTTCTCAAATAACAATAACTTCTATTTCTGTTGTCCAGGTGTATGCCTATCTTCTTTTAGTTCTTACAGATACTTAATACTTCATTAGGAATATACATTTAAACAGAGTACACAGCTAACATATTCAGATATTTTATTTGGAATTGCCCATGACATTGATGAAATGCAGAATTGTGTGCAATGAAGATATTATGCAATGATAAAAACTACATTTTTCTTTTCTCCCACAACCATCCAAACCCATTATGTTGCCTACTCTTACCCAGCTCCTAGATAAACATTTGAATAGGCTCCATTTCTTGTGTACTCGCTTTCATATATCAAATGAAATCCTCCAGTCACCTTAGTCACAAGAATAATTTCAATTATTTCAATAATTATTTTGTCCATTCTAGTGTAATAAGAACAATTCTGATCTTTATTAAAATCAAAGCTTCTGAGAAACATTGGGAACAATGTAAATTTTCATACATAGGAGAATGGTTGAATAATTTCTTGTACATCCACACGATAAAAGACCATGCAGCTGTAAAAAATTTTTAAAAAGGATGATATATTGCTATAAATAAATAGGAAGTAATTTCTAGGATATATTTTTAAGCAAAAAATATAAAGGCAAACAATATCTATAATAAACAGTTTTGTGTAAGAAAAAAGAGGATTATGAAAAAACATAAATATCTCTGATCATTTGTGCAAAAACACACCAGCACCAAAAAAGATAAGCCAGAAATCAGTGAAATATGTTGTCCGTAGAGAGTGAGTAGGAATGAGGTGGAAAGGATAGAGGATGCGCACAGGATAGAAAGGATGGGAGGAGGCATACTTCTCTGTGTATGACTTTTTGTATAGCTTTGGCTTTTAAAATCATGTTATTTTTTTCACATACTTGAAAAATAAAAAAAATAATAATAAAACAAAATAATAAACCAGGATGGGAGAATGTAGCAAAACAAAAACTATAATGAATGAACTAAACTGTACTTAAAATAATAACAAGACCACATGGGAGGGGGTGTTAATACAAGTAACTCTTAAAATAGTGTCAACTATATACCCGAAGACTAAGGGCAGAAGATACTGTAAACAAATATTGAATTCTACTTAGTAAGTTTGTTTTTTATGGTGGTATACATTGGAAATTCTGAATTATTTTATATTTATTCTGAGATTGAGCAAATATATAAATGTAGTGTTATTTATGAGGATCAGATTTATTACTGTTGGGAGTTAAAATTATGGAAAGGAGGAAGGCTAGAATGATCCCTACAGTGTTGGATTGGAATTGAAGGCATAGTTATGAACTCATACTTTAAATATACAGATAGATAGATATGTGGATACAGAAGTAGACATAGATGTGTGTGTGTGTGTGTGTGTGTGTGTGTGTGTGTGTGTATTTCATAGTATTGTCTGCGATTGGGTCTAGAAGCAAGACTACAGGTGCAATGAGCACAACCATTGCCCAGATCTTGGTTTCTAAATACCATTCTCCAGTAAAAAGGAACCCAGGCTCTCATATAAATATCTTATTTGTAAACTGGTGCAAAGAATATACAAAGATCAGCTTAGAACCAGAAAGAAAAGGAAGAGCTCAAGGAATTATGGGGAAACAACAAAGGAGTTACCTTGAAGCAGTTGCCACTGACCAAATCTGGGAGAATTTAGATATCAGAAAAATAATGATATTAGCAGATCATAACTCATAAAGTAAATTAAGATCAAGAGTCCATGCCAATATAAATGAATAAAATAAATAAATGGGGAGAAAGGAAATCTCTTACAGTAGAATTTCAAGAAACATAGAAGAAATCATAGATTTACAAAATCACTGTTTCACAGATGTTATTGTCATAAAATTTGTTTGTTTAGGTAGGAATCATGTGGGTGAACTATCATGAATGAATTTATTATGAGAAGCAGGATATTTACTGAGTCACAAAGAATTTCCCCACAAATACTTATTCACTACAAAGAGTTATGACAACCTTACAGTACACAAATCTGGTAGACACAATTTAATCAAATGATCAAATTTAACCAGTAATGAGGTAACTCAATATCACGTGCCTCCCTGATATCATGCACTGAGAAAGACACAATATCACTTTTGTGATACTCTTGCCAAAAGTGCAGACCCTGAATCCATCTACAAGGAAACATCAACACAAACGATCTAACACAATGAAGAGAGATGCTATATACAGACTGGCCTGAACTCATCAAACACATCAAGATCATGTAAGATCATGAAAAACTTGTGAAACTTTTCCAGATTAAAGACAGCTAAATGTACATGCCATACAAGCATTATTTGTGATTCTGGATTGAATACTGCACCACAAATATATATATTCTTTTGCTATAAAGGACATTAGTGAGACAATTGGTGAAATTTTTTAGTAAGTCTGTAGATTCAGTAGTAATATTATATCAATATAATTTCCTGATTTTGATAATTATACTATCATGTTAAAGAATATCCTCATTTTTAGGAAATACAAACTGAAGTATTTAGGAATTAAAAGATCTGCCTTGGGTTTAGGAGATAGGGAATGGTTAACTTCTTTATTTCTTCTTCTAGTTCTATTATTCCCCATTTAAGAAACTGCTTCTGGCTCTTCTGTAAGGGGCAAATAAGGCTTTTCTTAATTGGTACCAATGTCATTTGGATTGGTGCTTTCTGGGCTTGATGAGTTCAAGAGAGAACAGATGATTTTATTGCTTCACTTAAAACTTTCCTCCAGGACCATTTGACTTTGCTTCCCCAGACATAGGCCATGCATTTTCATCTCGCTGACTAATTACATTTCTTTCCTCAGTCCCTGGGAATTCAGTACTTCAAGCTGTATACTGGTGTTACATCCCACTTCCAAGCAATACTATCAGTCAATATTTAAGGTGCCTCCATATACTTCTGTAAGACTCAGATTTGGCCCTTGGGAAATACTAATGCATCTTTGGTATTGAGAAAATCTTGAATCTAGAATTTCCCCAATGCAACTGCCTGTCCTCATTCAGAGTTTCTAGCAAGCCCATTTTTCAATTTAGAATTTTCAAGGTATTAGTTAGAGTTCAGGTCACATAGTTTAAGTTCTTTCTTACTTGGCCCTTTCTCTCCTCCCCATGGTAGAAAATTAAAATACCATGGAATCATAACACATTTTTTTCCCAAATAAATTGCCTCTCTGACTATTCAGCACTAAGTTTAGAGGTGAGTTCTTGGTTTACATCTCATAAAGAATCTTCTGCCTTGTCTTTTATAAATACTTCATAAGATGTCTACCACCTCTTTTTCAAATGTGAGAATATTCGACACCTATTTTTTTGTTTTTGGCTTTCTGGCACCTTAGCTAAAACTGAGACAGAAAAAATTTCATTTTAACATCTTATTGTATGTGTTGCAACAATGCTCATCTGAAAAAGCAGCAGGATCTCCTGCAAGTTGAGTTGCATATGTGTTAGGAGCTGGTCTAGAGCAGTCATCCTAAATTAATGTATTTGTTTCCAAAATTAAAGTACATTAAATATTCTTTGTATCATGTCTCTTGGGATTTGATGTTTTGTACTGGATTGTTTCCATATGAAACACAGGTGAAGATAGAGGGTCTGATGGGCATCAATAACCCAGGATATGGACTCAAAGGCATAGATCCTTCCACTGGAAGGAAGCCAACTAGAAAAAAATCAAAAGGAATTATCTGGCTTGCTATAGGTTGATTTTTTTATTTTAATTTTTAAACAATTATAGATTAACAGGAAGTTGACAAGATAGAACAGAGAGAACCTATGTACCCTTCACACAGTTTTCCCATTGGTTTCGTCTTATCAAACTATAATACAATATCAAAATGAGAAATTGAGAGGCCGATCCCATGACACAGTGGTTGAGTTTGGCATGCTCTGCTTCGGTGGCCCAGGTTCAGATCCCGGGCATGGCCCTATGCCACTTGTCAGTGGCCATGCTATGGCAGCAACCCACATACAAAATAGAGGAAGATTGGCACAGATGTTAGCTCAGGGCCAATCTTCCTCACCAAAAAAAGAAAGAGAGAGAGAGAGAAACTGACACTGGAAAAAAGTATATTTTATCACGTGTATAGATTCATGTAACTACCATAGCAATTAATATACAGAACTATTCTATCACCACAAAGATCTGTCTTGTGCTTCTCCTTTATAATTATGCCCACCATCCTTACCATCCTTAAACCTTTGCAACTACTGATCTGTTCTCTACCTCTGACATATCAAGAAAGTTACATAAATAGAATTATACTGTATGTGACCTCTTGAGATTTTTTTTTCACTCTCAATAAGATCCCTGAGATACATCCAAGTGCTTGCATGTATCAACAGTGTGTTCCTTTTTATTGCTGAGTACTTTCCACAGCATTGATGCATTATAATTTGATTAACCATTCACATATTATATTACATTTTGGTTGTTTCCTATTTTTGGCTATTACAAATAAGCTGCTATAAACAATCATGTACAGGTTATTGAACAGATATAAGTTTTCATTTTTATGTCATAAATGCCCCAGAATGTGATTGCTGAGTTTTATGGTAAATGTATGCTTATTACTGTAATAAACTGTCAAACTAATTTACAGAGCGGCTGCATCATTGCACATAGCCATCAGCAATGTATGAGAAATCTAGTTTCTCTGAATCCTCACTAGTGTTTGGTATTGTTATAATTATTATTATTTTGTGTGTGCCTGTGTGTGTGTGAGGAAGACCAGCCCTGAGCTAATATCCATTGCCAATCCTCCTCTTTTTTCTGAGGAAGACTGGCCCTGAGCTAACATCCGTGCCCATCTTCCTCTACTTTATATGGGATGCTGCCAAGGCATGGCTGACAAGCGGTGCGTCAGCGGGAGCCCGGGATCCGAACTCATGAACCCTGGGCTGCCAAGCACAAACTAAACCTCTGCCGCCACCGGGCCGGCCCCCTTATTATTTTTTATTTTTGTTGTTCTAATAGGTATGCAGTGATATCTCATTATGGTCTCAATTTACATTTTCCTAATGGCTAGTGATGTAGAACCTCTTTTCATGCACTTATTTGCCATTGTTATGTCTTCTTTGGTGAAATGTCTCTTCTTGCCTTTTGCCCATTTTCTAATTGGATTGTTATTTATTTATTTAATTTCTGTAGAACATTGAGAGTTTTCTGTGTATTTTAGATATGAATCCTCTATCGGCTATGTCTTTGTAAATATTGTCTCCAGGTCTGTAGCTTTCTTTTTCATCCTCTGAACAGGATTTTTCACAGAAAAATATATTTTTAAAAATGTTGATAAAGTCCAACTTATCATCATATTGGTAGTATGTACCCTTGGTACGATGGTGTGATGAGAATGGCACTTTACTCCTGTGGTCTTCCTCTCAAAACACATTACCCCATTCCGATCATAGAAAACTTCAGACAAATTCTAATTGATGAGCATTCTACAAAATACCTGATTTGTATACCTCAAAACTGTCAAGGTCATCAAAAACAAGGGAACTCTGTGAAACCATCACAGTCTAGAGGAGACTAAGGAAACATGAGTACTAAATATAATGGGGTACCCTGGATGCGACTATGAAAGAGAAAAAGGACATTAGGTAAAAACTAAGGAAATCCAAATAAAATATGGAGTTTAGTTAATAACAACGCATTGATATTGTTTCATTTGTCACTACGACAAATGTACTATACTAATGTAATGTTAATAATAGGGGAAACTGGGTGTGGGGTATATTAAAACTCTACTATTTTCACAGTATTCTGTAAATCTAAAACTGTTCTAAAATTAAAAGTTAACTTAAAAACAGAAAAATAACTGAGGTTTAAAGGTGAAGTAAATTGCTCAATGCCACATGGATCAGAAAAAAAAAAGGGAATCTTGGATTTGAATGCAAGACTTTAGAACCAGAGCCGCTATAATTAAACCAGGATTCTATAGGATGGATTTCATCCAACTGTGTTGTTTGGAGACTCTCATCTAGAATTACAACCAAACGAATTCTAAAACAAATAGTACTGGATGGCGTAGGTCTGCTTACTGAGAGTGATTTTTAAAACCACCTACAGTATAAACCCTGCAATGTGCCTTCAAAGAAGTTGTGTGACTAAGAAAATCGCATATACATACACACACACCTACAAAGCCCAATTATCAAAAACATCAAAATGTGAGCAGAAAACTAAGAAATGTTTTGTAGAATTTGGGGGGGGGGGCAGTACATTTATTCTATTTCCACTAGTGGAAACAGATGAGAAGTGAATATATCTCTTTCCAGTTTGAATTAGTAGATAATCTGTAAGTCTTTTTTAAAAGTTTTAAATAAAAATTGTACATATTTAAGTTACACAGCATGATGATTTAATACACTTATACCTAGTGCAATGATTACCTCAGTCAATTTACTTAATATATACATCTCCTCACATAATTATCTTGAGTGTGTGTGTGTGTGTGTGTATGGTGAGAATACCTGAAATTTCTTAGCAAACTTCCAATATTCAATATGATATTATTAACTATAGTCCTTATGCTGAAGATTAGATCTCTAGACTTATTCATCCTACATAACTGCAACTTGGTACCATTTGACAAACATCTCCTCGTCTCTCCCACCTCCCTGCCCCTGGTTACCATCGTTCTACTCTCTGCTTCTACATATTTGACTTTTTGAGATTTTAAATATAAGTGAGATCAGGCAGTTTTTTTTCTTTCTGTGTCTGGCTTATTTCACTTAGCATAATATCCTCCAAGTTCATCCATATTGTCTTAAATGTCAGGATTTCCTTCTTTTTTAAGGCTGAATAATATTCCATTGTCTTATCATTCTCTCGTAATAGATGTTCAACAACTATTTAAAGAATATTGATCAACGACTCCAAATTATTAGCTGCTCCAGGTGCCAAATCACTATTCTACCTGGAGTTTCACTTGCTTTGTCTTCTCTGGTTCTAGGCAAATCTCTGCAGTGTTAAATTTCATTAATGATTTTTCCCTCCAGGCACTAAATAAATTTAAGCTTTTTCTCTTTTATCTTTTCTTTCCCCTCCACCCTCCCTCTCTTCTTTCCATTCAAACACAAACACACACTCCTTACATGTCTCCTCTATTAAAACCTGCTGGCAGCAAACTATAGCAGTAGAAAGGCTCTGATAAACCAATTAACACCACAGTGTAAATAGCTGACAAAGGCTGAAATGTGCTAAGTAGTCAGAAATATTTGCATGTTAATAAAGGACAGAGCATTTTCCCCAAAGACAGAAGCTCTAATGAAGGAATTTTAGCAAGAAGAAAATAGGGACAATTTTGGAATCAGGGCCTGTCCAGGTTCCCCTCTAGTTCTGTTCAATCCAACAGATATTTATTGAGCAACAGAAGCATGACAGGTTTTAAGAATTCAGAGACATATAAGACACAGCCCCAGTTTCCAACAATTCGTAATCAAACGATAAAAATAATAATAACTGCCATGATGATAGAGAAGTACAGCAGGCTGGAAATGAATGGGAAGGGAAGGGGAAACTAATCAGCTTTGGAAATTAAAAAAAAAAAAATCCCAGATAAGGCAACACTTATAGAATGACTATCAATTAGCACATAGTACTGAAGTTGGAGAGAGGGAGATTTGGGGGAAACCAATCTTGCATTCTTGGGATAAACCCCACTTGGACATGATGTATTATCATTTGTATACGTTTTTTATAAAATATCCAATTTTATGTTGGATTGCATTTGCTGAATTTTATAAGAATTTTTTATCTATGTTCATGAGGGATATTGGCCTATAGTTTCCTTTAACTTAATGTTTCTGTCAAGTTTTAGTATCAGAGTGTTACCAGCCCCACAGTGGTTATTTTAGGGTTTGTGGTAGACACCTTTAACTTATCACAGTCTACCTTCAAGTAACACACCACTTCACATACCAAGTTCAGGACTGTAGCAAGGATCAAATGCATTAATATTTGTTAAACATTAAGAACAGTACCTGACACATAGTAAGTGCTATTTATCAATAGATAAATATATTTTAAAATTGTTTGCCTTTCCCCTGAATGTAAGCTTCAGGAAAGAGGCATCTTTCCTTGTTTTGTTAAGGTTGCATTCCAAGTGCCTAGAACATTTTGCTGAATAATTTTAATCAGTGATTTAGTTTTAAAGATACTGATTGGACCCAAATGCTTAGGGAAACATCTATTTTATAATTCCTTTATTCAGATTCTTACTATCACTTATCCCATAGTGACATGGTGAAAATGAACTTAACTCTACCCACAACCTGAGAAACTGGTTGTTTAGGAAGACTTAAAGCTACAGAAAAACTTACTCTGTAAAGGAGAAGAAATCTTTTTTCTTGGCTTACTTTCCCTTGGGCTTATCTTTCCTTGGATTTAGCTTTCCATGCCTTTAGACATAAAGTTGGAAATAAGAGCATATGTCTTTAGCAAAGGGTCTATTTTTGTCTAGTGCCTAAGTCTTCCTGACACAAGATAGAGGACCCTTGCAATATCATGTGAACAACCAAGGAGATCCAAATTCTGGTTAATTTCAAAAGATTAGTCTTTCTTATCCTATCCTCTCTCTTTCCATCCCCCACCTTCCCTTCAGCCTACAGATAAATATATTATTAGTTGTTTCCTGAAATAAACTTTGCAGGAGTTAAAGAAATAGACTTACTTCCGAACAGTGATATACTTCATGCTTTAGATTACCCAGAATCAGACATTGATAGCCTGCTATATATGCCAATTTCAGTATAATTTTAATTACCAAAATTCACTCAACCAATATCTCATAACTCGTTAATAGTGATCTACTTATTCCCTGCGGTTGGACACAAAGGCAAACATTGCTCACAGATCCTCCTCAATTCCACTTCTCGCAAAAAAAGAAAAAAAAAGCAGAGTTGAAAAATGTCCCACAACAGCTCTAATTTACTTTATAAGTGAAGGAAATGGGAAATTATAAACTCAGACATTCTTATAGTTCAACCATTAGTTATTTTTAAATGCTTTGGGGCCCAAATATAGGTACCTGATAGGAGACTGTCAGCACATACACTCTTACTTTTAATTCTGCAGCTTGGGCTTCTTTCTAGAGTTTTCATATTTTAAAAATATTATGCAGAGGTAATAAGGAGACTATGTTTGAGTAAACATAATAATATCTCCAAGGGGATCAGCAGGTGAGTATAGCACTCACTCCCAATTAAACTTAATTTACTTTTATCATAGAGCTATAGCAAGTCCATTCAGGTGTGTGTGTGTGTGTGTGTGTGTGTGTGTGTTATAGCATCTGAAATCAATTTTCATTACCAAATATTATTTAAGCAATGGTTATTTTTCATCACTTATCTCTCGGACTCCATAAACTAAATATTGAGTTTATGGCCCATGACCTTCTGGTAACTTATTTTCTGTTCTGCCAGCATCCTGCATTTAGAACATTAGTCTCATTCATGTAAGTGCCACCTTCCTAAGCCAAGACTTCCATTAGATCAAAATTAATGTAACTAATGAGAATTCTGTGCCTGTGTTTGAATCCCACCTCCCCCAGCTCGTCATTTGTACTCCCCCTTTGTGATCTGTCATTGTGACACAGTCACCTTTGAGATAATGGATGTTGAGCCAAGTTTAGAAATCCTGTCACAGGCTTCTCCTTTCTCTCCTCCACCTCACCCCATCAATCCCCACTCTCAGGAAAGCAGTTATGCCTGTGATTTTTGACTAAATTAATAAATGCTCCTCTAGAAACTTCTCAGGAAAAGATGCAACACTTATTTAAAAGTTGCAAGCATTGACCTTAATTTACCTGACTTCCTGGTTATTCTCAAATCCTTTCTGTCTTACAGTTGGACACACTAATGAGATGAACAGTTACTACTTCCTCCCAAAATAAATCTGACTAATTGGGAAGTTTACAAGATTAATTGCAGGGAGTTTTGCAAAAAGTACTTGTCCTAGAAATGATCAAGAATTTAGTAACATAAATGCATTCTTTTGAATTATAATCCATTGAGAGCTTAAAACTACTTTGTCCAGTTATCTATTTTAGTATCTATGGCTATAAACTCCATTTTAAAAAGCAGTAAATTAGACAACAGTTGTATATTGTTGAACTAATCATTTGATCTGGTTTGATACCGTTAGAGTAAGCACCTTCTGAAAATGACTTGTAAATGTATGGGAAATGGATAAGCAAAGTCATACAAACTAGCTTGCAAACATATAACACAATTATCCCTGGAAATAAATAAGCAAACTTCAGACCTTTGCTTTTTTCCAGTCTTTCTTAATATATCCTCTACCTGTTTAGGTGACCAAAGGTTAATGT
Organism: Tapirus indicus; assembly: GCA_031878705.1. Classification (NCBI taxonomy): domain Eukaryota; kingdom Metazoa; phylum Chordata; class Mammalia; order Perissodactyla; family Tapiridae; genus Tapirus; species Tapirus indicus. The sequence continues at coordinate 110,436,965 of CM062921.1, read as the reverse complement.
AGAAATTGTGTCTGCTTTCTTCAAAATGAAAGAATCCAAACTAAGTAACCAATTCTGCTGGAATCCTTCCAGGAACTTGTGATTTCTGAGTCTAGCTGTTTCTCTGGAAGAACTCATAGGCTGAGATGATAGAAGGGGAATTGAAAGGAAAAGAATGAATTGGGCTTGCCAATCGTTATACATTTCCTCCCATTTCTCACTTCCTCTCCCCTTTGCGATGCAAGCTCCTGGAATCGGAGCTTATCTGAAAGACTCAACTAGGGATAGGTTCAGAGTAAAAGGGAGGAAATTCAATAATTAACGTGAAGTATGATATTCTATTAAGTATCTATTCCTGCAGGTTCTTACCATTCCGCCAACCCCCAATCTCTTTCACTTTTCTTTTTTTCCACTTAGCTAAAATCCTGGTGTGAATTGAGAGTCAGTAAGACACAGTTCGACACTTAAACCTATATTGTTTTGTATAGTTACCTAATTAATTCATGGTCAAATGTATCATTGCTCCAATTCAGCTCATTGGGAGGAGGTTTTATTGTCCACGGTACTGACATAGTGTAGGTAATTAACAAATTTATGTGTTTGATTGATTGACTTAACAATGTTGAAGATCACAGAGTGAAAAATAGATTTCCTATTTTTTCATCTCAGTTCCTTATAAGTACTACTTGGTCATTATGAAGTGAGAAGTTTCTCGCAGCAAGTCACAGTGCACACTCAGGAAAACAGAATGCAGTGAGTCTCTTTGCAGGCTCTAGTCAAAAGAGCATAAGGGCAGGAAGGAGAAAAAAGACATGGTGGGTGGGCGGTTAAATCAAGTTAGCCTGGTGTATCCATCTCCACGTTGCGAGATATCTCCCAGGGTTTTACTGATATATTATACCTATTAGTTTCAAGCTTGCTCTAATTTTTAGAGCGGAAAAGCAGTGAAATGAAGAATCACTGATTTCAAATTTTCCTTTAACCCGCTGAAGGTGAAAGTACAAGAGTGAGCTTAGGATGTCAACACTATAATTATATATGTATGATAATTATACATAATTATATCACAAGACATGAACATGCACATTCAAGTCTTATCAAACTGTCTGTTAGGCCTCTGACCAGACTTTCTTAATGCCATCCATTTGAAGATCAATTAAATTAATTGTTCGGAATGACTTGTGAATACTCTGCAGCCCTTTAATGAACACCCAAAGGTAAATATTCCATAAAAACACTATTTTCAGACACTAACCCATTAATAATTACTGTAATATTAGAAGGCCTTGTCTTTAGGCTAAAAATGTCAGAAAATAAGGTCTACAGTTGATGTATGTTTTCATTTGGAAAATGAGAGCAGGTAACCATTAAAAAAATTCCCACCGGTCTTTTATTATTCAAGAATTCCTTATATTTCAGTGTAGGCTTTCATCAGTTCTGTGTGCCTAATTTCACACTGGTTTGATTTTCTCTGGGAATTTTTTTTGTCCTAAGCTGCCTGCATGGATGTGAAATTATATATTATGTCTAATAAAAGATTGATGATGCCTATCTAAACCATTTTGCCTGGTTAGAGAAGGTTTCTCCTACCTTTGCACTTCTACTAGTTCATTGGCCTCACAGGGTTGTCTTGTGAGATTAGCCAAACATATATTTCCTAATATTTCGAAAGGCAAATTTTCTGTCAGTCCAAGAATGAGGATATAAAATACATTAGATTTTTCTGTGACCCCGTGAAGTGGTGGAGCACACATAGAACCACAGTTGTATACCTCAACTTGCTCCTCCACTGGTCCAGTTAAGAGGCATTTCTGTCATTCTCTCACTCTATCATTTAGTGTTCCCTTTTCCCCCTAAGTTCCCTAACTCAGTGGGAATGTATTGACATGAATATTTAGCTCTCTTTCAGACCATATTGAATATTAAGAGTTCCTCAGTTTGAAGTCTCAGTCTCAAGAAACCACTCCACAGTCTAAAACCTTCATATTTATATATATATATATATACCCTTATAGTCATAAGTAATTGATTTGCTATTTGTAAAGAGAGTTCTGAGTTTTTGCATTTGTTCTGATTTTTGAGACCTAGTAGTGGGTTCTTCGTGTGTCCAGATTCGATCGTCTGCAGGAGACTGATATGGGACACCCTGTGTCTTATTCATCCTCAATGTCATGCTTTTTGTTCTTTGAGTAAATTCCAGTTCAAGAATCTCCAGACTTAGCTGATCGTCAGTATTACCTACAAAGTTTCAAAACATAGATTTCTCAGCTCTTTCCCTGGAATTTCTGATTTAGTGGGTTTGGAATGATGCTTGAAATTATCTTTTAAGAAATAATCCTGACCTGAGGACCAAAACTGTCTTGGCATAGTGGTTGTTCAATAAATATTTGAATTAATAAATTAATTAATAAGAAATTACAGTATTACCTCCTCAACAGTTTTGTATTTGCTATTTTTCCACTGATTGAAAGACTAAGTGGAGTACAAAAAGCAATATGACCAGTTTCTTGACCTTAAGGAGCTATCTACATTAAATGATTAAGCAACAGTTAAAGGCAACACTTGATTAATTATCAAAATATTGAGTGAAAATGCTACATTTATTCAAAGAATAAGAAAATCAGAGAGGCTAGCAAAGTTACACTCATTCATTAGCGTAACATTATGGAGCACCTACTATCTGTGAGGCTAGTTCTGGGGAATCAGAAATGAATAAGACATCTCTGATCTCCAGAAATTCTTAGGCGAGTATAAGGTAAACATGTCAAGTAATCAATGATGCAATGACATCAACCAGACTCTATGAAAACTCAGAGAAGGGAAAGACTATTTGTGCCTGTGGTGGTGGCAGTGGTGTTCCAGGAAGGCTTCATCAGAGAGGCAATGCTAGAGACAAATGGTGTTATTTTTAGGGGACCAAGGTCACTTATGCTGCAATAATGCTAATATCTACTGGTAACTTTGCATGCAAACAATCATCTACTACGGAATTGGAGGGGATCACCAAAGGAGTTAGAAGGTCACTGAAGCGTCACTTCTACCTTTATAAGTTTGGAAATGTCAGTGTAGGGGCCCAATATTCCAAACTCTTACAGATACATACATCACCTCTAAACACCACTTGAAATATAATTTCAAATCAATTGTAAACAAGATCATTCTATTTTGAAAGGAATTTAAGATGCTGATGTTAAGGTTGTGTGTTAACATAATCCCTTGCTAAATGAGAAAGGTCACAGATTATTCAGGTTAGTGAACTACATGGCAATCAATAATTATGAGATAAGGACATGTATTCCAAGGCAAGATTGATATACTGTAACTAAATAAGCCTTTAAAAAGTTAGGGGAAGATATATCTTTCCATATATGAAAGAATTAGTCTTGCTATTTTTAGTTGTTGTTACAGAATACACTTTAATAATATTATTTTTACAGCATTTAACTTATTTTTCTAAAAATTCAATCACTACAAACTTTTCAATCAGCCTAACATCTCATGCAGGGAGGGCTTCACATGACACAAGAAATAATATCAGTGTATCTTGACCAGAATAATGCTGGTTGGGAGCTGGGGTGAAAAGGGAAAGAGCATGATGCTACCCTAGAAACAGAAATATTTTGAAAATGAAGTCCATTATGAAGATATCAGTATTATGTATGTGTGGAGGCATTCTCTGTGGAATAATAATAACACATTACTTTATTTGCAAATTTAGCCTGATGTAGACTATTCTCTTCAAGACAGCTTACCCTGTCTTGAATGAAAGCAGAATATTTACTCAGAACATTTTAGTTATCTGTTTAGATAGCAGAAAGAAATCAGAGTGAGATAAGAATGCTTAACATGAACAAAGGTTATCAAAGGAGGCTCTTTAATCTTATTTCTAAAAATTTTTAAGAACAAGATTGACTAGGGTGTAGGGAATGTAACAGAGAGATAAGACAAGTGGCGTAGGTCGAGTCACATTATGAGGGCCTTAAATACAGCTGAGAGGATTCACATTTTATTCTGAAGGTAAATGGAGAGTGACTGCATGTTTCTGATCAGGGGAATGATATGATTGAAGCTGGGCTTTAGTTGCATTATTTTATTAAGACAATAATACCAATAAAAATCTTCTGTGTATTTTACCTAATTAACTATTACATTAACATTTAAGAAACTGTCACAATTAAATATTTAAGAAGCTCAATTACAGTCTTTCAAAAAAATATAGGTTTTCTGGCAGTACTGAAGATTTGAAGTTTTCCAATAGAATCTCTAACATCTAAGTCTGCAAGGGCCTATTAGAAAATGTACTTCTAAGATAATCAAAACTATCCTAGAGACTTTATCCTTTTTTCTTTTTTTTTTGTAAATTGACATTTCAATAAAGTTTTAAATCAGGGTTTATTTTTCTTATAAGTAGGACTCAAGTTATTTTTTTTTTTCCTTTCTCTTTTTTTTGTGAGGAAGACCAGCCCTGAGCTAACATCCATTGCTAATCTTCCTCTTTTTGCTGAGGAAGACTGGCCCTGGGCTAACATCCTTGCCCATCTTCGTCTACTTTATATGGGACGCCACCACCGCGTGGCTGACAAGCAGTGTGTCGGCGGGTGCCCGGGATCCAAACCCGCGAACCCCGGGCTGCCAAGCGCGGACTAAACCGCTGCGCCACTGGGCTGGCCCCCGACTCAACTTATTTAGGACAAAGAATAGGAGTCCTATACTACTCAGAAAAGAAAGGGTTAAATGTGAAACACTTGAGGCTAAGAGAATGTAATGATAGTATTATTCAGTAACGATGCTTTGATCTGCCGGTCAGCATTTGTAATGAGCATATGGTGATTTTTTTTAACCAAATATGGGCCATTTTTGTTCATAAAATACAGCCTTGGGCCAGCCCAGTGGTGTAGCGGTTAAGTTGGCGCCCTCTGCCTCGGCCGGAATTTGCAGGTTCGGATCCCCGGGGCTGACAGACACACCGCTTGTCAGCCATGTCGTGGCGGCGTCCCATACAAAGTAGAGGAGGATGGGCACAGATGTTGGCCCAGGACCAGTCTTCCTCAGCAAAAAAGAGGATTGGCAACGGATGTTAGCTCAGGGCTAGTCTTCCTCACAAAAAACAAACAAAAAATACAGCCTTGCAGGAATAACGGCAGAAGCTATAACAGGGAAATGAAATTCACACGTGGTGGAACAGTCATGACGCTTCTTATGGAAGTGCAACCCCAGAATGCATATTATGAGTCTGCTGACACTAGGGTTGTGTTTGTGCATGCAAAGCTGGTATGCTGTGAAATAATCAGGGAAATTACTTCCATCTGCACAGCCACTTTTTAAGAAAATCAATATTTGGTTGACTTTTAACAGGAGAGCTTGAATAGAAAATTACAGGCAAAAAATTATTTTATTTTCACATTAAAACTGGAGGAAAAATGCTTTAGTTAATTGTGGCACTTTGAGCCACATTTGACACAATGCGGTCAAGAGAGAGGACAGCTCCAGACTCTCTCTAAAATGAAATAATTATATTAAAAGTCCTTTGACTTAAAATAATCAGGTGGAGTCGTTGTGTGACAGTGAACATGGTCTATAACAGGTGTTGTCCCGTCAGCAAAAGTCTTCAGTTCCTTGAATCTGTTGCCTTAGTGTGGGAGGTTGTAGAATGCCTTTAGAACCACTACTTAGAAAGTAGGGGAAATGCCTGGTCTAATGGTCAGCAGTGAGCAGGTCAGGGATCCATTTCTACTTCTGAACCCCCCAAGACAAGCAAAACCTAAATAATCATGACTTGTTCAAACCTTTCATCTAAATTGGGAAAGGAAAATCGGCAGGCTAATCGTCATGGACATTGTATGATGTAGCTTTTAAACATGGATGCATGTGTCTTTTCTTAGAGAGAAAGGAGGAGGAAGAGAGAATCTTAACATTAACTCCTAACTGACTTAAATGAATGGAACGCACAAGAAAACACATCCCTATATTTGGCGCTAAGAATTTGACCTTGAGATTTTCCAACATGGATACGTGACTCACGATATAACAACTTTAATTTTGTTAATAAGTCAGATCTACTTCTTTTTTAAAGGAATTGATTAGTACTTATCATTTATTAGGATATATCTGGGATATCAAATATTTTTAATGCATACAAATAGTTTGACAGTGTTAATTTTGTTACACAGTTAATCAATTGATTATTTCTCTGTATAACAAAACTAGCCCCGTGTGTACCAGCATTCAGTAACAGGGACAAGGTCATGGGAGTACATATGTAGAGAAATTTTACTAACTGTGATGCTAAATAAGTGTCCTGAACTACCAAGAAATACAAATCCATTGTTTTCCTACAATAATATTGAAGCAAGCAAGCAAACAAAAACAAAACAAAAGCAATGCAGAAAACACACAGCCAAATTGAAAAATCGGAAAGAGAAAGTGAAATGCGCTGAAGCTCAACTGGAAGGGGTGCCAGACACTCGGCCCATAACAACATATTTTGCCAGAAATGCAGTGGATTTGCCGAGAAGGATGCTTTCAGCTCACTAGAACAACATTATTTAAGAGTTCAGCTGAGTACAACAAACATTATTACTGATGAAAACATTAGGCACACACTGCCTTTGACTGACGGTATTGTTCTGTTCTTTGCTTTCAACTATAAAATATAGTCATTTGTTTTATCCTTTGCCAGAAAACTGTCATGGTCAAGAATATAAACTGGAGGCAGACTTTTGGGGTTCAAATCCTTTTTTTTGCCACTTAGAAGCTGGTACCTTTGGTCAAGACTTAACCTTTTCACGCTTTGGTTTCCTCATCAGTATCCATAATAGAGAAAATAGCACTTTCTGTAAAGGGCTTGGCACAGTGTGTGGCACATCATAAATGTCCTGAAAGAGTCAACAATTATCATTCATAAGCCCAACATTATAAAAGTGAGGTGTGTGAGTCGGATTGTAAAGTTCTCATTCTGAGACTTTGGGCAAATTTATTAATCTATCCAGGATCTTATTGTCTTCACCTCTTCAATATGGATTTGAGCTGTGCTGTCTAACATAATAGTCACTAGTCATATGTGGCTACTGAGCACTTGAAATGTGACCAGTCCCAACTGAGACTGGCTTTAAATCTAAAATGCCCACCTGATTTTTTAGACTTAGTTACCCTCCCCCACAAAAAAAGAATGTAAAATAGCTCAATAATGTTTTATACTGGTTTCATGTTGAAATGGTAATACTTTGGCTACAATAATTAAATAAAATGTATTACTAAAATTAATTTCACCTCTTCCCTTTTTTACTTGTATTAGTATGGCTACTAGAAAGTTTAAAATTACGTGTGTGGCTCATCTTACATTTCTATGGGACGGCACTGGTTTAGTGAATCTCCAAGTCTACATAGCTCTAATACACTAGAATTCTATGATTCTACTCTGAAATCAAGAGGTATCAGTCACATATTTTTCCAAATAAGCCAGATAAGTCAAGAAGGAAAATGTAAATGCCTTAGCCAATCATTCATCTCAGATTATCATTCTAAAATTTCAGGACATAATGAGATTATGAAATTACCAGTCCATTCCTAAAGGGAGAAATGTCAGGCGGTTCACTTCTCAGGTTTCAGTTCCCAGAATCCTCCACTTTTCTTCACATTTAAAAGAGAGACGTTTGTAAACCTTTTGTAAACTCAATCAGCCACATTTCTTTCAGTAGAAGATCACTTTAATGCCTTCGTACTATGTTATCTTTAATGAAAAAGTTTATTGTGTATGTAAAATTAAATTTTATGAGAAAAAGTCAGTCTATTTGGTTCTACTTAGCAAAGGCACTGATTTGGAACCCTGATCTCTCACCTCCCCTAGCTAATTTAAGATAATTTACAATACAGACACAACGTATATATTAGAATATGTATTAGAGTATATCAGTATATATATTAGCATATAGTAAAGCTTGGTAAAAACTAAGAGTCATTCTCTACAAGTGCTTTGCTAATATGCAGGCTGACAGTTAAAGAGACCTGAAGATTAAAGTGAGAGTGGAGCCAGCTTTCCTGGCTTGCCCATAACTCATTCAGAAGATGAGTGTGAGAGAGGGAGTGCTCTCTTGCTCTTTAAGAAGATACAATAATCCAGCTCTGGGGTGAACCTTCAGCTGGCTAAAGAATTAACCTATTAACAGGACAGATGTCAGGAGGAGGCTGCCAACTTTAGCGTATGCTAATTTTAAATTTCCTTTTTCTCTTTCAACCTGGTAATTCCTTAATAGCTCCCAACATTCAGTTCTAGCATTCAGTAATTCATACCAAATTATTTATTGAGAAGCTACAACATATCAGAGACCGAGAATCTTTTTTCCCTCTTTCCCTGCCCTACACCCACATCTAAACCTTCAGCCAGTCCTGTCAATTCTTAATTTTAAATTCTTCTAAATCCCATCCCAAATCTATCCCCTTTTTTCTATTCGAACTTCTACTTAGACCCAATCACCATATTTCACATCTGTAATTTAACTCTATACTGCTTCCAATATTATTCTTCTACATTATCCATAAAGAAATAGTAGTAAAATCCCTTAAAATGGAAATTAAATCATTTGCTCTCCTACCTAAAACTCCATTGGATCCTCATCTGCCTTATAATGAAGTCTCAGCTCCTGACTTGGTCTGACTTTATATGGTCTGGCTGCTCCTCTTGCTTCTTTGTCTTCATTATATGATACTCCCTTTAGTCAACTTTTGGCTCAAACCTCAGAGGCCTTTCTTCTACAAGGCCACACCGTGTAGAGTTGTTTCTCAGTCACTATCACAAAATTCTATTATATTTCAATTACAGAACTTATCATTAGCTGATATTTTCTAGTCTGTTTACCTGAGTACTAACTGCCTGTCCCAACCAGAATTAAAACACCTGGAAATTAGAATCTGGCTTTTTTTTTTTTAAGTTGTAAGTCAGTGCCTAAAATAGTGCCTGACGCACAGTAGATACTCAATAAATGTTGTTGAATAAATATTGAGTGCTACTCCAGTCTTTGGTGTCATGGATATCTCTTACACAATGGTTGTATCTAGAAAGATAAAGTCTTACATTTATATGTTTTCTTATTTTCAAAGCACTTTCATATCCATTATGTCATTTGATCATGACAACCCTTTGAAACAATCAAACTATCGATCTGTTTTGTCCTCTGTAAGTTGTGAGTTACTCAATGGGGTCTTAATTTTTCTTTATTTATATATTCCACCAAATAGACTCAGGTATTTATTACTACTGCTAATTTAGTGATCCAGGTAAGAATAATTGCCCTCACCCACATGCCTTTACAACTGGTGAGTGGTATTTTTAGAAGCAGAATACCCAAGAGAACTCTGTGGCTCAGAACTACAAGAGAATTGAATATCATTGTTTTTAATCTTCCCATATACCATCACCTTAAATTGAGGTCCAGAAAAGGTAATTTACTTTTTCAAACATATTCGTAACACAGCGAGGAATTGATTTCAGTTCTCCTAACTAGTGTTCTTTTCTCATTACCAATTAATCTGTCTTAAAATTTGTATCTGATTTTTAAAAAAAATTATACTTTGATTCTAATTTTTTTTCAAGAGAATCTTCATGGGATTGTGTACGTCAAAGCTCCTGCAAGCATCTGCAGCAGAAAACCCAACAAAACTTCTGTTCTTCAGTCTATTTGAATGAAATGTTTGTTCCCATTTTAAACAAGCACTTTTAAATAAATGCAGTTTTTTGGCTGTCATCGTGTATAGCCAAATCCTGTTGATTTAATTTTCCTAAATATCTTTTCAGCCATCAGGCTCCCTTTCATCTCCACCACCATAGAAGAGGTTGAATTTTCCAATAGCTCTGTTTCTTTCTAAGCCCCTCAAATTCAAGCTTGATATGACTGTCAAACTCTTATTATAAAACAGCAATATTGTTACATTACTACCCTCTTTATCATATTTCAATAATTTTGCTATGGCTACAAGAAAAGGTAAAATCCCCTACATGGCACATAATAACTTTTAATATACTATTACACTCCCCAAATTCGTTTTCTTCTTTGTCTGCTTGACACATTTGTCATCTTTTCTGACATCTAGGACTCAACTCAATATGTTAATTATGCCAGCAAACCTTTTTCAATGCCTCCTGTAGATTTTGGTTCCCTTTTTCCTTTATGCCACAGATCATTATGGATACCACCATTATATAGTGGATTTATTGTTCTTATTTTACATATAGTTTTATCTCATTCACTAAGTTGCGTTGTGGATACTTGTTCGTAGTTTTATTTTACTTGCAGGAATATTATCTCAAGGTTAGAGGCCATGTCTTTTGCTTTTTTTTAGAAAAACTGTCTTTCACTTTAGGAAGTTTAGATTGCGTTTTAACACTAGACGAACATGGCCTGATTTTGTATTCCTAGTCCAACTGGTTTCCAACATACTGTTTGGTTTCTAATTCTCTTAGTTTCCTTATCTGAAAAATGGAGCTGATATTTTATGGTAGTGTTGAGAGAACTAAATGAGTTAACAGATATGAAGTGTTTAGTATAGTACCTAGAATCAAATTTTGTTCTTTTCTTTGTTAATGATGAGTAACACGAATAACACATTAAGAAAAAGGGTCATTCTGTTACCATACAATTTGACTGAGTTGGTAATTGTATGAAAGTTCTGAAGTTAGGATTACATTTGTGTTTTAATGCTGAGTACTGACCAAAAGATTTTTTTCTCTTTTCCATTCCCTATACTATGCTTATTAATCAATTTTATTACTACTTAGTTTTCTGTATATCTACTTTTCTGTATATCTAGTAATAAGCTACAAATTTACTCCACTGCGTCTTTTAAGGCTTTTGTCACTGGCTTCTTTGGATCAAGTGAGGCAGCATCTCACTTGACAATGACTTAATACAGTGGATCAAAATACTTAAAATTAGGGAAAAATATCGAGAGGGATGAAATATTTTTCTTAAATTACTTTCTGAATTTAACTTCTACCAAGGGGGAAATATTTTCTCAATATTTAGAGGATGTATAGTCACAAATTACTCTAAAGGGGAAATCAAGTATATTTTATAAATATTTCTTAAGGTGAAAGTCTTTGTTGGTTTTTCAAATCAAGTAATGCACTGTTTGTTTTGGCAGGTTTATGATTTTCTTGATTTAAGTATTGGAATATATACATTATCTGAAGACTTCTAGACTATGGAAGATTTGTTTTATTGCCCATTTAATCCACTTGTAAACTCACATGATGGATTTTCTTGAGTACTGTGTGAATTCAGGAGTGGAAGGTTTACTTATTTTTTTTTAAATGTATTTATTCTAAAGTTGATGAAAACCAAAATAAGCTTGGGAACAAAAATGGAGAACATCTTTATCTGAGAGTTCCATATTTATTCTTTCTCTCAAAAAAAAGAAACCTTATTCTCTGTATTAGTTATCCAAACTGGATTATCATCCCCATTATCAACACTAAACTTAAACAGCTTGTATACATTTAGTTTCCTCATTTTTCTGTATAATATTCCAAATCTGATAGATAATGTGGTGGTAAAAAATAATTTTCCACTGAGCACATACATTGTGCTCAAAAACCTACTTTACAAAGCCTAAATGTTGGATCAACTCTACTAGCTTAAGGACTTTGTAGACGTATTCAGAGATGCTGATATCCGCTTTGGTGCCAGCAAAAGATCTAGTAATCAGAGTTTACTCCTTATATGAAAAATGGCAGGGACTCATTATATTTGGATGGTCTATCAGCCAAACTTGTCTCCTTAAGAAACAAAATCCCAGCAATTTAAAATAATGCCTGTGCCTGGGGCTAGAATGTAGATTTGGATTAGTTTCTAAAACACCATCGGTGTTCCAGTGAATGGGATCCCAGAAGGTGACAAGAGCATATGATTAGCATCACATACTGACAGAAAAAAAGATGAAATGGTGATGTGATGCAGCTCAGGCTTTGAGACCATTCAGATCTATACTCTGTCCCTATTGAGGGTCAGCTGTACCATCTGGATCTATAACGTGTGCAGGCCAGTTACAAAGTATTCCAAAATAAGATCTTCTAATTTTAGAGTCCTATTCTAAAATAGCAGTTTAGGATATCAGCTGGAGAGATCCAGTGAATTTCAATTCAAATGAGCAGTTTGGCTAAGACACTAAAAAGAAGGTTGACTCAAAATGTGTTTTCTAGATCTTTGATGTGTCAAATGGCCTTGACACTGGTAAGAGCTATACATGGTGTAGATAGACAATGTTATATCACTTTTGAAGGTGGATTCTCTTCTGCACATGCCTGTTTTGCATCTGCATGAATGCACTAGATGGTCTTACAGAATCATGGCAAGCATGAAAAATGCTCTGGCAGTAAACTCCCATCAGCACTGAATTTCTCCTTGGGCTCTTTATTGGAAAATGTTCAGAGTCTTCTCTGATTTGAATGAGCCAAGAAATTAGCTCATGGCCTTTTCTGATAATAAGTACACTAGGAAAAAACTAATCTGACATATGGAAATGAAAGCCTCATTACTTCCTTAAGGTTCCCTGGGGTGCATCTTTATAATTGACTCAGTGAGAACGCCTGAAATTGAAATTCTGAAAAGATCACTCTTTTAATTACCCCCAAGACTAGCCAAGTCTGGTTTCTAGAGCCATTATCATCCTAGACAATTGTACTTAATCCCACAGTAGATCAGTGATTGTTTTTCACATTTGATGGAGGCTGTGGAGAAATAATATAAGTAATTTAAGAATGATATTATTACATGTAATATATTACATACTATAATAATATATAAGCAATATATTAAACGCACACCAAAAAACTATATGCACTTTATTTAAAAGACAAATTTCAATTTTAAATTCTTTTCATTTGCAGAAAACACTTTCAAGTAACGATGTGAAGGCAAATGGTGCTAACTGACTACTATCATTATGTAACTTGATAATTTTCACATTGGTTAATAACACATAATGATGGTGGTAATCAGGGCCACAGATGGATAGTAATCCACATCAGGAAACAAAACTGAGTTTAATTTAACACTATAGGGAATAAATGCCAGGGGAACCCATTTCCCCAGGAGAGATGGGAGGTGGTTAAATAACTTCTGTAGATGACTACTGAAATGAATTTATTATCTACTGTGGCTGTGATAACTGATGTTTTTATATTCAATCACTGTATATGACACATAAAAATGTATTTATTTTATATTATCACTTTGAAACTCATAGGATGTTCATCTCAGAGTGAGCTGCAGAACAGAACTGACATCGTGGAAATAACAAAAAGGCACACTGAAAGACTGCGAAGGAAAATAGTCTCTAATCCACATATTTCCGTTGCAGTTTGAATGATTTCTGAGAAAAAAAAAAAAGTTGGAGTAAGTATATCGTTTCTTATTTCATTGAGAAAGATAACAAGGGAAAAAATATAGAGATTGTATATTATACAATGAAGGTTCTTCGAAGTCTCAGACTCTTCTCTAAGGAAGTTTTCAACAAGGATAATATTCATCACAAAAAACATCGAAGATTATTTACATAATTTAAGTGTATGTAGCTGAATAGTAGTAGTATACATTAATGCTCTATTTGGTAAAAAGGATCAGTGGTGACATGATAACTGAGGTGATTTTATTATCTTTCCTACATTATTGTCTTTCTGCTACCACCGTGGTCCATCTAACCCGGACACTTGCCACATTTTGAGCATGCTACTTTCCATGATTTGGTTTATGCTACTCCTTTCACAGATGGCTTACTTCTACTCCCATATGCTAATTTCATTCCCACCAATTTCGCAAATATTTCACAAACGTTATAAACCCTGCCCTGGCTTCCCAGCTCTTGGCACTCTGTCTCTAGAATCAAGCCCAGGGACAGAAAAATAAAAAGTAAAAATTATTTTAAAAAAAATCCAGCTTTCAAAAAAACTAATCAGCGTCCTCCCATATCCACCCTCCAAATAAATAAATAAATAAATAAAGACACAGAGCAAGTATAAAGAAACAAAACCATAAGGTTACCAAGGTGCAATCTGTTCATAATGGAAGAAAGCAAACGAACACATCAGTCTCTTCACATGATTATGTAGCTGCAAGTGTTATCATGTATCTTCAGAAATCATATTGCAGAAATCAGGAACAGAGTTATTTTTATAAGGGAGTTATTACCTTTCAGAAAAAAGTGTCAAGGCTGCATAAATTTAGGGGCTAGTTCTAGATAGGGTAGCTCTGTTTCTGTTTGCTGGTTTGGTGTGTTTATATCATAATAAAGATTTGTTTGTTTCTTAGTTTTCACTATGGTATTTGATGTGCTTAACCGTAATGGAGGCAGTTTTGCTTACTCAGTTTCTAGAGCTTTTATTATTTAATAACCATTTGGAATTTAATCATGGTGACTGGTGTTGTTATTGATGTTTGGGGTGTCATTTTACCCTGATTAGAGCTCCTGAAATGGTAATATGCTGCTTTTAAAGAGTTACCCAAAGAATTATTGAGCATATTTTGAACTCTGAACTGACTGATGTGTGCTAATGGGATGCCAAGCTGATGAGGGGTATTAATCAGTAGTTGGGCATCAACTAGTGGAGACGGTAATGGAATGCATTAGCACAATGGAGATAGAAGGAATGAATTGCATAATGTGAGTCTATACTCTGAAGAGGCAATTATGCTCTGAAGATCTGATCAAAGCTGCCAGAAGTAGCTTTTTATCCTTGCTTTTTGCCTCCTGTCTCTCCAACCCCAACTATGACTCACATGGATGGGCACTGCTCCCTTCTCTAAACATAGTGCCCATGGCTTCTCATAATAACTTCGCTAAGTGGACGTTCTCAACACCGATTGGTAACTATGGACCAGATAAGACATGTATCTTTCAAAATTTTTTTTGTGACTAAAAACAGTGAGACGAAGGCAAAAATCTTCCCTAGAAAAGAAATACAAAAAATCATGAAGCTTTGAAAGACGTGAGTGAATCGAAACATGAAGCTGAGAGAAAGTGAAACAAGTTATTTAGAGATTGCTGGAGAAGTATAAACAATAGACAGAGACAAGAGTCACTGAGTGTCAATGGAAGCTGACCTGCCGAGGCACACTGTATTCTGATATATGAAATATATGTATATATTTCACCCTTGTAAAATCTGAAAGCGAGGTCAGCCCCACCATATCTTTACTTCCCTTCCTTATCCACTAAATGAATGTGTTCTGTTTCTCTCTTCCCTGTTCCCTGGAAGAGACTATTATTGACTAAAACTTAATTTCATCCAACAATGTCAGACTTCTGCACTGGATCCAGTAGACAGTGCCATTATATCAGTCAGTATGCCTGTTCAATGAACAGCTATTCTCTCACTCATTCAATTAAAACCTACTGAATCACTCAATAATAAAGAACCTACTGAATGCCAAGAACAAATATAGGTTAAAAGTTTCAGTGTTTGTCCTCAAAGTACTGAAGGCAGATAAGGAAGTAGATAAATATAGTAGGAAAGTGTTGAAAGCTGGCGGAATTTTTATGGGAATACATACGATGGATACTTAACTCCATCTGAGGAGTGAAGGAAGCATTTCTGGAGGAAGTAACATCTGAACTGATCCTAAAATGATGCGGAGTCGTCACCCAATCGAAGAAGAGGATTTTCTTTGGTAAATCATTCACGCTATTCTTTCACACCAAATTTTTGTAGCATGTACTATAGGCTTAGTATATTGCTTGACACTAGAGAATCACTAGTCTAGTGGGAGCGATTTAGAAAAAAAAATAAAAACTGCACCCCATTCTTCTAAATTCTTCTATAATCTATGTCAATCTCCTCTAATTTTCTCCTCAGCACAAATGGAAAATTCAACAATCCTGAAGAGAATGCAGCAGGTTTGTAAAGACTCCTCATTTTCCCAAGCATCAGAGCTTCAATACCTAGAGTGCAAGTTTAGACCCACAATCTCTCATCTGGGATTATGAAATTCAAAACCTCTGAAATCTTTTTTGGTACTTATTTAAGAGAAAAACTTAACGTGACTTAAACTGATGTGAGGCTATTTATAGTCTTTATCGCATTTGTTATAAATGTTCATATATTTCACTTCAGATATATTAATATATTTGATTATGGGGCCCTACCCATGACACTTTGGAAGTATAACATATTTAATGCACATATACATAATACACCTTTTTAAAATCTGAAATATTCTGAAACACATCCACCTCCAGACTTTTTGAATATTACAGTGTGACTTTTTGATGTAGGAAAGGGTACAGAAGAGAGCTAACCCTCCCCTCCTGAGTTGTGTAGGGAAGGGGGTACCACTGCATCCTCCTTCCTCACCACCCACTGCTCTCCCCCCACCCCACCCAACATATACACCTACAAACACATGCAAACATCCATAGCAAAGGGAAATCCTGATGAATAAATGGGAAAGGTATGATTTAGAGTGAGGATGTGTTAGACGTGATCTCTAGCTTGAGGATGATGAGCTCAAGCTTCAAAATCCACTAGAACTTCCCTAAACAATAGTTCTTGATAAGAAATGAAAAATTGCTTATTTATGCCAGATACCACACCGTATCCTAGGAACTTGCACATCTGTGTCTCAAGCTGGACTTCCCTTATATTAATTGAGACTATAACTAGTTACCCAAATGTAAACATAGACTAATAAAAAAAGATCACCTGTTTGGGAGTCAGGAAACCAGAATTAAGCTGTGATTCTGCCACTGACTAGCCGTGCAATTTAGCAGTCCCCATATCCATCCTGAGTAATGATTTTATTTGTCAAATTCATTCTGTTCATTCACAGGGAAATTATTTATTAAGTACAGTAATATGCCATGTAATGATGAATTTGTGCCATATGAACTCCAAAGCTTTGTCTAGCTCCAACATTCTAGTTTTCCTAACATATAATTTTAGAAGAAAGTGATTTATTTCCTAAAGTTAAAAGAATCCTACAGTGAACCATGATATACCTACCACCTAGATTCTTTAGTGAATAATTTGCTGTATTTATTTTACCACATATAGATATCTATCTACCTGTCTATTCTCCTATCCATCCATCATTCCATCTTTTTTTTAATGCCATCCTGTTTAATTTTGTGGGGTAGTTTTGTTTTGTTGTTTTTTTTTGTGAGGAAGACCAGCCCTGAGCTAACATCCGTTGCCAATCCTCTTTTTGCTGAGGAAGACTGGCCCTGGGCTAACATCCGTGCCCATCTTCCTCCACTTTATATGGGACGCCGCCACGG
Source organism: Tapirus indicus (assembly GCA_031878705.1). NCBI lineage: Eukaryota > Metazoa > Chordata > Mammalia > Perissodactyla > Tapiridae > Tapirus > Tapirus indicus. The sequence goes on along the minus strand of CM062921.1, from coordinate 110,419,721 downwards.
CGTGGCTGACATGCAGTGCGTCGGCGGGCGCCCGGGATCGGAACCTGCGAACCCCGGGCTGCCAAGCGCGGACTAAACCGCTGCGCCACCGGGCCGGCCCCTTTGTGGGGTAGTTTGAAGTCCACATGGATTGTATTTGAACAAGATAGGAATGCTCTAAGTTACTTCAGTGCCTCTAAGTCAAATAATCAGCTCCTTATATATGAGCCATTTAAGAAAAGTGTCATGGGAGCCACATATAATAGCTCCTTTTTCCCAGAAAATCAAGAATTGAGGAGATTGCAAAATGACAGAGGGCAAAGGGCAATTCATCCAAAGCACCATTAGTCATCAGTGGAAGAAAAAAAAGCAGCAAAGATAGATATAGATATAGATACAGATATACACTAAAAAAACAGCAGAGAAAGATTTTTAAATTTTTTTCTTTAAGCAAGAGGGCTTAAATGATATCACAGCAACATACCTTTTTTGCCATGTTCCTTACATTTGTTAATACTTTGTTTTAGTCAGTTCAGGCTGTTATAACGAAGTACCATAGACTGGATAGCTTATTAACAACTGAAATTGATTTCTCACAGTTCCGGAGACTGGGAAGTCCAAGATCAGGGTGCCAGATGGTGGGGATCTGGTGAGGGCTGTCTCCTGGGCTGCAGACTGCTGACATCTGGCTGCAGGCTCGTTTGGTGGAAAAGTAAGAGAGCTCTCTGGGCTCTGTCTTAGAACAGCACTAATTCCACTCGTGAGGGTTCTGCCCTCATGACCTACTCACCTCTCAAAGACCTCCTAATACTGTAACACTGGGGGTTCACATCTCAAAATACAAACTTTGGGGAGACACAAACATTCAGTCCATAACACACATAGTGCTTCAAAAGGCAGTATCTGGGATGTAAGACGATTTCACACTCACAATTCATACATTCTTCCTGTCCACCACTGGCTCACAATTTGTCTCACATCCATATTTAGCTCTTGAGAATTTCTCTAAATAGCTTTATAATTTCACATTAACTAGTCAATAGCCATTATTGAGGTAGGCTCATTACCATTTCTACACAAAACAGATGTAAAAAGGCTAAGAAGAGACATAAGCCAAGGCCACCTCACTTGAGATTAAAAGAGAATGTTTTATATTACTTTTACTCCACTACTCTGCTTCTATAATCTCTGTTCTAATGACAGATCTGTTACACCGGAAAAAAGGCAAAATTCAGATTTTAACCAAACATTCTCAGCAGATAGTCTATGATACCTGAGCCCTCAGACAATTTAAAAGTTGAAGAAAGACTCTGAAACTTGTAGCAGGGATCTGAAGGAGCCTGAGACAGGGCTTTCAAAAGTTTTAGGCAAGTGAACTGAATAATTGGGGTGTATTGAACATCTGTCTGCCCATCCTTTGAAAACCTTCCTCTCTACTTTTGAAGGACTCCCAACTACATGGTAGTTGGCAGAGCTCATCTCTTACGATGCCTGAAAATAGCAGATGTCACTTTTCCAGTTGCAAGGGCAGCTCAGGTGTATTCATATAGCTACGTATAGCCATTCAAGTGCGTCCATTTCCAGATGTTGAATTAAAGGCAATAATGACATAAAAGAGTGACTGTGGAGACTAATTTCTAGTGATGATGGTGGTGGCATTTGCAAGCAGTTGCTGGGGGCAATGGAGTCAATGGTTAAGATTGTGTTATCCAGTGTCCAGAGCTGGCAGAATTGGTGGAGCAAGCCATACGTTCCATGGGACAAAGAGCAATGTCTTCATCACATTAGTTCTCAGTCATGGTTTTGGCCAAGGAACTAATATTTAACTTTTGTTCCTTGTTATTTTCTGATCCTGTTTCTTTTCCCTTTCCTTGATATTGTGAGCTACTTAATATCTCTTTAATAAATCCACATTAATAATCAACTTAAATCAGCCTGAATAAGTTTGTGTTAATTATATTAAGAATTTTGATTGATATAGAAATTGAAATAAGCACTAGATTCAGACACAAATTTTCAGGAGAATGAAGCATGTATTAGCTTTCCATGGTTGCCATAACAAATTGCCAGAAATATAGCAGCTTAAAACAACACTCATTTATAATGTCACGGTTCTGAAGGTCAGAAGTCTTAATATAGTGTGGCTCAGCTGGGGCTTCTCCTTAGAGTTTCACAAAACAGAAGTCAAGGCATCGTCAGGGTTGCATTCCTTTCTGTTGGCTCTGGGAATAAATCTGCTCCCAAGCTCATTCAGGTTATGGACTGAATTCAGTTCCTTAAGGTTGTAGGACTGAGATCCCTGTTTCTTTGCCGGATGTCCACTGGGGACTGGTTTTTACTCCTGGGGGCTGTCTGCATTCCTTCTCTTGCTTACTTGTTGTCCCCACTTAGCAACAATGGGTCAAGTCCCTCTCATGCTTCAAATCTCTTCTAACTTCTTCTCCTGAATCTTTCCTACTTCAGCTGGAGAAAGGTCTGTTTTTAAGGGCTCATGTATACCAAGCCGCCCTGGATGATCTAGGTTAATCTCTCTATTTTAAGGTCTGTAATCTTAATGACATCTGCAAAGTTCCTTTTGCCAAGTGACATAACATATTCACAGGATGCAGGGATTAGGGTGTGGTCATCTTGGGGGGCCATTCTACCTACCACACTGCGGTTCTGAGATTTTTTTTATCTGGTTCAGTTAGAGCTGAAGATAGTTAAAAGGGAAGGGCTCTGGAGGCCCATGGTTTTTAGGGGCAAAGTTAATTACATTATCACCCATGGTTTTCTGGAATGAAATGCCCATTGAACACAAGGCTTTAAGATGACCAAGAAATGCATGCCTAAAAAAATGAATGAGGAAAATTCAAGGTCTCTGGGATAGGCTAACTTCTTCTAATTGCTCTGTAAAACTTAATGACATATACTAACCAGGAAAGTTTCCTTAATGTTGGCTCAAGGCATAGATAAGAACTGAATGAGTTTCTGTTAGACGTGTTAAAGAAATTTTTTATGTCATTTGAAACTAGAGAAATGAGGTAGCTCAAATCCAACTGCAAAGTTTGATTGTTACAATGTCAATTGAGTTTACAGGCTCCCTAGGTGGTTGTTTTTTTGAAGTTAAGGCAATAATCAGGAAATAAGGAGTCCTTGAAAATTGGAATGGAAATATATTGGAAGAGCGAGAACAAATCCAACTACCTCAAATCTTCAATACGTTGTCAACTAAAATCATTCTCTACTTTAAGATCGTGATTGAGATAGTTATCTTGCAAGGGGAAGTCACTTTCCTATATGCTTGAACTCCATCATCCATTGCTATCTCCAGAACTTTAGTTAGTGTTAGATCCCACTATGGTATATGTGTGTGTGTGTGTGTGTGTGTGTGTGTGTGTGTGTGTGTGTGTCTCCAAATCAGATGGAGAAACATCCATATCAAAAGAATTGTTAAGACATTGATAATTACAACAAAATTTGTGAAAATTGCTTCAGAGAGTGTTAAACTTGGTAGAGAAGAATACAATTTTAGAGTGGGTTTTGGTTGTTAAAATATGACCAGAAATTCTAGATAGAATAAATAAATTCTTAAAATATTTCTAATTGTCATCTTGATTGATTGAAACCTGGACTCAGTAGTGACCTACTCTAAATGAGTTCTTAATGCTAGAAGTTCTTGGTATATTGTGGAAATAGGGATCTAAAAAGTTAGATGCTAAAGTAGAGTTATCATGCATTACTCTTCTCTCCACTTCCTGATCATGCCCCTGAGAGGTGCCATGGTCAGACTAGGAAGGCCAGCATCTCTGAAGTGCATTTTAGTGGCTGTTTTCTGTAGGCCAACACTCCTTGGTAGTTAAAATGGGCTGCCTCTTCTATTGATGTGAACTTAAACGAGTTCCTTATCCTCTATGTGCCTCAGTTTGCTCATCTATAAAATTGGGAGGCAATAGTAGTAGCTACCTCATGGAGATGTTCTGAGCATTATATAAATCGATATTTGTAAAACTCATAAAACAGTGATTGACATATTGTCAGCACTCTATGAGAGTTGCTAAATAAAATGATAAAGCTTTGGATTTCTGCTTGAGGTCAAGATGGAGTAACAAGTACCAAATATATCTACTCATCTGAAACAACTAAAGTCTTGAGCAAACTATGTGAAAGAAACCACATTCAAGTCATTGATCAGCAGGCAATGAAGGACAGTGATCCCTAAGAAACGGAAATAAACTAGGCGAGTCCTATGACTGTCCCAGCTTATTGTATGAAGAAAATTTTCAGGCCATGTCCCCAGAAAGAGATCCCAGGCAGAGCCAGGTAGACTTCTTCAGTTGAGGAGACAGAGCTGTGAATCTGAGGAAGACAAGGTGCAAGAACTTACAGGTCAGAGTATTGGAGGGGAGGGAGACACACAAAGGCAGCTCCAGCCAACTGCAAAGAGTCACCCTCAAGTACTCAGTTGAACACAGGCCAGCACGTGCAGATGAGGAAACTATTCCAGACTAGGGAAAGACATAGCTGGAAGGATTAGAGGGAAGAGTGATGGAAGCTCCCACAGGGCGGAAAGAAAATGGTACCAGATGGAAACCTGAATCTAAGTAAATGGACGAAGAGCATCAGAAATGGTTAATACTTGGTTAATTATAAATTTTTTTCTTGTTTTATCTCCTGTGTAGACAATCAACTATTTAAAGTAAAAACAGCAATAATGTATGGGAAGTTTATAACATACGAAAGTATAAACAATAACACAAAGGCCTGGAGGGGAGAAATAGAAGTATACAATTGTAAGGTTCTCCTACCATATGGGAAGTATAATGTAACTTGAAGGTGAAAGTGATTAGATAAATATAAATTATATAAACTCTAAAGCAACCACTTAAGAAAGGCAACAAAGAGAGCTGGTAAGACAATAGACAAGATAAAAGACAATCATAAGAAGACTCAATTAATCCAAAGAAAGCAGTAAAGGAGGAAAAGAACAATGGGTAAAACTGAATATAAGATCATAACTCTCACTCCCATTTCCATTTTCTTGTTATAATATTTTTTAGCTCCTTGGAGCGTTCTAGACATTTATTTACGTTCTTTTTTCCCCGGAAGTCAAAGGATTCAGAGTGGTGGGCTCAATGCAAATTTCTATGACAACTCCACTCTTTACTACTTATAGCTTCTTAAAAGCCTTTCTTGATCCTGGCATGATGGAGCAGTGAAGCACAAATCCCTTCCTTGATGATATCCCAAATTGCCTTATTGTCACCAGTTACATTTGTTGCTACCAACCTAGGCAAAGGGGAAGTTTAACTTTGGGCTACATTTCCAAATCATCTCATTTTCATTTCTACTCTCTTCTGGTCTCTTCTTCAGGCATGGCATATTTTACTTCAGCTTGTTTACTGGAGTTAAAGCAAATCAAAATAGGACCAGACACAGGTAAGCAAACTGGAGGCACGCAGTGTGTTTATTGTCAATCTTTTATCTGTCTTGGCCATCGCTATTTCCCCAGAGCCTATAGCACCCATGGGAGTGTTGAATGATGCTCAAGTAATTTTTAATGAATGAATGAATTTTAGATAATATAGTTTATATATTTCCAAAGTTGCCGTTCCTTTTTTCAGGCCCTGTAATTCATGATTCTTACTCTAGTTCTCTCTTTGGCAGAAAGAAATAAACATGAATTTGGGGTTTAAATATTGAAAGTCCATGTAGTAGCCATGTGATCTTGGATGAATTATTTGACTTCCCTGAATCTCAGTTTCTTCATTTGTCAATGGAGACTTTTTAAAAGATAATCTGAGGCATATTAAAACTTTTCAGAGTTTATTTGGGAAAAAAACTGTTGGAATCAAGCAGTGCCAAACTGGAAGCAGTTAGGAGCACTCCATGGAGAGCAGCTAATGGAAAGACTTTTATAGAGAAAAGGTGGAAGCAAAGCAAGGAAATTATTTGATTGGCTATAGATTAAGTGTTTGCCTTATTTGGAAAAGTCTAGTTGGCTGTTTGTGATTGGTTGTCCTCAGGTTTTGATTCCTTAACCTTGAGGCATTTAAAGGCTTAGGTTTTGGTTTGCTTACTAGGCTGCTAAGGTGTTAGAACCACCTCAGTCTAATGGCCTCCTTGTTTAATGAATTTAACAGACCACGTTAATTACCTTAAAGAGTGGTTGGAACGGTTAAAGAAGACTTTTTCTGAAATGCCAGGGGCAACTATGGATAAAAACAACAACAATAAATATGTTTCTTTTACAGACGTTTCCTTTCCTTTCCATTTTTCCCTGGTCCATGAGGGAATGAGAAAAAATAACTCATCCTCATTCTCCTGAGTCACGAAGACAAAATTACATCAATTTCTCACTCTCTCCAGCTTACAGTTCACTGCATACTCAGGTTCCTTTTAACGTCCCAGCTCTCCATACATTTTTCCAGTTGTCCCATTAATGTACTGCTTTCTACCTTCTGACTCACAGTGAGCTTAATTAACTCAGTTCTGAGGTTACCTATTCGCTGACTCATTTTATCTCTTACAATTCCTTCCAATCCTTTTACTTTGCACCTGGATTCAACTTCTATCGTTATAGGCTTATTTTGCATCATTGTAGACTCATAAGGTAGCTCTTTTTAGTTCTTCAGAATGGAACATCCATTCATTTATAAGCATAAATTTAACAGTTTAAGGTGATCAGAGGTTGACTAAGAGAATGACTCCTATTTAGGAAAAAAAAGGTGAAAGTCTTCTCAATAATAAAGATAGGAAAATGGAGGACTGGCCCTGAGGCCTAGTGGTTATGTTCAGCGCACTCTGCTTTGGTGTCCCAGGTTCATTTCGTGGCACAGACCTACATCACTTATCAGTGGCCATGCTGTGGCAGCAACTCACATACAAAATAGAGGAAGATTGGCACAGATGTTAGCTCAGGGTGACTCTTCCTCAGGAAAAAAAAAAGATAGGAAAATGGAAGCTCATGAAATAAGGAAAGAGAGAGAGAATGCAGGCAAGAATATGTATTAAGAGCACAGAGAGGACTAGTTATTTCAAGAGCACTCACTAGTAAGGAAGAGAAGATTGGAGATACAGGAATAAAAAGAGAAGAAACTGTTGGAGGTGTGGCAAATAAATACTTATGCAAGACTGGATTCTTGAATGTCTAAAAAATACTTGACATTTAAGGTTGTGGATTGTGTCCATTAGGGAAAGGTTCTACCAGTCATGATTTGAGATTGCGATTAGAGATACATATAGAAGCTATATGATAGGTTCTATATCTAAAGTTGAGTGGTAGGCAGCTTTAAATAATTTGTGTGTTTGCACAAAAGCAAATCAAATAAAATGGAATTGCTGCCTCTTACAACGTTAAAGGGTTAGCTTAAAAATGTCAGTAGAACTTTCTGCTAGCTTTTCGGTACAGCATAATTAAGCCTAGAAACATAACACAAATGAAAATGCACAATTGTACTGAAACAATATCTGAAAACCAGCTCCATTTTTTTTTTCTCTCCTTAAGGTGTTAATTCTCAAAGTGTTGTCTACCACCTACCTACTACACCCTGAATGTTTTAAAAATGTAGACTTGTAGGCTATACCTAGGGCCTACAGAATCACTGACCTAAAGCATAAGGAGAAAAAAAATTCCTCAACAAAGGTAGTGGTGCTTGATATAATAAGAGCATGATGTTCAGAGTACCCAAAAGACATCTGACTGTTGAAACACTGATGCTACACTGGTTTAAGCTATTTTTAGTTTAGTAAATGAGCAAAACTTCATAGTCTAGCCCGAATTATGCTAGCAGGTGTGCACCAGATAATCAACTTGACTGAATATCCATCTTGGGTTTATATAGGCCATGTGGAAATCATTAAGTTTAAAACTGCCAGCCTCACTATCATCAGGGTTGGGTGGGGTGAGGGTAGGGGTGTAGAAAACAGTGGTCAATTAGAGCAGTATTTGTGGGGAGAAGACCTGCTTATTTGTCCTATTAGTTTTATTTCAAGATGACACTTCATGGGCATAAGGTAGAGGCCTATGTTAGGATGTAGTTACACAAACTTATTATACAGATTCATTACTAGATACTCTGAGTGTGGGAGGATCACAGAAAGTTAAAGATTGGCTACTTAATTTTATAATTCTGCCTTCTTGAGCTAATGGGAGTAACAGAAATCTCTCCACCATTTGTCCAAATCTCCAAGGAAGATAGTCCCAGTTATGACAAACATTTTTAATACAATATGTTTTTCAGTTGTTCAACGAATATTTATGAAGCACCTATGCTCTAGGCACCGGGGAAACTGTTGAACAACAGAGAAAAATCTTGCTGACCTAACAGATCTTACATTTAATGGAAGACACACCATTCTTGGTTGCTCCATTCTCGTAGTCAGAAAGAAAACAGTATGCTAATGTTAGCTCTTCCCTTGTTCTGGACATACATGCACCTTTGTTAATTATTATATTGTTAGCTTCATTGGCAACCATGCCAATCTTCTGGTTCCTCTTAATCTTATACTCAACTGAAACCTCAGGTTGTCTGAGATCAAAAATCAAAGGATCATTGATAGGGCAGGCTAATACAGTCTGGGAACTAGATTCTCCCAAAAGGGCAATCCTCCCAAAAATATTGAGGTGGTTGACCAAGTACACATGCCAAAAGAGAATAGAGTCTACTCTGAATTGAATGGTTTCTAAGTGTCTTAGTCTGGGATCATTTGATTCCAAAGAACAGAACCCATTCAATGTGGCTTAGGAAAGTAAAGGTGAATTTATTAGAAGGAAGAAGCTTTGTCTCACAGAGTGAAATGGCAGCAATGAAGGATTCATAAGATATTAAATTTTGGCTCTAGAAAGTCAAGTGGGCATGGTCTCTGGTTTATGCACATGCCTTTATTCTCTTTGTTTACGCACATTCTCTGCTTTATTAAATAAATGACTAATTCACCTCCAGTTTCACTTTGTCTTTTTTTAGCTTTATTAAGGTAGAATTGACACATAAGAAATCACACACATTTAATGTATACTTCTTGATGGGTTTGGGCATATATATACATTCATGATACCATCACCACAATCAAGGTACTAAACATATCCGTCACCTTCAAAAACTTTCTTGTTTTCCTTTGTAGGCTGTTTTCTTTTTGTGTGTGTGGTAAGAACACAATCTGAGATCTATCCTCTTAATGTATTTTGAAGTGCTCAATACCATATTGTTAACTCTAGATACTACGTTGTACAGCAGATCTCTAGAACTTGTTCATCTTGCATGGCTGAAACTTTATACCCATTAAGCAACAACTCCCCACATCCTCTTCCCAGCCCCTGGCAACCACCACTCCATTTCCTGCTCCCATGAGTCTGACTATTTTAGATACTCCATATAAGTGAAATCATGCAGTATTTATCCTACCAAATATCCAACAGAAATTATGTGGTCACTTCGATCTCAGGAGAAGGATTGGTGCAGTTACACCCAGGTGTTTACCCTAGTCCAACCCTGGATGATCGTAGTGACACGGTCAACCCTCTCCCTGCATCAATGATACCTGGAAAAATCCCAGACCTAAATAAACCCTATCATCTGACTTCTCCATACCTATAGGCAGTAGTTGAATTTTTCTGGGGAAAGTTATAAAACCGTGCCAAATATTTGTAATGAAATATGTGATCAAAAAATTTGAAAGACACTCAAACATGACCAACAATCTTTGGCTTTTTCTGTGCGAGACTCCCTTCCCTGCATTCCAAGATTTCATATCTTTCCTCTCCATGAACAATATACTTTCCCTCTTCACTCTCACATAGGAGTGACAGTCTGGTCTCATAATTCATTGTGAAAACAAATCATCACATGTAAGTCTCTGCATCTCCAGTCCACCCTGGACATCACCACCATCATCATCATCAATTACAACATTAACAACGGCAGCAGCAACAGTAACAATAGCAACTGCACCTATCATTTCTTTTCTTCATCTGTTACAATGGAAAATATCACCTATCAATACTAAGTTCCTTTATTGGCACTCATGGATCCATCTCCTTTCATTTTTTTTTTCTTTCAGTTATCATACTCTCCTGCACTATCAATCTTTCCTCTGTCAATTATAGCCAAAAAACATGTATATATACTGAAATATTGTAAGGCATTATATATAATGGCTAAGAGCACAGGTTGTACTGTTCTTTTGAAAATTTTCATAAGAAAACATTGGGGAAGAAAGCAAAGTTTATAAATTTTATAAAGTAAATATATGCTAAATATAAACACAAGAATCCTACTGAGAACCAGAAAAGTTGAACTTTCCACCTAAGGGATAATTTATGCTTTGCAATTTCATCTAGTAATATTTAATTGCAGTGTTATTAATGCCTCAAGGATACTTCTCTGGGAGTATACTAAAGGAAACAGTGACAAGAAACTTAAGCTATAATCTTGGATGTAAAAAAAACTTTTGTAGAAGTCTAAAGTCAATAATAAGTTAAAATTAAATTTAATTTAAAAATTCAATAAAATAGCTAAAATTTTTAAATCAATTTCAGTCAATAAAGTTGATACTACAAAAATATTTCTAAATTCTTTTATATATTCTAGTATATTCTAGAATATGTATCTAGTACATTCTAATATATACATGATATCTAGAATATAGACTATATCTCATATATTCTACTATATATAATATATATTATATATTCTAGTGTATATATACATATGTATACATCTGTTTTAGTATGTGTTACATATCAAACTTAATTATGTCTCTCAAATCTATTTATATTCTTCCAAAGGAAACAAAATCCAAACAATTACCTTTTCCAAAGCTAATTTTTTTCATTAACATATGAATAATGAGATAATATGGGATATAATATATTCTATTCCACACGGTTTGCTGTGAAATATAATGAGGAAATCCAAATCCTTCATAAAATATATTTTGAATAGATGATATATAAAGTAATTTATATAGTTTCTGACATATAGTAGGTATCTAAAAGTGTTAGCTTTAGCTCTTCGTCTCTTCACCATTTTATTCTTTAAAAAATAAAATTCCAGCTGTGGGAACATCAGCAAACCAAAGAAGCGTATATTTTGATAGAAATAAAGCCACAATCACGATCCCTTAACTAGAATGCTTTCTTTGACTTCGTCATTGAGCTGAGCCCTGCTTTCTTCTCAGGACTAAAGTGAGATTTCACCTTGCTAAGACTAGATTAGGGAGCCTTCCAATACCTCTTGTCTCCTGGTTGTAAGGCTTAATTGTGGGTGTACCAGTCTGTCTTCCCTACAAGTCCTTTAAGGATGAGATCGTATTCCCATCTCCAAACCTAGTGTCTTATTTACAGTGGATCCTAAACAAATGTTTATTGATTGAATGGTTTATTTTATGTGTGAGGTATTGGGTTGTTCAGTAACTCAATCACTTTTTATTTTGTTTCTTCCTGATTAGCTAAACAGTGTGAGGAAGGGCTCTTGCAAGTGACAGGAACCCAACTGGAACTAGTTTAAAACAAAAGGGAGAATTTGTTGACTTACAGGCAAACTCCAGTAAGGAGGCAGGAGTGGACTTGGCCTTAAGGGAAACTGAATTATGGATGGATGGACTGTCAAAAAGGACCTTCTCACTCTTTCTGTCTCTTATTATCATTGCCTTGTATTTAAGCTTTATATTTTTTTCCTGCAGATGGTTTTATCCATGCAGTAGGACACCTGGGTTCAGAAAGTTCTGTACTCATATACTCCCAGTTTACAAGGAAGAGAGAGTATCTCTCTCCCAGTTCCAGTTGAAAATGTACTGAGGAAGAACGTGTACTGATCTAGCTTGGACCAGCTATGGATCTACCCCTTGGATCAGTCACTGTAGCTGGGGAAATGAAACTTTATCAATTAGCTTTTGATGCAAAACAAACAATCCCCAAACTTAGTGGATTAAATTGCAGCAATTTATTTATAATACAATTCTATTGGGTGGTAATTTGAATTGGGTTAGTTGGGTGGTTCTTCTGGTCTTGGCTGGGCTCATTTATATTGTTGGGTTCCGTTGATCATCAGTCAGATACTTGCTGACCTAGGATGGCCTCAACGGGTATGTCACATCTCTGCTTAACATGCTTTCTCATTTTTTTAGCAAGCTATTTTTGGGCTTCATATATTGTGGCTGGACAGGGCTCCAAAAGAGAAAAAGCAAGTGGAAGTAGAAAGGACTCTTCAGCCCTAGGCTTGAATCTGGCCTTTACTGACTTATACAGCATCCTATTGGCCAAAAAAAGGTCATAAGGCCAAGCCAGCTGGACGAGGAGGACAAAGAGACTCTATCTTTTAATGGTAGGACTTGCAAATGGTGAGAGTATAGGGAAAGTAAAGGATTATGGCCATCTATGCAGTCTACCACAGAGGTACAGTTTTGATAACGTATCACTTGTATACATTATGGAGTATAAGTCAATATCACAAGAAATAGTACAACACATACATAGACAGTGGAATAATTGCTTCACATTTTTTTTCCTTTTTCTGAATACATTGTTATTTTTATATATTTGTTGTTTAATTAAATTTTTATTGAGGTAACATTGGTTTATAACATTATGCAAATTTCGGGTGTACATCATTGTATTTCGATTTCTGTGTAGACTACATCATGCTCACTATCCAAAGTCTAATTGCCATCCATCACCATAAAACTGTGCCCTTTTATCCATTTTGCTCTCCCCACTCCGCTCTTTCCCTCTGGCAACTACCAATCTATTCTCTGTGCCTATGTGTTTGTCGTCGTTTTTGTTTATCTTCTACAGATGAGTAAAATCATATGGCATTTGGCTTTCTCAGTCTGACTTACTTCGCTTAGCATAATGCTCTCGAGTTCCATCCATGTTGTCACAAATGGCAAGATTTCATCTTTCTTATGGCTGAGTAGTATTCCACTGTGTTTATATACCACATCTTCTTTAGCCATTCATTCACTGATGGACACTTAGGTTGTTTCCAAGTCTTGGCTATTGTGAATAATGCTGCAATGAACACAGGGGTATATACATCTTTTTGAATTAGTGTTTTTTGTGTTCTTTGGATAAATACCCAGTAGTGGAATTGCTGGATCATATGGTAATTATATTCTTAATTTTTTGAGATATCTCCCTACTGTTTTCCAGTAGGCTGCACCAGTTTACTTCCCCATCAGCAGTGTACAAGGGTTCACTTTTCTTCACATCCTCTCCAACACTTGTTATTTCTTGTCTTTTTAAACAATAACCATGATGACAGGCGTGAGGTGATAATTGCTTCAGCTCCACATTTACTTTTGTTTCTATCACTTATTCTGTTCTACTCATTGTTCAACAAGTGTAACTTGTACTTTCTTGCCTTGTTATTGTTCTTTGCCTAATTGCTCAAGTTTCTGATGTTGCTGACACCTCTCTGGCTGTCTGATACCTCTCTTGCTTTTAAATCCAGTTTTATTGGTTGTCAACAGAAAACTCACCACCTATGGGAAGTTTTCTATGATTACTCCAAGTGAAGATAACTTTTCCTTCTTAGGACCTATAGAAATTGTTCTCAATTTTGGCCATACATTAAAATATTATGGAAAATTTAAAAAGTCAATGCCCAGATGACATCTCAGATCAACTAAACCCAGATCTCTGGAAGAGGGATCCTAGCATCAGCTCCCATGGTGGTTCTAATGCACAGCTAAGGTTGAGAACCATTGTTCTAGAATAATTTCTGATAAACTTACTCATTTGTTAATTATCAGAATAGGGTTATAGTGGTTTATTTCCATCTATATTGTAAGCTCTTTGAGGATAGGGACCTAGTATGGTGCTTCATACCTAGTTGGCATTCAGTATGGGGTTGCTGATAAAGTGAGCTAGAATTAAGATCCATTTTTATAATAAAATTCAAAATAGCTATATAAATGTTTTAATGAAACATCTTTTCAAAAATCATAACATTTTCTGATTTTAGAAAATAAGTATAAAAATTAATTCTTCAGAAATATTTGTAAAGTCAACAAAATTTTGAACATTAAACTGATTTGTATTTTTTAATATGTTAATTTGCAAACTTTTTTCCCCATAGATGTATTTGATTTTGTCTTCTCAACTGTTATTACGTTAGAGAAGTCTTTTACTTTATTTTATATTCCAGAATACAAATAATTACAGCTATATATGTATATATCCACAGAATTAAAATTTGACTGCTGCAATGGCAGTATGGGTGGTTTTTAGAAAAATGCGAGTTCCACTTTCCTTCAGACACTAAAAAACAATATTCAGCTAAGGTACAAATCAATTTTAAAGTACAAATGTACTTTAACAACAGCCACAGATGAAGAAATGATTGACTTGAATTGCTAAGTCATTTCATACAATGATACCAGGGTAAAATATTTCAAAATTGTTCTTACTGAATGTTCTTCTATTCCTCCCACATACACGGAAGGAAAAGAAATCGCTATATAGTCAAAGTAAATTTACATTCGTATGTACAATCTGAACTCCCTCAGAACTAGAAAAATTTCTTTTATGTCCTTGGAACATATTTACTTAAAGAAAAGAGATCTTGCTGCTGTTACTTTTGGTATTCATTTCTTCTATAGCCAAAGAATAAGTGATGAATGAGAGAATAAAGAGGAGGGGCAAATAGAAGATCTATTTATATGGTAGTGTCTGTAGGTGGTTTATGTTTTTATACATATTTGACCTACACTTTATTAAGACTTTCATTCATCACTCAAAAAACATTCCTCAAGGTGAAAAAGGAAACAAAACCAGTCAGGTATATCTAACAAAAGGGCAAAGAAGGACCGATATCCTCAAAAAGAAAAAATTGTCCTCACCCATGAAGGCCTTGAAATTCAAGTGGTGGCTTTCACATATATCAAAATTTGATTCAAGACCTTCAAATTTCATAACTGAGAAATGAAGATCTTCCGCCTAGACTCAGGAAGAGATGGGAAAAATGGCACAGTATATTTACAGTAAATATTTAATTTGCCTTTTCCCCATCTCCTTTGACTTTCCCATTATTTTGGACTAATTAGTGACCTATATGAAGAGTAGACTTGGGAAGATTAGTGGAGAGCCGTGTCAGGAAAATCAAGTGATTTATTAAAACACTGCTTTTCTTTTTCTTTTTCTTTTTTTTTGGTGAGAAAGATTAGCCCTGAGATAACATCCGTTGCCAATCCTCCTCTTTTTACTGAGGAAGATTGGCCCTGGGCTAACAGCCGTGCCCATCTTCCTCTACTTTTTTTATATGTGTGATGCCTGCCACAGAATGGCTCGACAAGCGTTGCGTAAGTCCGTGCCTGGGATCCGAATTCAGGAACCCTGGGCGGCTGAAGTGGAATGCTCATTTAACCACTACACCACCAGGCCAGCCCCTAAAACACTGCTCTTTTTGTTATGCGAGAGGGAGAAAATTAATATATAGGTCGTGAGTTTTTCCACCGAGGAGAGTTTCTGTTAGTCTTTGGTCCTCCAGGTGTTTGCTGTGCAGAATGAAGATAATGGGTGATGGAGGAGGAAATAAAAGATTGATTGCATAGGTTTTACTTAGGAAAGAGCTTTTGCTCACAGAATTGTCTTGAAGTAGAGAAAGGGGATCCAAAAAATATTAATGGACTAGAGCTGATAATACTAGTGGGATTGTTGAATATGTAAGGTCAAAGGAAAAGAAGCATATGATTTTCAGATTCATGGTTTGGGCACCTAGGGTATGGTGGTACGAAAATATGAAACACAAGAAGAACAATAGGTTTGGGGGTAAAAGTATACACCTCAGTTTTGGTCATGTTTGGGTAATTGTGGAATACCCATATGGAGAAAGCAGTTGGATGGATGGGTCTGGAGTTCAGAAGAGAGGATTAGCTGGAGCTGGAGATTGGGAGTCTCCAGTATAGTAACAACTAACACTAGAACAGTGTGTGCTGTGTGTTATGTACCATTATAAGCAATCACACTAGAGGTCAAGTCATTTAATACAGGAACCTCATGAGGAAGATCCATCATTGTTATCATCTCCATCTCACAGATGAGGAAATTTAGGCTCAGAGAGGTTGAGTAAATTGCTAAAAATTACCCAGGGAGGAAGACACAGAGCTAGTTTTCTAACGAGAAACACTCTGTCTCTGGAGTCCAAACTATTAACCACTCTATATTGCTTCACATAAAACAGGTAGTTGAAAGAGTTAGTTCAGGAATTTTTGAAGAGTAGGAAAAGAAGCGAGTCTAGGACAGCATGAAGAGAACAAAAAATATCAAAGAAATCTAATTTAATGACTTTCTGTTCAACCACCACTTCCTTATATTCCGAACGTTTACTCTGTGCTCAACATTGTGAAACACATAACTTGATATTCTTGAAGGCTTTGTAATCTAATTGGAGAAATATTTAAGTATATAAATTCATCCACAAACAATACAACCCAGTTTATCCCTAGGTACCCAAATGTGTACTACAGATCTTAAATTCTGTAGGCATTAAGGAATGGGAGCAACAATATGAGATGGAGTTACTGAAAATATTTGACTAAATAGCAGTCTCTAAAATTGAGGCTTTAGTAGTTGTTAAAAGCCAAAGAATGAAACGCCTTGATGTGTCACGATAAACAGTAGGGGCTTACTGCTGATGGTGATTAAAGGCCTTCAAAGAATATTAGTGTTGGGAAAGAACTGAGCGGTAAAGAAAAAAGCAATGAGGCTGGTATAAGAATAGGTTGTGAGGATCATAATCAAAGAATGGAGTCAGTTTGTGGGGAGTGTCTGGGCTGGTGGAGGGGACGAGAGAATTTCTAATCAATGTTTTAAGATAAACCTGAAGAATGAAGAGATGGAAATGTTACAATGATTTCTTGTAAGATTATCATAAGACCTAAAGGATTACTCTCAGCCATCACAGGAACTTGCAAAAGAGATGGTAAAATTTAAAAATATGGGAGCCTTTTCAAGAATTTATGTATAACACTTTAATGTACAACACATTTAACACCGTGTTAATGATTTAATGTATAACATTTAACAATGTGTTAAATATGTTGGCCTTATCTTCACTTCTTTCTCAGTGTTCCACTGCAACTAGATGATCCAGCCATACCAACTGTTTTAGAATAGGTACGTTTTTCTGTTCAAAGAGAATAATATAGGGAAATAACCAGTGTAAAGTACTAACTGGGCACTAAGTTGGCAACTCTAGGCTTTTGATGCAGCCAATTCACTTTGAATTGAGTAAGATATTGAAGAATTTATTAAAGGGATATCAAACCAAAGTTTCCCTCATCGCATTTTATCTAAGGTTGTTCCTCAATAGAATCCTTACAAAAACACTGGTCATTACTCTTAAAGAAAGTTTATTTACATATTGTCCTCACTGATTGGTTAATTAATCTGCAAGTGTTGGTGAAGATGTGTGCTCAGCTTGAGCTAGTCACTGAGCAGATACAGAAACAATATGTAGGATAAACAGAAGTCGCAGTTTACCTGGCACACTTCTGTTTATATCTGTTTTGCCAGCAAATTATTAATTAGAATCCCCTTTCACTCTCAAATGTGCCCTGATTTGGACCTTCAATTGTATGGTTATTCTAAGCATTAGAGGTGATACCCCAAGTAATAGACTGTATCAGGGAATATGGAAACCGTGACTTTAGTGTTTCCTATTGTTCTGAAGATAAAAAACCAAATTCTTAAGATAAAGACCAGTATCTTACCAGATACTGCACGGTTTGGATCTTCCCTTCGTTTTTCTTGGGGCTCTAGTCATCCCACCACTCTGTTAGCTTCTTAAATGTGTCATTTTCCTACGTGACTCAGAGACTTTGCCCACAATATCCCCTCTACCTGGAATGTATTCCTCCCACATGCCACCCGCACCCCCCAAATCACACAATCTTTGCCTATTAAATTCTACTCATTATCAGATCTCAATATAAACAGCTCCCTCTATGGGAAATCTATTGTTACTCTTTGACTAGTTCATCATCCTGATGTATATATTTATATGTATATCTCATCCTGAGATATACTATATATATATAGTAGTTTTCATTCATAAGATTTAAGACTTCGCAATTTCATGTGTGTCATTATTTTATTAAAGCCTATCTCCCCGTTAGAAAGTAAACTCATGGAAATCGAGTTCTTCAGTTTACTCATATTGGTGTCATCAGCTCCTGCGACAATAGTTGATTGATACCTAGTCACTACTCAGTAAATACTGATTAGAATATTAAATTAACTAATTTAGGAAACACTTGTTGCTACACAGCTAGGGAACTATTTAGTGCAGAATGGTGAGTTGTACTGTCAATAATTGCAATAGAACCTCAATGAAAGGAGACATTAGTGTTGGGGGAAAATGTTGGAGAGTTTTGTGGCAGAGGGCTTGAACTTTAAATGGTTTAAAGTGTTGAGCTATGTTGAGGGGAGAATGTAGATAATTCCAATTTGTGGTGGAAATGGCGATTGGTGAGCAGAATCAGTAAAAAGGCAGATATAATAATGTTTACGTAGAATAACAGAGAGATTGTCTTGATTGATTTGGAGATACCCTCCAACCTGGGTAGCAAAGTGAAATAAGTGGCATGTTAGGAAGATGGTGTGGACTGTAAGATGCAGGAGAGTGTAGGTAGGGGAAAAATTTTTCAGAAACCAAAGTTGGAAAAACCAAAGTTGGAAACAAGGGCCTTGACCGGGATAATGACAATGAGAATGAAGTTGGCTGATTGAATGTGAGACAATTTGGAGGAAGAAAACATAGAACATGTGTCAAATTGTATTTAGGCATAAAAACAGGAAGGGTTTGTAGGTCATACTAATTGTAGGTCATACTTTCTAGTTTGGGTGTTGGTAAAAGTTTGGTGCCACTAACAAAAGTAGGAACATTGAATAGGGAACTCTTGTGGTTTGGGAGGATGAAATAATTCAACCCTGAACAATTTAAAACTGAAGGGGGTAAATAAAATAAAATAAAAGCTGTCCTAGAAGTAATGTATTGGAAAATTGAATCATGGAAGTCAAGGGAGAAATTTTAAGAAAGAATTGTATTGAGTTTAGGGATAGGATGGATGTTTACTTCAAAAGAAAAGAGAGGTTGATGAAAATGAGAACTGCAAAGAAAGTTAGGTTAGGCAATAGGGGGACTTTTGTAAAATGGTGGCAGAAGCAGAATTTTAGAAAGTGAGGCAAGAAAGACTTGACAAGTAAGCAAAGGAAAAAGATGAGAAAGAAAATTCTGAACTGAGAGAGAAAGGGGCAGGACTGGATTGCAGCTACAAGGTGTAAAAGAAAAATTACACCTCACCAGTTAAATGAGCAAGAAAGACTGTATTCAAGACTATTGCAAAAGAGGAGAGAGGGTGTACTCAACTCTGCTGAAACAACAGCTGGGAGGACTTTTTTAATGCTGAAATGATGTAATGGAAAAGTACTGGAGGACATTAGAGGGAGGTTGGTCAATGTGATTAGGCCATTTGTTTTTTTAAATTGTCACTTATTGAAGTTAGGTTCGTACCCTCCCTCAGAGACTGGGAGATAGGGGCTCTATCTTTCTGAATGATTACATTTCAAAAGGGATGACTCCCAGGTCCTTTAGAAAGATATTCCAGGGTGGTAGAAGATTTACATCTCAAAAAGGCAGAAAAAGAATTTATAATAAATTTTCTAAAGAAAATGCAATAAGAAAAGGGAGGTCAGGAGCCTATAATTAGGAAAAAGCCTGTCTAAAGTTTAGTCAAGCTGAGGGGAACATTGAGCCCATCTTGGTCAAATGGGAGCCACAGGCAGGTTTACTTTATTTAAGATGAAAAATATGAATCTAGAATCAACTTTGCCAACTGAGGACATGTAAGAGCCATATATGATATCTAGCTAATGATTGTTTTCTTTGGTGCAAAAATTTAGAAGCTATACTTCTGTGAGATGATTCAACAGTTATCACTGTTGGGACGATCGGGTCACAGATAGTTACTCTTTTATACATAGCTGTTTTTGAAACTCTGAACCTCAGTTTTGCCAGTTATTTCAGACTCAGGAAACATTTTCTGGAAGCTAACTTGTGTTGTCAAAAATGCTAAATAATATGTGATGAGGCATTCTATTTCAAAGAATTTTGGTTTTATAGCTGATACCCTCAATGGCAATAATCCCCCAATTATTCTTTCAGAGAAAGAAACAACTCTTAATGTAGACACCAAATTATTTATTTATTTTTTATTTCTTCTAATAGGATGGTCCTACTTCACTCATTCATTTGTTCCATCAAGATTTATCATCTACTGTGTGGCTGACATTATGCTCCAGTTTTTAAAACCTGTGATATCATTTGTATAAACTACCACCCTCATTGATGTTCAGAGTACAAACCGAACTTCATGTCAGGAGCTCTACACAAATCTGTAAACTTTTCCATAAGATTCCAGCCTCTGCCAGCTAATTCATCCTATACAATAATATTCTTTCTAAAAGTACATCTTGTTGGTTTTCTACCCAAATGACATGGCTTTTGCCTATCTGTTAAGGTTGAAATGTTTTGGGGTTATAATTAAGGCTTTCCTCAATCTAATGCCTTCTTCTCTATAAAATGTCTTCTCTCCAGTCAAATACACCTGGAAGAATTAAAGAGCTAACTAACTCACACTAAGTTTTTAGCAGTATAAGGTTCCATTTTATTCCTGGAACAAACCTGAAAGGTTGTAGAAGGATGACATAATATAGAAAAGGGTAGTTGGATGATTCAAAGATGAATTTAGTTTTATCGTATCTACACTAAAATATAAATTGTAGGCTTTGCTTATGCATGACAGGCAGGAACTTGTCACTGAAGCAAGGTGTGCTAAAAAAATGGCTCAAGTGTTGATAACTGGCCAGAGTCTAGGAGAACCTGGTATGTTAAGAGCATTGGAAACATTTAAGCTTTTCATGTTGTGCCCAATGTCAAAAATTCGTGTCTAAATTTTAGGTTAAGCTAAACTGCTAACCTGTGCAAGCACCTTGTTTTAAGCCAAAAAAAGATCACAAAGTGCTACAACTGGTATACGTAGTAAATTATCTTCCTTGAGAAAACATGTCCCTTTCCTAGTAATATCACCAGTACAATAAGGTAACTAAATTTAATCTTTAAAAATAAAAGTAAAATTCTCTTTCTTCTGTAACAGATACCTATTGTTTGTTTGTTGCTAAAATGGATATTGAATTTATCCATTTTAGTATAAAAATATAAAGATGTATATAAATATAAGTTAATCTATAAATATAAAGACATAAAATTTATCCATTTTTTCCTGGTTTAACTAGCAAACCTTAATAATCTGTTTTAGCAATAAACAGTGCATGAAATGAACAGCTCTAGGCTTCTATTGATGGGCCAAGGATCTGATTAAATAGATGCAGCTGGTTTGAAACTCCTGGAAGCTTCAATTTTCAAACTTCGCAGTTCTTTGATTATTTTAGTCCTATACTTTTATCACCTATCTACAGATCTCTAACAACCATGTTCACCACAGTAACACTAAAGTACTCTGACATGAGGTGGGTGTCTTCTTTCCTACTTTTTTTAATATAAATCACAAAATGATAGTGAGAAGTTTAGATCTCAGCTCCTGCTGGGAACAAAGCTTTCAGAACTGAGTCCAGATGATCTCCTGTAGAGCCTACCAGTCCGAAATATGTCATGGTTTTGTAGTTGTAGTAAGGAGTTATAAAATATAAGTTCTAAAAAATGGACTTGTATCTCC
Organism: Tapirus indicus; assembly: GCA_031878705.1. Taxonomy (NCBI): domain Eukaryota; kingdom Metazoa; phylum Chordata; class Mammalia; order Perissodactyla; family Tapiridae; genus Tapirus; species Tapirus indicus. The sequence goes on along the minus strand of CM062921.1, from coordinate 110,398,028 downwards.
TCCCTAACATCTTGCTGTTAGCCACGGAGCCTGAATTTAAAGGGAAGCACAGGGCAGAAGATCAAATTCTTAGGAGCAGGATGCTTGCTTCATGCCAGAGGAGTTCAACTACACTTAAACACCTACGGAGCTTCAGTTGCACGGTTGCCACCTCTTTCAGAACATCAAATAGGCACTAGACACTTTAATTGGCTCTGTACTTCAAATTGGAAAGTACTTGGAATGTACTGTCTTTCAGAAACCTACCTCTTCCTAAATATGTCATAAAAGACAAGGCTCTATATGTATAACCAAACGCATGTGTGTGTGCGCACATGCAGGTTTTAATCATCATCAGCTTTACCAACAACATGGTGACAACTGCACTCTATTGCAGATTCTTGTGTTTAAGAGGCATGATTATAAAAATGTTTATCATCAAGTGTGTCATACATGGCATTCTATCTGAAGCATTCCATCTACCAGGCTTCAGGATAAATTCTACTGTCACAAGGTATACGTTCAGAGTAGGCTCACGCTTCCGTCTCTGTATTGTATCCCGTGGAGAATCTTGCTGGGGCCAGGGTGCCAGTGGAGGGACATTGCCCTCCTGCTATTTTACCTGTTAGAGGACAGGCATGAGAAAGCAGCCTCATCAGTAATCAGACTGACTGACATCAAGAAGACTGGATACCTGGTTGTCAGATGTTCACAGAAGTCAGTTGGAAATATCTGCTGCCAAACATCCAGACATCTTGGGCCCAGAGGAATGTTATGGTGGATAGAAGCCTGAATTCCCCTGAAACATCAAGACTGCATGCAAAGCTCCTTTCACTGGGAAAACTGGGAGTGAGGTGTCACCTAGTTCTTATTCCAGGTAGCCCAGCATGACTTAGAAAATACTACTCATTGTACCTAGAATATTTGGTGTGAGCCAAGAATTGGGAGAAACTTTTTGCAAAGTTTATTTCATTTAATCCTCATAACCACCCTATGAAGCAGAAACCATTTCAATTCTCCATCTTCTAATTATGGAAATTGAAATATAACAAGATTATATAACTCTACCATGGCTACATGGTCAGTGGTAGAGCCAGTTTTGGAGGACAAGTTTTCTAATCACTGCAGTATATAGATATGGCAGATGAATAGAAGCTCATTTACAAAACATTGACCAAATTTATTTATCTTTACAATGTTAATGTATTATTTTTAGCATTAAAAATGTTACAAAAAGCAATAGATACATTGGACTGATTGCTGGCTATGGCACCAAAATTCATCCCAAATGAGGAACTGATAACACCTAACATGTGTTAATTTCCTTCTCCCTATTTCTAATTAAGGAGTGCCAGAAGGCAGGCTAGGAAAGGTAGTATGACCAAGAGTAAGTCTAGGGACAGTCCAGGTAAAATTATTAAGTAGGTGGTTCGTCATCAGTTTCAGCGTCTTCATCAGAACTTCAAAATTCTCGGCATGAATGACCCTGTCCAATAGCCTCCATAATAAGAGAATTGACCAAATTCTAACACGGATTCTATTGGCCTAAGACCATCTCCCAAGAATGAACCCAGCCACTCTCAAAGTATTTGCCTGAGGAAAGTCATCTCTAAAAGAATTTACTGTTTGTTCCAGCCAAAATATGACTATAGGTCCCTGACCTCCCTTTTCTTTGAAATGCAAACATCCAGAGACAAAGCTCTCTTGTCTCCCAATTGCTGTGGGAGGGTGAGAGCCTAACTATGGTGGGCACCCTGCTCCAATTTGCAAAACTACCTCCTCTCCTAAAGATATGAAAGGCTTGTTTCTCCATCAGATGAGTGCCAATCAACTAACTCAGATGACCTGATCGCATTGACCAAACCCCCTTAACGTCCTTGGTACTTTTCTTCAGCATATCCCAGCATTTAAAAAGCCTCCCACCATTTTTTTCAACAGAACTGAGTTCAGTTTACAAGGAGTCTCTCTTCCCTACTGGAGTAGTCTGAATAAAATCTGTCTTACCAGCTTGCACAAGTGTCCAGCTTTGATTCTCTTCGACGTTCATGCTTTCCTAACGACTTCCCACACTTCTTTTCTAGCCAAGATCCCTCGCTATGATGTCCAACATTGACTTGGCATCCCCAGAAATGTCCTTACATCTAGAAGTTCCCTAAAATGCCCTTAAAATTTATTTACCTCTCCTAGAAGTTTACTAGCCCTGTACTTCTCAAATATTAATTGACATATGAATCACCTAGGGATCTTGTTAAAATGCAGAATCCTGCCAGTAGGTACAGGGTAGGGCTCAGGATTCTGCACTTCATCCAAGCTCCCATGTGATACATGTACTGCAGGTTCACACACCTCCCTTCAGTAGCAAGGCAGAAGACACCTACTTATATTGATTGATACACTCTTTTTGGTCATTGTTTAATGATCAACTCAGTGAAGCCCTCCCTGATCATGCCACTTAAAATAGCAGATATTCTCCAATCCCTATTCTTGACACTCCCTTCTCTCTTCTCTGCAATGTTTTCCTCCAGAGCTCTTTTTACTGTCTGAATTATTTTATTTATTTATCTATGTTTTGTTTATTATGTATTTCTTCCTGGAAGGATATAAGCTGCATGAGGGCATAGATATGTGTCCTTCTTGTTTACAACCATATCTGTATTGTCTAGAACCTTTCTTGACACACCATAGGTGCTTAAGGAATACATCTAATGAATTAAGGATCATCTCAATTATATGTAGAATTAATGGCTTAGTTTGATTGAACTTCTAAGGTAACACGTACAATAAGAACATGGATACAAGGGAAACCAAATGGAGTGATTAAACAGCAGGATTTCCAAGCAATGTGGGAGAAACATTATGGATAAAAAGACCAATAGACATTCTTCAGATATGACCATCCAGGTGACTCCTCTGGTTGCTCAAATTAGCTATCACTGGACAGTCTGCAAGATTACTTAATTATTGCAAAATAAAGCCCATATTCCTTCTACTCTCAGGTCACTTTTAATAACAATATTCTGCAGATGATAAGAAATCTGTAGGAAATAGAGTACAGTTTACTATTTTCAAATTAATTTCACAATTTTTTTCTTGCTGCTGCCTCTTCTTACTCACTTTTATTCTTCCTAACTCCAAATACTTACTTTCTATTATAAAATGTACTATCACATAAAAATTAGAATATCTCTCCAGCAGTAAGGCCATTGCAGCGAGTGCAGCATAAGCCCTGTACACATCAGCATTTAGAACAATGGTCCTTAACCCTGATTTTATAACTAATATTTTATGATAGCCCCATCACTCTCCTGACACGATAGTCATTGGTAGAACAACATTTGAAAAAAAGTGAATACATATGTCTTACATGTAATATGAATGAGACCTAACAAAAAGGTATTTGTAATAAAATAATAAAAAAATAAGGTATAAATACTTGTACACAGTTATATCAGAAATTCTTATTTTCTCCCTACATTCTGTAGGGATTGGTACCCACTGGATTGGAAGGCTTTACATGAAGAATTCTGCTACTGTAAGTACATGAAAAGATATCTATCTTTGACAATATGTAGTTTTGTGTACATAGAATTTGTTGATTTCTTAAACGTTCCGGAAAACCTTGACAACTTTTCACTCTATAGCAGGAGCAGAAATCCTCCATGAGTTCTGCCCTGTGCACCTAGAGATTTCCCCAACCCCTGAGCCTTTCTTTGTCCACTAGTAGGTTTGCTTCTCTCCAGGTTGAAAAGCTGCCTTTTGGTTGTTTCTTATTTGTGAATAGGGCACATTTTCAGACCTTTTCACATTGTTAGTTTAATGCACACTCTCCCCTCTCCAAAATAGTCACATTCTTCTTGCAGTGAAGTGCCCAGGATTTATACTGATGCTATTGTTAACATCTCATATATAAGAAGTAAGATTAGCTCTAAAAATATAAGCATAAAAATGTCTCTTGATGTTTTTCAAAAATTTTCCTCCTTCCCAATGTATCCTGTATTTTTAATATGTTGAAACCGAGTTCCTATAACCTACAGCTTTTCCCTTCACCTTTACATTCCCATTGCCATCATAAACTAACTAGCCCTGCCTCATTTTTTAATTTGTTATTCATGAGGATTTTGTGACTTCCTTTGGAATGCATATCTTTGCTTAAGGAATACATTTTTAGCTCCATTTTAAACAAAAGCACATGATTATTTGAGAGGATTTGTTATAGCAAATAAGGAGATTATTAAATACATTGTTAAGAAAGGCCCATAAAATACATTTTTAAAGAGGAATTGAGGAATCTATGAAAATACACCAGAAGGAAAGTAAAAAGAGTGGTACTGTGATGACAAAAACCAGCCCCTCCATAATAAACCAAATTCTCTGTCACATATTCTACAAGTAAATCTTCATAACCACTTCAGTGTCATACTCCTTTTTGTCCTTTAGAACTAATACTGTGACACTCCTTGCTATCAAAGTGAATATTTGAAGCTCTTTTGAGATTTATGTTTGATCTCCTTCACTGTCATTTTCCCTCTTTTCATGTACTGTACTTGAATTGCTTTTCCAGTGTATATTGTCGGCAAAGTTTGTTTCCTAGTGAATCCAAGGGCCTGGAGCCCCTGCGGATCCTAAAACAATTCCTGGTAAGGTGGGGACGTCTTGAATTGTGTTTCTGTATGAAAGATTAGGTCAGGATAGTTTAAGAAATAAGATGTGATATGTCTTTTTTTTGGCTGGTGGTCGATCCCCCTAATTTTTCCTGCCCTCATATCTAAAATAAATGAAGAAAGCCACTTTTCAAAATTTCCAAATCTATGGTCTCCTTATGCAACATAAGACTTTGAGTCTGTCAAATCCTTCATGAGTTACGGGGATACAGCACCTTTAGAAATGTTACAACTTTTCTTGCCAGAAACATCGCTGTTTTTTACCATCCAAGAAATACATGTTTTAAAAAATATGTTGTGCTGAGACAATAGGCATGAATTACCTTAGATGGGCTATCACAGACACTTAACATTTTGCAGATATAAACTAATTCCTTAGGTAGATATAACGACTGAAGTCACTTAAAACTGTGTGCAGGGGGGCCAGCCCCATGGCACAGCATTTAAGTTCACGCATTCCCTTTCAGCAGTGGCCTGGGGTTCACCAGTTCAGATCCTGGGTGTGGACCTACTCAAACCTCATCAAGCCATGCTGAGGCAGCATCCCACATAGAAAAACTAGAAGGACTTACAATTAGGATATACAACTATGTACTGGGGCTTTGGGGAGAAAAAGAAAGAAAAAGAGGAAGATTGGCAACAGATGTTAGCTCAGGGCCAATCTTCCTCAAAAAAAGTTATAAAAAATGTGTGCAAGAAGTTTACCACACAATATGTGTTACAACTTAAAAGAAAAAGGTATTTCCCAAACCTACTTAGGGCCAGAACATTTTCTGGGACACATTTTCCTGCCCTTTTGGGAAGTAGTTAACATTCATGATAAAATGCTTGAGCAATTTTCTGAGAGACCTTCAAGAAATTAAGATCTCTACTGGGAATATTTCCTCATTCAACTAACACTCTGATTTATAAAGAGGTTAAACCTTTAAACCAGTAATTTTTTTCTACAAAATGATTGCCAAACCAATCTTTTTTTTCCTTACAAAATAGGTCTACCTAGAAGGAATCTTTTCATTGGCTTACTTAGAACTCTCTTGTCGAATTTGAATTAAAACTTGACATATGTTTGTAACTGATTTATCTAAGAAATTGTTTTAACAATTTGGCTAAAGTCTCAAAAGTTGCCAACGTTCATAGCTTGGAGCAGTTAACAAAATCATATAATAGATTTCTGCTTATGTGGCTCATGTGAAGGCTAATAATAAACTAGCTTGAGAAAGACTAAATCTTGATTACAGGTACCAGTTTAAGAAGTTATTACCTGAGAGTTTCAAATGTGAGGAAATTAAAAGTCAGTGCCATTTATTCACAAAAATATAGAATGCCATATGTGAATAACCATCCTTTTAAAAAGAAGTATACAAAACAAGCTGAAATTGATGGATTTGATCATTGTTTTTCTGTAAGAGTAAAAATAACTTAGGTTAAATATAAAGCTATAACGTTGTTAGACCTTTACAAATAACTATCACAGATCTATAGATTCTTGAGAGTTTGAACTTGAAGCTATTCATGTCTAAAGGCTTTTGAAACATGTCTAGAAAGACTTCAGAGGTAATTAATTTATGAGCCACTCAAAAAAAGTCACATTTTGTTTTTGATCACAGTGATGCTAAACTAGATCATTTTCTATATTAAGAAAATAGAGCTTCAAATAAGTTTTGGCTGACTCTCAAAATGGGATTTACTATTACCGAGTAGAGATAAACCACTATTGAGGACACTCATGTCAGCTTGCTATTGGTCCTGAAGGTTGTTCTGAATTGGGGGGTCAAACATATTTTGATTCATGCTAGTATCTTTGGGATATGTTTACCATTTTATGATAATTACTATGGGAGGACAATAATCACTTGGATCTTTCCATAGGTTTGTTTACAAGCCAATATTGTTAATATATTTTGATTCTTGGTATGGAGATATATGGAGAATGCATACTATATAGTGTATGCAAGCCTTTATCTATTACATACTATTTATTGTTTCTCAAATTAAATACTTCATTATGTTATATATCAGAATATATCATATCTTGAGCAATTCAGAACTGCACATTTTCAATAGAATTGTTGTATTTTAGGTTGGTAATAGATCTTAGAGAAGAGTTAGGCAAACAGCTTTTATTTTTAAATGCTTGGAAACTAAGGCCTTGGAAAAATATAAGAAACAAATCAGAATACATTTGGCAAACTCTTTTTTAATTTTTCAAACTTCTTTAACGTTCTTTCTTCTTTCAAAAATAAATCTCTCATTTCTGAGGACTTTCATGAATTTAAGAGAAATTAAAAATCTTTCAAGAAAATCTCTTGCCTCTACAAATCTGAACCTTCTCTGTGGAAAATTATGATCAGTCTGCTAAAATAACAATCTGGTTTTTTTTTTTGTAAAATTTCTTCATTATTAAAAAAAATGTCTGAATAACTCTGAATGACTTGTATTCAATTATATAAATCTAATGAAACATAGAATAGTCCTTACCATTTGAACAATTATTATATATACTGATTTACTCAGATGTGTTCAACTGAATAAATAAATACTATCCTCTGTTCAAATGTTATTATTTAAATAATTACAATTAAAAAAATAGAGAGATGTTTCCCTTTGGGAATAAATGGCCATTGATTCTACATTAGAAATGACATAGCTCCAAAGAAGATCTATCTTTGTCAAGCTTTGGAGGGTAATGCCTCCAGTATGATTTAGGGAACTCAGTTTGTTTTAACCAAAACTATTTCATCAGCCCTTTCCCTTTGTACAGGTTCTAGGTCTTATCTTCTCAAATCCTTCCCCAGGCCCTATATTCTTTGTCTTATGCAAAGCAATTTCAATTTAAGTTTCTCATTCCCACTATCCTGTTAAGCAAACCTAGGACTTTCTTTAGGATCCAGTATCTCCATAAGCCTGTGTGGGATGGTAAATAGCTCCTGATTTTGCTCTCTCGCAAATTATTTTTCCTGTCACATTAGCAAAACACACATTTCAACATGTATCCTCCCAACTGATAATGTTGTTTCCATAAAATTAAGAAGATAAAGTATAAAACTATAAAACCATTGGCTTGATAATAAAAGCTCTTTAGAAGGTTTAAAACCCATATTTCCCATTCAATTTCTGCTCTTCATCAGTGTATGATGCTGGCCGGAGGCACTGAACTGCTGATGTGCCCAATCAGCTGTGTTCTGTTGAGCATCCATATTTTAAGAGTGTGTTTCCTTTGTCAGTAAAGGTTAATTCTTTCTCCAGCATTTAATACATAAATCTTTCTCTCTACATCAGGGACCTTGGAAACAAATCCAGAACCTTATGTATAGATCCTTTTAATATTACCTTTAAATAATTCTCAAAGTGCAATGGAGCAATTCGGGCAAGGCTTCTATTACAGAAACCCTTCAAATCTCCTTTTGTCCCATCAAAGTCTCAATAGGAAGCAGGGCAGGATCAGAGGGAGGCAACGAGGGCAGGGTCATGGCAGTGAACCATTGGATCTTGTTTTAATTTAAAATTGAGACATTTGGTTCACCAGTGATTATCATCTTAATTTTGATTTTTTAATTACTGCATTAAAATATTATTTGTTTTGATTACTGAGTTTTTCGGCACTTCAAATTTTGTGCATGAGGCAAATGCCTCACTCGTGTTACCCTTGTCCTGGCCTTGCTCATGGAGACAATCTCTCTCTGATTGTTCAGTAGCAGAGACAGAACATGTATGAATTTGATGAAAAGGCAGCAATGATTTCATCGAGAGAGTAGCCAACACTGAAGAGCAATCCGGTACTACAAAACCACTAATATTTTCTTCTGAACAATTATAATAAAATTATCTTTTTCTGGCAACAGATTTGTGACTATGCCACAAAATTTTTCCTATATAGAGAAGCAGATGCTTTTCATGCTCTAAAGCTATGAAGGAAATGATGAAAAACAAATGACAAATATTAGTGGAAACGTCAATTGCTCCGAGAAGGAAGGAATGTGGCCTTTCATCAAAAACTCCAAAATGGGAGGAGGAATATGGTCCTCCTACATCCTTGATGAATTTAGGCAAGGTAACTGACTTTCTTCGCTCCGTTTTAGAATCAGGGTTTCTCTTCATGACTGGCTTCACTGTTGGCCAGTTTACAAAATACAGATGCCATTTTCTAAAAAGGAAAGAATCAAAACTGCTTAAGAAAGTTCCTGATTTCGAATGCTGGTAACAGGGATACTTAACCCTGAATACAACAGCAAATCTTTGTTCTATGCTCTTTTCCTCGAAAACGGATATATTGAGTAAAGTTGTAGAACTGAGCTAACAATCCAGTGCATGCAGCCAGTCACACTTGCTTAAATTTTTGACCATTCTTTTCAGAACTCAAAGTAGCCACTGATGCTCAGCATCCAATTATCATATAAGGACCAGATCTCTTTCATACTGTACAGTGTAAGTAATTTTTCAAATAGGCAGAGCACGTAATAAAACTTTGCTAGGTGTAGGGCTTATGAATGAAATAACCACATCTGGGTTTTGTGGCACGTATTCTCAAATAATAGAGGTCCAAGGGAGAGAAATCTTGTTCAAACAGCTGAATGTTATAAATGATGAAAGTGAGGTCCATAGAGGCAAAATAGCATAGTAAAATTAACAAATATAAACACAAGTTGACAAAGAAGGCGTGGAGACCTTAAAAATAAGCCTGAAAGACAACAGAGATCGCTTGTACTTTGAAGTGTAAATAATTCAGGATTTGAAATAATATATTTAAAATTCAAAACACATCACATGGTTTAAATCATCCAAGTCCTTAAGGAATTATTCTAAACCTGACTGTGTACTTTGTGGTGTCCTGCAGAGGTTATGTTCATCTAAGTTTGTAAATGGCAAAAGAACCACCTTCTTAAAGTGGAGAGCAGCATCCATCAGGGAATCATTCACTTGTGGAGTTGTCACTGAGACCTGGAGACAGGTTATTTACTTGATGAATAGAATCTACTGCCACTGCTGCCGTTTATCCTTACAGTTTTCAAGAATCCTTCACTCACTGTAATAAACCCTATCTCAAGCTTTTAGGTCTGATTCAAAATCCACTTGTATAGGGAGGTTCTATCACTATCCAAAGCCTTGGCAAGGCCCAGGGCTATTATGAAATAGGGTTGTATACATAAATTACAGGGCAATTATTTCTCATCCCTATATCCAATAATAGCACAGAAATGTCTGCGTTTTGAAATTGGACAACAACCATATGCTAAGGAAGTACAGAGCAAAAGAATTAAAAAAGCTCAGCGTGTACTACATAAAAGAGATATAACAGGGATAGCTGGAAAATCCATGTTCTATTTAAATTCCTTTCTTTCGACAGTTATAGAATATCTATAATTAATTTTATAATAATTATCAGGTATAAGCCCTCTTGGAAGTCTTGTGATGTAAAGACAGAAGCAAATCTGTACTCGTTTATGAAACAAAATGTTTGATTAGAGCATATTGATAAAATAAAATATTCATGATTTTAGTTTATTTTTTGTTGAATTTATTAATAATCTTTATATATTTATATACGTATGGCTTTGAGCAAAGACAAAGAAATACTCTAACTCATCCCTGATCATACAGTTGTTGTAAGAATCAGCTATTCTACTATTTTCCCAGCAGCAAAAAGACCAATCTTTTCAATAATACATTTCTTTCTGTACAGATTAAAACTCCATACTTATGGACTTAATTATGTACAAAGAAAAGAGGTCACTTTTCCACTAGCGATGGACTTTTATATTACAGGAATGTGAGTCAATTTTTTTCTTAACCTAAGTATATATATTTATACATATATATGTATATAATTTACCCTGTACCACTTTATTAGTTTAACATATAAACCTTAGATTTTTTGTCCATTCTATTACAAAGTGAATAAAAATTTTATGGTTGCACTGAAAGACCATGCGATTCAATTTTGCTTATGTTTCCCAATAGTGCTCAAAATAAAAAACCAAAAATTTACATATATAAAAATATTTCACTACCAAACCCATTAGTCCTATCAAATGTAAACCTTTAATAATTTAAAGGACCGATACATGATCTTAATAAATTGAAGTCAATTCTCAATATTTTAATAAAATAAAGGAGTTTTGTACTGATATGTAAATGGTCTTGCAGCTTTCCCATAGGTCTAGGTAGACTGAACAATCCCTTTCTTACACCATTCCTGACATGCCACCATATGTCACCAGCATGTTGATGATAACATTACATTGACTAGCATTGTTGACTACTTCCACACAAAGTGGGATCTGTTAGAAATTAAGCATAGCAACTCATTTTGGTATTATAGGTATTATATCCGTAAAAGGCATAACAGGCTGCATGGATCCATTTTAGAGTTTTTGCTTTTGTTTTCTGTCCTCAAGTCTATCTGGAGGCCCTGCCCCATTTAATGTGTGATGTTTGTTAAGTTCTTCTTAAATGTATTGCCAGTGTCAAAGATACTGAAGACCTCCGCTGTAGGTCATTCTCTTAACTTGGGTTATTTACAGAAGCCAGTTATTAGGACTCGTCCAATTGTGTTCCAGTCATCCACCACCTTCATGGGATGCATTAGGCACAAACGATTACAAAGGGACTTCTTTGAGAAGAAGCAGATGCTCACAGATCATGGAAAGAGTTAAGGAAACAGACAAACAACAATGCTCACAAACATTCAGTTTGACCCCTGCTTTCTGTCACCATGTCTGTACTTTCCTCGGCACATTTAACAAACCTCGTATCGAAGGGCTATGTTAGTCACCACATGCCTTAAGATTGACTAACCATTTAGTTACAATATGCATAGAACAAAGTGTGTGTTCCCAAACAGACATGATGCTATAGTGTATTTATTTCTTTAAATTAACACCACAGTAAACTACCAACTACAGTGAAGACAAAGAACACACTGGCAACTCCAAATCAAGCTGTGCTTTACAAATCACTATTTAAATAATAATAATAATAGTAATAATATTAAATGAAAGTGAAAACCTCACTTCTAGACTTAAGCCAGAGATCCAAGTCAGCCTTATAGGAATTTTAAGATAGGCAATTAATGAATGGTTATACTTTTCTAGAAATGAGAAATACTGTAAGCCTTTCCCTACAACGACTGCTTTGAACCTATTTTTTTTTCCAAAAAGCATGCAGGGACTATTTTCAGATGCTTGATTATGGAAGAAGGAAGAAAAGTAATGATTTTTGGTGTAATACAAGCAATCTGTAGAATCGAGCATACAATTTTGCATAAAACATTGCAGGTTAAAATAATATTGTAGGTTTCAAGCCATTGCATTACAGTTGAATAACTGTCACAATCAGGTTTTATAAAATTTAAAACTCTAAGTTTTGAAGTGAAGCAATGAAACTAAATTCTTAAACGATGACTTTTACCTTCATACAGCACAGAATAGCTATTTTTATTTGGATTGAAAAAGTTATTTACAACTAACATTGATTGAATCTTGGTAAAAGTCCAAGAACACATGAAGAGAAATATCCCCTCAGCTTTCTGAAAGATCAATGCACATGTCTGAGGTTAGAGAGATTCTTAACAGTGACAATCCTAGTCTCCTACTGTGGCCAGGCGTATAGTGTGTTCTTTTACTGAATTCAGAATTGAAAGCACCAAAATACAATTTAGATCTATAAAATGGGATTTGCTATTTAATCCTCCATAATTAATAGTTAACAATTTAGATGCAGGACACAGGTAACGAAAGAAGTTTTGATTGGTGCTGTTCAGTGGCTCACTTGAGTTGCCTTTTTAAAATCAGAGTTTTGTTTCCATTGAATCCAAGAACTCCTCATAAAATAGAGAAATACATATATCAAAGGAATTAAGTAAAAGTAGGTTAAAAATAAATAATTTACAACAACATTTTAAATCCTTTAATGATTGAAAGAAAGAAAAACATATAACACTGAATGCTAAACAAGTCTTTTGAACTTCTCTTGGGATTTGGGGTATATATTTAATAGTATATGTATATGTATGTTTTACATTTTGCATGTAGGCCAGAGCTGTCTAAAATATCTCTTCATAGTAGGCTATAGGGATCTATCAGGAGATAGAATAAAATAAGATCTGAGAATACTCTCAGTTTATTAGAGTATTTCTTTCTGCTTTGACAATCAGCAGGGATCATAAATTTGAAGCAAATCGTGGCTTTTCTGCATCTGGGTCTGTACTTAAGACTGAGGAAGATTCTCTCGGAAGAGCAGCTGCTGGTGGAGGGGGTGCTGGAGGGACTCCTCGGTTGGGGGGAATGGCTCCTGACGACATCTGTCGGAACAGGGTGACTCGCTGGGGGACAGTGCCCCTGCCCCCGGCCTGAAGGCCCGGGCCATGGACCGCTGTCACGGGTTGAGGGATGGAGGCCAGGGACTCACCCACAGTGGGATGAGGTCTGGAAATCAGGGTGGAAACCTCATGGGGCAGCGAGGGCTGTGAGGCGGAGAGGGGCCTGACTTCTCGGGTCAGGCTGGTGTTGTGAAGCGCCTGAGTGCTCTTGTGCACGTCGTTTTTCGGCGTGGAGCTGCCGGGGGTCTGTGGCTGTTGGGGCTGCTGCTGGGTCTGTGATGGCTGGGATTGCTGTAACTGCTGCTGCTGCTGCATGAGTGACAACTGGGAAGCAGTGGGGGAGGCATAGTGGAAAGTTCGAGTGGCCAGTGGGCTCTGTACAGGAGGGCTGCAGACCACAGTGGTGTAGGAGCAGGGCGAGAGGATGGCTGACGACTGGGGGGTCTGTGTGCTGGGACTGGGGGAATGCAGGTTGCTATGAGACAGACTGGTCGCTGTGTACACCGGCGGAGACTGTGTCCTCATACGAGAGGTCGGGGTGGTAGTTGAAGATGTGGAATTCAGGGCTGTCATCTGAGGATAATTGATGGGAGCGATTGCCTGCACCATCTCCCGGTCGTGTTTCACAATCTGCTTCAGGATCTCGTTCTCCTGATTGTTGAAAACACCAGTGTTCAGATCCTTCTGGAACTTTTGCAGAAGAATGGAATTTTTCTTTCCTGGCAGTGAAAGAAAGACAGGAACTTAGAAAGCTGACAAATGACTGGTGACAACTCCAAGTGAGGGCTGCTCCTGAAAACAGAAGCATGCCAGTGTTCCGTAGAAAAAGGCTTAAAAGCCAAGTCTAGTACTCACCTTTAGACTCCAAACAGAAATGTGGTTCCTGCTCTTCACGCTCCTGTGTCTTTCTGGTAAATCTTACCTTCTACGCAAGCCAAGTGGGAAAGTCTATAATATGGCAAAAGCCATCTTACAGGAGAAATGGAGATATTTGACATGAGGGCTATCTTGAAGGGTGGGAGAAGAAAGAGCATTGGCATCTGGATGGGCCTGGAATCAAGCTTTAAGTTTAAAGCTTCTTTTTTAGGAAAGAACAACAGAACACTTACTATGTGACAGGCACTCTACAAAAGGCTTTAGGTAGATTTATTTTATTTAATGCTCAAGTTTTTGAGGTAGGTGTATTCATAATCTCATTTCCCCTGAAAGGAGACTGAGACATAGGAAGGCTAAGAGCAATGCCCAGGAAAACATGGTTAATAAGTAACACGGGTGAGCGGGGAAAAGAGTAAATCTGATCGTAGATTTACTACAGACAATGAGCCAGCCACGTCTGTATCACATGAGTGCTTGCTAGAAATGCAGTCTCCTGGGCCTCACCCACTTGCAGAACCAGATGCTGTATCATCTTACCAAGATCCCAGGTGGTTCTCACATACAAGTTTGAGACCAGTGCCCTTCATCAGTAATTCTCTACCCTACCTGCATATTTTTCTCACCCCTGGAGCTTTAAAAAATACTGCCTTCCATCGGTACTCTACCAATTAAATTAGAATAAGCAGACAAGGGGTCCAGACTTAGGTACTTTAAAAGCAAATTTCCCCGGGGGATTCTTATGAGCAGGCGGATTGAGAATCACTTCATAATCTTTCCTCTTCTGGAAGGCTGTTGTGAAGATCAAGGGACATAGTGTATGGCAGCTCTCAGCTCACTCTAGAACCTCAATAAGCATTACTCTCCCTCCTGCCATTGTTTTTGGAGTGGTTTGCAATAAGCAGACATTCTCTGGCAGAATAAAAACTAGAATCAATAGTAGGTGGATGAAAGAGGGGAAAATCGGTGACTTTTTATGACATCACTGATAAACCCGGTACATATGGTAACTGTGACTCAATTTGCCATATTGCTAAATAAAGCATCACATCTAAAGTAACAAGGAATATTTTTGAATGGAAATGCATGTTATAATTTACTTGACTGCTGGGAAAAGCAATCGTTTTAAATGACTGCCAAAATAGTTACTTGTCTCTCCTTACAGAATTGTCCTAATTTCCCAAAGAACAAAAACTTATACATTAGTAATAAATATAAATGCTTGTCTAGCATATTCCCTTAACTAACTATAGTACACATTTATAAGCAATGGGCACAAAACTGAGAAGGATGATATTTCTTTGTGATCATGTGAATAGTCAACATTTCATAACCTAAGTATCTGTGACCTTGTGGAAAATTACTATAACTTTTAATGCACTGTTGGAATTTTATAAGGATTAAGAATGCAAATACTTGTGGCTTACTTTCAATTTTATTGCCTGTATTATTGATTGCAAACCATTTTATGCAAATTTTCTTTTAAAAAATTAACTGCAATAAGTTAGATGAGAGTGAAGCTGTATCAGATTAACAGAAATTCTCTATTTAAATATCCTGATTTTAATGCTTTCTCTAGAGATGTCTAGCTGGCTTAGGAAAAAACTCAGATGCTCAGAAATTAGTCTCTAGCTCTACCATGAACACTCACACACCACAAAGAGGAAAGTTATTTTCAAACTAAGTAAGGATGCCTTCAGGAGTACTCACTTTGTTATGGGCACTGTCTCCCTGGACACTATGTCCTGTTAAACCTCTAAGTTGTCAATGTGAATTTCTAATGTGTGTTATGTCTAATGGTATGTCCAAATACTACCTTTACTTCTCCTAACCTAATTTAGATCCTTGTGCAGTCAGTCTTCCTATGAATATAGCAGGAAAGAAAGACGTGAAGTGCAGAAGAAAAGCTGACAGAACAGTAAGAAGGAACCAGACGAAGAACTTCTTTGTTTACTTTCAAAGGATCCCAACCCGACCTCTTTTGAGTTCATTGATTCCTTCATCCCTCCCTACCTCTCTTCAATAGTCTTCATTGTGTACTAGGTACTGTGGAAGTAATAGCGAATTAGACATGATCTCTCCATTCACAAAGCTTAGCATCGCTAGAGCAATTGCAATAATGAAGCAGTGCTGTGATGGAGGAACTTTCCAGGGGTATGGTCGAACATAGCCAGGTACTCAGCCTGTTATGTGGGTGGGAGGCCATACAAGTGATGGGAAGGGAAGTGATGTCTAAACTGAGATCTGAAGGTTAGTAGAGTTAAGCAAGGAAAGGGGGAGAGTAGAATAGGATGGGGAGGAGGATCTGGGTGTGGAAAATGAGTGCAGACCGTTTTCTGGCATCGGAATATTCTAGCATATCTTGGGAAGTTAACAGCAAGCTAATCTGATCTAACTTTACTATGCAATTATTCAAATCTTTAAACTCGTGTAACTAATAAGGTCTAATTTATATATTTTTGAGAGCAGGGAAGACTTTAAAATAAATTGATGTTTGCAAAGTAAAGCATCTATGTAGGCACTTCTATCAAGGCTTTTTCTGCTTGAGTCTGTATTACAAACATTTCAAGAAGTTTCTACCAAGACAATTAAAATGCACAAGTTTTCAATTCTTAATATAAGAATAAAATGTAAAGTTGATTCTTAAAAATTTTAAAGAAGCTTGTGATAAAATTTGGTTTGTAATGTAGACTCATACTATTATATTTTTAGTTCTATTTTAATGCTATCTAGAATTTTTATCATGTTTTTTTACCTGAAGATTCAAATTGTTTTGGCATCACTGGGGAAATCAGATTGCGTAGCTAGTAAAAATAGAGATGAATAAATAAACCTAGAATACTTAGAAGAGAAAGCTAGAGCAGAGCCTCAGATCTTTCTAGAAATATGGCTAGAGCTAATTGCGATTTCTATGCCAATTAAAAAGCAATTCATGAACTATATTTGGGACTTATGATTGCAAACATATATCAGTCCACTAGATTAAAACTAAATTGTGCAGGAAGAAGATAGAAAATTGAAGACAGTACCTATCCGATCTAGTCGGTCAATGGCAACCGTCTCAAAGGCTCTTCTCATCATTGGATATTCCTCCAGGACCTCGTTGAAATTGTCCACAGAAAGTGAATAAAGACGACAATATGTGTCAGCTCGAACACTGGCTGTGCGACGTCCCTTGGTCAGCAGGCAAATCTCTGTAAAAACAAGAAAGAAAGATTTGTTTGGTAATTTTCTTTTAAAAACCATTAATGTCTCCCACAATTGAAATAAAAAGTTTCCAGGTGTGAGAAACCAATGATTAGCAGCATTTTCTATTTTATCAGGAAATTCCTTCTGACAATTTAAAGTTTCCATTGTCGATACTCAATCTTAATATTCTTTTATTTTTTTAAACAGTTGAGGGTTTTGGTTCAAAGGGAAGGCTGAAACAGATTTATTTCTCCTCTGGCCCCCACTCCAGGCCCCCTGAAATAGGAAAAAACATGCAGAAAAGGGAATAATAAATCCACAGTGGAGTTGAAAACAGGAAGGGCTATGCTCAGACAGACTTTATGAATTCTGGAAGGCAGAAAGCAGATGATATAGAGACAGAAACCAAAGTGAGCTCAAACATTGGCTTAGAAAGTCCTGTGATCAAGCAAAACTGGATCAGAGGTTCAGAAGAATGCATGTCTTACATAGTTCATATATTCCCAATAAGATCAGTATATTCCAAATGCACAGAGGGGCTTTCTATTTAAATAACTTCTAAGGAGAATCCTTTGTTGAAATTTAGATTCCTAATATATGGTAAGCAAACATTTGCAAGTTTGGATTTCCTTATTTGCTAGCTAAATAAATAAGAAAAGCAGTAATTTTCCATTTCACTTTCCAAAATTTATTAAACTCCTGTAGACTTTGATTTTTTTTAAAAAATTAGAAATAATTTAAAAATTTATCTTCAGAATAATCAATTTGAAAAAAAGGAATGGCAGAAGTATTTCTGAAACAAACAGCCTCTTAACAGAAGGACATATAAAAATATAATTATTGAAAGGGATCTAAATTCACACTCCTCTGACCTTATTTAAAGAAGTTCAGTTCATGTTGATAGACATCATGAGTAAGTTATGTAGTGGGCACTACATACTTGATGTTAGGGTTGGAAATACAAAATCACACATAATATCTACTTTTGTATAACATATGCTGGTGAAAAGAAAAAGTTCGTTGTAATTAAGAATTCATTTAAATACAATCTGGTAAGAACAATAATACAGAATGTGGGCACTCTGGGAGTACTAAAGAAGCACATCTGACACAATCTGGGAAGATAGGATTTTAGGAAATGCCATCTAACCCACCAAATATGTTGATGTTGTCCATGCTGATAAACATGTGGCAAATAAATAATATTGTGGAGTATTCATATTTGTGTGCATTTGTGTGTGTGCATTTGGTGTGTGTAAGAAGATGAATTTATATTGATCAATATTTAATCATAAAGCATATTATCATACCAGGGAATTTGTCAGCTACTCTAATCTAAACAACATAATAAAAGAAAGTATTTTCAACACTACCCCAAAATTAAATTCCTGTGTCACTAAAGTACTAACACCATATGATAGAATTTACGATTGCCACATTATGACAAACAAGCTAATGAGGAATGTTTTACTGCTACGCGTTGCTTTCACGCGTTGCTTTCACTCTGTACATTACAAGTTATCATAGAATGGTTATAAACCTCATGGATAACAACCCATTAACATGTAACAAAGGTCTTAAGAGGTATCCATATCTTCAACCCAGGAATTTCACTTGGCAATCTAACCTAAGGAAATAGTCTGTAATTAGGACAACATTGTTTACACAGTAATATACATTATGCATTTATTTACACATCAAAAAATGTGGGAATGCCTTAAATGTTTAATAAGTCAAGATTCATAATCAATTATGTGGCAGTTATTAAAAGTGAAGCTTTTAAATTCCATGTGACAACAGTCACAAAAGCCTAAGTGAGAAAAGCAGGGTAAAAAATTGTGATTATAGCATGACAAAAAGGAGTGACGTCAGCATCATGGCGGAGTGAGCCGTTCCTTTCGTCTCTCCCCTCTAAGTTACAACCAGTCGGACATGCACTGACCAACAGAGGATTCCCTACACAGCACAACAGGACGTCTGAGAGATCCATGCGGCTAGTATGATAAAAACGATCACATGTAACATAACTAAGATGACAATAAAATCTACCAATATGCCCTGCTCTGGATGGAAAATATTCCTTTATGTAGATGCGCTGTGCACATTTTTTTCTTTTTTCAACTTTTCTTTAGATCAATCATTTTTATTTGTGGACATGTATAACTTTTATTTAAAAAGTTATTTAACAATTATACCTAAGTGTACAGAATAGAAAAAAAACAAGGTCTGAAGGAATAAAAACAAAGCTATTTAGTGATGACTACTGTAGGAGATTTCCTCAACCTTACATTCCATTCTTTTTAATATATTTTTATTTTGGCACTTATATTTTTCATTTCCAAATGCTTTTCATTTTCCTATGTTTGTTGGTTTCTCATTATAACCTTCTGTTTTTTGTGGATGTAATCTCCTCTGTCTCCCCATAGGTATTAAGAGTTCCAGTACTGAATGATGGATATATGCTACAACATAGACGAACCTCCGTATGTCTCACAAACATGAATGAAAGAAGCAAGACATGAGAGTCCACACATTATATAAATCCATTTATATGAAATATCCAGGAAAGGCAAATCTATGGAGTCAGATACAGATTAGCGGTTGCTTGTGGCAGGGTTGGGAAAGGAGATTAACAATAAATGTTAACAAGGAAACTTATTGGGGTAAAGAAAATGTTCTAAACATGATTTATAGTAATGGCTTCATAATTTGGTAAATTTACTAAAAAAAAAATTGAATTGTACACTTTAAATGGGTCAGTTATATATGTAAAATATATTGCAATAAAACTATAAAAGTGAAAACAAAAAGGCTTGTGTTTTTATATTTTATCTTTATTATATTTAATATTTTAATTTCTCTTCTATTTTCTGAATTATTTCTCTTTACTCTGGAATCATCGTTTCTGTCTCTGTGTCTAGATCCTTCCCTTGTATGTTGAATGCTTTCTTCAGGCAATCCATTGATGTCCATTCACATTTAAGGATGAACACTCCAGTGATGTGGCAGAATTTGTTGATTTGGAGTATCGATTTAGGGTGAATAGGTGGGAAGTTTGTCCTCATATTTCCCTAAATGCCAAATGAGGAGGGCCTAACTTCAGGGTTACCAACATCTCTTTAAACTGTTCTAGTTCTCTGCCCTGTTCAGTTGCTTTAAGGAAGAACCACCGGCTTTCTCCCCCACCCTCAGGAGCATAAATGCCTGGCTACAGTCTTTTCTGCAATGCAGAGGGAGGGACAGAGAGTACATGGTGCCAAACACAGACCTTCAGCAAGACACCGTTTCCTCTCATTTTTCATTTGGCGTCTGTAGTGACATTGTCTCTTAGCTAGCAGCTTCTCTAGGCTTCTGCCAGGAGATCTGCTTTCTCCTCTGTGGATATATTCCAAGTTCCCTCTACTTTCCCTTCAAGTTTCATCACTAACCACCAGCATAATTTTTTAAAATTGTTGGCTTAAACAACAGATTTACTTTCTTACAGTTCTAGAAGCTAGAGGTCCCAAATCAGGCTGACAGTAGGGTTGGGTTCTGGTGAGAGCTCTCTTCTGAGCTCCCAGATGGCCTCCTTCTCACTGCATCCTCACAGGGTGGAGTGAGCTCCCACCTCTTCCTTTTCGTATTTGGTCACTAGTTCCATCATGAAGGCCCCACCCTCAACCTCATCTAACTCTAATTACTTCCCAAAGGCTCCATTTTCAAATACCATCATGTTGGGGGCTAGGGATTCAACATATTGAATTTGGGAGGGACACAAACATTCAGTCCATAACACTATTCCTCTTGTCCTTGATGAACCCTGAAATATAATTTATGTCCCTCCAGCTCTTTTCTAAAAAAAACCCCAGCTTTATTGAGGTATAACTGATACACAAAAAAGCTGCACATATTTAATGTATACAATTTGATGAGTTTGGACATATACATGTCCATCATATACCATCACCACATCTTCACTTCCAAAAGTTTTCTTAACCGCATGTTACCTGAATAACATTGGCTTTTCCAGTAAAATAATTTAATCACATTACAAAGCAAAAATCTGGGGGTAGGCAGGGTCAGTGTTGGTTTAGCACCTCAAGGATGCCAAGATACTGTGCTAGCATAACTTTGTTTTTCTCGGCCTCCCTCTTATGATCACGAGTTGACAGCATCAACCACAAGTATTTATATCCTCACACAACAGCATCCAAACAGAGGGAAAGACTCCCCACATTTCTTTCTTCTTATTACGAAGGCAAAACTTGCAATGCAGGTCTCGAACTTACTTTCTCTAACATCCTATTGATAAGAATTGTGTCACATGGCCACATTTAGCTACAAGAGGATTTAAAATGAAATATTTGGTCAACTGGAGTAAGATAACTACTATTAGTGATTGAATTAGGTAAATAATAGTTTAGTCTCCAGAATTGTATATGTTGCTGGCCACACAAGATCCAAATTCTATTAATAAGGAAGAAAGGGCAGTGGTTGCTGGCTAGGGAGCCAATATTATCTGACAGTCCACTTTTATATCTACTTTCTGTCTTCCAGAAATGTGTTGCAATCTCTTATCTCCTGATCGTTTTCAAATACACACTCATACATCAGATCTCTTTGTGGTTTGGGTTTATATTTTATTCCTTTACTACTTTTAATTTTGTCTCTGAAAAGGGAGGACAGGTGTTGAGGATCATCTTAAATAAGAAATGGAATTTTATTTACTTTTCTATATGCTTAAAATTATTTGGACCCCTTTTACAATGAGCATGAAATTATATATAACTTTTGTATTTTAAAAAATAAATTTAAGAATTAGAAAAATAGCTACTCTCAAGACTTACAGTCATTATAGAGGTATGGTAAAAATGGATTTATTTCAGCATAGATGTAAGTTTATTCATATTTTCTCTAAATTATTCTCTGCAAATGGTTTTCTGTCCTCTATCTTCTGGTGTCCTCATCTAATGGTATACAATGTATGTAGTTAAATGGAGGAGATGTGCATATGTTAGATGGTAGAGGTCTCCATTACTAACTGATGAATCAATTAAATATTGCCATTGGTAAGAAAAGAAATCTTTCCAGAGGATGCTTTTAAAATAATGTTTCAGGCCTACATAAAAAAATGAGGACACGTGTTATGAGATCTTACCCCCAAATTTTCCTAAATTGTCATCTCAGTAAAACTTCAGAGACGTTATTGTCCAATAAATCCTTCCTTCATTAAATTTTACTTAAAAATATGAGGTAGTTATGTAATTATTTACCTTTTGTGATTTTTGGAATTAAAACTGATATTTCAATTTGGTCAGTTTCTTGCCAACTAATGAAGTAGAATGCTATCTTGGTGATTTTCTGCAGCAGTGACGGTTAACTGCTGATTCGGCTCTATACATCCAATTTCATGGGTCATTTTAGAGATTCTTTTTAGTGTAGTACAAAGAGTATTGGCTTGGAGGTTTGGGGTCCTGTGTTATAGTCTCAGACTGACTACTCTTGGCTGCGAGGATTTGGGCAAATACTTATATTCTCTGGATCTTCATCTATAAAATTCAATTACGTCTCTAGAGCTTTACTAACATTTAATCCATAACTTTAGACTTCAGTCATTTTTTTATCTCTAAAGTCTCACAGATCTTTATATCTCCAGTGCCTCCAAGGCATCTAGTAGGTGCTTAATGTTTGCTGAATTGAATTCTCGAAACAAATAGCAACATGTTCTACAAAATAAGTTTCAATCACCCATGGAGAAACCAAAGACTAAATATAGACTTACACTAACAAAGTCCTTTCAGAAGTTATACAAAGGGCTGCCTTCATTACCAGCACAAAACTCTTCAGCCATTATCTGTCAGCATCTCCTCAACAATTTCTTAGTAAGAAATATAACAAACGAAGGTACATTCATGAGAGTAGAAATAGTCACTAGTCAGTGTGGAAAACACTTTAAATACTCTCTTCATCATTTAAGGCCTCCATACTCTGTTTCCACCATGAATAACAGAATTAAGAAATGCCACACACTTAGCAATTAAAAAAAAGTAAAAAGAGTCTTAGAATTCATGAATTCCCAGATTCAATATGAATGGAGCAGGTGCTTCTCTGTGAGTTTTCTCTTGATTTTAATTTATTTTGGAGAGCTACTTACTGAGTGAAGAGAGTCCTCTGTTAGGTGTTACAGAATGACTTTTTTGTGTATTTATTCTGTATGTCTGTGTGTGTGTGTGTGGTGTTTGGGTAAAGGACAGAGAGAAAAACCAATTTAGTATCAGCTGTATCTCATACTATCCTTTAGCTTCCTTAGAAATTATGTATATATTTTGTTGTTAGTGCCATCCAGTCAGTTCCATCTCCTAGCAACCCCATGTGCAGCAGAGAGGAACCCTGCCTGGTCTTTTTGCACCTCATCTCTCTCTCTCCCCTTCTGGCACTGTACCAGACAATGCTCCGCTGCTATTCATAGGGTTTTCATGGCCAATCTTTTCGGAAGTGGGTGGCCGAGTCCTTCTTCCTAGTCGTCTAGTCTGGAAGCTCTGCTGAAACTTGTCCACTATGGGTGACCCTGCTGGTATTTGAAATACTGGTGGCATAGCTTTCAGCATCACAGCAACATGCAGTCACCACAGTATGACAACTGACAGACGGGTGGTGTAGTTCGTTTAGATGATACAATATTGGTTCCCTGCTAGGTATCTCCTCTTTGTAACAGAACTTGCCAAATGCTTTATGTACCTTCTTTATGCAACACAACATTATCTTTGAGGTTTTTGTGCAATGTCTGTAATGAAGAAAGTATCTAGAAGGTTTGGTAATGTTATTTTCGGTGTAGATATATCCTTACTCACCAGGTAGAAAATTAATTTGGTTTTGGTTGCGCAGATTGACTTTACAAGGAAAATAAAATATAATATAAAATGAAAAACATCGAGCCTCCAAAGAACAAGCTGAGTGCAGCTTACAGATATAAGCTTTTTAAAGAGTCTTCTGGAATATTTTCTAGACCCTGTTGGTTGTTTCAATCTTTCTGCTTTTTTTTCTTGTTTGTTTACTCTCTGAGAACTCAACTAGGAATTTCCTGGTGGTGCAATCCCTGCTTTAAGAATCTTAGTGCACAGTTACTTGGAAATAGGTTCTTTCATCTGGATACAAATTTCTAAATTATAATCAAGTGTAATGAGGACTTGGCATATTAATTTTAATTCTGTGTGATTCTCCCATTTTCTTTCCAAGATAAGTTGTTTTCTTTACAGGGTAAGTCATTTCATTTACCCAAGAGGGAAATTGATAGTAATGCACTGATCATGGGCACATTAGAAATCTATTTCCAATCTCAACATCATAAGAAATGTGTCCTAGGAGATAAAATTTAGCGTTCCACACTTAGTCGTATATACACCACAGGTGTATATATATATTTATATAAATATATATATTACTGTCACCTATATAAACATATATAAACATTTTACAAGGTAGAGCAAATGGCCTCAAGAATTGTGCAACTCAGAAATATTTCTCTGACCTCTAAAAGAGATTGACATTGCAATAGCACAGTTAATCATGAATTTATGACAGAAATTTGTAAGGTAATGAGTTTAGCCTGAGTTTCTAGAATTTATGAGAAAATTTGTACTTGGTTACTTACAGTAACATAAGCAAAAGCTGCTTCCCTTTTTTGTATCCAATATCATGAAATCAAAGTAATTCTCTGTTGTGCATCAAAATACTAATTTCTAGAAATTACTTAGGTTTCTAATCCAGTGTCTCATAATGATGTGCAAGAGGAAACATCACTTTTTGCTTTTCTTTTTATATTTGTATTTGTAATCTTTCTATATTTATATTAGTGAACTAGTAAAGCATCATCTCTTATAGCATAGGAGATGGTAACATCTGGCTTAAATCAATTTGCATATCAAGCTTGGCTGGTAGAAGCACTTCAGGTGTCAAACGAATTCGAATAAGGATCTAAAGACATTTAGAGTAGAATAAAACATTAAGTAGATGTAAATTTTGTAGTATTGGATGTATTTTGAACTATTTCACATTTTTCATAATTTTCTAAGTGATTGGATATAACATATTTCCAAGTAAAGATATTATAAAATAATTATGCATATAGATATAAAGATTATATATCATGATAAATATTCTAATAAACAGAATACCCAATTTTGCTTTTATTCTAAAGATATAACTGATCATTTCAATTCCCATAGGTATAATCATACTTGCACAATTATTAGAGTCCTCTACTACTGCTCATGCTGTTATTTATGATTATTTAGATCATCTAAAGTTATTGCCTTGTCAAACAAATCTTAGCTCTCCCTATATTGGTGGTCAATTCATCTCTCTTTTAAAACATAGGATTAGGGTGATCACTTGGGGCCTTGAGTATTGATTGACCTAGCAGCAGCATCTCCAACAAGTTATGCACTGGCAAAGTTGTTATGAGCATTAACTAAAGTAGTACTTACAAAGTGCCTGGTACAAGCCTAGCACAGTATGGGCACTCTTAAAACATGAGTTCCCTTCCTTTTTCTCTTACATTCCATCTCCTCTCTGTATTTTTTCTTTGCAATTTTGACTCTATCTGCTAGAACCAAGGAAAAGTAATGCTTCATGTATCATGTAACTCTCCAAATTTGTGAACTATAACTATCATCTTCCACACCCTCCAACCTCTTGTAAACAATTTGTTTATAAACTAACCATTCCAATTCCTTAGACTTGTCTCAAGTAAGATGGTTTCACACCCATGGATACACTTTCTTAATTACCCCAGGGAGAATGTATCTTTGTGCCTCTGCTCTACCTTGATCATGTTGCATCTTATTGGACTTATTTGTTCATATTACATTTCTCTATACTCAACTAGGATGTCTTTAATGAAAAATACAACAATCACATTTACAATGTCTAGCACTTACTGTAGATTTAGTCACATAATATTACTTGGTTCAAGAAATAAGGAATGAATGAATCAGTCAATAAATGAAAAGCAGAATGACTTATGCCAAATAGGAAATATTCTTCATAAAATGAGGTGCTCACATTTGAACAAGACATTCCAAACAGCCCGAACTTTTGAGGAGCTTTATTTGGCCCTATCCACTGGAAGTCACATGGCTCTTATCTTTATTCTAGTTCCTATTGATTATAAACATGTTTATGAGATGACTGTTTTGTTGTGTTGGATGTGTAGATGTTTCCATTATGGTTTATACTGTCCACTTCTTAACCTCTCACCCCTTCCCCTGCCTTAGGATGTCTGTGTCTTTAAATTCCATTCTGACTCCTTCAACTGCCTAATGTCTGCATGAAATCAGCTTTACACAATACTATTTATAAACTGATATCTATGATATATTTATACTACTTGTCTTTGGCAAGTTAAAATACCTGACTATCTCAGCAATTCTCAGAATATCTATTGGTTGATAGGAAACAATCACTGCTAGCCCCATGGTAGCCCATGTGATAAACAGAAGATTAAAGGGGATCTGTCATGTGATTGGAACAAAAAAATCACATAAAAATATCAAAGCTAAGAAGGGTAAAACCGCAATTTTCTATCCATCTTTAAAAATCCACCAGACCAATCCAAATATTTCCTTTTGATTTTGTATTTACCAACACTCAACTCTTTAAAAGTTAATCAAACACCTTGAATTATAAATGCCTTTAAAAAGCATCCAGCTTTTAAAAAATTCATCAAATGATTTCAGCTCCTAGATACCTCAAGTGTGTTTTTTGAAGTGATATCTTGACAGCTCTGTTCTCCTACGTCGTTTAATATGCTTACACAAAATTTTTAAAAAGTACGGCAGAAATAATAGTCTAAATAGAAAATATACTCACTAGATATTTATGAGGCAAATCTACTACAGCAAAAAAAAAGTATTTGTCTCCAAAATTTCCTCTGTTTTTCTCTCTTTCTCTCTCTCACACACATAGACACATACACACGCAAATGATAGAACAGAGATTTAAATACACATTTTCATGGTTTATTTAATGTAAAAATTAATGGTCAACTGATTCAAACTGAATTCTTCAGTGCAGTGTTTCCCACTTTAATACGCATAGGAATCATGTGGGTATTTTGCTAAATACCAGATTAGGATTTAGTAAATCTTGAGTGGGGCCTGGGACTGCATTTCTAACAATTTCTTAGGTGATGCCAATGATGAGCTTTTTTGGAAAATGCATTCTTGTAGCTGTCAGATTTACATCTAAAACAATGTCCCTTGTTTAAGAGAAATTGGAAAAAGGTGGCAAAAAGGAATGTAAATTAAGGGATCACATCAATTAAAGTCAACAAATGATTTCCCCGTAACCTGCAGCTTGGAGGAAAATATAGGGAATACAGAATAAAGAAAGACACTGATCTTGCCTCAAAGAGTTTATAATTAATTAGAAATTCAAGCATAATATATAAAAAAAGCTTGAGAATAATTCCAAAGCTAAATTGTCTGCCAGTGATTTTAATGTTTATAAAAATCTAAAAATCCAGAAAATACATCATTCATCATAGTATAGTTCTGAATACCTTTGATGGCATGAAAGGCCTTAGTTAGGCTCTGAAAGAAGTGTAAGAATTGCATTGCTTAGCCCATGAGGATGGAGAAGACAGGAAAAAAGAAAGGAGAAGGAAAGGAGGACATTAGAGTGAATTGGTATCAAGAGTACAGGTTCAGAGAAGACTTTGGGAAGGGAGTTTTCATGGAATTGTGAGAACAGCAGCCTCACAGGATCACAGAAGTTTGATTAGGCATAGGGAATATTCCTCCATGGATGAGAAGTTTGGTCTTGATCTACAATGTTATTACAAGGCTCTTAAGGAAGGAATTTGCATGTAAAGTATTGTCTTCAGAAAGGAGATTACATGGAACAGAGGAGGGAGTTCTAGCTCTCCAGATATCTTGCCAGGTATGAGGAAGGCACTCAACCTCTCTTTCTCTAGAAGGTAAATTTGTTCTCTTTCAAATCTTTTGTTTTATGACACAGGAACATTAATCTACGGTTGGCTTGTAAAATGCACTGGGGGGGGGGGCGGTTCTTAGCAGTTAAAATAAAGATTTGTAAAGAAGTTTTTATAATTTTGGGTAGGAGGTGACGGGGATTTGTCTGAAATGAAGCTGTAGCACCCAGAACAGAAGTGATCTCTTCCAAGAATCACTGTAAAATGAAGCTTCAAAAGAACTCGAAAGGTGATGAGGCATCTATGATTTTAAACCTAGACATAAAAGAACATGTCTAGAGGGTGTCCGTCCTGTAAGTGAAGATAAGATACAAGGTTGTTTTGGAAAAATATCAAGCAAAACTTCATCATTCAGAGAAAATCTTATTTCATGAAACTCTTCCTGACTTAGCCAGTAGCTCTGTTCTAAAAAACTGGTTAGAAGCAGTATAATTTTTGTGTGTATTGGTTGGGAAGCTTTTATCATGTGACTCTGAATACTTGTGATAACTGGTTCAGCCAAGATTGATGCCTATCTCAAAGATGGTCATCTATAACCTGGCCAGCATCCCATACCATGGCCTGGTTGAGAACTCTTCCTGATGGGGTTGCTTTATATCGGACTGTGACTAATAGGCCTAATTATACCTTCCCATGGAGAGATGTAAAGTAAGGAATGAACAGCTAGAAAAGTCAGAGAGTACGTGAGTTATGGGAATGGTATCTCTCTAAAGTGGTTCTTGGGCCCCTGGAATCACTGTGGTTTCCAGAGGGATATTCTCACTTGCCACAAAGTTGACCTCTGACTCCCCTGAAATGGTCTGTTGTGCTTCCTTCTTCTGTGTTCCCTTACAATAGACTGTCACCTCAGCTAACCTGAACTTGATTGCCATTTAGCCAGAAAGTGCCTCTTACACATCTCTACCCGTGACCTCTTTCTAGATGTTCATAACAGTCCATTTTGTTAAAGCCTCTACTGTTTCTTTTCTTTTCTTTCCATGTCTTGAGAGATTACAATGAGTTCTCAAGTCCAGTACATGAGTAGCCACAGAGAGGCCTTGAAGTGAGTAGAAAACTAATATCTTTTCTATAGAGTTTTCATCTTCTACTTCTGAGTAAGCCAAGATATCAGTAGAGAGGTCAGCTGGAAATCTCTCTTTGTGTAAGATAACAGCAAAAATTTATTAGCCAAACAAAGCAATCCTACTACCATCCCCTCACCAAGAAAACACGCACATTCACAAATTAATCTTAACAAAGCTAAATATCTGTTGACTTTTTCTCACTCCAGGAAACATTATTCTATATGACAACCAATGAGTAAATTCAAGGTAATAATTACAATCATAAAACACTGAAGTTCTGAATTAAAAAGTTTGTGTATAGGCTCAAGTATGTATTGATAATAAAAAATAATCCACATCAGTAATTAGTTTAGTTAGTAGCATGTATTAGTTGATAGGGTAAAATGCATATGCATTAAAGGAATAATAATGATAAGTAAAATATTATTTACAGAATGCTTTTGCTTGTATTACCTTAATCACAATGGGTTAAATTTGGAGAAAAGTCTAATTTCAAAATGAGAAGTTTTATCAAGAGCCTGCAGCCAAATCCAACTACCATATTTTTTATTGCTTTTTGTACTGAGTTAAGAATGGTTTTCACATTTTTAAGCATTTGTAAAAAAAAATAAAATTACGAATACATAACAGAAACCACATGTGGCCCACAAAGCCTAAAATATTTACTATCTGGCCCTTTACAGAAAAAGTTTGCCAACCCTTGGGTTAAATAGATTTTTTTTTCCTTTCAAATTATCCTTTATTGTATCATTAACTTAGCCAAATAACAAAATCTGGAAAGAATAGAAATCAGTGGACTACAGATGTATAAACTATGTTTTTAGCTTGTGATTTTAAGCAAAGTGAAGTGAAGAATTAGATCATACACACCAACAGTTTATCCAAACTATATATATTTTTTATTTCCCCCTGACCTACTTGGTCAGTATAATAAATAGACACCAGAAAACTCTCCCACCATAGATGGTCTGGCTCTCATCCTGGAGAAAATATATCCTCTCATTCTTTATAAGCATAACTGCGATGTGATTTTATCCTTTTCCAATCATATCCAATAGAAGCTTCACTTAACCAGATACTCAGTCAACCAGTATATTCTCCTTAGGTTTGTGGAGAAGGTGGGAGTGAGGAGGGGCACATCTAAAATAGATAAAAGTTACAAAAGGCTCATCTTTTTTCTATTTTTTTGATAATGTTTTTATTGTGGAATATTTCAAATATATTTAAAAAGCAGAGTAGTATAATAGTGTACTCTTTGAATACTAGTAGGATAGTATAATATCATAGTCTAATAAACTTGTAGAATAGTGTAATATAATAGTAAAATAAACCCACATATGTTCATTGCTCAGCTTAAACAATTATCAACTCATAGCTGAACTTGTTTCACTGATACCTCACATATTTCCCCTCTCCTTTATTATTCTGACGTGAACTGCAGATATATTCATCAACTATAAACATTCTGTATTCATCACTAAAAGATAAATAATCCTAAAATAAAAGTCACCATAATATCATCACCACACCTAAAAAATTAACAATAATTTCTTAGTATTATCAAACATCCAGCCAGTGTTTAAATTCCTAGAAAGGAGTAAATTTTTGTAAAGAGGCAATTTCTAGGACATGGCCCAACTTCCTCCCCTCATGAGAAGATCCTAAACAGAAATGTCCCTTAGGAACTATAATATTTGAAATAATTATAAATAAGTTTTGAAAAATGAAAGATATGTAATCCATTATAATACTGTACTGGAACAAGAAAAGTATACTCATGTTTTTCAAAAAAGGATATTAACCTATTTTAAAAGAATATCAATTGAAAGCAAGAAAGGATTTTGTTGTCGTTGAACACTAGTAAGATATAACTAAAATATCTTAGTCCTAGAATATTGATTTATCAAAGTATATCTTTCTTTAGTATTTTCGCATCATCATTATCATCATTAGCAGAAATCCCTAAACAGAAAGATGGATGACAGTTGAAACTTCAGAGGTCAAGTGAGAATGAAGGAAGAGCTGAAAGAAACTCAGGAGAAAAACAAAACAAATGCAAGGAGGATAATTTTTCATGTTATCTGATTTGTATTAATTACTGGACGTGTGATCCAATATATAAAACTGAATGAGACTCTCTAGACCAACGTTTCTCAACCTCAGCCCTATTGACACTTTGGGCCAGATAATTCTTTGGTGTTGGGAGCTGTCCTGTGCACTGTGAAATGTTTCACCGCATCTCTGGTCTCCACTAGACCCCAGTAGCAAATCCCTCATATTAGAAGCTCCATGCTGATGGACTGGCAGTAGTGCTGATGAAGGCATATTTTTGGTTTCATATCTCCATAAACCCGGCTCTAAAAATCCAAGGTGGTAAACACACTATTGCATTGTGTCTTTGTACAACTTTCACATCAACTTTACAATAGAAGCTTAAAATTATGTTTTAGATATCAAAACATCTATAATTAAATTCTTTGGGACATTTGCTTTAATTATGCAATCTTTCCTGGATAATCTTGGAACACTGTAAAACAAATGCTAATTACTTTGTTAATGAGAGAAATCTATTTAAACACATTAGAAATGTTTTTTGAAAGCTCCATTTTTCTTTCCCATTCAAGTGCCAGGTAACTCTAGTTGGTTTACTAGCTTAATTAAACAAGATAAAAAAGAGCTGCTAAAGAGTACATAGCATTTAGATACAGAAAAAAAATGATATAGAATATAAAATTTATATTAGTGTTAATATGTAGCAACCAATGTGCAAATTGTTTATGACAGATAAAGTTTGATTAAGTTGGAGTTTTTGATGGTGTGCACAGACAAAAAAGCTTTTGAGGGTATGCAAGCAAAGAATATAGACAAGCTCTTCTCTTTGTTTAGGGGAATGTTAAAAGAGCCACAGGTGTTTCCTTAGTGTTGTGATGTGTGGTTAAATTTCACAGCATTTTCATTGATCCAAAAGTAGAATGATTTTTATTTTGGTAGAGAAAAATGAATGAAATATGTCCAATATGTGTCACATAGCACTATAATATGTCAGTGAAAAAAATCTGCAACATATTTTCCACTGTAGAATGATATGTATATAAATTTAGTGGGCATTAATTAAAGATCTCTTTAAGAACAACACGGAGTAAATATTTAAAGCTATTGTATAGTGCATTGACACTATTGTTTTATTTTCACTTCACTTGTAAATTAAATGGACTTTAAAAATTACCTTCCCAATATTGATGTAAAAGAAAACAAGTTGTTATTGTTATTGGTTTTCTTATAAGCTATCTTGAGCAGAATGATGGTACAAAATACCTTTAAAAACATTAATTCAAATTAGGTTTAGTGAGAGAATTTAATAGGAAGAACGTTTGAGCTGCACAAATAATCTTTCTTTGGTTCATCTATAGCTACATATAGTGGGCTAGTTTCACAGCCACAGTAAAGACAATTCTTCCGAAAACCTGAATTAATATCTCATAAAAATTCACATTTGGATGCTACTGTCCATGGGATAAATTACAAATTCCTTAATGTAGCTTTCAAGACTTTCCGTAATCTGGTCCCCTTTCACGTTTCCAACCAGTACTCCCTCTAAGCCCAATGTCAAATGCTCCACATCAGTTGAGCAAACATTTACTCAGCTCCATCCATGAGCTTCATGCTGTGTTGTCTACAGGGAACACGGAGATAGATTAGACATGGCAGCTGCTCTCATAGATCTTAATAGTCGTTCTTTTAATCAGCACCAACACAGTTCTTTGTCATTCCTCTCTTTAAGTGCGTGGTTTTATTACTCATTCCTCCTGAAACTCTATTCCTAAGGTCCACCACATATCCAAATACCACCTTCCACTCAAGATACACAATAAGTGAACTGATCTCATTGGTGAATTCCCCTTCCCTAAATGCTGCCGGCCATATTCATGATGGCTCTCCACCCATACATATACTTATCATGAAGGTAAGTGCCGTGTTTTATATTTGTTAATGTATCCTCTTCAGCACCTAGTTCAAACATAAGCATTTAGATGAAGGGATTAGCAAAAGTTTGAGCCACATCATAATGAATATATGAGTTAAGACTAACTAATTCATATTCCACTCTAAGATCTTGGAGTCCAACTTAAGCAATAAAATTTTTCAAAGATATCTAGTTCCCTGAAGAGTAATTAATAGAGAATTGGAAAGTATGTTCTGAATTTAGTTTCATAAATAATAAGCATTTACTAATTTAAATTAAACATTAGTAAAGTTGACTCATATATGTCTCCTTTTTCTATCATCCCACTTAACTGATAATCTTGTAAACTCTCAGTAATAAAGATAAGCATAAGCTATGTAAAGATAAACCTAAATTTGTACTGGACCCTCAATACCTGAACTGGATCTAGGAAAGGCTCCACATTCCCTAAGCAGATGTGACTTTATGACGAACACTGCCTCAGAATGGAGTTGAAAATATACTTAGAAAGCATATGCAGGAATGATTAAAGAGAGTAGTATAAAACACATAATTCTTGGCACATAGTATGAGTTCAACTTACGTATGCTGAATCAAATTTCATTCATTTCAATCAGCTTTTAAACACGGTCCATTTAAAAAAATAACATTGAGATACAGATAGATTACATAGAATACTCCTTTTCCCTCTTGATGACCCTGAATTTTTACTAAAAATCCCCTAAGGAAGACAGAAAATAAACACCTTTTGCAATGCCCCAATTAAATATAATATTTCTGTGAGTTATTTAGTTAGTATATTGTATTATTTCAGGGCTTTGTTTTTCCAAAATTACCACAACCTAACCCACTGCCAGCTATTTACACTGCATGATCAATTCAATAATCATGGCAGATTTTTCACAACCAGATTATTTGCCTAGAAATGCATACATTTTAGTTCCTGGCTATATGAACTAACTGGGTGGCTGATGGAAATTCTGTATTTGTAAAAGGCTCCGTGTCATCCACCCCTTCCTATGATTAGTTTGTCACAAAAGGAAATACACTCATGATGAACATAAGTTGGCAGCAACATTTTCAGGAGGAAAAAATAAAAGACGGTACATTGAAAATGTTTTCCAGGCTTAGAAATGACAATGCTAGATTTTTCCTCTGGTGATTCCAAAATTGTTCTTTCAACTTTGTGAGTATAAATGCTCTACAAATAGTTTCAAATACACAATGTCATCAAGACCTGCTTAGAAATGCTTAAAGCATGGAAACTTCTGTCCAGGTTTTCTGTCTATCTATCTATCTATTGATTGATCGATCAATTGATCTATCTAACTACTTATCTTTCTAAAACAACTCAGCAGCACTGGGGGTCACAGTTGATAAAACAAAGAACTCAGTTTCACAAAAAGTAATGAAACCTAAACACAGAGTGGGATCTCTCTGGTCATGGTAACACTATTTACAGGCAAATTATACACCAGGTATCTATGGGCGGTAGTATATTTACACATTAAATACTACAACTTGCATAGGAACAAGGAACAAGCCAAAATGAGATCTGATTTTGCAAATGGTGGTAAGGATAGGTGACATATTGCTGGAAAGCATTTTGAAATAATTAAAGGGAAAAATATGAGGAAAGAAATGTGCAATAAATGTGTCTCTAACCTTACTCTCAGACTTCATGAAGACATAATCTGCTAAGTTTTCTGCCACCAAAAAATAAAAACAAAAAATTTCCTCAGGATAATTTTATCATTCCCTACACATACATTAAAAATGAAATTTCTCTCAAGAGTCCTCATGAGAGGCCACTTTATAATATAATGAGCAACATCCCCAACAACATACTTAGTGTCATAGTGATGGCTAATTCCATGGAGTAGATGGGTGGGTAATCCATGCCAGCCCAGTTACAAAAGGTGCATTGCTTGTACAAAACCTGTCCATGGAAAACCCATATCCAGAAGCTGTCTTATTGTTTTCAATGCATTTACAACCATCTGAAATTAACTTCTTTATTAATTTAGTTTCGTGTTTATTGTCTGTCTCTCTCAACTAGAATGTCAGCTGCATGAGGGAAGGATAGAGTTCCTCTTCTTCACTACTGTGTTGCCATTACCTACAACAGTAACTGACACTTTGCAGTTGTTCAATATATTTGTTGAAGAAAGAATGAATAAATCAATTAATGAAGTGGTTATATTTAGATATTATGGACCAGTAACATCTTAAAAAATTTACTTAATTAGGACCAAAAATGGTCGGCTCATTTTTTTCCAGGGATGGATAAAAAGTGAAAAAAATAAGAAATATCAAACAACCACTCATCATCACCATAGTGCATAAAAGAAAAAAATATTTTAATATAGAAATAGCGAGAGTAATTTCAAAATAAAAAAATAAACAGAGAATAACGGACAGGACAGTTAAATAAACTCATCTCCAAGGATAACTCACTCCATTGTTCTTATATCACTTATTTCATCATAGGCCAGTGAGAGATCAACACAGACCTGCACCAGCTCACCTACCAGGCTTTAGGGAGGCAGCTACCAAAAGTGGATTTCCATAATGGTACACGGAGATGGCATGAATAACTATTAATAATTGTTATTCTTATCGTGAACTCACATATTTCTCCTGAGTCTCAGACTGCTGAGTCAGTCTACCATTAAAATGTCAAAATATATATGTGGTAAACAGTGCTGGGTAATCAGTTTTAGGGTCAGAGGTTTGTCTTTATTTTCCTTGTTCTCATTGCTAGTCTTTCTTGCTGAATAACTTTCTCTAAGGCGTAGCACAACTTCTCAGCTCCCTTTGCGCTCCTACATAAAGGTTTAATAATGGAGTGTATCTTTCCACCATCTGGGATGAATTGTCCTTACCTCAGCAGAGACAGCTGGAGGCATTCTATCAAGAGTGTTTGTTTTTATAGCCTAATTGACAATTAGGGTATTAGAGAGCATAATGGGAGAGGGATCTCTGTTCCCTGTCTCCTATGTAAGATTTATGCAAATTCAGAATTTTGTATGAGAATATTGATGTTGCAAAGTTCAGGTATAGACTTGGCTTTCTTGAGAATAGAAATATCTAGTAATATATAGAGTAGTTGTAGACAAAATGGTAGTGTCGTAAATGTGAAAATGCCAGGAACTTGTGGGAGGTAGATAAAGAAATTGAATAGGACCCCTAATGAGAGAAGCATCAAAAGTTTCTTTGCTTTCCCTGCTAATAGTTCAGAATACTTTTTATGGGAAGTAGGTTGTTCTAATACTAGGGGAAGGAGAGGGGACTTTCTCAGCTGGGGTTCCTTATCTGAACCAGAGAACAGAAAATCATTTCTGTAATTATTTTCTGAATTCTCACAAGGATGGTACATAAATCGTACCATTCTAGATGCATAGGTGTTAAGTCAATTCATTACTTATATGTTTTAGACAATAGGGCTTAATTCTCTTTCGGATCTGGTTCAGAAGGGCTGGGGAGTAGGAGAATAAATTGGGAAAGGATTAAATAAGTTATAATAGGTTATAATAGGAACAGAGATGCACTGTTACAATTCTGTGAGAATTCCTGTTTATGAGGCTATCATATCATCTTTTCTGCTCTCATGTTAGTGGCAGCTTTCAGAAGGGAAATTAATTTTCCTAATTTATTGTGAACCAGAGTCATCTTAATCTTCATTACACGATCACAGGTCCTTGGTACTGCAAACAGACTATTGATCCTCCTGGACATTTACAAGCTGCCTGTTCCACAGGCACTCATTCATCAATTCAATAAATAGATTTTGGACAAACAAATATACTAAATAACTGTGGATGTGGCAGATGTTGGTGATACACTTGTACATGTAATGCATATAATCCTTGCATTCTTAGAATGAGTAGTCTAGCAAGCCCAACACCCAACTGATCTCTTATTTCCTCTCACCTCTACCCCTGCAAACCTTCTTTATCTATATCCACTATCATGTTAAATGACATCACATTTACTCAATTATCCAAACCAAAAACATAGTATCATTTGTGAATCTTCCCTTTCTCTTACTCTCTATAAACAGCTGTACTGTAAGTTCCTTTGATTCTTTTTCTTTAGTATCTTTTCTAATCCTTTGCTGAAAATTAGTTTAAATCCTCATAACTTCTTGTCTGGGTTATTTTAAGACCCTGCTAATTGTCTATTTGCTTTCACAGGTGCCTCCCTCTATGAGAATACTTATTCCTGAATGAAAATTTGGTCATTCCATTCCTCATT
Organism: Tapirus indicus; assembly: GCA_031878705.1. Lineage (NCBI taxonomy): Eukaryota > Metazoa > Chordata > Mammalia > Perissodactyla > Tapiridae > Tapirus > Tapirus indicus. The sequence goes on along the minus strand of CM062921.1, from coordinate 110,360,752 downwards.
TTAAATGCTTTCAGTTCTTGCCCATTTCCTATAGGATGAAATCCTAATTTCTTGCAAAGACATAGATCTGGATTCACTCATCTCCTGCTACTGCCTCCCTCCCATTGTACATTCCAAACATTCTGAATACTGTGTGTGCATTTTCTCAAACCGCCATGCATTCTCCATCCTCTGCTTTTACACTTGCTGCTCCTTCCATCTGGAATGCTCATTCCAACATCCCCTTAATCTGCTACCTCCTACTCAGCCTTTAGGACTCAAGTTAGGTGTCACCTCCTTCAGAGAGGATTTTTTTGACAGATTCCTCCATCTTAAGCTGTAATTTCATCTTATGCTCTTAATGCATTGAATTGTGCTGATCTGCATATCTGACTTCCTACATGTTTAACTTTCTTTGACATACTGATTACAGGACATACTCACTGGCATATAAAGATCTCAATAAAGCTTGTTGAATAAATCCGATTAGTCAAAGAATAAACTATTAATATTTAGTTGATAACCATTAGTTATAACCTACTTAATATTTAATTTTAATGACTAGTATGATAGGTTGAAAATGATTTTATGTCAGTAGATCAATTAGGAAGATATTGATATGGAATAGGGAAGCAAATGATGAATGAGAAACAATATGTTTGTATACATGCATGCATGTGTCTGTGTGTGGATAGTTATTCTGACACACATTATGGAAGACCTACAAAACCCTGGGCTAGAGGCTAAAGTTACAAAGTTCAAAAAGATTTAGTTCAGGAGAAAAGCATAGACAATTAAATTGTAATATATTAGATAACAAGATAGAAATGGGCTGAGAATACTGTAAGAGAGAGGAGGGATACATGGACCAGCCTGGAGGTTCAGAGCAGGCTTGCTGGAGTAGTAAATTTGAAGAATAAGTTCAAAGTAGACGAGTGAACGAGTGAAAAGTTTTTGCCATGTGTGAAAATGTTATGAGCTATCATCTTTGACCATGAAATCTCTCTGAAAAATTTCACTGGAAAATGATATTTTTTGGAGTTGTCCCAGACCTTGGGAGAATGGAAAGACATTGACAGATAAGGTTAATAACTACAAGCACAACACCCTATGGCAAATATTTACTAAATAGATGTGTAGATACTTGTGAATATGCTGACAGAGACATGGACTATTATAACAGGTGAATGTTTGATTTTGTGTCTGCATTCACTTTACCAAACCATGTCTGATATTTTTACACACACACGCACACACCTATATATATATATAATCATTTATTCCTTGCAACTGACCTAAAAAGTATTATCTTTATTTTACAGACTACTGCGTTCAGCTAAAAGAATTCGATTAACCTACTTAATGCTAAATAACCAGTTGGTAATAGGGCCAGCATTTGATTCTCAGCCAGTGTGAGGTCATCCTTGTTTCACCACGACACTTTGACAGATAGTGTACCGGGCTGATTAAAGTGGCACTCACGAAGAAAAGTGAATATTTTAATACACTGTAAACACCATCTTCCCCAACAAACATTTTTGAAATATCTTAGAGGTAGGAAGTGGAATTTATATAAATTGCTGTAAAGATGAAAATTAAAAGGGAATGAAACAAAAATATATTTAGTTGAAAGCTAAGTAAGAGCGAAGTGATCCAAACCATGGCTCCAAAGAGACTTAGCATCTGTGCACTGAAACGCTTGTTTTAACAAGTCCAACTGTGTTTCCTAACCATGCCAATCCTTCCCCTTGGCTGATGCAGAATCCAGTTTACAGAATATATCAAACTGCAGCCTTCTTGCTGAGAGGAACTGAACGCTGCTTTAATTTCCCAGCCGGGAGCTGGTATTTCATCATGAACCAGGCATATGAAATTGTTGTGTAAATGGAAAGACCACAATGTAGGCCATATGGCAGTTTCTCTTTGCAGAAAAGGAGAGACCTTTAAATCAAACTGCTAAGTCTGTGAACCATTTGATGTCACAGTCATTAATTTGGAGATATGGACAAGAGATTTCTTTATCTCTTCTGAGTGTTCTTCCCTCCTTCCTATGCCCCATAAGAGTGATGGGTCCATTTAAAGTTGAAAAAACAACGAACTTTAAATCTACTACACTCTGAGTGGGACATCCAGAAGTTTCTATTTCATAACAGAAGGGAAAAAGCTACTTTAAAATCAATTTTCCAAGTCCACATTTAGGGTCATGCTTTATTTTGGAATGAGCTGGGTAAGTTTCAGACCATCAGAAATGGGTTTCCTGAGGTGAAGGAGCAGAAGTGGTTTCACATAATTTCTTTCTCTAAGACAGGCCAACCTGTCCTTCAATTTGCATTTCCATCCCAATTTTTACTTGGCACACTACTGTTCAGTTTTTCCAACTCAGTTCATAAATTACTTCATTCATCCAAGAAATTTATACTATGGTCTAATATGTGTCAGGTATCATTCTAGGTGTTGCAGGTGTAAGACAAGTTCCTTGCTCACATGGAACTCATATTCTAGAGAAGGATATAGGAAACCTTAAATCAGTAAGATGACTGGAATAATGACAACTGCTATAGAAAAATAAACGTAATGTGATAGAATGATAGTGCATGTCTAGAACATGAAATCATAGAATTGTTGATGTTTCAGGACTTTTGATATCTATTTCAATCATTTTTACTTATTTTAATGATTAGATTTTTCTTCAAAGAATTTCTTCTCCTCAGTTCAAAACATGTAGAAGTTTCTGAGGCTTTGATCTTGATTGGAAGTTCTTCACCGACATGTTCACAACCTCATCTTCTCTCCCCACTGCTGTTGTAGCAAATTCTAGTCCAATTCCTGCAATTATGGCAACACCATTTAGAGTTACTGATGAGGCTCTTTCCTGAGAAGGCATATCCACTCCTTCAGAGTCATTGGCAGAGTCAAATCCCTGAGGGTCATGTCTTTCACAGAGTAATCACTTCTCTCTTTTCTGTGGAATCTGCCTTTTGCCTCTCCCTGACTACTCTTAGGGCCTCGGGCATTTGGTTCAGGCACAAGTGGGCCAATGAACACAGCAAATGCAAAGAACTGAACATAAAATCCAAGAAATCTTTCTAAAATGTTACCCTCTGGGCCAGAAATGAAATTTCACATCCCCTGGTGCCATTTGTTTTTCTCATATTCACTCTTCTTACATCATTATAGACTTCCCACTCAGAAGCCATTGGGAATTAGGTTTATTCTTAGGTATTACTGAAGTCCTATAGACTTAGACGCTTTAAAAACAATAAATTTCATCTGGAAGGGCATTCTACTTAGATATTTTCCTGACTCTTTTCAGCTTTCCATTGCGAAAGGTGTCTATATTTTGGCTTCTTATTTGTTTCCGTGGTTCCTGAGAAAAATCTCAAGATCGTTATCTGAAAATGTAGCCAAGACCAATTATCACCAGTTTCTTTTTCTTCAGTTTTAGTGACAAAGGGCTTGGCTCGAAGATGTTCCAACTAATGATGGCAGGGATGTTGATTTTTGTTTTTTATTTTCCTAAAATAACACATACCCTCCAGCAAAATTGCAAGGTATAAGTCTACATCCACACAGACACGCAGTAATTATGACAAGTGAGTGATTCAGACCGGCTGTGTAAGCCAGAAATGATCCAGGGTTTGCTCAGCAGCATTCTGTTATGCTCTTACAAATAAGGCATCAGGCACCATCAGTTCCCAATATTCTCTGATAAACTCTCTTTATTGCCTTGGGGAGGCATACCAAAGGCAAATTTAAGTTTTTAAACAACTACATAGTTAAGGAACTTTATAACAACTAAGGTTCAGAACAACTGCAAACTTTTAGTTAATTAAAGTTCAGATTTGGGGGGAGGGGTTATGATTAAGTTTTTAAATTTCCTTTTTTGATCTCTCTGCAGTAAAAGCCCAGGATGCCAGATGATACTTTCAGAATGTATTTGCTCAACTATAGTCATTTCCCCTAATTTAGCTTGCCTGAAATTTTCCATGTAAGATTATCTGTCTGGAGCACAAGTATTTTGAAATTCTATAATATATATTATCCTTTGCTATAACACTCTCCTGTCCTTCCACACATGATCTAATTGCAGCTCAAGGAAATCAAGTCTAGTAAGAAAATTAATCTCCATCTATAACACAATATCTTGGTATGGCTATGTCCACACAGTGTAAGGAAGTGATCAGGCACGCATGTGTTTAATTTAACCCAAGAAGTCAAATCAGGAAATTTAGACTCCAGAATGATCAAATGGTTTGGTTCAAATCCCTTCTTTACTTTGAAGTATGCAGTTTTAACCAGAATGCTCTGATACTAAAGGCACTAAAACCAAAAACAAGCTACACCAGGTCCAAGATTCTCAGAAACTAGGAATCAACTTTTCTCTAGATCACTCCCTAATTAGAAGAGAAAAGGGGGAGATATATATATATAAGAGAAGGCAAGACATGGAAATATTATTTTGATTCCTCTCTCATTGGCAAATTTATAATGATAATAATAACGATACCTTTACCTACTTAATGTTGTTTTTGTAAAAAGGTAACCTAGGGGCCGGCCCAGTGGTGCAGTGGTTAAGTTTGCACAATCCGATTGGGCGGCCCAGGGTTTGCAGGTTTGGATCCTGGGTGCGGACCTAGACACTGCTTATCAAGCCATGCTGTGGCAGGCATCCCACATAAAATAGAGGAAGATGAACACTGATGTTAGCCCAGGGCCAATCTTCCTCAGCAAAAAGAGGAGGACTGGCAACAGATGTTAGCTCAGGGCTAATCTTCCTCACTGAAAAAAAAAAAACCTATTAGATATTACGAGTCCAAACATTTATATTGTATCCTCTCTCTCTTCCAACTTATAACAATACATTCACAAGCATGCATATTATACATATAAAATGATTTCAGTATTTGTGTGTGTGTGTGTGTGAGGAAGACCAGCCCTGAGCTAACATCCATTGCCAATCCTCCTCTTTTTGCTGAGAAAGACTGGCCCTGGGCTAACATCCGTGCCCATCTTCCTCTACTTTATTTGGGACTCCGCCACGGCTTGGCTGACCAGCAGTGCATCCGCTGGTGCCCGGAATACAAACCCGCAAACCCCGGGCTGCCAAAGCGTGACCTAAACTGCTGCACCACTGGGCCGGCCTCTAATTTCAGTATTTAATAAGTATTGTATCAATATTTCCAATCTCTTATTGAGGCAGCAAGCATTTGTGATTGTTCTATAGTTACAAGTATCTTATAAACGCCAAGAAAATAAGAACTTTTAACATGCTCATTTTAAGTCCTTACAATAAGATGATAAAAAAATGTACTAAATTAATGTCAACCATTGCACTGTGCAATGAATTCAATTAAGATTTCAAATGCCATTTCTTTCAAGAGTCTGATCTGTATTAGACTTTAATTAATGTTCTCATTCATGTCCAGTATCACTGTATAAGTTTGAGCAGCTATTAATTGACTTGCTAGCATCAAGACTATTTAGAGACATCTTTGGAACCTTCTATTCCTTTCTTGGGGCACACACACATATCCCAGCAAAGGGAACCACTCACCGCATGCCTTTAAAACATTAACGTGTTGTTGGTGTGTTTCTCTTGTGACATATGGCATGAAGTACAAAGAAACTTTTTACATACTTCTGACATTTTAAATTTACTAAGGATATACAAACATTTCAACAAATTTATTATATCCTGCAAAATAGGTGATGAAATTCAATTTAAAGGGACTAAGCTTTTTCCACTTCATTATCTTTTTGCTGAACTATTCTAACAGGTAATTTCACTCTTCCCATCGAAGTAAACTCAGCCACGGAGAAGTGTCTCCATGGATAATAGATAGGTCAAAACAGTCACACTTAATTGGAAGATGTTTAGAATTAGTAAATTCAGATTATTTAGCAATGGGCTAGAAGGAATTCGTGTGTGTTTATGTATGTGTGCAATGCATTTCATAATTGAATCTAATAGAAAGAATCCTTGTTTTCTGAAATGCTATAAAGTAACATCATTGATAACAACTTGCAGAAAATGCACCTGTAGGGGGGCAGCAAGGGGAAAAAAATGCACCTGTTACTGCATGAAGAGCAGTGGCTAAAGTGGTAGTCCATCCGATGAGCCCATGCATCTCTCAAGTTCCTCATTTGTACAAGAGGGTGAGATAACGGATTAGACCCCTCCTAATTCTAAACATTACAAAAATGTTTCTGAATAATTTAGTTTTTGAAAAATATATGTTTATTCTTTCATTTCCCTTCTAACGCATTTGGGAAATTGATATTGGAAATGGTAAAGATTATATATTTTTGTAGGTATTTTAATAGTATGGAGTTATATGACATATGTGAAATTACTTAATACAATGCCTGGCATATTAAGCACTAGTTGTTTGGAGAATTTGGATTTTCTGAAATCATACAATATCATTTCTTGAGTGTGTGTCCTCATGCACGCACACACATGTATATAGCAAAAAATTAGAATTTTCAGAGTTGAGGTTATCTTTAATTTGAAAAAGCTTTCAAGATTATCTATTCCACTCCCAACTCCCCACCCTCCACCTCACACACATTGATTTAAAGTGAATTTCATTGCTACCGGATTAAGACTAACACTGACTCAGGAGAAGATACAAATTGACAATTAGACTCACTAGGCACAAGTACTGAATGAAGAATATTTCAGTAATGTCTTCTGCACGTATCTGCTGCTCTATACCACATCAGCCTTGCCGATTTTGTTACTACCTAGTATCATAGCACAGACTATGTGCCTGCTACTGTTCTAAGCATTTTATATGTTAGGTCATTTAGTCCTTGAAGCAAGTCTAATGAGGCAGGAATTATTATTATCCTGATTTTACAAATTTGGAAACAGGGGCTTGGAGAATATCAGTGACTTTCTCAAGGCCCAACAGCATCTCAAGATCCGACCCTAACACCTACACCCTTAAACAGGATCCTCCTGTCACATTTCAAAGAGCTTCACAACCAGCCACTGACACTTTCTATTTTTTTTCACTACACATGAAAAAGAGCTGCAATTTTTATCTACTAGAACATGAAGCATCACAAATATCATCTGCCTCCATTTCTTTTTAAAATGCTAGGGTCTTGTCCTAGAAAACATCCTCAATGATAATACTGCAAATGAAATATACAGCCTTCCTTCAAAAATACTGTGGACTCTATAATAGGTGAGAAGACATTTTAGATGCTCAGAAAGCTATTAAAATAAGCAAGCTGAAAGACAGGATATGTCCCCCAAGAGTCCCACTCCAACAGAATCATAGAGCTGGAAGGCTATAGAGCGTCTATCAAAATCTCATTTTACAGATGATGATCCCAAGACCTTCGACGTTAAACAAGTTGCCTGGGACATGCAGTGGGTCCTATTGACAGAGACGGAACTAGAAAGACACTCTGTGACTTTAGAAAGCATCTGTGGATGCTGAGCACTCTGCCACATCATGCTGCTTCCTAATCTTTATATAGTTTAATTCCTAAAGATAGAATTTGATAATTTAATTTGCAATATTATGAGAGGGAAACAATCAAGCAATAAAATATGCTTAGGCTTCTCAGATATAACCTTTTAAATTACATGTGGTGCATAGTTCAATCGGGGAGATCGCTGGTACAGTTATATAGTTTTAGCAATGTGAACCTTCAGATTTGAAGGGAGGGTCTAAATTTAAGAGTAAGTAAAACCTGGGCACAGAATAAAAAGCCTCTGGCATTAGCACAAGTGGGAGGCCACATGGAAAAGTAGCAAGCTAGAGATAGAGTTGAAATGAGGACACAGTGAGGAACCAGCCATCTGTCCATCAGCAATGATGCACATAAAGTAACCACAGGACACCATTGCCTTCCAAACGAACATCTTCCAAGAGTGGATTCCTAAGATCATAATAGTAATGTGTTGGGGCATTTATCAAATAAGATCTTAACAATGTTTTCAACTCAAATACTACACTATGATAAAGAGCCCAGCATGTTTCTAATGCATACCTGTTAACTCTTTCATAAAATAAAAATGTGACTTTGAGAATATCAAAATATTTTTTGTATGTGTGTGTGAGGAAGATTAGTCCTGAGCTAACACCCACTGCCAATCCTCCTCTTTTTGCTGAGGAAGATTGGCCCTGAGCTAACATCCATGCCCATCTTCCTCTACTTTATGTGGGACGCCTGCCGCAGCATGGCTTGATAAGAGGTGAGTAGTTCTGTGCCCAGGATCCAAACCCGCATACCCTGGGCTGCTACGCCACTGGGCCGGCCCCTCAAAATTTTTTTAATTGCTTCCAAATGTATACTTGCTATCTCAAAAGATAACATTTATTATTCCCACAGAAAGATGGTCTTACTTTACCTCACCTCATTTTGGGCTGATAGTATGGAACAGAAAAGGTGAGAGAAAAATCAGATAATATTAAAAATAAAAATCTGAATCCCAGCTCTTTTC